>OX422215.1:103151876-108209376 GCA_949130495.1 Sambucus nigra
TTGATTTTTTTCCATTGGGTTTTTCCTTAGTAAGGTTCTATTGAGGGAATGGTGGATATATTTTACATCCAATGGGAGTATTATAAAATATATATCTTGTGGATGTCCACTGGTATTCTATATTTATTAAGGGGTCTATTGGGATAACTTATTTTATATTATAAATAAGGGTTATAACCCTTGAGTATTCATATAGCAATTAAATGAAAAGTTATGTCCCTCTAAATTCTCTTTGTGTCCCTTTTATTTATAATATGATGAGTATTATAATATAAAACTTTTTTCTACTATGATTTTTAATTTTTTTTCTAACTTTTAATTAAACATAAGAAGCTTTTCGATTTACTTCATGGAAAATATATATTTTTCCATCTTATCACGTAAACTTTTGTAGTTCTTATGCCATTTTTCGAGTATATTGTTAATCGTTTTCCAATTTGTTAATTAAACATAAGTACTATTCCAATTTAATCCTTGTTCAATAAGATTTTTTTTGTGTTGGATCACTTAACATATTCTTTCGGTATCGCTATATCCCTAAACGATATATCATAGTAATAGATGTTGTACACTCCACTCTAATAATGACGGATTACAACATTTTGTTAATATGACAAATTATTTGTCGAATAATTTGGAGATGTATTCAGTACTCATGTCATTACTCTACCTTATATGTTAGAATATACACAAACCTAGTGCGTTTACATTACAAAAATCTATGTTTATGTTATATAATTTCATGTAAATTTAACAAATTATAAAAATTCATGCATATGTTACTGCAAAATCCTATACACTATGAATGGGACATTATGCATGGGGATTACACTAGAAAAACTTTTTCATCCTATTCTAAATGCAAAAACTAAACTTATCTAGCAACCCATATGGTATGAACATTTGTTCTGAATAAGACTTTATTAGATAATATGTAATTGTTTTTCACTACATGTACATAAGGACGCTTATAGCATGTAGGAAAAATAAATTAGACCAGCAGGCTACGCGCGTGATGCGTGAGCGAATATAGTTTTTTTACTATCAAATCTCAATATCACATATATTTGTTTATTGCCATATCTCAATACATACATGTAGCCAATAACTATTCTAATGAGCAGACATTTTGAGTGGGAACTTAAAATTCAACACCTAGTTAGAAGAAAAAATATTTTCAATTTAACTAATAGTGTAACCATTAATGCAAGTAAAAAAGAAAACAATATTTTGAATTTAAATAATAGTGTAACCCTTAATAGAAGTAAATCAACAAAATTGTGAAATAATATATAAAGTTTGATAATGGTCAATTACTGGACTTGTTAAGCTTTAAAAAAAAATAGGAATGAGTCCCATGAATTTATTAGAAATAAAATGAGGAAAAGCCCTCCATCCGTGGCTTACATAAAAAAGGAACAATGTGAGCACCTAAAAGAGAAAGAGTCTCCAAAATATCAGTACAAAATCTAGATTTCATGCCAATAAAAGGAAACTTTCTAAACGCCATTTTAATCTCCCCACAAATCTGAATGAGAGTGGAATTTTCTTTCATTGGCACTCCCTTGTACATGCAATTATTTAACGCACACTATAAATGCCAACAAATGTAAGCTAGAATAATTCGACATAGAATTCTCATAATTTTATCACCTTTTGAGTTAATCCGCCATTTCATCAAGTTACCACTAAAATTTGAAGATGTAAACCTCAACCCGAGAATGTTATGAACTCGACGCCAAATAGATTGGTCAATCGAACTTCCCCAAAAAATATGATATTTATCCTCCTCACAAGCCACCATACAACATCTACATTTCGATACAAGTGGTATATGGAGTCTTTTGATGTTCTCGTCTATGGAAATTCCTTTATAAAGGAGACGCCACATGAATATATAGTTTTTTTGTGAAATCCTCTTATCCCATATTAGAGAAAAGGAACGTTGGATACAACGTATATCTCTCACCACGTGCCAAGATGAATCCAATGAAAAAACTCCATTTTTCTCCAAAGCCCATTTCCCGGTATTAAAATCAAAACTTCTCGAAAAGTCCTCCCAAACACTTTGCATTATTTTCCATACATGTGATGACACCGATGTATTAGTTTGAAATTTAGAGCCTCCAATTTTTTATATTTAGTATGCATGAATCAAGACTATGAGGAATTGAATTTGAAAATTTTCCACCGCAGATTATGAGCATAAGCAAGAGATAAATCAGTCATGGATCAAAGATTAATCCCACCCTTTTCCTTTATTGTGCAAATATCCTTCCATCGCACCCATGGAAATTTCATCTTCTCTTCTTGTTTTGCCCATAGAAACTGAGCAAGTAAGTTATTTATATGATTGAGAACATTTACCGGGGGGTTAATCGCCTGCAGAAGATGGAGATGCATGGATTTTTCCACGAATTTTATAGGATTCACTCTCTTAGCCTGTGAAATGTTTTGGTGATTACAATAATCTAGTTTCCTAACAAGTCTGTCAATATACGAAGAAAAATAGGATTTCTTTTTCCAGCCTACGATTAAAGGAATTTCCAAATACATAATTGGAAGATCTTTGCATTTTAAACCGGTGATATTTTCTACTACTTTCTTCATGCCATATGACTCATTCCTCGAAAGATAAAAGGATAATTTTTGTAATTTACCACTTGCCTCGACTCCCCTTCATATGTTTTTAAGAATTCCATGAAATGCTTTAGAGAGCGTCTATCGCCATTACCAAATATAAGAGTTTCATCTACAAAATAAAAACAAGAAATAATGGGGCAACCCCTTATTAGTGCGAAATGAGCCATTTTTTCACGTTCCATCAGTTTTTGAATTCCTCAATTCAGAACTTTCGAGGCTATCACAAAAAGATCCGGCGACAGAGGGTCTCCTTGTCTCACCCCATTTTTAGATTTTAAGAAACCACTGGCCTTCCCATTAAAAACTGTTGAATACCATCATTTGATATCAATCTTTAAATTAAGCCGATCACTATTTCAGAAAAAGCAAACCTCCTAAGAGTTTTGGTGATGAACAACCACGATACCCTGTCGTATGCTTTAGACATATCAAGTAGAATAATAAGGTTTGAACCCCTCACTTTCTTTTTAAACGAGGACATCATTTCTTTAGCTAACAATATATTTTCTAATAAAGTTCAACCCTTGATAAAACCTGATTGAGTTGGCGAAATAATTTTGGGTAACAAAAGTCGTATTTTTTTGGCAAAAAAATTTGAATCAATTTTTGATGAAAAGTTACAAAGAAATAGGACGAAGATCTTCACAAGTTTTAGGATTGTCTATTTTAGGAATTAAAACTACATTAGTTGAAGTCCAAGAAAATCGTAGTATTTGACACTAATTTTCATTATTTTTCATACAAAATAATATACAAACTTAAAATTGTCATCTTAAAACAAATGTCCACTATTATTGATATTATAGTTTTTCGAATGAAATTTTTTTCACTAACTTATTAAAATGTGGTCAAGCCTCACCATTTTATGAACTTTTTTTTATGTGTATGGATATCAAAACTAAAGCTCAAATGAAATTATCAAACGTACAACCTACTTTAAAACTAATATTTAAATGGAATTCACACAATGAGAATAAATATCTAATATTTTATAGCTAATTAAAAACAATTTAAAATAATGACAAACCGAATTTTTTCCAACAAATCCCTCAAACTAAGATAAGGTTGTATGTGGGTGTAGGTCTGAGCTCAATATAAAAATAATTAAAGGAGAAATCAACACTTAAGGAAGAAATAATTTATTATAATTAAAAATAACTCCACTTGCTCTTCAATTAAACTATAATAGAAAAAAAGGTTTGAGTTAAAATTTTTAAACATACGGCAGGACTATTCATCCTGCTAAGACGTAACAAAATAATTCACCAAAATAGCAAAACACCATCATTATGATATTGTGTTACCCTAAACTCCCAATATTATAACTAAACCAAAAATTAGTCAATATATCTCTATGTATCATACACGTATGATATATATATATATATATATATATATATATATATATATATATATACACACACTAGAAAAATGCCCGTGCCTGAAGGTACGACGAAAATTTTCAAAGCACGTAATTGGAAAACGAAAAAAAATTCCAAAGTAAATAATTACAAAATGGTAAAAATTTCGTCCCCTAACAAAAAAAAAAGTGTAACTTTAATATTCAAATCTCAAACATCAATTTAATAACCATGGAAAAAAATTGACATATAAAATAGAAGATATACTAATAGTATACAATGTGCCAATGACACCAAATTATACCAATGTTCAACAAACTCGTACCTTTGTTTCTTGAGCTGAAATAGTTCTAACTAAAATAAAAGAAAAATTATTAGATGAACCTGCCATGAAAAATATATATATACCATTATAAGAATAAAAGTAGAGTCTAAATAAGCTACCCTTGATCCATGTTCTCTTCACATCAAGTAAAGATGATTAAAAAAAATTGTTATAGATTGAGAATTCATACAATTCAACCAAATGTATTTGTCATGAGTCACTGTCCAAATTCCAACCCAACAGTTAGATGATTATATAGAGAACCAAATGTATTTGTCATGAAATGTTTAAAAGAATATTCTACACGTAATAAATATAAAAAATTCTAAATATATAGCAAAACAACACCACCTGTTTAAAATATAGCATTAGTATGAAGTTTGTCCGGGCTAGTGTCGATGCTTTTAAATATAGAGAAGCTAAGCCATCATCTTCCAAAAATAACAAACTTGCGTGCAACAAATCAACTTCTCCGGCCAGGCCTAGGCTTCATTCAAGTCAGATTCGGGTTTCCTCTTTTCCTTCTATTTTACCAACAATTCTTTTGCCTCTGTATCACTTTTGTCTTGTTTTGGAGCGTCCGTTAGGACTGTTCGTTAATGAAATGCATGGAGTTGTGCTTATTAACGTTGTGCTTGACGTTGTAGGCCTGCACGTATAGTCAATGTGGCTGATATATCTTTGAAGTCATCTTCTTAGTCGTAATTGTGTCTTGAACCTGAACAAATTTAAAACAAAACAAACTTAATGAAACTTAAAACTTAAACGAACAAACTTTAACGAACCTTAAACTTTATACTTGAACTTGAATTGAACAAACCTTAAACTTAAATTTGAATGAGCGAACCTTTAGTTGAACAAACTTTAAACTTGAACAAACCTTTAATTGAACAAACTTTAAACTTTGAACTTGAACGAACAAACTTGAATTGAACAAACTTGAATGAATCTTAAACTTAAATAAAACCCCAATTCTCTGACAGCCTCATCCATTTTCATCTATCCCCCTCTGCTGCTGCCCCCCACCCCTACCTGCTACTGCCACCCAGGTCCATCGCCCCTACCTGTTGCTTCCCCCCCACCCCAAACCCATCACCTCTACTTGCTACTTCCCCCATGCACAACACCCCCGCACCCATCACCCCCTTCCTGCTGCTGTCCCCCTCCATGCACACCTATTGTTGTCGGCCCTCACGCACACCTGCTACTGCTGAAAAAATAAATATAAATTAGTAAATTAGTAGCTCGAGTCATTAACAAAAGATAACAGTGTATTTATATAAAAGCTATGAAAGAAAAAATCGGCGCACATAGAACACATTGAGTCATTATATCTTATAGACCAAAGCATAATTATTGAATCATACATAAAGAGTATCTTGTTGTATTTCAATCATGGATTCAGATGGTACGTCGGGGCTATACATCTGAATTGTCATTTTACAATTTCTATGGAAATTGGACCAATAAATATTCTATATGCTAGTGTCAATGGGGAAAAATGGTCACCAAATGCTATGAATGCGAAGATTTCATTCATAGTAATAAATATTCTTTAAGCCAGTGTTAATCGGGGAAGAAATTCCAAAACATTTAGGGGGTGGTCGCCCACCCTCGGGACCACCTAGGTCCGCCCCTACTCACCACTCTAACACCTGCAATTTAACATGAAAGGTAAAAAATATCAACAGCAAGAACACAGGTAGAACCATTTAGCACGGAGACCACATGTAAAAAAATCTAGCCACATCAGCAAAAAGACAGTCACGTGTAGGCCTACGTGGCCATTTAGCACGGAGAACCGATCCATCAGGTAGAACCATTTTTTCAAAAGCTGAAAGTTATGGTTACCATTAAGTTAAAACCAATATAGCCATAAGACCATTGATTTAAAACCTATATCAGTAAACTCAAACTTTCGTAGCAACAACCCTCAAATGCTTGATTTCGTAGCAGCTGCCAATCGCAGCAGCAGCCATTCGCTTCCAGCACTGATGTATTTACACAATGTAGTAGACATCTAAATCTTGGCATGGATGAGGATTAGGTCCTACCAGTTTTTGTGCAGCAATTAATGCAGCAGGCCTCCTTCTGGCTCAAAATTCTGGCCCATAGGGTTTTGCGTGACACGCTGAGGTTTCTCCCCTCTTCTAAATGCCTCAACTATCTCAACAACTCGCTTTGAAGTGATATCTTCATATTAGTTGTATGTAAAATCTTTTTTAGATCTGGAAAAGATAAAATTAAAAATTAAAACATGCCAAATAAATGTAAACTAAACAATTAAAAACCTAATTAGAAATAAAATAGTGCAATGATGTTCTTCTGAGAAAGTACAGTTATATAGAAAATACAAAGGTTAGTAAGCCATTGTATGTAAGTTCTTGTTGTGTAAAATAGTATAGTGTTATGGTGAGAATGAAAATGTTGAGGGAGGCCACGAACGCACTCTTCCTGGGCGTGGCTTTGCTTCTGCCACCAAAAATATAGTTGCAAAATAGTAGAGTTTCTTGATTGTTCTGGTAAGAACCTTTAGTGTACTACTGACCTTATGAATTCTTCTTGTTAAGAGTTGGCTCACCTAAAGCAAGTGACCAAATTAAGATCTCACCAAGACATGTGAGCACAAAGTAGGTCGGTCCTTAAACACAAAGTAGGTGACCAAATGTAACTCTTGATTAAACTCAACGTTATATCGACAATGAACATAGAAACAACATAAGTACGTTGGCCCTCCAATACAAGTATTAACTCCCACAAAAATGAAAAAAAATGACTATTTCGAAATCATTATCCATGACATGAATGTGAGCTCTCACTATTTAAATGCTCTTATATAATATGTCATCCAGAAGCTTTTGTGCCTTGATGTGGTAGAGCTTGAGAGCTTGGGGTTTTAGGGTTGTTGAAGTATAGACAACATCATTGGTGGTTTCCATGGAATCGATGGGGGATTTCCAATCGGTATCACCGTCTTCATCTCCACTGATGTTGCTACTGCTATGACCACCACCCATTATCACGGCTGAGCGAGATTCTATGTTACAGCCTTCAATCTTCATATCTTTTAGTCTACAATCTGAAAGTCAATAAATAAACCTACTCAAGTATTCTAGTTTACAAATTAACCCAATAGTATAGAAGAAAAGTAAACTTGAAGTTGAACAGGGAGTATACCTTAATAGGTCATTTTAAGGGTTAGATCTTCAAAATAACTCATGATTCCTGCAGAACAAATATAATCACACATAACCCCCCCCCCCCCCCCCCCCCCAAAAAAAAAAAATTGAGCCCTAATACCTGACATGTCTTCAATAAAAAATAAATAAACACACAAATAAGCCATAATAGCTTGAAATCGTAAAAATAATCCAGAATTCAATAATGGCTTTTCCAAATTATACTTTCTACAAATATAATATGAATGACAATTCTAATTAATAAATTAACATTTCTCATTCGACAAATTATGCATAATAATTTTTTTCATTTTTTTAATCAACATTCACTGGAAATTAATATCAATTCACTTGCACATTTTGTCAAAACCCTAAAGTGCAAGAAAGGAATACAAAAATTTGAAACCCTTCAAATGAACTAAAATTACCAAATAGAATGTTACCCCAAAACATACTACATCGTAAATAGATACATGTAAAATGGGTGTAAAGGAAGGCCATAGTGTATTACCAAAATCTATATTCAAGGAAGAGTCAGAATTATAAGCCTAATTGCAGAAAGAGAAGTCCAAACCTACCTCCAAAAGTTAAGTCAAAATACAGGAAAAAAAACTCGAGAACTTAAAACTATCCAAAGGTTACCAACATCATTCGATCAGCCCCTTGCATTTGTAGATCTTTGTCAGTATGTGGCCACATTTATGATTAAAAAGCAAAGGAAACTAAGAATTAGTGAAGTGAGTGTGAGATCTAAAAAATTAGGAATTCACAACCCCTAATTTCATTATAAACAAAAGTGTCGCAAAATACCTTTACAACTTTTCAATTTTTCTCCTAGTGATTATCTGTAATGATAATTTTATTATGCACTCATGTAATCTTGTTGTTATTATTGTATTGTGCACTTCACACACGTACTTAAGTTACAAAGCGAGCTTATGGACTCGTTCAAAAATAAAACAGTTAAAATGAAGTATCAAGTTGTGGCATTAAGGACCCGTGCAACTGCACCTAAAACTTTAGCAGGAAAAAGAAAAAAAAATTATACTTATAAATTCTTTGCAATTTTAAAGAATGCCAGGGGTGGGGGGCCTTTAATTAATTATAAACTCAGCCATAGTGCACATAATTAAAAAACTTAGCCATAAATTAAAATCTAATATAATTCATAGAGTACCTTAACGTCGAAAACAAATTAAATTAAAAAATAAAGACCAAAATGCATAAAAACAAATAGATTTCTGTTCAATGATCCCTCTGCAAGCATGTGAAGGCTTAATAATTAAGTTCATACCTCAACAACATGGCTGTTGTGCATTGGGGACAGCCCGACAACATGGGTGTTGTGTTATTTTCCCATTGGGGGGGGGGGGGGTAAGGAACTTAACTGAGATTCCGAATCCGTTTTTATAATGAAACTCCAACGTGTATTTTTGAAATGAAAAAGAACTTTAAGAGAAATTTACTAAAATCTGACCATTTTAAGAGAAATTTAAACACTAAATAGAGGAACAACCCAAACAAAGAAAGAATAGGGGATATACCTGATCTTTAGTAGACCAAATAGATGAACAACCCAATATCAAATTCAAAATTAAGTTTTCAAACATCAAATATTAAAATGAAAAATTGATAACAATCCAATATGTATTTATATCATCAACAATGTAACATTAACAACTCAATATGATTACAGATTACAATGTAATATCAACAACCCAATATTTATATCATCAACAATGTAATATACTTATAACTTTTCAAACATCAAATATTAAAATGAAAACTTAATAACAATCCATTATTTATTATATCATCAACAATGTAATATCAACAACTCAATATGATTACAGATTACAATGTAATATTAACAACCCAATATTTATATCATCAACAATGTAATATACTTACAGCTCCGCAAAAATTGCAACTATGGCTGAGTTTTTGAATTATGTCTGTAAAAAAATTTCAAACGTAGACAACCTACACACAATATACACGCAATATTACTAATCAATAACATACACAACCTACACACGATATTTGTAACAAATCAATAACATAGACAACCGTAAATCTTCAAACGTATATGAAATAAATCAGGCATACTTACAGATCTGTAAAAGCATGAACCGAATGAGTGGGTAAGGGAGATTACCCATGCGTGTGTGTGTGAATGTGAAAAGCATGAACCGAATGGGCGGGGAAGGGAAATTACCCATGCGTGTGTGTGTGAATGTGAGATTTGTGCATATGTGTGTGAGATTTGTGCGTGTGAGATATGTGTGTATGATATCTGAGCGTGTGTGTGGGTGTGAGATCTGTGCGTGTGTGTGTGAGTGGGGGAGGGGGGAGGGAGATTACCTGTAGGTGGAGAGGGAGGGGGAGAAAATGAGGATGAGGGAGAGGGAGCCGAATGAATGGGAGAGGAGACGGGTAGACTAGGGTTTGTCTCGAGAGGCACCCGTGTTTTCTTTCTACTTTCCATGTCAAAATGTGTAAATGGTGACGTGATACAATCTGATACCCTTAGATTGTCCCAAAAAATTCGTTCCCAACCGTTGATATTTTGAAACAGTAAAACACCCTCCTCTCATATTCGTGAAACCCCTTTATCACTCCTTTTCTATCTCCAATTCACAACACCAAAACCCACTCGTACCATATGGTGACAAAACTCCATCACAACACCGACGATGGTTCTAGACAAGATGCATTTCAATAAATACCCATCACACCTGATAGTGACCTCTTAGCGATTAATATATACACCATCAAAGTTTGGATGAAAATTCAGAGTAATGTTGGAATTATAACGAATCATCTCTAATAATATGAATAGAGTACTGCATAAAAAGGCATGACACTATTAAATATGAACGTAGAAACATAGATAAAGTGCTATTAAGAGATTGACCAACAATGCAATCCTTATTTCACGGTACTCTGATTATCACAAACTCAGTCGTCGTTTCAAAAAATAACAAACCTTATTGTTACAACATGGTAAAACTGGTCCAAAACATTGAAAACATAAGAGTGAAAGAATTAATATTTGATGAGAAGAAAATGAGTCTTTGATAGAAATAGGAAGTCGGGTGGATTTGAGGTATATGTTACAACAGGTTTAATTTTGTTATTAATAAAATCGCATGCCTAGTAGATTTCATCACATGGGATCCTAGAAAATGACAATGTCGACTATCATGGCTTAGTTTAGATCAAGCCAATGATTTTTTCCTCGTTTGCTTCATAGATGAGGAAGGTATATTAGATTTTTCCAGGGTTGACAACTTTATGACGGAAGTTAAACTGACCGAATATGGATTTCCCTATGCTACAGAGTCCATAATGGGTCCACAAAGTAGTGATGTCAAACGACTAAAAGCATTTCGTTGGTAAAATGTCCTGCTATCAAACCTTGCACTCTTATTATGCATTTGGAGGGCACTGATGGAAGAGAACGAGGATAGGTGTCTTTGCAAAACCTATTTATTTGGGACTTAATTTGCTCACTATAGTTATATTCGTTGCATGGTTTTAACTATAACATGTAGCGAAAATCTTCCTCGTCTCAAATTAAGATTCACTATGGAAAAGTAAACATTATAATAAAATACTAATTTTAATATAATGGACAGTCATGATCAAAACATATAAAAATTTTAATTTGGTTGTTAAATGGGAAAAAAGTTATTAAAGAATGGGAAGATGAAAAGGGTAAAGAATGGAATATACAGAAAGAGAGAGAAAGAAGAGGACGACTCAATTTTTTTGAGCTAAAATTATGAAAGGGTTTTATTAGATACATAATTCTCTACTTAGATGGTAGACTTAACTGCTATAGCTTCTATAATATATGCGCGGGCATTTTACAAATCTCGCATGAAAAGTCTAAAAGAAACATGTTATTCAAATATTAAAAAATGTGAGTCAAAATATTTTTAATGAGCAAAATTTTCTATTAGTTTACACTTACATAAAAATTGGAGTTAAATTTGCATAAAAAACTAATTGACATGAAATCCACTTATATCAAGTAAATAGTATCCAAACTCTTGTGATATACTACTCTTTTCATGGGGATTGTGCTAAAAACAAATTTGACAACATTTTAATCGAATAGTTTCCCGCACAATGCTACAACTTAATGTTGGAAGCTATATAATAATGAATATTTTGTAATTTGGCCATAGCCTCAACCAACCTAATTCTTAATGTTGACGAAATGAGATATAGCATATAGTAATTTTTTTATCGTTAGATCTTTTTATTCTTATTGCAAAATAAAATAATCAAATCATCAATTTAGTTGAGTAGCACAGTTTCTTTTATTAAAAAAATGCAAATGCATTTCTTATTACAAAGTGATCAAACCTTGTGGTCAAACAAACACAGAAATACGGTTAAAGAAATATATTTATATGGAAAAAATCTATTATACATACCACATATGAGGTCCAACAATACGGACCATTTTTTTTAAATATTAAAAAAATATTTGAGTCGATTTTTTTTGTGAGGTGTGACACCCCGCATAATTAAATACCGGGTGATCAGTCCTTTATTAAATTAAAATCAATGTGATCGGTTAGTTCATTCTTAGCATCACTGTCGCAAAATAAAGTTTTCAATTTAAACACCCTACATAATTAAGCTAAGTGTCAAAACAAATTAAACCTTATTTCTATTCTACTTAATTCCATTAAAAAAACTTTTTCAATATTTAACAGTATACGAATCGTATAAATATTAAAGATTGCAAGGAACACACAAGAATTTAACCATTCAAATAAATCAATACCAAGTCTAAAAACTACAAATGAAATCATCATGATACAACTTACATCCCAAAGAGTACCAAATACTGAAAAATAAATGAATAAAAATCTCTGACAATCCAACTGAATAAGGAAACGGGTGACACGTGTCCTAACTAATCAGAACAATAATAAGAGTGGAGTCAATCAACGAGGTCGCCTAAGCAATGGCCTGCAACTCCCACCTAAGCTGCAGTGCGTTCGTTCAAAGGAATCTAAGCATGACGCCCATGTGGTTGGGCACCTGTAATATATACATTATATACAAGAGAAGAGAAATAACAGGAAACGAGTCAGAGCTCGAGTGTAAAATAGTTTAAAATTAGTTTAGCAAGTATTTAAAAAGCTTATCGGCTAATGTAACAACCATATTAGTAAGCAACACTCTCTTGAGAAATTCTCACCTCTCCTCTAGTGTGCACACATATCGTACTAGTAATCTCTGAAGTTTATTCTAGCTTAACTTTCCCATAAGATTTCATTCCGATAAATGCTGTGGCTAAGATAATTAATTTTTGAAAATTAAGCTCTCTCATATATCTTACGTTATTTAAAATAACCCAGTGATGTCACAAAATTCCCAAACACTTATAATAAAGTTGAAGTATTTACTCATTACTTAACTACTTTTATGCATAGTAGAAAGTTCTCGTACTTAAGTATATATATATATAATAAGTTACAATGGTGTTTTCACTATTCATAAGATGGGGAGACACTTCACGGTTCAGATCGAAGCCAACAAGGCAGGAATCCAAGGGTTGAAATTAAAATACACCTCTTACCATTTTTGCCCCTTAAGTATTTAAGTTCCCCCTCTTTTTTAGCCCTTCATTTCCTTTGCTCCCCTACCCAAAATTCAAACACATGGTCAAAATTGAAAATTAACCCTTGCTGCCAAATACCAATTACCAAAGCCCCCACTCTCTCTCCCCGACCCTCATTTCACAAGAACAACCTCTATCTCTCATTTTATCACTTTCTCCCATTCCCTCATCTACACCCACACAAAATCTACTCCCCCTGGCTCAGCCCAACCGCCGCACCTCTCTCCTCGCTGTATCGCACCTCTTTCCTTGCCTCTTCTCTTAGGTACATTTTGAATAGTTTTGATTTTAGGGTTCTATGGTTTCGATTTTAGGTTTAATCGTTTTTTGGTTTACCATTTTAACGGTTCGTGTTTGTCATTTTAAGATTTTTTCTTCTTGTAATTTAGGGTTTTGTAATGGATTTAAGGTTTTTGTAATTTAGGGTTTTGTAATGATTTAAGGGTTTATTTTTCATATACATGTATGCTCTTTCAGGATTTCACCTTTTTTTTTGTTTTGCAGGTACTTATTTGATCTATTTGCATTTTTGATGTTCAATACATAGCAATTTGATATTCTTGGGTCTACACATCTCTCATATTCGATTTGTAGGTTTTGATCTTCTATTTTTCTCTACACTAAGACTTTCTTTATTGTAGTACAATAAATTTCTATTTTACAATCCTTTTATATAGATTTAAGTTTTATATTTTTTGAGCATTTTCTAGGGTTTTGTATTCATTATTAATTATTGGGTTTCCTATTTATGTTTCGTCTTCATAATTTATCAATGGGTTTGGTATTTACATTTGCGTTTGGCCAAATTTTTGGGGAGTTTAAATATATCATTGGGTTCACATATCTATATACTATGTTTACATTTGTGTTGTTGAATATATCAATGGGTTCATCATTTATCACGTTTTATGGGTTTATCAATAGGTTTCGTATTCATTATTTATCAACTGTTTTCGTAAGTATATTTTGTAATACCCCGCATTTTTATCGATATTTATTTATGGGATTAATTAAATTAAATGTGAATTAATTGAGGATTAATCCGGATAAAATACTAACGAGATGTGAGTTGGTATTTGATTATAATGTGTATATATGGCAATATATGAATATTGAAAATATTGAATTTGTCGTGAGATAGAAATACGACAATTTGAGAAATTTTGTTGGGACGCGCGTGACAGTAACGTCAGTAATGTAATTATTGAAATTAAAAAGTAAATTTTATTTCTATCAACCGTATGGCCATTTTGAGTGCGCCAACGCGTCCGAAAGGGTCTAATTAGTCAGAAAACACTAGTCGGGGGTTTAGTTTGGGTCCCGGGGCATTTTTAGGCCATACCGGCAACCCAAAAGGGTAGTTTGGTAATTTCAGAATTTTGGGAATTAAAACCCACGAAAATTAGAGGTTAAAATCTGATTTAGTCTTTACCCACTAAACCCACTAACAACACTAAATGACTTCATGGGCTACGGGAGTTATTGGAAAAAGTTCTAAGAGTTTCCTAAGGCAACCTCTAAACCACCATTGTCATCTTGGAGAAAAACTAGTAGAGAGAGAGAGGAAGGAGAATTCTGCAGAGAAAGAGAGAGAGAGAGAGACCAACCTTCATCAATTCAACATCAAATTCAGAGAAAGATCAGAGGCAAGTGGTTTAATTATGTTAATTGCAACGAATGTTTCTTCCATGCGTAGGAATTTATGAAAATTTCATTTGTTTTGGGAGATTGATAAAAACCCATTGAATTGGATTTAGAAATTTACTTTTTGATAAAGAGATTGCATGTAGAATTTTGTTTGGGTGATTATTCTGATAGAATTACATCTTTTATACCACAAAACGGATTTAATTATGTCTATGGATGACGTTAATTTTCTAGGGTTCATGTTCATGGGATTTGGGGAAAATTGAGGAGAATTGATGATTAGATGTGGTTTAGAATGATTTGAACCCATATAAATGTTGTGATACGATTTAGTATGTTTAGGGATTATTCGAAACCTTAAAATAATGTTGGAATAACGTTTAGATGAGATTTGAGGTGAAGAAAATTGGGAAAAACGAAATAGGGAAATTCTGGGCTCGAAACTGTCATCTCGTTAGAAGGCCTGCCCAGGTCGTTCGAACGAGCTCGTTCGAACGAACTTCTAACGAGTTGACAGTTTGCCTTCTAACGGGTGGGATGTTCGTTCGATGCCTTTTGTTCAAACGAGATCTTGTTAGATGCCCACTTCGTTCGAACGAACTCTCGTTCGAACGAGACTTCTAACGAGTTGACAGATTGGCCTTTTTGGCCTGGTTTGATTTCTAGTGTCCCGTAGCCTTATTTAATTCCAGAGATAACATTACCTTGATGACTAATTGAGATAGTTGGGATATTCGGGATATATTGGGGAGTAAAATATAGAAGAATGAATTGAACCAAATGGTAATTGTGGGTTAGGACGCGAATAACTAATTACGACGTGAGGATAATGGATAATGTGTATATATAAACCGTGGACACGTGTATTGGTATAAGAATGAGAAGTATACCACTAATAAAATACGATAAGTACTAAGATGTGTGCATGCTTAGTATATGTATATGACTTTATGTGTATGACATACCTACCATACTTGCTATCACGGGAGGTTTACGTTCGCTTAGGGCCATCTAATCCTTGTGTGCCCGGATTTAGATTGGTGCCTAGAGAACATAATGCTAGAATGACTTATTTGTGAGTTAATAAGTCAGCTGACTATGGAGCGTAGGTATGTACGTGAACCATGGATATGTTGAATTATGTTCGCCTACATTTTCGTGTGTTGTGCTTATTCTAACAATTCCTGAGAGATTCAAAATTTGTAATCCCTATGTACATGATGTACCGGGATGGATAGCAGAGTATGTGTGCACCGCAGCTTAGTCTCGGGGTGCTTATATTGTATATTTATGTTGTGAATAATATACGGTTAAATGAAAAGGAATTGTTATGTTTAATTGCGAGTATGATCGTAATATCGTCTTGATAAAGATAATGAGGGGATAACCTCCAGTAAATGGTAAGGCTAATAATTGAGAATTCGAGTTTAAGTAAAGCTATCTATTTAAGTGATAAAATTGGGAATTCATAGTGTGAATTGAGTAGGAAGGTTAGAACTTATGTCGGTTTAGTTAGATATGAGAATCACTTGAATGGGTACAGTACGTTAGGAGTGCACAATTAGTCGAGAGGTGAGTATTTCATGTGAGAGCACGTCCTAACATGTATTTTGCATTCATTGTTTTAATGATATTAAAGCACTTGCTGTTTTTAAAATACTCTCCACTTTCGGTCTCTGACCCGTTTGCTTTCAAATCTACTTTTTGTAAAAACCTTTTTAGGTGCCCAGCCACAAGGACACCATGCATAGGAATTTTATTCTGGTGACGAGCTGTAGCTGTTGTGGAAGTTACAGGGCCTTGATATTAGATGCCTAGTCTTGACTCCATATTCAGTTTCATCATTTGTAGGGCATGTCGCCCATTTCTATTTGTAGGGGACGACCCCACCACTGTCCTCAAGAAAGACGAGGGAATACTTTATTAAAAACCATTAATCTGGTAATTGGAACCCTCGACTATGATGAGGGTCAGTGGAGGGGACGACCCTACCACTGTCCTTAATAAAGACGAGGGAATACTTTGTTTAAAACCATTAATTTGGTGATTAACCCTCGGCTATAATGAGGGCCAGTGGAGGGGACGACCCCACCACTGTCCTCAAGAAAGATGAGGGAATATTGTGTTTAAAACCATTAATTTGGTGATTAACCCTCGGCTATGATGAGGGCCAGTGGGGGGACGACCCCACCACTGTCCTCAAGAAAGACGAGGGAATACTGTGTTTAAAACCATTAATTTGGTGATTAACCCTCGGCTATGATGAGGGCCAGTGGGGGGGGGGGGGGGGGGGGGACGACCCCACCACTGTCCTCAAGAAAGACGAGGAAATACTGTGTTTAAAACCATTAATTTAGTGATTAATCCTCGGCTATAATGAGGGCCAACCCAGGGGACGACCCCTCGATTCACCCTCAAGAGAGACGAGGGAGAGATTTGTAGCATTAACAAAGATTCACAACACAAATAATGCAAAAGGAAAAACATGGAAGACAACAAAGGAGATGATAGTATAAATGAAATATCAAGTGTTATACAAGATTAAGTACAAAAATGTTAATTACATCATAAGGGTGTGGGCTACAGACAGCCACCCTATGGGACAATATCAGAAGGCAGGGCCTCCACATCCACAAGAGGGGTTTCCTCAATGACCACAACTGGCTGATCTTCAGATGTGCCGACCCCCTCGACTTGCACTTGGGATTCCACCTGGGTTAGAGCCTCGGTAATCAGGGGGTCGTCCAGTTGAACGGCCTCCAGAGAGGGACGGACGGAAGAGACGACGTCGCCGAACTTGAGGACGACCCACCGACAAGCCGTCCTTATCTCTCTCTCCAAGTACTCAAGGCCGAAACCTTGGAACTCATCAGAGAGTTTATAGGCTTCCACTGCGTCTGCCTCGGTTTTCTTCACAGCCTCAGATAGCTCAATCTTAAACTGGGCCTCCGGATGGGTCATGGCTTCATCCTTCTCCTTTAGAAGCAAGTCTTTGGCCTTCAGGTCCTCATCATGCTGTCTCGTCAGCTCGTTCATAATTCGTACATGTTCAGTTCTGGCACTCTCTAGCTCAGCCTTTGAAGTATCTAAGTCAGCCTGCAGGTCGGCCTCATGCTGGATGGCCCTCTCGGCCTCATGGAATTTCTCCTGATTCTCAGCCATCCATTTAATTGCCGAGGTAAAGGCGCATACAGACTGCACCGAAAAATAAACAGATGTCAAGAGGCCGAGTAAACAGTTGGTGAAAGAATGCAATTAAAGAAATAAATCAAGACCAAAACCTGGGCTAGAGCGTGCAGACCATAGTTATACACTTTGGCTGGAGGCATCTTTGACAGAAATTCGTAATCAGCATCCGAGGGAGCAGAAAATATTGATACCTTGGCTGCCCTCAAATTTGCGATGAGCAATGATGGCTCGACCCTCATATGTGCTAAGTTCTGGGACCAGAAGGCCCTAATGCTAGATGAAGAAGCAGTCCCTTCAGATGCTTCGACCCTTGCCCTCGTCCGAGAATCTGGCCGAGGGTCAACAGGAATCTCAGGCTCTTTTCTTTTGTGGCTATCAGCTGTCGGCTCAACAACCGTCGGCCCCACGGCCTTCGTCTTCCTCGGAGCTTGCTGAGGCTCCTTGCCTTTCTTCCTGGCCAAGCCTGACAATAAACTAGAAGCAGTCATTTCCCAGAGAGAATCTGATATACCAGGAGGATGATCTAAAAAGAAGATGACACGTCAAAAAAGTACAGAGATGAAGAGGAAACACTTGAAAAAAGTAAAGAAAAGTACAACTCACATAGTTCTGTAAGGGGGCCGACCTTCAGACCAGCTTCTTTGAGGAGCCGAGGGGTCATCAGATCTTCAAACTTTGTAAGTTCACCCCCTCTCCCTCGTCCTCTCTGATATTCAACTATATCTTTCTCTTCCAAGCTAAGTCCGGGGTCTGACCTGGCCTTCATTGACGGGTTAAACCATCTTCTGGGGACCCTCGGACCATCGGCTACAGGTCGTGCCTCGATGGAGAACTCCCACTCCCCTGAGATGAAGAAGAATCTCTTCTTCCAATCGTGGTTGGAGGTTTGAGCCACGTGGAGAAGTTTTTTCTCAGACCTCCTTGCCTCTAGATGATAGTACCCAGGCTGTTTGGACGAGAAGGTGATATTGTAGCAGGCCAAGAATACGTCAGCCGAGGGCTCATCAGTGAAAGAATTCTTCCACAGGGAGATGTAGTCCAGGATCGTCCTCCAAGAGTTGGGAGGAAGTTGAGAGGGGGTAACACCGAGGGCCGAACAAATGTCTATGACGACCGGATGTAAAGGGAGTCTGACACCTACCTTGAACATTTGTTCATATACTGCAACCTCACCCTCTTCACACTCAAAAACCCTCTCGTCCTTAGAGGGAACCCTCATAGTTATGCTGTGGGGCACTCCATAGGCATGCCTCCATAATAAGAGGTCGCGATCCCTAACTGAGGAGATATAGGATGAGGCATGGGAGGTATCAACCTGGTCATCTGAATTATCGCCCTCGTCCTCAGTACCCTCTCCCTCGGCCTGAGCATCTGCCAGAGGCCCGTGGGGAAAGGCCATCTGAAAAGCATGTGGAGATAGGGTCGTCACAGGGACAGCCTCGGAAGCAACTATACCCTCGGCTTATCGGCCCGGGCCTAGGTCAGATGTCTCTATTCTACCAGAAGGTCCATCGCCAGTTGGCGAGGGGATGCTCTCTCGTCCATCTCACTTGAATGACACTCGGCTGGACGATGGGACGACCCACAACACTCAGATGGTTCAAATGGTTTTATTGTGGCTAGAGGAATGGGAAAGATGGGTCGTACCCAGTTAGGGTCGGCCCCTCGTCTCCTCTCTTCCTCCTCCTCTATTCGTCTGATATCTGCAAAGAGCTTCTCTCTCAAGGATGGGAATTCAGATGCTAAACTATAAAGCCTCCTAAGCATTAAAGGGAAGACCCCACACTTAGAGATTTTAACTAAACTAGATACAAACAAGTTTACAGTTGACCAGGTTGGGCTTTTGGATCGAAACAAAAGAAATCAAGGGTTTTACTCAAGAAAGCTCAAGAATACTCAAAAACCAGTAGCCGGAGAAGATGCCAGAAATAATATAAAATAGCCTAAGTCTAACCATACAAGCCTAAAGCAAAGAAAGAAATGAAAGTAATAGAGGACACTGGGTAGAGGGATTACCTGAGGAAGGAGAAAGAGGGTGCCAAACTCAAAATGTCGAAATGTGCAGGTCTGTCTGTTGGAAATCTAGAGAGAGAGAGAGCTTGGGAGAGAAGAAGAAGAAGAGAAGGAAAGGTTTCAAAAATCTCTTAAACACCTTAGTAATGAGTGGGCCCATTAAACAAGGCAGAGCACAGCCCACGAGGAGGGCATCATTAGGGCACAAAGTCCTAGGTCGTGTGCAGCCGCCATACCCTGGAAACTGTAACAACAACGAGTATCTGCCTAGGTGTCACTCATCCAACAGACAGTACACTTGTCTCAAAAGAAACATTATCCCTCAGCCATCTCAGCATCATCTATGGCTGAGGGTTGGGGGGTGGTTGATATACCCATATATACCCTCAAACCAGATGACCCCTCAGGGGGCCAACCCTTCAACAGGCTCCAGACGACCCCTCAAAGGGCCGACCCTTCATCAGGCTCCGGACGACCCCTCAGGGGGCCGACCCTTCATTAGGCTCCGGATGACCCCTCAGGGGGCCGACCCTTCATCAGGTTTCGGACGACCCCTCAGGGGGACGACCCTGCATCAGGTTCCAGACGACCCCCCAGGGGCCGACCCTTCATCAGGTTCCAGACGACCCCTCAGGGGGACGACCCTTCATCAGGTTCCAAACGACCCCTCGGGGGGACGACCCTTCATCAGGTTCCAAACGACCCCCCAGGGGCCGACCCTTCATCAGGTTTCAGATGACCACTCAGAGGGCCGACCCTTCATCAGGCTCCGGAAGACCCCTCAGGGGGGCGACCCTTCATCAGGCTCCGGACGACCCCCGAGTGTACGACAGTACGAGGCCCAAATTAGGCCAGACTCATTACCGGAAGGAACTTTGCCCTCGACCTCATATCAAAGGCCGAGGGTGACATCATCACAGCGCGTGGTTTGGGAGACGCGTGGAACAGTGCGCGTGAGGCTCACATGGCACATGAGAGACCTTTATAAAAAAATCACACCCTCACGTGAGGGAATATTATGTCATCATTTGGCATCTACAGGTGTCAACAGGGGATTGGCTAGATCACCATTCACATGCACCATGCATACTTGGGGGGTACACTACACCCCCCAAGACCTATATATACCTGTCACCTACGACCCTACAAGGGGATCGATCAATTTATTGTAACCCTAGCTAAAACTCTGCTTGTACACACAGTAGAGAGAGAAAGTGAGCTTATGTGCATTGTATCCAAGGCCATTAGTGCCCATACTTAGTGGATCACACACTCACAGTGGATGTAGGCCAAATTGGCTGAACCACTATACATCATTGTCTTATTTCCACTTATACTCATCCCCTTCTACATACTTATACACTTATACATCTCTATGGCTGCCATGGTTACTACTGTTTGAGCTCCTTATCACTTATCCGGTGGTGCTAAATCTTAGCATCATAAAAAATGATGATGGTATATGAATGGAGTGATGTATGGATGATGTGGGGAATATATGGGAATATGGAAGAACATGGGTGAAGTGAATGGATGGGAAGGTAATGGGTGATGGGTAAATAAAATGTGATATGGAAAAGTGGTAGGTGTATGGATGAAAATCTAGTGTTCGGGACAAATTTCAAGACACGCGTTTCTTACAACTCGAAAAAAATGTCATTCTCAGTGATCAAGCCAAATTTTAATGAAGGATAATGAGATCATACAACAATTTAAGTGCGGACCCAAAAGAAGTTAAATCAACTTGTGACTCGGAGATTGCGTAAAACTTTCTAAAAGGGTGAAAGGCACAAATCTCACGGGCTAGTGATCCTTAAGGTTCTCTTCAGAATTGTAGTACTCTTCAACTCTAACCGTAGTGACTTGACAAGTGTGCAAATTTTGTTGAGTCTAGGAATTCATAGTGCAAAATGCCTTGATACGTATTACATAAGCTATTAGAAAAAATATTCTCTAGCTTGATTCCTAGACTTAGAAAGATGGATGATTGAAAATTCACATCAATGATTGAGATGAAAGAAACTGCACGAAATTTTAAAAATCAGGTTTAAAACTCAAAATTTTTCAAAAGAGGCACGATTTTGAGAAAATTCCCCACCCCCAAACAAAAAGGAACATCAAAATCGATGTTAGGTAAAATGATTTTAAAATTAGGAGCATAAGGTAGGAAAAAGATTACCAGAATGAACCGCTAATGAAGTGGAAAGATGTCACCAATAATAAACCTGAAATGTGTACAAGTCTATAAGCATGGTAAAACATAGGGTGATGTGAAACACCACCCCCAAACAGGATGAGACTAGTACAAGAAACGCGGGCTGCCTCCCGATAGCGCCAAGTTTAATGTCTTCAGCCAGACCGAACCATTCTCACCCTAAAGATAAGATCTATGAAAGCGCGGGGTGACAGAAAAATTAGGTGATGAGAATCACCCCCAAACAAGACTGAAGCGTCAGTCCTTTTGGAAACAGGCTAAAGTGGTCAATGCACTTGTATGGCAAAGTGCATCACACGATGCAAAGCATCGGTGGACCAAGGGTGGGTGGGTATTAAGGTAAGGTTGAGGGTGGAAAGGATAATGGGTGGGTCGGGTGGGATAAACGGTAGAGGAAGATGATCCAACTCAAGTGTGGGAGACACACACTCATTGGGAGGAGTAAAGGAATACTCACAAGGGAGTGTGGTTTCTAAAGATGGAGTTGTCAACTTCTCCAAAAAGGTATCATTGGTAAATGGGGTGGGCGGGTAAGACAAGGCACCAAAATCGGAGATAAAGGAATCATTAGAAATATCGGGCTCAAAGGGAACCATGCATGGTGGGATATTATCCATATCCGAATAGTTAGGAACTATCAAGGATTCTATCTCGGGAAAATGGTGAACACTCGTAGCCGGAGATAACCTAGGATAAATTGGTTCCTCGGGAACACAAGGGTGAAGATCGATAGGTGTAGACTCGGGCATTTTTTTGGATTCGACGGGAAAGTGAACCGCAATGATGGGTTCATAAGGACAGGGTAGTATTTGATCAGGCTCACTATCGAAAGGTAAGTCAACACATTTGTCAACTTGGGACCCGGACCATGAAATGGCCTCAACTTTGAGATACTCGGGTGGATAGGGTTAGCCACACTCAAAATCCGTGTCACAAGGGGACACATCATCATCACACTCGGGTGCAACGATGGGTGGATCCATAGGAATGTCCGACTCTCTCGCACACTCCAATTCATTTAACCTTTGTTCAAGCCTTTGGAGAGTTTGAATTTGAATTTGAGTGGCTCACTCTTGCTCAAGGATGAACTTTTGAAAGAGGGTTTCGAGAGCGGATGTGGATGAAGGTGTTGGTGGAATGATGGGTGGTGGTGGTGGTTGAGGTGGACACAACTCGCTATGATCATGACTAATCGAAAAAACTCAAATGAAGTGGGTGGGGTGAGGCCAAGTGCATCAGACACGAAAGGATCGCTTTCGTGATGGACAAATGGTTGATACTCATGGGGTGCGTAGTGAGGGGACTGATCTTGAACAGGTGCATAAGGTTTCCATGACGACTGTTGGAACATGTAAGGATCCACAACATCGGGTTGGGATTTGTATTGCATAGAAGGGTTATCGGGCCTTCATGAATAACTCGAGTACTCACACAACTCGGGATTAGGTATAACGGGGTAGTAGGCCGAGGTGGATTTCGAAACAGTGTCATAAGGAGACACATGTTCCACGGTGGATGCGGATGGATATGACAAGTATGGACACCCATGGGACATGTGATCGGCATAATAACAATGGGTGCACGAAAAAGGAGGAGACACGACGACACTTGACACCGAGGGCGATGGAATATGAGGTGCATCCATGGATGTGTCAAGAGTACCAACGGTACTCGTGAGAGAGGTGAAATCATGAAGAATATCATAAAGAGACCGCTCGGGATCACTCTCACACGTGTCACGTGTCAATGGAAAATGACTAAAGTAGTCCCGTAAGGAACGTTCTTCGGCCATAAGGAGAGAAATGTTTTTTTGATTTTTGTAAAATTTTTCAAAAGGAAAGAAAATATTTTTGAATTTTTGTAAAATGAAAGAAAGAAAATATTTTTTTTGATTTTTTAAAAAACTAAAGAAAGAAAATATTTTTGGATTTTTCTAAAAAGGAAAGAAAGAAAATATTTTTGGATTTTTTTAATATAAAAATAAAAGAAAATATTTTTGGATTTTTGTGAAAAATAAAGGAAGAAAAATATTTTTGGATTTTTTTTGTAGAATGAAAGAAAGAAAATATTTTTTTTGATTTTTTGTTATAAAAATGAAAGAAAATATTTTTGGATTTTTTTGGAAGAAAAGGTGGGGAAAAAATATGGACTCTTGATTTGGACGGACTAACTAAAACCCGACTACAGAAAAATAAATTGGACACACACGAGTCATGGATAAATCCTAACTAGCACATAACCAATTTTTATCTTCAAAATTTAGTGAAAGGGTAGTCAAATTTTAATTATGTCCATGGGCGATAAAAAATTCACGGAATAATATGAGTGATCGCCTTTGCAAAAATATTCTCCTAGTGGGCTACCTAGTTGATTGATTTTAAATTTAGTGCTGGCTAAGGTAACACACAATTGGTAAGCGAGTGAGTTGGGTGATGAAATCCCTTCTCGTGAGTGACCGGGTGTAGGTCTTAGTCAATTAATTCATCACACCATTCGAAAATAAATGCGAGAATAAAATCAAGTAAGAGCACACAAAAGAATTGACTCACTAATAGGAGAGGCACGAGGGTGTAAGAAATGTACCTCCCACGATTTTTAGGCCGTTGGGTACCGAAAAATTTGAGTCGACCGGGAGGAGATAACGACTATCTCAGTAGTCCCCGGGAGTCCTACCGACCCAAGGTAGAGAGGCTTCTAAATCCTCGTCTTTGGACGCCCTCCCTCTACCTTGTTCGGTTTTCCTATCACGCTTGGCTTTATTTATTACAATTTTAAATGAAAAATAAATGATGTCTCTATGCACCGCAATATAAGCCAAATAATAAAAAAGTCCTAATACAATCCTTCTAATAAAATGCAAAAATGGTACTAAAATGAAAAAAAGTACAGTACAAGTGAATCACAAAATGGAATCCGTTCCGAGCTTCACAATCCCAAGAATGGCAACGGCGCCATTTAATAACTTGCATTTTGCGTGTATGTCGTTGTTGATGAAAGCCAAATTAGTCAAAAATCCTCAAATACCTACAAATAATAACAAACGAAAGTGTAGAGTGATAAGTAAGGATGTCAATCCACTTTCTAAGGAGTAAGCTAGAGACAAATTCAATTGTAATTCACTTTTTATATTATTTTTGTGTTTTTTTTCACTTTACTAATTTTTTTAGCTTTTTCGAATATTAAAACAATAGGGTGAGGTGAGGATGAAATAACACTAAACTAAAATAAAGATCTAAACAACTAACTAAAAAGTGACTAAAATAAAAACAAAGTTTAACACTAAAATAATAGATAAAGTGAGGTAAATAATTGTGATAACAATCAAGGAGTGAGATTACACCATAAATTTTAGTTATTCTAATTAATTAAGTTAATTATTTGAATTCTCCCAAATTAATATCAAAACTACAAATCAACTCTCGCTGCAAGTGTAACTTTAATAATAATATTTTTGAATATTAAGTTTAACACCTCACAACTCTAGAAAAATAAATCTACACTCCTTTTAATTAATTACCCGCTAGGATCGATCAATTAGAATTTATGTCAATCTTATAAAATAAATTTAGAGTTGAAATTCAAGTGATAATACCCCACTTAAGAAACCCCAATCTCTAGTTCGAATCTAAAATGGGTATTATCACTAGAATTTCGATTTTCCCTCGAAAATCATTTACCCTCTATTGAGGCGTAAATCTAAGGGTGATGGATCAAAATTAACATTCAAAGGGATTTTTCAAGTAATTAAACTAATTAAAATAAAATAACATCAAATAAGGGTTTTACCCCACACCTTGAAAGGGGTTTTAGCCTATCATGGTATGAAATATGACAAATTAATAATCAACGCTACTTAAATAAAATAGAATGGAATAGAACAAGCAAACCAAATCTCTTTGAGAAAGTTGAACTCTACTCTTCCAATTTGAAGCATACACCTCTTAATTGAGCATCCAAGTGACATGAAATTAAAATATCAACTCAATTAATTCTCTTACAATATTTAATCTCACAAATATCTAAAATAAAAAAAAAATAAAAAACTATTTACAAAGGATAATTTTCCCTACAATTCCCTCTCTAAAATTCCTAGCTAAAAGCTCTATTTTATTTGAGGGTCTTCATCTTCAATATATAGTAGGCATGGAGCATGGGGGTAAAATTGAGAATTGGCTGTGGTGAACATGTGGGAAAGGTGAGAGCACATGTGCATGGGATTGTGAGGTGTGAGGATATTTGGAAGAGGGAATAAAAATCATATTTGTGTGCACATGGGGGTAGTTTGGGAAAAAAGGGGATAAAGGTTAGTTGGGGTAATTTGGGTCAAATGGTTTAAGTGGCACATGTGGGTTTTGTTGGTATTTGAGATTGGCTTTGTTTGGTTTATGCAGGTCATGACTTACATGGAAGAATTTTAGAAATGGCATGGGTCTTTGAAATGGTTGAAATGGGTTGGAGTTCGGTTTGCCATGGATGGGGCTGTACACGGAGGTAGAGTTGGTGGCGGTGTAGGTCGGAGATAAGGAGGTCGCACCGGAGGGGTTAGGGTCCAGGCTAGCTCCGGAGGTGAAGTGTTTTAAGGGCTGCGAGGGTTGCGACTGGTGATGGGTCTCGTCGCGGACTGGGCGAGGGGTTAAGGGGGTCGTGACCGGAGCTGGGTAGCAGGAGAGAGGAGAGGGAAGGAGAGGCGGGTCGGCCATGGTTGCCGACGGGTTTTTGGGTTTGCCGGCGAGGGTTGGGTGTGGCCACCGGGTAGGAGCGTTACCGCCGGAGGTTGATGGGTTGTAAGGTTAGAGGATGGAGAGGGAGGTGAGAGATGGGTATTTGGGAAATGGTGGTGGAGGTGTTGGTGGAGTAGGACATGGGTATTTGGGAAATGGGTTAGGAGGTGTGTGTTAATGGAGTTTGGTAGGGGTGAGAGAAGGTGAGAGGTTGAAGACGGGTGTGGGAGTTATTGTGTGCGGTGAGGGTGTAAGAAAAGTAGGGTGAGGGAGGTGTAGGATAAGTGGGGTGTAGGGTGTGTCTTGGTAGTGTGTAGGTTTTAGGGTGTGTGTGTGTTTAATTTGGACCCCCTAAAAAATATAAACTAAAACTAAAATTAAAATGAATCAAAATTAAAAATTAAACTAAACTAAAAAAAATACAAAGTAAAGTAAAATAGACACGACACGACGCACTAAACAAATTCTAAAAAAAAACTAAGCACAACTAATATAAAATCTAAGAATAAAAACTAATAACTAAAAAAATTAATTAATAACTACTCAAAATATAAAATCCTATAAAATAAAAGACAGAAAAATAGAAAAGATAAATCTAAAAAGAAATAAAAATAAAAATAGAAATCTATAAGACTAAAAACTAAAAGCCTAAAAAAAATAAAATCTAATAAATCCAAATATAAATGAAATTCTAAACAAATAAAACTAATTCTAATAAAATAAAACTAACAAAAAATAAGGATAAAATAAAAATAGTAAATAAAACCTACAAATTCTAAATAATTCTAAAATAAAATCTAAAAAATAAAACGACACTAAATAAAAATCTAAAAAAATAAAAATAAAATAAAAAGGGATCAAACAAACACTCACGGGGCTTGGGTGACGGTTTAGGAACAAGTTTAGGGTAGGATAGGGTACGAGACAAGGCTATTAGCTCCATTTTAACTGGAATTGGCCTCTAAATGTAGCTTTTGATACCGCAACTGCAATTAAGCCTGCATAATAAACATTTAAGCACATAAGACCCATATTACCGAGAATTAGCAACAAAAGTGCGTCTATTTAGGGTATAAATTGTACAGTTTTGGGTGCTTATCACACCACCCCCGAACAGAGTGTTGCTAGTCCTCGAGCAATAAGATAGAGAGAAAGAGAAAAATAAGAAACCAAAAGTGTACCACTTTCGCGGGCACTTGCGATTGCACTTAGAATGTGCAATAAGACTTTAAACCTATAGGTTGCCCTACAGGACGAGTTGTGTCTCGTGAGGCTTTGCAAGGAATATACACACAAAATTCTTATTTGCAAAGAATTATTGAAAGGCAGCCAATCTCTTATTAGACGTAGAATAATCGCACAATCCATCACAAGAAAAATATTTCAGAAATACAATCTAGAATGAGTAAAAATATTTATCTAAGTAAATACTCAAGGGACATCCTTCCTATAACTCAACGTGTGTAGTGTGAATCAGTCAAAACGGGTCGAGTATCACAAGAGTAATTCCTAGATTGCCTCTTCGGAATCAATGCTTCAACTTCAAAATCACTAGATGTAACTCTCTCAAACGAACTCTCGAGATTAGGGTTAGTGTATCTCTCTTACATGTGAGGAGGAGAGTAAATGTAAGCGAGTTCAAACGTCTCACACACACATAAGAAAGAACTAACATATAGAAAGAAAAATGATCTCATGAAAGAATGCTAATCACTATAGTGAGAACGTCGAGTTATTCACCACGTCTACTTTCATTTGCTCGAACACCTAGGGAGAATATGGATGATAATGGGTGAGGGGGGAATGAAATGAGAAGGATGGTATGAGGTATGATGGTGATGTATGGATAAATGATGAGTGATGGATGTGTGATGGATAAAATGGTGATATGAACGATGATATATGAATAGATATGATAGAAGAGTGTTCTATACTTGAAGAACAAAATGTCTTTATTACATAAAAATTAACTACAAACTCTCTTTCTTTTCTTTTCTCTCTTTTTTCGAATTTTCTTTTCTTTTCGCTTTTTTTTTCTTTTTCTATATTTTTAATTTTCTCTATTTTTTTTCTTTGTTTTTCTCTCATTTTTCAAACCAACAATGAAGACATTTACATTTGAAATCACACACTTTTTCTCAAAATGATGATGGTATATGAATGGAGTGATGTATGGATGATGTGGGGAATATATGGAAATATGGAAGAACATGGGTGAAGTGAATGGATGGGAAGGTAATGGGTGATGGGTAAATGAAATGTGATATGGAAAAGTGGTAGGTGTATGGATGAAAATCTAGTATTCAGGACAAATTTCAAGACACATGTTTCTTACAACTCGAAAAAAATGTCATTCTCAGTGATCAAGCCAAATTTTAATGTAGGATAATGAGATCATACAACAATTTAAGTGCGGACCCAAAAGAAGTTGAATCAACTTGTGACTCGGAGATTGCGTAAAACTCTCTAAAAGGGTGAAAGGCACAAATCTCACGGGCTAAAGTCTATACTAGTGATCCTTAAGGTTCTCTTTAGAATTTTAGTACTTTTCAACTCTAACCGTAGTGACTTGACAAGTGCGCAAATTTTGTTGAGTCTAGGAATTCATAGTGCAAAATGCCTTGATACGTATTATATAAGCTATTAGAAAAAATATTCTCTAGCTTGATTCCTAGACTTAGAAAGATGGTTGATTGAAAATTCACATCAATGATTGAGATGAAAGAAACTGCACGAAATTTTAAAAATCAGGTTTAAAACTCAAAATTTTTCAAAAGAGGCAGGATTTTGACCCCACCCCCAAACAAAAAGGAACATCGTCCTCGATGTTAGGTAAAATGATTTTTAAAATTGAGAGCATAATGTACGAAAAAGATTACTAGAATGAACCGCTAATGAAGTGGAAAGATGTCACCAATAATAAACCTGATATGTGTACAAGTCTATAAGCATGGTAAAACATAGGGTGATGTGAAACACCACCCCCAAACAGGATGAGACTAGTACAAGAAACGCGGGCTGCCTCCCAGTAGCACAAAGTTTAATGTCTTCAGCCAGACCGAACCATTCTCACCCTAAAGATAAGATCTATGAAAGCGCGGAGTGACAGAAAAATTGGGTGATGAGAATCACCCCCAAACAAGACTGAAGCGTAAGTCTTGTTGGAAATAGGCAAAAGTGGTCAATGCACTTGTATGGCAAAGTGCATCACACGATGCAAAGCATCGGTGGACCAAGGGTGGGTGGGTATTAAGGTAAGGGTGACGGTGGAAAGGATAATGGGTGGGTCGATTGGGATAAACGGTGGAGGAAGATGATCCAACTCAAGAGTGGGAGACACACACTCATTGGGAGCAGTAAAGCAATACTCACAAGGGAGTGTGGTTTCTAAAGATGGAGTTGTCAACTTCTCCAAAAATGTATCATTGGTAAATGGGGTGGGTGGGTAAGACGAGGCACCAAAATCGGAGATAGAGGAATCATTAGAAATATCGGGCTCAAAGGGAGCCATGTATGGTGGCATATCATCCATATCCAGATAGTTAGGAACTATCACGGATTCTATCTCGGGAAAATGGTGAACACTCGTAGCCGGAGCTAACCTAAGATAAATTGGTTCCTCGGGAACACAAGGGTGAAGCTCGATAGGTGTAGATTCGGGCATTTTTTTGGATCCGATGGGAAAGTGAACCGCAATGATGGGTTCATAAGGACAGTGTGTGATTTTATCAGGCTCACTATCGAAAGGTAAGTCAACACATTTGTCAACTTGGGACCCGGACCATGAAATGGTATCAACTTCGAGATACTCGGGTGGATAGGGTTGGGCACACTCAAAATCCATGTCACAAGGGGACCCATCATCATAACACTCGGGTGCAACGATGGGTGGATCCATAGGAATGTACGATTCTCTCGCACACTCCAATTCATTTAACCTTTGTTCAATCCTTTGGAGAGCTTGAGTTTGAATTTGAGTGGCTCTCTCTTGCTCAAGGATGAACTTTTGCAAGAGGGTTTCGAGAGAGGATGTGGATGAAGGTGTTGGTGGAATGATGGGTGGTGGTGGTGGTTGAGGTGGACACAACTCGCTATGATCATGAATAATCAGAGAATACTCAAATGAAGTGGGTGGGGTGGGGCCAAGTGCATCAGACACGAAAGGATCGCTTTCGTGATGGATAAATGGTTGATACTCATGGGGTGCGTAGTGAGGGGACTGATCGTGAACAGGTGCACAAGGTTGCCATGACGACTGTTGGAACGTGTAAGGATCCACAACATCGGGTTGGGATTTATATTGCATTGAAGGGTGATCGGGCCTCCATAAATAACTCGAGTACTCACACAACTCGGGATTAGGTATAGCGGGACAGTAGGCCGAGGTCGATTTCGAAACAGTGTCCTAAGGAGACACATGTTCCACGGTGGATGCGGATGGATATAACAAGTATGGACACTCATGGGACATGTGATCGGCATAATAACAATGGGTGCACGACAAAGGAGGAGACACGGCGACACTTGACACCGAGATGATGGAATAGGAGGTGCATGAATGGATGGGTCAAGAGTACCAACGGTACTCGTGAGAGAGGTGAAATCATGAAGAATATCATAAAGAGACCGCTCGGGATCACTCTCACACGTGTTACGTGTCAATGAAAAATGACCAAAGTAGTCCCGTAAGGGACGTTCTTCAGCCACGAGGAGAGAAATATTTTTTTGTCTTTTGTAAATTTTTTCAAAAGGAAAGAAAATATTTTTGAATTTTTGTAAAATGAAAGAAAGAAAATATATATTTTTTTTCAAAAAGGAAAGAAATAAAATATTTTGGATTCTTTTTATATAAAAATAAAAGAAAATATTTTTGGATTTTTGTGAAAAATAAACGAAGAAAAATATTTTTGGATTTTTTTTGTAGAATGAAAGAAAGAAAATATTTTTCTGATTTTTTGTTATAAAAATGAAAGAAAATATTTTTGGATTTTTTTGGAAGAAAAGGTGGGAAAAAAATATGGACTCTTGATTTGGACAGACTAACTAAAACCCGACTAAAGAAAAATAAATTGGACACACACGAGTCATGGATAAATCTTAACTTGCACATAGCCAATTTTTATCTTCAAAATTTAGTGAAAGGGTAGTCAAATTTTAATTATGTTCATGGGCGATAAAAAATTCACGGAATAATATGAGTGATCGCCTTTGCAAAAATATTCTCCTAGTGGGCTACCTAGTTGATTGATTTTAAATTTAGTGCTGTCTAGGGTAACACACAATTGGTAAGGGAGTGAGCCGGGTGATGAAATCCCTTCTCGTGAGTGACCGGGTGTAGGTCTTAGTCAATTATTTCATCACACCATTCGAAAATAAATGCGATAATAAAATCAAGTAAGAGCACACAAAAGAATTAACTCGCTAACAGGAGAGGCGCGAGGGTGTAAGAAATGTACCTCCCACGATTTTTAGGTCGTGGGGTGCCGAAAATTTGAGTCGACTAGGGGGAGATAACGCCTATCTCAGTCATCCCCGGGAGTCCTACCGACCCAAGGTAGAGAGGCTTCTAAATCCTCGCCTTTGGACGCCCTCTCTCTACCTTGTTCGGTTTCCCTATTACGCTTGTCTTCAGTTATTACAATTTTAAATGAAAAATAAATGGTGTCTTTATGCACCGCAATACAAGCCAAATAATAAAAAAGTCCTAATACAATCCTTCTAATAAAATGCAAAAATGGTACTAAAATGAAAAAAAGTACAATACAAGTGAATCACAAAATGGATTCCGCTCCGAGATTCACAATCCTAAGAATGGCAACGGCGCCATTTGATAACTTGCTTTTTGCGTGTATGTCGTTGTTGATGAAAGTCAAGTTAGTCAAAAATCCTCAAATACCTACAAATTAAAGTGTAGAGTGGTAAGTAAGGATGTCAATCAACTTTCTAGGGAGTAAGCTAGAGATAAATTCAATTGTAATTCACTTTTTATTTTCTTTTTTTCTTTTTTTCACTTTTCTTATTTTTTTAGCTTTTTCGAATATTAAAACAATAGGGTGAGGTGAGGATGAAATAATACTAAACTAAAATAAAGATCTAAACAACTAACTAAAAAGTGACTAAAATAAAAACAAAGTTTAACACTAAAATAATAGATAAAGTGAGGTAAATAATTGTGAGAACAATCAAGGAGTGGGATTACACCATAAATTTTAGTTATTCTAATTAATTAAGTTAATTATTTGAATTCTCCCAAATTAATATCAAAACTACAAATCAACTCTCGTTGCAAGTGTAATTTTAATAATAACATTTTAGAATATTAAGTTTAACACTTCACAACTCTAGAAAAATGAATCTACACTCCTTTTAATTAATCACACGCTAGGATCGATCAATTAGAATTTATGTCAATCTTATAAAATAAATTTAGAGTTGAAATTCAAGTGATAATACCCCACTTAAGAAACCCCTATCTCTAGTTCGAATCTAAAATGGGTATTATCACTAAAATTTTGATTTTCTCTCGAAAATCATTTACCCGCGCTCGAGGCGTAAATCTAAGGGTAAGGGATCAAAATTAACATTCAAAGGGATTTTTCAAGTAATTAAACTAATTAAAATAAAATAACATCAAATAAGGGTTTACCCCCCCCCCCCCCCTAAAGGGGTTTTAGTCTAACATGGTATGAAATATGACAAATTAATAATCAAGGCTACTAAAATAAAATTAAAGGGAATACAACAGGCAAATCAAATCTCTTTGAGAAAGTTGAACTCTACTCTTCCAATTTGAAGCATACACCTCTTAATTGAGCATCCAAGTGATATGAAATTAAAATATCCACTCAATTAATTCTCTTACAATATTTAATCTCACAAATATCTAAAATAAAAAAAGGAAAAACTATTTACAAAGGATAATTTTCTCTACAATTCTCTCTCTAAAATTCCTATCTAAAAGCTCTATTTTATTTGATGATCTTCATCTTCAATATATAGTAGGCATGGAGCATGGTGGTAAAAATGGGAATTGGCTATGGTTAACATGTGAGAAAGGTGAGAGCACATGTGCATGGGGTTGTGAGGTGGGTGGATATTTGGAAGAGGGAATAAAAATCTGATTTGTGTGCACATGGGGGTAGTTTGGGAAAAAGGGGGATAAAGGTTAGTTGGGGGTATTTGGGTCAAATGGTTTAAGCGGCACATGTGGGTTTTGTTGAAATTTGAGATTGGCTTTGTTTGGGTTATGCAGGTCGTGGCTTATATGGAAGAATTTTAGAAATGGCATGGGGCTTTGAAATGGATGAAATGGGTTGGAGTTCGATTTGCCATGGATGGGGCTGGACACGGTAGTAGAGTTGGTGGTGGTGTAGGTCGGAGATAAGGAGGTCGCATCGGAGGGGTTAGGGTTTGGGCTTGCTCCGACGCTGAAGGGTTGCGAGGGTTGCGACCGGTGATGGGTCTGGTCGCGGACTGGGCGAGGGGTTGAGGGTGTCGTGACCGGAGATGGGTAGTAGGAGAGAGGAGAGGGAAGGAGAGGCAGGTCGGCCATGGTTGCCGGAGGGTTTTTGGGTTTGTCGGCGAGGGTTGGGTGTGGCCGCCGGTTAGGAGCGTTACCGCCGGAGGTTGATGGGTTGTGAGGTTAGAGGATGGAGAGGGAGGTGAGAGATGGGTATTTGGGAAATGGTGGTGGAGGTGATGGTGGAGTAGGAGATGGGTATTTGGGAAATGGGTTAGGAGGTGTGTGTTAATGGAGTTTGGTAGGGGTGAGAGGTTGAAGATGGGTGTGGGAGTTATTGTGTGTGGTGAGGGTGTAAGAAAAGTAGGGTGAGGGTGAGGGAGGTGTAGGATAAGTGGGGTGTAGGGTGTGTCTTGGTAGTGTATAGGTTTTAGGGTGTGTGTGTGTTTAAGTTCAACCCCCTAAAAAATATAAACTAAAACTAAAATTAAAATTAATCAAAATTAAAAATTAAACTAAACTAAAAAAAATAAAAAGTAAAATAAAATAGACACGACACAACACACTAAACAAACTCTAAAAAAAAACTAAACGCAACTAAAATAAAAACTAATAACTAAAAAAATTAATTAATAACTACTAAAAATATTAGATCCTATAAAATAAAAGACACAAAAATAAAAAAGATAAATCTAAAAAGAAATAAAAATAAAAATATAAATCTATAAGACTAAAAACTAAAAGCCTAAAAAAATAAAATCTAATAAATCTAAAAATAAATGAAATTCTAAAAAAACTAATTCTAATAAACTAAAACTAATAAAAAATAAAGATAAAATAAAAATAAAAAAGTAAATAAAACCTACAAATTCTAAATAATTCTAAAATAAAATCTAAAAAATAAAACGACACTAAATAAAAATCTAAAAAAAATTTAAAATAAAATAAAAAGGGATCAAATCAACACACACGGGGCTTGGGTGACGGTTTAAGGACAAGTTTATGGTAGGCTAGGGTACGAGACAAGGGTATTAGATCCATTCTAACTGTAATTGGCATCTAAATGTATCTTTGGATACCGCAACTGCAGTTAAGCCTGCATAATAAACATTTCAGCACATAAGATCCATATTACAGAGAATTAGCAACAAAAGTGCGTCTATTTAGAGTATAAATTGTACAGTTTTTGGTGCTTATCAATGCCTCACATTTTGATTGTTATGATTACAAATAGTTACCGTTTTCTTTCATGTTTAGAGTTTTGAAAGAATACAATTTAGTTTGCTCAGACTTGCATATTTCAATTCTCAGCTTTATATAAAATTTGGTTTATTCACACTTGCATATTTCAGTTCTCATCGGTATTTTTCAGTATCTATTACTGTAAGTCTAACATACCGCAGATGCCATATCCATGCTACCAAATCCAACCAACACCTATTCGTCAAAACCCTAGGTGGAGAGTAGGTTTATCACTATACCGAGAAGAGGACATGTGGCTCATAGTCCTCTGTTACTGGAAAGAGTTCCAGATTTCGCAATAACATAAGGGCAATGAACCCGAAGAGGATAGTCCAGATTACCCATAAGTTTAATCTCGGTTTCATATCATTTTTCTCGCTTGAGCATGATTGATTCCTTAAAACAATGAATTTGATATAACATTTTTTTAATCTTTGTGTGATGTTGCCTCAACATTTGAAGAAAATGGGAATATGCTACTTACAAACAACCATTTTCCACCATATTTACACCATTCTTTGCCTTGATATCTATTTATGTTCAACCTAATAATTGATCTTTATGGATTTTTGATAATGAAGGTCTCTGATAGGTATAAAAAATGGAAGCTATGAATAACAATAAGTTTCATCATTTTTTTCATCATATTTTTACGTTTCCCAACTTCCTTAATATTTAGTACGGAAGAAATCACTTAATAATAACACATTATACTTAAGTATACGTCTATTTAGATAACAAATGGACTAATATTAAATAAGACAGGAAATGTTAAAAGACTTGATACTAATACTAATATTAACAAATAGGCAGCAAACCATCTTCGTTGGTAGGGGTGAAGGAGAGAGAAGATAAAGAGAGGAAAGAGCAAGTGAAGAAGAAGATAGGGTCACAGAAAGCCACCAAGGCTGTCATTGAGAAGAAGAGAGGCTCCAAGAAGCTTTTTCCCAGAACTTTCCTCGAAGCCCTTCACGAACGAATCACCGCCTTATGTTGGGAATTTGCTCTCAAGGTCCATCACTCTCCACTATTTTCTTTACATTTTTTTTTCTTTTTTTTCTTTTTTTTTCTTCTTTTTTTTCTTTACATTTTAAATGCTATATCTTTGCCAAATGAATGTATCAATTTCAACCTTATATACATTTCTTATTGAATTAATGTTATATATTATTGACTTATAACAACAATTGCAACATAATAGAGATGATGACAAAGGTGTTTCCCCCCCCCCCCCCCCCCCCTAATGGGCAATCTCTGCTGCAGAGAAAGGGTGTTTACAAGCTATGAAGTGAGTGTGAAGTCCATGCTCACTTGCTACCAAGCTTGAGCTGGTATAACTGTATAGGTAAAGGCTGTATAAGGCCAAGAGGCAAAAGCTTTTAATTTATACCTATCAGTATAAAGTATTAAGTGATTTTGGTGTGGATATGTTATTAGTATAACTTTTCATCATCTCTTACTTAATATTAGTCAATTTGCTATCTAAACAGAGGTATACTTAAATATGATACCTCTGATACACTAGTTTATGTAAGATAATTTGTTTGAGGATATTTTGAATAGTTCATCTAATGACTATTTGATGAATTTATCAGGTGTACATAATGCTTCTACAAAAAAATGAACCTCCAATATTGGCATGTGCTGTCAATGAAGTTTTCGCATCATTGAGGAGTGCCCACAGCCGAACGAGAACTATAACAACTTTTTTCAAAACCATCACTTACCTGGCCAGGTCCACAGTCCACAGTCCAAGGTGTGAATCTTCAAAGTAATAAACAAGCATAGAAAGACAGAGGCAGGTCCATAGTCAATCCAAGTGTAGCAGATCGGGCCATGGCAGTAGTAGGTATGATGATAGATCTGTGTGGGCGGAAGTTCATGTATCAAAGGCATGTCCACCATGCTTTAACTGGCATGAGGACATAAGTGAGATAATCTAGAAATTTAATATAGAATAATCATGGTTATTCCTTTTGTTATATTCATTCCTTTTGTATTTGGAGTCTTAAACTAACGAACTTTTTCTTTTATTTTGTAAATGAACTGTGTAAGTTTTAGGGTCTTTTCCTATTTCACTGAACTATGTAAGTTGATTCAATTTTAATCGTCTCATTAAGATTTAAAATAGAGGTTTCATTCAATTTGTAGCATTCACTTCTCACACTAATTTTTTTCACTGCTGCAGATTCCACGAGTGCTAAGATCGATCGTATTTCCTGTTTGAAGGAAGTTCAGGTTGTGATTTTGGCACAACTGTTTTTAATCGAGAAGCTCACTCGGTAAGACGAAATGCAAAGCTACCTGACCGACTTTAATCCAATATCATTTTTATGCTTCATACCGTTGGGGAAGGCTTGATTTATGTTAATGGATCAAATATATGGTCTTATTAGGTTAACCATTTCATTTGTAAAGATGTATACTTATTTTGGAGATTGATCATTTCCCATTCTGTTCAGAATTCAGAAGTTGCAAGTTTCAAGCAAAAAAGGATATTGAATTGTCTTTTCTGGGTCCATTTGTAACTCCATTATATTTAATATAGTATAAACTGCATATTTGATGACCAATTAACTCTTATCTTTCATGTGTAGGAAATCTTATCGGGAGAATTGTGACTGGATTATATGGTTATGAATTTCACCAAACAACAGAGAATTTATGTGCTCTGTGCATAGGAGAGAAGGATTTTGGCTACCAAGGTTCCGCACTCCATCGCGTCATTAAGGATTTCATGATTTAAGGGTACATCAAAAAAGGATATGTCACTAGTGGTAAACTAATATATTGGTGTACATTTAAATATGATAATTTCAAGATGACTCATATTGGACCTAGAGTTATTAGGATGTAAATTGAAGGCCCTAATACTAATGGTAGCCAATTCTTCATATACACTGTGAAGACACCTTGGTTGGATCAGAGGCATGTCGTGTTTGGCCAAGTTTTAGAGGGCATGTACAATGTTAATCACATCGAGTCAAAGTAGACTGACAGGAGAGATCGTCCCAGAAATATGGTTGTCATCAGTGATTACAGTTGAGCCTCCCGTGGCACGGGCATATTATTATTCATCTCTATTATTGGCTCCTCAATTTTCCTAGGCATGAAGGGAAAAATCTCCTCAGATAATTTCCCAGGTTGAAAAATGCGTGTAATATCGATTAAATTAAATTCGCAAGTTTTTAAGCAACCCTTATTTAATTAGACTCTACTTTTAAACCAAATAAAATCAACCCTTAAACATGCATCTAAATCATCCCATCAAATAAAACATGCAACGCAGTAAATATGCTGAGACACAGATTTCAGGAAAAAACCCCTTTCGGGTAAAACCTTTATTTCACTATGAATATATAAATCGCAACTTACAATTACATAGAGAAATATCCAATGGATCAACGCGCAGCCAACCCACAAAGACACTCAGTCTTGAACTCGGTAAGAGAATACATGCAACACCCTCCAAAGACTCGCAGCCCAATCAACAAAGGAAGAACCGCAGCTCTCCTCAATGACACGTAGTCATAACACTTTGTAGAGACTCCCTCAGCAATGACACGCAGCCCTCGGTTGCAAAGATCTCTCCACAAAGGTTTGAACAAACTAAAGGTTGTGTTCTTGGGTTACCAAAAAGATTCACAAAGTTTTGGCAATTGTGTGAATCGAAACATGAGTCTTGGGACTCAAAAAATATGAAGACTAGAGGTATTTTTACTCTAAAAAACGTCTTCCAAAGTCTTATAAAACTGCTCCTCCGAAGTTCGTTTAAATAGGAAAACAAATGAAGAGTTTTACAAATTTAAAATACTGAAATTCTATCTAGCGTACAGGGTACCTGAACCGGTTCTAGGTCCCTGCAAACCGGTTCGCCCCCTGAACCGGTTCGGTCTAGGTTCAGGGAAACTCGCTGGGAACAGGGGCTAAACACTTAGAAAAATTCTTAGTATTTTCAATGTAAATATCTCCATTTTAACGGGCCATAACTTGTTCACCGTAGCTCGGATTGAGGTGCCGTTTCTTCCAGTATCTTCGTTACGATAAGCTCTTAAACTTTCCAGTTGACCAGTCCTCCAGACGGTGGCTGTAAAATTACCAAATTTCCCTTAAACTTCCTTATAAAGCCTTGTTGTACTGTTTTGACTTCTCTTGCGTACCACTTGCATTACGAGCCTAAAATCATGGAACGTGAAGTTGTTGAGGCAGATGAGGGACACATGATGGAGATAATAAATGCTTGATTCCCGAAATTAGGATAGAGGCCGTCATGTGAGATCGTGAGGTGACGTGCCAAATGTAGCAGCGTACGACATACATAAATGTAACATGTTGGACATGAGAAAAATGTCCTTATAAATCTCCCCCTATGTCTATGCCGGTACATACATAAAAAATCCAAATTATCAAATATGAAATTGCCTATACAAATCTACCCTCCCATGAACCTAAAACTGGAAAAGGTACAAATGAATAGTCTCTATCGTTTGTTCTTTAAATCATCGGGAATCTCAAATCTTTTCTCATCGGGTGTGCAATTCAGAGATCATCAATGTAGTACCTACACACATGAGAAAAAAAAAATACCAAGTGATGTATCGAGTTTGAAATGAGATAAACATAGATACCAATATATGATAAGCATAAGTCAAATCTCAAAACTCTCCTCAAAATTCAAACTCCCCCAAAATAAGATAATTCTTTCTCCCACTTTTTATGATGTCCCCAAATAGACAAATAAGAAGAATGAATCAAACAAGCAAAATCGAGGTGTCACGGTATTCAAAACAAAGGATCAATCAAATGGCAAACGTGCTCATGCAAGGAGATGCAAAAAAAATGTTCACAAACTGTTGATACCAAATTTAGTCTGCTGACATGGCTCAATTGAGTGAAGACACATGGCAATCTATGTGGCAACAACAAACTCTTTCGAGGAACTCACAAGCTTTGAGGAACCATACTACAACGAGGAACAGTACTTTCCCGAGGAACTCATACGCTCCGAGGAACAAGAACTCTCTGAGGAACTCTTGAGTACCGAGAAGCTTAGGCGGTCCGAGCTGCACCTCGAACAAAGCATTAATAGCAGGATAACCAAAAGTTTGACTGTTCATTAAATACTTATCATTTAGACGCATACGCTTAAGGGGCATTGAATGTATTACCCTTTCATATGTACATCATTTAATGTATTACCCTTTCACATTACAGCCTCAGGGCTATAAATACATCGTACAATCTTCATTGTAAAGGGACCGAAATTTCTTGAGATAACTTGTAATCAAGAATTCCCAAACAATCAGCAATAACATAACAGTGGACGTAGTCCATTCTTATAAGGCTGAACCACTTTAAAAATTCTTTGTCTCATTTATGTATCAGTGATTGAATAATTAGATATGATCTAATTTTTTACATCAACAGATTGGCGCCGTCTGTGGGAAACGACTGGTAATATCGTTTTCCATAAAAAACAATCCATTACAAATGGATGATATTCCAGAATCTAGCAATCAAAATGCTGGAAGCCCTCTAAATCCATCTGCTACGCCAAATATTCCTGATCTGGCTGGAATAATGACAAATCTGGCTCAGGGCCAAGCCGTCATGCAAGAAACTATGCGAAAACTCATATAAACCCTCCATGGCGGTGCACCAACCCCTTCAAGACCGCGAAGCATTCAAAGAAATACCCGTGCACCTTCTTAGCATACTAGGCGTACCAATTCATATCGCAATGAGGAGTCTGAAGATTTTTCTTATCAACCTGGACGAACTTCGTCAGTGCGAGCCACAGATACTGAACAACGTATCACTCTCTCCCCAGAAAGGACCAGTGTGCTAGAAAGATTAAGCAGAGTATCTCCTTTCGATCGATTAGGTCCTAGGAGGAGCAAAAGTCCTCTTAGAGCCCCATCGAGGAGTTTTCGACGACCATCAGATTTAAAGGAAGGATCTGCCCTGTCGCGACCAGCTGCTCGTCAAGATAGATCCCAGGAAGCCACTTCAATGCGATCAGCTACTCGAACCAACAGGCCCGAGGAAAAAAATAATGCATGGAAAGGCTCTATTCAGAGGCTAGATGATAGATTAGGAAAAATGGTTAAAACCAAGAACCCTCTACAATGAACTTTTGTTCGAGGAACACCTTTTGTCTAGGCCATTGTAGATTTTATAACACCATTAAAGTTCAAAGCACATGTTGTGACCCCCAAATATGATGGAAAGACTGACCCCATCCTCCATATAGAACAATACCAAGCTGCAGCCGACATCTATGCTGTTCCAGATGAGATGAGATGTAGAGCATTCTCGGGAACTCTTACCGGATCTGCTCAAATATGGTATAATAATCTTCCTCGGGGTAAGATCTTAACTTTTCTTCAACTGGTCGAGTTATTCGTTGGGAATTTCTATTTTGGGGCAAAGCCAGTTAAACGAGTAGCACATTTGCTAAGTGTTAGACAAAAGGCTGGTGAGAGTACCAGAGATTATATAACTCGTTTTAATAACGAGAAACTTGAAGTAATTGATTATGAGGAGAAGACAGCAATTACCGCCTTGATGAGTGGACTACTGCCCAACAAGTTGTACTACACTTTGGCCAAAGATCCACCTAGAACCATGTCAGACCTGATGGGAAAAGCGTCCAAGATTATGAATGCCGAGGAAGCTATGGCTGCGAAGAAGAACATGGATGCCAAATAAACCAAGGTGAAAGGTGATAAAGCTAAGAAGAAAGAACATAATAACAATGGTAATGACAAACATTCAAGAACAAGGTCGGTATGGGATGCAATGAAGAAATTCGATAATTATACTCCTTTGAAGAAGGATATCAACCATGTTCTAGAAGAAATCAAGAGCAACGAGGAATTAAACTGGCCAGAGAAAATTAAGGCAGACCCTGACAAGAGGAATAAGGCAAAGTATTGCGAGTTTCATAAAGATCATGGCCATATGACCAAAAATTGCATAGCTCTTCAAAATGAGATTGAAACACTCATCAGACAAGGAAATCTAGCAAAGTATGTTGATCGTGAAAGTGAAAGAAGAAACAACGACCGAACAAGAGAGAGGTCTAGATCTCCTCGTCGAGCAGAGGAGAACAAGAAAAGAAACCATGAAGTTGATCCGAAGATGATCCGAAGATGATCCCGATCTTCCCAAGAGACCAAGGCAGCCAGAACGTGAGGTATTTTTAATACGCTTTGGGTCATTTGACTGTAATGTTATAACAGGTGGAGATGCAGGAGGAGGAAACCTTACTACAGAGAGAAAAGCTTACCTTTGTGAGGCTCAAGCTTGCTCGTACATTCAACGAATAAATCTAGCTGAGGAGGATCGCCCGAGAAAGGTGAACAAAGAGAAGTTGGTCATTGGTTTCTCAAAGAATGACCTTGCAGGTGTTTTATATTCTCGTGATGACCCACTGGTGATCAAGATGAGAATGAAGGAGGATATAATTTCAAGAGTACTGGTCGACAATGGTAGCTCGACAGACATCATGTTCTACTCATACTTCGATAGTTTAAATCTAAAACTATCTCAACTGGAGCCTTATCATAGACCCCTCCTCGACTTTGCTGGCGAGAAAGTATTTCCACTTGGGACAATCAAGTTGGATATATTCATTGGTACGTGGCCTGCTTATCGGACATAAAGAATACGCTTTTTTGTGATGGATAAGAATGTTCAATCATCATACAATATCATCATGGGAAGAGTAGGATTGAAGAAGTTTGAGGCTGTACTATCTACGGTGCATCAGTGCCTGAAATTTCCAATAAATTTTGGAGTAGGAGTTGTTGAAGGTGATCAGAAAGTAGCTCGGGAATGCTATTATTCATCCGCCGAGTAAGAGGAACTGGAGGAATCAAGGAAAAAGACTACTACTTATCAAGTGGATGATGGTGCAGAAATTGAAATATTGGATCCTAGAGATGAGTCGCAACTCGTGAAGGGTCAAGTGGTGGAAGATACTGAAAACATCATTCTGGACGACGAGCATCCTGAACAAACTACTCAAGTAAGTTCGTCATTGGAAGCCTCATTAAAACAGGAATTGATAACTTTCCTTAGAAGTAGAAAGAAAACTTTTGCGTGGAGTCATGAGGATATGCCCAGAATAGATCCAAATTTCTTATGTCACGAACTCAATGTGAATAAGGAAATCAAGCCAGTGAAGCAGAGAAGAAGAGTGTTCAGCCCCGAGAAGAACCAATCTATACAGGAGGAAGTCGAGAATCTCCAGAAAGCTTGCTTAATTGAAGATGTTAAATATCCAGACTGGTTAGCCAATGTGGTGATGGTAAAGAAGAAAAACAAATAGTGGAGGATGTGTGTAGACTTCACCGACCTCAACAAAGCATGCCCAAAGGATCACTTTCCACTACCCCGAATTGATCAACTAGTCGATGCTACCTCGGGACACGAGCTGTTGAGCTTCATGGATGCTTATTCTGGTTACAATCAGATTAAAATGAAACCTGAAGACAGGGAGAGTACTTCTTTTATTACCCCTAGGGGAACTTATTGTTATAATGTTATGCCTTTTGGTTTGAAAAATTCAGGTGAAACATATCAGCGGCTGATGAACAAGGTGTTTGCTGAACAAATCAGTTGCAATATGGAAGTCTATGTTGACGATATGCTGACAAAGAGCAAAAAAGCTGCTGATGATATAGTTGACTTAAGTCAGACTTTTGATCAACTGGATAGATATCAAATGAAGCTGAACCCGATGAAGTGCATATTTGGAGTACGAGAAGGCATGTTTCTCGGGTATATTGTCAATCAACGAGGCATTGAGGCAAATCTTGAAAAGATCAAAGCTCTATTAGGGATGCGATCTCCAACGGCGAAGAAAGAGGTGCAAAGTCTTACAGGACAAGTAGTAGCACTCAACAAATTTCTATCGCGAGCAACTCATCGATGTCTCCTATTCTTCAAGACACTGCGAAAGACTTTTGAGTGGAATGATGAATGTGAGAAGGATTTTCAAGACTTGAAGAAATACTTGGGAGCACCTCCACTGTTATCCAGGCCAGTGATGGGAGAAAAATTGTACTTGTATCTAGCAGTATCGGAGAATGAAGTTAGCTCGGCGTTGATAAGAGTGGAGAATGGAGTACAAAAACCAATCTACTACACAAGTAAGGCCTTCCAAGGAGCAGAGATTAGATATCCAAGGCTGGAAAAGTTAGCACTGACGCTGATTGAGGCGAGTAGGAGAATGATGCCATACTTCCAGGCTCATACTATAGTCGTATATACTGATATGCCATTGAGGCAAGCCCTTCATAAACCAAAAAAATCAGGGAGATTGATGTACTGGGCAATAGAGCTCGGTGAATACGATATAGTCTATGAACCCAGATCATCGCTTAAAGGGCAAGATGTAGCGGATTTTATAGCAGAGTTCACCTATCATAATACCCTCGAGGAGCAAAAGTTTCTCGCTGATCCACCTGTGGATGTTACAGGATCAACAAACACAAGCTCAGACCAACTCCAGTTGGTAAAAGGGCAAGTGGATGTTACAGGATCATCAAATTCGAGCTCAGACCAACTCCGGTTGGTAAAAGGGCAAGAAAAGATGATCGATGAAGAGCGAGAAATATCAGGGGAAGATGAAAGGAAGCAACAAATATTTCATCGAGGAACTCTGTCAGATCAGAAGTTTGAAGACGAGTTACCTATATGGAGGCTATATGTAGATGGCTCATCTTGCACAATAAGCAGTGGGGCAGGGATAGTTTTGAGCACTCCGGACAATGTCGACATGGAATACGCCCTACGTTTCCAATTCAAAGCTTCCAATAATAAGGCTGAGTATGAGGCCATGATTGCAGGTCTTAATTTGGCAAAAATGATGAAGGCGCAGCAAATTATTGTCTTCAGTGATTCTCAATTAATTATAAATCAAATGTTAGGAATATATGCAGCCAAAGGAGAATTAATGATCAAATACCATGCAAAGGTGATGGAGTTGGTATCAAAATTTGCTGATATTCAGTTGGTCAGAATACCAAGAATGGAGAATGCAAGAGCAGATGCCTTAGCTCGATTAGCATCAGCTACTCGTACCGAGATACGAAGAACAATCCCAATTGAAGTTTTAGCTGGTCGGAGTATAGATGAAGATTTGGCGATGAACTTTATCACCCTTGATTTAGGACCATCTTGGATGGATCCCATCAGGGCATATATTGAAGAAGGAGAATTACCAATTGACAAGCTCGCAGCCAAGAAATTGAAGTTTAAAGCTGCTCGATATGTATTAACTAACGGTATTTTATATAGACGAGGAATTATGGCAGGTTTACAAAGATGCGTATATCCCTCCGAGGTTAAATAATTGATTGAAGAGATCCATGAAGGGTCCTATGGAGCCCATGTAGCAGGTCGGACACTTTTGCAAAGGATGATGACGCAGGGATATTACTGGCCGACGATGAGGTCTGATTGTGTAGCCAATGCCAAGAAATGTGACAAGTGCCAGCGCTTTTTCTCCATCCGATAAACACTACAAGCATTGTTGACACCCATCACCTCCCCTTAGCCATTTGCCATGTGGGGAATATATTTGGTCGGACCACTGCCAACGACCAGAGGAAGATTCAAATACCTCATCGTCGCAGTGGATTATTTTACTAAGTGGGTAGAAGCTGAGCCTCTCATTGATATGACGTACGAGAAGGTGTACCAATTTATTTGGAAGAACATCATTTGTCGATATGGTCTTCCTCATGCTTTCATCACAGACCATGGAACATAATTTGATAACGAGGAGTTCGCTACTTATTATCATTAATAAAATGTTTTGAAGATCCACTCAGCACCAGGCCATCCTCAAAGCAATGGACAAACTGAAGTGACAAACAGAACACTGATGAATGGTTTGAAGAAAAGACTGGACGATGCGAAAGAAAATTGGATCAACGAGTTACAGTCAGTACTATGGGCTTACCGAATTACTCCTCGAGTAGCAACTGAAGAATCTCCATATATGCTAGCATTTGGAAATGAAGCTTTTATACCTGCCGAGTTGGGCCTCCCAACACACAGGGTACTGAATTTTAATTCCCCTGTCAGCGACTTAATGAGAAGATTGGATTTAGACATGCTCGAGGAAGTTAGAGAAGAAGCAGCCATCAGAAATGCTGCATACCAACAACGAACAACTCTATTCTACAATAAGAGGGTGAAGAAGTGCGACCTGAAAGAAGGAGACTATGTGCTGAAGAAAGTAATTCAAAAGCACAATAAATTGGAGGCAAACTGGCATGGACCATATCGACTTACAGAAATTGTTCGACCAGGAACTTACCGAATAGCAACTTTAGAAGGGGAGGAGTTTAAAAATGAATGGAACGCAGAGCACCTGCGCTAGTATTATCAGTGATGTGTATTTTCTCCTTTTATTGAAAATTTTTTGGGGAATACTAGTGCTACACACTACTCGGCAAAACTCGGGCTACTCAAATTTTTTCTCGAAAATGCCAGCTAAGGTTGGTCGAGAAACAAATGTATTCCTCTGGGAAGTAAAACTTATATTCCTCCGGGAAGTAAAGCTACATGTATTCCTCTGGGAAGTAAAGCTACATGTATTCCTCCGGGAAGTAAAGCTACCTGTATTCCTCCGGGAAGTAAAGTTACCTATATTCCTCCGGGAATTAAAGCTACTTATATTCCTCTGGGAAGTAAAGCTACTTGTATTCCTACGGGAAGTAAAAATTGTATTCTACGGGAAATAAAACTATATGTTCCTCAAGAAGTAAAAGTATTCCTAAAAATTCCAACTTATGTCGGTTAGGAAGTAAATATATTCTCGAAAAGGCCAACTTGAGTTGGTCGGGAGGTAAAATTATTTCAAAAAGTGCTAAAAGTTACTCGCAGAGGAAAAATCCACTAACTATGGTTGTTCGGGGATAAAACCCCACTAACTCTATTTGGTCGAAAAGGAAAATTTATCGACCTTGGTTGGTCGTAAACACTTTATGAATACGAGAAAATGATCAAGCAAAATTATTGATACTCGTGACTTTTTAAAATTATTAGTAAGTTGGTCGAGAAAGAACTTAGTAAGTTGGTCGAGGAATAACTTAGTAATTTTTTATAATGACTACCACAAATTCAAGCTAGTCGACAATAAGTTGATCGACAAACAACACAAAACAACACAATATTGTTATCTTTTTAATAGACATACATGCACAAATGTAAAGTATTTTACAAGACAACAGCAATTAAGATTGCGAACAAAAATAAAAGTCTTTCATTAAATCCAAAAATAGATTACATTGATAATGAAATGCATACTAACTATTACATCAAAATTCCTACTCTATTGGTTTCTTCCCCTCTGCTTTTGAAACAGGTTCCTCGCCAGCAGGCGGATCATTTAAAGCAAGAGGAGAATTTATGAAGTTCAAATCTTTTAACATCCTGATATTCATCACGGATGGTCGATCTAGAAGGTGCTCGAGACGAGATATCTCAACACTTGAATGGAGATTGTAGTCGCTGAGATACTTGGAAATTAAGCATCGAGGAATGGCCCGAGAAGGGATCCAACTCATATCAAGTTTGAATGGTGGCACGGGTAGGTCGAGCAGCCCAGGATCATGATAGCCCCATAGGTAATGACCCTGTTCGAGTTGCAGCACACCTAAGGCATTCAACCAGCCTTGCTTATAGCCCTCATTATTGGCATTCTGGATACGATCGTCCAAGTGGTAGAGAGCCTCGTTGTACCCAGCCATCCAGAACTTCCTGGGCTGTTTGTGGAATTGATATGTCAGTCTTTCCAGCTGCTCGTGGAGATTTTTGATGAAGAGTTACTTATTCTCCAAGACTGATTTCTGCGCTGAAAGCTGCTCTTCCAGGTCCCTGATCTTCTTTGACATTTCAGCCAATGCCTGGTTCTTTTCCATTAATTGGAAAGCTTGGTTCTCCAAAGCGGATTGAGTCCTCTGTTCCTCGACAGGAATCCGAGCTGCTCTTGCTCGTCCCCGAGGAGATCTTTCTCATCCACGAGAAGATGTAGAGGGGCAAGCTCTCTTCAAGATCTCCAATTCGTCCCTCAAGTTAGCGTTCTCGACCTCCAAGAACGAGAATCCCTCATCAGTCACTGGGATCAAGGCTTTTGAAGTGGAAGCTGCAGACTTCCACTGTGACAACTCTCTTTGCAGGTTGTTATTCTCTTGCTCTAATAATTTAGCTATTTGTCTGCATTCCTCGACTTCAGCCCTCAGAGTTCTCTCCCTCACATCATAGCCAGCAAAATGCTTCTCGTATCCCTTGTCATCATTGAGTTGCTGATACTTCTTCTCATACCCCTCATGCAAAAGGGCAGTGGATTCTTTGTATTGCTGCTAAAGGTCTTCAAGAGTGCCTCGGAGATCCTCGATCATATCATAATAAGCCACATTATTGGCCAATGCACGATCAAGCAGACACTTCAAGTATTGGTAGGCCTCAATTGCCTGTTCTGAAGCATCTTGGCCGATGATGTCGATGATTTGTGCTGCAATCAGATCCGTGTGACTAGCTTTAAAGTATTCATTGCATTGCCTCAACGTCTTTGTATCGTGAGCAGATAATAATTCCATCCTAGCCAAAAACTAGTAGAGGAAGAAAAAGCAGTAATCAATAATTAAAACAGAGCATAAAGAAGAGACAACAGTATGAATGAACACAAGTTCAAGTTTTATTATATCATAAAGGTCAGAAGTACAAGGTTCAGAATTACATATTCAAGATTACATTTGTTAAAGAAAAATAAAATAAATAGAAGTCCAAACAAGTCTACACCTTTTCCTTGTCTCCCAAAACTTTCTCGGGAGGCTGGGACGAGGAAGTAGGTTGCTCGGATGGAGCAGATAGTAGTTGAGGAAGTGCTGGAGGTTGCTCGGAGGAAGTAGCGAGCTGCTGAAGTTCCTCGATAGCAGGCTGGATGGCTAGAGGATGATCTCCCATCACCATGGAATACTCTTCGGAGGCAGCTTCGTCCTCTTCTTCGTCTTCAGGAGTTGGAGGGGGACCATGGATGTATCGCTGAAAGAGTTCGTAATTTTCATCCACTTTCATCTCCTGTAGAGCAGCGACCCATCCATCCCTGAAGTACTTGAGGCTGCCATATTCTACTAATGACATCATGGCAGCCAAGCCCTTGTTCCACCCCTTGTCCCAGCCAGCGCTGAAAGACTTCTTCACAACCAATTTTCTCTTCAACTTCTCCGAGGAAAGCTTCTCGAACAGAACGTATTCAGCAGTCTTCAATTTATTTTCAACCTCCTCCTTCTGTTGATTTACCTCCCGAAGTTGCCCTAACTCTTACTCAGCAACCTTAAGCTTATTCTCAAGCTCTCCAGCATTTTTGAGCTTCTTGTTAAGCTCTTTATTTTTCCCTTCCAAGTCCTTTATTCTCTTCTCCAACTCCTTGGAGACTTCAACAACTTGAGCCTTCTCCTTCTCGGTGGAGGTAAGTTTCTTCTCCCAAACATCCTTGTCAGCATCGTATTTCTAACGAGAATCTTCCAAAGACTGCCTCACGCCCATCAAAGCTTCCTCTACACCAGATGAGGAGCTTGAAGATTTAATAGCTTCATCATTCTTCAAAATTGTATTGAAGCAGCTCACCAATCGTGAAAAGAAAATGAAAGCAAGTCAGAGACAGATATAATAAGGAAAAGATGAAAAGTTCAAAGTAAAAGGACTTACAGAAGCAATATGGCGAGCTGCCAAAGAGGTAACCATATCCCGAGAAAGGTTTTCTTCGATACCTTGGATCTCGGGAATGATCCAAGTCTTCACCGAGCTCATGACAGAGCTCGGGGGAACGAAAGTGGGAACTCCACTAGTCGGGGGCTGAGATATGGTGTCAGCCAAATTGACCGAGGAGCTCTTCTTTAGCTTCCTCGAGGGAGCAGGAATAGATTCAACCAAGGAGGAACTCTTGGTCGGTGATATTACAATCACTTCTCCTGGAGCAGCAGACTTGCTCGGAGCCACTTGGGGCTTCTCGACAACCTTCACAACAGGGGCAGCCAAGGAAGGTGCATCAGTTTTCTTTGTCCCCTCCCCTGGGACGTCAATCTTACTTCTTTTTGCCTCTCCAGCACCAGAGGCAGGTTTCTTGAACAAGGTGGGAGGTCTTCTTTTCTTCATCCTTTCACTTAAAGGAACATGTGATTCAGGCAACGAACTGGTAGAAGCTGGTACTGGCTCTGCGTCACTTATCATGGGACGAGCAATGAAAGAAGTGGTGTAGCTCTTGTACTGCAGCAGATATGAGGCTGACCTAATGTGCTCGTCGGCAACACTCTGATGCAAACTCCAGATAAGTTTTAACTGCCTTATATTCACGTCTGCTTCTTTTGGACACTTTTGTAATACCCCGTATTTTTATGCTATATTTAATTTGGGGATTTATTTAAAAAAAAAAAAAATCCGGAAATTAATTATGTTATAATTATTAACGTGACTAGAGTTAGTAATTATGGAAAAATTGTTTAATATTACTAATGAGCATAGTAATATGTTATATTGGTTATAGTGAATGTCATAAGTGAATTAAATGACTATTTCGAAAAAATTAAGTCGGGACGTGCTCGTGTCGCGTCGGGACTAATTATGTTAATTAAAAAGTGAATATTTTATAAGTTGTCCGTATGGCCGTTTTGAGTGCGCCAACGCGTCCGGAAGGGTCGAGATAGTCAGAAAAATGTACCCGGGGGTTTAGTTTGGGTCTCGGGATGTTTTTAGGCTTAATTAGTGATCCGGGAGGGCGTTTTGGTCATTTTACATATTAGGGTAATTAAACCCACGAATTTCAGCCATCCTTAGCAGCCATTTAAGTCATCCTTTTAGGGTTAGATCATTCAGAACCCTAAGACGGCTAGTGGAGAAGAGAGGAGAGACCTTGCTAGGTGATTCAAGGCCAAAAACACCACCTTTTGCACCACCGTCACCACCAACGCGTAGATCGCGAGGAGGAGAACGCAGCCACACCAATATCAGCAGGAAACCAGACCTCTGAAATCCCAGGCAAGTGTTTAACTTGCGTATTTTCGTTGGTGCAATAATCATGTTAGTGTAGGAATGATTAAGAGTATAATCCATGGAAGAAAACCAAATTTTAATAGGGATTTGCATGTAGAAATCATATGAACCTTATTCTGGAAATTAAGATGTGAAGTAGATGTTTAACCCACGAAATTATGATGATTTGTTAGAAGAAATTTCTGGAGAAAACTGATTAGAACAAAGGTTAAGAAAACTGTAGGGTTCTTGATGATTAGTTGAAATATTAGGTTGTTTAACCATGTTTATTGATGTATATACGCATGCTAATCGTTAAAGATACCTGGAATTATGTTAGGATGTTAACAGTAGACTTTTTGGGTCAATTAGAGTTGGAAAATATGAGTTTTGATGAAGAAACTTACGCAATCCCGTCACTGCAATTTCTGCAGAATTTTCACAGACCTGCTCGATCGATCGGTCGACCCCTAGACGTCGATCGATCGACCCTCCCTGGCAGCCTATTATTTCCCTTGTTTAATTAGTTGAATTAATTTATCGTGGAATAAACCTTGGGCTTTCTAAATAAAATGATTTGGGAGATATTGAGGACCAGTAGGGTATATGGACCTATGTTAGAACCTTTAATCTTCAACGAGGAGGGTAATTATGGGATATTTACTTTAGGTTGTTAGATTTATGAAACTTAAGGGTGAGGTGCGTAAGAGAGTTACGTTGGAATCAAATAAATTTATTTACTGAATTTTAGATTTGTAAGGTTATAACCCATGAGTATTAGGTAATGAGTGAGAAAACTCTTCGAGTTAAGGTTAGAGACGAAACCTTATACGTAATCATAATGATGAGAAATTAAAGATAAATGTTATGACTATGGGTTACGAGAGAAACCTATATTAATATAATGGAATGGGTATATTTATATATTGTGTGTACATATATTATATTCATGTGAAAAACGTACCCGTGCTACTTGCTATCCCTGAGGTTACCGCGCTGGGACAATCGTATTCTGTGATGCCTTTGGGGGATATCGATTTGTACCCTAGAAGATAGAGATCCTAGGTACGGGCTATTAGATTGATAGTCGGACGGTCCTAAGAGACGTGTGGGTATGTACTGACCTCTTGGACTTGGAATCTATGCTTCGCCTCAACGTTGTTTTGTTTATGTTAATACAGTTCGAGAGCGATTCCGAACTTGTATTCCCTTTGTGTGAACGATACAGGGATTGGATAGCAGAGTATGCCCGCACCATAAATTAGTTGGGGTGCTGTTGTATATATATTATTCGAGTAGTTAATATATATATATGGTGATAAACTTTAATATGCCTACTATAATGTGTTAAGTGGGACTTAGTTGTTGATGCAATTATAAATATTTATTTTGTGAAAATATGAGAAAGCACTGAGAAACCTTATAATTTAATGAAGCTAAAACGAGAGGAGTACTTCAGATTGAAAGTTATATTTTTATAAAACATTGTCCTCGTCCGGTTTTGTATACATATGAATAAGTTAAGATAAACGAACCATTGGGAAGGTTAGTACGATAGGAGTGCACATTAGAAGAGAGGTGAGTATTTCTCAAGAGAGAGACGAACTAATATGATGTTGCATTGGCCTGTATCAATTTAAATACTTGCTTAACGTATTTTAAAATCAAACACACTTTCGGGCCCTGACCCGTTTCCTTCTCTCTCTCTCTCTCTTGTATATATATATGTATATTTTCAGGTGCCCAGCCACAGGGGCGTCTTGCTTAGGATTCTTTGAGAAGAACGAGCTGCAGCTTAGGTGGGAGTTGCAGGTCCCTTGAGTAGACGGCTTCCGACATTGACTCCACTCTTATTACTCTCATTTATGGGGCACGTGTCGCCCTTTTCATCATTTCATTTATTGTTGGAGATTTTTATATTTCAGTTATTCCAGTATTGTTTATGGGATTTGTTTCAGGATGGTTTATGATTTTAGTTTTATATTATTGACATTCGTTTGGTGAATGTATGGTTTTATTTAAATTTCATGGTGTGATTCTCTATTGTAGAAATGTTGTTTTGTATTAATAAAAATCTTTTCTTTAAATTAAAATTTGGAAGTTCGTATGAAAAATGTTGTTGACACTTAGCTTAATTATTTAGGGTGTTAAATTGGAAAAATTATTTTTATCGACAGTGATGCTGAGAATGAACCAACTGTTTACCTCGATTTAATTTAATAAAGGAGTGATCGCCCGGTATTTAATTAGGCGGGGTGTCACAACTTTCTTTTGTTATCAACTGCAAATAAATAAACATTAAAATATCAATGGCACATTTTATTAAACATAGAAGAAGCATAATTTCAAAATAAATAAAATAAAATAAAAATAACCTATCCCATTGCCATAAGGAGGGCATCTGGGACCCTGATACACTTCATCTCCAGATAAAGGAGCATGTTGCCAATTTTTTATAACAACTCCATGCTCAAAATAGTCCCTATTGGCATCCGAGAGATTGACCACAAAAGCCCTATTTAAAAATTTAGTTTTTAAATAAAATGTGTTATCACCAACTGCCCATCTGTAACAAAACATGATTTCTGGAATTCCTATACGAGTTCCATGAATTTGATTTAACCTATGAACCCCATTAACTATTCTCCATGTATTGGGGGCTATTCTTGTAGGAACAACGTCAAAATATTGACAAAATTCCAGACATAGAGGATTGGGGGAAAAGAAAATCCACACTCAGCAACAAAGAGACTGGGGAACCAATGTCCCTCAGCCAAACGAAAATAGTCAGAAGGCTCAGAAAGCTCTTCCAGAACAACCCAGGAGGGAATAGAAAAATCAAAGCGAAACTTATCAAGAGATTCAACAAGGTAAAACATGATGAATAAAGGAAATGAAGAAGAAGGAAGAAGATCTTACAGAAAAAGAGTGGATCTATCGACAACGAACGGTGAAAAGGATGAACGCACAAGAGAGTAAGATAATGGAAAACTCGAAAGTACTGATTTGAAAAAGTAGAAGACGATGGGATTGTCTGTGACGCTTAAATACTTTGCCTTGGGAATAGGAAAAAGTAATGATTACAAAAAGAAACGATTACGCTACCGGCGGCTAGAAGGACAAAAAGGGCGCGGCAATCGAAGCGGTTATAAAAATTCAAAAAGCCTGATTCTATGAATTTGGAAGGAAAAATAAATACAAGGAAAACACTCCTAAAAATCAGGAGAATTATTTAAAACTACCATATATCGAGAAAGAATGTTCCACACTCCTCAAATTTCGAACTATGAAACATTGAGGGCTTCTGTTGATATAAAATTTAGTCTGCTGACATCGCTCAATTGAGTGAAGACACATGGAAATCTACGTGGCAACAACAAACTCTTTCGAGGAACTCACACGGTCCGAGGAACCATACTACAATGAGGAACACTACTTTCCTGGGGAACTCATACACTCCGAGGAACAAGAACTCTCCTAGGAACTCTTGAGTACCGAGAAGCTTAGGCGATCCGAGCAACTCAGGCGGTCCGAGATGCACCTCGAACAAAGCATTAATAGCAGGATAACCAACAGTTTGACTATTCATTAAATGCTTATCATTTAGACGCATATGCTTAAGGGGCATTGAATGTATTACCCTTTCATATGTACATCATTTAATGTATTACCCTTTCACATTACAGCTTCAGAGCTATAAATACATTGTACAATCCTCATTGTAAAGGGACCGGAATTTCTTGAGATAACTTGTAATTGAGAATTACCAAACAATCAACAATAACATAACAGTGGACGTAGGCCATTCTTATAAGGCTGAACCACTTTAAAAATTCTTTGTCTCATTTATTTATCTGTGATTGAATAATTAGATATGATCTAATTTTTTACATCAACACAAACTATTTTTTATTTTTCAATTTTTCGTGCAAAAAAAAATAGATACCATTTGAAAAAAAAATGTAAAACATGATACAAAAATCACACCATGGATTTAAACTCAAACAACCAAGTCATGGAAATGAAATGCATGGGCGTGAACACATTCGATAGGTAAATCAACTCAATCAATCATATGTGCACGATGCATATGTGTACCCCTAACGAATGAACATCAAACGTATCCTTAGGTGTAAAAATTTGTTGAATTTAGATGACATCGTCTTATACAAATCAACATATCAAAGTCAAATGATTTCAGCACCAATAACGTCCAAAACTATAAAGCGTATTTTCAATAATTTCAAGGACGTGCAAACCCATTCTAATTCTCCAACCAAACTCCCTCATATATATTTTCTTTTAGAAGTAATCTAAATTCTCAAACTTTGGAGAATTGGTGCAAAAAACTAAATGGCCCATAATTGGCATGAATTTCTTTTTATTGCCTTTAAATTTTTTCGGGCTCTTTAAACCTCTTTGGACCCCGGATAATAAAATTCCTCCATTTTTTAGGTCCAATTTAACGGTGTCTTTTGCGCAAAGGATAGATAATTACCTTTCGAAGCCCCCCCCCCCCCCTCCCCCCCCCCATTTTTAAAAAAAAGCACACAAACTCACAAAACGGTTTTTATATGCACAATTTTCTTATCAAAATTTATCGCGCTTGATTCGTTTTAAGGACAAGATTGAAGTGAAAACACTCAACCAACATGTGATAAGACAAGCACAATAATCAAACAAATCCGTGCATGTGTGAAATAAAGGAAACATGAGTCAAACATGTAGGAAGTAACACTTAATTACATCTTAATGACTCCAAACATTATAAAGCACAAGGATGAATTTACCTATTGTCTTAAAACACTATCAAATAGTCACATGAAAATAATGAAATGATGTTATGACTCGGTCATCCAAAGTGTTCATCCATAAACGGTGCAAAAAGAAAAAATATTTTTGGATTTTCTCAAAAATTTTCCAAAAAAAAAAAATTAAAACATACAAACATTATACATACTAGCAATAGGCAAACAATGTCATCATGAAAATCATCCTATGCTAGTAAACAAGTCAAACCTCAATCATTAGGTGCGGAGGGGTTTTCCAAAGGTGGTGACAACTTATGAAAAACCTCCATCAATTCTTGTGAAGTTTTGACTAAAAACTTAACTTGCTCACCTAAATGTGCAAACTCTCTCATGTAGTCTCCGGGAGCATGTAAAGTATCATGTGTGGGTGCATGTGTGCCAGAAAAACGTGTAGAAGCAAAACGTGACACATAACCAAACTTAAAACAAAATTCCGTAAGGTGACCTCTCCTCTTACAATGTGAACAAACATAAATACGCCTAGGGACACCTCTCTCAAAACTTTTAGGACGCGCTCTCCTAATAGGAATGGGACACCTAGGTGGGTTAGGGTGAGACTTACGTGAATCTAACACTAAAGTGGGAGCTGGCTCAGGTGATAATTGGGAAGAAGAAGCACCGTCATGACTTATTCCAAACTTCTCACCTTTACCCATATGAACCACCTTTTCAACTTTCTTAGGTGCATTCAACAAATTGACTTTGACCTCTCTGCCATGTTCGAGATCACTCTCGAGTTGGGATATACGTGTCGTCAGACTGGACAATATTTCGGTCAAATAACACTTCTCCTTTCTTAAAACCTCCTTCTTTTTCTCCAAATCTAAAACCCGACGACCTAAATCATGATTATACTTCTTTGTTTTCAAGGTCTCGGTGTACAAATCTCTAAAAGCTTTTTGGAGCTCACTTTCATCTCCACTTTCACTCTCACTTTATCCCTCACTAGAACCGCTCAAATCATCACTATCGCATTCTTGTGCACTATAGTGGGACAAGGTGGGTGTGCTCGCGCGACTAGAAAAAGCTATAAACTTCTCACCACTAGTCTCATCACCCTCACCTTCACTACTATCACTAAGTGTGGGGGGCATAGCTACTTTCTTTCCTTTCTTTCTAAGCCACGTAGGACACTCAAACGACTTATGTCCCTAACCCCCACATTCAAAACAAGTGACGCTCTCAAAATCTTCCTCACACTCCTCATCAGAGTCATTATCTTTTTCCCTCTCACCACTTTCTTTGGCCTTTCCTTTCTTTTTATTTTTCTCAAAAAAATCTTTTTATTGGAAAAATAATTTTGTTCATGTTGAGAAATTTTCGCAAACAAGGCCATATCATTAAAATCAAAATCTTCCTCAGAATCGGACTCACAAACTTTTTCTTTCTTTTTTTTAAAATGAGTCTTTAAAGCAATGCCATTATCCTTAGCCTTAATGGTTTTGGGAAAAATGTCAATCTCATAGGTTTGAAGATCTCCTACAAGTTCTTCCAACTTAAGTGATTTCAAATTTCCCAAAGAGTTCAAAACAGTAACTTTAGGAATAAAGCGTTTTGGGAGAGATCTCAAAATCTTTTTAACGACATGCATGTTATCAATCACCTCACCCAAATTAAAACATGTGTTAACAATGTCTGACAAACGAGCATAAAAATCATCAAAGCATTCAGACTCAAACATGGTAATAGTCTCAAATAGGGTGGCCAAATTTTGTAATTTAGAGTCTTTGACCGCGTTCGTACCCTCATGTGTCAGTTTCAAAACATCCCAAGCCTCTTTAGATGTGGTGTACGTCATAATTTGGCGAAACTCATCCGAAGTGATTAGGGTTGTGTTTCGGCCGGATCGGATCGGAAAAGCATGTTTGGGAAAAATTTCCGAAAAAATCGGCAAAAAAATCGGCGTGCCGAAGCCGAATTCGATTTTTTTCGGAAATGTTTTTTTTTTCGAATTCGGAATTTTCGACAAAATTCGGAAATTCGGCAAAATTCGGAAAATTCGGCAATTTTCCAGAAAAATACTTCGGAAATTATTTCGAAAAACAGTTCGAAAAACATTTTGTGGCAAAATTGGAAAATAGTTCAGGAAATATTTCGGAAAAACAATCGGAAAATAGTTCGAAAAAACAATCAGAAAATAGTTCGGATAATATTTCGGAAAATAATTCGAAAATTCGGATCGAAACAAATTTCAGAAATTCGAATCGGCAAAAATCGGAAATTCGAAAAATAAAAAAATTCCGATTTCCGATATGATTTTTTTCGAAAAAAATCGGAAATCGTCAATAAAAAAATCTTTTCAAAATCGGATCGGAATTCGGAAAAATCAGAAAATCGGAAAAAAAAAACACAGCCCTAGGAGTGACAGCACCAGAAATAGCACTCAGACCACGGGAATTAATATTGGACAATTTATAATCATCTTCAGTCCAGGCTGACACGGTTTTAAAGTGGTGATGTTATTAACAGTGACTGTGGGAGGAGTCCAACCATTTTCACAAAGTAACCAAACACGCTTGTCAATAAATTTTAAAATCGATTTCATACGAGCTTCCCAATAGGCATAATTAGACTCGTAAAAAATAGGCATCTGATTATATAATTGCTCCATAGGAAAAAATGCGAATTTTCACAAAACTATTTTTTCAAAAGAAATCAATATCACACGATTTTGAGGAAAATAGGATCACGCGATAAATTAGCGTAACCCGCTCTGATACCAATTTGAAAAATGCGTGTAATATCGATTAAATTAAATTCCCAAGTTTCCAAGCAACCCTTATTTAATTAGAGTCTACTTTTAAACCAAATAAAATCAGCCCTTAAACATGCATCTAAATCATCCCATTAAATAAAACATGCAACACAATAAATATGCTGAGACACAGATTTCAGGAAAAAATCCCTTTCGGATAAAACCTTTATTTCACTATGAATATACAAATCACAACTTACAATTACATAGTGAAATCTGCAATGGATCAAAGCGCAGCCAACCTACAAAGACACTCAGTCTTGAACTCAGTAAGAGAATACACGCAACACCCTCCAAGGACTCGCAGCCCAATCAACAAAGGAAGAACCGCAGCTCTCCTCAATGACACGCAGTCATAACACTTTGTAGAGACTCCCTCAGCAATGACATGCATCCCTCAGTTGCAAAGATCTCTCCACAAAGGTTTGAACAAACTAAAGGTTGTGTTCTTGGGTTACTAAAAAGATTCACAAAGGTTTGGATATTGTGTGAATCAAAACATGAGTCTTGGGACTCAAAAAATATGAAGACTAGAGGTATTTTTTCTCTAAAAAACATCTTTCAAAGTCTTATAAAACTACTCCCCCGAAGTTCGTTTAAATAGGAAAACAAATGAAGAGTTTTGGGAATTTAAAATTCTGAAATTCTATCCAGCGTACAGGGTACCCAAACCGATTTGGGGTCCCTGTGAACCGGTTCGATCCCCCAAACCGGTTCGGTCTGGGTTCGGGGAAACTCGCTGGGAACAGGGGCTAAACACTTTGAAAAATTCCCAGTATTTTCAATGTAAGTATCTCCATTTTTAACGGGCCATAACTTGTTCACCGTAGCTCGGATTGAGGTGCCGTTTCTTCCAGTATCTTCGTTACGATAAGCTCTTCAACTTTCCAGTTGACCAGTCCTCCAGACGGTGGCTGTAAAATTACCAAAATTGCCCGAAACTTCCTTATAAAGCCTTGTTGCACTGTTTTGACTTCTCTTGCGTACCACTTGCATTACGAGCCTAAAATCATGGAACGTGAAGTCGTTGAGGCAGATGAGGGACACATGATGGAGATAATAAATGCTTAATTCTAAGAATTCGGATAGTGGCCGTCATGTGAGATCGTGAGGTGACGTGCCAATGTAGCGACGTACGACATATATAAATGTAACATAATGGACATGAGAAAAATGTCCTTACAGAGGTATATTCCTATTCTTTCCTGGTTCTATTACATTCGGTATTGAAACTAGATTGTTTTTGTCCCCAATCACATCCTATTTTGGCTCTGGATCTATTGTTTCTTTATTGTTTTTGTGTATTGAAAATCACTCAGTACATATGCTCAGTATATATGCTAAACTAAATTTTCTTAATAACATAACTTTATTATACCAAGGAGGCCAGATTCACCACATTCCTTTTTATGTTTATTGTTGAATATTTGATTCTTTACACTTTTCGTGTTTCAAACTATGGATTGTTGAGTTCGTATTTGGATCCTTAGTGGACTTACGTTGAATCTTTGTACTAAATTGAAATGAAATTCTTCTTTATAATTATGTTTCTAAAATCAAATTTTGTAATTTGTGCTCTTGATTTCTTTTATTAAGGATGCAATTATTTTTAGATCGTATAATAATGTGTGTTGTAATTGTAGGTGGAATGTTAGTGTAACAACTATAGATCGTATACTAATCATGGTCATTTCATATATTTCAACCAGTGTATTGCTCTTAATTTCAGCCATTTCAACCTAAGTCCAGCTCCCCATTGAATACAAGCTGAGATATATAGAGGAAACAGAGGCTGCGAAAAAGATCCTACAGGAAAAGAGGCTTATGTGTCGAACCAAAATAGATTACAGCATTCCCTCAAGTTATAATGTCGATTATTTCCAGTGTGGCAAGGACTATGCCGAAAAACTCAGTGGTCTACACTTTCAATGCGTGGATTCATTGACAATGATAGAGCATACTGCACAATCAAACCATGACTGATTGTGAGTGTCTATATAAAGTTTTCTCCACATATTGTATATTTCTTATACGTTATACGGTTAAAGACCTCCACATGTTTGAGTATTCTATTTATTTAATGTTTTGACTATTGATTCGTGGTTTTATTATGTTTGCTTGGATTTAGTTTTGGTTATTGACTATGTTTGATTAGTTTCTTTATGACCCTAAAATATCATGATTTGAAATCCCAAGTTTTGCAGATTTAATCATTTGGGATTCGAATTTGGTATTGGTTTGTAATTTATTTATTTTTTGTTAGGGTCTCCTTAATTTTGGTGGCACTGATGGTGACTAATTATATTGAAAATGTGAGGGTTAGTATTCCAAGCCTATAATATTATTAATTATAGGCCACACAATGTTTCGTCCTACCCAAAACAGTTCAGGTATCATGATTTGTCATTTATTGGGTTAGTAAAATATTTTGGGTTGGTTGGAACATTGTGGCTTACTCTAAAAAAACCTATTCGAGTTACTTTGCATAATTTTTGGTATGTTTCGATTAGCAAACATCTTCTCACAAAGTTCGATGTGATCTCTCCGATTTTTTCCTTGCAAGATGAATGTACTCAATAACTTTATATACTTTGATACATATATAAAATACATGAGTATATTGGTGGGAATCATGATCAATGTGGGGTTTCACTCTCATCTCACACCGTCCCAAGTCTGTCATACAACCAAGAACACTCTCTCCATCTTCAAATTATTCACAAAGTTTGAAGTGTGAGATGAGGGTGAAACCCCTCATCGATCATGATTCCTATCAACTGTTAGATACATGAAATGTTAGATACATGAAATATATACATATACTGTTAGATACATGAACTGGGAATATTTCAATTGATGTATATATATATATATAGATATATGCAGGCTTATATATGGGTCAAAATTTAATTTTGTATGATTCGAATCATCACAATCACTATAAAGTCTTGCACTCATCTCTGTTATGAAAATATTTGCAAGATAGAAAAGAAGATTTTTTTAGTTTGCTATTGTACGTTTATAATTCATATGGAAACGTGGGTGCAGAAACCCTTCATATGTTAAAATTTCTTGCGGTCCATAACATTTTTTGGATTCATTTGTTTTTGGTTCATGCATGTGACATTTTGTAAATCGGAAAGTTCCCTTGAAATTACTTAAGTACTTTTTCTTTTAACCGCTATGCTGTTATTTGGAATGATATATTCTCTGAAAGCTATGCACATATTGATTTTATAAACAATTGGAATCTCCAAAGTTGAAGTTCAGCGGCCCTGACAAATTAGAGAGGACATATTATTTTCAACATCTCTGAAATTTCAAGTTTTGTCCTGCTCCTCGTGGTGAATCATCATGTACTCTTCCCTTTTATGAGTCCTTTTTTCTGGTCTCTCTCTCTCTCTCTTTCTCTCTCTCTCTCTCTCTCTCACACACACACACACACACACATGCACTTACTTACTTACTCTCACACGCGCGCGCGCGCACACACACACACACATATATACACGTATGCACTCAGTTTCTAATAAGTTGGGATATTTTTAACTATAATTTTTTTGTCCCGAAAAAGAATGTGTCCCGGAACAGAAATGTGTCCGAGTGATCTTATCAGATCAAGAAAAATTACGTCTTCAAAATGTAATTGATTATACTCAGATATTAATTAAATGTCCATCCACTCGAATATGACCTGAGCTTTCGAATTACTTTGAGTGTGTTTGATTCTGACATGACGATTCAAACACATGGTTAGTGTCTTAGAGCTTCTATGGTTTGATTTCACATCAATTGTGTTATGCTACAATTTTACTCTACAAATGTGTTTATTGTTATGCTACAAACGTTTTTTTAGTTTTTTTAACTACGTGTAGTTATCTAAACTTTAAATTTGCAGGTTTACACAGCCTTTTAAATGACATTGTCAATTTTACCCATACATGTACACAAATGACATTGTCAATTTGTATTTTCATTAATCATGCTTTGTACAATATATTTCATGTAATTGTGGCCTTAATTTGATTTATTTTTTCAGGGGATGACACTAGGAGATTCTTCAATTAATTCACAACAAACATGTTATTGCGAAGATCACACTCTTATCAGGACTACAAGGACATCTACAAATCATGGTCGACGTTTTTTGTCGTGTCCAAATTGTGAAGTTTGTTCAGGCAACTTTTTTCATTGGATTGATTCGTCAAAGTCATCGGATATCGGATACCACGAGTCATCATTACAAATTAAAGAATTGGAGTTGATTTGTGCTACTACAAAGGATGCTATGGCTAATTTAAAATATAAATACGAAGCGCTGGCCCTAAAATATGATAATATGAATTTTCGAATCAATTACGTGGTGTTTACGTTTGTGGCGCTAATTGTAATTTTTCTTAATATGTATTTTGAATTAGTCTTAAGTTGTTGTGAAACTTGAATACAATGTGTATTTGAATCAAAGTAGTTTGATTGTAATCCATTGGGTTGATATTTTAAATGATATTAGTTTGACTTTTGTAATGAAATTGGTTCTTGGACTATTTGAATGTTGTTTGACAATTTGTTATTTGTTAAGCAGGGTGGATAGTCTGATAAACAAAATAGATTACGACCATTTTTTTTAAACTACACGTCGTTTTGTTGGGGAACGATATTTTTACCATTTTGTAATTACTTATTTTGAAATTTTTTGCTGTTTTGCGATTACGTGTTTTTGAAATTTTCAGGCCGTGCCTTCAGGTCGTTTTGAAATTTTCGGGCCATTTTACGGCTACGCGCAATATTTTTTTTATATCATTGGTAACATTTATTGCTTCTTAGTTTTATATGACGTGGTTTTTTACACATTAAATAGGTGGATAGTCCTATAAATAAATGAAACTTTGTCGATTTTGTTTAAAACTTATAACTTATTTATATTGAAATGAAATCGTGTTGATTGTTATTTTGGTATCATTATATTACCTTTTTCGAATATTGTCGTGCCTTTAGGCATGGATTAAACATGTTGAAAATTTCTAAATTTTTTCTAAATTGTTTACAATTATGTTTTGTAAAAAAAAATTTTGACATAAAAGGTTCGTACCACGGTGTATGTATGTATGTACATGAACACTGTGTTTGTATGTATGTAAATACGACGTATGGTCCAATCAACGACATACACTTTCAAAATTTTGTATCGTGTCTTCAGGCACGGGCATACCCTAGTATATATATATATATATATATATATATATTAGTCACTTATATAATATATATACTATCTACACCCTACATAAAATCTATGGTGCTGGCATACTTTGCTATCAAGTCCCCGTATCACTCGTACTAAGGAAAATACTAGTTCGGAATCACTCTCGAACTGTATTAACATAAAACACATACAATTGGAGGCGAAGTATAGTTCCAAGTCACTAATAAGTCATCACATACCCTCATGTCTCTTAGGACCATCTGACTATCACTCAAATAACCTGCATTAAGGATACTATCTTCTAGGGTATGAGTCGTTATCCCCCGTAAAGGCCCAATCGAGATAAGACTGTCCCGACGCGGAAACCCCAATTATAACAAGTAGCTCGGTTATGATTTTTATAAAAATATGCAATATATGCACAATCACATAGTCATATATGTATTAATATCCACATTTCTAAATTAGGTGCGCCCACGACCCATAATTATAATTATCCGTCATTTACACATTTTACTCGATTATTTCGCATAACGAACTCGTCATTTTTATTCTCATTTATAATTCACTTCATACTCACTTCTCCTCTATCGAAGTATTCTAAGTATAATTTCAGTAGGCATACACTCACTTAACTTCTGGTCTAAGTCCCTTACGAGCCTCGGTCTTATTATTAAACGTACACCTGTTTTCTTATACGCATGCATAATTCCTCGTTAACCCAAAATCTCACCCTACATAAATTTCACTCAACGGGGTCTACCTAGACCTTACTGGTCTTCTATATATCCCATTATACCCCAACAATAATAATCAAGGGTTCCTATGTATTTTAACGGGATTAAACCATGGACGAGAAATATGCAGTTTTCCAGGAGGGGTCGATCGATCGATGTAAGAGGGTCGATCGATCGATGTTCTTGATCGATCGATCGATCAAGCAGTTATGACGAATCTTGCTCTTTTCCAGTTACGAGTTTACCTCTACAACCTCAATCAAAATCTCCATTAACGATTTCCAAACTCCCAATTAATAATACTACAAGTACCATATACCTAACTACATGATTTTCTACGTAAAACATGTCCGAATTCATCAAGTATCATGATTTAATGGGGTAAAATTCACATACTCTACAAGAACCCTAATTTTCCTTTAGTTTCCATTCTTTCAATTATTTCCCAGATTTCTTGCTTCTAAACGCATAAAAATCCGTGGCTTATCCTCTACATGTGATTTAGATGTACATAATACGTCTACTACCTCTACAGGATATGATTTGAAATCTCCAAAAATATAATTTCTTACATGAAACATGTTCTAAACAATCCTAGACTAACATGATTGTAACATTAACTAAAAATAAAGCAAGATAAATACTTGCCTGGAATTTGATTTTCTGATTTGTGGACGAAAGATGTATAGTTGCGTTCCTCGTCACGCGATCTACGCTTTGGTGGTGGTGGCGGTGCAAACGGGCGAGTCTTTGGCCTTGGATTGCTTGGAAATCTCTCCAACTCCTTCTCTAATGACCGTTCAAATATCCTTAGAAAATTCATGGGTTTAATTACCCAAAAATGTAAAATGTCTAAAACACCCTCCCGGGATGCCAATTAGGCTTAAAACGGCCCGAGACCCAAACAAAACCACCGGGTATATTATTTTGACTATCTTGAACCTTCCGGGCACATTGACGGACTCAAAATGACCATACGATTGATTTATAATTTATTCACTTTTAATAATAATAATAATTTAGTCCTGACACAACACATGCGCATCCCGACTTAAATTTCTATAATTGCCATTTTATTCACTTGTGATAATTTTTATAAAATCAGTCTTATATATTAATTTACTCTTTTAGTAATATTTGACAAATTCTCAATAATTACTACCTCTCATCGCGCTAGTAACTATTTGAATACATTTCCGGATTAATATTAAATTAATATCTCAATTTAAATTTAATAAATCCCCAAATTTTAAAAGCCATAAAAATACGGGGTATTACATAAGGTATTTAAATATTTCAAGGGACGCCACATAAAAAACCAGTTCAATTTTTTTTTGTTATTTTAAAAAAGTCGATCAAATAATGTGAATTTTTAAGATTTTTTAAGCTATTAAAAGCTGACATAGTTTGGCCTTTTTTTTCAAAATAATAAAAGAAATTGTTTTGAACTGATTTGCTTTCGGGAGGTTCCCTGAAATGTTTAAATACCGCACAGAAAAAGTGATTTTAAATATTTTTTTTACAATTTAAAAAAAAAATCCGCATAGAAAATATGTATAGGTGATATGCATGAGAGTTCGCCTATATATATACGCACTAGGGTGCACCCGTGCCGATGACACGGTGAAAATATATTAATGATTTATAATTCCTTAAATTTATTAGTTTTAATTATTATAGAGTAGTTGATAATTTAGACTCGTGCTAGTGGTGTGTGAGAGTTAGTATTTTAAATAAATGTACATGATAATGTCAAAAATTGAAAATTGTTTTAAAAAACTAAACACTTCTAATAAAATTTAAACACGACACAATGATATGACATGAAAACCGATATAGTACACTCACATGTTAGAGCAAATCATAGGAAAACAAAAACCTCTTACTTTGAATCATTAGTTAGTTAATGCAAGAAATAAACCTTAGACACACTTTACAGAAACATTTCTTTTATCCCTTTAAACATATTCCTCCTATGTGAAAAAATAATCAAACTCAAAGGGTCAACATGATTCTCTAATTTGTGAATTTGACCTTGTGATTCTTTCAACTGCTTGGAAGTATTAAATAGTAGCACAGAAGGTGTAGATATATAAAATGAATGTGTTCCCTCAGAAAAAATTAAAAACATAAATGAATCAAGCATCCCTAAACTCGAGCATCCCAAATATTATAGATAAGGTCAATTAAAAGGGAAAAACCATGTCATCAAGCTACAGTTGAGCACTCAAAAACAATAAGGCAAGAGTTAAAATCCACCATTGAATTCCCAAATTCACAAATTACATCCAAACAAACCCCTATCTGTCAAAATATGTATTTTCCCTTCACAACACAAATCACCAATGAAAATAAAAAAACACCATCAATGTATTTTATTCTAAACTCATTCTCTGCAACCAACAATGTGTGCTTCAACATACACGAAACTGTGGTAGTTTGGTCGTCAAAGATGAAGTCCAGTCGCCAAAAGTCACAACATATGGGCGCTACATAAGGCACATAAGTAGCCAAATTAGCAGAGGCGGTGGTGGGACTAACACATTCAAAACGATGATCTCGAAAACAACTTTGGAGACATCTTGAGGTATAGATTTGAAAGCCTTTACAGCCTTATCGAGTGAGGATACGAAATCCAAAACACTCAACCTCCATTTGCCATGGGTGAGCTTCCATTGCATAAAGGATGTCGCATATTGAATGCATCCGCCTTTAAAAGTGCCCCGGGAGTGGCATGAGGAGCACCAACCATGCTTCTATTTGGCATTGTTCTAACTCCTTTGTCAGTTACAGCTATGAAGGCATCATATAGCTTATTGGGGATCTAAAATGTACATATGTTTCAATCAAACCAGTTTCAGCAAATCATACAAGAACAAATCAATGTCTTCAGATATTAGGCGATATCACCATTAGAAATGGAAGGAAATTTTTGTCCAGGTACATCCACCAAATAGTGAACCTAAGGGTTACTGGACTGAAAGTTAAGACCTAAAAATGAGATTCCAAACAGAGTACACCGTAACAAAACCAAGTTCTTTTCGTGCCAACATCACTTGTGATTCAAATATACATATGCAATTAACAAAAGGCTTCAAAACATTGCAATTGTGATTCAAATATGCAAATTATCACTATTAAAAGTGACATACACACGTCCTAAAAAAGATTGCAATTATAGATGCTATTACAATTTCCCACCCATAACCATTTAAAACAGAACAAATAGTATAATTGATCAATGTCTCTCTCTCTCTCTCTCTCTATATATATATATATATAACCAATGGAATTGAAAATTGTGTTATCATATTAGAACAAACTTGAACTTCTGAAGCACCATTTCTCTAAGTTCTTCCAGATGCATTTCAACCTCATCAAGCTGAAAACAATTCAAGATAAATTTTACCAAATAGGTTCCAACACTCTCTTTACTTGAGCATGTGAATGAAAAGATTGAAATGTTATGTGGAGGAAAACTCTAAATGTATTAAAAGACTTCTTCCTTTAAAAAAAATTCTTGTGTATAAAATGCTCTAAAATTTTAACTACCTCAATAATTAAATCCTTAGTCATTTTGGCATGAGCAGCCTCTTGAGCAAGCTGTATATCTAACTGTGCGTTTGCCTCTTCCTATTTTCGTCTTTTTTCCTGCAAGCACAAAATTTTGTGTTATTTCAATACCCACACTAATCATATACTAAATCCACAAAGTCTTAGGACAGCGAATTTTACCTCTTCATCAATTTTGGTTCTTAGAACGTCAGACTTGAAATTACAATTAGCTTCGATTGATTAATTTTACTCCCTCCCTCTGGCACCCGACAAAACCAATACCTCCCTGCGATTTTCACCCATGGTGTTCACTGAACATTTATTTACAATATGTTTTGATTCAAATATATCACACCACATGTGAATACATGTTTTAGAGTGACCCAATTTTGTTTTAACTCATGATTAAAGTAAAACAATTCATGTCTATATTGTTACAACTCAAATCTTCTTAACGTTAAAAAATTGTCTTACTAATAATAATGAAATGAAATAAGAACAATTTTTACTAATAATAATGAAATGAAATAAGCAATTAAACGAAAGTTTTGTAAGTTTTAAATTGTCCAAAAACATATTTAATTTTCAAATCTTTAAACATAGAATAATAACAAAAAACTAATGATGTCTATTTCTGGTTAATACTTCAATGGACTTCCATTAACATCAATAATAATAGTAAAATTTCTACAACTTCCATTAAAACATAAAAAATTATAACACTTTTAACCAAATATTAGGGGAAAGAAAGTAAAAATAGAATATCAATCCAATGATTCCTGTTCATTCTCATTCGTAGAGCTCACCACCCAAAAAATACGGTCATTTAATTTAATTTCCTCACGGTGGGTCCCCAAACAGCAGCACCATGCCCTCTTTTTACCAGATGGAGAACCTCATACTCAGCAGCGCCGCAACATATAAACAAACAATATGTACGTGAGCTGACAAACTGTTATGAAGCATGAAAAAGACTGAAACAATATCTACATGAGCTAATTCATTTACCTGCTTCAAGTACATGCAACATGTTACAAGCTACACCTACGACCGTAAACAACAAATTAACCTACATACATAAACACCCAAATGCAACGAATCCAATGTCAATTTTTCCTAATAAATTGACGACTAATTCAGATCAACAGTACAACTGTACATTAACTCTTAAACTCAAAAAACACACGAACACTAATTTAAACCTAAGTCTTTTAACATATAACAATGATTCTTAAATTCAAAAGGCTTTTGTATGCTCCTCATGAACGACTGAACTCTCGACGACGATAATACATATCATGACACCACTGCAGATTAGTCAGCGTTACTGGCTTTTACAACAGCACGATTAAAAAAAACCAAAATTATAATAAAGAATAAAAAAAATAGAGAATAGAAATAAGAGAAATTTATGATTGGATGTAATTTAGAGGTCGAGACCGAGACAACAGTAGTACCAGGCTTGTTTGCAAATACATAAATTTATGATTGGATGTTATTAAATTGGCTGGGAGATGAAAAGATTGAAGTTCGGTGAATAGTTGGAATAGCTGAACAGTTGGGAAGAGGGTGAGTGAATTTTGAGAGAGAAGTCTTACAGATTGGATATCTACGTGGACAAACTAAAAACTGAGCCGACTTTAATGGAAGTCTTATAAAAAATAGATTATATAGATATAGATGGGAACATGTACTCAATCCCGCTGGCCACCAAATTTCCAGCGGCTCTCCAATTCCCTATTGTTAAAGACCACACATATTTTGGACAAATCCAACAAAACAGGAGAAAACAACGGTCTTCCCGTAACTCAAACAATATTTAAAACACATCTCCTTAAACAACCACACCCTCTCTCTTTGTCCACCTGGATTCAGAGAGACCGTGAGAGAGATAAAAATAATAAAACACACAAACATGGCTTTAACAAACCACAAATCTCTCTCATTGGTCTTTCTGGCCACCGCAGTCCTCCTCCTCCTGGCCAATAACGCCGAAGCTCGTCGCCACCAATTCGTGAGCCGGTTTTGCCGGAAAGCCCCGGACCCCTTTTTTTGCACGTCAACTGTTCAAGGAGCTAGAAACTGGAGACAGGCGACTATCAAGGCAGTTGAGTCGACCGTTGAGTTTGTAAAAAATGGCAAACCGATAATAGACGGTGTTGGGGCGATGGCGCCGACGAGTCTTTGGCCCGTAAGCAAACAGGTGATGATCGAAGATTGCCAGGTGAATTACGATGTGCTTATGGGAGAACTCACCGCTGCTTTGTACCAAGTTAAGAGGCGAGGAAATAAAGATGAGATTGAGGTGAAATTGTCCGTGCCCGTGTTGCCGGAATGTATTGACGGGCTTGCGCAGTTTAGCGTTTTGGCTCCTGGCGTGCATAAATTCAGGAAGCAAGTTATTAAACATTTGGAGAACTGCTTTTATTTTGTTTGATGAAAAATTCAGTGGAGCGACAACCGTGATATATGAAATGAAATGAAATACCGAGTATTTGATTGGACATATGAATAAGTGCACTTGTCCGTTTGAAAATAAATTGGCATTTCTATGATTTGTCTCATTAGCAGTCTTCTTTGTTTTTACTTCTTGATTTTAAATATGAATCATTTAGATTTAAAAAATATCAAAAAATATTTATTTTTTTAAATAGTTAAGAAGTTAACGGCAAAATTTGGTTCTTAATGATTAATAGCTACAGTTATTCAGTTTTGAGATTTCAGATTCAAACTTCAGATTCAGATGAAAAAATAAAGGCAACCTTAGAATTATCACCTGATGTGTTGATGAACTACGAGGAGTTTGTTGTTATAATACAGAAAAAATTCACCTCTTAGGTTGTGTTTTGTAGGAAAATATAAATGATTTAACAACAATTGATTTTAGGTTAAATAATTTTAAGGTAAATGAATATTTTTTAATATATACATGTTTGATATAAATTGAAAAATTATCAATTTTTCATATTTTCTATTAAACACAAAAGTTTAAAAATAAAAATAAATGTGAAAAATTTGATTACGAAATATATATTATTTATGGAATATTTCGTAAATAATATATATTCAGTGTGTGTATATATATCTATATATATATACAGAAAGTTTCCTGTAAGTACTCCTTATGGTGCAGAGCTCGGTACATACCATTTTTTTAAAATAGTAAAAAAAATAAAAAAAATTTTATGAAACTTCATGAATATGATCTCCATGGTTAGAATATGAAATTAGTCGAAAATGCATATTTATACAATTTTTTTACATATCACCTCATGTCAACGATTTTTTTATTAATTTTTTTGATGAGAAAAATTGGATAAGATCTTCTCACAGTGTAGATCATATCCATGAAGTTTTATCAAAAAATTCAGTTTTTACTATTTTAAAAAAATGGTATGTATCGGGGTGTGTATCATAAGAAGTCCTTACAGGATGGTCTCTCTCTCTCTCTCTCTCTCTCTCTCTCTCTCTCTCTCTCTCTCTCTCTGTATATATATATATATATATATATATATATATATATATATCAAGGGTCTAAAAAATGCGAGGCGTGGGTGCTAAGCCTTAAGCCTTAGAAGCCTAGGCGGGTCTTAGGTGTAAAAAGGCGTGAAAATATGTTCTTAATATATTTTAATATTTTTTAACCATAACAAGGCTATGAAAATACTAAAAGTATACATATTATAAAAATATGTCCAAATATATGCAAATTAAGATGACATAATGATCCGATTAGTAAAAAAATTCTTTAAAATGCGATATCATTTCACTAAAGCATTGTTATTTTTAGAAAAAAAAAGTGCGCCTTAAGGATTTTACCAAGAATAAGGCGTAAAAGGCTTAAGGCGGGGCGTTTCTCCCAAGCCTCGAGCCTAGGGGTGCCTAGGCGGAACCTAGGCGGATTTTTTAGAGCAGTGATATATATATATATATATATACATATATACACTACAAGAATTATAGCTTTTAGCAAGGAAAAAAATCGTTGCAAAAAGTAAGTTTTCGTTGCAAAACACCTTTTGCAACGATTTTTTTTCCTTGCAGGGTTCCTCGCACTACCCATCATGCTATAGATCTTTTGCAAGGAAATTTTGTCATCATCACTAAAAATATTTTGCAATGAAATTTTTTGTCGGGGAAAATAAGATTTTTCGTTGCAAAAAAGTTCTCATATCTTGATTTAAAAGTTTTGGCAATGAATATTTCGTTGCAAAAAATACTAATAAATCCTCGTAGAAGATATTTTGAGAGAATTAAAATTCCTTGCTAAATGTTAATTTTACATTGCTAAAAGACTTTCGTAACACTCTTTTTCGTTGCAAAAAAGTTCTTGTAATTTGACTAAAAATCCTTTACAACGAATATTTCGTTGCAAAAGATACTAACAAATCCTTGCAAAAGATATTTTGAGAGAATTACAATTCCTTGCCAAATGTTAATTATAGATTGCTAAAAGTCTTTTGTAACACTCTTTTTAGTTGCAAAAAAGTTCTCGTATTTCGACTAAAAATATTTTACAATGAATATTTCGTTGCAAAAAATACTAATAAATCCTCGCAAAAGATATTTTGAAGGAATTAAAATTTCTTGCCAAATGTCATTTCTTCGTTGCTAATAGTATTTTGTAACACTATTTTTCGTTGCAACATTTATTTCGTTGCAGAATCATATTAAATAATGAAACAAATAAAAAGAAAATTAAGTAAACACACATAATTAAAAGATGTTATATTATATTGAAAACATAAATGTACTACTGTCCATGTCACGATGACGCTCAAAAGTAAATAATACTTCATAACTAAGAGATGAGTTTAAACTAGTTTTCTCATCACAAACAAAATAATAAAATCAACACTTGTCATCATGCAACTTGATTCGAATGGACAGAAGATCCTTCAGGAACATCTTCCTCGAGAGAGCGTCTTTATCTGGCAATAATGTGGCCTTCATTGTAGCGATCTCTGACACAAGACCTTGGACTAGGATTTTCAAATCTACGATCTCTGTTTGCAACTTTTTGTTCTCCAAATCAAAATTCTCCCTGCATAATGATTTCAAAGGCCGGATACCAAGACCCTTCACATATCCCGACCTCTTTCCAAGGACTTTTTGACACATTGATGCTTCATCGGAATCTTCCGAGCTTTTTTGTAATTCAATAATCTCTTTCTACAAAGAAAAATAAAATAATATGGTACACTTTGGTTTGACTATTTTTAAAACTTTAAAAAACAAAATCGACGGAGATTCCTTTGTTTATTTAAGAAATCCAACATGTTGTGACATACAAATCACTAATCCAACAACAATAGATACAAGTAAATCATCAATACATCCCTTCCATCAATTTCACTTTATTTTTTAAAAAAAATGGTAGAATTTTTTTTATTTATTCATGGAATCGAACCTGTTGTGACACAAATAAATAATCCAACAACTCCCGTCCACCCATTTCAACAAAAATCAATCCAACCCGCACGGCTTGGGAATTGTGTTTTATGTTAAGCAGGTAAAATATTTTCTTTTATATACTTACATAGTCATACTTTGCTTCTTCACTGATCCACTCATTGTCCTTCGTCCAATGAGTATCATAAAATACTTCAATTTGTCCTCTCGGCGTTTCATATGCAATACCTGTCTATTAACATACGAAAATAAAATACATAACTATATGTATCGACATAAATTAAAATTTAACAAACTTTTAAGTGCTAAAAAAATTACCCTGTCTTCATACAAGTATTGGATAAAAGACTTTGTCCCACCGCGATGAACATACTTGGCATTTGAGCGACTAGCAGAACAAGCATCAGATTTTTGCTACAAAAAAGTGATATACTTCAACTTAATTTACTGAAACTTAAGAAAACATAAAATTTTAACATAAAACATACATTGAAAATTATTACCTTATGTTCCTCTGTACTAAAAAAACGAGCAAAAAAATTTCCAATCTTCATACTTTTCCACATCACTAGGTTTGTTCTTGTTCGCCTCCTCAATATTCAAAAATTTAGCAAAATGTTTCTTCAATGTGTTACGGAATCCACTATAACGTGCAGACATTCATGTATGCAAATTTCTCACAACCGCCGAATTTGTGATGTCTAACTCAAATTTTGACTGCACTAAGTTTTAATGAGTTTAAAATATAAAATCACAACTTTTTAGGGGAATAGAACACAAAAATTAAATATACCAAAACTCGATCAATCATTGATGTCTTCTCCTTCTTTTCAATATTTTCCCATTTTTCCACCTTTAACGGAGCAAAATTTCGTACGACAAAGCCAATTTCATTAGCCAAAGAGGTAGCGGTACGTCCAATCGGTGTATTATGCATAGATTCCCATTGAATTGGAATTTTAGACCCCCTAAAACTTTTAATAAGAGCATCAGTTGCTATCCCACGTGTTCTGCCACGAACTTTTTTCTTGGAGGTGGATCTAGATTCTGAAAAACACCACAAATTTATCTAATAAATTTTGTATCCACAATAGCATAAACGTGCAAGTATAGCATTATAATACAAAAGTCAACCATATTAAATTGTACCAAAGTCAACTATATTCTATTGTACCAAAGTGCTTACTGGTTTTAGCATCAAACAAGTGATTGTTGTTTTCCATATCCATTCTCATCAAATTAGGAATAATATATCATTAAATCTGGAAGACGCAGCACCAAAGGACCATATCAGAAATATAGAAATCATAACACTAGTAATGGCCCCCGTAACATTACAGAGACTTTGGTGGAAATAGAAAATCAATTGCATAAATTAAGAGAATGATGGAGCTCCTGGAGCATCATAACATTACATCCCCTGGAGCATAAATTGCAAAATTAATAGAATAGCCCCCATAACATTACAGTCCCTAGAGCAACAGATGATCTGCCACATGGGTGCCTGTTTTGCCTCAACCATTCAAGCAAGTGCGAAAGACCAAGAACACAAAGTGATTATGTAACATTTTGCTTAATTGTCACGAGCAACCACAAGGATTTGTCATAGAAGACCAATAACACAGAGTTTTCAAGCTTGTGAAGTGTTTGTATGACTTGAAACAAATTCTGTAGTAGTGGCATTAAAAATTCAGGATGGTAATGGATTCGAAAGGTTTCATTATCAATGAATGGGATATATGCATTTTTAATAATTTTTTTAGAAACACAAGAGTTGGAATCTATCTATTTGTTGGTGATATGCTCATCTTTACAACTGATATGTCTTACATCAATGAGACTAAGAGCTTTCTTAGTTCATAGTTTGAGAAATAGGTTAATGCTACATCAATTGATCCTAGTGTAAAATTGGTCCGAAGTTAAGCCAATACAGTAAATCAAATTGAGTTAAGCAACAGGTCAAACCAAAAGCAATAAAAAAGGATAAAAAGGGATCATTACTTGCCTACCACTAATGAAAGATAACAAGGGATCATTACTGCATTTCCTACTGCAATAGTACTGCATTTCCTACTGCAGTAGTATTGCATTTGCTTCATATAAGTATTTATCTTAATATTAAGTCTACGATCTTTTGATTCCCTATCCTCTTTTCTGCCTTTTCCTATTTATTTTTCTTCTCATTTTCATGTTATTTCTTGTCGTTTTCTTTTAAAACAACAATAATAAATTAACAATGAATGACGCAATTTTACATTAGTGACAGAGATCAGGGGTTCAAAAGCTGAGTTGATAGTATTTAGTTCATTAAACGAACCAATATATTTCGATTTTGGAATGAGTTTTGTAATTCTTTTGAATTTCAAAACTTCTCGTAATTTTTTTCAAAGAAGTCCCAAATAACGTTACTTTCTGGTTGGATCATCGGCTAGTACAAAATTTTTTATAACAAGTATCATCGGCTACAGTACTGTTCAGAGACAAAACCAAAGACATCTAATGGTTTAATTTTTTCCAACAATACAAGGAATAATCGAATGGTTGAGATCAGATTTCGTGTCAGCTTAAGGGTTATATTGTATTATAACACCCAACTTTATCTCTAACTTTCTCATTCTACCAAATCCATACGGCTATGACTGAAATCTGTACAACAATGACATAAACATTCTCAGCTCTCGAACATCCATTTGATCAAGAGTTCATACGCGTGGCTTAAGAAGCATGATATATATAGTTTCTATTAGATTTATTACTCAATATGAACTCTCATTTTTAGATTTAATATTTCATAATTTCCTTTTATAAAAATAACTATTGCTAGTCATTTTGAACAAGCATTTTCTGTTGGAGAGTTAGGGGCCTTGAAAGACAAACACCAATAAATTATGGCAAGCACTAATAAATTATGGCAAGCAGGTTCTTTTAAGGACTATATTTGACTATAAAATGATATTTTGATTTTTTGGATTAATATGTCATAGATGACTTTATGTCAAATGTGGTATTATCTTGAAAACTTTAGTGTATATAGTTTCACTGGACAAAATATAATTTTTTTTGTTTGTCCTTTGTTTCTTTATAAATTTACTGTGTTTAGTTGGGATAATGAAAGTAACTTCTTGTCTTTTAGAATGAAAAAGAAAAAAATAAAATAGTTGAGGTAGTCATGGTGACCTCATAACATCTCCAACCATGCAATGTATCATTGGTTCATCGAACCTATTTTTTTCTGCTCTTTAAAGACGATCCATCAGACGCTGTTTACATTGAGGTGGAGCTTAGACAGTTGTCATTTCTCAAAAAGACATTGTCTCATGGAACTAAGACTGGGAAATATGGTCAAATACTTCCTCCAACCTCAAGTACTAAGGCTCTCAATCGTGCGCGAGAGATGCTAACAAGATAATTGTTGAAGAAGTTTTCAGCTAAGGAGAGATCATCCATTTACCAGAAGTGGGGAATCAAGCTGGACACAAAGCAGAGGAGGCTACAAGTGGCCCATCGGCTATGGACCGATACGAAAAACTTAGACTATATTAACGAGAGTGCAACCCTTATTTCAAAACTGGTTGGGTTTGCTGATCAAGGTCAGGCACCAAAGGAAATGTTTGGGCTGAGCTTGTTTCCTCAGTTTGTCAACTTTAGATCCTTTAGCTGGAAACAAAGCACGTCTTCTCTTAAGTAAGCTTCGTGGTGGCAGTTAAGATATGTTGTAATATATGTTATTGCCAGAGAAGGAAACAAAGAAAGAAAGAAGAAAAATATCTTATTAGAAAAGAAAAATAGCATAATTTAGACAAAGAGGATTCTTTATGAATGACTGCCTCGATCTTCACTTTGGGTGGATTTGGTACTTCTAGTAAATCTAAAATGAGGATTTGTATTACTCATCTAGTTAGTCAACTTAATCCTGGCCTTTCCAGAGTTTCTAGATCTTCATCTTCTCGAGCATATTTAGCATAATAGTTTCTAAGAGTACTCATTAATATAATTGACACCAGACAGGTGATGGGTAGTCCAGGTAAACATCAAAACGTCATGCAAAAGTGATATTTGTTAAAATCCACTTGACAGAATATGTCAAATGTTCTTCCCACTTTGCTCAAGTTTAATTGATATTCAATATCTTCAATTTAAATGTCATAAATCTACATCTTGGTATCAAAATTTTGTACCACATATCATAATCCGTATTCATTTCTCAATCTTCTAAAATTTTGCCACATATCCTTGGATGGTCAACCCACTTTGACCACCATTACCATATGCAATTACACCTATAATTTTCTTTACAACCATCCAAGGATCATCGAAATCTCCATCATTTGTGTCACATTAAATCCAATCTCATCCAAATGTCTAAGCAATAACTTTGTCCAAAGGAGAAAAAGGAGAAAAAAAAACACCCAACAAAGTTATCAGAATTACTGACCAAAAATGACACAGAGCTATCTCCAATTTTTGAACAATTTTGGAATACAGGAATTTAGAAACTAAAGTAAATGCTAAGAAAATTGACAAGTATAAAATTAAGAGTGAGTCGGGGTCGCCAGGGCTGGAAGAGGGGAGGGGAGGATCAGGGCAGTGCTTTTTTCTGCTGAGATGAGAGAGAGATGAAAGGAAGGGAGGTGGGGGGCTGCTGAGAGCTTTTCGGACTCAAGACTTGAAAAGGGTTGGAAAAAGGAAGGAAAAAAGGTTTTGGCTTTAACTATTGTTCTGGTTTTAACTAATGGGGGAGGCCACGGCCCCCCTCTTCCATGTCGTGGCTTTGCCCCTGACTAACACAACTGTACGTTTAAAAATATGACCAGATTCACCTCACCATGGCTTAAGCTAAGATCAAGAATTTTCCAGACATCGTGGTTGAAATCAAAGGGTTCAAATCACCAAAGCTAGGAGTAGTGAGCTTCAAGGTCCGGAAACAAGTATCATAAAGAGCCTCATTGTCAATAACTATAGACTCAACTGCATTTTCAACAAGCTCATGAACAGATAAGGTTGCATTATAAGGCTCAACCACAGTTTCACAGACCTTAGGAGATGGGAGGCTAGCACATTTATCTAATAACCAGGTGTGGATTCTCAATGTTAATGTTAATACCACGGTTGTTTCGTGGTTTCCAAAAGAGTACATCCCAAATGTAACAAAAAAATCAGACATAACAGTAGAGAAACTTCCAAAAATTTGCTAATAATCCTCCATGTCAGCCTTATGGGCTTTAACCAACCTAACATTCTGCTAGTTACGATATGGCTTTTAGAAGAATTTACTTAATATTTTGTACATCGAATACAAAAAATGAATTGGTAAGTATAATTTATGTCACGAATACTATTTTGGTACCCTGTCATACCAGTGTCAATGGTACGGGATTAGATACCACAGGAGTGTTGCCTATTCTTCAAGGCTGATATTTGTGAATTTGTATGCCTAAACAAAATATTCAGTAAAATTTTAAGATGCATCTAAATTAATTTGGACATATAAATTATATGGGGAATATATACATCACATGCATATAAGAGGATTTTGAAACCATTACCTTCTTCGCACGAACTCGGGCGAATGACTTTGTCCCTGAGACATGGGGAGTATTTTGCTTTGCTCTATTATTTTGGTTTCGGATACTCATTTTCTGTACAAAATGATGTTTATTAAATACAAGCATTTAGTTATAACTTTCCAGTAATTATTAGTTAGTACTATTTAATATTCAGGTGATGCAAAGTAATTGCATAGATACTTCCAATTGTCCTCGTCCATGTCCTCCGGTTTGTTTTGTAATGCTACTTCCAAACTTGGGTATTTCTTAAAGTGCTCAACATGGAGTTTATGGCGATAATTCCTATATTGCTTGTTAAGTTCGGCATCAATAACTTTTCTAGCATTCCCATCACCCTTAACCTCAAATGCACCCTATAATGGCATAACCTAGTCAAATCATGGTATCAAACAATAATACAAAACTTATACAGTTAAGTAATAATTAGTATGTAACTTATTTAATTAAAGTTCAAAAGAGATGCACTTACACCAGCCATCTTCCTCAAGGAATCACGATCAACTTCACTTATCTTAGACCATTTTTTTACTTTACGTGTGTCATGCTTACGAACAACACATGTTGCCTTAGCAATAAATGAACCACAATCTGATCCTACGATTTTGTTTTCATCCGATGTTATCTCGATCAATAGTTTTTGTCCCGTTTCCTTCTTCTTGGCAATGGAAAGATTACGAGTTGGTCCCCGTTTTCTCTTCATCACATAAGAGCCTGTAAATACATCATATAAACTTGTAAACTTAGAACCGAAAGGTAAGTAATAATATTTTTCTACATAATAGTGTATTATTAATGTTTAACTCCCTTCCATATACATAGAACCAGACAACTAACTTATGCAAAAATTAGCCAAGAAAGAAAACTATGGGCGATGAAACTAAGATGGTGATCTCGATTCTACAATTCTCGGAAAGTAAGATGAAAAATTAATCTTACTGGAAATATTTATAGGAAAATGGTGATACATAAATAACAGAGAAAGGAAAACACTAGATTTAGTAGTATCTAATGACTAATCATATCAAGAAAATTTAAATCAAGTTTTAACATTGATTTGAAATCTTTGAGTTAGCATCCTGTTGGATATCACTAAAGCTTTAAAAAAAATGCATCATTAAAGTCAATATCACATGCAAAATCAAAGAATTTCAAATATGGGGTGTGAAGTTGAAACGCAAAAAAAAAAAAAAAAAAATATAAGGTGCACAGTAAAAAAAACCTCAAAGATTAAACATAGATACTTCCTACTGGCCCAAATTGAGAATTTTGTTATCAGCAATAGTACATGAAATTGGGTGAGATTAAAAAATTACACACTCTGGGAGATCAATAATTTAAGTGTAGGTGTTGCATTCTAATGGTATTCATAATTCTCAACAACATAATCAGAAAGTAAATCATCGAACTAGTCCTAATAGATGTGGAAGTAACATATACCAAACTAGTAACAAATATTTTTAGCACCTAACAATCAGATACAATGAAGAAAAATATCATTAAGATTGATAGCTTGACATATAAATCAACAATAAAGTCCCCTGGGATTACAAGAAATAAAAGGCAATATCTAAGTCACGAATTATCATACATGTGGTTGTTGTGCTCATGACATTTCCCTCAGCCGCTGACAAGTTGAAGTCATTCGCATCGATGTTTGTCTCACGTGCAAGTGGTCCAACACCACTTTATGTTCCAACCAGAAAGTAGTCAGATACTCATGCTAAAATCGGAGTTTGTGATGATGAATCCAGTCCATTTTGAGTAAATCGACGTTTTCCTGGTCCGTCCATCTATATGTTCCTATGAATGAGAAGAGATAAATGAATTTGGCTTGGTTGAATATTGGGTAGCCAGATTTAAATAAGGAAGTACGAGAAACTGTTCTTTATGCATATCGAAAGACTTAATAAATTTATGTTCAATTAGGCTAGGTTTAATATGAAAGTTATTGAATCTAGCATTTATAAAAAGTAGCCTATAAATAACTTTAAATTTGAAATAGTAACCTATCACTAAGTTAATGAGTCGATTGAGATTGGACTTACTTTTCTTACATCTTCTCCCTTGACGTAATTTTTTCCACAAAAAAATATGTACTTTCTCTAAAAGGAAAAAAGCTACTTCCATCAAGACTTCCATTATAAATAATCAACACTTACTAAAAAAATAATTGATTTCAGAAATTTGAAGAGTCACAAAATTGTTGATATAAAGAATTCCTAAAAATTGGTAACAACTTACATTCAATGACAGTATCAAAGGTCTTTACAATCGTGACTAACAAGATCAAAATTGGATTATCATCCTTAAGGCTTTAAGATATTTGAATCACTATAATAATCAATACAAGTAACTCATTACAAACTCCAAATAATTTGTTCATTATTCATAAATAAGGAATGGTGCAAGGTTTGACTAAGTTCAGCAAAAATTATCAGTCAATGTTAATATTCAAATGAAGGATTAAGAACATAGGCATGTAAAGAGGATATGTGATATAATAATCAAAACATATCTCTGACCATAGTTCTATATCGTGTAGGACCAAAAACAAATACGTAAAGAGACAATTTAATTTTAAAGAGAACTTAATTCAATATTCCATTCTTCTGCTATTAGAACTCAATGTGTGGATCAACAACGGTAATAACTATGATTGTTTCAATGTGTGTGTATACAAGAGTAAGAATGTAAATAATTTGAATTTTTAACAAGAAACACCAAAGAGTAACCAAAACTACCATAAACACTAGAAACCTAGGTTTTGACACCTAAATCAAACCCAAATTGAATGTAACAGTTGGAAGTTCATATCTCATTTCAAACTGAAATCTCTTAATTTAAACAACTAATAATCAAACAAAAAAAGAAATATCATATTATATACACCTAATAATCCAACAAAAACTAAAATTGCATATTCTAAAAACGAGTTAATCTACCTGAGGAAGAAAAGATCGAGGTTTGCCTGAGTAAAAAGGTAAACGGAGTTGTTTGGGGAAGAAGATGACCAGGGTTCGGGTAGGTTTCGACAACGGTGGTCGATCGGAGAAGAAACTCCAACCAAGGTGACGACCGGCGTGGGAGGGATGGAGGGATAAGTGGGAATGAAAAATGAGGGTTTTGTGTGTGCAGTTGATTTTTAGTGTGTGTGCACGTTCAGAGAGGGAAAGTTTGGGCTTTATTATCTTTTTTGGTTAAATGTATGGGTTATAATTTGCAAGGAAATTAATAAAACGTTGCAGTACATATTTCGGACACTAAATAAAAAGGCGGGAAATTTTACCGCCATGTTTTAAGCAAGGATTCTAAAATTTCCTTACTAAAAGTTACATTTTGCAAGGAAATATTTCCTTGCAAAATATTTATAACAAGATTATACCTTTAGCAACGATTTTTTCATTTTCCTTGCTAATTATACACTTTTAGCAACGAAAGTTACTTCCTTGCTAAAAAATTTGTTGCTAAAATCAAATTTTCTTGTGGTGATATATATATATATATATACATATATATATATATGTATATATATATATGTATATATATGTATATATATATATGTATATATATATATGGAGAGGTTCACAAGTTGACTGTAATACCCCGTATTTTAGTGATATTTATTTTTGGGATTAATTAAATTAAATGTGAATTAATTTGGGAATTAATCCGGATAAAATACTAACGAGATGTGAGTTGGTATTTGATTATAATGTGTATATATGACCATATATGAATATTGAATCATGAAATTTGTCGTGAGATTGAAATACGGCAATTTGGGAATTTGTTGAGACGCGTGTGACAATCGCGTCAGGAATATTATTATTTAATTAAAAAGTGAATTTTAATTCTATTAACCGTATGGTCGTTTTGAGTGCTCCAACGCGTCCGAAAATGTCAAAATAGTCGGAAAACACTAGCTGGGGGTTTAGTTTGGGTCCCGGGGCATTTTAGGTCATACCGGCAACGTAAAAGGGTAGTTTGGTAATTTTGGATTTTTGGGAATTAAAACCCACGAAAATTAGGAATTTATATCTGATGTGGACTTTACCCACTAAACCCACTAACTACACCTTATGACCTAATGGACTACGGGGGTTATTAGAATTAGTTCCAAGAGTTTCCTAAGAAAAATCCTAGCCACCATTGTCACCTTGGAGAAGAAGAGCTTGTAGAAAGAAAAGAGAGGAGAAATCCTGCAGAGAGAGAGAGAGAATAATTCATCAATTCAACATCAAAATCAGAGAAAGACATAAGGCAAGTGGTTTAAAGTTCGTTAATAGCATTGAATGTTTTCTCCATGCTTAGACATTTCTGAAATTTCATTGTTGTTGGGAGATTGATAAAAACCCATTTAAATTGGAATTGGAACTTACTTTTTGATGAGGAATTGCATGGAGAATTGTATTTAGGTGATTATTTTGATGATAATATACCTGGTATGAAACAAAAACGGATTTAATTATACCCATTGGTGACTTTAAAATTTTAGGGTTCATGTTCATGGGATTTGGGGAAAGATGAGGGAAATTAATGATTTGATGATGTTTAGGAAGATTTGGCCCTATATAATTGTTTAATTATGACCTACGATTGTTTGGTATAGATTAGAAACCTTAAAATAATGTTGGGACGATTTTTATGTGGGATTAGATGTGAAGAAAAGTTGGAAAAATGAGAATAGAAAAATCTGGGCTCGAAACTGGCCTCTCGTTAGAAGACCTGCTCAGGTCGTTCGAACAAGCTCGTTCGAACGAGCTTCTAATGAGTTGACAGTTTGCCTTCTAACGAGAGGGATGTTCGTTCGATGTCTTTCGTTCGAACGAGATCTCGTTAGATGCCCAGTTCGTTCGAACGAACTCTCGTTCGAACAGCCTCGTTCGAACGAGACTTCTAACAAGCTGACAGTTTAGGCTTTTTGGCTTGTTTTGATTTCGCGTGTCCCATAACCTTGTTTAATTGTAGAGATAACATTCCCTTGATGATAAATTGATATAGTTGGGATAATTGGGATATAATGAGGAGTAAAACATAGAAGTGTGATTTGAACCAAATGGAAATTATGGATTAGGACGTGAGTGTCTATTACGACGTGAGAATAATTGACGGCTTGAATAATTATATTAACCGGGAATATGTAAATTGTGTAACATTATGAGTCGGTACGAGAATGGGAAGTGTACCACAAATAAATTATGGTGATTACTAAGATGTGTGCATACTTAGTATATGTATATGATTCTATGTGTATGACATACCTACCATACTTGCTATCACGGGAGGTTTACATTCGCTTAGGGCCCTCTAATCCTTGTGTTGCCCGGATTTATATTGGTACCTCGAGAACATAGGTCAGAGAAGGACTTATTGGGATGTTAATAAGTCTGTTGATCGTGGGAGAGTAGGTATGTGCGTGACCCATGTGATGTGACTATGTTCGCCTCCATTGTTTGTGATTTATTATTATCTAAGAACGATTCCTGAGAGATTCGGAATGCGTGATCCTTATGTACGTGATGTACCGGGATGGATAGCAAAGTATGTGTGCACCGCAGCTTAGTCTCGGGTGCTTGTATTGTATATTTATGGCGTGGCTAATATACACTTAAATTAATGAGAACTTTCATGTTGGTATTGTGAGTATAAATACGGAAACACTTTGAGTAACTATAAAGGGATAACCTGTAATGAATTGTTTGGCAAATAATCAAGAATCCGAGTTTAAGTAAAGCTCTTCATTTAGTTGATAACGATAGAATGCATTATGAGAATCGAGTAGTAAGGGGTAGAACTTATTACGGTTTGGTTAGACTTATATGATACTTAGATGGGTACGGTACGTTAGGAGTGCACAAATTAGTCGAGAGGTGAGTATTTCGTGTGAGTGCAGGTCCTAACATGTATTTTGCATTCGTTGTTTTAATGTTATTAAAGCACTTGCTATTTTAAAATACTCTCCACTTTCGGGCTCTGACCCGTTTGCTTTCAAATCTATTTTTTTTGTAAAAAACATTTTAGGTGCCCCGCCACAAGGACACCATGCTTAGGATCCTCATTCAGGTGACGAGTTGTAGCTGTTTGTGAAAGTTACAGGACTTTGCTAGAAGACGCTTCATCTATCTTGACTCTATATTCAGTTTCATCAGTTATAGGACATGTCGCCCATTTCTATTAGAAACATTTCCTATTTCAGATTTTCAGACTTTTGGCATGTAATTAATTCAGGATATATTGTTTTACTTATTTCAGTTGTGGGATTGTTATGAGGAGTTTTCCTCTGGACTTATTATGTTGTTGGTTATTCTATTGCTTCATTATGGTGAATGGTTGTTATTCTTTCATTATTTTTTTATTGCATGTTAATCAGAGTTAACTTAAAATTTGGCAACTCACTTTTTAAATACTAGGTGGTTAGTAATCATTAAAATATTTTTCGACAGTGATGCTGTTAACTGAACCAACTTGGCATTTTGTATTAATTTTAATAAAGGAGTAGCTACCCGGTATTTAATTAGTCGTGGTGTCACAGATGGTATCAGAGCATCAGTTTCTAGTGTCCTTTAGGATCTGTACGGCTTATTATGTTTTCGCTGAGCTTTCTTTGATGTAGAGCCCTATATTTTAGGACTGTTGTATTCTTTTTTATATGCTACGTTCTTCAGCTATTTCAAGTTTATAACTGCGAACTTATAAATTTTATTCTTATTTCAGATGCCTCCACGACGTGCACAACGGATTCCCATGTATGCAACGCCAGAACCATAGCCCGCACCAGTTCAGGGCACAATGAATGCCGCTGAGGTTGTAGTCATTGTGGCCCAGGCGGTAAATGCCGCACTAGCCGTAGTTCAGCAGGCACAACCTCAGGCGCCATTAGCCGCGCCAGTTCAGGCACATGCATTCCCGTCTGCTTGGGAACGTGTACGTGATGCTTTTCAGAAAGCACACCCACCGGAGTTCGTAGGTAGCTCCGATATTGTAGTTTTGAGTCAGTGAAGGAAGGACATTCAGCGGCACCTGAGGATGTATGAGTGCACCGATGTCCAGAAGCAGATACTAGCTACCTTTAAGCTAGTGGGGTCTGCACTGCAGTGGTGGGAGTCTGTTACCACCGTGGAGGAGAGAGATACTCTCACTATACAGGAGTTTTGGGTGCGGTTTGACTGCAAGTACTTTCGTCAGCTGTACACACGAAAATGAGGAGGAAGTTGATGAATCTTAGGCAGGAAGGCAAGACTGTGGCCGAGTATGAGGCCGAATTCACTAATCTGTTGAATATTGTTCTGGATGAGATACCGACAGAAGAGAAGAAGATACAGAAATTTACAGATGGGTTGACTTGGAGGATCCGTCAGCATTTGTTGGGGAACCTATCGTTGGCCACTTACTCTGATGTGGTTAACGCTGCACTGTTACACTTTCAGGATCACTGCTTTCACATGGCTGAGGGCAAGAGATCGGGAGAGTCCAGCCATCAGGGAAGGACTGGAGGACATGGTGCCAGTGGGGCACAATCTTTTCAGGGGCAGAGACAGGGTGACCAGGGTTCCCAGCAGGGGGATCATTAGAGGTTCAGATCGGGGAATTTCAGGCATGGACATAGAGGTTTCCGGCAGGGCCATCAAGGTCCGAACGGCCATCAGAACCAGCAGGGTCAGAATGGTCAACTACAGTTTCAACAGGGCCAGCAGGGCTAGGGGAGGAACGGTAACGGCCACCAGGGCCGGGGGAAGCAGGGACAGATAGGGGGAACTTCCCGGGTAAGTGTTACGTTTGTGGAAAGACTGGCCATAAACTCCAGGACTGTCCTGATAGGGCCAGGGCCCCGCAGGAGCAGCAGGGTGCTCGACAGGAGCCGCAGAGACCCGTGTTTCCCGCCGCCCTCCCGGTGCCACCACAGATGGAGGCATTACCACCCATTCCAGCGGTCCCAGTTCAGCAGGGGCAGCTGCAGTATGGGAGAGTATACCAGCTTCAGCAGGCAGCAGTTCCACAGGCACCACCCGCGATTGAGGGTATGTTTCCTATCCATGGCACTATGAGTCGGGTTTTGTTTGATACGGGGGAAACGCATTATTTTATAGCTACACATTTTGCGAAAGCCTTAGGGTTATTAGCCACAGCAGAGAGCACAGTGACGTGTTTAAACTCACAATTGGGGAGTGGGTCACTTATTTTCTTTATATGCCGGGGAGTGGGGGTAGAGATTGGTAGTTTGGTATTACCTGTAGACATGTTGGTATTGGATATGCATGAGCACGATGTGATTATCGGTATGGATTGGCTCGCAGATTATAGAGCCATGATTGATTGCTTCGGTGGGAGCATTATTTTTGCCATTCCGGGGCAAGAGATGTTTGTAGTGGCGATGCCTCGCCCAGAGGGAGGCTCGACCGCTCATTTGTATTACATAGAGGAGTATACCTCTAAGGAGGTTGTGATTCCTTTAGATTCGATCCCAGTTGTCAGGGAGTATTCCTATGTGTTTCAGGAGATACCAGGCCTACCCCCCAGTCGAGAGATAGACTTTGTCATAGACTTATTACCAGATACGAGACCTATAGCACGCACACCGTACCGTATGGCTCCGGCAGAGATTCGAGAGCTACGAGATCAGATTGAGCATTTGTTGGGTCAGGGGTTTATACGTAGGAGTACCTCGCCGTGGGGAGCCCCTGTGTTGTTCGTGAAGAAGAGGGATGGATCGTTGAGGTTGTGTGTGGATTGCCGGGAGTTTAATAAGGTCACGATACAAAATAAGTATCCGTTGCCCCGAATCGATGACTTATTCGACCAATTGAGAGGAGCTTCTTTCTTCTCAAAGATTGATTTGCGATCTGGTTACCATCAGTTGCGTATCAGGGAAGAGGATGTCTCGAAGATTGCGTTCTTAACGAGATATGGTTCCTACGAGTTTCGGGTTATGCCTTTTGGCTTGACCAACGCTCCAGCCGTATTTATGGACTTGATGAATAGGGTGTTCAGAGAGTTCCTTGATCAGTTCATCATTGTCTTCACTAATGATATCCTGGTTTACTCCCAGACAGAGGAGGAGCACGCAGAGCATTTGAGGCAAGTTTTGCAGACGCTACGTCAGAACGAGTTGTATGCAAAATATGAGAAGTGCAGGTTTTGGCTGAAGGAGGTCCAGTTTTTGGGGCATATTATTTCCGACTGGGGGATATCTGTTGATCCGGTGAAGGTATCCACGGTGAGGGAGTGGGGACAGCCCACGACACCGACGGAGATCCGTAGTTTCTTGGGACTAGCAGGATACTACAGGAGGTTTATTCGGGGATTTTCGAAGATAGCAGGTCCTTTGACACATCTGACTCGTAAGGGTGTGCCGTTCATTTGGAGTGATGCCTATCAATTGGCATTCGATGAGTTGAAAGACAAGTTGAGTTCAGCACCCGTGTTAGCATTGCCGAGACCGCGATTTGAGTATCTAGTCTATACCGATGCGTCCTTGTAAGGACTTGGAGGTGTATTGCAGCAGGAGAGTCAGGCCATAGCTTATGCGTCCCGTAAGCTTAAGCCTCACGAGAAGAATTACCCCGCCCATGACTTGGAGTTAGCGGCAGTGTTATTTGCCCTTCGGATTTGGAGACATTACCTTTTGGGGGAGAAGTTTCGATTGTTCACGGACCACAAGTCCCTACAGTACCTATTCACGCAGAAGGAGTTGAATATGAGGCAACGGAGGTGGCTTGAGTTCGTGAAGGATTATAAGTTTGATATCCAATACCACCCGGGGAAGGCTAACGTGGTAGCAGACGCGTTGAGCCGTAGGCCAGTAGATGAGGTGGTAGGGGTATGGAAGGCCAAGTGGAAGGAGTTGGGATACCAGGATGCAGTGGCCCGATCATTCATATCAGTGATGACGGTTACATCGCAGATTGTCACGAGAGTGGTAAAGGCACAAGCAGATGACTCGTTCTGTCAGGAGCATATAGTTCGATTACTAGCAGAGGGAGCCAAGTCCTATACCGTTATCTCAGACGGGGGATTACGCTTCAATGGGATATTGGTAGTTCCGAAAGGGGAGGGATTGCGACACGAGGTGATGGCAAAGTCGCACGGCTCATGGTTCGTGGTACATCCCGGTGGGGACAAAATGTACCAAGACATGAGACGACAATATTGGTGGAGTGGGATGAAGAGAGATATTACCGTGTTTGTTTCTAAATGCGCCACTTGTCAGCTAGTAAAAGTGGATCACCAGAGACCGATAGGACTTCTACAACCATTGGAGGTTCCGATGTGGATGTGGGAGAGCATATCCATGGACTTTATCACGGGGCTGCCTACGTCACAGAGAGGTCACGACTCCATTTGGGTAATTGTGGACAGGTTGACCAAAGTCGCTCATTTTCTACCCGTAAGGACAGACTACACTTCGGGACAGTATGCCCAACTATTTATTGCAGAGATAATGAGACTTCATGGTGTGCCCCTAAATATCGTGTCAGACCGAGACAAGATATTTGTTTCAAGGTTTTGGGAAAGTTTTTAGGAGGCCATGGGCACAGAATTACGGTTGAGTACGGCGTATCACCCGCAGACCGATGGGAAAACCGAGCGTATAAACCAGATGTTGGAGGACATGTTGCGTATGTGCATCATTGATTTTGGGGGTGGATGGGAGCAGTATCTTCCACTAGTGGAGTTTGCTTACAACAACTCCTACCAGTTCACCATTGGCATTGCTCCATTTTAGGCGCTGTACGGTAGACCTTGTCGTTCCCCAGCATGTTGGTTGGAGGTGGGGGACAACAAACTACTTGGGCCGGAAGTGATTTAGGATACTTCGGCAAGGATAGAGGTGATACGGAGTCGCATTCGGGTAGCTCAGGACATGCAGAAGAGCTATGCTGATGCGAAGAGGTCCTTCAGGGAATTTGAAGTGGGGGACCAGGTTTTATTCAGAGTATCTCCTATGAAGGGTATTATGCGATTCGGTAAGAAAGGGAAGTTGGCACCGAGATATGTGGGACCATTTCCTATTATTGAGCGGATTGGACCGGTTGCGTATAGACTTGGGTTACCGGAGCATTTGCATTGGATTCACGATGTGTTTCATATTTCCTCGCTAAGGAAATATCTTAGAGACGACATGGCTCATTCTCACATTTCTTTCTAGGACATCGATCTCCAGCCTGATAGCTCCTACGAGGAGGGGCCGATTGCTATTTTGGACCGAAGTGAGCGAAAACTGCGGTCAAAGATAGTTCCGTTAGTGCGTGTTCAGTGGCGACATCATAATGTCGAGGAGTCCATATGGGAGCATGAGGATGAGATTCGCGAGCATTATCCAGAGTTATTCTTACCAGGTACTTTCGAGTTCCGAATTTCGGGACGAAATTCAGTTATTAGGGGGGAAGTATGTAATACCCCGTATTTTCGTGATATTTATTTTTGGGATTAATTAAATTAAATGTGAATTAATTTGGGAATTAATCCGGATAAAATACTAACGAGATGTGAGTTGGTATTTGATTATAATGTGTATATATGACCATATATGAATATTGAATCATGAAATTTGTCGTGAGATTGAAATACGGCAATTCGGAATTTTGTTAAGACGCGTGTGACAATCGCGTCAGGAATATTATTATTTAATTAAAAAGTGAATTTTAATTCTATTAACCGTATGGTCGTTTTGAGTGCGCCAACGCATCCGGAAGGGTTGAAATAGTCAGAAAACACTAGCCGGGGGTTTAGTTTGGGTCCCGGGGTATTTTTAGGCCATACCGGCAACGTAAAAGGGTAGTTTGGTAATTTTGAATTTTTGGGAATTAAAATCCACGAAAATTAGGAATTAATATCTGATGTGGACTTTACCCACTAAACCCACTAACTACACCTTATGACCTAATGGACTACGGGGGTTATTAGAATTAGTTCCAAGAGTTTCCTAAGGAAAACCCTAGCCACCATTGTCACCTTGGAGAAGAAGAGCTTGTAGAAAGAAAAGAGAGGAGAAAACCTGCAGAGAGAGAGAGAGAATAATTCATCAATTCAACATCAAAATCAGAGAAAGACATAAGGCAAGTGGTTTAAATTTCGTTAATAGCATTGAATGTTTTCTCCATGCTTAGACATTTCTGAAATTTCATTGTTGTTGGGAGATTGATAAAAACCCATTTAAATTGGAATTGGAACTTACTTTTTGATGAGGAATTGCATGTAGAATTGTATTTAGGTGATTATTTTGATGATAATATACTTGGTATGAAACAAAAACGGATTTAATTATACCCATTGGTGACTTTAAAATTTTAGGGTTCATGTTCATGGGATTTGGGGATAGATGAGGGAAATTAATGATTTGATGATGTTTAGGGAAATTTGTCCCTATATAATTGTTTAATTATGACCTACGATTGTTTGGTATAGATTAGAAACCTTAAAATAATGTTGGGACGATTTTTATGTGGGATTAGATGTGAAGAAAAGTTAGAAAAACGAGAATAGGAAAATCTGGGCTCGAAACTGGCCTATCGTTAGAAGACCCGCCCAGGTCGTTCGAACGAGCTCGTTCGAACGAGCTTCTAACGAGTTGACAGTTTGCCTTCTAACGAGAGGGATGTTCGTTCGATGTCTTTCGTTCAAACGAGATCTCGTTAGATGCCCAGTTCGTTCGAACAACCTCATTCGAACGAGACTTCTAACGAGCTGACAGTTTAGGCTTTTTGGCCTGTTTTGATTTCATGTGTCCCATAACCTTGTTTAATTGTGGAGATAACATTCCCTTGATGATAAATTGATATAGTTGGGATAATTGGGATATAATGAGGAGTAAAACATAGAAGTGTGATTTGAACCAAATGAAAATTATGGATTATGACATGAGTGTCTATTATGACGTGAGAACAATTGACGGCTTGAATAATTATATTAACCGGGAATATGTAAATTGTGTAACATTATGAGTCGGTACGAGAATGGGAAGTGTACCACAAATAAATTATGGTGATTACTAAGATGTGTGCATACTTAGTATATGTATATGTTTCTATGTGTATGACATACCTACCATACTTGCTATCACGGGAGGTTTACGTTCGCTTAGGGCCCTATAATCCTTGTGTTGCCCGGATTTCGATTGGTACCTCGAGAACATAGGTCAGAGAAGGACTTATTGGGATGTTAATAAGTCTGATGATCGTGGGAGCGTAGGTATGTGCGTGAACCATGTGATGTGACTGTGTTCGCCTCCATTGTTTGTGATTTATTATTATCTGAGAACGATTCCTGAGAGATTCGTAATGCGTGATCCTTATGTACGTGATGTACCGGGATGGATAGCAGAGTATGTGTGCACCGCAGCTTAGTCTCGGGTGCTTGTATTGTATATTTATGGCGTGGCTAATATACACTTAAATTAATGAGAACTTTCATGTTGGTATTGTGAGTATAAATACGGAAACGCTTTGAGTAACTATAAAGGGATAACCTGTAATGAATTGTTTTGCAAATAATCGAGAATCCGAGTTTAAGTAAAGCTCTCCATTTAGTTGATAACGATAGAATGCATTATGAGAATTGAGTAGTAAGGGGTAGAACTTATTACGGTTTGGTTAGACTTATATGATACTTAGATGGGTACGGTAGGTTAGGAGTGCACAAATTAGTCGAGAGGTGAGTATTTCATGTGAGTGCACGTCCTAACATTTATTTTGCATTCGTTGTTTTAATGTTATTAAAGCACTTGCTATTTTAAAATACTCTCCACTTTTGGGCTCTGACCCGTTTGCTTTCAAATCTATTTTTTTGTAAAAACCATTTTAGGTGCCCCGCCACAAGGACACCATGCTTAGGATCCTCATTCAGGTGACGAGTTGTAGCTGTTTGTGGATGTTACAGGACTTTGCTAGTAGACGCTTCATCTATCTTGACTCTATATTCATTTTCATCAGTTATAGGGCATGTCGCCCATTTCTATTAGAAACATTTCCTATTTCAGATTTTCAGACTTTTGGCATGTAATTAATTCAGGATATATTGTTTTACTTATTTCAGTTGTGGGATTGTTGTGAGGAGTTTTCCTCCGAACTTATTATGTTGTTGGTTATTCTATTGCTTCGTTATGGTGAATGGTTGTTATTCTTTCATTATCCTTTTATTGCATGTTAATCAGAGTTAACTTAAAATTTGGCAACTCACTTTTTAAATACTAGGTGGTTAGTAATCATTAAAATGTTTTTCGACAGTGATGCTGTTAACTGAACCAACTTGGCATTTTGTATTAATTTTAATAAAGGAGTAGCTACCCGGTATTTAATTAGTCGGGGTGTCACATTGACCTAAAAAATGAACTTTTTAATGGAGCTTAACAAAAAAACACCTAACAATCCATTAATTTTAATTCTTATAGTGTAATTGGCCCGCGCCAGCGGTCTGCCATGGTGGGGGTAAGGGGTGGAGGTGGGGTAGTGGAGTAGGGGGTAAGGGAGTCTCGGGTCACACGCATGTCCGTTTCAACTAGCCCGGACCAATTACACTATAGGAATTAAAATTAATAGTTTTTTGGTGTTTTTTGTTAAGGTCCATTAAAAATTTTATTTTTTAGGTCCACTTTTGATCCTCTCCCTATATATATATATATATATATATATATATACTAGCAGAATGCCCGTGCATGAAGTCACGACGAAAATTTTCAAAGTACGTAATCGTAAAATGACAAATTTTTCGTTCCGCAACAAAAGGATGTGTAATTTTAAAAACATTAACCATAATATCATGTGTTTATAGGACTATTCACCCTACTTAGAAACATTCACGTAGTCTAAATCTACCCTCAATATTAGTACATGGACTTACGACACGATACCATCGCAAGTACCACAAACATAGCAACCAACATAAAATATTTTTCAAAGTATTGAATCTGTAAACAAATTACATCATAAAATTTAATGCTAATACACATCCAAATAATGAGCCCTATAAAATTTGCAATTTACATCAAATTTACAATTTACATCATAAAATTACAACACTACATATAGTCCACAGCAATAATGCATCTCAATATATAAGCAATTCATCTCAATATAGGAAATTTGAGAAATCTAAGGAGCCGTTTAGTCGTGGAAAACTATTTTCCATCTTTCATTTTCACTTTCTGCTATAAATCTTTGCCAATGGACCTTTAAGATGGGAATGAGGAGTGACAAACTGTTTTTCAACTCAAGCAATTTTAGAAAACATGTATTTTATAATTTTCAGATTAGTTGAAGTTGGAAATTAATTTTCCATGAAACCACATTCTTATTCCCATTTAAAGGTCATACTTTCCCAAATTATATCAGAAAATATGGAAAATGGAAATAGAAAACTATTTTGCACAACTAAACGGACCCTAAGAATTGTGATCTTGACGATGACAAACCCCTCACATGTTTTAAAACAACTCTAAAATAATTTTGTAACTTTATGTCATTCACACTAATTAATTCAAATTGTACAACTTGGAAACACACTCTTAACTAATGAGTAGTTAGAAAAAGGTCGTACCCAGTGCACAACCATATAGGTCTATAAACAAAACAAAACAAAAAATTCATGCCACATTCAGATGGTACACTGGAGACCTATACATCTCAATTGTTATTTTATAATTTCTAGAGAGGATTAGACTATATAATAAAATGGTCATTGTTAATAAATATTGAAAACCATTGGCTAAAAAAGGAACCATAAAAAGAAAACCACATAAAGCACTAAACATGGCCCACTTATATTGGAAACATAAAAAAAACCTTAATATACTGGAAAACAAAAGATGAAACCATTGATTTGTCATATATTGAAAACAAAAGACAATCACAGCAAAAATGAACAATTTAAAGCGTATCACACCTTATAAAACAACAACCCCTCTAACATAAACCATTATTTACCCTCAAAACGTAGTATAACCACAACTACCCTACAATCATTCACCCTAAAGGGATTAAAAGATGTTTTGATTAACATCAGCCTCAATAGAATTGACATCATGACCAAAATAGGAATTCTTATTTGTATGAAAATGGAACATAGGATCGAATAGGTTAAAGGTTGTTTTGAGTAAAATCAGCACCAACAAAATAGAATCTGAAACTACAAAAATATTATATCATTGTTAAGACTTAAACACATATGAAAGATCAATAGACCGAGAAAGATGGATAATGTGTAAATTCTAATGGGTTGAGGTAAAGAAAAAGGTTAGAGAAGTAATTAAAGAGGGATATATCAGAGTATACATGAAATAATATAAGAACAAAATAATATGAAAACATTATCAGAAAACTCAAATTAAGAATTACTGTGAACTATCCATCGTACTTTTTTATATCTTAAGGCATGAATTGAATGAACTTTAAAAACAGCACCTTTCATTTATATTGAGTTTGATTGACCATTTTTAAAGTTGGCTCAAACATTAGGAAATAATTGAATCGAAAATAAAATAGGACAGACACTACAACTACCTGAACCAGAGAGAGAAACAAAAATAGGAGGAAGATAAAAAGTAATAGTCAATCTCTAGACCAAGATCATGCATTAATTCAAGTAAGATTGGAATTATTTATTATGACTATACAATGCTTCAATACGTAAGTAACATGTAGGATACTATTAAACATAGCACAACATTTGCCATAACAATCTAAGGTCAAAACCTATCTCAAACCAGACATAACCTTTGAAAATTGACAAATCAGTAGTGGAACATTTGTTCCAAGTGTGGTACCTATTGTAACTGTCGTACTACCTGTTCAAAAAAGTGACAACATCTACTCAAAACAAACACATCATTTCCAGGTCTGTTGTAACAAATGTATACCACTTGTTCCAAGTGTATCATGACATTTGAATGAAATATTCCTCAAAGAAGACCAACATAACCTCGTTGTAATTTCTTATCCTCTTTACTTTTTGTTGTCTGCAGTATCTCCAGCCCTCCATTTCCAGCATCCCAGAGTCAGAGTCGTATGCACATCAGACTTGGACATGCCACTGATACACTGGAAGAGGTGAAAAAAAGAGTATATATCAGAGAAATAATAAAGATATATGATGCCATTAAACCATGCTGCAACTAAAAAGGATGCGATAATGCTTCAAACAAAGTATGAACCATGCTGGCATTAAAGTCATACTTCGTATCTGGGAATATAACATAAAAAATATGTATATAAAATGTCAATTCCTAATACAATATTATCACCAACAGTAAAATACCAATTCTAAAGGAAACCACAGTAGAGTGACGATATAGTGACATATACTGGCGTACTGTTCCTAAAGTATAGTGACAACACTTCAATGATAAAGTGACGACCGCGTTTCAACGATATTATATCCATGGTTAAACTAATATGCCAGTTTAGACTGGCTAACAGATAAATATTTTGAAAGTATGCTCGTATGATTCAGAGTCACACAATTCCACTTAGGAATAAAATAAAAGGCAAAGGATAACATAAACGCAAAACTTATAATAGTATAGTCAAGCGGTTGTTAGCATAAGAATAATTAGTACCATATGGTACATGTAAGAATAGTCAGTGTGAATCTAGTGTCAATGGTATCTCAAAGATAAATCTGAACTTTAGATTCAACTTCCTACACCCCAAGGTCATGTACAAAAAACTTAAGATTCAAATTGAAAACTTACACAAAAATTAAAATAATAGAGTATTAGGAAAATGTATAAATTTAAAGAACTTCTTGCGAATCACTTTTCTAAAGCTTTTAAACCCCTCTGTATGGTAAATTAACTACAACTGATGACTAACATTGACCCCAACCAACAACTATCTGAAAGACTTTAGGAAATGGGCATAAGTCATATTAGACAATGTGTACATGTACTAAAAATGCAACACAGAATTGAGAGTACAAAGAATTCAAGACCAATCAAACCCAAAACCCTTATATTCGATTCAAAAATTAAATATGAAAATCAGTCCTCACTTCTTCCTTCCAAAATATCCAAGTAAAAAAAAAACAGAGAGAAAATGAGAGATAGCCACGGAGAGAGGCGAGCTACCAGTGGTTGGAGCCACTGTCGATGTCGACTATTTAGAGAAACCCAAATGTTACCCAACAACTGATAGCGTATAAAAGATGTCAAACACTTTCAAGATCCGTCAGCTCCATAAATAATGTTATAAAATTTAAAAACAGTTAAAGTACCTTATGTTTTGTTTCCATATTTCCATGGTGTGTGTGCGTGTGTGTGTGTGTGTGGGGGGGGGGGGGGGTAGGATCATCACTCTAGCCGGGAGAAAGGCCCCACTGAGAAGTGAGATGGAAAAAAACATGCATATCATTTTAGTAGGATCAAATAAATTGGTATCCAAGTATATAGACCCGAACAAAAAAAAGAATGGGCAGATCTAAACAAAAAAAAAATCCCATTTAATAGATCAGACCCAACTTTATTGGTAACTTCTCAATTAGCGTACACGCAACCCAGTTTATGAAAGGATATTATGGATGGAGAAAAAATAAAGTGTACCTGATTTTTATCATGGCGTGACAAAGAAGCATGAGCCTTCCTTAGCTTTCGACATAGAGCCATTTCCACCTGGATGTGTTTGTGAGAATGGGGGAGAGCTAAGCTATAGTTTCTAATCATTGAGTGCAAAAAAATTTAGCAGAACACAAAATATTTATACAAAATATGAAAGTCAAGAGAATAGAGAGAGGGATTTTGACTTTTTAATTGAAATGGGAATAAAATAATGGAATCCCCATTTTTATTCAAATCTTTTAGACTTTTAGGGAGCCAAGGGTTTTTACAAACCATGCACCAGCAATGAAAAAAATGGTTTGCATTTTACCCAAACCATGAACTAACAATGAAGAAAAATGTAAGGATCCAAGACTTTTGACCCAAACCTTTCAAACATGAGATGTGCTTATATTAATGGTCTGATGGAGTGACCTGGGAAATAGTTTATGATCTGCAAAGAATGCTGTTGCTCAAAGACTCCACTTGGATGGCCTCTAGGAAGTCCAGACCAATATAAACATTATTCCAATTGAAGATCTCATTCAGATTAAAGGCATATACATTGCATTTATATGTAGGTGTTGTCAAAGTCAAGCTGAAATCTTTAATTACCTATTTCTGGATGGCCTTATTGCAAGAAATGTTTGGACCTTCTTGTCTAACTTCTTTGGCCTATAAACACATAAAAAAAGGGTCAACCAAGCAAAGTTAAATAAATCAAAAACCACAACTTCACAGAATGAACTCCACAAAAAAACTAAATAAATAAAAAAATCTAATAAGAGCATTAGAATTTATTCAGATTTTAAAAAAAAACGTTGCAGTCATATTCTCTGTTATCAACTCATTCAAATGCTCTTACACCTGTCTTGTGCATGCCCAAAACATGGATGTTTTCTAGACATGTCTATGTATGCAAGTTTAAATCCCACATGCACTCGTTTGTAGTCCAAACAGGGCAACCCTGTAGACTTGGCTGCCATGGAATAGTAGTCATCGAGCTTCCCATTACTAGTGCTCCTGTAACATCCACCATGATACATCGTAACTATGAAATTATAGACATTGTAAATATGATCCCGGTATCTAAAATTTTAAATGTTTATTTGAGAAACGTAAAATATGCCAATTATTTTAAAAATCTTAATGAGATTAGTGGCACAACTACCGACTCAACAGATCATTTGTTGCCTTTGTAAAATTCAAAAACCCCAGAATCTCAAAAAATGTAATATGATTTCCATAGTTGAAATAATAATCGTCATCCAAGCCCAAGCCTAGGAAATTTTTTAATAGTGATAGAAGATACCAATTACTTGATATTAAATGACAAAATTAATAGAATATAATGTTCAACTCTCTTCACATATCAAAATTAGAAAATCGAAATCTACATGTTTATTAATGAATTCAAAAAACATAAAGCATAACAATTTTATTTTAGTGTTTTGGTCACTGTTTCCTCCCATATAATATTTTTGGGAGTGGTGTTCATTATTTCTTCACGTGTGCTTTCACAATTCTAGTTATTAAGCCAAATGCAATCCTCCTACATCATGTTATTCAAACTACTTTTCTTAAACAGTGCAACTGGTTACATCTGGTTACATTCTTCATACTTTCTCATTTATGAAGAAAAAATTAGGAACAATGTTTTACTTTTAGACACAATATAATTATATTATCATATTTTAATCACTATATTACATTATTTATACTATTGGCCAGTTGCCTTTTATTAACACTTTTTTATGAGATGAAAGTAAATAGCAGCATACCCACAAAAATTAACTGTAAAAAAGAACATGGGCCTTCTAGACCTCTAGCACAGATATGGGAATCAAAGCCCTCTGTGATTGTGTCTTTCCCATTTTAAACTGTTAGACTTAAGTTGCAGATCGGGCTTTTCTTTTATAAAGGGAAAAACAAAATAAAATGCAAATAACATACTCACTTATCTCAAGCATCTAAACCGCGAAGATCAATCATCTAAATTGTGGCTTTTTACTCATTGGATCTGCACCAAATGAAAAGAGGATAATGAAATAGAACCTCTGAGTAAAATATAGATCCATGAAGATATTGAGACTTATATATATATTTGTTACCAGCGGGTTTAAGATCTACAACTTGAACGAAGATTTCTAGAATATTAAATGAAGAATCCGGAGATGGGATCTATAGTATGGTGGAGATCTCATCTCTCTTTTTCAAGCAATAAAAATCAAATAAATGTGTTCACAAAAATCAATCGGTAAAAATAAAAATAAACGTGTGAAATAGAATCACACAAAGAGAAACCAAAATCAGAATTTTGCACCACTAGAAAAGGATTTAAACCTCCCAAAAAGGATATAAATCACCACATTCATACCATATTTCATAAAGCTCTTTGAGAATCCCAAATTTCATGCCTCGATCGTAAAGCTCTTAGAGAAAGCCAGATTTATACATGTTCGTGAATAGATTTCATAACTGTACGAATATTACAGATTTCATAAATTAAAATTTTGAACCCCCAAATAGTAAATCACATGAGTTAGGAAAAAATGAGTTCGTAAGAAATTAAAGTCCCAAATGCATAAAAAAAATTCAATCCACAACCAAAAAAGAATACAAAAAACTCCAAAAGATAGTGCATTCACAGGATTAACACTGCATAGAATGCTTAGAAATGAAGCATTCTAACCAAAAATCGTCAATCTAATACACCTCACCAGCGCACACGGTGAAACTTGTACAAAAAGTTTTAACTTACAGAACCCTACGTTTATCAACAGATCTATTAAATCATACCTGTGATGATGCTTTATAGGTTCTTTGAAGGGATTCATGGAGGTGTGAAATCATACATTGGAGACATAAATCGTGTGAAATCAGAACCCAAAAGGGAACCTACGTGTAATATCAAAAATCACATGAAATCAAAACACAATGCCGGTTTGGTGTGAAGAAGAGGCCTCTGTGTGTGTGTGTGTGTGTGTGTGTGTGTGTGTGTGTCTGTGTCTGTGTGTGTGAGAGAGAGAGAGAGAGAGAGATCTTGATGTTGGGTATGAGAAACAGTGTGATGAGGAATAAATGGTGCGAATCCTAACCATCAGTAGGTAAAAATGGAGGTTGTGAGCAAGCATTTGCGTGAAATAAATAGAGAAAGAGTGGTCTTGGGACTTTCTGTGGTGAGTGATAAAAAGGAAGCAGGTGAGAGAGGACGTGAGTGAGAGGATGTGATTGAGAGAAGTATGAAAAGGACATAACTCGATTCACACACTTCAATCTCCACCTTTCCTTTCCTGCCTTGTTGGCAAGATCTTGACCCTTAATTAAGTTATCACCTTATGTAACAGTAGAAAAACACTTACTCCTTATTTTATATATATATATATATACAGTGACTATATATTATTTACGGAATATATATTGTGAGAGCCCTTTTTTTAGTCCATGAGAATAGTCAACCACGTCCTGATTAATTAAACACTAAGTCCAGCCCAAATCCTGATTCAACTTCCTCACGAGTATTTTAGTAGAATAATAACACTTATGAATATGGTCAAATCAGGTACCAGAAGTCTTGGATGAGATATTCAAGCACCTCTTGGCAAATTCGCACATTACTTTGAGTTCCTTAATGAACTCAAACTTTGTAATGACATATTCATAAATTTTACAACCTGGCCTGGGGCAAAGGGATTGAAACTTAAGATTTTGAAAGACACTTAATAAGAACAAGGAACCTCTTCATGAACGTAGAGAAGTTGTCGAACCACGTACATCATTGTTATGTGTGTGATTTCATTTAATTTCAGCTATTTGTGATTGTTTTCGTAGAATCTTTTATTGTGATATTTTCTGCACTCACAATTGTGGGAAATGACTTATATACCTACGAAAGCATTCATTACTAGAAAGCCAATGTCTCACCACAACAAAAAAATTTCTCAAGCCGAAGATATTCAAGAAGACCTAACTCCTTTTAGGGGCAGGTATGAAATTCACCAACATACAAACCCAAGGTTTCGCCAAGAAAGGTAACCTTTTGAAGAAAGCCACGGGCCACCCAGGTACACCCAGATTTCTAGGTTGGTTGATGCCTATGAAGCCATATTTGTAGAAAAAGAAAGGTCAAATCGCCGCCAAAGAGAGGAGAATGTTCGCCTTAAGAGGTGACTTGAAAGAATGGAGAGAGATCTCCACAGAAACACAAGGCGGCACCGAGACAAAACTCTTAGTCCTCAGGGGGTGACTCCCCCAGCCGAGGAAGGAGCACTAGGCGTGTCCAAGAGAGAATTGAATGTGACAGGTCAGAGCATGGCCAACAGGAAAGGCACCATAAGAATAATGATCGACCGAATGAGGATTTAAGAATTATAGTCCGTGGGGAGATAGATCGACACCCAGTGCACCGAGGAGCTAGTTTATCTAGAAAGCTAGATAGAACATCTCTCAACTCTTAGATTAAGTCCCCATTTTCAAGGGAGATCGAATAGGAGGAGCCCTCGAAGAAATTCGTTGTCCCCAGGTTCAAGGTCTATGGCGGGAAAACAAACCCTATAGACCATGTCAGGCAATATCGATAAGCAATGACCTTATGGAGCCACAATAACGCACTTATGTGAAGGATCTTACCTTCTAGCCTACATGATGTAGAATAAAAGTGGTTTGAGACTTTCCTAGAGGTCGATCAAGAATTTTGCAGCATTGGTAAAGGCTTTCATGACACGATTCATAACGAGTAGCTCCCATCCTAAATGGATGGATGCACTACTCACTACGAATAAGAATCCATGAGAAAACCTCTGAGATTACGCCAAAAGATGTTGGGAAGTTTTTAATGAGATCGAGGATTTCTCAGAGCAGGTTGTTGTATCATCGTTCAAAATTTTCTTGTCGACCACCTCTCTTCTGCACCAATCCCTCACCAAAAAGGTAGTTATAAGCATCAATGATCTTATGGCTTGTATCGTGAAGTACGCCAAGGTACAAGACGCAGTTTATCATAGTGGGGGAGATAATGGTCAAGTAAAAGGGAATAAGGGGACAGAGACGAATGATACCCAGAAGAATCAATAATAGAGGCAAGAATGGCTCCGATAGGGGAAATAAGAATGATCTCTCCAAAGCATTCCAAGCTGTTAATATAGTCATCGAAGTGATATGCCTAGAACTGTTTTATAAAATGAAGTTGAATGTTGCCAACCTCAAAGAAGCCACTATTCCACTGGTTGAATTCGCAAGAAGGATCACCATGTCGTTAAGAAAGATAGTCTTACCGATCAGGGCAGGAAACATCTCGAAGTTAATCGAGTTTCTAGTAGTGGATATTGAGTCCCCATACCATGGTATTTTAGGAAAATATGGGTTCCACGCCATGAAGGCTGTGCTATCCACTTATCATTAAAATATGAAGTGCATTACAAATCGAGGAGTGGTCGAGATCCGAGGCGATAAGTCTACATCTAGAAAGTACTTTATTGCAGCTATTCGTCTAAAGAAAGAGAAAAAGAAAGAGCCTGAGAATTCCCAGGAGAAAGCCTGGGAGGGGGTTGTTCTCTCCAAATAGTAACTACAGTATGGTCAACCAGGGGTGGAAGAGACCAGGATACACCCCACTGATAGGGTTGTATAAAGCTTGGAGGAAGTTGTATCCGATGATAACTTGACGAAAAGGAAATTTTTTATCAGATCTTATCTCACCGATCAAGAGAAAAGGAAGTCGGTTGCACTTCTCAAAATTAATGTAGATGTTTTCGCCTGGGAGCCTTATGAGTTGCCATGGATTGACCCTAGCGTGTCCTACCATTGCCTACACGTTGATACCACTTCTAATCCCATCACTCAAAAGGCTCTTCGAACATCCGTCGAGAAGGCTAAGGCACTGGAGAAAGAAGTAAGGAAGCTACTGGATGCAAGATCCATCACGGAAGTTTAGTTCCCCATATGGTTATCCAACTCAGTGATGGTACCCAAAAGAAATTGCAGCTGGAGGGTGTGCATCGATTTCACTAACCTCAACTGGGCATGTCCCAAGGATAACTTCCCTCTCCAGAAGATAGATCAGTTGGTTGACACCATAAAGACACAAGAGAGGATGAGTTTCCTAAACGCTTAATTTGGTTACCATTAGATACCCCTATATGGGATCGAACATGATAAAAGCTCCTTTATAACCTCAATCGGGTTGTACTGTTTCAAGGTCATGCCGTTTGGCCTCAGGAACGCATGGGCAACTTACCAAAGATGGATAACAAAGATGTTTAGCAAACAAATATGAGAAATTATGGAAGTATACATCGATGACATGCTTGTTAAAAGAAAGGATGAGGCCGATCACCTCTCTGATCTAGAAGTAACCTTTAAGATCCTTAGAAAGTATTGAACGAAGCTTAATGCAAGTAAGTGTTCATTCGATGTCCAGTCAGGAAATTTCTTAGGTTACGTAGTAAGTAAAATGGGAATCAATGGAGACCTAGACCAAATCAATGCTACCACCAAGATACAGCCTCCTTAGACATTGAGAGATGTTCAGAAGCTTATTGAAATGATCGCGGTGCTCAATCACTTCATCTCCAAGTCTTCACAATGCTATCAACCATTCTTCTAACTCTTAAAGAAAGGCAAAGGCCTTATATGTGATGATGACTGTTCATAAGCTTTGGGAGAGATCAAGTCCTACCTTAGTAAGCCTCCACTACTGATAATCTCAAACGATGGAGACCAATTATATCTTTACATGTGTAGGGGGTGTCCCCACCAGAGGGATGGTTACCTTACTCAAGAAGATTGATTGGCTCATGAAGAAAGAGAATGAATGCTTCCCTTTGGACCCAACTCGAAGATTCTTCACAAAAGCGGCTCGAAGGACCCAGTTTGTAGGATACAATTCGTAGATCATAGTCACTTAAATGACAATAGTTTGTAATAAGTAATAGAATACTGTGTCATTTTTAAATCTTATAAATGTATGTTGAGCGAGGTTACTTGGTACCCATGAGGGACCTTGCCTGGAAGGGCATGGGAGAGCTAAGATGCTCTATCGAATAACCTCCTCTTAGGAACCTCGCAGGGACATGGATTGGAGGATTGAGAATAGGGTAATGTTGGGAACTTGGAGGATTAATAACAGGGCAATGTTGGGAATGCACTTACCAACCCTCTTGGAACACTTAGGAAAAACTTCATCCAAAACAAATGGTCACTCGAACCACTTTGGCCGAGCCACCTTAGCGCTCACCTGTTCGAAGGAACCTCCTCAAGGTACTTTTATCTTGAATGGTGTTAACCCAAAATAACTTTTAACCAATAAATAGAGGCCAATACACTCGAGCCACCTACCAGCCGAAAAACCTAGGAATAGATTCTAGCCCCGCCTGACTGATGTGACCAAATATATGACCGGGCAACTGTTTAAACCACTTTATGACGTCATAACGTCTCGCATTTAGGGACTTGAAAATGTCTCACTCAAGTGGGTTTATCCTTAGGATGGCATTCCTAGTTCACCAAACCTAACCATTTAACCATCCTCAAGTAAGCCTCAAGATGACAAGGCATGTCCCTCATTAACACCCACAATGCTTCCAGCCAATAGAATGGTTTCCCACCTAAATCATGAGATTCCATGCATTTAATGCAATATCTTGTGCATTTAATGCACCAGATCAAATTGATCGCAAGAAAGCGAGCTCGACCAGCCTTGCCCCCCATATATATACACTAAATGAACAAGTTAGAAGGAGAGAGAGAAGTATTATGAGTCTAGAATTTCTGCCCAAATTCCTCCACAATCGAGAGTCCTTGAGAAGAATAGTAACTTCCCCATACCCATCTAATACAATCATCATTGAGCATTAACTGAGCCTGAAGTTCCTGCCTTGCCCTCATTGTGCCTAGAGTGCTTGTTATTTCTCCCTTTGACCATGCTTCCTATTGGTCCCATATATTTATTGTGCTTGTCATGCATCTTTTATGCCAATAAGCTATTTAATATATGTCTGAACATTGGGATCACTTGTCTCTGACTCGCCTGTGGCCATCGCCAGTATTTAATATTTAACGGTGTTAACCTCGATCTTGATAAGGGGTTACACCTCACTTAATAGTAACTGTATTTGAAGAACCCACATCTTACAACCTGGAAGCATCAGACCATGCCATGAGCTCTGCCTTAATATGTGAAAAGGAGGGGGGACATCACCGAATTTACTATACCAGTAAAATACTCCTAGATGATGAACAATGACACTTACCTCTGAAAAAGCTCGCCTATGCACTGGTGGTTGATTTAAGGAAGTTAAAGCATTACTTTAAAGCCCACTCCATAATAGTAATCACCTCTTACCCACTCAAATTCGTTTTACGAAGGGCCGACCTCTATGGACGTCTTTCAAAGTGGTTAGTAGAACTCAGAAGATTTGATATCCACTTCCAGCCTTGAACGACAATCAAAGGACAGATCCTAAAAGACTTTATTACTGAGTTCATAGGAGATCATCCAGCATATCAACTGAACGATAAGAAATCAATGACATATGAAGCACCATCTAAAGATTGGACATTGTATATTGATGGAGCCTCAAATTCTAGGGGGCAAGAGTAGGGATTGTTCTCATCACCCTCGATGACACCGTAATTGAGCAAGGAATTCGATTGGTATTTGAAGCCTCCAACAACAAAGCTGAGTATGAAGAACTGATCGCCGTTTTGTGAAAAGACAAACTATTAGGGGAAAAATGCCTCCACTTATTCAGTGATTCCTAACTAGTCTCCAAGCAGGTAAGTGAAGACATCAATACCCAAAATGATCGAATGAAAGCATACCTCAACATAGTAAGAGGACATATGGGAGACTTTAAAAACGTGGAAATTTAATAATTCCCATGAGGACAGAACAGTCACGCTGACGCTTTAACAACACTAAGCTCGACAATTGACTCTGCCCTATGGAGAACAATTCGGATAGAGTTCCTCGTGCAGTCCAGTTTCGACCAAGTAGTCATAATTGTTCAAGTCCTCTTCACAAATAAGGTCCCAAGTTGGATGTATTTCATCGCCAATTATCTACGGAGCGACATACTACTAGACAATAGGAGGTTGGCCCATCAAAATATGGTCAAGGCTTCTCGGTTCTACCTCAACCCTAAGGGAAAGATTTATAAGAAATCATTTGCAGGACCTTACCTCCAGTGCGTTCACCCACAAGATGCCGAGCACATTTTTAGTGAACTCCATAAGGGTATTTGTGGGAGTTACTCAGGGGAAGATCATTAGCCTTTCGCGCAATCAAGGAAGGATATTGGTGGCCTCGCATGCCAAAAGACGTTGGTACTTACATTCGCAACTATGAAAAGTGACAAAAGCACTTACCTGTGGTTCACCAGCCCGTTAGCGACCTGAAATCACTCCCTAGTTCATGGCCTTTCTCTCAATGGGGAATAAACATCATGGGACCACTACATACTGCACCCAAAAATTACAAGTATCTGTTGGTCTCCACAGACTACTTCATTAAATGGGTAAAGGCAGAACCATTGGCAAACATTTAAGATTCTAACACGATAAGGTTCATATGGAGGAACATTATAACCCTTTTTAGGATACCAAGTACCATTATCATCGGCAACGATACACAATTTGAAAGTGGCTTCTCTAAAGCTTTCTACAATGAGCACAACATCAAACACCATTTCAGCTATGTGTCGTATCCCCAAAGCAACAAGAAAGCAAAGGCTTCTAATAAAACCATGATCAATGGACTAAAAAAGTGATGGGAAAGATCTAAGGGTGCTTGGGTGAATTAATTCCCTCATATTTTATGGGCTTATCACACAACACCCAGGATACTAACTAGGGAAATACCCATTGCACTCGCTTATGGAATGGAGGTTTTCATCCCTCTGGAAGAAGGTCTCCCAACTAAGAGAACCACTCTCTTCGAACAAGGCCTCAACGATGTATCACAACGCACTAAACTTTACTTAGAAAATGAGCGACGAGAACTAGCCCTGATCAAATTGTCCTCTTACCAACAGTAACTAACCAAGCAATACAATAAGAGAGTCAACCTGAGGAAGTTTTTAATAGGAGACTATGTCCTATGAAAAGTCCTCGGTAGTGATGTTAACCTATCATATGGTAAAATGGGACCAAACTGGACCCTTCAGAGTAATTAGGTACGATCTTTAAGGAGCATATCACTTGGAAACGCTGGAGGGCACGGAGATACTAAGAGCGTGGAATGCAGCCAATCTCAAGAAGTTCTACTTTTAGATCTTCTCCCTTATCTTTTAACTATTTTATGCAAAAATTTTTTTTTTTAAACATTAAGCTACTCAGATAATATTCAATGAATAAAGGACGGATCGACCCCTTTTGATTTTATATATTTCCATTGGCTGTTTAACTCTTATCGGTAGCATCTCATTATTGCACACCGTTTCCAAGCGATGTCTTTATCATGCATGACCAAACTCTTAAGATTACGACAAGTTGTTAAATTTGTTTCTAAAAGCAGGAAACTTAACCAGTCGATTAGGGTTCATAGTAATTATAGTGAATCAATAGATTCGTCTCAATTACTATGTCCTCCAGGTTCTTATTATAAACACAACGAACATTATGGGTTGCCCCAGCAACCACAAAATCCCTATAGGGGATCCTTAGGCAATAAAAGCCAACTTATGTTGGTCGCCAACATGGTTGGTCGTCAAAACCTACTCAGGCAGATGGCCCATTAACCAGGTACATTCTCACCATCATCGTACTTAGGCCTAAGGGAGTGTAACGACACGACCTAAAAGGTTAACTGGATAGAATGACATATATAAGGCTTATTGGACTGGGGGGACAGATAAACACAAACAACATGTAACCATTAATATCTCTCAATGCCATTTAGGAAGATATGAAGCTCAAAATGATAAAGTTAAAGGTAGAGAGATTATTGGTTGGGTAATTATGTAGCAAACCAAATGTTTATTCAGCATAAGCTCAAAACTTAAACATCAAAAAATAGTAAGCAATAATTTTTCATTATAATGAAAAGTTACATTTACAATCAAAACTAGAATATACAAGGAATTTATGATGACCCGGAATGGCGAGCAAGGTAATCTTCTACACGTGCTCTTATACCATCATCTGGGTAAAGCATAAGCTCTTCTCTAACATCTTATAAGTGATGTTACAGAAGATGATAAGGAATAACATCAATTGGAATCCACCGATTATCTATGGATAAGGGATTATGTCAATAGGTCATCCAATCAATCTGATATTTTTGCCACAAGTTAGAGTCCCTAGGCATCCTTAGCTATGAAAGGGCACTGAGCCACCCCCGGGCAAAGGTAAGGCCTTCAACCTCCTTCATCTTCTATGGGGAATCATTCCAGCCTTGGTCAAAACCATCTACCTAGACCAGTCGAGTACCCCTTCTGAATAAATGCCTTAACCTCGTCACATCCCTCTGAAGTTTGACAGCGATTATGTACGCTCACCGGACATCCCCTTTTAGCTCAGCAACCTCCCTTTCTAGATCTTGGGTCTCAGCTCAAGCAACCCCTCTAGATGATGACAAAGTTCCTTGCAACACCAAGGAGGACCCTGATGGGGTGCTCCCCTTCAGGCGAGTAATCTCCCTCTTTAAATAATCAATATCCTTCTAGATCAGCTCGCTCACTTGGTTTACCTCACTGGCATCCAAGAGGTTGACCTTTAGGTTATTTACCTCCTCTAGGACTGAAGCCCCAACCTCTTCCATCTATTAGAGGTTATCTTTCAACTTAACGAATAACTCAGATTGGTCCTTATACTATTGATTTATATCTCTCAACGATTTGAATATCTTCATAAAATCCTTACAAACCTTCGAATCAATATTCGGCCCAAGAATTTATCCCAGTGGAGAGTTCAAAGTAATATATTCATTTATATCAATAGGATACAAATAATAAAATGAACAATAGATTCGATAAATATCAGCATCAACATAAGTTCAGTATCAAGAAGTTTCTATTAATTCAAATAATTGTTTGGGAAAACTCCAAAGTAAAAGTTCAAAAAATACAAAATACAAAAGATAAAAAACAAAGTAGTAGATGCCCTAGACTAGCTATAAAAGCCTACACCTACTCAGAAGAGACTGGACCCTTCCCTTCGTCAACAGCTGGGGCAACCCAAACCCTAGTAACCTCGATCGCATGGGGACGACATTCAACTTGGCCAACAGGGTCCTTAATAGTATGACCAACTGGTTATATCCTAGATTGAATTGTATGTTTGTCGATCGAAGGTTCCCAATATCCATCGAGTTTGGACCTAGCTCGTGCTGGGAAAATAGAGGGGAGTCATCTAGAACTTTATCTACGAACATATCTTGGTTCCAACCCTTCTTAAATCCCAAGCATCGAACATAGATGATCTGGCGCTTAGCGTCATCATACGCCACCTCCCAGCCTTCGTCATATGTTCCATCTCGAGTAGCATCAACCTCTCCTTCCAACTTGTCCACCTTAGCATATAGCTCCTTGTTAGTCATCGCCACCTTCAACTTATCAGCGATCACTTGGGCGTAGGCCTCCCGAAGCTCAGTGAACTCTTTTTCAAATTCCCCATTCAGAGCGTCCATGGAATTTTATTTTTCTTAATCAAAATTATTTTTAGTATTAGCCAGGGCCTCTTTGGATCTCTTCAAGGACTCTTTTAGCTCAACATACTTCCTCTACTAGTCACCCCTACCACAAAGTAGTGTGGTAAAATAAAAAATAAACTACCAAAAAGGAAGGATCGAGAAAAATAATTAAAGATGGAGGTGACGTATCAATACAAGCCCTTGAGCTGACTTCAGAGCCAACTGGTGGACACCCATCTTAAGCGATCGCTTATGATCACCAACGAGAACAACCCCCTCTAGAAGTGTGGGGGCAAGATGTGGAGATTTATCCACACTCCTCCCCTTAGCAGAAACAAAAGAAGGAATAACAGGGGCCTTCATGGACTGTGACCTCTTCTCCTCTTCCCTTTTCCTCTTTAATTTTTTCTCTCTATTTTTTCTTATCATCTTCTTCTCTCTTTTTATTCTCTTCTTCACTCTCCCTAGCTCCTGATTTGGAAACACCTGGGGAGTCTCATTCCTTCCTCTTCAAAGACTTCATGCGATAAGATAATAAATCGTCATCATCGTCGTAATTGATTAAACACCTCCTTCTTGGGAGTGCCATTTCTTCTTCTTCTTCTTCTTCTTCTTCTTCTTCTTCTTCTTCTTCGCTGGTTCACTCTTCGCTGACTTCTTCATCATCATTTCCCTCTTCCTCCTATTCACTCTCTTCTTCCCCTTCCTCTTATAATAGAAGTTTATAAGGGCCACTAACCTCTTTTGTCGGAATCTCTAAATTAGGAATGGAGTCCACTGGCCTCGCAGTGAAATTAGGGGTAGTATTTTTGTACTCGAGAAGATAAGCAGACGATCGAGGATGCTCGCCATTATCAAGAGTATAATTAATTTTCCAAGCCTTTGGAAGTTTAGTGGCACTAAACTCACTAGGTTCAGGATCCTAGTTCTTTGCCTTAGCTGCAAGAACAACCAGAACATAAAAATACAAAAATATTAAAAAAAACATAAAGAGGAAATAATGAGCAAGAATCAGAGAAAAAGAGATAGTGTTAGAAACCTATATACTCCTCCCAAAAGACAAGGATCCTAGGTCCCCTGTACCTTCCGCCCTTTGATGGGGAGGATATTGCCAATTTCTAGCAATGAAGCCTTCATTACAATAATTCTTATGAGAATGAGGCAAGTTTACAACTAGAACTCGGCCAACACTCATAGCCTTCAAATACAGGAGTCTACCTTTTGTACGTGAAAAGACATAACAAAAATATATTTCTATAAGCCCTAAGTTGGTCCCATACAACTTGTTTATCCAATGTACTCCATTCATAATTTTCCAAACATTTGGATTACATTAAATGGGAATAATGTCGAAGTATTTGAAGAAATGTAAAAATAAGTGATTTGGGGGAAATGTCAAATCCCCTTGAGAGACCAACAAAGTATGAATCCAATGGTCGTCGTCTATAGTAAGAACATTATGAGGAATGGGGACACGCTCGATATCTACCCAGTCAGGGATATTATGGCATTTTCTAAATTCAGGAAGAGATTTATTATCAAGCATCGCTATTTTCAAATAAAACCCTAGCTACAGCTATAAGAACGTTGAGAAGAATCAGAGAAGAGTTAAAGCTAAAACTTACTAGCGTTGATGAATCCTTGAGAAATCACTGAAGAAAGAAAGCTCTAATTTTAAAGTAGAAGACAGAGAGATTAAGAGACAAAGTACAAGCGAGAGACACTGAACTGACGGTTAAGTTGCATATGAACGATTTTCAAAGTATCCCAAATCATGAGTCACGCTTCCCTAAGAATATACCAACTCTTAAAATTTCTCCTTAAAGACAAGCACGTCCTCATTAGCTCTCACAAATAAAAAAAATGCCACTTTGCTGTTTCAGGTCTTAGGCCTATTAGCTCGATTAAAATCTACTGGCCCAAAACTGCTGGACCAAAGATTTTAGGGGCAATTGTGGGAGCCCATTTTTTTAGTCCATGAGAGTAGCAGACCACGTCCTGATTAATCAAACAATTGGCCCGGTCCAAATCATAACTCAACTTTCTTACGAGTATTTTAGTAGAATAATAACACTAACGGATATGGACAAATCCGGTACCAAAAATCTCGAATGAGATATTCAAGCACCTCAAGGAAAATCCGCATGCTACTTTGAGTTCCTTAGAGAAGTTAAACTCTATAACGGCATATATGTAAATTGTACACCCTAACCCAGGGCAAAGGGATTGAAACTTAGGATTTTGAGAGACACTTAATAAGAACAAGGAACTTCTCTGTGGACGTAGGCAAGTTGCCGAACCATAGATGTCATTGTTGTGAGTGTGATTCCATATAATTTATGCCATTTGTGATTGTTTTCATGGAATATTTTATTGTGATATTTATTGCACTCACTCACTCTCATACACACACACACACACACACACACACACACACACACACATATATATATATATATATGTGTGTGTGTGTGTGTGTGTATATATACATTTTGTTAATACTCTTTTTGGAATATATATAAACACATTACGAAATATATTAAATATACGAAGTATACATATATATGAAATATACAAATTATATAAATATACGAAATATATGAAAATAAATATATAAGTATGTGAAATATACAAAACAAATATGAAATATACGAAATATATAATTCATTTTAAAAAATATATGAATTATATGAAATATTTAAAAAAAAATATGTATGAAATATGCAAAATATACGAAAGATATGAAACATACGAAGAAAATGTATGTAATATATGACATATTTAAAAATATATATGAAATGTATAAGATATTTAAAATATATATATTAAATATACGAAATATATGAAATCTATTCAATATACGAAATATATGAAAAAATACAAAATATATTAAATATATAAATGTACACAATATATATACATACTAAATATATGAAATATATTAAATATTCAAAAGGTATACATATATGAAATATACACAATATACAAAAATATATGTACAAACTAAGATATATGAAATATATAAATGTAGAAAATATATAGATATATAGAATATATTAAATATACGAAATATAGACATATACGAAATATCCTTAATATATGAAATATACATATACACTAAAATATATGAATTATAAAAATCTTTAAATTATATTAATATACGAAAATATTAAATATATTAAATATATACATATATGAAATATATGTAGTGTACGAAAAATACATATATACTAAAATATATGAAATATACGAAACATATACATATAGGAAATATATATTCACAAATTTATAAACGATATATATTTATGAAATATATAGAATTAAAAAAATGGTTTTGAGTGATTTCTCACTCAAAGGTGGCAAATAAAAACCAAATCCCCCCCCCCCCCCCCCCACCCCCACACACACACACAGAATTGATTTTCACTAAAATATGACAAATTATGCTTAAGGGGTGTTTAAATAGAAAATAAATTTTAAGGCAAATTAAACCTATTAAACAGCCTAAACATTCAAAAAATTCAAAACTTTTTAAAATTTCCCTACAAATTTATTTTCTATTAAATAAAGCCTTAGTTTTTTTAATACAAGTTATTTCTTCGAGAACAAACAATAATCTGATAATCAAAAAACTCGATTGACATTATACCTTTCCTTATTAATCACTCGCTATTTGATCATCAGGATCATCGAACCTTATATCAATTCTCATTCCTCTTTCAATTATTCATAATTCCAGCTATATATAAGTCTTCTAAAACAAGTTAAAAAATAATATTTTTTAGCGTCAATATATTTCTCGCATTCTAAATGCAAGACCTCTTACAATTCAAATCCACCTAGATAGAGTGTGACGTAGGTTATTATCAAAGGGGATACTAGGTATAACACTCATAAAGAAAACTTAGTGAGGTTCAATTAATACATACGGGGTGTTTTTATTAGAAGTAATAATGATAATAATTGTAAGGACATGATTTTATAAATGGTTCTTTTAGTATCTAGGAAATTTTTTAAGTGTCCTAGATCACAGTACGTATGTCTTATACCACTACATTCGGTACGTCAACACGATTATCCATGACGACCTCGATCTGAATCCAAAGCTTCACGCACCCATTATCCTCTTCATATGTGCATAGTACAACCTTAACGTACAACGTGAATTTTCAACATTCCTACTACTCTACTCACGATTATGGTAAAATATTTAATTTGGCATTTTTAAGGTTTACATATTTATTTGGGAATTTTTTTATAAACTGTTTTTAGTTCCTGAAATGTTTTCCAACATGATAGAATTTTTTCTAAGTGTTGAGGTGGACAAGATTTGATGTTTGTGTCATTCGAACGAGATCATATTATCGTTCAAATGACATGTGCATCTCACGCAAAATCGTTCCAACGACATCAACTGTCATTCGAATGACGTCCCTATTTCGTTCGAGTGATAACACCGCCTTAACTTTCTTATAAATTCCAATTTTTTGCACTCATGCTGAGAGTGCGCTTTTGTTCAAACAAAGAAATTATTTAATTAAACTCATTTTTTCAATTAAATCCTAAAACATGCATCTAGGTGTGATTGAAGACAATATGATCATACAAGAACATTCAATCACAAACAGACACACAAATGAGGAAAAACTCTCCAAAGGGACAAAATCTTTTTTTTTTCACAATAATTTGTAAAGAACGCTTTACAGGGATTATACTGAAAACATGAGTGAAATACGAAATACCCTCAGGTGTCGATTTCGATGTGGTCGGCTGAAATCTCCCGCAAGAACTCTAGATGGGCAGCAATGGAAAAGAGTCGGCTTCTCCACAAGTTACTCCAGATGAGTAAAAAGGATGCTTTGAAGGTTTAAATATTCACATACATATATAGGAATGGTTTTGTGAATAAAAAAGGCATGTGTGACACCCCGCTTAAAATAATAACGGGTGGCCAACCCTATACTAAAATAATCAGGAATCTCAAGTGGATCATTCTCAGCATCTACTGATGATTCTAAAATAAACAGGGCTAACTACCCATTATTACAAAAAGAGGGTGCCAAAAAAAATTTAAAAACATATATACATTACTAAAACAAACGATGCAACATCAACCAACAACATAACATCTAAATATGATATGGTACACACACATGCTAAAAGAAAAGAGACAAATAAGAGTACAATAAAATGTACAAAATAAAATACCCGAATATGCTGTCGGGTCATAGACAATACAATAATCGAAGAATGAAAATACAAAAGTGCTACATCTATGACACTTGGGTATAAACCCGATACACAAAATGAATCCTGATCTAGATATACAAAAGATAGGAATCAACTACATCAAAATGCCACAAGAGTCCGCTACTTCCACAGCTCCACGAACACAATGGATGGATAACATCAATGGCATCCTTGCAGAGGAACACCTAAAAGAATACAATATATATATGTCAAGAGAAAATATAAACGGGTCAGAGCCCGAGGTGTGAAAACATTTAGCAAGTGCATTAAAATGCATAATAATTATAAATGCATTATAACATGATTAAGGTGGAGTCTCACTCTCCAGAAAATCTAACTCACCACTCAACTAAAGAGCGCACCTAAACGTATGCACACGATCTCCAAGTATCTGCCCAACACTATCGAGGGGGAAAATAATCTAACCTACTCCCAATTTATACTCATTTAAAATTACATCTAAATCATAACCCTCAACTTCTAATACTACCAATCTCAAATATTCGTCAACTTACTAACCTATAAATTATACATAAGCATTTTCTCTTACTAGAATAGTTGCATATTCTAGTTATTGACATAAATATATATAAATATAAATATGAGTTATTAACATCAAAATGCTAAGGACTAAACTTCTCCCAATTCTCAATACTGCACTACGTTTTGTGCGTGGGACGTCTCGCAAGCAAAATCCAAATAAGGAACCCCCCCGATACACTACTCTTTGGCAGTATTGATTATCAAGATTCATTATGCCCTCAATGCATGACACATATAACCCCAAATTCTTATATAATATAAATAATTAACTATTCTCAATTCTCAATAGTACACGACGTTTTGTGCGTGGGACGTCTTGCTAAGCGAAATCCAAAAAAGGAACCCCGATACATTAGTCCTTGGCACTGTCGATTGTTAAGATATACTAATATATAAAAATGAGTAGTAAGGACTAACTTCTCCCCACTCCCAACATTGCACTGCATTTCGTGTGTGGGACGTCTTGCAAGCGAAATCCAAAAAAGGAACCCCGCCCAATACACTATTCCTTGGCAATGTTGGTCGTTGAGGTCCATTATGCCTTCGATACCCCTCGTAATATATATATATATATATATATATACATATACGGTTCATTTTCGCTTTAATATATTAATCATAATTTAAGTCCGGATAAAATCTCCCGGAAAGAGATTCAATCAATCTTCTTATATATCTTTACTCTAGAGATAAATATGATATCTCATAATCATATACAAATAATATACTATTCACACAAGTGTAATAATAACCATCCAAGCGAGCTATAACTTGAGGATGCAGGTTCTCAATGCTATCATCTACCCGGGAATCACTCACATATCATCCTGGGTACCAACGGCCAGAATCTCACACCGACTTGGTAAAAACCAAATCACAACATACGAAAAGTGGTCATAGTTCCTCCCCAAAAATTAGACGAAACATACACACCACGTCTCACCCTTAATAAGAATCACACAATAATAATGGACGCTATGACTTGGGGACTATACGCTCCCTGCTCCTCAAGCCAGGGGCCTCACCCACATCACGCAACTTCCCATGATAGCATAGAGGGGGTATGCTTTACACACACACACACACACACACACACACACACACACACACACACACACACACATATATATATATATATATATATATATATATATATATATATATATATATCACGATATATAAGTATACACAGTCTTATTACGCTCTTAGGCGTAAAGGAATTTATTTCCATTTATTAGTATATTTTACTCTCGATATACTATTCGTCAATAAGTCACATAACTTCCCCACTTTGTATACACGATACTATTGCTCACTTGAAATTCACCCATCACTTCTATTTGTATGAATCATCTCCCACTTCAATTTATGTTGAGGATATTCCCTATATCCGTATGCACATCGATTAACATTTATTATTCTCAATTTATATTATGGTTCAATCAATCATATGAACCTTTAAGGTTATCATATTTGGGATATAAATGAAAATTCCAATATCACTAAGCGCATCCCAACTCTCTCTTATAAATCCATAATTATCTCCAAATCAAAATCTTAATGATATTCGCCTTCCCCACTAGTCGATACAATACTCTCCAATCAGTATTCTCACGAATTTAGTCAATATGTCTCCAACAATTTATCATAAGGGGAAACTTCCTAAAAGTCTCCAAAACATACTTCTCATAACTTATGTGAAGGTCTCTGATCAATAAGCCCAAACGAAACAGAACCAAGCTCACTCCAAAAAAACATCCCCAAAACTGCCCTGTTTTAGAATCGATTCAGGCCCAATCCAAATCGATTCGGCGCAGCGAATCGATTCGTCCCCTAAGGCGAATCGATTCGGGTCAAAAGACCTGGGAAACTATCTTAGGCCAAATCAATTCAGCTTTGGATCCAAATTGATTCGTTCACTCAGACCTGTCAAGATGGAACATTCCGAATCGATTCGGGTTGGGGGGCGAATTGATTCGGCCTATTCAGAAGCTACGAAAATGGCTATTTTCTCCAAAAGCCAAAAATCCCAAAATTCACTTTTCTCATCTTCTCACCATTTATCTTCAACCCCAACATATATATAACATTAAAACTCATCAAATAACACACCTCAACTAATTTATAACCTCAAATCCATTATATACACATCAAATGTAAGATTTACCCAAAATCTAGGTTTTGACATTTAAAACCCAAAATCCAAAAATTTATCCACAAATCATGAAATAAATGATACACAATAATTATTTAGCAAGTTTAATCACTTGCCTCACAGTGGTAGAGGTTGGATCGCCCTCGAAATTGCGAATTTGCCGGAATCTCCAAGCTTTTCTCTCTTTCTCTTTTTCTTTTCTTCCTCTCTCTCTTTCTCTCTTTCTTTCTCTTTCTCTCTAATGGGATTTCTATCTCCCGTAGTCTTAATAAGCCTTATTTCCAAAATACACAACTTCAAATCATAATACACACTTTAAATGACTCGATAATTTTAATTCGAGCCAAACGAACTTAAAATATTTCGGAACCCAAATAAGACCCAAGTACAGTCATTTCGACTATATCAACCCTTCTGAAATCAACTGCACCCTCAAAATCGTCATTCGAATTACTTTCTAGCAACTTCAAATTTTGACCTCAAATGCCAATTTAATTATTCTCCAATTAAATTAATATTTATTTCTCCCAAAAATAAATAAATTTTTGTCCCCAAATTTTGAGGTATTACAGCATGAAACCTTAAAAACTTGAAGTCTATTTTTTGGGATGTAAATCGCATAAATGTGTACGAAAAAGACTTGCAGAAACGTGCAGAATGGGTACAAATATTTATACAAAAATCGAGGCGGCGGCATTGCTCGAACGAGATACGAATATCCCTCGAATGAGGTCACGTGTCTCTCGAATGATATCGTGCGACATCATCATGCCGCTTGAACGATAGAGAGATGTCATTCGAACGAGATCGATGACCAAGAAAAGTCCGCTTATACAGTTACCAAAATTTCTGCTTTTGTGTTAAAAATAAATCAGACTTCGAAAAATATTTTCTAAAAAATTCCCAAATATATATGCGAATATTAACAACTCCAATAAACCATTTTACCAATAACGCGTTGTGGAGTAGTGGGAACGGTTGAGCAGTACGTAGCATGTTGCATGATTCACTAGTGAAGATGGTGGATGCATGGATTCGGATCAAGGCCTTCGTGGATGATTGTGTTGACGTGCCGAATGTAGCGGTATCAGACATACATACTATGATCTAGGACAAATAAAAAATTCCTAGATTCTACCCTGGACATTTATAAAATTATGTCCTTACAAATCTCCCCCTATGTCTATGCCGGTACATACATAAAAAATCCATATTATGCTATCTCCATAAAACAAATGACATATAAGATAATATCCCCATTAAACCCTTAAATTGAGAATACTAATGACATGTCGACAACCAAACTTCAACATCTTCATATCTTCAGCTTTTCTCATCAGGGTGTGACATCCAATAATCATCAATTTTGTACTTACACACATGAGATAAAGCAGTTACCCGTGACACGCAAGAGTTTGAAATATAATGATATGAAAAAATTTAAATCAATTAAGCTTAAGCAAATCATTGATAAATCAACCAAATAATTCTCCCCCATAATTCATTCTCCCCCTTTTTATGATGGCCCCAAATAGACAGATATGAGAAACACAAAGAAATGCAAATAGAGAATGCCACAAGGTAATAAACATTCTATTTTTAAATTTTTCAAAACATTTTCACAGAAAATATAAAACAAAGAATCACACCATGAAAGAACACAAAAACAACCAAGTCGATGATAGCGGAAATGTAGGGGCTGTGAGTGAAAATCAATGCATACCAACATAACATATGTGCACGATGTGACCGAGCGAAAAAAGTCTGTTCGTGTGTGGAGACAATCGTTGTGTGTTTCGCCGCCGTGATACAAAAAACCTAAGCTACTACTACACTTGACAAGCAAGTACAATGGCAAGGCGGGTATCGTAAGAAATCAACAGGGAGTGATTGAATTTTAGATGTTAATGGTTTTAATTACTTCAGGAATAAAAGTGTAAAATAAATAAATGAAAAGGTGATAGGGTGTTATGGTGACAAAAGAAAAAGAATAAGTTACGCTAAATTAAAGTAAAGCGAGGATCGGGATCACACACACGCATTCACGGGCGAAACAACTACTAATTAGAATTTCGGTTCGAAAACATTTAATCGATCATTTTCAATTAAGCATAAACATCACACAATAAGGAATTTAAGATAAAATTGCGAGATTAAACATTTAACGGTAAATGGTCACACGCGGATTAAATTCGGATAATCGCTATAAATACTAACGTTGCATGACAAAGAAAGTTAAACGCATAATAATCCGACTTTAATACGCGAGGTTTCAATTAAATGTGATTTTACACGAAACCTAGTTTTTGGAGCGCGGGGCCCGAAAATGGCGGAAATGCAATCCCGACCCTATTTATCTAGGGACTAAGCATGATTAAATTAAATTAAACCTATTAAACTAAGAAAACAAGAATTAAAGCAAGAAAACCTAATTAGAAAGCATGGAAATTATCTAGAAAGCAAGGAAAGAATGAATAACAACTATATTAATGGAAATGGAAGAGAAAAGATCAATCTTACAAAACCACAAGGGTTGTCAATCCAAGAGGAAGAGAGAATGAGCTCTCCAAACCAAAACCCTAACTAAAACTAACCTAAAAACGTGTATGTACTGATATATTATCTTATTACAACAAAATTGGCTTATATAGTAAGTTGGAATAAAAATAAAGAAGAAAGAAAAGAAGGCAAAATATCTGCAGAAAAGAGAGCATCGATCGATCGACCCCTTTGGTCGATCGATCGACCTAGGCAAAAATTCGACAATCCCGAATGGTCGATCGATCGACCAGAAGTGTCGATCGATCGATCAAGCAGGGCAGATTGTAGCAGCACACTGCATTCCTCTTTTCTTCTTCTCCTTCTCCTCTTTTACTTCCTTGTATTTCCTCCGCTGAAATCGCCGCAACTTCTTCGTTATGAATCGGAATCGCGCACCGTTCGCGGCCACGCGAAGCTAGCGAGGAGGGATACAACTTCCGTGAAATGCCGAGCCAGGTACCCAAGCTGTGAAAAGACTAAAATGCCCTTGCGCGTGCGGTTGCGTACGAAACTTCGCCAGAATGCATCCGAACTTCATACTAAGCATCCAAATACCTACAAAAGCTCAATTAACCCCTGGAAAATATGTTAACATAGAAATTTGAGGTTGTCTGGTTAACGAGCATAAATATAGGGATTAAGATACCCAAGGGGGCTAATAAGGCGTAGGTTAACAGGTGAAATACGCAATATTTTCATCGTATCACACCCGCTAACTTACACATTGCTAGTCCCTAGCAATGAAATAGGAAAAAATAAGAACTACAAGAAAACCAAAAGCAGGAGAAATAACAAAAGTATGGTATAAAATCAATAAAAAGATAAGGCCACTTTCGCGGGCGAACGATTGCATTTAGCATATGCAATAAGCCGTTAAACCCCTAGGTTACCCTAGTGGACGAGTGTTGTCTCGTGAGGGTTTTCAGGGATGAAACCCACAAACATCATATGGTTTCCTCAAAATATGCCCAACCCAACGTGCGACAAACTCAACAATGGCGAAAAGGATTTCATATGCATTATTAGCAAAGTCAATGAATTCAAACAGAAGTCCAAATCATTAAAATTATAGAATGCACCTCATAGAATTGAAACTTTAAAAGTGGGAGGGGGGGAGAGCAAATGCACAATATGATTTGGTAAAAACTTAAATAAACCGGATAAACATAAAGGCATGCATATATTCAATCCTCATGCGCATTACGCTCATCAAGCGAATTCACTCAAAACAGGGAGGTAACACACGGGACATGAGGGCTAAAGAGTAAATGTAAATGGAAACTAGGCCGCACACATGTCATAGAAGAAGAACGATATATATAAAATGAAAAACTGTAATCTCGATGAAAGGATACCGCACACTAAAAGAGGCAAAATGCATTTTCACGGATTATCCAAACTATTATGACTTTTAAATTAAATGCACCCTAAGATCACATAGGACTTTAATAGGGTTGTAATGTAGGTATGGCTAAGGTACGAAATGAAAGGAATATAAGGATGGATTCAAAGTGTTCGGAATGAAAACTCGGGATAATGGAAAAATGCGAGCAATATCAAAAATGGAAAGTAACTTCCAAACAAGCATTAGATATATCATCGAGGAGAGTAATCAAAGCTTATTGAAACACTATACACAACATTTACAACTTTCTCTTTCTTTTCTTTTCTTCTTTTTCTCATTTTTTCTTTTGTTTTCTTTTGCTTTTTGCTTTCTCTTTTTCTTCACTTTTTTCACATCACTTTTCTTTACTTTTCAAACTCTCATATGCCTCAATTGCAACCGACATCGCAACAAAAACATTCAATCCCATGTAACATTCCAAAAAAAGGTATGGAAAGTGTATGTATGGGCTAAAACTCCAATTTAGAGTTGGTTATGGGAATTTGGGTAATGAAACGAAAGGCTATATTTAGGCTCAAAAGGGTTAACTAGGGAAACATACATGGTGAGGTCAAGGCTAATATGGGTGATATATCAAAGAGGGCCTATGATCATTTCACAAAGTTTACGCAATTCTCAAGTCAAAACAATATATGAAAATCATGCTCAAGTAACACATTTCAAGTATGAACTCAATTAATGAACGGTCAAATGAAAGAATAGTGAGATTACCAACGAGTTCAACGTTTTCAATAAGAAAAGAATAGTGTATAACACTCACAAACGACGAAAGGTACAAAGCTTACTCGGTGTAAGTATATACAATGCAACAAAATATTCCCGAGTTATAAAAATCTTAAACCAAATCAATAGAACAAGGAAAGTGCATATGCTCATGGGATAAAGTTTAATTCATGAAGTTATTCACAATATCAATAATTTGAGGACTAAAGTCTAATAACTTCTAAAATCGAGAACATGCATCATTGAGTTGTCTATTGGATCGGGCAATTATTGAAATTTGTCATCGGAAACAAGGCAAAATGTCCAACAAAGGAGAAAAAAGAAAGAAAATATTTTTGAAAATTTTTAAATTTTTCACAAAAAGGCATACTTAGTAACTAAATGTGAGAAAATACATGGACAAAACAAAGAAATGAATAAAATATCCTACACCCCCTAACTTAAATGTTGCATTGTCCTCAATGCGCATTAAGAACACAACACAAAGAGAGGAAAATAACGATATTACCCAAAATTGGAGCGATCTCCATAAGCATGAGTCCAAAGGAATCTACAAAACAAGTTAGTACCGAGCATAGAAAAAACAAATAACAAAAAGTTAACTAATTACACTAGACTAAATTAAAAGGAAAGAAAAATAGGAAAGAAAGAAAATTAAAAAGCTAACTATTTACAACCTACTATTTAGACTACACACTAACTATACACTAGAAGTCTAAATAGTTGAGGGTCCACCCAAAAAGGGATTTGACTTTGAAAGATCAACGGTGGACCCTCCAAAGCGAACATGCCTCCCAGAAAATAAGAATTCCGTTTGAACAACGGAAGGCATGTGGGTGGTGAAAAAAGTGAACCATCGCCAATTTAAAATTTTGGGCAGACGATGGGGGATTTGGATAATAAGGGGGAAAGGTACACTTGAGGTCCAAGAAAAATCGACTCATCTCCCAAAGATTTTTCAAATGGAATGGGAGATGGTGCACACATCGGGATAACATCCATAAAAAACAAGTCCGGTAAAGAGTCCTCATCGGCAAAAAGTGTAGAAGTTTAAAAGTTTCTACTGACTCACATGAATCAACCGGTAATTCTAATGGTTCGATCACGGAAAACGAATATGGTGATGAAACAAATTCAATCTCAATTGACTCATCGTCGGAAGGAGATTGAATTTCGGGGGAGAAAGATGCACACTCGATGAGAAATTCTTCGAAAAATTTAGGTGAAACACAAGTTTCCACCTCCTTGTTGTTTTGTGCATAAGAATTCATCTCATCGCAAAGTGCTCCAAGTCTCATTCCAGCATCAGTTAAGCTTTCCAAACCTTGGGAGTAAATAAGCAAAGTTTCTTCCAAAGTAGGCTTCCTCGGCTCAAGAGCCTCGGACTCCTCATTTGGTTGAAACTCATCTTCGAAAGTAATGAAATAAGAATCGTCATTGGATTCGAATAATGAATCCAACTCAAGCTCCCAATAACGATTTTCATTCCCATAAATGTTTTCAAGTCTTTCATTTTCAAGAAAATCTTGAAAATGGAAAACTTGAAAACTATCCCCAAAGTAAGAATCATTAGAATGACCGCTATAACTGTAATAGTAGGACATGATTACCTCTTTGTTTGCAGATGGAGAATCCGAGAAAGAAAGTGAGCAACCGCGAATCAAAGTTTCTTAGTGCTCAAGTATGCTATCCTGCAAAAAAGGTTAAAACAAAGAATACAAATACAAAAGGAAAAATACTACGAAATAATAAAACAATTACTATCTAAAACACACTCCCCGGCAACGACGCCATTTTATGACCGAGCGAAAAAAGTGTGTTCGTGTGAGGACACAATCGTTGTGTGTTTATCCACCGCGATACAAAAAACCTAAGCTACTACTACACTTGACAAGCAAGTACAGCGGTAAGTCGGGTATCGTAAGAAATCCACAAGGAGTGATTGAATTTTAGATTTTAATTGTTTTAATTACTTCAGGAATAAAAGTGTAAAATAAATAAATGAAAAGGTGATAGGGTGTTATGGTGACAAAAGAAAAAGAATAAGTTACGCTAAATTAAAGTAAAGCGAGGATCGGGATCGCACACACGCATTCACGGGCGAAACAACTACTAATTAGAATTTCGGTTCAAAAACATTTAATCGATCATTTTCAATTAAGCATAAACATCACGCAATAAGGAATTTAAGCCAAAGTTACAAGATTAAACATTTAACGGAAAATGGTCACACGCGGATTAAATTCGGATAATCGCTATAAACACTAACGTTGCATGACAAAGAAAGTTAAACGCATAATAATCCGACTTTAATACGCGAGGTTTCAATTAAATGCGATTTTACATGAAACCTAGTTTTCGGAGCTCGGGGCCCGAAAATGGCGGAAATGCAATCCCGACCCTATTTATCTAGGGACTAAGCATGATTAAACTAAACTAAACTAATTAAACTAAGAAAACAAGAATTAAAGCAAGAAAACCTAATTAGAAAGCATGGAAATTATCTAGAAAGCAAGGAAAGAATGAAGAACAACTATATTAATGGAAATGGAAGAGAAAAAGATCAATCTTACAAAACCACAAGGGTTGTCAATCCAAGAGGAAGAGAAAATGAGCTCTCCAAACCAAAACCCTAACTAAAACTAACCTAAAAACGTGTATGTACTGATATATTATCTTATTACAATAAAATTGGATTATATAGTAAGTTGGAATAAAAATAAAGAAGAAAGAAAAGAAGGAAAAATATCTGCAGAAAAGAGAGCATCGATCGATCGACCCCTTTGGTCGATCGATCGACCTAGGCAAAAATTCGACAATCCAGAATGGTCGATCGATCGACCAGAAGTGTCGATCGATCGATCAAGCAGGGCAGATTGGAGCAGCACACTGCAGTCCTCTTTTCTTCTTCTCCTTCTCCTCTTTTGCTTCCTTATATTTCCTCCGCTGAAATCGTCGTAACTTCTTCGTTATGAATCAGAATTGCGCACCGTTCACGGCCACGCGAAGATAGAGAGGAGGGATACAACTTCTGTGAGATTTCGGGCCAGGTACCCAAGCTGTGAAAAGACTAAAATGCCCTTGCGCGTGCGGTTGCGTACGGAACTTCGCCGGAATGCATCCAAACTTCATACTAAGCATCCAAATACCTACAAAAGCTCAATTAACCCCTGCAAAACATGTTAACATAGAAATCCGAGGTTGTCTGGTTAACGAGCATAAATATAGGGATTAAGATACCCAAGGGGGCTAATAAGGCGTAGGTTAACGGGTGAAATATGCAATATTTGCGTCGTATCACATGATGAATATCTGATATTTCTAAAAAATGAACTCAACATCTTCCTTAGGTGTAAAGAGATGGAATTATAAGAAAGTGGCTCAACCAAATCAACAAATGAAAGCTCAAAGTGATTTCCACACCAATAACGTCCAAAACTATTTAATGCTTTTTCAGGACTTTCAAGGAAGTGCAAACCCGTTAAATTTTCCAACCAAACTACCTCAGATTTATATTTTTTTTAGAGGTGATCTAAATTGTTATACATTGGAGAATTGATGGTGAAACCTAATGGCCCATGTTCGGCATGAATTGATTTTTTTTATCGTTAAATTTTTTGGGCTCTTTTAACATTTGTTGACCCCGGATAATAAAATTCCTCAATTTTTTAGGTCCATTGAAATGGTGGCTTAATCGCAAAGGATAGATAATTACCTTTGGTTGCGCTTCACCGTTTTAAAATACCACACAATCTTACCAAACGATTTTTTACATGCCTTCTAATCTTGTCAAGTTTTATCGCATATGGTTCGTTGTATAAACACAATTGAGATGGAAACACTCAAGCCAATATGTGATAGATAAGTACAATAATAAAATAAAATTGTGCATGTGTGAAATAAAGGAGATAAGGAGACAAACATGTAGAAAGATATCATTAATCACATCTCACAGACTCCAAACAATGTAAAGCACCTAGATGCAATGATGTAGCGTCTCAAATCACTATCAAACAGTCACATGAATAATGAAAATGGAAGTTGAGACTCAGCTATCTTCAATGCTCATCCATAAAGAGGTGTAAACAAAATACGAAAATCTTTTTTTTGCTTTTCAAAAATTTTTATAAAAAAATCCTTTTGGATTTTTCAAAAAAAAATATAAAAAGCAAAAATAAGAATACAAATGATACAAACTAGCAATAGGAATCATATGATATGAACATGACAATGCATCCTATCCTAGACACAGACCATCTCCTTAGTCAACTGTACAAATCCCTAAAGACTTATTAAAACTCTCGAATCTAAGGGCATCTAAAGGTTTCGTGATAATATCGTCTAACTGAAGGTCGTGGGTACGAAACTCATGGATACAACTTTCTCTCAACTAACTGACTTATAAAGTGCTCGCGTATCCCGATGTACTTTGTACTCGAATGTTGGACCGGATTACAACATATGTGTATCGCGCTCATGTTATCCCAGGAGATGGCCATGTCTTAGGAAGCCTTTAGAAATTTGCACAGTTGACTGAGGGGTGGTTACTATGTCTAGAGTATGATGCATTTTTCATGTTCATATCATATGATTCCTAGATCTAGATTGTATCATTATTTTTTTTGGTTTTATTTTTTCCTTCTTATTTTTCTAAAAATACAAAAAGATTTTCTATTTTTTTGAAAAATTGAAAAATCCAAAAAGATTTCGTTTTTCATAAATTTTTGAAAAAGATAAAATATTTTCTTTTTATAAACTTATTTTTGAAAAAATTCAAAAAATAGTTTTGTATTTTGTTTACACCATTTATGGATGAAAATTTAAGATAGTCATAGTCACAACTTCATTCCATTTTCCACATGACTATTTGATAGTGATTTGAGATGCTACATCATTTCATTCTTGTTCTTTATAATGCATATAGTCATTAAGTTATGATTAGTGATATCTTCTACATGTTTGGATCCTTATCTCCTTTTATGCACACATGCACGGATTTGTTCGATTATTGTACATGTCCAATCACATGTTGGTCTCTCAATCCTGTCTTTAAAATGAACCAAATGTGATGAAACTTGACAATGAAAGTAGTGCATGTAAGAATCGTTTACCGTGAGGAATTAAAATAAAAAAAATAATTAGTGTTCACGGGAAAGGGTTGCGAGACCATAAAATTAAATCGTCGTGAAAGTCAGCGTTTAAAAGAGCCCAAGAAAAAATTAAGGCAATAAAAATAATTTTATGACAAAAATAGGGCCAATAGGATTTCTCTAAGGAGAGAAAAATAGACCACCTTAAGAAAAAATAAAATATTTATTACTATGAGGGTGTTAGGATGGATATGTAAAAAATGGGTTGAACGTTCTGACAAAGTCTTGAAAAAGCATTACATAGTTGTAGACGTTATTGGTATGAAAATCATTTTAGACTTTTATGTGTCGATTAGATTAAGTCGATGTCATATGAATTCACATTTTTTTGACACCTAAGAATGATTTTGAGTTCATTCGTTAGGAATATCTGAAATTCATCGTGCACATATGTTATGTTTGTATTTCATGCCGTGATTTTTTGTTGTTGTAAATTTTTTTATTTAAATTTGAGAAATTCAAAAAAGAGAAAGTTTTCTTATCTTGTGACATTCTTCATTTGTAGTGCTTTGTGTTCTTCATATTTGTCTATTTGGGGACATCATGAAAAAGGGGAAGAACGAATTATGAGGGAGATATTTTGGCTAGAATGTTTGAATTGATAATTATTTGTTTAAGCTTGATTGCTATTGATTTTTTCTTATTATTATTTTTCGAACTATTGCGCGTTGTGGGTATTGTTTCTTATCTTATGTGTGTAGGTACAAAATTGAGGATCATTTTTTCAGACCCTGATGATGATAAAGAAATATTGAAGAAGTTGAAGATTTGAAGATGTTGAAGCCTTTTTTAAGCCATGTCATTTAGTATTTCCAGTTTTTGAGTTTAATGGGGATATTAAATTACATGTCATTTGTTTTAATTTTGGGTAGCATAATTCATACAGTTTTTATGTATGTATCGGCATAAACATAGGGGCAGATTTGTGAGGATGTGATTTTATAAATGTCCATTTTGGTATTTAGGAAACTTTCTAAGTGTCCTAGATCACATCATGTATATCTTATACCGCTACATTTGACACGTCAACACGATCATCCATAACGACCTCGATCCGAATCTGAAGCTTAACGCACCCATCATCATCTTCATATGTGCGTAGTGAAAATTCAATGTGCATCTTCAACATTCCCACTAATCCACTCACGATTATGGTAAAATATTTAATTTGGAGTTTTTAAGGTTTACATATTTCTTTGGAAATTTTTTATAAACTATTTTCAGTTCCTGAAATATTTTCCAACGTGATAGAATTTTTTCTAAGTGTTGAGGCAGAAAAGATTTGACGTTTGTATCGTTCAAACGAGATCATATTGTCATTCAAACGACATATGAATCTCGCACGAAGTCATTCAAACAACATCAATTGTCGTTCGAGCGATGTCCCTATTTCGTTCGAGCGCCACCTCCACCTTAACTTTCTTATAAATTCCAATTTTCTGCACTGACACTTTTCAAGTCTTCATAACTCCATTTTCTGCATAAACAGATGAATTAAGACTTCATTGTTTAGAGTTTTAAACACCTTTTGATTCACCAAATTGTCCCAAATTCATATGTGAATCATTAAAAACTCTAGATTACTTATTCTACTCATCTAAAGTACAATTGTAGAGAAGAAGGTGAATTCTCAATTACTGACTATTGGAGTGTAACAAACCTCACGTTTGATAGCCTATTTTATATTTATTTACTATATGTAGTAATTAATTATAAAATGATGGGTGTTGGGTAAATATTAATTTAATATGAGAAAGGTTAATATTTACTAAATTGTTGTATACTTACCTTATGTGAAGGTAAAAATATCCATGTGGTGATTTATGGTGTCTTAAGAGATAAAATGACATTTTGATTTAATGAGAAACCGGAAGTAAAATGAGTTATAAATTTCCAAATGATAATTTGGAGGGTGTAGATAGTCCCGGTAGGTGCAAGGCAGTCAAAATAAGTGCCATATTGTATTTTGGCATTTCGGGCACTTTTGACTGATTATAGCTTAAAAGTGTAGTCGCGTATTATTTTATCACGTGTTAGTCACTTAAGTGGGATTTTTAGACTTAAGCCCCATTTTTTTTCCCCAACCCCATTTCTACTCTTCCATTTTACAAATTGAGCCCTAGAGAGAAAGAGAGAGGAAGAGAACATTGGAGAAAAAGATAGATTGGAGCTTGGATTGTTGCCTCCACCAAATCAAATCTGAATTTGCAAGATCAAGGCAAGTAACGAACTTGCTATTATATAAGTGGATTAATTAGCATGATTAGTTGTGGATTGTTATGATTTATTTTAGCTAGGGTTTTGTTAGATTATTTGGGTATTAACCCTTAGAAGTTTATTTGGATGATGAATGGTGTTGAAGATGGTAGTTACATACATTTATGATGTATAAGTTGAAGTAATTGAGGTTGGTTTGGTTGGTTTTGGTTTGGTAGAAATTTGGAGTTTAGAACTCCATAGCCAAAACTAGGAAAATTTGCAGAACCGAATCGATTCGGCATGGCCTTAATCGATTCGCCTTGAGGCAGTTCCCAGGTTCAAGTCGACCGAATCGATTCGGTTTCACCGAATCGATTCGACATTTATGCAGAATCCCCATTTTTCTAGCCGAATCGATTCGGAGACCCTGTATTTTTCTTTTGTTTTCTTTCAAAATTTTGATCTTTTTCCTCAGGCTTAGGATCTAGGAACCTTCTTGAAAGAAGTAAACTTAGAGTCCTAGAGTGTTAGTTGAGTTTGGTCGCTACCCTAGACTAGAAATGGGTTCATCTGGGGTTTATTCCGGGGAGGTTTAAAGTAATGTCAAGGCATTATTTCTTTTATTAAAATTTTTAGAAGATAGGAAGTTAAATGTCCTAACTTGGAGACTTATGGGCTTATCAAAGTTATATGAACTTTGGGGATTTGTAGGATCATAATGATCATTTGGAGATTTAGTTGGGACTTGAAATTTAAGAATATTAATGATAATATTATATGGGAATTAGGTTCGCATAAAATGAACCCAAATGGTTTAAAGATGATAGGTTCCACTAAAATGAACCCAAGCTATGTTAATAATGATTGGTTCAAATAAAATGAACCCGGTTGTTTAAATTATGATAGGTTCGAATAAAAAGAACCAAACACATGGATATTGGAAATGGAATTTGGTAATGGTAAATTGAAATGTAAATGAGATAAAATATGGTAAATGTTAATTTACTTAAACACACCTCTCTAAATGACATCATAAGGGAAGTTCGCTTGCTTGGTGATTCCCCCTGGCTAATGAATGCAGGGGGGATATAGTCCTAGGCCATATGCGGGGTTTTTATATATTTTTCTGCGCTGGTTAGGGGATTCCGGGTGTGGTCCTGACTTTTCCGCAGGCATATGGCCGCTTCCCGACGTATCGATAGGTGCCCAGGTTGTCTTGTATAGATAGGCCCTGGAAGATGACGCGCCCAGTGGGAAAAATCGGAGGGGAGGTCTTAGAATCATTATATGTATGAGAATATAACTTTTCTGCATCAAGTGGGACTTGATGGGTATATGCCATAAAGAGCACGGGATTTAGATTAATGTGACATAAAGAGCACTTGATATTAATGGTATTCCTATTAAGGAATGTAAAGATGAAATGGTAAGATAATTAACTATGGAAGTTAATAAATGGTTTTATTCCTACTAAGGAATACAAAAGATAATGGAAATTGGATAAATGAGGAAAGGTTTTAAATTTAAGTTATTTTCTTTTCTTTCTTTTATGTTAATGACATTTCATTTCATCATTTAGTTAAATTGCCTTAAATTGTAATGTAAGTTCAACATGCTAGATTACATGCCAGTTTCTCATCCTTATCATTCATGCATAACTGTTCATTTCTATCATGCTTTTTATTTCTTCTGGTGATCATATAGAGCCCGACCCTGACCGGTTTACTTTCCTTGTTGCATATATGATTGTATCCGCTCAGGTGCTCCACCGCAAGGACGCCCGTTGTGATGCTCCCATTCCTTTGCTTTCGACGAGATGTAAGATTTTGCGGGTTATTACAGGACCTTAAATTAGACGTTTTCTTCTTGTTATTCTAGATATGATCGGGTCTTTTCTCTCGGGCGTGTGGCCCAAACATTTGTATTTGATTAATGAATGTATTACATAAGATATTAAATTATTGTACTTCGTTGTATGTTGCTGTGGATCGACAGCTTATTCGGTCCTTTTGTATACATTCGTCTTAGTTGTATTATATATACTCTTGTGGAATTCCACTTGCTTATCAGATTTGGGTTGTTTAAATTAAATTTTCTTAACTGCATTTTTAAAATTTTACACTTTTTGGCAACCCGTTTTCTGATTCATTAGGTGGTTTTCTCGTATACTCAGTTTATTTTTGCAATGCTGAGAATGATATCCATCCATGATTCCTGTTACGTTTGAGTATCGGGCTGGCCACCCCTTATCTCGGATCGCGGGTTGTCACATGGAGCTCTTGCGAGATCTCTTGCTGACGATAATGAACCAGTGCCTGCAATTATTCATGTGTCAAGCTGTATTTCTTTGTATTTGTAAATTGTTACAAGATATAGTGAAATAAAAAGGTTTTGTCCCTTTGGGGGATTTTTCCTCATATTTGTAATTGTGTGCATGCTTGATTTCATTTAATTAGTCAAACACAATTAATTGAAAAGGTTAGGGTTTTAGGGACTATAATTAAAATTTAATTAAACAAGTTTGTTCATTAATTGCTGACGCACTCTCAATAATTTTTAATTTGAAAAGTTAAAAATATGAAGAGCCGAGAGTCTATATATCAAGTAGAAAGTGAAGGGTTATGTATTTTTAAGAGTTTGACGAAAGATTCATAAAATATCTTATTGAAGACTATATAAGCCAAGTGAGTTTCCTTTGTAATGCAAGAGAGTTCAAGTGAAAAAAAAGTTAGAAAGAAAAAATAAAAGCAAAAGTGAAGAAAAAATAAAGAAAAAAAATGAAAGAAGTGAAACAAGACAGAGAAATAAAAAAATCAAACAAAAAAGTGAGATAAAATACAAGAGCATTCTCATTTCTATTAAAAAAAAGTTACATACTTCCGCTGAGTTGTAGCAATGAAAAATGAAAAGACACTCAAAATTTTGCAAAAAGTAATACGTCAAGAAATTTTAAAAAATACTGGAGGTTCAAGATCCACAAGAGAAAAATTGAGACGGTTGCCTCAAAATGTAAAGGTGAGAATTTGCCCATGGAATATTGACAACAAAATTTCAAGAAGAATAGTGGATAAGTGAAAATTTTGAAGACTTATCTATGGAGGTTGAAGAAGAAAGTTATGTTAACAAATTTGTAAAAATTTAAGAAACAGATAATTAAAAATCAAGAGAGGGTACAAAAATAGAAGTGGAAGATAAAATGACAAAAGTAAAAATAAAGGATGATAAGTTTGAAAAAGAATGTGTTGATGTGAACAAAATTTCAGAAATCTTTATTTATGATCATGAAACAATATTTATCACACTTCCATAATGGGTAAATATGGAGTTATTCTTTGACCCACAAGAATGAGAAAAAGTTAAACGAAAACAAAAGAAGATCAACGTTGCGAATATGTAGAGAACAAAATCAGTCATGTGAGTGTAAAGATATCACACATGCGTTGCATTGCAAAAGAAATGATCACTACAAAATTCATAATTGAAAATGGTGAAATTCAAGAACAAGACCCTATAATAGGAAAGTTTAATTAGTCTATGAGTCTCATGAAAATTACAAATTAAGAGGGGGTGTTGAAAATAATAATAATTTATAATATCAAAAGTTAAAACATTTGAAAAGTTAAGAGTATAGGTATTAAAGTGAGGGGTTATATATTGGAAGAGTTTGGTGGAGGATTCTTGGAGTCTCCTTTTGTAAGTTATATAAGAAAAGAAGTTTTCCTTTGTAGTGAAAGAGAGTTTAACTAAAAATAAGGTGAGAAAGAAAAACGAAAAGATAAGTGAAAAAGTTTAAATAAAAAATCAATGAAAAAAATGTTTCCTTCATTCTTCTTATAATTTTCACTGCTCAATTAAAAAAAATCCCCAATAATTTTTGGGGGACCTATATGAAGCCCATAAGCTAACCAATGTATTGATAACACATCAATCGGGTTGTGATCTGGGTTTATTTTTCCAAAATCGAGTGGTTGTCTTACCACTTGGACAACCCCTTTACTCTTTATAGTACAAATGGACTGTTACAACTTGGTTTGAATAATTTTCGGTACCTCTCTCTCTGTATATATATTATAAATTTGGGCACTAGTGATGTGTTCGCAAAGGAAAAAAATAATAAAATTATTCCATTGTATAAATGATGAATGTTTTTATATAACTTAGCAAAAACTCAGGGGTAAAGACTAAATATACTGAGGGTTAGTTAGGTAATTAGAAAAAATAGGGAGAACCCTATTTACCTAACACATTTCTTCAGTGGTCATATAAAAAAAATCCTCGATGGATCATATTCATACATGTAATTTATATTCGCTATATGTTTTGTAATATGACTTATTGAAGTAAAAATATAATTTCTACGGACCAGTACGAGTAAAAAAATGTAGGACCTATTTGACTACATACTTAGCAAACGGGACCAATTGTAGCACCCCCCCCCCCCCCCTTCCCCCAAAGAAAAAAATTGTTAATTGTCATTTAATTATGTAAATAAATCTATTAAGGGTGTTATAAATATTTTAGATGCAAACCAAAACCAAACGTCAACTCTTTGTTGCACTTAATATATAGTGTGTATATTTATTGACATTTGGGTGAACTAGTTCCATATTAAAAATCACATATATTTATTATATCTATTAAAAAAGTGATTTTTTACCATTTGGTCTCATTTCCTAAGTAAGTATATAGTCAAATAGATTCTGTGAAATTATTTTGTTCCAACAGATGCCATGAAAAAATATATTTTTTACTTCAACAAGTATTATTGAAAAACAATTAGTGAAGATTTACTAGATATATGAATAAGACATATTGATGAAATTTTGTTTTGATAGGACCAATAAAGAAATGTCTTTATATAAGAGGACTTATTTCATATATACTTTGTTTTACATGTGACTTGTTTTGTGTAGGTTCTCACTACTGCAAATTTTCATAGATTTTTCCTTCAAAATTTCATATTCAGCTTTTCCTCTTCCTTTTAAAGATATCAATGATTTTAAACTTACAAGTAATACACAGAAATGGTGTAAAATGGTGCCTTTAATTCCATAACAGTACTACTATTCAAGTAATAGCTTTACCTTTTAAGCTAAAATAAACAAAAAATAAAATCCATGTACTACAGTGAGGGGCCTCACTGTTTGAAGTAAAGCACCAATGACTTATTTGAAATGAAACTAACCGAAACCATGCTTAGTCACCAACTACCAAAATTGCCTCCTTCGAATTTATTTTTCCTTGCCAGTTTGTTATAATTAACATAGCAGACTTTATACTTTTCTGGGACCTAGGTAAAAAAATAAAATCAGAATCCTTTTAGATAAAAAAATAAAATTAAATAAAATATGTTATTCTCGTATTTTTTGATGCAAAACTATCAATTAAATCATCAAATTTAATTATTTTTAACAAATCTTATTCAATTTATAACATAGTTAAGCCATTTTCTATTATGTTTTTCTCCATTTTCCAATAGAAAGTATAACGTGTACTAGAAAAATGCATATTTTCTATATGTTTAGGAAAAGTAATGCCACTATCTCTTCTTGGGCCTCTTTTTACTAATTTGTGAATCAAGTTTTGATCAATATTTTTCCAATTGGCCAGATCATCGATGTCTAACGGTAAATCTTCTATATGTTCATTTTCTAAATGTTCTAAATCTTGATGCTCTACATTTTCATTATCTAAATCTTCTATATTTTGTTGTTCGACATGTTCATTTTCAGCTTTTTTAGATTTATTAAAATATTTATTTAGTGAACTAGCTAATTTTGTTGTTTCTTCTTTAATTTGTTTTCGTCTCTCTCTCTCTATTATCATGACCGGATGGATATTTTCTATTAAATATATTATTCATACACCAACACAACATTAGTATACATTAAAGAATATTGATAAATAAAAACAATAAAACCTGATTTGCAACCAACTTGAGAGCAACCCCAAAATTTAATTTATAAATGCCCCAATAATATATTAGATTATACAACATAAACATACACTTACTAGTAAAAAAAATTACAAACTCAAACAAATTATAAAAAAAAATGAATGTATTTACACATGTTGTATGTAAAAATTACACTTCCACATAGACCAATGATGAATGTACACTTGTCCTCCAACATGGCCAACCAACCCACTTGATTGGCCTCAGAGACAATTAGTCAACTGGAATGCCAACCAACTCCAGGAGGCGGACCAACAAGAATACCAATAGTTACTCGGATCAGATGCCAACCAACACTGAATTCCAAGATTTTCCTTTATTGTACACAGATGTAAATGCCTGGAAATATAATAAAAACTACTCCCTTAGCTAAAGGAACAACTCGAACCACTCATATGCACACCATACTGAGCTATTAAATAAAAATAACAGTGGACATATTCTATTTTATAACTGAACCACTCTAAAACCTTATCTTTTGTGTGTGTGGTTTGATTTATTTATCTTATTTTTATTTGTGATTCTAAATTTGGAGTTAGTCTATTTTTAGACATCAACAGATTGGCGTTTTATATGGGAACGTTTGTTTATCATCGTTCTCTACCATTTATTTCATTTATTTGCCTTAAATGAAATGAATGTTCCTGAAAATAGGGCTCGAAATGAGAGCAATACCATCATCCCCATCTGCTCCTCCTAGTGTAACACACCTACAAGGAATTCTACTCAATCTTCCTAGAGGTCAATAAGCCATACAGAAATCTGTTAAGAAATTGGTCCGCGCCATACAAGCTAAGTCCTCCAATTCTAGAAGGGAAATGCCACTTCCCCCCAGCCAAACATGAAAGTATATATCATTCTTATTCTTCTCAGGATAGGTCATACTATCCTAGTGCAACTTATTCATTTTGATTAACGGATTACTATGATGGTGGATCTTTTTCTAAAGAAAGACCAAGTGTTTTGAAAAGGATAAGAAGGGAGTTTGCTATTGATCGACTTGGACCCCGATAGAGGACTTCATAGGGAGTAGAAGTATTGCCATGAATACAGATAAGGTTCCATAAGATCTAGATCCAGTATGAGAGGCTTTGTGCGTGACAAGGAGACCTCTCAGGAGGAGAGTTCCGTAAATAGACACATAGCCGCTAAATATACCTCTGCCAAGTCTAAACCTAAAGAACATTCCTAGAAAGGGTCCATGCAGATATTGAAAGATCGACTACGTGAAATGAACAAGATAAAGAATCCATTGCAAAGGAGTTTCATTAAAGGATCACCTTTCGTTCAGAAAATTGTAAATACCCCACACCCTCCAAGTTCAAGCCACCAGTGGTTACTCCCAAGTATGATGGAAGAACTGATCCAGTCTTGCATATAGAGAAATATCAAGCTGTTGCCGACATTTACTCAGTGCCTGATGAGATGAAGTACAGAGCTTTCTTCAGTTCTATCACCGGGGTAGCCCATATTTGGTAGAACAATTTTCCAAGAGGTAAAATCTCTAATTTTCATCAATTAGTTGAATTATTCATTGATAATTTTTATTTTGGGTCTAAGTCGATCAAGAGTGTCACTTATGTCTTGAGTGTGCAACAAAAGCCAAGAGAAAGCACTAAAGAATATATTACTCATTTTAACAATGAAAAACTAGAAGTGGTAGATTATAAGAAGAAAACAACCATTGTAGCACTTATGAGTAAGTTGCTTACTAAAGATCTTTACTACGCTTTAGCAAAAAATCCACCCTAAACCATGACAGAACTAATGGTTAAATGTAGAAAAATAATTAATGTCGAGGAAGCCATGACAGTCGAGGAAGCTCCTAAGACCAAAGTTTAAGGTTAGAAAAATAATTATAATTCTTTAGAAAAATATCAGAAACACAAGAAACTAGATTGGATAAAAAGTATGATGAATATACCCTGCTCAACAAGGGTGTTCACCATATATTAGAGGAGATAAAAGGAAATATGGAACTGAATTGGCCTAGAAAGTTGAAGTCACCTCCTAACAAGAGAGATAAGTATAAACTATGATTTCTATAGGGATCGTGGGCACAACACCAACAATTGCATTGTGTTAAAGAGTGCGATTGAAAATATTATTCGGCGAGGTAAGTTGGGAAATTTGTTGATCAAAATGGCAACCAAAATGATTCGAAAAGTCTTGAATCCCCATCCCGTGTAAGGGATGATAATAAAAGAGCAAGAAATTATTCTTTTAAAGAAGATCCAGACTTGCCGAAGAAGCCTGATGAGCCAAAAGTGGAGGTCGGTGTAATATCCTTTGGATGCCATTTTACTACAGGTGGTGATGCTGGAGGAAGAGATGTTATAGTAGTAAGGAAAGATTATTTGAATGAAGTCAAAGCCAGCCCAATTATCAATCATATTGATATGGATGAATCCAATGATAGTCGGCCAAGTAAAGTCAACAAAAATAGGCTAATGATTGGATTTTCTAAAAATGATCTGATTGGGGTTCTTTTACCTCACCACAATCCGTTAGTTATCACATGCAGAATTCATCGTGGCAAAGTCGTAAGAATATTAGTTGATAATGGGAGCCCAATTGATGTAATGTTCTATAACTGTTTCGACAGCCTATGGCTGAAGATCGGCAATATAGAATCGTACCATGGACCTGCCATTGGATTTTTAGGAGAGAAAGTATACCCAATAAGAACCATCAATCTGGAAGTCTTGGTCGAAACCTGGTTGGTGAGCAGGAGAGAAAGAATTCGCTTCTTTGTGTTAGATAAAAATATCCCATCACCTTATAATATAATCCTAGGAAGGGTAGGAATTAAGCATTTTGAGGGTATGCTATCTACAGTGCACGAATGCATGAAATTTCTAAGAAATTATGGTGTCAACATAGTAAATGGCAGTCAGAAAGATGCTAGAGAATGTTATTATACATCAGTCGATCAACAGTAAATTCAAATGAAGGGCCCAACCATTTTCCATATCGACACCCTAGTTCCTCGAGAAAAAGAACAACTGGTAAATGGACAACTTATGGAAGAAACATAATACGTTGAGTTGGATGACGAGAAGCCATAAAGAACCACTAAGATCGGTTTAAGGTTATACCGTTCTCTAAAATATAAATTAATTACATTCCTTAGAGAAAGAAAATATGTTTTCTCTTGGAGCTATGAAGATATGCCAGCAATTGATCCGAACTTCATATGCCATGAGACTAATATTTATCCAGGCTCCAAGTCGATCAAGCAAAGGCGAAGAGTCTTCAATCCTGAGAAGAATACATCAATCGAGGAAGAAGTGGAGAAATTACAGTGATCACAATTCATTGAAGACGCCAAGTACCCTAATTGGCTAACTAATGTGGTGATGGTTAAGAAGAAAAATAATAAATAGCGTATGTGTGTGATTTTACATATCTCAATAAAGCATGTCCAAAATATCATTTATTTTTACAAAGAATTGACCAATTGGTCTATACTAAAGCATGCCATGAGTTACTCAGTTTTATAGATTCTTATTCTGGTTATAACCAGATTAAGGTGAAACCCAAAGACAAGAAACACACTTCCTTCATCACCAGCTGAGGAACTTACTCTTATAATGTCATGCCCTTTGGGTTGAAGAACGCTAGAGCTACCTTTCAGATATTAGTAAACAAGGTTTTGAGGATCAGATCGATAAAAATATGGAGGTATACATGGATGACATGATCACCAAGATAAAATATGTTGCTGACCACATTAATACCCCTCCCAAGAAAATAGGTATTTAATGTTATTTGAAGTGATTTATCCAAAGGAAAATTTGAGGAATTAATAATCCATGTGTAACACGTCAAGTAATACTTAAGGTGACGTATTACATAAATGGTTTAAACGAGAAAAATCCCACGATGACTGTGTCGCATGAATGTGTATTTAATCTCTAATAGTATTATCAAGGATGTCCGTTAAGTTTGAGGAAAAAATATAAAGGAACACATGTGACACGGACAAGGTTAATACGACACGACATTAAATGGTACGAAAAGTAAAGTATCGCAATATGAATTAAAAAAAAAAACGTTTTACATTGCATGGTCCACATGATTTTTAGTTTTAGTTTTTATAATTACTTTAAGTGCTTCGGTTAAGTTTCACATGATTTGGACAAGCAACGAGCGCTACACGAGCCCGAGTACAAATTGTCTAACAGTGCGTGACACTGCAAAAGTCCAGTTTTGCACGAATTGTTTAAAACATTTGGTGAGTCAAAAAAAGGTCCCAACCATATATTTAGACCCATAAAAATATAACGAATATTAGCAAGAGAAGCAAAATCGAAAAAAATATATTTGTACAGAGGTTCTGATTGTTATACGGTTCGTGTAGGACGTTTCAGAAGGTCAAACAAATATTATGAATATATTTTTTGACTCAAAAAATGCAAGGAAAAAGGTCCAAGGGTTTAAATTTGTAAAAATAAGTTGAGATAAAAAGTGAAGCAAATCAGAATTTTTGGGTGTTTTGGGGCATTTTTCAAATGGGTCTCTAGGGTCACATGTTTAGTGTATTTGTAGTCTCTTTTAAGACTTACTATGCAGACATTGGGGCACCAAATTACACCCATTTGGGCATTCAAAATCTTGAGTTTGTTGGTCAATAGTGGAAAGCTTCCATAATTGCATTATAAGATAAATGGGAGGGAAATACTTGGACCCAAAACTCTTAAACATTTTCAGAGCCTATCACAATCTTCTAGCTCTTGCAAGAGTTGTTCTTCCTTCAATATTAGTGGTCCTTCTTTGCCACCACTTTTCCAAAATCGAAACACCACCATGTAGAAACTCCATTAAAATACCTCTCAAAGTTATGACAACTCATAGGAGGTTTGGGGAGAAGTTCTTGGAGCTCAAAGGAAGCCTTATTGAGGGTTTTTAAAAGGGGTATCTCATGGAAGAAGAAGGATTAATTCGTGGAGCTTGAAGATTCATTTGGGAGCTTGACGAATGGGATATTGTGACTCCCTTTAGGTCCACCTTAGGAATTAGGGGGGGTCATCCACCTTCTTTACCATTATTTGAGGACGTTTTGAGGTGGAAAATACTTATCTCTTACTAAGTTAAGTTAATGATGATATTAGTATGAGTACTTTGCATCTTGTTGATATTAGGTGTGTGGAAATAGTCATCCATGATTAAAAATTGAATACCACATGATTTCGAAATATAGTTAAGAAGAAAATGGGATTTTCTATCATTAAAATGGGTCTTGTAGTAACCTTATGTTTAGCTTGATTTTTCTACATATTTAGAGCTTAAAATATATTGATTAAGGTTTTAAATGTACTAGTCGACTTATTAGTATCATTCTTACTATTTTCTATAAAAATGGGCACTTAAATGAAGGATTTAATGGGTTTTAAAAATATATAATTTTTATCCCACTATTCATAAACATTTTATGAAATAAAATATTTTAAACTCATGTTTTAAGGTGAATAAATGATTTCTTTGATGATAAGAACATTTGGTATTTATATGCCCTTTTTACGAGATTACAGTAGTGATTTTAATGTTGATGCATCATTATAAAATGAGCATATGGATTTTCATTTATAAAGTATATAATTTACAAAATGTACAATTTAGTTTGGGTATAAAAGTGTAAATCTGTGAAAGTTTAGTTTTCTTACAAACTTTGGGGGAATATAAATAATGAAAGTGTAGACGACTGAGTGTGAATAAATGATTAAGTATGGGTCTTTATGCAAAAAGTTATAATTAAAGTGCGTAACACTAGGTTTGAAATGTAAAGTGTCAAATGTGTAAATGTTGACTAAAATGGATTTTTAGTATTAAGACTCATAAATAAATGTGTAGACTTTAATATGTGAAAATCATGATTTTATGTATTAAAGGGAGTAATATGCAAAATGTGATTTCGACAAAGTGAGAAGTTGAAAAATGCCTACTTGTTACATTTGAGGCTTAAAAATGGTATTTTTTTTATAAATAACACTTGAAAACGAAAGTGAAGTTACGTATTTTGATGTATATTTGGTAAATTGACAATTTACTTAAAGTATAATATTTTCAAGAAACAAAAATGTTAAAGGGTTTTTTGACACGTATGTAGAAAGAATGAAATGAGTCCTTCAATGAAAATGATTTTCGGCGTAAAGTTAACATGTGTGAAAAAGGGACTTTAATGGAATATAATGATTCTTCCTAAATGAATAATGGGAAAATGAACGGTTAAGTCCAAGGCTTTGACTTCGTCCCGAAAAAGGAAAATTAATGTGGACAATATGGAAATGTCTAACACATTGTCATGATAATGATATTGGATGATGTCGGATTACATAATTAAGTAGGGCTATGATGTCCCTAGGGTGAAAGACCCAAGAGCAACTACAGTTACTTGGCACTTGGTGCTGGGCAGTATATTCTGTGAAACCGCTGGTGTGAGTGTGTTGTGACGGGTGTGTGTGTCGGCGAAATCCCTAAAGAAAATATTAAGTGATGAATTGAATATTGATGAAAGAGGTATAAATGAATGCTATTGATTCATTGATTTATTAATGCAAGAATAACGCATTAAATGTTTGATGTTCATGTCGTAACATGGGATAGTTAAATAATATGACTTAATGATGCTTAAGATACGTAATGAGGTTTGAATCAAATATACACATGCATGTGTTATATGAGGCTTTCAAAGGAAAATTAGTATTTTTTTAAACACGGTGTGTGCGTGCGTTGAATGGAAGTCCAATAATTTGGTTAAGTAACTCTGATTGAGTAAATAAACGTTGAGTTATCGAACATTTTTTTCCTAACAATTGTCATTTGTTTCATGGTGTGACTTAACGTGAAGGAATATGCTCGTTTTATGCATAATGATACAAAGTGGCGATTTTGTAAAAATAAAGAAGTATATTAAAGTAAATAACGTCTTTGAATAAAAAGGTTTAATAAATTGGGACATGTATTTTCAAAGGTATATATGCAGATACACATGTATTTTCACATGCATGTAGTGTAGCATGTTATTATTATTTTTTGTCATTCATTTCTATATTCCATTGTATAGTTCTCACTGAGCATTCAGCTCACGCCATCCTTTTGTTACGACATGTAGAACGCAATTTCGTATTTTGAGCGCATTATACACATAAGTATTTATTTGAATTTACATTAGTAACTTTGTTTACTTGGCCTTGGGTAACTTCCCTTGCGTCATACCACGCAGTGGTTGTAAATTGAACTCGCATGTTAATAAGTGTAACATTAAATAATAATAAAACTAGATTAGGAACATTATTTAAGGTGTTTCATTATACTTAAAAATTAACCCGTGAACCAGATTGGATTAGTCCTTTAATAACCTTTAAACCCGAGTCGAGGCATTGCAACTTGGTATAAGTTTAATGTTCCTTTCAGGTGTGATGTGGTGAGGTCGGTAGTGGGTCTTTTAATGTCGATGTTGGTTTGGGCTGGTCAGGCTGGATTAGTGACGAATTCGATTCGTATATTGGATACTGTAGTTGAGGACCTTAGCACGATGTGAAACTCTTAAGAGATGGTAAATGGATACGCTAGTAGCCTTGCATATTAAGCGACGTTTCTGATAAAGATGCGTTGGTAAGTCATGGTTGTCAGTGTAGGCCAATAACAGCGACACCGTGATATTTTTCATGAGATATATTATGGTGAGAGTAGCTATAGTGCTAATAGCGATGTCATGTAGTGTTCGTTACGACCTAGCTGTGAAGGATGTATATTTCATCTATGGAGGTTAGGTGACTGAGTGGCATTCATGAGTATTGATTATATGGTAAGAACATATTTGGTTTATTGGGGACTTGGTGTTAGTGTATATTGATTATAATGTAAGTTTAGATAATTATGATGATTTGAGGTAACCTAGGAGTGAACCTAGAAAAATCTTTGTGATTTAATAATAAGAACTACCGTTGTGATGTTCTAATATAGGATCTCTTGCAACATCATTAAGGTGAGCCTCCTCTTAGGCAATACCCGACATCTCACGTCCTACCAAAACTTTGGTGGTATTAAATTATAGTTTTAGAAATAATAATAATGTGATGTTGAGGAATGGGATCCCTTGTGGCATCGATGGTGTGGGCCTTGGTGTTTATGGGCAATGCCCACATCCCGTATCCTACCAAGATATATAGTTATGGTTAACTTGTACATTAATCACATAGTATGATGTCTACATATTGAGGCAACTTAGTTGTCGTGGTTGAACACTCATTAAGAATTCGTATTAGCAACATGGGTATGCATGTGAATTCGTATTGAAGATTCCTTGGAGATGTATAATAAGTTTAATCAAGTGAGATGTTAATACGAGTGGTAGACCTTTCCTAGTAATAGTTTACTTAAGATTGTGTACCGTGTGTTACAATGACAATAGTGTCTCTCCTTGAAACTTTGAGATTCCTTATGATGCCGAGGAAATAGCCTTACAGTTGGCATAACACATAGTGACTATAATAAATGCCTTTAGGTTACAAGTTGGTGAATGTGATCAGTTGTCATGGTTAATAGGATTATGCCATGACGATTGTTACACCGGGACGTGTATGTCCATTTTGGATATTAATTGAATTGGTGTCTTTTCCATGAAGTGTCTAGAAGAATCAATGTTATATTGAGGTTTACGTAATGATAGTAAATCATTGATGATTATAGTACGGTTAGGTCGTATTGATTTATGGTAGTGTTTTGAGTTTATGTCGTAGTATTAAGGTTTACGTGATGATTGTAATATAGGTTGGAATGTGATAGGTTTTACACTTGGAAAATTGAAAACATGATGACGTTCATTTTGATTTTATAAATAAAACTCGGGGTGGAGTTTTAGGCTTGATTATAGCACCAACATGGGCTACCTTTGTTGACGGTATGACTCTAGTGAGGAGAATCATTAGGTATTAGGCAAGGATAATACTTGAAAAATCGAGATGTCATTGTAACTAGTTTGATAGTTATGATTTAGGATCACATAGGGCGTTGCTAAGGATTGTAGTGATGGTCCGTAGGGTAAAATTATGTGAGTGTTCTGTTTCACTAGATGAGAAAGATCTCGAGGTTTGAAGGTTAGCAATCGCATGTGGAGATTGTGGAGACTTGAGTATATAGGTCAGTGACTAACATTAAGAAACGATAAATGTAACATCGCTTTAATATAAAGGACAAAAAGTAACCTCAGTCTTAAGGAGGGAAGCCTAATGTTCTATCTTCCCAAGTGAATAGGTTCCCAAGTCATTGTCTTTGAAAATCGGTAGTCATGATTCACGATTGAATCAGGGGCGTGTTCCATGGCTAATAATTTAATGCAGGTGTAGGTAGGTGAAATTTTAGACTTCAAGTGTACGTTGTGGTTCTTACTTTACATGGCATTGTCCGTTGCCTAAATTCAATTGTTTTATTTTGGCGTGATAGTCACCTGATCCATTACATCTTATTGTGTCTTCCTTGATCGTGGTGATAGGAAGTTGTTGTGTTAGTTATGGGTCTATATTTAGGTGTAGCGTTGTATAAGCTCATTAGTGATGCAAAATAGGTCGGGTTGAGGCTGATGTATCATGGTACATGAGTACGCACTTTTTTAAAATGAATTTTATTTTACACAGGTTGGTGTGTATGAATGGTCTCACGGTTTGTTACATGTAGTTTGCATGTGTACTTGATAGCTTTAGGTTAACACACTCGCTAGTTATTCGGTATAGCTAGTTATAATGTATATCGTGGATTTGAGATCAGGACTCTAAGATGTGAATATTACAACTTGATGGAACATTAAATGCTAGTGTTGCACTCCGTCTAGAATTTACAAATTGAGAATGTAGCCTCGCATATGTATTTGAGTTATCATACCTCAGATGACTCTAGCTTAATGCGTAGTTTTGTAGGAGGTATCGGTCGGATGGACCATTGGGATTAAAATGTCTATATCGAAATCATTTATGTGAATGGTTATTGATGTCGAGGACGTATCTTCCTAGGCTAGAAAAGATCCAAATCATTTGACGAAATGTAGCCTCGTAAATCCCGATGTTTAGGGTAATTCATAATAAATATTTCTTTGGGGTGTTAGCATGGTATTTGATCAATATCATTATCACCGCCAGCAGACTTAGTGGCTGAAGAAGTTGGTATAGGATCATCCTCAAGGTTAACAACAATTTGGGGCAGAGCAAGTGTAGGTCGAGCAACAAAAGAGGTGATGGAACTTTATATATTCCGACAGCAATGATGCATCCCTGTGATGTTCTTCTCTAATTTTTTGGTTCAAACCCCACAAGAACTTAAGATTATGGAGATTGATTTCCCCTTCCTTGGGGCACCTTTTCTTACTTTCCTCTGCGTAAAAAAGAAACAATAAAGTTAGTTGGCAGATATCAGAAATGCATAATAAAAGAAAAAGAAAAAAGCAATATAATTATAACCTATGCCACGTCATAATTGAGGACATCTAAGACCAGTATAATCCACTCCGATAGGGATAGGATCATATTGCCAGTTCTTGACAATAATACCAAAATCCCAATAATCCTTATCAGAGTTTAGTATATGTACTATTAAAGCCCTATTAGCTTAATCTTCAAGTAGTAGGTACTCTCCCTAATAGTGACCCACTTATACAAGAACGTTAATTCCAAAACCCCAATATGGGTCCCATAAATTTCGTTTAACTTGTGAACCCCATTCACGACCCTCTAAGTGTTGGGTGCTACTCTGGCAGGAACTATGTCAAAGTATTGACAAAACTGGAGAAAAGGAGGGTTTTGCAGAAAGATGATAGTACACTCAGCTATAAACAAGGTTGGGATTCAGTGACCTTCATGGAAGGAATAAACATCTACAGGAACCCTAGGTATCTCTAAATCTACCCAACCTAGAATTTTCTTCTTTTCTCTAAACTCATTTAATGAATTCTCATCTACAATGTGAACCATGGTGGAAAAAGATAACAAAACAGAGGAAAGGGAAAATAAGGCTTATAGGGAATCAAAGACGATGGCAAAAACTGAAGAAGAAAATAGCAGCAAATAATCGCACAGAAAAAAATCTTGAAAGTAAAGAGAGTGATAAAGTTCAGAAAGTTTGAGGTAGAAAGCAAAGAGGGAAAATCCGTACCATAAATATATGTTGCCTCAAAAAATGGGAATGAAAGGATTAACGGAAAGAACCGTATAACTACCGCCAGCTGCAGATTTCTCGAAGCGTAAAAAAATGAGTGTCCTTTGGTGATGCAAAAAGTTTGAATTATTTACTAAAATGCCATCATAAAACAGTGCCAGAAGAAATTTTTAGAAGTATGGGAGGTCGGCTACGCCGAGCAACTTCCTAGGATAAATACTCCATACTATCATGCAAGCATCGATCATAGAGTGTTATATGTAAAAATTATACTCCTACGTGGACCAATGATGAATGTACACATGTCCTCCAACATGGACGATCAAACCACTTGATCGGCCTCAAAGACACTAAGTCGGCTAGAATGTCGACCAACTCCAGAAGGCCAACCAATAAGAATACCAATAGTTACTCGGATGGGATGTCTACCAGCATTAAATTCCAATAGTTTCCTATATTTTACACAAATGTAAATACCTATCAATATAAAGGCGCTCCATCTCTAGGGTTTGTAATAAATATAAATACAAACTACTCCCTTAGCTCAAGAAACAACTCGAATCACTCATATGGAAACTATACTGAGCTATTGTCACCCCTACTGAATAAAAACAACGATGGACGTAGGCTATTTTACAGCTGAACCAATCTAAAATTGTAATACCCCACCCATGAGAAGTATATTTTGATAATAAATTGGGTATCTATGCGAAGAAATAATTGCATATATGAATGCTCGAGAATTATACATAAAGCAACGCGGTGCGCGACGTAAATAAAAAGGAAATCCCACGTTTGCATGGAAGAACATTTAAGTTAAATTAGTTGGCATGAATATATTTTTAGAGTACGTTGTAAAATAATTGAGGCACAAATGAGAAACATATACAAGTATAAAATAATATGGTGACAGTGCATAATACGACAAAGTAAAACTTTGTGCGATTTTTTATAGCAAACCTCGTGGGTGATAAAAATAGTTTGAGCATTTATTTGGGGTCTTAAAAATATGTATATAAAGTCCATGGGGTCAAAATATGAGAAAACAAATAATTTTATTTTTGACCATCGATCGATCGATGACCCCTGGTCGATCGATCGACCAAGCAGGTCCTCGGCAGAACTTATTTATTTTGTGTGTTGTCTCCATACCAACCATAGGATCTTACGTGTTGTCGAATTGTGGGATAACTAACACCTTATATAGGAAGGTATTGGGGTTATGAGGTTCCCTTTTAAGTTAACAACTCATTGGCTTGGATTAGAAGAAGGCAATCGTGTAAGTGTGAGGAGAAAACACTCCATGAGATTCTTTATTCTCTCTCTCTCTCTCTCTCTCTCTCTCGATATATATATATATATATATATATATATATATATATATATATATATATATTAGAAGCTCCCATTGGAAGTTTTTTGGCAAGACTTATTAGTGGTTGAAACCACCCACTTTAACCACTATATACAGCATGTAAACCATCCCTTGTAAGCCTTTAAACACATTATACTACCTTGAAAAACCATAGATAGAGTATTGGGTTGAAGAGGAGAGTGTTATTGGAATGATTGAGGGGTGCTTGAAGAGGGTATTTTGAGGATGAAGAAGAAATTTGTGGAGCATCACTTGGAGCACTCTTGGAGTAATAATGGGGTCAATATTTTATAGGGCTTTTAGAGACCCCCTTGAGGCTACCTTTGGAAGTGTGGGGTCCTCCATCTTCTTCACCGTCTCCACCATTGTTAGAGTTCATTAAGATAGGAAAAAATAACTTTGATTTAATTTATTGTGTAGTATATTTTCAACAGGTTATTTACACATATTAGGATAAATATATGTGTGTAGAATATTAGCTTGCATCCTAGTGTTTATTATCAACCATCTTGGCATTTATATAAAATGGGTATCAGAATGGTGCATTAATGAAGGTCTTGAACAAAACAAATTTCAAAAAAGATATAATAAACATATTTATGGAATAAAAATGTAAGAAATGTAATTTTGGTGTATTTCTAGTGAAAAATAAATAATAAACATTTTTATGGAATAAAAATGTAAGAAATGTTATTTTGGTGTATTTCTAGTGAAAAATAAATAATAAACATTTTTATGGAATAAAAATGTAAGAATTGTTATTTTTGTGTATTTCAAGTGAAAGATAAATAATAAATATTTTTATGGAATAAAAATGTTAGAAATGTCATTTTGGTGTATTTTTAGTGAAAAATAAATACCAAACATTTTTATGGAATAAAAAAAGTAAGAAATGTTATTTTAGTACACTTCTAGTAAAAAGAAATAATAAACATTTGTATGGAATAAGAATGTTTGATAATAATGTTTAGTGTGTTTTCTAATAAGACTAATAATGAACATTTTGGAAAAAAAATGGATATTTTGTGGAACAAAATATTGAATAATGTGGAGTATGAAACTGCTAGTGCTAAATGGAAGAAATGTTAATTTCTAATAAATAAAAAAGTAGTCTTGTGTAAAGGGTGTTATTCTACGCATTAAGGGTGTTAAAGTACCAGGTGTGGAAGTTGGCAAAAGTGTCTTATTAAACAAGTGTAAAAATGGCGAAAGTGTTTTAAATATTAAGTTGAAAACTTAATGACCATTTTGAGAAATAAGACGTGTTAAGGAACAAAATTTCAAGTTTGGAAAAATAAAGGATAAATGGTAATTTACTTAAAGTGGAACATGTTTATAGATTAAAAATGTTAAAGAATATATTTACAAAAGTGTGTGTGAAAATTAATTAAGCCCTAAAGCGTTAATGAATTTAGTCTAAATCATGTGTGTGTGGCTAAGGGACTTAAAGAAGAAAAGGAAACAATTTTCCAAGTTTCAATGAAAAAATGAACGGTTAGGTCCGGGTTTTGGCTTCGGCCTGATAAAAGTAAGGAAATGGAATCATGTGGTCATTTGTAAAATGATTAATAAGGATTCGGATGCAACATGGAATAATCAAGAAGAGGCTGAAGCCCTAGGATGAAAATCCCTAAATCATTGGCCAGAGCATATGTTGCGCATAGCCGTCGATGTAGACCCCGTGTAAGTATGCGGTAAAGGAAGATTCCGAAAAAATATATATAAGGAATAAGGAATGTGTCAACAAATTGGTTGTGTAGTAAAATATGATAATATAACCTAACTTGAATAAATGAAATAAATACGCCGATAAAGGAAGATGGACAAGTAAATGTGTAAATCTATTACTATCCATAATATAAGGAAGAAAGGGTAAGGTAAATTGAGTGAATAGGTGATTAAGGAAAAAAGTTTTTAACCCACAAATTGTATAATTACATAGTGAAAAAGGTTACAATGACATATGAGTATTTCCAAACATGAGTAGTGTGTGTGTTGAAATGGTGATTTTCAATGAATTACTAAAGGATACTTTTCATGGAATAGAAAGGGATGATCTCGGTAAGTGAATGTGTTGGGTTAACTCCCGTATAGCGGCTTTAAGTGTTGACCGAGTGTATTAAGTAAAAGGAGAAATGCTAAGTATGAATAAGGAAATCTTTGGAAGATTAAGGTAATTTAATTTGGAGAAGTAAGGTTTTCGAAAGTAAAACGGAATATGTATTTTTCAAAGGTATATATATATATATATTTACACATATATGTTTTCGCATGCATATGATTGTAGCGTGTGAGTACTCTTTTATGTCGTTTGTTTCCATACTGCGTTGTATATTCCCACTGGCATAGGCTCACACCTTCACATTGTTACGACAAGTTGGGTGCGGGTTCGTATATTAAGGGTGTTATATAGGTAAGTTTACTTTATTCATTTTACGTTAGTATCTCTATTTTACTTTGATTTGGGGTGCTCCCCATGGGTCCCACATGTAGTTTGTCTAAAAACTGGAATCAATGCAACAAGTGAAATGTCAACTAAAATAAATCTGAACTAGAAACATTATATAGATTGTTTCCTTGTACCTCACATATAACGCCCAGATCGGACCGAGTAGACTCACGAGTAACCCATAAATTCGGGTCGGGTCGGGTCGTTACAAGGGGTATCAGAGCTCCAAGTTCAAGGTTCCTTTCGGGAGTGACGTGGTGAGGTCGATAATCGATCATTCAACATCGATGTTGGTTCGGTCCAGTCATGCTAAATCGGTGACGTTTCCGATTCGTGTCCTCGATGGTAAGGTCAAGAGGTTAGCACGACAAGTAAATTAGTGCCAAGTGGAATACGTTCAAGTTAATTATATAAATATCTTTCACGTTTCTGATTAAGTGTGTTAACAATTTATGGGTGTCCATATAAAGCAATAAGTGGTGAAATTGTGGTTTGTAGTGTGAGGTGTTTTATGTTCCAGTCTTGGTAGACGTACACTACACCAAATCCTACGAATAGTCACGCCCAGTTAGTCATGGCCCAAGTTCGCAACCAGCTGGTCACGGACTTGGGCCTTGACCATCTCAATTTTTTATGTGACCATATTTATTACCCCACTGAGTCATAGATGCTCTGGAAGTGGTCACGGCCTAAGTCCCTGACCACTGTGGGTCATGGACATGGGCCGTGACCATATTCGCGCCAAATTCGTGCCAAAATTCCCTCTAAGCTTGGTCGCGGATGGGTCATAGACTTGAATCGTGACCATAGGCATGATGAAGCACAAAACACACATGTATGAGGTCACGGCTGGGAGCCGTGACCATTTTTTGGTGTGGGTCACGGCTATGGTCCATGACCATGCCTCATTCGAGCAGTCGTTGTGATGGTGGTATTGGTCGGGCATGGTGGGTCACGGCTCTAGGCCGTGACCAGGTTCAATCGAGCAGTGGTTGAGCTTCATTTATTGGTTGCACATGATGGGTCACAGCTCTAGGCCTAGGCGATTTGTGGGATTTCCATCCCTCATTTCTGTCGATTGATTTCAGTGTCTCAAGCCCTAGGCGATTTTTGCAATTTCCATCCCTCATATTTTGGCTCAAGAAAGGTATTTGTACGATTTCCATCTCTCATTTCGATTCTCATTATGTGAGTGTGTGCATTTCAGATTTTGATTCTCATTATGTGTGCGTGTGTGTGCATTTCGATTCTTATTGTGTGTGGGCATGTGTGTATATGTGTGTGTGTGTGTATAGATTTATGTTTATATGTTCGTGTATGTATAGATTTATGTCTATATGTGTTTATATGTGTGTGTATGTGTGTTTATGTATAGATTTATATTTATATATGTGTGTATATGTGTTTATGTGTGTAACTATGAACAAATTGTATTTTATGTCAATAAACCATAGACATTGTATTGGGGTTATTTTTTTTTGACAAAATATTATTCAAAACCCTAGACATTATATTTTTTTTGCAAAATGTAATTAAATGGATTTTTAAGAATTAAGAAAAATTACATCCACCTTATTATGGGTTATATGCGTGTTATCATGTTATATTGAGGGTTATATGCGTGTTGTGATTTTTTTTTTACAAAATATATTTAAATGGATTTTTAATGTTCCTTTTTTTTAACTTTACATCCTTTACTATGGTGTTGTTCTCCCTTTTCTAGAATGCACCATTTTTCTATGCAGAAAATGTGTCTCTATAACACGTCAACAAACATTGAGAGGTAATTTATTAAATTTTCATAGTATTTATTTTAATGTTATCCATTCTTCAATTACAACTAGGATTGGTGTTTTGACTTCGTATTTAATTTATTATTAGTGAGACTTCAAATATTATCATAAGTTTCTATTGTTGGCCTTGATATCCATTTTCTAAGATTAAAGATAAAAAAAATAAGCTCCATTTTTAGGCTCCCACTCGTGCAATACCAAAGATTGATCTTAGTAAAGGTGAATTTTTTGTTACAGAAGCAAATTGCAACTGTAATATCAGTTGTCGAAAATAAAAATATAGGCACATAGTTTTTTGGCACTGTAAATGTGCTCTCAAAGCAAGTAAATTTTCTCTCAAAGCAAGTAAATGTGCTCTCAAAGCAAGTAAATGCCTCCTCCAAACCAAGGAAAAGCCCTACTTTATATATATACACATTTACTTTAGTGACATCCACACAATCTATTGGGAGCAAGTACAAGTTGCAAGTATATACTTTTAACTATTTTAAGTTGTGCATTATCTTTTTCTTTTCAATATTGAATAATTTTCTTCTCAAACGGGACTCCCGGTTTGAGAATATAACGATAATTTGAAAATATCTAGATTTAGAGGGTGAAACCCCGAAATAACCCCCGAACCGCCCCATGAGAGGTACCAACACCTCGCAGGGGACCAATGTAACTCATAGGAACTGTCCGCGTGGTGACGCGATTCCTAGTTTGAGAATACAATGATAATTTGAATATATCTAGACTTAGGCATAAAAACATGGCGTTCGAGGGGAAAACCCCAAAATAGTCCCCTAACGGCCCCGTGAGAGGCACCGACACCTCGCACGGGACCAATGTAACTCGTAGGAACTGACTGTGTGGTCACGGGACTCTCAGTTTAAGAATACGAAGATATTTTCAAAATATCTAGACTTAGCCTTAAAAACATGATGTTAGAAAGGGAAACCCAGAAATAGCCCCTGATCCGCCCGTGAGAGGCTTCAACACCTCGCACGGGACCAACGTAACTCATAGGAACTGATCGCGGGATCATGGGGCTCCCGGGTTGAGAATACAACGATAATTTCAAAATCTCTAGACTTAGGCTTAAAAACATGGCATTAGAGGGTGAAACCCCGAAATAACCCCTGAACGGCCCGATGAGAGGCACCAACACCTCGCACGGAATCAATATAACTCGTAGGAACTGACAGCACGATCACGGAACTCTCGATTTGATAATATGATGATAATTTGAAAATATCAGGACTTAGGCTTAAAAACATGGTGTTAGTAATCGCATACATGAGAAGTCTTTTAGTAATCATTTTTAGTAATCACATACACGAGAAGTCGTTTATTAGTCATTTTAATATGAGTATATTGTTGAAAACGTTTTATGTCATTTATGTTTTTACTACTCATATAACATAGTCATTTAGTAGTCACAAACAGTAGCTTCCCTGTTTACATTTCAACTAGCTTACTTATGGTAAATTTTATTCATATTGTTTTTGGATAAAGAACAAATGTATCACGAAGTATTATGAGTTGCTCAAACAAAAAAGGTTACTACACATGTTCATTAAGATTTTCCTGTCGAGTGAATTTCAAATATCATGTTCAAGGTATGATTTCATATATGTATGTATCCCACTTTGATGGGAAGAACCATCTTAATGTTGTATGCATATATGTTGTATATATGCAGCATATATACATACAATAGCAAATATGCATTCAGCAGCATATATTTAGCAGTTGTATGCATATATGCACAGTACCTTATATGCAACAGCATATATGCATACAACAACATATAAGTAACAACTGTATAAATATATGCAAAGCAACACATAAGCAACGTATATGCATATATGCAACTTTTAAATGATGTTATAATTACACCGAGAATTTAATACAATCCCAAAAGCCTTCTTTATCCATTTTCCTCTCCTAAAAAAATGAGAATTTCTATTTGGGATAAAGTAATTCAACTTTCAACTCATTACAATTGCATTGATCGATGTAAGACACTAAATATTACTTTCTCCAAAAAAAGGTACTAAACCCAAATCCTAGCCATTCATTCAAATTGAATCCCTTTAAGCACTTTGTCTTTTCATCTCTGTCTAAGAACAACTATTATATTTCTGACCATTCTATTCATTGTCAATCCAAGTGTTGTATTTGTATACACACACATAAAACAAATAAATAATTGCATAGCAGTTCTTCATTACACATTGTTTACATATTTCAGATCTAACAAATTGCATACCAATTCTTCATTACATACCAGGTACTCTTTACTTTAACTAAACTAGTTATATAATTGATATCCATTATCTATTACATCTTTGAGGTGATAAAAGGAGTACAAGATAATTATTTGTTTGGTATGGTTTGGTTGTTGGATAAATATTAGTTGTTGGATTGTATGTTAGAAGGAGTATGGGATAATTATTGGTTTCATTATTGGATAATAAGTTGAAAATATTTTAGACTCCCGATTTGAGAATACGATGATAATTTTAAAATGTTTAAACTTATACTTAAAAACATGGCGCTAGAGGGGAGAAACCCGAAACATCCCCAAACGGCCCCGTGAGAGGCATAGACACCTCGCATGGGACCAATTTAACTCGTAGGAACTGACCGTGTGGTCACGGGACTCCCAGTTTGAGAATACAATGATAATTTAAAAATATCTAGACTTAGGCTTAAAAAGATGACATTAGAGGGGGAAACCTCAAAAAATCCCCCGAACCGCCCCGTGAGAGGCTTCAACACCTCGCACGGGACCAACCTAAGTCATAGGAAATGACCACAGGATTATGGGGCTCCCGATTTGAGAATACAACGATAATTTGCAAATATCTAGACTTAGGCTTAAAAACATGGCGTAAAAGGGTGAAACCCCGAAACAGCCCCCGAACGGCACCGTGAGAGGCACCAACACCTCGCAGAGGACCAATGTAACTCGTAGGAACTGATCGCACGATCACAAAACTCCCGATTTGAGAATATGACGATAATTTGAAAATATCAACACTTAGGCTTAAAAACGTGGCGTTAGTAATCGCTTTCATGAGAAGTCTTTTAGTAATCCTTTTTAGTAATCACATACACGAGAAGTCGTTTATTAGTCCTTTTCATACAGTTGAAAACTTTTTTATGTCATTTATGTTTTAACTACTCACATAACATAGTCATTTAGTAGTCATAGACAATAGCTTCCCTGTTGACATTTCAACTAGCTTACTTATGGCCAATTTTAATAATGATTTTTTTGGATAAAGAACAAATGTATCACGAAGTATTATGAGTTTCTCAAGCAACAAAGGTTACTACACATGTTCATTGAGATTTTCCTATGGAGTGGATTTCATATTTCATGTTCAAGGTAAGATTTCATATATGTATGTATCCCACTTTGGTGGGAAGAACCATCTTAACATTCTATGAATATATGCTGTATATATGCAACATATATACATACAACAGCAAGTATGCATTCAACATCATATATTCAACAGTTGTACGCATATATGCAACAATTGTATGCATATATGTTGCATATATGCACATCATCACATAAGCAACGTATATGCATAGATGAAACTTTTAAATGATGTTCAAATTACACCGAGCATTTAATACAATCCCAAAAGCCTTCTTTATCCACTTTCCTCTGCTAAAAAAATGAGAATTTCTATTTTGGATAAAGTAATTCAACTTTCAACTCATTACAATTGCATTGATCGATATAAGACACTAAATATTACTTTCTCCAAAAAAGGTACTGAACCCAAATCCCAACCATTCATTCAAATTGAATCCCTTTAAGCACTTTGTCTTTTCGTCTCTATCTAAGAACAACCATCTTATTTCGAACCATTCTATTCATTGTCAATCTAAGTGTTGTATTCGTATACACACACATAAAACAAACAAACAATTGCATACTAGTTCTTCATTACACATTGTTTACATATTGCAGATCTAACCAATTGCATACCAGTTCTTCATTACATACCAGGTACTCTTTACTTTAACTAAAGCAGTTATATAATTGACATCCATTATCTATTAAATCTTTGAGATGATAGAAGGAGTACAGGATAATTATTTATTTGGATTGGGTTTTTTTTGGTAGTTGGATTAATATTAGTTGTTGCATAGTATGTTAGAAGGAGTATGGGATAATTATTGGTTTCATTATTGGATAATATGTTGAAAATATTTTAGACTCCCGATTTAAGAATACGACGATAATTTGAAAATATTTAGACTTACACTTAAAAACATGGTGCTAGAGGGGATAAACCCAAAACATCCCCAAACGGCACCGTGAGAGGCACCGACACCTCACATGGGACCAATGTAACTCGTAGGAACTGAACGTGTGGTCACGGGACTCCTAATTTGAGAATACGATGATAATTTGACAATATCTAGACTTAGGCTTAAAAACATGATGTTAGAGGGGGAAACCCCGAAATAGCACCCGAACCGCCCCGTGAGAGGCTTTAAAACCTCGCACGGGACCAACCTAACTCATAGGAACTGACCGCGGGATTAGGGGGCTCCCAGTTTGAGAATACGACCAAAATTTGTAAATATCTAGACTTAGGCTTAAAAACATGGCGTTAGAGGGTGGAACCCCGAAACAGCCCCCGAACGGCCCCATGAGAGGCACCAACACCTCACACGGGACCAGTGTAACTCGTAGGAACTGATCGCACGACCACAAAACTCCCGATTTGAGAATATGACAATAATTTGAAAATATTAAGACTTAGACTTAAAAACATGGCGTTAGTAATCTCATACATGGGAAGTCTTTTAGTAATCATTTTTAGTAATCACATACACGAGAAATATTTTATTAGTCATTTTAATATGAGTATACTGTTGAAATTTTTTTTTATGTCATTTATGTTTTAACTACTCACATAACATAGTCATTTAGTAGTCACAGACAATAGCTTCCCTATTTACATTTCAACGAGCTTACTTATGGTCAATTTTATTCATAATTTTTTTGGAAAAAGAACAAATGTATCACGAAGTATTATGAGTTGATAAAACCACAAAGGTTACTACACATGTTCATTGAGATTTTCCTATAGAGTGGATTTCAGATTTCATGTTCAAGGTATGATTTCATATATGTATGTATCCCACTTTGATGGGAAGAACCATCTTAACGTTGTATGCATATATGTTGTATATATGCAACATATATACATACAACAGCAAATATGCATTCAGCAGCATATATTTAGCAGTTGTATGCATATATGCACAACACCTTATGTGCAACAGCATATATGCATACAACAGGATATAAGTAGTACCAGTATGGATATATGCAAAGAAGCACATAAGCAACGTATATGCATATATGCAACTTTTAAATGATGTTCTAATTACACCAAGAATTTAATACAATCCCAAAAGCCTTCTTTATCCACTTTCCTCTGCTAAAAAAATGAGAATTTCTATTTGGGATAAAGTAATTCAACTTTCAACTCATTACAATTGCATTGATCGATGTAAGACACTAAATATTACTTTCTCCAAAAAAAGTTACTCTTTGTCTAAACCCAAATCCCAACGATTCATTTAAATTAAATCCCTTTAAGCACTTTGTCTTTTCGTCTCTGTCTAAGAACAACCATCATATTTCAGACCATTCTATTAATTTTTAATCAAAGTGTTGTATTTGTATACACACAAATAAAACAATCAAACATTTGCATACCAGTTCTTCATTACATACCACGTACTCTTTACTTTGACTAAAGTAGTTATATAATTGATTTCCATTATCTATTAAATCTTTGAGATGATATAAGGAGTACGGGATAATTATTTATTTGGTTTGGTTTGGTTGTTGGATAAATATTAGTTATTGGATAGGTGTTGGATATTATGCTAGATCGAGTATGGGATAATTATTGGTTTCATTATTGGATAATATGTTGAAAATATTTTAGACTCCCGATTTGAGAATACGAAGAAAATTTGAAAATGTCTAGACTTACACTTATAGACATGGAGCTAGAGGGGAGAAACCCAAAACATCCTCAAATGGCCTCGTGAGATGCACCAACACCTCGCATGGGACCAATGTAACTTCTAGGAAATGATCGCGTGGTCATCGGTCTCCTGATTTGAGAATACGACTCTAATTTGAAAATATCTAGACTTAGGTTTAAAAACATGGTGCTAGAAAAAGAAACGCCAAAAAATCCCCAAACATCCCCGTGAGAGGCACCGATACCTCGCACAGGACCTACGTAACTCGTAGGACCCGATCGCGTGGTCACCGAACTCTCAGTTTGAGAATACCTTGATAATTTGAAAATAATCTAGACTTAGGTTTAAAAACATGGTGTTAGATGACGAATACTCGAAACAACCCCCAACAATGCCGTGAGAGGTATCAACACCTCGTACGAGACCAATGTAACTTGTAGGAACTGACTGCGTGATCACGGGACTCCCGGTTTGATTATACGATGATAATTTGTAAATTTCTGGACTTAGGCTTAAAAACAAGGCGTTAGTGTCTATAATCAACTAACAAGTGTCTATAAACTAAAAAGAAATGAACAATGAGTGTCACCAACACCTAGTAAGGGATCAATGTAACTCGTAGGAACTGACTGCATGATCACGAGTCTTTAAGTTTGAGAATATGATGATAATTTGAAAATATCTAGATTTATGATTAAAAACATGGCATTAGAGGGCAAAAACCCGAAATAACCCCCTAACGGACCCGTGAGGGGCACCAACACCTCGCACTGGACTAATGTAACTCTTAGGAATGGACCGCGCGTTCACGGGACTCCCGATTTGGGAATACAATGATAATTTGAATATATCAGGACTTAGACTTATAAACACGGTGTTAGTGGGCGAAAACTCAAAACATTCACCGAACGGCCCCGTGAGGGCACCATCACGTCGCACAGGACCAATGTAACTCGTAGGAACTGATCGCGCGATCATGGGACTCCCAGTTTGAGAATACGATGATAATTTGAAAATATCTAGACTTATGCAAAAAAACATGGGGTTAGAAGGAGAAATCCCAAAACATCCCACGAACGGACCCATGAGGGCACCAACACCTCGCACGGGACTAATGTAACTCGTTGGAACTGGCCATGTGATCATGGGACTCCCGATTTGAGAATACGATGGTAATTTAAAAATGTTAGGACTTAGGCTTATAAACATGGCATTAGTGAGCGAAAAACCCAAACAATCCTCGAACGGCCCCATGAGTGGCACCAACACCTCGCATGGGACCAATGTAACTCGTAGGAACTGATCGCTCGATCACGGGACTCCCGATTTGAGAATACAATAATAATTTGAAAATATCTAGACTTAGGCTTAAAAAAATGGCATTAGAGGGTGAAAACCCAAAACATCCCCCAAATGGCCCCGTGAGTGGCACTAACACCTCGTACGAGACCAATGTAACTTGTAGGAACTGACGACGCGATCACGGCACTCCCGGTTTGAGAATACGATGATAATTTTGCATATTTCTTGACTTAGGCATAAAAACATGGTGTTAGTGGGTGAAAACCCGAAACAGCCCCCCGAATGGCCCCGTGAGTGGCACCAACACCTCGTGGGACCAATGTAACTCGTAGGAAGTGACCGTGAGATAACGGGAATCCCTTTTTGATTAAACGATGATAATTTGTAAATTTCTAGACTTAGGCTTAAAAATAAGGCGTTAGTGGGTGAAAAGCTAAAACAACCCTCGAACGGCCCCGTGAGTGGAACCAACACCTCGCACGGGACTAATGTAACTCGTAAGAACTGATCGCGAGATCAAGGGACTCCCGGTTTGATTAATAATTTGTAAATTTCTAGACTTAGGCTTAAAAACAAGGTGTTAGTGGGTGAAAAATCGAAACAGCCCCCGAACGGCCCCGTGAGTGGAACCAACACCTCGCACGGGACAAATGTAACTCGTAGTAACTGATCGCACGATCACCAAACTCCCGATTTGAGAATACGATGATAATTTAAAAATATCAGGACTTAAGTAAAACATGGCGTTAGTCAGTGAAAATCTGAAACAGCCCCCAAACGGCCACCAACACCTCGTGCGGGACCAATGTCACTCATGAGAACTGATCGCACAATCATGGGACTCTCGATTTGATAATACAATGACAATTTGAAAATATTTAGACATAGGCTTAAAAACATGGCGTTAGAGGGCAAAAACCAAAAACAGCCCCCGAATGGACCCGTGAGGGGCACCAACACCTCGCACGGGACTAATGTAACTTGTAGGATTTGATCGCGCGATCACGGAACTCCCGGTTTGAGAATTTGATGATAATATAAAAAATATCTAGACATAGTCTTAAAAACATGGCGTTAGAGGGAGAAAACCCAAAATAGCCCCCGAACGGACCCGTGAGGGGCACCAATACCTCGCACAGGACTAATGTAACACGTAGGAACTGGCCTTGCGATCATGGAACTCTTGCTTTGAAAATACGATGATAATTTGAAAATATCAGGAGTTAGGCTTATAAATACGGCGTTAGTGGGAAAAAACTCGAAATAGCCCCTGAAGCACCCCGTGAGTGGCACCAACACCTCGCACCGGACTAATGTAACTCGTAGGAACTGACCGCGCTATCACGGGACTCCCAATTTGAGAATACGATGATAATTTGAAAATATCTAGACTTATGCTTAAAAATATGGCGTTAGCGGGTGAAAACTCGAAACAGCCCCTCAATGGTCCCGTGAAGGGCACCAACACCTCGTACGAGACCAATGTAACTCGTAAGAACATACCGTGTGATCACGGGACTCCCATTTTGAGAATACGATGATAATTTGCATATTTCTAGACTTAGGCATAAAAACATGGCGTTAGTGGGTGAAAATTTGAAACAGCCCTCGAACGGGCCCGTGAGTGGCACTAACACCTAGCACGGGACCAATATAACTCGTAGGAACTTATCACGCGATCATGGGACTCCCGATTTGAAAATACGACGATAATTTTCAAATTTCTAGACTTAGGCTTAAAACATGGCGTTAGAAGGAAAAAACTCGACATAGCCCCCGTGAGTGGCACTATCACCTCGCATGGGACTAATGTAACTCATAGGAACTGACCGCGTGATCATGAGACTCCCGGTTTGATTATACGATGATAATTTATAAATTTCTAGACTTAGGCTTAAAAACAAGGTGTTAGTGGGTAAAGATTCGAAATAGCCGCTAAACGATCCCGTGAGTGGCACCAACACCTCGCACAGGACCAATGTAACTCGTAGGAACTGATTGCGTGATCATGAAACTCCCAATTTGAGAATACAATGATAATTTAAAAATATCAGGACTTAAGCAAAACATGGCGTTAGTGGGTGAAAACCCAAAACATCCCCCGAACGGACCCGTGAGTGGTACCAACACTTCGTATGAGACCAATGTAACTCATAGAAACTGACCACCTAATCACGAACTCTCGGTTTGAGAATACAATGATAATTTGAAAATATATATACTTAGGCTTAAAAATATGGCGTTGGAGGGCGAAAATAAGAAACAGCCTCCGAACAGACTCGTGAGGGGCACCAACACCTTGCACGGGACCAATGTAACTCGTAGGAATTGACTGCGCAATCATGAGACTCCTGGTTTGAGAATAAGACGATGATTTAAAAATATCTAAACTAAGGCTTAAAAACCTGGTGTTAGAGAGCGAAAACCCAAAACAACCCCCGAACGGACCCGTGAGGGGAACCAATACCTCCCTCGGGACAAATGTAACTCGTAGAAACTGACAGTGCGATCACGGGACTCCCGGTTTGATTATACAATGATAATTTGTAAATTTCTAGACATAGGCTTATAAACATGGCGATAGTAAGCGAAAACCCGAAACAGGCCCTGAACGGCCCCGTGAGTGGCACGAAGACCTCGCATTGGACCCATGTAACTCGTAGGAACTGACCGGGGGATCACGGGACTCCCATTTTGAGAATACAATGATAATTTGAATATTTTAGACTTAGGCATAAAAACATGGCGTTAGTGGATGAAAATCCAAAACAGCCCCCGAGCGGACTCGTGAGTGGCGCCAACACCTCGCACGGGACCAATGTAACTCGTAGGAACTTACCGCACGGTCATGGGACTCCCGATTTGAGAATACGGAAATAATTTGCAAATTTCTAGAGTTGGGCTTAAAAAGATTACCTGAGAAGGCAAAAACCCGACACAACCATCGAACGACCGCGTGTGTGGCACTGACACCTTGCACAAGATCAATGTAACTCGTAGGAATTGATATGGTTATAATTATAACTCATATATGTAATTTTTCAGCTTGAATAATTTTTTTGTGAAACTACTTGGTTACTGATATCATTTTTTTTTGTATCCTATCATTTGCAGGATAATATTGTATCATTTGCTTTTTTGCACGTGGAACAAATGAAGAAGGAAATAGTTTACAACATGAAGATTGTTTATATAATGTTGTGGACATTCAGGATTATGTTTTTTAAGTGTTACGGTCGTGCGGGCTTTTATTGTTTAGTTTTATGGCCGTGCACGCTTTTATAATTTGATTGATAAATTTTAATGCCATGCGGCTTTATAATAAACACGTTTTATATTTACAGGGTTTGGAATGTCCAGAAAATAGAGGAAACTTTGCCCAAATTTTTTTTGTCTGTGAATTATTAAGATGTGTAATATTTTTAAGTTTGTATAAATATTAGTTTATTAACAACGTTTTTGATTCACAATTTGTATTTTTTTTATTGTTTTGCCAATAATAGATATTTGTAACACCTCGTACGCGTCCAACGTTACACATAGCAACCGACCGTGCAGTCACAGGATGCCCAATTTTATGATTGGACCAAAACACGACTTTTTTTTTAATTTAAGTTAAATATGGTCATGGACTTTATCCATGACCATTTTTTTTTCATCGCACATAAAAATGGACGCGGCCATAGTCCATGTCCCCCAACTATGAAGAAAAATGGTCGCGGCCAAAGTCCGCAACCATTTTTTTCATCGCGGTGTGGGTCACGGACTTTGGCTGCGACCATTTTTTTCCTTTTTTTTCGTCGTGGTGTGGGTCACGAACTTTGGCCACGACCAATTTTGTCACGGTTGTGGGTCACGAATTTGGGCCGCAACCATTTTTTTCCTTTTGTTCATCACGGCATGGGTCATGGACTTTGGCCACGACCAATTTTGTCACGGTTGTGGATCATGAACTAAGGCCACGACTATTTTTTTCCCGTCGCAGTATGGGTCACGACCAAAGTCCGCGACCAGCTGACGTGACCCCTGCGGGTCGTGACCATTTTTGGTTACGGACTTGGGTCGCGACCCATAAAATTGGTTACGCCCGAAATGGTCACGACCCAAGTCCGCGACCCACAGTCTTGCTCAAGGATTTTGGTCGTGACCATTCGTCAGTTTTGGTGTAGTGGTAGAATCTTTGGAAATGTTAATAGGATGAGATATCGCTTGTTGGGGAATGGTACCAAATTGTGGAAAAAAAATCATTCGTTGGGATTTATTGTTAGAGTGTCATAATTAAGTAAAGGGAAATTATGAATTTAGATTATATGTAGCCTTGGGTGTGGCATATATGAGAGGTCAATATCAATTTGATAATTATACAATTCTGATCCTTGGGGTAATACCTCGATTGGTCGTAAGGTCGATGAGCATATAAATTTATGTAGGCCAATGCCATAAGATAAGTCAGTCTTAGTTTATAGAATGTTGTCTTAATGAGTGAACACCTTAGTGGTCGTTGGCCGATGAATGTATTTACAAGTGTTAGCTACGTGGCGAGAATGTGTTAGGTTCCTTGGTTGCGAGCTCGAGGTTAGTTTGTCCCCATTTATATGCCTTGATTATAGTGAGGATTTAAATAATCTTAATTATTTAGGTAACTTAAGGGTGAAACTAGATAATCGTGGTGAATTCGTATTAAGTAATTAAGTTGTGATGTTTTAGAATATGACCTCTTGTAGCATTGTGAGGGTGGGCCTCCTCTTGGGCAGTACCCGATATACCTTGTCCTACCAAAAACCCGAATGGTATTAATTTATGAAATTGGTGGTCATAGTTTGGCATTGAGAGATAGGATCCTTTGTGGCGTTCGTAGGGATGGTCCTTAGTGTTCATAGGCAATGCTCGGCGTCCCGTACCCTACCTTAAAATATATAGTTGTGTTAAGTGGTAGATTGGGACATAGTATGAGGTTTACCTAGTAAGGCAATTAAGTTATTGTAGTTGAACGCTCATTTAGGATTTAGGTTTGTGAAATTATATTGGAAATTTCTGTAGATATTTATTTTAAGGTTTGTCTAGTAAGACATTAATGTGGGTGGTAGTTATTCCCTAGTAATAGTGAATCTGAGGATGTGCATTGTGGATTACAATGATGATAGTATCTCTCTTCTAAATCTTAGGATTTATTGTTACATTAAGGTTTATATTGTGATGTCCATTTTGTAGTGAAACTCAAACCATGCACCATAGGTCATGGTATGACTGGTGGTTCCTTGTAATAGATGTGTAAGCTATTAGAGAAACATTTGAGTTTGATATCACCGCCCATGAGATATTGGGAATCATTATTGTATTAAAGTTTACATAAGTGATGGCAGACCATTGATGATTGTATTACGGTTAGATCATGTCAATTTATGGCAGTGCCTTAGAGTTGATGCTGCGTTTTTTGATTTTACGCATGTGTCATGATATGCCCTTCGAAGATAATTTTGAAAATAGGTTAACCTGGGAGACTTAGAACATGGTGAGGTTCGTATGTGTTTTAGAAATATCATTCGGGACGAAGTGTTAGGCAAAATTATAGCACCTAAGTGTGCTACCTGTATAGCTAGTAATGACTCTGTTGAAGGAAATCATTAGGCAAGAGAGATGCTTAAAAGTTGAGATCATATAGGCGGCACTAGGAGTGGTAGCAAGGGCTCTTTAGTTGGATGTTTAAGGTTATATAAGCATTATGTTTCACTTGATGAGAGTGATCTCAAAAACCGAGGCTCGTTATCACAAGTTAAAAATTTTGAAGCCCTAATCATGATAGGTCGGTAACCAATGACAAGTGTCATGAGAAGTAACTTCACCTTGATTTAGGATAGTTTATCTCACCAAGTGATGGATAGGTAGCATTAGTCATAAGGAGGGAAACCTAGAGTTTCAGCTTCCCAAAGACACTTCTTTTGTATTCCATCTGTCTGGCATGGATGGACGATTTATGGTTAGAACTCGTCAAGGTTAAGAGTCTAAGCTTGGGTACATGGAAAGGATCATTGAAATGGAGATTTTAAATGAAATACTAAAGCATACTTTTCATAGAATAGAAAGGGGTGATCACGGAAAGGGAATGCGTTGAGTTAACTCACGTATAGTGGCTTTAAGTGTTGACCGGTGTGTTAAGTACAATGAGAAATGATAAGTATGAAGAAGGAAGTATTTAGAAGATGAGGGTAATTTAATCGGGACAAGTAAGGTTTTCGAAAGTAAAATGATTAATGCATTTGAATATGTATTTTTCAAAGGTATATCTACATATATGCTGATACATATATATTTTCGCATGCATATGATTGTAACGTGTGAGTACTCTTTTCTACTGTTTGTTTCCATACTGCATTGTATATTCCCAGTGGGCATAGGCTCACACACTCGCTTTGTTACGACAGGGTGGATGTGAGTTCATATATTGAGGGTGTTATATAGGTAAGTTTAATTTATTCAAGTTAGGTGCTCCCCATGGATCCCTGATGTAGTTTATATTACAACTATATTGGATGCAACAAGTGAAATGTCAACTAAAATAAAACTAAACTAGAAACATTATATAGATTGTTTCGTTGAACCTCGCATATAACGCTGGGTGGACCTATTTGACTCACAGGAAACCCATAAATCCGGGTCGGATCGTTACAAGTGGTATTAGTGCTCCCGGTTCAAGGTTCCTTTAGGGAGTGACGTGGTGAGGTCGGTAATCGATCATTCGACGTCGATTTTGGTTTAGTCCAGTCACGCTAAATTGGCGAAGTTTGTGATTTGTGTCGTCGATGGCAAGGTCAAAAGGTTAGCATAACAAGTAAATTAGTGCCATGTGGCATACGTTTAAGTTAGTTATATAAACATATTTTGCGTTTCTAATTAAGTGTGTTAAAATTTACGGGTATCCACGTAAACCAATAAGTGGTGAAACAGTGGTTTGTAGTGTGAGGTGTTTTGTGTTCCAGCCTTGGTAGACGTAGAGTCTTTGGAAATGTTAATAGGATGAGATGTCGCTTGTTAGGCAATGGTACCAAATTGTGAAGAAAAAAAATCAATGGTAGGGATTGATTATTAGAGTGTCTTGATTATATAAAGGGAAATTGGGAATTTAGATTATATGTAGCCTTGGGTGTGGCACATATGAGAGGTTAATATCGATGTGATAATTAGACAATTCTGATCCTTGGGGTAATATTGTGATTGATGGTAAAGTCGATGAGCATATAAATTGATGTAGGCCAACACTAGAGGATAAGTCAGTCTTAGTTGATAGTATGTTGTCTTGATGAGTGAACACCTTAGTGGTCGTTGGCCGATGAATGTATTTACAAGTGTTATCTACATGGGGAGAATGTGTTAGGTTCCTTGGTTACGGGCTCGAGGTTAGTCTGCCCCATTTATGTGCTTTGACTATAGTGAGGATTTAAAATCATCTTAATTATTGAGGTAACTCAAGGGTGTAGCTAGATAATAGTGGTCACTTCGTATTAAGTAATTAAATTGTGATGTTTTAGAATATGACCTCTTGCGGCATTGTGAGGGTGGGCCTCCTCTTGGGCAATACCCGATGTCCCTTGTCCTGCCAAAAACTTGAATGGTATTAATTTAAGAAATTGGTGGTCATAGTTTGGCATTTAGAGATAGGATCCCTTGTGGCATTCGTAGGTATGGGCCTTACTGTTCATAGGCAATGCTCGACGTCCTGTACCCTACCACAAAATATATAGTTGTGTTAAGTGCTAGATTGGCACATAGTATGAGGTTTACCGAGTAAGGAAATTATGTTATTGTGGTTGAACGCTAATTTAGGATTTAGGTTTGTGAAATTGTCTTGGAAATTTCTTCGGAAATTTATTCTAAGGTTTAGTAAGACATTAATGTGGGTGGTAGTCATTCCCTAGTAATAGTGAATCTGAGGATGTGTACCGTGCATTACAACGATGATAGTATATATCTTCGAAATCTTGGGATTTATTGTTACATTGAGGTTTATGTTGTGATGTCCATTTTGTAGTGAAATTCAGGCCATGTAGCATAGCTCATGGTATGACTGGCGGTTCCTTGTAATAGATGTGTAAGTTGTTAAAGAAGCATTTGAGTTTGATGTCATTGCCAATGAGATATTGGGAATCATTGGTGTATTAAAGTTTACATAAGTGATGGCAGACCATTGATGGTTATATCACAGTTAGATCATGTCAATTTGTGGCAGTGCCTTAGAGTTAGTGCCACGTCTTTTGATTTTACGCATGTGTCATGACATGGCCTTCGAAGATAATTTCGAAAATGGGTTGACCAATGCTAGGTGTTGCACCTAGGAGACTTAGTACATGGTGAGGGTCGTATGTCGTTTAGAAATGGGATTCGGGATGAGGTATTAGGCAAAATTATAGCACCTAAGTGTGCTACCTGTATGTCTAGTAATGACTCTGTTAAAGGAAATCATTAGGCACGAGAGATGCTTAAAAGTTAAGATCATATAGGCGGCGCTAAGAGTGGTAGCAATGGTTCTTTAGTTGGATGTTTGAGGTTATATAAGCGCTATGTTTCACTTGATGAGAGCGATCTTGAAAACTGACGCTCGTTATCGCAAGATAAGGATTTTGGAGGCCTAGTCATGATAGGTCGATAACCGATGACAGGTGTCATGAGAAGTAACTTCACCTTGATTTAGGATAGTTGTACTCACCAAGTGATGGATAGGTAGAATTATTCCTAAGGAGGGAAGCCTGGAGTTTCAGCTTCCTAAAGAGATTTATTCTATATTCCATCCGTCTGGCATGGATAGATGATTTATGGTTAGAACTCGTCAAGATTAAGAGGCTAAGCTAGGGTACATGGAAAGGCTATTTGTTTAAGTTAGTTGGGAGATAGTCATGCTTGGGAATTATCACTAAGACCTTAAAGTTTTTCATGACTGTATTGACAAGGTAATTGATGAGAATAAACCTTGGGGTTTTAAGCCGTAGTTTTGAGGATGCCCTAGGATTTGAAGATGGTTATAGGTCGTCAAGTGCTAAGTCTTGACAACCCAAGAATTTTGGGGATAAAATTACCTAAGGAAGGAGGTTTGTAATACCCCGCCCATGAGAAATATGTTATGATAATAAACTGGATACTTTATCCAGAGAAATAATTGCATAAACGAATGACAGAGAATTATACATAAAGCAACGCGGTGCGCGATGTAAATAAAAAGGAAATCCCATGTTGCATGGAAGAACAATTTGTTAAATTAGTTGGCATGAATATATTTTTAGAGTAAGACGTAATTTAACTAAGGAAAAAAAATGATAAATGGATGCAAGTATAAAGTAATATGATGACGGTAGGTGACACGGGGAAGTAAAACTTTGCGCAAGTTTTGTAGCAAACCTCGTGGATGATAAAAATAGTTTGTGCATTTATGGGTCAAAAGAGGAGAAAAGAAGAATATTATTTTAGACCGTTGATTAATCGATTACCCCCGGTCGATCGATCGACTAAGCAGGTCCTCGGCAGAACTAGTTCATTTTGTGTGATGTCTCCTTGCCAACCATAGTATCTTATGTGTTGTCAAATTGTGGGCTAATTAATACCTTATACAGGAATGTATTGGGGTTATGAGTTTCTCTTTTAACGTAACAACTCATTTGCTTGGATTATAAGAAGGCAATCATGTAAGTGTAAGGAGAAAACACTCCATCAGATTATTTAATCTCTCTCTCTCTCTCTCTAAGTTAGAGTCTCCCATTGGAGGTTTTTTGGATAGACTTATTTAGGGTTTAAACCACCCACTTTAACCACTATATAAACCTTGAAAACCATCACTTGTAAGCCTCTAAATAACTTATATTTCACTGGCAAACCATAGATAGATTATTGGGTTGAAGAGGAGAGTGTTCTTGGCATGATTGAGGGGTGCTTGGAGAGGTATTTTGATGATGAAGAAGAAATTCATGGAGCATCACTTGGAGCACTCTTGTAGTAATAATGGAGTCATGCTTTTAGATGGATTTTAGAGACCCCCTTGAGGCCACATTTGGAGGTTAGGGGTCTTCCATCTACTTCACCATTTCCACCATTATTAGAGCTCATTAAGGTGGGAAAACTAACTTTGATTTAAGTTTAATGTGTAGTATATTTTCAGCATGTTGTTTACACATATTAGGATAAATATATGTGTGTAGGATATTAGCTTGCATCCTAGTTTTGATTATCAACCATCTTGGCATTTCTAAGAAATGGGTGTCAAAATGGTGAAGTAAAGTGGGTCTTGAAACAAAATAAATTTCAGAAAAGAAATAATAAACATTTTTATGGAATAAAAATGTAAGAAATGTTATTTTGGTGTATTTCTGGTGAAAAAGAAATAATAAATATTTTTATGGAATAAAAATGTAAGAATTGTTATTTTGGTGTATTTCTAGTGAAAAAGAAAAAATAAACATTTTTATGGAATAAAAATGTTAGAAATGTCATTTTGGTGTATTTCTAGTGAAAAAGAAATAATAAACTTTTTTATGGAATAAAAACGTAAGAAATGTTATTTTGGTGCACTTCTAGTAAAAATTGATAATATTGTTTAGTTTGTTTTCTAGTAAGACTAACAATAAACATTTTGGAATAAAAATGGATATTTTGTGGAACAAAATATTGAATAATGTTGAGTATTAGACTACTACTACTAAATGGAAGAAATGTCAATTTCTAAGAAATAAAAAGTAGCATTGTGTAAAGGGTCCTATTTTATGCATTAAGGTTGATAAAGTAACAAGTGTGGAAGTCGAAAAAAGTGTCTTATTAAACAAGTGTTAAAATGGAGAAAGTGTTTTAAATATTAAGTTGGAAACTTAATTACCATTTTCAGAAATAACACTTGTTAAGGAATAAAATTGCAAATTTGGTAAATAATGGGTAAATTGGTAATTTACTTAAAGTGGAACATTTTAATGGAACAAAAATAATAAAGAATGTATTTACACTAATGTATGTGAAAATTAACTAAGTCCTAAAGCATGAATGAATTTTGTATAAATCACGTGTGTGTGTGTATAAGGGACTTATAGAAGAAAAGAAACAATCTTCCAAGTTTCAATGGAAAAATGGACGGTTAAATCTGGGTTTTGGCTTCGGCCTGGTAAAAGTAATGAAATGAAATAATGTGGTCATGTGAAAAATGATTAATAAGGACTCGGATGCAACCAGGAATAAGAAAGAAGGGCTCGGAGCCCTTGGGTGAAAAGTTCTAAATCACTGGCCAAAGCATATAGTGCGTGTGCATAGCCGTCGGTGTAGAGCTCGTGCAAGTATGAAGTAAAGGAAGATTCTGAGAAAATATATATAAGGAATAAGGAACGTGTTAAGAAATGGGTTGTGTGGTAAAATGTGTTAAAATAACCTAACTTGAATGAATGAAATAAATGTTCCGGTGAAGGGAGATGGGTAAGTAAATATGTAAATCTATTAATGTCCATAAGATAAGGCAGAAATGGTAAAGTAAACTGGGTAAATGGGTGATTAAGAAACAAAGTTGTTAACCCACAAATTGTATTAATATGTATTTGTAATACCCCGTATTTTTATGTCTTTTGAATTGAGGATTTATTAAATTTAATTGAGATAAATTAATTTAATATTAATCTAGAGTTTAATTTAAATATTTACTAGCGTGATGAGAGTTAGTAATTATTGGAAATTTATTGAATATTACTTATTGAGTAAAGTAATGTATAGAATTGAATTTATTAAAATTGTCACGAGTGAATAATATGACAATTATAGAAATTAAGTCGAGACGCGCCTTTGTCGTGTCGGGAATAAATTATTATAATAAAATGAGAATAAATTATAAGTCACCCATATGGTCATTTTGAGTGCGCCAACATGTCCAGAAGGGTCAAGATAGTCAGAAAAGTGTACCCGGGGGTTTCGTTTGGGTCTCGGGGCATTTTTAGGCCTAACTGGCACCTCGAGAAGGAGATTTAGTCACTTCCAAATTAGGCCTTAGTTAAATGAAGAAAATTGAGAATTAATATCATATGTTAGGAGATCCTTCTAGGTTTAACATTCTAAAAAGTTTAGAATGGCAGTGAGAGGAAGAAATGAAAAGGCTTTCCAAAAAAATTCAAGGCCAAGAACTAACCGAATTGCACCACAACCACCACCAAGATACAGATCGGAACATGGGGATCAAGTGTATACCTGTCAACTTCATGGAATCAGACCTACGATCTTAAGGAAAGTATCTATCTTGCTATTTCTTATTTGATATTTCACCCATGTTAGAATAGGATTAAGAACACATGTTCCTATTGAAGAATTATGTAATTTAGAAGATTTAAACCGCATGTTTTAAGTGCAATAAATGAAATCTGGAAATCTTGTCATATGTAGAGGATTACCTACGAATTGTAATGGTTTAATAGAAAGAAATCTGGAAGAAGAATGAAAATTTTGGAAATCTATTCAAAACTAGGATTCTTGATAATTCTGCTGAATTGACCCTTTTAATTCGTTGTCTTTGATGAATTCGTACATACTTTACGTAGGAAATCATGTAGATAGGTGTATATAATAAGTGGTTTAATTGTTTGAGAGATTGGGAATCGTTAATGTTGTTTTGAGAAATTTTATGGATGAAATCCATAGGTTGGATTAACAGAATCTCGGCAAGAACTGCTCGATCGATCGATCGACTCAAGAATGTCGATCGATCGACTCAAGAATGTCGATCGATCGAATAATTGATCGATCGATCGACTCAAGAATGTCGATCGATCAACTGATCGATCGATCGACTCCCTTTTGTCGATCGATCGACCCCTGGGAACTGAATGTTTTTCCTCTTTTTGTTTGATTCGGATTACATGCATAGGAGCCCTTAAACTTCATTTAAGAGCCTAATGGGTCATGAAGAGGACTAGTAGGGTCTAAGTAGGTTCCATTTAATATAATTTTATATGGATGTTAGTGAGGGTGTACCTACTGAATTTTACCTTTAAGAAGAGAAAATGCTTCTAGGGACGAGAAATAATTATAAAATGGTTATAATTGAGAATGAAAAGAGTGAGTTCGTTATGCGTAAGAATTGGGTAATTTGTACTACTTACGATTAAACTATTGTTATAGGCCGCGAGTGAACCTAATTGAAAGATGTGAATATTTATATATATAACCGAGTGATTGTGTGCGTGTATATATATTATATCTCTGTATATAATCGTACCCGCGCTACTTGCTATCACGGAGGTTGTTGCGCTGGGACAGTCTTATCTCGATGGGACCTTTATGGGGGGCTGTTGACTTGTACCCTAGAACATAGGATTCTTTGGTACAGGCTATCTGAGAATGATAGTCAGACGGTCCTTAGAGACGTGAGGGTATGTACTGACCTCATAGTGACTTGGAACTATGCTTCGCCTCCATTTTGTGTGTATTATGTTAATAGAGTTGGAGAGTGATTTCGAACTAGTATTTCCCTTGTACGTGGTATACGAAGACTTGATAGTAGAGTATGCCAGCACCATAGATTTTATGTGAGGTGCCGATTAGTATATATATTGTATGAGTGATTAATATATATACCTATACCTGAGATTTTTCTACTGTACGTATAAGAAGATAAGTAATTGAATAAATGCTCCTAATCATAGTAAGTGTTTGAAAGCTCACAGTATTGAGAAATACATAATTGACTTCAATAACCTTTCAGTAGATTTTATCTTAATTTAATCAGAGAGTTATGATCTTGTGAATCAGAGCTTATGGGAGGAGTATAGAGTTAGACTTATGGGTTATGTTAGTAGTACGATAGGCATGCACACTAGGTGAGAGGTGAGAATTCTCAAGAGAATGTCGTGTACTAACATGGTTGTCATATTAGCTAGTAAGCATTTTAAATACTTGCTAAACCATTTTAAAAAAATTTTGCACTCGGGCTCTGACCCGTTTTATGTCTTTCTTTCCTTCTCTTGTGTGTGTGTGTGTGTCTGTGTGTGTGTATATATTACATGTGCTCAGCCACATGGGCGTCACGTGTAGATTCATTTGACTGGACGTGTTGCAGCTTCTGTGGGAGTTGCATGTCATTGCAGTAGACGCTTCCTCCTTTGGCTCCTCAGATTTCTATTTAGTTCTTTTAGTTAGGGCATGTGTCGCCCATTTTCAGACTCATCTTCAGACTTGATAGGGATTCCATACACTTCAATCATTTTAGTATTTTGTTTTCATTTGGGATTATTTTATCTATCACATTGTCAGTGGTTCTGGTTATTTATTTGGATTTAAGTAATCTAGTTGACATGTTTCATTGGATGATTGGTATCTTTATCATTTGTATTATTCATAAATTTTTTTTTTTTGCTTAAAAGGTTTTTACAATGGAAGTTGATAAATAAAATCATTTAATTTTGACACTTAGCTTAATTATTTAGGGTGATTAAAACATAAAAATTATTTTCGACAGTGATGCTAAGAATGAACCACACCGTTCACCTTGATTTTAATTTTATAAAGGACTGATCACCCAGTATTTAATTAGGCGAGGTGTTACAGGTGGTATCAGACCATCAGGTCCTGGTGTCCATTAGGATCTGTATGACTTATTTCGCTTTCAGCTTAGCGTCTTTTATATAGAGATCTATTTTGAGGACCGTTGTATTCTTGTATTTACACTTTTGTCTTCAGCTATTTGAGATTTAATAATAACTATATAATAATAAACTTCCTTCTCGTTTCAGATGCCTTTGAGACAAGCACCCCGAGACAGGAATGCCAAGCCCGAGCAGCCAGCAGCTCCAGCTCAGGGAATGATGAATGCAACTGAATTAGCCACCATTGTTGCTCAGGCGGTGAATGCCGCATTAGCAGTGGTACAGCAGGCTCCACCCTAGGTTTAGGCATAAGAGCCAATGCCAGCACAGCTTCCCACTTCATGGGAGCGGGTCAGGGATGCCTTTCGGAAGGCACATCCCTCGAAGTTCTCAGGTAGCTCGGACATCGTGCTCGCCAGCTAATGGATGAAGGATATCCAGAGGCATCCGCGTATGTATGAGTGAAACGACATGCAGATACAATTATTGGCTTTCTTCAAGCTAATAGAGGCCGCTTTGCAGTGATGGATGTCCACCACCACCTGGGAGGAGAGGGACATCATGTCAATTCAGTCGTTTTGGGTGCGATTTGACCGCAAATATTTTCCATCCGCCGTGCAGACTGAGATGAGGCGGAGGTTACTGAATCTTAAGCATGAGAGTATGATAGTTGATGAGTATGAGGAGGAGTTCATGAGACTTCTCACTAGAGTGCTGGATGAGGCACCCACTGAGGAGAAGAAAATATTGTTGTTTTTAGATGGATTGGTCTGGAGGATTCGTCGTCACCTCATAGGTAATCTATCATTGGGTACTTACACTAATGCACTCAATGCCACTCTGTTGCACTGTCAGGATCATCACTTCCATAAACAGGGGAGCAAACGAGTAGGGGAGTCCAGCCAGTAGGGCTAGACTAGAGGTAGTAGTGCCGGTGGAGCACCATCAGCTCAGGGGCAGACCCGTCATAGTGAGCAGAGTTCCCATCAGGGGGACCCTACTAAGTGATTTTGATCAGACGATTCTAAGCAGGGATTTAGGGGATTTAGACAGGGCCAGCAAGGCCAGACCAGTCAGTATGGCCAGTAGGGCCAACACCATCAGTAATAGGTTCAGCAATAGGGCCATCAGGGCCAACAACGTTTTTAGCAGGGCTAATGGCAGGGTGATAACGGCCAATAGGGTCGTGGCAAGTAGGGACAGAGGGGAGGAAACTTTAGGGGCAGGTGTTTTGGATGTGACAAGAATGTCCATAGGCGCCATGATTTCCCATAGGGGGATAGGGCCCCACAGCAGCTGGCTGCCCACCATAAGCCATAGAGGCCACTCTTTCCAACCACCCTCCCAGCGTTAACTTAGATGCCAGCCTTACCAGCCATCCCAGCAGCCCCCGTTCAGCAGGGGTAATTACAGTATAAACGTGTCTATAACGTCCATCAGGCCGCAGCACCTCAGGCACCACCCGTGATAGAGGGTATGTTTCCTATCCATGGCACTATGGGTCGATTTTTATTTGATATTGAGGTGTCACACTGTTTTATATCTACCATATTTGCACGAGCCACAGGGTTATTAGATACGGCAGAGAGTATCGTGACATGCGTAGATTCAGCACTGGGAAATTGGTCCTTAATTTTCTTTATATGCTGGGGTGTAGGTATAGAGATTGGTAGCTTGATTTTACCTGCGAACATGATAGTTTTAGATATGCATGAGTACGACGCCATTATTAGCATGGAATGGCTCGTTGCGTATAGAGTCATGATAGATTGTTTCGGTAGGAGTATTATCTTTGTCATTCCTGGTAAAGAGATGTTTTTGGTGGTGATTCCTCGCCCAAAGGGAGGATCTTCCACCCATTTATATTACATAGAGGAAGAGACCTATAAGGAGATTGTGATTCCCCTGGATTTGATACCCGTTGTTTGAGAGCTTTTGGATGTATTCCTGGAGATACTGGTCTTACCTCCCAATAGAGAGATAGATTTTGTCATAGACATGATGCAGGGCACTCGTTCGATAGCACGTACAACATACCGTATGGCTCCATCGAAGATGAGGGAGTTACAGGATGAGGTAGAACAGCTATTAGGTCAGGGTTTCATTCCTAGGATCACCTCACATTGGGGGGCGCTCCGGTGTTGTTTGTGAAAAAGAGATATGGTTCGTTGAGATTGTGCTTGGACTACCGGGAGTTAAATAAGTTAAAAAAATTGAATAAATATTCGTTGCCCCGAATTGATGACCTGTTCGACTAGCAAAGAGGAGCAACCTTCTTTTCGAAGATAGATTTGATATCGGGATACCATCATCTACGGATAAGGGAGCAGGAAGTGTCGAAGACTGGTTTCTTGACGAGAAATGGGTCCTATGAGTTCAGAGTCATCTCATTTGGGATGACAAATGCTCCATCCGTATTCATGGACTTTATTAACCGAGTTTTCAGAGAGTTCTTGGATCAGTTTGTCATCGTCTTCATAGATGACATCCTAATTTATTCACAGACCGAGGAGGAGCATGCCGAGCACTTGAGATAGGTTCTTCAGACTCTATGAGAGTATCAGTTGTATGCTAAGTATGAGAAGTGAATATTCTAGTTACGAGAGGTATAGTTTCTGGGGCACATTGTGTCGAAATTGGGAATATTAGTTGACCCAAGAAAAGTGTCGGCGGTGAGGGAGTGGGGACAGCACACGACACCGACATTGGTACACAGTTTCTTGGGGTTAGCTGGGTACTACAGATGGTTCATTCGATATTTTTTTAAGATAGCGGGTCCATTGACGAATCTGACTCACTAGGGAGTACCGTACGTATGGAATGACGCTTGTCAATTGGCTTTTGATGAACTGAAAGATAAGTTGACTTCGGTGCCAGTTCTTGCTTTACCTAGGCCAGGAGTGGAGTACTTGGTGTATACTGACGCCTCTTTATAGGGACTCAGTGTTGCACTTCAGCAGGAGGAGCAGGCTATAGCTTTTGCCTCACGAAAGTAATTACCCCACCCATAACCTGGAGATAGTTGTGATTGTGTTTTCATTGCGAATTTGGAGGCATTACTTGTTGGGGGAGAAGTTTCGATTGTTCACAGACCATAAGTCACTACAGTACTTGTTCACTCAGTGAGAGTTGAACATGCATCAGCGTAGGTGGATGGATTTTGTAAAAGACTACTTGTTCAAGATACAGTACCATCCGGGGAAGGCTAACGTGGTTGCTGATGCGTTAAGCCATAGGCCGATAGGTGAGGTAGCGGAAGTGTGGAGAGCAAAATGAAAAGAGTTGGGACACCAAGACGCGATAGCTCGTTCCTTCATCTCCGTTATGACAGTCACACCCGAGATTTTTACGAGGGTGATACAGGCCCAAGCAATGGATACGTTTTGTCAGGACCAGATTGTATGGCTCTTAGCTGAGAGTGCTGAGTCATATTCAGTTAGTTTTGATGGGGGTTTGAGATTTAATGGGAGATTGGTGGTCTCGGATGGAGATGATTTACGTCATGTAGTGATGACACAGTCGCACAAGTCTATATTTACGGTACATCCCGGAGGGGATAAAATGTACCAGGATATGAGGTGGCAGTACTGGTGGATTGGGATAAAGAAGGACATTGCGGAGTTCGTGTCCAAATGTACTACTTGTCAGATGGTAAAGGTAGACCACTAGAGACCACCACGGTTACTTCTGCTGTTGAAGATATCTACGTGGAAATGGGAGAGAATTTCCATGAATTTCATTACTGGGCTTCCTACATCACAGCAGGGTCACGATTCCATATGGGTTATAGTGGATCGGTTGACCAAGGTATCTCATTTTCTTCCAGTGTGGATAGACTACACCATGGCTAGTATGCATAAATTTTTATTGTCGAGATAGTTAGGCTACATGGGGTGCCCCTAGATATTGTGTCTGATAGAGATAAGATTTTTGTGTCGTGTTTTTGGGAGAGCTTCCAGGAGGCCATGGGTACAGAGTTGAGATTGAGTTCAACTTATCACCCACAGACGGATGGGCAGACAGAGCGTACCAATCAGATGTTGGAGGATACACTACACATGTGTGTCCTTAATTTTGGAGGGGGCTGGGAGTCGTATCTTCCACTGGTGGAGTTCGCATATAATAACTCCTATGAGTTCACGATCGATATGGCCCCATTTGAGGCATTGTATGGAAGACCTTGTCGTTCTCCCGCTTGTTAGTTAAAGGTGGGGGACAATAGGTTTCTCGGACCAGAGGTAATTCAGGAGACGTCAAATAAGGTAGAGTTAACCAGAAGTCACATTCGGGTAGCCCATGAGAGACAGAAAGTTACTCCGATGCAAAACGGTCCTTTCGAGAGTTTAGCGTGGGGGACCAAGTATTACTGCATGTGTCTCCTATGAAAGGAGTAATGAGATTCGGGAAAAGGGGGAAATTGGATCTGAGATACGTAGGACCCTTTCCCATTATTGAGATAATAGGGTCGGTGGCATACAGATTGGGGCTGTCAGAGCGCTTGCACCGTATTCACGATGTATTCCACATTTCATCGTTGAGACGATATCTGCGGGATGACGTGGCCCACACTCACATTGCGATAGAGGAGATTGACTTACAACCCGACCGTTCTTATGAGGATAAACCAGTGGCTATCCTAGACCATAGTGGGAATAGATTGAGGCCAAATATAGTTCCACTTGTACGGGTTCAGTGGGAGCATCATAACGTGGAGGATTCCACTTGGGAGCGTGAGGCAGATATGCGCGAAAAATACCAAAATTTATTTTTACCAGGTATGCCTTATTTTCTGAATTTTGGGATGAAATTTCGTTATTAGGGGGGAAGTATGTAATACCCCGTATATTTATGGCTTTTAAAATGGGGATTTATTAAATTTAATTGCGATAAATTAATTTAATATTAATTCGGTGTTTAATTTAAATATTTACTTGCGTGATGAGAGTTAGTAATTATTGAAAATTTGTCGAATATTACTTATTGAGTAAAATCATGTATAGAATTGAATTTATTAAAATTGTCACGAGTGAATAATATGACAATTATAGAAATTAAGTCGGGACGCGCCATTGTCGTGTCGGGACTAAATTATTATAATAAAAAGTGTATAAATTATAAGTCTCCTATATGGTCATTTCCAGTGCGCCAACTTGTCTGAAAGATTCGAGATAGTCAGAAAAGTGTACCCGGGAGTTTAGTTTGGGTCTCGGGGCGTTTTTAGGCCTTCCCGACGCCCCGGGAGGGCGATTTAGTCATTTACAAATTAGGCCTTTGTTAAATGACAAAAATTGTGAATTAATATCAGATGTTAGGAGAGCCTTCTAGGGTTAACATTCTTAAAAGTTTAGAACGACAGTGAGAGGAAGCAAGGAAAAAGCTTTCCAAAAAAATTCAAGGCCGAGAACTAACCGAATTGCTACACCAACACCACCAAAATGCAGGTCGAAACGAGGGGATCAAGTCTATATCTGTCAACGTCATGGAATCAGACCTACGATCTTAAGGCAAGTATCTATCTTGATATTTCCTAGTTAATATTTCACCCACGTTAGAATAGGATTAAGAATATATGTTCTTATTGAAGAATTATATAATTTAGAAGATTTGAATCGCATGTTTTAAGTGTATTCATGAAATCTGGAAGTCTTGTCACATGTAGAGGATTACCTACGAATTGTAATTGTTTAATAGAAAGAAATCTGGAAGAAGAATGAGAATATTGAAAATCTATTCAAAACTAGGGTTCTTGATAATTCTGCTGAATTGGCCTTTTTAATTCGATGTCTTTGATGAATTTGTGCATGCTTTACGTATGAAATCATGTAGGTAGGTGTATATAATCAGTGGTTTAATTTTTTAGGATATTAGGAATCGTTAATGGTGTTTTGGAGATATTTTATGGATGAAACCCTTAGGTTGGATTGACAGAATCTGGGCACAAACTGCTCGATAAACGACCGACTCAAAAATATCGATCGATCAACTGAAGAATGTCGATCGATCGACCCTTCCTGGAAACTGAATGTTTTTCCTCTTTTTGTTTAATTCAGATTAAATGCGTAGGACCCCTTAAACTTCATTTCAGAGCCTAATGGGTCATGAAGAGGATCAGTAGGGTCTAAGTAGGTTCTGTTGAATATAATTTTATATGGATGTAACCGTAAGATAATGGGGGTATGACACATGTCGAGAATCGTGTGTACGTTAACTAAAGAATTGAGAGAATTATGAAGAACTTAGACCAGTATGTTAGTGAGGGTGTACCTATTGACTTTTACCTTTAAGAAGAGAAAATGCTTCTAGGGACGAGAAATAATTGTAAAGTGGTTATAATTGAGAATGAAAAGTGATGAGTTCATTATGCGTAAGAATTGGGTAATTTGTGCTACTTACGATTAAACTATTCTTATAGGTCACGAGCGAACCTAATTGAAAGATGTGAATATTTATATATATAACCGAGTGATTGTGTATATATATAAATTATATATCTCTGTATATAATCATACCCGCGCTACTTGTTATCACGGAGGTTGCCGTGCCAGGACAGTCTTATCTCGATGGGACCTTTATGGGGGATATTGACTCATACCCTAGAACATAGGATTCCTTGGTACAGGCTATCTGAGAATGATAGTCAGACGGTCCTTAGATACGTGATGGTATGTGCTGACCTCTTAGTGACTTGAAACTATGTTTCGCCTCCATTTTGTGTGTATGGTGTTAATACAGTTCGAGAGTGATTCCGAACTAGTATCTCCCTTGTACAAGGTATACGGGAACTTAATAGCAGAGTATTCCAGCACCATAGATTTTATGCGGGGTGTCGATTAGTATATATATTGTATGAGTGATTAATATATATACCTATACCTGAGATTTTTCGATTGTTGGTATAAGAAAATAAGTAATTGAATAAATGCTCCTAATCATAGTAAGTGTTTGAAAGCTCACAGTATTGAGAAATACATAATTGACTTCAATAACCTTTAAGTAGATGTTATCTTAATTTAATCATAGACTTATGATCTTGTGAATCAGAACTTACGGGAGGAGTATAGAGTTAGACTTATGGGTTATGTTAGTAGTACGGTAGGCGTGCACACTAGATGAGAGATGACAATTCTCAAGAGAGTGTCGTGTACTAACATGGTTGTCATATTAGCTAGTAATCATTTCAAATACTTGCTAAACCATTTTAAAACTGTTTTACACTCGACCTCTGACCCGTTTCCTGTCTTTCTTTCCTTCTCTTGTGTGTGTGTGTGTGTGTATATATATATATATATTTCTTTTATATTTGAAATTCAAATTTTCTGGAATTTATTTTATATTTCTTTTTCTTTTTTTTTATTTTTAATTTTAGTTTTTCTATATTTTATATTTTTAGGACTTTAGGTTTTATTTTTGCTTCTTTTGTAGTTTTTATTTTTATTATTTGAGTTTTATTTTTGATAGATTTTATTTATTTTTAGAGAATTTATGCTTTATTTTAGTGCGTCGAGTATTTATTTTCCTTTATTTTCATTTGTTTTTAGTTTTTAGTTAGTTTATTATTTTTTTTTTGTTTTGTTTTATTAGTTTTTATTTGAGTCGTGTTTAGTTTTTAGAGTGTGTATTGTGTGTCATGTTATTTTTATTTTCTTTAGTTTTTTTGGTGAGTTTTATTTTTAATTGATTTTTATTTTTATTTTTATTTTATTTTATTTTAGTTTTTATTTTACTTATTTTTATTTTATTAGGTTTATTTTTACTATTTTCTTATTTTATTTTATTTAGGGTGCAAAGTTAAACACACACACACACACAAAACTAACATACCTTGACATACACCCAAATAATAACTCACACAAACCACCCTTACCATACACCCCACTCACACCCTACATCTCCCCAACCCATCTTCAACCTACACCTTTCTCTCTCCTCACTCATACCTCCATTAACACGCCTATCTTCTCTCTCTTCCACTAAAACCCATTACAACACCATACCCTTAACCTCTACACCACCAAACCCGATCCACCAACCCGCCAAAACCACTTCCAACCCGCTGGCGAGACCCACGTCTACTCCAACCAAACCCGGTTATACTCATATCGCGATCCAGTTGCTCTCAAAACCAAAACCCATCACCAACTCACTTTTAGAAACGAACTCGACCCATACCAGCAGCTTAAACCCATCATAACCCATACCCGATATCCCTTATCCCTCCAGAATCATCACTTCGAACCCATCTCTTCCTAGCCCGAACTCATCCTAGCTCCGACGACCTACAACCCAGCAGCCCCTCCCATGGCTTCGGCTGGTGACATCCACCTCCGGCCTAAATACCGACCACACCCACCAACTCGTGGCAGCCCCATTTTGAGACCATCCAACCCAAACCATAAATCCATATAACCCTTCCAAACCCATTAACCCCTAAGCTCCATAGCCACATATTTTAAAGAAGAAGAAGACCCAATTTGAGGGATATATAAGATTGTAGGGTGAAAATTCTAGAGTTAGAGAGAGAAACATTTTATTTTTTTAGTTTACATTTTTTTTTTCTTTTTTTTATTAGAGAAAAAAATTCAATAAATTGAGTGTTTGTAATTAATGATTGATGTTGGAATAATTGACGAATTAATGCAATTGAAGGCAATTTTGGTTTGATTACTCCTCTTTAATTTTCATTTTATGCACTTATTTGATTCTAATTTTTATTGGATGATAATTATGGAGGGCTAATCATCCCATTCAAGGGGTGAATTGAAACTCTCATGAATCCAATTTGATTTAATTGTCAATTTTAATTTTGTTAGTTTCCTTTGATTAGTAAATTTAATTCCTACTTATTTTCAAATTGAGAAATGAAAAATCATCCTTGAGAAAGGATTGAAAATTGTATTATTATTTGATCATTTGATTCAAACTGGAGATAGTCTTATCACTTGATTTAAATGTTAGTATAATTTTAATCTACTCTTGGTTTTATTTTGTCTAATTAAAATTAGTTTGATGAATCGATCATAGCGAGTGATTCATTTAATTGATTATAATTCATTTAGAGTAGTGCTTGTGGGAATTAAACTTACTTTTCTAAAAGAATATTTGATTACTTCATTAGTGTAATGATAATTAGCTTTTGAATTAAATGAATATTTTGGAAGTCATTAAAATAGTGCAACCTAGATTAATTTGTGCGAATTGAGGGTGGATTTTCCATATCTTGAATATTTTTCTCTCATTTAGTCACATCTCACTCCTTTTTAATCACACACTTGTTTATATTTCTCATATTTTGACAAACACAAAAAGAATCTCTATCAAATGGTGCAATTGCCAATCTTTGGAGCTCCAAGCACTTGATAGGATTCCCTATTGTGATTCATCTGCATTGCATTTTTACTTTTTTTTTTCGTACCATTTTTCATTTTTTTTAGAAGGCTTGTATTAGGATTTTTATTTTTATTCTTATCTTGTCTTGTAGTGCTTAGAGACACCATTTATTTTTCATTGTTTGGCCTCCCCCTCAGTTACCCTTCCTTATTTAATCGGAAGGGCCTTCTGGACGCCATTTAGGGAAGCCCCTAGGTCAGCACTCCAATCAAGATGGCTAATGAAGTCCATAATGAACTGGCAGTAATAATAAATATGATGAAATACTTAAATAAAAAAATCAAGAATCACAAATATTATAAGGGAAAGTTCCAAACATAAAAGGGAGAGTGTTTGAGAGGTGTGCATAGCTAACCTCTCTGAGGTAAGATAAACAACCAAGGTTTTGTCGTTGGGTAGGAAAACTCCCCTTAGGATCCATAGAAAAATATATGGATGATTAGAAACAAGTCCATCAATAGGGGATTTCCCCTTGATAACTTCAATTTCCCCCGACCTGGGTGGAGGGGGAGAAATAACAACGACATTGGTTGGTTTATTCTTCTTTATAGGATGAGCCTTCGTCTTCTGTGGAGAATATTCCATGTTGACTGGACTAGAGGCTTCCCCGGACTCCTTTCTTTTGGATGGGTGAATATTAGGAGAAATGGGGAGGATACAATCACCCATAAGATTGGGAATTTTCCTCTTTGGGGATATGATATCCTAAAAGGAAGTCGGGTCAACAATAGGACTAGAAGAAAGGTTTAGGGGCTTAAAGGAATCAGACCCCTTAGAAATACTATCACACGAACCATCATGGTTGGTGTAATTCTCAAAGATCACCAATTATATATCCATTAGTCAAGCAATGTAGTATGTTATTAAAGAAGTGTATGAGAAGAGAATGGTTGCCGACCTTGGATGATCATAGTCCCCTAACCTTTGCATGATCACCCAAATCTTCTTAAAGGAAATGAATTTCACCTCCTCTATCTTAGGCTCTTTATTTTTTGAGATGTTGGATAGTCAATAAGGGGAAAATATTAAAAAAAAAATTAGAGCACAGAATATTAAATAAAAGTAAAAAACACTTTGAGATGAGATCATTTATGTCCCAAGGGCTTGTATAAACCTATTTTAATAAAAACAAAACTTTTGGGGCATTTGAGGACATTATAAGGCTCATCACCCTCAACAATGGGAAAATATTTTTCCCTAAAAAACCATGGGATATGTTGGAAATTATGAATGCAAATACATAAATGGAACTCTTTATATATCTCAAAAATGTCAACTTCAATACAACAATGTAATTTCTGAATAGTCACTATAAAACTTCAAGGCGTGATGTCACTTTCCTAAATACAGTATTTGCCCCACACGAAGAATTTCGGTATACAAACGGGAATCAGCAAATCCGTACTCAAGATACAATGAAGCACTTGCACTGTCTGCAACTTGTATATTTGAAGACAGCCCTTGGATGTAGCAGCAAAGAACAGTCAATCAAGTTCTTATTCTGTTTATGTGCAGAAAACAGAATAAGAGAATTTGTATCTCCTGAAAATTGTAAGAGAGTAATAGCAGGGTCTGGAAATCTGAAACTAGTTTCTGTTATCAATGTAATTCCGTTTTTAGGCAGCCTTTATTTATAGAAAATGAAAGGCTTTGTCTTCAAGAGTCATGACTGTTGAATTAAGTCATTTCCGAACAGGTATGACTGTTAATTACCAACAGTCTTAAGTCCTTTCCGAACAGGTATAATAATACCGAATCGGTTTTGCACGGGTCAACAAAAAAGTGACCGCGCTCGAGATCCGACCCGGACGAATCCCGGCAACCCGCTACCACTGCGGACACGCGGCGTGCGAAGTGCAAAGTGCGCCACTAGCGCCTCTACAGCCCACTGCCCCGAACCCGCACGCGCGCGCGCGCGCGCGCGCGCGTGTGCGTGTGCGTACGGTGCTTCGCACCGTATTGAGGTCTCTTGAATAGCCTCTTAAATGCTAGATGAATTAACTCTTCATCTTCCATTTGTACTTATTAAGTGTACAAATTCTTAACATTTTTCCAATGTGGGACTCAAAGGTTGCCCACCCCTTTTATAGCTTAGTGGTGACACTTAGCTTTGTACATTTTCCAATGTGGGACACTATCCCCTTTTATATTTGGGTTAGCTTCCCACCTCTTCCACACACTTCCAATGTGGGACAAGCTTTTAAGGCTTTTACACCCAAAAAACTCTTACTCTCTTATTTTAAAAATCTCCAACATTCCTCCACCATTTTCAAAATAAGTTTTGTAAATCTTTGATTGTCTGTAAGACTGTGTATAAGCATTGGTGTCTCACGACTTGAACCAATACCCTGTGAAGGTTCGTCAAGGTTAACCATGAAAGTATAGTAGACTTGTCTTTGAACTATCAATCTATATTGATTATCCGGATTTGTCTTCACACACAAATCTTTTAGTCACTGATTATCCATATAAGCCGACACATGAATTAGGCCTTGTGTCTGTACCTTGATTTCGTGAGTGCTTTAGAGTCAAGCCCAATACTCATAGGAAGCGGCACCACTTCCACACTCATATAGGTAGATTATCATAGGTGTCCATGTAACTTAAAACACCATAAATCTATTAAGGTTAAACCCTTCCTCTTTCATTATTCATTACATGTTCTAAGCACTTATCCTTGGGATGTTAAATTTCATAGTGCTTACAATCACGTCGTATGATGTACTTTAATCATTGAACTTGAGACTTGAATATATCAAGTTTCAAGTTGAGTTTCCATCAAGAGTGATTATCATTAATGGGCTTTAGTCCCATCCCTATTGATGTCTTAGACACCAGTCCTCTTGCAAGACCTTTTGTAAAAGGATCAGCTAAATTTTGACTTGACTTTACATAATCCACTGTGATTACACTATCTGTAATCATTTGTCTGACATAACTATGTCTCAGGCCAATATGTCTAGACTTTCCATTATACACTTTACTATAAGCTCTGGAAAGTGTAGACTCACTATCACAATGTATAGATATTGGAGGCATTGGTTTTGGCCAAACTGGAATTTCAATTAATGAATTCCTTATCCATTCTGCCTCTTTACTAGTTGCAGCTAATGCTACAAACTCAGCTACCATAGTAGATACAGCTATACAAGTTTGTTTCTTTGATCCCCAAGAAACAGCTCCTCCACCAAGAGTGAAAATCCATCCACTTGTTGAGGAATGATCCTCCCGCTCAGTTATCCAACTGGCATCAGAAAACCCTTCTAATACTGAAGGATATCCATTATAGTATATACCATAGTCCATAGTTCCTTTCAAATATTTTAATATTCTATTGACAGCATGCCAATGCAATAAACTTGGATTACTAGTATATCTACTTAATTTACCAACAGCATAAGCAATATCAGGTCGAGTACATGTCATGGCATACATTAAACTACCAATTACTCGTGCATATTCCAATTGTGAAATAGCTCTACCATTATTAGGGATCATCTTTAGCTGTGGTTCAAAAGGTGTACTAACAGGTGTGCAATCAAACTGATTAAATTTCTTTAAAATTTTCTCAACATAATGAGATTGAGTGAGAATTATATTTTTATCTTTCCTTATTATTCTCATTCCTAATATGACATCAGCTACACCCATATCTTTCATATCAAATTTAGAAGACAAAAAACTCTTAGTATTATTAATGCTTTCTAAATCAGTACCAAGAATTAACATGTCATCTACATATAAACAAATGATCACACCTTTACCATTAGCAAATTTACTATAAACACACTTATCAGATTCATGAATTTTAAAACCATAAGAAATAATGACTTTATCAAATTTTTCATGTCATTGTTTAGGTGCTTGTTTTAGGCCATATAAGGACTTAATAAGTTTACATACTTTGTTTTCTTGTCCAGGCATAACAAACCCTTCAGGTTGTTCCATGTAAATTTCTTCTTCTAAGTCACCATTTAAAAATGCAGTTTTTACATCCATTTGATGAATCTCAAAATTATATATAAATGCTAATGCAATTAAAATTGTAATAGTGGCGGTTCTAGCAACAGGTGCATAGGTATCAAAATAATCAATTCCTTCTTTTTGTGTAAAACCTTTAGCAACCAATCTAGCCTTGAATTTATCAATTGTTCCATCTATTTTCATTTTCTTTTTAAAAATCCATCTACACTTAATGGGTTTAGATCCTGGAGGTAAGTCTACTAATTTCCAAGTTTTATTTCCCAAAATTGAATCCATTTCATCATTTATAGCTTCTTTCCAAAATGCTGAATCTACAGACTTAATTGCCTCACTATAAGTTTGTGGGTCTGTTTCAACGCTAAGAGTCAAAGCATATTGATTATAAGATGTATCTCTAGTTCCTTCAACAAGATAGACTACAAAGTCGGGACCAAAGCTTTTTTCTTTCCTAGGTCTTTTACTTTTTCTAATCTCTATTTGTTCTACTAGTGGAGTTTCAGGTAACTGTGAAGGAGTGCTTACTTCTTTTTCATTATTAATTCTAGGAATAGAAGAAAACCTTTGTTCATAAAAAATTGCATCTCTCGATTCAATTATTGTATTTACCTCAATAGAATCATTAGGTTCACTAACCAAAAATCTATAGGCTTTACTATGTTGTGCATAACCTATGAAAATACATTCAACACCTTTGCTTCCTAATTTCTTTCTCTTAGTTTCGGGTAGTCTTACAATAGCTCTACAACCCCAAACTTTAAGATAACCTAAATTAGGTTTTCTATTCTTCCATAATTCGTAAGGAGTTTTCTTATTATCTTTAACAGGTATTCTATTCAGAATATGACATGCAGTTAAAAGTGCTTCTCCCCAAAACCCTTTACTTAAACCAGAATAAGAAAGCATAGTATTAACCATTTTAGTTAGTGTCCTATTTTTTCTTTCTGCTACTCCATTTTGTTGTGGTGTATAAGGTGCAGTAACTTCATGTATAATTCCCATATCTTCACAAAATTGAGGAAAGTGATATTCACCACCTCTATCAGATCTAAGACATTTTATTTTAGAATCACATTGATTTTCAACTTCATTTTTATATGTCTTAAATCTATTGATCACATCATCCTTAGAGTTTAAAAGATATACGTAACAATATTTTGAAAAGTCATCAATAAATGTAGCAAAATATTTACTACCACCTCTAGTAGGCGTTCCATGCAAATCACAAACATCGCTATGTACTAATTGCAACAAAGATGTAGTTTTTTCTATTTTAGGAAAAGGCAATCTTGTTATTTTTGTTTGCATGCATATTTTACACTTTTCATTCATATCATTCTCATATTTAGGAATCAAATTTAAATTAACCATGAAATGCATTTTCTTTGTATTAACATGTCCTAAACGACTATGCCATAATGAAAGACAATCAACGATATAAGCAGAAGAATCCTTTTCATTGATATTGAGCTTAAACATGCCCTCATACAAATATCCTTTGCCTACAAAGGTACCATTCTTAGTCAGAATAAATTTGTCTGACTCAAATACAATCTTAAAGCCAAATTTGTTAAGAAGACTTCCAGAAACTAAATTTTTCCTAACATCAGGAACATGAAAAACATTGGTGAGGCTAAGGATTTTCCCGGAAGTGAATTCGAGATCCACTGTCCCTTTGCCTTTAACCGCAGCTGTAGATGAATTTCCCATATAGAGAACATCTCCTTCCACGGTTTCATAGGCAGAGAATAAGTTCTTGTCCTTACAAACATGCCTTGTGGCACCAGAATCAACCCACCATGAGTTGTCTTCTCCAAGCATATTAGCCTCGGATATCATAGCAACAAATATTTGCTTTGTGTCTGATGTCCCTCCTTTTTCCTTTAGTTTCTTGAACTCACGACAATCCTTCTTGAAGTGACCTGGTTTGTTGCAATGAAAACAATTTCCTTTCTTCTTTTTGTTTGCTTTAGAATTATTTGAAAAATTCTTCCGCTTGTTATTTTTTCCACGATTGCCATATTTTTGCTCCTTTCCTTCCTCCACCACATGGACCTTAGAAACAGAATTTTCTTGTTCCTCTTTACCATCTAGAATTCGAGACTCTTGTTCAATTCTTAAATGAGTCTCTAATTCTTCAAGTGAAAGATCCTCCTTTTTGTGTTTGAGTTCTTTCTTATAGTCAAACAAAAAGAAGGAGGAAGTTTTTCAATTATGGCAGCAACAATTACATTATCATCCATGTTTAATTTTTTCAGTTTGCAATTATTTATGATGCGTTGGATGTCATGAAATTGTTCTAGCACGGGCCTATTATCATGCATTTTAAAGCTTAGAAACTGACCGATAAGGAACTTCTTACTTGTAGCGTCTTCCGTTAGATATTTGGTCTCCAATGTTTCCCATAAAGTTTTTGCTGTCCCAACATTTTGGTACAAGTCGAACAAATTATCAGCAAGTGCATTGAGAATGTGACCACGACACAAATAATCATCGGTCTCCCATTTTGCGCGTTGCCTAGTCTGTTCCACGGTTTCATCTTCATCTTCATTTGGTTTCGGTTGTAACAAGACATATACAATCTTCAATGTTGTTAGAAGAAAATGAACCTTTTTCTGCCAACGCAGAAAATTACCACCATCAAAACAGTCCAACTTGACAAAGCTTTCTGTTATTTGTCGAAGTGATTTGGAAGAGTCGGCCATTTCCAAAATACTGTATTTAGATTGTTGGAAATTATGAATGCAAATACAGAAATGGAGCTCTTTATATATCTTAAAAATGTCAACTTCAATACAACAATGTAATTTCTGAATAGTCACTATAAAACTTCAAGGCGTGATGTCACTTACTTAAATACAGTATTTTCCCCACACGAAGAATTTCGGTATACAAACGGGAATCAACAAATCCGTACTCAAGATACAATGAAGCACTTGCACTGTCTGCAACTTGTATATTTGAAGACAGCCCTTGGATGTAGCAGCGAAGAACAGTCAATCAAGTTCTTATTCTGTTTATGTGCACAAAACAGAATAAGAGAATTTGTATCTCCTGAAAATTGTAAGAGAGTAATAGCAGGGTCTGGAAATCTGAAACTGGTTTCTGTTATCAATGTAATTCCGTTTTTAGGCAGCCTTTATTTATAGAAAATGAAAGGCTTTGTCTTCAAGAGTCATGACTGTTGAATTAAGTCATTTCCGAACAGGTATGACTGTTAATTACCAACAGTCTTAAGTCCTTTCCGAACAGGTATAATAATACCGAATCGGTTTTGCACGGGTCAACCAAAAAGTGACCGCGCCCGAGATCCGACCCGGACGAATCCCGGCAACCCGCTACCACTGCGGACACGCGGCGTGTGAAGTGCAAAGTGCGCCACTAGCGCCTCTACAGCCCACTGCCCCGCACCCGCACGCGCGCGCGCGCGCGTGCTCGTGCGTGTGCGTACGGTGCTTCGCATCGTATTGAGGTCTCTTGAATAGCCTCTTAAATGCTAGATGAATTAACTCTTCATCTTCCATTTGTACTTATTAAGTGTACAAATTCTTAACATTTTTCCAATGTGGGACTCAAAGGTTGCCCACCCCTTTTATAGCTTAGTGGTGACACTTAGCTTTGTACATTTTCCAATGTGGGACACTATCCCCTTTTATATTTGGGTTAGCTTCCCACCTCTTCCACACACTTCCAATGTGGGACAAGCTTTTAAGGCTTTTACACCCAAAAAACTCTTACTCTCTTATTTTAAAAATATCCAACATTCCTCCACCATTTTCAAAATAAGTTTTGTAAATCTTTGATTGTCTGTAAGACTGTGTATAAGCATTGGTGCCTCACGACTTGAACCAATACCCTGTGAAGGTTCGTCAAGGTTAACCATGAAAGTATAGTAGACTTGTCTTTGAACTATCAATCTATATTGATTATCCGGATTTGTCTTCACACACAAATCTTTTAGTCACTGATTATCCATATAAGCCGACACATGAATTAGGCCTTGTGTCTGTACCTTAATTTCGTGAGTGCTTTAGAGTCAAGCCCAATACTCATAGGAAGCGGCACCACTTCCACACTCATATAGGTAGATTATCATAGGTGTCCATGTAACTTAAAACACCATAAATCTATTAAGGTTAAACCCTTCCTCTTTCATTATTCATTACATGTTCTAAGCACTTATCCTTGGGATGTTAAATTTCATAGTGCTTACAATCACGTCGTATGATGTACTTTAATCATTGAACTTGAGACTTGAATATATCAAGTTTCAAGTTGAGTTTCCATCAAGAGTGATTATCATTAATGGGCTTTAGTCCCATCCCTATTGATGTCTTAGACACCAGTCCTCTTGCAAGACCTTTTGTAAAAGGATCAGCTAAATTTTGACTTGACTTTACATAATCCACTGTGATTACACTATCTGTAATCATTTGTCTGACATAACTATGTCTCAGGCCAATATGTCTAGACTTTCCATTATACACTTTACTATAAGCTCTGGAAAGTGTAGACTCACTATCACAATGTATAGATATTGGAGGCATTGGTTTTGGCCAAACTGGAATTTCAATTAATGAATTCCTTATCCATTCTGCCTCTTTACTAGTTGTAGCTAATGCTACAAACTCAGCTACCATAGTAGAGTCAGCTATACAAGTTTGTTTCTTTGATCCCCAAGAAACAGCTCCTCCACCAAGAGTGAAAATCCATCCACTTGTTAAGGAATGATCCTCCCGCTCAGTTATCCAACTGGCATTAGAAAACCCTTCTAATACTGAAGGATATCCACTATAGTATATACCATAGTCCATAGTTCCTTTCAAATATTTTAATATTCTATTGACAGCATGCCAATGCAATAAACTTGGATTACTAGTATATCTACTTAATTTACCAACAGCATAAGCAATATCAGGTCGAGTACATGCCATGGCATACATTAAACTACCAATTACTCGTGCATATTCCAATTGTGAAATAGCTCTACCATTATTAGGGATCATCTTTAGCTGTGGTTCAAAAGGTGTACTAACAGGTGTGCAATCAAACTGATTAAATTTCTTTAAAATTTTCTCAACATAATGAGATTGAGTGAGAATTATATTTTTATCTTTCCTTATTATTATCATTCCTAATATGACATCAGCTACACCCATATCTTTCATATAAAATTTAGAAGACAAAACACTCTTAGTATTATTAATGCTTTCTAAATCAGTACCAAGAATTAACATGTCATCTACATATAAACAAATGATCACACCTTTACCATTAGCAAATTTACTATAAACACACTTATCAGATTCATGAATTTTAAAACCATAAGAAATAATGACTTTATCAAATTTTTCATGCCATTGTTTAGGTGCTTGTTTTAGGCCATATAAGGACTTAATAAGTTTACATACTTTGTTTTCTTGTCCAGGCATAACAAACCCTTCAGGTTGTTCCATGTAAATTTCTTCTTCTAAGTCACCATTTATAAAGGCAGTTTTTACATCCATTTGATGAATCTCAAAATTATATATAGATGCTAATGCAATTAAAATTCTAATAGTGGCGGTTCTAGCAACAGGTGCATAGGTATCAAAATAATCAATTCCTTCTTTTTGTGTAAAACCTTTAGCAACCAATCTAGCCTTGAATTTATCAATTGTTCCATCTATTTTCATTTTCTTTTTAAAAATCCATCTACACTTAATGGGTTTAGATCCTGGAGGTAAGTCTACTAATTTCCAAGTTTTATTTCCCAAAATTGAATCCATTTCATCATTTATAGCTTCTTTCCAAAATGCTGAATCTACAGACTTAATTGCCTCACTATAAGTTTCTGGGTCTATTTCAACGCTAAGAGTCAAAGCATATTGATTATAAGATGTATCTCTAGTTCCTTCAACAAGATAGACTACAAAGTCGGGACCAAAGCTTTTTTCTTTCCTAGGTCTTTTACTTTTTCTAATCTCTATTTGTTCTACTAGTGGAGTTTCAGGTAACTGTGAAGGAGTGCTTACTTCTTTTTCATTATTAATTCTAGGAATAGAAGAAAACCTTTGTTCATAAAAAATTGCATCTCTCGATTCAATTATTGTATTTACCTCAACAGAATCATTAGGTTCACTAACCAAAAATCTATAGGCTTTACTATGTTGTGCATAACCTATGAAAATACATTCAACACCTTTGCTTCCTAATTTCTTGCTCTTAGTTTCGGGTAGTCTTACAATAGCTCTACAACCCCAAACTTTAAGATAACCCAAATTAGGTTTTCTATTCTTCCATAATTCGTAAGGAGTTTTCTTATTATCTTTAACAGGTATTCTATTCAGAATATGACATGCAGTTAAAAGTGCTTCTCTCCAAAACCCTTTACTTAAACCAGAATAAGAAAGCATAGCATTAACCATTTCAGTTAGTGTCCTATTTTTTCTTTCTGCTACTCCATTTTGTTGTGGTGTATAAGGTGCAGTAACTTCATGTATAATTCCCATATCTTCACAAAATTGAGGAAAGTGATATTCACCACCTCTATCAGATCTAAGACATTTTATTTTAGAATCACATTGATTTTCAACTTCATTTTTATATGTCTTAAATCTATTGAGCACATCATCCTTAGACTTTAAAAGATATACGTAACAATATTTTGAAAAGTCATCAATAAATGTAGCAAAATATTTACTACCACCTCTAGTAGGCGTTCCATGCAAATCACAAACATCGCTATGTACTAATTGCAACAAAGATGTAGTTTTTTCTATTTTAGGAAAAGGCAATCTTGTTATTTTTGTTTGCATGCATATTTTACACTTTTCATTCATATCATTCTCATATTTAGGAATCAAATTTAAATTAACCATGAAATGCATTTTCTTTGTATTAACATGTCCTAAACGACTATGCCATAATGAAAGACAATCAACGATATAAGCAGAAGAATCCTTTTCATTGATATTGAGCTTAAACATGCCCTCATACAAATATCCTTTGCCTACAAAGGTACCATTCTTAGTCAGAATAAATTTGTCTGACTCAAATACAATCTTAAAGCCAAATTTGTTAAGAAGACTTCCAGAAACTAAATTTTTCCTAACATCAGGAACATGAAAAACATTGGTGAGGCTAAGGATTTTCCCGGAAGTGAATTCGAGATCCACTGTCCCTTTGCCTTTAACCGCAGCTGTAGATGGATTTCCCATATAGAGAACATCTCCTTCCACTGTTTCATAGGCAGAGAACAAGTTCTTGTCCTTACAAACATGCCTTGTGGCACAAGAATCAGCCCACCATGAGTTGTCTTCTCCAAGCATATTAGCCTCGGATATCATAGCAGCAAATTTTTTCTTTGTGTCTGATGTCCCTCCTTTTTCCTTTAGTTTCTTGAACTCACGACAATCCTTCTTGAAGTGACCTGGTTTGTTGCAATGAAAACAATTTCCTTTCTTCTTTTTGTTTGCTTTAGAATTATTTGAAAAATTCTTCCGCTTGTTATTTTTGCCATGATTGCCATATTTTTGCTCCTTTCCTTCCTCCACCACATGGACCTTAGAAACAGAATTTTCTTGTTCCTCTTTACCATCTAGAATTCTAGACTCTTGTTCAATTCTTAAATGAGTCTCTAATTCTTCAAGTGAAAGATCCTCCTTTTTGTGTTTGAGTTCTTTCTTATTGTCAAACAAAAAGAAGGAGGAAGTTTTTCAATTATGGCAGCAACAATTACATTATCATCCATGTTTAATTTTTTCAGTTTGCAATTATTTATGATGCGTTGGATGTCATGAAATTGTTCTAGCACGGGCCTATTATCATGCATTTTAAACCTTAGAAACTGACCGATAAGGAACTTCTTACTTGTAGCGTCTTCCGTTAGATATTTGGTCTCCAATGTTTCCCATAAAGTTTTTGCTGTCCCAACATTTTGGTACAAGTCGAACAAATTATCAGCAAGTGCATTGAGAATGTGACCACGACACAAATAATCATCGGTCTTCCATTTTGTGCGTTGCCTAGTCTGTTCCACGGTTTCATCTTCATCTTCATTTGGTTTCGGTTGTGACAAGACATATACAATCTTCAATGTTGTTAGAAGAAAATGAACCTTTTTCTGCCAACGCAGAAAATTACCACCATCAAAGCGGTCCAACTTGACAAAGCTTTCTGTTATTTGTCGAAGTGATTTGGAAGAGTCGGCCATTTCCAAAATACTGTATTTAGATTGATGGAAATTATGAATGCAAATACAGAAATGGAACTCTTTATATATCTCAAAAATGTCAACTTCAATACAACAATGTAATTTCTTAATAGTCACTATAAAACTTCAAGGCGTGATGTCACTTTCCTAAATACAGTATTTGCCCCACACGAAGAATTTCGGTATACAAACGGGAATTATCAAATCCGTACTCAAGATACAATGAAGCACTTGCACTGTCTGCAACTTGTATATTTGAAGACAGCCCTTGGATGTAGCAGCGAAGAACAGTCAATCAAGTTCTTATTCTGTTTATGTGCACAAAACAGAATAAGAGAATTTGTATCTCCTGAAAATTGTAAGAGAGTAATAGCAGGGTCTGGAAATCTGAAACTGGTTTCTGTTATCAATGTAATTCCGTTTTTAGGCAGCCTTTATTTATAGAAAATGAAAGGCTTTGTCTTCAAGAGTCATGACTGTTGAATTAAGTCATTTCCGAACAGGTATGACTGTTAATTACCAACAGTCTTAAGTCCTTTCCGAACAGGTATAATAATACCGAATCGGTTTTGCACGGGTCAACCAAAAAGTGACCGCGCCCGAGATCCGACCCGGACGAATCCCGGCAACCCGCTACCACTGCGGACACGCGGCGTGCGAAGTGCAAAGTGCGCCACTAGCGCCTCTACAGCCCACTGCCCCGCACCCGCGCGCGCGTGCGTGTGCGTGTGCGTACGGTGCTTCGCATCGTATTGAGGTCTCTTGAATAGCCTCTTAAATGCTAGATGAATTAACTCTTCATCTTCCATTTGTACTTATTAAGTGTACAAATTCTTAACATTTTTCCAATGTGGGACTCAAAGGTTGCCCACCCCTTTTATAGCTTAGTGGTGACACTTAGCTTTGTACATTTTCCAATGTGGGACACTATCCCCTTTTATATTTGGGTTAGCTTCCCACCTCTTCCACACACTTCCAATGTGGGACAAGCTTTTAAGGCTTTTACACCCAAAAAACTCTTACTCTCTTATTTTAAAAATATCCAACATTCCTCCACCATTTTCAAAATAAGTTTTGTAAATCTTTGATTGTCTGTAAGACTGTGTATAAGCATTGGTGTCTCACGACTTGAACCAATACCCTGTGAAGGTTCGTCAAGGTTAACCATGAAAGTATAGTAGACTTGTCTTTGAACTATCAATCTATATTGATTATCCGGATTTGTCTTCACACACAAATCTTTTAGTCACTGATTATCCATATAAGCCGACACATGAATTAGGCCTTGTGTCTGTACCTTGATTTCGTGAGTGCTTTAGAGTCAAGCCCAATACTCATAGGAAGCGGCACCACTTCCACACTCATATAGGTAGATTATCATAGGTGTCCATGTAACTTAAAACACCATAAATCTATTAAGGTTAAACCCTTCCTCTTTCATTATTCATTACATGTTCTAAGCACTTATCCTTGGGATGTTAAATTTCATAGTGCTTACAATCACGTCGTATGATGTACTTTAATCATTGAACTTGAGACTTGAATATATCAAGTTTCAAGTTGAGTTTCCATCAAGAGTGATTATCATTAATGGGCTTAAGTCCCATCCCTATTGATGTCTTAGACACCAGTCCTCTTGCAAGACCTTTTGTAAAAGGATCAGCTAAATTTTGACTTGACTTTACATAATCCACTGTGATTACACTATCTGTAATCATTTGTCTGACATAACTATGTCTCAGGCCAATATGTCTAGACTTTCCATTATACACTTTACTATAAGCTCTGGAAAGTGTAGACTCACTATCACAATGTATAGATATTGGAGGCATTGGTTTTGGCCAAACTGGAATTTCAATTAATGAATTCCTTATCCATTCTGCCTCTTTACTAGTTGCAGCTAATGCTACAAACTCAGCTACCATAGTAGAGTCAGCTATACAAGTTTGTTTCTTTGATCCCCAAGAAACAGCTCCTCCACCAAGAGTGAAAATCCATCCACTTGTTGAGGAATGATCCTCCTACTCAGTTATCCAACTGGCATCAGAAAACCCTTCTAATACTGAAGGATATCCACTATAGTATATACCATAGTCCATAGTTCCTTTCAAATATTTTAATATTCTATTGACAGCATGCCAATGCAATAAACTTGGATTACTAGTATATCTACTTAATTTACCAACAGCATAAGCAATATCAGGTCGAGTACATGTCATGGCATACATTAAACTACCAATTACTCGTGCATATTCCAATTGTGAAATAGCTCTACCATTATTAGGGATCATCTTTAGCTGTGGTTCAAAAGGTGTACTAACAGGTGTGCAATCAAACTAATTAAATTTCTTTAAAATTTTCTCAACATAATGATATTGAGTGAGAATTATATTTTTATCTTTCCTTATTATTCTCATTCCTAATATGACATCAGCTACACCCATATCTTTCATATCAAATTTAGAAGACAAAAAACTCTTAGTATTATTAATGCTTTCTAAATCAGTACCAAGAATTAACATGTCATCTACATATAAACAAATGATCACACCTTTACCATTAGCAAATTTACTATAAACACACTTATCAGATTCATGAATTTTAAAACCATAAGAAATAATGACTTTATCAAATTTTTCATGCCATTGTTTAGGTGCTTGTTTTAGGCCATATAAGGACTTAATAAGTTTACATACTTTGTTTTCTTGTCCAGGCATAACAAACCCTTCAGGTTGTTCCATGTAAATTTCTTCTTCTAAGTCACCATTTAAAAAGGCAGTTTTTACATCCATTTGATGAATCTCAAAATTATATATAAATACTAATGCAATTAAAATTCTAATAGTGGCGGTTCTAGCAACAGGTGCATAGGTATCAAAATAATCAATTCCTTCTTTTTGTGTAAAACCTTTAGCAACCAATCTAGCCTTGAATTTATCAATTGTTCCATCTATTTTCATTTTCTTTTTAAAAATCCATCTACACTTAATGGGTTTAGATCCTGGAGGTAAGTCTACTAATTTCCAAGTTTTATTTCCCAAAATTGAATCCATTTCATCATTTATAGCTTCTTTCCAAAATGCTGAATCTACAGACTTAATTGCCTCACTATAAGTTTGTGGGTCTGTTTCAACGCTAAGAGTCAAAGCATATTGATTATAAGATGTATCTCTAGTTCCTTCAACAAGATAGACTACAAAGTCGGGACCAAAGCTTTTTTCTTTCCTAGGTCTTTTACTTTTTCTAATCTCTATTTGTTCTACTAGTGGAGTTTCAGGTAACTGTGAAGGAGTGATTACTTCTTTTTCATTATTAATTCTAGGAATAGAAGAAAACCTTTGTTCATAAAAAATTGCATCTCTCGATTCAATTATTGTATTTACCTCAATAGAATCATTAGGTTCACTAACCAAAAATCTATAGGCTTTACTATGTTGTGCATAACCTATGAAAATACATTCAACACCTTTGATTCCTAATTTCTTTCTCTTAGTTTCGGGTAGTCTTACAATAGCTCTACAACCCCAAACTTTAAGATAACCTAAATTAGGTTTTCTATTCTTCCATAATTCGTAAGGAGTTTTCTTATTATCTTTATCAGGTATTCTATTCAGAATATGACATGCAGTTAAAAGTGCTTCTCCCCAAAACCCTTTACTTAAACCAGAATAAGAAAGCATAGCATTAACCATTTCAGTTAGTGTCCTATTTTTTCTTTCTGCTACTCCATTTTGTTGTGGTGTATAAGGTGCAGTAACTTCATGTATAATTCCCATATCTTCACAAAATTGAGGAAAGTGATATTCACCACCTCTATCAGATCTAAGACATTTTATTTTAGAATCACATTGATTTTCAACTTCATTTTTATATGTCTTAAATCTATTGAGCACATCATCCTTAGAGTTTAAAAGATATACGTAACAATATTTTGAAAAGTCATCAATAAATGTAGCAAAATATTTACTACCACCTCTAGTAGGCGTTCCATGCAAATCACAAACATCGCTATGTACTAATTGCAACAAAGATGTAGTTTTTTCTATTTTAGGAAAAGGCAATCTTGTTATTTTTGTTTGCATGCATATTTTACACTTTTCATTCATATCATTCTCATATTTAGGAATCAAATTTAAATTAACCATGAAATGCATTTTCTTTGTATTAACATGTCCTAAACGACTATGCCATAATGAAAGACAATCAACGATATAAGCAGAAGAATCCTTTTCATTGATATTGAGCTTAAACATGCCCTCATACAAATATCCTTTGCCTACAAAGGTACCATTCTTAGTCAGAATAAATTTGTCTGACTCAAATACAAGCTTAAAGCCAAATTTGTTAAGAAGACTTCCAGAAACTAAATTTTTCCTAACATCAGGAACATGAAAAACATTGGTGAGGCTAAGGATTTTCCCGGAAGTGAATTCGAGATCCACTGTCCCTTTGCCTTTAACCGCAGCTGTAGATGAATTTCCCATATAGAGAACATCTCCTTCCACTGTTTCATAGGCAGAGAACAAGTTCTTGTCCTTACAAACATGCCTTGTGGCACCAGAATCAACCCACCATGAGTTGTCTTCTCCAAGCATATTAGCCTCGGATATCATAGCAACAAATTTTTGCTTTGTGTCTGATGTCCCTCCTTTTTCCTTTAGTTTCTTGAACTCACGACAATCCTTCTTGAAGTGACCTGGTTTGTTGCAATGAAAACAATTTCCTTTCGTCTTTTTGTTTGCTTTAGAATTATTTGAAAAATTCTTCCGCTTGTTATTTTTTCCACGATTGCCATATTTTTGCTCCTTTCCTTCCTCCACCACATGGACCTTAGAAACAGAATTTTCTTGTTCCTCTTTACCATCTAGAATTCGAGACTCTTGTTCAATTCTTAAATGAGTCTCTAATTCTTCAAGTGAAAGATCCTCCTTTTTGTGTTTGAGTTCTTTCTTATAGTCAAACAAAAAGAAGGAGGAAGTTTTTCAATTATGGCAGCAACAATTACATTATCATCCATGTTTAATTTTTTCAGTTTGCAATTATTTATGATGCGTTGGATGTCATGAAATTGTTCTAGCACAGGCCTATTATCATGCATTTTAAAGCTTAAAAACTGACCGATAAGGAACTTCTTACTTGTAGCGTCTTCCGTTAGATATTTGGTCTCCAATGTTTCCCATAAAGTTTTTGCTGTCCCAACATTTTGGTACAAGTCGAACAAATTATCAGCAAGTGCATTGAGAATGTGACCACGACACAAATAATCATCGGTCTCCCATTTTGCGCGTTGCCTAGTCTGTTCCACGGTTTCATCTTCATCTTCATTTGGTTTCGATTGTGACAAGACATATACAATCTTCAATGTTGTTAGAAGAAAATGAACCTTTTTCTGCCAACGCAGAAAATTACCACCATCAAAACGGTCCAACTTCACAAAGCTTTCTGTTATTTGTCGAAGTGATTTGGAAGAGTCGGCCATTTCCAAAATACTGTATTTAGATTGTTGGAAATTATGAATGCAAATACAGAAATGGAACTCTTTATATATCTCAAAAATGTCAACTTCAATACAACAATGTAATTTCTGAATAGTCACTATAAAACTTCAAGGCGTGATGTCACTTACTTAAATACAGTATTTGCCCCACACGAAGAATTTCGGTATACAAACGGGAATCAACAAATCCGTACTCAAGATACAATGAAGCACTTGCACTGTCTGCAACTTGTATATTTGAAGACAGCCCTTGGATGTAGCAGCGAAGAACAGTCAATCAAGTTCTTATTCTGTTTATGTGCACAAAACAGAATAAGAGAATTTGTATCTCCTGAAAATTGTAAGAGAGTAATAGCAGGGTCTGGAAATCTGAAACTGGTTTCTGTTATCAATGTAATTCCGTTTTTAGGCAGCCTTTATTTATAGAAAATGAAAGGCTTTGTCTTCAAGAGTCATGACTGTTGAATTAAGTCATTTCCGAACAGGTATGACTGTTAATTACCAGCAGTCTTAAGTCCTTTCCGAACAGGTATAATAATACCGAATCGGTTTTGCACGGGTCAACCAAAAAGTGACCGCGCCCGAGATCCGACCCGGACGAATCCCGGCAACCCGCTACCACTGCGGACACGCGGCGTGCGAAGTGCAAAGTGCGCCACTAGCACCTCTACAGCCCACTGCCCCGCACCCGCGCGCGCATGCGTGTGCGTACGGTGCTTCGCACCGTATTGAGGTCTCTTGAATAGCCTCTTAAATGCTAGATGAATTAACTCTTCATCTTCCATTTGTACTTATTAAGTGTACAAATTCTTAACATTTTTCCAATGTGGGACTCAAAGGTTGCCCACCCCTTTTATAGCTTAGTGGTGACACTTAGCTTTGTACATTTTCCAATGTGGGACACTATCCCCTTTTATATTTGGGTTAGCTTCCCACCTCTTCCACACACTTCCAATGTGGGACAAGCTTTTAAGGCTTTTACACCCAAAAAACTCTTACTCTCTTATTTTAAAAATATCCAACATTCCTCCACCATTTTCAAAATAAGTTTTGTAAATCTTTGATTGTCTGTAAGACTGTGTATAAGCATTGGTGTCTCACGACTTGAACCAATACCCTGTGAAGGTTCGTCAAGGTTAACCATGAAAGTATAGTAGACTTGTCTTTGAACTATCAATCTATATTGATTATCCGGATTTGTCTTCACACACAAATCTTTTAGTCACTGATTATCCATATAAGCCGACACATGAATTAGGCCTTGTGTCTGTACCTTGATTTCGTGAGTGCTTTAGAGTCAAGCCCAATACTCATAGGAAGCGGCACCACTTCCACACTCATATAGGTAGATTATCATAGGTGTCCATGTAACTTAAAACACCATAAATCTATTAAGGTTAAACCCTTCCTCTTTCATTATTCATTACATGTTCTAAGCACTTATCCTTGGGATGTTAAATTTCATAGTGCTTACAATCACGTCGTATGATGTACTTTAATCATTGAACTTTAGACTTGAATATATCAAGTTTCAAGTTGAGTTTCCATCAAGAGTGATTATCATTAATGGGCTTTAGTCCCATCCCTATTGATGTCTTAGACACCAGTCCTCTTGCAAGACCTTTTGTAAAAGGATCAGCTAAATTTTGACTTGACTTTTCATAATCCACTGTGATTACACTATCTGTAATCATTTGTCTGACATAACTATGTCTCAGGCCAATATGTCTAGACTTTCCATTATACACTTTACTATAAGCTCTGGAAAGTGTAGACTCACTATCACAATGTATAGATATTGGAGGCATTGGTTTTGGCCAAACTGGAATTTCAATTAATGAATTCCTTATCCATTCTGCCTCTTTACTAGTTGTAGCTAATGCTACAAACTCAGCTACCATAGTAGAGTCAGCTATACAAGTTTGTTTCTTTGATCCCCAAGAAACAGCTCCTCCACCAAGAGTGAAAATCCATCCACTTGTTGAGGAATGATCCTCCCGCTCAGTTATCCAACTGGCATTAGAAAACCCTTCTAATACTGAAGGATATCCACTATAGTATATACCATAGTCCATAGTTCCTTTCAAATATTTTAATATTCTATTGACAGCATGCCAATGCAATAAACTTGGATTACTAGTATATCTACTTAATTTACCAACAGCATAAGCAATATCAGGTCGAGTACATGTCATGGCATACATTAAACTACCAATTACTCGTGCATATTCCAATTGTGAAATAGCTCTACCATTATTAGGGATCATCTTTAGCTGTGGTTCAAAAGGTGTACTAACAGGTGTGCAATCAAACTGATTAAATTTCTTTAAAATTTTCTCAACATAATGAGATTGAGTGAGAATTATATTTTTATCTTTCCTTATTATTCTCATTCCTAATATGACATCAGCTACACCCATATCTTTCATATAAAATTTAGAAGACAAAAAACTCTTAGTATTATTAATGCTTTCTAAATCAGTACCAAGAATTAACATGTCATCTACATATAAACAAATGATCACACCTTTACCATTAGCAAATTTACTATAAACACACTTATCATATTCATGAATTTTAAAACCATAAGAAATAATGACTTTATCAAATTTTTCATGCCATTGTTTAGGTGCTTGTTTTAGGCCATATAAGGACTTAATAAGTTTACATACTTTGTTTTCTTGTCCAGGCATAACAAACCCTTCAGGTTGTTTCATGTAAATTTCTTCTTCTAAGTCACCATTTAAAAAGGCAGTTTTTACATCCATTTGATGAATCTCAAAATTATATATAGATGCTAATGCAATTAAAATTCTAATAGTGGCGGTTCTAGCAACAGGTGCATAGGTATCAAAATAATTAATTCCTTCTTTTTGTGTAAAACCTTGAGCAACCAATCTAGCCTTGAATTTATCAATTGTTCCATCTATTTTCATTTTCTTTTTAAAAATCCATCTACACTTAATGGGTTTAGATCCTAGAGGTAAGTCTACTAATTTCCAAGTTTTATTTCCCAAAATTGAATCCATTTCATCATTTATAGCTTCTTTCCAAAATGCTGAATCTACAGACTTAATTGCCTCACTATAAGTTTGTGGCTCTGTTTCAACGCTAAGAGTCAAAGCATATTAATTATAAGATGTATCTCTAGTTCCTTCAACAAGATAGACTACAAAGTCGGGACCAAAGCTTTTTTCTTTCCTAGGTCTTTTACTTTTTCAAATCTCTATTTGTTCTACTAGTGGAGTTTCAGGTAACTGTGAAGGAGTGCTTACTTCTTTTTCATTATTAATTCTAGGAATAGAAGAAAACCTTTGTTCATAAAAAATTGCATCTCTCGATTCAATTATTGTATTTACCTCAACAGAATCATTAGGTTCACTAACCAAAAATCTATAGGCTTTACTATGTTGTGCATAACCTATGAAAATACATTCAACACCTTTGCTTCCTAATTTCTTTCTCTTAGTTTCGGGTAGTCTTACAATAGCTCTACAACCCCAAACTTTAAGATAACCTAAATTAGGTTTTCTATTCTTCCATAATTCTTAAGGAGTTTTCTTACTATCTTTAACAGGTATTCTATTCAGAATATGACATGCAGTTAAAAGTGCTTCTCCCCAAAACCCTTTACTTAAACCAGAATAAGAAAGCATAGCATTAACCATTTCAGTTAGTGTCCTATTTTTTCTTTCTGCTACTCCATTTTGTTGTGGTGTATAAGGTGCAGTAACTTCATGTATAATTCCCATATCTTCACAAAATTGAGGAAAGTGATATTCAACACCTCTATCAGATCTAAGACATTTTATTTTAGAATCACATTGATTTTCAACTTCATTTTTATATGTCTTAAATCTATTGAGCACATCATCCTTAGACTTTAAAAGATATACGTAACAATATTTTGAAAAGTCATCAATAAATGTAGCAAAATATTTACTACCACCTCTAGTAGGCGTTCCATGCAAATCACAAACATCGCTATGTACTAATTGCAACAAAGATGTAGTTTTTTCTATTTTAGGAAAAGGCAATCTTGTTATTTTTGTTTGCATGCATATTTTACACTTTTCATTCATATCATTCTCATATTTAGGAATCAAATTTAAATTAACCATGAAATGCATTTTCTTTGTATTAACATGTCCTAAACGACTATGCCATAATGAAAGACAATCAACGATATAAGCAGAAGAATCCTTTTCATTGATATTGAGCTTAAACATGCCCTCATACAAATATCCTTTGCCTACAAAGGTACCATTCTTAGTCAGAATAAATTTGTCTGACTCAAATACAATCTTAAAGCCAAATTTGTTAAGAAGACTTCCAGAAACTAAATTTTTCCTAACATCAGGAACATGAAAAACATTGGTGAGGCTAAGGATTTTCCCGGAAGTGAATTCGAGATCCACTGTCCCTTTGCCTTTAACCGCAGCTGTAGATGAATTTCCCATATAGAGAACATCTCCTTCCACTGTTTCATAGGCAGAGAACAAGTTCTTGTCCTTACAAACATGCCTTGTGGCACCAGAATCAGCCCACCATGAGTTGTCTTCTCCAAGCATATTAGCCTCGGATATCATAGCAGCAAATTTTTTCTTTGTGTCTGATGTCCCTCCTTTTTCCTTTAGTTTCTTGAACTCACGACAATCCTTCTTGAAGTGACCTGGTTTGTTGCAATGAAAACAATTTCCTTTCTTCTTTTTGTTTGCTTTAGAATTATTTGAAAAATTCTTCCGCTTGTTATTTTTGCCATGATTGCCATATTTTTGCTCCTTTCCTTCCTCCACCACATGGACCTTAGAAACAGAATTTTCTTGTTCCTCTTTACCATCTAGAATTCTAGACTCTTGTTCAATTCTTAAATGATTCTCTAATTCTTCAAGTGAAAGATCCTCCTTTTTGTGTTTGAGTTCTTTCTTATTGTCAAACAAAAAGAAGGAGGAAGTTTTTCAATTATGGCAGCAACAATTACATTATCATCCATGTTTAATTTTTTCAGTTTGCAATTATTTATGATGCGTTGTATGTCATGAAATTGTTCTAGCACGGGCCTATTATCATGCATTTTAAACCTTAGAAACTGACCGATAAGGAACTTCTTACTTGTAGCGTCTTCCGTTAGATATTTGGTCTCCAATGTTTCCCATAAAGTTTTTGCTGTCCCAACATTTTGGTACAAGTCGAACAAATTATCAGCAAGTGCATTGAGAATGTGACCACGACACAAATAATCATCGGTCTCCCATTTTGTGCGTTGCCTAGTCTGTTCCACGGTTTCATCTTCATCTTCATTTGGTTTCGGTTGTGACAAGACATATACAATCTTCAATGTTGTTAGAAGAAAATGAACCTTTTTCTGCCAACGCAGAAAATTACCACCATCAAAGCGGTCCAACTTGACAAAGCTTTCTGTTATTTGTCGAAGTGATTTGGAAGAGTCGGCCATTTCCAAAATACTGTATTTAGATTGATGGAAATTATGAATGCAAATACATAAATGGAACTCTTTATATATCTCAAAAATGTCAACTTCAATACAACAATGTAATTTCTGAATAGTCACTATAAAACTTCAAGGCGTGATGTCACTTTCCTAAATACAGTATTTGCCCCACACGAAGAATTTCGGTATACAAACGGGAATCAGCAAATTCGTACTCAAGATACAATGAAGCACTTGCACTGTCTGCAACTTGTATATTTGAAGACAGCCCTTGGATGTAGCAGCGAAGAACAGTCAATCAAGTTCTTATTCTGTTTATGTGCACAAAACAGAATAAGAGAATTTGTATCTCCTGAAAATTGTAAGAGAGTAATAGCAGGGTCTGGAAATCTGAAACTGGTTTCTGTTATCAATGTAATTCCGTTTTTAGGCAGCCTTTATTTATAGAAAATGAAAGGCTTTGTCTTCAAGAGTCATGACTGTTGAATTAAGTCATTTCCGAACAGGTATGACTGTTAATTACCAACAGTCTTAAGTCCTTTCCGAACAGGTATAATAATACCGAATCTGTTTTGCACGGGTCAACCAAAAAGTGACCGCGCCCGAGATCCGACCCGGACGAATCCCGGCAACCCGCTACCACTGCGGACACGCGGCGTGCGAAGTGCAAAGTGCGCCACTAGCGCCTCTACAGCCCACTGCCCCGCACCCGCGCGCGCGTGCGTGTGCGTACGGTGCTTCGCACCGTATTGAGGTCTCTTGAATAGCCTCTTAAATGCTAGATGAATTAACTCTTCATCTTCCATTTGTACTTATTAAGCGACAAATTCTTAACATTTTTCCAATGTGGGACTCAAAGGTTGCCCACCCCTTTTATAGCTTAGTGGTGACACTTAGCTTTGTACATTTTCCAATGTGGGACACTATCCCCTTTTATATTTGGGTTAGCTTCCCACCTCTTCCACACACTTCCAATGTGGGACAATCTTTTAAGGCTTTTACACCCAAAAAACTCTTACTCTCTTATTTTAAAAATATCCAACATTCCTCCACCATTTTCAAAATAAGTTTTGTAAATCTTTGATTGTCTGTAAGACTGTGTATAAGCATTGGTGTCTCACGACTTGAACCAATACCCTGTGAAGGTTCGTCAAGGTTAACCATGAAAGTATAGTAGACTTGTCTTTGAACTATCAATCTATATTGATTATCCGGATTTGTCTTCACACACAAATCTTTTAGTCACTGATTATCCATATAAGCCGACACATGAATTAGGCCTTGTGTCTGTACCTTGATTTCGTGAGTGCTTTAGAGTCAAGCCCAATACTCATAGGAAGCGGCACCACTTCCACACTCATATAGGTAGATTATCATAGGTGTCCATGTAACTTAAAACACCATAAATCTATTAAGGTTAAACCCTTCCTCTTTCATTATTCATTACATGTTCTAAGCACTTATCCTTGGGATGTTAAATTTCATAGTGCTTACAATCACGTCGTATGATGTACTTTAATCATTGAACTTGAGACTTGAATATATCAAGTTTCAAGTTGAGTTTCCATCAAGAGTGATTATCATTAATGGGCTTTAGTCCCATCCCTATTGATGTCTTAGACACCAGTCCTCTTGCAAGACCTTTTGTAAAAGGATCAGCTAAATTTTGACTTGACTTTTCATAATCCACTGTGATTACACTATCTGTAATCATTTGTCTGACATAACTATGTCTCAGGCCAATATGTCTAGACTTTCCATTATACACTTTACTATAAGCTCTGGAAAGTGTAGACTCACTATCACAATGTATAGATATTGGAGGCATTGGTTTTGGCCAAACTGGAATTTCAATTAATGAATTCCTTATCCATTCTGCCTCTTTACTAGTTGTAGCTAATGCTACAAACTCAGCTACCATAGTAGAGTCAGCTATACAAGTTTGTTTCTTTGATCCCCAAGAAACAGCTCCTCCACCAAGAGTGAAAATCCATCCACTTGTTAAGGAATGATCCTCCCGCTCAGTTATCAAACTGGCATTAGAAAACCCTTCTAATACTGAAGGATATCCACTATAGTATATACCATAGTCCATAGTTCCTTTCAAATATTTTAATATTCTATTGACAGCATGCCAATGCAATAAACTTGGATTACTAGTATATCTACTTAATTTACCAACAGCATAAGCAATATCAGGTCGAGTACATGCCATGGCATACATTAAACTACCAATTACTCGTGCATATTCCAATTGTGAAATAGCTCTACCATTATTAGGGATCATCTTTAGCTGTGGTTCAAAAGGTGTACTAACAGGTGTGCAATCAAACTGATTAAATTTCTTTAAAATTTTCTCAACATAATGAGATTGAGTGAGAATTATATTTTTATCTTTCCTTATTATTCTCATTCCTAATATGACATCAGCTACACCCATATCTTTCATATAAAATTTAGAAGACAAAACACTCTTAGTATTATTAATGCTTTCTAAATCAGTACCAAGAATTAACATGTCATCTACATATAAACAAATGATCACACCTTTACCATTAGCAAATTTACTATAAACACACTTATCAGATTCATGAATTTTAAAACCATAAGAAATAATGACTTTATCAAATTTTTCATGCCATTGTTTAGGTGCTTGTTTTAGGCCATATAAGGACTTAATAAGTTTACATACTTTGTTTTCTTGTCCAGGCATAACAAACCCTTCAGGTTGTTCCATGTAAATTTCTTCTTCTAAGTCACCATTTATAAAGGCAGTTTTTACATCCATTTGATGAATCTCAAAATTATATATAGATGCTAATGCAATTAAAATTCTAATAGTGGCGGTTCTAGCAACAGGTGCATAGGTATCAAAATAATCAATTCCTTCTTTTTGTGTAAAACCTTTAGCAACCAATCTTGCCTTGAATTTATCAATTGTTCCATCTATTTTCATTTTCTTTTTAAAAATCCATCTACACTTAATGGGTTTAGATCCTGGAGGTAAGTCTACTAATTTCCAAGTTTTATTTCCCAAAATTGAATCCATTTCATCATTTATAGCTTCTTTCCAAAATGCTGAATCTACAGACTTAATTTCCTCACTATAAGTTTGTGGGTCTATTTCAACGCTAAGAGTCAAAGCATATTGATTATAAGATGTATCTCTAGTTCCTTCAACAAGATAGACTACAAAGTCGGGACCAAAGCTTTTTTCTTTCCTAGGTCTTTTACTTTTTCTAATCTCTATTTGTTCTACTAGTGGAGTTTCAGGTAACTGTGAAGGAGTGCTTACTTCTTTTTCATTATTAATTCTAGGAATAGAAGAAAACCTTTGTTCATAAAAAATTACATCTCTCGATTCAATTATTGTATTTACCTCAACAGAATCATTAGGTTCACTAACCAAAAATCTATAGGCTTTACTATGTTGTGCATAACCTATGAAAATACATTCAACACCTTTGCTTCCTAATTTCTTTCTCTTACTTTCGGGTAGTCTTACAATAGCTCTACAACCCCAAACTTTAAGATAACCTAAATTAGGTTTTCTATTCTTCCATAATTTGTAAGGATTTTTCTTATTATCTTTAACAGGTATTCTATTCAGAATATGACATGCAGTTAAAAGTGCTTCTCCCCAAAACCCTTTACAAACCAGAATAAGAAAGCATAGCATTAACCATTTCAGTTAGTGTCCTATTTTTTCTTTCTGCTACTCCATTTTGTTGTGGTGTATAAGGTGCAGTAACTTCATGTATAATTCCCATATCTTCACAAAATTGAGGAAAGTGATATTCACCACCTCTATCAGATCTAAGACATTTTATTTTAGAATCACATTGATTTTCAACTTCATTTTTATATGTCTTAAATCTATTGAGCACATCATCCTTAGAGTTTAAAAGATATACGTAACAATATTTTGAAAAGTCATCAATAAATGTAGCAAAATATTTACTACCACCTCTAGTAGGCGTTCCATGCAAATCACAAACATCGCTATGTACTAATTGCAACAAAGATGTAGTTTTTTCTATTTTAGGAAAAGGCAATCTTGTTATTTTTGTTTGCATGCATATTTTACACTTTTCATTCATATCATTCTCATATTTAGGAATCAAATTTAAATTACCCATGAAATGCATTTTCTTTGTATTAACATGTCCTAAACGACTATGCCATAATGAAAGACAATCAACGATATAAGCAGAAGAATCCTTTTCATTGATATTGAGCTTAAACATGCCCTCATACAAATATCCTTTGCCTACAAAGGTACCATTCTTAGTCAGAATAAATTTGTCTGACTCAAATACAAGCTTAAAGCCAAATTTGTTAAGAAGACTTCCAGAAACTAAATTTTTCCTAACATCAGGAACATGAAAAACATTGGTGAGGCTAAGGATTTTCCCGGAAGTGAATTCGAGATCCACTGTCCCTTTGCCTTTAACCGCAGCTGTAGATGAATTTCCCATATAGAGAACATCTCCTTCCAATGTTTCATAGGCAGAGAACAAGTTCTTGTCCTTACAAACATGCCTTGTGGCACCAGAATCAACCCACCATGAGATGTCTTCTCCAAGCATATTAGCCTCGGATATCATTGCAGCAAATTTTTGCTTTGTGTCTGATGTCCCTCCTTTTTCCTTTAGTTTCTTGAACTCACGACAATCCTTCTTGAAGTGACCTGGTTTGTTGCAATGAAAACAATTTCCTTTCTTCTTTTTGTTTGCTTTAGAATTATTTGAAAAATTCTTCCGCTTGTTATTTTTTCCATGATTGCCATATTTTTGCTCCTTTCCTTCCTCCACCACATGGACCTTAGAAACAGAATTCTCTTGTTCCTCTTTACCATCTAGAATTCGAGACTCTTGTTCAATTCTTAAATGAGTCTCTAATTCTTCAAGTGAAAGATCCTCCTTTTTGTGTTTGAGTTCTTTCTTATAGTCAAACAAAAAGAAGGAGGAAGTTTTTCAATTATGGCAGCAACAATTACATTATCATCCATGTTTAATTTTTTCAGTTTGCAATTATTTATGATGCGTTGGATGTCATGAAATTGTTCTAGCACGGGCCTATTATCATGCATTTTAAAGCTTAAAAACTGACCGATAAGGAACTTCTTACTTGTAGCGTCTTCCGTTAGATATTTGGTCTCCAATGTTTCCCATAAAGTTTTTGCTGTCCCAACATTTTGGTACAAGTCGAACAAATTATCAGCAAGTGCATTGAGAATGTGACCACGACACAAATAATCATCGGTCTCCCATTTTGCGCGTTGCCTAGTCTGTTCCACGGTTTCATCTTCATCTTCATTTGGTTTCGATTGTGACAAGACATATACAATCTTCAATGTTGTTAGAAGAAAATGAACCTTTTTCTGCCAACGCAGAAAATTACCACCATCAAAACGGTCCAACTTCACAAAGCTTTCTGTTATTTGTCGAAGTGATTTGGAAGAGTCGGCCATTTCCAAAATACTGTATTTAGATTGTTGGAAATTATGAATGCAAATACAGAAATGGAACTCTTTATATATCTCAAAAATGTCAACTTCAATACAACAATGTAATTTCTGAATAGTCACTATAAAACTTCAAGGCGTGATGTCACTTACTTAAATACAGTATTTGCCCCACACGAAGAATTTCGGTATACAAACGGGAATCAACAAATCCGTACTCAAGATACAATGAAGCACTTGCACTGTCTGCAACTTGTATATTTGAAGACAGCCCTTGGATGTAGCAGCGAAGAACAGTCAATCAAGTTCTTATTCTGTTTATGTGCACAAAACAGAATAAGAGAATTTGTATCTCCTGAAAATTGTAAGAGAGTAATAGCAGGGTCTGGAAATCTGAAACTGGTTTCTGTTATCAATGTAATTCCGTTTTTAGGCAGCCTTTATTTATAGAAAATGAAAGGCTTTGTCTTCAAGAGTCATGACTGTTGAATTAAGTCATTTCCGAACAGGTATGACTGTTAATTACCAGCAGTCTTAAGTCCTTTCCGAACAGGTATAATAATACCGAATCGGTTTTTCACGGGTCAACCAAAAAGTGACCGCGCCCGAGATCCGACCCGGACGAATCCCGGCAACCCGCTACCACTGCGGACACGCGGCGTGCGAAGTGCAAAGTGCGCCACTAGCGCCTCTACAGCCCACTGCCCCGCACCCGCGCGCGCGTGCGTGTGCGTACGGTGCTTCGCACCGTATTGAGGTCTCTTGAATAGCCTCTTAAATGCTAGATGAATTAACTCTTCATCTTCCATTTGTACTTATTAAGTGTACAAATTCTTAACATTTTTCCAATGTGGGACTCAAAGGTTGCCCACCCCTTTTATAGCTTAGTGGTGACACTTAGCTTTGTACATTTTCCAATGTGGGACACTATCCCCTTTTATATTTGGGTTAGCTTCCCACCTCTTCCACACACTTCCAATGTGGGACAAGCTTTTAAGGCTTTTACACCCAAAAAACTCTTACTCTCTTATTTTAAAAATATCCAACATTCCTCCACCATTTTCAAAATAAGTTTTGTAAATCTTTGATTGTCTGTAAGACTGTGTATAAGCATTGGTGTCTCACGACTTGAACCAATACCCTGTGAAGGTTCGTCAAGGTTAACCATGAAAGTATAGTAGACTTGTCTTTGAACTATCAATCTATATTGATTATCCGGATTTGTCTTCACACACAAATCTTTTAGTCACTGATTATCCATATAAGCCGACACATGAATTAGGCCTTGTGTCTGTACCTTGATTTCGTGAGTGCTTTAGAGTCAAGCCCAATACTCATAGGAAGCGGCACCACTTCCACACTCATATAGGTAGATTATCATAGGTGTCCATGTAACTTAAAACACCATAAATCTATTAAGGTTAAACCCTTCCTCTTTCATTATTCATTACATGTTCTAAGCACTTATCTTTGGGATGTTAAATTTCATAGTGCTTACAATCACGTCGTATGATGTACTTTAATCATTGAACTTTAGACTTGAATATATCAAGTTTCAAGTTGAGTTTCCATCAAGAGTGATTATCATTAATGGGCTTTAGTCCCATCCCTATTGATGTCTTAGACACCAGTCCTCTTGCAAGACCTTTTGTAAAAGGATCAGCTAAATTTTGACTTGACTTTTCATAATCCACTGTGATTACACTATCTGTAATCATTTGTCTGACATAACTATGTCTCAGGCCAATATGTCTAGACTTTCCATTATACACTTTACTATAAGCTCTGGAAAGTGTAGACTCACTATCACAATGTATAGATATTGGAGGCATTGGTTTTGGCCAAACTGGAATTTCAATTAATGAATTCCTTATCCATTCTGCCTCTTTACTAGTTGTAGCTAATGCTACAAACTCAGCTACCATAGTAGAGTCAGCTATACAAGTTTGTTTCTTTGATCCCCAAGAAACAGCTCCTCCACCAAGAGTGAAAATCCATCCACTTGTTGAGGAATGATCCTCCCGCTCAGTTATCCAACTGGCATTAGAAAACCCTTCTAATACTGAAGGATATCCACTATAGTATATACCATAGTCCATAGTTCCTTTCAAATATTTTAATATTCTATTGACAGCATGCCAATGCAATAAACTTGGATTACTAGTATATCTACTTAATTTACCAACAGCATAAGCAATATCAGGTCGAGTACATGTCATGGCATACATTAAACTACCAATTACTCGTGCATATTCCAATTGTGAAATAGCTCTACCATTATTAGGGATCATCTTTAGCTGTGGTTCAAAAGGTGTACTAATAGGTGTGCAATCAAACTGATTAAATTTCTTTAAAATTTTCTCAACATAATGAGATTGAGTGAGAATTATATTTTTATCTTTCCTTATTATTCTCATTCCTAATATGACATCAGCTACACCCATATCTTTCATATAAAATTTAGAAGACAAAAAACTCTTGGTATTATTAATGCTTTCTAAATCAGTACCAAGAATTAACATGTCATCTACATATAAACAAATGATCACACCTTTACCATTAGAAAATTTACTATAAACACACTTATCAGATTCATGAATTTTAAAACCATGAGAAATAATGACTTTATCAAATTTTTCATGCCATTGTTTAGGTGCTTGTTTTAGGCCATATAAGGACTTAATAAGTTTACATACTTTGTTTTCTTGTTCAGGCATAACAAACCCTTCAGGTTGTTCCATGTAAATTTCTTCTTCTAAGTCACCATTTAAAAAGGCAGTTTTTACATCCATTTGATGAATCTCAAAATTATATATAGATGCTAATGCAATTAAGATTCTAATAGTGGCGGTTCTAGCAACAGGTGCATAGGTATCAAAATAATCAATTCCTTCTTTTTGTGTAAAACCTTTAGCAACCAATCTAGCCTTGAATTTATCAATTGTTCCATCTATTTTCATTTTCTTTTTAAAAATCCGTCTACACTTAATGGGTTTAGATCCTGGAGGTAAGTCTACTAATTTCCAAGTTTTATTTCCCAAAATTGAATCCATTTCATCATTTATAGCTTCTTTCCAAAATGCTGAATCTACAGACTTAATTTCCTCACTATAAGTTTGTGGGTCTGTTTCAACGCTAAGAGTCAAAGCATATTGATTATAAGATGTATCTCTAGTTCCTTCAACAAGATAGACTACAAAGTCGGGACCAAAGCTTTTTTCTTTCCTAGGTCTTTTACTTTTTCTAATCTCTATTTGTTCTACTAGTGGAGTTTCAGGTAACTGTGAAGGAGTGCTTACTTCTTTTTCATTATTAATTCTAGGAATAGAAGAAAACCTTTGTTCATAAAAAATTGCATCTCTCGATTCAATTATTGTATTTACCTCAATAGAATCATTAGGTTCACTAACCAAAAATCTATAGGCTTTACTATGTTGTGCATAACCTATGAAAATACATTCAACACCTTTGCTTCCTAATTTCTTTCTCTTAGTTTCGGGTAGTCTTACAATAGCTCTACAACCCCAAACTTTAAGATAACCTAAATTAGGTTTTCTATTCTTCCATAATTCGTAAGGAGTTTTCTTATTATCTTTAACAGGTATTCTATTCAGAATATGACATGCAGTTAAAAGTGCTTCTCCCCAAAACCCTTTACTTAAACCAGAATAAGAAAGCATAGCATTAACCATTTCAGTTAGTGTCCTATTTTTTCTTTCTGCTACTCCATTTTGTTGTGGTGTATAAGGTGCAGTAACTTCATGTATAATTCCCATATCTTCACAAAATTGAGGAAAGTGATATTCACCACCTCTATCAGATCTAAGACATTTTATTTTAGAATCACATTGATTTTCAACTTCATTTTTATATGTCTTAAATCTATTGAGCACATCATCCTTAGACTTTAAAAGATATACGTAACAATATTTTGAAAAGTCATCAATAAATGTAGCAAAATATTTACTACCACCTCTAGTAGGCGTTCCATGCAAATCACAAACATCGCTATGTACTAATTGCAACAAAGATGTAGTTTTTTCTATTTTAGGAAAAGGCAATCTTGTTATTTTTGTTTGCATGCATATTTTACACTTTTCATTCATATCATTCTCATATTTAGGAATCAAATTTAAATTAACCATGAAATACATTTTCTTTGTATTAACATGTCCTAAACGACTATGCCATAATGAAAGACAATCAACGATATAAGCAGAAGAATCCTTTTCATTGATATTGAGCTTAAACATGCCCTCATACAAATATCCTTTGCCTACAAAGGTACCATTCTTAGTCAGAATAAATTTGTCTGACTCAAATACAAGCTTAAGCCAAATTTGTTAAGAAGACTTCCAGAAACTAAATTTTTCCTAACATCAGGAACATGAAAAACATTGGTGAGGCTAAGGATTTTCCCGGAAGTGAATTCGAGATCCACTGTCCCTTTGCCTTTAACCGCAGCTGTAGATGAATTTCCCATATAGAGAACATCTCCTTCCACTGTTTCATAGGCAGAGAACAAGTTCTTGTCCTTACAAACATGCCTTGTGGCACCAGAATCAACCCACCATGAGTTGTCTTCTCCAAGCATATTAGCCTCGGATATCATAGCAGCAAATTTTTGCTTTGTGTCTGATGTCCCTCCTTTTTCCTTTAGTTTCTTGAACTCACGACAATCCTTCTTGAAGTGACCTGGTTTGTTGCAATGAAAACAATTTCCTTTCTTCTTTTTGTTTGCTTTATAATTATTTGAAAAATTCTTCCACTTGTTATTTTTTCCACGATTGCCATATTTTTGCTCCTTTCCTTCCTCCACCACATGGACCTTAGAAACAGAATTTTCTTGTTCCTCTTTACCATCTAGAATTCGAGACTCTTGTTCAATTCTTAAATGAGTCTCTAATTCTTCAAGTGAAAGATCCTCCTTTTTGTGTTTGAGTTCTTTCTTATAGTTAAACAAAAAGAAGGAGGAAGTTTTTCAATTATGGCAGCAACAATTACATTATCATCCATGTTTAATTTTTTCAGTTTGCAATTATTTATGATGCGTTGGATGTCATGAAATTGTTCTAGCACAGGCCTATTATCATGCATTTTAAAGCTTAGAAACTGACCGATAAGGAACTTCTTACTTGTAGCGTCTTCCGTTAGATATTTGGTCTCCAATGTTTCCCATAAAGTTTTTGCTGTCCCAACATTTTGGTACAAGTCGAACAAATTATCAGCAAGTGCATTGAGAATGTGACCACGACACAAATAATCATCGGTCTCCCATTTTGTGCGTTGCCTAATCTGTTCCACGGTTTCATCTTCATCTTCATTTGGTTTCGGTTGTGACAAGACATCTACAATCTTCAATGTTGTTAGAAGAAAATGAACCTTTTTCTGCCAACGCAGAAAATTACCACCATCAAAACGGTCCAACTTGACAAAGCTTTCTGTTATTTGTCGAAGTGATTTGGAAGAGTCGGCCATTTCCAAAATACTGTATTTAGATTGTTGGAAATTATGAATGCAAATACAGAAATGGAACTCTTTATATATCTCAAAAATGTCAACTTCAATACAACAATGTAATTCCTGAATAGTCACTATAAAACTTCAAGGCGTGATGTCACTTTCCTAAATACAGTATTTGCCCCACACGAAGAATTTCGGTATACAAACGGGAATCATCAAATCCGTACTCAAGATACAATGAAGCACTTGCACTGTCTGCAACTTGTATATTTGAATACAGCCCTTGGATGTAGCAGCGAAGAACAGTCAATCAAGTTCTTATTCTGTTTATGTGCACAAAACAGAATAAGAGAATTTGTATCTCCTGAAAATTGTAAGAGAGTAATAGCAGGGTCTGGAAATCTGAAACTGGTTTCTGTTATCAATGTAATTCCGTTTTTAGGCAGCCTTTATTTATAGAAAATGAAAGGCTTTGTCTTCAAGAGTCATGACTGTTGAATTAAGTCATTTCCGAACATGTATGACTGTTAATTACCAACAGTCTTAAGTCCTTTCCGAACAGGTATAATAATACCGAATCGGTTTTGCACGGGTCAACCAAAAAGTGACCGCGCCCGAGATCCTACCCGGACGAATCCCGGCAACCCGCTACCACTGCGGACACGCGGCGTGCGAAGTGCAAAGTGCGCCACTAGCGCCTCTACAGCCCACTGCCCCGCACCCGCACACGCGCGCGCGCGCGCGTGTGCGTGTGCGTACGGTGCTTCGCACCGTATTGAGGTCTCTTGAATAGCCTCTTAAATGCTAGATGAATTAACTCTTCATCTTCCATTTGTACTTATTAAGTGTACAAATTCTTACCATTTTTCCAATGTGGGACTCAAAGGTTGCCCACCCCTTTTATAGCTTAGTGGTGACACTTAGCTTTGTACAGTTTCCAATGTGGGACACTATCCCCTTTTATATTTGGGTTAGCTTCCCACCTCTTCCACACACTTCCAATGTGGGACAAGCTTTTAAGGCTTTTACACCCAAAAAACTCTTACTCTCTTATTTTAAAAATCTCCAACATTCCTCCACCATTTTCAAAATAAGTTTTGTAAATCTTTGATTGTCTGTAAGACTGTGTATAAGCATTGGTGTCTCACGACTTGAACCAATACCCTGTGAAGGTTCGTCAAGGTTAACCATGAAAGTATAGTAGACTTGTCTTTGAACTATCAATCTATATTGATTATCCGGATTTGTCTTCACACACAAATCTTTTAGTCACTGATTATCAATATAAGCCGACACATGAATTAGGCCTTGTGTCTGTACCTTGATTTCGTGAGTGCTTTAGAGTCAAGCCCAATACTCATAGGAAGCGGCACCACTTCCACACTCATATAGGTAGATTATCATAGGTGTCCATGTAACTTAAAACACCATAAATCTATTAAGGTTAAACCCTTCCTCTTTCATTATTCATTACATGTTCTAAGCACTTATCCTTGGGATGTTAAATTTCATAGTGCTTACAATCACGTCGTATGATGTACTTTAATCATTGAACTTGAGACTTGAATATATCAAGTTTCAAGTTGAGTTTCCATCAAGAGTGATTATCATTAATGGGCTTTAGTCCCATCCCTATTGATGTCTTAGACACCAGTCCTCTTGCAAGACCTTTTGTAAAAGGATCAGCTAAATTTTGACTTGACTTTTCATAATCCACTGTGATTACACTATCTGTAATCATTTGTCTGACATAACTATGTCTCAGGCCAATATGTCTAGACTTTCCATTATACACTTTACTATAAGCTCTGGAAAGTGTAGACTCACTATCACAATGTATAGATATTGGAGGCATTGGTTTTGGCCAAACTGGAATTTCAATTAATGAATTCCTTATCCATTCTGCCTCTTTACTAGTTGTAGCTAATGCTACAAACTCAGCTACCATAGTAGAGTCAGCTATACAAGTTTGTTTCTTTGATCCCCAAGAAACAGCTCCTCCACCAAGAGTGAAAATCCATCCACTTGTTGAGGAATGATCCTCCCGCTCAGTTATCCAACTGGCATTAGAAAACCCTTCTAATACTGAAGGATATCCACTATAGTATATACCATAGTCCATAGTTCCTTTCAAATATTTTAATATTCTATTGACAGCATGCCAATGCAATAAACTTGGATTACTAGTATATCTACTTAATTTACCAACAGCATAAGCAATATCAGGTCGAGTACATGTCATGGCATACATTAAACTACCAATTACTCGTGCATATTCCAATTGTGAAATAGCTCTACCATTATTAGGGATCATCTTTAGCTGTGGTTCAAAAGGTGTACTAACAGGTGTGCAATCAAACTGATTAAATTTCTTTAAAATTTTCTCAACATAATGAGATTGAGTGAGAATTATATTTTTATCTTTCCTTATTATTCTCATTCCTAATATGACATCAGCTACACCCATATCTTTCATATAAAATTTAGAAGACAAAACACTCTTAGTATTATTAATGCTTTCTAAATCAGTACCAAGAATTAACATGTCATCTACATATAAACAAATGATCACACCTTTACCATTAGCAAATTTACTATAAACACACTTATCAAATTCATGAATTTTAAAACCATAAGAAATAATGACTTTATCAAATTTTTCATGCCATTGTTTAGGTGCTTGTTTTAGGCCATATAAGGACTTAATAAGTTTACATACTTTGTTTTCTTGTCCAGGCATAACAAACCCTTCAGGTTGTTTCATGTAAATTTCTTCTTCTAAGTCACCATTTAAAAAGGCAGTTTTTACATCCATTTGATGAATCTCAAAATTATATATAGATGCTAATGCAATTAAAATTCTAATAGTGGCGGTTCTAGCAACAGGTGCATAGGTATCAAAATAATCAATTCCTTCTTTTTGTGTAAAACCTTGAGCAACCAATCTAGCCTTGAATTTATCAATTGTTCCATCTATTTTCATTTTCTTTTTAAAAATCCATCTACACTTAATGGGTTTAGATCCTGGAGGTAAGTCTACTAATTTCCAAGTTTTATTTCCCAAAATTGAATCCATTTCATCATTTATAGCTTCTTTCCAAAATGCTGAATCTACAGACTTAATTGCCTCACTATAAGTTTGTGGGTCTGTTTCAACGCTAAGAGTCAAAGCATATTGATTATAAGATGTATCTCTAGTTCCTTCAACAAGATAGACTACAAAGTCGGGACCAAAGCTTTTTTCTTTCCTAGGTCTTTTACTTTTTCAAATCTCTATTTGTTCTACTAGTGGAGTTTCAGGTAACTGTGAAGGAGTGCTTACTTCTTTTTCATTATTAATTCTAGGAATAGAAGAAAACCTTTGTTCATAAAAAATTGCATCTCTCGATTCAATTATTGTATTTACCTCAACAGAATCATTAGGTTCACTAACCAAAAATCTATAGGCTTTACTATGTTGTGCATAACCTATGAAAATACATTCAACACCTTTGCTTCCTAATTTCTTTCTCTTAGTTTCGGGTAGTCTTACAATAGCTCTACAACCCCAAACTTTAAGATAACCTAAATTAGGTTTTCTATTCTTCCATAATTTTTAAGGAGTTTTCTTATTATCTTTAACAGGTATTCTATTCAGAATATGACATGCAGTTAAAAGTGCTTCTCCCCAAAACCCTTTACTTAAACCAGAATAAGAAAGCATAGCATTAACCATTTCAGTTAGTGTCCTATTTTTTCTTTCTGCTACTCCATTTTGTTGTGGTGTATAAGGTGCAGTAACTTCATGTATAATTCCCATATCTTCACAAAATTGAGGAAAGTGATATTCACCACCTCTATCAGATCTAAGACATTTTATTTTAGAATCACATTGATTTTCAACTTCATTTTTATATGTCTTAAATCTATTGAGCACATCATCCTTAGACTTTAAAAGATATACGTAACAATATTTTGAAAAGTCATCAATAAATGTAGCAAAATATTTACTACCACCTCTAGTAGGCGTTCCATGCAAATCACAAACATCGCTATGTACTAATTGCAACAAAGATGTAGTTTTTTCTATTTTAGGAAAAGGCAATCTTGTTATTTTTGTTTGCATGCATATTTTACACTTTTCATTCATATCATTCTCATATTTAGGAATCAAATTTAAATTAACCATGAAATGCATTTTCTTTGTATTAACATGTCCTAAACGACTATGCCATAATGAAAGACAATCAACGATATAAGCAGAAGAATCCTTTTCATTGATATTGAGCTTAAACATGCCCTCATACAAATATCCTTTGCCTACAAAGGTACCATTCTTAGTCAGAATAAATTTGTCTGACTCAAATACAATCTTAAAGCCAAATTTGTTAAGAAGACTTCCAGAAACTAAATTTTTCCTAACATCAGGAACATGAAAAACATTGGTGAGGCTAAGGATTTTCCCTGAAGTGAATTCGAGATCCACTGTCCCTTTGCCTTTAACCGCAGCTGTAGATGAATTTCCCATATAGAGAACATCTTCTTCCACTGTTTCATAGGCGGAGAACAAGTTCTTGTCCTTACAAACATGCCTTGTGGCACCAGAATCAGCCCACCATGAGTTGTCTTCTCCAAGCATATTAGCCTCGGATATCATAGCAGCAAATTTTTTCTTTGTGTCTGATGTCCCTCCTTTTTCCTTTAGTTTCTTGAACTCACGACAATCCTTCTTGAAGTGACCTGGTTTGTTGCAATGAAAACAATTTCCTTTCTTCTTTTTGTTTGCTTTAGAATTATTTGAAAAATTCTTCCGCTTGTTATTTTTGCCATGATTGCCATATTTTTGCTCCTTTCCTTCCTCCACCACATGGACCTTAGAAACAGAATTTTCTTGTTCCTCTTTACCATCTAGAATTCGAGACTCTTGTTCAATTCTTAAATGAGTCTCTAATTCTTCAAGTGAAAGATCCTCCTTTTTGTGTTTGAGTTCTATCTTATTGTCAAACAAAAAGAAGGAGGAAGTTTTTCAATTATGGCAGCAACAATTACATTATCATCCATGTTTAATTTTTTCAGTTTGCAATTATTTATGATGCGTTGTATGTCATGAAATTGTTCTAGCACGGGCCTATTATCATGCATTTTAAACCTTAGAAACTGACCGATAAGGAACTTCTTACTTGTAGCGTCTTCCGTTAGATATTTGGTCTCCAATGTTTCCCATAAAGTTTTTGTTGTCCCAACATTTTGGTACAAGTCGAACAAATTATCAGCAAGTGCATTGAGAATGTGACCACGACACAAATAATCATCGGTCTCCCATTTTGTGCGTTGCCTAGTCTGTTCCACGGTTTCATCTTCATCTTCATTTGGTTTCGGTTGTGACAAGACATATACAATCTTCAATGTTGTTAGAAGAAAATGAACCTTTTTCTGCCAACGCAGAAAATTACCACCATCAAAGCGGTCCAACTTGACAAAGCTTTCTGTTATTTGTCGAAGTGATTTGGAAGAGTCGGCCATTTCCAAAATACTGTATTTAGATTGATGGAAATTATGAATGAAAATACAGAAATGGAACTCTTTATATATCTCAAAAATGTCAACTTCAATACAACAATGTAATTTCTGAATAGTTACTATAAAACTTCAAGGCGTGATGTCACTTTCCTAAATACAGTATTTGCCCCACACGAAGAATTTCGGTATACAAACGGGAATCAGCAAATCCGTACTCAAGATACAATGAAGCACTTGCACTGTCTGCAACTTGTATATTTGAAGACAGCCCTTGGATGTAGCAGCGAAGAACAGTCAATCAAGTTCTTATTCTGTTTATGTGCACAAAACAGAATAAGAGAATTTGTATCTCCTGAAAATTGTAAGAGAGTAATAGCAGGGTCTGGAAATCTGAAACTGGTTTCTGTTATCAATGTAATTCCGTTTTTAGGCAGCCTTTATTTATAGAAAATGAAAGGCTTTGTCTTCAAGAGTCATGACTGTTGAATTAAGTCATTTCCGAACAGGTATGACTGTTAATTACCAACAGTCTTAAGTCCTTTCCGAACAGGTATAATAATACCGAATCGGTTTTGCACGGGTCAACCAAAAAGTGACCGCGCCCGAGATCCGACCCGGACGAATCCCGGCAACCCGCTACCACTGCGGACACGCGGCGTGCGAAGTGCAAAGTGCGCCACTAGCGCCTCTACAGCCCACTGCCCCGCACCCGCACGCACGCGCGCGCGCGCGCGTGCGTGTGCGTACGGTGCTTCGCACCGTATTGAGGTCTCTTGAATAGCCTCTTAAATGCTAGATGAATTAACTCTTCATCTTCCAATTGTACTTATTAAGTGTACAAATTCTTAACATTTTTCCAATGTGGGACTCAAAGGTTGCCCACCCCTTTTATAGCTTAGTGGTGACACTTAGCTTTGTACATTTTCCAATGTGGGACACTATCCCCTTTTATATTTGGGTTAGCTTCCCACCTCTTCCACACACTTCCAATGTGGGACAAGCTTTTAAGGCTTTTACACCCAAAAAACTCTTACTCTCTTATTTTAAAAATATCCAACATTCCTCCACCATTTTCAAAATAAGTTTTGTAAATCTTTGATTGTCTGTAAGACTGTGTATAAGCATTGGTGTCTCACGACTTGAACCAATACCCTGTGAAGGTTCGTCAAGGTTAACCATGAAAGTATAGTAGACTTGTCTTTGAACTATCAATCTATATTGATTATCCGGATTTGTCTTCACACACAAATCTTTTAGTCACTGATTATCAATATAAGCCGACACATGAATTAGGCCTTGTGTCTGTACCTTGATTTCGTGAGTGCTTTAGAGTCAAGCCCAATACTCATAGGAAGCGGCACCACTTCCACACTCATATAGGTAGATTATCATAGGTGTCCATGTAACTTAAAACACCATAAATCTATTAAGGTTAAACCCTTCCTCTTTCATTATTCATTACATGTTCTAAGCACTTATCCTTGGGATGTTAAATTTCATAGTGCTTACAATCACGTCGTATGATGTACTTTAATCATTGAACTTGAGACTTGAATATATCAAGTTTCAAGTTGAGTTTCCATCAAGAGTGATTATCATTAATGGGCTTTAGTCCCATCCCTATTGATGTCTTAGACACCAGTCCTCTTGCAAGACCTTTTGTAAAAGGATCAGCTAAATTTTGACTTGACTTTACATAATCCACTGTGATTACACTATCTGTAATCATTTGTCTGACATAACTATGTCTCAGGCCAATATGTCTAGACTTTCCATTATACACTTTACTATAAGCTCTGGAAAGTGTAGACTCACTATCACAATGTATAGATATTGGAGGCATTGGTTTTGGCCAAACTGGAATTTCAATTAATGAATTCCTTATCCATTCTGCCTCTTTACTAGTTGTAGCTAATGCTACAAACTCAGCTACCATAGTAGAGTCAGCTATACAAGTTTGTTTCTTTGATCCCCAAGAAACAGCTCCTCCACCAAGAGTGAAAATCCATCCACTTGTTAAGGAATGATCCTCCCGCTCAGTTATCAAACTGGCATTAGAAAACCCTTCTAATACTGAAGGATATCCACTATAGTATATACCATAGTCCATAGTTCCTTTCAAATATTTTAATATTCTATTGACAGCATGCCAATGCAATAAACTTGGATTACTAGTATATCTACTTAATTTACCAACAGCATAAGCAATATCAGGTCGAGTACATGCCATGGCATACATTAAACTACCAATTACTCGTGCATATTCCAATTGTGAAATAGCTCTACCATTATTAGGGATCATCTTTAGCTGTGGTTCAAAAGGTGTACTAACAGGTGTGCAATCAAACTGATTAAATTTCTTTAAAATTTTCTCAACATAATGAGATTGAGTGAGAATTATATTTTTATCTTTCCTTATTATTCTCATTCCTAATATGACATCAGCTACACCCATATCTTTCATATAAAATTTAGAAGACAAAACACTCTTAGTATTATTAATGCTTTCTAAATCAGTACCAAGAATTAACATGTCATCTACATATAAACAAATGATCACACCTTTACCATTAGCAAATTTACTATAAACACACTTATCAGATTCATGAATTTTAAAACCATAAGAAATAATGACTTTATCAAATTTTTCATGCCATTGTTTAGGTGCTTGTTTTAGGCCATATAAGGACTTAATAAGTTTACATACTTTGTTTTCTTGTCCAGGCATAACAAACCCTTCAGGTTGTTCCATGTAAATTTCTTCTTCTAAGTCACCATTTATAAAGGCAGTTTTTACATCCATTTGATGAATCTCAAAATTATATATAGATGCTAATGCAATTAAAATTCTAATAGTGGCGGTTCTAGCAACAGGTGCATAGGTATCAAAATAATCAATTCCTTCTTTTTGTGTAAAACCTTTAGCAACCAATCTAGCCTTGAATTTATCAATTGTTCCATCTATTTTCATTTTCTTTTTAAAAATCCATCTACACTTAATGGGTTTAGATCCTGGAGGTAAGTCTACTAATTTCCAAGTTTTATTTCCCAAAATTGAATCCATTTCATCATTTATAGCTTCTTTCCAAAATGCTGAATCTACAGACTTAATTTCCTCACTATAAGTTTGTGGGTCTATTTCAACGCTAAGAGTCAAAGCATATTGATTATAAGATGTATCTCTAGTTCCTTCAACAAGATAGACTACAAAGTCGGGACCAAAGCTTTTTTCTTTCCTAGGTCTTTTACTTTTTCTAATCTCTATTTGTTCTACTAGTGGAGTTTCAGGTAACTGTGAAGGAGTGCTTACTTCTTTTTCATTATTAATTCTAGGAATAGAAGAAAACCTTTGTTCATAAAAAATTGCATCTCTCGATTCAATTATTGTATTTACCTCAACAGAATCATTAGGTTCACTAACCAAAAATCTATAGGCTTTACTATGTTGTGCATAACCTATGAAAATACATTCAACACCTTTGCTTCCTAATTTCTTTCTCTTACTTTCGGGTAGTCTTACAATAGCTCTACAACCCCAAACTTTAAGATAACCTAAATTAGGTTTTCTATTCTTCCATAATTTGTAAGGAGTTTTCTTATTATCTTTAACAGGTATTCTATTCAGAATATGACATGCAGTTAAAAGTGCTTCTCCCCAAAACCCTTTACAAACCAGAATAAGAAAGCATAGCATTAACCATTTCAGTTAGTGTCCTATTTTTTCTTTCTGCTACTCCATTTTGTTGTGGTGTATAAGGTGCAGTAACTTCATGTATAATTCCCATATCTTCACAAAATTGAGGAAAGTGATATTCACCACCTCTATCAGATCTAAGACATTTTATTTTAGAATCACATTGATTTTCAACTTCATTTTTATATGTCTTAAATCTATTGAGCACATCATCCTTAGAGTTTAAAAGATATACGTAACAATATTTTGAAAAGTCATCAATAAATGTAGCAAAATATTTACTACCACCTCTAGTAGGCGTTCCATGCAAATCACAAACATCGCTATGTACTAATTGCAACAAAGATGTAGTTTTTTCTATTTTAGGAAAAGGCAATCTTGTTATTTTTGTTTGCATGCATATTTTACACTTTTCATTCATATCATTCTCATATTTAGGAATCAAATTTAAATTACCCATGAAATGCATTTTCTTTGTATTAACATGTCCTAAACGACTATGCCATAATGAAAGACAATCAACGATATAAGCAGAAGAATCCTTTTCATTGATATTGAGCTTAAACATGCCCTCATACAAATATCCTTTGCCTACAAAGGTACCATTCTTAGTCAGAATAAATTTGTCTGACTCAAATACAAGCTTAAAGCCAAATTTGTTAAGAAGACTTCCAGAAACTAAATTTTTCCTAACATCAGGAACATGAAAAACATTGGTGAGGCTAAGGATTTTCCCGGAAGTGAATTCGAGATCCACTGTCCCTTTGCCTTTAACCGCAGCTGTAGATGAATTTCCCATATAGAGAACATCTCCTTCCAATGTTTCATAGGCAGAGAACAAGTTCTTGTCCTTACAAACATGCCTTGTGGCACCAGAATCAACCCACCATGAGATGTCTTCTCCAAGCATATTAGCCTCGGATATCATTGCAGCAAATTTTTGCTTTGTGTCTGATGTCCCTCCTTTTTCCTTTAGTTTCTTGAACTCACGACAATCCTTCTTGAAGTGACCTGGTTTGTTGCAATGAAAACAATTTCCTTTCTTCTTTTTGTTTGCTTTAGAATTATTTGAAAAATTCTTCCGCTTGTTATTTTTTCCATGATTGCCATATTTTTGCTCCTTTCCTTCCTCCACCACATGGACCTTAGAAACAGAATTCTCTTGTTCCTCTTTACCATCTAGAATTCGAGACTCTTGTTCAATTCTTAAATGAGTCTCTAATTCTTCAAGTGAAAGATCCTCCTTTTTCTGTTTGAGTTCTTTCTTATAGTCAAACAAAAAGAAGGAGGAAGTTTTTCAATTATGGCAGCAACAATTACATTATCATCCATGTTTAATTTTTTCAGTTTGCAATTATTTATGATGCGTTGGATATCATGAAATTGTTCTAGCACGGGCCTATTATCATGCATTTTAAAGCTTAGAAACTGACCGATAAGGAACTTCTTACTTGTAGCGTCTTCCGTTAGATATTTGGTCTCCAATGTTTCCCATAAAGTTTTTGCTGTCCCAACATTTTGGTACAAGTCGAACAAATTATCAGCAAGTGCATTGAGAATGTGACCACGACACAAATAATCATCGGTCTCCCATTTTGTGCGTTTCCTAGTCTGTTCCACGGTTTCATCTTCATCTTCATTTGGTTTCGGTTGTGACAAGACATATACAATCTTCAATGTTGTTAGAAGAAAATGAACCTTTTTCTGCCAACGCAGAAAATTACCACCATCAAAGCGGTCCAACTTGACAAAGCTTTCTGTTATTTGTCGAAGTGATTTGGAAGAGTCGGCCATTTCCAAAATACTGTATTTAGATTGTTGGAAATTATGAATGCAAATACAGAAATGGAACTCTTTATATATATCAAAAATGTCAACTTCAATACAACAATGTAATTTCTGAATAGTCACTATAAAACTTCAAGGCGTGATGTCACTTTCCTAAATACAGTATTTGCCCCACACGAAGAATTTCGGTATACAAACGGGAATCAGCAAATCCGTACTCAAGATACAATGAAGCACTTGCACTGTCTGCAACTTGTATATTTGAAGACAGCCCTTGGATGTAGCAGCGAATAACAGTCAATCAAGTTCTTATTCTGTTTATGTGCACAAAACAGAATAAGAGAATTTGTATCTCCTGAAAATTGTAAGAGAGTAATAGCAGGGTCTGGAAATCTGAAACTGGTTTCTGTTATCAATGTAATTCCGTTTTTAGGCAGCCTTTATTTATAGAAAATGAAAGGCTTCGTCTTCAAGAGTCATGACTGTTGAATTAAGTCATTTCCGAACAGGTATGACTGTTAATTACCAACAGTCTTAAGTCCTTTCCGAACAGGTATAATAATACCGAATCGGTTTTGCACGGGTCAACCAAAAAGTGACCGCGCCCGAGATCCGACCCGGACGAATCCCGGCAACCCGCTACCACTGCGGACACGCGGCGTGCGAAGTGCAAAGTGCTCCACTAGCGCCTCTACAGCCCACTGCCCCGCACCCGCGCGCGCGTGCGTGTGCGTACGGTGCTTCGCACCGTATTGAGGTCTCTTGAATAGCTTCTTAAATGCTAGATGAATTAACTCTTCATCTTCCATTTGTACTTATTAAGTGTACAAATTCTTAACATTTTTCCAATGTGGGACTCAAAGGTTGCCCACCCCTTTTATAGCTTAGTGGTGACACTTAGCTTTGTACATTTTCCAATGTGGGACACTATCCCCTTTTATATTTGGGTTAGCTTCCCACCTCTTCCACACACTTCCAATGTGGGACAAGCTTTTAAGGCTTTTACACCCAAAAAACTCTTACTCTCTTATTTTAAAAATCTCCAACATTCCTCCACCATTTTCAAAATAAGTTTTGTAAATCTTTGATTGTCTGTAAGACTGTGTATAAGCATTGGTGTCTCACGACTTGAACCAATACCCTGTGAAGGTTCGTCAAGGTTAACCATGAAAGTATAGTAGACTTGTCTTTGAACTATCAATCTATATTGATTATCCGGATTTGTCTTCACACACAAATCTTTTAGTCACTGATTATCCATATAAGCCGACACATGAATTAGGCCTTGTGTCTGTACCTTGATTTCGTGAGTGCTTTAGAGTCAAGCCCAATACTCATAGGAAGCGGCACCACTTCCACACTCATATAGGTAGATTATCATAGGTGTCCATGTAACTTAAAACACCATAAATCTATTAAGGTTAAACCCTTCCTCTTTCATTATTCATTACATGTTCTAAGCACTTATCCTTGGGATGTTAAATTTCATAGTGCTTACAATCACGTCGTATGATGTATTTTAATCATTGAACTTGAGACTTGAATATATCAAGTTTCAAGTTGAGTTTCCATCAAGAGTGATTATCATTAATGGGCTTTAGTCCCATCCCTATTGATGTCTTAGACACCAGTCCTCTTGCAAGACCTTTTGTAAAAGGATCAGCTAAATTTTGACTTGACTTTACATAATCCACTGTGATTACACTATCTGTAATCATTTGTCTGACATAACTATGTCTCAGGCCAATATGTCTAGACTTTCCATTATACACTTTACTATAAGCTCTGGAAAGTGTAGACTCACTATCACAATGTATAGATATTGGAGGCATTGGTTTTGGCCAAACTGGAATTTCAATTAATGAATTCCTTATCCATTCTGCCTCTTTACTAGTTGCAGCTAATGCTACAAACTCAGCTACCATAGTAGAGTCAGCTATACAAGTTTGTTTCTTTGATCCCCAAGAAACAGCTCCTCCACCAAGAGTGAAAATCCATCCACTTGTTGAGGAATGATCCTCCCGCTCAGTTATCCAACTGGCATCAGAAAACCCTTCTAATACTGAAGGATATCCACTATAGTATATACCATAGTCCATAGTTCCTTTCAAATATTTTAATATTCTATTGACAGCATGCCAATGCAATAAACTTGGATTACTAGTATATCTACTTAATTTACCAACAGCATAAGCAATATCAGGTCGAGTACATGTCATGGCATACATTAAACTACCAATTACTCGTGCATATTCCAATTGTGAAATAGCTCTACCATTATTAGGGATCATCTTTAGCTGTGGTTCAAAAGGTGTACTAACAGGTGTGCAATCAAACTGATTAAATTTCTTTAAAATTTTCTCAACATAATGAGATTGAGTGAGAATTATATTTTTATCTTTCCTTATTATTCTCATTCCTAATATGACATCAGCTACACCCATATCTTTCATATAAAATTTAGAAGACAAAAAACTCTTGGTATTATTAATGCTTTCTAAATCAGTACCAAGAATTAACATGTCATCTACATATAAACAAATGATCACACCTTTACCATTAGAAAATTTACTATAAACACACTTATCAGATTCATGAATTTTAAAACCATGAGAAATAATGACTTTATCAAATTTTTCATGCCATTGTTTAGGTGCTTGTTTTAGGCCATATAAGGACTTAATAAGTTTACATACTTTGTTTTCTTGTCCAGGCATAACAAACCCTTCAGGTTGTTCCATGTAAATTTCTTCTTCTAAGTCACCATTTAAAAAGGCAGTTTTTACATCCATTTGATGAATCTCAAAATTATATATAGATGCTAATGCAATTAAGATTCTAATAGTGGCGGTTCTAGCAACAGGTGCATAGGTATCAAAATAATCAATTCCTTCTTTTTGTGTAAAACCTTTAGCAACCAATCTAGCCTTGAATTTATCAATTGTTCCATCTATTTTCATTTTCTTTTTAAAAATCCGTCTACACTTAATGGGTTTAGATCCTGGAGGTAAGTCTACTAATTTCCAAGTTTTATTTCCCAAAATTGAATCCATTTCATCATTTATAGCTTCTTTCCAAAATGCTGAATCTACAGACTTAATTTCCTCACTATAAGTTTGTGGGTCTGTTTCAACGCTAAGAGTCAAAGCATATTGATTATAAGATGTATCTCTAGTTCCTTCAACAAGATAGACTACAAAGTCGGGACCAAAGCTTTTTTCTTTCCTAGGTCTTTTACTTTTTCTAATCTCTATTTGTTCTACTAGTGGAGTTTCAGGTAACTGTGAAGGAGTGCTTACTTCTTTTTCATTATTAATTCTAGGAATAGAAGAAAACCTTTGTTCATAAAAAATTGCATCTCTCGATTCAATTATTGTATTTACCTCAATAGAATCATTAGGTTCACTAACCAAAAATCTATAGGCTTTACTATGTTGTGCATAACCTATGAAAATACATTCAACACCTTTGCTTCCTAATTTCTTTCTCTTAGTTTCGGGTAGTCTTACAATAGCTCTACAACCCCAAACTTTAAGATAACCTAAATTAGGTTTTCTATTCTTCCATAATTCGTAAGGAGTTTTCTTATTATCTTTAACAGGTATTCTATTCAGAATATGACATGCAGTTAAAAGTGCTTCTCCCCAAAACCCTTTACTTAAACCAGAATAAGAAAGCATAGCATTAACCATTTCAGTTAGTGTCCTATTTTTTCTTTCTGCTACTCCATTTTGTTGTGGTGTATAAGGTGCAGTAACTTCATGTATAATTCCCATATCTTCACAAAATTGAGGAAAGTGATATTCACCACCTCTATCAGATCTAAGACATTTTATTTTAGAATCACATTGATTTTCAACTTCATTTTTATATGTCTTAAATCTATTGAGCACATCATCCTTAGAGTTTAAAAGATATACGTAACAATATTTTGAAAAGTCATCAATAAATGTAGCAAAATATTTACTACCACCTCTAGTAGGCGTTCCATGCAAATCACAAACATCGCTATGTACTAATTGCAACAAAGATGTAGTTTTTTCTATTTTAGGAAAAGGCAATCTTGTTATTTTTGTTTGCATGCATATTTTACACTTTTCATTCATATCATTCTCATATTTAGGAATCAAATTTAAATTAACCATGAAATACATTTTCTTTGTATTAACATGTCCTAAACGACTATGCCATAATGAAAGACAATCAACGATATAAGCAGAAGAATCCTTTTCATTGATATTGAGCTTAAACATGCCCTCATACAAATATCCTTTGCCTACAAAGGTACCATTCTTAGTCAGAATAAATTTGTCTGACTCAAATACAAGCTTAAAGCCAAATTTGTTAAGAAGACTTCCAGAAACTAAATTTTTCCTAACATCAGGAACATGAAAAACATTGGTGAGGCTAAGGATTTTCCCGGAAGTGAATTCGAGATCCACTGTCCCTTTGCCTTTAACCGCAGCTGTAGATGAATTTCCCATATAGAGAACATCTCCTTCCACTGTTTCATAGGCAGAGAACAAGTTCTTGTCCTTATAAACATGCCTTGTGGCACCAGAATCAACCCACCATGAGTTGTCTTCTCCAAGCATATTAGCCTCGGATATCATAGCAGCAAATTTTTGCTTTGTGTCTGATGTCCCTCCTTTTTCCTTTAGTTTCTTGAACTCACGACAATCCTTCTTGAAGTGACCTGGTTTGTTGCAATGAAAACAATTTCCTTTCTTCTTTTTGTTTGCTTTATAATTATTTGAAAAATTCTTCCACTTGTTATTTTTTCCACGATTGCCATATTTTTGCTCCTTTCCTTCCTCCACCACATGGACCTTAGAAACAGAATTTTCTTGTTCCTCTTTACCATCTAGAATTCGAGACTCTTGTTCAATTCTTAAATGAGTCTCTAATTCTTCAAGTGAAAGATCCTCCTTTTTGTGTTTGAGTTCTTTCTTATAGTCAAACAAAAAGAAGGAGGAAGTTTTTCAATTATGGCAGCAACAATTACATTATCATCCATGTTTAATTTTTTCAGTTTGCAATTATTTATGATGCGTTGGATGTCATGAAATTGTTCTAGCACAGGCCTATTATCATGCATTTTAAAGCTTAGAAACTGACCGATAAGGAACTTCTTACTTGTAGCGTCTTCCGTTAGATATTTGGTCTCCAATGTTTCCCATAAAGTTTTTGCTGTCCCAACATTTTGGTACAAGTCGAACAAATTATCAGCAAGTGCATTGAGAATGTGACCACGACACAAATAATCATCGGTCTCCCATTTTGTGCGTTGCCTAATCTGTTCCACGGTTTCATCTTCATCTTCATTTGGTTTCGGTTGTGACAAGACATATACAATCTTCAATGTTGTTAGAAGAAAATGAACCTTTTTCTGCCAACGCAGAAAATTACCACCATCAAAACGGTCCAACTTGACAAAGCTTTCTGTTATTTGTCGAAGTGATTTGGAAGAGTCGGCCATTTCCAAAATACTCTATTTAGATTGTTGGAAATTATGAATGCAAATACAGAAATGGAACTCTTTATATATCTCAAAAATGTCAACTTCAATACAACAATGTAATTCCTGAATAGTCACTATAAAACTTCAAGGCGTGATGTCACTTTCCTAAATACAGTATTTGCCCCACACGAAGAATTTCGGTATACAAACGGGAATCATCAAATCCGTACTCAAGATACAATGAAGCACTTGCACTGTCTGCAACTTGTATATTTGAATACAGCCCTTGGATGTAGCAGCGAAGAACAGTCAATCAAGTTCTTATTCTGTTTATGTGCACAAAACAGAATAAGAGAATTTATATCTCCTGAAAATTGTAAGAGAGTAATAGCAGGGTCTGGAAATCTGAAACTGGTTTCTGTTATCAATGTAATTCCGTTTTTAGGCAGCCTTTATTTATAGAAAATGAAAGGCTTTGTCTTCAAGAGTCATGACTGTTGAATTAAGTCATTTCCGAACATGTATGACTGTTAATTACCAACAGTCTTAAGTCCTTTCCGAACAGGTATAATAATACCGAATCGGTTTTGCACGGGTCAACCAAAAAGTGACCGCGCCCGAGATCCTACCCGGACGAATCCCGGCAACCCGCTACCACTGCGGACACGCGGCGTGCGAAGTGCAAAGTGCGCCACTAGCGCCTCTACAGCCCACTGCCCCGCACCCGCACACGCGCGCGCGCGCGCGTGTGCGTGTGCGTACGGTGCTTCGCACCGTATTGAGGTCTCTTGAATAGCCTCTTAAATGCTAGATGAATTAACTCTTCATCTTCCATTTGTACTTATTAAGTGTACAAATTCTTACCATTTTTCCAATGTGGGACTCAAAGGTTGCCCACCCCTTTTATAGCTTAGTGGTGACACTTAGCTTTGTACAGTTTCCAATGTGGGACACTATCCCCTTTTATATTTGGGTTAGCTTCCCACCTCTTCCACACACTTCCAATGTGGGACAAGCTTTTAAGGCTTTTACACCCAAAAAACTCTTACTCTCTTATTTTAAAAATCTCCAACATTCCTCCACCATTTTCAAAATAAGTTTTGTAAATCTTTGATTGTCTGTAAGACTGTGTATAAGCATTGGTGTCTCACGACTTGAACCAATACCCTGTGAAGGTTCGTCAAGGTTAACCATGAAAGTATAGTAGACTTGTCTTTGAACTATCAATCTATATTGATTATCCGGATTTGTCTTCACACACAAATCTTTTAGTCACTGATTATCAATATAAGCCGACACATGAATTAGGCCTTGTGTCTGTACCTTGATTTCGTGAGTGCTTTAGAGTCAAGCCCAATACTCATAGGAAGCGGCACCACTTCCACACTCATATAGGTAGATTATCATAGGTGTCCATGTAACTTAAAACACCATAAATCTATTAAGTTTAAACCCTTCCTCTTTCATTATTCATTACATGTTCTAAGCACTTATCCTTGGGATGTTAAATTTCATAGTGCTTACAATCACGTCGTATGATGTACTTTAATCATTGAACTTGAGACTTGAATATATCAAGTTTCAAGTTGAGTTTCCATCAATACTGATTATCATTAATGGGCTTTAGTCCCATCCCTATTGATGTCTTAGACACCAGTCCTCTTGCAAGACCTTTTGTAAAAGGATCAGCTACATTTTGACTTGACTTTACATAATCCACTGTGATTACACTATCTGTAATCATTTGTCTGACATAACTATGTCTCAGGCCAATATGTCTAGACTTTCCATTATACACTTTACTATAAGCTCTGGAAAGTGTAGACTCACTATCACAATGTATAGATATTGGAGGCATTGGTTTTGGCCAAACTGGAATTTCAATTAATGAATTCCTTATCCATTCTGCCTCTTTACTAGTTGTAGCTAATGCTACAAACTCATCTACCATAGTAGAGTCAGCTATACAAGTTTGTTTCTTTGATCCCCAAGAAACAGCTCCTCCACCAAGAGTGAAAATCCATCCACTTGTTGAGGAATGATCCTCCCGCTCAGTTATCCAACTGGCATCAGAAAACCCTTCTAATACTAAAGGATATCCACTATAGTATATACCATAGTCCATAGTTCCTTTCAAATATTTTAATATTCTATTGACAGCATGCCAATGCAATAAACTTGGATTACTAGTATATCTACTTAATTTACCAACAGCATAAGCAATATCAGGTCGAGTACATGTCATGGCATACATTAAACTACCAATTACTCGTGCATATTCCAATTGTGAAATATCTCTACCATTATTAGGGATCATCTTTAGCTGTGGTTCAAAAGGTGTACTAACAGGTGTGCAATCAAACTGATTAAATTTCTTTAAAATTTTCTCAACATAATGAGATTGAGTGAGAATTATATTTTTATCTTTCCTTATTATTCTCATTCCTAATATGACATCAGCTACACCCATATCTTTCATATAAAATTTAGAAGACAAAAAACTCTTGGTATTATTAATGCTTTCTAAATCAGTACCAAGAATTAACATGTCATCTACATATAAACAAATGATCACACCTTTACCATTAGCAAATTTACTATAAACACACTTATCAGATTCATGAATTTTAAAACCATAAGAAATAATGACTTTATCAAATTTTTCATGCCATTGTTTAGGTGCTTGTTTTAGGCCATATAAGGACTTAATAAGTTTACATACTTTGTTTTCTTGTCCAGGCATAACAAACCCTTCAGGTTGTTCCATGTAAATTTCTTCTTCTAAGTCACCATTTAAAAAGGCAGTTTTTACATCCATTTGATGAATCTCAAAATTATATATAGATGCTAATGCAATTAAAATTCTAATAGTGGCGGTTCTAGCAACAGGTGCATAGGTATCAAAATAATCAATTCCTTCTTTTTGTGTAAAACCTTTAGCAACCAATCTAGCCTTGAATTTATCAATTGTTCCATCTATTTTCATTTTCTTTTTAAAAATCCATCTACACTTAATGGGTTTAGATCCTGGAGGTAAGTCTACTAATTTCCAAGTTTTATTTCCCAAAATTGAATCCATTTCATCATTTATAGCTTCTTTCCAAAATGCTGAATCTACAGACTTAATTGCCTCACTATAAGTTTGTGGGTCTGTTTCAACGCTAAGAGTCAAAGCATATTGATTATAAGATGTATCTCTAATTCCTTCAACAAGATAGACTACAAAGTCGGGACCAAAGCTTTTTTCTTTCCTAGGTCTTTTACTTTTTCTAATCTCTATTTGTTCTACTAGTGGAGTTTCAGGTAACTGTGAAGGAGTGCTTACTTCTTTTTCATTATTAATTCTAGGAATAGAAGAAAACCTTTGTTCATAAAAAATTGCATCTCTCGATTCAATTATTGTATTTACCTCAACAGAATCATTAGGTTCACTAACCAAAAATCTATAGGCTTTACTATGTTGTGCATAACCTATGAAAATACATTCAACACCTTTGCTTCCTAATTTCTTTCTCTTACTTTCGGGTAGTCTTACAATAGCTCTACAACCCCAAACTTTAAGATAACCTAAATTAGGTTTTCTATTCTTCCATAATTCATAAGGAGTTTTCTTATTATCTTTAACAGGTATTCTATTCAGAATATGACATGCAGTTAAAAATGCTTCTCCCCAAAACCCTTTTCTTAAACCAGAATAAGAAAGCATAGCATTAACCATTTCAGTTAGTGTCCTATTTTTTCTTTCTGCTACTCCATTTTGTTGTGGTGTATAAGGTGCAGTAACTTCATGTATAATTCCCATATCTTCACAAAATTGAGGAAAGTGATATTCACCACCTCTATCAGATCTAAGACATTTTATTTTAGAATCACATTGATTTTCAACTTCATTTTTATATGTCTTAAATCTATTGAGCACATCATCCTTAGAGTTTAAAAGATATACGTAACAATATTTTGAAAAGTCATCAATAAATGTAGCAAAATATTTACTACCACCTCTAGTAGGCGTTCCATGCAAATCACAAACATCGCTATGTACTAATTGCAACAAAGATGTAGTTTTTTCTATTTTAGGAAAATGCAATCTTGTTATTTTTGTTTGCATGCATATTTTACACTTTTCATTCATATCATTCTCATATTTAGGAATCAAATTTAAATTAACCATGAAATGCATTTTCTTTGTATTAACATGTCCTAAACGACTATGCCATAATGAAAGACAATCAACGATATAAGCAGAAGAATCCTTTTCATTGATATTGAGCTTAAACATGCCCTCATACAAATATCCTTTGCCTACAAAGGTACCATTCTTAGTCAGAATAAATTTGTCTGACTCAAATACAAGCTTAAATCCAAATTTGTTAAGAAGACTTCCAGAAACTAAATTTTTCCTAACATCAGGAACATGAAAAACATTGGTGAGGCTAAGGATTTTCCCGGAAGTGAATTCGAGATCCACTGTCCCTTTGCCTTTAACCGCAGCTGTAGATGAATTTCCCATATAGAGAACATCTCCTTCCACTGTTTCATAGGCAGAGAACAAGTTCTTGTCCTTACAAACATGCCTTGTGGCACCAGAATCAACCCACCATGAGTTGTCTTCTCCAAGCATATTAGCCTCGGATATCATAGCAGCAAATTTTTGCTTTGTGTCTGATGTCCCTCCTTTTTCCTTTAGTTTCTTTAACTCACGACAATCCTTCTTGAAGTGACCTGGTTTGTTGCAATGAAAACAATTTCCTTTCTTCTTTTTGTTTTCTTTAGAATTATTTGAAAAATTCTTCCGCTTGTTATTTTTTCCATGATTGCCATATTTTTGCTCCTTTCCTTCCTCCACCACATGGACCTTAGAAACAGAATTTTCTTGTTCCTCTTTACCATCTAGAATTCGAGACTCTTGTTCAATTCTTAAATGAGTCTCTAATTCTTCAAGTGAAAGATCCTCCTTTTTGTGTTTGAGTTCTTTCTTATAGTCAAACAAAAAGAAGGAGGAAGTTTTTCAATTATGGCAGCAACAATTACATTATCATCCATGATTAATTTTTTCAGTTTGCAATTATTTATGATGCGTTGGATGTCATGAAATTGTTCTAGCACGGGCCTATTATCATGCATTTTAAAGCTTAGAAACTGACCGATAAGGAACTTCTTACTTGTAGCGTCTTCCGTTAGATATTTGGTCTCCAATGTTTCCCATAAAGTTTTTGCTGTCCCAACATTTTGGTACAAGTCGAACAAATTATCAGCAAGTGCATTGAGAATGTGACCACGACACAAATAATCATCGGTCTCCCATTTTGTGCGTTGCCTAGTCTGTTCCACGGTTTCATCTTCATCTTCATTTGGTTTCGATTGTGACAAGACATATACAATCTTCAATGTTGTTAGAAGAAAATGAACCTTTTTCTGCCAACGCAGAAAATTACCACCATCAAAACGGTCCAACTTGACAAAGCTTTCTGTTATTTGTCGAAGTGATTTGGAAGAGTCGGCCATTTCCAAAATACTGTATTTAGATTGTTGGAAATTATGAATGCAAATACAGAAATGGAACTCTTTATATATCTCAAAAATGTCAACTTCAATACAACAATGTAATTTCTGAATAGTCACTATAAAACTTCAAGGCGTGATGTCACTTTCCTAAATACAGTATTTGCCCCACACGAAGAATTTCGGTATACAAACGGGAATCAGCAAATCCGTACTCAAGATACAATGAAGCACTTGCACTGTCTGCAACTTGTATATTTTAAGACAGCCCTTGGATGTAGCAGCAAAGAACAGTCAATCAAGTTCTTATTCTGTTTATGTGCACAAAACAGAATAAGAGAATTTGTATCTCCTGAAAATTGTAAGAGAGTAATAGCAGGGTCTGGAAATCTGAAACTGGTTTCTGTTATCAATGTAATTCCGTTTTTAGGCAGCCTTTATTTATAGAAAATGAAAGGCTTTGTCTTCAAGAGTCATGACTGTTGAATTAAGTCATTTCCGAACAGGTATGATTTTTAATTACCAACAGTCTTAAGTCCTTTCCGAACAGGTATAATAATACCGAATCGGTTTTGCACGGGTCAACCAAAAAGTGATCGCGCCCGAGATCCGACCCGGACGAATCCCGGCAACCCGCTACCACTGCGGACACGCGGCGTGCGAAGTGCAAAGTGCGCCACTAGCGCCTCTACAGCCCACTGCCCCGCACCCGCACGCGCGCGCGCGCGCGCGCGCGTGCGTGTGCTTACGGTGCTTCGCACCTTATTGAGGTCTCTTGAATAGCCTCTTAAATGCTAGATGAATTAACTCTTCATCTTCCATTTGTACTTATTAAGTGTACAAATTCTTAACATTTTTCCAATGTGGGACTCAAAGGTTGCCCACCCCTTTTATAGCTTAGTGGTGACACTTAGCTTTGTACATTTTCCAATGTGGGACACTATCCCCTTTTATATTTGGGTTAGCTTCCCACCTCTTCCACACACTGCCAATGTGGGACAAGCTTTTAAGGCTTTTACACCCAAAAAACTCTTACTCTCTTATTTTAAAGATCTCCAACATTCCTCCACCATTTTCAAAATAAGTTTTGTAAATCTTTGATTGTCTGTAAGACTGTGTATAAGCATTGGTGTCTCACGACTTGAACCAATACCCTGTGAAGGTTCGTCAAGGTTAACCATGAAAGTATAGTAGACTTGTCTTTGAACTATCAATCTATATTGATTATCCGGATTTGTCTTCACACACAAATCTTTTAGTCACTGATTATCCATATAAGCCGACACATGAATTAGGCCTTGTGTCTGTACCTTGATTTCGTGAGTGCTTTAGAGTCAAGCCCAATACTCATAGGAAGCGGCACCACTTCCACACTCATATAGGTAGATTATCATAGGTGTCCATGTAACTTAAAACACCATAAATCTATTAAGGTTAAACCCTTCCTCTTTCATTATTCATTACATGTTCTAAGCACTTATCCTTGGGATGTTAAATTTCATAGTTCTTACAATCACGTCGTATGATGTACTTTAATCATTGAACTTGAGACTTGAATATATCAAGTTTCAAGTTGAGTTTCCATCAAGAGTGATTATCATTAATGGGCTTTAGTCCCATCCCTATTGATGTCTTAGACACCAGTCCTCTTGCAAGACCTTTTGTAAAAGGATCAGCTAAATTTTGACTTGACTTTACATAATCCACTGTGATTACACTATCTGTAATCATTTGTCTGACATAACTATGTCTCAGGACAATATGTCTAGACTTTCCATTATACACTTTACTATAAGCTCTGGAAAGTGTAGACTCACTATCACAATGTATAGATATTGGAGGCATTGGTTTTGGCTAAACTGGACTTTCAATTAATGAATTCCTTATCCATTCTGCCTCTTTACTAGTTGCAGCTAATGCTACAAACTCAGCTACCATAGTAGAGTCATCTATACAAGTTTGTTTCTTTGATCCCCAAGAAATAGCTCCTCCACCAAGAGTGAAAATCCATCCACTTGTTGAGGAATGATCCTCCCGCTCAGTTATCCAACTGGCATCAGAAAACCCTTCTAATACTGAAGGATATCCACTATAGTATATACCATAGTCCATAGTTCCTTTCAAATATTTTAATATTCTATTGACAGCATGCCAATGCAATAGACTTGGATTACTAGTATATCTACTTAATTTACCAACAGCATAAGAAATATCAGGTCGAGTACATGTCATGGCATACATTAAACTACCAATTACTCGTGCATATTCCAATTGTGAAATAGCTCTACCATTATTAGGGATCATCTTTGGCTGTGGTTCAAAAGGTGTACTAACAGGTGTGCAATCAAACTGATTAAATTTCTTTAAAATTTTCTCAACATAATGAGATTGAGTGAGAATTATATTTTTATCTTTCCTTATTATTCTCATTCCTAATATGACATCAGCTACACCCATATCTTTCATATAAAATTTAGAAGACAAAAAACTCTTGGTATTATTAATGCTTTCTAAATCAGTACCAAGAATTAACATGTCATCTACATATAAACAAATGATCACACCTTTACCATTAGCAAATTTACTATAAACACACTTATCAGATTCATGAATTTTAAAACCATAAGAAATAATGACTTTATCAAATTTTTCATGCCATTGTTTAGGTGCTTGTTTTAGGCCATATAAGGACTTAATAAGTTTACATACTTTGTTTTCTTGTCCAGGCATAACAAACCCTTCAGGTTGTTCCATGTAAATTTCTTCTTCTAAGTCACCATTTAAAAATGCAGTTTTTACATCCATTTGATGAATCTCAAAATTATATATAAATGCTAATGCAATTAAAATTGTAATAGTGGCGGTTCTAGCAACAGGTGCATAGGTATCAAAATAATCAATTCCTTCTTTTTGTGTAAAACCTTTAGCAACCAATCTAGCCTTGAATTTATCAATTGTTCCATCTATTTTCATTTTCTTTTTAAAAATCCATCTACACTTAATGGGTTTAGATCCTGGAGGTAAGTCTACTAATTTCCAAGTTTTATTTCCCAAAATTGAATCCATTTCATCATTTATAGCTTCTTTCCAAAATGCTGAATCTACAGACTTAATTGCCTCACTATAAGTTTGTGGGTCTGTTTCAACGCTAAGAGTCAAAGCATATTGATTATAAGATGTATCTCTAGTTCCTTCAACAAGATAGACTACAAAGTCGGGACCAAAGCTTTTTTCTTTCCTAGGTCTTTTACTTTTTCTAATCTCTATTTGTTCTACTAGTGGAGTTTCAGGTAACTGTGAAGGAGTGCTTACTTCTTTTTCATTATTAATTCTAGGAATAGAAGAAAACCTTTGTTCATAAAAAATTGCATCTCTCGATTCAATTATTGTATTTACCTCAATAGAATCATTAGGTTCACTAACCAAAAATCTATAGGCTTTACTATGTTGTGCATAACCTATGAAAATACATTCAACACCTTTGCTTCCTAATTTCTTTCTCTTAGTTTCGGGTAGTCTTACAATAGCTCTACAACCCCAAACTTTAAGATAACCTAAATTAGGTTTTCTATTCTTCCATAATTCGTAAGGAGTTTTCTTATTATCTTTAACAGGTATTCTATTCAGAATATGACATGCAGTTAAAAGTGCTTCTCCCCAAAACCCTTTACTTAAACCAGAATAAGAAAGCATAGTATTAACCATTTCAGTTAGTGTCCTATTTTTTCTTTCTGCTACTCCATTTTGTTGTGGTGTATAAGGTGCAGTAACTTCATGTATAATTCCCATATCTTCACAAAATTGAGGAAAGTGATATTCACCACCTCTATCAGATCTAAGACATTTTATTTTAGAATCACATTGATTTTCAACTTCATTTTTATATGTCTTAAATCTATTGATCACATCATCCTTAGAGTTTAAAAGATATACGTAACAATATTTTGAAAAGTCATCAATAAATGTAGCAAAATATTTACTACCACCTCTAGTAGGCGTTCCATGCAAATCACAAACATCGCTATGTACTAATTGCAACAAAGATGTAGTTTTTTCTATTTTAGGAAAAGGCAATCTTGTTATTTTTGTTTGCATGCATATTTTACACTTTTCATTCATATCATTCTCATATTTAGGAATCAAATTTAAATTAACCATGAAATGCATTTTCTTTGTATTAACATGTCCTAAACGACTATGCCATAATGAAAGACAATCAACGATATAAGCAGAAGAATCCTTTTCATTGATATTGATCTTAAACATGCCCTCATACAAATATCCTTTGCCTACAAAGGTACCATTCTTAGTCAGAATAAATTTGTCTGACTCAAATACAAGCTTAAAGCCAAATTTGTTAAGAAGACTTCCAGAAACTAAATATTTCCTAACATTAGGAACATGAAAAACATTGGTGAGGCTAAGGATTTTCCCGGAAGTGAATTCGAGATCCACTGTCCCTTTGCCTTTAACCGCAGCTGTAGATGAATTTCCCATATAGAGAACATCTCCTTCCACGGTTTCATAGGCAGAGAACAAGTTCTTGTCCTTACAAACATGCCTTGTGGCACCAGAATCAACCCACCATGAGTTGTCTTCTCCAAGCATATTAGCCTCGGATATCATAGCAACAAATATTTGCTTTGTGTCTGATGTCCCTCCTTTTTCCTTTAGTTTCTTGAACTCACGACAATCCTTCTTGAAGTGACCTGGTTTGTTGCAATGAAAACAATTTCCTTTCTTCTTTTTGTTTGCTTTAGAATTATTTGAAAAATTCTTCCGCTTGTTATTTTTTCCATGATTGCCATATTTTTGCTCCTTTCCTTCCTCCACCACATGGACCTTAGAAACAAAATTTTCTTGTTCCTCTTTACCATCTAGAATTCGAGACTCTTGTTCAATTCTTAAATGAGTCTCTAATTCTTCAAGTGAAAGATCCTCCTTTTTGTGTTTGAGTTCTTTCTTATAGTTAAACAAAAAGAAGGAGGAAGTTTTTCAATTATGGCAGCAACAATTACATTATCATCCATGTTTAATTTTTTCAGTTTGCAATTATTTATGATGCGTTGGATGTCATGAAATTGTTCTAGCACGGGCCTATTATCATGCATTTTAAAGCTTAGAAACTGACCGATAAGGAACTTCTTACTTGTAGCGTCTTCCGTTAGATATTTGGTCTCCAATGTTTCCCATAAAGTTTTTGCTGTCCCAACATTTTGGTACAAGTCGAACAAATTATCAGCAAGTGCATTGAGAATGTGACCACGACACAAATAATCATCGGTCTCCCATTTTGTGCGTTGCCTAGTCTGTTCCACGGTTTCATCTTCATCTTCATTTGGTTTCGGTTGTGACAAGACATATACAATCTTCAATGTTGTTAGAAGAAAATGAACCTTTTTCTGCCAACGCAGAAAATTACCACCATCAAAACGGTCCAACTTGACAAAGCTTTCTGTTATTTGTCGAAGTGATTTGGAAGAGTCGGCCATTTCCAAAATACTGTATTTAGATTGTTGGAAATTATGAATGCAAATACAGAAATGGAACTCTTTATATATCTCAAAAATTTCAACTTCAATACAACAATGTAATTTCTGAATAGTCACTATAAAACTTCAAGGCGTGATGTCACTTTCCTAAATACAGTATTTGCCCCACACGAAGAATTTCGGTATACAAACGGGAATCAGCAAATCCGTACTCAAGATACAATGAAGCACTTGCACTGTCTGCAACTTGTATATTTGAAGACAGCCCTTGGATGTAGCAGCGAAGAACAGTCAATCAAGTTCTTATTCTGTTTATGTGCACAAAACAGAATAAGAGAATTTGTATCTCCTGAAAATTGTAAGAGAGTAATAGCAGGGTCTGGAAATCTGAAACTGGTTTCTGTTATCAATGTAATTCCGTTTTTAGGCAGCCTTTATTTATAGAAAATGAAAGGCTTTGTCTTCAAGAGTCATGACTGTTGAATTAAGTCATTTCCGAACAGGTATGACTGTTAATTACCAACAGTCTTAAGTCCTTTCCGAACAGGTATAATAATACCGAATCGGTTTTGCACGGGTCAACCAAAAAGTGACCGCGCCCGAGATCCGACCCGGACGAATCCCGGCAACCCGCTACCACTGCGGACACGCGGCGTGCGAAGTGCAAAGTGCGCCACTAGCGCCTCTACAGCCCACTGCCCCGCACCCGCACGCGCGCGCGCGCGCGCGCGTGCGTGTGCGTACGGTGCTTCGCACCGTATTGAGGTCTCTTGAATAGCCTCTTAAATGCTAGATGAATTAACTCTTCATCTTCCATTTGTACTTATTAAGTGTACAAATTCTTAACATTTTTCCAATGTGGGACTCAAAGGTTGCCCACCCCTTTTATAGCTTAGTGGTGACACTTAGCTTTGTACATTTTCCAATGTGGGACACTATCCCCTTTTATATTTGGGTTAGCTTCCCACCTCTTCCACACACTTCCTATGTGGGACAAGCTTTTAAGGCTTTTACACCCAAAAAACTCTTACTCTCTTATTTTAAAAATCTCCAACATTCCTCCACCATTTTCAAAATAAGTTTTGTAAATCTTTGATTGTCTGTAAGACTGTGTATAAGCATTGGTGTCTCACGACTTGAACCAATACCCTGTGAAGGTTCGTCAAGGTTAACCATGAAAGTATAGTAGACTTGTCTTTGAACTATCAATCTATATTGATTATCCGGATTTGTCTTCACACACAAATCTTTTAGTCACTGATTATCCATATAAGCCGACACATGAATTAGGCCTTGTGTCTGTACCTTGATTTCGTGAGTGCTTTAGAGTCAAGCCCAATACTCATAGGAAGCGGCACCACTTCCACACTCATATAGGTAGATTATCATAGGTGTCCATGTAACTTAAAACACCATAAATCTATTAAGGTTAAACCCTTCCTCTTTCATTATTCATTACATGTTCTAAGCACTTATCCTTGGGATGTTAAATTTCATAGTGCTTACAATCACGTCGTATGATGTACTTTAATCATTGAACTTGAGACTTGAATATATCAAGTTTCAAGTTGAGTTTCCATCAAGAGTGATTATCATTAATGGGCTTTAGTCCCATCCCTATTGATGTCTTAGACACCAGTCCTCTTGCAAGACCTTTTGTAAAAGGATCAGCTAAATTTTGACTTGACTTTACATAATCCACTGTGATTACACTATCTGTAATCATTTGTCTGGCATAACTATGTCTCAGGCCAATATGTCTAGACTTTCCATTATACACTTTACTATAAGCTCTGGAAAGTGTAGACTCACTATCACAATGTATAGATATTGGAGGCATTGGTTTTGGCCAAACTGGAATTTCAATTAATGAATTCCTTATCCATTCTGCCTCTTTACTAGTTGCAGCTAATGCTACAAACTCAGCTACCATAGTAGAGTCAGCTATACAAGTTTGTTTCTTTGATCCCCAAGAAACAGCTCCTCCACCAAGAGTGAAAATCCATCCACTTGTTGAGGAATGATCCTCCCGCTCAGTTATCCAACTGGCATCAGAAAACCCTTCTAATACTGAAGGATATCCACTATAGTATATACCATAGTCCATAGTTCCTTTCAAATATTTTAATATTCTATTGACAGCATGCCAATGCAATAAACTTGGATTACTAGTATATCTACTTAATTTACCAACAGCATAAGCAATATCAGGTCGAGTACATGTCATGGCATACATTAAACTACCAATTACTCGTGCATATTCCAATTGTGAAATAGCTCTACCATTATTAGGGATCATCTTTGGCTGTGGTTCAAAAGGTGTACTAACAGGTGTGCAATCAAACTGATTAAATTTCTTTAAAATTTTCTCAACATAATGAGATTGAGTGAGAATTATATTTTTATCTTTCCTTATTATTCTCATTCCTAATATGACATCACCTACACCCATATCTTTCATATCAAATTTAGAAGACAAAAAACTCTTAGTATTATTAATGCTTTCTAAATCAGTACCAAGAATTAAGATGTCATCTACATATAAACAAATGATCACACCTTTACCATTAGCAAATTTACTATAAACACACTTATCAGATTCATGAATTTTAAAACCATAAGAAATAATGACTTTATCAAATTTTTCATGCCATTGTTTAGGTGCTTGTTTTAGGCCATATAAGGACTCAATAAGTTTACATACTTTGTTTTCTTGTCCAGGCATAACAAACCCTTCAGGTTGTTCCATGTAAATTTCTTCTTCTAAGTCACCATTTAAAAAGGCAGTTTTTACATCCATTTGATGAATCTCAAAATTATATATAGATGCTAATGCAATTAAAATTCTAATAGTGGCGGTTCTAGCAACAGGTGCATAGGTATCAAAATAATTAATTCCTTCTTTTTGTGTAAAACCTTTAGCAACCAATCTAGCCTTGAATTTATCAATTGTTCCATCTATTTTCATTTTCTTTTTAAAAATCCATCTACACTTAATGGGTTTAGATCCTGGAGGTAAGTCTACTAATTTCCAAGTTATATTTCCCAAAATTGAATCCATTTCATCATTTATAGCTTCTTTCCAAAATGCTGAATCTACAGACTTAATTGCCTCACTATAAGTTTGTGGGTCTGTTTCAACGCTAAGAGTCAAAGCATATTGATTATAAGATGTATCTCTAGTTCCTTCAACAAGATAGACTACAAGGACCAAAGCTTTTTTCTTTCCTAGGTCTTTTACTTTTTCTAATCTCTATTTGTTCTACTACTGGAGTTTCAGGTAACTGTGAAGGAGTGCTTACTTCTTTTTCATTATTAATTCTAGGAATAGAAGAAAACCTTTGTTCATAAAAAATTGCATCTCTCGATTCAATTATTGTATTTACCTCAACAGAATCATTAGGTTCACTAACCAAAAATCTATAGGCTTTACTATGTTGTGCATAACCTATGAAAATACATTCAACACCTTTGCTTCCTAATTTCTTTCTCTTAGTTTCGGGTAGTCTTACAATAGCTCTACAACCCCAAACTTTAAGATAACCTAAATTAGGTTTTCTATTCTTCCATAATTCGTAAGGAGTTTTCTTATTATCTTTAACAGGTATTCTATTCAGAATATGACATGCAGTTAAAAGTGCTTCTCCCCAAAACCCTTTACTTAAACCAGAATAAGAAAGCATAGCATTAACCATTTCAGTTAGTGTCCTATTTTTTCTTTCTGCTACTCCATTTTGTTGTGGTGTATAAGGTGCAGTAACTTCATGTATAATTCCCATATCTTCACAAAATTGAGGAAAGTGATATTCACCACCTCTATCAGATCTAAGACATTTTATTTTAGAATCACATTGATTTTCAACTTCATTTTTATATGTCTTAAATCTATTGAGCACATCATCCTTAGAGTTTAAAAGATATACGTAACAATATTTTGAAAAGTCATCAATAAATGTAGCAAAATATTTACTACCACCTCTAGTAGGCGTTCCATGCAAATCACAAACATCGCTATGTACTAATTGCAACAAAGATGTAGTTTTTTCTATTTTAGGAAAAGGCAATCTTGTTATTTTTGTTTGCATGCATATTTTACACTTTTCATTCATATCATTCTCATATTTAGGAATCAAATTTAAATTAACCATGAAATGCATTTTCTTTGTATTAACATGTCCTAAACGACTATGCCATAATGAAAGACAATCAACGATATAAGCAGAAGAATCCTTTTCATTGATATTGAGCTTAAACATGCCCTCATACAAATATCCTTTGCCTACAAAGGTACCATTCTTAGTCAGAATAAATTTGTCTGACTCAAATACAAGCTTAAAGCCAAATTTGTTAAGAAGACTTCCAGAAACTAAATTTTTCCTAACATCAGGAACATGAAAAACATTGGTGAGGCTAAGGATTTTCCCGGAAGTGAATTCGAGATCCACTGTCCCTTTGCCTTTAACCGCAGCTGTAGATGAATTTCCCATATAGAGAACATCTCCTTCCACTGTTTCATAGGCAGAGAACAAGTTCTTGTCCTTACAAACATGCCTTGTGGCACCATAATCAACCCACCATGAGTTGTCTTCTGCAAGCATATTAGCCTCGGATATCATAGCAGCAAATTTTTGCTTTGTGTCTGATGTCCCTCCTTTTTCCTTTAGTTTCTTGAACTCACGACAATCCTTCTTGAAGTGACCTGGTTTGTTGCAATGAAAACAATTTCCTTTCTTCTTTTTGTTTGCTTTAGAATTATTTGAAAAATTCTTCCGCTTGTTATTTTTTCCATGATTGCCATATTTTTGCTCCTTTCCTTCCTCCACCACATGGACCTTAGAAACAGAATTTTCTTGTTCCTCTTTACCATCTAGAATTCGAGACTCTTGTTCAATTCTTAAATGAGTCTCTAATTCTTCAAGTGAAAGATCCTCCTTTTTGTGTTTGAGTTCTTTCTTATAGTCAAACAAAAAGAAGGAGGAAGTTTTTCAATTATGGCAGCAACAATTACATTATCATCCATGTTTAATTTTTTTAGTTTGCAATTATTTATGATGCGTTGGATGTCATGAAATTGTTCTAGCACGGGCCTATTATCATGCATTTTAAAGCTTAGAAACTGACCGATAAGGAACTTCTTACTTGTAGCGTCTTCCGTTAGATATTTGGTCTCCAATGTTTCCCATAAAGTTTTTGCTGTCCCAACATTTTGGTACAAGTCGAACAAATTATCAGCAAGTGCATTGAGAATGTGACCACGACACAAATAATCATCGGTCTCCCATTTTGTGCGTTGCCTAGTCTGTTCCACGGTTTCATCTTCATCTTCATTTGGTTTCGGTTGTGACAAGACATGTACAATCTTCAATGTTGTTAGAAGAAAATGAACCTTTTTCTGCCAACGCAGAAAATTACCACCATCAAAACGGTCCAACTTGACAAAGCTTTCTGTTATTTGTCGAAGTGATTTGGAAGAGTCGGCCATTTCCAAAATACTGTATTTAGATTGTTGGAAATTATGAATGCAAATACAGAAATGGAACTCTTTATATATCTCAAAAATGTCAACTTCAATACAACAATGTAATTTCTGAATAGTCACTATAAAACTTCAAGGCGTGATGTCACTTTCCTAAATACAGTATTTGCCCCACACGAAGAATTTCGGTATACAAACGGGAATCAGCAAATCCGTACTCAAGATACAATGAAGCACTTGCACTGTCTGCAACTTGTATATTTGAAGACAGCCCTTGGATGTAGCAGCGAAGAACAGTCAATCAAGTTCTTATTCTGTTTATGTGCACAAAACAGAATAAGAGAATTTGTATCTCCTGTAAATTGTAAGAGAGTAATAGCAGGGTCTGGAAATGTGAAACTGGTTTCTGTTATCAATGTAATTCCGTTTTTAGGCAGCCTTTATTTATAGAAAATGAAAGGCTTTGTCTTCAAGAGTCATGACTGTTGAATTAAGTCATTTCCGAACAGGTATGACTGTTAATTACCAACAGTCTTAAGTCCTTTCCGAACAGGTATAATAATACCGAATCGGTTTTGCACGGGTCAACCAAAAAGTGACCGCGCCCGAGATCCGACCCGGACGAATCCCGGCAACCCGCTACCACTGCGGACACGCGGCGTGCGAAGTGCAAAGTGCGCCACTAGCGCCTCTACAGCCCACTGCCCCGCACCCGCACGCGCGCGCGCGCGCGCGTGTGCGTGTGCGTACGGTGCTTCGCACCGTATTGAGGTCTCTTGAATAGCCTCTTAAATGCTAGATGAATTAACTCTTCATCTTCCATTTGTACTTATTAAGTGTACAAATTCTTAACATTTTTCCAATGTGGGACTCAAAGGTTGCCCACCCCTTTTATAGCTTAGTGGTGACACTTAGCTTTGTACATTTTCCAATGTGGGACACTATCCCCTTTTATATTTGGGTTAGCTTCCCACCTCTTCCACACACTTCCTATGTGGGACAAGCTTTTAAGGCTTTTACACCCAAAAAACTCTTACTCTCTTATTTTAAAAATCTCCAACATTCCTCCACTATTTTCAAAATAAGTTTTGTAAATCTTTGATTGTCTGTAAGACTGTGTATAAGCATTGGTGTCTCACGACTTGAACCAATACCCTGTGAAGGTTCGCCAAGGTTAACCATGAAAGTATAGTAGACTTGTCTTTGAACTATCAATCTATATTGATTATCCGGATTTGTCTTCACACACAAATCTTTTAGTCACTGATTATCCATATAAGCCGACACATGAATTAGGCCTTGTGTCTGTACCTTGATTTCGTGAGTGCTTTAGAGTCAAGCCCAATACTCATAGGAAGCGGCACCACTTCCACACTCATATAGGTAGATTATCATAGGTGTCCATGTAACTTAAAACACCATAAATCTATTAAGGTTAAACCCTTCCTCTTTCATTATTCATTACATGTTCTAAGCACTTATCCTTGGGATGTTAAATTTCATAGTGCTTACAATCACGCCGTATGATGTACTTTAATCATTGAACTTGAGACTTGAATATATCAAGTTTCAAGTTGAGTTTCCATCAAGAGTGATTATCATTAATGGGCTTTAGTCCCATCCCTATTGATGTCTTAGACACCAGTCCTCTTGCAAGACCTTTTGTAAAAGGATCAGCTAAATTTTGACTTGACTTTACATAATCCACTGTGATTACACTATCTGTAATCATTTGTCTGGCATAACTATGTCTCAGGCCAATATGTCTAGACTTTCCATTATACACTTTACTATAAGCTCTGGAAAGTGTAGACTCACTATCACAATGTATAGATATTGGAGGCATTGGTTTTGGCCAAACTGGAATTTCAATTAATGAATTCCTTATCCATTCTGCCTCTTTACTAGTTGCAGCTAATGCTACAAACTCAGCTACCATAGTAGAGTCAGCTATACAAGTTTGTTTCTTTGATCCCCAAGAAACAGCTCCTCCACCAAGAGTGAAAATCTATCCACTTGTTGAGGAATGATCCTCCCGCTCAGTTATCCAACTGGCATCAGAAAACCCTTCTAATACTGAAGGATATCCACTATAGTATATACCATAGTCCATAGTTCCTTTCAAATATTTTAATATTCTATTGACAGCATGCCAATGCAATAAACTTGGATTACTAGTATATCTACTTAATTTACCAACAGCATAAGCAATATCAGGTCGAGTACATGTCATGGCATACATTAAACTACCAATTACTCGTGCATATTCCGATTGTGAAATAGCTCTACCATTATTAGGGATCATCTTTGGCTGTGGTTCAAAAGGTGTACTAACAGGTGTGCAATCAAACTGATTAAATTTCTTTAAAATTTTCTCAACATAATGAGATTGAGTGAGAATTATATTTTTATCTTTCCTTATTATTCTCATTCCTAATATGACATCACCTACACCCATATCTTTCATATCAAATTTAGAAGACAAAAAACTCTTAGTATTATTAATGCTTTCTAAATCAGTACCAAGAATTAAGATGTCATCTACATATAAACAAATGATCACACCTTTACCATTAGCAAATTTACTATAAACACACTTATCAGATTCATGAATTTTAAAACCATAAGAAATAATGACTTTATCAAATTTTTCATGCCATTGTTTAGGTGCTTGTTTTAGGCCATATAAGGACTCAATAAGTTTACATACTTTGTTTTCTTGTCCAGGCATAACAAACCCTTCAGGTTGTTCCATGTAAATTTCTTCTTCTAAGTCACCATTTAAAAAGGCAGTTTTTACATCCATTTGATGAATCTCAAAATTATATATAGATGCTAATGCAATTAAAATTCTAATAGTGGCGGTTCTAGCAACAGGTGCATAGGTATCAAAATAATTAATTCCTTCTTTTTGTGTAAAACCTTTAGCAACCAATCTAGCCTTGAATTTATCAATTGTTCCATCTATTTTCATTTTCTTTTTAAAAATCCATCTACACTTAATGGGTTTAGATCCTGGAGGTAAGTCTACTAATTTCCAAGTTATATTTCCCAAAATTGAATCCATTTCATCATTTATAGCTTCTTTCCAAAATGCTGAATCTACAGACTTAATTGCCTCACTATAAGTTTGTGGGTCTGTTTCAACGCTAAGAGTCAAAGCATATTGATTATAAGATGTATCTCTAGTTCCTTCAACAAGATAGACTACAAGGACCAAAGCTTTTTTCTTTCCTAGGTCTTTTACTTTTTCTAATCTCTATTTGTTCTACTACTGGAGTTTCAGGTAACTGTGAAGGAGTGCTTACTTCTTTTTCATTATTAATTCTAGGAATAGAAGAAAACCTTTGTTCATAAAAAATTGCATCTCTCGATTCAATTATTGTATTTACCTCAACAGAATCATTAGGTTCACTAACCAAAAATCTATAGGCTTTACTATGTTGTGCATAACCTATGAAAATACATTCAACACCTTTGCTTCCTAATTTCTTTCTCTTACTTTCGGGTAGTCTTACAATAGCTCTACAACCCCAAACTTTAAGATAACCTAAATTAGGTTTTCTATTCTTCCATAATTCGTAAGGAGTTTTCTTATTATCTTTAACAGGTATTCTATTCAGAATATGACATGCAGTTAAAAGTGCTTCTCCCCAAAACCCTTTACTTAAACCAGAATAAGAAAGCATAGCATTAACCATTTCAGTTAGTGTCCTATTTTTTCTTTCTGCTACTCCATTTTGTTGTGGTGTATAAGGTGCAGTAACTTCATGTATAATTCCCATATCTTCACAAAATTGAGGAAAGTGATATTCACCACCTCTATCAGATCTAAGACATTTTATTTTAGAATCACATTGATTTTCAACTTCATTTTTATATGTCTTAAATCTATTGAGCACATCATCCTTAGAGTTTAAAAGATATACGTAACAATATTTTGAAAAGTCATCAATAAATGTAGCAAAATATTTACTACCACCTCTAGTAGGCGTTCCATGCAAATCACAAACATCGCTATGTACTAATTGCAACAAAGATGTAGTTTTTTCTATTTTAGGAAAAGGCAATCTTGTTATTTTTGTTTGCATGCATATTTTACACTTTTCATTCATATCATTCTCATATTTAGGAATCAAATTTAAATTAACCATGAAATGCATTTTCTTTGTATTAACATGTCCTAAACGACTATGCCATAATGAAAGACAATCAACGATATAAGCAGAAGAATCCTTTTCATTGATATTGAGCTTAAACATGCCCTCATACAAATATCCTTTGCCTACAAAGGTACCATTCTTAGTCAGAATAAATTTGTCTGACTCAAATACAAGCTTAAAGCCAAATTTGTTAAGAAGACTTCCAGAAACTAAATTTTTCCTAACATCAGGAACATGAAAAACATTGGTGAGGCTAAGGATTTTCCCGGAAGTGAATTCGAGATCCACTGTCCCTTTGCCTTTAACCGCAGCTGTAGATGAATTTCCCATATAGAGAACATCTCCTTCCACTGTTTCATAGGCAGAGAACAAGTTCTTGTCCTTACAAACATGCCTTGTGGCACCATAATCAACCCACCATGAGTTGTCTTCTCCAAGCATATTAGCCTCGGATATCATAGCAGCAAATTTTTGCTTTGTGTCTGATGTCCCTCCTTTTTCCTTTAGTTTCTTGAACTCACGACAATCCTTCTTGAAGTGACCTGGTTTGTTGCAATGAAAACAATTTCCTTTCTTCTTTTTGTTTGCTTTAGAATTATTTGAAAAATTCTTCCGCTTGTTATTTTTTCCATGATTGCCATATTTTTGCTCCTTTCCTTCCTCCACCACATGGACCTTAGAAACAGAATTTTCTTGTTCCTCTTTACCATCTAGAATTCGAGACTCTTGTTCAATTCTTAAATGAGTCTCTAATTCTTCAAGTGAAAGATCCTCCTTTTTGTGTTTGAGTTCTTTCTTATAGTCAAACAAAAAGAAGGAGGAAGTTTTTCAATTATGGCAGCAACAATTACATTATCATCCATGTTTAATTTTTTCAGTTTGCAATTATTTATGATGCGTTGGATGTCATGAAATTGTTCTAGCACGGGCCTATTATCATGCATTTTAAAGCTTAGAAACTGACCGATAAGGAACTTCTTACTTGTAGCGTCTTCCGTTAGATATTTGGTCTCCAATGTTTCCCATAAAGTTTTTGCTGTCCCAACATTTTGGTACAAGTCGAACAAATTATCAGCAAGTGCATTGAGAATGTGACCACGACACAAATAATCATCGGTCTCCCATTTTGTGCGTTGCCTAGTCTGTTCCACGGTTTCATCTTCATCTTCATTTGGTTTCGGTTGTGACAAGACATGTACAATCTTCAATGTTGTTAGAAGAAAATGAACCTTTTTCTGCCAACGCAGAAAATTACCACCATCAAAACGGTCCAACTTGACAAAGCTTTCTGTTATTTGTCGAAGTGATTTGGAAGAGTCGGCCATTTCCAAAATACTGTATTTAGATTGTTGGAAATTATGAATGCAAATACAGAAATGGAACTCTTTATATATCTCAAAAATGCCAACTTCAATACAACAATGTAATTTCTGAATAGTCACTATAAAACTTCAAGGCGTGATGTCACTTTCCTAAATACAGTATTTGCCCCACACGAAGAATTTCGGTATACAAACGGGAATCAGCAAATCCGTACTCAAGATACAATGAAGCACTTGCACTGTCTGCAACTTGTATATTTGAAGACAACCCTTGGATGTAGCAGCGAAGAACAGTCAATCAAGTTCTTATTCTGTTTATGTGCACAAAACAGAATAAGAGAATTTGTATCTCCTGTAAATTGTAAGAGAGTAATAGCAGGGTCTGGAAATGTGAAACTGGTTTCTGTTATCAATGTAATTCCGTTTTTAGGCAGCCTTTATTTATAGAAAATGAAAGGCTTTGTCTTCAAGAGTCATGACTGTTGAATTAAGTCATTTCCGAACAGGTATGACTGTTAATTACCAACAGTCTTAAGTCCTTTCCGAACAGGTATAATAATACCGAATCGGTTTTGCACGGGTCAACCAAAAAGTGACCGCGCCCGAGATCCGACCCGGACGAATCCCGGCAAGCCGCTACCACTGCGGACACGCGGCGTGCGAAGTGCAAAGTGCGCCACTAGCGCCTCTACAGCCCACTGCCCCGCACCCGCACGCGCGCGCGCGCGCGTGTGCTTGTGCGTACGGTGCTTCGCACCGTATTGAGGTCTCTTGAATAGCCTCTTAAATGCTAGATGAATTAACTCTTCATCTTCCATTTGTACTTATTAAGTGTACAAATTCTTAACATTTTTCCAATGTGGGACTCAAAGGTTGCCCACCCCTTTTATAGCTTAGTGGTGACACTTAGCTTTGTACATTTTCCAATGTGGGACACTATCCCCTTTTATATTTGGGTTAGCTTCCCACCTCTTCCACACACTTCCTATGTGGGACAAGCTTTTAAGGCTTTTACACCCAAAAAACTCTTACTCTCTTATTTTAAAAATCTCCAACATTCCTCCACCATTTTCAAAATAAGTTTTGTAAATCTTTGATTGTCTGTAAGACTGTGTATAAGCATTGGTGTCTCACGACTTGAACCAATACCCTGTGAAGGTTCGTCAAGGTTAACCATGAAAGTATAGTAGACTTGTCTTTGAACTATCAATCTATATTGATTATCCGGATTTGTCTTCACACACAAATCTTTTAGTCACTGATTATCCATATAAGCCGACACATGAATTAGGCCTTGTGTCTGTACCTTGATTTCGTGAGTGCTTTAGAGTCAAGCCCAATACTCATAGGAAGCGGCACCACTTCCACACTCATATAGGTAGATTATCATAGGTGTCCATGTAACTTAAAACACCATAAATCTATTAAGGTTAAACCCTTCCTCTTTCATTATTCATTACATGTTCTAAGCACTTATCCTTGGGATGTTAAATTTCATAGTGCTTACAATCACGCCGTATGATGTACTTTAATCATTGAACTTGAGACTTGAATATATCAAGTTTCAAGTTGAGTTTCCATCAAGAGTGATTATCATTAATGGGCTTTAGTCCCATCCCTATTGATGTCTTAGACACCAGTCCTCTTGCAAGACCTTTTGTAAAAGGATCAGCTAAATTTTGACTTGACTTTACATAATCCACTGTGATTACACTATCTGTAATCATTTGTCTGGCATAACTATGTCTCAGGCCAATATGTCTAGACTTTCCATTATACACTTTACTATAAGCTCTGGAAAGTGTAGACTCACTATCACAATGTATAGATATTGGAGGCATTGGTTTTGGCCAAACTGGAATTTCAATTAATGAATTCCTTATCCATTCTGCCTCTTTACTAGTTGCAGCTAATGCTACAAACTCAGCTACCATAGTAGAGTCAGCTATACAAGTTTGTTTCTTTGATCCCCAAGAAACAGCTCCTCCACCAAGAGTGAAAATCCATCCACTTGTTGAGGAATGATCCTCCCGCTCAGTTATCCAACTGGCATCAGAAAACCCTTCTAATACTGAAGGATATCCACTATAGTATATACCATAGTCCATAGTTCCTTTCAAATATTTTAATATTCTATTGACAGCATGCCAATGCAATAAACTTGGATTACTAGTATATCTACTTAATTTACCAACAGCATAAGCAATATCAGGTCGAGTACATGTCATGGCATACATTAAACTACCAATTACTCGTGCATATTCCAATTGTGAAATAGCTCTACCATTATTAGGGATCATCTTTGGCTGTGGTTCAAAAGGTGTACTAACAGGTGTGCAATCAAACTGATTAAATTTCTTTAAAATTTTCTCAACATAATGAGATTGAGTGAGAATTATATTTTTATCTTTCCTTATTATTCTCATTCCTAATATGACATCACCTACACCCATATCTTTCATATCAAATTTAGAAGACAAAAAACTCTTAGTATTATTAATGCTTTCTAAATCAGTACCAAGAATTAAGATGTCATCTACATATAAACAAATGATCACACCTTTACCATTAGCAAATTTACTATAAACACACTTATCAGATTCATGAATTTTAAAACCATAAGAAATAATGACTTTATCAAATTTTTCATGCCATTGTTTAGGTGCTTGTTTTAGGCCATATAAGGACTCAATAAGTTTACATACTTTGTTTTCTTGTCCAGGCATAACAAACCCTTCAGGTTGTTCCATGTAAATTTCTTCTTCTAAGTCACCATTTAAAAAGGCAGTTTTTACATCCATTTGATGAATCTCAAAATTATATATAGATGCTAATGCAATTAAAATTCTAATAGTGGCGGTTCTAGCAACAGGTGCATAGGTATCAAAATAATTAATTCCTTCTTTTTGTGTAAAACCTTTAGCAACCAATCTAGCCTTGAATTTATCAATTGTTCCATCTATTTTCATTTTCTTTTTAAAAATCCATCTACACTTAATGGGTTTAGATCCTGGAGGTAAGTCTACTAATTTCCAAGTTATATTTCCCAAAATTGAATCCATTTCATCATTTATAGCTTCTTTCCAAAATGCTGAATCTACAGACTTAATTGCCTCACTATAAGTTTGTGGGTCTGTTTCAACGCTAAGAGTCAAAGCATATTGATTATAAGATGTATCTCTAGTTCCTTCAACAAGATAGACTACAAGGACCAAAGCTTTTTTCTTTCCTAGGTCTTTTACTTTTTCTAATCTCTATTTGTTCTACTACTGGAGTTTCAGGTAACTGTGAAGGAGTGCTTACTTCTTTTTCATTATTAATTCTAGGAATAGAAGAAAACCTTTGTTCATAAAAAATTGCATCTCTCGATTCAATTATTGTATTTACCTCAACAGAATCATTAGGTTCACTAACCAAAAATCTATAGGCTTTACTATGTTGTGCATAACCTATGAAAATACATTCAACACCTTTGCTTCCTAATTTCTTTCTCTTACTTTCGGGTAGTCTTACAATAGCTCTACAACCCCAAACTTTAAGATAACCTAAATTAGGTTTTCTATTCTTCCATAATTCGTAAGGAGTTTTCTTATTATCTTTAACAGGTATTCTATTCAGAATATGACATGCAGTTAAAAGTGCTTCTCCCCAAAACCCTTTACTTAAACCAGAATAAGAAAGCATAGCATTAACCATTTCAGTTAGTGTCCTATTTTTTCTTTCTGCTACTCCATTTTGTTGTGGTGTATAAGGTGCAGTAACTTCATGTATAATTCCCATATCTTCACAAAATTGAGGAAAGTGATATTCACCACCTCTATCAGATCTAAGACATTTTATTTTAGAATCACATTGATTTTCAACTTCATTTTTATATGTCTTAAATCTATTGAGCACATCATCCTTAGAGTTTAAAAGATATACGTAACAATATTTTGAAAAGTCATCAATAAATGTAGCAAAATATTTACTACCACCTCTAGTAGGCGTTCCATGCAAATCACAAACATCGCTATGTACTAATTGCAACAAAGATGTAGTTTTTTCTATTTTAGGAAAAGGCAATCTTGTTATTTTTGTTTGCATGCATATTTTACACTTTTCATTCATATCATTCTCATATTTAGGAATCAAATTTAAATTAACCATGAAATGCATTTTCTTTGTATTAACATGTCCTAAACGACTATGCCATAATGAAAGACAATCAACGATATAAGCAGAAGAATCCTTTTCATTGATATTGAGCTTAAACATGCCCTCATACAAATATCCTTTGCCTACAAAGGTACCATTCTTAGTCAGAATAAATTTGTCTGACTCAAATACAAGCTTAAAGCCAAATTTGTTAAGAAGACTTCCAGAAACTAAATTTTTCCTAACATCAGGAACATGAAAAACATTGGTGAGGCTAAGGATTTTCCCGGAAGTGAATTCGAGATCCACTGTCCCTTTGCCTTTAACCGCAGCTGTAGATGAATTTCCCATATAGAGAACATCTCCTTCCACTGTTTCATAGGCAGAGAACAAGTTCTTGTCCTTACAAACATGCCTTGTGGCACCATAATCAACCCACCATGAGTTGTCTTCTCCAAGCATATTAGCCTCGGATATCATAGCAGCAAATTTTTGCTTTGTGTCTGATGTCCCTCCTTTTTCCTTTAGTTTCTTGAACTCACGACAATCCTTCTTGAAGTGACCTGGTTTGTTGCAATGAAAACAATTTCCTTTCTTCTTTTTGTTTGCTTTAGAATTATTTGAAAAATTCTTCCGCTTGTTATTTTTTCCATGATTGCCATATTTTTGCTCCTTTCCTTCCTCCACCACATGGACCTTAGAAACAGAATTTTCTTGTTCCTCTTTACCATCTAGAATTCGAGACTCTTGTTCAATTCTTAAATGAGTCTCTAATTCTTCAAGTGAAAGATCCTCCTTTTTGTGTTTGAGTTCTTTCTTATAGTCAAACAAAAAGAAGGAGGAAGTTTTTCAATTATGGCAGCAACAATTACATTATCATCCATGTTTAATTTTTTCAGTTTGCAATTATTTATGATGCGTTGGATGTCATGAAATTGTTCTAGCACGGGCCTATTATCATGCATTTTAAAGCTTAGAAACTGACCGATAAGGAACTTCTTACTTGTAGCGTCTTCCGTTAGATATTTGGTCTCCAATGTTTCCCATAAAGTTTTTGTTGTCCCAACATTTTGGTACAAGTCGAACAAATTATCAGCAAGTGCATTGAGAATGTGACCACGACACAAATAATCATCGGTCTCCCATTTTGTGCGTTGCCTAGTCTGTTCCACGGTTTCATCTTCATCTTCATTTGGTTTCGGTTGTGACAAGACATATACAATCTTCAATGTTGTTAGAAGAAAATGAACCTTTTTCTGCCAACGCAGAAAATTACCACCATCAAAACGGTCCAACTTGACAAAGCTTTCTGTTATTTGTCGAAGTGATTTGGAAGAGTCGGCCATTTCCAAAATACTGTATTTAGATTGTTGGAAATTATGAATGCAAATACAGAAATGGAACTCTTTATATATCTCAAAAATGCCAACTTCAATACAACAATGTAATTTCTGAATAGTCACTATAAAACTTCAAGGCGTGATGTCACTTTCCTAAATACAGTATTTGCCCCACACGAAGAATTTCGGTATACAAACGGGAATCAGCAAATCCGTACTCAAGATACAATGAAGCACTTGCACTGTCTGCAACTTGTATATTTGAAGACAGCCCTTGGATGTAGCAGCGAAGAACAGTCAATCAAGTTCTTATTCTGTTTATGTGCACAAAACAGAATAAGAGAATTTGTATCTCCTGAAAATTGTAAGAGAGTAATAGCAGGGTCTGGAAATCTGAAACTGGTTTCTGTTATCAATGTAATTCCGTTTTTAGGCAGCCTTTATTTATAGAAAATGAAAGGCTTTGTCTTCAAGAGTCATGACTGTTGAATTAAGTCATTTCCGAACAGGTATGACTGTTAATTACCAACAGTCTTAAGTCCTTTCCGAACAGGTATAATAATACCGAATCGGTTTTGCACGGGTCAACCAAAAAGTGACCGCGCCCGAGATCCGACCCGGACGAATCCCGGCAACCCGCTACCACTGCGGATACGCGGCGTGCGAAGTGCAAAGTGCGCCACTAGCGCCTCTACAGCCCACTGCCCCGCACCCGTACGCGCGCGCGCGCGTGCGCGCGTGCGTGTGCGTACGGTGCTTCGCACCGTATTGAGGTCTCTTGAATAGCCTCTTAAATGCTAGATGAATTAACTCTTCATCTTCCATTTGTACTTATTAAGTGTACAAATTCTTAACATTTTTCAAATGTGGGACTCAAAGGTTGCCCACCCCTTTTATAGCTTAGTGGTGACACTTAGCTTTGTACATTTTCCAATGTGAGACACTATCCCCTTTTATATTTGGGTTAGCTTCCCACCTTTTCCACACACTTCCAATGTGGGACAAGCTTTTAAGGCTTTTACACCCAAAAAACTCTTACTCTCTTATTTTAAAAATCTCCAACAGGATATGTACTCTTTGACTGAATGAAGTAGATGAACAATATTGTCCCTCTCAGTTCTCCTCACTTTCAGGTATTGAACATTCTTAGAGGTCAAAACACATATATAACTAGTAAATTATTGGGATACCTATACAGGTTCATTCAAGGAATTGATTTCGTTAATTATCCTCCATGTATTGGGGGAGCAAAAAGCGGGAACCACCTTGAAATATTCACAAAACTCCAGAAAGAGGCAGTTTAGGGGAAAGTGATCCCTACCCCTGCCATAAACTGGTAGAACATAAAATGAACATGAACATTATAATTATCCATGGATCAAAACACCAATTCAACGGTTGCCTAACTTGGAATATAATGCCATTTAAAGGCCTAAATGGTGTTCTCATTAGTAACATGCACCGTGGTTAAAGTAAACGAGAGGAAGAAATTTGACATAAAAAGAAGGACAAGAGAAGGGAGATGAATAACTGATAATGAAGAACTACACGCGAGGCTTCTCTCTCGAGGGCTTTCTTATTTTTAAAAGAGTGAAGTCTAAGTGACGGGGGATAATGCTTTATTGGATTGGATCAAGTCTCTAGGGCAACCCCATCGTTAGACACGCACTTACTAAAATGACTACTTAAAAAGCAAACACCCTTTCAACTCAACGGGTCAAATGACCAACATTCCCCTCAGACAAGTGGGGCAAATGACCAGATTTCCCGCTAGTTTAAATGAGCAAACGAATTTTTGTTGTCAAGACAATCACTTCCATATCCTCCCAATAGGGTACAACTAAGAGATATGGATCAATCGTGACCTCAATATGAATTCTTTCGGAATCAAAACAAACATTCACAACCTAAATCATAAACAGAGCTTTGGGGACTATTATAAGGGAAAAAAGTTTACGAAACGTGGATAGCAATCATGTGGCCTATTGACCTGGTCATCTTGCATTATCACGTGGATAAACATAATGGTGAAACTAACCTACGAGAATCAAGGAGGGAATAAAGTAGATCAATGCGGATAATTGTAACAGTGGTCGAAGAGCCTAGGACTCTTCCAGAGTCTCTTATAAATATAGTCCTAGCTACCAATGAAAAAGGGGAGAGGTAATTAAGAGTAGAGAAACTGTGTCAAAATACATTATGAGATCAATAATTGTGAGAGCAAGTTTTATAATTTCTCAATTCAATTTTTATATATCTTATCCCATTACACTCCATTACACCTTCATGATCATTTCCACATATTCTAAGACAACAAGTTAATGACTTTTGGAAGATTGAAGATCCTTCGTCTTAACATCATTATGAAGTGATTTGTTAAAGTCTTTATCTATCCAGGGGATTTTTAATTAGAGTTTGCATTTCAAAATGTTTATGAAAAAATTTAAAAATTTTTAAAAATCTCGCTAACTAGTTAGAATGAGATTGGCATGTTGTTGGAATGAGTTTATATAGTGTCGTTAGAACCATCATTTGAATGAAATCTGGGACAATGCCTTTTGGTCAATTCTCGATTGTTGTTCGAATTTTCGTTGGATGTCGTTCAAACGAGATTGGGTACATCGTTAGAACAAGTTTCTCACGTTCGAATGAGATGTATTTTGGTGAAGCACTGAAATGTCATTTGAATTTGCATTGGAAGCTTGTTCGAATGAAAAAGGGTACACCGTTCGAACAAAGTACTACGTCATTTGAACGAGCGCGAGCGTTTTTGTTTTTTAATCAAATCCGATCCAAATCTCCAATGCCTGTCCTTTTACAACAAACTTCCTTATAAATAGAAATGCGGGATAAGAGTTTCAACTAATTCTTTTGAAACCTTTTCCAATCCATTTTAAAGTTCGTTTTTTAATCAAATTCTATCGTTTTTCATCCAAACCCCTTGAAAATTTAGAGATCACTTTACTAAATCAAGAAGAACGTATTCTTATTCAAAAACCCTTGTAGAGGTCATCTCTACTGCTGATTTGTAAAGTCAAGGCTCTACTACTGAAGAATGTTGATCGGTGGATACCAAGGGAAGACTGCTTCCTATAGACGGTGCTGGATTGTGCTGTTCCTATAGATGACTTGAAAAATTGTGTGTTATACTTAGTGAGATAAGTCGTTTAGTATTTGTCAATTTTTGTACAATTTTGAAAAATAAAGGTTTTGCCCAAAAGGAATTTTCCCTTACTTCTTCGCACATTTCCATGTTTGGTTTGGCTTAATTAATTTGGAATTTGTCATTACATACACACTAAATTAAATCAATATAGAATTTGTCAAAGATTGAATATGTGTGTGTTTGACCTAAGATACGAATAAATTCGTACAATCTGCATTCTCAATAAAAGAAGTGAACCCTATGTGGACGTAGACATATTACCAAATCATGCGCATCTTATCTTTGTGTGTGATATTTGTTTTCATTATCTGCTTTAACGGGGAACATTGAATCTTGTAGAGTAGGATTTAACCACCTCTATGCATAAAAGCATTTGTCTAGAAACATGTCATTCCTTGATTGATTCTCAATTATAATTTGTACATTCGAGCAACAGTTCACTTAACACTTGAATGTTATAATCTTTAAATAAATTTTATTCTTTTTTTGGTAAAATAACTCTAGTTTTATGGACTAAATTATCTTGTAATATTTTGAAATACGAATCAGATGATTAATAATTTATGCATCCAATTACACAGAGATATACACGAACATCACAAGTAGAAACATTAATAATATGAACTATAATTATGACATGAACACTAGTTGGACCTAGGGGTGTAAATGGATCGGGTCTGGGTATATCAAGATCCGATCCGGGTATATCAAGATCCGATCCGGGTATAATTTTAGCGGATCGGGTCTTACCCGATTACCCGTCGGGTCTCAAAAAATGGATCCAGATTCGGGTCCGTTAAGGACCCGGAGACCCGACCCAAATACACGACCTGTATGTATGTATGTAAAACTGTATTTATATATAATTTATATATATATATATATGTATGTAAAACTGTATTTATATATAACAACATATATATGTATGTAACACTGTATTTATATATAACAACATATATATATATATATATATATTAGTTATATATTTAGTAACTATATGTAAGACTATATATATATATATAATATTATATATAAATATATATTTATTATATTATATATATACACATTCGGGTGAGGTCGGGTCCTTATCGGATCGGAGTCATGTATATCCAGATCTAGTCCATTAACTAATCGGGTAATCGGGTCTATAAAATTTGCTCAGATCCGTTAATTCAGGTCGGATCCGGGTCCAGACCCAGTCCATTGATAGCCCTAGTTGGACCCAAGTCAACACCTATAACACAAGTCAAAATTGTAACATAAGTCAAAATTGTAACATAAATATCTCACTCATCTTGACTTCATGCCAGAACGTGAAGAGACCCAGGGGAGGATCCAGCCCCGACCGAAGCGGGCCAGTTTAACTTTTATTAAAAAAATAAAAAATTATATGTTTATTTATAATTTTGTTTATATTTTGTGTTTGTTTATATGTTTATTTATATGAATTTGTTCGTAGAGATAGAGGTATATTTTTATGTGTTTGTTTAGCAAAATAAAATATGTGTTTTTATTTATAAGTGTTTAAATTTATGATGAATATTAAAATTAAAATCCCTAGAATCTATTAGTGTGAAATTTCGTTTATAATGTAAAATTAGTCTAAAATAAAATATAATTTAGTGTGAATTTGTTAGTCTGAAATTACATTAAAGTTGTTGTAAATATAGAAAGTCAATGGAGAAATTTTTTAAACGGAAAAGATGAGACAACACCAATCGTATCCGAAACTGAAGTTCAACCACATCCGAAACGGAAAAATTTAAGAATTCAAATTTAGTGAATTAATACCTCAACATTTTTAGAGTTAAAATTTGTAAAAATATAAGTAAAAACAATCCGAAAAAATCGCGTGGGGGATTCCCGCCCTCAAACCTCTGGGCTTCGTAAAAAAATTTTGCCCCACTTCACTTCAAATCCTGAACCCGCCACTTAAGAGACCTATACTAACCTAGATAGTAAACAAGAAGGTTGTCGGTTAGCATACCAAACTTTTCCTACATTCCAAAACTACCGAATAATTAAACCACAAGAGAAGAGATTATATCTACAAAACTATTTTAATTGACTTTTCAATTTATAACTTTTACGTATCACTCACATTATGTAAATTGTGTCCAAATCTGGTCAATTCGATAATATTGTATGTCATTTACCAATTTTATCAGTCCTGCTCAATGATTAAATTATGGTTGGATATCAAAACGATCAGGTGTTTACCAAAAAAATGCCCATCTTCAAAATATTTCTCAAATCTTAGCATATTTTCGTGTATAGTGAGAACCAACTGTAAAAACTCATATTTTCCAAATCTATCATGTTATTACTTATCAAAAAAAAAAAAAAATTATCCTATATTGTAAATGGAATTGGGTATTTTTTTGTATATATGAATCGATTCGAGAAATCTTTTTAAATGTGATTTTTTTGTAAAATAAAAAATGTGATAAAAATTGATGGCTTTGAGATTTTCAATTGAATTATTTGGCAATGACCCAAAATCCTTCGATTAAAATTAGACACAACTAACACGAATCCACGAACAAACAAAACACATAACATAAGAATAAGGATGAAGGACTTCTCTTATATATATGTTTCAACCAATCCGGGTTTTCAACAAACACGTTTCCATCACATCACGTACATGCAATTTACCATCTTCTTAGCACACTCATGCATTCTCCCACACCCTCAAACTTGAGTCCCATAAGTGGCAACCGCCAAACACTCACTGCTCTTGGCATCCAACTCCTTAGCCACCCTCCCCAAAGCCGAAGGAAAAGGAGTCTTAAACTGATCAAACGCATCAGTACAATAAAAAATAGTCACAGCAGACAAAAAAGTATTCAAACTAGGCACGTCCTTTTTCTCAAGAAACCCCAAAGAATCCTTTAAATTATCAACAGCCCACTCAAAATTATCCTTGCATGTCTTTATGGTTGAGTCTCTGCTGATGGTTGGGAGATGTTTAACCGCGTGTTCCACCAAAGGGAGCATTGTTTGCAAGTGGGTTGCTGTTAAAAGGGCTGAGTTGATGGTGTTTAAAACGGCGTCGTGCCATGTTGTTGCCCCACTGACCAATGATGTGCATAGGTGCTTGTGGCTTGAGTTTTGGCAGAATTTGTTTACACCATAGAAACGGGCTTCGGCGCTTCGCGCGAGGAGGAGAAGGGTGATGGTGGCTACAAAGAGGAGAGGAAATGAGGGTTGGTGGTAGGTTTTGGAACCCATTTTGTTCCTGCTCTACGAGTTCTTGCTCCAAAAACAGGTGTATTGTTTAGAAAGGAGAGGTGGTATAAGTAGGGTTTCAAGCCGTTGGTGACTCTTAGCTGTATTGTTTTTTGACTTTTGGGTTTCCAAATAATTTGTGGCTTTGAACCTTGGCCAGTTGTTTGTTTCAGAATTTAAGGGGCTGTTATCTGATTTTGGTACCAGTTTCTATATAAAGTTCACGTGAAATCTAGTCTGTAATCAAGCAATTTTGTTTGTCCACATATCTATATCTATTATATTTATTATTTATATTATAACTCTAATACGATAGTGTTAAATGTATTAATGTTGAACTTTTATGGTTAATGTTAGGATCTATTTTATTTTATTTTATTTTAGAGACATATACCAAATAGTTTTTCAAATATTTTTTAATACACGTTTAGTTCAAGTCTTTAAAAAGTCATTTATTATGTCAGAGACTTTTTGGTACAAAATAAAAAAATTAAACTAAATATATATTAAAAAATATTTGAAAAATTATTTGATATTTGATCCTTTATTTTATTACTATAAATTTAAGGATTGTCAGATAAATAATTTCACAAATATCCTATTGAAAAGCCACGGGGAGGCCAAAAGAACCTATGAGGCGAAGAAGATGAGAAGATCAAGTAATTTTAGAGGAGTCCGTAAAGAGGTAAAAGCCAACGTCGGCAAGGCAACCAATTACCTCTTATTCACAAAACTCAAAAAGCCATTGCCTCATCCTCCGACTGATCCATCGGCATTCACGACGCTCACTTACGTAAGATGGTGTCACTGTTTTGGTTTCCAGTGAAAGTCTTCGATTTCAGAGAGATGGTGTCACTGTTTTGGTTTCCAGCCCTAATTCAACGTGCTTGGCTTCCGGATCTATGGATCATTCCGTCAAGCTCTACAAATTTCCCGGTAATCCCCCATCTCTACAAATAAATAAATATATTAAACTACTCGTGATAAGTAATTATAAGAAATAAGTATTGTGTCTAAAGAATTACTCCATCTAAATGTGCTTTCAATTCCACTTGACATACATATTTCAAGACCACTTATTATAAATGATAAGAAGCAAGTTCTTTTAAGTTGTTGTAATATTCATGTATGCTACAGACTTGAGTAGTTCACAAAAGATCTGATAGCATATAAATAGTTCACAAGATGAAGCAAAGAAAAGAATTCAGCTACATATACATGCATATATAAACCTCATGTAAACTTATCCCCTCTTCCTCCTCTCTTAGTTGGAAACTAAATCTCTCTCTCTGTATCATGTTAATAACCGAGGCAGGAGGTTTGTAATCTTATAATTCATTCTCACGTTTAACAGCCTAGCCAAGCTGGGAAGTTTTTAATTTTGAAAGTATGTAGCTATTTGCCGAGATCCCATGTGGTGCTGGTTTGTTGTTGATAGCAGTAGGCTTGGCCAAATACAGGTAACCTTTTTCATCATAACGTAAACCAAAACTTTTGAAAAAACAAAGTATTTCCCTTTCAATATTATAAATGTTGCCTAATAGATATATTGATTTTTATTTGACGGGTTTTATTTTTATAGAAAAAGTGGAATCTCTTGGAATCAACTACGGCCCAATTGAAAATAATTTACTAACACCAGATAAAATAAAATAGATATGACTCCCTAGACATCAAATGAGTAATTCAATATTATATACATTGAATAACGTATTATACTATTCTTACATGTCTTTTAGAAAGTCCGTCTTTGAAATGGCCCGTATTTACTTTGTTGTTAACATACAAAGTTGGGGCAACTGATAAACATTTATTATTATTATTTATTTATTTGGAAATGCTAGATTCATTTCACATACTTACCTAATTAGATAGAGTTAGTGTTTTGGATAGATCTATAATTCCTCACAATCGTATTCAATATCTTATATGTGGTAAGCCACACTAAAAATGAAGTTTTAATACTTGCTATTCTTTTCTATCGCATTTTAAATATTGTGTTCTTTGAAATAAAATAAATAAATAAACAAAAATCTTCTTGAATATTGTGTTTTTTGATACAAAAAAAAATAGATAAACCAAAAGTTTTTTTGTCGAAATGAAAAAAATAGAAAAACCAAAAGCTTTTTTAAAAACTAAAATATCCCGTACAAATATTTCAAAACAATATTCAGTGTAGGATACATTTGTACACATATTTTAAAATATACATTTTTTAAGAAAAATATAAACAAATTAATACGTGAATTCTCTCTCTTCAACTGAAATTATAATTTTGGGTAACCAGAAGTATTTTTTGTGATCTTGGGTAATTAAAAGACAACTCCAAATTTTTCTACAAAAAATAAATGGACATTATGTATAAAATTTATAAAAAAATATTACAAAAAATTGTAGTGTGGAAAAAAAGTTTTCCATGTTTCAAAAAATTGCTGGATGTAGCTCTTTTTTTAAAAAAGAATTGTCTTGTGACAAAAGTTAAAAAAATGGATGCATTTTATTATTTTTTTTGTAAAATTGTTACAAAAAACGGTTTTGTCAATGAATTTGAAAAAACTGTTTGTTATAAAAAGTTTTCAAAATTTCCATATTGTTATTAATATAAATAAAAAATGTTTTTTGTTATAAAAACACTTTTAACGTTTTATTTATTGAAACGACTTTAGGTTTGTATCTATAAATGAGATACAGTTTTTTAAACTAAAAATAAATAAAAATAGGTTATGCAGTGTACATGCCTCTGTTCATGGAAGGGTGGAAGTATTACACTAAATGTATTTGGAGGGTTAAATTGTTGCAAAAAATAGGTATTTTAGTTTTTATGCGCTTTATGAGAGGAAATTGGATTTTCAAGCATATATGAAATTGCCACCATGCTCGGAAAGATCTTAGTAAATATTTTTATTATATATTGTTCTTTACATGTTGTATTGTGATATTTTGTAATTAATTACAATGCACCCACACATTACGCGGGTTAAATGCTAGTATACCTCCAATACGGTAGATTAATGTATAAATAGTCATTAATAGTGCAAAGTTATAGGTTTAATATGGGTTTAATGTGATTCATCTTCTCTCCCAAACGTCAGAACTTGAGAAGACAAATAGTTTATAGGTGTTTTAACTTCTCTGCTCACTTCCCCTTACGAATTATCTCTATATAAACAGCATAGGCAACCTCCTCATAGACACAAAATAAATAAAAAGGTTTGTTTGCAAAAGCACAAACACCCAAAATTTTATTTAGTTGTGGTTTAGATCCGATTTTTGTATATCCCAAAATAAATAAAAATAGGTTGGTATACATAATTATTATTTTTTTATCTGTGGTTTATATCCGGTTTTTGTGGTTGTAAATTTATTAGATTTGGATTTTTTTATTCCCTAAATATGTTTTTCGGCCAAAAATAAATTGTTCCCAGATTTAAGTGTTTTTTTTTCTTGAAATATATTTGTGGCATGAAAAAAAAATTGGAAATAAGGGTTTGTTTTTTCTAAAAATAGGGAAATATGTTTTTTCGGATAAATAGTTTTTTTTCTTAGAAATATTTTTTTTCGAGTAGCAGTTTTTCTTTGTGGCAACATTTTTTTTTTCAATATTTTATATTTTTGAAAATTCTTTTTCAATATTTTCCAATCTTAATAGTTTTTTCATTTTTTCAAACTTTTGTATGTTTTTATATTTTTTTCATATTTTTTTAATTTTTTAAGTATTTTATATAATTTTTAAGTTTTTCATTATTTTATGTAAAGTTTAGAATTTTTAAAGTTCTATAATTTCCAGTTTTTTAATTTTCTGTAATTTTCTGTCTTTTAATTTACTATAATTTTAAGTTCTTTTTATTTCATTTTTTCAAACTTTTAAAATGTTTTTATATTTTTTTCATATTTTTTTAGTATTTTCTTTATTTTTTAAGTTTTTCATTATTTTATGTAAAGTTTAGAATTTGTAAAGTTCTGTAAATTCTAATTTTTTAATTTTCTGTCATTTAGTTTACTACAATTTTAAGTTCTTTTTATTTTTGATTTTCTGTATTTTTCAATTTATTTAATATTATGTAATTTTCAATATTTTTGTTGTTTTGTTTTCAATTTTTATAATTCCTAAATTGTTTTGTGATTTTCAGATTTTAAAAATATTTTTTTTATAACTTTCAAAGTTTGAATTTTTTTTCTACAAGTGTCTTTTATGAAACTACCTCATTTTTTATTTATTTTTATTTCATATGTAGTCCTCTCCATATTCTTTTACAAGCTTGAAATGAATAAAGCATCATACGTGTCTTCTATTAAGCCAATGTAATAATTACCTTCAATTTTTTCTCTCCACCCCTTCCACTTCAACAATAATAATATTTACAAACTCATTTACCATTTCCATATTATGAATTAGTACCATTTTTCGAGTACAGTCATTTTTTTTTTATTTCATTTGTAGTCCTCTCCGTGTTCTTTTTCAAGTTAAATGTATAAAACATCATATGTGACTCCTATTACACCCCTGTATTTATTAACTTTCACTTTTTCTCACCACGCCTTCCACTTCAACTATAATAATATTTGCAAAACCGTTGATCATTTACATATAATGGAGTAATACATTTTTTCGAGTCTAGTGAAATATTATATTTCATTTAGCCAACATTTGTAACGTACAGTTGCGCTCGCGCATCGCACGGGGTACATACTAGTTATAACTCTATTACGATAGAAGTAGAGTTATTATCAGGATTTAATTCAGTTTAATCAACCCTTCATTAACCTTTGATTTTTGTATTATTGAGTAACCAAAAGACACTTTAAAATTCTTAAGATTATTAGTATTAGTAATCTCTGTCCACAATAGTAGACGGTTAGGTTTATTGGTATTAGTAAAGCCAAAAGCCTTCTCACTAGATTAAGACTTCCGTCTCTTCTCCAATTTGGCGGCAACAAAACTGTTAGAGGTAATATATTTTTATTTTTTTCGTTTTTTTTCTTTGTTGAAATATTAACAATGTTATTATTTTATTCATTATCCATGGATTTGTACAATTTGTATTGCATTAAAAATATAAGTTGTTCAGTTGTGGATGCGGTAATCTGAAGATGTATTATAATATGTTGTGCAGGTGACCAATAAGTACAAAAAATAATATCTCTATAAATTAATAGTTGGGTTCAATCTCAGTAGTTAACGATTTCAAATATACATCTAAATAAGGTTAAGAATTTTTGCTTACCTTTTTAACTTAATTTTTTGGGTTTTTTTCTATTTGGGGTCACGTAATTATGTATATTTTTAATCTGGGTTCTAAAAAATTTCATATTTGCACTTTGGGGATTATTTTTTATTTTTGGGAACACTTTAAGTGGAAAAAGTGTAATAAAATAAACTTACAAACTTTATTAAAATTGAAGATGGACTCGGGCACCCTGATTTTTTTTTCCATTTTTATTAGAACTATTTTCTTTTTAGTTGTTTAATTATCCTTTTGGTTTGTGCAAATTTTATTTATAAGGTGAATACTGATGCAATTTTAAATTATTCCATTTTAAAAAGTTTAACGAGTTTTTTCTTTTGATTCCCAATGGTTCTTGGGTTGTACAACCTCAATATAGATGTTCAATTTCATGTGTATATCATTTTTCTATTTCTTTACGTTTTTCAGACCCATTCAATATGTAAGTGGTTGTGGAGGTTGATGTGTTGGTTGCGGTGTACATATGGTGGCGATGATGAAGAATAACATAATGAGGTGGGTTAATTGGAATTAATACAGTGGCGATTTTGGTATTTACCTCGATTTTTCAAGGTAATGTATTTGGGTGGTTGTTGTGGTGATTTTGGGTGTGATAAGTGTGGTGGTTGTGTTAAAATATTTTGTTTATGTGTAGTTTATCGGTTTCATATGATACATTTCTATTTGTTCTATTTGATGATTGAATTGGTTGAGTATTCTTTGATTTATTAAATTTATTTGTGGAAATTGGAATTTATTTTAAGCAGAATGTGCTTTTAACCTCAAGGAGTAGTGTGCAGTATTTTTACGCACTTGCTCTCTTTAGTTATTTATGCATATATAATCTATTTGTATTAATTCTTATATATATATATATACATATATTAACTACATTATTGTACTGGTTATTATTGTTTACTATGAGTTTAAAGTTTGTAATTTACCTACCCAACAAATATCTTCATATGCCATCTTACTTTTTGTTAAAGTAAGTATTTTTTAATAGGTCATCCGGTGCAACTAACTCAGATATTGTTACTGTTAGATATCGTTACTGTTAGCAATAGTCAGGTGCAACAACTTGAGAAATCTTAGGATTTGACCTATTCAAATAGTGCATTCAAAAAGCAACCATCTTGTATATATTACCTATGCCGAAATATACACAGTGTGGGAAATAATAGAGAGTTAATACTATTCCACTTTCCTATCTATTTCTCTACAATCCCTTACTCTTATTTACAATTCCTCACTCTTAGTTACTATTCTATTATGGTATCAGAGCCTCATGGCTAACTCTTCAGCAACTTCAAACCTTACTCCCTCTTCAAATTCTTCTTCTCACTTATCTGCCAACTCTTTCAACAATGCTCATCATGTCATCTCTATTAAACTCACCAATGAAAATTTTTTATACTGGCAAACTCAAATGATACCTTTATTGAGAGGACAAAGACTCATGAAATACATTGATGGCACATTTCCTTGTCCACCTTCCCACATTGTTGTTGCAGACAAAGATGAACCACAAGAAAATCCAGCCTTTCGGCATTGTATTAATCAGGATCAACTACTTCTAAGTACTCTCATTCACTACACCATAATGGCTATTTTGCAACTAATAGATTATTTAATTTTTAAGTTTTTATAACACTTATAAAGTTTGCAACGGTTTTGGACACTTGCAAAGTTTGTAAGTGTTCAAAACCATTGTAAAATTTATAGTGATTACTTATTTTTAAGTGGAAAAAGCTACAAGGGTTACAAACTTAAAAGAGTTTAGTCATTAAGTCAAAATTTCATATCACACTTTACCGCTCCCAAGCTTCCCACCAAATTTTTGGTCTCTCTCCTCAAAGTAAACAATCGATCTACCCACCAAATTTTTTGTCAAGTAAAACCCACGATTTTTTCAATCGATTAGTTCTACCCACGATTTTTCGTCAGGTACACAGTCGATTATTTTTATTGCACTGAACTAATCGATTATTCAGTTATATTGCACTGAATAAGGTAAATTCCTCTCACCACAATTGTGTGTTCGTGCTTTAGTTCTAGAATGTAAGTTAGGGTTTGACATTTGAATGCATATTAAGCAATGTTGTTGAAATTAGGGTTTGTTTATGATATTTGGGCCAAACTTAAATTATAATTATTCTAGAATTGTGTATAATGATGTATTAAGGAATACATGCCAAGCACTTTGTGTATGATGATGTATTAAGGAATTATTTTGTTCATGGTACTGCTTTTACATTTTTTTGTCTTTCTGAGAGGGTTATTTCCTAAGGTTTTTGGTATTTGACGTTCTTTAATTAACTAAAAAACGTAAAGTTATTGAGGATAAGTATTGCAAATAATCTAAACATGTTGATTGTGTGAAAGTTCATTTAATTTTATAATTTTTGAATGAAGGGAAACAATTACATGTGTGAAAGTTCATTCAATTTTAAGAAGCAATTATAAATGTTTAGTGATACTATCGGTGTATGCTTGGAATTATGTTAATATTTATCTTTATCAATTTGTATGTTTATCTTTATCTTTATCGATTTTTGTGCTCATGTAGTGTCATTTACTTGTAAATTGTTGTATTCGGGACCGCATATGATGTTAGTCTTACTGCTTTATGGTGCACGAGTAGTTGTCACTTTCCGCATCCCCACAAAGGATACTCTATAGGTCTACATTGAATTCAAATACACACACACACACATATATCCATATAAGTTAAGGGAAGAATTTAGCACTCATTTGACTCTTTCAATAAGAGTCCTACTCAAATCCAATTATGCCTCTTGACATTCTAGCTAATAGAACTCCTGAGAATAAGTTTTCGTGGGTAAGTTTCTTATAAGTCTAAATGAATATTTCAAATCCAAGTATGCCTCTTGATATTATAGTTATTATACTGGAGGTGCATTCTTTTATTGTTGTCACTCTAATTACTTTTCCAATTGTGTGTGTGTGTGTGTTTGCCTGTTGGGTGGATTGAGTTGATTTTGTGAAGAATCCTTGAAATTAATATGCATTATAGTAATTTTGAAAATGCCCCGATTGAAAAAATTAAGCGAAAAAATTGGAAATCAACTTCCAACGTTACCAGTCAAGGTGGAGCTACAATGAGAAATAGTTTCTTGATGTGGATGTTGAAGCTTGGGATGATTGTGCTATTACAAATCATCTTTCAGCATCTTTTAGCAACAATCTTATGTTTCTAAAGAAGGAATGATATTATCATTTGCAATCCTTTTGGTTATGGTCCATTCTTTTTATATTGGGACTTGGAGATGTCTTCTTGTTTTAGGGTGGATCATGTTTAGTAGATTTTTACCCAAGTGTATCAAGATATGAAAAACTATATTTGAGACTAATGAATATAAATTTATTTCTAATTATGTAATACTGAAGTTTTTGTACAAGACTAGGATACTGTGTGTGTGCATATATATATATATATAAGAATAATCTGAGATATTCATAGTTGGTAGGTATTAATTTTGATGCAAACATACTAGTTTAAGGAAGTGATCACAATGTTTAATGATCACTTACATTAATGATAGAATTGTGGAAGTGTGTTCGGTGAAGCTAGGTAAGTAAGACATGCACATCAGTCCCTCATTGATGTTGTATCCCAATCTATCTTGTGATATGTAGGTGATATGTTTAATGATCACTTACATCGGTCGGTTTGTTAGAATTTAAATTATAACAACTACTCTTTCTTCCCTTGTTTCTCTTTACCAGTGAAGGAGTTGGATTTGCATTGGCCTTCACTTTTTAATTATTGAAATATTTGCTGTGAAAAAAATTGGCACCTGTTGATTTTAGTTTCCTTCTTTTGCAACTGGACAAGAAAGGTTCAAAGGTTCAGAATTCTTACTAGTTCATACTAGAGAGGAGCTCAGGGAATAATAATGGGTAAGTTCTTTCTTTTTCTCCATATTCCTTGTTTATTCCTTTTGTTTGTGAATGTAATTTATATGCATTCTATATCTTACTTATCTTTTTATTAAGGAATCTATGTTCTAGTTTTCTGGATAGTGAAGGCATCTATATTTAAGTCTTTTTGATAGATTGGGTTGATACTTACTTTCCTGCATATCGGTTGCAAATTTTTATTTGCCTCTTGAGTTTATCAAATGTAGCATTGTTGGATAATAAAGAGCTTTTAGGTTCAGGTCACTAAAAAAAGAGGATGAGGTGCTATATAATGATGTAATATGTATGTATGTAATAGTTATATTACGTATGTAATATATGTGTCACATAGTTATATAATGCAAAGTTGAAAAGTTATACTTTGCACATTTTTGTTATTGTTAGGAACCACATACAAATATCAAAAACACTGAGGGGACCCTGCCCAATGCCCCAGAGGTGTTGTAATACTAAATGTAGAAAGGGAAGTCCCAGTGGGGGACTTCCCCTACTTTTGTAATAAGACAATGAACTTTATGCAATATTAAGCCATCACCCACATCTTAATTCTATCTTCACAGGATAGTGAGAGGGTTGTCACCAAAAAGGAAGGGATCGACTTTGCTAGGGAATATGGATGGTGTTGGTGGCAGTCAATGGGAATGCGGGGATTGTTGCTCCTACTGTTGTCCTTAGACACCAGATATCTTCTTTTTCTTCCATAGAATTCATGGCTTCCACTGGTTTACGATCTCTTATTGGGTTACAAGCATCTCGGTAGGACAATTTCGTAAGTTAATTTAATTTCACAGCTGTTCTCTTACTGAATTTGTCTCACTCCACCCCTTCTTTGTCTCATTGTTCAGCAATTTATCTGTTCACTCCACTGCGACAATGGGCATCTCCAAGTCTTTAAGAGATGGTTCAATTAATTTATCCAATTCTTGGACTCGTCATCATTCGGAGACAAAGAATGGAAATGTAAGCTTCTCTCATAAGCACTGCATGCTTTAATAATCAGATTCTATTTTTAAGTGATAACCCATTATATTTCTCACCAAGTTCTAAATTACGAGAATGTTTCACAACGTTGAAAATGAACTTTTGTTTTATTTTGTTCTATTTTATGATCATTCAGTGACCTTATATTGATGCACCATTGGGCTACCTGGATTCATATGCAGGTCTGGATCCATAGAATCAGCTCATTCCACAATTGACTATAACAAGTTCATTTTACCAAAATTATATTATCCTTTTGAATGTTGACAAGTTTGAAGTGTTTGTTTCTTTAGAGCAAACTGTTATAGACACTGTGGATAATAGTTATGATCCAATAAAAGAGATACCATCCAAGGTCAATGTTGGTGAATCCAGCTCTAAATCATAGAGAGAAATCTTCTCCCATGATGATGAATTACAGTTACATAGAGATATTGTTGTTCTTACTCAAAACAGTCCTTCACATGATGGTTTTTTTTATATTTCTTTCAAAGTCCCAAAGAAGAAGAATCAACAAATTAAATAAAAAACTTGTTATTAGAAAGTCTTATCCCACCCGAAGCAGTGGAGTTGATATCCCCCAATGAAGGTCCTCTTTAGGAATATTCGAGGGATTGAAAATCTTGTGTCTCAAAGGGAACTTTCCAATATTTGTCAAGATCACCATCCCTCAATCATAGGTATTGATGATCCTATGATAGATTTTCTTGAATTTCATTTTAACCTCTTATTTTCTTTGCATTTAAAGATCTTGGTTGTTAATCATAGAGATCAGTGCATTCCTAGTCTTTGGATTTTTGGACATGAATCTTTGGATCATTTTAATATCCGTTCTAGATCTGATCAACATATAATTGTTTCTGGTTGGATTGATGACACTTTCAGTCATTATATCTTTATGTATGCTAAAGAAATAGTTCTTGAAAGAAGGAGTTTATGGATAAATATTACTAGAGATATGGCACTTCTCTTAAAGGTCCTATTATAGTTTTGGGGGACTTCAATTGTATTCTTGGTGCTCATGAAAAAATTGGAGGCAGACTTCTAAATCATTCTTCTTGTGTTTGCATTCCACTTCAGTCCAAAAGCCAGTGATCAAAGTCGAGTATCGCTAAAAGATGTGTTTGGACTAAAGTGAAAATGTAAAAGTATGTTTAATGGTGTTTTCGAAGGAAAAAAAGTTCAATGGCTAAATGAAAGACCATACAAATTTTTATTTTTTTATGACGATATTTGTTATGGTCTTATCTACCTCAATCGATAGATTTCTTTGTCCATTGTTGCCTTTTCTTCTTGTTCATTTTCATCTCTAATCTGTCACTTCTCTCTCCTTTTTCCCTCTTTTCTTTTCTGAGTTATCTAATAACACTGTCATATTTTGGCAGTTGCTAAAATTATGATCTGTAGTTGCTATATGATAGTAGACTATTCATCTAGAACTTGTCATCCAGAAGGGGATGAGTTGGTGAAATATGTATTTTTATGTACCATCTGCAACTAAGTACCGCTCATGCAATTTGCTACCTGTTTTATTATGGTGTATCTCTAACTATGAAGTGTCTCATAACCCCTTCATCCTTCCATTCTTACAAAATGGGTCGTATATATACTCACCACCTTTATACATCTTGAGTCTTCTTAATTTTTCGTTAGTTGGTCTTAACCATCTTCTTTAATCTCAAAAATACTTTCATGACTTCATTCATGTCATCCAAAAAAGGCAAAAATACTTATCTGCCGAAGACACAACTTTAGAAGGTCCATCCACATATGTCTTAATACAATCAAATATAACTTTCATTCGGTGTACTACCCAATGCCAAACTTGACATATGTGTTAACACAATCAAATATCAATTTCATTCGGTGTACTACACTGCCAAATTTGACTATTGTATTCTTGTGTTAAACACAATGCTCACAAAATTCAAACTGCCACGTTTTGTCACATTCAAGCTTGCTTTAGTCATGTCTTTTTATCTCTCAAGCATACATGTGGCTTTTTTTTGTCATTTCTTCTTAGCTCTTCCAATATTAGAACAAAATTCATATCCTAAAAATATCTTATAGTGACTCATGAGATGGTATTTTCAATTAGGATGACAAACTTTTTTTTTCATTTTACCTTTCCTTTCACATTCATTGTATAATATACTCTGTGATCTTTTTCAGTGTGCCACTTCAGCCCTAATGGTCGAAGAGAGCCCTTCTCATTGGAGGCAGTATTGCTAATTTCACTGATGTTGCCGCTACTTTCAATGGAATTATTCGGGCACTCGGGGAAAAGGTGTGGTTATAACCAAATTATTCAAATAGTAGTCTTAATAAAATCCCTTGCTACCCCTCACATGACAAATGGATCAGGTAACCTTTCCTTATTAACATCCTATACTGGAACTAAAAAAAGTTATTGGAGATACCACACCACTTGACATTACACACACTAGGAGTAAGAATATATCCACATCTCTTACTTTGAAGAATGCTTTTGTTGTGCCTAAATTACCAAAAAAAACGTATTTTCATCGGTCAACTAGCCAAGGAGCCTGATTGTGTTATTCAGTTTACTAACATAATTTTTTTTATGGACCAGAGAACATGAATGACCCTTGAAAGAGGAATTAAGAAAATAGACTATATGCCTTTGAAGAAGAACATGATTTCACGACTCTTTTAGCTACTTTTGGAAAGAAAGTCTCGAATAATATTTTGCATCAACAATTAAGGCACCCTAGCTCAAATCAATTTATGCTTTCAATAAAACTAACTGCCTAGAAGTTAGGTATTGGAATAAACAACCTACCATATGTGAGTTATAAACTTGGCAAGAGTTGTAAACTACAATTTGGTGAGCATGATGAGATTACTAAATTTCCTTTCGAAAAAAAACATTGTGAGCTTCGGAGACCTACTCCGATATTCCCGAATTGCAAATTCTTTTCTGAGCTTGTAGTGTAGTCCGATATTCCTGAATTACTCTTGAATTGAAAATTATTTTCTGAGCTTGTAGTCTAGTCACCTATTATTTTGTCCTCTGGTTTGTACACAAATTCAACAATTATAATGAAGGGAAAGGAAAAATCTTCATTAACACAGTTAAGACTTAACCTTATTTCTTCATTACTTAAATTGATGTTACTGAATAATTCTCTATGTGCAGATTGAGAATGAGTACGGGCCTCAAGGTACTCGGTGCTGCTGGACATGATTACATGACTTAGACTGCAAATTTGGTCGTTGGATTAGCATACCCTTCTTTAGACAAAGGATTGGCATAGATAATTAACACTTCACCTCTATTCTTGCCATACCCTGCTTCACGAACAAAGGAATTGTATGCTTATCCTCTATATCTCGATAACTTTTCTAGCATCTGATTAGTTTCACTTTATAATTTTGCTAGTTAACGTGTATGATTAGAAAGATAGAGTCACAAATATTCATCAAGGTTACGGACTTGTGGAATTTCGGAGTTAACACTTCACCTCTATTCTTGCCATACCCTGCTTCTTCTAGTTGCAAATTTCAATTACTATCTCCCTGAATGATTGGCATTTTTTCAGGCTTGTGTGTTACTTCAGACAAAGGATATTGTGCATCTTTTCTCTAAAATTATGATACAAAATGTGCAGCAAGAGTGATATTCAATAACATGCACTATAACTTGCCTTCTTGGTCCATCATCATAATTTCTGATTGCAGGAATGTAGTCTTCAATACTGCCAATGTACATCAGTCTTGATAAATAAGACGATTATCATAATTTAATTAATAACCATTCAAGGTCTCTATCTTTATTGATGTGATTCTAGGGGTAACATGAAAAAAAAAGCAAAGGATAAAAAAATGATCAATTGAGGCTTGCGCAAACAACCCCATGCGCTAATAATTTTATGAATAACTTTCTGAATTTTTTCAAAGATTTGTGAATACCCCCTGTGTCATTAAGAAATATTTTTTGTGCTACTTGGGGGTATTTCTACAGTTGTTATAGTATAGGGACTTATTAGTAGTACAATGTGTATTTGTTAACCGCTCAAGAATTCATGAAGTCTTCTGCATTTTACCCTAGATTCCATTTAGTTTCTTTTTGTATTAGTTTCTCTCCTAGATGAATGCATATATATCATTTGGTGGGTGTAAACATCATAGATGGACATGTTACCAAGTAGTGCTGACATGTTCTCATGGGAGACTTACAACGAAGATTTATCTTCTTTGGATGACAACTCAACATTCACTAATTTTGGTCTCTTGGAACAAATTAATGTCATTAGGGATACTAGTGATAAGACTAAGATCTAGTTTATATTCAATACTTTTTCTTGTTTGTATTTCTTCTTGAATGATAACATTAACATATAAGATAGCAACATATGTTCATGTGTTATAAAATCTCGATTTTCAATGATTTTACAGTGTAGACATAGTTTCGTTTGAGAAATTCTTGAATGGTTGGGAATTCCCTACACACATAGTGCAGTCAAGTGGGTCATGCGCTTCACGTGTTCATTAATGGGCAGCTTTCAGGGACACTATCAAATTAATTCTTCTAATAATATGTTGACTCATTCCATTTTAGCTGGTTAGTGATGTAAGAAATCAAATCTAAATAGATGACAAATTTTATTACTTGTGATAGTCTGCATCCATATCCTATATTACTTGTGAGCTACAAATTTTATGGTAGAGGTCGTATATATAATAGTTGTAACTATCAAGTATGTATAAATGATAGAACCCTTTTTGGGTTATCCCCCTTTAATTTTAATATTTTTTCTTGGACTCGTGTGCTTGCCTTTTAAGAGCCACTTATTTATTTATGTCCATAATCACATAAATCTGTTGCTAAATTTGACTTTCGTGATGTTACTCAGGTTTTTAACAAACTCTCATTGGTAGCGTCGTTTCATCTTCTGCAGATCAGAATTCTGAAGTGGTGGAAGATCCAATTTCATTTTTCATGCACTTGGAGAGTCATTTAGCGACGAGACGGTGAGTACTGGCAATGGTCTCTTAAGAGAACTAGTGACAATGATCTTATCGACATGATTTCCTTGCCATACTAATAGGGTTGTGGCACATGTATATTTGGATACAATAACTAGATGTATGAAGTTTGTTAAGGAGAATACTCAATATATACCTTTGGTTCTTCCTTCCTTTCTTGATGACAGTGTTTGTTTATGTTGAACATATCATGAAGTATTATATGAAAGTGTTTGGATATAATTGTTATATTTTTAGTCGTTTTTATTGTTTGTTATATGTGAGGTTGGTGGTATGCAGTGGATAATTTTTATTTTTTTAATATTTTAATTTATGTAAGTGTTCATAACACTTACAAAATGAACATTGTTTTCCTTGCATATTAATATTTATAAGTGTTTTGAACTGTTGCAAAAAAATATATATATATTTTTTTGCAAGTGTTTATAACACTTGTAAAATAAAAATGCTTGCTGAATTTTGTAAGTGTTTTGAACACTTACAAATGAAAATGTTGCAAGTGTTCAGAACACTTACAAAGTTTTTTGTAACGGTTGTTAGGGACGGATATATGTTCCCAATGAACACTTGCAAATGACATTTGCAACGGTTTTGAACACTTGCAATTTTTTTGCAACACGCCGATTTATAAGTGTTTCATTTGCAAGTGTTTAAAACACTTACAAATTGCCTATTTTGGTGTAGTGATTTCCTACTTAAGTAATGAGGTAATTCATCTTGCAGTTGGTTGTAGTGCATCGCAAAAACTTTGGTCTGCACCCAGTACAACCCTCTCATCTCCACCAAATACTAGAATTCTCAGCATTCATAATCAGCTCCATGAACTTGATTAAAAAGATGACCCGATCTCCGCGTATCTCAGTCGTGTCAAACGATACGCAGATGAATTAGATGTTGTTGGACGTCCTCTTAACATAGCAGCCTTCAACATCTTTATTTTTCGAGGTCTTTGACCAGAATTTAAAGATCTTGTCACCACATTATCCTCCCGTCCGGAACCTGTTACATATACTGAACTCCATAGCCTCCTTCTCAGTTATGAATTTTTACACAAAGACTCATTTACAAAGCTCTCCCTTACCTCTCTCAATCCCACTAAACCAAGTGCCAATCTACACACAGCTTCCCCTTGTGCTCATACCTCTCACCGTGGTGGTGGCCAATCTTCTAACAGAGGTTCTCGTGGTGGTCATTCCTTTCGAGGTCGTGGTAATCGTGGTGGTCACGGTGGTCGACATCCCTTTCACTCTCCTGACACTTTCACTGACTTTCACCAACGACCAAAAATTAAATGCCAAATTTTCTATAGTCCCACTCATACTGCTAACACATGCAATCAATGCTACAATCCTCACACCACCCAGAATCCCACTGCCCATTTTTCCTCCTACAATCAAAAACCCCTCTTACCTAGTCCTTCCCCACCCCAGCATACTCAATGGTTTCCAGATACTTGCGCTACTAATCATGTAACTCCGGACATTGCAAATCTTAGCCACTCAGATGACTATCATGGCCCTAATCAGCTCCATGTTGGTAATGGTAAAGGCTTGCCTATTTTTCATACGGGTTCTTCTACTCTTCATACTCCTCTTACCTCTTTTCATATGTCGAACATTTTACATGTCCCATCCATTTCCAAATCTTTAATTTATGTTCAACAATTTACCAAAGACAATAATGTTTATTTTGAATTTCACCCTAATTATTTTTGTGTCAAGGATCAAACTACACATCACACGCTTCTTTCCGGTCGGAGTAACGGTGGACTCTACTCCTTGTGACACCATGCCCAATTAAATATCGTGTGATCATTCCTTTATAAAATTTAAAACAGAATGTTACGTTGGTTCATTCTTAGCATCACTGTCGAAAATATAATAACCTTATTAACCACCTAATAATTAATTAAGCTAGTGTCAAAATATTTTCCTTTAAAAAAAATCATTCAGTTATTAATCCAAGAATTTAAATATAATCCATCCACGCATAACTAATTAATATAAACACTGAATCAGAATCACATGCTGAAATAACTAAGACTGGATAAAACATTCCAGTTCAAAACTCTCAACCAAGAACCATAGTAAATAAATCCAAATGAAAATGAACAGAAAGTAAACTGAACATAATCTCTGGTAAAATGTCTAAGAAATGGGTGACACATGCCCTAAATATAAAGTCTATACAGAATGGAAATGAAATGATGGAGGCATATAAAGTGAAGACCTACAGCTTCCACAACAGCTGCAGCACGCCAAGCAATCCAAATCTCTAAGGTTGGTGTCCCTGTGGATGAGCACCTGATATAATACATATATATATATATATATAGCAAGAGAGAATAGATGCAAGAAACGAGTCAGAGACCGATGTGTAAAAATATTTGTTTTAGCAAGTATTTAAAATTTGCAATGAAGCAAGTATCAAAAGCATATTAGTTCGAACTCTCACATGAGAACCTCACCTCTCGTTTATTGTGCACGCCCAATATATATCTATTCTCATCTAGCCATCCATAACATTTCTAACTAGATAACGATTTATACTTCTTGTAATTCCTCGCAGTAGAAACGCGTGAATCCCAGTTTTTCCACATTATTAATATCATCATTTATTAATTCGTTTAAGTGTTATCACACTGAGTTAAGTATTCCCAGCTTACGCCACTTAAGACTATACTATCCTAATAACCTATAATTATCTCATAGTAGGAATAACACAAGTATGTATATATATATATATATATATATATATATATATATATCTTCACCACTATAATATACATATACTAATACAGCACCCCAAGGCTAAACCTGTAGTGCATTGCATACTCTGTTATCATGTCCCGGTACATCTCGTACTCTAATAAGGATTGTCAGTTCGGAAGTCTCCCACGAACCATATACACAAAACACACATAGTGGAGGCGAACATAGTTCACATAGCTATGGGTCACGCACATACCTACGCTTCCATAGCCAGCTGACTTACAACTCATATGATGATGCTGGAAACAGCACCACCCTTCAAGGTGTTTGTGAGCTCAATTCAGTATTAACAATGGCAGTATAAAGGTATATAGTATTCACACAGTAGAGGGAGATGAGGAGAAGAAGATGAACATGGTCATGTAAGTGATTCAGCCAATCAGGCCTACGTCCACTGTGCTAGTGTATGATGTGTATCACTGTATGAGGGCTCTAATGGCCATAGATACAATCCCTCAAGATTTCTCTCTCTACAACATATTTGACCAGAGTTTCAGCTAGGGTTGCTCATTTAGGATCCTTTACAAGGTAGAGGATGACCTCTATATATAGTGCCTGGGGGGTGTAATGTACCCCCCAAGCATGCAATGAGCATGTGCATGAGGATCCATCCAATATGAGAATAACACTTGGCTGATATCATACAGATAATGATGACCTCAATATTCCCTCACGTGAGGGGAATGATTCGGTTATAAATAAATGTTTACCTTGGTTCCCAACAGAGCATGTACTAATAAGAACTCGGTCATCCGTCAATGGTCCTAACCTCGGCCTGGCAGAGGACGAGGTGGTGACCTTGGTTCAGGTGGAGAGCCGAAGTAAGAAATGTTGAGCTATGACATCGGCCTGGGCCGAGGTAGAGGTGGAAAAGCTGGAACATCGGTCGATCCCTAGCCGAGATTGATGTTGATGATGGGGTGGTAACCTCTTCATCTTCCGAGCCGAGGTTACAAACATGGGAAGATCAGGTGGATAATCGCCCCTGGATCATTGTAACCTCACCTGCCGAGGTATCTAGTAACGTCGGTCGTGGCCGACCTTGCTTAGGACGAGACTGCTAGCGATGAATCCAAGGTCTCTCTAACATAGGTCATCTCCATGGACGAGGATGATGTCTCTGAGCCGAGGGGGTACATTCAGGGCATATCATCACAAATAAGTCTTCACAGTACTATGTTCTGAGATACAAGTCAAACATCCCCCCCGAAGGTCACCCAGGATAAGACTGTCTCTACACAACCCCCCGCGATATCAAGCAGTTAGGTATGTCATACACATAATGTAAAACAAGTAATAGATATCCACACATCCTATTAATATTTATGGGTATTCTCCTAACCTTCTTGTAAATTTACCATACGTATTTCATTCTCATTATTACATATGTTATAGTATTACTAAATTACCACAACTCTTTAATAATTTCCAAGGTAACTCTTCTGTCCGGATTAATTAAAGTATAAAACCCGCATTTTTTCTCGAAAACCTGCCTCGTTTCAAATCTGTTAACTGGTAGTTTTCTCTCACTCGTAAAGACTGGAAAATTCCAAACTTCCCCCAAGAAATTTCCCAGAAATTCACTTTGTCGCTCGAACCAGATGGCATGTCGTTTAAACGACTGTCACGTGTCTCTCGAGCGACTTCGTGCGATATGCAATCTCGCTCAAATGACTTCGCACGAGAGCTACTGTTTCGTCTTCTACCCAGAATTTTAGCATTTTTTCACCATTTTTAACCCTAAAACCTCTAAATTAACATCCCAAACTCCAATCAAACAGTTCCAAATCAAATCCTAACCATTACATATGGATTCTAACATCCTAGAATCATTAAATCATTTCGAATCATCTAATAAATATGAAATCCCCAAATTTATTTATTAAAACCCCAGTTCTTCAAAAAAAAAATTCAAGAACACATGATTTCCAGATTCATTCTACACATAAGTCCATCAAACTTAATTTCTATCTTACATATATGAAGGGTTCAATCTAATTAATCTCATATTCGAATTATACATCATAATTCTCCAATTTTTCATCACTTTGCATGAACAATACATATTTAGAACAATCCTATATTAACATGAATATTGTTATTGCTAAAGGACAACAAATAATAAACACTTGCCTCAAGTTAGTCGTCTGATTTCTTGACGTTGTTGGTATGGGCGTGTTCCCCTTGTCCCAATTTACACGATGGTGGTGACGATTGTGCAAGGTAGTGTTAATTTGGCCTTCCCTCTTGGAAAATGGTTCTTCCTCACACTCTCTATGATCGTTCTTTTCTTTTTGTATCTCTCAACCCTAATGAACCTCTCGTCGATGATAAATTAACTCTTAATTTTCTGTAACACCCCACCTAATTAAATATCGGGTGGCCAGTCCCGTACCAAATTAAAACAGAATATATAGTTGTCTCATTCTTAGCATCACTGTCGAAAAAATTTACAATCCACCCAATACCCAATTAAGTTGGGGTTAAAAACTTTCCAAATTTTAATTCAACAAAAAAATATTTTTAGTTTACGAATAACACTACAAATATTATCCTATCACAATAATAACTGAACAGATAACTCGAAAGAATTTAAATGCAATTGGAATAAGCATTCCCACATAATAACCCAATACAGTAATCCCAACAATAATAAAAGTATTAAAATAAGATGTGTACCAAACTATATGACTCAGATAGAAAGGAGATAACTGAATTCCTTTGGGCGACATGCCCTAAATAAAAGAACACTATGAATCAAATGAAGATAGACGTCTAAGCAATACTCCATAGCTCCATAGCTCGTCATAATCCGATTAGGTTGGCGTCCCTGCTACTGGACACCTGATATAGAAGGTACAATAAAAAAGAGAATATGCAAGGAAATGGGTCAGAGCCCGATTTAAAATGATTTTGAAAACAACAAGTATTTAACAAGTGTAATAAAGCATTTATTATGTACATGTTAGTATCCAGATTCTCACTTGATATTATCACCTCTCACCTAGAGTGGACACTTAACGTTTCCAATTAACCTCCTAGTTAATGCTTCCTCCTAACTAGTTTCCATAATATGATTATATCCCATATCATAACCCCGTATGTCCTATACCATACGTAGTATAATCATTCATATACGTTTCTCATTAATATGAATGAAGCTTTTCCAATAAATATTCATTAACTTAATTCAATTTTTGTTCTCTATTCACCGTCATCTACAATTATCACACAGTAGATTAATCTAACCACTCTATATACATTCATTTAATTCATTATATATACATATATACTACGGTGCCCCGAGTCACAACTGTGGTGCATGCATTACTCTGCTATCACATCCCAGTATCGCTGGTCGCAGAATAAGGGACTAAAGGTTTGGTAAGGATTCCTCGAACCATAAATATCAACACAAAAATTGGAGGCGAACGTAGTTCTAGTATCCATGGGTCACGCACATACCTACGTTATCAACTCCCCGATAAGTCTTTCATAGACCAATGTTCTCAAGTGACAAATAAAAAATCCCATGGATTCATCAGGATATGACTGCCCTCACGCGCAAACCTCTCGTCGTTAGCAAGTAAGCTAGGTATGTCATACACATAAATCATCAATCAATCAAATAGGCATTATCATCTACCTATATAAATATAATATCAACCAGGTACTCACACTACCCTAAGATAGTTCCCATACGTAGCATTATATATCTTAAATCCTACGTATTAAAATATTATGACTTTACTCCTTTAAGTTATTTATTCAAGAGTCTCACTCATTACTTAAGGTTTAAATAGGTTTTCCCCAATATATTTATTCAGTAAGAAATCACTAATATCCTACTGGTCCATATCATCTTATCTCCTGAATTACTACGGATTAAACTCTCCTTTAATTAGGGTTATAACCGATAGTTTCTAATCTCTTATAAACACATCTTCTATCACCTAGGATTGAACCCTCTTGTAAGCCTACGGCTGTCCAGGTGATTTATTAAATCTCCCCTACTGAACCTATCCTTAATCCTCATGCATGCAAATTAGAATCTAACACATGAATCTAGCAACTGAAATTTCTTTCAATTTAATTATCATAATTCTTATCAATTAAATCCCAATCACATTAATTCGATTCTTATCTAGGTCTTACTGGTCTTCCCTAAGTCCCATTACATCAAATTAATAATCACCAAAGATTTACAAAAGGTTTGGGATACAAACAAGCATTAAAAAGAAACAACATCATGAATTCTGGGGAGATCGATCCATCGAAGGTAGGGGGTCGATCGATCGATCGCCCAGATAGCAGCCGAGTTTTCTGCAATTCTTATACTACGGGTTTTATAACTTTTTATCATTCAAACCTTCATATTAACAACCCAAATTCCTGATAATACTTACTACATGATATAGAAACATATGTAAATGATTTCTATTGCTCTATACATCCTAGAATCATCAAGAGTTTGAATTAAAAGCATATATTTATCCTCTTTTTCCAAAAAAATTATATACATGATATCTTCAAGAACACACCAATGATTCTCAGAACAACTTAATAATTATTTCGCGGATTACTATCTACCTACAATATGTGTTTGATTCCTATATATTTCCAATTTTCATAAATCAATCAACAACTCTATCTTTATCTTCCAAATATGTAAAATCTCATATTTTCAATAACTATCCTAACATGGACAATATACTAACTAGATTGCAATTATCAAATACTTGCCTCTAATGAAGATCTGATCCTATGGGGTTGTAAAACTCAGGTGGTTCTCCCCTTCTCCGGTCAACTTTCGATGGTGGTTGGTGGTGGTGACCTTTGACCCTTGGTTCTCCTCCTTTCCAAGCAAGCTTCTCTTCTCCCAAGCACCCTTTCACTTTCTCTCAAAAGGTGGCCTCTCAACTTTGTGTAGAAGAGATGAATTAACCCACGTACAACTAATCTCCAAATATTTATAATAAGTCAAAATCCGAAATCACTATTCATCCCCCTGTACAAATGACCAAAATTCCCTTTTTGGGTGTCTTTTCATTTCCAAATGACCCGAGACCCAAAACCAACATCCAAATAGACTTTACTGACTATTTCTACCCTTCTGGATGCAACGACGCACTCGAAATGACTATAAGGTTGATGTAAAAATAAATTTCCTTTTTAATTTAACAAATTTGTCCCGACACGTCGCATACCGCGTCCGACTAAAAATTCATATTACTGAATTAATATCACACAGCCATATCAATAACATCACATTCATATATTACCTAAATATCTTTAAGTAATATTCAGAATTGTTCATTTTAATATCCACAATTCGAATAAAACCCGAATGAATTCATTTATAATGAAATCCAATTAATCCATTAATTTAAAATATAACCCATTTTAAAAGTCATTAAAATTTCGGGGTATTACATACTCCCCCCCTTATAACAAAATTTCGTCCTGAAATTCGAAATGATAAATCATACTGGTAAGGTCAACTCTGAGTATAAATCTCACATCGCAAATAATCTATGCCATACCGCCCATACAGTACGTTTACGAAAATCCCCATTGATATTATACGCCAAGCCTCACCATATAGTTTCAACTGAATTGAACTTAAACTTTACCCAATCTTCCCTATACCATCCTCGTGGAAATGTTTGAAAAAAATGATCCTTAATCATTAAGTAAATTAATCCTGAAGTCACAACTACTTATTGTTTCACAATTATGAAGAAATACTACAATCCAACCATCCAGGGCGCCCATATACCCTATCATGTAACTTTCATTATAAAATATATATGGTTACCCGCACAATACTCTGATTTATTGCAAAGGTTATAAACTCATATCCTAAAGACCTAACTTATTTCAACTCTGAACATTTGTTAATTTCATGCGTGGGGTGTCTCGCAAGAGAAATCCAAACAAGGAACCCTCCTGATACACTACTACCTAAAGTAGTCGGTCATCAAAACTCCTCAGGTCCTTAGCCAATAGTATATAACTTCTCTACGGGTTTTCAAATAAAATCTACTCATCTACCATCTTGTTAAAGACAAGATGCTGGCTATAGTAGTACTTACGCTCTCATATACTACAAGTCAATCCACGACGCTAGTCACATCATGTTCGGATATGCCTAAAGTAAGTAATTCCGTGATAAAAATTAGACCCGCGTGATGACATGTAAAAATATAGGTGTTCCACAACCCCTCGGTGAGTTTACGTAAATAGTAGTGCAATAGGCTAAGTTTAGTAACCCGTTAGCCCCTACAGTATTAATCGTTACAAAAATCAATATGCGCCTTATAACTCCTTAGATAGAAAACATACCCTCATTCGCAGGTGGTGGTTGTTGAATCGCTGCCTGATGGACGTTATATACACGCCCATACTGACCCTGTTGCACATGAGATACTGGAATGGGAGGTAGTGCTGGCACCGGAGCTGGAGCTGGAAGAATGGCTAGTGGAAACACTGGTATTTGTGGCTCCTGTCGAGCATTTGGTTGCTGAGGGAATTTGTCTTTATCAAGACAATCCTGTCGTTTGTGGCCATACTTTCCGCACACGAAACATTTTCCAGCGAACTTCCCACCATTTTATCCCTGTTGACCCCTACCCTGCTGGCCATTACCTCCTTTCCTTTGTCTCTGATGAGCCTGCCTCTGGCCCTGATGGCCCCGCTGTTGTTGCCCATTACCTCTATCCTCAAATCGAGAATCTCCAGATCGTAAACTCTTAGCATAATCCCATGTCTGGGAACCCTTCTCACCCTGACGATGATGACTCTGTCCTGGCTGAGCCCCACTAGAACTGCCCCCAATAGTCTTGCTTTTCAGGATTGACCTAAACTCCCGCTTAACACCCTGAGAATATAAGCGGTTATCTTGGAAGTGAAGCATTGCAATAGGCTAAGTTTAGTAACCCGTTAGCCCCTACATTATTAATCGTTACAAAAATCAATATGCGCCTCATAACTCCTTAGATAGAAAACATACCCTCATTCGCGGGTGGTGGTTGTTGAATCGCTGCCTGATGGATGTTATATACACGCCCATACTGACCCTGTTGTACGGGAGATACTGGAATGGGAGGTTGTGCTGGCACCGGAGCTGGAGCTGGAAGAGTGGCTGGTGGAAACACTGGTATTTGTGGCTCCTGTCGAGCATTTGGTTGCTGAGGGAATTTGTTTTTATCAGGACAATCCTGTCGTTTGTGGCCATACTTGCCGCACACGAAACATTTTCCAGCGAACTTCCCACTATTTTGTCCCTGTTGACCCCGACCCTGTTGGCCATTACCTCCTTTCCCTTGTCTCTGATGAGCCTGCCTCTGGCCCTGATGGCCCTGCTGTTGTTGCCCATTACCTCTATCCTCAAATCGAGAATCTCCAGATCGTAAACTCTTAGCACCATCCCCTATCTGGGAACCCTTCTCACCCTGACGTTGATGACTCTATCCTGGCTGAGTCCCACTAGAACTGCCCCCAATAGTCTTTCTTTTCAGGCTTGACCTAAACCCCGGCTTGACACCCTGAGCATGTAAGTGGTTATCCTGGAAGTGAAGCATTAAGAACATTTGCATAAGTACGTAGTGAAAGATTCCCTAATAAATGTTGGCGAATCTTATAGTTCAACCCATCAGTGAACATTAGAATTCTCCTATCCTCAGTGGGTACCTCTGCTGGTACAAATTAGTTAGTCGCGCAAATTCTTCCTCGTATTTTGCCACCGTTTTCTCTCCCTATTTCAAATCAAGTAATTTTCGCCTCATCTTTGTCTGGATGGAGGAAGGAAAGTACTTTCGATCAAACCGTATCCAAAAGTCTTGGATAATCACTGTGTCTCTCTCCTCGATAGTGGTCGTAGACTCCCACCACTGAAAAGCTGCCCCTACTAGCTTAAATGTGGCGAGTATTTGACGTTGAACCTCAGTAAATTCGAGCATTCTCAAGTGCCTTTGGATATCTATCTTCCATTGGCTAGCAGTAAGGACATCTGATCCTCCCTGAAACTCAGGTGGGTGTGCCTTCTGAAAGGCTTCCCTCGCTCGTTCCCATGCAGTAGGAAACACATGCCCTTGTATGGATGGAACAACTGGTGCCTGTGTTGGAGCCTGTTGAACAGCAGCTAGAGCTGCATTGACTGCCGGAGTGACAATTGCAGCAACTTTGTCCGCTGTCATTGTATCCTGAGCTGGGGCGGGCTGAGGTGCACGTCAAGGAGGCATCTGAAACGAGAGTATACTATCAGTATTTGATATAACAGAATAGCTGAAGAACGTAGGCGTAAATAGAAAATCAATAATCCTACTCACAGGGGCCTACATCAAAGAACGCTAAGATGAAAACACAGTAAATCGTACAGACCCTAAAGGACACTAGAACCTGATGCTCTGATACCACCTGTAACACCCCGCCTAATTAAATACCGGGTGGCCAGTCCCATACCAAATTAAAATAGAATATACAATTGGCTCATTCTTAGCATCACTGTCGAAAACATTTACAATCCACCCAATACCCAATTAAGCTGGTGTTAAAAACTTTCCAAATTTTAATTCAATAAAAAAACATTTTTACTTTACGAATAACACTACACATATTATCCTATCACAATAATAACTGAATTGATAACTCAAAAGAATTTAAATGCAATTGGAATAAACATTCCCACAAAATAACCCAATACAGTAATCCCAACAATAATAAAAGTATTAAAATGACACGAGTACCAGACTATATGACTCAGATATAAAGGAGATAACTGAATTCCTTTGGGCGACATGCCCTAAATAAAAGAACACTATGAATCAAATGGAGATAGGTGTTTAAGCAATACTCCATAGCTCCATAGCTCGTCATAATCCGCTAAGGTTGGCGTCTCTGCTATTGGACACCTGATATAGAAGGTACAATAGAAAAAAGAATATGCAAGGAAACGGGTCAGAGACCGATGTAAAATGATTTTGAAAACAACAAGTATTTAACATGTGTAATAAAGAATTTATTATTTACATGTTAGTATCCGGATTCTCACTTGATATTCTATCCTCTCACCTAGAGTGCAAGCTTAACATTTCCTATTAAAATCCTAGTTAATGTTTCCTCCTAACTAGTTTCCATAATATGATTTTATCCCATATCATAACCCCGTATGTCCCATACCATACGTAGTATAATCATTCATATACGTTTATCATTAATATGAATTAAGCTTTTCCAATAAATATTCATTAACTTAATTCAATTCTTGTTCTCTATTCACCGTCATCTACAATTATCACAAAGTAGATTAATTTAACCACTCTCTATACATTCATTTATTTCATTACATATACATATATAATATGGCACCCCGAGTCACAGCTGTGGTGCATGCATTACTCTGATATTGCGTCCCAGTATCGTTGGTCGCCAAATAGGGGACTAAAGGTTCGGTAAGGATTCCTCGAACCATAAATATCAACACAAAAATTGGAGGCGAACATAGTTCTCATATCCATGGATCACGCACCTACGTACGTTCCCACAGTCAGCGGACTTATTAACTCCCCGATAAGTCTTTCATAAACCTATGTTCTCGAGCGACAAATAAAAAATCGCATGGATTCATCAGGATATGACTGCCCTCATGCGTAAACCTCCCGTCGATAGCAAGTAAGCTAGGTATGTCATACACATAAATCATCAATCAATCAAATAGGCATTATCATCTACCTATATAAATATAATATCAACCAGGTACTCACACTACCATAAGATAGTTCCCATACGTAGCATTATATCTCTTAAATCCTACGTATTAAAATATTTTGACTTTAGTCCTTTAATTTAATTGTTCCAGAGTCTCACTCATTACTCATGGTTTAAATAGGTTTTCCCCAATATATTTATTCATTAAGAAATCACTAATATCCTACTGGTCCATATCATCTTATCTCCCGAATTACTACGGATTAAACTCTCCTTTAATTAGGTTTATAACCGATAGATCCTAATCTCTTATAAACACATCTTCTATCACCTAGGATTGAACCCTCTTGTAAGCCTACGGCTGTCCAGGTGATTTATTAAATCTCCCCTACTGAACCTATCCTTAATCCTCATGCATGCAAATTAGAATCCAACACATGAATCTAACAATCGAAATTTCCTTCAATTTAATTATCATAATTCTAATCAATTAAATCCCAATCACAATAATTTGATTCTTATCTAGGTCTTACTGGTCTTCCCTAAGTCCCATTATATCCAATTAATAATCACCAAAGATTTACAAAAGCTTTGGGATACGAACAAGCATTAAAAAGAAACAACATCATGAATTCTGGGGAGGTCAATCGATCGAAGGTAGGGGGTCGATCGATCGATCGCCCAGATAGCAGCCCAGTTTTTTGCAATTCTTATACTACGAGTTTCATAACTATTTATCATTCAAACCTTCATATTAGCTATCCAAATTCCTCATAATCCTTACTACATGATATAGAAACATATGTAAATGATTTCTATTGCTCTAAACATCCTAGAATCGTCAAGAGTTTGAATTAAAAGCATATATTTATCCTCTTTTTACAGAAAATTATATGCATGATATCTTCAAGAACACACCAATGATTCTCAGAACAACTTAATCATTATTTCGTGGATTACTCTCTACCTACAACATGAGTTTGATTCCTATATATTTCCATTTTTCAGAAATCAATCAACAACTCTATCTTTATCTTCCAAACATGTAAAATCTCATATTTTCAATAACTATCCTAACATGGACAATATACTAACTAGATTGCAATTATCAAATACTTGCCTCTAATGAAGATCTGATCCTTGGGGTTTGTAAAACTCAGGTTGTTCTCCCCTTCTCCAGTCAACTTTCAGTGGTGGTTGGTGGTGGTGACCTTTGATCCTTGGTTCTCCTCCTTTCCAAGCAAGCTTCTCTTCTCCCAAGCACCCTTTCACTTTCTCTCAAAAGGTGGCCTCTCAACTTTGTGTAGAAGAGATGAATGAACCCACGTACAACTAATCTCCAAATATTTATAATAAGACAAAATTCGAAATCACTATTCACCCCCTGTACAAATGACCAAAATGCCCTTTTTGGGTGTCTTTTCATTTTTAAATGACCCGAGACCCAAAACCAACATCCAAATAGACTTTTCTGACTATTTCTACCCTTTCGGATGCAACGACGCACTCGAAATGACTATAAGGTTGATGTAAAAATAAATTTCCTTTTTAATTTAACAAATTTGTCCCGACACGTCCCATACCGCGTCCGACTAAAAATTCAAATTACTGAATTAATATCACACAACCATATGAATAACATCATGTTCATATATTACCTAAATATCTTTAAGTAATATTTAGAACCATTCATTTTAATATCCACAATTCGGATAAAACCCAAATGAATTAATTTATAATAAAATCCAATTAATCCATTAATTTAAAATATAACCCAATTTAAAAGTCATTAAAATTAAGGGGTATTACATTTTCGTCCATTAATTAAGCCCTAAAATACAATTTATCATAATGCCCTCTCGGGGTGTCCGTTAGGCCTAAAATTACCCCGGGACCCGAACTAAACACCCGGATATACTATTATGACTATTTCGACCCTTCTGGACTCACCGGGGTACTCGAAATGACCATACGAGTTACCCAAAAATAATTAATTTTTTATTCCATTAAATTAGTTCCGACATGACTCGCACGCGCGTCTGACTTAATTTACTAAACTGTCATATTTCTTATTCTTGACAATTTACCAAAGTGTATAGTTCCATATTACATATCACACAGTAATATTCAATCCATAAGTATTAACCCTTGGCACGTTAGTTAATATTTATTTTCAATATGGATTAATTAATAATAATTAAATTCTCACATTTTAATTCAATTAATCTCACAATAATAATTTATCCCGTAATTATTTAAATCATAAAAATATGGGGTATTAGATACTTCTCCCCTAATAACAAGAATTTTGTCCCGAAATTCAGAAAAGAAGATATACCTGGTACAAATAAATCTGGATATTTCTCACGCATATCCGCCTCACGCTCCCAAGTAGACTCCTCCACATTGTGATGCTGCCACTGCACCCGAACGAGTGGAACTACCTTTGACCTCAGCCTCCTCTCACTATGATCTAGGATAAACACCGGTCTCTCCTCATATGAATTGTCTCGTTGTAACTCAATCTCCTCAATTGCAATGTGAGTGTGTGCCAACTCATCCCAGAGATACCTCCTTAGTGACTAAATGTGGAACACATCATGGATACCACTACACCAAAATGGGCAAATTGTCACCTTTCAGCCGGCCAGCCTTGTCAAGGTCAATGACTGTGACAAAAAACACGCGTTTTATGTCACTGTCATTGACCTTGACACGACCCTGACAACTAATTGTCACGGTCATTGACCGTGACAATAATTTAAATACTTATCACGGTCAAAGACCTTGACACGACCGTGACAATATTCGCAGCAAAAACCCTATCCCCCCTCTTTTTTCCCTCCCGCGCCGTTCCCTCTCTCTCTCTCTCTCTCTCTCTCTCTCTACTTTCAGGTCGGTTTTCTCTCTCTCTTCCATTTATATATATATATATATATATATATATATATATATATATATATATATATATATATATATATATATATATATATATATATATTTGTGTGTATATTTATGTGTGTATGTGTGTGCGTGTGTGGGGGGTGGGGCAGGGTGGGGGTAGGGGGTGGGGCGGGGCGGAGTGGGGGAGGGGGTGGTGGAGGGGGCAGGGGGTGGGGTGGTGTGTGTGTGTGTGTGTGTGGTGTGTGGTGGGGGAGGGGGTGGTGGAGGGGGGCAAGGGGTGGGTGGGGTGGTGTGTGTGTGTGTGTGTGGTGGGGGAGGGGGTGGGGGAGGGGGGTGGGGGAGGGGGCAGGAGTGTGGTGTGTGTGTGTGTGTGTGGTGTGTGGTGGGGGAGGGGGTGGTGGAGGGGGGCAGGGGGTGGGGTGGGGTGGGGTGTGTGTGTGTGGTGGTGTGTGGTGGGGGAGGGGGTGGGGGAGGGGGGCAGGGGGTGGGGTGGGGTATACACAACACTAAAAGTAGACATCAATTTTATAAATAATTGATAATAGTTGGATAATAATTGGATAATAAACATCGGGAGGGGGTGGGGTGGGTGGGGTTTTGAATATTATTTACATTCAAAATAAATAATTGATAATAGTTGGATAATAATTGGATAATAATTGTTTTTATACCTATAGAACAGCTTAGATAGTGTGTGTGTGTGTGTGTGTGTGTGTGTGTGGTCAATACATGAATTTATTTTTGTATTTGAATTAACACATTATATGAAACATACTTGAAATTAAATATAGTGCACATAGATACTAGCATTCTAGTTCTTATGCGTACGCATTCAATAACCCTTAGACCCGTTCGAGAGTCATTACCCCTGTAATGAGATCTCTCGAATTGTCCCGTTTGGACAGTTTGAGACTGTATAATTTCTGTATAATATTCTTATTGGCTTAAAGTTGTTACTTTTGGAGGAAGTTCTGCAGTCGTATCTTAATGTTCTCTGGGTACATACTAGATTGACAAGTGTGACTGTTATTTTAATTGACAAATTGAAATAACACTCACACCTGCCAATCTACGTCGTGTACTTGGAGAAATAAGGGGATATGCTGTCGAATTTTTTTCAAATCGTAACAATGTGCATGAGTTGTTAAGTATATTACAGAAAAATGCATTCTTGAATGGGATAGGACCACTTACCCTTTAATAGGATAATTAAATGATGGGATAATTAAATAAAACATACTATAAATCTAAGTTTTGTTTACCTTTAATAGGTGTTTAGTTGTGGTAGCTGTGATGGGATATCCGAAATACAAAGAGTGGATGGGTGAGACTAATAGAATGGGGGATGTGTTTCGCTGAGGTGCTAATGAATTTGTGAAATATGCAAAGAGATGTCGTAATGATGAAGAGTTTCCGTGTTCGTGTGCTAGGTGTAAGAATGGTAAGGTGTTTGAGTGGAAAACAGTTGAACTACATTTGTTAAGATCGGGTATGCAAGATAGTTATCGATTTTGGAGTTTTCACGGTGAATTGAAAGTTCCTTTTGTCCCTGACCAACCTTCACAACAACCTTCAACAAGTAGAATAGATGAAGAAGGGGACGGCGTAGATCATAATATGTTAGAGGATTTAGTTGATGATGCGTACGGAGTTTATGAAGCTGAGGAGAATGAGGTTACTGATGATGTAGAAGATTCAAGTGCTCGTGAAGATAAAACGATAAAACTTGACGATGACTACCAAAGTTTAAAATTTAAGGCGACCCAACCGTTATACTCTGGCTATGAGAAAGATCAAACAACTTTACATGCCATGGTTGGTTTGCACAGTTTGAAGACGCAGAACGGTTTGTCTGGCAATAGCGTGACGGGAATTATGAAATGGGTGAAGGGCTTATTACCCAAGGTGAATACACTTCCAAATAGCTATCCTGTTATGAAGAACAGTTTGAAAGGTTTGGGAATGAAGTATAAATCGATTCATGCTTGTGTGTATGACTGCATACTATACTGAAAGGAGTATGAAAATCTCGATCGTTGTCCGGTATGCGATGAACCTAGATATGTCCAATCTACTAGTAAGGAAGGCACAAGATCAAAAGTGCCTCAAAAAGTATTGAAATATTTTCCCGTTGGGCCTAGATTAAAGAGATTTTTCACAGTACCACGGATTGCAGAGGCAATGACTTGGCATGCTAGGGCAGAAGTAGGGGGTAATATCATGCGTCATCCTATTGATTCTACTGCCTGGCGGAGGATGAATTATGAGTATCCCGATTTTGCTCGAGAACAACGTAACATTCGTTTGGATATATCAAAAGATGGTTTCAATCCATTTGGAGATCTAAGCACCAATCAGAGTGTATGGCCAGTGATCCTAGCCCCACTCAACCTCCCTCCTTCACAGTGTATGAGACCTGAATTTTCGATGATGGCTTTATTGATACCTGGGCCAAAGGCACCAAGTGAAGACATTGATATCTACCTGGCTCCTTTGGTAGAAGAATTAAATGAGTTGTGGGAAGAGGGTGTGCAATCATTTGACTCTTTTAGAAAAGAAGAGTTTACGCTGAAAGCTATGTTGATGTGGGTAATTCATGATTTTCCAGCTTATGGGACATTATCCGGATGTGTAGTACATGGTTATTTGGGGTGTCCTATTTTTGGAGAGGAGACTGAATCTCTTCGTCTATCCTCCAGCTTAAAAAATGTATACCATTGCCACAGGAGGTTTTTACCCCCAGCTCATAGTTTCAGATTTGAGAAAGCTTCCAATTTTTTATTGGGCGGAGTTGAACATAGGCTACCGCCGAGACAACTTTCGGGTTCAGAAATTAAAAGTAAATCTTCTGAATGTGGCCCAAATATGCCAGGTAAGAATCCCAAATTTAAGAATGTCAAGTATAAGAAGAACCCAACTGGGAATGAAACTGAGATAAGAAAGGCATGGTCTTGGAGGTCAATTTTATTTGACTTGCCTTATTGGAAGAAAAACCCGGTGCGCCATGTATTGGATGTGATGCATGCAGAGAAGAACTTCGCTGAACATATTGTGGGTACCTGCCTTGGGGGGAGTCATTCGAAGGATGGAGAAAATGCACGAAAAGACCTTAAAACGTTAAAACTTAAACCACAACTATGGTTGAAAGAAGATAGTAGGGGAAGGACAATAATTCCCCCTGGTGCGTTTACTTTGACGAGTGAGGAAAGGAAGGTGCTTCTAGACACAGTATATAATTTGAAGGTCCCATATACTTTTTCGTCCAACTTGCAAAGGATTGTGAATTATGTTACTCATGATTTACATAAGTGTAAGTCCCACGATTGGCATGTGATCATGCATTTGGTTCCTCTATTGTTTAAGCACTGTTTCTCCAAGCAAAAGGATTTGCGTAGGGCTATTATGCAAATTAGTATTACATTCTCCCTCTTGTGTGAGAAGGTAGTGAATCGAGAACACATAGTTGCTGCAAAATTGGCTATGAACGAAGCGATTTGTGTATTGGAGAAGTACTTTCCCCCAGCATTCTTTGACATAAGTGTTCACTTGTTGGTACACCTATGCGACGAGGCATTTTTTTGTGGTCCAGTTAGATATCGGTGGATGTATCCGTTTGAAAGATTGATGAAAGTTTTTAAAGATTACGTCAAGAATACGCGATATATTGCAGGATCAATTGCAGAGGAATACATCACCGTGGAGTCATCAACATATACTCGGGAATATATGACTGACTCGACCAGCGTTGATGACACTGATGAACTCCTCGATGATGGTGGTAATGTGATGGGAAAACGAGTGAAATTAACGAGTTTGCAACATGAACAAGTAGCTCGTTATCTATTTGACACACATGAAGATGTCGAAGAATGGAAAAAGTAAGTTTCGAATATTATAATGTTTAATATTATTTTAGATTATTTTATACATGATTAATTTTGTAATATGCAGTAAATATGAAGCCTGTCGGAACAATAAAAGATGAAAAACAGTGGTACAATCAGACAGCGAATTTAGGCTATGGTTGACACAAGAGGTAATTACCATGAAAACAGTCGGTATATAACGTTACATTACACTCAAATTTTACCACTAATATAATTAATTTATCTATATTCTCAGCTCCTAAAGATGGGTGATGCGACATCAAGGCTTGCTCGTCTAGCCACTGGACCCTTGTTCGTGGAACAAGAGTACAAAAAATATCGATTGAACGGTTACATTTTCGGCGCTAAAGTGTACGAGGAAAGTACAAATGTACAGAACTCGGGAATTTCATACAAGGCTCTTACTTTCTTTCGAGCGAGCGCAAAAGATAAAAACCTCGTTGAAGCTGAAATGACTTACTATGGTGTAATCCAAAATATATTTGAATTGGATTATATAAGCTTCAAAGAGGTTGTATTTTACTGTGAATGGGTAAGAGTTGAGGATATAAATGCTTGTAAAGTTGATCCTGTCACCAATTTGATCATGGTTGACTTGTCCAAGTTGAAGAGCAACGACCACGTGAGCGATGAGCCGTTTGTTTGTGCATTTCAAAAGGTTAAGCAAGTGTTTTACTCAGAGTATATCAACAACGAGCCGTGGTCAATTGTCCAACACGCGCCAAGGCGTCTAAATAGTAGTGTGGATGACTTGGCTGCTCCTACCGAATATCAATCCATTTTTGATGATAACCCGAATTTGAAACAATTTTTCAATTTGTAATAAATATTTCAATTTGTACCGAAACATCCATTTTTAATGCTTTTACTTGATCTGCACTTTATCATTTTCACTCTTGTGTAGTGTGCGTGTGTGGAGAGGAGATTAATACATAAATATTCCAACTACATCTAAGTTTTGTTTATACTAATCCATGAATATACACTTCTTACCTTTAATAGGTGATTAGTACATAGTTATTTGGGGTGTCCTATTTGTGGAGAGGAGACTGAATCTCTTCGTCTATCCGAACAGTAAGAAATGCCATAATCCTATGGAGCTATGCTCTGAAAATTCCTCCCAACCGTTATGTATCCAAACATCACCGGTTGAAGTTGTCAATTCCACTTTCCATACCCCACCACTTGGAACTTCTAGCAAAACATGGGAGACCATTCAAAGGTGGAGTTGACAACTTCAACTGCTGATTTTTGGCTACACAACGGTTGGAAGGAATTTGCAACGCATACCTCCATAGGATTATGGTATTTCTTAGAGTTTAGATATGAAGAGAATTATAATTGACACGATTTCCCGGGGTACATTAGTTAGAAGGAGGTGCCATATGAGCTCAAGTTAGCTGTTTGAGTGACACTACAGGTAATGTATTTATATTTATATGTCAATTTTGATTTCGGTTTCAATTACGATTTATATTTATCTATATTTGAGGGGCGGATACTAATTTGACTTTATTTCAATTCAGGGGACAGGGAGTGGCCCTAAGGGTAGGCCACATATGCTCTATACTTATGTGGCTATTCGGACGAGAAGGGGAGGATAAGGAGGTGTTCCCGAGCGTCGCGATACAAAATCTCTTTTCCATGCTAATAGTTTGTAGATTTGAGATAAAATGATGGTGATGTTGTTTCTTTTTAAATAGTTTCTTATTTGAATATATATATTTGCATTATCTTTAGTTTGTTCGGATATATGATGTTTGGAACATGTACAACGTTGCTATAACAGGTACAAATATATTGCTGGGCAGTGGCAGTGGCCATACTGCCCAACATTTTTTTTTAATTCTGCCCAGAATTGTCACGGTCATTGACCGTGACACGTCCGTGACAAAATTGCCACGGACGTGTCGCGGTCATTGACCGTGACAATTTTTTAAAAAGGGTTACGGCTTTGTCACGGTTATAAACCGTGACAAACGTGTCACGGTCATTGACCTTGACACGACCGTGACACAAAACGCGAGTTTTGTGTCAAGGTCAATGACCGTGACATTACCGTGACAAAAAAATTTGTCTCACCTCGAAATGTCACGGTCATTGACCTTGACAAGGTGGATTTGTCAAGGTCAATGACCTTGACAAATGGGCAGATTTGGTGTAGTGTACGATGCAAGTTCTTCGACAACCCAAGCCTGTAAAGAACTGGTCCAACCCTCTCTATAATAGGGAACGGTCATACGTATCTCGGAGCCAATTTCCCTTTCTTCCTAAATATCATTACTCCCTTCATCAGAGATACTCTCAATAAAACCTGGTCCCCCACTGCGAACTCGGAAGAACCTCTTAGCATCGGCATAGTTTTTTTGTCTGTCCTGGGCTACCCGTATACGATCCCGAATCATCTCAATCCTGCTCGATGTATCCTGAATTACATCTGGCCTGAGTAGTTTGTTATCTCCCACTTCTAGCCAACAAGCTGGAGAACGATAAGGTCTACCATACAATGCCTCGAACGGGCCCATGCCAATCGTAAACTGATAGGAGTTGTTATATGCAAACTCCAACAGTGGAAGATACTGCTCCCAACCTCCCCCAAAGTCAAGGATACACATGCGCAACATATCCTCGAGCATCTGGTTAGTGCGCTCAGTCTTCCCATCAGTCTGCGGGTGATACGTTGTACTCAACCGCAACTCGGTACCTATAGACTCCTGAAAACTCTCCTAAAAATGAGATACAAACGTCTTGTCTCTATCCGACACGATATTAAGAGGCACACCATGTAGTCTCACTATCTCTGCAATGAATAGCTGAGCATACTGGCTGGCTGTATAGTCTGTCCTGACTGGTAGAAAATGGGGTACTTTCGTCAATCAGTCCACAATAACCCATATAGAATCGTGTCCTTTCTGTGAAGTAGGCAACCCGGTAATGAAATCCATGGAAATGCCCTCATATTTCCATGTAGGGATTTCTAATGGCTTAAGTAAACCTGGTGGCCTCTGGTGGTTCACTTTCACTTGCTGACAAGTGGTACACTTGGAGACGAACTCCGTGATGTCTCTCTTCATTCTACTCCACCAGTACTGCAGCCTCATATCCTGGTACATTTTATCCCCACCGGGATGTACTGCAAATCGGGACCCATGAGATTCCGTCATCACTGCATGTCGAAGGTCCTCCCCCTCTGGAACAATGAGTCTACCATTGAAGCGCAGATCGCCCTCAGAACTCACTGAATAATACTCGGCTCCACCGACTAAAAGCTTCCTAATCCGATCCTAACAGAACGAATCCTTTGCCTGGGCCTGTACTACTCTCGTAACAATCTGAGGCGTAACTGTCATTGCAGACATAAATGATCAGGCCACGGCATCCTGGTGTCCCAATTCCTTCCATTTCTCTTTCCACACCTCGGCCCTCTCATCCACTGGCCTACAGATCAATGCGTCCGCTACCATATTAGCCTTTCCTGGGTGGTATTGGATATCGAACTTATAATCCTTCACGAATTTGAGCCGTCGACGTTGATGCATATTCATCTCTTTCTGTGTGAAGAGGTATTGTAGTGACTTGTGATCCATGAATAACCGATATTTCTCTCCTAAGAGATAGTGCTTCCATATCCGAAGTGCAAACACGACTGCCGCTAACTCCAAGTCATGGGTGGGCTAGTTCCTCTCCTGAGGCTTAAGCTTAAGGGAATCATAAGTTATAGCCTGGTCCTCCTGATGAAGCACACCCCAAGTCCTAGTAAGGACGCATATGTATAGACTAAATACTCTATTCCCGACCTGGACAGTGCCAAAACTGGTACTGAAGTCAACTTGTCTTTCAGCTCATCAAAAGCCAACCGACAGGCATCGTTCCAGATAAATGGAACCCCTTTGCAAGTCAAATGAGTCAATGGACCCGCTATCTTAGAGAATCCCCGGATGAACCTCCTGTAGTATCCTACTAGGCCTAAGAAACTATGTATCTCTGTCGGCGTCGTGGGCTGTCCCCACTCCGTAACCGCTGACACCTTCCCTGGGTCCACGGTTATCCCTCTATTCGAAATAATGTGCCCCAAAAATTGAACCTCTTTTAGCCAAAATCCACATTTCTCATATTTTTCATACAACTCGTGCTGGCGTAGTGTCTGCAAAACTCGTCTTAAATGTTCGGCATGCTCCTCCTCAGTCTGGGAGTAAATCAGTATGTCATCTATGAAGACAATGACAAACTGATCCAGGAACTCTCTGAATACTCTGTTCATCAAGTCCATAAACACGACTGGGGCATTGGTTAGCCCAAAAGGCATAACCCTAAACTCATAGGAACCATATCTCGATAAGAAAGCAGTCTTCGACACATCCTGCTCCGTGATCCTTAACTGATGGTATCCCGACCTCAAGTCAATCTTCGAGAAGAAGGAAGCTCCTCTCAACTGGTCGAATAAGTCATCGATTCGGGGCAATGGATACTTATTCCATATCATGACCTTATTCAACTCTGGGTAATCAATACACAACCGCAACGATCCATCTCTCTTCTTAACGAACACCACAGGGGCACCCCAAGGTGAAGTACTCCTACGAATAAACCCCTGGCCCAATAGCTGTTCTATCTGATACCATAGCTCCCTCATCTCCGTTGGGGCCATACGGTACGGTGTGCGGACAATCGGCCGAGTGCCCGACGTTAAATCTATAACAAAGTCTATCCCTCTACTAGGTGGCAATCCCGGAATATCCTGGAACACGTCAACGAATTCCCTCACCACCGGTATCGAATTAAGAGGTATCACTACCTCCTTAGAGGTCTCCTCCTCTATATAGTACAAATGGGTGGATGATTCTCCTTCAGGACGAGGCATCGCCACCAGGAACATCTCCTGATCAGGTAAGGAAAAAATTATAGTCCTGTTAAAACAATCGATAATGGCTCTATATGCAATAAGCCAATCCATACTGATGATCGTATCATACTCGAACATCTCTAATACAAGCATGTCGGCCGGTAAGGTAAGTCTCCCAATCTCTATACCCACCCCTCGACATATAGAGTGAATTAGTGAACCACTACCCAAAGGTGAATCTATAAAAGTAATAGTACTCTCTGTCGTAACTAATAGCCCCAAAGTACGTGCAAACCTCGTGGTAGTAAAATAATGTGTGGCCCCCGTATCAAATAAAATACGCCATATAGTCTTCTGGATAGAAAACATACCCTCAATCGCGGGTGGAGCCTGCGGAACTGCGGCGTGATGGAGGTTATAAACCCGTTCGTACTGAAGTTTCCCTTACTGGACTGGAACTGCTGGAATAGCTGGCAACGCTGGCATCTGAGGTGGTACTGGGAGGGCGGTGAGAAAAATCGGTCTCTGGGGCTCCTGTTGAGCACCCTGCTGCTGCTGCTGTGGGGCCCTGCCCCTCTCAAGGCAATCATATCGCTTGTGGCCAGTCTTTCCACAAATAAAACACTTACCACCAAAGTTTCCCCCTCGTTGCCCCTGCTGTCCTCGGTCCTGCTGGTCGTTTCCACCTCGCCCTTGGCCCTGTTGGCCCTGCCGAAACTGTTGCTGACCCTGATGGCTCTGATGTCCCTATTGTCCCTGATGGCCATACCGAACCTGCTGCCCAGGCCTAAAACCTCCCTGGCCCTGACGAAAACCCTTGACCTGAATCGCATAGAATCCCCCTGTTAGGAACTCTGATCAACTTGTCTCTGTTGACCCTAAACTGGCTGTTCCCCGCTGGAACCATTACCTCATGTCCTACCCTGCTGGTTGGACTCCTCCGCTCGTTTGCTCTCATTCATATGTAAGTGATGGTCTTAACAATGAAGTAGTGCTACATTAAGCACATCAGAATAGGTATGTAATGAGAGGTTACCCAGAAGATGCTGCCTGATCCTCCAGGTGAGGCCATCCATGAACATTTGTATCTTCTTCTCCTCGGTAAGTACCTCTGTTGGTACCAAATTAACTAGTCTGGTAAACTCCTCTTCGTACTCAGCTATGGTCTTCCCTTCCTGGGTAAGGTTTAGTAAGTTCCGCCTCATCTCAGTCTGAATGGAAGAAGGAAAGTACTTGCAGTCAAACCGCACCCAGAACTCACCAATCGTCAACATATCTCTCTCCTCTGTAGTAGTAGTAGTAGTAGTAGTAGTAGTAGTAGTAGTATTAGTAGACTCCCACCACTGTAAGGCTGCCCGTGTCAACTTAAAGGTAGCCCAAACCTGCCTCTGGACCTCAGTGCACTCATATATACGGAGGTGTCACTGCATGTCCTTCTTCCACTGGCTAGAAATAACCACATCAGAACCACCTGCGAACTCTAGAGGGTGTTCCTTCTGAAAGGCATCCCTAACTCTCTCCCATTCAGTAGGGAAGGTGTGGGCGGGTGCTGGCGCCACTACTGGTGCCTGTGGTGGTGCCTGTTGTACCACTGATAATGTTGCATTAACGGCCTGTGCAATGATGGCAACAACTTTCGTAGCATTCATCATGCCCTGAGCTGAACTGGCGGTTGCTCTGGCTGGGCATTCCTGTCCTTAGGTGCACGTCGAGGAGGCATCTGAGACGAGAAAGAATTTTATTAGTCCACAGTTATCGTTAAATCTTAAATAGCTGAAGACGTAAACGCACAAATAAGAATACAACAATCCTAAATGTAAGGCTTTACATCAAAGAACGCTAAGATGATAGCATGATAAGCCTTACAGATCCTAAATGACTCTATAACCTGATGCTCTGATACCACTTGTGACTCCCTGCCCAATTAAATATCGAGTGATCAGTCCTTTATAAAATTTAAAATAGAATGTTCGGTTGGTTCATTCTTAGCATCACTGTCGAAAATATAATAACCTTATTAACCACCTAATAATTAATTAAGCTACTGTCAAAATGTTTTCCTTTTAAAAAAAGATCATTCAGCTATTAATCCAAGAATTTAAATATAATTCATCCACGCATAACTAATTAATATAAATATTGAATCAGAATCACATGCTAAAATAACTAAGACCGGATAAAACATTCCAGTTCAAAACTCTCAACCAAGAACCATAGTAAATAAATCCAAATGAAAATGAACGGAAAGTAATATGAAGATAATATCTGGTAAAATGTCTAAGAAATGGGCGACACATGCCCCAAATAGAAAGTCTATATAGAATGGAAATGAAATGATGGAGGCGTCTAATGCTAAGACCTACAGCTTCCACAACAGTTGTAGCACGCCCAACAATCCAAATCTCTAAGGCTGGTGTCCCTGTAGCTGAGCACCTGATATAATACATATATATATATATATATATATATATATATATATATATATATATATATATATAGCAAGAGAGAAGAGATGCAAGAAATGGGTCAGAGCCCGATGTGTAAAAATATTTATTTTAGAAAGTATTTAAAATTTGCAATAAAGCAAGTATCAAAAGCATGTTAGTTCGAACTCTCACATGCGAACCTCACCTCTCGTCTATTATGCACGCCTAACGTACATATATTCTCATCTAGCCATCCGTAACATTTCTAACTAGATAAAGATTTATAATTCTTGTAATTCCTCATAGTAGCAACCCGTGAATCCCAGTCTTTCCACATTATTAATATCATCATTTATTAATTCGTTTAAGTGTTATCACACTAAGTTAAGTACTCCCAGCTTACGTCACTTAAGACTATACTATCCCAATAATCTACAATTATCTCACATTAGTAATAACACAAGTATATATATATATATATATATATATCTTCACCACTATAATATACATATACTAATACAGCACCCCAAGGCTAAACATGTAGTGCATTGCATACTCTGATATCATGTCCCGATACATCTCGTACTCCAATAAGGATTGTCGGTTCGGAAGTCTCCCACGAACCATATACACAAAACACACATAGTGGCGGCGAACATAGTTCACATAGCTATGTGTCACGCACATACCTACGCGCGGATAGCCAGCTGGCTTACAACTCACAAATAAGTCTTCACAGTACTATGTTCTGAGATACAAGTCAAATATCCCCCCGAAGGTCACCCAGGATAAGACTATCTCTACACAACCCCCCGTGATATCAAGCAGTTAGGTATGTCATACACATAATGTTAAACAAGTAATAGATATCCACATATCCTATTAATATTTATGCGTATTCTCCAAACCTTCTTGTAAATTTATCATACGTATTTCATTCTCATTATTACGTATGTTATAGTATTACTAAATTACCACAACTCTTTAGTAATTTCCAAGGTAACTCTTCTGTCCGGATTAATTAAAGTATAAAACCCGCATACTTTCTCGTAGACCTGCCTCGTTTCAAATTTGTTAACTGGTAATTTTCTCTCACTCGTATAGACTGGAAAATTCCAAATCTGCCCCTAAGAAATTTTTCAAAAATTCACCGTGTCGCTCTAACCAGATAGCGTGTCGTTTGAACGACTGCAACGTGTCTCTCGAGCGACTTCGCGCGAGCTGCAATCTCGCTTGAACGACTTCGAGCGACTTCAAGCGAGACCTACCGTTTCGTCTTCTACCCAGAATTTCAGCGTTTTTCCACTATTTTTAACCCTAAAACCTCTAAATTAACATGCCAAACTCCAATCAAACAGTTCCAAATCAAATCCTAACAAGTACATATGGATTCTAACATCCCAGAATCATTAAATCATTTCGAATCATCCAATAAATATGAAATCCCCAAATTTATTTATTAAAACCCTAGTTCTTCAAATTATTTTTCAAGAACACATGATTTCCAGATTCGTTCTACACATAAGTCCATCAAAACGTAATTTCTATCTTACATATATGAAGGGTTCAATCTAATTAATCTCATACTCGAATTCTACATCCTAATTCTCAAACTTTTCATCACTTTTCATGAACAATACATATTTAGAACAATCTTATACTAACATGAATATGGTTATTGCTAAAGGACATCAAATAATAAACACTTGCCTCAAGTTAGTCGTCTGATTTCTTGACGTTGTTGGTATAGGCGTGTTCCTCTTGTCCCGATCTACACGATGGTGGTGACGGTTGTGCAAGGTAGTGTTAATTTGGCCTTCCCTCTTGGAAATTGGTTCTTCCTCACACCCTCTATGGTCTTTCTTTGCTTTCTGTATCTCTCAACCCTAATGGACCTCTCTTGGCTGATAAATGAACTCTCAATTTTCGTCCATTAATTTAATCCAAAAATATAATTTATCATAATGCCCTCTCGAGGTGCCGATTAGGCCTAAAATTATCCCGAGATCCAAACTAAACACCCGAGTATACTATTCTGACTATCTCGACCCTTCCGGACTCAACGGCGTACTCGAAATGACCATACAAGTTACTCAAAAATAATTAATCTTTTATTCCATTAAATTAGTCCCGACATGACTCGGACGCGCGTCTGACTTAATTTACTAAACTATCGTATTTCTTATTCTTGACAATTTACCAAAGTGTATAGTTCCATATTACATATCACAGTGTAATATTCAATCAATAAGCCCTTGGCACGTTAGTTAATATTTATTTTCAATCTGGATTAATTAACAATTAAATTCTCACATTTTAATTCAATTAATCCCACAATAATAATTTATCCCATAATTATTTAAATCATAAAAATATGGGGTATTACACTCCTTCTCTCCAGTTCCACAATCTTCTTCCATCACTCCATCTGTCGCAAGTGCTGAAAAGACTAGTTCCGATGGGTGGCATCGTCATCTTGGACATCCACATCAACGTATTCTTAACCAAATTATTCGCTCAAATAAATTGTCGTGTAACTCATCTTTTTCTAGTTCATTTTGTAATGCTTGTCCAATGGGCAAATCATCTCGGCTAACACTAAAGCCTACTAAGACTTGTACTCATAATGTATTAGAATTAATTTTTACTGATGTTTGGGGTCCTGCACCAGTTACTTCTTCTGAGGGACATAGATATTTTGTGCTTTTTGTTGATTAGTTTTCTAAATTTATGTGTTTTATCCTATGAAACAAAAATCTGAAGTATTTTCCATTTTTATTCAATGGCAAAAATTGGTTTAATGACAAATTAATTCAAAAATTAAATCGGTTCAATCTGACAGGGGTGGTGAATATCTTAAATTATAGCCTTTGTTTAATAATTGTGGTGTCACTCATCGTCTTGCATGTCCACATACTCATGAAAAAAATGGCACCGTTGAAAGACGAAATCGACATGCTCTTGAAAATGGCCTCACATTACGCGCCCAATCTTTTGTGCCCCAAAAATTTAATAAATATTATGGTACGTCCGCGCATCGCTCGGGTTACATGCTAATTAAATTAAATGTGGATGTAATCCGATATTTGATTACTGTAATTGAGATTTGAATTAAGTTTAAATTTGATTATTTTCCATAATTGTGTTATTTTGAAGTCATATATGTAATAAAATAAGATTTTTTTGTATATTATTCAAATTTAATGAATTTCCATAGTAAAAATCATATTAGCTAAGCAAGTATTGTATAAATTATATTTGCCTAAATTAAACATATATATATATATATATATATATATATATATATATATATATATGTGTGTGTGTGTGTGTGTGTGTGTGTGTGTGTGTGTGTGTGTGGTCAAAATATCCCAAACTGAACTCTAAAATATCTACAAAGGTTTTCACTACCACCACCTGCCACTATGACCGTAACTTGCCACCACCATGATACAGTCACATCACCACAACTTGTCACACCCATAATTAATATTGGGAGGAGCTATTGGCACTCCAAAGAATTCTTCTAACACTTCAATTTGTAACAAAAAGTCAATTATACCCTTAAATTTATAAAATTTAAATTTTTACTTTTTTGTCTGCAATTAAAACAAATGTATTTGAAAAATAATTAAAAATTTGTATTCTTAATTAAAAAAATGTATTTTTTTTTATAAAAAACTGTTTTTAGTAAGAATCTATTTAAAATTTTTTTTTTTACTTTTCATAACTGTTTTATTGAAAAATGTTTATAAAACATAAAAAATATTTTATATAAAATGAAATTTGTTTTTACTAAATAAACTGCTTTTTATGAATCTTTTATCTTCTAAGTAACACGATCACCACCCATAGAAAACGCAGCGTTTCATGTAGTTATGAAAAGTAAAAAAAATTAAAACATATTCGTACTAAAAACTGTTTTTTATAAAAAAAATATTTTTTTTTAATTAAAAATACAAATTTTTAGTTGTTTTATCAAAATATATTTGTTTTAATTGGAGACAAAAAAGTAAAAATTTTAATTTTATAAATTTAAGGGTATAATTGACTTTTGGTTACAAATTAGAGTGTTGGAAGAATTCTTTGGAGTGCCGATAACTCCTCCCTTAATATTTACTAAGAAACTTAAAAAGGAAGAAGAAGAAGAAGAAGAAGAAGAAGAAGAAGAAGAAGAAGAAGAAGAAGAAGAAGAAGAAGAAGAAGAAGAAGAAAAAAGAAGATATAAGTTGAAGTAAATATTTACTACCATATAAATATATGACATCACGATATAAAGGGAAAAAAAGAAGGAATGAAACAAAACTTGTACTAGTCACATACTAAAAGAAAATATTTTCACAGACAACAAAGATATTCTTAAAGAAGAAGGAGAATGATAAGAAAAGAGAGGAGTATAACTGTTTACTATCATAAGAAAAGTAAATTATTTACTATTAGAGTATATATTTCTTATCAATGTAAATATTTGCAAATCACAAAACACTAACACTAATTACACACCTAAATAGGCTTGTATCCTCCACTTTATTCTTCACATTTTGTCTTATTTGGATTGTAAATGTTCAATCTTGCGTTCAAAGGTAACTATTAAAACTCTTTAAATATATTTAGAGTATATATCAATAACCTGACACAAAAATCATCATATCGTTGTTACCTTCTTTATGTTTTGCTAACACACATGCACAATTGCACACACATCTTGCTTAATTTATTCACTCCTGCACACACACACAATATCGCGCACATACAATTTCATTCACACGCATTCACTGATATATACACCAGCACACCATCACTATCGCAAATCAAAAAAATGTTCGAAACACCAGACCGCATCACCACCGCAAACAATCAACTGATTAGACACACGCCACTATCACCACACATCACACCACAATATACACATCCAAATCGAAGAATGATTTGGAGTGACTGGAGATATATAGAGAAGGGAGTAGAGAGAGTCGGGGTGCTAGGACTTATATAAGGTTATTTAAAAGTTAATATGACTTAAATAAGAGTTGATCTTTTACATGGGACTAATATGCAATTACCCCAATAAAATAAGAGTCAATTATTGAATAGTTCCTATTAGAGTATTGCATGGCAACCAGATCTTTCGCAGTTTGCTCCCACGATCTGTACAGGTTCTCCCACTATCAATAATGTCAATTAATCGCTCCAGTAGTCTTGTATAACTGCAGCAGTTCCATTAATATAGTATAACTGCTCCCACGGTTTTTGTGTAACTACTGTTGATAGCAGTTATAGGACAATGTCCTATATATAAATGTATCTGCTTGTATTTATTTTGGGCGTGAGATAATATATAACTACAGTTCTATCAACTTTCATGGTATCAGAGCTTAAGGCTGTTTCAATGGCTATTTCAACTACAAATCCAAACACAACTATGTCCTTGTCCCTAAACTCTCTACCTCAACTTGTAAATCTCAGTCCAATTAAACTCAAACCAAACAATTATCTAGTATGGAGAAATCAGATTTTCAAGCTTATGAAAACCATAAAGGCTGATAAGTTAATTACTGATGAAGCACAGACAACTCCGGAATGGGAAGAGAAGGATCTTCTGGTATGAAGTTGGATGTATTCTACAATTACCGAAGAAAGTGCGTATCTAACCATTGGGTGCAGCACATCCAGAGAAATCTGGTTGTGTCTTGAAGACAATTATTTGCAAGAAAGCAAGGAGAAGGAGTTCCAACTAAAGGAACAAATCCAAAGCATTAAGCTTGAAGGAAACACTGTTGATGAGTATGTTAAAAAGTTTAAGGGAATTTGTGATGATCTTGCAGCCATACACAAACCCTTAGATGAAGACACAAAGGTCATATCTTTTGCCAAAGGTCTTGGAAAGAAGTATCAAACATTTCGAACAGTGATGATTGGTAAGCCACCTTATCCTACTTTGTCAAGTCTAATAACCTCGCTTCGAGGTTTTGACATTCGAGAAGACAAAGGGGAAGATGCATCAAATCACAACATGGCATTTCATGCCCAAAAACAATCCTTTCAAGGACAAGGTCGTGGCTATATGTCTCGTGGACGAGGAAGCTACAACAACAACTTTCAATTTAACTCTTGAGGCCATGGATTTAGACCCGCAAGTGAAATAATTCAAAGGCCCGATTTCAAGAATACTTCCTATTCATCACAAAATAGAATGAGATGAGGCAACCATCAGAGGCATGTCAAATTTGTGGAAAGAATAATCACTGAGCCAACACTTGCTACTACCGTTGGGATCATTCTTTTCAAAGCACTAAAAACATCCATCAAGCCTATATAGGCACAAACGTTTCACCACCTCAAGATAATCAACTCTATGTGGATTCGGGTGCCACAACTCACATGGTCAATGATGCAGGTATGTTATCTAAAGTTATGCCATATTATGGAACAGACAAAGTAGTCGTAGGAAATGGGTCTCACCTTCCCATTACCTACGTAGGACAAAAACAAATAAATTAAAAATTAAAAATTTCAAATACTCTTATTGTTCCAAAATTAAATAAGAATTTAATTTCAGTAAGTCGACTCACAAAAGAGAATGACTATATTATTGAATTTACTAATTGTGATTTTACTATAAAGGACAAGATAACCAGGCAGGTACTAGCAAAACGGAGTAAGAAGGATGGTCTTTACACTCTTGAGAATGAAGGTTTTCAAGCTTTAAGTGCTGTGAAGTCAGGAAAAGCATTGGATTATATATGGCATCAAAGGCTTGGACACCCAAATTCCGATTTCCTTTCTGTTTTACATAAATTAGGAAATATAGATGTGAGTCAATGGAACAAACAACGCACGATATGTGCAAGTTATCAATTAGGAAAAAGTTGTAGGCTTCCTGAGAACGTGTGATAATTGATTAACTTCGCAACTTTCTAATATAACACACTTATTTAATTTCAGCCCCTAATCATTCATCTAAGGTGCGTGTGTCAACCGATAAATAAATAAAGCATGTGACACAAAAATACGCTGAGACACAGAATTCAGGAAAAAACCCCTTTCGGGTAAAACCTTTATTTCAATATGAATATACAAGCCGCAACTTACAATTACATAGAGAAATCTGCAATGGATCAACACGCAGCCAACCCACAAAGACACGCAGTCTTGAACTCAACAAGAGAATACACGCAGCACCCTCCAAGGACTCGCAGCCCCAAACAACGAAGAAAGAACCGCAGCTCTCCTCAATGACACGCAGTCATAAAACTTTGTAGAGACTCCCTCAGCAATGACACGCAGCCCTCGGTTGCAAAGATCTCTCCACAAAGATGAACAACAACAAAGTTTGTGTTCTAGGGTTCCAAAAGATTCACAAAAGTAATTGGGATTTTTGTGTGTGAATCAAAAAGATGTTTGGCACATCAAAAATTGAAGTCTTGTTGTGTTTGTACTCTTAAAAAACGTTTTCTCAAAGACTTGAAGAAATACACCATCGGAATAGTTATATATATAGGAAATATAAGATGGTGGATAAAAATCTGACGGAACTGCTCGAGTTTATCCCAGGCGGACCGGTCGGCTTGGGGGCGGATCGGTCCGACCTCGGATCGGTTCTTTTAAAATTTTCCTTCTTCGGTTCGCATTCGATCCGGGGTATACTGGCTTTTCAGCAGGCGGACCGGTTCGGTTGAGGGGCGGACCGGTTCGGTGGCGGATCGGTCCGGTATAGAGGCGGACCGGTCCGGCTTTCCCAGAAAAATAAAAAACTTTCAAAAGCCTCATTTTGCTTGAAAAAACTTACTTCTTATTTTTATAAAAAACATTTTATAAAAATTTCCCAATACTAAATATGAACTATAAGGAACTTAAAAACAAAACTTTACCAAGTTCATTCTCGCAGAGGCTATGATGTTGAAGACGCTTTGATATTCGGATCCGTTGATGTAGATGCAATCTTGAATTTCTTCAACGGTGTAACGGCGTATGACATACATATTGATAATGGACAAAAATGTCCTTACACTTCCTTTTGAACAAAATGACAAAATATGTAATACTCCTTTTGAAAAGATTCATTGTGATCTTTCGGGACCCGCACCTATAGCATCAAATCAAAATATGAGGTATTATGTTATATTTGTTGATGATTGTACGAGGTACACTTGGTTTTATCCTTTGAAATAAAAATCACAATTTTATGAGGTATTTGTAAAATTTCAAAATATAATTCAAACTCAATTTAGTCAAAAAATTAAGATTTTTCAATGTGACGAGGGAGGAGAATTTTCAAAATCTGAATTTTTAGATCATTTAAATAATTTGGGCATAGTCATGCATGTGTCATGTCCTTACACACCAGAACAAAATGGGATTGCTGAAAGAAAACATCAACATATTGTCGAAACGGGTCTGACATTATTGTTTCATGCTAAAGCACCATTTTTTCTCTGGGTCGAGGCATTTATGACTGCAATTTTTTTTATAAATAGACTCCCATCTAAAACTTTAAAACTGACAACTCCATTTTTTAAATTAAATGGGACAAATCCGGATTATTCATCTCTCAAAATTTTCGGATGTAGATGCTTTCCTTATTTAAGAAAACATACAAATTCAAAATTTGAACCAAAAACTTATCCATATGTTTTCATTGGGTATAGTAATCTTCACAAAGGGTACATATGTTATCATCTTTCTACAAAAAGAGTGTATATTTCTAGACATGTGGTTTTTTATGAACATATTTTTCCTTTTGATACCACTTCAAAAAAAATTGAAATTCCAAATGAAACATCTGTACTCAACACTTTTCAAGAATTTTTTTGTCCTTTGAATACCTCAAATATTTTAAATCAATATTTTCCAAAGGACATCAAACCAGCTCCCATCGAGTCAAACTTCCCACCTAGCCCACCTATGTCTGACCAAGGAGACTTAGCAGCAAGACCATTACTTAACTCCTTACTCACTTCCCCATCTCATCACCTTCCTCCTGCCTTGCCAACTTCAACTGACACCGATACTGCCCTATAATCTAACCCATCTCACTCACCCATCCAATCCATATCATCCCCTTTTCCCGTAAACATCCCCACACCCAATTCTACCCCACTCCCCATGCCTTCCAGCCCTTGTACCGTAGAAACCCTTCTTCCCACTCAACCCGCTACTAACTTGCCTCTCCAACCACCAATTTCTGATTCTTCTGGACTAAACCTATATATTGATTTCTCCCCTAATCCCCATACTCTCCTAAATAATCCATGTCATCCCACTCATCATCCAAATCTCTCCCACACCCACACTATGGTTACTAGAGCCCGGGACAATAAATCCTTTCCCACGGCTCTCATCACCACCCAACCTTCTCTTTTGTCTGAACCTTCCTCTCTTCACGATGCTTTGTTCCAACCCGTGTGGGTCCGTGCCATGGACGACGAACTTGCTGCGTTACATGCCAACAAGACATGGACACTTGTTCCTTATCATCCTTCCATGCACCTCATTGGTTCCAAATGGGTATACAAGAACAAAACAAATGACGATGGTACGTTGGATCGTTATAAAGCCCGTCTCGTTGCGTAAGGTTATCGGCAAATTGAAGGCATTGATTACTTGGATACTTTCAGTCCGGTTGTCAAACACGCCACTATTCGCACGGTCATTTCCATCGTTGTCATGAATGGGTGGCCTCTCCATCAATTGGAAGTCAAAAATGCATTTCTTCATGGATCCCTCCAAGAGACTGTTTACATGAAACAACCACCGGGATTTTTTAGTGATGATCATCCGGATCATGTTTGTCTTCTTCATAAGTCTATTTATGGCCTTAAACATCCCCCCCCCCCCGGTGCTTGGTTTGATAAATTCATCTCCTACCTTATTCAACATGGTTTCAAGTGTAGTCAAGCTGACCCTTCCCTTTTTGTGTACACTCATGATCATGTCACTCTTTTCCTTCTCATCTATGTTGATGATATTATTGTTACGGGCAACAATTCCACTCGCTTGAAACAATTTTTACATCAACTTGGCACAGTTTTCTCCATGAAAGATTTGGGTCCCCTCCATTACTTCCTTGGTATTCAAGTCAACTCCTTTTCCGGGGGTCTTTTTCTCACACAAGAAAAGTATGCACGCAAACTTCTTGCTCTTACTAATATGCTACATTCCAAGCCTGCTCCTACCCCGGCTACGTCTCCCTCGCAATCCATCCATCCATTTCAATTCTCTCCATCCCCTCCCTTTATCACACCTACTCAATTTCGCTCCATCGTTGGTGCGCTTCAATACCTCACTCTCACTCGCCCTGATCTTACCTATGCCGTCAAATCCATATGTTAATTTCTCCATGATCCTCACCCTATCCATTTTCAAGAACTTAAGCGGATTCTCCGATATATTCAAGGTACGCTTGGCTATGGGATCACATTATACTCTCAGTCTAGTTCAAGTTTGTACGGGTTTTTCGATGCTGACTGGGCGGGTTGTCCATTGACGCGCCACTCTACTTCCGGATATTGTATTTTTCTCGGCTCCAATTGTATCTCTTGGGCTTCTAAGAAACAACCCACTGTGTCGTGATCCAGTTGCGAAGCCGAATATCGCGCACTTGCCGCTGCCACTTCTGAACTCTAATGGATTCAGTATCTTCTTCGCGATCTTGGGCTCGCTCTTCCAGGTCCCCCAGTGCTCTTATGTGACAATATTAGTGCTTTGTACATGACTATTAACCCGGTTATTCATTCCCGTACCAAACACGTCAAATTAGATTTTCATTTTGTTCGTGAAAAAGTGGCCCAAGGTGCTCTTGTTACGCAATATTTTCCGTCCTCAAATCAGTTGGTTGATATCTTTACTAAAGTTTTAGGTGCTGCTCCATTCTCGGCTTTATTATCCAAGCTCGGTGTGACGTCCCCACCCCTCGCTTGAAGGGGGCTGTTAGAGTATAACATGGCAACCAGATCTTCCGCAGTTTGCTCCCACGATCTGTACACGTTCTCCCACTATCAGTAATGTCAATTAACCGCTCCAGTAGTCTTGTATAACTGCAGCAGTTCCATTAATATAGTATAACTGCTCCCACGGGTTTTGTATAACTGCTGTTGATAGAAGTTATAGGACAATGTCCTATATATAAATGTATCTGCTTGTATTTATTTTGGGCGTGAGATAATATATAACTACAGTTCTATCAACTTTCAGTTCCTACTATAAATATATATATTTTTAAAAAGACATATATTTTTAGTTTAACTCATTTAATTCATTAAGCACTCAATATTCTTTTATTTTTAGAGGTCCACGCCAGCGACACTCCCTCTCTAAAATATGTGGCAAAGGACTTTTTGAAGCAAAAAAAAAAAGTTTGAACTAAATGAGTATTAAAAAATGTTCGATGGATTGTTTGGTATATGCCCCATAAATAAAGGGATTTTACATGTTTATGCGGGGAATTAATCTAGCACAATGAGAATTATTAAAATATCCCTAATCATGTATAAAAGAATAACATACGTTGGGACTTACGTGTCCCACTAATGTCAGCCTTGTCTACGTCTGTGGGGAGAGATTTTATTAATAACGAAGAACTTGGGTGCCACAACATGTTGGTTGAGAATACAATGATTGTCAAACATCTCCCTTCGTTGAGGGGTTATCTCTGTTTATACATTAGGGTGATTATGCTACAAAAGAACTCAAATAAATCTGCAATGTGTACATCCGTCACTCATCGTCTTTAGGAAATGGATTATCCTGAGAGAGGCCCTAGCGTGTTGAGCATTATTTCTTTGTAACGGCTATCTTTATTAGTGACTTAAATGATGTAGTCATCATTTTATTAGATGAGGTGGACATTCGTTCACGAGGTTATCCATATATAAAATGATGTAAATGTAGATTTTTTGAGTTACGTTGTTTAGAGAAGTTTTTATAGTAGGAAAAATGCAAGACAATGTAAAAATTTGACGTGGTAAAGAAGAAGAACAATAAATGGAGGATGCGTGTAGACTTCACCGACCTCAACAAAGCATGCCCAAAGGATCACTTTCCATTGCCCCGAATTGATCAACTGGTGGATGCTACCTCGGGACACGAGTTGCTGAGCTTCATGGATGCTTATTCTGGTTACAATCAGATCAAAATGAAACCTGAAGATAGGGAAAGTACTTCTTTCATTGCACCTAGGGGAACTTATTGTTATAATGTTATGCCTTTTGGTTTGAAAAATGCAGGTGCGACATATCAGCGGCTGATGAACAAGGTCTTTGCTGAACAAATCAGTTACAATATGGAAGTCTATGTTGACGATATGCTGACAAAGAGCAAGAAAGCTGCGAACCATCTAGTTGACTTAAGTCAGACTTTTGATTAACTGGATAAATATCAAATGAAGATGAACCCTACGAAGTTCATATTTGGAGTACAAGAAGGCATGTTTCTCGGATAGATTGTCAATTAGCGAGGCATTGAGGCAAATCCTGAAAAGATCAAAGCTCTATTAGGGATGCGATATCCAATGACGAAGAAGGAAGTACAGAGTCTCACAGGACGAGTAGCATCATTCAATATATTTCTGTCACGAGCAACTGATAGATGTCTCCCATTCTTCAAGACACTCAGAAAGACTTTTGAGTGGAATGATGAATGTGAGAAGGATTTTCAAGACTTGAAGAAATACTTGGGAGCACCTCCACTGTTATCCAGGCCAGTGATGGGAGAAAAGTTATACTTATATCTTGCAGTGTTCGAGAATGCAGTTAGTTCGGTGTTGATCAAAGTGGAGAATGGAGTGCAGAAGCCAATTTATTATACGAGTAAGGCCTTCCGAGGAGAAAAGATCAGATATCCATGGTTGGAAAAGTTAGCACTGGCGTAGATTGAGGCGAGTAGGAGAATGAGGCCATACTTCCAGTCTCATACCATAGTAGTATATACCGATATTCCATTGAGGAAAGCCCTTCATAAACTAAAAAAATCAGGGAGATTGATGTACTGGGCAATAGAGCTCGGTGAATATGATATAGTCTATGAACCCAAATCATCGATTAAAGGGCAAGCTGTAGCAGATTTTATAGCAGAGTTCACCTATCCTGATACCCTCGAGGAGAAAAGTTGCTCGCTGATCAACCTGTGGATGTTACAGGACTAACAAATACTAGCTCCTACCAACTCCGGTTAGTAAAAGAGCAAGTATATGTTACAGGATCATCAAATTCGAGCTCAGACCAACTCCGGTTGGTAAAAGGGAAAGAGAAGATGATCGACGAGGAGCAAGAAATATAAGGGGAGGATGAAAGGAGGCAACAAATATTTCACCGAGGAATTCTGTCAGATCAAAAGTTTGAAGACGAGTTACCTATATGGAGGCTATATGTAGATGGCTCATCTTGCACTGCAGGATGTGGCGCGGGGATAGTCTTGAGCACTCAAGACGAAGACGACATGGAATACGCCCTCTGTTTCCAATTCAAAGCTTCCAATAATGAGGCTGAGTATGAGGCCATGATTACAGGACTTAATTTAGCGAAAATTATGGAGGCGCAGCAGGTTATTGTTTTCAGTGATTCTCAATTAATTGTAAATCAAATGTTGGGAGTATATGCAGTTAGAGGAGAATTAATGATCAGATATCATGCAAAGGTAAAGGAGTTGGTGTCAAAATTTTCCGCTATTCAGCTGGTCAGAATACCAAGAATGGAGAATGCGAGATCAAACGCCCTAGCTCGACTAGCATCAGCTACTCGTACCGAGCTACGACGAACAATCCCAATTGAAGTTTTAGCTAGTCGGAGTATAGATGAAGATCTGACGATGAACTTTATCACCCTTGATTTAGGACCATCTTGGATGGATCCCATCAGGGCGTATATTGAGGAGGGAGAATTACCAATTGATAAGCTCGTAGCCAAGAAATTGAAGTTTAAAGCCGCTCAGTATGTATTAACTAACGGTATTCTTTATAGACGAGGAATTATGGTAGGTTTGCAGAGATGTGTACATCCCTCTGAGGTAAAATAATTGATTGAAGAGATCCATGAAGGGTCCGGTGGAGCCCATGTAGCAGGTCGGACGCTCTTACAAAGGATGATGACTCAGGGATACAACTGGCCGACGATGAGGGCTGATTGTGTAGCCTATGCCAAGAAATGTGACAAGTGCCAACGCTTTTCCTCCATCCGAAGAACTCCACAAGCATTGTTGACACCCATAACTTCCCCTTGGCCATTTGCCATATGGGGAATTGATTTGGTTGGGCCACTGCCAACGACCCGAGGAAGGTTCAAATACCTCGTCGTCGCAGTGGATTTTTTTACTAAGTGGGTAGAAGCTGAGCCTCTCATCGATATGACGTACGATAAGGTGTACAAATTTGTTTGGAAGAACATCATTTGTCGATATGGTCTTCCTCATTCTTTCATCACAGACCATGGAACACAATTTGATAATGAGGAGTACGCTGCCTATTGTCATCAATCAAATATTTTGAAGGTCCACTCAGCACCAGGCCATCCTCAAAGCAATGGAAAAAATGAAGTGACAAACAGAACGCTACTGAATGGTTTGAAGAAAAGATTGGATGATGCAAAAGAAAACTGGATCAACGAGTTACAGTCAGTACTTTGGGCTTACCGAACTACTCCCCGAGTAGCAACTAGAGAATCACCATATATGCTGGCGTTTGGAAGTGAAGTTGTTATACTTGCCGAGTTGGGCCTCCCAACACAGAGGGTACTGAATTTCAATTCCCCTGTCAGTGACTTAATGAGAAGATTGGATTTAGACATGCTCGAGGAAGTTAGAGAAGAAGCAGCCATTAGAAATGCTGCTTACCAGCATCGAACAACTTTGTTCTACAACAAAAGAGTGAAGAAGTGCGACCTGAAAGAATGAGACTATGTGCTGAAGAAAGTAATTCAAAATCACAATAAGCTGGAGGCAAACTGGCATGGACCATACCGAGTTACAAAAGTTTTTCGACCAGTAACTTACCGAATAACAACTCTAGAAGGGGAGGAGTTTAAGAATGCATGGAACGCAGAGCACCTGCGCAAGTATTATCAGTGATGAATAAAATAAAGATATTCTGCCGAATTCTTTCTTTTTATTGAAAGTTTTTCGGGGAATACTAGTGCTACACACTACTCGGAAAAACTCGGTAAAGCTCAGGCTACTCAAATTTTTTCTCGAAAATGCCAACTAAGGTTGGTCGAGAAACCAATATTCCTCCGAGAAGTAAAGCTATCAATATTCCTCCGGGAAGTAAAGGTACCTATATTCCTCCGGGAAGTAAAGCTACCAATATTCCTCCAGGAAGTAAAGCTACCTATATTCCTCCGGGAAGTAAAGCTACCAATATTCCTCCGGGAAGTAAAGCTACCTATATTCCTCCGGGAAGTAAAGCTACCAATATTCCTCCGAGAAGTAAAGCTACTTGTATTCCTCCGGGAAGTAAAGCTACTTGTATTCCTCCGGGAAGTAAAATTTGTATTCCTAAGGGAAGTAAAACTATATGTTTCTCGGGAAATAAAAGTATTCCTAAAAATGCCAACTTATGTCGGTTAGGAAATGAATATATTCTCGAAAATGCCAACTTGAGTTGGTCGGGAGATAAAATTATTTCAAAAAGAGTAACTATGGATGGTCGGGGATAAAAACCCACCAACTGTAGTTGGTTGACAACGAAAATTTACCGACCTTGGTTGGTCGGAAACATCTAAGAGAAAAATCTACTATCTATGGCTGGTCGGGGATAAAAACCCACTAACTGTAGTTGGTAGACATGGAGAATTTAACGACCTTGGTTGGTTGGAAACATTTTAAACATTTTTTATACTCGTCACTTTATTTCTAAGTTGGTCGAGAAACAAAACTTTATTATTAAGTGATCGAGCAACATTTTTAATACTCGTAATTATTACTGAGTTGGTCGAGAAACAAAACTTGGGTAAACAAAGAATTCACACTAGTCGACAATAAGTTGATCGAAAAACAACACAATATTGTTATCTTTTTAACAGATACACATGCACAAATATAAAGTGTCGTATAATCACAAGTATTTTTAACAGATATGCATGCACAAATGTAAAATGTTCGATAATTACATGATAATAGCAATTAAGATTGCAAACAAAAATGAAAGTCTTTCATTAAATCCAAAAATAAATTACATTGATAATGAAATGAAAGTTACATTGATATGTATATTACATCAAAATTCCTATTCTACTGGTCTTTTCCCCTCTGCTTTTGACACAGGTTCCTCGCCAGCAGGCGAATCATTTAAAGCCAGAGCAGAATTTATGAAGTTGAGATCCTTCAACATCCTGACATTCATCACGGATGGTCGATCTAAGAGGTGCTCGAGATGAGATATCTCGGCATTTGAATGGAGATTGTAGTCACCGAGATACTTTGAAATCAAGCTCCGAGGAATGGCTCGTGCTGGGATCCAACTCATATCCAATTTGTACGGTGGCACAGGTAAGTCGAGAAGCCTGGGATCATGGTAGTCCCACAGGTAATGACCCTGTTCGAGTTGCAGCACACCTAAGGCATTCAACCAGCCTTGCTTGTAGCCCTCATTATTAGCATTCTGGATACGATCGTCCAAGTGATAGAGAGCTTCGTTGTATCCAGCCATCCAGAACTCCCTGGGCTGTTTGTGGAATTGATATGTTAGCCTCTCTAGCTGATCGTGGAGATTTTTGATGAAGAGCTATTTGTTCTCCAAGGTAGATTTCTGCTCAGAGAGCTTCTCTTCCAAGTCCCTGATCTTCTTTGACATTTCAGCCAATGCCTGGTTCTTCGCCATTAACTGGAAGGCCTGGTTCTCTAAGGCAGACTGAGTCCTCTGTTCCTCGACAGGAATTCGAGCTGCTCTTGCTCATCCCCGAGGAGCTCTTGCTCGTCCCCGAGAAGATGTGGAAGGGCCAACCCTTTTTAGGTTTTCCAACTCATCCCTCAAGTTGGCGTTCTCAACTTCCAAGAATGAGAATCCCTCATCAGTCACTGGGATTAAGGCTTTTGAAGTGGAAGCTTCAGACTTCAACTGTTACAGCTCCCTTTGCAAGTTGTTGTTTTCTTGCTCCAGCAACTCGGCTATTTTTCTGCATTCCTCGACCTCGCCCCTTAAGGTTCTCTCCCTTACATCGTACCTAGCAAAAAGCTTCTCGTAGCCCTTGTCGGCTATGATCTGTTAGTACTTCTTCTCGTACTCCTCATGCAACAAGGAAGTGGATTCTTTATATTGTAGTTGAAGGTATTTGAGGGTGCCTTGGAGATCCTCGATCATATCATAATAGGCCACATTATTAGCCATTGCTCGATCAAGTAGACACTTCAGATATTGATATGCTTCAACTTCCTGTTCTGAAGTATCTTGGCCGAGGATGTCGACGACTTGTGATGCACTCAGGTCTGTGTGACCAGCCTTAAAGTATTCATTACATTGTCGCAGTAGCTTTGTATCATGGGCAGATAGTAATTCCATCCTGGCCAGAAACTAGCAAAGAAAGAAAAAGCAATAATCAATAAAAATCAAGACAGAGTATGAAGAGGAGACAACAGTATGAAAAAACACAAGTTCAAGTTTTATTATATCATAAAGGTCAGAATTACAAGATGTCAGAGTTACATATTCATGGTTACAATTGACAAAAGAAAAATATAAAGATAAACCCGAACAACTCTACACCTTTTCCTTGTCTCCCAAAACCTTCTCGGGAGGCTGGGACGAGGAAGTAGGTTGCTCGGAAGGAGTAGAAAGTTGCTCGGGGAGTGCCAGCAGTTGCTCGGAAGAAGTAACGATTTGCTGAAGTTCCTATGCAGCAGCCTGGATGGCTGGGGGGTGATCTCCCATCACCATAGAAGACTCTTCGGAGGCAGCTTCGTCCTCTTCTAAGTCTTCAAGAGTTGGAGGGGGACCACGGATGTGTTGCTAAAAAAGTTCAGAATTTTCATCCACTTTCATCTCCTGAAGAGCAACAACCCATCCATCCCTAAAGTACTTGAGGCTGCCATAGTCCACTTACGACACCATGGTAGCCAATCCCTTATTCCACCCCTTGTCCCAGCCAACGCTGAAGGACTTCTTCACAACCATTTTCCTCTTGGTCTTCTCCAAGGAAAGCTTCTCGGACAGAAGGTTTTCAATAGTCTCCAATTTATTTTCAACCTCCTCCTTCTGCCGACTTACTTCCTGAAGTTGGCCCAACCTTTCCTCAGCAACCCTGAGCTTATCCTCAAGCTCCCCAGCAGTTTTGAGCTTATCTTTAAGCTCTTTATTCTTCTTCTTCAGACTATTCACTTTTTTCTCCAACTCCTTGTAGACATCAACAGCTCGAGCTTTCTCCTGCTCGGTGGAGGCAAGCTTCTTCTCCCAAACAGCCTTATCAGTAGCATATATCTGGAGAGAATCCTCTAGAGACTTAATAGCTTCCTCTAGAGCTCCCTCCACGCTAGACGAGGAGCATGAAGCTTTAATCGCCTCTTCCTTCTTCAGAATTATATTGAAGCAGCTCGTCAACTGTGAACAAGAATAAAAGCAAGTCAGAAATAGAATTAATAAGGGAAATATGAAAAGTTCAAAGTAAGAAGACTTACAGAAGCAAGGTGGCGAGAAGCTAACGAGGTGACCATGTCCCGAGTAAGGTTTTCTTCAGTACCTTGGACCTCGGGGATGATCCAGGACTTTACTGAGCTCATGGCAGAGCTCGGGGGAACAAAAGTAGGAACCCCAGTTCCAATGGTTGGGGGCTGAGTGATGGTGTCAGCCAAATTGACCAAGGAGCTCTTCTTCATCCTCCTCGGGGGAACAGGAACAGATTCAACCAAGGAAGAAACCTTGGTCGGTGATATTATAATCACCTCTCCAGGAGCAGCAGACCTGCTCGGAGCCACTGCGGGCTTCTCTACAACCTTCACAACAGCAGCAGCCGAGGAAGGCGCATCAATTTTCTTTGTCCCCTCCCCTGGGACATCAAACTTACTTCTTTTTGCCTCTCCAGTACCAGAGGCAGATTTCTTGAAAAGGGTGGGAGGGCTTCTCTTCTTCATCCTTTCGCTTAAAGGGACGTGAGATTCAGGCGAAGAACTGGTGGAAGCTGGTACTGGCTCTGATTCACTTATTACTGGATGAGAAGTAAAAGAGGTGGTGTAGCTCTTGTATTGCAGTAGATATGAAGCTGACCTAATATGCTCGTCGACAACAGATTGATGCAGACTCCAGATAAGTTTCAAGTGTCTTATGTTAACGTCTGCTTCCTTTGGACACTTTCTTTTACTGTCAACTGCAAATAAATAAATAAACATTGAAATATCAGTGGCACATTTTATCAAACACAAAAGAAGCATGATTTCAAAATAAATAAAATGAAATAAAAATAACCTATCCCATTGCCATAAGGAGGGCATCTGTGACCCTGATAAACTTCATCTCCAGAGAAAGGAGCATGTTGCCAATTTTTTATGACAACCCCATGCTCAAAATAGTCCCAATTGGCATCCGGGAGATTGACTGTTAAGGCCCTATTTAAAAATCTAGTGTTTAAGTAAAAGGTGTTATCACCAACTACCCATCTATAACAATACATAATTTCTGGAATTCCTATACGAGTTCCATGGATTTGATTTAACCTATGAACCCCATTAACTATTCTCAGTGTATTTGGGGCTATTCTCAGTGTATTTGGGGCTATTCTCGCAGGAACAACGTCAAAGTAATGATAAAATTCCAGACATAAAGGATTGGGTGGAAAAGAAAATTTACACTCAGCAATAAAGAGGCTGGGGAACCAATGTCCCTCAGCCAAACGGAAATAATCAGAAGGCTCAGAAAGCTCTTCCAGAACAACCCAGGATGGAATAGAAAAGTCAGAGCGAAACTTATCAAGAGATTCAACAAGGTAAACCATGATGAATAAAATAAATGAAGAAGAAGGAAGAAAATATTACAGAAAAAGAGTGGATCTGATGACAACGAACGATGGAAGAGATGAATACATAGGAGAGAAAGAGACGACGGACAACTCGAAGATATAAATTTGAAAAAGTAGAAGACGATGGGATTTTCTGCAGCGTTTGAATACTCTACCTTGCAAAAAGGAAATGTAATGATTACAAAAAGAGACGATTATGTTACCGGTGGCTAAAAAGACGAAAAGGGGTGCGGGAATCGAAACAGGCATAGAAATTCAAAAAAGCATGATTCTACGAATTTGGAAGGAGAAATAAATACAAAGGAAACACTCCTTAAAATCAGGAAGACCATTTAAAGCTACCATATTCCGAGAAAGAATGTTCCCTACTCCTCAAATTTCGAACTATGAAACATTGGGGGCTTCTGTTGATACCAAATTTAATCTGCTGACATGGCTCAATTGAATGATGACACGCGGCAATCTACATGGCAACAATAAATACTTCCAAGGAACTCACACGCTCCAAGGAACCACACTACAACGAGGAACACTGCTTCCCCGAGGAACTCATACGCTCTGAGGAATAAGAATTCTCTGAGGAACTCTTAAAAACCGAGAAGCTTAGGCGGTCCGAGCTGCACCTCGAACAAAGCATTAATAGCTGGATAACCAACAGTTTGACTGTTCATTAAATGCTTATCATTTAGACGCACACGCTTAAGGGGCATTGAATGTATTACCCTTTCATATGTACATCATTTAATGTATTACCCTTTCACATTACAGCCCGAGGGATATAAATACATTGTACAATCCTCATTTGAGGGTGACCGAAATTTCTTGATAGAACTTGTAATCGAGAATTCCCAAACACTCAGCAATAACATAACAGTGGACGTAGGCCATTCTTATAAGGCTGGACCACTTTAAAATTCTTTGTCTCATTTATTTATCTGTGATTGAATAATTAGAGTAATCTAATTTTTTACATCAACAACAATGCTTTAGTGAAACGATATCGCCTTTCAAAGATTTTTTTACAAACCGGACCATTATCTCATCTAAAATAATCAAATAGTATTTTAATTTGTATATATTCAGACATATTTTTATGATATGTACAATTTTAGTATTTTAATAGCATTGTTATGGTTAAAAAATATTAAAATATATTAAGAAGACCTAAATGTCTTTTCACGCCTTTTACGCCTAAGGTCCGCCTAGACTTCTAAGGCTTACGGTTTGACCTCCACGCCTCGATCATGCCCCGCATTTTTTAGAACCTTGTATTAACGTAACTAAATCTAGAATTTAGATCACCATACAATTGAGGATATTGTAGGTGATTCGGTATAAGAGAAAAAGATGAAGAATGTGATATAGTTGATGATTCACCACAATAAATCATTATGGAGATACAATCGACCTTCTAGTATGCCTCCCCTCCCCCCCCCCCCCCCCCCCCCAGCTCCCCCCTTCCAAAAAAAAGGAGTAATTATTTTCAAGTCTCATTCACTTAGTCAATGAGGCAGAAGATCATTTGACTGAGTCAATGGTGTCAAAGGTCCTATTTTACAACTCAGTACATTAAAATGACAAATACACCCTTAAAATACACCCTCAGAACTATTTACAACTGTCATGTCATTTTTTTTAAAAAAACACACAAAATCTTTAAAAGTCCATAACTTCAAATTTACAAATCCAAAATTCAAATATATATATATATATATATATATTTGGAATCTACTCGTCGAGATCTATCAAACAATACTCATATTCGATATTTTTTGACGAAAAAATCAAAACAGATAAATTTACTGTTTCTGTAAAACCTCCATTTTTTTTGGCGAAAACTCCATTTTTTGGCAAAAATTCTTCTTCTCCAGCCCGAGTAATGGTGCCGCTGACGCGGACCAGGAAAAATAAAAAAATAAACGGAGAGAGAGAGAGATAAATGAGGAGAGAGAAACACTCCGGTGAAAATTTCGACAAGATTTTTTGGTGGGTTATTGTTGGCGAGTCTACGGTGGGGTCGGGGTGGACGTAGAGGTGGGTTATTAGAGAGAGAAAGAGCGTGAGATTATGTATTTAATTTTAAAGAGAAAGAGTAAGTGAGTTTAAAATTGGTACGTGTGAGGGTATATTTGTCTAAATATGTATAGTCTACAATGAAAAAGGACTTGGTGCATTAAAAAAAAATCAATGGAATTTGATGCATCTTTGACCCAATAAATAGGACTAGCCTTGAATTATCCCCCCAAAAAAAATATGTGTGTAGTCACTCTTTAAGAAAAAACTTGGTGAAATAAGAGAAATAATATTTTCTCTCTCATCACCCATTCACAAAAGCATGAATAGTGTTTTATCTTACACTCTATAACCATTAAAAGTGTCAAATATAGATTAGTCCCCTTCCCTTGACACACACACACACACACACACACACACACACACACACACACACACACACATATATATATATATATATATATATATATATATATATATATATATATATATATATATATATAGAGAGAGAGAGAGAGAGAGAGAGAGAGAAGACGTTCACAAGTGAACATACAAGGATGAACATTTTAATGAAAAATAACAAAAAAAAAAACATCTAACAATCCATTAATTTTAATTCTTATGTTATAATTGGTTCGTACCAGAGAGCGCAGGACACACGCGTCCCCCCCACCCACCTCGAACAGACCTGATTTCCATCATCGCCGGCATCCATCATCCAAAAATATTGTTGAGATGGATGAGGAAGAATTTGTTCGGCATCCATATTCCATTTTAAAACATGAGTTTTTGTCATTATCTTGTTACAGATTGTTGCGGAAGAACCAGACAAATTACTTCTCAATATTCTCGATAATATTGAAGACCAACTTGGTAGCTATTAATAAGCTTCGTCATTTTATTAAAAAATGAACTAAAGTACAGCGAAGGGTTTGTTCTTCTACTGATCAGAATGTTGGGGTTGGTTGGTGTTGATTACAGGTGTGAAGTGAAGGGTTTGTTCTTCTACTGATCGGAATGGAGGAGGTCTGACCAAGTCAAAGGCGGTCGGAGCAGCAGCTGGAGTTTTGGCTGGGGTGAGGAGTGAGATCGGAGAAGAGGGTCTAGGTGTAGGGATAGGGGTATAAATCAGGTTTCGATTTTATAGTTAAGTGTCAGGTAGCTAGCAGCTTAGGGTCGCGGGTATGGCGGGGGGGGGGGGGGGGGGGGGGGGGGGGGGGGTGTTAAGGCGGGGGTAATAAAACATATGAGTGTCCATTGCTGCTGGAGAAAACCAATTATAACATAGGAATTAAAATTAACGGGTTTGTTAAGTGTTTTTTTGTTAATATTTATTAAAATATTCATCTTTTGTATTCAGCTCTCTCTCTCTCTCTCTCTCTCTTTATACACACACACACACACATATATATATACACTTACTACTTCAAATGTAGACTCTACTAGGGACCCAAGAAAAATAATTAAATTTGATTCCCCACATAAATATGAAAATCTCAAATTAGCCTCCATGATTTATTTCATTTGATGTTTATTTGTAATTACTTCCTCTAAATAATTACAATGGCACTACAATTTAATTATCTCAAAATTACTTGAATAGAGAGGCCATGTGTCAAAGTTTGGCACGTAATATGATTCCCGTGTTAGGCATTTAATGTCTTATTTATGAAATTGTATTTGTCGAGAATCGATTTTCACCAACGTCTTATTTATTCCTTGATCTCAAACTTAACTCATTTAATACTTTACCGGATTATAAAATCCACCAGTCAGCTTTATTGGTAGAATAAAAACTTATAAGTGTATTAAGGGGGTATCACAATACATAAATATCTCTTATATGTGGATTCCTCTAGAATATGATCTCAGACATATTCATAGATTGATTACCCAACTTATGGAGATTATTAACTCAATAGATTCAACCACACCCATTTCACATCAAAACAATAATTATGCGAATACTCCAACTCTCATATCCCTCAAAATTAAGAATCTATGGACCTTTTTCAAAATGTTAGATTGTGCAAGTCCAATGTAATCAACACCTACACTTGATCTCACCCTTGGTCCGATTCAATACAATCCTAATGTAGCCGTGCAATCGTTCTTGAGCTATCTGACAAGTTTTTGAACCATCAGACAGGTTCTCGTAGTCAAATAAAACTATTAAGATTGTACAAGAAACTTTATTAATATGGTATCAATTCCCTATCTAGGTTGTGAAATATTCATTCATATTGGAATCATAATTTTGATCGTTTGTATTCGGGTTGAACCCAACTCAATAGAATTGTTAGGAAGTAAAATTGACTGACATATACATTATATTTAAAAGAAAATATAAGGCATTCCCGCAAACATGATTCATATTTTTGATGAGTTACCACAATCCTTTATAAATATGTAATAAATTCTTTAAATTATGGTTTTAAGAATAAAACTTCAATAATATCTCACTTAGTCTAAAAACCATGTGACTATGCATCTAACACTTAATATGTCTACATGATTATCAATGGTCTTAATTATAAAAGGATTAAGAGGGATCTTTGCCAAAAACTTATCATTTCCCTTATTCGATCCCTCGAACTAGGTGATACATATGCTCGATGTTCTTATCTCTTTTTATGAGTCATAGGTTCTTTAAAATGTGAAATTGTTTTATTATTAAGACGGTACATTGTAATGGTCAATTTCACTAAAGGAACCTAATCCAAGTTACTTTGTAAGATCTACATAAAGACTCTTTATTTTTTCCCGAGAGTGGCAAAAACTTTAACCTCCATAGTGGAGTCAGCAATACATGATTGCTTCATTCATGAAACTAATAGATCAACCCACTTGAGTAAACCATATCCTAAGATAGACTTCACGAAATCATTTTCCAGTTGAAGACTAAATTCTTATACTCTAAAGGTACAAGATAGTGATTGAGTAAACTAGGACATAATATTTAGTCCTTTTTAGGTACTTTAAAATATGATTTATTATAGTCCATTTCTTATCACTTAGGTTAGACTAAAATATGATGACCATGCCAATAGCAAAGAAAATATTTGTTCTTGTACATATCATAGCATACATAAGGGTTCCCACGCCAAAGAATAAGGTATATTCCGCATATTCTCTATCTGATCAAGTGTCTTAGAACACTGATCCTTAGACATGGCGATTCCATGCCTGGAAGGAACAAATTCTTTCTTGTAATCCCACATGATAAACTTTTTGAGTACATATAAGTTTCTTAGGATAATACCAACATCTTGTTTATACGATCTAGAAAATATTGATCCTATGGATGTGGTTGGATTCTCCTAACTTTTTCATATTGAGCTATTTGGACAATCACACTTTTTTACAAGATAATACACCCACCTCATTTACGATTTGGAGAATATTATACATGTAATGTACCATATATACCAAGTTTTCATCATTATTCTTATACATAAAAAAAATGGATATCTATCAATCCCCCCAAAAATTTGATTGTGTGATCAAACAAAATGTTCGAACACCTTAACTCTAGCTTAAGTCGATACTTGGGTTTATTTAATTCTTTTTTATAAAACCCTTGGAATTCATTTTATAGATGAACCCATTAAGACTACGGTTCAAGAACACACTCTTTATGTTAAAAGAATACCTATAGACTTTAGCATGGCTCATGCTGAGAAGGTTTGTCCATAATCAATCCCATTCTTTCCAAGTAAACCCTTTTATAGAAAGACTTTCCTTGAAGGTTTACACTTTCCCAGATATCTATATTTTTTCTTTTATTGATCAACTTGCACCCGATAGAATTTATCCCATTAGAAAGTCTACATGATCCCAAGCCTCATTCGAATCCATATAATCCATTTGGTTTCCATAAACTTCACCCAAAGATAAAGGCCTTACCTTGGAGTGCTTTGAAATAGTTCGAGGGACCCATTTCATGTTCGCTTGGGATTTGTCTTAAATGTTCACCCAAATATATTAACTTATTAAGATGTCTACAAACTCTATCACTATGATGTGGCTCCAGTTATGATTAAGTATAAGTGATACATGTTTCCTAATCATCAGTAATATTATCAAAATCAGCTTATATTTATCCTTGTACAGGGTGTATAACAACACGGGTCATCAAAAGTTCCCATGTAATCTTTTTTACTCCTAGCATAGTTCGAGGCGCATGGTTGATTATATAATCCACTATCATAAACTGAACATTGATGCCATCAATAGCTATCCAGTGCTTAGAAATATAAAATTAAAACACCTTGATATTCTTTGGGATAACCAACAAAGAGACATATTTGTATCCTTAATTCCAACTTCCTTGGTTTCTTTCGCAACACCTATGTCGGAAGCGCCCATTTCCAAACATGTCCTAAAATGGGCTTAGATCCATTATACAGTTCCTTGAGAGTTGAAAAGACCTATTAAGATGGAACTATGTTCAGAACACATATATTCGTATCTAATGAAAAATACTTAAAAGAATATTGAAGTCCTAGATAACTCACTGTGGGTCTTATAATATATAAAAAGGGCCTTATTCCTTCTTTTTACTACTCCATTTTGTGGTGGAGTACCCGATGAATACAAATGGGATACAATCCGCACCTTCGATAAATAATTCCTAAACTATCATGGGGTTTGGATTAGTTTACCATTCATATACTCCACCTTAGCCTTATACACTTTTAACTAATGAAATTCTTTAAATATGTTGTGCATAAGGTATACATATCCAAACATTTACTTAATCATCAAGGAAATTGATGAAGTACTCATAAGGAACACTTTCCTAGATTGTTATAAGACCATATATGTCACACCCCAAACCCAATTCCATACTAATCATTTATTTTATAATAATTAAATCGTAATGTTCAAACAATTGAAATATAATTCATTTCAAAATTTTCATGTATAATGAACAAGATGAACATAATTTTGTTCTTTGTACCATAACGTAATTAACATCAAAGTCATAATTAAGCGAACCTACAATACTATGATTAACTAGTACCATTATCAAATTAAACCACTTTATCTCAATATATACAATGTATGAGTATAGTAAAATCATTAGTGTGACAATAACAAAATTCCTATGTCTAAGACCCAACTCTCTCTAACGATGCATCTCTCAAAATCCCCGATCATATGGTGTCTTAGCTTGTAGTATACAAACCTGAAAAATGTATACATATAAACCCATAAGTTTAAAAACTTAGTGAATGTACTATATCTCTATATAGTAAAAGTACTATATTAACATCTTAATTATATCATAATATCCATATTTGTGCCAATTTAGGCCATACACATATCAGGAGTTTGATAAACCCCATATCCCTCACCCGTAGACAATAAACATATCTATAGGTTTCAATAACCCAATATATCTTTAATTTCAGAGCAACCCAACATATATTGACTTTTATAAAACCTGACATCCCAACATCTCTTGAGTTTTAATAATCCATAACAACGCAACATCTCTTGACTTTTAATAAGCCATAACATCTCAATATCTCTTGACTTTTAATAACCCAAAACATCTCAACATCTTTTGACTTTTAATAAGCCAAAACAAATCCATATAATACATAAATACATGTCATATCCGTAATCAACCTAATAAGTACACTCACCTTGGCAACTTAATGGGCTTTTTTGCCTTTGTCTCACACTTGTTCAATGGGTTCTTCTTCCCTTCCTATCATTCTTACAATATTAGTATCATCCAAAAAAATAACTTAAATGTAACCCAATTCATAAGCATCATGTGATCCTATTCAAACCATTCATCATAAATGAAGTTCTATCCATACTCACGTCAAGATATTTAACATATCCAGATTATAGCATAAATCATAATCAACCATTTCAATTCAATCATGTAATTTACTAACTCATACTTAATCAATATCCTACACACACACGCGCATACATACACACATGAACGGAGCCACATGGGGCCTAGTGGGGGTTTGAGTCCCCACAAAATTTATAAAAAAAAAAAATACATATGTACCAAAAGAAAATTCTAGGAATAAAATAAAAAATTTTCAAAATTTAAGATGAGGTTTGGTAATTATAAAAAACTCTTGTATTCTTTTTCTTCCCACACAACTCTTTGAAAAGAAAACGAAAAGACTTATCCTTCCATTATCTATTTAATTTATAATTTTACATTTTCATTTCATTTTTGAATGAATTATTAAGATGCCAATCATATAAATATTATTTAAATATTAAATTATATTTTACCCTTCTAATTTTCACTCATAAATTCTCTCTTTAATTTTAGATAAAAGGGTTAATATTTTTTTTATTTAGTGTCATTGTTGGTTGGTTTAAATTCAAAATTTAGTTTTAGGACTAAATTGTAATTGACTTTAGGGATATTGTATATATAAATTTGGGGGGTTGAATATTGGTTTAATCTTAGTGAAAATTATTTCTATTTTCATTAGATTAAATAAATATTTTAGTAATTATTGGGTACATACTCAAAAATAACCTTTAAAAAATTCAGATCGGGGGCTCCCGCCCTCGAACCCCCAAAAATTACCATTATATTAGCCCCCACTCTCGAGAAATTCTAGCTACGTCCTTGCACACACATGAGTGTGTATGTGAGAAAATATAACCAATTCATAATTAACATACTTATTCTCATTTTATGTTTTTATACGCTAAGTTTCATTTTAATGGTCCAAATATACTTTAATTCCTTCTTAGTAATTCAATTGTTAATATCTAGGTTTTCAATCCAAAAAACGGCCAAGTTTTCTAGAGAAAGATATGATCATTGCTTTACTACATAGCAAATATGTCCTATAAGCTTCTCTATCGTTCAGTCAATTTCCAAGATTTTTCATAATTGTTCTACATCATAACTCTCCATGATTTTCCACCAATTTTCAATAAACACGTTGAATAATACAAAATTAATTTTTCATAATTTCCAGAGTTCATTTTTTATGTCAAAAGCTTTATCAAACTCAAGGCATATCCAAACGGATTACACAAATAGAAACTACGTACCAATTTAAAACCATCACCAAGGTCTAACCATAAGTAGTATAATTCTAAAATTTGGATATGATTTGCATATGTCAGTATAGTTTCATATCCAATTGGAATTACTCAATTCCAGTAAGTATACAAAAACTTTTGAAACTTTGAATACACAAATGTTCTAAACAAAGCAATAAAAAGGGTTTACACATTTAACTTTCTTCAAACTTGTGTTTATCCATACATATACACCAAGGCATGAAACTTTAGTAAATAATTAAAGATTTCTATCGATTTCAATCAGTAATGCAACAAAATAACAAGATTTAAGGATAGAATTACCTTAGGGACTCTTATGTAATTTTCTATGGAATTGTCTTCAATTCCTCCTCGCACTTTTCTTCCTAAGCTTCACTATTCTCTTTCTTCAGCCATAATCCACTCTTAGATGAATTTTCTAAACAAGGAGGTAATTCTACGGTGTTTAAGTCGTCAAAACCAGTGTCCCTTTCCAAGCAATCAAATTGAGACATTTATTGTACCAAAAGACAAAATACCACTTAAACGGATGAACAGATTTTCCCTTGGTTTGTAATTTCGGTATAACTTCTTAATCGGACCACCGTTTCATACGCCGTTTATTTTGTTACAAACCTAACTCATATATATACAACTATCTATTCTTTACCTTATGTCAATTGTTATATTATAAAGGTCAAAACTAGTCTCCAATATGAACATTCCTATCGAAAACTTCAAAATCTTATGTTCATAACCAACTCAATATTTAATGATTTTTTAAGGTAGGATTAGACTATATATAATAAACTAGTATTATATATTAATAACACATTATCCATATCCTATTTATATACGGGTTGTCATAGCTCTCCCCTCGTTAGGAAATTCCATCCCCGAAATTGACATACCATGGTTATTCAAATCAAATAAATACGGATAACACATTTTCATGATATCCTTGCTTTCGTATGTAGCTTCTTCCATGAAATTCCTTCTCCACATAACTTCCACAAGTGGGATCATCTTGGATCTCAACACTTATTCCTTCATATCAATAATAGCAAGTTGTTATGCCATATAGCTTACGTCTTCCTTTAGCTCAATAGGTTGCTCCTATAATACATATGAAGGATCATAGACATAATTTCTCAAAATAGAGATATGGAAAACATCATGTACTCGGACTATCTCGACTTTTTCAATAATTTGTAGGTAACCACTTCTATTTGTTTAAGAATTTTTATAAAGTCCAATGTAGCATGGACTTAACTTCCCTTTCTTTCCAAACCTCATATGTCATTTTCATGGAGATATCCGGAGAAAAATATAATCCCCTTTCTAAAATTCTAAATCTTTCCTCCATTTATTCGCCTAACGTCTTTGTCTGTTTTGAGTTGTTCTCATTCTATCTTAAAAAATCTTCACTTTTTTAGTGGTGATTTCAATCAACTATGGACCCTCTATCTTCCTTTCACCAACTTCACCCTAACATATCGATGTATGACACCATCTATCGTACAATGCTTCATATGGATCCATACCAATAGTAGACTGAAAACTATTGTTATATGTGAATTTTACCAAAGACAAATATTCATCCCAATTACTTTTGAAATCAAGCACATAATCTCTAAGCATATATTCCAAAATCTGGATTGTCCTCTCAGACTGCCCATATGTTTAGGGATGAAAATCCGTATTAAATAAGTTAGTACCCATGGCATACTGCAAAATATCCCCAAATCTGAATGTAAAAGTAGGGTCCCAATCTGAAATAATAGATACAAGTGCTCCATACAATTGAATAAATCTCATCAACATACAATCTAGCATACCTATCAACTGTAAATGTAGTCTTAACTTCAAAATAATGAGCTTACTTGATCAACTTGTCCACCACTACCCAAATCTAATTTGACCCATTTTGAGATCAAGGAAGCCCAACCACAAAATCCATCATCACATGATCCCATTTCCATTCCAGTATTAGTAATAGTTGAAGCAAACCCACAGGTTTCTGATGCTCGACTTTCACTTGATGACATATAAGGCATCTAGAAAAAAAATTAACTATTTTCTTCTTCATATTATTCCACCAATAATAGTCCTTAAAATATCTATACATTTTAGTACTACCAGGATTCATAGCATAAATAGAATTATGAGCCTCCTCTAAAATTTTCGCTTTTAATAAATCCACATTAGGCACACATAATCATTGCTTATATAATAAAGTGTCATCGTTAACAATACAAAAATCATCAGACTTACCATCTCTGACACCTTGTCATTTTTTCTCAAGAAATCGATCTTGACTTTGCATATCTCGAATACGGGTTGCTAACAAAGGTATCATGCTTAGATGAGAAAAGTATCCCCATCGACTAGCTGCAATCCTATTCCCATTAATCTCAACTTCATAATGTGAGCAACTCGAGCACACTGGATGCAACATAACCTACTCAAAGTCTTTCTACTCAAAGCATCTGCAACTACATTTGCCTTCCCTAGATGGTAGTAAATTGTATAATCATAATATTTAATTAATTCCATCCACCTCCTCTACCTCAAATTTAACTCCTTCTAAGTAAATAAATACTTAAGGCTTTGACGGTCAGTAAAAATATTCAGGTACATCACCATATAAATAATGACGACACAATTTCAAAGCAAACACAATAGCAGCAGGTTCCTAATCATGTGTAAGATAAATACGTTCATGTGTACGCAAGTACTTAGACGCCTAAGCAATAACTTTACCATGATACATAAAAACAACCCAACCTTTGATGTGAAGCATCGGTATAATTAATAAAACCATCTCCACCATGAGGAATAGTAAAAATAAGTGCAGTTATCATCCTCTTTTTCAATTGCTCAAAACTATTTTCACAATTAGAATTCCATTCAAATTTAACATATTTTCAGGGTTAATTTAGTTAATAGAAAGGAAATAGAAGAAAATCTTTTAATAAACCTCTTATAATACCCAGCCAAATCCAGAAAACTCCTCACCTCCGTCACATTATTGGGCCTTTCCCATTTTACAATACCTTCTACTTTCTAAGGATCAACACATATACCATCCTATAAATAACATAGCCTAAAAATACAACTTGTGATAGAAAAATTCGCATTTGCTAAACTTAGCATACAACTGCTTATCTTTCAACACATTCAAAATAGTTTTGAGATGCTTTTCATGTTCAACCATATCATGTGAATAAATCAGAATATCATTAATAAAAACTATCACAAATGAATCAACAAAATGATGCAATACTCGATTCATAAGATCCATAAATACAACTGGATCCTTAGTCAGTCGAAAAGGCATTACAAAAAACTCAAAGTAACCATATTGAGTATGAAAAGCAGTTTTAGAAATATCACTATCCTTTACCCTCAACTGATGATAACTTGATCGCAAGTCTATGTTTGAAAACACTTTAGTACCCTGCAACTGATCAAACAAATCATTTATACAAGGTAAAGGGTACTTGTTCTTAATTGTATCTTGATTTAGTTGCCTATAATCCATACACAAACGCATAGCACCATATTTGTTTTTCACAATAAAACTATTGCACTCCATGAAGATACACTAGGTTATATGAACCCCCCATCAAGTAAATCTTCCAACTGAATCTTAAGTTCTTTCAACTTAACAGGGCTATTCTATACGGTGCCATAGAAATAGGGGTTGTCCCCAGTGACAATTAAATACTAAATTCAACCTCTCTCTCTCTCGAGGTAACCCGGGAAACTCACTAGGAAACACCTATGGAAATTCCTTACAATAAGAACATCGACTAATTGTAAAGCCCCCTTCCTAGTGTCAAACCTATATGCAATGAAACCTTCACAACCCTTACTCAATAATTTTCTCGTCTGAATAACAGAAATAATACAACTAGGAACAATTTTCCTTTCCCTCATAAATTTAAATTCAAACTCATTAAGCATATTAAAAATAACTACCTTACGAAAACAATCCATAGATGGATGATACTTAGATAACCAATCCTTTCCCATAATTATGTCAAAATCATATATATCAAATGGAAGTAAGTCTATAACTGCATCTCTAACCCCCATAGTAAAAAAAAATCAAGAAAAACATATTCAGCTATAATCATATCCCCCGTATGCATTGAAATACCCAAACCCACATCTAAACGTGTACATGGTCTATTCTGATATATAGAAAAAGCATAGGGCACAAAAGAATGTGTAGAATCGGGATCAACAAAAACATAACCACTCATATCGGTAACTGAAAGTGTATCAGTCACCATACTCGGAGTAACCTAAGCCTCGTTCATCATAAAGGCTCGTCCACCTAGCTTGGAACCACTGGCTTGTCCCATGCCCCAGGTTCCATCTACAATAACAGAGTTACAACAACCAGCACAAATAATTCATAATACTAAATTATTAGTTAGTACATAAACAATTCAACAATATGAAATCAACCTAATAATTGTCATCCAACCGTCACACACATCCAGAATTTATAACCTAGACGCTCGGATACCAATAATTGTCACACCCCAAGCCCAAATCCATACGAAACATTTATTTTATAATAATTAAATGATAATCATCAACCAATTGAAATATGAATTCATTTCAAAATTTTCATGTATAATGTACACGATGAACATAATCATGTTCTCGGTAACATAATGTAATTAACATAAGAGTTATAATTAAGCGAACCTATAATACTATGATTAACTCGTACCATTGTCAAATAAAATCACGTTATCTCAATATATACAATGTATGAGTGCAGTAAAATCATCAGTGTGACAATAACAAAATTTTCATATCGAAACCCCAACTCTTTCTAATGGTGCGGCTCTGAAAATCATCGTCATATGGTATCCTAACTGGCAGTATATAAACCTGGAAAATTTAAACATATAAAATCATAAGTTTAAAATCTCAGTGAATGTACTACATCTCTGTATAGTACAAGTACTATATTAACCTCTTAGTTATATCAACATATCCATCTCTATACAAATTTAGGCCATACACATATCCAAAGTTTAATAAACCCCACATCTCTCACTTATAAGCAATAAACATATATATAGGTATCACTACACCAAAAGACTATATTGTCGCCTTTGAACCGGCCATTATTGTCACGATCTTTGACCGTGACAAAAAAAAATATGCATTTTTTGTCACGATCATTGATCGTGACAAGTATAGTTGTCACAAACTTGTCATGGTCGAAGATCTTGAGAGGTCCGTGACAACTGTCTTAATTAAAAAATGCTACCGCCTTTTTCCCCCCATTTCATTTCCATCATTTTTCTCCCTCTCTTTCTATCTATCTCAAGTATATGTTTTCTCTCACTCTCTCTCTCTCTCTTTCCTTTGTGTGTGTGTGCGTCTCTCTCTCTCTCTCTCTCTCTATATATATATATATATATATATATATATATATATATGCATGTTATTTTTCTGTATATATATATATATATATATATATATATATATATATATATATATATATGTGTGTGTGTGTGTGTGTGCGTGTGTGTGTGATTTTGTGTGTATGTGTGATTAATTTGAAGTTTACAAAAATTGGGCATAAACATAATTGTTGTGCAAATATGAAATTGAAATTAGGCATATTGTTGTGTAAATATGAAATTAAAATGAAAATTGGGTATAATATTATGTAAATCTGAAATTGAACCCCTTTTGTTGAGTAAATATGAAATTAAAATTGGGTATAAATTTGAAATTGGGCATATTGTTGTGTAAATGTGAAATTAAAATTTAAATTGGCTATTAAAAGAAAATTGGGTATAATGTTGCGTAAATATGAAATTAGACCCCTTTTGTTGTGTAAATATGAAATTGAAATTGGGTATAAATATGAAATTGGGCATATTTTTATGTAAATGTGAAATTAAAATTAGTGTTGTGTAAATCTGAAATTGGGTAATGCGAAATGAAACATAATTATGTATAAATCATCACTATAAACATTATTATCGAATATAAATAAGATATAATTAAATGAAACATAGAATAACCCTTACATAAAGTGCGCATAGATACTAGTCTTCTAGTTCTTATGCGTACACATTCAATAGCCCTTAGACCCGTTCGAGAGCCATTACCCCTGTAATGAGATCTCTCGAAGTGTCCCGTTTGGACAGTTTGGGACTATATAGTTTCTGTATATTATTATTCTTAGTGACTTAAACTTGTTACTTTGGGGGAAGTTTTTCTGTCATATCTTAATGTTCTCTCGATACATACTAAATAATTAGATGTTAAGTGTTATTTCAATTGATAAAATAAAATAACACTTAAACTTGTGAATCTATGTCGTGTACTTGGAGAACTATGAGGATATGTTGTCGAACTTTTCTCAAATTGGAACAATGTGCATAAGGTGCTAAGTATATTATAAAAATATGCAGTATTGAATGGGATAGGACCACTCACCCTTTAAAGGAGATGGAGGAAATAGGAATTAGTATTATAAATTGAAATTCGTATTAGAAATAGAAATTGAAATAGAAATTGAAATTGAAATTGAAATTGAAATTGAAATTGAAATTGAAATTGAAATTGAAATTGAAATTGAAATTGAAATTGAAATTAGTATTAGAAATTGAAATTGGTATTTGGTATTTGGCTTTAGTATAGTGCTTAACTGATTTTTAGTATTCAATTCTAAAATTGAAATCTGATTTCTCTCTAATTATAGTAGCGGCCACCATCTCTCTCTCTCTCTCTCTACACACATTTTGGTATATCTCTCTATTTATCTCTCTTTATATATACATCTCTCTCTCTCTCTCTCTCTCTCTCTCTCTCTCTCTCTCTATATATATATATATATATATATATATATATATATATATATATATATATTTCGAGATTCTTAAATTGTTATTGACTAATGGATTTGAACATTTAGATGGTCATTGAGTTGGTTAGCCCTAGGAATTTCTAATAAAAGACATTATTATTTGTGTTGTTGTTTTGAATTCTTGAATTGTTGTTGACTCGTGGATTTGAACACTTATATGGCCATTGAGTTGGTTACCCTAGGCATTCTCTAACATTTTGGGTTGTGATGTGGAATGAAACATAATAATGTAAAAATTGAATATAAATAAGACATAATTAAATGAAGCATGTGACATACATTTTATACAACAAGTAATAAGTAATCATGCATTCACATGAGAATACATGCATGCATGTAGCCTGCAAAGCAAGTGTTATATACAAGTAACGGGGGTAAAAGGTAATAACGGGAACCGCAATAGATAACCCATGTGTAAATTTATATTAAGTCAACTTCTTATATAACACTTGATTCGAAGGGTGCATGTCTACATGTATTCTCGTTTAAATGCATGACATAACAGTTTTGTAACATTTATAACAAATTTAAATTACATATAGTGCGCATAGATACTAGCCTTTTAGTTCTTATGTGTACGCATTCAATAGCCCATAGGCCCGTTCGAGAGTCATTACCCCTGTAATGAGATCTATCAAATTGTTCCATTTGGACAGTTTGGGACTACATAGTTTCTGTATAATAATATTCTTAGTGGCCTAAACTTGTGACTTTTGGGGGAAGTTCTGATGCCGCATCTTAATGTTCTCTCGGTACATACTAGATGATGCGATGTTAAGTGTCATTTCAATTGATAAATTTAAATAACACTCACATTTACGAATCTATGTTGTGTACTTGGAGAACTACGAGGATATGCTGTCGAATTTTCCTTAAATTGGAACAATGTGCATGAGGTGTTAAGTATATTATAGATATATGCAGTCTCGAATGGGTTAGGATCACTTACCCTTTAAAGGAGATGGAAAAAATAGGAATTATATTATTTTTATTATATAATACCAAAAGATGAGATTTCAAACTTGTAGTAAATTATTTAATGGGAACTAAGTGTTCACACTTTTGTTTATACTAATCCATGAATTTACACTTTTTACTTATAATAGATGATTGTTTGTAATAGTTGTGATGTGATATCCTAAATACAAAGAGTGGATGGGTGACACAAATAGATTACGGGATGTGTTTCATAGAGGTGCTAATGAATTTATGAGATACGCAAAGAGATGTCATAATGATGAAGAGTTTTCGTGCCCGTGTTCTATGTGTAAGAATGGTGAGGTGTTTGAGTGAAAAACATTTGAACTACATTTGTTAAAATGGGGTATGCAAGATAGTTATCGATTTTGGAATTTTCATAAGGAATTAAAAGTTCCTTTTATCCCCGAGCAACCTCCATGAAAACCTTCAATAAGTAGGATAGATGTACAAGGGGAGGAAAATGTAGATTATAAGATTTTAGAGGATTTAGTTAATGACGCATATGGAGTTCATGAAGTGGAAGAGAATAAGGTTACGAACGATGTACAAGGTTCAGGTGCTCATGAAAATGTCGGGATAAACCTTGATGATGACTACCAAATTTTAAAATTAAAGGCGACCCAACCTTTGTACTCTGACTGTGAGAAGGATCACACAACTTTACATGCCATGGTTAGTTTGCATAGTTTAAAGACCCAATATGGTTTGTCTAGAAATATTTTGACAAGAATTTTGAATTGGGTGAAGGGTTTTCTACCCAAGCAGAATACGCTTATAAATAGCTATTTTACTATGAAGAACAGTTTGACAGGTTTGGGAATGAAGCATAAATAAATTCATGCTTGTGTGTATGACTGCATGCTATACCGAAAGAAGTATGAAACTCTTGATCAATGCCTGATATGTGATGAAGCTAGATGTGTCCAATCTACTGACAAGGACTGCACAAGCTCAAAACTACCTCAAAAAGTGTTGAAATATTTTCCCATTGGTCCTAGATTAAAGCAGTTCTTCTCGTTGATAGCGGAGGAAATGACTTGGCATGCTAGGAAAGAAGTGGGGGATAATTTCATGCATCATCCTATTGAATTTATAGCTTGGAAGAGGATGAGTTTTGAGTATCCCGATTTTGCTCGATAAAAGTGTAAAATTTGTTTGGCAATATCAACAGATGGTTTCAATTCATTTGGAAATCCAAGCGCCAATCAGAGTGTATGGCCAGTGATCCTAGCCCCACTCAACCTCTCTCCTTCATAGTGTATGAGACCTGAATTTTCAATTTTGTCTTTGTTGATACCCGGGCCAAAGGCACCAAGTGAATATATCGATGTCTAACTGGGTCCTTTGGTAGAAGAATTAAATGAGTTATGCGAAGAGGGTGTGCAAGTATTTCACTCTTTTAAAAAACAAAAGTTTACGCTGAAAGCTTTGTTGATGTGGGCAATTTATGATTTTCCAGCTTATGGGACATTATTCGGTTGTGTAGTACATAGTTATTTGGGTTCTCCTATTTATGGAGAGGTCTCCCCGCTAGTGCAAAAAATTTATACCATTACCATAGGATATTTTTTTCCCCTACTCATAGTTTTAGATTTGATAAAGGTTCCAACTTTTTACCGGGCGGGGTTAGGCTACCTTCGAAAAACTTTCAGGTTCAGAAATTGAAAGTTGATCTTCTGATTGTGGCACTAATATGCCAGGTAAGAATCCTAAATTTAAGAATGTCGAGCATAAGAAGACTCCAACTAGTAATGAAACTGAGACAAGAAATTCATGGTCTATGAGGTCATTGTTATTTGACTTGCCTTATTGAAAGAATAACTGGTGCGCCATGTATTGGATGTGATGCATGCATAGAAGAACATCATTGAACATATTGTGGACACATGTCGTGGGGGTGTCATTAAAAGAATGAATAAAATGCAAGAAAAGACCTTAAATCATTTAAACTTAAGCCACAACTATGGTTGAAAGAAGATAGTAGGAGAAGGACAATAATTCTCCCTAGTGAGTTTATTTTGACGAGTGAGGAATGAAATGTTCTTTTTGATACAATATATAATTTGAAGGTTCCATCTATTTTTTTGTCCAACCTTATGCTACCCACAATTTACATAAGTAAAAGTACCACGATTGGCATGTGATCATGCAATTGATTAATTTATTGTTTAAGTATTGTTTCTCCAAGAGCAAGGATTTATGGAGGGAAATTATGAAAATTAGTATCTACTTCTCACTTTTATGTGAGAAAGTAGTCAATAGATTTCACATAGTGGCCGCAAAATTGGTGATGACCAAAGAGATTTGTGTGTTGGAGAAGTAATTTCCCCCATTATTCTTTAACATAACTGTTCACTTGTTGGTACACCTATGCGACGAGGAACTTCTTTACGGACCAGTTAGATATCAGTGGGAGTATCCGTTTGAAAGACTGATGAAAGTTTCCAAAGACTACGTCAAGAATACACGATACATTGAAGGATCAATTGCAGAGGAATAAATCACCGTGGAGTCATCAATATACACTCGAGAATATATTTCTGACTCGACCAGCGTGGATGACATTGATAAATTCGTCGATAAAGGTGGTGATGTGATGGGTAAACAAGTGAAATTAATGAGTTTACAACAAGAACAAGTAGCTCGTTATCTATTTGACACACATGAAGATGTCGAAGAATGGAAAACGTAAGTTTAAATTATTTTAACTTTCACATTTTTTTTATTTTTATACATGATTAATTTTGAAATACGTTCGTCATGATCTATGCAAAAAATATGCAGCTTGTGAGAATAATAAAAGATGAAAATATTGGCACAATCAGACAGCGAATTTAGGCTGTGGTTATCACACAAGGTAATTATAATAAAAATGGTTGATACTAAATGTCACATTACAAGAAATATTTTCAACTAACCTAATTAATTTATCTATATTCTTAGCTCTTAAAGACGGGTGATGCGACATTAAGGCTTGCCCATCTAGTCACTGGACCCTTATTCATGGCACAAAAGTACAAAAACTATTGATTGAACGGCTATGTATTCGGTGCAAGGGTGTACGAGGAAAATACAAATGTACAAAACTAGGTCATTTCATATAAGGCTCTTACTTATTGTTGAGCGAGCGTGAAAGATAAAAACCTCATTGAAACTGAAATGACTTACTATGGTGTAATTCGAAATATATTTGAATTGGACTATGTAAGCTTCAAAAAGGTAGTATTTTACTATGATTGGGTAAGAGTTGAGGATAACAATGCTTGTAAAGTTGATCCTGACACCAATTTGATCACGGTTAACTTGTCCAAGTTGAAGAGCAATGAACACGTGAGTGATGAGACGTTTATTTATTCTTTTCAAAACGTCAAGAAAGTGTTTTACTCATAGTATATCAACAATAAGCCATGGTCAAGCGTCCTATAGGCGCCAAAGCATCTAAACAATAGTGTTGATGACTTGGTTGCTCCTAGCAAATATCAATCCATTTTTTATGTTAACCCGAATTTGTAACACTTTTTTGATTTGTAATAAGTATTCCAATTATTTGTAATGACTGGTGGTTGTATTATTCTAGTGCTTTGTTATTATCGGACGATAATTTAATGATTTTTATTCATTTTTACTTGATCAGTTTAATGCTTGTAATAACAGTGGGTGTATTCTTCTAGTGCTTTGTTATTATCAAATTTGAAACAAAATTAGTTTTATGGTTAGTGAATATGTTAATTAGGATTTCAATCAATTGAAGCATTAATTCAAAGTCCATGACAAGACCCGATATTAAAATATTTTTTAGATTTATAATATCGTTAGCTTGTAGTCTTCTAGTGCTTTATTATTGTTGAATTTGAATCAAAATTGGTTTTATGGTTATTGAATATGTTGATTAGGATTTTAATCAATTTAAGCATTAATTCAAAGTCCATGACATGACCGGATATTGAAACAATATTTATAGTTACAATGTCATTAACTTGTATTCTTCCAGTGCTTTGTTATTATCAAATTTGAGCATTAATTCAAAGTCCATATACATATGTGTACTAATAAAATAATTTTTGCTGAAAATGTCTTCATCCTAGCGCGGTAGCGGAGGTGACAATGGCTCCTCAGCCACTAGGGCACCAAAATAGGGCAAATTGGGGTTCGTCGTCGAGAAAAAGACGAAATTATTAGTTAGATCCCTAAAGTTACTGAAGGTGATCATCAGTCCGAGGTATACTGATTAGAGGGACATTCTAAATGAGCTCAAGATGGGCATCTCGGGGGTACTACAGGTAATGTATTTATATTTATATCTATATTTAAATTTATATTTATAAGTAATTAGCACTTACTTTCTTTTTGGTTTGTATTTGTTTGACATGATCAATTTGTTCATCCCCCACATGTGCACGACTCCACGTTAGAACAATTGAGGGGTCAATATAAGATGTGAAAGAAAAATATATGGGCACGGTACTTTAGGAAGACCTGAGAGTCCATTCTGAGAGTGCGTGACACCGTTTCCTCGAAGGAGCCGATCTCATTGGTACAATGGTAAAAGTTTGTCGACAATGAGATCGATGAGCAGTAATTGACATCTCATCAATCGGGGAGAAAAAATCGGGAGAAAAAGTTGGACGTGAACTACTCTGGGTGGATGTCTTAGGCCGAGCTGGAGCGCAGGATGGTAAGTTTTTATTTTTCATAAATTTTAGTTTTATGTTATTCTAATTTAGCATTAATTTTTGTTACTTACTAATTTTGCATTATTTCATTTCAGGAGACGGGGAGTGGCCCTAGGGTTAGGCCATATAGGCTCAATGCCTATGTGTCAATTCGAATGAATAAGGGCAAGGACAATGATGTGTCCCATGTGTTGCAGCCACGATTATAAGTTATAAATGTCTAATTTTTTTAATTACATTATAATTTTATTATTTACTGAATTAACTAATCATGTATATTTTGTCATTTTAGGCAAAGCTTAAGAAAGTGCATGAGTCATGATCTGATGCCGACAAAGCATCTTTGGCTACGGACGCACTCAACTAAGTGCTCGGGGAGGATCGCAAGGGGGGGACTATGGGGTGAGCTCGCGGGTGTGGAAGTCAAGGATCATCGGAATGGAGATGAGCAACACCGAGTTGGATCATAACGTGGACACCCATGACAATAAGCTTTCAAGGTTGAGGCAACGGTCCTCGATATGTACGCCTTCATGAAACGTCAGTGGGGTCCACCTACGATGAGGGAAAGAGGAAGGGAAATGTCAAGGGGCATGGGAAGGAGGAGGTAGATGAGGACATCACTTCTTCATCATCGAGTCGTATGGACTCACCGCCATATGATCTATTTCCCATTTTAACCCCCGTCGAACGACCTATGTCAATAATCGATTGGCATAGCGTGTAGTTACTCGACATATATGGTGGGGAGACGATAGAGAGGGGGTTGAGGTACCCAGGTACCCTCCCAGGTATGGTGGTTAATGGACGTCCCCTACAAGACATTGAGACAAAGCTACTCGTCACGCATATCTTGATCGGAAAGGAGAACTCACATTTGTGGTTGCATGAACAATATCGCATTCAGCGAATTGAGGTGTGTGCCAATGCATATGTCGTGTGGCCTTCCTTCCTCATCCGACCTATTCAAGACCCTATGCCATGACATTATTTCTATTTATTTTATTTGGATATTGGATTATATTTGTATTTTTTGATTTGGTACATGTTCGTTTGGATATGAATATTTGTATGGGTGCAACCGATACGGAATGGTCGGTAATGACCCCTTACCAATACCAAAACCACAATCTAAATGGTAAAACCATATCGTACCAATTTATCGACCGGTACATCAAAGCAAAAAGTAAAACCAAGCCGACCAATTTTTCATTTTTTTCGGTATTTTTGGGTTTTTTTGGTTTCGATAATTTCGGTTTCAATTCGGATTTTTTCGATAAAAATCGGTTTATGCATTTGGTAAATCTGGTTTATAATAAACTAAGAATATCAAAAATTAGTTTTTACAATAAACTAATTTTAACCATATAGAATAGATGTCTAACTTATTCAAAAATTATAAAAAAAAAAATTCTTGCTTACTGCTTAGTCTCTCTCTCAGAAGACTCAGATGCTTAGATGCTATGTTGTTTGCTTGGAGCTTGAAACTTGGAACGAAGTTGAATGGTTGTTTGTTTTATTTATCTCACTTCTTATGTTGCCCTGTTTAGCTTTTAGTCCTTTTGATTGGGGACAATGCAAAAGTCTAAGTTAGGGGGGTGACGAGTGCGTACTTCTAAAACTTCACAAATTTCCAAAATGCCAAGAAAATTTCCAAAAAAATTGAAAAAGTTTGAAAAAGCCAAAAATATTTTTCTTCAAAATAAATAAAAATTGGAATTTAATTTTTCCAAAAATATCATTAAAATTCGGTTTAAAGGCTCAAATTGTAAAATTCAAATTCACAAAACCAAAATTGACCAAAGATGGAAATTGATCGAAAATTGATGACTTAACAAGTTGTGGAGATTAAAAAACCCAGTGAGATTTCGAGCCGATCATTTTTGTGAGTTTATAAATTAATGTGAGTTAATTGTTAACTCAAAGTTCTATTTAGAGTTTACAAAAGTCGTTGATGATCTCTATTCCTTTGTTTTGATTGGTTACGGGAAATATGTGAGATGTTGTCTCGAAAAGCATGCTAAATATATCTTTAAACCTAAATTGATCTCAAGACGCATATGGTAAATTAACTCGCATTTGGACAATGAAGTAGGCCATCGTTTTTTACCCAAAAAGATTAGCCATAAAAAATTCGTAAAAAATTCATCCCTTGCAACCCAATTTGAGCCTAATAATTTTTTCCTTTTCGTTTGATAACCCAAAAAACCCTGTTAGCCCAAAATTGTGAAATCGAATATTCATCAAATAAAGTCAGGAAAGTGCATAAAAATGGGCAAGAAAAAAATATAAGATGCTCAACTAAAATAGAAATAAAAGAAAAATAGAAAAAGAAGAGAAAATGAGCAAAAGCCTGAAAAAGCACTAACGGTTGTCATAAGAATATTTTTCCAATTCCGAATTTCCCTATCATTTCCATCTTACCCAAATACACCTTATAACTCAAAAAAGTCCTCACCGATTCCATATTGCTAAATTTTATACCGCATGCATGTAGAGTTAAGGCACAAAAGATAATAAAAGAGATAAAATGGGTGAGTACGAGGCGATGTTTCCATTTTCCAATAACCGTATTTCGATGATGAGATATTTTCACCATAAATATTCCATCTTTTCTATTTGTGTGCATGAGCTTTTGTTCCATTATATTTGCTCTTTTTATCATGCATACCGAGAAAACAACCACATTTTGAGTGATTCGTTTGAGAGAGTATCCCGTCAGTATTTGAATCAAAACGAATTTTTGAAAAATCAACATAATGATTAATCGATGGAAGTTAGCGGTTAAATTTTTGGCTTTGCGCACACACACTATGATTTGAGACTCTTGAATATGAATTTGTGCTGGCTATTTTCTGGAAACTTTAAATTGTACAATTTTTAAGAAGTTTGACTTTACTTTGAGTCGAATTTTATGGGTATATTCACTGCAAACTCTCATGAGACACAACTCGTCCTACTAGGGTAACCTTAAGGTTTAAAGGCTTGTTGCATATGCTAAATGCAATCCCTTGCCCACAAAACTAGTATTTTACCACAACAAGTGAAATTCGAGAATTGAGCTAAGTTTAAGATTCTTTTTTACATTGCTCGGGACCCGCAAAGTTCTAAGTTAGGGGGATTTGATTAGACATAAATTCTTTCGAAATTTATTCCCTTAATTTAGGGATTTTTATCATCTCGAATAATATAAATGTGTTGATTTATCTCATTTCCTTGCTAATGACTCCTTCTAACAAGTACATATAGTTTCGTGTATTTCTCATGAATTTTTCAGACATTTAAAGTATCGAGAAATAAAGAAATTGGAAAAATATTTAAAGAAATCAAAGAAGGAAAGTCAAAAAGGGCATTTTCATAACTTTGCAGCCTTAGTCCGGAGGTGGGGCTAACTGGACAGTTGAAGATCTTTCAATTACAAGAACACTGGAAAAAAAACGGCACCTGAATCCGAGCTATGGTGAAGAAGTTATGATCAGTTGAAGATGAGAGAAGTCAAGAAAAAAGTTCTAGAGGAATTTCAAGGGCGACCTAGACCTATTAAAAATTAAAGATTCGTACTGGTTGGCAATAAAAACTCTGAATGAAAAACAAGATCAATCCGGACCTATTAAAATTGAAGCATCCGAACCACCCCTGTGCATATGCCTGACTCAACTAAGGGAGGGATCCGGATCGCCCGATCCCGTCGATCCGTACCGCTTTGTATTTTCTTAGAATTTCATTTTCTTTCTTAAGAGTTTTATTTTATCTCAATCTCTTGAAACTTTCGGGGGCTATCTATTCAAGGTTGTTACATAATATTAGGGGCTCAAAAAAAATTAGATTTCCAGTATTAGTAGAAGGGTTTTGTAATTAAAAAAAAACTAGTTTTGTCAAAGAGTGAATTTTGAGTGGAGATTGAAGTTTTATTTCTGGGATTTCTTCAATACAGGTAATATTTTTCCTTTAATACTTCAGTGTTTACTTAGATTAGTTATATTTTTTTACTTAACACATTCTTCTTCCTCATTCTCCATAGAGTATGATGTTTTGTTTTTCAAAAATTATGTTTTTATTTCGTTCTTATGTCCGGCTAAGTTTCTAAGGGTTGAGATGCGTGAATCCAACTCGATGTTCTTTACATATGAATGAAAATTAAGTTTTTGAATTAAATAATTGTTCAAATTGTGTTGTGTGGTGATAACAACCGTGGTAGGACTTTTGATCTCGTTTGCCCTAGGTAACCGTGATGCTTAAGAATGCAATGCGCGTGTAGCTATCTCGACACCACTTTATTCTTACTTTTGATTATATATGATGCGGTATTGAACCTCATATATATAATACATGAGATTAATAAATACTAGATTCAATCATTTATTTCAATTAGAGATTGATTTTAACATCTGTAAATGCACTAAGGTTGGAGGATTGTGTCCTAACCTATTATTCTCATTCGTAGTTAATTCTTTAATACATTTGTTATCTGCTCTTATATTAATTAGCATACCTCCATTTCTTAGTATTTAGATCAGTTAGTTGTTAATATTTCATTTAGTTCATAATTAATCTCCCATTCAAAGCATCCTTTCACATCTTTTAGAGTCAAGTTAGGGTTCTCTGTCTCTCCAAGCATTGTCACGATTTTCTCGTCCTATTTCCCTGAGGATCGATACTTGACTTATCGAGATCATTACTTGAGCGACAAGCTTGCACTTGAGCCTAGGTAATCACGCACTTTATAACACTTTTTAAGTCGCGCCAACATTTATCCTTCTCTTCGTGTTCATTGCGATACAATATGTAATCATACTTGCATGCATGAATAGATTTGTATTTCAATCCCAAACCCTTCGAGCTCTTCTTTATGGTCGGATAATTTTCTGCTAACATGTTCTCTTTTGGGAGAATTTCTTTAACCCACTTAAGAATTTCGGTTACGCTGTTCCTAGACAAGTCAAATTGACACTTCAAGTTATGCAAACCAATCATTGCATATAATACCGAATGATCTTCATCACAATCTTTGTACAACATTCTAACCGCATCGATTTCAACTGTATATATTCTCAGTCTCCTGGTAGTTCAGTATCAAATTGTTCATTATGCACATTATCTGTCTCCATAGCTTGGTGGTTTTGGTGGTGGTGGACTCCGTCAGCATCGTCAATTAGGTCGGTCAATGGACGATGTGTTGGCGAATCATTTACCACTTTCACTCATTGGTGTTCTATTACGTGGTCAGTTACCGGTAATTCTTCGGGAACATAAGGTACATATTTTTCACCGCGGTATGTCCATTTCTTATAATCTTGACAAATTCCCCACATTATTTAATGTAACTCAACATCTTCTAAAGATTTATATTTTTCGTTTATACAATGGGTGCACGGACATAGAATCTTCTCACTTTCAAGGTTCTTAAAAGCGTATCTAATAAATTCTTGAATGCCTTTAACATAACTATTAGCTAGTCGGTCAGTCCCCCCCCCCCCCCCCCCCCCATTCCACTCTTTATATTGTGAAAAATCCATTTAATAATCTTCAAATTGCAGTCATGTGTTAACATGATAAAATAAATATCATGTTGCATAAATATCATGTTGCATAGTAAAGCCCTATTATAGTATCAAAGAAAAGCACTAATATAGTCAACAACGCACCAATCAATCAAAATATGCAATAACTTAAATACAAAAACACACCAATCAACCATACTACAAAACCACTTAAACTCAAATTAAATAAAATTTTCTACTGATATTATTACAACATAAGAAAAATATTACTACATCTTCATCAAGCGATAAACTAGCCAAGTGTTAACTGAGTCTACGTAATTTTTCAAAAAATTATCTTCTCCACTGTTGAAGTGCTAAAACAGTTTCACAACCCTCATATACTTTATCAACCACGATCTGACACTCACCTTCTTGCAAAGGTCGATTATGTACTAAAGTTCCTACGACATTGGACATGAGCGAAAACTCAAGCTAACATCATTCTATGGGGACTTTTCATGTCTTCCCAGCTGCACAAAAATGCTTTGATCAAGTTGCTCAATGTATCCACAATTCCTCCTTATACCACACCCAAAGAAGCAGTAAATTTAGTCAGGTCCTTGACCTCTACCCGAATGCAATCCTTTTACGAAGAAAAAATCCCAAGAATTGGGCCAAACCACAATCATGAACTCAACATCTCCGTCGAAGTTATGGGGAAGATAGTACCACTATCTCTTGTCGATAATGGATCCGCCTTGAATATCTTCCCATTAAGAACCTTGAAATGCTTAGGATTGAAGGAAAGTGACCTCGCTCCAACCTCCGCTGCTGTACGCGCCTACGATAATACCCGTCGGGAGGTTATGGGATCCATAAAACTTGTAATAGGGGTTGGCCCTATTAACCCTGTCATTGAATTCAAAGTTATTGACATACTGGCTTGTTTCAACTTGTTACTCGGACGACCTTGGCTCCACAGTATCAAGGGTGTGTCTTCCTCACTCCATTAGAAATTGAAATTCTTCACCGACGGACGAGTCATCACCATTTTGGGAGACGACGACAATGCCGAGGGTCCAAGCATCATCAATCCAATCCTTAAAATACAGCACAGGACAAATGATATTCTCCTATCAGGAATCCGAGTTGAACCACTTCTACTCTCGGCAGGGGACGATTTCAAATAAGGGGTTTGTCCAGAATACGACCCTCGTGGCAATGTCAATGTGATTCAGATGTTCAGAAACATGCACTTTATGCCCGGACTGGGGCTAGGGAAAAGACAACAAGGGATACTTGAGCCCATTGAACTGAAGAAAGTTTTCCCTCGTTGGGATTTGGGGTATCAACCATCAAAATAAGTGCTCAGAATGATCCGCCAGTCTCGACCAAAGAGAAGACCAGATTGCATCCAGACTATCCCATGTGCTTCCTTAAATGGATAATTCATTAAAGAGGGTGAGGACTTCCCTTTTTGGTGATTTTTAGAACCCTAGTATGACCATACACACAAGAAGATAAAGCCTGGAATGGAGATCTTTTTTCAAGACAGCTACCCATGGGCCGAAATTTCCTAACACCATGTACAACCGCTCATCATAGATACCAAAAATTCTGAGGGAAGTGACTCCGAAGATTCCTTCAACTTATAGACACTGGGGCTGAAAATCTGCATGGTTCATTTAAGCACTACATCACTGGATCCATCCCACCTAATTAAAGATCATGATACACCTCTCCTCAACTAGCATGCTCTACCTGTTGAAATCCCACCTAACCCTAATGTTTACCCCATTTCTTTTACTGTTGCCTATCCTTGCTAAAATGTAATCGAGACCTCCTTTGATGAGATTCTCAATTCTATTTTTCCTATCAATGAAATAAATGAAGATTTTGAATATCTTGCTGCGCCTTACATTAATTCTTTAGATTTTAATCAAACTGTTGATAATGATGATTTTACAAATGAACAATTCTTAACTGATCTAAATAAGGTTAATAACAAACAAAATAACCATATGAGCTACCCTCGACGAGCATGAACGCACACGATTAGAATATGGGCTAGTAGCCAACTGCGCGAGATTAGAATATGGACTACCCTCGACGAGCATGAGCGCGCACAACTTGAAGAGTTATTGAAGTAATTCATGGATGTCTTCTCATGGTCCTACGATGATATGCCTAGCATTGATCCTGAAATAGCTCAGCATGAGATCCCCACTCTTCCAGATTACAAGCCCGTTAAACAAAAGCTGAGAAAGATCCACACTGAATGGTCACTCAAAGTCAAAGAAGAGGTGGTCAAACATCTGAACGTGGGTTTAATTCGTGTGATCGAATATCCCACATGGCTATCCAATATAGTGCCTGTGCCAAAATCAGGAGGGAAAGTTCGGATATGTGTAGATTATTGGGACTTGAACAAAGCCTCTCCAAAGGATGACTACCCGCTACCCAATATTGACATGATTATGGAAAACACAGCCAGTCATGCTCTCAAGTCATTCGTCGACGGGTTTTCCGGATACAACCAAATCAAAATGCACCCAGATCACCAAGAAAACACTGTGTTCATCACCCCATGGGGAACCTTTTGCTACACTGTTATGCCATTTGGTCTCATACATGCTGGGGCTACCTACCAGAGGGCTGCCACAACCATCCTGCACAATCTGATTCACAAATAAGTCAAGGTCTATGTGAATGATATGATTATCAAGTCCAAAACTAGAGAAGGTCATGTTCTCGCTCTCTAAAAGTTCTTCGAACGACTGCAATGATATCAGATGAGACTCAATCCACAGAAATGTGTCTTCGACGTTACAAAAGGAAAACTCTTGGGATTCATGGTTAGTGAAAAAGGGATATAAGCAGATCCTGCCAAGCTAAAATCCATACTTGAGATGCCACCTCCCCGAATGAAAAAAAAAGTTCGTGGTTTCCTTAGGAAATTGCAATACATCAGTCGGTTCATCAACCAGCTAACCTCCATCTGTGAACCTATCTTCAAACTCCTCCGAAAGTATTCAAACAAAGTTTGGAATGAGGCCTACCAAGAATATTTTGACCGAATCAAATAATATATTACCTAACCTCTCGTACTCATGCCACCACATCCTGGTCTCCCCTTGCGCTTATACCTAACCATAACCGACACTGCAAATGGGGCTTTGCTAGCCCAATACCTTGAAGATTCCCTTAAAGAAAAATCCATTTATTACGCCAATTAAAATGGGCCAGGTACAAAATCAACTACACTGCTTTGGAAAAATCATACGTCGCGCTTGTTTGGGTCACCCAAAAATCATGCTCACCTTCCCCATTAAGCTTGTATCCCGAATGGACCCCATCAAGTACCTGATTGAGAAACCCACCTTATCCATCTAAATGGCTCGATGGTTGATGCTCATAGCCGAGTTTAATATCATGTACGTCACACAAAAAGCCATGAAAAGAAGAGCCTTCTCTGACTACCTCGTTGACTACCCCATGGAAGAAGATGGTGTCTGGATCTCTCAATTCCCAAATGAAAATATCCTCTACACTGATCAAGATGACCTTCGATGGCAAATGTTCTTTGACGGTGCGACCAATAAAAAGGGATATGGCATTGGGATACTTATGATCACCCTAGATGATTCCCACACTCCCATTGCCATTAAATTGGATTTCCCATGCACCAACAACATGAATGAATACGAGGCATGTACGGTAGGCCTGAAAGTTTCTCTCCAGAAAGGTATCAAATGCCTAGGTATCTATGGGGATTCTTCCCTCATCATTGGTCAAGTTCTCAGAAAATGGAAAGTCAAGGACGAGAAACTCCAACCATTCCATGTCCACCTAGAAGAACTAGCCTCTCAATTCTAAGACATCACCTTCCACTACCTACCTCGAGCAAAGAATAACCTATCCGATACCCTTGATACCTTGTCCTCCATGGTCGACCTGCCCGAATGAATAACAATGGCCCCCTTCCTAGTCCAAAAGAAAGACAAACTAACCCACTGATACCACAATGACCTCATCACCAAAGAATATCACGAGTTAGCCAATTGCTGGTATTATGACATCTGGCACCTTCTCAGGTGTAAGAGGGTAGTTTAGATAAGATGGAGGCGTACCCCCTTTTGAGTATAGTAATGATAAGTTAAGTAGCGACACTATTGATGAACCGCATGATATACAAACACGACTTAATGAAGATAGAGTCAGTTTGAACTCATAAATCTCTCGTGTATAACTCAGAAGGTAGTAGTGAACTTATAAGTAATTTAGCTAGAGGGAAAGTGTAAGGACATAAATTTCTAATTGAGTCCTTGTATTTTTTTGACTTAATTCCATGAGCAAAACTGTGTTTGTAATATGTCATAGGGAGAATTTTATTATGTCACGATCCCACCCGGTCTATGACGAATTGAAGAAATTGAAGACGTTGCGGAAAAGCTTCAAAGAATTAATCATGACAAATTTTAATTGGTGCAAGTTTAGTCGTCTTCAAAGATAATTTCGTTCCGAGATCACTTAGGTATGAATGCGTATAATTAATGGTGCTCGGAATTATTTTATAAAAGATAAGGATGCAATTTTTATAAGGAAAAATGTTTTTAAATGTTTTAAAAGTGTTTTAAAGGTTTACTCTACGTTTTATGATGATAAGCTCGTAAAAGAGTCTGACATTTTTGGATCTCTCATTGGAAGAGACATTTTAAACAAAAAGTCAAAAAGTCAAACTTTTGCACTGTCGTTCAAACGACGTCCAATCTCGTTCGAACGATATGGGATGTCGCTCGAACGAGTTTCTCAAGTCGTTCAAATGACACATTTTTCGAGGCAGCATTTAAATCCTATTTAAACAGTGTTTTCATTATAGTTTCGTAAGTGTGCTTTCTGGAAAATAGTTTTACGAACCAGAACCTTGTTTGCACATGTTTTCTAAGGTTTAAAAGTCTTAAACACATCCTTAGAGTTTGCAACGATCTGAGTTATCATTCTTATATGTTTACGTGATCTTACTGTACCAAAATTGTTTGTTCTACACATTGAACACAAAGGGTTTTGCGGTGAAGAAAAGAGAAGGACTTCTTGTTCGACATCGTAGACGAATCAAAGCCATTCGGTGGACATCGAGACATACGTGGACGCGTATGTTATGGACAGGTATCATGGAACAAGGACTTTCTGCGTGGGCACTGTGAGAGGAGTGGTTGAAGATCAGAAGAGCGTCAAGACCCGTGGGGATCGAGTCATTGAGTGAGACTTTGTCTGTCTTTGTAAAACCATATTCATAGTGATTGTCTGGCTTGGACCGTCCGAGGTTGTTTTCCAATTTTGGGTTTTTTTCCTCATACATTCGGCATTGTGAGTATTCTTTACTTTATCTTACTTGCTTTAATCACTAGATGCATGTTTAGGATTAATAAAGATAAAACTGGTTTAAAGTAAAAACTGAGTTTTTCACAACTTGGTTTGGTGCATCATTAAAAGTTGGATCTTTTTCGGAGAAAAATTGGTTTTGTTTGAAACACACATATTGGGAACTCTTCAAATTGGAATCAGAGCTAGAAAACATTTTTATTTATTTTGTGATCCCGTGTGTTTTCAATGATGAATTCTGGATATAATGAATTTTCTCGAACTCCTATTTTTTATGGAACTAATTACACTTATTGGAAGATGAGAATGAGATGTGCTTTAAAATCTATTGATGAGCGTGTTTGGCTTGTAGTTGAGAAAGGTTGGACACCCCCTGTCACTATTGTAGGTGAGGTCACTAGTTTAAAGCCTGTTGAGTCATGGACCGAAATTGAACAAAGACTTGCACAATATAGTTCTAAGGGTCTTCACGTTATTTCTTCACATGTCACATAGGAAGAATATAATAGAATTATGACTTGTGAAACATCAAAAGAGGCTTGGGATATTTTGTCACTCACTCACGAGGGCACTAGCACAGTTAGGGCTTCAAAAATTCAAAATCTCACTACATAGTTTGAGACCATTAGGATGTTAGAGAGTCAGACCTTTCATGAGTTTTATGCTAGGTTGTCCAATATTGTCTACTCATCGTTTAACCTAAGTGAAAAAATTCTAGACAACCGTGTCATTAAGGAAATCCTTAAGTTGTTGCCTAGTAGATTTGATGCGAAAGTGACCATTTTAAACTCCTTGGGTAGGTTAGAGTCAACAAAACTAGAACATATTGTAGGTGACTTACAAACCTATGAAATCGACATGATTACCTCTAAGCAAGTGCCTAAGAAAGAAAAGGGTATTGCTTTGAAAACCCGGAAGGTGGAAATTAAAGTTTCGGATTCTGATTCTGATTCCGATTCCGATTTTGAGGATGTTGCTTTGTTGGCAAAGAAATTTAAAAAATTTATTAAGTTTCAAAAGCAATCGAAAGATGCCAAGAAATTTGAAAAATTCAAAAATAACAAAGTAGATCCCACCTCTACGGATAAGTTTGAGAAGCTTAAGAGAGATGAGTCGGATAAGTGTTTTGGGTGTGAGGGGTACGGTCACAAAGTTAAGGAGTGTCCCACTAAACTTAAGAAAGAGGGCAAGCAACCCATTGTCTATAATGCCACCTTAAGTGATAGTGATCCATAAGAGGGAGAGATATCCCCCATTGAGCGTAACTTTGTTGCATTTATGGCATGTCATGTGAGGGACGACGATACTACTCATGGGAATGATACTTCCAAGGAGGTTTTGAGTGAATCCCATATTAGTGAGGGTGAATAGAGTGAATAGGAGGAGGTTGATGTGAAAGAATTGCAAAATGCGTTTAATGAGTATATGCCGAAACGGTGAAGGTGAAAAAGGCAAACTCAAAATTGCAATCTAAGTTGAATGAGTGTGCCATTAAAAATAATGATAGTTTGATTGAGGATCTTAGGGAACGGGAGAAGAAGTTTAGGGAGAAATAAGAGTTTATGGAGAAAGAGAGAGATAATCTCCGTGGTTTGATGGAGTCCATGAAAAAGGTTATTTTAGTGTTTAAGGAGTCTAGACGTTCGTTCGAGTCTAGGATTCACGAGTTGGAGGAGATATTGATAGAATCGTCTAGAGTCAAGTTTGATTTGGAGGCTAGGTCAGAGAAGTTAGGTAAGATCCTAGGCACCGTCCAAATTAAGGAAGATATGGGAGGTATAGGTTTTGGTGAGAGAGTTGTTCCCATTCCCCCCGCACGTGTGAGAAACACTAGGAAGGTTAAAAAAGGTCCACATAAAGGTAATCATTACCACCACCGCTACACTTGCTCGTTTTGTGGTAGGAAAGGTCACCTTAGGCGTTATTGTTATGACCTTAGACAAGTTGCTAGGAAGTTTAGGAATAAAGTTGCACTGGTTCCCAAAACCCCCATGCGTCGTTTTACACCTACTTGGGTTAGGAAATCGGATTTAGTGGCTTTAGGAATTGCACTTCATGATTCTCGTTTGGGTTCACTTGATTCTTTCCATGCTAAATCTAAAGGATGGCAGTGTTTCCATGTTTATCATATGCTAGTTTGCTTCATGATATATTCATTGTTAGTATTATGTCATGTGTATCATTTTGTATTATAGTTTTAATTTGTTTGAGTCTTATTTGAAAAATATAAAAAGATTTTGTTTTTGAGAAAAACTTTTGAAAACACAAAAAGATTTTGTTTTTTTAGTCAAAATATGTTTGAAAAGCCAAAAAGAGTTTAGGTTTTTGCTTTTGAGTTTACATGTTTGATGTGGCATATTGGTATGCTTGGACCCCCTCCCCCCCCCCCCCCCCATCGTTCCATTTTCCATGTGGCTGGGACATTTGGTCATTATTATCAATGCTTAGAATGATCTTAACCATTTTTTATATGGGGTTATTTCGAAGTTTTTGATTTGACTTTGTATATATGCCAACATTGCACACATGCACGAGTTTATATGGATGTTTGACTTCTCTTGCATATTTGAATTTGGTGAGGCGTTCTTATTTCAATCTTGTCATCTATGCCTTCAGGAGAAGTGTGCATGTAATAACCTTTTATCGTGAGGATTTAAAATTGGTAAAAATGATGAGTGTTTCACGGGAAAGGGATGCGAGAGTTCAAAAATGACTCGTCGTGAAAGCCACCGTTTAAAAGAGCCCAATAGAAAATGCAATATGCTAAGAAAAGGGCCAAATTTATTTAGTTCATTCCAAAGAAAATATGATATTATTTGGGGAGTTTGGATGAATTAAAAATTTAACCTAATGTTGAAACATTGCAATTTGACGTTATTGTTTGTAGAATCGTCAAAATTATGGATTTGTGTGCATGTAGTATGTTTATTTCATTAAGCTCACACTTTAATTGTCATATGGCTATGATAAAGTTTGATGATTTATAGCTATCAATTAGAGCTTCATAATCGTTTCGATGTGCTGGAATTGTGACTCATTTGTTGTAGTTTCACGCCCATTCATTCCATATCCATGTTTGAGCACATCGGTACTATGTTTGCATGTAACTCGCATTTTAAGTTTTTATGAGTTTTTGCGTTTTGTGTTAAAAGCCTAATGTTTTAACACTGTTTTGATTCTGTCAGGCCCTTCCTGGAATTTTTTTATGAAAATTTTTTCACTAGGCAATACATCATAATATTTATGGGAAATTGGGAAATTTTGGCAGGTCGCACGAAGTCGTTCAAACGATAACTCATCTCGCGCGAACGACTTCTGACTTCATTCGAGCGACATCCTCATCTCGTTTGAGCGATGTCCCTGGCTCATTCGAATGATAGAATCAAAAATGGCTTATGATTGGTTTGCAGTCCTCAGGTTCAAATCGGTATCACACCTGATTAATTTGCGATATTCTTTGTGTGATTCCTTGGTTTACTAGCTACTGATTTGTCATGACATGATCTTATTTAGCTGGTTGTTTCATGTTTATCTAGAATTTTTCATTTTTTTAAAATTGGTATGAACTTGATTCAATTTGGTATCATATTCTCATGCTAGATATTTCAAATTGGTTTATCTTTTCACCGGATTATCTATTCGAGACAAAAAGGGGGAGAGATGTATGTGATGCAGGGGGAGATTTGTTGAGCGTTTCTATTGATATCTGGATTAACAAATTGATTGATTGTATTGGTATCAAATAATTTCTCTCATGTTTCAAATGATTTGTTCATATTAGAAATATAAATTGGTATCATTTGTTCCTCCATACTTCACTGGGTATTTGTTTGTATGTTTCATGTGTGTAGGTATGCTTTCAGGGATTCGAGATTTCAAGTCTACATCACGTTTAGACAGTTCATGTTTGTCGGTGCTACAAATTCTAGTCCATGTCCTGTATTTTTTATTTTGGGTTTATGAGATGGGATTTAGGCGTCATACGGCTTGACGGCCCGGTTAGCCATTTCACCGGTATAGTTTTGTTCCGGAATAGTCAAAGGGGGAGATTTGTAAGGACATAAATTTCCAATTGAGTCCTTGTATTGTTTTAACCTAATTTCGTGAACAAAATTGTGTTTGTAAAATGTCATAGGGAGAATTTTATTTTGTCACGATCCCACTTGGTCTATGACGTATTGAAGAAATTGAATACGTTGTGGAAAAGCTTCAAAGAATTAATATGTCAAAGTTTAATTGGTGCAAGTTTAATCGTCTTCAAAGATAATTTCATTCCTAGATCACTCAGATATGAATGTGTATAATTAATGGTGCTCGGAATTATTTTATAAAAGATAAGGATGTAATTTTTATAAAGAAAAATGTTTTTAAATGTTTTAAAAGTATTTTAAAGGTTTACTTTACGTTTTATGATGATAAGCACGTAAAAGAGTTTGACATTTTTGGATCTCTCATTGGAAGAGACGTTTTAAATAAAAAGTTAAAAAGTTAAACTTTCACGCTGTCATTCAAACGACATCCAATCTCGTTCGAACGAGATGGGATGTCGCTCGAACGAGTTCCTCATATCATTCGAACGACACATTTTTTGAGGCAGAATTTAAATCCTATTTAAACAGTGGTTTCATCATAGTTTCGTAAGTGTGCTTTCTGGAAAACAGTTTTACGAACCAGAACCTTGTTTGCACATGTTTTCTAAGGTTTAAAAGTCTTACACACATCCTTAGAGTTTGCAAAGATCCTAGTTATCATTCTTATGTGTTTACGTGATCTTATTGTACCAAAATTATTTGTTCTACACATTGAACAGAAAGGGTTTTGCAGTAAAGAAAAGAGAAGGACTTCTTGTTCGACATCGTAGACGAATCAAAGCCATTCAGTGGACACCGAGACATACGTGGACGCATATGTTGTGGACAGGTATCGTGGAAGAAGGACTTTCTACGTGGGCACTGTGAGAGGAGTGGTTGAAGATAAGAAGAGCTTCAAGACCCGTGGGGATCGAGTCATTGAATGAGACTTTGTCTGTCTTTGTAAAACCATATTCATAGTGATTGTCTGGCTTGGTCCATCCGAGGTTGTTTTCCCGTTTTGAGTTTTTTTCCTCGTACATCCGGTGTTGTGAGTATTCTTTACTTTATTTTACTTGCTTTAATCACTAGATGCATGTTTAGGATTAATCAAGATAAAACTTGTTTAAAGTAAGAATTGAGTTTTTCACAACTTGGTTTGGTGCATAATTAAAAGTTGGATCTTTTTCGGAGAAAATTTGGTTTTGTTTGAAACACACATATTGGTCACTCTTCAGAGAGGGAAGCAAGCACCCTAGATACACCTTGGCAGGCATCCAAACACACTAACCACCCTCAAGAATCTCTGTCAAGTATTAAAAAAGCTTCGTAATAAATGACAATGGTGGGTGAGTAAACTCTCTAGTTTGTAATAACTCCCTCTGATGTGTATTATCTCTAGTAATAACTTCTGAACTTTCAAAAAGATCATCATCTCCTCAGAGGTGGTTGGGGTCCTTAAATAGCCTCCCACACCACCCCAAGGCAACTCCGCCATTAATGCATGTGAAAGACATCCCTCATACTTTATGTCACAAACATTAAATACCTGATGCACTAGTTGTCTCCACGTCATGAACATTAAATGCCAAGACATGCCTTTTTCCTAACCACTGTGTGTCAGGGGGGCTGGTTTCACAGAGGTGGCTCACCTACTGTCTGACAGCCCCAATTACCACGGTGGTTTACTCAAGTGTAGGTTTGACATTTCCTAGTTGGTTAGTGACATCAGATAAAGTGGATATGACATCAAGTAGAGGGTTTTTTGGCTCACAAATCAACGCTCGATGGAACTCAAGGCTTCTCCCCCCCCCCCCCCCCCCGAGGTTCCACGGTTAGGGTCCTTTGGTGTTTTACTAGGTGTATCTAAGATGGTCAGGATAAGCCCCAAGGGTGACTCACTTCTCAATCCTCCAAACCAAGTCCCTCCAAAGTTCCCACGACGAGGTCATTCGGTAGAGCATAAAAGCTCCCCCAGGCCCTGCCAAGTCTGGTCTCTCGCTAGTACCGTTCGACCTCACACATAATCATTATTCTCGTTACATCATTATAATCGTTATAGCCCATAGTCAATATAAACAAAAGATACAATATGGCTAAGTAACACAACCAGCTAAAATATGAGTTTATACGCTAAGTTGCCTCGCTGAGATGCCACGCTGAGTTTCCACGCTAAGCTGCCTTAACCCCAGATACTGTTGTAAATAGGGGAATTATCCTTAATCTCCGGATTACCTTCAAGACCCCTCTACATTTTCCCCTTCGCGAAGAGATTTATTGTGGTAATAGGAAATGTCTGCATGAAAACTTCTCAATCCGATGAACCTCCTCTGTGTGTAAAAAAATCTGGTATCCTTTCCTTCGTTATAGCACCGCATTAGAATCACCAGGAAAAAGTAAAATTCTTCGAAAGGCCTACTAACCTTCTCAAATATTCATTTCGACGCTTGGTAAGTGAAATTCTCCCATTCATGTCGTTTGTGGAGTACAATCGTGAGTAGTGATTTTTTCGTTGGGACTGCCCCTATTATTGGGCGCCTTGTGAAATTCTTCCCTATAACGTTTCACTATGTTCAAAAAAGCATAAATTCTCCCCGATGTAGCCGAGTCACAATTTAAACAACGTTTGGACTTGTGGCGAGGGGACATAGTAGCTTTTAGAACCATTGGGACATCTTCTTTGTTAGGAGTTTATTGGATATGACTGACGAAAATTCTGGGGCTAAAATGTAATATCCCGTATTTTTATGACTTTTAAATTTGGGAATTTATTAAATTTAATTAGAGATATTAATTTAATATTAATTTGAAAATCATTTAAATATTTATGAGCGTTATCAGAGTTAGTAATCATTGGAATTTTGTTATAAATTACTTTGTGGGTAAAGTAAGATGTGTAATTAAATTTAGTAAAATTATCACGAGAATCTAATTTGATAATTTTGGAAATTTTATCGGGTCGCGCCTGTGTCGTGTCGGGATTAAATTCGCATTATTAAAAGTGAATAAATTATAAGTCTCCCGTATGGTCATTTTGAGTGCGTTAATGTGTTCGGAAGGGTCGAGATAGTCAAAATAATGTACCCGAGGGTTTAATTTGGGTCTTGGGACGTTTTAGACATTTTGTATTTTTGGGCATGGAAATCCACGAATTTTCTAAGGTTATATCAGATGGTAGGGGTTATTTTCTAGGGTTAGAATAACCAAAAACCAAGGAAGGCCATTGGAGAGGAAGAGGAGAAGATTTCCAAGTAGTTCTAGGCCAAGAACTCCACTGTTTGCACCGCCGTCACTGCCAAATTGTAGATCGCGCGACGAGGATCACAACCACACCAATTTCTTCCACAAATCAGAAATAAAGATTTCCAGGAAAGTATCTATCTTGCTTTATTTTAGTTAATGCTTCAATTATATTAGTCTAGGGTTCATTAGAACAAGTTTTCGTGAAAGAAAACATATATTGGAGACTAGAATTTACATGTTGTAGAGGTGAAAATCATATTCTGGAAATCTATTTCAATTGTAGAGGTTGAACCACGAATTTGCATTGAGTTAGGAGTAAAAAATCTAGAAAAAGAATGGGAAGAACTAAGTTAAAGAAAAATATTAGGGTTCTTGAAATTTATATAGATTTTGCCCTTTTAATTCGTTATACTTGATGAAAACTCACATGTCTTACTTAGAATATTATGTAATTGGTTATATAACACTTGTAGTATCATTTGTTGGGAGTTTGGGAATCAAAAATGATGATTTGGATGAGTTGGGAATAAGTTTCCCGTAACTGGTATTTCTGTAGTTTCACCATAACTGCTTGATCGATCGATCGACCAAAGAGCATCGATTGATCGATGATCGATCGACCCACTTCCATCGATCGATCGAACCCTCCTGGAAAATTCATATTCCTCTTTTAAATAGTTTAATTCAATTAAAATGAGTGTTACCCTTTGGACATTATTGTTAGAACATTTTGGGACATAAAGAGGACTAGTAGGACTTTGTAAAAATGGAGCATTTAAGGTAAAGGCGAAATTATTGTTAACGGGGAGTGATTTACACTTAAGGAATAATGGGAACGTGTGTCTAAAGGAGTGAGACTCGTAAGGAAGTTACATCATGAAATAAGAGAGTATATAATGAAATTATACTTAGGGAGATAGGATACTATGAGTGATACGAAGTAAGTTGGAATAATTCCATAAATAAGAATAAAAGAGACGAGTTGTTATACGGGATAATCTTGTAATGTGTACTAAGAACAAATATCATATGTATGGGTCGTGGGTGTACCTAATTTAGAAATGGGAATGGTAGTATACTTATATATGACTGTATTTATGCATATACTACATACGTGTAAAAATCATGCCCGCGCTACTTGCTATCACTGAGGTTACCGCGCCGGGACAGTCTTATCTCGATGGGACCTTTATGGGAGATATTGACTTGTACCCTAGAACATAGGAATCCTTGGTACATGTTATTCGATCGATAGTCAGACGATCCTAAGAGACATGAGGGTATGTTCTGACCTTTTGGTGACTTGGAACTATGCCTCGCCTCAATTTGTATGTGTTTTGTGTTAATATTGTTCAAGAGTGATTATGAACTAGTATTTCCCTTAGTACGAGTGATATGGGGACTTGATACCAGAGTATGCCAGTACCATAAATTTTATGTGGGGTGCCGATAGTATATATATATTATATGAGTGATTAATATATATATAGACTTGAAATTTGGAACTTTCTGCGGTGACTAAAAGTAGTTAAGTAATGAATAAATATTTCGACTTTAATATAAGTGTTTGAAAAGTTTGAGGTAATACTGAATGACTTTATAATGAAATGAAATTCTTATGAAAACTTTACTCTCAGAAATTAATTATCTTAGCTATAGTAATGGTCGGCATGAAACCCTGTGAGGAATTTAAGATAAGATTAACTTGTGGGGATTAATAGTGCGGTAGGTGTGCACATTAGAATAGAGGTGAGAATTTCTCAAGAGAGTGTCGTATACTAATATGATTGTTGCATTAGCCAGTAAACATTTTAAATACTTACTAAACTGGATTTTTAAACTCTTTTACAAGCGGGCTCTGACCCGTTTCCTTTTATCTCTTCTCTCTTGTATATATATGTATATATTACAGGTGCCCAGCCAAAGGGGCATCATGCTTCGGATTCTTTGGAAGGAACGTGCCTTAGATTAGGTGGGAGTTGCAGGCCTTTTGCTTAGACGAACTCATTATTGATTCCACTCCTAGTTCTGTTTTATCCAGTTGGGCATGTGTCGCCTTTTTTTTCCTTATTCAGTTGGTTTTGTCAGAGATTGTGATTCATTTACTTTCAGTATTTTTCTTTTGGGATTTGATACTGTCAAGATGCTTTTCCTTTGAAGTTTTAAAGTTGGAATTAGTTATTTCAATTCTTAAATTGCTTGGATGATCTTTTCCATTCTAGTTATTTGTGTGACTCTTAAACTATATATTATGAAAGATTTTTATTATTGGGATTAGATTAAATATGGAAATAATGTTTTAAATGGTTTTGACACTTAGCTTAATTATTTAGGATGTTTAATTTGAAAAGTTATTTTGTGACAGTGATGCTAAGAATGAACCAACTATTCACCTTGGTTATAATTTAATAAAGGACTGATCACCCGGTATTTAAGTAGGCGGGGTGTCACAGGTGGTATCAGAGTATCAGGTTCTAGTGTCCTTTAGGATCTGTACAATTTATTTCTCTTTCAGCTTAGTGTCTTTGATATAGAGCCCTATTTTTAGGATTGTTGTATCCTTGCATTTACGCTTACGTCTTCAGCTATTTGAGATTTGCTAATAACTGTAGACTAATAAACTTCCTTCTCGTTTTAGATGCCTCCGAGATGCACACCCAAGGACAGACGTGCCCAGGTCGAGTACCCAATAGCTCTAGCTCAGGGAGTGATGAATGCAATAGAGGTATATGCTATCGTTGCCCAGGCGGTGAATGTTGCATTAGCGGTAGTACAGCAGGATCCACCCCAGGTTCAGGCAGTGGCGCCAGTACCATCACAGCTTCCATCTCCATAGGAGCGGCTTAGGGATGCCTTCCAGAAGGCGCATCCCCCGGAGTTCGCGAGTAGTTCGAATATCATCATAGCCAGCCAATGGAAGAAAGATATCCAGAGGCATCTGCGCATGTACGAGTACACGGACGTGCATAAATAGATGTTGGCTTCCTTCAAGCTAGTGGGGGACACTTTACCGTGGTGGGAATCCACCACCACCTTGGAGGAGAGGGACATTATCACGATTCGTCATTCTGGGCACGTTTTATCCGCAAATACTTTCCATCTGTCGTGCAGACTGAGATGAGACGGAAGTTACTGAATCTGAAACAGGAGAATACGACTGTTGCTGAGTACGAGGAGGAGTTCACTAGACTTCTCACTATAGTGCCAGATGAGGCACCCACTGATGGGAAGAAGATATTGTTGTTTGTGGACGGGTTGTCCTAGAGGATCCGTCAACACCTCATAGGTAATATGTCATTGAATACCTACACGGATGTACTCAATGCTGATTTGTTACACTATTAGGATCACTTCTTCCATCTGCAGGGATGCAAACAAGCAAGATATTCCAACCAGCAGTGCAGGACAGGGGGTAGTAGTACTGGAAGAGCACTGGCATCTCAAGGGCAGACTCGTCATAATGAGCAGAGTTCCCATCAGGGGAACCTACCAAGCGGTTTCGATCAGGTGACTCCAGGCAGGGATTTGAGGGATTTAGGCAGGGCCAGTCTAATCAGCAGGGCCAACACCGTCAGCCGCAGGGTCAGCAGCAGGGCCAGCAGGGCTAATGGCGGGGTGGTAACGACCAGCAGGGCCGTAATCAGCAGGGATATGGGGAGGAGATTTCAGGGGCCGACGCTTTGGGTGTGGTAAAAATGGCCATAGGCGTCAGGATTGTCCAGAGGGATCTAGGGCCCCACAGTAGTAGGGTGCCCGCAATGATCCACAGAGGCCACTTTTTCCAGCCGCCCTCCCAGCACCAGCTCAGGCACCAGCCCTACCAGCTATCCCAGCAGCTCCAGGATAGTAGGGGCAGTTACAGTATGGATGTGTCTATAACGTCCACCAGGCAACAGCTCCTCAGGCACCACCCGCGATTGAGGGTAAGTTTCCTATCCATGGTACTATGGGTCAAGTTTTATTTGATACTGGGGCGACACACTATTTTATAGCTACTCATTTTGCGAAGGCCTTAGGATTATTAGCCACGGCAGAGAGAACTATGACATGCGTAGACTCACCATTGGGAAATGGGTCATTGATTTTCTTTATATGCCGAGGTGTGGAAGTATAGATTGGTAGCTTAATCTTACCAGCAGATATGTTAGTCTTAGATATGCATGAGCACAATTTTATTAATGGCATGGATTGGCTCGCAGCCTACAGACCCATAATAGATTATTTCGGTGGGAGTATTATCTTTTCCATTCCGGGGTAGGAGATGTTTCTAGTGGAGATGCCTCACCCAGAGGGAGGCTCTTCCGCTCATTTGTATTACATAGAGGAGGATACCTCTAAGGAGGTCGTGATTCCCTTAGACTCGATCCCAGTTATTCGTGAGTATTCTGATGTATTTCAGGAGATACCGGGCCTACCCCCAATCGAGAGATAGATTTTGTCATAGACTTGTTACCGGATACTCAACTGATAGCACGCGCTCTGTACTGTATGGCTCCAGCAAAAATGAGGGAGTTACGATATCAGATAGAGAAGCTGTTAGGTTAGGGCTTCATTCGTAGGAGTACCTCACCTTGGGTCGCTCCAGTTTTGTTTGTGAAGAAGAGAGATGGTTCACTGAGGCTATGCGTGGACTATCAGGAGCTGAACAAGGTCACGATATGGAACAAATATCCATTGCCATGAATCGATGATATGTTCGACCAGCTGAGGGGAGAAACTTTCTTTTCGAAGATAGATTTGAGATCAGGATACCATCAGCTACAGATTAGGGAGCAAGATGTTTTGAAGACTGATTTCTTGACGTGATATGGGTCCTATGAGTTTAGAGTAATGCCATTTGGACTTACAAATGCTCCAGCCGTATTCATGGACTTGATGAACCGATTGTTCAAAGAGTTCTTAGATCAGTTTATCATCGTCTTCATAGATGACATCCTGATATATTCACATACTGAGGAAGAGCATGATGAGCACTTGGGGAAGGTTCTTAAGACTCTACGAGAGCATTAGTTGTATGTTGAGTACAAGAAGTGAGGATTCTGGCTACGGGAGGTGCAGTTTTGGGGACATGTTGTATCTGAATTGGGGATAGCAGTTGACACGAATAAAGTGTCAGCAGTGAGGGAATGGGGATAGCCCATGACACCGATGGAAGTGCGTAGTTTCTTGGGGTTAGTCGGGGTACTAAAAGAGATTCATCCGAGGGTTCTCCAAGAAAGCAGGTCCATTAACGAACCTGACTCGCAAAGGGGTACCATATGTTTGGGACGATGCTTATCAATTAGCTTTCGATGAGCTAAAAGATAAGCTGACTTCGGCACCAGTTCTTTCTTTACCCAAGACGAGAGTGGAGTATCTGGTTTACACCGACGCCTCCTTACGGGGACTCGGGGGAGTACTTCAGCAGGAGGAGAAGGCTATAGCTTTTGCCTCCCGCAAGCTTAAGCCGCACGAGAGAAATTACCCCACTCATGACATAGAGTTAGCAGCGGTCGTCTTTGCATTAAGGATATGGAGACATTATTTATTGGGGGAGAAGTTCCGCTTGTTCACAGACCACAAGTCACTGCAGTACCTGTTCACTTAGCGAGAGCTGAATATGCGAGGTGGTTAGAGTTTTTGAAAGACTATCAGTTCGACACACAGTACCATCCAGGGAGGCTAACGTGGTTGCTGATGCATTGGGTCGTAGACCGGTAGACGACGTAGCGGACATCTGGAGAGAAAAGTGGAAAGAGTTGGGTCACCAGGATGCGGTAGCCCATTCCTTTATATCTGTCATGACAGTGACACCCGAGATTGTTACGGGGGTAATACAAGCACAGACAACATACTCATTTTTCCAGTAGAAGATCATACGGCTTTTAGTTGAAGGTGATGAGTCCTATTCAGTTGGTTCCGATGGAGGTTTGAGGTTTAATGGGATATTAGTGGTCCCAGAAGGAGAAGGCCTACATCATGCAGTGATGACACAGTCTCACAGGTCTAGATTTACGGTGCATCCCAGGGGAGATAAGATGTACCGGGGTATGAGGCGAAAATATTGGTGGAGTTGGATGAAGAAGGACATTGTTGAGTTCGTGTCCAAGTGTTCTACTTGCCAGATGGTAAAGGTAGACCACTAAAAACTGTCAGGGTTTCTTTAGCCGTTGGAAATACCCACGTGGAAGTGGGAGAGTATCCCCATGGATTTTATTACTGGGTTTCCTACATCACAGCGGGGTCACGGCTCCATCTGGGTGATTGTGGACCGTTTGACCAAGGTGGCTCATTTTCTGCCAGTACGGACAGACTATACCATGGGCCAGTATGATCAGTTGTTCATTACTGAGATTATTAGACTACATGGGGTGCCCCTGTATATTGTGTCAGACTGAGACAAGATTTTCGTGTCACGTTTCTGGGATAGTTTTAAGGAGGCAATGGGTATAAAGTTGAGATTCATTACAGCTTATCACCCATAGACATTGAAGCCCTTATGCTTTTGACTCACTTGAGTCTATATTGTATAAGTGCTCATCTAGTTTGTAAATTGTGACAAAATTATGTCCTCCCTAGAAACCAAAGAACCTCAAAAGTTAGTTTGCTACTTCATCTCTCTATCTTGTAGTGATCAAGAACAAATTGCCAACACTCACACACAGTAGAATTTATTTATTGCATATCATACTGCATAATAATGTGTGTATATATGTTGACTGTGTTTAAATCCCTAAGTTTGAATTTTAATAATTTTTTGGGATTTTATAAACATTTTTTAAATAAGGTTTTCTTAATTAAAACTTGATTTAAAAGTTTATGTTGTCAATCTGTAAATATAATTTGTTGGGTATATTGGCCTAATGTTACCTTAGGTAGAATCCGAAAGCGGAGTAAACCTTAGGGTGTGGTTTTAATTACTTTAGGACGCACGTTTCATATCCTTTTATTGACCAACATCTGTCTTCATCTGATTGGCTGAGACTGTGTTTCTTTACTAAGTTATAAACGCGTATGTTTTTAGCCCTTGGATCATTGGCTATCGACGATCTGCATGTTGTCTTGGTGAATCCCAGTACAACATTTTAAACCAATCAGGTATCATTTAAGCACCGCATTCTTAGAACCCTTCGATCAAAGTCAATTTAACTTGACTTAATCATGGCCCTTGGTTTTGATCCAGTCTCTCGAACCTTCTCTTCACCCTATAAAAGGAACCCTATTCTCAGACTTCGAAGACTTTTGCCATTCTCATTTTTTTGAGAAATAGAGAGAGAAGAGAGAGAAGAGAGAAAATAGAGAGAAGAGAGAGAGAGTTAGAAACCCTAACCCTGTTCGTCAAAGCCTCTTCCATCCAAACTCAAACACTTCTTCAAAACTCCTTCATATCCAAAACACTACCCTGAGTGTTCTTGAGTGTTTGAGAGTTTGAGTTGAGTTTGTAATTGCGGTTGTAACCTCTTATTCATCAGATCTTATTTTCAACTTAAACTATTACTTAGATCTACTTTCTGATTTCATAGAAATTTTAGATTTGAGTTATTCATGTTACATTACACTTAGTTTCATTCTTTATTTCTCATCTTGAGAAATATATTGTTAATTATTTTCTATAAAACGTTTGCTTACTTTGAAATCAACAATAAATGCTTTTTGTTTCTAGTTCTAGTAAAACTAAACCTTTTACCTAGTTTGGAATCTCACTTGGAGGTTTTAAATCTCGAAAAACTTTTCTAAATTCTGAGATTGATTAAGACCTTGACTATCTTCCTAGCAAGGTATCCGTGGATTCTGGGATTGATTTAAAGGTCAAATAAGGTTCAAAGTTTTGTAAGAAGAAAGAAAAAGAAAAGATCACAGCATATAGTGTTGCTGTAATTTGTTAGGACTATTTGTACTTAATAAGTTTGTGTGTGTGTGCATGCATGTGTTAGAGAGCACCTCCACAAACACTTTCACCCTACAACACGAAAAGTGTTGGTAATAAGATCTTTTGAACAAAGAGTCGACGTAAAGTGCTGGAACAAATCAGAAGTTAACAAATTGGGAGAACTACATCTACAATCAGAACTGCAGAGAAGTTATAAGGACACCATAGGGTACATTCCTAAACTTGTATAGGTTTGAGTTATGAGAACGTGTGTGCTCGCGTTCAAATGATCAAATTATATATAAAACCCTTTTAATCCAAACAAACCCTAAACATGCAGCAGTATGTGATTGAATAAATTGATAATCTACGCAAGAACATTCAAACACATGCAATTAAGGAAAAATCCCCCTCAGGGGCAAAACCATTTATTTTCACTATAATTTGTAAGAGAACGGCTTACAATCGGATTACAATGAAAATACAAGTTGACTAAGAATTACCCTCGGGTATCGGATTCTGTAGTCGCAGCTGGAATTATCCCTTTCTAGTAGGGCTGCAATGAAGAAGAAGAACAGTCTCCTCCACAAGGGTTGAACAAACCAAAGTTGTGTTCTTGGGTTGCAAAAGGATTCACAAAGGTTTGGCAATGATGTGTGAATCAAAACATGAGTCTTGGGACTCAAAAATATGAAGACTAGATGTATTTGGACTCTCAAATTCATCTCCTAAAGTCTTGAAAAACAACTCCCCCGAAGTTGGTATTTATAGGAAAAAATATGAAGAGTCCCACATTCTTAAAACTCTAAAATTCTATCCAGCGTACAAAAAAAACAGCATTCTTTAAGGAATTTTCTCTATCTTCAAAAGGTCATAACTCCTTCACCGTAGCTCGGATTGAGGTGCCGTTTTTTCCAGTATCTTCGTTGCGGCGAGATCTTCAACTTTCTAGTTGACCAGGCCTCCGAACTATGGATGTGAAATTACGAAAAATCCCTTGAACTCTCCTATTGTGCCTTTTTTCACTGTTTTGACTTCCCTTGCGTACCACTTGCATTAAGTCCCTAAAATCTTGGAACATGAAGTCATTGAGGCAGATGTGGGACATATTAGTGGAGATAATGCATGCTTGATTCCCGGAATTCGGATAGAGGCCGTCATGTGAGATCGTGAGGAGACGTGCCAAATGTAGCGGCGTACGACATAAATAAATGAAACATTTCGGACATGTGAAAAATGTCCTTACAAATATCCCCCTATGTCTATGCCGGTACATACATAAAAAATCTGAATTATCAAATATGAAATTGCCTATAAAAATCTACCCTCCCATGAACCCAAAACTGGAAAAGGTACAAATGAATAGTCTTCATCGTTTGTTCTTTAATTCTTCAGGAATCTCAAAACTTTTCTCATCAGGGTGTGCAACATATAGATCTACAATCTTCATACCTACACACATGAGACAAAGCAAATACCACGTGACATATCGAGTTTGAAATGAAGACTATTCAAACTCCCCCAGAATTCAAACTCCCCCATAATATAATAATTCTTTCTCCCCCTTTTTATGATGTCCGCAAATGGACAAATTAGAGAAATAAATCAAATAAGCAAGTGCGGGGTGTCACTAGGATAAAAACACACCATGAATAAACAGAAAGCAACCAAGTCAATGATAGCGTAAATGAAGTGGTGTGATCAAATTCGATAGGAAAATCAATGCATACAAACATGACATATGTGCACGATGAATATTGGATATTCCTAGGGAATGAACTCAAATGCTTCCTTTGGTGTAAAAAAGTGACAATATAAGATATTGACTCAATCAAATCAACAAATTAAAGCTCAAAATGATTTTCACACCAATAACGTCCAAAATGATTTTATGCTTTTTCAGGACTTTCAAGAAAGTGCAAACCCATTTAGATTCTCCAACCAAACTCCCTCAGATATTGTATTGAATAGAGGCATTCTAAATTCTCAAACTTTGGAGAATTGATGGTGAAACCTAAGTGGCCCATATTTGGCATGAATTGCTTTTTATTGCCTTTAAATTTTTTCGGGCTCTTTTAACCTCTTTGGACCTCGGATATTAAAATTCCTCCATTTTTTAGGTCCTTTTTAATGGTGGCTTTTGCGCAAAGGATAGATTATTACCTTTCGCAGCCCCTCCCTATTATACAAAAACACACAATCTCACCAAAACGGTTTTTACATGCATTCCAATCTTGTCAAGTTTTATCGCATATTGTACATTGTATAGACATGATTGAGATGAAAACACGCAAGCCAACATGAGATAGACAAGTGCAATAATCAAATATAGCCGTGCATGTGTGCAATAAAGGATATAGGAGTCAAACATGTAGGAAGATATCACTAATTACATCTCAAAGACTCCAATCAATGTAAAGCACATGGATGAAATGATGTAGCCTCTCAAATCTCTATCAAACAGTCACATGGATAAATGGAATGAAGTTGTGACTTGGCTATCTTACATGCTCATCCATAAAAGAAGCAAAATACAAAAATCTTTTTGGATTTTTTCAAAAATTTGGAAAAAAAGAAATAAAATCTTTTTGTGCTTTTCTCAAAATTTTTCTTAAAGGAAAATCTTTTTGTATTTTTTTTTTTAAAAGCAATATAAAAATCAAAAGGAATAAAACAAAGATGTACAACAAAGTAATGGTACATATAAAACAGACTAGCAATAGGAAGCATACGATATGAACATGAAGAAGCATCCTATTCTAGACATAGACCAACCCCTCAGTCAACTGTGCAAATCCCTAAAGATTTCCTAAGACTCTCAAATCTAAGGGCATCTAAAGGTTTCGTGAAAATATCGGCTAACTGACGGTCGATAGGAACAAAACTCAGAGATACGACTTTCTCTTCAACTAACTGACGAATAAAGTGCTCACGTATCCTGATGTGTTTTGTGCGCGAATGCTGAACTGGATTGCGGGATATGTGTATCACGCTCGTGTTATCATAGGAAATGGTCATGGTGTCCTGTGATATCCCATAATCCTCCAGCATTTGCTTCATCCACAAGAGTTGTGTGCAACAACTCCCGCCGGCTATGTACTCAGCCTCCGCAGTGGACAAAGAGATGGAATTTTGCTTCTTGCTCAGCCAGGAGACAAGAGCAGAACCAAAATAGAAACACCCACCAGAAGTGCTCCTACATCCATCTACATCCCCAGCCCAATCGGCATCCGAGTAGGCGGACAGACGGTCATCGGTATCAAAGGAATACCAAATCCCGTATGAGAGAGTCCCACTTATGTATTTAATAATACGTTTTAGAGCAAGTAAATGTGACTCTTTTGGGGATGCCTGATAACGCGCACAGACTCCAACACTAAAGGCGATGTCGGGACGACTGGCAGTCAAGTAGAGGAGACTACCTATCATACTCCGATATAAGGTTTGCTCTACGTCCTTGCCTGAAGTGTCCTTACTAAGCTTGATAGTGGTACTCATAGGTGTACGTGCATGCTTAGCAGAGTCTAAACCAAATTTCTTCACTAGGTCTCTAGCATACTTGGATTGGGAGATGAACATCCCATCCTCTAGCTGACGAACCTGGAGACCAAGGAAGAATGTAAGCTCACCAACCATGCTCATCTCAAACTCACTTTTCATCTCCTCTTCAAAGTGGTGAGCATGCTGGGAGCATGTGGATCCAAAGACTATGTCGTCCACATAGACCTGGGCAACCAAAATAGCACCGTCATCTCTCCTGACAAACAACGTCATATCTACTCCCCCTCTCTTGAAGCCACGAGCTAAGAGATAAGAAGTAAGACTCTCGTACCAAGCACGGGGTGCTTGCTTCAAACCATACAAGGCTTTCCTCAGATAGTAGACGTGCTCAGGGTGCTGAGGGTCTTCAAACCCTTTTGGTTGTTCCACATAAACCTCCTCCTGTAGAATGCCATTCAAAAAGGCACTCTTGACATCCATCTGATACACCTTGAAGCGCAGATGACATGCGATGGCGAGCAGAAGACAGACGGACTCAAGCCTCGCAATAGGAGCAAATGTCTCCCCAAAGTCTACACCCTCTATTTGTGTGTAGCCTTGAGCGACCAACCTAGCCTTATTTCGGATTATGGTACCATTTTCATCCATTTTGTTCTTAAAAATCCACCGGGTACCTATCACATTAATCTCACTAGGTCGGGGGACAAGTTCCTAGACATCATTCTTTTTAAACTGAAGCAACTCATCCTACATAGAAGATATCCAGTGTTCATCCTTGAGTGCTTCTTTATGGTTCTTGGGCTCGACTTTGGACGTGTAGCAAAGATGGCTAACAACGTTCTCTAGCTGAGCACGAGTCTTGAACCCTAGAGTGGGATCACCAACAATGGCAGAAGGGTCATGACTCTTGCGAACCCAAGCAGGTGTGTCCCCTAACACAGGAGTAGGGTCCACAGAGTGTGAGAGAGGAACAGGTAAATCACTGTCAGAACAATCCTCATCCTCACACTGAAGGTTAGGATCAATAACCGTCGGAGGTTCGTCATCTTGCACGGTGACGTTTATTGATTCCATAATCTTAGAGCTCTTTAGGTTAAAAACCCGGTACGCTCTGCTATTCGATGAATATCCTAGAAATATTCCCTCGTCGCTTCGGGAGTCAAACTTTCCTAATTGCTCTTTATCCCGTAGGATGTAGAAATTACTCCCAAAGACACGAAAATATGCCAGGTTGGGCTTCTTGCCAGTCCACAACTCATAAGGAGTGTGAAGTGTGTGTGGACGCAGATACACCCTATTCACCATGTGGCATGCAGTAGACACTGCCTCTACCCAAAATCTCCTAGAAACTTTACGACCTAGAGGCATAGATCTAGCCATCTCTTGGATCGTTCTATTCTTTCTCTCAACAATCCCATTTTGCTGAGGAGTTCTCACAGCAGAAAACTCATGTTTGATCCCAAGGCTATCACAGTACAAATCAACCTTTGCTTCCTTGAATTCAGTGTCGTTGTCACTACGTATTCTGTTAATAGTGACACCGTGTTGATTTTGCAGGACACGGCACTTGGTCGTTAAGAAATCTACAGCATCGGATTTCTCTCTCAGAAAACCTTCAATGGAGTATCTGGAGAAATCATCTACCATCACGAGGATGCACCTCTTACCACCTAGACTCTCAGTACGAGTGGAACCCATAAGATCCATGTGAATCAACTCCAGAACACGAGAGGTGGTAATGGAATGTAACTTCCTATGAGGACTACGAATTTGTTTTCCCAACTGACAGGGTCCACAAACGGTCGAAGTTGACTTTCCAAGAGATGGTAAGCCACGTACTAGGTCCTTTTTAGATAAACGATTGAGATCTCTAACGTTCACGTGACCTAGACGTTGGTGCCACAGATCCATAGGAGTGATCGTGGCGATGCTGCAGACAAGTGAGGATGTGGGCTCAGTCCCATAGCAATTATCCTCGGTCCTCACCCCTTGAATCAAAAGTTTATCGGCTTGATTGTAGACTTTACACGCGTCCCGGTCAAACTTTACTGCAAAGTTAGTGTCGCACAGCTGGCTAATGCTGATAAGGTTTCCTTTCAAACCTTTGACGTACAAAACATTTTCTAGCTTAGGAAAACCAGGTAACTTGATAGTACCTCGTCCTATAATGCTAGACTTACTCCCATCTCCAAAGGTGACTCTGCCATCTTGATAATCCTCAAGAGTAGTAAAAAATGAGGCATCACCTGTCATGTGTCTGGAGCACCCACTATCAAAATACCACTGTGAGGTATTATGTGCTTTGAGAGCAACATGAACAACAAAGGCCTTTTTATCTTTCTTAGGCACCCAAGCAGAGATGACCTTTTGTTTGCCTTTGTTGGTTTTAGCTGGAATGTAAGAAGCATTCACTAACGGCGAAGACATTCGTCAGAATTCTTTCATCAAACTCTGAGTCGTGGCAGCTAAGAACTCAACTCGCTCTCTCAGACTAGAAAACTCATCAGTATGTCGTGGTGGAGCAGTAGTACGTCGTGTCCGACCCATGCTATAGTAAGTTTCCCTAAGGTGGCCTTTTCTTTTGCAATAAGTACAAAAGAGCTCAGTCAAAGGCGGACCTTGGTTTGACGATCACCAAAACCTAAAGCGGGGCCGAGGAGCATCTTTCCCATCTTCCCAGATCTGTCCTCGATTTGTACCTTGACTTCCCGTGCTTTCTCAAGATCATGAGTCAGCTGGGCAACAAGGGCTTCAAGTTTCTTCCGAGTCTCCCCGGAGGAATGGAGCTGACTCGTAAGACTAGCCACTTGCTTGATCAAGTCCCCTATCTCTTTCTCTAGAGTAATCTCTCTCTCTCTCTAAACAAATTCTCATTCTCAACACACGTAGATTCTCTCTCTCTCAGGGCGGTGCAGGTGGAGAACTCTCTTTCTCTCGCTTTCCTTAAATCTTCCTCTAGGCAAGTGATCTTAAGAACTAACGCTTTGTTACGCTTTTTAGTTTTAAAAGAATCAGAATATAACTCAGCGTAGGCGCGTTGTATATCACTCTCGCTCTCACTTGTGTCATCCTCCCCCTCACTCACATCGATCTCATTATCGAGGTGTCCCTGTGAAGCATCATCCTTATCGTCGTGAGGAGAACTAGGAGTGATCACCTGGCTGGACATGAATGCGGTGAAGTTACACTCATGCGGTGACTCATCTCCAGAATCCACCGTCTCGACCTCACTGTCGTCACTAAGGGTAGCATTAAGGACAGCTTTCCCTTTCTCTCTATTCAGACGATTTGCACACGCAAAAGCTCTATGACCCCTACCATCACACTCAAAACATCTCTCGCTTTCTTTCAGAGAAGGACTTTTGGAAAATTTTTCATTTTTCTTTTCAAACTTATTTTTCTCAAATTTCTTATTATCTTTAAAATTTCCATTTTTCTTAAATTTGAGAATCCTCTTGAAATTTTTTGCGAAAAGAGCCAAATCATTTAAGTCAAAATCGCACTCAGAATCTGACGTGTCAGTCTCTCTCTTTCTAGATGACTCTACCCTCTTTCTAGCTGACCCCTCACTCCTTCTCTCTTGGGATTTAAGAGCAATTCCCTTATCTTTAGATTTTGAATTCTTAGGGAACATATCAATTTCATAAGTTTGCAAATCTCCTACAAGTTCTTCCAATTTTAGCGTATTTAAATTACCCATAGAATTTAGCACAGTGACTTTAGGGATAAAACGCTTAGGCAAAGAACGAAGAATCTTTTTAACAACTCTAGCATTCGGAATATGTTCACCAAGATTAAAACTAGTATTCACAATGTCAAAAAGTCTAGCATAAAATTCATCAAAGCATTCAGAATCATGCATGGTGATTGTTTCAAATTGAGTTGTCAAGTTTTGCAACTTAGACTCTTTCACAGCATTAGTTCCTTCATGGGTGAGTTGTAAAACATCCCATGTCTCTTTTGAGGTGGTACACGTCATTATGCGTTTGAACTCATCAGGTGTGATAGACCCAGAAATAGCACTTAGACCCTTAGAATTAAAAGATGACCATTTAATTTCTTCATCAGACCAAGAAATGTCAGGTTTCAAGTTGGTCACATTATCAACAGTCACGGTGGGAGGAGTCCACCCTCGTTCAACCAAAATCCAGACACGTTCATCAATGGCTTTTAAAGCCGACCTCATACGGGCTTTCCAATAAGCATAATTTGTCCCGTCAAAAATAGGCTTTTTATAATATGACTTCTCCATTTGAACACGCACTTTTTCAAAAATCAATTTTTTCAGAAAATTGATATCTTAGAAAAATTTTGCGAAAAAAAAAGGAATACGCGATAGATTAGCGTAACCTGCTCTGATACCAATTTGAGAACGTGTGTGCTCGCGTTCAAATGATCAAATTATATATAAAACCCTTTTAATCCAAACAAACCCTAAACATGCAGCAGTATGTGATTGAATAAATTGATAATCTACGCAAGAATATTCAAACACATGCAATTAAGGAAAAATCCCCCTCAAGGGCAAAACCATTTATTTTAACTATAATTTGTAAGAGAACGGCTTACAATCGGATTACAATGAAAATACAAGTTGACTAAGAATTACCCTCGGGTATCGGATTCTGTAGTCGCGGTTGGAATTATCCCTTTCCAGTAGGGCTGCAATGAAGAAGAAGAAGAAGAACAGTCTCCTCCACAAGGGTTGAACAAACCAAAGTTGTGTTCTTGGGTTGCAAAAGGATTCACAAAGGTTTGGCAATGATGTGTGAATCAAAACATGAGTCTTGGGACTCAAAAATATGAAGACTAAATGTATTTGGACTCTCAAATTCGTCTCCTAAAGTCTTGCAAAACAACTCCCCCGAAGTTGGTATTTATAGGAAAAAATATGAAGAGTCCCACGTTCTTAAAACTCTAAAATTCTATCCAGCGTACAAAAAAAACAGCATTCTTTAAGAAATTTTCTCTATCTTCAAAAGGTCATAACTCCTTCACCGCAGCTCGGATTGAGGTGCCATTTTTCCCAGTATCTTCGTTGCGGAGAGCTCTTCAACTTTCTAGTTGACCAGACCTCCGAACTATGGATGTAAAATTACGAAAATGCCCTTGAACTCTCCTATTGTGCCTTTTTTCACTGTTTTGACTTCCCTTGCGTACCACTTGCATTAAGTCCCTAAAATCTTGGAACGTGAAGTCATTGAGGCAGATGTGGGACATATTAGTGGAGATAATTCATGCTTGATTCCCGGAATTCGGATAGAGGCCGTCATGTGAGATCGTGCGGAGACGTGCCAAATGTAGCGGCGTACGACATAAATAAATAAAACATTTCGGACATGTGAAAAATGTCCTTACAAGTTATTTGCATGTTAGTTATATAGTTTTTAACTCATATATTTGTTTTAGTGGATTTTTCATTTACTCCGTAGAGGGAGTCGTGGATGTTTCCTCAATTGTTGAGGTTTTACCACGTAAAAAACATCGTGAACATAATCTTTCTACATCTCCTCATCTCATTCTTGGTTGTGCTGAGTTTAAGTTTTTTAAACTACTTTATAAACCTGTTATTCAAACCTTGAATAGATATCGTACATACTGATTTGTTAAACACATCTTGTGTTCAAATAGTTTGGTTTTTACGAAAAGAGTTTCCTAAAAAACAGATCGGAGTTACTTAAATAGTTTATTTTTATAAACGGCTTTAGTAATATATTTTTCAATTGGTATCAGAGCTTGGTAAACTGCTTTCAAAAGAGATCCTGTGTTTCTGAAATTATTTTCTGAAAATCAAATATGGATGAGAAAAATGAAAGATTTGGTAACTTGACCAGACCTCCAATCTTTGATGGAACCAATTTTGCTTACTGGAAAGTAAGGATGATTGCTTTCATTCAAGGAACTCTGGGAGATGATGTCTGGGACATTGTTGAAAATGGTTACACTTTTCCTACTAAACCAGCCACCGAAGGAAGTAATGAGAGGGTTAAGAAAGCATTAAGTGAGTTCACTCAAGAAGAGAAACAAGTTTCTCGAAATAATAACAAAGGAAAGAATGCCATATTTATGTCCATAAATGAACATGAGTTCAAAAGAATCTCTTCCTGTACCACTTCTAAGGAAGCTTGGAACACCTTGGTTACTGCTCATGAAGGAGACACTAGAGTTAAGGCTGCTAAAACTCAAATGCTTAATCAGCAGTATAACTCCTTAATTATGTCTGAGACTGAGTCATTTGATGACTTCTATATGAACCTGACTGATATTGTGACCAAACTGCATGCTAATGGGGTGACTTATGACAGACATGAAATTGTATCTAAAATTATAAGATCATTACCACAGAAATTTGATAACAAAAGATATGCTATTGAGGAAATGTGTGATCAAAATATCACGGCTAAATTACTCAGTAGTAAACTAAGAACTGTGGAAATGGAACTAGAATTTAAGAAACAATTGACACAAACCCATAGGAAACAGACTAGTTCCAATATGAGCTTCTCTTCTAAGTTAACTAAGCCTGAGCTTATATTCCCCACTTATGATTCTGATGAGGAATGCAATATAGAGAGTTTGGACAATCAGATTTCCATAATTACAAAACAGTTTAAGAAAATCATTAAGTTTAGAAACAAAGTGGCAAATAAACAAGGCAATTCAAATTATCCAACTCCCTCTAATCACAGACCTCATGAGAAAAAGCATGACAAAAATCACAAGGACTCTCATATTAGACCTAATAGAGACCTTAAGAAGACTGAATACTATAGATGTGGTAAACTAGGGCACATTGCACAATACTGTAGAGTTAACTTGAACACTCAAAACAAACACACTAGAGCAAACATTTGCAAAACATGGGATGATTCAAGTGACTCTAAAAAGGAAGAACCTGAGTCATCTGATGTTTTTGACCCTTGCATGTCTTTCTTTGCCAAGATCATATATAATGATGATGTGCCTATGCCTGTGTATGAAAATGTTTCTAGTAACTCTACTCCTGCTATTGAGAATCATGTTTATACTGGTTTAGATGCTTTGATTACTGAGAATGTTGTATGTTCTACTTTGGGGTGTGTGAGTCAAAGGGATAGCGATAATGACGATGTTAATGGGTGTGTGAGTTTAACAAATGAATCTTTAGGGGTCACTCCACACACCACACTTAGTGACTCGAACAATGAAGACCTCCCTGACATTCACACACTTTATGCTAAAACTCTCAAGAAAAGCGCTAGACTAGAAAAAATTGTGAAAGAACTTATCAAAAAGTCGGAAGATCTAAATCTTATGGTTAAACTAAATGCTGAAGAGTATACTACCCAATGTTTAAATCATAAAAGCGAAATCAAAATGTTGGATGAAAAACTCAGAAATTTAAAAGAAACAAATGAAACTCTGGAGAAAAAATACAAAGGGACATTGTTAGAATTGGAGCAAACTAAAGAAAAGACAACAACTGTTTTTAAAAAAATTACAAAATTTGAAAATAATTTAAAATGTTTTGATGAATTTGTTGCTGAATCAAAAACCAATTCTGATGATCGAACTGGAATAGGGTTCTGCCCCAATTTGAAAACACAAACAAAATCTCTTGAACCTATCAAATTTGTGTCAGGAGGCAAAAGACCTATTGAAACATGCCCAGACTTTCATTCTCTAAAAACTGAGTTTGATTCAAAAAATCAAAATTTTAACATTGGGGAATCAAGTTGCTCTAAACATGAAAGTTCACCTAAGGCTAATTACGTCTGCCCTTATATTAGGAAGAGTGAGTCTGCATACAAGACTGTCATATCTAGGAATAGAGTTCATCCTCAAAACTCTTCAAAACCTTTGTTTAGAGACTTTCTTAAGGAGACCCCAATTCTGAGCAATCTTTATTGCTCCTACTGCGACATATATGGTCACTCTTTTGATAATTGCTATTCTAGGAGACTAGTTAAACCTGTCTATAATCCTTATATCTATCAGAACTTTAACTATTCTAGGAGGAACCGCAATAATTATATACTTCCTAGATAGCCAGATAGAAACTCTAATTATAGAAAGAGAAAGACCAAACCTAAAAGAACATTTCCTATAAGGAATCCTAAGCACTTTCCTAAACCAAATGCTCAAGTCTTTCACAAAATTCAAAATCATGCGCAAAACATTTTTCAACAAAAATCCAAAGCTCGCAAATTTTATCAATTGAGAGCTAATAAGCGTAAGATGAAAACTAAGGCAATTTGGGTTAGAAAAGATGATTTATTACCTCAGATGAAGTGTAATGTTGTTGTTACTTCTTTAAAAGTTGAACACACATCATCCGGTTGGTATTTAGACTCTGGATTTTCTAAGCATATGACTGGTGATGAAACTAAACTTTTAAACAAAACCAGCTTTGTTGGTCGTAAAGTCATTTTTGGTGATGGAGTTTCATCTCAAATCATAGGCAAAGGAACTTTCCAAGAAGATGGGCTTCCTATTCTTCAAGATGTTCTTCTAGTCAAAGGTCTTAAGGAAAATCTACTTAGCATATCACAATTTTGTGACTCAGATCATACTGTTACCTTTTCAAAGAACAATTACAAAATTTTAAATGAAAAAGGTGAATGCATAATTACTGGATTCAGAACTCCTGACAATTGCTACATTGTCATGAATAATTCTGAAATCTGTAATGTTGCCAGAATGGATGACAATGAGATATGGCATAACAGAATGGGTCATATAAATTACGATAACCTTAGTAGACTGACTTCTCAGGAAATAGTTAGAGTAGTTACTAAAATCAAACTCATACCCAATATTATTTGTGGCTCATGTCAGGAAGGTAAAATTGTTAAGGCACCTCATAAGAAAGTCAAAGATATTCTTACCTCTAATCCCTTATAACTCATCCATATGGACCTAATGGGTCCCTCCCAAACTGTTAGTCTCTGTGGACACAGTTACATCCTTGTTATGGTTGATGACTTCACTAGATTTACTTGGGTAGCCTTCTTAAAACAAAAGTCGAAAACATTTCAAACCTTCCTAAAAATTCTTCTTAGGATTGAAAATGAGAAGGATACTCAAGTGAATAGAATTCGTAGTGATAGAGGTGGTGAATTAAAAGACACTGGTATTATAGAATACTGTGACTATAATGGTTATAAACACGAGTTCAGTGCTCCTAAGACCCCTCAACAGAATGGTATTGCGGAGAGAAATAATCGTACCCTTCAAGAGATGGCACGTGTTATGTTACATGCCAAGAATTTACCTAAATATTTTTGGGTAGAATCTATTCGTACTGCTTGTCACATTATAAATAGGGTCTATCTTAGAAAGAATTCCAAACAAACCCCTTACGAACTTTGGTACAATAAAAAGCCTAATCTCAAATATCTTAGAACCTTTGGTAGTACTTGTTATGTATGCAAAGATAGGGAACACTTATCCAAATTTGAGAGCCGGGGAGATAAATCCATATTTCTAGGATATTCGCCTAACAGTAGAGCTTATCGAGTGTATAATCTTTGCACTAAAACCTTGATGGAATCCATAAATGTAATTGTTAGTGACACTACTGTAGAAAGCAAGACTGGTGAATCTACTATTGAGGAAGAGTCTACAAATATTTTAGAAAATGACTCTTCTAAAATGGATAATTCATTACCTATTGAGACACCTAAGGTACCTAACTGGGTTTCTAAAGATCATCCCATAAATAACGTAGTTGGTAACCCTAGTGAGCCAATGCGTACAAGATCCCAACTAAGAAACTATGCACATTATGCATGTTTTGTTTCCCTTGTGGAACCAAAGAATGTAAATGAGGCATTGAATGACTCCCACTGGATTTCTGCTATGCAGGAAGAACTTTTACAATTTGTCATTCATGATGTTTGGTATCTTGTTCCACGTCCAGATCACAAAAAGGTTGTTGGCACACGTTGGATTTTCAAAAATAAGACTGATGAAAATGGGATAATAATTAGAAATAAAGCTAGATTAGTTTCTCAAGGATACTCTCAAATAGAAGGAATAGATTTTAACGAGAGCTTTGCTCCTGTTACTCATTTAGAATCTATTCGTCTGTCTTTTGCTATAGCTTGCCACATGCATTTTACACTGTACCAAATGGATGTCAAATTTGCGTTCCTTAATGGAATACTGGCTGAAGAAACCTATGTAGAATAACCTAAAGGGTTCATTGACCCTAAATATCCAAATCATGTATTTCGTCTAAAAAAGGCTTTGTATGGCCTTAAACAAGCTCCTAGAGCTTGGTATGAGCGTCTTTCCAGTTTTCTTTTAGATAAAGGTTTCAAAAGAGGCGGAAATGACCACTCTTTTTGTCAAACATTTTGACAAACATATCACTATTGCTCAAGTTTATGTTGACGATATTATATTTGGATCAACTTCTCCCTCAGAAGTTAAATCCTTCTCTGAAACTATGCATAAAGAATTTCAAATGTCCCTTATGGGGGAGCTACAATTCTTCTTAGGCCTCCAAGTCAAATGAAATTCAGAAGGATTATTTGTATCGCAATCCAAGTACGCTTTAGAGATAGTAAAGAAATTTGGCCTCGAGAGTGCTAAAGATGCTAAAATGCCCATGTGTACTACGCTAAAACTTTTTAAAGATGAAAATGGAAAATCTGTAGATCCTACTCTGTATCGTAGTATGATAGGAACCTTACTATATCTTATTGCCTCGCGTCCTGATATTATGTATGCTGTGTGTGTATGTGCTCGATATCAAAGTAAACCTAAAGAGAGCCACTTGAATACTGTTAAACGTATCATTAAATATGTAAAAGGCACTCTAAATCTAGGACTTTGGTACACTAATGACACACCAAACACTATAATTGGGTACACTGATGCTGACTGGGCTGGGTGTACTGACGATAGTAAAAGTTCATCAGGAGCATGTTATTATATAGGTAATAACTTGGTAGGATGGAGTAGTAAAAAACAAAACTGCACATCACTCTCGACAGCTGAATCTGAATACATAGCCGCTGGTAGCTGTTGTGCTCAATTAATGTGGCTTAAACAAATGCTAAGTGATTATGGTATTCAAGAAAATCAATTGCATCTCTATTGTGATAATTAAAGTGAGATTAATATTTCTAAAAACCCTGTTCAACACTCGCGAACAAAGCATATTAAAATAAGACATCATTTTATACGCGAATTGGTTGAATCTAAGGAATTAGAAATCAATTATCTTCCTACTGATCTACAACTCGCAGATATGTTTACCAAACCTCTAGATTATAATAGATTCATTTCATTACGTAAATCTATTGGTATGGTTTATGCTGACTAATAACTTTGCTATTTATCCAAGTTTTTCCCTTTGTCCATTTGAGACAAAATGGGGGAGAAATTTGAGTCTATTCAATTCTTACATATGCTAAACAGCTTGATCTTAGTGATTTATTTCAGGTTCTTATTGTACAGTTACTCTCAACAGTTGTAATAGGGTATTCAAATGTACTTAGTTGAGTTATGTACTTTTTGATTTCTAGGTATTGGGTACATAGAATTTTGATAGGAATAAGTTTTTCTTATTTTTTGTTGCCCTACGAGTCCTAGATGACTCAAATGAGATTTTTTCTCATATTTCCAAAAGGGGAGATTGAAGCCCTTATGCTTTTGACTCACTTGAGTCTATATTGTATAAGTTCTCATCTAGTTTGGAAATTGTGACAAAATTATGTCCTCCCTAGAAACCAAAGAACCTCAGAAGTTGGTTTGCTACTTCATCTCTCTACCTTGTAGTGATCAAGAACAAATTTCCAACACTCACACACAGTAGAATTTATTTATTGCATATCATATTGCATAATAATGTGTGTATATATGTTGAGTGTGTTTAAATCCCTAAGTTTGAATTTTAATAATTTTTTGGGATTTTATAAACATTTTTTAAATAAGGTTTTCTTAATTAAAACTTGATTTAAAAGTTTATGTGGTCAATCTGTAAATATAATTTGTTGGGTATATTGGCCTAATGTTACCTTAGGTAGAATCCGAAAGCGGAGTAAACCTTAGGTGTGGTTTTAATTACTTTAGGACGCGCGTTTCATATCCTTTTATTGACCAACATCTGTCTTCATCTGATTGGCTGAGACTGTGTTTCTTTACTGAGTAAAACGCGTATGTTTTTAGCCCTTGGATCATTGGTTATCGACGATCTGCATGTTGTCTTGGTGAATCCCAATATAAAATTTTAAACCAATCAGGTATCGTTTAAGCACCGCGTTCTTAGAACCGTTCGATCAAAGTCAATTTAACTTGACTTAATCCTGGCCCTTGGTTTTGATCTAGTCTCTCGAACCTTCTCTTCACCCTATAAAAGGAACCCTATTCTCAGACTTTGAAGACTTTTTCCATTCTCATTTTTTTAAGAAATAGAGAGAGAAGAGAGAAAACAAAGAGAAGAGAGAGAGTTAGAAACCCTAACCCTGTTCGTCAAAGCCTCTTCCATCCAAACTCAAACACTTCTTTAAAACTCCTTCATATCCAAAACACTACCCTGAATCTTTGAGAGTTTGAGTTGAGTTTGTAATTGCGACTGTAACCTCTTGTTCGTCAGATCTTGTTTTCAACTTAAACTATTACTTATATATACTTTCTGATTTCATAGAAATTTCAGATCTGAGTTATTCATGTTACATTACACTTAGTTTCATTCTTTATTTATCATCTTGAGAAATATATTGTTGATTATTTTCTATAAAACGTTTGCTTACTTTGAAATCAACAATAAATTATTTCTGTTTCTAGTTCTTGTAAAACTAAACCTTTGACCTAGTTTGGAATCTCACTTGGAGGTTTTCAATCTCGAAAATTTTTTCTAAATTCTGAGATTGATTAAGACCTTGAATATCTTCCTAGCAAGGTATCCGTGGATTCTGGGATTGATTTAAAGGTCAAATAAGGTTCAAAGTTTTGTAAGAAGAAAGAAAAAGAAAAGATCACAGCATATAGTGTTGCTGTAATTTGTTAGGACTGTTTGTACTTAATAATTGTGTGTGTGTGTGTGTGTGTGAATGCATGTGTTAGAGAGCACCTCCACAAACACTTTCACCCTACAACACGAAAAGTGTTGGTAATAAGATCTTGTGAACAAAGAGTCGACGTAAAGTGCTGGAACAAATCAGAAGTTAACAAACTGGGAGAACTACATCTATAATCAGAACTGCATAGAAGTTATAAGGACACCAGAGGGTACATTCTTAAAATTATATAGGTCTGAGTTGTTTGCATGTTAGTTATATAGTTTGTAACTCATATATTTGTTTTAGTGGATTTTTCATTTACTCCGTAGAGGGAGTCGTGGATGTTTCCTCAATTGGTGAGGTTTTACCACGTTAAAAACATCGTGAACATAATCTTTCTACATCTCCTCATCTCATTCTTGGTTGTGCTGATTTTAAGTTTTTTAAAATACTTTATAAACCTATTATTCAAACCTTGAATAGATCTCGTACATACTGATTTGTTAAGCACATCTTGTGTTCAAATAGTTTGGTTTTTACGAAAAGAGTTTCCTAAAAAAACAGATCGGAGTTACTTAAATAGTTTATTTTTATAAACGGATTTAGTAACATATTTTTCAGACATATGGGCAAACAGAGTGCACCAATCATATGTTGGAAGATATTCTACGCAAGTGTATCCTTGATTTTGGAGGAGGATGGGAGCCACACCTTCCACTGGTGGAGTTTGTTTATAATAACTCCTATCAGTTCACGATTGGCATGGATCCATTTGAGGAATTGTATGGAAGGCCTTATCTCTCTCCAACTTGTTGGCTAGAGGTGGGGGACAATAATTTTCCAGGACCAGAGGTGATTCAGGAAACCTCCGCTGGGATTGAGCTTATCAGGAGTCGCATTGGGGTAGCCCAAGACAGGCAGAAAAGCTATGCCGATGCAAAATGATTTTTTCGAGAATTTAATGTGGGGGGAAAAGTATTACTATGTGTATCTCCTATGAAAGGAGTGATGAGGTTTGGAGACAAAGGGAAACTGGTACGTGGGACCATTTTCCATTATCAAGAGGATTGGGCCGGCATCATACAAATTGGGACTGCCATAGCATTTACACTGCATTTACGATGTTTTCCATCTCGTCATTGATATGATACCTTCAGGATGACATTGCCCACACCCATATCGCGATTGAGGAGATTGACTTACAGCTCGATAGCTCTAACGAGGTGAGGCCATTGGCTATTCTAGACTATAGCAAAAAGAGATTGAGGTTGAAAGTAGTCCCACTTGTACAGGTCCAGTGGGAGCATCATAATGTAGAGGAATCCACTTGGGAGCGTGAAGCAAACATGCGTGAGAAATACCCAGAGTTATTCTTACCAGGTATACCTTATTTTTTTTAATTTCGGGATGAAATTTCGTTATTAGGGGGGGAGTATGTAATACCCCGTATTTTTATGACTTTTAAATTTCGGGATTTATTAAATTTAATTAGAGATATTAATTTAATATTAATCCAAAAATCATTTAAATATTTATTATCGTGATGAGAGTTAGTAATCATTGGAATTTTGTTGTAAATTACTTTATGGGTAAAGTAATATGTGTAATTAAATTTAGTAAAATTATCACGAGAATCTAATTTGATGATTTTGGAAATTTTATCGGGGAGCGCCTGTTTCGTGTCGGGATTACATTCGTATTATTAAAAGTGAATATATTATAAGTCATCCATATGGTCATTTTTAGTGCGTCAATGTATTCGGAAGGGTCGAGATAGTAAAAATAATATACTCGGGATTTTAGTTTGGGTCTCGGGGTGTTTTTAGGCCTAATTAACATCCCAAGAGGGCGTTTTAGACATTTTGTATTTTTGGGCATGGAAACCCACGAATTTTCTAAGGTTATATCAGATGGTAGGGGTTGTCTTCTAGGGTTAGCATAACCAAAAATCAAGGACGGCCATTGGAGAGGAAGAGGAGAAGCTTTCCAAGGAGTTTTAGGCCAAGAACTCCACTGTTCGCACCGCCGTCACCGCCAAATTGTAGATCGCGCGATGAGGATCACAACCACACCAATTTTTTCCACAAATCAGAAACAAAGATTTCCAGGCAAGTATCTATCTTGCTTTATTTTAGTTAATTCATCAATTATATTAGTCTAGGGTTGATTAGAACTATTTTCTGTGAAAGAAAGCATATATTGGAGACTAGAATTCACATGTTGTAGAGGTGAAAATCATATTCTGGAAATCTATTTCATATGTATAGGTTGAATCACGAATTTTCATTGAGTTAGGAGTAGAAAAAATGGAAAAAGAATGGGAAGAACTATGTTAAAGAAAATATTAGGGTTCTTAAAATTTATACAGATTTTTCCCTTTTAATTCGTTATACTTGATGAAAACTCACATGTCTTACGTAGAATATTATTTAATTGGGTATATAACACTTGTAGTATCATTTTTTGGGAGTTTGGGATTCAAAAATGATGATTTGGATGAGTTGGGAATAAGTTTCCCGTAACTGGTATTTCTGCAGTTTTGCCATAACTGCTTGATCGATCGATCGACCAAAGAGCATCGATCGATCGACCCACTTCCATCGATCGATCGACCCCTCCTGGAAAATTCATATTCCTCTTTTAAATAGTTTATTTTGATTAAAATGAGTGTTAAACTTTGGACATTATTGTTAGAACATTTTGGGACATAAAGAGGACCAGTAGGACTTTGTAAAAATGGAGCATTTAAGGTAAAGGAGAAATTATTGTTAACGGGAAGTGATTTACACTTAATTAATAATGGGAACGTGTGCCTAAAGGAGTGAGACTAGTAAGGAAGTTACGTCGTGAAATAAGAGAGTACCTACATAAATTATACTTAGGGAGATAGGATACTACGAGTAATACGAAGTAAGTTGAAATAATTCCATAAATAAGAATAAAAGAGACGAGCCGTTATACGGGATAATCTAGTAATGTGTACTAAGAACAAATATCATATGTATGGGTCCTGGGTGTACCTAATTTAGAAATGGGAATGGTAGTATACTTATATATGACTGTATTTATGCATATACTATATACGTGTAAAATCAGGCCCGCGCTACTTGCTATCACTGAGGTTACTGCGCCGGGACAGTCTTATCTCGATGGGACCTTTATGGGGGATATTTACTTGTACCCTAAAACATAGGAATCCTTGGTACATGCTATTTAATCGATAGTCAGACGGTCCTAAGAGATGTGAGGGTATGTGCTGACCTCTTTGTGACTTGGAACTATGCTTCCCCCCAATTTGTATGTGTTTTGTGTTAATACAGTTCGAGAGTGATTCCGAACTAGTATTTCCCTTAGTACGAGTGATACGGGGACTTGATAGTAGAGTATGCTAGCATCATAAATTTTATATGGGGTGCCGATAGTATATATATATTATGTGAGTGATTAATATATATATAGACTTGAAATTTGGAACTTTCTACTGTGGCTAAAAGTAGTTAGGTAATGAATAAATATTTCGACTTTAATATAAGTGTTTGAAAAGTTTGAGGTAATACTGAAAGACTTTATAATGAAATGAAATTCTTATGAAAACTTTACTCACAAAAATTAATTATATTAGCCCTAGTAATAGTCGAGATGAAAGCCTATGAGGAATTTAAGATAATCTTAACTTGTGGGGATTAATATTGCGGTAGGTGTGCACATTAGAAGAGAGGTGAGAATTTCTCAAGAGAGTGCCGTATACTAATAAGATTGTTTCATTAGCCGGTAAACATTTTAAATACTTGCTAAACTGAATTTTTAAATTGTTTTACAATCGGGCTCTGACCTGTTTCCTGTTATCTCTTGTCTCTTGTATATATATGAATATATTACAGGTGCCTAGCCACAGGGGCGTCATACTTTGGATTCTTTGGAAGGAACGTGTTGCAGCTTAGGTGGGAGTTGCAAGCCTTTTTCTTAGACGACCTCATTATTGATTCCACTCCTAGTTCTATTTTATCCAGTTGGGCATGTGTCTCCTTTTTTTCCATATTCAGTTGGTTTTGTCAGAGATTGTGATTCATTTACTTTCAGTATTTTTCTTTTGGGATTTGTTACTGTCAGGATGTTTTTCCTTTGAAGTTTTAAATTTGGAATTAGTTATTTGATTGCTTAAATTTCTTAGATGATCTTTTCCAGTCTAGTTATTTCTGTAACTCTTTAACTATGAATTATGAAAGGTTTTTATTATTGGTCTTAAATTAAATATGGAAATAATGTTTTAAATGGTTTTGACACTTAGCTTAATTATTTAAGGTGTTTAATTTGAAAAGTTATTTTGCGACAGTGATGCTAAGAATGAACCCAACTGTTCACCTTGGTTATAATTTAATAAAGGACTGATCACCCGGTATTTAATTAGGCGGGGTGTCACATAAAACTCAAACTTTCTTAAGAAGGCAACCCTTTCCCTTCCCCAGGCATCACTTCGTAAATGATGTGGCATTGTCTTTTTAGGCTTCAAAACACTTCCCGAAGTGCCACGTGTTCATTTGAAATGATTATAGGAGTCCTTGCATGTGTGGTGGTGGGAAACTCAATAGACGGGTTTAAAAGGTGTCAAACATCTCTTTTTTCAAAACCCTTTTCTTTCCTTCGTCTTCTTCAAGCTCTCGTCTTCTTTAGAGAGAGAAATTTGTGAGAAAACTCCATTAATGTCCATCTCTTTACTCAGTTTCTTCCTTCTCTCATCTTTTATGCCACCACCTGTGGTTGTGCTCCTCCATTTTGATTCCCCAACCCTTTTTTACCAAGCTTTTGCACCTCCTTGTTGTCTTCAATGGCCTTGTCAAGTAATCATACCACACTTTCCAACAGTGCTCCACCTGATACCCCTGTTGTCACCAACTCCGTTGCTGCCTCATTGAATGCTACCCTCCAGGACCAGTTGCGCTTCCATCGCCGGTCCCCTATATTCATCCAGAGTGATGATTTTGCTGGGTTTTCCAAGACTTGCATTTTCAATGCCAAGTATGCTGCCCTGACACTTGGTGATGAAGATGAGAGTGTTGTTGACTGGGGCTTTCTCCCCCCATAGGGGAATCTTCAATTTCGTCTTGAGCGAGGGGACTTCCCATGGTCCCATATTGACTTCGAAAGGCCTGGGGGCTCTTTTGATCATTTTTCTACCTGGAACTCCCATATGCAGAATTCCCACGCTGATACCCTCACTAAAATTGGGCTTCATCGAGCTAAATGGTTTGGTGAATTTACTTTGTCCAAGAACAATGCTACCCTTCCCATTCTGGTATCTCGCTAGAATGTTACCACTCATACGTTCATTGCTTCTTGGGGCGAGTTTATAATAACATTGGAGGACGTGTGCGAGCTCCTAGACCTTGAGGCAACAGGACATGAGCCCTATTCTGATGAAGTTCTGGATGCCCAAGAGACTGCTGACCATTTGGAGTTAGACCGTATATGTCGAAGGTGAATTGGCACTTCAAACAAAGCTACCTTCACTCCTCTTATCAACTATTTCTTCAAGGATCCTTCTAAAGGTAGTTCTTCTAAGGCTACCCCCGATCAAGGAACATCGCTGGAACTTCCTGCCTACATCTTTATCATTATTTCTCATTTTCTTTTAACGGGGAAACCCAACGACCAACCTCGAAGGGACCTTATCAACATATCCTTCTGTTTGGCCCAGGGTATCAAGCTTCCTCGGATGTAATTGCCCTGGAATCCCTTTACAAGTGGCTTGATAGAACCCTTTTCGACATGGAATGATCGCTTGGTCATTATAACCTGGCCAACCTTACCAACTATGTCCTTCTTACGAGCTTCCTTTATGTTCGTTTCCCTGCCGTAGCTGCCAAGGCCAATCGCCTTCCTTCCGGTGAAGCAATTATGCCCCCACGCTCCTTTGTTTATCACAAGAGACAAAGCAGAAAGGAGTTGACCTCCATCATTGATCAATTTGGGAATTTTGTGATGAGGCCCTATGGAGAGGATATCTTCCTCCATACTTATAGTTTTTTCAAACATGAAGCCCGGGCGGTCCAGGCAATAAACGTAGACCTCATTATCGAAGACCCTTCGCTAGTTGTGGTCCTTTTGTTTTCGTTGGGGTATCTTCCTTCCTACATTGAGTGGGGATATAATAGCTAGAACTACAATCCCAACTGATGCAGACATCAGTTTGGTTTTGACCAAGGGGCTCCTCTCTCGGATTTTCAATTGTTTAACCCCAAGGTCTCTTTTACCGAGGCGTGATCCCTGTTCTCATCGACTGCTGCGTGGGGAGTAAGTTCCACTATGGCTGGGCGAGTCACTATCCTAAGTATCAACAGGAAAGGGGACGTGACCCCTCTATTTTCAGCAAAGTACTGGCCGAGGAAACTGTCCCAAATCTCTAAGTTCGTCGAGGGGGATCCGGTGTATCCTCCAGTTCTTTTATTTTCTGCCTTGGAGTTGGGGTTAAAAGGTAATTATGTTCTTGGGATTGAGTTCCCTCTAAGAAAAACCCCCCAAGGTAACTCCCACTAAACTTCCTCCATATTGCTCTATAATCCCCACTGCCATGCCCAAACCCAAAACCGCTGCAACTCCCAAATCGCCTGCCCCTACCACCGAAGTAACTTCTGGCGAAGGGGCTTCCTAGGCATCGTCCAAAAAAGCTAGGAAGGGCAATGATATGACCAAAATGTACCCTCGTCTCTTAGGACGACGGGCATCACATCTCACAAGAGCCTCACATATCCTCAACAGGGTCGACCTCAGTAGGGTCGGCCTCAACATGGTCGGCCACTAAAATTAATCCTCTGCAGGGTCATCCAGATAAGGGTCGACCTTAGTAGGGTCAGACTCAACAGGGTCAGACTTAATAGGGTCGGACTCAACAGGGTCAGCCACGGCTTAATTATTGGCAGGGTCATCTAGATAAGGGTCAACCTCAATAGGGTCAGCCTCAATAAGGTCGGCCTCAATAGGGTCGGCCACGGCTTAATCATTGGCAGGGTCATCCATATAAGGGTCGGCCTCAGTAGGGTCGGCCTCAACAAGGTCGGCCTCAATAGGGTTGGCCTCAACAGGGTCGGCCATGGCTTAATCACTGGTAGGGTCATCCAGATAAGGGTCAAAAATAGAAGACGTTGGCCTCAGCCTCAGCCTCATAACTCTCATACAGTAGCCCAGCCTCGACCTCGGCCTCATAGATAATCACATTGTGCCCCGACCTCGGCCTTCTCCAGCATTAACGTCATCTCAGTCACAACTGAGTTAACATGAAGCTTATGACAATCATTAGCAAGGTCGTCTCTCATAAGGTCGGCCCCTCATACACCAACCCCGTATCTTCATCGACCGAGGTTAGCAGAGTCTCATGGGCTCAATCAACTTCCAATGTCATCATCAGCCTCAACCGACGTTACAACTACCTCACACCTAACCTAGTCCAGCCCTCCTGGCCGAGGTCATCACGATTAGAGACAAGACAAAGAAACTACTGATGATTCCACCAACATCATACTCTTCCAGGCCGAGGTTATGACCAATCACAGATAGCCGAGCTCTTATGCGCATATATGTGGCTTGGAACACGTGTACACAAATTAGTGATAACAAATCATTCCCCTCACATGGGGGGAATATTTCATCATCATTCTCTACATGTGACAGTGACAGATGCCTTCATCAGATTGGCTAGATCAACATACACATGCTCATTGCATGCATAGGGGGTACATTACACCCCCATGTACTATATATACTTGTCTTCTCCCTCTTGGAGAGGGATTCTAAATTAGCAACCCTAGCTAAATCTCTGTCAAATTATACTGAAGAGAAAGAAAGCTTGAGAGATTGTATCTATGTCCATTAGAGCCCTCATACACTGATACACAACATACACTTGTACAGTGGACGTAGGCCTGATTAGCTTAACCACTTATATTCCGGTGTAAATCCTCTTCTCCTCATCTCCCTCTACTATGTGTGTATATACCCTTATACTGCCATTGTTAATATTGAATTGATCTCACAAACACCTTGAAGGGTGGTGTTGTTTCTAGCATCATCATTTTGGCATCGTCTCTGGGAACGAGAAGCTATCTCTTCCTCTTCTTCAGCTTAACCTCACCGAAGACTCTAGTGGTGAACCAGGCACCACCCCTTGCGTGGAGCTATTTCACCATTGAAAGAGGTCCTTTAAGGTATTAAGCTCATCTGCTACTCAAGCTCTTTAGTGTTAACATATGACCCTAAAATTACCATCGCCTCTTCCGCCGCCTGGTGCGGGAGGACCTAGTTCCATCCAGGCACCGCCTCAGTCCGAAATGGCGGAGGTGGCTGCAGCTTTGAGGTCTTTGGCAGCAAAACAACAAGCAATGCAGGAGCAATTTGCACAACTCAGTCAAAACATCATGAGACCACCTGGGGTCTCATCGGAGATGATTACTCCAGTGGAAGTTCAACCCCATCCTGAAGCCAGGGGACCACCCCAGGCACCACAAAAAGACTAGCCTACTCCCCAGTGGAGGAGGGACGTTGCTGACCCTAGGCGTTTACGCCTGGGGAGGCAAGGACACCCTTGCCCTGAGGATAGGTATGATGATGTGGATGCTGAATATGTTCCGATAAAGTGTTGGGAGCCATATGAGGTTTGGAATAACACGGTACATCCTCTTCAGTAGAGCCAAGGTTATGGTGGCAAAAGTGATGAAGAATCCCTACAACGAGGATCAGCTTTTGATGGATTGAGCAAAGGGTCGGCCTTTGAAAGGATAGGCCCAATAAATGACCTAAGACAGAGATTATCAAGGTCGATAAGTGCAGCAGGCTCACAAAGAGGAGATGGATAACGTCAGCCTAATCAAGGCCGACCTCATGCAGGAAGAGGTAGAGACTAGGAGGAAGTCAACATCCAACGTTGTGCTACGGCTGGGGAACCCTCAGTCCAACCCTTGGAGGTGGATGGGGACAAACTCGGCCAGGACAACATTGCAAGACCGTGGAACGACTCTATTCAACGTCTTGAAGAAAAGATAGGAGACCTCATTAAAAGTCGAGATTTGAAAGAGGTTATATCCAAAGAGACCGAGATTGAGAATAACTCAGAGACTGCAGAGGGTTCAAACGTAAACGTCTTCCGAGATCCGAAAGAGGTTGAATCCAAAGAGACCTAGATTGAGAATAACTCAGAGACTGTAGAGGAGTCAAACGTCAACGTCTTCTGAGATCCGGAAGAGGTTGTATCCAAAGAGATCGAGATTGAAAATAACTCAGAGACTGCAGAGGGGTCAAACGTAAACATCTTTTGAGATCAGGAAGAGGTTGTATCAAAAGAGACCGAGATTGAGAATAACTCAGAGACTGCAGAGGGGTCAAACGTAAACGTCTTCCGAGATCCGGAAGAGGTTGTATTTTAAGAGATCGAGATTGAGAATAACTCATAGACTGTAGAGGGGTCAAACGTAAACATCTTTCGAGATCCGGAAGAGGTTGTATCCAAAGAGACCGAGATTGAGAATAACTCATAGACTGCAGAGGGGTTAAACATAAACGTCTTCCGAGATCCGGATGAGGTTGTATCCAAAGAGATCGAGATTGAGAATAACTCAGAGACTGTAGAGGGGTCAAATGTAAACGTCTTTCGATATCCGAAAGAGGTTGTATATAAAGAGACTGAGATTGAGAATAACTCAGAGACTACAGAGGGGTCAAACGTAAACATCTTTCGAGATCCGGAAGAGGTTGTATCCAAAGAGACCGAGAGTGAGAATAACTCAAAGACTACAGAGGGGTCAAACGTAAAAGTCTTCCGAGATCCGAAAGAGGTTGTATCTAAGGGGACCAGGAACGAAATAGCTGAGAATGAGGACGGTCGATACCTCTTCAAGAAAGGAATCATGTCAGAAGAGGGCTTCTCATCAGATAAAGACATCTGGAACCTCTTCATTGACGGGTCTTCTTACGACAGTGGAAGCAGTGCAGGGCTGATACTTTCAGCTCTGGATGGTACCAACGTTGAATACGCTTTGAGGTTTAACTTCAAGGCATCAAATAATGAGTCAGAATTTGAGGCCATGATAGCAGGTCTCTCATTGGCAAAGACTCTGGGAGTAAGACGAATTCTACTTCATAGTGACTCAAGGTTAGTTATTAATCAAGTATTGGGGGTTTATGAGGCCAAAGATGAAAGGATGGCCAAATACCTGAAGAGGGTGAGAATGATATTGGAATGTTTTGAAGAGGCAAAAATTAAGAGAGTACCTCGGCAAAACAATAACCACGCAGATGCATTAGTAAGTCTAGCTTCAGCAACGAAGATAGGCATCAGAAGGACAGTTCCAGTCGAGGTCTTGCCAAAGGCGACCATTAAAGAAGAAGAGGTTAGTAACCCTTGCCTCAATTTGAACCTAGGGGACTCGTGGATGGATCTCCTTGTCAGATATATCAAAGAGGGAAAGCTACCAGAATCAAAGCTAGAGAGGAGGAAATTAATATACAGAGCTGAAAAATTATCCATAATGGGAGACTTCCTATATAAGAAGGGATTCCAATTATCTCTCCTCTGATGCGTTCATCCCACAGAATTTCCTCGCATCTTACAGGAGGTGCATGAGGGTTCTTGCTCCAGTCACATAAGAGGAAGAGCCTTGGCCAAAAGGATTATTACGCAAGGATACTAGTGGCCGACCTTGGCGAAGGATGCTACAGCCTACATAAAGAGGTGTGACAAATGTTAGATTCTCAATTATCCCTTATCAACCTCATCAGCCTATGATGTCAATCAGTTCCCCTTGTCCATTCATGGTATGGGGGATTGATTTAGTGGGCCCCCTGCCAAGGGCTGTAAATAATTACCGATTTCTGATAGTTGCCTGATTACTTATCCAAATGGGTAGAGGCCGAGTTGATGATAACGATTACAGAGGATAAGACCTTCCAATTTATTTGGAAGAACGTCATATACAGATATGGCCTCCCAAAGACACTCATCTCAGACAATAGAACCCAGTTCAAGAATTCTTCCTTGGAAAAATATTGCGAAAGATTTGGGATAAAGCAATTTCTCTTCTCCTGGCCGACCTCAGGCAAACAGTCAGACCTTATAACATCATAATGTGGTGACAAGGTCTGAGGTGAGACATCATCCTCAGATGACCTCAAACCTTAAACATCATAATTTGGTGAAACATTATTTATGAGGATAACATCTTAGTTGATGACCTCATACCTTAAATATCATTAACTTCGTGATCTCATATCTGAAACTTCATTAACTTGGTGACATGAGACTTAGCATCATTAACTTGGTGATATCATATCTGAAACATCATTAACTTGGTGACATGAGAGTTAACATCATTAACTTGGTGATCTCATATCTGAAACATCATTAACTTGGTGACATGAGAGTTAACATCATTAACTTGGTGGCCTCATATCTGAGACAAACATCATTAACTTGGTGATCTCATATCTGAAACATCATTAACTTGGTGATCTCATATCTGAAACATCATTAACTAGGTGACATGAGAGTTAACATCATTAACTTGGTGGCCTCATATCTAAGACAAACATCATTAACTTGTTGGTCTCATATCTGAAACATCATTAACTTGGTGACATGAGAGTTAACATCATTAACTTGGTGGACTCATATCTGTGACAAACATCATTAACTTGGTGATCTCATATCTGAAACATCATAAACTTGGTGACATGAGAGTTAACATCATTAACTTGGTGGCCTCATATCTGAGACAAACATCATTAACTTGGTGGTCTCATATCTGAAACATCATTAACTTGGTGATCTCATACTTTGAAAACCTTTGTCTTGGTTAAAGACAAAAATTAGTGATATGCCCAAGTATACCCATACTATGACTCGGCCTGGGGGTCGAGACAGGAAGCCTCGGCCTCATTCGTGACAGTACATTCGATGATCTCATTACCACCAACGGTCCTATCAGAAGACTGACTCATCATCTCAACCTAAACCAACACAGCCTCATCCTGTAAGAGGAGTAGCTTATTATCTCAATATCATTAAAGAAAGGACCCCTCGGCTAAGGCCAACCAGTAGCGAGACCATCAGTTCATTCAAAGTACATAGAAGGATTTAAGCATTAGAGGTCTTATGACCCAAGCACCCTCGACCTCGTCCCCCATATGAAAGAACGTCTCATCAACTTCTCAGCCCGAATATACCTTATCCATCAGCCTTCTATCTACATTGAAGACAAAGGGCTAGGGGGTAATTACTATGACCAAAATGTACCCTCGTCTCTTAGGATGATGGGCATCACATCTCACAAGAGCCTCCCATATCCTCAGCAGAGTCATCCAGATAGGGGTCGACCTTAGTAGGGTCGGCCTCAATAGGGTCGGCCATGACTTAATCCTCAGCAGGGTCATTCAGATAAGGGTCGACCTCAGTAGGATCAGCCTCAACAGGGTCGGCCTCAATAGGGTCGGACTCAATAGGGTCAGCCAGGGCTTAATCATTAGCAGGGTCATCCAGATAAGGGTCGACCTCAGTAGGGTCAGCCTCAACAGAGTCGGCCTCAATAGGGTTGACCTTAACAGGGTCTCCCACGGCTTAATCATTGGCAGGGTCATCCATATAAGGGTCGGCCTCAGTAGGGTCGGCCTCAACAAGGTCCGCCTCAATAGGGTCGGCTATGGCTTAATCATTGGAAGGGTCATCCAGATAAGGGTCAGCCTCAGTAGGGTCATCCTCAACAAGGTTGGCCTCAATAGGGTTGGCCTCAATAGGGTCGGCCATGGCTTAATCACTGGTAGGGTCATACAGATAAGGGTCAGAATAGAAGACGTTGGCGTCAGCCTTAGCCTCATAACTCTCATACATCAGCTGAGCCTCGACCTCAGCCTCATAGATCATCACACTGTGCCCCGACCTCGGCCTTCTCCAGCATTAACGTCATCTCAGTCACAATCGAGTTGAAAAGAAGCTTATGAAAACCATTAGCAAGGTCGTCTCTCATAAGTTCAGCCCCTCATACACCAACCTCGTCTCTTCATCGGCCTAGGTTAGCAGAGTCTCACGGGCTCAATCAATTGCCAACGTCATCATTAGGCTCAACCGACGTTCCAACTACCTCACACCTAACCTCGGTCAGCCCTCCTGGCCGAGGTCATCACGATTAGAGACAAGACAAAGAAACTACTGATGATTCCACCAACCTCATACTCTTCCAGGCCGAGGTTGTGACCAATCATAGATAGCCGAGCTCTTATGCGCATATGTGAGGTTGGGAACACGTGTACACAAATCAGTTATAACAAATCATTCCCCTCACGTGGGGGGAATATTTCATCATCATTCTCTGCATGTGACAGTGACAAATGTCTTCATCAGATTGGCTAGATCAACATACACATACTCATTGCATGCATAGGGGGTACATTACACCCCCCATGTACTATATATACTTGTCTTCTACCTCTTGGAGAGGGATCCGAAATTAGCAATCCTAGCTAAAACTCTGTCAAATTATACTGAAGAGAGAGAAAGCTTGAGAGATTGTATCTATGGCCATTAGAGCCCTCATACACTGATACACAACATACACTTGCACAGTGGACGTAGGCCTGATTAGCTGAACCACTTATATTCCGGTGTAAATCCTCTTCTCCTCATCTCCCTCTACTATGTGTGTATATACCCTTATACTGCCATTGTTAACATTGAATTGAGCTCACAAACACCTTTAAGGGTGGTGATGTTTCTAGCATCATCAGGCAAAAGTGGGACATCCCTAAAATCCAAGTCCCAACCCCCTTTGGAAGTATTCCCCATAGCCTCCGTTCCTCCTGCCATGCCTGCAGAAAAGGCCATGGAGTTGAGAAGGCAAGCTCAGGCTGAGGTAAAATGAATAAATGCTGAGTTTCAGTGACACGCCCTTGTTGTTCCTCCTTCGGTTGCCTTTCCCATAGTCATAGTTGATCCAACTGAGCCAATGGCAAAGAGGAGAAAAAGTTCGAGGGATCCTCAAGATGCTGGTGAAACGTACATGAGGAAGAAAAATCTGGGTATCAAGTCCCAAAAGAAACGAATTCTCGATATACATCCCTCATCTGCTCCTGTCATTGCTGCCTCTCTCCCCCCTCACCGGTGGTTGTATCTTCTCACTCTCCTTTCGGATCTGAGGTATGTATGCTTGTTTTTTCTCTTATTTACATTTTCTTAAGGCAGGATTCATTTGTTTATCTCTTGATACTTTTGGTGCAGGGAATTGAATAAGTAAGACCCAGTCCCCCCGTGAGCCCTTTCGTGGGGGACATTTTGGTATCTCTCAAGTCGATACTACTCCTCCTCATTACCCCATGATCGGGTTTACTTATTCCCATCGCATGAAGGACGTTGATGTGGGAGTAGGTTCCGTTGAATCTGGGGGCGTCTCCTCTTAACCAGAGATAACTCCCACAGTGCCTTCTGAAACTTCATCATAGCGCGAAGTCCTTCTGCCCATCATTGCAACTAAGAAGAGTGCCCCTGAGGTAATATAAACAATTAATTTTCATGGATCAAGTTTTTTTTTGTTTGTCCCATCTCCTTTCTCTTTTCTTTCATACTGAACTGTAATATGATGAGATGCCATAGGTGGAAATGGCGTCTTTGGTAGCTGGCATTCTTCTCCCCACTATGCTAACGAGACCCATAACTGATGTTCCCTTTTTTGGTTCCATATCGGGGGTAAGTAGAATTTACATATATTCCTACCTTTTCCCTGTACTTGCTCCTTGTGTCTAACACTTGGTTTCGTATTTGAAGCTTTCGCCAAGCCTTACCCCACCCTTTGTTCTTAATGGCTTTTCTCTTTCCAAGGCCAAGGTTAATGTTGCTGCCCCACGTGGTGGTTCTTCGGTGCCTGCCCATGCTGGGGAATCGTTTGGAGGTTCCTCGTGTTCTTTCAGTGAAACTCCTTCGTTGGCCTTAGTACGGTTTGTTGGCGAGGGCTTTGCCGATCGTTGAGGCTTCTTCAGATAGGGGCGTCATTGAGGCCCCCACGGTGGCTCCTATTCTCACTGCTGCTACTGCTGAGGTAATTTGCTAATTTCTCTGCATTTCTCGGCATCTCAAACTTCACCTATGTTGATGACTTAACAATGAAAACATTTGTTAAGATTTTTCATAAACTCCACCTATATTGGTGACTTAACAATGAAAACACTTATTAAGATTTTTCATAAACTCCACCTGTATCGGTGACTTAACACTGAAAATACTTGTTAAGATTATATTGGTGACTTAACAACGAAAATACTTATTAAGATTTTTCATAAACTCCTCCTGTATCCGTGACTTAACAAAGAAATACTTGTTAATATTTTTCATAAACTCCACCTATATTGGTGACTTAACAACGAAAACACTTGTTAAGATTTTTCATAAACTCCACCTATAATGGTGACTTAACAACGAAAACACTTGTTAAGATTTTTCATAAACTCCACATATATTGGTGACTTAATAATGAAAACACTTGTTAAGATTTTTCATAAACTCATTATTTCCTCTAACTGTTCTCAGGTTGCTCGGGAGGATTCTCCACCAGTTCTTTCGCCTGCCTCCTCACCCCGTCGGGAACCTATTATTTCTGAAGACTCCAGTCACAACGATCAAGGTTCCACAATTGGTGCTTCTGCTTAGAGCAAATTTGGATGTGATCTTCCTCTGCTCGGCTTGGCTCCTCATGCCTTCTGCCTGATGGTGCTTCAGTATTCCCCTCAAATGCCTGCCAACCATCGCTTGGTAGTTGAACAGCTCGCAAACCACCATCCTGGAATGTTCACCATGGATTTCCTGCATTTTAAAATCTCTGTGATGAGTTACAGGCTTCAGGGCATGGCTACCATTATGGCTGAGATTTCCAGTACTTCGACCTTAAACGTTACCAGAGCCCTCCTCAACCAAATTCCTGGGCCACCTGAAGGAGTTAGATTGTGATGGCTTTCGTTTTGATTGGCTTATCACGCATTTGAAAACTTTAAAGAGCCAGTGACTGGATAGCCAAAGGGAACTACTTCGGAAACATCAGGAGGATAAACGGGCTGAGGAAGCGTAGTTGGCTGAGTTAGCACCTCTTCTTGAAGTCATTGACAAAGAGGTGGGGGACCTCGAAGAAGCTCTGCGTTTGGAAAAGTCGAAGTGAGAGAAGCTCCTCATCGAACGTACACAAGCGCAAATAAGGCTGGAGGTTTCTATAAATGCCCAACAGTCTTTCCTGACAGCTTCTTCGGGCCTTCCTGGAGATTTTTTCTCTGCTCTAGATCTTTTGTTCCTCCTAGGTCAATGATTTATTGTAAGTATTTTTCTTTTCTTCCTCTTATGTAATTCTTAGGCAACAGGTCCCAATTTTGTAATGCCCCCAAATTTTATGAATGAAGAAGAAAATGTATATTTCCCCATGTCATTTCTTTCTGTTACAACTGTTTGCGTACTTTATGAAGTTCTATAATTCTTTCATCTCCACTTGAGTTATAATAAAAAAGAACTTGCATACTCATCATAAAAAGAAGTTGTGTATTCATAACAACATTTAGGTACATCAGTGGTCCAAACATAATTTCTTACACATGATAGACTTTCAACCATTTATTGTTAATCTTGAATGGTTTATCTTCTTCTATCCTAGAAATTAAGCAATAACCTGATTCATGAGTTTCTTTTACAATGAAAGGTCCCTTCCAATTTGCTACAAACTTGGGTAGGGCAACCCTCTGATGTGCTTCACTGTTGCTTTCAACACGAGGTCTCCTTCCATGAACTTCCTCGGTCTTACCAAGTTATCATATGCCCTGGAAAGTTGTTTCATATACATTCGAAAGTGTTGCATCGCATTATCTCTGTGTTCATCCAATGCTTTCAGCTGCACATGTTTACTCTAAGGGAGCATGCTACTTTGCAAGGCATATCAAGCAAAGGGAACTTCTAACTCCACCGAAAGGATTGCCTCAACCCCATAAACGAGGGAGAACGGAGTATACCTTGTAGGCTTCCTCTTGGCTATTCGATAGGCCCACAATACAGCTGGTATCTTATCATCCCATGCTCCTGGGAAATCCTCCATCATTTTAGCCAGGATATTAACCAAAGTTTTGTTAGTTGCTTCGGCCTAACCATTTCCCTTTGGATATACCACCATCAAAGTATGATGAACAATGGAGTACTTATCTGTGAGCATCGTTACTTCTGAATTCACAAAAGGGGTTCCATTGTCTGAAAGGCTAACCTTTGGGATCCCAAAATGGAAAATGATGTATTCTCTGATGAAGTTGCTCACCACCCCCATTGTTTCCCTTCTCAGTGGTATCGCTTTAGCCCACTTTGTGCTACTAGTATCCATACCTTCCCCCTCGAAGAAGGATGTATTGCCCCTACCAGGTCCAACGCCCAAGTGTGAAAAGGATAAGGCATCGCCAGGGAGTGTAGGTCTACCGATGGGGCGTGGATCATATTTCCATGAAGTTGACAAGCTTTACATTTTTGAATGAACTCAACAGAGTCTTTCTCCATTGTTGGCCAATAATACCCCAATATCATCAATTGGTCATATAACTTGGCCCCTCCTATGTGAGTTGGATCGTGCGCCTATTTAAGGACCTCGACTGCTTCTTCCTTCATGATGCAACACAAAGGCCTGTTGAAGTATCCCATTTGGTAAAGTTATCCCTTGTGAACATAGAATTTCGGGGCCCTTCGCTTAAGTCCCATCGCATCAATCTTTTCTATTGGGATAACTCCATCTCTAATGAAGTCAATGTAGGGTTGTCTCCAATCAGTTTGAGCTTCCACGAATTGACATTCAGCCGCTTTGAAGAATAACTGGCATTTGTCACACTTTCATTGTAGTTATGTCGCATCTTATTTCATTCTAGGCCAAAAATACCCCTCTTTGAATCCTTCGGTAGAGGGGTATCTCAGTTGTCTCACAGTGCTCTTCATGTGTTCTCTTTAATCTCTGCTCTGCTTCTTCTGGGATGATGCACCTTGACAACCATCCTCATGCATTCCTGAAGTAAAGGTTTCCCTAATTTCTGAAGCATTGGGCTAACTCCCTTAACTCTATTGCCCCTTCCTCAGATTCCAATTGCCTTCTAATCTCTCCCCTCTAGTCAGCGTCCTCCTCCATCGGTAGAATTGAGTGTACAATCGAAGAGGTTGTTCTTTATTAGATCACGACGGTAGTTGTATCGTTCCTCATGACCATTTTCTGGGGAATGGTGGCAGAGGCGTCTGGGTGGCAGTTCATCAGTCTGGAATGTCTCTTAATCTTGGTCCGACAGAACTGGTAAAGGAGCCTCTGAATAATGATTATGTATGGTGCCAGACTCATATTTTCAATGCATACTCTCCATTCACTTGCTGAATCACCAAATTCGAATCACCTTTGATGCAAAGTGAATGAATCCCACTTCGAAGAGCCTTTAGCAACCCTATCACCAATGCTTCATATTTCGCCTCGTTGTTGGAAGAAGGGAAATCTAATTTGTTGGAAAGGCAAATCTCCTCCATTATTTTGAAAGAATAACCCCTGCTCCTCCTTTTATTTCCATCGAAGATCCATCAAACTGCATTATCCATTCCTCATCCATTGTGTCTAGGTGATTGCCCTAAAAATCATCTCCCGAAATACTTTCTTTAGGTGGCTCAAACGTTCCCGAGGGGAAGATTGCCAACAGAACGGCGTACACTTGGCTTTTGATTGCGTGAGGAACCACACATTTCAATTCATATTCGGAGAGGATAAGGAACCACCTAGCTGCCCTTCTAATTAATATAGTTCTTGCTAGCAAATATTTAATAGGATCACATCTAGTTACAATGTGAATTGTAAAAGACAACATATAATGTCTAAGATTTTGTGCTACAAAGACTAAGGCTAAATAATGCCTTTCCAAGATACTATATCTGACCTCTGGCCCATGTATGATTCTGCTGAGGTAATATATCGATCATTCTTCCCCATCAATCTCCTGTGCCAAAAAAGATCCCACAGACCTCGTGGTGAATATGAGGTATATCTATAACGGTATTCCTGCTTATGGGTGAACCATGATCAGTGGTGAAATGAGCAACTTTTTTAGCCCTGCGAGAGACTCCTGGTGAACCCCCTCCCACTTGAATTTCGTGTTATTTCGCAACAGCTTCATCAACGGGTGTGTCATCTCAGCTAATCCAGGCACAAGTCTCCTAAGATAGGAGACTTTACCGAGGAAACTCTTCAACTCCTTTGTCGTTCTTGGACTTGGCATCTCCAAGATCGCTCGCTGCTTGTCCTCGTCCATCTGTACCCCTTGTCGATCAACCACGAACCCTAGAAATTTTCCATTTGTTACTCTGAAGATGCACTTCAGTGGGTTCATCTTTAATTTATACTTCCTGCATCGGGAAAACACCTTCCTTAAATCACTCAGATGGGACTCCTCTCTCCTCGATTTGATGACCAAATCATCCACGTAGAATTCTACAAATTTATGAAAGAAATCATGAAAAATGGACATCATCGTTCTTTGGTAAGTAGCTCCAACGTTCTTGAGTCCAAACAGCATTACTCTATACATGAAATTGCCCAACGGGGTTCTAAATGTCTTTTTCTCTGCATCTGTGGGGTCCATCTTGATCTGGTTATACCCTACGTACCCATATATGAAGCTATACATCTCATGACCAGCTGTTGCATCTATCAAGCTATCAATGGAGGGCATAGGGAACTTATCCTTGGGGAAATCTCTATTTAAATCTCTGAAATCCACACAGATCCTGATTTTATTTTTATCTTTCTTTCCCACCGGGACAATTCTAGACAACCAAAGAGAGTGTTTTATTGGTTTGATGAACCCTGCCACCAATAAGCGCTCGACCTCTTCCTTTATTTTTAAGTCTAGCTCCGACTTATACGTTCTTGTTGCTTGTTTCACCGGAATGGCTGAATGCATTACTTTCAATTTGTGGTAGCTGACTTCCTCATCCAGCCCTTCCATCTCCTTATAATTTCACGCAAAAACATATATGAACTCCCGAATCAACTTAACCAAAGCCTCTCATTTCTCCTTACTGAGATCTTTCGCGATAAAATTAGGCCTTTGGTCCTCCTCCTCTTTCGCCAGGTTTAACTGTTCCAGTTCTTATGCCTGCGATTTCGGTTGATCCATCATGTATTTTGGTTCCTCGGCAACTTCCTCCATAAATTCCTGCATATTGGAGGTGTCTATCACCATATATTGTCCCCATTGATCCACTAAAAAGCACTCATATATCGAGTCAGCCTCATCGTCAGCTTCTTCAGCCACCCGTTCACACCATTATAATCGGTATATCACCTTTCCTTTTTTAGTAACGACCTCTTGCACTGTCTGCTGGTAGCTTTAGTTGCTTTCGTTTTCTTCTCTCTAGAGGCTTGAACCACTCTTTTTTCTAAAAATCGTCTTAACACGCTTTGCCGTTGGACCTTATGTTCCATTTGATCCACTATGGGCATCATCCTGTCTTTAAGTTTCTTCGAGATGTTTTGGGGTCGAGGGAACACCTGGTGAGCTTCTTCGGTCATCACTCTTGCGCTGCTTGCAACCTCTTTATTCTACTCGTTTAAGGGCCCCCATCCTTTCTCTGATCGAGGGAACTCATTCTCCCCCCATTCTTCTCATTAGGACCCGGACATCCTCTAATTTTGTGTAAAATATCGCATCTACCTAGTGAGCTTCCTCGACAGCGAAGGGCCTCTTCGTATCCCTAATAATCACCTCCATTCCCTTTGATATTAGCCTTAGCACATTGGTGGTACGTCGAGGGAGCTAGCCCTTAGTTGTGCATCCATACTCTTCCTATCAGCAGATGGTAGGAAGTTGCACTCTCTATTACATGTAACTTGATATGGGAACTCATATTTCCCATCACAATCCCAACATTCACGTACCCAATGGATTTGGAAGACTTGTTGTCATATCTTGAAATCACCAAGGGCATAGGGACCAACCTTTTCTCCCGAATATTAGCAGCGTGAAAAGAGTTGATTGTCATAATATTGATGGAATCCCTCCTATCCATAAGATTCCTTGCGAAACTAATTCCTTTAACGCCGGCGGTCACATACAATGGTCGATTATGAGGGAATCTTACAGCCCTATCTGCATCGCTGAAAGTTACCTCTAACAGAAACCTCCTCACCAATATGTCCATGGGTCCCTTCCATCTCAGCGAAGGGACTGCGTTCTTCCTCGTAATGTCAAGTATTGCCTGAGTTATTTCCAACGTACTCTCTTTCGATATCCCCACTTGGTCGAAGAACCAGGTGAACTTTAGGGATTTTAAAACTGCACATTACTCTAGGACTGGGTTTGTTTCCTCACCTTCAACGTTGTATACATCCTCCATGTCTTTGGATCTTTCCTCATCGTAGGCTAGTACTACACTAACCATTCCCTTCGAACAATCTTTCAGAGCTTCTTAGAACTCTCCTTGCTTCGTAGTTGTCTTTCTTTCTTATCTTTATACTTCCTCGTCATAGGCCACCACCAAATTGGCCCCATGTGCTGGGAGTGAGTTATTATTAACGTTCTGCAGAGGTATTTGCAATGTCCCTGCCTTCACATACTTGTCGATGATTCTCCTCGGCGTGAAACAACTCTCTGTTGGATGGTGGATCTTCCGATGAATCTGGCAATATTTGGGATTCGCCCTCGTCGCCACGTCGGGTTCCCCCACGGGAATGCCCTTTGGTTCGTAGACCGTTCCTCCTTGGACCATTGCGTTGTAACAGATCACAGCCTCCTCCATTGTACAAGGTAATGGTGGTGGGTCCTCCCTGTCTCTTCCAAAATTCCTCTTATTATCCTTCTAGGCGCCTTGCGCCCACCTGCTCCCTCGGTTTACCCTACCCGTGGGGGCTAAGACCTCCCTCCCATAGGTTGTATCGGCTGCCTAAATACCATGGGCACCACCAATGGATTGGGTCGCACCACCAAGGAGATATTTCTTACTGCTTTCAAGAACATCGAAAAAGTCCCCTCGCGCATTTCATTAAGGAGATGACAGATGTACTCAGGAAGCAGCCCCTCCACACAGATTTGCAATAACTTGGATTCTTTGGCCTTATCCCTCACATCGAGGGACCTTTCCCTGAACCTTCGAACGTACGCTACCACTTCTTCCCCGGGTTGTTGATTCTCCCTCCCCAGTTGGGTTAAAGTTAACTAATCTTCCACCAGAAAGAACTTATGGATGAATAAAACATGCATCTCCTCCCATGTAGAAACGCTCCTGGGAGCCAAATAAGAATACCATGTATATGCTTTGTCGGTTAAGGATTTAGAAATCTCCCTCAACCTGAGCTTCTTATTATTACAATGTACCCCCAAGTGTTCAACGAAGCGCTTAATGTGCTCCTTCGGGTTTCCACCTTTCCCTGTGTATTTTTCAAAAATAAGAGGAATATAATCTTTTGGATAGGGCTCATCGTTGTATTCCTGTGGGTAAGGTGTTCGAAAGTCATCATAAACCGAAGCTACCTCGCTAGCAGATTATGAGGAGGCTTGCATAAACTTAATCATATCTTTCTACATCTCCTTCCTCATTACCTCTATGGGTGATGCCACTAGAGCAACAACCAACAGGACCATAGGGTGAGTGCCCGTTGCAGCTGGAGCAATCATCTTGGTTAGGGTCGTTGATACTCCCGAGGTTCCCACTGCTAGATTCACAATAGAGAGCATACTTGATGGGACAGTTCCCGTTGTGCCTGCGCTTGGTGGGCCCGTTTGGGATACCCCTGGTGTCATGAAAGATTTGGCTTCAAATCCTCCCAACACCGTTAAAGCTACCGGAGTTTGCAAGAACTCGTAAAACTTATTCATGAGGAGTGCCACTTGAGCTTGTCCCAACGCAGCACTCGTAGAAACTTATGTCACCCCTGGAAGGCCTGTCATCACCTGAACTCGAAGGTTCCAATAAGAAAGACTGGTTAACCCTCCAAAGATTGGCCGCTCAATACATCATCTGTCACAAATCACTGTTCAAGAGAAACTTCGACGAAACCCATCTACACTGCATCGCAGGGGCTGAAATTGAAGGGGTGATGAAAAGAATCCATAGTGGGGAATGCGAACCCCATATGAATGGTCACATACTTACCAAGAAGATCATCTGATAAGGCTACTACTGGACCACCATGATCCAGGATTGCACCGCCTATGTCCGGAGATTCATCAAATGCCAACAGTTCTCCAACCTTCAAGACCTGCCTCCACGAGAATTATACAACATGACTTCTCCCTGCCCGTTGTCCACCTAGTGCATTGACATCATGGGAAGTTAAACCCAAGGCTTCCAACGGGCATGAGTTCATTCTAGTTGCTATTGATTACTTCACAAAATGGGTCAAAGCTGAGTCATACGCAATCCTGAATGCCAAGAAAGTGGCCAAATCCCTCAAGAAAAACATCATCTGCCGATATGGGGTCCCGCACGAGCTAGTGTCAGATAAGGGGTTGAAATTCGAGGTAGAATTCACAGAAGTGGTAAACGAGTATGGGAACTTGAGACACAAATCTTCTCCCTACCGACCTTAAACTAATAGTGCAGTCGAAGTCGCCAACAAGAACCTCAAAGCCATCATCAGCTAGATGACTAAAAGTTGTCGAGATTGGGCCGATCGAATCACATACGCCTTCTGGGGCTACTAAACCTCAATTCGAACCTCTATTGGGGCTACCCTTTACTCTCTAGGTCATGGAAGTAGTCCTACCCGTGGAGCTGGATATACCCTCGTTATGTAAAGCAAGGTCAGTGAGGAGGATTGGCATCAAATTAGCCTCGACGAGCTGTTACTCTTGGATGAAAGGAGATTGAAATCTCTATACCACACATAAGGGTACCATCGCCTAATAGATCATTCATTTAATAATAGAGTCAAGGATCGCGGTGCCCGAGAAGGGGATTTATCCCTTAAAGAAATAGTAGAGCCCATCTGGGACACCAGAGGGAAATTCAAGCCTAATTAGAGTGGCACATACATCATCAAGAAAATCTTGTCCGGCGGTGCCGCTATGCTCACCGAATTAGATGGAGAAGAGATGGATCATCCAATCAACCTAGACCGTCTCAATAAATTTTACTCCTAGTCCAAAATCTCGACGCACTACGACTCTTCTCATCTCCCTTCTATTCTAAAAAAATAAAAAAAATCACTTCATTTCCCTCTACCCAGAACTACGTGGGCCTGATCCTCTGCAAAAATCATTCTCAGAAAAATTTAAAATTTGCAAAAACTGCCAGAGGTACGTAGGCACCTCATACATCTTATATGAGCACAGCCCTTTCTTCTTCACAAAAAAACTATTCTTTTCTTATCTCCGAGAATAATATTTTATTCTAACATATATTTGAACAAAATGATTATACATGCCTTAGCGATTGGAATAGATAAATACAAAATTCATCAAAAGGCACAGGTGGATGATCAAAAACTTATTTATTTCACTAATAAGATATTACAGTACAATTACATAAGAAAGGGAACGGATAACTCCCTTCCACCTACCTTCCTAAAAAATCCAAATAAACTCCCAAACTTATTCCCTAGTACATAATAAACTCCCACCAAGAGCCCGCTACATCATCGTCATCAACATCCTAGGGTCCCTAAGCTTCCCCTGCCTAAATGGAGTGCCACAGAGGCTCCATAGATCGATAAGCTCAAACCAGTCTCAGAAAAACTACCACACCTCCCTCCATGGTATCAAATAAAACAATCCACCTTTGTCCAGTCTCCACTACCAACATCTTGCTGACCACTCTTCTCCACAACCACTTCATATAATCCCCAAGGATATGCCAAAGTCTCCCAACAGACTGAGAGGGAAGGATCGACGGACGTCGACTCTCCCACAAAGAGCCAAGACGCATTAAATCTTGTACCGAAAATAAGTCTAGTGTCCGAGGTGGCACGATCTTTTCCCATCTAAATTGGCACAGAAGCCGCCAAGGGAAATAAAAAGAGGTATATCTGAGACCAACTGGCTGGACATATGGGTATTCTCCCATTTCCAGAATAGGCAGCAGCTGTCCCCACCAAGGCACTGACCAGTATAGATTTAGAGCCCCATACTCCACAAACCAGTTCTCCCATCTCTCAATATCCAAACCCACACTGATGAAATGGCATGAAAATAAGCTGGGTACCACCGACAAAGGGTATTCCATAGGAGTAACCAAGCGGAATCTTTCAGACAACCACATGATCAACAACATCATAGGGATACCCCTCAGGAATTCATAAAGACCTTCTCGTCGGGCATCCAGGCCATTCAGAGTCTCTACCAGTATCATCGCAGCAGGATTGCGAAGGTAGGACCTCCATAAAGTAACAAGTGCAAGTTGTGGGTCCACCAGCAGCTCCTCGGTCACCAATAGCAATTTTGAAACCAAGCCTAGAACGACAACTCTGGCATATCTAGCATCACCAACCTCCTGCAAATGCATGGATTGTAGCATCGTCGGAAGGGAGATCATACCTCCAGCCACCAATAATTTGGGCGCTAAGGACGAAATACAAAGAAGCCCAGGCAATAAATCCCTGGGAGAACGTAGAGCCGCAGCAACACTGGTATTTATCCCCAGTATGGCAGAAAATTCATCGTACGTAGGACAAATCTCATCCAACCCGAATCGGAAGACATGATCCTCGGTATACCAAAACTCGATAGCCGCCATCAGTATATTCCACTCTATGGGCCGATTATGCCATAAAGAAACTCGACTCATGTTATAAGCATCGTAGTCAACGTTATAGGAGCACATCGCCTCCAAAGTCTCGAGGTAGTTAGCAAACTCAACACTGCCAGGGAGATCCATCTCACAGAATAAAAAATTCGGGATGTGAAGGTGCGATTAAAACACTCCACCCTTACCCCTTTTATACATGAAAACCCTCAGAAAAGACATAACCTCTGCCGAAATCGTAAGAAATCCTCCCCCACAAGGTACCAAATACTGAAGAGGGTACTAATCAAAGCTTTTAATTGATGGAACTAGACTGACCTATCGATAGTCAGGACAATGTGCTTGCCGATCGGCAACCCCCTACTTTTGGAAATTTTCCTTTTTCCTCTTTTGTCAAAATTTAGAAAACCCAATAAAAATAAATTGATATTCTCAACAGAATTTCTAAATCCTCTTTCATCTTTATATAAATCCTCATTATGGATAAAACTTTCCTTCAAAATACCAAAAATATTTATTTTTATGGTCTCAGCAGCAAAGTAAACAGTGCATGTGCATGCATTCATTCATTCATCACTAATAGAAGATAATAAAAAAACTTTATTGCATTACATAAATATGTTTATGTGTTACATCATTTTGCAGGAAATAAAAAAAAGAAAAAAAAATGGGACTCAGCCCGAACCCACATTCATTCTCTCTCTCTCTTACTTACATTTCCCCTCTCTCTCCTAAGAGCTTCTACCCCTGTGACGCGCTCTCTTTCCCCTGCAGCGAGATGACGCACCACCGCTACCCGAACTAGACTCCTCCCCGAATGAGGCAGAAGGCACCAAGCAAGAAGGAATAGGAACGCGTCCCAAATATGGATAGTTGCCAACGATATTCAGTCCCTAATATCCCTCAGCCAAGTGGTGGACATCCAAACTTGCTGCAAGAAAAGGCAGAATTAGTATCAACCAGAAAAGATCAAAAGAAATCAAAAAGAAACCAAGAGAAGAACAGAAAGATATACCAAAGGACGAAGAACCTCCTCTATCAAGCCTAAATCCTTCGGGTCCATTGCATGAGGACGATGCAACATAGGCACCATCCCTCTATAAGCCCACCGGATGTTGTATGAAGGAGTATGAAACCGTACAAAGGGGACCTCCGAGGTCGCCGCCGCCGCAGATGTCGACAGATCGCCATCGCTGTGGGGGGACCCCACTGGTCGACTCGAACCAGCAGGAGGGAAGGGCAGTTCATCATATATACTGGGATCCATCATCCAGCTCAATACAAAGTCCATATAATCATACGACACAGCCGTATCGATGTACATCAGGTAGGACTTTCCAATCATCGTCGCAATCCTCGCATCCTCTAGCAGCATCCACTCTCGCCTCATAGACATAGGGGGACTCGCAGGTGCCACCACCACCTCCTCCTCAGTATTATGTCGGACCACCCTCTCCCTAATACACCAAGAATGTTCAAACTCATGCGATAGCAAGCGCCTCATCTGCGCATTCACCCCAGTCAAACTCGTGTCCTGAACAATTGTCCCCCAAGGGTAAAAGGTCACTTGAAAAATCCCCAGCAAAATTTAAGGAAATATGGAATCAGATCACCCAAAGGTCTTAGACTGAAAAAGAAGAAAAAAGTCTTACCCTATCACTAGTTAGACCATTCAAGACCTAGCACACCACCTCCAAAGAGAGAGACCTCCTCGACTGCCGATTGGCCTTCCGCCACTGATATAACCGGGAAAAGTCCCCAACAGTATCGTCCTTCCAAGCGATCAACTGGATATTACACCCAATCACCTCATAGAACCACATCTTCCAAAGACAAGAAATCCACAATTAAAAAGAGATGCATAAGCAAAATGATAATGTATGAAAGGAAAATGTGTAAATTAAAGAATACCTCAAGAAGATACATGGCTCTAGTGAAATACTGTCGGCAACACCGGCTGAATGCATCCAGAGAAAAATAAAGGGTCGCCAAACTCAGGCTCCCCCAATCATAGAGAGGGATGTTCGAAAACATCCTCAGATATGGTAAAAACCATAAGTGGACAATGTCGCCACACGATGCCACCATAAATCCCCCCAGCACCAGAAAAATAAACAACTGAGCCATCTGTCTCACCTGCAGCCCATCCTCCACATCAATCACCCTGCCCAATAAAACATCCTTCAGTAGCGACAGACGAATGGAATACCCAGACACTATCTTCTCCACATCACCAAGCGACGTGCGCACCGCCTTAGGCCTCACCCGTAAAGAGCGATCCACCTTTATTTTTTCTCCATCGCAATCTAGCCCCAGCAGCTACTACACGTCTATGGGAGTCACAATCATCTCCCCGAAACCAAAATGAAAGATGTGGGTAGTGTCCCACCACTTCTCCCCCAGAGCGCATAAGACCGCTGTTGAATGAGGCGTCTCATCCAGCACAGATGCCAACCTCCCAAAAACTGTTGAGGATACCACCCAACGCACCACAGGTGGAAGATGCTCCTAGACATCCTTAAGCTCTGTTGTCCCGCTGGCACGCATAGTCGACAAAGAAACATCATACTGCCAAAAGAGAAAAACCATGCCAAAATCTAAGAAAAAGGAAAACCACAAAAAAAGGAATGTTAAAAGTCATTTTACTTACATAATCGCCAGGTTTCACCACCCTCCAAGAGCGATGATGCGACGGCTCCCGCATCAAAGTCCGTTCATCCTCAACCGTCTCGAATGCATCAAAAGAGTTCTCACTCCCCAAAGCAAGAGGCGCCCTGGCCCTCCACTCCACGTTCGCCCAGTCATCAAAAGCTAACCACTCCTTGTGTACTGCAGAGCTAACAAAAGTGGACATTTTTTGGATTGCGGAATGATAAAATGATTCGCAGAAGAAAATTGCAGAAAGAGAGAAGGCAAGAAGCTGTGAAAAATGAGGGGAACCCGCCCCTTTATATAGGATGCCAAGGGTCATGCCGATCACCACTACACCCCCACCTACCAATCGGCACTGACCCTTTGCCTTCTCGACGCAGCTTAAAAGTCCATGCCACTGTCGAATGGCACCCTCCACACCATGCCGACCGGCACCCCCTTAATTTTCGTACAAAAAATACCAGAAACCCTAAAAAAATCTTTAAAAATTCCTAAAAATCCTGGAAAGGATTTAGAACATTTTCACCAAGAAAATTTTCACTTTCTCAGGCAGAATCCCTATTTACCCAGAAGAACTCTCAAAAGCCAACTGAATCTCTCCCCGACAACGTCCCCAGAGGACCTCCAAAATATCCAAAACTTCAGGATCATATCCTATTCCCCAAAATTCTCAAATTTCCCCAAGAAATATGTCCAAACCCTAGACCACCTAATCACTTCCCCAACATCAAAGTGGTTGTTCCCCCAGTAAAGTCTCCAAAAAATGAGGATTTACCCAGCAATCAGCTCCCCAGCTCGAATCAAAATCACGAGGTAATTTTCCCGGCAGAGTTCCCCGAGAACATCTCAATTTAAGCCCACAGAATTGGCTTCGACCCGCAAAATTGATCATCTCAACTTAAGCCCGCATAATTGGCCTCGACCCGCAGAATTGATCATTTCAAACTTAAGCCCACGAAATTGGCTTTGACCCGCAGAATTGGTCATTTCAAACTTAATCCCGCAGAATTGGCTTCGACCCGCAGAATTGGTCATCCCAACTTAAGCCCGCAGAATTGGCTTCGACCTGCAGAATTGGTCATCCCAACTTAAGCCCGCAGAATTGGTCATTTCAAACTTAAGCCCATAGAATTGGTTTCGACCCGTAGAATTAGTCATCTCAACTTAAGCCCATAGAATTGGCTTTGACCCACAGAATTGGTCATTTCAAACTTAAGCCCACAGAATTGGATTCAACCCGCAGAATTGGCCATTTCAAACTTAAGGCCGCAGAATTGGCTTCAACCTGCAAAATTGGTCATCGCATCCCTAAGCCCTCAGAACTGGCTTCGACCCACAGAATTGGTCATCTCATTTTCAATCCCTCAGAATTGGTTTCGACTCATAGAATTGGTCACCCTCATCCCTAAGCCCTCAGAATTGGCTTCGACCCGCAGAATCAGTCACCCTCATCTTCAAGCCCTCAGAATTGGCTTCGATCGTCAAAATTGGTCACCCTCATCTTTAAGCCCTCAAAATTGGCTTCGACCCACAAAATCTATCGCCTTCATCAAACCCTCAGAATTGGCTTCAGTCCACAAAATCGGCAATCCTCATCCTTAGGTCCTCATAATCGACCTCGACCGTCTAGTCATCCTCTTTCAAAGGCATCATGTGGTGTTTATTCGATGGCTATCGTTTGTTCCAAAATCATCCATTGAGGGGCTCTATATACACCCCATTCTAATACCCCCTAACCTCTCCTTAGGTCCCTAACACCTCCCTTCATCATTTCAAACCTAAGTTACCTCCCGGGTACTGACCTAAAGGCCATCGGACACTCCCAGACTCCGTTTGACCAAAATTCAAACTCTTCAACTCGAATGAGACTGAATGAATCTTCAAAGGTCACTGAAACCCCTTTCCAATAGTCCATCCCATGCACAATTCTGACTTACGACACGAACGAACGGTCTGTTTTCCCCCAAAATTCGATCAGGAGGTCACCGGACGCTCCCAGGCTCCATTTGACCAAAGTCAACTCTTCAGCCAAATTGAGACTGAATGAATATTCAAAGGGCACTGAAACCCCTTTTCAACGGTCTGCCGCATGCGCGATTCTGACTTACGGTACGGACGAACGATCTATTTTACTCCAAAAGGTCACCGAGCACTTTCAGGCAGCCCTGATTGACCAAAGTCAACTCCCCAAACTGAGTCATCCTCTTTGGAATGTTGAATTACATCTCCTAACCTTTCCAACGGTCTGCCCCATGCACAATTCTGACTTACCATGAGGATGAATGATCCGTTTGTGTCTGACGATTCCCTGTCCAAAGGACCGATGAATGATTTCGAGCCACATTTGACCCAAAGTCAACTCCCAGACCTGGGAGTAGCCCAAAATACTTTTGAAGGTCTCTAAAGTACCCTTCTAATGGTTTGCCATGTGTGCGACTCGAATCAATGGTTCGCGCTCTACAACCGATTTTTTGAAGGAACCTGAAAGAGACTTCCAAACGACAGGTTCCAAACCTTGCCTATCGACAATGTTCCTAAACACACTTGCTGATTGGTAGGACCAGGGATATGCCGACCGGCAATGCCCTGGGCCTACAAAAAGGATGTCCTAACCTCATTTCAAAAAAACAAGATCTGAAACTTATCACTCTCGCCAAGCTCAAGAAACCCCTCTCAAAGTCATCATAATTTCCACATCCAAATCCCTTTCCAATCTTCACTTTTCATCATCCTTTTCATCAAACTTGGTGAATTAAGTACCCTCCATCGTCACCCTAGTGCAAGGGCTGCTCTCCAACATCCAAGATCAAGCTCAAGATCTTCAAGAAGGTTCAACTTTCTCAACCCTCTCTTTAAATTCCCCTAAATTCGCATTAATTTGTTTTATTACTTAGCACTTTTATTCTCCCATCTCACATAACCTAATATACTTTTTATGTAGTATTATTGCACATCTCTTACTTTCATATAAATAAAACCCAAAAAATAAGAAAAAGAGGGTTTGCTCGTAAATTCCAAACGGGAATTCTCACACTTTTCTCACGACTAAAACACTTTTTTACACACACACACACATATAAGAGAAGTCCCCAATTGGATTTATGGGATAAATCCCACCCCTCATTTTCCATACGAACTACGTGGACTTTGATGCCTCTATAGGCTACCTAGACGTCTCGGGGTAAAACTCGAGACTCAAGTCCTTTTCCTACTTTTTCTCTATTTTTCCTATATTCTTTAAACTTAACTCTCTTGGACTCTCTATATACATATATTTGTTCTTAGTGGCGTATTATCTCGCATACGTTATCATTCCCTTATAATGATTAACGTTAGGATAATCGTGTGAATCCTATTTTCTAATATTACTTTTAGGAACATTCCTACGGATGACTCATTTTATCTCTTCCATGATACAAGTTGATGATTCCTATCTCCGCTACATATACACATGCACACATATCACAAGGAAATAAAGGAAAATAGCAATAACCCATGAGAGATCGTAAGGGAGGAATGGGTGCCTAACACCTTCCCATTTCGTTACTTAGCCTTTGGACCCTTTTCGAATCATTTTTGGTTTCGTATGTATCAGCATATCTTTGGATGATGTCCTTTGGTATGGCTCCCTTTTCTTTTGTCTTTTTTGTGTAAAATAGACTGGTGACTCCATCTCTCTACATTTTTCACCTCATCACCGATGCCGACCAAATCGCTCCTGAGAGGGATACGCGGGACCAAGATCCTCTCGAGATGAAGGGGACAACCCCCTTCTTCTTCTTCTCTCCCGCCGCGAGGATCGGAGGGGATGGACACAGATATCTTTTCATTACCATGGATCATGATATAATGGGTTTCTTGGACATAATAACCTTTAATGTACATGTGACACCACTTTACCGTAGTACTGAGTACCTGTGAAGGTCTATTTTATATCTTAAAGTACAAAACAAATTTCAAATGTCACCTATCACAAAAACCTTGGGATTAAGAGAGAAGTTGTTTGATATACCAAACAGGTGGGTTAACAGAGTGAGGGCACTTATCGGTGACTAGCCTTTTGGAAAAGAAACTTCTCAAAAGTACGAGCTTTATCTGGGGTGGTGACTTCTTGAAAGTACGAACCTCTCAATAGGGAGAGGTGAATTTTATAAATTACGAAGGTTTCTTTGATTAAAGTGACTTTACTAGAGTACGAACATCTCCCTACTAACCACTTTTGGGGTTCCTTAAAGGTATAGGGTTTAAACAATATGAAAATCAAGATTATGCAATGTGTGATACAAATAGGAAATCAATAATTTTTACACACTTTAATAGCTATTTTATTGAGAGTTCCTTCATGTGTACCTATATGTTTAGGAAAATATACAATCATGTACATGGTGACCTAAACACGCATCTACGTAGTGACAGACCCTAAAACTAAGGCTGTTAAATAGTTCTAAAATCTGCATTAAGTAGTCATGCAGGAGATAAATATTAAGCAAAGTATAAATGAAGCATATAAATAGTATGGTTCTCTATATTGTATCTGATCGAGGTGTAAAAGCCGAGCGTCCGTGTAATACGCTAGTCGTTGTTATCGGCTTCCAATCTCAATACAAAAAAAAACTAAACTTGTAACTACACTTCTTAAGGAGTATAGTGGCGAGTCTGGGTATCGAATCCACAGGGAATGGTTGATAGAATTTAATTGATTTATTACTTCTAAAGAAAAAATGAAAAAGATGATGATGATTGAAAAGGGAAAAAATAAGTAAATAAAGAAGTTAAATTAATTAAGATGAATGAGAAAGTAGGTTGGAATACAATCCCCCTAACCCTAGTAATTTACCGTATATAAACCTAGAATTGTAACTTATAAATTTGAATGAATCCAGTCTTTATAGATCCTAAGCATTACATATATGAGGATCAAGCCTGCACCATATGAAATCAAAGGTAAATATAAAGCGGTGATAAATAATTATACGCACATCATATTCTTAAACATCTCAAGTACCTAGGGCAAGAGAGATTAAAAGATCTACAATGGTTGTAAAATTTGTCTCGCACGACTCTTTCAAATTTTTAATTTAAATTCTATTTTCTACATAAGTAATTTACATTGGGATGGGTTCATGCATCCCAACCCTTAAAAACTTAGCTTAACATGATGAAATCAAAATAAAACTTACAAATTAAAGTGTAGGAATTCATAACTAACTCTAGAAAATTGAGAACATGACTTGAAATGGGAATGGAAAACTAGAAATCAACAATTAATTAAACTAACTAGGAAAGCAGTAAAAACAATAAATTAAAATTACTTGCAATGGATGAATGATGAATCTTGAATAGAACTTTGAATCTTGAATAGTAGACAAACTTCAAAAACTAGGGTTTATGAAAATTTCTACCAAAGAAAACTAAAAAGACTCTCTAAAATCTGACTTTCTCTCTCTAAAATTCTATTCTACTCTCTAGAATTCGACTCCCCTTGAAATGAGGTAGGGCTTGGTCTTTTATAGCACCAACTAGCACGAATTTGACAGCTAGAATTGCTTGTTGCGCAAGTTTTTACTAGCTATGCACCTCTTAATCTTCATAATAAATGCCAGGATTTCGCATGACCGGACCGGTCCATTTCTCTTCATTATCGCGCAACTTCAAAACATCGTAACTTCTTCACCGTAGCTCGGATTGAGGTGCCGTTTTTTCCAGTGTTCTTGTAATTTAGATCTCTTCAACTTTCTAGTTGGACCCACCTCCGGACTAATGCTGAAAAATTACGCGAATACCCTTCAACTCTCCATTTCTTGGTTTCTTTCACTGTTTTGCATTCTCTTTCGCACTAACTTGCATGAAATACCTATAAAACACATGAGAAATACACAAAACAATAAATACTTGCCAAAAGAGGTTAGTAGAATAAATACAAGACAAATCCAAGCTATTTACACTGCACGGGATCATAAAAATACCGAAATTAAGGGGATAAATATGAAGAATATGTGCCAAATCACACCCCCTAACTTAGAACTTTGCGCGTCCCGAGCAATGTAAAAGAAATTAGTTTAAAGTTCAACTCTTGAAAATTCTTTTTTTTGGGATAGAATACCTTTTTCGCGGGGAAGCTATTGCATTTAGCGTATGCAACAAGCCCTTAAACCCCTAGGTTATCCTAGTAGGACGAGTTTTGTCTCGTGAGGGTTTGCAGTGAATATACCCACAAAATTCTTTATTGACTCAAATAAATATCAAAATATTTAAAAATTGTACAATTTAAACTTTTCGAAAAATAATCACCATAAATTCATATTCAAATGTCTCAAACCATAGTGTGTGTCTGTGCGCAAAGCCCGAAATTAAACCTCAAATTTCCACCGATTGAGCATTACGTTACTTTCCGAAAATTCGTTTTGATTCAAATTCTTATGGATGCACTCACAAACGAATCACTCGGATTGTGGTTGTTTTCTCTCGGTATGCATGATATAAAGAGTAAATATAATGGACACAAATTCACGCATACAAAATTGAAAAGAAGGAAATATATGGTGAAAAGATCTCATCATCGAAATACAGTTATTTGGAAATGGGAAACATCATCTCTTAATCACACCCTTTAATCTCTCATATTATCTTTTCATGTCTTAGCTCTCTATGCGGTAATTAATTTCACCATTCAGACTCGGTTAGGACTTTTTTGGGTTAAAAAGTGTAAAGGGTAAAAATGGGAATGGTCGAAATATTCGGAATTGGAAGATATCTTTATGACGTCCATTAGTGCTTTTTCGGGCATTTGCTCATTTTTCTCTTTCTTTTTCTATTTTCATTTTTTCTTTTCTTTTTTTCTTTTCTTGCTATTTTTGTTGAGCATATCTATTTTGTTTTTCTTGCCCCTTTTTATTGCACAATTTGGACTTACTTGATGAATATTCGATTTTCAAAATTCCGGGCTATTTGGGTTTTTCGGGTTATCAAATGAAAGGGAAATATTATATTAGGCTCAAAGTGGGTTGCAAAGGGATAATTTTTCACATCTTTTTATGGCCAATATTTTTGGGTAACAAACGAGGGCCTACTTCATTGTCCAAATTTCTAATCACATTACCATATGCATCTCGAGATTAATTAAGTTTAGAGATATATTTAGCACGAATTTCGAGACAACATTTCACACATTTCCCATAACCGATCAAAACAAAGGATTGAGATCATCAACGACTTATTAAAATGCTGAAAAGAACTTTGAGTTAATCATAAACTCGGATTGATTTAAAAACTCATAAAAAAATTGAAAGGCTCAAAATCTCACCGGGTTGGACTAATCTCCACACTTATTCGTAAAGTCGTCAATTTTCTTTCAATTTCCATCTTTGGTCAATTTTGTCTTAGTGAAATTGAGATTTAACAATTTGAGACTTCAAACAGAATAAAGGTGACATTTTTGAAAACTTTAAATTCCAATTCTTATTTATTTTGAACAAAAATATTTTTGGCTTTTTTCAAAAAAATTTAAATTTTTTTTTATTTTGTAAAAAAACACACACTTGGAAAGAACATGTGATCGAATCAATGAATCTAAATGGGAAGAATATCTCACACCCCCTAACTTAAATGTTGCATTGTCCTCAATGCGAATCAAGAACACAACATAAAGAGAGGAAAATAAATATATTACCCAAATGGAGCGATCCCTTATGAGTGCGAGTCCATTGAATCTACAAAACATGTTAGAACCAAGCATAACAAAAAAGAATAACAAAAACTTTAGCTAATTACTCTAAACTATAAAAAAGGAAAAATAAAAAGATAATTATGTACAACCTACGATTTGAACTTTTAATAACTCATACAGTAGAAGTCAAAAAATTTGAGGGTCCACCCAAAATACAATTTGACTTTGAGGTATTAATAGTGTACCCTCACTATAAAGCATGCCTCCCGAAAAATAAGAATTCCGTTTGAAAAATGGAAGGCATGTGCAAATTTTAAAAAATGAACCATCACCAATTAAAATTTTTAGGGGGATAATGAGGGATTTGAATGCATAGGGGGACAAGTACCATTGGGATCCAAGAAAAATAGAATCACTTCCCAAAGATTTTTCAAGCAGTATGGGAAGCGGATCACACAAACAGAAAGAGTCCATCTTGGAAAATAATTTAAGCATAGAGTCCTTGTCCTCAAAATCTTCTCCCCCAAAATATTCAGTTGGATCTGGTGGAGTGACACGTCTAAGTGTATGGCCCATAAGATGAAGCATCTCAAAAAAATATTCCCATACAAGAATCGGATCAACATCCTCAAGACATTCATCCAGTTCTTGTGATGGATTTAATGGTTCGATAATAGTGAATGAAAATGGTGAGGACATAAATTCAAGCTCAAGTGATTCTTCATGGGATTCCTCATTTGGTGGAAAACATTCTTTAGTCTCAAAAATATCAGAAGAAAAATCGTCATTGGATTCGAATAATGCATCCAACTCTTGCTCCCAAAAACGATTTTTTTCCCTATATTCTTTTTCACGCCTTTCTTCTTCAAGCCTTTTATTTTCATAAATTTGGATGGTCTTAGCACTGGGCTTGTATTTATGAGACTCATATTTAGTGATATTGATCCAATGTTCATAAATCGTGAGGTCATTCTCCTCCTCACTATTAGCATAACAATTAAAGCCACCAAATGAGTTAAAATAAGACATTTCAAAATGGGCAATTAAAAAAACGTGAAACAATTGTTATTTTTTTTTATTTACTTTTTTTTTACGAAGTAGTAAGTCAATTATAATCTATAACAAACACTCCCCGGCAACGGCGCCATTTTGATCGAGTGGAAAATCGAGCGTCCGTGTAAATACGCTAGTCGTTGTTATCGGCTTCCAATCTCAATAAAAAAAAAACCTAAACTTGTAACTACACTTCTTAAGGAGTATAGTGGCGAGTCAGGGTATCGAATCCACGGGGAATGGTTGATAGAATTTAATTGATTTATTACTTCTAAAGAAAAAATGAAAAAGATGATGATGGTTGAAAAGGGAAAAAATAAGTAAATAAAGAAGTTAAATTAATTAAGATGAATGAGAAAGTAGGTTGGAATACAATCCCCCTAACCCTAGTAATTTACCGTATATAAACCTAGAATTGTAACTTATAAATTTGAATGAATCCAGTCTTTATAGATCCTAAGCATTACATATATGAGGATCAAGTCCACACCATATGAAATCAAAGGTAAATATAAAGCGGTGCTAAATAATTATACGCACATCGTATTCTTAAACATCCCAAGTACCTAGGGCAAGAGAGATTAAAAGATCTACAATGGTTGTAAAATTTGTCTCGCACGACTCTTTCAAATTTTTAATTTAAATTCTATTTTCTACATAAGTAATTTACATTGGGATGGGTTCATGCATCCCAACCCTTAAAAACTTAGCTTAACATGATGAAATCAAAATAAAACTTACAAATTAAAGTGTAGGAATTCATAACTAACTCTAGAAAATTGAGAACATGACTTGAATTGGGAATGGAAAACTAGAAATCAACAATTAATTAAACTAACTAGGAAAGCAGTAAAAACAATAAATTAAAATTACTTGCAATGGATGAATGATGAATCTTGAATAGAACTTTGAATCTTAAATAGTAGACAAACTTCAAAAACTAGGGTTTATGAAAATTTCTACCAAAGAAAACTAAAAAGACTCTCTAAAATCTGACTTTCTCTCTCTAAAATTCTATTCTACTCTCTAGAATTCGGCTCCCCTTGAAATGAGGTAGGGCTTGGTCTTTTATAGCACCATGTAGCACGAATTTGACAGCTAGAATTGCTTGTTGCGCAAGTTTTTACTAGCTATGCACCTCTTAATCTTCATAATAAATGCCAGGATTTCGCATGACCGGACCGGTCCATTTCTCTTCATTATCGCGCAACTTCAAAACATCGTAACTTCTTCACCGTAGCTCGGATTGAGGTGCCGTTTTTTTCAGTGTTCTTGTAATTTAGATATCTTCAACTTTCTAGTTGGCCCCACCTCCAGACTAAGGCTAAAAAATTACGAAAATTCCCTTCAACTCTCCATTTCTTGGTTTCTTTCACTGTTTTGCATTCTCTTTCGCACTAACTTGCATGAAATACCTGTAAAACACATGAGAAATACACAAAACAAGAAATACTTGCCAAAAGAGGTTATTAGAATAAATACGAGACAAATCCAAGCTATTTACACTGCACGGGATCATAAAAATACCAAAATTAAGGGGATAAATATGAAGAATATGTGCCTAATCAGTATCCCTAGTAGAGTGTCAATTCTGGAGTTATGGGCATCGAGCGTCGATCAGACCCGTTCAGGGGAAAATATCACAGCGACACGGAAAGTGAATGTCTCTCGGTACACTATTTCCCCTGAGGTCGGGTTCTCGGTTCGGTGTTGAACTCAGTGACTTTGCCCTTGAATATGTTTGACTCCATGTCCTTTATTAGTCACAAACCCCTAGTTTTAGGCCTAGGCATAAGTGTTTTTTTAGATAAGGTCTTCAGTTGGTTCATTCAGAGTCCCCCGTTTGTTTTATCCAAAATCAAATAAATGATGCGAGTCAGACATTTCGGGCTAATCCTAAGGCAGCTTCTGTCTGCATATTTTTCAGTGATTCTTTTTATGTGGGTTTGGGAACTAAATTATAAGTGGAGAAGGTATTAGGCACACATTTATTCTTTAAGGTTCATTAATTATATGATTTTTATCGCTCTTAAAATTTATTGATTAGTTTTTAGTTAGTTTTGAAACTGGTTAAGAGGCCTTAGGTTGATAATCCCTTAAATGCATATAGGTGGTTATTTATGAAATCATATCAGTGAGAGGTGTAGGAACGTTACTTCAACCAGTGAAACTACATAATTGTTCTTATTATTCCGTGCTTATATAACGGGTGGCCTTTGGTATGCATGTTAGTGTGTGAGAGCTCGACTTTAAGATAGTTTGATATCTCATTCATAGTATGTATGAAAGAAGGTTTAAAAGAGGTGAGTTGATTGCATATCTGTGGTTAAAATATTTCTTAAGATATATTATTGAGACTCAAGCTTATGAGAAGGTGTTAGTATTATGCCTACGTACTCATGTTTACACAAGATCAAAGCCTACGTAGTTAGGCTGTATAACTAATGTATGCGTGTTTGCAAGCTTGTATATGAGAATATTTTTGGGAGATCTCTCTTGAGATAGTTTGATATCTCTTATTAGTTATTTTATAGATAAGATATAAGGGATGAGATATGGGCGCATCTCAATGGAGAAAATACATCAAAAGCCATATAGTCGAGTCTTAATCTAATGAGAAAGACTCAGTTTTCACTACGTATCCAATAAGACTTGGGATTAAGGCCTACGTAGTTTGGATTGTCCATGTATTCCAACGCGATAAGTTGACAAGTGAAAAACTTAGATTTATAGGGGAGAGGTTGTGTATGGAGGCCAGGATGGTAGTTAACCCTAAAAAGTGCTGACAAAGATGTTGATATCCATCGGGAGGTCACCATCTCGAACGTGTTGTTGAAGCTTCAATCTACTTTGAAAGTGTATAAGGTGAGTGTATTTAGTATTTGATTTTCCCATTATTATAAAGGGGTTTGGAATGGGTATGGATGCATCCCTAAGATATAATACTCCAAGAGATGTATTATGAGGCTCTGGCTATATTAGATTATTTCAGTATAGCGCCTACGTATGAGACATATTTACATGTGTAGGCAATGGGATATTGGGTATACAATATATAACATTATGGTATTTATCGAGACTAGTCCTTAATATATCATTTCTGTTGATTTTGGCTTGATATATTTATGCGTTAAAATAATGTCTAATCAAGGGTCGACGTTTAACGAGTATTTGATATGAAAACACATATTTATGGTGCCGCCGCCTCGATAGGATTTATTCGTTTTGAGAAATGGTGGAAGTAGTCAATTTTTTTTACTTTTGTTGGATGCAAAGTTTTGGACTGAATCGGCTCATAGAAACTTTCCTCGGAATTATTTTATTACATTTTTTTATGTTTTCATGATTTTAAAATATATTTTTTCATGTTTTTTTGTTTTCATGTTTAGAACTGTTTGTTTTTACAAAATTTCTATGAGGTTAGACAATACTTGGTACTTGGTAGCAACTCCGCGTGAGCATGAGATTTCTTTTTTAACGAAAATTGACTTTGATGAAGTACGAGCTTCCCCACGACTTTCAGAATGAGCTCAAATATCTAAAATTCTAGAGGGAGAAGAAAGTTAGAAAATTGTATCATGGTCAAGTTCTAAGATATTTGAAATGGGATATGGGGGTTCTATTACAGGGGTCTAGATTAGGCCTTTGGCTGAATGACAAGAGGATAAGGACCGTTGATCCAAGATGGGATGAGACATGGATGGATAACAAGAGATTCGATAAGATTTTTTAATCATTTCCTTGGGAGGATGACCAATCGGTCAAAGTTAGATGATCATTCACTTAAAGGACTAAGGAGAAATGTCTTTTGGATAAGATTTAGAGGACAAGTGTAAAAATGGATAATCGTTTGGTCAAATGGTTAACTGTTTGGTTAATCTGACATTTTGAGTGATTTTTGAGGAAAAAATTGTTTAACCCTTCATTCAAAGGTCATTGACCATTTGGTCAAAAGGTTTGGCCTTAGTTCACGTTTCATCGTAGTTTCATGTTATTTTCATGACATTTGACTTGTAACTCTGATTCACACATGGTTTGTAACATTGGAAAGATAATTCAAAAATGTTGCCTTTACCATTTGAATTAAATTTCAAATATCTACAACTTTTTGTTTACCATTTTCCCAAATGCTGAAATTTTATATGTCCAAAATGTCTATAAAGTGGTATTTATGGTAAATCGTCTCAATCCGGACTACCCCTGTCTTCAACTTTTGAAGTGAGCCATAAACAAGCATAAGGGGGCTTTGATAAAATGTGTTTTGATATATAGGGTACTTTGTAAAGTTGGTTCAGTCCATGGTGGGCCAAGATTTGTATATTTATGTGAGTGTCTCAATGATTGCGAGAGGTTTAGGGTTTTCCTACCACCCAAGTCAAGATCTTTAGGAAATTGGTTGTGACCATAGGAAGTTAATGTGTTATGAAAAAGATGTGCCACTAAGGATAGTGGTGTCACATGACTCACACCCTAATTATAAATTAGGGTGTCCATACTACGGCACACCAAGATCAAATAGTCGTTGCCTTATGGTAGATTAGACTATTGGGCCACGATCTCATTCACACGGTTACATGTATGTTATGAATTAAGCCATTGTATCTATTATTTTATGCTTTATAGGTCCCCAATCTTATAATAACTATATAGATATAATGATAATAAGGATCCACAGTGGAGGTAGGTTTGTTTTAACGTTCGAACCACTATAAATCTCGTATTTCTCTGTAATTATCTCTCTTTTACTATCTTCATTACTTCCATCTATTATGTATAACTTTGATGACATCATTTTCACTAAACAAACCATTTTTAGGCACCAAAAACAATGAGTCATTCAATCTAAAAAATAGTTCTACTATCTCATACATTGATCATTGAATCCAAACTTTAACTACTGCATTCACACTTAACCTAGTAATAGAGAACATATATTGATAATGAAACACAATTATTTTCAATTTTATAAAACACAATATACACGTATATTTGAAAAAAGATTTATACATATCCCATTTAAACCTTCAACGACTATCGAACAAGTATTGAAAATAATAAACAAATAAATTCGTGAGGATATATTCCGCTAAACAACATCGATCAGCTTTCATTGTTCATATACATTAAAACTCCCCTTGGTGAATATTCATTTTCCCATCACTACATGTGATTTATGGTGTATAAATGACTTTAAACATTGATTTTATCAGAATATTTGAAAACTACAAACTACAATCGATGTATATTCAACATGTATCAGTAAATTAAACATACTTGCAAAATTAAAAGAAATTTCATGTAATTTACACAAAATTTAATCACATTCCCTCTAATATCTTTGTTATTCACTATTTGCAGAAATTTCTCCTAGTTTATTAACGTATGTTTCTTGAATATACAGAAAATTCCATAACATTTCCACTGATCTCTTTCATCTTCACATTTTAAAAAATTACACGTGATTTCATATCATATACACCTTGATCAATTAGCATTGCAAAATTGTTATTGAGTTAAGTAAACATGCCTTCCCTACGTAAATAAAGATAAGGTACAAGTTCCTTGTCCTTCATCATTACCATTTTAAATAGATTAGTACATGTGACTTCCCTACATAAATTATATGTAGTTTTTTAATGTAAATATAATCGCAATGCAATATACTCCTCATTCTCTCGCTACACACAAATTTCCTCATTTTGTGCATAAATAAATTCTCATATACATGTTTTTCCTTCATTCTAATATTACAGAATTTAGTGAAAAATGGTAATTGTATATTAAATAACAAGAATGAAGACTAGAGCTACAAAAAAGACACAAATATTAAGTAAACATAACAATAAAAGAATAAACACGTAAAAATATATAATTTGGTGCAAAGGCATCTAAATATAACGATCATTACATGTCAAATATCATCTTATTCTATAAAATTCACAAGATAATAAAGGAATAACATATCCATATGTTACAAGCAACACCATTTTGGAACCTATATAATACCTACCATGGTGGTCGTTTGTGACAAACCAAGCATTGTAGGTGGGGAACTAATGTCCTTCACAATGTCAAACTCTATGACAAGTAAATCGAGAGTTATAGCTTCGACGACTCAACAAAAATCATCCATATTGTGTGACACCCTGCCTAATTAAATATCGGGTGATCAGTCCTTTACTAAATTAAATCAAAGTGCCCGATTGGTTCATTCTTAGCCTCACCGTCAAAAATTATTTTTTCTTTATTAATCACCTAATAAATAACTGCGCTAAGTATCAAAATATTAAATTTTATAGATTAAGTCATATTGTTATGATTTAATATACAAAACCATTTTCATGAACACGGATAACAATATTAAAGACCAAACACTCCAAGTGGAATAAACATGCTAGATAAATAATCCAAATAAAATATCCCAAATCGAAGGACAATGTAATATTCAAAAGCAATCGAAACAAAAACAGATCACTGAAATAAATAAAGAGTACAAATCTCTCTCAACTAGATAAAACTAGAAATGGGCGACACATGACCTATCTAATAATTACTAAATAGAAGACTGAGAAGACAAGGATGAAGTCGTCTACTATAAGGACCTACAACTCCCACACTATCGTCACCACGTCAACAGTCCAAAGATCTAAGCCTGGTATATATATATATATATACAAGAGAAAGAAGAGATGACAGGAAACGGGTCAGGGACCGAGTGTAAAATAACTTTAAAATAGTTTAGCAAGTATTTAAAATGATTACTAGTTGATATTACATATATGTTAGTACCTCGACACTCACTTAGGAATTCTCACCCTCAACTAGTGTGCACGCCTAACGTACTAATGAACTAATCTAGATAAAGTTAACCCAATTCACTAGTCTAACCCAATTTTCCCTCACCAAATTCTTTCAAGTAATCGCATAACTATAGTTTATATTTGATAGCCTTTTCTTATGAATATATTAAGCGAGTTATGTTCATATTAAAACAAACTTAAGCTCTCAACCACTTAATTCATTTAATATTAATTATTCAATTTTTTTCTACTTACAAGCACAGTAGATTAATCACAAGTACATATATTTATCACTCATAATATATATACTAATAGGGCACCCCATATAAATCTATGGTGTTGGCATACTCTCCCCGTATCTCTTTTACAAAGGGAAATAGTAGTCCGGAATCACTCTCAAACTGTATTAACACAAAACACACATATTAGACGCCAAGCATAGTTCCCAATCACTAAGAGGTCAACACATACCCTCACGTCTCTTAGAACCGTCTGACTGTCATTCTCAAGTAGCCTATATCCAGGGATCCTATGTTCTAGGGTACAAGTCAATATCCCCCATAAAGGTCACATCGAGAAAAGACTGTCCCGGTGCGAAAACCTCCGTGATAGCAAGTAGCGTGGGTATGATTAAACACAAATGTTCACACAATATATATATTCATACACTCATATATATTTACATTATTCAGATAGGTAAACCCATAACATATTCTAACCATAAGTGGCACGTAGCGCCCGAATTCTACATAATTAATTCATTCTTTTATTTTCTTAATTACGATAAATTCGTGAGTACTTCACGATTCTCGAAGTGTATCATTTTAATAAATGTCAAATCAGTAAGCGTACCCTCTCTACCCTACTGGTCTACGTAGTCATCAACTTGAATGATCCCCAATCTATAACACACGCAATTACAACTCATTTTATAACCTCATAACCCTATGTTTCAATTTCATATGAAATCGTACTACCTGGACCTCATCCACAACCCTACTGGTACCTCTCAAGTCCCATTATGATATTTATGTTATGTCTAAGGGTCCTTATACATTTGGGTTGGATTAACATTTAAAAAGGAAATAAGAGTCAAATTCCAAGAGGAGTCGATCGATCGATGAAAAGGATCATTTGATCGATCCAGTCGATCGATCGATCGAGGAGTTATTGGCCCAGTTTCTGCAATTCTTTACCTACAGGTTTCATCAACTTTAATCCTCAAAACCTTTATTAATTCATCCCAAACTCCCAAACAATCAAACCAAAAGTTGTATTATCCTATATACATGATTTCTAATGTAAAACATATTCAAATTCATCAAGGGCCATCAATTAAAGGGGTTAATTCAAGCTAATTTATCAAGAAACCTATTTTTATCATATCATCATCAATATCTTCCTAATTCTTCCAGAATTTAACCTCTACTCGACATCAATTTCGTAGTTAACCATCTGCATATAACAATAGGGTTGTCCTAACATGGTTTTTACTAAAAAAAATTCAATAGAAATCTCCTAAACATCATTTAACTTTCATTGAAACATAAAATCAATATTTCCTACACTAGCATAAATGTGTTATCAACTAAAGAACAACAAGTTAGATACATGCCTCAAGAATGAAATTCTGAATTGTAGAAGATGATGGGTATGATGTAGGGTTGGTAGTGGAATTGGTGAGAATGATGTAGGGTTGGTGGTTCTCCGATCTACGTGTTGGTGGTGGAATTGGTGAAAATGATGTAGGGTTGGTGGTTCTCCTCCTTGGAAACCTTCTATATTCTCTCTTCCTTAGCCTCTCTGCAACTCCAGAGTTTATAAACCTCAAGGACTCCCACTTACATCATATATAACCTCTCAATTTTGGTCATTAATTAAGACCTAAAATGGGAAATTATCAAAATTCCCTATTGGACTGCCGGTTAGGCTTAAAATTTCCCTGAGACCCAAACTAAACCCCCGAGTACACTTTTTTGACTATCTAGACTCTTTCGGACACATTGGCGCACTCGAAATGACCATATGGGTGACTTAGAATTAATTTAATTTTTATTCCACTAATTTAGTCCCGACACGACACACGGGCGTCCCGACTTAATTTCTATAACTGTCATATTATTCACTCGCAATAACTTTTATAGATTCGATCTCATATATTACTTTACCCATTAAGTAATATTCAACATAATTCTTACCAATAATTACTAACTCTTTTCACACTAGTAAATATTTATTTTAAAATCTGGATTAATATTAAATTAATTTATCCCAATTTAATTTAATTAATCCCATAATTAAAAGCCATAAAAATACGGGGTATTACATACTTCCCCCCTTATAATGGAATTTCGTCTCGAAATTCGAAAAAAGTATACCAGATAAGAAAAACTCGGCTATGTGTCGTGCATCGCATCCTCACGCTCATGAGTAAACTACTCCGTACCGCCCATACATTACGCTATCATATACCCTTAATGATGAACACCTCACGTATGTTCATTTTAAACCATGTTACCATGTCACGTAAGTTCTTGTCCAAGCCTTATCGTTTAAGTTTCACTACTTAAACCTATTTAGATATTCGCTATCTTGACTTCTACTATTAGCACCTTAGTAGATTAATCGTTCTTTAAATACATACAATCTTGTCTCGCAATAATCGAACACAAGTAGGTAATTTGTGTAGTATATATTTTACACACATTATATACTCTAAGTATCAACCCATCTTGATTTTTTCAATAGGACTTGGTCCCCCACATTTAGCTAACAAGCAGGAAAACGACGAGGCTTACCGTGCCATACCTCAACTGACACTATACCCAAAAGTGAACTTATATAAGTTATTGAACGCAATTTCAACTCGTGGAAGGGATTACTCTTGGCCTCCCCTAAGATTCAAGGGTACACATATAATTTATTTTCCCAATATCTAATTATTACGCTTGTTCTGCCACTTGTCTACGGATAAGATGTCATACTCAACCACACTCGGTTTTATGGCCTCGCGAACACTCTTCCAAAATTAAAAGACAAGGATCTTGTCCCAATCGGACACAATATTAAACGGTACCCTATAAAACCTTACTATCTCGGTTATAAATATCTCTCATATTGTCTCATAGTATGATGAGTCCTAACTGCCATAACGTGAGCTACTTTGGTCAACCGATCCACTATCACCATATAGTATCGTGACCCCCCCCCCCCCCCCCTCGAGATAAAATCCTTGGGAATTCTTTCCCATTATTACTTAGGAATTCCTAATGTTTTAAGAAACCCTAGTTCATTTTGGATGATCCACCCTTTACCAAAAGACAGGTGACCCATTATAAAATGGATTTTAGCAATATTTCTCTTCATTATATCCCATCCCCACGGCATTTATGACATGATACATCTTAGTTTCTCTCAAATGTACCTATAACCTTGCTCTATGTGACTTTGCCTCACCACGTGTCACAAATCCTTCCCCTTGCTCTAAAAATAGTTTCTCGTGAAACATAAGCCTTTAACAAATCTTACGGAATAAGCTTCAACTTCCTTAGCTAAATGTTGTTGAATTCACAAGACAATTATTATCTACTTCCTGATACAAAACCACCCTTGTGGACATTTGGGAATGATGGTCCTAACTGATATAAATGATCAGATAACAAAAGGAGATACGCGGAGTGCTTCTAAGATAAAAGCTAAACTAAAACTGTCAATAATGAGTATAGAGCATCTAATTTCCACGATATAAATACATTATGTCCATAATTCTTCTATTTTCGCAATAATGATTACCATAAAGTTTCTCTCAAATACAAAATTCTCCAACGAAAATTACACCACTAAATTATACATCAAAATATCCTCCAATTCAATGTATAAAAACAATTCCCCAAAATAGTCCTTAGCGTCCCAATCCACATTAACCTGCCCCTTACAAGAAAATATGGGGAAGTGCACAATATAACACAAATAGATGCTCAAAGGTAATTAGCACGATGAATAAAAAGCAACAATACGAATCGCATATACAAATCAATTGCATAACTCAAGCATTATATCAATTAATTTCTCAACCTCTATATATACCTTATCCCATAATTTCCGAATGGGGGCAAAATCAAGATCTAGTCACTTAGGGCGCCCATACACCCTATGTCTTGCGCATTAATGCATAATTCAAATATAATTATATTAAAGCAATCTTCACATGAAGATTAGGTGACTCTACTGGCCTTAAGTCACAATAGAATTATCGATTCTGATTATATTCTCCTATATGTACATTAGCCAAGGTACGAAACACATGTACTATTATCCAAACTTCTCTCCGACGTTCTCTAGTTTCATGCGTGGGGTGTCTCGCAAAAAAAAAATCCAAAGAAGAATCCCCCGATACACTACTACCTAGAATTGTCGGTCGTCGAGATCCATAAGGTCCTCAGTCTATAATATGTACCTTCCCCCAATCTCTGTATGTTGACATACAAGTCTACATGTCCAACCTTATATCCCTAAAAATAACATGAAATATGGTGCTCTCACTATCCCAAGTTCTCGGGGCTATATATATAACGAGTTTTATCACTTGCTCGATACAAAACATGATATATCCTGAGTCACATCTAAATAAATCCCTACGCACTGGGATTACATATAACTAAACAACTTATTCCCTAAAGTCTACGATATCATGAAATTTATATATATATATATATATATATAGGCCCAACCCTATTTCAGGTTGCACCTCACCAAAGTAATATTACTCATCGGGAGTATTCAGCACGATAGTCTTATCACTCAATCTAGTATTGTTCAAACATTCGGTAATTAATCACTACACATTACCATAATAAGCTCGACTTTGCTAACTCAATCCAATAATAATTTATAATGATAAAATATGCCTTTAGTGCCCACCTCGATCACTCACGGGTGACATCTAAAAGCCCCATTACCCATCATATATACATTTATAACCAGACTGTTATAACCAACGTACCCACTAAACTCGACTCGCATGCGACTTTTAGTATTAACAATTAATATATGTATTAGGACACACCCATGCCATTTGGCCTAATCCTTTTTCTCTCGAGGATGAAACAAAACTTCATCAGTCTTCACCCAATCATAGAGTCCTAGCACGTAGTTGTCAACTTGACCCATGAGCATGTGCAATCATTATGCATCTAGGATTTCATCCAATAGTTTCCCCCTCCTCGTAGTGGGCAATTTATTCTGCTCTGCGGCTTACACACCCATCACTGAAATATGAGCTCAAAATATCTAGGCTCAATTACGGCCTTACTAACCTCCCTTTTACTTCCTGGGCCCCGTTGAGCCTGAAATATGGTGTGCTACTTTTACAGAGGACTCCACTGGTCATGCCTAAATTTACCGCTCTTGGGTTATAAATTCTTGGGCCCAACTCTCTGAACCCACTTCCTCCGCTGGAAATCTCTCTCCTCCGATTAATATGCCTACTTCCATGATTTACCATTCTCAATATTATCAATTTCACTTATCAACATGGACACATTAACACTGCTAGTTCCACTGTCTACACATGGGGAAACTTTCTGAGCCATTTCCTGTTACTAGTCCCACTGATCATTTTGGAATGTCCTTCCCTTGGACTTGGTTGTCTTAGCTCCTAATTGCTATTTATGTCATTCCATTGGCTCCACTGGTCCCATGAAGCACGTTGTCGACCTCGTTGGTCTTGCCTGAATTCATCATTTCTTAGTAAGGACTTAAATAGGTTCCCCTACTGGGTATAACTTTCATTAATGTTTCACTATCACCAATGAATTCAATCTTTTTCTTCAGCTAGGTTTTTACCAACCCTTCGGGCTTCCCTTCTTTCGGAAGCTGTTACAAATTCCTTGAAGACATTGACCCAAGTCGTCTTTGTTATATATCTCACCCGCATTTGAGTATTTAACTCATGAGTCCTTTCGCAACAAGGAACTCTTCTTATTTTCTATATAACCTTTAGTCGCTGGGTAAGGAATTTGTTAGGCAAGTCGACTACTCTCTCGTTTGGGCTTTCTCTCTTTCCCATAAGAAACATGTTTCGAAATTCCCTTCATAACTCGATAAAATGGACGATTTCACGATCTAACCATACCCAAATTTCTCATTTATCTTCTCACATAGTTTTTCATATGAGGTCTTATTCTCATCACTTTAGAATGTCCCTATGAGCAAAATTTCATCCAAAATTTTCAAGTCCTGGGTGTTACTACACATCACCCTACATAATGGCCTTGGATTTCTTCCTTCATAAAAATCCTCCCGACTCCCTCACCTTTTACTAACAGCGCCGGGTGAGTTTCGAATGGCACAAACGTCATCTACGACGGTGTTTAGGAAACTACAACTCCCGAGAAATGCCTTTATTGTCCTCAGCCTGAATAACAATTTTGGTGAGTTATATCTCAATCACCATTTTCCCCAAACCACTCTATATCTTTGGCAGAGTCCACCTCCTGCTGTTCTTCTAACGACCCTCGCTAGTCATCAATGCCCGCTAGAGCTCGAATAAGAATCGCATCACTTATATTTCCTGGCAGGGGTACGTAAGTCGTAATACACAGAGTAATACAACATCCTAATAATAGGGCTCTACATTAAAGAACGCTACGCTAAAAATAGAAAGATATACAGATCCTAAGGGCACTAGAACCCGATGCTCTAATACCACCTGTGACACCCCGCCTAATTAAATACCAGGTGATCAGTCCTTTATTAAATTAAATCAAAGTGTCCAGTTGGTTCTTTTTTAGCATCACTTTTGAAAAATATTTATCATGTATTAATTCCATAATAAATAATTAAGCTAAGTGTCAAAATATGAAATTTTATAAATTAAGTCCTATTGTTATGATCTAATATACGAAACCATTTTTGTTAACACGGATAAAAATATTAAAAACCAAACCATCCAAGTGGAATAAACATGCTAGATAAATCATACAAATAAAATATCCCAAATAGAAGGACAATGTAATATTCAAAAGCAATCCCAACTAAAACAGAACACTGAAATAAATAAAGAGTACAAACCTCTCTGAACAAGATAAAACTAGAAATGGGCGACACATGCGCTATCTAATAATGACTAAATAGAAGACTGAGAAGACAAGTATAAAGTCGTCTACTACAAGGACCTGCAACTCCCACACTAGCGACAGCACATTAATAGTCCAAAGATCTATGCCTGACGCCCCTGTGGCTGAGCACTAGCCACACCTGTAATACATATATATATATATATATATATATATATATATATATATATATATATATATATATATATATATATATATATATATATATAAGAGAAAGGAGAGATAACAAGAAACAGGTCAGAGCCCGAGTGTAAAACATCTTGAAAATAGTTTAGCATGTATTTAAAATGCTTACCAGTTGATATTACTGTTGGATTGCGAGGACCCCAATTTTTGATTTTCTTAACAATAAAAAAAATATATATTATTTCCTTTTATATATTTCGAGATGCGAAAGCGTTAGGATGAGTGATGGTTCAATAAAACAAGCGAATACCAAATTTAAATTTCTTTTTCAAATTAAAATTAAACACAAGTGAAAATTAATAAAACGCACACAAATATTAATATCACTTAAACCAATTAATTCAAGTCCTAGAATTTGCCTAAGTAATATTTTTCATTTAAACAAAATTAGGCCAAATCAATTTTATCAAATGACTTGAATTAAATAAACTTTACCCAATATTTAATTTAGCACCAAATTAAATTAAGTGTGATAATTTAAACCAAATTTTATCTTGAATTATCCTAAGCATGAATTCTAAATTATTATGGAATATAAAATAAATCAATCACACTACGCCGCTATGTACGAGGAAAAACCCAAGACAGGAAACAACCTCGGACGGCCCTAGCCACAAATCCACCAGATACGGATTTACAAATACAAGACAAAAGACTTACAACACACGACACGATCCCTCTCAAGCCTCGAAGCTTCTTCTTGTAGACACTTCTTCCTAGCGGATAACCTTGGAGCTCCACCGCGGTCTCGGAATCCACCGATCGGACTATGTATGGTCACCGTCACCCGAACAAGGAGCCTTTCTCCAAGTGGGTAAATCAATGCAAACTTCTCTTCAATTCAGTGTAGAGAAAATTGGTGCCAAACTCCAAGCAAGATATATGTAAATGAGAACTTAGAAGAAACTTATATGGGTGTAAACTAGAGTGGTATAAGTTTTTCTCTTTGTAAAATCTCACTCAAAACATGATCTTTTTCTCTATTTGATTTTGCTCTCAAAACACTCTCTAAGAGTTAGTAAGATATGAAAAAGATATTTTGACAAAAGTGATTCCCGCACATATTAAATTCTGAAAATAGTTGGTTAAGAATCAAGTGGGGAAGTGGGTGAAAACTGCCAGAAAACTGTTCCCGCTGGAAACTCGTTCGAACGACATCTCGTTCGAACGAGTCTTCTAACGAAGTTTCAGTATGAACTCGTTAGAAGATCGTTAGAAATCTCGTTAGAACGACAATATCGTTCGAACGACATTTCGAACGAAGTTACAAAATGTCATAATGGGAAGTCGTTGGCAAGTTCCTTTAAACGACATTTTTGTTCGAACGACAAACTCGTTCGAACGACTCTATCGAACGAAAAACCAGAAAGTTTGAATATTCCATTTTTTAGCCCAGAAAACTTTATAAACTTATTTTAAAGTGTTAAATAATTATTTCTAAAAAAATAGTTTTAATTAAACCTAACACCCAATAAACAAGTTCAAAGTTCCTATATATATATATATATATATATATATATATATAACTGCATTCATACCTTGGGAGCATGGAACTATGGTTGATGACGTATAAACGAGGCACGAAACCGGCATGATGATGAAGCTTTATACTCTTTGCCGCTACGTCTTCAACAAACACGTCATAGGCTTGAAAGATGATCAATATACTCTATCCTATGACTCAAACGTTTTTATCCGGAATTGAGCCAAAACAACAAAGGACTCAATTGGAAATTTGCGTCCTTATAAATCTCCCCCTTTGGCTATTCCGGGACAAAAACTATACAAAAATACTAAAGGGCCATCAAGCTCACTCGACTAAAAAACATAACCCACCCAAACTTGAATCAACCCAAGGATCAAATGCTTTGCCATTGAAAGTTGGTGCTATAGAAGAATTCCTGCACACTTAAGCAAACTATCAAATGCATAGGGAATATCAAAGTATTTAATGCAATTAAAATAAATACTCCCCCAAAATTAATTCTCCCCTTTATCAAAATGATTAACCCAAGAAGTTAGCTACTCCCCCTAAGTTAAATCTCCTAAACTTAGATAAGATTATAATAGGATAAGATACCATTCCCCCTAAGAATCTCCTAAACTTAGATAAGATTATAATAGGATAAGATACCATTTCTCCCCCTATCATTCTCCCCCTTTTTGTTCAGGAATAGGCAAAGGATAAAGAACAAATATAAAAGCATGTTGAAGCTTAAAGTGATAAGACATGAATGCATATGGGCGATGAAAGCATAACTAACCCAAGATAGATACCAAAACTAAAGTATAAGCATAGAAGGACTAGAAAGCAAGGCAAAGGCAAAACAAAATATCATATATATATAATATATATATATATATTAGAAATATATCAAGAATGCACACGCACCTATATATAGATATAAACACACACATGACACACACAAAATATAATAGGAGTCTTTCACACTCGTATGGCAAAAATGTGTCATATGGAAACGTAAGTGTAGGGGTGTGAACTAGTAACGATTAAATTTAGACCCAAACACTTAATAAACATTCACGGAGTTCTCATTTCATTGCAAACTTCATCACATTTGAATATAACCTCATGTGACAATATAGATTGAACTCAATGGACAAACATACACAATGCATACAAGCCTAGCATATTGATGATTCTACAAACCAATAGAGTCATGACATGAAATACGCAACTAGGATAAATGGACATTGTGCAAACCATTGATATACCATCCAATCTCCCTCAATATGCATTTATATTAATTTTGAATGAATATATCAATCAAACATAGGCCTTGGCAATTGTTTTTCTTTTTAATGCCATATTTTTTGTTTTTAGGCCTTTGGACCACGTTTTTCTTTTACGTCCATTCAAAACGGTGGCTTACAATCGCAAAGGATCACTTAGACCTTTCGGAGCCCTTCCCCGTGCACATTTATATTTATCATGTTTTCATTTTTCACACAACTCTCACGTGCAACGGATTTTGACATGCACTAGTCCTCCTAAGTCACAAATATGTAGATGATAAGATTGGAAGGATAACACCTCACATAGCTCAAATATACATTTGAAGTTAAAATTTCAAAAAAACTAGTGCATATGTGAATAGAGGCATATAAAAAATAGAATCCATTATATCAACACAAAATCCAACTGCTCCATAAAAAATATGGTAAAGAACATTTTAAGGATTGACAATCTAAACCAAAATTTCTAGCCACGTGGGAGCGGAAAAGAGGGATTCAAACACAAGTATATGCCACTTAAAGTGTGTCAAACCAAAATACACACAAGAATAAAATCTTTTTGAGTTTTTGACATTTGTAACCAAAAATAAAAATATATACTCAAAAGACAAACAAAAATCATTTGAACTTTTCATTAAGCTTAAATTATCAAGAGATAAAACCCAAATGATAAACAAAAATCTTTTTGTATTTTTCATTTAATGCAAACAAAATGAGTAAAATAAAATACAAAAGATAAACAAAAATCATTATTCTAGCATGTGATTAAGCATGGGGCATAAACTAGAAAATGATTAAACAAGCATACATTTAGCATGTGAATATATCATGAAGTACAAACGCTAAAGTATGCAAAAGACTAACACATTCATCCTTTAGATTTAGCAAGGGAGGAAGCATGTGATAGTAAATGAGAATCAAAATCCCTATTATGCAAGGCAACCAAGTCGGATTTCCTAACCCTGATTAATAAAGAATGATTATCTTGGGGTGTAGGAACTTTAAATACATTGGTTGTTTTACGTTGGGATTTTCTAGGAATTCGTTTAAGACCAAAACAAAATTTCCTAAGATGAACTTTTCGACCACAATGTGTGCAAGTAAAAACATGTCGAAAAGATGTACCTACGGAGTGATCTCTAAAATATTTCCTAGTAGATTCTCCTAAAATGTTGGTTTTGGCTTTAAAAGTAGACTCATTATGAGAATTGAAGCCTAAACCACACATGTCATTTTTAATTTGGACCGTTCCTAAGATTTTATCTAATTTTTCCGAACGACACTCCCAATCAAATTTGACATTACTAGAGTCTTTTAATTTATTTTGCAATTCTAAAATGTTAGACTCTAATAAAACATTTCGCTCTTCAAAAGCAAGAAGCTCCTTTTTCAAGGATTCCATTAAACCCCTAAGGCTATCTCTCTCACCTTCTACATATTCAAGCTTCTCTTGAAGAGTCCTCTCACGTATCCTAAGGTCTTCAACCAACATACTATCATCAACGACCTTGACACTCTCTCTTAAACTAGCTTCTAACTTCAAATTAGCTCTTTTTAATTTAATAGATTCTTTATAAAGTTCTTGAAAATAATTTTGAAGTTCACTCACATTAACCTCTTCTTCATTTTCACTCTCTCTTTCTTCTCCACTCTCACTATCATCAAAAATAAGGGAATCAAAAAGTTTGACCTCGGAAGCGTCATGAGTTTGAGTATCTTCATGAGAAGATTCACTTTCGGTACTCACATGACTAGCCATAAAAGCCACAAAATTTAGCTTAGTGGGGGAATCGGGCCCCTCTTCCTTATCACTATCACTAAGGGTAGCATTATATGAAATGGGTCGTTTACCCTCTTTCCTTAGTTTAGTGGGGCACTCAGAAGCCCTATGACCATAACCCTCACAACCAAAACACCTATTAGACTCGTCCCTATTTAAATTTTCAATAATAGGTTTAGGTATCTTCTCGGCTTTGTCATACTTAGAAGTTTCAAATTTCTTAAAATCATTTTTAAATTTATCTTTGTTAAATTTAAGAAATTTTCTAAATTTACGAGCAAACAAATCCATGTCTTCCAAGTCACTATCACTCTCGCTTTCTACTACTTATTTGACCTCTTTTCGGGCTTTTAAGGCAACGCCCTTTTCAATTTTCTCTTTTTGGGCTTTTAAAGCAACGCTCTTTTCGATTTTCTTTTCATTTTTAGAGGGAAACATATCTAGTTCATAGGTTTGTAAATCAACTACAAGCTCTTCTAATTTCGTAGAGGCTAAAGTTGGTAAAGAATCTAAAACGGTCGATTTTGGAATAAATCTATCGGGAAGGGACCTTAAAATTTTCTTTACAACGCGGTTGTTGGGTATTTTCTCTCCCAAGTTAAAAGATGAATTGACAATATCGGACAGTCTAGCATAAAATTCATCAAAAGTTTCATTGTCGTTCATTTTGATAGTTTCAAATTGAGTGGTGAGGTTTTGGAGTTTCGAAGCTTTAACGACACTTGTACCTTCGTGAGTGAGTTGTAAAATATCTCAAGCTTCTTTAGCGATCTCACACGTCATAATGCGTCGGAATTCATCTGGTGTGACAACGCTAAACAAGGCATTCAAACCACGGGAATTAAAATTAGAAAGTTTAAACTCATTCTCAGTCCATCTATCGGCCGGTTTGGGAACACGTTTATTTTCAACTAAATGAGTTGGTGGAGACCACCCGTTAACTACAGACATCCAAACCCTTTCATCGATAGATTTTAGTGACGATTTCATTCGCGCTTTCCAATACGGGTAGTTTGAACCATCGAAAATAGGAAATTTTGAAAATGGGGAAAATTCCATTTTAGCCAAAAATTATTTAAAGGATCTTTAACGAAATAATTTATCGCTTTGGCTCTGATACCACTTGTTGGATTGTGAGGCCCCAAATTTTTTATTTTCTTAACAATAAAAAAATATATATATTATTTCCTTTTATATATTTCGAGATGCGGAAGCGTTAGGATGAGTGATGGTTCAATAAAACAAGCGAATACAAAATTTTAATTTCTTTTTCAAATTAAAATTAAACACAAGTGAAAATTAATAAAACACACACAAATATTAATATCACTTAAACCAATTAATTCAAGTCCTAGAATTTGCCTAAGTCATATTTTTCATTTAAACAAAATTAGGCCAAACCAATTTTAACAAATGACTTGAATTAAATAAACTTTACCCAATATTTAATTTAGCACCAAATTAAATTAAGTGTTATAATTTAAACCAAATTTTATCTTGAATTATCCTAAGCATGCATTCTAAATTATTATGCAAGATAAAATAAATTAATCACACTATGCCGCGATGTACGAGGAAAAACCCAAGACGGGAAACAACCTCGGACGGCCCTAGCCACAAATCCACTAGATACGGATTTACAAATACAAGACAAAAGACTTACAACACACGACACGATCCCTCTCAAGTCTCGACGCTTCTTCTTGTAGACACCTCTTCCTAGCGGATAACCTTGGAGCTCCACCGCGATCTCGAAATCCACCGATCGGACTATGTATGGTCACCGTCACCCGAACAAGGAGCCTTTCTCCAAGTGGGTAAATCAATGCAAACTTCTCTTCAATTCGGTGTAGAGAAAATCGGTGCCAAACTCCAAGCAAGATATATGTATATGAGAACTTAAAAGAAACTTATATGGGTGTAAACTAGAGTGGTATAAGTTTTTCTCTTTATAAAATCTCACTCAAAACATGATCTTTTTCTCTATTTGATTTTGCTCTCAAAACACTCTCTAAGAGTTAGTAAGATATGAAAAAGATATTTTGACAAAAGTGATTCCCGCACATATTAAAGTCTGAAAATAGTTGGTTAAGAATCAAGTGGGGAAGTGGGTGAAAACTGCTGAAAACTGCCAGAAAACTGTTCCTCCTGGAAACTCGTTCGAACGACATCTCGTTCGAACGAGTCTTCTAACGAAGTTCCAGTATGAACTCGTTATAAGATCGTTAGAAATCTCGTTAGAACGACAATATTGTTCGAACAGCATTTCGAACGAAGTTCCAAAATGTCATAATGGGAAGTTGTTGGCAAGTTCGTTCGAACGACATTTTCGTTTGAACGACAAACTCGTTCGAACGACTCTATCGAACGAAAAACCAGAAAGTTTGAATATTCCATTTTTTAGCCAAGAAAACTTTATAAACTTATTTTAAAGTTTTAAATAATTATTTCTAAAAAAACAGTTTTAATTAAATAAAACACAGTTTTAATTAAACCTAACACCCAATAAACAAGTTCCAAGTTCCTATATATATATATATAATTGCATTCATACCTTGGGAGCATGGAACTATGGTTGATGACATATAAACGAGGCACTAAACCGGAATGATGATGAAGCTTTATACTCTTTGCCACCACGTCTTCAATAAACACGTCATAAGCTTGAAAGATGATCAATATACTCTATCCTATGACTCAAACGTTTTTGTCCGGAATTGAGCCAAAACAACAAAGGACTCAATTGGAAATTTGCGTCCTTACAATTACGTACATGTTAGTACCTCAACACTCACTTGGGAATTCTCACCCCTCAACTAGTGTGCACGCCTAACGTACTACTGAACTAATCTAGATACAGTTGACCCAATTCACTAGTCTGACCCAATTCACTAGTCTAACCCAATTTTCCCTCACCAAATTTTGTTTCAAGTAATCGCATAACTATAGTTTATATCTGATAACCTTTTCTTATGAATATATTAAGCCAGTTATGTTCATCTCAATACAAACTTAAGTTCTCAACCACTTAAGTCCTTTAATATTACTTATTCAATTTTTTTCTACTTACAAGCACAATATATTAATCACAGGTACATATATTTATCACTCATAACATATATATACTAATAGGGCACCCCATATAAATCTATGGTATTGGCATACTCTGCTATAAAGCCTCGTATCTCTCGTATAAAGGGAAATACTAGTCCGGAATCACTCTCGAACTGTATTAACAGAAAACACACATATTGGAGGCGAAGGATTTTTCCTAGTCACTAAGAGGTCAGCACATACCATCACGTCTCTTAGGACCGTCTAACTGTCATGATTAGATAGCCTGTATCCAGGGATCCTATGTTCTAGTGTACAAATAAATATCCCCCATAAAGGTCACATCGTGATAAGACTGTCCCAATGCGAAAACCTCCGTGATAGCAAGTAGCGTGTGTATGATTAAACAAAAATGTTCACATACTATATATATTCATACACCCATATATATTTACATTATTAAGAGAGGTAAACCCACGACCCATAACATATTCTAACCATAAGTGGAACGTAGCGCCCCAATTGTACCTAATTAATTCAGTTTCTTAATTACCGTAAATTCACAAGTACTTATCGATTCTCTAAGTGTATCATTTTAATAAATGTCAAATCAGTAAGTTTACCCTCTCTACCCTACTTGTCTACGTCGTCATCAACTTTCATAATCTCCAATATATCACACACGCAATTATAACTCATTTTATACCCTACGTTTCAATTCCATATGAAATCTACTACTAGGACCTTGTCTACAACCCTACTGGTCCCTCTCAAGTCCCATTAGGATATTTAAGTTATTTCTAAGGATCCTTATACATTTGGGTTGGATTAACATTTAAAAAGGAAATAAGAGTCAAATTCCAAGAGGAGTCTGTAACACCCCGTATTTCTGGTACATTTAATATTTAATTAATTCGGAAATTCAAATTACTAGTGTGTTGTGATTTAATGAATTAATTATGGTAAAAATATAATTTAAATATTAATCGGAGAGTGAATGGTTAATATTTAGGCAAATTAAATTACTGAGTGAATAGTAATAATGTAATGATGTCGTCTAGAGTATTAATGACGAGGTATGTACTTATCACATCCGAAAGTCGGTATAAGACTATATGAGGTGGGGGATAAGTATTTTTATAAATTAACTCGGATGCAGATTCTGAGGGTACAGTTGAGTCCGGATGGGCCGAGATAGTCGGAAAAGTGTACCCGGGGGTAGTAAACGGGTCATGGGACGTTTTTAGACATAGTCGGGCCCACTCGGGGACATTTTGGTCACTTGGGCTTGGCCCATTAGTCAAAAAAACGTGAATTGGATTATTAAGTTAATAAAAGGAAGATTTAGGATGGCTGTGCTTAATTAAGAAGAGGCACTAAAGGGTTAGGAAACCCTAGCAGCAGCCAAGCCATATTGGGGATCAAAAGAGAGCCAACAAAGGTCATCTTCAACCTTGGGATTTAGCTCCAATTCAGACTCTACGAACCTTAAGGCAAGTGGATAACTTGCAATAGCATTAAATCTGTTTTCGATTCATATTCATGCGTAGTGATTAAGTAGAAATTCATTTTTGGTTGTTAATGGAATGAACATGGGATTTTGAAAACAACCATTCTGATTTACGAAATTTGGGTGATAATTCTTGTAAAATCTGATAATGGTGAGTTATTGCATATCTGGTAGAATGATGTCTGCATATTTGAAAACGAATTTGATGATGAAATTTGGGGTATAAATGGACCTAGGGTTTATGATGAAACTTTCCCCAAATTTAGAAATTGGAGTAAATGGACAAATTATTTATGTTGATGAATATTCTGGAGATCCCTAATGAGTTTCCTAATATGTACAAATGCTAAAAGGGATTTAGTTTTAGTGTAGAAGGAAATTAGGGCTTGCAGATTTTCGCCCATGGTTGTCTGTCTTCGCGAAGAAGACGAGTACCTGTTCGATCGATCGATCGACGCCATGAAGTCGATCGATCGACGGTCGGCAGAAACTGACAGTTCACCCTGTTTTAATTATATAGGGAGAGATTTATATAAAAATTGTTATGTGATTAATTATGGAGAAAAATTTATACATGTTTTAAATCTGATTAATTGTGGGGAAATAAATTAGAAAATGGGAGTAGAAATTGGGTGTCACGTCAAAATTGGTTGAGCGACATCGGAGTATATTATTTCATTTAGTAATGGACTAAGTAATTTAGAGTCGGGATTTAGACTCGGGTGAGGTTAATTCGGGCTATGAGATGGAGTCCAATTAAAGGGTGAGGGCAACATCAAAAGTAACTGAAATTATTAATGCAAATTAATTAATGATTCGAGTTGGGTAATAACCTCATAATAAAAATGGAATAGGCTTGTGTCACGGGTTTAGTACACGGTGTAGCTGGAACATTTTTATGTATGTATATATATATACGGTGTGTGATAGTATATATATATATAGTGTATGCCTTAATATCAGTGGTTAGATATTATTATACTTTAGTGCTATAGGGGGAGGTTACGCGCAGTGGATGAATCCCCTAGCTTGAGGAGTAGGGCGAGTAGATTCCCAGGTCATAGCGTCCGTTACAGGGGGTGAGGGGCATCTCACTTTCCGGGAAGGAATATGACCACCTCCAATCGTATACTAAACCAAGTTAGTGAGCGAATCTAACTTGGATAACTAGGATATGCGAATATACCTAGTGTACTAGCACTTTAGAGAAATTTTATCCGGGGAGTATTTTTACTCGGGTGGATGTTAATGTTTTATGTATTCCAATATGTGTGTGAATGCTGCAATAAATTTTAAGTATATAATTAGGTAATTATTATATACGGGCTAAATAAATACAAGCATGAGTTGTTGTATACGTATAACGAGTGGAGTAGTTATATGAATTAAAAAGGGAAATGATTTAATTAAGTTGATGGTGCTAATGACTTAAAAATCATCGTCACAGTTACTCAAATTATAGTAGAAGGGATTCAAGGAGACTTTAATAATTATCTAGTCATGAGTTAGATAACTAGGTGATAATTAAAGCGTTAGTGGTGCACATTAGAGGAGGGGCAAGGAAGTTCTCAAGAGAGTGCGTCACTAACTAAAATATGTAGAGCATGCATTTTTATTATTACTGCAAGTTAATCATTTGATAAATGTTTTCAAATGTTTTGGGTACTAACCCTTGCTATAAAAACTTTTTAAAAACCTTTTAGGTGTCCAGCCACAGGGACGCCAGACTTGACTCGGTTCCAGGAAATCCGTTGCTGCAGCATATGTGGATGTTGCGGGACCTTTGATAGACGCCTCTTTCTTTCATTCATAATGTAGAGACTCATTATTATTTATTCAAGCATGTCGCTCACTTTCCATTTATTTATTTCTTAGACTTGTTGGGATTTTATTCTTGTCTTTATGGGATTTTTATTTGGACCGATGGTTTATTCGGTTAATAAATTTTACTTGTGGAATGATTAGTTCAATTATCTGTGATTGTTTTATTGTTGTATTTTCCGCATGGGTTTTTGTTTAATTAATGAAAGATAAAAATTGGCACCAGTCTATTTTTCTCACTTAGGTGGTTAGTAATTTAAATAAAACGACAGTGATGCTAAGAATGGACCAAATGAGAAACCTGTTCTAACTTGATTTAGGACTGATCACCCGGGATTAATTAGGCGGGGTGTCACAGATGGTATCAGAGCATCAGGTTCTAGTTGTCCTTAGGATCTGTACGGCTTTCTACGTTTCAGCGTAGCGTTCGGTTGTTATAGAGTCCTATTATTAGGACTGTTGATTATATTTTCCGCTTGTGAGATATCGTATTCCTGCTATTAATTTTTGTATAAATTGTGTACTTATACAATTCAATCTATTTCAGATGCCACCAAAGAGACAGAGAGCGGAGAGGGCTGAGGCTAGAGATGAGGTGAGGGAGGCTCACCAGGAGCCACAGGTACCGCCACCACCACCCCCGCCCGAGTTGATTTCTACCACTCAGGTGGCAGTGATAGTGGCCCAAGCGGTGGAGACAGCGATGCGAGCTATGGCAGCTCATTTTCCACAGCCCCAGGCACCGCCTCCATTGGCTCTAGCAATTCAGGCTCCAGTGGGGCCACCATCTTGGCAGCGAGTGAGGGAGACCTTTCAGAAGGGTCACCCATCCGAGTTTCGAGGTAGCACCAATGTGGTTGAGGCTTGTGACTGGAAGAAGAACATTCAGAGCCATCTGCGCATGTTAGAGGGTACAGAGGTGCAAAAACAGATGATGGCTACCTTTCGTCTGTCAGGGGAAGCCTTACAGTGGTGGGAGTCCGTAACCACCGCTGAGGAGCGGGATTTGATGCCGATTTCTGAATTATGGGTGCGGTTTGACCGCAAGTACTTCCCTCCAGCAGTAGAGTCTGAGATGAGAAAGAAATTCAGCGAGTTGGTACAAAGTGACAGGTCAGTGGCAGAATATGAGGAGGAGTTCACCCGTTTGGCAAACTTTGTGCCAAACGAGGTGAGCGATGAGGAGCGGAAGAAGTCCAAGTTCATGGATGGTCTGGCTTGGAGAATCAGGCAGCACTTGATTGGAAACCCGGCATTGGTGACCTATACAGATGTCGTTAATGCCGCACTTATACATTGTCAGGATCATCGTTTCCATACTAAGGGGAACAAGAAGGCAGGTGAGCCGAGCCAGTAGGGCAAGGCGGTCACTAGTAGTGAGACGAGTGGCACACAGCAGCAGGTCATCATTCAGCAAGGGAATCAGGCTAAGAAGTTTAAGCCTGGTGGGTTCCGACAGAGAGGACAGGGGTTCAGACAGGGGCAACCAGGCCCTAATCAGCAACAGCAGGTTCCTCAGGGCCGTCAGGGCCAAGGGAACAACGGGGGAGGCCAACCGGGCCAGCAACGTTAGGGCCAGCAGGGCCAACGGCAGGGTGACGACCAGAAACGCTGTTTCTCCTGTGGCCATCCAGGACACTTCAAGAGGGAGTGCCCGCAGAGGGGCAGAGGCCAGCAGCAGGGTGCCCAGCGAGGGCAACAGGGTCAAATGCCACCAGCAGCACCAGCACCACCCGCCCCACAGCAGCAGGGGCAGATGCACTACGGACGTGTGTATAACGTTCGGGACGTTCCCAATCCTCCAGCACAGCAGGCGCCGCCCGCGATCGAGGGTACGTTCTCTATCCATGTCACTATGGGTCGGGTATTATTTGATACGGGGGCCACTCATTGCTTTATAGCTACACATTTCGTGAAGGCTTTAGGGTTGTTAGCCACCGCAGAGAGCACTGTTACGTGTGTCGACTCACCTTTGGGAAATGGGTCACTTATATTCTTTATATGTCGGAGAGTAGGAGTGGAGATTGGCGGTTTAGTTTTACCTGCGGACATGTTGGTATTAGATATGCATGTTCATGACGTGATCATCGGTATGGATTGGCTCGCTGACTATAGAGCCATGATTGATTGCTTCGGTGGGAGCCTTATCTTCGCCATTACGGGACAGGAGATGTTTGTTGTGACGATGCCTCGCCCAGAGGGAGGCTCGACCACTCATCTATACTACATTGAGGAAGAAACCTCGCAGGAAGTGGCAGGTTCTTTATACTCTATCCCTGTAGTGAGGGACTTTGAGGATGTATTCCAGGAGATACCAGGATTACCACCCAGCAGAGAAATCGAATTTGTTATAGACTTGGCACCGGGGATGAGGCCTATTGCTCGGGCACCTTACCGAATGGCCCCTTCAGAAATTCGGGAATTGAGGGAGCAGATTCAGCAACTACTGGGTCAGGGTTTTATTCGGCGGAGTACATCACCGTGGGGTGCGCCGGTGTTGTTTGTGAAGAAACGAGATGGGTCACCCCGATTGTGCGTGGATTATAGGGAGCTGAACAAGGTGACGATACGGAATAAGTATCCGTTGCCTCGGATTGATGATTTATTTGACCAACTGAGAGGGGCGTCTTACTTCTCCAAAGTCGACTTGAGGTCAGGGTATCATCAACTGCGTATCCGAGAAGAGGATGTTCCTAAGACCGCTTTCTTGTCGCGGTATGGATCGTATGAGTTCAGGGTGATGCCCTTCGGGCTCACCAATGCACCAGCAGTGTTCATGGACCTCATGAATAGGGTTTTCAGGGAGTACCTAGATCAGTTTGTCATCGTGTTCATTGATGACATCCTAATCTACTCGCGTACCGAGGAGGAGCACGCAGAGCATTTACGCATGGTTCTACAGACACTGAGTGATCATCAGCTCTATGCCAAATTCGGGAAGTGTGGGTTCTGGCTACGGGAGGTACAGTTCCTTGGTCACGTCGTGTCAGATCAGGGTATTGCAGTGGATCCGGATAAGGTGTCAGTGGTGAGGGAGTGGGGACAGCCCACGACACCGACCGAGGTGCGCAGTTTTCTGGGTTTGGCTGGTTACTACAGGCGATTCATTAAAGGATTCTCTAAGATTGCAGGACCTTTGACGAATCTGACTCGAAAAGGGGTACCTTTCAAGTGGGATGATAGTTATCAATTAGCGTTCGACGAGCTAAAGGACAAGTTGACATCTGCACCCGTGCTGGCATTGCCAAAGGGAGGGCTAGAGTATCGGGTTTACACAGACGCATCCTTACGGGGTCTTGGGGGTGTGCTCCAGCAGGAAGAAAGGGATATATCTTATGCTTCCAGGAAGCTAAAGCCCCACGAGAGGAATTACCCCACTCACGACCTAGAGTTGGCAGTGGTCGTTTTTGCTTTAAGGATATGGAGGCATTATCTTCTAGGAGAGCAGTTTACTCTATTCACGGATCACAAGTCGCTTCAGTATCTCTTCACACAGAAGGATCTGAATATAAGGCAGAGGCGGTGGCTAGAATTCGTGAAGGACTACCAGTTTGATATTCAGTATCATCCTGGTAAGGCCAATGTGGTAGCGGATGCATTGAGCCGAAGGCCGACTGGGGAGATATCGGAGATATGGAAAGCGAAGTGGAAAGAGCTTCAATATGAGGATGACGTAGCCAAGGCTTGCATGTCAGCTCTATCCATCACGCCCGAAATCATTATGCGAGTGGTGAGGGCTCAGGCAGAGGATCAGATTTGCCGGGATAGGGTGGGCCAGTTGTTAGCTGAGGGAGCAGAGGGTTACTCGATTAGCTCAGAAGGAGGCCTACGTTTTAATGGGAGGTTAATGGTACCAGAGGATGAGGATTTGAAGCACGCAGTTATGACAGAATCCCATGGTTCGAAATTTGCGGTACATCCCGGTGGGGATAAAATGTACCAAGATATGAGGAGGCAGTATTGGTGGGCAGGGATGAAATGGGACATAGCGGAGTTTGTTTCGAAGTGTGCCACGTGTCAGCTTGTGAAAGTTGACCACCAGAGGCCATCAGGGATGCTACAGCCGTTAGAAATTCCCGTGTGGAAGTGGGAGAGCATCTCCATGGACTTCATCACAGGGTTACCGGTATCGCAGAAGGGTCACGACTCCATATGGGTTATTGTGGATCGGTTGACTAAGGTAGCCCACTTTTTGCCAGTACGCACAGACTTTGAGACGATGCGTTATGCACAGCTATTCATAGCAGAGATTGTTAAGCTGCATGGAGTACCGATAAATATCGTATCCGACCGAGATAAAATCTTTGTTGCCCACTTTTGGCAGAGATTTCAGGAGGCAATGGGCACGGAGTTGCGCTTGAGTACAGCGTACCACCCACAGACTGACGGACAGACTGAGAGAGTTCATCAGATGCTGGAGGACATGCTCAGAATGTGCATTTTGGACTTCGGGGGAGGGTGGGAGAAATATCTTCCTTTGGTAGAGTTTGCGTATAACAACTCTTACCAATTCACGATTGGGATGGCACCGTTTGAGGCACTATACGGGAGACCTTGTCGTTCACCCGCTTGTTGGTTAGAGGTGGGGGACAACGAACTCTTGGGGCCGGAGATTGTCCAGGAGACATCTGCCAAGATAGAGTTGATTCGAGGAAGGATTCGAATAGCTCAGGACAGGCAGAAGAGTTATGCTGATGCTTCTCGAAGACATGTGGAGCTAGAGGTTGGGGACCAGGTTTTAGTCCGGGTATCCCCTATGAAAGGGGTGATGAGATTCGGCAAGAAGGGTAAGTCAGCACCGCGATACGTAGGACCTTTCCCTATTATTGAGAGGGTGGGACCGGTGGCGTATAAACTTGGGTTACCAGAACATCTTCAGCGGATACACGATGTATTCCATGTGGCATCGCTGAAGAAATATAGAAGGAGCGAGAGAGCCTTTTGGCATATTCCACTCGAGGAGATCGACTTACAGCCAGACATCTCGTATGAGGAGAGGCCGGTAGCAATTCTTGATCATAGTGAGCGGAAATTACGATCCAAGGTTGTTCCTTTGGTTAGGGTACAGTGGGGTCATCACAATGTTGACGAGTCTACCTGGGAGCGAGAGGAGGATATGCGGGAACAATATCCAGAACTTTTCAACACAGGTACGATCTAATTTCGGGGACGAAATTCCTTTATAAGGGGGGGAGTATGTAACACTCCGTATTTCTGGTACATTTAATATTTAATTAATTCGGAAATTCAAATTACTAGTGTCTTGTGATTTAATGAATTAATTATGGTAAAAATATAATTTAAATATTAATCGGAGAGTGAATGGTTAATATTTAGGCAAATTAAATTACTGAGTGAATAGTAATAATGTAATGATGTCGTCTAGAGTATTAATGACGAGGTATGTACTTATCACATCCGAAAGTCGGTATAAGACTATATGGGGTGGGGGATAAGTATTTTTATAAATTAACTCGGATGCAGATTCTGAGGGTATAGTTGAGTCCGAATGGGCCGAGATAGTCGGAAAAGTGTACCCGGGGGTAGTAAACGGGTCACGGGACGTTTTTAGACATAGTCGGGCCCACTCAGGGACATTTTGGTCACTTGGGCTTGGCCCATTAGTCAAAAAAACGTGAATTGGATTATTAAGTTAATAAAAGGAAGATTTAGGATGGCTGTGCTTAATTAAGAAGAGGCACTAAAGGGTTAGGAAACCCTAGCAGCAGCCAAGCCATATTGGGGATCAAAAGAGAGCCAACAAAGGTCATCTTCAACCTTGGGATTTAGCTCCAATTCAGACTCTACGAACCTTAAGGCAAGTGGATAACTTGCAATAGCATTAAATCTGTTTTCGATTCATATTCATGCGTAGTGATTAAGTAGAAATTCGTTTTTGGTTGTTAATGGAATGAACATGGGATTTTGAAAACAACCATTCTGATTTACGAAATTTGGGTGATAATTCTTGTAAAATCTGATAATGGTGAGTTATTGCATATCTGGTAGAATGATGTCTTCATATTTGAAAACGAATTTGATGATGAAATTTGGGGTATAAATGGACCTAGGGTTTATGATGAAACTTTCCCCAAATTTAGAAATTGGAGTAAATGGACGAATTATTTATGTTGATGAATATTCTGGAGATCCCTAATGAGTTTCCTAATATGTACAAATGCTAAAAGGGATTTAGTTTTAGTGTAGAAGGAAATTAGGGCTTGCAGATTTTCGGCCATGGCTGTCTGTCTTCGTGAAGAAGACGAGTACCTGTTCGATCGATCGATCGACGCCATGAAGTCGATCGATCGACGGTCGGCAGAAACTGACAGTTCGCCCTGTTTTAATTATATAGGGAGAGATTTATATAAAAATTGTTATGTGATTAATTATGGAGAAAAATTTATACATGTTTTAAATCTGATTAATTGTGGGGAAATAAATTAGAAAATGGGAGTAGAAATTGGGTGTCACGTCAAAATTGGTTGAGCGACATCGGAGTATATTATTTCATTTAGTAATGGACTAAGTAATTTAGAGTCGGGATTTAGACTCGGGTGAGGTTAATTCGGGCTATGAGATGGAGTCCAATTAAAGGGTGAGGGCAACATCAAAAGTAACTGAAATTATTAATGCAAATTAATTAATGATTCGAATTGGGTAATAACCTCATAATAAAAATGGAATAGGCTTGTGTCACGGGTTTAGTACACGGTGTAGCTGGAACATTTTTATGTATGTATATATATATACGGTGTGTGATAGTATATATATATAGTGTATGCCTTAATATCAGTGGTTAGATATTATTATACTTTAGTGCTATAGGGGGAGGTTACGCGCAGTGGATGAATCCCCTAGCTTGAGGAGTAGGGCGAGTAGATTCCCAGGTCATAGCGTCCGTTACAGGGGTGAGGGGCATCTCACTTTCCGGGAAGGAATATGACCGCCTCCAATCGTATACTAAACCAAGTTAGTGAGCGAATATAACTTGGATAACTAGGATATGCGAATATACCTAGTGTACTAGCACTTTAGAGAAATTTTATCCGGGGAGTATTTTTACTCGGGTGGATGTTAGTGTTTTATGTATTCCAGTATGTGTGTGAATGCTGCAATAAATTTTAAGTATATAATTAGGTAATTATTATATACGGGCTAAATAAATACAAGCATGAGTTGTTGTATACGTATAACGAGTGGTATAGTTATATGAATTAAAAAGGGAAATGATTTAATTAAGTTGATGATGCTAATGACTTAAAAATCATCATCACAGTTACTCAAATTATAGTAGAAGGGATTCAAGGAGACTTTAATAATTATCTAGTCATGAGTTAGAAAACTAGGTGATAATTAAAGCGTTAGTGGTGCACATTAGATGAGGGGCAAGGAAGTTCTCAAGAGAGTGCGTCACTAACTAAAATATGTAGAGCATGCATTTTTATTATTACTGCAAGTTAATCATTTTCTAAATGTTTTCAAATGTTTTGGGTACTAACCCTTGCTATAAAAACTTTTTAAAAACCTTTTAGGTGTCCATCCACAGGGACGCCAGACTTGACTCGGTTCCAGGAAATCCGTTGTTGCAGCATGTGTGGATGTTGCGGGACCTTTGATAGACGCCTCTTTCTTTCATTCATAATGTAGAGACTCATTATTATTTATTCAAGCATGTCGCTCACTTTCCATTTATTTATTTCTTAGACTTGTTGGGATTATATTCTTGTCTTTATGGGATTTTTATTTGGACCGATGGTTTATTCGGTTAATAAATTTTACTTGTGGAATGATTAGTTCAATTATCTGTGATTGTTTTATTGTTGTATTTTCCGCATGGGTTTTTGTTTAATTAATGAAAGATAAAAATTGGCACCAGTCTATTTTTCTCACTTAGGTGGTTAGTAATTTAAATAAAACGACAGTGATGCTAAGAATGGACCAAATGAGAAACATGTTCTAACTTGATTTAGGACTGATCACCCGGGATTAATTAGGCGGGGTGTCACAGAGTCAATCGATCGATGAAAAGGATCGATCAACATTCTTGAGTCGATCGATCGATCGAGCAGTTATTGGCCCAGTTTCTGCAATTCTCTACCTACAGGTTTCATCAACTTAAATCCTCAAAACCTCTATTTATTCTTCCCAAACTCCTAAACAATCAAACCAAAAGTTGTACTATCCTACATACATGATTTCTAACGTATAGCATATACAAATTCATCAAGGGTCGTCAATTAAAGGGGTTAATTCAAGCTAATTTATCAACAACCCTATTTGTATCATCATCATCAATATCTTCCTAATTCTTCCATAATTTAACCTCTACTTGACATCAATTTCATAGTTAATCATCTACATATAACAATAGGGTTTTCCTAACATGGTTTCTACTCAGAAATTCAATAGAAATCTCCCAAACATCATTTAACTTTCATGAAAATATAAAATCATTATCTCCTACACTAGCATAAATGTGTTATCAACTAAAGAATAGAAAGTTAGATACTTGCCTCAATAATGAACGTCTATATTGTAGAAGATGATGGGTATGATCCCGCTCCTCATTCCCCGATCTACGCATTGGTGGTAGAATTCGTGAGAATGGTGTAGGGTTGGTGGTTCTCCTCCTTGGAAACCTTATCTCTTCTCTCTTACTTAGCCTCTATGCAACTCCAGAGTTTCTAATCCTCGAGGAATCCCACTTCCATCAGATATAACCTCTCAATTTTCGTCATTAATTAAGTACTAAAATGGGAAATTATCGAAATGACCTCTCGGGTTGCCGGTTAGGCCTAAAATCGCCCCGAGATCCAAACTAAATCACCGGGTATACTTTTCTGACTATTTCAACCCTTATGGACACATTGGTGCACTCGAAATGACCATACAGGTGACTTAGAATTAATTTACTTTTTATTCCATTAATTTAGTTCCGACACGACACACGTGCGTCCCGACTGAATTTCTATAACTGTCGTATTATTCACTCGCGATAATTTTAATAAATTCGATCTAATATATTACTTTACCCATTAAGTAATATTAAACATAATTCTTATTAATAATTACTAACTCTTGCCATGCTAGTAAATATTTATTTTAAAATTCGGATTAGTATTAAATTAATTTATTCCAATTTAATTTAATTAATACTATAATTAAAGGACATAAAAATACGAGGTATTATATATTGATCTTAGTTACACTTTTGATATACTTATCAGGATAAAACTATAAACCTAAAAAAATATGTAAAAAAGGTATATGTGACAACGCCCATCTCCAATATCTAATGTGGAAAATCTTAAATATTAAAAATGCGCGAGTCAAATGAATGAAATGGTATTCTTATCTTGAAATGTAAATAAAATCAACAAATTAGGTTCATAATAATCATTAAAAACCATTAGTATAAATTCTCCACTAAAAATTTGGAATCCCAAACTTATCGGGAGATATAAATCCATAATGTGTTACACAACCAATAGTACAAAGATAATCGAAAAATACTATAATAGAAAGAGTAATTACCCAAATATATCAAAAGCACAAGTAGATGCAACCAAGTCAACATGTTCTACAAACAAACTCATGTATTTGAGGTCCACCACGAGGACCTAAAATGATAGTAAACTAAATGGGTCAAACCCACAACAAGATATATTAAGCTCTCATTTTTCTTTCCAAATGATCCACAAATGTGGTAGGTACTCCTATCAATATAACTTAAACTACTAGTAGATAATAACATAAATCCCTCTGCATCCACTAATGATGAATAGAGAAGCCATATAAATTCCATCGTATCTTCCTACCTCAACTAGCGATGCCAAATAAATCATGTCACCGCATTTACTTGACTCAGACAAAGGACCGCCCATGCCGACATGACACCCAAATAAAATATCCATCAGCACATCCAGTCTACTCAATTATGAGACCAGCCATGTCGACATGATGCCCACATAATTACTGTCATCTCTCCAGACCACATCAGTATCTACTATATACCTTCCTCTACATATACAAGTGTTATGCACACATAAAATAATACTCGCATATACGTACTTATCACCCTAAGTAAATTATCCTCAATTTACTAAGATTATCTTCATGTCATATTAGTGTTAGGTTTATTGTTAACCTAAGTTAAGGCTCATTTCCAACATTACTTGTTCAAGAAAAAATCTAGTAGGTTTCCACCCTAATCTACATCAATACCAGATTCTTAATGAAAAGAGGAATATCTAATCTTATGTAATAATAATTAACTATCACTATGTTTCAAGTAAAAAACAAATTGATTCCATTATATGAGGGTATACTATTTTTCCACAATTTCTACCTTTTGTGGCTTTACTATATATATATATATATATATATATATATATATATATATATATATATATATATCCCAATTTTCTAACCCCCAAACTATACGTTCTTATTACTAGATTGTAACAATACAGTCTTAACATCCATTTGCCAAATTTAATTATCATAATAAGTGGCAATGGTTATGAGAATCCGGTTAAACATAATCATTTATACCATCAAAAAGTTTTGATAATATCCTATCCTTTCTTTCCTAGTAAGCACTTTACCATCTATGCTTGCCTTGAAGGTTTTGTAATACCCCATACTTTTATAGATATTTAAATTACATAAGTGGGCGTAATTTGGTAATTAGAGGAATTATTGTGAATGGTAATTTGGGATTTATTAAGTGTTAGATAATTACCAATGTGTGTTACATTTACTCTGGGGACTAAGTAAATGAGTCAGAATATTTTATGTCATGGCACAGTAAGGTAAAGTGACGGATAAACGAGTGTTGACAAGTGTTGGGTCCAATTAGTGAATTTTACTTAAGTGACTATAATGGAGATTTTGAGTGCACGGTTAGTTTTGGAATGGTTGAGATAGTCAGCATAGAGTATTTGGGGGTAATGTTTAGGTTCCGAGGACTTTTGGACTAGTAGGGACTCCCAATTGAGTACACGAGACAAAATTGGGTTTTATAAGGGATAACCCTTATTTCTCTCTTATAAGGCACAACAGAGAGGAAGAGAATAAATAAGAGAAGATAAGAAAGGTAGGAAAAAGAGAAAGAGAATGGGGATTTCCGGCCAAACTCCGCGGGATTCGACTCGAGGTCGTCGTATTTTATCCACGAGACATGTGTTTACTTATTTTATTAAATTGAGTGTGTGTATCTCATATTATAGTTAGTAAACCATATCATTTTTCCCTTGAAATAAATTTAGGAACATTAATTTTGAGTTTACAAATTGATGTATTGTTAACTCTTGATGACTTCTAGTGTTAAACCCATGTTAATGGTGTGTATAAAAGGTTAGAAATGGGAAGAAATGATAAAAGAGAGTTTAATTGGTTTTAGAGTTTAAATCCAAGAGAAATTGTTCTATCCCATAAATTAATTGATGTGTTAGTTATAAATCAGTGTTAGGATGATTATAGTGTTGTTGGTCGAGATTAGAAACCACGAAAATGGAGGTTGGGATGATTTTTTATTTTTGGAGAAGATGATAACCCGTAGCAGATTTTAGATTTTCACAAGCTGAATTGATTCGGTCTTACACAATAAGATAGTAGAACATTTTTTAATCGATTTGGTCAGGATGAATCAATTCGGATCATGGCGAATCAATTCAGTCCAGGCTAATTGATTTGTCCCTGTCTGATTTTTCTAAAAGTTTTCTTCCTTCAGTTTAGGGGGAAATTAAATTCGAAATTATAGATTATTGTAGGAGATTTTAGATGTGATATTAGGACTCCTAGATAATGAAATTTATGGTGAGTAAACCTTCGTTGAAAGAGAGAACCTTAGATTAGTTAAGTTTACAATATGGGGCATGGACCAAATGAATGGTTAGGACGCGTAACATTTGAAAGAGGTCTTCGGCAAGTGTGGATAGATATATTTATGTGGTTAGTATAAATATGGGATGATTACATTTGAGTAAATCTTAGGATGTGATTAGGATGGAATTTAGGATATCGGCTAAAAAATATTGAGTGTCTATCCGGTACGTCTATTGACGACTATTATTATAGGTGATGCAATGCCTATGGAATTACGATAAGTAGCCTGTATACTTATTTAAATATTACGAGTTAGTATATGTGGGATTATATATAAATCCTTAAACGTAATTAAGGTAAGTAGATCTTAAGTAAAAGAATTCTTATAGGTTTAGTATTTTAAGTGTGCATATACTTATGTACTATTACGAATGGGAACATTCGGGATATTTTGGCCATCGCTATAAGAGTTCAGCAATTATAGCTAGGGAATATTGAGAAGCGATTATATATTATATATACGAGTGTTGTTACAGTATATATATGACCAAGCTATAAATATATTGGTATGTGAACAATATATTTATATATACATATATCTCTAGTGCTATCTAGGGAGGTTGCGCGATGTGGGTGAATCCCCTGGCTTGCGGAGCAGGAAGAGTATATACCCAGGTCATGTAATCCTACGTATGGGTACGATAATGATTCCACTTTCAGGAGGGAATATGACCGCCTCCACCGTTTAGTATTTGCTACCATGATCATGAGTAAGTCTGACTTGGTACCTGGGTTAATTTAAGCATACCCGGATGATGATAGCACTTTGAGACTGCATCCTCGAGTTATAGCTTGGTGGGATGGTTATTATACTTATGATTGTAATATAGGTATAAATATACTTGTTGCGTATAGTATATTTCTCGTATATGAAAATGAGATATCATATAACTTTGACTGGTGTAAAGTGTAAAATGAATAAGAGTTTATTCCTCTTCCGGGAGATTTATATCCGGATTGATACAAATGTGAATCAGATATTAAAGTGGGAAAGGTATATAAGGGATCTTTTATACTAAACTAAAAATGGTAATTTAAGCTAGTGGAAGTTTCATATATATACATATATATATGAGAACTATATATATATCACATTGATGATCATACCAACTAAAGCTTAAGTGATAGCTTACGGTATAATGTATATTATATCATGCAGGGTAGGTGATAGTTATGAGGACTTAGAGGATGGGTGAAAGAGATTAGTTAGGCAGGGTAGCTTAATTGGGTTGTCTAAAATGTAAGCAATAGGTGTGCACTATTAGAGGAGGGGTGAGGTGTATCTCATGAGAGTGTTATAACAGTTTAAATATGAGAGATTTCATATTTTAAAAATCTAGCATTTGATGCACTTGATAAATATTTTCAAAACTCGAGCTCTGACCCATTTCTCCATTTTCCTTCTCTTACTATATATGTATATATTTTAGGTGTCCAGATGCACTGACGCCTGGATGATGATTCTTTCGAGTCAAATATTGCTCAAGCAGCTCTGAATGCAAGCAAGATTATTTTAGACGCTTTTATCCTTGTGATCTAGATAGGAGGTACTGTATAAATACTCGGGCTAATAGCCCAACTGTATTCATTTATTCTTTTCCCTAATTTTAGTTTATGGTAATTTGATTTGCTTTTATTATTTTGTACTGAGAGTTCAGTTACCTTATTTCATTTCAGTTGTGGTATATATAAACTGTTGTGATTCTTTCCTTGGTTGGTTTAATTAAAAAGATTAGTTAAATAAAATTTTGACACCAGCCTACTAAGTTTTTAGTGATTAAATTGGTTTTCGACAGTAATGCTGAGAATAATCCATATGAGATTATTGTTTTAATCTTGTATAGGATTGATCACCCAATATTTTATTAGGCAGGGTGTCATAAATAGTATCAGAGCATCAGGTTCTAGTGTCCTTAGAAATCTGTGTAGATGTACTACCCTTTCAGCGTTGCTTTCTATTTGATATAGAGCCTTATCATTAGGATTGTTGATTCCTATTGTGAGATTTAATTCTCCTTCTATTATGTAAGATTATGGTAAATCTTTTACATGCTCGTGTGAGATTCGTGTACTAATCGATGAGGGGAAACCAGGGAAGGCCATCACGAGGGTAGTAGGAGGCGGGGCTTAATTGGAGCTGTTAGTTAAAGTTGGTAATGAGAGCGGCAGTTGAGGTCACCCCCTTTGTGGAATTTTCATGTCTTGCTACAACGATTACTAGAGTATAGTAGTTATATTTATCCACGTACCGCTATAATAGAGAGTGGTGCTAAACGTGAATTACCCAGTGAAGTTAAATTGGGAAAAAGTCTGAAAGATCTTTGATAAGGACCATAAATTGAAGTTTAAGTTATGCGAAGGAAGTGTAGTGTTATCGAATGAAAGTAGAAGGCTCAGAAGCTCTGGCTTATAGTAAAGTATAGAAATGCCTAGATGTGAAAATTTGAGTAAAAAAATTTCACTCGTTAGAGAAAGGTTGGAATGGTGGGAACGGTGGTCACCATATTTGGGGGAGCATAATGTTTTTCTCATAAAGGAATCTTATGGATGGCTGTAATCAAGAATTCCTTAAAATTACCAGAAATAAAGAGAATGCAGTTTTTGAATTTCTCACATGAGGTTCGGTCAGGGGCCGACAGTGAACAAAGACTTATATGGTGAAGTGAACTTTGTACCTGATGAGGTAGATACAATGAAGAGAGAGTACTTAAATGGAATGATAGTCTCACTAGTAAGTGTTCCTAACACTTATAGATATTTTACTCAAATTCCTTGTGTATATGATGGTAGTTTCGTGCCTCTTATACTGGGAATCTTAACACTTCCATGAGAGAGGAGCTGGATGAGTAGATGAATTAAGTCCAAGGGTAAAGACTGAAGGTGTTTGTGTCCATGAGACACTGTAATACCCCGTATTTTTATGGCTTTGAATTATGAGATTAATTAAATGAAATTTCTTTTAATTATGGGATTAAATAAATTAATTTGGGATAATTAATTCGAATTTAAATAACTAGCAAGATGAGAGTTAGTATTTAAATATGATGACAATGTTGAATATTACTGAGTGAATATGGTAATATGTGATTATTGAATTTATTAAAATTATCGTGAGTTGAAAATACGATAGTTTAGGTAATTAAGTTAGGACGCTCGTGTCAGTTGTGTCAGGGTCCAATTTAATAGATTTAAAATTAATTTATTTTTATGTCATTTGTATGATCATTTTGAGTGCACCAACGTGTCCAGAAGGGTCTATATAGTCATAAAACACTATCCGGGGGTTTAGTTTGGGTCTCGGGGCATTTTTAGGCCAAACCGGCAACCTAGGAGGGTATATTAGTCTTTTTCATTTTTAAGGGATTTTGACCCACGAATTTTAGGCTTTATTTATCATCCAATATTAGGGCCATTATCTGTCAAAAATCAAGGAGTGGGCAACGTGAGAAATAGGAGAAGTTACAGGAAGGTTGTAAGGTCTTAAGCACCACACACCACCATGATACGACGCAAATATTGCGTATTTCACCCGTTAACATACGCGTTATTAGCCCCCTCGGGTATCTTAATCCCTATATTTATGCTCGTTAACCAGACAACCTCGGATTTCTATGTTAACATGTTTTGCAGGGGTTAATTGAGTTTTTGTAGGTATTTGGATGCTTAGTATGAACTTCGGATGCGTTTCGCTCTATTTCCGTACACAACCGCACGCGCAAGGGCATTTTAGTCTTTTGACAGTTTGGGCACCTGGCCCGACATCTACACGGAAGTTGTATCTCTCCTCGCTAGCTTTGCGTGGCGGCGAATGGTGCGCGATTCCGATTCATAACGACAAAGTTACGGTGATTTGAGCGACGTTGGATTGTATGCCAATGCAGGGGAAATTACAGGCTGCCCCTGCTTGATCGATCGATCGAGCCTGGGGGTCGATCGATCGAGCCTTATTATTTTTGCCACGGTTTCCACTGTCGATCGATCGACCACAGGGGTCGATCGATCGATCCCCTTCTTTTCCCCTGCAGATATTTTCTTTCTTTTCTTTCTTCTTTTCTTTTATTCCCACTTACTATATAAGCTAGTTTTTGTTGTAATAAAAAAAGAGACTCACATATTCTGATTTAGATAGTTTTAGCTAGGGTTTGGTGTGGAGAGTTCATTTTCTCTTCTTCTTGGATTGACAACCCATGTGGTTTTGTAAGATTGAACTATTCACTTCCTCTCCATTAATATAGTTTGTTCTTCATTCTTCCCTTGCCTTGTAATTTAGTTTCCATGTTTTCTAACTAGTTTACTTGCTTTAATTCTTGCTTTCCTAGTCTAATTAACATAATTTAGTTTAACTCACCATGCACCCTTAGATAAATAGGGTCGGGATTTCATTTTCGCCATTTTCGGGCCCTGAGCTCCGAAAACTAGGTTTCGTGCAAAATCGCGTTTAATTGAAACCTCGTGTATTAAAGTTGGATTGTTATGCGTTTAACTTTATTTGTCACGTAACTTTAGTGTTTATAGAGACAATCCGAATTTAATCTGTGTGCGACCATTTTCCATTAAATGTTTAATCTCGCAACTTTGTCTTAAATTCCTTATTGTGTGATGTTTATGCTTAATTGGATATGCTCGATTAAATTGCTTTCGAGCCTTAACTCTAGTTAGTAGTTGTTTCGATCCGTAAGGTAGAAGGCGATCCCGATCCTCTCTTTCCTTTAATCTAGCATTAACTTATTCTTTTCTTTTGTCACCATTTCCAACCTATCATCTTTTACACTTTTATTCCTGAAGTAATTAAACAATTAACATCTAAAATTCAATAACTCCCTGTGGATTCTCGATACCCGACTTACCGCTATACTTGCTTGTCAAGTGTAGTTGTAGCTTAGGTTTTATATCTTTTGTATCGCGGCGGCGAAACACACGACGACTGTTTCCTCACACGAACACACTTTCACCGCCCGACCACACCACTATTCACCGAAATTGTGACCAAAGAAAGGAATAAAACCAACCCTTAACATCATCAACGGATCAAAACATCAAATTCCCAGGCAAGTGATTTATCTTGCAAAGATTCAATGCATATATTTTACATTATAGTTTATATTTGATGATTTATCGTAAATAAGTGAGATAATTGTGAAACTGGAGAATTAAACATTGAATATGGGTAGGCTTCATGTAAATTAACTTCTGGGCATATACTAGTTATGAAACCATAATCCATGTCTAGGTAATTCTGAATTTATGTTGAGTTATATGAAGATCATAAAGGAAATAGAAGAAATAGGGCTTTTATGAAAATTGGGTGTTTTGATCCAAGAAACTGATGATCCATGATGATTTAATGATTCTAATACGTTAAAGACTATGCTAATATGTTAATAGGATGATTAGTGAACTTTCTTGGGAGTTTTGCATGTTGTAATGGAGGATTTGGGGTGTAAAATTGGAAGAACCCATAACTGTTAAAGAAATTCTAGGCATCTACTGCTTTATCGATCGATCGATCCAAGCATGTCGATCGATCGATCATAGATCGATCGATCCATTTCTTCCATCGATCGACCCCTTTAGAAAGTGAAGTATTTTTCCTTTAACCAATTGAATAACTTTCAACCTTTATAACTCTTCACTGATGATTTATTGAGCACATTGGTAGTTAGGGAAGACTAGTAGGATGGTATTTGAAGCCCGAAAAATTATTAGGTTTAATTGAGGTTAAGTGGTAGACTTACGAATATCTGATTAGTGAGGTACGATCGTAAGTTGTGAGAACCTGAATATCCTTTGCTCCAATTATAATTTGAGGTTAAAGACTAAAAGTGGGAAACTTTAAATACTGAGAAAACCTTAGATACTAGCGGGGAATTTAGTAACCCTTTTTGGGATAGGATATGTCCTCAGAGCTATACGTTGAGAATTATTGTGTTGAAAATCTATTGTGTAGAATAAATGAGAAGATATCATTATATGTGTGAGACATACGATATGGGGCTGGAATATACCTATACTAAAATAATGATTACCTAAGTTGTGTGAATACTTTGTATATGGATGATTATGTGTATGACATACCTACCATACTTGCTATCACGGGAGGTTGATTTTCGAGAGAGGACCATCTTATCTTTGTATGCCTTCGGAGGAATTTAGGCTGGTACCTTAAGGACATAGGACTGTGAATGACTTATTTGTGAGTTCATAAGTCAACTGATCATGGGAGCGTAGGTATGTGTGTGACCCATGGGTATGTGAACTATGTTCGCCTCTAATATGTGTGATTTGTATTGAGACGGTTCCTGATCGATTTGGAACACGTGATCCTTATGTACGAGGTGTACCGGGATTCAATAGCAGAGTATGCGTTCACCACAGCTTAGCCTTCGGGTGCCATATATATATATATATATATATATATATATATATATATATATATATATATATATATATATATATATATATATGTATGTATTGAGAGTGATTTACATATTTATACTTGTGACTGGTTCACTATTGCTTAGTAGATGTGAATAACTAAGATATTTGAATGGGCTACGAATATGAGAATTTAAATAACACTTGCGATAAGTAATTTAATGAGTGTGGATGTGAGTTAAAAATATAACTTGTTTGTGTAACATGAGTAGACACCTTATATTAGAATGTAATAGCAGGGGTTAGTACAGACTAGTTAGATAGTGGCATAACTAGGATGGGTTAAGGGTATACGTTAAGCGTGCACATTAGTTGAGAGGTGAGAAACTCATGTGAGAGTATGCAACTAACATGTTTATAATATGTGTTGTTTAATTGTAATTTAAACACTTGCTATATTTTTAAACTGTTTTCACCTCGGGATCTAACCCGTTTTTCTCCAAATCTATTTTGTTTTGTAAAAACTAGGTGCCCAGCCACAGGGATGCCAAGTATAGGAGTTTCATTACATTGACGTGTTATAGCTGTTGTGGAAGTTACAGGATCTCGGTATTAGACGCCTCCACATTCTGTACTTGATTCTACTTATGGTTACTCATATGTTAGGGCATATCGCCCTTTCCATTTAGAGATAGCATTCTCAGACTTCCGGTTTTCTTTCAGATGTTGGTTTATTTATTCAGACTCTTGTATCGGGATTTTTTATTACTCTGGCATGATTATTGGAGTGTTTACTCCAGACTCGGTTTATTTATTTACATTGGTTATTCATATGAGATTGTTTATGCAATTGATAGGTGATGATTTAATTCTTGGTTAATTGATATCTTATTTAATAAAATTAGACATCTCTCTATTTTAAATATTAGGTGGCTAGTAATTAATTAAATGTTTTCGATAGTGATGCTAAGACTGAACCAACTTGATGTTCTGTATTAATTTAATAAAGGAGTATCTACCTGGTATTTAATTAGACGGGGTGTTACAGGTGGTACCAGAGCATCAGGTTCTAGTATCCTTTAGGATCTGTGCGGCTTATTATGCTTCCAGCGTAGCTTTATTTGATATAGAGACCTTTGTTTAGGATTGTTGATTCCTTTGGTTAGATTTCTTTCTCCTTCTATAATGATAGTGTTTTTTATTCACATTCAGGTGTGTTCATGTGCCGAACCATGCAGTATTTCAGGCGAGGGAAGTTGGGCGGACAGCAGGAGGCAAAGCTCAGTTGAGGTTATTGAGTATATTCAAGAAGGATGACCATAGTTGAGTTCACCCCTATTATGGCACGGTAAGCCAGGACGGTAAAGATGGATAAACACAACATATGACTTCTAGGTACCCCTTTATTATAAAACGGGGTCAAATTAGACTCACCCAGCAAGGTTGTATTAGGACAGAGTCAGACGAAACATTGAAGAGAACCAGTAGTGGAAATTCTAGAATTCGAAAATGGAGTGTGTTAGCCAACAAAGGTAAAATATCCAAAGGTTTGGGCATATGTCGAAGTATGGCAAATCGGGAGTGAAAATTTAGGGTAAAATTTTTCTTAGCTCGTAAGAGCAGAGTTACAGTGGTGAGAGGCAACCACCACACTTAGAAGTGGAATGTTTTGTCAAGAGAAGGCGCATAGGTATGGTTTGACCATAAGTTCCTTCATCAGATGTTCAGGATAAGATGCGAACGTTGTTCTAAACTCACACAAGAGGGTTGGACAGAGGTCACTTTGTGAAAAGAAATTTAATTAATTAGCAAGCCATACATCGGATGAAGTAGGTGCAATGGAGAAGAGCACATTAAAGAGGAAAATTAACTTACAAGAAGAATTGCTAAAACTTCTAGGGAATTCTGCTTGGACGGTCAATGAAGATGGTAACAATGTAGCGTTTTGATAATAGGGAGGAGAACTCTTCCTTGTGTGGGGAGCTATAAGAATCGAAGAATTTAGTCAGAGAGTAAGACTGGGGGAAATGGTGTTGGGAAGCACCACAAGGAGGAGACCCATCAGGGGATTCATTTAAATTATTCGGATAGAAAAAAATTTACCGAGCGATGGTGATTTTAGTAAGAGTTATTGAAGCCAGTAGCGTGTTCCTTAAGGCCATCAAAGCTAAGGGAACAACGGAGGTAGCCATCATAATCGAGACTACCAAATTACAAGAGAAGGACAACCCTAACATGGTTAGTATAACCAGAGATAAGTGGAGTATGTATAGAGGTATTTTATGGGGAGTGAAAACTTGTGCGTTAAAACTTTCCTGAAGAAAGTATAGGGATAAGGGTATTGTGCCTAGCAAGGGCAATAGTTATCGAAATTTTCTGTTTGGTACGGATAGGTGTGTTAAGTCCAGGAACCATTTGAGCAGCCAGGGCGATTGGCAAAGTAAAAGTATGAGTTATATCCTCAGATGATGATGCGTGTTGTATATGACAGGAACGAGTTACTATATTTTTATTATTGCTATATTCGCATGAGAGATGATTTTAGTGCGTATATCGGCAATGTTATTATTTATGTGAATATTTTCCCTGGTATAGTGGGGTTATCTTTAGTGTTATTCGCAGAGGATGAATGGGTGTATCGATAGTGGTATATACTTTATTGAAATTACTCGTTTTAGTGATGTGTTATACGAGTATGATATTAACCTAATTATGGTTTTATAATAATGATTAAACCGATAGTGTGCGAATATTGCAAGTCTATCGAGGTTACTACCTTGGAGTAGAATGTTTTGTTCTGGAGAGACCCCATCTGCGAGAGGGTCGGGCTCACGTTTATATATTTTATATATGTAAATATATATATATATATATATATATATATATATATATATATATATATATATATATCATCGAGACTTCAAAGGGTATAATGGTTTCGAATATTTGATTCTAGTATGTGTAGGGATTTTATTGATATGATTCAGAGTGTATTTGGTTTACTGTTCAGTGAAAAGATTTAGCTGGTTATTATAACTAACGCTCAGGATGTGGTAATAGGAAGAGTTCATTGTTATATCACCCTTTAGTGACATGGAAGTTAATACTCATAGTTGTACGTCTGGGACGGGATTTTGAGAGCCCGATTATATTTGCATGATGTTTATAGAATGTGATTACCATCAATGTTAAGAGACAGTGTCTTTCGGAAGAAGTTCCTTGTTTAAGTGTGATTGCGAAAAGAGATGTAACTTTGTTGTCAAGAGACGGGAATATAGGGGTATATGTTATGGACTGAGGGACTAACGATTCCGATGACCGACAATGCTAGGTAGTAGTGTATTGGGGGGTTCCTTGTTTGGATTTCGCTTTGCGAAACATCCCACGCATGAAACTTAGAGTAAGGTTGGTAGTAGGGAGATGTTTGACCAATCGTCCATGAGTTTGGTACCTCGATCGTTATGGAAGTATGTAGTTATAACTGAAAGCTAAAAGGTAAATTATGATATAAGGCCAGTAGAGCCAGTTGTGTGGTGAGGTAGTACTAAAAATTTTGTTTTATTACGGCAGGTTGCGGGATGGAATGATGTTAGGGAGAATTTAGGATTCCAAATTCGGAGGTATTGAGATGGTCCAAGTGGTATAGCCACGTTGCAAATACAAGGGCAATAAAGAATTAGGCGTATGTATGAGTGTGTATGATGTTTAAACCCGTTTGCACGATTTATAGGGTGTATGGGCACCTGGGTTTGCTGGTGTCAGAATCGCCGAAAGAAGATATATGGAAATAGATGGGTGAAATTTATACTTGTGGGACTAATATGACAAAATGTAAGTGGTAGAGTGGATTAAGTGTCTTGCGAAGGACGACAATCTATAGATTCATGTGCAATCAGAGTAGCACATCCGGACTTGGTTAAAAGGCAGTGGGAAGTCATTTAAAAAGAGGGTATCCCTTAAGAAGACAAATATTTAACTATTATGGATAAATTGGAGCGGAGTTCTACCCATTAGAATATTGAGAGTGACTTGCGCATAAATAGAATACTGATGTCAATTAGGTATAAAGAGTCCAGATGTGCACATCGTGGTGAAAAGTGCACGGGTCGAAACTTTTGGTATACACCGAGGGAAGAAGAGGGTTATTAAGTACCACTTAGTGGGAGGAGTTATAAGTGGAAGTCGATGTTGAGCGGGACATAATTAGTAGCCCCCACGTGCACCACTTATGGATAGAAATTATTTGGAGTAAGGGTATCAACCAGAAACTTGGTGTCTAGCCGAAGATTCCAGTAGCGGAAGAGTCAAGTTGGTAAATTTATTTGATGGTTGCAATCATAAAGATCACCTTAAATATGGGATATAAGGAAGTAGTGGGAATAGTTTCATTTTGAGAAAGTTGTATCACCTATAGCCCGAGGAATAGGCACAAGGTGATTGATGATTGGTGGAACTGTATGAAAGTAATTATGGACTTATAGCGATCATTTGATTTCCACAATGTGTATAGATAGTAAGTGAAGTATAATATGGTAAAGGGGAGAGGATATTACCTCATAGTAGAGTTATGTGAAAGCCCCCGTACCGATTTATAGTGGACAAGGTGCTTACAGATGTTTTGTGTAGATAAACCTTACTATCTTTCCTCTGGATTCTTAAAGGTGAGCGGATTATAAGAGTGTTAGGATCAGTCGTAAGTTAGAGTCCGATGACTATAATGGGATATCCACCAACCGTCTTACACGACTTTTCCTTATGAAAAAGTCATAACACCGGGAACACGGATTCAAAGAACGGACAAGAGTAGTCAGATATTCTATGGGTTCTCTGAAGATGGGTGTTTTGTTTTTAGATAAATGCGGGAGATGATACGAAGTGAGGTGAGAACTCACAATAATATTGAGACAATGAGGCCAATGATATATAGGTTATACTTAGTTGAATGTTGTTTTATAAGAGCACAACGTGAGGCGAATTTATTGAAGTGTAACCCTATAACTAATAAAGTGTTGAGAGTGGTCAAAGAACTTGTTGTGAAGCGGGGGGCTATAGTGATTGAGGCTTTCTTTATATTTTGTTTTCAGCACCGGCGGATACCTAAATTTTTCTAGTTATGCCTTACTTTCCGAATTTCGAGGAAAAATTTCGTTATTAGGGGGAAGTATGTAATATCCCGTATTTTTATGGCTTTTAATTAGGAGATTAATTAAATGAAATTTCTTTTAATTATGGGATTAATTAAATTAATTTGGGATAATTAATTAGAAATTAATTTTGATTTAAATAACTAGCGAGATAAGAGTTAGTATTTAAATATGATGATAATGTTGGATATTACTGAGTGATTATGGTAATATGTGATTATTGAATTTATTAAAATTATCGTGAGTTGAAAATACAGCAGTTTCGATAATTAAGTTGGGACGCGCGTATGAGTCGCGTCAGGACCCAATTTAATGGATTTAAAAGTAATATATTTGTTTGTCATCCCTATGACCATTTTGAGTGCTCCAACAGGTTCAGAAGGATCGATATAGTCACAAAACACTAGTCGGGGGTTTAGTTTGGGTATCGGAGCATTTTTAGGCCAAACCGGCAACCCGGGAGGCTATATTAGTCTTTTTCATTTTTAAGGGATTTTGACCCACGAATTTTAGGCTTTATTTATCAGCCAATATTAGGGCCATTATCTGTCAAAAATCAAGGAGTGGGCAACGTGAGAAAAAGGAGAAGTTACAGGAAGGTTGCAAGGTCTTAACCCCCACACACCACCACTATTCGCCGGAATTATGACCGGAGACAGGAAGAAAACCAACCCTTAACATCATCAATGGATCAGAACATCAAATTCCTAGGAAAGTGATTTATCTTGCAAACATTCAAAGCATATATTGTACATTATAGTTTAGATTTGATGATTTATCGTAAATAAGTGAAATAATTGTGAAACTGGAGAATTAAACATTGAATATGGGTAGGCTTAATGTAGATAAACTTCTGGGCATATACTAGTTATGAAATCATGATCCATGTGTAGGGAATTGTGAATTTATGTTGAGTTATATGAAGATCGTGAAGGAAATAGAAGAAATAGGGTTGTTATAAAAATTAGGTGTTTTGATCCAAGAAACTGATGATCCATGATGATTTAATGATTCTAATGCGTTAAAGACTATGATAATATGTTAATAGGATGATTAGTGAACTTTCTTGGGAGTTTGGGATGTTGTAATGGAAGATTTGGGGTGTAAAATTGGAAGAACCCATAACTGTCAAAGAAATTATAGGCATCTACTGCTTGATCGATCGATCGATCCAGGCATGTCGATCGATCGACCATAGATCGATCGATCCATTTCTTCGATCGATCGACTAGAAAGTGAAGTATTGTTCCTTTAAACAATTGAATAACTTTCAACCTTTAGAACTCTTTAATGATGATTGATTGAGCACATTGGTACTTAAGTAAAACTAGTAGGATGGTATTTGAAGCCAAAAAAATTATTAGATTTAATTGAGGTTAAGTGGTAGACTTACGAATATCCAATTAGTGAGGTACGATTGTAAGTTGTGAGAACCTGAATATCCTTTCCTCCAATTGTAATTTGAGGTTAAAGACTAAAAGTGGGAAACTATAAATACTGAGAAAACCTTAGATACTAGCGGGGAATTTAGTAACCCTTTTTGGGATAGGATATGTACTCGGAGCTATACGTCGAGAATTATCGCGTTAAAAATCTATTGTGTAGAATAAATGAGACGATATCATTATATGTGTGAGACGTACGATATGGGGCTGGAATATACCTATACTAAAATGATGATTGCCTAAGTTTTGTGAATACTTAGTATATGGATGATTATGTGTATGACATACCTACCATACTTGCTATCACGGGAGGTTGACTTCGGGAAAGGACCGTCTTATCTTTGTGTGCCTTCGTGGGGGATTTATACTGGGACTTATTTGTGAGTTGATAAGTCAGCTGACAATGGGAACGTAGGTATGTACGTGACCCATGGGTATGTGAACTATGTTCGCCTCCAATATGTGTGATTTGTATTGAGACTGTTCATGAGCGATTCGGAACACGTGATCCTTATGTACGAGATGTATCGGCATTCGATAGAAGAGTATGCGTGAACCGCAGCTTAGCCTTCGGGTGCCATATATATTTATATGTATTGAGAGTGATAAATTTACATATATATACTTGTGATTGGTTCACTATTGCTTAGTAGATGTGAATAACTAAGATATTTGAATGGGCTACGAATAGGAGAATTTAAATAACACTTGCGATAAGTAATTTAATGAATGTGGATGTGAGTTAAAAATATAACTTGTTTATGTAATATAAGTAGACACCTTATATTAGAATGGAATAGCAGGGGTTAGTACAGACTAGTTAGATAGTGGCATAAATAGGATGGGTTAAGGGTATACGTTAAGCGTGCACATTAGTTGAGAGGTGAGAAACTCATGTGAGAGTACACAACTAACATGTTTATAATATGGGTTGTTTAATTGTAATTTAAACACTTGCTATATTTTTAAATTGTTTTCACCTCGGGCTCTGACCCGTTTTTCTCCAAATCTATTTTGTTTTGTAAAAACATTTTAGGTGCCCAGCCACAGGGACGCCAAGTATAGGAGTTTCATTACTTTGGCGTGTTGTAACTGCTGTGGAAGTTACAGGATCTCGGTATTAGACGCCTCCACATTCTATACTTGATTCTACTCATGGTTACTCATCTATTAGGGCATGTCACCCTTTCCATTTAGAGATAGCATTCTCAGACTTTCAGTTTTCTTTCAGATGTTGGTTTATTTATTCAGACTCTTGTATAGGGATTTTATATTACTCTGACATTATTATTGAGTATTTACTCCAAACTCAGTTTATTTCTTTACATTGGTTATTCATATGAGATTGTTTATGCAATTGATAGGTGATTATTTAATTCTTGGTTAATTGATACCTTATTTAATAAAATTACGCCTATCTCTATTTTAAATATTAGGTGGCTAGTAATTAATTAAATATTTTCGACAGTGATGCTAAGACTGAACCAGCTTGATATTCTGTATTAATTTAATAAAGGAGTAGCTACCCGATATTTAATTAGACGTGGTGTTACAAACCCCTCGGGTGGAAATCCGCCCGGGGATTCAATGAAGAAGGGCTGTTGAGGCCAGTAATGTGTTTCCTTTTACTCGGAGGAGCTAAGGGAACTATGAAGGTGGTTGTCAGGATCAAGGCTATAGAGTCCTAGATACTGATAACCTTAACGTGGTCAGGGAGGCCAGAGATTGGGAATATGGTGATGTGGAGCGTACAACCACACGCTTTGATCTTGCCTGGTATGAGTTAAAGGACAAAAGCAGGGTGCCTAGATGGGACATTGATTAAAGTAGTTTTTGGTTTGATTAAGACAAGTGTACTATGTCTGGGAACCATTTAGAGCAGGTAGGGTGATTGGCAAAGATGTTATTATAAGTTTTACCTCGAATAAAGGAGGTATATTTTGTTTGGAAAGATTGAGTCACAGTATTTTATTATCCCTACATTCCTGTGTGTGATTCGAGTTTATTGGTAGTATCGATAATATTATAGAAGATATATCTATATGTTTTTTCGTAATAGTGAGGTTCCACTTTTCTTCATTCGTTGTGGAAGTGGGTGTTGGTATTTTGAGCTTATATTTAGTTCTCACTGCTCATTTTGTGTGTGTTATACGAGTATAGTACTATTCTGAGTATAATATGTTCTTATATGATCTGAGCGATAGTAGGCTAATGATTGCAAGGCTATCGTATCCGCGATTCCAATGTGGAACTAGTTACTTTACGATATCTCACCTGAATACGGGTTTATCTCGCATTTATTATATGTTTAAATGGAACTTCAATGAGTAGATATTTCACTATCATTATTTTAGTGCATGGGGACCTTATAGATATGATTTAAGGTATGCAGGATTTATATTTAATCTGTGAGTTTAAGCTCGTTATTGTTCACGCGAAGGACTTAGTGTTAGTACAAGCGCTTTATGGTTTGGCTCCTTAAGAGAAGTAAGTGTTCTGACCATATTTTGTTGGTGGACGGGATAGGAATATCCCAGTTGTATGTTTTACACTGACATACCTCCACGACCGACAAAGTTACGTAGTAATGTATCGGAGGGGTTTCTTGTTTAGATTTTGCTTGTGAGACACTCCACGCATGTAACTTAACGATGTTCGGAGTGGAGAGATGTTATTGAGATGCTAGGATGTTGGTTTTGATGATAAATTAGCTGAGAGTCATATGATGATTAGGGGCTAATGGAAACGAAAGTGTTGTCGAAAAGCACTAAAATGTTTCTCACACCGTATGTAAATCGGTGAGGTAAGGGTAAAGCAATCGATTTGAGGCTTATAGCTATGCCGTGATTAGGAAGCTAATTCTGAGGTAACCTGTTTGTGTCTGATGATTGTAACACTTGTGTAGATTATAGATGCCCCGATTAGTTAGACTTTCAATTTTGCCAAAATGGAAGGACATGGAGGTATAAGCGCGTTAGTATGGTTGCGAGATAGGATTTTGGAAGTCCTGATTGTGTGCCTTACACCGTTATATCTTGATGATCGACGATGCGAGGTATTAGTGTAATGGGAGGGTTCCTTGTTTGGATTTCTCTTTGCGAGACGTCCCGCGCATAAAATCTAGCTAATGTTGGGAGTTAGGATAGGTCTTGGCCGCTAGGGATATAGTTAGTATAGTACTTATTTACGCGTGCAGGAAAACACATCGATCTTAAGACTACCATGAAATAAGTCCAGTGGGGCAGGAGGGGATGATATAGGGAAATTTTAGTGAGTTAACCACGAGAAGATTGGTGGGATAACCTTGAGAATGATTAAATTTCTAGGTATAGGAATAATTGAATCTCGAGTAATTCGGGTTGAGAGTACCCAAGTGTTAGCACCAGGCCGAGAAGAAAGTGAGGCCCATTTTTAGAGAGAGTGTTACGTGTGTGACGTTTGCAAAAGTGGTGCAGATAGGCATGGATTATAGGATGTGTGCCCACCTAGGTAAGTTGGCTTTATATATCGTCCGAAATAAAGGGGGCGTAGTATATAAAGCTGAATATTATGCTTTGGGGAAACTATAAATGGAATTGGAAAGTGTTGGATGGAACGTCGTAGGAGGTTCATAATAATTCAATTATATAGATGTGACAAGAGTTAGCACACTTGAGATAATATGTAAGGTTGGAGGGAGTAGACAAGCGCTAGGGTAGTTTTCCTTTTGGGGGAATTTTAAGTTATGATGTAGACGAACGGACGCTTAGAGTGGCGATTTTTTAATGGGATCTATACGTTAGAGAAGTGGTTATAGGCTCATTTTTCTTTATATGTGGCTATAGAATCACTAGGTACGATGTATCGTTGTAAGAATTAACCTTACGACCGAGGTAGTGTGTTAGCATGTAGAGATTTAGTCAAGCTTGTTTTTAAGCTAGTGCGTTAGAGTATAAGCCTTGAGATAGGTGGGTACCATGAACGAGTATATGGTAGGGTACCATTTTGTTAGTACCATTCGACTTCTAGGTACAGGTTATATTCGAATTTCGGGGACGAAATTTTTTTATAAAGGGGGAGTATGTAATACCCCTTACTTTTATATACATTTAAATTATAAAAGTGGGCGTAATTTGGTAATTAGAGGAATTACTGTGAATAGTAGTTTATGAATTACTAAGTGTTAGATAATTACCAATGTGTGCTACATTTACTCTAGGGACTAAGTAAATGAGTCAGAATATTTTATCTCATGTCGCAGTACGGTGAAGCGACGGATAAACGAGTGTTGATAAGTGTTGGGTCCGATTAGTGAATTTTAGTTAAGTGACTCAGATGGAGATTTTGAGTTCACGATTGGTTTCGGAATGTCCAAGATAGTCAGAATAGAGTATTCGGGGATAGTGTTTAGGTTTTGGGGACTTTTGGACTAGTAGGGACTCGCAATTGAGTACAAGAGTCAAAATTGTGTTTTATAAGGGATAACCCTTATTCCTCTCTTATAAGGCACGAGATAGAGGAAGAGAAGAAAGAAAGAAGAGAGGAAAGAGGAAAGGAAGGAAAAAAAGGAAGAGAAATGGGATTTCAAACCAAACTATGCGGGATTCGACTCGAGGTCGTCGAATTTTATCCATGAGACAAGTGTTTATTTTCTTTATTCAATTGAGTGTGTGTATCTCATATTATAGTTGGTAAACCATATGATTTTTGGGTTGAAACCCTTGAAATAAATTTGGGAAAATTGATTTTGAGTTTATAAATTGATGTATTGTTAACTCTTGATGACTTCTAGTGTTAAACCCATGTTAATGGTGTGTATAAATCGTTAGAAATGGGAAGAAATGATGAAAGAGAGTTTAATTGATTTTAGGGTTTAAATCCAAGAGAAATTGTTCTATCCCATAAATTAATTGATGTGTTAGTTATAAATCAGTGTTAGGATGATTATAGTGTTGTTGGTTGAGATTAGAAACCATGAAAATGAAGGTTGGGATGATTTTTGGGTTTTGGAGAATATGATAACCCATAGCAAATTTCGTATTTTTGCAAGGCGAATCGATTAGGTCTTACAAAATAAGAAAGTAGAACATTTTTTAATCGATTCGGTCAGGACGAATCGATTCAGGGTCAAGGGAAATCGATTCGGTCCAGGCGAATCGATTCGGCCCGGTCAAATTTTTTTGAAAGTTTTCTTCCTTAAGTTTAGGGGGAAATTAAATTAGAAATTGGAGATTATTGTAGGGGATTCTAAACATGATATTAGGACTCCTAGATAATGAAATTTATGGTGAGTAAACCTTGGGTTGAAAGAGAGAACCTTGGATTAGTTATGTGTACAATCCGGGGTATGGACCAAATGAATGGTTAGGACGCATAATATTTGAGAGAGGTCTTCGCCAAGTGTGTATAGATATATTTATGTGGTTAGTATAAATATGGCCATATTACGTTTGAGTAAATCCTAGGATATTATTAGGATGGAATTTAGGATATGGGTTAAAGAGGATTGAGCGGCTATCTGGTACGTCTATCGACGACTATTATTATGGGTGATGCGATGCCTTTGGAATTAAGATAAGTAGCTTATATACTTATTTAAGTATTACGAGTTGCTATATGTGGGATTATATATAAATCCTTAAAAGAGATTAAGGTAAGTAAATATTAAGTAAAAGAATGCTTACAGGTTTAGTATTTTAAGTGTGTATATACTTATGTAATATTACGATGGGAACATTCGGGATATTTTGGCCATCGCTAAAAGAGTTCGGCAATTATATCCAGGGCATATTGAGAAGCAATGATATATTATATATACAGGTGTCGTTACAGTGTGTGTGTGTGTGTGTGTGTGTGTGTGTGTGTGTGTGTATGTGTGTGTGTGTGTGTGTGTGTGTGTGTGTGTGTGTGTGTGTATATACTCTTGTGCGGACTAGTCTACATTTTAAGAGTGTGGACCGGACATGTGTCACCTAACGGTGAGTCTAGAAATTATAGCCTAACTTATAGGGACACTCTCTCTTTTTTCTGGGTTCACCACCAGGTGACACACGTCCAGTCCGCACTCTTAAAATGCAGACGAGTAGGACTATATATATATATATATATATATATATATATGATCCGGTTGGGATGATTAAAGTGTTGTTGGTCGAGATTAGGAACCATGAAAATGGCGGTTGGGATGATTTTTGGGTTTTGGAGAAGATGATAACCCGTAGCAGATTTTAGATTTTCACAAGCTGAATTGATTCGGTCTTACACAATAAGAAAGTAGAACATTAATTTTCGAATTTGAAAGAGTGCGCGTGCGTTCAAATAGAGATATTATTTAATTAAACTCAGTTTTTATCAATTAAGTCCTAAACATGCATCTATATGTGGTTGAATAAGATGATGAAACATGCAAGAACATTCAAACACATACATGTAAGGAAAAATCCCCCAAAGGGGCAAAACCTTTTTTTTCACTATAATTTTGTAAGATACAATTACATGGATTACAATGAAAATACAGTGACACAGAAATACCCGCGGGTGTCGGTTCTGTAGTCGGCGGCTGGAACTTTTCCTTTCCAGGAGGGCAGCAATGAAGAAGAAGGACGGTCTTATCCACAAGATTATGAACAAACACAAGGTTGTGTTCTTGGGTTGCAAATGGATTCACAAAGGTTTGGCGAAGTTGTGTTAATCAAAACATGAGTCTTGGGACTCAAAAATTATGAAGACTATGAGTATTTGGACTCTTAAAATCGTCTGTCAAAGTCTTAGAAAATACACCACCAAAATAGGTATATATATAGGAAACTTGGTGAAAAAAATCTAGGCGGATCTGTTCGTGATTATCAAATCCGGATCAGTCCGATTTTGATGCCGGATCGGTTTGTTTTTTAAAATCACTTCATTCGATCCGGGGTATAGTGGTTTTGATGCAAATTGGATCGGTCTGTTTTTTATAACGGATCGGTTCGGTGTTAGATCGGTTCATTTTCAAAATGATCGGATCGGTCCGATTTACCAGAAAAACTTTACCAAGTTATGATGTTGACGACGCTTTGATATTCGAATATGTTGATGTAGATGCTATCTTGAATTTATTCAACGGTGTAACGGCGTACGACATACATATTGAAAATTGTAAAAAATGACCTTACAAATTGATTTGGTCAGGATGAATCAATTCGGGTCATGGCGAATCAATTCGTCCAGGCGAATTGATTGGTCCCTGTCAGATTTTTTTCAAAGTTTTCTTCCTTCAGTTTAGGGGGAAATTAAATTCAAAATTAGAGATTATTGTAGGGGATTCTAGATGTGATATTAGGACTCCTAGATAATGAAATTTAGGGTGAGTAAACCTTGGTTGAAAGAGAGAACCTTAGATTAGTTAAGTGTACAATCCGAGGCATGGACCAAATGAATGGTTAGGACGCGTAACATTTAAGAGAGGTCTTCAGCAAGTGTGTATAGATATATTTATGCGTTTAGTATAAATATGGGCTGATTACATTTGAGTAAATCCTAGGATGTGATTAGGATGGAATTTAGGATATAGGCTAAAGAATATTGAGAGGCTATCCGGTACGTCTATTGATGACTATTATTATAGGTGATGCGATGCCTACAGAATTAAGATAAGTACCCTGTATACTTATTTAAATATTACGAGTTAGTATATGTGGGATTATATATAAATCCTTAAACGTGATTAAGGTAAGTAGATCTTAAGTAAAAGAATTCTTATAGGTTTAGTATTTTAAGTGTGTATATATTTATGTACTATTACGAATGGGAACATGCGGCATATTTTGGCCATCGCTATAAGAGTTCAGCATAGCTAGGGAATATTGAGAAGAAATTATATATTATATATACAGGTGTTGTTATAGTATATATATATATGACCAAGTTATAAATATATTGGTATGTGAACGATATATTTATGTATACATATATCACTAGTTTTATCCAGGGAGGTTGCGCGATGTGGGTGAATCCCATGGATTGCGGAGCAGGGATAGTATTTCCCCAAGTCACATCTTCCCGCATATGGGTGCAATAATGATTCAACTTTCACGAGGGAATATGACCGCCTCCATAATTTAGTATTTCCTACCATGATCATGAGTAAGTCTGACTTGGTACCTGGGTTAAGTTGAGCATACCCGGATGATGATAGCACTTTGAGACTTCATCATCGAGTTATAGCTTGGTGGGAATGTTATTATACTTATGATTGTAATATAGGTATTAATATACTTGTTGTGCATAGTATATTGCTCGTATATGAAAATGAGATATCATATAACTTAGACTGGTGTAAAATGTAAAATGAATAAGAGTTTATTCCTCTTCCGGGAGATTTATATCCGGATTTATACCAATGTGAATCAGATATTAAAGTGAGAAAGGTATATATGGGATCATATATACTAAAGTGAAAATGGTATTTTAAACTAGTGAAAGTTTCGTAAAATGAACGGTGTATATATATATATATATATATGAGAATTATATATATCACATTGATGATCATACTAAGTAAAGCTTAAGTGATAGCTTATGGTATAACGTATATTATATCACGCAGGGTAGGTGATAGTTATAAGGACTTAGAGGATGGGTGAAAGAGATTAGTTAAGCAGGGTAGCTTAACTGGGTTGTCTAAAATATATGCGATAGGTGTGCAGTATTAGAGGAGGGGTGAGGTGTATCTCATGAGAGTGCGATACCAGTTTAAATATGAGAGATTTCATATTTTAAAAATATGGCATTTGATGCACTTGATAAATATTTTCAAAACCCGGGCTCTAACCCATTTCTCTATTTTCCCTCTCTTGCTATATATGTATATATTTTAGGTGTCCAGACATAGGGACGCCTGGATGATGATTCTTTCGAGTCAGACGTTGTTGCAGCAGCTGTGGATGCAAGCAAGATTATTTTAGACTCTTATATCCTTGTCATGTAGATAGGAGGTACTTTAGAAACACTCGGGATAATAGCCCAACTGTATTCATTTATTCTTTTCCTGCATTTTAGTTTGCGGTAATTCGATTTGGTTGTATTATGTGGTGCCGAGAGTTCGGTTACCTTATTTCATTTCTTGTGGTATATATAAACTATTATGATTGTTTCCTTGGTTGGTTTGGTTAAAAATATTTTTTAAATAAACTTTTGACGCCAGCCTAATAAATATTTAGTAATTAAATTGGTTTTCGACAGTGATGTTGAGAATGAACCACGTGAGATTCCTGTTTTAATCTTGAATAGGATTGATCACCCAATAACAAATTTTTAGTAATTAAATTGGTTTTTAATAGTGATGCTGAGAATAAACCATATGAGATTCATGTTTTAATCTGGTATAGGATTGATCACCCGGTATTTTATTAGGCGGGGTGTCACGGGTTTCCACCTTCATGTCTACTCTTATACTTCTTTTGTAAATATACTTGTATTCGATTGATTTTATCCAATATTTTGGATTGAAAGGTTCCAAGACTTTGTTAGAATACATGGATACCATCTCACTATTCATGTAATTAAGCCAGTGATCTGAATCTCTATCTGAGATAGGCTTGTCATAGGTCATGGGGTCTACTTTATGTTCTCACTAGATTTCTTCGAAGTACACAAGCATATGCGGATCTTTCATGGACCTCCCACTCAACTGTGGATCTACCAGAGCTGTTATATTAATGATACATTGTTATTAACTAACAAAAATCCTCCTCCAGTGATGAGATAGACATTAATTGATATTATATGGTATTTCTTCTAGTAAAAGTGGTCTAGCATCATTTTTAATCTGATGTTCCTCCCTTAACTATTTTAAGGTGAGATTACTCTTAGGATTGTAGTCTGTAATATAATCCTCTTCTAACAACTAGTAAATGGTACTAACAATGACCTTTTGGTCCTTAGGACTATATAGTAAACTACCCTTAAGTACAATTAGGATAATAAAAAAATATACATACATATATACTCAATTACAACTTCCCTATCTCTTTACATAATACATGTATTGGGAATCGCCATATCCTAACATGTCCTCAACAATTGTTGCACCCATTACACAATTTTTTGGTTGAGGAGACTGTTTTTGAGAGAGTAGCTGCAGCGGAAATATGGCGACTTCTCAAATAAAATCCAATTTTAATTAAAAACCCTTTTAACCCAAACAAACCCTAAACATGCAGCAGTATGTGATTGAATAAATTGATAATCTACGCAAGAACATTCAAACACATGCAATTAAGGAAAAATCCCCCTCAGGGGCAAATCCATTTATTTTCACTATAATTTGTAAGAAAACGGCTTACAATCGGATTACAATGAAAATACAAGTTGACTAAGAATTACCCTCGGGTATCGGATTCTGTAGTCGCGGCTGGAATTATCCCTTTCCAGTAGGGCTGCAATGAAGAAGAAGAAGAAGAAGAACGGTCTCCTCCACAAGGGTTGAACAAACCAAAGTTGTGTTCTTGGGTTGCAAAAGGATTCACAAATATTTGGCAAGGATGTGTGAATCAAAACATGAGTCTTGGGACTCAAAAATATGAAGACTAGATGTATTTGGACTCTCAAATTCGTCTCCTAAAGTCTTGCAAAACAATTCTCCCGAAGTTGGTATTTATAGGGAAATACATGAAGAGACCCACGATTTTAAAATGCTGAAATTCTATCCAGCGTACAGGTACCCCGAACCGGTTTGGGTACCCCTGCGAACCGGTTCGCCCCCCCGAACCGGTTTCGGGATGGGTTCGGGAAAGTGTGCTGGGAACAGGTTCTTAAACACTTAGAAAAATTCCCAGAATTTTCAATGAACATATCTCAATTTTCAACGGGCCATAACTTGTTCACCGTAGCTCGGATTGAGGTGCCGTTTCTTCCAGTATCTTTGTTGCGGCAATCTCATCAACTTTCCAGTTGATCGGTGCTCCGGACGATGGCTGTAAAATTACCAATTTGCCCTTGAACATCCCTATCATGCCTTGTTTCACTGATTTGACTTCTCTTGCGTTCCACTTGCATTACGAGCCTACAATCAAGGAACGTGAAGTCATTGATGCAGATGAGGGACATATTAGTGGAGATAATGCATGCTTGATTCCCGGAATTAGGATAGAGGCCGTCATATGAGATCGTGAGGTGACGTGCCAAATGTAGCAGAGTACGACATAAATAAATGAAACATTTCGGACATGAGAAAAATGTCCTTACAGTTTTAGATGGGACTATGTTTAAAATGTTTGCAGTTTTCCCTAAAGAAAAATCTTAAAAAGAATAAAAAGGATGTGAGTAACTCATCATGTACATATCCATATCTAAAATATTATTTTTCCTTATCTCTACCAAACCGTTCAACTAGTGCATACCAGGTGCAAAAAATTGGGGTGTATTTATCTTCTCTAATAATTGAGTTTGAAACTTTCCAGAGAGGTATTCACTACCTCCTATATTGAATGGTTTTGATAACTCTACTGTGCCTACACTCTACCTTATTGTTTTAAACTTTCATCTTATTAAAGACTTTAGACTTACGTGCATATAGTAAACATAGCTAAATCTAGAATAACTATTAGTGAAGGTGAAAAAAATACTTAAATCCACTCTTTCTTAGATTATCAAATGACGTGAACTAGGTCAAACATAAAAATTGTAATATTTTTTTTTATTCTTTACTTTAATACATTACTAATTTTCAATTTTATAATTTAATACAACTTAATCTGTTTATTAGACTTTTGTACATTTTTCGTCACCAAATGTGAAAATTTTGCCAATAAAAGTGATATTTAGTAATGGATAATGTACCAAAATATAATAAACTGATTAAGTTTTATGAAAGTATAAAATAAAAAAATTGTAATGTCGTAAGGTAAAAAAACTAATAAAATTTCTTCAAATATTGGCTTTATAAAAATAGTTTTCTAATATTTTTTAATCCAACAAAAATGTACTAATATATTTTCGACTATTAAATTATTGCTTTATTCAGATTCCACCGAAACAAGAATATATCCCCTTTAGGTAGTTGTCTAGTTACCAAGAACCCTTTCAAACAATTTCAAACATGATTAGTAGCATTGGAATATATAAACCATGTTCTTATAGACCACACAAAAAAATATGAATCTACAATGAAAGGGTGAAAATATTAGCTTGTCCTTATAAAAATAGGAAAATTGGACACCATTGTTTTCAATCACCTGGCTGCTTATAGTGAAAGCATCTATATTTCATCATTTTCCCTCTATGATGAGGCTTACGAATTATATTATTACAACCTATTGTCCCTAAAACTTACGCTTATCATTTTTCCCCGCTTTAGTGAAACAGGTTTTTAGATTCTTTACAACTCACCATACCTAGTATCATAACGATGCCCTTAGTTTCTTGAAAATTCTTAAGAAATTATGTTAGTGAATATTCCAACTTATTCATAATATAATTCAAACATAATTTTTTAAATGATTTAGTAATAACTCGAGTGAAAAAATAATTAAGTCTTTTCCATAAATATCTTATCTAAGTATATCTTATTGATTTACGACATAAATTATCTTCAGAAAATGATTTCTTATTGGAGAACCATCATTCATCTCAGTGTTAACCAACTCCAATATAATTTCCACCCTAGCTACATGATTTTAATCCTCAAACGTGAATTTAATATTAAAGGATATATTAGGACAAATGGTGGATCAAAATGAAGATATAAAAGAGGATGTGAAAGTTGAGGAAGTGAATGAGAGTATTCCCAAGGCCCATGTTATTTATTAACAATTAAGAGATAGAATGCGTCCAAGGATTGACTCAATTGAGAAACAAGTGAGAAGCTAGAGTGAATTAAGTAGGATTTCTAAGCTAATGATGGAGAAAGTGGATATTCTAAGAAGACACCTCAGCTCCCGAGAGAACATGAAAAAATGTTTTGCTTGATGATGGTGGAGTTGTTTATCTCCTTTGAAGGTATGAGAGGGAATCTGATGAAGTCGATGAATAATATTAGTGTTTTCTTTTGAATAATAAAGTACAATGTATTGTCATTGATACTTCTAACATCGATGAGTTTGTAATATACATTGAACATAAGCCTGATCACCCAAAGCCCAAAGTACAAGAATTATAGCATATTGTTCTGACTGAGGGTGGAGAAGAACCAATCCCAATCTTCATTTTGAAACACCTAGAAGATGTGATGAAGATAGAGGTTATCAAGCTCATTCAAGAATACAAATATGTCTTCACATGGAATTATATTGAGATACCAGGGTTAGACCAAGATGTGAGTTGTCGCAACTTGAATATTATACCTTTAGCAATACTGATCAAGCAGACAATAAGAATGTAAAAACCTGAGTTAGATCTCAAAATTAAGGCAGAGGTGGAACAATTATTGGATGCTAGATTTATCAAGTCAATTTAATATACTATTTGGATTTATTGCATTGTCCCGATGGTGAGGAAACATAATACAAAAATTTGCATTTCTATGGACTTTAGAGATCTTTACAGATCCTTTTGAAAATATGATCTTTCACTACCTTCAATTAATAGCTTGATCGATTCAACAAAGATTCATGAGATGTACATCTCCATGGATGGTTGTGTTAGTTATAACTAGATCAATATGGATCCATCCGACATAGAGAAAATAAATTTTAAGCCCCCTAGGCAACTTATTCTATAATTTCATGACCTTTGGTCAAAATATAAAGGGGCAACCTAACAATGATAGTCATTTTTCATGACCTCTTTCATGACATTTTGGAGTTTTACGTGGATGATTTGGTCATCAAGTTAAATAAGGAGGACTTGCACTTAGTCGATCTGAAAAGAGTCTTTAGAAGATGGACCCACTCAAGTGTGTCTTTGGTGTAATGATTTGTAAATTCTTAGGTTTTATGGTAGATCGAAAAGGAGTTAAAATGGACTATGACAAGTAGACAAACATCCTCGACATACCTTACCCAAATACGCAGAGGAAGATGAAAAGTTTCCTCGGGAAGATTTCTTATTAAATAAGATTTGTTCCAGGGCTATCTAAGATCACTTTCCCATTGATGAAGCTAATGTGAAAGACCATAAAGTTCAAATAGGAGCAAACACACCAAGAAGATTTTAAAAATATTAAGAGATTACTCACCGCTCCCCAAACGATGACTAAACCCAAAGCTGAAGTAACTTTACTACTCTATCTTACCTCTAATTTGAGGTCCATCGGTGTACTATTGTCACAAGAGGTTGATGGAAAAAAGAGACATGTCCACTATCTAAGTAGAACTATACATGGTCTTAAGGAAAGATATAATATCATATAGAGGCATTATTTAGCTTTATTATTTATTTCCCATAAACTTAAACATCACATGACATATTTAACTATCCACATAATGAAAAGATGTGATCTAATAAAGTTTTTGTTAGAACGAGCAATCTTAATTGGGAGAATATCAATGTAGTTCATCATTCTTTCTGAGTATAATCTGAAGTATGTGGTCCATTTCACAGTCAAAAAACAAGTATACTTTATATTTTGGCCATTTTTCCTTCAGTCTTATTCAATCTACCTCACAAGGACATTCCATGTGATGATTTCCAAGCCAATCTTTGTGAGGAAAATTTGGAAGAGTGTTCATTGCTGTTTAATAGTTCATCTATAAAATGCAAAGTGGGAGTGAGTGCCGTATTAGATAAAGGTAAATAAGATTTTACTTTGTCTTTTAAGTTAGACTTTCGTTGTTAAAAAAAATGAGATAGGGTACGAAGCATTTATCTTGGGGTCACTTAAATCACTTCAAAGAGTCATCCATACGTCAAAGAAAATTCCAACTTTGTTATTAAGCTAGTGAATAGTCATTGAATCATCTCATCTTGGAGCCTTACATAACCATCATCTAGAGGTTGATAGAGAAATTTTATAAGGTCAAAGTGGTAAGAATGGTGAACTAACATAATGATGCCTATGCAACAACCGTACAGAAAATGATTATGGATGGTAAGGATAATAACTCCATCATTAGGTCTCTAATTCTTCCTTAATGACAATGATTCATGTTGGAGAGAAGAGATAAGGAAGCACTTAGAGGAAAGAGAAATCAAGATGAAGATTACAATGTTAGCATTATATTTCCTTCTTCGAGGAAGTTTATTCTATAAAAATCATGGGGTCATATTGTCTAGAGGTACACATCCAGACGAAGCATAAAAATTGTCAAAGAAAATTCATAATGAACATAATAAAACCACAAATGTTTTACCCTATAAAAGAATTCAAAAGGAATGGTGTTTTTGGACGACGATGAAGCGAGATATAGTAGAAATACAAAGAGAATGTTCTAAATGTTAAGATTTATTTCAACTAGCTCAATGTAACTTCTTGGAAACTTAAATGTATTGGGGACAACCATGCATTGATTTTATTGGATATGGAGTTCTCCCAATAGAGAAAGAAGAAGTTATATGAATCAGATGGAGGGATCTAATGTTATACATGTTGGAAGAAAAACTCCATCATAGAGGATACTTCAACAGACCATTTCAATACATCATAAGAGAGGAAGTTTAGGAGTCCTCAAGAAATACCATGATATAGCTCATATTGGAGGAGTTAAACTATATGATTAACTTATGACACTGAGCAATTATTGAGTAATTATGGAAAAAGATTCGTCTGAGCTCATTCATAAATGCAAGGCTTCGCAACCTTATTCATGCTAAATCAGTAAATCTCCATTCATTAGTAATGCCATAACCTTTATATATTTGAGCATTTGACCTTGCGGCATCAATCAAACTTCCATTTTAGGGGCAAAATATGGATTTTAGTTGCAATTGTGTGCTTTATAAAATTGGCAGATGTAATATTTTTAAATAGGGCAACATCAATTGTTGTGGCAATAATCATTCTATGGTACATCATTTCTCAATTTTGCATTCCCATGTTTATCTATTAGATCATGGAACTCTATTTATTAATAGAGATGTGGTAATGCTAACTGAAAGATATTCAATTATCCACTACACCTCAAGAGTGGCTTACCCTAAATGCAATGGCCAAGTTGAGGCCATAAACAAGACCTTGGTTAATTTTTTACTGAAGATGGTGGAAAATTATCATGTTACGTGGAATGATAAGTTACATGTAGTTCTTTGGGCTTATCGAACTACCAAGAGGAAATCAACATGTTAAAGAAAAATATCTTTTATATTTAACTTGTAAAATGGTTGCAATGAAAAATTAGGACTATTTCCTGGAAATACACCAAAGAGAATTTACCCTAAGCGGAACCATGGATCAGGAGAAGTGAAGAACCCTCCTTAATTAAAGAAGAAACTTCTCTTTAATACTTAAATATAGAAGAGTTGTTAGAGTAAAACATTTGGCTTCACATTTCCTTTCGGTATTATCCCAAGCTTCTTCGTGTACTGCCACTTCTTGGTTACACTCTTCAATTCGGGGGGAAAGCTCCCTCAATATTCCTTCTTTAACCTTCAGATCCTACTCACTCTTGAGGCAGTGGGAATGATAACTATCCATATAAGAATCTTTAAGGTATTTCAAACTGTTAAAGAGACCGGATGAGAAGAAATCAATTGTTCCAACATAGTGCATAGGGATCCTGTAATGAAGGCACCACTTTAAAGTACCTACAGATAAAACTCTACTAGTGAAACTTTTAGTATTTGAGCACTATAACCAAACTCACTTTCCTCTATATTCACATTATTTTTTGAGCCATGATTACTCAGGTCAAAAGATTCATCTTGAGAAAGGGCACATATAATGGGTGTAGACACCCAATTCTGTTACCCCCTAAACTCTCCTTAGGTCCTTAGCACCTCCCTTCATCACTACAAACATAGGTCATGCCTCGAGTGCTGACCTAGAAGCCATCGATCACTCCCAGGCTCCGTTTTACCAAAAGTCAAAGTCTTCAGCTCGACCAAGACTGAATGAATCTTCTAAGGGCACTGAAACCCTTTTCTAATGGTCCATCCCTAGCGCGATTTTGACTTACCATGCGGACGAACGACCTATTTTCCCCTAAAACTCAATCAGGAGGCCACCGGGCGCTCCCTAGCTCCATTTGACCAAAGTTAACTCTTTAACTCAACCTAGACTGAAGGAATCTTCGAAGGGCACTGAAACCTCTTTCCAATGGTCCACTCTGTGCGCGATTTTGACTTACGGTACGGACAAACGATCCGTTTTACTCCGAGAGGTCATCGAATGCTTCTAGGGCCCGATTGACCAAAGTCAACTCCCTGAACCAGATCAAACTCTTTGGAATGTCGAAGTACATCTCCTAAACTTTCTAACGGTCCACCCCGTGCACGATTCTGACATACCATGCGGACGAACGATCCGTTTGCGTCCGACGATTCCCCGTCCAATGGACTGACGAATGCTTTCAAGCCATATTTGACCCAAAGTCAACTCCCGAACTCGGGAGCAGTCCAAAGGACTTTCAAAGGTCTCTGAATTATGTTTCCAATGGTCTACCCCGTGTGCGATTCTGATCAACAGTTTTCATTCTGCAATCAATTTTTCGAAAAGGCTTGAAAGACTGCCAAACGGCAGGTCCCAGACCCTGCCTATCTGTAGTGTGCCTAAACGCACCTGCCGATTGGCAGGAACAGGGCTATGCCGATCGCCAATGCCCCGGGCCTATAAAAATGAGACCTGACCTCACTTACAAGGGGAGACCAGATCTGATTGATATCGCTCTCAGCAAATCCAGAAAACCTCTCTCAAAGTCAGCGTGATTTCCACACCCAAATCCCTTTCCAACCTTCACTTTTCATCAAACTTGGTGAATTCACTACCCTCCATCATCATCCAAGTCTAAGGAATGCTCTCCAACATTTAAGATCAAGCTCAAGATCTTCAAGAAGGTCCAATTTTCTCAACTCTCTCCTTAAATTCTCATAAATTTGCAATACCTTGTTTTATTACTTAGCACTTTTATTATCTCATCTCATACATCCTAATATCCTTTTTATTTTAGTATTATTGCACATCTCTTATTTTCATATAAATAAAAACCTAAAAAATAAGAAAAAAGAGTGTTTGCTCATAAATTCCAAACGGGAATTCTCATACGTTTCTTACACTTTTCTCACAACTCAAACACTTTTTCAACACACACACACAAATAAGAGAATCCCCCAGTTGGATTTATGGGATAAACCCCACCCCTCGTCTTGCATGCGAACTATGTGAACTTTTATGCCTCTATAGGCTACGTAGGCTTCTCAGGAAACCCGAGACTCGAGCCCAATTTTTACTTTTTCTCTCATTTTTTTACTTTTTTCTAAACTCCACTCTCTTATATTATATATATACATATATTTGTTCTTAGTGGCGTATTATTCCGCATGCATTATCGTTCCATCATAACAGTCAACGTAAGGATAATCGCGTAAATCCTATTTTCTAATATTATTTCCATACCTTCCTACGGATAACTCGCTTTATCTCTTCCATGATACAAGTCGAGGATTTCTATCTCCACTATATATACACATGCACACATATCACGGGGAAAATAAAGGAAAATAACAAAAACCCATGAGAGATCGAAAGGGCGGAATGGGTGCCTAACACCTTCCCATTTCATAACTTAGCCTCCGGACCCTTTTCGAATCATTTTGGTTTCGTATGCATCAGTATGTCTTTGGATGCTGTCCTTCGGGATGGCTCCCTGTCTTTTGTCTATTTTGAGTAAAATAGACTGGAGACTCTATCTCTCTACATTTTTCACCTCACCCAAATGACGCCGGACGAAGCTCTCCTGAGAGGGCCGCGCGGGACCTAGGGATCCTCCATCCGGGGGGATGGCCACAGTGGAGACTCCGCTGGGGATTTTCTTTTGAGGGATAGACTCTATTTACATGGGTGTTATGTTTTTTTATATCTTCCACATTTTTGCATGTTCCCCTTTTCCATGTATCTCCCATACTTATGCATATATTCATACACTTGTAGAAAATCCTCCATGTACACTTCGCACCATGTGCACCTAGGATCACATATATCCACATGTTGTACGCATCATCCATCCATACTTGGTGAACCATTGGTACTTACACTTTGCTCCCTATTTAGCATAATCGAAAAAGACATTCTCATAAGATACTAATAAGAGGATCATGCATGATTCACACGACATAACCAAAGAGCATTGCTATTGACCAAATTTTTACCCAGTAACTTGAGGGTCACTTCATGATGGGCGCTGGTCCGGCAGGGCGCAGTTAGCCTAAGAGATATGACTCTCACCTTCCATTGGCCAAGTACATTCAACGTATATCGAACGGTTCCCCCCGCATCATACCGCTTAACTAAAGTCTTTACGGGAGGTATATCGCAGGGAACTCATACACGTACATCGAGTATATCGAATTCGCTCTCACACGTACCGTCCCCATGAGGTATATGGTGAGGCAATTCATGTACACTCAGGTATATCAAATGGCTTGTCCACACGTACAGATTGCCAGTAAGAGCAAGACGTATATCGTGGAAGTCACTCCAAAGGGGGGAACCCTTTCCGATTCACCCAACCAAACTCCATACCCGCATATAGGTTTCAAGCCTAGGGCACACATGTTAGATTGCCGGTTTCTACCCAAAACTCTGCCGAAATTCTGGGTCGGTCTGTCGCCCAAATTTTTGCACATTTTTAAAATGGGACCCTGCCCGTGAGTCTGGTCACAAGTCCAGCTATAGCTTTGCATATATTACAAACCCAATTTTTCCAGGTTCGGGTCCCATCCGGCATTTTATTTTGCATTTAGGAGAATTAAATACAAGTGAAAACATAATAATTATAATAATCATGCTGAGACCGTCTCCAAAGGGAAAATTCTCCTTTTTCTTTATCCAAAATCCAAAAACATTTTTTCCTTTCCTTATCAAAATCCAAAAACATTTCTCCTCTCTTTATTAAAAATCCAAAAATATTTTGTCTTTCAATCTCGAAAAAAAATTCATCCCTTTTTCTCAAAAATAAATTCCATTTTACGTCTTCTCAGGTCGATCGCAAACCCTTGGCCTGGCTCCTTATTGTCTTCAATCTTCATTCAAGTCACCCCGTAGTTCCGTTCATTCCCCTATTACTTCTTCCAAGTCCGGAATCCATCCGCCCTCCATGGAGAACACAGATCAAGTACCCGTTGTTCAGCCGGATCTGACGGCAGTTCTAGCTCAGCTTGTGTCCAAGATTGACAACCTCCAAATTGAGGTCCGAGAGATGCAACGAAACCAGGTTCCCATCCCTCAAGAACTCAAGGCCCTATTCCCTCGCGCTATGGATCCACCCAAGCCCATTTAGGTTCCTAAAGAGTATTACCACGATCCACATGTCCCTCCTGTTAATGGGCACCGCCTGCCCAGCTTCCTATGTTGAACCTTGCCTATGATCATTGATTCGAAAGAGGAAGAATTGAATAAGGTCAAAGAAGATATCAAGATGCTGACTAAGAAGTTCAACCAAGTCTGAATCTCTAGGAATTACATGGACTACACCCACATATATCTTTATCCTAAGGCAAGGTTACCCAAGAAGTTCAAGATGCCAAATATCGAGAAATTCGAAGGAAGTGGACCCCCGATTGTTCATCTTCGCCGTTATCACCATTCCATGACTCTCCTAGGGGCTTCTGAGGAAGTGATCGCCCAATTATTTTAGCAAACTTTGAAGGATAGGGCCCTTCGATGGTTTTTATCTCTCGAGGAGTCCAGAATCCGTAGCTGGGAGGATGTAACCTGTGAATTCATGTCACAGTACAAATACAACGAAGAGTTTGAGATCACCCGCCATGATTTAGAACTACTCAAACAGAACTCTGTGGAATCAGTCAGTAAATTCATAGCCCGATGGAGGGAAAAGGCGGCCACTATGATCAATCGGCCATCCGAGGAAGAACAAGTCAACATAGTGAAGAACAACTTCTTTCCCCATGTCCGAGCAACCATGGGAGGACAATACTATCCCCACTTTCGAGCTCTTAGATAAGAAGGAGCAGAAATCAAGGAAGGTCTTGCCAAAACAGAAGTCAAACCAAAGAAGTGTCCAGACAGTTCACCCCCAGAAATATGACAAACCTGCCTGTGCTACAGTCTCAACCATCAACAACATCTCTCAACCAACCACCTCATGGGCGCCAGAAAGCCTCCATGTCCCAGTCCGAAAGGAATACACTGAGATCTATGCTCCTCTCACCAAAGTTTATCAATCCTTGTTAAGCCGAAACCTTATCAAACCATTGGATCCCCGTCCATTTCCAAATCCATTCCCAAGAAACTTCAAGGCAAATGCCCATTGCACCCTTCACCAAACTGCTGGCCATACCACCGACCAATGCTTTCACCTTCGAAACATAATCCAAGGTCTAATTGACCGGGGTACCATTGCCCCACCAGCCAATCCTAAGACAAACACTACTCACAACCCACTTCCCAATCATGCCAATGCCATCTTTTTAGCAGAGAACCTAGAATTCGATCCCTCAACTCAAATCACACCCATATACTCTCCTAAACCTCTCTAAATTTGCCCATATTTCCTCCTACACCCTACTAGCCTCACTGATCAGGCACTATCACTCCTTACCAGAGCATGCATCGCAGTCCGTAACCGTTCCAAAAATGGAAGCATGGAATTGTCAAAAGTGTTAAACCAACTCCTAGAGTTCGGGCTTAAATTTCCCTCACAGATGGTCATTGATTGCCAAAGGTTCAGTACGCTATTCTTGGAGGCACGAAAATGAGCCCGAGAATCAGATAGTTGGGTAGTACCAACCAACGAAGTCAGCCTGGATGATGTTGTCCAGATCATGGCAGAATTATTCAGGCAAACCAATAACATTTGTAGTATGATCGAGTTACTTGATGCTCTGAAGCTACAGGGGAGCCTAGTCCCTTCACCCTTACATATCCCCACAAAATGGGATGACCTATATGAATAAGACATTGAAGTTGTGGAATCCGTCGACTTTACATGGAAAGATAGAAATGTTACCGTTGAATGGGGGAAGAATTCGGAGATTCGAATGAAGAACAAGATTTCGAGAAAACTGGCCCGGTAACCAACATGTGTGGAATGATATTATTTGAAGAACTCCTCGGAGAAACAAGGTGGCAAAACAACCCTAGATCCATGAGGAAACGGGGTTCATGCTCTTCCCTTCTTTAGTAAATCACATGACCAGATTAGGGAGGCATTACCAGATTCCAAGCTCATTACCAGCAAATGACAAAGGGAAGGGTGCGGAAAACCTTCCTGTGCTAGAGATAACCCTCGAGGAGAGCAAGATCCTCTATCAACTAAAGAAAACTCAAGCTAACATCACTCTATGGGGGCTTTTCATGTCTTCTCAGCTACACAGAAATGCTTTGATCAAGTTGCTCACTAGACCCACAGTTCATCCTTCTACCACACCAGAAGAAACGATAAATTTGGTCGGATCCTTGACCTCTACCCGAATGCTATCCTTTTTCGAAGAAGAAATACCTAAGATTGGGCCAAACCACAATCATGCACTCAACATCTCCGTCGAATTTATGGGGAAGGTCGTGCCGATCTCTCTTATCGATAATGGATCCGCCTTGAATATCAGCCCACTGAGAACCTTCAAATGTTTAGGCCTGAAATAAAATGACCTTTCTCCAACCCCCACTGTTGTGCGTGCCTACGATAATACCCGTCGGGAGGTAATCGGATCCATAAATCTTGTATTAGGGTTTGGCCCTATAAACCCTGTCGTCAAATTCCAAGTTATTAACATCCCAGCTTGTTTCAACCTATTGCTAGGATGACCTTGGCTCCACAGTATCAGGGGTGTGTCTTACTCACTCCATCAAAAATTGAAGTTCTTCACCGAAGGACGAGTCATCACCATTTTGGGCGACAACGATAATGTCGACGGTACAAATACCAGTAGTCTAATTCTTGAGATACAGCATGGGTCAAATGATATGCTCCTATCAGGATTTCGAGTTGAACCACTTCTATTCCCGCCAGGGTATGACTTCAAAGAAAGCGTTTGTCCAGAATACGACCCTCATGGCAACGTCAATGTAATTTAGATGTTCAGAAACATGCAATTCGTGCCCGGACTGGGGTTAGGGCAAAGACTGCAAGGGATACTTGACCCCATTGAACTAAAAAAGGCTTTCCCTCCTTATGGTTTGGGGTATCAACCGTCATAACAAGAGCTCAGAATGATCCGCCTATCTCGACCAAGGAGAGGACTAGACTGCATCCAGACTATCTCAGGTGACTCCTTGAATGGACGATTCATCAAAGAGGGCGAAGACTTCCCCTTTTGTGTCTTTCCAGAACCATGGTATGACCATACACACAAGAAGATGAAGCCTGGAATGGAGATCTTTTTCCAAGACAGCTACCCATGGGCCGAGAGTTCGCAACACCATGTATAATCGCCAACCAAAGATACCGAATAGACTGAGGAAAGTGACTCCGAAGATTCCTTTAACTTACAGACACTGGGGTTGACACTCTACATAGTTCACTCAGGCACTACATCACTGGATTTGTCCCACTTGATTAAAGCTGTTGATACACCTCTCCTCAACTGGCATGATATGCCGGTTCTACCTGCTGAAATCTCCCATAATCCTAATGGTTACCCCTTTTCTTCTTCTGTTGTCTATCCTTGTTCAAATGTAATCGAGTCCTCTTTTGACGATGTTCTCAATGCTATTTTTCCCATCAATGAAATAAATGAATATTTTGAGTATCTTGCTGTGCCTTACATTAACTGTTTGGATTCCAATCAAACTTTTGATGATGATGATTTTGCAAATGAACAATTCTTAACTGATCTAAATAAGGTTAATAATAAATGACATAACCGCGTTTAAGTTAATAAAGAAGAGACTGTTGTTATTAACCTCGGTTCTAGTATCCAACTGCGCGAGATTAGGATAGGGGCTACCCTCGACGTGCATGAGCGTGCACAACTCACAGAATTGCTAAAGAAATTCGTGGATGTCTTCGCATGGTCCTACGATGATATGCCCGGCATTAATCCTGAAATACCTCAGCACGAGATCCCCACTCTCCCAGATTACAAGCCAATCAAACAAAAATTAAGAAAACTCCGCACCGAATGGTCGCTCAAAGTCAAAGAAGAGGTGGTCGAACAATTGAACATAGGCTTAATTCGTGTGATCGAATATCCCACGTGGCTAGCCAATATAGTGCCCGTGCCGAAATCAGGAGGGAAATTTTGGATGTGTGTAGACTATCAAGATTTGAACAAAGCCTCTCCAAAGGATGATTATTCGCAACCCAATATCGACATGATTGTGGACAACACATTCAGTCATGCTCTCAAGTCATTCGTCAACGGGTTTTTCGGATACAAAAAAATCAGAATGCACCCAGACTACCAAGAAAAAATCGCATTCATCACCCCATGGGGAACCTTTTACTACACTGTTATGCCATTTGGTCTCAAGAACGCTAGGGCTACCTACCAAAGGGCTTCCACAACCATCCTGCACGATCTGATTCACAAAGAGGTTGAGGTATATGTGGATGATATGATTATCAAATCCAAGACTAAAGAAGGTTATGTTCCTTCTCTCCGAAAGTTCTTTGGGCAACTGCGACAGTATCAGATGAGACTCAATTTACAGAATTGCATTTTCGGCGTTACAAAGGGAAAACTCATGGGATTCATGGTCAGTGAGAAAGGGATAAAAGCAGATCCTACCAAGCTGAAAGCCATACTTGAGATGCCACCTCCCCGACTAGAGAAGCAAGTTCGAGGTTTCCTCGAGAAATTATAATACATCAGCCGGTTCATCAGCCAGTTAACTTCCACCTGTGAACCTTTTTTCAAACTCCTCCGAAAGGATTCAACTAAGGTTTGGAACGAGGCCCGCCAAGAAGCCTTCGACCGAATCAAATAATACCTAACTCAACCTCCGGTACTCATGCCACCACAGCCTAGTCTCCCCTTGCTCCTATACCTAACCATAACCGACACTACAGCTGGGGCTGTGCTAGCCCAATACCTTAAAGATTACCACAAAGAAAAAGCCATCTATTATGCCAGTTGTAAATTGGTCGGGTATGAGGTTAATTACACCGCTTTGGAAAAGGCATGTGTTTCACTTGTCTGGGTCACCCAGAAGATGCGGCACTACATGCTCACCTTCCCCATCAAACTTATATCCCGAATGGACCCCATCAAATACCTGCTTGAGAAACTTGCTTTATCCATCCGAATGGCTCGATGGTTGATGGTCCTAGCCAGGTTTGATATCGTGTACGTCACACAGAAATCCATGAAAGGAAGAGCCATCTCTGACTACCTCACTAATTACCCCATAGATGAGGCCGATGTCTGGATCTTCGAATTCCTAGATGAATACATCCTCTGCACTGCTCAACACTACCTTCGATGGAAAATGTTCTTTGAAGGCGCTGCCAATAAAAAGGGATATGGCATTGGGATACTTCTGATCACCCCGAATGACTCTCATACCCCCATAGCCATCAAATTGGATTTCCCCGACACCAATAACATGACTGAATACGAGGAATGCATAGTAGGCCTCAAGGTTGCTCTCGAGAAAGATATTAAATGCATAGATGTCTACGGGGATTTCGCCCTCATCATCGGTCAAGTGTTTAGAAAGTGGAAAGTCAAGGACGAGAAACTCCAACCCTTCCATGCCCACTTAGAAGAACTACCCTCCCAATCCCAAGATATCACCTTCCATTACCTACCTCGAGAAAATAATAACCTAACCGATGTTCTCGCTACCTTGGACTCCATGTTCGATATGCTCGAAGGAATAACTATGACCCCCTTCCTAGTTCAAAAGAAAGACAAACCAACCCACTGCTACCACATTGGGCTCGTCACCATAGAAGATCCCGAGATAGCCAATTATTGGTACTATGATATATGGCGCCTCCTCAAGCATGGTAGGTATCCCGAGGGTTCTAATAAGAAAGATAGAGCAACCGTCCGAAGACTGCCTGCCCAGTACATCATATGTCATAAAGAACTGCCCAAAAGAAACTTCGATGGAACTCATCTGCATTGTATCGCAGGGACTGAAATTGAAAAGATAATGCAGAATATCCACAGCGGGGAATGCGGACCCCACATGAACGGTCACATGCTTGCCAAAAAGATCATCCGATAGGGCTACTACTAGACCACCATAACCTAGGATTGCACCGCCTATGTCCGAAGATGCCTCAAATGCCAACAATTCTCCAACCTTCATCATCTGCCTTCACGTGAATTATACAACATGACCTCTCCCTGGTCGTTCTCCACCTGGGGCATGGACATCATAGGGAAGGTTACACTGAAGTCTTCCAATGGGCATGAGTTCATCCTAGTTTCCATTAATTACTTCACCAAATGGGTCAAAACTGAGTCATACGCAGTGCTAAACGCCAAGAAAAGTGGTCAAATTCGTCAAGAAAAACATCATCTGCCGGTATGGAGTCCCGCGCGAGCTAGTATCAGACAATGGGTTGCATTTTGAGGCAAAAGTTACAGAGGTGGTCAACGAGTATGGGATTCATAGACACAAATCTTCTCCCTACCGACCTCAGAACAATGGTGCAGTTGAAGTCGCCAATAAGAACCTCAAAGCCATCATCAGTAAAATGACCGAAAGCTATCAAGATTGGGCTGAACGGATCCCATATGCCCTCTGGGGCTACCTAACCTCCATTCGAACCTCTACTAGGGCTACCCCTTACTCTCTAGTCTACGACATGGAAGCAGTCCTACCAGTGGAGCTTGAAATACCCTCATTACGCGTCATGCTTGAAAGAAAGGTCAATAAAGAAGACTGGTGCCAAAGCCGTCTTAACGAGTTGACCCTCTTAGACGAAAGGAGATTTAAAACACTATACCACATACAAGGGTACCATCCTCGAATAGCGTGTTCATTCAATAAGAGGGTCAAGGACCGCGGTCTCCGAGAAGGGGACCTAGCCCTCAAAAAAATCATAGAACCCATCTGGGACCCCAGAGGGAAATTCAAGCCCAATTGGAGCGGCCCCTACATTGTCAAGAAGATCTTGTCCGGCGGTGCCGCCATGCTTACCGACTTAGATGGGGAAGAGATGGCTCGACCAGTCAACCTAGACCGTCTCAAGAAATTCCACCCCTAGTCCAAAATCTCGGCGCGCTATGACTCTTCTCATCCCCCTTTTATTTAAAAAAAAATCTCTTCATTTCCTTTTACCCAGAACTACGTGGGCCTGATCCTCTGCAAAAATTCATTTTCAAACAAATTAAAACTTTTCAAAAACCCCAGAGGTACGTAAGCAGCTCATACACCTTACATGAGCACGGGCATTTCTTTTGCACAAAATACTATTCTTTTCTTATCTCCGAGAATAACAGTCAATCCCAACATATACTTGAACAAAAGGATTATATATGCCTTAGCGATCGGTATATATAATTCACATAAGACAAAATTCATCAAAGGGCACGGCTGGACGATCAGAATCTTGTTTACTTCATTAATAAGAAATTATGGTACAGATTATATAAGAAAAGGAACGGATATCTCCCTTTCCCCCTACCTTCCTAAAAAAGCCAAAATAAAATCCCCACATTTATCCCCCATTACACAATAAACTCTCCAGGAGTCCTACCCACATCTACCAGAGGATCCCTCTCCATCATCATCATCTGCATCCTGGGGTCCCCAAGTTTCCCCTGCCTAAACAGAGTGTCGCAGAAAATCCATGGACCGATAAGCTCGAACCAGTTTCGAAAAACCACAACACCTCCTTCCATGGTGTTAAAAGAGACAAGCCACTTTTGTCCAGTCTCCATTGCCAACATCTTGCTTACCACTTTCCTCCACAACCACTTCATATAATCCCTAAGGATATGCCAAACTCTCCCAACAGACTGAGAGGGACGGGTCGACGGACGTCGACTCTCCCACAGAGAGCTAAGCCGTAGGCGCAGACGCTCGATTAAATCCTTTACCGGAAAGAAATTTAGTGTTCGAGGTGGCACGACCTGTGCCCATCCAAATTGGCACAGAAGCCGCCAAGGGAAATAAAAATAGGTCTGGCTGAGACCAACCAACCGCACATACGGGTATTCTCCTAGCTCCAGAACAGGTAGCAACTGCCCCCACCAAGGCACTGACCAGTACAGATTCCGATCCCCATGCTCTACAAGAAAATTCTCCCAGTTCTCAATATCCAGGCCAACGCTGAAGAAGTAACGCAAAAAGAGGTTGGGTACAGCCGATAAAGGATATTCTGGAAGAGTCACCAGGAGGAGTCTTTCAGACAACCACATGAACAGCATCATGGGGCTACCCCACAGGAAGTCAGAGCGACCTTCTCGCCAGGAATCCAGACCGTTCAGGGTCTCCTCTAGTATCACCACCGCAGGATTGATGGTATGACATCCATGAAGTAATGACTGCAAGTTGAGGATGCACCAGAAGTTCCCCAGTCACCAGTAGCAATTTTGAAACCAGTCCCAGAGCAACGGCTCCAGCATAACCAGCATCCCCTACTTCCCATAAATGCACGGACTGCAACACCGTCGGGAGGGAGATCATTCCTCCAACAACTAGTGATCTAGTCACCGAAGGTGAAATACGAAGAAGCCCAGCCAGCAAATCCCTGGGAGAACGGGAAAATTCGGGTAAAGCCGCAGCAACACTGGGATTTATCCCCATCATGGCAGAAAATTCCTCGTAAGTATGACAAACTTCATCCAACCCAAAGTGAAATACATGGTCTTCGAGGTACCAAAATTGTACCGCCGCCATCAGCATGTTCCACTCAATGGACTGATTGCGCCACAAAGAGACTCGATGCATGTTAAAAGCATCATAGTTGGAATTATAAGATCACATCTCTTCCAAGGCTTCGAGGTAGTTAGCAAACTCAATGCTACCAGGGAGAGCCATCTTGCAGGACTAAGAGATAGTAGGCAAGTAAGTAAGAATGTGAAGGTGTGATGAAAACACTCCATCCCTACCCCTTTTTATACTTTAGAATCCTCACAAAAGACATAACCCCTGCAGAAATCGGAGGGAATCCTACCCCATAAGGTACAAGAAGATGAAGAGGGCACTAATCAAATCTTTGAATCGATGGGACTGGACTTGACTGCCGATAGGCAGGACAAGAGGCTTGCCGATCGGCAACCCCCTATTTTGGAAGTTTTCCTTTTTCCTCTTTTGTCAAAATCAGAAGCTCAATAAAAATAAATTAATATTCTCAATAGAATTTCAAAAATCCTTTTCCACCCCTATATAATTTCCCATTCTTAAAACTTTCCTCAAAATCTAAAATATATATATATATATTTTTACGATCTCAGCAGTAAAGTAAAAAGTGCATGTGCATGCATTCACTCATTAACAAAGGATAATAAAAAATCCCATTGCATTGCATATATATATTCTTCTATGTTACATCAAATTTTGCAAGAAATAAAAAAAAAAGCAAAAAATAACGGGACTCAGCCCGAACCCACATTCGCTCTCATCTACCCTTCCCCCTCTCTCTAAGAGCTCCCACCCCTGCGACGCGCTCTCTTTCCCCTATGGCGAGACAACGTACCACCGCTACCCGAGCCAAAGTCTTCCCCGGACGAAGCAGACAGCACCAAACAAGAGGGAACCAAGACCGCATTCCAAATATGGGCAGTCACCGAAGATATCCAGTCTCTAATATCCCTCAACCAAGTGGTCGACACTCGAACTTGCTGCAAGAAGAAGGCAAAATCAGTATCAAAAAAGGATCAAAACAGAAAAGGAACTAAAAAGAGGAAGAAGGTATACCGCAGGATGAAGAACCTCCTCTGTCAAACCCAACTCCTCCGGATCCATCGCATGAGGATGATGCAATACGAGAACCATACCTCCATCAACCCACCGGAAGTTGTACGAAGGGGTATGCAACTGCACAAAGGGAACCTCTGAAGTCACCACCGCCGCAGATGCCGACGGACCAGTGCCATTGTGGGAAGACCCCACCGCCCGACTCGAACCCGCAGAGGGAAAGGCAAGGCATCATATATGCTGGACGCCATCAACCAGATCGTCACAAAGTCTATATAGTCATACGGCGCAGCCTTATCAGTATACAACAAGTAGGACTAAGCAATCATCGTCGCGATCCTCGCATCCTCCGGCAGCAGCCACTCCCGCCTCATAAACATAGGAGGCTGCGCAGGTGGCACCACCACCTCCTCCTCAGCAATCTTCCGAACCACTCGCTCCCCCAGATACCATGAATGGTCAAACTCATGCGTCAGTAAATGCCTCATCTGCGCATTCACCCCAGTCGCCCCCGTGTCCTGAATGGCTGTCCCCCAAGGGTAAAAGGTCACTTGAAAATCCTCAGTAGGCACAAATCGATATAGAATCAAAATGTGCAAAAATCAAAACTGAAAAGAAAGAGTCTTACACTACCACTGGTCAAGCCATTCAAGACCTGACTCACCGCCTCCAGAGAAAGGGATCCCTTCGACTGTCGATTGGTCTTTTTCCATCGATGCAATCGACAGAAGTCCCCAACAGTCTCGTCCTTCAAGGAAATCAACTGGGTATTGCACCCAATCACCTCATAGCACCACGTCTGCCAAAGACAGGAATTCAAAATAAAAAAGAGACGCATAAGGAAAATGCGAATGCATGAAAGGAAAATGCGCAAAATTAAAGAAATACCTCAAGAAGATACGTGGCTCCAGTAAAAGTTTATCGGCAGCACCGGCTGAATGCATCCAAAGAGAAATAAAGGGTCGCCAAATCCAGGCTCCCCTAATCATAGAGAGGGATGTTCGAAAACATCCTCAATGATAGCAAGAACCACAAATGGACGACGTCGCCACTCGACGCCACCATGAAACCTCCTAGCACCAGCAAAATAAACAACCGGGCCATCTACCTCACCTGCAGCCCGTCCTCCACATCAACTACCCTACTCAGCAGAACATCCTTCAGTAAGGACAACCGAATGGAATCCCTTGAGACTATCCTCCCAACGTCACCAAGCGCCGCCCTCATTGCCTCCGGCCTCACCCTCGGAGAGTGATCCACCTCTATCTTCTCCCCATCGCAATCCAGTCCCAGTAGTTTTTGCACGTCTATGGGAGTCACGGTCATCTCCCCAAAATCAAAATGGAAGGTGTGGATCCCCCAGAGAGCATAAGATCGATGTCGACCGAGGCGTCTCATCCAGCGCAGACACTAACCTCCTAAAACCCACTGATGATACCACCCAACGCACCACAGGTGGAAGATGCTCCCAGACATCCTTAAGCCTCGTTGTCCCATGGGCATGCATGTTCTTCAAAGAGATATCAGACTGTCAAAAGAAGAAACCTTGTCAAAATTCAAGAAGAAAGGAAAAATCACCAAAAAGAGAAGAATGCCAAAAGTGAGGTTACTTACATAATCGCCAGGGCTCACCACCCTCGAGGAGGGATGACGCGATGGATCTCGCGATAAGGTCCACTCATCCGCAATTGGCTCGAATGCATCAAAGGAGTTCTCACTCCCCAAAGAAAGAGGTGCCCTGGCCCTCCAATCCACATTCGCCCAGTCATCAACAGTCAACCATTCCCTATGCGTTATAGTGCTCACAAAGGCAGCCATTTCTTAGAGATCAGAATGCTAGAACGATTTTCAAAAAAAAAATCGCAGAAAGAAAGAAAGTAAGAAGATGTGAAAAGTAAGGGGAATTCACCCCCTTTATATAGGATGCCAAGGGTCATGACGATCGGCACTGACCCCTTACCTTCCCGAGGTAGTCCAAAAGTCTGTGCCACAGCCGAATGGCACCCTCTGAACCATGCCGATCGGCACTCCCATTAAAATTTCGTGCAAAAATTCCCAGAAAATACTAGAAAGCCCTGAAACATTCTCAAAAAATTCCTAAAAATCCCAGGAAGGATTTAGAACATTTTCACCAAGAAAATTTTACACTCCCTCAAGCGAAACCCCCATTTCCCCAGCGAAACTATCAAAACCAAGTAAAATTTCACCTGGCAACGTCCCCAAAGGATCTCTAAAGATCCCACCCTATGTCCTAAAGGTCTCAAGCAATACATCCAAACCCTATACCACCTAATCATTTCCCCAATGGAGTTTACGAAATCAAACTTGCCTTTCCTCCGTAAAATCCCCAAAATCAAAAGGATTTCCCCAGCGGAATTCCGGGGGACACTACATTTTCCCCAGCTCATTCGTTATTCCCCAGCGGAATCCAAAGTCTAATCTTTACCCCCAGTAGAATCCCTGATTATCCCAAAGGAAATGTAGGTCAGAATTGACCTTTGTTTTGGATCGTCACCTTAATTAGGTCAGAATTGACCTCTCTCCTCTATCGTCACCTCTCTTAGGTCAGAATTGACCTCGATCTTGGATCGTCACCTCAGTTAGGTCAGAATTGACCTCGGTCCTCGATAGTCACCTCTTTTAGGTAAGAATTGACCTTGGTCCTCGATCGTCACCTCTCTTAGGTCAGAATTGACGTCGGTCTTGGATCGTCACCTTAAGCCCGCAGAATTGGCTTTGACCCGCAGAATTGGTCATCTCAACTTAATCCCGTAGAATTGGCTTCGACCAACAGAATTGATCATCTCTATATTCGACCCGCGGAATTGGTCATCTCTCCTGAAGCCCGCAGAATTGGCCTCGACCCACAGAATTGGTCATCTCAACTTAAGCCCGCAGAATTGGCTTCGACCCACAGAATTGGTCATCTCTACATTCGACCTGCAGAATTGGCTTTGACCCGTAGAATTGGTCATCTCTCCTTAAGCCCGCAGAATTGGCTTCGACCCGCAGAATTGGTCATCTCAACTTAAGCCCGCAGATTTATCTTCGATCCGCAGAATTAGTCATATCAACTTAAGCCCAGAGAATTGGCTTTGACCCGCAAAATTGGTCATCTCACCATAAGCCCGCAGAATTGGCTTCGACTCACAGAATTGGTCATCTCTACTTAAGCCCACAGAATTGACTTTGACCCGTAGAATTGGTCATCTCTATATAAGCTCGCAGAATTGGCTTCGACCAGCAGAATTTGTCATCTCAACTTAAGCCCGCAGAATCGACTTCTACCCATGAAATTGGTTATCCCCAGCACACTCCATAGGTCCTCAGAATCGGCCTCGACCCTCAGAATTGGTCATCCTCGCTCACTTAGGTCCTCAGAATCGGCCCTGGCCCTCTGAATTATTCATCCTCCCTCAAAAGCATCATGCGGTGTCTATTCGACGGCTATAGCTTGTTCTAAACTCACCCATCGAAGGGTCCTATAGACACCCCATTCTGTTACCCCCTAAACTCTCCTTAGGTCACTAGCACCTTCCTTCATCACTACAAACCCAGGTCATGCCCCGAGTACTGACCTAGAAGCCGTCGAGCACTCCCAGGCTCCGTTTGACCAAAATTCAAAGTCTTCAGCTCGACAGAGACTGAATGAATCTTCGAAGGTCACTGAAACCCCTTCCCAACGGTCCATCTCGTATGCGATTTTGACTTACCATGCGGACGAACGACCTATTTTCCCGTGAAACTTAATCAGGAGGCCATTGGGTGATCTCAGGCTCCATTTGACAAAAGTCAACTCTTTAACTCGATTGACACTGAATGAATCTTCAAAGGGAACTAAAACCCCTTTCTAATGGTCCGCTCCGTGCGCGATTCCGACTTACGGTATGGACCAACGATTCGTTTTACTCTGAGAGGTCACTGAATGCTTCTAGGGCCCGATTGACCAAGGTCAACTCCACGAACCAGATCAAACTCTTTGTAATGTCAAAATACATATCCTAACCTTTCTAACGGTCCACCCCGTGCGCGATTCTGACGTACCATGCGGACGAACGATCCGTTTGCGTCCGATAATTCCCTATCCAATGGACTGACGAATGCTTTCGAGCCATATTTGACCCAAAGTCAACTCCCAAACCCAAGAACAGTCCAAAGGACTTTCAAAGGTATCTAAATTACCTTTCCAATGGTCCACCCCGTGCACAATTCTGATCAACGATTTGCGTTCTGCGATCGATTTTCCGAAAAGGCTTGAAAGACACTACCAAACGACAGGTCCCAGACCCTGCCTATCGGCAGTGTGCCTAAACGCACCTAGTGATTGGCAAGAACAGGGCTATGTCGATCGATAATACCCTGGGCCTATAAAAAGGAGGCCTGACCTCACTTGTAAGGGGTGCCCAGATCTGATAGATATCACTCTCAGCAAATCCAGAAAACCTCTCTCGTAGTCAGCGTGATTTCCACACCTAAATCCCTTTCCATCCTTCACTTTTCATCATCCTTTTCTTCAAACTTGGTGAATTCACTACCCTCCATCATCATCCAAGTCTAAGGGCTCCTTTCCAACATTTAAGATCAAGCTCAAGATCTTCAAGAAGGTCCAATTTTCTCAACTCTCTCCTGAAATTCTCATAAATTTGTAATAACTTGTTTTATTACTTAGCACTTTTATCATCTCATCTCATACATCCTAATAGAATTTTTATTTAGTATTATTTCACACCTCTTATTTTCATATAAATAAAAACCCAGAAAATAAGAAAAAAAAGGGTTTGCTCATAAATTCCAAATGGGAATTCTCATACTTTTCTAACAACTCAAACACATTTTCTACACACACACACACACACACAAATAAGAGAATCCCCCGGTTGGATTTATGGGATAAACCCCACCCCTCGTCTTGCATGCGAACTACGTGGACTTTGATGCCTCTATAGGCTACGTAGGCATCTCGGGGTGAAACCCGAGACTCGAGTCCCATTTTTATTTTTTTCCCTCATTTTCTATTTTTCTCTAAACTTTACACTCGTATATTATAAATATACATATATTTGTTCTTAGTGGCATATTATTCCGCATGCGTTATCGTTCCATCATAACGGTCAACGTAAGGATAATCGCCTAAATCCTATTTTTTAATATTATTTTCATACCTTCCTATGGATAACTCGCTTTATCTCTTTCATGATACAAGTCGAAGATTCCTATCTCCACTATATATACGCATGCACACATATCACGGGGAAAATAAAGGAAAATAACGAAAACCCATGAGAGACCGAAAGGGTGGAATGGGTGCCTAACACCTTCCCATTTCGTAACTTAGCCTCCGGACCCTTTTCGAATCATTTTGGTTTCGTATGCATCAGTATGCCTTTGGATGTTGTCCTTCGGGATGGCTCCCTTTCTTTTTTCTGTTTTGAGTAAAATAGACTGGCGACTCTATCTCTCTACATTTTTCACCTCACCCAAATGACGCCGGCCGAAGCTCTCCCAAGAGGGACATGCAGGACCTAGGGATCCTCCATAGCGCGCTCGCCCGCCACGAGGATCCGGGGGGGATGTCCACAATGGGATCAATCTCCATTGCTTGCACAATCATATCAACTTGAGGATGTGCACATGTGGGGTACCTTGGAATTTTTTTTTAAATTAATTTTTTTTATCAAGGACTACAGATAGAGGAGACAAAATGGTCCGCGAAAATTTTGGTGATGAATATTTTTACCAATCAGGTAGAACTACAAAATCTTTGCAAGAGTAGAGATAAATCACCAATCGAGTGTATTATTTTTCTTGAATAACCATACCCAAGTAAGATAAATCACTAAGAAGGCAACAAAATTTAAAGAACATTACTCAATTGAGAGTGTAAATCACCAAGAATGTGACAAATGTTTTGTGAACACTACTCAATAAAAGAGAGTAAACCACTATAAAGGTGAGGTTTTTCGCTATGTTAGAAGGTTATAAAAATAATAAAAATCGTTTACACACAAAAAGAATTAGGAATAGTTATGACAAAAACCTTATCAACAACTGGAATATTGGCAGAGGGTAAGGGAATGTTCGCATTCCCAGATTGATCTTAATCTTGAACCATAGTATCTTACTTAAAATCAAAATATTAGGATCCATTAGAGGAAGATAAACATCCACAGATGAAGGAAAAACATTTACTAAGGTTATAGCAACCTCAATAGGAGGAGGTGTTTGCTCTGTGTCTTCAGTTCTATCAGGTTGAAACACCACAAATAAGAGTAAGCTTATAATGAGTTTACAAATAAAAAGAAAACTTAATTTAATTTGTTACAAGGCCTACACCTCAACGGTAGCTGGATAAGCATATGTAAAGATATTTAGAGATACGCAAAGGTATGTATCATGACTAGAAAGTCCCAGTTGATAATGGGTCTCACTAGGATAGGGGTAAGGATATCCTTATTTATAGAATTCATAAAGGACATCACATCCACAAAAGTGTCGAAGGATTTCACCCACCTACGTATGCAAAAATAAGTCTTAAAAATCACAAATATTGAGAAAACATTAAGTGATGAAGACAAAATAGATTTCAAATTACCTAAGTTGAAGGAGTTGGAGGAACAACAAACTGTGGTGACTCGGGTGAAACTGGATGAGTAATTGGACTTGAAAGCTCAATAGTTCCACTTTAGTCCCCCACTTTTTCTTCGTGCTTGGGCAATTTCTCTGCCATTTCAGCAACTGCAAGACCCGTGCAAAGAAATGCATCTAGATTAGACAATTTTTCTATATATAATCAAAGAATACATGATTTTATATTAACATATAAAGATTGTAGTATAAAACTTTGGATTATTACCAATATAAACCTTAGAAAAACATAAATTCCAAAGTTACCTTAGAGTTTTAATAGTTTTAAAATACCCCCAAAAGTTTTCAATTAACTTTTAATCCATCTAAATGAACAATACATTCCAAAATTTCCTTACAGACAATTTACATACCTTTTAAAGCTATAAATCTGCCCCTCATATTACTCCCCTAAGTGTTGGAAATTTCAGAAAGACCCAAAAGTTTGGAAATACGGGAAAAAGACTTAAAAATTTACCAAAAACCCTTTAGGGACTAAAACCTAAAGCAACTATCATCTTCCTAATTAGTTGGACTAATAAGAATGCTAGCTAATAAAGCACACAATATACTTGACTCACTTGAGTCTACAATATATAGGAGCTCATCTGGTTTGGAAAAGAAGATAAGATTTGAGTCATTCTAAGTCATCGTACTCTCTGCATTGCATATTCAAAATCTTCGAGGAAGTCTACATCAAATAAGATAACATAATCCCCATGGTAGAAAACCAATAAAACAAACACACTAGGATTGCATTCATATTTCATTTCAAATATGAAAGGTGTGTGTTAAATTGGCTTAAAATGATTTTTTAACATTTATTTTGTATTCTTAGGAATTTTTAAACATTTAAAATCTATTTTTTAAGAAATTAAAATTAAGGTTTTAAAATGTTTGGGTTCAATTTTCAAATCTTATTTCAATCGAAAAGTTGTCTTTGATAGAATCCAAAAGCGCTTGATACATATTGATTTGTGAACAAGTGCATTTGGGTTTTCTTATACTCGTAAACTTAGCTTTCAATCTAGTTCATTCGATCTACATTATCAAAGGTCTGCATGCATTTAAACTTAATCCATGTCATATCCATTTAAACCAATCATCTTGCATTTAAAAGCGGCGCATTGTGAGCCGTGAGATTTGCATCGAACTGTTAAGACTTGATCTAAACCGTTGATTTTGTTCGACTATCCATATCCTTCTAACCACAGTATATATACAACCCTTCATCCTCACATTTACAATCTTTAGATAGATCAAAGTCTGGGAGAAAAAAAGAGAGAGAAAATAAAAGGAGAGGGAAATTCGAAAAACCAAACCATACTCTGTCAAAATTTCTTTAGAAAATATCTATAAGAGTATTAGGGTTTTCTGAGTTTCTGGGTTTCTAAATCCTCTTTGGTTTTAATCTCTCATCCAATCAGCCTCACTCAAAATTAGATCCCGTTTCTATTTAATAGAAACTTGAAAATCTAACTAAAGAGATACAGTCGCGTAGATCTTAGCTATTTTGATTTATGTAGTAAGAAATTATTTTCTTCTATGTTGGATTTATTTTATATGTTTGTATTTTTGTTTATATCCAACATATCTCTCATTTTATGAAACTGAAATAAAAACTTTCTTATTTCAGATCTGAGTTTATTTTTCATTTCAAAAATATTGTGCATAAATAAGATCTAAAGCATCTATGTTTTGAAGACTCTTAAAGACGAACAGATCTGAAAATATTTTGTGATAATGATTAACCTTAATTTCAGCAGTGTGAAAATGGCATTTCATAATTACAAAAATATTTGTAATTCATAGGAAATTGTCTGTATTAAGCGTGTGTGAGTTCATGTATGTGTTTAGGCACTTCACTCACCACACAATCACACAATATCACTTAAACAGTGTTGTTGGTTGAAAGATTTCGATCATCTGAGTTGACGTAAAGACTAAAGAGCTAAGGAGGCGAGCTAGAGAATGACGAGGACCGCTTCAGAGCCTTAAAGAAGTCAGAGTGACCTAGCGAAGCTGGTATAATTCTTGACTCAGAATAGGTATGTTAATGTGTGTTTAGTTCGTTAAATGCTTGTAACCTAAACTATATTTTAGTGGATTTTTTGTTTTGACGTGTAGAGACCTCCGTGGATATTTCCCCAATTGGGTGGGTTTTTACCACGTTAAAAATCTCTCTTCGATGTGTGTTTTTTACTTCTTCAAACTGACGCGACTAAGATTTTGTCTCAAAAGTGCGTTTTACTCTAGGCTCAAGTGCAAGCCTTTTGCTCAAGTAATAACCCGGTAAGTCGGGATCGTATCCACAGGGATCGAGATTGCCAAATAGTAATAAGAAAAATTATTAAATCTTGAAATGATTTCTTAAAAGGAACAAAAAGATGATTAATGATTGGGAAAATTTCTATTGAAATAAAAATCTACTTAAGAAAAACAAACTGAAAATTGCAGAAAAAATTTGGATCTGACAAATGGGAGAAAATAGGGTAGGGTACAATCCCTCAATCCTTAACAAATTATCGTATAGAATACTAGAATTATAACTTAAAATTATTGACTAGATCCAGTCTTTAAAGATTCTAAGCATTACGTATATGAGGTTCAATCCCGCATCATACGAAATCAAAGGCAAATACAAAGCGGTGAATGGAAAATTATACTCGCAAAGCGTTCTTAAACATCTCAAGTACCTAGGGCAAGAGAGATTAAAAGATTGACAATGTTTGTATGATTTTCTTTCACGATTGAATCAATATTTTAATTTAACCTCTATTTTCTACATAAATAATTTTCCTTGGATTGAGTTCATGTACCCCAACCCTTGGGAATTTAACTACTCATGATTTGGTTCAAGCATAAATTCACATATAAAATTATGGATCTACAAGACATTGTAAATAAATTGCAAATAATAAAACTAGAGAATGGAATGAGATTACTTGAATTCAGCAGCAAGAAAGTATTTGGAAGCCCGAAATCCTTACAACCTAGAGTTCATGAAAGAAATTGAAAACTTCTGAATTACTCTCTCAAAAACTAACCCTAGAATTCTTTAGCTACTCCTAACCTAGCCTCTCCTAACCCTAGCTAGCTCCCTCAAATGATGTAGAGACTGGGCTTTTATAGCACAAAGGATCGAATTTGACAGCTCAATGTGCTTGTGGCACAAGTTTCACCAAGAGTTGCACTTCTTTAACTGCATAATTAATGCCAGGATTTTGCATGCCCGGACCGGTCCAGATTACCCTCGGATCGGTTCGATATCCACCGGATCGGTTCTTTTATTTCTACCGGATTGGTCCGGTCCTAGTCGGATTGGTCCTATTTTCTTCTCCATCGGTTTGCTATCCATCCGGGGTCTACTGGACTTTGATCATTTCGGATCGGTCCGGTTTCCATCGGATCGGTCCGATTTTCTTCAACTTTGACTTTTTCCATGCAATTTTGACTAGCCATATCTTCTGGTTTAGAACTCCGATTTGAGCGTCGTTTCTTCCTATGCTCTTGTGAACTCATGCTCTTCAACTTCACTTTTGGTGTCGCCTTCGATTTTTGAGTGGAATTTTACTCTTTTGCCCTTTTGCTTTTCTTCTGATTTTATTCTTTTCCTTTCTTGCATTCCATTCCTGAAAACTTCATCACAATTACACAAAAACTAGGGAATATTGTTAGAAACAGACAATAGAGTGATATGGACTAAAAATGATTCAATTACTTTGTTCGAGATATTAAAATCACTAAATTAAGGGGCTAAATTCAGAAGAATTTATGCTTGGTCAAATCCCCCTAACTTAGGACTTTGCACGTCCCGGGCAATGTAACTGAATCTAACGAAAATTCTACTCTTAAAAAATCCTTTATTGGGATAGAATACCTTTTTCGCGAGCAAGCGATTGCATTTAGCGTATGCAACAAGCCTTTAAACCTCTAGGTTACCCTAGTAGGACGAGTTTTGTCTCGTGAGGGTTTGCAGTGAATTTACCCACAAAATTCTTTATTGACTCAAATAAATATCAAAATACTTAAAAATTGTACAATTTAAACTTTTCGAAAAAAATAATCACCATCAACTCATATTCAACTGTCTCAAATCATAGTGTGTGTGTGCAAAGCCAAAAATTAAACCTCAAATTCCACCGATTGAGCAATTACGTTGCTTCCCGAAAATTCGTTTTGATTCAAATTCTTACGGATGCACTTACAAACGAATCACTCGGATTGTGGCTATTTTCTCTCGGTATGCAGGATATAAAGAGTAAATATAATGGACACAAATTCATGCATACAAAATTGAAAAGAAGGAAATTTATGGTGAAAAGATCTCATCATCGGAATACAGTTATTAGGATATGAGAACATCACCTCTATTTCACACCATTTAATCTCTCCTATTATCTTTTTGTATCTTAGCTCTCCATGCGGTAATTAATTTCGCCATTCGGACTCAGTTAGGACTTTCTCGGGTTAAAAGGTGTAAAGGGTAAAATTGGGAATGGTAGGGAATGTTGGAATTAGAAAATGTCCTTATGATGTCCATTAGTGCTTTTTCGGGCATTTGCTCATTTTTCTCTTTCTTTTTCAATTTTCATTTTTTTTTTAAATGTTGAGCATATCTATTTTTTTTCTTGCCCCTTTTTGTTGCACAATTTGGACTTACTTGATGAATTTTCTCAATTTTCACAATTCCGGGCTATTTGGGTTTTTTGGGTTATCAAACGAAAGGAAAATATTTTATTAGGCTCAACTTGGGTTGCAAAGGGATAATTTTATTTTTCACAACTTTTTATGGCTAATATTTTTGGGTTAAACAAACGAGGGCCTACTTCATTGTCCAAATTGCTAATCACATTACCATATGCATCTCGAGATTAATTAAGTTTAGAGATATATTTAGCACGAATTTCGAGACAACATTTCACACATTTCCCATAACCGATCAAAACAAAGGATTGAGATCATCAACGGCTTATTAAAACGCTGAAAAGGACTTTGAGTTAATCATAAACTCGGATTGATTTAAAAACTCATAAAAATTGATAGGCTCGAAATCTCACCGGGTTGGACTAATCTCCACACTTATTCGTTAAGTCGTCAATTTTCTTTCAATTTCCATCTTTGGTCAATTTTGGCTTATTGCAATTGGGATTTAACAATTTGAGACTTTAAATAGAATAAAGGTGATATTTTTTAAAAATTTAAATTCCAATTTTTATTTATTTTGAACAAAAATATTTTTGGCTTTTCAACATTTTTCATTTTTTTTTAACTACACACTTGGAAAGAACATGTGATCGAATCAATGAATCTAAACAATAAACGGGAAGAATATCCCACACCCCCTAACTTAAATGTTGCATTGTCCTCAATGCGAATCAAGAACACAACATAAAGGGAGGAAAAGAAAGATATTACCCAAATGGAGTGATCCCCGATGAGTGCGAGTCCATTGAATCTACAAAACATGTTAGAACCAAGCATAACAAAAATAATAACAAAAACTCTAACTAATTACTCTAAATTATAAAAAAAAATAAAAAAATAAAAACTAATTATGTACAACCTACGATTTGAAATTCTAAAAACTCATACACTAGAAGTCGAAAAATTTGAGGGTCCACCCAAAATACAATTTGACTTTGAGGGATTAATGGTATACCCTCATTAGGATGCATGCCTCCCGAAAAATAAGTATTCCGTTTGAAAAACGGAAGGCATGTGCAAAGTTTAAAACATGACCCATCACCTATTAAAAAATTTAGGGGGATAATGAAGGATTTGGGTGCATAAGAGGACAAGTACCATTGGGATCCAAGAAAAATAGAATCACTTCCCAAAGATTTTTCAAGTAGTATGGGAAGCGGAGAACACAAACTAAAAGAGTCCATCTTGGAAAATAATTTAAGCATTGAGTCCTTGTCCTCAAAATCTTCTCCCTCAAAATTTTCGATTGGATCTGGTGGAGTGACACGTCTAAGTGTATGGACCATAAGATGAAGCATCTCAAAATAACATTCCCATACAAGAAGCGGATCAACATCCTCAAGACATTCATCCAGTTCTTGTGATGGATTTAATGGTTCGATAATAGTGGGGACACAAGGAGACAAATGATCTTCAACCTCAATAGGTTTTGAAATATTTATAAGAGGTTGATATTCAATAGAACTTGGATCACTCTCAATGATTTCATTCTCAAAAATATTAGGTGAAGCGCAAGTCTCGACCTTCTCTAAGTTGTCCAAATAATCATTCAACTCCTTGCAAGTTGCTAAAATTTTCGACTCGGTAACAGCAAGGTCATCTGATTGCTTTTTTATATCAAGCAAGAGTTCTTCCAAAGTAGGCTTCCTTGTATCTAGCACCTCGAATTCCTCATTTGGTTGAAAACTTACTTCATCTTCAAAACTATCGAAAGAAAAATCCTCATTGGGTTCAAATAATGCATCTAACTCTTGCTCCCAATAACGATTTTTTTCTCGATATTCTTTTTCAAGTCTTTCTTCTTCAAGTAATTGATTTTGATAAATTTGGAGTTTCTTAGAACTAGGCTTGTATTTTTTATAATCATCTGTAGTGATATTGATCCAATGGTCATAAGTCTTGAGTGCCTCCTTCTCCTCACTATTAGCATAACAATTAAATCCACCAAAAGAGTTCAAATAAGACATTTCAATTTGGGCAATTCAAGAACGTGACATCCATATTTTTCCATTTTTTTTTTTTTCAAAATCACTTGTAGATAAAAATAACTTTCTTAAAAATTTAACAATTTCGGATCCCCGGCAACGGCGCCAAAAACTTGACGCGACTAAGATTTTGTCTCAAAAGTGCGTTTTACTTTAGGCTCAAGTGCAAGCCTGTCGCTCAAGTAATAACCCGCTAAGTCGGGATCGTATCCACAGGGATCGAGATTGCCAAATAGTAATAAGAAAAATTATTAAATCTTGAAATGATTTCTTAAAAGGAACAAAAAGATGATTAATGATTGGGAAAATTTCTATTGAAATAAAAATCTACTTAAGAAAAACAAACTGAAAATTGCAGAAAAAATTTGGATCTGACAAATGGGAGAAAATAGGGTAGGGTACAATCCCTCAATCCTTAACAAATTATCGTATAGAATACTAGAATTATAAATTAAAATTATTGACTAGATCCAGCCTTAAATGATTCTAAGCATTACGTATATGAGGTTCAAGCCCGCATCATACGAAATCAAAGGCAAATACAAAGCGGTGAATGGAAAATTATACTCGCAAAGCGTTCTTAAACATCTCAAGTACCTAGGGCAAGAGAGATTAAAAGATTGACAATGTTTGTATGATTTTCTTTCACGATTCAATCAATATTTTAATTTAACCTCTATTTTCTACATAAATAATTTGCCTTGGATTGAGTTCATGTACCCCAACCCTTGGGAATTTAACTACTCATGATTTGGTTCAAGAATAAATTCACATATAAAATTATGGATCTACAAGACATTGTAAATAAATTGCAAATAATAAAACTAGAGAATGGAATGAGATTACTTGAATTCAGCAGCAATAAAGTATTTGGAAGCCCGAAATCCTTACAACCTAGAGTTCATGAAAGAAATTGAAAACTTCTGAATTACTCTCTCAAAAACTAACCCTAGAATTCTTTAGCTACTCCTAACCTAGCCTCCTAACCTAGCCTCTCCTAACCCTAGCTAGCTCCCTCAAATGATGTAGAGCCTGGGCTTTTATAGCACAAAGGATCGAATTTGACAGCTCAATGTGCTTGTGGCACAAGTTTCACCAAGAGTTGCACTACTTTAACTGCATAATTAATGCCAGGATTTCGCATGCCCGGACCGGTCCGGATTACCCTCGAATCGGTCCGATATCCACCGGATCGGTTCTTTTATTTCTACCGGATCGATCCGGTCCTAGTCGGATTGGTCCTATTTTCTTCTCCATCGGTTTGCTATCCATCCGGGGTCTACTGGACTTTGATCATTTCGGATCGGTCCGATTTTCTTCAACTTTGACTTTTTCTTTTCAACTTTAACTAGCCATATCTTCTGATTTAGAACTCCGATTTGAGCGTCGTTTCTTCCTATGCTCTTGTGAACTCATGCTCTTCAACTTCACTTTTAGTGTCGCCTTCGATTTTTGAGTGGAACTTTACTCTTTTGCCCTTTTGCTTTTCTTCTAATTTTATTCTTTTCCTTTCTTGCATTCCATTCCTGAAAACTTCATCACAATTACACAAAAACTAGGGAATATTGTTAGAAACAGACAATAGAGTGATATGGACTAAAAATGATTCAATTACTTTGTTCGAGATATTAAAATCACTAAATTAAGGGGCTAAATTCAGAAGAATTTACGCTTGGTCACAAACCTACTACTGCATAGATAGACTTAGTTTTTATAATCTAAAAAAATAATTTCAAGAATATGAAATATCTTATTCATAACTTTTAAACACATCTTGTGTTCTAATCTTGTTTTAGAAAAGAGTTTCCTCAAAAAGGCAAATCAGATCTTACTTAATTGATTTAACTTTGTTAAATGATTTAGTAAGAGATTTTTAATTGGTGTCAGAATAGTGTACCTGTTTTTCAAAACTATATAAGATCATGTGCTTTTTGAAACTGTTTTAAAAAACTACTGTATATGGATGAGAAATTTGAGAGAATGAGAAATTTATCCAAACCTCCCCTCTTCGATGGGACTAATTTTCTTTCTTGGAAAGTAAGGATAATAGCCTTCATCCAAGGTACCTTATGAGATGATGCCTAGGATGCTATTGAAAATGGATATATGCATTTAATTAAGCCTGTTGCAGTTGGTAGTACTGAAAGAATTAAAAAAAACTCCTAAGCGAGTTCACCAAAGAAGAAAAAAAGGCCTCGCTTAGTAACAATAAAGGAAAGAATGCTATATTTATATCTGTAAATGAACATAAATTTAAAAGAATATCCATATGTTAAACCTCAAAGGAAGCCTGGGATACATTGATCACTTCCCATGAAGGTAACGCCCGTGTTAAGGCTGCCAAGACCTAAATGGTCATCCAGCATTATAACACTCTTCTAATGGATGAGACTGAAACCTTTGATGAATTTTATATAAGATTGACTGATGTTGTTATGAAACTGCATGCCAATGGAATTATATATGATAAAAAAGATATTGTGTCTAAAATTCTAAGATCATTTCCACCTAAATTTGATAATAAATGGTATGCAATTGAGGATATGGATGATCATAACCTAATTCCAAAACTCCTCAGTAGGAAGCTCAAAAATGTGGAAATGGAATTTGAATTTCAAAAACAACTGGCCAACAATCAAAAGAAACACCCCAGTACCAATGTTATTTTTCAATCTAGGATGAATACACCACAATTTTTTGTCCCTAACCTTGACATGGACTCCGATGAGGAGTGTGACTTGGATAATTTGGACAATCAGATTGCCCTTATGTATAAATAGTTTAAGAAACTTCTTAAGTTTAGAAACATATTACTTGTAAATAAGGGATGTCTAGTTATCCAAACTTTTCTAATAACAAACTTTATGAGAGAAGAAAAGATAAAAACAATAGTGAGAACAATAATAGACCTTATAGAGACCTTAAAAATACTGAATGTTTTAGTTGTGGTAAATTAGGTCACATGGCTAGAAACTGTAGGGTTAAGTTGAAACACAATAATACTAAGGCTAATTTTTGTAAAACTTGGGACTATTCAAGTGACTCTGATGAAGATGAGACTGAATCAATGTCATTGACCCTGCGTGAGATTTTTTGCATAAATCATTTATGTTGATGATATACCTCCAAATCATGATGAACTTGATGTTAGAATGCCTAATCAATATATGCCTTGTGATAACTTGCCCACTAGTTTATCTGCTTTAAGTCTAGATTATTTTAATGTTGTTGATAATGCTAGTAGTTCTTTGATGGGGTGTGTGAGTCAAACGAGACGTTTGAATGACGAATTAAACGTGTGCATGGTTTAGCAAAATGAATCATTAGGGAACAATTCACACACGACACATAGTGATTTCGAAAACGAAGACCTCCCAGACATTCACACACTTTACACCAAAACTCATAGGAAGAGCATAAAACTCGAAAAGACTGTCAAGTAACTTACTAAAAGAATATAAACCTTAAGTCTTATGGTAAAACAGAGTGTCGAAGATTATACTAATCAATGTCTGGCCTATAAAACTAAATCTAAGGCTTTGTTGATAAAAACGAAGATCTATCTGAAGAAAATGAAGTATTAAGAAAGAAATATAAGGCTACATTGTTATAATTGTAACACTCTAAAGAAAAACTCTCAACAGTCTTCACAACATTCTCTAAATTTGAAAATAAAGTGTTTTGAAGACTGTGCAGCTTCAAGAAAAACCAATTCTGATGATATAAATGGGATAGATTTTAAATAAAATTCCAAGGCACAAACTAAACCTTTTAAAATTATTCAATTTGTGTCTGCTGGAAAAAGACCTACTAGCCTATGCCCAAACTTTCAAGCCTTGAAAAATGATTTTGACAAAAATCACAAAAGACCAAATATTTTTATGAAGAATAGTCCTAAGCTAAATATTGAACCTAAGGCTAAATACATTTTCCCCTTATAAGGAAAGGAGATTCATTATTCCCACCTGCTCCAGTTAGACATAGGGATAAAGTCCAAAACATGGACAAACCTATCTTTAAAGGCTTAAAAATGTGAAGAAACTACGTATCCATCTATACTGCTCATATTGTGATGTTTATGGACACTATTTTGAAGAATGTTTTTTAAAATGTTTGTACAAGCCTGCCTTTCATTCACCAATTTACAAAAACTTTAACTATTCTAGAAAGAACAGAAATAACTATGTTCTCCCTAAGCAGTCGAACAAGAACTCTAACTATAGAATAGGAAAAAATGATATAATACTAAAAAAGTTTAAGAAAAGAGTCCTAGACTCATGTCTAAACCCAATGCACACAAGGCTTTCAATACATAAGCAAATGCTCACAAATAGTTTAAAACTCGAGCAAATGCACAAAAACTTTTAATATTATAGAAATTTGGTTTAAAAAAGATGATCTAGTACCCCATTTGAAGCGGAATATTGTGATTAGTGCTTTAAAATCTGAAAACATTATTTCTGGTTGGTATTTAGACTCGGGTTGTTCCAAACATATGGCCGAAGATGATACTAAACTATCTGACAAATCTGATTTTTTAGGAGGAAAGGTTTTATATGGACATGGAGTATTATCAAAGATCATAGGTAAAGGGACACTCCAAGAAAAAGGACTACCTATTCTCAAAGACGTACTTTTAGTAAAAGGTCTAAAAGCTAATTTGTTAAGCACATTGCAATTTTGTGACTCCAACCATACAGTCATATTTGCTAAAACAAATGTAAATTTTTTAATAAGAATGGTGATTTCATTCCTACTGGCCTCAGAACTCCAGACAACTGTTACACAGTAAATCTGGATACTGAGATCTGTAATATTTCCATAATGAATGATAATGATATTTGGCATAATAGTTTGGGTCACATAAATTACGACAACCTTTGAAAATCAAACTCCCAACAGATAGTTAGAGGTATCCCCAAAATAAAACATGTTTCAAACATTGTTTGTGGGCCTTAACAGGAAGGGAAAATAGTTAAAACTGCACATAAGAAGGTTAAGAACACCTCAATAACAAAACCTCTAGAGCTCATCCATATGGACCTAATGGGTGCCTCTCGAATTGTAAGCCTTTATGGTAATAGTTACATTTTGGTTATTGTGGATGATTTCACTCAATTCGCTTGGGTAGTTTTTCTTAAACAAAAATCTGAGACATTTCGTGTATTTTTGAAAATCCTTTTACGCATTGAGAATGAAAAAGATACCCAAGTAAATCGAATTCGTAGCGATAGAGGAGATGAGTTTAAAGACTTAGGCGTAATAGAATATTATAACTACAATGGTTACAAACATGAATTCAGTTCTCCTAAGACATCCCAGCAGAATAGTATAGTCGAGCGTAAGAATCGCAAAATCCAAGAAATGGCTAGGGTAATGATCCATGCAAAGAAATTTCCAAAATACTTTTGAAATGAGGCAGATCAGATAGCATCTCATATAATCAATAGGGTTTACCTTAGGGAAAATTCCAAATAAACTTCATATGAACTTTGGTATGGTAAGAAGCCCAACTTAAAACATTTTTGAACTTTTGGGAGTACATGCTATGTCTGCAAAGAAAGAGAACATCTGTCTTAATTTGAAACTAATGGTGACAAAGCAATATTTTTAGGTTACTCCTCAAATAGTCGGGCTTATCGTATTTATAACTTACATACCAAGTCTATGATGGAGTCGATAAATATGATAGTGAGTGACACTAATGTTGAGAGTAACAATCAAGAGCCAGCTATTATGGATGTGTCTAAAAATAATCTCACCTACAACTCTTCGAAAATAGCTTATTCTTTAATAACTGAGACTCCTGAAGTTCCTAACTCGGTTTCTAAAGATCATCCCTTAGAAAAAGTGGTCGGTACCCTTAATGAGCCTATTCGTACCAGATATCAATTAAGAAATATTGCTTATTTTTCATGTTTTGTTTCTTTAGTAGAACCATAATGACTCATTTTAGATAGCTGCTATGCAAGAAGATCTTGTCCAATTTAAAAGTCATGATGTGTTGTATCTATTACCTTGGCCATAAAATAAGATGGTTATCGGAACACACTGGATTTTTAAAAAATAAAATAGATGAGACAAGGATAATAGTAAGAAACAAAGCCAGATTAGTGACCCAAGGATATGTTCAAGTTGAAGGAATAGATTTTGAGAAAACATTTGCCCATATTACTCGCCTTAAATATATTTAATTACTCTTAGTTGTAACATGTCATTTAAAAATTACACTTTATCAGATGGATGTTAAATCCGCATTTCTAAATGGAATTTTGACAGAGGAAACTTATGTTGAACAGCCGAAAGGATTTATTGATCCTCATTAGTCGAATCATGTCTATCGATTGAAAAAGGCTTTATATGGTTTAGAGCAAGCCCCCCGGGCCTGGTATGAATGCTTGTCAACCTTTCTTATTAATAAATATTTTTGACGAGGTGTTAATGACCAGAAATTATTTGTTAAAGATTTTAACAAGAAAGTCTTAATTACCCAAATTTACGTAGATAACATTATTTTTGGATCTACCTTCTCTACTAAGGTTAAACAATTTTCTGATATTATGCATAAGATTTCCAAATGTCATTAATGGGCGAGCTATAATACTGTTTAGAACTTCAAGTTAAGCAGAATTCATATGGGTTTTTATTTCGCAATCAAAATACGCTATAGAGTTAGTAAAGAAATTTGGGTTAGAAAATTCCAAAAACGCTAGGATCCCTATGAGTATGTCAGTAAAATTATCTAAAGATGAACACGAGAAACCAAACGACCCTACCCTATATAGAAGTATTATATATAGCATGTTATACCTTACATCCTAGCGTCTAGATACAATGTATGATGTATGTGTGTGTGCCCGCTATCAAAGCGCCCCTAAGGAAAGTCACTTGCTATGTGTCAAAAGGATTATAAAATATGTCAAATGGACTTTAAATCTAGGAATATGGTACACAAATGACACATCTACCACTATTATAAGATATACCGACGCTGATTGGGTTGGTGGTTCTGATGACGGTAAAAGCACATCAGGTGCCTGTTACTACATAGGTAATAATTTGGTAGGATGGAGTAGTAAAAAGCAAAATTTCACATCGCTTTCCACGACGGAATCAGAATATATCACAACTGAAAGATGTTGCACTCAATTGATGTGGATTAAGCAAATGCTTAGTGATAATGGCATTAAAGAAGACAAACTAACCCTATATTGCGATAATCAAAGTACGATAAATATTCTAAGAATTCCGTTAAACATTCATGTATAAAAAAATTAAAATAAGACATCATTTTATACGCAAATTAGTTAAATCAAAATAATTAGAGATAAACTATTTACCTATTGAATATCAATTTATTGATTTGTTTACTAAATTATTGGATAATATACGATTTGAATCACTAAGAAAATCCCTTGGTATGGTAATGCCTGAATAAGTTTTATCACCTATTATTATATCCTCCGGTTACTTTCATGTTTATAATTGTTCTTCGAGGATACAGGGCACGGTCGTTTGGAAAATGAACAAAGACGCCTCTTGTATCTATTTAACGTATGAGATCCTTGAAGTGACCTATTGTATAATTTTGGATGATTAACTCATTTTATTCTTCAGAATATGCTTATTTGTAATTATTTACGCTTTGTCCATTTGAGACAAAATGGGGAAGTGATATTGGAGTCAATCTTGGACATTTTGTTGTTCAATTATACTAAAATCCTTGATCTTTGCCTTGAGACTGTCTTATTTTTCAGGGAATCAGTACCACTACTTTCATTGGATATATTTAGGGTATTAGTCTGTATATAGTTGAGTTATATACTTTATTATTTCTAGGATTTGGGGTAGATAGAATTTTATATTGAAATAAGGTTTTATTTTTATTTGTTATCCCTACGAGTCGTAGATGACTTAAAGGTGATTTTGTCTCTCATTTCTAAAGGGGTAAATTGAATCACACTATATACTTGACTCACTTGAGTCTACAATATATAGAAGCTCATCTAGTTTGGAAAAGAAGACAAAATTTAAGTCATTCTAAGTCATCATACTCTCTTCATTGCATCTTCAAGGAACTCTACATCAAACAAGATCAAATGATCCCCAAAGTAGAAAACCAACAACATAAACACACTAGGATTGCATTCATATTTCATTACATATATGAGATCTTGTGTGCTAAATTGGCTTTAAATGATTTTTCTACATTTATTTTGGAATTTTTCGGAATTTTTAAACATTTAAAATCTAGTTTTTAAGAAATTAAAATTACGGTTTTAAAATGTTTGGGTACAATTTGCAAATATTACTTCAGCCTGAAAGTTGCCTTAGGTAGAATCCAAAACCGTTTGATACATGTTGATTTGTGGACGAGTGGATTCATGTTTTCTTATAATCACATACTTAGCTTTCAATATGGTTCATTCGATCTACATTATCAAAGATCTGAATGCGTTTAAACTTAATCCATGTGATATCCATTTAAACTAATCACCTTGCATTTAAAAGCAGTGCATTGTGAGACGTGAGATTTACATCGAACTATTAAGACTTTATTTAAACCGTTGATTTCGTTCGACTTTTCAGATCCTTCCAACCACGGTATATATACAACCCTTCGTCCTCACATTTACAATCTTTGGAGAGATCAAAGTCTGAGAGGAAAAAAAGGAGAAAGAAGATAGAGAAAATATAAGGAGAGGAAAATTCAAAAAAACAGACCTTACTCTACCAAAATTTCTTTAGATAATATCTTTGAGACTATTAGGATTTTATGAGTTTTTGGGTTTGCTAAATCCTCTTTGGTTTTAATATCTCATCCAATCAGCCTCACTCAAAATTAGATCTCGTTTCTGTTTAATAGAAGATCTAATTAAAGTGATACGGAACGTAGATCTTGGCTATTTTGATTTATTTAGTAAGAGATCATTTTCTTTAATGTTGGATTCATTATATAAGTTTGTATTTTTGTTTACATCCAACATCTCTCTCGTTTTACAAAACTGAAATAAAAACTTGTTTATTTCAGATCTGAGTTTATTTTTCATTTCGAAAAATATTGTGCGTAAATAAGAGCTAAAGAATCTATGCTCTAAAGATTATTAAAGACAAACAAATTTGAAAATATTTTGCGATAAAGATCAAGTTTAATTTCAGTAATGTGAAGGTGGCATTTCATACTTAGAAAAATTTATGTAATTCATTGGAAATTATTTGTATTAAGTGTGTGTGAGTTCATGCATGTGTTTAGGCACTTCAGTCACCACACTATCACACAACATCACTTAAACAGTGTTGTTGGTTGAGAGATTTTGATCATCTGAATTGACGTAAAGACTAAGGAGCTAAGACCAGCTAAAGAATGATGAGGAGCGCTTCAGAGCCTTAAAGAAGTTAGAGTAATCTAATGGAGCTAGTATAATTATTGACTTAGAATAGGTCTGTTAATGTGTGTTTAGTTCGTTAAGTGCTTGTAACCTAAACTCTATTTTAGTGGATTTTTGGTTTTGAGGTGTAGAGACCTCCGTGGATGTTACCCCAATTAGGTAGGGTTTTACCATGTTAAAAATCTCTCTTGCATGTGTGTTTTTTACTTCTTCGGCCTACTACTGCATAGCTAGACTTAGTTTTTAAAATCTAAAAACTAATTTTAAGAATCTGAAATATCTTATTCATAACTTTTAAACACATCGTGTGTTCCAATCTTATTTTAAAAAAGAGTTTACTCAAAAAGGTAAATCAGATCTTACTTAAATGATTTGACTTTGTTAAACGGTTTAGTAAGAGATTTTCATCTAAACACCGTGGGAGCTACTTGTAGCCTAAGGTAAACCCACCCATTTTTACACCTTAAACTTTTTTCCAAATTTCTCTCATTAGGCCGTCTAAAAACCACCTCAATTTCGACCAATAACGTCCCCATAACCTCCCCTATATAAAGCCCCTCTTAGTGGAGAAGAAACAGTAGTTCAAAACCTAAACCAAAGTATTGAAATTTTTGAGTATACTTACATTTTATGTTTATAACTTAGTTCTTTCAATTCCAAGTATTTTATATACTAGTTTAGAATTCAATTATGCTTTTACATGTAAACTTTAATGTAGAAATATAAAACTAAGGTGAAAAATTCTAAAAACACCGTGAAAGCTTAAAATTTTATGGTGGATTCTATTTTCCTGGACTTGAACCAGTTTCAAGGTGGGAATACTTCTCCATAGAGTCGTAGTAACTCAACCATAGTGTTTAAGTTCAGTATAGTATGCTTACATGCCTAGAAATAGAGTTTTTTCATTTCAGTAATTTCAAATTCAAAATTCTCTTAATAAATTAATAATTAGAACTTCAAACGAAATTCATTTTGTTCCAAATTTACATAGAAACCAAACCATATCACCGCCATGGTTCGAAATTTATTCTAAATCCATAGATATTCAACTGAAATTTCAAAATTTTACAATTCATGAAGAAGGAGATATAGTTTACTTTAACCTTTAAAAGTAATATTTTTGGGATCCTCGTGAAAAAATAAGAAGAATGGATTTTGAACTACATCAAACGGTATTCTATAATGACTTTAATTGAAGTTTGAAGTTCTAAACTCGAAAGTCAAAATCAAAGAGGTCGGAGATGAAGTGTAAGCCATGTACGTGAGTAGGATCAAATCTATCATATGTACAGCTTGACTCTGCATGTGAGAGTGCGTGACCAACCAGAAAATTTTGAAAAAAATTACAAAAAAAAATATTTTATTTTTCTACTTAAAATGGTATCACTAAACCCAATCCTGCGAATAGTCATGGTTTTTGGGTCACGGCCTAGAGCCATGACCATATCCAAAATGGGCATGATGAAGTCCATCACTCAGTGTTGTAATGTATAGTCTTCCATGTGGTCACGTACCACGACCGTGACTCGTGTGGGTCACGAATATGAGCACTGATCGATCTGTGACCATTATGGAACCAAGTTTCCCTTTAAATGTTATCTCAGATGGGGTCACGGTCTAAGGTCGTGGCCATAACCCAAAGCCACACTGAGTTGGTCATGGCGTTAGACCATGATCATATGGGGAATGGAGTCACGGCTTTGGGTTGTGACCAGTGTATTATTTACATGTTGACGTGTTGAAATTTAAAAAAGTCACGGAATGTGGTCACGGCTTATAGCCGTGACCAGTGTCTTTATACTTAATTCCCAGACGAACTTTTCATTTCCCTCAAAAATTTCTAAACCCTCTAAAGTTTCCCCCGCCTGCGATTTCGGCTATTCTCCTGTGATTTTGGCTCTCAATCTCAATCTCAATCCCAATCTCTCTTTCAATCTCAAAGGTAATATTTTATGCATTTGTAATTCTGTGTGTGTATTTTAGTGTGTGTGTATATATGTGTGTATTTATGTGTGTGGGTGTATTTCAGAGTGTATATATGTGCGTACGTGTATGCCTACATGTGTATATTTCAGTGTGTATATGTGTATGTACATGTGTGTATTATGTATGTATGTGTGTGTATATATATATATGTATACTGTATGTGAGTGTGTATTCTAGAAAAAATATATGACTAATGTTGGTTTATGTTTGGGCTAAAATATAAAAAAAAGGTGTGTACTTTAATATTGATGCTAAATTCGGGATTAATTTCAGGGGTAATGTTTGTAAGGGATTAATTTTATGACTAATGTTTGTAAAAGTTAATTTTACGAGTAATGTTTGTAAGGAATTTTAGGGTGGATGTGAGGATTGATTTTAGGGATTGTTGTCTTAGATGACAAAAGTACGTATTCAAAACCTAATAAATTAATGGTGAGATACACATACATACACGGGATTCACTCGTGGGAGACTACGTGGCTCCGCTGGTTTATTTTGAGTTTTGTCTGGACAGTCTTTGGACTCGTACCCTTTCTCATTAATCGGGGTTGCTGCTTCCTTTCTCATCCTCATACTTAACAGCCATTGCTTCCTCAGTATTCATGACCTTCCGGGTTATTGCCAATAATTCGGCTATTGACTTGGGAGGGTCTTCAGCAAGCTTCCATAATAGCTTTCCCTTTTGGAGACCTCCGATGAGGGTTGTCATAGCTATGCTTTCTTCATAATCCTCCACTTCCAACTTTTCCTTATTGAACCTTGTGATGTAGTCTCTCAGACTCTCATTTTTCTCTTGCTTGACATATAGCAGATGGGTCATCTTTTTCTGAGGTCTTACCCTAAAGCAGAATTTTTGGATGAATCGCTCGACTAACTTCTTAAAATTCTCAATGGAATTCTTTAGAAGAGAAGTGAACCAAACGTGAGCAGCCCCAGTCAAACTCCTTGAGAAAGTTCGGCACCTCATCTCATCAGAGATGGAGTAGATATCTACTGCTCACTGGTACATTTCAATGTGATGGATAGGGTTGGTGCTTCCATCGTATTTGAGAGACACTACAGGAGGCTTGAACTTAACCGGGGTTGGAAGGCTGACGATATTCGCCACGAAGGGTAAACCCTCTGAGTACCCTCTATGCAAAGGGTCTCGGGTCTTTAGTATATCCCTAATACTATCCTCAAGCCTTTGAATTATGTCGTTCTATGGCTTAGCAACATCGTCCAGGCCGAGGTTGTCCCTTATCACCTCCAGGAGTTCAATTTGGGGTTTCCTTACTGCAGCGCAGAGTTAGCTGTTGATCTCCCCCTGGCCTCCTTCTCGGCCGTGTGGGGTTCGTCCGTGTGGGGCTGACAAACTACCCCTTCCCTTTTGGAGCCACCAAGGCTTCTTGACCTTAATAACCTATCCCTAAAGCCAATAACTGGGCGGATCCTTTCAAAGGCCGACCCTCGACCCAATCGATGAAATGCTGGGCCTCTTGGGAGAATATCAGAATCTCGTCCACCACACTGACCTCGGCTGTGGTGAACATGTCAGAATATATTGTTAAAAATCTCGTATGGCTCCCAGCATTACACTAGAGAATCATCGGCCTCCACATCATCATAATGGTCCTCCAGACAAGGGTCTTCTTGCCTCACCATGCATAAATGCCTAGGGTCAGTAACATCCCTCCGCCGTTGGGGAGGAGGTAGATCTTTACGTGGTGACTAGGGTGGTCCCCTGGCATCCTGGTGTTATTCTTGCACAGCTTCCAGAATGATCATGTTCGGTGAGATTCCTGGTGGCCGTAAGTATAACAATGGCCGTAAGTAAGCAATGTAAATGTAGAGGGTGATGAGGAGAAGAGGAGTAACACACCAATATGAGTGATTCATCCTATCAATGCCTACGTCCCCTATACAGGTGAGTGATCTTCACTGTCAAATAAGGGCTCTAATGGCCTTGTGATACAATACACTCACTTTCTCTCTCTACTGTGTAGTTTAATAGAGCTTTCGCTAGGGTTTATAGTATCAATCCCACCACAAGAAAGGGTAAGACAAGTATATATAGTGCTTGGGGGTGTAGTGTACCCCCAAGCATGTAATGGGCATGAGTGTGATGAACAAGCCAATCTCATGCGAGCACCTGACTGTGCCACATGTAAATAATGATGACCAAATATTCCCTCACGTGAGAAAATGATTTAGTTATAACGGTTATGTCCACGTGTTCCAAGTATTCCTTGTGCTTGCATATGCGCTGACCTGTGGTATAATTAACTGGAACCTCAACCTATCTAGGGACGAGATTGATGATTCCGATAGGTGCGTTGGTCCTCCAATCATGAGTATAACCTCGGCTGAATTAACTAGCCGAGGTTAGGTAACTATGCCAAATTGTGGTGTTGTCTAAAGCAGAGTGTGAAACTGGTCTTAGTTGAGTCTAGGGTTATTGGTGACCTCGATTGTTGCTCGGATGATGTTGATCCATATAGAGCCGACCTTACAAAGGATGACCTTCTTGCTAACTCGTGTGGCCGTCCTGATGACTCGGTCATGAGGTAAGACGATGTTGTTTTATAGAGTACGAGGGTATAGTTTGGTCATATCAATCACCGCCTAGACCTTAGCCTTCTATGTGATTAGATGGTTGAGGGGTATATATGCTCGGCTGCTTGGGAGTATGTTTCTACATATTAGGATGTGTGTTGCGATTGGGACACATGTCACACTTAAAAGTGGGTTGCATCTGCCCCAAGATAATGACTGATGTTATGGTTCCTTTTATGATTTCTAAGTGAAATGATGAGTGCCTTGGTCCTCGCGCCAAATCATTACAATGGTTTAAATACCATTTTCTCTTTCCACTCTCTTTCTTCTTCCCTTTGGTTTCCTGCTTTGAGCATTCTCTGTAAATAAAAATCGCAAAAACTCCATAGATTTTCTTCGCACAAGGTTTTATGTGCTTAATCCCTTCTTCCATCGTCTATTCTCACTCAGGTACTGTTTTCCAACCTTTGTTTTTCATTTCTGGTTCTCAATTGATTACTTGGACTCTTCGGTGACATATTTGTTTTTCGGTGAGCTTTTCCACCACTATCTGGTGGTTTTAGGGTCTAAGTTGTAGTTTCTAGGCGACCCTCTGGGCATATTAGGTTGTTCTAAGGTTTTTTTAGGTTAAAATCCCCACTTTTAGGTTTTTCGGTGGCCCTCCGGTCATCATCTCCCGTGGGTTGTTTCTTGAATGTTCTTGGTGTTTGTAAGGACGTAAATTTCCAATTGAGTCCTTTGTAGTTTTGTCTCAATTTTGGATAAAAACATTTGAGTCATAGGATAGAGTATATTGATCATCTTTCAAGCCTATGACGTGTTTGTTGAAGACGTAGCAGTAAAGATTATAAAGCTTCATCAAAAGATGTGGTCTATGTGCCTCGTTTTAACGTCATTGATAGTACAAGTATAGCACCCTGTCATGGCAGTACTTCTATAATCGCATTCAAGCCATATATGCCGCGGCCTGTAACTCATATGAGGCGCGGCCAGAACTCCTGTAGGGTGCGGCCTCTCCATTAGAGGCCGCGGCACCCCCAATGACCTCAGGTTCCGCGGATCTCCTTCAATAGCGTAGCGCTGCTGCTCTAGGCGCGTGCCCTCATCCACATCTACTGCAGACTTGGTGGATGCCACGTGCTCAGGGCACGTGATTCAACACATAGACCTCCTATAAATAAGGGTCCACACCTCGAGATAAAGCGGTCCTAGGGAGGAGATCGGTTCCAGAGGGACCCGAGGCACTACAACACGGATTCTCTCTAAAACACCCCAACATAAGCTTTTGGGGGCCCAGAAGCTACATCGTAGCCACCTCGCGGGCTCACCGGAATACTTAATATTATCATGTACTCTCCTTTATTCTTATACTTGTACGCCTCTATAGGCATGATTATATTGTACAATGCAATGCACATAATCGGAATGGGGCAACACAGTGGACGTAGGCCTAGTTGTGAGGCTGAACCACTCTATATCTTATCTTCTCTCTGTTTGCTTGCTTTATCTATTTATTCTACACTTCATACTTGATTTGTTGGCACGAGATCTACCTGTGTACGATTTCTCGTATCATCAACTTGGCACCGTCTGTGGGAAACGAGACATTTCAATCTTGTTTCTCTGCATATATGAGTCCTTCAAACACCTTATTCGATCCCGAGGGGTCCTTTGGATCATCTCCTCGCGGGCCGGTTACTGGTTATTGGACTCCACAGCATATTCATACACAGAGGTGGGTATTTCTTATATCCAGATATACTCCATCTTATGGCTTTAGACCCATCTTGCATACCCCTTTGATATCATTCTATCTAGCTAGTATCGAAAGGCATGACGGGCTTTTGCCTCAAAAAGATGAATGATTAGGGAGGGATTGTATCTACTCCTTCTTTGCTGTTCTTGGCCTATGATCTAGGGTTACCATTGAAACTACGCCTTATGTGCACCGAGAGGTTATTTACTCATGGACAAACCCTAGTAGGAGCGTAATCAGTCGGGCTCTAACTTTACCACGTTATCATACGGGGCCGCCGCAGTGCATCTTGCTACGCGCCTTATAGCCGCGGCCTCGGTGTCACGTAGCAGTGGCTGCGGACTCTATTTCCTACTTGGATCAGTATCTCTGGGATTTCTCACTTCTGTTAGTTTGTTCTCAGATTATATATATACATTGTAAAGACTAACAAAAGAAGAGATGGAGGGAGAATCCAGCCGGAGTGCAGAAGTGTAATACCCCGTATTTTCTGCGTTATTTATTTTTGGGGATTAATTGAATTAAATGTTTATTAATTGGAAATTAATCCGGATAATAATATTAACGAGATGTGAGTTAGTATTTTATTATAATGTGCATACTTGGCATTATATGAATATTGGTAATATTGATATTGTTGTGAGATATAAATACGGCAATTTGGGAATTTTACTTGACGCGTGTGACCGCCACGTCATGATATTGTGCTACATAATTAAAAAGTGAATTTTAGTTCCATTAACCGTATGGTCGTTTTGAGTGCACCAACGCGTTCGGAAGGGTCGAGATAGTCAGAAAACACTAGCCGGAAGTTTAGTTTGGGTCCCGGGATATTTGTGGGCCATACCGACATCTTAAGGGGTAATTTGGTAATTTGTATTTTTGGGAATTAAAAAGTGACGAAAATGGAATTAATAAGCTGACTATTTCCTTAACCCACTTAACCCACTAACCCCACTATATGTCATTATGGGCTACGGGAGAAGTTGATATAGCAATTCAACTCCCACAAACCATTTCACACCTCCATTCTCCATTATCTTCAACCTTGGGAAAAGCTTGAGAGAGAGAGAGAGAAGGGAACCTTGAGAAGAACTTGAGAGAAAGAGAGAAGGGAAGAATTCTGCAGAAAAGAGAGAGAAGGAACAACTTTGTCACAAAGATTCTACACCAAATTCTGAGATAATTAAGGCAAGTGATTTAAACCCTTTTAATTCAAGATATGTTTCCATGTTTAGGAATTTTCGAAATTGATTTTTGGAGTTAAATTAGACCCATGAATTGAAAGATAAAAGCCATGATTTATGTAGGATTTGCATGTAGTATATTCTGGACGAAATTATATGATGAAAACAGAACCTTGATGATCAAAAGGTAGAATTAGAAGAAACTTAATGATGTTCTTGAATGGAAGAAATCTGGGAAATTTTTGATGTAGTTTTAATCCAAAGTAAGCCTTTAAATGATGAATTATGGGATTTAGAATGTTATTACTGATATAGGATGTTAGTATAACGTTATAGTGACCTTATCTTGAAGTTTCATGCTTAAAAATGGTGAATTGGGACGAAACTGTAAAAGCAAAACGAAGCAGTCCGTAACGGACCTGTGTAATCGATCGATCGACATTCATCAGTCGATCGATCGACCACAATCGATCGATCGAAGGTCAAGGTCGATCGATCGACCTTCCCAGAATGAATAAAGTTTTCCTTAATTGAATTTTAATGATGATAACCCTTGGATAATTTTGTTGGAGACATTGTGATTACCCTTAAACTCTAAGGAAGACCAGTAGGCATGATTATGAGATTGGACTTTAATCAGAATTTAATTTGAGGAATTATTCTAAATTAATGAAATTCGTTATGTGAGTTAATATTTGGGTTAATAGTACAAATTTGAATAATTTGATGAAATAAGATTTGGGGCAGAAGTAAGGACCTTAGGTATAGCGATGTTATATGAGGGAATCATGGAAACTTAATAGTCTATTCGAGACAGGTTTTAAGTTTAAAATATTACGACGTGAGACGTGTCGACTATTTAATTTATATATTGTCGGGATACTTGAAATATATGAATTGGGAATAATGGTATAATGATGTAGAGAATACCCTTATTAATATTGAAATATCTAAGATGTGTGAATGCTTAGTATATAATCTTATGTGTATGACATACCTACCATACTTGCTATCACGGAGGTTACGTTCGCTTAGGACCTTCTTATCCTTGTGTTGCCCGGATTTAGATTGGTGCCTAGAGGACATAGTTCAAGAGAATGACTTATTTGTGAGTTAATAAGCCAGCTGACTATGGAGCGTAGGTATGTACGTGATCATGGATATGATTGAATTATGTTCGCCTCCATTTATGTGTGTGGTGTTGATTCCAACAATTCCTGAGAGATTCGGAATTTGTAATCCTTATGTACGTGATGTACCGGGATGGATAGCAGAGTATGTGTGCACCGCAGCTTAGCCTTTGGGTGCTTGTATTGTATATTTATGATGTGAAAATATACGGTTAATCGAGAAGGAATTTACTATAATAAATTGTGAGTATAATTATGGTAATGTTTTGAAAGATAAAAAGAGATCTTTTTGGTATTGTTAATAATTGTGAATCTGGGAATTAAAGTAGAACTCTCTATTTAATTATTAAGGTTGGAAATTTAACGAGAACCGAGTAGAAGTGTTAGAAACTCTTTAGATAGTTATGAGATAACACACGAATGGGTACAGGAACGTTAGGAGTGCGCAGTTAGACGAGAGGTGAGTATATCATGTGAGAGCACGTCCTAACATGTACTTTGCATATACTGTTTTAAATGTTTTTAAAGCACTTGCAGGTTTTTAAAATATCTCCACATTCGGGCTCTGACCCGTTTACTTTCAAATCTATCTTTTTGTAAAACCATTTTAGGTGCCCAGCCACAAGGTCACCATGCATAGGATTTCCATTCTGATGACGAGCTGTAGCTGCTTGTGGAAGCTACAGGGACTTGCTTTTAGACGCTTATATCATTTGGACTCCTTATTCATTATTCCTCAGTTGTAGGGCATGTCGCCCAAGTTCTATTAGATACATTTCCATTTCAGTTTTCAGACGTTGGCATGTATTCATTTCAGTATTCAGTATTTCATTACTTACTTCAGTTGTGAGATTGTATTATGAGGAGTTTTTCCTCCAGTTTTATTTATAGCATGTTACAGTTACTCTATTACTTCATTATGGTGAATGGTGTTATTATTTCTTCACTATACTTGCATGTTAATCAGACTTTAAATTAAAATTTGGCACTTACTTTTTAAATACTAGGTGGTTAGTAATAATAAAACGTTTTCGACAGTGATGCGGTTAACTGAGCCAACTTGGCATTTTGAATTAATTTTATAAAGGAGTAGCTACCCGGTGTTTAATTAGTCGGGGTGTCTTAGGTGGTATCAGAGCATCAGGTTCTAGTGTCCTTTAGGATCTGAACGGCTTATTATGTTTTCCGCTGAGCTTTCTTTGATATAGAGCCCTATATTTTAGGACTGTTGTGTTCTTTTGTTTATGCTACGTTCTTCAGCTATTTTAAAGTTTATAACTGTGAACTTATAGACTTTATTCTTATTTCAGAATGCCTCCACGACGTGCACCACGAGTTCCCAGGAATGCGGCGCTAGAACCACAGCCCGCATCGGTTGAGGGCATGATGAACGCCGCTGAGGTTGCAGCTATTGTAGCCCAAGCGGTAAATGCCGCCATTGCCGTTGTTCAGCAGGCACCGCCTCAGGCGCCGGTTGCCGTGCCAGTTCAGGCAACTTCATTCCCGTCTACTTGGGAGCGCGTACGTGACGCTTTTCAGAAAGCGCATCCGCCAGAGTTTGCAGGCAGCTCAGATGTAGTAGTCTCGAGCCAATGGAGGAAGGATATACAGCGGCACTTAAGGATGTATGAGTGCACGGATGTTCAGAAGCAGGTGCTAGCTACTTTTAAGCTAGTTGGATCTGCATTGCAGTGGTGGGAGTCTATTACCACCGTAGAGGAGAGGGATACTCTCACTATTCATGAGTTTTGGGTGCGGTTCGACCGTAAGTACTTTTCGTCAGCAGTTCACAAGGAAATGAGGAGGAGATTGATGAGTTTGAAGCAGGAGGGCAAGACAGTGGCCGAGTATGAGGCCGAGTTCACTAATCTTTTGAATATCGTTCCTGATGAGATACCGTCAGAGAAGAAGAAGATTGAGAAATTTACCGATGGGTTGACATGGAGGATCCGTCAGCATCTGTTAGGGAACCTTTCGTTGGCCACGTATTCTGATGTGGTTAACGCTGCATTGTTACATTGCCAGGACCACCGTTTTCATATGGCCGAGGGCAAGAGATCGGGGGAGTCTAACCATCAGGGCAGGACTGGAGGACATGGTACCGGTGGGGCACAATCCTTTCAGGGGCAGAGACAGGTAGAGCAGGGTTCTCAGCAGGGGGATCAAAAGAGGTTCCGTTCAGGAGGTTTCAGGAACGGTCAGGGAGGATTCCGAAATGGCCAGCAGGGTCATAACGGTCATCAGGGCCAGCAGGGTCAAAATGGCCAACATCAGCAGTTTCAGCAGGGCCAGCAGGGCCAAGGGAGGAATGGTAACGGCCACCAGGGTCGGGGACAGCAAGGGCAGAGGGGAGGGAACTTCCCGGGGAAATGTTTCATTTGTGGTAAGATTGGCCACAAACGTCAGGAGTGTCCTGATAAGGGCCGGGCCCCACAGCAGCAGCAGCAGGGTGCTCGACAGGAGCCACAGAGGCCACTCTTTCCACCAGCCCTCCCAGCTCCAGCTCAGATCATTCCAGCAGTTCCTGTGCAGCAGGGGCAGCTACAGTATGGACGTGTTTACAACGTCCACCAGGCTGCAGTTCCACAGGCACCGCCCGCGATTGAGGGTACGTTTCCTATCCATGGCACTATGGGTCGGGTATTATTTGATACGGGTGCTACACATTATTTTATAGCTACACACTTCGCGAAGGCGTTAGGATTATTAGCCACAGCGGAGAGCACAGTTACGTGTGTCGACTCACCTTTGGGGAATGGGTCACTTATATTCTTTATATGTCGGGGAGTGGGGGTAGAGATTGGTGGTTTGGTATTACCTGCGGACATGTTGGTACTAGATATGCATGTTCACGATGTTATTATCGGTATGGACTGGCTCGCTGATCATAGAGCAATGATTGATTGCTTTGGTGGGAGCATTGTTTTTGCCATTCCGGGGCAAGAGATGTTTGTTGTGGCGATGCCTCGCCCAGAGGGAGGCTCGACCGCTCATTTATATTACATTGAGGAGGATACCTCTAAGGAGGTTGTAATTCCTTTAGATTCGATCCCAGTCGTCAGGGAGTATTCTGATGTGTTTCAGGAGATACCAGGCCTACCCCCCAGTCGAGAGATAGATTTCGTTATAGACTTGTTACCCGATACGAGACCTATAGCACGAGCACCATACCGTATGGCTCCATCTGAGATGAGGGAGTTACGGGATCAGATTGAGCAGTTGTTGGGTCAGGGGTTTATTCGGAGGAGTACTTCACCGTGGGGTGCCCCTGTGTTGTTCGTAAAGAAGAGGGATGGTTCACTGAGGTTGTGTGTGGACTACCGGGAGTTAAACAAGGTCACGATACGGAACAAGTATCCGTTGCCTCGAATCGATGACCTATTTGACCAATTGAGAGGAGCTTCTTACTTCTCAAAGATTGATTTGCGATCTGGTTACCATCAGTTGCGTATCAGGGAGGAGGACGTCTCCAAGACTGCGTTCTTATCGAGATATGGTTCCTACGAGTTTCGGGTTATGCCATTTGGTTTGACCAACGCTCCAGCAGCATTTATGGACTTGATGAATAGGGTGTTCAGGGATTTCCTAGACCAGTTTGTCATTGTCTTCATCGATGATATTTTGGTTTACTCCCAGACAGAGGAGGAGCATGCCGAGCACTTGAGGCTAGTTTTACAGACACTGCGCCAGAATGAGTTATATGCAAAACATGAGAAGTGCGGGTTTTGGCTGAAGGAGGTTCAGTTTTTGGGGCATATTATTTCCGACCGGGGAATATCGGTTGATCCGGGGAAGGTATCCGCGGTGAGGGAGTGGGGACAGCCCACGACACCGACAGAGATCCGTAGTTTCTTGGGCCTAGCAGGTTACTACAGGAGGTTTATTCGGGGTTTCTCCACGATAGCGGGTCCCATGACACACCTAACCCGTAAAGGTGTGCCATTCACTTGGAGTGATGCCTGTCAGTTGGCATTTGATGAGCTGAAGGACAAGTTAACCTCAGCACCTGTGTTAGCATTGCCGAGACCGGGAGTTGAGTACCTTGTTTACACCGATGCGTCCTTACAAGGACTTGGAGGTGTACTGCAGCTGGAGAGTCAGGCCATAGCTTATGCTTCTCGTAAGCTTAAGCCTCACGAGAAGAATTACCCTACCCATGACTTGGAATTAGCGGCAGTGGTATTTGCCCTTCGTATTTGGAGACATTACCTGTTGGGGGAGAAATTTCGATTGTTCACGGACCACAAGTACCTTCAGTACCTATTCACGCAGAAGGAGTTGAATATGCGGCAACGGAGGTGGCTTGAATTCGTGAAGGATTATCAGTTCGATATCCAGTATCACCCGGGGAAGGCTAACGTGGTGGCAGACGCGTTGAGTCGTAGACCGGTAGATGAGGTGGCAGATGTGTGGAAGGCCAAGTGGAAAGAATTGGGACACCAGGATGCAGTGGCCCGATCATTCATGTCTGTGATGACTGTTACACCGCAGATTGTCACGAAGGTGGTGAAGGCACAGGCAAATGACTCGTTCTGTCAGGAGCAGATAGTTCGATTATTAGCAGAGGGAGCTGAATCCTATACCGTTAGCTCAGACGGGGGATTACGCTTCAATGGGAGATTGGTGGTTCCAGAAGGGGAGGAATTGCGGCATGAGGTGATGGCAGAGTCGCACGGCTCACGGTTCGCGGTACATCCCGGAGGGGACAAAATGTACCAAGACATGAGACGTCAGTATTGGTGGAGCGGGATGAAGAGAGATATTGCCGAGTTTGTCTCAAAATGCGCCACTTGTCAGCTCGTAAAAGTGGATCATCAGAGACCGGCAGGACGGTTACAGCCATTAGAGGTCCCGATGTGGATGTGGGAGAGCATCTCTATGGACTTTATCACGGGGTTGCCTACATCGCAGAGAGGGCACGACTCCATTTGGGTGATTATGGACAGGTTGTCGAAGGTCGCTCATTTTCTACCCGTCAGGACAGATTACACTGCGGGACAGTATGCCCAGCTCTTTATTTCAGAGATAGTGAGACTTCACGGGGTGCCCTTAAATATCGTGTCTGACCGAGACAAGGTATTTGTTTCACGGTTTTGGGAAAGTTTTCAGCAGGCCATGGGCACGGAATTGCGATTGAGTACGGCGTATCACCCGCAGACCGATGGACAGACCGAGCGCACAAATCAGATGTTGGAGGACATGCTACGTATGTGTACCATTGACTTTGAGGGTGGATGGGAGCAGTATCTTCCACTGGTGGAGTTTGCTTACAACAACTCCTATCAGTTCACCATTGGCATGGCTCCATTTGAGGCATTGTACGGTAGACCTTGTCGTTCCCCAGCATGCTGGTTGGAGGTGGGGGACAACAAACTACTTGGACCGGAAGTGATTCAGGATACTTCGGCAAGGATAGAATTGATTCGCAGTCGCATTCGGGTGGCTCAGGACAGACAGAAGAGTTATGCTGACGCAAAGAGATTTTTCAGAGAGTTCCAAGTAGGGGACCAGGTTTTGCTCAGGGTATCTCCTATGAAGGGGATTATGCATTTCGGGAAGAAAGGGAAGTTGGCACCGAGATATGTGGGACCATTTCCTATTATTGAGCGGATTGGACCGGTTGCGTACAGACTTGGGTTACCGGAGCATTTACATCGGATTCACGATGTGTTTCATATTTCCTCGCTTAGGAAATACCTTAGAGATGGTTTGGCTCATTCTCTCATTGCTGTGGAGGATATTGATCTCCAGCCGGATAGTTCTTACGAGGAGGGGCCTATTGCTATTCTAGACCGAAGTGAGCGGAAACTGCGGTCAAAGATAGTTCCGTTAGTGCGTGTTCAGTGGCGACATCATAATGTCGAGGAGTCCACATGGGAGCGCGAGGATGAGATGCGCGAACGTTATCCAGAGTTATTCTTACCAGGTACTTTCTAGTTCCGAATTTCGGGACGAAATTCAGTTATTAGGGGGGGAGAGTGTAATATCCCGTATTTTCTGCGTTATTTATTTTTGGGGATTAATTGAATTAAATGTTTATTAATTGGAAATTAATCCGGATAATAATATTAATGAGATGTGAGTTAGTATTTTATTATAATGTGCATACTTGGCATTATATGAATATTGGTAATATTGATATTGTTGTGAGATATAAATACGGCAATTTGGGAATTTTACTTGACGCGTGTGACCGCCACGTCATGATATTGTGCTACATAATTAAAAAGTGAATTTTAGTTCCATTAACCGTATGGTCATTTTGAGTGCGCCAACGCATTCGGAAGGGTCGAGATAGTCAGAAAACACTAGCCGGAAGTTTAGTTTGGGTCCCGGGATATTTGTGGGCCATACCGACATCTTAAGGGGTAATTTGGTAATTTGTATTTTTGGGAATTAAAAAGTGACGAAAATGGAATTAATAAGCTGACTATTTCCTTAACCCACTTAACCCACTAACCCCACTATATGTCATTATGGGCTACGGGAGAAGTTGATATAGCAATTCAACTCCCACAAACCATTTCACACCTCCATTCTCCATTATCTTCAACCTTGGGAAAAGCTTGAGAGAGAGAGAGAGAAGGGAACCTTGAGAAGAACTTGAGAGAAAGAGAGAAGGGAAGAATTCTGCAGAAAAGAGAGAGAAGGAACAACTTTGTCACAAAGATTCTACACCAAATTCTGAGATAATTAAGGCAAGTGATTTAAACCCTTTTAATTCAAGATATGTTTCCATGTTTAGGAATTTTCGAAATTGATTTTTGGAGTTAAATTAGACCCATGAATTGAAAGATAAAAGCCATGATTTATGTAGGATTTGCATGTAGTATATTTTGGACGAAATTATATGATGAAAACAGAACCTTGATGATCAAAAGGTAGAATTAGAAGAAACTTAATGATGTTCTTGAATGGAAGAAATCTGGGAAATTTTTGATGTAGTTTTAATCCAAAGTAAGCCTTTAAATGATGAATTATGGGATTTAGAATGTTATTACTGATATAGGATGATAGTATAACGTTATAGTGACCTTATCTTGAAGTTTCATGCTTAAAAATGGTGAATTGGGACGAAACTGTAAAAGCAAAACGAAGCAGTCCGTAACGGACCTGTGTAATCGATCGATCGACATTCATCAGTCGATCGATCGACCACAATCGATCGATCGAAGGTCAAGGTCGATCGATCGACCTTCCCAGAATGAATAAAGTTTTCCTTAATTGAATTTTAATGATGATAACCCTTGGATAATTTTGTTGGAGACATTGTGATTACCCTTAAACTCTAAGGAAGACCAGTAGGCATGATTATGAGATTGGACTTTAATCAGAATTTAATTTGAGGAATTATTCTAAATTAATGAAATTCGTTATGTGAGTTAATATTTGGGTTAATAGTATAAATTTGAATAATTTGATGAAATAAGATTTGGGGCAGAAGTAAGGACCTTAGGTATAGCGATGTTATATGAGGGAATCATGGAAACTTAATAGTCTATTCGAGACAGGTTTTAAGTTTAAAATATTACGACATGAGACGTGTCGACTATTTAATTTATATATTGTCGGGATACTTGAAATATATGAATTGGGAATAATGGTATAATGATGTAGAGAATACCCTTATTAATATTGAAATATCTAAGATGTGTGAATGCTTAGTATATAATCTTATGTGTATGACATACCTACCATACTTGCTATCACGGAGGTTACGTTCGCTTAGGACCTTCTTATCCTTGTGTTGCCCGGATTTAGATTGGTGCCTAGAGGACATAGTTCAAGAGAATGACTTATTTGTGAGTTAATAAGCCAGCTGACTATGGAGCGTAGGTATGTACGTGACCATGGATATGATTGAATTATGTTCGCCTCCATTTATGTGTGTGGTGTTGATATTAACAATTCCTGAGAGATTCGGAATTTGTAATCCTTATGTACGTGATGTACCGGGATGGATAGCAGAGTATGTGTGCACCGCAGCTTAGCCTTTGGGTGCTTGTATTGTATATTTATGATGTGAAAATATACGGTTAATCGAGAAGGAATTTACTATAATAAATTGTGAGTATAATTATGGTAATGTTTTGAAAGATAAAAAGAGATCTTTTTGGTATTGTTAATAATTGTGAATCTGGGAATTAAAGTAGAACTCTCTATTTAATTATTAAGGTTGGAAATTCAACGAGAACCGAGTAGAAGTGTTAGAAACTCTTTAGATAGTTATGAGATAACACACGAATGGGTACAGGAACGTTAGGAGTGCACAGTTAGACGAGAGGTGAGTATATCATGTGAGAGCACGTCCTAACATGTACTTTGCATATACTGTTTTAAATGTTTTTAAAGCACTTGCAGGTTTTTAAAATATCTCCACATTCGGGCTCTGACCCGTTTGCTTTCAAATCTATCTTTTTGTAAAACCATTTTAGGTGCCCAGCCACAAGGTCACCATGCATAGGATTTCCATTCTGATGACGAGCTGTAGCTGCTTGTGGAAGCTACAGGGACTTGCTTTTAGACGCTTATATCATTTGGACTCCTTATTCATTATTCCTCAGTTGTAGGGCATGTCGCCCAAGTTCTATTAGATACATTTCCATTTCAGTTTTCAGACGTTGGCATATATTCATTTCAGTATTCAGTATTTCATTACTTACTTCAGTTGTGAGATTGTATTATGAGGAGTTTTTCCTCCAGTTTTATTTATAGCATGTTACGGTTACTCTATTACTTCATTATGGTGAATGGTGTTATTATTTCTTCACTATACTTGCATGTTAATCAGACTTTAAATTAAAATTTGGCACTTACTTTTTAAATACTAGGTGGTTAGTAATAATAAAACGTTTTCGACAGTGATGCGGTTAACTGAGCCAACTTGGCATTTTGAATTAATTTTATAAAGGAGTAGCTACCCGGTGTTTAATTAGTCGGGGTGTCTCAAGAAGTCAAGGATGAGATTGTGCAACAATACAATCACCTTAATCACCTCTATGACAGCCACGCCTCGCTTCAGACCCAGGTCAATTTTCTCACTCAGAGGGTGCTAATGCTGGAGGCCGCGGCATCTAAAAACATAGTCACGGAAGTGGAGGGATTAGCAAAACCAGCCATGCCTGCCGCGGCAGTAAATGAAGCCGCAGAATCAACCATCAGAGGTCAAAAAAGGCAGAAAAAGTCAGGTGCCTATACTCAGTTGAGCCTCCCAATTGAAGAGATCTTGGAAGTCATCAAATGAGACATTTTGAGGTGGCCAGAAAAATTGAGAGCTCCACCCCACAAAAGGAACAAAGCTACCTGGTGCAAATTCCATCAGGACCATGGCCACGACACGGAGCAATGCTATGCTCTGAAGGATGAAATTGAAAGGCTAATCGGGCAAGGGATGCTGCAGCGATTCCTGAAGAATGCATAGGGGATTCAGCCAGACCCAGCCAAGGCTACCTACCGCATCTCATCCTTAGTATTTCTAATTTCAACTATTTCTGTTTATGTTTTATGAAGCTCACTGTAGCCCTAAATGCTTAAGACTTTATGTTTTGTTAACAAATTCATTGGCAGCATACATATATAAGTATATGAACTAGCAAGTTTAGCTATATCTGATATTTTTCTTGGTTTCATAACCTGCTACCTCACAAAAAGACTTATTGTCTCAATCATATTTCAGAGAAAATATAACAAAATTATCTCGAAGGATTATTCTACTTCAGAATGCGCTCATGAACGGGATACGACCTCCGTTAGCTCTAAAGTTTCCCTCGCAATGTGCAACTACATCTTATCACATGATGGTTATACTCGCGGAGGCATCTGAGGATTCAAGGAGCTTTTATCAACCACCAGGGCCTACAACGCCAATTTTCTGCTCTCGAAGTGCGACGTCAGCCACGGGGGCTTATAACGCCCATTCTTAGCTTTTGGGACTCGTCATCAAGCCAGGAATGGCTTTATATGTATTATTAGCTGTGGGTGGCTGAACAACATAACCCAGCCTGGAGAGGCTTGATAGTATCTCGCATACTAGCTGTGGGTGGCTTAACAACATAACCCAGCCTGGAGAGGCTTGATAGTATCTCGCATATTAGTTGTGGGTGGCTTAACAACATAACCCAGCCTGGAGAGGCTTGATAGTATCTCGCATATTAGCTGTGGGTGGATTAACAACATAACCCAGCCTGGAGAGGCTTGATAGTGTCTCGCATATTAGCTGTGGGTGGCTTAATAATGTAACCCGGCCTGGGGAGGCTTCATAGTGTCCCGAGATCGACTAAAGGAAAGCCATGAAAGACAATTGAATCGGCTATTGGAGGCTCTATCATCGTGATCATGAGGCATGTCAAACCCACATAAGGGTGGCTTCGGTTTCCCAGGGGCAAGGTTATGCAGCCCCATTATCTTGTCAGCAGTCAAATAGATGCCGCGGCATCCTCATCCATCGCTACCCTAGTGCTGGATGCAACCTGCCACAGCTAAAGGGAAAAAATGACTGTCGTGTTCAAATCACCGCGGCTTCTACAAAAAATTGAAGAAATCAAGCCGCGGCCTCCAAACTTCATTGGCACCGCGGCCTGGGGATCACAGCCCTACGGTGGTGTTAAGGTAAAGCAAAAAAAAAAGTCCAAGGTGACAAGGGCACCGCGGATGATTAACAAGAGCAAGATTGCATCGAATTATGCTATGCTGCCGCGGACCAGGTTACAAGTACTACAAGTTCATTCAGTACAGAAAGCAAGTTACAAATATGAGGCAGTAACATGCAACCATTCATTATAGCAGGCAGAGTAAAACATGCAATGCATAAAAGAAAGGAATATTAAGCAGTGATAAAATATTGCCGCAGCCCTTGTATTAATAAACTTGGATTACAGAAATGAGGTCCGCAGCCACAACAAAGTTCAAAATTACAAAAGTGCAACAGAAATTTAAAATCTAAGAGGCCGCGTCATCATCGTCATCAGCCTCATCACCGCCCGCGACAGTCTCTGTCTCCCCATCCTTAGTCGCTGCCTCTCCCTCTGCCTCTGCTTGGGCTATCAGCCTTGCTCTCTCCTCAGTCGCGGACCTCAGCTCGGCAATGAACTCCTGATGTTCGGCATCACTTAATTTCCAAGAGAGGACCGTCTCCTTGGCATCAGGAAAATTTTTAATGATTCTCTGCCGCAACTCCTGATAGCGGCGGATGTATGCCCTGTTATTGGTACGGAAGAAATCCTTGGAGCCTTTGAAGGACTCCACGGCATGATCTATGGCTAGCTAGAGGGCGTCGCCATGATCAACTTCCATCTGTTTTATGGTCGTGGCATGGGCTTTGTCCTTCTGAGCAGACTTGGCTTCAAGCTCTTGGTATTTTTGCTAGAGGAGGGCAAGCTTGGAACTTGCAATCTCTGCAACACGGGCGGCTTCGGCTGTTTGGGCCTGCGATGATTTCAGAGATTCTGAGGCCTGATTAAAATTCTCTTCCGCTTCCTCTCTGGCCTTGTTGTCCCTCTCCAGGTCCATATGGGCTGCCTGGAGGGCCGCGGCAGAGGATGTTTTCCCGGCCTCAAAAGAAGAGGTCCGGGCAGACTGTAGGTCCGCGGCATGTGCACTCTTCTCGGCCTCTTTCAGCCTGTACAAGGCCTCGTACTTTCTTTTTTGGACCACAATCACATCCGCGGCCTGTATATGAAATAAGAGGTTAGCAAAAGTAGAGAAAAATATGAGATATAAAGATTCGATGACTAGTACATACCCTGAGAAGGCTGTGGAGGCCAAAATCCTCCAGATCTTCGTGATCCTCCCCAACAAGTCTGTTGAGGTCCGCGGCATCCAAGGCTCGCTTCATTCTCCGTGCAGCCTTTGTAGTAGTGTCCCAGGAGGAATTTTGGTCAGGCTGCCTTAGTTGAGGCCTTGGCCTACCGTCTGGCCCGGACTCTCCGCGGAATTGGGGAGGCGGCAAATTTGCATTGACGGCCACTACATTTGGTGGGGGAGGAGAAGACGGTTGGAGGGGAATTTCCGCTGACATCAGTCTGGCCGAGGCCAAATTTTCTCCTATGTCATCATCAAAATGTTCATGATGCACATGGGTTTCATCATGAACCACCTGATCCGCGGTAGGATCTGTGGTCTTATCTCCAGCGGATGTGGTGGCCTGTACCTTGGCTGTGGACCGCTTCCTTTTCCTGCTTCGCGCGGTGTTATTCAGGATGACCGTGTCCTCATCCATCTCTACCAGCTGCGTAGCCAGTAGCTCCCTATCAACCTCTTCACCTGAAAAAGAATGGCAAGAGTTCAATAAGTTCCAAGAGAATAAAATGACCGCGGAATGAAAACAATGGCACAGTTAATTACCTTCTGCGCCCATCTATTGAGGAATTAATTTGTTTGGGAAGAATCCCGCCTCAAATATAGTGGCCGACGTTACAAGTATGCTGAACTTCTTATGCTCAGCAGGAAATTCCGCGGCCTCAGCAACTCTTTTTTCCTGCCGCGGGTTCAAGTACAGATTGTCAAGGGCTGCAGAAAGAAAATACAATTCAAGTTAGTAAGAAGCCAAGTGAAATTAAAGTACGCGGCTATAATCATATACCTAGTTTTGAGGGTGAACCCCACTGTTGCGGCATTCTATATGATCTCTCTCTTTCATTCTCCTCGTGGTGCATCTCCCAGCCTTCACCGGAGATGTAAAAATATTTCCCCTTCCAGTTTTTCACACTGGTCGGTCTCCCAGTGTATAGGGTCTCGTCCCTACCGCGGCTAGAAAAATAGTAGTAGCCCGCGAACTTTACTGAGTTCTCCTTTGGACGGTAGAAGTGAAAGAACTCCGCAGGAGTAATGTCCTTTTTGAACAACTTCTCCCAAAGTACAACTGCAACAAGAACAGCTCTCCAACCATTGGGGTCTAACTGGGCTGGAGCCAGTTTCATTGTCTGGAAAATGCGACGGATGGGAACAGGAACAGGCAGCCGCAGCCCGTAGATGAACGCGTGCAATGGGAAGCAAATCTCATCGTCAGAAAGAGCCGTGCACGGTCTTTGGTTCACGGCAGGAGCTGAACACGTCAAGTTTTCTGGAAACTTGAAAGCCTCAGCAACCTACTCAACCCATTCTTGGGTCATCGAGCCGCGGATGTCAAGCGCGACCAAGGGTTTTGCAGCCCTCCCTGATGTACCTCCAGGCTTATTTCTGGCAGCCATGGCAATATCTCCTTCTCCCATTGGATGGGTACTTGAGTTGGCTTCCTCTTCCATCGACTGAGATGGGGAATCCTTCCCAGATGCAGAATTCGTGGAGGTTGAGTCAATTATCACGCAGTTCGGGCAATCCTTCAGTTTGCAGGGCCCAACTGATCTCAGAGGGGGCACGGAAGTAAGTTCTGGGGGAGAAGTCCCAAAATGCTTTGCCCAAAAGCCTCTAAGGAACTCGTCTGGGTCAAAGCTCATATGGCTGCAGCAGTACCTGAAAAGCAGAATTCGCAGTTAGGCGCCGCAACCAGTATGACTTGTAAGACTTCAAGAAGCCGCAGAAGGTTATTTTTTTAGGTCTTACAAGCTGGAATTACGTCCCTAATACATTTGCTTATGGGACCAAAAGGTCCCAACTGGCCGCGGCCACATCTATATTAATGGAACATGTGCTGCCACGGAAATAAGACAGAATTGCTTCAAAGCATTCCTGACCACGGCCATTCCTAATTCTTCAGACAACTCGATATGCTCTAGTAGCAACAATAGTTATTTTACATAGATGTCTTGGATTCGTGAAAGTTTTAAGGCTGCTCCGAGATGACCAGGTGGGATTAAGTTGATTTGTTGCCACGGATGGCGGCTTAGGGGGCCGCGGCCATTTAGCACGGTTTGACGCAGAATTGCAAGTTCAGACGATTATTATAATCATATGTTGCCGCGGCCTCTATCCTAAACAGTTGATTAACCAAATTTTAACTATTCTAGGATCTAATTCACAGAATGTGGAGGTTTCAGCTATGAACATCAAAGAACAGTGATGTGTATTTCATATGCAGCATATGTGACGAAAATAAAAACGAACAAGTAAAAGCCTAGATTTCTGGCAAATGAATCAGGAAAGGCATAAAAACGGAAGAACATTATAAACAGTGGTTGAAAAATCACCTGGGAATGAAAAGGATTGAGAAGATCAGCTACAAACCACCATGAACTGCCACACGCCGCCTCGGAGGGTCGTCGGAATATGCAGGAAGAAATGTGCAGAGTTTCGCTCTCTATTTGCTCTCAAAAGATTTGGAAACGTAATGAAGTCCACGGCCAGAAACAATTTATGTAAGGGAACGCGGAAGACGAATCGTCGCTTTGGAAGCACCGCGGCACCTTGGCTACTTAGCCGCAGTCCCAATGTCTCCCTTGACACTACGGCTTGGGGGCTTATTGATAGTACAAGTATAGCACCCTGTCGTGGCAATACTTCTATAATCGCATTCAAGCCATATATGTCGCGGCCTGTAACTCATATGAGGCGCGGCCAGAACTCCTGTAGGGTGAGGCCTCTCCATTAGAGGCCGCGGCACCCCCAATGACCTCAGGTTTCGCGGATCTCCTTCAATAGCGCAGCGCTGCTGCTCTAGGCGCGTTCCCTCATCCACATCTACTGCAGACTTGGTGGACGCCACGTGCTCAGGGCACGTGATTCAACACATATATCTCCTATAAATAAGGGTCCACACCTCGAGATAAAGGGGTCCTAGGGAGGAGATCGGTTCCAGGGGGACCCGAGGCACTACAACACGGATTCTCTCTACAACACCCCAACATAAGCTTTTGGGGGCCCAGAAGCTACATCATAGCCACCTCGCGGGCTCACCGGAATACTTAATATTATCATGTACTCTCCTTTATTCTTATACTTGTACGCCTCTATAGGCATGATTATATTGTACAATGCAACGCGCATAATCGGAATGGGGCAACACAGTGGACGTAGGCATAGTTGTGAGGCTGAACCACTCTATATCTTATCTTCTCTCTGTTTTCTTGCTTTATCTATTTATTCTACACTTCATACTTGATTTGTTGGCACGAGATCTACCTGTGTACGATTTCTCGTATCATCAGTCATCAACAGTGGTTCCATGCTCCCAAGGTATGAATGCAATATATATATATATATATATATATATAGGAGCTTGGAACATGTTTATATTGGGTGTTAGGTTTTAAAACTGTATTTTATTTTCAGATGTTTTCTATTAAAACTTTTATAAAAAGTATATAAAGTTTCTAGGCTTAAAATGAAATGTTTGAACATTCTGTGAGTTCGTTCGAAGTGTCATTCGAACGAGATTGTCATTCGAACGAGTTTGACAACGAGTTCCCAGTATAGGCCTTTGAAATTTCGTTCGATATGTCGTTCGAACGAATCTTATGTTCGAACGAGATATCAAACGAGATTTCTAACGAGTTCAATCTGGAACTTCGTTAGAAGTCTCATTCGAACGAGATTTCGTTCGAACGAGATTTCGTTCGAACGAAATATCGTTCAAACGAGATGTCAGGCGGGAACCGTTTTTGACAGTTTTTAACCCATGTTCCCCACTTCTTTCCCCACCATATTTTCACAACATATCTAAGTGCGGGAATCCTTATTGAAGGTTTAACTTTTTCATAACATACTAACTCCTAGAGAGAGTTTTGTGAGTTGCTTCTTCCAAGAAAAAGTTCATGAGTTTGAGTGTTTATTTTATAAAGAAAAATCCGTTAAACACTTAGTTACACCCATATTTGTTTCTTCCAAGTTCATATATACATATACTTTGCTTGGAGCATTTTGGCACCGGTTTATCTCTGCATTTGTTTAAAGAGAAGTTTGAGTTTTCTTCTATATCCCTCAAAGAAGAAGAGTTCATTTTGTTGTGGCATTCTCATGTGGTAAAAGACACCACGTGTGGTTGACGGTGTACCTATTGTCCGATTGGTGAGTCCAAGATTGCGGTGGAGCTCCTTGGTTATCCACTAGGAAGAGGTGATTACAAGAAGACGCATCAAGGCTTGAGAGGGTTCGAATTGAGGAAGTAAGTCATCTGTCTTGTAAATGTAATTCCGTACTTAGTGAATTTGAGGCTAGGGCCGTCCGAGGTTGTTTCTCGTTTTGGGTTTTTCCTCGTACATCGCGGCGTAGTGTGATTGATTTATGTTTATCTTGCATAATGACTTAGAACTCATGCATAGGATAATTCAAGATAAAAATGGTTTTAATTGTCACACTTAATTTAATCGGGTGCTAATTAAATTTGGGTAATTGTTTATTTAATTCAAGTCTATTGTTAAAACTGGTTTGGCCTAATTTGGAAATATTACTAAATATGACTTAGGCAAATTCTAGGACTTGGATTAAATAACATGGTTTAAGTGAAATTTGAATTGTGTGTGTGTTTTAATTAATTTCACTTTGGTTTGATTTCAATTTTGGAGTAAATTAAAATTTGGTGTTCGTTTGTTTTGTGAACCATCATCTAACGCTTCCGCATATTTTTCATAAAAGGGAAATTATTACTTTGTTAAGTAAAAAGTTTTTTAAAAGATTTAAAACCGGGGGTCCCTTCGGGCGACTACACATTGGTATCAGAGCCAAAGTGATAAATTATTTTGTTAAAGATCCTTTAAATAATTTTTGGCTAAAATGGAATTTTCCCCAATTTAAATTTCCTATTTTCTATGGTTCTAATTATGCATATTGGAAAGCGCGTATGAAATCGGCACTAAAATCTATCGACGAGAGAGTTTGGATGTCTGTTGTTACGGGTGGTCCCCACCTACTCAGTTAGTAGATAATGAGCGTGTTCCCAGACCGACCGGTAGATGGAGTGAGGGTGAATTTAAACTTTCTAATTTTAATTCCCGTGATTTAAATGCCTTGTTTAGCGCTGTCACACCGGATGAATTCCTACGCATTATGATGTGTGAGACCGCTAAAGAAGCTTGGGATATTTTACAACTCACTCACGAAGGTACAAGTGTCGTTAAAGCTTCAAAACTCCAAAACCTCACCACTCAATTTGAAACTATCAAAATCAATGAAAAAGAAACTTTTGATGAATTTTATGCTAGACTTTCTGATATTGTTAATTCATCTTTTAACTCGGGAGAGAAAATACCCGACAACCGAGTAGTAAAGAAAATTTTAAGGTCCCTTCCCGATAGATTTATTCCAAAAGTGGCCATTTTAAATTATTTACCAACTTTAGCCTCTATGAAATTAGAAGAGCTCGTAGGTGATTTACAAACCTATGAACTAGACATGTTTCCCTCTAAAACGGAAAAGAAAATTGAAAAGGGCATTGCTTTAAAATCCCGAAAAGAGGTCAAAAAAATAGTAGAGAGCGAGAGTGATAGTGACTCGGAAGACATGGCTTTGTTTGCTCGTAAATTTAGAAATTTTCTTAAATTTAACAAAGGTAAATTTAAAAATGAGTTTAAGAAATTTGAAACTTCTAAGTATGACAAAGCCGAGAAGATCCCTAAACCTATCAATGAACAATTAAATAGGGACGAGTCAAATAGGTGTTTTGGTTGTGAGGGTTATGGCCATAGGGCTTCTGAGTGCCCCACTAAACTAAGGAAAGAGGGTAAACGACCCATTTCATATAATACGACCCTTAGTGATAGTGATAAGGAAGAGGAACCCGATTCCCCCACTAAGACAAATTTTGTGGCTTTTATGGCTAGCCATGTGAGCACCGAAAGTGAATCTTCTCATGAAGATACTCAAACTCATGACACTTCCGAGGTCAAAGTTTTTTATTCCCTTATTTTTTATGATAGTGAAAGTGGAGAAGAAATAGAGAGTGAAAATGAAGAAGAGGTTAATGTGAGTGAATTTCAAAATGCTTTTCAAGAACTTTATAAAGAATCTATTAAATTGAAAAGAGCGAATTTGAAGTTAGAAGCTAGTTTAAAAGAGAGTGTCAAGGTCGTTGATGATAGTATGTTGATTTAAGACCTTAGGACACGAGAAAAAGATTTTCTAGAAAATCTTGAATATATAGAAGGCGAGAGAGATAGCCTTAGGGGTTTAATGGAATCCTTGAAAAAGGAGCTTCTTGATTTTGAAGAGCGAAATGTTTTATTAGAGTCTAACATTTTAGAATTGCAAAATAAATTAAAAGACTCTAGTAATGTCAAATTTGATTTGGAGTGTCGTTCGGAAAAATTAGATAAAATCTTAGGAACGGTCCAAATTAAAAATGACATGTGTGGTTTAGGCTTCAATCCTTGTAATGAATCTACTCATAAAGCCAAAACCAACGTTTTAGGAGAATCTACTAGGAAAGCTTTTATAGATCACTCCGTAGGTAAATATTTTCGACATGTTTTTACTTGTACACATTGTGGTCGAAAAGGTCATCTTAAGAAATTTTGTTTTGATCTTAAACGAATTCCTAGAAAATCCCAACGTAAAGCAACCAATGTATTTAAAATTCCTACACCCTAAGATAGCCATTCTTCATTAATTTGGGTTAGGAAATCCGACTTGGTTGCCTTGGAAAATAGGGTTTTTGATTTTCATTTACTTTCACATGCTTCCTTCCTTGCTAAATCTAAAGGATGAATGTGTTATTGATTGCATACTTTAGCTTTTGTGCTTCATGCTATATTATCATGCTAAATGTATGCTTATTTAATAATTTTCTAGTCATTACTTCATCACATATCTCATGCTAGAATTATGATTTTTGTTTATCTTTTGTATTATATTTATTTCATTTTTATTTGCATTAAATGAAAAGTACAAAAAGATTTTTGTTTATCATTTGTGTTTTTACCTTGTTAGTTATTTAGGCTTAATGAAAAATACAAATGAATTTTTGTGTGTCTTTTGAGTATATTTTTATTTGTGGTTAAAAAATTCAAAAGGATTTTATTTTGTGTGTATTTTGGTTTGACACACTTTATGTGGCATATACTTGTGTTATAATCCCATCTTTTTGCTCCCACATGGATAGAACTTTTGGTTTAGATTGTCAATCCTTAATATGTTCTTTACCATATTTTATGGAGTAGTAGGATTTTGTGTTGATTAAATGGATTCTATTTCTATATGCCTCTATTCACACATGCACGAGCTCTTTTGAAATTTTAACTTCATATTTATATTTGAGCTATGTGAGGTGTTCTCCTTCCAATCTTGTCATCTACATATTTGTGACTTAGTAGGACTAGTGCATATCAAAATCCGTTGCACGTGAGTTTGTGAGATATAAAAATGATATATAAATGTGCACGGGGAACGGCTCCAAAAGGAATAATAATCCTTTGCGATTGTAAGCCAACGTTTGAAATGGACCTAAAAGAAATACGTGGTCCAAAGGCCTAAAAACAGAAAATATGGTATTATACAGAAAAATAATTGCCAAGGCCTATGTTTGATTGATATATTCATTCAAAATTAATAATATGTATTCTTATTGAGGGAGATTGGATGGTATATCAACGGTTTGCACAATGTTCGTTTATCCTAGTTGCGTATCTCATGTCATGACTCTATTGGTTTGTAGAATCATCAATATGCTAGGCTTGTATGCATTGTGTATGTTTGTTCATTGAGTCCAATCTATATTATCACATGAGGTTATATTCAAATGTGATGAAGTTTGCAATCAAATGAGAACTCCGTGAACATGTTTTTAAGTGATTGGGTCTAAATTTAATCGTTACTAGTTCACACCCCAACACTTCCGTTTCCATATGACACATTTTTGCCATACGAGTATGAAAAACTCCTAGTATATTTTGTGTGTGTCATTTGTGTGTTTATATCTATATATGTGTACTTGAGTTTCTTTGGTATATAGTATGTATACATATATTTGATATTTTTGTTTAGTCGTTGCCTTTATTTCTAATCCATAGATGCTTTAATTCATACTTGGTAAACATCTTACTGCATTCTTTGTTGATATCACATGCTTAAAATTTTATATATCATATTGGTATCATTTTATTTCATCCTAGTTGGTATCCGATGTTATTTGTTGGATTAGTTAAATTTTTTGTTGCCCATATACTTTAACGTTCTCATCTCTAAATGCAAAAATTACATATTTTAGCTTCTTATCCCACTCTATTTATCCCTTGCTCTGTTTAGAGGGTATATATGCTTTATTTGGGGGAGATAAGTTAATGTTTTGATTCCTTAGCCTTTGTCTATTCCTGAACAAAAAAGGGGGAGAAGAATGATAGGGGGAGAAATGGTATCTAATCCTATTATTATCGTATCTTAGTTTAAGGGAGATTTATCTTAGGAGGAGACGTCTTTCTAAGTTGATCATACTTGATAAAGGGAGAGAATTAATTTAGGGGGAGTACTTACTTTACTTGCATTAAATATTTTGATATTCCCTATGCGTGTAATGTGTTTCTTAAGTGTGCAGGAATTATAAAGCGGCAACTTTCAATGGAAAAGATTGTTGATCCTTTGGGTTGTTTGAGTCACGCATTGTATTTTTTTATTATTTTTGGGTGGGACGTTTTATTAGTCTAGTAGAGCTTGACGGCCCTTTAGGATTTTTGTTGGTTTTTGTCCCGGAATAGCCAAAGGGGGAGATTTGTAAGGACGCAAATTTCCAATTGAGTCCTTTGTAGTTTTGGCTCAATTCCGGACAAAAACGTTTGAGTCATAGGATAGAGTATATTGATCATCTTTCAAGCCTATGACATGTTTGTTGAAGATGTAGCGGCAAAGAGTATAAAGCTTCATCAAAAGCCGTGGTTTATGTGCCTCGTTTCAACGTCATCAACAGTGGTTCCATGCTCCCAAGGTATGAATGCATTACATATATATATATATATATATATATATATAGGAGCTTGGAACATGTTTATATTGCGTGTTAGGTTTTAAAACTGTATTTTGTTTTCAGATGTTTTCTATTAAAACTTTTATAAAAAGTATATAAAGTTTCTGGGCTTAAAAAGAAAATTTAGAACATTCTGTGAGTTCGTTCGAAGTGTCGTTCGAACGAGATTGTCGTTCGAACCACAACACGTTCGAACGAGTTTGCCAATGAGTTCCCAGTATAGGCCTTTGAAATGTCGTTCGATATGTCGTTCGAACGAATCTTATGTTTGAACGAGATATCAAACGAGATTTCTAACGAGTTCAATCTGGAACTTCGTTAGAATTCTCGTTCGAACGAGATTTCGTTCTAACGAAATGTCGTTTGAAGGAGGTGTCAGGCGGGAACAGTTTTTGACAATTTTCAACCCATGTTCCCCACTTCTTTCCCCACTATCTTTTCACAGCATATCTAAGTGCGAAAATCATTATTGAAGGTTTAACTTTTTCATAACATACTAACTCCTAGATAGAGTTTTGTGAGTTGCTTCTTCCAAGAAAAAGTTCATGATTTTAAGTGTTTATTTTATAAAGAAAAATCCGTTAAACACTTAGTTACACCCATATTTGTTTCTTCCAAGTTCATATATACATATACTTTGCTTGGAGAATTTTGGCACCGGTTTATCTCTATATTTGTTTAAAGAGAAGTTTGGGTTTTCTTTTATATCCCTCAAAGAAGAAGTTCATTTTGCTGCGGCATTCTCATATGGTAAAAGATACCACGTGTGGTTGATGGTGTACTTATTGTCCGATTGGTGAGTCCAAGATCGCGGTGGAGCTCCGTAATTATTCGCTAGGAAGAGGTGGTTACAAGAAGGCGCATCAAGGCTTGAGAGGGTTCGAGTTGAGGAAGTAAGTCATCTGTCTTGTAAATGTAATTCCGTACTTAGTGGATTTGAGGCTAGGGTCGTCCGAGGTTGTTTCCCGTTTTGGGTTTTTCCTCGTACATCGCAGCGTAGTGTGATTGATTTATTTTTATCTTGCATAATGACTTAGAACTCATGCATAGGATAATTCAAGATACAAATGGTTTTAATTGTCACACTTAATTTAATTGGGTGCTAATTAAATTTGAGTAATTGTTTATTTAACTCAAGTCTATTGTTAAAACTGGTTTGGCCTATTTGGAAATATTAATAAATATGACTTAGGCAAATTCTAGGACTTGGATTAATTAACTTGGTTTAAGTGAAATTTGAATTGTGTGTGTGTTATGAGTTATTTTCACTCGTTTTAATTTTAATTTGTTAAGAAATTAAAATTCGTTGTTTGTTATGTGAACCATCTTACGCTTCCACATCTATTTCATAAAAAGGAAATAATATTTCTTAAAGAAATTAAAAAAGGGGGACCTCCGGGCGGCTTCAAATTACGACATATCGAACGACATTTCAAAGGCCTATATTGGGAACTCGTTGGCAAACTCGTTCGATTGACTTGTGGTTCGAACGACAATCTCGTTCGAACGACCCTTCGAACGAACTCACAGAATGTTCAAAAATTTCTTTTTAAGCCCAGAAACTTTATATACTTTTTATAAAAGTTTTAATAGAAAACATATGAAAACAAAATACCGTTTTAAAACCTAACACCCAATATAAACATGTTCCAAGATCCTATATATATATGTAATGCATTCATACCTTGGGAGCATGGAACCACTGTTGATGACGTTGAAACGAGGCACATAAACCACGGCTTTTGATGAAGCTTTATACTCTTTGCCGCTACGTCTTCAACAAACAGCTCATAGGCTTGAAAGATAATCAATATACTATATCCTATGACTCAAACGTTTTTGTCCAAAATTGAGCCAAAACTACAAATGACTCAATTGGAAATTTGCGTCCTTACAGTGTTCTTGGTAAAAACCATCCAAATTCCAAGTTTTGATCTTTTTTCTTAAGTAGTAGAAATTGTTTACCTGTTTGTCTGTTACGTTTTCATTAGAAGTGTACCATCATATCTCAGATGCTACGACCTTTATACAAGCTTGCAGAAGACTTTCCAACTCTGCGAAAGAAGTGTTTCAAAAAAATCAGACAGGTAGAGTTAGTTCTAGCCGATGCTCGTCAGGCCGAGGCTTTTCCCCTTTGAATAATTTTTCCTCCACCTTTAGAAATAATATACCCTGAGTCTGTCGAGGCCTTTGATTCTATGTCGGTGTCATCTGATTCAGACCCCATGTCCACATCTGAAGCTGCTAAGAGTGTAGACTCTTTTTAAGAGGCTATGGATTACTCCCCTAAATGAAGTGGAGCTTCTGAATATGAAGGGGTTGCAGACCGTGCCTTATTTTACAAATATATTGGGCCTTCACGCAGATCTCCATCCATTAAGATTTCAAAGCCCAATGCCATGATTCCTCCTCCCATTGATGCCATTCCCCTGTTAGCTGCCACTGGCGCTGAGTTTGCAAAGAGTTTTCCCAGTGGTGTCCCCACTGATGCCCAGGCCGAAGTTGCTGAGGATGATGATAATGATGGAGAGATATAACTCGACACCTCTATAGCTGTTGGGTATGAGAGCTTTGTCACCGAGTATAACCTTCTAGTCTTTAGACACCTGTATTTTATTGATTCCTCAATCATCCTGAGGAAACCTACGAAGGATGAGAGGGCCTTTGATGGATGAGAGGGTGAAATCTGCATCTATGAGCAGATGTTTAAATTAGGTTTTTACCTTGCCATTCACCCAACTATTCGAGCCATTCTTTCCTATATAAACCTTGCCCCCTCCCAATTATCCCCTAATGCATAAAGGGTCACGATTGGGTCTATCATCCTCTGGAAGGTTGTTCACCATACCGACATTCCAGTTAGGATTTTTATTGGATGTTATACTCCCTCGTCTGCTAAAAATCATCCAGGCTACTACCACTTTGTATCCAGAAAATGTGAGAAGAAGAGGCTCCTGGTTACCCAAACTTCTAACCATAACTGGAATCATCGGTATTTCTTCATTTCGGGAGCCTAGGAGTTCGGTCCAAATGAGGCTTATGGAACGTCTGACCCACGAACCCCTCTGAGATGGAGTAAAGCCTCACTTTCGACAAAAGATGACCCTGGCTTGATCTAAGATAATTATAAGGATGTTGAAGGCCTTCGCAGCCAAGGCGAGAATGGTCGTCTCGTCAAATATGAACATATGATGACCCCCTACTACCTTTCTCAGACAGGTTTGGGGGGTGGTCCTTTGGAAGAGCTTCGTAAGTTTCATTAATTTGATCCAAGTTATGTCTCGTATATTTTATTTTTCTGATTTTCTAACTTCGAGACTTCTCTTCTTGTAGAGCGACCAAAAGGTATTTCTAACGACTTATGGGAAATGTCTAATCTTGTCCTTTCAAAAGTCCTTGAGAAACTAGGTGGCAAGAATGCATCGCTCCCATCTCAAACAAAAAGGAACGTCGGCATCTCAAAGGCCAATGATGCAAAGAAAAAAAAGTCTCCTGTTGACCCTCCTCATACCAGACTAAGTAAGTTCCATCTATCAACCATATTATCCCAATTTCTAGTGATGATGCTTTGGCTGCCCGTTTGTCACAGTTAAAGATATGTGATAGCTTGATCGACCATAGCATGCAAGTTGATGATGCTATCAATAACATTATGACGGAGGAAAACAAGCGCTTTCTCCAAGCCCTGGATGTTCCTTTGGTGGCCAAGTTTTCCCTTCATAGGACCGTTCATGTATTAAAGTTTCTTTTCAGGGTATTGTCTCTGCTCTTTAAAAGTCATCATTATTCATATGTCTAATCTCTGCAGGGGATGGTGTTTATTAACCGCCTAGCTGATTGGACCCTAAAAAGTTTGCCCCTAATCCAAAAGGGCAGGGATGATGAGAAAACTGAGGTTGATCTCAAGGCCGAGGTGAAGAAGTTGAAAGGAGATCTGAAGGAGAGAGACAGAAAGATCACTCGACTGAATGAGGATCATAACAAGGTTTTGAGGGCAAAAGAAAATATTCTTTTGTCAAAAGTTGAAGCAGTTGTCAAGGCTGCATCGGCCGACGCTTCAGAGAAGATCATTGAAAATTATAAAGTCTCTCATGAATTTATTGGCTTTGGGTTTGACTACTTGCAGAGAGGTATCAGGACAGCTGGTCGATGGGGTTCCCTCAAGTAAGGTGAGTTCGGGAGTTTAACCGTTGAAGACTTTATCGATCTTAACTTTGTGTACCCTCGTCTTGCTCAGGCCCTGAAAGAAGTGGAACGGGATAACACTGCCCGAGAAGAAATGTGCCCTCTGGATGTCACCAAAACTAAGGACGTTGCGCGTCTTGAGGATGAGGTTGAGATCACCAACACTAGTCTCAATAGCACAGTTCCTCCTGCTGAAGGGTCGGCTCCCGCAGAGGGAGAAACTCTACCCTGAGGGCTTCTTCTTCTTGTTACTTGTTTCTTGTGAAGCTGATTATAATTTATCTTTTTATGAAGTGTGGTTGTAAATTGTTTCTCTTTTGGGTGTTTTATAACCTCATTGTCATCAATGGAATGGAAGCTTATCATAATATTCTGTTTCTCTTATATCTTATGATGTTCCACTTCACCACAAAAATAAAAACATAATAACAGAAGAAAACGACAAAACAGCCCAAATTAATGAGATCGCCATTAGGGTTTGGGGTCACCAATTTTATGATGTTTATCCACATTTTTCCTCAAATTAATGATGTTAAGGGTCTGAGGTCAACAAATTAATGGTGTTTATCCTCATTATTCACCAAATTAATGATGTTTAAGGTCTGAGGTCATCAAATCAATGATGTTTATTATCCTCATTATTCACCAAATTAATGTTGTTTAGGGTCTGAGGTCACCAAATTCATGATGTTTATCCTTATTATTCATCAAATTAATGATGTTTAGGGTCTGAGGTCACCAAATTAATGATGTTTATTATCCTCATTATTCACCAAATTAATGATGTTTAAGGTCTGAGGTCACCAAATTAAAGATGTTTATTATCCTCATTATTCACCAAATTAATGGTGTTAAGGGTTTGAGGTCACCAAATTAATGATGTTTATCCTCATTATTCACCAAATTAATGATATTTAGGGTCTGAGGTCACAAAATTAATGATGTTTATCCTAATAATTCACCAAATTAATGGTGTTAAGTGTCTTAGGACAAACTAATACAATAAATATTCGAATAGACAAACAACAATATTAGGGAAGAGAATATTCTCATTAATATTCACTCCCTGTGAGTCTGATACATTTATTCCAATAGTGTGGAGGCAAAAGTTTATAAGCTCATTGGTAATACATCTTCAAATGATCAGTATTCCAGGGGTTTGAGAAAGGCTCCCCTTCAAGGTTCTCCAGTCGATAGGTTCCTGGTACGACTTCAACGATAACCCTATAAGGGTCATGCCAATTCGCATGGAGCTTGTTGGGCTTTTGCCATGTCTTTTTGAGAACTAGGTCTCCCACAACTATCGACCTTTCTTTCACCCTTTAATTATAAAATCTGGCATCTCTTTGCTGGTAGGATGCTTACCTTACCTCGGCATCTTCTCTTCTCTCCTCAATCAGATCAAGATCAAGTCTTCTTTCAGTCACATTTCTTTGGGGGTCGTACATCTAAATTATATGAGTAGGAATCCCAATCTCAGTAAAAATGACAGCTTCAGAACCATAGGCCAATATGAATGGGGTTTTCCCTATAGGAGTTTTAACTGTCATCCTACAGGCCCATAGCACAGCGTATACCTCTTCAATCCATCTTCCCTTTGCCTCCTCTAGCTTCTTCTTAATACCATCAAGGATCATCCGATTCATCGCCTCGGTTTTCCCATTTGCTTGGGGTCGGACAGGGGTGGAGAATAATTGTTTGATCCCAACTCTTTCACAATATTTCTTCAGAGAGACATTCTTAAATTGAGTCCCATTGTCTAAGATTAATGTATTTGGGAGACTATACCTACAGAAGATGTTTTTTCATAAGAATGAAAGGTTTTCTACTCTGTAATAGTGATCATCGGCTCGGCCTCTACCCACTTTGAAAAGTAGTCTACCTTCATAATCAAGTACCGATAGTTATTCACTGCTCTGGGCAAGGTTCCTACCAGATCGATTCCCCAAACTGTAAATGGACAGGGAGATGTAATAAAGGTCATAGGTTGATGAGTTTGGTGGGGGATGGTAGAAAACCTTTGACGTTTGTTACATTTCTTCACATATACTGCTACATCTTTGGCCAGGGTCGGCCATCAGTACCCCTGAGTTATTATCCCTTTAGCCAAGGACCTTCCTCTAATATGACTAGAGCAGGAACCCTCGTGCACGTTTTGAAGAATATACGGCACCTCAGATGGATGGACACATCTGAGTAATGGGAGTTAAAAACCCTTCTTATACAGAGTGCCCCATATGAAAGAGAATTTGGCAGCTCTGTATCTTACCTTCCTTCTCTCAAATTTTGATGGAGGTAGCTCCCCCTCTTTGATGTATCTGAACAGTGGATCTATCTATAAAGCTCCTCTGTTCAGATTCAGACAAGATTCAGCTGAACTATCATCTTTTTCAATGGTCGGTCGAAGTAATATCTCAACTAGCATTATTTATATAATGTTATTTTTTGTAGTTGAGGCTAACCTCGTAAGTGCATAGGCTCGGTCGTTGTCCAGATAAGGTATCCTCTTCATCTTCACTTCTTTGAAATTTTTCATCATTAACCTTACTTTCTGCAGGTATTTGGCCATTCTCTCATCCTTGGCCTTATATGCCCCCAAGATCTAATTTACAACCAATCTAGAATCATTATGGACTAGGAGATGGCTGACTCCAAGATCTCGAGCTAAGGAAACACCTACTACCAAGGTTTCATATTTAGACTCGTTGTTGGAAGCTTTAAAGTTAAATCTCATAGTATACTAGATGTCTGTGCCGTCTAGCATCGACACTATCAATCCGACACCACTTCTATTTTCGTAAGAGGACCCATCAATGAAGAGTCTCCATACAGTGTTGTCCTCTAAAAAGTTTCCCTCTGTTAGGGATCCTTGCTTGAAGATATATCTTCCCTTTTCATTCTTAACTGCCTTTTCTCCAGCTGTGCTTGTCTCACCCTCACTCGATTCGGGGCCGATGCTCCCTCCGAGATGACTATCTACAGTCTCAAATTTATCGATTTCAACCTCAGCCTCGTCCTAAGTGAACTCAATCATAAAGTTTTCCAATGCCTGGCCTTTAATTTCCACCCTCGGCTGGTAGATAATATCAAACTCTCCTAGCTCAATTGCCCATGCCATTAGTCTCCTTAATTTCTCAGGTTTGTGTATGACTTGTTCGAGCAGTGAATCAGTGAGGACGAACATGGAGTGAGCTTGGAAGTATAATTTCATCTTTCTAGAAGCCTGAATCAAAGCATAAGCCAACTTCTCCATCTTAGGATACCTCTGCTCGAACCAGAGCTTTATTGTTGAAATATACTGGCTTCTGTACCCTGTTCTCTTCCCTCACAATAGCATCACTAATGGCCGACCCTGATACGGCTAGGTACACATATAACTTTTCTCCTTGGACTGGTCGAGATAAAAGTAAGGGAAATTGAGGTAAAACTTCAGCTCCTTAAAAGCTTTATCACATTCCTCATTCCTTTCAAAGGCTTTCTTGAGGATTTTAAAAAATGGAAGGCATTTATTTGTGGCCCTAGAGATAAACCTGTTAAGTGAAGACACTCTTATAGTAAGTCTCTGAACCTATTTGATAGTCTTGGGTGTCTTCATTTCTTATCTGGATTAGCCTCTATTCCCCTTTGGTTGACAATAAAGACCAAAAACGTTCCAGCTCTGACACCAAATACGCACTTAGCAGGATTGAGTTTCATCCTTTACTCATCCATGGTATCAAAGGTTTTTTCAAGATTGGCCGCATGAGTGCTAGCCTTCAGACTTTTAATCAACATATCATCCGCATAAACTTCCATGGACTTTCCAATTTGATCCTCAAATATCATATTCACCAGACATTGATATGTATCCCCGGCATTCTTCAGGCCGAAGGGCATCACTTTGTAGCAATACGTACCCTTATTTGTGATGAAAGTTATTTTGTTTGAATCAGCCGGGTCTATGAATATTTGGTTGTATCCAGAATATGCATCCATAAAGCTCACCAACTAATGACTTGTTGTGGCGTCTACCATCTGATTAATACGAGGAAGAGGAAAGTTGTTTGTAGGGAAGGACTTGTTCAGATAGATAAATTCCATGCACATCATCCACTTACCTTTGGCTTTTAGCACTATGACGACATTAGACAGCCATTCTGAGTAGATAACTTCTTTAATGAACTCGTCTTCTTCAAGCTTCTTCACCTCATCTCTGATAATGTTATACTTTTTATGGGAGTAAATCCTTATCCTCTGCTTAATTGGATTGGCATTTTCCACTACATTAAGCTTGTGACACATGATCTTAGGGTCAATACATGGAACGTATGCATGACTCTAGGTGAAGATGTTTTGTCTTTTCTTCAATAACTTGATCAGCTCGTCTTTGATCTCAGGCTTTAGGGCTTTGCCGACCTGGATGATTTTTTTTTACTTGTCCTCATTAAGGATGATGGATTCTACCTCTTACACGACCTATCCCTTTTTGAGCTTTGTCTCATCCCTTGAATATATAGTGTCAATGTTGTAAGTAGTGGTAGCTTTTTTGTATGCCTCTCTTTCCTCTACAGAGTTGAAGTAGCATTCACGTGCCGATGTTTGGTCACCCTCACCTTCCCCTACCCCATAAGGAGTCGAGAATTTTATCATCTGGTGGACCTTTGAAGGCACGTCCTCAAACTCTTTGAGGGCCACTTGTCCAAGTATGAGGTTATAAGCTGAGAAGACGTTCTCATCCATGATAAAAAAAAGTTAATTTTTCTAGTTAGCCATTTTTTCCACTCATCCCCCATTATTATATCCAGCTCATACATCCCTAAGGGGTGAACTTTCTCTCTGTTGAAGCCGATCAGAGGGTGGTGGTAGGGGACGAGCCTTGCTCGGCTAAGTCCCAAGGCCATGAAACAAGGCCAGAACATGACGTGTGTCGAACTTCCCCCATCAACTAAAATCCTTGGCACCTCACATCCATGCACTCTGGTTATGATGGAAAGGCGGTCATCATGTGGAGCAAGGATACCCTTAAAATCCAGCCTAGAAAAGTCGACTATCAGGGTGTCCATGTCCACCTTCTTCCTTTTCTCAGATTTCACATTAATTAAAGTCGAGTGCACAACCTCGACCTTTATAACTGCCTTTGCCTCTGCCATATGAGATTTTTTGTCGGCTACATCAGAGCCTCGTCTTGACAGTCCCCCACAGATCATTCCAACACCAAGGGACATCATGTTTAACCTCTTTACTAGGACAATGTCATCCTTTAGTGGGAGGTCAGGCTCATCATCTTCGTCGTCTGAGGGATCATCACGCCTTATAGGGACATCCTCTCGGCACTTGTCATTCCTTCTTTTCCTAAGGTCGGCTCGGCCACCTTGTGAAGCACCTTTATCTACATACTTCCTCAATTTTCTAGCCTTCAGCATTTTCTCAATCTCATTTCAATGCAAAGCGTTTGTCAGTCAGATGACCGTGGTCTTGATGGAATTCACACCATAAATTTGTGTTCCTATTGTGAGGAGGATCCCTTAGCTTTTCTGACCACCTTAAAGATCGATCGTTCTTTATCTCATTGAGGATGTGTTCAAAACTTATAGTCAATGGAGTGTAGTCTCTAAACTTATCGTTTGCTGACCTTTCCTTCCCATTTTTATTCTTTTTATGGAACTTGCTTCCACTGCTGTTTCCTTTCTCATCTGCATACTTAACAGCCAATGCTTCCTTAGCATTCATGACCTTCCCAGTTGTTTCCAGCAGCTCGGCCATTGACTTGAGAGGGTCTTCAGTAAGCTTCCATAATAGCTTTCCCTTTGGAGACCTCTTGTGAGGGTTGTCATAACTATAATTTCTTTATAGTCCTTCACTTCTAACTTTTCCTTGTTGAACCTTACAATGTAGTCTCTTAGACTCTTATTTGTCCCTTGCTTGACATATAGCATATGGGTCGTCTTTTTCTGAGGTCTTACCCCAAAGAAAAAGTTGTGTATGAATCGATCGGCTAACTTCTTAAAATTCTTAATGGAATTCTTTGGAAGAGAAGTGAACCAGACGTGAGCAGCCCCGATTAAGGTGCTTGAGAAAGATCGGCACCTCATCTCATCAGAGATGGAGTAGATATCTGCTGCTGACAGGTACATTTCAATGTGATGGACATGGTTGGTGCTTCAATCATATTTAGGAGACACTACAGGAGGCTTAAATCTAACGATCTTTGCCATAGAGGGTGAACCCTCTAAGTACCCCATGTGCAAAGGGTCTCGGTTCTTTAGGATATCCCCAATATTATCCTCAATCCTTTGAATTGAGTCATTCCATGGCTGAGCAACATCGGCCTGGATGAGGTTGTCCCCTACCACCTTTAAGGGACTTGGGGTTCCCCTGCTGTAACGCGGTGTTGGTTGTTGACCTCCCCCTGGCCTCCTTCTCAGCCGTGTGGGGGTCGGCCATGATGGGACCGACAAACTCCCCCTTCCCTCCTAGATCCAGCAAGATTTCTTGACCTTGCTAACCTACCTCCCAAGTCATTGGCTGGTTTTACCCTCTGTTCAATCGATCAAACGCTGAGCCTCTTGGGCGAACATCAGAATCTCGTCCACCACACTGACCTCAACTATGGTGAACAGGTCAAACTATATTGTTAGAAATCTCGTATGGCTCCCAGTATTCCATTAGATCATTATCGGCCTCCACATCGTCATAATGGTCCTCAGGGTAAGGGTGTCCTTGCCTCCCCAGGCCTAAACGCCTAGGGTTAGCAACGTCCTTCCGCCATTGGGGAGGAGGTAGATCTTTGCGTGGTGCCTAGGGTGGTCCCCTATGTCCTGGTGTTTTTCTTGTGCAACTATCGGAGTGATCATCTCCGGGGAAATTCCTGGTGGACTCATCATCATGTTTTAGCTGAACTGGGCAAATTTCTCCTTCATAGCTTGTTGACATGCCACCAAGGACTTCAAGGCTGTAGCCACCTCATTCATTTAGGACTGAGATGGTGCTTGACTCGAACTAGGTCCTCCACCACCAGCTAGTGGAGGAGGTGGTGGTAATTCAGGTGTCATGTGATGTCCTGAAGTTTGAGTTATGATTAAAATATTGGTGACCTTGAGAACCTTAATGGATCTCTTTTAATGGTGAAACAGCTCCACATAGAGGGGAGGATTGGTTCACCACCAGAGTCTCCGGTAAGTCCAAGCTTCAAAAAGGAAGAGATATAGCTTCTCTTTCCCACAGACGGCGCCAAACTGATGATGTTGGAAATAGCACCACCAGATGAAGGTGTTGTTGAGCTCAAATAAGTATAGCAATGGCAGAGAGTAAGCAATTTAAATGTAGAAGGAGATGAGGAAAAGAAGAATAGCACACCAATATAAGTGGTTCATCCTATCAAGGCCTATGTCCACTGTACAGGTGAGTGATCTTTACTATCAAATAAGGGCTCTACTGGCCTTGTGATACAATATACTCACTTTCTATCTCTTCTACTGTGTAGTTTAACAGAGCTTTCGTTATGGTTTACAGTATCAATCCCACCACAAGAAAGGGGAAGACAAGTATATATAGTGCTTGGGGGTGTAGTGTACCCCCGAGCATGCAATGGGTGTGAGTGTGATGATCTAGCCAATCTCATGCGGGAACCTGGTTGTGCCACATGTAGATAATGATGACCAAATATTCCCTCACCTGAGGGAATGATTTAGTTATAACGGTTATGCCCATGTGTTCCAAGTCTTCCTTATGCTTGCATATGCGCTGACCTGTGGTATCATTAACTGGAACCTCGGCTTATCTTGGGACGAGGTTGATGATTCCTATAGTCTCAGGTTCCTCAAAATTATACCACAGATAGGCTGAGGTCCCTCACAAATGTCGCCTCCTCAAAAAAAAATTCCTTCTCCATTCTCCTCACAAATGTCGCTTCCTCCTTCAACATTCCCCTTCTCAGTGCCTCAGCATGCCACCGATCTTGGATCATCGTCAACAACCCATGCTGATTATGGTGAGAAAAACTATATTAAGGACCTAAGCGGTAATGTTTTCATTGGGGTGTGAACGCTCATCTCCACTAAAGTAGTCACTTTGTTACATAATCGGCCTTTGCAGGAGGGTGAGTGTCAGATCCTGGTTGATAAAGTATATGTCGGTTGTGAAGATGCTCCAGTGTACGTCACCAGCGGAGAAAGGAATTTATTGAAAAATTATGTAGACTCTTTTGACACTTGACTAGTTTATCATTTGATGAATATGTAGTAATAATTTTATTATGATATAATAATATCACTATACAAATTTATTTAATTTGAGTTTAAGTGGGTGTGTTCTTATTTTAAGTTATTACATTATTCTATTGATTGGTACGTTGTTGATATTTATGTTATTTATGCCTTTTTATGCAACATGATATTTATTTTATCATGTTAACATAGGACTCCAATTTGAATATTATTAAATGAATTTTCCACAATACAACGAGTGAATGGGGGAGACTGACCGAATATCTAATAGTTATCTTAAAGGCATTCAAGAATATATTAGCTACACCTTTAAGGACCCTAAAAGTGAGAAATTTCGTGTCCGTGCACCCATTGTATTAACGAAAAATATAAATCTTTAGAAGATGATGAGTTACATTTAATAAAGTGGGGAATTTGTCAAGATTATAACAAATTGACATACCATGGTGAGATACATGTACCTTATGTTCCCAAAGAATTACTGGTAACTGACCGCGTAACTAAGGACCAATGAGTGGAAATGCTAAATGATTCGCTAACACATTATCCATTGATCGACCTAATTAACGATGCTTACGGAGTCCACCACGACCAAAGTCACCAACTTATGGAGACAAATAATTCAGACAATGAACAATTTCATACTGAACTACCAGGAGATCGAGAATATATACGGTTGAAAGCCGATGCGGCTAGACCGTTGTATAAAGATTGCGATGAAGATCACTCAGTATTATATGAAATAATTGGTTTGCATAATTTGAAGAGTGATTTTGGTTTTTCAGGGAATAGCGTAATCGAAATTATTAAGTGGGTTAAAGAAATTATCCCAAAAGAGAACGCGTTAACAGACAATTATCATACCATGAAGAAGAGCTTAAAGGGTTTGGTATTGAAATAAAAATCTATTCATGCATGTAAGTTTGATTGCATATTGTACCGAAATGAGCATGGAGAAAATGATGAATGTCCAGTATGCGGTGAGCTTAAATATGTCGTTTGTGAGAATGTAAAAGACAAACTGGTAATATATCAAAAGAGCTCGCAAGTCCCACAAAAGGTTTTAAAGTATTTCCCACTTGGGCTACGTTTAAAATGTTTTTTACTGTGCCATGGATAGCGGAGGCCACAATATGGCATACTCGATGCGAGGCAAATGGTAATCTAATGCGTCATCCACTTGATTCACTCGTCTGTCAAATTTTAAACGTACGACACCATGAATTTGCAAAAGAACCACGCAACATTCATCTTGCAATCTCAATCGATTGTTTTAACCCTTTCGGTAATTTAAGTACCAGTCAAAGTTATTGTCCAGTTCTCATGACGCCTTTAAGTCTCCCTCCAACACTATGCATGAGAAAGGAGTTCACATTGTTATCTTTATTGATACTAGGGACGAAGGCTCTAAGCGATGATATTGATATATTGCTAGCCCTATTAATCGAAGAACTTAAAGAGTTGTGATATAAAGGCGTGACAACGTTCGACTATCACAAGGGTGAAGAGTTCACACTTAAGTTAATGATGATGAGGGCAATCCATGGCCTTCCTGCTTATGGGAACTTGTCCGGTTGTAATGTTCATGGTTATTATGGATGTTCCACATATGGGGAGAAGACTGGAACCACTTGTCTACATCATAGTAGTAAGATGAGTTGCATGGGTCATCATAGATTTCTTCCGACCAGTCACCCTTTCAGGAATGACAAGTCTAAATTTTATCCTATTGGTCAAGAGCATCGGATGGCACATGATCGACTTTCTGGTCAGCAGATCGAGGAGAAGGCGGTGGCTGCGACTATGGGGAATAGGTATGTAGGCAAACACTATAAATTTGTAAACCTAAAGCATAAAGCAAGGGGAGATCCTAACGACCCTAGAGAAGAATGTTACAGAACATTTGATAGGAACATGTCTGGGTGGATCTCATTCCAAATATGGAGAGCGAGTTTGCCGAGATGTACAAGATATGAAACTAAAGAATAAATTTTGGTTAAAAAATGATCCTACAAAAGGAAGAATTTCTACCCCTCCGGTAGCTTTCACTTGAACTACTATTGAGAAGAAGATCCTCTTAGACACGTTCAATTTGAAGAATCCAACGGGTTATTCTGGTAATTTATGTATAGGATAGTAAGCTACCAAGAAAATGACTTAAAACAGTGCAAGTCTCACGACTGGCATGTAATCATCCAATTAATCCCTTTATTATTTCGGCATTGCTTCTCTGAAGGCAAAGATCTCCGTCGGGCAATTGTGCAAATCAGTTTGTGTTTTACCATAGTTTGTGCGAAAGTGGTAAACATAAGGCATATTAAAGCTGCAAAATCAACTTTAGCCGAGGTAGTTTATGTATTAGAGAAATATTTTCCTCCGTCGTTCTTCGATATCAGCATCCACTCACTTGCGCATTTATACGATGAATCTTTATTATGAGGTCGTTAGGTATCGTTGGATGTATCCTTTTGAGCGCTTAATGAAAACCTTCAAAGATTACGTAAAGAATACACGATATATTGGAGGGTCAATTGTTGAAGAATACGTAACTGTGGAATCATCGTTATATGCAAGGGAATATATGCCAGAACAAGAGGTGGAGAGGTTCAATTCGAGTGGATAAGGAGTGATTAAGGAAGATGACGAGTTTGAGGACGAATTACCACTTGGGAACCCTAAAGAGGTGAGACTCACAAATATACAATACGAGCAAGCAACTTGTTATGTCTTCAAATCGCAAGATGAAGTCGAAGACTGGAGAGACTGAGTATCTATTGAATTCTTTTTCGTTGATTATCTATATTTTATATTTTATGATCTAAAGTATACAATGTACTCGTAGGAAGTACGAGAACGAAATTCCCCAAAATCAAAGGATAAATTGCACGACAACTGATTTTAGGGCATGGGTATCAAAAAATGTAAATTTCACATCTTATGTATGCGGTTATTTATTCGTGTATGACTAAAACATGCTCTAATGCAAATTCATTAATAAATGCAGCTTCTAAAAAAAGGTGATGTCTCTTCCAGGCTTGCACGCCAAGCAAAAGGGCTTAGTTTTCGTGCGAAAGAGTTTAAGAAATTCCTCACCAACGGTTTTGATTTTATTTCTTATCCATATGAGGAAAATATTTTTACGCAAAATAGTGGAATATTAATTTCATCCTTGACCATCTGTATCTCTAGAAAAATGGATATAGGCCGTGACCACTAAATTTGGTAACACCCGATTTGGTCACGGACCAATTTCGCGACCCACAGCCTGTGGTCACGGACAAAATTCGTGACTAATCGCCCAGTTTGGTGTAGTGTATATTATAACACCCTGTTTGGATACCCAGAAAGCTAATTCAATATAACCCCTAAATTTGATTTTCTAACTTTAAAAATATTTTTGCTCATAAACTCTTGAAGTTTTTCAACTTTTGTGTTTTCACCTCAAACTTTTTCTAAAGCTTTTTGACATGTGATTAGGAACAAAAAATTACATCGTCAATCTTAAAAAGCTATGGAACCTTAAGTAAGAAAGGCGAACTTTATTCTTATTTTAAACCCCGACATTTATTTAATATGCAATTTTAAAACTTTTACCAAACTTTAAACATTTCACGAACCTTATTCTCACACATAAATATATTATTTCTTTTGTTAGAATTACACTTGACTTCCACATTTACCGAAACAAACTCCATAAAACTTTTTTAATAAACCTAAATAACAAGATAGTGATTTGTTATTCAGTATTATTCTCACGCAATGCCTTTGATTATGACTTTTATTGATATCACTATGTGATAGACCCAATATATCCTATTCACATTGATGAACTCATTTGAGTAGTTCAACCGTTTACGTATAATTGATTCGGATTTTTATGCTGACATTGTGCAATCATATTATTTCATATGATGTAGTTTTACCTAATTTTATTATAGCATTCATTATGAGTAGGGAATAATATTTCATTACACCCTCGACTGTATTATTTGGCCTATAGGACTCAGATGATTAAGAACTTAATTACTGCTACCATATGGAATTCCTTCTATTGACATAGCACGGTTACTTTTATCTCCAGTTATATGGATTAATTTATCTCTAATTTTTTTGGATTTATTTTGTTGTATGTATGGCTATTACCTTAATGCCTCTAAACAGATAATTATGGGTTATTTGTTGAGAAACCATCCCTAAACGTTACCAACTCTAACTAGATATTTCTATTTTTTGTTATATCATTCTAGAAAAATGTTAACTCATCCTAATATTAAATTTATTTTCATATTGAATTTCTTATACTGACTCATCAAAGCTAATGTTTTGAGCTATATAGAATGAGAATTATCTACTTGGTAATTTTTCTTATGTTTTTGAAATTCTAGATTTACTCAGGCAATAAAGAAGGAAACATCTCCCCAACCCCGCACAAATATAACGCGTCACCTCATGTGACTCTAGCAAATTATATATTAATAGAAAACTAGTCATAGCTCCAAATTTCCTATAATAATTTTCTATGCTACTACTTGTAAATGGATGTAATCTATGTTTTACAAAGCCACATGTCGTACTTTTTTATTTCATTTGTTTTTAATACCTTTTAGGGAATATGTAATAAAAGATGGTGCCTCTATCTAGAATGCGTGTAATGAATAATGTATTTTAATACTTTACTTAATGTTGAAAGATACCAGTATTATATAGCCTTATTGTTACCATTATTATTTATATTTCTACTATTTAATTATTTCCCCGTTTAACCTATCAATCCAACCCTGAATCACTTCTGATTATTCGGAGTGTGACAACATGGTATCAGAGCTTACTTGAGAGTGCCAGGTATACTACTCCTATACGGGACATATTTAGAAGTATAGTTATTATATGCTTTCATAATTTCTTTTGATTATTTTCGATACCAATTATTTGTCTTGCAACAATAAATGTATGGGATAACATCTACTTAAACACTGATGGTGTCGACAAAGAACAGTTTAGCCAAACTATCAGAGAAGAAGGGTATAATAAATATGTAAGGCAATTAGGGACGCCAATTGAGAATGGGCAGTTGTAACACCAAATATTATGCGTCACCTATTGACATGTCGATTATGTGGAAAGGAGAATGCAATGAAACAAGCTCGATAATTTTCTGAAGAAGAAGAGTTTCTGCAGCAAGCAATTTACTTAGCATGGAATGTCACGCTGATAGATGAACTGCGTATAACTCCACCGGTATCTCCCATTGACTACGAACTAAATCTATAATCTCTCGACGGTACCACATCATCATCAAGCACAAGTACTAGGGGTTCTGAGGAAGAGGATCAGTAGGAGGGACAACTTATTCCTCAAGCGGGATAGACAACTGAGAAGATCATGATCACTACAAAATAAATAACTTATGGGAATGTGTGTAAGGGAAGTGTGAGAAATTGAGTGGTACATTACTACTAATATAGCATATTAAGAACTAATTAGAAAAGTTAGGACGTTTTAACATGTTTTTATTTTATAGATATGCTAAAGTTTCCTTGTCATAATTTGATATTTTATTAATTATTTTACGAATATGTTATAGTTTAATTATTTTTTACTTCTATTGGATAGTGAATACTCGTAATGTTAACGCAACACTACGATCGGGATCTATGTCAACCAGTCCGTTTAAAGTCATTGATAGCATAGCCAAATTTTTGCAAGAACTCACTGGACTAGACACGCACGTCAGAATCCTATACTAGGGATTGATATATCTGTAGAGGTTCAACGAATAAATGCTCTGACAAAATTTGTATGACAATGACCTCAGACTTTTCATCGCAAACCTAGAGCATCAGAGGATGAATGTTGGTTTAGGCAAACTCTAAAGTGACTAAACGGATTAGGAATACTACCTGAACTCCAAATTGATTTAGCCACTTTTTGATTTGAAAACGAGGCCAATCACTGGTGGCAATTACCTAAAATGTAGAAATCAATTTGAAGACATGTTCTTAAAATATTACTTTATGAATCTTTACGCGATCAGCTGACGATGGCATTTTTGGGACTCCAACAGAACAATATGATGGTATCACAATACGAGGCCCAATTCATAGAAGTCTTCCATTATGCTCAAGAATATATTGATGCTGATATAAAGAATTGTAATATTTTGAACAATGGATTAAAGCCAATATCAAATCCTTCCTTACTCCTTTGCGAATTCGTTAGTTCAGTAAACTGGTCGAAGTAACCAACCTCATTAACTAGAATCCTTCTCCAAGTGGAACTTTTCGTAGTAATCTTCCCCTTACCTGAAATAATTATAATAATCATTCACTAAATCTTTCCATGCAAAATCACCCCAATTTTAACCTAATGTAGGACGATCATACAACTAGATTCACCATCAAAATAGTGTGACACCCCGCTTAATTAAATATCGTTCGATCAGTCCTTTATTAAATTAAATCAAGATTTATATTTGGCTCATTTTTAGCATCACTGTCGAAAATCAAATTAATTACTAGCCACCTAAATGATAAATTAAGCTGGTGCCAAATTTTATCTTTCATTAAGAATATAAATAAACATGCGGAATAAAATAAAGTTAATAAGCCAAACACACCATCAATGAGTCTGAAATAAATGCTTAATAAAAAAAATTCGCCGAATAAACCATCGGCAATAAATCCAAATACAATAATAAGTAAATAAGTCCATAACTAAAACTGAGAGTAACTGGGCAACACGCCCTAAATAAACTGTAACTGAAAAGAGATCCCTGGCTAGGAATGAAGAACAGATGCATCTAATCAAATCTCTACACGCATCCACATGTGCCTTAGCTACATATCCCTCAAATAGAATCTTAAGCCAAGCATCCCTGTGGCTGGTGTGACACCCCGCCCAATTGAATATAGGGTGATCAGTCCTCTACCAATTCAAAACAGGATATTCAGTTGGTTCATTCTTAGCATCACTGTCGAAAAACTTTTTAACATATTAATCACCTAATATAAAATTAAGCTAGGTGTCAAAATATTTCCAATTTTAGTAAAACCAAGTAAATCCATTTCTTTCCATCTTAAAATATAAACCATTCACCACACATAGGAATATAATAAATGTTGAACATGAATCAACTACTGAAATAAATAAGATTGGGTAAAACCTCCCAGTTCAAAACTCCAAACCATAAAATAAACTGAATACAATATCTCTGATGAAGAACTAGAAGTGGGTGACATATACCCTAAATAAAAGTCTAGATGAAACTGAATGAAAATGATAGATGCGTCTATTGCAATCACCTACAGCTTCCACAACAGCTGCAGCACGTCAAACAACCCAAATCTCTAAATCTGGTTCCCCTGTGGCTGAGCACCTGATATAATACATATATATAGCAAAATAGAGAAGAGATACAAGAAACGGGTCAGAGCCCGATGTGTAAAAATGATTTAGCAAGTATTTAAAATTGGTTATTAAAACAAGTCTTGTACGCATGTTAGTTATCGAACTCTCACATGAGTTTCTCACCTCTCGTCTATTGTGCATGCCTAACGTACATATAATCTCCCCCTAGTTATACCTCCTAGTCTAACTAGTCATAAACCATACTAATACTAGCTATGCTCACTAGTAGTATTCTCGTATCGCCCATACAATACGCTAATCAGATAGTTTATCTCACATACTAAGTTTCATTATTCACCGTTTGAATGGTTAATCTTTTATTCACTAAGATTATTTTATTTATCATTTCCATTTTATATACTAGTTTCACAAAGTAGAAAGTTACCCAAGTACACTCATACATATATATAGTCTCATCATACCTATATATATACATTAATCCTGCACCCTGAGGTTAAGACCACTTGGTGCAATGTAATGATTATTATTATTACCAAGTCTACTAATTTCACACAGTAGAAATATTCACAAGTTCATATATATATATATATATATATATATAGTCACATCATCCCTATAGATATATGTATATATATACAAATCCTGCACCCTCGGGTTAAGACCCATTAATGCACCTATCCAGAACATCCTGCATCCCCGGGTTAGCACCCATTAATGCACCTATCATTAACAATTCAGCACCCCGGATTATCACCCATTAGTGCGCCTAACAATAGAATCTTGCATCCCCGGGTTAGCACCCATTAATGCGCCTATCAATAATAATCCAGGACCCCCGATTTATCACCCATTAGTGCGCCTAACAATAGTCATCCTTGTACCTCCGTGTTATCACCCATTAGTACACTTAACAATAGAGTTTCTGCACTCCCGAGTTATCACTCATTAGTGCGCTTAATTATAAGTTTCTTGCACCCCCGGGTTATCACCCATTAGAGCTCTTAACAATAATATCAGATAATAGGCATACACACATCCTATTATAATTTATAGGTACTTCTCCAACCTACATACATACTCCCCATACGTATTTTAACCTCATCACTACGTATAGTATAAATATTTAGATTACTATCTCTCTCGTAATCTCCAATGTACATTCTCACTATACCGAAATAATTAAAGTATTAATTCTCCCATACTTTTCCCGAAAGTCTGTCCTATTTGAATTTACTATTTGGCACTTTCTCTCACTCCAATAAATCGGCAAACTCAAAACTGGACTTTGAGAAAATCCCCAAAAATTCCCTCTGTCGCTCGAACCAGAAGGGTTGTCGTTTGAACGACTTCCAGTGTCGTTCGAGCAACTTCGCTCGAGATTCCATCTCGCTCGAACGACTTCGCGCGAGATCGCGCGAGATGTCACTGTTCGTCTTCTTTTCCAGAATTCTGCATTTTTCCACCATTTATGAACCTAGAAACCTCTAAGATTCAACACCCAATGCCTCATCATCAATACCGATCAACCCTAACTGGTTATAAATCATTCCTAACCTCCTAGGATCATTAATTCGTCATAAATCATCATAATTATATAAAATCCCCAAATCAATTCATATGAACCCTAGTTTTCAAATTTTCAATTAAATAGCCTAATCAACCCAGATTCGTTCATCAATATATAATTCAATATCGTAGTTCATCCTCTACATTCATGACAAAATTTTAACAACTAATTACCCCAACCTCTAATCATCATTTAACCTCCAATTTTCACCCAATTAACATGTAAAGTAAGGATTGAATTCACCTACACTAACATGAGTATGATTATTGCTAAAGAAAGAAAGTAATAAACACTTGCCTCGAATATGACGGTCTGATCCATTGGTGATGTTGGTATATACACGTTCCTCTCTTCTCGATCTACGCATTGGTGGTCACGGTTATGCAAGGTGAGGATGATTTGGCCTTCCTTCTTGGGTTTTGGTTCTCCCCCACACTTTCTATGGCCGTTCTTTTCTTTTCCAACTCTCAACCCTAATGGACTTCTTTAGGCTGATAAAAATAATTCTTATTTTTCGTCCATTAATTCCACCCAAAAATACAATTTACCAAAATACCCTATCGGGACGTCGGTTAGGCCTGAAATTGTCCCGGGACCCAAACTAAACACCCGGTTATACTATTTTGACTATCTTGGACCTTTCGGACTCAATGGCGTACTCGAAATGACCATACGAGTTAATAAAAATAAATTTTCTTTTTATTCTATTCAATTAGTCCCGATATGACTCACACGCGTGTCAGACTTAAATTACCAAACTGTCATATTTCTCACTTCCGACAATTTATCAAATGTTATAATTCCATATTACATATCACACAGTAATATTCAATAATTCTCAACAAAAAGTATTAATCCTTGGCACGCTAGTTAATAATTATTTTAATACGGATTACAAACAAATTAATTTCACACATTTTAATTTAATTAATCCAACAACAATAATTAATTGCATACTTATTCCCATAATAATAATTAATCACATAATTAGTTAAATCGCCAAAAATACGGGGTGTTACAGCTGAACACCTAAAAAGTTTTTAAAATATTTTGCAGTAAGGGTTAGAACCCCAGAAATTTTGAAAATATTTAGCGAGTGATTTAGATTACAGTAATTAAAATGCAAGAAAACTTTTCATATTTAAGTTAGTGTCGCACTCACATGATATAATTCTCACCCATCAGCTATTGTGCACACCTACTGCTTTTCTTATAACCTTCCTAGTTACAATACCCCGTCTAACTAGCCTTGTTAATCGTTGCTTGAAACCTTACTCGACCCCGAGTAACTTTTCTAAAGATTGTTAAGTTATTACTCTCATTAACTTAATTTATCATCTTTTAATTTATTATATAACAAATTTCGTTAGTTATATAAATAGTACCAATGCCCCCCAAGTATTTTACCCGTATATAATTATCAACACTATTATATACATAAATATACTACTTATCACACATACAAGTTGTATATAGTATCCAACCTCCCAAGTAAGGACTCACCGGATGTTTTATCTAAAATACTATCATCTCAAGTATACTCACCCACCTAGACACCCCGACTCGGTTAGCTTCCCAAATCGGTTAAAATAATAAAACGTAGCAGAGGCGGTCATAGTTCCCACCGAAAGTGAAACCAAATCATACCCTCACCTCTAATAATGGATGTTGCGATCTGGGGATCATACTCGCATTTCTCCTCAAGCCAGGGGATTCATCCACATCACGCAACCTCCCATGATAGCACTAGAGGGGTATGTATTCCTATAAATAATATTCACACCAATATTTATAAAGTACACAAATATATATATATATACTACACATCACCGCACATATATATTTAGTTTAACCTGGCTAATCCGTGCACAAAACCCGTAGCACTAGCCTAAAGTATCCGAGTCAAATCCCGACTCTAAGTTAATTAATTTTCCCATTAATTAATTTATTAACATGGTCACACTCTCCTCAATATATCCGGACTCATTCCCTTAGTCCTTAAACTATTCCTTAGGATTTATATCTCCAAATTCTATAATAATAAATTTCTAACTCCCTTATTAAAAACTTATTGTTATAATTACTAAGGAATTATCTATGAGAGAAATCAACCTCAAAACCCATCCTCTCCGGCCCAAATAAAAAGTAGACCAAAACTAGGCCTAGTCGTCAGCGTCGTTCGAACGACCCACCACATCGCTCGAACGATGGGTGATGTCGCGCGAACGACGGCCCAGGTCATTCGAGCGACCCCTGAGTATTTCTCTCTCCTCTTGTTCTTCTTCTTTTATTCGATGCCATGAATGATTCAGCAATTTTTTTCTAAACCCAGATTCCCTTACTGTAATTCTTAAATTCTAAATCCATGGCTAATGAATCCCTTACAAATTTAAACGAACTCTTAAATAGATTGAAACCTAAATCCTAGATTAATTCAACAATCAAAATACGATTTCTCCACAATATACCTGATAAATTTAACCTCTCCCCCGATACCCAATTCACATGTAGGATATCTAAGATTAGAAACCCAAATTTATATATTACCCCAATCCCAAAATAATGGTTTTGTCACACCCACTATAATATGGATTGAAGACTGCAACACTTGACTTCTCAAATTCGTAGAGTCGAAATATCTTGGTGTTTATGATGATTCCTCAAAGAATACACCCAATTTCCTTTGATTCCACTATCTCCTTGCTTTCTCCCTCTTTTCTTCTTTATAGAGCTAGAGTTTTCCCTTTAGAATTATGTTTGTCAACACTTTTCTAATTTGGATTTTATTATAATTTTCCTTTAGATTTGTGTTCACCTTAAACTCTTAAACTTTGATCTTCTAAAGTAAATCCCAAAATTATGCTTGAAGGCCAAGTTAAAGCGGCCCAAACACCCCCGTGTGCCCTGTCATGCCTAAAAACTCCTCGAGACCCATTTACTATCCCCGGGTACACTTTTCCAACTATTTCGGCCTATCCAATCCAGACTCAAACGTGCACTCATAATCGTCATCCGAATTAGTTTACTAAAATTCCTATCTCGACCTCCAAATAGTCTATGCCTGACTCCCCGTTGGAATAAAATAATACCACGTCACTATCACTCGCTATGAAGTAAATCAATTATTACTATTCACTTAGTAATTTATATGCCATAATTATTAACTATTTATTCTTTCAATTAATAATTAAATAAAATCACACAAATTAATTTAATTAAATTACAACACACAAGTACTTTAAACTAGCCGAATGAAGTAAATAATATATGCTAAAAATACGGGGTGTGACAAACAGTGGTACTACAATTCGTACCCCTGGACACATTACACCCAGTGCCCCAAGCTTCATAAACCTAATTACAATCCTGGATCCGTTATGAACACAAGCAGAAACATTGAACCATGATGAACCGTGGGAAGACCTCCAGTGACACTAGGAAAATTTGTTTGTAAACCTCTGCCAAGAAACTCCAGCAACCAAGGATCTATACCCATCAATGCAACCCAAGGCCGGTCTTTTGCACTATTAACGCAAATAGAATAACGACATTATTGAAGGTAATGTTTTATTTCATGACCTTACAGCACATACATTAAATGATTATGGATCATCTCACTCATTTGTTAGTTCGAAAATGATGACCTTAGCAAATCTTATTCCTATTACTTTAGATCATCCGATTTTCATAAATATGCATATGGGTACCATCACTAGGACACGACGGGTTTGCAAAAATTGTGAGGTAAAACTCGTGGTAGGAACCATTATTATTGATTTTGTGATCTTAGACATAGTAAAGTTTGATATCATTATTGGGATGATGCCTTATCCACAAACAATGAATATATTGATTGTTCTTCAAGAAAAAAAAATCTTTCGAAACTCTACCACCCAAAATAGAAGATTTCAGGGATGACAATCCATAACTTTCTTAAAATATATCCTCTTACTCTTTAAAACTTCTTGACGATTATGAAGATGTATTTCCTAAAGAGTTACATGGAATTCCCTTATCAATAGAAATTGAGTTCATAATGAATTTTTTCCCCAAGACCTCTCCCATTTCTATACCACCCTATCGAATGTCACCTTTACAACTACGAGAACTTGGAACCTAACTTGATGAATTGTTAACCAAAGGGTTTATTCAACCAATTACATCCCCCTGCAGTGATCCAATCATGTTTGTGAATTAGAAATATGATTCATTTCAATTATGTATAGATTAACATAGATTGAACCAAGTCACTATTAAGAATAAATATCCTTTTACAAGGATAGTTGATATATTTGATCAATTACGAGGTTCAAAGGTCTTTTCGAAGAACGATTTATGCTAGGAATATCATCAATTGAGGGCAAAATCAAAGACATATCCAAAACTTCTTTGCGAACTCGGTACGGAAACTTTGAACTTTTACTAATTTATTTTGGACTTACTAATGTCCTAACCGATTTGATGGACTTAATACATCACGTATTTCCACTATTTTCGAACCAATTTGTGATCATATTCATTGACGATATCCCAAAAGTTTGCAAATCATCTAGACACCTTATGACGTCACCAGTTGAATTCCAAGAAGAGAGGTGTGACTTCCTAATGAAAGACGTAAAATTTCTAGGGCATGTTATTATGGACCTAGGAATCCAAGTAGACCCAACAAAAACGGTTGCAGTTATGGAAGGGCCCCAGCCCACTATTGTAAATAAGTTTTGTAGTTAATAGGCTATATGGTTGTTACTGATGATTCGTAGATAGATTATCCACTATTGTTATACCTCTTATTAAGTTTACACGAAAGGATACACACTTTTGGTGTAATCTAGAATGTACACAATACTTTTGTACCCTGAAAGAACAATTAACTACCACCCCTGTGCTTATAATACCTTCTAGTTCTATGAGTTACGATGTATATAAGGATGCCTCCTTACAAAGTCTAGGATGTGTACTCATCCAATTAGGAAAAGTTGTAGAGTATGGGTCACGACAACTGAAACTCCACAAATGTAATTATCCAGTTCATGATCTGGAGTTAGCCACTATTATTTTTGCCTTGAAAATTTGGTGATGTTACTTATATGGAGTAGAATCTAAATTATTATCAGATCACAAAAGTTTAAAATATATCTTTACGCAAAAAAATGTGAATTTGCGACAAATGAGATGGATGGAATATTTAGAAGATTATGACTTCCAATTACAATACCACCCAGGGAAAGGGAACAGGGTATCTAATGCCCTAAGTCATAGAATTAGTGGAAGATCAATCAAGACACGTGCATATCAAATCATTCTTATATTAGCTGACTATAATCTACAAAGTAAAACTTCTACTATCCTTCATAACATCAAAGCATGCCCACATCTTTAAAGGAGGATAATTAAGCAACAAGCCATCGTCAATTTTCTCGCTGCTCAATATCGAAGGATTGAACTTGGAAAATCTAGCACATAATGGACATATCGCCCAATCAAAGGAATGAGATTTCATAACCTAATAAGTGTACCTTAAGATTTCAAGCTAGGAGAAGAACTTTTACAAGAAGTTCATCATTCCAAATTTATTACCCATCCTGGAAACACCAAAATATATCATGCACTTAAAAGGAATTTTTTTTGGGCGGAAATGAAATGAGACATTCAAACCATTAATGCCAAATGTATAACCTGTCAAGATTGAACATCAATATCCGGGTGGAATCTTATAACCTCTTCTCATCCCATCCTAGAAATGGGATCATGTTACTATAGACATTTTTAGTAGATTACCTCCCACATCCTAAGGATATAATTCAATTTGGGTAATCATAGATTGATTAACTATGTCAGCTCACTTTCTTAGAGTACGTACCACTGATTCAGTTCAATGACTCAACAACTTATACCTTCACGACATCATCAGATTACACGGGACACCTATATCTATTATATTTTATCGAGATCTTCAATTTTTGAGACATTTTTGGCAAGCTCTACAAAAAGCCATGAGTATTAAATTACTTCTTAGCACCATATTTCATCCCCAAACTGATGGATAATTCGAAAGCCTAATTCAAATATTAAAAGATATGTTGCGAGTATGCTCATTAGATCTAGTAGGAAATTGGGGTGATCATTTTGCATTCCTAAATAATAGTTATCAAGCAAGTATTCAAGCTGCTCCATATGAAGCACTTTATGGAAGACCCTATCATTTTCCACTTTGTTGGAACGAATCTGGAGAAAATCATATTTTTTGACTAGAAATTATAGCAGAAACCACCGAGAAAATACATTTAATCAGAGAAAGGTTTGAGGAAGCTCAAAGCCGACAATAAAGTTATGTTGATCATCCTAGACGACCCCTTGAATTTTGAGAAGGAGACAAAGTTTTTATAAAACATCTCCTTGAAACGGAATTATTATATATAAAAGAAAGAGAAATCTCACGCCACAATACATCGGACCTATTATTGTTACAAAACATATTGGACTAGTAACCTATCGAATAACATTACCCCCTGATTTGACACAAATTCACAATGTATTCCACGTTTCTCAATTAAGAAAATATATTGCTGACCCAAGACACATCATCAGATAAGACGGACTATTAATACAAACTAATCCCGACTTTAAAGAATGACCTCTGCAGATCCTAGACACTATAAATCCAGTACTTCGCACCAAGACTGTCCCTTTAGTGAAAGTTCTCTAGCAACTTCATGGACTCGAAAAACTAGCCTGAAAACTTAGGGATGTCATATATCAATAATATCTCGAACTATTAGAAGGTAATTTCGAGGGCGATTTTTTTTTGGTAGGGATAATTGTAATACTTGTACAGAGAAACACATCAAGACTAGGCAATCTCTATATATATAATCAAAGAATAAATAATTTTATCTTTACATATAAAGATTGTAGTAAAAAAATGGATTACTATAAATATAAACCTTAGAAAAGCATAAATTCCAAAGTTACCTTAGAGTTTCAATAATTTCAAAACACCCCCTAAAATTTTTAATTAATTTTAAACTATCAAAATGAAGTATAGATTCCAATGTTTCTTTATAAATAACTTCAATACCTTTTAAAGCTACAAATCATCCCCTCATATTACTCCCCTAAGTTTTGGAAATTACATAAAGACCCTAAAAGTTTAGTAATAAAGGAAAATGACTTACAAATTAAACAAAAAAACTTTAGGGACTAAAACCTAAACACCTACCATCTTCCTTATCACCTGGACTGATAAGAATGCTAGCTAAACACCATGGTAGCCAATAGTAGTCTAGGGTAAAACTACCCATTTTTACACCCAAAATTTTCTTTAAGAATTGCTCTCATTAGACCAGAAAAACCCACCCCAATTTCAACCAATAACACCCCCCACAACCTCCCCTATATAAAACCCCTCTTTGTTAAGAAGAATCGGTATAAATAATAGCTAAAAACCTAAATCGAGATTCTGTCATTTTCGAGTATACTTACATTTTATGTTTATAACTTAGTTCTTTCAATATCAAGTAGTTTCTACACTAGTTTAGGACTCAATTATGCTTTTACATGTAAGCTTTAACGAAAAAATACCAAGTTAAGGTGTAAAATTCATAAAACACTGTGAAAGCTTGAACCAGTTTCAGGGTATAAATACTTATCCTTAGACTCATAGCAACTCAACTAAAGTGTTTAATTTTCGTATAGTATGTTTGCATGCCCGGGAATTGATTTTTTTCATTTTGACAATAAAATTTTCAAATTAAAAATTCTATCTATAAACTATAAATTAAAACTTCAAATCAAATTAATTTTGTTCCAAATTCACACACAAAGCAAACTATAACACTGCCAAGGTTTGAATTTCATTCTAAATCCACAAATATTCAACTGAAATTTTCAAAATTTTATAGTTCATGAAGAAGGAGCTACAGTTGACCTCGACCTTTAGAAGTTATATTTTTGGGATCCTTGTGAAAAATTAGGTAGAATGGCTTTTGAATCATCGCAAATGGTTTTCTATAATGAATTTAATTGAAAGTCAAAGTTTGAAACCCGGAAGTAAAAATTTGCAAGGTTGAAGATGAAGTGTAATTTAGGTGCTCGAGCAGGGGCAAATTCAATGTGTATATAGTTTGACCTTGCGCGTCAGAGCGCGTAACGAATCGAAAAATTCTGAAAAAAATTCCAAAACTTTTTATTTTATTTTTCTGGTCAAAATGGTATGTTATAAGACTCTGTCTGGATAACCAAAAAGCTAATTTGACATAAACCCTAAATTGGATTTTTAAACTTTAAAAGTATATTTGCACATGAACCCCTGAAGTTTTTCAACTTCTGTATTTTCACATCAAACCTTTTCTAAAGCTTGACATTATGAGAATAAAACAAGTCTATTAGAATCAATCTTAAAAAGCTAAGGAACCTTAAGTAATAAAACCAAACCTTATTTTTAATTTAAACCCCGACATTTATTTATTACACAATTTATAACTTTTACCGCACTTCAAACATTTTTCGATCCTTATTCTTACACATAAATACATTGTTTCTTTTGTCAGAATTACACGGACATCCACCTTGACCAAAACAAACTCCATGAAACTTTTTTGAAAAAACAAAATAACAAGTAGGTGATTTCTTATTCAGTATTATTTTCACGCAATGCTTTTTATTATGCCTTCTGTTGATATCACTATGTGGTAGGCCCAGTATATTGATGATGCTGGAAACAGCACCACCCTTCAAGGTGTTTGTAAGCTTAAATCAATGTTAATAATGGCAGCACAAGAGTATATTAAATATAAAAGATAGAGATGAGGAGAAAAGGCTGAACACCAATATATAAGTGGTTCAGCCAATTAGGCCTACGGCCACTGTGCAAGTGAGTAAGTAGAGTCACTAGAATAAGGCATTAACGGCCATGGATACAATCTCTTATACTTTCTCTCTCTACTGTATAATTGGGCAGAGTTTCAGCTAGGGTTGTAATTTTCGGATCCTTCTCAAGGTAGGATAAGACAAGTATATATAGTGTGGGGGGGTGTAATGCACCCCCCATGCATGCAATGAGCATGTGTGTTGATCTAGCCAACATAATGAAGACATCTGTAACTGTCACATGTAGAGAAAGATGATGAAATATTCCCCCATGTGAGGGGATTGATTCGGTTACAACTGATTTTGTCCATGTGTTCCTACCCTTGCATACGCTTGTCAATGCTCCATTGTCTTAGCTTGATACCAACCTCAGCTTGGGTGAGTACGAGGTTGGTGAAGACCTCTGCCAGGATGTCCGACCGAAGCTAGATATGAGGTGTAACGTCGATCGAAACCGATGATGACATGGTGCTTGTTGATTGATCTTATAAGTCTTTTGCTGGTCTAATATGATACTCGTAACATCGGCCGAGGCCGACACCGTGAATTTATGGTCATGTGCAGGGCTCATTTGAGGTGATGCTGGCAACGTCGGCTGTGGCCGACCCTATACAAGTTGAGCCCAAGTGCCTAGCTAATCTCAGTTGATACAATGTAACATTGGCCTGAGATGATGTTATAGATGGATGTCTGAACCCAGATATAAGCCTTGATGATGAGGTTATTGCAACGTCTATCAAAGCCGACCTTGTGAGGGATGATATTACTATCGGTCACTATGAGCCTCTACCACCTCGGTTGTGAGTCAAGTCGAGGTTAGTGTCTCTGAATGGAAAGGTGCACTTTGGGCATATCAATCACCCCTAGCCCTTAGTTACCTATGTGAGTAGGTGATTGAGGGGTATTTGCAAGGCCGAGGCTAAGTTTTCTTGTGTGCCAATACTATCTTGACACATGTCACTTGCTTAAGTGATTAACGTGCGTTCAGGGTTTGTACCTTTGGGTTCCCAAGGCAATGATGAACCTTAGGATGCGCGCCAAAATGATTGTGGGTTTAAAACCCCCCTTTCCTTCTTTCTTCTTCATTTCCTTTTCTCTTTTCCCACCAGTGCTTTTCTCTCCAACTTCATTCTCTTCAAGATCTTTTGCTGTTACTACGATGTGCTTGTTCGATTCTCATATCCTTCCTCTTATTCCACGGTCATCCTAGTATCCTCTCCACCTTGTACTACCGTTTCCTTCCTTTTAATTTCTATTTCTGTAATTTCTGGTGTGATCTTGGGTTTTTCGGTGAGAGTTTGATTTTTTCGGTGACATTTAAGAGCTTTTCGGTGAGAGTTCAAAAGCTTTTCGGTGACATTTAAGACTGTTCGTACTTGTTCTTGTTCTAAAGTATCATTTAGATCCTTCATTAGGTTAAGCCAAGTTATTTTTTGTGGCCTTGAGTACCAAGTGTAGTCTCTTCCTTACATGCTCAAACCTTTATACCAACTTTTAGAGGATTTTCCCTCTCTTAGGGAGAAGACCTTAGAAAAGATTAGGCAGATAGAGCGAGCCCAAGAGGAAGCTCGTAGGGCTGAGGCCTTTCCCCTCAGACCTATATTTTCACCACCTTTGAAAGTGATATATCCTGAGCCATATGTGCCAGAAGAGGTCCGAGTAGAACCCATTCTGATGTCTGAGTCTGGGTCGTCAACCTCAGACCCTATGTCTGTGGATTCTTTTCAAGAAGCTATGGATTATTCCATCAGAATGGATCAAGACCCTGACCAAGCCAAGGTTTCCAACCGTGCCTCATCTAACAAGAGTTCTAGCACTTTGCACTCTTCCTCCGATGTCAAAATTGTCGGACCTAGTGTGGCTAGTCCCCCAATCCTTGATGTTATTCCCCTATCTGCCGCCACAAGGGCTGAGTTTGCTCAGAGGTTCCTTGATGGTGCTCCCACCCCTTCCCAAGCCGAAGCTGCCCGAGATGAGGATGATGGTCACGAGAGTGATGTTGATGTCTTAGAGGCGGTCGAGATAGAGAGCACTATCAATGAATTCAACCTCCTATCCTTTAGGCATCTTTATTCCATAGGTCCCTCCATAAAACTTCGGAGGCCTCTGAGGGGTGAAAGGGCCTTTGGCGGCCGAAATGGTGAAATCTGCCTATATGAGCAGATGTTTAAGTTAGGATTTCGTCTCCCCATTCATCCAATAATAAGGGTGATATTATCTCATATTAACTTGGCTCCCTCCTAATTGTCCCCCAATGCCTGGAGGGTGATGATTGGAGCTATCGTCTTATGGAGGGCAGTCCATCGTTCAGACCTTCCTGTCCATGTCTTCACAGGGTGCTACGTGCCCTCCTCTGCTAGGAATCATCCGAGTTACTACCACTTTCTAGCTCAGAAGTCCAATAAGAAGATGTTGCTGGTTACCCAGAATTCGAACCATAACTGGAAACCGTGATACTTCTTCGCCTCAGAGTCATGGGAATTTGGTGCTTATGCCACCTCTTCATCTTTAGAGCCGAGAATACCTCTGAGGTGGGGAAAAGTGTCAATGGCTGCCAGTTCCAACCCTGGATTAAGCCAGAATAACTTTCAGAAGGTCAAATACCTTCAATATCATGGGGAGCATGATATGCCGGTCAAGTATGAGCATTTGATGACCCCCTATTACCTCTCTGAAACTAGCCTTGGGGGGAGTCCCCTGATCGAGCTTCGTAAGTTACATTATTTTTTCAACAAGTTATACCTCTGATTTTGATATGTCTATGATCTTTTCACTCAGATCTTTTCTTTTTGCAGAGCGTCCGAAAGAAGTATCACACGATACTTGGGAAATGGCAGCCCCCAGCCTTACAAAACTAGTTAAGAAAGCAGGCCTGAATGAACCTCCTCCTACCACTTCAAGGGATGATGCCTCCAAAAAAAGGAAATCTAATGACCCTGCCACTGAGCATCAGAGGCAGAAGAAAAAAACCTCAAAGGGGGATCGTGCGATCCCCATCTCCTCTAAGGACGCATTAGTTTCTCGTCTGGAGCAGCTGAAGATCGTGTGACACCCCGCCTAATTAAATACCGGGTGATAAGTCCTTTATTAAATTATAATCAAGGTGAAAGGTTGGTTCATTCTTAGCATCACTGTCGCAAAAATAACTTTTCCAATTAAACACCCTAAATAACTTTTCCAACTAAATCCCAGTATTTAAAGTAAAACATGCATGCTGAATAAATCCCAAAGTAACAGTACTAGAAATAACTGAAATACAATTGTCCCAATAAAACAGCTAAATAGTGGAAAGGGCAACACATGCCCCAATAACTGAGAATGATAGAAGTGGAATCAAGTAAATGAAATCGTCTAATCAAGTGGCCTGCAACTCCCACCTAAGCTGCAGCACGTTCCTTCCAAGGGATCCTATGCAAGACGCCCCTGTGACTGGGCACCTGTAATATATACATATATATACAAGAGAGAAGAGAAAGTAGGAAACGAGTCAGAGCCCGATTATAAAACAGTTTAAAATTAGTTTAGCAAGTATTTAAAATGCTTACCGGCCAATGCAACCAACATATTAGTGTGGCATTCCCTTGATAAATTCTCACCTCTCTTTTAATGTGCACACCTATCGCACTAATATTCTCAACGGTTTAACTTATCTTATCTTAAGTTACTCGTAAGGTTTCAAGCCGACAATTTCCACTGTTAAGGAGGTTAATTTTATTTAACAGTAAAATTCTCACATAAGCCTTATTTGATAATAAAGTTTCTCAGTAATATGTCATACTTTTCAAACACTTATTCCCAAGTTGAAATAATTATTCTTTTCTTACATACCATAGTCACAGCAGGTAGTTCCCAAATTTCAGATTTATATATATATATATATATATATATATATATATATATATATATATATATATATATTAAATACTCATATAATATATATATTCTAACAGCACCGCACATAAAATCTATGGTGCGGGCATACTCTGCTATCCAGTCCCAGTATCACTCGTACTAAGGGAAATACTAGTTCGGAATCACTCTCGAACTGTATTAACACAAAACACATACAAAATGAGGCGAAGCATAGTTCCAGGTCACTAAGAGGTCAGCACATACCCTCATGTCTCTTAGGACCGTCTGACTATCGATCCGATAGCCTGTACCAAGGATTCCTATGTTCTAGGGTACGAGTCAATATCCCCCATAAAGGTCCCATCGAGATAAGACTGTCCCAGCGCGGTAACCTCGGGAATAGCAAGTAGCGCGGGCATGATTTTTACATGTATATAATATATGCATAAACACAGTCATATATGTATACTACTATTCCCATATCAAATTTAGGTACACTCACACGACCCATAATTATGATATTTATCCTTATTACTCATTATTTAGTTATCACGTATAACGGTTTGTCTCTTATTTTAATTTGTGGGGTTATTACAACTTACTACGTAACACTCGTGGATTCCTATCTTCCCAAGTGTAATTTCAGTAGGTACTCATTTATTTTACAACGTAACTTCCTTACGAGTCTCACCCTTTAACACGTATTTCCATTGTTCCTTATATGTAAAACATCACCGTGAAATGTTAATCTCGCCTTACTTCAACGGTTCCATATATTTCTAAAGTCCTACTGGTCTTATTTATATCCCAAAATATTCTAACATTAATATCCAAGAATGTCTAATCATTTAAGTTGGAAAAACCTATTAAAAAGGGAACATGAGTTATACAGTAAGGGTCGATCGATCGATGGCAGGTGTTCGATCGATCAATTCATTGATCGATCGATCAATTCATTGATCGATCGATACTCTAGGGTCGATCGATCGATCAAGCAGGTATGGCAAATCTGCAGAATTTCCAGTTATGGGTTTCCTCTTCCAAAATCATCCAAAATAATATATTTGACTACCAAACTCCCAATAATTTATACTACAAGTATTATAACCACAAATAAGTGATTTCCTACGTCAAGCATGCGGATTTTCATCATGAATAACGGATTAAAAGGGCATAATCCATAAAAACATCAAGAACCCTAATATTTATTTTGTTTGGTTTCTTCCCATTCTTTTACCAGATTTTATACTCTTTATTTACTGTAATTTCGTGGTTCAATCTCTACATATGAATTGGGTTTCCAGAATACATCTATTTCTCACACGACATGCGAATTCAAATCTCCAAAATAGGTTTTTCTTTCACAAAAACTAGTCCTAATCAATCATAGGCTAATATTATTGGAGCATTAACTGAAATAGATCAAGATAGATACTTGACTGAGAATTCTTGATTCAGATTTGTGGAGAGATTGGTGTGGTTGTGATCCTCGTTGCACGATCTATCGTTTGGCGGCGATGGTGGTGCAAACGGCGGAGTTCTTGGCCTAGAACACCTTGGAAAGCCTCTACTCTTCCTCTCCTATAGCCGTCTTTGGTTTATGGTGATTTTAACCCAAGAAGATGACTCTTGCCATCTGATATACCCTTAGAATTTTCGTGGGTTTTCATGCCCAAAAATGTAAAATGTCCAAAACGCCCTCCTGGGGTGTTAATTAGGCCTAAAAACGCCCCGTGACCCAAACTAAACCCCCGGGTACATTATTTTGAATATCTCGACCCTTAAGGACACATTGGCGCACTCAAAATGACCATAAGATCAACTTATAATTTATTCACTTTATATAATAATAATTTAGTCCTGACACGACACAAGCGCGTCCCGACTTAAATTTCCATAATTGCCATTTAATTCACTCGTGACAATTTTTAATAAAATAAACCTCATATATTACTTTACCCGTCTAATAATATTCAACAATTTTCCCATAATTACTAACTCGCATCACGTTAGTAAATATAAAAAATAAATTTTTGGATTAATATTAAATTAAATATCTCAATTTAAATTTAATAAATCCCCAATTTTAAAAGCCATAAAAATACGAGGTATTACAGATCGGTGATAGCCTTATTGGCCAAAGTATGAAGGCCTTGGACCCTATCAGCTCCGTGATGACCGATGATGACAAACGGTTTTGTCGTTCTATGGACACCCCTTTGTTGGCCGAGTTTTGCCTCCACCGATCTATCCAAGTAAGATTTTAGCTGTTGTTGTTGAAGTGTAACATCGGATTGGAATTTCATTAACTCTTGAACTCATGTGTCTGAATGTGTTTTGCAGGGTATCCTCACCATGCACCAGTTTGTCGACTGAACTCTGTGGAAGCTCCCTCTGATAGAGAAGGGCAGAGAGGCCCAAAAAACAGAGGTCGCTCTGCATGCTGAAGTGGAGCGTCTGAAGGCCTCCTTAGAGAAGTCTGAAGCAGCTGGAGAAGGACATGGGAAAGATTAAGAAGGATCACATCTCTACTCCAAAGACCCAGGTTGACTCTCTCCAACACAAGGTTGATGTCGCTGTGAAGGCTACTTTGGATGACGCCTCAGAGAAGATCTTGGAGGACTACAAGGTTTCTGACAAATTCGTTAGCTTTGGCTTTGAATACCTCGAAAGGGGTGTTAAGGCCACTGGAAAATGGGCTGCAATGAAAGAGAAGGAGTCAGGGAGCCTGGCAGCCTTGGACTTTATTGGTCTGGACGATGCTGATCCTCGGTTTGCTCAGGCCTTACAAGAGGTCGAGGAGGAAGGAGGTGTTGCGCCTGCCGAGACTGGTCAACCAGAAGATATAAGGACTGAAGACGTTAATTTTCAGGATGATGGGGTAGAAATGACCAAAATTGGCCAAGGAAGTGGGGGCATGGCCACTAACCCTGAGATTGCAGACACTTAGGCATTATTTTGTGAAGCTCTTATTTGTAATTTTTTTATTTCTGATTTATATCGGTCTGTAACCTCTGATAACATTTTCTATTAGATTTTGACTTGTAACTCTAACTTCTTTGTGCTATACTATTCTCTAAGGAGAATTTAGCTTCTCTTGGCCTTGAATTATTTTGGCGTGTGTCTTCATCTCTACACTATGATTTTACACTTGTAATATAATTAATGATGTTTAGGGTCTGAGGTCATCCAAATATGATGTTCACCTCAAACCTTATCACCAAGTTATGATGTTTAAGGTCTGAGGTCACCCAACTATGATGTTCACCTCAAACCTTGTCACCAAGTTATGGTGTTTAAGGTCTGAGGTCATCCAACTAAGATGTTACCCCCATAAATTTCACCAAATTAATGATGTTTAGGGTCTGAGGTCATCCAAATATGATGTTCACCTCAGACCTTGTCACCAAGTTATGATGTTTAAGGTCTGAGGTCATCCAAATATGATGTTCACCTCAGACCTTATCACCAAGTTATGATGTTTTAAGGTCTGAGGTGATCAAACTAAGATGTTGCCCCCATAAATTTTATCAAATTAATGATGTTTAGGGTCTGAGGTCATCCAAATACGATGTTCACCTCAGACCTTATCACCAAGTTATGATGTTTTAAGGTTTGAGGTCATCAAACTAAGATGTTATCCCCATAAATTTCACCAAATTAATGATGTTTAGGGTCTGAGGTCATCCAAATATGATGTTCACCTCAAACCTTATCACCAAGTTATGATATTTTAAGGTCTGAGGTCATCAAACTAAGATGTTATCCCCATAAATTTTACCAAGTTAATGATGTTTAGGGTCTGAGGTCATCCATATATGATGTTCACCTCAGACCTTGTCATCAAGTTATGATGTTTTAAGGTCTAAGGTCATCAAACTAAGATGTTATCCCCATAAATTTCACCAATTTAATGATGTTTAGGGTCTAAGGTCATCCAAATATGATGTTCACTTCAGACCTTGTCACCAAGTTATGATATTTTAAGGTCTGAGGTCATCAAACTAAGATGTTGCCCCTATAAATTTTACCAAATTAATAATGTTTAGGGTCTGAGGTCATCTAAATATGATGTTCACCTCAGACCTTGTCACCAAGTTATTATATTTTAAGGTCTGAGGTCATCAAACTAAGATGTTATCCCCATAAATTTCACCAAGTTAATGATGTTTAGGGTCTGAGGTCATCCAAATATGATGCTAATTTCAGACCTTGTCACTAAGTTATGATGTTTTAGGGTCTGAGGTCATCAAACTAAGATGTTATCCCCATAAATTTCACCAAGTTAATGATGTTTAAGGTCTGAGGTCATCCAAACATGATGTTTACCTCAGACCTTTTCACCAAGTTGTGATGTTTTAAGGTCTGAGGTCATCAAACTAAGATGTTACCCCCTTAAATTTTATCAAATTAATGATGTTTAAGGTCCTAGGTCATCTAAATATGATGTTCACCTCAGACCTTGTCACCAAGTTATGATGTTTTAAGGTCTGAGGTCATCAAACTAAGATTTTACCCCCATAAATTTCACCAAATTAATGATGTTTAGGGTCTGAGGTCATCCAAATATGATGTTCACCTCAGACCTTGTCACCAAGTTATGATGTTTTAAGGTCTGAGGTCATCAAACTAAGATTTTACCCCCATAAATTTCACTAAATTAATGATGTTTAAGGTCTGAGGTAATACAATTATGATGTTCACCTCAGACCTTGTCACCAAGTTATAATGTTTAAGGTCTGAGGTCATCAAATTAAGATGTTACCCTCAAAAATTTCACCACTGAAGCATAATGAAGCAATAATTAACACAGGAACTGATCTTCTCATTAATAATCTCTTCATAAGTTGATACATTTACATAGAAACCATTGCAACATCATATGTAATATTTTTTCAGATGACCAGCATTCCATGGATTGGAGAAAAGTTCCCCTTTGAGGTTTTTCAGCCTGTAGGTCTCGAGTACAACCTCCTCGATCACTTTATAAGGGCCATGCCAATTTGGGTGAAGCTTATTTGCCTTTTGCAATGTCTTCTTCAGCACTAGGTCTCTTACAGCTATGGGCCTCGATTTTACCCTTTGGTTATAGAATTTTATTGTTCTCTGTTGGTAGGCTACCTGTCTGATCTCAGTGTCTTCCCTTCTTTCCTCAACTAAATTTAGGTCAAGTCCTCTATCCTCCCCATTCTTTTTAGGGTCATAGGTCTGAACTTTATGAGTAGGGAGTCCTACCTCTGTTGGTATGATGGCTTCTGAGCCACGTGCTAACATAAATGGGGTCTCCCCCGTTGGTGTCCTAGTCGTTCTTCTATAGGCCCATAACATAGCATAAACCTCTTCAGTCCATCTCCCTTTAGCTTCTTCTAACCTCTTATTGAAACTTCTAGGATTGTTCTATTCGTGACTTCGGTCTGACCATTTTCCTAAGGTCGTCCAGGAGAAGTGAAAAATTGCTTGATCCCAACTCTCTCGCACTACTTCTCCAAGGAAGAATTTTTAAACTGAGTTTCATTGTCTGAGATGAGGGTGTTAGCAGGGCCATGTCTGCATATGATGCTCTTCCAGATAAACTAGAAGGTCTTCTGTTCTGTGATCATGATCATAGGCTCTGCCTCCACCCACTTGGAGAAGTAGTCAATCGCTACTATCAGAGATCGATAATTATTTACAGCCCTTGGCAAAGGACCCACCAAGTCAATCCCCTATACTGCAAATGGCCAAGGGGAACTGATTAACGTCATAGGTTGATGAGGTTGATGGGGGATAGTGGAGAATCTTTGGCATTTATCACACCTCTTCACATAGACTGCAGCATCCTTGGCCAAGGTCAGCCACCAGTATCCCTGTGAGATAATCCTCTTAGCCAAAGGTCTTCCTCCAATGTGACTGGAGCAAGAACCCTCGTGTACCTCCCGTAGGACGCGGGGAACCTCTGTGGGATGAACGCATCTGAGGAGAGGTAATAGAAATCCTTTCTTATATAGGATGTTTCCTATTATGGAGAACTTTGTAGCTCTGCACCTCAGTTTCCTACTTTCTAGCTTTGATTCCGGTAGTTCTCCCTCTCTGATATATCTGATGAGGGGGTCCATCCATGAGTCCCCCAGGTTCAAGTTGAGGCAAGGGTTGGCAACCTCTTCTTCCTCAATGGTCGATTTGAGTAGGATCTCGACTGGTACTATCCTTCTGATGTTTGTCCTTATTGCTGAAGCTAACCTTACCAGTGCATCTGCGTGGTTGTTATTTCGTTGAGGTACCCTCTTCATCTTTACCTCCTCAAAGCCTTTCAGCATCATTCTTACCCTCTTTAGGTATCTGGACATCCTTTCATCCTTGGCCTCATAAAATCTGAACACTTGGTTAATAACTAACCTCGAGTCACTATGAAGTAGGAGTCGACCAACCCTAAGGGTATTTTCCAAGGAGAGGCCTACTATCATAGCCTCATATTCTGACTCGTTATTTGATGCCTTGAAGTCGAACCTTAGTGCATATTCAACATTTGTACCATCCGGCGCTGAGAGTATCAGCCATGCACCGCTTCCACTTTCACAAGAAGACCCATCAATGAAGAGGTTCCATAGGTCTTCATTCGAAGAGAAGCTCCCCTCTGACAAGGTTCCTTGCTTGAAGAGGTACCTGTCCTCTTCATTCTCGACTATTCCCTTTCTGGCTCTGTTGGACACAACCTCTTCCAAATCTTGGAAGATGTTACTATTTGATCCTTCTGCGATCACTAGATTGTTCTCAACTTTAGTCTCTTCCCACGTGAACTCAGCAACAAAATCTATAAGTGCCTATCCTTTAATGGCCACCCTGGGTTGATAAGTAAGGTCATACTCTCCCAACTCAATGGACCAGGTCGTCAATCTTCCTGACTTCTCAGGCTTGTGGAGGACCTGCCTTAATGAGGAGTCAGTGAGGATGACCATAGAGTGTGCTTGAAAATAGGGTTTCATCTTCCTCGAAGCGTGTATCAAAGCGTAGGCCAATTTCTCCATTCGAGAATAGTTTTGTTCAGACCCCTGAAGGGCCTTACTATTGAAGTACACAGGCCTTTACACCCTAACATCTTCCCGTACTATTGCTACACTTATAGCTGACTCAGACACTGCTAGATAAACATATAACTTCTCTCCCACTATGGGCCGAGATAAGAGCAGGGGAGATTCGAGGTAGGACTTAAGCTGATTAAAAGCCTCATCACACTCTTTGTTCCATTCGAAGGCCTTTCTAAGCACCTTAAAGAACGGAAGACACTTGTCCGTCGCTCTGGAAACAAATCTATTGAGTGCAGCTACTCTTCCAGTGAGTTCTCTGAACGTCCTTGATACTTCTTGGTGTCTTCATGTCGAGCAAAGCCTTGATCTTCTCAGGGTTCGCCTCTATTCCCCTCTAATTGATAATGAATCCAAGAAATTTCCCAGATCCTACCCCGAAGACACACTTCGCGGGATTGAGTTTTATTTTGTACAAGTCTATGGTATCGAAGGTCTTTTCTAGGTCTGCTACGTGAGTGCAGGCCTTTAAGCTCTTCGTCAACATATCGTCTATATACACCTCTATAGTCTTGCCAATTTTATTTTCAAACATCTTATTCACATGACGTTGATACGTTGCCCCTGTAATTTTTAAGCCGAAGGGCATTGCCTTATATCAATATGTCCCCTTATCGGTGATGAAGTTTGTCTTCTCTGAGTCTTCAGCATCCATGAAGATTTGGTTATAGCCTGAATACGCGTCTATGAAGCTCATGAGCTCATGCCCTGCTGTGGCGTCTACCATCTGATCAATCCGAGGTAAGGGATAACTGTTTTTTGGGCAAGACTTATCTAGGTCAGTGAAATCTACGCACATCCACCATTTTCCATTGGCTTTGGGTACAATAACGGCGTTTGATAACCACTCCGGGTATATGACCTCCCTGATAAATTCTGCATCTTCTAACTTTCTGACCTCTTCTCTGATAACGTCATACTTCTCCCTAGAGTAAACTCTTCGTTTTTATTTGATTGGCTTAGCACCTTCTACCACATTGAGTTTGTGGCACATAACTTCTGGGTCGATGCCAGGCATGTTCGCGTGGCTCCAAGCGAATACACTCTGCCTCTTCCTTAAGAAATTTATCAGCTCTTCCTTGATCTCCACTTTTAAGGCCTTGTCGACCTGGACTATTTTTTTCCGGTTCGTCCTCATTGAGGACGATGGATTCTACCTCTTCTGCGGCCTCTCATTTCTTCAGCTTTGTTTCATCTCTAGGGTCAAGTGTATCAATGCTATATGTGGTTGTGTCCTTTTTATGGGCTTCTCTCTCTTCACCTGAGTTAAAGTAGCATTCATGCGTCGAGGTCAGGTCCCCTTGCACTTCTCCTACCCCTTAGAGGGTTGGGAATTTTAGCATTTGGTGGACCGTCGACTGCACAGCTTCAAACTCTTTAAGGTCTACTCTTCCTATGATGAGGTTATAGGACGAGAAGATACTTTTGTCCATAACGAAAAAATTAATCTTTCGGGTCAACCTCTTAGGCCACTCGTCTCCCATTCGCACATCCATCTCATACATGACCAATGGATGGACATTTTCACCGCTGAAGCCCATTAACGGATGATGATAAGGTACCAGCCTAGCGTTACTAAGGCCTAGGCTTTTGAAACAAGGCCAAAACATCACATCTGCTGAACTCCCTCCATCTACGAGAATTCTCTGTACCTCGCATCCATGCACTCTTGTTGTAATTACCAAAGGGTCATTATGCGGAGCTAAGATACCTTTGTAGTCGAGTCGGGAGAACCCGATTATAAGAGTGTCCATATCCACTTTCTTTCTCTTCTGCTTGGCCTTTGAAGACGCCAAATTTACCACCTCTACTTTGGCCACTGACTTGGCCTCTTCCACATAAGCTTTTCGGTCAGCCACTTCAGAGCCACCCCCTGCGAGTCCTCCGCATATGGTGCTAACATCGGAGGAGATCATACCAACCCTCTTTACTGGGGCATTATTGTCTTTTAGTGGGAGGTGTGGATCGTCTTCATCATCACCATCTGAGTCACCGTCTCTTCTTACTGGAGTATCGTCTTGACATCTGGCATTTCTCTTATTTTTAGGGTCATTTATTCCCCTCCTAGAAGCCTTACCATCAACATACTTCCACAACTTTCTGGATTTTAACATCTTCTCGATCTCATCCTTTAAGGTGAAGCACTTGTCTGTTACATGGTCATGGTATTGGTGTATCTCGCACCACAAGTTCTTGTTCCTCTTATACGGAGGAGCCTTTATCTTCTCTGGCCATATCAGAGATTGGTCATTCTTGATATCATTGAGGATATGTTCGCAGCTCACAGTTAGAGGGATATAGCATGCAAACTTTTCGTCATCTTACCTCTTCTTTCCGTCCTTCTTTCTTTGGAACTTCCCGTTGCCACTCCCGTTCTCATCCTCATACTTTGCTGCCATGGCCTCTTCATCGTTCATGACCTTCCCTGCAGTTGCCAATAACTTTGTGTGACACCCCGACTAATTAAATACCGGGTAGCTACTCCTTTGTTCAAATTAATACAAAATGTCAAGTTGGTTCAGTTCATAGCATCACTGTCGAAAAACGTTTTAATAATTACTAGCCACCTAATATTTAAAAAGTGAGTTGTCAATTTTAATTAAATCTGATTAACATGCAATAAATATTAAATTATGGAATAATGATATCACAACCACATCACAGTCACATTACAATGATAAAGGAATAATGAATCTGGAGGAACACTCCTCGATAATAATCCGAAGTACTGAATAAAACTGAATACAAAGTCTGAATCACTAAATAATTACAACCCAAAATCTGAAATGAAACCGTATAAGTAAGATGCCTCTGAAAGAAAAGGGGCGACATACCCTACAGATGAGTAAATCTGAAATAGAGTCAAGATAGAAAGTGGAGGCGTCTACTATCGAGATCCTATAACTTCCACAACAGCTACAGCACGTCATCGGAATGGAACTCCTACGCTTGGTGTCCTTGTGGCTGGGCACCTAAAAGGTTTTTACAAGAAAATAGATTTTAAAGCAAACGGATCAGAGCCCGATTGTGGAAACAGTTTAAAATACAGCAAGTGTTTCATATCATTAAATAGTGAATATAAAATACATGATAGTGCGTGAACTCATATGAGTTTCTCAACTCTCAACTAACTGTGCACGCCTATCGTACCCGTACCCGTTCTAGTTACTCACATATCGAACTAGTGCAATACACAATCAAACATTACTATACGATTTCCAATTCAATTCTTGACATCTTAATTTAAACAGAGTTTTACTTTTCTTCTTAGTCCTCAAAATTAGTAATATTAATCACTAGGGATTTTCCATTTTTACTCTACAAAAATGTTGCTACTATTTACACTTACATTTATACATGACAGTTCATTTCAGTTAATAGTATATTTTTCTCATCATAAATATACAATACTGGCACCCCGAGACTAAGTTGCGGTGCACACATACTCTGCAATCGAATCCCGGTATATCACGTACATAAGGACCACGTATTCTGAATCTCTTAGGAATCGTTTTGACAAGTGACAAACACACATAATGGAGGCGAACATAGTTCACATCACATGGGTCACACACATACCTACGCTCCCATGATCAGCAGACTTATTAACTTCTCAATAAGTCCTTCTCTGACCTATGTCCTCTAGGTACCAATTTAAATCCCCCCCCCCCCCCCCCCCCCCCGTAGGCACACAAAGATTAGATGGCCCTGATCGAACACCGACCTCCTGTGATAGCAAGTATGGTAGGTATGTTATACACAGATAACCACATATACTAAGCATTCACACTTCTTAGATATCTCAATATTATTAGAGGAATATTATACATTTCTGTACGGTCATTAAATGTTGCACGATTACAAATCCCCGAATAATATACATTAAAATTTACCAACCCTTCTCACATCGTATTTTAGGTACTTATATCCTAACCCATAAATGTCATCCGGTTTACTACAAAATTCTAATTTTTAATCCTCAACGTACTTCCAATCTCACAACTATATCCACTAGTCAACAAGGGAAGGTTAACACTCAATTATATAAGTCTACTAGAAGTTTTAAATAAAATCAGGCCTAAAAAGGCCATTCTGTCAACTCGTTAGAAATCTCGTTCGAATGAGGTGGTTCAAAAGAGTTTCTTTCGAACGAATGGCTTCGAACGCACTACCAACTCGTTAGAAGGGGTATTGTCATCTCGTTAGAATTCTCGGTCGAACGACCTGGGCAAGTCTTCTAACGAGATGGCAGTAAATGCCCAGAAATTTCCCCACTCATTTTTCTTCATTTTTCTCTTCTCTAATTCCATCCTAAGATCATCCAAATTACGTTTTAATGATTTTAAACTATACTAAGGCACCCTGGATCACTCCTTAACATATTTTTGGGGTCAAATCTTACAAATCAACATGCAATAATAATAATCCCCCAATTCTTGCCCCAAACCCTATGAACATGAAGTCAGAATTTAATTGACTACCAAGACTCTTATTAATCCGTTTTTAAATCATCCAAGGTTACATTTGTGCTTATTAAATTCATCCATAATCCTTCTACATGCAAATCCCTACCCAAAATCACGAGTTTCACAATAATTCCATTGGGTTTTTCATCAAAACTTCCAAGACAAAACAGTTTCTACACTAAACATGGAGGAAATTTTCATTGCCATGAATAACATTAAATCACTTGCCTTAGATTTGTTCTTCAGATTTGTTGTCGGTGTTACAAGGTTTATTCTTCCCTCTTTCCGGTCACAATCCCTTCCAAAAATGATGATGGGGAGATGGTTTGGTATAGATCCTCCTTTAACCGCTCTTCCAACTTCTCTCAAAACCTCTGTAACCCACTCTCTCACTTTTGGATGATAATGGCCTTAGTGGCCCTTTTAATAATATCTAAATTACCTCTAAAATTCTTGGGTTTTAATCCTGAAATTTTTAAAATTACCAAAATACCCTTCTAGGTTGCCGGTTTGGCCTAAAAATGCCCCGGGACCCAAACTAAACCCCCGGCTAGTGTTTTCTGACTATTTTGGCCCTTCCGGACGCGTTGGCGAACTCAAAATGATCATTCGGTTGATAAAAATATAATTTACTTTCTAATTTAAATAAATTCATTCCTGACGCGACTAATACGTGCGTCCCAACTAAATTTCTCAAATTGTCGTATTTCTATCTCATGATAATTTAATTATTTTCAATACTCATATATTACCATACATACTCAGAAATATTCAATTTTAACATCATAACCAAATACCAACTCACATCTCGCTAGTATTTATATTCGGATTAATTCCCAATTAATTCTCATTTAATTCAATTAATCCCTTAAATAAAAATCAATAAAATTATGGGGTATTACACTTTGCCATGGACTTGGGAGGGTCTTCTGTAAGTTTCCACAACAACTTCCCTTTCTGGAGACCTCCTATGAGGGCGGCCATAGCTATATTCTCTTCGTAATCTTCAACCTCTAGTTTTTCTTTATTGAATCTGGCGATGTAGTCTCTTAGGCTCTCATTCTTCCCTTGTTTGACATATAGCAGATGAGTGGTCTTCTTTTAAGGTCTTAACCTAACACAGAAATTGTGGATGAACCGTTCAGCCAAACCCTTAGAGTTATCTATTGAGTTCTTCGGAAGAGAGGTAAACCAGATGTGTGCAGCTCCTGTCAAAGTCCCGGAGAAGGCCCGACACTTCTTCTCATCTGGTATTGAGTAAATGTCCACCGCAGACTGGTACATCTCAATATGATGTACAAGGTTGGTGCTACCATCATACTTGGGAGACACCGTATGTGGCTTGAACTTGGCAGGGGTTGGGAAACTCACTATCTTAGTCACAAATGGAGAACCCTCTAAGAACCCTCTTTGCAATGGGTCTCGGATTCTGATGAGGTCTCTTATCTTCTCTTCAAGGCATTGGATGGAGTCATTCCACGGTCTCGTAATGTCAGCCTGGCCAAGGTTGTCCCCAACCATCTCCAAGGGGTGAACTGAGGGTTCCCCAGTCGTAGCACAACAGAAACTGTTGACCTCCTCTTGATCCCTGTTACGGCCTTGATGGGGTCGGCCATGCTAGGGTCGGCTATGATGAGGCTGATGTTCCCTATCTCCCTTTTGAGAGCCAGCGTCACTTCATGACCTGGATAACCTCTGCCTCAGATCATTTACTGGGTCGATCCTTTCAAAGGCCGACCCTCTGCTTAGTCAATCAAAAGTTGATCCTCTTTGTTAGGCACCTTCACGTCTTCTTCCTCCACAGCTTCGACTCTGCTGGATAGGATGCACTGTGTTATTTAAAATCTCATGCGGCTCCCAACAATCTTCTGGAGCGTCTTCTGCCTCCATATCATCATACCTATCCTCAGGGAAAGGGTGTCCTTGCCTCCCCAGATGCAAACGCCTAGGGTCAGCAACGTCCTTCCTCCGCTGAGTCATTAGTTGGTCTTTTCGTGGTGCCTGGGGTGGTTTCCTGGCTTCAGGATGGGGCTGAGCAGCCACCGGAGTAATCATCTCCGGTGAGACCCCAGGTGGCCCAATCATATTTTGACTGAGCTGGGAAAATTACTCCTTCATCACTTGCTGCGTCGCTGCCAAGGACTTCAGGGCGACTGCCACCTCAGCTATTTCAGACTGGGGTGGTGCCTGGATGGAACTAGGCCCTCCAGTACCAGGTGGTGGAGGAGGTGGTAGTAACTCCGGTGCCATGTGTCAAAACTGAAGAGCTTGTGAAGAAAATGAGCTTAATACCTTAAAGGACCTCTTTCAATGGTGAAACAACTCCACACAAGGAGTGAGGCCTGGTTCACCACCAGAGTCTCCGGTGAGGTTAAGAAGAAAAATAGGAAGAGATTTGCTTCTTGTTCCCACAGACGGTGCCAAAATGATGATGCTGGAAATAGCACCACCCTTCAAGGTGTTTGTAAGCTTAAATCAATGTTAACAATGGCAGCACAGGAGTATATTAAATATGAGAGATAGAGATGAGGAGAAGAGGATGAACACCAATATATAAGTGGTTCATCCAATTAGACCTACGTTCACTGTGCAAGTGAGTAAGTAGAGTCACTAGATAAGGTACTAACGTTCATGGATACAATCTCTTATACTTTCTCTCTCTACTGTATAATTGGACACATTTTTAGCTAGGGTTGTAATTTTTGGATCCTTCTCAAGGTAGGAGAAGACAAGTATATATAGTGTGGGGGGGTATAATGCACTCCCCATGCATGCAATGAGCATGTGGGTGTTGATCTAGCCAATCTAATGAAGACATCGGTCACTGTCACATGTAGAGAATGATGATGAAATATTCCCCCACGTGAGGGGATTGATTCGGTTACAACTGATTTTGTCCATGTGTTCCTACCCTTGCATACGCTTGTCAATGCTCGGTTGTCTTAGCTTGATACCAACCTAGGATTGGGTGAGTACGAGGTTGGTGAAGACCTCGGCCAGGATGTCCGACCGAGGTTAGGTATGAGGTGTAACGTCGATCGAAGTCGATGATGACATGGTGCTTGTTGATTGATCTTATAAGTCTTTTGTTGGTCTCAGATGATACTCGTAACGTCGACCGAGGTCGACACCATGCATTTATGGTCATGTGCAGGGCTCATTTGAGGTGATGCTGGCAACGTCAGCTGGGGCCACCCTATACAAGTTGAGCCCAAGTGCCTAGCTAATCTCGATTGATATAATGTAACATCGGCCTGGGCCAATGTTGTGGATGAATGCCAGAACCCAGATATAAGCCTTGATGATGAGGTTATTGTAACGTCTGCCAGAGCTGACCTTGTGAGGGACGATATTACTGTCGGTCACTATGATCCTCTATCACCTCGGTTGTGAGTCAGGCCGAGGTTAGTGTCTCTGAATGGAAAGGTGCACTTTGGGCATATCATATATCATATTCTCATTGATGAACTCAATTGAGGAGTTCAACTGTTTACGTATAATTTATTCAGATTTTTATGCTAACATTATGCAATAATACTATTTCATATGATATAGTTCTACTCGTTTCTAATATAGCCTAAAGTATGACTAAGGAATAAACTTTCACTACACCCATGACTATAATATTTGGCCTATAAGACTCAGATGGTTGAGGTTCTGATTATTTCTACCATATAGAATGTTTGTGATTAACTTAGCACGATTACTTTTATCTTCAATTTTATTGGATTGATTTTATTGTATGTATGACTATTACCTTAAAGCCTCTGAATAGATAATTATGGATTAATTATATATAAATTATCCCTAATCATTACCATCTCTTGCCAGATATTGCTATTTTTTTGCCATATCATTCTAGAAAAACGTTACTTTATCCTGGCATTGAATCCATTTTCATAATGAATTTCATATACTGACTCATCAAAATTAATGCTTTGAACTGTATAGAATGAGAATTATCTACTTGTCAGTTTTGCCTACATTTTTTAAATTCCATATGAACTGAGGTAATAAATAAGGAAACATCTCCCCAACCCCTCACAAATCTTATGCATCACCTCGTGTGACTCTTGCAATTATATATTCGAAAAAATCAGTCGCAGCACCGAAGTCCCTATCATAATTTCCCATGATACTACTTATAAATGGATGTAATCAACGTTGTACCAATGCACATGTCATACTTTTTATTTTCTTTTGTTATTATTTCCTTTTATGGAATATGTAATAAAAGACGGTCCCTCTGTCTAGGATGCGTGTAATGAATAATGTATTTCAATACTTAACTTAATGTTGAAAGATACTACTATTATTTATCCTTACGATTATCGTTATTATTTATATTTTTTCTATTTAATTATTTCCTCATTTAACCTATCATCCCAACCTTTAATATCTCTAAATTATTCGGGACGTGATAGGGACACATTTAGATGAGGCACAATTGTTCAAAGCTCATCCAATTATCCAAATCTCATCCAATTATTGAAGTGGGGGACTGAGAATCAATTGGAAGAACATATTCCTTAATAAATTGACCAAAGTAACCTCTAGTGGGAGGAGTGTCATCAAAAATAGAAAAAAAATCCACGGGTGGAGGAGGGGCATCCTAAAGAATGTGTAGCATTGCTATAAATAGCTCAACACTTTAAGAAATTTTTAAAAAAAAAAGATAAATACACAGTTACCTGTTGGGCTTCATAGGGTGGAAAGGATGTACAAACTAGACTACAAACATCGATCTTTTCATCATTTGGTCCATCATCTTGATCTTGCTCTGAAGAAGCTGAAGTCGTGGGAGATTGAGACATTTGTCAGTAAGTTTTTTGGTTAAAATCTTCTTGTGTTGAGAAGTAATAGAAGTTAGAGGAGCCTACTCCATTTTCCTATCTGAGAAGCTTTTTTCATAAAAAGCTAAGGTGATGAGAAACTATCAGCTGGATGGTTCCTCTCCCAACTAGTTAAAATCCCTTCAAGAGTGATAGTAATATACTCCATCCGAGAAAGAACATCATACATTAAGGCAATTTCTTGCTCTACTATATAAGCAAGTTATACAAGATATCCAAATAGGTTATTCACGATCTCCCAACAAGTTGCACAAATCTCATATTCGAATTCGGGTGAGATTTAATCAATTTAAATCATAATTCGATTTAAACAAGCATTTCAACCATTTTTTGCAACATATTATAATGTTCTACATTTCAACATTTATGTGATTTCATAAATGAATCCTATTTTTATTTTCCATATAATACTTAACACGTGATTTGTCCCAACAAATAAAAATAACAAAGTTTAATACTCTAAGAATACCTGATTTCAAGTATTAAATCCAAATTCATAAGTTCATAAGAACATGTTTATAATTAGGTTATCACTTTTCTTAATTAGGTTGATAATCATATTTATAAAATATGTATAGGAAACATTTAAATCAAATAATAATTAAGGAGACAAATGTGTCACCCACCTATCTTAACCACGTGTGATCAGTCATTTATCAAAATAAATAGGAATCTCATTTAGTTCATTCTTAACATCACTGTTAAAAAAAATTAAATTACTAACCACCAATGTTAAATGAAGTCGATGTCAACTTTTATCATGAATTAACATAACAATAGGCAAAAAATAAATACATGAACCAAACCATCCACACAATTATAATAGTCAAAATCAATCACATGATAACTATATGAATAAATAATACCGAATAATCCATCGGTTACCAAAACAAAGTCCAACAATTAATCCAAATGAAATAAAACAAAATCCAAAGCATTGTTCGATAAATAACTGAACAATTGTATCAACTGAAGGGGCAACATGCACAAATTAAAAGCTGAATAGTAAATCCTAATCTTGGAATGAATAACGAAAGCGTCTAAGTAAAATTCTACAAGCCTCCACAAATGTTGCAGGTACGCATCTCTAGAATGAGTCATCAATCTTGTCATCCCTGTGGTTGGACACCTAAAATGTTTTGAAAAATATTTTTGACACGGGTCAGAGACCAAAACCATTTGAAAAATATTTAGCAAGTGTTAAAATGCAGTGAGAGAAGTTATTAGATATACATGTTAGTTTCACGCACTCTCACTTGATATCCTCACCTCTCAACTAAAGTGCACACCTAACGTCTCATAAGAACCCTCCTAGTTATACTACCTAGCCTAACTAGACATAAGTATGTATCCAACCTCATTAAATTTGGCTCCCCCTACCTCCCATATACTACTCTACCATATTAACATTTATCGTATGTTATAACTAAATCATTTCATTAACTTCCTCATACTTAAGTTATTTTTAGATATACGCTATCTATCTCTTCTACCGTCACACAAAAGTAGATAAGTCACATAAGTCTCTCTCTCTCTATATATATAAACTACTATGGCATCCCCAGAATGGCAACCACAATGCAAGCATATTCTGCTATCAAGTCCATATACTTCTTGTACCATATCAAGGATCATCCGTTCGGAATATCACCTCGAAGCCTAAATCAAACAACAGACAATGGAGGGAAAAATAGTTCTAAGCCTTTGGAATACGCATATAACTAACGTACCCAAATGACCCGCCAGTCCACAAATACACAGTATATAGTGGGCCTCCCTATGTCCTATGTTCTGGGGCACAAATTCAGACCTCATTGGAATCACCAGGGTTGGATCGCCCTTTGAGCAAAACCTCCCGTGATAGCATGCAACGTAGGTATATCAACACACATAACCAATCACGTAATATGTATTTGCATAACCTATATACATATACATATATTCAGTAGGTATGAACACAACCCATTATATAAATCTTTATGTAGTATTTATCTCTCTCGAATACTCAAGGCACTAATAATTTTCACACAAATTTTTATTCGTGTTTTTCGAGTATAACTTACTACTCGAAGGGTCCCCGTTATCTCTTAACGTATATCAGTAGTTCGTACATCCTTATACTACTGGTCTAAGAATTGGGTTCACCCGCGCTCCCCGTGACTCGTTCTAAATTTTTGTAATTTATAAAGTTTGATATTATGCCCATGCATCCCAAATCTTAATCCCCTCATTTTGGCCCAAGCCCTAGTCATCACCATAGGTCTACTGGATCTCACTATGTCCTTACCTATTGTTTAAGAATAATACAAAAGTCTCTCGTTTATTTATATGTGAAAATATGGATTAAATAAAGAAAGTGGCAAAAATCTGGGCAACCAAATTGATTCGGCCTGCACCCAAATCTATTCGCCAGCTGAATCGATTCGACGAAGGAACCGAATTGATTCGCGACGAGCAAGTCGCCTTCCTAATGCACTATTATGAGTTTCTTCCATTATTATGAAAACCAACCTCCATGGATCTTACTCAAACTCCCATATAATTCAACCCATCAGTAAATATGAGTATATAAACAGTTTCTAATGAATATCCATTACTAAAACATCATTAAATCCATAATTAACAAGTGTTTATCAATGGTTTATCTACACAACCCTGGTTCTTCCTTTTCATGCATGTTGTTCATAAAACCCATAACTAAATCTCTCATATCATTCTAAAAATCAGCTTTCATTTTACTAAACCGAGAAATTAAATTCGTAATATAAATTCCAGTTAATAACATGAATTAATCCCATCATATTATCTCAAAATCATGTGTTCATTATTGATTACATCTAATTCTACCATGGATATCATAAATATTTAAGAACATTCAAGGTTAACACTTGCCTCTTGTAAAGGTGGTCTGATTTCATTTTTAGATGATGAAAATGTCCTCCTCCCCTTCGGATCCACACTCCGATGGTAATGACGGTGCAAGAACGGTGTCAAATCCTCCAAGAGTCATCTCTTCTTCCTCTCTAATGACCTCTATTGGTTTTATTTGGTTCTAACCATAGACTCCTCCAAATATAGGTTGATATAACACTTGGAAATTTGTAGCTCTTACAACCCTAGTTCCCAAATGATCAAAATACCCTTACGGAGTGTTGGGCTGGTCTAAAATTGTCCCGGGACCCCATCAGCACACCCGAGTACATTATTTTGATTATTTTAACCCATCCGAAATCAATCATGAGCTCGAAATTACCATCTGAGTCACTCTAGACAATTTCTCTATCTCAACCTCATATAGTCTATGCTCGACTCCCAGTTGAGATATAACCCCATCACGTCATGATCACTTATTATGATGTAAAATAATTATTTAATATTCACTTAGTAATTATATTCCATAGATATTAATCTTTATCTCTCCCAATTGATATTTTAATCAACACATAATATTTAATTCAATTAAATAATGTCACGTGTTTAATTTAAAATGACCAAATAAATTAAATTTTTAAATACTCAAAAATACGGGGTGTTAAATACTTCCCCCGTTACAAAGGAATTTCACCCACAAAATTGAGGCATACCTATGGTGAATAACTCTGGATACTGCTCGCGTATGTATCCTCCCTCCCCCACATCGACTCGTCAACATTGTGGTGCCTCCACTGAACTCAAACCAATGTACCACCTTAGATCGTAGCTTACACTCGCTACGATGAAGTATTGCCATCGATCTCTCCTCATAAGAAATATCTGGTTGTAAGTCTATCTCTCCAATGGAATGTGCCAAAACCCCCCTCTCAATCCTCTGGTACCTCTTCAGCGGTAACACGTGGAACATGACGTGAATTCACTGTAAGTTCTCTAGTAGTCCCAGGGGATATTTCACTGGTCCCACCCTCTCGATAATCAAAAACGGTCCCACATATCTTGGTGATAGCTTCTTTTTAATGCCGAATCTCATGACCCCTTCATAGGAGACACCCGCACCAAAACCTAGTCACCGACTTATAGATCTATGTGCCTCCAATTTGCTTCGGTGTAACTCTTCTGCATGTCCTGAGCTATACGAATGCACCCTCGAATCAACTCAATCTTTACATTGGTGTTCAGAATCATCTCTGGCCCCAATAGCTTGTTGTCCCCCACCTCCAACTAGCAAGAGGGTGAACGATAAAGCCTTCCATACAGTTCCTCAAATGGTGCCATGCTGATAGTGAACTGGTAGGAGTTGTTATAAGTAAACTCCACCAATGGAAGATATTTCTCCCATCCTCCTTCTAAGTCAAGTATGAATATCCTCTACATATCCTCAAGCATATGGTTAACTCACTCCGTTTTTCCATATGTCTGTAGGTGATACACTATACTCAACCATACATTTGTACCCATGGCCTCCTGAAAGCTCTGCTGGGAGTGGGACACAAAAATCTTGTCCCGATCCGACACAATATTAAGTAGAACACCGTGTAATCGCACTATCTCAACAATAAAAAACTTCATATACTACCTCATCTCAAAATTCTTACGAACCGATAGAAAATGGGCCACTTTATTCAACCAATCCACTATCACCCATATGGAGTCGTAACCTTGTCGCGATATCGGTAGCCTGGTAATGAAATCCATGGAGATATTCTCCCAATTCCTAACTATAACCCAGAGTGGCTGCAATATCCTCGTCAGTTTCTGGTGGTCTACCTTCACTAGTTGACAGGTAGCACACTTCGAGATAAACTCTGCTATGTCTCGATTCATCCCCGACAACCATTACTTCCTAAACATATCCTGGTACATCTTATCCCCACCGAGATATACTATAATACTGGACTCGTGAGACTCTTACATCACTGCATGTCTTAAATTATCATCCTATGAAACCACGAGTCTCCCATTAAAGCACAAACCTCCCTCTGAACTAATCGAATTAGACTTTGCCTTATTAGCTAACAACAGGAAAAATCTGTCCCGATAATACTGATCCCCTACCTATGCTTTCACCACCCTCATAATAATCTCGGGCGGGCATGACAGCTAATATGGATATACAAGCTCTAGCAACCTCATCATATCGAAGCTCTCTCCACTTCGCCTTCCAAATCTCTACTATCTCCCCAGCAGGTCGTCGACTCAACGTGTCTGCCACTATGTTAGCCTTCCTAGGATGATATTGAATATCAAACTGGAATCTGTCACAAACTTTAACCATTTCCTCTGCATCATGTTTAGATCCTTCTGCGTGAACATATATTGTAGTGATTTATGGTCCGTGAACAAGATAAATTGCTATCCCAAAAGATAATGCCTCTAAATCCTCAAGGAAAACACAACCACTGCTAAATCCAAGACATGTGTGGGGTAATTCCTCTCTTAGGTCTTAAGCTTACGAGACGCATAAGCTATATCCCTCTTCTCCTACTGTAATACACCCCCAAGTCCCTGCAAGGATGCATTTGTGTAAACAAATTACTCCATTCCTCCCCTAAGCAGTGTCAGTACAGGTGCTGAGGTTAATTTTTCCTTTAGCTCGATGAAAGTTAACTAACATTGGTTATCCCAAACAAATGGCACCCCCTTACGAGTCAGATTCATCAATGGACCCATAATCTTCGAGAAATCTTTAATGAATCACCAATAGTATTCGACTAGCCCCAGAAAATTATGAACCTCGGTCGGTGTCGTGGCCTATCTCCACTCCTTCACTATCGATACCTTACTCGAATTGATCAAAATAGCCCTTCCAGACACAATGTGGCCCAGAAACTACACCTCATGAAGCTAAAACCCACACTTCTCAAATTTAGCCTACAACTAGTGATCCCATAGTGTCTATAAAGCCATTTGTAGATGCTTGGAATGATCTTCCTTCGAACCAAAGTAAACCATAACATCATCAGTGAAAATGATTATGAATTGGTTAAAGAATAATTTAAAAACCTAGTTCATCAAATCCAAGGACATTGCTAGTGAATTGGTGATCCCAAATGGCATCAACCTAAACTCGTATGACCCATACCGTGTCAAAAAATAGTCGTAGGAACATCCTCCTCGATTACGCGCAACAGATGGTAACCAGACCTTAAATCTATCTTGGAGAAGGAAGTTACTCCCCTCAGCTAGTCGAACAGATCATCGATCTGAGGCAGAGGGTACTTATTCTGGATCGTGACCTTGTTCAACTCTCTATAATCAATACATAACTGAAGTGATCCATCCCTCTTCTTAACAAATAACATGGTCACACCCCACACTAATGTACTCCGTCTGATGAAACCCTACCCCAGAAGCTATTGAATCTTCTCCCTCAACTCCTGAATCTCTTAAAGGGCCATTCAACAAGGCACTTGAGTGATAGGCCTCGTACTCGGCGCTAGGTCAATAACAAACTCAATTTCTCAACAAGAAAACTACCCCGGTATCTCCTGGAATATGTCCTCATATTCCCTCACCACAAGAATTGAGTCTAAAGAGACAACCACCTCCTGTGAGGTCTCTTCCTCAATGTAATATAGATATGTGATCGAACCTCCCTCAGGAAGAAGCATCGCCACTAGGAACATCTCTTACCCTGTAATAAAAAACACAATGGTCCTCCCGAAACAGTCCATCATCGCCTGGTATCCAGCTAACCAATCCATACCCAAATGATGTCATACCCCTCCATATCTAACACTAGAAGGTCGGCGGCTAAACATAATATTCCCACATCAATTTCCAAACCCTTACAGATCGAGTGTATAAGTGACCCGCTACCCAATGGTGACTTTACACACTTAAGGAAAGTACCAGCTGTCTTTAATAGACTGCAAGCTCGTGCAAATCCGGTCGCTATGAAAGAGTGTGATGCCCCTGTATTAAATAAAATTTGACCCTCAAGCTCGTGAATAGGAAACGTACCATTTACTACATGTGGCACCTTTTGGGTCTGCTATATGACTGCATCTCAGATGTTATATACACGTTCGTATTGTAATTGCACCTACTGCGATGGGGCTGCTAGTGCTTATGCTACCAGAGGTAAATGCGCTTGTTTCCCCCTGTAGGGAACCTTCCTACTGAGGTGCTCTATCCTGTTGTCGATAGTATCTCCTCTTGTGTCCCGTCTTTCCACAAGTAAAATAATGTCCCGGGAAGTCTCTCTACCTTTCGCCCTGATGGCCCTATCGAGGCTGCCCTTACTGCTGTCCCTGGTGGCCTCCCCCATTGTTCCCTTATCTGACGTCCCTGAGGAATATGTTGATACTACTGCTGGTGAGGACCCTGTTGGCCCTACCTATAATATCCCTCCGATCGATAACCCCCGATCTAAACCTCTTGTATGAATCCCCCTACCGAGAATCCTGCCCCTACTATCTCTTTGTATGTTGTTGCGGTGCCCCACTAGCACCGTTCCCATATGCCTTGAATGGCTTGATAGGCTCACCTCCTTTCTTTCTTTCCTTTAGATGGAAGCGATGGTCATGGCAACGTAAAAGTGCAACATTAACGACATCCGTATAATTCCTCAATGTGGGGTTACCTATCAAGTGTTGCCTCATCCTCTAGACTAGCCCATCCATAAATCTTAACTTCATCTTCTCTTCATTATTCACCTCGTATGGCATAAAAATAGTCAAATGTGTGAACTACTCCTCGTACTCAGCTAGGAACGGTCTCCCTGAACCACCTCATTGAACCTCTTCCACTATTTGTCTTAACGGCCAGTGAAAAGTATTTATGATCAAATCGCACCCAGAACTTAGTGATGGGCAAAGTATCCCTCTCTTCGGTAGTGGTAATAGACTCCCACCACTATAAAGCTGACCTGATAAGTCTAAAAGTGGTTAATATCTGCTTTTGCACGTCGCACAATCAGCCATGCGATGGTGGCACTAAATATCTTTCTTCCACTGGCATGCTAAAATCACATCTGAACTACCCTAAAACTCAGGTGGGTGTCCCTTCTGAAATGCCTCCCTCACTATCTTCCAATTTCAGGTCCCTGGGTGGGCCTGGACAACTAGTTCCACTGGATGCTGTGGTGGTTGTGCCTGAGGAAAGTGGAGTTCCATGGAAGTTATAGCGACATTAACTGTCAGCGTCACAATAGCGTCCACCTTTGCTATCGTAACTGTACCCTATGGTGGCCATGGCTGCGGTTCCTATGGCTCCTGCTTAGCCTCTCTCTCATTGGCTCTCTCTGCTACCCTTGCTGGTTGTCCTCTCCTGGGTGGCATTAAAAAATAGATCAAATTTTATGAGTTCACAATCTATACAAATATAATATCATAAGAACGAAATCACAAATATGCAATCATGAATGCAACAGTCCTAATAATAAGGCTCTATGTCAATGAATGATATGCTAAAATCGTAGTAATCCGTATATATCCTATGCACACTAGAACCTAATTCTTTGATACCATCTGTGACACCATGCCTATTTTAACGATGGGTGATAAGTCATTTATCAAAATAAACAGGAATCTCATTTAGTTCATTCTTAGCATCACTGTCGAAAACTTTTTAAATTACGAACCAGAATTGTTAAATTAAGTCGGTGTCAACTTTTATCTTGAATTAATATTACAATATGGGGAAAATAAATGCATGAACCAAACCATCAAAACAATTGTAATAGTCTGAATCAATCACATGACAACTAGATGAATAAATAATACGAAATAAACCATCGGTTCCCAAAACAAAGTCCAACAATAAATCCAAAGCAAATAAAATGAAATCCAAAGCATAGTCGATAAATAACTGAACAACTGTATCAACTGAAGGGGCAACATGCCCAAATGAAAAACTGAATAGTAAATCCTAATCTAGGAATGAATAACTGAAGTGTCTAAGATAACTTCTACAATCCTCCACAAATGTTGCAGCTATGCATCACTGGAATGAGTCATCAAGCTTGGCGTCCCTATGTATGGACACCTAAAATATTTTGAAAAATATTTTTGACACGGGTCAGAGCCCAAAACCATTTGAAAAATATTTAGCGAGCACTAAAGTGCAGTAAGAGAAGTTATTAGACATACATGTTAGTTTCACGCAATCTCACTTGAGTTCCTTACCTCTCAACTAAAGTGCACACCTAACGTCTCCTAATAACCCTTCTAGTTATACTACATAGCCTAACTATAAATAAGTATGTATCTAACCTCATTAAGTTTGTCTCCCCTGCACCGCCAATATAGTATGCTAACGTATTAACATATCTCGTATATTTTCATTAAAAGCCTCATAGTTAAGTTATTTTTAGATATACACTATCTATCTCTTCTATCGTCATATAAAAGTAGATAAGCAACATAAGTATGTATATATATATATATATATATATATACACACACACACACTACTATGGCATCCCCGGAATGACCACCACGATGCAAGCATACTCTGTTATCAAGTCCATGTACCTCTTGTACCATATCAAGGACCATCGGTTCGAAATGTCACCTCGAACCCTAAATGAAACAATACATAATGGAGGCGAACATAGTTCTAAGACTTTGGAATATGCACATACCTAACATACCCAAATGACATGCCAGTCTAGTAATACACAACACATAGTGGGCTTCCCTATGTCCTATGTTCTAGGGAATGAATCCAGGCCTCACTAGAATAGCCAAGGTGGGATCGTGAAACCTCCCGTGATAGCAGGCAGCATCAGTATATTCACACACGTAACCAAACACACAATAGGAATCACACAACCTATATACATATACATATATTCACAAGGTATGCACACAACCCATCATATAAATCCATACGTAGTATTTATCTATCTCGAGTACTCAACGTACTAATAATTTTCATATAATGATTTATCCGTGTTTTTCGAGTATCACTTACTACCCGAAGGGTACCCACTATCTCTTAAGGTATTTAAGTAGTTCATACTTTTCTATATTACTGGTCTAAGTATTGGGTTCACCTGCGCTCCCCGTGAACCGTTCTAAATTTTTGTCATTTAGTAAGTCCCATTCGGCCTAAATCTCAATCCCCTTATTTTGTCCCTATCCCTAGTCCTTACCATAGGTCTACTGGATCTCACTAAGTCCTTACCTATAATTTAAGAATGATACAAAAGTCTCCCATTTATTTATTTGTAATAATAGGGATGAAATAATGAAAGTGGCAAAAATCTGGGTAGCTAAATCGATTCGGCTTTCACCCGATGTTTAAAGGAAAGGTAAGGTAAATCGATGGCTAATGTCCATAAAGTAAAGAAAAAGGTAAGGTAAATGGTTAAGTGGGTGATTAAGCAACCTAAGTGGTTAATCCCATAATTTACACAAGAATGTATTGTAAAAGGTCCTCAAAGATTAATTAAGTATTTTCTAACATGGTGTTTGCGTGTGTTGAAAGGGTGAGTTTCAATCAAAACGCTAAAGTGTGTTGGGTGATTGCAGTAAAGGAATGATTTTGGATAAATCAAATGTAGTGGTTTCAAAATTTGAACAATGTGTGTTAAATAAAGCGAGAAATGTTGGAATGAGTAAAATAAAAAAATAGTTTATAAGATTAAGGTAAATTAATCTTGATAAATAAGGTTTTCGAAAGTAAAATTGTATCACATATTGAGTATAGGTATATGTTGGTATATATATGTATACAATGTAGTTGCATGTGCACGTAGGCGTAACGTGTCGAGTCTCCTTTCTGCCATTCGATTTTATACTGCATTTGTATTTTTCCTACTGAGCATAGCCTCACACCCTCACTTTGTTACAACAGGTTGGGAGCGGTTTCGTATTTTGAGAGCATTATACAGGTAAGTTATTTATTTATTTTATGTTAGTAGCTCTTTATACTTGGACTTCGAGGTATTCCCCATAGGTCCCTCACGAAGTTTATTTTGAAACTGGAATCACATGCTAAACAAATGAAATGTTAATTGAAATAAAACTCGACTAGCAACATTATATAACCTGTTTCATTACACGTCACACCTAATGCTCGAGTCGGACCGAGTTGACTACGAAGAACCCATAAATCCGGGTCGGGGCGTTATAAATGGTATCAAAGCGCTAGGTTCAAGTTTCCTTTCGGGATTGATGTGGTGAGGTCGGTATTAGATATTTTGACGTCGTTTTTGGTTAAGGTCGATCATGCTAGTTTAGTGATGGTTTAGTTCGTGTCCTCGACAGTAAGGTCAAATAGGTTAGCACAACAAGTGAGTTAGTGGCAGGCAATCAAGATGATAGTTATTATTTTCTTTCACGCTTCTGATTAAAATTGTAGTAATTTATAGGCGTCCATACAAGCCTATAGTGGTGACTCCGTGGTTGATAGTGTGAGGTGATTATGTCGAATTTTAATGACATAGGATCATTTCAGGTGTCGATAGAGTGAGATGACTCCCATTGGACAAGTGGTACGAGATGCAAATAGTCAACGGTAGATGTTGATAGTTTGGGTGTCATGACTAGGAACTAATGATTAGTGATTAAAAGGTATATAGCTCTTAGGTGCGATGCTTACGAGTGGTTAACGTCGATAATGTAATTAGACAAATTTGATTCTCAGGTGATATCACAGTTGATGGTAATTTAGTGAACACATTAAGTTGTATAGGCTAATAGTAGCAACACTCTGATTGTTGTGTGAGATGTATCGTGTGATTATTTTGGTGATGAAAGTAGACTTGGTAGTGGCAACAATGAGTAGTGTTCATTACGACCTAATTGTAAAGGTTGTATGTTTTACTTATAGAGGTTAGATGACTGCGGGAAATTCATTTGTATTGATTATGTGGTGATAAAGTATTAGTTCCTTTGGTTGAGGTCTTAGGTTGGGTGTACCTTGATTATAATATGGTGATGAGGAATAGGATCTCGCGTGCGTATGTGGTATAGACCTCGGTATTTATAGGTAATACCCTACGTTGCATATCCTACCCAGATATATATAGTTTTGTTAACTTGTAGGTTAACCCATGGTGTGATGCTCACATAGTGAGGCAATTTAGTTGTCATGGTTGATCATTCATTAAGGATTAGGTGAGGTAGGCCTTGAGGTTTGTAGGTTGCAGAAGGCGTCTTGTGTCGTGCCATGACTCGTAGTAGCATTGGTTGTGGTTTGTACATGACTTATAGTCACAACCGCTTGGAAGAAAAATAAGATGATTATCTAGGTGTATAGACTCGTTTTAGCCGCCGAAGTAATGGCTAGGTGCGAAGTAATCCTAGTGTGAGAGTAATTCATTGGCACGTTGAGGTGCCCATAGGAAAAATTGTGTGTGGTATCAATGAGGATAAATAGCGAACGTTGTGACGTCTTGAGGTGTTTGGTAATTAAGGTGCACCATAGGTAGAATCTCATAGACTAATGTCTCTGCAAGCACCGAGAAATCGTGAGGTGGGTCTTGAAGATCTGTAGAGCGCACATATAGTAATAAAGGTATAAACGAAAAAATATTGTCGGGTTTTCGGACTTTTACATGAGGTGTTTGGTGTTCTTAGGAGGCCAGTTAAGTCTGTAAGGACATATTTTCATAGGTCCGTTATCAATTTATTATGTCATATACCGCTACACCATCGAAAAGCATTCAAAAGACATCTACATCAAAGACGGATCCGAATTACTCAAGTTCTTCATCATTCAAGAATCCGCGAAGTTTACTTTGGTAAGGTTATGTTTTAAATACCTTTACTTTTCACTTAGAGCTTTTGGGAGATTTTTACAAAATATTTTCTAAGTGTTGGAGTGGACTTTTTCGTCAAATATTGAAAATGAGTATTTTTTCTAAGCTTTGAAGCGGACCTCGATTTTGACGCCCAGGTCATTCGCGCGAGATCAGCATCTCGTTCGAACGAGATTGGAAGTCACGCGATGTTGTTTGAACGACATGCGTACTTCGTTCGAGCGACATATGCTTCTCGTTCAAACGAGCTCGAATTTCGAGGCAGTGCGTTTTTGTATAAATACTCATTAAATGGTAACGTTTTCATTAAGAAGTCACAGCGTTTTGACGAACAGAAATACTGCTAAAGCAGAATCCTTTTTGGATTCTTCCTTTAGGATTTTAATCCTTTTTGTTTTCAATTCACAAAACTCCCATATGCTTTAGTGAATTGTTTTGGCATTGAAGAACACACCTTGCTACTATTTATCTTTGTGGGGAGAACTCTACAATCGAAGAGTTGCGTGTTATTGTGGAGGGAGTCCTTATAAAGATCACACTTGTGGAGAAGCCGTTCCTCTTCTTGATTGTTGACCACCTGGAGTTCCTGCAGGAGATTTCAGCCGAGACATCAGAACCGACACCTGCGGGTATTTCGTATGTCACCCTATTTCATTGTAATCCGTGTAAGCCGTTTTCTTACAAATTATAGTGAAATAAAAGGTTTTGCCCCTTTGGGGGATTTTTCCTGAAATTGTTTGTTTTATCCTGAATGCTTTATTTTATTGGATAAATCCTCTAGATGCATGTTTTAGGGTTTAACTAAAATTTAGGATTAATTAAAATTGGATTTTATTTGAGAAGTCGCAATATTTTCGCTGTAGCGATTCTACAAATTGGTATAACAACCTATTGCACTAAGTTATTGTGTTTCGATCCTGATTTTTGCGCAAAATGGCTTTTGATGGTTTTGATGATCTTCGATGTCAAATTTTTGAAAAAGTTAATTGAAAAATTCACACGAACTCTAGTTTTAAATCTTCTGTTGAAAACGAATCTGAGAGGTGTCCTTGTTGTGAGGGTGTTGGTCACACGTTAGATGAATGTACCACAAATTTAAAGAAGAAATTAAATAAACCGATTTCTCATGTTTCTACCCTTAGTGATAGTGATTCGAAAGAAGAAGTCTTTTATGCTTCTAGGCGAGAGCTTCCCATCCGTGTGATTAGTGATGAGAGTGAGGGTGAAAAGAGTGAGGAGTAAGAAGAAGAATTGAGTGAGTTGCAAGTTGCCTACAATAATTTGTATTTTGAATATTTAAAGACAAAAAAGGCAAACTAGAAACTTGAAGCTCAATTGAAAGAGTGTGCCTTAAAAAATAATGATGTTTTAGTTGAAGAACTTAGGGCACGTGAGAAAATTTTGAAAGAGAAGCTTGAGTACGTTGAGGGTGAGAGAGATAGTCTTAGAGGGTTGATGGAGACTATGAAAAAGGAGCTTTTAGAGTTTGAGGATTCTAGACCTGTACTTGAATCTAGGATAGGTGAACTTGAGATGAAATTGAAAGATTCAAGTAAAGTGAAATTTGATTTGGAGTCTAGGTCTGAAAAACTTGATAAGATTTTAGGCACCGTTGAGATAAAAAAGGATAGGGGTGGGTTTGGTCTTGAAAAACATGTTGCACCCACTCCCACACGTGTGAGAGAGCCTCCTAGGATTGTTAAGAAAGAGACACTTAAGGTTGTTAGGAAAGAGCCTCCTAAGAACATCGTGAGAGAACCTCCTAGGATCATTAGGAGAGACCCACCTAGGCAAATTCAGAGAGAGCAATCGAGAAATTTGAGGAGAGGGCCACCTTTAGGTAACACACACCGCCCGATTTACACTTGCACACATTGCGGTAGGCAAGGTCATCTTAGGCGATTTTGTTACAAGCTTTTAAATGAACCTAGGAAGGTTAATAGAAGAATAAACTCAATTCCCCACACCCCCACACCTCGTTACACATCGATTTGGGTCAGGAAATCGTATTTAGAGGCTTATGGTTTACTTGTCCACGATTCCCGTTCCCCATGTGAAATCTTTTGGTTGATTGTGTTGGATGTTTGTCATACACTAGCGACGCATCATGTTATACTATTTCTAGTGTTATGACTCACTTTGATGTAGCGCACATTGGTATATTTGTTGTATTTGTGTGTTTCTCTACTGATTTAGCACTGTTTTGGATCTGCTTGCCCCTTTCAGGTTTTATTTTCACGAAATTTTTGCACTGGGCAAAACTGTATGATTTTTTGGGAATACTGGGAATATTTTATTTTCTCATTCGAGCGAGATGCATTGTCGTTTGAGCGACATCTCTATCTCGCGCGAAGTCGCATCTCGCGACATGCCCTTGTCGTTCGAGCGACAGAGCGATATCGTTTGAGCGACCTGTCTGAAAATTCTATTTTTGCTTCCCTTCTGATTCCAGTACCCGATGTTCATATGCTTAGATTTTTGGTACTGATGGGTTTGCTTCGGGTCGTTTATATGCAGTTATTCTTGGTATCCATGCTTAATTAATAACACTGCATTACTCATTTATCACATATGCGTTCATTGTGGATTCTCTTGTGTGATTACTGTTTGCTAGCATAGGATGTTGTGCATATCGATATTATATGCCTATTGCTGGTTGTATCATTTTGTAGTTATATTTTGAAAAAAAAAATACAAAAAGATTTTATTTTGATAAAATTTTTAAAAATCCAAAAAGATTTTTGTATTTTGTCTACACCGTTTATGGATAGACACTTGGATGATGGAGTCACAATTTCATTCCATTTATCCATGTGACTATTTGATAGTGTTTTGAGACAATAGGTCAATTCATCCATGTGCTTTATAATGTTTGGAGTCATTAAGATGTAATTAAGTGTTGCTTCCTACATGTTTGACTCATAGTTTCTTTTATTGCACACATGCACGGATTTGTTTGATTATTGTTCTTGACTTATCACATGTCGGTTGGGTGTTTTCATCTCAATCATGTCCTTAAAACGAACCAAGTGCAATAATACGAGAGTAATAAAAGTAGTGCATGTAAAAACCATTGCCCGTGAGGAATAAATTATTTAGTTTGAAAAAATGATGAGTGAACACGGGAAAGGGCTGCGAGTGAATAATAATCACGTCGTGAAAGCCACCATTTGAAAAGAGCCCACACAAAAAAATTAAGGCTATAAAAAGATGAAATATGCCAAAAATTTGGGCCAATAGGTTTTCTCTAAGTTGAGAATTTAGTACCTCTTCAGATATAAAGAATTGCATTATTATATATGAGGGAGTTTCGGATGGATATATCAATGGGTTTGCACGTCCTTTGAAAAGTTCTCGAAAAGGCACTAAATAGTTTTGGACGTTATTGGTGTGGAAATCATTTAGACTTTGATTTGTTGATTTTATTAAGACGATGTCATTTAAATTCAATAATTTTTACACCTAAGGATTCTTTTGATGTTCATTCATTAGGGGTACACGTATGCATCGTGCACATATGATTGATTGAGTTTATTTATCTATCGAATGTGTTCACACCCATTCATTACGTTTCCATGACTTGGTTGTTTGAGTTTAAATCCATGGTGTGATTTTTTTGTATCCTATTTTTGTATGAAAAATCAAAAATAGTTTATGAATGTTTTTGGGATACTCCTTTGTATGCGCGTTGATTGATTCATATTTGCTATACAATTTTATCATGGCACTCCATGTTTTGATTGTTTCTTCTTATCTGTTTATTTTGGGACATCATAAAAAGGGGGAGAACGAATTATCAGTTATGGGGGAGTTTTTGCATTATGGGGGAGATTTGATTATTAATGCTTTATTATTATATCATTTCAAACTCGATGCGTCACGAAGGTTTTTGCTTTATCTCATGTGTGTAGGTACAAAGATTGAAGATCATAATGTTGGACACCCTGATGAGAAAAGCTTTGAGATTTGACGAAGATGATTGAAGAACAGTTTTGAGGTCTTGCAAATGTATTCATGGGAGGGTAGATTTGTATAGGCATTTTGGTTTTTGATAATTCTGATTTTTTATGTATGTACCGGCATAGACATAGGGGGAGATTTGTAAGGACATATTTTCATAGGTTCGTTATCAATTTATTATGTCACATACCGCTACACCGTCGAAGAGCATTCAAGAGACATCTACATCAAAGACGGATCCGAATTACTCAAGTTCTTCATCAGTCAAGACTCGGCGAAGTTTACTTTGGTAAGGTTATGTTTTAAATATCTTTACTTTTCACTTAGAGCATTTGGGAGATTTTTACAAAATATTTTCTAAGTGTTGGAGCAGACTTTTTCGTCTAATATTAAAAATGAGTATTTTTTCTATTGAAGTGGACCTCGATTTTGATGCCCAGGTCGTTCGCACGAGATCATCATCTCGTTCGAATGAGATTGGAAGTCGCGCGATGTCGTTTGAACGACATGCGTACTTTGTTCGAGCAACATATGCTTCTCGTTCGAACGAGCTCGAATTTCGAGGCAGTGCGTTTTTATATAAATACTCATTAAATGGTAACGTTTTCATTAAGAAGTCACAGTGTTTTGACGAAAAAAAATACTGCTAAAGCAGAATCCTTTTTGGATTCTTCCTTTAGGATTTTAATCCTTTTTATTTTCAATTCACAAAACTCCCATATGCTTTAATGAATTGTTTTGGTGTTAAAGAACATACCTTGCTACTGTTTATCTTTGTGGGGAGAACTCTACAATTGGAAAGATGCGTGCTATTGTGGAGGGAGTCCTTATAAAGATCACACTTGTGGAGAAACCGTTTCTCTTCTTCATTGCTGACCACCTGGAGTTCCTGCGGGAGATTTCAGCCGAGACATCGAAACCGACACCTGCGGGTATTTCGTATGTCACCCTATTTCATTGTAATCCGTGTAAGCCGTTTTCTTACAAATTATAGTGAAATAAAAGGTTTTTCCCCTTTGGGGGATTTTTCCTGAAATTGTTTGTTTTATCCTGCATGCTTTATTTTATTGGATAAATCCTCTAGATGCATGTTTTAGGGTTTAACTAAAATTTAGGATTAATTAAAATTGGATTTTATTTGAGAAGTCGCAATATTTCCGCTGTAGCGATTCTACAAATTCCAATAGGAAGAGATATTAGCATTCTAGTAGTGATTGTGTTGAAGGTCAAGTGATGATCCCAAATTACTAGTCGTATAGTGGACGTGTCGGGTATGGCATCCCAAATCAACATGGATGGCAGTGTAATACCTTAGGTAGGGTGGTAGTTGTGTCGTTATAGGAGTGATGCTCAAATGTCATGGAATAACAAGTATGGGTGTGGTGATACTCGATTTCAAGATGTATTAGGAAATATATTCGAGATTTAGAGTGATGACGACATGTGGAGACTTAAAAAATGACAACCTAGGTGTGGTAACATCGAAACATGATTATTACGTCGACGTGTCGACAGTATATGCTAGGGTATTCTTAGAAATTGAGGATTAGTTCTTAACACATATTGCCAAGCTGGTGTGGGTTGGGAGATGTAGTTCGGTGTGGTATTTACTACCCTTAGGATGATAATAGCGGCAGGTGTGGTCATCAAATAAATTTTGTGTGGGTAGAAACTGAAGGTAAGTTTTATGGAAATCTTATGTGGTCAAAAGACACAGCAAGGTGAGTGTCTCTCTTGAACTAAGTAATGCCTATGGAAATTTGGGATTTTGATCACGATATGATATGGCAGGTGATAACCTGGTATAATAGGTTGGTGACATCTTCACTAGCGATTGGACAAGGTTACTGTAAACTAGAGAGTGAGCTGTCCTCTAATAGGGATGGTTCATGCACGCCAAGGATGTGAAAGGTAGGGCCTTGCTACCAATGAGGGAAGTCGGGCATTGACTTCCTAAAGAATCACATATTCGTTAATTGCTTTTGTGTTACAAGAATGAATGGTTATGATTTAATTCACCACTAATAGTGACCCAAGTTAGGGTATGTGGATAGGATTTGTTCTCGATAAGAACTCTAGGAATTAGTGGAATGACTTCAAGTATATGGCGTTGGTTAATTTTCATGAGTCAGAGTCAAACGGTTATGGGAAAAATTCCTCAGGACAGTGGTTTGTTCCTTCTGACTCAAGTGTGTTCCTTTCAATTTCGATAATCGAGATTCAAATTCTCATCTATGAGGTGACTTACATTGGTGCCATGTCATGATACGTAATGGTTGGGCCCGAGAGAGCGCAGTGGATAGGGTTTGGTTAATGAAGCTCAGGAACTTAGTGAGCCCATCTGAGATGTTCTTGCTATTTCATAAAGTTCTACGTATAGGTGGCTACGTTTTTGGCCACACGGTTTGCTCGTAGTATCGATCTCTCTTAATACTAGTGGACTTTTAATTGGACAACCCAATAGTCAGTGGCTTGGATTGTGAAAAGTGAGATGATGACTTGAGGATACGGTATAATGTTGGAAATTGAGGAAACTTAGCACAGGATGTTTCTTTACCACAGTGAGTGGATTAGAGTCACACTCTAGAAAGTACTCAAAGTTAAGACACCTAAGGTTGTATTAAGTTCATTAGAGTGGCGCAATGGAAGGTGTAAACTGGGTGTACGATAATGACTTGATGAGAACATTCCTCCTTTGAGTGAGAAAATTGTACAGAATGGTTATCGGCAAGCACATGCGAGTTGTGTAGTCTGGATAGCCTGAGAATTTGTGGAACACGGGGTGTATGGTCCTAGGATAGAATTAATTTTGACTCTAAATGCGACAGTTGGTTGTATTATGGATCACATTATGTGAGTGTCGACCGCTGGAAAGGGTTTCCCGTAAAGGCAAATGTACGCCTTACATACCATCATAGGTGGTGCTAGAAATGGTTTAAAGAGACTCGGAGTCGATTATGTAATGTCATGGTTAGTGAAACAGTGAGCATTAGAGCATATCGCATATTGAGTATTTGGTGACCTTAGTGTTGAGGACTTTGGTGATTTGTCTTTGAGGATTTCTAGGACATAAAATAGAAATTGATGGAGCAAATAAGCTTGAGGATTCATGGATTAAGAATTTCGAGGATGAAATTCCCTAAGGAGGGAAGTTTGTAATACCTTGTTCCAGTAATTTAATTAAATGATATATGAATTATAAATGAGGAGGAGTTAAAGATGATTAGGAGAGAATTGTAGGCCAAGAATTTAATAAACAAAATTATGGGACCAAGATCATTTTAACGACATCCCTGCGTCGTAAGAAATGAGATGCAGTTCATGAGAAACAGGGCATCGAATGACATGCCACTGCTTTATAGTGGCAGGTCGCGCAAAGGGGCGTGCGATCCAAACATTGAATGGCATGGAGAAGTCATTCGAACGACTTGGGCTTGTCATTTGAATGACGCAAATCAAAAAAATTTAAATTAGATTACCCTTATGCACTGTCACATTCCTAGCCATTGATTTGGTGTGTTGTAAAGCCTATAACATCCCAGATTGGGCAAAATGGGGATTTAAGGTATTGGAGGGTTTAAGTAAGGATTATTTGGCAATTTTATTTGGAGAAAATGCAAGAAGAGAGAGAAGGAAAGAGAGAGGTGGGTGCTCTTCCACCTCTTCCCCACCAAAAACCACCACTCCTCCACCATAATACAAACACAAAACACCATTTTATGGTATATTCCACCATATTTGAACCATATACATCGATTTCCACCATAGTAGAAGAAGAGTTATGAATTTTAGAGAGGTTATGGGGGGATGTTTGTATAAGATGAAGATAGGTTTTCATGGAGTTTGAAGGGGTTCTTAGTTTGGAGCAAATTTTGGAGCGTTTGGAGGATGCATTTGGTAACCCCTTTAGGCCACCTTCGGAGGTCCTATACCAACATTTTTACCACCATTGGAGTCATTAAAGGTGGTAAAAAACCTTACTTTAAGTATAACATTCTATTTTGCATATTTGTAGTCTTGTAGTTAGATTATATGAGTAGGGTGCATTTGGTTAAATGATGTGGTTAAGGTGTAGAAAATAATAAACATTTTTATGAAATAACAATATTCATAAAATTTTATTTTGTTGAAAATAGAGAATGAATAAATATTTCAAGATTTTGGAATATTAAAAGATGGTACTTTTTGAAAATAGTGTATTTTCTAGAAAGATTGATGTAAAACATTTTATGAAATAAAATGTTTGAAAATAATGATTTATTTAGGTAAATATTGGTGAAATAATATTTTTTTTGTTTCTCGCAAAAATGTAGATTTTATGATAAATGGACATTTTGTGAGTTTAAAGAAATTAAATGTCATTTATGTATCAAAAATGTATTTTTGCAAATATGATGAATTTCTAGAACGAAATGTGTGTTTAAACCATTTGATAGGATTTTAAGGTTTAAAGTTCATCCTCTCATGTATATAAACTTGTAGTATTTTGGCACTAAGTGTATAAACAAATTTAAAGAAGATTTTGTTAGGTTTAAACACGAAATAAGTAAAGTACAAATTCTTGTCTTTAAAGTGTATCAAAAGGGGGATAAAAATATGATAAGTAATAAGTTGTAAGACTACATGTAAAATAAAGGAAATGTTATTTTCTTATAAAAGTAGTCTTAAGTGTAAATTAATTTATTGAATAAAGAAAGTAAAGAAATGTGTGGTTTGGGGAAATGGTTAATAAAGTTACTGAATAAGTGTTCATGGGTAAACATGGGAAAGTTAATGTGTATAACTTAATATTGTTATAAATACACTTGTGAAGTTGAAATGATTTAAAGAGGTAAAGGTGTTTCCAATTAAGAAGAATATTACTCCAAAGTTAAAAAGTATATTAAGGTGTTAAAACACTTAGGAAATTAACACTTGTGGAAGTGGAGAAGGTAATTTTCAAAACAAATGGGTAATATGGTAATTTTACTTAAAGTGGTACAATTTTATGGAACAAAAATATTGAAAAATGTGTTACACAAAGTGGTCTTTAATGAATATAATTCTTGGAATAAAATTAAGGTTAAAGTTCTTAGGACTTGAAATGGTAAAATTTCAAAGTGTAACACAAGTGGGGATACAACCACGGGTTTTAGCTTCGATCGGGTAAAAAGAAAAAATGGGGTAATGTGGACATTTGTGAAATATTAAAACTCATTAAAGGGAACTGGGATGACACTAGGATAAACAAGAATGGCCCGTAACCCTAGGGTGAAAAACCCAAAACCACTGGCTAAAGCATATGATACACATCGCCGGTGATGTGGAGCCCGTTAAAGTATGCGGTATTGGAAGATTCCAAGAAAAGATAAAAGGAATAAGGAACATGTTAAGAAATGGGTTGTGTAGTCGAATGTGTTAATACAACTGAATGAATTAATAAATGTTCTGGTAAAGGTTAAAATGGATAAGTAAATGGGTAATTGGCTAATGTCCATAAAGTAAGGAAAAATATATGGTAAATGGGTAAGTGGGTGATTAAGAAACCCAAGTGGTTAAACCCATAATTTACACAAGAATGTGTTGTAAAAGCTCCTCAAAGATTAATTAAGTATTTTCTAACACGGTGTTTGCGTGTGTTAAAATGGTGAGTTTCAATGAAAATGCTAAAGTGTGTTGGATAAAATAAAAAAGGGTGATTTCGGAAAAGGAATGATTTCGAGTAAATTAAATGTAGCGGTTTCAACTGTTGAAACTCTGTGTGTTAAATAAAGGGAGAAATGTCGAAATGAGTAAAAAAAGAAGTCTTTTATAAGATTAAGGTAAATTAATATGGATAAATAAGATTTTCGAAAGAAAAACTACATCACTCATTAAGTATATGTATGTGTAGGTATATATACATATACAATGTAGTTACACGTGCACGTAGGCTTAACGTGTTGAGTCTCCTTTATGTCATTCAATTCTATACTGCATTTGTATATTTCTTATTGTGCATAGGCTCACACCCTTGCTTTGTTATGGCGGGTTGGGAGCGGTTTCGTATTTTGAGAGCGTTATATAGGTAAGTACTTTCTTTATTTTACATTAGTAGCTCTGGATACTTGGACTTCGGCGTGTTCCCCATGGGTCCCTCACATAGTTTATTTTGAAACTGGAATCGCATGCTAAACAAGTGAAATGTTTATTGAAATAAAATTGGGCTTGCAACATTATATAGGGCGTTTCATTACACTTCACACCTAACGCTCGAGTCGGATAGGGTTGATTATGGGTAATCCATAAATTCGAGTCAGGGCATTACATTCATGCAGCTCAGTAATTGGTTACGCCCTTGTCTAAAGTATCCTTGCTATTACACAAAGTTATGTGTACGGGTGCTTGCGCTCTCGGCTGAACGGTTTGCTTCTAGTATTCACTTGCCTTAAGAATTAGCGGCCTTATTATTGGACGACATGGCAGTTAGTGGTTGTTGTTGTAAAGAGCAAGACAATGACTGAGTACATCGTATAGTGTTAAGAACTGGGGGAAACATAACACTACGTGTTATTTTCCATGGTAAGTATATTGGTTTAACACCTAGGCAAGTGTTCCCTTGGATTACACTTAGTATGACCCTAGGGTCGTACAAGGGTCTTATAGAAGGGTATTGGTTGGATGCGTGATTTAGAACTTTATTGATATGACTCCCCTCGAAGCGAGTGGCTAGTTATGCGAGGTTAGTATCAAGTTTTAGTGAATTTTCTAGGACATGAAGACCTAAAAATTTGAGGAGACTCAAGATATGTAACCCTATTAATCAAAATAATTTATGATGATGAATTGGGTAATTAGTTGCATTTTTTTTGCTCTTGAGTGAGTGTCGGTCACTAAGGAGGGTTTCACCAGTAATGGTGCCAGTATGATTTCGGGTGTTAGCAAAGAAGCCTTAGGACTTGACTAAACGTGATCATTGAGTAAGTAGAGACTCGTGGACTATTATGAATTTTCAAATATTAGCATGATTATGAGTGTTAGAACATGTTACATTTCGATTTCTTTCGTAACAACCCATTGTGGCAGGGCGTATGATGACTTTTGGTAATTTAGGACTCCGATGACTTATCCCAAAAATATTACTATGACATAGAGTAAGGATTGATAATCTCGAGAGTCCGTGGGATCGATGCATCACAATTTTGAGGATGAAATTTCCTAAGAGGGAAAAGTGCAACACCCGACCTGAGACTTTGATCGTACTTGTGTGATTTGGTGATTTAGTATGACCCAATAGGGCCTTACACTTAGTAAGATGGATCTTGGATCAAATTTCGGTAATTTCGTGCTTATCGAATGGGAATTTTTATGGTATGAAGTTTTGACCGAGGAAAACATAAGTCATTCGAACGAGGGGTCAATGTCTTTTAAATGAGACTTCTAACGAATTAGGTTTGATCTATCCATTCCATGTACTGACATCTCGTTGGAAGGGTCGTTTAAGCGAGTGACTAATCTAGTTCCAATGAGGTTTAAGGGTCGTTCGAAAAGTCGGAGAAAAGTTTGAATATATTATCCTTTTTAATATGATGACACAATGTGGGTCATCTATTTGATGACGTGTTGATCTCTCAGTAGCCCATATCAAAACATTGGATAAAAGAATAGATTTCCCTCAGCTTAAGGGTTGGGTGTAGGGGCATTTACAGGATTTAACCACTTAGGGTTTTTAGAAGTATTTATACGGCGTTTGGCCCATTTGAGGCATTTTCCACCATATCCCCCTCTCTCTCTCTAGCCTCAAGATCTTCCCCTCCCTTCAACCACCATACACCACCCTAGCACCACCACCCCTCCACCTTGTACCACCATATTTTCCTCATATTCCGCCATACATAAGCCTTATAAACCCATTTACACCATTATTGAGCAAATCTATGAATTTTGGAGGTGGTATTGGGGGGTTTTAAAGAAAAAGAAGAGTAGTAAGAAGAAGGTGGAAGAAATCATAGAGTTTGAAGTGGGTTTAGTGGACCTTTCAAGAAGACAAGCTTAGTGTAGTTAGGCAACCACTTTAAGTTCACCTTAGGAGGTGGGAGGTTACAATATTCTTCTACACTTTATCCACCATTATTGGAGCTTTTTTTAGGTTGGAAACTCTACTCGTTAGTTTAAATACTCTATATTTCTTAGTGTTGATCTTGTAGTTAGAGTTTGTAAGAGTAGAATGCATACATAGTTTAAGAATGTTATTTCTTATGATTTTTTATTAAAGGATTACAAAAGGTTTTGAGAAAAATGCTGCATGTCAAGAAAATTTGGTGTTTAAACATTTGTATGGAATAAAAATGTTGAAGGAATGTTTATCTTGTTAGGGATTTTTAATGAACAAATATTTTTGAAGTTTTCTTGTAAAAATTTGGATTTTTGTATAAATAGATATTTACTCAAGTTTTGAAGCTTGAAAAGCATGTTTATGTCAATATTATGAAATTTTTAGAATAAACTATGTGTTAGACCCATTTCATAGGATTTTTGGACTTAAAACCCATCTTATCATCCATATAAACTTCTAATATTTCATAATGAGTATATAAACAAGTTTGATGTAGGTTTTATTGGGTTTAAACATGAAATAAGTAAAACTAGAGATTTATATCATTAAAGCGTGTTAAAGGTTATAGAGAATGTGATAAATAGATAGTTCAAAACTACATGTGGAAATAAAGGAAAATGTTATTTTCTTGTAAAGTAGTTCCCAAAATGTCAAATGACGTATTTGATAATGAAAATGATAAATTAAAGAGATTTTCATCTTAAGAAATATTTAACTCCAGAGTGTTAATGAGTTAAAGACATTTAAGAATTTAGTGTGGGTAACTTAATAATGTTTTGAGAAATGACATTTGTGAAAATGGAGGAAAAGACAAGTTTGGAAACAAATGGATAAAATGGTACTTTTATGTAAAGTGGAACATTTTTATGAAATAAAAAATATTGGAAAGGTGTTACACAAAAGGGTCCTAAATGAACATAATTTTAGGGATAAAATCAATGCAAGTGTATAAGGCACAAGAAATGATGATTTTAAAGTGTAACACTAGTTGGGGTGAAACCCCGAGTTTTGGTTTCAGCCAGTAAAAGAAAGTGGAATAATATGGACATTTTTAAAATATTAAAACACATTAATATGGACTCAGATGACATAAAAAATAATTAAAGAGGGCCCAGAAACTGGGGTGAAGGACCCAAAATCACTGGTCAGGCATATGGTAGCATATCCGGGGATGTGAGGCACATTAAAGTACGAGGATATTAGAAGATTTTGAAAAGAAGATAATGAAAAGTGGAACATGTCAATAAATGGGTTGTGTGGGAAATATGAGAAAAGACAACCTAACTTGAATGAATTAATAAATGTTCTAGTAAAGGATAATGTGGAGAAGTAAATGTGAAAATTGATTAATTTCCATAGAGTAAAGAAATAGTAAAGTGAGGTGACTAAATGGGTAATTAAGCAATATAATGAGGTTTGACCCATAATTAACATAAGAGTGCATTTATGAAAAGCTTTTAAGGAAAATAAGTATTTTCTAACACAATGTTTGCATGTGTTGAAAAGTGATTTTCAATGAAAATACTAAGGTAAATTTGGTATGAGCAAAGAGGTAATTTCGGTGACAACAATGCTTTTCCTCAAACAAAGGTTATTTGTTTAAAGTATTTAACTGGGTGTGTTAAATCAAGAAATAAATGTCAAGCCAACTAAAAAGAGGTTCTTTATGGTATTAAAGCGGATTAATTAGAATAAGTAATTGTTTTGGAATAAAAATGGATCCATGCATTATAGTGTGAATATATATATGTGTGTGTGTGTGTATGTGTGTGTGTGGTAGTTTCATATGCACGTAGATATAACATATTAGAGTCTCTTTCCTATTGTTCGATTCTATATTGTACTATTTTATTTTCCCACTGGGCATTTGGCTTATTCCCTCATCCTTATTATGACAGGTTAGGTGTGGTTTTATATTTTGAGAGCATTGTGCAGGTAAATATTCCTTTTACTTACGTTAGTAGCTCTATATGGTCGGATTATAGGGAAGCAATCTCATCCTAAACAAGTGAAATGTTAATTAAATAAAACTAGACTAGAGATATTATATAGGTTGTTTCATATCACTTCACACTTACTCTCGTGTGTGACCGGGTCAATCATGGGTAACCCATAAATCGGGAGCAGGGCTTTATAGTCTTCATATCTATAAAGATAGCATTTATGCCAGCTTGGTGCATAGGTAAAGTTTTTTTTAATAGCATTTGGCTTTAGGTTTACAGGAGGACTAATGAGGCCTTGGACAACATTCCTCATATGATTACATTAGTTAGTGGTGTGCCCAAAAGTCTAATGGAAATCATGATGAGCGCCATGCTTGATGTATTTTGGAGTGGGTCAGGAAGTGGATGAAATTCCAATGTTTTTATGAGGTTAAGGGATAAGGGAACTTGATACGCCTTAGATAAATAAGCATGGAGTTTGGTAGATTCTTTACGGGTTACAACAGGATGATCATCTGGTGCCCATATCGTAGAAGGTTGAGAGGAAATGTTAATCGTAGTAGCAACAGAAAGCTTATCATATTTGTAAGGAGTAAATTTCACAACTGGATTCTTTTATTTGGACTCGGCTTTGTGACTATTATCACTCTTTATAATCTTAACCCCAACATCCTAAAGGGCTCTAAAATGGGGGTAAGGAGCAATCGAACTTAATATATTAGTATATTGAAAACAAAGAAAAAGGTTGATCATATAATACAAAATTTTGCCAAGTATGAGCAATTGTATAAGAAAAGTAAACTAAGGTTAAATACCCGAGTTACCTCAGACATAGGAGTATTTGAACTCAATATAGACTTAACCCTGAAATGAAGAAACTAGTTGACTAAATACTACATAATGAATGCATGTTTTGAATAAATAAATGAAAAATAAAAGAGATAATACTTGAGACTCTACATGAGTAAGAGTACACAGACCAACCAAAACATTATCCTAAAACTCAGCAGGTTGAGTAATAGGTAAAGGTGGGTCACTTGTAATAACCTAATCAAATTAAAAATTAAAGTCAAATGTTTACAAAAATAAGTGAGCAGAAAGACTATTTTTTAAAAACTTCTCAAAGATATAGACCAGAGTATTAGATTACCTTCTCCAAGAAAGAGGAAAATAATGTGGGGTCACTCGATTCCACATGTAAATTGGTCGAGAAGAGAATTCTTGAAATCGAAGCCTATTGTCCATAGGAAAATGCACTATTGGGATAGAGATTCTACCTGAAGGGGATAACCCATAAAGAGTTGACTTAGTTGGCAAGATGATGCCTCCATAGGAAAGAGGGAAAGAGGGCTGCTCACCAAAGGTCCCTCTGAGAGTGGAAAATCATAAGTAAAATTATCTTCAAATAATAGAAAATAGATAGGTGAATGAAAGTTACCTCAACTATAAAAGCTACAGTATTGGGTCGGGGTTGAATAGATAAACTAATCGCTCTTAAGAAAGTAACAACGCTATGAACAGAAGGAGGTGGTGCAACAGGCATCTACCAATAAAGACACGGATTAAAGAAAAACAACATTTAGGGTAGAATTATAGATCCTCCAGATACTTGAGAAGAGGTCCTCGACACTCAACTAGCAAAATAAATAATTCTCGTAAGTTTTCTCGCACTGAGGGAAAATACAGTTGAAGACTATGAGGATAAGCCACAGGGTTAGTTTATAAGTATTTGTGTAATTCTCTCTCAAATATACTCAGGAAACACAAAGCACGTAATGTAAACCTCGCGAGCAAGGCTCAAGGGGTTATCAACATAGAATTACTTTCCTTATAGAAAAGAGAACAAACGGGGTGAATAGGTAAAGGAGTAATACTTGCTACTGGAGCCATGCTTGTCCTTGTGGAAGAAACTTGTCAGACAGAAAGGAAAAAATAACATGACTGGAGAATTTCAGTACAATAAAATAAAATGTAACAATAAAAAGTATGGGAACAGTATAAAGAACTTACAGACTCAGAATGAGGGACTTTCCCATAAGGCAACAACTTGGTGGTGGTGAAAGTTATATTAGGAGATGGAATCACTATATCATTACGGCCACTCAAGGAATTCTCTTCACTGTCTATTATCACATCCCTTTGAGATGATACAAAAAACAAAGTATCAGTCAAATAATCTTCAATAATAGCGAGTGATCCAATGTCATTTAAAGACAAAATACGATAATCATAGGAAGGACTACTTCCATAATTAACAATTTCCTCTTCAGAAGAACATGATGTTGAGCAGGCGCTCGTATACTCATTACTTTGAGTTTTATGAAGTAAGTGAGAAATAACAAAGGCACCTTCCATAGGTTGAGTAGTGGCTGGGACAAAAGAATGAGAAGAAAAGGATTTGAATAACTCTTATCCTTGCTCAAGGACACTTTGGTAAGTCTCCTCAATACCAAGGGTATCTATATCTGAGCTTTGATCCACCAGAACTAAATTGTTCGCAGCCTTCATTGCCCAAGTTTTTTTTATACCCGCTTGTGTTTTAATGGGAGACATGGGAGAGGAAGACCCATTAATATGAGAAAGAATAAAATTATAAGCATCCAAGTCTAGATGCTTTGTCATCATAGTAACTTTGGCCTTGAACTTACCTTTAGCTTGGGCAATGGAGAAGTATAAAGAACTTACAGGCTAATAACGAAGAACTTGCCCATAAGGCAGCAGCTTTGGTGGTGGGGCTAGTTATATTAGGAGATAAAATCATTGTATCATCAAGATCACTCGAAGAATTATCCCCAATGTCTATTATCACGTCCTTTTAAGATGATATAAAAAATAAAGTATCAGTCAAATGATTTTCAATAATAGTGAGTGTCCCAATGTCATTTAAAGATGAAATATGATAATTATAGGAAGGGTTAATTCCATAATCAATAATTTCCTCTTCAGAAGAACGTGATGTTGAGAAGGCACTCGTGTTCTCATTACTTTGAGTTTTATAGAGTAAGTGATAAATAACAAAGGTACCTTCCATAGGTTGAGTAGTGGTTGGGATGGAATAATGAAAAGAAACGGATTTGAATGGCTTATATTATCGCTCGAGGACACTCTGGTATGTCTTTTCAACACCAAGGGTATCTGTACGTAAGCTTTAATCCATAAGAACTAGAGTTCTTGCAGCCTTCTTTCCCAGTTTTTCGTTATACCCGCTCATGTTTTGATGGGAGACATGGACGAGGAAGACCCACGAATCTGAGAAGGAATAAAATTTTAAACATCCAAGTCTGAATTTCCTAATAACTTTGGTCTTGACCTTTCCTTTGACTTGGGCCTTTACTTATCTAGCAACTACATCAAGATGCTTGTAAGAAATGGTCTCCTCGCGAAAGGACTCACCAAGATGGGAGTGACTGATGCCAATTATCTGCTATTTAGAAAAGGAATGTTTGCTCACACCAGTATGGGTTAAGACCAAATATTGCATACAATCACCCGTAACCTTTACCAAGTCCTAGTACAAAGACTTCTCAATATCATCCTCGTAGCCATTAGGAAAAGTGTGAGTGCCTAAAATGGGTAACATAGTCAACTCACAAACATATGCCAAGGTATAATTCATGATAAATGTATGGGTGTCCATACTCAAATAAGACACCAAAGCAGTCGAAGTATTTTCACTCTTGGCTATAGTAAAATTTTATAAACTACAAAGAGTCCTAATCAATCCAAGATTATCAATAAGCTAGCGATAATTTTGCACAAATAAAATAAGATTCACCCATGTATCCCACTCCTCGAGTGCACCTCCATAAACAACAAAATCAAAGTTAAAAAGTGAAAGTCACCCCTACCCACTCGCACCCTCAATGTACTATCAGGAATCACAACAGGAGTATTCTCAGCCTCTAGAAACCTAATTAAGGGTTACTCGACCATGACTATAGCAGAGTTGTCCACGAAGTTTTTAATAGTGACATGGAAAAGCTCTTTGCCAAAAAATGGGCACATCAGTACGAGGCAATGTTCTATTTTAATATCATATCCAAATGAGCCTTTTGAACCTTATTCATGGAAATGGGGGATCCTCCCTGAGAAGTTGAAGGCCCGGCATGACCGTCAAAGGCATCTGTAACAACACTAACAGATGAGATCTTATAAATAACAATAACTACTCAAAATTTGATAGACATGGTGAATATCAACATTTCAGTGGTGGTGGTAACAACAATGAATGGAACGATAACGGAAGAGGATGCCATTAGAATAAAGAAGTTTAGTAAAGAAACACAATGGATTTTTTTTACAAAGATGGGATCATAAAATAACTCAAAAACTTTTTATCTCTATAAAGCAACAAAAGTGATAAGGTAAACATTTTGAAAAAGTTTTGGGGTACTCTTGGAATAAAAAAGGGCGTCGTCAGTTTAAAAAAAGGGTAATGATTATCGAGTCACAAACGCCTCTCCCCAACACAACACATGGCCTTTCAAAATACCAAGAAACGTGTCTTATAAGTCCAAGCATACCACAACGTTAAATGCAACACAAAAGTAATGATGACAAAATCCTTTCAAAACCCTAAAGTGGAATTTCGCGGATAACTCTCACTTTTTAAATTAAAGAGAGATTTTATGCACGAGGGTCTAATGTAGAGGGGTACATGAAAAACCCCTCAACCACCTAAAGGTCATACGAGTAATTCCAAAGAAGTAGGAAGGTTTCATGAGAAACTCCTTATCCATAAAGGGTAGATCACGCACCTCCTCAAATAGAAGCAACCACACGAGCAACCGCTCCCTAGAGAAAAGTAAGAACACATGAATGGTACCTCGGTAACAGAAAAGAAAGTGGGCACGCACTTCCCCCACCAAAACTAACTATTGTCGTCTTTGACAAGTTTACTTAACAAGGAGCCTTGAGTAAACAGGTCTCAAGCAAATGTCTAGTTGGGACCTTTTGAGAGTTCTAGTTTGGGGGTGAGAGTTAAGTCTTGTTGCGCAAGCTAAGGCTTAATCACATTAATATATTGAAAAAGAGAGAATATTCGTGAAAAGGACCCAAAAGGTCACTCAAACATACATGTTACACAAATAAATTTTACACACAAACAGTGAGCAACCACTTGATGTGCTCGTAGATAATTTTAAGCATCATAAATGGGGATCGAGCCTCCAGGTCACTCGTAAGTTTTAAAAACTTGCCCAATAAGAATTTTCAACAAAAGACAAAATATTTTTTGGCATTATGACAGACAAGATCAACTTTGTGTCCACTATTACAGTAGGTGTCGCACCACAAAAGATAGATCGTGGTAGACAGTGATCGACAATGATAATGATAAAAATGTTTATAGATATTTATCACAAAAAGGAATATTCTTCAATGCGCAATAGCCGTGTGAGCCCTAATGTTTTTACTATAAGTAGCGCACTAAGTGAACATTTATTAATAATGACATAATAAGCATTGTTATGCTGCACAAACTCCCACACATAAATATTCTCTCCATGCCCTCTCTCAGATATTGAAGTTCTTATTTCTCCTTTCTCAGAGAACCACTACTCTTAAGAGGTTCATTCCTTTATTTATTATTGAAAATTTATATTCAATTATTAGATGCGTTGTTAACCATAATCTCGTTATTATAAAGGAAAAGTTTTGTTTTGTCTTTCTTCTTGCTTTTGAAATATTGTTATCTTAAAGAAAGTTTTTCATTGGAGTGGGTCACGCCTCACCCATTAAAGAAACATATAAACCCTAATACCACCACCCTCCTATATGCCCCATGATTTATTATATCATAGCTAACATGAGGTACATTGTTATTTAACCTCCACAAATCCAAATGCACAATTTCTTGTGAAGGTGTCAAGAGGAGGGTTAATTTTTGGTTTAGCGCTTTTCGAACTTATTTTTCTTTATAATAGAAACATTATTTATATGAATGATCAATATAAATTGGTATTTTTTAAGTTAGATATAACTAGGGAAAAATTGTAACAAAAATGGAGGTGTACGTTTGGTTGGGGAAGAAGGTGGAGGAAGAAGAGGGAGTGTGATGTATTTATTTGGAAGTATTGGGGTGTAACGGATAGTTTTTAGGGGTTAAAATTTATTGGTTTTGCAAAGCTGCAATGTTGAAAAGGCTTAAAGGTAATTAAAGGACTCCCTCCCCATACTAAACATTCCAGCGCTTGTAATGGGACCCATAATCTTCCTTGCAAGAATTTTCAGTGCGAGAGAGACATCAACATTTTCTCACTACATGTGTATCTAATAACCTAAATGCATAATTTTACACTCTTCTGCACTGTTTCGTTATGAGTGGCCTTATAAATAACTATTTCACACGTATTACTCAAGTTAAATACTCTGTCGTTAGGGGAAGGTTTCAATATCTCCTTATTAATGCCATGCCCATGTTACAATACAATAATGTCAATCGATTCTAATATAATAGGGTATTTCTTAAAAACACAACTGTCAATCTCATATAACTCTTCCTTGTCAATAGGATAGGAAATGGTGATGAATTTAATGTTTTGACCCTATTTACTACTTGATAATTCAATAATAGAGGTATGTTCACCCTACTAGTTAGAGTTTTCTCTCAACCTTGGGGATCATCTTTATGGGTAGAGGTATTGGTTTCCCAACTGTATTTAGGGATAATGCAAAGATACCACTATATTCATCATCATCAAATAAATCTATATTGACTCATCTTGTCTTAGATATTACATCAACATTTTAAAATAGTCTTACAAAAAAAAAACTTTACTAAGATTTATAATATTCCTCCATAGAGAGGTTGTTTGGGTAACTTAAGGCACGTTCTTCATAAACGCAGTTGCAAATTCTTTAGATGGTGGATGATTAGTTGTCATGGATCCTCTACCTAAGGATGCTTGTGTCATTCTTAAGTGCATGCTCTAGTAATATCATAAGTACTCTGTTAAGGGTCTCTCAAGGGTCGGGTTCTTATCTCGGCTAATCCACAAATAAAGGGTCATTAAAACCCTTCAACTAAGAAAGATAAAATATCAGTAAATGAAATGCTTATGATAATAACAACCCAATATAAAATTGATCTTATTCAATTGAAAATAATAACCCAATAAAATGTCATTGTTTTTATCTTATTCATAATGCTAAAATCCATATTCCAATGATAAGTATCAATTTTATGCATTTTAAGACGCAAACTAAGCATGGACTATCAAACGATTGAACGAAAGCATAATCCATCAAAATTAAACATACATTAAATCCTAGTATTTAATAGAGTTAAGTTTAGAAGGATAAAATATTACTTTAGCATGTTTGGTGTTATATGCTAGAATAAAGTATTGAATAATGTTAAGTTTAAGGGTTGTGATAAAAATCAACTTTTTAATTTTTTTTAATAATTTTCTCCAATTAGTCTTTAATTTGCTCCATTTCAAGAGTGCATATAAAATGGACACTTGGAAAATTTTTCATAAATTTTAGCATAGAATAATGTGTTTTCAGTTATGAAGGATAAAATTTAGCTGGCTTTCTAAAAGTTAGCACAATAATGTGTTTAATAACTTCAAACCATAGCCAAACTAATACTCTACCCGTCCCAAATTAATCGTTTGTGTCTTTATATTGTATATAAATTAAGGAATGTGCTCAATCAATGACGAAGATTATGTTCATCAACGTGGAACTTGATTCGTTGATTATGTTCAAAAAAGAAAAGTGGGCCCTTAATTTGAGACAACCCAAAAAAGGAATAACGAACTCTTAATTTGGGACAAATGGAACATTTAAACAATAATATCATAATTTAGCACAACTGTTTTTATCCAAATAATGTGTTTGATTATGGTTGAGTTATTTTGGATATGTGGTTTTAATTATCGGGGTGATAAAAGACGTTTTTGACTTGACTTAAAGCCACACCAAAAAATAAAAAACTCCACTTGAGTAAAGTTAACATACTTTAGGCTCTTAACTCTTACAAAAAAAATTGAGGGCCAAAATGTATAAGGAAAATTGAACAATAAGTGTTAGTTCTACAAGAAATTTCCTAATTGATCCCATTTTTATTTTTCCAATATGTTCTATTACATGTTTTATATATTTAATAATATAATAATTTTTTCTGGTTGAATTCCTTAGCTGGTAATGTTTTTAAGTCTAGTCCACTAACATATTTTTAAGAACTAAGTTCCCCCTCCCTTAATGTATACCCAATTTAGTAATGTATACAAGTATATACGAATTTTATTATTCTTCTGGGAAAAAATTATAATTTGTGCGTGTAATTTTATAATGTATACACATGTTTTGGTAACTAGTTGGCACTCACGTGTGTTACACGTGTAACTCACATTGGACAAATGGAGATATAAGGATGGACAAGAGTGATGTACAAATGTTCATGTAAAATGATTAAAGTTAAGAAATGAGGAATGTTGGCTACTCACTCCATGTCGACACCAGTGCAGGTTTCCAAATAAAAGTAGGAATTGGGATCCTTTGCCAACACAAACTATATCCTACTGGCTGGCTCGGCTACTGACCGGAACTCCAATGTCCCCACACATGCCGTTGCAAAAAAATGAGTGAGGAACATGTGATTTCTCGGTGATATGAAAACAACATTGTATATTCTAGTGTCATCCCTTTAAGGAATTTATAGGCAGTCCACCTAGTACCGATGATAACTATCCTAGACTTTTCATTCGACTTTGTGTCTTCTAGACTTGGATACTTTTGGTTGTGATACTCCTAATTAGATTCCTCCATAACCCTCTTAGCATGAGAAAACTAATATTGTGGGATAATCCTTATGCCCCATGTCTGGAAACTCATATGATTTAGCTTCCAGATGCTTGAAAGGTATGACAAATTTCCACCATCTGCTGTAACATTTTCAATAAAAGGTGAGGAATAATTACGAGCCAACACTTCGTTGTAGAGTAATTCCTTCTTTCTTGTGCAATTACCAATATAAGCTCCTGGCCATCTTATACCATTTATTATAATCCATGCTAATGCTATACCAAGATCACATTTTATTTAAGGCAATTTGAGTTGGTGTGATATGTTGAATTGCATCTGCTATTATAAGGTATTCCAAGTGAGCTATATAAATTGTTAGATGTAGCGAAATGAATGTATTAAGATGTAATATATTGAAAGAATACCTCATTTTCTTCAACAATTGTGAAGGTAAAGACAACAGGAAGAACAACTAAAGCTTTAGTCTAAAATGGCACGACCAAGTGTAATAGAACATAACAACTATGCATTCCAGAACCATAACCAGAAAACAAAATCAAGTTAGCTTTGCTTATTAATGGTTGACATCCCCAAAGAATGAACTCTTTGTAAAACTCTTAAGGAAAAAAGATACAGAAAAAATTTATATTTTCTCAAAATTGCACTTTTATAGTAGCTACCACGTATGATACAATCTTAATCCTCCAGGTATTATAAATAATTAGAGAAGCATCTAAAATGCAAGAACTCTGTAAATTTGGCCCCTTAACATGGTTGTCACTTGTCATATACATAACTAGTTTTAAATCTTGACAATTAGCATTGATTATCTAAAATTACAAACCAATGCACATGACTTACCTGTGCTGATGAGCAAAAGAGAGATAGAATGTTCACGCATTATTTGTGCCATAGCACCACAATATCATGCCATAGACAGAAAAACAACCTTCAGAATTTTTGGACTATTGCCATATCAATATGATGAAATTACTGGTGACTATTAAGTACTGATAAGTTAATGAACCACGCTTTGTTTAATATTCAAATTACAAATAAATCTACATCAAGTCAGTTAATGCCACCTTTTGATTAAGAGTAAAGTTAAAATTATTAACTCTTAACGAAACTCGCGCATACCAAAAATAAAGTAAATACGAAAAAATGCACTGAGATGCTAAATATTAAAGTGGTTTTTTGAAAAAGGAAAAGTAACAATTTCCAATTCGAATCGAAACTCGATGATGACCCAAAAAAATATGAATATTTAAATCACTCTGAAATGATAAAATTTAAAATGATTTGTTGAGAAAACAAGAGTAACAATCCCCCCCCCCCCCCCCCCCACACACACACACAACAACACACACACATAGAGAAGAAATTGTTGTAAAGGCATTTGATTATAGAAGGCTATAGTACTATTTCATAAGTTCTTCAAGTTGTAGTTAATTGTGATACTGTTTGATTGTTAATTCTATAAATTCTCAAATAATTCCTTATGCAACATTTAGTATAATTACAAATACCCCAATAGAACAATTTATAAAAAACGATAAAAACAAAGATGATAACAACATGATTTATAGACGCTAAAATTTTTTCCATTCCAAGATCATAAAAAGATTAATAAAATCTCGAAATTAGAAGTAATCAATATCAAACATTCAAAGTTTAAATGCATCGAAGAAATTAAATAATGTTGTTGCAACAAATAACTCCAGATTGAACATAAAACTGTTTTTTTTATAACTCACAAAAAATGCTAGCGCAAACACAAAACAAATATGTGGAGGAATAAGACTGAACATGCCTAGATTAATAAAATGTAACATAATTATGTATATATTATGATGAAATAAAATGAACAACATTAAATTATATTTGAAGTGGGAGTAGAGTGTTTGATTGCGGTGTGGTATTGAAAAGTAAGTCCGTGACACACACACACACACACACACACACACACACATATATATATATATATATATATATATATATATATATATATATATATATATATATATATATATATATGTATGTATGTATGTATGTATGTATAGAATATGTGAGAGAGACTTGAGACATAGGGACATTTTGGTGGCTTATCATAACGGTCATGCCTTTGTCTGTCTACATTTGAAAAAAGAGGTTATTTCAGTGATTACATATCTTACCCAAAATCAATACAATTTGAGAGATGACATGCCTTAGAGAGATAGCCGAAGGAACTAAGCTAGAGTTTCCTCTCCACCCATAATTTTTGTTCATATTCTCTTCATACAAATTGCATTTATGCTACTTTGTATTATGGTATGAGAATGTTATGTAGAGAAGAAGAAAAAGAGAATAGAGGGACAGTGATGGGGAAAGAGAAGGAGTCTTTGTGGAGAGAGAATTTGGATAATGAATCAACAAATATAAATAAATAACTAAGACTAAACTTGTAATTATGAATTTGGGATAAAAAGGTTAAGAGTGGCCATTTAAGTTTTACCCTATTTTTAAGTTAATATAAGATATACACGTGTTACGTTTGTGTACACCCTAACTTATGATGTACACATTAAGGGGTTAAGGACATTAGTACCCACAGTTTCAAGTTAAGAGGCCGTTATTTCTTTTTGAGTTATCTCAAATAAATGATTTACTTTTCTATTTTAAGCATAATCAATAAACCAAGTTCCACGATGATCCACGAGAGTTAACATTCAGTTTATCCTTAATTCACGAGTAATAAATATTTTCCACTCTTAAATCCATTTTATAGGTACTTTTCAAGCCACAAACATAATTTTTAGTCTAAGGGCCCGTTTGATAAGAAAGTGGGAAAATGCAAATGATTCCGGGACAAATGATTTTATGGCAAATAATTTCAAAGCAAATCATTATTTTCCAACATGTGTGTGTTTGATACAAGTTGGAAAATCATCAATTTTCCACCTTTTCTATCAAAACACAAAAGTTTGAAAGTGAAATAATTGTGGAAAATTTATTTAAGGAATATATATTAAAAAAATTATTTACAGAAAATATATTAAATAAAATAAATAAAATACATATTAAAAATATATATTAAATATATTAAATATATTAAAAATAAAAAATAAAAAATATATTAAATATATATTTAAAAATATATTAAATATATATTAACAAAAAAATACATGTAATATAAATATATGTAATATACGAAATATTAGAAAAACTATACAAAATATTTCAATATTTAAAAAATATGTTTAAAATATGAAATATAGGAAAATATACAAAATATATAAAGGTACAAAATACGTACATATATGGAATATATTAAATATACAAAATATACGCAATATAAAAAATATACGTATATACTAAAATATATAAATGTACAGAATATATAAATATACGAAATATATACATATATGAAATATATAAATATATACGAAATAAACACATATGAAATATACAAAATATCAAAAAATAATATATGAAAGTTATGAATTATACAACAAATATATGTAATATACGAAATATCAGAATAAATATATTAATATTTAAAAAATATATATTAAAATATGAAATATAAGAAAATATACGAAATATATTAAATGTACAAAATATATAAAGGTATAAAATACGTACATATATGGAATATATTAAATATACAAAATATGCGCAATATAAAAAATATACGTATATACTAAAATGTATAAATATATGAAAAATATTAAATATATGAAATATATACATATATGAAATATATAAATATACATGGAATATATACATATATAAAATATGTGCAATATACGAAATATACATATATACTAAAATATATAAAATATATGAAATATATATATTTATAAATTTACGAAATATATATTTGTATAATTATAAAATATACTGAATTTAAAAAAAAATCACTTTGAGTGATTTTCCATCCAAAGGTGGCAAAAAAAAACCTACCCCCCCCCCCCCCCCCGGCGCAAAGAATTAGTTTTCATCTTAAAGTGGCAAATTTTACTTAAAACTCTTGTACATAGAAAACGAATTTCAAAACAAATTTTCACTATCAAACGGTCTAAAAATTAAAAAATCTTAGAAATTTTTAACTTTTTAAAATTTGAGATAATTATATTTAAGTTCCATTTATCAGGTCAACATATATATAAGTCCCATTGACTTTTTTACAACCTTTAAAGTCCCACTTGACAAAACCGGTTGGTTAATCTCCATAGAAATTACTGATATACCTATCCCTTCACAACCGGAGAAATCATAATCGCCTGTAATAATCCTTCCTACCGATTTCAATGGGAGTTTTCAAATTTCAACTTTCAAATTTGAAACTCTTCACTGTATGGCTTCGCTTACAACCATTCAAGCGTCCAGTTTCAAAACCCTTATCATGTTTCGATAAACTTTGGACGAAGGTTCATCAAAATCTTAGGTGTTTGCCGTTGTCCGTGGTGTGGTTCTTCGTAGATTTTTGGTAAGATCCCCTGCTACATTTAAAGGGAGATTTTATTTTGGTTTTTGAAATATTTTCTTCGGTTTTATTTTGGTTTTTGAAAGATTTTTCTTTATCTCAATTTTGATGTATTTCTTTCAACCACTGGTTACTTCTTCACAACGCTGTTTTGGTGTTTTACTGGTTTTCTTGCATTTGTAGTGGGTATGGTGTACTTACTGTGTTATATATACGAAATTTATTATTTTTTACTCGTTTTTTTTTGTTTGTACAAATTTATGATGTTGGGGAACATTTTGCAACATACATTAGGAAAAAAAAAGTAATTTAATTTGTTGTCACTATATTCTTAGAATTTCTAGTGTTGTTAAGACCATTATTTTTGGGTTTGTATAGTTTGTTCCACTCAAAAACATACTTCTAAGTAGGTCACATATGTTTTTTGATTTGAGGATATGGTGTGTTCGTTGATAATTTTAGATTTTATTGAATAAGATTTGCTTGGCATCATCGTATAATCTCTGTGATGTCTTTTAGTATTGTTTTATACAGTGTTTTGTGTGTACATGTTGTGCAGCAGGTATAACAATAAGGTTTACTATCTGACCTGTTTGAGGTTATACATGAATAATTGACTTACATACCTCAAACATTAACATTTATTGTATGAGATATAATATGAAACAGGTCGAGAGTTCAACACACAATAAAATTTACTGTATGACCAACTACAAATAATGTATGCCCATCATGATTGAATATTTCGGACAATAAATATTAATTTATGCCATGTTGCGTATCGTACATTGGTAAACCAATTGACATTGATATACATTATGTGGGTATGTGAGATATGCATATGTGTTTTAAAATGACATTGATGTTTAGTTGGTTTTATAAAATAATATAAAATCAGTTTAAACATTTACATCGTTGTTTATATTCATATGACATTCAAATTCATATTTTAGTACTAATATCAGGTGTTTAACATAAGCAGATAGTATGGTGAGATGGCCTTACATATGTATTGACTTACTTTCATTTTTTGTTGTAGTGATCATGGAAGTGTTTGTCACATTGTTTTGCAAGTATATGGATAGGACATTTGTCAAGATGTTAGAAGATCGAACGATAGTTACGGAGTTGGTTGACTGTATTCGTAGCAGGTGGATTGATTTAGCTGATGCCAAAATTGCATTGTCTTATAATTTAGCACGGCACCCTCAATGTGCACTTAATTTTGATGAGGATATTTCAACAATGTTATCGTATTGTCATAAACACGTCATTGAAATTGTGGATGTCAATATAATGACTCAGGAGGTTGTTCTAAGTGATGGAGAAGGGATTTTCGATGATTGTAATGATGACATTTTAGCCGAAAATGCAGGTTTCGAGTGTTTGGATGAGGTATTGCGTGAAGAAAGTTGTATTACAACTAAACGTTTGTTGTCATTTTGTTGGTCGGACGGTATTGCTAAGGTTGGTCAACGATATAGAGGTGGGGTTGCTGAATTCCGTGATGTGCTTTGTAAGTATGCAGCATAAGTTGGATTTGAATTCAACTACATGAAGAATGATTCGAAACGAGTTACCGCTGTGTGTAAGTACAGAATATCGACAGGATGTGGTTGGTATGTTCGTGGCAGGGTTGACACGGTTAACGTATTTTTTTGTGTTAAGAAATTTAATGATGAGCACACGTGTGGAGTTGCATATAGAAGTCGTAGACATAGCCGTTTGTCTTCGGGCGTAATTACGAACGAAATAACAAACCGCATAAGAAAAAATAATATGACTCGCCCCATTCACATTGTCACATATATTTCAGATGAGTATGGATATGATCTTGAATATAGCACGACGTGGCGGGCTGTAGAAAAAGCGAAGAGACGTGTGTTCGGCGATTAATCACTTTCATTTGACAAGTTAAGATGGTATGTTGACGCGACTATGGATTCAAACCCCGGTAGTCATTTATCGATCGAGTACAATTCTGATAGTGGTCGATTCAAAACGACGTTCGTAGCATTTCATGCATGTATAGAGGGTTTCAAGTACTGTCGACCCCTGATCTTCTTAGATGGCACGTTTTTGAAAAGCGGGTACAAAGGAAATCTATTGGCGGCGACGGGGAAAAATGCAAATGAAGGTATTTACATTAGCATTCTTCCAAACGTTAATTACTACATAATAGACTACATGTTTAGTTGTCATATGATGTGCTAGTAATATGTATTCTGAATTATGAATATTGTATGATAATATGTCAAATATGTTGAAATCATGGTACAGTTTGTACTTTTATTAATGGTTATAATCAATAAATTATGTACGGTTAGTAATTGTTTGGGTGGTCCATAGTACTTTATATTGTAAACATTATCATTGAATGGATGAGTAATGTAGTTATTTTGTGCATACACGTTGTGTAGAAGGTCTAACAGTAAAGTTTACTGTATGACCTGTTACATATTTTACATGACAAATTGACCTACATATAGCATACAGTGAACTTTCATGTTAGACATGCTGCACAGCGTGCATGGACGACATGACTAGATAACCAACGCAGTACATTTTACCTCATTCTAACGTTTTTTTTGTCTTATTTGATAGCATGTTTCCTATAGCATTCTCGATTATTGACTCGGAGAATGATGATAACTGGGAATGGTTCATGATTCAATTTTCGAAGATCATTGATACCTTAATGGTTTGCTACACTTGATTCATATCATGGATATTATTTGCTACACTTGAAATGTAATTTGAGGGACAAGTTATCTGGGATTCATAGAAAAATGGAGGAAAAAATCATTGAAATATTCATACTTTGCGCTTACATAACTGATGAAGAAACGTTCAACAAACGTATGGCTTGGTTATTGATTGAAGGAGGACAGAGAGTTCGTGACTTTTTGTCCACGATATCGAATGAACATTGGAGCAATGCACATTTGGGTGGTCAACGTTATGGTGAAATGTATTCAAATATAGCTGAGTCCTTTAACTCTTGGATACGCGACGCTCATCACCTCCCAATCACCGACTTAGTAGATACAATTAGATGTAAGATTATGAAGTTGAGCTATTAGGCGAGACGAAGCGAAAGCATGGACCGGTTACCTTTGTCCACGTATGAATCGCCATTTCATAGAGTCGTTGGAGATAGGTCGTACTTGGGTTGTGAACAATGCAAGTGAATGCATATTCAAGGTTTGGTCGAACCATGTTTTTAATGATAATATGCAGTACAAGATGTGCTTATGTTGTAAATGGCAGCTGAATGGTTTTTCGTGTGATCATGCATCTATAGTAATTCAAAGATGCGGGTACGAGTTGAAGGATTATATTAATGAGCTTTTCTCAGTTGATTTCTTCTTGAAAAGGTATGGGTTTGCAATATTACCACTTCCTTCATTTAATAGAGTAAAATTATCTTCTGATGATGCGATAATCAAACCACCAAATGTTAAACGTCCTCCCGGTAGACCGAAGGCCAAACTTATTAATTCGAGGGGAGAGGAAGGAAAGTCTGTAACATGTAGCAGGTGTAAAAAATCTGGGCATCACAATAGGAAGACGTGCGTGGAACCGTTGAATGAGTGATGATGTATTTGCATTTTTACTCTAGTTTGTTTTTAAATGAATATTTCATTACTTTATATAATTTGATGAAGTTTTATTAGTTTTCATCTACACATTAAATTTTATTGTATGCAGTGGACACAAATTACAAATGAGTAATTGTATTATGATATTTCAACATCAATGTTAACTTGACTCAGATTACAATTGAGTAAATGATTTACTTATTTCAATAAACTTGAATACTTAGGAGTCACGCATGTTAATATGTCGACATCTCAACCATTAATGAATGTAGAAAAATTTACCAGATCAACTTCACATAATCATGAATAATCAATGACCGTTGGATACACGTCTTTCAGCAGTAAAATATACTGCGTGAGTTATCTATTCATGTTGTATATGCACGTTGTGTAGTAGGTCAAATAGTAAAGTTTACTGTGTGACATATGTAAGTCAATTAGTCATGGAAAAGTTGAAACAGGTCATACAGTAAACTTTACTATTAGACCTGCTGCACAGCGTGCATGAACGACATGTCTAGATACCGACACTAAAATGTTATGTTGTCATTCAAAAAATTAACTTATGCTCTGCTAAGTAGAAATTTATGGTTCTACATAACTCGCGAAAAATATTTTACTTCTTTCTAATGTTTTATGTTTGTCTTATTTTATAGGCAATGTTTCGTATCACATTCTCTATTGTTGTTTAGGAGAATGATTATGAAAGGAAATGGTTCATGATGCGTTTTTTGAATATCATTTACACCTTAATGGTTTACCCGTGTATTTCGGATCATAATAGTGGGTTACTGAAGTCGGTTCCAAAAGTTTTCCCCGATTCACATCATGTATATTATTTACAACACTTGAAATGTAATTTGAGGGACAAGCTATCTCGGATACATAGCTAATTGAGTGGAGAAAATCATTGAAATATTCATATTTTAGCATACACACGTAATGAAGTAAAGTTCGACAAATGTATGGCTTGACTGTTGGTTGATGGAGCACCGAGTGTTTGTGAATTTTTGTCCACGATATCGAATGAACATTGGAGCTATGCTCATTTTGGTTGTCAATGTTATTGTGAAATGTATTCAAATGTACCTTAGTGCTTTAATTCTTTTATACATGATGCTCGTCACCTCCCAATCACAAAATGAGTAAATGATTCCCTTCTTCCAATAAACTTGAATTTTCATGAGTCACGCATGCCCATTCGTCTACATCTCAACCATTATTGAATGTAAACAAAATTAACAAATCAACTTCACATATTCATAAATACTCAATGACCGTTGGATACACATCGTGTAGCAGTAAAATATAACGCATCAGTTATATAGTCAAGTCATGCATGCACCCTGTGCAACAGGTATAACACGAACGTTTGTTGTATGACATATGTAAGTCAAATAGTCATGGAAAAGCTTAAACATGTCATATAGTAAACTTTACTGTTAGACATGCGCCACAACGTGCATGCATGACATGTCTAGATACGGACACTACAATATTACGTTGTCATTCAGAAAATCAACTTAGAACCTAATTAAACAAAAAAATCATCCCAACACCACATGTTATGGACATCAACGAATTAACACGTATTATGAGTTTGCAATTCAAAATGTGAATGATTCTCACTCTCTATCAGTCTGTTTTTGGTGGACTATGGTTTAAAGTACGCTCGACCAAATGCGCCTTATATTCTCGCATAGTCTCTTTGCTCATTTCCGAAGGAATGTCACATGATTTCGATAGCTTTGACATGTAATAGCAAATTGCAACTCCGCAATCAACCTTGAAAAATATATTAAATAATTAATACAATGATGTTGTGGGAAAACCATTATCAAGATTGGGAAGAGTACGAAGAAGTATTACGTTTCGTGGCTTTGTTGCGAAAAATCACGAACTTGATGCACTGGATGCAAAAAATCTTGTGTCGCCGGATACGGATGTGATATCCCTTGATTGTCGACATCTCCTTCTTTATCTTTTTTCTTAATTTGTATGAGTGTCATTTCCATATGTTCTTTCTGCACGAATGTAATGTGATTGTGTAAGATTTAAGATTATGAACATAATTTGACAGTAAATTTTGTACATATAATCAACGCAATAATTTAAACTTATTTGACAAATCAGTTTTATCAATGTTATAAAATAAACTTGCTCGTGACATTAAAATTTACTGTGTAATATTTACATCATAAACAACATTTGTATGCTAATACAACCTTACTAGGATGCATGTTATTGTGTATGAAAAAAATAAGCAGCTTATTAATGTTACAATCGACAGTTCGTATCGAAAAAATAACGTTAAAATGATGCAATGTGTAACAGTAAACTGAAATGGATGACCTGTTACGATAGGTTATGTTATGTATTGATAATTGAAATGCGTTAATATTACTTACTAATCTATGGGCATCGGATAGGTACAAGTCCTCCATCCCATCCCTAGGTATGAAGGGATTGTAGTGCTTCTAACATCCCTCGTGTGTGTCGAGCACCATAAGATGGAAGTGGTACCCCTCTCTGCTTTCCCGTGATGAGGCAGAAATTATGGGAAAGAAATACCACCGCGTCTCCCTTGGAGCTATCTCAAGTTTCATATCGATAAAGCTCTTACGCAACCCATCAATTTTGTCACGAATCATGGGCTGCATATTACAGAAAAACAAGTGTGATAATATGGGATATGTAAGTCATTTAGATATGTAGGTAAACTACACAATAAATTTTAGTGTATGAGATAGGTAAATCACTTATGCATGTACAGAACCATAACATCTTATACAGTAAACTTCAATGTTTGAGATATGTAAAAATTATAAATGCCATATGACACTTTTAGATATGCAAGTAAGTTGCTCATGTATAGGACTATAGGCTGTAACAACTCAATCAATAAACTTTTTTGTATGAGACATGTAAAAGTTAGAAATGCATATCATACTTTTAAATATGTAAGTCAAGTATGCATAAAAATGTTGCAATAGGTCATACAGTAAACGTTACTGTCACACATTCTATTTAAGATATGTTACTCATTTACATGTGTAATTCTACTAAACAGTAAAGTTTACTGCATGATATATAGAATAATTATATTTCAGACATCAATACATACAAATTTGCAAATAAAAACTTACCCAACACATGCTAGTGAAGAACACAGAATGATCGAATAAATTATCATCTGGAAGTGTTGATGCATAGACCATGAGCTCCTTATCCAAAATATTCGTGTATGCATCAACCACCTATACAAACATATTATCCCAATTAATAGTATATACCTTCATATTATTTTTGTTACAAAATTGGACGAATGTCACCATATTGTACGAAATGACGTAATTGAATAAATAAAAGCTATTAGATTACCCACATTTATTCCGATACACTTTTCGGTTATTACTTCCAACAAATCTTTATGGAAAATAGAATAGCCGAGGTCCCCACTGCAGCAAACGATTTCCCTTTAATAACAACACCAAAAACACATTAAACAGTGTATTGGATATAACATTACTTCGGTTGGCAATCTGCGTTCATAGGTAAATATCGGTAATTAACTTACAAACTTAAATTAATCCAAAAAACTGGACACCATTACGTCGGTTGTGAATTTTTATTTATACGTAAATAGTTGTCAATATTTAAAAAACTATTTCATTTTGTATTCAGCATATATTAGATGTTACACTGCATACAGTAACATTTACTATCTTACATTTTACATATAATATATGCATGCTGGAATTAAATGCGTATGACAATATAAAGTGACTAATACCCGTATTCGTCGTTCTTCCACGACTTTATCATTTGAAGTGTCGACTCCAAAAGATACATAGCCACAACCCCTCTCCTCGTCAACACGTTTCGCTTCAACTTCGTTACTTTTATTTTGGGTGTCAACCTTTTCTCCTCAATTTTGACATCTATGACATCCTCATTCTTCGCTTTCTTCTTTGTTGGGCTTTGTTTGGAAGGTTTGGACGCTCTTCTCTTCAACCTACCCCTAACTTGTGGTTGGTAGACAAACACATCAGACTTCTTTTCCTTCCTATCGTCTTTATTCTTTACTCGTCGAACCATTGAACTCTCAAGTTATTTAAGATGACTTGGTGTCACATCGTACACATTTGCACTTTTCTCATTAGATTTTTGTTTGCTGCCACGAACATTCAAAGGCGAAGTAGTTGTCTTATGGCTTTGATCTTGGAATATCTCTGCCTCAACCTTTTGAGCAACTAGTTCTTCGATTTGCTCCGTTTCCCTTGCCAACTCCTCCTTTAATCTCCTAACCTCATTGTTCTCATTCTCTTCCATTAACTTAACTTTCTTTTCAAGTAATTCAATTTCGATTTTCAATTTCTTAAAGGTCTCTTGCTTAGCCACTTCCATTTCCTCCTTATCCTTTTTCATATTCGAAATCTCATCGTATAATTTCTTGCATAAAACATCTTTATCACTGCACAACCTTTGCAAACGTTGAACTTCAACTTCTATCTCTTTTAATTTCTTCAACGCGTGATCGTCTTGTTTCCTAGGTGATTCTTCCGGAGTACCATCACCATCCGCATTAGTGCTAGTGGATGGGATGTCTTCATATGTGTAACTCGCGTCGTACAAATTGTCAATCAACATATAGTCCTCCGGATCAGAATTAATGTCTTCTCCCAAAACCTATTCCGTGAATCCTTCCAAGCTTAATATGTTCACATAGAATATAATTATCAACACAAGGTGGTAATACATTAAGACATAAACTTAACAATATAAAGTATGTAATATTATAAGCCGCGTTAAGGAACAAACGTTTGCTAACAGTTAACTTTACTGTAATAACTCTACTTTAAAAAACATATTTCGTATCTGAAGATAACTGTAATACACATATATAGCACACAACCTTACTGTTTATTAATATCCGACATATAAACCAATAGTAACAATTTGTGACATTCATACGATAAACTAAAACTGCATATAATTCATTTAGTGTATGAAAAAAATAAAAACACCATTTAGTAAGTAATGATTAGCAGTAACATTTACTATTTAGTTCACCTCACATATAATATATGTTCAATGTTTACAAAAATGGGATATTGGTATCATTTTACAATTACATGCTCACCAATGTAGCGTAAACTTTACTTTTTGTTATACCTAAACAGTAAATATGCATGTCATCGTATACAAAAGTGGGATATTGATATCAATTTACACATACATGATCACCTAGTAAGTATTCCCCTGTTTACAGTAACTATATATCTTACAAATATTTATATGAAGCATAACAAAACTGTATCCCACAAAAAATTCAATATATTAATTTGTCATGCGCATATGATGAACGAAAATTCCATGTAGTATGTAAACAATCATAATACCTGTAGTTCTACATGTTCACGCAGAACGATGTCATCTTCTAGTACCGAGCTCAATTTTGCAAGATCCCACTTCATGAATCGTGGATACAAGTTGATATCAACAGGTTCAATAACATTTGTTCTCTCGCAAAACTAGTACTGAATTCAAGTAAACAATACCAAATTGTTGCAACTAAAATAATATTTATTAAAAAATCAAATATATATAAAAGTTTAGAGGTTATTACCAACAAGCTAATGACACATCCGTAGCATTTGTACGGACCGATGTGATTTTTATCAAGTGACGCTATCAAGTAGTCGTAAATCAACACCGGCCAATTGTAATTCCCAATTTCATCCATTCTAGATATACAATCCATGAAACTCCATTTCACTAATGCTCCAGAAGTCAGGAAAAACAATATACAAAACTTGTAAAGGCACACTAGCTTTGCAGCGTCGATGTACCCAACATTTGTCCTTAACATCGACGCCTCTATCGCAACATTCCTAATATTGGACGCTTGAATCATCCCATCCACATTTCGAAACCACTTATGTACGAATGGGCTATCCGGTTTTCTATCGTATGACGGTATTTTGTATGAACTACATCCGAACGGTATACCAAATATCAATGATATGTCTCTCGCAGTAAATTGTATTTCCTTACCGCCAATTCTGAAAACTCCGTCTGCCCCGGAGTAAGCACGGATCAGCAGTTCGACATTTTTCTCGTATTTACTAATAAATGACCGATTGAACTTCTTTGTTATTAATGTGTTAAACAATGCCCAAAATGGAGTTTTTCTTAGTCGTTCTTTCATCCCATCTCGTATCTCCATATCTGATAGCAAATCGCGTAAGGCAACCAAGTTAGAACGATATTGTTTAGCAACTTCGCCCATGTTTCGGTGATGGTTTTACACTTGCTGCCTTTTACGTTTAAACCTGCAAAATCATATAAACAAGAAGGTAAAAGTTACATATTATGTTGACGGGAACAAGTAGAGTATGTATTCAAAGAAATCATGTATGCATACAACAATACGAATTCTGTCATAGTCATTAAAAATTACTTTGTACACCAACTGTTCCGCACCATGTATACAGTAACATTCACTGTATGAATGCGGTCATCTACATAAAAAACAGTTAATGAATTGTTTGTTAACACTATTAAAGTTTAATTAGATAGCAGCTGATTAAGTTTCCATATGGAAGATTACATTTCAATATTTGTTATCCTTATAGGTTGAATTAAAAAAATATGTAACAACAAAAGGAATATTTATCAAAACTTAGTTTGTCTATTTTTAAGGAGAATTGAATATAACAGTTAAATAACTCATACAGTAAATTTGACTGTTTTTAGCATAACAAACAAAAATCATTCAACCAAACATACCACTCACTATTACAATGTTTTAACTGTTATATTGCCAGTGACTTACCCAAAATTTACTGTGTAATATTAGGGTCGGAGATATGATCAAATAAACTACAACACTACCCACACCAACAAGCACCCCACTAGCTATCAGAGATATGATCAACTATTGACATGGTTAAGAAAATCTAAGGAAATATCTGACTATACAAAATAGTAGATATGAATCATTTAGACAAACTATCTATAAGTAAAATGAACATTATTACATCAACGAAACAACGTTTACTGTATGAATGTATTTTTTAACCGAATAAATAGTTAACATGAAAACGTATTGAACCACGTTAAACAACATTAATCCCAAAGTAACATTTACTGTTTGCGTTATGAAACTGTACCCAATTTGACACACACGTTTCCATTCCAAAAACATTTCCACCCAAAATTTATACAAACATTAACGGGGTCTACTTTAGGGAAAAAACAATTCTGCTTGATACAAAATCGCATTTTCCATAAATGTAGACAAATATTTATTTGTTATTCGATTGAATACGTTTCAACAAAAAAAAATTGTTAACACGAAAAACTATTGAACCACATTAAACTACATTACTCACAATAGTACAATTTACTATTTGTGTTATACAACTGTACATAATTCGACACATGTTTCCATTCAAAAATATTTCCACCCAAAATTTATATAAACAAACACATGGGTATACTTTCGGGCAAAATGAATTCTGCTTGATACAAATTCTCACCACATTTAAAGAGCACCAAAAAAAATCCAACCCAAAAATTATAAATTCAATATTACGTGTCATGAAATGTTTTGATCAACATCATCCGGAATACTAATATCAGTAAAAGTTACTGTGTACATACTAATCGAAGATAATCATACCTTACGCACATGGACTTTTTAATCACAATAGAAAACAACAACTTCTTTAAGGTTTTACACTTCGATTTAATCAACATGCAAGACTTCATAAAATCAAATATACTGTTCGTACTACAATCCAAAATGCAACATGAACCAACAACACAAATGCTAGCAAAAACTTGAAATCAAAACCAAAGAAGAACATTTACGTTCTAAAAAAATGTAGAAAAACCAAACCAACAACATACAACAACAATACTCTGTAATCACAAGAGAAAAACAAAAACCCTAACTTACAACAATAATTAATTTCGTGTCGGATGACGTACCTCAACCACATAATGACCCGAGCATTTGATCTACACCTTGAAACAGTTGCACAAAACCGATATTTCTTTCGTCAACTTAACCATTACAACTCCCCTGTTCTGTCGTTCCGCCTCATATACTGGCAAAGATGAATAGCGAATAAATAGACATAGTTATGGCATCTCCACTGACGCACGATTGATGGAGAAAAAGACGGGATACGAATCTCACGAGAATCGCCCAACAATTTCGACAGTTGAAACGTTTTTTGGTGCTCACCTTTGACAGGGATAAGAAAGTAAAGAAATATGGACGGTTACCCCAACTTAATAAAAACGGGACTTACAAGTAGTAGTGGCAAAATGTGGCCCAAAATCACACCAGAACCTCTCTAGTATTCTCTCCCTGCTCTCTCTCTAGTGCTGAGTGCCTTGTTCTTTCACTCCCCACTAACAGCCATCACTCTCAGGAGTTCCTCTTGAGAAAATTATTATTATTGTTGTGGAAGTTCATCTTCTTGCAGGGAGGGAGTTCCAGCTTGAGCTCCATTTTTACCAAAAGGAGAAGGTCTCTTCAGAAGCTGCTTCAGAAGTTCTTGAAAACCTTGCAGACAGCGTCCATTGGGGTGGGTCACGCCTCACCCTTTCCAGTTATTAATAGACCCCAGTCTCACTACCCTCCTACAGGGGCCCATATTTAAAAGCTATGAGTTAAATATGAGGCCCATATTTCAAAGCTATGAGTTAAATACGGAGGCCATATTTGAAAGCTAGGAATCAAATATAGAACCCAATTTTAAAAGATACAAATAAAATATAATACTCATTTTTAAAAGTTGTGAGTAAAATATGAGTTTTTTTACATATATCTCGAATTGTAATACTTATTTTAGTAGAAAAACAATGGGTTGACCCAACCCATATTTGGTCCGCTCATATTTGGCCCGATCAACATTTAACCCAACCCATATTTGACCCAATCCACATTTAGCCCAACCCATATTTGATCCGCCAAAATTAGGCTCAACCCATAATTTTGCCGGTGCTACTTACAAGAAAGGAGAAAAAAACGTGAGACTATAGAGGGTACAAAAAAATGTAATGAGGGCTATGTCTAAAGACCTCTTAAAATTTACCTTTGAATTCAAAAGAGGACCCTAAAATTATGACCACCAAAGAGTCCAAAGCAAAATGGGCAAAAGCTGATAATGATAACCATACAAATGCTAAAATGGCTTCACTAAACTTCTCCACTTTCACCCCGTTACCCGGAAAACGTTTACCCCTTAAACGTCAACCAGTTCGGTGTTCTGACGAACGTCAGGCGCTTTTTAACCGCATTGCTCCTGTCTATGATAACGTACGCACCCACATACCTCTTTTCTATTACCCTCTAACAACATCTTTTAAAAACTTGTGTTTTGTAGTTAAATGACCTGTTGAGTTTGGGGCAGCATCGAATTTGGAAGCGTATGGCTGTTTCCTGGAGTGGGTAACTTTTAATATTCCTTTTTTCTTTGATTTTGAATATTTGTATTTATATGAGTTTATGCAAGTATGTGTACAAATGGAGTTTGTTTGTGGTTTGTTTAGAGCTAAAGAAGGGGACAATGTGTTGGATTTGTGTTGTGGAAGTGGGGATTTAGCCTCTCTCTTGTCTCACAAAGTTGGACCCAATGGCAAGGTTTTTCCATCCTCTTCCTTTTTATTTCATTTTTTAACCTTGAATGCTAATGTTCTAACATAATTTTAAGAAATTGTATCCTAATTAATTTAGCATAAAATTTGTTTGCTGATGTAATTTCTAAAATTCACCTTATGACGGAAGAGGTTATGAAAGATTGTCATCATGCTCCTGCATTCTTAAGGCCAAATGGCATTATATGTGGAAGTTACCTATAGGAGTGCGAACAATGATCCATTCGTATTTGATTGTAGCCGATGTATCCATTAATGAGGTGTACGTTTCATGCCCCGCATGTATCGACTAGCGTGTCAATGTTAGGCACTGGAAATGCGTTTTTGGGGCAAGCCCGATTGAGATCACGATAGTTGACACAAACTCTAACTTGGCCAATCTTCTTTCATTATTACTGGAACTATGTTGGATAGCCATGTTGGATGCTGGATACGTTTAATGAAGTTTACTTTCAGTAGCCCGTTGACTAACCTCTAGGTTTTGTTTGAAGAATCTAGTAGCTTGTCGAACTGGGTATGTAGAGGTCATGACGTTAAGCTTATGGTGACTGTGGTGTCTAAACTCTGACACCTCTAAGTAAGTACATGCAAATACATTCCCCTATTAGTGCGAGGAACTCTTGTCATTGAGTGATCAAGTCTTTGGAAAGAAAGACTAGCGTGGGGTCATGGTCTTCCTCGGCTAAGTTTACCTCAATTTTGCAATTGGAGCTTACCGGTGCAAGCACCGACTTACTAACATATTTTTGGAAGTGGGAGTCATCAATGTGGTGACAATTTGGAACGAGCTCGCCATCTTCTTGCGGGAGTTTTACCTTAATAATATAAAGCACTGATTCTTTGAAAACAGCCTCGAGTCCGAATCAGATTCGAATCAAGTGCGGGTGCGGCCTGGCCTGGATTCGCACCCAAGAAGAATCTGAAAAAATATTTAAATATGAAACTTCGATTTAGCAGGGACTCGTTTAGGATTCGTTTTGGATTTTGAAAATTATGTAAAAATGGGGTCATTTTTTGCAATTGAAAAAGTTAAGTGGTTTAATTTATAAACTTTAAGCTTTTTAAAACAACACAATCGAACAATCCTAAATCATCTCAAACATAATTGGCCATTTATAAACCGATGAAACTGTAGAACTCCACTCGCCCCACTTCGCCTTCATCACTAGGGTTGTTCCGAGCCACTTTGGGGTAATTTCTCTCTTCACCGGAGTTCTCTCTCTCTCTCTCTCTCTCTCTATCCCTCTCTCTATCTTTATCTTGGCTTCCCTTTCTACCCCCCTCTCTCTCTCTCTCTATATATATATAAATATATATGTGTGTGTGTTGTATGAGTATTTTTTCTCCTTATTTGATTGTTAAATTTATGATGTTTATTTCTCTAACTTGTGAAAGATGATGATGAAATATTGTCATAGTTGGTGATTGACAACTTGTTTTTGTGATGAATATCTATCTATATCAACTAAGGAATAATATATTATATTTATTATATATTTTTTCTTTTGGCACCTGCATCCTATTTTTCTGAGAATTTTTGAATCGTCGCACACACATTGAATCGTACCCGCACTCCGCACTCACATCCGTGCTTCTTAGCCTTAGAATAATGTTAGAAGTGGTAAACAATCTTTGTGCTAGCAAGATGAACACGAACGCATTTGCGAGAGGGACAATCGAGCTTGTATTTTCGCGCTATAGACTCGAGAGGATGACTCGATAAGGCGGATAGTGGTAATAATAGATGCACCCTTGCGGGCTAGCCAACTTCGTGGGAAGGATAATCTTTATACTCAGAGTAAAAGGTTGCATAAAAAAGGTATGTGAGAATGACTTGATAGATGCGGGATGTTGATTTCATAACCAACGCGTATTGTTTTTGCACATTAGTAATAGGAAGAGGGGATGATGCCGTGGATGTATGGCCAAATCCAACCTACGAGGAGTTGGTATATATTGTTAGGGGCGTATTTGAAAGCTTATTTATGTTACTTTAATCTGTAGGGTTCCTATGTGTAATTAGTGAAACCTTATGTTATAAATAGAATGAGATGGGAGAATGGATGACCTAATTTATTTCTGTCTTTCTCCTCTTCCCATATCAGATTTCTCTCTTCTTCCTTTTTTATACCTTAATCTCTTATAAACATAATCTAGGGTTTGATTGCTTCGTAACTCAACTTGGTATCAGAGCATGGTGTATAAAGCCCTAAGTTTATGGAGGTGGAATCCTAAGGCTGATTTGAAGAAATCCTAGTGTATAAAGGGTTTATTGTGACCCGTTTTTTTTGCTTGGAATCGTGTTTTTTCGACATGTTCAGTGTCGTTTTGTACCGTTCGTTACTTAGGTATACTTCGTATTATGATCTAAGTGTTTGCTACTATTCAACGCAGTTTTTTGTGCTTGTGTTCTTGAGTTATTCCGTTTCCAAGGTTGTGTTGCCTATAAATTGTTTGAAAAAATGTCTGAAGTAAATTCTGGAGGAGGTATCTCTTCTATTGGTATGGATCCAATGATGAAAATTAGTAATGACCATCATCTCTGCATGTGTATCACCGCGGTTAGGATAGACGAAACCAACTATATGCAGTGGGTTCAATCTGCTAGTATGTATATTGCTCGCCGTTGAATGATTTCCCATGTTTATGGGATTGTTAAGTACCCCACCCTGGACGATCCTAAATACAATGATTGGGCAGCTGAAAATGCACTAGTTATTACGTGGTTATTACAGTCCATGCAATCACAGATTAGTAAGGATTTTTTATTTGTTAAGACAGTCAAGGAGTTGTAAAATGCTGTCAAAGAGACTTACTCTTCAATGGGTAATTTTGCAAGGCTATATGAACTTCAATAAGAGATTGAAATTTCAAGCAGGGCGATCTTTTCCTCGCTACATGCTATTATAATCTCCGTGGAAAGTGGGAAGAATATGATCATTATCAAGACTATATCCTTGCATGTGCAGTTGATGTTAAAGCGTTTCAATTTATGATGGAAATAAATCGTATTTATCAGTTGACTAACATATATTGCAAAGTACTCCATTTGACTAACATATACTGCAAAGTAGTCTTGTTCACACCCTTAGTCAACACATCAGCTATTTGTTCACCCGTGCTGTGCTCACCCGTGCTGACAAATGGAGTACAAATCACTCCAAGATGAAACTTTTCCTTATTGAAATGTCGATCAACTTCCACGTGCTTTGTTCTATCATGTTGAACTGGATTTTGAGAAATACTAATGGTAGCTTTGTTGTCACAATACAAATTCATTGGCTAACGAATAGGGTGACCCAACTCGAACAATATAGTGCGTAGCCACAATGGTCACATTTCAAGTGACTTTTATCATCTTGCATACCCCCTTTATAAGGGGTGTTCCTGTTCTACTGTTGCCTAACAAGAGCAACCCTTTCAGACACTAACACTTCCGGCTCAGACTTTAAACAAATAGCCTTCCTCTTGCACAAGCAGGGACCTCTGCACAAGCAAGGACATAGTCTTGATAATGATCGTATGTTATAAAAAGAATGAGATGGGAGAGTGGATGACCTAATTCATTTTAGTCTTTGTCCTCTTCCCATATCAGATTTCTCTCTTCTCTCTTCTTCCTCTTTTATACCTTAATCTCTTATAAACATAATACAGGGTTTGAGTACTTCAGAACTCAATAGTATGTACAACATCAATGATGTGGAATTACTTTATTTCTCCAATTTCGAGCGCTCTTTTTCATAATCATTGTGAAGGCAGTAATGTCTACAACTTTTGATCAGACGATGGTTGGGGATGTCGACAGCCTGAAAGGTTGACAAGGGCTTTATATCCACTGAGACCTCCCCCCCCCCCCCCATATCAGTAGAGCATGCTGAAACTCTAAACCATTGATATTGGCAGAGACGTAGAGCGAACGATTTGGGATGAATCGGTAATTGACGATGAGTAAAAGTGATTGCAAAGTTGATACCCTATAGGACCTGCTTCTGATATTGCTGGCTGATTGACTATATGAATTATAGCCTTGGCGGCGTCAAGGAGAACTTGTGGGGAACACTCGAGTTGGTTAAAAACCCATTTGAATTTGGTGGAGTCTTGCTTGGAAGCATGATAGTTAGGGGTTGGCACCACTTGAGGTGGTACATCCTCTAGTTCATAAGCATGATGTTCTTTTAGCTCATCTTATCTGGAGAACATGTTAGTAGTGAGGGCTAACTTCAGCATCCTCATCGTTTTAAGCAATGGCCACATTGGCGCCTTGTTTGCTCAGCTGCCTATTATCTAGAAATGGGTTTTTGTTCACCATGTTATCCTCATCATGAATGTTTAGCTCGCCATCACGACGCTTCTTATCAAAGATCTTTAAGGCAAAATTACCCTTTGTAGGGTGAGTGTGGATACGATGATAGATGCAATAGTTAGTTTGCACGATGTGCCTCTGTTGGTTCCTTACGAACAAGTGGAAGGGTGTCTATAACCTCCTCCACGTTACATAGAAATCTAGAGGGCCATTTCCCTGGATACGATGCTTTTCGTCCATTCCGGTAGATCAGACCGTGGTTGGAGGTCTTAAGCTTGTTTTTCACGATTGCTGCGGAAGGTCCACGTTGGTTGATGTGTGACGAATTGTCATTGTTGCTCGTAGGGTGGACACCGATGTTGATCAAATTGCGAGTAGGATCTAACCTTTTGAATGTCCAGAGATCAAAATTCAATAAGTGAATCCGATGTTATCGAGAGGTTACATTTATGCATAACTTGACGAGTTATTCCTCAGAAACACTTTCGTGGCAGTCGAGAGCTCATTTGCGGAAACGATGAAGGTATGTGGGGAGATCCTTATTGTCGCGTTGCCTTTACCCCCAAATGAATAAGGTCACTTCCTCTATCTGAAAGAACTCGACATGAAATTGTGTTAAGAGATCCTCTCAAGAAGTGATACTACCAGGATTAAGGTAATAATACCAGTTGTAGGACTTATCAGACAAGAACTCAGTGGATTCCTTAAGCTTGAGGTTTTTATTAGTATTGTATGCCCTAAGATATTCAATGAACCTCTTCACGTTCTCATAGAGGTTACCCTTCTTCTTGTCAAAGCAAGGAAACATTGCTGTAAGAGTAGCCCATAGGGTATGGCATGCCTTGGATTTCTTGAGAAAAGATGGAAGTCAACATGAGTTGGGGGTGTAATTACTTGCCGTTTGGAGGAGAGTTAATACTTCATCCTAAGGTGAGGTATGTGGGAGCAACATGAGAATCAGATGAGGCTACTCCAACAATTGGACCAACTGGCGGAGGTGCAGAAGGTAGTCCCTCATTTTTGGGTTAGGTCACCCACCTGGGTTGGGGTCAGGTGGAGTTGCAACTTTTTGTCCAGGAACAGATCGAGGAGATGTTGGAAGGGCACCATTATTGATGGAGTTGGTTCCTTGGGTAAGTATGGGTGGTAGAATCCCTTGTTGAGAGGATGTTCAATTACGCCAGGAGAGAAGCATGTCCAAATGGAGATGATTGTTTTGTTGGATTTCAAGGGGAAAGTTTCGTGATACCATGACAACAATGCTTGTGTTACGAACATCGATCATCACGATTGGGAGAATGACGAGGAAAATTATGAATCTCTGCAGAGGTATTGACAAGTTGTTTACCATACCGTTGTTTAGTCACCATCTTATATGTATGATGTGGAGAGTAGGGTAAGGAGGGTTGAACAATGTTGAAATGTGTGATCGAGGGAGGACACCCGACGATCGTGTTAATCAACTCTGTGGCCAAAGGTACATGTGACACATTGTGAGCCCCCTTAAATACAGCCGTAAACCAAATTCCTTTAAAGGTCTGAGGTGACGTGGGATGGCACTAAGCTCGTGGAGCTCATGAGCAGAAATAAACATCATCCCCTTTGTTTTTTTGTACATATTGTTGTCGGGTCTTATTGTAATAGTTATATGGTGTGTTATGTTATATTTAAACTATGTTGGGTATTTATGTAATATCTGAAACTTAGTAATATAAATAGAAAGTGGTGGGGAGAATGAAGATATTCATTCATTTATTCATTCATTCATTCATTCATTCATTCATTTCCTCTTGGCTGATTTCTCTTTTCTCTCTCTCTTCTCTTATTCTCTTCCCTTCATCTTCCTTTATTATGTAAATTGATTATCTCATAAATCTAACATGGTATCAGAGCGTGGTGTATAAATTTCTAAGGGCCAGTATTACAAACCTTAGTTTGTGTTTAGGGTTTGGAGATAGTCAAAGATGGGAGTTGTTTGCAAGGGTGTAGGGTTATTCATATCCACAACTTTCACGATCTGTTCAAATCGCCGTGTCTTGATCAGTATTCCCATCCTTGTTTTCTGCGATTGAGTTATATGCGTTACTCCGTTGTCTTTTTGTGGTTTGTGAATCAGATATGAATTGCTCCGCTGTTTTTTAGGGTTTGTATGTAGTTTCAGACTCTACCATATAAGTTGTTATTGTTTTGTACTAGAGAGGTAGTTCTCTGCACACTTGTTGTTCAGTTTTTGAGGAGTGTATAGCCCAAAAATCATTTTAAGAACATGTCTGGTTCAGAAGTGAGCTCCAAAGAAGCTGGGTTTTCATCGAGTCTTACTCCAATAATGGATAGTAATAATGATCATAGGCTGAATGAGACAAATTATATGTAGTGGGCTCAATTAGCGCTTATGCATATCACAAGTAGATGAATGATTGACCATATTGATGGAACTGTCACGTACCCAAGGTTCTAAAAAACGCGGGGCGTGATTGAGGCGTGGAGGCCAAGCCTTAAGCCTTAGAAGCCTAGGCGGGCCTAGACGTAAAAAGGCGTGAAAAGGCGTTTAGGCGTTCTTAATATATTTTAATATTTTTTTAACCATAACAAGGATATTAAAATACAAAAATTGCACATATCATAAAAATATGTCTGAATATATGCAAATTAAAATACTATTTGATTATTTTGGATGAGATAATGGTCCGGTTTGTAAACAAATTCTTTAAAAGGAGACATCGTTTCACTAAAGCATTGTTGTTTTTAGAAAAAAGTGCGCCTTAAAAGTTTTACCAAGAATAAGGCGTGAAAAGCGTAAGGCGAGGTGTTTCTCCCAAGCCTTAAGCCTAGGCGGGTTTTTTAGAACAGTGCACGTACCCAACGAAGAATGATCCTAAGTTCAAAGAATGGAATGCTGAAAATGCGTTAGTTATGATGTGGTTCCTACAGTTAATGCAACCACAAATTAGCAAAGGGTTCTTGTATGTAAAAACAGTCAAAGAGTGATGGGATGCTGTTGAAGAGACCTATACATCCGTTAATTTTGCTAAGTTGTGTGAGCTTCAACAAGAGATTGCGAAACTCAAACAAGATGATCTTTCTCTTGCTAATTTGTGGTTGGTGAGACCTATACGTCCGTTGGTAATTTTGCTAAGTTGTCTGAGCTTCAACAAGAGATTGCGAAAATCAAACAAGATGATCTTTCTCTTGCTACCTATTACCATACTTTGCGTGGAAAGTGAGAAGAGGTTGACCACTACCAAGACTACATAATAGTTTGTGCATCTGATGTTAAAGCATTTTGGGCTATGGTAGAACGGAATCGAATTTATGAGTTCTTGGGTGGTCTGCACCCACAATATAAGCATGCTAGGGTGCAAGTATTGGGGAGATATCCAGTACCTACTTCTGTTAGGGAAGTTTTTTCCTATATCCAAACTGAGGGAAGCAGGAAGAAAGTCATGAATTCAAAGTCCGAGCCAGAACTGCCTTATCAGAGAGGTCTTCTCTCACCACCCAAGAATGGAACAGACCCATCCCCCCCAAAATCGGGAAGCAAGATGATAAGGAATCTCCATGGCTGACCTCCTATAGCTTAGTCAAATACTACGCCTCGGTGTGCCCCATTTCGTAGTCCATTTGCAGCGCATACAACAGTTAATGATCCTCCAGCACCTATTAGTCGTGTCCTTCCTGAGCCACATTAATTCACCGAGAAAGATGTCTCGTATCTCCAACAGATGATAGCTCAACTTAATTCTCATCACAATTTTGCTTCTAATTTTGCTCAGACAAGTACTTCTCATTCGACAAATTATGTTTCCGCTTGATTTGAGGCGCTTCCTTGGATCATTGATTCAGGGGTTACTGATCACATGACTGGTATAACATTAGGTTTCTCTTCCTATAATGTGTGTTCTGGTAGGGATAAGATTAAAGTGGCGGATGGATCCTTCTCCTCCATTGCCCGGAAGGGCACAATTCCTGTCTTCTAATATTATACTATCATCTGTTCTTCATGCTACAAAACTTACCAATAATCTTCCCTCTGTCAGTCACATTACCAAAGCTTGAATTGAAGTGTAACTTTTTTTTGGTCTCATTGTCTCTTTTAGGATTTGGACACAGAAAAGACGATTGGGAGTGGACATGAAGACAATGGCTTGTATTTGCTGGACACGAGACCATCTTCTTATATTGCAAATGAAACTAGTGTTAGGGATAGTAGTAACAATAAAGATCTGTTGATGCGATGGCATAATAGACTATGATATATAACTATTCCTGTTTTGAAACGTGTACTCTCTAAATTTGCATTTGTTGCACCTTTTGAGTTAAATTGTGAATCACGTGTTCTTGCAAAACAATGTCGTGTTCCCTATCCTATTAGTATTAATGAATCTATAACTCCGTTGCAGCTTGTTCATTCTGATGTGTGGGGTATTGGACCAACTACTTCATTACTTGGTTTTAGATACTTTGTTGTGTTTGTTGATGACTTTAGTAGTTATACTTGGCTTTGTCTTATGAAAAATAAAAGTGAGGTTCATTCCATTTTCAAACATTTCATAAGATGGTGTGTACTCAGTTTGGGTGTCTTCTTAAGATCCTTCGATCCGATAATGGAGGGGAATTTATGTATGGTGGCCTTGCCTAATTTTTTGCTAATAATGGGATTGTCTATCAAACATCATGGGTTGATACCCCACAACAAAATGGTGTAGCAGAAAGAAAATATCGTCGTATTAAAGAGTTGTATCATTTCCTTCTCATAGGTATGGGGGTTCCTAAATTATATTGGGCTGATGCAACGTTAATCGCGACGTATTTCGTCAATCGCATGCCCTCTCGATTTCTCGGCTATCAATCATCGGTCTCTATTTTACATCCTCACTTCCTTTTGTTCACTACTCCTCCCAAAGTGTTTGGTTGTGTTTGTTATGTTCACATATATCATTAGAAGGACAAAATGGATCCAAAGGCAGTTCCTTCTTGGGTATTCTGCCACTAAAAAGGGGTATCGGTGTTATAATCCTACTATTTGTTGTCGGTTTGTTTCTATGGATGTCACATTCTTTGAGTTGGTTCCCTTTTTTCCCCATACTACTCAGGATTCTCTGCAAGGGGAGATTATAAGTATAGAGAACCCATGTCCCATTCCATTACCCATTCCTACATAGGGGGAGTTTCCTAATCAAAGGGAGCTTATGCCTACTCAGGGGGAGCCAATGCCTATTACTTTTGACACTAATGATTTGCAACAGGCAAAGGAAATACTTGTATATTCTAGAAGAGAAAACAAGTCATTATTTCACCCCTGGACCAAAAGTCTCCCTCGATCTAGGTAATCCCTCACTCAATCTTGATGTCCTCCTTGTAAGGGTATTACGAAACATCCTATACAATTTATATCATATGAAGCCTTATCTCCTACATATCGTGCTTTCACTTCTTCTGTATTGTCTGTTTCTATTCTTTCTAATGTTACAGATGCCCTTAGTTAGAATTTGTAGAAGGAAGCCATGTTTGAGGAAATGAAGACCTTTGAGAAAAATACTACCTGAAATATTACTCATTGCCCAAGGGAAAGAAACCAGTAGGCTGTAAATGAGTATACATAGTTATGTTTCAGGCTGATAGAAAAATTGAGAGATATAAAGCATGATTAGTTGCAAAGGGCTTCACTTAGACACACTGTTCTAGAAGGCGCTCCTAGGCTTCGCCTAGGCGCACCTAGGCTTGAGGCTTGGGCGAAACGCCCCGCCTTAAACCTTTTATGCCTTATTCTTGGTAAAACGCTTAAGGCGCACTTTTTTAAAAACAAAAACGCTTTAGTGAAACGATATCGCCTTTTAAAGACTTGTTTTAAAAAAAACGAACTAATATTTCATTCAAAACAATCAAAAGACAAATGGTATCCCAAACCTCTTTTTCTCTTGCCCAAAAAAACGCGCTTTTTTTTCTTAGTATTTAAGAAAATAGTACTTTAGTTTGCATATATTCAGACATATTTTAAGGTATGTACCATTTTAGTATTTTTAATAGCCTTGTTATAGTTAAAAATGTTAAATATATTAAAAAAGGCCTAAACGCCTTTTCACGCCTTTTTACGCGTGAGGCCCGCCTAAGCTTCCAAGGCTTGAGGCTTGGCCTCCACGCCTCGTTCACGCCTCGCGTTTTTTAAAACCTTGCTTAGACATATGAGATTGATTATCGGGATATGTTTGCTCCGGTTGCCAAGAAGAACTCTATACGAGTTCTTCTTTCCTTGGCAGCTAACTTATCTTGGCCTTTGCATCAATTAGATGTAAAGAATGCTTTTTTTCATATGCTTCCTGGTTTCAAGCTTGCCGATGGACAAGATTTAGTTTGCAAACTAGGTAAGGCCTTGTATGGCTTAAGCAGTCTCCATGTGCTTAGTTTTAGAGATTCAACACTGTTGTGAAGAGAGTAGGGTCCATAGGAGTCAGGCGGATCATAGTCTCTTCATCAAGAGGTACTAAAATTGCACCACTGTCCTTATTGTATGTGTTGATGATATTATTATCACCGGAGATGATCCGAAAGAGATACAAGGAAATAGAGCTTGAGGTTAAAGACCTCGGATTATTGAGATACTTCCTTGGCATCGAAGTGTGCAGATCCAAGAAAGGAGTGTTTATTTCTCAAGAAAAGTATGTGTTAGATATATTGGCTGAAACGGGTAAACTTGGAGCTAAGCCTGTTGATACCCCCATTGAGCATAACCATAGGCTCAATGATACAAATGGGAACATTTAACTTGTGTGGGGAGATTTCAGCATTTCGTTGGGCGACTTTGACGTAAACCACCCGTCAAAAGGCTCCTAAAATATCTCACACACACTTTAAAGAGAGAAACACTCGTTTTTTGTATTCAAAATCAAGGTCTACCTCAAATGAGGTTACAAGGGGTCTATTAATAAGTGGGGAAGGGGAGCACTAAATGGTTCTCTAACTAATATGGGACTCCCACTTTACAAATAAGCCGAATACCCATTTGTGCTCACCTATGTCCCAACATACAAATAAACAACAAAACAAAATTAATAAAAATAACAAAAAGGAACTAAACTACTAATATGCCAAAAATGACAAAAATGCCCTCGATTTACATCAATCTCCCCCTCTTAAAACCAAGCTCGTCCTCGAGCGTTAAAAATTGAGAATTCACGTGGAAATTCTAAAAAACTAGGACCAAAACTTGCGGGGGACCAAAATAAAATTTCTGAAACTTGAGGGTGCATATCCCACATATCTTGATCTTTATTTCTTTATCTTCTCTCTTCTTCTCCACTTTCTTTACCCAAATCAGCCCTAGAAGTCTCCCCCCGGGTCAAAAACCATATTTGTGATGCCAAGGCCTAATTCTTGAGCTTGTTGGAGGTATCCGTTTGGGGCAGGGGGTTAGAAAAGGTTAGGTGGGGTAAAAAAAAGGATCGGATCTGGCAGGGGTTTCTTTTTGGCTAGGGTTTGGAAAGTGGGTTGAGCAGGTGGGGTGAAGGAGGAGGCTGGGCGACAAGGGTTATGGGCGAGGGAGGTCTCGGCTGAGTGGGGTTTGGGTGGGGGATGGTCGGCTGGCCTCGGATGGACACCCAGAGGCTTCCTCGGGTCGGATTGCCCACAACAGTGACCGGGGTGGTCGTCTGGGGCAGTGACGACTGGGGGGTGAGGTTTGGGATGGTTGTAGAGGGTTTTTGGGGTTCGAAGGTGGCGAGGTAAGGTTGAGGCAGCGGGGTGGAAGTTAGGGTTAGGGTTAGAAGGGGGGAAAACTAGGGTTTCTGGTTCTTTTAGGGTTGGGGCAGCCATGGGGGTTGGGGGAGAGATTTTATCCCTAGGTTAGAAAGGAGTAGGGCCATTTGTTATTGCAACTCTGCCATTTGTTCCTTCAACTCTTGCATCTCTTCATTAAGTTGGTTGGATTTCTTGGGAGCCATTGAAGGTAGTGTACAATTTGAAAAAAAGAAAAAAAATTCACCAATACACTAGGTTGGGGTTCGAAGGTGGCGAGGTAAGGTTGAGGCAGCGGGACGGAAGTTAGGGTTAGGGTTAGAAGGGGGGAAAACTAGGGTTTGTGGTTCTTTTAGGGTTGGGGCAGCCATGGGGGTTGGGGGAGAGATTTTATCCCTAGGTTAGAAAGGAGTAGGGCCATTTGTTATTGCAACTCTGCCATTTGTTACCTCAACTCTTGCATCTCTTCATTAAGTTGGTTGGATTTCTTGGGAGCCATTGAAGGTAGTGTACAATTTGAAAAAAAGAAAAAAAATCACCAATACACTAGCACCAATGTAGATCTTCACCCGCTCTGATACCAATCTGATGTAAACCACCCGTCAAAAGGCTCTTAAAATATCTGACACACTTTAGAGAGAGAAACACTCTTCTTCTATATTCAAAATCAAGGTCTACCTCAAATGAGGTTACAAAGAGTCTATTTATAAGTGGGGAAGGGGAGCACTAAATGGTTTTCTGACCAATGTGGGGCTCCCACTTTACAAATAAGCCTAATACCCATTTGTGCTCACCTATATCCCAACTTACAAATAAACAACAAAACGAAATTAATAAAAATAAGAAAAATAACAAAAAGGAACTAAACTACTAATATGCCAAAAAATAACAAAAATTCCCTCGATTCACATCAGTCTTATTTACCTTTCTCTTACGCGCTCAGATATTGCTTATGTTGTTAGTGTGATAAGCCAGTTTATGCACGCTCTAAGAATATTACATCTAGAAGCTGCGTATCATGTCCTCAGGTACCTCAAGAGTCCCCCCCCCCCCCCCCCCCCCCTTTTTTTTTGATATTGTTTAGGCATCATGGTCACTTACGTGTTGAAGTTTACACTGATGCTGATTGGGCAGGATCCGTCATCGATCGACGATCCAATTCGGGATATTGCACCTTTGTTCGAGGTAATCTTGTTTCATGGCGTAGCAAGAAACAGTCTGTAGTTACTAGATCTAGTGCAGAAGCTGAGTTCAGATCCATGACACATGGAGTGTGCGAGTTGATGTGGTTACGGATCATGTTAGACGAGTTGGGTTACCCTGTTCGTGAGCCAATGAATTTGTATTGTGACAATAAAGCCACCATTAGTATTGCCCACAATTCAGTCCAAATGGCGAGACAAAGCACATTGAAATTAATTGACATTTTATCAAGGAGAAGCTTCGTCTTGGATTGATTTGTACTCCGTATGTTAGCACGACTGATTAAGTGGCTGATATCTTGATTAAGTGTGTGAGCAAAACTTGTTTGTAACATTTGTTGGTCAAGCTGGGCATAATTGATATCTTTGCACCACCTTGAGGGAGAGTGTTGTCGGGTTTTATTTGTAATAGTTATATGGTGTGTTATGTTATATTTAAACTCTGTAGGGTACTTATGTAATATTTGAAACTTAGTAATATAAATAGAAAGTAATGGGGAAAATGAAGATATTCGTTCATTCATTTCCTCTTGGCTGATTTCTCTCCTCTCTCTTCTTCTCTTCTCTTCTCTTCTCTTCTCTTCTCTTCATCTTCCTTTATTAATTATCTCATAAATCTAATACATATTTATATCAACTTTTAATCTTGTAAAATTAGGAAGAAGTTAAACATGGTTATAGTAACTTAAAATTGCTCTAGACCATATCTACTCCCTATTCTAACGATGTATGTGGTAAGAGAAGAAAAATGACATTATATGCTGAGGGTAAAGCTGATCCACCCAAAATGTAGGATAAGGTATGCATTCCTAACATTTAACTTAGATAAAACGATCCTTTATAGGATGTTGATTGTTTGTGCGAGTTTACATGTTATGCGTTTAGGTATTGTCTAAATCTTGAGCTGCAAAATATTTCAATCTGTCTCAAACTTCATTTCCTCACTCAGTAATCCTAAGACTCTCTGTGAGGGGTAGCAATTAGCGGTTTCAAACTTCATTTCCTCATTCCATGTTTGGGTCACGCACAAAACATCCTAGCGAACTGAGCTTTCCCTTGCTGGGATTTTTGAGCTTTCAATAATTTTGAAAGCACACAGTCTGACCTGGAATTCCCTTGAATTAATATATCGATTGTACCGACGAGCAACTTATGAGAGCATGCTCTCTTCTTTCTTTCACCAAGTCAAGTTCTTGCTGCTTCATTTGACGAATGCTTTCTCCTTTGTCAAATAGAATTGATCTCATATTTCAGTGGCCAATCTTTCAGGGGATGACCGCTTTACGCCATAAGCTAAGACGAAGGGGGTTTTCTGTGTTGACCTCCTAGGGGTGGACATAGGGGAGCTCCTTCCCTAATTTCACTTTGGTCTTTTCCATCCATTCTCATCCATGAGTGCTTTGGTCGAAGCTTCTGCTTGATGGTTGGGTTATGGGTAGGTTAAAACTGATACCACGGTCGAAGTCGAATCATCTGAATGGCCACTCTCAAACTAAGTTCTTTTGTTGGTGATGAGTGCTTTTCTATACCAAGCCTCGTTATGATATTCTTCGAAACTAACTAATCATATCTGAATCCCTTATGTTTGCTAAGTCTATCCATTTAATATAATAGTTTGTTTTGATCATAAATAACTTCTTATCCCTAGGAGCTTTGGGTAGAGGGCGACTAAAGCCAACCCCCATTGAGGGTAGGGCAAAGGGCTACTAAGAGGCTTGTGGTCTTTAGCCGTCTGCTGAATGAGGTGGAAAATTTCTGGCACATCTTGCATATTTGGACAAATTGGACAACGTATTGTCGTATATATTCCTTTCCTTTATAGCTTAGAAAGCCAACAAATTTCCATCAGTATGTGCCCCACAAGTTTCTCTCATTTAACTATGAAGTATGAACACCCAAAATATAAGATCCAAAGAACAAATGCCTGTATAACTCTCCTTTGGTTGAAAAGTAAAATTGAGTTGTCTTTACCCTCAACTTGTGAGCTACCTTTTCTTCTCGAGTGCCAAACCTCTCAAAGGTGTTGCTTTATTGAATCCATCCTATCCGATGAAGTCTTTATCATGAAAACGTTAACCAACTCTTGTTGAGAGATACCGAGCGTTATAAAGAACTCAACGGTGCTTTGTTATTAGAGTGTACAGGTGCCACCAAAATGATCAGGGTGTTAACATGGGTGTTATTCTTCTTGGGAAACTGTTGGACTTGGACCTTGTTGAATTTTTTAGTCAGTTTCTTAGCTCTCTCTAGGTAAGCATACATTCTTTCATCTTGGGTGCAACATTCCTCTAGACAATGAGTTTGAACCTAGCGTTGAATCACAAAACACTCAACTCTCGTACACCAAAGAAATGTCTCCTTTCTCAGCCATGCCAGTATGGCTTTGTATTTTGCCTTTTTATCGGATGTCTTGAAATTTAACCGAATAGCTTGCTCAATCATCACTCCATCCTTTTTCACAAAGATGATCTCAAAATTGGAGCCTTTAAGATTTAACAAATAAGGTCCACATACTTTCTTCCCTGTCTCCCAGTCCAAAATTTGAGGGTTTGGCGGAGTGAATGATTTTGGATTATCCACTTGATTTTCTCCAATCGTTGTCGAGGTTGAGGATTGTCTAGTGTTGCATTTTTTATTACACCTAGCGATATTGGCTATTAAATATGTGACAATTTATATTTGATGAGTGTTCATGACTTATAGTGAATATCAATGTTTTAAAAAGCGCGCTATTGCTTTTTACGGGCCAAAAACGCAACGTTGTGGTCAATGTATTACGGGATGCTAAAAAAACGTGCGCTATTTGGCGCTATTTTGCGCTATTGTGCGCTATTTTGCGCTATTGTACGCTATTTTGCGCTATTTGGCGCAACAGCAACGCTATCCATGTTTTTTTTAGAAATCTCATTTTAGTTAAGAAGGGGGGAAAAGTGTTACCTTATTTCACGTGCAGACTTTGTTTGGGTGAGGTATTCTTTGTTCCAAACCCTCAATTTACTTATTTACGAAGGTCTCAATGATGTTATTTGCTTATTTTAAAAAGTTTAGCTTAAAAGGTTACTTTTATTTAATATTTTCTATTCCAAACTCTCGGTTTACTTAAACGTTTGCTTATTTTATATTTTTCAGTAAATAATGTTTTTTATTTTATAATTTCCAGTTTTAAATGTTACTAATTTTTCAAATCTCAGTTCAAAATGTTTTATTTTTAATAATTGTCAGTTTAAAATGCTACATGTGTCATAAATATCTGTTTAAATTGTTATTTATTTTATAATTTTCAGCTTTAAATGTTACTTATTTTTCAGATTTCTGTTTAAAATGTTATTATTATTATTTTTTAATTATTTTTCAATTTAAAATACTACTTGTTTTTATAAATTTCTGTTTAAAATGTTATTATATTATAATTTTAAGTTTAAACTTTCACTTATTTTACAAATTTCATATTAAAATTTTATTTATTTTATTATTTTTAGCTTTGAATGTCACTTATTTTCAGAATTCTGTTTAAAATGTTGTTGTTATTATTATTATTATTATTATTATTATTATTATTATTATTATTATTATTATTATTATTATTATTATTATTATTATTATTATTATTATTATTATTATTATTATTATTATTATTATTATTATTATTATTATTATTATTATTATTATTATTATTATTATTATTATTATTATTATTATTATTATTATTATTATTATTATTATTATTATTATTATTATTATTATTATTATTATTATTATTATTATTATTATTATTATTATTATTATTATTATTATTATTATTATTATTATTATTATTATTATTATTATTATTATTATTATTATTATTATTATTATTATTATTATTATTATTATTATTATTATTATTATTATTATTATTATTATTATTATTATTATTATTATTATTATTATTATTATTATTATTATTATTATTATTATTATTATTATTATTATTATTATTATTATTATTATTATTATTATTATTATTATTATTATTATTATTATTATTATTATTATTATTATTATTATTATTATTATTATTATTATTATTATTATTATTATTATTATTATTATTATTATTATTATTATTATTATTATTATTATTATTATTATTATTATTATTATTATTATTATTATTATTATTATTATTATTATTATTATTATTATTATTATTATTATTATTATTATTATTATTATTATTTATTTTTTTATTATTTATTTTTTATTTTTTATTTTTTAATTGTCAATTTAAAAAGTAACTTTAAAAAAATCAATTTCAAATATAACTTTTTTGATCAATTTCAGTTTAAAATGTTACTTTCTTACAAATTTCATTTTAAAATGTTATTTATTTTTTTATTTATATTTTATTTATAAGTTTTTTAATTAAAAAACGGGAATGCATGAATTGCTAGCGCGATGCGCGACGCTACTTTGGAGCCAGAATGCGACACCCTGCGCGACCGCGATTTAAAACATTGGTGAATATCAAAATCTTTATTAACCAATTAGACATGTAATCAGAGAAGAGAGGTTGGCTTTGCAGAGAAATCCTTACAAGGAGATGATGTCATAATGGTTATGCTATGAGTTTCATTGTACTAGCTTAGCTTGTGAGAGGTTGTGGTCAAAGAGAATTCTATCTTTTCAAGTGACAGAGTGGGGTCTTCAATCAATAATTAACCGGCGTTTTCTCCCGATCTTCCCCATGATGCTAGTGGCCTTAATTGCATTGTTGGCAACAGAGAGAGAGAGGAACAAAAAAAGAGTCTCGCCGCAATTGGGGGCCATAAAAAATTGGGTAGTATTCCAATTAGTTCTTGATCTCTTTCAAGCAATGTTTTTAATTGCGGTCGCGCAAGGTGTCGCGTTTTGGCTCCGGGGTCGCGTCGCGCATCGCCCAAGCAATTCGTGCATTTCATTTTTTTAATTAGAAAAACATATAAAATAACATTTTAAACTGAAATTTGTAAAATAATTAACATTTTAAACTGAAAATTATAAAACAAATAACATTTTAGGCTGAAAATTATTAAAAAAAAAATATATATATAATAATAATAACATTTTAAGCTGAAATTTTGTAAACAACTAACATTTAAACTGGAAATTATTAAATATTAACATTTTTAACTTAAAATTATTAAATATTAACATTTTAACTGAAATTTATAGAAACAAATAACATTTTAAAATCAAAATTATAAAACAAATAACATTTTAGGCTGAAATTTTTTAAATAAGTAACATTTTAAACCAATGTTTTAAATCGCGGTCGCGCAGGGTGTCGCGTTCTGGCTCCAAAGCAGCGTCGCGCATCGCGCTAGCAATTCATGCATTCCCGTTTTTTAATTAAAAAACTTATAAATAAAATATAAATAAAAAAATAAATAACATTTTAAAATGAAATTTGTAAGAAAGTAACATTTTAAACTGAAATTGATAAAAAAAGTTATATTTGAAATTGATTTTTTTAAAGTTACTTTTTAAATTGACAATTAAAAATATAATAATTATAGTAATAATAATAATAATAATAATAATAATAATAATAATAATAATAATAATAATAATAATAACATTTTAAACAGAATTCTGAAAATAAGTGACATTCAAAGCTAAGAATAATAAAATAAATAAAATTCTAATATGAAATTTGTAAAATAAGTGAAAGTTTAAACTTAAAATTATAATATAATAACATTTTAAACAGAAATTTATAAAAACAAGTAGTATTTTAAATTGAAAAATAATTAAAAAATAATAATAATAACATTTTAAACAGAAATCTAAAAAATAAGTAACATTTAAAGCTGAAAATTATAAAATAAATAACAATTTAAACAGATATTTATGACACATGTAGCATTTTAAACTGACAATTATTAAAAATAAAACATTTTGAACTGAGATTTGAAAAATTAGTAACATTTAAAACTGGAAATTATAAAATAAAAAACATTATTTACTGAAAAATATAAAATAAGCAAACGTTTAAGTAAACCGAGAGTTTGGAATAGAAAATATTAAATAAAAGTAACCTTTTAAGCTAAACTTTTTAAAATAAGCAAATAACATCATTGAGACCTTCGTAAATAAGTAAATTGAGGGTTTGGAACAAAGAATACCTCACCCAAACAAAGTCTGCACGTGAAATAAGGTAACACTTTTCCCCCCTCCTTAACTAAAATGAGATTTCTAAAAAAAACATGGATAGCGTTGCTGTTGCGCCAAATAGCGCAAAATAGCGTACAATAGCGCAAAATAGCGCACAATAGCGCAAAATAGCGCCAAATAGCGCACGTTTTTTTAGCATCCCGTAATACATTGACCGCAACGTTGCGTTTTTGCCCGTAAAAAGCAATAGCGCGCTATTGCGTTCGCAATAGCGCGCTTTTTAAAACATTGTTTTAAACTAATAATTATAAAATATTAACATTTTAAACTGATATTTATTAAAACAAATAAACATTTTAAACTGAAAATTATAAAACAAAACACATTTTAAGCTAAAATTTTGTAAATAAGTAACAATTTAAACTTAAAAGTATAAAATATTAACACTTAAACTGAAAATTATAAAAACAAGTAAATATTTGGAGCTGAAATTTTGTAAATAAGTACGATTTTAAACTGAAAATTATAAAATATTAAAATTTAAACTGAAATTTCTAAAAACAGATAACATATTTAAACTGAAAAATATAAAACAGAGATCTCTTTTTATATGAAAAATGAAAAAAAAATGTTATTAAAAAGAGATCTCTTTTTATAAAAAATGAGATTCACTTTATGTAAAAAAGTTATAAAAGGATTTATGAAATTTCAAAAACAATAAAAAAAAAGCACTTGATATAAAAAACAGAAAATCAGTAGGGGAAAAAACAAAAAAAACAAGTTCCGGTGAAAATCAGTGAAGAAAAGCCCTTGATATAAAAAAACAATACTTACTGAAGAAAATCAGTGAAGATTTTGGTGAAGAACAGCTGCCGAAGTGGGGAAAAAAACGCTGCTGAAGTTCCGGAGACTCAAAAAGCTGGGTGGAAGCTGTTTTCCGGTGAAGAGGTAGGTTTTTTTTTTCAGGGATCGGGCAAAAATAGCTGCTGAAATGAGAGGAAGGTTTTTTTTTTTGTTTAAAACCTATGTACTTACCAAAACGAAAACGGCAACGTTTTGGCAAGGCATAAGCTTAAAAAAAAAGAAGCCCCGATTGCGTATCTGTAGCGCCCTTTTGCGCTAAATAGCGCTAAATAGCGTACGCAATTCATGCATCCCAAATAGCAGTCGTGTTTGCGTTGCTTTTCTACTCCGCAAAACGCTATTGCGCGCTATTGCGTTCGCAATAGCGCGCTTTTAAAAACACTGCTTTCAAGGCTTTGGTGGATTCCTCGTTCCTTACCTCCTTCCTTGCCGCCTTCATAACCTAGAAGGAAGGTTAATACATGTTTGAAGACCTGGAGATTTGCGAGCACTCCTCTTAGCTTTGCTTTTGAACTTCCTTGTTGGCGGTCGGAGCTTGGGTATTCGTTTAGGCTTCTTTTTTTATATGGTTTGCTTCAATTCTTCTTTGGTAACCAGGTAGCCCAAAACCCTTTTCAAGCTCACATCGAATGAGAACTTTGAGGCGTTCGACTTCATTATGTAGGGTCTTCAGCAAGTCAGAGATGTGGTGTTCCTTCTTCATCTTCACAAGCGTGTCATCTGTAATGACCTCCATGGTGCTTCTAAGCCCTTCCTTCGACATCTTAATGCCAACCTTTTGTAAGTGGCACCCACATTCTTCAAACCGAAGGGCATGGCTGTGTAACAACACAACCTTACAGTGGTGATAAAGGAAATTTTCTTTTGGTTGGATCCATTGCCATATTTTTTGTCTAGTTGAAGAAATGCTAATGCTTAATCTTTGATAATATCTTGTAGATCAACTCCTTAAACATGCTGTCAATCCCCTGGAAGGGTTTGGAGGTGCCATTTTCATCTTCATCCTTTCGACCTTCCTTTTCTCTTCTGCCATTTGTTTGTCCGCCCTACTCTTTCTTATCATTGCGTGACGCCTTGTTATGGGCTAAGACATAGTTGACCCAAGCAAGATTTCCTAATGTTGACACACTTGTTGATTTGGGACATAAGCATCGTCTATTGACGATGCTTATAGGGAATTTGTAGAGATTCTGAGTTTGGACAAGGCCACACCGACCTTCTAAAAGCAATCTTTAACTTCGTTGTATAGTCCTTGAAAATGCCCCTACAGAGGTTGTCTATGGAACTACTGGAAAATAATTAATCTAGATAAAAGCTAAGTCCAGATTAATTAGACAGTCAAAGTTAAAAGTATTGATTCAGTGGAATCCAATTAAGATAAATTTTATGCTTTACCCAATTCCTCTAATTAGATTCAATTACATGTAGTGATTAGAATTTAACGATGGTGGAAATATAGAAAGCACTACACACAAGAACAATGGTATTCAAGTGAAAACCCTCGCTGGAAAAACCACTGTGGCATGCAACCCAATCAAACCCACTAGTGCAAATATATATAGGATTTACAAAAACGACAGACATGATTTACACCACCGGAACGTGTCAGAACTCGAATCTTCAATGTTTTGACCTTAAACCTCTGGAACATTAGATCTATCGCTCTCTACTATAGCTTCCTAGCAACATTCACAACCCACATGCCTCGGTATTCATCGATCTCAACATTGGGATTTGTTAAGAATCTAAATTGCAACTCTGATCTCTCTGATAAATAACTCTGGAATCCATAAAAGCTTCACCGCATAAATTAAATGAAAGTGTATGTGGGATTTGTTTTAAGAAAGCTCCATTAAATGCTTATTATGGAAAAAAGGTTCTCCTTAATCAATGAGAACAAAATGCCTAGAATCTTTCTGGGGAGCTTTTCGGGTTGAAATTTGCTCACAAAGTCCTCTGCAAAAGCCTGTACATTGCGAAAAAAATTGGTAACCAATAAATAGCAAAATGAGTCGAAAATGACCGAACTCAAAAATCACGCACCACCAAGCTAGCAAGCCCGTGATCAACCTCTATAGCTGCCTTTGCAGCATCACGGACAAATCGCGGAAAATGACACCTTGTTAGAGCAGAGGAAACAAGCAGCAATAGCGGCATTTCCTCCAAGTCGCGGACATCTAGCGCATGGGTAACGAGACCCTTTTGTTTGGTCCATCTTTTGGATGAAAAATCTCACTTATGCATATACTTTGGACTTGAACTTTTTTGTGACGTTTTAAATCGTCACTAAAGCGTCGCTAGTAATAATTTTTACAGCATTCAAAATTTTGTAAAATATTTTATAAATTCTCCAAAGCCAAATTTTGCTCTTTTCCAAAAACATCTTGTCCCACTCATTTACCTTTTTGTGGTTTAGACTTTGGTAAATTTGGATACATTTTGATGCCTCATGCCATGTTGTAGGTACAGGTTCCAATGCGTGATCTTCATCAACGACTCAACAACCTAAACCTACGTTTTGTCCAACTGATATACGTTAACAGAAAATTTGTACTCACAGTTTTCATTACTTGGAGCGTAATCTCTCAAATTTTCAATTCAATGCTTTATAAGAATGCCAAAGCTTCCAACTTCTTCGAATGCGAGTTGCTAGCGATGAATCTAGTGCTAACAGATTTAACAAACTGCTTCAAACTAGTGATGGACGTGGTTGAAAGCTTCTCAACGTCACCCAAACTCGAGGGAATGATCCGACACATTAGGGCCTCGCTTGTGTTCCATAAGGCTAGGACTTGCCTAATGGAGAAGTGATCAGTGGGGTCCGAGTTACCTTTATAGATTTTGAAGCGAGGAGTGAACTTCTTTGGAGGCTCAATATATTGCTCACGAGAAAGAGGAAATCTGGTTGACAAAGGCCCTACCGGAGAGCTCTTTGATTGTTTGAGCTCCCACTCATTGTTCGACCGACGAGCTCCGTTGTGATGAGATTCCTGAAGTCATCTTGATGTGACACCCCGCCTAATTAAATACCGTGTGATCAGTCCTTTATAAAATTAAATTAGAATGTCCGGTTGGTTCAGATTATGCATCACTGTCGAAAACTTTAGTATCAAAACTAACCACCTAATATTTAAAAAGGTTGATGTCAAAATTTTATCTTATTATTAACCATCATCATTAAAGGGAAATATTTAATCACCACCATACAACACAACAACATAAGGAAACAACTACCTGAATTTAAATAAAGAACCGGAGTAAACACTTCCAGTCAAAATCCCATGCAATAATCCAATAACATGAAATCAAAGTCTAATGATAGAATAAAACAACTCTAAATCTCTTGATGTAAAATAGGAGGGACGACATGTCCAACTGAAGTAAATAACTGATAGATAAGGAGAAATAGATTCAGAAGCGTCTACAAGCAATATCCTGTAGCTTCCACAGCAGCTACAGCTACAGCTCGGCAAATGAATGAAATCTCCTAAGCCTGGTGCCCCTGTGGCTGAGCATCTAAAATAATAGAATAAGAAAAGAGATTTGCAGAAAAGCGGGTCAGGGCCCAAGTAGAAAACAGTTTAAATATATCAAGTGCTTAAATTGGTTAATTAGCACAAATATTATTCATGTTAACTTAGCGTACTCACTTGGAATGCTCACCTCTCATCGAATGTGCACACCTAGCGAGCCTAGCTACCCATACTAGTCATGGTACTTTGCCTGACTATACGTAGTATAACCACTATGCCGGATAAAATATCTAAATAGCCCGAAGGCAATATATCTCTATTATTTAGGAATAGGTTACAAGATGCTTTAACTCATTCTCATAGCATTCTTAATTCTCAACTGGTGACCCAATAAGTATATACCACTGTTCTAAAAAACCCGCCTAGGCACGCCTAGGCTTAAGGCTTGGGAGAAACGCCTCGCCTTACGCTTTTCACGCCTTATTCTTGATAAAACCCTTAAGGCGCATTTTTTTCTTAAAAAAACAATGATTTAGTGAAACGATGTCGCCTTTTAAAGAATTTGTTTACAAACCGGACCATTATCTCATCCAAAATAATCAAATAGTATTTTAATTTGCATATATTTAGACATATTTTTATGATTTGTGCAATTTTTGTATTTTAATAGCCTTGTTATGGTTAAAAAATATTAAAATATATTAAGAAGGCCTAAACGCCTTTTCACACCTTTTTACGCCTAGGCCCGCCTAGGCTTCTAAGGCTTAAGGCTTGGCCTCCACGCCTCAATCACGCCCCGCGTTTTTTAGAACCTTGGTATATACTTTAATAAAGTAGCCAACATGAAACACAAAATAGGAACTCAGTATACATATATAAAATCTCACTATGTATACTTACAAAATATATATATCAATACGGTACCCATGGTTAAGAAACCCTTGGTGCTAGGCATACTCGGCTATCTAGTCCCATTGCAACGCTCACGTATAAAGGACAATAGGTTCAATCTCTCAAGAACCAATAAAACATATACACATATTGGAGGCGAACATAGTTCCAAGCCGATGGGCTACGCACATACCTACGCATCCATACGACCGTCACCACTATCGTTCTCACAGATAGCCCGTACCTAGGTTCCATGCTCTAGTGGTACGACTCAAAATCCCCCGAAGGCACACAAGATATGATCGTCCACAACGCGCTAACCTCCGTTCGATAGCCAGTACCTAGGTATGCCATACACATAATATTCCAAGTAATAAGCATGCACCCAACTTATACAACTTAATAGGCGTTCACGCAACCCAGTTACCATAATACGTAAGTAGTATTATTATTACCCAAACCCCCGAGTAGTGTTTTCTGACTATTTCGATCCTTCCGAACACACTGGCGCACTCAAAATAGTCATTCGAGTTATATAAAAATAATTTACCTTTTTAACCCACAAATATATAATAGTGACGCGACTCATACGCGCGTCCCAAATAATTATGTCTTAACTGTCGTGTATCTCGTCCCCGGCCATATTATTATTTCCGAAACAATATTACGTTACTCACTACGTAATGTTCAACATAACTATAATTTGACATAATTATTTTCGATAACTACCAACTCTCGTCACACTAGTAATTATTACCATTAAAATCGGATTAATTATAAATTAAATTTTCTCCCTTTAAATTAATTAATCCCAATTTCCATAATTTCATAATAAAATAAATATGCGTAAAAATACGTGGTATTACACTTGAGTCCCTCATCAATGGTCTTATCTAACGGGATGTATCCCTTCGTAGAGGTGGACTTCATCCTCCGGACGAGCTGGTCCGAAACTTTGCCCTACTTCCATACCGACCTTTGCGGGGGCTTCTTTTATGCCCTTGGTTTGCATGCATTTCTTCCGTGTGTTCTGGTTGAGATCTGATGGTTTGCTTCCCTGGGGGGCTGGGTGATTTCCATGCTTGCCTGTGCTTTATCTTCTCTATGTTGAGTTCATTTTCCAAGTGATCCAACCTTCTAAAGAGCTCATTTTAATTATCGATTTCTCCAATACAAATGTCAGTCTTGGAGGGTGAGTGCGCTGGCAGATTCTGCTGGCAATTATGCCTATAGACATGTGCTTCGCGTTGGCACAAAGGATTTTGATATCCATTGTCCCGAACAATTTCTGATCTGATACGGTAGCACTCCTCATGATGTTGGTTCCGAGCCTAACTGCGATTGTGATTGCTAGTCATGGAAATTGTTGAAAGAAAACTCAGTTGAGTTTTGGGGCAGAATGAATAAGTCATCTCACGCAAAGGGGAAAGACCCATGTACTATGAGAAACAAAGAATAAACTCAACCCCGAAATTGAAATATGAAAGAAAAGAATCAAGACTTGTGTGGTTCGAAAACTTGCCTATATCCATAGAGCATGTGCCTCTCTCTTATTACTGGATTTCTCAGAGTACAATTTAACAAGGTATCTCTACTCCAAGAACTTGCGTGTAGAGGGGATCTCAATGCCTTTATTTAAAGGCAAGTAGTTACAATTCTTGTGGGAGAAGTAAGCATAATTAGGGTTACGATTCTTCGTTTAGTGAACCTCTAGAAATTCAAACCAATCCATATCTGGAGAGTCTGTGCTTGTACTTGTCTGCCAAATAATTTCCACAGCTCCGGGCTTATGTTGTCTCCCACGATTTGGGCCTATGTGAACTCTTTATTTTGTCTGGATTCAGCAGTATTTGATCCATCCAGCCCGCGACCCGCTGAAAATAACCTCCCACATTTAGATATTCGTTTTGATTATGAGTGTCAAGTCAAAATTTTATAGCAGATACAGAAGTACCTCATCATAACTGTTCTCAATTAAAATTATGTGCTGTATATAGCTAAGAAAAAATTGAGCACTTTTATCGAATGCTTACTAATGTCTGATTTATTCAAGATTTTGCAGACATGAAAAGCAGTATAATAATGTTTTATTTAATGTTTGGTTGATGAAATATGAGTCTGAACAGTACTTATGAAGAATGTAAACTGTTTATCTTACATAGTGTAAGTTGAACCTGGCCCATCTATAGTATATATGAACATACATATTGAGAAGATACTCATCGAGCTTTAGCTGAGCATAGGACTGCAAGGAGGTCTGTGGAACATTAGGGTTGATAAGTATGACCCGGCTGGAAACCTTGTGCAGGATTGTTTTTATAAGGATAACACAATTTCTTTTGTTCGTGGACTCTAAACTCCGTCGTTTATTGTTTGTCCTTACGACTAATAACCTATATGTTATCACTGATCCTTGAGCTTTTCTTAGATAGAAGGTCATCTTGTTTTCACCTCGAATTTATTTTTCAGTTTTATAATAGTGATTTTAGCGTCCGTTATGTAAATGCATTTTTTTAAAATAACACGAGTAATTTCATAACTTGTATTGTGGCATGGTAGATCAATGTAATACCTTAACTCTTTCAAATACTTAATCTGTCACTTGAAATCTGTGCCGGTTCTCTCTCATTTTTGGTTAAAAATTGCAGGTCATTGGTCTTGATTTCTCAAAGGAGCAATTAATGATTGCTTCGTCTCGACAGCATTCACGTTCACAGGCCTGCTACAAGAATATTAAGTGAGCATTGGTAAATCTAGCGATCGATTATCTTAATAATTCGCTAAAATGAGGTCTTCTACGTAAACAATTCACTTAAGCTTCATTCAGAAATAATGTTGTTATTTTGTGATGTGTGTTAGTAACCTGTATTTCAATAGCATTGATGTCGTGTGTTGGATATCATAGGTGGGTGGAAGGTGACACACTTGATTTGCCATTTTCTGACTGTTATGTTGATGCCATTACTATGGGCTATGGGTTACGTAATGTGGTAGACATACGTAAAGCAATGGAGGAGATATATCGAGTTCTTAAACCAGGTTCAAAAGTATCGATCCTTGACTTCAATAAAAGCAATGATCCATTTAACAACTTTATTCAGGTACTTTGGTTACAGGATGGGGTTTATTTCAAAATGTGACGTATGAATGCTAGTTAATGGTCTAATTTTCTTATTTGGTGATTTTAAAACGGATGATCTTTCCCCATAGCGTAAAGTTCACTCTTACCCAGTGACGTCAGCGGAGTGATTACAGGTTCACAGTGGGCTTAAACTTGATAAAAGTTCAATGGAAATTTTGAGAATATTTGTAAAATGATCATTTATAAAATCATCTTAACTTAATTTGAATGATAAGAATTTATCACAATGCCCCTTTTCCTACATGATATGCTCGTGTCGTCCTTTTTTTTTCAAAAAGCATTTTCATTCAAAATATCAACTTGAGATTGCACAGTGTAGTTTTATTCACATAGATATGTGGTCGAAAGTATTCATGTTGAACAGATTAGCAATTATTGTCACCTGCATATAGTTTTTACAAGCAACTTTTTTCTGGAAATGTAATTAAACATTTGATCAATGTTTTGCAAGGAATGGATGATTGATAATGTAGTTGTTCCTGTTGCAACTGGTTATGGCCTTGCAGAGGAGTACAAGTATTTGAAGAGCTCAATTCAGCAATTTTTAACAGGTTTGTTATTATTAATATAAGATTTGGATTTATTGTGTTAGTTACCTTTCAAGTATATGTTGTTTCTTGAATGAAGAGTTAGTTGAACTTTTTGATGCATTTCAAAACTTGTTTGCACCTTCCTCAGCAATGTTGTGTTTTATTTTTTATTTTTCGTTTTATTACAGGAAAGGAGTTGGAAAAGCTTGCACTCGAAGCAGGATTTTCAAATGCCAAACATTTCGAGGTTGGTGGGGGACTCATGGGGAATTTAGTAGCCACACGGTAGATGGATCTATGCTTCTTATTTAATTTATTTAAAATTATTTTTTTACAATCTATGAACTATATTTAAGGAGGAAAAAAATACCTGATAAGAGTATTAGTTCTTTTTCATTCAGAATATTCACCACGGGTTGAAAATTTCTAATTTGATGGTGGTATTAAACATGAATTTTTTGATGTAGTAGTGAAACTCGTTAAATTGTAATAATACTTGTTCCCTTTTTTGACATCTCCATTTTAAGTTTTAGCATCTCTCTTTGTCTGCATCTATATGCAGCAGTAGAAATTTTAGGGGAATCATTTTATGAAGCTTATACATCTTGAAAACGTGTAAGAAAAATTGAAGCGCTAGGCTGACGCATTCTTTTGAGTTGAGCTTTTATTTTTCCTATTTTTGGACATTTTTGAGTATTTGATCAGTATGACATGATTACCCGAAAAACCAATTTGGGAATTAAGTGAAATAGAGAAAAAAGTAGAGCGGAAATAGAAAAATATGATTCATGTAGCCATTCTAAACAATTAGAATTTTTTGTTGAGATTGGTATTCTAGAATTATTTTGGAAGATCAACTCGTTTATTTCGTATACCCTTTCTGTTAACTGAGCCCAGGTTTATACTTTATACACACACTTGCGCGCGCGCGCGCACACACAAGTCTTCTGTAAGGACTTTCCATATACATATTCTCTTACAAATTATTTTTTTTAAATAGCAATTTTTTTTTGATGAACTTTTTTGTATATGATTCACTCACTATGGAGATAGTTTATAATAAGTTTCATAAAAAAATTCAATTATTTACTATTTTAAAAAATGATATGCAAAAATGATGAATATGTACAGTTTTGGACGTTGAAACTTTGGATGATCATCTCACTCACTTTTGAATTGAATTTTTTGATGAATTGTTTTGTAGATGTTCTGCTCATTATGGAGATCATCTTTAAAAAAAATATAAAAAAATTTATTTTTTTACTATTAAAAAAAAGTCTGCACTTGCATCTATAGGCAGGGTACAGTGCACACTAAGGTTGCACATTATTTTTTTAAAATAGTAAAAAAAGTATTTTTGACCTGATTTTTTATGTGATATTGAAACATTTTAAGGGATTCATATAAAAAAAATTAGACAATTTTTTTTTGCTATTTTTATAAAATCTGTCAAACTTTTGGTGTTTTTAAGCACTTTAAAGCTGTGAAAGTTTGACCGATTTTTTAAAAATAGCAAAAAATATTTTTTTGCATTGATTTTTTTATATGGGTCTGTTAAAATGTTTAAATATCACATAAAAAAAATCAACTTAATTTTTTTAATATTTATAAAAAATTGGTGTGCGCCAACACATGTGCAGACTTAATGCGTACAGGAGCCTGCCCCTATATATATATATAAGAAAGATACTACATCACAATCTATACATTACACCTAGTTTTACGTTCTAAGAAACTTTTTTTCTCTACAATTTTTATTTTTTTTTATTGAAAATGATGTTTAAATCAACACATGTTCAAAAAAATAGGTCAATATATTTTCTAGCTATTTTAAAAAATTCACAAAATTTTGCTGGTGCAGATTCTTATAAATAAGGTATTTTCAGTAATTTTTTTGTTAAAATTTTAAAAATAGCTAAAAATTGTATTTTGACGTAATTTTTTGAACATGTGTTGATTGGAAGGTTAACTCCATGGGTAAAATAAAAAAATAAAAAAAGTTTTAAGGGCGTAGAACTATTTGTGATGTATGAATCATGTAGGAAACATGATGTATAGGGGCGTTGCTCTCTCTCTCTCTCTCTCTCTCTCTATATATATATATATATATATATATATAGAGAGAGAGAGAGAGAGAGAGAGAGAGAGAAACCCTCTCCTATAAGGACTCCTTATGGTACAGACCCTGGTATATACCATTTTTTTTAAAATAGTAAAAAAATGAATTTTTTGATGAAACTTAATGGGGATCTCTCTGGGGGAAAGATCATCTCCAAATTCTTTCATTAAAAAATTCAAGAAAAAATCCGCCGAGATGAGGTGATATGTAAAAAAATGGTATAAATATGCATTTTTGACCGTTGAAATGTTAGCTATCATCTCACTCACTTTTTGATTGAATTTTTTGATGAAATTTCATGGATATGATCTCGATAGTGAGAAGATCATGTCCATGAAGTTTTATCAAAAAATTCAATAAACAAAGCCGCTGGCGCCAATCCAATATTTCAACGGTTGAAAATGCATATTTATACCATTTTTTTACATATCCTCTCATCTCAATGGTTTTTTTTATTGAATTTTTTGATATGAAAAAATTGGAGATGATCTTCTCAACGTGGAGATCATATCCATGAAGTTTCATCAAAAAATTCATTTTTTCACTATTTAAAAAAATGGTATGTACCGGGGTCTGTACCATAAGGAGTCTGTACAGGAGACTTTCTGTATATATATATATATATATATATATATATATATATATATATATATATATATATATATATGCTCTTGTGCGGACTAGTCCGCATTTTAAGAATACGGACCGGACATGTGTCACCTAACGGTGCGTTTAGAAATTATCGCCTAAATTATAGGCACACTCCCTCTCTTTTTTGCTCTCACCGCCAGGGGACACATGTTTGGTCCGCATTCTTAAAATGCGGACTAGTCCGCACAGAGCAGGACTGTATATATATATATATATATATATATATATATATATATATATATATATATATATATATATATATATATGGAGAGGTTCAGAAGTAGAGCTGACAATTTTTGACACGATAATCCGTTTATGGTAATAACCCGAAATGACCCGAACATGACACGATTAACTTGTATATATTTAAGAGTACCCAAAACTTATACTCAACTCAAAATCAACGCGACTCGAAAATGACACGATTAACCCGAATTGCCACTCCTATTCAGAAGTGAATATAAAAGATGAACATTTTAATGAGGCTTAACAAAAAAATTCTAACACCTAATCAATTTTAATTCCTATGTTGTAATTAGTCTGTGCCAGCGGCAACAACATGCGTGTGACACGCACTAGTGACAATGGACACGCGTGTGACATGCATTAATAGCAACGAACATGCATGTATTAAAAAAAAGTATGTCCGTTGCTGCCGTCGCGGAGTAATTACAACATAGGAATTAAAATTGAATGAGTGTTATATGTTTCTTGTTAAGATTCACTAAAATGTTCATCTTTTATGTTTGCTCTTGAACCTCTCCCTATATATATATATATATATATATATATATATATATATATATATATATATATATATATATATATAGGGGGTGGTGGTGGGGTTGAGGGGACAAAAATTTTAAAACCTAACTTCTGGCAACCCGAGCAAGCCCAAAAAGCTGCACCAGTCAAATTCAGTGCCGCATGGGTAATTACAAAGGCTTATCACGTGGATAATTACGGACTTAACTGATTATCTATATTCTTGGATGAGATAAACAAGAATGACCAACGATCAATAAAGAGTTAGGAGAGTTCCTTGTACAACTCAACTATTTTTTGTTGTTATAAATACAACCCTTACCCAGGGGCAAATGGGCATGTAATTTCGAACTTTAGAGAAATTATCAAAGAATTGAAAACCCCATCCGTGGACGTAGGTAGTTGCCGAACTACGTAAATTCTTGTGTTGTGGCCATTTATTTTATTTTTTTAATACCTCTGCTTTTTAAAAATATTTATTTGTGAATTCTTGTACTCACAATTGACGCCGTCTGTGGGAATCGATTTTCTTTTCTACGAAAGCAACCCAGAACAAAAGAGTAAACACAATGTCTCATCATCCAAACAGTGCACCACTAGTTGGCGATGTGCGAGGTAACCTAGCCCCAATCATAATCAGATTTGAGGTTTGTCAAGACGAGAATCCCAGATTTCTCTCTGAGGAGCAGCTTTCCGAGCAAAGCAATGAACAACCTAGATCAACACAGATCTCATGGTTGGTCGAAGCTTATTAAGCATGACTCCAATAACAAGATGAGGCAACTCGCCTCGAAATGAAGGAAAATGCACGCCTCCAGCGACGATTGCAGAGGATGGAGAAAGAACTCCGTCAGGAGAACCGAAAACGTTCTGGTTGAAACCCTAGCCCTCAGGCGAGCAAAAGCCGAGGAAGGAGTACTGGACGCGATCAGAGCGTGGTAGTCACACGGTGAAATGAAGTCGGGATGAAGAACGCCACAGGCACGATATATGGAGTTTAGTCCGGAAAGAGATGGACCAACACTTTGCACATCGCGGAGCTAGATCATAAAAGAGCTGGAAAGAAGGGCCTTCATCATGCAAATGAAGTCCCCTTTCTCAAGGGCAATTGAGGAGGAGGAACCCTCAAAGAAATTCACAGCACCAAGATTCAAGATATACGATGGGAAGACATGCCCCATAGATCACTTTCGCCAGTATAGGCAAGTGATGACTATGTGGAGTCACAATGATGCTCTTACGTGCCGCATATTCCCATCCATTCTAGGAGATGTCGCCTAGAAGTGGTTTAAGAGGCTGCCTCATAGGTCAGTTAAGAGCTTCAAGTCCCTCGCCGAGGTCTTCATAGCTAACTTCATAACTAACAACTCGCATCCGAAAAGGATGGATTCTCTACTCACTACGAGGAAAAAGCCACATGAGACTTTATGGGAGTATGCCAAGCACTACTGGGAAACTTTCAACGGAGAGGAAGATTGCTCGGAGCAGGTAGCCATAGCATCATTCAAGATTGGCTTGCCCCTACCTCTATGTTGCACCAGTCCCTCACTAAGAAGGAAGCGGACACCAGTGACGACCTCATGTCACGTATTGAAAAGTACGCCAAGATGGAGGACGTGGTAAACACCAGTCAAACAGAAATTGGTCGCGCCAAGGTGAACAAAGGAAACAACAAAGAGAACACCCCTAAAAAGTGGAATAAGAAACATAATGGAGGAGCCAAAAATGGGGGTAAAGGAGATTCATCTAAAGCGTTCCAGCCATTAATACGGTTTTCAAGGAACCAATTTACAAAAATCTGGAAAAGATCAAGGACCAACAGTTTTTCAAGTGGCCGAAGAAGATGGGAGGAGATCTGAGCAAGAGGAACAACACATTCAGGTTTGTCTCCCACAAGAAAAACGAACACAGGACAGAAAATTGCAAAGCCCTGAAATCTCATCTGGAGGAGTTGGCCAGGCAGGGCATCTGAACGAGTACATTGAGAAGAAAGCTGATTAGGTCATCACCAATAGCAACCAAAAATCAGATAATGTCCTGGACGATGAAACAGGACACGCGTTTTCATTAAACATGGGGCATCTAACCTCAATCAGATCCAAGGCAACGCAGTTCAGATGGAACTCAAGAAAGTCACAACAGTAATTGAGGCCTTCCAGATAGATCCCGCCAAAAGCCAAGCTGACAAATGCAAGCGGTCGAAAGACGTAGATTACAACAAGCACACAGTGTTTACAGAGGATGATTTGGTCGGGGTAAGAACCCCACACCACGATGCACTAATAATCACTCTCAGGATTGCAAACTAGGATGTGGACAAGCTACTAGTGGATCAAGGAAGTTCTTCGGAGGTGATGTACCTGGAGTTTTTTCTTAAGCTCAAACTAAAGATGAAGGATTTGAAGGAAGTAACAATTCCAATGGTTGGCTTCAGTGGAAAGATGGCCATGCCATCGGGGAAGGTAGTCCTTCCAGTTAGGGTAGGAAATATTTCCAAACTCATCGAGTTTCTAGTGGTAGATATTGACTCGCCCTATCATGCCATCCTTAGGAGAATGTGGCTACACGCCATGAGGGCAGTGCTCTCAACCTACCATAAAAAACTCAAGTGTATCCCAGATCGGGGCATAATGGAGATCAAAGGTGATCATGTTATTGCTCGAAAATGCTACATTGCCGCCATTAAGTCCAAACAAGAAAAGAAGAAAGAGAAGGAAGTCACCCCCGAAACATCTCAGGACAGAGCCACTCCATCCAAATAGCAATTAAAGTATGACATGCCAGGGGTTGAGGAGACAATAATTGACCCCAAAGATAGAGTTGTGGAAAAGATGGAGGAGTTAGCTTTTGATGAGAGCCGACCAAAAAGGAAGTTTCTAATCGAAACCACGTTGTCTGACCAGGAAAGGATGGAACTAATTGCTTTTTTTTAAAGCAAAACGTAGATGTTTTTGCAAGCGAGCCATATGACATGCCAGGGATTGATTTCGGAATTACTTTCCATCACCTTCACATGGACCCAACATTTTAGCCGATGATACAAAACGCTCACCACACTACCCCAGAGAAGGCCAAAGCGGTGGAAAAGGAGGGAGGAAAACTTATGGTGGCAAGGTTCATCAGAGAAGTTTAATTCTCAAATTGTCTCTCAAGCCCGGTGGTAGTCCAGAAGAGCAACTGCAGCTGAAGGGTCTGTGTGGATTTCACCAATCTCAACCGAGCTTGTCCAAAAGATAGCTTTCCTCTATAGAAGATAGACCAACTGGTAGACGTCACAACAGTCCATGAATGATTGAGTTTTTTGGATGCTTACTCAGGGTACCACCATATTCCACTATTCGACACCGACCAAGATAAAACCTCATTCATCACCCCACTGGGCCTGTATTGTTACAAGATCATACCTTTTGGCCTTAAAAATGCTGGAGCCACATACCAGAGATTGGTCACTAAGATGCTCAAGAAACAAATAGGAGAGACGATTGAAGTGTACATCAATGACATGCTTATCAAAAGCAAGTGCAAGTGCGACCACCTTAAAGACTTGGCAAAAATCATTGGAATCCTCAGGCGAGCAAATGTTCAATTGGGGCCCAGTGAGGGAAATTCCTCGGCTATCTGGTCAGCAAGAGAGGGATCGAAGAAAACCCTTACTAGATGGTGGCGGTCAATGATGTTTAGCCACCGAAGACGTTGCGAGAGATTTAAAAGCTAATCGGGATGATTGCAGCCTTAAACCGTTTCATCCCCAAGTCATCTGAGCGTTGCAGACCATTTTTTTCAGCTACTTCAGAAGGAAAAGGGCCTCGCTTGGAACGATGAATGCTCAAAAGCACTTAAGAAAATCAAGTCTTATCTGAGCGAACCTCCACTATTAGCAATTCCAGACCCAGGGGATCCTCTCTACCTCTACCTTACAGTTTTAAGCCACGCAGTCAGTTCAACCTTGGTATATGAGAAAGAAGGCAGGTAGTTCTCCATTTACTATGTCAGCAAGATGCTCTTGGACACTGAGCAACGCTACCTTCTATTGGAGAAGCGGGCTTACTAGTTGGTCATTGCCTCTCGAAACTTAAAACATTACTTTGAGGCCCATTCCATCACAGTCATCTTATTCTTCCCTCTTAAAGTCGTTATTCGCAAGGTCGGCCTATCTGGACGCATATCCAAATGGTCAATCAAACTCGGGAGATTCGATATACACTATTAACCACGAACAACAATTAAGGGCAGGTGTTGGATGTTTTCATAGCTAAATTTGTCGAATAAGAGGCCACTACCGATCAACAGGTCACCGACCAGTTGAAAGATCACGCGCTTGATTGATCCAAGAAGTGGATATTGTATGTGGATGGAGCCTCCAACTCTAAAGGAGCAGGAGTAGGGTTGTTCTTATAACACCGGAGAATGTCATGATCAAGTAAGGAATCATGCTTGGCTTTGAAGCCTCTAACAACGAAGCCGAGTATGAAGCCCTTATAGCTAGACTACGTAAGGCTCACTTGCTGGAGGCAAACCACCTTGAAGTGTATTGCGATTTAATGATGGTATCTAACCAAGTCAGTGGAAACTTCAACGCCAAGGACGAAAGGAGGGAAACATATCTACAAGTGGTTCGCGATTTGATATCAAAGTTTGAGGAAGTCCACATTCAACAGCTCTCCTGGGGGCACAATAGTCATGTTGATGCTTTGGCAGCCCTAAGTTCAACAGTGGATTCCAATCTTAGGAGAACAATTGACGTGGAGTTCCTCGACAAGCCTTGCATTACAAACATGGTGGCATCTGAACATGTTCTCTCTATAGAAAAGGGTCCCAACTGGATGGATCCAATAATCGCTTACTTAAAGAACGATACCTTGCTGACCGATAAAAAACAAGCTGATCAAGTCAGGGTAAAATCTGCATGGTTCTACCTTGGGCTTGAGGAAAAACTCTACAAGAGATCCTTCATAAGCCCTACCTTCAACGCGTGCATTTAAAAGACGTTGACTAAGTTCTCTACGAACTACACGATGGGATTTGTGGGAGCCACGCATGAGGAAGATCTCTGGCTTTCCGAGCAATCAAAGAAGACTACTAGCCATATGTGCAGAAGGACGCAAATACTTACGCCCATAAGTGTGAAAAGTTACCAAAGTTTCCCCCCATGCTTCATCAGCTAGCTAACAACCTGAAATCTCTAACTAATCCATGGCCGTTCGCACAATGGGGGCTGTATATTATAGGGACAACTCCCAACTGCACCAGGAAATCACAAGTACTTGTTGGTTGTCACAGACTATTTCACGAAATGGATTGAGGCAGAGCCAGTGATGAACATCAAAGATGTTGATATGATCAGATTCATCTGGAGGAATATCATAACTCGCTTTGGGGTACCCATGACAATCATAACGGATAATGACACATAGTTTGAAAGTGGGCTTTTCTAAGTTTTTGTGATGACCATGGAATTAAACACTATTTCAGTTTTTTGGCCTATCCCCAAAGCAATGGCCAAGCAAAGGCTCTTAACAAAATGATGCTCGACGACTTGAGAAAGATATTGGAAAGAGAAAAAGGAATTTGGGTGGATGAACTTCCTCATGTTCTTTGGGCCTATTGCACTACTTCGAGGAGACCCTTTGCTCTAACTTATGGAATGGAAGCAGTAATTCCCTTAGAAGCTGGTTTGCTAATCATGAGGACTATCATTGCCGAGCAATGTTTGAACAATGAAGTTGTGAGCGTTGAATTTGAACTATCAGAAGAACGGAGGGAACATGCCATGATAAAACTGTCCACCTACCAACAATAGTTAGCTAAACATTCTAGCAAGGGTTTCAATTCGAGAAAATTCCATTTCGGGGATTATGTCCTCAAAAAAATCCTCAACAACGCCAAAAAGCCTTCGACCGTCAAGTTAGGACTTAAGTGGAAGGGACATTCAAAGTAATCAGAGGTGATTTGCAAGGAGCCTATCACTTGGAAACAATGGAGGGCATAAAGATACCTAGAGCTTGGAATGCGATAAATCTCAAGAAATTTTACTTTTGATTTTATTTTCAGCATAGTTTTTGCAAATTTTTATTTCAATACTTATGATTCTCGTAGTTTAATTCAAAGTCATTAATAACAATCCAAGTTGTTCAATCAATTACTTAGCATTTCAATTACTTAACATTGTTCCAAAATGACAGGCTCACATTTTGCACTAACGATCGAATGCCAATCAGAGTTACCTTGGCTTAATTACAGTTACAAATTTATTAATTACAATTAAACCTAAGGTCTCCCGGTCTTTGTCATAGAAAACACAAAGACCTCATGAATTGTTCAGGCAAGAAAAATCCTAGGGGGGGTCCCTATGCACAAAGACCTCATAAAATGCTTAAACCAGTTGCATTTTTGCCATAATCTGTTCTAGGCCTAAGGCAGTGTGACGACACAACCTAAAATGTAAGATAAGAGGATAAAACACATGACCGACATATAGGAATGGAAAAATGTGCAAGATTGATATTAAATAAACAACTTGTTACAACGTGAGTTGCAAGTTACAAAAATATCATCTACAATAAGTGAAAGCAGAAAAAAGATAAACACGCTATGGTCATTTGGAAAGAAATTCAGTAATTGCTCTTCATCGATTATCGTTGGGGTCTGGTCGGAACTCATCGTCACTATCATAAGAGGTTAAATAGCTTTGGGCTTGCTAAAGAGGAACAACATCCAGGGGAACCCACTTCTCTTCACTACCAAAGGAGGTTGCATGTAAGTCGGACAATCAGCTTGGTACATATACCAAAGTTGAGAGTCCTTGGGAACTTTTAAAATCCCCATGCATTTAGTCAACTATGTTTGTAGGCCACACTCTGTACAACCTCTAATCTGATTGGAGAATCTGCCCAACCTTCATCATACCCACCGACCAAGCTACTCAAGGACCTATTATGAACAAGTAATGAAGCTTGACAATATCACGACTAAGTCCCATAACCATGTCATGATCTCTTCGATCACTATCCTCTGCGTCAGCAAGCTTCTTTTTGAGGTCATCATTCTTAGATTGAAGAAGGGCACCAACATCCCGATATCCTTTGCCTTAGCCAACTGAGCCTTCAAATTGCTCACTTCCTCCTGCATAAGGGTGCCTACATACCCCAAGTCATTCACATCGTCATTTATCTTGTCCACCAAGGCTGAATGGTCCTTGTAAGCACCAGTCATCTTCATAAGGGCCTTGTGAATAGATACAAATGCCCAGTGAGCGTGAGCACTAGCATCCCGACCGCGAAGGACATCTAAGTTGCTTGCAAAAAAAAGGAAGGTCTTCGGCAACAAACTAACGAAAGTAAAAAAACATACAAAAACATTCAGCAAAGTTACTAGACAATATTGTAATTAACAAAAAGGAAGCTTTTTCATTGATAATTTTAAAATGGGCAAAGCCCTTACATGCAGAAATTGAGAAAAAGATATAAGAACATAAAGGAAAAATCAGTCCTGTACTAAGTTCCTTTGTTCTCCACTTTCTCCTCACTCTCTATTTCCTTGCCCTTGGATGCAACATCCCCATTTTGATCGGCTGGGGCACTAGTTTTGGATTCTTCCTCAACTTTTGGTGGAGAGCCTGACTTGTGCTCGCTAAAGAATTTTGATTCTTTCGAAACATTCGTCCTCACCAAAGTTGCATACCAGACTTTCTTGAAGTTTGGTTTTTGAATGTAGGCCAACTAGCATTTGGCTTCCCCAAAGGCTTCAGTATAACCTTTATCATAGCTTGCCTCTTTGACTGAGGAGAGATCTTCATCTTCTTTTATTAGTCGATCGTGTTTTGCCTTAAGTTGGTTATGATCAACCACCAGCTTATCGCGCTCGATCTTCAGTACGCTCATGGCGTCAGTGGCGGACTTCTTCCCGGTGTTATAAGCCTTCTTGGCAGAGGCCAAGGCTTCCTTCGACTTTTAAAGAGCCTCATCGAGCTCATCGTTAACTTTTGCTTGTCTAGGCGACCCTCCAAAATAGAGAAAAAATATGTCACAAATTGCAGACAGGCAAATAAGGAAAATATTAGTAACAAAAAAAAGGTATCCATCTATCCCAAGACAGAACAAGAAAAAAAGAGAAGAAGGAATTCTTGGCTTACCAGTGATAGTGATTGAGAAGCATGGGATGTATGCTACTCGTAAGATAGCTGCTTGACCTGCTCGCGATCAATAGCAAACACAACTCCCTTCAGCAAATTATAGGCCAATGAGGAATTCTTGGCCCCAGACATCACCTGTGAATACCTCATAGGTAGAATGACATCATCCTTTTTGGAGGGTTGAGGGGCCGTTGGGGCCTTGTCTTTCTTGTTCTTCTCTCGGAGGACCAAGTCCGAGTCAATAGCCTTGGGGCCTTCTTGTTCAGTCTTCTTCAAGGACTTGGTCTTGGGAGAGAAGGCCCTAACATCAATATCATCATCTTCGATCAACAAAATCCTCTTACTTAGATCCATTGAGTCCTCTTCTTCAACAAGGATGACCCCAACGTTTAGTGATTCAAAAGAGGAGACGTAAGATTCCTCGTCTGGAAGGGTGAGATCATGGATGTTTTCTACTGGACGAGTAGTAAAGCTTCCAGTAGAATTTTTGTACTCAAGCAGAAAAGAGGATGAGCGAGGATGATCACTGCCTGGAGGTAGTGGTTCCCTTAACTTTCAAACCTTAAATAGTCTCGCTCTATTGATGTGGGCAAGGGAGGGATCTTTCGTCTTTGATCGAGCTTTTCAAATAAAGAAATGAAGATTCATCAGTCATCACAATTCATAAGGAAACTAATAAAAATGCAAAAGGCAAAGGTATTAACCTCTATGACTCCCCCATGTTGGGCACAAAAATCCAACGTACTGTTCGCCCTCTGGGCGGGGAGAATGTGGACAATGAAGCGTTGATCCCAATATCCCTTGTTGGAATCAAGAAGGTTTACAACAAGGACCTGTCAGTGTAAGAGAATAGTTTTGATCACTTGCTCATATTTTAGGCTACATTTAGTTTTTGGCATATCCCGCTACCGATTGTTTCGAGCCATCACGAAGAATCTATTTCATCATCTCTGAATTCATGAAGATCTTCACAAAACAAAGTTATAAATAATTTAGGATTTAAATTTATTCGCATTTATATCTGAGATTTAATTTTATTAAAATTGAGGCATTTTTCAAAACATTTTTTCGGCTTCAATTTTTTTAAAAAAGTGTGCAAATCGTTCTAACGAGATACACATCTCGTTCAAACAAAGTTGCTACCTAGTTTGATTTGGTCGTTAGATGATTTCATCAATCGAACATGTAACGATGGCTTATCGTTTTATCATGTTTGAAGCTCGTTTGAATCTACTTCAAACGAGATTAGATTTTCGTTAGAACGTCCTTAGTGTCGTTCAAACGAGAGTCTATTCTCGTTCAAACGAAGTCATCTTTTCGTTCGAACAACCTTAACCGTCTCGAAATTTGTGCCACTTTATAAATATCTGTTTCATGCAGAAAATTAGAGAAACTTTTGCGATTTCGAATTCTGCAAATCTGCTGCAAAAGTACTTGTCTTTTTAGGTCAAAACCTATTTTGATTCACCATCATCACTCCCATATATTTATATGAATCAATTTAAAACCTTAGATTTCTATATCTTAGTTATATTTATGGGGAGATTTTCTTCACTACTGACCCGTTGTAGTTCTCGAGGGGATCACTGCTGAAAGAAAGAGCAAGGATGATCGGTGGATACCAAGGGTGGACCACCACCCGTGGGCAACTCTGTACTGAGTTGTTTTCTATAGACGCTTTTTAAGTAGCGTCTTGCAAAAACTCTATATAGTGTTGATAAAAGGTTTTAACTCGAAAAGGGGGTTTTCCTTAATTTGCTTGTTTGTGTTTGCATGCATTATTTTATAAAGATAAAATTTGGACTATTGTGTACCGGACACTTAATTATATAAATTATACACTGAGATCGCAACGCACTCTCAAATTAGTATCAGATCTTGTTTCACAAATTTACTGTGTGATCTTTTCCGCAAAATATTTTTCTCTTAATATCAATTTTTTCTGAAAATTGTTGATCTTTGAAAAATTTGATTTTAATGGAGAATTTATATAATTGAGTGCCCATCTTCGATGGTACTAATTATGCAGACTGGAAGGCTAGGATGAGATCTGCTTTAAAGGACATAGATGAACGCGTCTGGATTGTCTGTGAAAGAGGGTGGACACCTCCCACTATCACAGTTGATAATGTCATCGGCCCAAAACCTATCTCACAGTGGACATAGGATGATTTTAAGTGGAACAACTTTAATTCCTGTGGTTTGTGTGCCATCTCTAAATCCGTCACCCTTGACGAGTTCCACCACATTATGATGTGCACCAAGTTATAGAAGCTTGGGATACCCTCCAGGTCACTCACGAGGGTACCAATGCTGTGAAAGATTATAAGTTATATAACCTCACCACACAACTTGAAAACGATAACAATGCTTGAATCTGCATCGTTCGACGATTTTTATGCACGACTTTTTGATATAATTAACTCGAGTTTCAATTTAGGTGAGAGGATACCCGAGACGCGTGTATTTAAGAAGATCTTGAGATCTTTTTCGCCCGCTTTATTCCAAAGGTTATGGTTATTAATTTGCTAGGGATCTTAGATAATCTTAGGTTAGAAGAGCTTGTAGGAGATCTTCAGACGTACAAGATAGATATGTTCCCGAAAATAGTGAAGGCTAAGGATAAGGGGATAACATTAAAGCCCAATCTAGGAAAAAAGATGTAGTGACTAAAAAGAGAGGAAGCGCCTTCTGATTTTGAGTTTGATTCTTGTTGATACAAAAAGTAGTCAGCTGACGTGGACCAGTTATGTTAAGACACGTTTCATCCAGAATGGCATAAATATATGTACCCAGCAACTTAATGCGCCGAGCTACTCAAAATACTGAGCTACTCAGTATACCGAGCAACTGTCTGGGAAGACCAAACAACCAAGACAGATTCAATGAATATTCTTATTATGTACCAATACATATGCCTATCTAATAACGACGTATTGTCTATTCATATGGACAACCCAAGGGCTATAAATACATTGTAATACCCTCATGACAAGGTAAGATATCATAAGCAAAGATAATCAATATTAAGGCAAAACACCCAGCAATACAAAACAGTGGACGTAGGCCATTTCATTAAGGCTGAACCACTTTAAAAATCCTTTGTCTTATTTCTTATTTCATATTTATAGTGATTAATTAATTAAATCAAATCTAGTTTTTTATATCAACAGATTGGAGCCGTCTGTGGGAACGACTATACGTTGCGTTTTTCACTAAAAACTCATCAGAAATGGCTGATATCCCAAAATCTAGCAATAGGAACAATGACGGGAATCCCCCAAACCCTTCTGCTCCTCCAAATACACAAGATCTCACTGGGATCCTGGTAAATCTAGCCAAGGGACAAATAACCATGCAGGAAACCATGCGATAGTTCATTCAAACTATCCCAAACGGAGGATCTACCCAGTCAGGACAATGCAGTGTTCGTAGAAGCATGCATCCACCATCCTCACAATCTAGACACACAAAAGGAGAATTCAAGTGATCCATCCTATCACCCTGGCTTAACTTCACCTATAAGAATTTTGGATTCCTAGAATGAACAAGCGCCCGGGAAAGGTTGAGTAGAGTCTCTCCGTTCGATCGTTTGGGCCCTAAGAGGAACAGAAATCCTCCTCGAATTGCGTCGAGAAATTCTCAACAGCTAAATGATCCAAGGAAGGCTCAGCCCAGTCACATCCCAATTCCAGGCATGTAGCTCGTACAAAAAGATCCCAAAAGGAGAATTCTGCGTGATCTGTTGCTCGTGCGAATATAAATAGATCAGAGGCTGGCAATGATTCTTGGAAAGGGTCTATTCAGAGACTAGAAGACATATTAGGGGAAATGGTTAAAGCCAAAAAACCTCTCCAAAGAACCTTTATCAAATGATCTCCATTTGTGCAAGCAATTGTGGAGTTCCCCACACCATCAAAATTCAAGGCTCCTCTGGTCACGCCTAAATATGATAGCAAAATCGATCCTGTTCTCCACCTAGAACAGTATCAAGTTGCAGCAGACATCTACGTAGTCCCAGACGAAATGAGGTGCAGAGCATTCTCAGAAACCATTACTGGATCGGCTCAGATATGGTATAATAGAATTCCTCGGGGAAAGATTGCGACCTTCCATCAACTGGCTGAGCTCTTTATAAGAAATTTCTATTTTGGTGAAAATCCGGTTAAAAGGGTAGCACATATGTTGAGCATTAGACAGAAGGCAAGAGAAAGCACCAGGGACTATATCACTCGTTTTAACAACGAGAAACTGGAAGTCATTGACTATGAGGAGAAGACAACCATCACGGCTCTTATGAGTGGTCTTTTACCAGACAAGCTGTACTACACCCTGGCCTAGGATCCCCCCCAAATCCATGGCTGAATTGATGGCCAAAGCAGCGAAAATTATGAATGCCGAAGAAGCTATGACTGCAAAAAAGAATGCTGAGACAAAGGTAGAAACTAAAGCTGAAGGTAGATCGGAGAGGAAAGATCACAAGCATAACGGTGGGAGTAAGCAGTCGATAGGCAAAGAAGCATTAGAACACATGAGGAAGTATGAAAATTATACTCCCTTAAAGGTGGATATAAACCACATTCTGGAAGAGATCAAGAACAACGAGGAACTGAATTGGCCAGGAAAACTGAGGATAACTCCTGAAAAAAGGGACAAATCCAAGTACTGCGAGTTCCATAAAGATTACGATCACACGACCAAGCAGTGTGTAGCTCTCCAAAATGAGATAGAGGCACTCATTAGACGAGTAAAGTTGAACAAGTATGTTGATCACTAGAATGGTGGCAGGACCAACAATAGAGTTCGACAGAGGTCTAAGTCTCCTTACCGACTAACTGACGATAAGAAAAGGCACCATAAAGATGACCCCGATCACCCAAAAAGGCCAAGACAACCTGAGTGTGAGGTATTTTCAATTCGTTTTGATTCATTGAATTATAACATGATTACAGGTGGAGATGCAGGAGGGGGTGATCATACCACTGAGAGAAAAGCTTACCTCAATGAGGCACAAGCTTGTTCCTATATACAACGGATAAATCTAGCCGAAGAGGATCGCCCGAGGAAGGTTAACAAAGATAAGCTGGTAATTGGTTTTTCCAAAAATGATCTGGAAGGCGTTTTGTATCCTCACGATGATCATCTAGTGATCAAAATGAGAATGAAGGATGTAATCATCTCAAGAGTACTGGTGGATAATGGTAGCTCGGCAGACATCATGTTCTACCCTTGCTTCGATAGTTTGAACTTAAAACTTGGTCAGTTGGAGCCATATCACAGGCCCCTCATTGGGTTTTTTGGAGAATTTTTTTTTCCGCTTGGGACGATCAAGTTAGACATGTTGATTGGTACTTGGCTTGCTTGCTGATCAGAAAAAGTACGCTTCTTTGTGATGGATAAAAACGTCCAATCAACCTACAATATAATCATGGGGAGAGTAGGTTTGAAAATTTTTGAAGCAGTCCCATCCACTTTACATCAGTGTTTAAAGTTCCCGACCAATTTTGGGGTTGGAATTGTGAAGGGTGATCAAAAAGTTACTCGGGAATGCTACTACTCATCTACCGAGCAAGAGGAACTGGAGGACGTAAGGAAGAAAACTACTACTTATCAAGTGGATGAGTCTGATGAGTTTGAGATTGAAACCTTAGACCCCAGAGATGAAACGAAGCTCGTTAAAGGCTAAGTCATGGAAGCAACGAAAAATATTATTCTGGATGATGAGCGACCAAAAAGAATAACTCAGATTGGTGCTTCGCTTGATCCGATATTGAGACAAGAACTGGTGGCATTTCTAAAGCACATGAAACAGGTATTCGCGTGGAGGCATGAAGATATGCTGGGGATAGATCCAGCTTTCTTATGTCACGAACTCAACGTCAACAAAGAGATCAAACCAGTGAAGTAACGAATAATAGTCTTTAGTCCGGAGAAGAATCAGGCTATTCAAGAGGAAGTGGAAAAGCTACAAAAGTCTTCTTTCATCGAAGACGTCAAGTATACTGATTGGCTATCTAATGTTGTGATGGTGAAGAAGAAGAATAGCAAATGGAGAATGTGTGTAAACTTCACCGACTTGAATAAAGCTTGCCTAAAAGATCATTTCCCTCTGCCTAGGATAGACCAGATAGTAGATGCAACTTCGAGGCATGAGTTGCTAAGCTTCATGGATGCCTACTCCGGATATAATCAAATTAAAATGAAGCCAGAAGACAGGGAAAGTACCTCTTTCATTACCCCACGAGGAACATATTGTTACAATGTTATGCCTTTTGGTCTTAAAAATGCAGGTGCTACATATTAGTGACTGATGAACAAGGTGTTTGCAGAGCAAATTGGCAAAAATATGGAGGTGTATATCGACGACATGTTGACCAAAAGAAAGAAAGCAACTGACCATATAGCTAATTTGAGCCAAACATTTGACCAGTTGGAGAAGTACCAGATGAAGCTGAACCCGACCAAGTGTGTTTTTGGCGTATAGGAAGGTATGCTCCTCGAGTATACTGTGAATCAAAGAGGGATTGAAGCAAATCCTAATAAGATAAAATCCTTGCTAGAATTACAATCCCCAACCACCAAGAAGGAAGTTCAAAGCCTTACGGGGCGTGTTGCAGTTCTAAAAAAATTCGTCTCCCAAGCAACTGATAGATGTCTTCCATTCTTGAAGGTGCTCAAAAAGACCTTTGAGTGGAATGACGAATGCGAGAAGGTGTTTCTAGAGTTGAAAAGATACTTGGGAACACCTCCCGTATTGTCCAGGCCAGTGGTGGGAGAAAAATTATATTTGTACTTAGCCATTTCAGAAAGTGCAATTAGTTCGGCTTTGATATGAATAGAAAATGGAGTGAAAAAAACAGTTTACTACACGAGCAAGGCATTCAGGAGAGGATAGATCAAGTATCCAAAACTGGAGAAGCTAGCATTAGCAATGATTGAGGCGAGCAGGAGGATGAGACCATATTTTCAAGCCCATACGATAATGGTATACACTGACATGCCACTCAGACAGGCCCTCCACAAGCCGAAAAAATCTGGAAGATTGATGTATTGGGCAGTGGAATTAGGGGAATATGACATTATCTACGAGCCAAGATCTTCTCTCAATGGGCAGATAGTAGCGGATTTCATTGCTGAATTTACCTATCCAGATATCTCCGATCAACAGGAGGCTAATGCAGAGCAACTCAAGGATGCGGGAGGATCAATATAAATTGTCCTCAATTAACTCCCAGCAGCAGAATTTCCAGAAGAGATGGCAGCTGAGAAACCAGAGTCGTCCGATAAACAACCATAGTCGAGGGTTGAAGAAAGGAAGGACAAGATATTCCATCAAAGGATTTTGTCAGACCAAGGATTTGATAATAATATCCCCATATGGAATTTATACGTTGATGGTTCTTCATGTGTAACAGGTTGTGGTGCTGGGATTATTCTCAGTAGTCCAGATGGAATAGACATAGAATATGCTCTGTGTTTCCAATTCAAGGCTTCCAACAATGAAGCTGAGTATGAAGTAGTAATTGTGAACCTTAATTTAGCTAAGTCATTGAATGCAGAGCAAGTTATGGTGTTCAGCGATTCGCAATTAGTTGTAAATCGGATGCTCAGTCTTTACGCAACAAAAGGGGAATTCATGTCGAGGTATTTAACTAAAGCTATGGAGATTATATCCAATTTGGCATCTATCCAGGTGATTAGAATACCCAGACTGAAGAATGCAAGGGAAGATGCACTTGCTCGGTTAGCTTCATCTACACGCACCGAGCTATGAAGAATAATTCCCATTGAGATACTTGGAAGCAGAAGTATTAATGAAGATTTAATAGTGAACTTTATCTCTTTGGATATGGGACCTTCTTGGATGGATCCCATCAGGGCTTATATCGAAGAGGCCACTTTACCAGCCGACCATCTTGCAGCCAATAGGTTAAAATTTAAGGCTGCCAGGTACGTTTTAAATAATGAAGTTTTGTACAAAAGAGGTGTGATAGCTGGTCTGCAAAGATGTGTTCATCCAACAGAAGTCAAAGATCTAATCGAGGAAATTCATGAAGGATCTTGTGGAGCTCACGTAACAGGTAGAAATCTTTTATAGAGAATAAATATGTAGGGGTACTATAGTCCAACAATGCGCGCTGATTGTATAGCTTACACTAAGAAATGCGACAAGTGCCAACGATTTTATACTAGACGAAGAACTCCTCAGGCATTGTTAACACCAATCACTTCAACTTGGCCATTTGCTATGTGGGGAATAGACTTAGTCGGGCCTCTACCAATTACAAGAGGGCGATTCAAATATTTGGTGGTAGCAATTGATTACTTTACCAAATGGGTGGAAGATGAACCTCTCATTGATGTGGCTTATGAAAGGGTCTATCAATTCATCTGGAAGAATATTATTTGTAGATATGGTCTGCCATATACTTTCATCACAGATCATGGTACCCAATTTGACAATGATGAGTTTGCCGCGTATTATTTACAGTTCAACGTTCAAAAGATCCATTCTGCTCCGGGTCATCCCTAAAGTAACGGGTAAACGGAGGTGAAGAATAGAACTCTACTAAATGGGTTGAAGAAAAGATTGGATGATACTAAAGGTAATTGGATCAACGAGTTGCACTCAGTGTTATGGGCCTACCGAACAACGTCCCGAACAATGACAGGGGAATCCCCTTACATGCTAGATTTTGGTAGTGATGCAGTCATACCTGCTGAATTACGATTACCTACTCATAGGGTGATTAATTTCAATTCTCTGGTAAGTGATTTGATGAGACACCTGGACTTGGATATGCTCTAAGAAGTTAGAGAAGAAGCAGCAATCCACAATGCATCTTATCAGCAAAGGAATGCCATGTTCTACAATAAAAGGGTCAAGAAGTGCGATCTCAAGGAAGAAGATTACGTGCTCAAAAAAGTAATTCAAAAGAGTAATAAGTTGGAAGCCAACTGGCATGGGCCCTATCGGTCAAAGCTGTTGTTCGACCTGGAACCTACAGAATAGAAACTGTAGAAGGGAAAAAAATTCAAGAATCCTTGGAATGCAGAGAACCTGAGAAAATATTACCAGTAATGTAAATGTACATTTACCCCATCGTTTTAGTATGAATGAAAATGCGGATTTCTCGATGTTCGTTTGTGTTTTTTTTTCGGAGTACTAGTGCTACACACTAACTTAACTCAGCAACACAGCAACAACAATTTTTTTTCTCTCAACAAAGTTGGTCGGCATCAGCAATCACCAACTACAAGTTGGTCAACATCAACACAACCAATAATGTTGGTACAACAATCGAGCAAGGTAAGGCCTGTTTGATTATGGGTGAATCAAGTGGCATTTAAACTAGGCAAGAAGATGGGTAAAATATCCACTGCCTAGGCACGAGGGCAATTATTTACTTAAATGATTTCTACAACGAAGTAGGAACATGGAATAAAAATAATTCCACTGCTTAGGCATTTATGGGTGATAAGTCAATACAACTAGGCAAACATATGGGGCAAAGTTCCATTGTCTAGGAAACCTAATCAACAAAGGACAAATTGTCCATTTATGTTTATATATATATTTAGTGACTGTCAAGCACAACATTATTTTATTTGATCTCATAAAGATTGACAAGAAAAACATCATACAATTAATTTATTTCCAAGGAAACAAAATTACAAAAAATAATTTTTCTTCGTTACACAATCATTAACTAAATGTAAGTAGCCTATTCTACTGGTTTCTTTCCTTCAGATTTAGGTACAGGATCCATTATAGCTGGAGGATCATCTAAAGCAAAAGAAGAATTGATAAAGTTCAAATCTCGCAGCATTCTGGTATTGCTCATACTTGGTCGGTCAAGCAAATGTGGAGGTCGAGATATCTCAAAATCTTCGTGCAGATTGTAGTCACCAAGGTATTTGGAAATCAAACACTGAGGAATAGATCTAATTGGAATCCATCTAACGTTTAGTTTGAAATGAGGTAATGGCAGATCAAGTAATCCAGGATCATACCAATCCCAGAACTCATTTCCATCCTCAACCTTCATCATAGTTAGCGCATTCAACCATCCCTGTTTGTATCCATCATTATTTAATTGCTTTAACCTGGCATCAAGATCACACAAAGCTTCGTTGTATCCTCCCATCCAAAAATCTCTAGGCTGCTTGTGGAATTGATAAGTCAATCTTTCAACATGCTGATGAAACCTCTTTACCAAACTTTCTTTGTTCTCCAATGCAGAGCTCTGATTGGAAAGTTGATCGGTAAGAGTTTGAATTTTTTGGGACATCTCAGCTAAAGCTTGTTTTTTTGCCTTCAGTTGAGCAGTCTGGTTTTCTAAAGCCTATTGGGTCCTAGTCTCTTCAATATTGCCCCAACCAGCTCTTGCTCTACCCCGGTTAGAAGATGTGGATCTAGCTCTTTTCAAAGCTTCTAACTCTTCTCTTAATGAAGCATTTTCAGTCTCTAGAAAGGAAAAACCTTCATCATTGACTATGGCCAGAGCTACAGAAGAAGAAGCAGATTTCAGCTGTCTCAACTCCTCTCAAAGCATTATTTTCTTCCTCCAGCAACTTGGCAATATTTCTGTGATCTTCAACCCCAAGCTTTAGCACACTCTCTCTTTTATTATGGGCTGAGATAAATTTGTCCTAGTCCCGATTAACGCTCAACTATTGGTACTTCTTCTCATAACCTTCATACAGAAGATCAGTGGTTTATGTTGAAGTTGAAGCTCTTCAATCATTCCTTGAAGGTCCTCAATCATCTCATAGTAAGCCACATTATTCGCTACAACCCGGTCAGGTAAACACTTTAAATATTGGTAAGCATCAATTGCTCGCTCAGAGGCATCATACCTAATAATATTAATTATTTGTGCTTCAGAGAAGTCTACACAACCAACTTTGAAGTAATCAGTACACTTCTTCATCAACTCTGTATCATGAGCTGACAGTAATTCCACCTTGGCAATAAACTAGCAAGGCAAGTAAAAATAGATCAACAAACAAGATATCTATAAAGGGGAAGCTCAACATAAATAACATAGTCCATTTTATTGATCATAAGAGAAGAGGGTGCAACAAAAGGTATAAAACAAAAGGAAAAATAGAGAAAAACAAAAAATGGCCGAACAACTTTACACCTTCTCCTTATTCCCTACAACATCCTCAGCTGATTTTAACGAAGAAGTTGGCTGGTCGGTGGGCAGTGGGAGTTGCTCGGTAGAGGTTGTTGCCTGCTGAACTTTCTTGAAGGACTGAGGGATAATAGCAGCAAGTGTTTATTCTATATCAATAAAGAAGACTCATCACATCCAGCTTCATCATCATCATCTTCTTTTTTTTCTTCTTCAATAGCAGGAGGAGGATCGTGAATATGCCTCTGAAATAGTTCAAAGTCTCCCGTTACGTTCAACTCCTTCAACGCTTCAACCCATCCATCCCTAAAGAACTTTAAACTTGCATAATCCATTTGGGTAGAGGAAGCAGTTATGGCTTTGTTCCACCCTTTGTCCCAGCCAGAGGTGAAGGACTTCTTCACAACAACTTTTATCTTCGTCCTCTCCGAAGAAGTATTTTCCCTAAGAAGCCTTCAACAGATTGTACTTTATGTTCAATATCTTTCTTACACCGTTCAGCCTCTTCAAGCTTGCCTTTAGTTTCTTCCTTGCTAGAAACGACCATCTTCAGTTTCGTTTCTGTCTCCTTGGAAGCATTTACAGCCTCTTGTGCATCATTCACAGACGCCTACCGAGCTAGATCAACCTCTTTGGCAGCTTCCACAACTTTTTGTTGAGCTGTCTCAGCAGACCTGATTTTATTTTCCCAAGCATCTTTGTCATCCTCATACTTCTGTTGGGATTCCTCCAAATATTTTGACAACCCATGAAGGAATTCTTCTACTCCACTGGAAGAAGTTGTAGCTTTGATAGCTTCATCCTTCTACAGAATATTATTAAAATACACCAAAAACTGCAAGATGAAAAGAAGCCCAAATCAGAAAATAAATGTGGTATGAAGAATCAAAATGACAAGTATAATAACACTTACTGATGCAAGGTGTTGGGATACCAGGTCAGTGACCTTCTCCCGAGGAGTAGAAGTCTCAGCAACTCTGCAGTCAGGAAGAGTTCTAGACCTGATCAATTTCTTGGCCAAGCCTGGAGAAATGAGAGTTGGAGAACTAACTCTCAAAGAAGGTACCTCAATCCCAGAAGGTTGAGAAACAGCATTCACAATCTTCTCAGCAAGACCCCTTCTCAATCTTTTTAGAGGAACAACTTCAATCAAAGGTGCTGTCTCTTCTCGAATAACAACAACCCCTTCAATCAAAGGCGCTGCCTCTTTTGGAGAAACTGGGGGCTTTTTGCTGACTTCCTTTACAACTGCGACTACTCCCCGAGATGGAGCAACATCCCTTTACTTGGTCCCCTCAGTTGGGATATCCTCTTTGCTCTTCTTCGCCCCATCAGCACCAGGAGCAACCTTAGCAAAACGATTAGGCATTCTCCTCTTCTTCGTCATCAGGTTAGCAATAGAAGTGTCCAAATCACAGGAAGATTATTCAACAATTGAAAAAGATGCTGGAGCTTTCTCAAGATCAATCACCAAAGGAGGAGTAAGAGGCAGATCAATAAAATAGGAAGTGGTGTTCTTATATCTCAACAAATAGGAAGCAAACCTCATGTGTTCCCCAGTTATTGCTTGATGCAATCCCCAAATAAATTTCAAATCTTTTATATTAATATCACTCTCTTTTGGGGATTTTCTCTTGCTGTCAACTGCAACATAAAAAATAAATGTCAGTGACACATTTTATCAAACAAAAACAGAGTTAAATTTAAAAACAGAACAACCTATCCCATTGTCATAAAGTGGACATCTGGGACCATGGTACATGTCTTTCCCCTTTAGCGGGGGATGTTGCCAATTTTTCATCATAACCCCGTGTTCAAAATAATCCCTATTAGCATCAGGGAGATTGACCACTAAAGCTCTGTTAGAAAACCTAGATTTTAAATAAAAGATGGTGTCGCTGGTAACCCATTTATAAGAGTACATAATTTTAGAAATCCCTAGACGAGTTCCATGAATTTGATTCAATCTATGTACGCCATTAAATACCCTCCATGTATTTGGAACTACTCTTGCAGGAACAATATCAAAATATTGGCAAAATTCCAAACACAGGGGATTAAGCGGGAAAGAAAAACCACATTCGACCACAAAAATAGAAGGAAACCAATGTCCCTCAGCTAGAGAAAATAAATCAGAAGGGTAAGAAGGTTCTTCCAGAATAACCGAAGAAGGAATCCCAAAATCGGCCCTAAACTTATCCAAAGATTCGATAAGGTAAACCATGATGGCTAAAACAAGGAAATAAGAAGGAAGGAAGAAGTTCTTACAGAAAAATTAAGAAATCAGCTAAGGCAGATGACTGAGAAGACAAAGAGTTTGAGAATCTAGATGGTAAAAGGTAGAAAATAATCTGCTTTTACCGCCTTTATATACGCTGCTTTGGAAAATAGGAAAAATAATGATTACAAATGACGACGATTGCATTTCCGGCGGCCAAAGATACAAGTACCCAAGCGTTAGCCAAAAATTCAAAATATTTACAAGTTTGCCACTTCGTGCTCAAAACTATTATACTGAGAAGAAAATTTCACAAGTTTCGAAGGTCTGTAACCAAATAAGACATGGGAAATATGCTCGAGCAAGTTTTGGGCATAATATTTCACACTCTTGCATCCAATCTCAACTATGAAACATTGGGGGTTTCTGTTGATACAAAAAGTAGTCAGCTGACGTGGACCAGTTATGTTAAGACACATGTCATCCAGAATGACATAAATATATGTATCGAGCTACTTAATGCACTGAGATACTTAAAATACAGAGCTACTCAGTATACCGAGCAACTATCTGGGAAGACCAAACGGCCAAGACAGATTCAATGAATATTCTTATTATGTACCAATACATATGCCTATCTAATAACGATGTATTGTATATTCATATGGGAAAACCAAGGGCTATAAATACATTGTAATACCCTCATGACAGAGTAAGCTATCATAAGCAAAGATAATCAAGATTAAGACAAAACACCCAGCAATACAAAACAATGGACGTAGGCCATTTTATTAAGGCTGATCCACTTTAAAAACCCTTTGTCTTATTTCTTATTTCATATTTATCTGTGATTAATTAATTAGATCAAATCTAGTTTTGTACATCAACAATTATGATGTAGATGATTTGGCCCTTTTTGCTAAAAAATTCAAGAAATTTCTCAAACTTAGAAAGGAAAATACTTCCAAAGATAAGAAGAGTTTTGAGAAAGATAAAAAATTTAAAACGAGCAAGAAAAACTTTGAAAAAGAAAAGAAATATTTCCCAAAGAAAGACGAGGAAAGATGTTACAGGTGTGAAGGAAAGGGTCACAAAGCTCACGAGAGTTCGACTAGGTTCAAACATTAAGGGATAGGCAAAGCTACCTTAAATGTCACGCTTAGTGATAGCGAGGCTGAGTCGGTGAGTTCGGGAGAAGAATCACCACATGGTTTAGGGAAAAAGTTAACCCACCCCTGAATCACAACAAGTGTATGAATCAAGTGACCCCCATCAACTGCAATAGGGTTTCTGGGTAGGGGTGCACTCAGTAGTGACCCAGGTTGGGATAAAATAAGTCTTCCTAAAGTCCTCCAAGTTCTTTTCATAAAGAACGTGAACCATTTTTACATAGTAAAGGAGTAATAGAAGAATATGCAGTAAAAAAGGACTACGAAGGTAGGAGAAGCAAGAAGAAGCAAAGAGAACTTACGGAGCAAGGAAGAGAACAAGAGCTTCAAATTTTTTTTAAGCAAAGATGAAGGGGGACATGTACAAAGTTTGAAGTTGTGTGACGTTCGAACTGTGTGTAGAACAGTCATAAGGATCAAAGCTCGAGAAGGATTTTGATGGTTCAAACTTTCACCAATGACTAGTGTACCCCTGTCAGTTTTGGTTAATCACAAACATGCTTGAGCATGAAATCTCAAGACTATTTGGTTCAATATTAGGCCTATAAAGGATTTAAAATTCTTTGGCCCAACTCTGGCCCAATTTTTTAAAATAATTCTAAGGGAAATTGTGGGACCAAAATATAAAGCCCAACTTCTAGTGGCCCAAGCCGACCCAAAATGTTGCCCCAGTCAAATTCAGTGCCACATGGGTAATTGCAAAGGCTTATCACGTGGATGATTACGAGCTTAACTGGTTACCTACATTCTCGAACGAGATAAACAAATACAACCAAGGGGAAATAAAGAGCTATGAGAGTTCCTTGTACAACTCAAATAATTTTCACTGTTATAAATACTACCCTCATCTCGGGGCACAAGGGCATGTAGTTTCGAACTTTTAAGAAATTAATAAAGAACTGAGAACCCCCTCTGTGGATGTAGGCAATTGCCGAACCACATAAATTCTTGTGTTGTGGCCATTTACTTTATTCTTTTAATACCTTTTCTTTTTAGAAATATTTAATTGTGAATTCTTGTACTCACAATATATATACACCCCCCCCCCCCCCAACACCCCCACACTTTGCCCTCGAGATAATGCCATAATTGGACTTAACACCCTGATTTAGAAAAAAATAGACTTACCATTGTTTTCTAACACCATTAAAGCGGATCTCATTTGAGATATCTCCTTAGTTTTGAGAAAAATGTTTTTACTCTCTCACTTCATGTTCTTCTCTAAACCTAAAAATATGAGGCATAAATAGAAGCAATAAATTCAATATGGCACTGCAAGGTTGCTAGTTCCAGAATAAAAACTTAAATCCACCATGTGTTTAATCTATTTCATTTACTATTCAAAAGGATCTTTGTTAAATATGTATATCTATATTTATTTGAATATGTGTCCGCATATACAATTGTTCACTTGGCAGTTTTTAGATAACAAATAAACATTAATCTATTTCATAGGAAATTTGAATGTCTCAATATTATTGGTAAGTGAAGTGAGAGTGTAAATGGACGCTTTAATAACCGAGTAACATCTTCGGACTCCCCTCGCTCTTCCATTTTTTCCCTATATATTTCGATTATTTTGTTTTGACATGTGAGATGAGATTTATTTCTTCCAAGGATTTTTTTTTTGTTTTAAGGAAAAGAGTGAAAAATTGGGAGGGTAGGATTTGGTTTGAACTTCTTTTGTAATTTGGATTGGAGTTGGACTTATGTGATGTCTCAAGTGATAACGATTGATTTGGTTTGAATCAATTAGTTCCAAGGCGATCTGTAGAGTATTAAAGCGGGTTGTTGTTCGGTTTAAATGGATTTTTTTTCCAAATTGTTATGAAGAGTATTAACTTATGTTTGAAATTTATTTTTTGTATTTTGATCTTCAAAATCAAATTGGGTTGGTGTTTGGTTCCAAATTACATTTGAAAGTATGGTTTGTTTATGGTGTTCAAGAATTGATTAGGTTATTAAAAGCAGGGTTCTTAAGATCAGGGATAAAAGAATTTGGTTCAAGGAAGAAGATAAAGTTATAATTTTATGTTTGTCTTTAAACTATCAAGGGTAAGTCTAATTTGAAAACCAACCATAGTTTTTATCAAATGGCTTTATAAATTACTAACGATTTTTCATATTTAAATGGTTTAGGGTATTTTCAACAATAGGTTAAGTAATAATCACTGACCATGGTCGTTAGATCTTCTAAATCGATCTTAACCCTACATTCCTTAAGGGTTTATTGGAACTTCCAAAAAATTCTATATAAAGATGATTTCTCTCAATTAATGAATTGTCGTAGCCAACTTAGAGAGAGTAAAATAGAGAGATAGATAGATAGATAGATAGATAGATAGATAGAGAGAGCTTGAAACCCTCAAAAAAATTAGAGAGAGTAGTTTGGAGAAGAAGATGGTTTAAGAGATTGAGAAAGAGATTAACCCTAGAACTCCTCGAAAACCTTTCTCCTAACTGAAACCATAGGAAAATAAGTTCAAACTCTGGTTTTGTTCAATAGACCTAGAGTTAAAATGTTAGAGTTGTAAATTTTCACTCACTCACTAACTCACTTACTCACTCACTATATTTATGTTTTTTTCTCTAAATAAATATTTTAAACTATTTTATCTTGAAAAATGTTTTAAATCTTTCTTTTATTTGATCTTATATTGCATCTGATTATTTATTGGATCCAGGCTCTCCGTGTTGAATCAAAACTAGCTAAAAGGGTTTTTTAGTTTTAGATTTTGTAGATATTTTCTTGAAAAGGATTATAAGTCTTTTGAAATCATTTTCAAATAATAAAATTATTTAGATCTGAAATATTTGATAAATCTGACTTTCCTCGTTCATAGTTGTTTAGATCTACAAACCGAAATTTGTTTTTAAAAGATTCTGATAACACCTTTTAATCCATCTCACATGTGTTAGAAATCTTGTAATTTGTTAGGAACCGTTTTTACTTAAGTGTGTGTGTGTTTTGTGCATTTGAATGTAGAGTATTTTTGCTTACACTACGCACTTCACACACATTAATCACTTAGAAAATTGTTTGTTGATATTTGGAGAGAGTTTTCTGCAATCGACTTTGAGGATTTGGTGTTACAAAATTCAAAATATTAGAAAGACATTGCCTAGAGTGGTTTTCTCGTGTAGGTAACATTTTCTTTTTTGGTTTGATCTTTATTTACATGTAATTTATAACAACACCATTTGACTCTATTGATTATTTTTTTGTTGCGTTGTATAGGGCGTCGTGGAGGTTTCCCCATAGGGTTTGGGGTTTCTGTAACAACCCTCGCTTATGAGAGTTTATTTTATATTTACATACTACGTGAGGTAATTAAATATAAAATGTTGATGTATGGAGTAAGTATTAATTTAATGAAGAAAAGTTGATATTTACTAACTTATTGTATATTTACTCTATGAGCATGTAAATATCCTCATGATGAGCTTTATAGTCTCATAGAATTTAAAATGACATTGTGATTTAAAATGGAACCGGAACTTAAAATGAGTTATAAAATATCCAAATGATAATTTGGAGGCCGTAGTTCATTCCGGAACGTGCGAGATAGTAAAAATATGTGCTATATTGTATGTATAGGTTTTTAGCACTTTTGACTGATTATACCTTAAATATGCAGTTGCGCATTATTTTATCGCGGTATTGATCAATTAAGTTGGGATTTTTGACTAAAGGCACGACTTAGTCTTACTAAGTCTTTTAATTTTCCCTAATGTCATTTCCTAAACCTAGAGAACTAGAAAGAGGAAGAGAAAGAGTAAAGAGAAGATAAGAGATTGAAGATTGAAGAAGGATTCTTGCTTCTACATAAAGAGAATCGCATTTGCTAGATTGAGGCAAGTTTTCTACTTGCTATATGTATTTTAAGATAAATGATTTGCAGTGATAATGGTGTAGTGATTATGGTACAACTAGTTTAGGGTTTTTGTACATTTTTGGGTTTTGAATTATTAAAGAATGATTTGGATGATTATTGATGGTTGTAGTAGTAGTTGGTAGTATTTATGGTGTATTGGGTGAAATAAAGGAGTTGGGTTTGAAAGGTTTTGAGTTGGGGTAGAAATTGGAGTCCAAGACTCCATAGCCATTCTTGGCATTTTCGCAGGACCGAATCGATTCGGCCCTAGGGGCGAATCGATTCGCCTAGGTCCAGTTTCCAGGTTTGCTTGGACCGAATCGATTTGGCAAGCCGAATCGATTCGGTAGTTTACAGAAAGTCAGTTTCCCTTGTCCGAATCGATTTGCTTTTAGGGCGAATCGATTCATTTTCTTGCTGTTTTGAGTTAATTTTTAAATTCAATTTTAACTCACTTTTCTTTAGGATTTAGGTCTAGAAACTTTCTTGTATGAAGTAAATTTAGGGTCCTAGAGTTCTAGGCGGAATAGTTTAGTACCCTAGATTAGAATTGGTATATATGGGACTTAGTTTGACGATGTGTGAAGTGATGTTTAGGAATTACTCTTATTTTTCAATTAGTAAGAGTCTAAGAGAGTATTAAGTTGTGTTTGGAGACTTAGAAGTTAAAGTGATGTATGATGGTTTATCATAAAGCCCAAAAAGAGACTTGGGAAAATAACTTGGAAGTTTGAATGTTCTTCGAGGTTATTATAATGATGTTAAGCATGTATAGTTCCGGATAACCATAATGCATTTGATAAAATGTAAAATGGACAAAGTAAATGATAATTTACTAAATCATGAAATGGTTAAACACACCTCTCTAAATACCATCTTAAGGGAAGTTCGTGCGTAAGGTGAAGCCCCCTGGCTAATGAATGCAGGGTGGATATAGTCCTAGGCCATATGAGCGCTTGTTTTATATGTTTCTGCGATGGTTTGGATATTCCGGGTGTGGTCTTGACTATCCCGCAGGCATATGGCCGGTTCCCGACGCTTTCGATAGGATCCCAGGTTGTCTTATTATAGGCCCTGGAAGATGATGATTATTTAGGGGCGCGCACAGTGGGGAAACCCGGACGGGAGGTCTTAGAATCATTTTATATATATACTTATAACTATTCTAATCATCAAGTTGGACTTAATGGATATTAATGCCATAAAGAGCATGAAGTAATGCCATAAAGAGCATAATATATGCCACAAAGAGCATACAATTGAGATAAGTGCCACAAAGAGCACATGATAAAACTTGTATTCCTAATAAGGAATAGAAAGATAAGATGAAATGGTGAAAGATGAAAAAAGGTTTATGATTATTCTTATTCTCTTATATAATTAAATTTCACTTTATAATCATTCAACTATATTAGTTCATTATATGATGTTATCATGCTAGAATGTCATCTTTATCATCCATGCTTAATCATTCATTATTGTCATACTTGTCATTTATCTGGTGATCACATAAAACCGGGCCCTGACCCATTCTTCTTTCTTGTTGTGCATATATATATTGTAACCGCTCAGGTGCTCCACTGCAAGGACGCCCGTAATTACTTCCCCATTCCAGTGTCTTTTGAGGAGCAGTACCATTTTTGCGGATATCACGGGATATTTTGTGTAGACACCTTCATTGTTGTTTTCTAGTTATGTTCAGGTCTTTATTCGGGCGTGTGGCCCAAATTGTTGTAATTGTATAATGGATGTAATATGTAACTCATGGAACTTATTGTACATTGTATGTAATTTTGTTGACCGATATTTCATTCAGTCCTTTTATTGTAAAATTGTTGTTGTTGTTGTCATACATATATACTTTTGGGGATTCCACTTTCTTTTTCATGTATGGGTTGTTTAAAATGCTTTCTTTAAATTATAAAACAAAATTTTTGACAACCCGTTGTTTGAATTATTGAGTGGTTATCTCGTATACTCTTTATGTTGTCACGATGCTGAGAATGATTCCATCCATGATTCCTGTATTTTTTGGAGTATCGGGTTGGACACCCCTTATTTCGGATAGCGGGTTGTCACAGATGGTATCAGATCATCAGGTTTTAGAGTCTTTAGGATCTATGCGGACTTATCACATTCTACCGTAGCGTTATTTGATATAGAGCCTAATGTTAGGTCTGCTTTGTTCCTTATGTTTGCGATCTTCTGCAAGATAGATTGTATTATATAGTATCCTAACCCTATTATTTCTTCATTTCAGACGTCGCCAAAGAGAGGACATACCGCTCGACGTAATAGAGTTGTGGAAGAGGAGGTTGGTCCTCCACCGCCGCCACCGGGGAGTATAAATGCTGCCGATGTAGCAAACATAGTGGCCCAAGCAGTCAATGCAGCGATGACTGCAATGGTACAACAAATGCCACAAGCTCAACCATGGGGGCAAGAGGTACAAGCTCCTACGGGACCTTCTCCGTGGTAGAGAGTTAGGGAATCTTTTCTAAAGGGCCATCCCCCGGAATTCGATGGAGGCTCGGATGTTATAAGGGAAAATCAGTGGAAGAAATACATGCAGCGCCATCTTCGAATGGTAGAATGTAGTGAGGAGAAAAAGAAAATCCTTGTTACTTTCAAGCTTATCGGATCGGCATTACATTGGTGGGAGTCGATAACTACACCGGAGCAAAGGGATACGATGTCAATCACTGATTTTTGGGCCTTGTTTGACCAAAAGTACTTCCCTCCCGCAGTTCAAAGGGAGATGCGAAGGAAGCTTCAAGATGTAGTACATGGAGAGAGATCTGTTGCAGAGTATGAAGAGGAGTTCACCCGGTTGGCAAGTTTTGTACCGGATGAAGTGACTCCAGAAGAGAGGAGAATCTCCAAGTTTGTGGGAGGTTTATATTGGCGGATAAAACAACACTTGTTGGGAAATCCGACTTTACAAACCTTTGGGGATGTGATGAATGCGGAACTACTTCATTGCCAAGAGCATAGATTGTTTGTGAAAAATAGCAAGAAGGCTACCGCGATGGGACAAGTGGGAAAACTTGGAGGGAATGTGATTGGGGGAGGAGCATCTCCTTCATCCCAATATTCGGGGAGTAAACAAAGAGAGAGGGACCCCCAGCAAGGGGATCTATCCAAACGCCAACGCTTTGGTGGATTTAATACGTGTGGTAATAATAATAGGCCCGGTCAAGGTGGACCACCACAACAGCAAGCAGGTAGAGGTGGAAACGGTGGTAGAGGCCAGCAGGGTCGAGGTTCGGGGCAGTTTCGAAACAATCAATGGCGAAACCAAGAGAATGTGGAGAACAAATGTTTTCAGTGCAGAAAGCTGGGCCATTATAAGAGGTCGTGTCCTCAGTTGATTGGAGGGCATCTTCCTAGGGATCCACAACAACCATATGTTCAGTTTCCGCCCCAACCACCTAATACTATTGTTCCTCCACAATAATGGAAACTACAATATGGATGGGTCTATCATATTCAGGAGGCTATGCTTCCTCCAGCCCCTCCCCACACCGCCAACGATTGAGGGTAAGTTTCTCATCCAAGGGCATATGGGTCGGGTGTTATTTGATACGGGTGCGACACACTCCTTCATTTCTAGGAGTTTTGCTCAGACCACAGATTTGATAAAGTCTGCTGAGAATACTTTCACTAGTGTTGAATCCTCGATGGGTGATGGTTCATTGATTTTCTTTGTTTGTAAAAACATAGGGATTAATCTTGGTAATTTGTGTTTTGAAGCCGATTTACTCGTCCTTGACATGGTCGGGTATGACGTAATTTTGGGCATGGATTCGTTAATGAAATATCACGCGATAGTAAATTGTTATGGGAAGAGTATAGTCTTCACCATTCCGGGATAAGAAATGTTCTTGGTTGTTATGCCTTGTATGGAAGGGGGTATGAGTACCTATTTATATTGCATTGAGGAGGATACCTCTAGGGATGTAGTTGTTTCCCTGGATTTTCTTCCGATTGTTAGAGATTTTGAAGATGTTTTCCGAGAGATACCGAGATTACCTCCGAGCAGGAAGATTGAGTTTGTGATCGATTTAGCATCGGGAACTCGACCGATTGCGAAAGCTCCATATCGCATGGCTCCTGTGGAGATGAGGGAGTTGAGAGATCAAATTCAACAGCTGTTGGAGCATGGATTTATTAGGCGAAGTACGTCACCATGGGGTGCTCCGGTATTGTTTGTAAAGAAAAGAGACGGCTCTCTCCGGTTATGTGTGGACTATAGAGAGTTGAATAAAGTCACCATCTGGAATAAATACTCTTTGCCTCGCATTGATGATCTATTTGACCAACTTAGGGGAGCGTCGTACTTCTCGAAGATCGATTTGAGGACGGGGTGTCATCAATTGAGGATAGACCTAAGCCTAAAATCTTTTTCGTGAGGGGTTTTGTCGATTGTTCAGAGTTGTCAATTTGTTTTATATAAATACAAACAAAAAGGTTTGGTTTTCCCTTTCGAGATAAATCTAAGGAAGATTTATTTATGCGATTGATTCAGATAATCTTGTTATGGGGTTCGGGAATTGGGTTATGAGTAGGGAAGGTATTAGGCACCCCACTTGTTCTATATGCTTCCTTATTTATATGCTTATTATCGCTCTTAACATCATGTGATTACTTTTTAGTTTAGTTTAGAACATGATGAGACCTTAATTTGAGAATCCTTTAATATATAGATATATGTTTAGGTATGAAATGGTATTAGTGAGAGGTATGTGAATGTCACATAAACTAGTGTGGGTACAAAATAGTTCTTGTGTTTATTTGGACAACGGATGGTCATTAGTATGTATGTAGATAAGTGCGACGGAGCTTAGCTTGGGTAACAAGTGGCGATTAAGGGTGTATATGTGTATGAGTGAGAATCTATGACTTGATATAGCCTGATATCTTGTTCGAGGTGTGAGGAGGGATGAAAAGGTAATATGAGAGACGAATGAATCGCCATTGTGACAACATATCAAGAGAAATATTGTCGAGACTTGTACTCACGTGAATGACTCGATATTATATGCACTCGTGTATACACGAGAGCAAAGACTATGTAATCTGGTTATACACGTGTTCAAATTTGATGTGTTTGCAAGTGTGAAGACTTGGGTTGAGAGGGGGAGAATCTATCTATAGGACAAAAGGTAGCTTCTATGGAGGTTCAAAATAGGAGTGGATTCGAATGCCCCGACAAAGGAATAGTTTATTATGATTATCGGGAGATCATTGGTAGGACGGTATTCTCCTTCAGGAAGGTTTGGATGTGTAATGATAAGAATGTAATGGTCTATACATCCTTTTCTATCTACGATTACGGAGAGAGGATGGAGTATTTAGGATTGGAGTGAACCAGAAGCAACTGACATAGATCTATGTATCCCTTATCGACCTAGCTGAAATCCCAGAGGTTTCGTTGGCCTCAAGATGGTTTGAGGTGATGGAGAAAGGGGGTTTGGACTTTAGATGGAGTCATCCCTAAGAAATAATATGCCGAGAGATGTATTATGAGACTTCTTCTTCACGAATTTAGTTCGGTATAGCGCCTACATACCCAAGAGGCATTGGGATCAAATCCATTGTAGTTATAACAAGCGAGACATATTTACGGGTTTTGGTGACGGGATACTGGGCATACAATATACAAAATTACAGTCCTTAATATAACATTTCCGTTATGAGTTGGAATGTAATATTCATATGTTAAAAATACATTAATCAAAGGCCGATGCTTGACAAGTATTGTGAGAAAACATATATTCGGGAGTGCCATCCTAATAATGAGCTTTGTTCACTTGGAAGAGTGGTGAGAGTATTCCGATTTTAGACTTTAGTTTCATCAAAGTTTCAGAATAACGTTTCTCACTGACACTTTCCCGAGAACGATTTTGAAAGTATGTTTTTATGGTATTTAGTCGTAGTATTTTATTAGCATTTATTTAACATATGAGTATGTCATTTTAGCGCAACAAATATTGGTGTTGGGTTAAAAATCAAATTTTAAATTATAAACATTGTAAAGTGCATACCCGATCCCCTAAATGAGGGCCTGATGTATATATATATATATATGTGTGTGTGTGTGTGTGTGTGTGTGTGTGTGTGTGTGGTATTTAACCCGAGATTTTTGCAGAGTTTCTTTACCTTTATCGCATAAGTCGCTTTTTTTTTGGGAGTGTCCCCTATGAGATGGCACTGTTTAGCTAGGCGTAGCTTTATTTGTAAGTGCCGACTTTTTCATGGTGAGCGCAAAGGTTTGCCTATGTATTTCATAAGAAGAGACTTTTCAGAAGTACAAACTTCACTGCATAGAGGATTGCCTCTGTGTTTTGGAGGAAGTGACTTTTCAGAAGTGCGAACTTCACTTGGAATTTTTTGATTGAGCTCGAGTTTCTCGTGAGCTCTAGATTGAAGAAAGTTAGAAAACAAAATCTATATTAGGGTTTGGGGTATTTTTACGGTGGTGGTGGTGGGGGACCTCTATTCATAGGGCCTAATTTCAAGCCTTTGACCTTTTTGTTAAAGGGGGAATTTTAACCGTTTGGTTAAAGGCCTGGACATGGATAAGGTGGAGGGGGGGGGGGGGGGTGTACGTGTATGGATGTGGTGAAATTGTAAATATTTTAGAATCATCGCACTAGGACTTTAATTGTTCAGTTAAAGGGGGAATGGGTCTTTAACCGATCAGTTAAAGGGACCCTAATGATGAATTTTAGTCTTAGGTAGGTTTTGAGGATCTGTCCCTCCCAAACTTCTTCTTGTTGGTTTCAACCCCTTTAATATTGGGTAGTTTCCAATTTTTAACCTTTGGATTTTGTAACACCCCGCCCGCCCGGGGAGAGCGAACGGAGCGCTAATGCAATAAAATAAATTCAAATCCACAAGTGACAAGGTATAGAGAATCTAAATAAACCCACAATAATATAAATTCACTAATCTCAATCTCTTCAATTACAACAAGTCTCCCGAATAAATACAACATCTAACTCGAAAAATAAATACAAATCTCCAAAGCTCTATACATTAAAATAATACAAATCTTTCCCAAACAATCCTCGCTAAAATCAATCTCCATAGCCCCCCAAAATCCGCGCTAACCTTCCACTAAAAGAAAATATGGGGAAGTACATAATACGACAAGAAATATGCTCAACAAATATATGTTAGCGATGAATAAAACGTAACAACACGAGTACGGATATTCAAATCGGAATGCAAATCTCAAAGCATTTATCAATATAATTTCTCAACAACACATCAATGGGTAACCAGGCCTCACCCCATTCGCATATGCTTTATCAAGCCATAGCCCGGGAATAGGTATTTTGGCGGGTTCACAACATCCGTGCCATATTAAAATCTCATGACAACGTTCTCAACAACAATATAATGATGCCACATGAATCAAAATAATTCAACAATTATTTCTCCAGATTTCAATGAATTTATCAATTCAAATATGAGTTCAATTAACAAGAATTCAAAGAGAATGACACTCGCGAGATTTAAGGAGCATATTGTGTAAAACCCCATACCTCAAACCATGATGAGAAACCAACGATCACATCCTCAAAATCAACTCAAAAGATCTACAAAAGCTCCTCCAAGAAAATATCCCCAAGAACACCTCGAATCTAAGGTTGGAACTCACAAATCTCAAGGGCCAATGTGTATATAAAAAGAAGAGGAATATAAAATATATTTGCTGCCAAAATTTGTGCCAAAAGTAGGTTAAAAGGGTTGCACACGACTTCCTTTTATAATGCAAAGAAATGAAGAGTTGGAATCCAAAAGACTCCTTTAAATAAGGCAAAGAAATGAAGAGTTGGAAGTCAAAACAACTCTTGAAAATTACTTAATGTTCGCCGACTTAGAATTCCAAGAGTTTAAAACATTTAAAAATAATTTTAAAATCCGTTTTATCTCCGTTTTCGAAACCGTTTGAAATTCTCGCCTTTAAAACTAATAACCAATATATTTGAGCAATAAAAATAATTTTATCAAAAACTTTATTTTCTTGCATTTTATAGAAATGAATTAAAATAGCCCAAAATTACGCGGGTTGTTACACTTCCCCACTAACAATGGAATTTCGTCCTCGAAATTCGCCGAATGCCTAACTCTAAAAAATCAGGCTAACAATCTCCAAAAATAATTTCGTCTCCAAAAATAAATTCCTCACCTCTAATCTAGAAAACTAACACGAATATCATCTAAAATTTTCTATCTCCAAAAATTGCTAACTACGCAATGAACCCAAAACCCAAGCCCCGAGGGTTGCCGTATACCTAAGCTCTGATACCATTTGTAACACCCCGCCCGCCCGGGGAGAGCGAACGGAGCACTAATGCAATAAAATAAATTCAAATCCACAAGTGACAAGGTATAGAGCATCTAAATAAACCCACAATAATATAAATCCACTAATCTCAATCTCTTCAATTACAACAAGTCTCCCGAATAAATACAACATCTAACTCGAAAAATAAATACAAATCTCCAAAGCTCAATACATCAAAATAATACAAATCTTTCCCAAACAATCCTCGCTAAAATCAAACTCCATAGCGCCCTAAAATCCGCGCTAACCTGCCACTAAAAGAAAATATGGGGAAGTACACAATACGACGAGAAAGATGCTCAACAAATATATGTTAGCGATGAATAAAACGTAACAACACGAGTACGAATATTCAAATCGGAATGCAAATCTCAAAGCATTTATCAATATAATTTCTCAACAACACATCAATGGGTAACCAGGCCTCACCCCATTCACATATGCTTTGTCAAGCCATAGTCTGGGAATAGGTATTTTGGCGGGTTCACAACATCCGTGCCATATTAAAATCTCATGACAACGTTCTCAACAAAAATATAATGATGCCACATGAATCAAAATAATTCAGCAATTATTTCTCCAGATTTCAATGAATTTATCAATTCAAATATGAGTTCAATTAACAATAATTCAAAGAGAATGACACTCGCGAGATTTAAGGAGCATATTGTGTAAAACCCCATACCTCAAACCATGATGAGAAACAAACGATCACATCCTCAAGATCAACTCAAAAGATCTACAAAATCTCCTCCAAGAACCTCCAACAAAATATCCCCAAGAACACCTCTAATCTAAGGTTGGAACTCACAAATCTCAAGGGCCAATGTGTATATAAAAAGAAGAGGAATATAAAATATATTTGCTGCCAAAATTTGTGCCAAAAGTAGGTTAAAAGGGTTGCCCACGACTTCCTTTTATAATGCAAAGAAATGAAGAGTTGGAATCCAAAAGACTCCTTTAAATAAGGCAAAGAAATTAAGATTTGAAAGTCAAAACAACTCTTTAAAATTACTTAATGTTCGCCGACTTTGAATTCCAAGAGTTTAAAACATTTAAAAATCATTTTAAAATCCGTTTTAACTCCATTTTCGAAACCGTTTGAAATTCTCGCCACTAATAACCAACATATTGGAGCAATAAAAATAATTTTATCAAAAACTTTATTTTCCTCCATTTTCCAAAAATTAATTAAAATATCCCAAAATTACGCAGGTTGTTGTGGAAAAATGGGAGGACTCAAGCCTCGACCGCAAATCCGGGGGTCCACAGTGTGGTATATGGCTTGTTGAAGTAAAAAATATATAATGCAATCACACTAAAGTTTACATAAAAACCACTTATTAAATATAGTTTTGATGCATTAAATATATTTGATAAATTAAATTTTGATTTTTTTTCCAACTTTAACTCATAGGCATTTCTTGGCCCTACTTCAAGTCTATCGCTCCAGTGATGGCAACTTCGCTATAGCATAAGTGTTTCGTTGCCCGCTCCATTGAGCATAAGTTTTTGTGGTGTTTTTCCATGACCTGACTTCTTTGAAGCCTCGTAACAACGACGATTAAAATTATTATCGCAAAGCTCCAATGAAGGAACATTGTGTAGTGACAAAATCTTACTTTTTGCTAAATTGTGTCTCTTTCATACAAAATCATGCAAAACCAAAAATTCAGTAATATCTTTTGTGTGGATTTGGTCTTGACCTTTTTGTTTAGACAAGAAGCATCCTATGCTTTAATTCTATCTGAAGTCAATTAAAGTTTCATTACTTCTTCACAAGAATTGACAAAACATTTGACAAATTTTTTCTTGAGATACTTCAAACATTTTTTATATCTAAAAGATACTTATGAGTTAATTTTGATTAGTGAAACATTTTTACATCTTCCATCAAACATTAGGAATCTCACATCCTAAGAAGTTAGATATTCATTGGTGGCTTCGCACTTATTCCATTGAAAAATAAAGTTACTGCAACTTTAAAGAAGATTTGGAGATTGGTTCAAACATGATATTATCAATAAATGTTGACACGTGCGATGTGACGAGTGGTCGAAGAGCGATCCATGCTTGGTCTTCCTACGAAAACGTTGAAATCGAATTATGGAGGTTGTGCATTATTGAGTCTAGGAGAGGTTTAAGTTTGTTAGTCATTTATGTCTTCGTGTATATCTTTACCTATATAGTGGAATGTGTCGTTTATGCCTGATATTTTTTCCCTAAAGGGGTTTTCCCTTGTATATCTCCTCATCTCAAGTGCATGATTTACTATTTCATGATTTTATTCCTTTATAATGCTTAATGAATATATGTTAACAAAGAATCATTTTGTAAATCATATTATTGTCATTTAGACACTAGAATAAGCTTTTGTCCATATTTAAAAATTGAAAATAGTATCCCATATTTTTGATTGAGTGAAAGCCTCAAAAGAAATTTGAACATATCAATGTAACAAAAAATTCATTTTATCCAAAATTAGGTTACCCCATGGATATGAGACAATAGGTTTTAACTCATTGTTTATTTGAGGGGAAAAAGGGTTGTTGAAAATAATCCTAAATAGGGTGCTGGATATTTCACTCGAGTCGAAGATTTGCGTTGTCTATATTATGATTTATTATCATAATTGAACTTAGGCTTGGACCTCTCTCTTAATAGTGTTCATTTTTTTGTTTCGCACAATCAAGATATGATCTTACATTCTTGTTTAATTCTCTCACCATGTTATTATCCTTTTATAGATAAGATTTTCTTAAACATTGGACATATAACTCAAAATTGGTAAGTGTGACAAAGTTTCTTATATTTATACTTATGAAATTTGGTCTTGGAGTGGTTTTCCATTGTATAAATGTTTTTTTTTTCTGTGTAAAACCCTTTATAGAGATTATTTTTATAGAAGATAAATTGGTATCATTTGCTTTGTATCTTATTCTATTTTGCTCTTGTATTATATCTTAGACATTTATTTATAGAGATTCATATTCTTTTAAGTAATGCTGTGCTTATTTTGGTTTGAGTTATCATTTGGTATCTAGAATTATGTTTATGTATTGAGTTTTAGAATGATATTGTAGAATGTTTTATACTCTTTTGCTCATCTTGCTTAACCTTATAATTAGTATATTTTGATAATTTGCTTTAAAATCTTGATGATGGTTTATATATATGGCTTGTTATATCATTATTGATTATTTGTAAATTTATATGTTATACCATATGATTCATATCCCGTATTTCTATCACCTCCTTGTGCTTATTGTGTACATTGCATGTTTTCCACAACCTAAACTTATTTTCTCTAACCATGTCACATGGATACGTTTCTAGTGTCATTTTTTTTTCAATTTCTTAATCTCTTCATTTTTCTCAAAAATAGGGAGAAACTTCCTATGGGAAGAGAAGAATTGATTAAAGGGTAAAATCAATTTACGAGAAAAGAAAGTTAGCTATGTGATAGAAAGAAAAAAAATTGTGTTCTTAGGTTATAGTTTTCACATGAAAATATGTAATGCTATAACATGTCGGGGAGAGTTTAGTTCGGTAATAGATTTTTGGCTTTTAGTGACATATATATTAAGGTCGTTGCTCATATAATAGTTATCTTTGGTGCCTTATGTATTGTTAACTTTTGTTTATAACCTATTTTAACTTTTATGCCAATTATATATCATGGTATATTTGCTTCAATACTTTGGTTTATCTTACTAGTTAATTTTTTTTTTTTGAAATTGTTTCATTATGTTCTTAATGACATTACTTCTTGATTCTATCTTTTTTCCATTTGCCAATTCCATGAAAAAAAGAAGGAGAGATCTTTCATCTAAATGTGGTTTTCTTTCGAAATGAGGTTTTCTTTCTAAGGGGAGAAGATTTAATTAAGAGGGTGTATCATTATTAGATATTATGACATAGTTTATATGGAATTGAAATAATGATAAATGACTTAGGGAATGAAGTTTATACATCACATCTTGTTGAGATATCAACTAAACTTGGTATATGATCTTTAAGTGATTATATGAACAATGTTAACATTGTTATATCTTTTATTCACCTTATCACTTATGTTTTTGTCAACTATTTACGTATTGGTAACCTGATGTATTTGATAGTGCTTAACATGAAACATGTTTTAAGAGTTCCAATGGTTGAGAAATCACTTGTGATTCATCCCAGTGTGTCTTTCAGATTTATGACTTTGGCCAGGCAATATCGCGTCATAAGTATTGGGTTTGATTCATTTGTTTGTAATATTTTATTTGCATGTTTTGTTGCAAAATAGACAACTAGGGAGATTATAAGAGGACAAGTATGCTAAAGTTCACTCAGCTTTAGGATTGCCTTATTTTGTTACCAAAAACACTTTGAGTCATAGTCTCGGATGTTCAGGAAATATTCATTTTCAAGATTGGACTTCTTCATCTTCAACTGAAAGCTACCTTATGCCATCACCAATGATAATGCCTCTTTAGGATAAGGGTAAGAAGACCTAAAGACTCTTTCACACATTTTATCACACTGAAATTAAGTATCTTTTCTTGTATGTGTGGTATATGGCTTGTTGAAGTAGTATATATATATATATATCTAATGCAATCATACTAAAGTTTACACAAAAAACTCTTGTTGAAAATATTTTAGATGAATTAAATATATTAGATAAATTAAAATTTTATTTTTTTAATCAAAATTTAACTTACAATCATTTGTTTGCCATGCTTCAAGTCTATCGCTCCAAAAATGCTCCATCGAAGTGAACTTCACTACAAGGTAAGTTTTTCGCTTCCTTGGCCATTGACCAATAATTTTTGTTTTGTTTTGTTTTGCTATGGGTTGGTATGAGTGCAAGATATATTACAATAAAGATCCACGAAGACAATAACGAATACAGAAAGTAAAGATCACACACATAACAACGATGTACGTGGTTTGAAAACTTGCCTACGTCCACAGAGATGTTAGTATATTATTATTAGTGTTTATCAGTGCTCGAGTTTTTCATCCCTTTGACCTGGGTCAAGGTGATGAAGAGAAAACCGTGCGCTTGTATAAAGACTCAAATCGTTGTATTCGGTTTCCGACCAACATACAAAAAACCTAAACTACAACTACACTTGCGAGGCAAACATAGCAATAAGTTGGGTATGGTAAGAAATCCACAAGGAGTGATTGAATTTTAGGTTGATAATTATTTTAATACTTCAGAAATAAAAGTGTAAAAGGTAATGGGTTGTTATGGTGAAAAAGGAAAAAGAAAGAAGTTAATTCTAAACAATATTAAATAAAACGAGAGTCGGGATCGCGTCCACGCTATGGGCTAAATAACTAATAATTAAAATTTTGGTTTGAAAACATTTAATCGAGCACTTTTAGTTAATCATAAACATCACGCAAGAAGAAATTTAACTCAAAGTTGCGAGATAAAACATTAAATTCAAAATGGTCACACACGTCTTAAAATCGAATTATCGCTATAAACACTAACGTTGCGTGACAAAAAAAAGTTAAATGCATAATAATTCCATTTTAATACACGTGGTTTCAATAAAATGTGATTTCACACAAAACCTAATTTTCGGAGCTTGACGCCCATTAACGGCGGACACACGATCCAAACCCTATTTAACTACTCACTACACATGAATAAAACTAATTAAACACTAATTAACTAATGAACAAAACAATTAATCTAGGCATGGAAATCAACAAGAAAGCTAGAAATCAAGAAAATGGAACTAGAATAAAGGAAGGGGATTATGAATAGTACTTACAAAAGTGGATATAAACCCTAGGAGAGAGGGAGGAGATAAAGCTCCCCAAAACCTAAACTAAACTAACCTAAAATGATAGATAATGGTTCCCCCAATTTAACGCAATGTTTTTATATATATACCCAACTAAAAACCAACTTAAAAAATGAAATTTGCGTCTGGCATGGCAAATCTATTCTCACCCTACAGGTTTGTAATTCTGCAACATGGTTCAACTTTACAGAAAATGTCGTAACTTCTTTGTTATAACTCAGAATTTGGCACGGTCAGAGGCTAAACGAAGATAATTCAGAGGGATACAACATCCAAGAAGACATAGACCAAAAAACTAAAATATGAAATGACTAAAATATCCTTGAACATGCCCTTGAGTGTGAATTTGAAGTAAAAATCACCCTAAAAATGCCATAACCTCTTCATTACAACTCGGATTCATGCACTGTCGACGGCCACTCGAAGATAAATCAAAGGGATTAAATTCCATGAAGAGTTTAGGATTAAAATCAAAATTCTAAAATTACTAAAATGCCCCCAAAGATGCAATACTTATTGGAAATTTTCTGGTAAGCGTCCGAACTTCATACTAAGCATCCAAATACCTACAAAAGCTCAATTAACCCCTGCAAAGCATGTATATATAGAAATGAGAGGTTGTCTGGTTAACAAGCATAAGTATAGGGATTAAGATACCTGACAGGGCTAATAATGCGTAGGTTAACGGGTGAAATATGCAATATTTCCACCATATCACCCCCCTAACTTACACATTGCTAGTCACTAACAATGAAATAGGAAACAACAAGAACTACAAGAACAAGAGATAGTAAAAAATAAGGACAAAAAAGGATAAGGCCACTTTTGCAGGCGAACAATTTCATTTAGCGTATGCAATAAGCCGTTAAATCCCTAGGTTACCCGAGTGGACGAGTGTCGTCTCGTGAGGGTTTTCAGGGATAATACCCACAGACATCATATGGTTTCCTCAAAATATGCCCAACCTAATATGCAACAAACTCAACAACAAAGAAAAATATATCAAACATCACTACACCAAATCTGCCTAATTGTCACGGTCATTGACCTTGACAAGTTCAACTTGTCAAGGTCAATGACCGTGACAATTCAGGGCGAGGCAATTTTTTTTGTCACGGACGTGTCACGGTCATTGACCGTGACAAGTTCGTTAGAATTGTCACGGTCATGTCACGGTCATGGCACGTGATAAGTTTAGTCACGGTTAATAACCGTGGCAAAGCCTTGACCCTTTTAAAAAAATTGTCATGGTCATTGACCGTGATAATTCTGGGCAGAATTTAAAAAAAATCTGCTGGGCAGTATGGCCACTGCCACTGCCCAGCAGTATATTTGTACCTGTTATAGCAACGTTGTACCTGTTCAAACATCATATATCCAAACAAACTAAAGATAATGCAAATATATATTCAAAATAAAAACAATATACATGACGATATAATCCAAATATAATTCAAATGTACCAACTTAAAAATAATGTCACTACATGTCTGGGGTAAATGTGAGGAGGTGAGTAGGCCACACGATATACGAATTGTCACACCCACTAATATACATCGTGCCGCATTATTGGCGCAACTACAATAGGGAGTTCTCCTTTCTGGGTATCACATGCGTGACGAGCACTTTGGACTCGATCTCTTGAAGCGCACGTCCATGAACTATTCCACCCTGGACGATATTCCGGTCCCTCAACCCCCACCCTATCCGTTGTCCATCAAATACGTCCAATATGAACACGCTCGGCCAACCAATTATCGACACCGGTCTGGGTAAGGGAGACAAATAAGGAAGTGGATCATCGAAGTACGCACGTGTCGGTGATGAAGCAGCGAGGTCCACATCCTCATCATCCTGCGCCTCGTTCTCCTGCACCTCCTCCTCCACCGACTTCTCCTTACCTTTCCCCTTACGGTCTCCGCCAAATGTACGCTTCATTAATGAGTACATATCTTGGATCGTCGCCTTCAAACGGGACAGCTTCGCGTCATGTGAATCCACCGTTCGAGCCAACCCAGTGTCGTCGTCTCCAATCCGATGATCTTAGATTTGGCCACCCGCGATCTCACCCTCCTTGTCCTCCCTTTGCGATCAGAGCCAAGCACTTGGCTGAGTGTGTCTATGGACAAAGACGATTTGTCGGCATCAGACTGCGACTCATGCACTTCCTTAAGCTTTGCCTGAAACGACAAAAAGCACATGATTAGTAAAATAAGTAAACTAAAAAATTATAACGTAATTAACAAAAATTAAACTGTCGGATCACTTACAATCGTGGCCGCGATGCTCGGGGACACCTCCTTGTCGTTCTTCTTCTTCGTCCGAAGAGCCACATAAATATTGAGCCTATGTGGCTTACCCCCTGGGCCACTCTCTACCCCCTGAAATAGAATAAAGTAAAATTAGTATCAGCCCCGCAAAGTAAAATAATGAAGAATAATATATTTCTGTAGTTATAGAAAAATTAAATCTTACCTTCATCCTATGCTCCACCTCGGCATAAGACGTCAGGCCGGAGTAGCGCACGTCCGTCTTTTTTGCTCGATTTTTCCTCCCCGATTGGCGAGATGCCAATTGTCGATCATCGATCTCATTGTCAATGAACTTTTGCCATTGTGCCAATGAGATCGGCTCCTTGGGCGGGACAGATCCACGCCATTGGATAATGGACTCTCGTGTTTTTTCAAAGTACCGTGTCCGCATATTTTTCTTCCGCGTCTAGTGTTGCTCCCTAAACTGCTCCAAGACGGAATCGCGTAGCTTTGGATCCAAGTTGAATTGTTCCTGTCCAACAAATGCAATGTTAGTTGTGAATAAATGTAAAAATAAATATAAAATGAAAATGAAATCGAAATTGAAATTGAAATTGAAATATTCATATAAATATAAATATATTACCTGTAGTGCCGCCCAAACAGTTAACTTGAGCTCATATGACACCTCCTTCCAACTCATAAACCCCGGGCCGATGACCGTCTTTAGCAGTTTGAGGGATCTCGCTAATAGCTCCGACTTGTTCTCGATGGTAATCCCAAATTTCCCATATTTGGGGAGCCTAGGGGCCGAGGAGCCCTCGTCGCCTCCGCTACCACCGAGCCCAGACGACATCATCATAACCAGCATCATCAACCTCGCCTTAATACCTGAAGGAGACATTTGCTGTAAAATATGTTATTAGTACAGATAAAAAAATGTTATTAGTACACATAGACACACACGCAGCCACCCATCCCTGCCCCCACCCCACCCCACACCCTCCCCCCACCCCCACCCCTACCCCCACCCCACCCCCTCCCCCCTCACCCTACCCTTACCCCACCCAACCCCCCACCCCCCTCACCCCACCCCACCCACACCACACACACGCACACATACACACCACCAACCCCCCTCCCTGCCTCCCCCCACCCCCACCACACACACGCACACGTACACGTACACGTACACACACCACCCCCGCCCCTCATCACACACACAATAATCCAATAATGATTAATAATTATATATACTATGTTTTATTTTATTATGTCTTATTTATATTTAAGTTCAATTATTAATAATTATATATAGTATGTTTCATTTAATTATGTGTTATTTATATTCAAATTTAATTATTCAAAAGTTGAAAAATCCCACCCCCATATGGACAATAATTCAGTGGTCATGCCACTTTTAAAACTAACCAACCCAACATTTACTAAACAAAATAATCCAACAACAATGTGTACAACAAATGTGTATATTCAAATTCAATTATTAATAATTATATGTAGTATGTCTTATTTAATTATGTCTTATTTATATTAAAATTCAATTATTAATAATTATATATAGTATGTTTCATTTAATTATGTTTATTTATATTCCAATTTAATTATTCAAAAGTTGAAAAATCTCACCCCCATATGGACAATAATCCAGTGGTCATGCCACTTTTAAAACTAACCAACCCAACATTTACTAAACAAAATAATCCAACAACAATGCGTACAACAAATGTGTATATTTAAATTCAATTATTAATAATTATATGTAGTATGTCTTATTTAATTATGTCTTATTTATATTCAAATTCAATTATTAATTAATATATATAGTATGTTTCATTTAATTATGTCTTATTTATATTCAAATTTAATTATTCAAAAGTTGAAAAATTCCACCCCCATATGGACAATAATCCAGTGGTCATGCCACTTTTAAAACTAACCAATCCAACATTTACTAAACAAAATAATCCAACAACAATTTCTACAACAAATGTGTATATTCAAATTCAATTATTAATTATTATATGTAGTATGTCTTATTTAATTATGTCTTATTTATATTCAAATTCAATTATTAATAATTATATATAGTATGTTTCATTTAATTATGACTTATTTATATTCAAATTTAATTATTCAAAAGTTGAAAAATCCCACCCCCATATGGACAATAATTCAGTGGTCATGCCACTTTTAAAACTAACCAACCCAACATTTACTAAACAAAATAATCCAACAACAATGTCTACAAAAAATGTGTATATTCAAATTCAATTATTAATAATTATATATAGTATATATTAATTTACTAATTTACAATAAGGGGCAATCATATATTAATTTACTAAAAAAATTAATAATCAATCAATTTTTTACAAGGGACACTACGCGCACACACACATAGACGCACATGCACCCCCCACCCCTACCCCACCACCCATCCCCATCCCTGCTACCACCCCCACCCCCACCCCCACCCCCTCCCCCACCACACCCCCTCCCCCCCTCCCCCACCACACACCACCACACACATATATACACACACATACACACACATATACACACACATATACACATACACACATATATATACACACATATACACACACATATACACATACATATACACACATATATATACACACATATAGAAATGAAAGAGAAAGAGAGAAATTTTTTTACCTTAGAGAGAGAGAGAGGGAGCGCTGAAATCGTTTGTAGAGAGAGAGAGAGAAAGAAGGAAACCAAAACGGTGGGAAAAATAGGGCTTTTTTACTGAAGATATAGTCACGGTCGTGTCAAGGTCCTTGATCGTGAAAATTATTTTAATAATTGTCATGGTCAATGACCGTGACAAGTCCGTGACAAATATATTTATCACGGACTTGTCACAACCATTGACCGTGATAACACTTTGTCACGGTCAATGAACGTGGCACCAAACGCGAGATTTTTGTCATGGTCAATGACCGTGACAAGAGTGACCAGCTGAAAGGTGACAGTTTGGCCATTTTGGTGTAGTGCATGTTAATAGCATATTGGAAAATTTCAAGCTAAAGTCCATTGTTATTAACAGGTTGAATCCACCTCATAGAATTGAAACTTTAAAAATGGGAGGGGGAGAGCACATACAAAGCATAATTTGGCCAAAACTTAAATAAATCGGATAAACATTAAAGCAAGCATATATTCAATCCTCATAGGCATTACGCTCATCAAATTAATTCACTCGAAATAGGGAGGTAACACACGGAACATGCGGGCATAAAGAGTAAATGTAAATGGAAACTAGGCCGCACACATGTCATAAATGAAGAACGCTTTACAAGAAATGAAAAACTTGTAATCTCAATTAAAGATACCGCTCAATAAAGGAGATAATCTATTTTCACAGATTATCAGAACTATTTAAACTTTTAAATTGAACTCACCCTAAGATCACATAGGACTTGATAGGGTTGTAATGTAGGCTAGGCTCGGGTCATGAAATGAAGGAAATATGTACGGATTCAAAGTGTTCGGGGATGAAAAACTTGGGATAATGGGAGATTGCGGGCAATTCCAAAATTGGAAAATAACTTATATAACAAGCATTAAATATGAAATAGGAGAGTAACCAAAGATTATTAAACACTATATACAACATGTAAAAACTTTCTCTTTCTTTTCTTCTTTTTTTAACTTTTTCTTTTGTTTTCTTTTGTTTTTCGCCTTTTCTTTTCTTTTTCACTACACTTTTTTTCTACACTTTTCTAACTCTTTTCATGCTTAATTGCAACGGCAAGACAATAACATCATTCAATCCCGAGTAACATTCCAAACAAAGGTATGGAAGGTAATATGTATGGTTTATAACTCCAATGTTGAGTTGGTTATGGAATTTTGGGTGATGAAATGAAAAGCTAATATTAAGGCTCAAAGGGGTTAACTAGGGAAATATATAAGGTGAGGTCGAGGCTAATATGGGTCAAATAACAAAGATTGCCTATGGTCATTTCATAAAGTTTACGCAATTCTCGAGTCAAAATAAACTTCGAAAATCATGCTCAAGTAACACATTTCAAAAATGAACTCAATTAATGAACGATCAAATAAAAGAATAGTGAGATTACCAATGAATTCAACATTTTCAAATAGGAAAGAATAGTGTATACACTCACAAACGACGAAAGATACAAAGCTTAGTTGGTGTAAGTATATACAATGCAACAAAAGATTACTGATTTATAAAAATCTTAAACCAAATCAACATAACAAGAAAAACGCATGTGCTCATGGTATTAAAGTTTAATTCATGAAGTTAGTCATAATATCAATGATTTGAGGGCTAAAGTCTAATAACTTCTAAAATCGAGAACATGCATTGTTGAGTTGTCTATTGGATTGGGCAATTATTAAAATTTATCATCGGAAACAAAGGCAAAATGCCCAACAAAAGAGCAAAAGTAAAGAAAAATATATTTGAAAATTTTAAAATTTTCAACAAAAAGGCATGCTTAGTAACTAACATGTGATCAAATCTAAGGACTAAACATGAAATGGACAGAATATTCCACACCTCTAACTTAAATGTTGCAATGTTCTCAATGCGCATTAAGAACATAACATAAAGATAGGAAAATAATGATATTACCCAAAATTAGAGTGACCCTCAATAAGTACGAGTCCAAAGAATCTACAAAACAAGTAAGTACCGAGCATAACGAAAAAAATAACAAAAATTTTAACTAATTACATTAGAATAAACTAAAAGGAAAGAATAAAGAAAGAAAGAAAATTAAAAACCTAACTATTTACAACCTACTATTTAGGCTTCACACTAACTATACACTAAAAGTCTAAATAGTTAAGGTTCCACCCAAAATGGGATTTGACTTTGAAAGATCAATGATGGACCCTCTAAAATAAACATGCCTCCCGAAAAATAAGAATTCCGTTTGAACAAAGGAAGGCACATGTAAGGCGTAAGAAATGAACCATCGCCAATTATCAATTTTTGGGGGACGATGGGGGATTTGGATAATAAGGGGGAAAAATACACTTGAGGTCCAAGAAAAATTGACTCATCTCCGAAAGGTTTTTCAATTAGAATGGGAGATGGTTCATATGTGGGGATAACATCCATCATAGAAAACAAGAAAGGCAGAGTGTCCTCAGCGGCAAAAGGTGTAGAAGTTTTAAAAGTTTCTACCGACTCTAAGAATCAACCGATAATTCTAATGGTTCAATCACGAAAAATATATATGGTGATGAAATAATTCAATCTCAATCAACATATCGTTGGAAGGAGATTGAATTTCGAGGGAGAAAGATTCACATTCGATGAGAAATTCTTTAAAAAATTGAGGTGAAACACAAGTTTCCAGCTCCTCGTTGTTTAGCACAAAAGAATCATTCTCATCGCAAAGTGAGTCAAGTCTCAATCCATCACTAATAAGGCTTCCCAAACCTTGGGATTAAAGAAGAAAACTTTCTTCCAAAGTAAGCTTCCTCGACTCTAGAACCTCGGAATACTCATTTGGTTGAAACTCGTCTTCGAAATTATCAGAATAAAAATTATCACTGGATTCGAACAATGAATCCAACTCAAGATCCCAATAAAGATTTTCATTCCGATAATTGTTTTCAAGTCTTTCATTCTCAAGAAAATCTTGAAAATGGAAAACTTGAAAACTATCCCCAAAGTAAGAATCATTAGAATGACCATAATAAATATAATAGTGGGACATGATTACCTCATTGTTTGTAGATGGAGAATTCGAGCAAGAAAGTGAGCAATCGCGAATCAAAGTTTCTTAGCGCTCAAGTGTGCAAATCCTATAAAAAAGGTTAAAACAAAGAATACAAATACAAGAGAAAAAACCTATGACACAATAAAACAATTACAATCTAAAACTAAACACTCCCCGACAACGACGCCATTTTTGATGAAGCGAAAACCGTGCGCTCATGTAAAGACGCAAATCGTTGTTTTTGGTTTCCGACCAACATACAAAAAACCTCAACTACAACTACACTTACGAGGCAAGCACAGAGGTAAGTCGGGTATCGTATGAAATCCACAATGAGTGATTGAATTTTAGGTTGATAATTGTTTAATACTTCAGAAATAAAAGTGTAAAAGGTAATGGGCTGTTATGGTGAAAAAGGAAAAAGAGAGAAATTAATTCTAAACAATATTAAATAAAACGGGAGTCGGGATCGCATCCCTACCATGGGCTAAAAAACTAATAACTAGAATTTTGGTTTGAAAACATTTAACCGAGCATTTTTAGTTAATCATAAACATCAGGAAGCATAAATTTAACTCAAAGTTGTGAGATAAAACATTTAATTCAAAATCGTCACATGCGTCTTAAAATCCAATTATCGCTATAAACACTAACATTGTGTGGCCAAAAAAGTTAAACGCATAATAATTCCATTTTAATACACGCGGTTTCAATCAAATGTGATTTCATACAAAATCTAATTTTCGGAGCTCGATGCCCATCAATGGCGGACACACGATCCAAACCCTCTTTAACTACTCACTACACATGAGTAAAACTAATTAAACACTAATTAACTAATGAAAACAACTAATTAATGAACAAAATAATTAATCTAGGCATGGAAATAAAAAAATAAAGCAAGAAATCAAGAAGAAAAACTAGAATAAAGGAAGGGGATGATGAATAGAACTTACAAAAGTGGGTATAAACACTAGGAGAGAGGGAGGAGAGAAAGCTCCCCAAAACCTAAACTAAACTAACCTAAAATGATAGATAATGGTTCACCCAACTTAAAATAATGTTTTTATATATATATCCAACCAAAAACCAAACTAAAAAAATGAAATTTTCATCTGGCATGGCAAGTCGATTCGCAGAAGTGCGAATCGATTCGCACCCTATAAGTCTGTAATTCTGCAGCTTGGTCCAACTTTATGAAAAATGTCGTAATTCTTCGTTATAACTCAGAATTAGGCATGCTCAGAGGATACATGAAGATAAATCAGAGGGATACAACATCTAAGAGACATTAGGACAAAAAACGAAAATATGAAATGACTAAAATGCCCTTAAATGTGCACTTGAGTGTGAATTTGAAGTAAAAATCATCCTAAAAATGCCATAACCTCTTCATTACAACTCGGATTCCTGCATCGTCGGCGGCCACTCGAAGAGAAATCAAAGGAATTAAAATTCCATGAAGAGTTAGGGATAAAAATCCTAATGCTAAAATTACTAAAATGCCCCCAAAGCTGCAATATTCAATGAAACATTTTTGGAAAGCATCCGAACTTCATACGAAGCATCCAAATACCTACAAAAGCTCAATTAACCCCTGCAAAGCATGTATATATAGAAATATGAGGTTGTCTAGTTAACGAGCATAAGTGTAGGGATTAAGATACCCGATGGGGCTACTAACGCATAGGTCAACGGGTGAAATACGTAATATTTACGTCGTATCACATGGTTTATAATTTAAAGATGCATACATTCAAAGTTCGAGTTGTTTAAGTAACTTGATAATCATACGGATAACCCGTGGTGTCCCTGAATATCTCCTCTAATATTGGTTTAGTAGAAAATTTGAGTATATCCGTAAGTGTTTGGATGTGTGTGAAATACAAGAGCCTTTAGTGGATAACGGATTTGGGTTGGGGAGTTCCTCCTTGCAGGCCGGGTTGGGCGGCTACTCTCTTGGACCAAGATAAATGGGTCTCCACAGTTGGATTGGTCGAAACCTCATATATGTGACAGTTAAATTCTTTCCTATAAAGGACCGTTGTCTAGTGATAAATCTTACTTTTTTGATAGATTTTGTGTATCTTTCATAGAAAACCGTTAAAAATAAAAAATTCAGCCATAGATTTTGTGTGGATTTACTCATCACTTTTTTTCGTCTCGACGAGAGTCATCTTAGCTTTGAAATTGTGTGTCCACACGTTCATTGATGACTTGTTGGATACTTAAGGTCTTATTCTCCCTAAAAAAAGTTAGAGTTTTTATTTTTTTTATTTTTATGAAAGCTTGAGTTTTTAAGAGAGAAAGACATATGTTGAAAATCACTATTCGCTAGAGTTTTTCTTCAAGATTCTTTGAGTGTTGTTGAGATATCCTTGTTGATTATTTCTATCTAAAGTCATTTGAAGTTTCATTACTTCTTCTCAAGACCTGAACAAACATTTCACAATATTGTTCTTAAGAGAATTCAACTATTTTTTATATCTTAAAAATTCTTGTGAGTTTATTTTGATTAGGCAAACACTTTTAAAACTTCCATCAACCTTTAGAAATATTAAATCCTAGAAAGTTATATATTCAACTTTAGCTTTTCACTTGTTCTATTGGGACACAAATTTTACTTCAACTTTAAAAAATATTTGGAGATTAGTTCAAACATGACATTATCGACGAAAGTTCATACTTGCGATGTGGCGAATTGGTGGAGAGCGATTCGTGCTTACTCTTCCTACGAAAAGGTGGAAAAAATGATTGTGGAGGATATTCTTTATTGGTTCAAGTTTGTAATTCATTTATCTTTTTGTGTAAATATTTACCTATATAGTGGAAGGTGTTAGTTTGGCCCTATCTTTTTCCCAAAAAGTGGGTTTCCCTCGTATAAATCCTCGTTTCAAGTGCATGATTTACTATTTCACAATTTCATTCCTTTATTTTTGTAATAAAAATATTTTAACAAAGAATCATTTTGTAAATCACTTTATTGTCACTTAGACGCCAGGATAAGCTTTTCCTCGAATTTGGATTAAAGGAAAATATTACCACATCTTTGGTAATAATTCTTATAGGTGGAAAAATCCTAATGTTATGGAATCAACATAATTAAGACGAGAAAAATAAAAATTCGCAATCACATAATAACACAATATGTACGTGGTTCGATAATGTTCCTATGTCCACAGGGGTACTTCTCTCTCTTTATTGATCAATTATAGATGATAAAGATTATATGCCCCCTTTTTCAGGGCATGGGTTACATTTATAGAGAATAAAAAGTGGTCGAGTATTATGGAATCCATGACCTTAGATAACTATCTTGACCTGATCAGTTGAATCTAGTTTCGTTATTACTATTGATTGGACTCAATCCATCTTTATCTCTTTAAGCTGTCGTTGTTTCCAATTCCACTGGATACGTGCCAAATTCTCCTGTCTGATCGGATAATTACTCTAAAATTTCCCCCAAACCTTTATAACCTAAATAGGGTGCAGAGATTTTCTCACTTACTGAATATATTCCAAACGTGATCGACTGTGAGTTTCGATCGCCCATAGAATCTATGGTCTGAAGGTTCCAACACTTGGTGTCTTTTGAGTTGAAAACTACCTTTAATTTTCCCGTTAGACTCAAAGTGGGAACTTGTAAGTTTCCTTGGTATTTCTGGGGCACATTTGTAATTTTGCATTGATGCGGTAATGTTTGCCTATTGCCATTAGGGGCATGCCCATTACAATGAGTTTGCCTTAGAAGTTGATCCTCCTACTTAATGAACTTAGCGTCGTCACTTTGGAGTGCATTTTTTAGTTCTTTTGTGTTTCAAAAATGATTTGTATCCATTTTCCTTCACATCTTCACTATAAGTTCATCTCTTTCCCTTCCTTTATTTTTTTCGACCCCTGGTCTCCTATACTTTAGTTTCTATTTGGAGGGAAGGGAAACCTCCATGATCTACTCTCCTGTGACCAACTTTTCCTTTTTTTTCTCTTTTTTAGGTCTAATGGCAATGATGAAGCATTATCGAAAAGCAACCTAATTTTGCATTATCTCCCGTTCGGTGATGCATTTCGGCTTATGGTGATACGTGAAGGGAACAACCTTCATGGTGTTGAGCCAACCTCATCCCAATATAGTGTTATAGGGGGATTCAATGTCTATAACTAAGAATTCTATTAACTTAGATATATTATTGATTTGTACTGTCAACACCACCTTTCCCAGGGTCGTGGTCATTTTTCCAGCAAAGCAGACCAAAGCAATGGTTGCTTTCTTCATAATTTCCATCTCAAATTTGAGCTTGTTAAATAGTTGTGGGTACATGACCTCTGAGGATCTTCCTCGATTGAATAATATCTTGTCCACATCTTGCTTATAAATTCTTAGAGTGATTATTAACGCATCGTGATGCGAAATTCTGACTCCAACTAAGTCTTCTTCAGTAAAAACTATATTCTTGTCGTTGTCAATGACTTCTGGTCGATAACGCATGCTCGTTGGAGTTTTAGCAGGGGAAAGCAGGAAAGACTATGTGACCGCAATAATCTTCTTCAATTCGACCTAAATAGCATTACCTTGGATCTAATTCGGGCTTGAGGCATCGTGGATGAACATGAACTCGTGTCCCATCTCATCATCGTTAAAGACATTGTCAAAAACCTGCTCGCGCTCTATAGTGCTTTTCTATATATTCATCTAATTCTCTATCTTATGACCATTCTCCTTGTGGTAGGAACACCTCATGGAAATTTTTTTGTTCGATTGATCTACGATAATATTACTCACCCACTTGAATTATCGTATCCTTATTCAAGATTTTGTATCTTTATTCTTATTTAATATTTTGTATATCGTCTCTTTAAAAATTGTATTGATCTCCTGGTTATCTTAATGGGATCCACCTTGTTGTTGCCTTGAAGTTCTCTATTATGCTTCCTTGCCCCTTTATTGGGGGCATTCTCTTTGTCTCTGTTCTTGGTCACCTTTGGTCGACCGTTATCCTATTCCATGCCAACCACATCTTATAATTTAACATACTTCTCAATCCTGGATATAAGGTCATCAATGGTACTAGCATCCCTCTTAGTGAGGGATCGATGCAACTTGGAACTGCTCGACATGCCAATTTTGAACAAAGACATTACCACGTTCTCCGATCAATCCATAACTTCATTATAGGGTTTACAGTAACTCCGAGCTTATTTGCGTAAGGTTTCTAGTGGTATTTTTTTTTATAGTAAGGAGTGAATCCATTCTTTTTGGATAGAAACTGCTGGTAATGAACCTGTTGGTAAAGGCCTCTGAAACTTATGATCGATCTATATCGTAATTTCTTAAATCACTTTTATGTGGTATAACCAAGACTAGAAGGGAATATGTGACACATTAGGGCCTCATTATTGCTCCATAGGGTCATAGCTTTTCGGTTCTAGTGAAAATGACAGATGGGGTAGCTCTTCCTATTATAGATTTTGAATCTAGGGATAACGATCTTCTTAGGAGGTTTTGGCTCTTGACCTCGATAAAGGTGACTTCAAGTGGCTGATGAGGGTCCTCCTAGTCATCTCCTTAGTGGATCTTGCGCCTTAATGGGAGGGGTACTCGTCTATGTCTCATCGGATAAGGTTGTAGAGATCACTCTTGTGATGACTTCTTTCCTAATTTTTTTTAGTTTGAATGCTCCCACCCTTAGAGTGTTCCTGATCGCACTGCCAACTCCTTCATCGACTGTGAGTTTTGTTCTTCTTAGGGTTAAGAGTTCATGCATGACATTTGCGTTTATCCTCGTGGAGTTCCTGATCCATTCTTTCCAGATGATGCTGAAGCCGGGCATTCTCTTTTCATTTGTGGCATGTGGCATCCTCCTATTGACGAAGTCTCCGTTAATAGGCGTCCACCTGCTATGAAAATTTGTTGGATTGTGGAGGTTCATTGCTTTCCACAGTTTGTTCCTCCTAAGGACGATAATGTGAGCTAAGAATAACGTCTCCTGTTGGGATGAACCTCAAACCTAACTCTAGGTGTTGGAGGTCCATTTTGGTAATCTTTTGACTGTCGTCAGACTATAGGCGTGGGTTGTGTCAGCGTGACTTAGTTGCTCGTGGGATTTTCTTATTCGAGAGAAAGGAAATATATTCCCATAGACGATGCCAATTGTCCTAGAAAAAATCCTAATATTATGTAATCAACACATTTAAGACCAGCAAAATAAAGTTCACAATCACATAGTAATACAGTATATACGTGGTTAGTAAATGTTCCTACGTCCACGAGGTATTTCTCTCTCTTTATTGGTCGATTGAATTTGATAATCATTGCATGCCCCTATGGTGTGGGTCGTATTTATACAGAATAGAAGAGGTTAAGTCATGTGGGACTCCATGACAGATAACTATCTTTACCTAATCGGCTGAATCTAATTTTGAGATTTTCGCTGGTCGTCCTAAATGTATCCTCATCTCTTTGAGTCCTGGTTGTTGCGAATTTTGTCGGACATGCGTCACCTTCTCCTTCCTGGATGGATAATTACCCCATAATTGTAATTTAGGTAGTTTTGTTATAAGTCTCTTTATCTTACACGCACTCTTAATTTTTTCGTCCATGATAGAATTCAAAATGTCAAGGATTGGGAATCAAAGTTGAAAATTTGATAGTTTGAGGAAAAGTTATTTATAAATTTATTTATTTGTTATTTTTTTGGTATATTTCGACATGTTGAGATCTTTTTTTTAATCTACGAATGTACATGTATTTATTTATGAGTATTTATGATTCTCTAAATGTATATATTCTTTTTACATTATGTAATATGTATATGATTTGGATTATGACTTTTCATGTATCTAAGATTCACACTATGATTGTCTAAAATCGAATTAAACCATATCGAATCTAGAATGAGAAAAACCTAACTACCTAGGTTCAGTTTTGGCCCTAAAATTTCCAGTTGTGATTAATTTGGTCCAGACCACAAATTTCCCCAAGATCAGACCTTTTACACCCCTAAATGTATTAATTAATATGACCTTTATGATGATTTTGAGGGAGATGAAGAGTATGCTCAGAGGCCAGGTCTTGGATCAATTTTAATGGTTTCTTTTTATTCGTATTAAGAAAAATAATTTAGGAAGAATATTCGTAGGGATGTGAGTTTTGGGATTAACTAGTTGGGTCTTTATGAGAAAATATGAGGGAAAATGAAGTGATTGTGAGGGAAAGCTAATTTTTCACGACTTCTTCAGGTTTAAGGAGCATTATAAATCTCTTTATTGATATATACAAGAGTGTTAAAGTTAGTGGCTTGTAAGCATCATTTAGATATATAATTCTAGATAATATTTATAGGAAATAAGAGAAACTCGAGATAAAATTTCAGAGTGATAGATAGAGGTTTTTTTATAAGAAAATAATATTATTCTATTTACAAATCAACATTTTGGAGGATTATAGTGCTTTGTTCAAAGTTGACATTTTAACAACTTGAGGTAGGTATAGTCCACCGTGATTATTTGTGTTCTATACATGTTTAACTTTATGAGTTTATTTGTACTTCATGTTATGTGTTACACACACATACACACACACACACATATATATCCTTGGTACACACATATTATATTCTTATGTGCATGCAATATAGAATTTGGGAGATCATTCTAGATGATTTTATGATTTATGTATAGGGTTGACCCCAAGGTTTTGGGGCCAGGGAAAAATAATAAAATGAGCCCCACAACAGATATTAACTTTTTTTTAAACTTAAATTTGATGGAAGATATTTCTACAGACAGTTAAAATATGGAAATATGATATTTTAATAGTTCATATATTTTTAGGGCCTAAAATAATTTCAATTATGGATATAGGACAACAAACATTTGGTTTCCATTTTTAGTCCCTATTTTCAAATTATCGATTGACATGGCATGCTGTGATTGGTTGACATTTTACGGAAGTGGATTCGTATTAGCGGCTTATTCAAAACTAAAGACTAAAATTACAAATAAAATGTTTGGCGTCCTATTTCTAGAATAAATATTACAATAGACCCTAAATTTACAAAATCCATTTTTTAATTACGTATTATATACGACACCAAGGATCAATCAAGCATAATGTTCCTCTATTAAATTATCTCTGTTGCAAAAGGTCTTCAAATCCACCCTATCACTACCATTCCAAAAAAAATGTAAAATAAACTAATTTTGACAAAGTATTACTTAATATAAATATATTAGTACTTAAACTAACTCCAAAACACAGAAGATAAAATGGAATTGAAAAAAATTTGCTCCTGGGAGATTAAAAATCAATGCGAGATATTGGGTTAAGAAAAGTTAATGAAACATATTACACGAAATAGTGATTTTTAAATGCAAAAAAGATGTTTAATGTTAAACAATGAATTTACATATTCTTTGAGCAATCTGTTGAATATGTTTGAAGAGAACAACGGAATTTTTTTTAACAAACGACATTGCTCTATGATTTTGTCTTATCCCATAAGAATAGAGTTTCCCTAATTAAGTCACATTGACTTTTTAACAATTAAATAGGTCATATTTATAATTTTTTAGGACTTTTTCCCCCACAATTTTACTCTTTTAAAACCAACAATCCGTAACTTCTTAAGGGAAGTTACATAAGTAGTTGAACATTTTTTTAATCTTCAAACGATCATAACGTTTGATTGACAAATCCGTTTTTTGCAAATTTACTATTTTTGAAATCTATTCGCCGAGATCTATCAAACATAGTCCATGAAGCCAATAAAATTTCAAAGAAAAAATTACACAAACAGTAAACTTTATTTACTGTATGCACCAGAAAATGAAATAGTTTTATATCTGTGACATTTTCACAAACAGTAAAATTTATTGTGCTCATAAGAAAATAAAATTAAGATATATATCAAATAAGATCCAGGGAGTCCATAATATTTTAATGAAAAAAATTATAGAGACAGTAATATTTAATGTGTAAACCTTTGAAAATAGAACTTAATTAATGCTTGAATAGTCAATAGGACTTAATTAAAAAAAATCTCAAAATAGGAATTACATATACTTGTACATATTAACTGGATTCTCACATTAGTTGTTAAGATTAAACAATAGTACAAACAAATTGTTTAAATAAATGGGTCAATTAATGTACACACACACACACACACACACACACACACACACACACACACACATATATATATATATATATATATATATATATATATATATATATATATTGTAAAATTTATTGTATGCACAAAAAAATAAATATCTTTATATCTCTGATATTTTCACTAATAATAACATTTATTGTGTTAATATTACACAAACAGTAAAATTTACACTATTCAGTAGAAAATGAAATCCATATATTTATAAAACAAGATCCATAGAGTCCATAATATTTCAATCGAAAACAATACAAAGACAGTAAGATTTAATGCGTGCACCTTTAAAAATAGAACTTAATTAAAAAAAAATCTCAAAATAAGAATTACATAAAACAATACATATTAACTGGGTTGTCATAGTAGTTGTAATAATAATACATAAGATAATATTGTATAAACGGAGTTTGAATCCACCGCAACTATAGTTTGGGGTGAGTAGTGTTGGAGAAATTGTAATATTGTGCAGAAAATAAAAGAGAAAATAAATAATTTGGGAAACGATGTGTCAATTAATGAGATACGTGTCAATTCATAAATACACATAACACTTAAAATATGTCTATTCATGAACCAACATGACCATTAGAATAATTCTTACTCATGAAAAGACACATATGAGTCTATAAAAGGGAGAAGATCCCACCATTTTTAGTATTCCTTTTTGTGAGATTATTCTCTTATTTTCTCTTTTATTCATTAATTTATTCAATCAGTTTTGGCGAGTGTTAGTTGGAATCCTTTAGGATTGCTAACTAAAGATTCCATTGGACTATTGTATCTTGGAGGTGAGTTGTCTAATACCCGATAGCAAACTCTTGTAGTGAGGGCAAATAAAATCTTAAGGAAAGTGATTCTTCATGCCTCAATTCACCACAAATTTGTGTTCAATATTTATCCCCTTCAATCTTAAGGTTTTATTTGATCATTACTTCAAGGCATTACCAACACTTTCTAAAAACAATATTTGTGATCTACAATGGAGGATTTTTTATGTGTTACAAAACTACTCGTTCATGGTGAGAGTAAGATGATGCAAATTGCAGTGATGTATAGTTTTAAAAGGGTACTCAATTTCTTATGTATTACAAAAGATAGATTCACATTGTCGTGTAATTTTATTCTCGATGGGATTTATGTGATGATAATTTCATTCAAATTTTATATCATGTCTTTGATTAATTTATATGCATATTGTTTGTTAAAAAAGATTTGCATATGTATTGGTTCATTGACTACTGATGCATATAGCTTTCATTCAACCACAGTGGTAAATGACAAATAATTTATGTCAGAATTAATTTCAGTAATATAAATCATGAAAACTGATACTATGTCCATTTATTAATGGATGAAATGTGACGTATTGAAGATAGCAGTTTAAATGTTAAAACAATTGTTAATATACACAACAATTAAGAAACTCATGATCCTTTTTTTTGTTTCGTTCCCTACGACCATTCCAATTGGTTATCTGATATTAGTGTGTGCATATGAGTTTTAATATGTTTGTTTATGCCCCATCATATGATCTCTGGACAAGTACCATGACATCGGGAAAGATTTAGATTAAATGGTGAGTTAGGTACAAAAAGTATATATATAATGGTGTATATAATTTGAGAATATTATCCATGGCTAATAAATATAACTCTTGTAAAACAAATTTTTATTTTATGAAAAGATATGTTCTTTTCTAAATAGACTCTTTAGCAACATTTTTGATGAACCGTCAAAATTACAATAAAAAGTTGCACCATTCCGCGATGGTTCATAAAATAGTCACACTTTTATAGTGAACATTTTTGGCAACGTTTTGGAAAATTCATTGTGAGAAAAAAATATGTTTAGTTATATTAGTTTTGATACCATGTATGGAATTTCATTTATATGAAAGATCATATATATTTAAGTATATACACATTCTTGGTTCTACAAAGTTCTTGTCATGATATAATATTTATGGTATGTGATAAAATTATGAATCTTGGAGTGATTTTTATTTGCACGCTAATTATTTAAATGTATCTTGATTATTATGTGTTAGTAATGTGACATGCACATGTTTTGATATTACATTAAAAAATGAGTTATATGAGAGGTACAATTTTAGATATAGTTGATAAATTCACAACCGACCGATTTAACGACTGCTTTAAAGATGGAATAATCTAATCATAAATTCATTAAAGACTTTATTGTGATTGTGAGATTGAGTTTAAATAAGACAATTTTGTCCTAGGAGGACAAAGTGAAATCACTACACATATAAGTATGAAATATATATATATATATATATATATATATATATATATATATATATATATATATATATAATATGATATGCTCATGACATAAAATTTCATTAAGCAATTGATTACTAATAAACATTTTTGGATGTAATATTATTAATATATAGATAAGTTTTTTTATATTTGGGTTCAAGTATTGTTATAATAAATGTCCTATTAAATAATAGGATGTCAAGATGTTCGTTGAATACCAACTAAGGAAAACACAAATATATAGAAAAAATATGGAAGAACAAGACAATTGAAAATATTTGGAATGGAAATGAGAAAGGTTAAGTATATTCTGATAAATGATAATAATGGTGGATATTATTTCATTTGTCGATGACCATCTCATTAGTTTTGGAATTTGTGTATGCCTATCTAAAGACAACAATTATTATTAAGGATATGAACGAGATCTCTGTAAATATACCCATTGGTTGTGTAAGTCAAAGAAATAAAATGAGTGTGCAATATATTGCTCGAAATAATATTGTGGCCACAACGGGTGTTGTCTATTTCTTTGTAATGTGATAATGATATACTTTGTCGAGAATATACAAATTTGTAAAATAGACATGTTAAGACATAGTGCCAAATAATTAATAAAATTGGCGTTATTGATATTGTTTATGTTAAGGTAAGAAAGAACTTACAATATATCTTGACTAAAGGAATCTGAAGAGATTTAGTAAATAATACACATCTAGTGGAATGAGACTAAAACCCCTTGTTGAAAATCACTAGTTATGGTAACCCAACTTTGTAATAGAACCACCACTATTCCAAAGTTTAATGGGAAAAAACAAATTACTGATAAGTGATTGTTTGTGCACTGAAATTTTGATATTGTCCCTTCCAGGAAGTCAGTGCAAATTGCTACGAAATACGTATGAGTTATAAAACTCTCAATGAAGTTAAAATCTGGGATTTATGTCTAAAGTAGCAAGGACATGAAAAAAACCCTTCATCTATGTGAACATAAGATGTGGTTCCTCTTCTGACAAGAGTATGGGTTTTCTCTTGTAAATGTTCATAAGACCAAGATAGAACACAATGCCATAATAGTGCTAATTTTTATAATAACATCTCATAGAAACTGAGATATCTCATGTGTGATGTATTTTCGGTGTTAATATATTAAGACAAGGTTTAATGCATAGCATACCTATGTCTTAGTTATCACATTGAAGTTCACTCACTAATTGAAGATTTAAATCGAAAGATACCTTCTTGTATTCATGAGTATATCAATGAATAAATTGACAAAATATTACAATTTAGTGGGGGATTGTTGGAGAAATTATACTATTATGTAGATAATAAAAGAGAAAATAAATGATATGGGAAATGATGTGTCAATTCATAAATAGACATAACACTTGAAATATGTCTATTCATGAACCAACATAACCATTTGTATAATGCCTATTCATGAAAAGACAAATATGAGTCTACAAAAAGGAGAAGATCCCACTATTTTTAGTAATCCTTTTGGGAGATAATTCTCTTATTTTCTCTTTTATTTATCATCTTATTCAATCTTTTTTGGCGAGTGTTAGTGGGAATCCTTTAGGACTGCTAAGTAAATATTCCATTGGGTTGTTGTATCTTGGAGTTAATTTGTCTAAAACTCTATAGCAAACTCTTGTAGTGGGGGAAAATAAAACCTTAAGAAAAGTGATTCTTCATGCCTCAATCCATCACAAATTTATGTTTCAATATTTATCCCCTTCAAGTAGGGGTGGCATGGAGTGCCGCGGTCACGATCCTTTAAAAATAAGAGAATATTTGATAAATGGGTGTTTGAGCGTCTAAATGGGTTAACCTAAAAATAGGTGTCTTTTTTATAATATATATATATATATATATATATATATATATATATATATATGTATGTATGTATGTATGTATACACACACACACACACACTAATTGACCCATTGATTTAACCAATTTATTTGTATTGTTGTTTAATCCTAACAACTAATATGACTACATGTAACAACCCGTGTTTTCTCACGTAAAGACTGGCCAAGCATGATACGTCGAAGATAGGGCTTGCTTGTCAATTAATACCATTCTTAGCATAATTGTAAATATAAATAATTATAAGTAAAGGACCATTATTTGAAATGTCATGAATATATCCATAATATTTAAATAGATTCAAACTATCACCAACTAAATAATAAATCTAACCAGTATAACAGAATCTCAACCAACATAAAGTAAATAAGTTCTGGGCGTATGCCTTTACAAATGTTCCAAAATAAATAAATAACTACGGAAAGAAAAGCACCTATGCTATAATCGATGGATCTGAAAATTGATGAGCAAAACAGATTGCAAGACTGCTACAACACAATCTATCTATCCCCGTCTAGGAGCACCTGGGGGGGAGAAAATATTTGAATTTGGGTCAAAGCCCGAGATGTTTAAGAATTGACTAAATTCATTTAAGATGCAATAATATAGTTGATACAAAATAAACATTCCCCCTTCCTCACTCACTGGCATTTAACACCTCACCCCTCATCTATGTGTGATATTATTCACATCCTAATACATCCCAAATAATAATTATGACAACATGTCAAATTTATAATAATGGATTTATCAATAATCAAATATTCTGGTGTACCACTACATTTAATTTCCAACACCCATACTATCGCTGTCTCATAATTTTCAAATAAATGGCATGAACATCTATTATGCATTATAGGATCAAAATTATAGTTATTATCCACATTATTAAACAATTAAACTTATCTCATTACAGTACTGGTAATTATTTATATATGTCCTTTCATATATTTGAAACTCAAACGCATCTACCATTGGTGTCTAATTCGTACTCTATCGGCAAGTCCGGAGGATTCTCTTATCCTAAGCGGACATCATAAAACACACATAAATTGGGGGAGGTCTCTACAGAGGATACCTATTCACGTCCCATACCTACCAGTGACACAGGTTGGGTCAGTGTGAACACCTACCTCTCATAGATGGCACCTCCACGTAATACCTATATGACCTACACAACCTTAAGCCCACATGTGCTGACGTGTGGTACCCAGTTCAAACATACGAAACCCCGAATCAATAGGGAAATCCATGAATATTGGTATGTCCACACAAACACATAATAGTAGATATTATTATCTCATATAATAAGTATGGGTAACTGTGGGTACCCGAAATTTAGAACCATGGGCCCGGACGAGTATCCCAGTCCTGGTGGCCCAAAGTCCGGGCCCCTCATCTCTTATATTAATCCGGTCTCCCCCACGTTTCCACAATTGGAAGTTATACGGGAGATGGAAAACGTGGAGAAACCCATCACCTCCACTTACCTACATGTACATGTATATATTAAACCCTAGGTTTGGGGCAAAAGGACAAGTTGTATTCTCTGTAATTACTCTCCGGAGTGTATAGAAATAATATCGACTGCACCAACGTGGACGTAGCCACATCCTTGCTGAACCACGTACATCCTTTGTTGTGTGATTAGCATCTTATATTCCTTGTTCTTTCTTGATAATTGCTTCTCTCGTATTTATTTGTGTTGCATAATAATTGCCTCCATAATTGGTGCCGTCTGTGGGAAACGTTCATCTTTCCCTGAGAAGAGCCCACGTCAAGAAAGGAGTTTAAGATGTATGGTCACAGCAGCAATGCTCCCCAAGTAGGAGATATTCAAGAGCCACCTGCTCCTCGCAGGATTAGGTCTGAAGTCTGACATTCAGATCAGAGAGCTCGCCTGGAAAGACGAGCCTCAGAAGAAAGTCAGGGACCAGCGAGGTCCACGCAAATATCCAGGTTGATTGATGCGTACGAGGCAAAGCTCCACGAGCAGAGGGAGTCTTTTCGCAGATAAGAGACTGAGAATGCTCTCTTGAAAAGAAGACTGGAAAGACTGGAGAGGGAGCTTCGTTCTGATAACTGGAGACGCCCATATCGCACTCCTAGCCCTCAGGCGAGCAAATCTCGCAGCCGAGGAAGGAACCCTAGGCGAGAATCTCAAAGGGACGAAGGAGGCGAGTCAGACGATGACCTCCGCAAACAGCTGCGAAGAGCTAACCGCTACCAGAGCCCTGCTCGGAGTGACGAGAACATAAGAAACATGGTCCGCAGGGAGATGGACCAGCATCCCGCTCACCACGGAACAATATCAACCAGAGAACTCGCGAGGCGAGCTCTCAAAACACAGATGAAGTCACCTTTCACAAGAGAAATCGAAGAGGAGGAAGCTCCCAAGAATTTGCCATTCCAAGGTTCAAAATTTACGAAGGAAAAACTGATCCCATCGATCACATCAGGCAATACCGACAGGCCATGACCCTCTGGAGTCACCAAGATGCCCCGATGTGCCGCATTTTTCCCTCGAGCCTTCATGATGTAGCACAGAAGTGGTTCGAAAGGCTCCCACACCGGTCGATCAAGAATTTCAAATCCCTAGCCGAACTCTTTATGGCCCGATTCATTACCAGTAGCTCCCATCCCAAAAGGATGGATGCTCTGCTAACAATGAAGAAAATGCCTCAAGAGACCCTCCGAGATTACGCGAAGAGGTACTGGGAGTTATTCAATGAGATCGAGGACTGCGTGGAGGAAGTGGCAGTGGCCTCCTTCGAAATTGGGCTCCTTAGTTCTTCCCTCCTCTACCAGTCCCTCACGAAGAAGGAAGCTATGACTATTGACGACCTAATGACCCAAATCGAGAAATACGCAAAGGTGGAAGATGTCACCCGCCCTAATACAGGAGAAAACAGTCGAACTAAGCTCACTACCAAGGTAGGTGAGAAAACTGAGAACCAGAGGAAAGGAGGAAAGAACGGAGGCAAAAATGGCTCCAAGAACGGAGGGAACCATGACGCGTCGAAAGTATTCCAGGCAGTCAACACCGTCTTCAAAGAACCAATTTACAAGATTCTTGCGAAGATCAAAGATGAGCGATTCATCAAGTGGCCCAAGAAAATGGGAGGAGATCCCTCGAAGAGGAGCAATGCATTGAGATGATCTTTTCACAAAGAGGGAGGACATAAGACCGATCACTGCAAAGCTCTTAAGTCTCACCTCGAGGAGTTGGCCCAGTCCGGGCATTTGAACGACTTTATGGAAAAAATGGCAGAGAAAGTGGCTGCCAACAGAGAGGCGAGACCCGCTAACGTGATGGAGGATGATGCTGGACACGAGTTCGCAGTAATCCACGGAGTATCTGACGTCAAGCAAATACAAGGGAACTCAGCTCGAATGGAAATGAAAAAACTTACAGCGATAATGCAGGCTTTTCAAATAGATCCAAAAAAGTCATAGTCAGGAAAGCATCGACTAGCAGAGGACGTCAACTATAACAAGCATATTGTTTTCACGGATGAAGATTTGATGGGAGTAAGGACCCCAAATCATGATGCCCTGGTCATTACACTCAGGATAGCCAACTTCTACATCGACAAGCTGCTCGTCGATCAAGGAAGTTCATCCAAAGTAATGCACCTTGACCTATTCAGGAAATTGAAGTTGAGCGTCGCTGACCTAAAGGAAGCTACTGTTCCTTTGGTCGGCTTCGCTGAAAAATGACCATGCCCCTAGGCAAGATAGTGCTGCCAGTTCGTGCTGGGAACGTCTCCAAGATGATTGAGTTTTTGGTAGTTGACATCGAATCACCGTACCAGGCCATCCTCGGTAGAGGATGGCTTCATGCGATGAAGGCGATCTCCTCGACCTACCATCAGAAGCTCAAGTATGTAACCGAGCGAGGAGTAATAGAGATCCACGATGACCAAGCGATGGCGAGGAAGTGCTTCATAGCAGCCATCCGACCAAAGCCAGAGAAGAAGGCCGGTCAACCCAGCGAGAAAGATGAAGAGGGTATGATACCTTCCAAGTAGCAATTAATGTATGGAAGACCTGGAGTAGAGGAGACCAGGCTCCTCCCCTCCGAGCGTTTCATCGAGAACCTGGTAGAAGTTATAGCCGACATTGGTGATAATAGCCGAACTTGCTGAGACACAACATAGATGTTTTCGCATGGGAACCATACGAGCTGCCTGGAATCGATCCTAATATGGTCTGTCATCAGCTGCACGTCGACCCCACATTCAAGCCAGTCACGCAAAAGGCACGGAGAACTGCACCCGAGAAGGCTAAAGCGGTCGAAAAGGAAGTCGAAAAACTGCTGGATGCATGATCCATACGGGAAGTGCAATTCCCCAAGTGGTTGTCCAACCCAATAGTAGTTTCGAAGAATAATGGGAAGTGGAGAGTTTGCATCGACTTCACTGACCTCAACAAAGCATGCCCTAAGGATAGTTTCCCCCTCCCAAAGATAGACCAACTAGTAGATGCCACTGCAGCTTACGAGCGAATGAGTTTCCTGGACACATACTCAGGATATCACCAGATCCTCTTGTATGCCCCAGACCAGAACAAAACGGCGTTCATCACGACAATTGGGTTATATTGCTACAAGGTCATGCCATTTGGGCTCAAGAATGCGGAGGAAACCTATCAGCGGCTGGTCACAAAAATGTTCAAGGATCAAATGGGAGACACAATGTAGGTCTACATCGTTGACATGCTCGTTAAGAGCAAGAAGAAGGAAAATCACCTCTCAGACCTGTCAAAGACCTTCGAAATCCTCAGGAAGTACCGAATGAAGCTTAATGCGAGCAAATGTTCCTTCGGTGTCCAATCAGGAAAATTTCTTGGATACCTGGTCAGTAAGAGAGGCATAGAAGCTAATCCAGACCATATCGATGCAATCAACAGGGTACAACCCCCTCGAACAATCCAGGACGTGCAGAAGCTCACTGGAATGCTCGCCGCCTTAAATCGCTTCATCTCCAAATCCTCCGAGAAGTGCAAACCTTTTTTCCAGCTTCTAAAGGGGAGTAAACTGATAGAATGGAGCCTAGACTGCTCACGAGCTTTGGATGACCTCAAGTTATACTTAAGCTCTTCACCGCTGCTTGTCATACCATAGAAAACGGATTCTTTGTACCTGTACCTCTCGGTATCCAATCACACTGTCAGCTCTGCGTTAATATGCGAGGTTGCAGGAATCTAACACCCCGTTTACTACGCGAGCAAGACCTTATTAGACGCTGAGAAAAGATACCTGCCATTGGAGATGCACGCCTTTGCACTAGTAATATCCTCGAGGAAGCTGAAGCATTATTTCGAAGCCCATACTGTCATCGTCCTTACATCGCATCCCCTTAAGGCTGTCCTAAGGAAAGCGGACTTGTCGGGCAGACTGTCTAAGTGGTCAATTGAGCTCGGCCGGTTTGACATCCAATTTCAACCAAGGACAGCTATCAAGGGTCAGATCCTTGCTGATTTCATAGCCGAATTCACGGGTAAGGAACTCTCCGACCAACCTCAACCAACAAAGCAAAAGAAGAACCAAGCAACAGAAAGAACCTGGAAACTCTTTGTTGATGGAACCTCCAACTCAAAGGGGGCAGGGGTAGGCATTGTCCTCATCACTCCAGAAAACACAATCCTCGAACAAGGAATCAGGATTGGATTTGCAGCCTCCAACAACGAAGCAGAATACGAAGCCCTAATAGCCGGTCTCCAAAAGCCACAAACTCTAGGAGCAAAACATTTACAGGTGTTCGGCGAGTCTCAGCTAGTCTCCAATCAGATAAGTGGAGATTACAATGCAAAGGATGAAAGAATGGCAACCTACCTAGCCTTAGTGAGAGAATTAATGTGAAGCTTTGAAGAGATCAACATCCAGCAGTTTCCCAGGGGGCAAAACAGTCACACTAATGCCTTAGCAGCCTTGAGTTTGGCAGTTGACTCTGACCTTAAGAGGGTCATCCCCATAGATTTCCTCATTTGTTCGAGCATTAACCACAACAGCAAGTTACCAAACACGGAAAAAGTACTCCAGGTGGGGATCAGCCCCCACCTGGATGGACCCCTTAAGGGACTATTTAAAGGATGGCACGCTCCCAGATGACAAGAAAACTTCCCACCAGATAAGAGTCAAAGCTGCTCGCTTTCACTTATCCATAGGAGGCGACTTGTATAAGAAATCCTTCTCCGGTCCCTACCTTAGATGCGTCCACCCAGGTGATGTCGAGCAAGTGCTACACGAGCTTCACGAAGAAATCTATGGAAGTCATATCGGAGGAAGGTCTCTAGCCTTTCGAGCAATGAAGGAAGGCTATTGGTGGCCCTACATGAAAAAGGACTCCGCAGTATATGTTCGTAAATTCCTGAATTGCCAATTCCACGCTCCTATGGCCCACCAACCCACCAACGATCTGAAGTCCCTGTCCATCCCATGGCCCTTCGCCCAATGGGGAATGGACATCGTGGGACCGCTGCCTACTGCCGTCGGCAATCACAAATACCTATTGGTTGCGACTGACTACTTCACCAAATGGATCGAGGATGAATCCCTGGCGAACATCCGAGATGCTGATATGATAAGGTTCATATGGAGAAATATAATCACTCGGTTTTGAATCCCCAGAACCATCATCATCGACAATGTAATGCGGTTCGAAAGTGGCCCCTTTCATAATTTCTGTAACGAACATGGGATCAGACACCACTTCAGCTCGGTAGCCTACCCTCAGAGCAATGGCCAAGATGAATCTTCCAACAAAATTATGATCGACGGATTAAAGAAGTGATTAGAGCGAGCCAAAGGCGCATGGGTAACAGAGCTACCCCATGTTCTATGGGCATACCGAACCACTCCTCGGCGAGCAATAGGAGAAACCCCATTATCGCTGACATATGGCATGGAAGCAGTCATCCCACTAGAAGCAGGTTTGCCAATAATGAGATCCAACCTTATCGACCAAGGCCTGAATGATGAAGCATTGCTCGCCGAACTCGACCTAGCCGACGAGCATAGAGAACTGGCCCTGGTGAAGCTAGCGAACTATCAGCAACAGCTCGTGAAGAATTACAACAAAAGGGTTATCCCGAGGGCATTCCAAGTTGGGGACTATGTTCTAAGGAAGGTCCTGGGTAGCACAGTGAAGTCGTCAGACGACAAGATAGGCCCAAACTGGGAAGGACCCTTTAAAGTAACTAAAGACGATCTGCAAGGAGCCTATCACTTGGAAATGATGTAGGGTAGAGAAATACCACGAGCATGGAACGCAGCTAATCTCAAGAAATTCTATTTTTAGATCTTTTTCTTATATTTCTTTTGTTATGAAGACAGAAGTTCATTTTTCTTATTACTAATGAAAGTTACTTAGTTGGTTACACTCTGATCGATGACAGTTGCATTCATCGCACATCTTTTCCAAATAACAAGCACCTTGATCACTACAGCAGGGGAATACCCCTCCTCAGGTCATCATCATAAAAAATGAGAGACCTCTTAGCATTGTCCCTGGCAATATATAAATCCCTACAGAGGATTCTTAGGCAATACGACCAAATCTTATACTGGTCATCAAACCTACTTCGGTTGAACAAAATCCTGATCGGATGAAGACATCCAACACCAGGTGTCCTCGCCAATTACCCTACTTAGGCCTAAGGGAGTGTGACGACACAACCTAAAAGGTAAGGTGGGGCACAATGGTACTTTGATATTATACTGGGCTGGGGGGACACTTCCATGACAAAACAGAAGAAATCATAAAGCAGCAAGGATACGAAAAGTAGGATATATACATTTATTTGGCAAAATTTCCCCAAAACACAAACTTTTCATTAATCCATCATATAACAATGATAATAAATGTTTAGTCGGCGAGCTTGCCCAAAGCATTTACATTATCAAAAATAATAAAAATATATATATAACAACTTAAAAAATCTCAAGGGGGTAGAAGCCTCTGAGCAAGATAATCAACCACTCGAGCTCTTCGTCCGTCATCAGGAGCAGGAGAAAACTCTTCCATAACCTCATTCGCATATGATTCCAATAATTGCAGAGGAATAGCATCGATGGGGATCCATCGATCGTCCCTCCTGAATGGGTTGGGCATTAGAGTGGAAGAAGACATCTCATGACGATACCATAGCACCAAGTTCCTCGAAACTTGCAGCTCCTTCAAGGCACTCAGCCATCCCCTGATGAAAGAAAGCTCCTTAAACTCAGATAGCCTTGTTGGAGCATCCGACCATCCTTGATGATAACCATCAGCCCACGCTTGCCGAGGACCTTTCTTGAATAAGTTCCGCAATCGGGTGACTTCCCTTTGAAGCCCAGCAGCGATTACATATGCTCACTGAACATCACCACGGAGTTCTTCCATTTCCCTATCGCGAAGTTCTTCTCCTTCCATGCTTCTTCTCCTGGTGCTCCTACTAACTCGCGGAAGGGGAGGTCGGGTGAGACTTCGCAACATGGGAGGGGTAACATTATGATCAACTCCAGCTCGCGATGATGAGGAGCCTTGTAATACTGCTTAAATGGTGCTCGGTGCGTGATCCCTAAGTTGTAAGACTTCCCTCCTTAGGTCTTCGTTCTCCTCCTGAAGGAACTCCCCAACTTGGTTGACCTCGGTGGCCTCTAGGAGTCTTGTTCTCAGCACATTGACTTCCTCCTACACTGAGGCACCAATGTCCTCTATCTCCCGGAGCCTGTCCTTCAGCCTAGACACTAGCTCGGATTGCTCCTTATATTTTTGATTTCTAGACCTGAGGGACTTGCAAAGCTTAACAAAAGCCTGGCGAACTTCAGGGCTCGCATTGGGACCAAGGGTCCTACCCAATTGGTAAGTAGCAGGAATGTAATCATCCACATCAACTAACTACAAGTGAAAGAAAGATAAGGGAGAGAAAGAGATCAGCACTAGCAGAAAGGAAGCTTTTTCATTAATAAAAATTGAAGTTACATCAGGCTGAAGGAATTTTTTTTTACCGAAAATGCAAAACTACAAAGACCTTATCAATTAGCAACCTCAGGAGGCCCAGAGGTGGATGGTCCTTTCTCCTTATCAGCATCAGCAGGAGCACCGTCCTCGGTAGGGATGACCTCTATCCCCTCATCAAGAGAAACTCCAGCAGGAATCGCCTGAGAGACAGGATCAGGGCCTTCAATAGCTGGGGCAGGGTCCTCGTCTACGACTGGCCTCGGCCCTGGATCATGCTCGTCGAAAAGTGGGGATGAAACATCCACCCCAGCAGCTATGAGAGACTTATTCCATCCTTTCTTGAAGTTCAGATGGCTGATATAACCTATCTGAACTTCAGCATCTTCGTATGCCGCAGCCCAACCAGAGTTGTAAGAGTCTTCCTTGGCAATGATAGCCTCAGACTCCTTCTTCTTCAGATCTTCAACAAGCACCCTTTTCTCCTCCAGCACAGAAAATTTGCTCGAGTAAACTTGGTCGTAGGCCTGCCTCAGCTCCCGTAGATCCGTGATCGCCGCATCCTTCTCCTTGCTCGCAGTAGCAAGAGCCAAATCGGATGAGATCCGAGAAGAGTCAATAACCTTAAAACTGGCTTCGAGCTCCTTACCCTTCAGCTTCAGGGCAGAGTTTTCTTGCTCCAGTTCACTGTTCTTCTTCACCAGCTCGTCACGTGAACGATACAGCACGACGAAGTCAGTAACAAACTGCGAAAAAGAGAAGATATTAGAAGAGGAAAATGAGGGAAGTCAGAAAAACGCAAGAGAAAAAGAAACCTTACCAGAACAAGCCTCTGACTAGCCTGAAGGGCCAGGTGCTCTGAACCTACTGCCCTTTGGCGATCAACCGGGAGGACAGCTCTCTCAAGCAGAGCCGGGGCCAGCTGACAAGAAATTGCCACGGAGGCCCCTTCAGGCAGAGCAGATACTGGGACTAAGACCTGCCCAACCTTCGTCCTCGCCTCAGCCTTTCTCTTCTCTTCCTCCTTCTCGCTCTTCCTCTTCTTCCTCTCCTCTCCTTCGCTCTTCTCTTCTCTTCTAACTTCTTCCTTTCTTCTTCTTTTTTCCTCTCTCTCTCTCTCACCAGCTCCTCTTCCTTCCTCCTCCTCTCCTGCTCCTGAGCGGAGGACCGGGAACCAGTAGCCACGGCCCCAGAAGTAGATTTTTATTTCTTCGACCTCTGTGCAAGGAGAACATGGTCCTCATCATCATCATCTCTAATCAAGTTCTTCCTCGGAGGAACCATGTCTTCACTTGAGCTTCTAAAAGTGCTCGACGATCTCCGAGCTTCAGAAACCTCCTCACGGTCAGAGGAACTGCTACTGTCAAGGCTCCTTCCACCCAAATTGTCACTCTCAGAGCTACTCTCCTCCTCGTCTAGCTGGATAGGCTCTGCAGTAGTATCTTTGAAGGAATCGAACTCTGGTATACTATCCACAGGCCTCGCTATGAAGCTGGAGCCAACGTTCTTATACTCGAGCAGGAAGGCAACAAATCTGGGGTGCTCGCCGTCACCTAAGGGCTCCCTGATTTTCCAAGACTTTACCAACTCTGAAAGACGGACCTCGTTGAGTGTAGGTTCCAAGTTCTTTGACTTCGCTGCGCAAAAAAAAGCAAATAAGAGTTAGAAAGGTCACAAATCAGCAAAAGTTGAAACAACAGTACAATGTCTACCTATATATTCCTCCCCGTAAAAAGGAACAGAGAATCTCTCAGACCTCGACCCTTCAAATTGGGGAGGGAACTGCCAATTCCTAACAAGGAAACCTTCTTGCCAGTAGTCCTTATGGGAATCAGGTAGGTTTACTACCAATACCCTATCAGGGCTCCTAGCTTTGAGGTATAAGACACCTGAATTAGTTCGAGAAAAGGAGTAACAAAAATAGACCTCGACAAGTCCTAACCTAGTACCATATAACTGATTTATCCTATGGACGCCATTTACTATTTTTCACACATTGGGTGAGCATTGTGCAGGAACAATATTAAAATAGCCAAAGAAATGCAGGAACAAATCATTGGGAGGGAAAGTGAGTCCCCCTTGGGAAAGTAACAAAACATGGATCCAGTGAGCATCATCTATATCCCTAACATTCCTAGGAGAGGAGGCACAACACTCAATATCTACCCACTCAGGAATGTTGTAAAACTTCCTAAATTCAGAGATTGACCTATTCCCAATCTTCGCCATTAGAAGACCCAAGAAAATCTACAAACCAAAGAGAAAGTACAAGGAAAGGGCACAAGAAACTTACAAAATAGGAGATCGGTTCAGGTGATGAAGAAGCACGAGCTCTGACAACTAAGAAACAATGGAAATGGAAATTGGGAGAAGAAGGTACGAGGTGCTAAAGTTCTCAGAAGATGGAAGAGTACTGGAAAGGCTGAAGCGACGGGAAAAAAAGTGGCTATCCCAACAAGCCTTCAAATTCTAATCATAGCGCACAATAAGCGAAGCGGGTGCCGCCAAATCAACTTCACAGTTTTCGAAGAATCGCAAATCAGCCATAATGGCTTATCATTTAAATCCATTGAACCCATAAAAATGGCCCAACAAATTTAGGGGCAATTGTGGGTACCTGAAATTTAGAACCATGGGCCCGGACGAGTAGCCCAGTCCTGGCGGCCCAAACTTCGGGCCCCTCATCTCTTATATTGATCCGGTCTCCCCCACATTTCCACAATTGGAAGTTATACGGGAGATGGAAAATGTGGAGAAACCCATCACCTCCACTTACCTACATGTACATGTATATATTAAACCCTAGGTCCGGGGCAAAAGGACAAGTTGTATTCTCTGTAATTACTCTCCGGAGTGTATAGAAATAATATCGACTGCACCACCGTGGACGTAGGCACATCCTTGCTGAACCACGTACATCCTTTGTTGTGTAATTTGCATCTTATATTCCTTGTTATTTCTTGATAATTGCTTCTCTCGTATTTATTTGTGTTGCATAATAATTGCCTCCACAGTAACTACTCCATAATTACCAAAGAAAGACCACCTAAAGTCCACAACATTTTTATTTATTAATAATTTACCATCCAGTGAATTATTAATTCCATTCCATAGAATAATTACTTAGCCATGTAATTTTTCCAATTAAATGTGGCATATTCTTACTTTTAATAATTTCCCCTTTTAACTCATATACAGTAAACCAAACCCCAGGCCCTAACCATAAAAGGAACGAATTGCCCAAAACCCCTTCACCTCTCTTAAACGAGGTTGTGGTAGTTCGCGCGACTTCATATATCGCTCGGATCGTTCGAACGATCCCCTCTTCCTTCCTTCGCTGCGCCAGCCATTGTTGTTCTCTCCAGTTTCAAATCTCAAAACCCAAAACAGTTCATAGAAAACCTAGAAACCAACCCATAAACAATATATATTTAAACCCAGAATTTACATCTGTTAAGGATTTTAACGATGGAAGTATTCTCCAAATTCCAACCCTATTTAATTCACAATAAGAGGCATCTTTCATGGGATCTACATCCAAATTTCAATCCGTAAATTAACAGCTACATACTCTACATCAATTAACCAAATGTACCCAATTAACTACCAAAACCCTAAGGGATCTACGGTAAATTTTAAGATTTTGATACCTAAATTTCTGGGACTAATTATATATTAAATTCAGTCCTCTACATGCATATAATATTTATTCATCATCAATTCATTCATATCAAATCTAAATCTCAAAAATTCAACGGTCGTTATAATGCATCAAGAAATACATTTAAAACTTAACTTAAGCAAGATAATTCTTGCCTTAATAGATTTGTAGAAGAATCCCCTTGAATCCCCTTTTATTTCCTTGCCACTTTTCTTCCTTTTTTGGTTTATCTCCTTCCTCTATTGATAGCAGTTATGTTAGGTCTTTCTGATTGATAGTGGTGCAGTGGTTTATCCCCACTTAACCACTTATTAAACGCCTAATCCCGAGTTGGGCTTAAAACCCAACTTTTGGACCCCTAAATGGACCCGAATCCATAACCCAACTAGTCCAAAAGTTCCCCAACCTATATACTATTATCTCGGGACTATTTTTAAAGGTGTAAAACTTCTAAACAAGCCCATATATGCCCCTAAATATGTCCAAAATTATTTATGTCAATATTGGGTACTTTTAAATTATGTGGCACATTAATTATGCATTTTTCTACATTACATGCAAGTTCTATAACCATACACACAAAAATCAATCATATACAAATATAACTAAATAACAAATTTCACCCGTGCAATTTATAAATTAAAATTTTCCATTAAGTCCAATTCCTGCAAATATTTATTTATTCCAAAATATTATTTTATTATTTATTTTAGAAAATATGGGGTATTACATTCTTCCCCCATAATAAAGGGATTCCGTCCAGGGAATCAAGAAAAGTACGTACCTATCTAGAAGAGTTCAGGATACTTTATGCGCATGTAGTCTTCCTTCTCCCAAGTCGACTCATTCTTCCGATGGTATCCCAACTGCACCCAAACTAAAGGAACAACCTTGGATTGAAGTCGACACTACCATAGGTCCTGAATGGCTGTCGGTCTCTTCTCGTAAGTATCGTCTGGATGGAGCTCAATCTTGTCGATATCAATGTGCTGGTACGCTACCTCATTTCTAAGGAACCTCTACAGTGAATATATGTGGAAAACATCGTGCATCCACTGCAAGTGATCCGGTAATCCCAACCGATATGCTACAGGCCCAATCCTCTCCAGAATAGGGAATGGTCCCATGTATCGGGGAGACAACTTCCCTTTCTTCCCAAATCTCATCACCCCCTTCATGAGAGGCACTTTGATTAATACCTAGTCTCTAACATCGAAGTCTAAGTGTCTCCAGCCCGCATCCACATAACTTATTTTCTTGTCCTGGCAGTCCGTATCCTAGCCCAAATTATCTATACCTTCTTTGAGGTTTCTTGAATGAAGTCTGGACCAAGTACTAACCAACATGAGGGTGAATAGTAAGGTCTGCCGTAGAGTGACTCAAACGGATCCATCCCTATCGTGAACTAGTAGCTGTTGTTGTACGCAAACTCCACTAAAGGAAAATAATGCCCCAACTCCCCTTAAAATCCAGAATTCACATTCGCAACATGTCCTCCAGCATCAGGTTCACCCTCTCTGTATGGATGTCTACCAGTCGGTCTGAGGATGATATGATGTGCTCAATCTCAACTCTACCCCCAAAGCTTGCTGAAAGCTCATCCAAAAGTGGGACACAAACGTCCTGTCCCTGTCTGATATGATATTGAGCGGTAGCCCATGTATCTTAACAATCTCTGTAAGGAAGGATCCGACGTACTGCTCGAAGCTGTAATCTGTCCGATCTGGTAAGAAATGATCCACCTTTGTCAATCTGTCGACAATCACCCATATCAAATCATTCCCCCTCTGTGATGCAGGTAGCCTAGTGATGAAGTCTATGAAGATGCTTTCCTATTTCCACACCGTGATCTCCAAAGGCTAGAAAACACATGTAGGGCTCCGGTGATCCACTTTCACCAGTTGACATGTATCACATCTGGACATAAACTCGGCTATATCCCTTTTAATCCCGACCAACCAATACTGTCGACGCATATTGTGGTACATCTTATCCCCTCCGTAATGTACCGTAAAAAGTGAACTGTGAGCCTCCGACATGATGGCTCGCTTCAACTCCTCGTCATCCGGAACAACTAGTCTCCCCTGGAAACTCAAACCACCATCCGACCCAATGGAAAAGTGCTCCACCTCCTCGGCTAGAAACTGTCTCACCCTCTCTTGGAAAAGATGATCTCCTGCCTGTGCCCTCACAACCTGAATAATGATCTCCGGGGTGATGGTGAGAACCACTATAAATGAGCGGGTCAGGTCATCGTCCCCAAAGTGAATTCCACTTCGCCTTTCACACCGCTGCTAACTCTAAAATTGGATTGTGGATCAAAGCATTCTCTACAACATTAGGCTTCCCTGGGTGGTACTAAATGCCGAACTGATAATCTTTTGCAAACTCTAGCCAACTCCTTTGTCACATGTTCATCTCCCACTGTGTGAACAAATACTGCAGGCTTTTGTGGTGTGTTAAAATCTTAAATTTCTCCCCCAACGAGATAGTGTCTCCACACTAGAAAGGCAAAAACCATGGTTACTAAATCCAAGTCGTGGGTGGCGTAACGTCCCTCATAAGGCTTAATCTTTGGGAAGCATAAGTTATCAGCCTCTTCTCCTCCATCAAAACTTCTCCAAGTCCCCCTAGGGATGCATCTGTTTAGACTCCGTAGTCCACCCCTGCCCGAGGCAATGCCAAAATCGGTGCCGCAGTCAATTTAGTCTTCAACTCCTCAAATATCTACTGGCACACATCATTCCTTGCAAATGGTACCCCCTTCCTCGTAAAATTTGTTAAGGGCCCCGCTATCTTAGAGAACCCTTAGATGAATCGACAGTAGTACCCGACCAGTCCCAAGTAACTGTACACATCGGTGGGTGTAGTGGGCTTTCCCTACTCCATCACGATAAAAACTTTCCTTGGGTCCATTGATATCCCTCGCTTGAACACAATGTGTCCCAAGAACTGTACCTCTCTTAGTCAAAATCGCATTTCTCGAACTTTGAATACAACTGATGATCTCAAAGCGTCTATAAGACCACTCATAGATGCTCTACGTGATCATAGTTCGAGAATAAATCAAGATATCTTCTATAAACACGATAACAAACCGATCCAAATAATCCCTGGACACTCGGTTCATCAAGTCCATAAATACTGCTTGTGCATTGGTTAGCTCAAATGTCATCACCAAAAACTTGTACGATCCATATCTAGTAAGAAAGGTTGTCTTTGACATGTCCTGCTCCCAGACTCTCAAGTGGTGGTACCCCGACCTTAAATCAATCTTAAAAAAATACGCAGAACCCCTCAGCTAGTCAAACAAATCTTTTATACATGGAAGTGGGTATTTATTTTGAATAGGGACTTTGTTCAACTCCTTGTAATCGATACAAAGCTGTAGAGATCCGTCCTTATTCTTGACGAATAACACTGGAGCACCCCAGGGCAAAGTACACCTCCTGATAAATCCCTGCCCTAACAATTATTCAATCTTCTCTCGTAGCTCCCTCATCTCCAATGGAGCCATCTGATATGGAGTACATATAATTGGGTCTCGTGCCCGAAAATAAGTCGATCACGAAGTCAATCTCTTAACTAGGTGGTAAGCCCGAAATCTCCTAAAAAACATCTAAAAACTCACTCACCACCGGCATGGAATCTAGCATCACCACTACTTTCGAAGAAGTATCCTCCTCGATGTAATACAAATGCATTCTCGACCCACTCCCGGGGTGTGGCATCACAACTAGGTAGATATTCTACCCCAAAATGGAGAAGATGATAGACCTCCCATAATAATCCACACATGCTCTATACGTAGCTAGCCTGTCCATCCCTAAAATAACATCTTACTCATGCATGTTAAGTACCAATAAATCATATACTAAGGTGAGTCAACCTATCTCATTACCGATACCCCGACATAATGTCTGTATGGGTGCCCCCTACCCACTAGTGAGTCTATGTGCAAAATAGTTTCGGATGAAAAATCTATCATACCAGTCTCCCGTGCAAACCACGTGCTAACAAAAGAGTGAGATGCACCCGTATCTAATAGAATACGACCAATGTGATAAAAAGTGAGAAATATACCCTCGAATGCCTGTGGAGGTGCTGGCCCATCTGTGGCTGCGACATGATAGACTCGCCCATACTATAATGGCTATTACCTATGAGGTGGGCCGACGGTGCTGGATAGGCTCCCTGAGACAAAAATGGTGGGCACTATCCTTGTGGTGCCTGCTATCCTCTATAACGTCCTTTCCCCTGGACTTCCTGATCTCCTGGAGGACAATTCTTTGAAGTATCCCCACCTCTCTACATGTATAATTTTTTTCCTGAAATGGACCCACTCAAACCATCAACCTTGCTGGCCTCTACCCTCTTGTCCCTGGTCCTAATGGCCTCTATATTGCTAGCCCCGCCTCGTCTATCTCTGACCCTACCTTTGTCGATCATTTGCACCTCTAATTTCTTATTCTGATCAGCAAATGGGGTACCCCTGCGCTGCAGGGCCTCAGATCCACTCCCTCCACTCACCTTGCCCTGCTGGCTAGATGACTCTCCCCCGTGATGTTTCTCTCCCTTATTTTTTAGAAATTCCCTGTGATCCTTGAAATGGAGAAGTACAACATTAACAAATGGGTTTACGTCATGAAGGTTTGATTCCCTAAAAGAGCTTACCAGATGTACCATGCCGATCCCGTAATGAACCTATCCATCCTCATCTGCTTGGTACGAACATCCTCCCTTGCGAAGTAAGAGAGGGTTGTGAACTACTCCTCATGCTCGATGACAGTATGCCCCCCTGCTTAAGCTATATAAACCTGATCCTCATCTCATACTGCATGGCTAGGGGTAAGTATTTCCCCTCAAACCTCTTCCACAACTAATCAATAGTTAGGTTATCCCTCTCAGTAACTATCCTAACCGCCTCCCACCACTGAAGAGTGATCCCCACTAATCTGAACAAAGCCACTATCTTCTTCTGTACCGGCGTACACTCAACCATCTGTAAGTTCCTCTTAATATCCTTCTTCCACCTACTCACCACCAATATATCAGAATCGCCTGCGAACTTTGGAGGCTGGCCCTTAACAAAGAGCTCCCTCGCTCTGTCCCACATGTAACCTGGTTCCTATGATGGTATAGACACCTACTATGGTGGTGGTGGCTGCTGAGGTGCTTGTGGCAGTGGGAAGTGCTGAAGCATGGATTCCATAACTGTAGAGACTACCTGAGACATGATGGTGGCTATCTTAGCATGTGTAGTCAGTTGTGTGGCCTGTGGCTACTGTCGTGGATCTGGGTGAGCCTCCTCTTTGTCAACCGGCAGAACGTAATGAGCGCAACACAGATCCTACGAACACTGGAATCGTGCTCTGATACCAATTGTAACAACCCCTATTTTCTCACGTAACGACTAGCCAGGTACGATACGCCGAAGATATGGCTCGCTTGTCAATTAATACCATTCTTAGCACAATTGTAAATATAAATAATTATGAGTAAAGTCCCATCAATTGAAATGTCATGAATATATTCATAATATTAAAATAGATCCAAACCATCACCAACTAAATAATAAATCCAACCAGTATAACAGAATCTCAACCAACATAATGTAAAGAAGTCTCGGGGGGCTTATGCCTTGACAAATATTCTAAAAAAAAAAAATAACTACGGTAAGAAAAACATCTATGCTATAATCGATGGATCTGAAAACTGATGAGCAAAAAAGACTGTAAGACTGCTACAACACAATCCAGTTATCCTTGTCTAGGAGCACCTGGGGGAGAAAATATTTGAATTTGGGTCAGAGCTTGAGGTGTGCAAGATTTCATTTAATTAATTTAAGATGAAATAATATAGTTGATGCAAAATAGATATTCCCCCTTCGTCACTCACATGTGTTTAACACCTCACCCCTTATCTAAGTGTGATATTATTCGCATCCCAATACATCCAAAATAATAATTATGACAACGTGTTAAATTTATAATGATGGATTTATCGATAATCAAATATTTCGGTGTAACACTACATTTAATTGCCAACACCCATAATATCCCAGTCTCATAAGTTTCACATAAATGGCATAAACATATATTATGCATTATAGGATCAAAATTATAGTTATTGTCTACATTCTTAGTGAAACTTATCTCATTACAATCCGAGTAATTACTTATATATGTCCTTTTATATATTTGAAACACAAAGGCATCTACCGTTGGTGTCTAATTCGTACTCTATCGGTCAGTTCGGAGGATTCTCTTATCCTAAGCGTACCTCATAAACAAACATAAATTGGGGACAGTCCCTATACAAGATATCAATTCACGGCCCATACCTAGCGGTGACTTATTAATTTAATTCCATAAAATAATTACTTAGCCATGTAATTTTCCTAATTAAATGTGGCATATTATTACTTTTAAAAATTTCCCCTTTGACTCAAATATAGTAAACCAAAACCCAAGCCCAAATCATGAAATGAACGAATTGCCCAAAACCCCTTCTCATCGCTTAAACGGGGTTAGGGTCGTTCGTGCGACTTCATATGTCGCTCGAAAGAGATACGACGTCATTCTAGCGATCCCCTCTTCCCTCCTTCGCTGCGTCATCTATTGTTGTTCTTTCCCGTTTCAAATCTCAAAACCCAAAATAGTTCATATGAAACCCAAAAATCAACCCAAAAGCAATATATATTCAAACCCAGAATTTACATCCGTGAAGGATTTTAACGATGGAAGCATTCTCCAAATTTTAACGCAATTTAATTCATAATAAGAGGCATATGTCATGGGATATACATCCAAATTTTATTCCGTGAATTAACAATTACATACTTTACATCAATTAGTCAAATATGCCCAATTAAGTATAAAAATCCTAAGGGATCTACCCTAAAATTTTTAGATTACGATACCTAAATTTCTGGGACTAATTCTCTATTAAATTCAGTCCTCTACATGTATATAATATTTATTCATCATCAATTCATTCATATCAATCCTAAATTATAGAAATTTAAGGGTCATTATAATGCATGAAGAAATACATTGGAAACTTAAATTAAGCAAGAGAACTCTTGCCTTAATAGATTCGTAGAAGAAACCCCATGAATTCCCTTTAATTTCATTGCCACTTTTCTTCCTTTTTTGGTTTCTCTCCTCCCTCTCTTGATAGAAGTTATGTTAGGTCTAATTGATTGATAGCGGTGGAGTGGTTTATCCCCTCCTAACCACTTATTAAATGCCTAATCCCGAGGGCTTGAAACCCTACTTTTGGACCCCCAAATGGACCCGAATCTTAACCCAATGTAACACCCCGTATTTTCATGCATTAAATATTTAATTAATTCAGAAATTTAAAATTACTTGTGTGAGTCATAATTTTAATTGAATTAATTAGGGAGATTTTATTTAAATATTAATCGGGAAGTGAATGGTTAATATTTAAGAAAAACTTATTTACTAAGTGAATAGTAATATTATAATTGCGTCAGTTCGAATATTAATGACGAGATATGTGCTTATTTCATCCGGGAGTCGGTATAGACTAATTCAGGTGCGAAATAAGTATTTTTATAAATTAATTCGGATGCCAATTCTGAGTGTACGATTTAGTCTGGATGGGCCGAGATAGTCAGAAAAGTGTATTCGGGGGTAGTAAACGGGTCACAGGATATTTTTAGGCACAGTCGGGCCCACACGGGGGCATTTGGGTCACTTGGGCTTGGCCCATTAGGCAAAAAACGGGATTTAGGTTAATTGATAAATTAGAAGAAATAACGAAACGACTGAGGGGAGTTTAGAAAAAGGCTTAGTGTGTTAAGGAACCCTAATAGCAGTTAAAGGCAAATTTGGGGATCACAAGAGAGCCAACAAGAGTCATCTTCAACCTTCGAATTCATATCCAAAATAAGACTCTAAAAACCTAAGGCAAGTGGATGACTTGCTGTAGTATTGAATCTGTTTTCAATTCATATTTATGTGATGTGTTTAATTGAAATTCGTTTTGGGTGTTAATGGCATAAATATGGGATTTTGAACACAATAATCTGACTTGCGAATTTGGGTAAGGATTCATGTATAATCTGATAATTGTAAGTTGATATATATCTGGTAGGATGATATCTGGATAATTAGAAACGAAATTGATGAAGGAATTTGGTGTGTAAATGGGTTAAAAGTTAAAGATGAATTTTTCCCCAAATTTAGAAATCGGTAGATAATGGACGAATTAATCATGTTGGTGGATATTCTGGAGATCCCTAGTAAGGTTTCTAACATGTATTATTGTTAAGAGGACTTAAGATTTATGGGAGAAGAAATTAGGACTTTAAGAAATTCGTCCATGGCTGAATCTGTCTTCGCGAAGAAGATGAAGACCTGCTCGATCGATCGATGGTCGGCAGATTCTGACAGTTCACCCAGTTTTCCTTTATATGGAGAAAAATTTAATTAAACATTTTTCCATTCCTTAAATTGGTGAGTAATTAATACATAGATTTAAAATCCAATTAATAGTGAATAAAATTAATTAGAATTTGAAGGCGGCTCAGTGTGACATCATAATTCAAAAATTTGTTGGGTTTTGGAGAAATTAGGTGTGACACTCTAAGGTTGAAATTTTGAAAGTTGTTCGAAAGAATTAAATATGGATATAGTGACCAAATTCGAAAATAACAGTTAAGAAAATACCGAGATATAAAGTTTATTTAGGTAAAGGCTAAATAATTTAGAGTCGGGAATTGAGACTCGGGTGGTGTTAGTTCAGGCCACAAAAGTAATTCCGGATATATATTGGTTAGGGCGATACCAAAGGAAATTAATGTGTAAATTAATAAATAATTCGAGTTGGGCCACAAACTCATTATAAGAACGGAATAGGCTTGTGTTACAGACTTAGTACACGGTATAGCCAGGATATTTTAGATTTATATATATAAATATACGGTGTGCGATGGTATATGTATATATATGTATGGGTGTGCTTTAATATCAGTGATATATATTATTATTATATTCTCTAGTGCTATAGGGGGAGGTTGTGCGTAGCGGATGAATCCCCTAGCTTGAGGAGTAGGGCGAGTATAATCCCAGGTCATAGCATCCGTTATATGGGTGAGGAGCATCTCACTTTCAGGGAAGGAATATGACCGCCTCCAATTGTATCTGCTTTAACCAAGTTAGTAACAAATTCTGACTTGGGGTAACTAGGTATGTAATTACGCCTAATGGGATAGCACTTTAGGAAATTTCTACCCGATGAGACTTGATTCGGGGAAAATACTAGTATTAAATGTTATTTCAGTATGTTTGTGAATACTGCAATATGACTAAATATGTAATTAGGTAAATAATTATATATGGGATGATTAATACAAGTGTAAAATGTATTATGTGCATAACAGGTGTGAGTGTTATATGAAATTAAAAAGGGAAATGATTTAATTAAGTTGATGTTTATAATAACTTAAAAATCATGACTTAAATCATACTCGGTTAGAGAAGGAAAATTTCAAGGGGCTACATAAGTTATCGGGTCGGGAGAGTAGGACCTAGGTAAATTAAATGAAGGCGTTAGTAGTGCACGTTAGAGGAGGGGTGAGGATATCCTCAAGGGAGTGCGACACTAACTAAAATATGAAGAGCATGCATATTTATTTATTACTGCAAGTTAATCATTTGCTAAATGTTTTTCAAATGTTTTTGGGTACTAACCCTTGCTATATAAATTTTTAAAAACCTTTTAGGTGTCCAGCCACAGGGACGCCAGGCTTGACTCTATTTCATGATATCCGTTGCTGCAGCATATGTGGATGTTGCTGGAGTTTTGATAGACGCCTAATTCTTTCATCCTAGTGTAGAGACTTCTATCATTTATTTAGAGCATGTCTCTCACAGTTCATTTAGTTTCTGTCAGACTTGTTGAGATTGATTACTTGTCTTTATTTTATATTTGTTGGATTTTTGGGCCGATGGTTTATTCGGTTAGTCATTAAATTGTGTATGGTAGTTTTAGCTAATCGTGATTAATTGTGTTATTTTATTCTCCGCATGAGATTACATTCAAGTTAATTAAATATAAAACTTGACACCGGTCTAATTTTTCTCACTTAGATGGTTAGTAATTAAAAAGACGACAGTGATGCTAAGGATGATCCAACTGAGAAACATGTTCTAACTTAATTTAGGATTGATCACCCGGGGTTAATTAGGCGGGGTGTCATAGATGGTATCAGAGCATCAGGTTCTAGTGTCCTAAGGATCTGTGAGGCTTCTTACATTTCAGCGTTGCACTCGGTTGTTATAGAGCCCTATTATTAGGACTGTTGATTCATATTTCGTTTGTGAGATATCGTATTTTTGCTGTGAATATTTTTGTGTAAATTGTGTACTTATACGATTCAATCTATTTCAGATGTCACCGAGAAGACTGAGAGCGGAGAGGGCTGAGGCTAGGGATGAGGTCAGAGAAGCTCACCAGGAGCCACAGGTACCGCCACCCGAGTTGATTTCCACTACTCAGGTGGCAGTGATAGTGGCCCAGGCGGTCGAAACAGCAATGCGAGCTATGGCATCTCACTTTCCACAGCCCCAGGCACCGCATCCAGTGGAACCAGCAGTTAAGGCACCAGTGGGGCCACCATCTTGGCAGAGAGTTAGGGAGACCTTTAAGAAGGGTCACCCACCTGAGTTTCGGGGTAGCACAGATATAATAGAGGCTTGTGAGTGGAAGAAGAACATTCAGCGCCATTTGCACATGCTGGAGTCTACCTAGGTATAAAAATAGATGCTTTCTACCTTTCGTCTGTTGGGGGCAGCCTTACAGTGGTGGGAGTCAGTTACCACCACCGAGGAGCGAGACTTGATGCCGATAGTAGAGTTCTGGGTGCGGTTCGATCGTAGATACTTTCCACCAGCAGTAGAGGCTGAGTTGAGAAATAAATTCAGTGATTTAGTACAGGGTGACCGATCAGTGGCTGAGTATGAGGAAGAGTTCACCCGTTTAGCAAACTTTGTGCCAAATGAGGTGAGCGATGAGGAGCGGAAGAAATCGAGGTTTATGGACGGTTTAGCCTGGCGGATCAGGCAACATTTGATTGGAAATCCGACGTTAGTGACGTATACAGATGTCGTTAATGCCGCACTTGTACACTGCCAGGATCATCGTTTCCATACGAAGGGGAGCAAGAGAACAGGGGAGCCGAACCAACCGGGTAAGGCAGTTGCTAGTGGTGACACAAGTGGTGCTCAGCAGCAGACGGTCAATCAGCAAGGGAATCAGGCTACGAAGTTTAAGCCTGGTGGGTTCCGACCGGGAGGACAGGGGTTCAGGCAGGGGCAGCCGAGCCCAAATCAGCAGCAGAAGGTTCCACAGGGCCGTCAGGGCCAAGGGAACAATGGGGGAGGCCAACAGGGCCAATGCCAGTCGCGCCAGGGCCAACGACAGGGGGATGGTCAGAGACGCTATTTTGTTTGTGGCCAGCCAAGACATTTCAAGAGGGAGTGACCACAGAGGGGCAGGGGTTAACAACAGGAGGCTCAACAGGGGCAACGGGGGCAGATACCGCTAGGAGTAGCAGCAGCACCTGCCCCACCGCAGTAGGAACAGATGCACTACGGACGTGTGTATAACGTTCGGGATGTTCCCAATCCTCCGACGCAGCAAGAACCGCCAGCAATTGAGGGTATGTTTCTCATTCATGGTTATGAGGGTAGTATTCTTTTTGATACGGGAGCATCGCATTCATTCATTAAATATAATTTTGCTAAACGGGCCTAACTATTAGAGACCGCGGGTAGTCTTCGAATGTGTGTAGAGTCGTCAGTAGGCAGCGAGGCTACGATTCACTCGATTTGTCGGGGTGTATATATTTTGATTGGGAGACTTAGTTTAGTAGCGGACTTCTTGGTGTTAGATATGTAGGGGTACGATGTCATCTTGGGTATGGATTGGTTGGCAGGTTATCAGGCAACAGTGCATTGCTACGAAAGGACCATCGTGTTCTCCATTCCAGGGCAGGAGATGTTCTTGATAGCAATGCCACTACCTAAGGGAGGGTCACGCACACACTTGTATTACATTGAGGAGGAAACCTCACAGGAGGTGTCTATTCCGTTGGACTCAATCCCAGTGGTGAGAGACTTTGAGGACGAGTTTCAAGAGATACCAGGATTGCCACCTAGCAGGGAAATTGAATTTATAATCAATTTAGCCCCGGGGATGAGGCCAATTGCTCGGGCCCCATACCGTATGGCCCCTTTAGAGATGCGTGAGTTGAGAGAGCAGATTCAGCAACTTCTGGGTCAAGGTTTCATTCAACGGAGTACATCGCTATGGGGTGCACCGGTATTATTTATGAGAAGTGAGATGGCTCATTACGATTATGTGTGGACTATAGAGAGCTAAATAAGGCCACGATACGGAATAAGTATCCGTTGCCTAGGATTGATGATCTATTTGACCAGTTGAGAGGGGTGTCTTACTTCTCTAAGCTCGACTTGAGGTCAGGGTATCATCAACTACGTATCCGAGAGGAGGATGTTCCTAAGATCGCTTTCCTGTCGCGGTATGGATCTTATGAGTTCAGGGTGATGCCATTCGGGCTCACCAATGCACCAGCAGTGTTCATGGACCTCATGAACAGGGTTTTTAGGGAATTTCTCGATCAGTTTGTCATCGTGTTCATTGAGGACATTCTGATCTACTCGCGCACCGAGGAGGAGCACGCAGAGCACCTGCGTATGGTGTTACAGACATTGCGGGATCGCTAACTCTATGCCAAATTCTGTAAGTGTGGATTTTGTCTATGGGAGGTTCAGTTTCTTGGCCATGTGGTGTCAGACCGGGGTATTGCGGTGGATTCGAGTAAAGTATCGGCGGTGAGGGAGTGGGGGCAGCCCACGACACCGACTGAAGTGCGTAGTTTTCTAGGATTGGCCGGTTATTACAGGTGGTTCATCAAAGGATTCTCAAAGATTGCGGGCCCTTTGATGAATCTGACCCGTAAAGGGGTAACTTTCACTTGGAGTGATCATTGTCAATTAGCTTTCGATGAGTTAAAGGACAAGTTGACATCTGCACCCATGCTTGCATTGCCGAAAGGAGGAGTAGAGTATCGAGTTCACACTGACGCATCCTTACAAGGAATTGGGGATGTGCTTCAGCAGGAGGAAAGGGCTATAGCTTATGCGTACAGGAAGCTAAAGCCCCACGAGAGGAATTACCCCACTCACGACCTGGAGTTAGCAGCGGTCGTTTTTGCTTTCAGGATATGGAGACATTATCTTCTGGGGGAGCAGTTCATGTTATTCACGGATCACAAATCACTTCAGTATCTCTTCACTCAGAAGGATCTGAATATGAGGCAGAGGCGATGGCTAGAATTCGTGAAAGACTACCAGTTTGATATTCAGTATCATCCTGGTAAGGCTAATGTGGTAGCAGATGCATTGAGTCGAAGACCGACTGGGGAAATATCCAGAGTCTAGAAAGCGAAGTGAAGAGAACTTCGATATGAGGATGATGTAGCCAGGGCTTGTATGTCAGCATTATCCATCACACCTGAAATCATTATGCAAGTTGTGAGGGCTCAGGCAGAGGATCAGGCCTGCCGGGATAGGGTGATCCAGTTGCTAGCTGAGGGATCAGAGAGTTACTTGGTCAGCTCGAAGGGAGGCTTACGCCTTAATGGAAGGTTTAATTATGCCAGAGGATGAGGAGTTGAGGCACGCTGTTATGACAGAGTCTCATGGGTCGAGATTCGCGGTACATCCCGGCGGGGATAAGATGTATCAGGATATGAGGAGGAAGTATTGGTGAGCAGGAATGAAACGGGACATAACAGAGTTTGGTTCGAAATGTGCCACTTGTCAGCTTGTGAAAGTTGACCATCAGAGACCATTAGGGATGCTACAACCACTTGAAATTCCCGTGTGGAAGTGGGAGATCATCTCCATGGACTTCATTTCAGGGTTACCGACATCGCAGAAGGGTCACGATTCCATAGGGGTAATTGTGGATCGGTTGACCAAAGTGGCCCACTTCCTGCCTGTTCGCACAGACTTTGAGACGATGCGTTATGCGCAACTATTCATAGCAGAGATTGTTAAGCTGCATGGGGTACCGATAAATATTGTGTCGGATAGGGAAAAGATCTTTGTGGCCCACTTTTGGCAGAGTTTTCAGGAGGCCATGGGCACGGAGTTACGTTTGAGTACAACCTATCACCTACAGACTGACGGACAGACTGAGAGAGTCAATCAGATGCTGGAAGATATGCTCAGAATGTGCATATTAGACGTTGGGGGAGGTTGGGAGAAATATCTTCCTCTGGTAAAGTTCACGTATAACAACTCTTACCAATTCACGATCGGCATGGCACCATTCGAGGCACTATACGGAAGACCTTGTCCTTAACTCGCTTGTTGGTTAGAGGTGGGGGATAACAAACTATTGGGGCCGGAGATTGTTCAGGAGACATCTGCCAAGATAGAGCTAATCCGATGGGGGATTCGGATAGCTCAGGATAGGCAGAAAAATTATGATGATGCTTCACGGAGACATATGGAGTTAGAGGTTGGGGATCAGGTATTGGCCCGGGTGTCCCCTATGAAAAGGGTGATGAGGTTCGGCAAGAAGAGTAAGTTAGCACCGAGGTACGTGGGACCTTTCCCTATTATCGAGAGGGTGGGGCCTGTAGCCTACTGGCTGGGATTCCAGAGCACCTTCAGCGAATACACGACGTGTTTCATGTGGCATCGCTGAAGAAATATCGCAGGAGCGAGAGGGTTTCTGGCACATTCCACTCGAGGAAATTGATTTACATCCAGACGTCTCATATGAGGAGAGATCGGTGGCTATTCTGGACTATAGCGAACGGAAGTTACGATCCAAGGTTGTTCCACTAGTTAGAGTACAGTGTGGTCATCACAACGTTGACGAGTCTACCTGGGAGCAGGAGGAGGATATGCGGGAACAATATCCAGAGCTTTTCATCACATGTATGACCTAATTTCGAGGACAAAATTCCTTTGTAAGCGGGAGGGGGAGTATGTAACACCCCGTATTTTCATGCATTAAATATTTAATTAATTCAAAAATTTAAAATTACTTGTGTGAGTCGTAATTTTAATTGAATTAATTAGGAAAATTTTATTTAAATATTAATCGGGAAGTGAATGGTTAATATTTAAGGAAAACTTATTTACTAAGTGAATGGTAATATTATAATTGCGTCATTTCGAATATTAATGACGAGATATGTGCTTATTTCAGCCGGGAGTCGGTATAGACTAATTCGGGTGCGAAATAAGTATTTTTATAAATTAATTCGGATGCCAATTCTGAGTATATGTTTGAGTCCGGATGGGCCGAGATAGTCAGAAAAGTGTACCCGGGGGTAGAAAACGGGTCACGAAATATTTTTAGGCATAGTCGGGCCCACACGGGGGCATTTGGGTCACTTGGGCTTCGCCCATTAGGCAAAAAATGGGATTTAGGTTAATTGATAAATTAGAAGAAAAAAATAAACGGCTGAGGGGAGTTTAGAAAAAGGCTTAGTGTGTTAAGGAAGACTAATAGCAGTTAAAGGCAGATTTGGGAATCACAAGAGAGCCAACAAGAGTCATCTTCAACCTTGGAATTCATCTCCAAAATCAAACTCTACAAAACCTAAGCAAGTGGATGACTTACTGTAGTATTGAATCTGTTTTCAATTCATATTTATGTGATGTGTTTAATTGAAATTCGTTTTGGGTGTTAATGGCATAAATATGGGATTTTGAAAACAATAATCTGACTTACGAATTTGGGTAAGGATTCATGTATAATCTGATAATTGTAAGTTGATATATATCTGGTAGGATGATATCTGGATAATTAGAAATGAAATTGATGAAGGAATTTGCTGTGTAAATGGGTTAAAAGTTAAAGATGAGTTTTTCCCCAAATTTAGAAATCGGTAGATAGTGGACGAATTAATGATGTTGGTGGATATTCTGGATATCCCTAGTAAGGTTTCTAACATGTATTATTATTAAGAGGACTTGAGATTTCTGGTAGAAGAAATTAGGACTTTAAGAAATTCGTCCATGGATGAATATGTCTTCGTGAAGAAGACAAAGACCTGCTCGATCGATCGATCGAAGGTCTGGGGTCGATCGATCGATGGTCGGCAGATTCTGACAGTTCGCCGAGTTTTCCTTTATATGGAGAAAAATTTAATTTAACATTTTTCCATGCCCTAAATTGGTGAGTAATTAATACATGGATTTAAAATCTAATTAATAGTGAATAAAATTAATTAGAATTTGAAGGCGGCTCAGTGTGACATCATAATTCAAAAATTTGTTGGGTTTTGGAGAAATTAGGTGTGACACTCTAAGGTTGAAATTTTGAAAGTTGTTCGAAAGAATTAAATATGGATATAGTGACCAAATCCGAAAATAACAGTTGAGAAAATACCGAGATATAAAGTTTATTTAGATAAAGGCCAAATAATTTAGAGTCGGGAATTGAGACTCGGGTGGTGTTAGTTCGGGCCACAAAAGTAATTCCGGATATATATTGGTTAGGGCGATACCAAAGGAAATTAATGTGTAAATTAATAAATAGTTCGAGTTGGGCCACAAACTCATTATAAGAACGGAATAGGCTTGTGTTACGAACTTAGTACACGGTATAGCCAGGATATTTTAGATTTTATATATAAGTATACGGTGTGTGATAGTATATGTATATATATGTATGGGTGTGCTTTAATATCAGTGATATATATTATTATTATATTCTCTAGTGCTATAGGGGGAGGTTGTGCGTAGCGGATGAATCCCCTAGCTTGAGTAGTAGGGCGAGTATAATCCCAGGTCATAGCATCCGTTATATGGGTGAGGAGCATCTCACTTTCAGGGAAGGAATATGACCGCCTCCAATGTATCTGCTTTAACCAAGTTAGTAAGAAATTCTGACTTGGGGTAACTAGGTATGTAATTACGCCTAATGGGATAGCACTTTAGGAAATTTCTACCCGGTGAGACTTGATTCGGGGAAAATACTAGTATTAAATGTTATTTCAGTATGTTTGTGAATACTGCAATATGACTAAATATGTAATTAGGTAAATAATTATATATGGGATGATTAATACAAGTGTAAAATGTATTATGTGCATAACAGGTGTGAGTGTTATATGAAATTAAAAAGGAAAATGATTTAATTAAGTTGATGTTTATAATAACTTAAAAATCATGACTTAAAACATACTCGGTTAGAGTAGAAAAATTTCAAGGGGCTACATAAGTTATCGGGTCGGGAGAGTAGGACCTAGGTAAATTAAATGAAGGCGTTAGTAGTGCATGTTAGAGGAGGGGTGAGGATATCCTCAAGGGAGTGCGACACTAACTAAAATATGAAGAGCATGCATAGTTATTTATTACTGCAAGTTAATCATTTGCTAAATGTTTTTCAAATGTTTTTGGGTACTAACCCTTGCTATATAAATTTTTAAAAACCTTTTAGGTGTCCAGCCACAGGGACGCCAGGCTTGACTCTATTTCATGATATCCGTTGCTGCAGCATATGTGGATGTTGCTGGAGTTTTGATAGACGCCTCATTCTTTCATCCTAGTGTAGAGACTTCTATCATTTATTTCGAGCATGTCGTTCACATTTCATTTAGTTTCTGTCAGACTTGTTGAGATTGATTACTTGTATTTATTTTATATTTGTTGGATTTTTGGGCCGATGGTTTATTCGGTTAGTCATTAAATTGTGTATGGTAGTTTTAGCTAATCGTGATTAATTGTGTTATTTTATTTTCCATGAGATTACATTCGAGTTAATTAAATATAAAACTTGACACCGGTCTAATTTTTCTCACTTAGGTGGTTAGTAATTAAAAAGATGACAGTTGTGCTAAGGATGATCCAACTGAGAAACCTGTTCTAACTTAATTTAGGACTGATCACCTGGGGTTAATTAGGCGGGGTGTCACACCCAACTAGCCCCAAAGTTTTTGAACCTATATACTATTGACTCGGGGCTATTATTAAAGGCCTAAAACATCTAAACAAGCCCATATGTGCCCAAAAATACGTCCTGAATTATTTGTGTCAATATTGGGTACTATTAAATTGTGTCACACGTTAATCGCGTATTTTTCTACATTACATGCAAGTGCTATAACCATACATATAAAAATCAATCATACACAAATATAACTAAATAACAAATTTCACCTGTGCAATTATTAAATTAAAATTTTCAATTAAGTCCAATTTTTGCAAATATTTATTTATTCCAAAAATATCATTTTGTTATTTATTTTAGAAAAATACGAAGTATTAAACTACCCAAATAATATGTACTATTATATGTAATTTCTATTTTATGATTTTTTAAAATTAAGTCCTATTGACTATTCAACTATTAATTAAGTTTTATTTTTAAAGGTGTACACAGTAAATATTACTCTGAGTGTAATTTTTTCATTTAATTATTATGGACTCTATGGATCTTATTTGATAAATATATGGATTTCATTTTTCTTTTGAACACAGTAAATTTTACTGTCTACGTAATATTAACACAGTAAATATTACTGTTTGTGAAAATATCACAGCTATAAAACTATTTCATTTTCGGGTGCATAAAGTAAAGTTTACTGTATGTGCAATTTTTTTTCTTTGAAATTTATAGGCTTCATGGATCTTGTTTGATAAATCTCGACGAACAGATTTCAAAAATAGTTATTTTGCAAAAAAACGGACCTGTCAATCAAAAGCCATGATCATTTGAAGATTAAAAAAAAGTTCAACGACTTATATAACTTCCCCCAAGAAGTTACGGATGGTTTGTTTTAAAAGGGAAAAATTGTAAAAAAAAAGTTTCAAAAAATTAGGAATAGGACCTATTTGATGGTTGAAAAGTCAATAGGACTTGATTAGGGAAAATCTATTTTTATTGGACCATATATAAATAACCCTTGCTCTATTTGAAGGACCCAAAGCAAACTTTGTAACACATTAAGGACATTGATCAGATTAGACAATGAAAAATCATCAAAATTATATTTGTAGAGAAAATAGTTACAATTCAACTATGGTAACAATATGTATTGATCATAGTATGATTTATATGTTTGAAATCAATTTTCAAATAAAGTACAAATAAGTAGATACTTAAATTGTGAACTGGGGATAAATTGTTCCGTTGTTGCAGGATTTTATAGCTTATCGGAAAAATTAGATTATTCACACTTCTCGCATAGATTTATTGATTAGTTCTTTGACGATGAGACGGGTGCGGTGATAAGTGCGAATAAATTTGGTATGGGAAAGTTTTTCTATTGAAAAATGAAGAGTAACAAGAGTTGGAGATGGTTTATTATTGTTAGGTTTATTCATTCTCTTCATTAAAGATGGTCATTTTCTAATTTGAAAAAAAAAGATCAATTATCAAAAACCCCTTCTAATATTTTCTAATACACGTTTAGTCCAAATTTTTTTATTTTGTTCTAAAAAGTCCCTCAGCACATAAAAACATAAAATATACTAATTTTAAGTTTAACCCATTTAGTCACTCAAACCCCCTTTACCCAATATTCTCTGTAATAACCCGGATTTATTAACTGGAAATTTTTAAATTAAATTTGGAAATCGGAGAAAAATAAAATTTTGGATTTTATAAATTTTATAATTTAAAATGTTGGTTTTTATAATTGAAAAATAAATTTTGAAACAGAATTAGAATCGGAATTAAAATGGAGTTTTAATTGAATTTTTATTATATAGAAGAGTCCTCAAAATATACAACTCTCTAGGAAAAAATAATATATTTAGAAATCCGACCTTTCGATCGAGCTGAATTTTTCACAGCAGTTATGTTTCTCCGATCGCTACAACATACTAAAATTTCAAACTATTTTGACGGTCTGATCGTACGTAATAATTTTTTGAGTGTTTGTATCTGAGTATAACTCTTTTCTTAATCAAACTCTTAACCCTTTATATACCACCACTAATTCGTGGATGTACTTTTTAAATCACTTTTTCTCAAACTTTTCAACCAGAAGACCTCTCCAAAATCACTCCCTTTCATCTACAAACCATAGCCCCAAACTTATTCAAGATTTCAACCTTAGATTATAAGGCTTAATTGGTGTTTTCTCAAGAGGAGTTTAACCTTCTACTCTGATTTTTGTCCAACTCATCACAGGCATGTTTACCCTATTCTTTTCCCTTTGTGTTATGTGTCTTGATTGTAGCGTCCATTAAACTCATGTTTTCTAAAATAAGTTATGAATATAATTATTAAAGAGATAAATTTCGGGACTGTTTTGCATGAAATATTAATGTTACCTAATACTTATAACTTTGTTGTTATTTGGGTTGTATTGGCGTAGTCGGTTGTATTATGGGCATGTGCATGTAGAGGAGCCCTTAGAAAGCAAATTTTGATATTTCATGTGATAACCCTAAATTAAATTAATTACTTGTGTTGGAAAATAATAACTATGATAGGACTTGCAGGTAGTTATTATTCTGAAAATCACAATATTTATGTTTCCTTGATTTTTACTATTTAGATTAAAATTATTTGATTGGAAATTTAGTGTTGTTATAAATATTGCTATAAATTGTTAATTGTGTCACTTTATGGAAGTATTATAATTTTTGATATCTCAGGGACGTTGGGTATTGTAGGTAATTGATTTTCACCCCTTGTTATAGTACACTTGTTAGGTATGGGACTAGTAAGTGGGCCTTAGTTGCAATTTATGCTAATTAGGTATGGGACTAGTTCGTGTGAGTTTATGCGGGTTATATAATTTGGGGTGGGGACTGATTTTCTATGTTATGCCATTGTTGCGATAGCCTAGGATTGATATCTAGGTGAAGTGAAATTTTGACAATCATTATTTACTTAGGATATGACGAATTTGTGTTTTGGAAACCCTTAGTTGGGACTAAGGGGTATTTTGAGGATTTTCACTTCGCTGTTAAGGGTGGGGTGGGGGGGGGGAATATATTTGATTAATGAGTATAAGAAATTTTGAAAATTAATATCGCAGGACTAAAATGAATATTAAAATTTATTGGCGACATAATGTTTCTAGCGCCGACAGTTTAAACGGGCAGAGGACGATTTATGTCGTGTCGTGTGCGGAACCTTGTCATATCGCGAGGATCGTAAGATAAAAACGGATCAGACGGCGGACTTGACAAGGGGATATGTGTGTGTGTGTATGAAACCTTGTCATATCGCGAGGATCGCAGGATAAAAACGGATCAGACGGCGGACTTGACAAAGGGACGTGTATCTTGGTAAATTTATAATTGTGGTTCTTTTAATGAAATTTAATATTGTTGGGAAGGTGAGTTAATTAAAATATTATTGGTGTGACTTTTAAAGAACCCTTGCGGGTAGTTAGAAATTTACTTTTGGTGATTAATAACCTTCGTAAATTAAAATATTTTATTGTTATGGTCGATATATATAGCACTAGTCTAGATTCAGGAACCCTAATTGAGAAGAGTAGTCGGTATTCATGCTCGGGACTTTGGCTCTGACACATGCATTGACTAATCTTTTTCAGGATTTATTTGGGAGTTGATGCATATGATTCATTGGAGATCTTTTTGGGGGTGCAGCTGGATTAAATTTATTGCTTTAGTAGTTAGATTTCTCTTTCCATTCCTTCGTATTATTTATGAGACTACTTTTGAGGTTATTGGGCGTTTCGGTTCCAAAGTTGTTTTAAGATTTCAGTTGGATTTACTTATTTAATTATTGAGATATTCGGAGATCACGTGTGATGGATTTTGATCGCACTTTGGTGTTTTTATCAGTCGGATGTCATTCATATTTGGGTTTGATTAAAATAATTTATCTTGTGGATTAAATTTTTTATATCTCATATCTGTCAAATGCTAAGGATGATATTTAATTTACTCGCACCCGGTTTAGTTTTGGTGGCAGCCGACGCCAGAATTTAGTGGGGTGTGAGATTCTCTTATTTTTAAAGGTTCACGCTAGCGTTACCCCCTTCCCACCTCCCCCGCACCTCCACCCCACCCCACCCCCCGCTGGTGGAGCTCCGACGACCCTCATCGGAGCTATTACAGTGGGGCATGAGGTGGGGGGAGGTGGGTAAATGGGTTTTTGTGTGTTCTTGTTTTGAGTGTTTTTATGTGCCGAGGGACTTTTTGGATCAAAATAAAAATGAGTTGGACTAAACGTCTATTAAAAAAATATTTGAGGAACTATTTGATATATGTGCCTAAAAATAAATTTAGGAAGATATAAAAAAATTAAAAGAAGAAAAAGGAAAATGGAAGACAAGATACCGAGGAGTCAATCTCGTGACCACAAAGTACGCACGGTAAAAGTAATAACCACAAGATCATCTAGGCTGGTAGTGTATTTCAAACAAATTTCGACTATATGTAAGATATACTTGTATAAAATTTTAGGTCCCCTAATTTAGTTCATTTTTCGAGGTCCCAAGGCGGCCACCTCGCTCGCTTTCCCCCGGACCTACCCTGTTTATGTGATTGTTGATTGAAGTATAGTAGTACTGTGATTATTGTGGATATTGAACTTTTAAAATAATTTAATTTGAGAAAAAGATCATGTTGGGCATCCCTTAGCTAAATACCCGCTCAGCGGGATGTGATCTTTTCTCTACCACCTTACGTCCATCTCGTAAGTTGTCGTAAGTTGTGTTATGAGTTGTATTTCTGCTAACAAGGATTTTGAGTAGGATGATAAATTTATTTTCTTGCGGATAGAGGTTCAAGTTGTACTAAGGGATATAAAATGGATATTTCATGTAAATGGTTATTAGGAAGCATAGGTATGAGCAGTGAGATCTTAAGATGTATTGCCTTGAAATTTTATTGTGAGGGTCATATGCATAACTTTGTATATTGTGCAATCACGAGTATGTGCACACTTTAAAAATTTATATGACCTTAGTTTCTCACTCACCCTTCCTATAAAATTATGTGTTTTAAGTCCTTTTATGAGTATACAATGGATTGTGGGGTAACGTGGAGTAATTTGATTATTAGAGCATCCGTAGTAGGGATGCTAAAATTTAATAAAAGTTGTAAGTTTACAAATTGTGAGGGTTGTAGTAGTGGGTTGTATTGGACAAATTTTGTAGAAGGAAAGGCAGGAATCCTCCAAATTTACTGAATGACTACTGAATTTGCAAATGTTCCTACAAACTTTATTTGTCTTCAGGAATTCCTACGAACTTCTGAAGTTCGTTGGAAGTTAATATCAGATATAAACAATTAATTTTTATTGCATATTTGGGTTCATATGAACCACATTTGTCCGTAAAATTTTCTACGAACAAATGTTATTCGTAAGAATTGATTTTCAACTTCTTACGAACAATAATAGTTGGTAGAAACTATTATCCAAACTTCTTACCTTATCACCTCTGTAGTGGACGAAAGATAAATGCTTTCTAACTTTGTCATTTAAGAGCATCCACCGTTGTGGATGCTCTTAGGATGCAAGGATGTCTTAAACTTTATACTTATTTTTGTAAAAAGCAATATATATTTTTATTTTATTGCAAAGACGTGGAATTTCAAGATTTATGAGAAAATAATTAATTAATTTATTTAGCTTCCGCAAATTTTTATAATGGATTTTATCAAGGTTGAAATTCTTTTATATTTATTCTAGTATAGGATTAAATCCCTTCATTGATCGTGTTACAATAGCCCTTTGAAAGTCATTAGGAGGATGCTAAAAGACAAGAACAAAACTGCCACCAACGTGCATGAATCTTTGTAAGTTAAAATATTCGTAAGAGGAAACATAATGAATTCAACTTGGAAAAAACAACTACTTTCTCCGATGATGAATTAGTCGAAGTTAACCCTCACTCCCTCCCAATATAGATGCATTAACGTTGACCCTATAAGTTTCCAACTATAATGTCAGAAAAATTCTCATGGGGAAAGTTATTCTAAGATCTTATATATCGATCTATTGCACAAATTGTGGTATACCCAAAAGAACCCTAGATACGAAGGGAAGGCCTTTGTTATGGTTTAATGGCAACAGGAAGTCTCCACTTGGTAAAATCAACTTTCCCGTCAAAGTCGGCCCTATAAATAAAGCGGTCAAATTTCACATAATTGCTAAATAGTACTCTAGAATGTCATTACTAGTAAAGGATGGCTTCGCAGCCAATCATTCTTTCATTAAAACATGAAGTTTTTCAGAAATTAACAATACATCGACTAAACAACAACTAGACATTGTTTTGCCAGTGTAATAAAACCTAAACCCTTTCAAGGGTAAAAACATATAATAAGGATTATTTAGAATCCATATCCACTAATAACAAATAAACCAAGCTCAACCTGGAGTCGAAAAAATTGGAGTGTCCTTAGTTGACTAAGTAATATAGGAATTAATAAAGATTCCTTTGGATCTAATAAACTAAATAAGTTATTTTTCATCGGGTTTGCCTGACCTCTGAAATAAATAGAGCTTTGATCCAACTTCCTATGAGGAATGTGGATGTCTTTAGCTTAGTCACTAGTGACAGATGTGAATCTTATTACACGTGGCAGAGTCCTATTGGTGTCAGAGGCAACACCTACTACCCTTACGGGCTCGACTAGGGGCATATAGAAAAATTGACTAACCCGATAAAATCGATAAAATCAAACTGACGTGACGGGTTTCGGTCATTTTTTAAGGGTTCAGTTCGGTTCAATTTTAAAGGGGAACCGATTGAACTGGTTCGGTTTTCAGTTTAGGCCTAATACGGTTCAGTTTGAACCGACCCAACCTATATATGTTATATAATTATAATTTTTAATATTTTCCTACATGCCATATGTTCAAGTAAGTGATAGGGTGTACCATAAGTAATGTACTCATTCATACACAAAAACTAACCTAATGCACACAACTCCCAAACAAAACCAAATGAAATATGTCATAATTCTCATTTTCCCCTTACTCCACCAAAATGAAAAAAAATCCTAGACTCTTCTTACATCATTCTCTCTCTCTCTCCTCCGGCGCCTAAAAAAATCAGGTTTGCTCTTCCCATCGCCCGCCTCTGCTCTCTCCGGCGGCGCTTCTCTAACCCTTGTCATCAAGTATGTTTTTTTAAACTTGGTTTGGTTTGTTTTAAACATTTAAATGTCAATATGTGAATGTTAATATGCGATTAACATATTAGATCTAGTTAGTTTGACATATGTGAATATATTGTTTAACATATGTGACTAGTTGCTTTGGTTTTTGACAAATTGGTGGTTTATATGTTTTTAGACATGTTATTTGTTTTTTGACAGATTGGTTTGGCATATATGTTAATAGTTAAATGTTAAAACAATATAGTTCATTTCATTTTTGACAGGTTCGTTTGTTTAAAGAAACCTAAGGCTGTTTGTAATTATTGTGTGGCATTGTATGCTTGTGATTCCAAGAACAATGGAACTCACAATTTGATAAATTACATAAACAGTCAATACAAGGTCTAGATATATGCAAACGAGGATAAATAACTTTAGTTTTTCAACCAACAAAGGAGGAGGGGGTAATGGTTCCAATCTTGTGGCCATTAATTTCACCATTGAAGGTTGTAGAAAACTTATTACCGAAATGCTAATAATTGATGATATGCCTTTTAGGTTTGTCGAAGGTGAAGGTTTTAGAAGGTTAATGAGCTATATGAAACCAAAGATGACTAAAATTCCTTCTCGAACAATGATTTTCCGAGATTGCATTAATCTTTATTTGGAAGAGAATAAGATGTTAAAAAGTGCTTTAAGTGGTAAAAGAATTTGTATTACGGTGGATACTTGGACCTCGATTGAAAACATCAAGTTTATGTGTTTAACTGCACACTTTACTGATATATAATGGAACTTACACAAAAATATTCTTAAAAGTCATAAGGGTGAGGCAAAAGGGAAGATTCTTGATGATTGCTTATGTGAGTGGGATATAAAGAGCACTTGCACCATCACGGTTGATAATGCAAGTTCCAACAATGGTACTATTAAATATTTGTAAAAAATTTAAAAGTAAGAAAAGTACCATCATGGAATATGAATATTTTCATATAAGATGTTGTGCACATATCCTTAATCTTATTTTGTGTGATGGGTTAAAAGAATTTGATGATTAAATTGTGAAGGTGTCTAATGCAGTAAGGTATGTGAGGTCGACTCCATCTAGGTTGGCCAAATTTAAATTATGTGTTGAAAAAGAAAAAAATGAAAGTGTGACACCCCGACTAATTAAATACCGGGTAGCTACTCCTTTATTCAAATTAATTCAAAATGTCAAGTTGGTTCAGTTCGTTGCATCACTGTCGAAAACGTTTTAACAATTACTAGCCACCTAATATTTAAAAAGTGAGTTGTCAATTTTAATTGAATTTGATTTACATACAACCAAATTAAATTATGAATTATTGATACCACAACCACATCACAGTCACAATAAATAACAATGTAATAAACTGAATCTGGAAGAATACACCTCACCACAATCCGAATACTGAAATAAATAAATACAAGCCTGAATCATTAATTTAGTTACAACCCAAAATATAAAATAAAAATTGAGTAAATAAGATGTCTCTGAAAGAAAAAAGGGCGACATGCCCTACAGATGGATGAATCTGGAGTAGAGTCAAGATATAAAGTGGAGGCGTCTACTATCGAGGTCCTGTAACTTCCACAACAGCTATAGCACGTCGTGAGAATAGAACTCCTATGTTTGGTGTCTTTGTGGCTAGGCACCTAAAAGGTTTTTACGAAAAATAGATTTGAAAGAAAACGGGTCAGAGCCTGATTGTGAAAAACAGTTTAAAATAATACAATTAAACAGTGAATATAAAGTACATGATAGTGCGTGCACTCACATGAGTTCCTCACCTCTCAACTAATTGTGCACTCCTATCGTTGCCGTACCCGTTCTAGTTATTCCCATATCTAACTAGCCCAATGCGCAATCTAACATTTCTATACGATTCACGATTTAAGTCCCGACATCTTAATTTAAACAGAGAGTTTTAATTTCCTTCTTAGTTCTCATATTAGTCATGCTATTCACTAGAGATTTTCCATTTTTAACTCTACAAAAAGGTTGCTATTATTCACACTTACATTTATTCATGACAGTTCATTTCAATTAACAGTATATTATTCTCATCATAAATATACAATACTGGCACCCCGAGACTAAGCTGCGGTGCACACATACTCTGCTATCCAATCCCGGTACATCACGTACATAAGGACCACGTATTTCGAATCTCTCAGGAATCGTTTTCAATAAACAAAAATCACACAAAATGGAGGCGAGCATAGTTCACATCACATGGGTCACGCACATACCTACGCTCCCATGATCAGCAGACTTATTAACTTCTCAATAAGTCCTTCTCTGACCTATGTCCTCGAGGTACCAATCTAAATCCCCACCGTAGGCACACGGAGATAAGATAGCCCTGATCGAATGCCGACCTCCCGTGATAGCAAGTATGGTAGGTATGTTATACACAAATAACTACATATACCAAGCATTCACACATCTTCGGTATTCCATAATATTACTATAGGTATATATCTCATTCCTATACCGTCATTTCATGTTTCATTTTTACAAGTCCCCGATTTATATACATTTAAGTTATCAACTCTCCTCACGTAGAAGTTTTAGATACTTATATCCTAACCCATAAACATCATCCGATTTACTACAAAACTCTAAGTTTTAATCCTCAACGTACTTTCAGTCACACAACTATATCCACAAATCAATAAGGGAAGGATTACACTCAATTATATAAGTCTTCTGGAGGTTCGAAATAAAATCAGGCCTAAAAGGTCATTCTGTCAACTCGTTAGAAATCTCGTTTGAACGAGGTCGTTCGAACGAATGGCTTCGAACGAACTACCAACTCATTAGAAGGGGTATTGTCATCTCGTTAGAAGTCTCGTTCGAACGAGGTCGTTCGAACGACCTGGGCATGTCTTCAAACGAGATGGCAGAATACGCCCAGAAAATTTCCAATTCGTTTTTCTCACTTCTTCTCTTCTCTAAATTCACCCTAAGACTATCCAAGTTACGTTTTAATGTTTGTAAACTATTTTTAGTCACCATAGATCATTCCTTTACATACTTTTGGGGTCAAATCTTATAAATTAACATGTCAAAGTCATAAATCCCCAATTCTTGTCCCAAACCCTGTGAACTTGAATCCATAATTTAATTTCATAAAAAACTCCTTATTAATCCATTTTCAGATCATCAAAAGTTATGTTTTGTATAATGAATTCGTCCATAATCATTCTGCATGCAAATTCCTACCCAAAACCACAAGTTTCAGAATAATTTCATTGGGTGTTCTTCATCAAAATTTCCAAAAACATAAACAGTTTTCTACACTACACATGGAAGAAATATTCAATGCACTTAAAAATATCAAATCACTTGCCTCAGATTTGTTCTTCAGATGTGTTTGCGTTGATTCTAGGTTGATTCTCTCCTCTTTCCGATCACAAATCCTTTCCAATTTCTGGTGATGGGGAGATGGTTTGGTAAAGACCCTCTAGCCTCTCTTCTAACTTCTCTCAAAACCTATGTAGCCCACTTTCTCACTTTTGGCTGATAATGGCCTTAGTGACTCTTTTAATAATCTTTAATTTACTTCAAAAATTCGTGGGTTTTAATTCTCTAATTTTTAAAATTACCAAAATACCCTTCTAGGTTGCCTGTTTGGCCTAAAAATGTCCCGGAATACAAACTAAACCCCCGGCTAGTGTTTTCTGATTATTTCGACCCTTCCGACCACGTTGGCGCACTCAAAATGACCATTCGGTTGATAAAAATATAATTCACTTTTTAATCTAATTAAATTCATTCCTGACGCGACTGACACGCGCGTCCCAACTTAATTTTCCAAATTATCGTATTTCTGCCTCGTGACAATTTAAATATTTTCAATACTCATGAAATATTCAATTTTAATATCATAATCAAATACTAACTCACATCTCGCTAGTATTTATATCTGGATTAATTTCCAATTGATTCTCAATTAATTTAATTAATCCCTTAAATAAAAATCAATAAAATTACGGGGTATTACAGAAAGTAAAAGTTTAGTGTGCTTAGATGTGCCAACTAGGTGGAATGCCACTTACACGTGTTAGAAGCGACAAAAAAGTTTGAAAAATATTTAAGAGAATGGGGGATGATGATGAATATTACAAAGATTACTTTACAAATGAGGAGGGATATTGTGAGAGAGATTGAAGTGGATTGGCAAGAGGGAGGCGAAAAGTTGGAAGGGTGATATTAGGTCCTCCGGAGATTATTCAATGGGTGAAAATTAGGATATTAGTGGGGTTCGTTAGAATTTTTTACAATGCCACTATGAGAATTTTTAACTCTTTGCAGATCACCTCAAATAAATTTTTTTCATGAACTTGTTTTGATTCAAAGTAAGTTGGTTCAAATGAGCAAAAATGACGATTAATTTATTCTCGATGGCGAAAAATATGAAAGCTAAATTTGATAAGTATTGGGACATTGAGAAAAATAATTTTTTGTTGTTGGTTGCAATTGTTCTCGATCCTTGATACAAATTGTTATATGTCAAATTTTATTTTAAGCAATTGTTTGACATTGATGTGTCAAAGTATATGTCAATAAAGTTGGAAGATATCCTACATTCTTTATTTGTGTGGTATGATAAATGTCAAACGTCCAAATCTAATGTTCATCATGATAAAAAATGGATAAAACATTGAAAATATTAGGGTATGGTAGTAATGATGATGAAGCAAATGAGTGTGATTTTTTGGCATCTTAATTTAATAGACATTTGGAGGAGGAAGACATCTAAACTAATAAATTTGAAGACGATAAATTTTTGGCTGAGATCAGTGAGGAAGATGTAGATAATTTTGATGTTTTGGGTTGGTGGAGAATTAATTCATCTAAGTACCGAATCCTCTCTCTTGTTGCACCGGATGTGTTGGAAATTCCTATTTCTACCATTGCATCCGAATCCACTTTAACGCGGGTGGGTGTATACTCGACCCTTTTCGTAGCTTAGTGTTGGCTAGGACGGTGGAAGCACTAATTTGTACACAAAATTGAATTCGAACTTTAACCATCTCTCTTAGTCATTGCAATGCTATGGATGATATTGAAGATTGTGAAAAACTTGATTCGAGTAATTTTTTTTATATTTGAAAACTATTTCTTTGTCTAAAAATATTTTAATGGTTATATAACTAATAGTTTGATTATTATTTTATTTTTCAGATTTGTTGGGATCCTAAGAAAAGGATGTTAAATGTTGATGGCCGGAGTTTCAAAGAATGCATATTAGGAGGCTTCTACTATTTTTTCTTTTTCATTTCGAACTGTTTTGATTTATCTGGGAATATTTTTGGACTGTTTTGACAACCCTTTAAAGATTTTGGGCCTTCTGGTGACCCCCAACCTTTGTATTAAATTCAACATATATTTGGGACTATATTTGGATTATTTAACATCCCTTCTAATGGGTTTTGGGCATTTTGGTAGACCTGATCCTTGATATTAAATTTTGCATCACTTTTGAACTGGCTTTTTAATTTTCAACGATTTTTGAGCGTTTTATTTTTTAATTTGGCATCTTTTGGCAACTCATTTTTTTAAAAACATTATGGACTATTTTGGGTCCCCTGTTAAGAGTTTGATAATTAAGGTTAAATTTTTTAGCATGTGTGAAGAGATATTTAAGCTATCTTATAATGTTGATAATATGGGTTAAAATAGTGCTGAACTATTTTAATAAAACATAGTTCACTAGTTAAAGTTTGATTAAAAAAATACCATACAAATTTGAATATAAAATTGAAATTAATGTAATGAAAAATGACCAAACAAATTTAATATTGAATGTCACAACCCTGTCAAACCGAACCGACCCAGTTAAACAACCCTATCCAAAACTGATAGGCAACCCAAACTGCCCCTGTCAAAAACTGACCCTGTTCAGTTCAGTTTATTCGATTTATAAATCGAACCGGTTCGATTTTAGTTTACATTTGCAGGAAATCGATTTGGTTAGTTCGACTAAAAAGTACCCTCTAAAATTGAATCGACCGACTCGTGCACGCCCCTAGGTTTAACTATAAATAATAACACTAACTTTTACCTCTCCTTCATTACCTTAATCGTAAGTGAGTGCATTTATTGATGGTTAGTTTGTACCCGAGTAAGGTACGAGCAAGCCTCCAAGAAAAGTCTTGACTGTTTAGATTCGCCCTTATTCAAACATTATGAAGGTCGACAAAGTTAATAAGAGAGATAAGATGATTTTTCCCCATTAGTTGAATGAAAATATAAAAATACGAACATTGTATAAACAAAAGTGGCTTAATATGTTAAAATATACTTTATATGTGAAAAATGGGTATTAGGTTCCCTTTGCAGTGCATTCCCATTACCTTATAATTCCATCCTGTATTATAAATGTATTGGCATTTCATTTTTAAAACCATGATTCATGATATTTATTATTCATTAATAATGGATTGTTGAAGCTCATTTGAAATATGAATCATGTTTGTGGAAATTCCTTATATTTGTTTATAATATATTATATATGTAGGTCAATTGTTCTTAGTAGGAATTCTGGAGAGTTTGCTTTAGCGCGATCACAAAGGATCATAACTTTAGTTCTAGGATAAGTGAATGGTTCACAACTTGATATGCAGTTGATATCCTACCAGTGAAGTGTAACACCCCGTAATTTTTTATGCATTTAAAAATTAATTAATTCGGGTAAAATTTAAATTACTTGGGTGTCGTAATTTAATTGAATTAATTATGGAATTTTTACATAAATATTATTCGGGTGAATAAATGGTTAATATTTATGGGAATTAAATTACTAAGTGACTAGTAACTAATTATTTCTTCATAAAGTGTATTAGTGACGTGGTACTTACTTATCTCAGCCGAAAGTCGGATATAGACTAAGTTAGGTGTGAGATAAGAAATTTTGTAAATTAATTTGGATGCAATTTTTGAGTGCATGGTTGAGTCCGGATGGGCCGAGATAGTTGAAAAAGAGTACCCAGGATAAATGGGTCTCGGGGCATTTTTAGGCATAGTCGGGCACACACGTGGGTATGTGGGCCACTCGGGCTTGGCAAATTAGACTAAAAATGGGATTTGTGTTTAATACCTAAATTTGAGAGTAAGGTAATGACATAAACACAAATCTAAAACATAAGTCTTTGAGAGAAAGCCATAGAACGTAATTAGAGCCATTGGGGATCCCTTTTGGAGACAAGGCTAGGAACGAAATTGGGTATGTTCATCATCAAACTTGCCTCTACACCAACAGATCAGACTCTACGAACCCAAAAGGCAAGTGGTTAACTTGCTGTGATGTTAAATTATGATATTCAATTCATATTTTTGTGATGTGTAAACCAAAATCCGTTTTGGATATAAATGGGTACAAAAATGGGATTTTTGTTAATGGAACTCTTGAATGCGATTCAAAGAAAGGATTAATTGTGTTTCATGGTTCTGAGATGAATATATGATTTGAATGTGAAAGCCCGATAGTAATCATGGACGAATTTGAGATAAATGCATGGATTTAGACTTAACGAGAGAAAAACCCGAAAATTTTCCAAAATTAATAAAGTAGAAATTTATGAGATTTAATCTGCGTTTGAAACTCTATAAGAGGCCCCGATCATTTTACTATGTAGTTATGGTGTTGATTGTGCTTGGGTTAGACCAGGGAAAAGGTTAGAAAGTAGAGAAGTTTGTTAATGGTGGAAACAGGGAGTCAGAGAAGATGACCACCTGTTCGATCAATCGATCGATGGTTGGGGGTCGATCGATCGACCCTTCAGGTTTTTCGACAGTTTGGCCTTGGGATTGATATGGGTAAAATTCTTAGTTTCAATTCCCACCTAGCATAATTATATGGGTGAAGGACTTATCTCACCCTAGCTTGAGGAGTAGGGCGAGTATATCCCCAGGTCATAGTGTCTGTTATATGGGTGAGGGTCTTATCTCACTTTCAGGGAAGGAATATGTCCGCCTCCATTATATTTATATTTTTGGCCAACTTAGTGAGCGATTCTAACCTGGAGTTACTAGTTTATGCGAGTACATCTAGTGGGATAGCACTTTAGAGAATACAGGTGAGTTATTATTCGGGAGGATGGATATTATTTATATATTTAACATATCTGCGAATGTTGTAATATGGTTATACTTATATAATGGGATATATAATTATATACGGGTAATTTAATACACGACGTGAATTGTATTATGTGTATAACGGGCGTGATAGTTATATGAATTTAAAAAGGGAAATGATTAATTAAGTTAGTGCTAGTAATAATTTATAAATCATATATTTAAGAATACTCGGTTAGAGTAGGGTGGTTGAAAAGGGTTATATCTATTATCTAATTATGGGGCAGTTGACTAGGGGAGATATAAATAAGGCGTTAGGTGTGCACATTAGAGGAGGAGAAAGGATGTAAATATGAAGTGCATTCATGCATTTTATATTACTGCAAGTTAATCATTTGCTAACTGTTTTCAAAATGTTTTGGGTTCTAACCCTTGCTACAAAATATTTTGAAAACCTTTTAGGTGTCCAGCCACCGGGACGCCAGACTTGATTCAGTCCATGGATTCGTTGTTGCAGCATATGTGGATGTTGCAGGATTTGGATAGGCGCTTCTATCTCTTTAATTCTTAGTATAGGGATTTCCTATCAGATACTTCGAGCATGTTGCTCCCAGTTTTTATTTAGTGTTTCATTTCAGAATCTATGAGATTTACCATTATCTGTCTTTATATTGATATTGGATTTTAGATGATGATTAATTCGGCAAGACATTTTCATTATATGTGATGATTGATTCTATTAGCACGGATGGTGTTAATTTATTTCCCACAATTTATTTTTATCTAGATTAATAAAGATTTAAAATTTAGCATTAACTTATGAATACTAGGTGGTTAGTAATTTTATAAAATTTTGACAGTGATGCTATGGATGATCCATTTGAGATTCTTGTTTAATTATATATAGGGCTGATCACTTGGTATTTCATTGAGCGGGGTGTCACATAAAGCTGTGTGTACAATTTTAGTAGTATATCATGACTACAGGATCATGTATGATGGTTTGATAACTTGTGTGATAATTTAATCAAGATTATACTCGTACATCAAGAATATATTGAACATGACCAAAAATGAGATTTTTAGGTGGTGACTAGATTAAATTTGCATAATCTCATAGTTTGCAACAACTGCATAGATTCTGATTCTCGAGAAATATAAGTATTCGAGTATTCACAAATTATTGCTTTCACTTTCTATAGTTGAGATTCAATTTTTTGGGTTAATAATATCTTTAGGTTGGGCAATCATTATATGAATATATCTGAGATCATATTCCGTAGGAATCCATGGTTAGAAGATATTTTGGATTGTGATACCCCGTTGATAGAGTTATAAATTTTGATTCTACTTGTTAATCTGATCAGTGGATTTTATATTCTGATAAAGTATAAAATAATTTAAGTTTAAGATTATATATATATATATATATATATATATATATAAGACATTGTTGAAAATCGATCTCAAAAAATTAAATTTTACCAAGCGGGTATTGAATGCTTAACACGAAGAATCATATTATATGCTATCTAACTTTGCAAAAATGGCCTCTTTATTTTTAATAATTTTGAGATAGTTAAATTGGAGTGAAGTTTTAATTATGTAGTGAAATTAATTATTACAAAAATAAAATAAAATAAATTATGGAGGCTAATATGAGATTTTTATATTTATGTTTGGAAGACAATTTAATTATTTGACTTGGGTCCCTAGTATAGTCTATATTCCAAGTAACAATCCACAACTCTTTATGAACCTTAATTGGCCTAATTCCACTTCACACGTGACATAAAACGCGTGTTTTTTGTCACGGTCAATGACCTTGACAAGGCTGGCTGGCTAAAAGGTGACAATTTGCCCATTTTGGTGTAGTGTATTCCATATAGTTTTAGATTTTGGTGGAGAAAAATAGATAATGTTGAAAAATTATTTATTTGTATCCAATTTTAGGAAAAAACAATGTTGTTTTTGATTTTCTAAGTTGATTATGAACATATATTTGATAATTTTAATAAAGACATTTTTCTATCAAAATTGAAAAATCTTTTATATGTTCTCGTACATTAAAAATTAATTTATACATTATAAGGATTATCTTTCCAATACTTCTTAATACTGAAATGAATAATTCTAATGGATAATCATTAAAGATAATTTTTTCTTCTTAGTTTAATTAGACATAACTATGACACTAACACTCAGGTCATTTTAATCTAAGAGTAATTCAAAGACTCGTATAAAATTTACAATTGATTTCATTGGAAATGGAACATTTTCACTCCATGAATCTTATTTAGAAGGTAAAATGACCGAAGGCCCTTCAAGACCAAATATTATGGATCAAAAGTCAAGATATGTTGGGATGTTATGGCTTTATAGAAGTCGATATATGTTAGGTTGCTCTCCAATTCAAGAGATGTTGGGTTATTAAAACACTACACCAAAACAACCAACTTGTCACTATAAAAAACATTTACAAGTCAAACATGTCACGGTCTTTTGATCGTGACAAGTTTGGGGGCGACAAATGAAGTTGTCAAGGACTTGTCACGGTCTTCGACCATGACAAGTTCGTTAGAGTTGCCACAGACTTTTCACGATCTTTGACCTCGACAAATTTGTCACGATCAAAGACCGTGATAAAAACTTAGACTTTTCACAGTTATTGATAGTGACAAGTCCGTGATAAATAAAAAATTATCACGGACTTTGACCGTGACAAGTTTCTCTGTCACGAACTTATCATGGTCAAAGTCCGTGATAACTTTGGGTAGATTTAAAAAAAAAATGCTGGGAAGTATGACTAGTGCCACTGCCCAGTAGTATATTTGTAACTATTATAGCAAAATTGTACCTATCCAAACAACATATATTTAGAGCAACCAAACCAAAATACAAATATTCACAACCAACATGTAAATATCAATAACCAAATACAAATATCTAGGGGTGCAATCGGTACGGGTTTTTACCGTACTGTACCATTTTGGTTCGATAAAAAATAGTTTTGGTTTCATATTATGAAATACCAAAAACCGATGTTACCGAAACTGAAAATACCATAAAAAATTTGGTTGGTTTTGGTTTTTAGATATGAAAAATCGATTTTTCGAATTTACCATACCGATTTATCGTACCGAATTTACCGTACCAAAATTACCGAGTCACTGTACTGAAATACCATACCAAACTTATCGCATATTACCATATCAATACCGCCCACCTAGGTTTTTCAAAATTTTTTGGACCTTTGTGTAATGTTTCATAACATAAGGTATTAAGTTTGTGGCGCACAAATACAAATAAATATTATTCTAATTTCTACACACGTTATCTGATATATAATATGCACATGCGGTTTTATAACTTTTAACCAAACCATCTCTATCTCTTCTTACTCACACATGATCTCTTTCTCCCTAACGACCTCTCCTCTTTTCGCCGCACAAATCCAACTGCAATAGGAGCTCCCTCCGGCTCTGAGCTCAACTCCTCCTCTCTGTCTCAGCCCTTTCCTCCTCTCCACCAGCATCTCAGTTGCCTGCACCCCAAGTTCCCCAACCACATCTAAGCAGGAGCAGAGAAACTGAATTTTATATGATCAAGATTATGGTACACTAGAGCAAGGAAACACAAACATGAATATCAACCAAGCCAAATAAAAAAACAGCCAACATATTTACCATACAAACCCTTCACTGGGGTGATGGGGGGAAATTATGGGCGCACTCGGGTCGTACGCATCATAGAAATAACTCGGAGGGGGGGGGGGTACCAACTGACAATTGATACATTTGAGCTTGAAGATGATGCATCATGCTCATATTATTTTGATAAGCTTGATGGTTGGCGTACTGATCCTTGGTGTATTTAGTAATGAACCCATCAACTTTGGTTTCAAGCGTCGTGAGGCTCTTATGAAAATGAGTCCCTGGAAGCTTAAAATCAGAATCAGCCTCCTCATCGTATTCCTCATCTTGTTCTACTATCTCAACATCGTCCTCCACCTTGGCGTTGCTCTCCTCATCATCAGAATCCTCATCTTGTCGGGCACGTAAAATCACTCTTTGGCTCTTGCTCTTATTTCGGCTGGCCTTCCTAAACGGGATTGGGAGGCGAAGCGAACCGACGGGTGGGACAATAAGTATGTCGGCGAGAATAAAAGTAATGAGTTGCGCATACGGAAGAGGAGTAGTGCCCTTTTCGTCTAGCGCAACAAAGAAAACATATTTGTAAATTATGTGGGCTATATATACAGAGGACCGGTCAAAGATGTGATAAACGAGAGTAGGTTATCGAGGTCTCATGTCGGAATCATTAGAGTTTTGCAATATATTGGCGCACACGATTTGAAATGTGAGATGCGACTTTTCGCTCATCCGACCGACCCTAAAAACTCCCGAACCCCAAACCTCACTGGGCGCTATACGTTGGATGCAAACAACTTTGTGGATGGGGGGCGAGAGAATTAGGGTAATGAAGTTGGTGGGATTTGGGACCTCTTTTTTGACAAGATTCTCGGCAAGGGTCTCGACAAAAAAGGAAATACATTGGCTGTCCATAAGTGCCTCGGCGACAAAGTCAGCGGTGCGGACAAGGGGTCCATAAAAATCTCGAACCGCGACTACCCAAAAAGCGTTGTAAGGCTTGTTTAGATAGAGGAACTAGCCCTTTGGGGGAAAATAGGTTGGTGATAGAATTTGGTAACTCTTATCAATGCATCACTCATTCAGATTGGAGATTGCGAGATAGCCCAAAAAACTTCTCCCACCACTATTGCTCTTAATGTGCTGTGGAAGTAGAGCTAACACTAGTTTGACCTTGGGGATATCTTTGGCCATGAGCAGGAATCTTAACCTTCTCTTGGACACTCAATGATGATTAAAACTTTGAAATGTTTGCATTTATGTCAATGAACATGTGCTCATATCTAGCATTAGTTACATTTTGGGAGTTTATGAATTGGTATATCGTGTCCTCGAGATTTCTCCACGGTGGAGAGATATATGGAGATGGTACTGGCCCATGTCCTTGCATAGGTGGTTCTTGTTGAAAGTGTAGAGGTGGAGGAGGGGAAACATGTGAATTAGGATTCAATGCAGCCTGCGGTTTCCCATAGCTAAAACCTGGGTTGTTTTTCCATGAAGGTTTATAAGCATTTCCGTACGGGGCACCGAAATTACCCTTGAATCATCCTACACCACTTACCTGCTCATTAAGCATAACTTTGTAAGAAGGAATCGTCGGACATTCCTCTGTTGAATGTCCCGCTTCATAAATAGCACATACCTTCTCAACGGGGTTGTGGATGGGGCCAGTTGATTCTCTTACGCGGAAAATAAGTAACTCTGTCATGCCTTTATCAATTTGATCGAGTCAACGGTCTGTCATGGTATCTTTGTCAATGTTGAATAGACCGGATGCCAATGGAGTGGGGGCCTCCCAGTGAGTTCGATTCTGAGCGCTAGGATCAGCTGTATCCCATGCTTGAGTGGTGTCGGCAACATACCTCAAGTGGAGTTCAACATCATTAGCGTCTAGGTAGATAAATGAGCCATCACACGTTGTTTTAACAAGTTGTTTGGAGTTGATGTTCAGCCCATGATGGAAGAATGAAATGATTTGCTGTTTATCAAGTCCATAATGAGGGCATGAAGTAACTAACTCGTTGAAACACTCCAAACATCGATTGAACGACTCATTTTCTAATTGTCGGAAGGTTTGAATTTGAACCTTAATGGAGTTTGTCCAATGTGGAGGGAAGGACTGCTTGAGAAACTTAGATTGTAACTCGTTCCACGACGTAATCAAATTAGGAGGTTAAGACCATAGCCAGGTCTTAACTTTATCCTTGAGAGAAAATGGGAAGATCTTGAGGTGGATCACATCATTTGTGCATCTTTGATCACATAAGGTCTCACATGCCTCTTCAAACTCCCGAATGTGGAGATATGGCTTCTCCAATTCCATTCCATGGTAGGTGGGAAGTATTTGGATCATTGCATTCCTAAAATGGAATTGCCCTACATTATATGGGAGCAAATTGCAGCCCGAAGTGACTGATCGCTCAGGGTATAAGAATTCTCTCAAGGTTCAATAAGGTGCCTCTGTCTCACCCGTAATTACGCTTCCGTGCTGTGACATGGCTCTCTCACTTGACGACTCCGTATCCTCACTCGGTGCACTAGGAGTGTAACCTGAAGTATAACCAAATGAGTAGCTTGCTATTGAGTTTGGCGGTGTAAGAGCTGGAACCCAAAATTGAGGATTGTTTTGCGTTTGTGTGCTATCTGGGTTGTACTCGACAATCGGGTTTTCGTGAATATGCGTAGAAGTGCTTTGAGGAGTTTTGTATGGATTTTGCATTATCAGGATTTTGAGAGATGTTGTATATTTTTCTTTTTCTTTTTTTTTTCTTTATTTTTTGTTTTTTAATGAATTTTTGGTCAAGGTTATGGATTAACTCAATCTAACTTACAGTCTACCTAATTCCTCGGCAATGGCGCTAAAAAGTTGACACGACTTAAATTTTTTTCCAAAGTGCGTGCTTATATAGGATTAAGTGAAAGCCTGTCGCTCAAGTAATAATCCCGATAAGTCGGGTATCGATCCTCAAGAAATAGGATGAGAAAATCGTGACGACCTTTGGAGAGACGGAGAACCCTAACTTGACTCTAAAATAAGTGAAAAGATGCTTTGAATGGGAGATTAATTATGAACTAAATGCAATATTAACAACTAACTGAACTAAGTACTAATGAAATGCAGCTATGCTAATTAATCTAAGAGAAGATAACAAATGTATGAAAGACTTAACTACGAATGATAACAATAGGTTAGGACACAATCCTCCAACCCAAGTGCATTTATCAATGTTAAAATCAACTCTCGAATTGAAATAAATGATTGAATCCAGTCTTTATTAATCTCAAGCATTATATATATGAGGTTCAAGCTTGCATCATATATAATCAAAAGTAAGAATAAAGCGGTGTCGAGATAGCTACACGCACGTTGAATTCTTAAGCATCCCGGTTACCTAGGGCAAATGAGATCAAAAGTCCTACAACGGTTGTGATCACCACACAACACAAAATGACCAATTATTTATTTTGGAAACTTAATTTTCATACATATGTAAAGAATCGGTTTGGATTCATGCATCCCAACCCTTAGAAACTTAGCCGGACATAACTAAGCGAAATAAAAACACAATTTTTGAAAAACAAAACATCATACTATGTGGAGAATGGGGAAGAAGAACGTGCTGAATCAAAACAAATAGCAAATATAAGTAAACACTGAAGGATTAAAGGAAAAATATTACTTGTATTGAACGAATCCCAGAAATAAAACTTCACTCTTCACTCAAAATTCACTATTTGACAAAACTAGGGTTTTTGGTTACATTCTACTACTATTGGAAATCTAATTTTTTTCGAACCCGTAATATTATGCAGCACCTTGAATAAAAATTCCCCAAAATTTTCAAGAGATGGATCCAAAATAAAACTCTTAAGAAAGAAAATGAAATTCTGAGAAAATCTAAAGCGGTCTGGATCGACGGGCTGGGTGATCCGGATCCCTCTCTAACTTGAGTCAGGTATCAGCACAGGGGCGGTCTGGATCCTTTAATTTTAATAGGTCCGAATCCCTTTTGTTTTTCATTTAGAGATTTTATTGCCAACCGGTCCGGATCTTTTATTTTTAATAGGTCCGGACTTCCCTTGGAATTTCTCCACAACTTTTTTCTTGACATCTCTCATCTTCAACTGATCATAACTTCTTCACCATAGCTCAGATTGAGGTGAATTTTTTTCCAATGTTCTTGTAATTGAAAGATCTTGAACTTTCCAGTTGGCCCCACATCTGGACTAAGGCTGAAAAGTTACAAAAATTCCCTTTTTGACTTTCCTTCTTTGATTTCTTTCAATATTTTTCCAATTTCTTTATTTCTTGATACTTTAAATGCCTGCAAAATTCATGAGAAATACACGAAACTAGATGTAATTGTTAGAAGGAGTCATTTGCTAGGAAATGAGATAAATCAACACATTTTCGATTATCCGAGATGATAAAAATCCCTAAATTAAGGGGATAAATTCTGATGAATTTATGCCAAATTAAATGTCCAGTATGCGGTGAGCCTAGATTTGTCGTTTGTGAGAAGGTAAATGACAAATCTGCAATATATCAAAAGAGCTCACAAGTCCCACAAAAGGTTTTGAAGTATTTTGCACTTGGGCCATAGTTAAAATGATTTTTGTTGTACCGTGGATAGCGGAGGCCGTGACATGGTACGGTCGATGCGATATTGGTGGGAATATGATGCGTCATCCGGTTGATTCACTCATCTGGAAAATTTCAAATGCACGACACCATGAATTTTTAAAAGAACCACACAACTTTCGTCTTGCCATCTCAACTGATGGGTTTAACCCTTTCGATAATTTAACTACTAGTCAAAGTTGTTGGATAGTTCTACATGCTCCTTTAAGTCTGCCTCTGACACTGTGCACGAGAAAGGAGTTCACATTATTATCTTTATTGATACTCGGGCTGAAGGCTCCAGGTGATGATATTGATATATTCTTAGCCCCATTAATCGAAGAGCTTAAATAGTTATGGGATAAAGGCATGACGACGTTCGACTCTCATAAGGGCAAAGAGATGACACTTAAAGCAATGGCGACGTGGGCGATCCACGATCTTCCTGCTTATGGGACCTTGTCCGGTTGTAATGTTCATGGTTATTATGACGTCCCATATGTGGGGAGGAAACTGAAGCCATTTGGCTACAACATAGTAGTAAAATGAGTTACATGGGTCATCATAGATTTCTGCCGACCAGTCACCCTCTAAAAAATGACAAGTCTAACCTTTATCCTATTGGTCATGAGCACTAGATGCAACCTGTTCGGCTTTCTGGTCAGCAGATCGAGGAGAAGGTGACGGCTGTGATTGCGGGGAATAAGTACATAGGCTAATACCCCAAGGGGAGATCCTAACGACCATACTAAAGCAAAAACATAGTCCAGGCGATCAATATTTTTTAATTTTCCGTATTGGAAAGATCATCATGTAAGGCATGTAATTGATGTGATGCACACAGAGAAGAATGTTGCAGAACATCTGATAGGAACATGTTTGGGTGGATCTCATTTCGAAGATTGAGAGCGGTCCCGTCGAGATCTACAGGATATAAAGCTAAAAAAGAAACTCTAGTTAAAAAATGATCCTACAACAGGAAGAATTTCTATCCCTCCGGCTACTTTCACTTTGCTATTAGTGAGAAGAAGATCCTCTTAGACACGTTGTTTAACTTGAAGACTCCAACTGGTTATTTTGGTAATTTACGTAGGGATGTTAACTACCAACCAAATGACTTAAAACAGTGCAAGTCTCATGACTGGCATGTAATCATCCAATTAATCCCTCTGTTATTTTGGCATTGCTTATCTTAACACAAAGATCCCCGTCGGGCAACTATGTAAATCAGTTTGTGTTTTACCCTAGTTTGCGCAAAATTAGTAAACAAAGGCACATTAGAGCTGCAAAATTAAGTTTAGTCGAGACAGTTTATGTATTAGATAAATATTTTTTTGCGTCGTTCTTCGATATCAACATCCAATTTCTTGTGCATTTATGCGATGAAGCTTTATTATGTGTTCCCGTTAGGTATCGTTGGTTGTATCATTTTGAGTGATTGATGAAAACTTTAAAAGATTACGTAAAGAATGCACGGTATATTGGAGGGTCAAGTGCTGAAGAATACATAATTATAGAATCATCATTATATGCTAGGGAATATATGCGAGAACAAGAGGTAAGGAGGAGTGATTGAGGAACCTGGTGAGTTTGAGGATGAAGTACCGTTTGGGAACCCTAAATAGGTGAAACTCACAAATATATAATACGACCAAGCATCTCGTTATATCTTCGAATCGCAAGATGAAGTCGAAGAATGGAGAGAGTGAGTATCTATTGAATTTTTCTTATTTGATTATATGTAATTTATATTTTACAATTTAAACTCTACAATTTACCTGTAGGAATTACGAGAATGAAATTGCTCAAAATCAAAGGAGAAATTGCACGATAACTGAATTTAGGGCATGGGTATCAAAAGAGGTAAACTTCACATCTTATGTATGTGATTATTTATTCATGTGTGATAAAAACATGCCTTAATACAAATTCATTAATAAATGCAGCTTCTTAAAAGAGGTGATGTCTTTTCGAGACTTGCACGCCTAGTAAAAGGCCATAATTTTCGTGCAAAAAAGTTTAGAAAATTCTGCACCAATAATTTTGATTTCATTTCATATCCATATGAGTAAAAAATTTTGACGTAAAATAGTGGAATATCAATTTCTTCCTTGACCACCTATATCGTTAGAAAAAACAATAAAAATCCAAAGAATACAGTGTTAACCTATTATAGGATAGTCTAATGAATCCTACAACTTGATTACTTAGATTTCACAAAAATTGTATTATATTGTGATTGGGTAAAGGTGGAGGATACTAGGAATTCATGCAAAGTTGTTCCTGACTCCAAACTTATTATGGTAGAATTATCAAAGCTGAAGAGTAAATATTGCATAGTCGTCGGGCCTTTTATTTGTGCCTTTCGGAACATAAAGAAGGTATTCTACTACAAGTGCATAAACGATGACAATTGGTCTATTGTTGTGCATGCACCAAAGGGTATGACTACCGAGGTGGATGCATTTAAGGCTCCAAAAGTGTTCCAGTCAACTCTTGATGACAACCCTAATTTGAAGGATCTTTTAGTTGATTTAGAGGAAGATTGAGTATTAAAAGATTAAGTTAACCTTGTCAATCTTATTTGTATCCTATTTTGATATTGACATTGTATTAGCGCTTTACTTTGATGTTTGAATATTTAGTTACTTTTATGAATGTTTAATATGATTTATGTAAGTTAACTTTCGATAATATGTTATGCTCAGTCGAATATTTAGTTACTTTCACAAGACACGGTTTGAGAATAGAGTCATTTGAGCTTTTGATTAGATCAAATTGACCCGACTCAATTTCCACATGTTCCTATACATATACATTTGTTGATCAGTTTTATTCATGCAATGTTCATAAAATGAAGTTAAATTAGCTTAATTTTATGATGATTGTATTAAAGAAACTAGCCAACAAATGTACATGTAAAATAATACGTTGGGGGCTCTAGGATCAATTTAGTCTAATCACACATTCAGAAGAATTTATTTAATGGCCTTGTTAGATCACAGGAATCAGGTACTCTTTACTTTAACTGAAGTAGTTATATAATTGATATGCATTATCTTTTAAATATTTTAAATGTATAGGATAATTATTGGTTTTGATTGGTTTGGCCGTTGGATAATTATTGGTTGTTGGATAGTATGTTAGAAGGAGTACGGGATAATTATTCTTTTTTTTTGGTTTGGCTATTGGATAATGATTGGCTGTTAGCTTGTTGTTGGATATTATGTTAGAAGGAGTACAGGATAATTATTGGTTTTGTTTGGTTTGGCTGTTGGATAATTCTTGGTTGTTAGTTTGTTATTGGATAATATTTTAGAAGGATTATGGGATAATGCTTTGGGTTTTAGCCAGTTTGGCTGTTGGATAATTATTGGTTGTTGTTGGATAGTATGTTAGAAGGATTACGGGATAATGTTTTCTATTTTCGCCCTTTAACCGAAATTTTTTAAACATAATTCTAGATACTTTCAAAGTACCGTTATATTGTCAAATTGGGGGTCCCTTGACCACGCGATCAGTTCTTATGAGTTACATTGGTCCCGTGCGAGGTGTTCAAACTTCTTTAGGGGTTGTAGGCTGGGCGTTAAGGGGTTTCCCCTATAACGGCACATTTTGAAGTCTAAGTGTGAATTTTCTCAAATTATCATCATATTCTTAAATCGTGGGTTCCGTGACCACATGATCGGTTCCTGTGAGTAACATTGGTCCCGTGCAGGGTGATCACTCCCCTAAAGGGGCCGCTTGGGGGGCGTTAAGGGGTTTCTCCCTCTAACGACATGTTTTCAAGCACAAATGTGAATTTTCTCAAATTATCGTCATTTTCTGGAACCAGGGGTCCCGTGACCATGCGGTTGGTTCCTGCGAGTTCAGTTGATCCTGTAAGAGGTGTTTGCATCTCTCAAGGGATCGCTTGGGAGGTGCTTTTGTTTTTTTCCCTCAAAAGGCATGTCTGGTAAGAAAATTTGAACAGTCATGGTACGGGAACACTAGAACCATGCTCTGAATGGTCTTTGGAGTTTTGTCTGGATAGTCTTTGGACCAACAAAGCCACATAGTCTCCCACGAGTGAATCCATGACTTTTTTTAACTATAGCTAGTGTTCCCATTATTTATTTTAGATGGTGGAATTAGATTTTATTGAGTAGAGTGAGCGGTAATGTTTGTAAGGGAATAATTTCAAGGTGCAGGGAACTCAACATCGTAAGTTGGCCTCTTTGAAGATTAAGAGCTTAACAAGGTTGTAATCTCAATGAGAGTTGTCAATCTCTTAATTTTCTCTAATGTTGAGTTCCCTACACCTTTAAATTAGTCCCTTATAAACATTACCGCTCACTCTACTCAACAAAATCGAACTCCACCATCTAAAATCAATAATGATAACACTTGCTATAGTTGTAAAATGTCAGGGATTCACTTGTGTGAGACTATGTGACTTCGCTGGTCCAAAGACTGTCCAGACAAAACTCTAAAGACCGTTCAGAGCATGATTCTAGTGTTCCTGTGCCATGACTATTAAGATTTTTTTACCAAACATGCCTTTTGAGGGTGAAAACCAAAAGCACCTCCCAAACAGCCCCGTGATAGGTGCAAACACTTCTTACGGGATCAATTTAACTCACAGGAACCGATCGCATGGTTACGGGACCCCTAGTTCCAGAAAATGACGATAATTTGAGAAAATCCACACTTATGCTTGAAAACATTCTGTTAGAGGGAGAAACCCCTTAGCGCCCCCAAACGGCCCCTTTAGAGGAGCAATCACCGTGCACGAGACCAATGTAACTCGGATGAACCGATTGCATGGTCACCGGACCTATGGTTTGAGAATATGACGAGATTTGAGAAAATCCACACTTAGGCTTCAAAACATTCCGTTAGAGCAAAAACCCCTAAATACCCACCAAATGGCCCTTTTAGGGGAGTGATCATCGCGCATGGGTCCAACGTATCTAGTAGGAGCTGACCGCGTGGTCATAAAACCCCCAGTTTGAGATCGTGGCCAAAAATATAGAATATCCACACTTAGGCTTGAAAATGTTCCATCGGATGCCAAAACCCCTTAGCGCCTCCAAATAGCCTCGTGAATGGTGCCAACACCTAGTACGGGACCAAACTAGTCTGCACAAACTGATCACGTGGTCACGGGACCCCCGATTTGACATCACGATTCAAAATAGAGAATATACACACTTAGGCTAAAAAAAAGGCCGTCGGGGGGGGGGGGGGTGACCCCTTACCGCCCCCAAACGGTCCCGTGAGCGGTGCCAATACCTCATAAGGGACCAATATAGCCTGCACGACCGATCGCGTGGTCACAAGACTTCCGGTTTGAGATCTTAGCCCAAAACAGAGAATATCCACACTTAGGCTTGAAAATTTGTCGTCGGGGGATGAAACCCCTTAACGCCCCCAAAAGCTGACACCTCGCACGGGACCAACATAGACCACACAAGCTGACCGCATGGTCATGGGACCCCCGATTTGAGATCGTGGCCCAAAACAGAGAATATCCACACTTAGGCTTGAAAATGTGCCATTGGGAGGCGAAACCCCTTAGTGCCTCCCAAACGGCCCTATAAGTAGCGCCAACACCTCACATGGGACCAATGTAGCCCTTACGAACCGATCGCGTGGTCACGGAACTCCCGATTTGAGCACATGGCCCAAAAAAGAGAATACCCACACATAGGCTTGAAAACATGCCATCGGGGGGAAAAACCCCTTAGCGCCCCCAAACGGCCTCGTGAGCAGTGCCAACACCTCGTACGGGATCAACGTAGCTCGTACGAACCGACCATATGGTCACGAGACCCTCGATTTGAGCACACGACCCAAAACAGAGAATATCCACACTTAGGCTTGAAAATGTGCCATCGGGGGGAAAAACCCCTTAGTGCCCCCCAAGCACCCTGTAAATGGCGCTAACACCTTGCACGAGACCAAAGTAGTCAGCACGAGCCGATCGCGTGGTCACAGGACCCCCGGTTTGAGATCACGACCCAAAATAGAGAATATCCACACTTAGGCTTGAAAACATGTCATCGGGGGGGGGGGAAACTTGTTAGTGCCCCCAAATGGACTTATGAGCGGTGACAACACCTTAAACGGGACCAAGATAGCCCATACGAGCCGATTGTGTGGTCACAGGACCCCCAGTTTGAGATCGTGGCCCAAAATAGAGAATATCCACACTTAGGCTTGAAAATGTGCCGTCGGGGGTCGAAACCCCTTAGTGCCTCCCAAACGTCTTTGTAAGCAGCGCCAACACCTCGCATGGGACCAATGTAGCCCTTACGAACCGATCGCATGGTCACGGGACTCCTGATTTGAGTGCACGGACCAAAACAGAGAATATCCACACATAGGCTTGAAAATGTGCCGTCAGGGGGAAAAACCCCTTAGTGCCCCCTAAACTGCCTCGTGAGTGGTGCCAACATCTCGTGTGGGATCAACGTAGCCCGCAAAAACCGACCGCATGGTAACGGGACCCTCGATTTCAGCACACGACCCAAAACAGAGAATATCCAAACTTAGGCTTAAAAACGTGCCATCGGGGGGCAAAACCCCTTAGCTCCCCCCAAACGGCCTCGTAAATGGTGCTAACACCTCGCACGAGGCCAAAGTAGTCTGCACGAGCTGATCGTGTGGTCACGGGACCCCCGATTTGAGATCAAGATCGAAAAAGAGAATATCCACACTTAGGCTTAAAAACGTGTCGTCGGGGGGGGGGGGGGGCGAAACTCGTTAGCGCCCCCAAATGGCCTTGTGAGTGGTGCCAACACCTCGAACGGGACCAACGTAGCCCGTACGAGCCGATCGTGTGGTCACGGGACCCCCAGTTTGAGACCGTGGACCAAAACAGAGAATATCCACACTTTGGCTTGAAAATGTGCCATCGGGGGGACGAAACCCCTTAGCGCCCCCCAAACGGCCCCGTGAGTTGCGCCAACACCTCACACGGGACCAACTTAGCCCGCACGAACCGATACGCGGTCACGAGACCCTCGATTTGAGCACACGGCCTAAAATAGAAAATATCTACACATAGGCTTGAAAATGTGCCATCGGGGGGCAAAACCCCTTAGCTCCACCAAACGTCCCCATGAGCAGTGCCAACACCTCGAACGAGACCATCGTAGCCCATATAAACCGACCGCGTGGTCACAGGACCCACGGTTTGAGCGCACGACCCAAAATAGAGAATATCCACACATAGGCTTGAAACGTGTCGTCGGGGGGTGAAACCCCTTTGCGCCCCCCAAATAACCCTGTGAGCGGAGCCAACACCTCACTCGGGACCAACGTAGCTCGCAAGAACCAATCGCGTGGTCACGGGACCCTCAGTTTGAGTGCACAACCCAAAACAGATAATATTTACACTTAGGCTTGAAAATGTATCGTCTGGGGGCGAAACCCCTTAGCGCCCCCAAATGGCCCCATGAGAGGCGCTAACACCTCGCATGGGACAAACATAGCCCGTACGAACCGACCACATGGTCACGGGACCACCGTTTTGATATCACTTCCCAAAACAGATAATATCCAAACTAAGGTTTGAAAACGTGTCATAGGGGGCAAAAATCCTTAGCGCCCCCAAACGGCCCCGTGAGCTGCACTAACACCTCGCACAGGACCAATTTAGCCCGCACAAACCTACCGCGTGGTCACGGGACCCTCGATTTGATCGCACGACCCAAAACCACACTTAGGCTTGAAAACGTGCCATCGGGGGACGAAACACCTTAGAACCCCCCAAATGGCCCCGTGAGTAGTGCTAACACTTCGCACGGGACCAACATAGCCTGAACGAACTGACAGTGTGGTCACGGGACCCCGATTTGATATCGTGGCCCAAAATAATTAATATTCACACTTAGGCTTGAAAACGTACCGTCGAGGGGCAAAACCCCTGAGCGCCCCCCAAACGATCCCGTGAGCGGTGCTAACACCTCGCACGGGACCAATGTAGCCCGCACGAGCCCACGGGACCCCCAATTTGAGAGCTCGACCCAAAATAGAGAATATCCACACTTAGGCATAAAAACATGTCGTCAGGGGACAAAACCCCTTAGCGCCCCCCAAATGGCCCCGTGAGCTGTGCTAACACTTCGCACGGGACCAACGTAGCCCACACGAGCCGACTGCGTAGTCACGGTACCCCTCGATTTGAGAGTATGGGAACCTCGATTTGAGAGCACAAGAACACTCTCGAGGTCACCCAAGGAGCTCTTGCAGCAACTGCCCGATATGCCTCCCAATTCGAGGATTTTTTTTAATTATTATTAAAACTGGTCACGGTCAAAAGCCGTGACAATATTTTATGAACAGTAAGTATAGTCACGGCCCAAATCCATGACAATATTATCTTTATTGTAAGCGTGGTCACGACCCAAAGTCGTGACAATATCATATATACAGTAAGTTTAGTCACGGCCTTAAGCCGTGCCAAGGTTGGATCGCACAGAAAACTGGTTAAGGCTCAAAGCCATGACCAGATAGTCTTTAATCGCGAAGTGGTCACGAATTTGGGCCTTGACCAGGATTCCAAATAGGTCAGGGCTATGGGCCATGACCACATGTGTGACTATGGGAAATCCGTGACCAAGCTCTGGGTCAGGGATTTGGGCCGTATTCACCAAAATTGGTCACGCCAGATTTGGTCACAGACAAAATCTGCGACCCACACTTCCTGGTCAGGGATAAATTCCATGACCATTAGCCCAGTTTTCTTGTAATGTTTGAACCCCAAAAACCTTTAGTTAATAGGTCATATTTTATCATACAGTCGAGATGTGATATGAACCCAAATATCGTAACTCAAGTAATCAGTAAGAGAACAAAATATGTCCGTTAGCATGCATGAAGGAAATACATGGGCAAAGAAAGGTAACATACTCAAATGGTTTCAAGCTCACAGAGCAGCATGTTGGAACTTGATAGTTCAGACCATAAAACTTGAATCACTAATAACAGTAGTTAAGGCGATGGTTGATATTAGTGGAGACTCCCCCACAACCCCCAACAACCCAATTTCATGAAAACATTTGTGATGTTTCGTGTCACTGTTACAATTCGTGACAACTACCATTTGTAATTTCTACAAATTTAACGCATGCCAAAATAATTTCGCGGTATTCATTATATGATAGTTGACATTCATTAATTTCTAACAGTTTTCTCTAATAGTGACCATAAATTTTATGTACGTTCTATTGCTCAAGAATTTGGTCTCAATGTATGATAAACACAAATTTCGTCATGTGTATAAAAAAACCGAGCACGTGAAAAGATTTTGTCATTGTTTTCACACCCACCCAAAAGTAGATTGCTGTATCTGCAAAATGTTTTCAACTAAATTACCCAACTAGTGGATATATTTGGGAAATAATAGGGATATGAGAAAAACCTCTATTTTTAAATCTATAACTCTATAAGATAAAGGATTGGCTTTGACTAAAACACGCGAAAAAAATCATTTTTCTCTTTACAAATATTTTCTATTTTTTTGTTTGCTATTTTCTATTTCGTTGTAAATTTTGGAGTCCAATAGGTATCTATTGTCGCTTGATAGATTGTCGAAGTCATTGAATCAAGATGTATTCATATAAAAGGCTAACAAAATTAATGGTAACGAATAATTTCAAATTTAAGACCTTGTGTCTAATATAAAACTCGATCAATAATTCCTCCTAACCTATTAAGTGAAATTTTACTGCACATTTATACTCTGTTTATTTTACCCAACAAAGACGATTCTCCACAATAAGATACGATTATCAGGCAAGGAGGTAGATGCTTAGTTAATTTTACACTAAAAAACACGTCATACTTATTGGATATGACCATGGGTGAAGCGTTTTTTAAGGTTTTAGCCTTTACTTATAGATGTCAATATATGTAAGTTAGTGAAAAATAATTTTGGTGAGTTAAGAGAGGGGTCAATTACAAGAATTTAGTTCTCTATTTGCACAACTTTCAATTGTTATATATAATTTTACACGTATCGTCAAAATCCTTTAAAAGAATTTTGAAAATAAAATTTGTATACTAATAATTATATTAGAAAAAAGGTAAATTAATCAAATGGTTCCTAATGTTTGTTAAATGTGTCTATTGAACCCTTAATGTACTTTTTCTACCTATTTGACCCTTAATGTTTATTATGGTTTTGCCCCAATTTTAACATGTAAAACTACATTTCTACCCTTATTAAACCTTCCAACATATATTTTACTATTTAGTCTTTTAAAAAATCTTAAATATTAAAATTTATTTTGCAACTTGTAAGTTTTTGTAAATCTGTTAAATATTGAATATTAGAAATATGATATATTAATTTTTTTCTTTTAAAACATATTAAACCCTAAATATGTGGATAATATATTTTTTTTTACTTTTAACACTTAAAACGTTTTCCTTTTTTCTTTTAAAACATATTAAAAAAAATTATATTTCTATCAGCTTGAGTTAATGGATGTCTTGTAATAAAATACATTGTATTTCGCACTATAATATAATTGAAAAATGTGTAAACAAAACAGGCACATATGTTGGACTTCAAATGCAACATGTGAGTTTTGCATCCTAGCAGATATTCTCAATAATGCAGGCAAAGCACACGTGTATGATCAAGAAAAATAAGAAGGCATTGATGGGGCAACATGCTACTTCAATAAACACAGTTCAACAAGTATCATCATTAAACAAATAAAAGCTTATTCATTCCTGATTAGTAGAACCGAAAGGTCAAAACCACAACCTTACATTGTGCTTTTGGAAAATATATGCGTAAGTCAATCCATAGGGTGGCTACCTTTAGAGCATTGCCACCAGGTGTCATAAAATTTAGATTGAATAATGCGTAAGGACGGTCACAACTGATAATTAGTGTGATACACTTAGATGTATTAGTTGTGCCCATATGCGTGTAGTCGTTTCCAGATATTAATCTTTTGTTGTAAATTTGTTAAGGACAAAGTAAGTAATAAAAATACTTGCAACATATTATGTATAATTTGTTTTGTTAGAATATAACATAAAGTACCTAGTACGAAACATCAATCATTACCCCAAAAACCAAACCTCCATTCAATTGTAAACTATACAAGATATTCCTGTGAATACTCTAAATCTATCACAAACGAACTCATAACTCCTTACTCAAAAGCAGGAAGAAATACACACAAACATGTATGTATTAATAATCCAAATAAATAAATCACAATGAAATTAGCTTGAAATGATTTATAGGGAAAAATCATTAAAAAAATGAAGTTAAAAAAAACTTCAGCAAGCAAATTCCAAATCTCAGTTATTAAAAGATGACATTTGATAAAAACAATGTGTAATCCTAAAAACTGAAAATTTAATGCTTAAATATGTCGCTTTTGATGTTTGTTAGGATTCAAAGGTTCTTCTTCCTCTTCAACTTTATGAGCGACAAACATGGATGACATTATCTGAAGAACCTTTGTACAACATTCTTGTTCCGTTACATAATCCAATTGATGGATTTATATTGCGTAGAAGAATGATTGGACAATTATGTTTAAGTTTCAATGCGTGTGGTGGCAATCCATTCGGCATCAAAGAATTTAAAAATTCTTCTTAGTAATAGTTGTGCGTGTCATCCACAACTTCATCAAAGCTATTTAATGTCATCAATTCTCCGGGGAACATATCAATCATCATATCATTGAGTGAGTCTAAGTGCTCGTTTGTTATTGCAGGAATTGCTCGATCTGTCAAGAAGTTTGGCGAGTTGGCATTTATATTTAATGATAGGAAGATAACGTCAATGAGAGACTGTTTGGGGCCCTCATCATGTGTTGATGCTTCCGTCCCATTGCCAATCCTTAGAAGGAAATCACTAAGTGAGGAATTGATATCCAAATGTTTAATTACTTAATCATCACTATGAAGTTAAACAGGGCATTAGTTCTTTTTAGTCATTACATTTGCATAATATGATGGATGGATTATCAGTCTTAACATATTAATACAACAACTTTCTAAGATAAATTACGTGATACAGAGAAACTGTATTCATGATCATTGAATAGAAATTACAAAATAACAAAGAGAATCCATCCGATTAATAAGTATGGCCAAACCTAAGTTTTCAAGAAATTAAAACAATTTACTCAACAATAACAACAATTGAAAATTAATTTTAAAAAATAAAAAAAAATTATGGTACTTGAATAAGTGCAATGTATTCCATAAGTATCCATAAACCATGAACTAAATAAGTGACACTCAGTTTAAATATTAAGAGCAGAGAAGAACAAACTGAAATTCTTTGAACACTATGTATATAAAGATGCTAAAGATACAGTTTAGAGTGTGTGTTTGAGTTAACAAAGATAATTCAACCAAGGCATGTAATTTCAGCTTCAGTAAGGTAAGTTGGACTCATTTTGCTCACTTATTTAGTTGGTCTTGGAAGTTATGTTTTTCTTAGTTGGGGAGTTACAGCCTGAACCGACGTAAGACTTAATAAGAAGAATATATGTATGTAGAGAGACAAAATGAATACATTGAACCATACAGTGTGAAAAAATTCCAACACAGAGAAAATTGGAATTAAATTAGATTATAAAAACACTAACAATCAAAAGATTTGTGATTTTGAATTCTCAAACCAAAAAATCTAACATCATGGTATCTATTGTAAATAAATAGAAAATGAAAAATATTCCTTTTATTCCTCTTTATTGAAGATTTTACCTAAATATGTTATGAGTAATTTGGAAGAGAAAATTAAACTTAAACAAAGAGTAACAGCAGCTACTTAAGAAATATTATTACTTTATAATGCACCAAATTACAAATTAATTATGGAGTTATGTTTATATCAAACAGGAAGCATGTAGGAGTTTGTGTTTGGTACATTTGATCAAACATAGCATACACACATGATATATATAACATAAACCTAAGACATATACAACAAGTTAGTAAGAAGAGGGAACTGAACATCATTATCTATCGAATAATCACAATAAAAATGTCGAGTGAAATCAGTTTAAAGCATATGATAGGCTAATACCTCTAACAGAAATAACTCACAATCAATCCTCAAAATTTTCTCCTCGACAAACCACAATGAGACATTTCGAATCCCTATAACTGCAATCGAGGTACTGCAAAAACTCTTGTAAAAATACCTCTTCCGAGTGGTTGAGACAATTTATGTGGCTCATCAAATGGGTAAAAAATAAGGGGATGTTAATATGGAGTATAAAATTTGTTCGTACGTAGATCTGGGAAAGACAATTTTCTCAGGCTTAATAATGACTCTAGAATTAAGGATTTGTTACCCAACAAAAGCCCCTGGAGATTCGAAAATAAATTAATCTTTTGTTAAATTGGCCCTGTAACCCCACAAAGTCAATACAGGTATATTTTGGCAGTTTGAAGTTCTCCTAGGTTATTATCCTCTGAAATCATTTTTCGATGGGTCCAGAGTTTGTAAAGTGCAATTTTGCGTGAGTGATACTATCCTACCTAATCTGTTTTCTGATTCCCAAAACTCTTTCAGCTTCTTAAATTCAAACCCTAAATCTACACTCAATTTGTTAGCGCTCAGATCAACATACTGAATATTAGAGCATACATTAAGGGAACTTCCTATCTAACCAGTTAAATTATTACTCAAAATATTCACAACAACCAAGTTGTCACAAATTCTAGGAAAATGTACTGAATTCCACCAAAAATTATATTAAGTGAAAGTTGCTAAGCTCAATAGTAAACCAACCTAGAAGACAACACATTATTTTATTATTTATCCACTAAGGTTGATTTCACTAAAAGAATATCTTTTCTCGCTGAAATTCTAGTTACATCAGCAGCTACTGTTCTTGCTTAGTCATTCATCCGTGCTTACTCCTCTGTGCCAGCCAGCTGATAGGTATCTGTAAGCAATAGCAGCAGCTGCTGTTGTTGCTAGTCTGTCATGCATGTGAGCGATATCGACTGATGACTAAATCCTATTTAGGACTCGAAGGCCTTCGTCGTATGACTAAATCCGCGTGTGGGACGTTATCTTCAGATGCTTTTTCGGTTTGACTGCGGTCGTAGAGTGGTACTAAGGTTGGGCATTGAGGCTGTTGATGATCTTGGATTTCAGCAGATACACTTGGTTAATTAATCCATTTGTAAATATAGGGGCAACAATAGAGGTGGTTACAGGGTCTTGAACCATATCTAGGCAGATGTTACAGTCGCAACCACCGGTCGCATTATTTTTCGTTAAGTTGGTGGATTGTTTTTTAACGCTTTCGACTTGATATTGGTCTACTTTTCTACCGTACCAAAGAAATAGGATTCTCATCATTGACTTTATTAATTGGGTACCTGACTGTAACAACTCGTCCTTTTTGGAGACGATTAAATTTCATAATTAAATATAAATTGGCAATTTGGAGAATTTCTCGAAATAGTGATTTTTGGGATTTTCGAGGATTTAATAATTTTCGAAGGATGTTATAAATTATTTTGGGACTATATAGGTCGAAATAATTTAATTATATGTCGCCGTGGAGTATTGCGACAAAAGAGGTAAGATTTTGAGTAGGGGTTGGAATAGTGATTTGCGGTCAAGTACCTCGGATGGGAATTTCGACTGCGCCATAATTCTCAGAATGTCCGAGATAGTCGGAAAAGAGTGTTCGATGGACGAAAATGAGTTTCGGGTAATTTTAGAGGTAAAAGTAACTCGTAAATGGGTAAACGAGTCGTTTTTGGGTTTTAAAGGGTATAACCCCTTTTCTTTCTTTATAAAGAGAAGGAGAGGGAGAAAAGAGAAAGAAAAGAAAGAAAAGAGAGAGAAGAGAGAGAGGAGGAAGAAAAAGAGGAAAAAGGGGAGGTTCCGGCCAAACTCCGCGGGACTCGGCTCGAGGTCGTCGGATTATATCCACGAGGCAAGTGTTTACTTGCTTTATTTCATTTTGTGCAATCCTCTCATATCACTTTTGGTATAAACATGATTTTAGGGTTAGAACCCTTAAAATAAATTGGGTAAAAGTTGATTATGAGTTTACACATTGATGTAGTGTAAACTCTAAATGATTTTTGGTATCAAAACTATGTTAATGGAGTATAAAATGGGTTGAAATGCTAAGTTGGGGTTTTTATGGTTTTAGGGTTTAAAACAAAGAGAAATGATTTAATACCCCGAAATAATTGATGTGTTAGTTGTAAAACATAGATTAGATGTTTATTGAGTTGTTGGGAGAGGTTAGAAACAACAAAAATGGACAAAAATGGAGTTTGGGATTTTGGGAGAGATGATGAATAGTAACCCGCAGCCTTTAGGGTCATTTTTGACTAGGAAAAGAATTGATTTAGCTTTCGGTCAAAACACGAAAGTTGTAGATCTTTTCGATACGGTCGCGTGGGCGCTGACCGTATATTTTTCTACGATTTGATATGAGTTTTACAAGATGACAGCTCCGGGTTGAAAGTACCAACTCGGAAATCAAATCGGGAATTGGAAAAATAAAGGCTAGAAATTATTGTGTAGATGTTTGGGATGATTTTTGGTGTAGAGTAGAAACCATGAAAATGAATTTGGATTGATTTTTGGGTATTTTGGAGTTTGAGAAATCGCCCAAACTGTGACCCTCGAACAGGCCGAATCGATTCGGGTACAGGCCGAATCGATTCGCCTAAGGGGAATTGGGTTTTTGCAATGGGCCGAATCGATTCGGGTACAGACCGAATCGATTCGCCATTTACAGACCTGTTTGCAGAATACTTTCCGAATCGATTCGGATTGGGAACCGAATCGATTCGCCCACCCGAATTGATTCGCTAAAGGGGCGAATCGATTCGCTTAGGCCAGAATTTCAAGTTTTCTCCCTTTAAGAGTATGGGGAGTTGAATTACCATTTGGGATTTTTATGGGGATTCCTAAATAATAGTTTTGAGGATAAATAAACCTTTAAGAGATGATTGAGGTAATTAGTATTGAACAAAGTAAGAAATACTTTGGATTTAGAATCATGCTAATATCAATGCATGATTATGATTCCCGGAGGGAATCTTTGGGATTATTATCATCGTTAGATGCTATAGGCCACTAAGGCCGTTTATATATATATTCTAGGAAGAATATATAGGATATGTATATACTGTGTGTTTTAGGTATATATATATATATATGATGATGGTAATGATTTTGAAAATATATAAATGAATATTTTCAAAATGGAAAGAGAAATGTTTTTCATAATTAATAAAATATGGATTACACACCTCTCTAAATCGCTATCATATGGGAAGTTGCGTTCGTATGGTGAAGCCCCCTGGCTAATGATGCAGGGTGGATATAGTCCTAGGCCATGGGAGCGCTTATGGTTGTATATTTTCTGCGGGGGTAGGGAGATTCCGGGTGTGGTCTTGGCTACCACGCAGGCTCGTGGCCGCTTCCCGACGTGTTTCGATATAGGATCCCAGGTTGTCTTGGAGGCCCTGGAAGATGATAGCCATTTAGGGGCGCGCACAGTGGAGAAATCCGGACGTGTGGTCTTAGAACGCGTTTATTAAAGCAGTTCATAATAATGGATTTGCTTTAATTACATTTCCTGGATATAGGAAGGGAAATGGGTTATATATAAATTGGCTTCGGTAACACTTCCCGGATGGAAGAAGGGATGTGGAAGCATATGTTTTGATCAAAGCATTTTTATGATAATGAAAATGTCTTTGAATACATTTCCTGAGTATAAAAAGGGAAATGGGATATTTTGATAAGGAAAAGCATTTTATGATAATAAAACTGGCTTTTAAAAGGTATATGATTTATTAAAGCAATTCATGATAATGAATTGGCTTTTATAAATACATTTCCTGGATATGAGAAGGGAAATGGAAGTTTTGAAATAAAAAGGATAAGTATTTATAAATACTTTATGTATCAAGTAATCCTCAGACCGGGAGATATTTATATTATCCGGAAGTATATTATAGATGTATGTATATGTATAAATTGGGTGCCGAGGGTCTAATGAATCCCGACGATCGACCGTGCCGCATAGTAGTGTATCGGGGGGTTCCTTGTTTGGATTTCGCTTTGCGAGACACCCCACGCACGAATATGGCACTGTGTTGAGACTGGGGAGAAGTTTAATCCTTAGTGCTCTTATATTATTATATGTTATGATATATATATTATATATCTTTCTGTACTGAGGGACTGGCGGATCTCAAAGATCGACCTTACTGCATAGTAGTGTATCGGGGGGGTTCCTTGTTTGGATTTCGCTTCGCGAGACACCCCACGCACGAACATGGCATAGCGTCGAGATTAAAGTGAAGTTTGGCCCTTAGTACATTTGTTTGACTATCTAGGTTAGATAGTGGTTGGGTATTAGATTAGTTTAGCAGGGTAGCTTGACTAGAAAGTTTAAGGGACGCGCTAGGTGTGCACTGTTAGAGGAGAGGTGAGGGGTATCTCACGAGAGTGCGATACCAATTTAAATATGAGATAAAACTATTTTTCTAAATAAAGCATTTATGCACTTGAAAAATATTTTCTAAACATTCGGGCCCTGACCCGTTTGTCTACTCTCCTTTCTTTCTCTATATTGTATATATATAGGTGTCCAGACACAGGGACGCCTGGATGGAAACTCTTTCGAGTCAGACGTCTGCTGCAGCAGCTGTGGATGCTTGCAGGTTATCGGTAGACGTTTCTTTCCTTGTACTCTAGATAGGAGATATTGTATAAACACTCGAGCCAAAGGCTCAATTGCATTTATTTATTCTTTCAGTACAGCATTCGATATGGTTGTATTATTTGGACCGAGTGTTCGGTTATTTTAGTTCCTTTCTTTTCCATTTCAGTTCATTACGCATTTAATTGTGAATGTTTTAATTTGTGCGCTAAAAAGAGTAGTTAGATAAAAGTTTTTAACGGCCACCTAATAGGATATTAGTAATTAATTGGATTTTCGACAGTGATGCTAAGAATGATCCATATGAAACTCCAGTTTTAATTTAATATTGGAGTGATCGCCCGGTATCTTATTAGGCGGGTTGTTACAGATGGTATCAGAGCATCAGGTTCTAGTGCCTTTAGGAATCTGTGCGGACGTACTACGCTTTCAGCGTTGCTCTCGATTTCTATAGAGCCTCAGGAATAGGATTGTTGATTTCTATAGCGAGATTTCGTTCTCCTGCCATATTATGAGATTATAGAAATCTTTTGCGCGCTCGTTTGAGAATCGTGTGCGGAGCTTGGATGGCAGCAGGAGGTGAGGCTTAGCTGGTGCAGCTGGCAGAAGGTTGGGATGAGTACCTTAGTAGAGGTTACACTCTCTATAGTAATTGTTAAGGATTATGTCAATGACTACTAAAGCATAGTAGTTACGAGTACCATAGTGCCGCCGTAATAGAGTGTGGTACTAAAGTTGGATTTCCCCGTGGAGATAAGGATTAGAAAGGGATCTTACGGATAGTTCTAACCGTGAGTCCCCTTAAATCAGCAGGATGAGAAGAATGCAGCTTTGGGAATTATTCGCCTAAAGTTCAACGGAGGTATATTTGGCATGACTAGATAAAGTCGCAATATTAGTTAGCCCTAGACTCGTGTGTGTATTTTGAGTTGTGGCGGTCTCGATAACATTATAATGTATGATTATGTGTTTTCCGCAATAGCGGAATTCTATTTTTCTTCGTTCGCCATAGAGGCGGGTGATTATATTTTATATATATACGTATACGGTATATGGTGTAACGGAGCGATAGCAGGCTAATGATGGCAAGTCTATCGTGTCCGCAATTCCTGGAGGGAACATATTGTTATTGTGGTGTCTCACCTTTATACAGGTTGAGTACACCTTTGTTATATTGGACTTATGGAACCTCGATGAGCAGAGGCTTCCTTACTTTGGATGGTATATGTGGCAACCTTATAGATATAATTTGAGGCCCACATAATCGTTGTTGAGCGATAAGATTTAGCTTAGTATTAGTTTGCGCAAGGACTTAGGAATGAGTGCGAGCGCAGGGTGGTATGACTCTTAGTTAGAGATAGGAGTTCAGATCACCTTTTGTTGGATTAGGGGATAGGGTTATCCCGGTTGCATGTTGAAATGACTGAACTCCACAACCAACGAAGTCAAGGGTTAATGTGTGGAGGGGTTCCTTGTTTGGATTTCGCTTTGCGAGACACTCCACACATGACTCTTAACGGCGTCGGGAGTGGGGAGCTGTTATGAGATGCAAGGATGTTGATCATGTGGAACGGTCTTATAGTGTGGATGAACCACTATAGGCTATGAGCCACATAATGTCAATATACTTATGGAAATTTGTGCTATGGAAAAGCACTAAAATGATCCCTTCGCCACAAATGGGTGGGTGAGGTTGGACTTAGAGAAATTGATTTGAGGACAATAGTCAGGCCTTAACGAAAAGGCAAGTTTTGAGGAGCTCTATATTGGGTATTATGTTCGTGACACTTTCTACAGAAAGTGGGTACTTGATTAGTTAGGTTTCCTTCTGTATGGGCGTAAGGATAAGATAGTAGGAATGCGTTCGTAGGCTAGCCTAACAGGATTTAGGACATCCCGCTTCTGTGCCTTGGGTCGTTATATCTCGATGACCGACTACGCGAGGGAGTAGTGTAACGGGAGGGTTCCTTGTTTGGATTTCGCCTTGGCGAGACGTCCCACGCATGAAACCAAGCACTTGTCGGGAGTTGGGAGAGGCCTTGGGCACTAGGGACATACTTAGGATTATATTAGTTCGTGTAGGTAGAGTAACGCTTAGATCGTAGCGTTTCTAGGATATAGGTTCGCTAGTATTAGCAGCGCCGGGGTTAGGAGTATTGAGATGCGCGGGTTCGGAGGACCCATAGGTGAGTATTACACCGAGGAAAGGAGACCCTTACTGGGAGAGAGTGATGCGTGTCAGACATTCGTAATGTTTGTGCTGATATGCACAAGTTAGAAAGGTGGATGGGCACCTTGGTAAGGTAGTTTGATGTACCGCCTAGCTAAGATAGGAGTAGTACACAAGATTGAAATCCATGCCAAGAGGCATTTTAGAGGATGGGTATTGAGTGACGTATTGGAGTTACCTTATGATTGCGGTAGCCGCACAGTGTATGGTTCGGAACCATTAGGTTAGTATTTTTCCTTGAGGTTTTAGGATTTGTAGTAATCCTCGTTAGAGGGTGTAGGTTACATCTGAATTTCGAGGACGAAATTCCGTTATAAGGGGGGGGAGTGTAACAACCCGTCCTTTTTGGAGACGATTAAATTTCATAATTAAATATAAATTGGCAATTTGGAGAATTTCTCGAAATAGTGATTTTTGGGATTTTCGAGGATTTAATAATTTTCGAAGGATGTTATAAATTATTTTGGGACTATATAGGTCGAAATAATTTAATTATATGTCGCCGTGGAGTATTGCGACAAAAGAGGTAAGATTTTGAGTAGGGGTTGGAATAGTGATTTGCGGTCAAGTACCTCGGATGGGAATTTCGACTGCGCCATAATTCTCAGAATGTCCGAGATAGTCGGAAAAGAGTGTCCGATGGACGAAAATGAGTTTCGGGTAATTGTAGAGGTAAAAGTAACTCGTAAATGGGTAAACGAGTCGTTTTTGGGTTTTAAAGGGTATAACCCCTTTTCTTTCTTTATAAAGAGAAGGAGAGGGAGAAAAGAGAAAGAAAAGAAAGAAAAGAGAGAGAAGAGAGAGAGGAGGAAGAAAAAGAGGAAAAAGGGGAGGTTCCGGCCAAACTCCGCGGGACTCGGCTCGAGGTCGTCGGATTATATCCACGAGGCAAGTGTTTACTTGCTTTATTTCATTTTGTGCAATCCTCTCATATCACTTTTGGTATAAACATGATTTTAGGGTTAGAACCCTTAAAATAAATTGGGTAAAAGTTAATTATGAGTTTACACATTGATGTAGTGTAAACTCTAAATGATTTTTGGTATCAAAACTATGTTAATGGAGTATAAAATGGGTTGAAATGCTAAGTTGGGGTTTTTATGGTTTTAGGGTTTAAAACTAAGAGAAATGATTTAATACCCCGAAATAATTGATGTGTTAGTTGTAAAACATAGATTAGATGTTTATTGAGTTGTTGGGAGAGGTTAGAAACAACAAAAATGGACAAAAATGGAGTTTGGGATTTTGGGAGAGATGATGAATAGTAACCCGCAGCCTTTAGGGTCATTTTTGACTAGGAAAAGAATTGATTTAGCTTTCGGTCAAAACACGAAAGTTGTAGATCTTTTCGATACGGTCGCGTGGGCGCTGACCGTATATTTTTCTGATTTTTCTACGATTTGATATGAGTTTTACAAGATGACAGCTCCGGGTTGAAAGTACCAACTCGGAAATCAAATCGGGAATTGGAAAAATAAAGGCTAGAAATTATTGTGTAGATGTTTGGGATGATTTTTGGTGTAGAGTAGAAACCATGAAAATGAATTTGGATTGATTTTTGGGTATTTTGGAGTTTGAGAAATCGCCCAAACTGTGACCCTCGAACAGGCCGAATCGATTCGGGTACAGGCCGAATCGATTCGCCTAAGGGGAATTGGGTTTCTGCAATGGGCCGAATCGATTCGGGTACAGACCGAATCGATTCGCCATTTACAGACCTGTTTGCAGAATACTTTCCGAATCGATTCGGATTGGGAACCGAATCGATTCGCCCACCCGAATCGATTCGCTAAAGGGGCGAATCGATTCGCTTAGGCCAGAATTTCAAGTTTTCTCCCTTTAAGAGTATGGGGAGTTGAATTACCATTTGGGATTTTTATGGGGATTCCTAAATAAGAGTTTTGAGGATAAATAAACCTTTAAGAGATGATTGAGGTAATTAGTATTGAACAAAGTAAGAAATACTTTGGATTTAGAATCATGCTAATATCAATGCATGATTATGATTCCCGGAGGGAATCTTTGGGATTATTATCATCGTTAGATGCTATAGGCCACTAAGGCCGTTTATATATATATTCTAGGAAGAATATATAGGATATGTATATACTGTGTGTTTTAGGTATATATATATATATATATCTGATGATGGTAATGATTTTGAAAATATATAAATGAATATTTTCAAAATGGAAAGAGAAATGTTTTTCATAATTAATAAAATATGGATTACACACCTCTCTAAATCGCTATCATATGGGAAGTTGCGTTCGTATGGTGAAGCCCCCTGGCTAATGATGCAGGGTGGATATAGTCCTAGGCCATGGGAGCGCTTATGGTTGTATATTTTCTGCGGGGGTAGGGAGATTCCGGGTGTGGTCTTGGCTACCACGCAGGCTCATGGACGCTTCCCGACGTGTTTCGATATAGGATCCCAGGTTGTCTTGGAGGCCCTGGAAGATGATAGCCATTTAGGGGAGCGCACAGTGGAGAAATCCGGACGTGCGGTCTTAGAACGCGTTTATTAAAGCAATTCATAATAATGGATTTGCTCTAATTACATTTCTTGGATATAGGAAGGGAAATGGGTTATATATAAATTGGCTTCGGTAACACTTCCCGGATGGAAGAAGGGATGGGGAAGCATATGTTTTGATCAAAGCATTTTTATGATAATGAAAATGTCTTTGAATACATTTCCTGAGTATAAAAAGGGAAATGGGATATTTTGATAAGGAAAAGCATTTTATGATAATAAAACTGGCTTTTAAAAGGTATATGATTTATTAAAGCAATTCATGATAATGAATTGGCTTTTATAAATACATTTCCTGGATATGAGAAGGGAAATGGAAGTTTTGAAATAAAAAGGATAAGTATTTATAAATACTTTATGTATCAAGTAATCCTCAGTCCGGGAGATATTTATATTATCCGGAAGTATATTATAGATGTATGTATATGTATAAATTGGGTGCCGAGGGTCTAATGAATCCCGACGATCGACCGTGCCGCATAGTAGTGTATCGGGGGGGTTCCTTGTTTGGATTTCGCTTTGCGAGACACCCCACGCACGAATATGGCACTGTGTTGAGACTGGGGAGAAGTTTAATCCTTAGTGCTCTTATATTATTATATGTTATGATATATATATTATATATATTTCTGTACTGAGGGACTGGCGGATCTCAAAGATCGACCTTTCTGCATAGTAGTGTATCGGGGGGTTTCCTTGTTTGGATTTCGCTTCGCGAGACACCCCACGCACGAACATGGCATAGCGTCGAGATTAAAGTGAAGTTTGGCCCTTAGTACATTTGTTTGACTATCTAGGTTAGATAGTGGTTGGGTATTAGATTAGTTTAGCAGGGTAGCTTGACTAGAAAGTTTAAGGGACGCGCTAGGTGTGCACTGTTAGAGGAGAGGTGAGGGGTATCTCACGAGAGTGCGATACCAATTTAAATATGAGATAAAACTATTTTTCTAAATAAAGCATTTATGCACTTGCAAAATATTTTCTAAACATTCGGGCCCTGACCCGTTTGTCTACTCTCCTTTCTTTCTCTATATTGTATATATATAGGTGTCCAGACACAGGGACGCCTGGATGGAAACTCTTTCGAGTCAGACGTCTGCTGCAGCAGCTGTGGATGCTTGCAGGTTATCGGTAGACGTTTCTTTCCTTGTACTCTAGATAGGAGATATTGTATAAACACTCGAGCCAAAGGCTCAATTGCATTTATTTATTCTTTCAGTACAGCATTCGATATGGTTGTATTATTTGGACCGAGTGTTCGGTTATTTTAGTTCCTTTCTTTTCCATTTCAGTTCATTACGCATTTAATTGTGAATGTTTTAATTTGTGCGCTAAAAAGAGTAGTTAGATAAAAGTTTTTAACGGCCACCTAATAAGATATTAGTAATTAATTGGATTTTCGACAGTGATGCTAAGAATGATCCATATGAAACTCCTGTTTTAATTTAATATTGGAGTGATCGCCCGGTATCTTATTAGGCGGATTGTTACACTGACCACTTGTCTTTTCTTCTTACTACCATAAAAAATTAAAATGTTATTCACCATTTTTATAATTTACCAATCAGATGTACCCTACACTAATCACGTGGGAAAAAAACCTTCTCTCCGATGTAGGCGAAAGACGATAGTATTTTGACAAGTGCTAAATTTTCAGGACTAAATAAATGGGACAATATGTGCCACCATCTTCATTATACTCAACAATTTAGGTCGCACCCTATAAAACCAATGCCAAACCCATCCCCATTCTCTCTATATACGTATCCATCTAGTCTCCCATATATATGAATCCAACAATTATGACATAATGAAAATAGTTTGAAAAATTTAGGCTAAAAAAACATATGTTCGGCTAATATAAAAATAAATTATGTATCAATACGTAAGTTTGTTCGTGAATGTCATTTTAAACTTATTAGCCCCAAAATTCCACTCACTGAGTACCCAATCGCTCCAAAAAAGCCCACTAAATAATGAATCATCAGAGTCTTTGATTATTTTGGTTCATAGGTTATTTCATTTATCAGGATATCAGAAACTTTAATATGTATATTGCAATGACGTAATTTTGTTTATCGAAACAATTATGTTCTTCATTATTTTATAAAAAAAATGGGTGTCTACTTGGTTCTACTCTATAATTTGTTATACACGCGTAGTTTGTAAATACACCCCTTTTGCAGAACTATATCCCCTGCATTTCTTTCAGTATTAGGTACCATGTATATATACATTTGTATTTTATAATTCGCAAATCGGATACCCAAAACAGAAAACGGAGATAGAAATGTTAAAAAAAAGACATAGATGAATATTATCAAACACATGATATGCAATGGATTTCATTCATGCTAACAAAGTTTAATCGTCCGACACTCATAAAACAATAATACATAATTGGATCAACGCATATACTCTAACCATATATATAATCATTTATTTATTTTACAAAAAGGTATTTGAGATTATAAAATTTTTAGGCAAACGTATGAATGACTATCATCACGGTTATGACGGACCTTACTTTTTCATTTTTGTCAACATAACAGAATCTTATATATATCAGTTTCTAAATGATAAGTAAAATAGCAATGATGCATTAATCAATTGCAATTACCTCGTAAACCAAAGTGAGATTCCTTCACTATAAGATGGACAATTCAAGCTTTGACCACAAATATTGACAATATCCTAAAAAGTTTCAAATGAAATATATGACCATTTCGAATATAAATTATAAAAAATATTTTCAATATGGTATTAACGGGTATAGGTAACCACGCTCCAAAAAATCTTAAAACACTCCAAATACTTTTTGAAAGACAAACTTGCCCTTTGCTCTAAAGATCAAACAAATACTTTTTTATTTGTTAATTTTTTTCAATAAAGAATAGTATTTTAAACAGTTTTTTAAAATATTTTTTTATTATTTTAAATTAATAAAATAATTGTTTTTTTATCAAAATATTTATGATAGTTTTAAAAACCTTTTTTTATTTAAAAGCTGTTATGATAGTTTTAATATTTTTTTTAAGATGGATTTTAAAACTGTTTTTTTTTTCAAAAAAAAATGTTTTCACATAAAATTGGGAAAAAAATTAACAAATAAAAGAATTGTTCTTTATATTGAAAACTGTTTTTTATATTTTTTAAGTAACACGATCACAACCCAAATAAAACGCGACGTGACATGGAGTCACATTTTTTTATACCGATGGCAAGTACCATTATTTATTATTTCAAAAATAATCTTTTTACTATTTAAAAAAATGGTTCGCGCCTGCGGTACGCATAGGCGGGAACCATTTTTTTAATATCTTGGTACGCGTTAACGATATGTATAGGCGGTATTATAAAACATTTTAAATAAAATGTAAAAAAAAACAGTTGTAAACAATTTTTTAAGTGCCTAAAGATTTTATTTAAAAAAAATTGTTTCAAGTAAAATCCAAGCATGGGAGTGTTTTAAGAAAATTGTTACAAAAATTGTAATAGTTACAAAAATTGTTTTATAAAAATAAAAAGTCAGTAGTTCCAAAACAGTAACTATTAGAATCTTAATTATTTTTCAATAAAATCTTTAGGCACTTATAAAAATTGTTTAAAACTGTTTATTTAATTTTTTTTGTACATTTTATTTAAAATATTTTATAATATGCGACCAAAATAAAATTAACACGACATGACACGACACACCTCAAAATCTTAATTTTACGTAAAATGAATATGCACATACAAAAGTGACATGGCACGACACAAGATCCCTTTTTTTATGAAATGCGAACACGGTCCACGTGTCGTATTGCATTTTAAGTGGGTTGCGTTACTATTTGGTAAAAAAATGGATTTCGTGTTGTGTCATATTACTTTTATAGGTGAAAATAAGATTTTGAGGGGTGTAGTGTTATTTCTATTTTGGTTGGGTTCGTGTTTGGTTAAAAAAATAACATATATTGTGGCGTGACACTTTTACTTGGGTTGTGTTCGTGTTTTGTAAAAAAATAATATTTCATGTTGTGTCGTGTCACTTTTGTTAAGATCGTGGTCATGTTTGGTTAAAAAGAAAATTGTCGTGTCGTGTTGCTTTTATTTGAGTCGTGTTAGGTTATAAAAACAATTTTCAATTTAAAAAACAGTTTTTTATTTGTTAATTTTGTTCCCAATTTTATGTAAAAAACATTTTTTTGAAAAAAAAACAGTTTTTAAATCTATCTTTAAAAAAAATTCTATAAAAGTATATAACAATTTTTTTAAATAAAAAAGTTGTTTTTAAAACTATCAAAACAGTTTTTTTTAATTGTTTTTATAAAAAACAGATATTTTTTAATTTTAAAAAATAAAAAAATGTTTTAAAAAACAGTTTAAAATACTATTTTTTATTGAAAAAAAATTAACAAATAAATTTTTTTTTGTTTGATCTTTAGAGAAAATGGCAAGTTTGTCTTTTAAAAAGTAATTGGAGTGTTTTAAGAATTTTTAGAATCTTTAAGAAATAAACATGAATACAAATATGTCCAACTGGAAAATACATCCGAACGCATAAAAATTAATAATCTAATGAGGTGTGAACTTAGTAATTCTTTAACTTCAAAAATATATATTATTTTTCTGAAATTAACATTGAATTTAGAATTATTATAAAACATGAATAGAACAACAATAAAATTGAAAATACAAATTCTGAGCACAAAAGAGAGACAATATTCATGAATAAGATAGGTATAATTACAAAAATTATGTATTTGCTTTCAAATTAACAAATGCATGCTTTTGATGGCAAATGAAAAAGGAGTAAAAAATTAGAGAGGAAATTAGGAGTATCGACCTTGTTTTTTAGACAAGAAACAACAGCAACGAAGAAACTGTGCAATATGAATTTAATGGGAAGATGAAGGAACTTGAGCAGCTGACATTTGATTTCTAAGGTTTCAAGATGAATGTATTTGGAAGTTTTGTTAGATGAATGTATTAGGAGAGAGAACGTATCAAATTAAGATTCATGGAATGATTTTAATTTAATGAATGTGTGAGACTAATATTAAGGGTATTGTTTCAAGATGAATGTATTTGGAAGTTTTGTTAGATGAATGTATTAGGAGAGAGAATGTATCAAATTAAGATTCATGGAATGATTTTAATTTAATGAATGTGTGAGACTAATATTAAGGGTATGATAGGAAATTTTAATTTAACGATGGTAGTTTAGTACTTTAAGATTTGAAGAGGAACTTCCCTCTTTTTAAGTAGTAGAGATTATTTATATTTTTTGAGGCATGAGCGCTGTAATTGTTTGATTTTTGTGAAGCTTAGATGCGAGTCAATACGAAAGTTACACGTTAATGTATCATGCTAAATACGTCGATTTTATTTGTCGGCCTGGAATAAACCATTGAGAAATGTATTGCGTGCATATAATGAATCTGGGGGAAAATGACGTGGGCCAACAAAGAAACTCAAATTGAAAATTTATGGTTTTCCTAAATTTAATCTAACTATCTTGGATTATTAAATATTATTTGTCCAAATTTCATCAATAAGAGGCGAACTCTTGTGTTTATAATCATTAATAGGTTCAGTTCGTTTCCGTACTGAAATCTCAACCGGGACATGTAGTTCGATTCTTTTATTTTGGGATTAGAATCAAACCAATCTAGTTACAAAATCAAAACAAACGAACCAATCATGGATCGGTTTCGTTTTGTTTCCTTGAGATCTGGTTATCTTCGAGTTGCTTTGGTTTGTTTATAACAACTTTCTAAAAAATAAGTAATAACAACAAACCAATATTTTTATTATAATTAGAATATTGATCGAAACACCCCTTTAAAAAATTATTTATTACTTATGTCTCATGTGGTTTGAACATATGACTAAAGAGTTGATTACACCTACTCTCAACATTTACTTCTCCTTTCCAGCAACCGAACTATTATTTTCTAGACTTAACCATCTCAACTTTAAAAATAACTTCAAGTAACCCCTTAACGCTAAAGCAGTGGATTTTTTGGAAAAAAAATGACATGTGACTCCTATGTGATATTTTGAAAATGATATTATTGTCCTTTTATCAAAATCCTATATTTTCCCCCTCATATTCTCTTCTACTTTTTTTTTTCATTCTTTATCACTCTCCCATGCTCACATGGCGACCACGGTTACCCACCTTATTCTTCCATCTCTCTTCATCTTTCATTCACACACAAACACGAGTACACATAAACACATATATACGAGCACACCTATACACACACGCGGATTCGAAACACACATACGAACAATACACACACACACACACACACACACACGGACGCATATCAGATACACAAGAACATGAATCTGCACATACTGATATATCTACATGGATTTTTTTTGAGTTTGTTGGTATGGGAAATGGGCTCTTGGATTTGGGTATTTTGTTTGTTGAAATGGGCATTGAGTTAATCTTTCTCTCTAATGGTATGGTGAGAATGAAACTTGTGTTTAAATCTTTAGAGGGGGCTTGAAGGTAATCTTGAGATTAAAGATAATTCCTTAATTGGCAAAAGTGTTTGAGATTAAGCAACCGAAGCAGCTCAAGCGTGGCAACTCAAGCGCGGCAACTCAATAAGGCTGCTTGGCGTGAAACTCAAACTTTGGCTTGTTGTATTAGTCATATTGTATTTCTGTTTATGTTGATTGTAAGTTATAACGGTTATAATGTTGTAACGAGATTAATAACGAGTTCGTGTGAGGTCAAACGATAGGCTTGGTAGGGCTTGGGTGAGCTTTCATGCTCTATCGAATGACCTCGCCGTGGGAATTTTATAGGGACTTGGTTTGGAGGATTGATAAGTGAGGTACCGTTGGGGCTTGTCCTGACCATCCTAGATACAACTGGTAAAACACCGAGGGACCCTGGCCATGGAACCTTGGGCGGAGTAGCTTGGAGTTCCATCGGGAGTTGAGTTGAGAACCAAACAACCCTTTACTTAATGTCACATCTACTGTAGGTGATGTAACTAGCCAGCTAAACAATGTCAGACTTGCACTTGAGTAAACCACCATGGTATTTGGTGATGTCAGGCAGTTGGTGAGTCACCTTTGTTACAACAGCCCCCTGACACACAGTGGTTGGGAAAAAGGCATGTCTTGGCATTTAATGTTTATGACATGGAGACAACTAGTGCATCAGGCATTTAATATTGTGACATAAAGTGTGAGGGATGTCTTTCACAGTCTTTAATGACTGAGTTGCCTCGGGTGGTGTGGGGGGCTATTTAAGGACCCCAACCACCTTTGAGAAAGGAGGATCCTTTGAGAGTTTAAGGAGTTATTGCTAGAGAGAAAACAGGGAGGATGGAGTTATTGCAAACCAGAGGGTTTACCCACCCACCATTGTTACTTATTACGAAGCTTTTAATACTTGACAGAGATTATTGAGAGTGTTAGGTGTGTTTCTACCTTCCTACCAAGGTGTATCTAGGGTGCTTACTTCTCTCTCCCTCTAGCTAAGTTACTTCTAAAGTTCATTACTATTTCCTGAGTTATACACGAGGGATTTGTGAGTTTAAACTAAGTCTTATCTTCATTGGGTTTGTGTTTGTATGTCCTATCATTAATCCAAAGCTTTGGCCAAATTAGCTTATCATTACCATACTCAAACATGGGTTGCGCCTCCATCAATAATATAAAGTACCCTCTTACATTTGGCGACTCTACTAGGGAGGCATTCTTCTAAGTAAGGAGTATGGCGTAAGATAATGCTAATCGAAGGCTCAACTTTTATGACATCCAACATAATGAAGATCAGGGTGCGAGAGAAATAGAGTCCTAAAGAGATGGGGCTCCACGAATAGAGGTACCTCTGGTCCCAGTGATGTCAGGCGTTCAGGGGGTGACACAAGCTTCCACGAGCGCGGGGTTGGGACCCACTCAGGTCGTGCTCCTCATGAACAAGTTTTACGAGTTTTTGCAAACTCGAGTAGCTTTAACTATGCTAGGAGGATTGGAGGCTAACGCCTTCGTAATACCAGGGTTAGCTCCAATGGCCCCATCAGGGGCAGGTGTTGAGGGAACGGTCCCAGCAAGCATACCCTCCGTTGTGAATCCAGCATGGGGAACATCAGGGGTATCGACGACCCCAACCGTAGCATCTTCTCCAGCTGCAACGGGCGCTCAGCCCGTGGTACCCTTGGTTGCTGCCCCAGTAGCATCACCCATGGAGGAAATAAGAAAGGAGATGCAAAAGGATATGATGAAGTTCATGCAGGCTTCCTCGCAATCTACTGGCAAGGTGGATTCAGTTTTTGATGATTTTCGAACACCGTATCCCCAGGAATACAATGACGAGCCCTATTCGAAGGACTGTATACCTCCTATTTTTGAAAAATACACGGGAAAAGGTGGGAACCCGAAGGAGCATATTAAGTGCTTTGTTGAACATTTGGGGGCGCATTGCAACAATAAAAGGCTCAGGTTGAGAGAATTTTCTAAATCCTTGATCGATAAGACATATACCTGGTATTCCTATTTGGCTCCCAATAACGTTTCTACATGGGAAGAGATGTACGTGTTGTTTGTCCAGAAGTTCTTTGTGGCAGAAGATGAGTTTACCTTGACCCAACTAGGTAGGGAGAAGCAATGACTTGGGGAAGAAGTGGTGGCCTATGTTCGAAGGTTCATAGAAAGATCCCTTGACGTGAGGGAGGAGGCCAAAGAATCCAAGTTGCTGCAGATCTGCGCTGAGGGGCTGCTTCCTGAGTACATCTGCCATCTATTAACGAGACGCGCGAGGGGACTTTTGTGGCATTTTTAAAAGCAGTGAGAAATATCTCTTTGGTGGTACAACCTAATTCGGTGGTGGTGCCCATGATTCTTAGGCAATCGATACAATCCGCGGGGGGGAGGTCTCAGCCCCCGCGGGTAGGGTACGCCGAGGGGGAGATAGAGGTAAAGCACCGAAGAGGGACAATAAAAGAAAGTTCGGAAGAGACAGGGAAGACCCACCACCATTGCCCTGTACAGTAGAAGAAGCTGTCAGCTGGTACAACGCGATGGTCCAAGGGGGAACGGTATATGAGCCAAAGGACGTTCCCGCTGGGGATCCCGATACAGCAACAAAGGCGGATCCAAAGCATTTCCAGGTCCATCGGAGGATCCAACACCCAAAAAAAAGTTGCTTCACACTAAGAAGAATTATTGACAAGTACGTGAAGGCAGGGACGTTGCAAATCCCTCCACAAAATGTCAATAACAACCCACTACCAGCACATGGGGCCAATCTAGTGATGGTCTATGACGAAGAGGCAGGTGGAGGAGAAAGATAAGAGTACGGAGCATCTTTGGAGACCTGTACTAAGGGAATGGCCAACGTAGTTTTGGCCTACGATGAAGCAAGCGCCAAAGACGTGGAGGACGTGTACAGCGTTGAAGGTGAGGAAGTAGATCCGGGCCTAGAATACTGTGCGGTCTCAAAATCCCCAAAGTTCACATGGTTCTTCGAATAGGTATGGATACCAAAAGAGAGCAGGTTAGAAATAAACCAAGCGATAATGGATATTTCAAGGAAAGACGCAGTCCCTTCGCTGAAATGGAAGGGACCCATGGCCAGGCTGGTAAGGAGATTCCTGTCAGAGGTGACTTTCAGCGATGCCCATAGGGCTGTGAGATTCCCTCATAACAGGCCATTGTACGTGATTTCCAGTGTCAACGGAGTTAGTTTTACAAGGACTCTCATAGATAGGAGAGATTTCATCAATATCATACCAATTAACTCCTTTCATGCAACCAATATTCCGAAAGAAAGGTTGGTCCCCATGCCTTTGGTAATTTCGAGAGCCAATCTTCCAAATCCATTAGGTATGTTAATATGGGGATTATGATGGGAAATTTGAGTTCCCATATAAAGTTCCATGTGATAGAGAGTGCAACTTCCTATCATCTGCTAATAGGAAGGGTATGGATGCACAACCACGGGATAGTTCCTTCCACGTACCACCAGTGTGCTAAGGCAAACATTAAGGGGACATAGGTGACCATTAGGGCTACAAAGAGGCCTTTCACTATCGAGGAAGCTCACTTGGTGGACACAACATTTTATACTGATATAGAAGAAGATGCCCGGGTCCTAACGAGAAGGATGGATGGAGCATAGGTTCCCTCGATCATACAACATATGGGACCCTTGAACGAGCAGAGTAAAAAGGTTACGAGCAGCACAAGACTAATGATCGAAGAAGCTCACTAGGCGGTCCCTCGGCCCCAAGGCATCTTGAAGCAGCTTAAAGACCGGATGAGGCCCAGAGTGGATCCAATAGAGCATGAGGTTCAACGATAAAGTGTGCTGAGTCGGTTCTTAGGGAAAAAGTGGCTAAGGCATCTAGGGAAAAGAAGAGGAGAGTGGTCACCGCTGCAAGCAGGCAATGCAAGAAAGTCATTACTGAAGAAGTAAAGGTGGTGTATCGATTATAACAGTGTGAGTGGGCGGCCGAGGAAGCTGATGATGAGGTTGACCCTATATACGAATGCTTTCTGGTGGATTAATGGGGACAATGTATGGTGATAGATAATTCCAGCATACAGGAATTTATGGAGGAAGTCGCCGAAGAACCAGATTACATGGAAGACCGATCGAAGCCATAGGCACAAGAGTTGGAGAAGTTGAATCTAGTAAAAGAAGTGGAAGATCCCAGACCCATATTCATCTCGAAAGATCTCAGTAAGGAGAAACGAGAGGCCTTGGTTGGGTTGATTCGGGAATTTGTAGATGTCTTCGCATGGAAGTACACAGAGATGGAGGGGCTAGATAAAGAAGTAAGCTGTAAAAAGTTGAACGTATTGCCTTCAACCATTTCAGTAAAACAAGCAACGATAATATACAAGCCTGAGCTGGATTTAAAGATCAAAGAAGAAGTTCGACGCTTACTAATGGCAGGGTTCATTACACCGATACATCACCCACTTTGGTTATCCAGTATTGTACTAGTGGGGAAGAAAGACAAAAACCAAATAAGGATCTGCATGGACTTCAGAGATTTGAATAGTGCCTGCCCTAAAGACGAGTTCCCTCTACCCTCCATCGATAGCCTGATAGATGCAACGTCAAGTGATGAGATGTATAGCTTCATGGATGGGTATGTGGGGTACAGCTAGATCAAGATGGATCCCAGGGATATAGAGAAGACAACATCTAGAACCCCGTTGGGTAACTTCATGTACAAGGTGATGCCGTTTGGACTCAAGAATGCTGGGGCGAATTACCAGAGAACAATGATGGCCATTTCCCACGATTTCTTCCACAAGTTTGTGGAATTCTACGTGGATGACTTGGTCATCAAGTCGAGGATGGAGGAGTCTCATTTGAGCGATTTGAGGAAGGTGTTTTCCCGTACAGGAAGTTTAAACTAGAAATGAATCTGTTTAAGTGCATTTTTGGGGTGACGAGTGGGAAATTCCTAGGTTTTGTGGTTGATCGACAAGGGGTGCAAATGGACGAGGATAAATAGCGGGTGATCTTAGAAATACCGTGTCCAAGAATGACGAAGGAACTAAAGAGTTTTCTCAGTAAAGTCTTCTACCTTAGGAGATTCGTGCCTAGGTTAGCCGAGATAACACACCCACTAATGCATCTGCTGCGAAAGAACATGAAGTTCAAATGGGAGGCCGTTCACCAAGAGTCTCTTAACGGATTAAAGAAGCTTCTCATCTCACCACAGACCATGTTTCCACCAAGGGCAGGAATACTGTTGTAGTTATACCTCCCATCTACCGTAAGGTCCGTGGGAGCTTTGCTGGCATAAGAGATCGATGGGTAAGAACAACCAGTTTACTACCCTAGCAGGATCATCTATGGTCCAGAAGTCAGATATAGTATCTTAGAAAGGCATTGTCTAGCCTTAGTATTTATAGCGCAAAAACTAGACATTATATGTTGTCTTTTACAATTCACATTGTAACAAGATGTGATTCCATTAAATATCTGCTTGCAAGAACTATATTGATTGGCAGGGCAGCTAGATGGTTCCTTATCCTCTCCGAATATGACTTGAAGTGTGTGGTTCCTCATGTGATTAAAAGCCAGGCATACGCTGATCTGCTGGCCATTTTCCCTTCGGGAACCTTCGAGCCACCAAAAGAAGATATTCCAGGAGATGATTTGCAGGCCAACCACCTAGATGCAACGGATGAGGAGTGAACAATGCAGTTCGATGGGTCATCAGTAGAAAAGAAAGGAGGGGCAGGGGTAATTCTCTCGAAAGTAATGGAGGAGATTTTCCTTTCTTACAAGTTAGATTTCCCTTTCTCTAACAACGAGGCAAAGTATGAAGCATTGGTGTTGGGATTGCTAGAGGCCCTTCGAAGAGCGATCCGTTCACTTTGCATCAAGGGGTATTAAAACTTGGTGGTTCAGCAAGTGAATGGAGAATATGCGTTGAAACATATGAGCCTGGCACCATACAGAACGATTATTCAAAGACATCTTTGCTAGTACTATCAAAATAAAGTCAAAAGGTATCCTAGAACGATGAACCATCACCCAGACGCCCATGCCACCATAGCCCAAAAGATGATCATGAGGAGAGATACAACTACTGTCGTGATTCAATGACAAATATCTCCTTCGATGGTATAGTTAATTTTACCAATGGAGGAGGACGCAGATTGGAGGGGAGAGATTAAGAGGCAATTGGAGACTAGTGAAGGAATGATAGGGCTCAGAGAATTAACCCAATACTTTACAAACCAGGGAAACCTTTACTTCAGAAACGCAGGAGGATGTCTGTCGAGATGTATCGGTCCAGAAGAGGCAGCGCAGTGATTGAAGAAAATGCAGGAAGAACACGATGAAATGACTGAGATCCCCCTTTATAGAAGAATTCAAAGGGAAGGATACTTTTGGCCTAATATGAAGAAAGACGATGTCGAGTTACAACGGAAGTGAGATAAATGCCAATTATTCTTTGAGGCGGCTGAATGTCATTTCATGGAGGCTCAGGTTGACTGGAGACAACCCTATATTGACTTCATTAAGGATGGAGTTATCTCAATGGAGAAAATCAATGAGATGGGACTCCGACGAAGATCCCCGAGATTCTATATTCAGGAGGGGCAGCTTTATCGAAGGGGATACTTTAACAGGCTGCTGCGTTGCATCACGAAGAAAGAAGTGGCTGAGGTTCTCAAACAAGCGCACGATCCAGCTCATATAGGAGCGGACAAGTTGTATGACCAATTGATGACTTTGCGGTACTATTAGCCAACGATGGATAAAGATTCTGTTGGGTTCGTTCGAAGGTGCAAGGCTTGCCAGCTTCATGGAAATATGATATATGCCTCGTCAGTGGACTTACACTCCCTAGCAATGCCTTATCCTTTTCACACTTGGGCGTTCGACCTGGTAGGGGCAAATGAACCCTTCTTTGAGGGGGAATAATGGATCTTGGTAGCAACGGAGCATTTTAAAAAGTGGTCCAAAGCGATACCATTGAGAAGGGAAATAGCAGGAGTAGTGAGCAACTTCATCAGAGAATACATTATTTTCCATTTTAAGATCCCAAAGGTCATCCTTTCTGACAATGGAACCCCTTTCGCCAATTCATAGGTAACGATGCTCACAGACAAATACTCCATTGTCCACCACACTTCGACGGTGGAATACCCAAAGGGGAACGGTCAAGCCGAAGTGACTAACTAGACTCTGGTCACTATTTTGGCTAAAACAATAGAGTATTTCCCAGGATCATGGGATGATAAGATACCAGCCGTCTTATGGTCCTATCGGACGACTAAGAGGAAGCCTACAGGGTATACGTTGTTCTCTCTTATTTATGGGGCCGAGGTAATTCTCTCGATGGAGTTAGAATTTCCCTCGGCTCGATATGCTTTGCGAAGTAGCATGCTCCCTCAGAATAGACATGTACAATTGGAAGCATTAGACGAACACAGGGATAATGCGATGCAACACTTTTAAATGTATACGAGGCAGCTCTCTAGGGCATATGATAACTTGGTGAGACGAAGGAAATTCGTGGAGGGAGATATCATATTAAAGGCAGCAGTTAAACATATTAGGGGGATTCCTCTACGTAAGTTTGCAGTGAATTGGGAGGGACCTTTCATCGTAAATGAGGCTCATGACTCAGGTTATTGCTTAATTTCTAAGATAGAATAAGACATACCATATAAGATTAACAACAAATGGTTGAAGGTCTACCATGTGTAAGCAATTACGTTTGGGGCCACCGATGTACTTAATTGTTATGAATATACGAGTTTATTTTTGTTTTATGCACGTTCTCTTTATTTTAATTCAAGTAGAGATGAAAAAACCACAGAACATATTTCACAATCTATGTAAACAATTGTAACACAAAGAAATAGCATGGCAATAAGTATCTTTTTCCATTCATATACATTGGGGCATTACAAAATTGGGAGCTATCGCCCAAGAATTACATGAGAAGAAGGAAAAAATACATATACAAAAACTCATTGACCTAGGAGGAACCACAAATCTGGGGAGGAGAAAAAATCTCCAGGAAGGCCTGAAGAAACTTCTAAGAAAGACCTTTGGGCATTAACGAAAACTACCAACATGGTCTGTGCTTGCGTACGTTTGATAAGAAGTTTTTCTCGCTTTAACTTTGCCAAACGCAGAGCTTCTTCGAGGTCCTCCACCTCCTTATCAATGGCTTCAAGGAGAGGTGCTAGCTCATCCAGCTTGGCTTCCTTGGCCCTCTGATTGTCTTGAGGATTTCGTAAGAGCTCCCTCTGGCTGTCCAACCGTTGGCTCTTCAAAGTCTTCAAATGTGCGATGAGCCAGTCAAAACGGAACCCATCATGACCCAACTCCCTCAGATAGCCCAAGAACTGATTGAGGAGGGGTCTGGTCATGTTCTTAGTTGGAGTATTAGTGATTTTAGCAATAACGATGGCCATGCCTTGGAGCCTATAACTCATAACTGCAATGTTTGAATGGAAGTAGTCCACCGTAAAGGTCTCAGGATGACAGCTCACAAGTTGCTCAATGGCCAAACGGTGGTTGGCAGGCATTTGGGGAGAACGTTGGATCACCATCAGGCAGAAGCCGGGAGGAGCCAAGTCGGGCAGAGGAAGCTCGTACCCAGATTCGCTCTTCATAGCGACACCTATCATTTAACCTTGATCATTATGGATAGATCCTTTGAAGGATACAGGTTCACGATGCGGTGAGGTAATAGGCGAAGGAACTGGTGGAGAATCCTCCCGAGCAACCTAAAAACAACTAGAGGAAATACAGAGTTACGAAAAAATCTTTACAAGCATTTTCGTTGTTAAGTCACCAATATAGGGGGAGCTTATGAAAATCTTAACAAGTGTTTTCGTTGTTAAGTCACCGTTATAGGTGGAGTTTATGAGAAAAATATTAACAAATGTTTTCGTTGTTAAGTCACCATTATAAGTGGAGTTTATGAGAAAAATCTTAACAAGCATTTTCGTTGTTAAGTCACCAATATAGGCGGAGTTTATGAAAATCTTAACAAGTGTTTTCGTTGTTAAGTCACCGTTATAGGTGGAGTTTATGAGAAAAATCTTAAAAAGTGTTTTCGTTGTTAAGTCAGCGTTATAGGTGGAGTTTATGAGAAAAATCTTAACAATATTTTTCGTTGTTAAGTCACCAATATAGGTGGAGTTTATGAAAATCTTAACAAGTGTTTTCGTTGTTAAGTCACCGTTATAGGCGGAGTTTGTGAAAAATATTAATAAGTATTTGCGTTGTTAAGTCACCGTTATAGATAAAGTTTATTAAAAATCTTAACAAGTGTTTGCATTGTTAGGTCACCGTTATAGGTGGAGTGTGTGAAAAATCTTAACAAGTGTTTGCGTTGTTAAGTTACCGTTATAGGTGGAGTTTGTTAAAAAAATATTAACAAGTGTTTGCATTGTTAAGTCACCGTTATAGGTGGAGCTTATGGAAAAACCTTAACAAGTGTTTTCGTTGTTAAGTCACCGTTATAGGTGGAGTTTGTGAAAAATAATCTTAACAAGTGTTTGCGTTGTTAAGTCACCGTTATAGGTGGAGTTTACCAAAAAATCTTAAAAAATGTTTTTATTGATTAAGTCACCTATATAGGTGGAGTTTATGAGAAAAATCTTAACAAGTGTTTTCGTTGTTAAGTCATCGTTATAGGTGGAGTTTATGAGAAAAATCTTAACAAGCGTTTTCGTTGTTAAGTCACCAATATAGGTGGAGTTTATGAAAATATCAACAAGTGTTTTCGTTGTTAAGTCACCATTATATGCGGAGTTTGTGAAAAATCTTAATAAGTATTTGCGTTGTTAAGTCACCGTTATACGTAAAGTTTATTAAAAATCTTAACAAGTGTTTGCGTTGTTAAGTCACCGTTATAGGTGGAGTTTGTCAAAAATCTTAACAAGTGTTTGCGTTGTTAACTTACCGTTATAGGTGGAGTTTGTGAAAAAAATATTAACAAGTGTTTGCGTTGTTAAGTTACCATTATAGGTGGATCTTATAGAAAAACCTTAACAAGTGTTTTCGTTGTTAAGTCACCGTCATAGGTGGAGTTTGTGAAAAAAAAATATTAACAAGTGTTTGCGTTGTTAAGTCGCCGTTATAGGTGGAGTTTACCAAAAAAATCTTAAACAAATATTTTCATTGATTAAGTCACCTATATAGGTGGAGTTTATGAGAAAAATCTTAACAAGTGTTTTCGTTGTTAAGTCACCGTTATAGTTGGAGTTTATGAAAAACATATTAACAAGCGTTTTCGTTGTTAAGTCACCAATATAGGTGGAGTTTATGAAAATCTTAACAAGTATTTTCGTTGTTAAGTCACCGTTATAGGCGGAGTTTGTGAAAAATCTTAATAAGTATTTGCGTTGTTAAGTCACCGTTATACGTAAAGTTTATTAAAAATCCTAACAAGTGTTTGCGTTGTTAAGTAACCGTTATAGGTGGAGTGTGTGAAAAATCTTAACAAGTGTTTGCGTTGTTAAGTTACCGTTATAGGTGGAGTTTGTGAAAAAAATATTAACAAGTGTTTGTATTGTTAAGTCACCGTTATAGGTGGAGCTTATGGAAAAACCTTAACAAGTGTTTTCGTTGTTAAGTCACCGTTATAGGTGGAGTTTGTGAAAAAAAATCTTAACAAGTGTTTGCGTTGTTAAGTCACCGTTATAGGTGGAGTTTACAAAAAAAATCTTAAACAAATGTTTTCATTGATTAAGTCACCTATATAGGTGGAATTTATGAGAAAAATCTTAACAAGTGTTTTCGTTGTTAAGTCACCATTATAGGTGGAGTTTATGAGAAAAATCTTAACAAGCGTTTTCGTTGTTAAGTCACCAATATAGGTGGAGTTTATGAAAATCTTAACAAGTGTTTTCGTTGTTAAGTCACCGTTATAGGCGGAGTTTGTGAAAAATCTTAACAAGTATTTGCATTGTTAAGTCACCGCTATACGTAAAGTTTATTAAAAATCTTAACAAGTGTTTGCGTTGTTAAGTCACCGTTATAGGTGGAGTTTGTGAAAAATCTTAATTGCGTTGTTAAGTTACCGTTATAGGTGAAGTTTGTGAAAAAATATTAACAAGTGTTTGCGTTGTTAAATCACCGTTATAGGTGGAGCCTATGGAAAAACCTTAACAAGTGTTTTCGTTGTTAAGTCACCGTTATAGGTAGAGTTGGTGAAAAAAAATCTTAACAAGTGTTTGCGTTGTTAAGTCGCCGTTATAGGTGGAGTTTACAAAAAAAATCTTAAACAAATGTTTTCATTGATTAAGTCACCTATATAGGTGGAGTTTACGAGAAAAATCTTAACAAGTGTTTTCGTTGTTAAGTCACCGTTATAGGTGGTGTTTATGAGAAAAATCTTAACAAACGTTTTCGTTGTTAAGTCACCAATATTGGTGGAGTTTATGAAAATCTTAACAAGTGTTTTCGTTGTTAAGTCACCATTATAGGCGGAGTTTGTGAAAAATCTAAACAAGTATTTGCGTTGTTAAGTCACCGTTATAGGCAAAGTTTATTAAAAATCTTAACAAGTGTTTGCGTTGTTAAGTCACCGTTATAGGTGGAGTTTGTGAAAAATCTTAACAAGTGTTTGCGTTGTTAAGTTACCGTTATAGGTGAAGTTTGTGAAAAAATATTAACAAGTGTTTGCGTTGTTAAATCACCGTTATAGGTGGAGCCTATGGAAAAACCTTAACAAGTGTTTTCGTTGTTAAGTCACCGTTATAGGTAGAGTTGATGAAAAAAAATCTTAACAAGTGTTTGCGTTGTTAAGTCGCCGTTATAGGTGGAGTTTACAAAAAAAATCTTAAACAAATGTTTTCATTGATTAAGTCACCTATATAGGTGGAGTTTATGAGAAAAATCTTAACAAGTGTTTTCGTTGTTAAGTCACCGTTATAGGTGGTGTTTATGAGAAAAATCTTAACAAACGTTTTCGTTGTTAAGTCACCAATACTGGTGGAGTTTATGAAAATCTTAACAAGTGTTTTTGTTGTTAAGTCACCATTATAGGCGGAGTTTGTGAAAAATCTTAACAAGTATTTGCGTTGTTAAGTCACCGTTATAGGCAAAGTTTATTAAAAATCTTAACAAGTGTTTGCGTTGTTAAGTCACCGTTATAGGTGGAGTTTGTGAAAAATCTTAACAAGTGTTTGGTTTGTTAAGTTACCGTTATAGGTGAAGTTTGTGAAAAAAATATTAACAAGTGTTTGCGTTGTTAAGTCACCGTTATAGGTGGAGCCTATGGAAAAACCTTAACAAGTGTTTTCATTGTTAAGTCACCGTTATAGGTGGAGTTTGTGAAAAAAAATCTTAACAAGTGTTTGCGTTGTTAAGTCGCCGTTATAGGTGGAGTTTAGCAAAAAAATCTTAAACAAATGTTTTCATTGATTAAGTCACCTATATAGGTGGAGTTTGAGAAGTTGAGAAATACAGAGAAATTAGAAAAGTACCTCAACAGCAGGAGCGAGATTAGTAGTTACCACGGGAGACATAATGCTAGAAATCGTGGGAGGCGGGCTCGTTACCTCAGTGGCTTCAACGGAGCCTCCGGCAGCAGAAGGTAGGCACACTCCCCTCTCCAGCATAGGTACTATGGCCAACACGAGCACATCATCCAAAGGAGATGTTGGACCTTTGAGAGATGCCCCAACGAGAGCAGCTACTCCAATCGGGGCCTGAGAAGGGATAAGGCCGCTCAGCGCAAAAGGTGGAGAAAGACTTAGAGAGAGATATAAATGTAAATACAAATGTTTGATGAAAGGAGTAATCGCAAAGGGATAAGAGACATAAATGCACTTAGCTTACCCTCGTTATGTCACTAAAGAAAGGAACTGCAGTAACGGGTCTTGACAATGCAGGAGGAAGGAGAATGTTGGCTATCAGCGACGCCACTTCCACATATAGTAGCCCAACATGTTAGAATTGATAAATAAGCCAATGGGACAAATAAAATATGCCAGGCTCGAGAAGACATTTACCTGTGTGACACTCTCTTCTACCACAACCAAGGGCAGAGAGACCTCCAGCTCTAAGGGCAACTCAGGGGAAGCTAGAATAGGTGCCTCGAGCTAGCCAAACAACTCAGTAGAACCCACGGTGGCATGTATAGCCTGGTGGGAGGAGTAACAACGTGAATAGGTAAGGCTTATTAATGGAGAGCGTGGAAGGGCGGCAGTGGATGGAGGAGTACCGTAACGTCCCCCCACGAAACGACTCACTGGGGGATTTTGGGGACTGATCCTCTCTTCTTCAACTCCTTGCACCAAAGATATCAGGTAATAAGTAAAAACAATATGTCAAGAAAAGAATGAGGAATAAAGAATGCACATATACCTCAGATTCGGAGGGAGAACGAGAGGGTATGACCACCGGTGAACGTGGCGAGGGGGCAGCAGCCGAAAGAACTGGGGAGGAAGGCTACTCATGTGTCTGTTTCCTCTGGGGCTTAGTACCTGGCATTTTCTTCCTAGAGCTCGTCGCACCACCAGCTTCAGGTACCTTCGACCTTCTCCTCCTTTTTGTCGTTGGCTTCGTGGTATCAACCATGATCACAGGGAACGTAACCGGAGGAGGAACGACCACTACGCGCTGTTGGAATTCAACTTTTATTTGGGCAACTTCGGCGTCCACCCGCCTCCTCAGCTCTTCAGCCAGTTCCGAAGACATAGGAGGGGGAACGAAGGCAATTGGGAATGACTCCAATGGAGTTTGCGTTTGACCTTTTGCCTTAGCCTTCTTAGAGTGGGACTTCCTGGATTTCTTGGCAGGTGGCTCAGAAGGCTCTTCTACCGTGGTAGCTTTGGCCATGGGGATAGATGGTGTGGGGGTCACAAGGGCTTTGGGTTTCGGGGTGGCAGTTGGGATCATTGGTCAATGAGGGGGTAGTTCATGAGGAGACTCCTTAATGGTTTTACTAAAGGGAAACTCAACCCCAAGCATGGAGTTCCCCTTTAGATCGAGCTCAAAAAAAGAAAAGGAAAGCACTGGGGGATATTAAGGAGGGACTGGATGTACTCATGAAACATAGCCAACTACTCCAGATGGAACTTCGTGGCAAAGTATGTGGATACGTCTCCCTTCGTAGTAGCACTCGGAAGGGTGACATGTCCATCAATGGTGGATGTCACACCAAGCACCACAGTGGCAGTGTAGAAGGTGCATGCCTCAATGAAGGTGGCCTTGGAATGGTTGTCTGGAACACAGGTCAAGGAGCCCCTTGGTCGAACCCAAATTGCCTGCTGCATCTATCAGGGTTGTAAGGATCAAAAGTATATCCCCATTCAGTATAAGATGGGAGGAACCCCAGGGTGAAAAGAAGCAATACAACTTGTGAGGGATCTTCTACAATCGGGTTAAATATGATCGTTGTGGATGCAGAAGGAAAGAAGTCCCAACTATGGGCAAAAGTGGATTCATTATATGGCCTCATTACGAAGGATTCTAGGTGGTCATGAACCTCCATTATTTCCTTTAGGCTTTGCTTCTTGTGGAAACACAGGAGGCGTGGGGGCTTAATACCTTCGCTTACGGGTAGAGAAACTGACTTTGCAGCGATAGCAGGAAAGTGGGTATAAAGGAAGCCTGTCAATATGATGGTTTTGGTGAAATTCGCCAAGTTGTAACGGCCCAGTGATCGCTCCATGTCAATATGGGTTCGATACAACCAGGTGTAGACGGACCCTAAGGCGATGGTGGCCAGAGGTAGGTTGAATCCTCTGGCCAAACGAACAGAAATGCTTATCAGGTCCCTTCTGGGCTGATCGTTGGGCTTTCCAGTCAGAAAAAGCGTGAAAGAAGTACGAGTATATAGGCCGGTAGTTCCAGGGAGGTACCTCTAACATAGCCCGTTACATCACTAGCATCCTTCGGCGTCAGAGCTTCGAAAAAATAGTTGATAAGAGGGGCAAATGTGGCTTTGTTTGAGGAACCGGTGCAACTGCGAAAGATTCAATCCAACTCAACGCGATCAGCAACCTCTTCGATATCCAGAGGCTCATCGTGGTAGGTGAACTCACCCATGGGCTCAAACCCAAGGAGTTCACCGAAGTCCTCCAGTGTAACGATGAATTCCCCCCACGCAGCAAAAAAGGTGTGAGTTGTGGTGTTCCATTAGGAAACCAACACCTGTAATGCTGTATTATGCTTCGAGAGTGTGAATCCCCAAACCAGTATGCACGATGAAGGCCAACCTTGGCAAGAGCAGTGATATGGGAGCTCTACATGTGTGTGTTCCAAGAAATAAAATGGGCTGGTGACCCCCCAGGTGCTTTGAAGTCGATCTGGGAATAGGGAAAGTCACCACGGTCCAGGCAAAAATACAGAGTTCCCTCTGGTGGAAGATATCCCCACTTCGACGAATCCACTTCTTCATCAGCCAAAAATAATGGATCGAACTTGGATGAGAAATGGAAGGTCTTGCATGCCTCAAAAAATTTATCATCTTCTTCAAAGATGGGCGTCCGACGATAAAAGCATAGTTTCTCTTAACGAGTAACATCCAGGGCAACGCCACTTAGGGCGGTGGCAATGCGAGTAACAACAGAGGGGCAACCTATCTGAGTGGTGGCAACAACCTTGGAAGTACTACAAGAAGCCATGAGAGTGCAATGATGAATGATATAGCTACGCAACAAGGGTTAATAACAGGATGGGAGAAGCACAACCGCAGGGGGTGGTGCAAAAGATGAAAGTGGGAAGAGACTGAGCAATGAATGGGGCAACAATGGAGGTCACACAAAGTTCTCACAAAGATCTATCCCTGAAGCAATATGAAAGCGTGAAGAAGAATAAGGAAGGAGAAAAGTTTGAAATAAGGAGACGTTTGAAACTTTTAAACCCTTTTAAGAACCTGTCGTTTGAGTTTCCCATCATCGCACGTGAAAGGGCAGCCTATAATCATTTCAAATGAAAATGTGGAACATCGAGAAGGATATCGACACTGAAAAGACAGTGTTATGTCAAATAAGAAGTTACGTCTGGGGAACAGAAAGGGTTGCTTTCCTAACCAATTTTATTTTTTGGTGCCAAATTGGTGTTAGACTTATCCTTCAACGCCTAATGGCAAACATGTCCCAACGGTTAAAAAAAGCTACGATGTCCCCTCGCCACATGTCCAAATGTTGTTTAAAGGGTGAATCAGTTACATCGAGAAGAATTTATGCTTTTTTGAACACAACGAAGCATCAGAAGGGATAATTTTACTTACCTGGAGTCCAAACGAGTATTTGAGAAGGTTAGTAGGCCTTTAGGGAGAATTTCAAATAGTAAAGCTAGAATGGTTGAGGCTCTGAGGAAAAAGTGGCGATGTCCCTTCGCCCAAGCCCCAATGACAATGGCGCTTCGGCTCAGGTACATCGGGGATAATTTTACTTTTTCCAGGAGATTATATCGCTGCGGTTTTAACGAGGGAAAAAAGGCAAGAATTTTTTCACGCAGAGAAGGTCCATCGGATTGAGAAGTTTCGTGCAGACATTTCTTGTTCCAACATATATATCCATGAAGGGGAAAATTTAGAGGGGGATTGAAGGTAATCCTGAGATTAGGGATAATTCCTTAATTGACAAAAGTGTTTGAGATTAAGAAACCGAAGCAGCTCAAGCGTGACAACTCAAGCGCAGTAACTTAGCAAGGCTTCTTGGCGTGGCAACTCATACTTTGGCTTGTTGTATTTGTCATATTGTATTTCTATTTACGTTGATTGTAAGCTATAACGGTTGTAATGTTCTAACGAGATTAATAACGAGTTCGTGTGCGGTCAAACGATACTTCCGAGAGACCAGGCTTGGCAGGGCCTGGGAGAGCTTTCATGTTATATCGAATGACCTCGTCGTGGGAACTTTAGAGGGACTTGGATTAGAGGATTGAGAAGTGAGGTATCATTGGGGCTTGTCCTCACCATCTTAGATACACCTGGTAAAACGCCGAGGGATCCTGGCCGTGGAACCTCGGGCGGAGTAGCTTGGAGTTCCATCGGGCGTCGAGTTGAGAACCAAATAGTCCTTTGTTTAATGTCACATCTACTGTAGGTGATGTCACTATCTATCTAAATAATGTCAGACTTGCACTTGAGTAAACCACCGTGGTATTTGGGCCTGTCAGGCAGTTGGTGAGTCACCTCTGCGACAATAGCCCCCTGACACACAGTGGTTGGGCAGAAGGCATGTCTTGGCATTTAATGTTTATGACGTGGAGACAACTAGTGCATCAGGCATTTAATATTGTGACATAAATTGTGAGGGATGTCTTTCATAGTCTTTAATGACTGAATTGCCTCGGGGGTGGTGTGGGGGGCTATTTAAGGACCCCATCCACCTTTGAGAAAGGAGGATCCTTTGAGACTTTAAGGAGTTATTGCTAGAGAGAAGACAGGGAGGAGGGAGTTATTGCAAACCAAAGGGTTTACCCACCCACCATTTTTACTTATTACGAAGCTTTTAATACTTAACAGATATTCTTGAGAGTGTTAGGTGTGTTTGTCTTGCCTACCAAGGTGTATCTAGGGTGCTTACTTCTCTCTCCCTCTAGCTAAGTTACTTATAAAGTTCATTACTAGTTCCGAGTTATACACGAGTGATTTGTGAGTGTAAACTAAGTCTTATCTTCAATGGGTTTGTGTTTGTATGTCCTATCATTAATCCAAAGCTTTGGGCAAATTAGCTTATCATTACCATACTCAAACAGGGGTTGCGCCTCCATCTATAATCTAAAGTACCCTCTTACAAAATCTAGATTTTTTTAAATGAGTGTTTCGATTCAGAGTTTGTATCGGAAGGTATTCGACAAGACAATATTATGATTTATTTTTCAATTTTGGAGAATGTATTAGAGAATTTTACCATTTTGATTTTTTCCTAAATTCTAGATTATTGCTTTGCCTCTTATTAAATTTTCAGGCTTTTTTATTCGAACTTTTCACATATTTTTCTTATTATTCCAGATTCGTTAGAACTTTATCAATTTTATTCAAAAAATTTGAATGTAATTGTATTATTTCCAGATTTTAGATGAAAAAAATAAATATTTTTGATAGTTCGAAAAGTTCAAAAATTTTAGCCATAAAAAAATTCAAAAAATATTCTTTGATATATGAAAGTTTGTTGAGATTTAATTTAGTATTAGTTTTTTTTGTTTCCCTTCCCTGAGATTTTATCACAAATTTCATTTTTTCCAGATGTATTTTTTAGACCTTTAACTTCTTTCCGTAAGATATTATAATTTTTTTTATCACTTTTTGATACATTATAAGTTTTTTTCCTCTCTTCATGTATTATATATATATATATATATATATATATATATATATATTATCATTAATGTTTTCTTTTTTTTTTAAAAGATTTTCTTTAATTTTTAGAATTTTAAAATTTATATTTATAATTTCCATTTTTAATTTTTTTTTCAATTCAAATGTTTGAAAAAAATCCTGTGTTTTACATATTTTTAAATTTCGAAAAGAAGAAATTACAGAATTATCCATTTCAATTTTGAATTTTTTTCCTATTATCTTCGAATTTCTGTAAGAGATATATTTTTCATATTTTTAATTTTTTTTGTAAATTATAATTTTTTTTATGATTTCTAGGATTTCAAAAGTTTTCTGTTATTTTAAAAAATGTTGTTACATAATTTTAGATTTTTAAATTTCGTTAGTTTTTTGAGATTTTCATTTTTTATAAACTTTATATTATTTTCAAAAAAATATGCTCTAGTGCATTTAGAAGATAACAACAATTGATCCAACTCATGTTCATTTAGAAGTTACTGAAGAACAAAACAAGAAAATTGAGGAAGAGAAGTGTAGTGACTGCCAAACCATAAAAGATTCGAAGAAATAATCTAAGATCACTAGATTTTTCAAGAATTATAATAAGTCAATAATTCAGAAAGTATTAGAAGTGGAGTATCTGTAACACCCCGCCTAATTAAATACGGGTGGCCAGTCCCATACCAAATTAAATCAGAATATACAGTTGGTTCATTCTTAGTTACACTGTCGAAAACATTTACAACTCACCCAATACCCAATTAAGCTGGTGTTAAAAACTTTCCAAATTTTAATTCAACAAAATCCATTTTTAGTTTTCGAATAACACTACACATATTATTCTACAACACTAATAACTGAACAGATAACTCAAAAGAATTTAAATTCAATTGGAATAAACATTCCCACATAATAATCCAATACAGTAATCCCAACAATAGTAAATGTATTAAAATGACACGAATACAAGAGTATTTGACTCTAATAGAAAAGATAACTGAATTCCTTTTGGGCAACATGAATCAAATGAAGATAGGCGTCTAAGCAATACCCCATAGCTCCATAGCTCGTCAAAATCAACTAAGGTTGGCATCCCTGCTGCTGGCCATCTGATATAGAAGGTATAATAGAAAAGAAAATATGCAAGAAAACGGGTCAGAGCCCGATGAAAAAATGATTTTGAAAACAGCAAGTATTTAACAAGTGCAATAAAGCATTTATTATGTACATGTTAGTATCCAACTCTCACTTGCTATTCTCACCTCTCATCTATAGTGCACACTTAACGTTTCCTATTAACCTCCTAGTTAATGGCTCCTCTTCACTAGTTTCCATAATATAATTCCATCAAATATCATAACCCCGTATGTCCCATACCATACGTAGTACAACCATTCTTATACGTTTATCATTAACATGAATTAATCATTTCAAATCTATAAGAATAAACATTCATTAACTTAATTCACTTCTTTTTCTTTATTCACCGTCATCTACAATTATCACACAGTAGAATGAACTAACCACTATATACATTCATTTCATCCATTATATATATACACATATATAATACGACACCCCGAGTCACAGCTGCGGTGCAATGCATTACTCTACTATCATGTCCCAGTATTGCAGGTCACCGAGTAGGGGACTAAAGGTTCGGTAAAGATTCCTCGAACCACAATCAACAACACACAAATTGGAGGTGAACAAAGTTCTCGTATCCATGGGTCACACACATACCTACGTACCCACAATCAGCGGACTTATAAACTCCCCGATAAGTCTTTCATAGACCTATGTTCTCTAGCGACAAATCAAAGATCCCATGGATTCATCAGGATATGACTGCCCTAACGCGCAAACCTCCCATCGATAGCAAGTAAGCTAGGTATGTCATACACATAAATCATCAATCAATCAAAAAGGAATTATCATACTTATAATATAATATCCACAAAGTGCTCACATTACCCTAAAATAATTCCCATACGTAGCATTATATCTTTCAAATCCTACGTATTAAAATATTATGACTTTACTTCTTTAATTTAATTATCCGCAAGCCTCACTCATTACTCAAGGTTCAAATAGATTTTTCCTCGACATTATATTCAGTAAGAAATCACTAATATCCTACTGGTCCATATCATCTTATCTCCCGGATTACTAAGAATTAAACTTCCCTTTAATTAGGGTTATAACCGATTGTTTCTAATCTCTTATAAACACATCTTCTATCAACTAGATTGATTACCATCATCACATGGATCATAGTCTATAGTGTTCCATTCACACTATATGACTTATCAACAAAATCAACATCCTCGCATCCTATAACATCTCTCCACTCCCGACGTCGTTAAGGTTCATGCACGGAGCGTCTCGCAAAGCGAAATCCAAACAAGGAACCCCTCCAATACACTACTACTTAACTTTGTTGATCGTGGAATTCCGTCAATTTCAAATACGCGATCGGGATAACCTCATCCCCTCTTTCAACCAAATGTGGTATTAACTCCCATCTCTATCCAGGAGCCATACCACTAAGCTCTTGTACTACACTCAGTCCAATCAATAATGAGCTGAAACTCAGTTCTTGATGTTCAAATTATAACCCTAAGGCTACCCAGGTGTTATATTCAATCTCCCCTACTGGACATATCCTTAATCCTCATGCATACCAATTAGAATCCAACACATGAATCTAGCAACCGAAATTTCTTTCAATTTAATTATCATCATTCTAATAAATTAAATCCCAATCAAATCAATTCGAATATTATCTAGGGCCTACTGATCTTTTCTAAGTCCCATAATATCCAATTAATAATCACCAAAGATCTAGAAAAGTTTTGGGATGAGAATCAACATTAAAAACGAACAACTTCAAAAATTCTGGGGAGGTCGATCGATCGAAGGCAGGGGGTCGATCGATCGATCGCCCAGATAACAGCTCAGTTTCTGCATTTCTTCTACTACGGGTTTCATCACTTTTGATCATTCAAACCTTCCTATTAACAACCCAAATTCCATATAATCCTTACTAAATGATATAACAACATATGTGAATGATTTCTAATGCTCTAAACATCCTAGAATCATCAAGAGTTTGAATTAAAAGCATATATTCATCCTATTTTTTCAGAAAATTATATACATGATATCTTCAAGAACACACCATTGATTCTCAGAATTTCTTCATCAGATTTATGATTATTTCATGGATTACTATCTACCTACAACATGAGTTTTATTCCTATATATTTTCAGTTTCCAGAAATCCATTAACAACTCTATCTTTTCATCTTCCAAATATGAAAAATCTCATCTTTTTATAACTATCCTAACATGGACAATATACAAACTTAGATTACAATTATCAAAAACTTGCCTCTAATGAAGATCTGATCCTTTGGTGTGGTATATCACAGGTGGTTCTCCCTTCTCTGATCAACTTTCGGTGGAGGTTGGTGGTGGTGACCTTTGGTCTATGTTCTTCTCCTTCCCAAGTAAGCTTTTTCTCTTCCCAAGCAACCTTTCACTTTCTCTCAAAACATGACCTCTCAATTTTTATGTAGAAGAGATGAATGAAACCACGTACAACTAATCTCCAAATACTTATAATAAGACAAAATCCGAAATCACTATTCATCCCCCTTATAAACTAACCAAAATGCCCTTTGGGGTTGCCTTTTCATTTCCAAATGACTCGAGACCCAAAATCAACATCCAAATAGACTTTTCTGACTATTTCAACCCTTCCGGATGCAACGACGCAGTCGAAATGACTATAAGGTCGATATAAAAATAAGTTTCCCATTTAGTCTAATAAATTAGTCTCGACATGTCCCATACCGCATCCGACTAAAAATTTAAATTACTTAATTAGTATCACACAGACATATCAATAGCATCACATTCATATATTACCTAAATATCTTTAAGTAATATTCAGAATCATTCATTTTAATATCCACAATTCGGATAAAACCCAAATGAATTAATTTATCATAAAATCCAATTAATTTATTAATTTAAAATATAACCCATTTTAAAAATCATTAAAAATCCCGGGGTATTACATACTTCCCCCCTTATAACCGAATTTCATCCCGAAATTCAGAAAGATAAATCATAATGGTAAGGTCAACTCCGATTATAAATCTCGCATCGCAAGAAATCTAAGTAGTACCGCCCATACAGTATATTATCGAAAATCCCCATTGATGTTATACGCCAAGTCTCACCATATAGTTTCAACTGAATCGAATTTAAATTTTACGCAATCTTCCCTGTACCATCCTCGTGACAAAGTAATCCTCACTTATTAAGCAATTAAATCCTTAAGTCACAACTACTTACTATTTCACAATTATGAAAACTACAACATTCCAACCATTCAGGGCGCCCATACACCCTATCGTACAATTTTCGTTATAATATTTATCGCAAAGGTTATAAACTCATATCCTAAAGACCTAACTTATTTTGACTCCCAACATTCATTAGTTTCATGCGTGGGGTGTCTCGCAAGCGAAATCCAAACAAGGAACCCCCCCCGATACACTACTACCTAAAGTAGTCGGTCATCGAAACTCCTCAGGTCTTTAGTAAATAGTTTATAACCTCTCTACAGGTTTTATCGATAAAATATAGACTATTCATCTACTCTCTTATTAAAGACAAGATGCTAGCTATAGTAGTACACACACTCTCAAATACCACAAGTCAATCCACGCCGATAGTCACATTATGTTCGAACATGCCTAAAGTAAGTAATTCCGTGGTAAAAAATCAAACCCACGTGATGACATGAAAAATATAGGTGTCCCACACCCCTTGGTGAGTCTACGTAAAGAACAGTGCTATTGGCTAAGTTTAGTAACCCTTTTGACCATACAATATTAATCACTACAAAAATCAGTATGCGCCTCATGACTCCTTAAATAGAGAACATACCCTCATTCGCAGGTGGTGGTTGTTGAATCCCAATATAATAACTTTGCTCCGATTAGTCAAGAAACATTTTACCCCAAATTTTCAGTTCTAGTTAACCACACTCCACTATATGTCCAAACCTTTGATTATATTTCCTTCGTTAGGTAACACACACAATTCCCGCATTTCAAGAACTTCTACTGATGACTCTCCTCAATTTTTCATAATAGGGGTGACCTCGACTACGGTCATCATACTCAAACATACTTCGTAACCTCTTAAGTACGATCTCCGCTATTTGTCCAATGGAACTCATCTACCATACTTCTTGTACGAACCCGTCCGAACGCAAATAAGATTCACTAATATATACGAAATCTTACCAAAGAAATCAACAATCCTAAACATAGGTCTCTACATCAAAGAACGCTAAGCTGAAAACACAGTAAGCCGTACAGAACCTAAAGGACACTAGAACCTAATGCTCTGATACCACATGTAACACCCCGCCTAATTAAATACCAGGTGACCAATCCCATACAAAATTAAAACAGAATATACAGTTGGCTCATTCTTAGCATCACTGTCGAAAACATTTACAACTCACCCAATACCCAATTAAGCTGGTGTTAAAAACTTTCCAAATTTTAATTCAACAAAATTCATTTTTAGTTTTCGAATAACACTACACATATTATTCTACAACACTAATAACTGAACATATAACTCAAAAGAATTTAAATGCAATTGGAATAAAAATTCCCATATAATAATCAAATACAGTAATCCCAACAATAGTAAATGTATTAAAATGACATGAATACAAGAGTATTTGACTCTGATAGAAAAGATAACTGAATTCCTTTTGGGCGACATGAATCAAATGAAGATATACGTCTAAGCAATACCCCATAGCTCCATAGCTCGTCAAAATCAACTAAGGTTGGCATCCCTGCTGCTGGACACCTGATATAGAAGGTATAATAGAAAAGAAAATATGCAAGGAAACGGGTCAGAGCCCGATGAAAAAATGATTTTGAAAACAACAAGTATTTACCAAGTGCAATAAAACATTTATCATGTACATGTTAGTATCCAACTCTCACTTGCTATTCTCACCTCTCATCTATAGTGCACACTTAACGTTTCCTATTTACCTCCTAGTTAATGGTTCCTTTTCACTAGTTTCTAAAATATAATTCCATCAAATATCATAATCCCGTATGTCCCATACCATACGTAGTACAACCATTCTTATATGTTTATCATTAACATGAATTAATCTTTTCAAATCTATAAGAATAAACATTCATTAACTTAATTCACTTATTTTTCTTTATTCACTGTCATCTACAATTATCACACAGCAGAATGAACTAACCACTATATACATTCATTTCATCCATTATATACATACACATACACAATACGACACCCCGAGTCACAGCTGCGGTGCAATGCATTACTCTACTATCATGTCCCAGTATCGCAGGTCACCGAGTAGGGGACTAAAGGTTCGGTAAGGATTCCTCGAACCACAATCAACAACACACAAATTGGAGGCGAACATAGTTCTCATATCCATGGGTCACACACATACCTACGTACCCACAGTCAGCGAACTTATCAACTCCCCGATAAGTCTTTCATAGACCTATGTTCTCGAGTGACAAATCAAAGATCCCATGGATTCACCAGGATATGACTGCCCTCACGCTCAAACCTCCCATCGATAGCAAGTAAGCTAGGTATGTCATACACATAAATCATCAATCGATCAAATAGGCATTATCATACCTATAATATAATATCATCAAGGTACTCACATTACCCTAAAATAATTCCCATACGTAGCATTATATCTTTCAAATCCTACGTATTAAAATATCATAACTTTACTTCTTTAATTTAATTATCCGCAAGCCTCACTCATTACTCAAGGTTCAAATAGATTTTTCCTCGACATTATATTCAGTAAGAAATCACTAATATCCTACTGGTCCATATCATCTTATCTCCCGAATTACTACGAATTAAACTTCCCTTTAATTAGGGTTATAACCGATTGTTTCTAATCTCTTATAAACATATCTTCTATCAACTAGGATTGAATACCATCATCACATGGGTCATATCCTATAGTGTTCCATTCACACTATATGACTTATCAACAAAATCAACATCCTCGCATCCTATAACATCTCTCCACTCCCGACGTCATTAAGGTTCATGCACGAAGCGTCTCGCAAAGCGAAATCCAAACAAGGAACCCCTCCAATACACTACTACTTAACTTTGTCAATCGTGGAAGTCCGTTAACTTCAAATACGCGATTGGGATAACCTAATCCCCTCTTTCAACCAAATGTGGTCTGAACTCCCATCTCTATCCAGGAGCCATACCACTAAGCTCTTGTACTACACTCAGTCCTTGCGCAATCAATAATGAGCTAAAACTCAGTCCTCGATGTTCAAATTGTAACCCTAAGGCTACCCAGGTGTTATATTCAATCTCCCCTACTGGAACTATCCTTAATACTCATGCATACCAATTAGAATCCAACACATGAATCTAGCAACCGAAATTTCTTTCAATTTAATTGTCATCATTCTAATAAATTAAATCCCAATCAAATCAATTCGAATCTTATCTAGGGCCTACTGATCTTTTCTAAGTCCCATAATATCCAATTAATAATTATCAAAGATCTACAAAAGTTTGAGATGAGAATCAACATTAAAAATGAACAACTTCACAAATTCTGTGGAGGTCGATCGATCGAAGGCAGGGGGTCGATCGATCGATCTCCCAGATAACAACCGAGTTTCTGCATTTCTTCTACTACGGGTTTCATCACTTTTGATCATTCAAACCTTCATATTTACGAACCAAATTCCATATAATCCTTAGTACATTATATACCAACATATGTGAATGATTTCTAATGCTCTAAACATCCTAGAATCATGAAGAGTTTGAATTAAAAGCATATATTCATCCTATTTTTTCAGAAAATTATATACATGATATCTTCAAGAACACACCATTGATTCTCAGAATTTCTTCATCAGATTTATGATTATTTCATGGATTACTATCTACCAACAACATGAGTTTGATTCCTATATATTTTCAGTTTCCAGAAATCCATTAACAACTCTATCTTTTCATCTTCCATACATGAAAAATCTCATCTTTTTATAACTATCCTAACATGGACAATATACAAACTTAGATTGCAATTATCAAACACTTGCCTCTAATGAAGATCTGATCCTTTGGTGTAGTATATCATAGGTGGTTCTCCCTTCTCCGATCAACTTTCGATGGTGGTTGGTGGTGGTGACCTTTGGTCTATGTTCTTCTCCTTCCCAAGTAAGCTTTTTCTCTTCCCAAGCAACCTTTCACTTTCTCTCAAAACATGACCTCTCAATTTTTTTGTAGAAGAGATGAATGAACCCACGTACAACTAATCTCCAAATACTTATAATAATACCAAATCTGAAATCACTATTCATCCCCCTTGTAAAAATAACCAAAATGCCCTTTGGGATTGCCTTTTCATTTCCAAATGATCCGAGACCCAAAACCAACATCCAAATAGACTTTTCTGACTATTTCAACCCTTCTGGATGCAACGACGCAGTCGAAATGACTATAAGGTCGATATAAAAATAATTTTCCCATTTAATCTAACAAATTAGTCCCGACACGTTCCATACTGCGTCCGACTAAAAATTTAAATTACTGAATTAGTATCACACAGCCATATCAATAGCATCACATTCATATATTACCTAAATATCTTTGAGTAATATTAAGAATCATTCATTTTAATATCCACAATTCGGATAAAACCCAAATGAATTAATTTATCATAAAATCCAATTAATCTATTAATTTAAAATATAACCCATTTTAAAAATCATTAAAAATCACGGGGTATTATAGTATCGTTTAAGCTAGTTCAAGAAGCCCAAATTGAAGATGGGGAAGTTATTATTTCCCCTTTCATCCCCAAACTCCAAGGCAAAGATCCATTTTTCGCTCAATCAGCAGAAAGAAGTGAAGGTAATCAAGCAAACCACAAAAGAGGTGTAGATGGTAGAATATAAGGTAATAAGGCTAGAGCACATCACTTGGTAGATAAAGATGTATACCCTGTTTTTAAACATGTTACCAAAAAAGATAAAAAAGTAAATAAAAAACTTTTTAATCTTTTACCCCCTAAATACTTCTTCGCGAGTTACTAGACAATTAAGGTCTAATACAAAAATTATCGATTCTTTAAAGTCTTAGTGATTAGTACAATCATTTGGAACATTAGAGGTATTTCTAAGAAAGGAGCTATTAAGAGGTTAAAAAAACTTAATAGTATTCATTAGATGTCTATTTTGGTAATTCTGGAACCTAAACAAGAGGTTGATAAGCTGGAGTCTTTCAAAATTAAGTTGGGGGTAAAGTATGGCCTTTTCCAATTCTAATAGAAAAATATGGTGTTTTGTTTAAGAAGGGATCACCTACAATTTTGTTTCTTCTCTGGATCAGTGTTTAAATCTTTCTTTTTAAGTTGCATAGTTGTATTCTCTCCCTTTTTGTGTATGCTAAAAACATTAAAGTGGAGAGAAGGGAGTTATGGAATTTTTTTCCATAATCAGTTACTGATCAACCTTTGTTAATTTTGTAACACCTCATAATTTTATTGATTTTTATATTGGGAATTAATTGGGATTAATTAGATTATATTTGGAAAATTTATTTGATAAAATAATTATTGATTAGCGACATAAGGGTTAATATATATTTATATTGAATATTACTTTGTGAATGAATACTAATTATTATATGAAAATATTTTGACTCTCGTGAGTAATAATTACGGTAGTTACGGTAAATTTGGTCAGGACGCACGTGTTAGTCGCGCGGGACTTAATTTAGGAAATAAAATGTAATTTCAATTCTGATAATTCAAATGGTCATTTTCAGTGCGCCAGTGTGTCCAAAAGGGTTGATATAGTTAGAAAAATCTACCCGGGGGTTTAGTTTGGGTCCCGGGGCACTTTTAGGCCAAATAGGCACCCGGAGGGGTAATTTGGTCATTTGAAATTTTAGGGCAAGTAAACCTACAAAAATTTTAGAGTTATCTCAATCACGTAAGAGGGGTTAGGTTATCGGTTACCAAACTAAAGAGAGAGAACTTGAGGGAGAAGGGGAGGTGTTCTTAGGTGTTCCAAGGCTCAAAACCACATTCTCGCACCACCACGATCACCGGATTGTAGACCGAGAAGAGGAGAACACAAATCTCACCATCAATTTTATAGAAAATCAGACTTCCGAATTAAGGCAAGTTTTTATCTTACTAATTTGTGATTTGATATACCATCCATATTAGGATAGGATGGTTACTTTATGAATTTCATGACTTTTGGACTTAAATTTGAGGATATAAATCATGTTCTTGGGTAGGAATGGTTATAGAATTGATCCTTTATACATGTAGAATGAATTTGATCAGAAATATCATGATTTTTTTTGTAGAAAGTTGGAACTATACTGAAGTTCTAAATAAGAATAATAATCTTGGAGTTTTAGATATTAATCTTATTTTAATCCCATATGAAGTTGTTCTTTACAGATTTAATGATTCTATTACTATAAAAATCATTTACACATGTTACTATAATGTTTGAGACCTTTGGCTGGGAGTTTGGGATAGTGTAATGGTTGTTTAGAGGATTAAAAATGGTGAAATCACGTAACAGTTTAATGGAGAAGATGATACCTGTTCAAGCGAATCGATTCATCTTCTTAGCCGAATCGATTCGATTTCCCATATATGGACAATTTTACCCTTTTATCCTCGAATTAATGGGAAATGATTAGGTTGACCTTCGAAGTAGTTTTAAATCCTAATGAGAGATATTCTATTTACTAGTGGGGTAGTGTGGGGATTGGGGTTAGTCACATAAATAGATCTTAAGGCTACAATTGATTAGGTTTAACGGAGTAATAAAAGTTTATTCGGATAATGATTTTGGGTCGTGAAAAATTATGGCAACGTAGGACCCAGACCGATAGTCCTTGAGTAAGATACCTACTAAATTTACTTAAGGGACAATTGTTAACTGTTTGGGTATTGAGAAACACTCGGTATTATATAATGAGAAGTATTATGATACGTAGAATATTATAGAGTTACTGATAATCACCCAAAACTGTACATTTTATACCCCGAATAGATGTACTTTAGTTGCTTTTTCTCGACCATATGGGTCTTATGTGCTTAAATGTTAATTATGCAGGCTTTATTGCTGTTGCGGTGTCAAAAGCTATATTCCGGAGCAATTTGCACTTAAATTGGAGCTAATTCCCAATCACATACCTGCCGACGTTCACCTCTCTCCCTCACCCGGTGACCCTCACCGCCGAATCCAAAGCACCAACCGGCGGCGACCCACATCAGTACCCGCCGGTGCGACCTCCTAATCCGGCGCTAACCTACTCCCCTACCCGAATCCATCGATCCCCACATGCTCTCCAACCACCCGAACCCACACTCCATTACCCATGTCCAACCCATTTTCCTTGTTCAAAGCCAAATACCCAATTCTCCTAAGTCACGATTTCTACCTACTAAAATCCAAATGCCAAAGCCAAAAATCAAGACCAAGTCAACCAATTAAACCCATTTAACCCTTTATTCTCATTTACCCATTATACCCCCAACTAACCTTTATCCCCTTTTTCCCAAACTACCCCCATGTGCACACAAATCAATTTTCTTGCCTCCACCATTTATCTTAGCATGACCTCACACCATATCCACATGCACCCCTTAGCCATTTACTCAAAATACCCCTTAGACCCATGTGTGCCATGCATCTACTATAAAAGAAGACTCAAGACACCATTTGGAGAATCATCATCAAATAGAGAGAGAGAAAATTCTAGAGAAAAGTAGAAAGTTAGGTTAGAATAAATTAGGTAGAAATATTTGTAAATAGTTTTTTTTAATTTTTTTTAGATTTTTGTGAGTAATAATTGTGTGAGATGCAAGTTGACTAAAATTTTCATTTATATCTTTGTTGATCACTCACTTGAAGGGTTGTATGCTTAAATTTCAAGGATAGAGTTCAAATTGTCAATTTCAAGGAGACTTGTGAAGATTTATTCTCTTTCTCTATTCTTTTATTATATTAATGCGTACTGAATATTTGTTTATTATGTTTGATACCATGTTAGGCTAAATCCCCTTTCAAGGGGTGGGGGGAAACCCTTATTTGATGTTATTTTATTTTTATTAGTTTAATTACTTGAAAAGTCCCTTTGAATGTTAATTTTGATCCCTCACCCTTAAATTTACGCCTCGAGAGAGGGTAAATGATTTTCGAGAGAAAATCGAAATTCTAGTTATAATGCCCATTTTAGATTCAAACTAGAGATATGAGTTTCTTAAGTGGGGTATTATAACTCGAATTTCAACTATAAAATTATTATCTAAGATTGACATAAATTTTAATGGATCAATCCTAGCGGGTGATTAATTAAAAGGGGTGTAGATCTATTTTTCTAGAGTTATGGGGTGTTAAACTTAATTTTTTAAAAGATTACTATTAGAATTACACTTGAAACGAGAGTTGGTTTGTAATTTTGATATTAATTTGGGAGAATTCAAATAATTAAATTAATTATTTACTCACTTTATCTCTTATTTTAGTGTTAGACTTTATTTTTCATTTTAGTCATTTTCTAGTTAATTTTTATCATATCACATTTATTTTAGTTTAGTCTTATTTCACCTCACCTCAACCTACTTGTTTTAATATTTGAAAAACAAAAAAAAATAGAAAAACCCAAAAGTAAAAAAAAAAAGAAAAGGAATCAAGTGAATTATATTCATAATTCTCTCATGTTTTGCATGTTCACACCTTAGATTAGGATTGCCATCCTTACTTACCACTCTACACTTGAATTTGTTATATATTTGTAGGTAATTGAGGATTTTGACTAACTTGGCTTCAAACAACAACGACACATACGCAAAAGTCAAGTTATCAAATGGCGTCGTTGCCATTCTTGGGATCGTGAAGCGTTCGGAGAAGATTCAATTTTGTAGTTCATTTATTTCCTATATTTTGTTACATTTTAGTACCATTTTTATTTATTTTAGAAGGCTTGTATTTAGGATTATTTTATCCTTGGCTTGTATTGCGGTGCATAGAGACACCATTTATTTTCCATTTAAAATTGTAATAAATCGAAGACAAGCGTGATAGGGAAATCAGACAAGTTAGAGAGAGGGCGTCCAAAGGCGAGGATTTAGAAGCCTCTTTACCTTGGGTCGGTAGGACTCCTGGGGACGACTGAGATAGGTGTGATCTCCCCCCGGTCGACTCAAATTTTTTGGCACCCCACGGCCTAAAAACGGTGGGAGGTATATTTTTCAAACCCTCGCGCCTCTCCTGTTAGCGAGTCAATTCTTTTGTGTGCTCTTGTGTGCTCTTGTGTGATTTTATTCTCACATTTATTTTTTGAATGGTTTGATGAATTAAATTACTAAGAACTACACCCGGCCACTCACGAGAAGGAATTTCATCACCCGACTCACTCGCTTACCCATTGTGTGATACCCTAGCCATCACTAAATTTAAAATTCATCAACTAGATAGACCAATAGGATAACACTTTTGCAAAGACGATCACAAGAGATTTCGGTGATTTTTTATCGCCCGCGGACTTAATTAAAATTTGACTACCCTTTCACTAAATATAAAGATAAAAATTGGCTATGTGCTAGTTAGGAAATTTTCTTAACTTGTGTGTGTGTCCAATTTAATTTTTCGGTGGTCGATTTTAGTTGGTTTGTCGAAAATTCAGAGTCCACCTATTTTTCCCACCCTTTTCTTCCAAAAAAAATCCAAAAATATTTTCTTTCTTTCACTATACAAAATCCAAAAATATTTTTTCCTTTACTTTTCACAAAAATCCAAAAATATTTTCTTTTATTATTTTTATAAAAAATCAAAAAAATATTTTCTTTCTTTATTTTTATAGAACAATCCAAAAATATTTTCTTTCTTTCATTTTAGAAAAAATCCAAAAATATTTTCTTTCCTTTTGAAACATTTAAAAAATTCCAAAAAAATATTTCTCTCCTCATGGCCGAAGAACATCCCTTACGAGACTACTTTGGTAATTTTCCATTGGCATGTGACACGTGTGAGAGTGCTCCTCAGTCGTCTCTTTATGAGATACTTAGTGGTCTCACCTCTCTGACGAGTACCGTATATACTCTTGACCCAACCATGCACGCACCTCCTATTCCATCATCCTCGGTGTCAAGTGTCGACTTGTCTCATCCTTTGTTGTGCACCCACTGTTATTATGCTGATCACATGTCCCATGAGTGTCCGTACTTGTCATATCCATCCGAATCCACCACGGACCATGTGTATCCATATGACACTGTTTTGAAACCCACCTCGGTCTATTATCCCGCTATACCTAATCCTGAGTTGTGTGAGCACCCAAGCTATTCGTGGAGGCCTGATCACCTTTCCACGCAATACAGATCCCAACCCGATGTTGTGGATCCTCACACGTTCCAACAGTTGTCATGATCAGTTCCTTCACTACGCACCCCATACGCATCAACCATTTGTCCATCACGAAAGCGTTGCTTTCGTGTATGATGAACTTGGCCCCACCCCACACACTTCATATGAGTATTCTCCATATTGTCCCGATTATAGCGAATTGTGTCCACCTCCACCACCACCGCCCATCATTCCCCCAATACCTTCATCCACATCCGCTCTCGAAAACCTCTTGCAAAAGTTCATACTTGAGCAAAAGCAAGCCATTCAAACTCAAACTCTCCAAAGGCTTGAACAAAGGTTAAATGATTTGGAGTGTGAGCGAGAGTCGGATATTCCCATGGCCCCACCCATCGTTTCCACCGAGTGCGACGATGATGTGTCCTCTTGTGACACGGATTCTGAGTGTGACCAACCCTACTACCCCGAGAATCTCTAAATTGAGACCATTCCATGGTCCGGGTCCCAAGTCGACAATTGTGTTGGCTTACCTTCCATTAGTGAGACTGATCCAACCCCACCATGTCCACATGAACCCATCATTGCGGTTCACCTTACCACTCCCGCTGAATCCAAAATAGTGCCCAAGTCTACACCTATCGACCCTACCTTTTGTGTTCCCGAGGAAACAGTTTATCCTAGGATAGCTCCGACTACGAGTGCTCACCTTTTTCCCGAGATAGAATCCGTGATAGTTCCTAACTATCTGGATATGGATGATGTTCCTCCATGCATGACTCTCTTTGAGCCTAATATTTCTAGAGATTCCTCTATCTTCGATCTTAGTAACTCGTCTTACCCACCCACCACATTCACCGATGCTACTCTTAAGGAGAAGTTGACCACTCCATCCTTAGAAACCACACTCCCTTGTGATTATTCTTCTACTCCTCCCAATGAGTGTGTGTCTCCCACTCTTTAGTTGGATCATCTTCATCCACCATTTATCCCACCCGATCCACCATTTATCCCACCCTTTACCCCATCCATTGTTCTTTCCACCCCACCACCTGGTTTGGATCTTTCTTTTACACATTTCAAGTTTCCATCAACAGTTTTAGATCCTCACCTGAAACCGTTCCCCACCCACGAGAGTATTTATGGTGCTACTCTCCACCGTGACACCGATCTTGTTAGTCTATGTCCGCCACTCTCTTGTTGTGTTGATTTTTCCCATCAACAGCTCCCTGGTGTGTCACGGCACGACCATTATCATCGCCTATTCATAGAACGGTCGTGTGATTTTTATGAGGCCCATCCCATTCCACTTTTTACACCATTTCGCCTCCCTCACCAACTTGAGAACCATGCTTATAGGGCCCTAGTCGCCCTCACCTTTAAGCTCAACAAGGCTCATGACCGATGCCTATTCACCCTCACCTTTACCTTAATACCCACCCACCCATGGTCCACCTATTCTTTGCATCGTGTGATGAACTTTTCCATACAAGTACATTGACCATTCTTAAGCCTTGATCTAACAAGACTGATGCTTCAGTCTTGTTTGGGGGTGATATTCATCACCCAATTTTTCTGCCACCCCGATCTTTCCTAGTTCTTATCCTTAGGGTGAGAATGGTTCGGTCTGGCTGAAGACATTAAACTTAGCGCTACCGAGAGGCATACTACTTTTTCTGAGTATGAGTCTTATCCTATTTGGGAGTGGTGTTTCACATTACCCTATGTTTCTTCTGATTCTAAACTTGTACACCTTTTTTCTTATCATTTATTCAGGTTTCATTTTGGCGATATTTGTCCACGTCATTAGCGGTTGATTCTGGTAATCTCCTTCTTACCTTATGCTCTCCATTTTACAAATCATTTTCCTTAACATCGAGGACGATGTTCCTTTTTGTTTGGGGGTGGGGAATTTTATCAAAATTGTGCCTTTTTTGAAAAAAAATGAGTTTTAAACCTGAGGTTTAAAATTTCGTGCAGTTTCTTTCATCTCACTCATTGATGTGAATTTTCCATCATCCACCTTTTCTAAGTCTAGGAATCAATCTAGAGGATATTCCTTTTATAAATAGCTTATGTAATACGTCCCAAGTCATGTTGCACCACGAATTTCTAGCTCAACAAAATTTGCGCACTTATCATGTCACTATGGTTTAGAGTTGAGGAGTACTAAAATTCTCAAGAGAACCTTAAGGATCACTAGTAGAGACTTTTAGCTTGTTAGATTCATGCCTTTAACCCTTTCAGAGTGTTTTACGCAATCTCCAAGTCACAAGTTGATTCAACTCCTTTTGGGTTCGAACTTAAATTGTTGCATGATCTCATTATCTTTCATAAAATTTTGGCTTGATCATTGAGAACGACATCATTTTCGAGTTGTAAGAAACGCGTGTCTTGAAATTTGTGCCGAATACTAGATTTCATCCATGCACCTACCACTCTTCCATTTCACATCTATTTTTCACCCATACACTTCACTCATTACATTCCTATGCTTTCCCATATTTCATATATATTTCCCCACACCATCCATATATCACTCCATTCATATACTATCTTCCATCATTTCTAATAAAAGAGTGTTTATTCTAAATATTAAATGTCTTCATTGTTGGTTAAGAGAGAGAAAAACAAAAAAGAAATGGAAAAAAAAGAAATAGCAAAAATAGAAAATAGATAAAACAAAATAGAGAAAAAGAAAAGAAAAATAGAAAAAAAAGAAAAAAAAGAGATAAAAGAAAAGAAAGAGAGTTTGTAGTTTGTAATAAAGACATTTGTGCCTAAATTATAGTACACTCTTCTCGTTCATCCATCATATATCCATAATTTCACACACCATTATCGATCATATCACTATCCTACCTACCTCATTCCATCCATCCTACCTATCATATCCTTCTCATACCATCTCATTTCCCCTCACCCATTATCATCCATATTTTCCCCAAGGTGTTCGTGCAAATAACAGTCAACGTGGTGAATAACTCGACGTTCTCACTATAGTGATTAGCATTCTTTCATGAGATCATTTTTTTTCTAATTGTTCGTTCTTTCTTATATGTGTGTGAGACGTTTGAACTTGCTTACATTTACTCACCTCCTCACACACAAGTGCGATACACTAACCCTATTCTCGAGAGTTCGTTTGAGAGAGATATATCCAGTGAGATTTTGAAGTTGAAGCGTTGATTCTGAAAAGGCAATCTAGGAATTACTCTTGTGATACTTGACCCGTTTTTGACTAATTCACAATTCACACGTTGAGTTCTAGGAAGGATGTGCCTTCAGTATTTACTTAGCTAAAATTTTTACATATTCTATCTTGTATTTTTGAAATCATTTATCTCATGATGGATTGTACGATTATTCTATGTCTAATAAGAGATTGACTGCCCTTCATTACATTTTTCCAAAATAAGAATTTTGTGGGTATATTCCTTGCAAACCCTTACGAGACACAACTCGTCTTGTAGGGGAACCTATAGGTTTAAAGGCTTATTGTACATGCTAAGTGCAATCGCAAGTGCCCGTGAAAGTGTTACACTTTTGGTTACTTATCTATCTCTTTCTCTCTATCTTATTGCTCGAGGACTAGCAACGCTCTGTTTGGGGGTGGTGTGATAAGCACCCAAAACTGTACATTTTATACCCCGAATAGATGTACTTTAGTTGCTATTTCACGATAATATGGGTCTTATGTGCTTAAATGTTAATTATGCTGGCTTTATTGCAGTTGCGGTGTCAAAAGCTATATTTTGGAGCAATTTGCAGTTAAATTGGAGCTAATTCCCAATCCCATACCTGCCGGCGTTCACCTCTCTCCCTCACCCGATGACCCTCAACCACGTATCCGAAGCACCAACCGGCGGCTACCCATATCAGTACCCGCCGATGCGACCTCCTGCTCCGGTGCTAACCTACTCCCTTACCCGAATCCAGCGACCCCCACTTTCTCTCCAACCACCCGAACCCACACTCCATTACCCATGTCCAACCCATTTTCCTTGTTCAAAGCCAAATACCCAATTCTCCTAAGTCACGATTTTCTACCTGCTAAAATCCAAATGCCAAAGCCAAAAATCAAGACCAAGTCAACCAATTAAAGCCATTTAACTCTTTATTCTCATTTACCCATTATACCCCCCAACTAACCTTTATCCCCTTTTTCCCAAACTACCCCCATGTGCACACAAATCATATTTTCTTGCCTCCACCATTTATCTTCACATGACCTCACACCATATCCATATGCACCCCTTAGCCATTTACCCAAAATACCCCTTAGCCCCATGTGTGCCATGCATCTACTATAAAAGAAGACTCAAGACACCATTTGGAGAATCATCATCAAATAGAGAGAGAGAAAATTCTAGAGAAAAGTATAAAGTTAGGTTAGAATAAATTAGGTAGAAATATATGTAAATAATTTTTTTTAATTTTTTTAGATTTTTGTGAGTAATAATTGTGTGAGATTTAAGTTGAGTAAAATTTTCATTTATATCTTTATTGATCACTCACTTGAAGGGTTGTATGCTTAAATTTCAAGGATAGAGTTCAAATTGTCAATTTCAAGGAGACTTGTGAAGATTTGTTCTCTTTCTCTAATCTTTTATTATGTTAATGCTTATTGAATATTTGTTTATTATGTTTGATACCATGTTAGGCTAAACCCCCTTTCAAGGGGTGGGGGGAAACCCTTATTTGATGTTATTTTATTTTTATTAGTTTAATTACTTGAAAATTCCCTTTGAATGTTAATTTTGATCCCTCACCCTTAAATTTATGCCCCGAGAGAGGGTAAATGATTTTCAAGAGAAGATCGAAATTCTAGTTATAATACCCATTTTAGATTCGAACTAGAGATAGGTGTTTCTTAAGTGGGGTATTATAACTCGAATTTCAACTCTAAAATTATTATCTAAGATTGACATAAATTTTAATGGATCGATCCTAGCTGGTGATTAATTAAAAGGAGTGTAGATCTACTTTTTTGGAGTTGTGGGGTGTTAAACTTAATTTTTTTAAAAATTACTATTATAATTACACTTGCAACGAGAGTTGGTTTGTAATTTTGATATTAATTTGGGAGAATTCAAATAATTAAATTAATTAATTAGAATAACTAAATTTTTTGGTTTAATCCCATTTCTTGATTGTTCTCACAATTATTTACCTCACTTTATCTCTTATTTTAGTGTTAGGCTTTATTTTCCGTTTTATTCATTTTCTAGTTAGTTTTTATCATATCACATTTAGTTTAGTTTAGTCTTATTTCATCTCACCTCACCCTATTGTTTTAATATTGAAAAAGCTAAAAAAATTAGAAAAAGCACAAAAAGAAAATAAAAAGTGAGTTACAATTGAATTTGTCTCTATCTTACTCCCTAGGAAGTGGATTGATACCCTTACTTACCTCTACACTTGAGATCGTTTTATTTCGTAGGTATTTTAAGGTTTTGATTAGAAGGAGCTTGTACAACAACGACAAACATACGCAAAAGTTCTTTCTATCAAATTATGGGGTATATGATATAGGTTATGTGTATACCTATAATGATTTTGTATATATATGGGTGGTGTGTATACCTATTGTTGGACTTGTATGTGTAAGCATACCTAGGCTAGTTGCTATCATGGGAGGGTTCGCATCGTGGATAGTCTTATTCTGATGAGTCCATTTGGGGGGGATATTGACTTGTACCTCATGACATAGAACTTAGGGATTGAAAAACACTTGCGTGAATAAAGGTGTGATCAGTCATTTGGGTGCGTTAGGTATGAGCGTATCCCAAAAGCTTAGAACTATTGTCACTTATCCATGAGCACCTCGCCTAAGCCTCATACACCGTCTGAGTAATCCATTATAGACTCAAACTCCATTGTAGCTAACAAAACTAAATCCTTGGCCGATCAAAATCGATGTAGTCAGCCTCTCCAAGTCGGTCACCTACATGACCTAAAATAGGAAGCCTTTTATGTCAAAACCATATTTTTTCTCTATGGAAACTAAAAAAAGTATCCATGCACTTCAAACCAATTTGGATCCTTACAAGAACTAAATAAAAATCACGCTCTTCAAACCATTTGGTTCCCTAAGTGACATAATATCGATCCCCTACGTGACATAAAATAGGAAGCCTTGCGATTCAAAACCAAGTTGGTCCCCTATGTGACCTAAAATAGGAAGCCATGCACTTCAAATAAACACGACTCCCTACGCGACCTAAAATAAAAATCCATGCTCTTTGAACGAACTTTATCCCCTAAGTGACCTAAAACAGAAAGACCTATGCTTCAAAACCAAGTCGGTGCCCTATGTGACCTAAATTAGGAACCTTGCACTTCAAAATAAATTTGCTCCTTTACATGACCGAATAGAGCAAGCCCAGCTTTAAATCAATTAGGCCGTTATAAGAACTAAAATAGTAATACCCTTTCTTGAAAATAATTTGGCCCCTTATGCGACTTAAAAGAGGAAGCTTGACGCTTCAAACCAATTTGTTACCTTTCATGACCTAAAATAAGAATCCTTACACCTCCTCCCAATTTGGTTCCCTAAATGCGACCTAAGATAAGAATAGATTGGAATATTTAGAACCTTTTTTAAGACCAGATTAAAAAATTAGGATACCTTCCACCACAATAGACACCGCTAAAACTGCACATTTCTACATTTGGTCCCCCAATACGAACTAGAATATGAAAGGGTTGGAATATTCTAAATCTTTTATTAAACCAAAGTCAAAAATAAGAATAACCTGCACCCTAATAATATCCGTCAAAAGCCCTCATTTCCATGTCTGGTTACTAAATGCAAGCTAAAATAGGAAGGGGTGGGAATATTTTGAATCCTTGCAGAGATCAAAGTCAAAAATCGGGATACTCTGCACCTCAATGATGCTGTAAAAACCCCTAGTCCTTGCGTTTGGTCCCGCAATGCGACTTAAAATTGTAAGGGGTTGGAATATTTTGAATCTTTTCTAAAACCAAAGTCAAAAATTAAGATACCCTTCACCCTAATAGATACCGTCAAAACTACGTGTTTCCGTGTGTGGTCCTCTAATGCGACCTAAACTAGGAATGGGTTAGAATATTATAAATTTTTGCTAAAACAAAAGTTGAAAATTTGGATATCATGCACCTTAATATACGTTGCCAAAACCCCGCATTTCTATGTATGGTCCCCCAATGTGACTTAAAATTGGAAGGGATCAGAATATTCTAAATATTTACTAAGACCAAGATAAAAAATTAAGACACACTTCACCCTAATAGACGCCCTGGAAACCACATATTTCTTCATGTGTCCCCTTGAGCGACCTAAAATAAAATGGGTTTGTAACATTCTGAATCTTTTTTAAAACCAAAGTAAAAAATCAGGATAACCTGCACCCTCCTGAAACTTTCTCTCTCAATCTCTCTATCGATGTTTGGATTAAAATATGATCACATTTAATCTCCTTACTCTTGGTTCCTGCTAACCATAAATGATAATAACTCGTGAGGTGGTTAGTAAACCCCCTAGAGCCTTCTCCTTCTTGATGTTTAGGTCATAAAGATATTCTTATTTAATCTCTCTACAACCAATTCCTGCTACCTAGGAAGGATAATTAGTTGCGAGGTGAGCAGAAATCCCCTCAGAGATTTCTCCCTCCTAGAGCTTGGGTTACGATGTGTTCACACTTAAGCTACTTAACCTCGATTATAGCAATACAAGAATATTAATCATTCATGAGAAATCCTAAACAAATGTCCCAAGACTTAACACAAAATTGATCACCCATCGTCGAGCACGCACCACAGCTTTAGGTTCTCTCTTATCAGAGGTCCTCGTGCGATCTCAGTACAAACCTTTTGAGCCTTGGAGCAATAAGGAGCGCCCTTATTTGATTCCACAACATATTTAGGATCTCACGAAACCTCAAAGAGGAACTTTTGGATATCGATCATATAATCATATCCTCGAATAAAGAACTCGTATCCTTCCACTATTAAGGATCAGCGTGTTCACCCAAGTTTGAAGAATTGCATCTCAAAGAGCAAACTGTTAGTCAAACGCCTCTATGGACACCAAAAATTTACAATCAGGTTGTGAGTCCTTTGCACCCTGATCCTTAATGGTACATCATTTTCATAACCCACTAACTTCCTAAGGTCACATCCGATTTCCTATAGGTCTCGACTTAAGTGATTGGAAAATCCTAATCCTCTTGTAATCGTTGGGAGACTCACATAAATATGCAAAGATTGGATCAACAAGGACTTAACTAAATTTTATAAGTAACCTATATATATTTAAACACGTTTTATCAAATCCCCCTCATGCCCCCTTTTATGCCTTACTTCAAAGGCCAAAGCCAAGGGTAGTTCGAATTGAGATGATTTACAATAAATACCATTGTATCGAAATTTTAGAGCTTCAAAACTTCATAACTGTGTCATAAAAGTTGTAGATAATTGAAAAATATTATAACGGTGAAGGACAAGTGCTAATTGGAGCTAGTGTCTCTGGACTAATGAAATTCAAACTACATCCCAATTTTGGGGAATTTTTGAACTATAAAATTTCATGATTGGGTATGTTAGGAACCATAAACATGTAAGGCTTTGAATTATCACTCAAACGGTGAAACCCAGGCATCAATCAGAGTTACGAGACAAAAAATATGAAAATAATAAGAAAACTGTGATGAAATGCAAACTCAGGCCAAGAACTTTGAACGAACGATAAAACATTTTTTATTACGTTTTCCATCTAAAATCATTTAAAATGGCCGATTGACCAAACAGTTAATCCCTATGACCGAGTGGTTAACCATTTGACCAAATGGTTAACCATTTTCTATAGCTCTTCCCTAAAGTTTATCCAAAAGGCAGTTGTCCCTAGTCCTTTAATCGGAAGGTCATCTACCTTTGATCGAACAATCATCCCCCAAGGCAGTGATTGTAAAATCTTATCGAATATCTTTTGATCCATTCACGTGTCATCCCATCCCGAATCAACAACCCTCATCCTTCCGTCATTATCTCAAAGGTCTGACGAGACCCCTATAAATAGAGGTCCCCACCTCCCATTTTAAAGATCCCAAAACTAGACTTTGAACCCAACTAAAGATAAAAAATTTAATGCCAACACTTTTAGATGAAGCTCTGACTGACTAAAAAACACTAAAAAGGGGGACACTCCCCGCAAAAAGAATTTTGATTATCGTCTCGAGAGTAAAGAACATATGTCAAATTTTCTGGGCAATACCCCCATGTATTGAAATAAATTATAAATATCTACGTATTTCAATAAACCCGACCCCCATTTAGGGGACCGCGTATGAAATATACAATGTTCATATTTCAAAAGCTTTAATTCAAATCTAAAACCTCTACTTTTGTAATGACTTGACATGACCATGTGTTAAAATAATGCAAATAAAATGGCACAATGACCATTACAAAACATGAAAACTTACTTTTGAAAATCACCATCATGAAAGTGTCACGAGTTACTCCAAATCTTTGTATTGAGCCAAGGTCTAAAATTCGATTATTCCCACCACTTCTACAAAACAATAAAGCCCGTCCAGGTCGTAACACCGAGAATATGTGTTTTCATATCAAATACTCATCAAATGTCATCCTTTGATTAAATATTAGTTTAATATATAGGTATATCATTCCAACATAGTGTAAATGCTATAATAATGTCTAGGCTAGATATATACTGAATGTTGTAAGCTGTATTCCTGGTATCTTATTGCCCACACCTGTAAATATGCCATATTTGTTCAAAATAATTTGTCTTTGATCCCATGTCTCCTTGGGTACAGAGATAATATAAAGAATTAAACTCACGAAGCTCAAGCGTTATAATACGTCTCTCGGTGTATTATTTCTCAGGGATGTATCCATCCCGAGTCCAAACCCCTTTCTTCTTTTTATCTATTCTAATACTAAATACACTTTCCCCTCTCCCTATACACCTCCAAACTAGCCTAAAGGTTCAACAAAACCTACGACTTAGAGATATTTCGATGGACATTGATATCCTTGCTAGGGGTTTTAAGGGTAAACTCCCATCCTGACTGCCCAAACACAACCCTTCCCCATCTTAAGCCAAGTCCTACACTTGCACACACATAACATTAGAATGCATGAATAATTCAAATTATGTAAGCTTTGATCCCAAGTATTCTTTTGTATCTAGGCACCATACCGAGTCTTTTTCGCGAGATTGAACCCCGACAATATATCTTTTAATGTATTATCTCCACTGAGATGCATGTAATACCCCGTAATTTTACTAATTTTATTTAATGGGATTAATTAAATTAAATGAGAATTAATTAGAAATTAATTCGAATTTAAATACTACCAAGACGTGAGTTGGTATTTGATTATGATGATAATATTGAGTATTACTGAGTATATATGGTAAAATATGATTATGGAAATTATTAAAATTGTCCTGAGTCATAAATACGACAATCTGGGAGATTAAGTTGGGACGCGCGTGCTAGTCGCGTTAGGAATTAATTTAATTAGATTAAAAAGTAAATTATAATTCTATTGACTGTATGGTCATTTTGAGTACGTCAACGTGTATGGAGGGGTCGAGATAGTCAGAAAACACTAGCTGAGGGTTTAACTTGGGTCCCGGGGCATTTTTAGGCCAAACCAACAACCCGGGAGGGTATTTTGGTCATTTTAAAATTTAAGGAAATAAGACCCACGAATTTTAGGGTTTATTTATTTATTATTAGGAAGCCCATTAGGGCCATTATCAGCGAAAAATAAAGAGTGGGCTATGTGAGTTAGAGGAGAAGTTGCAGGAGGTTTCCAAACCTTAGCCACCACCCACCACCACCACTTTCGACGGAATTGTGACCGGAAAGAAGGGAAGAATCAGCCCTCGGACACCACCAATGAATATGAACAATAATCTTAAGGAAAGTGATTTGATTCCATTAGTTTTAGCGAATATTTCTTCCATGATTAGTGTAGAAATTGTTATTTACCTTGAAAGATGATGAAAACTCATGAAATTTGGTGGAGAACTCAAAATCTTGGATATGAATTGCATGTAGATTAGTTATGGACGAAATTCAGTAACAAAAACTTGACCCTTTATGGATTAAAAACGAACTAAAGAAGAAAAATATCATGGTTCTTGAAGAAAATAGAAAACTAGGGTTTTTATGAAGATTTGATCCATATAAGGTTAATTGTTGATGATTTAATGGTTTCAAAACGTTAAAAAGAATGGATTTAGGTTGTACAATGATCCCATATCCTTAGTTTAGAATTTCATACCTTGTAATGGAGTTTTGGGACGAATCTGGGATTGAAAAATGAAGCAATCCGTAGCCTCATATGGTGCGATCGATCGATCAACATTCATAGGTCGATCGATCAATCTTCCTAGAAATTGTGATATTTTTTCCTTTAATTGAATTTTAGTAATTTCGACCCTAGAAAATTATTGGTGGGAAACTTGTGAACACTTTTAGATTTAAGGAAGACCAGTAGGTGTGTATATGAGACCCGAATTATTATTAGAATTAAATTTGGGAGTGATGTTAGACCTAATCAGTTTCGACGAGTGAGGTACTATTAAAGACTGCGGTTAAATGAGTTAAATCTATATAGTTGGTAATATAAGGTTAGTGGAAGAAATATGGACCTTAAGAGTATTGGATTAAAGTGTTGGAATAATAGGAGACTTAACAACCTTTGTGAGTTAGGTTTTAAGTACTTGAAACTATGACGTGAGATGTGTCGGTGGACTATATTATATAACTGTTCGAAAGTATAAAAATGTACTAATTGGATTAATGGTATAGGGATTGAGAAGATACCTTTAATAGTATTATAAAGTGTCTCAGTTGTATGAATGCTTAGTAAATGGATTTATATGTGTATGACATACCTACCATACTTGCTATCACGGGAGGTCGGCTTTCGAAACAGGTCCATCTAATCTTTGTGTGCCTACGGGGGGATTTAAATTGGTACCTTAAGGACATAGGGTTGTGAATGACTTGTTTCTAGTTGATAAGTCAGCTGACCATGGGAGCGTAGGTATGTGCATGACCCATGAGTATGTGAACTATGTTCACCTCCAATATGTGTGATTTTGCTTATTAAAACGGTTCCTGAGAGATTCAGAATACATAGTCCTTATGTACGTGATGTACCGGGGTTCGATAGCAGAGTATATGTGCACCGCAACTTAGCCTAGGGGTGCCCCAATTGTATAATTATGTTGAAATTAATATATATTGGTGATGATAACAGACTCCTTGTTAATGTATGTGAATATTTGCCACACTTTGAGTAAAGTTAGAGGTGAGAATTTCCTGTATGATTTAATATAAATTAATCTGAGAAATGAAAAGGTAGATTCACATAAGTTAGATTGGAATGTCTTGAACAAACCCCTATATTATCATGTAAGGGAAGGTTGCAGTATAGACTAGTAGTTAGCGGCATAACTATGATGGGTTATGGACATACGTTAAGCGTGCACATTAGTTGAGAGGTGAGAAACTCATGTGAGAGCACGTAACTAACATGTACTTAATATTCATTGTTTAATGCAATTAAACACTTGCTATATTTTAAACTATTTTCACATCGGGCTCTGACCCGTTTGCTTTCAAATCTATTTTCTTGAAAAACCTTTTAGGTGCCCAGCCATAGGGACGCCAAGCTTAGGAGTTCCATTTCAGTGACGTGCTTTAGCTGTAGTGGAAGTTACATGATCTTGATGATAGGCGCCTCCACCCTCTATATTAATTCCATTTCAGACTTATTCAGTTATTAGGGCATGTCACCCCATTTCTTTGAGAGACAATTTCATCATACTCAGTTTCATAGCAGTTTTGGAGTTAATTCATTTATTATTCAAACGTTGTATTTGGTTTTATTCAGTATTTGGGATTATTCAGAGGAGTGTTACTCCAAACTCATTTATTATTCCATTATTATTTTGATGTGACTGTGATGTGATGGTGGTATCATTTAGCTAATAATTTTAATTGGTTGCATGTTAATTTAATTTAATAAAATTTGACAACTCACTTTTTAAATATTAGGTGGCTAGTAATTGTTTAAATAAATGTTTTCGATAGTGATGATATGAACTGAACCAACTTGACATTTTGTATTAATTTGAATAAAGGAGTAGCTACCCGGTATTTAATTAGTCGGGGTGTTATAATGCACATATCTTCAATTTTCCATATCTTCTTTATCAAATAACTAAAACTAGATATCAAATTATCTCAAGGGGATAACCCTAACATATTCCTACATACAAACATGAAAACATTAATTATACACCTGGACTATGTAGGTTTTGATATCAAGGACACATGAGTTTATAGGCGCAATAACAAGACCTTCTCATGAGCTCGAGCCTCGATAATATGTCTCATGATATATTGTCCCCATAGATATGCAGTCATCTCTCACTAATTTTAAATCGTCTTTCATACACACTACGAATGAGATATCAAACTATATCAAAATTCAAGCTCGCTTTGACACTTACATATATACTAATGACCACCCATTATATAAGCATGAAGTCATACACAATCACCCTTGTGTACTTGCACCGGTTGAAGGGACATTCATATAACTCTCACTGATACCATTTCATACCTAAGTACCTTTCTTAGTTTAAGGGATTCTTAACCTAAGATTTGTAAACCAATTTTAAAAATAACTAAACTTTAATCGATAAATATTAAGAGCTATAATAATCATATAATTAAGGAAGCATAAAGAACAAGTGGGGTTCCAAATACCATCTCCATTGGTAACCCGATTCTTGAACCCACATGCTAAGAATATTTAGACCAATCGTAGATTTAGACCAGCCTTGAGATTTTCCTAAAAGGGCCAACCCTCATCTCTTGTTTATTTTTATATAGAGTAAACTAGTAAATCTTAACTAATCAAACTAAGCCCTTATCGTAAGACACGCATTTTAGGCCTAAGACTAAAATCATGGGTGTGAGACTTAATCCTGACACGACATTAAACATCATCCAAAAGAAAGTCACCAAGTCCAACCTTGGCCCAATAAACCAATCACGATATAAATAGGCGAACTAAGAGACAAGAATTCTCCTCATTCCCGTGATAATTTCTCTCGGATGCATCTAAATGATGACTAGGGCCTGCAATGCCTCACAAGGTAAGTGACCAAAGAAACCCTCATATATAGAGAGATGTTGGAGATAATTGGGCAAAGCTTTGCTACCTAGTAGTTCCCCCAAAAATGAGCGAGTGAGAACCTCTATTTATTTTAGAGAGTTCTAACATCACGTGAGTTGTGGATAAGTATGGATAAGATATAATATTTCTAGAATGTGGACATACGGAAATACTTTCTTGATGTGTAAGGGTATGCCGCCATCCATGTTGATCATATGTCGATGTATGATATTTGCAGCCTTGTAAGTTAGTATGTTGTGGGTTTGTGGGATTTTAGGTCATGGACTTGAGTTAAGGGACAAGATGAGTAATATAGTCTGCATCTTAGTAAGGTACATGGTCACAACCTTGTGTATAGGCTAAGGCCTCTTATTAGACCTTGAGTGTATCATATGTTGTTAAGGATTTCCATATCATATGTTGTTCAGGCCCGTAGAACATTATCAGATGATGAGGAATTTTTCTTGTGGAACTATAAATTCTGACGCTTCGACTTCCATGACCTCTTATATAAATGGTTTGTGGTTGTGGACTCATTCACCTTTACAACCTTTGATAGTATAATCCTTGGTATTTTTTGGCGAACTCAAAATATTTTTGAAAATCCTCCAATCTTCTTACCAAACGAACTCGATTATTTCTTTTTAGGTTGGTTTTTGTTCATTTTTCTTGTAATTTCTCCATTATCTTGCTTGAACTTGTGTTTGCTTTCATTTTATTCATGAATTTATTATCATACCCATAAAATTAAGGGTTTATTTAAAAGAAATAAAACTAGGGTATTTTGGGTTTGGGTTTTACAACCATCGATCCTGAGTCACACCATCAAGCAATGGATCCTTGTCATGACTTAGATCAATTCATCCTAGAATAAAATCAAACCCACGATGACTATTACATTGAACACAAACTATAATTGTCGACCCCAAATTATGCAAATATCTATTTTTGTAGGTCTATGTTTTTTCGGATGTTCTTCATTATATGTTGGATTTGATAGGATTTGAGAATATTTGATTGTTGGTCCCAGTACATATTTAATTATGGTCGTGGACTTATCCACTTGGCTGTGGCCTGAGCCCAAAATCTATGTGTGGAATTGGTCGTTGCATACTTGTACTCACTTCCCTTTCCATGCATGTTTAGAAGTGTGATCTTATATGTTTGTACTGTTAAACACATGTGCCACGAACTATCACTTAACTTCATGTGGTGACTTTAAAGTTCTAGCATTCTGGCTAGTTCCTGACCTAAAACATATGAGTCCATGGCCCTAAGGTGTTTTTTGGGGTCTTACCACGGCTAAAGGACCTATCTGTAACTTTGGCCTAGATTTGTACCCTTATATTTTTTGGATCTCTACTTATGTCTTTTATCACGACCTTTTTCACAAGGTCGTGGTCTTTGATGTTTCTTAGTCTTTTTAGTAGTCCACTTATATTTTGCTCATAACGGTTGTCAAACCTTAATTGTCAATCATTTTTTTACTTTTATATATATTTGTCATTGCCTTATGAGGTGGTACACTTAGGATACTTAAAATTTATTTGGAAGAAACACGTAGGGGTTCTTCCTCCGCAAGTTTGGAATATTAAACCCCTATAAACCATTAGATCTTATAAACTATTAGAGCACCCAATTTTCATCCATTTTGACATTACTTTCGTAAACTTTATTGACTGTAGGAAATCCATGGAGAATTTTGAGGCCAGCCGTAAGGCTAAGGAAGATAATGGGTCAATAAACAATTCAATGACATTGGAGAGTAGAAGTGCCAGATTGGAGGCCATGGCCAATCTGGATAATGTTGAAAATGAGGCCGCATATAGTATGAATGAGGCAACCATGCCTTGTGTCTTCATACGAAATGAATGATCAATTAGAAAGGACTTCTTTATCCCTAAATTATCATTTTCAAATGAACAAGGAATGGTTGGCTCATATTTTCATGACCTATAAATTTTTTTAAGGGACAATTGGTACCTTGCCTTCTCCAGATTAGTGTGCATTTTAATCGAGTATTCCCCTATATATTTTCCTTCTCGAACTTAGGATGCAAGTTCTAGTCCATGTAAGGAGAATTTTAAAGGTATTGAATCTATTCCCAACCTTAGTTGATCCTAATGGGTGGAGGTATATCTTAGTCTGTCATGTGGAAGAAAAAGTTCGAGAATGACATCACGGGCATGGTGTTTTTTGGACTTATATAGCCCCAAATAGGATATCATGAATAATCCTTGGTAATACTACAAGGCAATACGAAGTGAAAAAAATGTCTCATGATCGGTGTAGACACCCCATTCTGTTACCCCTTAAATTCTCCTTAGGTCCCTAGCACCTCCCTTCATCACTACAGACCCATGTCATACCTCGAGTACTGACCTAGAACCCATCGGGCACTTCTAGGCTCCATTTGACCAAAAGTAAAAGTCTTTAGCTTGACCAAGACTGAATGAATATTCGAAGGGCACTAAAGCCCCTTTCAAATGGTCCGTCTCGTGCGCGATTCCGACTTAGCATGCGAACGAACGACCTATTTTTCCCCAAAACTGAATCAAGAGGCCACCGGCCGCTCCCGAACTCTGTTTGAACTAAGTCAACACTTCAACTTGACTGAGACTGAATGAATCTTCTAAGGTCACTGAAACCCCTTTCTAACGGTCTGCTCCGTGCACAATTCTGACTTACAATGCGGACGAACGATCCGTTTGACTCCGAAAGGTCACCGAATGCTTCCAGGGCCCGGTTGACCAAAGTCAACTCCCAAACCTGATCAAACTCTTTTGAATGTCGAAGTAAATCTCCCAACCTTTCCAATGGTCTTCCCCATGCGGGATTCAGACTTACCATGCGGACGAATGATCCGTTTGCGTCCGACGATTCCCGTCAAATGGACTGACAAATGTTTTCGAGCCATATTTGACCCAAAGTCAAATCCCAAACCTGGGAGCAGTCTAAAGGAATTTCAAAGGTTTCTGAATTAAATTTCCATAGAGTTTTTTCATCTTAACTATGTGTTAGAGATCATTTTTCACAGCATAAAAAAAAATAAAGTTCATCAAATGGTCAAGGAAACTAAAAACTCTTGGTAGCAGGAGAAATAAAAGCAAGTGGTGTGAATTACATAATGACAATGTACATACAACGAAGGAATGCCTTTTCCTAGAATATGAGGTTGAGAGTCTTGTCAGATAGAGGCTGTTACAAAAGTTCATAATGATTGTGACCATATACTAAGCGATACAAATGCCTCACCCTGTAATAAGTTTAGTGAGAGAATTTGCTAACTTTGTACTTTTATAATTACTGCAAGGCCACATTTGGGATAAAAAAATAAATATTTTACACTATTAAATTAATATCAATGAAAATTTAAGTGTTTAACTTAATTCCTTTGCAATTTTTCTCAATTTGTTCAAACACCTCAGTACAGCTACAAAGGCAATAGACCACCGGATCAAAAGAGAAGACTGTGATCATACATGGAAAACGCCCATTAAAGTTCGTAGAGGCAGTCATTCCCATAAACCACAGAGCTAAGAGAGAACCATCTTCTTATTCAATAAATAAAACCTAACTCATAAGACATAAAGTGAGGCCAATGCAATCAAACTTAGTTCCCACTATTAGAGTTTTATTTAGCTTTAAGTGTACTTTAGTATTTTCCCTTTTATTTTATTGTTAGGTGATTGTAGTAGGACATATATATTCTCTTTCCTTTTTTTCATTGTATTGTATTATAGTTTATGTCAATATGAAACCATATCCCCTCTTTTCTCTTTTTCTTCTCGCTCGTCTCTTTTGAAGGTATTGATGATCGTTTTCCTCCTATTTGTTCAATTAATTGTTTAGATCGTTCAATTTGGTTCCATTTGCATACTGTTTGACTGTTTCTTTTTCAATGGCTAGTGAAAGAGATAATATGATATGATCAATTAGTGTCAGATGAGATGGGAAAAATTATACGTATTGGAGCTATGTTATAAAGAATTTTTTGAAAGGGAAGAATCTTTGGGGTTACATTAATGGTGATTTAAGTAAGCCTAACGATAAGACAAATGTTTAAAACTATACAGAGTTGTTGGATGTTTGGGAAGAAAATAACTCAAAAATCATCACTTGGATCAACAACTCCATTGCACCTTCTATAGGTATGCAGTTAGCTAATTATGATTATACAAAGGATGTTTGGGATCATTTAGGTAGATTGTATACACAATCTAATTTTACAAAAAAGTACCAGTTGGAGTGTGATAATTTGGCTCTTGAGCAAAAGAATTTGACTATTCAGGAGTTCGATTCTGCTATAATGGATCTTTAGGATCAGTTGGCTCTCACAGAGTTAGTTGAATTGCGAGCCTTTACACTATATATTTCCAATAAGGAGGAACAACGCTTGGTTTAGTTTCTGATGGAATTATGTGATGATTTTAAGCGCATTCGTGGGTCGATTCTTCATCGTAGCCCACTTCCAACTGTTGATTATATTCTTCACGAGTTGTTAGCCGAGGAGATTCGTCTCAAGACTTCTCAACCTCCTCTAAGCCAATTTCTAGTAATCAAAACAAGCCTCATTCAAGAGTTGCCAGTGATGAATGTTGCTACTATAATGAGAAGGGTCATTGAACGTCTCATTGCCCTAAATTGTGAGCACTGCAAAAACAACAACAATAACAATAATAAAATAGTCGACCACCTTAGCAACAATTTTTTACTTAGAAATCCAACAACCAATCTCAGCAGCGTTCGTATAGGCCTTCACAACCTAATACTGCAGCATTTGTACCACCATATGACTTATTTACATTAGGTTCTTCATCATCAAATCCATCCATGTCTTCTCTTATTGAGCAGTTTCAAAAGTTTTTTGCCACACAACAACACTCCATGTTCATATCTTCACCAGGTAAGTCCTTAAGTATTTGGATTCTAAACTCCGACACTTCTAATCACATGTCACCAAATTTATCCTATTTTGGTTATTTTTGTCCCACTTCTTCATTACCTGTTATGACTGCTGATTGTACTCCCATGCCCTCAATGGGTGTTGGGACTATTGACTCACCCAACTTATCTCTCTGTAATGTTTACCACATTCCTAAGCTTATAATGAATCTTATTTTTGTTGGTCAACTATGTGATGTCGGTTACTCAGTTTCCTTTTCTTCTACCTTTGTTTCATATACAAGATTCATGGTCTCAGAAGGTGAGTGGGACAGGACATAGGCAGGGGGGATTATACACCATGGAGAAACTCAAAGTACCAATGGTTGTAGCTTTGGGTGTTGACTTGTCATCCTTTCGTCTGAGTTTAGATTCATCTAGATTTTATTTATAGCACTCTTATCTTGATCATTTCTCAGGGTCACGATTAAAATATTTAGCTTCTACAGGTATATTAGGAGATTTGCACTATTATGATATCTCTTATTATAGCGGTTGTAAAATTGCAAAATTTTTAGCTTTATCATTTAATAGAAGTATCTCCTCTACGTTTACACCCTCTGATCTCATTTATTATGATGTGTGGTGACCCTCTCCTATTATTAAAAAAGGAGGGTCTCGATATTATGTCTCCTTTATCGATGATTATACGCGTTACCGTTGGGTTTCTCGTGAAACGACGTTTAGATTTTTTTGATATTTATAATAAATTTCGTGCCTTTGTTGAAACTCAACACATTACTATTATCAAATGTTTTTCATGCGATTTGGGTGGGGAATATACTTCTCAAAAATTTGGTGAGTTTCTTAATTCAGATGGAACTATTCACCAATCATCTTGTACTGACACTCCTGAGAAAAATGGTGTTTATTGAAAGGAAACATAGGAACATTATTGAAACTGTTCGCTCTCTTTTATTATCCGCATATGTCCCTAATGAGTTTTAGGGAGAGGCTGTCCTTATTGTTGTTAATTTGATTGATAAGATTCTGACCTCTCATTGCTCAGGTTTGTCACCTTTTGAAAATTTGTATGGGTCTACCCCTGATTATTCTTCCTTAAAGGTCTTTTTTTATACTTGTTTTATTCTTTGATCTCATGTGGAAGATACAAAATTATCTCCAAAGTCACCTATTTATGTTTTTCTTGGTTATGGTGAGGGTCAAAAGGGATATCGTTGTTATGATCTAGTTACTAAAAAATTATATGTCTCTCGCCATGTTGTGTTTTTTAGAATATCCCTTTCTGTTCTATTCCTGATAATCCTCATGAACTAAATAAAGTTGATATCTTCAATATTGATCCGTTCTATGATAATGATGAGAGTGTGCCATCTCAAGCCCCTTGCACCATCGATAGTGTGCCACCCGATGTTCCTCCTGCTCCTATTATTTCTACTAATACAGTTATATTTCCATATGATGTTCTTGATGCTCCCCATTTTCGTGTGGCTACCCAAGCATTTGTTGAAATGGTGGAACCTCCTTATCATTATTCAAAGCGTCCACGTAAGTCCACTCAGCCACCAGATTTTTTTTATTCTTGTTATTCAAATTCTTTTGCTTCATTTTTATCCTCTATTCACTGCCTCTCTGAGACTTTGTCTTATAAAGAGGCAACTCTTAATCCTCTTTGATAGCAGGCTATGGCTGATGAACTCTCTATTTTGCATCAGACAGATACTTGGAGTTTGGTCCCCTTACCTGCTAGTAAATGGGTAATTGGATCTCGTTGGGTATATAAAATCAAAATCAGGTCAGATGGGTCAGTTGATCGGTACAAAGCAAGATTTATTACTCAGAGTTTTTCTCAACAATATGGTATGGATTATGACGAGACCTTTACTCATGTTTACAAATTAACTACTATGCATACTCTTATTGTTGTTCCATCTGTCCGTCATTGGCATATATCGCAAAAGATGTTAAAAATGCGTTCTTGAATGGCGATCTTCATGAGGAGGTTTATATAACTCCTCCTTCGGGTGTTCCACATGGGTTTGGTGAAGCTTGCAGGATTAAAAAGCATTATATGGTCTCAAACAGGCACCATGGGCTTGGTTTGATAAGTTTTCTACTGTGATTACCTCTCTTCGGGTGTTGATGATGTGATTATTACTGGGGATGATGTTGGTGGAATTACAGCGTTGAAGTCTAACTTATCTGGTTGTTTTGAGATGAAGGATTTGGGTCCCCTACATTACTTTTTGTGTATTGAGGTATCTCATTCTCCAAAGGGTTATCTTCTCTCACAGTCTAAGTATATCCAAAGTGTGCTCGCCTCACTGATACTATAATTATTGATACCCCTCTGGAGCTTAATGTTCATCTTTCCCCGTATCACGATGATCTTTTGCCTGATCCAAACTTATATCAAACTATTGTGGGTATCTTTGTTTATCTTACTATTAATCATCCACATATAGCTCATGCAGTCCATGTTATTAGTTAGTTTGTTACTGCCCCTACTACGGTTCATTAGGAAGCTGTTCATCGTATATTCTAAAACTTGATAGGTACTCACTTTCAGAGTCTTTTACTTCCTTCATCTTCTTCTTTGGAGATGCATGCATACTCTGATGCTGATTGGGCCAATGATCCTTCAGATTGCAACTCAGTCACTGGATTTTATGTATTTATGGGCTATTCTCTTGTTTCTTGGAAGAGAAAAAATATGTTGTTGTTTTTGTGTCTTCCATGAAAGTCGAGTATCGTGCTATGGATTCTACTACTCGTGAGGTTGTTTGGCTACGTCGATTACTTACATATATGGGTGTTTCTCTCTCTCATCCCACTCCTATGTATCGTGATAACAAGAGTGATATTCATATTGCTCACGATTTGGTTTTTCATAAGAGGAATAAGCACATCGAGATTGATTGTCATATCACTCGTCATCATCTTATGCATGGCGTCATCACTTTGCCTTTTGTTTCTTCTTTTGTACAAATAGCTGATTTTTTTATGAAGTCTCAAGTAGTTTAGCATTTTCATTTTTTGTTTAGAAAACTCTCAATGCTTCTCACTACATCATCGTGAGTTTGAGGGGGATAGAAGAATTTTATTTAGCATTAAGGGTACTTTAGTATTTTCCCTTTTATTTTATTATTAGGTGATTGTAGTAGGACATATATATTCTCTTTCATTATTTTCATTGTATTGTATTCTATTTTATGTCAATATGAAAACCTAGCCCTTATTTTCTCTTTTCCATTTGATTGTAGATCTTTGGTATATTATCACGCACGACTATCCAAACAACAATAAATTTATGCTAGTGTTCAGGTAGGAGACCCCAAAAATGTAGTACCTTAATTGGTGTGAGTCTCTTTTGTATACACCCCATTATGTTACCCCTAAACTCCCCTTAGGTCCCTAACACCTCCCGTTATCAGTACCAACCCAAGTCATACCCTGGGTACTGATCTAGAGGCCATCGGATGCTCCCAGGCTCCATTTGACCAAAAGTTAAACTCTTTAGCTATATCAAGACTGAATGAATCTTCTAAGGGCACTAAATCCCCTTTCCAACAGTCCATCACGTGCGGGATTCTGACTTACCATGCAGACGAATGACCCGTTTTCCCCCGAAACTCGATTAGGAGGCCACCGGGCGCTCCCGGGCTCCATTTGACCAAAGTCAACTCTTTAACTCGATCGAGACTGAATAAATATTCAAAGGTCACTAAAGCCCCTTTCCAACAATCCGCCCCGTGTGCAATTCTGACTTACGGTATGGACGAATGATTCGTTTTATTTTGAGAGGTCATCGAATGCTTCCAGGGCCTAGTTGACCAAAGTCAACTCCCCAAACCGGGTCAAACTTTGTTGAATGTATAAGTACATATCCTAACCTTTCCAATGGTCCACTCCATGCGCGATTCTGACTCACCATACGGATGAACGATCCATTTGCATCCGAAGTTTTCGCGTCCATAGGACCGACGAGGGCTTCCGAGCCACATTTGACCCAAAGTCAACTCCCGAACTTGGGTGTAGTCCAAAGGACTTTCTAATGTCTCTGAATTAAATTTCCAATGGTTCACCCTGTGTACGATTCGGATCAATGATTTGCGCTCAGCGGTCAATTTTCCAAAGGAGCCTGAAAGAGACTGCCAAACGAGAGGATCCAGACCCTGCCTATCGGCAGTGTGCCTAAATGCACCTACCGATTGACAAGACTAAGGCTATGCCAATTGGCAATGCCCTAGACCTATAAAGAGGAGGTATTGACCTCATTGCAAAGGGAGCCCAGATCTGAAATACATCACTCTCAGCGAATCCAGAAAACCTCTCTCGAAGTCAACGTGATTTCCACACCCAAATCCCTTTCCAACCTTCACTTTTCATCATCCTTTTCATCAAAATTGGTGAATTAAATACCTTCCATCATCATCCAAGTGCAAGGGTTTCTCCAACATTCAAGATCAAGCTCAATATCTTCAAGAAGGTCCAATTTTCTGAATTCTCTCCTTAAATTCTCATAAATTCGCATTAACTTATTTTATTACTTAGCACTTTTTTCTCTCATCTCACACATCCTAATATACTTTTTATTTAGTATTATTACCCATATCTTATTTTCATATAAATAAAAACAAGAAAAAATAAGAAAAAGAGGGTTTTCTCATAAATTCCAAATGGGAATTCTCACACTTTTCTTACACTTTTCTCACAACTAAAACACTTTTTTTACACACACACACATAAGAGAAGCCCCAGTTGGATTTATGGGATAAACCCCACCCCTCGTGTTTCATGCGAACTACATGGACTTTGATGCCTCTATAGGATATGTAGGCATCTCGGGGTAAAACTCGAGACTCGAGTCCTATTATTACTTTTTCTCTCATTTTCTATCTTCTCTAAAATCAATTCTCTTAGATTCTATATATTTATATACATATATACATATTTGATCTTAATGGCGTATTATTCCATATGCGTTATCGTTCCATTATAACGATCAACGCAAGGATAATCGCGTAAATCCTATTTTCTAATATTATTGTGGCCATCCCCGATCCCCGTCGCGGAGGAAAAGGATCCTTCGGGTCTCGCACGTCCCTCTTGGGAGAGCGCTTCGGCCGACGTCGTTTGATATGTGATGTAAAAATGTAGAGAGATTCAGAGTCGCCAGTCTATTTTACTCAAAACAGATATAAGAAAAAGGGGAAGCCACCCCGAAGGATGGCATCCAAAGACATACTGGTGCGTGCGAAACAAAAATGATTCGAGAAGGGTTCGGAGGCTTAGTTACGAAATGGAAAGTTGTTAGACACCCATTCCGTCCTTTCGATCTCTCATGAATATTTGCTATTTCCTTTATATTCCTCCCCCCTGCCCCCCCCCCCCCCCCCCCCCCCGGTGATATGTGTGCATGTGTATATACATAATGGAGGTAGGAATCCTCGACTTATATCATGGAAAAGATAAAGCGAGTCATCTAAGAATAATATTAGAAAGTAAGATTTACGCGATTACCCCTATGTTGATCGCTATGATGGAACGATAATGCATGTGGAGTAATGTGTCACTAAGGGCAAGTATATAGAATATAAAGAGAATGGATTTAGAGAAAATGGAAAATAAGAGAAAAAGTGAGAAAAGGACTCGAGTCTCGGGTTTTACCCCGAGACGCCTACGTAGCCTATAAAGGCATCAAAGTCCACGTAGTTCACATACAAAATGAGGGGTGGGGTTTATCCCATAAATCCAAATGGGTAATCTCTTATTTGTGAGTGTGTGTGTGTGTAGAAAAAACGTTTAAGTTGTGAGAAAAGTGTGGAAAAAGTGTGAGAATACCTATTTGGAATTTATGAGCAAACCCTCTTTTCTTGTTTTTTGGGGTTTTTTATTTATATGAAAATAAGAGATGTGCAATAATACTATAAAAAAAGTATATTAGGATGTGGGAAATGAGATAATGAAAGCGCTAAGTAAGAAAACAAGTTATTGGGAATTTAAGAGAATTTAAGAGAGAGTTTGAGAAAGTTTGACCTTCTTGAAGATCTTGAGCTTGATCTTGATCTTGAATGTTAAAGAGAAGCCCTTGCACTTGGATGATGATAAAGAGTGGATAATTCACCAAGTTTGATGAAAAGGATGATGAAAAGTGGAAGTAAAAAAGGGATTTGGAAGTTGAAATCACGCTGCCTTCGAGAAAGGTTTCTGGGATTCGTTCAGAGAGATTTTTATCAGATCTGGGCTCCTCTTGAAAATGAGGTGAAGACCTCCTTTTATAGGCTCAGGTCAGTGCTGATCGGCATAGATCCCTTCCTGCCTATCGACAGGCAGGAGCCGATAGGCAGGGTCTGGAACCTGCCAATTGGTAGTGCGCTACACATTTTTTTAGAAAATTGGCCGCCGAGGGCAAGCCGTTGGTCAGAATCGTGTACAGGGCATACCGTTGGAAAGGTAATTTAGATATCTTATAAAGTACTTTGGACCTCTCCTGGGTTTGGGAGTTGACTTTGGGTCAAATATGACTCGAAAGCATTTGTCGGTCTATTGGATGGGGAATCGTTTAGACGCAAACGGGTCATTCGTCCACATGATAAGTCCGAATCGTGCACGGGGCAGACCGTTGGAAATTTTAGGAGATGTACTTTGACATTCCAAAGAGTTTGACACGGTTTGGATAGTTGACTTTGGTAAACCAGGCCCGAGAAGCATTCGGTGACCTCTCGGAGTCAAATGGACCGTTCGTCCGCATGGAAAGTCATAATCGTGCACGGGATGGACCGTTGGAAAGGGTATTCAGTGCCCTTTCAAGATTTATTTAGCCTCAGTTGAACTGAAGAGTTGACATAGGTCAAACAGATCCCGTGAGCGCCCGGTGGCCTCTAGGTTAGGTTTTGAATGCAAACGGATCGTTCGTCCGCATGGTAAGTCGGAAGTGCGCACAGGATGGATCATTGGAAAGGGTATTTAGTGCCCTTCGAAGATTCATCGAGTCTCGATCGAGATGAAGAGTTTGACTTTTTGGTCAAATTGGGTCGGGGAGTGCCCGATGGCTTCTAGATCAGTACTCGGGATATGACTTAGGTTTACAGTGATGAAGGGAGGTACTAGGGACCTAAGTAGAGTTAGGGGGTTTAACAGAACGGGGTGTCTATAGGGCCCCTGATGGGCGAGTTTGGAACAAATGATGATCGTCGAATGGACACCACATGATGCTTTTGAGGGTCGAGGCAGATTATGAAGACCCAAGGAGTGTGCTGGGGATGAACAATTCTGCGAATCAAAGCCAAATTTGCGGGCTTAGGGTAAAGGTTTGATAATCGAGGTTAATTATGACCTAATGATTGGTGATGATCAAGGATCGGGATCTATTCTTACCCAACTCAGGTGACGATCCAAGATCGGGGCCAATTCTGACCCAAGAGTGGTGATGACCGAGAACCGAGGTCAATTCTGACCTAACTCAGGTGACGATCCAAGACCGGGGCCAATTCTGACCCAAGAGTGGTGACGATCGAGGACCGAGGTCAATTCTAACCTAACTCAGGTGACGATCCAAGATCGGGACCAATTCTAACCCAAGAGTGGTGACGACCGAGTACCGAGGTCAATTTTGATCTAACTCAGGTGACGATCCAAGATCGGGGCCAGTTTTGACCCAAGAGTGGTGACAACCGAGGACCGAGGTCAATTCTAACCTATCACAGGTGACGATCCAAGATCGGGGCCAATTCTGACCCAAGAGTGGTGGCGACCGAGGACTGAGGTCAATTCTGACCTAACTCAAGTGACGATCTAAGACCGGGGCCAATTCTGACCCAAGAGTGGTGATGACCGAGGATCGAGGTCAATTCTGACCTAACTCAGGTGACGATCCAAGACCGGGGTCAATTCTAACCCAAGAGTGGACAAAGATTGGATTTTGATTCTGCTGGAGAAAGTTCTTTGTGATTTTGATCAGAGCTAGGGAGCTGATAGCTGGGGAAGCTTTTTAGGAGACCTTGCAGGGGGAACAACCTATTTTGGTGCTGTAAGAGAATTGCGCTGGGAGAAGTGATCAGGCGATCCTTAGAGATCCTCCGGCGCTTTGCCGGGAGGAGTTTCACTTGCTTTCTTAAGGATTTTTCTGGGGAAAGAGGGGTTCCACTCGAGGGAACATGAAATTTTCTTGGTAAAAATGTTCAAAATCCATCCTGGGATTTTTAGGAATTTTTTGAGGATTTTTCGGGGCTTTCTAGTATTTTTTAGGAATTTATGTACAAATTTTAAGGGGGGTGCCGGTCGGCATGGTATGAGGGGTGCCATTCGGCAGTGGCACATACTTTTGGGCTACCTCGGGAAGGTAAGGAGTCAGTGCCGATCGGTATGGTAGTGGGAGGTGCCGATCAGCATGGCACTTGGCATCCTATAAAAAGGGGTCGAATCCCCTCATTTTTACACAGCTTCTTTGCTTTCTCTCTCTCTGCGATTCTTCTGCAAATCGTTCTAGCCTTTCGATCTTTAAGAAATGGACGCCTTTGTGAGCACTGCAGTCCATCGAGCGTGTTTGACCGTTGATGACTGGGTAAATGTGGATTGGAGGGACAGGGTGCCCCTTGCTTTGGGGAGTGAGAACTCCTTTGATGAGTTTGAGCCTGTTGCGGATGAACGGACCTTGCTACGGGGGCCATCGTGTCATCTCTCTTCGAGGGTGATTCCTGGCGGTTATGCAAGTAACCTGACCTTTGGCATTTTTCTCTTTTGGTGATTTCACTTTCTTGACTTTTGATGAGACTTTTCTTTTTTCCAGTTTGATATTTCTTTAAAGAACAGGCGTGCCCGTGGGACAACGGAGTTCAAGGATGTTTGGAGCATCTACCACTTGTGGTGCACTGGGTGGTATCATCAGCGGGTTATGGGTGATTGGCATCGACGCTGGATGAGATGCCTCGTTCGACAGCGATCTTGTGCGCTTTGGGAGAGAGGTGGTGGGACACTACCCATACCTTTCATTTCGGCTTTGGGGAGATGATTGTGACTCCCATAGATAGGCAACAACTGTTGGGGATGAATTCTGATGGGGAGCAAATAGAGGTGGATCGCTCTTTACGGGTGAGATTGGAGGCAGTGCATGCGGCACTTGGTGATGTGAGGAGGATTATTTATGTATATTCTATCCGTTTGTCCCGGCTGAAGGACGTTCTGCTGAGCAGGGTGATCGATGTGGAGGACGGGCTGCAAGTGAGGCAGATGGCTCGATTATTTATTTTGCTGGTGGTGGGAGGTTTCATGGTGGCGTCGAGCGGCGACGTAGTCCATTTGTGGTTTCTGCCGTACTTGAGGATGTTTTCTAACATCCCTTTCTATGATTGGGGGAGTCTGACCTTAGCGACCCTTTACTCTTCTTTGGATACATTCAGCTGGTGCTGCCGGCAGACCTTTACTGGGGCCACGTACCTTCTTGAGGTATTCTTTAATTTGCGCATTTTCTTTTCATGCATTCGCATTTTCCTTTGATGCCTTCGTATTTTCCTTATGCGTCTCTTTTTGCTTGTGAATTGAGACGTGGTTCTATGAGGTGATTGGGTGCAACACCCCACTGATTGCTCTGAAGGATGACACTGTTGGGGACTTCTGCCAATTGTATCGATGGCGTAAGGACAACCGGCATTCGAAGGGATCTCTCTCCCTAGAGGCGGTGCGTCAGGTCTTGAATGACCTGACCAGTGGTAGGGTAAGATTCTTTCCACTTCAGTCTTGGTTTTTGCAGCTTCTAATTTTGTATTGATTTATGCTCGCTTGGAGATTTTCAGCTGACCTTTTATCCCTGGGGGACAGCCATTCAAGACGCGGGGGCGATCAGGGTGAACGCGCGGATGAGGAGCCTGCTGGCGCATGAGCTTGGCCATTCCTAGTACCTTGGGGAGAGGGTGATTCGCCAGATTGCTGAGGAAGAGGTGGTGGTGCCACCCGCACAACCTCCTACATCTATGAGGCGGGAGTGACATCTTCCAGAGGATGAGAGGATCGCGGTAATGATTGGTGAGTCCTACCTGCTATACATCGATACGACTGAGCCGTATGACTATATGGACTTTTTGATGAGCTGGTTGATGGCTCCTAGCATATATGATGCATTTACCTTCCTTCCTACGGGTTCGAGTTGGGTGGTGGGTTCTTCTCATAGTGGCGGTGGTCCTTCAGTATCTACGGCGGCGGAGACCTCGGAGGTCCCTTTTGTGCGGTTGCATACCCCTTCGTATAACATTCGACGGGCTAATGGAGGGATGGTGCCTATATTGCACCGTCCTCATGCGATGGATCCAGAGGAGTTGGGTTTGACAGAGGAGGTCCTCCTACCCGCGATATACTTTTCTGTTCCTTTCTTTTTTTCTTTTCTATTTTGGTCATTTCTGCTTTGATACTGATTTTGCCTTTTGTTGCAGCAAGTCCGGGTGTCGACCACTTGGCTCAGGGACATCAGAGATTGGATATCTTTGGCGACTGCCCATATTCGGGTTATGGTTCCCGTTCCTTCTTACTTGGTGCCGTCGGCTTCGTTCGGAGAGGACTCTGGCTCTGGTAGTGGTGGCGCATCGTCTCGCCGAAAGGGAAAGAGAGCACGTCACCGGGGTGGAAGCTCTTGAGAGAGAGAAAGAGAGAGAGAGAGAGAGAGAATGTGGGTTCGGGCTGAGTCCCGTTGTTTTTGTTTTTTTTCTTTTTTATTTCCTGCAAAACTGATGTAACACAGAACACAAATATATACAATGCAAAAGGAGTTTTTTATTATTTTTATTAATGATGAATGAATGCATGCATATGTGCTTTTTACTTTGCTGCTGAGACCGTAAAAGGAATATTTTTGGAATTTTTTGAAGTAAATATTTTAATTAAAAGGAGAATTTATATAAGGAGAAAAAGGGATTTTAAAATTCTGTTTGAGAACATCAATTTATTTTTATTGAGTTTTTTGATTTGATAAAAGAGAAAAAAAGGAAATTTCCAAAAATGGGGGTTGTCGATCGGTAAGCACCCTGACCTGCCTATCGGCAGTTCAGTCCAGTCCCATCAATTGAAATATTTGATTGGTACCCTCTTCAGTCTTTGGTACCTTGTGGGGTAGGATTCCTTCCTATTTCTACAGGGATTGTGTCCATTGTGAGGGTTTTCAAGTATAAAAAGGGGTAAGGGTAGAGTGTTTTCATCACACCTTTGCATTCTTACCCACTTGCCCATTATCTTTTAGCCTTGTAAGATGGCTCTCCCTGGTAGCAACGAGTTTTCCAACTACCTCGAAGATTTGGAAGCAATATGCTCTTATAATGTTGACTATGATGCTTTCTACATGCATCGGGTCTCCTTGTGGTGCAATCGGCCTCTTGAGTGGAATGTTCTGATGGCGGTGGTACAATTCTGGTACCCCGAAGACCATGTATTCCGCTTTAGGTTGGAAGAAGTTTGTCCTACCTAAGAGGAATTTTCTGCCATGCTGGGTGTAAATCCCAGGGTTGCAGCGGCTTTGGCCGAATTTTCTCATTCTCCTAGGGATTTGTTGGCTAGGCTTCTTCGTATTTTGCCTTTGGCAGCCAGATCATTGGTTGCTGGAGGAATGATCTCCCTCCTGGCAGTGCTGTAGTCCGTGAATTTGCGGGAAGTAGGTGATGCTGGCTATGTTGGAGCCGTTGTTCTGGGTCTGGTTTCCAAATTACGGCTGGTGACTGGGGAGGTGCAAGTGGACCCATGACTTGCATCCATTACTTCATGGATGTCATACCGTTTCAATCCTATGGCGGTGATACTGGTGGAGACCCTGAATGGCCTGGATGCCTGGAGAGAAGGTCATTCTAAATTTTTGAGGGGTAGCCCTGTGATGATATTCATGTGGTTGTCTGAAAGATTTCGCTTGGCGACTCCTCCAGAGTATCCCTTTTTGGCCGTACCCAACTTCTTTTCACGCTATTTATCCAGCGTTGGACTGTATATTGAGAACTGGGAGAGTTGTCTTGTGGAGTATGGGGCTTGTGGGCTGTATTGGTCAGCGCCATAGTGGGGACAGTTGCAGCCTGTTTTGGAGCTAGGAGAGTATTCATATGTGCGGTTGGTTGGTCTCAGGCAGACCTCATTTTATTTCTCTTGGCGGCTTTTGCGCTAATTTGGCTGGGCGCAGGTTGTGCCCCCTCGAACCTCAAATTTCTTTCCAGTAGAAGATTTGACTAAGCGCTTGCGTCTGTCGCTTGGATCTCTGTGGGAAAGTCGACGTCCGTCGACCCGTCCCTCTCAGTCTGTCGGGGAGGTTTGGCATGTCCCCAGAGATTATATGAAGTGGTTGTGGAGGAAGGTAGTCAGCAAGATGTTTGCAGTGGAGACTGGAAAAAGATGGTTTGTTTTATATGACACCATAGAAGGGGGCGTTGTGGTCTTTTCGAAGATGGTTAAGGATCATCGATCCATGGAATGTTTATGGCACTCTATTCACGTAGGGGACACTTGGGGACCTCAGGATGTATATGGTGAGGGTGTAGGCTCTTCTGGTAGCTGTGGGTAGGACACTTGGAGAGTTTATTTGTGTAACAGATGTGGGGATTTTATTTGGCTTTTATGATAATGAGGAAGGGAGTTATATGTTCCTTTTTCTTATGTAATCTGTGCTGAATTTTCTTATTAATGAAATAAACAAGTTTCTGATCATCCAGTTGTGCCTTTCGATGAATTTTATATTTTTAATTATCTAGACTGATTGCTAAGGCATACATAATCCTTTTTTTCAAGGATTTTTAGAATGAACCGCCATTCTTGGAGGTAAGAAAAGAATAATATTTTGTGAAAAAGAAAGGGCCACACTCATGTGAGGTGCATGAGATGCCTACGTACCTCTAGGGTTTTTAAAATGTTTTTATTTGTTTGGAAAATAGTTTTTTTCAGAGGATTAGGCCCACGTAGTTCTGGGTAGAGAGAAATGAAGAGTTTTTTTTAGAATAGAAGGGGAATGAGAAGAGTCGTAGCGCGCCAAGATTTCGGACTTAGGGGTAGAATTTCTTGAGTCGGTCCAGGTTGACTGGGCGAGCCATCTCTTCCCCATCTAGGTCAGTGAGCATGGCGGGACCGCCAGATAATATTTTCTTCACAATGTAGGGGCCGCTCCAGTTGGGCTTGAACTTTCCTCCGGGTCCCAGATGGGTTCTATTATCTCCTTGAGGGCTGAGTCTCCCTATCGGACACCTCGATCCTTGACTCTCTTGTTTAATAATCACGCTATTCGGTGATGGTACCCCTGTATGTGGTACAGTGCTTTTAAACTTCTTCCATCTAGGAGGGATAGCTCATCAAGACGGCTTTAGCACCAGTCTTCTTCACTAACCTCGCTTTCGAGCATGACACATAGTGAGGGTATTTCCAACTCCACAGGTAGGACGGCTTACATTCCGTAGACCAGGGAGTAAGGGGTAGCCCTAGTAGAGGTTTGGATTGAGGTTCGATAGCCCCATAGGGCGTACGGGATCCGATCAGCCCAATCCCTACAACTTTTGGTCATCTTGATGATGATGGCTTTAAGGTTCTTATTGGCGGCTTCAATTGCACCATTGGTTTGAGTTCGGTAGGGAGAAGATTTGTGTCTCTAAATCTCGTACTCGTTGACTACTTCTACTTCGAAATGCAACCCGTTATCCAACACTAGCTCGTATGGGACCCCATATCGGCAAATGATATTTTTCTTGAGGAATTTGGTCACTTTCTTGGCGTTTAATATTGTGTATGACTCAGCTTCGACCCATTTGGTGAAGTAATCGATGGCAAGCAGGATGAACTCATGTCTGTTTGAATCCTTTAGTGTAACCTTCCCTATGATGTCGATACCCAAGGTGGAGAACGGCTAGGGAGAGATCATGTTGTATAACTCTCGCGGAGGTAAGTGTTGAATATTGGAGAATTGTTGGCATTTGAGGCACCTCCGGACATAGGTGGTGCAATCCTGGATCATGGTGGTCTAGTATTAGTCCTGTTGGATGATCTTCTTGACGAGAATATGACCATTCATGTGGGGTCTGCATTCCTCACTGTGGATCTTTTGCGTTATTTTCTCAATCTCAGCCCCAGTAATACACTGTAAATGAGTTCCATCGAAGTTCCTCTTGAGTAGGGATTTATGACAGATGATGTACTGGGCAGCCAGTCTTCGGAGGGTTATTTGATCTTTCTTGTTAGAACCCTCGGGATACCTACCATGTTTAAGGAGGCCCCAAATATCATAGTACTAGCAATCGTCTAGTTCGGGATCTTCGGTGGAGACAAGCTCAATATGGTAGCAATGGGTCAGTTTGTCTTGCTTTTGAACTAGGAAGGGGGTCATTGTTGTTACCATAGGCATGCCTACCATGGAGGCCAAGGTAGCGAGAGCATCGGCTAGGTTATTCTTTGCTCGGGGTAGGTAACGGAAGGTAATATCTCGGAACCGGGAGGCTAACTCTTCTAGTTGGGCATGAAAGGGTTGGAGCTTTTCATCCTTGACCTTCCACTTTATGAGCACTTGATCGATGATAAGGGAAAAATCCCCATAAACATCAAGGTATTGAATACCTTTCTTGAGAGCAACTTTGAGGCCTACTGTGCATGCCTCATATTCCGTCATGTTGTTGGTGCAAGGGAAATCCAATTTAATGGCAATGGGAGTGTAGGAGTCATCTAAGGCGATCAGGAGTGTACCAATGCCATATCCCTTTATGTTGGCAGCGCCATAAAAGAACATTTTCCATCGAAGATGGTCTTGAGTGGTTCAGAGGACATTTTCGTCTGGGAATTCGGAGATCTAGACATCTGCTTCGTCTATGGGGTAATTAGTGAGGTAGTCAGAGATGGATCTTCCTTTAACAACTTTTCGTGTGACGTACACAATATCAAACTCGTTTAGGAGCATCAACCATCGGGCCATTCGACTGTATAAAGCGGGCTTCTTAAGCAGGTATTTGATGGGATCCATTCGGGATACAAGTTTGATGGGGAAGGCGAGCATGTAGTGTCGCAATTTTTGGGTGATCCAGATAAGTGCGACACACGCCTTTTCTAAAGCAGTGTAGTTGACCTCATACCCGACCAATTTACGATTGGTGTAATATATGGCTCTTTCTTTGCGGGAGTCTTTAAGATATTGGGCTAGCAAAGCCCCAACTGCAGTGTCAGTTATGGTTAGGTATAGGAGCAAAGGGAGACCAGGCTGTGGTGGCATGAGAATTGGAGGTTGGGTCAGGTATTGTTTGATTCGGTCAAAAGCTTCTTGCCAGGCCCCATTCCAAACTTTGGTTGAATCCTTTCGGAGGAGCTTGAAGATCGGTTCACAGATGGAGGTTAGCTGGCTAATGAATCGGCTGATATATTGTAATTTCCCAAGAAAACCTCAGACTTTTTTCTCTATTAGGGGTGGTGGCATCTCAAGTATGGCCTTCAGCTTCGCAGGATCTTCTTCTATCCCCTTTTCGCTGACCATGAATCCTAAGAGTTTTTCCTTTGTAATGCCAAAGACACATTTATGTGGATTAAGTCGCATATGATACCGTCGCAGTCATTCGAAGAACTTCCAGAGAGCGGGAACATGACCTTCTATTATTTTGGACTTGATAATCATATCATCCACATAAACCTCGACCTCTTTGTGAATCAGGTCGTGCAGGATGGTTGTGGCAGCCCTTTGGTAGGTTGCCCCAGCATTCTTGAGACCGAATGGCATAACGGTGTAGCAAAAGGTTCCCCATGGGGTAATGAATACGGTTTTTTCTTGGTGGTCGGGGTGCATCTTGATCTGGTTGTATCCGGTAAACCCGTCGACGAATGACTTGAGAGCATGACTAGCTGTGTTGTCCATGATCATGTCGATATTGGGTAGCGGATAATCATCCCTTGGAGAATCTTTGTTTAAATCTCGGTAATCCACACAAATTCGAACCTTCCCTCCTGATTTTGGCACAGGTACAATATTGGCTAGCCATGTGGGATATTCGATTACTCGAATGAAACCCACGTTCAATTGTTTGATCACCTCTTCTTTGTCCTTGAGCGACCATTAGATGTGGAGCTTTCTCAATTTTTGTTTAACCGGTTTGTAATCTGGGAGAGTGGGGATCTCGTGCTGAGATATTTCAAGATCGATAGCAGGCATATCATCATACGACCATGTGAAGACATCCACGAACTCCTTCAGTAATTCTTCGAGTTATGCACGCTCATGCTCGTCAAGGGTGGCCCCTATCCTAATGTCGCACAGTTGGCTACTAGAATCGAGATTAATAACAAAAATCCCTTCTTCATTAACTTGAACGCGGTTATGTTGTTTATTATTAACCTTATTTAGATCAATTAAGAATTGTTCATTTGCAAAATCATCACCATCAAAAGTTTGATTAGAATTCAAGCAGTTAATGTATGGCACAACAAGATAATCAAAATCTTCGTTTATTTCATTGATAGGAAAAACAGCATTGAGAACCTCATCAAAAGAGGTCTCGATTACATTTGAGCAAGGATAAACAAGAGAAGAAGAAATAGGATAAATATTGGCGTTAGGGGAGATTTCAAGAGATAGAACTGGTGCAGCATGCCAGTTGAGGAGGGGTGTATCAGCAGCTTTAATCAGACGGGATGGGTCCATTGATGTAGTGCCAGAATGAACCATGCAGAGTGCCATCCCCAATGTCTCTAAGTTGAAGGAATCTTCGGAATCACATTCCTCAGTCTCTTTGGTATCTTTGGTGAGCGATTGTACGCGATGTGGGGAACTTTTGGCCCATGGGTAGCTATCTTGGAAAAATATCTCCATTTCAGGTTTCATCTTCTTATCTGTGTTGTCATACCATAGTTCTGGAAAACTGTAAAAGGGGAAGTCTTCGCCTTCTTTGATTAATCATCCATTGAAGGAGTCTCCTGAGATAGTTCGGATGCAGTCTAGTCCTCTCTTTGGTCGAGACTGGCGGATCATTCTGAGCTCTTGTTCTGATGGCTGATACCCCAAGCCATAAAGAGGAAAAGCTTTCTTCAGTTTGATGGGCTCAAGTATCCTTTGCTGCCTTTGTCCTCGCTCCAATCCGGGCATGAAGTGTATATTTTTGAACATCTGAATCACATTGACATTGCCATGAGGGTCATATTCTGGACAAACCCTTTCTTTGAAGCCGTTCCCTGCCAGGAGTAGGAGTGGCTCAACTCAGAATCCTGATAGGAGCATATCACTTGACCCGTGTTGTATCTCAAGAATTGGACTGTTGGTGCTTGCACCCTCGACATTTCCATCATCGTCCAAAATGGTGATGACTCGCCCGTCGACGAAGAATTTCAATTTCTGATGGAGTGAGGAAGACACACCCTTGATATTGTGGAGCTAGGGGCGTCCGAGCAACAGGTTGAAATAAGCTGGGATGTCTATGACTTGGAACTCAATGACAGGGTTTATAGGTCTAACCCTTATTGCAAGTTTTATGGATCCCATCACCTCACGACGGGTATTATTATAGGCACGCACAGCGGAGGAGATTGGAGCGAGGTCGCTTTCTTTCAGGCCTAAACACTTGAAGGTTCTCAGTGGGCAGACATTCAAGGCGGATCCATTATCGACAAGAGAGAGTGGCACGGCCTTACCCATAACTTAGAGGGAGATGTTGAGTGCATGATTGTGATTTGGCCCAATTCTGGGGATTTCTTCTCAGAGGTCAAGGATTCGACCAGATTTACCGCTTCTTCTAGTGTGGTTGATGGAGGAACTGTGGGTCCCGTGAGCAACTTGATTAAAGAACTTCTGTGCAGCTGGGAAGACATGAAAAGACCCCATAGAGTGATGTTAGCTTGGGTTTTTTTCAGTTGGTAGAGGATTTTGCTCTCCTCGATGGTCATCACTGGCATAGGAAGGTTTTCAACGCTCTTCCCTTTGTCATTTACTGGTAGTGAGCTTGGAACTTGGTAATGTCTCCCTGATCTAGTCATGTGATTTCCTGAAGAAGGAAAGAGTATGAAACCCATTTCCTTGTCAATCTTAGGTTGTTCTGCCACCCTATTTATTTCTCCGAGGAGTTCTTCAAATGAGATCATCCCACATATGTCGGCTACTGGTCAGTTCTTCCTAAAGCTTGTTCTTCACTCGAATCTTCGAATTCTCCCCCCCCCCCAATCCGGTGGTAACAATTCTGTCTTTCCATGTAAAGTCGATGCATTCCACAACTTCAATGGATTCTTTATACAGGTCTTCCCATTCTGTGGGGATATGTGTGATTGAAGGGACCAAGCGCCCTTGTAGCTTCAAAGTGTCAAGTAACCCGATGATACTGCAAATGCTATTTGCCTGCTTGAATAATCCTGCCATAGTCTGGACGACATCATCTAGGATGACCTCGTCGGTTGGTGCCACCCATTTGTTTGAATATCGGGCCCATTTTCGTGCTTCTAAGCATAGTGTCCTAAATCTCTGGCAATCGATGACCATCTGTGAGGGCAATTTCAGCCCGAACTCTAGGAGTTGGTTTAACACCTCTGAAAATTCCATACTTCCATTTTCAGAATGGGTACAGACAGTGATGCATGCTCTGGTAAGTAGTGACAGTGCCTGATCAGTGAGGCTAGTAGGGTGTAGGAGGAAATATGGGCAAATTTGAAGAGGTTTATGAGAGTTAATGGGTATGATTTGAGTTGAAGGATCAAAATATGGGTTTTCTTCCAAGAAGATGGCATTGGTATGATGTAGAAGTGGATTGTGAGTAGTGTTTTGCTTAGGATTGGTTGGTGGGGCGATGGTACCCCGGTCAATGAGATCTTGTATTATGTTTCAAAGGTGAAAGCATTGGTCGGTGGTATGGCCAGTATTTTGGTGAAAGGCGTAATGAGCATCAGTCTTGAAATTTCTTAGGAGTGGATTTGGCAATGGACGTGGATCCAAGGGTTTGATGAGGTTTCGGCTTAACAGGGCTTGGTAAACTTTGGAGAGGGGAGCATGGAGCTCAGTGTATTCCCTTCGGATGGGGGCAGGGTGACTTTCTGGTGCCCATGATGTGGTTGGTTGAGAGATGTTGTTGATGTTTGAGACTGTAGCACTGGCAGGCTTGTCATACTTTCTAGGGGTGAACTGTCCGGACACCTTCTTCGATTCAACATTTGTTTTAATGAGAATTTCCTCGATTTCTACCCCAGCCTCTCTGAGATCTCGGAAGTGGGGATAATATTGTCCTCCCATCGTCGCTCGGACATGGGGTAATAAGTTCTTCTTCACTATGTTGACCTGCTCTTCCTCGGATGGCTGATTAGTCATGGTGGCTGCTTGCTCCCTCTACCGGGTTATGAAGTTACTGACTGATTCTCCAGGATTTTGTTTGAGCATCTCTAAATCACAACGGGTGACCTCAAGCTCTTCGTTGTATTTGTACTGCGACATGAATTCTCGGGCTACATCCTCCCAACTATGGATTCTGGATTCTTGAAGAGATAAAAACCATCGGATGGAACTATCCTTCAAAGTTTGCTGAAACAATTGGGCCATCACCTCCTCAGAAGCCCCTAATAGAGTCATACAACGATGATAACTGCAAAAATGAACAATCGAGGGCCCACTCCCTCTGAATTTCTCAATATTTGGCATCTTGAACTTCTCGGGTAACCTTGCTTTAGGATAAGGAGACATGTGGGTGTAGTCCATGTAATTCCCAGAGATTCTGTCTTAGTCGAGCTTCTTGGTGAGCATCTTGAGATCCTCTTTGACTTTATTAAACTCTTCCTCATTTGGATCAGCGACGACAGGCAGGTTAGCCATAGGCTGGGCAATGTTTGTCATTGGAAGCTGAGCAGGCGGTGGCCCATTGGTAGTAGGGGCATGTGGAGCGTGCTGATATTCTTTTAGAACCCGCATAGGCTCGGGTGGACCTATAGCACGAGGGAACAGGGCCTCAGGCTCTTGAGGAATAGGAACCTGGTTTCGTTGCATCTTTCAGACCTCGGTTTGGAGGTTGTCAATCTTGGACACGAGCTGAGCTAGGACTGTCGTCAGATCCGTTTGCATGACTGGTACTTGATTTGTATTCTCCATGGAAAATGGATGGATCTCGGAATCGAAAGAAGTAGTAGAGGAACGGATGAAACTCCGGGGTGATTTGACTGAAGACCGAAGCCAGTAGGGAGCCAGGCCAAGGTCTTGCGATCGACCTGAGAAGACGTAGGATGAGATTTATTTTTGAGAAAGGAAGAACTATTTTTGGATTTTTGATAAAGAAGGGAGAAATGTTTTTGGATATGGGACTCAGCATGATTATTATATTCTCACTTGTATTTAATTCTCCTAAATGCAATGCCAGGAGAGACCCGAGCCTATAAAAGTAGGGTTTTTAATATATGCAAAGTTATGGTTTGGACTTGTAACTAGGCTCACAGACAGCGTCCCGTTTTAAAAATGCGCAAAAATTAGGCGGCATATCGACCCGGAATTTCAGCAGAGTTTCGGGTTGAAACCAGCAATCAAAAGTGCGTGTCCTAGGTTTGACACCTATATGCGGCTATACAGTTGGCTGGGTGAATCAGCATGGGTTCCCCCTTTGGCGTTACTTCCACGATATACGTCTTGCTCTTGCGGATAATCGGTACATGTGGACAAGCCATTTGATATATCTGAGTGTACATGAATTTCCTCACCATATACCTCATGGGGACAGTATGTGTGAGAGAGAATTCGATATACTCGGCGCACGTGAATGAATTCCCTGCGATATACCTCCCTTAATGGCTTCAGTCAAGTGGTACGATGCGGGGGAACCGTTCGATATACGTCGAAGGTACTTGGCCAATGGAAGGTGAGAGTCATATCGCTTAGGCTAACTGCGACCTGTCGGACCAGCGCCCATCACGAAGTGACCCTCGAGTTACTGGGTAAAATTTGGTCAATATCAATGCTCTTTGGTGATATCGTGTGAATCATGCATGATTACCTTATTAGTATCTTATGATGAGAATGCCTTTCTTGATTATGACAAACTGGGAGCAAAGTACAAGTACCCCAAAAGGTACACCAAGTATTGATGGGTGATGCGTGCAACATGGGGATATATATGTGATCCTAGGTGCACGTGGTGTGAAGTGTACATCGAGAATTTTCTACAAATGTGTGAACATAAGCATAAGCATGGGATACACATGAGAAAGGGGAACATGCAGATATAGGGGGGAAACATAAACAAATATAGCATTCATGTAAATAGATTCAAGCCCACAAAACAAACACATATCCCTAACAGAGTCGCCACTGTGTCCATTCCCGATCCTCGCCGCGGAGGAAAAGGATCCTTCAAGTCCCGTGCGTCCCTCTCGAGAGAGCGCTTCAGCCAGCGTCATTTGAGATGTGATGTAAAAATATAGAGAGATTCAAAGTCTCCAGTCTATTTTACTCAAAACAGATAAAAGAAAAAGGGGAAGCCACCCCGAAGGATGGCATCCAAAGACATACTGGTGTGTACGAAACCAAAATGATTCTAGAAGGGTTCGGAGGCTTAGTTACGAAATGGGAAAGTGTTAGGCACCCATTCCGCCCTTTCGGTCTCTCATGAATATTTGCTATTTTCCTTTATATTTCCCCCCGTGATATTTGTGCATGTGTATATATAAAATGGAGGTATGAATCCTCGACTTATATCATGGAAAAGATAAAGCGAGTCATCTAAGAATAATATTAGAAAGTAAGATTTACGCGATTAGCCCTACGTTGATCGTTATGATGGAACGATAACGCATGTGGAGTAATGCGTCACTAAGGGCAAGTATATAGAATATAAAGAGAATGGATTTAGAGAAAATGGAAAATAAGAGAAAAAGTGAGAAAAGGACTCGAGTCTCGGGTTTTACCCCGAGATGCCTACGTAGCCTATAAAGGCATTAAAGTTCACGTAGTTCGCATTCAAAATGAGGGGTGGAGTTTATCCCATAAATCCAAATGGGGAATCTCTTATTTGTTAGTGTGTGTGTGTGTGTAGAAAAAGTGTTTTAGTTATGAGAAAAGTGTGGAAAATTGTGAGAATACCTATTTGGAATTTATGAGCAAACCCTCTTTTCTTGTTTTTTGGGTTTTTTTATTTATATAAAAATAAAAGATGTGGGAAATGAGATAATGAAAGCGCTAAGTAAGAAAACAAGTTATTGGAAATTTAAGAGAATTTAAGAGAGAGTTTGAGAAAGTTGGACCTTCTTGAAGATCTTGAGCTTGATCTTAAATGTTGGAGAGCAGCCCTTGGTCTTGGATGATGATGGAGAGTGGATAATTCACCAAGTTTGATGAAAAGGATGATGAAAAGTGGAAGTAAAAAAGGGATTTGGAAGTTGAAATTACACTGCCTTCGAGAGAGGTTTCTAGGATTCGTTTAGAGAGATTTTTATCAGATCTGGATCCTCTTGCAAATGAGGTGAAGACCTCCTTTTATAGGCTCAGGTCAGTGCCAATCGGCATAGACCCCTTCCTGCCTATCGGCAGGTAGGTGGCGATAGGCAGGGTCTGGAACCTACCAATTGGAAGTGCGCTTCACGCTTTTTCAGAAAATTGGTCGCCAAGGGAAAACTGTTGGTCATAATTGTACACAGGGCATACCATTGGAAAGGTAATTCAGAGACCTTAAAAAGTCCTTTGGACCACTCCCGGGTTCGGGAGTTGACTTTGGGTCAAATATGTCTCGGAAGCGTTTATCGGTCCGTTGGACGGGGAATCGTTCAGACGCAAACGGATCGTTCATCCGCATAGTAAGTCCGAATTGTGCACGGGGAGGACCGTTGGAAAGATTAGTATATTTCCTTTAACATTCCAAAGAGTTTGACCCAGTTTGGATAGTTGACTTTGGTCAATCGGGCCCGAGAAGCATTCGGTGACCTCTCAGAGTCAAACGGATCGTTCGTCCGCATGGAAAGTAAGAATCGTGCATAGGACAGACCATTGGAAAGGGGATTCAGTGACCTTTAAAGATTCATTCAGACTCAGTTGAGCTGAAGAGCTGACATAGGTCAAACAGAGCCCGAGAGCTCCCGGTGGCCTCTGGGTCAGGTTTCGGACGCAAACAGATCGTTCGTCGGCATGGTAAGTTGGAATTGCCCACGGGACGGACCATTGGAAAGGGTATTCAGTGCCATTCGAAGATTCATTGAGTCTCGGTCAAGACGAAGAGTTTGAATTTTTAGTCAAACTGGGCCGAGGAGTGCCTGATGGCTTCTAGGTCAGTACTCGGGACATAACCTAGGTTTACAGTGATGAAGGGAGGTGCTATGGACCTAAGGAGAGTTAGGGGGGGTAACATAATGGGGCGTCTACAATTATTTTTAGGAATGTTCCTACGAATGACTCGCTTTATCTCTTCCATGATACAAGTCGATGATTCCTATCTCTACTACATGTACACATGCACATATATCATGGGGAAAATAAAGGCAAACAACAACAACCCATGAGAGACCGCAAGGGCGGAATGGGTGCCTAACACCTTCCCATTTTGTAACTTAGCCTCCTGACCCTTTTTGAATCATTTTGGTTTCATATGTATCAGTATGTCCTTGGATGCTGTCCTTCGGGATGGCTCCCTTTTCTTTTGTCTGTTTTAAGAAAAATAGACTGACGACTTTATCTCTCTACATTGTTCACCTCATTCACCGACGTTGGCCGAAGCGCTACCGAGAGGGACGTGCGAGACCTAGAGGGATCCTCTCCCTTCGCGCCACGAGGGGACATATATGGGGATGTCCACATCTTTCATTAGATACTTGGGGCATTTCCATAATAGCACACCCTTATTTTTCAGAAAATGGTAATATGCCTTAGGAGGCTTCTAAATTTGTACATAAGCCTTGGGGACCTTCAATACCTCGACGAATTTAAATATTTCAAGCTTGAAGATCGCGGCAAGAAGATAACAAGCAAGCCTCTATGGCCAACAAGGGTGGAAGGTCATTACTAATGCCTTAAGGGAATATTAATACCCTATATGTCATGGATTTTTAATTAAAGTCATTGAGCATGAAATATCACAAACTCTTTGGAAATAATTCATCTAATCCATAAGATTATATTCGAGGCTCTTCAGATAAAAGCCACGGTAATTATCAAAATATAATACAAGGAAAGTTACGACTGCAGTCAAGTAAATATTTATTATAAAAGAAGCTAATAAGATTAATAATGCAAATCCAAATTAAGCCACGGAGGTTAAAAGACAAGTAAAGCATTGGGGGGCTTCTAAAATATACCTCGACATATTTTGAAGTTTGCAAATAGGAATACCATGGTTGTTAATATAAGACTTCATATTATTACCTTGATCAAAATCTGAGGGGGCTCTAATACCCTAGAGGCCACATTGTGTTATTTCGAAGACTTTAAACTTGGAAAACTTCAAGGGCGACAACTCCAATCATATACAATAATTTAATGCAATGAACTTACAATTCAAGGATAACCACGAAATGAAGAGACATTGAAGACAAGATATTTATTACAAAAACGTTGTGCAGCAAGGCAAAGGAAGAAAAATCATAAAAAATTCAAATACATGACAAATTATAAGGATGCCAAAATTAAATTCCATTCACCAAACAAATAAGTTCAATATAATAAAAGTAAAATTGTTCATTTAGGGTAAAACATTACAAGTTTCAGTAGAAAGAAGACTAGTGTCTGGGGATAATGTTTAAGACACTATGTACCCTTCTTCATCTTCTTCCTTATCCTCAAGTCCCATTTCAGTCTCTTTGGCTTCCTGAAAATCATTGCGGCCTCCTTATGCTTCCTTGTAAGATCTTTTGCTAGCTTCAACTCCACCTCACACTAGGTGTGCACATCATCATAAAACCTCCAAGCGAAGATTGCTTCATTGGACTCTTAAAAGTTCTTGTCAACTCTATGTCTCATTTCCATATAGTTACGAATGTATGCCTTATTTTGGCATTCCTAATACTCCTCAAAGGTATTGAATTTGTTCATGTCCTCCTTAGATATTTTTTAAAAGGCCAGGACATGATCATCAACCATATTTTACTTGGCCATGGAATGTCTTTGTGTTAATGAAGAAATTTGGGTCCAAAGATTTATAACCTTTTATCCACTAGACATAGTCTGGTTAGATGTTTTAAGACTTTTGGCCTCCGACACATTAAGTGACTCTACGACCTATCCAATATTTTCCTCGACTTTACTTAGTATTTTTAAGTTTCCTGCACATTAGTTGTGGACTCAAGACTTTTATCATTGAAGGAATATGATGCGGACTTCTTGCCGACCTTAAAAGAGAAATACCTACCTACCTCAACATCAACTTTTAGTGTGGGATCTAGAGTTTTATGATGGGTATAAATGTTTTAATATTTTTCCCTCTGGCTCTTTACCGCCTCAGCAGCCTGAAGGAAAAATAAATAAAAAGTTAATCAAAAGTTTATATACTTAAAATAAAGATAACATAGATATGTTCTTACCCTAAAACGGTAATGTAGTTGGTAGTTCTCTATGTCCTTGTCATCCTGGTTGACAAGCACATAAGATATGAGGAGTTATCATCTTCTTTCAATACTGAGATTGCGGTGGACTTAGTATCCAAATAATTTTGGATCTTCTGGCCTTATCTGAGATCACAGAATATAAATAAAGACCCTTATTCGAGGAGTTAGGACCTTATCATCAGCTTAGATAGGCATTCGCAGAGGATTATCACTAAGGGTGATGTGCCTACAGTGCACTAGACATTTATCTTTCACCTCGACATTTGGATAAATCAAGCCTCCATAGGGAACATTGGTCACAGTATCTTCATATTGTGGTAAGTTTAAACCACCAACTGCGACGTCAGTTGGAACATCATTTGTAGGGGTAGTAGGCTTGTCTGTAGCCCTTTTACTCTTCTCACCCTCCGTCTTCTAAAGGGCTTGATACAAGTCGTGGGCGGTTTCCTCCAACCCATTAACTTTGGAAATAACTCTTTATTTATCTTGATCACATGCTCACCGTCCATGGAGGTACCTGTAGAGAGTCGGTTTTAGAAAAAAAACACTCAAAGTAAAAGGACATTTGGAGATAAAATAGTCTACAACATGGGAAAATAAAATCCTCGATCTTATTTTTATCTTCGAAGAAGGCATAATAGTTGTAATAAGATCTTTATAAAATCCAGGTATGTACTAGGATCTTAGTGTGATTGTAAATACAAAATCTTTCTTACTATTTGGAATATTGATCACGAACTCTATCCTATTTCTTTGGCATTTGTTGGGAGACAAACCAGGACGGGCTTTAAGAATAATAAAATTGAAGTTAGTAAACATCGATTCAAGTATGTGTAATATAAGATACGACCATATTTAAAAAATTCTCTACCTTTTAAATGGGGATGACCCAAAGACCACTGAATCTTATGGGATTTCTCTCACTCAGTCTTCATGAAATGCCTTTCCGAATTATCTCCTAAGATATAAAAGTGCTTTCCTTTCCAATTTTTGGTACTAAAAGGCTTACCGGTTGTGGCCATCCCTCCTGGATCCTGATCCTCGTGGTGGGCGAGCTATGTGAGAGTGAGGATCCTTAGGTACCGCGCATCCCTCTCGGGAGCGCTTCGACCAGCGTCATTTGAGGTGAGGTGAAAAATGTATAGAGATTAGAGTCGCCAGTCTATTTTACTCAAAATAAACAAAAGAAAAGGGGAATCCATCCCGAAGGACAACATCCAAAGACATACTGGTGACTACGAAACCAAAATGATTCAAAAAGGGTCCGAAGGCTAAGTTACGAAATGGGAAGGTGTTAGGCACCCATTCCGCCCTTTCGGTCTCTCATGGGTTTTTTCTATTTTTATTTTATTTTCTCCGTGATGTGTGTGCATGTGTATATATAGTGGAGATAGGAATCATCGACTTATACCATGGAAGAGGTAAAGTGAGTCATCCATAGGAGGGTTTAAAAATAATATTAGAACATAGGATTTACGCGATTATCCCTACGTTGACCGTTATGATGGAACGATAACGTATGTAGAATAATACGCCACTAAGAGCAAATATATGTATATATAATATAAGAGAATGGAGATTAGAGAAAATAGAAAATGAGAGGAAAAGTAAAACTAGGACTCGAGTCTCGGGTTTTACCCCGAGATGCCTACGTAGCCTATAGCGGCATCAAAGTCCACATAGTTCGCATACAAAACGAGGGGTGGAGTTTATTCCATAAATCCAACCGGGGCATTCTCTTATTTGTGTGTATGTGTGTGTGTAGAAAAAGTGTTTTGGTTGTGAGAGAAGTGTAAGAAAAGTGTGAGAATTCCCGTTTGAAATTTATGAGCAAACCCTGTTTTTTTTGTTTTTGGGGATTTTTATATGAAAATCATAGATGTTCAATAATACTAAATAAAAGATATATTAGGATGCGTGAGATGAGATAATAAAAATGCTAAGTAATAAAACAAGTTATTGCGAATTTATGAGAATTTAAGGAGAGAGTTGAGAAAATTGGACCTTCTTGAAGATCTTGAGCTTGATCTTGAATGATAGAGTGTAGCCCTTAGACTTAGATGATGATGGAGGGTAGTGAATTCACCAAGTTTGATGAAAAGGGTGGTGAAAAGTGAAGGTTGGAAAGGTATTTGGGTGTGGAAATCACGCTGACTTCGAGAGAGGTTTTCTGGATCTGCTGAGAGTGATATGTTTCAGATCTGGGCTCTCCTTGTAAATGAGGTCAGGCCTCCTTTTTATAGGCCCAAGGCATTACCGATCGGCATAGCCCTATTCCTACTAATCGACAGGTGCGTTTAGGCACACTGTCGATAGGCAGGGTCTAGACCTGTCGTTTGGCAGTGTCTTTCAGGCCATTTTGGAAAATTGGCCACATATCGCAAACCGTTGATCAAAATCGTGCACGCGAAAGACCGTTGGAAAGGTAATTAGAGACCTTCGAAATGACTGGGAGTTGACTTTGGGTCAAATATGGCTCAGAAGCATTTGTTAATCCATTGGATGGGGAATCATCGGATGCAAACGGATCGTTCCTCCGCATGGTAAGTTCGAATCGTGCACGGGGCAGACCATTGGAAAGGTTAGGAGATGTACTTAGAAATTCTAAAGAGTTTTATCAGGTTTGGGGAGTTGACTTTGGTCAATGGGGCCCTGGAAGCATTCGGTGACCTTTCGGAGTGAAACGGATCGTTCGTCCGCATGGTAAGTCAGAATCGTGCACAAAGCGAACCATTGGAAAGGGGTTTCAGGTCCCTTCGAAGATGCATTTAGTCTCGGTCGAGATGAAGTGTTGACTTAGGTCAAACGGAGTTCGAGAGCGGCCGATGGCCTCCTGTTTGAGTTTCGAGGGAAAATAAGTCGTTCGTCCGCATGGTAGGTCAGAATTATGCACGGGATGGACCTTTAGAAAGGGGTTTTAGTGCCCTTCAAAGATTCGTTCAGTCTCGGTCGAGCTGAAAATTTTGACTTTTGGTCAAATGAAGCTTGGGAGTGCCCGGCGGCTTCTAGTCAGTAATCGAGGTATGACTTAGGACTGTAGTGATGATGGGAGGTGCTAGGGACCTAAGGAGAGTTTAAGGGTAACAAAATGGGATGACTATAGAGCCCCTCGATGGGTGAGTTTGGAACAGACGATAGCCGTTGAATAGATACCTCATGATGATTTTGAGGGAGGATGACCAATTCAGAGGGTCGAGGCCAATTCTGAGGACCTAAGGGAGCGAGGATGACCAATTCAGAGGGTCGAGGCCGATTCTAAGGACCTAGGGAGTGTGCTGGGGATAAATAATTATGTGGGTAGAAGCCGATTCTAAGGGCTTGAAGATGAGGATGACCGATTCTTTAGGTCGAATCCAATTCTAAGGGCTTGAAGGTGAGGGTGACCAATTATGCGAGTCGAAGCCAATTTTACAGGCTTAAGTAGAGATGACCAATTCTGTGGGTCGAAGCCAATTCTGAGGGCTTGAGTAGAGATGATCAATTCTGCGAGTTGAAGCCAATTCTGAGGGCTTAAGTAGAGATGACCAATTCTGCGGGTTGAAGCCAATTCTGAGGGCTTGAAGGGATGACCAATTCTATGGGTCAAATCCAATTCTGAGGGCTTAATTAGAGATGACCAATTTTGTGGGTCGAAGCCAATTCTGAGGGCTTAAGTGAAGATCCAAGAACGAGGTCAATTCTAACCTAAGAGTGGTGATGACAGAGGACTGAGGTCAATTCTGACCTAAGAGAGGTGACGATCCAAGACTGAGGTCAATTCTGACCTAAGAGTGGTGACGACCAAGGACCGAGATCAGTCCTGACCTAAGAGAGGTGATGACTAAGGACCGAGGTTAATTCTGACCTAACTAGGGTGATGATCCAAGACTGAGGTCAATTCTGACCTAAGAGAGGTGACGATCGAGGACCGAGGTCAATTCTGATCTAACTAGGGTGACGATCCAAGATCGAGGTCAATTCTGACCTAAGATAGGATAAAGATTGGATTTCGGGCTCCACCGAGGAAAGATTTGGGGAAAAGAAGAGGTCAATTCTGACCTAACTAGGGTGACGATCCTTTGGAGACTTTGAAAATGACTTTCTAGAGTTTCGCTGGGGGAATTACCTCGTGATGTCGTGTTGAGCTGGGGAGCTGATTGCTGGGGAAGCGTTTGTGATCTTAGGAATTTCTCCGGGGGAAAGGAAAATTTGATGCCGTAAACTTCACTAGGGAAGTGATTAGGTGGTTCAGGTATTGGACGTATTTCTCGAGGAGGTTTGAGACCTTTGGGGGATAGGAGGTGATCCTTAGAGATCCTCCGGGGACATTACCGGGAGGAGTTTCACTTAGTGAAAATGATCTAAATCCTTCCTGGGATTTTTTTGGAATTTTCTGAGGATTTTTTAGGATTTTCTGGTATTTTTTGGGAATTTTTGTACCAAATTTCAAGGGGGTGCCGGTCGGCATGGGTCAGAGGGTGCCATTCGGTAGTGGCACGAACTTTTGGACTACCTCAGGAAGGTAAGGAGACAGTGTCGATTGGTGTATGGGGGGTCAATGCCGATCGGCATGATGCTTAGCATCCTATATAAAGGGGGCGAATGGCCCTAATTTTTCACAGCTTCTTGCTTTCTTTCTTTCAGCGATTTTCCTCTACAAATCGTTCTAGCATTCCGATCTCGAATAAATGGCTTCCTTTGTGAGCACTGCAGCGTATAGGGAATGGTTGACTGTTGATGACTGGGCGAACGTAGAGTGGAGGGCCAAGGCGCCTCTTGCTTTGGGGAGTGAAAACTCCTTTGACGTATTTGATCCGGTTACGAATGAGTGGACTTTACTGTGGGAGTCGTCGCATCATCGGTCTTCTAAGGTGGTGAGTCCTGGCGGTTATGTATGTAACCTGACTTTTGGCATCCTCCTCTTTTTGGTATTTTTTTCTTTCTTCCTTGAATTTTGACAAGGTTTGTTCTTTTGACAGTCTGATATCTCTTTGAAGAATATGCGTGCCCTTGGGACGATGGGGCTTGAGGATGTCTAGGAGCATCTTCCACCTGTGGTGCGTTGGGTGGAATCATCTGCTGGTTTTGATAGGTTGGTGTCTGCGCTGGATGAGACGCCTTGGTCGACAGCGGTCTTGTGCACTTTGGGGGGAGAGATGGTGAGATACTACCCACACCTTCCATTTCGGTTTTGGGGAGATGACCATAACTCCCATAGACATGCAGCAGATGATGGGGTTGGATTGCGATGGAGGGAAGATAGAGGTGGATCGCTCTCCGAGGGTGAGGCCGGAGGCGGTGAGGGCGACGCTTGGAGATGTGGGGAGGATAGCTTTTGGGGATTCCATCTGGCTGTCCTTGCAGAAGGATGTTCTGTTGAGTAGGGTGGTTAATGTGGAGGATGGGTTAGAGGTGAGGCAGATGGCCTGGTTGTTCATTTTGCTGGTGCTGGGAGGCTTCATGGTGGCGTCGAGTGGCGATGTCGTCCATTTGTGGTTCTTGAAGTATTTGAGGATGTTTTCGAACATCCCTCTTTACGATTGGGGGAGCCTGAATTTGGCGACCCTCTTTTTTTCTTTGGATGCATTCAGCCGGTACTGCTGGTAAATTTTTACAAGAGCCACGTATCTCCTTGAGGTATTTCTTTAATTTGCGCATTTTCCTTTCATGCATTCGCATTTTCCTTATGCGTCTCTTTTTGATTGGGAATTCCTATCTTTGGGAGACGTGGTTCTATAAGGTTATTGGGTGCAATACCCAGTTGATCGCTCTGACAGATGATAGTGTTGGGGACTTCTGTCGATTGTATTGATGGCGCAAGGCCAATCGGCAGTCGAAGGGATCTCTCTCTTTGGAGGTGGTGCGTCAGGTATTGAATGGCCTGACCAGTGGTAGGGTCAGATTCTATCTTTTTCAGTCTTGGTTTTGGCATGTTCTGATTCTGTATTGACTTATGCCTGGGGATTTTTAGGTGACTTTTTACCCTTGGGGGACAGCCATTCAGGATACGGTGGTGACCAGGGTGAATGCGCAGATGAGGCATTTGCTAGCACAAGAGTTCGGCCATTCCTGGTATCTGGGGGAGCGAGTGGTTCAGCAGATTGCTGAGGAAGAGGTGGTGGTGCCACCTGCGCAACCTCCTACGTCTATGAGGCGGAAGCGGCTAATGCCGGAGGATGTGAGGATCGCGGCGATGATCGACGAGTCCTACCTCTTGTACACTGATACGGCTGCACCGTATGAATATATAGACTTTATGACGAGCTGGTTGATGGCGCCCAGCATATATGATTCCTTGAATTTTCCTCCGGCGGGTTCGAGTTGGGCGGTGGGGTCTTCCCACAGCGGTGATGGTCCGATGACGGTGGCGGTGGCGGTGGCGGTGGCGACAGCTTTAGAGGTTCCTTTAGTTCGACTGCACACTCCTTCATACAACATTCGGCGAGCTGACGGAAGGATGGTGCCTATGTTGCACCGTCCTCATGCGATGGATCCGAAGGAGCTGGGTTTGACAGAGGAGGTCCTTCATCCTGCGGTATACCTTCTTGCTCTTTTTTGGTTCTTTTTCTGTTTTGATCCCTCTTTGATACTGATTTTTGCCTTTTCTTTGCAGCAAGTCCAGGTATCGACCACTTGGCTGAGGGACATCAGAGACTGGATATCTTCGATGACTTCCCACATTCGGGACGCGGTCCCTGTTCCATCTTGCTTGGTGCCGTCTGCTTCGTCCGGGGAGGACTCTGGATCGGGTAGTGGTGTGTATCATCTCGTCGTAGGGGAAAGAGAGCGCGTCGCAGGGGTGTAATCTCTTAGAGAGAGGGGTGAAAGGTAGGTGAGAAAGAGAGAATGAGAATGTGGGTTCGGATTGAGTCCCGTTATTTTATGCTTTTCTTTATTTTCCTGCAAAATTTGATGTAACACAGAAAAATCTATATATAATGCGATGAAGTTTTTTTTATTATCTTTTGTTAATGGTGAATGAGTGAATGTATGCACATGCGCTTTTTACTTTGCTGATGAGACCGTAAAAAGATATATTTTGGGGATTTTGGAGAAAAATGGGAAATTATATAATGGTGAAAGGGAGACTTTTGAAATTCTGTTGAGAATATCAATTTATTTTTATATTTTTGATACAAAAGGAAAAGGGAAAATTTCCAAAAATAGGGTGTTACCGATCGGCAAATGCCTTGCCCTGATTATCGACAGTCAAGTCTAGTCCCATCAATTCAAAGCTTTTTATTAGTGCCCTCTTCAGCCTTTAGTACTTTGTGGGGTAGGGTTCCCTCCAATTTCTGCAGGGATTATGTCTTTTGTGAGGGTTCTCAAGTATAAGGAGGGGAAGGGTGGAGTGTTTCCATCACACCTTCACTTGTCTACTATTTTTTAGTCTTGAAAGATGGCTCCCCCTGGTAGCATTGAGTTTTCCAACTACCTCAAAGCCTTGGAAGCAATGTACTCATATAACATCGACTATGATGCTTTCAATATGCGTCGAGTCTCTTTGTGGTGCAATCGGTCCATTAAGTGGAACATGCTGATGGCGGTGGTACAATTTTGGTACCCTAAAGACCATGTCTTCCGTTTTTGGTTGGATGGAGTTTGTCCTACCTACGAGGAATTTTCTTCCATGCTGAGGATAAATCCCAGTGTTGCTGCGGCTTTACCCAAATTTTCTCATTCTCCCAGGGATTTGCTGGCTGGGCTTCTTCATATTTTTCCTTCGACGGCTAGATCACTGGTTGTTGGAGGATGATCTCCCTATCGGTGGTGTTGCAGTCTGTGTGTTTATAGGAAGTAGGAGATACTGGCTGTGCTGGATTCGCTGCTCTGTGCCTGGTTTCAAAATTATTGTTGGTGACTGGGGAACGGCTGGTGGATTCGCAACTTGGAGCCATTACTTCATGGATGTCATACCGTCACAATCCTGCAGCGGTGATACTGGAGGAGACCCTGAATAGTCTGGATACCTGGCAAGAAGGTCGTTCTGACTTCCTGCAAGGTAGCCCCGTGATGCTATTCATGTGGTTGTCTGAAAGACTCCGCCTAGTGACCCTTCCAGAATATCCTTTGTCGCCTGTACCCAACTTCTTTTCGCGTCACTTCTTCTACGTCAGCCTGGATATTGCGAGCTGGGAGAATTTATTTGTGGAGCATGGGGCTCGAAATTTTGTATTGGTCAGTGCCTTGGTGGGGACAGTTGCTTCCTGTTCTAGTGCTAGGAGAATACTCATATGTGCGGCTGGTTGGTCTCAAACAGACCTCTTTTTATTTTCCTTAGCGTCTTCTACGCTAATTTGGATGGGCACAGGTCGTGCCACCTCAGACACTAAACTTCTTTTCAATAGAGGATTTGACTGAGCGTCTGCGCATGCGGCTTGGCTCTCTGTGGGAGAATCGGCGTCCGTCGACCCGTCCCTCTCAGTCTATTGGGAGGGTTGGCATATCCATGGGGATTATATGAAGTGGTTGTGGAGGAGATTAGTTAGCAAGATGTTGACAGTGGAGACTGGACAAAAGTTTCTTGCTTCTTTTGACACCATGGAAGGGGGTGTTATGGTTTTTTCGAAGATGGTTTGATCCTATCGGTCCATGGAGTGTTTGCGACACTCTGTTTAGGCAGGGAAAACTTGGGGAACCCAGGATGTAGATGATGAGGACGGAGAAAGCTCCTCTCGTAGCTGTGGATAGGACTCTTGGAGAGTTTATTGTGGGTAATAAATATGGGGATTTTATTTAGCTTTTTTAAGAGGGTAGGGGGAAGGGAGTTATCCGTTCCTTTTCTTATGTAATCTGTACCAAAATTTCTTATTAAGGAAATAAATAAGTTTCTGATCATCCACATGTGACTTTGATAAGTTTCGTGTTGTTTGAATTATCTATACCGATAGCTAAGGCATACATAATCCTTTTGTTCAAGTATATGTTGGAATTGACTACCGTTCTCGGAGATAAGAAAACAATAGTATTTTGTTAAAAAAAGGGGTCGTGCTCACATAAGTGTATGAGATGCCTACATACCTCTAGGGTTTTTGAAAAGTTTAATTTGTTTGAAAATGTTTTTTTTTGCAGAGGATCAGGCCCACGTAGTTCTGGGTAGAAGGAAATGAAGAGATTTTTTTTCCAGAATAGATGGGAGATGAGAAGAGTCGTAGCGCATCGAGATTTCGAACTAGGGGTAGAATTTCTTGAGACGGTCTAGGTTGACTGGACGAGCCATCTCTTACCCATCTAAGTCGATGAGCATGGCGACACCGCCGAACACGATCTTCTTGACAATGTAGGAACCTCTCTAATTAGGCTTGAATTTCCCTCTAGGGTCCCAGATTGGTTCTATGATTTCTTTGAGGGATAGGTCCCCTTCTCGAACACCACGGTCCCTGACTCTCTTATTGAATGATCGCGTTATTCGGCGATGGTACCCTTGTATGTGGTATAGTTCTTTTAATCTCCTTTCGTCTAGGAGGGTCATCTCGTCAAGATGGCTTTGGCTCCAGCCTTCTTCGCTGACCTCGCTTTCAAGCATGACGCGTAACAAGGGTATTTCCAGCTCCACGAGTAGTACTACTTCCATACCATAAACTAGAGAGTAAAAGGTAGCCCTAGTAGAGGTTTGAATTGAGGTTCGAGAGCCCTATAGGGCGTACGAGATCTGGTCGACCCAATCTTGACAACTTTCGGTCATCTTACTAATGATGGCATTGAGGTTCTTATTGGCGGATTCAACTGCACCATTAATCTGAGGTCGATAGGGAGAAGATTTGTGTCTCTGAATCCCATATTCGTTGACCACCTTTGTGACTTCTGCCTCGAAATGTAAGCTGTTATCGGATACTAGCTCGTGCGGGACCCCATATCGACAAATGATGTTTTTCTTGATGAATTTGGCCACTTTCTTAGCGTTCAGCACTATTTATGACTCATCTTCGACCCATTTGGTGAAGTAATCAATGGAAACTAGGATGAACTCATACCCATTATAAGCCTTCGGTTTAACCTTCCCTATGATGTCGAATCCCCAAGTGGAGAACGACCAGGGAGAGGTCGTATTGTATAATTCACGCGGAGGCAAATGCTGAAGGTTGGAGAATTTTTGGCATTTAAGGCATCTTCGGACATAGGCGATGCAATCTTGGTTCATGGTGGTCTAGTAGTAGCCCTGTCGGATGATCTTCTTGGTAAGCATGTGACCGTTCATGTGGGGTCCGTATTCCCCATTGTGGATCTTCTGCATTATCTTTTCAATGTCAGCACCTGCGATGCAGTGTAGATAGGTTCCATCAAAGTTTCTTTTGAGCAGTGCTTTGTGATAGATGATGTACTGGGCACCCAGTCTTTGGAGGGTTGCTCGATCTTTCTTGTTAGAACCCTCGGTATACCTACCATGCTTGATGAGGTTCCAGATATCATAGTACCAACAATTGGCTAGATCAGGATCTTCTATGGTGACGAGCTCAGTGTGGTAGCAATGGGTTGGTTTATCTTTCTTTTTAACAAGGAAGGGGGTCATTGTAATTCCATCGGGAATGTCGACCATGGAGGCAAGGGTAGCGAGGGAATTGGCTAGGTTATTCTTTGCTCGAGGTAGGTAATGGAAGGTGATATCTTGGAATTGGGAGGCTAGTTCTTCTAAGTGGGCATGGAAGGGTTGGAGTTTCTTGTCCTTAACTTTCCATTTTCTGAGCACTTGACCGATGATGAGGGAGGAATCCCCATAGACATCTAGGCATTGGATACCTTTCTTGAGAGCCACTTTGAGGCCTATCGTACATGCCTCGTACTCAGTCATGTTATTGGTGCAGGGGAAATCCAATTTGATGGAGATGGGAGTGTGAGAGTCATCTGCGGTGATCAGAAGTATCCCAATGCCATATCCCCTTTTGTTGGCAGCACCGTCAAAGAACATTTTCCATCGAAGGTTGTTTTGAGTAGTGCAAAGGATGTTTTCATTTGGGAATTTAGATATCCAGACATCGGATTTTTCTACGAGGTAATCAGTGAGGTAGTCAGAGATGGATCTTACTTTCATGGCTTTTTACGTGACGTACACGATATCGAACTCGGCTAGGAGCATCAACCATCAGGATATTCGGTTGAACAAGGAGGGTTTCTCAAGCAGGTATTTGATGGGGTCCATTCGGGATATAAGTTTGATAGGGAAGGCAAGCATGTAGTGTCACAACTTTTGGGTGACCCAGAGAAGTGCGACACACGCCTTTTCCAAAGCGGTGTAGTTAACCTCATACCCGACCAATTTGCGACTAGCGTAATAGATGACTCTTTCTTTATGGGAATCTTCAAGGTATTGGGATACCAAATCCCCTAGCTGCAGTGTCGGTTATGGTTAGGTATAGGAGCAAGGGGATGCCAGGCTGTGGTGGCATGAGTACTGGGGGTTGGGTCAGATATCGTTTGATTCGATCAAAAGATTCCTGGAAAGCTTCATTCCAAACTTTAGTTAAATCCTTTCAGAGGAGCTTGAAGATTGGCTCGCAGATGGAGGTTAACTGGCTGATGAATCGACTAATGTATTATAATTTCTCGAGGAAGCCTCGGACTTCTTTATCTGTTCGGGGAGGTGGCATCGCATGTATGGCTTTCAGATTGGAAGGATTTTCTTATATCCCTTTCTCACTAACCATGAATCCAAAGAGTTTTCCCTTTGTAACATCGAAGACGCATTTCTACAGATTGAGTCTCATCTGATACTGTCGCAGTCATTTGAAGAACTTTCGAAGAGCGGGAACATGACCTTACCTAGTCTTGGATTTGATAACCATATCATCCACATAGACCTCTACTTCTTTGTGAATCAGATCGTGCAGGATGGTTTTGGCAGCCCTCTAGTAGGTAGCCCCAACGTTCTTGAGACCAAATGGCATAATAGTGTAGAAAAAGGTTCCCCATGGGGTGATGAATGCGGTTTTTTCTTGGTGGTCTGGGTGCATTTTGATTTGGTTTTATCCGACAAACCCGTCGATGAATGACTTGAGAGCATGACTAGCTGTATTTTCCACGATCATGTCTATATTGGGTAATGGATAATCATCCTTTGGAGAGGCTTTGTTCAAGTCTCGATAGTCTACACACATTCGAACTTTTCCTCCTGATTTTGGCATAGGCACTATATTGTCTAGCCACGCGGGATATTCGATCACACGAATTAGGCCTACGTTTAATTATTTGACCACCTCTTCTTTGACCTTGAGCGGCCATTCCATGCAAAGATTTCTCAACTTTTGTTTAACAGGCTTTAAATTTGGGAGAGTGAGAATATCGTGCTGATCTATTTCAGGATCAATGTCGGGCATATCATCGTAGGACCATGAGAAGACATCCACGAATTCCTTTAGCAATTCTTCGAGTTGTGCACGCTCAAGATCGTTAAGGGTAACCCATATCCTAATCTTGCGCAGTTGTCTACTAGAACCGAGGTTAATAACAAGAGTTTCTTCTTCATTAACTTGAACACGGTTATGTTGTTTATTATTAACCATATTTAGATCAGTTAAGAATTGTTCATTTAAAAAATCATCATCATCAAAAGTTTGATTAGAATCCAGACAGTTAATGTAAGGCACAACAAGATACTCAAAATCTTTGTTTATTTCATTGATAGGAAAAACAACATTGAGAACCTCGTCAAAAGAGGAATCGATTACATTTGGATAAGGATAGACAACAGAAGAAGAAATGGGTTAAATATTGGGATTAGGGGAGATTCAGTAGGTAGAACTGGCGCAGTATGCCAGTTAAGGAGAGGTATATCAACATCTTTAATCAGTTGGGATGGATCCGGTGACGTAATGCCTGAGTGAACTATACAGAGTGTCAGCCCTAGTGTCTGTAATCTGAAGGAATCTTTGGAGTCACTTTACTTGGTCTCTTTGATATATTTGATGAGCGGTTGTACATGGTGTTGGGAACTCTCAGCCCATGGGTAGCTATCTTGGAAAAAATCTCCATTCCAGGGTTCATCTTCTTGTTTGTATGGTCATACATGGTTCTGAAAATTCGCAAAAGAGAAAGTACTCTCCCTCTTTGATGAATCGTCCATTTAAAGAGTCACCTGGATTAGTCTGGACAAGGTCTAGTCTTCTCTTTAGTTGAGACTGGAGGATTATTATGATCTCTTGTTCTTACAGTTAATACCCCAAACCACAAGGAGGGAAATCCTTCTTTAGTTCAATCGGCTCAAGTATCCCTTGTTGTCTTTTCCCTAGCCCCAGTCCGGGCATGAAGTGCATGTTTCTGAACATCTGAATTACATTGACGTTGCCATGATGGTCGTATTCTAGACAAACCTTTTCTTTAAAGTCGTTCCCTACTAGGAGTAGAAGTGGTTTAACTCGAAACCCTGATAGGAGCATATCATTTAACCCGTGTTGTATCTCAAGGATTGGACTGCTGGTTCTTGCACCATTGGCATTTTCTTCATCTCCCAAGATGGTAATGATCCGTCCGTCAGCAAAGAACTTTAATTTCTGATGGAGTGAGGAAGACACTCCCTTGATACTATGGAGCCAAGGTCATCCTAGCAATAGGTTAAAACAGGCTGGGATGTCAATAACTTGGAATTCAATGACAGGGTTTATAGGGCCAACCCCTATTATGAGCTTTATGGATCCCATCACCTCCCGACGAGTATTATCATAGGCACGCACAACAGCGGAGGTTGGAGCGAGGTCGCTTTCTCTTAGGCCTAAACATTTGAAGTCTCTCAGTGGGCAGTATTCAAGGTGGTTCCATTATCGACAAGAGAGTGGCACGACCTTCCCCATATCTTCGACGGAGATATTGAGTGCATGATTGTGGTTTGGCCCGATCTTGGGAATTTCTTATTCGAAAAAGGATAGCATTCAGGTAGAGGTCAAGGATTCGACCAAATTTATCGCTTCTTCTGGTGTGGTAGAAGGATGCATTGTGGGTCCAGTAAGCAACTTGATCAAAGCCATTTCTGTGTAGCTGAGAAGACATGAAAATCCCCCATCATGAGTTTTCTTTAGTTGATCGAGGATCTTGCTCTCCTAGAGGGTCATCTCTGGCATAGGAAGATTTTCCACGCCCTTCCCTTTGTCATTGGCAGGTAATGAGTTTGGGATATGGTAATGCTTCCCAGATTTGGTCATGTGATTTACTGAAGAAAGGAAGAACTGGAACCCCGTTTCCTCGTCGATCTCGGGTTGTTCTTCCACCTTATTGATTTTTTCGAGGAGTTCTTCAAGTGATATTATTCCACACATGTCGGCTACCGGGCCAGTTTTCTCGAAAGGTTGTTCTTTATTTGAATCTCTGAATTCTTCCCCCCATCCGGTGGCAACAATTCTGTCGTTCCATGTAAAGTCGGTGTATTCCATAACTTCAACGACTTCTTCATACATGTCATCCCATTCTGTGGAGATGTGTAAGGGTGAAGGGACCAGGCGCCCCTGTAGCTTTAGAGCATCAAGTAACTCGGTCATACTACAAATGTTATTAGTTTACCTGAATTATTCTGCCATGATCCGGACGACATCATCCAAGTTGACTTCAATGGTTGATACTACCAAACTGTCTAACTCTCTGGGCCATTTCCATGCTTTCAAGAACAACATACTAAATCTCAGGCAGTCAATGATCCTTTGCGGGGGCAATTTCAGCCCAAACTCTACTAGTTCTTTTAACACCTCTGACAATTCCATGTTTCCATTTTTAGAACGGGTACGGACAGTAATGCATACTCTGGTAAGGAGTGACAGTGCCTGATCAGCAAGGCTAGTAGGATGTAGGAGGAAATATGGGCAAATTTAGAGAGTTTTAGGAAAGTATATGGGTGTGATTTGAGTTGAGGGATCGAATTCTGGGTTCTCTTATAGAAAGATGGCATTGGTATTATTTGGAAGTGGGTTGTGAGTAGTGTTTGGCTTAGGATTAGCTAGTGGGATGATGGTACCCCGATCAATTAGACCTTGGATTACATTTCGGAGGTCAAAGCATTGGTCAGTGGTATGGCCAGCAGTTTGGTGAAAGGCGCAATGGGCATCTGCCTTCAAGTTTCTTGGGAGTGGATTTCGCAATGGAAGGGGATCCAAGGGTTTGATAAGGTTTCGGCATAGCAAGGCTTGATAGACTTTGGAGAGGGGAGCGTGGAGCTTAGTGTATTCCTTTCGGACTGGGACATGGCGGAATTTTAGTGCCCATGATGTGGTTGGTTGAGAGATGTTGTTGATTGTTGAGACTGTAGCACTGGCAGGTTTGTCATATTTTCTGAGGGTGAACTGTTCGGACACCTTCTTTGGTTCAACTTTTGCCTTGGAAAGACCTTCCTTGATTTCTACTCCTCCTTCTCTGAGAACTCGAAAGTGAGGGTATTATTGTCCTCCCATCATTTCTCCGGCATGGGGTAAGAAGTTCTTCTTCACTATGCTGACTTGTTCTTCCTCAGAAGGCCGATTGGTCATAGTTGCTGCTTTTTTCCTCCATCGGGCAATGAAGTTACTGACTGATTCACCAGGGTTCTATTTGAGCAGTTCTAAATCACGACGGGTGACCTCAAGCACTTCATTGTATTTGTACTGTAACATGAATTCCCGGGCTACATCCTCCCAGCTACGAATTTTGGACTCTTTGAGAGACAAAAACCATCGGAGGGCGCTATCCTTCAGAGTTTGCTGAAATAATTAGGCCATCACTTCTTCGAAAGCCCCTAGTAGAGTCATGGAACGGTGATAACTTCAGAAATGAACAATCGAGGGTCCACTTCCTCTGAATTTCTCGATATTTAGCATCTTGAACTTCTCGAGTAGCCTCGCTTTAGGATAAGGAGACATGTGGGTGTAGTCCATGTAATTTCCTGAGATTCTGACTTGGTCAAATTTCTTAGTGAGCATCCTGACGTCTTCTTCGACTTTCTTCAATTCTTCTTCTTTTTGATTAATGACTATAGGCAAGTTAGCCCCATGCTGGGTAAGGATCGGCATCAAAAGCTGGGCAAACGGCGACCTATTAGCAGGAGGGGTACATGGAGCGTGCTGATCGGGAACCTAGATAGGCTCGGGTGGATCCACATCACGAGGAACTAGGGCCTCGGGCTCTTGAGGAACGAAATCTTGGTTTTGTTGCATCTCTCGATCCTCGATTTGGAGGTTGTCAATCTTGGACCCAAGCTGAGCTAGAACTGCCGTCAGATCCGTCTGCACAATGGGTAGTTGATATGTATTCTCCATGGAAGGCGAATGGATTCTGAACTCAGAAGGAGTAATAGGGGAACGGACGAAACTCCGAGGTGACTTGGCTGAAGATCGAAGCCAATAAGGAGCCAGCCCAAGGGTTTGCGATCAACCTGAGAAGGCGCAAAAATGGGGTTTATATATATATATATTTTTTAAGGAAACAGGGATGAAAATATTTTTTTTTGAGAGGGAACGAAAAAATATTTTTGGATTTTTGATAAACAGAGGAGAAATGTTTTTGGCCCCTTTTTGATAAGGAAATGAAAATGTTTTTGGATTTTGGATAAAGAAAAAGGAGAATTTTCCCCTAGAGACGGTCTCAACATGATTATTATAATTATTATGTTCTCACTTGTATTAATTCTCTTAAATGCAAAATGAAATGCCGGAGGTGACGCGAGCCTGGAAAAATTAAATTTGTAATATATGCAAAGCTATGGCTGGACTTATGACCAGGCTCACGGACAGGGTCCCATTTTTAAAAATGCGTGAAAATTTGGGTGGCAAGCCAACTCGGAATTTCGGCAGAGTTTCGGGTTCAAACCGATAATCTAACATGTGTATCCTATGTTTGACACCTATATGCGGGTATGCAGTTGGTTGGGTGAATTAGAAAGGGTTCCCCCCTTTGGCGTGACATCCACGATATACGTCTTGCTCTTGCGAGCAATCGGTACGTGTGGACAAGCCATTTGAGATACCTAAGCGTACGTGAATTGCCTCACTATATACCTCATGGGGACGGTACGTGTGAGAGAGAATTCGATATACTCGACGTATGTGAACGAATTTCCTGCGATATACCTCCCGTCATGACTTCGATTAAGCGGTACGATGCGGGGGGACCGTTCGATATACGTCGAAGGTCATTGGCCAATGGAAGGTGAGAGTCATATCTATTAGGCTAACTGCGCCCTACAGGACCAGCGCCCATCACGAAGTGACCCTCCAGTTACTGGGTACAAATTTGGTCAATAATAATGCTCTTTGGTGATGTCATGTGAATCATGCATGATTCTCTTATTAGTGTCTTATGAGAATGTCTTTCTTTATTATGCCAAACAGGGAGCAAGTACTAATGGTACACCAAGTATGGATGGGTGATGCGTGCAACAGGTGGATATATGTGACCCTAGGTGCACGTGGTGCGAAGTGTACATGGAGAATTTTCTACAAGTGTGAATAGAAGCATAAGCATGGGGTACACATGAGTAATAAAGGGGAACATGCAAAATGGGTGAGAATATAAGAAAACATAACACCCACGTAAATAGAGTCTAGCCCTCAAAATGAACATATAGTCCCCAACAGAGAGCTGCCACTGTGGCCAACCCTCCCGGATCCTAATCCTCGCGGCGGGCAGGCTGCGTGAGAGTGAGGATCCTTAGGTCCCGCGCATCCCTCTCCGGAGCGCTTCGGCACGCTTTAGTTGAGGTGAGGTGAAAAATGTAGAGAGATTAGAGTCGCCAGTCTATTTTACTCAAAACAGATAAAAGAAAAGGGTAAGACATCCCAATGGAAAACATCCAAAGAGATACTAGTGCATACGAAACCAAAATGATTCAAAAAGGGTCCGGAGGCTAAGTTACGAAATGGGAAGGTGTTAGGCACCCATTCCGCCCTTTCGATCTCTCATGGGTTTTTTCTATTTTCCTTTTATTTCCCTGTGATGTGTGTGCATGTGTATATATAGTGGAGATAGGAATCATCAACTTATACCATGGAAGGTAAAGCGAGTCATCCGTAGGAAGGTTTAAAAATAATATTAGAACATAGGATTTACGCGATTATCCCTATGTTAACCGTTATGATGGAACGATAACGTATGTAGAATAATACGCCACTAAGAACAAATATATGTATATATATAATATAAGATAATGGAGATTAGAGAAAATAGAAAATGAGAGGAAAAGTAAAAAGAGTACTCGAGTCTCGAGTTTTACCCCGAGATGCCTACGTAGCCTATAGAGGCATCAAAGTCCACGTAGTTCCCATACAAAACGAGGGGTGGGGTTTATACCATAAATCCAACCGGGGGATTCTCTTATTTGTGTGTATGTGTGTGTGTAGAAAAAGTGTTTTAGTTGTGAGAGAAGTGTAAGAAAAGTGTGAGAATTCCCGTTTGGAATTTATGACCAAACCCTTTTTTTTCATATGAAAATAAGAGATGTGCAATAATACTAAATAAAAAGTATATTAGGATGCGTGAGATGAGATAATAAAAATGCTAAGTAATAAAACAAGTTATTGCCAATTTATGAGAATTTAAGGAGAGAGTTGAGAAAATTGAACCTTCATGAAGATCTTGAACTTGATCTTGAATGATAGAAAGCAGCCCTTAGACTTAGATGATGATGGAGGGTAGTGAATTCACCAAGTTTGATGAAAAGAATGGTGAAAAGTGAAGGTTGGAAAGGGATTTGGGTGTGGAAATCACACTGACTTCGAGAGAGGTTTTGTGGACCTGATGAGAGTGATATGTTTCAGATCTGGGCTCTCCTTGTAAATGAGGTCAGGCCTCCTTTTTATAGGCCCGGGGCATTACCGATCAGCATAGACTTATTCCTTCTAATCGGCAGGTGCGTTTAGGCACACTACCGATAGGCAGGGTCTGGGACCTGCCGTTTGGTAGTGTCTTTCAGGCCATTTTGGAAAATTGGCCGCAGATCGCAAACCATTGATTAGAATCATGCACGGGGTGGATCGGTCTTCAATATATTGGTGAAGGTCACGGACTCGAGAAATAGGAATCTTTGGTAGAGGAAATTAAGTTGGCGCTGGAGTGTGGTTGGTCCATTGTATTATTGATTAATGCACATCATCAAGTGTGCCATGTCGTTGGCCTGCTATTGTTCTTAGTTGCCTTCCATGATGTCTTCTCTTTTGATTGTTAGTTATTTAGAAATTCTTTACTTTCTTTGAGATAAACTATATAGAATGAAAAATCCAAAAGTCATAGAGAGGTCATAATCATATCATAATCGTATATTGAGTTGATAGTAACAATGTGACGAGGCATGTTAAGCCAAAAAAGGGAAGAGATCGTGGCTATTGTCGTTCATAAGGAGTTTTCTAATGCGATTAACATGATCCAAGAAAGTCTTTTGCGAATTGATGTCGTACGTTAGTCAATTTCCTGAACACAAGCCCTAGTAAGGTACACTAATTCGATAACATAAAAGTTAGTTAAACATCCTAACCTATCCTGATTGATTTGGCAACCTTTAAGGACAAAGCCTTATCGGATTTTACCCATAAAATCATCAATTTTCTAATTGTAAAATATAACATCATGAAAATTTACCAATCTCGAGAATAAAAAAAACATATCATGGGGGTTGTAAGAATTTTAGGTCTATAGAAAATACTGTTATGTACTCAAAAGGGTGAGTTTGCCAAAACTATGGGGTTTGGCAATAAATTATGACCCATGGGCCGCGAACATCCCATAACAAAACGGGGAAGGCTGCTAACCCTTAGGTCCAATGTGGCTAGTATCACATAGTACAACCCATATTTTTCCTAAATACAATTCTCCACCAGAAGAGTTATATTACAAAGCCTTTGAGGCATTAATCCAAAGCGAATTAAGTAGTTATGTACAAATAAATAAAATTATAACAACAACTACCTAGTGTATAAGTCATAACGTGTCTAAATTTCCATAAAATGTAAAGAAAGCAGAAAATATGCTCATCTCTAGTTCCCAATCCTTATGGGGTAATGACCATTTCAATAGATTATGAATATTTGGACATAGGACCATCATCGGGGGATATCGATCTGCCCAAAAATCCCAAAATAGGATTGGAAAACAGATCTAAAAAAAGATGAAACCCTAACTAGGGTTTACATAAAAATTTGGGTCGAGTGACCAAACTTCTACCCATGAAATGTAGATCCGGAGATTCCTATAGATACAACACGACATAATCGACTTGATTTATGAGAAACACAATAGAGCACTCATTTTACACAGTCGACGCCAATGTGTTGTCTCTTAAAAATGGTTGTATCAGTGAAAACCATTCCATCAAAGCTATAAACAACATAAAAAAGGTAATAAAGAGAGATAATTAGTGGGAAATACAATATTTAGAATGGTTCAGCCCTTAAAACAAGCAGAGCTCCACTATGGTGTCTTATTCTCATGAGTTATATACAATTAATACAATACTGGGGACCTATCAAGCATGCAACAATAGAAAAAATGGCTAAATCCATAACATACATGTAATTTAGTTAGTGAGGTTGTGTCCTAGTAGTGCAATCTATTATAAGGCCACAACTATGTGATCTGGGTTTGCCGGAGCAGGTGACTGGAGTCGAGCTGCATATATAAAGATATGTTGGAGAGAATTGGGCAGAGCTTCACTGCCCAGTAGTCCTCCCCCCCCCCCCCCTCCCCCCCAAAAAAAGTGAGGGGTGAGCACCTTTATTTATAGTAATGGGTTAGGAAATCACGTTCACTATTCATGTGAGTTAAGGATAAGTAAGATGAGATGGATCTTTTTGAAGGTCGATAGGTTGTAGTCCTTTAATAATGTGTAAGACTCTGCAGTCTTCCTTGGTGATCATATGTTGAGGTGTGATCTCCGCGAATTGGTAAGGTAAGGACTTGAGGTTATGGTCTCGAGTTAAGGGACCAGATGAGTAATATAGTCCATGACCTAGTAAGGTACCAAGTCGTGGGGTCGTGTACAGTCCAAGGCCTTTTTCGGTCCTTAAGTATACCTTATATTTATACGGGTTTCCATCCCACATGTCTTTTTACCTTTGGATGACAAATTTTGGGCAAACACACATGTAATTTGTGTAAAAGTGAATATGAGAGAGATCGATTTAAATATTTCGAATTTATGTGTATATTAAAGAAAAATACATTGATAAACATGGTGAAATTTATGGGAAGACTTAATAGTAAAGACATTAGAGAAAATACGATTAAATTTTGTGCAAATTGCATGAAATTTATTTTAATTTTGTAAGTATGTGCAATTTTTAGATAAGTACTGAACATACATTAGTTGTAGTTTGAAGTTCTCAGATATTATAATAAAATTAATGCCTAGTGTCATTTATACACCATAAATCACATTTAGTCATGAAAAAATGAATATTAAGCAACGGGAGTTTTCATATACATGAATAATGCAACTTGATCGATGTTATCCAGAGGAATATTTATTCAAAAATTCAATTGTTTATCATTGTCGATCCTTGTTCGATCATAAATGAATGTCTAAATTGGATATGTATACATTTTGGTTCAAATATACACGTATATTGCGTTTAATAAAATTGAAAATTATTCATTTTGTGTTTCATTATCAATACATGTTCTTAATTACTAGGTTAAGTGTGAATGAAATATTTAAGGTTTATATTCAATGAACAATGTATGAGAAAGTAGAAGTATTTTGTAGATTGAATGCCTCATTGTAGTTACTGAATTAGATTTTTCTTGTCGTGCTTCTGATTTTCAAATTAATAAAGGTAGATTGTGCGACAAAGGGACGTATTGTTTTTAGGCATTGAGAGTTCTAGTGTACAATGAGGGTGTGGGATAAAAAGTGAAATCTCGATTTTAGTGTGGCATGTTTTAAGTTAGCGAAGAGTGTGCATTTGAACTGATAAGTGACCTATGCATTTATTTTCTAAAGTTATGGATGCTAGAGTCCGAAATGTTAACGAGGGACTATGGTGCACAAACCTCTTAAATAATACCCAAAGTTGCTATAATTTAATTTATAAAGTCTTAGTGATAATACATTAACATAACAAAATAAATCTTTGAGCAAGGTTTAGATACGTTGAATTTTTTATGAACTTTTTCATTATTACGATAGTTTAGTAACTTTTATTTTAATATGGCAGTAAGTGAATTTTTGAGTTACAATTTTTGGTAGCATTAAATTAAAAAGTATCCTTCCGCTATAGCTGCCAAGGGCAATTGTTGCTCCCTTGCATTATTTTTGGTTACTCTATAATTTAGCATGTCTACAAAATATACATGTACAAAGAAATTTATAGTTACAATTATGTGTCATAAGGGCACATTTGAACATTTTCCAACACACACACACACACACACACACACACACACACACACACACACATATATATATATATATATATATATATATATATATATATATATATATATATATATATAAAATAAGTTACAATGGTGTTTTTACTATTCATAAGTTTGGAAGACATTCAACGGTTCGGATGAAAGGCAACAAGGCTAGAGATGGAGGGATGAGATCATTTTGATGCATTTTCCTCCTTTGCCCTTTTATTTTTGGTTCCCACCTATTTTTTAAGACTTATTTCCTTTCCCCATCTTGCTCAAAATTCAAAAACATGGGTAAAATAGGAAATTACACCTTTGGTCCCCACACAACCAAGAAATACACAAACACTACACCCCGTTCTCCTCTCTCGATCGTTCTCAACTCTCTCTCTCAAATCAACAGGTATCATTCTCAACTCTCTCTCGTCGCGCGCGCGCACACACACACACACACACACTCACTCACTCACTCACTTAATTTCTTCATCTCCTACAATACATACGCACATACATGGGATTTAGGGCTTTGAAAACAGATCTGAGAACCTGGGGAGATTATGATTTGATTTGGGTTTATTTTAGGGCTTTGTTCATTTTGATTTCATTTAAGATCTATTTCGATTTTTTTTCATTTTGTTTTATATATGTTCACATATATGCTTATGTGTTGGGATCTATTTCGATTCTTTCTTTCACAGGTTACTCATTTTGTATTTTGTAGATTATTTTTTGTTTCAAAAATTATTTTATTTGTGTTTTGGGATCTATTTTTTTTTTGTGTGTTTTGTAGATTATACTTGGGACAACCTAACCATGTATACTCATTTTCTTCTCTTTATTATGTATCTATTTATAGATTTTATGTTTTTTCCCTGTAGTGATGGGAAGTTTTATGCATTATAGGTAATATTTCCAGTGCTAAAATGCATGTTTTAGGTTTTGGAAGTTTAAAAATCAGGGGAAAAGTTGATTTAACAAGGGTTCACTTAATTGCAGTGGTGGTTTAGGTTTCAATATAGAACAATTAGGTTTAATTAGGATTTTCGGTCTATGAAAAATTTCAAGTTATTATTTTTCTTCTTTGTCATCATCCTCATTTGATTTTGGTTCTCACGTGACATATTTTAGTGTTCTCAATTAATTATGTAAATAATATAAGGAATTTGTTCTATACTAGAAGACATTGAAGGTTATTATACTTTTGCAAAGTTTTTATTTTATTTTTTGTGTGGTCTTTATATTTGTTAGTAATGATATTCCTTAGTCTATATATGGTCCCAATTTCCACTGAACCCAACTATACGACCCCAACTATACTATGTTTACATACTGAATATACTTTTTTATTTGATTGCATATCTTATGTTTTTAATTTTTATTAACTAAAGAGAACCATGTTGTTAGTGAACATTCGTAGGTGTTCAACACCTTAATTGGTTCTTTTAGTTGACTTGAATCGTTGGTTTTGATTTGATTTGATTTGATTTAATTGTAGATATGTGAGTTCCATTGTTTAGGGTTTAAAATTACGGCTTTTAGTAACTGTTGTAAAGTTTAGAATTTAATTTTGGTTTTGTAATTTTAATCAGGTATACTCCCTTTCTCTCTCTAAAATATATGTTTTCACTTTAGGATGTTTGGTTTTAGAGTTTTAGATGTATATTTTTGTTAATTTTGATTTTACATATACCATTTGGGTTTTAAATATGGTAGTTTTTTTATTTAGGTTGTTATGACTTGATTATCTAGATTCTATTTTCACTAGACTTGACTTATTCATCCATATATAGGTTTTTGCTTCAAATGCATATTTAGATATGGGAACGAGTCGACGTTGGTTCCAAAACCATTATACATTTTGAGTGATTTGGTGTCTTATTTATGAGTAATTCTCGAATTCTAGACTTAATGTTCTACACTTCTTTTTATTGTTAATTGTGGTTACTCAACATGTAGTTGTCCTTTTGTTCCTCAAGAAAGTTATATTTATGTGATGGTTTGTTTTTTGAAATTGTTACTGATATATCAGGAGGTTCTAATTAATATTTTCTTCCTCCAGGACTGTGATTGTTTGAAAAGGGGAACAAGATTTGAGTAACATTTGGAGAAGTTACATTGGGCATTTCAAATTGTCTAATATCAACACTGTGATTGTTTTATTATATTTTTTTTATTCATCCTATCCATTTCTTAAAAAACTATTTTATTACACTGGAAACAAGTTACATTCATATTTCAAGTTTGAATGTTCTTCTTCTTGCATTTACAAACATAGAAATGAGAAAAAGGAGTATGACAACGGACATGGCCAAAGAATGGCTTCCCAAGAAGAGGCAGAGTATGAATTGTGCTCTTCTGCATTTCTGGATCAATCAAATTGTGCACCATACTCCTATGTTGCTTTCTGAAAATGTCCTGGGCATGCTTATAGAGCTCCATGTCAAGATTGTTAAGTGACATAATCTCCCGACGAATCGATTTAGCAACATTACAATGATCCTCCTTTATACATCATTGTGTTTGGATCTTACTTAAGCTAGAAATGCAAGTCTCATAATCTTCCATAAGTTTTCCTATAGTCATATTTTCATTTGCTGATGCAACCTTTTCAGTTGATGAAGTTTTCTTCGAATTTTAGTCTGAGCTGCTATTCTGATGATGATAAGTATCAGGCTCGGAATCTAGAAATGAATATCTCTGTTCTGATATGCTATGAGCTGAGCTTGATTATGTTAACTGCGAAATGACCTGCGTGCCAACCACATTTGCAAACATTATGGCAGATTCTCTGTGATTCTCAGTAAGACCAATATATGGGAATACGAAACCTTTAATTTTTTTTACTGTCGTTTGTTTTGGTTTAGTTTTAGTACCTTTATTTTTCTATGTATGCACGTATTCAAAATGGGATTATGTTTGTGTTTAATGTCACACGTGGGGTTGACATACAAACAATTCATTGTCCTTGAGTATAAAATGCACAGTGTCCTATTATTGTTTAAAATTCCTTTTTAGCATTATCTTAGTTCCCATAAATCGAACTCTAGGTTAGTTACTTGATTTGTTTTAAAATTTTGAATCTTGCCATTTTCTTCAATAAGTAAGTTATTGCCAATTTTGTTCAGGATTCTTTGGGTGAAGAATAAGTCATTCAAGACCAGGTCAAAATTATTGGTGGTTATCCTGATGGAGTTCAAATGGATTAACAATCCATCAAGACGAAGCTAAAGCGACTTGATGATGAAAAGGGAGCCATAGAAAAACATATTAGGTGTTGAGAAAAAAAAGAGGAATTTCCATCATGATTGGTAGGTCATTATTGATTTATGGCATTCCCATCTATTTCGTTTTTAAGGTAGCTTCATTTAAGACACACACACACACACACACACACACACACACACACTTTTATTAGTGGAATATATTAGGCATTTTCAATTGAGGCATTTTATTGAGTCAAATTTATTGGAAAAAATTCCATTTGTCTTCATCACTAGCGCTGATAACTGTCGTGGACCTCAAGTTGATAAAGAGACGTATAATTATTTTGGTTCTTACTTTTAGCTTATTCAAAGATGATAGTTTACTTATTCCATCAAAGTTTCACTTTGGAATTGATTTTTAATTTTTTATCAATTCGTTGAAATCTTAATCATTTTGTAATAGATGAAATAGAAGAGGTCGCATGAAGGAGAGTTTGGATTGGTAATGGTGATGTTTCAGTTGATGCTATTGTTGGGCTCTCTTGGGCTTTCACAATAGCCAAGCAAAAGGCCTATATACCCAAGGACAGACATGTTGGTCTCATTATAATTCTATATTGTTGGCAATAAGTACCGGTGGTGTTTATTTTAGTAACCTTTTTCATGTTCAAATATATTGTCACGGTCATAACCTTTTTAATGTATCATCGTTATGGGGTTGTCGACAAATCAATAATTGACATGTGCGATACTCCCAATATTGTTACTCCATAATCGCTTCTTTAGCTTACCCATAAACCGATATTTAAAACTATAAGGGCTGTAATTATGTCACTGATTGTACTTGGCTTTTGTATTGTTTCCATATAAAATACAGAGTACATATAATTGTTGTTGGTTGATTCAGGTGAAATATTTGATATTGAATTTCATTTTCACTGTTTTCTTCAAGCAGTAGTTTTACTATTACATTTCGTGAAGTTGTGAGAGTTCATGATATAGGTACTACATTTATCTACAACACATAACTTTTAATTTCATTTATCAAAAAACTGTTTGTGCTTGCCATTACTTTGTGTTAAACTCTATTAAGTAAGTAAGTTCCTTGCCTTTTTCTTCAGGTATCTTCACAGTAGCGGGAATGGTAGATTCATTTATCTACCATGGTCAGAGGGTTCTAAAGAAAAAAGGGCAAATCGGCAAATTTAGCTAATGTGTGTGTCCATTCAGCATGTTTTGCTTAACAAGGATAATGCGAAAGAGAGGATTATTTTTTTTTCGCTCTTAGAGGCACTGGCTTCTATTCACTTCTGAGTACGCAGTTCCAGTTTGGTTAGTCCTGCAAAAACCATGCCAATTTCAATATGATAATTGGCATTTGCAACTTAATTATCTTATAAAGTATTTGATGTGATTTGACTGTATAAATTGAATTGGAGGCCATGTGCTTAAAATAATTAATTAGAGGCTTATCACCATGTTTCTCATAAAAATGTATAGATTGAATAAAGTTAATATACTTTAAATAAAAACCAAAATCTTCAAACATGATAATTAATTAGAGGATTATTTTTTTCTCTCCTAGAGGCACTGGCTTCAATTATCTGCGTGATTTGTCGAATTAAGGATCTTTATTGAAGACTAAAAAATGTTAATAATTTCCTTTGTATGATTTCTTAAACAACCCTTTGCACATTTTTTATTGTTGGTAGGTGTGATTTATACTTGGATAGCCAATGTTCAAGGATCTTTGTGTTTAAGTACTAAGTAAGCGAGCAAAATTGTGTGTTTAAGTACTAATTAAGAGAATGTTCAAGTAATAAGTAAGCAAGAAAGTCTATTAGTAGTGGCGACAACAAAAGCAAGTCTATCAGTAGTAACTCGAATAGAATGCTGTCAGTGGTACAGTTTATATTTTGCGTTTCAGTGCTTTGATAAAAAAAACGCAGTATAACTTAAGTTTTCTTCTTTTTATATTTGGATCCATATGTGCCATCCTCCATGATTGTGTGTGTTTTTAATATGAGATATTAATAAACAATTAGTATTGACTTTGATGTCCCCATAGGAGAATTTTAGGCCACCACCCATGTAATTTGTTGCGATCACACTTCATTATTGAAATAACTAACAAATTTGGAGGTGAATTACTTCCCGAAATGACATTCATCCTTTGTTTTTGATTTACATCTACGAGAACTTTAATACTTAAGTTTAGTTTGTCATTACATCTGTTGTTGTTGGTTACATATGCATAGTGTATACCCGTAACCTTATCACGTTTCCAATAGCCATTCACGTTTTTTTGCAAATGCGAATCTTCATTTTCTTTTGTTTCCAATAGTTACTTTTTTATCAGATACAAATGTGAGCATAATCTTGATATTGTAATTTACTACGAGCAGCAGCGAATTCGCAAGGCAATGAATGGAAACCTCACAGGCGATCCTGCTATCCCCGATAAACTAAATGTATACTCCATCGATATCCGTTTTATCCCCGATGAGCTCTCAAGCCCGGTCAACATGTTGGTATGGCACGTGAAGTTCTTGTTGTTCAATGACCCCTCAACTCGATCAACATGACAACGAATATGATGTGACTGATCAGTTAGTAAAGGAATCAATAGAACATGGTGGCAACGGAAAGCGTGTTTCAGAAAGGAGGTTAACGAGTTATTTTGGTCTTTAAAAGTAATATGATTTACTTTTTTGTTATTTTCTATGAGTCATTTCTTAGAAATCCGCTTACATTCAATACATTGATGTGAATTTAGAGTGAAGGACAATATGCAAATGCTATTTTGTTATTTTAAAATTGAATCAATAAGTCAATAATAAGATCTTACAAATTCCTATTAGCATCAATATTAGATTGCTTACAACAATTCTATTTGTGCCATTTTGGTTTTCCTTGAGTAGATACTTATTATGTGATATTTGAGTACTGTTTTCCTAGCTCATTTTGGAAATTATTTTCATATGTAGGAATCCATCCAGGTGTTGCGAAGAAGGATTCCCCTGAAATTATTCCATCACTTATGAACGTTATAGGTGCAAATGAAGTGTATGGATTTGACAGTGTTATAAAAAACACTGATGTGGATACTCAATCCAACCAACAGCCTCTCATCCTTCTAGGTTTACGTTACAGTATTTCAGCTGTTATAAAGAGGGTCAGAGGTATTTCTGGATATTATAGTGTCGCGAAGGATGATGAACTTATTAATGTATTTCATCGTCTTATATTACAATATTTCATGTCTCCATTACAGCTGAGGGGCTGGTTTACATTACAGTATCGACATCCATGTTTATGTGGATATTGATGTGGATACTCAATCCATCCAACTGCTGCATGTCTCCATTACAGTATTTCAGCTTCTGGTTTGGGAAGAAATACCTTTGACCCTCATTTACTTGGAAGAGACATCCAAGGTATGCACTGCCGATTGCAACTAGAGTGGGGTAATATCAAGTGGACGATGCTTCTATTTCTTATGCTGAAGAGTGAAATTGGTGAGATGTATGTATGTGGGTTGAAGCACACATGCATGTGAGGCAGCCTCGAGAAAAGGCGCTGGTCTTTTTCTGGATACATTGTTTGTCTCCATTACAGTATCTCAGTTGTTGGTTTGGGAAGAAATAGGTTGGGGTAATATAAAGTGGACGGTGCTTCTATTTCTTATGCGAAATAGTGAAATCGGTGAGATGTATGTACGTGGATTGAACCACACACGCATGTGAGGCAGCCTCGGGGAAAGGCGCTATGACTGGGCTTTTAATAGATACCTGGATAAGTTTTCACTTTATGAATCCTTTATATGTTTTAAGGTTAGTAAGTTGAATCTTAATTAAATTTTTACATTTCCTTAGTTTATTGATTGTTCTTTGAAGGTGTGTACATTGAAATGATTGTGTTTTTAACCAGATTTTGATTAAATTAAGTTTCAATTTTGCTAATTAGTTGATGATTTCGTATCTTCTATTTTTTTGCAGTTTCAAGGACTCAATTTCAGCAAAAAAAATTCAACGTGTACAAAATCAACCGATAGATAGAGAGATCCGCAACATACTTCGAAGGATTTTAGGTAATGCGAAGTTTTAAACGACCTTGAATTTTCACCTTTGCAGAAAAACAATTTTCTCAAAATCAGAATTTTGTATTTGTTTGTGTTAGTAAAAGTAAGTCTTAACCATAGTTTATATGGAAGAAACATTGATTAGTGAATGATAATTTGGTAGATGGACAATTAAAGCATGATGGATGATAAGAATGATAATAATAGCCAAAATTGAGATGCATTATTAGTGAGAGTGGAGACCCGATCGCCAGTGGTGGATTTTGGATTACAGTGGGGGAACCGTGAGTGCATCCCTTAACCACCTGCTGAGAACGAGCCAACACCGCCCATAAGCATCTGAAGAACAGTTAAAGTGGGCGACATCTTTCTCTTTATGCCAGCCACCAGTAACTTCAAAAGCAAGGGCAAAGTGTGAGCTCCTACATTCAGCTTGACATCGATGATCCCCTCCAACATATACAGACCTTGGCTCCTTTAGACCTGTCACACTAGGGAGATCAGAACGAAGTGGCTCGACAATAGACAAAAGCTCCTCATGTTGAACCCCAAATGTGACCAGAACCATCCGAGGAGCATTATAATTTTCTACAACAAATTCTGCCAAAGCATCACTATTTAATCTGTTTAGCGTCGACTCAGGAGCCAAAAGTGGATCGGCAATTGCACCAGAATAACTAGCAGAGTGAATAGCCTCCAAAAGTAAACCCGCTCATAAATCATCGTACCAATGACTAAAGCTTGCCAACTATCGATTGGCAAGAGCATTTGGTATTACGATTATGAATCTACCAATGCACAAAAGCTTGCAGACGATGGATTTGCCGACTATGAACTTATTGATAGATCGTCGTACACATGCTATTGATTTGCTTATACGTTTTAATTATTTCACTGAAATTAAAATGATTATTCATTTATTCTCTCTGTAAATATGCGTGGGTGTATATTTTTGTGAACATTGGACATGCCTCTGACCAAGAACAAATAATATCATGTTGACACATGTGACATGCTCTTGGTGTTGATCATACGTCAACCTATGAGTTTGCGTGACTAGGGTTGTAAATTGATTTGTACCCATATGTGAAAGATTTTTGTTTTATGGAATTCTCAATTTGCATTTTGAGATTTTGGGTTTAGATTATATACGAATCAAAGGAATTATGTTCATTTTTCAATAACTTTGGTTTTGGTGTATATTCAATGATGATTTGTATACATTTGATGACATGTGTTTACTTATCAGTGCCGAGATGTCTAATTCATTATTGTGTAAAATTCATTTTTATTCGAATATTTTGTTTTTCCTCAAATGTGTAAAATGTTTATTTTTATATTTGTATACTCTCATTCACATTTGGATGAACTTACTTTTTTGGATGATACTAGAATAGTGTATTTAAGTAAATACTCATAACGGGTTATCATGGGATCAAGCATGTTTTCCTTATAATGAAGGTGGATTGAAGTGTAGAATTCAGTTTGACATTATTAAGGTAGCTAACTTGAACCGATGATGGAAATTAAAGATCAACAAGGTTCTACGGGCCAATTTCATGAATCAAAAGTACAAGAAAGGCTATGCTCAAGGGTTCAATTACGTGAGTCACATTTATTATTGATATTGCAGACCAGTTTATTATTTACAGTGGATCAGTATAATATGGACATATTCTAATCAGGGGGTGGTCACTTTCAAGACATCCAACTTGATTATATAACCTAACACTATTTCATTTTGCAATAAATTTATTTTGAACCCGTTTACTTGATCAATCATATTGTCCCCCTTGACCCTCTAATACATGAAATTTTTTTCACCTAATTTTGACATGTTTAACAATTTTGACACCTAATTTTGTATACACATTTAATATGAGTAAAAACAAGACTAAAATGTTAATACATGATAATACTACTTATGAGCATGACATCACATGACATCATATAATTAACTTAAAAAAAATAGCATTGTAATTTCTTGATGAAAATGAAAATTATATAAGAAATTTTATTCTCTTTGTATATAAAAGTATTCTTTATTATATTCTTGTTGATAAGAATTTTCAGTTTCTGTTATGAATGATCTTTTTCTTGAAATCTTAATTTTTTTATATATCCTTATGTGCGTAGAAACCTTTTAATATAACTGTTATTATGTAATAACAAAGGTATGGTGGTCGAGGAGCACAGCTGGAGGAATCTGTTTGGTCAAAACAAAACACAACTTCGAAGATAAAGCAAAAAGGAACATGAAAGGAATCAACTCAAAACAAAAAGAAGGAACATGAAGGCATCACTTCACCCCTTTACAACTTATTAAACCGTACGTACAAAGCATACCAAAATTGAATGCATATATTTGTCAAGCTGTATTCGAACTATAATGTATGGATTATATCAATTCTTACTAATATGTGATGTGTATCTTTCGAATTCTTACTACTACATGATGTTCATTTGTATTCACACCTTATTTCCTTTTCCGTATAGAAGGTTAGAAGTGGAAGATGCCAGTATATGTATGGGCGCTTGGTTTACTTTTGCATAGTAATACATGTTATTGTTAGCATATACGAAGGTTAAAGTAATTGTTTTCTGAAAATTTTATGTTACATATCATAAAGGTATATACATATCGTAAATTTTAAGTTACATTAACTGATACAAGTATTATTTGTGTGGTTGAAATGAGATTTTGTTTGAATGTAGTTTCATAGATATATGATGATAGGACTAGAATTTACAACTTGCGATATTGAGATCGCATTGATGATAATTTGTATACTTTTTGTAGTCATTTCCCCAATTCGCATTATGGATTTGAGTGTAATGTTGTTGGAATTAATAAAAATTCATATATTAGTTATGACGATGTTGTTTAGAGGAGGTCCAAACTGGACTAATTGTTGGGGTGATTTTTTTATTATTTTTAAACGAGTTGGATAGTCCTACAATTAGAGGAAACTTTGCCCAATATTTATAATTTGTTAACAAATATTTGTGTTGTACAATAGTTAATAATTATTACGAGATTCATGATGGATTAAACACGGTGAAAATTGTTTATCTGTTGGGAAATAAATGATGCATGGTCCAATCAAGGATGCACACTTTTGAAAATTTGTGTCGTGCCTATCAATGAAATTATTTATACTCAATTAAATAATTTTGAAAAAAAATCCGTCCTTCAGAAAAATTGACCATGATTGATATTTTGAAAAATTATACCATAATACAAAACTTTTATCACTTGACACCACGATTCATACCCGGGAGAATTGTCATTGTGTCTTTAGGCATGTACAAGACTTTAGAAATTATGACAATTTAAAAAAAAATATATATTTTGTTTTGTTGGAGAACAATTTTTTTTCGTTTTGCAATTACGTACTTCGAAAATTTTCATCGTTTTGCAATTACGTACTTTGAAAATTTTCGTTTTGCCCTCGGGTTATGACCAATTTTTTTAAAATTACATTTTGTTTTCTTAGCAAACGATTTTTTTTCCTTTTTACGATTATCAGCGTGCCTTCAAGCACGGGCATACCCTAGTATGTATATATATATATATATATATATATATATATATCAAGGTTCTAAAAAACGCGGGGCGTGATCGAGGCGTGGAGGCCAAGCCTTAAGCCTTTGAAGCCTAGGCGGGTCTTGGCGTAAAAAGGCGTCAAAAGGCGTTTAGGCCTTCTTAATATATTTTAATATTTTTTAACCATAACAAGGCTATTAAAAAACTAAAATTGTACATATCATAAAAATATGTCTGAATATTTACAAATTAAAGTACTATTTGATTATTTTGGATGAGATAATGGTCTGGTTTGTAAAAAAATTCTTTAAAAGACGATATTATTTCACTAAAGCATTGTTCTTTTTAGAAAAAAAAATGCGCCTTAAGGGTTTTACCAAGAATAAGGCGTGAAAAACTTAAGGCGAGGCGTTTCTCCCAAGCCTCAAGCCTAGGCGGGTTTTTTAGAACAGTGATATATATATATATATATATATATATATATATATATATATATATATATATATATATATATATATATATATATATATATATACTAGGGTATGCCCGTGCCTGAAGGCACGACGATAATTTTTCAAAATATCAATCGTGGTCAAGTCAGAAAAGTTTTGTGTCACAGTATCAATCGTGGTCAATTCTGTTGACGGTACAACGAATACTTCCAATCTATTGAATTGACTAAATTGTTTTGTAAAATATTTAATATTATAATAAAAAAATGCACACAATTTTTCAAATTTTTGGTAGATATTCATTTGTTTATATGACATTCACTTGTTTTAAGCACCAAAAATTAACCCAACAGCACTACGAAAAGTCCATCCGAGACATAATATAAATAAAATCGTAGATTAAACATATTTTTCACATCATATAAACAAATCCCTATAAATAGAAAATATATCCCTATAAGTAAAAAAAACACATAATGCATTTGAGACTACAACATTCACCCAATAAATTGCAACATTGTGCATTATTCTCATACTTCTTGCGAGATTAACCATTCTAGTAGATTGATCCACACAATTGAATCACAAATTTACAGAACACATTTTTTCAAATCCAAGATTCTCATCGCCATTATGCATATATACATTGCGCAACAGCTAATCGATGCAATATAACGAACATAGTTTGAAAAACAACTCCATCTAACTACATTTAACAATAAAAAATGAATTTTCAAAATCATTTAATGATATTCCCTTCGTTTGATGCTCTTCGTAATGTCATAGTTATGACAACATAAAGCCATTAATTGGAAATATATCAGAGAATAAATAAGTAAGAATGGAAGACTACAACATATTATAGTTGAAACTAAAGGCATGGAGATACTTTTCTTTAAGTATTGGCACATGCATAATGTAAGTCAAAAATATTTTTTATATAGCATAAATTATTTTAAATAGTTTAAAAAAATTTAGACAGAATTTTATCTATTTATAAGTCTATCAACCATATTTAAAAAGTAAAAAACATCAACATAAATGAATTACATGTATTAGAAAGATAGGAAAACATTAAAATACAAACTCGATAAAATGTAATATGTGATATACTAAAGGCTTTACAATGAACGTTGATAAAGTAAATGAACCTTTAGTAGTCATTAATGATTTAATGAAAATGCACATCCAATCCTCTATTAAGAAATGGCACATTAAAATGGTCATAAATAAAGAACTAATAAATATAAGTCAAATATCAGAAATTCCTTTAAAAAAAGATTGTGCCAGACTTGGCACAATAAAAGCAGTCATAAATAAAAAACTAATAAAATATAAGTCAAATATCAGAAATTCCTCAAAATAAAGTTTGTGCCAATTTTAGACATGGTACACTGATGGGAAATAAATTGGCATTCTTTGTCGTGTGAAAATTTTCTAATACTAAATCATGTCAATATTATCGTGATGTGTTATATTATTCATCTTTTTACTTGTGTTATTCATGTTTTGTGATGTTATTCGTGTTGTTTCTTATTTTGTCGTGTACTGTCGCATGTAATTATGTGTAAAAATTATTAATTAGTCATGTCGTGATTTCAAGGGCTCATATTTGTTTTAGCTAAGAAACACGATTTTATGTCGTGTTCATGTCCATATGCTGAGATGACCTTATTTATCTACTCTTCTTCATTCAGATCCATTAATTTCTTCCCCTGCTACAGCTACGTGTAATTAGATGTAAACAAACAAAAATAGTACAAATACCCCATCATCAAATGATCCAACTAACAAAAACCGAACGATATCATGTCCTTAAGCTCAATTGATTGATCTATTACCTATCGTGAAAAGGATCATATATATTAGGTACTGAAAAATATAGCCAAACTAAATAGACATAACATAGTTTATACTGCAATTCCATTACATGATTTAAATGCATAATTGGCACACAATTTAATACGTATCCCATGTTGCACAACTTGAAGGATCTGAGCCTTATAGTGGGAATCCTATTACTCTATTTACATCAGATTCAACTCCATTTGTAACTCATTATGTAGGGTTCACACATAGTACTACAGTTATATCAACGCAGCCATTTCCATTCTTCCAACAGCTATATCCTCGTAACTACTTCACCCGCGTTTATTGGCTCCAAATGACTACCAATTGTTAGGCCACAATGGATTCCCTCAGCAACCTTCAATTGAGAATGTATATCAACCACCAGCTACAGCTATATGAGGGGTTAAATATTCAATCATCGTAGAATCCGGGAACAAATGCAATAAACTCAATACATTTTGGGATCCAATCCGAGAACCAATTCCTTTTACAACATTTGTGAACGCTTTAAATATAAAGATGAAGTGTGGAACCTATTACGCTGCCTTGAATCAGACGCTAGAGACACCAACTGCTTGGTTTTTTATCCGAGCATTCGCTCTCATTTTGTGGGTCCTTCGATCTGCTGCATCTGTATAGAATCTGATGTGAGCATTCACTCCCATACATTGCATCTAATTGGGGCACACACTGCATATAATTGGGCTGAATATAATCGAGGAATACTGTATATACAATGTATCTTCTTCGTCTTTTGGCATGCTGCATAAAATCAAGAAAAGAAGGACAAAGTTAGGTAAAAAAAAATTAAGATTTAAGTTGCAGGTGGTTGTTTAGCATAATAACATTGGGGCACACTATCGAAGCACTATCAAAAGAAAGCAAATTTACAATAAACGCATCTGTGTATGGGGGGTTAACGGGGGAATTTATGCAAGCACTTTACAAAAATATGCGTATTGCTTTCGGCTCGACTGGAAATGTGTTGCTTTGGGTTCAATTTCTTAAATATGCGCGCCAAATACAGTATAGATTTTAACTGGAAACGTGTTGTAGTACACCAAATACAGTATATATTTCATTTCTTCATACACCTCTTCTCTTTTTATGATGGACAGTACGCCTATTATTTTAAGCAGTGCTGTTAGAATTAATATTTGTATACCTTGATAATTCAGCCATTAATTAGAACAAAACTGGCCTGGGCTTACTTCATCGTATAAGAGTTCCCGAGTGGGCATACTTCATCGTCCTTCTCTGTCCTGGGCTTTTTGTCGCTGTATTTATCGGTAAAGATAAAAGTGTTTGACCGTAGTGGACATGTTGCAAAACTATGCAGTGTTTTACTCTTTGTATCACTTGTTGGCATTTCTTGAGTGGATGACTATCGGCACCACTGGAAAGGTGTCTTTGTTGGAGGTCTCTTAGTTCTTTTCAGGTGTGATAGTCTCCGCACTTTGCTGTCTGCAGTTTTTCCCACCCCCATATCATGCTGAAGGATGGGGTCCTTATGCGTATTTTCAAGTGTCGACGGAGTTATGCACAAATTGATCAGCTCCTGATGTTCCTCTCAATGGGAAGGACATGTGGATTCAAGTTGAGAAGGTCGGTCAGGGGCTTTGCAATGTTTCCACATCATAGCAGCAGTTATACTGCTTGACTGAGAAGACTGTTTCCACATCAGAATTCATGAAGCAATCTGTGATTTGAAACAAAATGAAAATATTAAACTATCAACTGTTGGTGAACTTTTTCTTATTCTTATAAAAAATTCTAATAAGGTCAGCTGTTGTAAAAAAATGAATGAGAATGGTAATAGAAGTTCATGTTTCACCAAATTCATGAAGTCTTATCAAACATATGGATTAGAAACCAATAATAGTAATATAAGATTTTAATTTCACTTTATAGAAAAGGAATGAATTAAATTATTTCAATATAATATAATAGTAAAGTATCTTATCAATGACACCAAAGTCTTTACTACAAATTATCCATCACCAATCCAAAAACCATGAGAAACATTGTATAGGCCTGCGTAATGCTTAAGATTTCAACCCCTCCAACGGCTGCTTCCAGTTGAGCTTGAAATTTCTCCAAGTCTAGCTCTTTGGAATAATGTTTCCGCCTTAAGCTCTAACCGTATTATCTCCTGTGTAAGAAAATGAAGAATAAAAACCCCAGTTGGAATGAAAAAAATAATATAATTGAGTAAATATACCAGTTTGAAAGATATTATTAAGTACTAATATCATAACAAATTACCACTAAGATATGATCATTCAGCTGGCCAGACCCATCGCCCAAGCTGATGTAAATGTTTTACCATCAAGATATATGTTCTCCCCTTTAATTCTCTATTCATTCTCACGTCTAGTTCATCCGCATTCAACACAAATGGTGAATCCAATGCCTGTCATGAAAATGTGTGTTAACTTTGGATGTCCATTAAAGTTGTGTTAGAAAACATAAAATCAACTATTCTACAATATACATGTACAAAATGTATCTTATACGCTACATCAAAAAATAAAAATCACAGGAGACAACAGAGGCATACCGAACATAAAAAAATAGCTCATGTAGTCATCATGCAAATAGTCCATCTATCTACCAATAAATTTTCCCTCAAAAATATTTTGCATCACATATAATTGTGTAAATCCCACTCCAATTAAGGAGAGATGGATCAAGTTCTGACCACTCTAAATTAAATGACATTTAAACATTTTACAAAACATCAACCATCAGAGTGTTAAATTAAATGCATGATAACGCTATTAAATTTAATGCATGATAATTACAAACATAATATGAACACATACTGATTATGAATAGAATATGGCATATTATGAAGAACGAAGGGCTGAATATATGGAATCTTTCTAACTGAGGGATAGGGTTGGCTGAGACAAACTCCTACTTTTGTTCACGATGGCCCCTGCATTCAAAATTATAAATATTATAGGAAGAATAGCTATGATGGACAATTCATTGACAAATATAAATATTAATACCTTACCATTAATTGAAGTAAATAATAAGTTGAACAAAAGGGCATAGTTTCAAAGGCCTCACAGTTCAGTTGGTCTAATATGTTGAAATACTCTCCGCAAAAGATGACTACAAAATTGGGAGCCAATGTCCTTGCTTGGGAGGACTTGAAGTAGAAATAAAAGTAATTCTTAGAGATCGGTAAGGACACCATCCGTTATAATCACCAAGACAAAATACGTGTTGATATTGTAGGAGAGGGACTGGCCAACTACTTCTGCAGCCTTGTTAATTACATAACCAAATAAAGTGGATCCAGAAAGGTCAACATTCTGCACATCACTTGAATAAGAACGTATCCATGAGGCCTTCTTCTCTTCCAACCTACAAAATGAGCATCAAGACATTCAAGGAAACACACAATGAAATGGGATGTATATAGCATCCTGAACAACAAATACAAAGTAAATTACGAATATAATTATTATAAAGTAAAACATAGTCAATTAAATTAAATTGTGGCAACAACTCCATTTTATTATACCCTAGGAAAATCAACAAATTAGTCGAGACATAAACTATGAGGGAATGCATATTTAGGGAGGATATAAATTATAACATAACATTTAAAGATTCAATGAAAAATCTAAACTTTGTGATAAAATAGTTTGATTGAAAAACGTGCATTAACTCTCTTATGAGCATAAGTCTACTCAGATGGATGGCAAAGCTAAATGAAACTCAATGTTCGATAAATAGTGGATGTGTGCAGTAAATCGGTTCAAATCGGAAAAAAACTCGAACCTGGGTAAGAAATGTAACATAACAGTTGTTCTGGTATAGAAGATGAAACAAAAAAATATCTTCAAGAACTATTTAAAGCACGAATTTAGATTAAAAAAAATCACTCAGTTGATGAATAAAGCACATATTTGAGTTATTCCTAAAAAAAATCACATGATTGATGACTAAAGCACCTATTTAGACAAAGCAATGTTTAAATAATTTGAAACTAACATGAGAGGAGGGGTATTATAAAGTTTCAAGAATATACCTAATTCCATACCTAATACCCCAAGTCTTGAAAACATTTGTGATGTTTCTTGTCATTGTTACAATATGTGACAACTACCATTCGTAATTTCCACAAGTTTAACGCGTCACAATTTTTTTTGCGGTATTCATTATATGATAGTTAACATTCATTAATTTCTCTAATAGTGACCACAAATTTTATGTACCTTCTATTGCTCAAGAAATTGGTCTCAATGTATGATAAGCACAAATTTCGTCACGCGTATAAAAAAAACTGAGCACGTGAAAAGATATTGTCATTGTTTTCACACCCACACAAAAGTAGATTTCTTTATTCGCACTATGTTTTCGACTAAATTACCCAACTAGTGGATATATTTGGGAAATAATAGGGATATGAGAAAAATCTCAATTTTTAAATCTATAACTCTATAAGATAAGGATTGTCTTTGGCTAAAACACACGAAAAAAACCAGCTTTCTCTTCACAAATTTTTTCTACGTTTTTGTTTGCTATTTTCTATTTCGTTGTAAATCTTGGAGTCCAATAGGTATCTACTATCGCTTTATAGATTGCCAGAGTTATTGAATCAAGATGTATTTATATAAAAGGCTTTATAGATTGCCAGAGTTATTGAATCAAGATGTATTTATATAAAAGGCTGACAAAATTAATGGTAACGAATAATTTCAAATATAAGACCTTGTGTCTAATATAAAACTCGATCAATAATTCCTCCTAATTTATTTAGTGAAATTTTACTGCACATTTATTCTCTATTTATTTTACCCAACTAAGACAATTCTCCACGATAAGATACGGTTTCAGGCAAGGAAGTAGATGCTTAGCTAATTTTACACTACGATACAGGTCAAACTTATTGGAAATGACCATGGGTGAAGCGTTTTTTAAGGTTTTAGCCTTTACATATAGATGTCAATATACGTAAGTTAGTGGAAAATAATTCTGTTGGGTTAACAGAGGGGTCAATTACAAGAATTTAGTTCTATATTTGCACAGCTTACAATTGTTATATATAATTTTACAAGTATCGTCAAAATCCTTTAAAAGAATTTTGAAAATAAAATTTGTATACTAATAATTATACTAGAAAAAGGGTAAATTAACTAAATAGTCCCTAATGTTTGTTAAATGTGTCTATTGTTCCCTTAATGTATTTTTTGTACCTATTTGACCCTTAATGTTTATTATGGTTTTGCCCCAATTTTAACTTGTAAAAGTGCATTTCTACCTTATTAAACCTTCCAACATATATTTTACTATATAGTCGTTTAAAAAATATTAAATATTAAAATTTATTTTGCAACTTGTAATTTTTTTTAAATCTGTTAAATATTGAATATTAGAAATATATGATATTAATTTTTTTCTTTTAAAACATATTAAACCGTAAGTATGTGGATAATATCATTTAACTTTTTTTCTTGTAACACATGAAACTTTTTCCTTTTTTCTTTTCCTCATGTTAAAAAAATTATATTTATATCTGCTTGACTTGATGGATGTCTTGTAATAGAATACATACACGTATTTCTCACTATAATATAATAGAAAAAAATAGAAAAATGTGTAAACAAAACAGGCACATATGTTGGACTTTAAATGCAACGTGTGAGTTTTGCATCCTAGCAGATATTCTCAATAATGTAGTCAAAGCACACGTGTATGATCAGGAAAAATAACAAAGTATTCATGGGGCAAAATGCGACTTCAATAAACACAGTTCAACAAGTATCATCATTAAACAAATAAAGCTTATTCATTCCTGATTAGTAGAACCGAAAGGTCAAAACCACAACCTTACATTGTGTGCTTTTGGAAAGTATATGCGTTAGTCAATCCATAGTGTGGCCACCTTTAGAGCATTGCCAGTAGCTGTCATAAAATTTAGATTGAATAATGCGTAAGGACGGTCACAACTGATAATTAGTGTGATACACTTGTATGGAGTATTTATATTGATTTGGGTATGAGCTCTATAGTTGTTTGATTTTTGTGGAGCTTAGACACGAGTTAATATGAAAATTACACGTCAGTATATCTCACTAAATACGTCGATTGTATATGTTGGTCTAGATTAAATCATTGAGAAATGTATAGGGTGCATATAATGAAACTGGGCAAAAATGACGTGGGCAAACAAAGAAACTCAAATTGAAAATATATGGTTTTCCTAAATTTAATCAAACTAACTTGGATTGTTAACTATTGTCTGTCCAAATTTCATCAGTAAGAGGCGAACTCTTTTATTTATAATCATTAATAGGTTCAGTTTGTTTCGGTACTGAATTCTCAACCGGAACATGTAGTTCGATTCCTTTATTTTGGAATTAGAATCAAACCAATCTAGTTACAAAATCAAAACAAACCAACCAACCTTGGATCGGTTTCGTTTCGTTTCCTTTGAGATTTGGTTATCTCCAAGTTGCTTTGGTTTGGTTTATGGGTATAACAATTTTCTAAACAATAAGCAATAACAACAAGCCAATATTTTTATTCTAATTAGAGTATTGATCCAAACACCCTTATAAAATTTTATTTATTACTTATGTCTCATGTGGTTTGAACATATGACTAAAGGGTTGATTACACCTACTCTCAACATTTACCTCTCCTTTCACTCCAGTACTTGAGCTATTATTTTTTAGACTTAACCATCTCAATTTTCAAAATGACTTCAAGTAACCCGTGAATGCTAAGGCATTGAATTTTTCAGATAAAAAAATGACACGTGACTCTCATGTGATATTTTTAAAAGGATATTATTGTCCTTTTATCAAAATCCTATATTTTCCCCCTCATATTCTCTTCTTCTTCTTCTTTCTTTCTTTCTTTCTTTCTTTCTTTCTTTCTCACTCTCCCACGCTCACATGGCGACCGCGGTTACCCACCTTATTCTTCCATCTCTCTGCATCTCTCTTTCACACAAACATGAGTATACATAAACACACATATACACACACGGGGTTCGAAACACACATACGAACACACGAGCGCGCGCGCGCGCGCGCGCATACACACAGATCGGATACACAAGAACATGAATATGCACATACTTATATATCTACATGGATTTTTTTTAGGTTTGGTGGTATGGGAAATGGGCTCTTGAATTTGTTTATTTTGTTTTTTGGAATGGGCATTGAGTTACTCTCTCTCCCTCTCTTGAAGTTTTTGTTGGTATGGTGAGAATGAAACTGGTGTTTAAATCTAGTTTTTTTTTTTTAAATGGGTGTTTCTATTTGGAGTTTGTAACAGAAGGTCGACAAGACAATATTATGATTTCTATTTTCAATTTTGGAGAATGTATTGGAGAATTTTAGAATTTTGATTTTTTCCTAAATTCTAGATTGCTGCTTTGCCTCTTATTAAATTTTCTGTTTTTTTTTTCAAACTTCACATATTTTTCTTATTATTCTAGATTCGTTAGAAGTTTATCAATTTGATTCAAAAAATTTTAAATGTAATTGTATTATTTTCAGATTTTAGATGAAAAAAATCAATATTTTTTATATTCCAAAAAGTTTAAAAATTTTGGCCATAAAAAAAATTCAAAAAATATTCTTTGATGTATAAAATTTTAGTGTTAGTTTTTTTCCCTTTCCTGATATTTTATCACAAATTTCATTTTTTTATAGATGTATTTTTATGTAATTTTTAGATTTTTAACTTTTTTTTTTGTAAAATATTATGATTTTTTCACCATTTTATGATATATTATAAGGGTTTTTCCTCTCTTCATGTATTATATATTTTTCTGATATTTTCTTATTTTTTAAAAAGTTTTTCTTTAATTTTCAGAATTTTAAAATTTATATTTATAATTTCCATTTTTTAAAATAATTTTTGAATTCGAATGTTTGAAAAAAATCATGTATTTTACATATTTTTAAATTTAAAGTAGAAATTACAGAATAACCCAATTCAATTTTGTATTTTTTTTTCTATTAATTTTGAATTTCTTTAACAGATATGTTTTTCATATTTTTAATTTTTTTGTAATTTATAATTATTTTTATGATTAGAGATTGTCAAATTTTTTTGCGTTATTTTCAAAAATGTTATTATATAATTTTAGATTTTTAAATTTTTTTAGTTTTCTGTAATGTTCATTTTGTATAAACTGTATATTATTTTCAAAAAATATGCTCTAGTGCATTTAGAAGATACCAACAATTGATCCAACTTATGTTCATTTAGACGTTATTGAAGAACAAAACAAGAAAATTGAGGAAAAGAGGCGTAGTGAAGATTGCCAAACCATAAAAGATTCGAAGAAACAAACCAAGATCACTAAATTTTTCAAGAACTACAATAAGTGAATAATTCAGGAAGTATTAGAAGTGGAGTCTCCTTTAAGTTTAAGAAGCCCAAATTGAAGATAGGGAAGTTATGATTTCCCCTTTCATCCCCAAACTCCAAGGCAAAGATCCATTTTCCTCTCAATCAACACAAAGAAGTGAAGGCAATCAAGCAAACCACAAAAGAGGTGTAGATGGTAGAATATAAGGTAATAAAGCTGGAGCATATCATTTGGGAGATAAAGATGTATACCCTATTTTTAAAGATGGTACCAAAAAAGATAAAAAAGTAAATAAAAAACTTTTTTAATCTTTTATCCCTTGAAGACCATTCTTCTCGAGTTACTAGACAATTGAGGTTTATTACAAAAATTATCCATTCTTTAAAGTCTCAGTGATTAGTACAATCATTTGGAACAGCAGAGGTAGTTCTAAGAAAAGAGTTGTTAAGAGGTTGAAAAGGCTTAATTGAATTCATCAGATGTCAATTTTGGTAATTTTAGAACCTAAATAAGAGGTTGATAAGATGGAGTCTTTCAAAATTAAGTTGGGGTATAGTTTGGCCTTTTCCAATTCTAATAGAAAAATATGGTGTTTTGTTCAAGAAGGGATCACCTGCAATTTTGTTTCTTCTATGGATCTATGTTTAAATCATTCTTTTTAAGTTGGAGAATAGTTATATTCTCTTCTCTTTTGTGTATGCTACAAATACTAAAGTGGAGACAAAGGATTTGTGGCTTTTCTTTGTCAATCACCCACTGATCAACCTTGGTTGATTTTGTAACTTCTCGTAATTTTATTGATTTTTATATTGGGTATTAATTGGGATTAATTAAATTATATTTGGAAAATTTATCCAGTAAAATAATTATTGATTAGCGACATAAGGGGTAATATATATATATATATATATATATATATATATAACATAGCGAATGAGTAATAATAATGATAAGAAAATATTATGATTATCATGAGTGAGAATTACGGTAATTACGGTAAATTTAGTCGGGACGCGCGTGTTAGTCGTGTTGGGACTTAATTTGGAAAATAAAATGTAATTTGAATTTTGATAATTCAAATGATCATTTTCAGTGCGCCAGTGTGTCCAGAAGGGTCTAAATAGTCAGAAAAGTCTACCCAAGGGTTTAGTTTGGGTCCCAGAGCACTTTTATGCCAAACCGGCTCCCTGGTGGGGTATTTTGGTCTTTTGAAATTTTGGGCCAAGTAAATCTACAAAAATTAGAGAGTTATATTTGCAATCACGTAAGAGGGGTTAGGGTTATCAGTTACCAAACCATTATATTTATATTGAATACTACTTAGTGAATGAGTAATAATAATGATAAGAAAATATTATGATTGTCGTGAGTGAGAATTACGGTAGTTACGATAAATTTAGTCAGGACGCGTGTGTCAGTCGTGTCGGGAATAAATTTGGGAAATAAAATGTAATTTCAATTTTGATCATTTAAATGGTCATTTTCAGTGCGCCAGTGTGTCCAGAAGGGTTAAAACAGTAAGAAAAGTTTACCCGATGGTTTAGTTTGGGTCCCAGGGCACATTTAGGCCAAATCGGCACCCTAGTGGGGTATTTTGGTCTTTTGAAATTTTGGAGCAAGTAAATCTACGAAAATTTGAGAGTTATATCTGCAATCACATAAGAAGGGTTAGGATTATCAGTTACGAAACCAAAGAGAGAACACATGAAGGAGAAGGAGAGGTGTTCTAAGGCCAAAAATCACATTCTTGCACCACTACCCTCACCGGATTGTAGATCGGGATGAGGAGAACACAAATCTTACCATAAATTCTGCAGAAATCAGACTTCCGAATTAAGGCAAGTGTATATCTTACTGATTTGTGATTTGATATACCATATATGTTAGAATTTGATGATTACTTTATGAATTCATGACTTTTAGACTTAAATTTGAGGATATAAATCATGTTCTTGGGTAGGAATGGTGATAGACTTGATCCTTATACATGTAGGGTGAATTTGATGAGATATATCACAAATTTGTTAAGAAATCTGTAATTATATTGGCGTGCTTAAACAAGACTGATAATCTAGGATTTTTAGAGATTAATCTTGATTTAATCCAATTTGAAGTTGTTCTTTAAAGATTTAATGATTCTATTACGATAAAAATCATTTACACATGTTACTATAATGTTTGGGACCTTTGGCCGTGGTTCAGAGGATTAAAAATGGTGAAATCCCGTAAAAGTTTAATGGAGAAGATGATACCTGTTACAGCGAATCGATTCGGTTTCCCATATTTGGATAGTTTTTCCACTTTTATCTTAGAATTCATGGCAAATGATTAGGTTGACTTTTGAAGTAATTTTAAATCCTAATGAGAGATATTCTATTTACAAGTGGGGTAAGTTGGGATTGAGGTTAGTCACATAAGGAGAGCTTACGGCTACAATTGATTAGGTTTAACGGAGTAATAAAAGCTTATTCGAATAATGATTTCGGGTCATGAAAAATTATGGCAACGTCGGATGGAGACCAGTAGGCCTTGATTAAGATACCCACTGAATTTACTTAAGGGATAATTGATAACCGTTTGGGTATTGGGAAACACTCAGTATTATATATTGAGAAGTATTATGTGAAAGACCCCGGATTTTAAAATCACAATTAAAAATATTTAATTTCCTTTTTAATGTAAACTCAATAGAGATGAAGCAGAAGCGTTTTAAAACAGGTGATAGTTCAACTTTCAAAAATAACAACAAGTTTTAATTTCACAAAACAAATTAAAACCCAATTCAAGTCCTAGAATTTGCCTAAGTCATGATTATTCATTTAAACAAAGTTAGGCGAAACCAATTTTAGCAAATGACTTGAATAAACCAAATTTACCCAATATTTAATACAAGTCCCAAATTAAATGAGTGTGAAAATTAAACCAAATTTTATCTTGAAATTATCCTAAGCATGGATTCTAAATTAATGAGCAAGATAAAATAAACAATGTCACACTACGCCGAGATGTACGAGGAAAAACCCAAGTCAGGAAACAACCTCGGACGGCCCCAGCCACAAGTCCACTAGATATGGAATTACAATTACAAGACAGATAGACTTACAACGACTGACTCGATCCCTCTCAAGCCTCGACGCTCCCTCTCATAGAAACCTCTTCCTAGCGGACAACCTCGGAACACCACCGCGGTCTCGGAATCCACCGATGGGACTTTATATGGTCACCGTCACCCAAGCATGGAGCCTTTCTCCGTGTGGGTAGAATCTCAACAAAAGTCTTCTTTGTGATGGGGTGTAGAAGCAAACCCGAAACGTCTCTTGAATTTGGTAGAGAAAACCGGTGCCAAAAACTCCAAGTAAAGATATGTATATATGGAACTTGGAATAAACAAAAATGGGTGTAAACTAAGTGTTTAAAGATTTTTCTTTAAGTTGAAGAACACTCAAACATGAACATTTTCCCTTTTTAAAATGATCTCTCAAACTCTCTCTAGGATATGTATTATGATGGAAAAGTTGTCTTGGAAAATGTGTTTCCCGCACATAATAATGTAAAAAAAAGTTGGTTGAAAACCAAGTGGAGGAGTGGGGAAAAACTGCAAAAAACTGCCAAATAATTGTTCCCGCTGGAATCTCGTTCGAACGAGACTTCTAACGAGTAACCAGCCTGGGCTCGTTAGAAGTTCGTTAGATACCTCGTTAGAACGAACATTCGTTCGAACGACATATCGAACGACTGACCAGTTAGGGTCGTTGGCAAAACTCGTTCGAACGAAACTGGTTCGAACGACAAAACTCGTTCGAACGAAAAAACTCGTTCGAACGACATTTCTAACGAACCACCATAAAGTTTGCAAAATTTGATTTTGGCGCAGAAACATTTATATACTTATTTTTAAAGTTCTATTTGATTCTTTTTGAAAATAAAATGCAGTTTTTATTATACCTAACACCCAATACAAATTGTTCCAAGCTCCTATATAAATATAATTACATTCATACCTTGGGAGCATGGAATCTTAGTTGATGACGTAGAAACGAGGCACACAAACTGGCATTTTGATGAAGCTTTAAATTCTTTGCCGCTACGTCTTCAATACATAATTCATAGGCTTGAGAATATTACAAATAAATACTATCCTATGAATAAATGTTTTTGTCCGGAATTGAGCCAAAACTATATATGGACTCAATTTGGAAATTTGTGTCCTTAAATTATGATATGTAGAATATTCGAAAGTTATTATACTACGTATGGGGTATGTGATACAGGTTCCGTGTATACCGATAATGATTTTGTATATATATGGGTTGTGTGAATATACCTATTGTTTGACTTATATGTGTAATCATACCTAGGATACTTTCTATCACGAGAGGTTTCGCGTCGTGGACAGTCTTATTCTGATGAGCCCATTTAGGGGGATATTGACCAATACATCAGGACATAGAACTTAAGGATTGAGAACCACTTGTGTGAATAAGGGTGTGACCGGTCATTTAGGTGCATTAGGTATGAGAGTATCTTAAAGGCTTAGAACTATGTCCGCCTCTAATATTATGTGATTTTATTTAGTGTTCAAAGGAGATTATCCGAACCGGTGTCCTTATTTAGTATGTCATGTACCAGGACTTGATAGCAGAGTGTGCCCACACCGCAGGTTTCCACCTAGGGTGTTGTATACGTGTATATAATAAGAGTGATGTAAGTGTATATACACGTGATTGATCCTACTATGAGTGTAATTGTAGATAAGATAGATAGTGGTATCTAAATTTACCAAGGTGTATGATAACTACATAATTTACTGGTAATTCCTAATGAATATAAAGAATTAGAAAAGGTAGTATCGTATTGTATGGGCAATACGGGTGGGCACTATAACTTATTAGGTGGAAGAAAAGATGTAAGTTAGACCGGTTAGGCAGGTAGCATAACCAGGTGGGTTAGAGTAGTACGTTAGGCTTGTACATTAGTTGAAAGGTGAGGATATCAAGTGAGAGCACGTGGTACTAACATGTATATAATATTTTATTTTGATACATCTTAAACACTTGCTAAACTTTTTCAATTGTTTTATTTGATCTCTGAACCATTTGAAATCCATTTTTGTAAAAACATTTTATGTGCTCACCCACAGGGACGCCAGACATAGGAGTTCCTACATTTGACGTGCTGCAGCTATTGTGGAAGTCCATAACCTTGCTATTAGACGCCTCCGCATTAATTAAGTTCTTATTTATCCTTATTTGTCTCAGTCGGGCATGTCTCCCATTCCTAGTTGGTTATTATTTACAGAGACATTATATTTCTAGTTATTTCCAGTATTTGAATTAAACTTTACTCATAGATGACTGTATTAGGATTTATCTAGAGTGTTAATCTAGAATCATTTATTTATTTATGCCTTTACCTCCTTATTCATTATTATATGTATGGAAATGATGAATGAAAATTTATTTTGTTTATAATTGCTTCTTGTTAATAATAAAGATTAAAGTTTTGCCACCCACTACACCAAAACAACTGACTTGTCACGCTCTTCGACCGTGATAAGTCCAACTTGTCAAGGTCTTTGACCGTCACAAGTCTAGGGGTGACAAATTCTTTGTCATGGACTTTTCACAGTCAAAGGTCGTGACAAGTGCATTAGACTTGTCATAGTCTTGTCACGATTTGTGACCTTGACAAGTTTTATCACTGTCAAAGACCGTGATAAGAGTGTAACAAAACCAAAAAACTCATAACGGTAAAAAATTATGACAAGTTTATTTGTCAAGGACTTGTCACAATTTTTTACTGTGATAATTCTGGGCAAATTTTTAAAAAAAAACTGTTGGGTAGTATGGCCAGTGTCACTATCTAGCAGTATATTTGTACGTGTTATAGCAAAATTATACCTATGCAAACAACATATATCCAAATAAAATAGAAATAATATACAAAATCATGGCATATATAACCCATATCCAAATAAAATAGTAATTGGAATATCCATATACAAACCAACATGTACCAAAATAAAAAAAATACAAATACAATCCAGTATCCAAATAAAAAGATAGAAATAGTGTCATGAAGAAGGGGTAGGTCGGAGGAGGAAGGAAGGACACACGACATATGAATTCAGACACCCCTTAATATGTTGAACGCCTCATTGTTCCCGCAACCACAAAGGTGAGTTTTTCTTTTCGTCCACCACATGCGTTACGAGAACCCTTTTCTCAATGTCTTGAAGGGCCCTTGCCTCAATGTCTTGAAGGGGACGTCCATGAACCACCATACCCGGAAGGAATCCCTCATCCCTCAACCCCCTCGCTATCACCTCCCCACAATATATGTTGACTAGAAACATGATCGGTCAACTGATTCTTGACATAGGCTGCTCGACGGGGGTCATGATGGGAAATGGATCATCATATGGCACCGAGTCCATGCGTATTGATGATGAGGCAATGGCGTCCTCGTGCTCGACCTCATCTACCTCTATCTCCTTCTCCTTCCCCTTGACCTTGACCTTGCCCTTACCCAATCGACGCTTCATGTAGGTGTACATATCTAGGACCATCACCTCCAACCTTGATAGCTTATCATCATGGGTGTCCACCTTATGTGCCAACCCGTTGTTGCTCGTCTCCATTCTCACTACACCAAAACTAGAGATTGGTCACGGCCAAAATCCCTGACCAAAACTGTGGGTCGCGGACTTGGGTCGTGACCATTTCAGGCGGGACCATTTTCATGGGTCGCGGCCCAAGTCCGTGACCAAAAAATGGTCACGACCGAGAGGGGGTCACGGAAGATGGTCGCGAACTTGGGCCGTGACCATGCCGTGACGGGTCACGACCCTCATCCGTGACCCACAACCGTGAGAAATTGGTCGCGACCAAAGTCCGCGATCCACGTCCGTGACAAAAAAATAAAAATAAAATTGGTCGCGGCCCTCATTCGTGATCCAAAACCGTGACAAATTGGTCGCGGTCAAAGTCCGCGACCCACGACCGTGATAAAAAAATAAAAAAAATTGGACGCGGCCCTCATCCATGGCCCACAACCGTGACAAATTGGTCGCACGAAAGTCCGCGACCCCCAACCGTGACAAAAAAAATAAAAAAATGGTCGCGGCCCAAGTTCGTGATCCACAACCGTGAGGAAAAAAAGAAAAAAAAATGGTCGCAGACATTCGCCGCGAGTATTTTTATGCGTGACGAAAAAAATAAAAATGGTCATGGACAAAGTCCATGACCATATTTAACTATAATTTTAAAAAAAAATATTTTTTTGGTCCAATCCTAAAATTGGGGTTCCTTTGAGTGCACCGTCGGTTGCTACGTGAAACGTTGGACGCGTACGAGGTGTAACAAATATTTATTATTGGCAAAACAATAAAAAAAACTCACAAATTGCGAATCGAGAACGTTGTTAATAAACAAATATATATACAAACTTAAAAATATTGCACGTCTTAATAATTCACAGACCAAAAAAAAATTGGGCAGAGTTTCCTCTATTTTCTTGACATTCCAAACCCTGTAAATGTAAAACCTACTTATTATAAACCCCGCACGGCCATAAAATTCAATAATAAAATTATAAAAGCCTGCACAGCCATAAAACCAAACAATAAAAGCCTGAACGGTTGTAACACATAAAAAACAAAATCCATTGCCTCCTCCATTTGTTCCGCGTGCAAAAATCCTACAAATGATAGGATACAAAAAACATATCAATAACCGAGTAGTTTTACAAAAAAATTAATCAAGCTGAAAAATTGCATACATGAGTTAAAATTACCAACATATTAATATTTTTATGCCTTAGTCTAAAATATGCAAATTACTGTCGTATTCTCAAACCGAAAGTCCCGCGGCAGCGTAGTCAGTTCCTACGAGTTACATTGGTATTGTGGGAGGTGTTGGTGCCACCCATGGGGCCGTTCGGGGGTTATTTCGAGTTTTCACCCTCTAACGCCATGTTTTGCTTAAGTCTAGAAATATGCAAATTATCGTCGTCATCTCAAAACGGGAGTCTCGCGACTGCGCGGTCAGTTCCTACGAGTTACATTGGTTCCGTGGGAGGTGTTGGCGCCACTCACATGGCCGGGGCCGTTCGGGGGCTGTTTCAAGTTTTCACCCTCTAACGCCATGTTTTTAAGCCTAAGTCTAGAAATATGCAAATTATTGTCGTATTCTCATACCGGGAGACCCGGGACTGCGGGGTCAGTTCCTACGAGTTACACTGGTCCCGTGGGAGGTGTTGGTGCCACCCACGGGGTCGTTCGGGAGTTGTTTAGAGTTTTCACCCTCTAACGCCATGTTTTGCTTAAGTCTAGAAATATGAAAATTATGGTCGTCTTCGCAAACCGGGAGTCCCGCGGGTGCGCGGTCAGTTCCTACGAGTTACATTGGTCCCGTGGGAGGTGTTGGTGCCACCCACAGGGCCATTCGAGGGTTGTTTTGGATTTTTACCCTCTAACACCATATTTTTAAGCCTAAGTCTAGAAATATGCAAATTACCGTCGTATTCTCAAACTGGGAGTCCCGTGGCTGCGCGGCCAGTTCCTACGAGTCACATTAGTCCCGTGGGAGGTGTTGATGCCACCCACGGGGCCGTTCGAGCTGTTTCGAGTTTTCACCCTCTAACGCCATGTTTTTAAGCCTAAATCTAGAAATATGTAAATTATCATCGTATTCTCATACGGGGAGACCCGCGGCTGCGGGGTCAGTTCCTACGAGTTACATTGGTCTCGTGGGAGGTGTTGGTGCCACCCACGGGGCCGTCCCGGAGTTGCTTTGAGTTTTTACCCTCTAACGCCATGTTTTGCTTAAGTCTAAAAATATGAAAATTATCATCGTCTTTGCAAACCGGGAGTCTTGGGGCTGCGCGGTCAGTTCCTACGAGTTACATTGGTCCCGTGGGAGGTGTTGGTGCCACCCACAGGGCCGTTCGGGACTGTTTTGGGTTTTCACCCTCTAACGCCGTGTTTTTAATTCTAAGTCTAGAAATATGCAAATTACCGTCATATTCTCAAACTAGGAGTCCTGCGGCTGCGCGACCAGTACCAACGAGTCACATTGGTCTCGTGGGAGGTGTTGGTGCCACCCACAGGGCCGTTCGGGGGCTATTTTGGGTTTTCACCCTTTAACGCCATGTTTTTAAGCCTAAGACTAAAAAAATCCAAATTACCGTCATATTTTTAAACTGGGAGTTCCGCGGAAGTGCGGCCAGTTCCTACGGGTCACATTGGTCACGTGGGAGGTGTTGGTGTCACCCACGGGGCCGTTCGGTGGCTGTTTCGAGTTTTCACCCTCTAACGCCATGTTTTTAAGCCTAAGTATAGAAATATACAAATTATCGTCGTATTCTCATACCGGGAGACCCACGGCTGCGGGGTCAGTTTTTACGAGTGACATTGGTCCATTGGGCGGTGTTGGTGCCACCCACGGGGCCGTTCGGGAGTTGTTTCGAGTTTTTACCCTCTGACGCCATGTTTTGCTTAAGTCTAGAAATATGCAAATTATCATCGTCTTCGCAAACTGGGAGTTCCGCGGCTGCGCGGTCAGTTCCTACGAGTTACACTGGTCCCGTGGGAGGTGTTGGTGCCACCCACGGGGCCATTCGGGGGCTGTTTTGGATTTTCACCCTCTATCACCATATTTTTAAGCCTAAGTCTAGAAATATGCAAATTATCGTCGTATTCTCAAACTGGGAGTTCTGCGGCTGCGCGACCAGTTCCTACGAGTCACATTGGTCCCGTGGGAGGTGTTGGTGCCACCCACAAGGGTGTTTGGGGGTTGTTTTTGGTTTTCTCCCTCTCACGCCGTGTTTTTAAGCCTAAGTCTAGAAATATGTAAATTACCGTCGTATTCTTAAACTGGGAGTCCCGCGGCTACGCGGGTAGTTTCTACGAGTCACACTGGTCCCGTGGGAGGTGTTGTTGCCACCCACAGGGCCGTTCGAGGGAAGTTTTGAGTTTTCACCCTCTAACGCCATGTTTTTAAGCCTAAGTCTAGAAATATGAAAATTATCATCGTATTCTCATATCGGGAGACCCGCGGCTACGGGGTCAGTTCCTACGAGTTACATTGGTCCCGTGGGAGGTGTTGGTGCCACCCACGGGGCCATTCGGTAGTTGCTTTGAGTTTTCACCCTCTAACGTCATGTTTTGCTTAAGTCTAAGAAATATGCAAATTATCATCGACTTCGCAAACCGGGAGTCCCGGGGCTGCACGATCAGTTCCTACGAGTTACATGGGTCCCGCGGGAGGTGTTGGTGCCACCCACAAGACCGTTCGGGGGCTGTTTTGGGTTTTCACCCTCTAACGCCATGTTTTTAATCCTAAGTTTAGAAATAGGCAAATTACCGTCGTATTCTAAAACTGGGAGTCTCGCGGCTGCGCGGCCAGTACCTACGAGTCACATTGGTCCTGTGGGAGGTGTTGGTGCCACCCACAGGGCCGTTCGGGGGCTCTTTTGGGTTTTCACCCTTTAACGCCATGTTTTTAAGCCTAAGTCAAGAAATATGCAAATTACCGTCGCATTCTCAAACTGGGAGTCCCGCGGCAGGGCGACCAGTTTCTACGAGTCACATTGGTCCCGTGGGAGGTGTTGGTGCCACCCACGGGGCTGTTCAGGGGCTGTTTCGAGTTTTCACCCTCTAACGCCATGTTTTTAATCCTAAGTCTAAAAATATGCAAATTATCATCGTATTCTCATATCGGGAGACCAACGGCTGCGGGGTCAGTTCCTACGAGTTACATTGGTCCTGTGGGAGGTGTTTGTGCCATCCACGGGGCTGTTCGGGAGTTGTTTGGAGTTCTTACCCTCTAACGCCATGTTTTGCTTATGTCTAGAAATATGCAAATTATCCTCGTCTTTGCAAACCAGGAGTCTCGTGATTGCGCGGTCAGTTCCTACGAGTTGCATTGGTCCCGTGGGAGGTGTTGGTGCCACCCACAGGGCCATTCGGGAGCTGTTTTGGGTTTTCACCCTCTAACACCATATTTTTAAGCCTAAGTATAGAGATAAGCAAATTACCGTCGTATTCTCAAACTGGGAGTCCCGTGGCTGCGCGACCAGTTCCTACGAGTCACATTGGTCCCGTGGGAGGTGTTGGTGCCACCCACAGGGCCGTTCGGGGGACGTTTAGGGATTTCACCCTCTAACGCCATGTTTTTAAGCCTAAGTCTAGAAATATGCAAATTACCATCGTATTCTCAAACTGGGAGTCCCGCGGCTGCCCGGCCAGTTCCTACGAGTCACATTGGTCCCGTGGGAGGTGTTGTTGCCACCCACGAGGTCGTTCAAGGGCCGTTTCGTGTTTTCACCCTCTAACGCCATGGTTTTAAGACTTAGTCTATAAATATGTAAATTATCATCGTATTCTCATACCGGGAGACCCGTGGCTGCGGGGCCAGTTCCTACGAGTTACATTGGTCTCGTGGGAGGTGTTGGTGCCACCCACGGGGCCGTCCCGGAGTTTCTTTGAGTTTTCACCCTCTAACGCCATGTTTTGCTTAAGTCTAGAAATATGCAAATTATCATTGTCTTCGCAAACCGGGAGTCTCGGGGTTGCGCGCTCAGTTCCTACGAGTTACATTGGTCCCGTGGGAGGTGTTGGTGCCACCCACAGGGCCGTTCGGGGCAGTTTTGGGTTTTCACCCTCTAACACCGTGTTTTTAATTCTAGGTCTAGAAATATGCAAATTACCTACATATTCTCAAACTGGGAGTCCCGCGGCTGCGCGTCCAGTTCCTCCGAGTCACATTAGTCCCGTGGGAGGTGTTGGTGCCACCCATAGGGCCGTTCGTGGGATATTTAGGGTTTTCACCCTCTAAAGTCATGTTTTTTAAGCCTAAGTCTAGAAATATACAAATTACCATCGTATTCTGAAACTGGGAGTCCCGCGGCTTCGCGGCCAGTTCCTACGAGTCACATTGGTCCCGTGGGAGGTGTTAGTGCCACCTACGGGGCCGTTCGGGGGCTGTTTCGAGTTTTCACCCTCTAACATCATGTTTTTAAGCTTAGGTCTAGAAATATGAAAATTATCATCGTATTCTCATATCGGGAGACCCGGGGCTGCGGGGTCAGTTCCTACGAGTGACATTGGTCTCGTGGGAGGTGTTGGTGCCACCCACAAGGCCGTCCGGGAGTTGTTTCGAGTTTTCACCCTCTAACTCCATGTTTTGTATAAGTCTAAAAATTTGCAAATTATCATCGTCTTCGCAAACCGGGAGTCCCGCGGCTGCGCGGTCAGTTCCTACGAGTTACATTGATCCCGTGGGAGGTGTTGGTGCCACCCATAGGGCCGTTCGGGGGCTGTTTTGGGTTTTCACCCTCTAACACCATATTTTTAAGCCATAGTCGAGTAATATGCAAATTATCATCGTCTTCGCAAATCGGGTTACCCGCGACTGCGTGGTCAGTTCCTACGAGTTACATTGATCCCGTGGGAGGTGTTGGTGCCACCCACAATGCCGTTCGGGGGCTGTTTTGGGTTTTCACCCTCTGACACCTTGTTTTTAAGCCTAAGTCTAGAAATAAACAAATTACCATTGTATTCTCAAACTAGGAGTCCCGCGGCTGCGCGGCCAGTTCCTACGAGTCACATTAGTCCTGTGGCAGGTGTTAGTGCCACCCACAAGGCCGTTCGGGGGGCTGTTTTGGGTTTTCACCCTCTAACGTCATGTTTTGAAGCCTAAGTCTATAAATACGGAAATTACCTCCGTATTCACAAACTGGGAGTCTCGCGACTGCGCGACTAGTTCCTACGAGTCACATTGGTCCCGTAGGAGGTGTTGGTGACACCCACGGGGCCGTTCGGGGGTTGTTTCGAGTTTTCACCCTCTAACGCCATGTTTTTAAGCCTAAGTCTAGAAATATGCAAATTATCATCATATTCTCATACCAGGAGACCTGCGGCTGCGGGGTCAATTCCTACGAGTTACATTGGTCCCGTGGGAGGTGTTGGTGCTACTCATGTGGTCGTTCAGGAGTTATTTCTAGTTTTTACCCTCTAACGCCATGTTTTGCTTAAGTCTAGAAATATGAAAATTATCACCATCTTCACAAACCAGGAGTCTCGCGGCTGCGCGGTCAGTTCCTACGAATTATATTGGTCCCGGGGTAGGTGTTGGTGCCACCCACAGGGCCGTTCGGCGGCTGTTTTGGGTTTTCACCCTCTAACACCATATTTTTATGCCTAAGTCTAGAAATATGAAAATTACCGTTGTATTCTCAAACTGGGAGTCCTTCGGCTGCGCGACCAGTTCCTACGAGTCACATTGGTCCCGTGGGAGTTGTTGGTGCCATCCACGGGGTTGTTCGGGGGCTGTTTCGAGTTTTCACCCTCTAACGCCATGTTTTTAAGCCTAAGTCTAGAAATAGGAAAATTATCGTCATATTCTCATATTGGGAGACCCACGGCTGTGGGGTCAGTTCCTACGAGTAACATTTGTCTCGTGGGAGGTGTTGGTGCCACCCACGGGGCCGTCTGGGAGTTGTTTCGAGTTTTCACCCTCTAACGCCATGTTTTGTATAAGTCTAAAAATATGCAAATTATCGTTGTCTTCGCAAACTGGGAGTCGCGCGGCTGCGCGGTAAGTTCCTACGAGTTACATTGATCCCGTGGGAGGTGTTGGTGCCACCCACAGGGCCGTTCGGGGGACGTTTTGGGTTTTCACCCTCTAAACCATATTTTTAAACCTCAGTCTAGAAATATGAAAATTATCGTCGTCTTCACAAATCGGGAGTCCCGCGACTGCGCAGTCAGTTCCTACGAGTTACATTGATCCCGTGGGAGGTGTTGGTGCCACCCATAGGGCCGTTCGGGGGCTGTTTTGGGTTTTCACCCTCTAACGCCTTATTTTTAAGCCTAAGTCTAGAAATACACAAATTACCGTCGTATTCTCAAACTAGGAGTCCCGCGGCTGCGCGGCCAGTTTCTACGAGTCACATTGGTCCTGTGGCAGGTGTTGGTGCCAGCCCCGTGGCCGTTCGGGTGCTGTTTTGGGGTTTCACCCTTTAACGTCATGTTTTGAAACCTAAGTCTAGAAATACGCAAATTACCATCGTATTCACAAACTGGGAGTCTCGCGACTGCGTGACCAGTTCCTACGAGTCACATTGGTCCCGAGGGAGGTGTTGGTGCCACCCACGGGGCCGTTCGGGGGTTGTTTCGAGTTTTCACCCTCTAACGCCATATTTTTAAGCCTAAGTCTAGAAATATGCAAATTATCGTCGTATTCTCATACCGGGAGACCTGCGGCTACGGAGTCAGTTCCTACGAGTTACATTGGTCCCGTGGGAGGTATTGGTGCCACCCACGGGGCCATTCAGGAGTTATTTCGAGTTTTCACCGTCTAACGCCATGTTTTGCTTAAGTCTAGAAATATGCAAATTATCACCGTCTTCGCAAATCGGGAGTCCCGCGGCTGCGCGGCCAGTACCTACGAGTCACATTGGTCCCGTGGGAGGTGTTGGTGCCACCCACAGGGCCATTCGGGTGCTGTTTTGGGTTTTCACCCTCTAACACCATATTTTTAAGCCTAAGTCTAGAGATATGCAAATTACCGTCGCATTCTCAAAATGGGAGTCCCGCGGCAGGGCGACCAGTTCCTATGAGTCACATTGGTCCCGTGGGAGGTGTTGGTGCCACCCACGGGGCTGTTCGGGGGCTGTTTCGAGTTTTCACCCTCTAACGCCATGTTTTTAATCCTAAGTCTAAAAAGATGCAAATTATCATCGTATTCTCATATCGGGAGACCAACGGCTGCGGGGTCAGTTCCTACGAGTTACATTGGTCATGTGGGAGGTGTTTGTGCCATCCACGGGGCTGTTCGGGAGTTGTTTCGAGTTTTTACCCTCTAACCCCATGTTTTGCTTATGTCTAGAAATATGCAAATTATCCTCATCTTCGCAAACCCGGAGTCTCGCGATTGCGCGGTCAGTTCCTATGAGTTACATTGGTCCCGTGGGAGGTGTTGGTGCCACCCACAGGGCCATTCGGGAGCTGTTTTGGGTTTTCACCTTCTAACACCATATTTTCAAGCCTAAGTATAGAGATATGCAAATTACCGTTGTATTCTCAAACTGGGAGTCCCGTGGCTGCGCGGCCAGTTCCTACGAGTCACATTGGTCCCGTGGGAGGTGTTGGTGCCACCCACAGGGCCGTTCAGGGGATGTTTAGGGTTTTCACCCTCTAACGCCATGTTTTTAAGAATAAGTCTAGAAATATGCAAATTACCGTCGTATTCTCAAACTGGGAGTCCCGCGGCTGCGCGACCAGTTCCTACGAGTCACATTGGTCCAGTGGGAGGTGTTGTTGCCACCCACGAGGCCGTTCAAAGACCGTTTCGTGTTTTCACCCTCTAACGCCATGGTTTTAAGCCTTAGTCTATAAATATGTAAATTATCATCGTATTCTCATACCGGGAGACCCGTGGCTGCGGAGTCAGTTCCTACGAGTTACATTGGTCTCGTGGGAGGTGTTGGTGCCACCCACGGGCCCGTCCCGGAGTTGCTTTGAGTTTTCACCCTCTAACGCCATGTTTTTCTTAAGTCTAGAAATATGCAAATTATAATCGTCTTCGCAAACCGGGAGTCTCGGGGCTGCGCGCTCAGTTCCTACGAGTTACATTGGTCCCGTGGGAGGTGTTGGTGCCACCCACAGGGCCGTTCGGGGCATTTTTGGGTTTTCACCCTCTAACACCGTGTTTTTAATTCTAATTCTAGAAATATGAAAATTACCTACATATTCTCAAACTGGGAGTCCCGCGGCTGCGCGTCCAGTTCCTACGAGTCACATTGGTCTCGTGGGAGGTGTTGGTGCCACCCACAGGGCTGTTCGGGGGAAGTTTAGGGTTTTCACCCTCTAACGCCATGTTTTTAAGCCTAAGTCTAGAAATATACAAATTACCATCGTATTCTCAAACTGGGAGTCCCGCGGCTTCACGACCAGTTCCTACGAGTCACATTGGTCCCGTGGGAGGTGTTGGTGCCACCGACGGGGCCGTTCGGGGGCTGTTTCGAGTTTTCACCCTCTAACATCATGTTTTTAAGCTTAGGTCTAGAAATATGAAAATTATCATTGTATTCTCATACCGGGAGACGCGCGGCTACGGGGTCAGTTCCTACGAGTTACATTGGTCTCGTGGGAGGTGTTGGTGCCACCCACAGGGCCGTCCGGGAGTTGTTTCGAGTTCTCACCCTCTAACGCCATGTTTTATATAAGTCTAAAAATATGCAAATTATCATCGTCTTCGTAAACCGGGAGTCCTGCGGGTGCGCGGTCAGTTCCTACGAGTTACATTGATCCCGTGGGAGGTGTTGGTGCCACCCATACGGCCGTTCGGGGGCTGTTTTGGGTTTTCACCCTCTAACATCATATTTTTAATCCTTAGTCGAGAAATATGCAAATTATCGTCGTCTTCGCAAATCGGGTTACCGGTGACTGCGTGGTCAGTTCCTACGAGTTACATTGATCCCGTGGGAGGTGTTGGTGCCACCCACAAGGCTGTTCGGGGGCTGTTTTGGGTTTTCACCCTCTGACGCCTTGTTTTTGAGCCTAAGTCTAGAAATACACAAATTACCGTCGTATTCTCAAACTAGGAGTCCTGCGGCTGCGCGGCCAGTTCCTACGAGTCACATTGGTCCTGTGGCAAGTGTTGGTGCCCCCCACAGGGCCGTTCGGGGGGCTGTTTTGGGTTTTCACCCTCAAACGTCATGTTTTGAAGCCTAAGTCTAGAAATACGCAAATTACCGCCGTATTCACAAACTGGGAGTCTCGCGACTGCGCGACTAGTTCCTACGAGTCACATTGGTCCCGTGGGAGGTGTTGGTGCCACCCACGAGGCCGTTCGGGGGTTGTTTCGAGTTTTCACCGTCTAACGCCATGTTTTTAAGCCTAAGTGTAGAAATATGCAAATTATCATCATATTCTCATATCGGGAGACCTGCGGCTGTGGGGTCAATTCCTACGAGTTACATTGGTCCCGTGGGAGGTGTTGGTGCTACTCATGGGGCCGTTCAGGAGTTATTTCTAGTTTTTACCCTCTAACGCCATGTTTTGCTTAAGTCTAGAAATATGCAAATTATCACCATCTTCACAAACCGGGAGTCTCGCGGCTGCGCGGTCAGTTCCTATGAATTATATTGGTCCCGGGGGAGGTGTTGGTGCCACCCACAGGGCCGTTCGACGGCTGTTTTGGGTTTTCACCCTCTAACACCATATTTTTATGCCTAAGTCTATAAATATGCAAATTACCGTTGTATTCTCAAACTAGGAGTCCTTCGGCTGCGCGGCCTGTTCCTACGAGTCACATTGGTCCCGTGGGAGCTGTTGGTGCCACCCACAGGGTTGTTCGGGGGCTGTTTCGAGTTTTCACCCTCTAACGCCATGTTTTTAAGCCTAAGTCTAGAAATAGGAAAATTATCATCATATTCTCATATTGGGAGACCCACGGCTGTGGGGTCAGTTCCTACGAGTTACATTTGTCTCGTGGGAGGTGTTGGTGCCACCCACGGGGCCGTCTGGGAGTTGTTTCGAGTTTTCACCCTCTAACGCCATGTTTTGTACAAGTCTAAAAATATGCAAATTATCGTTGTCTTCGCAAAATGGGAGTCCCGCGGCTGCGCGGTCAGTTCCTACGAGATACAGTGATCCCGTGGGAGGTGTTGGTGCCACCCACAGGGCCGTTCGGGGGCCGTTTTGGGTTTTCACCCTCTAACACCATATTTTTAAACCTCAGTCTAGAAATATGCAAATCATCGTCGTCTTCGCAAATTGGGAGTCCCGCGACTGCGCAGTCAGTTCCTACGAGTTACATTGATCCCGTGGGAGGTGTTGGTGCCACCCATAGGGCCGTTCGGGGGCTGTTTTGGGTCTTCACCCTCTAACGCCTTATTTTTAAGCCTAAGTCTAGAAATACGCAAATTACCGTCGTATTCTCAAACTAGGAGTCCCGCGGCTACGCGGCCAGTTCCTACGAGTCACATTGGTCCTGTGGCAGGTGTTGGTGCCACCCGCAGGGCCGTTCGGGGGCTGTTTTGGGTTTTCACCCTCTAACGTCATGTTTTGAAACCTAAGTCTAGAAATACTCAAATTACCATCGTATTCACAAACTGGGAGTCTCGCGACTGCGAGACCAGTTCCTACGAGTCACATTGGTCCCGTGGGAGGTCTTGGTGCCACCCATGGGGCCGTTCGGGGGTTGTTTCGAGTTTTCACCATCTAACGCCATGTCTTTAAGCCTAAGTCTAGAAATATGCAAATTATCGTCGTATTCTCATATCGGGAGACCTGCGGCTGCGGAGTCAGTTCCTACGAGTTACATTGGTCCCGTGGGAGGTGTTGGTGCCACCCACAGGGCCGTTCAGGAGTTATTTCGAGTTTTCACCCTCTAACGCCATGTTTTGCTTCAGTCTAGAAATATGCAAATTATCACCGTCTTCGTAAATCGGGAGTTCCGCGGGTGCGCGGTCAGTTCCTACGAGTTACATTGGTCCTATGGGAGGTGTTGGTGCCACCCACAGGGCCATTCGGGGGCTGTTTTGGGTTTTCACCCTCTAACACCATATTTTGAAGCCTAAGTCTAGAGATATGTAAATTTCCATCGTATTCTCAAACTGGGAGTTCCGCGGCTGCGCGGCCAGTTCCTACGAGTCACATTGGTCCCGTGGGTGGTGTTGGTGCCACCCAGAGGGCCGTTCGGGGGATGTTTTGGGTTTTCACCCTCTAACGCCATGTTTTTAAGCCTAAGTCTAGAAATTTGCAAATTACCGTCGTATTCTCAAACTAGGAGTCCCGCGGATGCGCGGCCAGTTCCTACGAGTCACATTGGTCCCGTGGGTGGTGTTGTTGCCACCCAAGGGGCCGTTTCGAGTTTTCACCCTCTAACGCCATGCTTTTAAGCCTAAGTCTAGAAATGTGCAAATTATCATCGTATTCTCATATCGGGAGACCCGTGGCTGCGGGGTCTGTTCCTACGAGTTACATTGGTCCTGTGGGAGGTTTTGTTGCCACTCATGGGGCCGTTCGGAAGTTGTTTTGAGTTTTCACCCTCTAACGCCATATTTTGCTTAAGTTCAAAAATATGAAAATTTTCATCGTCTTCGCAAATCGGGAGTTCCGGGGCTACGTGGTCAGTTCCTACGAGTTACATGTGTCCCGTGGGAGGTGTTGGTGCCACCCACAGGGCCATTCGGGGGCTGTTTTGAGTTTTCTCCCTCTAACACCATATTTTCAAGCCTAACTCCAGAAATATGTAAATTACCGTCTTATTCTCAAAATGAGAGTTCCGCGACTGGGCGGCCAGTTCCTACGAGTCACATTGGTCCCGTGGGAGGTGTTGGTGCCACCCACAGGGCCGTTCGGGGGTTGTTTTGGGTTTTGACCCTCTAACGCCATGTTTTTAAGCCTAAGTCTAGAAATATGAAAATTACCGTCGTATTCTCAAACTGGGAGTCCCGCGGCTTCGCGACCAGTTCCTACAAGTCACATTGGTCCCGTAGGAGGTGTTGGTGCCACCTACGGGGCCGTTCGGGGGCTGTTTCAAGTTTTCACCCTCTAACGCCATATTTTTAATCTTAAGTCTAGAAATATAAAAATTATCATCGTATTCTCATACCGGGATAACCGCGACTGCGGGGTCAGTTCTTACGAACTACATTGGTCTCGTGGGAGGTGTTGGTGCCACCCACGGGGCCGTCCAGGAGTTGTTTCCAGTTTTCACCCTCCAACGCCATGTTTTTCATAAGTCTAAAAATATGCAAATTATCGTCGTCTTCACAAACCGGGAGTCCCGCGGCTGCGCGGTCAGTTCCTATGAGTTACATTGATCCCGTGGGAGGTGTTGGTGCCACCCACAGGGACGTTCGGGGGCCGTTTTGGGTTTTCACCATCTAACACAATATTTTTAAGCCTCAGTCTAGAAATATGCAAATTATCGTCGTCTTCACAAATCGGGAGTCCCGCGACTGTGCGGTCAATTCCTACGAGTTACATTGATCCCGTGGGAGATGTTTGTGCCACCCAGAGGGCCGTTCGGGGGATGTTTTGGGTTTTCACCCTCTAACGCCTTGTTTTTAAGCCTAAATCTAGAAATACGCAAATTACCATCGTATTCTCAAACTAGGAGTCCCGCGGCCAGTTCCTACGAGTCACATTGGTCCTGTGGGAGGTGTTGGTGCCACCCACAGGGCCATTCGGGGGCTATTTTGGGTTTTCACCCTCTAACGTCATGTTTTGAAGCCTAAGTCTAGAAATACGCAAATTACTGTTGTATTCACAAACTGGAAGTCTCGCGACTGCGCGGCCAGTTCCCACGAGTCACATTGGTCCCGTGGGAGGTGTTGGCACCACCCATAGGGCCGTTCGAGGGATGTTTTTGGCTTTCACCCTCTAATGCCATGTTTTTAAGCCTAAGTCTAGAAATATACAAATTATCGTCGTATTCTCATACCGGGAGACCTGCGACTGCGGGGTCAGTTCCTATGAGTTACATTGGTCCCGTGGGAGGTGTTGGTGCCACCCATGGGGCCGTTCAGGAGTTATTTCGAGTTTTCACCCTCTAACGCCATGTTTTTAATTCTATGTCTAGAAATATAAAAATTACCGTCGTATTCTCAAACTGGGAGTCCCTGGGGCTGCGCGGCCAGTACCTACGAGTCACATTGGTCCCGTGGGAGGTGTTCGTACCACCCACAGGGCCGTTCAGGGGATCTTTTGGGTTTTCACCCTTTAACGCCATGTCTTTAAGCCTAAGTCTAGAAATAAGCAAATTACCGTCGTATTCTCAAACTGGGAGTCCCGCGGCAGCGCGACCAGTTCCTACGAGTCACATTGGCCCGTGGGAGGTGTTGGTGCCACCCACGGGGCTGTTTGGGGAGCTGTTTCGAGTTTTCACCCTCTAACGCCATGTTTTTAAGCCTAAGTCTAGAAATATGCAAATTATCATCGTATTCTCATATCGGGAGACCCACGACTGCGGGGTCAGTTCCTACGAGTTACATTGGTCCCATGGGAGGTGTTGGTGCCACCCACGGGGCCGTTCGGGAGTTGTTTCGAGTTTTTACCCTCTAACGCCATATTTTGCTTAAGTCTAGAAATATGCAAATTATCCTCGTCTTCGCAAACCGGGAGTCTCGCGATTGGGCGGTCAGTTCCTACGAGTTACATTGGTCCCGTGGGAGGTGTTGGTGCCACACACAGGGCCATTCGGGGGCTGTTTTGGGTTTTCACCCTCTAACACCATATTTTTAATCCTAAGTCTAGAGATATGCAAATTACCATCATATTCTCAAACTGGGAGTCCCGCGGCTGCGCGACCAGTTCCTACGAGTCACATTGGTCCCGTGGGAGGTGTTGGTGCCACCCACAGGGCCGTTCGTTGGATGTTTTGGGTTTTCACCCTCTAACGCCATATTTTTAAGCTTAAGTCTAGAAATATAGAAATTATCGTCGTATTCTCAAACTGGGAGTCCCGCGACTGCGCCGCCAGTTCCTACGAGTCACATTGGTCCCGTGGGAGGTGTTGTTGCCACCCACGGGGCCGTTCGGGAGTTGTTTCGAGTTTTTACCCTCTAACGCCATGTTTTGCTTGAGTCTAGAAATATGCAAATTATCCTCGTCTTCATAAACCGGGAGTCTCGCGATTGCGCGGTCAGTTCCTATAAGTTACATTGGTCCCGTGGGAGGTGTTGGTGCCACCCACAGGGCCATTCGGGGGTTGTTTTGGGTTTTCACCCTCTAACACCATATTTTTAAGCCTAAGTCTAGAGATATGCAAATTACCGTCGTATTCTTAAATTGGGAGTCCCGCGGCTGCGCGGCCAGTTCCTACGAGTCACATTGATCCCGTGGGAGGTGTTGGTGCCACCAACAGGGCCGTTCGGGGGATGTTTTGGGTTTTCACCCTCTAACGCCATGTTTTTAAGCCTAAGTCTAGAAATATGCAAATTACCGTCGTATTCTCAAACTGGGAGTCCCGCGGCTGCGCGGCCAATTCCTACGAGTCACTTTGGTCCCGTGGGAGGTGTTGTTGCCACCCACGGGGCCGTTCAAGGGACGTTTTGAGTTTTCACCCTCTAACGCCATGTTTTTAAGCCTAAGTCTAGAAATATGCAAATTATCATCGTATTCTCATATCGAGAGACCCGTGGCTGCGGGGTCAGTTCCTACGAGTTACATTGGTCCTGTGGGAGGTTTTGTTGCCACCCACAGGGCCGTTCGGGAGTTGTTTTGAGTTTTCACCCTCTAACGCCATATTTTGCTTACGTCCAGAAATATTCAAATTGTCATCGTCTTCGCAAATCGGGAGTTCCGGGGCTACGCGGTCAGTTCCTACGAGTCACATTGGTCCCCTGGGAGGTGTTGGTGCCACCCACAGGGCCGTTCGGGGCTGCTATTTTGGGTTTTCACCCTTTAACGCCATGTTTTTAAGCCTAAGACTAGAAAAATGCAAATTACTGTCGTATTCTCAAACTAGGAGTCCCGCGGTAGCGCGGCCAGTTCCTACGAGTCACATTGGTCCCGTGGGAGGTGTTGGTGCCACCCACAGGCCCGTTCGGGGGCTGTTTTGGGTTTTCACCCTCTAATGCCATGTTTCTAAGCCTAAGTCTAGAAATATGCAAATTACCATCATATTCTCAAACTGGGAGTCCCGCGGCTTCGTGGACAGTTCCTACGAGTCACATTGGTCCCGTGGGAGGTGTTGGTGCCACCTACGGGGCCGTTCGGGAGCTGTTTTGAGTTTTCACCCTCTAACGCCATGTTTTTAAGCTTAAGTCTAGAAATATGAAAATTATCATGGTATTCTCATACCTGGAGACCCGCGGCTGCGGGGTCAGTTCCTACGAGTTACATTGGTCTCGTGGGAGGTGTTGGTGCAACCCACGGGGCCGTCCGGGAGTTGTTTCGAGTTTTCACCCTCTAACGCCATGTTTTGCATAAGTCTAAAAATATGCAAATTATCGTCGTCTTCGCAAACCGGGAGTCCCGTGGCTTCGCGGTCAGTTCCTACGAATTACATTGATCCCGTGGGAGGTGTTGTTGCCACCCACAGGGCTGTTCGGTGGCCGTTTTGGGTTTTCATCCTCTAACACCATATTTTTAAGCCTCAGTCTAGAAATATGCAAATTATCGTCGTCTTCGCAAATCGGGAGTCCCGCGACTGCTCGGTCAGTTCCTAGGAGTCACATTGGTCCTGTGGGAGGTATTGGTGCCACCCACAGGGCCGTTCGGGGGCTGTTTTGGGTTTTTACCCTCTAACGTCATGTTTTGAAGCCTAAGTCTAGAAATACGCAAATTACCGTCGTATTCACAAACTGGGAGTCTTGCGACTGCGCGGCCAGTTCCTACGAGTCACATTGGTCCCATGGGAGGTGTTGGTGCCACCCACGGGGCCGCTCGGGGCTGTTTCGAGTTTTCACCCTCTAACGCTATGTTTTTAAGTCTAGAAATATACAAATTATCATCGTATTCTCATACCGGGAGACCTGCGGCTGCGGGGTCAATTCCTACGAGTTACATTGGTCCCGTGGGAGGTGTTGGTGCCACCCATGGGGCCGTTCAGGAGTTATTTCAAGTTTTCACCCTCTAACGCCATGTTTTGCTTAAGTCTAGAAATATGCAAATTATCGTCGTCTTCGCAAACCGGGAGTCTTGCGGCTGCGCGGTCAGTTCCGACGAGTTATATTGGTCCCGTGGGAGGTGTTGGTGCCACCCACAGGGCCGTTCGGGGGCTGTTTTGGGTTTTGACCCTCTAACACCATATTTTTATGCCTAAGTCTAGAAATATGCAAATTACAGTTGTATTCTCAAGCTGGGAGTCCCGCGGTTACGCGACCAGTTCCTACGAGTCACATTGGTCCCGTGGGAGGTGTTGGTGCCACCCACGGGGCTGTTCGGGGGCTGTTTCGAGTTTTCACCCTCTAACGCCATGTTTTTAATCCTAAGTCTAAAAATATGCAAATTATCATCGTATTCTCATATCGGGAGACCCACGGATGCGGGGTTAGTTCCTACGAGTTACATTGGTCCCGTGGGAGGTGTTGGAGCCACCCACGGGGCCGTTCGGGAGTTGTTTCGAGTTTTTACCCTCTAACGCCACGTTTTGCTTAAGTCTAGAAATATGCAAATTATCCTCGTCTTCGTAAACTGGGTGTCTCGCGATTGCGCGGTCAGTTCCTACCAGTTACATTGGTCCCGTGGGAGGTGTTGGTGCTACCCATTGGGCCATTCGCGGGCTGTTTTGGGTTTTCACCCTCTAACACCATATTTTTAGGCCTAAGTCTAGAGATATGCAAATTACCATCGTATTCTCAAACTAGGAGTCCCGCGACTGCGCGGCCAGTTCCTACGAGTCACATTGGTCCCGTGGGAGGTGTTGGTGCCACCCACAGGGCCGTTCGGGGGATGTTTTGGGTTTTCACCTTCTAACTCCATGTTTTTAGGCCTAAGTCTAGAAATATGCAATTTACCGTCGTAATCTCAAACTGGGAGTCCCGCGGTTGCGCGGCCAGTTCCTACGAGTCACATTGGTCCCGTGGGTGGTGTTGTTTCCACCCACTGGGTCGTTCAACGGCCGTTTCGAGTTTTCACAATCTAACGCCATGTTTTTAAGCCTAAGTCTAAAAATATGCAAATTATCATCATATTCTCATACTGGGAGACCCGTGGCTGCGGGGTCAGTTCCTATGAGTTACATTGGTCCCGTGGGAGGTTTTGTTGCCACCCACGGGGCCGTTCGGGAGTTGTTTTGAGTTTTCACCCTCTAACGCCATATTTTGCTTAAGTCTAGAAATATGCAAATTGTCATCGTCTTCGTAAATCGGGAGTTCCGGGGCTACGCGGTCAGTTCCTACGAGTTACATGGGTCCCGTGGGAGGTGTTGGTGCCACCCACAGGGCCATTCGGGGGCTGTTTTGAGTTTTCTCCCTCTAACACCATATTTTTAAGACTAAGTCTAAAAATATGAAAATTACCATCGTATTCTCAAACTGAGAGTTCCGCGGATGCGCGTCCAGTTCCTACGAGTCACATTGGTCCCGTGGGAGGTGTTGGTGCAACCTACGGGGCCGTTCGGGAGCTGTTTCGAGTTTTCACCCTCTAACACCATATTTTTAAGCTTAAGTCTAGAAATATGAAAATTATCATCATATTCTCATACCGGGATACCCGCGGCTGCGGGGTCAGTTCCTACAAGTTACATTGGTCTCGTGGGAGGTGTTGGTGCCACCCACGGGGCCGTCCGGGAGTTGTTTCGAGTTTTCACCATCTAACGCCATGTTTCGCATAATTCTTAAAATATGCAAATTATCGTTGTCTTCACAAACCGGGAGTCCCGCGGCTGCGCGGTCAATTCCTATGAGTTACATTGATCCCGTGGGAGGTGTTGGTGCCAGCGACAGGGCTGTTTGGGGGCCGTTTTGGGTTTTCACCCTCTAACACCATATTTTAAGCCTTAGTCTAGAAATATGCAAATTATTATCGTCTTCGCAAATCGGGAGTCCCGCGACTGTGCGATCAGTTCCTACGAGTTACATTGATCCCGTGGGAGGTGTTCGTCCCACCCATAGGGCCGTTCGGGGGCTGTTTTGGGTTTTCACCCTCTAACGTCTTATTTTTAAGCCTAAGTCTAGAAATACACAAATTACCGTCGTATTCTCAAACTAGGAGTCCCGCGGCTGTGCGGCCAGTTCCTACGAGTCACATTGGTCCTGTGGGAGTTGTTGGTGCCACCCACAGGGTCGTTCGGGAGCTATTTTGGGTTTTCACCCTCTAACGTCATGTTTTGAAGCCTAAGTCTAGAAATACGCAAATTACCATCATATTCACAAACTGGGAGTCTCGCGACTGCGCGACCAGTTCCTACGAGTCACATTGGTCCCGTGGGAGGGGTTGGTGCCACTCACAGGGCTATTCGGGGGATGTTTTGGGTTTTCACCCTCTAACGCCATGTTTTTAAGCCTAAGTCTAGAAATATGGAAATTATCGTCGTATTCTCATACCGGGAGACCTGCGACTGCGGGGTCAGTTCCTACGAGTTACATTGGTCCCGTGGAAGGTGTTGGTGCCACCGATGGGGCCGTTCAGGAGTTATTTCTAGTTTTCACCCTCCAACGCCATGTTTTCCTTAACTCTAAAAATATGCAAATTATCGTCGTCTTCTCAAATCAGGAGTCTCACGGCTACGCGGTCAGTTCCTACGAGTTACATGGGTCCCGTGGGAGGTGTTGGTGCCACCCACAGGGCCATTCGGGGGCTGTTTTGAGGTTTCTCCCTCTAACACCATATTTTTAAGCCTAAGTCTAGAAATATGCAAATTACCGTCGTATTCTCAAACTGGGAGTTCCGCGGCTGTGCGGCCAGTTCCTACGAGTCACATTGGTCCCGTGGGAGGTGTTGGTGCCACCCACAGAGCCGTTCGGGGGCTGTTTTGGGTTTTCACCCTCTAACACCATGTTTTTCAGCCTAAGTCTAGAAATATGCAAATTACCGCAGTATCATCAAACTGGGAGTCCCGCGGCCAGTTCCTACGAGTCACATTGGTCCCGTGGGAGGTGTTGGTGACACCTACAGGGCCGTTCGGGGGCTGTTTCGAGTTTTCACCCTCTAACGCCATGTTTTTACGCTTATGTCTATAAATATGAAAATTATCGTCGTATTCTCAAATCGGGAGTCTCGCAGCTACGGGGTTAGTTCCTACGAGTCACATTTTGGAAACCTTTTGTGATGTAGGGGATTAAACCACGAAATTTTGATATTTTATAAGAAGGAAACCTTAGAGAAAATCTGAATAAAGGAGGAAAATTCGCGCATCAGGACCCCCGAATCAGTTCGCCTATACCCCAAACCGGTTCACCCCCCAAACCGGTTCGCCCCTGGGTTCGCGAATGTGTGCTGGTCTGGGGTTCTTTTTCTTTCCTTTCTTCCTTGGATTTTTCTTCAACTTCAACGGGTCATAACTCATCAACCATAGCTCGGATTTGGGTGTTGTTTCTTCGAGTGTTCTCATTATTCCGAGCTCTCCAAGTTTCCAGTTGACTTCTCCTTCGGGATCTTGATGCAAAATTACCAAAATGCCCTTGAACTTGCCTTCTTAGGTTTCCTTTCGTTATCTCGCTTTCTCTTTTGCGATGCTTGCATAATTAACATGTAAAAATAATAAGAGAAGCACGAAACACGAAATACTTGCCAACGAATATTGGTTAGAAACGAACCATTATACTTGATATATAATAATGGGAAAATAAGGATAAATGTTGTGAATATGGGTTATGGGATAAACCTAAATTGATATGAGAAAAGTAGTATATTTATATGATTGTGTATGCATATATTATATACTTGTGAAAATCATGCCCGTGCTACTTGCTATCCCTGAGGTTACTGTGCTGGTACGGTCATATCTCGAATGGGCCTTCATGGGAGATATTGACTCGTACCCTAGAAGATAGAAATCCTAGGTACGGGCTATCGGATAGATAGTCGGACGGTCCTAAGAGACGTGCGGGTATTTACTGACCTCTTGGACTTGGAAACTATGCTTCGCCTCAATATTATTTGTGTATGTATTTATACAGTTCGAGAGTGATTCCGAACTTTTATTCCCTTAGTGTGATTGATACGGGGATTGGATAGCAGAGTATGCCCGCACCATAATTTTTTTGTGGGGTGCTGTTAGAATATATATATTATACGAGTATTTAATATAAATATGAACTTCTGAAATTTGGGAAATTGCCTACTGTGTTATGGTAAGTAAGACATGTATAATGACTCAAATCGGAAATACTTGTTTTGAAAAGTATAATATGATATTGGACAAACATTATGAATCAATAAAGTTAAAATGAGTGTTTTGTACTAAAGGAAATTATCCTCTTAAACCATGATGTTGTTAAATCTTAAATCTTGAGACTCACCTAAGATAAGTTAAATCCTTGGGGAAAGATAGTGTGATATATGATGAGATAAACCATTGGTAAGGTTAGTGCGATAGGAGTTCACATTAGAAGAGAGGTGAGAATTTCTCAAGAGAGTGTCGCACTAATATGTAGTTGCATTGGCCTGTATTAAATTAAATACTTGCTAAACGAATTTTGAAATCATAAATACTATCGGGCTCTGACCCATTTCCATTTCTCTTTCTCTCATGTATATATATGTATGCATTACAGGTGCCCATCCACAGGGGCGTCTTGCATAGGATCCTTTGGATGGAACGCGCTGTAGCTTTTGTGGTAGTTGCAGGCCATTGTTTAGACGACCTCATTGTTGACTCTACTTCTAGTTCAGCTTTATCCAGTGGGGGCATGTGTCGCCCTTTTTCATTATTTAGTTGATATTGTCAAAGATTGTAATTCTTTTAATTTCAGTATCTTTATTTCGGGATTATTAATGTCAGGATGTTTTCCTTAGTATTTTAATGTTGGGATTTATTATTGTTGGGTAAACTCTTGAATGTTCGTTTTATTCTTCTACTTATTGTGTGACTCTTTAGACGTTAATGGTTTAAGGTTTTATAACCGGATTTAATAAAATGAGAATAAAGGTTTAAATGGTTTTGACACTTAGCTTAATTAATTAGGGTGTTTAAATTGGAAAAGTTTTTATTTTTCGACAGTGATGCTGAGAATGAACCAACTGTTCACTTTGAATTAATTTAATAAATGAGTGATCGTGAGGTATTTAATTAGGCGGGGTATCACAGGTGGTATCAAAGCATCAGGTTCTAGTGTCCTTAGGATCTGTACGGCTTATTATGCTTTCAGTGTTGCTTTGTTTGTTATAGAGCCCTATGTTTAGGATTGTCGATTCCTTTGACGAGATTTCGTTCTCCTTCTATAATGTGTATACACTAGTGAATTCTAATTTCGTTCGGATGTGTGCGTGTATCGAGCGATGACGGATGTCAGAAGAGGACCGTTAAGTGTACATCAGGAGGCAGAGCTCAGTTGAGATTATGAAATATGTCCGAGGATGATGACCGTAGTCGAGGTCCCCTCCATTATGGCACGAGAAGCCACGACTAGAAAGGCGACTAAGGTGTAGCAATGATTTTCAAATGCTGTTATAGTCAAATGTGATGCGAGGGTAAACTTACCCAACGTATTACAAAAACGTGTAGAGACTATCAGTGGGAAATTTTAGAAACGCAAAAAAAAAAATTATGTGTTTACCAAAGGAGGTAAAGTATCCAAAGGCTTAAATATAGGACGGAGTGTGGCAAACTGAAAGTGAAAATTTAGAGAAAATTTTATTGGCTTTCGGGACGAAGTTATAATGGTTGAAGTTGACGCGACTTAAAATTTGTCTTAAAAGTGCGTTCACTCTAGGTTCAAGTGCAAACCTACCGCTCAAGTAATAACCCGGTAAGTCGGGATCGAATCCACAGGGAAAGAAAATGTCAACTAGTAATCAGGAAACTTATTTGATCTGAAAATGATTTCTTAAAATAAACAAAAAGATGATTAATGATTTTGGAAGATTTCTAGCGAAATAAAACTTTTCTTAACAAAAGCAAACTGGAAATTTTAATGAAAGTAGACTAAAAATTGCAGGAAAAACTTTTAATCAAATGGGAGAAAACAGGGTAAAATACAATCCCTCATTCCTTAGCAAATTATCATATAGAATATTAGACTTGAAAATTAAAATAATTGATTAGATCCAACCTTTATAACTTCTAAGCATTACATATATGAGGGATCTAGCCCGCACAATATGAAATCAGAAACAGGTATAAAGCGGTGAATAATAAATTATACTAGCAAAACTTTCTTAAACATCTCAAGTACCTAGGGCAAGAGAGATTAAAAGATTGACAGTTTTTGTATAATTTTCTCTCACGATCCAATCAATATTTTAATTTAACCTCTATTTTCTACATAGATAATCTGCCTTGGATTGAGTTCATGTACCCCAACCCTTGAGAAATTTAGCTGCTCATGATTGGATTGAAGAACAAATTCATACTCAGAATTATGGAACTACAAGATATGGGAAATAAAATTGCAAATAATAAAGTAACAGAGAATAGAATGATATTACTTGAATTCAGCAGCAGAAAAGTAATTGAAATTGAAATCCAGATAACTTCTCCTTAATCAGCAGTATAAACTAGGGTTCTTATGAAAGAAATTTAAACTTCTGAATGGTTCTCTCAAAAACTAACTCTAAAATTCTTTAGCTAATTTGTAATCTAGCAACAACTAACAACTTGCTACAATTCTCTCTCTACTTTCTTGGTTGGTCTGTCCCCTTCAAATGATATAGGGCACTCACTTTTATAACACCAAGTATCGAAATTGATAGCCAATAATGTTTGTTGGTACGTTTTTCCAAGAGTTGCTCTGTTTTAATTGAACAATTAATTATCAGCATTTGACACGATCGGACCGGTCCGGCTCAACCTCGGATCGGTCCGAATACACCGGATCGGTCTGGGCCTAGTCGGATGGGTCCGAATTTTTTCTTCCATCGGTTCGTCATCAATCCGGGGGCTACTGGACTTTGTCAATTCGGATGGATCTGGATCCAACTCGGATCGGTCCGAAATTCTTCTAGTTTGATTTTTTCCTTGAAACTTTGACTGACCATATCTTTTGATCTAGAACTCCGATTTGAGTGTCGTTTCTTCCTATGCTCTTGTGAACTCATGCTCTTCAACTTCAATTTTGACGTTGCTTCCGAATTTTGAATGGAATTTACACTTTTTCCCTTTTACATTTCTTCTAGTTTTCTTCTTTTCTTTTATTGCATCCCATTCCTGAAAACTTCATCACAATTAAACAAAAACTAGGGAATTTCGTTAGAAACGAACAATAGAGTGATATGGACTAAAAATGATTCAATTACCTTGTTCGAGATATTAAAATCACTAACTTAAGGGGCTAAATTCAGAAGAATTTACGCTTGGTCAAATCCCCCTAACTTAGGACTTTGCACGTCCCGGGCAATGTATCTGAATCTAACCAAAATTCAACTCTTGAAAATTCCTTTATTAAAATAAAATTCCACTTTCGCAGGCACGCGATTGCATTGAGCATATGCAACAAGCCTTTAAACCCCTAGGTTACCCTAGTAGGACGAGTTTTGTCTCGTGAGGGTTTGTAGTGAATACACCCACAAAAATCTTTATTGACTCAAATAAATATCAAAACACTTAAAAATTGTGCAATTTAAACTTTTCTACAAAATAATCACCAACAACTCATATTCAACTATCTCAAACCATAGTGTGTGTGTGTGCAAAGCCAAAAATTAAACCTCAAACTTCCACCGATTGAGCATTACGTTACTTTCCAAAAATTCGTTTTGATTCAAATTCTTACGGATTACAGTCACAAACGAATCACTCGGATTGTGGTTATTTTCTCTCATTATGCATGATATAAAGAGTAAATATAATGGACACAAATTCATGCATACAAAATTGAAAAGAAGGAAATATATGGTGAAACGATCTCATCATCGGAGTACGGATATTAGGAAATGGGAAACATCATCTCTAGTTCACACCATTTAATCTCTCATATTATCTTTTCATGTCTTAGCTCTCCACGCGGTAATTAATTTCACCATTCGGACTCGGTTAGGACTTTTCGGGTTAAAAAGTATAAAGGGTAAAAATTGGAATGGATGGAATGTTCGGAATTGAAAAATGTCCTTATGACGTCCATTAGTGCTTTTTCGGGCATTTTCTCATTTTTCTTTCTTTTTTTTTTTTTTTTGCTATTTTTGTTGAGCATATCTATTTTTTTTTGCCCCTTTTTGTTGCACACTTTGGACTTACTTGATGAATTTTCTCAATTTTCACAATTCCGGGCTATTTGGGTTTTTCGGGTTATCAAACGAAAGGAAAATATTTTATTAGGCTCAACTTGGGTTGCAAAGGGATAATTTAGTTTTTCACAACTTTTTATGGCTAGTATTTTTGGGTAACAAACGATGGCCTACTTCATTGTCCAAATTTCTAATCACATTACCATATGCATCTCGAGATTAATTAAATTTAGAGATATATTTAGCACGAATTTCGAGATAATATTTCACACATTTCCCATAACCGATCAAAACAAAGGATTGAAATCATCAACAACTTATTAAAACGCTGAAAAGAACTTTGAGTTAATCATAACCTCGGATTGATTTAAAAACTGAAAAAGATCGATAGGCTCGAAATCTCACCGGGTTTGATCAATCTCCACACTTATTCGTTAAGTCGTCAATTTTCTTTCAATTTCCATCTTCAGTCAATTTTGGCTTAGTGTAATTGAGATTTAATAATTTGATACTTTAAATAGAATAAAGGTGACATTTTTGGAAATTTTAAATTCCAATTTTTATTTATTTTGAAGAAAAATATTTTTTTTCTTTTTCAAAAATTTCCATTTTTTTTTCTAAAAAAAAACACTTGGAAAGAACATGTGATCGAATCAATGAGTCTAAACAACAAATGGAAAGAATATCCCACACCCCCTAACTTAAATGTTGCATTGTCCTCAATGCGAATCAAGAACACAACAAAAAGAAAGATATTACCCAAATGGAGCGATCCCCGATGAGTGCGAGTCCATTGAAGCTACAAAACATGTTAGAACCAAGCATAACAAAAAAGAATAACAAAAACTGTAACTAACTATTCTAAATGCAACAAGACACTATAGAACACGTATACATGAGTAAAAAATACTACAAAATTCACCCCATACACGTCGGGGGTGCGACGACCTCACATCTCTATCCACTAATCACCCGACCCCGTTCACTGGGTACGATGCTCTCCTTGGCTCTCCCGTCGTACCAGCATAAGGGAATAGCCGAAACAAATTTGGCCCGTGCCCATAAAGAAAGGAAATACCGGGAGATTGATTAACCGTAAAAGTATCCTCTTGTTTCATAGCACGTGGGTGGGTCTCTAAGTCGGACGAGATTTGAGTCGTATCTTCAAGTACCTCCGAAGACTCAAATGGTATGGGTGGAGGTTTGGGAAGGAGAAATGCATCGATGCTATTGCCCCACTCACTTTCGTCTAAATGACGAAATGAGACCCAGAAAGATTGAATGTCATCATTGAGGCTCTCATCCACCGGTCCAAACTTGCGCCCAAACCCTGCTAGGCTCAACTCCTCTAGCTCTCTATCTTGCGTGGTGTCCTCAACCTGCATTTCACTTTCTTGGTAATCGAGGAGAAATGTATCGATAGTGTTCTGCCATTCACTTTCTTCTAAGTATTTAGACGAGCCTCTCCCGACACACTCTAAATTTCCTCTTTCACTCTTGTTCGTCGGCTCACTCATGCTCTCAAATGCATTAACTAAAGATACCTCCCCTACCTCGCTCTCAATTTTGCAACCACTCCTTTTACTGTGCGTAACACAATCTTCCCCTAATGTCTCTTCCTCATAAGTTCTTTCTTGCTCGTGTGCTTTCCCCATAAGATCCAACCCTCGCGGTTCCCCTTCATCACTCTCTCTCTTGGAATTATTAAAGATATTTGTTTCGAGGGTCATGTTCCCGAAAGTTAATTGCATGCGCCCACTTCGGGTATTAATAAGAGCATTAGCCGTAGCTAAAAATGGGCGGCCAAGAATAACGGGAACATGATTACTTGGGAGAATGGAGGGTTCTTCGTCCCAAATGACAAAATCTATCGGGAAGTAGAGAGTGTCTATTTGGACAATCACATCCTCAACAATTCCCCGAGGAAACTTCACACAACAATCCGCAAGCTGGAGAGTCATATTTGTGGGCTTCAGGGCTCCGAGTTCTAATGTCCTATAGATGGAATAGGGCATAATGTTAACACTCGCCCCGAGGTCAATTAGAACTCTCTCGATTCGATTCTTCCCCATGATACACGAAATAGTGGGTGCCCCCGGATCTTTATATTTTAATGGAAAGTTACTTGACAAGACTGCACTGACATTTTGGGCCAAAGAGACATTTTGCTTTACCTTTAGCTTGCGTTTCACCGTGAGTAAGTCCTTAATAAACTTAGCATACGCGGGAATTCTCTGTATAGTCTCGAGAAAAGGTAAATTAATTTTTACTTGCTTAAGGACTTCCAGAACTTCATCACGGGAGGTCGTTTTGGAGCGAGAGACCAACCGTTGAGGATATGGGGCAACAATGGGGGTCTTCATTCCACTAGTGTTTTCCTCCTCCTCCTCACTCTCAATTAAAGGGGCATCTTTGGCCTCTTTTATGCCGGGCGAAACCTCTTTATCTTTAGATGCATTGCGTGGAGGAGGAGACAAATCAACTACTTTCCCACTATGTAAAGTAGTAATAGCGCTACATTGCTCTCGATGGTCATGGGATGTAGTGCCAATACTGGTTTGTCCTTCGGGAGGTCGTTGGCTTGGAGCAGGAAATTTGCCCTTCTCTTGGACATTCGATGCAGTTTGCATCCTTGAGATGCTAGTATGTATGTCATAGAACATTCGATCATACTTAGCACTTGTCTCCTTTTGAGATTGGATGAGGTGATTTAAGTTGTCCTCAAGAGATCGCCTCGGTGGAGCAACATACAGACCAGGAAGTGGTACCTGCATAGGATTTGGCATTGGAGGAGCCACTTGCTGAAATTGAGGAGGTGGTGGTATAATCATATGTGGTTTAGGAACCATCCCACCTGGGGGTTGTCCATAATTGAACCCAGGATTCCTCCACGATTGATTATATGCATTCCCTTGCTGTGCATTATAATTTTCGCGAAACCCCCCTATTGCCTCAACCTGTTCAGTGTACATTGCCTTGTATGCAGGAATGGTAGGACATCCTTTGGTAGAATGACCCGCATTACAAATGGCACACACTTTCTCCTTCCCGGCTTGTACGGGTCCAGCCACATCCCTCAATAGTACTTCAAGCATATTTCTGAAATTCTTCTCCAATTGGTCAAGTTTTCGATCCAACAAAGTGTCCTTGTCCAAGTGATAAATAACGGACGCAGCAGGTAAGTTGGACACTTGTCGATTTCTATTTTGACTATTGGGATCAGAAGTATCCCATGCTTGGGTAGTCTCAGCAATATATTTCAAATGAGCTTCAGCATCGCTCGAATTTAACTCCCAAAAAGGTCTTTCACACATGGTTTGGACAAGTTGTTTTGACGCTAATGTAAGGCCTTGATGGAAAAAAGAAATTAAATGATGCTTTTCAAAACCGTGATGTGGGCACACACTAACTAACTCCTGAAATCTCTCCCAACATTTATCAAAAGCCTCATTCTCATTTTGTCGAAAAGCTTGAATTTGGGTTTTAACAGAATTAGTTTTGTGTTGTCGAAATTTTTTTGATATAAACTTGTTTTGCATATCTCTCCAAGATAACACAGAATTTGGGGGTAGGGACCATAACCAAGTTTTAGCTTTCTCCTTTAAGGAAAAAGGGAAGAGCTGCAACCGGACTACATCTTGTGGACAAGCTTGGTCTCCAAAAGTCTCACATGTATCTTCGAACTCTCGAATATGGAGATATGGTTTTTCAGAATCCATCCCATGAAATGTAGGAAGGATTTGGATCATGCCATTCCGAAAATGGAACTGACCGTCATTATACGGGAGTAAAATGCAACCAGGGGTAACAGTTCGCTCCGGAAATAACAAATCTTTCATAGGAAGATAGGGTATCTCATCCTCTCCAGCACCAACACCAACACTCCCATGTTCCGACATATCGCTACCAAAAGGTTCAGAATTCTCACTCCGGGCTTGACTCAATGTACGACTAGTGATGGAATTATTAGGCGAAGGAGGTGGAACCCAAAAAGGAAAAGACTCAGAATTTTCAGAACTTGCTTCGGCAATAGGATTTTCGTGAACTTTGGTGGGGGATGAATTCAGCATAAGCACATAAGAGATGAAATGATTTTTTTTTTATATAGAAATCACTTGTAGATACAAATAACTTTCTTGAAAATTTAACAATTCTCAATTCCCCGGCAACGGCGCCAAAAACTTGACGCGACTTAAAATTTGTCTTAAAAGTGCGTTCACTCTAGGTTCAAGTGCAAACCTATCGCTCAAGTAATAACCCGGTAAGTCGGGATCGAATCCACAGGGAAAGAAAATGTCAACTAGTAATCAGGAAACTTATTAGATCTGAAAATGATTTCTTAAAATAAACAAAAAGATGATTAATGATTTCGGAAAATTTCTAGCAAAATAAAACTTTTCTTAACAAAAGCAAACTGGAAATTTTAATGAAAGTAGACTAAAAATTGCAGGAAAAACTTTTAATCAAATGGGAGAAAACAGGGTAGAATACAATCCCTCAATCCTTAGCAAATTATCATAGAGAATATTAGACTTGTAAATTAAAATAATTGATTAGATCCAACCTTTATAACTTCTAAGCATTACATATATGAGGGATCTAGCCCGCACAATATGAAATCAAAAATAGGTATAAAGCGGTGAATAATAAATTATACTAGCAAAACTTTCTTAAACATCTCAAGTACCTAGGGCAAGAGAGATTAAAAGATTGACAGTTTTTGTATAATTTTCTCTCACGATTCAATCAATATTTTAATTTAACCTCTATTTTCTACATAGATAATCTGCCTTGGATTGAGTTCATGTACCCCAACCCTTGGGAAATTTAGCTACTCATGATTGGATTGAAGAACAAATTCATACTCAGAATTATGGAACTACAAGATATGGGAAATAAAATTGCAAATAATAAAGTAACAGAGAATAGAATGATATTACTTGAATTCAGCAGCAGGAAAGTAATTGAAATTGAAATCTAGATAACTTCTCCTTAATCAACAGTACAAACTAGGATTCTTATGAAAGAAATTTAAACTTCTGAATGGTTCTCTCAAAAACTAACTCTAAAATTCTTTAGCTAATTTGTAATCTAGCAACAACTAACAACTTGCTACAATTCTCTCTCTACTTTCTTGGTTGGTCTGTCCCCTTCAAATGATATAGGGCACTCGCTTTTATAACACCAAGTATCGAAATTGATAGCCAATAATGCTTGTTGGTACGTTTTTCCAAGAGTTGCTCTGTTTTAATTGAACAATTAATTGTCAGCATTTCACACGACCGGACCGGTCCGGCTCAACCTTGGATCGGTCCGAATACACCGGATCGGTTCTTTTCTTTTTACCGGATCGGTCTGGGCCTAGTCGGATGGGTCCGAATTTTTGCTTCCATCGGTTCGTCATCAATTCGGGGGCTACTGGACTTTGTCAATTCGGATGGATCCGGATCCAACTCGGATCGGTCCGAAATTCTTCTAGTTTGACTTTTTCCTTGAAACTTTGACTGACCATATCTTTTGATCTAAAACTCCGATTTGAGTTCCGTTTCTTCCTATGCTCTTGTGAACTCATGATCTTCAACTTCAATTTTGACGTTGCTTCCGAATTTGGAATGGAATTTACACTTTTGCCCTTTTACATTTCTTCTAGTTTTCTTCTTTTCTTTTATTGCATTCCATTCCTGAAAACTTCATCACAATTACACAAAAACTAGGGAATTTTGTTAGAAACGAACACTAGAGTGATATGGACTAAAAATGATTCAATTACCTTGTTCGAGATATTAAAATCACTAACTTAAGGGGCTAAATTCGGAAGAATTTACGCTTGGTCAGAAGTCAACCACCAATTTTAGAAATAGAATGCTATGCCTATAGGAGAACCTTAGGTACAGTGTTGACCGTATGTTCCTTCCTTAACTGTTCAGGATTAGAAGCAAATGTGGTTCTGAACTCATCGCAGGAGGGCATGACAGAGGTCCAATTATGGATATGAATCCTAATCGTTAGCAAATTTTGTATTGAAAGAGGTAGATACTAGTGGAGGAAACGACTCCAAGTAGGAGACCAACTTGTAATAATAGTTGATAATACTCGAGGAGGAAATTCTAATGGACGAACGATTCAGAGGTTGACAATGTCATATTTTGTCAATATAGATGATAACGCTTCTTTGTGGGGGGAAGTTAAAGGAATCGAAGAATTTAGTCGAGAATAAGACTGAATACAACGGTGGTGGTATAGCACCACAAAAGGATATGGATACACATCAAAAAAACCATTTAAATGCTTCAGATAGTTAAATTCTTACCAAGTGATGGTAAATTCAGTAAGTACTATTATAGATAGTAACATGATCTTTATGGCCTAAAAAGCTAAGGGAACAACCGGGATGGCTAACAGGAATCGGGTTTACAAAAGTCCGAGAGAAGGACAATCCTAACCTGGTTAATAGGACAGGTGATAAGTGGATTATGTGTTGAGGTATTTTGTGCGGAGTGAGATCGCTCGCGATAATATGTCCCAAAGTGAGAAAAAGGACAAGAATACGGTGCCTAGTAAAAGGCAGCGATTAAAGTAATTTTGTTTGGTTTGAGTAGACGTGTTACGTCCGAAAACCATTTGCGCAGTCAAGATGATTGACAAGGTAGAAGTGTAAGTTGTATCCTCAGAGGATGCGACGTGTTTATGTGACACGAGCGAGTCACCATATTTTGTTCATTGCTAGATTAGCATGTGAAACGAGTTTAATGCATATAGTTATAAATGTTACCATTATGTGAGTATTTTTCCCTAGCATAGCGGGATTTTTCTTTGGTGCTATCCGTGGAGGATGAATGTGTATATTAACAGTGTTACGTATTTTATTGAGGTTACTCGTCACAGTGATGCGATATACGAGTATGATATTATCTTTGTTAAAGCATTATAGAAATGGTTAGTACGATAATGAGCATTTATGGCAAGGCTATAGGAGTGGTTGCATTAGCGCAGCATGTTTTATGTTTGTTTTGGCGAGGCTTTACATGTAAGAAGGTTGGACTCGCACTTATATTATCTATCCTAGAGACTTCAGAGGAGATAGTGGGCTCGAGATGTTCGATACCGGCGCGAGGGGACTTGGTTGTTATGATTCAGTATGTACCGGGATTTACCGTTGGGCGAAAAGACTTGACTCAGTATTATGTTTAGCACTCCGAACTTAGTGATAGGAAGAGTGCATTGTTATATTTATCCTTTAGAGATGTGGGAGTTAATATTTATACCCCTATTATTAGGGAAAGGAATTTTGAGAATTCCGATTGTATGTATTCGAGGTTTATGGAATGCTATTACCACAAACCTATACTGAACAATAGTGCAATTAGTGAAACGTTCTTTGTTAAGCATAATTACGGGAGAAATGGTAACTTTTCTGTCAAGGGACGGAATAAAGGGGTATATGCTATGGACGGAGGACCTAACGGATCTCGATAACCAACAATACTATGCAGTAGTGTATCGGGAGGGTTCCTTGTTTGGATTTCGCTTTGCGAGACATCCCACGCATGAAACTTAGTATAAGGTTGGAAATAGGGAGACATCTGGTCACTATTCCATGAGTTCGGTACCCTGGTAGAAATGGGATCAAGTAATTATGTATGTAAGTTGGAAGTTGAATTTTGTTTTAAGGTCATTGGAGCCGGATTTTTGTGGTAGGAAAGCATTGAAAGTTATCCCCACGAGTTGAGGGGTGGAACGATGATAAGGAAGATTTAAAATTTTGATTTTTAGGGTGATTAAAGTGTTGTAATCACGCTGTAAGCACCAGGGAAAACAAAGAATTTGTTTATTAGTATGGAGCGTATGTGATGCTTACGCTAGTATGCCCGGTTTATAGGGTGTGTAGACATCCTGGTTAACTGATGTTAAAACTCGTCCGAGATGAAGGGGCGTGGCAATGGACGTGTGGAAAATGTGTTTGTGGGCCTAACAGAACGAAGTGGAAGTGATATAGTGGATTAAACTTCACATGAGGGGCGATAATCCATACATAGGTGTGCAATTAGAATAGCACACCCAAATTTAAATTGGAAGACTGTGGGAAGCCATTTAAGAAGAGTATTCCTTGAATGGAGCAGAATTTAATGATCATGAAGAACACTCGGAGCAGAAATTGTTAGTAATCAAATGTGAGAGAGACTCACACATATAAAGGGTGATGATGTTAGTACGGTATAAGAGGTCCAGAAGTACTCTTCGTGAAGAGAAGAGCACAGGTGGAACCTCCGGCATACACCAAGGAATTTTTTTTTTATCTACAATTGCTGAAATTGGAAGAGGTCGGTAAAGTCGGTACAGTCCTTGGATGGGTTGCCATCCTCAAAACAAGATTAAGGGTTCATCCCGAACATGTGAATTAAGCCGCCGAGAAGGAAGTGATTGATATTCCTTTGGGCTGGTTTACAATATTAACTAGTATGACCCAGACTTCCTTTGAAAGGAAGGTCGTGCCAGTGCATGGTCCGGCGCAGTATAAATTTCCGAATCAGGATGAGATTGGTGAATCCCACCTTTGATATGGAATTTCAGGAACCAACAAAGATAAGGTTTCGTTTCGAGTAGGATGTATCACCCTTAGCCAGGGAATAGGCGCATGGTGATTAAAGATTTGGGGAGCTACATGAAGGAGATTTTGGAATCTTGATACGATGATTTCAGGAATGCTCTGTAGAAGCACTCGTACCTATTTGTCACTTATGAGGTACTTATTTAGGTTTTGTTATGGAAGAACCTCGACTATTCTCCTTCCGTATGCTTAGAGGTGAGTAGATAATCAAGGTTTTTGGATCGGTCGAGAGAACATCCAATAACTGTGGTAGAATTCCATGACTGTTTTAGACGAGCAAGAGTAATCAAATGTTCGTATAATTTTCTCAGAATGGGAGTTTTGTATATGAATAAATCCGAGTATTTGTCATGTAGTGAGGTGCGGCCTCCTAATGATAGTGAGATAAGGAAATTTATAATGTATAGGCGTGACCTATGCCAATGTTGTCGGTTGGGATCACAATGTGAAGTGTCTCCAATGAGAATGTAAAATAATGTTGTTGTGAAGAAAGGGCTATAGTAATTGAGCGCCGTAATGTGTACTTAGTTTGTGTACGGAAAAGGATATCCAGAATTGTGCTACCTGATAGACCTTATTTTCCGAATTTCGGGACGAAATTCCGTTATTAGGGGGGAAGTATGTAATACCCCGTATTTTTATAGCTTTTAAATTATGGGATTTATTAAATTTAATTGAGATAAATTTATTTAATTTTAATCCGGAATGTTGTTTTAAATATTTACTAGCGTGACGAGAGTTAGTAATTATTGGAAATGTTATTTGTTGAATATTACTGGATGATTATAGTAATATATGAGATTTATTTTTATAATATTGTCACGTGTGAATAAAATGACAATTATGGAAATTTAAGTCGGGACGCGCCTGTGTCGCGTCGGGAATAAATGTTGATTAATAAAAGTAAATATTTTATAATTTGTTCGTATGGTCATTTTGAGTGCGCCAACGCGTCCGAAAGGGTCGAGATAGTCAAAAAAGTATACCCGGGGGTTTGATTTGAGTCTCGGGGCGTTTTTAAGGCCTAATTAGTTCCTCAAGAGGGCATTTTAGTCATTTCGTAATTTTGGGTAATTAAACCCACGAATTTTATAGGGTTATATCAGATGGAGAATGTTATCTTCTAGGGTTAACACAACCTAAAACTAATGACGGACATTGTAGTGGAAGAGGAGAAGCTCTCCAAGGAGTTCTAGGCCAAGAACACCTCTGATTGCACCGCCGTCACCACCAACGCATAGATCGGGCGACGGGGAACGCAACCACACCAAATTCAACACCAAACCAGATTTTTGAAAATCCCAGGCAAGTGTTTATCTTGATTATTTCGTTGATGCATCTTTCATATTGGTTTAGGAATGACTAGGATGAATTGTATGGAAGAAAAACCCAATTTGAGATAGGAAATTGCATGTAGTGATGACTTAAAGGACATTTTGGAAACATTCTGTGATGTAGAGGATTAAACCACGAAATTTTGATGTTGTATAAGAAGGAAACCTTAGAGAAAATATGAATAAAAGAGGAAAATTCGCACATCAGGACCCCCGAACCGGTTCGCCCCCTAAATCGGTTCGCCCCTGGGTTCGCGAATGTGTGCTGGTCTGGGGTGCTTTTTCTTTCCTTTCTTCCTTGGATTTTTCTTCAACTTCAACGAGTCATAATTCATCAACCATACCTCGAATATGGGTACCGTTTCTTCCAGTGTTCTCATTGTTCCGAGCTCTCCAACTTTCTAGTTGACTCCTCCTTCGGGATCTGGCTGCAAAATTACCAAAATGCCCTTGAACTTGCCTTATTAGCTTTCCTTTCATTGTCTCGCTTTCTCTTTTGCGATGCTTGCATAATTAACCTGTAAAAACAATAAGAGACGCACGAAACACGAAATACTTGCCAACGAAGATTGGTTAGAAATGAACCATTATACTTGATATATAATAATGGGAAAATAAGGATAAATGTTATGAATATGGGTTATGGGATAAACCTAAATTGATATGAGAAAAGTAGTATATTTATATGATTGTGTATGCATATATTATATACTTGTGAAAATCATGCCCGCGCTACTTGCTATCCCTGAGGTTACCGTGCTGGGACGGCCATATCTCGAATGGGCCTTCATGGGGGATATTGACTCGTACCCTAGAAGATAGAAATCCTAGGTACGGGCTATCGGATTGATAGTCGGACGGTCCTAAGAGATGTGAGGGTATGTACTGACCTCTTGGACTTGGAAACTATGCTTCGCCTCAATATTGTTTGCGTATGTATTTATACAGTTCGAGAGTGATTCCGAACTTGTATTCCCTTAGTGTGATTGATACGGGGATTGGATAGCAGAGTATGCCCGCGCCATAATTTTTATGTGGGGTGCTGTTAGAATATATATATTATACGAGTATTTAATATATATATGAACTTCTGAAATTTGGGAAATTGCCTACTGTGTTATGGTAAGTAAGACATGTGTAATGACTCAAATCGGAAATACTTGTTTTGAAAAGTATAATATGATATTGGACAAACTTTATGAATCAATAAAGTTAAAATGAGTGTTTTGTACTAAATGAAATTATCCTCTTAAACCATGATGTTGTTAAATCTTAAATCTTGAGACTCACCTAAGATAAGTTAAATCCTTGGGGAAAGATAGTGTGATATATGATGAGATAAACCATTGGTAAGGTTAGTGCAATAGGAGTTCACATTACAAGAGAGGTGAGAATTTTTCAAGAGAGTGTCGCACTAATATGTTGTTGCATTGGTCTGTATTAATTTAAATACTTGCTAAACGAATTTTGAAATCATATACACTATCGGGCTCTGACCCGTTTCCATTTCTCTTTCTCTCTTGTATATATATGTATGTATTACATGTGCCCAACCACAGGGGCGTCTTGCATATGATCCTTGGGATGGAACGCGCTGTAGCTTTTATGGGAGTTGCAGGCCATTGTTTAGACGACCTCATTGTTGACTCTACTTCTAGTTCAGCTTTATCCAGTGGGGGCATGTGTCGCCCCTTTTACATTATTTAGTTGATATTGTCAAAGATTGTAATTCTTTTAATTTCAGTATCTTTATTTCGGGATTATTAATGTCAGGATGTTTTCCTTAGTATTTTAATGTTGGGATTTATTATTGTTGGGTAAACTCTTGAATGTTCATTTTATTCTTCTACTTATTGTGTGACTCTTTAGACGTTAATGGTTTAAGGTTTTATAACCGGATTTAATAAAATGAGTGTAAAGGTTTAAATGGTTTTGACACTTAGCTTAATTAATTAGGGTGTTTAAATTGGAAAAGTTTTTATTTTTTGACAGTGATGATGAGAATGAACCAACTGTTCACCTTGAATTAATTTAATAAATGAGTGATCGCCCGGTATTTAATTAGGCGGGGTGTCACACATTGATCCCGTGGGAGGTGTTGGTGCCACCCACAGGGCCGTTCGGGGGCTATTTTGGGTTTTCACCCTCTAACGCCTTGTTTTTAATCCTAAGTCTAGAAATATGAAAATTACCGTTGTATTCTCAAACTAGGAGTCCCGCGGCTACGCGACCAGTTCCTACGAGTCACATTGGTCCTGTGGGAGGTGTTGGTGCCACCCATAGGGCCGTTCGGGGGCTATTTTGGGTTTTCACCCTCTAACGTCATGTTTTGAAGCCTAAGTCTAGAAATACGCAAATTACCGTCGTATTCACAAACTGGGAGTCTCGCGACTGCGCGACCAGCTCCTACGAGTTACATTGGTCCCATGGGAGGTGTTGGTGCCACCTATAGGGCCGTTTGGGGGATGTTTTGGGTTTTCACCCTCTAACGTTATGTTTTTAAGCCTAAGTCTAGAAATATGCAAATTATCATCGTATTCTCATACCGGGAGACCTGCGGCTGCGGGGTCAGTTCCTACGAGTTACATCGGTCCCGTGGGAGGTGTTGGTGCAACCCATGGGGCCGTTCAGGAGTTATTTCGAGTTTTCACCCTCTAATGCCATGTTTTGCTTAAGTCTATAAATATGCAAATTATCGTCGTCTTCACAAACCGGGAGTCTCGCGGCTGCGCGGTCAGTTCCGACGAGTTATATTGGTCCCGTGGGAGGTGTTGGTGCCACCCACAGGGCCGTTCGGGGGCTGTTTTGGGTTTTCACCCTCTAACACCATAGTTTTAAGCCTAAGTCTAGAAATATGCAAATTACCGTTGTATTATAAAACTGAGAGTCCCGCGGCTGCGCGGCCAGTTCCTACGAGTCACATTGGTCCCGTGGGAGGTGTTGGTGCCACCCAGAGAGCCGTTCGGGGGCTGTTTCGTGTTTTCACCCTGTAACGCCATGTTTTTATGCATAAGTCTAGAAATTGCAAATTATCATCGTATTCTCATACCGGGAGACCCGCGGCTACAGGGTCAGTTCCTACGAGTTACATTGGTCTCGTGGGAGGTGTTGGGGCCACCCACGGGACCGTCCGGGAGTTATTTCGAGTTTTCACCCTTTAACGCAATGTTTTGCTTAAGTTTAGAAATATGCGAATTATCATTGTCTTCGCAAACCGGGAGTCCCGCGGCTACGCGGTCAGTTCCTACGAGTTATATTGATCCCGTGGGGGGTATTGGTGCCACCCATAGGGCCGTTCGGGGGCTGTTTTGGGTTTTTACCCTCTAATCCCATATTTTTAAGCCTAAGTCTAGAAATATGCAAATTATCGTCGTCTTCAAAAACCGAGAGTCCCACGGCTGCGCGGTCAGTTCCTACGAGTTACATTGATCCCATGGGAGGTGTTGGTGCCACCCACAGGGCCTTTCGGGGGTTGTTTTGGGTTTTCACCCTCTAACCTATATTTTTAAGCCTAAGTCTAGAAATATGCAAATTACCGTCGTATTCTCAAACTGGGAGTCCCGCGGCTGCGCGACCAGTTCCTACGAGTCACATTGGTCCCGTGGGAGGTGTTGGTGCCACCCACGGGGCCGTTTGGGGGCTGTTTCGAGTTTTCACCCTCTAACGCCAAGTTTTTAAACCTAAGTGTAGAAATATGCAAATTATCATCGTATTCTCAAATCGGGAGTCTCGCGGTTGCAGGGTTAGTTCCTACGAGTCACATTGGTCCCGTGGGAGGTGTTAGTGCCACCTACGGGGCCGTTTGGGGGCTGTTACGAGTTTTCACCCTCTAACGCCATGTTTTTAAGCCTAAGTCTAGAAATATGCAAATTATCATCGTATTCTCATGCCGGGAGACCCGCGGCTGCGGGGTCAGTGCTATTTTGGGTTTTCAACCTCTAACTCCGTGTTTTTAAGCATAAGTCTAACTGTGGGTTGTAAATTTCCATAATTGGGGGTTTTCGCAAAGTAATTACACGAATAGAGCTAGTGAGAGTCATATCAGTAAGATGGAGTTTGGGTAGCTAACTTTTGGCAACATTTCAATGCAAATCCGAGTAAAGCTAATTCTATTCATATTTCTAGTGATTGAATCAGCATAGATGGGGATTCCTATGGCACTAGCAATGTGATTGAGGCCTTTAACAGTCCAATATTTCATAGGGATGTTGGGGAAGAGCATCCAAACTTGAACTCTAATAGTATCCTCTTTAAAGAACTTGAAGCCATGTTTCCATTTATTCAAAATGTTGGGGTTCCCCACGAAGTTCCAAGGGACATTTTCCACCACCTCATCCCTCAAAGTGGGGCTGTGATATTTGAAGAAAAAGTATCCATCATCATGAGCAAACATTTTTCTCTTCATTCAACTCTTCTAGTCTTATCACATTGGTTACCAAGAAAAAGTATTCAATTCTGCTTTGTGTTGGAGATGTGAACTAAAGTTTGGTTACCAAGGAAGCTTTGGATATATTTAGTAGTTTATCAGGGCTTAGGCCTAATCGTTCTAAAAGTAATATGTCCATTACTAGCTTAGATGAAGAGGAGACTCTTAGTGTGGTTAGCAATCTCAACATTAAAAGCTGGACTAATATGCATGTATATATATGTATATATATAACTGTATATGCATGTTTATAACTGTATATATATATATATATATATATATATATATATATATATATATATATATATATATATATATATATATATATATATATATATATATATATACTGCTCTGCATATATATGCATATTTATACCAGTATATATATGCATATAATACTGCATATATATGCATATATATACCAGTATATATATGCATTTATATACCAGTATTTATACTATATATATATGCATATATATGCAGAGCAGTATATATACTAGTATATATATGCAGTGTATATACTTTATATATATGCATATATATACCATTATATATACTGTATATATAGTATATATATGAAGATTATATATTGCAGAGTATATATATGCAGTATATATATACTCTGCAGTATATATTATATAGTATATATAGTATATATATAAATACATATATGTAGATTATATACTGCAGTGTATATATATGCAGTATATATTATATAGTATATACTGCAGTGTATATATATGCAGTATATATTATATAGTATATATAGTATGTATATATATACATATATGCAGATTATATACTGCAGTGTATATATATACTCTGTAGTACACTGCATATGTATATATACAATGTACACTGCAGTATATATATATATATATATATATATATATATATATATACGCGGCTGGTTCCTACGACTCACATTGGTCCCGTGTGAGATGTTCGTGACTCTTACGGGACCGTTTTGTGTTCATTTTGCGTTTTCACCCTTCGATGGCATGTTTTTATGCTTCAGTCTAACTTTTTGCAAATTTACGTCGTACACTCAAATCGTGAGTCCCGTGACTACACGGTCTGTTCTTATGAGTCGCATTGGTCCCGTTCGAGGTGTTCGTGACTCTTACGGGACCTTTTGGTGTTTGTTTTAGGTTTTCATCCTTCGATGGAATGTTTTTATGCTTAAGTCTAACTTATTGCAAATTTACGTCGTACACTCAAACCGAGAGCCCCGTGACTACACGGTCTGTTCCTATGATTTACATTGATCACGTGCGAGGTGTTCGTGACTCTTATGGGACCGTTTTGTAGCTATTTTATATTTTCACCATTCGATGGCATGTTTTTATGCTTAAGTCTATTTTTTTACAAATTTACGTCGCACACTCAAATCGGGAGCGCCGTGACTACACGATCAGTTCCTACGATTCACATTGGTCCCGTGCGAGGTGTTCGTGACTCTTACGGGACCGTTTTGTGGCTGTTTTACATTTTCACCCTTCGATGACATGTTTTTATGCTGAAGTCTAGTTTTTTACAAATTTACGTCCTACACTCCAACCGGGAGCGCCGTGACTACGCGGTCGGTTCCTACGAGTTACATTGGTCCCGTGCGAGGTGTTCGTGACTTTTACGGGACCGTTTTAAAGTTGTTTTACGTTTTCACCCTTCGATGACATGCAAGTCTAACTTTTTATAAATTTACGTCATACACTTAAACGGGAGCCCCGTGACTACGTCATCGGTTCCTACAAGTCACATTGGTCTCGTACGAGGTGTTTGTGACTCTTATCGGACCATTTAGTGTCTATTATAGATTTTCACCCTTCGATGGCATGTTTTTATGCTCAAGTCTAATTTTTTATAAATTTGCATCGTACACTCAACTCGGAAGCCCCGTTACTATGCGGTCGGTTCCTACGAGTCACATTGGTCCCGTGCGAGGTGTTCGTGACTCTTACGGGACCATTTTGTGATTGTTGTATGTTTTCACCCTTCGATGGCATGTTTTTATGCTCAAGTTTAATTTTTTTGCAAATTTACGCTGTACACTATAACTAGGAGCCTCGTGACTACGCGGTCGGTTCCTATGAGTTACATTAGTCCCGTGCAAGGTGTTCGTGACTCTTATCGGACCGTTTTATGGCTGTTTTACGTTTTTACCCTTTGATGGCATATTTTTATGCTTAAGTCTAACTTTTTGCAAATTTACGTCGTACACTCCAGCCGGGAGCCCCGCGACTACGCGGCCGGTCCTATGAGTTACATTGGTCCCGTGCGAGGTGTTCGTGACTCTTACGTGACCGTTTTAAGGCTGTTTTACATTTTCACCCTTCGATGTCATGTGTTTTATGCTTAAGTCTATTTTTTTACAAATTTATGTCATACACTCAAACCGGGAGCCCCGTGACTACACGGTCTATTCCTACGAGTCACATTGATCCCGTGTGAGGGGTTCGTGACTCTTACGGGACCGTTTAAAGGCTGTTTTATGTTTTCACCCTTTGATGTCATGTTTTTATGCTTAAGTCTATTTTTTATCAAATTTTCATCATACACTCAAACTGGGAGCCCCGTGACTACGCGGTTGATTCCTACGAGTCACATTGGTCCCGTGCGAGGTGTTCGTGACTCTTACGGGGTCATTTTGTGTTTGTTTTATATTTTCACCCTTTGATGGCATGTTTTTATGCTTTAAGTCTAATTTTTTTTCAAATTTACGTTGTACACTCCAATAGGGAGCCTCGTGACTATGCGGTCGGTTCCTACGAGTTACATTGGTCCCGTGCGAGGTTTTTGTGACTCTTACCGGACCGTTTTAAGGCTGTTTTACATTTTCACCCTTCGGTGGCATGTTTTTATGCTTAAGTTTATTTTTTGCAAATTTACGCCGTACACTCACCCAGTAGCCCCGTGACTACGCGGTCGGTTCCTACGAGTCACATTGGTCCCGTACGAGGTGTTCGTGACTCTTACCAGACCATTTTGTGGTTGTTTTACGTTTTCACCCTTCGATGGCATGTTTTTATGCTTAAGTCTAATTTTTTACAAATTTACGTCGCACACTCAAACCGGGAGCGCAGTGACTACACTGTTAGTTCCTTCGACTTACATTGGTCCCGTGTGAGATGTTCGTGACTCTTACGGGACCATTTTATGGTTATTTTACATTTTCACCCTTCAATGGCATCTTTTTATTCTCAAGTCTAACTTTTTGCAAATTTACATCATACACTCAAACTGGGATCCCTATGACTACCCGGTCGGTTCCTACGAGTCACATTAGTCCCGTGTGAGGCGTTCGTGACTCTTACCGGACCGTTTTGTGGTTGTTTTACATTTTCACCCTTCGATGGTATGTTTTTATGCTCAAATCTAATTTTTTGGAAATTTGCGTCGTATACTCAAACCGGGAGCCCGTGACTACGCGATCGGTTCCTATGAGTCACATTGGTCCCGCGTGACAAGTGAATAAGATGAGCGGTCACAAATTGCAAACCCAAGAATAACTTTCGAACCATGACTAATTTTTATTCCCATTTTCACCTCTCTCCTATTCATCTCGGACTAATTTTTATTCCCTTTTTCACATCTCTCCTATTCTCAAACCGGGAGTCATGTGGCTGCGCAGACAGTTCCTATGAGTTACATTGGTCCCGTGAGAGGCGTTGGTGCCTCTCACAGGACCGTACGAGGGTTGTTCGGGAGTTGTTTTGGATTTTCACCCTCTAACGCCATGTTTTTAAGCCTAAGTCCTGATATTTTTTAATTATCGTCGTATTCTCAAATCGGTAGTCCCGTGATCGCGCGGTCACTTCCTACGAGTTACATATATTTCGTGGGAGGTGTTGGTTCCTCCCACGGCACCGTTCGGGGGCTGTTTCGAGTTTTCCCCCACTAACGCCATGTTTTGCCTAAGTTTATAAATATGCAAATTATCGTCATATTCTCAAATCGGGGATCCCGTGATAGAGCGGTCAATTCCTACGAGTTACATTGGTCCCGTGCGAGGTGTTGGTGTCACTCACGGGGCCGTTCGGGGGCTGTTTGGTCTTTTCACCCACTAACGCCATATTTTTAAGCCTAAGTCTAGAAATATGCAAATTAGGGTCGTATTCTCAAACCAAGAGTCCTGTGGCTGCATGGTCAGTTCCTACGAGTTACATTGGTTCCGTGAGATGTGTTGGTGCCTCTCACAGGACCGTACAGGGCAGCTTGTGGGATGTTTCGAGTTTTCACCTCTCACAGGGCCGCTTGTGGGATGTTTCGGGTTTCTCCCCTCTAACGCCATGTTTTTAAGCTTATATCTAGACATTAGCAAATTATCGTCGTATTCTGAAATCGGGAGTCTAAAATATTTTTAACATATTATCCAACAATCAAACCAATAATTATCCCGTACTCCTTCTAATTATCACATATTCCTTCAAACATACTATCCAACAACAAACCAACAACCAATAATTATCCCGTACTCCTTCTATCATCTAAAAGATTTAATAAATAATGCATATCAATTATATAACTACTTTAGTTAAAGTAAAGTGTACCTGGTGTGTAATGAAGAACTGGTATGTAATGAAGAAGTGGTATCTAATTGGTTAGGTCTGCAATACGTAAACATTGTAGTTATGATTATTACGCCGCCATTTGAAGGTTTTAAAATACATATTCAATCAAGTTGATCACAACAAATTTCAAACTAAAACAGAACTGTATAAAATCAACATAACTATGGCATACATGTCAAGTTAAAATATGAATGAACGAAATTAAGTTTTATTGTTCCATGTCAAGTTGTAGCCTCATAATATCTTGACGTAAACATAAAAAAATGCACATTAATCGCAAGATATATGATATACTTTTTCATAGGCAAATCAAGAACACATCCAACAAATTTAATAACATGTACATTTATTGACACTAGTATAAATTCAATAAATACAACATAGTATCCAACAACCAAGCCAACAATATCTCACTATACTAATGTGCACACGTGTTTAAGACTCCTATGTCAAAAAAAATTCATTTAATTATATTTTGTCAAAAAAAATAAGACAAGCATATTTTGTCAAAAAAAAATACACACACATACAATCTAGGGCTTACTGACATAATCTATACATACACACACATACAGTCTAGGGTTTACTTAAAACCTAACTTTTTTTGACATAAATCTATGCATACATATAACCAACAATAAGGCGGTTGTAATTTTTTTTACTTATTATATAAATATTTAATTATATTTTGTCAAAAAAATATAATGTCTAGAGTTTTGAATAATATTTTGTAAAAAAAAAATACACACATACAATCTAGGGTTTATTGACATAATCTATACATACACACATACATGCACACACATACACACACATAATGTCTAGAGTTTTGAATACTATTTTGTAAAAAAAAATACACACACATACAATCTAGGGCTTATTGTCGTAATCTATACACACACACATATACACACAAATAGCTGCCACAAATCATAACAAATCGAAATGCACACACACAAACACTCGCATACACACATAGCTGCCACAAATAAAAACAAATCGAAATGCACACACATATACACACATACCTTTCACGATTCTTAGATGAAATCAATAAATAACCCAAATAGCCGAAATCTCAAATCGCCCAAATCGTCCAAAGTTAAACCGCGAATGGCAGAAATTTGAGTAGCGTTGTAAGTAAATCATCTTTTAATATGTTGACCTGGTCACGGCCTAGAGCCGTGACCCAACCTCCGCGACCAATTAGTTATCCCCTGATCACTATTCACGGCCCTAGGCCGTGACCCACCATGCTCAACCAACAGTCTACCATGAGCGACCAACCCCCCTTCGAATGAGGTATGGTCACGGTCCCAAGCCGTGACGCACTTCAAAAATTGGTTTCGGCCTCCAGCCGTGACCACCATGCGCGACTAACATCCCTTCGAATGAGGTATGGTCACGGCCCCAAGCCGTGACCCACTTCAAAATTTGGTTTCGGCCCCTAGCTGTGACCCCATTTGCGCGACCAATTTTTTTTCCCGAGGTGGTCACGATCCAAGTCTGTGACCCATCCGCGACCAAGTTGGAGGGAATTTTGGCATGGTTTTGGCGCCAACATGGTCACGCCTTGGGTCACGGTCAAGGTCTGTGACCCACAGTGGTCAGGGACTTGAGCCCTGACCACTTCCAAAGCATCAATGACTCAGTGTAAAAATGGAAGTGGTCACGCCAAAAATTGAGTTGGTCACGGCCCAAGTCCGCGACCAGCTGGTCGCGAACTTGGGCCGTGACCAACTGGGCATGACCATTCGCAGGATTTGGTGTAGTGTCTGATGATCCTATACTTCCCCAACCGTGATCTCACCCCTCTAGTCCTCCCATTACGATTCGACCCGAGCACTTAGCAGATTGCGTCCGTAGCCAAAGATGCTTTGTCAGCATCAGATTGTGACTTATTCACTTCCTTAAGCTTTGACTGAAAAGACAAAAATTACACGATTAGTTAATTAAGTAAATAAAAAATTATAATGTAATTAAAAAAATTAAACATCTATAACTTACAATGGTGATTGCGACACTCTGGGCCACCTCCTTGTCCTTGCCCTTTTTCGTCCAAATTGCCACATAGGCATCGAGCTTATGTGGCTTATTCCCAGGGCCACTCCCCATGTCCTGAAATAAAATAATACATAATTATTAAGTAACGCAAAGTAATGCTAGATTAGAATGACTAAAATTCAAGAAAAATAAAAACTTACCATCCTGTGCTCCACCTCGGCATAATACATCCGCCCGAAGTAGTGCATGTCCAATTTTTTGCACGATTGTCCCTCCCCGACTGGCGAGATGTTAATTATCTCATTGGTCTCATTGTCGATAAAATTTTTCCACTGTGCCAATGAGATCATCTCCTTCGGGTGGACGGTGTCACGTAGTCTCAGAATGGACTCCTGGCTTCTTCCATATCTTATATTGATCCCTCGGTTATTCCAACGTGGAGTTAAGGAGATATGTGGGCAGGCCGAATTGTTCCTGTCAAAAAAATACAAACCAAAAAGAAAGTAAATGTTAGTTGCTTATAAATATAAATTTAAATATAAATACAAATACACTACCTGTAGTTCCCCCCCAGATGTTCAACTTGAGGTCAATAGGCACGACCCTCCAATTAGTTTACCCTGACCAATGATCACCTTCAGCAAGTCCATCACTCGATCTAATAATGTCATCTTATTCTCGACGACAGACCCCAATTTTCTGCCTTTAGGGGGCTTACTGGCTAAGGAGCCCTCATCGCCTTCGCTACTGCGCCCGGATGAAGTCATTTTCTTCAAAAATTGCTCTTATTAGTACAAAAATGTATATCGACTTTGAATTAATGCTCAAACTAGGTAATGACAATACATACCAATACTGATATCAATTTATATCAATTTCAATTTTAATTTATACCAATACAAATTTCAATTTACACACACGCACACTTCCCCCCCCCCCCTAACGCGCGCACACACACGGGTCATGGACTTTGGATTAATGCTTAAATTGATTAAAATTCTAATTAACATATTCACTTGGTTATTGCAATCATCAAAATGATCAAGTACAAATGAATAAAAAGCATTAAATTGTCGTCCGATAATAATAAAGCACTAGAATAATAGAGCCATTGGTCATTACAAATAATTTGAATACTTATTACAAATTTGAAAATTGTTTCAAATCCGAGTTATCATAAAAAATGGATTGATATTCGATAGGTGCAGCCAAGTCATCCACACTGCTATTTAGAAGCTTTGGCACATGTAGGACGATTGACCATGACACGTTGTTAATATACTCTGAGTAAAACACTTGCTTGACCTTTTCAAAAGCATAAACAAACGGCTCATCGCTCACGTGTTCGTTTCTCTTCAACTTGAACAAGTCAACCATGATCAAATTAGTGTCAGGATCCACTTTACAAGTAATTTTATCCTCAACTCTTACCCAATCACAGTAAAATACAATCTCTTTTAAGTTTACATAGTACAATTAAAATATATTTTGAATTACACCATAGTAAGTCATTACAGCTTCAACGAGGTTTTTATCTTTCGCGTCGCTCGAAAGAAAGTAAGAATCTTGTATGAAATGCCCGAGTTCTGTACATTTGTATTTTCCTCATACACCCTTACACTGATTATGTAACCGTTCAATCAATACTTTTTGTACTCTTATTCCATGAACAAGGGTCCAGTGGCTAGATGAACTAGCCTTGATGTCGCATCACCCGTCTTTAAGAGATGATAATATAGATAAAATAATTAGGTTAGCTGTAAAGATTTCTTGTAATGTGACATTCAATAACAACCATTTTCATTGTAATTACCTCTTGTGACAAGCACAAGCTAAATTATCTATCTATTTGTGCCATTGTTTTTCGTCTTTTATTGTTCTCATAGGCTTCATATTTTCTACATAGATCGTGATAAACATATTACAAAATTAATCATGTAAAAATTAAATTAATGTAAAAGTTCAAATAATTTAAACTTACTTTTTCCATTCTTCGACATGTTCATGTGTGTCAAATAGATAACGAGTTACTTGTTCATGTTGCAAACTCGTTAATTTCACTCGTTTGCCCATCACGTAACCACCCTCATCGATGAAATCATCAATTCCATCCATGCTAGTCGAGTCAGGCATATATTTTTGAGTGTATATTGATGACTCCACGATGATGTATTCCTCTACAATTGATCCTTCAATGTATCATGTATTCTTGATGTAATTCATCAATCTGTCAAACGGATACATCCACCGATATCTAACTGGGCCGCAAAGAAGTGCCTCGTCGCATAGATGTACCAACAAGTGAACACTTATGTCAAAGAAATATGGGGGAAAGTACTTCTCTAAGACACAAATCGCTTTGTTCATATCTAATTTTGCGGCCACTATGTGATCGCGATTGACTACCTTCTCACATAAAAGTGAGAAGCACATACTAATTTTCATAATATCCCTCTGCAATTCTTGTGCTTGGAGAAACATTGATTAAACAATAGAGGAACCAATTACATGATCACATGCCAATCGTGGGACTTACACTTATGTAAATCATGGGTAGCATAATTCACAATCCTTTGCAAATTGGACAAAAAAATAGATGGAACTTTTTAATTATATATTGTGTCTAAAACACCTTCCTTTCCTCACTCGTCAAAGTAAACGCACTAGGGGGAATTATTGTCCTTCCCCCACTATCTTCTTTAAACCATAACTGTGGCTTAAGTTTCAACACTTTAAGGTATTTTTGTGCATTTTATCCATTATCCAAATGACTCGCCCCAAAGCATGTTCCCACAATATGTTCAGCGATGTTCTTCTCTGCGTGCATTACATCCAATAAATGGCGTCCTGAGTTATTCTTCCAATAAGGCAAGTGAAAATAAAATTAACCTCCTAAACCATACCTTTCTTATCTCAGTTTCATTACCAGTTGGGGTCTTCTCATGCTTGACATTCTTAAATTTAGGATTCTTACTTGGCATATTAGGGCCACAATCGAAAGTTTTACTTTCAATTCTAAGCCTGAAAATTTGCTCGGCCGTAACCTATGTTCAACCCCGCCCGGTAAAAAACTTGGAACCTTTCTCAAATCTAAAAATATGTGGGTCGAGGGGGGGGGGGGGTTAAAAACTCCATATGGAAATGGTATATATTTTTTGAGCTAGCGTGGAGACGAAGAGATTCAGTCTCCTCTTCACAAATAGGACCCCAAATAACCATGCACTACACAATCAGATAATGTTCCATAATCTGGAAAATCATGAATTGCTCACATCAACATAGCTTTCAGCGTAAACTCTTATTTTCTAAATGATTCAAATTCTTGCACACCCTCTTCCCATAACTCATTTAATTATTCTACCAAAGGATCCAGGTAGATATAGATGTCCTTACTTGGTTCCTTTGGCCCATGGATCAACAAAGACAACATTGAAAATTCAGGTCTCACATACTGTGAAGGAGGGAGGTTGAGTGGGTTTAGGATCACTAGGCATACACTCTGATTGGATCTTAGATTTCCAAATGTATTGAAACCATCGATTGATATTTCCAACCGAATGTTACGTGATTCTTGAGCAAAATTGGGATGCTCAAAATTCATCCTCTTCCAAGCTGTAGAATCAATAGGATGGCGCATGAGATTTTCCCCTACTTCTTCCCTAGCATGAAAATTCATTGCCTCTGCTATCTATGGTACTGTGAAAAACCGCTTTTATCTAGGACCAGTGGAAAATATTTCAACACTTTTTGAGGCACTTTTGATCTTGTGCCTTCCTTTCCAATAAATTGGACATATCTAGGTTCATCGCATACCGACCACATATCAAGATTTTCTTACTTCTTTCGGTATAATATGCGGTCATACACACAGGCATGAATTGATTTATCCTTTATTCCCAAACCTTTCAAACTATTTTTCATAGTAGGATAGATGTTTAAAAGCATATTCTTCTTGGGTAGTAAGACCTTCACCCAATTTAAAATTCCTCTCAGGCTACTACCAGACAAACCATATTGGGTCTTCGAACTATGCAAACAAACCATGGCATGTAAAGTTTATAGCCAGAGTATAACGGTTGGATCGCCTTAAATTTTAAACTTTGGTAGTCATCGTCAAGGTTTATCCCGATATCTTCATGAGCACCTGAACCTTGTACATCGTGAGTGACCTCATTATCTTCCACTTCATGAACTCCATGCACGTCATCAACTAAATCCTGTAACATATTATGATCTACATTATCATCCTCCCCTTGTACATATATCCTACTTATTAAAGGTTGTTATGAAGGTTACTCGGGGACCAAAGGAACTTTCAGTTCCCCTTGAAAAACTCAAATTCAATAACTATCTTGCATACCCCATTTTAACAAATATAGTTCAACTGTTTTCCACTCAAACAACTTATCATCTTACACCTAGTACACAGACATGGAAAATCTTCATCATTATAACACCTCTTTGCGTATTTCATAAATTCATTACCACCTATGCGAAACACATCCTCTAATCTATTTGTCTCACCCATCCACTCTTAGTATTTAGGATATCCCATCACAGATACTACAAAAAATCACTTATTATGGGTAAGAAGTGTATATTTTTGAATTAGCATAAACAAAACTGTGAATATTTAGTTCCTATTAGTATAAACAATCATACGCTTAAGAACTAAAAGACTTGTTTCTATGCGTAAATTTATTCATGCATTCAAATTTAAATTCAATTTTAATTTGAAATTGAAATTAAAATTCAATATATAATATTAATTCTTATTTCCTTCATCTCCTCTAAAGGGTGAGTGGTCCTATCCCATTCAAGACCACATATTTCTGTGATATACTTAACAACTCAGGCACATTGTTCCAATTTGAGGAAAATTCGGTAGCATATCCCTATAGTTATCTAAGTACACGACATAGATTCGCAAGTGTGAGTGTTATTTTAATTTATCAATTGAAATAACACTTAGCATGGCATCATCTAGTGTTATAAAGTTTTATTTGTTATAAAACTACCACAAGTGCACGGGCTATTGTAATATAGTGGGTACAAGTATGGGTCGAACCCACAGAGATTTCGTCAATTTATAAGGTACCTATTTTCCAACTAGACGATGATTGTATAAATATGGATGAGTTTAAATTAAAACAAGAGCATAATATATAAATGACTACAAATGAACAAGTGATAATATCAAATATGGGAGAAAACTAGGACGTCGGATCCATCTATCGATTTTAATTAAAATCGTATGTCAATTTAGTTCCGTACTTTCCCGACTTTATAACTCAAAATATATCGACTCTCGCCACGTGTATTACGGAAAATAAAACATTACACGTGAACAAAATATCTTTTTTTCTCTTAAATTAGACACCTTAAATCCCCATTCCCTCGAAAATATCTAATTTCAAGTTTGAATATGTATTTAAGCATGGGATATCAAAACAATTTAATGCAAGTATAACCCATCAAAAATTACAACTTCACATACTCAAAATATGATTTATGAAATAATTTCGGAGGTTTAAAACACACTCTCATGTCGTTTTAAATGAATACCGAATTTTTATTATCACGATAAACTTCCCCTAGTCCTAGAAATAAAATTACTCACACATTATAAATGGAACACAAATATTGCAAGATGAAATAATAATAATCAACTTACAAAATTTCGGATCCAAAACTTTGAGTTCCAATGCACAATATCTTCCCAAGTTGCACAAAATAATCTTCTAAACACTCCAAAATAACACACATGGTACAATATTTTTGGGTTTTAACAAAATTAATTCCCCCTAAAATATGTCTCACTACACAAATATCTCTCTCCAAATGTGTCTCTCACCTCCTTCCCCCAAAAAATCGAAATTGAGCTCCTCTTTTATACCCAACAAAATACACATGGAAAAATAAAATAAAGAGATAAATAATTAATGAACAAGACAACACATATTTGGAGTAATGGGATGAAATCTTGGTAGATCAAAATATGGCGTGAGAAATAAGAGAATAGAGGTAAAGAAATTAGGTCAAATAGATGCAATTCTCAAGGTGCTTTTGGATTTATTAAAGAAACATTTGGAGCCCAAATCTGACAAAAGCCAAATAAAGGGGGTTGCCTTTCGGCACATAAACCGGAAAAAGGGGGAAGTGGGACATGCCGAGTTCACTTGCTGGGTTGGCGAGTTCCCTCACTAAAGAAAAGGATTTTCATCCAAAAATATATATCAAGGAAGGGGTAGTCGAAATCCTGACCTCTCTTAGGCAAAATACGTCGCTAACAATCTGAACCAGTAGCATCTTCATTAAGTAATCCGCAGGAAATATATTTAACCCCAATATCTGACCAAGTTTTCAAAATTATAAATAAAACCCCAAACTCAATATCTTTCTCATGCCACCTCCAAACGACAAACCGCAAGAACCGATGTGACCCGTATTTCGAGCCAAATAATATTTAATTAGTATTCGTGTCATGATGTTGACTTTGGGCATTGACCCGGAGCTTTGACGTTGACTTTCTTTCGAATCAGGACTTTGCATGGTTATAAATTCGTCGTTTGAACTCCGATTGACCCGCTGCTTGAAGCCAGGTGTCCCTTGATTCAAGGCCTTCAATTTACGTGTTTGGTCTGAGTCTGAAATAAATCTTTTGAATTTATAATTTCCCCTTCAAGTTGTGTAGGTGCCCATTTCATGCTTAAATTGAGTCCCGTCATCACCGCTTTCATTCTAAACCTTTCAATACTAAAAAACAACCTTGTACAAGAGATTATCAATGAGTATTTAAGGTCATGGATATAAGATGTGAGCGTGAATTCCTCATAATTGTATTTTTTAACCCCAATTATTCTGAAATTTGTATTTTTCTTTAAAATAGCAAAAAATGGCTATAAAAGCTCTTTATTTATATTGCAACGGGGCTAACAAGTCATAGATTTGGGTGTAAATAATACAAAATAATGCACTCATATCTAGTATGTACCCAGAGAATATTAATATGTGATTGCAAAACTTTCCCTAAAAATAACAAGTTTAAGACACTAAGAATATTATTATATAGAAACTATGCAGTCCCAAACTGTCCAAATGTACAATTTAAGAGATCTCATTACAGGGGTTATGTCTCTCGAACGGGTCTAAGAGCTATTGAATGCGTACACATAAGAAATATAAGGTTAGTATCTATGCGCCCTATATGTAATTTGAAGTATGTTTCATTTAATTATGTCTTATCACAATTCGAGAGATTTCATTTAATTATGTTATTTAAAGTATGTTTCATTTAATTTGAAGTACACATAATAACTAAAACTTATACCAATTTATACCAATATTAATACCAATTCAAATTCAATTTCAATTTATACAAATATCAATACCAATTAGAATTCAATTTCAATTTAGAGACACGGGTCCTATAGGACTACAATATATAGAAATTAAAAAGGTTGTTAATGTTTAGATCATTTCATATGTTTTAGTCCATTTCATAAGGAGCTAAAGGGGTTGTAACACTATGTGACGTCTTGTGAAATATGCTACTATATTAAAAGCATGTTAATTATATTAAAGGTTTGATTTGTTATTCATGCCCATCATAAACTTCATGCGTGGAATGTTGAACTGAAGTGAAATCCAAACAATGACCCACCCCACCCCACCCCATCTCGCGCGATACCCTTTCGTTTAGATAAGGTAGTTGTTAAGAAAATTTAATTAGGATTTAATATGAGAGAGTAAGGCAAGAATTTAAATATCTACGGGTACAATTAATCTAACTTGTCCAACTCAATTCAATTCAGTATAAAAATTTCAATACCAAAGCAATCAAATTCAATTCAATATCAATAGAGATGATGAATTTGTATGCCCTTTAAATATTTTTGATAAAGATATTCTCTTATTTGTATTTTAACTCTCATATCTTAAGCTCGTTTCTTATTATGTTAAATCCGATCATTGCTATAAAACAACTACTTTTTGGGCAAAGTATAAAGTCCACAAAAAACATTGACATTATTTTCGGAATCATACATCCACATGTGATATTCCATATATTGATACCTAAATTGAAAACAACACACTAAAATCTCTTACACAAAAACTAAACACAATCAATTCTGTATATCTCCGCATTTTGTCCCACCTCTAAAGTCCACAAAAATGGATTCAAAACAACAACTCGTTGATTCTCTCACCTCCCCCAGCACTGACCCTGCTGCCCCCCATTCACCCTGCTGCCCCACCACTGCCACCCTACCCCCCCCCCCACCTATACACACACACACACACACACAGACACCCACCCCTACCCCACCCCCACTTCCCCCATCACTCCCCCCTAACCCACCACTGGCACCCCTAACTTACCCTTTACCCCAACACTAACCCCCCCATAAACCTACACACACACACACAACTCTACACACACCCCTCTCCCCCCCCACACACATACACAAAAGAAAGAAATAGAGAGGGGGAAATGACTTGAAAGTAGAGAGAGAATCGACGCTCGACCGAAGAGAGAGAAAATAGGGGTAAAGTAAAAGGTGGGAAAAAAAGAGACGCCTAGGGTTTTAATTATAAGAGTTGTCACAGACCTGTCAAGGTCTTTGACCATGACAAATCTTTAAAGTTGTCATGGTTATTGATCGTGACAAGTCCGTGACAACTGTACTTGTCACGGACTTGTCACGATTAATGACCGTGAAAAAAATACGTATTTTTTTATCATAGTCAATGACCATGACAAGGATGGCTAACTCAAATGTGACAATATAGCCTTTTTGGTCTAATGACCGGGCTATTAGGGTATTAGTAGTTCATTAGATTTTGACAGTGATGCTAAGAATTAAACCGTTAATGATTCCTGTTTAATTTAATAATGGACTGATTAGGGAAGATTATAATAGGCAGGGTGTCACAGATGGTATCAGAGCATCAGGTTCTAGTGTCCTTAGGATTTGTGCAGCTTACTACGATTTTTAGCGTAGCATTCTTTGTTATAGAGATATATTATTAGGACCCTTGTATTCTTTATTATGCATTAACGTCTTCAGTTATTTTAAGACATGTTGAATTATGGACTGATGGAAAGTTCTTTTTCATTTTAGATGCCTCCTCGACGTGCATTACGAGCCACCCCAGAAGCAAAAATCGAGTCACAACCAGCTCAGGCCCTAGGATCTATTAATGCTACCGAGGTTTCCGCCATTGTGACCCATGTGGTTAATGCATCCTTGACTACTTTGACCCAGCAAGCACCACAGGTGCCACCCCAGCCTCATTTGGTTACTCCATCTCCTGCACACTCATTTTGTTCTACTTGGGAGCCAGTACGAGACGCCTTTCAGAAGGCACATCCTCCAAAGTTTCAGGGGAGCCCCGATGTAGTTTGCATCATTCCAATGGAATAAGGATATCTAGAGGCATTTGAGGATGGACGAGTGCACAGAGGTACAAAAGAAGATAATAGCTACCTTTAAGGTAGTAGGGGCAACATTACAGTGGTGAGAACAATATTACATCTTGTGACATGTGTACTGTCATTCAAATGACATCCTCTATCGTTTAAATGACCATATTTCTTTTTCTTTTTATTTTTCTCCAACTTTTCACTCATAATTCCTCCATAATTATAATTAAGTCCTCCTCAATTATAATTAATATATAATTCAATTAATTTACTAGGGTGGGATATTATACTTGATGATACCATTATTTTCTCTTATGGGGATAAAAGATATTTAAAGCTAATAATGAGAGTGTTAAATGATTATGAAAGGGTTGCTAGGCAGAAGATCAACAAGAAAAAGTGCCAAATCTTTATCTCCAATAAAATCTCAAATCAATCAACTGTTACAATTAGCTTCGTCACTGGTATTTCTATGAAGACTTCAAATAAAAGATATTTTTTCTAGATTCATTGGGGGATATAACGAAGAGATAAAAAAATATCACTGGAGTAAACGGGATAACATCATAAAACCAATTCAAGAGGGAGATTTGGGGATTAGAAAGATTGTAGACATTAGTAAATCTTTTGTTATAAAATAATGGTGGAAATTCAAAAGTGGTAATACTCTTTTATCTACCTTCATTAAAGCTAAGTACTGCAAGAAAGTTCATCTAATTTAAGCTAAGTTCAGAGCTAAATCTAATGTGTGGGGAAAAATGTGTCAAGTTAGGCAGGAAGTTGAGGATTCAATTTATTCGAGATTTGGAAAGGGAATTATGAATTTCTTCAAAGATAGATGGATGGAAGAGGGTCCAATTTGTGACTTGATTACTTTTAATAGTTCTTGTGCTATTAAAGACTTATAGACTAATGATGGTGGGTGAAATGTAGTCAAATTAAAGCAGGTGTTACCTGATCAAGTGATTCAAATGGTGTTAAATTCTAATAGATGGTATAATAAGTAGGATGAAATATTTTGGTAAGCTTTCAGTTCAGGAGATTTTACTTTGAAAACTTCTTGGGATCTGATTAGGTAGCCCTCTTTAGATATTAAGTCATCTCAATTTTTATGGGATGATTGCATTCCCATAAAAAATTCTATGTTTAGGTTGAAATTACTCATCTTGGTTCCTACTGATGATAATTTGAAGAAGATTGGTTTTTTGTGCCCTTCTAAATGTGTAGGCTATTATTCTAGCAAAGAAGAATCCTTGGAGCATCTTCTCTCTTCAGGTGATATAACATACAAGCTGTGGGATCATTTTAATCATCAATTTGGTGGTCTTTCCAATCATGGTTCAATTAGTCAAATAATGGTTTCTTAGTGGATCATCCCTAAAAGTGTTTCTTAAAAAAGTGATAAAATCATCCCTAATCTATTTACTGGCAAATATGGTTAAGAAGGAACAAGGCTAAGTTTGAAAACATTAAAAAAATTCGTTTTAATGTTATCAAATAAGTTTATGATGGTTTTCAATTAGCATTTATTCATTCCATGGTTAAAAGGCCAACTCCTATGTTAATCGAGTGGATGACTACTCATAAAGGTATGTTTAACCTTAATACCAATGGCAGTTCCTTAAGTAATCTTGGGCCTAGTGGTGAAGGGGTCTTACTTAGAAATGTTGAAGGCCATGTTCTTTGGTGTTTTCATGCTCATTTTGTAGATATGCATAGCCTGGAAGCAGAGGTTGCAACTCGTTTTCTTGGATTAAATCATTTGCAAGATTTCAAAGGTAATGAGGTGATTGTTGAATCAAATTCCAAGATTCTTATAGAAGTTCTCCTAAATAAATACAATTTTCCTTGGAGAATTAAATGGATGATTGGCCAAATATTTTTGTTATCGTCCTCTCTTAATTTCTCCTTCTTCCATGTTCTCAAGGACTCAAATATGGCAGCTTCTTTATTATTAAAGAGAGGTAGTGCTCAAAATAATGCTTTCTTCTCTTATCAGACTGATTCTCTCCCAAATAAATTCAAAGTTATTCTGAAGTTGAATAGAATGAGCCTCCATTCTTTTAAATTTTCTTAGATTTCCTATGTAAGGGACCTATGATAGAGGGGCTTATTTATTATTTCTAGATGATTGGTTGTAAGTTCTTGGGGTCTTTACCATTGTTGATAAACAAAAATCTATTTCTTTGCAAAAAAAGAGTTGCTTGCTCATATTGTAGATTAGTGAGTCTATCCTCTTTAGGGTTTCTAAAAGGCAGTTAATCCTGAAGCTCATTGTGACACCCCGCCTAATTAAATACCGGGCGATCACTCCTTTATTAAATTAAATCGAGGTAAACAGTTGGTTCATTCTCAGCATCACTGTCGATAAAAATATATTTTCCAATTTAACACCCTAAATAATTAAGCTAAGTGTCAAAACCATTTTCATACATACTTTCCAAATTTTAATTAAAGAAAAAGATTTATTTATTTAAAAACAACATTTCTACAATTAAGAATCACATCATAGTAAACCAAATAATATAATACATTCGTCAATCGAATGTCAACATATGAAAACTAAAGTCCAATCCGAACTGAATAAATCCCATAGAACAATACTAGAAACAACTGAAATATAAATGTCCCAATACAAATGAAATAATGGAAAGGGCGACACGTGCCCAATAAATGAGAATGCTAGAAGTGGAGTCAATAAAAGAAGCCATCTACGCAAGTGACCTGTAACTCCCACCTAAGCTGCAGCACGTTCCTCTCAAGATATCCTAAGCAAGACGCCCCTATGGCTGGGCACCTGAAATATATACATATATATACAAGAGAGAGAGAGAGAAAGAAACGGGTCAGAGCCCGAAAGTGTGTTTGATTTTAAAATACGTTTAGCAAGATTTAAATTGATACAGGCGCAACAACATATTAGTGCGTCACTCTCTTGAGAAATACTCACCTCTCTTCTAATGTGCACACCTATCGCACTAACCTTCTCATTGGTTTATCTTATCATTTTATTATACTAACCTTACCAATAATATAGCGTATCTTCCTACTCGTAAGATTTCAAAATCGAACAATATTTTTGTTTACAAAGAATACTTCCAATTTGAAGCACAAATCTCGTTTTAGTTTTTATCAATTTATAAAGTTCCTCAGTGACATATTATTTTCACAAACAAGTATTTACTATAAGAGTCATCAACCTTGTCCTACTTATCAAATCACAGTAGGTAGTTCCAGATTTCAAAATTTCATATATATATTAACTACTCGTATAATATATATTATAAAAGCACCCCAACTAAATTATGGTGTGTGCATACTCTACTATCCAGAACTCCATATCACTCATATTAAGAGGAATACAATCGGAATCACTCTCGAATTGTATTAACAAGAATACACAAACAATATTGAGGCGAAGAATAGATTCTAAGTCTCTAAGAGGATGGCACATGCCTGCGTCTCTTAGGACCGTCTGAACTATCACGTCGATAGCCCGTACCAAGGATATCTTTCTTCTAGGGTACAAGTCAATATCCCCCATAAAGGTCCCATGGAGATAAGACTTGTCCCAGCGCGGAAACCTCAGGGATAGCAAGTAGCGTGGGCATGATTTTCGCAAGTATATAATATATGTACACACAATCATATAAAGATACCACTTTATCATATTAATATAGGTTCTTCTCGTCACCCATAATTATACCAATTATCCTTAATTTCACATTTATAGAATTTTGTATAAGGTTTCGTTTCTAACCTTAACTCGAAGGATTTTCTCACTCATTATCTGACACTCGTGGACTATATCCTCACAAATTTGAAATATAGTAAGTGTCTTTATTAGGTTCTAACGTAACTCTCTTATGCACCTCACCCTTTAAATTTATAAATTCACCAACCCTAAAGTAAATGTCCCATAAATACCATTCTCGTTGAATATTAAAGGTCCCCACATTTATTCCTATGCCCTACTGGTCCTCAATGTCTCCCAAATCATTTTATCAAGAATTCCCAAGAATTACATCACGACAATTTGAATTTAACTCATTTAAAGAGGGAATTAAGAGTCTTCCAGGAGGGGTCGATCGATCGAAGCTTGGGGCTCGATCGATCGAAGCTTTAGGCTCGATCGATCGATCAAGCAGGTCTGGGAAAAATTCTGCAGAATGCAGTTACGGGTTTCATCACCAAAATTACACAAAATCGATATTTCCAAGTTCCAATCGTCCCAGAATTCTACTACTAACATCATAACAATATACTAGATGATTCTAACGTAAGGCAAGTACATATTCATCATTTAAACATGGATTTTCAACCTAGAATTATCTCCAATTATCAAGAACCCTAGAATTTTCTTAAACAGTTTTCTAACCAATCTTTCTCGAGAATTTCTTTCTTAAGATCATCAAATTTTCGTGGTTTATTTCCTCTACATGGAAAGGGTTTCCAGAATCAACATATAAATCATTCCTACATGCATTTTCCTAACCCAAAATGGGTGTTCTTCCATTTTTATCATTCCTAATCAATCCTAAACCAATATGAAGATTGTATTAACGAAAATACGCAAGTTAAACACTTGCCTGGGATTTTTGGTATTCTGATTCATGGCTGATTTTGGTGTGGTTGCGTTCCTTGTCTCGCGATCTACGCGGTGGTGGTGGCGGCGGTGCAAACCGGTGGCTTCTTGACCTTGAATTACCTTGGAGCTCTCTCCTCTCTTCTCCAATGGCCGTCACTTGATTTCTGGATATTCTAACCCTAAAAGCTAACCTAAATGGTTGATATAGGTTGCTGAAATTCGTGGGTTTAATTACCCAATTATGTAAAATGACTAAAAAGCCCTCCCGGGGTACTAATTAGGCCTAAAAATGCCCCGAGACCCAAACTACACCCCCGGGTACACTTTTCTGACTATCTCGACCCTAACGGACGCGTTGGCGCACTCAATATGACCATACGGACAACTTATAAAATATTCACTTTTTATTTAACCAAATTAGTCCCTACGTGACACGAGCACATTCCGACTTAAATTTCCGAAATTATCATTTAATTCACTCATGACATTCAATATAACCAATATAATATATTACTTTGCTCATTAGTAATATTCAACCAATTTCCCATAATTACTAACTCTCGACACGTTAAAAATTATAACATAATTAGTTTCCGAATTTTTATTAAATAAATCATTCACATTAAATTTAATAAATCCCCAAATTAATATAGCATAAAAATACGGGGTATTACATACTTCTCCCCTAATAACGGAATTTCGTCCCGAAATTCAGAAAATAAGGCATACCTGGTAAAAACAACTCTGGATATCTCTCGCGCATATCTGCCTCACGCTCCCAAGTGGATTCCTCCACATTATGATGCTCCCACTGGACTCTCACAAGTGGAACTATTTTCGACCTCAATCTCCTCTCACTATAGTCTAGAATAGCCACTGGTCTCTCCTCGTAAGAGCTATCAGACTGTAAGTCGATCTCATCTATCGCAATATGAGTATAGGCCATATCATCCCGAAGATATCGTCTCAACGACGAGATGTGGAATACATCATGGATGCGATGTAAATGTTCTGGCAATCCCAACCTGTATGCAACTGGCCCAATCCTCTCGATGATGGGAAATGGTCCCACGTACCTCGGAGCCAACTTCCCCTTCTTTCCGAACCTCATTACTCCCTTCATAGGGGATACACGTAATAACACTTGATCTCCCACATTAAACTCTCGGAAGAACCGTTTCGCATCGGCGTAGCTCTTTTGGCTGTCCTGGGCTACCCGAATACGACTTTTGATTATCTCAATCCTCGCGGAGGTCTCCTGAATCACTTCTGGTCCTAGCAACTTGTTGTCCCCCACCTCGAGCCAATAAGTTGTAGAATGACAAGGCCTTCCATACAAAGCCTTAAATGGAGCCATACCAATCGTAAACTGATAAGAGTTATTATAAGCAAACTCTACCAGTGGAAGATGTGGCTCCCAACCTCATCCAAAATCGAGAACACAGATGCGTAGCATATCCTCTAACATCTGATTAGTACGCTCTGTCTATCCATCTGTCTGTGGGTGGTAAGCTGAACTCAACCTCAACTCAGTACCCATAGCTTACTGAAAACTTTTCCAGAAACGTGACACAAAAATCTTGTCTCTATCTGACACAATATTCATGGTCACCCCGTGTAATCTGACAATCTCAGCAATGAACAACTGAGCATACTGACCCGTAGTATAATCTGTCCACACTGGCAGAAAATAAGACACTTTGGTCAAACGGTCTACAATCACCCAGATAGAATCGTGGCCCCGCTGTGATGTAGGTAACCCTGTAATGAAATCCATGGAAATACTCTCCCACTTCCACGCGGGTACTTCCAATGGCTGAAGCAATCCTGACGGTTTCTGATGGTCCACCTTCACCAGCTGGCAGGTAGAACACTTGGACACAAACTCGGCGATGTCCTTCTTCATCCCACTCCACCAGTATTGTCGCCTCATATCTTGGTACATCTTATCGCCACCCGAATGTACTGCAAATTGGGACCCATGAGAATGAGTCATCACTGCATGACGTAATTCTGCTTTTGGAACCCCCAATCTCCCATTAAACCGCAAACCTCCATCAGAAATAACAGAATAGGACTCAGCACCCTCGGATAGAAGTCGCACAATCTGCTCCTGGCAAAACAGGTCTGTGGTCTGTGCCTGTATCACTCTCGTAACAATCTCGGGTGTGACTGAAATCACAAATATGAAAGAACATGCCACTGCGTCCTGGTGACCCAACTCCTTACACTTTGCTTTCCAGACGTCCGCTACATCGTCTACCGATCTACGACTCAACGCATCAGCAATTACGTTGGCCTTCCTCGGATGATACTATATATCGAACTGGTAGTCCTTCATAAACTCTAGCCATCTGCGCTGACGCATATTCAGCTCTCGCTGAGTGAACAGGTACTGCAGTGACTTATGGCCTCTGAACAAACGGAATTTCTACCCCAATAAATAGTGCCTCCATATCCTCAATGCAAAGACGACCGCTGCTAACTCCAGGTCGTGGGTGGGGTAATTCTTCTCATGCGGCTTAAGCTTGCGGGAAGAAAAAGGTATAGCCTTCTCCTCCTGCTGAAGTACTCCCCCAAGTCCCCGTAAGGACGCATCGGTGTAAACCAGGTACTCTACACCCGGTTTTGGTAATGCAAGGACTGGCGCTGAAGTAAGCTTGTCTTTCAGCTCATCGAAAGCCAACAGACAAGCGTCATCCAAAAAATATGGTACCCTTTTGCGAGTCAGATTCGTCAATGGACCCGCTATTTTGGAGAATCCCCAAATGAATCTCCTGTAGTAACCGGCCAACCCCAAGAAACTACGCACTTCCGTCGGTGTCGTGGCCTGTCCCCACTCTCTCACCGCTGACACTTTGCTTGGGTCAACTGCAATCCCCTTCTCAGAAACAACATGGCCCAAGAACTGTACTTCTCACAACCAGAATCCACACTTCTCGTACTTAGCATATAACTGATGCTCTCGTAGAGTCTGAAGAACCTGCCTCAAGTGCTCGGCATGCTCCTCCTCGGAGTGTGAATATATCAGGATGTCATCAATGAAGACGATGATAAACTGATCCAAGAACTCTCTGAATACTCGGTTCATCAAGTCCATGAAAACGGCTGGGGCATTTGTGAGTCCGAACGACATCACCCTGAACTCATAGGACCCATATCTCGACAAGAAGGCAGTCTTTGAAACATCCTGCTCTCTAATACGTAACTGATGGTACCCCGACCTCAGATCTATCTTCGAAAAGAAAGTTTCGCCCCTCAGCTGGTCGAACAGATCATCGATTCGAGGTAACGGATATTTATTCCGTATCATGACCTTGTTCAGCTCCCGGTAGTCCACACACAATCTCAGTGAACCATCTATCTTCTTCACAAATAATACTGGAGCGCCCCAAGGTGAGGTACTCCTACGAATAAAGCCCTGGCCTAACATCTTCTCTATCTGATCTCGTAGCTCTCGCATCTCTACCGGAGCCATACGGTGCGGTGCGCGTGCTATAGGTATCGTATCTGGCAATAAATCTCTAACAAAGTCTATCTCACGACTGGGCGGTAGGCCTGGTATCTCCTGAAACACATCGGAATACTCCCTGACCACAGGGATCGAATATAAGGGAATCACAACTTCCTTCGAGGTATCCTCCTCTATGTAATACAAATGATCGGTCGAACCTCCCTCTGGGCGAGGCATCACCACTATAAACATCTCTTGCCCCGGAATGGCAAAAACAATGCTCCCACCGAAGCAATCAATCATGGCTCTATAAGCTGCGAGCCAATCCATACTAATAATCACATCATGCTCGTGCATTACTAAGACTAGCATGTCTGCAGGTAATACCAAGCTACCTATCTCTACCCCCACTCCCTGGCATATAAAGAAAGAATAAGTGACCCACTCCCCAGTGGTGAGTCAACACACGTCACTGTGCTCTCTGCTGTGTCTAACAATCCTAAGGCCTTCGCAAAATGCGTAGCTATAAAACAATGCGTTGCCCTAGTAACAAATAGAATTCGACCCAAAGTTCCATGGATAGAAAATATACCCAAATCGCGGGTGGTGCCTGTGGGGCTGCTGCCTGGTGGACATTATAGATATTTCTGTACTGTAACTGCCCATGCTGCACCGGTGCTACTGAAAAGGTTGGTAGGTTTAGTACCTGAGTTGGTGCTGGGAAAGCAACTGGAAAAAGTGGTCCCTGTGGCTTCTCACGGGCAAATTGTTGCTGTGAGGCCCTAACACCCTCTGGGCAATCCTGGCATTTATGGCCATGCGTGCCACACACAAAACATTTGCCTTCGAAGTTACTCCCCCTCTGACCCTGCTGCTGTTGGTGTCGGCCTTGCTGACTTGGGACGTTATTCCTCTTTCGAAACTGCTTCACTTTACCATGTTGTTGACAAGAACTGACCCGGTCTTGGGTAGTTTGCTGTCGCGATTTCGAAGTCTTCGCACATTTGTCAGCTTTAGTCACATGCATTTGGCTAACCTCTCTAGGTCTTTTTCCTTCTTTAAGTTGCATGCAGCGTTCTTGGTATTGTAAAACTGCAGTGGTAACTGCTTGTGCCACGATACCTGCTAACTCGGCGGTTGATATTCTCTCTGGGGTTACCTGAGGTGTGAGTCGATCCTGCTCGTTGACTCCCTCAACCGTTTTAGCTAGTTCTTTACGACGGTCCATCTGAAAATTTAAATGAATTTGGATGAGTTCATCATTCAAATAAACAAATCGCAGAAGCACGAATTCCCAATATATAGAGATGAACACAACATTCCTAGTATTAGGGCTCTATATCAAAGGAAGCAGCGCTGAAAGCATAATAAGCCGCACAGATCCTAAAGGACACTAGAACCTGATGCTCTGATACCACCTGTGACACCCCGCCTAATTAAATACCGGGCGATCACTCCTTTATTAAATTAAATCAAGGTAAACAGTTGGTTCATTCTCAGCATCACTGTCGATAAAAATACATTTTCCAATTTAACACCCTAAATAATTAAGCTAAGTGTCAAAACCATTTTCATACATACTTTCTAAATTTTAATTAAAGAAAAAGATTTATTTATTTAAAAACAACATTTCTATAATTAAGAATCACATCATAGTAAACCAAATAATATAATACATTCGTCAATCGAATGTCAACATATGAAAACTAAAGTCCAATCCAAACTGAATAAATCCCATAGAACAATACTGGAAACAACTGAAATATAAATGTCCCAATACAAATGAAATAATGTAAAGGGCGACACGTGCCCAATAAATGAGAAGGCTAGAAGTGGAGTCAATAAAAGAAGTCGTCTACGCAAGTGACCTGCAACTCCCACCTAAGCTGCAACACGTTCCTCTCAAGATATCCTAAGCAAGACGCCCCTGTGGCTGGGCACCTGAAATATATACATATATATACAAGAGAGAGATAGAGAGAAAGAAACGGGTCAGAGCCCGAAAGTGTGTTTGATTTTAAAATACGTCTAGCAAGTATTTAAATTGATACAGGCCAATGCAACAACATATTAGTGCGTCACTCTCTTGAGAAATACTCACCTCTCTTCTAATGTGCATACCTATCGCACTAACCTTCTCAATGGTTTATCTTATCATTTTATTATACTAACCTTCCCAATAATATAGCGTATCTTCCTACTCGTAAGATTTAAAAATCAAACAATATTTTTGTTTACAAAGAATACTTCCAATTTGAAGCACAACTCTCGTTTTAGTTTTTATCAATTTATAAAGTTCCTCAGTGACATATTATTTTCACAAACAAGTATTTACTATAAGAGTCATCAACCTTGTCCTACTTATCAAATCACAGTAGGTAGTTCCAGATTTCAAAATTTCATATATATATTAACTACTCGTATAATATATATTATAACAGCACCCCAACTAAATTATGGTGTGTGCATACTCTACTATCCAGAACCCCATATCACTCATATTAAGAGGAATACAACCGGAATCACTCTCGAATTGTATTAACAAGAATACACAAACAATATTGAGGCGAATAATAGATTCTAAGTCTCTAAGAGGATGGCACATGCCTGCGTCTCTTAGGACCGTCTGAACTATCACGTCGATAGCCTGTACCAAGGATATCTATCTTCTAGGGTACAAGTCAATATCCCCCATAAAGGTCCCATGGAGATAAGACTTATCCCAGCGCGGAAACCTCAGGGATAGCAAGTAGCGTGGGCATGATTTTCGCAAGTATATAATATATGTACACACAATCATATAAAGATACCACTTTATCATATTAATATAGGTTATTCTCGTAACCCATAATTTTACCAATTATCCTTAATTTCACATTTATAGAATTTCGTATAAGGTTTCGTTCCTAACCTTAACTCGAAGGATTTTCTCACTCATTATCTGACACTCGTGGCCTATATCCTCACAAATCTGAAATTCAGTAAGTGTCTTTATTAGGTTCTAACGTAACTCTCTTATGCACCTCACCCTTTAAATTTATAAATTCACCAACCCTAAAGTAAATGTCCCATAAATACCATTCTCGTTGAAGATTAAAGGTCCCCACATTTATTCGTATGCCCTACTAGTCCTCAATGTCTCCCAAATCATTTTATCAAGAATGCCCAAGAATTACATCACGAAAATTTGAATTTAACTCATTTAAAGAGGGAATTAAGAGTCTGCCAGGAGGGGTCGATCGATCGAAGCTTGGGGCTCGATCGATCGAAGCTCTAGGCTCGATCGATCGATCAAGCAGGTCTGGGAAAAATTCTGCAGAATGCAGTTACGGGTTTCATCACCAAAATTACACAAAATCGATATTTCCAAGTTCCAATCGTCCCAGAATTCTACTACTAACATCATAACAATATACTAGATGATTCTAACGTAATGCATGTACATATTCATCATTTAAACATGGATTTTCAACCTAGAATTATCTCCAATTATCAAGAACCCTAGAATTTTCTTAAACAATTTTCTAACCAATCTTTCTCCAGAATTTCTTTCTTAAGATCATCAAAATTTCGTGGTTTATTTACTCTACATGGCAAGGGTTTCCAGAATCAACATATAAATCATTCCTACATGCATTTTCCTAACCCCAAAATGGGTGTTCTTCCATTTTTATCATTCCTAATCAATCCTAAACCAATATGAAGATTGTATTAACGAAAATACGCAAGTTAAACACTTGCCTGGGATTTTTGGTATTCTGATTCATTGCTGATTTTGGTATGGCTGCGTTCCTTGTCTCGCGATCTACGCGGTGGTGGTGGCGGTGGTGCAAACCGGTGGCTTCTTGGCCTTGAATTCCCTTGGAGCTCTCTCCTCTCTTCTTTAATGGCCGTCACTTGATTTCTGGATATTCTAACCCTAAAAGCTAACCTAAATGGCTGATATAGGTTGCTGAAATTCGTGGGTTTAATTACCCAATTATGTAAAATGACTAAAATGCCCTCCCGGGGTACTAATTAGGCCTAAAAATGCCCCGAGACCCAAACTACACCCCCGGGTCACTTTTCTGACTATCTTGACCCTACCGGACGCGTTGGCGCACTCAAAACTACCATACGGACAACTTATAAAATATTCACCTTTTATTTAATCAAATTAGTCCCGACGTGACACGAGCACGTTCCGACTTAAATTTCCGAAATCGTCATTTAATTCACTCATGACATTAAATATAACCAATATAATATATTACTTTGCTCATTAGTAATATTCAACCAATTTCCCATAATTACTAACTCTCGACACGTTAAAAATTATAACATAATTAATTTCCGGATTTTTATTAAATAAATCATTCACATTAAATTTAATAAATCCCCAAATTAATATAGCATAAAAATACGGGGTATTACACTCATCAGGTTCCTTAATAACTTGTTCTCTATGAGGATTGGACCTCCTCAACTCTTGTTCTGGCATATATTGATAGCCTATAGCGTTGATTGCACACTTATGTATTTTTCAACAATTTGACCCTCTGATATACCGAGTATTCTTAATGTAATATTTAAAGGTTCTCATCAAGCGCTCAAAAGAATACATCCAGCGATACCTAACAGGAGCCATAACAAAGCCCCATCACATAAATGTACAAAAGGTGGATTTTGATATCGAAGAACAACGAAGGAAAATATTTCTCTAATACAAAAATTGCATTGCCTAAAGTTGATTTCTTAGCTGTAATGTGATTTTTGTTTGCCACTTTTTCACAAAGTAGGATAAAGCACAAGCTTATTTGAATAATTTCTTGATGGATGTCTTTGCGCTTGGAGAATAAATTCATATACAATATAGGGATTAATTTAATGATGATGTGATAATCGTGAGACTTGCACTGTTTAATGTCACATCTTTGGTAGCTTACTACCTTGCGCAAATTATTGAAATGGCCATTTGAAGTATTCAAGTTGAACAACATGTCTTGAAGGATATTTTTCTCATTAGTAGTTAAAGTGAAAGAAGTCGGGGTAGAAATTCTTCCCATTGTAGGATCATTTTTAACCATAATTTCTTCTTTATTTTCATCTTTTGTAGATCACAACACGCCCCTTCTCCATTTTTCAAATGAGAACCCCACAGAAGTGTTCCTAACAAATGTTTCAAAACATTCTTATTCATGTGTATCACATCAACTACATGCCTTATATGATGATCTGATAAATATGGCAAGTAAAAAAATATTGATCATCTAGACCATGACTTCTCTTTACTAGGATCATTTGGATCCTCCCTATCTTTACGCTGCAAGTTTACAAAATGAGGGTGGTTGTGTACAAACATATTTTCCATAGTCATAACCTTTATTTTCTCCTCGATTTTCTGACTCGAAAGACGAATAGGTTTTGTCTTACGCTCATGATCAACACGTAAGAAGTCAAACTTTTTGCTTCTAAAAGGGTGACTGGTCGGTAGAAATCTATAATGACTCATATAACTCATCTTACCATTATGATATATCCAAGTGGGTTTATATTCCTCCCCACATATGGGACATCCACAATAACCATGAACATTGTAACCGAATAAGGTCCCATAAGCAAGAAGGTCGTGGATGGTCCGCATCACCCTTGCTTGAAGTGTGAGCTCTTCACCCTTATGAGAATCAACCAACCTCACACCTTTATCCCACAACTCAAATTCTTCGATTAATAAGTTTAAGAAAATATAAATATCATCATCGGGTGCCTTCGGCCTGGGTATTAATAACGATAATAATTTGAACTCTTTTCTCAGGCATAATGTTGGAGGGAGACTTAAAGGCACCTTAAGAACTAGATAATAACTCTGATTCGTGATTAAATTATCCAAAGGGTTACATGCATCGGTTGACAATGTAAGACGGATGTTAGACAATTCATTTGCAAATTCAGGGTATTGTGCATTTTAAACATGCCATGTGAGTGAATCAATCGGATGATGCATGAGATTCCTATCCACCTCTCATTAAACTCTCCATTTCATGGCCTATGTTATCCATGGTATAGTGAAAAATTATTTTAACCCTGTCCTGAGGAGAAAATACCTTAAAACCTTATGTGGAACTTGAGAGCACTTGCACTATTTTGTACTCTTGTCTTTTTCTTGCTCCCAAGCCTTTGGGTCACTACATATAAGATATTCATACTTCTCTTAGTCCTCATTGCGATATAATAAGAAATCATACTCTAATGCATGAATATATTTTTACTTCAAACTCAAACCCTTTAATCATTTCTTCATGCTAGGATAATTGTTTCCTAACATATTCTCTTTTAGGACAATGTCTTTAGCCCACTTAAGAATTTTGGTTATGCTATGGCTCGACAAGCCAAATTAACTCCTCAAATATGCAAACAAATCATTGCATATAATTTTGTTTTATCTTTATCACAATATTTATACAATGGTCTAGTGACATCGGCTTTCAACAATATGTATTCTCGATATTCCTATAATTACACATCAACTGGTCCATTGACTTGGTCATAACGCACATTAACTGTATCCATAGGTGTGTTGTTTTCATGCTTGTGGACTCCATAAGAATCATCAATTAGGTCGTTAGAAGCAAGATGTGTTGGCGAATCATATACCACTTCCATTCGGTGGGGTTTTGTTACGTGGGCGGGTACCAAAAATTCTTTTGGAACATAATGTACATTATTTTCACCATTTTTTCTTTATATCTTATAGTATTGCAAAATTTCACACTTTAGTAAATGCAACTCAGTGTCCTCTAAAGATTTATATTTTTTGTTCATAGAATGGGTGCATAGACATGGAATCTTATCACTTTTAATATTTCTATATGTGTATTTAACAAAGTCTTGAATGCCCTTTACATGATTATCAGATATTCAGTTACTTTCCCCCATCCGCTATTTGTAATATGGAAAATCCATTAAACAAACTTCAAAATTCAGTTCACCTATATTAATAAGTTGAAACAAAGGCCATGTTCAAAACAAGCACTCACAATTCATAATTCATTCACATTATTCAACACGAATGTGACAAACTTAAAACAACTCAAAGTAATGAATTTAATTTAAATTCATGCTGTATACACTAAAAGTTTCAAGAAATGACACATAAACTTAAAATAAATTAAATTAACAATATATTAAAACTTGTTCTCAAATGAAACATTGTTCATCCCCTGATCTTGACTAACAAATCAACTGGCCCAATTATAAAACAATTATATTAGTATTTCAGCAAGGGCCCTTATCTGCTATCAACATGCAAAGGATTTTCTCCGCAACCTATTTATATGTTATCAACCAATATTTGAGCCTCTCCCATTTACAAAGCGCGGTTATGAAAAGGAGTTATGACATTCAAGGAAACGAGTGTTCATGTGCCAATAATCCTGGCCAAGTCCCTTATATAATAATTCTCACTATAGTCACCGTGAGTGGATGACGATAATCCATGGACTATTAGTTGGTGGCATTTAGTAAGGGAATGTGGCAGGAGGAACAATTGGGAGGGAATGTTGCGGGAGGTGGCATTTGGGAGGGGAAACCATGAGACAAAGGATATGGGAAACCTTGAGAAGGAGCATAGTAATAACCTTGCAAATACTCTTAATCTCTTAAACATCCCCTTATATCTTGGACCGACTTTCCTCTTAGCTCAAGATGCAATTCCTCACCGAAGAGAGCTCATCCATGAAAGCTGCGATGCGTTGTGATTTGGTTTTTGTCATATGTGATCTGACACCTCTCGTCCTTCTTTTTTTGTCCTTTCTAAAGATCTGAGACATGGCATCCTCTTCAATGTCATCATAAGGGATCGAAGCAGGCTGACTGCTAATAGCTTCTATCAATTCTTGTAGTGTGAAATTATATTTATTCTAATGATTTTAATATTATTTTATATACTTGTACATATAATATTAAAAAAACTATTCATACTCACATGAGTCAGAGCCAAGTATGTTGGTAAATTATTATCTTTATCTTATCATCCATGCACGTATAAGTTGCCCCACTTAGGTATTTTACCGGTATCTCTACCATCTTTTGTCTTTTATATCCATCTAATAATCAAAACTTCATATGATTTTGACCCCAACCTATGGACTTATTTTTCTCCATTCGGGCCAACTTTTTGTCCATCGCCTCATTTTACAAAAAGTTATTCCATTGATCGATCGACATTTTAACACTCAGAGGGACTCTTTCTTTCACAACCAAAATGTCTAATCTTGATGCCCCTTATTGGGAAATGCCTCTGCCGAAGGTTCATCTGATATGTTCTCATTTGTTCAACAGCCTGATAAATAACCTTTTTCTTTGCACAGTTGGAGAATGAAAAACTCTTATAAAGTTATCTAAAAAATTCATCCTTGATGGCTTTATCAACTTCATTCCAGTTATTTTCTACCCCGACTCCCACATACATTGTCCTAAGTGACAAACAGTGAGATTTAAAGATCTGGACATCCTTTTTAATGACTATAAGACTATTCCTGAGAAGGAAGAACCCAATTGTCTTCTTCTCATTTGCTCGGGAGGTGTCGGTAACGGGGCGGGGTGCTGGATTAACATATGTTTGTTTTCTACTCGTAGATGGAGTGGCAGAATGAACCATTGGCAGATAATAATATTGTTTACCCAGTGGTGATGAGAATCCAGGTTGGGGTGGAGGAGATGAGAATCCATGAGGTGTCCCATCATCATTTGGTACATTATCTCCATTGTCGTTCGACATTAACTACAATAAAAAAATAAGAGACGAATTCATTATACTAAAATGTTTACGACTAACCAGTTATGTTTACGACTAACCAGTTATGTTTACGACTATATATATGTATACAACTTCTCATAATAAAACTTTAAAATATGTTCAATGTGTCTGATCTCTATGCATTAGGTATTACTTTTTAAAATTTATGGATTTTTTCAAGTGTCCACTTAGGATAAAGCGTATATATGATTGATGTATATATGTACGTGACATGAAATTGGAATCCTTTATTCATCAACTTATTGGAAATATTCAATTTAATGTGCATATGTTATGAGACATCAGAGTGTTGGTCAATGCTCTCATTACATACTTGTTGGACCCAAGGTAAGGGAGAACGTTCCAATCACTGATATGCAAGTTGGACCCAAGGTAAGGGAAGACATTTGGGATCAGATTTCATCCAAGAGATAATCGATAAGATTATGTTTATTAAAGCACAAATTAAATTTGCTCAGGATAGACAACAAAGTTATGTAAACAAGAATAGGTAACTTATAGAGTTTCAAATAAGAGAGCATTTCGTACTTTGGGTATCCCATCTTACATCCTAGGTATGCCTGCCAACATATCAATTTGGGTGATATCGAATTAGGCTCAGATATGTCATATAGTGAGATACCAGTGAGAATTTTAGATAGACGAATTCAAAAGTTGCTTTTCAAGGAGATACCATTAGTACACGTGAAGTGGAACCTCCATAATGAGAAGAAGTCCAGTTGAGAATGTGAGGATTAAATGAGGCAACAACACCCATATCTCTTTTAGGTTAGGTATAAATTTTAAATTTGTGAATTTTGAGGACAAATTTTTTTGTTAGGGGGAGATTATGTCACACCATAGTTTTACCTGAATTAATAAATAATTAAACTCGAATTTTGGGGAAATTTTAATTGACTAATTAAGTTTAAATTGAACTTTTATTATGAATATTTAATTATTCTAGTTGGAAATTAAATGTCAAGAATTTTGATATATTGAATTGGAATTTGAAGCTAAAGTATTTAAAGTGTATAAGTTATTTGATGAAAGAATGAAATTACACGGGCTTAAGTATAAACTATATAAGAGTGATGAATAAATAAACTTATCTGAGTTTATGTAAATTATTTGAATTAGGACTTCAAATCGGTATTTTTGGAAGGTAAATGTGGAGCTAAACAAAAGGGTAAATTGTGATTTAAAGTAGGGGTACATATGTAATTAAATATTGACTTGAAAAAGGGTTTAGGTGAAGGATAAATTAGTAATTTAATAAAAAAAGAACAAAGGTTAACTTCGGTGTCGGATAAACATATAGAAAAAAAGGGCACTGCCAACTTTTGGGGACTAGTATAGTGGGCAAGCCTTACCGCTATGGTGGCGGTTAACCACGATAGTGGGTACCTAGTACCACTATGGCTGTAGGTGCTTCAGTATAGAGCCTTTTTCCTTGTTTTTTGGGGGTGCTGATTATCTTAATATTTTTCTTTTCTCTTGCTATTTCCTTTTCCTTCAAGTATTTTCGTCCCTACATCCTTCATCAAAACCCTGTTACTTTTCCACATAAACACATGATCTTCAAACCCCAAATTCTAAATAAAACCCGACATAAATTATATCAGTTCAAAATTAAAAATACACACATTAATTTAGCCTCATATCTTATATTTTTTTGGGTTGCTTACTTGGAGGACTATTTGAGTCAAATTGGAATATTTCTTTGCAAAAATTAAGGAGTAATTTCTACATATTTCAAGAGTAACTCTCCTATATAGAACTCTCTTATATTTGTTTTCTAAATTTTATTCAAGAGGTAAGTTAACATTCTACACCTCTCCTTTTATGCATTTGAATACTAATTTTTACTTGAACCTAATTTTTATAAATAAAATCGATTCGAAATAGTTAGGGTGGCAAATTGTTCCATGGAATTTCATAATTAAATACTATGATATTGTTAAATAATTACAATTTGATAATTTTAATTTAAGTTTGATAAATTGATATAAATAGAGAATTGATAAATAATTAAATTATGATAATTGTGACAACGATAAATTCACATGTAAATTTATTAAATTGTAAATTCCCATGACCACTTTAATTATATAAATTAAAAAAAATATATTATTGAGTTATGGAAATTGAGTAAGTTAGTATTATACTTAACAAATTATGAATTAAAACTCATGATTATGTAGATTTGGGAATACATTAATAATGCCCATTTATATGATTGTAGTAAATTCTATAGCCTCTTCCTTCTTCATCAAGTATTAAAATATCTATTATAGAGTGGTGTTATTAAATTTATAATCAATTATCATGTGGATACGAAATCCCCCTCCACCTTATTGTGTTTATTTTTACTAGTGAGAGTAAAATTCATGTTATTAACTTAGTCCTTCCAAATCTTATTTTTTATGGAAAAATAATCAAGGAATGTAATTTACAATAAACATGTATAAGTATCATTCATTTAGTTTCATCTATACTCGTCGATAATTAATACCTTACACCCTCCCTTTTGATGAAATGAGAATATATTGTGGGATACAAAAAGAAGTAGAACGTTTGAGAATAAGAATAACTAAATGAAAGAAGTTAAAATGAATTAGTGATGTGAGAGGCTAATGCATTAGATTTTATCGATAGTGGAGAACAGGGCCAATCCCGAGATTTTAGGGGCCCGAGGCGAACTCTTGAATTGGGGGCCTCATATTTAACAAGAGATTTTTTTTATTAATTTCTAAATTGTAGTTTTTTTTACCGTAAAGATGCTGACTTATGTTTAGGAATTGCGACAAGTTTAAATTCTTGTATGTTCAGTTTTTAACATATTATTTTTGGGATAATTGAAAAATTATGCTATAAATATATATACATATGTAAAATTTTGGGGCTCCTAAAATGCGTCGAAAATCGGGGGCCCGAGGCGGCCGCCTCTCTCGCCTCCCCTCAAAACCGACTGTGGTGGAGAAACAATCTTATTTTATGAATGGCCCTACGCATGGGACCATGGTTGGTTACATTTTTCAGGATGGAGATTTTTGGGATACATAGAGAGGATGTTGGATTCGGTATCGTGGGTCTTGGTGATCATAAAGGGGACTAGGGGGAATACACAATTACGACGATTTATGTGATAATGTCTTGGGGTGCATACCAAGGAGGAGGGATTTATTTTATGTGTTGATGTTTTGGGGTGTATATGGAGGATGTTGAACTTTTTTATGATGTGGTTTATTTTGAAATGTTATTTATTTTATTGCATATTGTGTAATGGGATGCTAGTTACCTCTAAGGGGCGTGGGGTCCTAGGTACTTTCACGATTTTAAATATTTTTTTTATTTTGGAAATAAATTTAGCACATTTGTGAGGCACATTATACGATGTGAGATAAAATTTATAAATTATAGATTTGTTATTTATATCCATAACTACCATTGGGTGGTGTGCCTATGTTAGCTTGCGGTGGCTTGACCATTGTAGTTGAACCCCCCTATTTGTGCTCATGGCTATTCGACTTAGCTTTCAAGTTCTTTTCGCATCGAGTCTTGTTCCACTTTCATCGCCAAAATCAAGATGTAGGTGTCATGTAATAAGAGGTGCGAGGACTATCACTTTAGTTATAAAATGTACTCTTTTACTTATTGAGTCTGATTTCTAATTAGTTTGCTTGTGAAGGCTTACTTCAAATGTCAGTTTTTGAAATTATAATGTAGTGGAGGGTTTCAATTTATATATCATTATATATTGATGGTGATACCTTTTCAATTCATTTATTTTATAAAATTGAAATTATTGTACTTGAATTGCATTATATACAGTAATTGTTTTCACTCATGTTAAGGATAATATTTTGATTGATTTGACAACTTATAATATTTAATAAATAGACTTGATTAACCTAGTAATTAAAATTTATGGGGTGTTACATTTGACAACCTCACTATAACAATGGTAGTGTTAGATATCGTTGCGTGGGGGTGCTGCCTTACATCATGCTTGTAGGGACGTGGCAGCGAACATCAATCATTTATGTTTTACCGCCGACTTATTACTTTTATCCATGTTGACATATGACATTATGGATTGGTTAGCACAATATCACCCTCATATCGTTTATAGTAGGATGGAAATCATGTTTGTCATTCCTGAACAAGAGATGTTTCTAGTTGTTATGCCTAGTTTCAGGGAGGGTCTAGCAAACACTTATACTATATAGATACGAATTCATCTGAGAAGGTCATCCTATTGTTATATTTGATATCAATTTTTCAAGAGTTTACAAATGTGTTTGATGAGGTATTGGGTTTTCACCAATATGAGAGATATATTTGTTATTAATTTAGTGTCGAACACTACGACCATTAATAGGGCACCGTGCTAGATGGATCCATTCATGATGAAAGAGTTACGTGAGAAGATTCAATAGTTATTGGGCTATGGGTTCATACGGAGTAACACATATTCATGGGTAAATTGAATTTTATTTTTGAAGAAGAAGGACGGTTCACTTCGATTATGTGGTGATTGTAGGGAGCCGGACAAAGTCACGAAACGGAACAAGTACATGTTGTCGCATATCGATTACCTGTTTGATCGGTTGAGGCGACCATCATTCTTTTCCAAGATTGATTTTCATTGAAGGCATCGCCATTTGCATGTTCGTGAGGAGGATTTCTCGAAGATGAATTTTCTTATGCATTACAAAGTGTATGAGTTTTGGGTAATTCCGTTAGAGTTAACCAATGCGCTAGTGATTTTATGGATTTGACGAATATGGTCTTGCGCCCATACTTGGTTAAGTTTGCCACATGTTTATTGACGACATCTTAGTGTATAGTCGGTAGGAGGATGAGCATGAGTAACGTTTAAGGTTGGTTTTTTAAAAACTAGGGGAACACAAGTTATATGATAAGTTCTCTAAGCGTGGGTTTTGGATGCGAGTGGTACAGTTCTTAGGCCATGTTGTATCAGAGGCTGAGATTTCGATCGATTCTTACAATGTATTTGCAATTATGGATTGGGGAATACCCACGATTACTACATAAGTTAGGATATTCTTAGGTTTGGATAGGTACTATAAGAGTTTCATTAAGTAGTTCTAGAAGATTGTCGAGCTACTGATACAGCTCACTTATAAGGGGGTATTGTTTGTACGGCGAGCTGACTATCAGAGAGAATTTTACGAGCTCAAGGAGAGGATCAGGACGTAGCTGTCCTTGCATTACCATGGAGTGGAGTGGGGTAATTTGATTATATTGATGCATCACTTTAGGGGTTAAGAGGAGAATTGATGGAGAAGAAGAGGCATATTGATTATGATTTTTCGAATCTTAAGCCTCACAAGGTAAACTACTCTACCATGACTTGGATTTTACAACGGTAGTTTTTGGTATTCCTTTTCGAAGACACTACTTGTTGGGTTAGAGGTTTACATTATTTTTCAATCATAAGAGTCTTCAGTACTTGTTCACTCAGAGGAAGTTGAACATGAGACAAAGGACATGGTTAGAGTTTGTTAAGGACTACCACTTCTTGATCTAGTACCATCCGGGGAAGGAAAATCTGGTAGTATATTACATGAGTGGTAGAATGATTGTCACCTTAGCAGCTTTATGGGGACATTATGAGTGTGATTTAACCGATCTTTGGGCAGAGAGGTGGAGTTTAACAAATAATATGAATTTGGCGTATTAAATTTTAAAGGTTATGACCATTACACCTACTACGATGTTGTTGGTTACTCATGCATATACTTCAAATTCTATTTGTTAATAAAAGGTACAAGATCTTGTATTAGGTGGGTATCCTTCTTTCTCAATAATTTCAGATGGGGGATTGAGAATTCAGGGACATTTAGTGGTGCTAGAGGTTCTTGTGTAAGGAGGAAAATTTTGGCCAAGGTACATGGTTCACAGTTTATGGTTCATCCCGAAAGGAACAATATGTACCAACATTTGAGGAGATCATATTGGTAGGCCGGGATGAAGAGATATGTATCTGAGTTTATGTCGAGGTGTTCCACCTGTCAGCTAGTAAACGTGGCACATGAAAGAGTGGCAGGGGAGTTACATTCATTGGAGATTCCAATATGGAAATACGAGATCATCTCTATGGATTTCTTAAGGGGTATTGTCTAGATCTCAAATAGGTCATGATTCCATTTGGGTCATCATCGATATATTAATGAAGGTGGATCATTTTCTTCTAGTGCGGACATACTTCACCAAAGAGTAGTATACGAGACTTTTCATCATAAAGATGGACATTTTCATGGAGTGCCACTTGATATTGTGTCTGACATGAACATTATGTTCCTATCTCTATTTTGGAGGAGTTTTCATGATACTATGATTGTGATGTTGAACTTTAGTACACCATTTCATCCTCATTTAGACGGTTAAACTGAGTGGGTGAATAAGATTCTAGAGGATATGCTTCGAACTTGCGTGTTCGATCTCAAGGGAAGCTAGGATCATCATTTGCCACTCATACAGTTTTCTTATAGAAATCACCAATATACTATTGGTATAGCACCCAATGAGGCATTATACAAATGGCCTTGTCATTCGTTGAGATATTGGATAGAGTTAGAAGAACGTAGGATGTTTGGGTCAGACATAATTCAGGACACCTTAGAGAATGTGTCACTCATCCAAGGACAGATCAGAAAAAGAGTTAGCCTAAAAAAAGGAAGTGTAAGCAAGAGTTTTAAATAGGGGATGATGTATTACTTATGGTCTCCCTTATAAAGGGAGTTATCAAATTCGAATTCAAGGGGAAGTTAACTCCTCAATATATAGGTCCTTTCATAATGCTGGATAGGGTGGGGCCGATAACATATCGTTTGGCTTTACCGAATCTTCTTCAGAGAGTTCAAAATGTCTTTCATGTGTCGATTTTGATGAAGTTTTTAAGAAACTAGGAAACCTATCAACATATCGATCCCAACAGGGATAAGTTATATCCTTAAAACACAAAGTATATGTGGATTCTCAAGCACACACCATTTTTTAATATATTTGGAAAATTAATTTAACTTAAATGATTAACCCAATTTAACTTGCACCAATTAAATGAATATTTGTATAAATAATTTTGCAAATTTTTTCTTCCCTAAAACATGCATCTATGTAAGTATAGCAAGAGTAAAATAAAAGAAACCACCCAACATGACGATGTACGATGAAAACTAACAAGGGGAAAAACCTTGGACGATCGATCCACACAAACTATGATCTTGGAATTACACAAGGAAGACATATGAATTACAAAATAAACGCAAATACTTAAATCCTTAAGGCATCTTTGTTCCTTCAACCTTCTTCACAGTGACAATTCGGAGTCTACCGATGCACTGTCACAACGTATGCTCCTCACACACCTTGATATCCACCAGTCTTGTCTCAAAAAATGAACACGGAGTTCACCACTTCAAATCTCCACAGACAACTAGTCTGTCGTATGTAAACAACAACTAGCAAAGAATCTACTGTATGAAACGATACTCAATAAATATGATGAGTAAAAAAATTATGGTGCCTAATAGGACATCTAAATCAGGCATATCTGATTGGAACTTGGATCTTAAAACCTTTGGGTGAAACTTGGGTTTGGAGGCTCTTGGATTTATCTGGGGAAAATAATTTTGCAAATTCTTTTAATAAAAATTGATCCTAACAATCCTTTATATGAAAATACTAAAAATCTAGGCGATATAAAATTTGAGATAATTCATTCGAACAACATGTATAGGGTCATTCGAACGAATTAAAAAATCACATTGGAATGAAAGTAGATATCATTTGAACGACATAGTGAATCTCATTTGAATAGAAATGAAACGAAATTCAAATGATTTTTTTTATAGGTATGAAAATTACGTTTGATCCTCGTTTGAACAACTTTCCAAAACTCGTTTGAATGACTTACCTAAAAAATAAACTAATTTAAAATTATTTTTATGAAAAATGTCCTTAATTTTTTGAAAACAAACACTCAAATAAATGTCCAAGGATAAAAAATAATATGCTTTCATACCTTTGGAGATCTGTGGACTACGAAGATGAAACATGGCTTAAAACATGACATGATGTAGACACATTAACTTGGCCACTATGGTCTTCAATCACAAATCATCAGCTTAAAGGATTAGGAACTGAAGTCCTAACCCATGACTCAATTGGTTTTTTTCAAATATAATTAAGCCAAAATGCATACAAATTGAATCTACTATAAATTTTTCATTACACAACCAGATGCAAGCTATGAGTAGCGACCATAGTATATCCTTGACCAAAGAGTGCAGACCCTGTAATTGAAGGTCATACCATTAGTTAGAGTCGATTGGGGACATCATATTAACAATGAGTCCACGTGGGAAAGGGATGAGTACACGCGTGTGAGGTATTTAGAGATCTTTGACACTATGCGATATACTAAGAATAGTCAGGTTTTTGGACCGTGACAAAGGCTTAGGATCATAGTTTTGTCCCATGAAAATTTTAAGGGTGACCATTTTGGGAGGTTTTGATCATAATTCATGACCATGGTCCTTTTCATGACATCAATACTAAGGCTTGCTCACGATTGTGGAACATCACCAAATGGTCACTGCTCAGAATCGTGACTTCACTCGTGACAGCTGATCGTGTTGTTTGGATGGTCATTGTGCACAAATGTGACCATCCTTGGTGGAATTTGGATATTGGTCATGGTTTGCAATCATTACTCTTAGTTGTGAAAAAAATGGTCATGGTTTTGATCCGTGACCAAAAATAAATTTAATAATTTTTTCAAAATATCTTTTGCCTAAAAAATCCTATACATGTGTTTAAACCTGTATATATTTCCATGATAGAACTAACTAATACATGAATAAACAAATATTAACACAACACAAATTAAATAACTATTAATCCATCAAAGTGTTCAACATAAATAATTGTACAATTCCACAAATAATAATACAACACAAGTTGAATACATTTTCATAAATAAATATTTAAATCTTCAATGTGTTCCTTCCACGAAACATATGCAAAGTGCTCACAGAATTACTTCTCCAACTGGGCTCACAAATATTTTAAAATGTTTCAATTGGTAAGAAAGGACTTGAATTCTAAAATGACTCCGAGATGCCTATGTAACCAAAAATGGCATCGAAGTTCATGTAGTACATACGATTAAAAAAAGGTTGGGTCTAACCCATAATCTAAACCTAGGTTGTCATTTTCTATTTAGGAAAATAAATGTGAAATGGGTTAGAAGTGTAGAAAATTATGTGAACACTCTAAAATGGGAATTGCGGTATATGAGCCCTTCTTCAGGTTTTTGATTTATGAAAATAGATTTGAATGTACATGTGATAATAAAAAAGTAGGATTAGCAATGGAAGTGTTATAAAAAGCTAAAAATGGAATAAGAATACTAAAACATGCATCAGTAGTTACATCTGAGTATCTCTGAATTATTTCTTTGAGGTCTAGCTAGTTCAACACATCTGGGGTTCCTAGATTAATAACAAGACTATTGCATAACCTTGTTAGCCATGAAATCCTAGATGAATTAGATAATTTAGACCTCCTAAGAAACTATACAAGGGTACTCACATGAAACATATTAGAAGTAATGATAGAAGGATATTAAAGAAGGGAGAACTATTACCAATAAGAGACATTGATGCCTTATGTCTCAGTGAACATCACATAACACAGACCACCAATCGAGGAAACCATAAAAATAATGAACATTAATAGAAACCATGATCATTCATGTGCTCACCTTAGATTGGCGGTTCACTATCAATCTTTCATTCAAAACTTAATAACATCTACAAAAAAATTATAAAAAGTGGACAATGGGGAAACAAATGCAAGAGAACTAAATATATGAGTAGAAGTTGCACAAATATAAATAAGTACAAGGGTTCTTCGAATACATATGATACAAATAAGGTTGTCGTATAATTGTTAACTAAATAACAATAAATAATATTTTGAAAAAAATCATCGTCTAAATCAACTAAAAGATCCTTCAAATTAGGGGTGTTATCAGGAGACGAAAGGAAATCTGTAGGGTCCTTTAATGAATCTAAACAATTATCCAATCCCTTTCGTTCATTCATAACAATAGGCTAATTCTCGTTGTTTATGCACTTTGAGTATAACACATTCTTCATGTTTTAAAAGGCATAAATAAAAGGATCGTCGACCATGAGATCTTTACTCTTCATCTTAGATAAATTACCAGGATAATTTTTGAGGTAGAATTAACTTTACAACCATTCTAAGTGTTATTCAGCTTCACCTAAACATAATAGAAGACGAATTCTTTAAAATGTAAGCCACTTAGTTCCATGATTTTCTGGACAATACTATAATAGGTCAACACCATATCTTTTGAATTTTTTTTCACTTTTGCTACACACACAAGAATTCAAGAAAGAAATTGAAATTCTGTAATTTGGGTCAACAAGTTTTCCTCAATTGGGTATGAGACGAAATTAAAAACGTTGATACAGAATATTTTAAACTCCTTCGCACGAAAATTGGGACCATTGTCTAGGCCTATCCGACTTTAAGATACATCATCTATTTTTAAAAGACATTTTTATTAGATTTGTATTAAAGAATATTTTATAATAGATAAATAATTAACCATAATATAAGAGGTGGTAATTATCTCTTTTGATACCCATGCCCTAAAAAATCCATTGTGAATTTTATCTTATAATTTCAAGCAATTTCTCTCTTATACTTCATAAAGATGTTCATGAAATTGTATAGTTTAGATGGTAATATAGAGAATACAAATAATAAAACAAAAATAAGTTATACATGTAACTACTAACAATCTCCAATATTAACTTTAGCTTATAATTCGAAGACATAACGAGGTTCTTGCTCGTATTGCAGATTGGTGAATCTCACCTCTTTAGTGTTTTTGGAAGGCAATTCAGCCTAAAACTGATCAGGATCCTCGATCACACTTTCTACAGAACGATTGAACATCCTAATCCCTTATTCTGGTATATGTTCTCGAATATATAATGATGGATCTTTTGTTTTGAAATTTTTTGCAATTGACCCTCGAATATTCCGTGTATTTTTAACGCAATATTTAAAGGTTTTCATCAACCGATTGAAAGGATACATCCAATGATACTTAATGGGTCACCACAACAAAGACTCATCGCATAGATGCGTAAGCAGGTTGATGTCGATGTCGTAGAAAGACGGAGAAAAATATTTTTCTAATACACAAATAGCCTCTGATAAAGTTGATTTCACAACTTTAATGCACTTTATGCTTACCACTTTTATACATTTTAGGGTGAACCAAAAACTAATCTTCATAATTTCCACTGATGAGATGCTCAGAAAAGAAATGCCTACACAAAAAAGGGATAAAGTGAATGATGATGTGCCAGTCGTGAGACTTACACTCTTTCAGGTCATTTTTTTGGTAGCTTACAACCTTATGAAAAGTACCAGAATAACTACTCGAACTCTTCAAGTTGAACAACATTACTAGGAGGATCTTTTTCTCATTATTAATTAAAATGAAAGCCTTCTCTGGGATTAAATTTCTTCCTATTGTACGATCAATTCTTAACCACATTGTTTCATCTCCTTTAAATCGTGGAGCGCCTTCTCTCCATCTTTCTAATGATAACACTTAGACATGTTCCTATTAGATGTTTTGAAAAATTCATCTATATGTGCATCACATAAATTACATGCCTTACACGATTCTCTTTCCAATATGGCAAGTCAAATAATATTTTTCGTAAGGATAAGTATGGATAATGCATTCATTTTACTAGGATCTTTTGAATCCTCCTCATTTTTACGCTTTTAGCTTTTAAACTCAGGGTATTTTCCAACGAACTTATTCCTTGAAATGACATGCTTCACCCTCTCCTCGATTTAATAACCTAAAATTTGAGAAGGTTTCATCCTACGCTCGTGACTAATAAGTAAAAAGTTAGACTTATCATTCTTAAAAGGGTTACTGTTCAATACAAATCTATGATGATTGACATAAATCATCTGAGCATTATGAGTTAGCGAAGCGGATTCAATCTCCTTCTGACATATGGGAAATCCATAATAACGAGGAGCATTGTAACCAGACAAGGTTCAATAGGCAGGAAATCATGGATCGCCTAAAACACCATTCCTTTAAGTGCGAACTCTTTAACATTATGAGAATCAAATGCCCTCACGCCTTAATCCCCCATAGTTCTTTGATTTACGGGGATAAGAAAATATCAGTATCATTGCCAGGAGCCTTTGGCCTAGGTATCAATAAAAAAATAATGTGAACTATTTTTTCGTGCATAATGTTTGAGGGGCACTAAAAGGCGCTATGAGAGATGGCCAATAACTGTTATTAATGCTTAAATTACAGAAATGGTTAAACATGTTAGATGATAATCCAAGACGTACATTGAACGATTATGTAGAAAATTCAGGGTATCCTTAATTTAAAATTTTCCATATGAGTGAATCAAAGGGATAACGTATGAGATTCCCACCCAACTCAGCTCATGTGTGCAATCTCATGGCCTTTGTTGCTATGCCATGGCCTCTGTTATCCATGGTATACTGAAAAGTCTTTTTAACCATGGACCAAGGGGAATATACTTCAATTCCTTATATGGAACTTGCGATCACTTTCTAGAATTTGTGGGTTTGCTTTTTCCACCCTAAAAAATCTTATATTATGGATCGTTTCATAAAGGACAATCATCTTTCAGTTCATGTTCATTACGGTACAATATGAAATCATAGTTGCATGCATGAATATATTTGCACTTCAAACTTAAACCCTTCATGATCTTCTTCATGCTTGTATAACTATCATGTAACGTATTCTCTTGTATGAGAATGTCTTTACCCAACTTAAGAGTTGAAGTTACAATATTACCCAACAAACCAAATTCACCCCTTAAATTTCATGAAGCCATCATTGCATATAATTCCGAGGGATCTTTTTTTTTTAACTTTTTATACAAAGGATCAACTGTATGTATTATCAATCTTTGGGTAATTTAGAATCAACTTGTTGATTAAGTTGGTTATAGTGTACATTACACATATTCATATACATGTGCTTTTGATGGTGATGGACTTTATAACCATCATCAATTAGGTTGGGTAAAGGACAATGGTATGGAAAATAATTCACCACTTTCACCTGGTGGGGTTGCATTACGAGGTTGGGAATCGATGACTCTTCCTAAATTCTTGGTACATTCTTTTCCCCATGGAATGTCCATATCTTATAGTTTTGTGACAACCGCTATGACACCCCTCCTATTAAAATAACGGGTGGCCACCCCCTACAAAAATAAAATGAGTGTCTCATATGCCTCATTCTTAGCATAACGGTAAAAATTTGATTAATTACTAACCATCTATTAGTTTAACATGTTTTGTCAAATTTTAATCTTTAATTACAATACCAAAATCAATTAATTCATTAAAATTCCATCCACAACAGCTATGATAGATGATCGCATCAATAAAGAAGGCTAAATACAAGAATAAATGAAAGCAAGGGTAGAATAAACCATCGGTGACCAATAATGTAATACTATCATCCAAATGGAAATAAGTAAACTAAATGTAAATAAATCCGATAGAAGCGGCGATATGACCAACAATGTCTATAATAGAATCTAATATAAGATAATAATGTTAAAATAGGCTACTCCAAATCCTGCAATCCTCCACATCAGTTGTGGCTATGTATCCCTGGAGAGAAGAATCATCCTTGGTGTCTCTTTGGCTAGATGCCAAAATTTTTAAAAAAATATTTGATGCGGGTCAGACCCAAAAACCTTTGAAAATATTTTGCACGTGAATAAAATGCAACAATGATAACATAAATTCATTTTCCATATTTAAAATGGTAGCACACTCACATGAGACAATACTCACCCCTCAACTATAATGCACACCTAATGTATGCATTTTGATCACCTAGTTATGATACCCTCCTAATTAGTCTCATAACATTCTAGGTTTCACACGCTACCCCATTCCACATATTTTTATAGATTAGTTATCACGTCCGTTTAACCATTATATTTCTCAATTATAAATTTATTACTTTATTTCAAATAATTGTCACTATTTATTTAAATAATACACACTTAATTTTTTAACTCGTATATTGGTCTACACATACACATACACATACAAAATAATATACTACATCAAATATACACATGTCATATATACTCGCCATCCCTCAGAGTAATAACTCACTCTATGCATGTCTCTATAATGCTATCATTTTCCATATCATGCTCACATTATCCTAGTTACTAGAGGTCAGACTCTCGAACTGACTCGATAAAATTTCAAATGTCTTGGAGGCAGTCATAGTCCTTTGACAATTAGTCATAACCATACCTCACTTCGAATATTACTCACACAAAGCATATACATGGCGCTATAACCTGGGGTTGAAAATATAAGACTATGTGATAATTGATTAACTTCGCAACTTTCTAATATAGCACACTTATTTAATTAGAGACCCTAAACATGCATCTAAGGTGCGTGTGTCAACCCATAAATAAATAAAGCTTGTGACACAAAAAATATGATGAGACACAGAATTCAGGAAAAAATCCCTTTCGGGTAAAACCTTTATTTCACTATGAATATACAAACCGCAACTTACAATTACATAGAGAAATCTGCAATGGATCAACGCGCAGCCAACCCACAAAGACACGCAGTCTTGAACTCAGCAAGAGAATACACGCATCACCCTCCAAGGACTCGCAGCCTAAACAACGAAGGAAGAACCGCAGCTCTCCTCAATGACACGCAACCATAAAACTTTGTAGAGACTCCCTCAACAATGACACGCAACCCTCGGTTGCAAAGATCTCTCCACAAAGATGAACAATTACAAAGTTTGTGTTCTAGGGTTCCAAAATATCACAAAAGTAATTGGGATTTTTGTGTGTGAATCAAAAAGAGTCTTGGGACTAAAAAAGGTCAAGACTTAGAGTATTTAGGACTCTGAAAATCGTCTTGAAAAGTCTTAGAAAACAACTCCCCGAAGATGTCTTAAATAAGAAAACTTTGAGCCTAAAAAATCTCGAACAGATCTGGCCGAATTTATCCCAGGCGGATCAGTCCGGCTTGGAGGCTGATCAGTCCGACCTCGGATCGATTCTTTTAAAAATTGGCTTCTTCGGTTCACTTTCGGTCCGGGGTATACTGTCTTTTCAGCAGGCGGACCGGTCCGGCTTTCCCAGAAAAATAAAAAACTTTTAAAAGCCTCATTTTGCTTGAAAAAACTTACTTCTTATTTTTATAAAAAAACATTTTATAAAAATTTCCCAATACTAAATATGAACTTTAAGGAACGTAAAAACAAAATTTTACCAAGTTCATTCTCGCAGAGGCTATGATGTTGAAGACACTTTGATATTCGGATCCGTTGATGTAGATGAAATCTTGAGTTTCTTCAACGGTGTAACGGCATACGACATGTAAATTGATAATGGACAAAAATGTCCTTACAGGGATCGATACTTATCCTATCGTGTTTCGCTAGAGAAGATCATTCACATTGCGTGTAGAAGGGTAGTGTGACTGGGGTCTATGTAGAACTAGAATGGGTGAGGCGTGACCCACTCAAATGGAATCTGTCTTCAAGGTCCTCAAAACAACAACTCTGGTAGAAAACTTTCCTCTTCTAGAAAAAATGGAGTAAATGCTATGACGCCTTTCTGCAAGAAGATGATCTTCACAAACAATAATGGTAACCTAAAGGGAGGGATCTCCTAGGAATGATGGAAATAATGATGGGAGTGAAAATACAAAAACTTAGCACTAAGATAGGGAGCAAGGAGAGAATACTAGGTCTGGTGTGATTTTGGTAGAGTAACGAATTAAACTTAAGTTTCTAATATGAGTTAAACTTACCAAAGGTTTGTATTTATAGGAGTACTATGGCTAATTTGGGCGTCTTTGGGTGCAAAAAATGAAAGGGAATCTAAGGGATAAGGTCTATAATATACCTTTTGTCATTATATATTTGTAAAATCATGTCCCCTCTAACAGGTGACACTTGGGTGCAAACCAAAGCAAAAAGAAAGTGTGACTCATAATGGTGAAAAAATATGTTATTTGGTAAACATTATTTCAAATGTTAACTTTTTGTACAAACTTTGTAAAACTTGAGAGTGACCTTGAGGTCCACCCTCTTTAAATTCATTATGTAAAAGTGATTTTCTTATGAGTGGCCTCTTGGCTACTCACTTCAGTTATAACTAAGTGTGTGATGTGTTAGGACTTGAGTGAATCCTATAGTCCCTCTACTTGTATTCTCTCCATCTTAAAGTTTTAAATGGTTGAGCTTACTTAACAAACCTTATCTCTCGTCCACCAAGCAAAAACACCCGAGAGATCCAAGCTAGTGTGCTTAAGCCGTGCTTGCTTAAATAGGCTATCAGTGCAAGAAAATAAACATTAGTACTTTATTTCTTAAAAATTAAACAATTATTGGGGTAAAGGGCCACTCGTGATGGACCTTCTCATCATTAGTCATTTCTATCTATGATATTTTCTTTGGTCATAGTGGCCACTCAAGGTGAGTCCCCTTGCCCTAATACATTTTGCCTTATTTTACAACTTATGCAGTGTGATGGGGACAATAGGGGTGAACCCCATCATTTCAATATCTGTGTATGGAAGAGGGTTCATTTATCTTGGAGTCCCTCGCCATAAATATTCTTTAAAATTGATTGTGGTTGAGGGGACACTCGTGATAGACTCCCTCGCCACCAACTATTATTATTTGCGTTACCCTTAGTCGATGATACCTCATGGTGGAATCCTTCGTCCCAAAACTATTGATGTTGAATATCTTGAGTGAGGGGCTATCTGTAGTGTAACCCCTCGTCCCCAAAATGTTATTTGAACTAGTCTTGACTGAGGGTCCACTCGAAGTGGACCCCCTCTCCACAAGTTACCTCTTACACTGAGTTTGGTAAAAGCGGCCACTCGTGGTGGACCCCCTCACCCTTAAGGTGTTGGTTCTGGTTATTCCCCTCTATATTAGTACCCTTGTGTAAAGTCCTTTGTGTTGGGTAAACTGAAGGGTTTTGTACGGAATGATTACTTCATGTTGGAATACTAAAAGTTTCATACCATTACATCATTACACTGTTGGCATAAAATGTCCATGTCACTCTAGCCAATATTTATAGTCTCGACGAGACACGTGTCAACCTAGGAACATGCATAACATCATTTGGGTAATCAACTCTCCTCCTTTTGAGAGCCAAAATGTGCGGGTCTTTTTCGGTATAAAAGGCACGGTAAAAGTAAGAATTCATTTTTACTTCTAACATTTCAAATCCCTTGGGAGATTTATCAGAGAGAGAGAAAAATTCTCCATTGTCGTCCCTTACCAAAGCTTCATTAAAAAAATATTCCCAAGGCTTTTCCATCAAACGTATTTTTCTCCGCACTCACAACCACCACTAGCAACCTGCTAGTGGGATCTTTCCCTATTTCTATCACTATTTCCATCGTGAAAGCCACCGGAGTTACCACTGTAGCTACCACCATCGTTGTATCCATCTTTACCATCACAAGCAGTTCATCTTCAGTGAGGATTTTTGTAATACCCTAAATTTTATTTTTATTTTAATTGAATTATTTCCATGTCAAAATGCATTTTACGAACTATTAATAAATTTCACGACATTTACGACCCTTACATATGTTTTGTAACTTAAAAATAGGGCCGACACGTCTATTCTCTCGTTAAAAAATAGAATATTTTTCATATAAAATAGAGATTAGAACGAATTTAAAACATATTATTTTTAATTATTATTTAAATTATTGTGTGTATAAATTAGCGTAATCCAAAAGTAATGTCAATGCAAGAAAAATACAAAAACGTGTCCTATGCGCTCTAATACTAATTTATAGTTGGATGAAATTTCAAAAATTATAAAAATTATACCCGAAAAATAATTATAGTTGAGTACCAAAAATACTCAGTTGAACTATTATCCAACTGACTGTGTAGTGACTGTGCAATTTAGAACACTATAAATAGATACTAGTACCTAAAGAAAAAATTGCACCTCATTCTCATTTGAAACAAGTGAGTTTATTCTCTCTCTGTGTGAATAAATTTAAGAGAAGAAGCCCTGCTCTTATTATTTCAAAAACCAAAGAGCTAAAGTTCTGCCCTTTTAAACCCACGGACAGGGGCGGATACATGAAGGAGGTATGGTGGGCAGCTGCCCACCTTAATATCTCGGGCCATTTTTTTAGAGTTAATTTTGTCATATAAAATAATAATAAGACAAAGGTTTTGAGGTCAAATAGGTAAATGTCCACCTTAATAAAACTTAAACTTATTGTTGCTGAACGACCTAGTATTAATTCACTTAAACTTAAACTTTTGAGAGTCTTCCTTTGCTCGTACAGTCCGTCCCTCCAGCGGCTTCCTTTGCTCGTCCAGTCCAACAAGCTTCCTTTGCTCTAGTCCAGCAAGCAACTTCCTTATTTCGTCCAGTCCAGCAGCTCTTCGCTCTTGCTTTGTCCAAGGTTGGATTGCAATTGCTTTTTTTTTTTTCTGCTGAGTTTTTTTTTTTTTTTTTTTTTTTTTTTTTTCTGTTGTTTATTTTTTGAGTGATGGTGAAGATGTCATTTTTTGTGTGTAGAAATCTCAGCTTTCTATTTGATATGTTTTAAGTTTTGAAAATTAATGCTAAATAGCCTAAATGTGAAGATTAGTTTTAAATGTTAAATGTTAATTTGTTAATGTTAGAGTTTGTAAAATGTTAGAATTTGTTAATTATTTTATTTTGTATGTTATAATCTCGTTTTGATTTTATTTGGGTAAAAATATGATCTTGCTTTTTTTTTTCTTCTAATTATTTTGGACACCCCCGCCCACCTTAGCAAATGTTTCTGGATCCGCCGCTGCCCACGGAGAAAAAGCTTGTCCAACCCATGGCAAAATCCCAACAACCCACTAAGAAAACCTTTAACCCTGCTCAAAATCATTCAAGCCTCACGAAATCGCTGCTCAAATTCCTACCCTTTCCTTTCTCCGCTCACCGACCAAGAACCGTCGGACCTCCCTCTTCTCCGAACCTCTACTTCGTCGTCGACCCTCCTCCTCACCGAGCTGGTTATCACTCCCCTCTATTCATTTCGTTTTTTTCATTTTTCTCTCTCTGGCGTCCATTAAATAAGATCAAAACTTTTGATTTCGATGTATATATATATATATATATATATATATATATATATATATATATGAAAAAAATAGAAAAAAAAAGGAATTGCATCACCTCGTAACCCCGTCCAAACTCCGGCCTACCGTGGTGATGGCAATGGCCGACGAAATGGAAAACCCCAAAATAGGGGTTACGAGTTGATGATTTTTTTTTTCTTTTTTTTCATATATATATATATATATATATATATATATATATATATATATATATATATATATATATATATATATATCGGTCCTGCTCTTGTGCTGACTAGTCCGCATTTTAAGAATGCGGATCAGACATTTGTCACCTGACGGTGATCCCAGAAAAGAGAGAGAGTGTGCTTATAATTTAGGCGATAATTTCTAGGCGCACTGTTACGTGACACATGTTCGGTCTGTATTCTGAAAATGCAGACTTGTCCGTACAAGGACATTATATATATATATATATATATATATATATATATGCTTAAACACCACACCCAAAATCAAGAACAACTCTGAGTTAATTTCGTTGGATTTTCTTCTTGAATTGAAATTCGTTACGACTTGGTGTCGACTCGACTTAATTTTTGGTGATATTTCCAATTTTGTATCCGGATCAGGAATTTTTTGGTGATATTTCCAATTTTTTTGTGCTATTTTGAGTCCCTATTCGTACTCGATTACGTATAAAATATAGTAAACACTAATCCCCGAATGCGTATGAGTAATAATGCTTTTTCTAAAAATGTATCTTTGACTTAAAATGTCTTTTTAAAAAAAAAAATATATTTTAACGAGTTATAATATCAAACAACTTTAGACTATCTCATCGTTATAACTCGAGACTATATTATGAGTCAAATTGTGATTATGCAGGTGTTGGGCTGCTTAATTAGTTGTGTTGGTTAATTTTGAAAGTGGCACGACCACTAGAACTGAATTATTATCCAAATTTGGGGGGGGGGGGGGGGGGGAGGAGTTTTCAACTTTTCCTAAAATTATTTCGTGTCACGAATACTATATTATCATATTGATATATTCGATGAATATAAATGAAAAACCATAAATATCAACTTTTTACGGATCAAAAGTAATATTTGATTGGCATAATATTTTATTTGAATAAAAATTATTATTTATTCAAATTGAATTTGTATTTAAACAAATCAGAATGATTCAATTCCCTTTAAACGATTATTTTTTGAAAACCGTTATTATTTCATTTTCGAGATCCTTGTTAATTATTTTCATCAACATACGAGGATTATTATTTTAGTAATGTGGTTACTAAAATTGCGTGAATTCGATCTTATAAATAAAATAAGTTATAACTGAATTCTCCGACCATTTCTAACATATTATGTATAAACCAGCCTATATAACTTGAATTCGTAAAAATTATTAGTTATCAGTCAACGTAATATATTTATCTGACCCATAACGGGAGATCATAATTTGAATTACAAACAAGATTGGTACAGAATAAGTTTTCTTCCTATTTACCAAATGAAGTACGATATCATAAATCAAACATATACTTCCCAAACCACCCATACACCTACTCTCATTGAAACCCTCGAGAACAAATGACTATGAAAACTGGAATGCAACAATGAAAGATATCTGAATGACAACGTAAAGCTCATAAACGACAAGTAGGTTTTCTTACTTTTTTAGTATTATACTTCACGTAATTGAAATGCTGCTATTGATATCACTCTGTAATAGCCACATCGACTCTGAGTATGTGCATGAAATTATACTTCCATACTATGTATTATGTTAACCATCATTAGTATCTGAATTATCACCAATATTTAATTTTAGAATCAATTTTAACCCTTCTCACCTAATAACTGAGATCATGTACCATATTGATTTAGTTTGCCCCTGCACTTTTGTGCCATATTTTACGATAAGCATCAGTATTAACTAGGAAGTAGACTGACATGTTATCCCATGAAACTTTCTACCTGGCCTATTGCTCTCAAATTATTTAGAGCCCTCATTATTGCCACATACGTATGAGTGCCACTTTAATTATGTGCATATCAGGTTACTTTTCCCCAAAGGTTTGGGATTGTTTATGATAAAGTTACACTGATGGCTTAATTTCCTCTATACCCCTTAGTGAACTAGTAAGAATGGTATGATTAGTGGAAATACCTTGACTTTCTTCAAAATATGATTCTAACTAAATTGGTAATGTACAGTATTTTCTTAAAAGGACTAAAGACTATGGAATTATAAGTTCCAACATTTTGATATTTATTACTAGGAATCATTGTTCCTTTACATTTACTACAACACTAATTTTCTTTATATGACCCTTAATGGACTGGTAAATATGGAATTATCAGTTCATACTCCTTGATTTTACTCAAGGGTTATTATGTAAAAAATAATTGCTTCCGCTTTATGTATTTATTAAATTGATAAACACTGAATTCTATACACATTCCAAACTCTCTTTATATTAATATTTGTTATAGAACTGGTTGAGACTATTCAATAATTTTTCTGATTCGTTTCCTTTCTATTAATTTGCACAGGTACTCGTAGGAAATGACAAATACTTCAAGAATTATACTGTAATAGTTTGATATATACAGAGAAATGATAGAAGAATAAGCCTTTTAAACTACATTGTAAGAAAACTTATCTTTTATAATTTCTTAATTAGCTTAGTATGCATTCATGGCCCTATTTTGATTTAGTATTATCTAAAGGAAACATTGTCCCCCGAGAAATCAGGATGTGATAATTTTGGTGGGGAGCCCCCGTCTAAATCCACTATCTAGAAATTCCAAAACGAGTACTTAGTTGATCATGCAAAAAGGGATTTCAGTTTTTTATCATTTATCCCTTACATTGGGGAAAATAATTATTTCATGGAGAATCTCAAAAAGTTCTAGGAGGAGTTCGTGGCTAAGGTAAACGAGTAACCCCTATTGGGGTTTGTTTAATCTATTGATCCAGAGATTAATTTAGCTGACAACATTTTGAGAGTGCGAGGGCATAATGGTGATTTCCCCTATTCCAACTCAAATGTATATGTCTGTTGGGGTGCACCTGATGAGTGGTTCCATTGGTGGAATATGCTATGGATGAGCCTACCCATAAGGCCATTATTGATCAAGTAGGATTGACGAGGACCCTTGACAAATGAAAGGCTTATACTATTGCCAAGCACTCTACCGCCCTCAATCTCCTAGTCTCTCGCTAAAGTATTAATTCACACACTTTCCTCATGAGCTAGGGTTAATTTTATCTTACCTTGGAGGATATTTGCAAGTTAACTGGACTTCCCATTTTTGGAGATAATGTGTTCATAAACGGATATGAAGACAATTTGGAGAAGGAAATGTGTGAGGAGATCCATCAAACTTTATTTGATTACCCTCGCTACATTGCTATCAACAAGATAGGGTCCACTAAGAACTCTTTTGCAAAGATATTGGTTTAGGGACTTGGAGCCTACTCCAAAAGAAGGCAGTTCGAGAAGGGACCCTTCAAGCCAAGATGGTCCCAAACTCAGGTCCTTTTCTTATTTAGGGTCTTTCTTTATGACTTTCTTAAGTGGGTTTTTGTTTCAAGTGAGGCTAATTTCCTCCCCTCACGAGTATGTATTTCACCTCGCAGCTAGGCTTACTCGAGGGAGGGCTATTTCCCTCGGAGCACTTACATTAGGCTCTGTCTATACTTGGCTAGATTTTTTTCATGTGGATATGGAAAAATATCATGGTCGTTATGATGTGATCAACTTTTTAAATTACTTTATTTTGATGCACTTTTTATTTGAGAGGGTCCCTAACTTTGCCCCAGAAGCTTGTCAGTTACACAATGATGCGTCTCACATTACTTGATGGCACGAGAAAAATCTCATGCAAGATTTGGGTCCCCTAATTGAAAATATTGATGAATTTTCATTTTTCCCTATTGATAGAGAATAGGGGTACCTTCTCGTGGGGTTTCTTGTCTACTACTATCACCTTCTATCGTCCTTCCAATGTGGAGTCGTGGCAGTTTCCCCCTTCATTTATATTATGGGTTTGTTCCTTCCTTTATTAATCCCCTTGCGTATTGAACTTGGGTAGTGAGCTTAATTGTATCATTCAGAGAGGGTGAGAAGACAATTTTTGTATGACCAGGGAGTTTATACCCCTATTTACCACTCGAAGACTGAGCCCACTAAGCTCTTGGAGGCATATTCCAATTTCACTTTTGAGTGGATGCTTCAGAGGACTGATAAATTTGGTGGCTTCTTTATACTTACTCGTGACTATCTCCCATCATTCAATAACTCGTGGTTTTCCCAACGGCATTAGCAAAATTTTCTTATCAAAAGTTTTATCTAGGATGTGCCCGATTAAACCACCCCTACTGAAATTCTGAATTTGGATAAATACTTGGGAAAAAGGACCCAAAAAGAATTATGGTTTCGTAGTTAAGTTACAAATACCCCTCTTGAACAGGTCACTCCCATCTTAGTGAGGACTTTACGTGAGGAATATATTTATGCGAAGCATCCTGAGCCCCATCCAATCAAGGTCGAAGCAAAGGAGAAGGCCAAGTCTAAGGCCCCGTTGATGTAAAAAAAATCGACTATATCTAATTAATGAATGATAGATAAAAATGAATAAATAAGATAAAAGATTTTTAAAGTGGTTAAGCCTTCTAAAAAGGGCATACGTCCATTGTTTTTGTATTGCTGATTATTTGCCTTGAATCTCGATGGTAGGTCCCCTATGAGATCCAAAGTTCCCTTCTTATGAGGAGGTTACAATGTATTTATAGCCTTGAGTTGTACATATGAAAAGGTAATGCTGATCGAGCGGTAAAAGTGTGTTCGTGTGAGGACACAATCGTCGTGTGATTCGCCGCCGCGATACAAATAAAACCTAAGCTACTACTACACTTGACAAGCAAGCACAGCGGTAAGTCGGGTATCGTAAATCCACAGGGAGTGATTGAATTTTAGACTTTAATTGTTTTAATTACTTCAGGAATAAAAGTGTAAAATAAATAAAAGAAAAGGTGAATGGGTGGTTGTCGTGACAAAAGAAAAGAATAAGTTACGCTAAATTAAAGTAAAGCGAGGATCGGGATCGCATTCCACCAAACGGATCGAAACAACTACTAATTATAATTAAGGCTCGAAAGCAATTTAATCGAGCATTTTCAATTAAGCATAAACATCACGCAAGAAGGAATTTAACCCAAAGTTGCGAGATAAAACATTTAACTGAAAAATGGTCACACGCGGATTAAATTCGGATTGTCGCTATAAACTCTAACGTTGCGTGACAAAGAAAGATAAATGCTTAGCAATCCAACTTTGATACGCGCGGTTTCAATTAAACGCAATTTTACAAAAAACCTAATTTTCGGAGCTCGGGGCCCGAAAATAGCGGAAACGCAATCCCGACCCTATTTATCTAGGGATGCATAATGAAATAACTAAATTAGACTAATTAAACTAGAAAAGCAAGAAATAAAGCTTGTAAACCTAATTAACAAAGCATGTAAACTAATTAGAAAGCAAGGAAAGAATGAAATACAACTATATTAATGGAGAGGGAAGATGAATAGTCAATCTTACAAACCAATTAGATGTCAAACCAAGAGGGAAAGAAGAAGAACCAATCAAAACCCCTCCAACCCTAACTAAACTAAGCTAAAATCGTATATGGGCTGGTCTCTTTATTACAAAACCAAAATTTGTCTTATATAGTAAGTTAGAATAAAAGAAAAGAAGAAAGAAAAGAAAAGAAAATATCTGCAGAAAAACAGGGGATCGATCGATCGACCCCTTTGGTCGATCGATCGATCAAGGGAAAATTTTGACAATCCTGAATGGTCGATCGATCGACCAAAGGGGTCGATCGATCGATCAAGCAGGGCAGATTGCAGCAGCAGCCCCTGCTTCTTTTCTTCCTCTTCTCCTTCTCCTCTTTTGCTTCCTTGTCTTTCCTCCGCTGAAATCGCCGTAACTTCTTCGTTATGTATCGTAATCGCGCACCGTTCATGTCCACACGAAGCTAGCGAGGAGGGCTACAACTTCCGTGAGATGTCGGGCCAGGTACCCAAGCTGTGAAAAGACTAAAATGCCCTTGCGCGTGCGGTTGTGTACGGAACTTCACCGGAATGCATCCGAACTTCACACTAAGCATCCAAATACCTACAAAAGCTCAATTAACCCCTGCAAAACATGTTATCATAGAAATCCGAGGTTGTCTGGTTAACGAGCATAAATATAGGGATTAAGATACCCTAGGGGGCTAATAACGTGTAGGTTAACGGGTGAAATACGCAATATTTGCGTTGTATCACACCCTCTAACTTACACATTGCTATCCCTAGCAATGAAATAGGAAACAACAAGAACTATAAGAAAACCAAAAGCAGGAGAAAGAACAAAAGTATGGTATAAAATCAATAAAAAGATAAGGCCACTTTCGCGGGCGATACGATTGCATTTAGCGTATGCAATAAGCCGTTAAACCCTTAGGTTACCCTAGTGGACGAGTGTTGTCTCGTGAGGGTTTTCAGTGATGAAACCCACAAACATCATATGGTTTCCTCAAAATATTCCCAACCCAACATGCGACAAACTCAACAACAACGAAAAAGATTCCAAACATGTTATTAGCAAAGTGAATGAATTCACACAAAAGTCCAAATCATTAACATTATAGAATGCACTTCATAGAATTGAAACCTTAAAATGTGGGAGGGGAGAAAGCACATGCAAAGTGTGATTTGGTAAAAACTTAAATAAATCGGATACTAATCAAAGCAAGCATATATTCAATCCTCACGGGCATTACGCTCAACAAGTGAATTCACTCGAAATAGGGAGGTAACACACGGGACATGCGGGCTAAAGAGTAAATGTAAATGGAAACTAGGCCGCACACATGTCACAAATGAAGAACGCTATATATAAAATGAAAAACTATAATCTCAATGAAAGGATACCGCACACTAAAAGAGGCGAAATGCATTTTTACAGATTATTAAAACTATTATGACTTTTAAATTACATCAACCTAAGATCACATAGGACTTTAATAGGGTTATGATGTAGGTATGGCTAGGGTGCGAAACGAAGGAATGTATGTACGGATTCAAAGTGTTCGGGATGAAAACTCGGGATAATGGGATAATGCGGGCAATATCAAAATCAGAAAACAAGTTCCAAACAAGAATTATATATAACAACTGGACAGTAATCAAAGTTTATTGAACTATATACAACATATACAAACTTCTCTTTCTTTTTCTTTTCTTCTTTTTCTCACTTTTCTCTTTTGTTTTCTTTTGCTTTTGCTTTTGCTTTCTCTTTTTCTTCACTTTTTTTTTACATCACTTTTCTTTTCTTTGCTTATCAAACTCTCATATGCCTAAATTGCAACCGACATCATAACAACAACATTCAATCCCAAGTAATATTCCAAACAAAGGTGAGGAAAGTGTATATATAGGCTAAAACTCCAATGCGGAGTTGGTTATGGGAATTTGGGTTATGAAACGAAAGGCTATATTTTGGCTCAAAGGGGTTGACTAGGGAAACATATAAGGTGAGGTCAAGGCTAAAGTGGGAAATATAACAAAGAGGGCCTATGATCATTTCCAAAAGTTTACGCAATTCTCAAGTCAAAATAATATATGAAAATCATGCTCAAGTAAAACATTTCGAGTATGAACTCAATTAATGAACGGTCAAATGAAAGAATAGAGAGATTACCGACGAATTCAGCGTTTTCACAGAGAAAAGAATAGTGTATAACACTCACAAACGACGAAAGGTACAAAGCTTACTCGGTGTAAGTATATACAATGCAACAAAAGATTACCGAGTTATAAAAATCTTAAACCAAATCAATATAACAAGGAAAGTGCATATGCTCATGGGATAAAGTTTAATTCATGAAGTTATTCACAATATCAATGATTTGAGGACTAAAGTCTAACAACTTCTAAAATCGAGAACATGCATCATTGAGTTGTCTATTGGATCGGGCAATTATTGAAATTTATCATCGGAAACAAGGCAAAATGCCCAACAAAGGAAAAAAAAGAAAGAAAATATTTTTGAAATTTTTCAAATTTTTCACAAAAAGGTATACTAAGTAACTAAATGTGAGCAAATCCATGGACTACACATGAAATGGATAGAATATTCTACACCCCCTAACTTAAATGTTGCATTGTCCTCAATGCGCATTAAGAACACAACACAAAGAGAGGAAAAAAATGATATTACCTAAAATTGGAGCGATCTCCATAAGCACGAGTCCAAAGAAATCTACAAAACAAGTTAGTACCGAGAATAGCAAAAACAAATAACAAAAAGTTAACTAATTACACTAGACTAAATTAAAAAGAAAAGAAAAAATAGGAAAGAAAGAAAATTAAAAAGATAACTATTTACAACCTACTATTTAGGCTTCACACTAACTATACACTAGAAGTCTAAATAGTTGAGGGTCCACCCAAAAAGGTATTTGACTTTGAAAGATCAATGGTGGACCCTCCAAAGCGAACATGCCTCCCGGAAAATAAGAATTCCGTTTGAACAACGGAAGGCATGTGGGTGGTGAAAAAAGTGAACCATCGCCAATTTGAAATTTTGGGCGGACGATGCGGGATTTGGATAACAAGGGGGACAAGAACACTAGAGGTCCAAGAAAAATCGATTCATCTCCCAAAGGTTTTTCAAATGGAATGGGAGATGGTGCACAGATGAGGATAACATCCATCGAAAACAAGTCCGGTAAAGAGTCCTCATCGGCAAAAAGTGTAGAAGTTTTAATTTCTACCGACTCATAGGAATTAACCGGTAATTCTAATGGTTCGATGACGAAAAACGAATATGGTGATGAAACAAATTCAATCTCAATCGAATCATCGTCGGAAGGAGATTGAATTTCGGGGGAGAAAGATGCACACTCGATGAGAAATTCTTCAAAAAATTTAGGTGAAACACAAGTTTCCACCTCCTCATTGTTTTGTGTATAAGAATTCATCTCATCGCAAAGTGCACCAAGTCTCATTCCAGCATCATTTAGGCTTTCCAAACCTTGGGAGTAAAGAAGCAAAGTTTCTTCCAAAGTAGGCTTCCTCGGCTCAAGAGCCTCGGACTCCTCATTTGGTTGAAACTCGTCTTCGAAAGTAATGAAATAAGAATCGTCATTGGATTCGAATAATGAATCCAACTCAACTCCCAATAACGATTTTCATTCCGATAAATGTTTTCAAGTCTTTCATTTTCAAGAAAATCTTGAAAGTTAAAAACTTGAAAACTATCCCCAAAGTATGAATCATTAGAATGACCGTAATAACTATAATAGTAGGACATGATTACCTCGTTGTTCATAGATGGAGAATCCGGTCAAGAAAGTGAGCAATTGCGAATCAAAGTTTCTTAGCGCTCAAGTATGCAAATCCTGCAAGAAAGGTTAAAAGAAAGAATACAAATAGGAAAGGAAAAATACTACGAAATAATAAAACAATTACAATCTAAAACACACTCCCCGGCAACGGCGCCATTTTGTGACCGGGCGGAAAAAGTGTGAGCGTGTAAAGTGCACAATCGTCGTGTGATTCGTCGCCGCGATACAAAGAAAACCTAAGCTACTACTACACTTGACAAGAAAACACATCGGTAAGTCGGGTATCGTAAATCCACAGGGAGTGATTGAATTTTAGACTTTAATTGTTTTAATTACTTTAGGAATAAAAGTGTAAAATAAATAAAAGAAAAGGTGAATGGGTGGTTGTCGTGACAAAAGAAAAGAATAAGTTACGCTAAATTAAAGTAAAGCGAGGATCGGGATCGCATTCCACCAAATGGATCGAAACAACTACTAATTAGAATTAAGGCTCAAAAGCAATTTAATCGAGTATTTTCAATTAAGCATAAACATCACGCAAGAAGGAATTTAACCCAAAGTTGCGAGATAAAACATTTAACTGAAAAATGGTCACACGCGGATTAAATTCGGATTGTCGCTATAAACTCTAACGTTGTGTGACAAAGAAAGATAAGCTCTTAGCAATCCAACTTTGATACGCGCGGTTTCAATTAAACGCAATTTTACAAAAAACCTAATTTTCGGAGCTCGGGGCCCGAAAATAGCGAAAACGCAATCCCGACCCTATTTATCTAGGGATGCATAATGAAATAACTAAATTAGACTAATTAAACTAGAAAAGCAAGAAATAAAGCTTGTAAACCTAATTAACAAAGCATGTAAACTAATTAGAAAGCAAGGAAAGAATGAAATACAACTATATTAACGGAGAGGGAAGATGAATAGTCAATCTTACAAACCAATTAGATGTCAAACCAAGAGGGAAAGAAGAAGAACCAATCAAAACCCCTCCAACCCTAACTAAACTAAGCTAAAATCGTATATGGGCTGGTCTCTTTATTACAAAACCAAAATTTGTCTTATATAGTAAGTTAGAATAAAAGAAAAGAAGAAAGAAAAGAAAAGAAAATATCTGCAGAAAAATAGGGGATCGATCGATCGACCCCTTTGGTCGATCGATCGATCAAGGGAAAATTTCGACAATCTTGAATGGTCGATCGATCGACCAAAGGGGTCGATCGATCGATCAAGCAGGGCAGATTGCAGCAGCAGCCCCTTCTTCTTTTCTTCCTCTTCTCCTTCTCCTCTTTTGCTTCCTTGTCTTTCCTCCGCTGAAATAGCCGTAACTTCTTCGTTATGTATCGGAATCGCGCACCGTTCATGGCCACACGAAGCTAGCGAGGAGGGATACAACTTCCGTGAGATGTCGGGCCAGGTACCCAAGCTGTGAAAAGACTAAAATGCCCTTGCGCGTGCGGTTGTGTACGGAACTTCACCGGAATGCATCTGAACTTCACACTAAGCATCCAAATACCTACAAAAGCTCAATTAACCCCTGAAAAACATGTTATCATATAAATCCGAGGTTTTTTGGTTAACGAGCATAAATATAGGGATTAAGATACCCGAGGGGGCTAATAACGGGTAGGTTAACGGGTGAAATACGCAATATTTGCGTCGTATCAAATGCGTTGTTATCTAGTAGGCATATACATCTGTACGATAATAATGTGCATTTAATGCGTAGTATCCTTTTAGTTTTCTTGATTGGATGCTCTACACGCTAAGTAGCTCGGGCCGCCTAAGTTGCTCGGTAGGCTTAAGTAGGTTGGAGCGTCTGAGTAGCTCGGTGAAAGTATGCTGTTCATTGAATGTATTTGTATTTTCTACGTAGATTGACACGTGTCTTCATATGATTGATCCACATCAGCTGACTAAATTTTGTATCAATAGAAGCCCCCAATGTTTCACAGTTGAGGTTGAAGAAGAGTGTGGAAATTTTTTCTTGAAAACTGCCCAGATTACTGGTTTTCGTAGATTTGGAAAATTTTCATTGTATATAATTCCTTTTGAGAGCATAATATCAAAATTTATAAATATTTTGAATTTTTCACGATCACTTCGATATTTGTGCCTTTTCTTCTTTTAGCCTCCAGAAACGCAAACGTCTTCCCTTGTAATCATTACTTTTCTCCATTCCCGAGGTAAAGTATTTAAGTGCGACAGAAATCCTATTGTCTTCTACTTTTCAAATCTGTATTTTTGAACTCTTCATTTTCTCTCTATCTTGTGCCTTCATTCTTTCCATCATTCATTGTTAACCGATCTCTCTTTCTTCTGTAAGATTTTCTTCCCTCTTCTTTATTTACTTCATTCACCATGGTTTATCTTGTTGAATCGTTGGATAAATTTTGGTCTGATTTTTTAATCCCTTCGTGGGTTATTTTGGAAGAACCTCCTTGTCCTTCTGATTTATTTTCTTTGGGTGAAGGACACTGGTTCCCAACTCTTTTTGTAGCTGAGTGTGACTTTTCTTTCCCGCCAAATCAACTATGTTTGGAGTTTTTCCAATATTTTGATAGTGTACCTGCAAGAGTAGCTCCAAATACATGGAGGGTAGTTAATGGCGTATATAGGTTGAATAAACTTCATGGAACTCATTTGGGAATTCCAAAAATTATGTACTGTTATAGATGGGTTACCAGTGACACTACTTTCTATTCAAAAACTAGGTTTTTGAATAGAGCTTAAGTTATCAATCTTCCCGATGCCAATAAGGACTACTTTGATCATGGGATTGTGATGAAAAATTGGCAACACCCTCCATTAAATGGAAATGATGTGTATCAAGGTCCCAGATGTCCACTTTATGATAATGTTATAGGTTATTTTTATTTTTAAAATCTTGTATTCTTTGTATTCGATGAAATGTCTTACTGACATTAATTTTGTTTGTTATAGTTGATAGTAAAAAGAAGCCCCCAAAAGAGATTAACATTAACATAAAAGATTTAACACTTATCTGGAGCTTGCATCAGTCGATCGTTGGAGAGCACGTGAGGTCCGCTTCATATTTTTTGAGATACAGAAGCTCCACTTCATCTTTCATTGCTCGTCCTGTAATGGTTGATATTTATCCGATACCAACTTCTAAAACTAGCGTGGAAGGAGCTTCTTCTGATTTGAGTGATCCTATTACTGATCTGACGAAGAAGAGGAAAGCTCCCGCATTTTTTAATAATTCTTCCCTTGCTACTGAAGGGGAAAAGAAGAATAAGAAGGATGCCCCAGATGATGGGACAAAGAATGTAGATGTCCCCCCATCTACTGGTGCTAAGGAAACTGGCAAGAAGCCCCTTGTGCCTCCAAAAGAGGTAGCACCTTCGAATGAAACTGTTTCTATCTCACAAGGAGAGACAACATCTTTAATTGAAAGTGCTTCTCTGAGGAGATTGAAAAGATGTCCTATTGAGAGACCTGTTGACTCTGTTTCTCAACCTTCAAATGCTGAGGGTAATGTTCCATCTCTTATTCCTCCGAGCTCTGCTATGGGATTGATCAGGTCTTGGACTGTCCCAGAATTCCAAGGTATTGAAGACACCTTTTCTCGTGAGAGAATTACTACTTTGGCTGCTCAACACATTGTGTCAGTAAGTATCGTTAGCTTGAGTCCTTTATCCTCTAGTACTATGTTCATATGTTAAATTAAACTTGTTTCTTTTTTCAGCTCGTGACGTGTTTCAATAGTATTTTGAAGAAAGATGAAGCCATCAGGGCTTCCACTTCCTCGAGTGGAATAGAAGAAGCTTTTGCTGGATTAACTCAATCTTTGAAGGAATCTCGTCAGAAGTACGAGGAAGATAAGAATGCATGGGACAAACAATTCAAGTCTGTTAAAATAAATCGAGATCAAGCTGTGACTGCCTCCAAAGAGTTGGAAAAGAAATTAAAGGATGCTGAACAACGTAAAGAGGAGCTTGAGTTCAAGCTCAAATCTGTTGAGGAAAATGTCGCCAAGCTTCAAGATGTTGAACGGCGTAAGACAGAGGTAGAAGAAAATTGAAATTTGTCGAAGAACTCCTTAGGTAAAAGACTTCCTTGGATAAATCAAAAAGGAAAGTTGCTGTTAAGAAATCATTTAGTGCTGGTTGGGAAAAGGGTTGGAATAAGGTCTTGGCTATTATGTCTTCTCAAATGGAGTATGCCTGTATGAAGTATTTTAGGGATGGATGGATAGCAGCTTTGAAGAAATTGAAGGTTGTTGAAGATTCTAAGTTGTTCCAGGAGCATACTCATGGCCCTCCTCCTTCTCCCGGGGAAGAAAAAGAAGATGAAGCTTCATCAGATGATTCTTTTATGATTATAGGAGAACAAGTCCCTATTTTTGTTGTTATTAAACCCTTCGAGCAAGTCCAACAAGCTAGCATATCTGTCGAGAAACTGCCATTGCTGTCTGAGCAACCAACCCCTTCATCCAAACATCCCGAGGAGGTTGTAGGAAATAAGAAGAAGGTGTAAAGTTTTTCGGGTCTTTTATTGCGTTGTTTCTTGGATGTAACCTGTAATACCCCGTAATTTTAATGACTTTTAAAATGTGTTATATTTTAAATTAATGGATTAATTAAATTTTATTATAAATTAATTCATTTGGGTTTTATCCGAGTTGTGGATATTAAAATGAATGATTTTGTATATTACTTAAAGATATTTAGGTAATATATGAATGTGATTTTATTGATATTGATGTGCGTTATTAATTCAGTAATTTGAATTCTTACTTGGACGCGGTATGGGACGTTTCGGGATAAATTTGTTAAATTAAAAAGGAAACTTATTTTTACATCAACCTTATAGTCATTTCGAGTACGTTGTTGCATTAGAAAGGGTTTAAATAGTCAGAAAAGTCTATTTGGATGTTGGTTTTGGGTCTCGGGTCATTTGGAAATGAAAAGACAACCAAAAAGGGCATTTTGGTCATTTTTAAATGGGGGATGAATAGTGATTTCGGATTTTGTCTTATTATAAATATTTGGAGATTAGTTGTACGTGGGTTCATTCATCTCTTCTACACAGAATTGAGAGGTCATCTTTTTAGAGAGAGTGAAAGGGTTTTTGGGAGAAGATAAGATTGCTTGTAAAGGAGGAGAACTAAGGACCAAAGGTCACCACCACCAACCACCATCGGATGTGACCGGAGAAGGGGAGAACCACCTTTGAAATACAAACCCAAAGGATCAGACCTTCATTAGAGGCAAGTTATTTTACGATTGCAATCTAGTTTGTATAATGTCCATGTTAGGATAGTTATTAAAAATGAGATTTTACATGTTTGGAAGATAAAGATAGAGTTGTTAATTGATTTTTGGAAAATGGAAATATATAGGAATCAAACTCATGTTATAGCTAGATATTAATCCACAAAATAATCATCAATCTGTTGAAGAAATTTTGAGAATCATTGGTTTGTTCTTGAAGATATCATGTAGATAATTTTCTGGAAAAACAAGATAAATATATGCTTTTAATTCAAACTCCTGATGATTCTAGGATGTTTAGATCATTAAAAATCATTTACATATGTTTCTATATCATGTATTAAGGGTTATAAGGAATTTGGGTTGTTAATATGAAGGTTATAATGATCAAAAGTTATGAAACCCGTAGTAAAAGAATTGCAGAATCTGGGCTGATATCTAGACGATCGATCGATCGACCCCCTACCTTCGATCGATCGACCTCCCCCGAAATGATGATGTTGTTTATTTTTAATGCTTGTTCTTATTCCAAACCTTTTGTAAATCTTTGGTGATTATTAATTGGATATAATGGGACTTAGGGAAGATCAATAAGCCCTAGATAAGAATCGAATTAATGTGATTGGGATTTAATTGACGATAATTATGATAATTAAATTGAAAGAAATTTTGGTTGCTAGATGCATGTGTTGGAATCTAATTTGTATGCATGAGGATTAAGGATAGGTCCAGTAGGGGAAATTGTTATAAATTACCAGGGTAGCCTTAGGTTTACAAGAGGGTTCAATCCTAGGTGATAGATGATGTGTTTATAAAAGATTATAAACTATCAGTTGTAACCCTAATTAAATGAGAGTTTAATTCATAGTAATTCGGGAGATAAAATGATATGGACCAGTAGGATATTAGTGATTTCTTACTGAATAAATATATTTAGGAAAAACCTATTTAAACCTTGAGTAATGAGTGAGACTCTAGAATCATTAAATTAAGGAAGTAAAGTCATAACATTTTAATGCGTAGGATTTAAGAGATATAATGCTACGTATGGGAACTATCTTACGGTAGTGTGAATACCTGGTTGATATTATATTATAGGTAGATGATAATGCCTATTTGATTTATTGATGATTTATGTGTATGACATACATAGCTTAATTGCTATCGATGGGAGGTTTGCGCGTGAGGACAGTCGTATCCTGATGAATCCATGGGATTTTTGATTTGTCGCTCGAGAACATAGGACTATGAAAGACTTATGGGGGAGTTGATAAGTCCGCTGACTATGGGAACATAGGTATGTGCGTGACCCGTGGGTATGAGGACTATGTTCGCCTCCAATTTTTGTGTTGATGTTTGTGGTTCGAGGAATCCTTACCGAACCTTTAGTCCCCTATTCGACGACCAGCGATACTGGGACGTGATAGCAGAGTAATGCATGCACCACAGTTGTGACTCGGGGTGACATATTATATATGTATATATATAATAAATTAAATGTATGTATATATAGTGGTTAGATCAATCTATCGTGTGATAATTGTAGATAACGGGGAATAGAGAAAAAAATAATTGAATTAAGTTAATGAATATTTATCGTAAAAGCTCAATTCATATTAATGGGAAATGTATATGAATTATTATACTACGTATGGTATGGGACATACGGGGTTATAATATGGGGTATAATCATATTATGGAAACTAGTGAGGAGGAACCATTAACTAAGAGATTAATGGGAAACGTTAAGCGTGCACTCTAGATGAGTGGTGAGAATATCAAGTGAGAGTCTGGATACTAACATGTACATAATAAATGCTTTATTGCACTTGTTAAATACTTGCTGTTTTCAAAACTATTTTTACATCGGGCTCTGACCCGTTTCCTTGCATATTCTCTTTTTTATTGTACCTTCTATACCAGGTGTCCAGCAGAAGGGACGCCAACCTTAGAGGATTATAACTAACTATGGAGCTATGGAGTATTGCTTAGACGCCTATCTTCATTTGATTCACATTATGTAGTGTTGTTTTATGTAGGGCATGTCGCCTAGAGGAATTCAGTTATCTCATTTCTATCTGAGTCAAATAGTCTTGTACTCGTGTCATTTTAATACATTTATTATTGTTGGGATTACTGTATTGGATAATTATTTGGGAATGTTTATTTTAGTTACATTTAGATTATTTTGTTTTATCTGTTCAATTATCATTGTGGTAGAATAAAATGTGTAGTGTTATTCATAAACTAAAAATAAATTTTATTGAATAAAAATTTGGAAAGTTTTTAACACCAGTTTAATTGGGTATTGGGTGATTTGTAAATGTTTCGACAGTGATGCTAAGAATGAGCCAACTGTATATTCTGTTTTAATTTGGTATGAGACTGGCCACCCGGTATTTAATTAGGCGGGGTGTTACATAACCCTGAAATGTATTTTCTTTTGTCGTGATAAATAAGAAATGAACTTTTGTTATTCGTCTGGAATTTCTCTCTTACTTGATCTGTTCGCATCATTGTTGATTTTATTTTTTATTTTCTCTTTGCTAGTTTGTGGCTAGGATGGAACTCTTATTATCTAATGATACAAAGTTTATGAAGAAATGCAATGATTATTTCAAAGCTGGTCATGAAGACTTTACTAAGGCCCAAATAATTGACATCCTCGGATCAGATGCCTCTGAACGAGCAATTGATGCTAACCAATATTTGAAGTGCCTACTTGATCGTGCTGTAGCCAACAATGTGACTTCTTATGAAATGATTGAACATCTTTAAGGAACGATCGAGGAACTTCAGCAGCAGTACAAATAATCCACTACACTTTTGCATCAAGGTTATGAGAAAAAGTACCAATAATTGAGTGCTGACAGGGGATATGACAAGTACATTTCAGCCCATGAGAAAAAGGAAAGTGTGTTAAATCTTGAGATTGAAGAGCATAAACATATTTCCAGAATGCTAGAGCAAGAGAATATCGCATTGCAGGAGGAAATAAAATAATTCAAATCTGCTGCCTCCTCTTCTTTGGGAGACTTGGTCCCAATTAATGATGATGTTTTTTCCTTTTTAGATTGCCAACCAACCGGAGTTGGTGGTTGATGAATTATCGACCAACCGGAGTTGGTGGTTAATGAATTTCCGACCAACCGAAGTTGGTGGTTAATGAATTACCGACCAATCGGAGTTGGTGGTTGTTAAATTTCTGACCAATCGGAGTTGGTGGTTAATGAATTACCGACCAATCGGAGTTGGTGGTTACTGAAATACCGACCAACCGGAGTTGGTGTTTACTGCTCTGAATTTGTGTTTGTGTAATGTGTAGCACTAATATTCCGAAAAAATTTCAACAAAAGAGGAAATATGGGTGAAACATCACTTTATTCATGTTGAAAGAACCGTGTTACATATGGATTTTAATTACTGATAGTACTTGCGCAGATGCTCTACATTCCATGCGTTCTTGAATTCTTCTCCCTCCAAAGTTTCAATTCTGTATGTCCCAGGACGAATAACTTCAGTTACTCTGTAAGCTCCATGCCAGTTGGCCTCCAGTTTGTTATGCTTTTGGATTACTTTCTTCAGCACATAATCCCCTTCTTTCAAATCACACTTCTTCACCCTTTTGTTGTAGAATAAAGTTGTTCCTTGTTGGTATGCAGCATTCCTGATTGCTGCTTCTTCCCTAACTTCTTCGAGCATATCCAGATGTAAACGCCTCATCAAGTCACTTATGGGAGAATTGAAAATAAGCACCCTATGTGTGGGTAGACCCAATTCAACAGGTATGACAGCCTCACTCCCGAAGGTCAACATGTATGGAGACTCCCCAGTTGTTGTTTGCGGTGTAGTGCGATAAGCCCATAACACAGAGTGTAGCTCGTTAATCCAGTTTCCTTTTGCGCCATCCATTCATTAGTTTAGACCATTCAGTAGGGTTCTATTTGTCACTTCAGTTTGCCCGTTGCTCTGGGGATGGCCTGGCGCAGAGTGGATCTTCCATACATTGGATTGATGGAAATATGCAGCGAATTCCTCATTATCAAATTGGGTTCCATGGTCAGTAATAAATGCATGTGGGAGACTATATCTACAAATAATGCTCTTCCAAATAAATTAGTAGACCTTGTCATACGTCATGTCAATGAGAGGTTCAGCTTCCACCCATTTGGTAAAGTAATCCACAGTAACTACGAGGTATTTGAATCTCCCTTTGGTCATTGTAAGTGGCCCAATTAAGTCTATCCCCAACATGGCGAATGTCCAGGGGGATATAATGGGTGTTAACAATGCATGGGGAGTTATTCGGATGGAAGAAAAATGTTGGCATTTATCTCACTTCTTGGCATAAGCTACACAGCCAGCTCTCATCGTTGGCCAGTATTACCCCTGCATTGTTATTCTCTGCAAAAGCGTCTGACCTGCTACATGGGCTCCATAAGACCCTTCATGAACCTCTTCAATCAAGTCTTTAACTTCGGAGGGATGGACACATCTCTTTAGTCCTGCTATAATGCCTCTTCTATACAAAATTCCACTGGTCAATATGTAATGAGAAACTTTAAACTTAAGTTTCTTGGCTTCGATTTATCAGTTGGGACAGTCCCCTCTTCGATATAGGCCCTGATGGGATCCATCCAGGATGGTCCCAAGTCGAGGGCAATGAAGTTCATCATTAAATCTTCATCTACGCTTCGATCTACCAGGATTTCTATTATGATTATTCTTCGTAACTTGGTGTGTGTTGGTGATGCTAGCCGAGCTAGGGCATCGGCTCTTGTATTCTCCAATCTCGGTATTCTGATCAACTGAACTGCGATAAAAGTCAAGACAACTTCCATAGCTTTTTCATGATACTTGACCATTAGTTCTCCCTTCGCCGCGTACAACCCAAGAATTTGATTTACGATTAATTGCGAGTCACTGAATACAACAACATACTATGCCTTCATAGTTTTGGCCAGACTTAGACCCACGATCATAGCTTCATATTTAGCTTCATTATTAGAAGCCTTAAATTGGAAACATAGAGCATACACCATATCAATTCCATTAGGACTGTTTAAAACTATTCCTGCTCCACTGCTTGTGGCACACGAAGAGGCATCCACATATAGATTCCATACAGATACTTCATTATCAAACTCTTGGTCAGATAGGGTTCCTTGGTGGAATATATGATACTTCCTTTTATCTTCCCCCGACACTTCTCGCTGCTCGTTGAGTATCTTCTCTTGGTTATCCATGGATGGAAGTTGGTCGGGTGTTATCTTTGATGATCCCGTAACATCCACGGGTTGGTTTATATTAAACTCCTTCTCTTCGAATGCATCAGAGTGAGAAAACTCTGCGATAAAATCCTCTACTGCCTACCCCTTAAGTGACGACCTGGGCTTATAAACTATGTCATATTCACCAAGTTCTACAGCCGAGTACATCAATCTTCCCGATTTCTCATATTTATGCAGAGCTTGCCTTAATGGCATATCAGTATACACTACTATAGTATGCGCTTGGAAGTATGGCCTCATCCTTCTGCTCACTTCGACTATTTCTAGTTCTAACTTCTCCAGTCTTAGATATCTAATATTTGCTCCTCGAAAGGCCTTGGTGGTGTAATAGACTGGTTCTTTCACTCCGTTCTCCACTCTTATCAATGCTGAGCTAACCGCGTTATCTGAAATCGCCAAATATAAGTATAGCCTTTCTCCCATCACTGGTCTAGATAACAATGGAGGTGTCCCCATATATTTCTTCAACTCTTGAAAGGCCTCCTCACATTTATCATTCCACTCAAAAGTTTTTTGAAGTGTTTTGAAGAATGGGAGGCATCTGTCTATTGCTTATGACATAAATCTATTAAGTGCTGCAACTCGCCCTGTGAGACTTTGCACCTCCTTTTTTGTAGGTGGATATCGTAGCTCCAATAATTACCTTGTTGGTTAACAATATACTCGAGAAACATACCTTCTCGTACTCCAAATATGCATTTGGTGGGATTCAACTTCATTTGATATTTCTTTAGTTGATCAAAAGTCTTACCTAGGTCAACTAAATGATTAGCAACTTTCTTGCTTTTCGTCAGCATATCGTCGACATAAACCTCCATGTTATGACTGATTTTCTCTACAAACACCTTATTCATCAACCTCTGATATGTTGCACCTGTGTTTTTAAGTCCAAAAGGCATAACATGATAGAAAAACGTTCCCCTTGGGGTGATAAAAGAGGTACTTTCCCTATCCTCAGGTTTCATTTTAATCTGGTTGTAACCAGAGTAAGCATCCATGAAACTCAACAATTCATGCCCCAAGGTAGCATCAACAAGCTGATCGATTCGAGGCAAAGGAAAATGATCCTTTGGGCAGGCTATATTAAGATCAGTGAAGTCCACACACATCCTCCACTTGTTATTTTTCTTCTTTACCATCAACACATTTGCTAGCCAATCTGGATATTTAACATCCTCAGTAAAAAAAGGTTTTCTGTAGTTTCTCTACCTCTTCCTGTATATCTTGGTTCTTTTCAAGACTAAACACTCTTCTTCGATGCTTCACTGGCTTGACTTCCTTGTTAGTGTTGAGCTTGTGGCACAGGAAACTCGGGTCTATCCCTGGCATATCTTCATGACTCTATGCAAAAGTCTATTTTCTGCGCCTTAGAAATGCGACCAGTTCCTATTTTATCGATACATCCAATGACGCACCAATTGGGGTTGTTCGCTCTGGGTGTTCATCGTCTATAATGATATTTTCGGTAGCTGCCATGACCTGGCCCTTCACGAGTTGAGACTCATCTCTAGGATCTAATGTTTTAATCTCTGCATCTTCTGTTTCATCCACTTGATATATGGTAGTCTTCTTCCTGGATTCTTCTCGTTCTTCCTATTCAGTAGATGAATAGTAGCATTCCCGAGCTACTTTCTGGTCTCTTTTCACAACTCCCACTCCAAAATTAATTGGGAACTTTAAACATTGATGTACAGTAGATGGTACTGCCTTGAACTTCTTCAGACCTACTCTTCCTATGATGATGTTATAGGCGGATTGGACATTTTCATCCATTATGAAGAAGCGTACTCGTTCTATTTGGCAAGCAGGCCATGTACTAATAAGCATGTCCAACTTGATCGTTCCAAGTGGAAAAAGATTTTTGCCAGTAAAACCGAAAAGGGGCCTATGATATGGCTCCAAGTGAGCTAACTTCAGATTCAAACTGTCAAAGTATGGGTAAAACATGATATCTGCAGAGCTACCATTATCCACTAGTACCCGTGAAATCACCACTTCCTTTATTCTCATCTTGATCACCAATGGGTCGTCATGAGGATATAGTACACCTGCCAGGTCCTTTTTAGAAAAAACGTTGACCAGTTTATCCCTATTCACCTTCCTCGAGCGCTCGTCATTAGCCAAGTTTATGCGTTGTATGTAAGATCAAGCTTGGGCCTCATTGAGGTAAGCTTTCCTCTCCGCAGTGAGATCTCCACCTCCTGCATCTCCACCTATAATGACATTACATTCAAATGATCCAAAATGGATTGAAAATACCTTGCGTTCTGTCTATCTTGGCCTTTTGGGGAGATCGGGGTCATATTCTGGATAATCTTCGTGATCCCTCTTCTTGTCTTCTTTTTCTCGGCGAGGAGACTTAGATCTTTGCCTTCCTCTATTGCTGGTTTTTCCACCATTTTGGCGATCAACATACTTAGTTAGTTTTCCTCGCCTGATGAGTGTTTCAATTTCGTTCTGGAGAGCTATGCAACGTTTGGTCGTGTGACCATGGTTTTTGTGGAATTTACAATTTTTGGACTTGTCCCGTTTGTCAGGATATACTTTTATTTTCTCTAGACAAGCTAGCTCCTTGCTATTCTTGATCTCCTCCAGAATGTGATTTATATCTACTTTCAAGGGTGTATAATTTCCATAGTTCCTCATCTGCTCTAGCATCTATTTGCCTTTTGACTTCTTGTTGCCACCATTATTCTTCTAATCCTTCTTCTCAGTTTCACTAGGCTCAACCTTGGTCTCCTTAGTATCTGTATTCTTCTTCGCATCCATGGCTTCTTCAGCATTCATAATCTTGGCTGCCTTTTCCATCAGTTCTGCCACGGTCCTAGGTGGATCTTTGGCCAAAGTATAGTACAACTTATCTGGTAATAGTCCGCTCATCAGAGCAGTAATGGTTATCTTCTCTTCGTAATCAATTACCTCAATTTTCTAGTTATTGAAACGAGTAATATAGTCCCTGGTACTTTCTTCTGTCTTTTGTCTAACGCTCATTAAGTGTGATACTCTTTTAAATGGCTTATCTCCAAAATAAAAATTCCCTATGAAAAGCTCTGCCAGTTGAAGGAAAGTTGCAATTTTCCTCCGAGGAAGGTTGTTGTACCATATCTGAGATGATCCGGTGAGAGTTCCTGAAAATGCCATGCATCTCATCTCATCCTAAACCACATAGATATCGGCAGCAACTTGGTATTGCTCTATATGGAGGATAGGATCAGTTTTTCCATCACATTTAGGTGTCACCATAGGAGCTTTGAATTTTGATGGTGTGGGAAAATCCATAATTGCCTACACGAATGGTGTCCCTTGGATAAAAGTTCTTTGTAGAGGATTCTTGAACTTAGCCATTTCCCCTAACCTGTCTTCCGACCTTTGAATAGAGCCTTTCCATGCATCATTTACCATCTTGGGCCTATTTATTCGAGCAACTGATCGTGTTGAGTTTTCCTCTTGGTACCTTTCATTATGGGCTATTGGGCGTGATTGGGCAGAGCCTTCCCTTAGATGGCATGGATGTTGAGAGTTGCTGGACCCGATCCTAGGAGGGTTTTTATTCCTCCTAGAGCCCAATCGATCAAAATGAGAGACTCTACTACACCTTTCCAAAGCACTAGTTCTTTCTGGGGTTAGAGTCACATTTCGTTGAGAATCTGTAGCTCAACTGATGAAGTCCGACCAGGTTGATATGAAGGATCATTAGATCTCTCAGTACGATATGAGTCAGTACATCTAGATTGAGAGACCTTCGGGAATAGAATTCGTCTAGTTCTTGAAGATGGCGTATGGGTATTTCTTTGAGCACTTCGTTGTCTTGATTGAGCTGGCACTCCATCTAAAAGAGTTTGTATAAGTTGACGCATGGTTTCTTGCATGGCCGTTTGCCCTTGGGCTAAATTAACCATTATGCCAGCCATATCTTGAATATTTGGTGGAGTAGAGGGGTTTAAAGGGACCCCAATTTTTCGATTACTGGATTTAGGAATCTCAGCCATAGATGATGAATTGTTTGGTGAAAAACGATAAGTATAGTCATTTCCCACAGACGGCGTCAATCTATTAATGTAAAAAACTAGATTATATCTAATTAATCAATAACAGATAAAAATGAATAAATAAGGCAAAAGATTTTTAAAGTGGTTCAGCCTTCTGAAAATGGCCTACATCCACTATTTTTGTATTGCTGATTATTTGCCTTAAATCTCGATGGTAGGTCCCCTATGAGATCCAAAGTCCCCTTCTTATGAGGAGGTTACAATGTATTTATAACCTTGAGGCTGTACATATGAAAAGGTAATGCACTGTTATCTGGTAGGCATATACATTTGTACGATAATAATGCACATTTAATGCGTAGTCGCCTTTTGTTTTTCTTGATTGGATGCTCTGCACGCTAAGTAGCTCGGACTGCCTAAGTTGCTCGGTAGGCTTAAGTAGCTCGGTGAAAGTATGCTGTTCGTTAAAAGTATTTGTATTTACTACGTAGATTGACAAGTGTCTTCATATAATTGATCTATGTCAGCTGACTAAATTTGATATCAATAGGCCTCGTAAAGGAAAAAACATCAGACAAAGATGTATAAAATTTTGTTCCTTCTTTTATTTCTACGTCTACCTCCCCTACTTCCCCTGTGAGGATGAGAGCAAGGAAAAAGAAAAAGAAAGTGTGTGTTGAATCTGCTGCTCCTTCTACTCCAAATCAAGAGTCATAGTTTGATGCTCTTGGGTTGGACGAGACCTACGGGATCAACCGCGAGCAAGGTTATTAATCCTTGGGCACATCTAATGAGGATCCATCCATTTCATCTGCCCCTCCTGCTGAAGGTACTCTAGTTAGCTCATATTTACTTGGTGAAACAACTAGATAGGAGGTTTCACTTGATGGTTCTCCTTTTTCCTCACTTGAAGAGGAACTTGTTTTTTTATGGAAGCACTCCTTCATATAATGACACCAATTCTTCTTCAAATGACGTAGGTGTTATTGATCCTCATGATGGACGTATACTTAACCCTTATTCTTTATTACCAATTTTGAGGGAGTCTGATAGGGAGGAGGATGACATGATACACTCCTCTTCCACTACGATCCCACCACTAGGAAGTTTCCTTATGGCTAAGATCCTCACCCTTCTGCTATAAGTATTTCTAATACTAGACCTTTTCCTCTTTTATGACTTTAGTTTGCTATATTTTTTCCTTTTTTTTTCTTTTATATCTTATTTCTTTAAAATAGGCTACCTCTCCAGATATAGTTGGTGTTCCAAGGGTGAGGACTTCCTTCTCGTCCGCCCCTACCCCTATTCGTAAGCCTCATTTCTTTCCTGTGAGGAATTCCATGGTGGTTTTATCTCTGGGATTGGCGAGAGAGTTTTGTCTTGTCACTTCTAATAACACTTTTTCTCTATAATTTTACAATATTTTTCTAATATGGATAGTTTCTGTTGACCCTACAGCTTTCTTATGTGTTCCCCATCAGTGTGAGGGCCTCTTTTATATTATCTGGCACAATTCAGGTAATGGTCAATATCTATGAAATTTTGATTTTCTTTATTTGCAGCCTCTTAGGTTTAATCTAGTTACATTACTTTTCTGTCCTTATAGAGGACGTTTTCTCCCCACCGCACTGATATACTTCCTACTTCTTTCGTAGTAGGTTTCATTGCAGCTGGAGCCTTTTCCACTTCATTTCTAGAGGTATTATTAGAGTTCCTTTACTTCCAACTTTTCTTTTGGCTGATTTCACATGCATGAATAAACTTGTATGATCTCCACTACATTTGTCTTATTTCTTTGTAGGGTTACATTTCGTTCATCCCTCTTCCATCGGGGGATAAATTTGACCATTGGTGCTGATATAGGACTACCACTCCTTGGGAGAATATTTATCTTTTCGGGTCTATATGTCCATGGATTACAAGCCTTAGATTCATCCCTTGACCATGCAACCGATTTTTACGATTACTTCGAGTGAGCTTATTTCACAAGCTACCACATTTTCTCAGTTACTATTAATCCTTGCTAGTATCAATTACTTCCTTGACTTGTGCTTATTTCTAATAATCTTTTGATAAATAGGACATTATTATAGCATCGGTCATTCCCATAGTTACCTTTCATCCTTCTTCCCTTGAGGGAGTTCAGGAATTTTTTGAATCTTCCATTCTTAACTCATTTTTTTTATCATTGAAATTTTATTTCCATGACATGACACAGTCTATCCGTGTTTCGGCTGGCCCATACTACCATATCAGTTGACACTTCTTCGGCTATTTCTCCAATGATCCCTGTAGTCATTGAGGCTCCTTCTGTCACGGTTTCTAGTAGAGGCACCATCATAGCTCTTCTCTCGGTATTTACATTATATCCACTTTAAGACACTTCTCTAGATTTTCCTTCACTATATAAGCAATTTGTTAACACTTGTATTTTTTTTCTAGACTAGTATTGATGAGACCACTTTGCCCATAGGTCTTACTACGAGTACTACAGAGGTGACCGTCCAGGTACTATATTTCATGTAAAAGAATAGCTTATTCCATCCCACTCTTTTTCTAACACTTCTCTAATTTTACTTGCCATCCTACCAGCATAGCTGAGGTCCCATTATCCGCGGAGATTTTTGTGAGTTCTCATGTTGAGACCACGCCTGCTCCTAAGAATGTGGAGCTCTTGGTTACAACCGAGGAGGAGATTTCCCTGGTACTCTTGGTATTTAGCTTCTTGTGACACCCCGCCTATTAAAATACTAGGTGGCCAGCCCTTTATCAAAATAAAACGTTGGTCTCATATAGCTCATTCTTAACATAACTGTCGATTTTTTTTAAAGTAATTTAACCACCTAGTAATTAAATAGACATGTGACAAATTTTATCTTACATTAATTAACAACATGCAGAAATCAATGATAATTAAACCATTTAAACAAATCGATAACTGAATCTAACACAGATAAATAATATGAATAAAGAAGACCAAATCAACAATCGGTTTGACAATAAAATCCAATAGTAAACTGAAAAAGTAAATTGGATACAAAAAGTCAAATTCATAAAATGATAGGACTGAAATAATTTGAAGGGCGACATGCCCAAATTAGTACTGAAATAAAGTCCCTACCATAGGAATAAATGAATATGGAATCTATAACGAAGTCTTGCAACTTCCACATGAACTGCAGCGACACATCCCCAGATAGAATCCTCAAATTGTGCGTTCCTTTGGCTGGACACATAAAATGTTTTGGAAAATATTTTGACACGGTTCAAAGGCCAAGTAAAACATTTTGAAAATATTTAGCAAGAATTTAAATTTCAATTAAGTAAATATGAATGCACACTCTTCATATTTATGCTAGTGCTGCACTCTCTTGAGGTATACCTCACCCCTCATCTAATGTGCACATCTAACGCTTGTCTTCTAACCTCACTAGTTATGCTACCCCTCTTAACTAGCCTTATTACACCTCTATATATCACACTACTCTTACCCGAGTGTTCTTACTTTGATTATTAAGTTATCTACTCATTAGCTTATTAATCAGTTCAACTATATCAAGTCATATAACGTTCACGTTAATTATATAGGAAACCTCTTTTTAATCATATAACTTTCATACGAGTTATGTAAGACGTAAATTCACACTTCTATATTAATCCCGTATATAATTATCTACTCATATTATATACGTACTAGTATACTACAACATTCACACACATATCGCGTATGATAACCATCAATTCTCGAGTAATAACTTACCGAATGCTTTCTCTAAAATGCTATCATATCCTAGGTATTCTCACTCTAACTGGGTCACCTCAAGTCGGACTCACTCATGAGCTTGGGTAAAAATATTGCAAAAGTAGTGGAGGCAGTCATATTCCCCTCAAAAGTGAGACCAAATCATACCCAAAGCGTCTCACCTAGGAAAATAAATCACACAATAGAACATCAGACGATATGACTTGGGGACTATACTCTCCCTACATTCATTGGTCAGAAGTAACACTAACATCGCGCAACCTCTGATGATAGCACTAGAGGGGTATGTTTTCCTATAAATATCATTCAGACTGATATCTCAAAGTGACACAAATATATATATATATAAATATTTAATAAAAGTCTGGCTAACCCGTGCCTAACACCCGTAGCACTAGCCCAAAATACCCGAGTCTCTATCCCTACTCTTATTTTAATTAATTTCACATGCTTTAAATAATTTAAAATATCTTCACTTACTAATATACCCGAACTCACCCAATAGGCCCGTAATTAAACATTTATGAATTCATTTCACTCAATTCATTATTTAGGTTCTACCTTTTTCTCACCTTTCTAGACTCATATACATCCACCTATAATTCCTAAGTAAAATAATCTCTACCATCCATACTCAGATTTAATTTCTGACTAAAGATTTTGATTTCGGACACCCTTTCATTGTCAGAAAATACAACACTGGCAGCCACACGTTTGTAACGAAAAGATCTATCCCTATGTCCAAAACATTGGGTCGTTTGAATGAGATACAAATCTCATTTGATCGACAACCTTAACTCATTCGAATGAGTTTCTGTCGAATCGATTAAACGACGTCCTTAGGTCGATCTATCGATACCTAAACAGGTACTCTTCTCCGAAATCATTTTTCTGCATTTTTAACCCTCAAACCTCCATGGATTCAACCCAAACTTCACCCAAATTGATACCCCATGTTTATTACATTTATAAACAGGTTCTCACGCAAATATATATCATCAATCATCACTTATTCTCACTAAAACTTCTAGGGTTCATGAATTGTTTTTTTCTCAAAGTTTCTGAAATCACAAATTCAAATCGACTCAATAATCTGAATTAAACAACAATTGATACCTAGTTTCGATTCTAAATCATATTCTAACATCATATGGTAGTATTCTGACATTAATTAAACATCAATTTCACCTTTAATGCTCAAATCCCTAAAAATGCAAATTTCACATGTGTCACCCTCCCAAAACGAATTTGACAACATATACTATAATATGAATATGAAATTTTGCCATTTAATTCAAAAGAAAGTTTAAGCACTTGCCTTATCGGATTAGTAAAGTCTGATTCCATGTATAAGATGATGAATCTGACCAAAAGTACACCCAAATCCAGTTTGGATTTGGTCTGTAGAGCCTTATGTTTTTCTTTCTTCTCCCTTCTATCACTTTTTAGGGTTTTCTAATTGAGTTATGGCTGCCTTTAACTCCAACGCTTAATCCCGTAGTTAAGCTAATGGTCCAAGCCCAAATGATGCGAACACCCTGTGTGGGTCCGATTAGGTTTAAAAAGGCCCTGATACCTAGTTACTAGCCCCGAGTACACTATTCCAACTATCTCGACCCATCCAGAATCAATTGTGACCTCAAAATTTCCATCAAAGTCACTCCACAATAAACTCATATCTGGACCCCAAGCAGTCTATACAGACTCTGGTTGAGATAAAATATCGACATCTCACTATCAGTCGCTAGGACGTAAAATATCTCTCCCGATTAATATTTTAATTAACACGTCATAATAATTCAATTAAATTATAACACACATGTAGTTTAAAATTACCCGAATTATTTACATAATAAATACTCAATAATACGGAGTGTTAAACTTCTTTTATTTGGTTTCTTTCTGACTTTCTTCTTCTATGCAAGTGTTTGCTAACACTTTCCTGCTTCTTTGTTTTCAAGATAGCACAACATCGGCTCCTATGTCTACAAAACAATTGGTTAGCATCTCGGGAGAGACTACCCAAATATTTAATTAATACGTAATTTCTTTTCAACTTTTTTTTTCTGTGTAAATGTTCACTAACACTTTTCTATTTTCATGTTTTTAGGTTAGTGTTGCGACTATCTCGATGGCTGCGGGGCAACTTGGAGCAGCAACTGCAATGGAGGTATTATACTATCATACCTATTCCTCACTTCTACTTTCCCATTTTCATTTTTCTTTTACTGTTTAAGTTTCTTGCCATCACACCCTTGTTACCTTGTTTTCAGGTTAGTGAGGTTGATGTGCATAGTTCAGCGGAACTAGCTGTGAGTGTTGCGTTGAGTACTCCTCAAGTATTGAACTTTCATACTTGATTTACTTGAACGTGTTTTTCTATAATATGCTACTAAAGAAGATGTTTACTGACATTATACTTGCTTTTATCTTTTCTAGGTTAGTGTGGTACCTCTTATAGGACCTTCCCACTTTGGTGGCAACATAATTACCCCCATAGTCTTTGGGTTAACTTCTTCTCTACTTATTATCTTACAAATAAAGTTGTTAAAATAATATGTCTTTCATTCTTTGACTTAACATTTCTATATTTTTTTATTTTCAGGATCCGATAAATGGGCCTGTTGAGGCAACTGATGATGAGGAGAAGAGTTTTGAGACCACTAAGTCGGACGGTGGTACCGGTTCAGATGAGGATTTATCCCTCCATCTTTCTGAGCTTGGGTCCCGAAGTAAGGGCTACGGTGATATAGAGGTTGAGGCACCTGAGGTTTTCATGAGCACTTTGTGCTGAGAGGAGCTTCATATGACATTTAGGACCCATGAGCACGATGTGATAGAGCTGATCCTTTTGCATCATCCTGAGACTTCATGTCCTATAGTGTGGTCAACATTGATAGTCTCACAATCTTCAACCATAAGGCCTTAGCCAGTCACCTCCATGATTTTGTTTCCATTCCTTTAATAAAAAAAACTAGAGGTAGGAATTCACTATTCCTATAGGATATCAATGACCTTCAAATGTTCTACCACTTCCAGTTAGACTGGCTTGATGCTGTAGTTCATCACCTTTTGAGTGATTCCTTTAGGAAGATGATGAGGCTTCACGCTTCTAGACAAACTAGAGTTCACTAGCACCAAGCTGAGGTTGCATGGATTCAAGACTAGATTTTCCTACTATAGGACAAGTTGTCCAAGCTTGAGGCTAGTGGTACTGATGATGTTTCCTAGATGGCCAGCCTGGAGGAGCAGTTCGTACAGGAGGCAGGCCCCTCTTTCAGTGACATCCACTCCTAGGAGAGCCTATATTTTACTTTATCTGTTTGATGTACTTGTATTATGTATGCTTTTCCTTTTCTTTTATGTACTTTGCATTTCTTCTCGTACATGTAAAAATATACTAGTATATGAATGAAAATGAACATTTTGTCTTCATTTATTTTTCTTCTCTCTGTCTTTCTATATTTTGGCATCTGTTTACTATGACTTGCTTTATTTTCTTTATGAACTTCAAAGTTGCATAACCCCATAATCTTTGGGGTGTTTTCCTCTGAACTAAGCAAGTTATGATTTCAGGGATGCCCCTCTAACTATGGGTTACTTTCATATGAGTTCAGTACGTTATCTTTTTAAAGATGCCCATGTAACTATCGGGTACTTGCGTGTATATACATTTTTAAGAAATAACTTGTAGGAGGGTGACCCGCTTCTCCTTCCCAAATAGATAAAGTACAATCATAAAAATGGAACTAAGCAAATAAAATAACAATTTATTCTTGTTAGTAAACTGCCTCTAGTATTGGGGGAGGGGGGTCCTTGTTCCAAACTTTAACTTGGGAACTTTTACATATTTCTTTTTTTAGAAATCTCTCTCTTAGAGAGGGGGTAGACATCTCCTAATCATTTTCATGTAAACTAGCAAGTAAAATTTACTTTCTTGAGAACAGAGGTTAGAAATTGTTCTCTAGGTTATAAATCTTTAGGAAATACATTTCTAATTTTTTTTATTACTTAGAAAACAATCTCTTATAAGCTTGTGGAAATAGTTAAACTGTTGTGTATGTAAGAATTTTACTCACTAAACTTTGACTATGGGATGGATGTACCACCCAAGTATAATGAGGAAAGTTACCTTTATCATGGACCCTCTTCTAATCTCGTAGAAGTGTTACTATTCTTATATTTAAAAAAGAACAAACATTAATCTGGTGTACCCATCTCTTAATGCCGGTAAACAAATAATGCATAAATTATCAAGTAATGATCAAAATAACTTCTATTTATTTGTTTTGAACTATATTTTTTTTACAAAACTCTGCTCATGACTATCTTTACATAAATTTTTTTTTGAATTTGAGGAGGATATTCAAAATTTCAAAATAAATGAAACTTGACAATAACAAGGCATAGTACTTTTTCAACCACTTATAGTTGATAGATTAAAAGCAGTCACACTCAGGTATAGATAGTAGTAACCCGACTTCCCTTCCCCTTGCAATACGAAGGGGCCTTGCCAATTAGGCTTCAACTTAAATGCTGACATGCTTCGATGATAGTGAGTGGAGGCACGTAGGGACAATCCCCACATGAAACTCTCTAGTCTTGACCAAGTTCTCATAAGCTCTGGACAACTGCTGGGTATAGACTTTGAAATTTTCTTTGGCCTTGTCTCTATGTTCATACAACACCTCTAACTGTAGATGTCGAGGATCTAGTATAAGGACATTTTTTAGAGAAATCCTAGATGATGGTACTACCAGCTCCACTAGTAGGACGACTTTCGTCCAATAGACCAACAAGAATGGAGTGAAACTCATCGGCCTCCTCTTTGAAGTTGTGCAGGCCCAAAGAATCATTGTTATCTTCTTATCCCAATCTCACGGCATGTCCTCAATCATCTTCTTCTGAATATTAATCAGTGTCTTCTTTGTATACTCTTCATGGAAATTTCCCTTTAAGTATGGGATGGTTGGACTGTTGTTCACAATTTTGTACTTATTTGTTAGGTGTCCCATCTCCTAACACACAAAACTACTTCCCATTATCTATTAGGATCACTTTAGGGATACCAAACCTTCATATGATATATTCCCTAGTGAATTGGGTCACCACTTGAGCAATCACTCTCCTTAGATGGATTGCGTCTTTCCACTTAGTATACAACTCTGTGGCAACAATGATAAAGGCCTTGCAATGAGAGGCTCGTCTAATCTTCCCCAATAAATTGAATACCCAATCATGGAAGGGATAAACAACTGCTAGTCTTTATATAATTACTAAGGAGGCATGCACCATGTTTCCATTGAATTATTAGGCCATGCACTTGTTTACACCGAATGATATACTCAACCTCTATTATCAACTAGTAGTACCACAACGTCATCAGTTCATCTTATAATTTGGCACATACCATATGGGAGGGCTTATGTACCTGCTTCAGAACCTTTTCTATGTCTTCCTTGGCCACACACTTTAGATTCTTCTCATCATATCCTTTCATGTAGAGCTCCCCTTCTACAAGGTAGAACTGAGCCACTATCTTCTTGAGGTACATCTCATCTGCGCTTTCTGTTGGCAACTCTCCACCCCCCAAATATGTTGTCTAGGGTCTACCCTAATCATCAAACACTTCTATGAAATTGGCCTCAACTGGTTGGTCAAATTGGGTTTGTCATTTCAAATAACCCTGTTGCAAACGAGCAACCTCCATGATCATGGTGGGGAAATAGTAGCCCTCCTGTTGCAAAAGATAGTAACGAGGGATGTCTGTATCACCATAATGATTTTCACGCATTGCTGTCAGACACTCCTTAGCCTCTTTTTCTTCCACATATCTGGATAAGAATCTCATAGGCGTCTTAAATTGAGAGTCCCCTGGAGTAAATGGTAGTTTGCCAATTCTGATATTTCATCGTTCATTTCCTAGTTTCTAATTGCTTCACTACCGGGCACCTTCAATCCTCCATTTCTTCACTTTGAAAGAAAGACTTGACTACTGTAAGCACCGTTATTCACCATACTAATAAGACAACTTCTGGCTATTCTGTATCCAATTTTTTGGCTATAGTGACTAAAGTATCAGGGTCTCTGTTCATTGTAGTGGCGTGACTTTCAATGGTGGTATTTAAGAATTAACTTAGCAATATCTAGATATTGGACCTGTATGGTGCTAAATTTGTATGCTTGAGGGCAAACTCGTCGTTAAAATTTTTAACTATTAGTTTAGATACTCCTCGTATGCAAAACACTTTAATGCATCTTCTCAGTGCCTCTAGAAATCCCAAAATGAGAGCTTCGTACTTAGCCTTATTGTTTGAGCATTTAAAATTGAGCTTTAAGAAGAAGGTGATCATTTTCTTCCCATTAGAGAGAATAATACCCTCTCTACCCATCCCCTTGGCACAAGAGCCGTCAAATTGCATTTTCCATTCTTACATTTCTTTTACTATAAAGGTTTGGAAGTTTTCACCTAGCAGCTCCTAACTAAGAGGCACGAAATTCTGTCTACTACTATTGCCTGGATCTTGATAGCATTTGGGACTATGCATTTCAAATCATACTCTGATAAGATTAGGAACTACCTTTCTACTCTTCCTATAATTACCATTCGCGCCATAAGGTACTTTATAGGATCACACTTGATTACAATATGGACCATAAATGCCAGCATGTAATTCCTTAACTCTTGGGCAACGAACACCAAGTCCATAAAATGACTTTACACATTGGTGAATCTTGATTAAGTACTTAAAACTATGCATGGTAGGTAGTAAATGGGTCTCTCTACCATGCTCTTTATTGTAACACCCCGTATTTTTGTGATTTTTATATATGGGATTAATTAAATTAAATATGAGAAATTTATTGGAAATTAATCCGTAATAAAATAAATATTAACTAGCGCGACAAGGATTAGTATTTATTGATGTGAATTATATTGAATATTACCCAGTGAATAAATTAATATATGATTATGAATATATTAAATTTGTCGTGAGTGAAAAATACGACACGTTACAATAATTTAGTCAGGTCGTGCGTGTCAATCATGTCAAAACTCAATTTAATGAAAGAAAAAGTGATTTATTTTTAAGTCATCCATATGGTCATTTTGAGTGTGCCATTGAGTCCAAAAGTTTTGAGATGGTTAACAAACTCTACCCGGGGGTTTAGTTTGGGTCCCGGGGCACTTTTAGGCTAAACCCGTATCCCAGAGGGGCATTTTACTCTTTTGGAATTTTAGGAAAATTAAACCCACAAAAATTAGGACTTATATTTACATCTACGTAAGGGAAGTTAGGGTTAATATCAGTAGAAAACACATAAGGGTTATAGGAGGAGGAAGAAGAAGAATTTCCAAGGGGGCTTTAAGATTTCTACTAATTTTGTACCACCACTACCACTATCGAGTAAATCGGGGAAGGCGGAGTACAATCATACCAAAAAGATACAGAGATTCAAACCTTCAAACGAATTCATGTGTTTAATCTTGTTCACTAAGATTTGATATATCTTCCATGTTGGATTTAGGATGATATTCATGCGAAATTATGTAATTTGACATAAAAAAATTGGAGAAACAAAGCATGTTCTTGGGTAGGATTCATGTCATATTTAATCCCTTACACATGTAAATTGAATTGATGATATATACCACAAAATTGGAGAAGAAATTTGAAAGAATATTGAGGTTCTTGAACGAAGAGAAAAAACCAAGGTTTTCAAAGCTTAATCTTGAAATTTTCAAAATTTAAGTTTTTCCTTGAAGATTTTATGATTCCTTTATGTTAGAATTTTTCATATATGTCCCTAGGATGTTATGTATGTTTGGTTTGGAGTTTGGTAGTGTTTGATGTCCATTTGGAGTGTTTAAGAATAATTAAACCCATAACAGTTAGAGGAAGAAGACAACACCTGTAGCGTCGAATAAATTTGGCTCCTGGATGAATTGATTTGATTCCAGATCAAATTGGTTTGGCTTCCCAGAATTTGAAACTTTTTCCCTTTTTTTCTCAGAACTCACGGGGAACGATCGAGTTGAGTTGGAATATACATTTTGAGTATAATTGAGGATATTCTAATGACCAATAAACTAAAGTTGGGATTTTAACTTAACGACTTGGGTACGGTATATAGCCTTGTTAGTTGGGTGTAAATGGTAAGTTAAATACCTAAATCGGGGAGTATATTAAGCCACAAATGCTTTAGAGATTTAGGAGTTAGACCAGTATGATATGGATGGGAAGACTACTAAATTTACTTAGTCTAAAATTAATAACCTTCCAAGTAGTGGTAAGTACTTGGTTATATACTATAAGGGGTCAAACAAGATATTTAAAATACGTAGTATATTCGAGAGTAATATGAACTACGAACGAAATATTACAGGGTACGTGCTTACCTATACTAAATATATATATGCTGTGTGAATACCTATTGATTTATTTATTACGTGTAATCACACCTAGGCTACTTGATATCACGGGAGGTTGCACATTGTGGACAATCTTATTCTGATGATACCATTTCGGGGGGATATTGACTTGTACCTTAGGACATAGAACTTAGGTACTGCGCACCACTTGTGTGAATAAGGGTGTGACCGGTCATTTGGGTGCGTTAGGTATGAGCGTATCCCAATGGCTTAGAACTATGTTCACCTCCAATGTGTGTGATCCGATTTACGGTTCGAGGGTGATATCCATACCAATGTACTTATTTAGTACGTGATGTACCAAGACTTTATAGCAGAGTAGGCCCGCACTGCAAGTCTCCACCTAGGGGTGTTGTGCACATATATATATAATTAGAGTGATGTATATATATATATATATATATATATATATATATATATATATATGTGTGTGTGTGTGTGTGTGTGTGTGTGTGTGATTATACTACGAGTGTATTAGTAGAGATAATAGCTAGTGATATCTAAAATTACTCAAAGCTTATGAGAACAAAATTAGTAACTAATAGATAGTGATATCTAAATGAACTAAGATACACGAGATCTAAATCATTTAGGTGATATTCCTAATGAGTATAAAGAATCATAAAAAGAAGAAATATATCTTACGGGTAGTACATGTGGGCACTATAATTGATTAAATGAGATGAGATATAAACGAGAGTAGTTAGGCGGTTAACATAACTAGGTGGGTTAGAGTAGTACATTAGGCGTGCTCATTCGTTGAGGGGCGAGGATCTTAAGTGAGGGCACGCGGTACAAACATGTATTTAATATCTTATCTTCTTCCATTTTTAAGCACTTGCTAAATATGTTTTTGTAATACCCCGTATTTTTATGACTTTTAAATTTGGGGATTTATTAAATATAAATTGAGATATTAATTTAATATTAATTCAGAAATTATAATAAATATTTACTAGCGTAATGAGATTTAGTAATTATTATGAATTTGTTGAACATTACGTAGTGGATATAGTAATATGTATGATCGAATTTACTAAATTATCACGAGTGTATAATTTGGTAATTATAGAAGTTAAATTGGGACGAGATAGTCAAAATAATGTACCCGGGGGTTTAGTTTGGGTCTCGGGTTTTTTTAGGCCTAATTAGCATCCCAGGAGGGTATTATGGACATTTCGTATTTTTGGGCAATTAAACCCACTAAATTCCCAAGGTTATATCAGCCTTTAGGAGTTTTCCTCCAGGGTTAACAAGATCAAAATCAAAGAACGACCATTAGAGAAGAAGTGGGAAAGCTTCCCAAGCAATTCAAGGCCGAAAACTCAACCGTTTGCACTGTCACCACCACCGAGTCGTAGATCGCGCGACGGGGAACGCAACCGTACCACTTTCTTCCACAAATTAGAAACTCAATTTCCAGGCAAGTATCTATCTTGCTTTATTTTTAGTTGATGTCTCAATCATATTAGTCTAGGGTTGTTTAGAACTTGTTTCATGAAAGAAAGTATCATTTTGAGACTTAAAATCACATGTTGAAGAAGTAGTAATCATATTATTGACATCTAAATGGCATGTAGAGGATAAACCACTAATTTGTATGGATTATAAGTAGGAAATCTGGAAAAGAATTGGAAGAATTGAAAGAAAATGAAAAATTAGGGTTCTTGAAGTTCGGGTAAATTTTACTCATTAAATTGTTGTAATTGATGAATTGGGACATATTTTACGTAGAAAATTATGTGGTCTGGTATATAGTACTTGTGGTAACATTTGTTGGGAGTTTGGGAATGATATATGGAGATTTGGTTGAGGTTGGAGAGGCAAACCCGTAACTGGGTTAATGTAGTTTTCGTCATAACAGCTTGATCGATCGATCGATCGACAATCGATCAATTGACCCCTTTACATCGATCGATCGACCCCTCCTGGAAAACTGCATACTTTTCTTCTGTTGGTTTAATCCGATTAAAACACGTAGTAACCCTTGATTATTATTGTTAGAGCATAATGGGAGATAAATAGGACCGGTAGGGTCTAGTTAAACTCCGTTGAGTGAGAATTTAATGTAAGATGAAATTAAAGGTTAACATGGAGTTATTCACACATATGAAATCATGCATACTTTTAATAAAAGGTCGAGACTTGTAAGGAAGTTAGACTAGAAGGTAAGTGAGATTGCCTACTGAAATTATACTTAGGGAGTTAGAATACTTCGAGATACGAGAAGTAGGTGTGGAGTAACTTATTTATATGAGAATAAAAGTGGCAAATCCGTTATGCGAGATAGTCAAGTAAAAATGTGCTAAGAGCGGATAATTATAATTATGGGTCATGAGCGTGCCCAATTTAGAAATATGGATATTTTTATATATATATATGAATGTGTGATTGTGCACATATTATATGTCTGTATAAAAATCATACTCGGGCTACTTGCCATCACGGGGGTTTTCGCGCCGAGACGGTCTTATCTCGATTGGGACTTTATGGGTGATTTTGACTTGTACCCTAGAACATAGGATTCCTTGGTACATGCTATCTGATTGATAGTCAGACGGTCCTAAGAGACGTGAGGGTATGTGCTGACCTCTTAGTGACTTGAAACTATGCTTCGCCTCCATTTGTATGTGTTTTATGTTAATACAGTTCGAGAGTGATTCCGAACTAGTATTTCCTTGAATATGTGTAATACGGGGACTTGATAACAGAGTATGCCAGCACCATAGATTTTATGCCAGGTGCCGAATGTATCTCTCTCTCTCTCTCTCTCTCTCTCTCTATATATATATATATATATATATATATATATATATATATATGTATACTTAAGTATAAGAACTTTCTACTGTGCATAAAAGTAGTTAAGTAATGAATAGTTACTCCAATTTTATTATAAGTGTTTGGAAATTTTGAGACATCACTGAGTTATTTCAAATAACCTAAGATATATGAGAAAGCTTGATTTTCATAAATAAATTATATTATCCATAGTATATGACCGAATGAAACCTTATGGGGGAAGTTAAGTTAAAATAAACTTATGGAATTAATAGTGCGGTAGGCGTGCACACTAGATGAGAGGTGAGAATTTCTTAAGAGAGTGACGCATACTAACATGGTTGTTACATTAGTCAGTAAGCATTTCAAATACTTTCTAAACTAATTTTAAACTGTTTTACACTCGGGCTCGGACCCGTTTCCAGTTATTTCTCCTCTCTTGTATATATATGTATATAATACAGGTGCCCAACCACAGGGGCGTCATGCTTAGGTTCTTTGGATCGGACACGCTGCAGCTTATGTGGGAGTTGCTGGCCATTTCTTAGACGACCTCATTATGGACTCCATTTCAACTTTTAGTTCTTATTAGTTAGGGCATGTATCACTCGTTTCTCTATTTAGTTTGGATTTTTGTCAGAGATTTACTTTCCTTTATATTTCCATTAGTTGGTACTCTTTGGGATTTAATTACTGTCAGGATGGTTTTATTTATAGTTGAAACTGGTTTGGTTTATCTGAATGAGTCTAATTCTTGTGTGTTATTATCCATCTTTAGTATATAAGAGTTCTTAAATTGTTAGTTATTTAAAAAAGGTTTTCAGATTTGGATTTAATAAAATGGAAATAAGGTTTTAAAATTGTTTTGACACTTAGCTTAATTATTTAGGGAATTTAAATTGGAAATTTTATTTTTGCGACAGTGATGCTAAGAATGAACCAACCGTTCACCTTGATTTTAATTTAATAAAGGACTGATCACCCGATATTTAATTAGGCGGGGTGTCACATGTGGTATCAGAGCATCAGGTTCTAGTGTCCTTCAAGATCTGTACGACTTATTTCTCTTCCAGCTTAGCATCTTTGATATAGAGCCCTATTTTTAGGACTGTTGTATTCTTGTGTTGACGCTTACGTCTTCAGCTATTCGAGATTTTTTAACAACTGTAGACTAATAAACTTCATTCTCATTTCAGATGTCTCCGATACGTGCACCCCGAGACAGGAATGCCCAGCTCGAGCATGTGACACCCCGCCTAATAAAATACCGGGGGATCACTCCTATATTTTAATTAAAACAGGAGTCTCATATGGATCATTCTTAGCATCACTATCGAAAAACCATTTAATTACAAATAACTGATTAGGCCGGGGTCAAAATTTTACTTAACTACTCTTGTTAACAACTTCAAAATTAAAACATCCACACAGTTTTGTGGAAATGAAACTGAAATGAAATAAATTAACCGAACACTCGGTCAAAATATACAACCATATCGAATGCTGTACTAAAAGATTAAATAAATGCAATTGGGCCATTGGCCCGAATATTAATACTGTACCTCCTATCTAGATTACAAGGATAAAAGCGTCTATGGAAAATCTTGCACGCATCCACAGCTGCTGCAACGGACGTCTGACTCGAAAGATGTGTCATCCAGGCATCCCTATGTCTGGGCACCTATATATATATATATATATATATATATATATATATATATATATATATATATATATATATATATATATATATATATATATATAGTATAACAAGAAAGGAAAAGTAGAAAAACGGGTCAGAGACCGAGTCGAAAATATTTAGCAAGTGCATAAATTCTTTATTTTTGAAAATATGTTTTATCTCATATTTTAATTGGTATCGCACTCCCATGAGATACCCCTCACCTCTCTACTAACAGTGCACACCCAGCGCATCCCTCTAAACATCCTAGTCAAGATACCCTGCTAAACTAGTCTAACACCCAACCACTATCACCCTAGATAGTCCAAGTAATGTACTAAGGGATAAACTTGTCCCCAGTCTCAACACTAAGCCATGTTCTTGCGTGGGGTGTCTCACAAAGCGAAATCCAAACAAGGAACCCCCCCGATACACTACTACGTGGCAAGGTCGATCGTCGAGATCTGCCTGTCCCTCAGTACAAAATATATATAAATATATATACATACATCATATGATAAATCTCAATATAAGATAACTAAGGATTAAACTTCTCCACAGTCTCAACACTAAGCCATGTTCGTTCGTGGGGTGTCTCGCAAAGCGAAATCCAAACAATAAACCCCCCGATACACTACTATGCGGCAAGGTCGATCATCGGGATCCATTAGAACCTCGGTACTCGATTTATCCATATATATATTTTACAATATACATTCGGATTTATCTCCTGGAATGAGAATTCACTTACTTTATTTCCATTTATCAATACTTTTCATTTTTATCTCAAACCTTTCCATTTCCCTTCTTATATCCAGGAAATGTATATAAAAGACAATTCATTATCATGAATTGCTTCAACATATCATATAACTTTTTAAAAGCCAGTTTTATTATCATAAAAATGCTTTTCCATTTTATAACATCCCATTTCACTTCTCATATCCAGGAAATGTATTTAAAAGCCAATTTTATTATCATAAAAATGCTTTTCATATCATATGCTTCTATTTCCCTTCTTCCATCCGGGAAACGTATCTGAAGCCAAATCATTTATCCCATTTCCCTTCTTCCATCCAGGAAATGTAATTAAAGCCAATTTATTATCATAAATTGCTTTAACATAACATATAACGTGTTCTAAGACCGCCCGTTCGGGTTTTCCCACTGTGCGCGCCCCTAAATGGCTATCATCTTCCAGGGCCTATCATCAAGACAACCTGAGATCCTACAACGCAAGACGTTGGGAAGCGGCCATATGCCTGTGGGATAGTCATGACCACACCCAGAATCACCTAACCAGTGCATAAACATACAATAATCGCTCATATGGCCTAGGACTATATCCACCCTGCATTCATTAGCCGGGGACTTCACGATACGCACGTAACTTCCCTTATGATAGTGATTTAGAGAGGTGTGTATCCATATTTTATTATTTATGAAAATCATTTCCTTTTTCCATTTTGAAAACTTTCATATTTTACATTTTCAAAATCATTTATTCTCATAGTCATATATATACTTTAATCACATAGTATATATATATATATATATATATTCCTCCTCGAATATATATATGTATATATATATATGGCCATAATTGCCAATCACGTAATAATATTTAAGTATTCACTCTCTTAAATATTACTCACCCGTAATCAATATTTAAGGACTTGTACATAAACCCGAATGTTTCTTGTCCCAAAACATTAAATAAATCCATACCCCGAATCACACTATAAATTAATCCGAGGTTTACTTATCCTCCTAAAATCATCATCTAGGAGTCCTAATATTGCATGTAGAAACTCCTATAATAGTCTACAAAACCATAATGTAGGTATCCATAAACTTAAAAGGAGAAAACCTCAAAATTTTGCCAGGACCGACTCGATTCGACCTGCCCGAATCGATTCGCTGGCCACCGAATCGATTCGCCATGTCCGAATCGATTCGAAATGGTCTACTTTCAAACTGTCTCTTACCGAATCGATTCGTGTTGTCCGAATCGATTCGGCTGGTCCGAAATTCCCAAATCTGCTTAGGGTTTTATATATAACTAAAAACCCAAAATTTAATCAACTCACCATTTAAATTATAACTCGGATTTATTCCAACAAACCCAAAGTTTTCATATCTTCTCAAGTCCTTTATAGGTCCTAACACCCTATTTGAGAACCCCTAATATTTATCTCCAATTTATTTTAGCCTTAAGTTCTAACTAACTATTTCAATCTCGGACAGCTTTTCGTAGAAAAATCACTATAAATCCAAAACAAAATAAGAAAAATACCCGGTCGGCGCTCACGCGACCGTATCGAAAAGATATACAAATTTCATTTTTTAACCAAGAGCCGAATCGATTCGCCCCTAGCCGAATCTATTCGGTTAAGGCGCAGGTCACTATTCATCATCTTAAAAAAAATCCAAACCTCCATTATTCTCCATTTTTGTTGTTTCTAAGTTCATCTAACAACTCAATAAACATCTAATCTATGTTTTAAAACTAACACATCAATTTATTTGGGGTATTAAACTATTTCCTTTAGTTTTAAACCCTAAAACCATAAAAACGCCAACGTATCATTTAAACCCATTTTAATCCATTTCTTCACTCCATTTACATGCATTTAATACTTAAAATCATTAAGATTTTACATTACATCAATATGTAAATTCATATATAAGTTTTCCCAATTCTTATTTTAGGGTTCTACCAACTATGATATGAAATAAATGCATAATTGAAATAAAGAAAGTAAACACTTGTCTGGAGGATGAAATCCGACGACCTCGAGCCGAATCCCAAGGAGTTTGGCCGGATTTTCCCCCTTTCTCCTGTTTTCTCCTCCTCCTCCTCCTCTCTCTCTCTTCCTTCTTTTATCTTTTCTTTCCTTTTCTCTTTCTCTTCCTCTCTCTCTTGCCTTATAAGGGAGAAAAATAAGGGTTTAACCCCTTAAAGCCCAAAAACGACTCGTTTACTCAATTACGAGCCCTTTTACTCCAAAATTTCCCGAAACTCAATTTCGACAATCAGACCCTCTTTTTCGACTATCTCGGACATTTCGAGACTCACGGCGCAGTCGAAATTTTCATCCGAGATACTTGACCGTAAATCACTATTCTAACCGATATAATTTAATGTGGGTTTTTCCAATTAAAATCTTACCTCTTTTGTCTCTTTACTCTACGGCGACATATAATTAAAATACTTCGACCTATTTACTCCCAACAATAACCACAACATACATAAAAAATCATTAAATCCTTGAAAATCACCAAAATCACTATTTCAAAAAATTCTCCAAATTATCACTTTATTTTCAATCATGGACTTTAATTGTCTCCAAAAGGACGGGTAGTTACAGAGCAGCCAGCAGCTCCGGCCTAGGGGATGATGAACGCAACTGAGGTAGCCACTATTATTGCTCAGGCGATGAATGTCGCTGTGACAACACGTATTCAATTATGATAAATTGTATTTAAATTATAATTATCTTATGTGATATGAATAATGTTTTATTAGTATATCTAATGTTAAGTGATTATGGTTAGTATAATTCTACTTTCATAAATCATGAAATTTTGAATTATTTACGAACACAAGATTTGGTTATTTTCGATAGAAATATTCCTGTTTAAGACTAGTTTTGACCCTTGTAACATTACAATTGACTTGAGGTGAAAACTACATAGTTGTAGATATGTGAGTTAGGGTTGTAACACAATAAACAGTGCATCAAACGGATGTCCGAGTAAGATGTTAGGTCGAAATTACGAGAAGGGGTGAATTTGTCAATTCCCTTAAGTGGTAAATTGTCTTTTATTAAACCAAATGTTTTAATTTGATTGGATGGATTGGGAGGCAGCGTTGGCCGACTTAAAACTCTCCCTTAACCTTATTTCTTCAGCAAATAAGTCCCTAGGTTCAGTTTGAGGTGTTATTAGCTTGAGGAAAGAGAGGTAGAAGTTAAGGAAGAAAGGGTTACAAGGAAAATCTAGGAAAACAATTCCAAGAAAACCCTTAAGGTGTTTCCAAGGTAATATTATGTGTTAATATTGTTTTAATCTTTTATTATACTTATTTCAAAATATATAAATCGTGAAGTATTGATCCAAATTCCATCCTCCTTTGTGATAATATGTATTGGTTCATATGTGAGATAAGTGGTGTTATAGGTCATATTGCCTTGTATTGAAACCCTTTGTATTCAAACTTTCATATCTCTTTGTGTTCTTACTGGTATTCAGAAATTCCAATTGGATATGAAACTAGACTTATATATTCATATCATATCCGAAAATGAGAATTTAACCCTTATGGTTAGGTCTTAGTGATGGTTGCAAGTTGGTATATAGTTGCTGTTTGAATATTTCATTTCGGTATGCCCTGAGTTTGGTCAAGATTTTGAGATAGAAAATGAAGTCCAAATATTATTAAACTTTAATTCTGTACTATTCAGTGTGTCTAATGAAATTGTGTTGAAAATCATGGAAAGTTATGCCGTATAAAAATTATGGAAATTCTTGGAAGTCGAAGGAACAATAGAGGAGTTTGTAGGGAAGATTTATTGTGTTGTAAAGAAATGGCCATAACTTGCCCTAGGAAGCTTGAAACATTACACCGTCACTTGTAACGGAAAGTATATTCTGATTTGTTTTCATATTGATAAGCTTGAACACCTGTATGTGTACTATGTATGAATATGGGATGGTTAAGTATGGACGACAATGATTTGACGCCATATTGGATACCCCGTGAAAGAATGTTTGTATCTACTCCTTCCCAAAGGTATTTTGAGTACATTTTTCATGTGTATATATATTCAGAAGTATAATTTTATGTTTACTTGAGTTTAGTTATAAATTACTTAAGAGGTAGTTTCTAGGGTTGAATGTTCATGACCTTATCAACATATACACCATCGTTTCGTCTTTACATATGTTTCATGGAATATGACTTGAGTAGAATCATATTGTGGTTGTGTACTTATTGAAACTTACATAATTATATTAATATAATACTTATGATTGAGTTTCAATACTGATTTAGTTGGATTAACATGTGTAAGGTCTAATCAACCAAGTTCAGGTCCACCCGAGGGAAACGTGAATACATAGTTGACAACACAAGGTGAGTGTACTTACTGAGTTGATTTTGGATATGACATATATGTATCATATGTTGAGATTATATGGATTATTTAAAAGTCATGAGATGTTGATATGTTTTGGCTTATTTAAAAGCCAAGAGATGTTGAGATTTTATGGCTTATTTAAAAGCCAAGAGATGTTGAGATGTTATGGCTTTATAAAAGTCACGATATGTTGAGTTGCTATGCAATTCAGGAGATGTTAGGTTTTTAAAACCTATGGATATGATTATTGCCTACGGGCAGGAGATGTGGGGTTTATTAACTCCGGATATGTATGTGGCCTAATTTGTCACAGAGATGTATATATTAATATGTTGAGATGTTAATATAGTGCTTTTACTATATAGAGATGTAGTACATTCACTGAGTTTTTAAACTCATGGTTTTATATGTTTACACTTTCAGGTTTTCCAGCTGCCACTGCCAGGTCTAGGAGGTTGAGTACATAGAAGTAGGGTCTTGTTAGTTTGTTTTATAAACTGCACTAGTTGTAATTAAGTTAAATGATATGTGAGTTCTGTTGAAATTGTCTCCTTAAAACAATTGGATTTTTTTTTATTTTCTGCATTTTAACCTTGAAGTTGTTTCAATATGTATTGCCTAAATAATAAATAAACTATAATTATGGTTTGTAAACTATTTAGTTAATTATATCCTAATGGAGTTAGGGTGTGACAACTTGGTATCAGAGCTTTAGGTTTTTATATTCTGGGGTTAGAGAGTCTAGATATGGCAGTGGCAGAAATAACGTTGTGTGGGTCATTTATATTAATTTGTGAGAAATACTAACCATTATGTTAGAAATAAATGTTGTATTCTTGTTTTTATAATTGTGGTTTATGACAAATAGTAAGCTATGGAAGGAGCAAATGTTCATGAGAGGGTAGATGAGGAGTCTTCAAATACAGTAAACCAACAAAATCCAAATAATGTAGAGGGGGTTCCTGAACAACTTACAGATATGCAGAAGATGGCTCGTGCCATGACTTTAATGGCAGAACAACAAAACATGTTTATGATGCAAATAGCAGAACAACAAGCCAAGTACTTGGAGGAGAAGACTTTGGCAAGAAGAGAAAGGGAAATACAACGAGAGGAGAAGAATACTATGTACGAGAAGTTTATCAAATTGAACCCTCCATCATTCTCAGGTTCTGTAGATCCTTTAGAAGTTGAGGCTTGGGTTAGAGACACAGAAACTATCTTCGGGGTGATGAATGTACCTAGCGCACAGAAGGTGATTTTGGCTACTTTCGTGTTAAAGGGAGAAGCTAAATATTGGTGGGAGTCTTCCAAACATTTATTGCTTACTCCGGAGGGAGGTGAGGTAATTACTTGGGATTCCTTTATTAAAGTCTTATATGAAAAGTATTTTCCTCACATGTACTGGAAGCAAAAGGAGAGAGAATTTTTATCATTGACTCAGGGGAATATGTCGGTCAGGGAGTATGAAACTAAATTCACATCTTTGTCTCGACTTTCATTACATTTCTTACGTGATGAGGAGGATAAATGCACCATATTTCAGGATGGGTTGAATTTGGTTATCAAGTCTAGACTCACTGCACTTGAGATGGTAGATTATTCTTCCTTAGTTAATAAAGCTATGATGGTTGAAGGAGATGTTAACGACGCAATAAAGAATAGGGAACAAAGGGGAAAGAGGAGTAGATTTGATCCATCTAAGCAAAAGGAAGGCAATGTAGAATACTCGAAATAGGGGAGTCAAAGATTTCAGCGCGGTAGAGGGTCTGGAAATTTTGTTCAGAATAGGACACCAAGCAGTTTTAGTGGTGCAAGATCGATGGGCCAACAGAATAGACAGCATGAGAATGATAATGGGCAGTCTAAGCCTGTTATATGCTATTTTTGCAAAACTGAGGGCCATATCAGTCCAGATTGTCCCAAGTTAAAGGGGGTAGAGTGTTATCACTGTCATCAAATTGGTCATACCAAGAAGAACTGTCCTATGCTACTGGGAGGGATTCAATCAGTTACTACTAGTCGAGGCTCATCACCTGGAGGCATAGGGAGAGGAGGAGGTAGAGGACATGCTAGTGGATCCAGGGCTCCGGGAAGGATATTTTCTATGACTTTACAGGATGCTCAGGCTACTCCAGAGGTGGTGACAGGTACATTTTCTGTCATGAAAAAACATGCTTACGTGCTTATTGATCCAGGTTCTACACATTCATTTGTAACACTGTCATTTACCATGCATTTGGGTAGACCATGTTCTTATATAGATTGTGGTTTATATATTTCTACACCTATGGGGGATGTGATGTTAGTGGATCTTGTGTATAAAAATTGTGTATTGTATATGGGGGAGAGGGAGTGGACCATTGATTTAATTCCCCTAGATATTCGAGATTTTGATATTATCTTGGGTATGGACTGGCTATCTTCCTACCATGCATCAATTGACTATTTTCGTAAGGAGGTTATATTTAATATGCCGGGGGAGGAAGAATTCAAATTTACTGGGGAAAGAAATGTGGTTCCGAACTGTCTTATTTCAGCCCTTCGGGCGAGAAAATTATTAAATAAGGGTTGTCAAGGCTTTTTAGCATATATTGTGGATACAAACAGGGAATTTCAAAAATTAGAAGATATCCTAGTCGTTAAGGATTTTGCAGATGTGTTCCCAGATGAATTACCAGGATTGCAACCTAGCAGAGAGGTAGAGTTTACTATCGATTTAGTGCCTGGTACAGCTCCAATTTCTATTTCTCCATATAGAATGGCACTTGTGGAACTAAAGGAGTTAAAGGTTCAACTACAAGATTTGCTAGATAGAGGTTTTATTCGACCCAGTGTATCACCATGGGGTGCTCCAGTATTATTTGTGAAGAAGAAAGATGGCACCATGCGACTCTGCATTGATTATCGACATTTGAACAAGGTGACTATTCGAAATAAATATCCATTGCCTCGTATTGATGATTTGTTTGATCAATTGCAGGGTGCTAAAGTGTTTTCAAAAATTGATTTGAGATCAGGTTATCATTAATTAAGGGTGAGAGATTGTGACATTTCTAAGACAACTTTTCATTCTCGCTATGGTCATTATGAATTTTTGGTAATGCCATTTGGGTTAACGATTGCTCCTGCGGTGTTTATGGATTTAATGAATCGAGTATTTCATCCTTTCATAGATTCGTTCGTGATTGTCTTTATCGATGATGTTTTGATATACTCACCTAGCCAAGAGGAACATGAGAAGCATCTAAGAGTTGTATTGCAAGTTTTGCGAGATAGTCAATTATTTGCGAAGTTTAACAAATGTGAGTTTTGGTTAAATCAGGTAGTATTTCTGGGGCATGTTGTTTCGGGAGATGGAATTTATGTTGACCCTAAGAAGGTAGAGGCAATTGTGCAATGGGAAAGACCGAGGAATGTAACGGAGATAAGGAGTTTCCTAGGGTTGGCTGGATATTATAGAAGATTCATAAAGAGGTTTTCATCTATAGCCTTGCCATTGACTAAATAGACCCGAAAGGAAGTGAAATTTGTGTGGAGTGATGAATGCCATCACAGCTTTGAAATGTTGAAAAATAGGCTAGTACCAGCTCCAGTTCTCACTGTTCCATCCAATGGAGAAGGTTTTATGATTTATACTGACGCTTCACATCAGGGCCTGGGTTGTGTTTTCATGCAACATGGAAAGGTAATTTCTTATGCATCTAGACAGTTGAAGACACATGAACGTAATTATCCTACACATGATTTAGAACTTACGGCTATTGTTTTTGCCTTGAAATTATGGAGACATCATTTGTATGGAGAGACATGTGAAATTTTCACTGACCATCAAAGTTTGAAGTATTTATTTACACAGAGAGACTTGAATTTGAGACAAAGACATTGGATGGAGTTAATTAAAGATTATGATTGTACCATTCATCATCATCCCGGGAGGGCCAATGTTGTTGCAGATGCTCTGAGTCGAAAGTCATTGGGGAGGTTATCTTGTATTCAATGTGCACGGGTTGGCAATATTATGGAATTAAGACTGATGGGAGTCGAGTTGAACTTATCTAAAATGGGGGCGTTATTTGAACATGTTAAAGTGATACCTTTACTGGCAGAACGCATACGAAATTTGCAAGTAAGTGATCCATTCCTTGAAAAGAAGAAACGGGAAATCCTGGATGGTAAAGAGAGTGAAATTGAAATTAAGAAGGATGAATCGTTGTGTTATAAAAACAAAATTTGTGTACCGAATGATCCGTTCTTAAAGAAGTATATATTAGAAGAGGCACATAGTTCTATTTACTCTATGCATCCGGGAGGTACCAAAATGTATAGAGATTTGAAAGAGTATTACTGGTGGAACAATATGAAACGTGAGATTGCCGAATTTGTAGCTAAATGTTTAGTATGTCAACAAGTGAAAGCGGAGCATCATAAGCCGGCAGGATTATTACAGTCATTGCCTATTCCGGAATGGAAGTGGGAGCATATAACAATGGATTTTGTTGTAGGATTTCCATGATCACCAAAGGGGCATGATTCTATTTGGGTGATTATAGATCGATTGACAAAGTCAGCTCATTTTCTTCCAGTTAAGACAACCTACACTGTTGACAAATATGCACGTATGTACGTTGATGAGATTATCCGTTTACATGGAGCACTAGTGTCAATAGTATCAGATAGAGATCCAACTTTCACTTCTAAGTTTTGGCCTCGTTTATAGAATGCCATGGGCACAAGTTTGAAGTTCAGCACTGCATTTCATCCAAAAACCGATGGGCAATCTGAAAGGACGATTCAAATATTAGAAGACATGTTACGAGCTTATGTATTTGACTTCAAAGGTAATTGGGATGATCATTTGCCATTGATGGAATTTGCGTATAATAATAGTTATCAGTCCACCATTGGTATGGATCCTTATGAAGCTTTATATGGGAGGAGATGTAAAACGCCATTATGTTGGGATGAAGTGGGTGAAAGGAAAGTTTCGGGTCCTGAATTTATAGATATGACAACTGAGAAGATAAAAATGATTTGGGAACGGATAAAGATAGCGCAAAGCAGGCATAAATTTTATGCAGATAAGAGAAAGTATCCATTGGAATTTCAGAAGGGGGATTTTGTATTCCTACGTATTTCACCGTGGAAAGGCGTTATGAGATTTGGAAAGAAGGGGAAACTAAGTCCAAGATACATTGGACCATATCAAGTGTTGGAAAGAATTGGGACCCTGGCATATAGATTGGCATTACCTCCAGAGTTATCTCGTTTGCATGATGTGTTCCATGTATCAATGCTTTGTAAGTATTTGACAGATCCATCTCATCAACTGAAAACCCAACCTATTGAACTAAAAGAAGACTTGTTGTACATCGAGGAACCGGTGGAAATTCTTGATCGTAAGGAGAAAGTATTGAGGAATAAGGTTATTTCCTTAGTTAAAGTTATGTGGATGAGCCATGGAATTAAAGAAGCAACTTGGTAAACGGAGGATAACATGAAGAAACAATATCCCCATTTGTTTGGTAAGTGTCATTCGTATTAAATTTCGGGGACGAAATCTTCTAAGGGGGGGAGGTTGTGACAACCCGTATTCAATTATGATAAATTGTATTTAAATTATACTTATCTTATGTGATATGAATAATGTGTTATTAGTATATCTAATGTTAAATGATTATGGTTAGTATAATTCTACTTTCATAAATCATGAAATGTCGAATTATTTACGAACACAAGATTTGGTTATTTTCGATAGAAATGTTCCTGTTTAAGACTAGTTTTGATCCTTGTAACATTACAATTGACTTGAGGTGAAAACTACATAGTTGTAGATATGTGATTTAGGGTTGTAACACAATAAACGGTGCATCAAACGGATGTTCGAATAAGAATTTAGGTCAAAATTACGAGAAGGGGTGAATCTGTCAATTCCCTAAAGTGGTAAATTGTCTTTTATTAAACCAAATGTTTTAATTTGATTGGATGGATTTGGAGGCAGCCTTGGCCGACTTAAAACTCTCCCTTAACCTTATTTCTTCAGCAAATAAGTCCCTAGGTTCAGTTTGAGGTGTTATTAGCTTGAGTAAAGAGAGGTAGAAGTTAAGGAAGAAAGGGCTACAAGGAAAATCTAGGAAAACAATTCCAAGAAAATCCTTAAGGTGTTTCCAAGGTAATATTATGTGTTAATATTGTTTTAATCTTCTATTAAACTTATTTCTAAGTATATAAATCATGAAGTATTGATCCAAATTCCATCCTCCTTTGTGATAATACGTTTTGGTTCATATGTGAGATAAGTGGTGTTATAGGTCATATTGCCTTGTATTGAAACCCTTTGTATTCAAACTTTCATATCTCTTTGTGTTATTACCGGTATTCAGAAATTCCAATTGGATATGAAAATAGACTTATATATTCATATCATATCCGAAAATCAGAATTTAACCCCTTATGGTTAGGTCTTAGTGATGGTTACAAGTTGGTATATAGTTGCTGTTTGAATATTTCATTTCGGTATGTCCTGAGTTTGGTCAAGCTTTTGAGATAGAAAATGAAGTCCAAATATTATGAAACTTTAATTCTGTACTATTCAGTGTGTCTAATGAAATTGTGTTGAAAATCATGGAAAGTTATGCCGTATAAAAATTATGAAAATTCTTGGAAGTCGAAGGAACAATAGAGGAGTTTGTAGGGAAGATTTCTTGTGTTGTAAAGAAATGGCCATAACTTGCCCTAGGAAGCTTGAAACATTACACCGTCACTTGTAACGGAAAGTATATTCAGATTTGTTTTCATATTGATAAACTTGAACACCTGTATGTGTACTATGTTTGAATATGGGATGGTTAAGTATGGACGACAATGATTTGATGCGATATTGGATACCCCGTGAAAGAATGTTTGTATCTACTCCTTCCCAAGGGTATTTTGAGTACATTTTTCATGTGTATATATATTCAGAAGTATACTTTTATGTTTACTTGAGTTTAGTTATAAATTCCTTATGAGGTAGTTTCTAGGGTTGAATGTTCATGACCTTATCAACATATATACCATCATTTCGTCTTTACATATGTTTCATAGAATATGACTTGAGTAGAATCATATTGTGGTTGTGTACTTATTAAAAGTTACATAATTATGTTAACATAATACTTATGATTGAGTTTCAATACTGATTTAGTTGGATTAACAGGTGTAAGGTCAAACCAACCAAGTTCAGCTCCACCCGAGGGAAACGTGAATACATAGTTGACAACACAAGGTGAGTGTACTTACTGAGTTGATTTTGGATATGACATATATGTATCATATGTTGAGATTATATGGCTTATTTAAAAGTCATGAGATGTTGATATGTTATGGCTTATTTAAAGGCCAAGAGATGTTGGGATTTTAGGGCTTATTTAAAAGACAAGAGATGTTGAGATGTTATGGCTTTATAAAAGTCAAGATATGTTGAGTTGCTATGCAATTCAGGAGATGTTAGGTTTTTAAAACCTATGGATATGATTATTGCCTAAGGGCAGGAGATGTGGGGTTTATTAACTCTGGATATGTATATGGCCTAATTTGGCACAGAGATGTATATATTAATATGTTGAGATGTTAATATAGTGCTTTTACTATATAGAGATGTAGTACATTCACTGAGTTTTTAAACTCATGGTTTTATATGTTTATACTTTCAGGTTTTCCAGCTGCCACTGCCAGGTCTAGGAGGTTGAGTACATAGAAGTAGGGTCTTGTTAGTTTTTTTTATAAAATGCACTAGTTGTAATTAAGTTAAATGATATGTGAGTTCTGTTGAAATTGTCTCCTTAAAATGATTGGATTTTTTTTTTTATTTTCTGCATTTTAACCTTGAAGTTGTTTCAATATGTATTGCCTAAATAATAAATAAATTATAATTACGGTTTGTAAACTATTTAGTTAATTATATCCTAATGGGGTTAGGGTGTGACAGCCGCATTAGCGGTAGTGCAGCAGGCTTCACCCCAGGTTCAAGCAGTGGCGCCAGTACCATCAGAGCTTCCATCTGCATGGGAGCGGGTCAGGGATGCTTTTCAGAAGGCGCATCCCCTGAAGTTCTCGGGAAGTTCGGACATCGTAGTTGCCAACCAATGGAAGAAAGATATCCAGAGTCATCTGCGCATGTATGAGTGCACTGACGTGTAGAGACATCTATTGGCTTCCTTTATGATAGCGGGGCCCTCTTTGCAGTGGTGGGAGTCCACCACCACCTTGGTGGAGAGGGACAACATCACGATTCGGTCGTTCTGGGTGCGATTCGACTGCAAGTACTTCCTATCCGCCGTGCAGACTGAGATGTGGAAGAATTTACTAAATCCGAAGTAGGAGAATATGACTTTTACTGAGTATGAGGAGGGGCTCACTAAACTTCTCACTATAGTGACAGATGCGACATCCAACGAGGTAAAGAAGATACTGTTGTTCGTAGATCTATTAGCCTGGAGGATCCGTCATCACCACATAGTAAATCTATCATTGAGTACTTACACTAACGTACTCAACGCTGCTTTGTTACACTATCAGGATCATCGCTTCCATCTGTATGGGAGAAAACGTGCAGGGGAGTCCATCCAGTAGGGCAGGACAAGGATAGTAGTACTGGAGGGGAACCATCAGCCCAGAGACAGACTCATCATAGTGAGCAGAGTTCCCATCAGGCGGACCTTGCCAAGCGGTTCCAATCAGGTGACTCCAGATAGGGATTTTGGGGATTTAGGCAGGGCCAGTCTAATCAGCATGGCCAACAAGGCCAACACCGTCAGCAGTAGGGACAACAGTAAGGCCATTAGAGCCAACAACGTTTCCAGTAGGGCTAGTGGCAGGGTGGTAACGGCCAACAGGGTCGTGGTTAGTAGGGATAGAGAGGAGGTAACTTCAGGGGCCGATGTTTTTATTGTGGCAAGAATGGCCATAGGATCCAGGATTGCCCAGAGGGAGATAGGGACCCACAACAGTAGGGTGCCCGTAATGAGTCACAGAGGCCACTCTTTTCTGCCTCCTTCCTAGTGCCAGCTCAGATGCCAGCCCTACCAGCCATCCCAGCAACTTCAGTTCAGCAGGGGCAGTTGCAGTATGTACGTGTCTATAATATCCACCAAGCAGCGGCACCTCCGACACCACTTGTGATTGAGGGTACGTTTCCTATCCATGGAACTATGGGTCGGGTTTTATTTGATATTGCGACGTCGCACTGTTTTATAGCTACTCATTTTATGAAGGCCTTAGGGTTATTAGACACAACATAGATCACTGTGACATACGTAGACTCACCACTGGGAATGGGTCTTTGATTTTCTTTATATGTCGGGGTGTAGGAGTTGAGATTGGTAGCTTAATTTTACCAACAAACATGCTAGTTTTCGAGATGCATGAGCACGATGTTATTATTGACATCGATTGGCTCGCTGCATACAAAGCCATGATAGATTGTTTCGGTATTAGTATCATCTTTGCTATTCCAGGGCAGGAGATGCTTTTGGTAGTGATGCCTTGCCTAGAGGGAGGCTCTTCCACCCATTTGTACTATATAGAGGAGGATACCTCTAAGGAGGTCATGATTCCCTTGGATTCGATTCCAGTTGTTTGTGATTATTTCGATGTATTTTAGGAGATACCGGGCCTACCCCCCAATCAAGAGATATATTTTGTCACAGACTTAATACCGGGTACTCGACCGATAGCATGTGCACCGTATCATATGGCTCCAACAGAAATAAGGGAATACGGGATCAGATAGAGAAGTTGTTAGGTCAGGGCTTCATCCGTAGGAGCACCTCACCTTGGGGCGCTCCAATATCGTTTGTGAATAAGAGAGATGGTTCACTGAGGTTATGTGTGGACTATCGAGAGTTGAAAAAGGTCACGATACATAATAAATATCCGTTGCCTCGAATCGATGGCCTATTCGACCAGTTGAGAGGATCAACCTTCTTTTCGAAGATAGATTTGAGATCAGGATACCATCAGTCCGGATTAGGGAGCAGGATGTGTTGAAGACTGCTTTCTTGACGAGATATAGGTCCTATGAGTTCAGGGTCATGCCATTTGGGCTGACAAATGCTTCAGCCATGTTCATGGACTTGATAAACCTAGTGTTCAGAGAGTTCTTGGATCAGTTTGTCATCATCTTCATAGATCGCGTCCTGATATATTCACACACCGAGGAGGAGCATGCCGAGAACTTAAGATAGGTTCTTTAGACTCTACGAGAGCATAAGCTGTATACTAAGTACGAGAAGTGCGGATTCTAGTTCCGGGAGGTACAATTTTAAGGCATATTATGTCAGAATTGGGAATATCTATTGACCCGATCAAAGTGTCGAAACTGAGGGAGTGCGGACATCCCACGACACCAATAGAAGTGCATAGTTTCTTGGGGTTAGTCGGGTAGTACAGGAGGTTCATCCGAGGTTTTTTCGAAGATAGCGGGTCCGTTGATGAATCTAACCCACAAGGGGTTACCGTATGTTTGGGATGATGCTTGTCAATTAGCTTTCGATGAGCTAAAAGATAAGTTGACTTCGGCGCCAGTTTTTGCTTTGCCCATGCCGGGAGTGGAGTATCTGGTTTACACTAATGCCTCTTTACGAGGACTTGGGGGAGTACTTCAGCAGGAGGAGAAGGCTATAACTTTTGCTTCCCGCAAGCTTAAGCTCCATGAAAGGAATTACCCCATCCACGACCTAGAGCTAGCAACGGTAATTTTTTCTTGGAGGATTTGGAGAAATTACTTGTTGGGGGAGAAGTTTCGCTTGTTCATAAACCACAAGTCACTGCAGTACTTATTCACTCAGCGAGAGATGAATATGCATCAGCATAGGTGGTTGGAGTTTGTGAAAGACTACCAATTCGAGATACGGTATCATCCGGGAAAGGCTAACGTGGTTGCTGATGCGTTAAGCTGTAGACCAGTGGGCGATGTAGCAGACATCTGGAAAGTGTAATGGAAAGTGTTGGATCACCAAGACGCGGTAGCCCGTTCCTTTATATCTGTCATGATAGTCACACCAGAGATTGTTACGAGGGTGATACAAGAACAGTCAGCGGATACATTTTGTCAGGAGCAGATTATACGGCTTTTAGCTGAGGGTGCTAAGTCCTACTCAGTATGTTCTGATGGAGGTTTGAGGTTTAATGGGATATTGGTGGTCCCAGAGGGGGAAGACTTACGTCATGAAGTGATGACACAGTCTCACGAGTTCAAATTTATGGTACATCCTGGAGGAGATAATATTACCAGGATATGAGGAGGCAGTACTGGTGGAGCAGGATGAAGAAGGACATTAATGAGTTCGTGTCCAAGTATTCTACTTTCCAGATGGTAAATGTTGACCACCAGAGACCGTCGAGGTTACTTCAGCTGTTGGAGATACCTACATGGAAGTGGGAGAGTATTTTCACGTACTTCATTACTGGACTGCCTATATCATATTGGGGTCACGACTCCATATGGATTATAGTGGATCGGTTGACCAAGGTGGCTCATTTTCTACCAGTACGAACAGACTATACCACGGGCCAATATGCACAGTTGTTCATTGTCGAGGTTATTAGGCTACATGGGGTGCTCCTGGATATCATTTTTGATAGAGACAAGATTTTTGTGTCACTCTTTTGGGAGAGCTTTCAGGAGGCCATGGGTATAGAGTTGAGAATGAGTTCAACTTATCACCCACAGACAGATGGACAAACAGAGCATACGAGTCATATGTTGGAGGATATGCTACGCATGTGTGTCCTTGATTTTGGAGGAGGATGGGAGTCGTATCTTTGACTAGTGGAGTTTTCTTACAATAACTCCTATCAGTTCACGATCGACATGGCTCCGTTTGAGGCGTTGTATGGCAGGCCTTATCGTTCTCCCGCTTGTTGTCTAAAATTGGGGGATAATAAATTGCTCGGACCTGAGGTGGTTCAGGAAACTTCATCTAGGATTGATCTCATCAGGATTCACATTCAGGTAGCACAGTACAAACATAAGAGATACGCTGATACGAAGCGGTTCTTTCAAGAGTTTAGCGTCGGGGACTAAGTATTACTGCGAGTATCTCCTCTGAGAGGAGTAATGAGGTTTGGAAAGAAATGGATGTTGGCTCCGAGGTATGTGGGACCATTTCCCATTATCGAGAGGATTGGGCTGGTGTCATACAAGTTGGGGTTGCCAGAGCATTTGCACCGCATTCATGATGTGTTCCACATCTCACCGCTGAGATGATACCTTCGGGATGACATGGACCATACTCACATCGCGATAGAGGATACTGATTTACAGCCTGACAGCTCATACGAGGAGAGATCGGTGGCTATCCTAGACCACAGAGAGAGGAAATTGAGGTCGAAGGTAGTTCCACTTGTATGGGTCCAGTGGGAGCATCATAATGTGCAGGAGTCCACTTGGGAGCATGAGGCAGATATGCGCGAGAAATACACAGACTTATTCTTACCAGGTATGCCCTATTTTTCGAATTTCGGGATGAAATTCCTTTATTAGGGGGAAGTATGTAATACCCCGTATATTTATGACTTTTAAGTTTGGAGATTTATTAAATTTAAATTGAGATATTAATTTAATATTAATTCAGAAATTATTTTAAATATTTACTAGCGTGATGAGAGTTAGTAATTATTGGGAATTTGTTGAACATTACTTAGTGGATAAAGTAATATGTATGATTGAATTTATTAAATTATCATGGGTGTATAATTTAGTAATTATGGAAGTTAAATCAGGACGCGCCTGTGTCGTGTCGGGATTAAATTATTAGTATTAAAAGTGAATGAATTATAAGTCACACGTATGTTCATTTCGAGTGCGCCAATGTGTCCGGAAGGGTAAAGATAGTCAAATGAATGTACCCGGGGATTTAGTTTGGGTCTCGGGCCTTTTTAGGCCTAATTAGCATCTCGGGTGGGTATTATAGACATTTCGTATTTTTGGGCAATTAAACCTGCGAAATTCCCAAGGTTATATCAGCCTTTAGGAGATGTCCTCTAGGATTAACAAGAGCAAAATCAAAGAACGTCCATTAGAGAAGAAGTGGGAAAGCTTCCCAAGCAATTCAAGGCCGAAAACTCAACCATTTGCACCGCCACCACCACCGAGTCGTAGATCGCGCGATGGGGAACGCAACCGTACCACTTTCTTCCACAAATCAGAAACTTAATTGCCAGGCAAGTATCTATCTTGCTTTATTTTTAGTTCATGTCTCAATCATGTTATTCTAGGGTTTTTTAGAACTTGTTTCATGAAAGAAAGTATCGTTTTGAGACTTAAAATCACATGTTGAAGAAGAAGTAATCATATTCTGTACATCTAAATCGCATGTAGAGGATGAACCACAAATTTCTATGGATTTAGAAGTAGGAAATCTGGAAAAGAATTGAAACAAAAAGAAAAATTAGGGTTCTTGAAGTTCAAGTAAATTTTACCCATTAAATTGTTGTAATTGATGAATTGGGACATATTTTACGTAGAAAATTATGTGTTCTGGTATATAGTACTTATGGTAACGTTTATTGGGAATTTGGGAATGATATATGGATATTTGGTTAAGGTTGGAGAGGAAAACCCGTAACTGGGTTAATGCAGTTTTCGTCATAACTTCTTGATCGATCGATCGACCCAAGAACATCGATCGATTGACCCCCTTACAACGATTGATCGACCCCTCCTAAAAAACTGCATATTTTTCTTTTGTTGGTTTAATCCGATTAAAATACGTTGTAACCCTTGATTATCATTGTTAGAGCACAATGGGGGATAAATAGGACCAGTAGGGTCTAGGTAAACCCCGTTGAGTGAGAATTTAATGTAAGATGAAATTAACGGTTATCAGGGAGTTATTCACACATATGAAATCATGCGTGGGTTTAATAAAAAGTCGAGACTTGTAAGGAACTTAGACTAGAAGGTAAGTGAGAGTGCCTACTGAAATTATACTTAGGGAGTTATAATACTTCGAGAGATGAGAAGTAGGTGTGGAGTAACTTATATATATGAGAATGAAAGTGGCAAATCCGTTATGCAAGATAGTCAAGTAAAAATGTGCTAAGAGCGGATAATTATAATTATGGGTCGTGAGCGTACCTAATTTAGAAATGCGGATATTTATATATATATATATATAAATGATTGGTGATTGTGCATATATTATATATCTGTATAAAAATCATACTCGGGCTATTTGCTATCACGGGGGTTTTCGCGCCGGGACGGTCTTATCTCAATTGGGCCTTTATGGGTGATGTTGACTCGTACCCTAGAGCATAGGATTCCTTAGTACATGCTATCTTATTGATAGTCAGACGGTCCTAAGAGACGTGAGGGTATGTGCAGATTTCTTAGTGACTTGGAACTATACTTAGCCTCCATTTTTATGTGTTTTATATTAATACAGTTCGAGAGTGATTCCGAACTAGTATTTCCATTAATATGTGTAATACGGGTACTTGATAGAAGAGTATGCCAGCACCATAGATTTTATGCAGGGTGTCGAATATATATATATATATATATATATATATACACACACACACACACACACACTTAAGTATAAGAACTTTCTACTGTGCATAAAAGTAGTTAAGTAATGAATAATTACTCCAATTTTATTATAAGTGTTTGAAAATTTTGTGACATCACTGAGTTATTTCAAATAACCTAAGATATATGAGAAAGCTTGATTTTCAGAAATAAATTAAATTATCCATAGTATATGTGTAATACCCCATATTTTTGACGATTTAAATAATCCTGTGATTAATTGTTATTATGGGAATAAGTATGCAATTAATCATTGTTGTTCAATTAATTAAATTAAAATGTGAGAAATTAAATTGTTATTAATCTGGATTTAAATAAATATTAACTAGCGTGCCAAGGATTAATACTTATTGTTGTGAACTATTGAATATTAATGTGTGATATGTAATATGGAATTATGGTCTTTGATAAATTGTCTAAAGTGAGAAATACGACAGTTTGGTAATTTAAGTCTAACACGCGTGTGAGTCGTGTCGGGACTAATTGATTGAGGTAAAAAGAGAATTTATTTTTATTAACTCGTATGGTCATTTCGAGTGCGCCATTAAGTCTGAGAGGGTCAAGATAGTCAAAATAGTATACCCGGGTGTTTAGTTTGGGTCCCGGGACGATTTTAGGCCTAATCGGCACCCCGAGAGGGCATTTTGGTAAATTGTATTTTTGGGCTAAATTAATGGGCGAAAATTGGGATTTATTATATCATCCAAGAAAGTCCATTAGGGTTAAGGAGTGATAGGAAGTTAGAACGGCCATGGAGGGTGTGAGGGAGAACCAAATTCCAAGAGAGAAGACTCATTTGGCATCACCTTGCACAACCGTGACCACCAATGCGTAGATCGAGAAGAGAGGAACGCATATGTACCAACATCACCAACGGATCAGACCGTCATATTCGAGGAAAGTGTTTATTACTTGCTTTATTTTAGCAATAATCATGCTCATGTTAGTATAGGTGGATTTAATCATGATTTATATGTTAATTGGGTGAAAATTGGAGATTTAAATTATGATTAAGGATTGGTTTAATTAGTAGTTGGAATTCCTTCATGTATGTAGAGGATTAATCACGAAATTTGATTATATATTGATGAACGAATCTAGGTCGATTAGGTTCTTTAATGGAAAATTTGGAAACTAGGGTTCATGTGAATTAATTTGGGGGTTGTATGTAATTATGATGATAAGGATCCTAGGATGATAGAAATGATCTGTAATCTGTTAGGGGTTGATGGGTATTGATGATGAGTTGTTGGGAATTGAATCTTAGAGGTTTTTAGGTTTAAAAATGGTGAAAAGCGCGGAAGTTTGGTGAAGAAGACAAATAGTGTAATCTCGCGCAATCTCGCGCGAAGTGGTTCAAACGAGATGGGGATCTTACGCGATGTCGTTCGAACGACATGTCTCCGGGTTCAAATTACATGCCATTCTGGTTCAAACCACATGTCATTCTGGTTCAAACCATAGGGCGAATTTCTGGGAATTTGCTTAGAACCCAGTTTGGAGTTTATTGGTTTATTGGAGTGAGAGAAACTACCAAATAGCAAATTCAAATAAGAAAGAATTTTGGGAAAAGTATGTGAGAATTAATACTTTAATTATTTCGGTATAGAGAGAATGTACCTTAGAGATTACGAGAGAGATAGTAATCAAAATATTTATACTATACGTAGTGATGAGGTTAAAATACGTATGGGGAGTATATATGTAGGTTGGAGAAGATACATATAAATTATAATAGGATGTGTGTATGCCTATTATGTGATATTATTATTAAGAGCACTAATGGGTGATAACCCGGGGGTGCAAGAACCTTATAGTTAAGGGCACTAATGAGTGATAACTCGGGGGTGCAGAAACTCTATTGTTAAATGTACTAATGGGTGATAACCCGGGGGTACAAGGAAGATTATTGTTAGGCGCACTAATGGGTGATAACTCGGGGGTGCTGGATTAATATTGATAGGTGCATTAATGGGTGATAACCCGGGGATAAAATATTCTATTGTTAGGCGCACTAATGGGTGATAACCCCGGGGTGCTGAATTATAATTGATAGGTTCATTAATGGGTGCTAACCCGGGGATGCATGGTTTTCTATATATGTGCACTAATGGGTCTTAGCCAGGGGTCCAGGATTAGTATATATATATATGTGTAGGGATGATGTGACTATATATATATATGTGTGTATGTGTGTGTGTGTACTTGTGATTATGGCTATTGTGTGAAATTAGTAGACTTGGTAATAATAATAATCATTTCATTGCCCCAAGCAGTCTTAACCTAAGAGTGCAGGATTAGTGTATATATATAGGGATGATGAGACTATATATATGTATGAGTGTACTTGGGTAACATTCTACTTTGTGAGACTAGTAGAGAAAAATGAAAATGAGAAGTAAAATAATCATAGTGAATAAAAGATTTAAACATTCAAACGGTGAATAATAAAATTTAGTATGTGAGATAAACTATTTGAATAGCGTATTGTATGGGCGATCCCGGAATACTAATAGTGAACATAGTTACTATTAGTATGGTTTCTGACTAGTTATACTGGGAGGTATAACTAAGGGGAGATTAGATGTACGTTAGGCGTGCACAATAGACGAGAGGTGAGAAACTCATGTGAGAGTTCGATAACTAACATGCGTATAAGACTTGTTTGAAGAACCAGTTTTAAATACTTGCTAAATCATTTTTACACATCGGGATCTGACCCGTTTCTTGTATCTCTTCTCTATTTTGCTATATGTATGTATTATATCAGGTGCTCAGCCACAGAAGTATCAGATTTAGAGATTTGGATTGCTTGACGTGCTGCAGCTGTTGTGGAAGTTGTAGGTCCTTGCAGTAGACGCATCTATCCTTTCCATTCAGTTTCATCTAGACTTATTATTTAGGGCATATGTCGCCCACTTCTAGTTCTTTCTTCAGAGATATTGTATTCAGTTTATTGTATGGTTTGGAGTTTTGAACTGGGAGATTTTATCCAGTATTATATATTTAAGTACTTGATTTCTGTTCAGTATTTATTTACATTCCTATGTGTGGTGAATGGTTTATATTTTAAGACTGAATAGAAATGGATTTACTTGGTTTTATTAAATTGGAAATGTTTTGACACCTAGCTTAATTTTATAATAGGTGATTAATATGTTAAAAAGTTTTTCGACAGTGATGCTGAGAATGAACCAACTGAATATCCTGTTTTAAATTGGTAGAGGACTGATCACCCTATATTTAATTGGGCGGGGTGGTATCAGAGCATCAGGTTCTAGTGTCCTTAGGATCTGTGCCGCTTATTACGTTTCAGCGTATCGTTCTTTGATGTAGAGCCTTATGATAGGATTGTTGTGTTCCCTTACGTATGCGACTTACATTCTCCTATTACGAATCGCAATGAAGGTGACTCATTATACAAAATTCAGTGTGATTCGAACCCCGAACATTTTAGAACGACTAGCGAGGGTCGTAAGAAGAACTGCGGGAGGATAAGCTCAACAGAAGACATAGAGAAATCGGGTAAGAGTGATTGGGACGAAAATCACAATGAGAAATACCTAAGTAAGAGTTAGTAAAAAAAATTGTCACTCGGGAACTGTGGGTTCCCAGGACATAGTCATAGATGACGGTGGAGTGATTCTAGGGCCTTCAAGCATAGTCGATAAAGGGGAGATTAGAGGATCTCTTTTGAAAACCCATCGGTGAAGATGCGGACAAGAAAATGAAGAAAGTGTAACAGACCAGCGGAAGTGGAAAATCCAAAGGCAATTGTGTTGAGTGGGGCATGATGGCACTCATAATTAAATTTGGAGTTAAAAGCCATAGCTCTTAGGAGCATCGTGTAGTGATTAGAGGCAATCACCATATATTAAGAAGTTTGTTTGAAATTCAGAGAGAAATTTGAGTACGATTTGACTGTTAAGTCTTCCATTCGATGTGGTAGCAAAATGTGAGTGAAATTTTGATGTTTAGCACAATGGGTAAGATAAAAACCGATCAGGAGAGAGAGGTTGAATTGCATAATGAATTTCGAACCTGACAGAGGGGTATAAATTATCCAAAGGGTCTATAGATGACAAGGGAACCGTGAGTAGAATACAAGTATGGATGATAAATTCAGCGAGGATGACTAATGTTGATGTCATCAAGGTTATACGGTGACAAGTTATTACATTCTTTCCAGAAGAAGTAAGCTAGGAAGGTTAGAGAATCTGTCTGAAGGGAAGAATTAAACATAACGGTGTTAGTGAAACACCCCATGGGAGTATACCCGATAGGGAACTCGGTTAGATGATTTAAGTGATTAACTTCAAGAGGATGATGAAGTCAATCAGGCTGTAGAGGTCAACCATAGTTTCGAATAGCTAGCGTATCCAAAGGGATAATGGAAGAATAATAGTGAGTTGAGACTGTCGGTCCGAGAGAAGGACATTACCAAAATAGTCGGTGGGACCAGTGACGGGGAAATGGTTCGTGAAGTTTTCCTTATGTGAAGGAAGTAGAAGTACAAGTATTGAAGGTGTCCACAATTGAGAAGTGAGACCAAAGAGATTAGAAATGGTAAACTGTGCCTGTTAGGCATAACGACTGGAGGAGCGAGACTTCCAGCAAAAGAATTTGGGGTCAAGAGAATTGGGCCTAGGAAATTTATAACCCAAGAATAATGGGTTCAGGCTGGACCAGTAGAATCCTCGTTAATAATAGCATACAGGATGTCAGGGTCTACGGGACTCGGAATGTAAACGCGAGTTTTATAAAGCTATAATTGAGGCCTGGAGAGTTTGGGGGAACATTTTAATAATGGACGTGAAATCCACAAGATGGAATAAATTGTACATGGCGAGAGGGGACAACTATAGGATGAAATCCTAGGATGTATGACGATTGCATATGTTCATGGGTCATGATGGCAGCCACGTGCTGAGACCCTGTGATTTGGCGAGACTGGTGAGATTTTTCTTCTTCCTTATGAGTAAAGGATAGATTCTAGTGACATGGGTGTGCCACAACTTTTATGTAAATTAGAAACCCTAAACTTCACGTGAGGGTCGAGTTTAGTGGGAACGTTAGTTTTAATAGTCTTGTTACAAACGTATTTCTCATTGTTAGCAGGGAATTTTGATGATTGTTCGTGAGGGAACCGGGCGGGCCCTAAGAATGTGTTTTGTTGTTATAATTTACTACTACATTGAGTCAACTTTAGTAGAGTTTATTATGGTAATGTGTAGTGATTAATTACCGTATGGTTAAACGATAGTAAAAATGTAGTGATATGACTATCGTTCCGGATACTCCGGAAGGAGTGATCTTAGTTTTGTGCGGCGCCACTTGAAATGGGGTTGGGCCCAGATATGTGTATATATGAAACTTTCATGGTAATATAGACCTCATCGAGTATAGTGTCTAATTAAATGTGATTTCCGAGCATAGGAATTTATTTGTCTGTTAAGACTTAGAATACATTGTGTTCTTATCGAGCGGCAAAATATAGCTCATTATATATTTATAGCGCCAAGTACTTGGGATAGGGAGGGCGCCATGCTTCATGTTACATTTTTAGGGACATAAGAGTGGATGAGTAAACCTTTATGTCACAATACGTAGATTGTGGGAAAGTACATAGTAAGTACTGAAGGCCTTACAGACCTCAACAACCGGCTAGGTTAGATAGTAGTGTATCGGGGGGGGGGGGGGGGTTCCTTGTTTGGATTTCTCTTTGCGAGCTAGCGAATGTCGGGAGTTAGAGAGAAGTTTGGTCGATAGTACATAAGTGGTGTATGTTGGTTATTGTACCTATAAAGGAATATATTTGAGAGTTGATAATTATTTTATAACTTAAGGCTAATAGAGTAGACTGTCCTTAGTATTTTTTGGAATACATGAATGATGCCATTGAAGGATGGTTTAAGTTTTGACTAGTGGGGTGGTTGAGTGCACCCCTACCACATCAGCATAACGAGTGTGCAAGAATTTAGGTAAAAAAATTTTATGTTATTGTATAATGATGCGCGAGGCATAGGGTGTATGGGCGCCCTGGGTGATTGAATCAGGTAGTGGATTATGATTAGCATGTGAATTCGATAACATGTAGTCGGGTAAGACGAAGCTTATTCATGAAGTTTTGTCGGAGACTTACGTTTCAAGATAAATTGAAATTTATTCAAGAAAGAAAATATGTGTCAGAATAAAAACAACAGTGGTAATGGGTTTAATGTAGAGTAACCTTCAAAGTTAGTCTGCAGTGGGTCAAGTAACTGTTAAAAAAAGGGCAGAAAATTCAAAACCAGTAGGGGCTTCTTCCACTCGAGAATGGAAGAGTATCCCCAAGGATCTTCTCATGTAGCTGAGATGGGGAGATTATAGGTACTAAGATGCGATTGAGTACGACCTATTACCCACAGAGGGATGGGCAGGACAAGCGGCCTAATCGAATGCGGGAGAGAAAATTTTTTGTGAACCCTGAGATTTTAGAGAAAGACGGGAGCAGTACCTTACACTAGTGGAGTTTATGTCCAAATAACTTCTATAAGTTCATGTTCGGGCAGAGTTCTAGTAGAAGTATGGCATGGTAAACTTTGTTGTTGTCCTACTTGATAGTTAAAGGTGAGGGACCAGTTACAATTACGAATGTCGAAGAAGAATCGATATTATAGTATATATTGTGTGTGAAATATATATTGCACAAAGAATTTACTTGCATGTACGACACGAGAAAGAGTCGTATGTATATGAAAAGAGGATATATCTACTAAGGTGTAAATAGTAGAAGGATAGATAGTGAATATCTAAAGCATTGTTGAAGTAATGAAACTTAAGCAGAAAGGCTTGGGCAAGAGCCTATATGACAGGGTAACCTGGAGTTTAAAGACAACACATGTGTAGTGTTCATTATTAAGGGTATTCAATAGCGTACTATATGGGTGGTATGGAGTAGCTTATTTGTGAGCGCAGGGATGCGATGCGCAATATTTTTACAGCGTTGTCTGTACCTGGTATACGTTTTCCAAATTTCAGGACGAAATTCCGTTGTAAGGGGGGAAGTATATAATACCCCGTATTTTTGACGATTTAAATAATCCTGTGATTAATTATTATTTTGGGAATAAGTATGCAATTAATTATTGTTGTTGGATTAATTAAATTAAAATGTGAGAAATTAAATTGTTATTAATCCGGATTTAAATAATTGTTAACTAGCGTGCCAAAGGTTAATACTTATTGTTGTGAACTATTGAATATTAATGTGTGATATGTAATATGAAATTATGGTATTTTATAAATTGTCGGAAGTGAGAAATACGACAGTTTGGTAATTTAAGTCTAACACGCGTGTGAGTCGTGTCGGGACTAATTGATTGAGAGAAAAAGAGAATTTATTTTTGTTAACTCATTTGGTCATTTCGAGTGTGACATTGAGTTTGGGAGGGTTGATATAGTCAAAATAGTATACCCGGGTGTTTAGTTTGGGTCCTGGGGCGATTTTACGCCTAACCGGCACCCCGAGAGGGCATCTTGGTAAATTGTATTTTTGGGCTAAATTAATGGACGAAAATTGGGATTTATTATATCAGCCAAGAAAGTCCATTAGGGTTAAGGAGTGATATGAAGTTATAATGGTCATGGAGGGTGTGAGGGAGAACCAAATTCCAAGAGAGAAGACTCATTTGGCATCACCTTGCACAACCGTGACCACCAACGCGTAGATCGAGAAGAGAGGAACGCGTATGTACCAACATCACCAACGGATCAGACCGTCATATTCGAGTCAAGTGTTTATTACTTACTTTATTTGATCAATAATCATGCTCATGTTAGTATAGGTGGATTTAATCATGATTTATATGTTAATTGGGTGAAAATTGGAGATTTAAATTATGATTAAGGATTGGTTTAATTAGTAGTTGGAATTCCTTCATATATGTAGAGGATTAATCATGAAATTTGATTATATATTGATGAACGAATCTAGGTTGATAGGTTCTTTAATGGAAAGTTTGAAAACTAGGTTTGATGTGAATTAATTTGGGGGTTTTATGTAATTATGATGATTAATGAGGAATTAAGGATCCTAGGATGATACAAATGATTGTAACCTGTTAGGGGTTGATGGATATTGATGATGAGTTGTTGGGAATTGAATCTTAGAGGTTTTTAGGTTTAAAAATGGTGAAAAACACTGAAGTTTGATGAAGGATACGAACAGTGTAATCTCGCGCGATCTCGCGCGAAGTGGTTCAAATGAGATGGGGATCTCGCGCGAAGTAGTTTGAACGACATTAGAAGTCGTTCGAATGACATGTCTTCTGGTTCGAATGACATGTCATTATGGTTCAAACCACATGTCATTCTGGTTCAAACCACAGGGTGAATTTCTGGGAATTTTCTTAGAACCCAGTTTGGAGTTTATTGGTTTATTTGAGTGAGAGAAACTACCAAATACTAAATTTAAAAAAGAAAGAGTTTTGGGAAAAGTAGTGATAATTAATACTTTAATTATTTCGGTATAGAGATAATGTACCTTGGAGATTATGAGAGAGATAGTAATCTAAATATTTATACTATACATAGTGATGAGGTTAAAATACGTATGGGGAGTATTTATGTAGGTTGGAGAAAATACATATAAATTAAAATAGGATGTGTGTATGCCTATTATGTGATGTTATTATTAAGAGCACTAATGGGTGATAACCCGGGGGTGCAGAAACTCTATTGTTAAATGTACTAATGGGTGATAACCCGGGGGTACAAGGATGATTATTGTTAGGCGCACTAATGGGTGATAATCCGGGGGTGCTGGATTAATATTGATAGGTGCATTAATGGGTGCTAACCCGAGGATGCAATATTCTATTGTTAGGCACACTAATGGGTGATAACTTGGGGGTGCTGAATTATAATTGATAGGTGCATTAATGGGTGCTAACCCGGGTTTGCATGATTTTCTGTATATGTGCACTAATGGGTCTTAGCCGGGGGTACATGATTAGTATATATATATATATATATGTGTGTAGGGATGATGTGACTATATATATATGGACTTCTGAATATGGCTACTGTGTGAAATTAGTAGACTTGGTAATAATAATAATCATTTCATTGCCCCAAGCGATCTTAATCTAAGAGTGCAGGATTAGTGTATATACATAGGGATGATGAGACTATATATATGTATGAGTGTATATGGGTAACATTCTACTTTGTGAGACTATTAGAGAAAAATGAAAATGAGAAGTAAAATAATCTTAGTGAATAAAAGATTTAACCATTCAAACGGTGAATAATGAAATTTAGTATGTGAGATAAACTATTTGAATAGCGTATTATATGGGCGATACAGGAATACTACTAGCTAGCATAATTAGTATTAGTATGATTTCTGACTAGTTAGACTAGGAGGTATAACTAGGGGGAGATTAGATGTACCTTAGGCGTGCACAATAGACGAGAGGTGAGAAACTCATGTGAGAGTTCGATAACTAACATGCGTATAAGACTGATTTTAAGAAACAGTTTTAAATACTTGCTAAATCATTTTTACACATCGGGATCTGACCCATTTCTTGTATCTCTTCTCTCTTTTTCTATATACATGTATTCTATCAAGTGCTCAACCACAGGAGTATCAGATTTAGAGATTTGGATTTCTTGACGTGCTGCAGCTGTTGTGGAAGTTGTAGGTCCTTGCAGTGTACGCATATATCCTTTCCATTCAGTTTCATCTAGACTTCTTGTTTAGGGCATATGTTGCCCACTTCTAGTTCTTTCTTCAGAGATATTGTATTCGGTTTATTGAATGGTTTGGAGTTTTGAACTGGGATGTTTTATCTAGTCTTATTTATTTCAGTACTTGATTTATGTTCAGTATTTATTTACATTCCTATGTGTGGTGAATGGTTTATATTTTAAGACTGAATAGAAATGGATTTACTTGGTTTTATTAAATTGGAAATGTTTTGACACCTAGCTTAATTTTAGAATAGGTGATTAATATGTTAAAAAGTTTTTCGACAGTGATGCTGAGAATGAACCAACTGAATATCCTATTTTAAATTGGTAGAGTACTGATCACCCTGTATTTAATTGGGTGGGGTGTCACAATATGACTGAATGAAACCTAATGGGGGAAGTTAAGTTAAAATAAAATTATGGAATTAATAGTGCAGTAGGCTTGCACACTAGATGAGAGGTGATAATTTCTCAAGAGAGTGTCGCATACTAACATGGTTGTTACATTAGCCGGTAAACATTTTAAATACTTGCTAAACTAATTTTAACCAGTTTTACACTCGGTCCCTGACCCATTTCCTGATATTTCTCCTCTCTTGTATATATATGTATATAATACAGGTGCCCAGGCACACGAGCCTCATGCTTATGCTCTTTGGACCGGACGCACTGCAACTTATGTGGGAGTTGCAGGACATTGCTTAGATGACCTCATTGTTGACTCCATTCCTACTTTTAGTTATTATTAGTTAGGGCATGTGTCGCCCGTTTCTCTATTCAGTTTTGATTTTTGTCAGAGATTTACGTTCCTTTTTATTTCCATTAGTTAGTACTCTTTGGGATTTAATTACTGTCAGGATGGTTTTATTTTTAGTTTGAACTGGTTTGGTTTATCTGGATGAATCTAATTCTTGCGTGTTATTATCCATCTTTAGTATGTCAGAGTTCTTAAATTTTCGGTTATTTCAAAAGGTTTTCATATTTGGATTTAATAAAATGGAAGTAAGGTTTTAAATTTTTTTTTTACACTTAGCTTAATTATTTGGGGTGTTTTTAAATTGAAAATTTTATTTTTGCGAGAGTGACGCTAATAATGAACCAACCGTTCATCTTGATTTTAATTTAATAAATGACTGATCACCCGATATTTAATTAGGCGGGGTGTCACAGTTTTAAAGTTATTTTTACTCTGGCTCTGAACCATTTCTTCCAAATCTTTTTTTTGTGTGAAAATTATTCTAGGTATCCATTCACAGGGATGCCAGGCTTAGGAGTTTCATGTGATTTGATGTGCTGCAGATGTGGTGTAAGTTGTAGGACCTCGATATTAGACACTTCCACTGCTATCCATCTATCTTCCTTATGCAGATATTTCAATCAGGGCATGTTGCCCACTCTAGACATTATTTCAAAGTTATTGTATTTCATTTATCTCCAGTGTTGGGACTTGGTTTTATTTTGGATTACCATATTTGAGTTTTCAGACTGGACTGTTTATTCCAGTTACTTTCATTTATTCAGATGTTTTTACATTTCATTATGTTGGTTAAATTATGATGGTGAATGTGTTATTGAATTATGTAATTTTTTTAATGTCAATGAATGTTAATTATAAAAATAAAATTTGAGATCAGCTTTTCAAATACTAGGTGGTTAGTATATATTAAAAAGTTTTTCGACAGTGATGCTAAGAATTAACCAATCTGGATATTTTTTTTTTAATTTGATAAAGTCCTTGTCACCCGACATTTAATTAAGCAGGGTGTCCCAGATGGTATAAGAGCACCAGGTTCTAGAATCTTTGTGAAATGTGCAACTTATTATGTTTCCAGCGTAGCATTCTTTGATCTAGAGCGCAATTTTTAGGACTGTTATATTCTTATTTATGCATTTACGTGTTCAACTATTTTAAGTCATATTGAATTGTGAAATGATAGAAAATTATTTCTCCTTTCAGATGACTCCTCGATGTGACACACGAGCCAACCCAGAGGCATAGCCGGAGCCTCAACTGGCCCCAACCCATGGTATAATAAATGATGTAGAGGTTGAAACTATAGTTGCACATGTGGTTAGTGAAACATTAGCTGTAATACAGAAGGACCCACCCTTGGTGAAGGCAGTGGAACTAGCCCAGGGATATGTGTTCCCTTCTGCTTGGGAGCGATTTAAGGATGACTTCCAGAAGGCACATCCTCCAGAGTTCTCAGGGAGTTCAGACGTAGTGGTGGCGAGCCAATGGAAGGAGGGCATCCAGAGACACCTGAGGATGTATGAGTGTACTAATGTTCAAAGGCAAATCCTAGACACTTTTAAGCTAGTTGGGGAAGCATTGCAGTAGTGGGATTCCACTACCACCACGGAGGAGAGAGGCAGCATGATAGTACAAGAGTTCTTGGTGAGATTTGAAAACAAATACTTCCCATCTGCTGTCCAGACTGAGATGAGGAAGAAATTGTTGGATCTCATGTAGGAGGGGAAAATAGCTACTGAATATGAGGAGGAGCTTATGAGGATGACTAACCTGGTTCCAGGAGAGGTACCTACTGAGGAGAAAATGATACAACTATTACTAACGGTCTTACTTGGAAGATCAGACAACATCTGTTGGGTAATCTTTCCTTAAAGGCCTACACCGATGTGTTAAATCCTGTTTTTTTACATTTCCAGGACTACCGCTTCCATGTTAAGGGAAGAAAGCGAGTAGGAGAGTCCAGCCAGCCGGGCAGGACTGGGGAAGGCAGTGCGAGCGGGGAGCTATCAACTCAGAGTCAGTCCAGTATAGGTGAGTAGAGTTCCCACCGGGGGATTATGCTAAGAGTTTTTTATCCGAAGGTTTCAAACAGGGTTAGGGAGGATATCAAGATAGCCATCAGGGCCATCAGAGATAGAAGGTCTAGCAACATTTCCAGTAGCGCCAAGGGAGGGGTGGTAATAGCCAACACGGATAAGGAGTGGGGAGGAAATTTCATAAGCCGATGTTTCATATGTGGAAAGAATGGTCACAAATGCTAGGATTTCCCTGACAAGGGAAAGTTTCCATAGCAGCAGGTTTATCACTAGGAGGCCCATAGGCCTATCTTTCCCTAAGCTCTTCCATCACTACAAAACATGCCAGCCTTACCCGCCAGTCACGTAACCCCACCTCATCAGGGGAAATTATAGTATGGGCGTGTATATAACGTCCATCAGGCAATAGTTCCTCATGCCCCACCTGCAGTTGAGGGTGAGTTCTCTATCCACTGTACTTTAAAGTGAATTTTATTTGATACTGGGCATCACATGCATTTGTATCCACTAGGTTTTCACGGACCATGCAATTACTAGATACGACAGATAATACGGTTACATGTGTAAACTCGCCATTTGGGTAATGAGACGTTGATTTTATTTATTTGTTGAGGTGTGATTATTAAGATTGGGAGCCTTATTTTACTTATTGATATGCTTGTATTAGATATGTCAGAGTATGATGCCATTATATGCATGGATTGGCTAGTCTCTTATCTGTCCATGATTGATTGCTATAGTAGGAGCATTGTGTTTGTTGTACCAGGCGATGAGATGCCTCATCCAGAGGGAGGCTCGTCCACACATTCATACTACTTAAAGGAGGAGACCTCTAAGGAGGTGGTGATTCCCCTAGATCCAATTCCATTCGTTTGTGAGTTCGTTGACGTGTTTTAGGAGATACCAGGATTACCACTTAGCAGAGAGATTGAGTTTGTGATTGACTTAGCACTGGGCACTCGGCCGATAGCTAGTATGTTTTACCGTATAGCTCCTGTGGAGATAAGGGAGAGAAGGGATCAGATTTAATAGCTTTTGGGACAGGGCTTCATTTGTAGGAGTACCTCACCTTGAGGTGACCCAATGTTGTTTGTAAAGAAGAAAGATGGGTCATTGAGATTGTATGTTGATTATAGAGACTTAAATAAAGTCATGATACAAAATAATTATCCGTTTCCCAGAATCGATGACTTATTTGATCAGTTGGCAGGAGCTGCCTCCTTCTCTAAGATAGACTTGAGGTCGAGGTACCATCAATTGTGAATCCAGGAGCAGGATGTGTCTAAGGCTACCTTTCTAATGGGATATGGATCCTAAGAGTTGTGGTTTATGCCATTCGGGCTAACCAATACTCCAGTTGTGATCATCGACTTGATGAATAGGGTATTCAGAGAGTTCTTAGATCAATTTGCCATTATCTTCATAGACGACATCCTGATTTATTCCCAGAGTGAGGAGGAGCATGCTAAGAATCTGGGACATGTTTTCCAGACCCTGCGTGAGCATCAGTTGTATGCTAAATATGCTAAATATGGATTCTAGCAACGAGAAGTGAATTTTTTGGGGCACATTGTATTTTGTAGGGGGATATCGATAGACCCAAGTAAGGTGTCAGCGATGAGGGAGTGGGGACAACCCATGACACCGACGGAGGTACATAGTTTCTTGGGTTTTACGGTATATTACAGAAGGATTTTCAAAGATTGCTGGTCCATTGACTAATTTAACTCATAAAGGCGTACCATATGTTTGTGATGATGCTTGTTAGTTAGCTTTCAATGAGCTGCAGGACAAGTTGACTTTAACACCAGTTCTTGCTCTACCCAGGCCAGGAGTGGAGTACCTGGTTTACATTAATGCATCCCTATGGGGACTTGGGGGAGTACTTTAGAAGGAGGATCAGGCTATAGATTTTGGTTTCCGCAAGCTTAAGACTCATGATAAGAATTACCCCACACACGACTTGGAGTTAGTAGTAGTCATGTTTGCCCTTTGAATTTGGAGACACTATCTTTTAGGGGAGAAATTTTGCCTCTTCACACACACTAAGTCATTATAGTACTTGTTCACACGGAGAAAGTTGAACATGCGTCATCCCTGGTGATAGAATTTTTGAAAGACTATCAATTTGATATCCAGTATCAGTCGAAGAAGGCTAACATGGTGGCAGAGGCATTGAGAAATACGCCAACGACTGAGGTGGTTGAGGTGTTGAATGTTAAATGAAAGGAGTTAGGACATCAGGAGGCAGTTGCCAAATCATTTATGTCATTTATGATAGTTTCACCCCATATTGTCACAAGGGTGGTACAGGCCCTGATAGCGGATCCATTTTTTCAAAAGAGGATTCGATAACTTTTAGCTGGAAGAGCAGAGTCTTACTCAGTGAGTTATGAGGGAGGCTTCGTTTCAATGGGAGACCGATTATTCCTGAATGGGAGGATTTGCGACAAGTGGTGATGAGAGAGTCCCATGGATCTCAGTTCGCGGTACACCCCGACAGGGATAAAATGTACTAGGATATGAGGTGGCAATATTGATGGAGTGGGATGAAGAGATACATTGTCGAGTTCGTCTCAAAGTGTACCACCTGTCATCTAGTAAAGGAGGACCATAAAAAATCGATAGGGTTTCTTCAGCCGTTAGAGATTCCTATGTGGAAATGGGAGAGAATTTTCCATGGATTTTATTGCCGGGTTTCCTAATTCTTTAAGGGGGCACGATTATTTATGGGTGATTGTAGATCGATTGACTAAGGTAGCTCATTTTCTTCCAGTCCGTATGGACTACCCCACGACATAATATGCTCAGATGTTTATTGCCGAGACAGTGAGACTTCACGGGGTGCCCCTTGACATTGTGTCCGACAGAGACAAGATTTTTTTTGTCTAGTTTCTGGGAGAGCTTTCAGGAGTCCATGGGTATGGAGTTGAGATTCAGTATGACCTATCACCCTTGGATGGATGGGAAAACTGAGAGGACGAATCAGATGTTGGAGGATATGTTATGTATGTGTGTCCTTGATTTTAGGTGAGGCTGGGAGTAGTACCTTCCACTGGTGGAGTTTGTGTACAATAACTCCTATTAGTTTAATATTGTCATGGCTCCATTTGAGACATTGTACGGTAGGCCTTGTATTCCTCCTGCTTGTTGGATAGAGGTGGGGGATAAAAAGCTACTTGGGCCAGAATTGAATAAGGACACATTGTCCAGGATTTAGATGATTCGGAGTTGCATATGGGTAGACCAGAACATATAGAAAAGCTACGCCGATGCTAAGAGGTTCTTTCGGGAGTTTAGTGTGGGGGAATAAGTGCTACAACGAGTATCTCCTATAAAGAGAATAATGAGATTTGGGAAGAAGGGGAAGTTGGCGCTAAGGTACATGGGGACATTCCTTATCATCGAGAGGATTGGACCAGTGGAATATAGACTTGGGTTGCTAGAGCACTTGAACCGTATTCATGATGTGTTCCATATTTCTTCACTGAGGTGGTATCTTCGGGATGAGTTATCTCACACTCATATTGTGTTGGAGGAGATTGACTTACAACTTGATAGTTCATATGAGGAGAGACCGATGGCTATGACCATAGCGAGAGGAATTGAGGTCTAAGGTTGTTAGACTTGTACGTGTCGAGTAGGAACATCATAATGTCGACGAGTCTACTTGGGAGCACGAGGATGAGATGCGCGAAAAATATCCAGAGTTATTTGTACAAGGTATTCTTTTTTCTGAATTTCTGGATGAAATTATGTTATTTGGGGCGAAGTATGTAACACCCCGCATTTTTATGATTTTTAAATGTGGGATTAATTAAATTAAATATGGATAATTTATTGTAAATTAATCCGTTTTAAAATAAATATTAACTAGGGAGACAAGGGTTAGTATTTATTGATGTAAATTATATTGATATTACTGAGTTAATAAAGTAATATATGATTATGAATATATTAAAGTTCTCATGAGTGAAAATACGACAAGTTATAATAATTTAGTCGGGACGTGCATGTCAGTCGGGTCGGGACTCAATTTAATGAAATAAAAAGTGATTTATTAAAGCGATCCATATGGTCATTTTAAGTGCCCTATTGAGTCCATAAGGTTCGAGATAGTAAAAAAAGTTTACCCGTAGGTTTAGTTTGGGTCCCGGGGCACTTTTAGGCCAAACCGGTATCCCGGAAGTGCATTTTAGTCTTTTGAAATTTTGGGGGAGTTAAACCCACGAAAAATAGGACCTTATATTTACGTCTACGTAAGAGAATTTAGAGTTAATATCAGTACAAAACATAGAAGGTCTATAGGAGGAAGAAAAAGAAGAATTTCCAAGGAGGCTATAAGATTTCTACTAATTTTGCTCCACCACTACCACCATCGAGTAGATCGGGGAATGAGGAGTATAATGATACAAAAAAGTGACAAAGATTCAGACCTTCAAATAGAGGCAAGTGTTTAATATTGCTCGCTATGATTTGATATATCTTCCAAGTTAGATTTAGGATGATATTCATGTGAAAATATGGAATTTGGCATAAAAATTTTGGAGAAACAAAGCATGTTCTTGGGTAGGATTCATGTCATATGTAATCCATTACACATGTATATTTAATTGATGACATATACCATAAAATTAGAGAAGAAATTTGGAAGAATATTTAGGTTCATGAACCAAGAGAATAAACTAGTGTTTTCAAAGATTAATCTTGAATTAATCTAAATTTAAGTTGTTCCTTGAAGATTTTATGATTCCTTTACGTTAGAATTCGTTCATATATGTCCCCAGGATCTTATGTATGCCCGATTTTGAGTTTGGTAGTGTTTAATGGTGATTTGGAGTGTTTAAGACTAATGAAACCCGTAACAGTTAGAGGAAAAAGACAACACCTATAGCGTCGAATTGATTCGGCTCAAGGCCGAATCGATTCGGAACAGAGAATCTATTCAGTTCCAGGAGGAATCATTTTGGCTTCCCTGAATTTGAAATTTTTTCTTAGAACTCACAGGGAACGATCGAGTTGACTTGGAATATAAATTTTGAGTGTAAATGAGGATATTCTAATGACTAGTAAACTAAAGTTGGGATTTCAACTTAACCACAAGGTACGGTATATAGCCTTGTTAGTTGGGTGTAAATAGGTAGTTGAATACCTAAATCGGGGAGTATATTAAGCCACAGATGTTTGAGAATTCTGGAGTTAGACAAGTATGATATAGATGGGATGACTAATGAATTTACTTAGTGTAAAATTAATAACATTACAAGTAGTGGGAAAGACTCGATTATATACGGTAAGGGGTTAAACAACATATTTAAAATACGAAATCTATTCGAGAGTAATATGAACTATGAATGGAATATTATAAGTAATGGGCTTACCTATTGTTTGATTTATTATGAGTAATCATACCTAGGCTACTTACTATTAGGGGAGGTTACGCGTCGTGGACAATCTTATTCTGATGATACCATTTAAGGGGATACTGAGTTGTACATTAGGACATAGAACATATGGACCGAGCTCCACTTGTGTGAACAAGGGTGTGACCGGTCATTTGAGTGCGTTAGGTATAAGCATAGCCAAAAGGCTTAGAACTATTTGACTTATGGTATGAGGGTGATACCCGTACCAATATCCTTATTTAGTATGTAATGTACCAGGACTTGATAGTAGAGTAGGTCCGCACCACAGGTCTCCACTTGGGGGTGCTGTGTACATATATATAATTGGAGTGATATATATATGTGTGTGCGTGTGTGTGTGATTCCACGACGAGTGTATTAGTAGAGATGATTGATAGTGATATCTAAATGATCCAATATAAATGACAACTAAATCTTTTAGTGGGGATTCCAAATGAGTATAAAGAATCGGGAAATGAAGAAATATATCTTATGGGTAGTACAGTTGGGCACTATAATTGATTAACTGAGATGAGATATAATCTAGACTAGTTATGTGACAACCCGAATATAATTATCTTCTAGTAGTAAAGACTACGTATGCAGTTGATAGGTATGCTAGATTGTATGTTAATGAGATTATTCGATTGCACGAAGCTACGGTATCTATTGTTTCAGATAAGGACCCTATATTTACAACCATATTTTGGGATAACTTGAAGTATGCTATGGGTACTAACTTAAATTTTAGTACCACTTTTCATCCTCGGACATATGGGCAGTCTAAAAGGACAATACAGATTTTGGAGGATACGCTTAGAGCTTGTGTGCTTGATTTTAAAGGAAATTGGGATGAATATTTGTCCTTGATAGAATCTGCATATAATAATAGTTTTCAATCTACTATTGGTATGGCGCCATATGAAGCGTTGTATGGTAGACAGTGCTGTACACCAATATGTTGGGGTGAACTTGGTGAAAGGAAGATAAAGGGTCCAAAATTAATTGAAGTCAACACTGAAAAAGTGAGGATTAGTCAAGATAGAATGAGAACAGCTCAAGGCAAACAAAAAAGTTAGGTGGATAAACGATGAAAAGATTTTGAATTCCAGAAAGGGGATTATGTGTTTCTTCAGATATCGCCATGGAAAGGAGTTATGAGGTTTGGAAATAAAGGAAAGTGAAGTCCACGCTATATTGGACCATATAAAATTCTTGAAAAAGTTGGGGTGGTTGCATACAAGTTTGCATTACCACCTGAGTTATATTGACTACATGATGTTTTCCATGTTTCTATGTTAAGAAACTATGTATAGGATCCTTCACATGTGTTGGTGGAATAACCTATTGAGTTAAAGGAACACTTGAGTTATGTGGAAGAACCACTTGCTATCGTGGATAGGAAGGAACATATATTGAGATCAAAAGTGATCCCACTTGTGAAAGTTGTGTGGATGAGGCATTCCATGGAAGAGGGAGTATACCACGAAGATGCGTTTTCTATATTTTTTATTCAGACAACCAAGGTATTTCAATTTCGGGGATGAAATTTCCTAACAAGGGGAGAATTGTGACAACCCGAATATAATTATGATAAATTATGTTTAAATCATGATTACCTTATGTGATATGGATAATATGTTATTAATTTATATAATTTTAAGTCATTATGTTTAGTCTAATCCTACCTTCATAAATCACGAAATATCGAATTAGTTACAATTATGAAATTTTGAAGTTTTCGGTAGGAATGTTCATGTTTAAGACTAGGTTTGACCTTTGTGACAAAATAATTGACTTGAGGTGAAAAATAGATAATTTTATATATGTGGGTTATGGTTGTAACACAATGAATGGTGTGTTGAATGGAGGTCCGAGCGAGAAGTTATGCTGGAAATACGAAGCAGGGACAAATTTTCCCATTCGTTAAATGATGTTTCGTCTTATTAGGCTAACAAATGGTGGATTTTGATTGGTTAAAGAAGGAGATTGGTTTTGGACGACTTTAAAGGCTTGAAATAATCCCCTAATTCAGAATATTTCAGCCATAAAATATTTTGGCTTGAGAGGAAGAGAGAATTGGAAAGTTTAGGAAGAAAGTGCGGAGAAAATTTGGGAAAAAATATGTGGAAATTATGTAAAAGTCCCGAAGGTAATACTAATCCAAAATCTTGTTATTTTTCTTGTATTTATGATTTATATTATATAAATACTTGATTATGTATTGACCTTTCATTCTTGGGTACATATGTATGAATATATGCAAGTTTAAACAAAGTTGAATGTGTAAACCCTTAAATTTCTTCATTTAGTAACCTTGTTTATTAAAACTTCCATATCTTTTTCTATGCTCACTGAAATTGATTAATTCCGGTTGGAGATCAAAAGAGATCGTATATGTGTGACATATCCAAAAGTCATGTGAAAATACCAAGAAATGAATCTTGGGTGATGGTTTGAAGTTAGGGTATGAAATCTGCCATAAGGGTGAAAGTATGCCCGCCATGTGTTCGATGTTTTGCTTGACATAGAAAACGAACCTTAAAATTTATGAAACTTTAATTTTGTATTTTTAAATATGTTTACTGATGTTGGGTGAAATATCATATAAATTAATGATGTAGAAAAATTATGAAAATTCCTGGAAGTTGAATGAACGATAAAAGAGCCTACAGGGCAGATTTGTTATGTGGTAAAGAAATGGGCATATCTTGCTCTAGGAGACTTGAAATCATGTACCGTCTTTTGTATTGGAATCCTAATATGATAAGGATTGAATTACCAATAAGAAATGAATGTATGTTTGGTCTATGATTTGAATATGTCAAATATATTAACATGAATTTGGATGGAACTTAACTTGTGATAAATGATTTGAATAGAATCATATGATACTTATGAATTGAGTTATGTTTGAGATATTCCTTGGATTGTTGATATTATTATGATGATACTAATATTTTAAGAATGATAGGAAAGGAATAAGAACCAGTTTAACAAGTGTCGAACAAAGGAAAAGGAAAGCATATTAAATTACCAAGGTGAGTGTACTTATGATTTGTTTCATATATAAATATGAATATAGCTCTAAGAGCGGATTTGTTTGAATACTTCGGTATTCAGGATTTGTTTGGATATTAAAATATCTAGGATTCGTTTGGGTCTCATGATCTAGGATTTGTTTGAATACTTCGGTATTCAGGATTTGGTTGGATAATAAAATATCCAGGATTTGTTTGGGTCTTATGATCCAGGATTGGAATTAGACAAAGATCCAATGATTTGTTGGATCTTATGTTCCATGATTTGTTATTGCCAATGGGAAGACTTATTATTGCCAATGGCCAGAATTACTATTGCCAATGGGAAGACTTCTTATTACCAATGGACAGAATTAATATTGCCAATGGGCAGACATACTATTACCGATGGGCAGAATTATCATTGCCAATGGGTAGAATTATTTGGTCCTTATGATCCAGGATTTGTTATTGCCAACGGGTAGGATTGATTGGATTTAATATCCACAAATTTGATAAATAACTGTTAATTCATTGTATGGAAGGATTGGTTGGATTAATATCCACAAATTTGATGTATAACTATTAATTCATTATATGGAAGGATTGGTTGGATTTAATATCCACATATTTGATATATATAATTGTTAATTCATTGTATGGAAGGATTGGTTGGATTAATATCCACATATTTGATATGGAACTGTTATTTCATTTCAGGGAAAGAGTACCTCACTAAGCTTAATGCTTATGGTTTATATTTTGACATTTTCATAGTTGTAAGCTGCCATCTAGGATGTCATATGATCAGTGATTTGAGAGTTGCACCGTTAGACATAGATGAAGATTAGACATGGGGGTTTTGTCATTGTGACACTAAGGTTTTAATACACTCACATATTGTATATATTGAGTTAGCATGGATTGAGTTGATCATAGTTAATCACATTATTGTATGCCTGCTTAATTATGACTCTTATATTGATTTCGGTATGGAATAAGAATAATATTATGTCAATTGTGAACATTATGTAGGAAAATATTGATAAATGAATTATATTTCCAATGGGATTAAGATTATCATCTAATTATTCTAATAAGAAATGATTAGTATGGATATTCTGTTTGGGGTGTGACAATTAGTGGTATCAGAGCGTCTAGGTTATTAATTCTGGATTTGTGTGACGGTTAGATGGCAGTTATTGAGTTGATTTGATATTTATGAATTATTTATGTACTAACCAATAATTTAGTATTATAAACTGCTTGTGTTGGTTGTTATAACTCGGTTATTATTGATGAAACCTGAGGCATGTGACAAGCTAGTGGTTCCAGGCCAGGTGGATGAGTCTTTACGATGAAAGAAGCTCAGGTTACTTCGGATGTGGTGACAGGTACACTTTCTATTACTAATAGAAGTGCTTATGTTTTGATTGATCCCGGTCCCACATATTCTTTTGTGTCATATGCATTTGCTATATATCTGAATAGACCATGTACTCGTTTAGATGTGGGGTTGGTTATTTATATGCCTATAGGGGATATGGTTGTAGTTGAATTAGTTTTTGTGATTGTGTTTTGACTATGGGTGTTAGAGATATAGTTATAGATTTACTTCCATTGGATATTTATGATTTTTGATATAATTCTGGGAATGGATTGGTTATCAAAATATCATGCATCTATAGATTATTTTCGCAAAGAAGTTGTTTTTAAAATGCCTGGCTAGTTTGAATTATGAGGGGGGAAAGGAAAGTTGTTCCTAGTTACGTTATTTCTTCTATTTAGATGAGGATTTTATCAAGTAAGGGTTATGGGGTTTTATTGCATATGTTATTGACACTTAGATGGGGGATTTACAATTAGTCGATGTTCCTATTATACGGGATTTTCCAGGAGTGTTTCCTAGTGAGTTGCCTGGGTTACCTCCAGAGAGAGAAGTTGAATTTAATATTGAATTAGCACTGGGGAAAAACCTTATTTCTATGGCACCATATATAATGGAACCTATTGATTTGAAAGAACTCAAGGTTCAGTTGTAGGATTTACTTGATAGGGGGTTCATACAACCTAGTCTATCTCCACGAGGTGCACAAGTTTTAGTTTTGAAAAGGAAGATGGTACTATCTGCTTGTGTATTGATTATAGGAAACTGAATAGAGCTATAATTAAGAACAAGTATCCTTTACCTCGTATAGTCGATTTATTTGATCAGCTACAGGGTGCTAAAGTGTTTTCAAAGATAGACTTACGATCAAGTTATCATTAGTTGAAGATGAAAGAGAGTGATATTTCTAAAACTGATTTTTGCACTCGGTATGGTCATTTCGAATTTCTTATGATGCCTTTTGGAGTGACTAATGCTCCAGTTGTATTTATGGATCTTATGAATTGGGTACTACATCCTTTTGTTGATTCATTTGTGATAGTTTTTATTGATGATATTTTGATATACTCATATGATATGGTTGAACATGAAAAGCATCTTAGAACTGTTTGATTGTATTAAAAGATAAGAAGTTGTATGCTAAGTTCAACAAATGTAAATTCTGGCTATGAAAAGTTAAATTTTTAGGCCATGTTATTTCTGGAGATGGTATATGTGTTGATCCTAAAAAGGTGAAAACTATTATGAAATCGGAGAGGCCCAATAATGTGACTGAGGTATGGAGTTTTTCGGGTTTGCCTGGATATTATAGAAGGTTTATAAAGGGATTTTCTTTGACTGCCTTGCTAATGACTAAATTAACCCGAAAGGATGTGAAGTTTGAATGATATTTTGATTATGAAAACAATTTTAAAGAATTGAAAAAAAGGTTGGTAACTACACTTGTTATTACTATTCCACATGGTGGATATGGTTTTGTTATTTATACCGATGCTTTGCATCAGGGGTTGGGTTGGGTTTTTATGCAGTATGGTAAGGTTATTGCATATGCTTCTAGGAAATTACGTACACATGAACGTAATTATCCTACACATGATTTGGAACTTGCTTCTATTGTGTTTGCTTTGAAATTATGGTGTCCTTATTTATATGGTGAGGTATGTGAAATAATTACTGACCACCAAAGCCTTAAGTATTTATTTACTCCGAAGGATTTGAATTTGAGGCAGAGGCGGTGGATGGAGTTAATCAAGGATTATGATTGTACAATTCAATAGCATCCAAGAAAGGAAAATGTAGTTGCAGATGCTTTGAGTAGAAATTCTTCGGGCAGGTTATCTTGTACCCGATGTGCTAGAGTTACTCACATTATGAACTTGAGATTGATGGCCGTGGAATTGCAACTAGAAGATGGGGACAAATTCTTTACTCATGTAAGCGTGAGGTCATTGTTAGCTACTCGTATTCGTGATTTGTAAGGTCAAGATCATTTTCATGAGAAAAATGACAATATGTCAGAGATGGCAAGTTTGGTGATTCTTGTATTGTTAACGATGGCACTTTATTGTATAAACAATGATTATGTGTGCTTAATGTGGATGGATTGGAAGAGAAAATTTTAGATGAGGCTCATAATTCCATTTATACTATGCATACTGGTAGTACTAAAATATATAGGGATTTAAAGGAGCATTATTGGTGGAATAATATGAAGAAAGAAATAGATGATTTTGTTGTTAGATGCCTTATATGTCAACAAGTGAAAGTGGATCATCAGAAACCTACGGGTTTGCTTCAGCCATTGCCAATACCAGAATGTAAATGGGATCATGTAATGATCGATTTTGTAGTTGGGCTTCCTCGATCTCAAAAGGGGTCAGATTCGATTTGGATAGTGGTAGACAGGTTGACCAAGTCAACTTATTTTCTAGTAGTCAAGACTATGTATAAAGTTGATAGGTATGCTAGATTGTATGTTAATGAGATTATTCGATTGCACGGAGCTAAGGTATCTACTATTTCAAATAGGGATCCTACGTTTACATCCATATTTTGGGATAACTTACAGTATGCTATGGGTACTAACTTAAAGTTTAGTATGACTTTTCATCCTCGGACATATCGGCAGTCTGAAAGGACAATACAGATTTTGGAGGATATGCTTAGATCTTGTGTGCTTGATTTTAAAGGAAATTGGGATGAATATATGTCGTTGAAAGAATTTGCATATAACAATAGTTTTCAATCTACTATTGGTATGGAGCCATATGAAGCGTTGTATGGTAGACGGTGTTGTACACCCATATGTTGGGGTGAAGTTGGTCAAAGGAAGATAAAGGGTCCAGAATTAATTGAAGTCACCACTGAAAAGTGAGGTTTATTCAAGATAGAATGAGAACAACTCAAAGAAAACAGAAAAGTTAGGCGGATAAACGATGAAAAGATTTGGAATTCCAGAAAGTGGAATATGTGTTTCTTCAGATATCGCCATGGAAAGGAGTTATGAGGTTTGGAAATAAAGGAAAGTTAAGTCCACGTTATATTGGACCATATAAAATTCTTGAAAAAGTCAGGGTGGTTGCCTACAAGTTAGCATTACCACCAGAGTTATATTGACTACATGATGTTTTACATGTTTCTATGTTAAGAAACTATGTAGAGGATCCTTCACATGTGTTGGTGGAATAATCTATTGAGTTAAAGGAACACTTGAGTTATGTGGAAGAACCACTTGCTATTGTGGATAGGAAGGAACAAATATTGAGATCAAAAGTGATCCCACTTGTGAAAGTTGTGTGGATGAGGCATTCCATGGAAGAGGCTACATGGAAGAGAGAGGATACCACGAAGATGCATTATCTGTATTTTTTTTTATTCAGACAACCAAGGTATGTCAATTTCGGGGACGAAATTTCCTAACATGGGGAGAATTGTGACAACCCGAAGATAATTATGATAAATTATGTTTAAATCATGATTAGCTTAGGTGATATGGATAATATGTTATTAATGTATATAATGTTAAGTCATTATGTTTAGTCTAATCCTACCTTCATAAATCATGAAATATCGAATTAGTTACAAATATGAAATTTTGAAGTTTTCGGTAGGAATGTTCATGTTTAAGACTAGTTTTGACCTTTATGATATAACAATTGACTTGAGGTGAAAACTTGATAGTTGTATACATGTGAGTTATTGTTGTAACAAAATAAATGGTGTGTTGAACGGAGGTCCGAGCGAGAAGTTATGCTGGAATTACGAAATAGGGGCAAATTTGTCCATTCGTTAAATGATATTTCGTCTTATTAGGCTAACAAATGGTGGATTTTGATTGGTTAAAGAAGGAGGTTGGTTTTGGCAGACTTTAAAGGCTTGAAATAAGCCCCTCCTTCAGCATAGTTCAGCCATAAAATATTTTGGCGTGAGAGGAATAGAAAATTGGAATGTTTAGGAAGAAAGTCAGGAGAAAATTTGGGGGAAAATCCGTGGAAATTACGTAAAAGTCCCGAAGGTAATACTAACCCCAAATCTTGTTATTTTTCTTGTATTTATGATTTATATGATATAAATACTTGATTTTTTATTAACCTTTAATTCTTGGGTGCATATGTATGGAAATATGCAAGTTTAAACAAAGTTGAATCTGTAAACCCTTAAATTGCTTTGTTTAGTAACCTTGTTTATTAAAACTTCCATATCTTTTTCTATGCTTATTGGAATTGATTAATTACAATTGGAGATTAAAATAGATCACATATGTGTGACATATCCGAAAATCATGTAAAAATACCCAGAAATGAATCTTGGGTGATGGTTTGAAGTTAGGGTATGAAATATGCCCTAAGGGTGAAAGTATGCCCGCCATGTGTTCGATGTTTCGCTTGACATAGAAAACGAACCTTAAAATTTATGAAACTTTAATTTTGTATTTTTAAATATGTTTACTGATGTTGGGTGAAATATCATATAAATTAATGATGTAGAAAAATTATGAAAATTCCTGGAAGTTGAATGAACGATAAAAGAGCCTATAGGGCAGATTTGTTATGTGGTAAAGAAATGGGCATATCTTGCTCTAGGAGACTTGAAATCATGTACCGTCTTTTGTATTGGAATCCTAATATGATAAGGATTGAATTACCAATAAGAAATGAATGTATGTTTGATCTATGATTTGAATATGTCAAATATATTAACATGAATTTGGATGGAACTTAACTTGTGATAAATGATTTGAATAGAATCATGTGATACTTATGAATTGAGTTATGTTTGAGATATTCCTTGGATTGTTGATATTATTATGATGATACTAATATTTTAAGAATGATAGGAAAGGAATAAGAACCAGTTTAACAAGTGTTGAACAAAGGAAAAGGAAAGCATATTAAATTACCAAGGTGAGTGTACTTATGATTTGTTTCATATATAAATATGAATATAGCTCTAAGAGCGGATTTGTTTGAATACTTCGGTATTCAGGATTTGTTTGGATATTAAAATATCTAGGATTCGTTTGGGTCTCATGATCCAGGATTTGTTTGAATACTTCGGTATTCAGGATTTGGTTGGATAATAAAATATCCAGGATTTGTTTGGGTCTTATGATCCAGGATTGGAATTAGACAAAGATCCAATGATTTGTTGGATCTTATGTTCCATGATTTGTTATTGCCAATGGGAAGACTTATTATTGCCAATGGCCAGAATTACTATTGCCAATGGGAAGACTTCTTATTACCAATGGACAGAATTAATATTGCCAATGGGCAGACATACTATTACCGATTGGCAGAATTATCATTGCCAATGGGTAGAATTATTTGGTCCTTATGATCCAGGATTTGTTATTGCCAACGGGCAGGATTGATTGGATTTAATATCCACAAATTTGATAAATAACTGTTAATTCATTGTATGGAAGGATTGGTTGGATTAATATCCACAAATTTGATGTATAACTATTAATTCATTATATGGAAGGATTGGTTGGATTTAATATCCACATATTTGATATATATAATTGTTAATTCATTGTATGGAAGGATTGGTTGGATTAATATCCACATATTTGATATGGAACTGTTATTTCATTTCAGGGAAGGAGTACCTCACTAAGCTTAATGCTTATGGTTTATATTTTGACATTTTCAGGGTTGTAAGCTGCCAGCTAGGATGTCATATGATCAGTGATTCGAGAGTTGAACCGTTAGAAATAGAGCTGGGGATTAGACACGGGAGTTTTGTCATTTTGACACTGAGGTTTTAATACACTCACATATTTTATATATTGAGTTAGCATGGATTGAGTTGATCATAGTTAATCACATTATTGTATGCCTGCTTAATTATGACTCTTATATTGATTTCGGTATGGAATAAGAATAATATTATGTTCATTGTGCACATTATTTATGTAGGAAAATATTGATAAATGAATTATATTTCCAATGGCTTCAAGATTATGATCTAATTATTCTAATAAGAAATGATTAGTATGGATATTGGGTTTGGGATGTGACAAGTTAGGCGGTTAACATAACTATCTGGGTAAGAGTAGCACATTAGGAGTGCACATTAGTCGAGGTGCAAGGAACTTAAGTGAAGGCACGTGGTAGTAACATGTATTTAATATCTGATCTTCTTGCATTTTTAAGCATTTGCTAAATATGTTTTAAAATTATTTTTACTCGGTATTTGACATCTTTCTTCCAAATCTATTTTCTTTGTGCAAATTATTCTAGGTGTCCATCCACATGGATGCCAGGCTTAAGAGTTCCAGGTGATTTGATGTGATCCATCTGCGGTGGAAGTTGTAGGTCCTCGATATTAGATTCTTCCACTCCTATCCTTCTATCTTCCTTGTGCAGATATTCCAGTCAGGGAATATTTTCCACTCTAGACATTATTTATTTTAGAGTTATTGTAATTCATTTTTCTCTAGTGATGGGACTTGGTTTTATTTTAGATTACCGTATTTTAGGTTTCAAACTGGAGTGCTTATTACAGTTACTTTCATTTATTCATATACTTTGATATTTCAATATGTTGGTTAAATTATGATGGTGAATGTGTTATCGAATTATGTAATCGTTTTATATCAATGCATGTTAATTATAAAAATTAAATTTGACAACATCTTTTCAAATACTAGATGGTTACTATATATTAAAAAGTTTTTTGACCGTGATGTTAAGAATAAAACAATCTGGATATTATGTTTTTAATTTGATAAAGGCCTTATAAATCGATATTTAATTAAGTGGGGTGTCACATTTGTTGGGAAAATAAGGCCCCTATGAACCTCTCTGTCGAAGTAAGGTAGAGAAGAAGCGGTGCACCCACTATTGGCGGTACCATAGTTGAGGGTGATGCTAGTATCTCTTTAATTTTAGCAAGGGCCTTATTCTGTGCATCCCTTTATGCCCAATTGTCTTTTTCCTTCATCAACAGAGAAAATGGGTGAGTCACCTCTGCTGGTGGTGGTATAAACCTTCTTAGGTAACAAACCTTCCCTAAGAAACTTGTAAGTTTTCTATGGATCTTCGATGATGTTATTAGTAGGATAGCCTTTTTATTTTCCTCGTCTACTTTCACCCCATTCAGATTAATTAAAAAACCCAGGGACTTTCCAACCTTTACTCCCAAAGCATATTTTGAAGGGTTCATTTTCCTCTTATACATGCAGCACCTATCAAATGCTCTCCTTAGGTCTTGGATGTTCTTGATCTCTTTCTTTGATTTCACGACTAGGTCATCCATGAAGAACGCTAATATGTACTGAAACAAATCACAAAATATTTCCACCATAGTGCATTCGTACGTGGTTCCCGCATTCTTGAGTTCGAATGGCATAACCTTGTAGCAAATATTTCCCAATTGTATGCGAAAGGGTGTCTTTTTCGCATTGGATGGATACATTCTGATATGAATGTATTTGTACACACCACATTCTAGGAGACTCCTATACATCTCCTTAGGTCCTTAATACTTCCCCATTTGGCATAGAACCCAATTTCATGCTCTGAGTACCGATCTAAAGCCCACTAGGAGCTCCCGATCCCCGTTATACTCTAATTAAATTCCTCGTTAGAGTGTAAGCTCAATTAATTTTTGAAGGGCTCCGAATCACCTTTCCAACGGTCCATCCCATGTGCGAATGGGCCTTATGGTTCAAACAAATGGTCCGTTTTACTATCGAAAATCGATCTAGAGGCCATCCGGCCCTTCTGGGCCCCATTTTGACCCCAATCATCTTCCTCGTTCGAGAAAAATCTCAATAAATCTTCAAAGGGAGCTGAATCACCTTTTCAAAGTCCCATTCTATGTTCGAATCGGCCTTCCGTTAAGATGAAAAATTCGTTTTCCCTTGAAAATTGATCCGAAGGCCACCGGGAGGTCCCAAACTCTGTTTGACTCCCATGAACTCTTTAGCTCGAACGATACTCAATGAATCCTTAAAGGGAAATGAATACTTTCCAACACTTCATCCCATACGCAAATTATCCTTACGGTATAGACAAACGACTCGATTTACTCTAAAGGGTTACCATGCACTTCCAGACCTTGATTGACAAAGGTTAACTCTTCGAACCGAATGAAGATGAATGAATCATTGAAGGGATCTGAATACCATTTTGTAAAGGCCCATACCATGCGCAAATATGTCTTAAGGTTTGGATGAATGATCCATTTTCCTTCGAGAATCTCTTATCCAAAAGACCGTCGGACGCTTCCGAGCCCCTTTTGATAAAAATAAACTCCCGAACTCGGGAGCGGCCAAATGGATTCTTAAAGGGAATTGTATACCCTTTCCAACTGTATGCTCCGTGCATGATTCATACTTATGGATTGCGTTTTATAATTGTTTTTTTACGAAATATTCATGAGGTTTTCGAATGGCAAACCTATTTCCCTACCTATCAGCAGTGTGTCTGGGGATTCTTCCGATAGGTAGGATAAGGACAATACCGATCGGCAGCCCTTGAATCTATATAAGGAGAGAATGAGCTCACATTGAAATGAGCTCGCAGAAATATGCCACTCAGTGATCTCAGCAAAGTTCTCTCAAAGTCAGAATGGGTTCTCTATTGAAATCTTTCCTCCACATTCCATCCACATCCCTTTCATACCCAATTTAGCAAACATCCTTCCCCTTTACTCCTATAATATCCATCCACTTGCGAGGGTATCTTTTTTAACAATCAAGATCAATCTTCAAGTGTCCAAAAAAGGTACAAACATATTCTATCTTTTTTAAATTTCCATATTTTTGTTTCACTTATCTAAGCTTTACTTTGGCATTTCATCCTTGTTAGTCCATACATATTAATAATCTCACTTTTTCATTTGTAGTATTGCACATAACATATTTTCTATAAAAAACAAAAATAAGAAAAATAGGGTTTTACTCATAAATTCCAATAGGGGCTAACCCTATCAATCCGATTACTAAATTTCAATTTATTTACATACCCCCATGCTTGAATTTGCTTCTTTCAATTCATTACCATTTTGGGAGAGGATGACCGTTTTAAAAATGCCAGCACTAGAAATACAACATGAGATAAATGACATGCATCTTTTTAGATTTATGGTTGATCCGCTTCCCTTTTCGACAAGGAATTATTTCTATGACTGAGTCTAATAAGAGCATAACCCTCACAGTAATGTCAAATAAATACATATGTTTATGAATATGCATTTTATGACCGAGCTAGGGCTATGACAACGTCAATAAGGGATACTGGAACACATAGTCTTAAAAAAGGCCTTTCCTATCGTTCACCAGAAGAACCTCGATTGGGGAGAAGCTTAGAAGATTCCAAGACTATTTTGAGGGATTCTCTGAATGGGAGATTCTTAAAAGAGGGTGAAGAATTTTCCTTCTTTGTCTTTCTTGAACCATGGTATGATCAAGTAGATAAGAAGATAAAGCCAGGAATGGAAATATTCTTTCCAGATAACTACTCCTGGGTCGAAGACTCTCACCATCAAGTGAAACCTCTCACTCAGAAAGATGTAGCCATTAATTAGGTCTCTAAGGTTAATGACCTTGAAGACTCATTCAATTTGTCAAAAATGGGGCTGACACTCTTCATGATCCATTCAGGAACTACATTATTAGACCCATCCACTCGGATTAAGGACACTAATGATCCTCTCCTTAATTGGAATGTTGTACTAGTTTTGCATGTTAAAATACAACCCATCACAACTGTTTACCCTTTCACTTCTTTTGTTATTGTTCCTCCATTTCCTGATAACAATGTAATCGAGACCTCTTTTGGCGAAGTTCTCAATGTTATTTTCCCCGAAAATGAAATAAATGAAGATTTTGAGTAACTTGCTACGCCTTACAATAATTCTCCTTATCCTAATCATACTCTTGATGATGATGATTTTTCAAATGAATAATTTTCAACAAAACTTAATAAGGTTAATAACAAACAACATAATCGCGTTCAAATTAGTGAGGATGAAACTATTTTTATTAATCTCGGTTTTAGTCGCCAACAACGTGTGATTAGGATAGGGTCCACCTTTGATGAGCATGAGTGAGTGTACTTCGAAGATCTTCCGAAGGAATTTGTGGATGTCTTCACATGGTCCTATGATAACATGCCTAGTATCGATCTCGAGATCGCCCAATACTAGATTCCAACTCTCTTAGAATGCAAACCGACTAGAGAGAAACTGCAAAAGCTCTGTAAAAATGGTCACTTAAGGTCAAAGAAGAGGTTATAAAATAGTTGAACATAGGCTTCTTTTGGGTTATCGAATATCTCACATAGCTATCCAACATTGTACCCATACCAAAATCAGGTAGAAAATCCAGCATGTGCGTCGACTATCAGGATTTGAACAAGACATCTCCGAATGAAAATTACCCATTGCCCAACATCAACATAATTGTGGACAACATAACAAGTTATTCTCTCAATTCATTGTAACACCCCATATTTTTTAGCATTTAAATAATTATGTGATTTATAATTATTGTAGGCTAAATTGAATTAAAATATGAGATTTAATTGTTAATTAATCAGAATTAAAATAGATAGATATTAACTAGTGTGCCGGTGTTAATACTTATTGATTAAATATTACTGAATGAATAAGTAATATGGGATTATTGAATTTGATAAATTGTCGGGAATGAGAAATGCGACATTTGGTAATTTAAGTCGGACGCGCGTGTGAGTCGTGTCGGGACTAATTAATTGAAATAAGAAGATAATTTATTTTTATAAACTAGTATGGTCATTCTGAGTGCGTCGTTGAGTCCGAAAGGGTTGAGATAGTCAGAAAACACTACTCGGGTATTTTATTTAGACTTCGAGAGATTTTAGACCAAATCGACACCCCGTAGGGGTAATTTTGTAATTTGGGTATTTGAAGAATTAAAATGGACGAAAATCAATAATTAAATAGAAAAGGTACGTGGGTGAGAGGTTACCTATCATTTTCTAAACCTAAGTTAGAGAGAGGGAAAACCTAAAAGGGAGAAGAAGAACTCCATAGGTGTTCTTAGAGAAAGACTTAAGCTTTCACATCAATAGTTCCACCCATGCGTAGATCGAAAAGTGAGGAACGCACCAATACCAACATCATCAACGGATCAGACCTTTGAAAATTGAGGCAAGTGTTTATTACTTACTTTTCTTTAGCAATAACCACATTCATGTTAGTATATGGATGATATAAACATGTATTGTTCTTAAAAGTGATGAAAATTGGAGATTTAGAATGAATTATTTGAATTTGAGATTAATTAGATTGAACCCTTCATGTATGTAGAATAGAAATCAAGTTTTGATGAACTTACGTGAAGAATGAATCCTGAAATCATGTGTTCTTGAATTAGAATTCAAAGAGCTAGGGTTTTAGTAATTAAATTCGGGATTTCATGATTCTTTGATGATTTTTAATGATTTACTGATTCTAGGATGTTAGAATCCATGTGTAATTGTTAGGATTCGATTTGGGACTGATTGATTGGAGTTTAGGATGATAATTTAGAGGTTTTAGGGTTGAAAAATGATGAAAAATGGAGCTATCAAAGGTTGAAGACGAAACAATGCATCTCGTGCGATGTCACACGTACTCATTTGAGCGAGATAGGGATGACGTGCGAAGTCGCTCAAACGACATGTGGTAGTCATTCAAACGACATTACCATCTAGTTCGAGCGACGGGGTGAATTTTTGGGTATATTCTTAGGGGAATTTTTGGAATTTTCCAGTCTATTCGAGTGAGAGATTTTGCCAGTTAGTAGATTTGAAACGAGACAAGTCTATGAGGAGGTATCTGAGTTTTATACTTAAATTAACCCAGAAGGAAGAGTTACTTCAGAAATTACTAAAGAGTTGTGATAATTTAGTAGTACTATAAAATACATAATAATGAGAATCAAATATGTATGGTAAGTATACAAAATGGCTGGGAGAAGACCTATAAATATTAATAGGATGTGTGGATTCCTATTACATGCTGCTTGCTATCTGGGGAGGTTGCGTAGAGACAATCTTATCCTGGGTGACCTTCGAGGGGATTATTGACTTGTATATCAGAACATAGGATTGTGAAGACTTATTTATGAGTTGATAAGGCAGCTGACTATGGGAGCATAGGTTTGTGCGTGACCCATAGGTATGTGAACTATGTTCGCCTCTACTATGTGTGTTTTGTGTATATGGTCCATGGGAGACTTCCGAACCGATAGTCCTTATTGGAGTACCGGGACATGATAACAGAGTATGCAATGCACTGCAGGTTTAGCCTTTGGGTGCTGTATTAGTATATGTAGATGATAGTGGTGAATATATATATGTGTACTTGTGTTACTCCTATTGTGAGATAATTGTAGGTTATTGGGATACTACAATCTCAAGTGACGTAAGCTGTGAATACTTAACGTAGTGTGATAACACTTAACTGAATTAATAAATGATGATATTAATAATGTGGAAAACTAGGAATTACTGGTTGCTACCATGAGGTATAACTAGAAGTATAAGTCTTTATTTAGTTAGAAGTGTTACAGATGGTTAGGTGAGAATAGATGTACGTTAGGCGTGCACAATAGACGAGAGGTGAAAATCTCATGTGAGAGTTCGAACTAACATGCATTTGATACTTGCTTTATTGCAAATTTTAAATACTTGCTAAAATAAATATTTTTACAAATTGGGCTCTTACTCGTTTCTTGTATCTCTTTTCTCTCTTGCTATATATATGTATTATAGAAGTTGCTCAGCCACAAGGACACCAGACTTAAAGATTTGGATTGCTTGGCGTGCTGCAGCTGTTGTGGAAGTTGTAGGTCTTTGCATTAGACGCCTCTATCATTTCACTCAGTTCTAGATATACTATCCATTTAGGGCATGTGTCTCCCATTCCTTAGACATTTTATCAGAGATTGTATTCAGTTTACTTTCCTTTCATTTCTGTTGGATTGTTGTTACTATGGTTCTTGGTTTAGAGTTTTGAACTAGAATGCTTTATCCAGTCTTCGATATTTCAGCATCTGATTATGATTCAGTATTTATATAAATTAGTTGTGTGTGGATGGATTATGTTTAAATTCTTGGATTTAATAATTGTATCATTCTTGTTAATTTAAAAAGGGAAAAATATTTTGACACTAGCTTAATTAATTATTAGGTGGTTAATAACGTTAATATATTTTCGACAGTGATGCTAAGAATGAACCAGCCGAACATTATGTTTTAAATTTTATAAAGGACTGATCACCTGATATTTAATTAGGCGGGGTGTCAAATTCATTCATCAATGGATTTTCTAGATAAAAGCAGATCAAGTTATACCTTGACCATCAAGAAAAAACTTTCTTCATTACACGGTTTTGTTATTTGGGCTCAAGAAAGCAGCGACTACCTACTAAAGGTCGTACACAACCATCTTGAATTATTTGATGCATAAAAATGTATATTTCTATGTAGATGACATGATTATCAAGTCTAAGACCCAAGAAGGTCATGTTCTAACCCTCTCGAAGTTCTTTGAATGACTATGGCGATACCAGATGCGGTTAAACCCAAAAAAATGTGTCTTCGGCTTCACAAAGGAAAGTTTTTGGGGTTCATGGTTAGATAAAATAGAAATGAGGTTAACCCTACCAAACTAAAAGCCAAACTCGAAATGTCTCTGCCGCAGTTAGAGATGAAAGTTTAGGAAGCTAGAGTATATCAGCCATTTTATCAGCCATCTGACTTTAATTTTTGAACCCATCTTTAAACTCCTCTGAAAGGATTCAACCAAAATATGGAATGAGGCATGTTAGGAAGCCTTTGACAAAATCAAGCTATACCTTTCTCGATCTCCACTACTCTTACCACTGCAACCTGATCTGCCTCTAATCATGTACTTGATCGTAACAGATACGATAACAGGGGCTTCACTAGACCAATACACTGAGGAAACTCACAAATAAAGAGCCATATACTATGTCAGTCAAAATTTGGCTGAGTACGAAGTCAACTACACCGCCTTAGAGAAAGAATGTGTTGCTTTAGTCCGGGTCACTCAAAAGTTACAACATTACATGCTTGCTTTTACCATTAGACTTGTGTCCCTAAAAAATCCCATTAAATACTTGCTTTAGAAACATTTCATGTCTAGATGAATGGCCCGATGGTTGATGTTTCTATCTGAGTTTGATATCACGTATGTTACGCAGAAATTCACGAAAGCGAGAGCCATATCCAATTACCTTGTTGACTACCCTATGGAAGAGGTTGATGTTTGGGTCTCTGAATTCCCGAATAAAGATATTCTCGGCACTTCTCAAGACAAACTTTAATGGAAAATGTTCTTTGAGGGTGACACCAATAAGAAAGAATACAACATTGGGATAGTCTTGATCTCCCCTGGTGACGCTCACACTTCCATTTCCATCAAGCTGGATTTTTCAGGCACCAAAAATATGATCGAATATGAGGCATACACCGTAGGCCTCAAAGTCCCCCTCAAGAAAGGTATCAATTAACTAGATGTGTAAGGACACAAATTTCCAATTGAGTCCATATATAGTTTTGGCTCAATTCTGGACAAAAACATTTATTCATAGGATTGTATTTAATTGTAATATTCTCAAGCCTATGAAGAGTTTGTTGAAGACTTAGCGAAAAAGAGTATAAAGCTTCATCAATATGCCGGTTTGCGTGCCTCGTTTCTACGTCATCAACCATAGTTCCATGCTCCCAACCTATGAATGCAATATTATATATATAGGAACTTGGAACTTGTTTATTGGGTGTTAGGTTTAATTAAAACTGTGTTTTGTTTTCATAATGTTTTCTATTAAAACTTATATAAAAGTTTACAAAAGTTTCTTGGCTTAAAAAGAATTTTTGAACAATCTGTAAGTTCGTTCGAAGTGTCGTTCGAACCACAAGTCGTTTGAACGAGATTGCCAATGACTTCCCATTATGGCATACTGGAACTTCGTTCGAAATGTCGTTCGAACGAGATTGTCGTTCTAACAAGATTTCTAACGAGTTCATATTGGAACTTCGTTAGAAGACTCGTTCGAACGAGAATGTCGTTCGAATGAAATGTCGTTCGAACGAGATGCCAGGCGGGAACAGTTTTTGGCAGTTTTAAGTAATTTTTCTCTCACTTCCCCACTTCTTTCTTAACCAACTTTTTTCAGACTTAATTATGTGCGGGAATCACTTTTGATAATACATCTTTTTCATATCCTGCTAACTCTTAGAGAGTCTTTTTAGAGTAAAATCAAAGAGGAAAAAAGATCATGTTTTGAGTGTGTTTTTATCAAAGAGAAAAATATACACCACTCTAGTTTTACACCCAAATTAGTTTCTTCCAAGTTCCCATATGCATATATCTTGCTTGGAGTTTGGCACCTCGTTCATCTCTTTCGTTCAAAGAGACTTTTCGGGTTTTCTTCTACATCCCATAAAGAAAGAAGAAGTGTTTTTGTTGCGGCATTACCCACTTGGAGAAAGGCTCCTTATTAGGGTGACGGTGACCATACAAAGTCCGATTGGTGGACTTCGAGACCGCGGTGGTGCTCCATGGTTATCCGCTATGAAGAGGTATCTACAAGAAGAAGCGTCGGGGTTTGAGAGGGATCGAGTCGTGTGTTGTAAGCCTTTCTGTCTTGTATTTGTAAATTCCGTATCTAGTGGATTTGTGGCTAGGGCCGTCCGAGGTTGTTTCCCGTCTTGGGTTTTTCCTCGTACATCGTGGCGTAGTGGATTAATTATTTATTTTATCTTTTGCAAAATCACCTAGAACGCATGCTTAGGTAAAAAGATAAAATTGGTTTAATTTAATCTCTACGTGTTTAATTTGTGTAATGTGTAGTTAATTAATTCAAGTCAATTAATTTAATTGTTAAAATTGGTTTGGCCTAATTTGGTTAATTGCAAAATATGACTTACGCGAATTCTAGGACTTGGATGAATTAATTGGTTTAAGTGAAATTAACATTTGCAATATGTTTTTTTTATTAATTCTCACTTGGGTTTAATTTTAATTTCTTAAGACAATTAAAATTTGTTTTTAAGTTGAACCATCACTCTACGCTTCCGCATCTCGATCTAACTAAAAGGAAATTTATATTAATTGAGAAAATTAAAATCGGGGGCCTATCCTTCTACAAATTGTATCAGAGCCAGAGCGATAATTTACTTCGTTAAAGATCTTTTAAATAATTTTTGGCTAAAATGGAATTTTCCCCATTTTCAAAATTTCCAATTTTTGATGGTTCAAATTACGCGTATTGGAAAGCGCGAATGAAATCGGCACTAAAATCTATCGACGAGAGAGTTTGGTTGTCTGTCGTTAATGGGTGGTCTCCACCAACTCATTTAGTTGAAAATGAACGTGTTCCCAAACCTGTCGATAGATGGACTGAGAATGAGTTTAAACTTTCAAATTTTAATTCCCGTGGTTTAAATGCCTTGTTTAGCGCTGTCAACACCGGATGAATTCCGACGCATTATGAACTGTGAGACCGCTAAAGAAGCTTAGGATATTTTACAACTCACTCACGAAGGTACAAGTTTCGTTAAAGCTTCGAAACTCCAAAACCTCACCAGTCAATTTGAAACTATCAAAATGAACGATAATGAAACTTTTGAAGAATTTTATGCTAGACTGTCCGATATTGTGAATTCATCTTTATACTTGGGAGAGAAAATACCCGACAACCGTGTTGTAAAGAAAATTTTAAGGTCCCTTCCCGATAGATTTATGCCAAAAATGACCGTTTTAAATTCTTTACCAACTTTAGCCTCTACGAAATTAGAAGAGCTTGTAGGTGATTTACAAACCTATGAACAAGACATGTTTCCCTTTAAAACTGAAAAGAAAATTGAAAAGGGCGTTGCTTTAAAAGCCCGAAAAGAGGTCAAACAAGTAGTAGAGAGCGAGAGTGATAGTGTCTCGGAAGACATGGCTTTATTTGCTCGTAAATTTAGAAAATTTCTTAAATTTAACAAAGATAAATTTAAAAATTATTTTAAGAAATTTGAAACTTCTAAGTATGAGAAAGACGAGAAGATCCCTATACCTATCAATGAATAGTTAAATAGGGACGAGTCTAATAGGTGTTTCGATTATGAGGGTTATGGCCATAGGGCTTCTGAGTGCCCCGATAAACTAAGGAAAGAGGGTAAACGACCTATTTCATATAATGCAACCCTTAGTGATAGTGATAAGGAAGAGGGACCCGATTCCCCCACTAAGCCAAATTTTGTGGCTTTTATGGCTAGTTATGTGAGCGCCGAAAGTGAATCTTCTCATGAAGATACTCAAACTTATGGCACTTCCGATTTCAAAGTTTTTAATTCCTTTTTTTTTATGATAGTGAGAGTGGAGAAGAAAGAGAGAGTGAAAATGAAGAAGAGGTTAATGTGAGTGATCTTCAAAATGCTTTTCAAGAACTTTATAAAGAATCTATTAAATTGAAAAGAGCTAATTTGAAGTTAGAAGCTAGTTTAAGAGAGAGTGTCAAGGTCATTGATGATAGTATGTTAGTAGAAGACCTTAGGACATGTGAGAGGACTCTTCAAGAGAAGGTTGAATATGTAGAAGGTGAGAGAGATAGCCTTAGGGGTTTAATGGACTCCTTGAAAAAGGAGCTTCTTGCTTTTGAAGAGCGAAATATTTTATTAGAGTCTAACATTTTAGAATTGCAAAATAAATTAAGAGACTCTAGTAATGTCAAATTTGATTTGGATTGTCGTTCGGAAAAATTAGATAAAATCTTAGGAACGGTCCAAATTAAAAATGGCATGTGTGGTTTAGGCTTCAATTCTTGTAATGAATCTACTATTAAAGCCAAAACCAACATTTTAGGAGAATCTACTAGGAAAGATTTTAAAGATCACTCCATAGGTAAATCTTTTCGACAAGTTTTTACTTGTTCACATTGTGGTCGAAAAGGTCATCTTAGGAAATTTTGTTTTGATCTTAAACGAAATCCTAGAAAATCCCAACGTAAAGCAACCAATGTATTTAAAATTCCTACACCCCAAGATAGTCATTCTTCATTAATTTGGGTTAGGAAATCCGACTTGGTTGCCTTGCAAAAATAGGGTTTTGATTATCATTTACTATCACATGCTTCCTCCCTTGCTAAATCTAAACGATGAATGTGTTAGTCATTTGCATACTTTAGCGTTTGTACTTCATGCTATATTCACATGCTAAATGTATGCTTCTTTAATCATTTTCTAGTTTATGCCCCATGCTTAATCACTTTCTAGAATAATGATTTTTGTGTATCTTTTGTATTTTATTTTCCTCATTTTGTTTGCATTAAATGAAAAATACAAAAAGACTGTTGTTTATCATTTGGGTTTTATCTCTCGATAATTTAAGCTTAATGAAAAATTCAAATGATTTTTGTTTGTCTTTTAAGTATATATTTTTTATTTTTGTTAAAAATTTTAAAAACTCAAAAAGATTTTATTTTTGTGTGTATTTTGGTTTGACACACTTTAGTGGCATATACTTGTGTTTGAATCCCATATTTTACGCTCTCATGTGGCTAGAAATTTTGGTTTAGATTATCAATCCTTATTAGAACGCATGCTTAAATAAAAAGATAAAATTGGTTTAATTTAATCTCTACGTGTTTAATTTGGGTAATGTGTAGTTAATTAATTCAAGTCAATTAATTTAATTGTTAAAATTGGTTTGGCCTAATTTGGTTAATTGCAAAATATGACTTAGGCGAATTCTAGGACTTTGATGAATTAATTGGTTTAAGTGCAATTAATATTTGCATGTTTTTTTTTTTTATTAATTCTCACTTGGTTTTAATTTTAATTTCTTAAGACAATTAAAATTTGTTTTTAAGTTGAACCATCACTCTACGCCTCCGCATCTCGATCTAACTAAAAGGAAATTTATATTAATTGAGAAAATTAAAATCGGGGGCCTATCCTTCTACAAATTGGTATCAGAGCCAGAGCGATAATTTACTTCGTTAAAGATCTTTTAAATAATTTTTGGCTAAAATGGAATTTTCCCCATTTTCAAAATTTCCTATTTTTGATGGTTCAAATTACGCGTATTGGAAAGCGCGAATGAAATCGGCACTAAAATCTATCGACGAGAGAGTTTGGTTGTCTGTCGTTAATGGGTGGTCTCCACCAACTCATTTAGTTGAAAATGAACGTGTTCCCAAACCTGTCGATAGATGGACTGAGAATGAGTTTAAACTTTCAAATTTTAATTCCCGTGGTTTAAATGCCTTGTTTTGCGCTGTCAACACCGGATGAATTCCGACGCATTATGACATGTGAGACCGCTAAAGAAGCTTGGGATATTTTACAACTCACTCACGAAGGTACAAGTTCCGTTAAAGCTTCGAAACTCCAAAACCTCACCAGTCAATTTGAAACTATCAAAATGAACGATAATGAAACTTCTGATGAATTTTATGCTAGACTGTCCGATATTGTCAATTCATCTTTATACTTGGGAGAGAAAATACCCGACAACCGTGTTGTAAAGAAAATTTTAAGTTCCCTTGCCGATAGATTTATGCCAAAAATGACCATTTTTAATTCTTTACCAAATTTAGCCTCTACGAAATTAGAAGAGCTTGTAGGTGATTTACAAACCTATGAACAAGACATGTTTCCCTCTAAAACTGAAAAGAAAATTGAAAAGGGCGTTGCTTTAAAAGCCCGAAAAGAGGTCAAACAAGTAGTAGAGAGCGAGAGTGATAGTGACTCGGAAGACATGGCTTTATTTTCTCGTAAATTTAGAAAATTTCTTAAATTTAACAAAGATAAATTTAAAAATTATTTTAAGAAATTTGAAACTTCTAAGTATGAGAAAGCCGAGAAGATGCCTATACCTATCAATGAATAGTTAAATAGGGACGAGTCTAATAGGTGTTTTGATTGCGAGGGTTATGGCCATAGGGCTTCTGAGTGCCCCAATAAACTAAGGAAAGAGGGTAAACGACCTATTTCATATAATGCTACCCTTAGTGATAGTGATAAGGAAGAGGGACCCGATTCCCCCACTAAGCCAAATTTTGTGGCTTTTATGGCTAATCATGTGAGCGCCGAAAGTGAATCTTCTCATGAAGATACTCAAACTCATGGCACTTCCGATTTCAAAGTTTTTAATTCCTTTTTTTTATGATAGTGAGAGTGGAGAAGAAAGAGAGAGTGAAAATGAAGAAGAGGTTAATGTGAGTGATCTTCAAAATGCTTTTCAAGAACTTTATAAAGAATCTATTAAATTGAAAAGAGCTAATTTGAAGTTAGAAGCTAGTTTAAGAGAGAGTGTCAAGGTCGTTGATGATAGTATGTTAGTAGAAGAGCTTAGGACATGTGAGAGGACTCTTCAAGAGAAGGTTGAATATGTAGAAGGTGAGAGAGATAGCCTTAGGGGTTTAATGGAATCCTTGAAAAAGGAGCTTCTTGCTTTTGAAGAGCGAAATATTTTATTAGAGTCTAACATTTTAGAATTGCAAAATAAATTAAGAGACTCTAGTAATGTCAAATTTGATTTGGATTGTCGTTCGGAAAAATTAGATAAAATCTTAGGAATGGTCCAAATTAAAAATGGCATGTGTGGTTTAGGCTTCAATTCGTGTAATGAATCTACTATTAAAGCCAAAACCAACATTTTAGGAGAATCTACTAGGAAAGATTTTAAAGATCACTCCATAGGTAAATCTTTTCGACAAGTTTTTACTTGTTCACATTGTGGTCGAAAAGGTCATCTTAGGAAATTTTGTTTTGATCTTAAACGAAATCCTAGAAAATCCCAACGTAAAGCAACCAATGTATTTAAAATTCCTACACCCCAAGATAGTCATTCTTCATTAATTTGGGTTAGGAAATCCGACTTGGTTGCCTTGCAAAAATAGGGTTTTTGATTATCATTTACTATCACATGCTTCCTCCCTTGCTAAATCTAAACGATGAATGTGTTAGTCATTTGCATACTTTACCGTTTGTACTTCATGCTATATTCACATGCTAAATGTATGCTTCTTTAATCATTTTCTAGTTTATGCCCCATGCTTAATCACTTTCTAGAATAATGATTTTTGTGTATCTTTTGTATTTTATTTTCCTCATTTTGTTTGCATTAAATGAAAAATACAAAAAGACTGTTGTTTATCATTTGGGTTTTATCTCTCGATAATTTAAGCTTAATGAAAAATTCAAATGATTTTTGTTTGTCTTTTAAGTATATATTTTTTATTTTTGTTAAAAATTTTAAAAACTCAAAAAGATTTTATTTTTGTGTGTATTTTGGTTTGACACACTTTAGTGGCATATACTTGTGTTTGAATCCCATATTTTACGCTCTCATGTGGCTAGAAATTTTGGTTTAGATTATCAATCCTTATTATGTTCTTTACCATATTTTATGGAGTAGTTGGATTTTGTATTGATTAAATGGATTTTATTTTTATATGCCTCTATTCACACATGCACGAGCTCTTTTGAAATTTTAATGCCACATGTTATATTTGAGCTTTGTGAGGTGTTCTCCTTCCAATCTTGTCATCTACATATTTGTGACTTAGGAGGACTAGTGCATGTCAAAATCCATTGCACGTGAGATTTGTGTGAAAAATGAAAACATGATAAATATAAATGTGCACGGGGAAGGGCTCCGAAAGGACTAAGTGTTCCTTTGACCGTTTTTGAATGGACCTAAAAGAAATACGTGGTCCAAAGGCCTAAAAATAGAAAATATGGAAATAAAAAGAAAAAACAATTGTCAAGGCCTATGTTTGATTTATATATTCATTCAAAATTAATATAACTGCTTATTTAGGGAGATTGTATGGTATATCAACGGTTTGCACAATGTTCGTTTATCCTAGTTGCGTATTTCTTGTCATGACTCTATTGGTTTGTAGAATCATCAATATGCTAGGCTTGTATGCATTGTGTATGTTTGTTTATTGAGTTCAATATATATTGTCACATGAGGTTATAATCAAATGTGATGAGGTTTGCAATCAAACGAGAACTCCGTGAACATGTTTTTAAGTGATTGGGTCTAAATTTAATCGTTACTAGTTCACACCCCTACACTTTCGTTTCCATATGACACATTTTTGCCATACGAGTGTGCAAACTTATTGTATTTTGTGTCATGTGTGTGTTTATATCTATATATATGTGTGTGTACATTCTTGATATATTTATAATACATATATATATATATATATATATATGATATTTTGTAATGCCTTTGCCTTGCTTTCTAGTCCTTCTATGCTTATACTTTAGTTTTGGTATCTATCTTGGATTAGTTATGCTTTTGTTGCCCATATGCTTTCATGTCTTATCACTTTAAGCTTCAACATGCATTTATATTTGTTCTTTATCCTTTGCCTATTCCTGAACAAAAAGGGGGAGAATGATAGGGGGAGAAATGGTATCTTATCCTATTATAATCTTATCTAAGTTTAGGAGATTTAACTTAGAGGGAGTAGCTAACTTCTTGGGTTAATCATTTTGATAAAGGGGAGAATTAATGTTGGGGGAGTATTTATTTTAATTTCTTTAAATACTTTGATATTCCCTATGCATTTGATGAGTTTTCTTAAGTGTGCAGGAATTCTTCTAAAGCGGCATCTTTCAATGGCAAAGCATTTGATCATTGGGTTGAGTCAAGTTTGGGTGGGTTATGTTTTGAGTCTAGTTGAGCTTGACGGCCCTTTAGGATTTTTGTATAGTTTTTGTCCCGGAATAGCCAAAGGGGGAGATTTGTAAGGACACAAATTTCCAATTGAGTCCATATATAGTTTTGGCTCAATTCCGGACAAAAACATTTATTCATAGGATTGTATTTAACTGTAATATTCTCAACCTTATGAAGAGTTTGTTGAAGACTTAGCGGCAAAGAGTATAAAGCTTCATCAATATGCCGGTTTGTGTGCCTCGTTTCTACGTCATCAACCATAGTTCCATGCTCCCAAGATATGAATGCAATATTATATATATAGGAACTTAGAACTTGTTTATTGGGTGTTAGGTTTAATTAAAACTGCGTTTTGTTTTCAGAATGTTTTCTATTAAAACTTATATAAAAGTTAATAAAAGTTTCTGGCCTTAAAAAGAATTTTTGAACAATCTGTAAGTTCGTTCGAAGTGTCGTTCGAACGAGATTGTCGTTCGATCCACAAGTCGTTCGAACGAGATTGCCAACGACTTCCCATTATGGCATACTGGAACTTTGTTCGAAATGTCGTTCGAACGAGATTGTCGTTCTAACAAGATTTCTAACGAGCTTCTAACCAGTTCATACTGGAACTTCATTAGAAGACTCGTTCGAACGAGAATGTCGTTCGAACGAAATGTCGTTCGAACGAGATGCCAAGCGGGAACAGTTTTTGGCAGTTTTAAGCAGTTTTTCTCCCACTTCCCCACTTCTTTCTTAACCAACTTTTTTCAGACTTAATTATGTGTGGGAATCACTTTTGATAATCCATCTTTTTCATATCCTACTAACTCTTAGAGAGTCTTTTGAGAGTAAAATCAAAGAGGGAAAAAGATCATGTTTTGAGTGTGTTTTTATCAAAGTGAAAAATATACACCACTCTAGTTTTACACCCAAATTAGTTTCTTCTAAGTTCCCATATTCATATATCTTGCTTGGAGTTTGGCACCGGGTTCATCTCTTCCGTTCAAAGAGACGTTTCGGGTTTTCTTCTACATCCCATAAAGAAAGAAGAAGTGTTTTTGTTGCGCAATTACCCACTTGGAGAAAGGCTCCTTGTTCGGGTGACGGTGACCATACAAAGTCTGATCGGTGGACTCAGAGACCGCGGTGGTGCTCTGTGGTTATCCGCTAGGAAGCGATATCTACAAGAAGAATCGTCGGGGCTTGAGAGGGATCGAGTCATGTTTTGTAAGACTTTCTGTCTTGTATTTGTAAATTTCGTATCTAGTGGATTTTTGGCTTGGGTCGTCCGAGGTTGTTTCCCGTCTTGGGTTTTTCCTCGTACATCACGGCGTAGTGGATTAACTGTTTATTTTATCTTTTATAAAATCACCTAGAACGCATGCTTAGGTAAAAAGATAAAATTGGTTTAATTTAATATCTACGTGTTTAATTTGGGTAATGTGTGGTTAATTAATTCAAGTCAATTAATTTAATTGTTAAAATTGGTTTGGCCTAATTTGGTTAATTGCAAAATATGACTCAGGCGAATTCTAGGACTTGAATGAAATAATTGGTTTAAGTGCAATTAATATTTGCATGTGTTTTTTTATTAATTCTCACTTGGGTTTAATTTTAATTTCTTAAGACAATTAAAATTTGTTTTTAAGTTGAACCATCACTCTACGCTTCCGCATCTCGATCTAACTAAAAGGAAATTTATATTAATTGAGAAAATTAAAATCGGGGGCCTATCATTCTACAAGATGCCTGGGGGACTCTGCTCTCATCATTGGTTAAGTCCTTAAAAGATGGAATGCCAAGGATGAGAATCTCTTACCCTTCCATGCCCACCTAGAAAAGCTGGCCTCCTAGTTTCGAGATATCACCTTCCACTACTTTCCTCACATTAAAAATAGTTTAGCAGATTCCCTTGCAACCTTAGTCTTCATGATCATTATGCTCAAGGGAATAACAATATCCCCATTCATATTCCAAAAATAAGCTTTATCAACCCACTACTACTACATAGAGCTCCTCACATAGGATGATCCCGAAATGACCGGGTTCTGGTCTACGATAATTAGAGCCTCCTAAAGCATGAAAAGTATCCCCAAGATGCCAAAAGGATGTAACAACCCGAGGTCTCAGAGACGATGACTTATTTATTTTGGGAGAAATAAATATTATTTTATTTGGAGAATAATTAAATTGGCAATTGAGGTCAAAATTTGAAGTCGTTAGGAAGTGCGTCGAATGGCAATTCTGAGGGTACCATTGTTTCCGGAAGGGTCGAGAAAGTCGAAATGACTATACTTGGGGCCTAATTGGGTTCCAAAATAAATTAGGACCGTTTGACTCGAATTAAAGTTATTGAGTCATTTAAAGTGTGTATTATCATTTAAAGATGTGTATCTTGGGAAAATAGGCTTAATTAGCCTACGGGAGATTTATTTCTCCTCAGAGAGAAAGAGAAATAGAAAGAAAGAAAGAGAGAAGAAGAAAAGGAAGGAGAAAAGAGAGAGAAAGAGGATTTTTCGGCATCCACGCAATCTCAAGGAGGATTCAGACCCTACGAACCCGAGGCAAGTGATTAAACTTGCTAAATAATTGTTGTGTACCAATTATTTCATGATTTCTGGATTGATATTATGGGTTTTAGGTTTAGTTTAACAAAACCTAACTTTTCGGTATAATCTTACATTTGATATGTAGATCTTTGATTTGAAGATAGAAATTAGTTTATATGTATTCTAGGATGAATATTAATGATATATATGAGATTAGGTTGAAGAGAAATGGGGAGAAAAATGATTAAAATGGATTTTGGGATTTTTTGGTTTACTAAAAAGTAGCCATTTTTGAGGTTTCTGAAGGGCCGAATCGATTCGGCCTCCTACCGAATCGATTCGAAATTGTGCAAGTGCCCAGGTCAGTCAAATCGATTCGGCCTGTGATAGAATACCAGGTCTAATGATCCGAATCAATTTTCCTTCCTGGCCGAATCGATTCGCTGGGATGAATCGATTCGAAATTGGCCCGAATCGATTCGGAAATAGGGCTTTTTCAAGGGATGTTTTCTAGGAAGAATTTCATCCCGTTTTGTTCGAGGTTATCGATTGGGGACCTATATAGGAGATATGTGGAGTATGTTTTGGAGACTTTTAGAGGTTTTCACTTATAATAAATGATTGGAGTCATACTGACTATATTTGAGGAATACCGACTAGATATTTTGGTATTTTCTAAGTGGGGAAGCCCACCTTGATTTGGATATTTACTTGGAGATAATAATTACAATTCATATGAAAGAATGAGAATAACATAGAGCTACCGGATCTTAGGATCCAATCCCAAATGGGATAACTTTATAGGTTCATAAATTTAATTGAACCCTATTATGGATGGAGAATTATAAATGCTAATTGATGTGCATACGGATATAGAAATATCTTTAATGATGATTATTTTGGGAGATATCTCACATGATGAGAAATGCTAATAGAAGCGACATGTGAGCTTCAAACGAGAAATAGTATCGCATATACTAAGTGGGGAAGATGTGTGAGAATTAACGATTAGTGTATCATGAGAGAGATATACTAAACAATGATAATAATCTATTGCGCCTAAGAGCGTATAATGAAATTGAAAATGATGTGGCAGGTATACCTTATATGATGGTATATCTTTATTTATGTGATGATATATGTACACCTTATATGTTGGTATATATATATATATAGTGAAGCATACCCCGTCCTTGTTATCATTGGGAAGTTGCGTGCGTTAAGGGTGAGCATCTCGGCTCAAAGAGCAGGGTGTGGATAGTCCCCAGGTCATAGTCATCCATTATGATTATTATGTGATATATATGCATTATTTTGGGGGTGAGAAGTCGGGGGTATGTGACGTTCTCACTTGTCGGTTAGGAGCTATGACCGCTTCCCGGACGTTGTGTGCGTGAGTTGATCAGGAGGTGGGTGTCGTTGAACCCCACCAGGTGGCCCCAATTTGCTACGTTTATGGGCTACTGGAAGATGATAGCATGTGAGCCTGCGTCCTTCGAGTTATGGCTCGGTTGGATGGTTATTGCTACTTGTGCTTGTACTTGGGTATCAAGGGCATAATGGACCTCAACGACCTACATTGCCAGGATTAGTGTATCGAGGGGGGGGGGGGGTTCCTTGTTTGGATTTCGCCTCAGCAATATATCCCACGCACGAACCGCAATATAATGTTGGAACTTGGGGATAAGTTAGTCCTTAATGCTCATACTTATATATATATATATCACTTATCCCAACAATCGACAGTGCCAGGAGTAGTGTAACGGGGGGGTTCTTTATTTGGATTTCGCTTCGGCGAGACGTCCCACGCATGAAACGTCATGTACTGTTGAGAATTGGGAATATTAATTAATTAAAATTTGGATAATAATTTGGATTACATGCATCTCGCATTGAGGGCATAATGAGCCCCGAGGATCAATACGGTCAGGAGTAGTGTAACGGGGGGGTTCCTTGTTTGGATTTCGCCTCGGCAAGTAGTCCCACCCACGAACCACAGTGCCGTGTTGAGAATCGGGAGGAGTTTAGTCCTTAACTCTTGATGCTAATAACTCATATAAAATATATATACTGTTTACATGCCAAATAAGAGCATAACTAGAATATATGAAATTATAGTAATTGAGAATGATGATGTGATTATGAGCATGGTGATGCAACTTTACATGTTCAATAAATGAACATTATAAAGATAACTATTATACTAATGTTAGGGTATTCAATTCAAATAAAATATATAAGTGTAGATTAGGAGATAAGTTAGATGATTTCAATTAAATTATTCAATTGGGTTTAAGTTAGAATCCTTTTTCCTAAATAGAATTTGGGCATTCATTTCGAGATCACGTAAATACGTTCAACGCGCGCATTAGTGGAGGGGCGAGTTGAATTTTATGGAGAGTTCGATTCCATTAAATCATGTAATAATGCATTTATAATTATTATGCATTTTAATACACTTGCTATAAAATGTTTTTCAACTCGGGCTCTTACCCGTTTATATTTTCTCCCTCCATGTATATATTCTATTTCTTTAGGTGTTCCTCCGCAAGGACGCCCTTGATGTTTCTCCATGCAGTATTCGTTGAGCTGTGGCAGTAGCGGACTGTTGCGGCATTTTTCTTTAGTCGATTCCTATCTTCGTATATCTACATTAGGATTCAGTTGTATATTGAGTTTGGACTCTAGTTTTGTAGATTAACACTTTTACATTTCATCTCTCAGATTTTTGTATTGTTTGTGACCCGACAACATATTCAGGTATTTTTATTTGTACATTGTGTTGTACTCTTTCTTATTTTTGGAGTTTGCACATATCATTCACTTTAGTTAGATGTATATTGTGGGTTATGGCTGCATTATTGGTTTTGTTGTTGTTGTTAAATAAAAAGTTTTAAATTTTTGACAATTCGCTTTTAATAGTTTCGGGTAGTTAGCCTTATATTATGGTGTAATGTCAGTTGATGTTGAGATTGTGCCATCTGAGATATTTGATTTAATGTAGTATAGGGCTGGCCACCCGTTATTATTTTAAGAGGGTTGTCACAGATGGTATCAGAGCATCAGGTTCTAGTGTCTTTAGGATTTGTGTGTGCAACTGCGATCTTCCGTAAGTGTTCTTGATATAGAGCCTTATTGTTAGGACGATTACATTCATACGTCCATATTTCTTCTGCAATTTGAAAACATTTGAAAGGAGTTCTGACACAATTGTTTTTATTTCAGATGCCACCGAAGGGAGGTCGTTCAGGCAAGGCAAATAAAGGGGCTAAAGTGCAACCCCAAATGCCTTAAAGGAACATGACTACAGTTGAAGTTGTCAACATAGTGGCACAAGCAGTGACTGCTACCATTTCCACTATAGCGCAGCAACCTGCCGTTCGAGCAGCCCAACCCCATTTAGGATTGTCTTTATGGGAGAGGGTGAAGGAAGATTTTAGTAAGGGGCATCCTCCCGAGTTTGTAGGGGGAGTTGATGCAATGGCTGCAAGTCAATGGAAGAATAGTATGTAGAGGCATCTTCAGATGGTTGAGTGTAGTGAGGTACATAAACAATTTTTAGCCACCTTTAAGTTATCGGGTGCAGCTCTTTAATGGTAGGAGTCTGTCACCACATCTGAACAGAGAGACACTTTGCTTATAACAACATTTTGGGAACTTTTTGATCGAAGGTATTTTCCTTCCACGACTCAGAATGTGAAAATTTTTCAAGGTAATTGAACGGTGGCAGAATATGAAGAAGATTTTTCTAGATGGGAGAAATTAGTACCTGATGAGGTAAATATGGAGATAAGAGTATATCAAAGTTTGTTCGAGGATTAGATTGGAGAACTCGGCAACAATTGTTAGAGAGTCCCCAGTTAGTGACTTTCATCGAGGTAGTAAATGCGGCACTATTAAAGTGTCGCGAATATCGTCTTGATTTGCAAGAGGGTAAGAACTTTGGAGATTCGAGTTAATCAACTATGTTTGGCAAAGAGAGTGCCAGTAATGCGAGTGGGCGGAAAGAATTTGTGGGTATGTGTTTCTTTTGTAAAGAAATAGGTCATAGAAAGAGATATTGTCCTAAAAGAGGTAAAGTACCATGTTTTGATGAAGTTTTGGAAGTGCAACCACTACAACAGATACGAGGTCATTTTAGACCGGGGGACTATGTGTGGGAGCCCATAGATGAGGAAGGGCAATCGGACTAGAGATGGATAAGGTAAGTTAATTTTCCTTTATAAATAGGATTATTACTATGAAAAGTTTTTCTATATCATTTGGGAGATATTTATAAAAAGGGTAGTGCTATAGCCCTATTGTGTATGTAATAACCCTAAAAAAGGGGAATTTTTAGCAAGTTAGGCTCTTATGTTATTATCTTTCGATAGAATAGATAATTTTGTAATGTGCTCAAAAAGAGCTATAAACCTTGTGGTGATGTAAGGATGGTTATGGCATGATAAGTAGTAATGATAAAAGCTACTTCTTTTATATAGTCATGATAGACTTATATAATTGTTGTATTCCAGATATGGATGTGCCTTATAAATGGAAAAATATTGAAATGATGTAAGATGTTGTTTTTGGTTGAAGTTAAGTTTGTGGTTTGATGGGACGCATGAATTTTTGCTCATAATTATGCTAATTCTTATGAGCTACATATTGTTATATATATTATGATTTAAAAAGACCTTGTGTGGGACATAAGACACTTTATGTATGTATCGTAAGACATAACCTAAAATATTTTCAAAACTATTTTTCAAAATAAAACTTTTTCTAGGCCTTGGGCCATATCAAAATGATTTTTCCCCAAAATATTTTTTAACTCTAGTCCGGATTTAACAAACTCCCAATCCCCGACGTCGATACATAGTAGTGTATTGGGAGGGTTTCTTGTTTGGATTTCGCTTTTGTGAGACGTCCCCCGCACGAAAGTGGCGAATGTCAGGAATTGAGAGGAGTTATTTCTTTGGACCATTCAAATTTTTGCTCTATTAAAATTTTAGTATTATTTATATTATTGGAATTGTGGAATCTGGGGGGTAAATGAAGCCTCATTTTGTTTAAATACGAGTGCTAACTCGAATATAAAGGGTGTATGGGCGCCCTAGTTGTGGAAATTGGTTTTATGAAACTCTACATTGACTTAAAATAAAGTAAATTAAATAAATTAGTCGTGGGAAGTTAGAAGTTTGGAGATAGGATTAGTAAGGATGGGTGTAGTAAAACTAGTTGAGCTTTGGAGAATTAGGCTTAGCTAAAATTTCGCGGACGAAGTTTTTGTAAGTGGGGAAGTTTGTAACAACCCGAGGTCTCGGAGACGATGACTTATTTATTTTGGGAGAAATAAATATTATTTTATTTGGAGAATAATTAAATTGGCAATTGAGGTCAAAATTTGAAGTCGTTAGGAAGTGCGTCGAATGACAATTCTGAGGGTACCATTGTTTCCGGAAGGGTCGAGAAAGTCGAAAAGACTATACTTGGGGTCTATTTGGGTTCCAAAATAAATTAGGACCATTTGACTCGAATTAAAGTTACCGAGTCATTTAAAGTGTGTATTATCATTTAAAGATGTGTATCTTAGGAGAATAGGCTTAATTAGCCTACGGGAGATTTATTTCTCCTTAGAGATAAAGAGAAATAGAAAGAAAGAGATAAGAAGAAAAAATAAGAAAAGGAAGGAGAAAAGAGAGAGAAAGAGGATTTTTCGGCATCCACGCAATCTCAAGGTAGATTCAAACCCTACGAACCCAAGGCAAGTGATTAAACTTGCTAAATAATTGTTGTGTACCAATTATTGCATGATTTGTGGATTGATATTATGGGTTTTAGGTTTAGTTTAACAAAACATAACTTTTGGGTATAATCTTAGATTTGATATGTACATCTTTGATTTTAAGATAGAAATTAGTTTATATGTATTCTAGGATGAATATTGATGATATATATGTGATTGGGTTGAAGAAAAATGGGGAGAAAAATGATTAAAATGGATTTTGGGATTTTTTGCCTTACTAAAAAGTAGCCATTTTCGAGGTTTCTAAAGGGCCGAATCGATTCGGCCTCCTACCGAATTGATTCGGAATTGTTCAGGTGCCCAGGTTTGAGTGACCGAATTGATTCGGAACCCAGCCGAATCGATTCGTCCTGAGACAGAATACCAGGTCTGATGACCCGAATTGATTCGCCTTCTTGGCCGAATCAATTCCGTGGTACGAATCGATTCGGAATTGGCCCGAATCGATTCGGAAACAAGGCTTTTTCAAGGGATGTTTTCTAGGAAGAATTTCATCCCGTTTTGTTCGAGGTTATATATTGGGGACCACTATAGGAGATATGTGGAATATGTTTTGGAGACTTTTAGAGGGTTTCGCTTATAAGAAATGATTGGAGTCATACTGACTAAATTTGAGGAATACCGACTAGATATTTTGGTATTTTTAAAGTGGGGAAGCCCACCTTGATTTGGAGATTTACTTGGAGATAATAATTACAATTCATATGAAAGAATGAGAATAACTTTGAGCTACCAGATCTTAGGATCCAATCCCAAATGGGATAACTGTAAAGGTTCATAAATTGAATTGAACCCGATTATGGATGGAGAATTATAAATGCTAATTGATGTGCATACGGATATAGAAATATCCTTAATGACGATTGTTTTGGGAGATATCTCACACGATGACAAATGCTAATAGAAGAGACATGTGAGCTTCAAGAGAGAAATAGTATCTCATATACTAAGTGGGGAAGATGTGTGAGAATTGATGATTAGTGTATCATGAGAGATATATACTAAACACTGATAATAATCTATTGCGCCTAAGTGCGTATAATGAAAATGAAAATGATGTGGCAGGTATACCTTATATGATGGTATATATTTATTTATGTGATGATGTATGTATAACTTATATGATGGTATATATATATATATATATATAGTGATGCATACCCCCTCCTTGCTATCATTGGGAAGTTGCGTGCTTTGAGGGTGAGCATACTGACTCAAAGAGCAGGGTGTGGATAGTCCCCAGGTCATAGTCGTCCGTTGTGATTATTATGTGATATATATGCATTCTTTTGGGGGTAAGAAGTCGGGGGTATGTGACGTTCTCACTTGCCGGTTAGGTGCTATGACTGCTTTCCGGACGTTGTGTGCTTGAGTTGATCACGAGGTGGGTGTCGTTGAACCCCACCAGGTGGCCCCAGGTTGCTACGTATATGGGCTGCTGGAAGATGATAGCACGTGAGCCTGTGTCCTTCGAGTTATGGCTCGATTGGATGCTTAGTTTTACTTGTGCTTGTACTTGGGTATCAAGGGAATAATGGACCTCAATGACCTACATTGCCAGGATTAGTCTATCGGGGGGGTTCCTTGTTTGGATTTCGCCTCGGCAAGACGTCCCACACATGAACTGCAGTGTAATGTTGGAACTTGGGGATAAGTTAGTCCTTAATGCTCATACTTATATATATATCACCTATCCCGACAATCGACAGTTCCAGGAGTAGTGTAACGGGGGGGGGGGGGGGGGGAGGGGTTCCTTGTTTGGATTTAGCTTCGGCGCGACGTCCCACGCATGAAACGCCGTGTATTGTTGAGAATTGGTAATATTAATTAATTAAAATTTGGATAATATTTTGGGTTACATGCATCTCGTATTGAGGGCATAATGAGACCCGAGGATCAATACTGTTAGGAGTAGTGTAACGGGGGGGTTCCTTGTTTGGATTTCGCCTCGGCGAGACGTCCCATGCACGAAACGCAGTGCCGTGTTGAGAATTGAGAGGAGTTTAGTCCTTAACTCTTGATGCTAATAACTCATATAAAATATATATACTGTTTACATGCCAAATAAGGGCATAAATAGAATATATGAAATTCTAGTAATTGAGAATGATGATGTGATTATGAGCATGGTGATGCAACTTTATATGTTCTACAAACGAACATTATAAAGATAACTATTATACTAATACTAAGGTATTCAATTCAAATAAAATATATTAGTGTAGATTGGGAGATAAGTTAGATGATTTCAATTAAATTATTCAATTGTGTTTAAGTTAGAATCCTTTTTCCTAAATAGAATTTGGGCATTCATCTGGAGATCACCTAGATACGTTTAGTGCGCGCATTAGTGGAGGGGCGAGTTGAATTTTATGGAGATCTCGATTCCATTAAATCATGTACTAATGCATTTATAATTATTATGCATTTTAATACACTTGCTATAAAATGTTTTTCAACTCGGGGTCTTACCCGTTTATATTTTCTCCCTCCATGTATATATTGTATTTCTTTAGGTGTTCCTCAGCAAGGACGCCCTTGATGTTTCTCCATCCAGTATTCGTGGAGTTGTGGCAGTAGCAGACTGTTGCGGCATTTTGCTTTAGTCGATTACTATCTTTGTATATCTAGATTAGGATTCAGTTGTATATTGAGTTTGGACTCTAGTGTTGTAGATTAAGACTTTTACATTTCATCTCTCAGATTTTTGTATTGTCTGTGACCCGACAGCATATTCGGGTATTTTTATTTGTACATTGTGTTGTACTCTTTCTTATTATTGGAGTTTGAATATATCACTCACTTTAATTAGATGTATATTGTGGGTTGTGGCTGCATTATTGGTTTTGTTGTTGTTTCTAAATAAAAAGTTTTAAATTTTTGACAATTTGCTTTTAATAGTTTCGGGTAGTTAGCCTTATATTATGGTGTATTGTCAGTTGATGTTGAGACTGTGCCATCTGAGATACCTGATTTAATGTAGTATAGGGCTGGTAACCCGTTATTATTTTAAGCGGGTTGTCACAAAGGAATGACCATACAACCCTCTATAAACTGCCTACCTAGTACATCATCTGCGACAAAGCACTGTTCAAGATAAACTTCTATGGAACCCATTTGCACTGCATCGTATGGACTAACAATGAAGAAATAATACATAAGATCCACAGTGGGGTATGCGTACCCCATATGAATATCATATTATTTGTAAAAATATTATCCATCTAGGATATTATTAGACGACAATGATTCAAGATTGTACCACCTACATCCAAAGATGCCTCAAATGCCAACATTTTACTAATCTCCAGCACTTGCCTCCTCGAGAATTGCACAACATGACTTCTTCCTGGACGTTCTCCACCTGGGGAATTGACATCATATGAAAATTCACACTTAAAGCTTCCAATGGGCATGAGTTCATTTTGGTTTTCATTGATTACTTCACCAAATGGTTCGAAGTCGAGTCATATGCTTTAATAAATGCTAAAAAGGTAGCGAAGATTATTTGAAATAACATCATCAACCGTTATGGATTCCCTCACGAGTTATTATTAGACAATGGGATACATTTCAAAGATGAGGTCACAAAACTAGTCGATGAGTACGGGATTCATAGACAAAAATCTTCTCCCTACCGACCCCAGACCAACGGTGCAGTTGATGCCTCCAATAAAAACCTCAAAGCCATCATCTGTAAAATAATTGAGAGTTTTTGAGATTGGGCTCATCGTATTCCTCACGCCTTCTGGGGCTACTGCACTTCAGTAAATACATTGACCGAGGCTATCTGTTACACTTTAGTCTACGACATGGAAACAGTCTTACCCATTGAGTTGGAAATACCTTCATTGTGCATCCTGCTTAAAAGTGAAATCATCGAGGGACATTGGTAACATAGACATTTTAACGAAGTTTCCCTCTTCGATAACAAGAGAATGAAGGCTATATACCATATACCATGATACCATCACCGAATAGCATGATTATTCAACATAAGAGTCAAGGACTGAGGTACCCGCGAAGGAGATATATCCCTCAAATGAATCACAGAACCCTTCTGGGACCCCAGAGAGAAAGTCAAGCCAAACTAGAGTGGCCCCTATCTCTTAAAAATATCCTGTCAGGTGGCACCACTATGCTCACTAACCTTGATAGAGAAGAGATGGATCGTCCAGTCAACATATACCATTTAAAAAAGTTCTATACCTAGTATGAAATCTCGATGCTCTATGACTCCTCTAATCCCCTTTCTCTTCTAAAAAAATATCTTCATTTACCTCAACTCGGAACTACACGGGGCTTGATCTTCTAAAAACATTTTTCTTTGAAACTCAAAAAAATTTTAAAATCTCAAAGGTACATAGGAAGCACATATGCTTTACATGAGTATAGTCCCCTTATTTTTTTTTTATCAAATGCTATTCTTTTCAAACCCTCGAGAATGACAATTCACTTTATTATCTACTAGAGAAAAAGGATTATGTATGTCTTAGGTGTTGGTATAAATAATTCAAATGTAAAACTCATCAAAAGGCACAATAATATAGTTAAAATCATATATTATTCTAAATGGGAGAATTCAATACAATTACATGAAATATCAGCATAGCGAGTCAAAATAACCACCCTCTGCTAATCAAGCTATCCAACCAAACTATCCCTAAAACAAACCTAAACCTTCACTTAAATTAATCCCAACCAACCACAAAAAAAAGTAGACACATCCAAGCAACACAAAAGATTCACAAGAGATGCACAATAGATTCACAGAGACCCAATCCATAGCTGTCAAAAGCCCCAACCCCATCATTATATGATCCTTGAGGACCCCAAACTTCCCCTACCTGATTGGTATATCGAAGGTGCTCTATAGAATGATGTGCCCCAACAATCCTGGATAAAACCACTAGTCCCCCATCCATAATGTAAAAAAGGACAACCCAACTAGGTTCGATATCCTTCGTCACGATCTTTTCACTGCCCACTTCAACAGCCATTTCAGATAGTCTCCGTACACATACTAGATTCTACCTATGGATTAAGAGGTACAAGTGGATGGTCGATGATTCTCCCACAGAGACCCTGACCTCGTGCGCAGGGATTCAATTAAGTCATCCACAGGAAAGAAGTCTAGTAAACCAGTGTGACAACTCGCTTATTAAATTAAGAGGTGGCCAACCCGATACTCCAATAATTATCGGAATCATAGATGGTCCATTCTTAGCATCACTGTTGTACAAATAAGTATACGAGATAACCACCAATTATTTTAGAAAACGGATTTCCAAAATTTATATTTATAAGTTTAAATATTTTTTTTTAGATAAACCAATTTGAAAAGAAGGTGGACATCAAAATAAACGAATAAAAGTATGACGATCATACACAACAAATTAACCGAATAAGTTGTTAGCTAACAAACTAATACAAGTAAGTTACACCGAGTATTAAAATTAAATATCACATTATATTAAACAGGTACAAAACTTGGGTAACACACCCGAATATGTAGACTCATCATAGCTAGAGTACAAAAATATAGGAGCGTCTACAACGAATATCCTACAACATTTGCAAAATGTTATAGCTCCAGGAAAACTGTGATGGAGAGGTCAATACGGGCATCCCTACGGTGGAGCACCTGGGAGAATATAGAATTCATGCAAAACAAAGAGATATAGACGGGTCAGGGCCCGGTTTGATATGATCACCATGTGAATAAAATGCATGACAGTTATGAATATTTTGTCATCAATCATAAACTTAACTTGCTCTCACAAATAATGATAATATTTCTCACCTCTCAGTCTAAAAGCACAACCTAGCGCAATATCAATAACAATGAACAATATTCATTTTCGCATGAGAAAATATCTAAGTTTCAGTTAATGAAATTTCATTTTAGTTTTACACAACTTAAATGCACAATTCCTTTTTCTCTTTACGAAACATATTTGAAGCAATTTATTTCACAAAATGCTTTACCATCAATAAAAATCCACTTTAATAAGAATAGTTATAATCACATCATATAACTATTCGAAGACCATACTTCCAAGTTTCCCCCTGGATACGCCCCTAAATAGCTATCATTTTCCAGGGCCTATCACCAAGACAACGTGGGCATCCTACATTACGTGACGTCGGGAATAGGCCATATACCTTTGACAGTGAGTCATAACCACACCCGGAATTACCTCACTTCGAACCATAATCACACAATATATAATAACCGGTCCTATGGCTGAGGACAATATTCACCCTGCATTCACTAGCCAGGGGGCTTCACCTCATGCGCGTAACTTCCACATGATAGCATTTAGAGAGGTGTGTATATGTAAATTATCATTTACAAGTTTTTTTCCCATATAAAACATTCTCTTTTTGCATTCTTAAAAATCATTTATGCTTAGCAATTATGTGTCAATTTAAAATATACATTTCTTATTCATGAAGTCATGTTTTATTAATGATGTAGGCGATGAAGTACAATTATCCTCACACTAGTCTCCAAGATTTAAAATTAATATCATATGCCATCAAGAGTAAGTTTTCCTCAATACTAGTCTCCCAAAAGTCCCAAACCATATCACCCAACTCTCCTTTAGTCCGAAGCTAGCTCACTAGAGGAAACGACACTAAATTCTATTGAATTACCCACGAATTAAACCCACTTTACCCCCATAATAATCTAAGGTATTAATCTCCCTAATATAAACCTTTAATACTCTTTATTACTTCCCAAGAGAAGGTTCCTAAGCATAAAACCCAAAAGAAAAGGACTAGAAACTAGGATGGAAAAACCCTACAAAGTAGCGGGGTTTCAAAAATTGATTTGCCTAGTATCGAATCGATTCTCCCCTGGTAGTGAATCGATTCGCCCCAAATGCGAATAGATTCGGATCCTCAGACTTGTAGCCTCCCTTATCAGCGAATCGATTCGCTTGGGAGGTGAATCGATTCGTCCAGGAAAAAATGCCTAGTTCGGGGCTACGAGTTATGAACCCTAAATTTCCCAAAACTCAAATTTCCCTCTTCAAATCTCAACCAAATCAAATCACATTAAACCCAAATCATTTCTAAGCAAACTAGACCTACTAAAACCAACTTAAATAAAAACTAACACCATTTTCAAAGGATTAAATCCCAAATTTCTCAACACCCAAAATTTGTTCTAATCTTTCAATTTCACAACCATTAGTACAATTTATTCATATTAAATCATACACTACCAAGTTAGAAACTTTCCTCAAGTTTGTAGTCTCGGATTCTCTTCCCGTAGCAACGATTCCAAGCTCCAAATCTCCAATTTTCTCTTTTCTCTCCATTTTCTCCCAAGCTCTCTCTTCTCTCTAACTCTCTCTAAGTTTAAAACATATAATTGGGGAAATAAGAAGGTTGAAAGACTTAAACGTCTATTAACACTAAATTCGGCCTTTAAATGTTACTACACCATTAAAACGACTCGTAACTACATAATTAAGCCATAACCTGTCAAAAGTGCCCGGAACTCAAAAATACAATATGACACTTATTTTGACTATCTCGATTATTTCAGGTTTAACCGCACCGTCAAATTTGGCATCCAGAATATCATAAAATATTTCATGTTCCAACGTCATATTAATTCATTAATAATGATCCGTTTGAAATATATGCCACAACTGTCGCTTAAAGCATAACGACGCAATAAACCATAACATGATGCTATTTACCTTTTCTTAACGATAAATATGCAAAACTCAGTAAATATTATCTGTTAAATCACTGAAAATAATATTTAATCTAACTTCCATTATTTTATATAATTACCTCACATGGAAAAATTATATAGAATTAATTACTCAAAAATAAGGGTTATTACATACTCCCCCCCCTTATAAGGGAATTTTGCCCTCAAAATTCAGGCGTATGTTATTACATCCCAGGGGTACATTTCTCAAATATAATTCTTTCATTCCCATGTAAATTCCTTGGCATTGTGATGTCCCCACGGGACTTGGACCAAGGGTACCACTTTTGATCATAGTCTATACTTTCCATGATCTACAATTAATAATCGATTGTTCCTCAAATGAATTATCGGGAATACCTTAAGAACAACGGAAAAAATCTACCAAACGCGACGCAAGTTTGTCCTTAATCCGAATCGCGTTATCCCCTTCATTAAAAAAAATTCCCACATTAAATTTGATTCTCTACCTCAAATTGTACATGACTTTTATTCGCTCGGCATAGCCCTTATGACAACCTTGGGCAATTCGTATGCGGCTTCGAATAAACTCAGTCTTTGAAAAGATGTCTTGGATAATTTTAGGTCCAAAGAGCTTATTGCCTCCTACTCCCAACTAACAAGCAATTGATCTACGTGACCTTCTATACAACGCCACCTACAGTGCCATACCCATTATGGATTGGTACGAATTATTGTATACAAATTCGACCAGTAGAATGTTTTGCTCCCATCCACCAAAAAGTTAAGTATGCACATCGAAAGTATGTCCTCCTACATTTTGTTGATTCTCCTCATTTTTGACCAATTATTTTCGTGTGGTAGAAGATACTCAACTTTAACCGGTCCCCATTGTTACCTGGAAACTTCTTTAAAAATGGGACACAAAAATCTTGTCTCGATCCGACACTATATGGATAGGTACCCCATAAAGTTTCATAAACTCCAAATTATCATCCATCCGTACTCATGATCGCTTTACAACATCGGTACTCCAGTGATAAAGATCCATGGATACACTCTCCCATTCACGCACCGGTATTTCTAATGGTTACAACAGTCCAATCGGTTACCACTGGTCCACACTTACCAGACAAACTCATAAATGTCCCTTCATTGCTCTTCCACGATTTTTATCACAACAACAGGCGTAACAATCAACAGTGATATAAGCACCATTGTGACAGCATCTTCCTAGTTAAGCTCCTTCCACTTGGCTTTCCATGCCTTCACTAGTTCCCCCAAGGATTTTCTACTCACTATCTACGCTATCACATTTGCTTTTCCTGGGTGATAATGAATGTCAAGTTGATAGTCTATTATGAAATCCAACAATCGATTTTACTGCACAATTTGATCTTTCTGTTAGATCAAACATTGTATCGACTTGTGGTCCGTGAAAAGACTTAATTACCCTCCCAGGAGGTAGTGCCTCCCCATATTTAAGGTGAACACTATTTTAGCGTGCTCTTAGTCTTGCATGGGATAGTTCTCCTCACGGGGTTCAAGCCACAAGATATATACGTAATGGTCCCATGTTCCTGTAGTAACACACCACCCCATTCTTGTGGAGACGCGTCTGTAATAACTAAATAGTCCACTCCCAAATTTGGCAACGCTAATTTAGGAGTAGGAGTCAACTTGTCCTTCAGCTCATCAAAAGCTAGGTCATAGACATAACAGTTTATCTAGAGATGGGCCTCACGTTCTTCTCGGGCTGGTGGCCCGTGTTACTCAAGATTCCATATTTCTTATTTCTCGAAACCCATTCCTCTTAAAATTAACCCACCAATCTTCTCGTGTTTAACTCACTACAGCATTTCTAAATTAACACCACATGCTCCATTGACCTTACTTCCTAATAATATTAAGGTCAATGTGTTTTCCTACCCACGTGAAATAATTACTATACTAACTATGTCCCTAGTACACAAGACCTTTCTCAATTTGTGACATTCACTCGGTTTCATGCGTCGGACGTCAAACAAAGCGAAATCCAAACAAGGAACCCTCCAGTTACACTACTACTTCGCATCGTCGGTCATCAAGATATAACGGCCTAAGGCACCCAATCAGGACTGCTAAAAATCTTAACTCGTAGCCCTACTAACGCGCTTCTACTTCCATTTCCTGCTGTTACGACAAAATGAAAAAAAAATTTAACTAATCGGGGTGCCAACTTTTTGCAAAGTGTTACGAATCTTCTACCTAAATATGTATATATATATATATATATATATATATATATATATATATATATATATATATATATCCTTTTAATTTTCCTTTTAATCAAGGCCTAGCTATAAGCCTCAATCCGACTTAATTATCTTTGTCTCACCCACCTATATCAGGTGAGAGAAATATTTTCAGTGCTTATGCACCGCACATAAACTTTTTATTAGCCCTCTAGTCAATCACGTGACTCTCGGCTAATTCCACTAAAAAAAACATCCTAACATAAAGTAACATCTCTCCACTCCCAACGTCGCTAAGGTTCATGCGTGGAGTGTCTCGCAAGAGAAATCCAAACAATGAACACCTACGATACACTACTACTTAACTTTGTTGATCGTGGAGACATGTTAGCATAAAACAAGTAAATAACAATTCTTACAAACTTGGGATCATCTCTATAAAATCTCAACCCGTATCGAGTGGAGATATTATAGAATAACTAGTTCCACCCTGGAACCGCAGATAGCCTCACCATCATAAGCTTGTTATAGCTCAAACCAAATAGTTTTATACTCGTATAACATAGACAGAACGAGTAGTACAAACCAAACAAGTTTTTAAAATATCAGCACCTAGTTACAATGAATCCAAGAAAATAGAACCTCACCACCACGGAAAACATATATATATATATATATATATATATCCTCTATATTAATATCAATACTACCACAAATCTCGAATTACACACCCGAGTCTAGGGCTAATAAGACACTGAGGCTAAATCTTGCCACACATAACACACTTCCCTTATCCAAGGCGAAACTCATAACAACATTCTTGGTAATTACCCTAGCTACTCCATATAGTTCCTAGATACAGTACCCTTGTTCTATTTGTACCAAGAACTACTTCAATCAATGCCACATATAGGCACCCCATTCTTGTCCTTTAACTCCTACCGAACAACTTCATAGTACGTGGTTCTAAGTTCCTCATCACAAGCATTCCCCATCTCTGGCCACCCTGATCATGTTAAAGTTTTCAGTATCTCAGACTCTATAGCCTCGATCCTGACAATCACTCCCGTAGTTCCCTTAACTCCCTCAGTAACGGAAGACATGCTACCGGCCTCAACTGCCTTATTTTAATGAATCTGCTTGGGTGAAAGTCCACCAATAAGGTTTCACGAACATGACTTCTTCATAAGTGTTAACAACACTCACTAATGAGACCATCATTTCATTAAAGAACTCTTTCTACCTTGTACCTAACTTACTTCGGTGCAAGGTTTCCTTAACCATATATCTCTTCAGTTCTGATATATCAAAGGAACCCGCTGTTAGAACCATCCATAAGGTTCCTCTACAATAGAAACATCCTTCTCCTTCCAATATAGGGACTACCGTTCCTACTATTTCAACATTGTTCCATCGATGGAAAAAATTTCCTCAATTTTTTCACATCTGGGTATTCCTATACCCCTCTCTAAACCAAATCTTCAGAGCCTTATACTTCTACCGAATGAAGTTACACTTTCCTAATTTAACTTCACTGAGTAATCCAAGTTTAGTACCACTTTCTTCTTGTAGTGATATTTGGGAAATTATAGCTACTGTACCCTTGTAGCCATTGTAGCAATCTAAGAAAATGCCACAGAGAGATTAACCTCCAATGATGACCTCATAACGACCTTCTGCGATTTCCCTTCTACAATTAGCAACCGAATCTCAAATGATCGCGCAAAAGATTTACTAACATCTTACATTATGGCAGGAGAACGATATCTCACAATCAAAAATCCTAATCCTAAGGCTCTACATCAAATCAAAGGCAATGCTGAAGGCGTAGTAGGTCCGTACAGATTCCTAAGGACATTAGAACTTGATGCTCTGATTCCATCTGTGACAACCCGCTTATTAAAATAAGAGGTGGCCAATAATTACAAGAAGCATAGATGGTCCATTCTTAGCATCACTGTCGTACAAATAAGTATACGAGATAACCACCAATTATTTTAGAAAACGGATTGTCAAAATTTATATTTGTAAGTTTAAAGAAAATTATTTAGATAAACCAATTTGAAAAGAAGGTGGACATCAAAATGAACGAATAACAGTATGACGATCATACATAACAAAGTAATCGAATAAGTTGTTAGTTAACAGACTAATACAAGTAAGTTACACCGAGTTTTAAAATTAAATATCACATTATATTAAACAGGTACAAAACTTGGGTAACACACCCGAATATGTAGACGGATCATAGCTAGAGTACAAAAATATAGGAGTGTCTACAACAGATATCCTACAACACCTGAAAAATGTTATAGCTCCAGGACAACTGTGATGGAGAGGTCAATACGGGCATCCCTACGGTACCTGGGAGAATATAGAATTCATGCAAAACAAAGAGATATAGATGGGTCAGGGCCCGGTTTGATATGATCACCATGTGAATAAAATGCATGACAATTATGAATATTTTTTCATCAATCATAAACTTAACTTGCTCTCACAAATAATGATAAGATTTATCACCTCTCAGTCTAAAATCACAACCTAGCGCAATATCAATAACAATGAGCAATATTCATTTTCGCATGAGAAAATATCTAAGTTTCACTTAATGAGATTTCATTTTAGTTTTAGACAACTTAAATGCACAATTCCTTTTTCTCTTTACGAAACATATTTGAAGCAATTTATTTCACAAAATGATTTACCATCAATCAAAATCCACTTTAATAAGAATTGTTATAATCACATCATATAATGATTCTAAGACCATACTTCTGAGTTTCCCCTCTGGATACGCCCCCAAATAAATACATTTTCCAGGGCCTATCACCAAGACAACGCGGGCATCCAACATCACGTGACGTCGGGAAGAGGCCATATACCTTTGACAGTGAGTCATAAGCACACCCGGAATTACCTCACTTCGAACCATAATCACACAATATATAATAACCGGTCCTATGGCCGATGACTATATTCACCCTGCATTCACTAGCCAGGGGGCTTCACCTCATGCGCGTAATTTCCCCCATGATAGAATTTAAAGAGGTGTGTATATGCAAATTATCATTTACAAGTTTTTTTCCCATTTAAAACATTCTCTTTTTGCATTCTTAAAAATCATTTATGCTTAGCAATTATGTGTCAATTTAAAATATACATTTCTTATTCACGATGTCATGTTTTATTAATGAAGTAGGCGATGAAGTACAATTATCCTCATACTAGTCTCCAAGAGTTCAAAGTAATATCATATGCCATCAAGAGTAAATTTTCCTCAATACTAGTCTCCCAAAAGTCCCAAACCATATCACCCAACTCTCCTTTAGTCCGAAGCTAGCTCACTAGAGGAAACGACACTAAATTCTATTGAATTACACCCGAATTAAACCCACTTTACCCCCATACTAATCTAAGGTATTAATATCCCTAATATAAACCTTTAATACTCTTTATTACTTCCCAAGGGAAGGTTCCTAAGCGTTAAACCCAAAAGAAAAGGACTAGAAACTAGGATGGAAAAACCGTATAAAATAGCAGGGTTTCCGAATCGATTTTCTTAGGGTCGAATCGATTCGCCCCTGGTAGTGAATCGATTCGCCCCAAACGCGAATAGATTCGGATCCTCAAACTTGTAGCCTCCCTTATCGGCGAATCGATTTGCTTGGGAGGTGAATCGATTCGGCCTGAAAAAAATGCCCAGTTCGGGGCTACGAGTTATGAACCCTAAATTTCCCAAAACTCAAATTTCCCTCTTCAAATCTCAACCAAATCAACTCACATTAAACCCAAATCATTTCTAAGCAAACTAGACCTACTAAAACCAACTTAAATAAAAACTAACACCATTTTCAAAGGTTTAAACCCCAAATTTCTCAACACCCCAAATTTGTTCTAATCTTTTAATTTCACAACCATTAATACAATTTATTCATATTAAATCATACACTACCAAGTTAGAAACTTCCCTCAAGTTTGTAGTCTCAGATTCTCTTCCCGTAGCAATGATTCCAAGCTCCAAATCTCCAATTTTATCTTTTCTCTCCATTTTCTCCCAAGCTCTCTCTTCTCTCTAAGTTTAAAATATATAATTGGGGAAATAAGAAGGTTGAAAGACTTAAACATCTATTAACACTAAATTCAGCCTTTAAATGTTACTACACCATTAAAATGACTCGTAACTACATAATTAAGCCATAACCTGTCAAAAGTGCCCGGAACTCAAAAATACAATATGACACTTATTTTGACTATCGCGACTATTTCAGGACTAACCGCACCCTCAAAATTGGCATCCAGAATATCCTACAATATTTCATGTTCCAACGTCATATTAATTCATTAATGATGATCCAATTGAAATATATGCCATAACCTTCGCTTAAAGCACAACGATGCAATAAAACATAACATGATGCTATTTACCTTCTCTTAACGGTAAATATGAAAAACTTAGTAAATATTATCTCTTAAATCACTTAAAATAATATTTACTCTAACTTCCATTATTTTATATAATTACCTCACATGGAAAAATTATATAGAATTAATTACTAAAAAATAAGGGTTATTACAACAGGGAGGCACTATATGCTCCCATCCGACTTGGCGCAAAAGCCGTCAGGGGAAATATAATGAGGTCTGTTAAAGGCCAACTACATGAACGCATCGGTACTCTCTTAATTTTAGAATAGGGTGCAACTCTCCCCACCATGGAATCGACCAACAAAGGCATCGAACTCCGTGCTCCATGAACCAATTTACCCAGTTCTCTATGGATAGGCCAAAGATCATGTAATATTGATTAAATAAATTCGGCACGGTTGCCGAGGGATATTTAGGGGGACCACCAAACGAAATCTCTCAGCCAACCGCATGAATAGCATGACTGGGCTTCTTCTTAAAAAGTCAGAGCGACCTTCCTGCCAAAAATTTAAATTGTTTAGGGTCTTCGACAATATCACCGCCGTAATACTGTGATGATATGACATCGATGCTATAATGGCAGCTAATTGAGGGACCTTATCACCAGCAAAAGCCTTGAAGATAGGTGCATGGCAATAGCTCTGACATAGCTCGCATAATTGAAATCCCTAAGAGACACATAATACATGATAGCTGGAAGAGAGATCATTCCCCTAGTAACCAACGACTGAGCCACCAAAATGGAGATTTGGATAAATTCTAATAACGGTGCCTGAGGAGACCAAGAGAATTTGGGCATAGCCACCGCCACGTTAGGATTAATCCCAAACATAGATAAAAACTCCACGAAGTTCTGACAAAACTCGTCCAAACCAAAGCGAAAAATGTGATCCTCAGGGTACCATAATTGAATTTCCACCTCCAACATGTTCCAATCAATAACCCAGTTGTGCCACAAGGAGACTCAGCGCAAATTGAAGGCTTCATAGTCTACATCATAAAGACACGTGGATAATAGTCTCTCGAGATATGAAGAGAATTATTCAGTCATTAGAAGGGCCATTTGGTAAACAATAAGGAAGAATGCAAGAAATAAGAAAGAAGAGAAAATGTCAATTGGTGAAAAAGTACACCCCCTTTTATACACAAATGCCTTGACTAAAGAAAAGAAACCTAAAGGGATCGAAATAAAACCTATCCTACCAAGTACTTTGGGTTGTAATAAAGTGCAATCAAAGAATTCAGGTAATTTTACTGGACTCACCTGCCGATAGGAAGGACAAGGGGTTTTCCGATCAACAACCCCCTTATTTTAGAAAATTATATCTTTCATTTTTTGTCAAAATTAAGAACTCAAAAAATAAAATGTCATTTTCAAAACCCTCAGGTTATTAGATCTAAACTTATCTATTTTTATCCATCATTTTTTAATATAATTCCTTTCCTCAAATTATTTAATATCATTTCTAAATAGACATCATACCATTTTTTATAACATCAACAACAAATTAAAAGGTGCATGTAGAATAAGTCACCAAAACAAGAATGAGTAATAACCATTTTCTTTATATATGTTTCCAATTGCACAATTAAATTCTTTTGAGGTAGAAAAGGAAATAAGAAACTACAAATCAACGAGAGTCAATATGAACCTAATCTCTCTCTCTAAACCCTCATTCCCTATTACGGATGCACTTCCCTCAGTGGCGATATGTAGATCCTCCACTCCCCGAGCCCTATCCCACCTCCGAGGTATCATGTGGAACCAGAAAAGAAGGAAAATGAAAGAAGTCCTTGATATAGGCATTAGTAGGAGCCACCCAAACCCTGATGTCATTAAGACAAGTAGTCGACACCCAAACATACTGCAAGAAAAGCCACGAAACCAAAAACCAAATTAGTGAGGAAAAAGCAAAGAAAAAGTCAAAAGGAGACAGGACAACAAAAAGAGAGAAAAATACCTCAGGCTGAAGGGCATCCTCTGTCATCCCTATCAATCTTGGACCCATCGCATTAGGGAGGTGTGGCAAGCTCAATGATCCCCCTCCAATCAACCAAAAATTATATGAGGGCGGTATGACCTGAATAAGTGGGCCCTCCCCAACCACTTTCTCCATCGATGATGTGCCACTAGTACTATGGAAAGATCCCACTGGTCTACTCGTACCCTTGACCGAAACTATAGAAGGTGGGGGCATGTTCATTATATCATAAATACATGAAGACATTAGCCAACTCATAATGAAATTGATGTAGTCGTAAGTCGAAGTTGTATCCGTATAGAACGAATAAGCCTCGTTGAGCATCGTCGTCACATTAGCCTTATCTGACCTCTCCCGTACCCGCATCATATACATGAAAGGCGTCGTCAGTGGGCCACCACCTAGTACTCCACTATCTTTTGCATAACTCTGTCTCCCCAATACCAAGAGTATCCAACCTCATGCACCATTAACAGTCTCATCTGCGTATGCACACCTGTCACACCCGTGTATTGAGGAGAAATTTACCAGGGATAAAATGTCACCTGAAAGCCCCAATAAATAGATCAGTATTCATGTAATGAAAGAAAATACCTGAAGAGAATTCAAAAGAAGAAAAAAAGGAATAACGTGCTCTCTTGTCAAAATGTTCTGGGCCTGTCGAACCATCGACAAAGAAAAAGACTGGTTCAACCTCCTATTGGATTTTCGCCAATGGTACACCAGCAGAAGTCCGCCAAGTCCTTGTCTTTCAGGGCTATCAACTTGGCATTGATCATCTGACCTCATTAAACCACGTCTATAGTTTGAACAAGAGTCAACAAATAGAATAAACTAAAAGGAAATTCAAGAAAATACAAGGAAAATAAATACGAGAATTACATCTAATAGGTACATGAACCCCGTAAAGGTCTATCGACAACAGTGGCTAAATGCATCCAACGAATAATAAATGGTCGCCAAGTTCAATATCCCCCAATCATAGAGTGGTACATCTGAAAAGATCCTAGAAAATGACAAGAACATAAGATAGGCAACGTCGCTACTCATCGCTACTAAGAAACCAAACAACAAAAGAAGAATAAATAATCAGGCCATCTGCCTCACCTACATCCCGTCCATCTCATCAATCCTCCATAGAACCTCCCAAAGATAAGAGATACAAATTGAATCCCTAGAAAATTCCTACCCACATCCCAATGCTGCTCGAACTGCTTTCGACGTCCCCCTCACTATAAGATCCTCCTCAATCTATACACCCTCATAGTCTATCCCCAACAGATACCGCTCATCGATGGGGGTAACATTCATCTCCCCAAAACCTAAATGAAAGGTGTGGGTAGTGTCCCACCACCTCTCTCCTAAAGCACATAAAACCGTAGTGGAACGCGATGTCTCATCCCAAGCCTGTGCCAAACATCAAAAGCCAACAGAAGTAACTACCCAACGCACCAATGCTAGAAGATCCTCCCACACATCCTTCAACCCCATCTCCCCCCAATAAATCAGGATCGAAGATGCGATGTCAGTCTGTGAAAACCGAAAAAGAAAAGAAAAAACCTCTTGTCAGCACGGTAAAATAAAGAAAAGACGAAAACGAAAAAAAATGCCAAAGGTCACTATACTTACATAATCAATAGGTTTAATCACCCTAGAAGAGAAATGGTGTGAGGTATCAAACATTAGAAAGTGATCCATAACTATTGGATCAAACAAATCAAAGACTATCTCACTTCCCAAAGTAAGGGTTACCCTAGCTCGCCATTTAAGGCCCGCCCAATCATCCACAGTAAACCCCTCCAAGTTGTGTCCCTCAAAGCTAGAAGAGCCTTCCATTTGGAGTCTTGAATAAGGAAAGAACTTGAAATGGATTTTAGAGCGAATAATCAGAAGATTCAGATGAAGATAAATGAGAATAATGAGGAGGCTTCACCCCTATTTTATAGGCTCGCGAACACCATGACGATCGGTATACCATTGTCAATACCGATCGGCACCCGCATTTTCCTCTGCCCAGGGAAGCCCATGACACCATTCCACCTTAGAAATGATAACCCTACCATATGTCGACCAGCAGAACCCCTGAAAATTTTGTGCATATTTGCCAGAAAATGCTAAAAAAATAATTTACCAAAAAAATTTGTAAAAATTCTCAACAAGCATTAGAACATTTCTTCACTAGGAAAACCATTTAAAGATCCCACAATGCCTAGCTGTATTAATATCACATGCTTACCCCCAGCACAAACCCAAAAATGGTGCGTCCCAAAAAATCCACTATAATTCCCCAACGGAGCCCAAAATCAAATGCTTATCCAAAATCCCTAACAGAATCCCCAGACTAAACATTCTTAAAAAACATCCACCATAGGAATTACATTTACCCTAGTAGGGTTACATCCAAATCCCCATCAGAATTTGTAGAATAAAGTTATATCCTCGCAAAAGACATGATCCTAAGTCCGATGTATTTTTCCATCTAAATCACAAAGAAACACAATTCCACAAGTATAAAAGACTCCCCAGAAGACCAACCCTAAATTTAGGTCCTTAGAATTAACCTTGGCCCCCAGAATCGGACGTCATTACCTTAGGCTTTCAGAATTGATCCGAGCCTCTAGAATCTGTCGTCATCACTTTAGGTACTCAAAATTGACCTCGAGCCTCATAATCGATCACCTCAATTTTAGGTCCTCAGAATTGACCTCAACCTAAAGAATCAGTCTTCATTACCTCAGGTCCTTAAAATTGACCTCGACCCACATAATCGATCATCATCACTTTAGGTCCTCAGAATTAACCTCGGGCCTCAAAATTGGTCACCTCAACTTTGGTCCTAAGAACTTACCTCGACCCACATAATCGGTCATCATAACCTTAGGTCCTCATAATTGACCTCATCTCGCAGAATCATTCGTCATTACCTTAGGTCTTTAAAATTAACATTGGCCCGCAGAATCAGTCATCATTACCTTAGGTCCTCAGAATTGTCCTCGACCTACAAAATTGTTCACTATTACCTTAAGTCCACAGAATTGATCTCAGCCTATAGAATCAGTTGTCATCTCTTTAAGTCCTCATAATTGACATTGATCCGCAGAATCGATCGCAGTCACTTTAGGACCTCGGAATTGACCTCTACCTTTGTAATCAACCACCTCAACTTTAAGTTCTCAGAATTAACCTTGACTCGCAAAATTGTTCATCCCAAATATTAATTTAGGATCTCAGAATCGAACTTGGCCCTCTTAATCAATCATCCTCATCCCTTTGGTTCGCAAAATAAACCGCTTCCCCAAACATCCATGTGGTATAAATTCAAAAACTTTCAATTTTTCAAAATCTCAACCATTGAGGCAATCTGTAGACACCACATTCTAGGACCCTAACACTTCCCCATTTTCTATATAACCCTAGATCATGCTCCGAGTACTGATCTAGAGGCCACTAGGTGCTCCTAGGCCCTGTTTGATTCTAGTCAACTTTCCTCGTCATAGAAAAATCTCAATGAATCTAAGAAAGGCTCTGAATACCATTTCCAATTATCTGTCCCGTGCACAAATAAACCTTATGATTAAGTTGAAATGTCTATATTATTATTAAAAATTGATCTAGAAGCCAATGGGCGCTTTCAAGCCTCGTTTTGACCCCAATAAACTTCCTCGCTTAAGAAAAAGCTGAATGAATCTTTGAAGGGATTTGAATTCCCTTTATAACATTACACCCCATGTGCGAATCAAAGTTATCGCTTAGACGAATGATCCATTTTCACTAAAACATAGATTTAGAGGCCACCGGGAGTGCTCGAACTCCGTTTGGCTCCCATTTATTCTTCAGCTTGAATGAGACTGAATGAATACCTAAAGGGAACCGTATATCTTTCCAAAAGTTCACCCCATGTGCAAATTAGCCTTATAGTACAGAAAAATGACTTATTTTACTACTAAGGGTCACCAAGCACTTTTGGGCCTTGATTGACAAAGACCAACTCTTTGAATCGAACGAAGATGAATGGATCTTTAAAAGGCTCAGAATATCCTTTCTAATGGTGCATCTCATGCACAAGTTAGCCTTATGGTGCAGACTAATGATTTTTTTCCTCCGAGAATCTCTTATCCAAAAGATCGTTGGGAGATTTCAAGCAGCGTTTGATAAAAGTTAACTCCCGAGCCTTGGAGCGACCAAATGGATTCTTAAAGAGATTTTTATAACCTTTACAACAGTATTCCCCATGTGTGATAAATACTTATGGATTTCATTTTATAATCATTTTTTCGAGAAATCTGTATGAGGTGGCCGAATGACAAACCCATTTCCCTTCCTATCGGTAGTGTGTCTGATGATGCCTTAGCTCACTTTGAAAGGAATCCCATAAATATCCCTCTTAGTGATATCATCAAATTTCTCTCAATGCCAGCGTGGTTTATTTATTGAAATATTTCCTCTACATTCGATCCCCATCTATTTTATACCCAATTTAGAAAAATCCTTCCCCTCTCCTCCTACATCCTCAACGCATTTGCAAGGGAAGCCTTTTCAACAATCAAGATCAATCTTCAAGTCTCCAAAGACGGTCCAAACATATTATCTCTCTTTTAAATTTCCTTATTTTTGCACGAGTTATCTAATATTTACTTTAGCATTTCATCCTAGTTAGTCCATTCATATTATAATTTCCCTTTTCTATTAGTAGTATTGCAAACAACATATTTTCTTTAAAAAAAATCCAAAAAAAGAAAAATTGGGTTTTACTCATAAATTCCAAATGGGATTCATCATCATATTTTCTCAAATCAAAATATCCTTTGGCTACACATTACATCTAAATAAAATCCCTGGTTGGATTTATGGAATTACCCCACCCTCATAATTCATGAAAACTACGTGGACATTGATGCTTTTTAGGTTACTTAGGCATTTCGGGTTAAAACTTGAGACTCGAGTTCTCCTTTCATATTCTTATTCATGCATTATTGTATTTTCTATTCTTATTCACGCTTTATATAGCATATACTATCGTTTCATCATAACAATCGATATCCCAATAAGCGCAAACATCATGTTTTAATTATTCTTTTGGGAACACTCCTACGGATGATCTCACTCCAAAAGGGCGAGATGGATACCTAACAACTTCACATTTCATAACTTAAACCCCAAACCTTTGAACTATTGGTTTCGCAGCATCCGTATATCTTTGATGTCGTTCTCTCGAGGAGGCAACGTTGATGTTTATAGTTTTGTCCAAAATAGGATGGCGAATCTATCTCTTTATATCACCCCACATTGACAACAAACGAAGTTCTCCTAAAAAAAGGGCGCAAGACCTTCTTCTTCTCTTACTCCAACTGCTCATGAGAGCAATGATACCTCCTTGGAGGAAGGAACAAAGAACGATGGGGATGGTCATAGTGGAAAACATACCCCTCTATGAAACTATACATTTCATGACCCGTGGTAGCGTCTACTAAACTCTCAATATTAGGAAATGGGAATTCATCCTTTGGGTAGGACCGATTCAAATCACGAAAGTCCATGCAAATCCATATTTGACTATTATCTTTCTTTGCCATAGTATAATGCTGGAAAGACATATCAAATGCTGGATATGTTTGATGAACCCTACTTCTAATAACTTTTCCACCTCCGTATTGATCTTTAGGTCTATGTCTTTTTTATATGTGAGTGGTTTGCCTCAATGGTAGAGCATTGGGAAGAACATTTAGTTTGGGGAACTCACCTCCGAATCTATCCCAAGCATCTTAGTGTACTTCCAAGGAAAGACATCAATGAATTCTTTGAGTGGAGAAATGATCTCTTCTCTTATGCTTTGGTTCCAACCATTTGGAAATTAAAATGGGTCTACTTTCTTCCCCTTCCACACCCAATTTTATCTCTTATAGCTTCGACAGTTTCTTTCTTAGACCATCCTTTACGCATTCATACGCTTCCTCAGGTTCCTCTACATGATCTATTATATATTACTCATCTACCATAAAACATTTTAGTGTCAGGTCGATGCTTTCATCCCAAAACATCGCCCGCCCAGATTTTTATCAGTGGTATATAAATTTTTTGTCCTAAAGGACGACTTTCTTACATATTCGAGGGGGCTTGGCTACCTCCTCCACCTTTTTTTTCCTTTTACTAGTTGGAGGATCACTCATTGTCCCATGTCTTCATGATAAACATCATTGGCTGGGTATCTCCTCCAACCACTTGCATCCCCCACTAATTTTCCCCCCAACTCTTGCCCACTTCATTAAGCTGAGTATAGAATGTCGCATCAACTATATGGGCTACCTCAACATAAAATGGTTTCTAAGTTGCTTTGATTATAATCTCGGTATCTCAAATACCATTTTTGGCACATTGATGATATGTGGAGGGCACTATCCCATGAGTGTGCGTCCACACTTGCCTTATAAGAAGCTGGTAGCTTGTGTTGGAATTGATGACATGATATTTAATATGGGAAACAAAGTTCCCTAATTTGATAGCCACATTCATGTATTGAAGTGACTGCATGCCTGCACTGTCAAAACCGAAAATCAACAAGGGAACATGCATTATCTAGTCTTGAGAATTCCTGTCTCATATAGCATGATGATGGGTATGATGTTGATGGATTCTCCTCTATCCATAAAGTCCCTAGGGGAAATAATCCCATTAATTAAAGTGATCACATAGAGTGCATAATTATGAAAATAGAGTACTTGTCAATCTGCCTTGGAAAAGACCACCTCAAAAGTGTATCTTTTCATCAATTGCCCAATAGGTCCCTAACAATTTACGCTAGGCATCTCCTTGCTTTTGCACCGATTATAGAATATTTTTTTAATGACCACCTCAGTGTCGTAGTTCACCCCTATTTGGTCAAAAAATCATTTGAACTTGGGGCTCTCTGCTATGACTTCACACTCATTTAAGTTTGAACATTACACACGTACTCTGCCTTAGATGTTCCTCCCCCATCCAGAGAAAATATTACATCTACTTTACTTTCTATGGCATTTATTTGCTCAACATCCTGATGATCAACTTCTTCTTGATCGTGTTGGAAAAATCATTCTTCACGCATTCTTTCATTTTTAACTTTATGTTATCTCTCAAAGATTAGCCCCCTAGGACCTTTACATATCCTCTCGTTGTCCCACCATTCCTTCAGGTCTCATTCTTTGTCTTCATCATATGCTACCAACATGTTAGTAGTGCCATAATGATGTGCTGGGATAAGGTTTTCATTGACATCCACGGGTGGTATCTATAAATTACCATTGGCCAATTGTTCTCCAATGATCCTCCGTACGTAGAAATAATATTTAGTGGTGTGCTACTCTCTCTGGTGCAACTCACAATATTTGGCATCTGCATTCTTGGCTATTGTTTGTATTTGCCCATTAGAGTCAGGTGGACCTGCTACTCTAAAGTACGATAATAATCCATGGCCTCCGTCACATTATAAGGTAGAGGTGGTGGTGGTGGAATGCGATAATAATCCACTCTAAAGTGCGATAATAACCCTGAACCTCCATTCTCATCCTTTAAGTTCCCATATACATAGTTAACAGCTTGTCTCCTAAAGATCTAGAACCTCCCAGATGTCAAGGGCACTTATTTCCTCCAATTTGACTATTTGGGCTCTATGGTCATGGAAATATTACTAAATGTTCTAGTGAATTCTCTGAATATCCCATCTCCTGGTTTCATTGACTAGATGATGCTTGTAACACTTTAGGAGCCCCTCGGCACAAATCTGCAGCAACCTCATTTCATCCACATCTTCATGAACATCAAATGCCCCATTGCAGAAATGTTTGATGTATTGAATTAATTCTTCATCGAGATTCTGTATTTTTTAGGAGAGGTGCCTCAATGTGAACTCATCTTCCTCTATAATTTTTTTTGGAGGAACTTCCTGTGCATCTCCTCCCATGTGATAATGCTATTAGGTGCAAAGAGGGAATGCCACGTATGTGCCTTTTCAGTAAAAGTGTTGGATAACTACCTATCCTTCGTGTCCTTATCGTTTCCATGCACACCCAAATATTCTAAAAACTTCTTTACACGCTCTCTAGGATTTTATCTTTTTCCATTGAACTTTATAAAATTCGGTGGAACATACCCCTCAGGGTAGTGATTCTCATTTATACTCTGAGGGTAGGGATTTTGCAGCTCCTTATACAAGTGTGATGACTCCCTTTTAGAGGAAATCAACTTATTCACTTCCTCTATAGTAACGAATTTGGAGGGAGACTCCTCCAAGACCACTTTCTTCACTGCTAGTGAACTTACTGGTGTTGCCACTTGCTCCACTACCACCTTTTGCAGTAGATCCACTTCTTTGGTTATTGCAGCCATAGTGGATACTCCTCTAGCGATAGCTACCGCTGGTGTCATGCATGATTGGATCAAGCTTAACAGATCAATATTGTTTTACTTCAGAAACTTGAAAAACATACTCATTAAATTCATGCCTACCAATCACCTTGTTTCTTCCGCACTATGTTGTCCTACTTGAGGAGAAGGTTCTCTAACTCGTGTCACCACTAACTATTCTTGTGTGGTCTGGTCACTATGAACTCTATTACTAGCTTGAGTATCCTCTAGAATTAGCTACCTATAAACATTATAGCATTCTTTATGCATGGTAGTGAGGATACCTCCCTAGTAGAGTTTCCAAATGTAGTAGTGTAGTGTGACTGGTTATATGAAGAATTGAAATGGGTGAGGCATGACCCACTCCAATGGACTCTATCTTTAAGGTCCTTAAATTTTCAGGAGGATCTCTAATAGAAAAACCTTCCTCCTCTGGTAAAAATGGAGTATTTGCTATGACCCTCTACAGTAAGAAGATGAACTTCACAAATTATAATGGTAACTTAGAGAAAGAGATCTCCTGAGAATGATGGTTGAAATGGGGGGGAGTGAAGATATAAGAACTTAACACGTAGTTAAAGACAGAAAGATCAGGGAAAGAATACTAGGTCTTGTGTAATGTTGGCAAAGTAAAAACTTAAACTTCAGTTATTGATCTGACTTGGCCTTACCAAAGGGTCTTATTTATATGTGAATACTAGGGTTGATTTGGGCCTTTTGGGGCGCCAAAAATGAGAGGGAATGTGAGGGACAAGGTATACATTGTACCTTTTATCCCTATATTCCCCTATAACAGGCAAAACTGGTAGTAAACCAAAGTCAAAAAGCAAAACGTGTCTCCTAATGGTGCCAAATTATGTGATTTGGTAAATATTTTTTCAAACAGTAACTTGTTGTACAAACTTTGTAAAACTTGAGAGTGACTTTAAGGGACACCCTCTCTAAAATCATTTTGTAAAGGGGCTTTTCCTTGTGAGCAACCTATTCACTAATCACTTAAGTTATAACTAAGTGTGGGGTGTGTGTGGAGTTAAGTGACTCCTAGAGTCCCTATACTAGTATTCTCTATATCTTATAGTGCTAAATGGTTGAGCTTGCGCAATAAACCTTATCTCTCAGCCACCAATTTAAAACTCCCAGAAGATCCCAACTGGCCTACTTCAGGCTTGCTTGCTCAACTAGGCTACATGTTAAATAAAATTAACATTAGTATTTTATTTCGTAAACAGTAAATAATCTTGGGACGAGGGACCAATCATGTTAGACCCCCTCGTCCTCAGTCGTTTCTCTTTATAATATTGCTTCGGGCCACTCAAGGCAAGTCCCTTCGCCCTAATACATTTTTCCATATTTCGTAGTTTATGTAGTGTGAGGGGGCCACTGGAAGTGAAGTCCCTCGTTTCTATATCTATCTTTGGTATAGGGGTCATTTTTTTGGACTCCCTCGCCATATATATCCTTTAACATCGATTGTGGTTGAGGGGCAACTTGTGGTAGACTCCCGCACCACCAACTGTTATTTTTTGTCTTACTCTTGTTCGAGGTTCCCCTCACGAGGGAATCCCTATCCATCGAACTATTGATGTTAAATATCTTGACTGAGGGTACATCTATGGTGGCCCCCCTTGCCCCAAAAATATTATCTGCACTAGTCTTTGCTGAGGGTCCACTTCGCCACAAGTTACCTCTCGCACTAATTATCGTAGAAGGGGACACTTGTGGTGGAACCCCACTCCCTTGAGGTGTTTGATCTGGTGATGCCCCTCTGCATCGTACCACCTCCACTGATATTACTATAGGGATATGTTTCACATAAATAACATAAACACATATATTACACGCGCACACACACACACACACACATACACACATACACACACACACACACACACATATATATTAACAATCAGCTAACCGTGCGAATGTCACTTGTAGAGGTAGCCCATAATCCTCGAGTCAAAACTCGACTCTCCCAAATGCATATGTAGTCACTTACTTAATTAATTCACACACATCGTTATTATTTTGGACACTAAGCTATTATTATATAGAACGTAACCTAACATTTTCTAAAATTTCAACTGAATTTCAGAAATCATATCCTGAGTGTTGTTTATACTAAAATACTGGTGCATCTATACCAGAATTTGATTTTTTTACTTAAGATTTTGGTCTTGGGCACCCTTTCATAGAAAATTCAAAACTAATTCAAAAAAATCGAAAAAATATAAAATTGGCGGCCACATGTACGTATTGAAAAGATCTTGCTTCATGACTTGAACTAAGCAAGGGAAACGAACCGATTCGACCAGGGGTGGACCGGTTCACCCTTGGAATTCTGTAAACACGAACCTGCTATGATTTTAACACAAGTTTCTCCAAATTCCCACCCTAAAATGAATCAAAACTTCATCCCAAAGATATATAATCTCACCCCATCAATTATTAACACTAGCATAGGTATTCGATTGTCTCAAATCATCAAAAACTAAATTTAATCTTGGGGTTTACATCATTCTTTTTCAAGAATAAATTATTTCTTAACTTCTACTAAAATTACTAAATTTTCCATCAAGATTTCATCTTTTCGATTCAAGTTCGTCTCTTTCCATTCAAGATTAATATATACCATTATAATTCTTATTTTACTCTAACAATGCCTAATTTTCAAAAAGAATTTTCATCTAACGAAGATCATAAGACCATCACATTATTCATCTTTCAAAAATCTCCTTTTCCACATAAACCCCATTTCTAAAATTTGTTTCTTAATCTAGAAAATTTTGATATGAATCATAAACCTAACAAAATACATAGCAAGTTTAAACACTTTCCTTTTATGAGGAATGAATGTGAATCTTCTTCTTTTTAGGGTTGAATCAAGAAAAGAACTCCAAAGAATAGCCTACAAGGAACCTCCCATTGGATTCCCTTGTGTTTTCTCCCACTTTTCTCACTAATTAAGACCACAATTGTTTTCATGTGTAAGTGACTGCCTTCCAACCCTTAACACCTTATTTAATCCACAATCCCGAAATTAGGTTAACCTTATTTTGTAACATGATCTGTAGGCCCCCAAATTGGTCCAAACTAGTCTATAAAGCATCCGGTACCAAATTACAATCCTTGGGTACCTAATTCTAACTATTTCGACCCATTCTGGGTCATCCGTGCACTCAAAATTACCATATGAGTCACCTATCATAAATTTAGTACCTTATTACCAACATGACTCCGCACACGTGTCCCGAATAAGATCTGGTTGACCCGTCACTTTTACCCACTTATGACATAATATGAAATATTACAATTCCATTTACATATCACATAAGTAAACATAAAATCAAAAAAATATTAATCTATTTCTCGTTAATGAATAAATTTTTAAATTCACTTTGTCTCTCAAATTAATTAAATTACCGTGACATGTGTAATTTGGATATTCTTAGAAATACGGGGTGTTACAACCGCACTTTAGTAATTGTAACTCAACGTCATCCAAAGACTTAAATTTTCTATTCATACAGTGGCTACAAGAATACGAAATCTTATAGTTGTTATGATTTGTGTCTGTATATTTATGAATTTCACAAATGCCCTTTACATGATTATCAAAGACTATTGCTCTTACCTATCAATTGTTTGTATCTTAGGAAATCCATTAAATAGGGTGAAATGAAGTTAAAATGAAGTTCATTTTGCATACAATATTTCCCAGTTTATAATTCAAGTGAATTCATTCAAATTCATTCAATCCACGCAAATTCATTCAATCCACGCATATTCATTCAAATTCATTCAACTCGAGCATTCAATAAATATGAAATAAAACCAAACAAATTAAGATGTTATTAAATAACAGAAAATTAAAATTAAAGAAGATAAGACATCAACAGATGTCCCAAACAGTTAAAAAATTACAAACTTTTTCCCAAATAAAACATTATTTATCGACTAACCTGACAAATAAATATATTGTCCATATAATATAACAATTTTTATACACATTTAACATAGGCCCTTCACAGGAGTCAACGTACACATATTTCTCTTTTCAACCTTGGTATATTTTATTAGCTAATATTTGATCCTCATCCACCTCCAAAAGGAAATCGTAGAATAGGTGCTCTGATATTCATGTAAATGAGGAGGCACGTATCTTAGATAATACTCCTCACTAAAGACCCTACTATTGGATAAGTAACTTAGATAATACCCCTCGCCCCAGTCAACATGTAGGGCGATGATGATTAATGAATTGTTGAAGGATTAGGCACTTAGGAGAGGAATATTGTAGGAGGAGGCACTTGCGAACATAAACCTTGAGGTGTAGGAAGGGTGAATGTTTGAGAAGGAATTTGGGACCGGAAATCATGTTGTTGATGCCTTAATTTTAGATCTTAGTAGTCCTAAAGTATGTGTAACCTCTCCCATGTTCTTCTTAATCTCTGACATATCCATTGTTGTCCCAGCATGTTCTCGCACCCGACTCAACATACGACTCTTTATCAAAGATATCTTATCCAATAGATGTGTAGTGTGCGAGAATTTAGTACTTGTCATATGTGACCCCAATCCTCTTGTCTTCCCCCTTATGTCCCTCTCAATTGTCTTAGATATGGCATCTGATTCAATGTCATAGGTGTTGAACTTAGAGTGTCTACTCGTCAGGCTTTCTATCACTTTATGTAACATAATATTATATTTAGGACTATGATTTCAACATTATATTATTATATCATGTACATATACACCTAGACGTGCGCGTTCACGCACATACACATAAACAAACACACACACACACTCACACACACACACACACACACACACACACACACATATATATATATATATATATATATATATATATATATATATATATATATATATATACTAGGGTATGCCCGTGCCTGAAGGCACGAAGATAATTTTGCTCCCCAATATTCGTACTTGTGCTTACGATACGTCAATTGCCACCAACTACAACAAACACATAATCCAAGAAACGACACATAAACACAAAAGTGAACCAAGGTATAATTCTATAGTTCACGTTCACATTCACATGTATTGAGCACGTGAAATTTTAATCTTACAAAACTCATTGTCAAATAAATTACTTGTTGCAAGTTACGTGACTACTAATTATAGGGAGATGAAATGTTACCATGTAACAAAAAGGGGGGATAAGAGAATTTTTTTCTCGTAAGAACAAAATGATAAACATTAATATTAAAAAAAATATGGTTATACAAATCTTTAGCTCCCAGTGTGTTAATTGAGGGGTGGGTGGTGTGCTTATTTCTGACACGTGAACTCAAATCCCGGCCCATGTTACTAAACACAATGGAGTTAATGGGTATGCCAGCGCCGCCTAAAGCCACGACACTAATTTTCTTTTTTGGTGTCCTTTTGCTTTTAGGATGCTTCGTACCTACTATATGCAACGTGATTGTCAAAATTGAATAACACATAGTAATTAAGTTAAAAGAAAAATTCTTTCTAAAATCAAATAGCACACAATCATATATTTAAAACTTTATAACATATAATACAATAATGGGTATATAAACAACTATAAAAACAAAAAAATAATGATCAACTACAACTTAACTTATTAACCCCATTATCTCACAGTGGACTACAAATTGCAAGACACATAAGCAAGTGCCTCAGATTCATGTTACGTACAAAATAAAATTAATATGAAAGTATTTATAACAAACAAATCGTCCATTAATATAAATAGTTAGTCCATTAATATAAGCAAATCGTCCATATAAAGATACAAACAAATCGTCCACTTGAACTTGACAAAGATACAAAAACATTAATATAAATTAATGAAGTATCAATAGTTATAACAGTTCATCAATGTATCCACCCCAGAAATGACAAACCATAAGCAAATAAAAAAAAATCACACAATTGTATTTTTCTTCTTTTATGCCAAAAGCATTCACGTTCTTCTTGTTTTATGCCAAAAGCATTCGCATTCTTCGATGTTCGGTGGGTTCAGTGGTTTATTGGCACTGATTTAATGGTCAGGCAATTTGACCATGGAGATTTGCTTTGGGGATGCCCGTTGTTTCCTCAATTTTCTTTGGTTTTTTGGTGATTTGCGTTACGATTTCAACGGTGAATTTTGTCTGTAATTTTTTTTGTCATTTTAGTTGATCCATTGATCTCGTGTTGATCCCGGTGAATGTATGCTTCTCACACTGGTTTCTTTCACTCTTCATGGTGGTTTTGATGGTCGTTGGTTGCCAGTGGAATGCTATTGTGCGTTGATTTAGCCATAATAGTATCGTTTGCTCCGTTCTAGTTCAATGTACGGTTGTGGATTCATCAAATACATATAGCCCTGCAAAAAAATACAGTTTTCTTATTCAAATTATCTTATTCCATAATAATATTTGCCCACAACAAAAGAGGGGGTGGAGAAATTGAGGAACTTTACCAACGGAGGTCAGCATTCATTGGCATGCTTCCAAATAACAACAAAGAAACCTCCATGAGTGCTTGAGTGGATGAAGTGTACATAGTTCAGGACTTGTAGGCTCAGGTTGCTACAATTTCACCCAAAAAAACATATTAGAATTAATTAAATTAAATTAATAGAGGAATAATAACCAAAGCACAACACAATGGAATTAGCAGCTTTGTTATTCATGAGCAACACAAAAGATGATGCTTGTTGCTTCAAAATAAAGTTAAGAATTAGTGAATGCACAAAATATATTGAGAGATGCCGAACCTTTAGTATCATTCTCTCCTTGCCACGTTTACATTCTTCACAAATCCAACATGCCATGATGTTAGTGAAGTTACTCCCTAGAATTGGCTCTTATAGGTTCATTTTAAAAACCTGCAGGAGAAGCTCATTATTAAAGCAATATGTTTTGTATATTGAGAACTATAAGGAGAAACTTTAACCAAATCAACGCAACATATTCTTCAGGAGTTTTAATAGGTAGTAGCAATGGTTTATATATGGCACCTAATGATAACGTAGTTATTTTTATGATATGAATATTGAAGTAAAAAAGGGACCAACAGTGATATAATATTTTTTTTTTAAATTGCCATGAACTGAATACATAACTTTGTTGCGAGGAAGCTCGGTGTATTCAACTCTCTGATCTACATCCTCAAATAAGCCTATAAAATTACATTTAACTTAAACATATGAAATTTCCCATGACTCTATGTTCATGTATATACTGCAATCCTTAAGCAGAGCTTAAGCACTTCTCTAACCTTACTACTTCTAGACATAAAGTTCTTTGCTTTTACCTAGAAGTCGATAAAACACTAATGATGAATTACACAGACTACTCGACAGTTGATGAATGACTACAAAGCACCGCAACTGATTATAAATATATGAAAATGGAAAGATTATTAAGAAATGAGGTACACGCCGATGCCATTCTTCATATGAGTCATCAAGCCTCCAAACCTAGGACAAAAGGTTAATTTTCGCCATCACCTTCATCTTTCTCGTCATCACCTACCTGGTGGTAAAATTGAACCAAATCAAAGGTGTTAAAAATGAACAAAACAAAATATCTGAACTAAAATAAAAAAAATCTGAACGAAGCAAGAGATTGTCCCATCTGTGACACAAACCTTTATTGTTGTTTCACACAATGGAAGCATCTTTATTTTAAAACCATCAATACTATTCTTCTTGGAAATTTTTAACTGATTAATCAATGAATTACATCGACCTCTTTAAATATGTAATAAAATTGTACAATATTACACATACCTTAGAAACAGTGGGTAGCAGAGCATCTACCATTTGTAAACCAAACACTAAATACAAAACATGATGGATTGTCAATCAACATAAATGAATATACACATAAATATAGGTGATAAAATTCATAAATACCTGTTCTGGAGAAGAGTAATATTGATTATGATTGCCAACTCAATAGGTAGTTCCGTGATAATCCTGAGGAGGAACTGAAGCGGGTTGGTGCGCTGGCATATGAGTTGATGCTACTAGTTGTGCATAATCAGTTCTTGGCCTTGAATATATTGGTGGTTTTTTGAAAAAGACATATCATTAGTAATAGAAATTACTTCATCCACATCAACTTCTAAGGCTGCATTCATCTCAATAGTTGTCTCAATAACTGCAGATTCAACTTCCACCTCACAAACTTAAGAGATATCCTCAACTTATTCAATGACCACATTAGTAATATGAATGATTGGAACATGTTCTACTTCATTTATGGGGTTAGCTGATACTTACCCATTAAGATATTAAGGTAGCTTAGATGGTTCTCTAGTTTTTTACCTTCCCCTTTTGTCAACCTGATTAGTCTTATGAGCTTGTTATTTTGACCCTCAGTTTGGAATTTTCTGATTACTATGCATTCAATCATCTACTTCCCAAGAATACAGAAGTGGCTACACATATATGGTAGTTTATCATAAAAATTAATCATACAACTTTGAAGCACGCTCTTCGCCATACATTTTCCCTAAATGCTACTGGTTGTGCATAATCAGTTCTTAGCCTTGAATATAGTGGTGGTTTTCTGAAAGAGGCATATCCTTAGTAAGAGAAATGACTTCATCTACATCAACTTCTAAGGTTTCATCCATCGCAACAGTTATCTCAACAACTGCTGCTTCAACTTCCACCTCACAAACTTGAGAGATATCCTTAACTTCTTCTACGACCACATTAGTAATAGGAAAGATTGGAACATGTTCTACTTCATTTATTGGGTTAGCTGATCCTTACCCATTTAAGTTGGTTTTGGATACCCTGTGATATTAAGGCAGCTTAGATGGTTCTCTAGTTTTTTACCTTCCCCTTTTGTCCACCTGATTAGTCTTAGGAGCTTGTTATTTTGACCCTCAATTTGTAATTTTCTGATTCCTCTGCATTCAGTCACCTACTGCTCTTCGCCATACATTTTCCCTAAATGCATTATAGTAAAATGGAAATACAGAATAAGTACCACATTATGGTTAAATCACTGATTTGAATGGAACATACGTGATGTAATTTTTGCAAAAAAAACATAAACACTCTTTTAAGGCTTCGAAACTCTATTAAATCATCATCAAAAAACAAAACAATCCTAAAATAAAATTTTAAGAGAGACCTTGAGAGAGGCTACCTGATGTGGCTAAGTGATCAATGATTCAATGAAATGAAAACTGTATTGAAATGGAAAATGAACTTGTTGAATCCACTGCCACATAAACTATTTAATTTGTTAAATCAAAAGAAGGGGAAGGTGAATTTAATAACTCCATTTAACTTAAGAAGTCCGGTGAACCTATTTTTTCAGCACTGGAAGAGGAGGGTGTTTGTCCTTCCTGTCTTGAAGAATACGAAAAAGAAAATCCAGATATTAGCACAAAACTCTAGCATTATTTTCACCTTTCATGCATACTTCAATGGATGGAGAGAAGTGACACCTGTCTTATGTGTAGTCAAGAAATGATATTCGATTACACTATTGATGGGTAGCAATGTTGAACTCTAATGAATGTTGGTATTTATAGTTTTGGTGTGTAGTGGCAGCCACATCTTTAACTGTAGTAGAGTCATTTGTTTCCCTATCTTGTACCTACAATAACATAAGATTGAATAATTGTAAACAAAAGGAAAGAAAGAAAATTAGGGATACCATAATTTCAATCACATGTCAACATTTGAACATTTCTAGAAAGATCTACATATAATTTATTTCACATTTTGAAGTAAAAATATTTATGTAACTCCAAAACAAATCGATAACAAAATCTAATCAGAATAAAAAAAAATTGATAACATTAAAAGTAACTATAATATTATAATCTCATAAAACAGAGTAACATATAAGAGAACTCTAGTCATACTACTAAGTTTCATATCGAATGACCAACATCCAGTCATACTTACATAGCCCAACAACCCATATTTGTGAAATTAAGAGTCTTCAAACAAATAAACTTTAACAGTATCAGATTACCATCTTTCCATTTTTGTCCATTAAATATACTCTAATTTTCTTTAGAAAAGAATGTGAGAAAAAAGTCAAGTCAAAATTTACAATATTCACATGTGGAGAAAGCAAAGTAAATCCATAATATAAACATGATAATGTGAGTAAGCAGTTGTTACCAAATATTGGTTGGTTGTTTACTCTAGTTGGCATCATCAAGAAGTATTTCTCTGTGAAAAACACACACATAAACCCATGTTAGCATGAACTTTAACACAAAAATCAACAGTTGAATATCTAAAAAATGAAGGTCAAGAAATTCATTCACCCCCGGTGTTTATGTCCATAAACCAAAACTAGATATGAGAAAAATAATTAACAGAGTTTCACACGGCAGGAATAAAAACTCAGAATAAATTATTCTTACTGGAAGTTGAAGAAATCAACTCAGAACCGCTCCCCTAAATCAACAAAAACCAAACAAATAATGAATATAAAAATGTAGGATTGCAAATAAGTCCAAAAAAAAGATTTAAACACTAACTGATTTAACCAAACAGATAGTAAAACAAATCAAAAAAATAAAATTAATCTCAAAACTACATATTTCTCTATATAAAAATAACGCAAAATACCTAAAGCTTTAGGGTTAAAACCTAAGAAGAAGGAGAATTTATACCTGTGTGTGCGAGAGAGAGAGAGATCGGTGGTCAAAAACTCAAAGAAAAAACCCCCAAAGTTACAATCAGACCTGGAAAAAGTTAGATATGGAAAAAATTGGCTCTGGAAAAAGTTAAGTTGAACAAAAAAACCTACAAAGTACCAAATTAGAGAGAGAGGGAATGTTTATAAAGGGTCGAGTTTCGATCTCGACAAAACGGTGCCCAGTGTAACTAAACCTCTCATTAACAAAAATTTGAAGATCTAAATAAGCATCTCTGGACCATCAAAACCAAGGTTGATAAGAAAAAGGGGTTGTGGGTGTGTTCGTAGGTTGGGGAATTTGCAATTGGGTTCCGGGGTAGGTTTGGAGAGGGAGAGAAAGAGGGGTCGGGTGATTTTCAGAATGTGGGGAGGGTTTAAAGTGAATTTGATGTGTGTTTACTGCAATGACCTTGTGTTTGAATTAAAGTGAAAGAGGTAGAATCAATTAGTGAGATGAAAAAGAGGGGGAATCCAAAATTTGCAAGGGTAAAATAGGAAGTGCAAAAAAAATTCATCTTCATGACATCATACTTTAAGCTTATGACATATATAAGTTTTATACTTTATTATATATATATATATATATATATATATATATATATATATATGATAATGTAATTCAAACTCACTAGAGTCGGAGCCAAATCGCCTGGGAATTTATTATTCGCTTTATCCTGTCGGGCACGCAATTACAAGTTGACCTGATTAGGGTCTTTACCTTCTTACGGAGTCCCCTTGGTCCTATCCCCCCATACATTCTTCAAATCATCATATAATTTTCCGCAAGTTTTTTGGCATTAACTGTCTTTACCATGTTCTTTTTATTTGTATCAATCTAGGACAATTTTTCTTCCTTGTCCTCATTCTCTAAGAATTTCAATTGGTCGATGGGAATTTGGTATTTTAGGGAATATTGTCTTTCAATACAAAAATATAATAACTTCATGCCTCCTTCAGGACATAATTCTTCTGAAGGTTCTTCTGATAGGTTTTCATATGTTCACTTACTCGAGAAAGAAACCTTGCCTTCGAACTAAGTTGGAATATAAAACCCTTACAAATTTGATCCCACACATCATCCTTTATTCAAGGATCAAACTTCTTCTAATTTTTTATGCCCCCGACGACCACAATCACCTATTCGAGAGATTATCAATGGGCTTGAAAATTTTGGGTGCCATTTTTTTACCGGTACGATTCCCAAAATCAGAGTATCTAATGGGCTTCTTTTCATTTCCTTGGGATTCCTATTAGCAGTGGGTGAGGATGATGGAAAAACAGGGTTTTTTTGAGTTTGATGACTCAAAAACACTATATATGGAGTCGTAAACTCAACCTGTAGTGGAGTAGCCAACCTGCAGGTGATGGGAATTGAGGTTGGGGTGTAGGTGTTCATTTTTGTTTGACATTACCTACAATTAAAAATAATAATAAGTGGGAAATGTATGATGTTCATGTTTAGGATTATATATATGTATATATATTTTCAATGTATTTTAAAACATGTTTGATATATTTGATTTTCAGCCAATTTGTACTTGTTTTTTAAAATTTATGAATTTTTTCATATGGCCCTTGGGGAGGAAGCGTACCCATGGTTGACGTATAAACTTTTGTGATATGAACTCGAAGTCCCTTCTTCTTCAAATTATTTGTGAGCTCATTTTTAATGTGCATATGTCACGATATGTCAGTATTATAACATTATAGTCCCAACATAGAAAGGGTCCAAAATAATGCCAAAAGAGGGATCTCCATGTGCTCGGCCTCACTTCGAATATGAGGCCAGCTCAGATATCGATCTGCTTGGCTCACTATATTGGCAATTGTCCTAATCTAACCCAGATATTCGCTCGCACCATATGCGCGTATTCATATATACACCCAAGATAATTCTCATTGGTCACGTGGGAATAAGTGACCTTGGTTGTTAAGAGTTCGTTACTAGGGACGTTAGCACATGATCCAAGGGATATCTGTTTATTATTAAACTAATTAACATGTGCATATTGGTGTAAGTGCCTGACCTATAAAGGAAGTCTAGCAATCCTCTAAATATTCTCTACCACCCCCTATAAATAGGTAATAAATCCACCTGAAAAGGGGGATCTCATTCTCACTCAATGATCTTCAAAAGCCACCCTAAATTTATAACTGAAAATAATGAAAGAAGAATTAGTAACTCAGTGGACGTAGGTTTACATCTTTGGTCAAGCCACGTAAATCTATTTTTTTCTAATTGTCTCTCATCCCCATTCCCTATTATTATTCATATTTTTACTTAGTATTCAATTATTTTCTATCTCTATTTTTGGATGATAACAAATTATCACCATCTATGGTCACATGATTAGCCCTTGTGATCCCAACCTGAATTTATTTGTTAAACACCTTCCCTGAAATACCAGAGAATGGCGGATAATCCTGAGACTAGTCATATGGCAGAAGTCCAGACACCACCCACCCTAACTGGGGATAGCGATTTACCGAGTCTATTAATGAGCCTAGATAAGGGGAAGGAAGTGATATAGGAGAGTGTCAAATAATTAGAAAACACCGTTCAGTTTGGGCCGATGCATCTCAATCTGAATGTCGTTACACATGGACCTGGGGTGTCATGAAGAAAAAGAGGAAGATTCCCCCTAGCTGCCTATAGAGATAGGAGGCAAGAGTGCCATAAGTAATCTCTGGAGAATCCCAGGAGGACGAGGTTGGGATTTATAAAAATGCTAGCTCCTCTAGGAGAATCGAATCACAGAGAGAACACTCCTATATACCTAGAGCCATGTCCTCCATTTAGTCACCTTGTCATTTTGATGATCAATATTACCTTGAAGAGTTTCCTAGTACCCTTAAAAACTGATTAAAGGCTTAATGTTTGATCAGTTGGTCCATCGCAATCGCTAGTAGGCAGCAGTGGCATCGCACGATCCCCACCAGGTGAGATTGGATACAGGTAGATCTATCTCCAGAGGCTTCCACTGATCTGCTAAAGTGTCAAATAAACTCGAATGGTCTTCCAAGAAAAAATCTCTGTCGAAAGGAAAGGACAAACTGCTGATTCATCAAGAGGAAAGACCAAAGATAATAATCAACCATGAATGGGATCCATATAACATTTACAGGATCGACTTGACGAGATAGCCAATCCTAAGAATCCTTTTTGGAGGGACTTTACAAAAGGGTAACCATTAGTCTCTTCTATTATAGCGTACCATACTCTGAACAAATTCAAGTCGTCAGTTATTACGCTAAAATATGATGGAAATACATATCCAATACGACACGTCAAGTATTATCAAGCTACTGTAAACATTTATTCTATCCTCGATGCGATACGATGCAGAGACATCTCCAACACAATCATATCTTCCGTTCAAATCTGGTACAACAACCTACCAAGAGAACAAATAGTCAATTTCCATCAATTGGCTAACCTGTTGATTAGTAACTTTTACTTTTAGGTAAAACCAATTAAGAGAGTGGCCCACTTGGTTTTTGGTAGAAGTCCGATGAAATCACCTGTGATTCTATCACCCTCTTTAACTCTGAGAAGCTGGAGTGGTAGATTATAATGACCAAACCGCCTTAACCGCTCAGATGAGTGAATTATGACGAGGCAAACTATTTTGGGCATTAGCGAAAGAACCACCCATGATGATGATAGAACTACTGGGAAAAGCAGGAAAAATCATGAACGCATAAAAAATAATGGCTTCCAAGGAGTTTCACCACCCTAAATCACCGCCCAACAAAGGCACCGATAAGAAGGATCAGAAAGATCAAAAGGTCAATAAACCCAAGAAGTATGATGAGTACATAAGACTTAAAGTTGAAAGCCACCACATCCTAGAGGAATTTGAGGGAATAAAAGCTTCAAGTGGATAGGAAAGTTAAAATCATCACCAAATAGGCGGGACAAAAGAAAGTCCTTAGAGTTCCATAAAGATCATGGTCATAATACCGACACCTTCATCGCCTTAAAGAATTTAATCAAGTTCCTAATCAAGAGAGACAAGATTTACATGTATGTGGATTGGGATAGTCGGCCAGATCCTGATGAGCATAAGGCCAGGAGATAATCGAAGTCACTTTACCGTAAGGAAGATAACCAAAAGAGGGAAATGGATGACTACTTGGAGGATGATGCACACCTCTTAAAGAAACATAAAGGCATTGTATGCGACATCAATATGATATCCTTTTGGTGTCATTTTATAATGAGAGGATATGTATGTGGGAGAGAAGACCCAGTAGAAAGGAAGGCCTATCTGAATAAGTCCAAAGCTTGTGCCCATGTGAGGCAGATTAACCTAGCAGCTGATGTGGAAACCCATGCTCACAAGGTGAATAAGGATAAGTTGATCATTGTATTTTCTAAAGATGACTTGTTATGAGTATAGTACCCTCCCGATGACCCTTCGCTCATCACCGTGATGATCCATGAAGGAAGAATTTCCAAAATACCGATATATAATGTCATCTCCGTAAACGTTATGTTTAACGCCCATTTCAGATGATTGAAGATCGATGATAGTAAATTGATGACATACCACCGGCTCCTAATCTATTTCTCAGGGGAAAATGTGTATCCATTAATAATGATGGAGTTAGAAGTCATTGTAGGGACTTAGTTAACTTGTCAAATCGAAAATATTTCGATTCTTCATCCTAGACAAAATTATATTCTCTGTCTATAATTTGAGACTAGGTAGGGTCGAGCTAAAAAAGTTTTAGGATCTCCCATATACAGTGCACTAGTGTTTGAAGTTTCTAACTCCTTATGGAGTGGGGGTTGTCAATGGCTACCAAGTGGAGGCACGCGAGTGCTATTTCACCCCGTCCAACGAGGAAGAGAAGAAGAAGCTAATGACCTCCTACTAAATTGAAACCATTAACCCAAAAGATGAGGCAAATCTGGTCAAGAGGTAGGCCATTGAGGAAATTGAGATAGTTCCACTTGACGCAGACCACCCAGAGTGTACAGTCCAAATTGGGTCATCACTAGACCGTGTTTATAGAAGAATTTCCTAAACTTCCTACAACAGTGTAAGAATGTGTTTTCATGGATCCATGAGGATATGTTGGATATAGATATGGATTTTATTTACATGTGTGGTCATCCTAATATCTTCCCTCCTACTAGTGGGTTCTAGCACTCATGAACATAAGCAAAGAGGTGATAAAGGTCTTGTGCCTAGACTGTCATCAATTTTGGGGTGATGAAAAGAGATGGAGTCGCCAACCTATTTTTCACAAAACAGGCAAAAATAACATGTTTCCACCTCGAGAGAATGGTATCAAAGACAAATTGATATTTGCGAGACAAATTAGTTCAGAGGTTCGGGGGAAAAATTACGAAATGGAAAGGTGTTAGGAACCCATAGCACCCCTTCATTCTCTCATGAGATTATGTTATTATTCTCCTTAATTTCTTCGTGAAGTGTGTGTGCTTGTGTATAAAAGTGGAGATTGAAATCATTTGACTCATATCATGGAAAAAGATGAAGTGAGGTCATCCATAGGAGTGTTCCCAAAATAGTAATTAAAAGTATGATATTTGCGTTTATCGAGATATTAACTGTTATGATGAAACGATAATATGTGTTAGATAAATGCGGGCATGAATTAGAAGTATCATATATAGAAATAATATATGAATATAATAGGAAAAAGAGGAAAATAGGAACATAGGACTCGAGTCTCGGGATTTATCCATAGCAACCTATGTAGCCTAGGAAGGTATCAAACATAGTTTGCATGCGACATAAGGGTCAGGTTTATCCCATTAATCCAACATGGGATTTTGTTAAACATGTGTGTGTGAAAAAAATGTTTTTTTACTTTTGAGAAAGTGTGGTGGAGAATCCCATTTGGAATTTATAAGTGAAATAATCTTTTTCTTGTTTTGGGATTTTTTTTATAGAAATATATTATGTGTGATACTATTGATAAATGATTGGATATTAATATGTGTATGACTTAAATTAAAAGCTAAATTAAGAATGTATACAACTAACGCAAAAATAAAAAAATTCGAAGAGAAAGAAGAATGTTTGGACCTTATTTAAAGACTTGGAGATTGATCTTGATTGTTGATGAGATTCAATGCAAGTGGGTGAGGAATATATAATCGGATTAAAGGGGATTTTGCAAAATTGGGTGTGAAGCTTATGAAAATGAAAGGTGGAGAGAGGTTTCAAACAAGGAATCTTCGCAGACATTAGAAGAATGTTGTTAAGATCACTAAAGTTGATGTTTTGAGGTTCCTTTCTAAGTGAGATCATTCTCTCCTTAAATAGGATCAGGTGACTATCGATCAACATTTTCCTTCTCTTTCCTATCAGCAGGTAACCCTATACACAATGCCGGTAGGTAGGGAAATTGACCTACCAATTGCCTATCTAATGCAAATTTTTCGAAAAAATGCTCGTAAAATGCAATTTATGAGCCTAAATCATGCATCGAGCATATCGTTGAAAGTGTTATTTAGAGACCTTTAAGAATCCATTGGGATGGTGCCGGGTACGATAGTTGACTTTAAGTCAAATGGTGCTCCAAAGCGCTCATGGATCCTTTGGATAAGAGGTCGTCGAAAGATAATGAATCATACGTCCAAACCGTAAGTTCAAATCTCGCATAGGATGGACTATTGAGAAGGTTATGCAAGGAAATTTGATGTTTCAAAGTGCTTTGCTCGATTCAGAGAATTGACTTTGGTCAAATTAGGCCCGGAACCGACCGATGATAACTTAAAGTAAAATGGGTCCTTCGTCAATACCGTAAGCCTGATTCATGAACTAGTAGGACTATTGGAAAGGGTATTTAGTGACCTTCAAAGATTCGTTCAATCTTTTTTACTCTAATGAGTTGACTTTGGTCAAATAGAGGACATGAGTGCGAGGATGTGTGCAAATTAGTTTTTGAAGGAAAATGGTATGTTCAGCTGTGATGCTATTCCAATTCATGCATGTGGTAGATTGCTAGAAAGGGGATTCAGTTCCCTTCGAAGATTCATTGAGATTTTTCTCGGACCATGAAGTTAATTGGGGTCAAATTAGGGCTCGGGAGACCCCGGTGGCCTATAAATGGGTTTTGATAGTAAAATGGATTGCTTGTCTAAATTGTTATGCTGATTCGTGCATGGGCTAGACATTTGAAAAGGGGATTTAGATCCCTTTGAATATTCATTGATCTTTCTCACTGGTGATAAAGTTAATTGGAGTGAAACGAGGCTCGGGGGTGCCCAGTGGCCTCTTGATCGGTACTCAAAGTATGACCTAGGGTTTATGGTAAATGAGGGGTTCCTAGGGACCTAAGGAGAGACTTAGAGGGGTCTTAGAATCTGGATACTAAATGTACTCTCGATTGGTGAGCTTGGAACAAGTGGAAGTCATTGAATAGACGCCACATGAATGTTTTGCAAAAATGGTCAATTATGTGAACTAAAGGGACGAGGATGATTCAATAGGGTCGAGGTTACTTCTGAGGACCCAGGGTTTTGCCGGGGACAGTTGATTTTGCGAGTCAAGGTCAGTTCCGAGGACCTTAAATTGTGGCGACCAATTTTGCTGGTTGAGGTCAAATTTGAGGACCTATCAATGTGATGACCAATTCTCTGGGTCGGGGTCAATTCTGAGGACTGAAAGTTGGGGAGACCAAGTTTGTAGGTCAAGGTCAATTCTGAGGACCTTTTATTAGGGCGACCAATTCTACAAGACGAGGTAAATTTTGAGGACCTATAGTTATGGCGACCAATTATGTGGGTCGAAGTCAATTATCAGGACCTAAAGTAGGGGCAACCAATTCTGCAGGTCAAGGTCAATTATGAGGACCTATGGTTGTGGCGACAAATTTTTTGGGCCAAGGTCAGTTCTTAGGACCTATTATTGAGACGACCAATTATATGGGTTGGGGTTAATTCTGAGGACCTAAAGTTTGGGGGACCAATTTTGTTTGTCAAGGTCAATTCCGAGGACCTATTACTAGGGCGATCAATTTTGCGAATCGAGGTCAATTCTTAGGACCTATTGTTATGGCGACCAATTATTCGGGTCGAGGTCAATTTTGAGGACTTAAAGTTGTGATGAACGGGGGTCGAGGAAACTTCTTACCTAAAAAGGATGAGTTGCTCTCTGGAGCGTCTTTAATTTATCTTGGGAGTTTGGAAGGACATATGGTTCCGCTGAGGAATGTATTTCTCTAAGACTCCGCTAAGGAGAGATATTTTACTAGGGCTTATAGCTCTAATAGGGAAGCTGAAATTCCTATGGGAGAACGTTTAATTTGGAAATTATGATGGTGAAATGCGTAGGATATTATGCAGTCCTGCTCAAGAATCACTTGATTTCTTGAGTTCCCTTAAGGATTACTTGAGGTTTAGGATTTCGTTGGGGAATTTTAGTGAACTCTAGAATGCGGGCACAATATTTTAGGGTTTAAATTGGGGATAAGAATGTAGTTTTAATATGAATGGGGATTTTGGGAGCTTTAAAAATGGTTTTCTTGGTGAAGAAATGTTCTAATACTTATTTAACATTTTTATGAATATTTTAGAGAATTTTTTGCATTTTCTGGGTTTTTTTGTGAGAAATTTTAGGGGGTACGTCGACCGATAGGTGGCAGAGGTTTCCGTTTGGAAGTGGCACTATCTTTGGGGTTACCTTGGGAAGATAAACAAATAGTTGCCAATCGATAATGGGTTCAATAGCTACCAGAGATTAAGTTTGAGGGTTTTCAGATAGAGGTGGATCATATACTGAGGGCGACGCTGGACACGGTGGAGGAGGCGTTGGTTAGGATTGTTGAATATTTATTAGGGATGTAGGTGACCTTTTACCCTTGAGAGATGGATCCTTAGGATATGTGGGTGAAAACTCAACATGCGTAGATGTGGCAGTTGATAACATGTGAGACTGGGTATGTCTGGTACATAGGAGAGAGAGTTGTGGGGAGATTGAGGTGAGATCAAATTCCAATTATTTCCCTTTGGGATCTTCTTGCAGTCCATCATTGACTATGGGAGATTTGCGTTGACCATATTGCAGGCTTGATGTAGCGAAATTGTACCTAAAAACAGACTTAAAAACGAAAAAAAATGATGAATATTTTGCTTGATTATCTTGATTTAGTGGCTTATTCTACATGCACTTCAATTTTACTGCTGAGTTTTTAATTTGCAAAAAAGAAGGAGAACGTGTTTTTGGAATGAAGAGTGGCTTTAGAGGCATAGTGGCAAAGAGTATCCCTTTAAAGATATTTATTTTTGGAAAAAGTAGGACAAATGAATTTTTTTGGAATTTTTGTGTAGATAAAGGCCTTGGAGTCTTGGTTGGTATATGGACGAGGAGATAGAAAGCTTGATTTTAGAGTGGAACTTGGGCTGTTAGAGTGTTGAAGAGTGTTGAAGAGACTGTACTGATGCTGGAGCTGTTACCTTGGGCTTAACTTTGTGGCTCTTGTTTGTGATTAGGGACTTAATGGTCGGTCCCTAATTGGCTGCGATAATAGTGCAGATGTCTTATCATTTCAATCCTGCAGTAGTGATATTAGTAGAGACCCTAAATGGTCTAGATGCTTGGTGGTAATGACACTATGATTTCCTAAGAGGGATTCCAGTTATGCTATACGTGTGGCTGGTTGAGAGATTTCGTTTGGTGTCTCCTCTTGAGTATCCTATGGCATTCGATCGAAATGCTTGACCTGGTACTTTATTAGTTTTGGTCCATCCATGGAGAACTGGGTTGACTAGTTCTTAGAAGATGTAGCCTGGTTCCTTTGCTTCTCAGTGCCATAGTGGGGAGATCTATAGCCTGTTTTAAAGCTGGGAGAATATCAGTATGCTCGGTTAGTTGGCCTTCGATAGACTTCATTATGCTTTTGTTATGTGCGCCAAGTTGGATGGGAGAAAATTGTGCCTCCCCATACCCTAGACTTTTTTCCTGTAGAGGGACTGAAGCCCTGCACATGCAGTTAGGTTCTATGTGGGAGAGTCATCGGTGGGCAACCCATCCATCTCAGTTTGTCTGCAAGGTTTGGCATGTTTCGGGTGATTATCTGAAATGGTTGTGGAATAAGGTAATGGTAAAGATTTTGACAGAGGAGACCGACCGGAGGTGTTTGGTCTTATTTGACACCATGTAATGGGGAGTAGTGATTTTCTCCCAATGAGTTGGGTTTATCTCTACAAGGATCATCTTCAGAATACCAATCAAAGAGGAGAAGTTTGGGGACCTCTGGCGGCTGATGATGATGAGGCAGGATCTTCCGACAGCTACGGATAGGGTCTAGGTTTAATTTGTGAATCTTTGTATGATGTTTTTTTTACGTTTTTGTTTTTAGGAACAAATTTATGGGGTTTGGTTTTATTTTATGAATAGGTCAGCGAAGAGAGTGGTGTTTTTTTTACTCCATTCGCTGATACTTCATGTAATAGTACCAAAACTCACTTATTTAAAATAAAAAATATTTTGATTATCTAGTTATGCCCCTTGATGAGTTATGCATTTAAAGTATATATACTAATTGCTAAGGCATATATAATCCTTTTGTTCAGTTAAATCATAAAACGATCCTTCATTCTTGGAGATTAGAAAAGAATATCAATTTATAAAAAGAAGGGGACAGTGCTCATGTATGGGGTGTGAGCTGCATACATACCTCTGGGAGTTTTTGAAAATTCATGAGTTTTATTTTGAAATCAAAAAGTTTTTTAGAGGATTGGGACCCACATAGTTCCAGGCAGATATAAATGATGTTTTCTTTATAATTGAAGGGGGATGAGAAGAGTCGTAGTGCGTTGATATTTTGGACTAAGGTTATAACCCCTTCGGATGGTCCAAATTGACTAGACGTTCCACCTCTTCTCCGTCATGGTCAGTGAGTATGGCAGCGCCACCAGACAATATCTTTTTCACGATTTAGGGGTCACTCCAATTTGGCTTGAATTTACCTCTGGGTCCGAGGAGGGTTCTGTGATTTATTTGAGGGCCAATTCTCCTTCTCAGACACCATGGTGCTTAATTATTTTATTGAATAATTTTGCTATCCAGGAATGGTACCCTTTTATGTGGTATAGAGACTTCAGTCTCTTTTCATCCAAGGATGAATGTTCATCAAGGTAGCTCTGATACCAATATTCCTCGTTGACTTTCCTCTCAAGCATAATGTGTAATGAAGGTATTTCTAGTTCAATGGGTATGACTGCCTTCACGATGTATGCTAGAGAGTAAGGGGTAGCCCTAGTTGATGTCCAAATTGAAGTGAGGTAGCCCCAAAGGGTATAAGGAATCCGAATGGATCCAATGGGTAGCCATGAAATTGATTTTCATGGATTTTGTGTAATATACACAATATCGAACTCGGTTAGCAGCATCAACCATTGGTCTATTTGGCTACACAGAGAGGGTTTCTCAAGAAGGTACTTGATTGGATCCATTCGAGACATAAATTATAATGGGAAAAGAGAGCATGTAGAGTCGTAATTTTTTAGTAACCCAGACTAGAGTGACACATGTTTTCTCCAAGGCAGTGTAGTTGACTTCGTACCCGACCAATTTGTGACTGTTTTAGCAGATGGACCTTTTTTGCAAGATTCTTCAATGTATTGGGCTAGAAAAGCCCCAATTGTAATATTTATTATGATAAAGTATTGGAGAGAGACTAGGCTGTAATGGCATGATTACCGAAGGTCGGGTAAGATATTGCTTGATTTTGTCAAAGCCTTTTCGATAGGCTTCACTCTAGATTTTGGTGGGATCATTTGGAGGAGTTTAAAGGTGGGTTCACAAATAGAGGTAAAATGGATGATGAACCGGTTGGTATACTATAATTTCCACAAGAATTATTAAACTTCCTTTTTTGTTCGGGTGGTTGGCATTTTAAATATGGCTTTCAGTTTGGCAGGGTCTATCTTTATTCCCTTCTCGCTAACCCAAAGGCTTACCTTCGGTGAAGCCGAAGACATATTTATGTGGGTTTAGACGCATTTTGTATTGTCGTAGTCTTTTGAAGAACTTTTGAAGGGAGGGAATATGACCTTCCCTAGTCTTAGACTTAAAGATTATATCATCCACGTAGACCTGGAACTGTTTGTGTATTAGATCATAGAAGATGGTTGTGGAAGCCTGTTGGTAGGTATCCCCTTTGGTTTTTAGGCCGAATGACATAAATGTGTAATAAAAAGTTCCCCAAGGTGTGATGAATTCAGTTTTTTCTTGATGATCAGGGTCCATCTTGAATGATTATATCTGACAAACCCATCGATGAATGATTTAAGAGCGTGACTCTTCGTGTTTTCCATGATTATGTCGATGTTAGGCATTGGGTAATCATGTTTCATATATTCTTTATTCAAATCATACTAGTCGATGCTCATGCAAACTGTTCCTACTAATTTCAGGTAGGGTACAATGTTGGTTAGCCATATGGGATATTTAATCACCTGGATACAACCTACGTTTAACTGTTTGAACACCTCTTCTTTAATTTTGAGATACCATTGAGTGAGAAGATTTGATAGTTTCTATTTGATCAATTTGCATTATGGGAGAGTTGGAATCTCATGTTGAGATATTTCGGGATCAATGTTGGGCATGTCATCATAGGATCGTGTGAAGACGTCCATAAATTCCTTCAGAAGCTCTTCGGATTATGCACGCTCATAATTATTAAGGGTGGACCCTATCCTAATATTATGTTTTTGGATACTAGAACCGATATTAATAACAACAGTTTCAAAAATCATTAATTTGAACGCAATTATTATATTTGTTATTAACCTTATTCACATCAGTTAAGAATTGTTCATTTGCAAAATCATCATCATGTTGAGTTTGATTATAATCAAGATAATTAATGTAAGGCATAGCAAGATACTCAAAATCCTCGTTTATTTCACTTTCGGGAAAAACAAGATTGAGAACCTCATTAAAGGAGGTCTTGATTACATTGCTATCAGAAAAATGACGAATAACAAAAGAGGAAGAGATAAGATAAACGGTTGGGTTAGGTTACATATCAGCAGGTGGAACTGGTATAGCATTCTAGTTGAGGACGGGTTCATCAATGTCCTTGATTAGAGTGGATGGATTTAACGATGTAGCGCTCGATTGGATCATACCGAGTGTCTGCCTCACTACTTGCAAATTCAATGAATCCTCGGAGTCGCTTCCCTAAAAAAACATTAGCAATGTCTTTAGCTTTCTTAGGGAGAGGTTTCACTTGTAGTTAGTAGTGTTCGACCTAGGAGTAACTGTCTTGAAAGAATATCTCCATCTCTAGCTTCATCGTCTCGTCCACATGATCATACCATGGTTTAGGAAAGCCACAAAAGGGAAAAGTTTTGCCTTCTTTGACAAATATCCCATTCAAGCAATCCCTCGATATAATCTTGGAACTTTCCAAACTTCTCTTCAACCATGGTTGGTGGAGCATTCTGAGTTCCTCTGATGATGGTTGATAACCCGTGCCACATGAAGTAAAGGCCTTCTTCAGGACTATGGGATCCATTGTTCCCTATTTTTATTGTCCCAACTCCAGTCCGAGCATAAACTGCATATTCTTGAACATCGGTATCATGTTGATATTATCATGAGATCTATGCTCTGGTCAAACTCGATCTTTACAATCCTCTCGCACTGGTAGTGGAAGTTGTTAGACTCAAAATCTAGGAAGGAACATGTCACTCATCCCATGTTATATCTCTAGTATAAGGTTATTGGTGCTTGCATTCTCAGTACTATAATCATTTCCCATGATTGTAATGATATGCCCTTTAACGACAAACTTCAGTTTATAATAGAAAGAAAAAAATACCCTTGATGTTGGGAAGCCATGGTCGACCAATCAATTGAGTGAATGAAACCAATATGTTGATAACTTGGAACTCGATAACATGATTCATAGGGACACACCCTATTACGAGTTTTATGGATCCCAGCACCTCTCGACGAATGTTGTCATAGGCACGCACTACGACAAAAGTTGGAGTAAGGTCGCTTATTTTCAAACACGGGTAATTGAAGGTTCTTAACGGGCAAATATTGATTATGACCAAACTTTCCTATCACCTTAACATAGATGTTGAGAGGATAGCTATGATTATGACCAAACTTTGGGATTTCTTCTTCAGAGAAAGAAAGTAACCTAGTAGAGGTCAATGATATGACTAAGTTAATGTATTCTTTAGGAGTGGTGGAATAAGGGACTATGGGCCCATAAAGCAGTTTTATTAGAGAACTTCAGTGTAGATGGGAAGTCATGAAGAGTCTCTATAAATTGATATTGGTCTGATTTTTCTTGAGCTTGTCGAGGATTTGACTTTCCTCAATGATCATTTATGGCATAGGTAACTCTTCAACAACTCCCTTTCCTTTATCTGTCATTACTGACTGGGGATTTAAACTCTGGTTGTGTCTCCCAAATCTTATCATATGGTTTATGTACGAGAGGAAGAACAAAAGTCCTATTTCTTCATCTATTTCGGGATGCATGACTACTTCATTTATTTCCCATAACAGGTCTTCAAAAGATATTATCCCACACATACTGAATATTGGAGTAACATTTTATTGGGTTGGTTCTTCATCTGATCTATCAAACTAGTCCCCCATCCAGTGGGAACGATGTCATCTTGTCATGAGAAATCAATGCATCCCATAATTTAAACAACTTCTTCATATAGAACCTCGTACTCAATGGGGAGGTGCAAAAATGAATGTCCTCGTATCTTTAAGGCATTGAGTAGCTCGAATATATTACAAATCTCATTGGATTGTGGCAACATGTATGCTATAATTTGTACGTCATTGTCCAAACTAACTTCAATGATGGGTAAAATCAAATTATCTGACTCCCGAATCCATTTTCGGGCTTCCATGAATAGGATGTTGAACTTTTGATAGTCAATGGTAATTTCAGAGGGTAATTTCAACCCAAACTCTAAAAACTGGTTCAGTATTGCAGGAAATTCCATATCTCTCCCTTCGAATGGGGTACCAATGGAAATACACACTCTTTTTAGTAGATGCAGATTTTGGTTGGCAAAATAAGTAGGGTGTAGGAGAAAATATGGGCAAAATTTAAGGGGTTTGGGTAAAAATATAGGTGTGATGGGTGCTTTGCTAGGTACAATCTCGGTAGATGGATCAAATTCTAGGTCATTCTCTAGGGATATGGCATTTTTAAGATTTAAAAGTGGATTATGAGTGGTGTGGGGCTTAGGATTGGCTAGTGGGGAGATGATAGCCCGTTCAATTAAACCTTGGATTACATTTCAAAGATGGAAGCACTAATTAGTAGTATGACTAAAAATTTAGTGAAAATCACAATGGGCGTTGGGTTTGAAATTTTTGGGAAGCGGGTTTGCTAATGGACGAGGGTCTAAAGTTTTGATGAGATTGTGGCCCAATAGGGATTGATAGACTTTAGAGAGGGGTGCATGAAGCTCGGTGTGCTCTTTTCTGGTTGGACTATCACAAATTTCTGGTGCCCAAGATAAAGCGGGCTGGGAAATATTATTGATGGTCGAGATGGTAGGAGGCATCTCATATTTTCTTGGAGTGAAATTTTTGGATAATTTATTTAGCTCATCTTTTATGTTGGCAACACTTTCTTTAATTTCCACAACGGGTTCCGGAAGGTCTTTAAAGTGCGGGTGATAGTGTCCTCCCATCGTCTCTCGGACATGGACTAAGAATTTTTTCTTGACAACGCTGATTTTCTCTTCTTCGAAAGTCGAGTTAGTGATAGTGGAAACTTTATCTCTCCACCTTTCTATGAAATTGCTGACGAATTCCCTTGTTTTTCGCTTAAGAAGTTTTATATCACTATGTGTAACCTCCAATTCCTTATTGTATTTGTACTGTGACCTAAATTTACGGGAAACATCCTTCCAACTATAAATTCGGGATTCTTCTAAGGGAAATAAACCAACGAAGGGAGCTTTCTTTCAGAGTTTGTTAAAACATTTGGGCAGTTATTTCCTCATAGAAATCGATAATAGTCATGAATCAGTGGTATCTTTAAAGATGAACGATGGGGGGCTCACTACCCTCGAATTTTTCAATGTTGGGCATCTTCAACTTTTTTCGTAGACTAAATTTAGGGTTGGAAGACATATGGGTGTAATCCATGTAGTTCCCTAAGATTCAAACATTGTTAAACATCTTGGCCAATAACTTAAGGTCCTCATTAACCTTGTTTAACTCTTCTTTCTTTAGATAGATAAGTATTGGAAAGTTAGGACCTGACTGGGCAAGATTCAACATACAGACTTGAGCTGGTGTTGGCCCATTGTAAGTAGGACATGCAGAGCATGTTGATATATTCTTTTGGTAACCAAATAGGCTCAGGTAAGGGTGGACTCATAGCACTAAGGAAGAGGAGCTCGGTCTCCTCAGGAATATGGACCCTATTTCGCTGAATCACATGAACCTAAATCTGAAGTATGTTAATCTCTGTGGTAAGTTGGACTAGAACAGTCATCAGATTAGGTTGCACATTCGGCACTTGGTTTGTATTCTCCATGACGATTCGATGAAGGTGGATTTTGAACTCGAATGAAGTAACAGGAGAAATTATAGATATTTCGGGCGGTTCGATGGAAGGCCGAAGGCAATAGGGATCCAGACCAAGGGTTAGGTATCCAATCGATTTAAGAAGAAAAGTGGTTCGAATTTATTTTTTGAAATGGAAGAGGAATAATTATGTATTGAAAAAAAGGAAAAATGTTTTGACTATAAGGAGATTGTCCGTTACAATTAAGTACGCCGTATACCACTACAACCATCAAAGAAAGTTCAAGATCAAATACGCAACAAGACGAGCCTGAATATCAAGTTTCGTCAACAATCAAACCTCCGCGAATTCAATTTGGTAAAGTTGTGTTTTTAATTATTCACTTAGGATTTAGGGATATTTTTCACAAAATATTTTCGAAGTGTTGGAGCGGAGCTTTAAATGTTTTTCGTCAAAAAAATATATTTTTCGGAGTTTTTGAGGCGGTGCATTTAATAACACCGTACATCGTTCAAATGACAGGTTGTGCCATGTGATACTTCAAACTCTAGCTTTCATCGTTCGAATGATATGTCACCTTAAGCTTTTTTTATTTCAAGGACTCTTCAACTCCGTTTCTCACAAGAAGTCCAAGCATTTTTCATTCTGCAAAACAGTGCAATATCGGCAGAACCATTTTGGCTTATTCTTTTAGGGTTTAATCCATTTTGTTTTCAATTCACAACATCCCAATTATTCATGTGAATTGTTTTTCAGTTTGAGAACCCATTTAGATAGTGTTCAAACCTTTGTGGAGAGGATATTTACATCATATGGCTGCCTGTAATTAATGAGATTTTGAGGGTGTTTCTTTATTAAAAACGACTGCATGTCTTAGGAAGTGTTGCGTTGTTCTTGGGATGAAGATAGGACTGCAGTTCTTATGGGTTGTTGTGTGTAATTCATTGTTGACAAAAATGACCGATGCCTGCGGGTATTCGTGTGTCAAACTACATTTCGTTGTAATCCGTGTAAGTTGCGATTTACAAATTCAAGTGAAATAAAAGGTTTTCCCCTTCGGGGGTTTTTTCCTAAATTTTTTTCCGCATGATTTATGTTTGTTTAACACACACACACACACACACACACACACACACACGTAGTTGATTTTAAGGGCTCAAATAACTTTGTTTAAAAATTGACACTAATTAAATAAGTTTGAATTGGAAAGTGCACATCTATTTGAATCGGTATCACACATACAAGGCATTTTCATTGACCTTTTTTTGGAAAGCGGAGGGCAAAATGTTTTTGGTATTTTTGATAAAAAGGAGGGAGAGGTTTTAGACACTTATGATAAAAACGTAGAAAAATGTTTTTGGGATATTTTGATAAATGGAGAAGGAAAGAAAAGAGTGAAGGAATAATCTCAACATGATTATTATTATTATTATTATTATTATTATTATTATTATTATTATTATTATTATTATTATTATTATTATTATTATTATTATTATTATTATTATTATTATTATTATTATTATTATTATTATTATTATTATTATTATTATTATTATTATTATTTTTATTATTATTATTATTATTGTTATTATTATTATTGTTATTATTATTATTATTATTATTATTATTATTATTATTATTATTATTATTATTATTATTGTTATGTTCTCACTTGTATTAGGTTTACCTAAATTCAAGAAATAAATGTCAAACGGGACCAGAGCCAAAGAAAATTAGGTATAAAAAATATGTAAAATATGGTTTGACTTGTTGCTAGGCTCATGGATAGGGGTTCCATTTTGAAAAAAGACGAAATTGCACAAAAAATTGGGTGGCATGACGACCTAACATTGTGGCAAAGTTTCGTGTAGCAACTAGTAAACTAAATATGAGTGCCCTAGGTTTGACGCCTGTATGAGGGTATGAAGTTGTTGGGTTAGTGGAAAGGTTCCCCCTTCGGCATGACTTCCATAATATAGTTCTTTCTTTTGAGGTCAATTGATACGTGTAGACAAGCCATTTAATATACTTGATTGTACGTGAATTGCCTCACCATATACCTTGATATGCCCAAGTGTGACCTCGTCTACACTCAAGTTTGGCTCGGCTCAGGCCGACATTATAAAATGCGCTCTCATAGAGAATCTTGTAGCAACTACCTCGGTATTATCATTCCACCATGTCGAGACCACAAGCCATCATAGTGGGCTTAATGTCTCATCTCCGCCTGATGCAAGTCAGTCGAGACTCTATTTGGCAGTTACCAACATGTTATCCAACATCACCACGCAGGTCTTTTACTCTGCCACGACGATATCTCATGTCAACCGGACACATCGAACATGACGCATAAAATGAACGACGAGTGGGACAGTGTGCGTAGGCTGTGAACCCCACATGGACAAAACATTTGCAACAAAATCTACCTAACATGATAAGAATATCTCTCAATCATTAGTTACATGCAAAGATGATAGATAATAGCATGACATTGTCCACTGGATATTGTACATGCCTCCTTCATGCCTAGGGTGCGCATGGCACCATTCCAACCATATAAATATCTACCTTTTTCTACCTTTATAAGTATCTATAATTCACAACCCTAGTGAAACTTTGCTAAATTCATTGCATAGAGAGAGAAAGATTTTTCAGTATCCCAAGCCATTGGTGCCCATTTCTTAGTGGATTTCACACACACTCACATAGAGGAGTAAGCCAGATTGGCTGAACAACTTATACTCTGTGCTATCTCTTTCTTTGCCTCATCTCCTGCTGCATATATATATATATATATATATATATGTATATATATTACTATACTCCATTGATACGTTGGTTTGAGCTTGCATATTAACATTGATTTGGTGATCCCATTTTTGGTATCATCAATCTGTCGTCGTCTGGGGGAATTAAGTGCAAAAATTTCCACATCTTTGTTCTTCTTGTACTCACTCGATTCTCTAGTGGTGATCAAGCTTCATTCAAGTGGGCCTATATCACCATTGAAAGAGCTCTGGTTGAGCTTCTCAAGATTTTCTTCAAATTTTAGCTCTACGAGTACACTAGAGATATGGCCTCCGATCTGCCTTTGGGCGTTGACCCAAGCTCCATCCAAGCCCCTCTTCAATAAAAAATAATTGAGGTGGCGGCGACATTATGGTCATTGGCGAACAACCAAAAAAATATCCACCGCTTGCTACATTCAACCTGAATATTCTGAGTAGTCCTACCGATGCCGAAGAGGAGTTGATAACTCTGGCCGCCAGGGAAGGCATACCAGATCTAGCCACTAGGGGACCACCCTAGCCCCACATATTAATATTCCTCCTCAAAAAGGCGTAGAGAAGTGGCCAACCCTAGGCATTTATGCTTAGGGAGGACGGGTCAATACCTCCATGATGATGAGGATGTTCAATGTGATGATGAAGAGGATAAAGAATATTGGGAGCCTTACCAAATCTTTGGAGACACTATGCATCCAATTCATCCCAGCAGAGGACATAGTGGATGGACGAGACAAGAATGTAGTCCACGGGAATCAGATCTGGAAAGACTCAACTACATTTCATTGTAATCCGTCTAAGTTGCGATTCACAAATTATGGTGAAATAAAAGGTTTTTCCCTTCGAGGATTTTTCCTGAAATTTATTTCGCATGATTTATGTTGGTTTAACACACACACACACACACACACACACGCGTAGTTGATTTTAATGGCTGAAATAACTTTGTTTAAAATTTGACACTAAATAAAAAAGTTTGAATTGGAAAGTGCGCATCGACTTGAATCAGTATAGCACATACGAGGCATTTTCATTGACCCTTTTTTGGAAAGCGGAGGAAAAAATGTTTGTTGTATTTTTGATAAAAAGGTGGGAAAAGGTTTTTGACATTTATGATAAAAAGGAAGAAAAATCTTTTTGGGATATTTGGATACATGGAGAAGGAAAGAAAAGAGTGAAGGAAGAATCTCAACATGATTATTATAGTTATTTTTATTATGATTATTATTATTATTATTATTATTATTATTATTATTATTATTATTATTGTTGTTGTTGTTGTTGTTGTTGTTGTTGTTGTTGTTGTTGTTGTTGTTGTTGTTGTTGCTGTTGCTGCTGCTGCTGTTGTTGTTGTTGTTGTTGTTGTTGTTGTTGTTGTTGTTGTTGTTATGTTCTCACTTGTATTAGGTTTACCTAAAATCAAGAAATAAATGTCAGACGGGACCCGAGTCAAAGAAAACCTGGTGTAAAAAATATGTAAAATATGGTTTGACTTGTTTCTAGGCTCATGGATAGGGGTCCCGTTTTGAAAGACGACAAAATCGTGCAAACATTTGGTCGGCATGATAACCTCATATTCTGCCAGATTTTCGTGTAGCAACTGGTAAACTAAATATGAGTTCCCTATGTTTGACGCATGCATGAGGGTATGAAGTTGTTGGGTTAGTGGAAGGGTTCCCCCTTTTGCATGACTTCCATAATATAATTCTTGATTTTGAGGCCAATCGATACGTGTAGACAAGCCAATTAATATACCTGATTATACGTGAATTGCCTCACTATATACCTTGATAGGCCCAAGTGTGATCTCATCTACACTTAAGTCCGGCTCGGCTCAGTCCGACATTACAAAAAGCTCTCTCACAAAGAATCTTGTAGCAACTTCCTCGGTATTATCCTTCCACCATGCTGAGACCACATGCCATCACAGTGGGCTTAATGTCTCATCTCGGCCTAATGCAAGTCAGTCGAGACTCTATTTGGAAGTTACCAACATGTTATCCAACATTACCACATAGGTCTTTTACTCGGCTAGGACAACACCTCATCTCGACCGGACACATCGGATAGGGCGCGTAAAATGGACAACACGTGGGAGAGTGCGCGTAGGTTGTGAACCCCCAATGGAAAAAACCGTTGCATCAACATCTACCTAATGTGTTAAGAATCTCTCAATGATTATTTACATAAACATATGACAGATGATAGCATGACATTTTCCACTTGATATTGTACATGCCTCTTGCATACCTGGGGTGCGCATGGAACCATGCCAACCATATAAGTACCTACCTTTTTCTACCTTTATAAGGATCTATAATTCACAACCCTAGTGAAACTATGATAAATTCACTGCATAGAGAGAGAAAGATTATTTTGTATCCTAAGGCCATGAGTTCCCATTTCTTAGTGCATTTCACACACACCGACATAGTGGAGTAAGCCAGATTAGCTTAACCACTTATACTTTGTGTTATCTCTCTCTTTTCCCCATCTCCTTCTGCATATATATAAATATATATATTTGACTATACTCCATTGATACATTAGTTTGAGCTTGCATATTAACATTGATTTGCTGATACCATTTTTGGTATCATCAATCTGGTGCCGTCTGGGGGAACAAAGTGCAAAAATTTCATCATCTTTACTTAGCTTGTACTCACCCGATTCTCTAGTGGTGATTAAGCTTCGCTCAGGTGAGCCTATATCACCATTGAAAGAGCTCTGGTTGAGTTTTTCAAGATTTTCTTCAAATTTTTAGTTCTACTAGTTCACCAGAGATATGATCTCTAATATGCCTTTGGCCGTTGGCCCAACATCCAGCCAAGCCCCTCTCCAATCAGAAATGGTTGAGGTGGCGGTGGCATTATTCTCATTCGTGGATAGCCAAAGAAATATCCAAGATCAGTTTGCTACATTCAGCCAGAATATTGTGACCAGACCTGCCGATGCGGGAGAGGAATTGATAACTCCGGCCTCCAGGGAAGGCATCCCAGATCCAGCCACCAGGGGACCACCCTAGCCCCACATAATGATCTTCCTTCTCAAAAAAGACATAGAGAAGTGGACAACCCTAGGCATAAAGGACAAGTCATGACCTCCATGATCATGAGGATGTTCAATGTAATGATGAAGAGGATAAAGAATATTGGGAGCCTTACCAAATCTTTGGAGACACTATGCATCCAATTCATCCCAGCAGAGGACATAGTGGATGGACGAGACAAGAATGTAGTCCACGGGAATCAGATCTGGAAAGACTCAACTACATTTCATTGTAATCCGTCTAAGTTGCGATTCACAAATTATGGTGAAATAAAAGGTTTTTCCCTTCGAGGATTTTTCCTGAAATTTATTTCGCATGATTTATGTTGGTTTAACACACACACACACACACACACACACGCGTAGTTGATTTTAATGGCTGAAATAACTTTGTTTAAAATTTGACACTAAATAAAAAAGTTTGAATTGGAAAGTGCGCATCGACTTGAATCAGTATAGCACATACGAGGCATTTTCATTGACCCTTTTTTGGAAAGCGGAGGAAAAAATGTTTGTTGTATTTTTGATAAAAAGGTGGGAAAAGGTTTTTGACATTTATGATAAAAAGGAAGAAAAATCTTTTTGGGATATTTGGATACATGGAGAAGGAAAGAAAAGAGTGAAGGAAGAATCTCAACATGATTATTATAGTTATTTTTATTATGATTATTATTATTATTATTATTATTATTATTATTATTATTATTGTTGTTGTTGTTGTTGTTGTTGTTGTTGTTGTTGTTGTTGTTGTTGTTGTTGTTGCTGTTGTTGTTGTTGTTGTTGTTGTTGTTGTTGTTGTTGTTGTTGTTGTTGTTGTTGTTGTTATGTTCTCACTTGTATTAGGTTTACCTAAAATCAAGAAATAAATGTCAGACGGGACCCGAGTCAAAGAAAACCTGGTGTAAAAAATATGTAAAATATGGTTTGACTTGTTTCTAGGCTCATGGATAGGGGTCCCGTTTTGAAAGACGACAAAATCGTGCAAACATTTGGTCGGCATGATAACCTCATATTCTGCCAGATTTTCGTGTAGCAACTGGTAAACTAAATATGAGTTCCCTATGTTTGACGCATGCATGAGGGTATGAAGTTGTTGGGTTAGTGGAAGGGTTCCCCCTTTTGCATGACTTCCATAATATAATTCTTGATTTTGAGGCCAATCGATACGTGTAGACAAGCCAATTAATATACCTGATTATACGTGAATTGCCTCACTATATACCTTGATAGGCCCAAGTGTGATCTCATCTACACTTAAGTCCGGCTCGGCTCAGTCCGACATTACAAAAAGCTCTCTCACAAAGAATCTTGTAGCAACTTCCTCGGTATTATCCTTCCACCATGCTGAGACCACATGCCATCACAGTGGGCTTAATGTCTCATCTCGGCCTAATGCAAGTCAGTCGAGACTCTATTTGGAAGTTACCAACATGTTATCCAACATTACCACATAGGTCTTTTACTCGGCTAGGACAACACCTCATCTCGACCGGACACATCGGATAGGGCGCGTAAAATGGACAACACGTGGGAGAGTGCGCGTAGGTTGTGAACCCCCAATGGAAAAAACCGTTGCATCAACATCTACCTAATGTGTTAAGAATCTCTCAATGATTATTTACATAAACATATGACAGATGATAGCATGACATTTTCCACTTGATATTGTACATGCCTCTTGCATACCTGGGGTGCGCATGGAACCATGCCAACCATATAAGTACCTACTTTTTTCTACCTTTATAAGGATCTATAATTCACAACCCTAGTGAAACTATGATAAATTCACTGCATAGAGAGAGAAAGATTATTTTGTATCCTAAGGCCATGAGTTCCCATTTCTTAGTGCATTTCACACACACCGACATAGTGGAGTAAGCCAGATTAGCTTAACCACTTATACTTTGTGTTATCTCTCTCTTTTCCCCATCTCCTTCTGCATATATATAAATATATATATTTGACTATACTCCATTGATACATTAGTTTGAGCTTGCATATTAACATTGATTTGCTGATACCATTTTTGGTATCATCAATCTGGTGCCGTCTGGGGGAACAAAGTGCAAAAATTTCATCATCTTTACTTAGCTTGTACTCACCCGATTCTCTAGTGGTGATTAAGCTTCGCTCAGGTGAGCCTATATCACCATTGAAAGAGCTCTGGTTGAGTTTTTCAAGATTTTCTTCAAATTTTTAGTTCTACTAGTTCACCAGAGATATGATCTCTAATATGCCTTTGGCCGTTGGCCCAACATCCAGCCAAGCCCCTCTCCAATCAGAAATGGTTGAGGTGGCGGTGGCATTATTCTCATTCGTGGATAGCCAAAGAAATATCCAAGATCAGTTTGCTACATTCAGCCAGAATATTGTGACCAGACCTGCCGATGCGGGAGAGGAATTGATAACTCCGGCCTCCAGGGAAGGCATCCCAGATCCAGCCACCAGGGGACCACCCTAGCCCCACATAATGATCTTCCTTCTCAAAAAAGACATAGAGAAGTGGACAACCCTAGGCATAAAGGACAAGTCATGACCTCCATGATCATGAGGATGTTCAATGTAATGATGAAGAGGATAAAGAATATTGGGAGCCTTACCAAATCTTTGGAGACACTATGCATCCAATTCAGCCCAGTAGAGGACATAGTGGCAGGCTGAGATGAAAATGTAGTCCACATGCATCAGCTGTAGATAGTCTAAGCAGTAGGTAGGTCTTTGATAGGCTCCACCTAGCACCAGATGATTTGGGGAACTAGATCTCCTGAGATCGAAGCATTACTGGATCTAGGAGTAATGATATATCTGATGATCATATTCCTCTATGAGGTCTAGAAGAGGAACAAAGGGAGGTGAATAGCAGAGAGAGAATAGCTGCTAGAGAGCGTTCAGTTTGTCCATTCGACATAAAAGGGGTTGGAGATAATGTTGTTCAAGCCAAGAAAAAAGTTGCAGCTGCGACCGAGAGGCCTTAAAATGATTCTATACACCGATTAGAGGACAATATAGGGATATAATGAAGATCTAAGAACCTTTGCAGAGGGGTTACACTAAGGACTCCCCCTTTGTACAAAAAAACATGAGTTCTCCAACCCCGGATAAGTTCAAGCCACTGGTGGTTACTCCTGAATATGATGGGAGAAATAATATTGTCCATGATGTGGAGATATATCAATCCGCTGCTGATATCTATTCAGTCTCAGACGAGATGAAGTGTCGGTCCTTCTCCATCACACTTACAAGTGTTTCTCATGTGTGGTTCACCCCCTTATTAGAAACTCAATAGAAAATTTAAAGTTGTTGGCAGAGAGGCTCATGCATAATTATTTTTTCAGAGTGACACCCTAAAAAAGATAGCACACTTATTATACGTTGAGTAGGGAAAGAATGAAAGTCCGAGGGAGTACATAGCTCGCTTAAATAAAGATAAATTGGAAGTTTAAGATTATGAAGAGAGCATTACTATGATTGTCGTGATGGGAGGATTGTATAAAGGAAAGCTCCTATGGAAGCTCACTGAAGATCCTCCAAAATCCATGGCCGAACTCATGTTTATGGAATGGAAGGTTATGAATGCGGAGGAGGTGATGGATTCAAAGGGAGACGACAATAAACGATCAAGCATTGGAAGTAAATTCGACAATTCAAAGGATAAATATGGAAAGAAGAGATCAGTGGATGATAAGTTCCCTAACTGTACCCTGCCGACAGTCAGCTGTGAGTGTATTCTAAATGAGATAAAGAATGATCGATACTGAGATGGCCGAAGAAATTGAGAGCTTCTCCTTATAAGAGGCATAAGAACATGTTGTGTGAATTACACCAAGATCATGGCCATACAACTGACAGATGCTTCACTCTTAAAGACAAGATTAAAAGATGTTTAAGGATGGAAACTTGAGGAAATATGTGAATAAGAGCCGTTCAAGGGTGATCGAGATAACACTCAAAATAAGAGGAATAATAAATGTAGACCTAGCATTCTAATTAACTGAGATGATGATGCTTCAGACGATGATGATGAAGCAGAACCTAACCTCCCACCAAAGATAACTGATCCTAAAGGTCGGCTAAATATGATATCTCTAGGGGTGAAAATGATATGTGGAGGACTTGTAGGCCGAGGAAAGGAAATTTCTAATGGGAAAACTCACGTGGAAAAAGACAAAGCTCTCCCTGCAAAGCCCAAAGAGGTTAACTTGGAAGCTGTTGAGCCGAATAAGGTGAAGAGAAATTTTTTTTTATATGAATACCCTGATTGTTGTTTTCTTAAGGTTAGATTTTAATGGGATCTTAGCCCCACATGATGACCCTTTTGTGATCACCACCTTGGAACATGGGAATGAAGTCCCCAGAATATTAGTCGATGGTGGGAGCTCAGCCGATGTGATGTTTTGGGATTACTACAAGGTCATTGGGTTCAAAAAGACGAGGCTAATCGCATATAACCAACCTATCATTGTCTTTAATAGAGAGAAGGTGAAGCGTTTGGGAATCTATAAGATGGAAGTTAGAATGGGTAATAGTATGCTAACATGCCTCACAAAGAAGATCAATTTCTTTGTTATGGATGAGAATGTCTACTTAACCTACAATATAATCCTGGGATGAGTAGCCCTCAAGGAGTTTGAGGCCATGCCCTTAATAGTTCACCAGATGATTAAATTCCCGACTCCATATGAAGTAGTGTAATTTCAAGGTGACCAAGTTCAGGCATGTGAGTGACACTTCAACTCGGCTAAATAAAGAAAAGGCGTATAAGAGGGTCAATACAACTTATAACTTTGACATTCTTGACCCTAGATATGAGACCAAGCTAAAAAAGGTCAAAGCCTCCGAGAAGATTAACGAAGAAAGAGATTAAAGAAGAGTTGATTAAATTATTGAGGAAGAGGAAAATAATTTTTCCTTGAGCCATGAGGATATTACTGGAATTGATCATAAGGTCCTCTACCATAAGATCAATGTGGCCAAGGATGCAAAGTCAGTAAGATAAAGAAGGAGATCCTAATGAAGAGAGAAGTATGATGTTATCAGAGATGAGGTGAAGAAATTGCAAAAGGCTGACTTCATCAAGGAGATTATTTACCCTGAATAATTGGTCAATGTTGTCATCTTCCCCAAGGCCAACGAAAAGTGGGGAATTTGCATTGATTTTATGGACTTGAATAAAGAATGTCCTAAAGACAACTTTCCCCTACCGAGGATAGACCCGATGGTTGATGCCACGGCCGACCATGAATTAATGAGTTCAATGGATGCCTATTCATGCTATAATCAGATATTCATGGACCCGACTGATGTAGAGAAGACATCATTCATTATCGAGAAAGGGACCTACTATTACAAGGTTATACCTTTCAACCTGAAGAATGTCGGGGAAATATATCAATGATTGTTAAATAAGATGTTTGAATACTAGATAGGGAGAACCGTAGAGGTACATGTTGATGACATGCTGACAAAGAGTCTCAAGGTCGACACTCATGTGGACGACCTTGAGCAAACTTTTGATACTATGGATGAGTACCGAATGATAATCAACCCATCCAAGTATGTTTTCGATGTGGGGATAGGTACATTTTAGGGTTTATTGTGAATAAACGGGGGATTGAGTCCAACCCTGAGAAGATTAAAGCTTTGATGGAGATGAAGACTCCAAAATCCATAAAAAATGTTCAGAGGTTGACTGAACGGGTAGCAGCATTGAACAGGTTCGCATCCAGGGCGACTGGTAAATGTCTCCCACTAGTTAAAGTGTTAAGAAAGGCCTTATAATGGAATGAGGACTGTGAGAGAGACTTCAAGGAGGCTTATCTCAGCTCATCGCTTTTACTATCTTGGCCTATTCAGGGTGAAAGGTTATATGCATATCTGACTGTGTCAGAGTCGGCCATCAGTGTTGTAATCATCAAAGATAAGGATGGTTTGAAAAACCCAATATACTTCAATAATAAATCCCTCTAAAGGGTCGAGATAAGATATCCTAAGATGGAGAAGATGGCCTATGCTTTAAGTCATTCCATTAGGAAAATGAAATCATATTTTTCAGGCACACACTATGGTCATCCTCACTGACTCTCCTCTCAGACAGGTCATCCAGAAACCTATGAAATTAGGTAGGTTGATGGCCTGGGAAATAAAGTTGGGAGAATTTGAAATCATCTATCAGTCGAGAACATCCATTAAATGGCAGGCTTTAGCAGATTTTGTCACCCAGTTCACCTAGGATGAGGATGATAGTGAAGAGTTGAGAAACCCAACATGAGAGCCATAAAGAGAAAAATCCCGACTGAAGACGAGACAAGCAAGAAAAGAGGTAGAATGACTAAAAATGAAGAAGAGATATATCTTTTCAATTATGGGACCCTGGAGGATGGTACTTTTTCCAAGGAGGGTACTGTTTGGAATTTTTTATTGACAACTTTTCATGAGAAGTGGGGAGTGGAACATGCTTGATCGTGTCGATTCCAGATGGGACTAAAATTGAATATGCTCTGAGATTCAGTTTTAAGTATTCCAACAACGAGTCAGAGAGTATGAGGCTCTTATGGTAGGACTTTGCTTTGCCAGATCATTGAATTTCAACCAACTTTTGGTTCACAATGACTCCAGAATAGTAGTGAATCAGATATTGGGAGCATTGAAGAAGAGGATATCCCAATGGAGTTTTATTTGAACTTGAACCTGGGAGCTTAATGGATGGACTGGATGGACCCTATCATATGATATATCAGATACGGGAGGTTGCCAATTCAAAAGTTGAGAGGAGGAAGTTGAGAAAAGAAACAACGAAGTTCTCCATCATAGAAGATATCCTATATAAGAAGGGATTCCTCCTACCCCTACTCCGATGTGTCCATCCAACTGAGGTGGAGTATATATTGAAGGATGTATGTTACGGGTCTTGATCCAACCACATAAGAGGAAGTTCATTAGAAAAGAGTATTTTCACCTAGGGATATTAATGGTCGACACAATCTAAAGATGTATCTAGTTACGTGAAGAAATGCGACAAGTGCAAAAAGTTTTCCAGCATCCCCCAACAACCTCACTAAAATCAAACTTCTATCACTCCCCCTCGCCATTTGTAGTCTAGGGGATTGACTTGGTAGGACTGTGGCCAAAGGGGGTAGGTAACTATCGATATCTGATAGTGGCTATTGATTAATTTTCTATGTGGGTGGAGGATGAGGCAATGATCACCATAACAGAGAGGAATACCTTCCCAATTATTCAAAAGAATATTATTTGCAGATATGGCCTACTAAACACTTTGATCTTAAATAATGGGAATAAGTTTAAGAATATATCCTTGGAGAAGTACTGCGAGAGGGTCGGCATCAAGAGGCCAATGGTCAAGCTGAGGTGACAAATAGAACAATCCCTAATGGAATCAAGAAAAAATTAAGATGCCAAAGGAAGATGGACTGAAGAGGTTCATGTCGTCCTATGGGCATGTAGGACAATGAAGAGAACACCAACAGGGGAGACCCCGTTCATGCTGGCCTATGGTTCAGAGGTCGTGGTGCCAATAGAGATCGGTCTACCAACTAACGAAATGTAGACATATGAACTAGAGGAGAATATTATAGAGCGTAGAGTAGACCTGGACCTAATAAAATAAATAATATAGGATGCTGAGGTTAGGCAAGCTGCCTATCAGCAGAGACCAACAAAATTCTACAATAAAAGAGTGAAGGTCCGACCATTGGCAGTAGGAGTAGTTTTAAAGAAGACTTGGAAAAAGCCCAACAAACTTCATCCTAACTAGAATGGTCCCTACGGGTGATAGAAGAGGTAATTCCAGGAACATATCGGCTGGAGAAGTTAGAAGGAGAAACATTCTTCGATCTAAAAAAGTATTATCAGTAGGAAATTTGTATGAATAACTTTTATCTATGTAACAGTGCATGAAAAGAAAGTTATGAATGAAAAATTTCCCAAGTATTCTCTCATATTTCATTATATGAGGCGTCAATATTGTTTGTATCAGTTAATCCTAAGATATGGAACATCATTCATGGTGAAGTAGATATACCTTTCTCTTGGTGACACGATAGTTCGTATGGGGATAACCTTATTCATGGACTCTCAATAACATTGAGAGGAGGGAACAATATCCTAATATCATTAACTTGGTGGAACACTCTCTCAAGAGGGGGCTTGTGATATAATACCATTATTTGGGCAATTCAAATTCAAAATTAACTTTATTATGGTTCATCTTAACATCATTAACTTAGTGGAAAAACTCTCTCGATCGAGATGACAATGTATGGATGAGGTACCTCTCGTCCATACAGTCTCAATACGACAAGAGGGGACTTGTGATATAATACCATAATTTGGTGAATTCAAATTCAACACTAACTTTATTGTGTTTAATCTTCACATCATTAACTTGGTGGAAAAATTCTCTCGGCTGAGATAGCAGTGCATAAACGAGGTAGCTCTTATCAATACACTCTCAAAATGACGAAAGGGGACTTGTGATATAACACCATAATTTAGTGAATTCCAATTATGAAAATAGTTATATTTATCTCATGTAAGGACGAGACAATGATTAAATTATGAAATTAATCATTTTTATTTATCTCATCCAAGGACGAGAAAATGTGTGAAAAAATTGTTAACTGACGATCTCTGGATTATAATCCATTTAATTATGGTTACTTGTTAAAACATTAGAACAATTCAAACATACAAACAGATAAAGACAACTTAAGTACTATATAAAACTCTATTCACTCATCCATTCAAATAGGACAGTAAACAACACAAGTATTTCCATTCAACGGACGATGTTAAAGTGTTTGGATAGAAGAGTTACAAAACCAAATGAGAACTAGAGATCACAAATTGTTTTTAAAATACTACATTAAAAGGGGCATTAGGCCACATGAGGATGCCCAGATAAGTAAATGGACTCAAGAATTAGGATCTTGAGTTTGTCTTGTTCTGGGCATGTGCCAGCACATCCCTTGTAGCATTATTATTGGCTTTAGTAATGCCAATCGGTTCAGTCTCATCCACCCGATTAGCCGTTTGAATTATAGGCTCCAGTTCTATTGACCCCTCAATTTAACTCAGAGAAATTATGGAAAATGGGTCGTCCAGGTTGAAGGTTTTAAGCTTATCTAAAAGGTGGAAAATTTCACCAAACTTTAATTTAGCCCAAAGGCAACCACTATGGGCTCATCTTTCAAGATATTATAGATTGTATCCCACGAACTCCTCCAAAGGCTTGAAGTCTTCCACAACTTGTCTCTAAGCCTCTTTAATCTTATTATCAACTACTTCTTTTACCTTCCCAGCAATCTCGGTATCATGTTGGTTGTTCAGACTCTTCATTGATTAGGAATAGGTGGTGTTTAAGTTGTTGATAACTTCATTTTGTTGGTTCTTCAAATTTTGTATCTCAATCTTCAAGTATGAGATGCGATTTTTACGAGTCTCATCATTTCTGATGACATAACGATCTTGGTGAATTTTAGGGACTTTTTCTTTGATCCATTGATGTTGTTTTTTAAGATACGTGGTGGTGTGCATAAGATAAGATACATAAGTACGAGACGACTTCACAGATATGATAAAAGTATAAAAAGGACAGAAGGACCTACTTGGATTGCCTTACGAAGGATGATGTCGTTCATCAGAGAGATGTTGGTGGCTTCCAAAAATTGGGTTTCGAACATGGAGGTGAGTAGGCGAGAGATTTAAAGGCTTTGGACTTATTCCCCAGGAGGGAGTTAGAGCTCATCCTTAAGTTCTCCAAGCAATCAACCAGAGCTTCCTCACAGAAAATGGGGATAACTTTATTCATCTTGGATTTTGATGAGGCGTCCTTACTCTTATTATTTTTTTAAATATGGAGAGACCTTATTGAACTTATTTATGTATCTTTGACCCCTTGGCCTGACTGGGGTTGATAGTTGTGGTTTTTTTTGTTCGAAGGGTCGGAGTTGTCTTCTTACCCACTTGCTTCAACAGATTTGTTGGACTCGAAGATTACATTCTCCAAATAACTTCTCGAGTATTGGGTGATTGGTATACAATGAAAAGGATGAGTTCAGTGACTCAAGAAGTGAAAGTATGATATAACAATTGGGAAGAAATTTAATACTTACATAACTCAGATAGGTGGTCTGCCCCAAGACCGATCTACTTTTAAGAGTACGGGGTCATCGGCTACTCAAATTTTAATAGATCCCCTTCTTTTACCTAGTTTCTATCTTTTTCCAAGTCTTTGGTGGATTCAATGCTTAATCCAGATTCAGTTTGATCAACACTGGGGCCTTTACCCATTGCTAAGGAACTCGGGGCTCAAAGGCACTGTAGGTGGCGTCAAGGCCAAATTCTGAAGCTCCAAAAATAAAAAATTAGTAAGGTTTCCAATTATAATTGGAGGGTTGGGTAACCATCATAGCTTTATTGTTCGATTTTCTAGCTATGAGATAATAGTAGACAGGCTGAGTTTTGGGTCCAGAGATAGTGTAACATCCTCTAAAGATGCTGACTGGGAGGGCTTTATGATGGACCAACTTATACAGAGAAAAGAACTTGAGAATCACTCTTGAAGCATTCGATGGAACTTGGGCAGGGACGAGATCGAGATTAGCTAGGATGTCTTGTACTTTTGTATATACAGGCAGCCTAAAGACAACCTTAAAAATTTAATCATATACACACCCCTCACCCTCTCGGCCTTTGAACGATCTCTCATCTTTCAAAGGTAATCTTATAGTAATACAAGGCCCAATGCTATAAAAATGTCTCCACATCAAGAGATCAACTTGAGTAAATGTCGTGGCATCGGATTCAGAATAAGAGGTGTCAAGTGTACACTCAACTGGATCATCATCGTCATCATGATGTTCAGCTTGGACAAAATCTTGGTCTTGTTTTCATTACAAAGAGTGTTGCCCCAGAACTGCGGATATAGGGATAGCCATTATAGGGGGTGGAATTACAACAACCATTCTAGGCTCATCGTGTGATGAAAGGATTTGTATGGAATAGTCTAACTCTGGAGAAGATTCAGTCTGATTTGAAGACTAGCCTTGATTTGAGGATGAGGCTCTTGAAGAACCTTTAGCTTCCTCAGACCCATCAGTAGGGAGTCTCATAGCTTCGTTGAAAGTAGCCCCACTCTTGGCAGTGTGGGAGACGAATGGATCGTCATGTGAAGATGCAGATAACTCAGACATTGAATCTCTAATATCTATCACAGGAGGACGAACAGTAGCAAGGGGGATAGGTTAAATAGGATGAAGAGGAAAAGCCTCGTCATTGCGCCTAGAAGCATCATTAACCTTGTACTTTCTTATCTCCCTAAAACACCTTTCCCCGAGTGTTGGGAACTCCTAGGCTAACTTATACAAAGGTCTTAACATTCAAGGAAGACATACCACTTAGGTGAAAAAAAAGTAAAAGGGGACAAACAATTTAAGGTTTTGACGAAGTCAACCACAATATGAAATGAAGGAAATTCAATCCTTTTCATAAAGAACTGTGAAGAACAACATAAAAGGTATACCGAAAAAGGTGACTGGTGATCCACTAGCATATCCAGACTAGGGTGAAATCAAGTAAGGATGCCTAAAGGAGACCCTATAACGTGTCCTAAAGGCCACAAACCACCTAAAACAGTTTTTACCTCAACCACAAACCACATAACAACTCACCAAAAAATAGAAGAGTCATCTAAAAATCATAAAAGTGAAGAAACTAGGAATATGCAAGGAACGAGATGGTGGAAAAGATTACCTGGTCAAAGAAGGTCTTCAAGGAGCATGGAATGGCAGAGTGTAGGCAAGGAATAGCAAAGACGTTCATAGTATAACAATGGAGGTTTAGCGCAAGTTAAGAAAAGAAAGACACAGTTTTAGAGAAGATAAAAAATGGGGGTTTTCAAACCGTCGAAATCATTGAGGCTAACTTTCAAGAAAACAATCATTAGGGCGTAACTCCCCAAGCATCTAAACTTCTCTCACATATGCTAACCTATGGGAACTATGACAGGTGTCCTCCCAATCCTGCAAACCATCAATTGACTAACGTGTGTCTATTCAATGAACAATATTAACTTCTTATCTTCAAATATTATTACCCCTTAGCCTCCTCTTACCGATGAAGACTAAGGGCTAGGGGTGATTTATATTCCCAAGTGTGACGCCACTTACACTCAATTCTGGCGCAACTCAGGTTGAACTTATGAAATCCCCTCTCACAGATAATCCTATATCAGTTGTCTCCGTCTCCTCCTTCGACCAGGTCGGGACAATATGCCATCATAATGGGCTTAATGTCTCATCTTGACCTGATGCAAGTTAGGTGAGACTCTATTTGGCAGTTACCAACAATTAAACCAACATCACCACAGAGGTCTCTTACTCAGCCAGGACAACACCTCATCTCAGTTAGACACAATGTGGGAGAGTGCGGATGGGCTGCGAACCCCACGTGGACAAAACTACTGCAATAACATCTACATCATGTGTGAAGAATAACCTTACATCATTATTTACATGCACAGATGATAGATAACAACATGACATTAGCCACTTGATATTGTACATGCCTCCTGCGTGCCTGGGGTACGCATATCACCACCCTAGACATATAAATACCTACCTTCTTCAACCTGTAGAGGGATCTCTAATTCATAAACCTAGTGAAACTCTTCTAAACTAACTGCACAGAGAGAGAAACCTTGAGCATTATGTATCCCAAGGCCACTAGTGCCCTTTTCTTAATGGGTTTCACTCACACTCACATAGTGGATTAGGCCAAGATTAGATGAACCCCTTATACTCTATGTGATCTCCCTCTTTTCCTCATCTCCTTCTGTATGTATGTGTGTGTGTGTGTGTATATATGTTTATTGATACACTAGTTTGATCTTGAATATTAACACTGATTTGGTGATACCATTTTTAATATCATCATACCTCATGGGCACAGTACGTGTGAGAGAAAATTTGATATACCGTACAAACGTGAAAGAGTTACCTACGATATGCTTCATGTCACGAGTTCGGTCAAGAGGCACTATGCGTGCGAAATACTTCGATATAAATCGAAGGTACTAGGCCAATGGAAGGTAAGCATCATATTTCTTAGGCTAACTACGCCCTGTCGGACCAAAGCCCATCACAATCTGACCCCCAAGTACGAGAGAATTTTTTGTCAATATAGCAATGCTCTGGGTGATGCAGTGTGCAAAAATGCATGAATCTTGATTAATATATTACGGAGAGAGTTTTTATTTTGTATGATCAGTAGGATAAATAGTAAGTAAAAATAAATCTAGCATAGGGTGTGAAGATTATACTAATCATGGATACATGTGAGTGATGGACATGTGGATATCTACAAGTGAGTGTGTGGTAGTGAGCCTAAGCATGGATCAACTAAAACTGCCATGTGATATGTGCAAGTGTGCACACATAAGTGTGATAAGTGGAGGTGTGTGATAAGTGGAGCCTAGACATGGATATCCAAAGTGGTGTGTGAATCATGTGAGAACAAGTGACCTTATAAACAAGTGTAAGTAGTGTGAGGTATTCATATAGAGCATTTACAGGTGTGTTAAGTGAAAAGTGAGTGAGAGCTGACATTAACATGAAGAAGATTCATACATGAAGTAATAGAGGATAAAATAGAGCGTACAGGTAGGTGCATATCCACACAAGCAAAAAATGATAACACTTATGCAAACAATGTCTAGACCTCTTATGACAAGTAAGTCCCCATAGAGTTGCAAGCCTATTTTGTACGTCCTAGGAAAAAGAACATGTTGCCTCCTCGAGAGAACGACATCAAACAAAAATTGATGCTTGCAAAACCAATTAGTTTAGACGTTTGGGGGCTAAGTTACGGAATGGGAAGGTATTAGACATCCATCCCTCCCTTTCCATCTCTCATGGGATCATGTTATTATTCTCCTGAATTTCTCTATGAATTGTGTGTGCGTGTATATATAAGTGGAGATTGGAATCATTCGACTCAAATCATGGAAAAGGATGGAGTGAGGTAATCCATGGGAGTGTTCCAAAAATAGAAATTAAAAATATGATATGTGCAGTTATCCAGATATTAACCCTTATGATGAAATGATAATATGTGTTAGATAAACACGGGCATGAATCCCAAGTATGATATATTGAAATAATATATGAATAGAATAGGAAATAGACAAAAATAGAAAAATAGGACTCGAGTCTCGAGTTTTGTCCCGAGATGCCTACGTAGCCTATAAAGGCATCGAAGTCCACATAGTTTGCATGCGACATGAGGGTGGATTTTGTCCCATTAATCCAACCGAGGTTTTTATTAAATGCATTTATGTAAAAAAAGTGTTTTTAGTTTTGAGACGGTATGGTGGAGAATCCCATTTGGAATTTATAAGCAAAACCCTGTTTTTCTTGTTTTGATTTTTTTTTTAGAAAATATATTATCTGCACTACTACTAATAAAGGATTGGATGTTACTATGTGTATGATTTAAAGAAAAATCTAAATTAAGAATTTATATAACGAATGCTAAAATAATGAAATTTAAAGAGAGAGAATAATGTTTGGACCATATTTGGAGACTTGGAGATTGATCTTTATTGTTGATAAGCTTATTTTCAAGTTGGTGAGGAATGTAGAATGAGATAAAAGGGGATTTTTCTAAATTGGGTGTGAAAGTGATGGAAATGAAAGGTGGAGAGAGGTTTCAAATAAGGAAACTCCCTTGACTTTAGATGAATGTTGTGGAGATCACTAAAGTTGATATATTTTTGGTGCGTTTATAAGTGAGATCATGCAGTCCTTATATAATGTCAGGGGAATGCTGATCGGTATTGTCCTTGTCCTGCCTATCGGTAGGTAAGCCTAGACACACTGCTGATAGGTAAGGAAATGAACCAGCCAATTATCAATGTCGTGCACATTTTTTCAAAAAATGATTGTAAAACGCAATCTATAAGTCCAAATTGCGCAAGGGGCATACCACTGGAAAGGTTATTCATAGATCTTTGTGAATCCTTTGGGAATGGGTCTTTGTAGTGCCCCTCAGTACTTTGGATAGGAAGGCATCGAACTACGATAAACCGTTCATCCAAATCGTAAGTCTTAATCACGTATAAATTGGACCGCTGGAAAGGTTATATGAGTCATTTCGATGTTTCAAAGAGCTTTGCTTGGTTTGGAGAGTTTATTTTAATCATACGAGGCTCAGAAGTGCCCGATGATCCTTCGAAGTAAAATGGGTCCTTCATCCGTATCGTAAGGCTGTTTGGTGCATAGCATAGACTGTTCAAAACAATAGTTAGTGTCCTTCACAGATTCAATAAGTATCATTCAAGAAGAAATGTTGACTTTTATCAAATAGAGCTTGGGAGTTCCCGGTGGCCCCTAGATCAATTTTTAGGGGAAATGGGTCATTCGTCCATACCGTTATGCTAATTCACACGCGAGGAAGATCATTGGAAAGGGGATTCATATCCCTTCGAAGATTAATTGATATTTCACTCTAACGATGAAGTTTATTGGGGTCAAATCCGGGTTGCCCTCCGTTTTGTTGATTCGCGCATGGGGAAGACCATTATAATGGGGATTCTGAGCCCATTCGAACATCCATTGTGCTTTCATTTTGACAATGAAGTTCACCAAAGTTAAATAGGGGCCAAGAGCACCCGGTGTCCTCTCAATCGATACTCAGAGTATGACCTAGTGTTTGTTGTAAATGAGGGGGTGATAGGGACCTAAGGAGAGACTGAAGGAGTCCTAGAATGTGATGTCTACATCACGAGTTGAGTATAATATAAGGAGCTAAGTCCATGAATTAAAAAAAGGAGGGTTTTTTATACTGAGAAGAACCTTGTTATCCAAGAGGAAGTCCTTAAGCTCCAGAAGGCTAATTTTATCGATGATGTCAAGTATCAAGAAAGGTTGGCCAATTTAGTAGTGGTGCATAAGAAGAATGACAAGTGGAGGATGTGCGTTTATTTCAGTAACCTGAATAAGGTACACCCAAAGGATAAGTATCCGTTCCATCCGATTGACTAATTAGTGGATGAAAATTCAGGCCACAACCTTATCAACTTCATAGAAACCTACTATGGCTACAAGCATATCATAATGAAGCCCTCTAATAGAGAGAACATGTCCTTTATATCCAGTAGAGGTACTTACTATTATGATGTTATGAATTTTGGTCTCAAGAATGCAGGAGCCATATACCAATGGTTAGTGAACAAAGCCTTCAAAAATAAATTAGGGTTAACGTGGAAGTATATGTAGATGATATGCTCACGTAGAGCAAGACATCCACTGACCACATCAAGGACCTAGGGTAGACCTTTGACCATCTATAAAAGCACTAAATGATTCTAAACCCAATAAAATGTGTCTTTGGAGTAACAGAGGGCATGTTACTGGGTTTCATCATCAATTAGAGAGACATTAAAGCAAACCTCAATAAGATCAAAGCTCTGATCAACATGTAGTTCCCCGCGATGAAGAAAGATCTGTAAAAGCTAACACGTCAAGGGGAAGAGATAAACAAGTTTGTCTTTAGAACCACAAATAAGTGTATGCCCTTATTCGAGGTGCTGAGAATGTCCTTTCTGTGGAATGAAGAATATGATAATGCTTTCTTATAATTGAAGCATTACCTGAGCTTACCCCATCTCTTATCAAGTCCTACTGTTGGAGAAAATCTCTACCTATCCTTAGTTGTATCTATGTTAGTTGTCAGCTTAACATTGGAAAGGCTGGAGGACGGAATCTAGACACCGTTTTACGGCACTAGCAAGGCATATCGAGGAGCTAAAATTTGGTATCCTCGAATAGAAATTTAGCCTTAGCACTAATGAAAACTTCGATAACAATAAAGCCATATTTCTAAGCCCATAACATTGTGGTCTACATTGATTTACATTTGAGGTAAGTCCTTCACGAATCCGAGAAATATGGTTGGCTTATGGCATGGACAGTTGAGCTTAGTGAGTTTGACACACAATACGAGTGAGGATAACCACCAAAGGGCAAGCATTGGAAAATTGTGATTAATGACTACACTCACGAGCCAAAACCATCAGATAAAAATCCCCGGGGAGAGAGCTCGACTCTTAAAGATAAGAAGACTTCACAGAAAGAGTGCTTGGTTCCTAGTGAAGCAGAGAAGACTCCCGTCAGATAGATCCCCTTAATAAAAGAAGACAAATGCCAATATGACGAGTCTTAAAAAATATTTTTTGGTTCGACAAGATTGAAGATGCCAAATTTAGCCAGAACAGTGTTATTTGGAGGTTGTTCATTTAAAGATCACCCTGTTCGGTGGGCAGTGGTGCATGCATTATCATCGCCACACTAGACGAGATATATGTGGAATATTGCTTAGGATTTTAATTTGAATCCTCCAATAATGAGGGGGAGTATGAAGTTCTTATCACTAGGTTGGACCTAGCCTCATCCCTAGGGGCCGACCACATTATGGCACGCAACGACTCCCAACTAGTTGTCAACTAGATGCTAGGAGTGTACAAATATAGAGAGGAGTCTATGGAAAAGTAATTGGACATTATAATATAGTTGTTATAGATGTTCATAGAAGTGAAAGCTATCAGGATTCCAAAATTTGAAAATGTTCGAGTAAATGCCCTAGCTAGATTGGCCTCGGCCACCAGAACTGATTTGAGGAGAGTAATGCCAATTGAAATGCTGACTCATAGGAGTACTGAGGAGGGTAGCCTGAAATTGATGGAAGTAAGTTTGGTACCATCGTGGATGGACCCCATACGATAATATATTGATACTGCCCCCTCATATCTGGAGGAAGCTAGGAAGTTATGCTATATGGCATCCCAAACCTTAATGGAAGCTGAAGTATTGTACATAAGGGGGTATATCATCTCACTACTAAGATGTGTTCACCCCCACAGAAGTCAACAAATTAATCAGAGCAGTACATGAAGGGTGTTACGGATCACATTCTGCTAGAAGGTCATTGGTGAAGCGTATTCTAACTTAAGGCTATTACTAGACTACCATGAAGGTCGAATTTGAAAAATACACAAGGAAGTGCAAAAAAATCTAGAAATATGCCAAAATTCACCGTACACAGGAGTGCCATTGATACCGATCACATCACCTTATCCATTCGTGATGTAAGGGGTTGATCTGATCGGCCCACTTTCGAGGCCAAATGGTAGATTCAAATATCTGGTGGTGGTAGTGGATTTCTTTACAAAATGGGTAGAAGTCAAGATGCTAGTTGAGATGCCTTATGAAATATTTTTTCAATATATATCAAAAATGGTCATATTTAGCTATGGAATGCCTTATGCGTTCATCACAGATCATGGCATGCAATTCGATAATCAATACTTCAAAGACTATTGTACCATATCTAACTTCCAAAAGATGCACTCTGTCCAGGACATCTGAAATGCAGTGACCAAATCAAGATCACCAATAAAATAATTTTGGATGGAATTAAGAAATGTCTTAATGATGCAATGGGTAACTAGATCAAAAAGTTGCACAATGTACTTTGGGCGTACATGACTACTCCACAAAGAACGATTGGAGAAACGCCATACCTAGTTATCTTTTGTATGAAAGTTGTGGTCTCCACTGAGATAGGACTCCCTAGTCATAGGGTCCTCAACTTTTATTCTCCAAAAATAGACGACATGAGAAGGTTATACCTCGATCTGGTGGAATAAGTCAGGGAGAATGCAACACTATGTGTGGCTTCCTACCAGTAGAGGACTGCCCATTACTACAATCAGCATGTCAATCTGAGCATCCTGAAGGAAGAAGACTCTGTCCATCTCGAGATCGATGGTTGGGGTCTTTGTAGGTGGATCTCTCATTCCTTCCCCTGTTTTCCTTTTCCAACGTGCAAAGAGGATTACATCCTTTATAGGGGCGCTCGAACATCGTTGATGTGGGGTGATATGTAGAGACAGAGTCGCTAGCCTATTTTGCACAAAACAGACAAAAGAAATGTTCCCACATCGAGATAATGACATCAATGGAAATACTGAGCATGAAAAACCAAGTAGTTCAATGGTCCGGGGAATCAGTTATAGAATGGGAGTGTGTTAGGTACCCATCCCATGCTTTCGGTCTCTCATAGGAATGTGTTAATATTTTCCTGTAGAACTCCATGATGTGTGTGCTTATGTGCATAACATAAATAGAGTATGAAATCACTCGACTGACGTCATGGATAAAGGCAAAGCGTCGTCATCATTAGGATTGTTCCCTAAATTGTAATAAAAAAAACCTATGATGTAAGTATTTATCGATTCAGAAATCATTAGGAAGAAACAGTTGTGTATATCAGACAAGACATGACAAGCATATATATATACATATATGTATGTGTGTGTGTGTGTGTGTGGACGTATATCATGAATATATGAGAATAGAATAAAAAATGTAGGCGGGAGGACTCGAGTTGAGGGATTTACCCAAGATGCTTATGTAGCCCGATGGCATCAAAGTCCACGTAGCTTGAAAAAATATGAGGTTGGGTTGAACCCATAAATCCAATCGGGGACTTTATTATATGTGTGCGTGTAAAAGACGGTGTTTCAGTATAAGAAAGTGTGATGAGAAAACCCCGTTAGGAACTTACAAGTGAACCCTCTTTTCTTATTTTTGGGGTTTTCAATGAAAATATAGTATGTACGAATACTAATAATAAGACATAGAATTAAGATGTGTGATTTAATTAAATAAGATAATAAAGAAAAAATGAAGTAACTAAAGCAAAATTAAGAGAATTTTAAACAAATAAGAAGAAATGGACCTCCATATGATGACTTAAAGTAGATCTTTCTTGTAGATGCACTAACCTCGAGGTGAAACAAAGGTGGTTTGAGGAGGTGGGTGGAAATTTACTCAAAAGAGTATGAAAATGATGGAAGGAACGTGGGATATGTGCTTTCTAGGAAAGAACAACTCTGAATTATTATCTTTGAATTGCTGAGAGAGATGTTTAGGGGTTCTGAGGTGTGTCTTTCAAAGTGAGTTCATGGCCTTTATTTATAGGGCCAAGATGGTTTCAAGGCATGTTCCTCAACCTACCTATCGTCATAGAACCCTAGACACACTGACAATAAGTAGGGTCCTGGGTTTCCATTCGATAGTCTGAAGTTGGTTTTCCAAAAAAAGGGTCATAAACATGAATCTTAAGTTAGAATTATGCATGGGGTTAAAGGTTAGAAAGGGTATTCATAGGCTTTTAAGAATTGATTGAGACATTCCTAATTTTGGGAGTTTATCGAGGTCAAACGGGGCTCGAAAGTACCCATTGTTCACTAAATAGGAAATTCCTTGAGGAAAACAAAATGTTCGTCTGAAATGTAAGTCAGAATAATGCACGGATGAACCGTTGGAAAGCTTATTCATAGGCCTTCAAAGATTCATTCAATCTTGTTATGTTTGAGAGTTAACCTTAGTAAAACGTGGCCTAAAAGTGACCGGTGAACCTTTGGAGTAAAATGGATCGTTCATCCATACCATAAGGGTAATTCGTGCACAAGGCAAGCGGTTGGAAAGGGAAATCGGATCCTTTAGAAGATTCAATCAGTGTCATTTGAGACGAAGAGTTTATAGGAGTCAATCGAAGCCCGGGAGCGCCGGTGTCCTTTAGAGCAATTTTTAAGGTAAAATGGATCATTTGTCTGAACCCTAAGTTCATTTCATGCAAGGGATGGATCATTGGAAAGGGGATTCAGATACCTTAAAAGATTCATTGATCTTATTCTCAGGAGAGGAAGTTGATTGGGGTCAATACGGGTCCCAGGAGTGCCCAGTGGCCTCCAGATCAATTTTTAATAGCAAAATAAATCGTTCATCCGATACATAAGATTGATTCGTGGGTAGGATGGACTGTTAGAAATAGGATTCAGTGCCATTTGAAGATTTAATGAGATTTATCTGTGATAAGATAGTTAATTGGAGTCAAATGGGCCTAGGGAGCTCCCGGTGGCCTTCGGGATCGGTACTTGAAGTACAACTTAAGGTTTACAGTGGATATGTGAGTATTACGGACATAAGGATGTTATTAAGAGGGTCTTAGGATAGGGTTTCTATAGGGAAAATGTACTTAAGAAAGTGATCTATAAGAATAACAAACTTGAGCCCAATTGGCATGGGTCATAACGGGTGACGAGCGTGGTAAGGCCCGAGACTTACTGCATTAAAACACTGAAGGGAGAACATTTTTAGAATCCTTAGAAATCAGATAATCTCAAAAAGTATAATTAGTAAAATCTTATTTACTTCTGGTATGTACCCAACTCTTTCATATCAATAAAATGGTGTTTTGATCCTTCATATTTTGCTTTCTTTTTTTCTTTTTGGAAAAGATATGTGTGCACATACCTAAATACAAATTAATTGACTTTGTTGAACAAATAAGTCGCAAACAGAATGAACACTATATGACTTTGTTGAGAAAACAAGTCATGAGCGAGAACTGTATGGTCCTATTAAACAAAACATACCATGAATAGAAAAAATCACTCCATGTATACATTTTTCCTCATAAGTACGCGAACAAGGAGCTAGGCCTAACCTCTATACGACCCCACAGGTTGCAAAAAAGGGTGATCTTCTGTATGACCCAATGGGTCATGAACAAAAACCATCAATTTCTACGGTGTCTAAATATGCAAATTTTTATTAGTTTTAATAGATATTTTACAAGAAAATTAAGACATGGAGAATGATTAATTTCATAAATGATGTTTATACCAAACACACGATTACATAATTACTTTGTGAAAATTCATTCATGGTCCCTCATAAAAAGATATCAGGTATCACTACCAAAAAAATAAAATAAAATAAAATAAAGACGATACAAGAAAATCTTCATAGAAAACTCAAGTAGCAAGAGTAGATGAATTGGTAGATCCTGGATAGAATGGGTGGGCAGAGGATCATCCACTGTGACATCATCACCATTATCCCTAGCCAAATCAGTGGCCTCCTCATCATACCCTTTCCACTTTTTTACCTCTTCAGCAATGTGAGGGCAGTGAGTCATACCCTTCTTCTTTAATTCTTAATATCCATCCAAAAATAAGCCCACATATTCTACAATATACTCGGTAGAAGACATATAATTTTGGATATCTTTCGCCTTGACATAGGTAAGGGAGTCATGAATAGTCTACAGCTCCATGATCATAACAGGTTTCTCTTGCTTTGCCTTCTTTAGAGCCTCTTGGGTAGTAGTGATAGCATAATTCAAGCTCTTGATGGTGGTGTCATGATTTTGAGATTTATCCTTGAAAGTAGTAACTTCATATTCAACCTTCCTTAACTCAATGGTCTTCATCACCGGCTACTCATCCCTCACCGTTATCTCCCCAGACATCTCTTTAAAACCTTTTTTCAACTTCTTATTGTTAACAAGCAATTCCTAAAAGGAATAGTGATTTACTACCACCTTCTTCCTGAGGGTTGTGAATGTCATGGACGCTTGATGACAAGAGAAAGAAAGTCCTTAGAAATAACATGCAACATAAGAAGTAGAAATGGTCAAAATAATAGGAGAGCTTACCACTAATAGTCTGTGTTAGGCCAACCTCCACAAGGAATCAGGGTCGTACCTGCTCACAAACTCAAAATCCATATTCTAGTCGTGATAATCGAGCATATCAGTGTCATTATTTACATGATAAACGATGGATTTTGAGTTAATCTTCAAGTCTTCAGTGTTAACTTTATGCTTTATATGAAACTTAAACCAAGACACCTCCCCATAGTGAGAATTATGACCTGGACCTCTCACTACCCTGCGAAGGGACGACCTAACTTCTTCCCTGACTTATGGCATCTTGCTCGCGTTTTGGGTCTTTTTGTAGTGGTAGGCCCTAAAGGAATCATAGGGGCCTTCCCTTTTAACTAATCTCTAGAGAAATCAACCTCTGTCTCCTTCTGATGAGAAGCCTTCTCAGTTACCTCCTTTTATTTTGTTATCCTTCCCTGCTCGTCCCAACCTGATCCTATACAACCTCCATTTTCTCTTGGTTGGCTAAGGCCATAGCTTTACGGTTTATCCGACAAGGAGACATCCTCAATGTTTCCTCGAAAGGATGCTCTACTACACCTAAAAAAAATGACCATATGAGTTAATCACCACATTCGTGGCAGGGAAAATAGATAAATGGAACATTTACATATGCACTACCAACTTTAAAAACTTCGTTTTCTTTGCCAAACTTCTCACCCGCATCAATATGTATCTCTTGCGACATGCACCCCTCCAATGGAACCTTAAATTCTACAGGGGAAGGCCACCTATAAGGGTATGGTATCTGGAAGCAATAATTTCTCTATAGAAAATAACTCCTCAAATTTAAGAGGATTTTTCTCACATTATGTCTCAATCAGATCATTAAAGACTTGGCAAACTTGGAGGCTCTCTTCACGGAAATGAGAAGCATACAAAACATCATAATAACGAGATGAGCTATAGTGAGCAATCCAATAAAAAGTAAGAAAAAACTTCTATCGATTAAGTTTGGTCCGTTTAATTCCCTCAGAACCCTACATGCGATATCTTGCTCATGAGACCAAAACAACCAATCTCCCTTAGCAAAGACACATTGGTCTTTCTAATAATGATTTCTAATTTGAGCAACTGTGACCATTCGATATTGAGATTTTTTAGGAGAAAAATAATAACACCCGAGGGATTTCGTATTATCTTTTAATCCATGAACATATTAAAAGATGTCCCCCGCAAGGTAAAAACCTATTCTAAGATTCCAAAACATCATGGATCCTAAAATTCTCCTTTATGCAGTGGGACACAAATGGGTCAGAGTAATCCCACAACCTTTTGATATTAAGTACATAATAGCATTTATGGGAAGACTTAACCCTACTCTAATAGCCTAGAAGTGAAGGCAAACCACCTCATAATCCCTCAGAGAATAATATCTCTTTGGGGAAGACTTGTCCTTATAGCTATAAGAAGATCAAGATTTTCCCTCGAAAGATCGAGATCATCCTCAGTAATAGTCTAGGTGTACCACCAAGAATCAATATCAGTAGGATCATAGGAGTTAGAGGACATAGAATAGAAATCTCCCTCCTCCTCTGCAGTATCAGTAAGGGATTCATCCATAGGAGAAATGGAAGGATGAGGAACGACACTTTTAGGCCCTATATCATCATCCCAATTTGTGCTAACCTCATCAGAAAATGAATCAAGGTTTATGGAAGACATTGATACGAAGTTTAGAAGATTAACCTCAGAAGAAAGAGAGAAAACACGACTTATCTTAAAATTCTCTAATACAAGGGAGTAAATGTATCGATCACTAGGATTAAGAGCGGAACCATTGCTAGACCGGGTTTTGGGTGTCTAACAAGGGTGACAAGGTTCGTCCTCAAGCCTAACGACGTGCAGAGGACGTGGAAACCTCCGCTCAGTGATCCTTGGGCGCTCAAACTCAAGTCCATGAATAAAGTTGTAAATTTGCTGTACGTGAGGGGTAAACTTATAAAGACAAAGTCAACTTTTGAAAAAGAAGATGAAACAATAAAAAATAGATCTAAATTGAACAGTAAACATCACCAAAAGCTCCTAACACTGCTTGAAAACCCTCGGCCAACAAACATAAGGGTTTTCTAATTCAAAATTTCCACCAAATAAGACCAATAACAAATCACATGACAAAAAAAAAATCCAGAACGATCCAAACCTAAACAAGACTATGAGGGGCATACCTGATGAAAAAGATGAAATGCAAAGGATTAGGGAAAGCAGTGGATTGCAAAGAACAAAGAAACCAATGAAACACATTTCCCACAAAAAAAATTCTCAAGAAATCTTTAAATAATGCACGTATTTTCCCCTCTCTCTATAACTTACGATGTTTAAATTATGATGATAATCGGGACTTATGATGGGTATTTATAGTTTCAAGAAAGCGATTGAAGGAATGCAACAGAAAGAACACGTAAAGCCCACAACAACTAGAAAAATGGTACAGAGCACCTGCATATGCGCCCTACCACAATCATTATAAAGAAGATGCTTCAGTTTCTTGACATGTGTCCTCAATTGTTTTGTTAAACACAAAGGCAATCTGCTCGGCCAAGGATGACCATAAAAGATTTGGCTATCCCACTTCAAGACGAGTAGAATAAAGCACTACATCCGATCACTCTTCATTAAACCACGGAGCTCGGTCATGAAGTCTTGGGTGCTTTCTATTATACCTTTATATTCCTAGCCAATATAGGATCCAAAATAATACCAAAAGAGGACTCACAATATGCTGGGCCTCACTTCGAACAAGAGGTTGACTTAGGTATCAATCTACTCAGCTCACTATATTGATAGTTGTCCTACTCCGACACAGATATTCACTCACACCATGCACGCGTATTTGTAAATACACCTAAGATACTTCTCACTGGTCACATGGGAATGAGGGAACATGATTGTTAAGAGTTTTTTACCTACATGGATATCAGGGATGTTAGCACACGATCCAAGGGATATCTATTTGTTATTTAACTTATTAGCATGTATATATAGGTGTAACTTCCTGACCTATAAATACATTCCGTTTGTCCTCTAAATATTCTCTACCAATCACCTATAAAGAGGGAACGAATCCATCTAAAAAATTTGACTCTCTCATTCTCAATCATTGCGGTATAAAAGTAACCCTAATTGTACACCTGAAAATAGTGAAAGAAGAACTAGTAAATCCGTGGGTGTAGGTTTCCATCTTGGACCGAACAATGTAAATTTGTCTTATTCTCATTTTCTCTCATCTAGATTCTTTATTATTATTCATCTTTTTACTCATTATTCAATTATTTTCCATCTCCAGTTTTGGATGATAACAATCACAATCTTGGTAAATGATCTCTTTATGGAATTGTATCCACAATGGATGAATATATTTTTTGCCTTTTCTAATAGTCACTAACACCAGTGCCTTGACAGGATTATGAAGGTAAAATATACTCTAAAATTTTGTCAAGGTAAACTAAAAACGATTGAACAGGTATGCTTGGAGGAAATTAACTCCTGACTTTTTAAGGTAATTAAAGTGTACAATTTTCCTATTCCCATACATGTAAATATGAGTTAGCTCTATCTGATTCACACTAATGAAAGATTTTTTATTCGGTCCAATTTAAACATCTCTTACTATTTTTGAAAGTAATTATTACCTTCATCCATTTTTCCTAAGAAAATATATAAAAGGAGGGTGTGAATATTAATCCTAGAAGTAATGTCTCTAATTAATACTAAACTCGTTATTGTTTTCGAGCTTATCAATCATACACAAGTCCAATTTTAGCTTATTTTGATTAAATTAATCATAAAATTACTATGTGTCCACCAAATGTTCAAGCCCTTCCACCAATTTATCTTCACCAAAATAGCAACCACTTAAGGAAGCAGTGAAAATAGCCATAACAATTAACCAAATAGATATATGGATTAATATTCATTAGCACAATATCAAAAAATCCAGTTTAAGTTTATTTTTATTAAATCAATCCTAAAATCACTATATGTCCACCAAATGTGCAAGACCTTCCACTAATTTGTATTCACCCAAACATCAACCTCTTAAGGATGCGTGAACTCGACCACAACAATTCATGAAACATATATATGCAATAACATTCACCCGCATGATATACACAAGTCGAATTGAACTTAATTTTAATTAAACTAATCCTAAATCTTCTATGTGTCCACCAAATGTGCAAGCCCTTCTACAAATTTGTATTCACCAAAATATAAATCACTTAAGGAATGGAGGAACATCGACACAATAGTTAAAAAAACATATATGCATTAGTATTCACCCGTACTCTATTAATAAGTAAATTTATGTTCATTTTAATTAAATTGATCTTACAATTACTCTGCGTCTACCACTTGTGTAAGCCACTTCCACAATTTGAGTTCACCCAAATAACAACTACTTCAGGATGGGGTGAATACATCCATAATTGTTAACCAAGAGGTTTTAACTATATATAAGACAATGTTCTACAATAGGAAAGATTAGTAAAATTACTTAAATAAAGAAAGTAAATATAATCAGTGGAGCTGCAGTAATTCTTCCCCAATTGCATGTGCACATAGAACGAGAAGAAAACATGTTTACATATTATTCAATCTTAAATGTTAGAATTTTTTTTTTTCTAAACATGTAATATATGTATCTCATGTTAATCAAAACTTTTATTTAGGTATAAAGTGTACTTCGTATATATATGTTATATATATATATATATATATATATATATATATATATATATATATATATATATATATATATATATATATATATATATATATGTATGTATGTATGTATGTGCCCATAAGAGCATAAGTATATGTGTATATATGTGTATAAATGTGTGTGTGTGTGTGTGTGTCTATATATATATATATATATGTGTGTGTGTGTGTGTATGTGTGTGTGTGTGTGTGTGTGTCTGTGTGTAAAAGTATATGTATGTGTGTGCTTCACTTATATATTGGAATTCATGTGTTATACGTGTGTGCATATGTGTATATATATGTACACATGTGAGTATTCATGTATATATGTGTATGAGTGTGTATATATGTATATGTGTGAAATTGTGTGTTTATATACGTCAGATTATCTAAAAGTATATATATATATATATATATATATGTGTGTGTGTGTGTGTGTGTGTGTGTGTGTGTGTGTGTGTGTGTGTGTGTGTGTTACGTGCACAAGTATGTATGTATATAGGTATACAAGTGTGTGTATATATGTATATATTTGTATGAGTGCGAAAATACCTTATTTTATACTTGGTGTTTAAAAGGCTCTTTAAATTATCTAGATGTCCCTGAAGCACGGTAGAGGTCCGAAGGCTAGCCCCCAACCTTAGACAAATCATTACTTATCTTTTAAAGTCTTTGATACCATCAAGGTTGATCTATGCTACCGTCGAACACCCTTCACCTAGGAAAGTTTGTCGTTCTATCGCACATTTTCAAGCAAGCTCCGAAGCCGTAACATCGCGATTTCATTAGGATTTACTTTACGATCTGACCTCAAAGTGAAGGATAATGACCTCTTGTGTTCATCAAAACCTCGGCCATGGGATATGGTAGTACGATGAACCTCATGATCAATTTTGAGAAACTTCATATTCCTCCTAGACCTCTTGGACCTCTAGTAGATCCCTTATAAATAGTCTAACAGAGTAGGTGGGAAGTAGAACACTATCCCACCTACTGCGACTACCAATCCCCACTTTCAATTAATGCTTCCATTAGAATTAAATGTGTTCAATAACCAAATTACACTACCTTTAATTACTTTACCCAACACTTCACCACCTTACTAACACCGACAGACCTCATGGACATCCAAGCTGTGTTGCGATAGACTACTCATTCTGTCTTCGAGAGTTACCATATAAATACGAGGCTAGTCAAAGGTCAAAGGGAATCGTTCTATAGAATTTAAAGATATTAGGGCCCAGTTCTAGAATTTCACAAGTATTTTCTCTCCATTCATTACTCACGACCCACTATCGTGAGCTATGTCTGTAACTTGGATCAGTTCACTTCTTTATTACATATTTATACCTTGTCAATCCCTAAATAAGCATGCATAAACCCTTCAAGAAGTTATTGAGTTACTTCCTAAGTGTAACAACCCATATTTCCAAAAAAAAAATTAAATTTAAATTTGGGTTAGTTATTACTCAGAGTAAAGTTTTTTTTTAAGGGGAAAAAACAAATCTCACAATTAGAAGTAATATTTTATACCGAGGACCCATAACTTCTATTAATTTTTTTATGTCAAAACTTATTAAATCATTGAATACCAAATATATTTTTATCTAAAAAATTCGTTACACTTTTTACTATCATTATACTTATCACTAGTAAAATATTTTTTTAGTTCTAAACTACATCTTGAATTTATTGACGACCCGAATACAATGTTACGTGCCAAACATTTAGATTAAAATTTAAGTGGTACAAAATTTAAATTTTAGTTTTGAAACATTAGGGGACCAAAATAAAAATAACAAAAATTGAGAAAATAAATAGATATCATCCTACACAAAACTTATCATCCTCATCAGTTTTTTGAACCTATCTTTTCAAAAACCTTCCAACTTTTCCTCTAAATCACATTCGGATCGGTATATATAGATAGAGGGGAGGGGAAGTTAAAAACATAAATCCTTTTCCCTTATATACCATGTTTTGATTGATCTTAGTAGTAATCAAAGACGATTGTTTTACATGGGTCTCCCGGGTTATGGAAGAACAAAATATTTTGTTATGTTTTTATCCCATACCCTCGTTGTTTAACTGCTCTTATGAACATAGTTATGCTAGATGTTTTGTGTGTTGGTTTTTTTATGACCTGGGTGTGCGTGTATAATTCTATACATGTTGTGTGTGTGTGTGTGTCTATATATATATAACTGTACAAATTCATACATTTTAAACGGTGGTTCAAAAAAATACGGGGAAAGCACTGTGGGGTTCGTAGGGTTGCATAGACCATTTTTGTATGTAAACACTCTATATTTGACACTATTTTAACGAAGTCAATTTGAACGCTTCTTGGCAATTAAGGATCACCCAATACTCATTAAAAATATTATTTTCCTATCTAAGTTATACCAATATATATATATATATATATATATATATATATATATATATAAATTATTATTTTATACGGGGAAAGCATTGTGGGGTTCGTAGGGTTGCATAGACCATTTTTGTATATAAACAGTCTATATTTGACACTATTTTTAACGAAGTCAATTCGAACGCTTCTTGGCAATTAAGGATCACCCAATACTCATTAAAAATATTATTTTCCTACCTAAGTTATACCAATATATATATATATATATATATATATATATATATATTTAGTCATTGCTATAAAAATTATTATTTTATCGAAAATTAGATTATGATACTCTTACAAGACTTTACTTTCTTATATAGATGCTTCAATTGTTGAATTACTACATTTGTAATTTGTAAACTTCATCACATTAATCAAGATTACCTAAACTCTAGTGTAAAAAATTTAATTTAGAACCAAGCTACATGTTGAGAGAAATATATATATTTTAAAAATTAGTTCTTATAAATTCACAATCGAGTGAAATGTATCTATGAAATTATCCACAATAACTACTCTATAAAAAACACAAACAGAGATACTGGATTCAACATATAACAATAAACCTAAACCCTATGGAGCATTAGTAGGTAACTTCTATTTTGGTATTATTTCATGCAATTATCATGATTATGCCAATTGTTCATATCATTGTGTGATAGCCCTAGATATCATATTCTCATTTATGAACTCATTTGTTTGCTTCACAATATATTACACATGATTCGATTTTAAAAACCCTTTGTAAGTTTTGAACCAATCATTTCAATTTAATCAGATTTTATTGAACCAGTTTTTATAGCATACATTATAACCAGGGAATAAACTACGGTTCTACTTACAGTAGTGTTATTTGCCCTGTAGGACTCACAATATTGAGTTTGTATTTTAATTACCATATGGATGCCGATCTTCGGAGTTTTTTCTTAGTAATGTTACTGTGTCTACTATTACATTATCTCCAATGATTTTGGATATATTATTATCAAAAGGTTTTGTATGATTTGTTATTTGTTTTAGTATTAACCCTAAGCCTCTTTAGTAGGTAATTATGGGTTATCTTGTTTAGAAACTATCCGCAACCTTAACCCCTTTTGACTTGGTATTTTTTATTTTTGTTATAACATCATAGCACTTTATTTGCGTTGCTTCATTCAGATTATTATTACTTCAAGTTTCACTTCCTTTTATCTTCAAATATATTCCATTGATTCCGCTAATACTCAAAATTTCTTTTTTATAAATTCATATAAACGTAGAATTATCTACTTGGCAAAGTCTTGCGTATTTGTTTCCCTTCCGATTGTTTTCAACAGTTCGTTCTAGGATTATATGAAGATCGGGGATAGTTTTGTTTAGAGAATAGTTGTACGAAACTGGTTGTGAATCGAGCAATGATTGATATATATATATATATCTATATATATATATATATATATATAATAAGATTGTCTTCTATGAAATTATAGATTGTAACCTAGTGGAATATCAATACAATTTCATAGTTTGAATTAAAGGAATGACTTTTTTTGTGGTTTAGTATTATTTATGATAAACCACACACTTAGAAAAAAAGGATGTGACACTAAGCTCCTCTAGATTACTAATAGATGACGCAAGACCTCAGACTCCTTTAACCAAAGCCAAAGGGGTATCTTAGACTGTAATACTCACCAACATTATACTAAAAAATCTATATAGCTTTATACAATGGATTAATGACACTCTCTTGAGGTCCGAATCATTTTAGCCGTCTGAGGTCAAGCGGGGAGAACCATTGTGCCTAAAATTCACACACAATTTTAACATTGATCAATTTGGCGCCATCCCTAGGAACGACAAGTTCTATTTCTCTTAAATACGTACTATGATCATTTCAAAAAGATGACTAATGATCCACTAACTCATTCTTTAAAAAAATAGAGGCTAAAAAAAATTCTCAAGGAGTAGCTGGTCACCATTTCCAAAAGAATTCCTTTAGCCCCGGGGGTGGAAAAAGTAACGGTACCAGAACAGAGTGGTACCGAGGAAAACTAGGAGCCCAATTTACAAGAGGATAAGGTTCTATAGGAGGTGCTCAAGTCCCCCAATGATTAGAAACTCGCATCCCGCTTAAGGAAAGGCTATTAGTTCCCAAAGATTAGTGCTAAGGAGATTATAAAGTATCTAGGGATGTGATAGAGAGATAAAGAAAATGAAAGACTGCTTGGGGAACTTCCTCAACCACTATAAGAATTAAACTCCCAACACCATTAAGTTGGACCTCCAGAAGAATTAGTCTCCCTTCTCCTGTAATGTTTAATATTACGCTTTTCCCTTAAAGTGAAATATTCCTAATATTGAACCATTAAATGGGCCCAATGTCCCCATAAATCATTTTGGATTCCTATAAGTCTCCAATGATTCACGAGGACACTCCAGATCAGGTCCTGTACCGGGAATTTACAGATACCTTAAGGGGAACAACCAGTCACTTATTATTTACGATCAATCTATAGACCATTTTAAAATTCATAGAGATGGCAAGATTTTTGTTAGTTATTTCACTGGATCTCAAAAAATGAGGTAGCATGTCACTTACCTCCTCTATTTTACACAGTGGGATGAGGAATCCCTTAGTTATTACACTAAAATATTCAACGAGGAAGTCCTCTAGGTAAATGATCTAAATGAAACAATTTGTGTGAGTGATTTCACCTCGTGCCTCAACTGATAGAGCTTACAAATGTCCTATAACAATAAGCCTACGAAGTCCATAAATAATATGGTCTAAAGAGCTCAGAAGTAGATGACTGTTGAGGATGTTATCTCATCAAGGTAGGACATGGCCTCTCCCTAACAGGTAAAGAGAAAAATCATCTCCTCCCACCTTAGGAGACCTTGAGAGCATCTAAGTCCAAAAAACGAAGGACATGGCTAAGAAAATAACTCACTCCCCTCACAACCACCATGGAATAGGTCTATGTATCCCTAGAAACTTAAGAAAACTTATTTTAGTCAATGCCTTAGGTCTGGGAATGATAAAAAGGACAACTCTGAGTATTTTTGGTTTCAAAGAGACGATGGACACAACATAAATGACTACTTACAACAAAGGATACCATTATTTGGGTGATAAAAATGGGCTAACTCAAGGAGTTTGTGGACAAAGATGTTAGATGAGGTCAGCACACCAATAAGAAGAACAACAACAAAAACAAAGTTGGTGCTCCTCTAGTTGACGTTTAGTTCATTTTTGAAGGCTTTGTTGGGGGAGTGCTCTCTGTCACAGTAATAAAGTCCTACCTCAAGGGCTTTAAGCATGAATGGATTTAAGTCAACTGTGCCTCTCTCCTACATCAAGCTCCCAAGGAAATTCCATAGTTGGTCTTCCTAAAAATTGACCTCAGAAGGATCAAAATACCATATGACGATCCTTTGGAGATCACAACAGTCATAATGAATGCCAATATGAGGATAATGCCCAATGATATGAGGATCTCACTGGATATCGCATCCATGGATGCTTTTGAAACCACGGTCCTCATTATAAAACACATGTAGCCAACCACTACTCCCTAATTAGGTTAAATGGTGAAAGGACTTATTCCCCGGGTTACATAACTCTTCATCTCACTATTGGATCCATGAATTCTTACACCACCATATAAAACAAATTAATAGCAGAAGACCTCCCCTCATATGATAATGTCATCATCGGCGAACCATTGATCAATGAATTTGAAGTTGCAATCTTAATCCGTAGGCTACTAATGAGGTCCCAACTTTGGAGACCATAAATAAGCTTAAGAGTCCTATTAACATCCATGAATGATACAAAGAAATCTCTCAATGCTCCACAAGGCTTGTAGTAGGCTCCGATGAAGCTCTAGAAGATATTTGTGATCTAATTAGAGGACTTACCTCTACCACTATCAATATATAAGCTCCCTCTCGAAATACTAAGTATTAAGATGATTATCCTGAACATCTCCACTCCACAAAATAAGGGAAGTTTCCCCCACAACTAGATGTTTAAATGAAGAATATTCATCAAATGTAGTAGAAGAGTTAAGAAATGAATGCCATCTTACTTGAATAATTGTAGACGAAGTGTTTTGCTACTTACATGAAAAAGAAAGTCTTTTTACTCATAATGTATAAAATATTAGTATTGTTTAAGAACTAAGGTTTTATGACCCATAAAAAGAGTTGCAAATATTTAAGCCTTGGCTCTAGGTTTAAGATAAGGTATTATACCTAACATTTAGGTTATTAGGATTTCAACATTCGATTAAGACTAATACTTAATACTCTTATGACCCATAAAAGACTAGAGGAATTATTGAGATTTTCATCAATAATTTTAAAAATATAAGGTTTAAGGACCCATAAAACAACCCATTAACTTAACGAAAATCTATTTCTTTGCCAGGGAGTTATACAGAAAAGACATAAAACTTGATACCCCCAAACCTTATGACTCTTTGTGGGACTTTAGGTTATAATTTTTTCAATCAATAGGTCTCAGACCCTTCTAATGACTTTAAAATTTTATATTTTTCCTAAGTTCAAAGGTCATAGACCTTTATAAGGATTTCAAATTACAAAAAAAATTCAGTCTGGAGGACTCAAACCCTTATATGGACTTCAAAATTTGAAATTGTTTCTAACTTGGAGGTCTTAAACCCTTACAAGAATCTAAGATTCCCAAAAAAATAGTCATAAGGTCTCAAACCCTAACGAGGACTTTAAAATTGCAAATTGTTTTTAAGTCTGTATGTCCTAGATCCTTAAAAGGACGTTAGATTCCAAAAAATTTAGTCTGAAGGTCTTAGACCTTTATAAGGACTTAAAAATTTTAGATTGTTTCTAAGTGTGGAGGTGTTAGACCCTTTTAAGGACTTCAGATTCCATAAAATTTAAGTCTTTAAATCTCAGGCCATAATAATCACTTTAAAATTTTAAATTGTTTCCACGTCCGGGGGTCTTTGATCCTAAAAATGACTTTAGATTCCAAAAAAAAAGTTTGTAGGTCTCTGATCATTATAAGGACTTTAAAATTTTAAGTGGTTTCTTTGTCTAGAGGTTTTCGACCCTTATAAGAACCTTATATTCTAAAAACGTTTAGTTTGGAGGTCTGAGACCCTTACAAGGACTTCAAAATTTCAAATTATTTAAGAGTTCGAGGTCTTAGACCCTTATGAAGACATCATATTCTAAAAAATCTAGTCTAGAGGTCTTTGACCCATATAAGGCCTTAAAAATTTAAAATTATTTCTTAGTCCGAAGGTCTTAGACCTTTATAAGAACTTCAGATTCCAAAAAAAAATCGTACATCTTGAACCCTAAAAGGATTTCAGATTCCAAAAAATTTCAGTCCGAAGGTCTCAGACCCACCCTTATAGAGACTTCAAAGTTTTATATTCTTTTTTAAGTCCTAAGGTGTTAGGCCCTTATAAGGACTTCAGATTCAAAAAAATTTCAATTGAATGGTCTCAGACCCTTATAACGACTTTTAAATTGTAAATTGTTGAGACAGCTAGAGCACCTTATGGTTTGTAGAGTAAATAACCACCAAATTTTATTTAAAAAACATGTAATTAAGTTGCACCAATTCAGAATAGCCACAATGTTTTGTTAAATGATTTATAAATTTTATTCTTCACCTAAGCATGAATCTAGGTAAGTATAAATAATAGTAAAATAAGCAAACCATGACATGGTGACGTACAAGAAAACCCACGACAAGGAAAAACTCGGACAACCCAGCCAGACAAATCCACTACGACATAGGTCTAGTTGCAAGTACAAATTAGGCATACTCACAGACTCGGTGCTTTCAAGATATGATGCAGTTCTTTGTCCCTAGTTACTTTCTATTCAACCACTATTAAATGCCTTTGAACAACCACATAACGCAAGAGCTTTCCTAATTCTCAATAACTAACCCTATCATACATGCCTCATGACTAGTTGAGTCTCCACTCAACATAAAAAAGTCTCTACCTTTCAAAATTCTCATATTACGTAGATCAAACCATAATGGTGCAAGACAGAAGAGATCCCAAATAGACATATATATGTAGGATTCTTGTATCACAAATATGGGTGTAGACTAGGGATTTATTTTGGAAAATTTTCTTCTCAAATTAAACGCATAAAATTTAAGAGCATTTTTAACAACTTAATGAAATAAATAATATTGGAAAAGTCTCTCAGAAAATAGATACTTTGCACTCCAATTTATAAGAGGTCCGTTGAAAGTGAGATTAGGATCAAAAGCAGTTTGAAAAAACTAGAATCCTAAAAAAAATTGTGGGTTCATTCGAACGATATTGTACCTCATTCGATCAAAGTATAGTATATCATTCGAACACCATTCAAGTGGCATTTCCAATCAGATTTTAGTGTAAGGTAAAATCATCTCGTTCGAAGTTTTGTTTGAAATAGATCTAACTTGCTACCATTTCTCCTTCGAAGGACTTACCAATTTCGTTATAATATCACCAAAAAAATTATTTTTCTTCAAAAAACATATTAAACGTAATAAATTCATTCTAAAACAGTTAAAAATAATTTTATAAACCTCTAATATCCCAAACAAAATTTAGGGATCAAATATAAACATGTATTTGTAACTTGTTGAGATTTTCTCGGATAATGAAGATGAAACTTGGCTCGAAATATGATATATACTTTATCTTTGGCCGCTAAAATCTTCAATAACATGTCACAGTCTAGAAGGATAGACAAACTCAAGTCCTAACATATGACTCAAATAAGTTTGTCCAAACAGGGAAGAAAACCAATGCATATAAATTTACTCGATTCGAATATTTTCCCTTACAAATCTCCCCTTTTGGCTATTCTGGGAAAAAACACAAAATAAAAATCTATTGGGTCTTCAAGCTCCCTAAGACTCAATTCCAATCCCCAAAAGGAAAAAAGTTACTGACGATTTATCGACACAAACTTGAGTAGCACTGCTCATTTGTAAACCTTTGTCGCATCGTTGCTAACCTGCACACTTGAACACACCTTCAAATGAAAAGGAGAATATAATAATATATAAACTGTATATAAAAGACCCTCCCCTTTTGTCTAGCGATCTCTACCTAATAAATGACATCTTCCCATAAGTTAAAGATCTCCCCCATATGAAAATTATTAGATACAATCTCCCCACCTTTCTATTCAAGAATAAACAAAGAATAAGGTGCACGGTAATAAAATATCTCTCCGAAATAAAACCAATCCTCCCCTGAGTGAAGCATGCATGAGTAATAATAAAAGAAAAATAAATATATTAAGCTGTGGTGTGAAGTCTGAATTCAGCGATAAGTAGTTCTATAGCACAAGTAAAAATAATCAAAACTACGAGCAAACGCTATCAACTATGCAACAAGCATTTAAGTATAAGTTACGAATATGATCATAACACATGCCAATACAAATCAAAGATGAAGCAAAAAGCAAACACAAATTAAATGGAACCGTGAGGAGACAAAACACAAAACATACCATATATATATAACCACACATAACTATATTTAAGAATAAATTAGAACAAAAGACGCAAACACTTAAGCTTTACACACTCACATAGTATCAATATGTCTAAATACGGCGGTACAAAGTGAAGAGGCATGAACTAGAAATAAGAAAAAATGACCCAATCACTAAAAAATGTCCAAGTAGATATATTTAACTGCAATAACTTATCAAAATTCGATTTACAAATAAATAACTAAAAAGGACAAAAAACATAATGCACAGTCGCCTAGAAATTTTGATGTTTCTCAAATAAATAGCATCAAAACCATTAAGCTCAACTAGGACTCATTGTGCAAATCCATTATTCCTTAACTAAACACCTTACAAAATATACAACAATTTTCTCTCCCTTTTTCATTTGTAGATATTTAGTTTTTCAAGTATCAATATAAATAATATGACATTGGTAATTTTTCTATTTTTATTGCCTCTCATGTTTATATGCTCTTGCCAATGGTGGTCTTTTACGAAAAGAAGATTTTCTCCTTTCGTATCCCTTTCCCATGCATGTGCACCCTCATATTTAAAAAAATAGTAAACAAACATACGGGAAATGGTTTTTACATGCACAAATCCCCCATAGTAAAAATATTTATTTATATGACAAGATTGTTGGCAGAACACCACACTTATCTCATATGACATATGAAGTTAAAATCCATAAGAGCCGGTGTAAACTGTGCACAGATGAATATACAAACTGAATCCATTATGTAAATCAATTTCAAACTACTTCATCTATGAATGATCAATAACAATCTAAGCATTGAAAATCATAATTAAATAACATAGTCACATGGATACATGGAAGTAATGTGATTTAATGACACAAATATTCCACATAATATATGTAAAACTAAACTACACAAAAATAAAAAAAATATGTTTTTTAGTTTTTAATATTTTTTAAAAATTACTCAAATGACAAATAAAATCCCTTTTTAATTTTCTCACTAAGACCCAAAAAAACTCAAAGTACAAAGGATTAATATAATACATAAGATATAACATGTTATGAATCGTGTGAAATCATACGAGAGACATTTTTTTTAACATTAAGTGGCTTCAAATAGAATATCCTAACCCACATAGATGCAACATTATAGACTTGGTCTTGGGGAACTTTGGTGATGCTAGTCTTAACCTTAATGCGACCTTTCCTAAGGTGACCTTCCTTACTAAAACGTATGCAAGTATAAAAATGAGGAATGTTACCTTTGGGTTAACCTGTTATTATGTCCCTATCTTAGGTTGGTTTTCTCAAAATCATGCTATTATCTTTAGGAGAGGATGTATTAGAATTTTCATTTCCTATAGCACATTCTTTTATTTTAGTTTCTAAACACAAGTTGGACATTTTTATCTTTAACAACTCTTCATATAATTTTGAATGGAAACTTAAATCTCACTCTCCTCCTCGCCTCGTTATTTATCATCGCTCCTCTCCTTACTAGATTGAGAACATAATGATCGGACCTCGGAAGTATTATTCTAATTATTATTATCAACAGGGGAAGACACTTCATTTAATCCCACAAGACTAAACATGAACGCGATGTAGTTACGATCATTGGTGGAATTAACTTCCTCTTACGATAATTTCGATTTATTACCTTGATTCCATAGTCTAGTAGTACACTCATGAGAATAATGCCCTAAACTTAGGCATTGAAACCACTTATCCCAATCATCTAACTTCTTATAATCATCCCTATTATATTTATCATGATCGATAAAGTTCTTAGGTTTATTTTCAAAACTCTTCTAATCTCTAAGATTAAAAAACCTTTTGAACTTCCTAGCAAACCTAGCTATCTCTTCAGCATCAAGCTCACCATCATAATCTAAATTTGATATGTCCCCTTTTTGGGCTTTCATGGAAGTACTCTTCTCTTTTTTCGTAGGACATATGCTCATCTCGTAGGTTTGAAGGTCACATATATGTTTTTTGAATCTGATAGCATTGAAACCACCTTGAGAATATAAGACCATGACTTTGGTATTAAATTTTCTAGGCAATGACCTTAAAATTTTATGCACCGCTAAAGACTTGGGCATAGGCTCTCCTAAATTCAACAAAGAATTGAAAATATTTGACGAATTGGCATAGAAGTCATCAAAAGACTCATTCTCTAACATCGTAATCATCTCAAACTTTGTCGTTAGATTTTGTAACTTGGAAACCATAACAGCATATGTTCCCTCACGTGTGGATTGTAAAATATCTTAAGCATCTATTGAGCTCTTGAAAGTCATAATACGTCTAAGTTATTCAGCATCCATGCCGTAAGAAATATCGTTCACACCATTATAATTAAAATTCTAGGCATCCTTTTCAGCTGTTGTCCAAGTGGCATATGCATTAGGAGCACCACCTTTAGTGGAAGGAGTCCAGTCAAACTCAACTGATTTCTTAAAGTTCTTATAGATTAATTTTAGGAAAATTTCATCCGAAACTTACAATAAAGATAATTTAACCCATCAAATAACGGGGGTTAGATATTGGAACTACCCTCTTGGATAAAATCCATGTAAATGCTAAACAAGCACAAAATAGGGACCCAACACGGGAAACTAATGTAACCTATTCTGATTCCAATTTGAGAAGGCTAGAAAATCCTAGGGTTTGCCGAGAAAAAAAAAACTAATTTAACGAACTTGCACCAATTTAGAAAACCCATAAATTTTGTTTAAAACGATTTACCAATTTTATTCTTGACCCAAGCATGCATATAATTAAGCATAGGAAAGAGTAAAATGAGCAAAATACAACATGGTGATGTATGAGGAATACCCACAAAGGGAATCATGCGACGACTCAACCACATGAGTCCACTATGACACATTTCTAGTTATAAGGAAAAATTAGACTTACTCTCAGACTCGATGCCTTCAAGCCTTGACATACTTCTTTGTCTCTTATTACCTTCTTCGCAACCACTATTGGATGCCTTCTAATGGCTACACAACATAAGTGCTTACCAAGTCTCAGGATCTCAACAATCTTATTTCTCTCGTGACCAATCCAGTCATCGCTCAACACAAACATGATCTCCACTAGTCGAAACACTCATAGTATAAAGAGAAAGTCAATATGATGAAACATAAGATAGATCTCAAACATACATATTGATTTAGGATTATTAGACCTTGGACATGGGTGTAAGCTAGGGATTTGGTTTAGAAAAAAAAATCTCAAATCAAACTCATAAACATGGAGAGATTTTTAAATAAGTCTGGGAACATAGAAATCTTGGAAAAGTCTTTCAAAAATAAACTATCCCACGTTACAATTTATAGCTCATTTGTTCTATGTTCAATGTAAGAAACAATGTAAGTATTGAAAACAACGTAAGACACAAAAGCAGTTTGAAAAAACTTAAATTCTACAAAAAATTGAGAGTTTGTTCAAACGACATTGTACCTCATTCGAACGAGTTCTAACGAGCTCATAAAAAATTATTTATCTTTCAAAAATATTAAAAGGAATGAAATCATTTTAAAGAAATTAAAAATAACTTTATAAACCCCTAAAATGGCAAACAATCCAAGGATCAAACATATACATGTATTCATACCTTATTGATATCCCTTGGGTGATGAAGATGAAACTAGGCTCGAAACATTATGTATACTTTATCTTTGGCTGCTATAGCCTTCAATTACACGTCACAAGTTTGAAGGACAAAAAACTCAAGTCCTAACATATGACTCAAATGAGTTTTTTCCAAACATGCAACACATACAAATTTACTTGATTTGGGAATTTTCCCTTACATTTGTTGTCTTAGATCCTTATAAGGACTTCAGATTCCAAAAATGGCCAGACCAAAGGTCTCGTATCTTTATAAGGATTTGAAAATTTTATATTGCTTCTAATTCTGGAGATCTTCAACCCTCACAAGGACCTCAGATTCAAAAATATTTTTGTTCGGAGGTCTCAGACCCTTATAAGGACTTCAAATTTTCAAATTATTGTTATGTGTAGAGGTGTTAAAACCTTGCAAGGGCTTTAGATTTGAAAAATAAATCAGTCCAGAGGTCTCAGACCATTATAATGACTCTCGAATTTATGTTTTAAATCTCAAATCTTAGGATCCTTTATAGATTTGATCTTAAAACTTTACGCCCAAGATTTTTTGTGGGGATAATGTTTTAACAAATAATAATGGGTTTCCAGTCTCACAAAACACAATAACCAAGTATTTTGGGGTTCTAAGGTTTAACCCCAACTACAGAGCCTCACCCTTGACATTAACAGGCTGCATAAATATAGATCTGAAGTCTCAGGGCCTTCAATTGTACTTAAATAAATTTGTATGTAATCTTAAATATCCAAGTAATCCTAGGGGCTAAGGGTGTATAATATGACGAAAAGTCCTCAGAAATATTAAGACAACAAAAGGATTTCTTAGTAGAGTAAAAGTAAAGAAAGTATGAAGTATGGAATGAATAATAATGCAATTGTATTCAAGAATAACTTTTCATTAAAGGTAGATATGGATATTATAATAAAAACGCCAATGAACAACAAATAACTTTATAGAAAAAATTACCTGAAATCTTATTAAGGCTTGCGTATTGAGGGGTTCATAAGAGCTCAACCTGTTGAGGGAACAGAGGCAAAGGTCATCATCATCAGATATCTCCTCTTCTGACTGAGGGATTTTGGGAAACATGCTAGAGGCATCTACATCAGAGAACATTATCCGAACCTTGTCCTTGCAAGATTCAAAACTAGTGCAAAAATTCTAAAAGTGGTACCTCTTAAAGACCTCAAAATTCTGATAAGCATTCAACTGACTCTGGATCGTAGCACGGACCTATCCATGAAGTACTTCATTGCATATTAGGATGTCATTATATTTATTTTAAATCTCGTAACATCATGAAGTTAGATTTTACTTTTCAATAGACAAGTCATTGACCGTCTTCAAGATCCCCACCTAATTATAAAGTCAAAGGAGTCAACCATTAAAGATGTAAATCTCAGTCTTTTGAACTTGGAAAGCCACCATTATCATCGTATGCTCAACATTACCAGGGGAATGTAGATCCTCAACCTTGTCTATAGACTCTCAATTAATAGCTAGCAAAGAAACATTTTCTCTAATGGTTTTATCATTTGAAAACTTCTCTTGTTTAAAAGAAGCCACGTGAATCTTAAAAGAATCGATGTGCCTCTCAAGGGCCTCCACTACACCTTATACTAATGATCCTTCGATCCAAGTTCTTTTGAGTGAGGAACCAATTGCTAGCCATCTCAATGGTCTTTTTCCATGTTCTACTACCACTAAGAGCATCAACAAAGAGAGATTTCATCAGATGCTGAGACTATAAAAGAAAGAGGTAAGAGAATATATTATTAAATGTGAAAATATTTAAATTGAAATCAGGGAAATAAGGAATTACCTTGTCCACCAAGTGTAAAAACTCTTCAACATGAGCAGGAGTACCCCTACCCGCAAAGTGGCCACCATGTCAGGCCTATTTACATTTTCCAAAACATGCAGGTCTTCAAACACCAAGGTATAAGGGTCTATCCCCTATGACATAGTGATCATCTTAATTTCCCCTTGAACCCAGTGGATTCATTCTTTGAGACCAAGGGTTTCAATCCCCTTAGAATATAAGGACCGTCCTTTGCTACCCCATGATTCCCACTAAACCCTATTATGCTTGTAGTATCGGTAGGATTTTATTGAGCTCCAGACCTAAGCCTTTAATAGGGCCAAATCCTAGTTTGGACATCTCTAACAAATTTGACACGACGTATTGAAATGTTCACCAGGTTATCATTTTTAAATTCTTAGTGGCTTTAGTTCTCTTCTTACTATTAATTACAACCTTAACAATGATCCTTCTCTCATCTTGTTCATCTAATGAATTAAATGTAGGTCATAATTTGTTAACACAGAACTAATGAAGAGCGTAAAAAGGCCAAAAATACTAACAAAGAGAGGAGTTATAAAGAAGATTATGCTCATGAGTCGAGGTAGAGGCCCCTTTGGACCTCGAAGGGTCATTTAAACCATTGGTTTGGTCATCCTCACGTTCAAAGGCCTCAGGAGCCTCCCTATGACTTCAGGTATGAAATTTTTTTATTAGAAATTTATGCACAAGATTCAGCCTCCAGCATGGTCCCCAAAAACATCTTATGGGAGTCATTGATTCTCACATATGTTCAAAAATTGGTCTCATGTCCTAGCCAATAGTTAAACAGGTGCTCGACATTAATGAGGGCCTCAAAAAGAGTGGGATCTAACCTTTGATCCTTTGTATTCCTCGCTAACTCCGTCATGGTAGGATCATGAAGAATTATAAAAGGTAATCAAAAGCGTAAAAGATCAGAACAAAGGTTAGTTCAAACATTGAGATGAAAACAAAGTGTCAACTTACCCACTTAAGGAGGAATACACCATAGAGTGGGTTAGCCAATCGGATTAGCATGGTTTGGAGTGGTCCAAGATCCCCTAACGAAGAAGAAATTTTCCCTCTAATTTTTAGGGGCATTATGCTTCTTCCAAAAGGTCACAATGTTAGTCTGAGGGTCTAGGTACTTCAAGCCCTTACTAGTTGGCTTTTGGAAGAACTAGACAATTGAAACATCCCACTCCCCCCATTAGATTAATTGAAGGACAATATTGTAGATGTGAAATAACTCCATGAGATGGACACTAACTAGGAGGGGGATATGCCAATATTTTTTAATACTCTTACCAGATGCAAAGGCAAGGAGAATCTGACCCCATATTGGCAGAATCACTTATTAAAGAACACAAAGTTTGTCACCATAAAGAATTTCCTCTTGATAGACTTTTCAACCTTCAATAAAATAATCTTAGGAATTTTTTAAGTCTTTTAGTGATCATCAAAATAATTCTCAATAATTCGGGAGGTGTGCAATGCCCCTTCGACAAAGTCATGATTAAAGAACCCCTCACAGTTCATCCCCATTATGCCAAGTGCAATAGATCCACGGGGAAGGCAGACTGAGGGCGTAACCTTCGGTTCCACTAAGGTAGGCAAAGATCTATAATACCCCATATTTTTTGTGAAATATCAAATTGAATATAAACTAATTATGTGTTCTTGTTGTGACTGGAGATTTCGCTAGTTATATATTTATGTTTTATTTAAATTTGATTTGAAATTGGATTTTAGATGATGATTAATTAATTAAATTAATTATAATTGGACTCCTATTGTGCAGTGAGTTGTCCATTATTTATTTTTGTGATATTTTGTAATTGGCTTTTAGGACTCGTAGAATATCCATTCTTAGTTAAAAATTGGTGGGGTTTAGGCCTATCGAGTTCATTTATGGATTGGATATATTGTTGGGCGATTTGGACTACTATTTGGACACGTTAGGTCGGGTTTTATTTTAGGCCTCAGGTCAATTTCGTTGAAACGATGTTATAAAGTTAGGAGTCTAAACCTGAAAAACTCATTTTGTCATTTAAAAGACATTTGGGGGATTTGGGTATTGATTTCCTAATCGATCCATAAGGCAAGTTTACTTAGAATTATTATATGCTTCCAATTGGTTTAAGTTATTCTTATTCATATGTATCTAAACCTATTATTTTAAAAAGTAGATCTTTAAGAATAAAGTTGAATAAATTAGTAATTAATCTAAATTAGTGTAATTATATTGATTCTTCCCTTAATTTGATGAATTTCAATGTGAATCTTACTTCGATTGATTGTATCATGAATAAAATAATTAATCTTATATGAAAGCATGTCAACCCCCTTTGATTTCATTTAAACAATAGTAGAAAACATGAAGTAATTTTTAGAAATTTAAAATCAATGGATTCTTGAGTACGAAATTGGGTTTTATGTATATCTTGATTTAATACTTGGGTTTTGAGGTTAGAAAGAGATCCTAATTGGTTATGTGATGTTATTTTATCGTTTGGATAATGTTTGGGGGGCTTAAATGAAGGTTTAGAGTTCATTAAAGGAGGTTTTGAAGGTAGAAAACATGATTTTTAAAAAAGATGACTCATACAGGTTCGATTGATAGATCAACCAGAGTCGATCCACAAATGAAATTGTAAATTTTATATTAGATGAGGTTGTGCATAAATAAATTAAAAATATGTGGGCGGGTGTTTCACATTTATTTATTTATTTTTTATTTTTATAATTTTTTTACTAAATGATGTGCGGGAATGAAATTTTGGATGGGTGTTAGCCTATACTTTTCATGTACTCATAGAATAGAGATATATTGTTATGATTTGTATTGTTGGAGATTGATATTTGGGGGTATTTTTATATTAAGGAAATCATTAGTTTAAAGGGGTTAAATTGAGGATTGGGAATTTCAGTGTAAACCTAGGTGTAGGATGGGTTGATAATTTGAATGTGGAAGCTTAGAGGATTAGGGCTTGTTGGTTGGGTTTATTAAAGTCATTATGATCGAATAATGGTAATTTATCCTTCGGGTGAGATTAGAAATTTGGTTGATAATCCCTAGGGAGGGTAGTTATCATACTCGATGGTTTTATATAAGTTTGGCGTGGGTTAATACCTAAATGTCATGCCTTGGGAGATTAGACTATAAATAATTGAGATTGAATATATTTATTGTATGGAATGTAATGTATAATAGTGTGCGAATATGCCTAAGATTCGAGAACCCGACACGTTAGGGTTAATGTACTTTGGGATGAATATATGGTTCCAGATGTTTTATCCCGTTTTATTATAGTGAAGATAGAATGTCCAGGTAGTGTTAGGGTTGGTATGTGTATTTGATTTACCTTAATCCATTTGTAAGGGTTATGTATGTGTTTGATTTAGCTTATTAGTGAGGGTGTAAATTACTTGTATTTTTATGTGAAATGTATAAATGTGTGAGTCCTCATGGCATATCCTACTAGGAGGTGGGACACGTGCAATGAGGATCGTGATGATAATTCAGTGAGTAGATGGCCTATTTCTTAGTCATAATTTACTCCAATGTCACAAGTATATGTATTTGTGTACGAATAAGGTTCAAAGAGATATTTCATCATGTAATCTTGGCTATAGTAGATTATACGAGTGATGGGTAGGCGTATGATTTATCCCTTGACTATGTTGTTGTTTTTGGTTTGGGCCAGCCTAAGTCTATACCAAGTGCCTGCGAGTGATCGTTTAAGGTGATAGGGATAGGCCTTTTTAATGTGTGGGGATGAAATTAGCCCATTTATTTTAACATGTCTGGGGTTGTACCTTTGTATGGATGTTAGAAGTGAGGAGAGTTTATCTCCTACCGAATATGATCATTGGTTGGTGGTACCAGAGATAGTTGTACCTGTTTATGTGCTATACTATAGATGTATATGACCAATAGTGGGGATGTCTACCTACATACTTATTAGTTGAATTTGTATATTACATATACTAGAGATGTGTATGATGAATTATTGGCATTAGATAGTCAAATGTGTATAGGCTTGAGATATACTCATATTATTGGTATATTGGTTATTTGGTGAGACATGTCGTTGGTTCGAGACTACCACACAACTTATATTTTATAATGAAAGAGATAATCTTAAAGAGGAAAAACTAAAGAATAAATAATGAAGATGTAAAGATTTAATTGCATTTGCTACATATGGGTTTTGGATTTTGAATCGCATGTCATTAGGTTGTTTAGGTTGGGATATATAAAACTTATGGGATATTAAAATGCAATTGGTAGTTGCATTATTATGATTTATCCCAATTTCAATTATACTTTTATTCTTCATAGAAGCATTGTTAAAGTTGGGGATTTTAATATTTTTAGGACTTATTGCATGAGAGCCACTATATTAATCGTTGCCATTGATTGTCATCTGATCTTGTTGCATATTCTTAAGATATATGTGTCTTTATCCTGCATGCCACTACCATTTTATTCATGCCGTTCATAATTTTAGTTTTAAGGGAATCATGTGGTTCATTAATGTCATTGTGTTTTGATAGTGTTTACATGTATGATTGGTATTAGAGTTTGTTGTATGTTATTTCAATTTTACTTTTTTTCATTTTGTTATTTGTTCAGTTTTAGGTAGTTCATAATACTAAGAATATTACAAAATGTTTTTGGTACAAAGCATTTTTGTATTAAACTAGATCAATATATTTATGGATTTTGCAGGGTGTGACAGTTAGGATCAGAGCATTTCAGGTTTTGGTGTCCTAGGGATATTGAGTATGCCTCTCGCTTTTTCGTGCTGCATTTTTTTTATTTCTTTAGAGATTTACCATATAGGGTTTATATTTTCTATAACACTGACCGTTTAGGGTGTTTTCCCCATTATTTTCTAAGGAATGACTCGAATATACCGAGTGTGTCTAGATTTCACTTTCGAGACGTCCTGGACACGAGTTCACTTCGGTTGAGTGTCAAGGTATTTTGGGCACAAGACCATTAATAAGTGTTTGGCATATGGACTGATGGAAATGTTTCAACTCACCATTCGTAACTGCATAGGAATAAGTTTTCGAAAACCTAGTTTGTGCAACGACATGCTAGCCAGTATGAGGGGGAGTTCAACTAACTTTTTATTTTTACATTGGGAGAGATTGATACGAAGGTGAAGGAGGTTTTTTGCATTATTAATTAATATGATAAAGAGTTTTTGGCATTGCCAGAAACCTTGAGTGAAAGGTTTGGAAGGTGTTATTGGTTAACCCACTCTTCACCACTTGTGCTAAGGTGGTTGAACTTGCCCAACTACATATGTAAAATCATTAAAAGTATTGGAGGGATAAAATCCCCATGTTTTTTAATACCGAAGCCAAAGTGGGACTAATAAGTTGACTGTGTAGCATTGACCTGATTAGGGAGACATCACCAGTAAAAGGAATTGCGTGTTGGGAATGGACCCTAAGAGGTTTCTAAGATTAGGCTATGTGATCTATTTTGGCTAGCTAGGCTAGGAAATAATTACTATTGGATCCATGAATTATGAGAGAATGGTAAACAAGGCAAATTATAGTAGTCATGACCGATAAGGCAAGGTCACGAGGGCACCAAGTGGAACCACCATTTTTTTATTATTCCCATATAGTAAAGTGTTACACTCGTGGTGAGTGAGGTAATCTAGTTATTCTATGCCTTAGTGGTGACCAACATTTTGGGGTATACCCGAGGGATGGTTATGGGTACGCCTATGGCTCACGCGTATGAATATGGCTTAGATATTGAGTATTTTTCATAGTTTAGAAGTGGGGTGTGTGTACTATGATTATGAGTTATATATACTTCTATCTCTGAGATTTATGTATATGTGGAAACCCAAGGATTATGGGTTACTTTACGTAATGATTATAAAGAAGTGGACTGGCTAGGTTTTTTAGCTTGTTTATGGAACTCTTGATGAGATATCATAGTGTTAGTACAAATCTTGTGTGTATAGATATGCTATACACTTATGTCGACAATTGGGGGTAGGCTTTTATATGCCATTTTTGACCGAGTTTTATTTTGGAGTAGTTGTGCTCATGCTAGGGATAAGGTCTAGAACACTTGGTTTTGTATGGATACGAGATAATTATATAGGATTACGATCTCATAGAGGTGTAATAGTCAGTTCGAGGTTTTTCTAGTTTTATTTAGATATGTGTTGAGTTATCACCCACATGAGAAATAGCTTTTACTTACAAATTAATAATAGCTTTAGATTCATCGTGAGGGAATTTTATCGTATTGACTTCGTCAGTGATAGTAGAGGTATCGTGTGAAAAGAAAACACAGTTTTTGGGCCGGTAGAGTATACGATAATGACTCTACTTTAAGAAAACTTCAAAAGGGGGATGGTTCACTAAGCATAGATGTGGAGCACCAGAAGATGAATAAGGTCAATATACTCAACAAGTGTTACTCATTATGTATTAACAACATGTTGAAATAGTGGAGGGGAGTGTTTCCTTCCGATGATTAAAATAGGAGTGAGTTATCTTTAGTGGTGGGTTGTGAGAAGGATATCCTGAATGTAGTTTTATAGCACCGTATGGAACGGAAGCATCGGTAGTGAGTTTTTACCACAAAGAGGATAAATTAACTGTGATGGTTAAGGGTATTTTGTCGAATAGGGAATGGTGCAATTGTTATGTCCACAACACTTAGATTTGTTTTTAAGGAGGGTTTATGCCCTAGCATCGAAGTTTATCGAAAGTTGGTTAGGAAAAAAGCCTTGGGAATAGGTTCTTTGTCCATTCCTTAATAGGAAATGGTTAAACATTTATAGGAATTTTTTTCGTAGGGGAATTCTAAACTACGAGAAGTAAAATTAATCGAGACTTATGTTTTGGAGTTTGCTATGATTCAAAAAGTTATTGGGTGTACAATATTTGGTAAAGTCTGTACGATTGGTTCAGTGAAGTAATTTTGATATGATTTTGGTCGTTAGGGTGTTCCTGCCAATTAATGTGGTACATAAGGAGAGACAATTGAGGGGGTCAAGTGTTTAAAATCCCAATTTAATAGTGGGATGATTATACCAATTGATTTTGATAGGATTAGGGGGGTTCCAAAAATTATATGGTACCGTCTACGGACATTTGAGTAAGATTGACCGAGTTCATTACAGCCAAGAGTTAGATAGTACGCCATTTGTACACTCGTTCAGGACACTTCAAGGGAAGTAGTTCTTGTTATCAAACATTTAAAGTATGCCGAATCAGGAAAAGAAGTTGTAATACCCCGTATTTTTGAAAGATTTTCTTTTCATTATGGGATTAGCATTAATTAATTTAAATGGGGAAATTCATTTATAATTAATTCGAAGTTAATTAAATAATTACTAGTGTGACGAGAGTTAGTATTTATTAGTGAGAATTATGATGAATATTACATAATGAGTAAAGTAATATATGATTATGCAAATATTAAAGTTGTCATGAGTGAAAAATATGACATCTATGGAAATTAAGTCGGGATGCGCGAGTTGGTCATGTCGGGACTAAATTAATGGAATAAAAAGTAAAATATTTATAAGTCGCTCATATGGCCATTTCGAGTGCGCTGTTGAGCCCGTAAGGGTCGAGATAGTCCAAAAACTCTATTCGGGGGCTTAGTTTGAGTTCCGGGGCAATTTTAGACGGAACCCCCACTCAAAAGGGTATTTGGATAAATTGTATTTTTGGAGTAAATTAAAGCACAAAAATTAGAAAAATAAAAATGTCTCCTACGTGTGTTAGATTAGGTTATCTTCCATGAGAAAGAGAGAGACACAGAGAGAGACCAAAAAGAGAGAGAGGAAGAAAAATCTAAGGAAGAGCCATGACAGGTACACCTTTTCCACCACCGAGACCACCATCGCGAAGATTGGAGAATGAGGGTCGCAACCACACCAACAACACCAAAGGAGAAGACCATATTTCATAAGGCAAGTGTTAAAATCTTTCTCTTTTGGCATTAAATTTGTTCATGTTAGTGTAGTTAATGAAACCCCCTAGAATTGCATGTAAATTGATAAGATTTTATGATTAAAGGATAATATTTGGGTTTAATTGACATAGAGATGAATTGTCCATGTAAGTAGATGAGTAACCACAAATTTATGATGATATTTGATTATTTAAATCTGGGATTAGAAGGTTTAATTTGAAACTTTATGAATTAGGGTTCTATGAAACTAAAATTGGGCATTTTTTATTTAAGGGTAATTAATCATGAATTAAAGCTTTTACAATGTTAGAAATCCTTCTAGTATGTGAAAAAGTGAACTGTATTTGAATGGAGGGGGTTTGGGACTAATTTATAGAGGTTTTAGGGTTGTTTATGGGTGAAAAACATAGGAGGTGCAGGTTGGGGAGGGAACTGCTCAATCTCATTCAAACGAGATTGAGTCTAGTTCGAACGAGAACCAGTATGGTGCGATATGTCGTTCTAACGACGTGCTATCTCGTTCAAATGAGATAGCTTCTGGTTCGAATGACAATTCTAGTTTTTTGAAAATTTCTTCTATTTCAAACCTAGGAAGCATGTTCAGTTAAAGTGAGGTTTAGCAGTACAATTGGGATTCAAGTTAGAACAGAATTAATGGGTAATATAACTGGTATGATGCTTTAGGATAATTAGAGCGACGAGCTATCTTTGAAAGTTACGAGGGAGAGAGTTTTCCTAATCTAGTGTGTGTAATGTAAGTAGTAATGAGAGACGTACTACGTATACATTAAAGATTCGGGTTGTGTGTATACCTAAGGAACCTGATAGGTGGCATGAATGCCTATAATGATATTTATTCTTTGTATGACATACCTACCATACTTGCTATCACAGGAGGTTGTGGAAGGGGACGGTCCTATCTTGAGGAGACTTTGGAGGGATATTTGATTGGTACCTCAGAGCATAGAACCTAGATACAGGTTATCTGAGGATAATAGTGATGACGATCATATGGGTGCGTAGGTATATGCGTAACCCATAGTCTTGGAACCATGTTTGCTTATAATATGTGTGATTTATACTTTATGGTTCGTGGGAGATTCCGAAGCCATTATCCTTGTGCAGTGTGAAATGTACCGGGACTTGATTGCAGACTATGAGGGAACAGTAGCTGAGTCTAGAGGTTCCCTTTTCAGTGTATATACTAGGGTATCCCCGTGCCTGAAGCACTACGATAATTTTCTCAACTACGAATCGTGTGGTCCAATCATAAAAAATTATTTAACTAAAAAGTAAACCATGAAAACTATATGTAAATAATATCAAATCTATATACATTTCAGTGAGTTAATGTATTCTAAATACGAAAAAGAATAAACTGAAATGCCATAAAAATGCAGGTTACACCTCATATAAACAACATTACATCCATAAAAAATTTATCCAAGTCCTAATGTTTTTTTACATCTAAGGATTTTAGAAATTTTGGGCAATATCCTCTTTGTTTATAGGTTAATCCCCTTTTAAAAAAAATACTCCCAACTATAATAATAATAGTCCATCTTGGACCTGTTACAAGCATCATCCATAATTACAATTATACAAATACTAACATAAAACTTGAACATATAATCAAATTCAAATAAAGACTCCAATAATTTCTAGCCAACATCACCCTGGATCACAAACTAATAAACATGGAACCTAAAATAAAAACCAAGTACTAACAATTTATAATTCTCTAAATATTCTATAAAAAAAAATCATTACATCATAATACAAAATTTCCACATAATAAAAAAACTTTCTGTCAACCGGTTCTCCCGAGTGTTAACGTCCTTCGGTTATCAAATAACTTTCGCTCTTTCTTCTCACAATGTTCAGCGTGTGTGAACATTCGTGCAGTATTATGGTCTGCGTGAGCTTGTTCACCCTATGAAAATGCGCTTCTTATTTCCATTTCAATATCGGCTGGATCCGGGGCTGCTGAGGCAAGGACTTTCATGAGATTGCCCACTCTAACCTTTTATTCGGAGGGTTCAATGAAGCCTTATCTAATCAGACTCCTTTGGGTTCAAATATTATTTAGCTCCTTTTTAGTCAGCTTAAGGGGTTAAGGTGCTATTGGAGGTTGTTTGGCGGGAGGCTCAATAGGAAGGACGAGGCTTCTTCCCCTCCTAAATCAATACTGTTCCGGTTGACATGCAAACGTAAATGTGTATGTTTATTGCAAACCAGTGCCGTATCAATTTTTAATGCATTATTGCAGGGCCGGGCCATCTCTAAGTGCTTATAATTACGCCAGTGCTTATGGTAAGAAGGCCCTGATTATGATGTACAAAGGAATCTAGGAGCAGGTAGGGATGCAATCAAAGGATTCACAACATTAATCAATGCAATGGAACATTAAAATAGGTTTTCCACTAAAATAAATGCAAATCAAGAGTGGCATAAAGAAACACTTGTACCAAAAAAAGCCTTGATAACAGAACTTACAAAATAAACTTTAGGTTCAAGCATTTGGTAATGTCTACAATCAAGACAAAACACACCATGAATTCAGACCTGACTAATACCTTTGAGACAATCACTTCTAATACCGAATAAAAATCATTATGCATTTGTTCGCTAATATGGTTTTTCTAACCTTGTAGATGATATACTAATAAAAATTTGAGGTCGAGAAAAGTAAAGCTACTAAGCTATAAGCCTAAACCAAAATTATTTAAAAATATCATCTCTAATAATTGGACATAATACATTTTTTTACAATAACAACGTATACTTGCAACAGTATATATTTCCAACAGTATTTTACATATGTTGAAAAAATATCACTGAATATCTATATGATAATTATTTTTGTACTTTCAGTGACTTTTTTTTACCTTAGTGTGTTAAAGCAATATTGAAGACAATATTGATGTTGCTTAAGGCATACTTTTTACCTTAGCGTGTTAAAGCAATATTGAAGACAATTCCCACTTGGTTTCATCCATGAGAGTGGAATATGATACCATCTCTGAGAGCATTGTCCTCAGTTACTTTGGCATTTCTCATTGAGACCCTTCAATGTGACTGGGAAAAGAAATCCAGTATTCCACGTATCATAATGCACGTCAAAATTCAGAAGACCCACAACTACACTTAGCAAAGAAATCTTGTTGATGCCATCTCTTATTTTCACATTCTCACTGAATATTATTTTTGGATTCTCTAATCCTACATAAACAGTTCCTGATAATTCACTATTGATTAAAACATGCACCGAATGGTCTGCTGACATAACAGTTAGAACATGATACTGTCCATTCTTTAGACCCTTCATCAGATGATATGTTAACATTTGTCATGTACCACAAATAGTCTGAGGCGTCTCTAGTAACATTTAGTTGTTCCCACAACCCCTCCTTAGCAAATGTATCGCTATCGTCAGTCGTGGGACTTTTTTCATTAAATAACGGCCAAGGGCAGCCACTGCTTACTGAAATCATCTTCATATACTAAACTGTTCAAATAGTACTCGTACATAACTTGCTACTCGAATCGAAGGGGGAAAAGCTTTGTATGAAAATAAGTTGATGACTACAGATCCTAATGTAATTAGGTGGGGTCTCCACCGCCTTCTTGATGTTTGCACTCTTCCTGATGGTGCTCCTGGCACTACGACTCATCATGATAAGGACTTGTTTATAATTGAGCATGGTAAAGAAGGTTAATGCGAGTCAAAGCACATGAATGTGGAGAATGATGAGATAATTGAACATGCTCTTCAAGAAAAATTATCACGACTTGTGCACCTATACACACCCCCCACCTTTCCCCCCTGTCCTCCTCACCACCTAAACCCAATCTGTTACCCACTCCCAAATCCACCAACCCCAAACTACAAACTCCCCTATCCCCTATCCTCTGAGCATACATGTACACACCCTACCCACAACCCCACATCCTAGAAACAACCATCCCCTGAGCATACTTGAAAGATATTAAACTGATAATACATGAAAGCTGCACACGAAATTAAAAAAAATAGTAATTAAAAATATGAGTAGAGAAGATGGTTCAATAATTAATTAAAAGTAATTAACTGATAATTAAAAGTAACCCAATGGGTAATTTCAAGTCTCATCTTTTGTCAAACTCCCCTTTTCGGACATTGGAATCGAGTAGACAATTAATAACTCCTTCATTGACCTGACGATCGACACCAATGTAGGAAGAACCACGAACAGTAGACCCGATTGGATAAAAAGTGCAATCCATCATCTTTCATTTAATCTATTGAATGAAAACGTGTCCTTCCAAAATAAATATGCGCAACCATGGGCACCAATGATGTTATATTATCCATTTAATCAGAAACAAATCTGATGCAACCCAAAATGTCCCTTTTAATTGCTTGAAGAACATGGGAAACCTGTGACGCGTGACATTAAATAATAACTATTGAATGAATGAATATCCAAATTTAATTATGTTATAAATTATCACCGGAAAAATGATCCATTAAAATGAAACATAAGTAAAAGTAAACCGGCCACTTGAGTCTGACACCCATGCGAATCCATGTTGCTGAAATTCTAAACCATATTAGAATTGCACCGTGAGATATGAACCCATGTTGAAATGAGATTCAATATCCATGTCCTTTAATACAAAAAAATGAAAATTTGAATCTTCTGCAACCATGTATATAAATCAGCAACCATGTATAAAGAAAACAAGACTAAAATCAACAAACGATAATGATCCATGACCAAAATCGCATATAAAATCAACAGCGTGATATGAAACTTGATTAATCCTAAAAAGTAATGGATTAATCACAATATGAGTCCTATTTGATGCAAATTCTGACAAACTCTAGGATTGCACAAGAATCATTTGAACTTGTTTTCTATAATGAAGATTAAATGAATTGGTATTCAATCATATAAAATCAGTATTCAGTAAATAATAAATTATGTCATGTCATGTCTTCTTCGTGTCTAAACGGTGCTAGCAATTATATAGGAAATTATTGTCCTGTACATTCAGTCATATGAACTCAGTGTCCTGCCTTTCTCACCATCAACCTCTATAGTAGGAAATTAGTTATGATGTCCCTGTGTTTGATTTATACTGAAGTCATGTGTGGTGAATAATACATTATGTCATGTCGTGTCGTGTCTTCTTCGTGTCTAAACGGTGCTAGATACTATATAGGCAAATTGTTTTTGACATCTTTTTAATTGGACATACCTGTTTTGAATAAATATGAAATGGTACAAATCAAAATGAATTGGTGAAGATTGATCATAAACAAAAACTTAGGTGCAAAGAAAATGTGTGCAGGTATGTTTAGCAGGATACCTGTTTTAAATTCATGTGTGGAGTGAAAACATAGGTGTTTTGAACTGAGGCATTTGTGGCATTCTCTTCCTAGTTAAAACAATCAAATAACGAAAGTGTGGGAAGCATTGGAGGATATAAAGGTAAGAGAGAGTAAACGGTTGTTGATACCAAGCAATTGTCAAATGAAAAATTCATGCAAAGTGCTATTTTGTTTCACCCAAAGCATGATGAACGGTCCGTTGATACAATCAGAGACTTTTCATCCCCGATTATAGACCAAGGATCAATATTTAAGGGAATGTTTTTACCCCTACCTTTAAAACCTCTGTTGCTGCCCATAGCCCGCCGACACCAGCATGATTGATCTCCTCAAAGAATAAGTCGAATAGATTATCGGGAATCTTTCTTGTGTACACTTTAGATGCAGTTACAAACAGCGACGCCGTATGGTTTGTATCAATCACGTAACATCGATAAATACCACAAAAGACAACGAAAAATAATAGGAGAACGCTATAATTGGCACGGCTCGAACCCATTTCATCCTCACATCATTCAATCTTTCTGAAAAGGCTTAAATAAAGAGCCAATAAAAATCCTTTCTTTCAGAATTTGTATTTGTTGTTTATGAGATTGACAAATAAGTAGAATTTTTATCTCAGTAGCAGCCTCAGTATCCTAAAATGGGCAGGTATGTTCCCTTTATTGTTCAATTTACAAAATGAAGATATACGAAGGTTCTGTATTATGAATTCTTTTGTGCTATGATCATCAATTCTCATTCTTTTTTTTAAAACCTACCAAATTAGAGTAGTAGGTAAATGTTAGGCCGATTTACCTATTTAATTTCAAAGAATAGATATTAGAATTCAAACTAAAAGATTATACTTGCTATACCAAAATCTGCCACTGCCACCATAAATCAAGTCGATGTGTATAAATATATATTAACAAACTAATTAAAAAAAATCCTTCATTTCCCTCATTTTGGTGAAGTTACATATATATTAATTTAAATATATGCAAGAAAAGTAACTTGAAGTCTTAATGTTGCAAGAACTGTAATCTAGTGAAAAGTAACCTGAATATGAGAGACTGGCAAATTAGAGACTTGAAAAAAAAAGTAACTTACCGTCTTAATGTTGCATTGTAATCTAGTGAAATGTATCTAGCAAAAAAGATATGAAGGTACAAAACTGAAATATTGAATATTAGTGAAAAGATATAAATGATAAAACAGTATTAAACATTGTATTAACATAAAAAATTAATATAACCTTAAATCAATTTCCTTGGGACTCATACCGTGTACATAAAACACATTACATCCTTTTTTCACAGAACTTACAACAGAGGTAGAGAGTAATGCACGAAAAATCCCTCTTGTTAAGAGGTGAGCGAATAAAGATGCAAAGAGGGTTTTGAGTGATGTTTTTATTGGAGTTGGCGAAATATCGTTAAGATTATAGGTAGTTATAAACAGGCGAGAGAGGGGTTTATTGATTGGCACAATATGTCCTATAGAATAGTAAAACATACCATGATTTATAATTTCAATTGCACCCTCTAACATCCCCATATTCACTATATCCACAAAACCTTACTTGAAATGGTTATCTCATGTTACTTTACATCGCCAAACAAAACATGTCATCCCCGTGTGAACTCAACGTCATAAAACTTTGAAAAATAATAAGCTCTTTTTAGACATTGATTGTACCACATTCCAAAAATAGAGATCCATGACATTGATTGAACCATCTTGTCAAAAGCATGTAAGAATAAGAAATAATATTCTACCAAAATCCCCAAATATATATACTTTCTATAGCAAAATACTCCACTGCCACCATAAATCAAGTCGATGTGTATAAATATATTAACAAACTAATTAAAAAAAATACATCATTGCCCTCGTTTTGGCGAAGTTACAGTCTTAATGTTGCAAGAACTGTAATCTACTTCCCTGAGATGGTATGGAAAATTAAATAAAGTACTGGTATGGAAAATTAAACCTATTCCTATGTATGCAAGAACTGGTATGGAAAATTAAATAAAGTACCTCACAAAGTAAATAGACTTTACGGTACTACTGCCCTGAGTTGGCCGGTAAGCAGCGCTAACTTGCGATGATGGGAGACTTTGCGATACCATGTCTTCACCACTCGATCCTAGGCATTCCTTAGACGCATTGAGTATTGTCTGCAAGATTTGCAGCGGATCGCCATGTCTAAGGATCAAGATTGTGCACCTGTAACACACAACACTATTGAACATGACACTCTGTATTTTCCCTAACATGAGTCACAATTTGGAGTTGAACAACCCTCTGTATTTTTCAAATATTCAAATGTATTTATACTGATATTGATCCAAATATTAAAATAGCATACATTTCGTTCGAACCTTGGAATATTGTTCCATACACATGTAATCCGTTATTGACTAAATTACAATCTCAAGGCAAACATGTAACTTCATAAAAAAAGAAAATAGTATTCCCACTGAATGTTCACTTGCCACATGAAAAGTGTTGCTGAAATTAAATGAAAAAAGAAACAAAATCATCAAATGAAAACTGAATATTAACATACCAGCAACCAAGATGTGTCGTCTTTTTCTACAACAAACACATTTGGAATGAAATCAACAAAAAATAGATATGGCCGAAGAAAATTGACAAAAAAATTCAAATTACTAAATTTTCACAGTTTTTCATAAATGTTTCCTAAAAGGTACATATAGAAAAGATAAATGCGATATGAAAAATTCTTTCGGGTGAATTTATGTCCCCCCCAATTGAATTGCGCAATCTTTCTCACCTGTTGACAATTTAGTTTTCAAATAAATTTTGTAAACAAAAATCCATTACGTAAACAATATAATTATACCGTGGAAGGCGAAAACGGCAGTTTTGGTTAGCGATGGGAAACAAAATGACCAAAAATATCACAACCAAGTCGGAAATTGTAAAATAACACCGGGTATACCGTCCACACCATAAAATTATACTGAGTAAGATGAAAAATGGCCCGTTAAACACGCCAGAAAGGAAATACGATGTATAGCTAGCTAGTTGTCAACAATATTTTTACACACCACCAACATCGATAAATTCAATAGAAATTCTTACCTTGATAATTTGACAAACAATTAAAATGCACTGCCATATAAAACTCTAACCTTTGATTCTTTGAAGTAAAACTATGCTTCCTTGCTGACATGTTTTTCTGATTCATCTTCTACACCCACAAATTTCATACATAGATCATTAATCCATATAAAAATGAACATAAAACCTTGATTTCAATCTATTTTTGGGAAAACAAACATACCAATAGGCTAGAGATTCTCCAAAATTAACTTTTCAAAAATTTTACACCTAAATCGAATAAAAACTTCATTTGAACCAAAATAGCACCTGCAAAAACAGAGACTATACCTGTCAAATTCAAACAAAAGTTAGAATAAATTAGGTTACACATTATAAATGGAAACATAAATAAAATAAAACTAAAACAAAAAATTAGTGAGATGTGAAATATACTAACATAAATGCTTACATCTCCATATATAAAATGAAACCATCTACTTTGAACCATAATAAAATGAAATAAAAAAAAAAGAAAAAGAAAATATTAGATCTAACATACCAAGTACGAACACAACCTCAAACTGATAGGCGATGAAGATCCGCTTGAGATTTAACACATATGAGTCCAAAAAAAAGAAAAAAAATTATGAGACTTAAAATAACATATCCTACTGTGATCCGTTTGAGTTTGTAGTGGGGGGAGGGAGGAGCGCGGTAGCGTGGGAGAGGATGATGAGTTTGGAGTAGGGTCGACGACCATAGAGCAGGTGGGTCTTTTGTTGATTGTGTGGAGCAAGTGAAATTTGGGTTTGGATTGGAAATAAGGGTTTGTGATGAATGAGTAGGTAGAGAAAGTCCAAGATTTCAAATTAAAGGTGTTTATGAGGTGTATTACTCTTCTACCCTTGAGGAATTTATGTGCAACCCAATTTTTGAAGGGGTAATATATGCATTGTAGGATAAAATCATATTGATGGCATCATTGATCAAACTTATGACATAAATAAGTTTCCTACTTTATTATATATATATATATATATATATATATATATATATATATATATGCATAGTGATACTTACTGTGTGAAAGTATGTGGATAAGATATATAATGATGAAAATCTCTGAATAACTTAAGTAGGCAAGCACTTAACATGATGTATAAATACTTCCTAAATTGATATAATAGTCGTGAAAACATTTAATATGGTATTGTGTGGAAAAATGAGGGTTGGTTTTACAGGGAGTGATTAGAAGAATTTTTATCTACAGTCTAGAGAGATGATAAAATAAATAATAGGTTTAGACATGCAATAGGCGTGCACATTAGTTGAGAGGTGAGAATCTCAAGTGAGTGTTCAAAAAGCTAACATGCGCATACTATTTGCTTTACTACAACATTTAAATACTTTCTAAATTTTTTAAATGTTTTACACTAGGGATCTGACCCGTTTATTGCAAATATATTCTCTTTTGTCAGATTTTTTAGGTGCCCAGCCACAGGGACACCAAGCATAGGAGTTCTATTCATTTGACGTACTGTAGCTGCTGTGGAAGTTACAGGACCTCGGTAGTAGACGCATCCATATTTACGATTTCTTCATTCTGAGCTATTTACTTCTTTTAGGACATGCTTCCCCTTTCTATTAGACAGTCAGAGGTTTATGGAATTATTTATTTACTTAGTTCAGTGGTTGGATTATTTTGATTGGATTATTGTACTTGATACCTAGACTGGATGTGTTTACTCCAGTCACATTTATTATTTCAGTCATTTCCTTTCATATGAGTTTGGTTTGGATAGTGAAGGTTATTTATTCGTTAATTTGGTTTTATATTGATTAAAAGATAAAATTTGACGTCAACCTTTTTAAATATTAGGTGGTTAATATTTTAATAAAAATTTTCAATAGTGATGCATATTTTGAACCAACTAGATATTCTGATTTAATTTAATGAAGGACTGATCACCCAGGATTTAATTAGGCGGGATGTCACATGTTGCATCATGTTCTTGAGTCCTTAGGATTGATGCGGCTTATTATGCTTTCAGCGGTGCCTTTTTATTTCATATAGAGCCCTATGTTTAGGATTGTTCATTCCTATGGTGAGATTTCGTTCTTCTTCTATAACGTATATATTAGTGAATCTTATTTGCGTTCGAGTGTATTTGTGTGCCGAACAATGAAGTATGACATGTGAGGGCCATTGGGAGGACAACAGGAGGCAAAGCTTAGTTGAGTTTGTAAAATATTTTCAAGGATGATGACCGTAGTCAAGGTCACCCCTATTATGGCACAAGAATTTAGGATAGTAAAGACTTCTAGGGTTCAGCATATTATTTTCAAGAGGACCATCAGCGAAATTATAGAAATGCGGAGATTGTATGTGTTAGCCAACGGAAGTTAACTATCCAAAGGCTTGGGCATATGGCGGAGAGTGGTTAACCGGAAATGGAAATTTGGAGTAAATTTTTTCTTGGCTTGTAGGAGAAAAGTTATAATCATGGGAGTTAACCACCACATTTAGAAGTGGAATGTTATGTTAATGGAAGGACCTTAGGTATGGTTTGACTCAAAGTTCCTTTATCATATTTGTGGGATAAGATGTGAACATTTTTCTGAACTCATCATAGGAGGGCCGGGCAGAGGTCCATTTGTGAAAAAACTGAATTTAAATAATTAGTGAATTTCGTACCAAATGAAGTAGGTACAATGGAGAAAAGGATTTGAAGTGGGAAAATTGACTCGTAAGTAGAGTTGCCAACACTTAAGGGAAATTCTCCTTGGAGGGTCGATGCAAATGGTGATAATATCGCATTTAGTCAGTAGAGATGTTAAAGCTTCTTTGTGTGGGGAGCCAAAAGAATAAAAAAAATTAGCCGAAGAGTAAGATTAGGTGATGCGGCGTTAGTGAAGCAACACAGCGGGGAGACCCATCAGAGTACCCATTTAAATGATTTGGATAGCGAAATTCTTCCAAAGTGATGGTGAATTCAGTCAAGGCTGTCGAGGCCATCAGTGTATTCCTTAAGACCAACAGAACTAAGGGAACAATGGGAATATCCATCGAAGTTGAGGCAACTAGAGTCCGAGAAATGGGCAACCTTAATGTGGTCATTATGGTCGGGAATAAGTAAATTATACATAGAAGTATTTTTGTGCAGAGTAGGACCATATGCATTAGTTTTTCCCGGAGCAAGGAACAAGAGTATGGTGCTTAGTGAGGACAATGATTAAATTAGTTTCATTTTTGGTTCGGACAAGCGTGTTATGTTCGGGAACCCTTTGAGCAGCCAAGTAAGGTAGAAAATATGAATTTTGTCCTCGAAGGAGGAGGTATGTTTTATGTGACTCTAATGAGTCACGGTACTTTGATTTATGCTAGATTTGCATGTGAGATGAGTTTAGTGCATGTATCGATAACATTACTATTATGTGTATATTTTCCACAGTATAACAGGATTATATCTGGTGTCACCACGGGCGAGCGAGTGTATGATAATGGTATATATTTTATTGACATTACTCATTTTAGTGACGTGTTATACGAGTATGACATTATCCTGGATAAGGCCTTATAGAAATTGTTAGAATCATAGTGGGCAGTTATTGCAAGGCTATCGGGGTTGCTGGTCTAGGGTAGGATACCTTATTTTAGTGATGCCCCATTTGTGAGAAGGTCGAGCTCGCATCTATATTGTCTTATTATAGAAACTTAGGAGATTATAGTTGTCCCAAAATGTTTCATCCAGGTGTGTTGGGACTTTATTGATATGATTCAAGGTGTATTAGGCTTCCCATCGAGCGGAGAGATTTAGTTTGTTATCGTGTTTAGCACTCAGAACTTGGTGACAGGAAGAGTGCATTGTCATATCACTCCTTTAGAGACGTGGTAGTTGATATTTATATTTTTATGTCTAAGAACAAGAATTTGAGAGTCCTGGTTGTGTTCAAGGTTAATGGAATTTGATGACCATTAATGTTGAGTAATAATGCATTGGAGGGGGGGGGGGGGGGAGTTCCTTGTTTAAATGTAATTGGAGGAGGAGATATAACTTTTATGTCAAGAGACAGGAATTTAGGGGTACATGCTATAGACTAAGGGCCAAACGGATTTCGATGACCGACAATGCTAGGTAATAGTGTATTGGGGGGTGATTGTTTGGATTTTTCTTTGTGAGACATCCCACGCATGAAACTTAGTGTCAGGTTGGAAGAAGGGAGATGTTTGGTCACTAGTCCATGAGTTTGGTACCTCGGTCATTATAGAAGTATGTAGTTATAACTGTAAATTGAAAGTTATATAACGATATAAGGCCAATGGAGTCGGTTGTGTGATGAGGAAGCCTTGAAAATTTTGTTTATCACCATGAGTCGAATGGTGGAACGATGTTAAGGAGAATTTAAAATTTTGATTTCTGGGGTGATTGAGAATATGCAAGTGTTATAGCCACGTTGTGAATATAGGGGCAATAAATAATTGGGTGTTATGTGTGAAGCGTATGAGATATTTACGCCAGTATGCACGGTTTATAGGGTGTGTGGGTGCCCTTGTTAGCTGATGTCAGAATCGTCAGAATTAAAGGGACGTGGGAATGGATGTGTGAAATATATGCCTGTGGGGCTGACATAACGAAGTGGAAGTGGTAGAGTGGATTTAGAGTCGTGCGAGAAAGGCGATAATCCATATATATGTGTGTGAACTTAGTAGCACACCGGAATTTGGTAGAAAGGTTGTAAGAAGCCATCTAAAAAGGGATATCTCTTGAGAAGAGGAAAACTTAACTATTATGGAAACATAAAGCGAAGTCCTACCAAGTCTAATGTTGAGAGAGACTTGTGCGTAAATAGAATGATGATGTTAATAAGGTATAAAGATTCCAAAAGTGCACATCGCGGCAAAAAGTGAACGGGTCAGAACATTTGGTATGCCCCGAGGGAAGGATGGGAGTATTAAGTACCGCTTAATGTGAAGACGCTATAAGTGAAAGTAGGTGTTGATCGGGCATAGTGAGTAGTCTCTGCGTGCACCACTCATAGATAGAAATCGGTTGGAGCAAGATGATCAACCTGAAAACTTTTTATCAAGTTGATGATCCCAGTAATGGAAGGGGGGAGGTCAAGCTGGTAAATTTCATTGATGGGTTGCCAAACTCAAGATAAGGTCATGATTTCCTTCGAATGTGTGGAATAAGTTGACCAAAAAGTGAGTAATTATTATTCCTTTGGGTTGACTTACACAATCAGATAGTGTGCTCCCAATATTTTTTTAAAACTAAGGATTGCACCGGTTCATCATCTTGCCCAGTATTATTGTGAACTAGGATGAGATCCTTGAATCCCACCTCTAATATAGGATTTCAGTAAGCAGTGGAGATGACATTTTTTTAGCAGGTCGTATCGCCTATAGCCCGAGGAGTAGGTGGAAGGAGATTGACAACTAGTGAAGTTGTATGAATGTGTTTATGGAATCACGGTGATTATTTAATTCCCCCAATTGATATGACTGGTGAGTGAAGTATAGTATGGTAATAGGGAGAAGATATTACATAATGGTAGAGTTGTGTGTAAACACTCATGACTCTTCGCTGTGAGCATGGCGATTATTGCGGTTTTATGAGGAAAAACCTTAACAGTTCTCCATCTGGTTGTTTAGAGGCGAGTAGAAAATTAGAAATTTTGTACTCATCAAGAGTTAGATTCTAATGACTGAAGTGGAATAAAAAAAAAGGTCTTGGGTGGTTTTTAACTGTCGTAAGAGTTACATCTCCAGGAACCGAGATTTGAAGGACTGACAAGAGTGGTCAGATGTTCATATAATTTCTCTCAGGATGGGAGTTTTATATTTAGATGAATATGAGAAATTGGAACGTAGTGATGTGCGACCCTTAAATATTATTGAAATAATAGAGCCAATGATGTAGAGGATCATCTTATTCAAATGTTTTTGGTAGGGGCACAATGTGAGGTTCCATTATTGAGGTGTGACCTTATAACTGATGAAGAATGTTAGTATTAAGAGAGTTAAACAAGCCTGTTATGAAGATGGGACTATAGTGATCGAGCCTTACTTTGAAGTGGTTTTGAGTTTTGGAGGATACGGTGTTGTATGATCCTCAGTCTTAGTAGCGGTTGTATCTGAATTATGGGATAAAATTCCGTTATTAGGGGGAGAAGTGGTAAAACCCCATATTTTTGAAAGATTTTATCTCAATTATGGGATTATGATTAATTAATTTAAATGGGGAAATTCATTTATAATTAATACGGATTTAATTCAATAATTACTAGCATGACGAGTGTTAGTATTTATTGGTGAGAATTATTACGAATATTACTTAGTGAGTAAAGTAATATATGATTGGGTAAATATTAAAGTTGTCGTGAGTGAAAAATACGATAATTGTGGAAATTAAGCCGGGATGTGCGTCTCAGTCGCGTCGGGACGAACTCAATGGAATAAAAACAAAAATATTTATAATTCTCTCATATGGTCATTTTGAGTGCACCGTTGAGTCCAGAAGGGTCGAGATAGTCAGGCAAGTCTACCTGGGGGCCTAGTATGGGTTCCGGGGCAGTTTTAGGCCAAACCGACACCCCGCAAGGGTATTTGGGTACATTGTATTTTTGGAGTAAATTAAAGGACGAAAATTAGGGAAATAAAAATTTCTCCTAAGTGGGTTAGATTAGGTTATCTTCCATGATAAAGTGGCACAAAGATAGACCAAAAATAGAGAAAGAGGAAGAAAAATCTAGGGAAGAGGCACCACAAGTACACCTTTTCCACCACCGAGACCACCATCCCGTAGATCGGAGAAATTAGGGTCGCAACCATACCAATAACACCAAAGGATCAGACCATATTTCGTAAGACAAGTTTTTAAATCTTGATCTTTTAGCATTAAATGCGTTCATGTTAGTATAGGTAATGAAACCCCCTTGAAATGCATGTAAATTGATGAGAATTTACGATTAAAGACTAATATTAGGGATGATTTAAGGTAGAGATCAATAGTCCATGTAATTAGATGAGTAATGAAGAATTTATGATGATAATTGATGATTTAAATCTGGGATTAGAAGGTTTAATTTGAAACCTTATGAATTAGGGTTTTATGAAACTGAAATTGGGGATTTTGGATTTAATCATTAATTGATGCTTTTAGAATGTTAAAAATCATTCTAGTATGTGGAAAAAGTGAATTCGAATTGAATGGAGGGAGTTTGGGACTGATTTATAGAGGTTTTAGGGTTGTATATGGGTGAAAAAAAGTAACAGATGCAGGTTGGGGATGGAACTGCTCAATTTCGTTGAAACGAGAGTGTCGCGTAATATGTTGTTCTAATGACATGATATCTCGTTCAAATGAGATAGCTTGTAGTTTGAACGACAATTTTAGTCTCTAGAAAATTTCTTTTGTTTTAAATCGGGTAGCATGTTCATTTAGAGTGAGGTTTATCAGTATAATTAGGATTCGGGTTAGAACATAATTAGTGTGCAATATAATAGGTATGATGCTTTAGGATAATTGGAGCGACGAGATATCTATGAAAGTTACGAGCGAGAGAGTATTCGTAATCTAGTGTGTGTAATGTGAGTAGTAATGAGAGACATACTACGTATAATTAAACATTCGGGTTGTGTGTATACCTAAATAACTTGATAGGTTGCGTGAATGCCTATAATGATATTTATTCTGCGTATGACATACCTACCATACTTGATATCACGGGAGGTTGTAAAAGGGGACAGTTCTATCTTGAGGAGCCTTCGAGGGGATATTTGACTAGTACCCCAGAGCATGGAACCTAGGTAAGGGCTATCTGAGAATGATAGTGATGACGGTCATATGGGTGCGTAGGTATGTGCGTAACCCATAGACTTGAAACCATGTTCGCCTCCAATATGTGTGATTTGTACTTTATGATTTGTGGGAGATTTTAAACCCATTGTCCTTATGTAGTGCGAGATGTACCGGGACTTGATAGCAGAGTATGAGGGCACATTAGCTGACTATAGAGGTGCCCTTTTTAGTATATATAATGTATAGTGGTGTGTGTGTGTGTGTATATATGTATATAGTGATACTTGTTGTGTGAAAGTATGTGGATAAGATATATAATCATGAAAATATCTGAATAACTTAAGTAAGCGAGAACTTAATGTGATTTATAAATACTTCCCAAATTGAGATAACAGTTGTGAAAAAATTTAATATGGTATTGTGTGGAAAAATGAAGGTTGGTTTTATGGGTAGTGATTAGAAGGATTTTTTTCTACAGTATAGCTAGATGATAGAATAATTAATGGGTTTAGAGGTGCGTTAGGCGTGAATATTAATTGAGAAGTGAGAATCCCAAGTGAGTGTTCGAAAAGATAACATGCGCATACTATTTGCTTTACTACAGCATTTAAATACTTGCTAAAAGTTTTAAATGTGTTACACTCGACCTCTGACCCATCTCTTGAAAATCTGTTCGCTTTTGTCAAATTATTTTAGGTGCCCAGCCACAGGGACACCAAGCATATGAGTTCCATTCATTAGACGTGTTGTAGCTATTATGGAAGTTACAGGACATCAATAGTAGACGCCTCCATATTTACGATTTCTTCATTTCGAGCTATTTACTTCTTTTAGGTCATGTTGCCCCTTTCTATTAGACAGTCAGAGTAGTATGGATTTGTTTATTTACACATTTCAGTGGTTGGATTATTTTGATTGGATTATTATAGTTGATACTCATACTGGATGTGTTTACTCTAGTTGCATTTATTATTTCAGTCATTTCCTTTCATATGAGTTTGGTTTGGATGGTAAATGTTAGTAATTCGTTAATTTGGTTTTATATTAATTAAAAGATAAAATTTTGACATCAACCTTTTTGAATATTAGGTGGTTAGTATTTTAATAAAAAAATTTGACAGTGATGCATATTCTGAACCAACTGTATAATCTTATTTAATTTAATAAAGGACTGATCACCCGGTATTTAATTAGGTGGGGTGTCACAGAAGTATTAGAAAATGAACGAGAGTAAGGCTTGTGGTTCCACGAAAAAGACGTGATACCTTTGGTTATATTTTCTATAAGCGGAAATTGGGAGTTTGGATTCTAATGGGAGTTGAGAACCCGATGATAAATTTCTTCTTGGTAAACTTGGATAGGGTGATTCTAATGTCGTTTGACCTTACTCGATCATCGTAACATGTGCAGGGTGGGGGAAAAAAGTTTTTATAGAAATGATTAGAATAGCTTGGTGTAGATATTTAGTCGAACGCGATAAATGACAAGAGATACCTATGATTGTATTACGTTGTATCAGACTAGATCCTTTTACAACATGTGAGGACGCTGCGAGTGAGATAGTGTTAGACTTTTGGTTGGGAGTATATTGAATTCAAATTTTGAGAATCAAAGTGCTTGTTTAAGGGGGGAAGAATGTAATACCACATATTTGCTGTGAATTATTAAATTTAATAAAAAATAATGAATTTTTCTTGTTGTGACAGGAGATGTCACTATTTATATCTTTATGTGAATATAAATTTGATTTGAATTGCACTCAAGACACGATGATTAATTAATTAAATTAATTATAATTAGGCTCATACTGAGTAAATATTAAATAAGTGAGTTATTAGTTATTTATTTTTGGTATATCTAGTAATTGTAATTTTGGATGTGTAGAATATCCATTTTTAGTTTCAAATACTGGGTTTAGGTCTATTGAGTTATTATATGTCTTGGGTAGATTTTTGAACTATTTAGAGCTTTATTTGGCCACTATGGGTTGGGGCTTATAGCGGGCCGAAGGTTAATTTCGTGAAAACCATGCATTAAAGTTGGAGTAAACCTCAAACACAAATTATTCTCATTTGAGGGACATACTAAGGATATATAGAGAACACACGAAGAGGAAAAGAGGATTTTGGAGATTTAGGGATTCATTTCACAATTAATCCATAAGTGAAGTTTATATAGAATAATCGTACGCTTTTGATTGGTTTATGTTATGATTATTCATACGAATGTAGACATATTATGTAATAAATCTTACTTTTAGGATTAAAATTGACTGGTTTAGTAATTAATCTAAACTAGTAGTAATTAGATAAACTCTCCCCTTAATTTAATGAATTTCATGGTGAATCTTACTTGGATTGATTAGATAATGATTAATAGTTAATTTTTATATGAAAGAATGTAAAACCCCTATGATTTAATGTATGAACTAATTGATAGAAACTTAAAATCTAGGTTGCTGGAGTATGAGATTGGGTTTAATGTATATCTTGATTTAAAACTAGGGTTTTGATGTTGGAAAGCGATCCTAATTAGTTATACGATGTTTTATTATTTGGTTGATGTTTGGGGGCTTAAATGAAGCTTTGGAGTTAATTAGTGGAGACATATGGCTAGGATTTGTTAGCCTATAGTTTTCATGTACTTAGAGTATATTGATATACTATTATAATTTGAATTGTTTGATATTTATATTTGGGGGTATTTGTATATTTAGGAAATTTTTTCTTATAAAGGATTTAAATTGAGGATTGGGAATTTGAGTGTAACCTCGAGTGTAGGATGGGTTGGAAATTGGAAATGTGGAAGCTTAGAGGATTGCGTCTAGTTGGTAGGATTATTAAAGTAGTTGTGATTGAATAGTATAATTTTTTCCTTTGGCTGAGATAAAAATTTAGTTGAAAATCCCTAGGGGAGGGTAGTTATAATACTCGATTATTTCATATAAGTTTGGTGTGGGTTAATACCTATATATGATGCCTTGGGAAATTAGACTAGGGATAATTGAGATTGAATATATTTTATATATGGAATGTAGTGTATGGAAGGGTGAATCTATGCCTAAGATCAGGGGACCCTAGGGGTTAGGGTTAATGTATTTTGGGGTGATTGTAAGGTTAAAAGTGTGTTATACCTTTTCATGATAGCAATGCTAGTATGACACTATAGTATTAGGGTCGGTATATTTATGTAATTTACTTTAATTCATTTGTGAGGGTTACGTATGTGTTTACTCTATCACGTTACTGAGGGCATAAATTGCTTGTGTGTTTTATATGTAATGCATACAATATGCGAGTGCTCATAGATTATCGTACTATGAGGGATGCTATGATGGGGAACGTGCAACATTGCCAGTGGGTAGAAGAGATCTTCTTTTGTTATGTTTTATCCTAGGGTCATACGTATAGGTGCCCATATACTGAGAGGGTTCAAGAAATATTTCATTGTGTAATATTGTGTATGGTATATTATATGAGTGATGGGTAGGCTTATGATTTATCCTTTGGTCGTGCTGAGGTTATAGGTTTGGGATGACCTACGATTATAATTAGTACGCATGAGTGATCCTCTAAGGAAATAATGATAGGCCTTCATCATGTGCGAGTGTGTGAGTAGCCATTTATTTGTAGCTGTTGGGGACTCTATATTTGAAAATATTATTTGGTGGTGGCACTAGAAATAGTTCTACGATTTTGTGTGCTATATTAGAGATGTATATGACATATGGTAAGGATGTATACCTACATACTTATGTTTCAGATTTGTTTATTACGTACACTAGAGATGTGTATGATTTATTATTGGCATGAGATAGTCAAATATCCATAGACTTGGGATATAATCCCGTTATTGATATAGTGGTTATTTTGTGACACATCTTGTAGGTTCGAGACTACCGAGCAACTTATGTTTTATAATTGGAGAGATAAACTTAAAGATGAGAAACTAAATATTAAAGAATGAGTATGTAATACTCTAATCATATGGGCAACATTTGGGTTCAGAATTTAGAACCGCGTGCGATTTTAGGGTATTTGGATTGGGATAAAAATTAAAAGATATTAAATTCTGAGAGGTAGATGCATAACTATGATTTATCCCAATTTCAGTTATACTTTTATTCTTCATAGACTTGTTGTTAACTATGTGGGTTTTAACATTTTTAGGACTTAGTCCGCGAGCACATACGTCTTGATTGATATTATTAATTGTCCTCTAATCCTATTAGAGATTCTTAGGATATAGGTGTCTTTGGACTGCGTGATAATTTTATTTTCATTCTTCTCACTTAGATTTTAGTTTTGAGGTATTTATGTGTTTGTTTACTCTCGTTGTCTTTTGAGAATGTTTACATGTGCGATTGGTATCAGAGTTGGTTGTATATTATTTCCATTTTACTTATTTTCATTTTTTTTGTTTCTTCAGTTTTAGTTAGTTCGTTATGCTGAAATGTCACCAAATATTTTTGATTGCCGTTATTTTTGTATTAGATTTTATAAATATGTTTATGGATTTTAGGGGGTGTTACAAGATCCATTTTTTGCAGTAACAGATAAGATCTTGGGTTCCAAGACCTTAAAAGGGTAAATCTTTTTGGAAGACATCTTTGGAAAGAAAATGAGTCTTTTCTCTAAGAAATTATTATAGAGAAGAGAGAGTGGGAGTTACCATTGAAGAACTTATCCCAACCCAAAGGGTTATTTTATAGCCCCAAAGGCCTAGAGTTCTAGCCACTCCTATCTCCAAAGTCAGACGCCTCAATGACATCAAAGATCTCAGTTGCCAACACAGGCCATCATCCACGTGAGAGCCCATTCCTAACACGATCTAATGATGATTGTAATCTCAATGGTTATTTACGACTTACCCCCAACTCGTATCAAGGATAAGTTTTATCCCTTTCCTGGTGAAACCATATTTCATACTTGGTGTTTTAAAATATTTTCCAACTGCCTACACTCCCCTAACGCGGGGCAAACGTTCCAAGGATAGCACCCATCCTTAGAAAGACCACTACTTATCTTGTAAATTTTCTACTACCATCAAGGGTGAGATATGGTACCATAGCAAACCTCAGTAATGCATACTTCCCCATACGAAGGTTATTCCTTCTAACATACTTCCTCAAGCAAGCTTAAAAACCACAATGTAAAGGTTTGTTTGGATTTGTGCTCAGATCTGACCTCAGAGTGAAGGGTAATGACCTCCGGTGGTCATCAAAGCCTCAACCATGTGATGTGGTAGTAGGAGGCACCTCAAGATCATTTGTAAGAAGATCCATATTACCTCAAGACCTCTTGGACCTCTAGTAAAGATCCAACAAATGGTCTGATGGAGTAAGTGGGAAGCCTTACATTATTCCACTTACCACCACTACCCACCAGACTTGCATTGAATGTTCACATCAACATTAAATGCACTCAATAACCAACTTACACTACTTCCTTACTGACACCGGTTGACCTCATGGACATCCCACTAAAACTATCTCCAAGAGTTACCTTATCAATAGGAGGATGGTGAAAAGGGATCGAACTACAATGTTAAAATATATTATAACATTCAAAACATCGTAAATATGATAGTTATAGAATTTTACAAGTGCTTTTATGCCATTCTTCACTCACTACCCACTATCGTGAACTTATGTTGTAACTTGGACCAGTTCCATTGTTTATTTCATTTGTATACCTTATTGAGACCTAAATTATCATAAATGAACCCTAAGAGATGTAATTCAATTACTTCCTAACATCCTCTTTATTACTAGAAAAGTATGTAAGACCTTTAACTCCATTGACAAAAGCTCAAGGGGTCTCTTAAACTGTAATACTCAACTACACTACAATAAATAGACTTAACACCTTTATACAGTGGACGTAGCACCATCTCCCAAGGTCTGAACCACTTTAAATATTTTTCTCTTCCATTCACACTCATATCCACTTACCTATAGGGGAGCACCTATAGGTCTAAAGTCATATATGATTTAAAACTCGTTAGAGTATATATGTATTCCTAATCTTCAAATTCCATTCCCAAAATATAATATAATTCTTTAAAGGTGTAATTAATTACAATGTTACTACCCATGTAATGTCCAAACATTTGAAACTATGATATCATATCGAATGATACCAATTTGGTATAACAAAAAGATAAATCTACACAAATTACATAATCAAATGGGTCAAATTTCATTTATACCAAATTTCAATAGAAATTTCATATTTACATAACCAATTGGGTCAAATTTTATGTATATACAAAATTTTAATATCAATTTCAGATTTACACAAACAAATGAGTCCAAATTCATTTATTTACCGAATTTCCTCTCACATTTACATAACCAAATGGGTCCAATTTTAGATGTACATCCAATTTCAATATCAATTTCACATTTACATAACCAAATGTGTCCAATTTCAATATCAATTTTGAATTTACCCAACCAAATGAGTCCAATTTCATGTATATACACACGCGCGCGCGCACACACACACACACACACACACATAAATACTATACATATGCATAGAAACACACAAAGTAACATAGAAAAACACATAGTGAGAGACAGAGAGTGACCACCCGTGACAGAGCGATGTAAGTGATAGTAAAAGTGAGAGAGATTGTGTAGATAGCAAGAGCAAGAGAAAGGTTGGGTGAATTGAAATAAAACCCTAAGGGATTTTATTTATGAAATATAAATGGTCACGAATTAGGACTGTGACCAATCATGTACCCAGTTATATTTTTGCAAGTCCCCATAAATGCTTATTGTCTCGAGCCGTGACCCTTGTAGTCACCCACACTTGGTCTTGGTACTAAACTATGAATATTGGGCCACGACCAATTCAAATTAAATTGTTGTCACTATTAAGGATTGCAGAAGAAAACCAACTATACTTCACTAAGGTTTATCACGGTCGAAAAGTGTGACCTTCAACTTGGCAAAACTAGGACAAAAATTCCCTCCATATGGGTTACGGTTAGGTTACAGTCTAGAACTATAACCATTGTACCCTTTTCACGCAATTTTTAAGGTGGTCGTAGCCTTGGTCATGTAATTTCAAAGGTGGTCACGGATTTGGACCATGACCATTATTGGTATATCGCATCGTGTGAGTCAAGTATATAGTTCGAATTTCGATGACACGATTCCTTGTTTAAGGGGGAGCAATGTAATATGTTGTGTTTTCTTTACATAATTTAAATTGTGAATTTTATTTTATTTTTGTCCCTACTCTGGCATGTGATGGGATTAACCTTTTATATATGTTATATAATTCATTTGTGAAAATGGAATTAATACACAGTAATTAATTAATTAATTAATTAATTAATTAATTATTTAAAAGTGAATGTGTATAATGGAAAAATATGGAATGGTCATTGACTAGGAGTCGGGGGTTTCCTTGTTTGGATTAATAACTCGGTGTCATGTCCAACTAATCGTATAGTATTTTCTTATGATGTCGTGTACCGTTAAACTAATAATTAGTTAAGTGATAATTCGACTAGTTCGGGATAAAATATTAGTTTCTTGAGATGTTTAATTGTTGAAATACTGTTATTTTTTAGGTTGGCATCCGGGACGTTAGAATGTCCGTGATTGACTTTAAATAGTCGGTGTTAAGACTACTGGGTTCGTATTTGGCTTGGATACAATTTTTGGATACTTGGAGTAATATTTGGACTCACTGGGTTGAGGCCCTTTGGGGCCTAAGGTTAATTTTATAGGTATTATTGTTATTAGGTCATTATGATTAATTTAATTCACCTCAGAAGCTTTGGAGAGGAACCATAAGTCTAAAGACAAGATGAACCCAATACTTTAAGGGATTTAGATACTTGGAAGCTTTGAATCTTCAATTTTTTCTAAGGCAAGTTTACATTGTTTAGGGATTTAACTTATTTTTTTTTTGTTAAAATGATAATTACTCATTTAAATTTGCAGTTCACATGTTTAAAAATCAAATTTTGATAATCAAATCTTAATAACTTGTTAATATTGTAAAGAATATTAGTTTTGAATCCTATGTATTTAGACTAGATTTTGAATTAAATTATTATATGTTGAATCATATTTAGGACTCAACATAAATCCCCTTGTTTAGTGTGATAATTGCACTAAATTTGAGACTGATTCAGTAAAATTATAAAGTTCGTGTTTATGAGATATAAACTGGAATAAATCCTCTAATATATGTTAGAATTTTGTTAACCTCGTAGATATATGTTAGGAATGTGATTATATAACTTATATTGAATGTGTAATTTTTTTTATGCTGAATAGAGACTTACGAGTCCAGTTTTTGGGTTAATGGTGGTGGATTTTGGAGGGTTGGAGATGATGAATAGGGTTCATCTCGTTCGAACGTGATTAGTATATCATTAGAACGAGTTGGAAATTGTTAGCACTAAATGGGTTTTCTCTTTAAAACAAATTCTTCTTGTTATTCGAATCACTTCTTATTATTATTAGAACGAGTTAGGGATCTTGTTAGAATGAATCTAGATCTTCTTTGTTATTAAACTCTTAATTAAGTGATATTGATTAATTTAATAATTCTAGTATATGGTTGAGTAATCTTTGAGTCATTAGGATTGATATTCTTTGATATTATGTGTAAGCATACCATGTATGAGTGATCGTGAGTGATGTACTAGGAGGGATTTTATGGGGCCAATACGGCATTGAGCATGTGAATACCTCGGTGATAGAGACAGTCCTTACCCTATTCCTTTAACCCCATCCTATGACAGACGTACGAATATCCCAAGAGGAATATACGAAGGAGCTCTAGTGTATAGCATAGGGTATGGAGGTCGTGCATTATGAGGAATGCATAGTGATTATCCCTTGCTGAGGCTTTGAACATTGTAAAAAATCGAGAAAATTAATAGCCAGAGCGCTAATAAAACATAAAAAGATGTATCAGTGGATTTCCTGGTATTAAAATGTGGGAAAATCCTATATGGTTTCACCTTGAAGTAAAATGTTGCTAGCTAGCAAAGAATGGGGCCAATGAATAGAACTTCCCTTTCCACCACTAGCGTGGTATTCATAGCCTCCTACGGATATAAATCGGTCATCATTGAGGAGTAGGAATATAATGGATTGAGTCATTAGCCTATTTTTCTCAAAGCATGAAAAATATATAACCATCCCTGAAGAAAAATCATCACAAGGAAAACTCATGCCTATGAAACAAGGTGGATCACGGGTCCGAGGACTAAGTTAAACTCTGGGAAAGTGATATCACCCATTCCACCCTTTTGGTCTCTCATGGTGCATAAAAATATTCTCCTTTCTCCCCAAAATGGGGTCAAAAGTGAGAAATGTGAAAAAGTGTGTGTGTGTATACATACAAGCACGCACATAATGAGTGATATCATCATGTCCATGTCATGGGGAGGACGAGAACATATTAATGGAAGGATTGTGCACTAATTACATAAAAATATGACTAAAAATGTAAGAGATGTGCCATATTTAAGTCTTTATGAATGAATGAGGACATAAGACAATGGGATAGCTGAAGAGATAAAATATAGGATATAATAATAGATAACTTGAACGATGAACCGAATTGAACTTAAATGAAAAAATGAGTAAACGTGTCAATAGACCGCTAAATGAGAAGAAATGGATAAAGTACTATATATGTGTGTGAAAAAGTGTTTGTGTGTGTGTGAATAAAATAGGAAAAAAGGTAAAATATGAAAAACAGGACTCGAGTCCTGAGGTGAACTCAGTATGCCTACATAGCCGAAATTGGCATAAAAGGTCACATAGTGCAGTAACACGCATGGGTGGAATTTATCCAAAATCTTAAATTTTTTCAATTTTTAGTTGTTGAAAAAAGTGCACAAGTGGAAAAAGTTTAGCAAAAGGGGAGGAAAATTCAAATTTGGGGTTTAAGGATTAAACACACTATTTTTAGGGATTTATGAAGACATATTTTATGTATATATGTAATAGGAAAAGGGATAATTAAGGAAGGAAAAGTAAAACTAAAGTAAAATATATGATAAGAATAATAAAGTGCGATAAATGACACTAGTTAAGTGAGCTAGAAAACAATAGAATTAGAACTTCTATGATGCTTTGCTCTTAATTTTTGAAATGATGTAGGGTGTTTTTTTTATGGTGGTGAAATGGATGGCAAAAGTGAGATGAAAGGGATGTATGGAAATGTGGAGAGAATGTTTGGAAAATAATATTTTTAGAAGGCGACACACTGATTTTGAGGCCGAAGCTCTCTAGATTTTGATAAGGGGTACCTTAAGAATGATGACTTGGCCACCTTAAATAGGAAATTTTTAGGGTTAAGGGGTATTCTGAATATCATAGACCTAGGCTGACTTATTTGAATACCTCTTGAACTACGTGCTAAGTAAAGTACCCCTGTGTGGATCGACAAAGGGGCAGGGGTGCCGATAGGGAGTTCAAAATGGACTTTTTTGGAAAAATGAGCATAAAATGCAAACTATAAGTGCAAATCGTGCACAATCAGTACTACTGGAAAGGGTATTGAAAGACTATGGAAGTCTATTGGGAAACTCTTGATTCTTATAGTTTACCATAGTTAAACAAAACCGAAAAACACCTAGTGGCCTCTAGGTTAGGGTTTGGAGTAAAAAGGCAAGTATACACGAACCGCATGGCCGATTCATGTAGATCCATATGAACGTGATTAAAACAGAACTCGAAAGCACCCAGTGGCCACTATATTACAGTTTAGATTAAAAAGGCTAATACGCACGAACTATAATGCCGATTCATACACGGTATGAAACGTTACAAAAGGTATTCATATCCCCATGAAATTTTGTTGAGATACTCTTGATTTCAGTAGTTGACCAACTGCAATGGAGCTAGAAAGTTGTATAAGGCCTGTATGTCATGGTTTAAAGTAGTACCTAGGTTTTGAGGGTGAAAGGGATGGTGTTAGGGACCTAATAAGGTATTTAAGGGGTAGATGAATGAGGTGTTTATATATCCTCCTTGATGGGAGAGATTAGGATAAGAAAAGGTCATCGAACGATAGACACCTTTATGAAATGTTATGGGTGTTTATGATAAATGTTGTAAGGACATAAATTTCCAATTGAGTCCATGTATTGTTTTGACTTAATTCCGTGAACAAAACTGTATTTATAATATGTCATAGGGAGATTTTTATTTTGTCACGATCCCACTTGGTCTATGACGTATTGAAGAAATTGAAGACGTTGTGTCAAAGCTTCAAAGATTTAATCATGTCGATGTTTATTTGGTGCAAGTTTAATCGTCTTCAAAGTTAATTTCATTCCGAGATCACTCAGGTATGAATGCGTATAATTAATGGTGCTCGGAATTATTTTATAAAAGATAAGGATGTAATTTTTATAAAGAAAAATGTTTTTAAATGTTTTAAAAGTGTTTTAATGGTTTAAACTTCGTTTTATGATGATAAGCTCGAAATAGAGTTTGACTATTTGTATCTCTTTGATAAGAAACGTTTTTATTCGAAAGTCAAAGAAAATTAAACTTCCGTGAGGTCGCTCGAACGACATTGGATCTCGTTCGAATGAGATACAATGTCGCGCGAACGACATGCTTAAGTCGTTCGAATGACACATTTTTCAAGGGAATGTTTAAATCCTATTTGAACAGTGTTTGCATCATAATTTCGTAAGTGTACTTTCTGGAAAACAGTTTTACGAACCAGAACCTTGTTTGCACATGTTTTCTAAGGTTTAAAAGTCTTAAACACATCCTTAGAGTTTGCAAAGATCCGAGTTATAATTCTTATATGTTTACGTGATCTTGTTGCACCAAAGTTGTTTGTTCTACACATTGAACACAAAGGGTTTTGCAGTGAAGAAGCGACGAACATCGTGTTCGACATCGTAGACGTATCAAAGCCATATCGGAGGACACCGAGACATACGTGGAAGCGTGTGTTGTGGACGAAGATCATGGAAGATGGAATTTCTGCGTGGTCACTAATGAAGAACGGTTGAAGATCAGAAGGAGCGTCAAGACCCGTGGGGATCGAGTCTTAGTGTAAGGCTAATTTGTCTTTGTAAAACCATTGTTCACAGTGATTGTCTGGCTTGGGACGTCCGAGGTTTTTTTCCCATTTTGGTTTTTTTCCTCGTACATCCGGCGTTGTGAGTATTCTTTACTTTTCTTCAGTTGCTTTAATCACTAGATGCATGTTTTGGATTAATCAAGATAAAATTGGTTTAAAGTAAGAATTGGGATTTCACAACTTGGTTTGGTGCATAATTAAAAGTTGGATCTTTTTCAAAGAAAAATTGGTTTTATTTGAAAACACACATATCGGGTGAAGCCCTTATACTTTTGACTCATTTGAGTCTAGACTGTATAAGAGCTCATCTAGTTTGGAAATGGTGACAAAATAGTGTCCATCCTAGAAACCAAAGAGCTTCAGAGATTGGGTTGCTTCTTCTTTTATTCATCTTGTAATGATCCTAAGACTAGAGCCATCACTCACACACTTAGAATTTAATTCTTGCATATCATATTGCACCCTTATGTGTATTAATGTGGTGAGTGTGTTCTAATCCCTCAATTTGATTTTTAATAATTTTTTGGGAATTTTAAACTTATTTTAAACAAGGTTTTATTTAATTAAAACTTGATTTAAAAAGTTTTGGGGTTAATATCTAAATATGTATTGTTGTGTTTTTTGGCCTAAAGTTACTCTGGGTAGAAACCGAAAGCGCTAGAGACTCCAGGGTTGGCTTTGTAATTAATTTGGGATGAGCGTTTGCCTTCGTCCAATGGCCAACACTTGCTGTCCTCTGATTGGCCAGAGCTGTGTTTCTTTACTGAGACAAACCATCGCATGTTTTCAGCCCTTGGATCAACCCTTATCGATGGCCTGCATGTCGCCTGAGTGAATCCCCATGTAAACCCTTAAGCCAATTATAGCCTGTTTAATCCACCGCCTATTGTGAGCCCTTGGATTGCAGTCAAAGGAGCTTGACTCAATCTCAGCCATTGTTTTTGAACGATGGTCTGGAATCTTCTTCTCTTGCTATTTAAAGGCCTCTCATCTCACCCTTCGAAAGCTTTTGCCACTTTGAGTTTTCTCAGAAAAAGAATAGAGAGAGAGAGAGAGAAGAGAGAAGTTAGAGAGAGAAACCAGAGCCAAGTTAGAAACCCTAACTTCGTCAAATCCTTCTCCAAACCTAAACCACTTACCTCTCCAAAAACACCATAACCAAATAAACACCATCCTTAGTGTTTCTTGAGTTTATGAGAGTTCGAGTTGAGTGATTTCTGGGTTGCTGAATCCTTGTGTTCATAAAATCTTATTTCCAACTTAGACACATACTCAGATCTTGTTTCTGTTTTAATAGAAATCATAGATCTGAAGTTTTTCATGTCACAACACACTTAGTTGCATTTATTTCTCATCTTGAGAATTTCGTTGTTGTTGTTTTCTGATTAAAACTTTTTCTTACTTCCGAATCAACAAATAAATGTTTTCTAGTTTCTGTTTTTACAAAACCTAACCTGACCTAGTTGGATTCGCACTTGGAGGATTCTCAATCTCCTAAATATTTTCAAAATAGATTGAGAAAGGTCTTGACCGATTTCTTATGCAAGATCTCCGTGGAATCTGGGTTATTTTGAAAGGTCAAAAAGCTTTTTGGTTTTGTAAGAAAGAAAAATAACAAACTCACTGCATATAGACTTTATATGTGATTTGTTAGGATTGTTTGTAAGTAATAAGTGTGTGTGTGTGCATGCATGTGTTTTAGAACACTTTTCATAAACATCTTCACACTACAAACACTGAAAGTGTTGGCTATAAGATTTGGTGAACAATAAGTCGACGGTTACTGCTGAAACAAAGGAAGAGTTGACAAACTGAGAAGACTACATCAACAAACAAGATCTGCAGAAAAGTTAAGGACGCCAGAGGGTACAATCCTGAACTTGTATAGATTTGTTTTTGTGTGCATGTTAGTTAAATAGGTTGTAACTAACATATTTGTTTTAGTGATTGTTTTTGTTTTAGTCCGTAGAGGGAGTCGTGGATGTTTCCTCAAGGTTGAGGTTTTACCACGTTAAAAATCCTGAGTATTAATATTTCTACATCTTCTCATCACATTCTGTTGTGTGCTGAGTTTAAAATATTTTAAACTGTTTACTAAAACTTGTTATCAAATCTTGTCCATATCTCGTACATAATTTTTGTTAACACATCTTGTGTTCAAAATCTTTTTGATTTAAGTAAAGATTTTCTTCAACAAACTTTCGTAGTTGCTTAAATAGTTTATTTTCATAAACGGCCTTGGCAACGTTATTTCAATTGGTATCAGAGCTTTTGGTGAACTTTTTCAAAAAGATCCTGAGTTTCTGAAACTGTTTTCTCAAAATCAATCATGGACGAGAAAAATGAAAGATATGGTAACTTGACCAGACCCCCAGTCTTTGATGGAACCAATTTTTCTTACTGGAAAGTAAGAATGATTGCTTTCATTCAAGGAACCTTGGGAGATGATGTCTGGGATATTATTGAAAATGGATACTTTTATCCTACTAAACCAGCCACTAAAGGAAGTACTGAGAGGGTTAAGAAAATATTAAGTGAGTTTACTCAAGAAGAGAAACAAGTTTCTCGCAATAATAATAAAGGAAAGAATGCTATATTTATGTCTATAAACGAACATGAGTTCAAGAGAATCTCATCTTGTACCACTTCCAAGGAAGCATGGGATACCTTGATTACTGCCCATAAAGGAGACTCTAGGGTAAAAGCTGCTAAGACTCAGATGTTAATCCAACAGTATAATTCCTTAATCATGTCTGAATCGGAGTCCTTTGATGATTTCTATATGAATCTTACTGATATTGTCACTAAACTTCATGCTAATGGTATAACTTATGATAGACAAGAAATTGTGTCTAAAATTCTGAGATCATTACCACAGAAATTTGACAATAAAAGATATGCTATTGAGGAGATGTGTGATATTAATCTCACTCCTGAATTACTCAGTAGTAAATTAAGAACTGTGGGAATGGAATTGGAGTTTAAGAAACAATTGACCCACACTCATAGGAAACATACCAATTCCAATCTTAGCTTTACTTCTAAGATGACTAAGCCTGAGTTAAACACCCCTAGTAATGATTCTGATGAGGACTGTGACTTAGAAAGTCTAGATAATAAGATTTCCCTAATGTCAAAACAATTTAAGAAAATTGTTAAATTTAGAAACAGTATTGCAAATAGACAGGGCAAGTCTAATTATTCAGCTCCTTCAAATCACAAGCCTCATGAGAAACCTCATGACAAACAGAACAAGGACAATACAAGACCTCACAAAGACCTCAAGAAGACTGAATGCTATAGATGTGGTAAACAAGGTCACATTGCTCAAGACTGTAGAGTTAATTTAAATTCCCAAAACAAACACTCTAGAGACAACATATGCAAAACCTGGGATGACTCAAGTGACTCTGAAAATGAGGAACCTGAGACATCTGATGATTTTGACCCTTGTTTATCCTTCTTTGCCAAAATCATATATAATGATGATATGCCTATGCTTGATAGTGAGGATGAGTTTAGTAATTCTAGTTCTGTTGCTTTGAATCATACTTTAACTGGTTTAGATGCTTTACTTACTGAGAACATTAATACTTCCTCTTCGGGGTGTGTGAGTCAAAGGGGAATCGATACTGCTGATGTCAATGGGTGCGTGAGTTTAAGAAATGAAACCTTAGGGGTCACTTCACACACCTCACTTAGTGACTCAAATAATGATGATCTCCCAGATATACACACTCTATATACTAAAACTCTAAAGAAAAGCACTAGACTAGAAAAGATTATGAAAGATCTTACCAAAAAGCTAGAGGATCTAAGCCTAATGGTAAAATTGAATGCTGAAGAGTATACTACTCAATGCATGTCTCATGACAGTGAAGTTAAAGTGTTTGATGAAAAACTGAAAACTTTGACTGAAGCTAATGAAATTCTGGAGAAAAAATACAAAGGGACATTATTAGAATTGGAACAAACCAAAGAAAAGACAGCAACTGTTTTCAAAAAATTTACAAAATTTGAAAATAACTCTAAATGTTTTGAGGAATTCATTGTTGAATCTAAAACCAATTCTGATGATCGAACTGGTATAGAGTTTTGCCCCAATTTGAAGACACAAACAAAACATGTTGAACCTATCAAATTTGTGTCAGGAGGCAAAAGACCTATTGAAACATGTCCAGACTTTCATTCTCTAAAAACTAAGTTTGATCATCAAAACGCTAACACTGGAGATGCAAGTTGCTTTAAGCATGAAAGTTTACGAAAGGGAAAATATGTCTGCCCCCCAATTAGGAAAAGTGAACCTGCTTTCAAACCTGTGCTACCTAGGAATAAAATTCAACCTCAAAATCTCTCAAAACCTTTGTTTAGAGACTTTCCTAAGAAAAACCCCATTCTGAGCAATCTTTATTGCTCCTATTGTGATATATACGGTCACTCTTTCGATAATTGCTATGCTAAGAGACTGATTAAGCCTGTCTACAATACTTCCATGTATCAAAACTTTAACTACTCTAGGAGGAGTCGTAACAACTATGTCCTTCCCAGGCCACCAGACAAAAACTCCAACTATAGGAATAGAAAGACTAAACCTAAAAGGACATTTACTAGAAGGATTATCAGAAAATTTTCTAAATCAAATGCTCAGGAGTTTAAATTTACTCAAAATCATGCGCAAAATGTTTTTCAACAAAAATCTAATGCTCGCAAATTTTATCAAATGAGAGCTAACAAGCGCAAACTAAAAACCAGAGAAATTTGGGTTAGAAAAGATGATGTAGTACCCCATATGAAATGTAACATTGTTATTTCTGCCCTAAAAGCTGAACTTACATCTTCTGGTTGGTATTTGGATTCTGGTTGTTCCAAGCATATGACAGGTGATGATACAAAACTTTTAAATAAAACCTTTTTTGATGGTGGAAAAGTTGTTTTTGGTGATGGAGTATCATCCCAGATCATAGGCAAAGGAACTCTTAAAGAAAAAGGACTTCCTGTTCTTGAAAATGTTCTCTTAGTTAAAGGTCTTAAGGCTAATTTACTTAGCATTTCGCAATTTTGTGACTCAAACTATACTGTTACCTTTTCAAAGAACAATTGCAAGATTTTAAATGAAAAGGGAGAATGCTTAATTACAGGATTCAGGACTCCTGACAATTTTTATACTGTCATGTTTAGTTCTGAAATCTGTAATGTTGCCAGGATGGATGACAATGAGATATGGCATAATAGAATGGGTCACATTAATTACGAAAATTTGAGTAAATTGTCCTGTCAACAAATAGTTAGAGGAATACCAAAAATTAAACCTATTCATAACATTGTCTGTGGTCCCTGTCAAGAAGGAAAAATTGTTAAAGCACCTCATAAAAGGGTTAAAGATATCCTTACCTCTAATCCATTAGAACTCATCCATATGGACCAAATGGGTCCTTCTCAAACTGTTAGTCGCTGTGGACACAGTTATATCTTAGTTATGGTTGATGACTTCACCAGATTCACTTGGGTAGCTTTCTTAAAACGGAAATCCGATACTTTCCAAACTTTTTTAAAGATTCTTTTACGGATTGAGAATGAGAAAGACACTCAAGTGAATAGAATCCGAAGTGATAAAGGTGGTGAATTTAAAGACACTGGTATTGTAGAATATTGTGACTATAATGGTTACAAACATGAGTTCAGTGCTCCTAAGACCCCTCAAAAAAATGGTATAGCTGAGAGAAATAATTGAACTCTTCAAGAGATGGCACGTGTCATGCTCCATGCCAAGAACTTACCTAAGTATTTTTGGGTAGAATCTATTCGTACAGCTTGCCATCTTATTAATAGGGTCTATCTTAGAAAGAATTCCAAACAAACCCCTTATGAACTTTGGTACAATAAAAAGCCTAACCTTAAGTACCTTAGAACCTTTGGTAGTACCTGTTATGTTTGCAAAGATAGGGAACACTTATCTAAATTTGAGAGTAGGGGAGATAAAGCCATATTCTTAGGTTATTCACCTAACAGTAGAGCTTATCGAGTGTATAATCTTCGCACTAAGACCTTAATGGAATCTATAAATGTAATTGTTAGTGACACTACTATAGAAAGCAAGACTAGTGAATTAAATATAGAAGAAGAATCATCAAATGTTTTAGAAAATGACTCTTCTGAAATAGATAATTCATTACCTATTGAGTCACCTGAAGTACCTAACTGGGTTTCTAAAGACCATCCCATAAACAATGAAGTTGGTAACCCTAGTGAGCCAGTACGTACAAGATCCCAACTTAGAAATTATGCTCTTTATGCATGCTTTGTTTCTCTTGTGGAACCAAAGAATGTAAATGAGGCATTGAATGACACTCACTGGATTTATGCTATGCAGGATGAACTTTTACAATTTGTCATTCATGATGTATGGTATCTTGTTCCACGTCCTGATCACAAAAAGGTTATTGGTACTCGTTGGATTTTCAAAAATAAAACTGATGAAAATGGGATAGTAATTAGAAATAAAGCTAGAGTAGTTGCTCAAGGTTATTCCCAAATAGAATGAATTGATTTTAACGAGACCTTTGCTCCTGTCACTCGTTTGGAATCCGTTCGTCTGCTTCTTGCTATAGCCTGTCACATGCATTTTACATTATATCAAATGGATGTTAAATCTGCATTCCTTAATGGAATACTTTCCGAGGAAACCTATGTAGAACAACCTAAAGGGTTCATTGACCCTAATTATCCTAATCATGTATTTCGGTTGAAAAAGGCTTTATATGGTCTTAAACAAGCTCCTAGAGCTTGGTATGAGCGCCTGTCCAGTTTTCTGCTGGATAAAGGTTTCAAAAGAGGTGGAAATGACCAAACCTTATTTGTCAAACATTTTGGCAAACACATTACTATCGCTCAAATCTATGTAGACGATATCATATTTGGATCTACTTCTACCTCAGAAGTAAAATCTTTTGCTGAAATTATGAGTAAGGAATTTCAGATGTCCCTTATGGGGGAGTTACAGTTCTTCCTAGGACTCCAAGTCAAACAACAACCAGATGGATTGTTTCTTTTGCAGACTAAGTACGCATTAGAGATAGTTAAAAAATTTGGCCTCGAGAGTGCTAAAAGTGCTAAAACGCCTATGAGTACTACAGAGAAATTATCTAAAGATGAAAATGGAAAATCTGTAGACTCTACTTTATATCGTAGTATGATTAGCACATTACTCTATCTGACTGCCTCGCGTCCTGATATCATGTATGCTGTGTGTTTGTGCGCGATATCAAAACAACCCCAAAGAGAGCCATTTAAACTCTGTTAAACGGATAATTAAATATGTTAAAGGCACTCCAAATTTAGGAATTTGGTACACGAATGACACACCGAGCACTATTATTGGGTACACTGATGCTGATTGGGCTGGTTGTACTAATGATAGTAAAAGCACTTCAGGCGCATGTTGTTATATTGGTAATAACTTGGTAGGATGGAGTAGTAAAAAACAGAACTGCACATCTCTCTCGACTGCGGAATCTGAATACATAGTCGCCAGTAGCTGTTGTGCCCAATTGTTATGGCTTAAACAAATTCTAACTGATTATGGTATTCTAGAACCCACACTTCATCTCTATTGTGATAATCAAAGTGCGATTAATATTTCTAAGAACCCAGTTCAACACTCGCGAACTAAGCACATTAAACTAAGACATCACTTTATTCGTGAATTAGTTGAAACCAAGGAATTAGAAATCAATTATCTTTCTACTGATCTACAACTTGCAGATTTGTTTACCAAACCTCTTGATTATAATAGATTCATTTCTTTACGTAAATCTATTGGTATGATTTGTGTTGAGTAAATACCTGTTATATTTTCCAAGTTCCTTCCCTTTGTCCATTTGAGGCAAAATGGGGGAGAAATTTGAGTCTACTGCATATACTAAAAAGCTTAATCTTAGTAATTCTTTGCAGGTATTCTTCTTGTACAGTCATTCTCTTCTGTAATAATAGGATGTTAAACTGTATATAGTTGAGTTATGTAATTTTTGCTTTCTAGGATTTGGGTAGATAGAACTTTTATAGGAATAGGATTTTCTTATTTGTTGTCACCCTACGAGTTCTAGATGACTCAAAGGAGATTTTGTCTCATATTTCCAAAGGGGGAGATTGAAGCCCTTATACTTTTGACTCATTTGAGTCTAGACTGTATAAGAGCTCATCTAGTTTGGAAATGGTGACAAAATAGTGTCCATCCTAGAAACCAAAGAGCTTCAGAGATTGGGTTGCTTCTTCTTCTATTCATCTTGTAATGATCCTAAGACTATAGCCATCACTCACACACTTAGAATTTAATTCTTGCATATCATATTGCACCCTTATGTGTATTAATGTGGTGAGTGTGTTCTAATCCCTCAATTTGATTTTTAATAATTTTTTGGGAATTTTAAACTTATTTTAAACAAGGTTTTATTTAATTAAAACTTGATTTAAAAAGTTTTGGGGTTAATATCTAAATATGTATTGTTGTGTTTTTTGGCCTAAAGTTACTCTGGGTAGAAACCGAAAGCGCTAGAGACTCCAGGGTTGGCTTTGTAATTAATTTGGGACGCGCGTTTGCCTTCGTCCTATGGCCAACACTTGCTGTCCTCTGATTGGCCAGAGCTGTGTTTCTTTACTGGGACAAACCATCGCATGTTTTCAGCCCTTGGATCAACCCTTATCGATGGCCTGCATGTCGCCTGAGTGAATCCCCGTGTAAACCCTTAAGCCAATCACAACCTTTTTAATCCACCGCCTGTTGTGAGCCCTTGGATTGCAGTCAAAGGAGCTTGACTCAATCTCAGCCATTGTTTTTGAACGATGGTCTGGAATCTTCTTCTCTTGCTATTTAAAGGCCTCTCATCTCACCCTTCGAAAGCTTTTGCCACTTTGAGTTTTCTCAGAAAAAGAATAGAGAGAGAGAGAGAGAAGAGAGAAGTTAGAGAGAGAAACCAAAGCCAAGTTAGAAACCCTAACTTCGTCAAATCCTTCTCCAAACCTAAACCACTTACCTCTCCAAAAACACCATAACCAAATAAACACCATCCTTAGTGTTTCTTGAGTTTATGAGAGTTCGAGTTGAGTGATTTCTGGGTTGCTGAATCCTTGTGTTCATAAAATCTTATTTCCAACTTAGACACATACTCAGATCTTGTTTCTGTTTCAATAGAAATCATAGATCTGAAGTTTTTCATGTCACAACACACTTAGTTGCATTTATTTCTCATCTTGAGAATTTCGTTGTTGTTGTTTTCTGATTAAAACTTTTTCTAACTTCAGAATCAACAAATAAATGTTTTCTAGTTTCTGTTTTTACAAAACCTAACCTGACCTAGTTGGATTCGCACTTGGAGGGTTCTCAATCTCCTAAATATTTTCAAAATAGAATGAGAAAGGTCTTGACCGATTTCTTAAGCAAGATCTCCGTGGAATCTGGGTTATTTTGAAAGGTCAAAAAGGTTTTTGGTTTTGTAAGAAAGAAAAATAACAAACTCACTGCATATAGACTTTATATGTGATTTGTTAGGACTGTCTGTAACTAATAAGTGTGTGTGTGTGCATGCATGTGTTTTAGAACACTTTTCACAAACATCTTCACACTACAAACACTGAAAGTGTTGGCTATAAGATTTGGTGAACAATAAGTCGACGGTTACTGCTGAAACAAAGGAAGAGTTGACAAACTGAGAAGACTACATCAACAAACAAGATCTGCAGAAAAGTTAAGGACGCCAGAGGGTACAATCCTGAACTTGTATAGATTTGTTTTTGTGTGCATGTTAGTTAAATAGGTTGTAACTCACATATTTGTTTTAGTGATTGTTTTTGTTTTACTCCGTAGAGGGAGTCGTGGATGTTTCTTCAAGGTTGAGGTTTTACCACATTAAAAATACTGAGTATTAATATTTCTACATCTTCTCATCTCATTCTGTTGTGTGCTGAGTTTAAAATATTCTAAACTGTTTACTAAAACTTGTTATCAAATCTTGTCCATATCTCGTACATAATTTTTGTTAACACATCTTGTGTTAAAATCTTTTTGATTTAAGTAAAGAGTTTCTTCAACAAACTTTCGGAGTTGCTTAAATAGTTTATTTTCATAAACGGCCTTGGCAACGTTATTTCATCGAGTACTCTTTCAAATTGGAATCAGAGCTAGAAAACATTTTTATTTCTTTTGTGATCCCGTGTGTTTTCAAAGATGGATTCAGTATATAATGAGATGTGCTTTAAAATCTATTGATGAGTGAGTTTGGCTTGCAGTTGAAAAAGGTTGGACACCCCCTGTCACTATTGTAGGTGAAGTCACTAGTTTAAAGCCTGTTGAGTCATAGACCGAAATGGATCAAAGACTTGCACAATATAATTCTAAGGGTTTGCACGTTATTTCTTCACATGTCACACATGAAGAATATAACAGAATTATGACTTGCGAAACATCAAAAGAGGCTTGGGATATTTTGTCACTCACTCATGAGGGCACTAGCATGGTTTGGGCGTCAAAACTTCAAAATCTCACTACACAGTTTGAGACCATTAGGATGTTAGAGAGTGAGACCTTTGATGAGTTTTATGCTACGTTGTCCAATATTGTCAACTCGTCTTTTAACCTAGGTGAGAAAATTCCCAAAAACCGTGTCATTAAGAAAATCCTTAGGCCGTTGCCTAGTAGGTTTGATGCGAAAGTGACCATTTTAAACTCCTTGGGTAGGTTAGAGTCAACGAAACAAGAAGATATTATAGGTAACTTACAAACCTATGAAATCGACATGATTACCTCCAAGCAAGTGCCTAAGAAAGAAAAGGGTATTGCTTTGAAAACCCGAAAGGAAGAAATTAAAGTTTGGATTCCGATTCCGATTCCGATTTTGAGGATGTTGCTTTGTTGGCAAAGAAATTTAAAAAAATTATTAAGTTTCAAAAGCAATCGAAAGATGCCAAGAAATTTGAAAAATTCAAGAACAAAAAAGTAGATCCCACCTCTAAGGATAAGTTTGAGAAGCCTAAGAGAGATGATTCGGATAAGTGTTTTGGGTGTGAGGGGTACGGTCACAAGGTTAAGGAGTGTCCCACTAGACTTAAGAAAGAGGGCAAGCAGCCCATTGTCTATAATGCCACCTTAAGTGACAGTGAACCGGAAGAGGGAGAGAGTTCCCCCATTGAGCGTAACTTTACTGCGTTTATGGCATGTCATATGAACGACGATGACAATACTCATGTGAATGACACTTCCGAGGAGGTTTTGAGTGTATCCCATGTTAGTGAGGGTGAAGAGAGTAACGAGGAGGAGATTGATGTGAAAGAATTGCAAAATGCGTTTAATGAGTTGTATGCCAAAACGGTGAAGGTAAAAAAGGCTAACTCAAAATTGCAATCTAAGTTGAATGAGTGTGCCATAGAAAATAATGATAGTTTGATTGAGGATCTTAGGGAACGGGAGAAGAAGTTTAGGGAGAAACTAGAGTTTGTCGAAAAAGAGAGAGACAATCTCCATGGTTTGATGGAGTCCTTGAAAAATGAGATTTTAGAGTTTGAGGAGACTAGGCATTTACTCAAGTCTAGGATTCACGAGTTGGAGGAGAGATTGAAAGACTCATCTAGAGTCATGTTTGATTTGGAGGCTAGGTCGGAGAAGTTAGATAAGATCCTAGGCACTGTCCAAATTAAGAGAGATAGGGGAGGTATAGGTTTTGGTGAGAGAATTGTTCCCATTTCCCCCGCACGTGTGAGAAACACTAGGTTAGTTAGAAAAGGTCCACATAAAGGTAATCATTTCCACCACCGCTTATCTTGCACATTTTGTGGTAGGAAAGGTCACCTTAGGCGTTATTGTTACGACCTTAGACAAGCTCCTAGGAAGTTTAAGAATAAAGTTTCCCGAGTTACCCAAACACCCATGCATATTTTTACACCTACTTGGGTTAGGAAATCGGATTTAGTGGGTTTAGGAATTAAACTTCATGATTCTCGTTTGGGTGCACTTAATTCTTCTCATGCTAAATCTAAAGGATGATAGTGTTGCCATGTTTGTCATATGCTAGTTTGCTTCATGATATATTCATTGCTAGTATTATGACATGTGTATCATTTTGTATTATAGTTTTCATTTGTTTGAGTCCTATTTGAAAAATATAAAAAGATTTTGTTTTTTGAGAAAACTTTTGAAAATCCAAAAAGATTTTGCTTTTCTTTGAGTCAAAATATGTTTGAAAAGCCAAAAAGATTTTCAATTTTTTGTTTTTGAGTTTACATGTTTTATGTGGCATATTGGTGTGCTTGGACCCCCCCCCCCCCCCCCCATCGTTTCATTATCCATGTGGCTAGGACATTTGGTCATTAATATCGATGCTTAGAATGATCTTAACCATTGTTTATATGAGGTTGTTTCGAAGTTGATATGCATCTTGATTCGACTTTGTATATATACCAACATTGCACACATGCATTAGTTTATATGGATGTTTGACTTCTCTTGCATATTTGAATTTGGTGAGGCATTCTTATCTCAATCTTGTCATCTATGCGTAAGTAAACTTAAGGAGAAGCGTGCATGTAATAACCGTTTACCGTGAGGATTTAAAATTGGTAAAAATTATGAGTGATTCACGGGAAAGGGATGCGAGAGTTCAAAATTAACTCGTCGTGAAAGCCACCATTTAAAAGAGCCCAAAAGAAAATGCAATATGCTAAGAAAAGGGCCAATAAGATTTTCTCTAAGTTTAGAATGATAGAAACCTCAAAAGAACTTGAAAAAGTATATTTATATGAGGGTGTTTGGTTGGAGAAAATTTAAACGGGTTTGCACATCTAATCTTAATGTTGAAACATTGCAATTTGACGCTATTGTTTGTAGAATCGTCAAAATTCTGGATTTGCGTGCATGTAGTATGTTTAGTTCATTAAGCTCACACTTTAATTGTCATATAGCTATGATAAAGTTTGATGATTTATCTCTATCAATTAGAGCTTCTTGATCATTTCGATGTGTTGGAATTGTGACTCATTTGTTGTAGTTTCATGCCCATTCATTCCATGTCCATGTTTGAGCACATCGGTACTATGTTTGCATGTAACTCGCATTTTTATGTTTTTATGAGTCTTTGCGTTTTGTGTTAAAAACTTACTTTTTTAGCACTGTTTTGCTTCTGTCACTCCCTTCCTGGAATTTTTTTGTGGAAATTTTTTCACTGAGAATACTTTGTAATATTTTTGGAAAATTTTGGAAGGTCGCGCGAAATCGTTCAAACGATATCTCATCTCACGCGAGTGACTTATGTCCTTCGTTCGAGCAACTTCCTCATCTCGTTTGAGCGAAGTCCCTGGCTCGTTCTAACGACAGGGTGAAAAATGGCTTCTGATTGGTTTACAGTCCTCTGGCATAATTTGATATATTTTTGGTACTGCAGGAAGCCTTTTTCGAATTAATTGGTTTATATGCAGGTCCTTCTATGTTCCAATTTGGTATTTTGGCATATATAACCGTTTATCACACTTGATTTGACTGGTATATTCTTTGTGTGATTCCTTGGTTTACTAGCTACTGATTTATCATTGCATGATATTTTTAGTTGGTTGTTTCATGTTTATCTAGCGGTTTTCGTTTTGCAAAATTGGTATCAACTTGATTCTATTTGGTATCCTATTGTCATGCTAGATATTTCATATTGGTTTATCTTTTCACCAGATTATCTATTCGAGACAAAAAGGGGGAGAGATTTGGTATGTGATGTAGGGGGAGATTTGTTGAGCTCTTATATTTGTTTCAAATTCGTTAATTGGTAATTGGTAACAAATTGATAAATTGGTATCAAAGCATTTGCCCACATGTTTCAAATGATATACTCTTATTGACTATATAAATTGGTTTCATTTGATCCTCCATACTTCACTTGGTATTTGTTTGTCTGTTTCATGTGTGTAGGCATGCGTCAGTGATTCGAGATTTCAAGTCTACATCACATTCAGACAGTTCATGCTTGTCGATGCTACATATACTAGTCCGTGTAATGTAATTTTTGACTTTGGGTTTATGGGATAGGATTTAGGCGGCATACGGCTTGACGGCCCAATTAGGCACTTCAGTGGTTTAGTTTTCTCCCGAAATAGTCAAAGGGGGAGATTTGTAAGGACATAAATTTCCAATTGAGTCCATGTATTGTTTTGACTTAATTCCGTGAACAAAACTGTGTTTGTAATATATCATAGGGAGATGTTTATTTTGTCAAGATCCCACATGGCCTATGACGTATTGAAGAAATTGAAGACGTTGCGGAAAAGCTTCAAAGATTTAATCATGCCGATGTTTATTTAGTGCAAGTTTAATCGTCTGCAAAGTTAATTTCATTCCGATATCACTCAGGTATGAATGCGTATAATTAATGGTGCTCAGAATTATTTTATAAAAGATAAGGATGTAATTTTTATAAAGAAAAATGTTTTAAATTTGTTAAAAGTGTTTTAATGGTTTAAACTTCGTTTTATGATGATAAGCTCGAAATAGAGTTTGACTATTTTGTATCTCTTTGATAAGAAATGTTTTTATCCGAAAGTAAAAAAAAGTCAAACTTCTGCGAGGTCGCTCAAACGACATTGGATCTCGTTCGAATGAGATACAATATCGCGCGAACAACATGCTTAAGTCGTTCGAACTCTACATTTTTCGAGGCAATGTTTAAATCCTATTTAAACACTGTTTGAATCATAATTTCGTAAGTGTGCTTTCTGGAAAACAGTTTTAAGAACCAGAACCTTGTTTGCACATGTTTTCTAAGGTTTAAAAGTCTTAAACACATCCTTAGAGTTTGCAAAGAGCCAAGTTATCATTCTTTTATGTTTATGTGATCTTGCTGTACCAAAGTTGTTTATTCTACACATTGAACACAAAGGGTTTTTCGGTGAAGAAGTGATGGACATCGTGTTCGACATCGTAGACGTATCAAAGCCATATCGGAGGACACCGATACATACGTGGAGGCGTGTGTTGTGGACAGAGATCGTGGAAGATGAAATTTATGCGTGGGCACTAATGAAGAACGGTTGAAGATCAGAAGGAGCGTCAAAACCCGTGGGGATCGAGTCGTAGTGTAAGGCTAATCTTTCTTTGTAAAATCATTGTTCATAGTGATTGTCTGGCTTGGGCCGTCCGAGGTTATTTTCCCATTTTGGTTTTTTTCCTCGTACATCCGGCGTTGTGAGTATTCTTTACTTTGCTTTACTTGCTTTAATCACTATATGCATGTTTTGGATTAATCAAGATAAATTTGGTTTAAAGTAAGAATTGGGATTTCACAACTTGGTTTGGTGCATAATTAAAAGTTGGATCTTTTTCAAAGAAAAATTGGTTTTATTTAAAAACACACATATCAGGCACTCTTTCAAAGGTCAGATTCTGAGGACCTAAGGAACGTAAGCGACCAATATAGAGGGTTGATTCCTCTACTTAGTGTTTAGGGTAACATCATTGGAATAAGGAGTAAGAAGTGATAGATTTTTGGGGTTGAAGTTAATTTTACAGACCTAAATAAGGAAAGTGACATGATTTAGAGAGTCGGGACTCATTCTAAACGTATAGCTCAATTCCATAGACCTAAAGAGTGAAAGTGACCATATTCATAGGGTGGAGGCTAATTATTTGGACTTAGGTCAATTTTGTAAACTGAAAGAGTGAAATCAACTAGATTTAGAGGGATTGGGCCAATTTTTGAGGCCTAGGTCAATTTTACAGTTGTAAAGAGTGAAAGCGACCTGGTTCAAACTGTTGAGGACAATTTTGCAGACCTGGGCCAATTTTATAAACCTAGAGAGTGAAACTGACCTTCTTCTAAGTGCCAATACCATTTTGGTGGGTCGAAGCCAATTCTACAAACCTAAAGAGTGAAAGTGATATGATTTGGAGTATCAAGGATAATTCTAGGTTAATTATACAAACCAAAAAAGTGAAATTGACCTAATTTAGAGGGTCAATGCTAATTCTGTAAGCCTGGGTCAATTATACAGGCCTAAAGAGTGAAAACGACATGTTTTTTTAGGGTTAAGGATAATTCTATGGGCCTAGGTCAACTCTATGGACCTAAAGAGTGAAAGCGATGTGATTGAGAGGGTCGAGGCCAATTTTATGGGCCTAAGTTAATTCTAATAACCTAAAGAGAGAAAGAGACCTTATTTTGAGGGTCGATGCCAATTCTGCAGACTAAAAGACTGAAAGTGACTTGCAACTAAGGGTTATGGCCAATTATGGAGGCCTAGGTCAATTTGGTAGGCCTACAAAGTTAAAGTGACCTGATTCAGAGGGTCGGAGGAAATTTTATGGGTGTTAGTCAATTTTCTTCACCTAAAGAGTGAAATCAACCTGATACAAAGGGTCGACGCCGATTCTGTGGACATATGTCAAATATGCGGACCTAAAGAGTGAAAGAGAGTTGATTTAGATGGTCAATGCCAATTATATGATCCCAAGTTAATTATATGGACCTAAGGATTGAAAGAGACCCGATTCTGAGGTTTGATACCAATTTGGTGGGCCATGGTCAATTCTACCGACCTAGAGAGTGAAAGAGGGATGATTTAGAAGGTTAAGGTGCATTATGCGTCCTGGATCAATTCTGCATGCCTAAAGAGTGAAAGCGAGATGATTCAGAGGGTCGAGGCCAATTCAGCGGGTGCAGGTCAATTATGCGGTCCTAAAGGATTGAGAATGATTTTTGCGATAATGTGAGATTGATAAATTTTTTATTGATTTTTGTGAAAATAATTGTGATTTTGATGGATTTTAATAATTTGGACTTCTTGAGGGAATTTTCGGCCAATGTTTTAAGCAGTTTTTGGAAATATTTTTACAATACTTAATGTTTATACTGATAAGCGTAGGCAGCGGTGTGCCTATCAACATATTACAAGGACTTCACGAAATTTCTGGGATTATGAAAGGGTATTACCTATAGGCATGACTAGGGGCTGCCAATCAACATACCCCACGGTACCTTATAAAAGTAGGTGGGTGTATAATTTTCAACACTTCTAAAAAATGAAATTATCTCTCTCTCTCTCTCTCTCTCTTTCTCCCTAAATTTGTCTTAGATGCCTTTCCTTCGAAAGGACTCATGGAAGGAATGGAGAATGAACCACTTATGACCACCAATGATTGGGTCGATTTATAGTGGCGTCATGCGAAGGTGATGGTTCCTCCCAATGAAATTCATATGATAACTTCAAGATCATGACTAAAGAGTGGATCTTGCTAATGTAATCTTGGAATCATCTCTCCTTGAGGGTAAAGAATCTGATCGGTTAATTGTGTGTTTGCACTTATTTTTTTATTTATTATTTATTAAATTTTTATTTTTAGGGGGGGGGGGGTTTAAGGAGCTTTACTTGTGTGTAGGTGGATATTTTATCATTGGGGATCCCCTCTCGTGGTTCAATGAGGACTAAGACTGAGTGGACGAAGCTCAACGGGGTGGTGAAGTTAATGGTAAAGGCTAGCGGGTTTTATTCTCTGCCAGGGGCCTTGGATGAGATGTTGAAGTCTTCAGTGATGTTGTGTGCTTTGGGTAAGATATGGTGGTACACTACTCAAAAACTCCATTTGGGCATGGGAGATATGCCAGTCACTTCGACGATTGTTCATTAGTTGATGAGGTTGGAGTGTGAGGGCCACATATCATAGTAAACTAGACATTACAGATTTCTGAGGTTGCAATTTAAGCTACCATGGGGATATAAGGCGGACTATTTTTGGGTAATCTATCAAGATATTAGTGTTTAAGGACACCTTTATGGCCAGACGAATTGACATTACCGACGAGAGGCATGTGAGGAAGGCTGCCCATTTAATTATTTTTCATTTGTTGGGGGATTAGTGGTGCCGATAAGTGAGGATGTCACCCATCGATGGTTTCTTACTATTCTGCGGGTTATCTCTGAGATTCACTTGCATGACGGGGGAAGCTTCATGTTGGCGTCCCTATATACTTCGCTAGATGCTTTCAGTAAGTCTACTCACTAAAATTTTATGTGAAACATGTACCTCATGGAGGTCACTTTTAGATACCTCTCTTACTTTTTTTCTTTTCTTCTTATTTTTAATATATGAGAAAATATTTTGTTCCCTTCTGCTGATGTGAGGTGAGTGAGGCGGGGGAGTTATTGAGGATGTACCGATGGAGGAGATCGACTAGAAAGTTGAAGGAGTTCCTAGAGTTGAACGATAGATTACGTTAGGTTTAGGCTTTATCTTTTCTAGATTTTTTGTATTGTTTTCATTTGGTTTTTATTTTTGATGACTGCCTTTTATTTGTGAACATGTGACGTTATATCCTTAGAATCTGGCTTTAGGGGCTGCTGGGGTTACGGATGTTCAAGCCCATATGAAGAGACTAATGGCACACGAGTTTGGGTATGTCTGGCATGTAGGAAAGAGGGTGGTAAGGCAAGTGATGGAGGGTGAGGTAGAGGTTCCACCATCAAAACCTCCCGAGTACACGCGAAAGGTGAAAGAGATGTGTCATGAGGCGAGGATGGCAGCGAGTGACGGAGAGCCCTATATGCTCTAAATGAATGTCAAAATAGGGTACAATTATCTAGTCTTGGAGACTAAGTTATTGATGTCATCGTCTATCTAAGATATGGGGGGCGTGCCCCCAACTATCAACATGACCTAGGACGGGTAACATTATGCTGGTCTGTTCTGCGCATACCTCGGGGAGTGGTGTAATAACAGAGATGGAGAATATTTTCATCCAAAATTTCTCCATCTTACCTCATCCAATTGAGTAGTAGAAAAGTTTTCTATCATCTAAAAATGGATTCAAGTTTTTCTCTTAGCTAGTTGAAATCCAATCCAAGATAACAAATAATCATTAAGTAATATATACAAATAAATAGATATGGACGTGTTGATAAGAAGATTAACACCAATAATTACGTGGTTCAACACTCAATAATGAGCCTATGTTCACAGGTAGTCTTTTTGCATTTGTATTGGATTAGTACAAATGTGTTGTCTTTTTGCTCAGTCAGTAAGAATGTCAAAGTATCTCGCTTTCTCTCAGTGAGATAGTTAGTTGGTTTCCCTCCCTGATCGTAATAGGTGATCTAATTTTATAGTGAACCCCTATGAGGGAATGTCTAATGGACAATATAGGCTAGGTGGGGGCATCTGATGAAAGGAGCACTCACTAATAGTTTAATGTTTTACTCATGTAGGGAAGGATCATCATATGCTATTCATATACCACGCCATGCACATATTATTGGCCATTCTTTAACCATGTCACTAATGTTACAAGCTCTCAGTTGGACTGGATGGCATCTACCCATTCAGCCCAGGTGGAAAGGAGTTTGAGTTCTTTATTGATCCGAGGTTCTTCCTTGGTATGCTTTACACAATTCTCTTTATATCATGAGATTTTATACAAATGCGGAATAACAAGACCCCCAAGAATTTCCGCATCACTATCAAGAAGTGGTCTAAGTTTTTACAAATGGTCATGGGTGAACATATCTTGCTCTATAGGTGGATAAATATACTACTTTACCGGCCGAGTTGATTGACTTGTATGTTTTCTGGATGAAATTTCCAGTTGACTAATGTTTTCCACGTGTCGATAATCTAGCGGTTCTTCTTTTAAGGCGCATTTGATGTATGCATTTTTGTAGTTATAAATGCAGAACAAAAATTAATTTTAACTTTTCAAATTCAGTATTGAATTATCTTAGAGAGAGAAAAGGTTGATCGTGTGGTTTTGAGGACTTTCATAACTTGCCTTCTAGTTCATATAGAATCATCAAGTATTCTTTGCGTAATCTTTCTCAAATATTTTACTACTCTTTCATTTTGGGTTTTCACGTTGTGTTGATGGATTTCTATCTAGGGTTTTTTCATTTCTAGGGTTTAGTGAAGGTTCGACCTAACACCCTGCATAAGTGACTTGTCGAGAATTTGAAAGCACATCGATTTGAATAAGCTTTACCCTGGTGCTTTTTCTAAGAGATTTACCACTATATTCCAGGTTCTTAAACTCGAGGACGATCCACCAAACCATACTTTTATCCCCAACTTTAGTTCTTCCACTGTGTCATCAAGAAATCCCCAAAGTTATGAGTAAAGTATATTAAAATTTCATACTTCAAAGAGAGTTGATATTGTTAACATAAGAGTTGCAAGAGAAAATTACGTTGATATGAGTAACACCGTTTCTTCTGACCATTTTAATTCTAAGGAGAAAGATTTGATGGCTAACCATTTGAGGTTCCTTTAATAGCCAAAAATGTAAAACTAAGATAGGTTCGCACCACCTCTAATGATCATATAGCTTCTAATGTAATATGGTACAAGAGTGATATACGACTTGTATGTGGTTAACTTGAGAGTTTTATACTCCATACCAGATGATGTAACATTTAGGATTACTAAACTAGAGGAAAGGTATTATGATAGGAGAATTGCTAATGAGTTTTTTTTTCCTCATTGGGATCTTTGAGTTGTAGTTCGTCTCTCCTTCAATCCCTCAATAATATTAATCTTAAAGGGCTATGAAGTGACTCTTCGCTAAGTTCCTCCAAACTCCTACAGGTATATAGTAGGCACCATGATATACTGGAACAAGTATTAGGGGTTTGACTTAAATTGAGACATATTGAGGTTTTTGTAGGGTTTAAAGCATAACCATAAACCCCAGGGTTTACAAATTTTCTCCCAGGTTTCCAAACCAGCAATAACAATTGGAATACTCAATTTTCAACATTTTTGGTGCATGGGATTTATTTTCCAATGGCCTAGATGGAGGGATCGGCATTCCCAATGATTGGTGCCCCTCAATTTTGATTTCCAAAAATTCCCCTTAATGGACAAGAGTTTGGGGAGGTTAATTAGACAGATCTTCACTTTGAACCCTAATTACTTTGAGGATGAATATTTCCCTAGGAATTTTAGGGCCATGATAAATTATCTGAGCATCAATACAATCAATATTAACAAAAGTAATTCTAATGATGATGTAGAAAGTTTTGAGGAAGATGAGGAATATGTGATGGAGGTCGACTAGGTTAAAGATGAAGAAGCCGACCAGGTGGTCGAAGAAGGTGAGACATTTTCGTAAGTCTTAGGTCGTCTTTATTTTTTAGTTGCTTCTATAATTTATGTCAAGATGATTATTAACTGAGTTTATCCATGTTTTGGCATAACTTCAACTCCAACTCTCTTTTTATGGATCCAAAAAATGTTTATAGGGACATAGTAAAGGAAATGCAATCTAAATAACACGAAGAACTGACTTAGCTAGAAGGTCCTAAAAAGTTAAGGAAGAGGCTTAGACTAAACAAAGGAATGATGATACATCTCAGCTAACAAATCCCAAAGTAGTAAAGTTGTCCATTGAAGACATTAAGAGGAATAAAGTTAATGATAAATGCAAGGGTAAGGTCTCCGAGGTGAGGCAAAAAAAAAAGAAAAGGCCATTGGATGGCCGTCAATCAAGGATACAAAATTATCCAAGCCTAATGCTAAAGAGATACGTTTTATCGATGGTTGACTAGCTCAATGACTATTCAAGACAGGGAAATCTTCGTCTCCTTATGGTCCTATTGAGCCTTACGAGCTTGAACCTCTGATGAAAAAGGATAAATTCTTAAAAAATCAAGACTCCATCCTTCTGAATGATGCTAATACTCTTGAAGGCATGGGCTATGTTGGTTATAGCCTTAATTTTATGTTCATGCAATCACTATATGTCGACATCCTTTGGAACTTTTCTTCCCATAAGGCATTTGGACCAAGTTGAATAAACTCATCTTTTATTATTCTTCTCCCAACTGATCTCATTTCCTTCAAATAATTTGTTTCACAGTGTAACATGGTCACTACCATTTTGAGGGAGAAAGCTAAGTCTTCCTTTAAAACCTATAATGAACTCAGTATTGCTAAGGAGGGAGTTTAAGAAAAAATCAAATCTCTTGAGGTCGATCTATTTAAGAAATATACTAAGCTTTAAGAAGATGATGTCCTGGTGATGAGTAACGTGAAAGTGATCTGAAAGGCTAAAGAAGAGATCATGCCTTTGAAATAAGATCTTAAATCTTCCAAGTACTACCTTGATGTTTTAAAAATTCAACTCTATATGGATTTCATTACAGTTTTCATAGATAGGTAACAAACAGTGAAGGCCTTTAAGGATTTCGAGTAATATATCACCAATAAAAGCATGACCTTTCTCAATGGACGTGAAAAACTAAAAAATAGGGTAGCTAAATCTGCCTTTATCAATGAATGTGATGAACTAAAATACGATAGATAAAGATTACCTTGATATTACTGAAGTCATCATGCTTTAGGATGGCGATGATGATGAAACAAAAGCCTTGGAAAAATATTATCCTCTCGAAGAGCCGATGCAGGGCTATCTTCATATGATGAACTCCGAATCCTCGAGGAGAAAAAGGTTATTGAAGAGGAAACTCCTGTTGTTCGGAAACCATAGTTGGACTAAAAAGACGTTGTTGCTTAGCCTTAATCTTTTTATCTTTTTGTATTTTTTTGGAAAATATTATTCATCGTTGAATCATGTGAATAAAGAACAATGTTTTTGAAAAATTTATATATTACTATCAATGATAGTTATTTATATCGTTAATTATGTACTATATTTTTTTTTCAAATATTCTTTATTTGTAGATTTTCATGATTAGATCTAGTCAGTCTTGTATTTTAATATAGGTTTTATTTTAGGTCTTGCTAGTATTTCTTAGTCTCGGCTTACTAGTTCCCTATGGACGAACTATTTTATTTTCTTAATTAGGAAAGTTATGTGGTTGGATCTTATTGTGACACCCTTTTCAAAGCATTTTGCACAGTCAAAAACGTCCATTGAATAATTAGGTTAGCTTAGGCCGACCTGATCTAAAAAAAATTAAGCAGTCAAAGACATGCTTTTTGTCAATTAGGAAACATATATGGTCGAATCTTTATCCACCACCTCTTTGAAATATATTGTGTAGTTAAAGACGTGTAGTGCTTAATTGGATTAGCTTCAGCAGATTTGATCTATATTTTTTTAACAGTCAAAGACGTGCTTTTGGTCAATTTAGAAATGTATGTGGTAGGATGTTGTCACCACAACCTCTTCCAAGTATTTTATGTAGTTAAAGACATGAAGTGATCAATTGGGTTGGCTTTGGATGACCTGATCTATAATTTTTTGAGAATTAAAAGATGTGCCTTTGTTATATACCTTAAGGTGTCTTCGATTGAAACCTTAGCACCATATTTTTGAACAAATTTTGAATGCATGCTTACAAGAATTTGATAATCATAAAATTGAAATAAAGATAACATGTATGTTCATATACTAACTTATTCTCATGTAAGTTTGGCATCCTCCAACTGCATCCTCTTCTTTAATTACTGAAAGATTCCTAATGATAACACCATTTGCGGTTCTCAAAACTATAAGTTTTTTTGAATGGGTCCCCTTCTAGAGTTTTAATCCGATAAATGTTAGGTCGTACAACATTATCCATATGGTAGGGACCATATTAGTTTACCTCCAACTTGTTCGACTTTTATTTAAGATTGTTTAAGATGAAGTACTCTTCCTTAATTAGTTCTAGGTTTGACTCATTTGTTATAGAATTTTGTTATGAGCTATTGATAGGCTGTTACCCGAACTATTTTTTTTCCCTAACTTCATCTATCCAGTCTACTTACAAAATCACTTTTATGGGAATCGAAGTTAAGGACCTTGTGGAATGGGAGTCCTACCTCAATATGGACCATGGCTTCACTACCAAAGGCCAACATATATGGTGTTTCTCCTATTGCTATTCACAGTGTTGTCTTGTTGTCCCACAACACACTTTTAAGTTCATTTATCAAATTTCCCTTAGTTGATTTGATCATATTCTTAATCCCATCTAACAAAGTTCCATTCGTGACCTCGATCTTCTCGTTGCATTGTGGATGAGCTGGTGTGAAATGAAATTTTCTTATTTTTTCCTTGTCGCATTACTCTTGAAACTCATCGTTGTCAAACTAGGTGTCATGGTCAACAATAAATGTATGAGGGATCCCATACCGTCTTATCACATTTTCCTTATAAACTGAGAGGCTTTTTCATAGGGTATATTTATGAGTGGTTCCCCCTCAATTTATTTTTTTAAGGAATCCACTACTACCACTAGACACTTTAACCTTCCATCGATGTTTGGTAGTGGCCCGACCGGATCCCTACATGTAGGTCCCAGAAATATAACTTTCAAAAAAACTCTTTTTTGCTTGAGCGAAATTAAGTTAAGGATGATAGCAAATCGACTTTATCTTTTTATGAAAAACTCTTTTTCAATTTTAACAAACCAAGTTGTGAAACAAATTAACTTAACCAGATTTTATCTTGATTAATCCTAAACATGCATTTAGTGATTAAAGCATGTAATGTTAAGTAAAGATACTCACAAAGCCGGATGTACGAGGAAAAACCCCAAATGGAAAAACACCTCGGACGGCCCAAGCCATACAATCACTATGAATAATGGTTTTACAAAGACAGATTAACCTTACTCAACGAATCGATCCCCACGGGTCTTGATGCTCCTTCTGATCTTCTAATGTTCTTCAATAGTGCCCACGTAGAAATTTTGTCTTCCACGATGCTCGTTCGCAACACTCGACTCCAAGAATGTCTCGGTGTCCACCGATAAGTCTTGAGTTGTCTACGATGTTGAACACGATGTCCGTCGTTTCTCTACCGCAAAACCAACAATCATAAGTATTCAATGATGAACAAAACTCAAATTGGTGCAGTAAGGATCACATAAACATTTGATAATGAAAGCTCGGATCATTGAAAACTCTAAGGATGTCTTTATGTCTTTGAAGCCTTAGAGAATATGTGTAAACAGGTTTCTAGATCGTAAACTATTTTTCCAGAATGCACACACTTCGAGGAAACTAGACACCTCTATTTATAATAAAATTGAGTCGATGTCAGAATTTCGTTCGAGCGAGATGCCACGTCATTCGAACGAAACTGGATCTCATTCGAACGACATCAAATGTCGTTTGAACGATGTCTTCAGATAGAGTTCTTAATTTAAATAGAGTTTTGATTGAAACCAACTCTTATTCAATCCTCATCCGTCCTTATCTAACATAAACGAAGTGTAAACAATTAAGGCTCTTTTAAAAACATTTTCTTTAAAGAAAATAACATCCTTATTTTTAGAAAATGAATTCCGAGTTTCATTAACATTATGCATTCACACCTGTGTGATCTCGGAATGCAATTAAACCTTGAAGATGAGAAATTGAACCATTTAAACTTCGACATGATTGAATCTTTGTAGCTTTGCTGAACGTCTTCAATAAATCTTCAATACATCATAGACTCGAGGGATCAGAGAATAAAAAACTATCTATGACTCAAACCTTTTTTGTTCCGAGAATAAGTCAAAACTACAATAAGACTCAATTGGAAATTTGATCCTTACAAATCTCCCCCTTTGACTATTTCGGGACAAAACCAACAATGAAATACCTAAGCCGAGCCGTCAAGCCATATGAAAAATGAAAAATGAAAAATGAAAAATGAAAAATGAAATACCTAAATCCCATCCCATAAAACCCAAAATGAAAAATACATCATTAGTATAGGGTAAGGTTCTTCAATAATGGAGTGGCAAGCATGAAACTGTCCCGAATGTCTGAATGTGATGCAGACTTGAAATCTATTATCTCTTTAAGCATACTAATCGAGTGGAAAAACTGAGCGTCTGTGTAAATACGCTAGTCGTTGTTATCGACATCCAACTAGAATACAAAAACCTAAACATTAATTACACTCTTGCGGAGTACAGTGGATAGTCTGGGTATCGAATCCTCAGGGAGCTAGGATGAGTGAACGTGATGACAAAAGTCAGACTGTTAACCCTAACTTGATTCAAAAAAGAAATAAAAATATGATTGAGATGGGAAATAACTAATTAACTAAATGCACACTAAATTAAACTAGTTCATTAACTATGTGAGAACAATTAACTAATTAAGAATGACTTAATAAGAATGAAGGAAAAATAGGTTGGGAATAAAATCCCCCAATCCTTAGTAATTACTTAGCAGAATACTAAAATTATAAATTAGAAGTTTGAATGAATCCAGTCTTTATAGATCCTAAGCATTACATATATGAGGTTCAATCCCACATCATATGAAATCAAAGAGAAATATAAAGTCGTTCTAAACAATTTTACGCACATTATATTCTTAAGCGTCCCAAGTACCTAGGGCAAGAGAGATTAATAAACCTAAAATGATTGTGGAATTATCTTGCACGACACTCTCAATATTTTAATTTAAATTATATTTTCTACATATGTAATTTACATTGGGATGGGTTCATGCATCCCAATCGTAAAAAAAACATAGATAGACATGATTTTATTAAATTAAAACAAAATTCTAAGTGTGCAAGAAATCATAGGTCTATTATGAATTGAAAAGAAATGTGAATTGAGAAACAAATTTAAACTACAAGAGAAATTTAAACTTACAATAGGGAAGAAATGGAAATTATCAATTATCAATACTTGAATAGAACAAGGAAATATGAACTTGAAACTTGAATCACAAATAGCTCTTGTTCAACTTACAAACTAGGGTTTCTAAATCCTAAGAAAATAACAAATTATTTGCCAAAAGGAACTCTTTCTCTTCCATTTTCATTACTCTAGGGGTTGGCTTTTTATAATACCCACAAACAACTTTTCCCATACCTCTCCACATTTTACAACTAATAAAAAGGAATTTTACAAGAAATTTCAAGAGTTGAAACTCTTCAGCTTCCAGAATTAATTTCGACTTTGACGTTCTTTCTCCAACTTTGACTTTCCATATCTTTTGATCCAGATCTCCTATTTGGCTTCCTTTTTCCCCAGTGTTCTATTAATTTAGATCTCTTCAACTTTATAGTTTTCCCCACCTCTATAATATATATGTAAAATTATGAAAATGCCCTTCAACTCCCCATTTCTTTGTTTCTTTCACTGTTTTGAGTTCTCTTTGGCACGAAATATCTGTAAAAACAGTAAGAAATACACAAAACTCGGGGTACTTGTTAGAAGAAGTCATTAGCAATTATATGGGATAAAAACAAATCAATTACGTTGTTCGAGGTACTAAAAATACCAACTTAGGAGGATAAATTCAGAAGAATTTATGCTTAGTCAAATCCCCCTAATTTAGAACTTTGCGCCCGAGCAATGTAAGAGAAATGAGTTGACTTTTGAAATTCCTTTTATTAAAATAAAATTCCACTTTCGTAGCCAAGCGATTGCATTGAGCATATGCAATAAGCCTTTAAACCCCTAGGTTACCCTAGTAGGACGAGTTTTGTCTCGTGAGGGTTTGCAGTGAATACACCCACAGAATTCTTTATTGACTCAAATAAATATCAAAATACATAAAAATTGTACAATTTAAACTTTTCAAAAAATAATCACCATAAATTCATATTCAAATGTCTTAACCATAGTATGTGTGTGTATGCAAAGCCAGAAATTAAACCTCAAATTTCCACCGATTGAGCATTACGTTACTTTTCGAAAATTCGTTTTGATTCAAATTCTTATGGATGCACTCACAAATGAATCACTCCGATTGTGGTTGTTTTCTCTCGGTATGCATGATATAAAGAGTAAATATAATGGAAACAAATTCACGCATACAAAATTGAAAAGAAGGAAATATATGGTGAAAAGATCTCATCATCGGAATACAGTTATTAGGAAACGGGAAACATTGTCTCTTAATAACACCATTTTAATCTCTTTTATTATCTTTTCATGTCTTATCTCTCCCTGCAGTAATTAATTTCTCCATTCTGACTCGGTTAGGACTTTTCGAGTTAAATAGTGTAAAGGGTAAAACTGGGAATGGACGGAATGTTCAAAATTGAAAAATGTCCTTATGACGTCCATTAGTACTTTTTCGGGAATTTTCTCATTTTTCACTTTCTTTTTATATTTTTTTTATTTTCTCATTTTTTTCTTACACTTTGGGCTTACTTGATGAATTTCCAATTTTTCACAATTTCGGGCTATTTGGGTTTTTCGGGTTATCAAATGAAAGAGAAATATTTTATTAGGCTCAAAGTGGGTTGCAAATGGATAATCTTTTCACAAATTTATTATGACTAATATTTTTGGGTAAACAAAAGAGGGCCTACTTCATTGTCCAAATTTCTAATCACATTACCATATGCATCTCGAGATTAATTAAGTTTAAAGATATATTTAGCATGAATTTCGAGATAACATTTCACACATTTCCCATAACCGATCAAAACAAAGGATTGAGATCATCAACGACTTACCAAAACGCTGAAAAGAACTTTGAGTTAATCATGAACTCATATTGATTTAAAAACTCATAAAAAATTGAAAGGCTCGGAATCTCAGGGGGTTTGATCAATCTCAAAACTTATTCGTTAAGCCGTCCATTTTCTTTCAATTTCCATCTTCGATCAACTTTGGCTTTGTGCATTGGACCTTGACACAGAAAAAATATGACATTTTCTAAAAAAAAACACTTGGAAAGAACATGTGATCGAATCAATGAATCTAAAAATAAACGGGAAGAATATCCCACACCCCCTAACTTAAATGTTGCATTGTCCTCAATGCAAATCAAGAAGACAACATAAAGATAGGAAAAGAAAGATGTTACCCAAATGGAGCGATCCCCGATGAGTGCGAGTCCATTGAATCTACAAAACATGTTAGAACCAAGCATAACAAAAAGTTTAACTAATTACTCCAAACTATAAAAAAAGAAAAGAAAAAGGAAAGAGCTAATTATGTACAACCTACGATTTGAACTTGTAATAAGTTATACACTGGAAGTCAAAAAAATTGAGGGTCCACCCAAAATACAATTTGACTTTGAGGGGTAATCAGTGTACCCTCATTAGGATGCATGCCTCCCGAAAAATAAGAATTCTGTTTGGAGAACGAAAGGCATGTGTAAGGCGAAAAAAATGGACCATCACCAATTACTATTTTTAAAGGGATGATGGGTGAAAAATACAATTGGGATACAAGAAAATAGAATCCCCTCCCAAAGATTTTACAAGTATGGGAAGAGGGGAACACAAAAAGGAAGAATCTATCTTGGAAACCAATTCAAGTAAAGATTACTCATCGGTAAACATTTTATTTGTTTCAAAAGTTACAACTAACTCATGGGAATCAAAATTCAATTCATCTCCCAAAAAATTTCAGTTAGAATGGGAGGTAGTTCATGTGTAAGTGAATAACCCATAAGATTAAGCATCTCAAACAAACATTCTTGTTCAAGAATCGCGTCAATATCCTCAAGACTTTCATCCGATTCTTGTGATGGAGTTAACGGTTAGATAATAGTGGAGACACAAGGAAACGAAGGATCGTCAACCTTAATATATTTTGAAATATTTATAAGAGGTTGAGATTCAAAAGTACTTGGATCACTCCGAATGATTTAGTCCTCAAGAGTGTTAGGTTAAGAGCAAGTCTCGCCATCCTTTAAGCTTTCTAGATAAGCATCAATATCCTTACTAGTTTCTCTAATTTTCACTTCTGTAGAAGCAAGGTCATCAAATTGCTTTTTGATAATAATCAAGAGTTCTTCCAAAGTAGTCTTCCTTGGTTCTAGCACCTCGGATTCCTCATTTGGTTGAAAACATTCTTCAACTTCAAAAATATCGAAAGAAAAATCCTCATTGGGTTCGAATAATGCATTTAACTCTTTCTCCTAACAACGATTTTTTTCCCAATATTCTTTTTGAAGTCATTTTTCTTCAAACTATTAATTTTGATAAATTTGGCTGGCCTTAGTACTGGGCTTGTATTTATGAGACTCATCTTTAGTGATATTGATCCAATGTTCACAAGTCTTGAGCGCCCCCTCTTTCTCACTATTATCATAACAATTAAACCCACCAAAGGAGTTAAAGTAAGACATTTCAAATTGGGCAATTAAAAAAAGTGACACCCATTTTTTTTAATATATTTTTTTAAGGTCAAATTCGGGATTAACCAACCTAACCAAAATTCTACTTAATTCCCTGAAAACGGTGCCATTTTGATCGAGTGGAAAAACTAAGCGTCCGTGTAAATACTCTAGTCGTTGTTATCGTCTTCCAACCGTAATACAAAAACCTAAACTTTAACTACACTCTTGCGGAGTATAATGGCTAGTCTGGGTATCGAATCCTCAGGTAACTAGGACGAGTGAATGTGATGACAACGGTAAGACTGTTAACCCTAACATGACTCTAAAAAGAAATAAAAAGATGATGGAGATGGAAAAAACTAATTAACTAAATGTACACTAAATTAAACTAGTGCATTAAGTATGTGAGAAAAATTAACTAACTAAGAATGAATTAATAAGAATGAAGGGAAAACTGGTTGGGAATACAATCCCCCAATTCTTAGTAATTACTTAGCAAAATACTAAAATTATAAATTAGAAGTTTGAATGAATCTAGTGTTTATAGATTCTAAGAATTACGTATATGAGGTTCAATCTCGCATCATATGAAATCAAAGGGAAATATAAAGTGGTTATAAACAATTTTACGCACATTATATTCTTAAAGATCCTAAGTACATAGGGAAAGAGAGATTAAAATACCTATAATGATTGTGGAATTATCTTGAACGAGTCTCTCTATATTTTAATTTAAATTATATTTTGTGCATATCTAATTTACATTGGGATGGGTTCATGCATCCCAACAGTAAAAAAACTTAGATAGACATGACTTTATTAAATGATACAAAATTCTAAATGTGCAAGAAATCATAGGTCTATTATGCATTGAAAAGAAACGTGAATTGAGAAACAAAATTAAACTACAAGGGCAATTTAAACCTACAATGTGGAAAAAATGGAAATTAGAAATTAGCAATACTTGAATAGAAGAAGGAAATCTGAACTTGATACTTGAATCTTGAATAGCTCTTGTTCAACTTACAAACTAGGGTTTCTAAATCCTAAGAAAATATGAAATTATATGCTAAAAGGAACTCTCTCTCTTCCTTTTTTAATTACTCTAAGGCTTGGATTTTTATTATACCCAAAAATGACTTTTCCCATGCCTTTCCACATCTTACAACTAATAAAAAGGAATTATACAAGAAATTTCAACAGTTGAAACTCTTTAACTTCCAGAATTAATTTTAACTTTGACTTTCTTTCTCCAACTTTGACTTGCCATATCTTTTGATCCAGAGCTCGGATATGACTACAATTTTTTCTAGTGTTCTTGTAATTTAGAGCTCTTCAACTTTCTAGTTTTCCCCACCTCCGGAATATATATGTAAAAATATAAAAATGCCCTTCAACTCCTTGTTTCTTAGTTTCTCTCACTGTTTTGAGTTCTTTTTGGCACTAAATATCTTTAAAAACTGTAACAAATACACGAAACTCAGGGTACTTGTTAGAAGAAGTTATTATCAATGATATGGGATAAAAAAAATTACGTTGTTCGAGGTACTAAAACTACCAACTTAGGAGGATAAATTCAGAGGAATTTATGCTTCGTCACATACCTACACACATGAAACAAACAAATACCCAGTTAAGTATGGAGGAACAAATAATATAAATTAATATGAAACTTTAAATCTGAATCATTTGTTTTGTGAGTAAACATGACATACAACTCCCCCTACATCACATACATCTCTCTCCCCCTTTTTGTCTCGAATAGAAAATCTGGTGACAAGAAAAACAAATCTAGCATGTCATATACCAATTTGAATTTATGAACACATATTATGCTAGACAAAAATAAACAACTAGCTAATTATGATCAATCAATGTCAAATCAGTATCTTGCAAACAATGAATCACACAAAAAATATATCAATCTAAGCATGTGTGATAAACGAACCAATGTAGTAAAAAATCAAAGCAATCAAAGTAAACTGCATAAATAGAATCCCAGTACCAAAATATGAATCATTACGCAACAGGGTACTGAAACAGAGTAACAACCTGAAAAAGTCAAAATAAGTCAACCAGGGTTGTCGTTTGAATGAGCCAGGAATGTCGCTCGAACGAAATGCGACATCGCTCGAATGAAATAGTATTTTGTTAGAACGACATTAATGAATTTTTCACAGTCTCCCCAGAAAATTAAAGAGAGTTGCCCAGTGAAAAAAATTTGAAAACTCTAACGAGAAGGGGAGCAAAACTGCGAAACAGTAGAAAAACTAGAAAACTCAAAAACAAATAAATATGAGTAACATGCTGACATAGTATCGATGTGCCTAAACATGAACATGGAATGTATGAATGTGACCTACAACAAATGAATCACAATTCCAACACATAGAAATGATCAAGAAGCTCCAATCAATAAAAATTTATCATCAAACTTTATTATAGCCATATGTGACAATTAAAGTATGAGCTTAATGAACTAAACAAACATCATGCACACGAATCCAAAATTTTGACGATTCTACAAACAATAGCGCCATGACAAGAATTTTCAATAATAGGATTCTTTTTGTAAACCCGTTTAAATTTTTAATCCATCCGAACTCCCTCAATAATATACCATATATTTTTGAATGAACTAAACTAATTGACCCATTTTTATCATATGATTCTTTTTATTACCTTTTGACTTTTTGGGGCTCTTTTAAATGGTGACTTTCATGACGAGTAAATTTTACACTCTCGCATCCCTTTCCTGTACACTCATCATATTTTCAATTAATCCTCATGGTGAATGGTTATTACATGCACACTTCCTCCATACGTCTATGTACGCATAGATGAAATATTTGAGATAAGAACGCCTCACCAGATTTAAATATGCAAAAGTATTCAAACATCCATATAAACTCCTGCATGTGTGCAAATATGGCATATATAAAAATTCAAATCAAAATGCATATCAACTTCGAAAAAAACCCGTAATACAATGGTTAAGATCAATCTAAGTATCGATAATTGTTGATGTAAAAAACTAGATTTGATCTAATTATTTTAATCACAGATAAAAATAGATAAATGAATATAAGATAATGGATTTTTGATGTAGTTCATCCTTATGAGAATGGCCTGCGTCCACTGTTTTTGTATTGCTGACTGTTTGCCTAGAATTCTTGATACGTGAGTTTACCAAGAAATCCAGAGTCCCCTTCTAATGAGGAGGTTACAATGTATTTATAGCCTTGAGGTTGTACATGTGAAAGGACAATGCGCTGATATCTAGTAGACATATACATATGTACGATAATAATGAGCATTTAATGCGCAGTCATCTTTTTTATTCTCCTGATTTGGATGCTCTGCACATTGAGTTCCTCGGACCGCCTGAGTTGCTCGGTACACTTAAGTTTCTCGGAGCCTTGAGTTCCTCGAGGCGCTTGAGTAGCTCGGTGACAGTATGTTGTTCATTGAAAGTGTTTGTAATTGCCATGTAGGTTGACACGTGTCTTTAAGTGAATGGTCCACGTCAGCAGATTAAATTTGGTATCAACAGAAGCCCCCAATGTTTCATAGTTGAGGTTTAAGGAGAGTGTGGAACATTTTTCTCAAAAACTGCTTGGATTACGGGTCTTCATGGATTTTAGGAAAAGTTTATAATTCCTTTTTAAGCGTATAATATCAGACTTCATAAATATTTTGAATTTTTATGACCACTTCGATATTTTTGTCCTTTTATTCTTTTAGCCGTCGAAAACGCAAACGTATTCCCTTGTAATCATTGCCTTTCTCTATTCTCGAGATAAAGTATTTAAGCGCGGCAGAAATCCTATCATTTTTCACTTTTCAAATCTGTATCTTTGAACTCTTCATTTTCTCTCTATCTCGTGCCTTTGTTCTTCCCATTGTTCATTGTCAATTGATTTCTCCTTTTTCTGTAAGATTTTCTTCCCTCTCCTTTATTTACTTTGTTCATTATGGTTTATCTTGTTGAATCGCTGGACACATTTCGGTCTGAATTTTCAATCCCTTCATGGGTTATTTTAGAAGAACTTTCTAAACCTTCTGATTATTTTTCTTTAGCTGAGGGACATTGGTTCCCCAGTCTTTTTGTAGCTGAATGTGGCTTTTCTTTCCCGTAAAATCCCCTGTGTTTGGATTTGTGCCAATATTTTGATGTTGTACCTACAAGAGTGGCTCCATATGCATGGAGGATAGTTAATGGCGTACATAGGTTGAACCAACTTCATGGAACCCATTTAGGGATTCCATAGATTATGTATTGCTACAGATGGGTTACCAGTGACAGTACTTTATATTTAAAAACTAGGTTTTTGAATAGAGCGTTAGTTGTCAATCTTCCTGATGCCAATAGGGATTATTTCGATCATGGAGTCATGATGAAAAATTGGAATCACCCTCCACTAAATGGAGATGATGTATACCAAGGTCCCAGGTGTCCACTTTATGGAAATGGGATAGGTTGTTTTTGTTTTTTGAAATCTTGTTTTCTTTGTATTTGATCAAATGCATCACTAACATTTGATTTTTGCTTGTTGCAGTTGATAGTAAAAGAAAACCTCTCAAGCAAACTGATGTTAATATAAAGCATTAAAAACTTATCTGGAGCTTCTACCAATCTGTTGTTGCTGAGGAGCATATTAGATCTGCTTCTTACTTGTTGCAATACGAAAGCTACACTTCATCTTTCACTGCTCGTCCTCGTCAAGTGGTGGTTGATCTTGACCAAGTACCAGCCTCTTAGACTAGTGTGGAAGGTTCTTCTTCTGAATCGAATATTCCTATGACTGATCTGATGAAGAAGAGAAGAGCTCCTGTCTTTTTTGACAAGCCTGCCTTTGCCACTATGGAGGCGAAGAAAAGTAAACAAGGTGTCCCAGAAGAAGGGACAAAAACTATAAATGTACTCCCTCCTGTTGCTGCCAAAGAAGTTGGCAAAAAGCCCCCTGTGGCTCCAAGTAAGACTACTTCTATCTCTCCTTTGAGTGATGTTGTTATCATATCACCAATAAAGACAAGATCTTTAATTGAAAATGCTCCAGCTCCTCTGAGGAGAATAAAGAAAATCTCTTCTGAGAGACCTACTGAACCTATCTCTCAACCTTCAAATGTTGAAGGTAGTTTTCCAGTTCTTGTTGCTCCGAGCTCTGCTGTGAGCTTGGTAAGATCCTGCACTGTTCTAGAATATCAAGGTGTTAAAGACACCTTTTCTCACGAGAAACTTACTAAACTGGCTGCTCAACACATTTCTTTAGTAAGTATCTATAGCCTGACCTCTTTATTTTTAAATACTATGTTCATGTATTGACTTAAAGCAATTTATTTTTTTAGCTGGTGACGTGTTTCAATAACATTTTGAAGAAGGATGAAGCTATTAGGGCTTCAAGCTCCTCGGGTGGAGTAGAGGAAGATTTTGTTGGGCTGACCCAATCTTTGAAAGATTCTCGTCAAACGTAAGAGGAAGATGAAAATCTGTTACTAAAGCCGTTTATTAAAAATAAACTATTTAAGTAACTCCGAACAGTTTTTTGAAGAAACTCTTTTCTTAAAAACCAAAACTATTTGAACACAAGATGTGTTTAATAAAACAGTATGCACGAGATCTATTCAATATTTGACTAACAGGTTTATAAAACAGTTTAAAAAAAATTTAAACTCAGCACAACCAAGAATGAGATGAGAAGATGTAGGAAGATTAAGTTCACGATTTTTTACGTGGTAAAACCTCACCAACTGAGGAAACATCCACGACTCCCTCTACGCAGTAAAATAAAAAAATCCACTAAAACAAATTTACCAGTTACAAACTATATAACTAACATGCATACAACTCAGACATATATAAGTTTAGGAATGTACCCTCTGGTGTCCTTATAACTTCTCTGCAGTTCTGATTGTTGATGTTGTTCTCCGAGTTTGTTAACTTCTAATTTGTTCCAGCACTTTACGTCGACTCTTGTTCACACGATCTTATTACCAACACTTTTCGTGTGGTAGGGTGAAAGTGTTTGTGGAGGTGATCTCTAACACATGCATGCACACACACACACTTATTAAGTACAAACAGTCCTAACAAATTACATATAAGGCTATATGCAGTGATTTTTCTTTTTTTCTCTTCTCACAAAACTTTAACCCTTTTTGAACTTTAAATCAATCCCAGAATCCACGGATATCTTGCTCAGAAGACGTATCAAGATCTTAATCAATATCAGAGTTTTGAAAAGATTTTTGAGATTGAAAACCTCCAAGTATGATTCCAAACTAGGTCAAAGGTTTAGTTTTAAGAGAACTAGAAACACAAAACATTTATTGTTGATTTCAAAGTTAAAAACGATTTTCAGAAAAGAATCAACAATATATTTCTCAAGATGAGAAATAAAGCTTGCAAATCTAAGTGTGATGTAACATGCAGAACATAGATCTGAAATTTTTATGAAGAAGAAAATAGATCTAAGTAAACAGTTTAAGTTGGGAATAAGATCTAACGAACAAGAGGTTACAGCAACACAACCAGTAACACAGATATATCTTAAAAACACAAGAACACTCGGGGTAGTGTTTTGGATATGTAGGAGTTTTAGAGGAGTGTTTGGTTTGAAAGAGGCTTGACGAACCAGGACTAGGGTTAGGGATTCTAACTCTCTCTCTATGGTTTCTCTCTTCTCTCTATTTTCACTCTCTCCTATCTACTCTCTCTTTTTTACTCTCAAAAAATGAACTGGCCAAAAGTCTTAAACGATTTAGAGGAGGGTTCCTTTTATAGGACGAAGAGAAGGATCGAGAGGATGGTTCAAAAATAAGGGTCAGGATTGAGCAAGATGGATTGACTTTGATCCAAGGGCTCAAAGTATGCGGTGATTAAAATTCACCCGATTGGTTCAAGATGGATACACAGGGATTACCAAAGAAAGCATGCAGATCGCTGGTAAGGATTGATCCAACAGTTGTAAGCATACGCGATTATATACTCAGTAAAGAAACACAAAATGCACCAATCAGCAAGCAACAAGTGTTGATCAATTAGGCGATATAAAATGAACATCATAAAATAATTACAACCATACCCGAAATTCTCTGGCACTTTTGGTTTCTACCCAAAGCAACTTTAAGCCAATAAACCCATTAAACCATAATTGTAGATTGAACCCACAAACTTTTAAAACTAAGTTTTAATTAATAAAACCTTTATTAAAAAATGTTTATAAAATCCCCAAAAATTATTTAATAATCAAATTTAGGGATTTAAACATACTCAACATATGTTCACACATTAATATGCAATATGACATGTATATGATGCATTCTACTGCGTGTGAGTGTTGGTAATTTGGTCTAGATCACTACAAGATAAATGAATGAAATAGCAAACCAATCTCTGAGGTTCTTTGGTTTCTAGGATAGACATAATTTTGTCACAATTTCCAAACTAGATGAACACTTATACAATATAGACTCAAGTGAGTCAAGAGTATAAGGGCTTCAATCTCCCCCTTTGGAAATATGAGACAAAATCTACTTTGAGTCTTCTAGAACTCGTAGGGTAACAAAAATAAGAAAAACCTATTCCTATAAAGATTCTATCTACCCAAATCCTAGAAAACAAAAGTACATAACTCAACTATTTACAATTGACTACCCTATTACATCAGTTGAGAATAAATGTACAAAAACCTGTAATGAATCACTAATATCAAGTTGTTTAGCATATATACAAATATTCATAGAGACTCAAATTTCTCCCCCATTTTGTCTCAAATGGACAAAGGGAAAAAACTTGGATAAACAACAAAGATATTACTCAGCACAAACCATACCAATAGATTTACGCAAGGAAATCAATCTATTATAATCTAGAGGTTTGGTAAACATATCTGCGAGTTGCAAATCAGTAGGAAGATAATTGATTTCTAATTCCCTAGTTTCAACCAATTCGCATATAAAGTGATGTCTTATTTTTATGTGCTTTGTTCGCGAGTGTTGAACAGGGTTTTTAGAAATATTAATCGCACATTGATTATTACAATAGAGATTCAATTGGTTTTTTTGAATACCATAATCACTTAGCATTTGTTTAAGCCACAGTAATTCAGCACAACAGCTGCCAGCGGCTATGTATTCAGATTCAGCTGTTGAGAGTGATGTGCAGTTTTGTTTCTTACTATGCCATCCTACCAAGTTATTACCTATATAATAACATGCTCCTGATGTGATTTTACTATCATCAGTACACCCAGCCCAGTCAGCATCAGTGTACCCAATTATAGTGCTTGGTGTGTCATTAGTGTACCAAAGTCCTAGATTCAGAGTTCCTTTTACATATTTAAAGATACGTTTAACAGAATTCAGATGGCTCTCTTTAGGATTATTTTGATAACGAGAACATACACACACAACATACATAATATCAGGATGCGAGGCAGTAAGATATAGTAAGGTTCCTATCATACTACGATATAGAGTAGGATCTACGGATTTTCCATTTTCGTCTTTAGAAAGTTTTATCAAAGTACTCATGGGTGTTCCATCATCTTTAGCACTCTCAAGGCCAAATTTCTTTACTATCTCTAAAGCGTACTTAGATTGCGATACAAATAATCCTTCTGAATTTTGTTTGACTTGAATACCTAAGAAGAATTTCAACTCCCCCATAAGAGACATTTGAAATTCCTTATGCATAATTTCAGAATAGGATTTTACTTCTGAGGGAGAAGTTGATCCAAAGATAATATCGTCAACATAAACTTGAGCAATAATGATGTGTTTGTCAAAATGTTTGACAAAAAGGGTTTGATCATTTCCACCTCTTTTAAAACCTTTATCTAAGAGGAAACTGGAAAGACGCTCATACCAAGCTCTAGGAGCTTGTTTAAGGACATACAAAGCCTTTTTAAGACAAAATACATGATTTGGATATTGCGGGTCAATGAACCCTTTAGGTTGTTCTACATAGGTCTCTTCAGTCAATATTCCATTAAGGAATGAAGATTTGACATCCATTTGGTAAAGTATAAAATTCATGTGGCAAGCTATAGCAAAGAGCAGATAAACAGATTCTAAACGAGTAATAGGAGCAAAAGTCTTGTTAAAATCTATTCCTTCAATTTGAGAGTATCCTTGAGCAACTAATATAGATTTGTTTCTAATGATTATCCCATTTTCATCAGACTTATTTTTAAAAATCCAACGTGTGCCAATAACCTTTTTGTGATCAGGACGAGGAACAAGATACCAAACATCATGAATGACAAATTGAAGAAGTTCTTCCTGCAAAGCAGAAATCCAGTGAGAGTCATTCAATGCCTCATTTACATTCTTTGGTTCCACTAGGGAAACAAAACATGCATAATGTGCATAATTTCTTAGTTGGGATCTTGTAAGTACTAGCTCACTGGGGTTACCAACTACGTTATTTATGGGATGATCTTTAGAAACCCAGTTAGGTACTTCAGGTATCTCAATTGGTAATGAATTATCTATTTCAGAAGAGTCATTTTCTAAAGTATTTATAGGATCTTCCTGAATAGTTGATTCACCAGTCTTGTTCTCTACAGTAGTGCCACTCATAATTACATTTATGGATTCCATTAAGGTTTTAGTGCGAAGATTATACACCCGATAGGCTCTACTGTTGGGCAATTATCCTAGAAAAATAGCTTTATCTCCCCGACTCTCAAATTTGGACAAGTGTTCCCTATTTTTGCAAACATAACAAGTGCTACCAAAGGTTCTAAGGTACTTACGATTAGGCTTTTTGTTATACCAAAGTTCGTAAGGAGTCTGTTTGGAATTCTTTCTAAGATAGAACCTATTTATGATGTGACACGCAGTATGAATAGATTCTACTCAAAAGTATTTAGGCAAATTTTTGGCATGTAACATAACACGTGCCATCTCTTGAAGGGCAAGATTCTTTCTCTCGGCAATTGCATTTTGTTGAGGAGTCTTTGGAGCATTAAACTCGTGTTTATAACCATTATAGCCACAATACTCTATTATACCAGTATCTTTGAATTCTACTCCTCTGTCACTACGGATTCTATTCACTTGAGTGTCCTTTTCATTTTCAATCTGAAGAACTATTTTTAGGAAAATTTCAAAAGTGTCAGACTTTTATTTTAAAAAGGCTACCCAAGTAAATCTGGTGAAGTCATCAACCATAACTAAAATATAACTGTGTCCGTAGAGACTAACAGTTTGGGAGGGACCCATTAGGTCCATATGGATGAGCTCCAAGGGATTAGAGGATATCATTAACTTTCTTATGAGGTGCCTTAGCAATTTTACCTTCCTGGCAGGAACCACAGACAATGTTAGGAATGGGTTTGACTTTGGGAACTCCTCTAACTATTTCCTGAGAGGTCAGTCTACTAAGATTATCGTAATTTATATGACCCATTCTGTTATGCCATATCTCATTGTCATCCATTCTCACAACATTACAGGTTTCAGAATTGTTCATGACAGTATAGCAATTGTCAGGAGTCCTGAATTCTGTAATTATGCATTCACTTTTTTCATTTAAAATTTTGCAATTGTTCTTTGAAAAGGTAACAGTATGATCTGAGTCATAAAATTGAGAGATACTAAGTAGACTGGCCTTAAGACCTTTAACTAGAAGGACATTTTCAATAACAGGAAGTCCATCTTCTTGGAGAGTTCCTTTGCCTATGATTTGAGATGATACTCCATCACCAAAAATGACTTTACCACCAGTGAAGCTGGTTTTGTTCAAAAGTTTAGTATTATCCCCAGTCATGTGCTTAGAACATCCAGAGTCTAAATACCAACCAGATGATGTGTGCTCAGCTTTTAAAGCACTAACAACAATGTTACACTTCATCTGGGGTAATAGATCATATTTTTTAACCCAAATTTCTCTAGTTTTCATTTTGCGCCTATTAGATCTCAATTGATAAAATTTCCGAGCATTCGATTTTTGTTGAAAAATGTTTTGCGCATGATTTTGAATTTTATGAAAGACTTGAGCATTTGGTTTAGGAAGATTTTTAGGCATCCTTCTAGGCAATGTTCTTTTAGGTTTGGTCTTTCTCTTCCTATATTTAGAGTTTTTGTCTGGTTGTCTAGGAAGTATATAATTGTTGTGGATCCTCCTAGAATAGTTAAAATTCTGATAGATAGGAGGATTACAGACAGGTTTAACTACTCTCCTAGCATAGCAACCATCAAATGAGTGACCGTATATGTCGCAGTAGGAGCAATAAAGATTTCTCAAAATTGGGATCTCCTTAGGAAAGTCTCTAGACAAAGGTTTTGAGGAATTTTGAGGTTGAACTCTATTCCTAGGTAGTACAGGTTTGAATGTAGATTCACTCTTCCTAATAGAGGGGTAGACGTATTTAGCCTTAGATTAACTAACACGTTTAGAGCAACTCGATTCGCCAATGTTAAAATTTTGATGTTTTGAATCAAACTCAGTTTTTAGGGAATGAAAATTTGGGCATGTATCAATAGGTCTTTTACCTCCTGACACAAACTTGATAGGTTCAAACAATTTTGTTTGTGTCTTCAAATTGGGGAAAAATCCTATTCCAGTTCGATCATCAGAATTGGTTTTAGAATCAGCAACAAATTCATCAAAACATTTTGAATTATTTTCAAATTTTGTAAATTTTTTGAAAATAGTTGCTGCCTTTTCTTTAGTTTGTTCCAATTCTAACAATGTCCCTTTATATTTTTTCTCCAAAGTTTCATTTGTTTCAGACAAATCTTTGAGTTTTTTATCAAACATTTTAATTTCACTTTCATGAGTTAAGCATTGGGTAGTATACTCTTCAGTATTCAGTTTGACCATCAGGCTTAGATCTTCCAACTTTTTGGTAAGATCTTTCACAATTTTTTCTAGTCTAGTGCTTTTCTTGAGAGTTTTAGCGTAAAGTGTGTGAATATCTGGGAGGTCTTCATTGTCCGAGTCACTAAGTGTAGTGTGTGAAGTGACCCCTAAGGCTTCATTCTTTGAACTCACACATCCATTGACATCGTCATTATCTCTTTCCCTTTGACTCACACACCTCGAAGAAGAGATAGCAATATTCTCAGTTATCAAAGCATCTAAACCAGTAACAGCAATATTCGAAACATCAGACATAGAATTACTAGATTCATCCTCACTAACAAGCACAGGCATATCATCATTATAGATAATCTTGGAAAAGAAAGACATGCAAGGGTAAAAAACATCAGATGACTCATGTTCCACATTTTCAGAGTCACTTGAATCATCCCATGTTTTGCAAATGTTGGCTCTAGTGTGTTTGTTTTGAGTGTTCAAGTTAACTCTACAGTCTTGTGCAATGTGTCTTAGTTTACCACATCTATAGCATTCAGTCTTCTTAAGGTCTCTGTTAGGTCTAATGTGAGAGTCCTTGTGATTTTTGTCATGGCTTTTCTCATGAGGTCTGTGATTAAAGGGAGTTGGATAATTTGACTTGCCTTGTTTATTTACCATGTTGTTTCTAAACTTAATGATTTTCTTAAACTGTTTTGACATTAAGGAGATCTGATTGTCCAAGCTCTCTATATTGCATTCCTCATCAGAGTCATCATTGGAAGTATTAAACTCAGGCTTAATCAATTTAGAAGAGAAGCTTAGATTGGAACTAGTCTGTTTCCTATGGGACTGGGTCAATTGTTTCTTAAATTCTAGTTCCATTTCCATAGTTCTTAATTTACTACTGAGTAGTTCAGGAGTGAGATTAATATCATACATTTCCTCAATAGCACATCTTTTGTTATCAAATTTCTGTGGTAATGATCTCAGAATTTTAGATACAATTTCTTGTCTGTCATAAGTTATCCCATTAGCATGCAGTTTTGTCACAATATCAGTCAGGTTCATATATAAGTCATCAAATGACTCAGTCTCAGACATAATTAAGGAATTATAGTGTTGAATGAGCATTTGAGTTTTAGTAGCCTTAACTCTAGTGTCACCTTCATGAGCAGTAACCAAAGTGTCCCAAGCTTCCTTAGAAGTGGTACAAGATGAGATTCTTTTGAACTCATGTTCATTTATGGACATAAATATGGCATTCTTTCCTTTGTTATTATGTCGAGAAACTTATTTCTCTTCTTGACTGAACTCACTTAATACTTTCTTAACCCTCTCATTACTTCCTTCAGTGGCTGGTTTTGTAGGAAAAGTGTAACCATTTTCAATAATGTCCCAGACATCATCTCCCAGAGTTCCTTAAATCAAAGCAATCATTCTTACTTTCCAGTAAGCAAAATTGGTTTCATCAAAGATAGGAGGTCGGGTCAAGTTACCAAATCTTTCATTTTTCTCGTCCATATTTGATTTTCAGAAAACAATTTCAGAAACACAGGATCTCTATAAAAGAAGTTTACCAAGCTCTGATACTAATTGAAAATCTGTTACTAAAGCCGTTTATTAAAAACAAACTATTTAAGTAACTCCGAACAGTTTTTTGAAGAAACCCTTTTCTTAAAAACCAAAACTATTTGAACACAAGACGTGTTTAATAAAACAGTATGCACGAGATCTATTCAATATTTGACTAACCAGTTTATAAAACAGTTTAAACAAACTTTAAACTCAGCACAACCAAGAATGAGATGAGAAGATGTAGGAAGATTAAGTTCACGATTTTTTACGTGGTAAAACCTCACCAACTGAGGAAACATCTATGACTCCCTCTACGGATTAAAATAAAAAAAAATCACTAAAACAATTTACCAGTTACAAACTATATAACTAACATGCATACAACTCAGACCTATATAAGTTTAGGAATGTCCCTCTGGTTTCCTTATAACTTCTCTGCAGTTCTAATTTTTGATGTTGTTCTCCCAGTTTGTTAACTTTCGATTTGTTCCAGCACTTTACGTCGACTCTTGTTCACAAGATCTTATTACCAACACATTTCGTGTGGTAGGGTGAAAATGTTTGTGGAGGTGTTCTCTAACACCTGCATGCACACACACACACATATTAAGTACAAACACTCCTAACAAATTATATATAAAGCTATATGCAATGATTTTTCTTTTTCTCTCTTCTCACAAAACTTTAACCCTTTTTGACATTTAAATCAATCCCAGAATCCACGGATATCTTGCTCAGAAGACGTATCAAGATCTTAATCAATCTCAGAGTTTTGAAAAGATTTTTGAGATTGAAAACCTCCAAGTATGATTCCAAACTAGGTCAACGGTTTAGTTTTAAGAGAACTAGAAACAGAAATCATTTCTTGTTGATTTGAAAGTTAAAAACGATTTTCAAAAAAGAATCAACAATATATTTCTCAAGATGAGAAATAAAGCATGCAAATCTAAGTGTGATGTAACATGTAGAACATAAATCTGAAATTTCTATGAAGAAGAAAATAGATCTAAGTAAACAGTTTAAGATGGGAACAAGATCTAACGAACAAGAGGTTACAACAACACAACCAACAACACAAATATCTCTAAAAAACTCAAGAACACTCAGGGTAGTGTTTTGGATATGTAGGAGTTTTAGAGGAGTGTTTGGTTTGAAAGAGGCTTGACGAACCAGGATTAAGGTTAGGGATTCTAACTCTCTCTCTCTCTCTGGTTTCTCTCTTCTCTCTACTCTCTATTTTCTCTCTCTCCTCTCTACTCTCTCTTTTTTACTCTAAAAAAATGAACTGGCCAAAAGTCTTAGACGATTGAGAGGAGGGTTCCTTTTATTGGACGAAGAGAAGGATCGAGAAGATGGTTCAAAAATAAGGGTCAGGATTGAGTCAAGCTGGATTGACTTCGATCCAAGGGCTCACAGTACGCAGTGATTAAAATTCACCTGATTGGTTCAAGAGGGATACACAGGGATTACCAAAGAAAGCATGCAAATCACTGATAAAGATTGATCCAACGGTTGTAAGCATACGCGATTATATACTCCGTAAAGAAATACAAAATGCACCAAATCAGCAAGCCACATGTGTTGATCAATTAGGCGATATAAAATGCGTGTCATAAAATAATTACAACCATACTTGGAATTCTCTGCCGCTTTTGGTTTCTACCCAAAGCAACTTTAATCCAATAAACCCATTAAACCATAATTGTAGATTGAACCCACAAACTTTTAAAACTAAGTTTTAATTAATAAAACCTTTATTAAAAAATGTTTATAAAATCCCAAAAAAATATTTAAAAATCAAATTTAGGGATTTAAACATACTCAACATATGTACACACATTAATATGCAATATGACATGTATATGATGCATTCTACTGTGTGTGAGTGTTGGTAATTTGGTCTAGATCACTACAAGATAGATGAATGAAATAGCAAACAATTCTCTGAGGTTCTTTGGTTTCTAGGATAGAAATAATTTTGTCACAATTTCCAAACTAGATGAACAGTTATACAATATAGAGTCAAGTGAGTCAAGAGTATAAGGGCTTCAGAAGATAAAGTTTCTTGGGAGAAGAAATTTAAGTCCGTTGAGCTTGACAGAGATCAAGCTGTGAATGCCTCCAAGGAATTGGAGAAGAAGTTGAAGGAGTATGAACAGAGAAACAAGGAATTTGAACAGAGCAACAAGGAGCTTGAGATTAAGCTTAAGTCTGCTGAAGAGAAAGTTATTAAACTTCAAGATCTTGAGCGATAGAAAACGGAGGTGGGGGAAAAGTTAAAGTCTACCGAGGAGATCCTTAGGGAAAGGACTGAAAAACGTCGCTAATGCCGTTTAACACAAGGTTAAACTGTATAAGCAACTCCGAATGTTTGTTGGAGAAACCCTTTTCTTTTGAAAATAAAAATTATAAACAAGATTTGTTTACAAAGAAACTTATGTACGAGATTAATTAAGATTGTGTAATCAGTTTTAAAACTAAGGCAGTTTCAAAAATTCAGCACACTTAAAGAATGAGGTGAGTAGATGAAGATAATCAACACAATGATTTTTAACGTGGTAAAACCTCTCCCAACAGAGGAAACATCCACTGTGACTTCTAAGTCACAAAAACAAAAGTCCACTAATAACAAAAATCAGTTACAAACAACACAACATGCAAGCACACAAATCAACCTATTCTAAGTTTAGGAATATACCCCACTTGGCTCCTTCTAACTTCTGATAGATCTGATTTGTTGATGATGTTCTCCGGTTTGCTAACTTCCTTTGCTTCAGCTTCTTTACGTCGACTCAATGATCTCATATCTTAAACACAACACTTCATGTGTAGTAGTGTGTAAAGTGTTTGTGTAGTGAATCCTATTCACATGCATGAACTCACACACACTTAGATTTACAAACAGTCCTATACAAATTACACATAAAGTCTATATGCAGTGATTTTGTTATTTTTCTTTCTTACAAAACTAAAAACCTTTTGACCTTTAAATATAACCCAGATTCCACGGAGATCTTGCTTAAGAAATCGGTCAAGACCTTTCTCAATCTCTTTTGAAAATATTTAGGAGATTGAAAACCCTCCAAGTGCGAATCCAACTAGGCCAGGTTAAGTTTTGTAAAAACGAAAACTATAAAACATTTTTCAAACCAAAACAGAAATGAATTTCTTAAACCAAGTTGAAAATATGCAGATCTAGTGAAAAATATAACATGCAGAGTCAGATCTAATATTTCTATGGAGAAAGAAACTAGATCTTTACTCTAACGTTTAAGTTGTGTACAAGATCAGAAATCACGAGGTTACAGCAACGATATGAACGAAACTCTCTCTCTCGCAAACACTCAGGTTGTGTTTGGGGTCAAGTTTATTTGAAGGTTTGTTTCAGAGACGAAGTGTTTAGGGTTAGGGTTTGATTTTGGCTAACTGTTTCCCTTTCTCTCTCTTCTCTCTATTCTTTTCTCTCTTCTCTCACTTCTCTCTTCTCTCTCTTATTTTTTTTTCTCTCTGGAAGACGAATGCCCAAAAGTTTTTTTAAGGCAGAGAAGGGAAGGGTATATATAGTGCCAGGGGAAGGTTCTGGATGATCGAGGCAAATCAAAGGCTGAGATCAAGTCTTCAAGGGTTTTGACTTGATCCAATGGTTATAGAAAAGCGGTGGCTTAAAAGCATTGTGATTGGTTCATATGTATGCACTGGGATTAACCAAGAACGCATGCAGGCCCTTGATAACAAATGATCTAGCGATCAACAATAATGCATCCAACCCTCTCACATAAGAAGCACAAATACATAAGCCCGGAGGATGACAAGTGTTGGCTGTTAATAGGCTCTCACACGCGCGTCAAAGTAATTACAAAACCTCACCCTGAAGTCTCTAGCGCTTTGAGATCGTACCCAACCAAACAATGCAGTGAAAAAAGAAGTTTCTAAAATAGTAAATTAACCCCAAAAACTTTATTAACCCATTTTATTAATAAAAACAATTATTAAGAAAATGTTTTAAAGTGTTTAAAAAGATTTAAAAATTATTTAAAATTCCCAAAAAAATTATTAAAGCACCAATTCAAGGGGAATTAAACACACACTCAATTTTAAGTAATGTGAACACATGTATGCACTTCTAATTGTGTGTAGTGTGATTCATTTTGTATCTTCATTGATCATTGAAGGGGATTAGAGAGATAGGTTCTGAGGCTTTTTGGATTCTAGGATGGACTACAAATTTTGTCAATATTTCCAAATTAGTTGAGCACTTATACAATGTAGACTTAAGCAAGTCAAAGGTATAAGGTGCTTCAATCTCCCCCTTTGGAAATATGAGAAAAAATCTCCTTTGAGTTAGCTTAAAACTCGTAGGGAACAAAAAAAATAAAACCTAGTCCTATACAAAAGATTCTATCTACCCATTTCCTAGAAAGACAAAAATTACATAACTCAACTATTTACAAATTTTTTACCATAGAAATGGTAGACAATCAGAAGAAGAGATTCCTGCAAATATGTACACTAAGATCAAGCAGTTTAGATGAAAAGTGAACAAAAAATGAACTCATAAAACTCAAATTTCTCCCCCATTTTGTCTCAAATGGACAAAGGGTAAAACTAAAAGTTTTAAGAGTTTAATCAGCGCATACCATGCCTATAGAATTTCGCAAATACAGAAATCTGTTATAGTCTAAAGGTTTAGTTAACATGTCTGCAAGTTGCAGATCAGTAGGCAGGTAATGAATTTCTAATTCCTTAGTTTCAACAAGTTCGCGAATAAAATGATGCCTTATTTTAATATGTTTAGTTCGCGAGTGTTGAACCGGGTTTTTAGATATATTAATGGCGCTTTGATTGTCACAATACAATTGTAATTGATCTTCTTTAATCCCATAATCACTTAACATCTGTTTGATCCATAACAATTGAGCACAACAACTTCCTGCTGCTATATATTCGGACTCAGCCGTAGATAAAGATGTGCAATTCTGTTTTTTACTACTCCAACCAACTAAATTATTGTCGACATAATAACAAGCACCTGATGTACTTTTACTATCATCAGTACAACCGTCCCAATCAGCATCAGTATACCCTATGATAGTGCTACAGGTATCTTTAGTGTACCTAAGTCCAAGGTTAAGAGTGCCTTTTATGTACTTGATTATACGTTTTACACTCAATAAATGGTTCTCTTTAGGGTTATTCTGGTAACGAGCGCACAGACATACAACATACATTATGTCTGGTCGTGAGGCAGTTAGGTAGAGTAGGCTGCCAATCATACTACGATAGAGTGTGGAATCAACTGACTTACTAGTTTCATCTTTACATAATTTAACAGTAGTACTCATAGGTGTTTTGGCAACTTTAGCATTCTCTAAGCCAAATTTCTTAACAAGGTCTAATGCATACTTAGTTTGAGAAACAAATAGACCATCAGAATTCTGTTTCACTTGAAATCCTAAGAAAAGCTGTAGCTCCCCCATAAGGGACATGTGAAATTCCATATGCATACTAGCAGAAAAGGATTTAACTTCAGTGTTTGAAGTTGACCCGAAAATGATGTCGTCTACATAGACTTGGGCTATAATAATGTTTTTGTCAAAATGTTTGACAAATAGAGTTTGGTCATTTCCTCCTCTCTTAAAACCCTTATCCAACAAAAAGTTGGAAAGGCGTTCATACCAAGCTCTAGGAGCTTGTTTTAAGCCATACAAAGCCTTTTTTAGACGAAAGACATGATTAGGGTATTTAGGATCAATGAACCCTTTGGGTTGTTCTACATATGTCTCTTCGAACAGAATTCCATTTAGGAAGGAAGATTTGACGTCCATTTGATAAAGTGTGAATTTTAAGTAACACGCTATGGAGAAAAGAAGACGAACAGATTCAAGACGAGTGACAGGGGAAAATGTCTCGCTGAAATCTATCCCTTCTATTTGAGAGTAGCCTTGAGCAACTAGTCTAGCTTTGTTTCTAAGAATCACCCCATTTTCATCAGATTTGTTTTTAAAGATCCAACGTGTTCCAATAATATTTTTGTTTTGAGGCCGAGGTACGAGATACCAGACATCGTGAATGACGAATTGTAAAAGTTCTTCCTGCATAGCAGAAATCCAGTGTGTGTCATTCAATGCTTCATTAACATTTTTCGGTTCCACGAGGGAGACGAAACATGCATAATTAGCATAATTTCTTAACTGGGATCTAGTACGAACTGGCTCATTAGGATTACTGACCACGTTGTCAATGGGATGATCTTTAGAGACCCAGCCAGGTACTTTTGGACTCTCAATAGGTAATGAGTCATTTATTTCTGGTGAATCAGTTTTGAAATCATTTTCAGATTCAACCACAATAGGTGATTCAGATATCTTATTTTTGACAATAGTGTCACTTACAATTACATTTATCGATTCCATAAAGGCCTTAGTACGCAGATTGTATATACGATAAGCACGACTGTTTGGTGAGTATCCTAAGAAGATGGCTTTATCACCACGAGTTTTGAATTTAGACAGATGTTCTCTGTCTTTACAGACATAACACTGACTTCCAAAGGTTCTTAGGTATTTCAGGTTAGGTTTCTTACCGTACCACAACTCATAAGGGGTTTGTTTAGAGTTTTTCCTAAGATAGACCCTATTAGTGATGTGACAGGCAGTTCTAATGGATTATACCCAAAAGTATTTAGGTAGAGATTTGGCATGCAACATGACACGTGCCATCTCTTGAAGAGTTCGGTTTTTCCTTTCAGCAATACCGTTATGCTGAGGGGTTTTAGGGGCACTAAATTCATGTTTGTAACCGTTGTAGTCACAATATTCAACTATTCCTGTGTCTATGAACTCTCCTCCTCTATCACTACGAATGCGATTGACTTGTGTGTCCTTCTCATTTTCAATTCTTAGAAGAATTTTCAAAAAGTTGTGAAACGTGTCAGATTTATGTTTCAAGAAGGCAACCCAAGTGAATCGTGTGAAATCATCAACCATGACAAGGATATAACTGTGTCCACAAACACTAACAGTTCTAGAGGGACCAATAAGGTCCATATGGATGAGATCTAAAGGTCTAGAGGTAAGGATGTCTTTAACCTTTTTATGCGAAGTCTTAACTATTTTTCCTTCCTAGCAATGACCACAGACAACACTTGAAATAGGTTTAATTTTAGGAATACCTCTAACTATCTCTTGACTAGACAATCTACCAAGGATATCATAACTTAAGTGACCCATACGATTATGCCAGATCTCATTGTCATCCATTCTGACAATGTTACAGGTTTCAGAACTAGTCTTGACAGTATAACAATTGTCAGGTGTTCTAAATCCTGTAATTATGCATTCACCTTTATCATTTAGAATTTTACAATTGTTCTTTGAAAAGGTGACAGTATGGTCAGAGTCATAAAATTGTGATATACTTAAGAGGTTGGCTTTAAGGCCTTTAACTAATAGAACATTTTCGAGAACAGGCATTCCTTCTTCTTTTAGGGTTCCTTTACCTATGATCTGAGATGAGACACCATCACCAAAAACTACTTTCCCACCAGCAAATCTGTTTTTGTTTAGAAGTTTTGTTTCATCTCCTGTCATATGTTTGGAACATCCTGAATCTAAGTACCAACCAGATGAAGTGTGTTCAGCTTTTAAAGAAGCGATGACAATGCTACACTTCATTTGGGGTAAAAGATCCTCTTTTCTAACACAAATAGCTCTAGTTTTGATTTAGCGCAAGTTTGCCCTCATTTGATAAAATTTTCGAGAAACAGTTTTTTGTCGAAAAACATTTGAAGCAGCAAACTGATTGTTGTGAAAAAATTGAGCTTTTGGTTTAGGAAAGTTTATGGGAGCCTTTCACTTAAATGAACTCTTAGTTTTGGTCTTTCTATTTCTGTAGTTAGAGTTCTTATCAGGTTGTCTTGGAAGGACATAGTTGTTACGACTTTGCCTAGAATAGTTAAAGTTCTTATAGACAGAAGTATTGTATATAGGGGTGTTTAGACGCCTAGCATAACAACCTTCGAAGGAGTGACCATAAATGTCACAGTAAGAGCAATATTGATTGCTTGAGGGTTTAATTTCCTTAGGAAAACTTCTAAAGATAGGTTTGACAGCATTCTGTTCAAAAGAGTTCTTCCTAGGAGCTATGGTCTTATAGGTAGAATCAGCCTTTCTGATCAAAGGACAGATGTATTTAGTCTTATGTGCAGTGTCAGACTTAGAAGTACTAGACTCTCCAATGTCATTCTGTTGTTGCTTTTGATCAAATTCATTTTTAATCAAATGAAAGTCTGGACATGTTTCAATTGGTCTTTTGCCCCCAGACACAAACTTAATAGGTTCAAGTTTTGTTGTTTGAGATTTGTTCTTAGGGCAAAATCCAATACCGGTTCTATCATCATAATTGGTCTTGCAGTCAACAACAAAGTCAGTAAAACAATTTGAATTATTTTCAAACTTAGAAAACTTTTTGAAAATAGTAGCTGTCTTTGTTTTTTATTCCTCCAATTCTAATAATGTTCCCTTATATTTCATTTCCAGAATTTCATTAGTTTTAGTCAACTCTTTTAATTTTTGATCAAAGGTTTCAATTTCAGATTGATGAGTCAGACACTAGTTTGTGTACTCTTCAGCATTCAACTTCACAATAAGACTTAAATCATCTAATTTCTTAGTAAGATCTCTAACAGTCTTCTCCAATCTAGTTACTTTTTTCAGAGTCTTAGCATACAAGGTATGTATATCAGGGAGGTCATCTGTGTCTGAGTCGCTAAGTGAAGTGTGTGTAGTGACCCCTAACGATTCAGTTTTAGTACTCACGCACCCATTTGGATCGTCATTATCAAGATCACTTTGACTCACACACACGGAACTAAAACTAGCAACATTTTCAGACAATAAAGCATCTAGGCCAATCAAAGGAGTATTCACACAAGCAAGAGTAGTAGTATCATTATCACACAGATGAGTATCATCATTGTAAATGATCTTAGCATAAAAAGACATGCAAGGATCAAGAACATTAGATGACTCAAGTTCCTCTTCATCAGAGTCACTTGAATCATTCCAAGTTTTACAGACATTGGCTCTATTGTGTGTGTTGGCTTTATTCAGATTAACTCTGCAGTCATGAGCAATGTGACCTAGTTTCCCACATCTAAAACATTCAATCTTTTTACGGTCTCTAGTGGGTCTGGAATTGTTGTCCTTAGGATGTTTGTCAAGTCCTCTCTCATGAGGTTTGGGATTAAACAGAGTAGGGTAATTAGGCTTGCCTTGTTTAGTAGCCTGTTTGTTTCGAAATTTGACAATTTTCTTAAATTGTTTAGACATTAAGGCAATCTGATTATCTAGTTTGTCTATATCACACTCCTCATCAGAGTCAGAGTTGGTCAAATTGGACTCAAGTTTGGGCATCTTAGAGCCAAAACTCAAGTTAGAGTTGGGCTATTTTCTTTGAGAATGATTCAATTGTTTCTTAAAGTCTAATTCCATTTCCACAGTTCTAAGTTTGCTACTGAGTAATTCAGGAGTAAGGTTTTGATCATTCATTTCCTCAATAGCATACCTCTTACTGTCGAACTTTTGTGGTAATGACCTTAGGATTTTAGAAACAATTTCATTTCTATCATAAGTAATACCATTAGCATGCAACTTAGTGACTATATCAGTTAAGTTCATGTAGAAATCATCAAAAGATTCAGAATCAGACATGATCAAAGAGTTGTACTGCTGGATAAGCATTTGAGTTTTAGCAGCTTTGACTCTTGGGTCTCCTTCATATGCAGTGATTAATGTGTCCCATGCTTCCTTAGAAGTGGCACAAGATGAGATTCTTTTGAACTCATACTCATTAATGGACATAAAAATGGCATTCTTGCCTTTATTGTTATTTTGAGAAATGGTTTTCTCTTCTTGGGTAAATTCACTTAAGATTTTCTTTACCCTCTCATCACTTCCTTCAGTGGCTGGTTTTGTAGGATAAGTGTATCCATTTTCGATAATATCCCAGACATCATCTCCTAAAGTCCCTTGGATGAAGGCAACCATCCTTACTTTTAAATAAGCAAAGTTGTTTCCATCAAAGATAGGAGGTCTGGACAGATTACCAAACCTTTCATTCTTCTCGTCCATAGTTAGGTTTTTTAGAAAATGATTTCAGAAACACAAGATCTTTGAAATAAAAAAGTTAACAGGGCTCTGATACCAATTGAAAAACGTCGCTAATGTCGTTCAACACAAGGTTAAACTGTATAAGCAACTCCGAATGTTTGTTGGAGAAACCCTTTTCTTTTGAAAATAAAAATTATAAACAAGATTTGTTTACAAAGAAACTTATGTACGAGATTAATTAAGATTGTGTAATCAGTTTTAAAACTAAGGCAGTTTCAAAAATTCAGCACACTTAAAGAATGAGGTGAGTAGATGAAGATAATCAACACAATGATTTTTAACGTGGTAAAACCTCTCCCAACAGAGGAAACATCCACGGTGACTTCTAAGTCACAAAAACAAAAGTCCACTAATAACAAAAATCAGTTACAAACAACACAACATGCAAGCACACAAATCAACCTATTCTAAGTTTCGGAATATACCCCACTTGGCTCCTTCTAACTTCTGATAGATCTGATTTGTTGATGATGTTCTCCGGTTTGCTAACTTCCTTTGCTTTAGCTTCTTTACGTCGACTCAATGGTCTCAGATCTTAAACACAACACTTCATGTGTAGTAGTGTGTAAAGTGTTTGTGCAGTGAATCCTATTCACATGCATGAACTCACACACACTTAGATTTACAAACAGTCCTATACAAATTACATATAAAGTATATATGCAGTGATTTTGTTATTTTTCTTTCTTACAAAACTAAAAACCTTTTGACCTTTAAATATAACCCCGATTCCACGGAGATCTTGCTTAAGAAATCGGTCAAGACCTTTCTCAATCTCTTTTGAAAATATTTAGGAGATTGAAAACCCTCCAACTGCGAATCCAACTAGGTCAGGTTAAGTTTTGTAAAAACAAAAACTATAAAACATTTTTCAAACCAAAACAGAAATGAATTTCTTAAACCAAGTTGAAAATATGCAGATCTAGTGAAAAATATAACATGCAGAGTCAGATCTAATATTTCTATGGAGAAAGAAACTAGATCTTTACTCTAACGTTTAAGTTGTGTACAAGATCAGAAATCACGAGGTTACAGCAACGATATGAACGAAACTCTCTCTCTCTCAAACACTCAGGTTGTGTTTGGGGTCAAGTTTATTTGAAGGTTTGTTTCAGAGACGGAGTGTTTAGGGTTAGGGTCTGATTTTGGCTAACTGTTTCCCTTTCTCTCTCTTCTCTCTATTCTTTTCTCTCTTCTCTCACTTCTCTCTTCTCTCTCTTATTTTTTTTTCTCTCTGGAAGACGAATGCCCAAAAGTTTTTTTAAGGCAGAGAAGGGAAGGGTATATATAGTGCCAGGGGAAGGTTCTGGATGATCGAGGCAAATCAAAGGCTGAGAGCAAGTCTTCAAGGGTTTTGACTTGATCCAATGGTTATAGAAAAGCGGTGGCTTAAAAGCATTGTGATTGGTTCATATGTATGCACTGGGATTAACCAAGAACGCATGCATGCCCTTGATAACAAATGATCCAACGATCAACAATAATGCATCCAGCCCTCTCACATAAGAAGCACAAATACATAAGCCCGGAGGATGACAAGTGTTGGCTGTTAATAGGCTCTCACACGCGCGTCAAAGTAATTACAAAACCTCACCCTGAAGTCTCTAGCGCTTTGAGATCGTACCCAACCAAACAATGCAGTGAAAAAAGAAGTTTCTAAAATAGTAAATTAACCCCAAAAACTTTATTAACCCATTTTATTAATAAAAACAATTATTAAGAAAATGTTTTAAAGAGTTTAAAAAGATTTAAAAATTATTTAAAATTCCCAAAAAAATTATTAAAGCACCAATTCAAGGGGAATTAAACACACACTCAATTTTAAGTAATGTGAACACATGTATGCACTTCTAATTGTGTGTAGTGTGATTCATTTTGTATCTTCATTGATCATTGAAGGGGATTAGAGAGATAGGTTCTGAGGCTTTTTGGATTCTAGGATGGACTACAAATTTTGTCAATATTTCCAAATTAGTTGAGCACTTATACAATGTAGACTTAAGCAAGTCAAAGGTATAAGGTGCTTCAAGGACCTCCTCGGAGAAGGCAAAAAGGAAAGATGCAGTCAAAAAATCATTTAGTGCTAGTTGGGACAAAGGATAGAACAAGGGTCTGGCCGTTATGTCTTCTCAAATGGAATATGCAAGTGTCAAATATTTTAGGAATGGATGGGTAGCAGCCTTGCAGGAGCTAAAGGTTGTTGAGAATTCTGAGTTATTCCAGCAGCAGACTCATGGCCCTCCTCCCTCTCCTAGAGAAGAAGAAGAGGATGAAGCTTTTTTAAATGAATCTTCTATGATGACTGGAGATCAGGTCCCCACTGTTCTTGTTGCTCAACCTTCCGAGCAACTCCAACTAACCAGTACTTCTGCCGAGCAGCTACCATTGTCTTCTGAGCAACCAGCCCCTTCATCCAAACATTCTAAGGAAGTTGAAAGAAACAAAGAGAAGGTGTAAAGTTGTTCAGGCTTTTTATTTGTTGTTCTCTTAAATATAACCTTGAATTATGTATTTTCTCTTATGATGAATCAAATTTCGAACTTTGGTTATTCGTTGTTCGCCTTAAATTGCTCTTTTACTCTCTCTCTCTACATCATTATTGATTCTTTTTATTTCCCATCTTTGCTAGTTTATGGACAAGATGGCGATCTTATCATCTCATGATACAAAATTGATGAAGAAATACAATGAATATTTTAAAGCTGGTCATGCAGATCTTAATGAGGCCTATATAATTGACATCCTCGGATCAAGTGCTTCTGACCGAGCAGTTGAAGCTTACCAATACTTGAAGTTCTTGCTCGATCGTGATGTTACTAATAATGTGGCCTACTATAAGATGATTAAAGATATCCACGGAACGATCGAGGAACTTCAGCAGCAGTACAAAGAATCCTCCACACTTTTGCATCAAGGATATGAGAAAAAATATCAACAATTGAGTGCCGACAAAGGGTATGACAAATTTATCTCTGCTCATGAGAAGAAAGAGAGTGTTCTGAAGCTTGAAGTTGAAGAGCATAGGTATATCGCCAAGTTGTTGGAGAAGGAGAACATTGCTTTGTAGGAGGAAATAAAATAACTCAAATTTGTTGCATCCTCCTCGGGAGCCCTGGTCCCAGTAAATGATGATGGCTTTCCATTCTTTTAAGTAGAAAATGCTAACTTATGAGATGAGTTAAATGAGCTGGACCCTCCTCAACTACTCATGGTAGAGAAAGATCTTCTCTTGGTCGAGCAAGGGCTGGTCGGGTCACTATTAAAGAAGCGAGAACTGAGTCGACTTTAGAGAATCAAGCCTTTCAATTGATGACGAAGAACCAAGCCTTGGCAGAAATGTCTAAGAAGATTATGAACTTCACCGAACAACTCTCTAATCAAAGCTCTGCTCTGGAAAGTAAAGAAATTCTAGTGAAGAAACTCCACGAGAAACTCGAGAGGTGAACTTATCAATTCCATAAGTAGCCCAGGGAATTTTGGATGGCTGGTTATAACGAAGCTCTGTACCATCTATAAGCTGGGGTGGTTGAATGCCTTGTGTGTGCTAAAATTGGAGTAGGGCCACTAATTATGGGATTATTATGATCATGGAGTGCTCGATTTGCCCGTGCCTCCTTTTAAGCTTGATACTAGTTGGATTCCTACTCGTGCAATTCCTCAATGCTTGATTTCCAAGTATCTCAGCGATTACAGTCTTCATGCAAACTTCGAGATATCTCACCCAGAGTACTTGCTTGATCGGCCTTCTTTAATGAATTTTAGAATGTTGCGAGATGTAAACTTTATAAATTCTACTTATTCATTAGATGATCCTCCAGCTGGGGTAAAACTTATTTCAAAAGCATAGGGGAAGAAACCCATAGAGTAGGATATTTTTATGTAATGAATCAGACTTTGTATCTTGTGTAATCTACTTTATTTTAATGAAGAAAAAGTTTGTCTTTTGCCATTTCATTTTCTTCTAAATAATTTGTAGAATTTCCTTGCTTATTGGTTGGTAAATATATATGTATGTACTATACTTATCCCATTTGTTGTTTGATTATAGTGATTTGTCACTCTTTGGGCCTAATCCCTAGAATGATTTGCATCCCATGTTCCTGCTTAGTTGTAATAATCTCGTGTGGATTACCTTGTTTCCTAGACAGTGGATGCCCCGGGAGGTCATCCAGCTTTTTTCCTAGTTTTGTACCAACCAACCGGAGTTGATTGTGATTGATTTATCGACCAACCGGAGTTGGTGGTAATTGATTTTCCGACCAACTGGAGTTGTTGGTAACTGATTTTCTGACCAACTGGAGTTGGTGGTAATTGATTTTCCGACCAGTCGGAGTTGGTGGAAATTGATTCCCCACCAACTGAAGTTGGTGGTAATTAATTTGCCAACCAACTTGAGTTGGTGGTAATTGATTTGTCGACCAACCAAAATTGGTGGTAATTGATTCCCGACCAACTGAAATTGGTGGTAATTGATTTGCCGACCAACCGGAGTTGGTGGTAATTGATTCCAGACCAATCGGAGTTGGTTGTAATTGATTTTCCGACCAACCGGAGTTGGTGGTAATTGATTCCTGACCAACTGGAGTTGGTTGTAATTAATTTGCCGACCAATCAGAGTTTTTGTAATTGATTTACCGACTAACCGAAATTGGTGGTAATTAATTCCCGACCAACCGGAGTTTGTGGTAATTGATTTATCGACCAATCGGAGTTGGTGGTAATTGATTCTCGACCAATCGGAGTTGGTGGTAATTGATTCCCGACCAATCGGAGTTGGTGGTAATTAGTTATGTAGCACTAATATTCCGAAAAAAAATTCAACAAAGAAAGAAACTGAGTGAAACATCACTTTATTCATATTGAAGAAACTGCATTACATAGGAATTTCAATTACTGATAATACTTGCGCAGATGCTCTCCATTCCATGCATTCTTGAATTCTTCTCCTTCCAAGGTTTCAATCTTGTATGTCCTTGGACGAATAACTTCTGTTACTCTATAGGGCCCATGCCAGTTAGCTTCCATTTTGTTATGCTTTTGGATCACTTTCTGCAGCGCATAATCCCCTTCCTTCAAATCACACTTCTTCACTCTTTTTTTATAGAACAAAATTGTTCATTTTTTATATGCTGCATTCCTGATTGCTGCTTCTTCCCTAACTTCTTCAAGCATATCCATGTCTAATCTTCTCATCAAGTCACTGACAGGAGAATTGAAATTAAGCACCCTATTCGTGGGTATACCTAATTCAGTAGGTATGACAGCCTCACTTCCAAATGCCATTATATATGGAGACTCTCCTTTCACTATTCGTGGTGTGGTACGATAAGCCCACAACACAGAATATAGCTCATTAATCTAATTTCCTTTTGCATCATCTAGTCATTTTTTAAACCATTCAGTAGCTTTATGTTTGTCACCTCAGTTTGCCCATTGCTTTAGGGATGGCCTGGTGCAGAGTGGATCTTCAGTACATTTGATTGATGATAGTACACAGCAAACTCCTCGTTATCAAACTGGGTTCCATGGTCAGTAATGAATGCATATGGGAGATCATATCTATAGATAATATTCTTCCAAATAAATTGATAGACTTTATCGTACGTCATATCAATTAGAGGCTCAGCTTCTACCCATTTGGTAAAGTAATCCACAGCAACCACGAGGTATTTGAATCTTCCCTTGGTCGTTGGAAGTGGTCCTATCAAGTCTATCCCCCACATGGCGAATTGCCAAGGGGATGTTATGGGTGTTAACAATGCTTGGGGAGGTCTTCGGATGGAAGAGAAACATTGACATTTATCGCACTTCTTAGCCTAAGCTATACAATCGGCTCTTATCGTTGGCCAGTAATATCCTTGCGTTGTTATTCTATGCAAAAGCATCTGACCTGCTACATGGGCTCCACAAGACCCTTCTTGACCTCTTCGATCAGATCTTTCACTTCAGAGGGATGGACACATCTTTGTAGCCCTGCTATAACTCCTCGTCTATATAAAATGACGTTGGTCAATACATAACAAGCAACTTTAAACTTCAATTTCTTGGCTGCGAGTTTATTAGTTGGTAAAGCCCCCTCTTCAATATAGGCCCTGATGGGATCCATCCAAGATGGTACCAAGTCGAGGGCAATGAAGTTCATCATCAGATCTTTATCTATGCTCCGACCAACCAGGATTTCTATTGGGATTGTTCTTCGTACTCGGTGCGTGTGGCTGATGCTAACTGAGCTAGGGTGTATGCTCTTGCATTCTCCAATCTTGATATTCTAATTAACTAAACTGCAGTAAAACTCGATACCGCCTCCATTGCTTTTGCATGATACTTGACCATTAATTCTTCTTTTGCTGCATACATCCCCAGAATTTTGTTTACGATTAACTCGGAATCACTGAATACAACGACATGCTCTGCCTTTATGGTTTTAGCCAGATTTAAGCCCAAGATCATAGCCTCATATTCGGCCTCATTATTAGAGGCTTTAAATTGAAAGCGCGGAGCATACTCCATATCAATCTCATTCGGGTTGTTTAATGCAATTCCTGCTCCACTGTCTATAGTGCACGAAGAGCCATCCATATAAAAATTCTATATAGGTACTTAATTATCAAACTCTTGATCAGACAGAGTTCCTTGGTGGAATATTTGATGCTTCCTTTTGTCCTACTCCGGCACTTCTCGCTTCTCGTTGACCATCTTCTCTTGATCATCCCCGGCTGAAAGTTGGTCGGGGGTTAAATGTGGTGATCCAGTAAAATCCACAGGTTTATCTGTATTACACTCCTATTGCTCTGGGGTATCAGAATGAGTAAATTCCGTAATAAAATCTTCTACTGTCTGCCCCTTAAGTGACGATCTAGGCTCATTAACTATATCATACTCACTAAGTTCTACTGCCCAGTACATCAGTCTTCCTGATTTCTTCGATTTATGCAGAGCTTGCCTTAATGGCATATCTGTATACACAACTATAGTATGATCGTGAAAGTATGGCCTAATTATTCTGCTTGTTTCAATCAGCGCTAGTTCTAACTTCTCCAATCTTGGATATCTGATCTCTGCTCCTCGGAATACCTTACTGGTGTAATAGATTGGTTTTTGCACTCCGTCCTCTAATCTTATTAATGCCGAGTTAACTGCATTCTCTAAAACTTCCAGATACAAGTATAATCTTTCTCCCATCACTGGTCTGGACAATAATAGAGGTGTTCCTAGATATTTTTTCGACTCTTAAAAGGCCTCCTCGCACTCATCATTCAACTCAAAAGTTTTTCAAAATGTTTTGAAGAATGGGAGGCATCTGTCAGTTGCTCGTGACACAAATCTGTTAAGTGATGCAACTCGCCTTGTGAGGCATTGCATTTCCTTCTTGGTAGTTGGAGATCGCAGCTCCAATAGGGCTTTGATCTTTTTAGGGTTCGCCTCTATACCTAGTTGGTTAACGATATATTCGAGAAACATGCCTTCTCGTACTCCGAATATGCATTTGGTAGGATTCAACTTCATTTGATATTTCTTTAGTTGATCAAAGGTCTGACCTAGGTCAACGAGATGATCAGCAGCTTTCTTGGTCTTCGTCAGCATATCGTCAACATAAACCTCCATGTTATGACTGATTTGCTCTGCAAACACCTTGTTCATCAGCCGCTGATATGTTGCACCTGCATTTTTAAGTCCAAAAGGCATAACATTATAGCAATAAGTTCCCCTTGGGTGATAAAAGAGGTACTTTCCCCGTCCTCAGGCTTCATTTTAATCTGGTTGTAACTAGAATAAGCATCCATGAAACTCAACAACTCTTGCCCCGAGGTAGCATCCACTAGTTGATGGATTCAGGGCAATGGAAAATGATCCTTTGGGCATGCATTATTAAGATCAGTGAAGTCTAAACACATCCTCCACTTGTTATTTTTCTTCTTTACCATCACCACATTTGCTAGCCAATCAGGATATTTGACATCCTCAATAAAAGAGGCTTTTTGTAGTTTCTCTACTTCTTCTTGTATAGCTTGGTTCTTTTCAGGGCTAAACACTCTTCTTCGCTGCTTCACTGGCATGATTTCCTTCTTCACATTGAGCTCGTGGCATCAAAAACTTGGGTCTATCCCTGCAATGTCTTCATGAATCCGTGCAAAAGCCTTATTTTTGTGCCTTAAAAATTCTATCAATTCTTGTTTTATTGATATATCCAGTGATGCACCAATTTGAGTTGTTCGTTCTGGATGCACATCGTCAAGAATGATATTTTCGGTAGCCTCCATGACCTAGCCCTTCACAAGATGAGAATCATCTCTAGGGTCTAACGTTTCAATCTCTGCATCTTCTATTTCATCCACTTGATTGGTAGTAGTCTTCTTCCTGGATTCTTCACGTTCCTCCTATTCGGCAGATGAATACTAGCATTCTCGAGCTACTTTCTGGTCGCCTTTCACAACTCCCACTCCAAAATTGGTTGGGAATTTTAAATATTGATGTACAGTAGATGATATTTCCTTGAACTTCTTGAGACCTACCCTTGCCATGATAATATTATAAGCTGATTGGACATTTTTATCCATTACGAAAAAGCGTACTCTTTCTGTTCGACAAGCAGACCATGTACCAATAAGCATATCCAACTTGATCGTCCCAAGTCGAAAAACTTTCTCGCTAGTAAAACCAGGGAGGGGCCTATGATATGGCTCCAACTGGGCTAGCTTCAGATTCAAACTGTCAAAGCATGGATAGAACATGATATCTACCGAGCTACCATTATCCACTAGTACACGTGAAATCACCACTTCCTTTATTCTCATCTTGATCACTAATGGGTCATCATGAGGATATAGTACACCTACCAGGTTATTCTTAGAGAAACTAATGACCAATTTTTCTTTATTCACCTTCCTCGAGCGATCATCCTCAGCCAGATTTATTCGCTGAATGTACGAGCAAGCTTTAGCCTCATTGAGGCAAGATTTTCTCTCCGCAGTCAGATATCCACCTCCTGCATCTCCACCTGTAATAACATTACATTCAAATGATCCGAAATGGATTGAAAATACCTCACGTTTTGGTTGTCTTGGTCTTTTAGGGAGATCGGGGTCATCCTGGTCATCTTCTGGATCTTCTTCGTGACTTCTCTTCTTGTCTTATTTTGCTTGACAAGGAGACCTAGACCTTTGCCTTCCTCGGTTGCTGGTCTTTCCACCATTTTAGCGATCAACATACTTAGCCAGTTTCCTCGTCTGATGAGTGCTTCAATTTCGTTCTGGAGAGCTATGCAATGCTTGGTCGTGCGACCATGGTCTTTATGAAACTCATAATATTTAAACTTATTCCTCTTGTCAGGATCTGCCTTCATTTTTCTGGCCAGTTTAGCTCCTCGCTATTCTTGATCTCTTCCAGAATGTGGTTTATATCTACCTTCAAAGGTGTATAATTTCCAAATTTCTTCAACTGTTCCAGTGCTTGCTTTGCTTTCGACTGCCTGTTGCCACCATTATTCTTCTGATCCTTCTTCTCAGTCTTGTCAGCCTCGACCTTGGTCTCCTTAGTTTCTGTATTCTTCTTCGCAACCATAGCTTCCTTGGCATTTATGATTTTGGATGCTTTTGCCATCAGTTCAGCCATGGTCCTAGGCGGATCTTTGGCTAAAATGTAGTATAATTTATCTGGCAACAGTCCACTCATCAAGGAAGTAATTGTTGTTATCTCATCATAATCAATTACTTCAAGTTTTTCGTTATTGAAATGAGTAATATAGTACCTGGTGCTTCCAACTGTCTTCTGTCTAACACTCAACAAGTGTGCTACTCGTTTGACTGGTTTCTCTCCAAAACAGAAGTTCACTATAAAGAGTTCAGCTAGCTGAAAGAAAGTCATAATTTTCCCCCGAGGAAGGTTGATGTACCATATCTGAGCTGATCCGGTAAGAGTTCCTGAAAATGCCCTCCATCTCATCTCATGTGGAACTGCATAGATATCGGTAGCAGCCTGGTATTGTTCTATATGAAGGACAAGGTCAGTTTTTCCATCATATTTAGTCGTCACCATAGGAGCTTTGAATTTTGATGGTGTGGGAAAATCCACAATTGCTTATACAAATGGTGTCCCTTGGATGGATGTTCTTTGTGGAGGATTCTTGGCCTTAGCCATTTCCCCCAATATGTTCTCCAACCTCTGAATAGAGACCTTCCATGCATCGTTTCCCTCCTCGGGCCTATTGATTGGAGCAACTGATCGCGTTGAATTTGCTTCTTGGGATCTTTCATTATGAGTAGTTGGTCGTGATTGGGTAGAGCCTTCCCTTAGATAGGATGGTCATTAAGAGTTCCTCGACGCAATCCTAGGAGGACTTCTATTCCTCCTAGGGCCCAAACGTTCAAAAGGAGAGACTCTACTCAACCTTTTTTTAGCACTGGTCCTTTCCGAGGATAAAGTGATATTTCGTTGAGAATTTGTAGCTCGTACTGAGGAAGTCTAACCAGGTTGATAAGAAGGATAATTAGATCTTTCAGTACGATATGAGTCAGTGCGTATGGATCGAGACTCCTCAGGGAATAGCATTCGCCTAGTTCGTGAAGAAGGTAAACATGTATTTCTCTAAACACTTCGTTGTCCTGATTGGGCCGGCACTCCGCCTTGAAAAGTTTGTATAAGTTGTCGCATGGTTTCTTGCATGGCCATCTAGCCTTGGGCCAAATTAGCCATTATACCAGTCAGATCTTTAACATTTGGGGGAGTAGAAAGGTTCGGAGGGACCCCAGTGTTTAGATTACTGGATTCAGGATTATCAGCCATAGATGATGAGTTATTTTGGTGAAAAACGGTAAGTACAGTAGTTTCCCACAGACGGCGCCAATCTGTTGATGTAAAAAACTAGATTTGATCTAATTATTTTAATCACAGATAAAAATAGATAAATGAATATAAGACAATTGATTTTTAAAGTGGTTCAGCCTTATGAGAATGGGCTACGTCCACGATTTTTGTATTGCTGACTGTTTGCCTAGAATTCTTGATACGTGAGTTTACTAAGAAATCCAGAGTCCCCTTCTAATGAGGAGGTTATAATGTATTTATATCCTTGAGGCTGTACACGTGAAAGGACAATGCACTGTTATCTAGTAGACATATACATCTGTACGATAATAATGAGCATTTAATGCGAAGTCGTCTTTTTTATTCTCCTGATTTGGATGCTCTACACGCTAAGTTGCTTGGACCGCCTGAGTTGCTCGGTACGCTTAAGTTTCTCGGAGCCTTGAGTTCCTCAGGGTGCCTAAGCTACTCGGTATGATTGAGTTGCTCGGGGCACTTGAGTATCTCGGTGATAGTATGTTGTTTGTTAAAAGTGTTTGTAATTGCCATGTAGGTTGACACGTGTCTTCAAATGAATGGTCCACATCAACAGATTAAATTTGGTATCAAAAATAATAATGACCAAATGTCCTAGCCACATGGATAATGGAAGGAAGGGGGTCCAAACACACCAATATGCCATATCAAACTTGTTAACTCAAAAAACAAAAACAAAAATATTTTTTGCTTTCTAAAAATATTTGGACTCAAATAAAAACAAAATCCTTTTTGTGTTTAAAAAAAAATTAAAACCAAAAATCTTTTTGTATTTTTCAAATATGATGTAATAGATGAAAAATATAATACAAGATGATAAACACGGTAACACGCACAAACTTTAGATTTATCACGGGAAGAATCAAGTGCAACCAAATTGTGACACCCCGCCTAATAAAATACCGGGTCATCAGTCCTATAACAAATTAAAACAGGAGTCTCAGTTGGATCATCGTTAGCATCACAGTCAAATTTTTTTTAAAACTTACTAACCACCTAGTATTCCAAAAGCTGGTGCCAATTTTAACTTTTTAATTACACAAAACAGTACATGCGGAAATACATATAAACCATTCACACAACTGAATAAAACTCAACTGAATAATTAATTCAAAAATTTGCCGAATAAACCACCAGGAACCAAAGTGAAATAATCCAAAACAAATATCCAACACCGGAATAAAATAAGTCTGAAAACTGAACTGAAAGTCTGGGCGACATGCCCTAAATAAAACTGAAACTAATAAGCAATTCCTACTCTATGAATGAATGAATGATGCGTCGAATCCAAACTCCTGCTAGCATCCACATACGCCGCAGCTCCGTGTCCCTCGAATAGAATATCAATCCTGGTGTCCCTGTGGCTGGACACCTAAAAGGTTTTGAAAATAGTTTTATAGCAAGGGTTAGAACCCAAAATATTTTGACAATATTTAGCAAGTGAATTAACTCGAGTAATTTAAAATGCATGAATGCGCTTCATATTTAAGTTAGTGTCGCACTCCCTTGTGGACATTCTCACCCCTCCACTATTGTGCACACCTACCAGTTACCTTAACCCCACCTAGTTGTACTACCTCGTCCAACTAGTCCTGGTATAACCTTCCCTTGCCATACTACTCTAACCCGAGTATAATAATTTCTTGAATTATAAGTTATCTCACAATTAACTTAATTAACTCCTCTTAGATAGTAGCATATAACCGTGTCACAAGTTATATAAAGTAAACACATCACACACTTTATTATTACCCTATATAGTGTTTACTACCATTATATACGTACCTTTATAATAACATCCTCTCATATAATATACGTATATCCCTCCCTTCGAGTATACCCTCGCCGGATGATTCCCTCTCAAATGATATCTCACCAGGTGTGATCACCAAACCTAGTTCCCCAAGTTGGAATCGCTCACCAACTTGGCCCAAAAAATAAACGTAGTGGAGGCGGTCATATTTCTTTCCTGAAACTGAGATAAATCCCTCACCCATATATACCGGACGCTATGACCTGGGGATATACTCGCCCCACTCCTCAAGTTAGGGGATTCATCCACATCGCGCAACCTCCCTTGATAGCATTAGACTACATAAATTAAGTAAATATCTAATCACTGATATTTAATAGCACACACAATACACACACACACACACATACATATATATATATAAGATAAACCCCGGCTTTACCGTGTACTCAAAATCCCGTACACTAGCCTCTAATTTCCTGAGTCTGTGGCTCGACTCAACATAATTAATTTTCTCACTTTATAAATTTATCATCTTCCCGAGTCTATGGTCCAACTGTAATATAATTAATTCACACCTCAATTAATACAATACTTTCCCCGAGTTTATGGTCCGACTCTAATTAAATTAATTAACACACCCATTAATTTAATACCAATCCCGAGTCTATCGTCCGACTCTAATTAAATTAATTAACACACCTATTAATTTAATACCTCCTCGAGTCTATCGTCCGACTCTAATTAAATTAATTAACACACTTATTAATTTAATACCTTCCCGAGTCTATCGTCCGACTCTGATTAAATTAATTATTACACCCATTAATTTAATGCCTACCCAGTCTACAATCCGACTCTAATTAAATTAACTGTCACACCTATTAATTTATTACCTTCCCGAGTCTATCGTCCGACTCTAATTAAATTAATTAACACACTTATTAATTTAATACCTCCCCGAGTCTACAATCCGACTCTTATTAAATTAATTAACACACCCATTAATTTAATACCTACCCGAGTCTACAATCCGGCTCTTATTTAATTAATTTACACATTAATTTAATCAACAAAAATCCGAGACTGTGGTTCGACTCTAATATAATTAATTTACACATTAATTAATTAACACAAATCCGAGTATGGGGTCCGACTCTAATATAATTAATTTACACATTAATTAATTAATACAAATCCAAGTCTCTGGTCCGACTCTAATATAATTAATTTACACATTAATTAATTAACACAAATCCGAGTCTGTGGTCCGACTCTAATATCATTAATTTACACATTAATTAATATACTATTCTCCCCGACTCGCTCACTTGACACATACCCTAATGTTTCCCGAGTCTCTGTTACGATTCTAAATTAATTACTCTCTCTCAATAATTAATTTAATACTTTGGTGTCACTTAACCAATATACCCGGACTCACTCACTTTGTCCATCTTACATCTCAAAATTTCATACCCACATATCCTCCCATAATGTGTCACACATTCATCTCCACAAATTTCCCAATTATATTTACCTATAATTATCAACATACCTGGACTCGCCCACTTGGTTCATAATTAAATATTTCACCTAAATTCCTTTAATAATGTAGTGTCACCCAAGTACAATACCCGAATATTATTCCTCGGCCCAATATCAATAATTATGAATTATTTCCCCAAATTCGTTCATCTCATGGCATACCGTTTACACCCTACAAAACCCAATTATATCACCCTATAATTGTTAAGGAAATATATGCCACATATGAATTTATCACTAAATAAAAGTGAGGAATTTAATCTTAAATAAATTTCTCTTTATAATCAAAATTGGCCGAACAGTGAAGATTCCAGTACCATCGATCGATAGAACCCCCTGGCTCGATCGATCGATCGATCCAGACTTAGTCTTCTCCAGGCCACTGTTTGGCCATTGACGAAAAACTAAAGTTCTTTTCTCCAATTTCCAACCTCAACCCAGTCTGTTTATCATCTTATTATATTTCTCGTGAACTATAAACATCATCCAAACCTTTTAACATCGTTAACACTACGAATCTTTACCCACTAAAGAACACAAATCCTTATGGTTAAATCCCAATTTCAGATTTAAATTCCATTGTTTCCTGTCCCAGGTTTTCTCATTCAAATCAGATAATCATACTCATAAATATACAACACAACCAATTCTTACCTCGAATCTCAATCGATAGTGCCATGAACAAAAACCCATTTTTATAGCCATTTATCCCCAAAACGAATTTTGGTTTACACATAACTATGATATGAATTTATTATCATCAATTTAGAAATCACAACAGTTAATCACTTGCCTGGAATTGTTCGTAGTGTCTGATCCGTTTGTGTAGTCCCTTAATTTGGCTCCAAAATCCCCAAATTGGCTCTTGATTTTCTTTACTCCAAATTTCCTTTCAAACCCTAGGTTTAGAGTTTGTTTTTACTGCCGTTCCTTAGTCTCTCAATTAGATTAGAAACCCTTAATCCCGTTTTTGGCCATATGGGCCTAATTAAAATGGCCCAACTCACCCCGTGTGGGCCCGACTATGCCCAAAAATACCCCGAGACCCAATGACTTTCCCCGGGTACTCTTTTCGGACTATCTCAACCCATCCGGACTCAATCGCGCCCTCAGAATTTCCATCTGAAATACTTTTTAACATTGTCCAATTTTGACCTCAAAATGCGACACATGAGATTTTGAACCATTAAACTTAAAAGTCGCCAATTACAAATAATTCCGCTCACTCAATTAAATTCTCCAACTCATGAATTTAAGTTTCTCCAAATTTAAATATCTTTATAACTCCCAAAAATAATTAAATATTTAATCCTCAAAATTACGGGGTGTTACATACTCCCCCCTTATACAGGAATTTCGTCCTCGAAATTAAGATGAGCGTAATATTCCAAGCTTTGCATATTGCTCTCTAGTCAGGTGTCTACAAGCCCGTTGTATCTATCCCATCCGCTTCCAACCATACGTTACACAATTATACATTTAGATTACCCAGGGCACCCATACACCCTATACATGTGCTTAACCGCACAAAATTTTTCTTAATTAACCCGGGTGCCCATACACTCTATCCCCGCGCTCTACCGCACGAAAGTTACCCGACTATGCTAGTCGTAACCCGTAATATAACTTCGAACCCGTAGTCATATATATATATATATATATATATATATATATATATATATATATATATATATATATATATATATATATATGCATATATATCTACTTCCCGAGTACCCAACCCATGTACTAACGTCCAAACATCTCCCCATAAATACTTGTCTCTCAACACAAAAGTATATACGCTTACACTCATGCTACCAAAGACAACATAAAATACCGCGCCCTTACTATCACTAGTCCTTGCGCAAAATAAACCCCGAGCTATCTCTCTTTGTTCGAAAATAAATCTAACCATCTTGATTCACTTCAATAAATATCCCCATCTACCGGGATAAACTATGAGAACACAGAACCTCACTATGTGCTATTGCACCATGAAATACAACATATATATCCACATATATATAGGATATACGCCCTCTCCGATGATACCTAGTACCAACCATACCCTATTGTCGCGAACACCGAAATTTTACACCACTATCCACCATAGTTAAATTTCATCTCTATTTAGCCAATTTTTAAAAAATGTTATCAACCCTACTCCCATAATTCTTGAAAGTAGTAATTCCTCGCATAATTCAAACCTTCACTCAATTTACACCTTCACTCTCTCGTGAAGAACACCAAGGAAACTCCGCTACCCTACGGAAAGTTTATCCACATACTATGGCTGCTACAGCTAACGCACCCACTAAGTTTGACTTACCTGCAAACTCTAGTGAAAAATAAGTCTTATATTGTGACATCCTCCTTGTCACTCCAAAAATATACCCCACGCCCATAGGGTAAAAATAATTACCTCCATACTCTAGCTGCAACGGCTGATCCTCGGGTTTCGGAGCATCTTCTCCCTGCCCGAGTGCGCCCATGACTTGCTTTAGTGGCTATACATCCAGGACCTCGTCCTGTAGTTAACCTCTGCCTCGATTAAGGTAATATCTCTTCATGTGTCTCGCTTTCCCCATAAATGAAATTCCTTCTAATACATTCACCCTGCCACTTGTCCCTTCCATGCCGACCTTGTTGAAATTCCTGGCCATCCTGCCGATAGCCTCTACTTCTAAATTGTTTGGCATGATTTCCCTACCTAAAATCCTGCCCCTGATCTCCCCCAGTCTGCTGCTGGGATACCCCACTGGTATTGTTTCCTCCTGATTTATCCGAGTGGCTAGTTCCCACTCCCCTACCTCTTCCTTTCTCGTGGAAACGATATTCTCGACAGTGTTGGGGTGCTGTGTTAATGACATCAGTATAAGCTACTAATGCGTATTTACCAATTAAATGTTGTCTGATTCTCCAGACCACCCAACAAACCTTTCTTTGTTTCTCCTTTCCTCACTTACCTCATCCGGTACAAAATTTGCCAACGAGTGAATTCTTCCTCGTAACCGGCCACTGAATGGTCTGCCCGAGTCCTTTTATAAATTTTTCTCCTCATTTCGGTCTCAACCGCTAGAGGAAAAAATACTTGCGGTCGAACCGCACCCAAAACTCTACAATAGCTTGTGTGTCCCTATCCTCACTGTGGTGATCGACTCCCACCACTGGAGCGCTGCTCCCACTAAACTAAAAGTGTCTATCATTTGCTTTCACACCTTATCGCAATCTCCCATGCGTAGGTGACGCTGGATATCTCTCTTCCTTGGCACGCTAGCACTACATCTGAACCCCCTCGCAACTCTGGTGGGTTCCCACTAAAAATAACCTCTAATTCTTTCTTCCACCCCGACGACTCCGCGTGAGTCTGAACGTCCAGCGCCACTAACACTTGTGGTAGATCCTGTGGAAAGTACCCTGCCGTTGTGACCACCGTCGTTTTAATCGCCTGTGACACTAGTTTAGTTACCTGTGCTGCCAAAATCATCTCTGGCAGTTGCCGCATAACTCTTATTCCTGATGAGCCTCCCTCGTCCCATCTCCCCCTGCTACTCCCTCTCCTGGGCGGCATCTGGAATGAGAATCAAATCGTATAAGTTCACTTCTCATATATAAATTTGGCAGAATAATGTAAATGCGCAAACGTATGAGAATACAACAATCCTATGATAGGGATCTATATCAAAGATTGCTAAGCCGAAACGTGAAAATCCGCACAGATCCTAAGGACACTAGAACCTGATGCTTAGATACCATTTGTGACACCCCGCCTAATAAAATACCGGGTGATTAGTCCTATACAAAATTAAAACAGGAGTCTCAGTTGGATCATCCTTAGCATCACTGTCGAAAACTTTTTAAAACTCACTAACCACCTAGTATTCCAAAAGCTGGTGCCAATTTTAACTTTTTAATTACACAAAACAGTACATGCGGAAATACATATAAACCATTCACACCGGAATAAAACTCAACTGAATAATTAATTAAATAATTTGCCGAATAAATCACCAGCCACCAAAGTGAAATAATCCAAAACAAATATCCAACACCGGAATAAAATAAGTCTGAAAACTGAACTAAAAGTATGGGCGACATGCCCTAAATAAAACTGAAACTAATAAGCGATTCCTACTCTAGGAATGAATGAATGATGTGTCTAATCCAAACTCCTACTAGTATCCACATATGCCGCAGCTCCATGTCCCTGGAATAGAATTTCAATCTTGGCGTCCTTGTGGCTGGACACCTAAAAGGTTTTGAAAATAGTTTTACAGCAAGGGTTAGAACCCAAAACATTTTGAAAATATTTAGCAAGTGAATTAACTGCAGTAATTTAAAATGCATGAATGCGCTTCATATTTAAGCTAGTGTCGTACTCCCTTGTGGACATTCTCACCCCTCCACTATTCTGCACACCTACCGGTTACCTTAACCCCACCTAGTTGTACTACCCCGTCCAACTAGTCCTGGTATAACCTTCCCTTTCCATACTAATCTAACCCGAGTATAATAATTTCTTGACTTATAAGTTATCTCACAATTAACTTAATTAACTCCTCTTAGATAGTAGCATATAACCGTGTCACAAGTTATATAAAGTTAATACATCACACACTGTATTATTACTCGTATATAGTATTTACTACCATTATATACGTACCTTTACCACTAAATCCACACATATAATATACGTATATCCATCCCTTCGAGTATACCCTCGCCGGATGATTCCCTCTAAAATGCTATTTCACCACGTGTGCTCACCAAACCTAGTTCCCCAAGTTGGAATCGCTCACCAACTTGTCCCAAAATATAAACGTAGTGGAGGCGGTCATATTCCTTCCCTGAAAGTGATATAAATCCCTCACCCATATATACTGGACGCTATGACCTGGGGATATACTTGCCCTACGACTCAAGTTAGGGGATTCACCCATATCGCGCAACCTCCCTTGATAGCATTAGAGTATATATAAATTAAGTAAATATCTAATCACTGATATGTAATAGCACACACAATATGCACACACACACACACACACACACACATATATATATATATATATATATATATATAAGATAAACCCCGGCTTTACCGTGTACTCAAAATCCCGTACATTGGCCTGTGATTTCCTGAGTTTGTGGCCCGACTCAACATAATTAATTTTCTCACTTAATAAATTTATCATCTTCCCGAGTCTATGGTCCGACTCTAATATAATTAATTCACACCTCAATTAATAAAATACTTTCCCCGAATCTATGGTTCGACTCTAATTAAATTAATTAACACACCCATTAATTTAATACCATCCCCGAGTCTATCGTCCGTCTCCAATTAAATTAATTAACACACCTATTAACTTAATACCTCCTCGAGTCTATCGTCCGACTCTAATTAAATTAATTAACACACTTATTAATTTAATGCCTTCCCGAGTCTATCGTCCGACTCTAATTAAATTAATTATTACACCCATTGATTTAATGCCTACCCTAGTCTACAATCTGATTTTTATTAAATTAACTATCACACCTATTAATTTAATACCTTCTCAAGTCTATCGTCCGACTCTAATTAAATTAATTAACACACTTATTAATTTAATACCTCCCTGAGTCTACAATCCGACTCTTATTAAATTAATTAACACACCCATTAATTTAATACCTACCCGAGTCTACAATTCGACTCTTATTTAATTAATTTACACATTAATTTAATCAACACAAATCCGAGCCTGTGGTCCGAATCTAATATAATTAATTTACGCATTAATTCATTAACACAAATCCGAGTCTGGGGTCCGACTCTAATATAATTAATTTACACATTAATTAATTAACACAAATCCGAGTTTGTAGTCTGACTCCAATATAATTAATTTACACATTAATTAATTAACACAAATTCGAGTCTGTGATCCGACTCTAATATAATTAATTTACACATTAATTAATATACTAGTTTCCCCGACTCGCTCACTTGGCCCATACCCTAATGTTTCCCGAGTCTATGTTCCGACCCTAAATTAATTACTCTCTCTCAATAATTAAATTAATACTTTGGTGTCACTTAACAAATATACCCGGACTCACTCACTTGGCCCATCTTACATCTCAAAATTTCAAACCCACATATCCGCCCACAATGTGTCACACATTCATCTCCACAAATTTCCCAATTATATTTACCTATAATTATCAACATACCCGGACTCGCCCACTTGGTCCATAATTAAATATTTCACCTAAATTCCTTTAATAATGTAGTGTCACCCAACTACAATACCCGAATATTATTCCTCGGCCCAATATCAATAATTATGAGTTATTTCCCCAAATTCGTTCATCTCATGACATACCGTTCACACCCTCCGAAACCCAATTATATCACCCTATAATTGTTAAGGAAATATAAACCATATATGAATTTATCACTAAATAAAAGTAAGGAATTTAATCTTAAATAAATTTCTCTTTATAATCAAAATTGGCCGAACTGCCAAGATTCTTGTACCATCGTTCGATCGAACCCCCTGGCTCGATCGATCGATCGATCCAGACTTCGTCTTCTCCAGGCCACTGAATGGCCATTGACGAAAAACTAAGGTTCTTTTCTCCAATTTACAACCTCAAACCAATCTGTTAATCATCTTATTGTATTTCTCATGAACTATAAACGTCATCCAAACCATTTAACATCGTTAACACTACGAATCTTTACCCACTAAAGAACACAAATCCTTATGGTAAATTCCCAATTTTAGATTTAAATTCCACTATTTCCTGTCTCGGGTTTTCTCATTCAAATCAAATAATCATACTCAGAAATATACAACATAACCAATTCTTACCTCGAATCTCATCCGATAGTTCCATGAACAAAAACCCATTTTTGTACCCATTTATCCCCAAAACTAATTTTGGTTTACATATGAGTATGATATGAATTGATTATCATCAATTTAGAAATCACAACAGTTAACCACTTGCCTGGAATTGTTCGTACTGTCTCATCTGTTGGTGTAGTCGCTTAATTTGGCTCCAAAATCCCCAAATTGTCTTTTAATTTACTTTCCCCCAAATTACTTCTCAAACCCTAAGTTTATAGTTTGTTTTTACTTACGTTCCTTAGTCTATCAATTAGATTAAAAACCCTTAATCCTATTTTTGGCCATATGGGCCTAATTAAAATGGCCCAACTCACCCCGTGTGGGCCCGACTGTGCCCAAAAATACCTCGAGACCCAATTTCTACCCCTGGGTACTCTTTTTTAACTATCTCGACCCATCCAGACTCAACTGTACCCTTAGAATTGCCATTCGAAATACTTTTTGACATTGTCCAATTTTGACCTCAAAATGCGACACACGAGATTTTGAACCATTAAACTTAAAAGCCGCCAATTATAAATAATTCAGCTCACTCAATTAAATTCTCCAACTCATGAATTTAAGTTTCTCCAAATTTAAATATTTTTATAACTCCCAAAAATAATTAGATATTTAATCCTCAAAATTATGGGGTGTTACACAAATGAGAACCATGAAGTTTTATTCCTAAAGCTACTGAATCCAACTTCCTAACCCAAGTAGGTGTGTAACGACGCATGGGGGTGGGGGGGATCGGGGCAAATTTATTCCTAAACTTCCTAAAATTTCAAGGATCATTCCTGAGGTGATAGAAAAACTTTCCAAGGTGACCTTTCCTACCACAAAACCTACAAGTGTACCGATGGTATGGAAAGTGACCTACATGTGGACCTTTTCTAACGTTCTAATGTGGCTCTCTCACACGTGCGGGGGGCGGGGGATGGGAATAACACGATCATCGAAACCAATAGCTCCCATATCTCTCTTAATTTGGACGGTGCCTAGCGTCCTATCCAACATCTCACTTCTAGCCTCCAAGTCAAACTTAACTCTTGTCGAGTCTCTCAAACGCTCCTCAAACTCCTTAATCCTAGACTCGAGTAGATGCCTAGACTCCTCAAACTCTAGCACCTCCTTTTTCAAAGCCTCCATCAAACCTCTAAGGGTGTCTCTCTCTTTCTTAGCATACTCTAGCTTCTCCCTAAGATTATTCTCCCATACCCTAAGATCCTCAATCAACACATCATTATTTTCTATGGCATGCTCTTTCAACTTATCTTGAAATTTCAAGTAAGCCTTTTTCACCATCACTGCCTCCTCGAACAACTCTCGAAATGCAACTTGCAACTCTCCTACGTCGATCTCCTCATCCTCTCTCGCATCACACTCACCTCTCGGGAAGAACTCTTAACACACTTGGAAGTGTCATGCACATGAGTATCCTCTTTGGAAGATATATTGTCGTCGATCACATGACATGCCATAAACGCAACAAGGTTATTCTCAATGGGGTAATCCTCTCCGCCTTTCGATTCACTATCACTTAAGGTGGCGTTGTTTGCTATCGATTTCTTTCCCTCATTCTTAAGTCTAGTGGTACACTCGGCTAGTTTTTGATCATACCCCTCATACCCGAAACACCTATCATACTCATCTCTCTTAGGTTTCTCACTTTTATCCCCAAGGGTGGAGTCTCCCTTGTTCTTGAAATTTTCAAACTTGTAAGGACACAAATTTCCAATTGAGTCCATGTATTGTGTTGTCTCAATTCCGGACAGAAACATTTATTCATAGGATAGAATGTAATTGTAATACTCTCAAGCCTATGAAGTGTTTGTTGAAGACGTAGCAGCCAAGAATATAAAGCTTCATCAAATATGTCGGTTTGCGTGCCTCGTTTCTACGTCCTCAAATATGGTTCCATGCTCCCAAGGTATGAATGCAATATTATATATATAGGAGCTTGGAAAAAAGTTTATTGGGTGTTAGGTTTAATTAAAACTGTGTTTTATTTTCAGAAAGAATTAAATAAAACTTTAATATAAGTTTATAAAGTTTTCTGGGCCAAAATCGAATTTTCCAAAGTTCTGGAAGTTCGTTCGATATGTCGTTTGAACGAATTTGCCAACGAGGTTCCAGTATAGGCCTATGAAATGTCGTTCGATATTTCGTTCGAACGAACCTTATGTTCGAACGAGATATCCAACGAGTTCAATCTGGGACGTCGTTAGAAGTCTCGTTCGAACGAGAATTTCGTTCGAACGAAATGTCGTTCGAACGAGATGCCAGGCGGGAACAGTTTTTGGCAGTTTTTCACCCACTTCCCCACTTAGTTTTTAACCAACTTTTTCAGACTTTAATATGTGCAGGAAGAACATTTTTCACCTGAACTTTTCCTAACTTTTCTACATCTTTTTCATCTCTTAGAGAGAGTTTGAGAAAAAATTGTTTTAAGGAAAATGTTCATGTTTTGAGTGCTAATTTTCAAAGAAAAATTCACTTAACACTCTAGTTTACACCCAAGTTAGTTTATTCCAAGTTCTTATATACATATCAATTGCTTGGAGTTTGACACCGATTTTCTCTACCGATTTAAAGAAGAGAAGTTTCGGGTTTTGCTTCTACCACTCAAAAAGAAAGAAGAAGTGTTTTTATGATGATTTACCCACACGGAGAAAGGCTCCATGTTTGGGTGACGGTGACCATATAAAGTCCTATCGGTGGATTCCGAGACCGCAGTGGTGTTCCAAGGTTATTCGCTAGGAAGAGGTGTCTACAAGAAGAAGCGTCGAGGCTTGAGAGGGGTCGAGTCGTGCGTTGTAAGTCTATCTGTCTTGTACTTGTAATTACGTATCTAGTGAATTTGTGGCTAGGGCCGTCCGAGGTTTTTTCCCGTCTTGGATTTTTCCTCGTACATCGCAGCGTAATGTGATTGATTTATTTTATCTTGCATAAATAATCTAGAACGCATGCTTAGGATAATTCAAGATAAAATTCGGTTTAAATTATCACACTCAATTTAATTTGGACTTAAATTAAATATTGGGTAATGTTGTTTAATTCAAGTCATGTGCAAAAATTGGTTTGGCCTAACCTCAGAATATTGAAAATTATGACTTAGGTAAATTTCTAGGGCTTGGATTAATGAATTAATTGGTTTAAGTGATTTTAATATTTGTGTTCTGGTTAATTTCACTTGTGTTTAATTTTAAGAAAATTAAAATTTGGTATTTGGTATTTAAGTTGAACCATCACATTTTTACGCTTTCGCATCATCTTGAATTTATATAAAAGGAATTTACAATATTTTTAATTGAAAGAATTTTATACAATCCGGGGATTCCACTATCACATTTACATATTGGTATCAGAGCTTTGATTTAGAAAAGCTCAACGTTTACAAAAATTTTTGGCATCTTTCGATTGCTTATGAATTTGAAGAAACTTTTTGAACTTTCTTTCCAACAAGACGACATCCTCAAAGTCAGAATCGAAGTCGTCATTCGAAACTCTAGTTTCCTCCTTCATGGATTTCAAAGCAATGCCCTTTTCTTTCTTTGGAACTTGTTTGGAGGTAAACATATCGAGTTCATAGGTTTGTAAGTCACTTACGACCTCTTCTAGTTTCGAGGAGTTAAGTATACCAAAGGAATTCCTAACAGTCACTTTAGCATCAAAACTAGTTGGCAACGATCGCAAAATTTTCTTAATCAATCGGTTATTGGGAATATTTCCACCTAGGTTAAACGCCGCATTAACAATAGTGAACAACCTAGTGTAAAACTCGTCAAACGTCTCACTCTCTAACATCTTAATCGTCTCAAATTGTGTGGTGAGATTTTGCAACTTAGACTCCCTAACCGTGCTCGTGCCTTCATAAATGAGTGATAGTGTATCTCAAGCTTCTTTTGAAGTTTCACAAGTCATGATACGATTATACTCTTCAGGTGTGACGTGTGAGGAAATAATGTGAAGTCCTTTAGAGTAATAATGTGCAAGCCTATGTTCAGTCTCAGTCCATGACTCAACGGGTTTCAAAGTAGTGACCTCATCCTCTCGTGTGACGGGTGGTGTCCAACCCTTTTCAACATCTAACTAGACACGCTCATCAATGGATTTTAAAGAATTTTTCATTCGCATTTTCCAATAAGCATAGTTAGTGCCAAAAAAACAAGAGTGCGAAAACTATCATAATTTCCAAAATTTATCGTTTCAAGCAACAAGAATCAAACACAATGAAAATGTATTTCTAGCTCTGATACCAATTTGTAGGTCCCCAAAATATAACTTTCAATAAAACACTTTTTCTTGAGCGGAATTAAGTTAAAGATGATAGAAAATCAAATTTCTCTCTTTATGAAAAACTCTTTTTCAATTTTAACAAACCAAGTTGTGAAACAAATTAACTTAACAAGATTTTATCTTGATTAATCCTAAGCATGAATCTAGTGATTAAAGCAAGTAAAGTTAAGTAAAGATACTCACAATGCCGGACGTAAGAGACAAACCCAAAATGGAAAAAAAACCCGGACGACCTAAGCTAGACAATTATTATGAATGATGGTTTTACAAAGACATATAATCCTTACTCCACGACTCGATCCTCATGGGTCTTGACGCTCCTTCTAATATTCTACCCTCCTTCAATAGTGCCCACATAGAAATTCTATCTTCCATGATACTCGTCCACAACACTCGACTCCACTAATGTCTCGGTGTCCACCGATAAGTCTTGAGTTGTCTACGATGTTTAACACGATGTTCGTCGCTTCTCCATGGCAAAATCAACAATCACAAGTGTTGAATGATGAACAAAACACAACTTGGTGCAGCAAGGATCACATAAACATTTGATAATGAAATCTCGAATCTTTTCAAACCCTAAGGATGTGTTTATGCCTTTGAAGACTTAGAAAACATTTGCAAACATTTGCAAATAGGACACCTTTGAAGATAGAATGCAAACACTTTGAGGAAATTGGACACCTTTATTTATAATAAAATTGAGCCAGTGTCAGAATCTCGTTCGAGCGAGAGTTCAAGTCATTCGAAACACCGTGGGTCTCGTTTGAATGACATCAAATGTCGTTTGAATGACGTCGTCAAATAGAGTTCTTAATTTAAACAGAGTTTTGATTAAAACCAACTCTTATCTAATTATTATTCGTCCTTATCTGACATAAACGAAGTGTAAATAGTTAAACCTCTTTTAAAAACATTTTCTTTAAATAAAATAACATCCTTATTTTTATAAAATGAATTTTGAGTTTCATTAACATTATGCATTCATACCTCTGTGATCTCAAAATGCAATTAAACCTCGAAGATGAGAAATTGCACCAATTAAACTTCGGCATGATTGAATCTTTGTATCTTTGCCGCAACGTCTTCAATAAATCTTCAATACATCATAGACTCAAGGGATTAGGTAATAAAAATCTATCTATGACTCAAACTTCTTTTGTTCCAAGAATAAGTCAAAACTACATTAAGACTCAATTGGAAATTTGGTCCTTACAGTACCCAAAATAGAAAAATTCCAAGGGTATGTCATCGACACTTGGTATTTTGTATATCACTCTGAATCTTAGGAATTTCCCTCACTTCTACACATATTATTCACAATATTTCCTCATTACTGGCTAATAATATCCTTGGATGGCTATTATATTTACCAGTGCTCGACTTGTTACATGAGAACCATATGGGCCTTCACGTATTTCTTTCACCATATTTGGTGATTCCATGGGGTGAACACATCTCATCACTGAGACTATAAAAGATCGTTTATATAATACTCTCTCATCCATGACGAACTTGGCAGCTTTGTAATAAAGCCTTCTCTTTTTCTTCTGATCAGCTAAAAAAATTCCTTCTTTCAAGTATCTTATGGTTCGGTCCATCCATGATGGGCCCATGGCCAGCTCTAGAAAATATAGTTATTCAATGCCAATACTCATTTACAATAAGATTTATACATGTGTAGTTCTCCTTAGATCAACCCGGGTGGCTGATGTCAGATAAGCTAAAGTGTCTGCTCTGGTATTTTCAATTTTAGGTGTTATGATCATATAGAGTGCTTTTATATTGGGAGGTAATAATTTCACCTTTGTAAGATATTTTAACATGTTTCCCTCTCTTTCTTCATATTCTCCCAACACCTGATTTATCGCCAACTCTGAATCACTATGATCTATTATCTATTTAGCTCCAAGTGATACAGATAACTCTAATCCAATAATAAAATCCTCGTATTCTACTTCATTATTGGTTGCTTCAAATTTAAAACATATAGCATATTCTACATTAGCTCCATCAGGTGTGTTAAATATCAATTTAGCTCCATTTTCGCTTGTAAATGATGATCCATACACGTATATCTTCCATGCTTGAATCTCCCGCTCAAAGTCTCCATGTACTAGAGAACCTTCTATAAATATTTTTGTATTAAATTTTTTGCTGCAGCTAGGCTTGTATTCTTCAAATGATGAATCCACGGGGCTTTAGATTTGATTGCATGTAATTGTAATAAATTGCTCGACTGGTCATATGATCTTCTCGAATGGGACATCTGTTGTTCTTTCAACTAGTCTTTTCTCCTCGTATGTTCTGCAATGAAATCCCTTACAACTTATCCTTTGATTATTGTCCTTGGCTCATATGAAATTCCATATTAACCCAACTATATCGCCCATTCCATTAACCTGATAGATTCTCGAGTTTATGGATGGTTTACCAAAGTGGAAGATCAGTGTATACAATTATAGAATAGGCTTAAAAGTACTGCTATATCTTTTTGGATGCGACTATCAAAATTATAACTAACTCTTTTATTTTGGAATATTTTATTTCTACACCAGTAAAATCTTTGGTTATGCAGTATACCAGTTTTAGATCCATTAATTACTTATGATCAAAGCCGAGCTGACTGATAACTCAGACACTGCCAAATACAAGTATAGCATTTCCCCTAGGATTGGCTTTAACATCAATATGGATGCTCTTAGGTATCTTTTCATCTCTAGAAAAGTATATTGGCATTCCCGCACGCATTCAAAAGATCTTTTAATCACATTAAAGAATGGAGGCACTTATTTCTGGCTCTAAATATAAATCTATTTCGAGCTGCTGCCCAACCATTTAGGGTTTGGATTTCCTACTTACTCTTATTAGGCTATATATTAAACAATGCCTGAATCTTGTCAAGGTTGGTCTCTATGCCCTTTTGGTTGACAATAAAGCCCAGAATTATTTTAGCATTGACTTTGAACTCGCACTTGAATGTATTTAACTTTATTTGATATTTCACTAACTCATCAAAGATTTGGACGATGTCTTTGATGTGGTCGTCTTCTTCTACTCTCTTAGTCAGTATGTCATCCATATAAACCTCCATATTGTTCCTTATGTTCTTCTCAAATATCTTACTTACTAGCTTTTGATAAGTGGCACCTCCATTTTTTAGATGGAAGGGCATAATATTATATTATAATGTACCTCTATTGGTGAAGAAGGAGGTCTTCTCTTTGTCTTTTGGGTTCACCTTAATTTGGTTATAACCATAATATCTATCCACTACGTTAAGTAGCTCATGCCCATCTTTTTCATCCAATAATTTATCTATCCGAGGCAAAGTATAATAATCCATAAGACATAACTTATTTAGATTTGTGAAGTGCACGCACATCCTCCATTTATTATTTTTATTTGGTTCCATCACCACATTTTATAACCAATTAAGATACATCATGCCTTTAATGTTGTTGACTTTCTTCAACTTAGACACTTATTCTTCAATTTCCATGTTCTTCTCCGCTGAAAATACCCGTCATTTATATTTTACTGGCTTAACTTCCTTGATTAGGCCGAGCACTTAACTGACAATGCTTGGATCAATTCAAGGCATGTCTTCATCGCTCTAAGAAAAGACATATTTCCTAGCTCATAGGAAGCCAAACAACTATTTCTTGAGGATAGAATCCATGGAAGAGCCGATCTAGGTTGTCCTTTTAAGATGCCAATCGCCAAGCATTATTATCTCTGTTTATTTAATTTCTCCTCCCATTATCAAACCATCTTTATATTGGCGGTATAATGTCTCAATCTGATAGGTTTGAACTAATTTTTTACTATCTTTCTCGTTAGCTGATGTGTAGTAGCATTCATATGCTTTTACATGGTTTTCAATCACCCCTTCCACAATGAAATTAGGTTGGAACTTGAGACATTTATGAACATTTGAGGCTAAAACCTCAAATTTCTTTGACCTGCTCATTTAGAAATTATATTTTAGGCCGGTGAGACATTCTTGTCAAGTGTCAATAATCCCATCGTCTCTGTGTTTTTACTTCATTTGAGTTCCAATAATAACTTCCACCTCAATATTACCTAGTTAGTATACTTTTTCACCTGAGAATTTGATCAGATGACGATGGTATGCCTCTAGTTCCTATCAGATAGCATCAACATCATGAAACATTCATAGAGCAATACATCCATCGAGCTCTTATTGTCCACCAAAAATCTTTTCACGTTTCTATCATGAATCATCATGGTTATTACTAGGGGGTCATCACAACGATATAAAAATCAAGATAAGTTATCCCTATAAAATCTTATTATGAGTCTATCCTTGGCTACTTTATGAGGTAACACGTCTGCTACTGTTGCCATGTTGATATCTCTATTATCAGCACATGCACTTTCTTGGTTGAAATTTGCCTTTCTATCAGTTCGTTTAGCATGTCCAAAATCATATCCTCATGCTATGAAATTGCACCTCAGAGAGATCATATTCATCTCTTATATAGTCTCCTTTAGCCTTCTTAGGAGGTCATGAACCTCCTCGTCTTTGTTCTTACGATCTCTATTTTGGTATTTATTTCCTATTAAGGGTGATCTTGATCTTCTCAATGGCTTCCAACCATCATGGTCTTGTGTTTGTCTTCCATTCTTCTCCACGTACTTACTAAGTTTTCCTCTTTGATAGGGCCTAAATTTCATCCCTCAACACTAGGCAGTCATTAGTTTCATGCACGTGACCTTTATGGAACATGTAAAACTTAATATTGTATCTTCTTATAATAGGAAATCTTAACTTATCCACCCACTTTAATTAACCATTTCCTCATTTCTCATCGAGGATGTGGTTTACTCCCACTTTCAATGGAGTATATATTAGAGAAGTAGAGTAAAACCATGCATTATATAATAATTTTAGTTACAGATTTATTGTTATGATATAATTAGTTATTTTTATTTTAATGCAAATCATATATGGACATAATCTTTTACAGTATTACATATATTGCTAGTGTCTTTTATTTTGCTCAGTGGGTGTTCTCGTGTGTAGAGTACGACTTACACGCAGAGGATCGGATCACTAGTTCTTATGGCATATAAGTTTTATTGTTCATTGTATTAGATGGAACTGGGCACACCATCAGTACGACTATAGTACAATATTTTAGTAGGTCTATCTTGATTACAAGAAAGTGTATAGTTTTAACTTATTGTGCTAGTACACTTGGTGTGTATTGAACGGGACCAATTTGAGTTCATTGTTTTTATAATGATTTTATAAGATAACATACTCCTTGTGATTATTAGGTTTACTTAAGGCTCTTAATCCGAATATAATTGACGGACACATGAACTAGTTATTTATTACTTTGACTTATTAGGTGAGATTAATTATTGGATCAATAATCTTGATAAATTGAGTAATGGTGATTAATATACGGTGAAAGTCTTTTATGGATGGAATTCATGTCTCATTAGAGAGACTCGTGATACCACCTTGAGATGCTTATAAATTTTTATGTGTTTAAACTTGCAGGTGGATTATGTTAATGAGACACTATGAATGAGTCAAGTTAGGTCACTCAAGGACTTAAATAAGTTAATCAAATAAATTATCAGTAATTTATTTTATTAACGGGTATCTGTAACCTTAACGTGGGGAGAATTAATAATTAATAATGAGGATCTAAAAATATAATTTTAAGCTAAGGATTTGGGTTGTAATTATAATTATTAAGCGGTATTAATTCTAATTAAGGGATTGAGATTAGGATCCGGGAAGGATTAGGTTTTCTCGGGACTTTTAGGAGCCAAATCCGTATCTCTCCTTAGGGTCCCCACTTTAGCCTATATATATGCACCTAAGAGTCATTTTTTATTAACTAGACATAACTATTGGATACTCAAAAGACCCAAGTTCGTACTTGTGAGACAGAGAGGCAACAGAGAAGAAAGAAGAGACAAGAAGGTGGTCACGAAAGAGGAACCCACCCTCTAGTCGTGACTGTCCATACCAGGAATACAGTTGAAGACTGTGAGGTGAATCGAGCCATCACATATTCTATTTGTGCAAAGACGAGATCAAATCCAATAGATCTCAAAAGGTAAATCCTAATTCCACCTTTTAGGATTTTATATGTGTGTAATTTTTTATAGTTCAACTTATATGCATTTTCAATAGACCCTTGGACTTTTGTTCCTACAATTGGTGTCAAAGCCATATTGATACCACTTATAGGTTGAATTTATCCATGTTATCCAATAAAAAAAATTGTTTATGTGCATGGATGTTGAGTATAATATAGATCTCTGCTTTCTTCTATTTTTGAGCGATCTAAGGCCACTATTATGGTCACATACTTATGTTTTTGTTTTGTGTGAATGGATCCCACAATGGTTTATTTGTGGTTATTTTTTTATGCTGGATTAATATAATATTTATGTAGATGTGAACTCCTTCCTAGAGTCATAAGATATTTATAATTTGTTACTGTGATCGTGATTGTCAATGGATAACTGTGAACTTATATAGGTTACCAATTGCAGTTTTTTGTCACATAAATCTGTTTCAACAGTGTTAAACAATGCTTGGAGATGGGGGATCTTCCCCTTAGACCCCGATGAGGGAGGCCCCCTTGACCCCGCCACCTAACCATATCATCCCAGCATAGTGTCAACATGAAGTGCTTGGATTCAAGGATGATTGTTGGGTTCAAAGATGACCGTTGAGTTCAAAGATGACTGTTGAGAACTCCAATCTATGACACAGTTGTATCTTTACCATAATAGTTGGGAAACCTTATTTATCTCAATTTTCTTATTTACGTTGATTTATTTCTCAATTATTCATGTTTTAATTATTGGGTTGTTAATATATGTTAACGGTTCCCTTAGAATTATGAAAAATGTTGAATACTGACCCGACTTAAATCATGTAGATGCTAAATGTGAATAATTCATAATTATTGTGACTTGTGTACATTAATATGTGTGGTTAGAGAATAAAAAAAATTGAGTATTCATTTTTTTAATGATCAAGGCTATTTGAATTTTTTTTATTTATCACACATTTGCTTGATATATTTCAATAAGGATATCTAGGTATTTTTGGAAATATATCAAATGTCCTAGAGTTTTTAAATTAATTAAGAATTGTACACATTTTTTTAACCCTCACAAATGTTTTTTAAATTAATTAGTGGGAGAGGGAATTTTCCAAGAGAAAATCCCATGGTCTCTATGAACGATTTGTAAACTTTCAATAATAAATAGGTCCTCCAACAAGGAATGTTAATTATTGTGGTAGTTGGTATAAATTTCCTTTAGGGTAATTTTGGATTCATTATTCATGTAGGAGACCTCAAATGGAGGTGTCTATATAATATGAGATAATCTAAAATTAGTTGGTGGTATACATTTATACATAAAATAATGGTAGGTTCTCCAAAGAGGAAAGCTATCATTTTGGGGGACCAAAGTGTCGGAAATTTAATTTTATTTGACATTGGTTTTTTCTAGATAATAAAATTATAAGGAATAAGCCTGCCTAATTTTTTTGGACAATAGGTTCTCTAAAAAGTAATACTATTCAAATGGTAATCGGGATACCGATGAATTCTTTTAAATTTTATAGAGGGAACATTAATTTTAATTTAGAATTAAAAAAGTTTTATGCTATATAATAATTCATTTAATTATTTGATTCTCAGTATTAAGATGGGAAGATGTTTCAATGCACTTGCTATTATTCTCAAGGAAAACAAATTAACTAGACTTAATTAGATTGATTGGAAATGGAATTTTGATATTGTGTTGACTACTAAAGGGTCCCAGTTTGTGCTCTATGAGATCTATCCTTAGAAACCTAGTGAGAGAGAAATCGAAAATGAAATCTAGGATTACCAGAAATGGATCAAGGTTGATGAGATGGACACTGCCTATGGCCTGATGATGAACTCAAAGATATGTTTAGGGATCAGAATCAAATTTCCATTAAAGAACTCATAAACGCAAACATAACTAAAGGGACCTAAGTGAGGGAACATGTTTTAAGTATAATGTCTCTTTTTTAATGATCTATAAATCCTTGGAGCGTAAATCGACAGGGACACGAAGGACGGTATTGCTCTCTAGTCGCAGCCTAAGTCCTTTAAATAGTTCTTCCTAAATTACAACATGAACAAACTTTCTTACTCTTTGGTGGAACTACTTAAAGAACTAAAAGTAGCTAAGAATCTCATAAAGAAGTCAGTAAGTGGTTTTGTTGCTAAGAAATGTTCTACTTCTAAGCCTATGGGTAAGAATAAAAAGGAGAAAAAGGCTTAGAAACAGGTTATGGTCCCCCAGGAAGATCGTGGGCCTCAGGGAGATGTGAAAAATCCTAAGGGAAAGTGTTTCCACTATAAGAAGTTAGGACACTAGAAGAACAATTGTCTGATTTTTTGTAATAAATAGAAAAATGCGGGTAAATTACATTAATTTGTCGTTGGATCTTATTTTTTGGTTCTTACTACCTGTACATAGTGCATAGATACGGGAGCCACTAATCATATATGCAATTTATTACAAGGTTTCTAGGAAACCAGGCGACTAAGTGATGGGGATATTTATCTGACTATGGAGATGCTATGAGAGTAGAGGTAGTTGATGTGGGAGACGTTCATTTAAGGTTTAATAATGATAGGAGTTTACTTTTAAAAGATTGTCTTTATGCACCTTCCATCAGGAGGAATTTGATTCCAGTTTCTTATTTAGACTTTATGGATACTCAGTTTCTTTTAATAAACACGTGGTTATTAAGAAAAAATATATTTTTTATTTGTTCTAGTTCATTAGTTGATAATATTTATATTGTAAATCCTATCTCTCCCACACAACAAATTAATATTTTGCATAATTCAATTGGACCAAATTTAAAGAGAAAAGAACCTTCCTTAGTGAACTAAACGTATCTTTGGCACTTACGCCTAGGTCACATTAATCAAAAAAGGACTCGTAGACTGGTAGCAAGTGGGCAATTGAGCTCACCAGAAGTGGAAGAACTTTTAGTTTGTGAATACGATATAGAAGGCAAAATGACCAAGAGGACTTTCTCAAGAGCTATTATAAATTGTTCATTCTAATCTAGGTGGACCAATGACAACCCGAGCAAGAGGGGGATTGGAGTACTTTATGACTTTCATATATGATTACTCAAGGTATGAGTACATTTACCTAACGCACCATCAGTCCAAATCCTTTGAGAAATTCAAAGTTTATAGGTCCGAAGTGGAGAAGCATAAAGGTAAAAGTATCAAGACACTATGATCTGATTATGGTAGTGAGCATCTCTTATGGGAGTTTAGGCACTATCCAGAAGATCAAGGGTTCACATCCCAATTGTCTACACCTGATATGCCTTAGCAAAATATTATAAGAAGAAAGGAGGAACATAACTCTTTTGGATATGATTAGGTCCATTTTGAGTTATACATATCTCTTAGGTTCTTTTGGGGAACATGCTTTATAAATGACCACTTATTTACTGAACTTGTTACCTTCAAAGGTGGTCTGTACTACACCCACGGAACTATGGATTGGGTGCAAGCCCATTATGAAACATATTCGGATATGGGGTAGTCCAGAACATGTGATAAAGAGAGATCCTAATAAGTTGGAATCAAGATTAGAAGTTTGTTTCTTTGTAGTATGTCGAAAGGAAACTAAGGGCTATTTATTTTATGATCATAAGGATGAGAAAGTCGTCATTAGCACCAACGCCCAATTCTTGAAAAAGAATTATATGATGGATCATAAACCCATAAGTAAAGTTGTTCTTGAAGATTTTCAAGGGAAGCAATAAGATTCTTTAAAACCACCAATACATGATGAAATAATACAACGTGTTGACACTAGTACACTAGCAAAGGGACTACCTCGTCATAGTGGGAGGGTTATATGTCAACTTCAAGGTTTAATGTTCTTGGGAGAGTCTTATGATAAGGTACCTAAATAACTCAAAGTTGATCCCTATAACTATAATGAGGTTATCCAAGATAAACATGCAAAACTTTGGCATAAAGCAATGAATTATGAGATGTAGCCTATGCATTCTAATCAGTTCTAGAGTCTTGTAGATCCACCCGAAGGGATAAAACCCATAGGATGCAAGTGGGTCTATAAGAGGAAAAGGTGGGTGGACAGGAAGGTTGAGACCATTAAGGAACGACTTATTGCAAAAGGGTTTACTCAGAAAGAGGGCATCAATTATGAGGAAACTTTCTCGTTGGTAGCTATGATGAAGTCCATCCAAATTCTCTTATTCATTGTTGCTCATTTCGATTACAAAATATGGAAAATGAGCATCAAGATTGCATTTCTTAATGGAAATATTCATGAGTGTATCTATATTGTTTAGGTAGATGGTTTTGTTGCCTAAGACCAAAAACATAAATTATGTAAGCTTAAGAAGTCCATTTATAGACTTAAGCAAGCATCTAGAACTTGGAATTTTTTTTTATTAGGCAGTAAATTCTTTTGGTTTTGATCAGTGTACATATGAGTCTTATGCGTACAAGAAATGCAACGAAAACGTAGTGGTGTTTTTAGTATTATATGTGGATGAAATTCTGCTTATTGGGAACAATGTTGGAGTGTTGTCTTTGGTTAAAGTGTGGTTGTCCAGCCAATTCAATATGAAAGAGTTAGGAAAATCTATTCACATCCTTGGGATCAAGATTATGTGTGATCGCAAGAATAGGATGTTGGGTTTATTAGAAGCAAATTATCGATTATATTCTTGGAAGATTTGGCATGAAAGATTCCAATAAAGGGTATATCCCTTTCAGATATGGAATATCTATTTCCAAGGATCAATGTCCTAAGACACTAGATAAGATAGAGAATATGAAAGGAATCCCTTATGTTTCGATAATTGGGAGCCTTATGTATGCTATGCTATGCACTAGACCTGATATCTTCTTTATTATTGGCATTTAGATATTAGGCTAAACTTGGGCAAGAACATAAGATTGTAGTAAATCATATACTCCAATACCTAAACGAACACGAGACTAAATGCTAGTTTATTGGGAAAAGAGTCTAGTACCTATTCGGTACAATGATTCAGATTTTCAATTTAATAGAGATTCCAAAAAGTCTACCTCTGGATATGTGTTTACCTTGGGAGGTGGAGACATTAGTTGGATGAGTATGAAGTAATCTTGCATTGCTGATTCCACCATGGAAGCTGAATGTGTGGTGGCCTCCGAGGTAGCCAAGGAAGAAGTATCGCTTAGAAACATCCTAATGGATCTAGGAGTGGTAACTTTAGTTAAGTCGACTATTACACTTTATTGTGATAATAGTTGTGCGGTTGCTGACTCAAAGGAACCCAGGATCCATAAGAGAGATAAACACATTGAGCATAAGTATCATCTCATTTGAGAATTTTTGCATAGGGGTGATGTCGTAGTTATGAAGATTTCATCGGAGAATAACCCGACTGACTCTTTCACAAAGAGCCTACTAGCCAACACTTTCGATAGTCATGTAGAGAGGATGGGAGTGAGATGCATTGCAGCATGGCTTTGAGTCTAAGTGGGAGATTGCTAGACAAATAGACTAAAACAATGCTTTATGTAATAATTTTAGTTATAGATTTATTATAATAATTAAATTGGTTATTCTTATTTTAATGAGAATCATATAAGGACAAAATATTTTGCAGTATTTTATATATTATCAGTGTCTTTTGTTCAGTTCAATAGGTATTCTGGTGTGTAGAGTGACTAACACATAGAGGACCAGATCACCAGTTTTTGTGGAATATATGGTTTATCATTCATAGTCTTAGATGGAATTGGACACACCATCAGTAGGACTGTAGCACGATATTTTAGCAGGTCAATCTTGATTACACAAAATTATATAGTTTCAACTTATTGCACCAGTACAATTTGTGTGTATTGAAAGGTACCAATTTGAGGTCATTATTTATATACTGATTTTATAAGACAATGTACACCTCGTCATTATTATATTTACTTAAGGCTCTTAATCTAGATGTGATGATGGATACATGCACTAATTATTTATTACTTTGACTTAGTAGGTGAGATTGATTATTGGATTAGTAATCTTGATAAATTTGTTAATGGTGATTAATGTACGATGAAAGTCTTTTATGGTTGGAATCCATGTCTTAGTATAGAGACTGATGATAACCCATTGAGATGCTTATAAGTTCTGTATGTGTCAAGCCCTGCCGGTGGATTATGTTAATTTGACACTATAAATAAGTTAAGTTGGATTTCTCAAGTACTTAAAGAAGTTAATCATATAAATTGTCAGCAATTTATTTTATTAACAGGTATCCGTAACATTAACTTGTTGAGAATTGAGTAATTGATAATGAGGAGGTCAAAATATAATTTTAAGTTAAGGAGTGGAGTTGCAATTGTAATTATTTATTGGTATTAATTATAATCAAGGGACTAAGATTAGGATCCAGGAAGGATTAGGTTTTCTCAAGCCCATTAGGAGCCACATCCTTATCTGTCCTTAGGGTCCCTACTGTTACCTATATATATGCACCTAAGTATCATTATTTCTTAACATAGCCATTAATCTTGGATACTCAAAAAACCCAAGCTCAAGCTTTTGATACCAATAGGCAAAAGAGAAAAAAGAGGAGACAAGAAGGTGGTAACGAAATATGGACCCATCCTCTACTCATGATTGTCCATATCAGGAATACAGTAGAAGAATGTGAGGTGAATAGATCCATCACATATTCTATTCGTATAAAGACGAGACCAAATCAAATAGATCTCAAAAGGTAAATCCAAATTCCACCTTATAGGATTTCATATATGTGTAATTTTTTGTAGTTTAATCTATACGCGTTTTTAATAGACCCTTGGACTTTCTCTCCAACAGTATATTCATCAAAATTTTGGTATGTCCTCTTATCATTATTCATCTTGGTTCCATCCTTGGGTTTGTATATTCTTCCCAATCTATTACTATCTTCTAACTTTATGTGGTTGAACTCCTTTGCATTAATGTCTTTCTCCATGTTCATGATCTTTCCTTCTTTGGTTAAGATCTTAGCCACGTGGTTTGGAGGCTCCTTTGCCAATGTCTAGTACAATTTTCCACACAACATCCAGCCTATGATTGATGTAATGGATACTTTCTCATTTTAGTCCACCACTTATAGTTTTTTAACTTTGAACCTGGAAATATACTCTCTTGTCATTTCATCCTCGCATTGATGGACACTTAACAATTAAGTTACGCTCTTGGTAGGTTTTTCCCCGTAATTGAAATTGTTAATAAAGAGGTCATACAATTGTTTAAAACCAAATATTTCCCCTCTTGGTAACCCATTATACCAAATTTGAGCAATCCCTGCGAGAATGCTTGAAAATATCTCTAATGCATCTCGTCGGCTACTGAGAGTATATCACATGCTACCTGGCATTGTTCTATATACAAAATTGGATATGATTTTCCTTCATACCTAGGAGTGATCACACGCAGATTGAATTTTGAAAATTAGGGATAGCCAATCACAAAAGTTATGAATGGAGATCCCTGAACTAACACCCTTTGGGGTGGATTATTTATTTTAATGAGATCACACAGACGGTCTTGTATCATTTGGATTCATCCCCTCTATGATTATTCTTCCTCAAGTGTTATGGCTTTATTATCTCATATGTTACTCTCTACTGATCTTTCTTCCATCTGGTCAACTTGCGCATATTTTTAATGCCATGGTATTGCATCTTGAATTGTTATCTATCCTTGGATCTTGCCTCCCTTATTCTTCTCGTCATACACCTTCTTGGGGGTGAGGATTTTCTCATGACCCTCTCGTTTGTACCCTATTAAAGACTAGAACTATGTTAATCCTTTCAAATAAACTTATGTTCTCGTACGAATACATTTTCTCATCATCGTATAGTTGACCTCATGGTTGAGCTCCTACCTTATTGGTAGGAAGATTCTTTATGCTCGGAACCTCGTGGACAAGATGATTTGCTCATCTCAAAACCCTAGATTTAATCTCCTAGGATCTTCCACCAATTTTCATTGATTCTCGTACCTCTTATCTCTATAGGGGGATCAGGAGGTGATTACCTAATTTGGGCCAGATTTTTCTCTAAAGCTGGAATTATAGAAAATGGTTCTAGATTGATTGTTCTAGTCTGTAAGGCCAGCATACTTTGGGTTAGTAGTCTTATATTTTCTTGCATAGTTTCTCAGATTTTAACTACTATTTTCAAAAATCCTTCTAGATCCCTCATTCTAATAGGGGTTAAGGGTGGTGTAGTTTTCTTTCTCCAGTTACTTTCTAGTTGTTTCGCCATTTTTTTTTACAAAATTTTCAGAAAAATAGAGTATGGACGCAAGAAAATAGAGTATGATTAGGTATTTATGAATTTAAAAATAATAAACTATTTTATTCTAGGAATGACTGAATCTAGGGATGGTTTACAATAATTAGAATATGGAACAATAAATCAAGTGTTTTAAGTGAGAAATCAAGAAAATATGCTGATCACATCACCAAAATGACTGTCAGCGAGATTTGAGGCTTTTACGAAAAATTCTAGAGTTTCTACACATAAAAATTATGAATGAGATGAGAAAAAATTAGGCTTTATTCATTTCCCATAAATGGCATCATTCCTTTATCGTCTAAAAATGGATTCAAGGTTTGGTCTTATCTAGTTGAAATTAAATCCAAGATAACAAACAAGCAATAAATAATCTATACAAATGAATAGAGATGGAAATCCTGATAAGACGATTAACACCAAGATTACGTGGTTCAACCCTTAACAATGAGCCTACTTTGACATGTATTTTTTTTGCACTAGTATTGGATTAGTAAAAATGTGTCATCTCTCGACTCAATCAGTAAGAATATCAGAGTATTGCTCTTTCCCTTAGTTAGATAGTTAGTTAGTTGCCCACTTTGATCTCAATGGGGTATCTAGCCTTTTATAGTGAACCCCTATGAGGGAATCTAAGATGTTTAATAAGGTCGAGGTTGGGGCATATGGTGAATGGAGCACTCACTAGTAGTTTAATGTTTAACCCATTTTGGAAAGGTCCCACGCATGTTAATTGTCTATCATGCCACGCAAATGTTTATAGCTGACCTTTAACAGTGTTTCTACAATTACAATGTATCAGTTAGCCTTGATGAAATCCACCCAGTCCGCCCAGTTGAAAAGGAGGTTGAGCTCTTTACTAAGCCAAGGCCCCTCCTTGGTATCTATTCGACCGGGGATGAGGTCTTCCACACTAATGAATTCTTGTATATAGTTATCTTTTGGATCATATGATGCTCAACAAATATGGTATAACAACATTGTATCACTGTGACACACCCCAACCCAGTTACTTATAATTAAGTTTGAAGGTCAAAGTGAGTCCAACCATGATTAATTTAACCCAACCATAAACAGGAGTTTTAATTTCAGACTCATCATTGTAAATCCATATAACTGAAAACATTTTTACAACATCAGAGTAGTCATACTTAAACAAACTTTTTTGAAGGATAATTTAACTTAATTACATCATTTACATTTAAACAAAATCTTTGTTTCTCCCATTCCCGGCTAACCAAACCCGACTTCCTAGATTTGGCAGTGACACCGCCTTACCTAAAAAATGTGAGCATAGGAACCGTGAGCAAAATAGCCCAGTGAATGCATCACTACTATACTACTACATGAATTTAAATGCAATAAATCATGTCCATATAATTATGTATTAACTTATTCGGCTCATTCATAATGAATGACTTACTTTTTCGAATCATGATTCACATATCCTGTCTAAATAAACAATTATCCCCCATTCCTGGTCGAGGAGTAACCCCTTGTCATTAATAGACAAATCTCCCCCATTCTGGGTCGAGGAGTAACCTCCCATTTCGGTAAACTGAAATGAAATTTTTTTTATTCATAACATTATGATCATATTCGTAACAGTATACAAATACATCATTCCAGTGAGTACACTCACCTTGGTTGACAACTATGTATTCACGTTTCCTTCGGGTGGGGTTGATTTGAGCTTACACCTGTCAATCCAACTAAATCAGTACTGAATCTCAATAATAAGTAATATCCTAACATAATTATGTAACTTTCATGACTATACAACAACAATATAATTCCACATAAGTTATGTTCCATAAAATATAAGTAAAGACGAAACAATGGTATACATATTGATAAAGATATGAACATTCAACCGTAGGAAATACCTCATAAGGAATTTATAACTAAAACAAAGTAAACATGAAATTATGCTTCTGAATGTATATACACATGAAACATGTACTCAAAATACCCTTTGGAAAGAGGAGATAACAATATTCTTTCATTGGGTATTCAGTATGGCCTCAAATTGTTGTCTTCTATACTCAACCATCCTATATTCCCAAATTGTATAAATAAAGGTGTCCAACCTTATCAATATGAAAACATATATGAATATAATTTCCATTACAAGTGACGGTATAATTTTTCAAGCTTCCTAATGCAAGTTATGACCATTTCTTTACAACACAAGAAATCTTCCCTACAAGCTCCTCTATTGTTCCTTCGAAATCCCATAATTTTCATAATTTTTCTACAGCATAACTTTCCATGATTTTCAACCCATTTTCAGTATACATACTGAATAGTACAGAATTCAATTTTCATAAATTTTTTACTTCATTTGCTATGTCAAAATCTTGACAAAACTCAAGGCAAACCAAAATGAAATATACAAACAACTATACACCAACTTTCAACCATCACTACGGCGTAACCACAAGGAGTTAAATCCTAATTATCGGATATGATATGAATATATGAGTCCTATTTCATAATCCCATAGAATTTCTCAATTCAAGTAATCACACAAAAATATATTCAAGTTTGAATGCAAGGGGTTTCAATACAAAGCAATTTTAAGGGTTTATGCATTCAACATAACTTAAACTTGCATATATCTATACATATGCACCCAAGCATGAAAGGTCAATAAGAAAATCATTGATTTATATCATATAAATCATAAATATACGAAAAATAACGATATTTTTCCATTAGGATTACCTTCGGGACTTTTACATAATTTCTACGGATTTTTCTACACTTTTTCTCCTCACTTTTCCTTCCTAAACTTCTACTTTCTCTTTCCTCAAGCTAACAAAACTTGAATATGAACCTAGGGCTTAATTTTCTGATGAAATAAGTCAAAGGGGGAGTTTTAAGTCGGAAAAGGATGCCTCCCAAGCCAACCAGTCAAATTAAGCCATTTGGTTTACTAAAAGACAATTTACCACTTAATGGGAATGGACAGATTTTCCCCTTGATCGTAAATTCAGTATAACTCTTTACTCGGGCATCCGTTTGATGCACTGTTTATTGTGTTACAACCCTAACTCACCTTTATACAACTATCTAGTTTTTAACTCAAGTCAATTGTAATGTTTTAAGCTTCAAAACTAGTCTCTAACAGGAACATTTCTACCAAAAACAACAAAATTTTGTGTTTGTAAATAATTCGACCTTTCATGATTTATGAAAGTAGGATTATAGTAAACATAATCACTTAACATTAGATGTAATAATAACACATTATTCATATCACATAATATAAGCATGATTTAAATGCAATTTATCATAATTATATTCGGGTTGTCACAACTTCCCCCCTTAGAAAATTTCGTTCGCGAAATTTAATATAAAAGTCACTTACCAATCAAATGGGGATATTGTTTCCTCATGCTATCCTCCGTTTACCAAGTTGATTATTTAACACCATGGCTCATCCACATAACTTTAATTAAGGGAATAACTTTATTTCTCAATACTTGCTCCTTACGATCAATAATTTCCAATGGTTCCTCGATGTACGACAAGTCTTCCTTCAGTTCAATTGGTTAAGTTTTCAACTAATGAGATGGATCCGCCAAATACTTATGAAGCATCGATACGTGAAATACATCATGTAAACGAGACAACTCTGTTCCAATGTATCTTGGACTTAGTTTCCCCTTTTTCCCAAACCTCATGACGCCTTTCCATGGTGAAATACGCAGGAATACAAAATATCCCTTATGAAATTCCAACGGACACTTCCTTTTATCTGCATAAAATTCCTGCATGCTTTGCACTATCTTTATCCATTCCCGAATCATTTTAATCTTTTCTTTTGTCAAATCTATTGATTCAGGACCCAATATTTTCCTTTCACCCATTTCATCCCAACACAAAGGCGCTCTGCATCTCCTCCCATATAAAGCTTCATAAGGAGCCATACCAATTATCGACTGATAACTATTATTATATGAAAATTCCATCAATGGCAAATGATCATCCCAACTACCTTTGAAGTCAAATACACAGGCTTGTAACATGTCTTCAAATATTTGAATTGTCCTTTCTGATTGCCTATCAGTTTGTGGATGAAACGCAGTGCTGAACTTCAAACATGTTCCCATGGCATTCTGGAGATGAGGCCAAAACTTAGAAGTGAACGTTGGATATCTATCTGATACAATTGACACTGGTGCCCCATGTAAACGGATAATCTCGTCCATGTACATACGTGTATACTTTTCAACAGTGTAGGTGGTCTAAATTGCAAGAAAATGAGCTGACTTCGTCAATCGGTCTATAATCACCCAAATAGAATCATGCCCCTTTGGTGACTGAGGTAATCTTGTAACAAAGTCCATCGTTATATTCTCCCACTTCCATTCCGGAATAGGCAACGACTGTAATAATCCTGCCGACTTCTAATGCTCCGCCTTGACTTACTGGCATACTAAACATTTAGCTACGAACTCTGCAGTCTCACGTTTCATATTGTTCCACCAGTAATACTCTTTCAAATCTCTGTACATTTTGGTACCTCCCGGATGCATAGAGTAAATAGAACTATGTGCCTCTTCTAATATATCTTTCTTTAATGGTGGATCATTCGGTACACAAATCCTGTTTTTATAACACAATAATTCATCATTCTTAATTTCAAAGTCACTATCTTTACCATACAGGACATATTATTTCTTCTTCTCAAGGAATGGATCACTGGTCTGCAAATTTCGTATGCGTTAGTTCAATAAAGGTCTCACTGTGACATATTCTAATAATCCTCCGCTTTTTGAAAACTTCAATTTAATCCCCATCGATGCTAAGTCAAGAATATTTCCAACACGGGTACACCGTATGCAACCAAGACTCCCTGATGATTTTTTACTCAAAGCATCTAATACTACATTGGCCATGCCAGGATGATGGATGGTACATTCATAGTCTTTAATCAGCTCTATCCAACGCCTCTGTCTCAAATTCAGTTCTTTTTGTGTAAACAAGTATTTCAAGCTTTGATGATCCATAAATATCTCACAAGTTTCTCCATACAAGTAATGTCGCCACAACTTGAAAGCAAAAACAATGGCTGTTAGCTCCAAATCACGCTTAGGGTAGTTTCGTTCATGCGTCTTTAATTGTCTGGAAACATATGCTATTACCTTCCCATCCTGCATAAGAACACATCCTAACCCTTGAAATGAACCATCTGTATAGATCACAAAAGACTCATTCCCACATGGAATAGTAAGTATAGGGGCTGAAACCAACCGCTTCTTTAATTCTTTAAAACTCCTTTCGCATTCTTCATCCCACACAAACTTCACTTCTTTACGGGTTAACTTTGTCAATAGTGATGCTATTGCTGAAAATCACTTAATGAATCTGCAATAGTAACCTACCAATCCTAGGAAACTCCTAATTTCTGTCACATTCTTAGGACTTTACCATTCAACAATTGCTTCCACCTTCTTTGGATCAACATATATCCCATTTCCTAAGACAACGTGCCCTAAAAACATAATTTCATTCAAACAAAAGTCACACTTGCTATATTTAGAAAATAATTTCTTCTCTCTCAAAATATAAAATACAAGTCTCAAATGTATCTCATGTTCCTCCATGCTACGCGAGTAAATCAACACATCGTCTATGAATACAATCACAAATGTATTAATGAAAGGGTGGAATACTCGGTTCATCAAATCCATAAAAACTGCTAGAGCATTAGTTAATCCAAATGGCATCACCAAAAACTCATAGTGCCCATATCGAGTCCGAAAAGCTGTTTTGGAAATATCACTATCCTTTACTTTCAATTGGTGGTAACCCGATCTCAAATCAATCTTCGAAAATACTGTGCCCCCTGTAATTGGTCAAATAAATCATCGATACGAGGTATAGGGTACTTGTTTCTAATGGTCACCTTATTCAATTGCCGATAATCAATACATAATCGCATTGTCCCATCTTTCTTTTTCATAAATAACACTGAGGCTCCCCATGTTGAAACACTAGGCCGAATGAAACCTCTTCTTATCAGATCTTGTAATTTCACTTTCAATTCTTTCAACTCTGTTGGTGCCACTCTATATGGAGCTAAGGAAATTGGACCAGTACCTGGAATTAATTGAATGGAAAACTCTACTTCCCTATCGGGTGGCAATCCTGGAAATTCCTCTAGGAAGACATCAGAAAATTCTCTAACCACTGGTATATCTTCAACTTTCAGTTCTTCCTTACTAACATCAACCACATATGCTAAATACCTTGTACAACCCTTACTCAATAACTTTCTGCTCTTCATTGCTGAGATGAGACAATTAGGAACAACAATGCTTTCCCCTGTAAACTGGAACTCGGGTTCACCAGGAAGATGAAATGTAACTTCTTTTCAAAAAAAATCAAAGGAAACATGATACGATGATAACCAATCCATCCCCAATATAATATCAAAATCCCGAATGGCCAACGGTATCAAATCAACATAGAAATTTTGCCCACCCATTCGTAAGACACAATCTTTATAAACATGCTCCACCAGAATTACACTTTCCATTGGGGTAGAAATATATAAGGCACAATTGAGAAATGAACATGGTCTACCCAAATATCAAAACAATATGTAATGCCACAAATGAATGCGTAGATACAGGATCAATGAGTGCATATAAATCTTTATTGGCAATAGAGAGTTTACTTGTAACCACTTCTGGTGTAGCATGGGCATCTTGCAATGTCATCACAAACACTCTTCGTCCTACCTTCGATCCACTTGCTTGTCCCGTATCTCTTCCCTTTGTTTCATTCCCTGGAGATGATCCTTTATGAGGCCCCACACTACTAACTGAAACTTCTCTAGATAGCATAGGACAATTCTTTCTCAAATGGCCCTTCTGATGACAGTTAAAACATTCTATATTCTGTAACTTTGGGAAATTTCTTTTTATATGGCCCGATGTACCACAAAAGAAACAAACATTCGAATCTCCTTGTGCTGAAGCTCCTGAACCTCTTCCACTACTAGCCTCACCCCTCTGCGAACCACCTCCCATACTTCTACCATGTTGAAATTTTTGCCCTCTAAGTCTTGAATATTCTGTACCACTACCTTTTTGATAACTTGGATTGAATCTGCTTCTCTTTACACCTCGTTCTCGATTCCCTCCCACTTTATTCACGTCCTTTTCTACCAGCATGGCTTTGTTCACCAAGGCTGAATAATTAACAGTCTCTAAAGCCGACAACCGTGATTTAATGACTAACTTAAGTCCGTCGAGAAATCAACTACACATATCTTCCTCATTCCGTATAAACCTCGAAGAAAATCGAGATAAAGCTGTAAGTTTAGCTTCGTATTCTCTAATTGTCATACTCCCCTGATTCAACATGAAATATTCATTCTGCTTTTGTTTTCAATACATTTGGGGAAAATACTTATCATATAAAGCTTTGACAAAAGCATCCCATGAGATCACATTCTCACCTCCTAGAGTAATCAAGAAATGTTTTGTGGCATCCCACCAATACTTAGCCTCTCCTTTTATCATATATGTTGCCAAGATCACTCGTTGATTTTCAGGCATCCTCATTACCCCAAAGATAAGTTCAATCTCTTTAACCCAGACTTCTGCCTCTGTTGGATCAACTACGCCTTCGAACGATGGTGGATTCATTGTAATAAATTTCTCATGTGAAGTACGCCTTTTTTCTCGATTTATCACCTCCTCAGCCCAAGACAATGCTTGTACCTCCAGTTGCCTGGTCTGTTGTTCTTCCATCTGAGCCATAAATCTAGCTTTCTGCTTTTCCATTAGAGTCATAGCACGTGCCATTTTTTGCATGTCTGTCAATTGTTCTGCTCGGGTTCCATATTTATCTAAATAGGTTGCTCAACCTCTGCTTTTGTTGGAATATTTGAAGCCTCTTCTTCGATTCTCATATTTACATTCCCTCGTTCCATTCTCTTATATCTGAAATATATCAAAGATATAACAACATTCAGATATACATATCTTTCCTAACATAATCGTTAGTATCAAATAAAATATATTTCTAACATTCACTACCAAATCTAGACTCTTCTCAATCCAGAACCTCTAAAACCTAGGCTCAGATACCAAAATCTGACACACCCCAACCCAATTAATTATAATTAAGTTTGAAAGTCAAAGTGAGTCAAACCCTGATTAATTTAACCAAACCAAAAACAAGAGTTTTAATTTCAGAGTCATCATTGTAAATCCATATAACTGAAAAGCTTTTTACAACATCAAAGTATTCAAACTTATACAAACTTGCTTGAAGGATAATATAACTTAACTAAATCATTTACATTTAAACAAAATCTTTGTTTCTACCATTCCTGGCTAACCAAACCCGACTTCCTAGATTTGGCAGTGACATCGCGTTACCTGAAAAATGTGAACATAGGAACCGTGAGCCAAATAGCCCAGTGAATACATCACTACTATACTACTACATGAATTTAAATGCAATAAATCATGTCCATATAATTATTTATTAACTTATTCGACTCATTCATAATGAATGACCAACTTTTCCGAATCATGATTCACATATCCTGTCTAAATAGACAATTCTCCCCCATTACTGGTCGAGAAGTAACCCCTTGTCATTAATAGACAAATCTCCCCCATTTCGGGTCGAGGAGTAACCTCCCATTTCGGTAAACAAAAATGAACAATTTTGTATTCATAACATTATGATCATATTCATAACAGTATACAAATACATCATTCCAGTGAGTACACTCACCTTGGTTGACAGCTATGTATTCACGTTTCCTTCGGGTGGAGATGAATTGGGTTGATTTGACCTTACACCTGTCAATCCAACTAAATCAGTACTGAATCTCAATAATATGTATTATCCTAACATAATTATGTAAGTTTCATGACTATACAACAACAATATAATTCCACATAAGTTACGTTCCATAAAACATAAGTAAAGACGAAACAATGGTATACATATTGATAAAGTTATGAACATTCAACCGTAGGAAATACCTCATAAGGAATTTATAAATAAAACAAAGTAAACATGAAATTATGCTTCTCAATGTATATACACATGAAATATGTACTCAAAATACCCTTTGGAATGAGGACATGACAACATTCTTTCATCGGGTATCCAGTATGGCCTCAAATTGTTGTCTTCTATACTCAACCATCCTATATTCCCAAATTGTAAAAATACAGGTGTCCAATCTTATCAATATGAAAACATATATGAATATACTTTCCATTACAAGTGACGGTGTAATTTTGCAAGCTTCCTAGAGCAAGTTATGACCATTTCTTTACAACACAAGAAATCTTCCCTACAAGCTCCTCTATTGTTCCTTCGAATTCCCAGAATTTTCATAATTTTTCTACAGCCTAAATTTCCATGATTTTCAACCCATTTTCATTACACATACTTAATAGTACAGAATTAAATTTTCATAAATTTTTGACTTCATTTGCTATGTCAAAATCTTGACAAAACTCAAGGCATGTCAAAATGAAATATACAAACAACAACTATACACCAACTTTCAACCATCACTACGGCCTAACCACAAGGTGTTAAATTCCTAATTATTGGATATGATATGAATATATGAGTCTAATTTAATATACAATTGGAATTTGTCAATTCCAGTAATCACACCAAAATATATTCAAGTTTGAATGCAAGGGGTTTCAATACAAAGCAATTTTAAGGGTTTATGCATTCAACTTAACTTAAGCTTGCATATATCTGTACATATGCACCCAAGCATGAAAGTTCAATAAAAAAATAAGGGATTTATATCATATAAATCATAAATATATGAAAAATAACAAGATTTGCAATTTGGATTACCTTCGGGACTTTTACGTAATTTCTACGGATTTTTCTACACTTTTTCTCCTCACTTTTCCTTCCTAAAACTTCTACTTTCTCTTTTCTCAAGCTAACATTACATGAAGATGAACCTAGGGCTTAATTTGCGGAAGAAATAAGTTAGAGGGTTAGTTTTAAGTCGGCAAAGGCTGCCTCCCAAGCCAACCAATCAATTTAAGCCATTTGGTTTACTAAAAGACAATTTACCACTTAAAGGGAATGGATAGATTTGCCCCTTGATCGTAAATTCGGTATAACTCTTTACTCGGGCATCCGTTTGATGCGCCGTCTGTTGTGTTACAACCCTAACTCACCTTTCTACAACTATCTAGTTTTTACCTCAAGTCAATTGTAATGTTATAAGCGTCAAAACTAGTCTCTAACATGAATATTTCTACCAAAAACATCAAAATTTTGTGTTTGTAAATAATTCGACCTTTCATGCTTTATGAAAGTATGATTATAATATGCATAATCACTTAACATTAGATATAATAATAACACATTATTCATATCACATAAGATAAGCATGATTTAAATATAATTTATCATAATTATATTCGGGTTGTCACACACTGCCTCAATGCCCTCAGATGACGAGATATAGTTTTCCTTCTTTCTCTGAAGAGTTTCTTTAACAAGGAGGTCTGAATCCACCTTTTAGTTTTGCACCTACATTCTGATTTATTTTCTTTGTCTTGAATTTTCTCCCCTTTTTCGAATTTGATTTTTCATAGACTTCTTGTGTTGTCATCCTGGCTACGGGATGTTCAAGATTAAATAGCTTCTGTGTTCGATCATGTGAGCATGACATCTAGATCTTGCATAATGTTGTTGAAAACGTTCGAGGTGTGCAAGGAAAGTTTTGGATCTAGGAACAGAGGGTCCACCGTTCATTATTTTGGGAAGTGCATTCACTGAGATCCTTGAGGTAGTGGTTTAACTTGTAGGCTTATGGAAAATCTGGGTTGCGTTCCAGTAGTTTTTGCCTTTTTTCTTCCTTCTTATTTATTCTTGAAAAATGTAATTACAAAGACAAGTGTGTGTGTGTATATATATATGAGATAAATTTTTCATCTTCTTGATTTATCTTGAATTATGTGATCTAGTCTTCATGCACTTTAATTTTCCACGGGGGGTTCCACTTATGAAAAGGTAAGAAAGACATTTAAAAATTAAAATATGAAGTTTTTGAAAAAAAATATTATAAGAAGAACTACCTGGGAAAACCTTTGTAAAATGGTTGTTTTGATAAAAGGGGCATATTTTAAAAATAAAGGAGGAAAGGTAAGAAAAGTACTAAAATGGAGAATATGTCAACTAGTATACCTCTTGGCCTGCCAATCGACATACTTTTCATTTCAAAGGTTCTTTGTCATCCATATTTTTACTTTTCCAGCACTTGTAAGTACGCAAAAGAAGTTGTTGCAACACACTTATCCCTTCATCTTTTACGGAGGATTTCAAGTATAAAGGGGCAATCAGGGATTGTGTTTTGAATCACACCTCAACTTCTTCTTTTCACTTTAATCTATAAAGTTTCTTGTTCTTATGAGATGGGAATTTTTGTGATTGAGGCTTTTGCCGCCTATGTAAAGGGATGCGAAGCCATTTATATGTTCAATATTGAGGCATTAACCTTATGCCCAGTTACTTATTGCATTATCGTTTGAATGACTGGGATCTTCTAGAAGAGACTTTGTGTTTGTAGTACCCTAAAGGCCATAAATTTCTCTTTGGATTGGATGAGGCGTGTCCTACCTATGAATAACTTTTTACTATGTTAGGTGTCGACCCCGGTGTTGCTGCAACTATGCCTGATTTTTCCAGTTATCCTCAGGTAATGCTAGTTGAATTGTTGTATGTCACCCCTTTTGTTGTCCGATCGTTGGTGCATGTGGGAAAAATTATCCTATCGAAAGTGTTGAATTATGTGCGCTAGAGATACTACACTAAAACGGGCTTTACTAGGACCGTAGCCTTAGTATTCATTTCCAGGATGCTCTTGGCGACTTTCGATATGACAGTGGACCCGAATGTGTCCTGGACTTGATTCTCTTACCGAACCCACACCTATTCTGGTGCTTGTGGTCCCACGGAACAGTTGGAGACAATGTATTCTCGAGAACCTCGAGTGCCTGAACCTTATTTCACTGTATCTCTAGGACATCTGCCTTGAGATTATCAATCTTGTAAATAAGATGAGCAAGGACTATCATCAGGCTTGGCTGAAGATTGGTATTCTAATCAAGGTTCTCCATGAAGAGTCTTCGGGGGGACTGCTCAACTTTCGTGGAGGCAGTAGAGCATTCAGGTGTCTTGATAGAGGATCTGAGCCAATAGGAAGCCAGGCCAAAACTAGTGTATGCGATCGCACTTGAGAAGGGAAAAATGATATATTTGGTATTTTTAGAAAAAAGGAGAAAATATTTTTTAGTATTTTTGTTAAAGGGAGAAAGGTAAATTCCCTAGTGTAGTTGTTATTATTAAGTTTCACTTGTGTTATGTTCTTCCTAGGGTGTAAGTGAAATTTCTCACAATTCGAGTCTGGTAAAAGTTAGGGTACGTGATGTAAGACACGATTTGAAAATTTTCAAGACCTATAGACAGGTTCAGTTTTTTAAAAAGGGTGAAGTGGTGAAAAATTTGGGTGGTAAGATGACTGAAAATTTCAGCAGAATATTTCTTTTTAACCAAAAAACAATGTATGAGTGCCCTACGGAAAACGCCTATATGAGGCTGATTCATTTGGATATTAGTGAAAAAGTTCCCCCCTTTGGCATAACTTACACAATATACTTCTTACCTATATATGAAATCATTGATTGGTATGTGTATACGGGTCATTAGATGTACATGGGTGTATGTGAATTGCCTCACGATATATCTTGTGGAGATAATAAGTGTGAGAGAGAATTTTATATACTCAATGTACGTAAACGAGTTTCCTTTTATATAACTCCCATCATGAGTTTGGTCAAGTGGTACAATTCAGGGTAACCATTACGTATACATAGATGGTACTCAACTAATGGAAGGTAGGAGTTATATCACTTATGTTAACCGTTCCGCACAGGATCAACATCCATAACGAAGTGAACCCCAGTATGGGGCAAATTCTGGTCAAAATGTAGTGCTCATGTGACATAATGTGTGAAATGCATGTGTTAATTAATATTTTATGGAAAGTTTTATGTATTCCAAGAGGAAGAAGTATTACTACTAAGCATGAGGTAGAGCGTGGGAATATACATGAGCGACATCGTATAAGGGAGTTAAACAAGGAGGGTAAACCTATCAAGTGTGTATGACAAGCACCCAATAGATGCATTTTTTAGATTTCTTATTTGTGTTGTTTTTATTTTTAGGAATTATTTTAGAATTTTTTAGGATTTATTTTCTATTTTTCTATTTTTATTAGTTTTTAGTTTTTAGATTTATTAGATTGTGTTTTTATTAGGATTTTATATTTTATATTTTATTTTTTTATTAGATTTTTAGTTTTTATTTCTTTTATTTTATTAATTGAGTTTTATTTTATATATTAGGATTTTATTTTTTTTAGTTGTAAGTTTTTTTTTTTTTTTTTGGTGCAAATGACACACACACACACAAGTCCTATACACAACATTTACACCAAACAAATAATACCTCACCCTCATCACACCCAACTCATCCTAACTTCATCTTCCTTATCCAAACACCCACTATCTCTCTCCTCTCATCCCCATAACCAAATCACCCACAAAATCCACTTCCATTACCACACCTCAATCCCTCCATAACCATCAAACCTCAAAACCACCACCATACCCATTTCCCAATCTCCAAGAACAAACCATGCATATTTTGTCAAAAATCGAAACCTGGTTTATACCCGGCGAGCAGTCGGAATCCGATCGGTGCTCCACCTGCCTACAACCAAAACCCATTGACAACCGCGACCCAACAAACCCCGGACCTGCCACCTGCTGAGCCATAACCCGACCCCGATCCGGGCCAAACCCGAAACCAAACTCAACTCCAAACCCGAACACGCCCCCTTGCTGTCACTCCAAACCCGAACCCATCTCAAACCCGTCGGAGCCATAACCAAACTCTGGCCAGGCCATATTCGGCCTGGCCCATTTTCGACCATACCCTTTAAAACACGAAACCGGATCTTCCACGCAGCCATACCCATTGCCAGCAAAACCCAATTCAACCTTATCTCCTTAAAAATCGGAGTCAATCCCAAGCCAAAAGGAAAATCCTACATATCTTTAAAGCCAAGTTCGTGGGTTATAAAAAGGGGGGATCTTATTTTAATAAGGGGGGACTCTCAGATACAACGGCAGAGAGACGGAAAAGAGAGAGAGAGAGAGAGAGAGAGAGAGCAAGTGTGTATATTATGTACAGTTTAGGGTCATTAAAAAAATTCAGAAAAATACAAAAAAAAAATAGCTTTGCTTTAGAATAAGTTTTAGTGTTTTTTTCTTAATCAAGTGCTGAAAATTGGGAAGAAGTTGGACGCATGTCAAGGCGCATTTCAAGACAAATTTGTGGAATAAATTGCGTGTTGTATTCCTTCATTCTCTTTTCAATTTATATCATTGTTGACATATTTTTTATTGTTGTTTATGCACACATGAGAATGTTTGGCTAAACATCCCGTTCAAGGGGTGGGATGCATTGCGAATGATTTAGTTTAATTAATCAATTTCATTAATTCTATAATTCAAGGAAAATTTATTTTAACTGTCACCAATTAATTTATGTAACGAGAGTTAATAAATTAATCGAACAAATTAATGTTTGAATTTAGGAATCGAACTAGAGATAGGTTTTTCCGAAATTTGAATATTAATTCGGTGTTGAAATTTGAAGATTGCTATTGATTTTGTTAAATTGATCCTAGCGGGTAATTTTCTAAAAATAGTGTAGTCCTAATTTTTCATCATGTGACATTTTTAAATTAATTTTCTGAAAAAGATTTTATTAAATTTATAATTTTAACGAGAGTTAGATTATCGATTTAATATTATCTCAAAATATTTCAAATTAATAAATTGAGAAATTAAAATAATTGAAAATGTAGTGTAATCCCATCTCTTGACTTTCTCACATATTTCACACTCGATTGCACATTATTTGTCCTTATTTAGTCATATCATAATTTTTAGCATTTATTAGTTCATTCTCCCTTGAATTGTTTTTAAAATAAAAAATAATATATATATATATATATATAATTGGATAGCAAGTTTTCACATAAATTGTTTCACCTTGAAAGTTTGATTGATACCCATACTTAGTGCAATACGAGTTACTTTTAGACAATTTTTTTAGGTATTCAAGGTATTTTGATTAGCGGTCTTTGCACTACAATGACATATATGCAAAAAGATTATTTATCAAATGGCGCCATTGCCGCTTGCTTGGCCTGCAAGCAATTGAAGACTTGTAATTATTTATTTTTTTATTTCTTTTTCTTTTTAGTTGTAGTTATTTATTCGCCATCCTCCTTAGACTGGTTTTATAGGATTTTTAAAGATTGTGTATTTATTTGGGGTGCTTTTTGACACTAGATTATATTGTAATAATTATAAAAAAAAACGAAAGGGGAAACTGGTTAAGGTAGAGAGAGGGCGTCCAAGGCGAGGATTTTTGAAGCCTCTCTACTTTGGGTCGGTAGGACTCCCATGGAAGACTGAGATAGGCGAGATCTCCCCTCGATCGACTCAGCTCGGTCTTCACCCCACGGGTGTAAAAACTGTGGGAGTTACATTTCTTGATCCCTCACGAATCTCCTTCAAGCGAGTTGATTTTTTGTGTGATTAATTGCTCCTGTGTGCTTTTAATTTCTTCATTGTACTTAAATTGAATTGTTTGATGAATTAATTTACCTAAGACCTGGACCCCATCATTAAAATAAGAAGGGATTTCATCACCGACTCACTCACTTATCTATTGTGTGCTACCCTAGCCGTTATTAAATTAAAATCAATCAACTAGCTAGCCCAGTAGGAACACATTTTTATAGCAGGCGATCACAAAGATAAATTTCGTGATTTTTGTCGCCCGCGGACTTAGTTAAATTTGACTACCCCTTTCACTAATTTTGAAGATAATAATTGGCTACGTGCTCATTAGGATTTTGTTTTGACTCGTGTGTGTCCAATTCCATTCTTTAGGTAGTCAATTTTAGTTTGTTCGTCCAAATCAAGCGTCCATTTTATCCCCTTTTTCAAAAAATCCCAAAAATATTTTCGTTTTTTTTAATTATTTCCAAAACTCACAAAACGTTTTTCTTCCTTTTTTTTCAAAATACCAAAAATATATTTCTTTCTTATTTTCAAAATTCCCACAAATATTTTCTTTCCTTTTTAAAAAAAATAAAAAAAACACAAAAATCACAAAAATATTTTCTTTTCTTTTGGAACATATTTAAAAAACTAAAAAAATATTCCTTTCGTCATGGCCGATGAACGTCCTTTACGGGAATACTTTCGCCATTTCCCATTGCTTGCTGTTAAGCCCGATTCGAACCTCTATTCATTAATTCATGGCTTTAACTCTCAAACACCCACCGTCGATACTCGTGTGTCGTCCAAGCACACATCTCCTACTTCACCGCCTCCGGTGATGAGTGTCAACCCATCCCATGCTTCGTCGTGCACACACTACTTCCTTATCAATCACTTGTCCCATGAGTGTCCATTTATTTTCTCCCAAACTGAACCCACCATGGAATATGTGTATCTATATGACACTGTTTCGGAAGCACCCTCGATGTATTCTCATGACATATCTAATGTCGAGGGGTATGAGTACCTAATCTATTCATGGAGGCCTGATCACCCTTCCATGTAATATGAATCCCAATGCCATGTTGTGGATCCTTACGGTTTCCAACAGTCGTCATCGCCACCTTGTGCAACCATTCATGATCTGTTCTCTCACTACACACCCCATGAGCATCAACCATTTTTCCATCACGAAGGCACTCCTTTCGTGTATGATGAACTCAGCCCCACTCTACACACTTCATTCGAGCATTCTCCTCATCCTAGTGTTTATAGTGAGTTGTGTCCACCTCAACCACTATCGCCACCCTCTACCACTTCTCCACCACCTTGCACATCCGGTCTCGAAAGCCTCTTGCACAAGTTCGCGCACACTCTTCAATTTCAAATTGAATCCCTTCAAAGGCCAGAACAACGATTAAATGATTTTGAGTGTGCGAACGAGTCCGATATCACCCCAAGTATACCCATTTTTGCTCCCATATGGAACAATGATGCGTCGTCTTGTGCCACTGATTTTAAGTGTGACCAACCCTATCTTCCTGAGAATCTCGACATTGAGACCACCCTGCGGTCCAGGCCCCAAGTTGACAATTGTGTTGACATATCCGTTGTTTGTGAAATTGATCCCACTTCGCCCTATCCTCTCGAACCCACCATTGAGGTTTGCTTTTCTCTTCCGCCGAATCCATAATTATGCCTGAGCTTACACCTTTTGATCCCACCTTTTCTGTTCCTGAGGAACCCATTATTTATAGGTTAGCTCCGCCTGCGAGTGCTTCCCATTATCAAGAGATTGAATCCGACATGGTTTACAACTCTTCGAATATGAATCATGTCGCACCACGCTTAGGTCACATTGAGTCATATATTAATGTTGATTCTTCTTTCTCGAATTTGGATGCCTTGTTAGATTTTTCCACCGCCACGGATGGTGACACATTGAGAGAGAAGTTGAACACTCCATCACTTGATACCACACTCCCTCTTTAGTAGGACCTTGAGGATTATTTCGACCCTCATATTAAGTGTGTTTCCATTACTAGTGAGTTGGATCATCTTCCCTCACCCTTTGTCCCACCTGACCCACGAAATGTACATACCATCCCACCACTTTGTTTGGACCTTGTTATTGCACCTCACCTGTTCCCATCTACGTATTTAGGTCCTCACCTACATCCATCCTACACCCTAGTACTCCACGATCACATTTGTGCATTTTTCATCGACACCACTATCTATGAGAGTATTTGTGCTACTCTTATCTTTTGTGACACCGAGCTTGTTACTTTATGCATACCACTTCCTTATGGTGTTGATTTTTTCCATCGACCGCTCTCTTGCATGTCACGGCGCGACCATTGTCACCGTCCATTTAGAGAATGATCGTGCACTTTCTCTGAGGCCCGCCCCATTATTATTGTCAAACCCTTATGCCTCCCCCACCAACTTGAGCACCATACTTATAGGGCCCTTGTTTCCCTCATATTTACGCTGAGTAAGGCCCGTGATCGGTGCATGTTCACCCTCACCCTTGCCCATCTTCGCCTTACCCTAATACCCACCCACCCATGGTCCATCGATGCTTTGCATCGAGTGATGCACTTTTTCATACAAGTGCATTGACCCGTTTTTTCCTTTATCCAACAAGACTGACGATTTAGTTTTGTTTGGGGGTGATTTTCATCACCCAATTTTTCTACCACACCGCATTTTCATTATTCTTATATTTAGGGTGACATTAGTTCAGTCTGGATGAAGACATTAAACATAGCGCTACTGGGAGGCAGCCCGTCGTTCATTGTTTCTGAGTATGAGTCTTATCCTATTTGGGGGTAGCGTTTTACACCACCCACTGGTTTTCACATAATTTCTAGACTTGTACATATTTTTGTATTATGTTTGTTCTTCAAGTTTCATCTATACTCGATCTTGCGGTACATTTTCATCAGCGATTTATTAGGGTAATATATTTCCTCCCTTGTTCTTTTTTTTATCTTTAGTTTTAAACATAGAGGACGATGTTCTCTTTTGTTTGGGGGTGAGAAATTTAACAAAATCATGCCTCTTTTGAAAATTTTAAAAAACAAGTGATTTTAAAAAATTTGTGTAGTTAAATTTAAATTTTTTATGACATAATTTGTCTATCATCCCTCTTTTAGAAATCTTGGAATACTCATGTTCGAAACTAAAATTATGCTTTTTACAAATCAATTAATTAATACCTCTTAAAGTGTACTTGCACCATGAATTCCTAAACTCGACAATTTGCATTATCACGTTTACAATCAAAAGTTGAAGAGTAACTGTATTCTCAAGAGATCCTTAAAAGATCACTAGTGGAAACTTAAACCCGTGAGATTTGAGCTTTTTACCTTTTTGAGGGTTTTTACTTATCTCCGTGTCACAAGTTGACTCAAGTTTCTTTGGGTACCACACTTAATCGTTGCATGGTCTCATTATCTTTCATTTTTGGCATAATCACTGAGAATGACATTACTTTCGAGTTGTAAGAAACATGTGTCTTGTAGTTTCTCCCGAGCATTAAACCATTTTTTACCATACACTCATCTTTTTTCCTATCACATTATCATTCACCCATTATCTTTCCATATTTCCCTTGTCCATTCTATATATCATACATATATCATTTCCCATCACTACCATCGATTTTGAGAAAAAGAGTGTTTGGAATTATCAATGTAAATTGTCTTCATTTTTGTTATGAAAAGAAAAATTTATCGCAATAAAAAAAAGAAAAAAAGGAAAAAAAGAAGTACATAAAGAAAAAAGCAGAGAAAAAATAGAAAAGAAGAAAAAGAAAGATGCGATCATAAATTAAAAAAAATTAAGACATTAGTTATTCAAAGTGTGTCACACCCTTCTCAAAAACCCTACATCTTCTTCATTTTCCCGCCATACCTTACATAAACCCTATTTTCACCCTTGGTAAAGTGTTCGAGAAAATGATAAGTCTATATGGTGAATAACTCCACATTCTCGATATAGTGGTTAGCATTCGTTAATGAGATCATTTTTTTCATATATCCATCATTTTTTATAAAGTGTGTGAGACGTTTGAACTTGCTTATAATTACTCACCTCCTCACACACTAGAGAGATACACTTACCCAATTCTCAGAAAGTTCGATTCAGGTAGATATATCTAGTGAGAATTGAAGTCAAAGCGTTGATCCTATAGAGGTAGTCTAGGAATTACTCTAATGACACTTAAGATTGTTTCACATTAACACATGCTGAGTTTTAGGAAAGATTACGCTTTTGGTATTAAGTAATTTTATATCTCACTTTGATAGTTGAATAGGGTGTTCTTTGACGTCCTTTTTAGTTGGGTTGTATAGCGTTTCATCGTCAAAATAAGAAACTGTCATTTAAATAATTTTTTTAATTTTGTGGTTATATTAACTACAAACCCTCACGAGACACCACTCGTCCTATAGGGCAACCTATAGGTTTAACGGCTTGTTGCACATGCTAAGTGCAATCGCCAGTGCCAGCGAAAGTGACACACTTTTGGTTACTTATCTTTGTTTTCTCTCTAATTTTTGCTCGAGAATTAGCAATGTTCTATTTGGGGGTGGTGTGATAAGCCTCCAAAAGTGACTCTTTTATACCCCGAATAGATGCATTTTAGTCGCTCGTTTTAATTAAAAATGACCTTATGTTCGTATTTGTTTATTTCTCAAGTCAATACGCAGTTGCGGTACAAATAATAATAAATCAGTATAATTGTGACACAAAAGCAGTTAAAAGCAAGCACTGAAGAAATCAAAGAGCCCGCGAAGTCTAAAGTCATATTTGAGCATGCCCTAATGAGTTCTGATGCCCCGAACCATGTCCCGAAACCCTAACCTCATCCTAAACAGAGCCCAGTCCATACCCGGAGCCCGTTGTGTGTGAGTTTGTACCTTTATTATTTTTTTAGATTTTTTTGTGCCATTTTTATTTTTAGGAATTATTCTAGAATTTTTTAGGATTTATTTTCTATTTTTCTATTTTTCTATTTTTAATTTAATTTAATTTTTATTAGTTTTTAGTTTTTAGTTTTTAGTTCTATTTTATTAGGATTAGTTTTCTTTAAGAATTAAGTAATTTTTTTAGTTTTATTAGATTGTGTTTTTATTAGGATTTTAGTTTTTATTTTTTTATTAGATTTTTAGTTTTTATTTCTTTTATTTTATTAATTGAGTTTTATTTTATATATTAGGATTTTATTTTTAGTTGATTTTAGTTTTTTAAGTTGTAAGTTTTAAATTTTATTTAGTTTTTTTTTTGGTGTAAATGACACACACACACACATAAGTCCCATACATAACATTTACACCCAACAAATACTAACTCACCCTCACCTAATTACCCTACATCCTCATCACACCCAACTCTTCCCAACTTCATCTTCCTTATCCAAACACCCACTATCTCTCTTCCTTATCCAAACCCGAACCCTTGTTGTCACTCCAAACCCGAACCCGTCGCAAGCGCGCGGGAGCCATAACCCAACTCCGACAAGGCCATATTCGGCCTGGCCCATTTTTGACCATACCCTTTAAAACTCGAAACCTGATCTGCCACGCAGCCATACCCATTGCCAGCAAAACCCAATTCAACCTTATCTCCATAAAAATCGGAGTCAATCCCAATCCAAAAGGAAAATTCGACATAACTTTGAGTTATAAAAATGGGGGATCTCATTTTAATAAGGGGGGACTCTCAGATACAATGGGAGAGAGACAGAAAAGAGAGAGCAGGTGTGTATATTATGTACAGTTTAGGGTCATGAAAAAATTCAGAAAAATACAAAAAAAATTAGTTTAGCTTTAGAATAATTTATAGGTTTAGTTTTTAGTGTTCTTATTGTAATCAAGTGCTGAAAATTGTCTAGAAGATAGACGCATGGCAAGGCGTATTTCAAGACAAATTTGTGGAAAAATTGCGTATTGTATTTATTCATTCTCTTTTCAGTTTATATCCTTCTTGACATATTATTGATTGTTGTTTATGCACAGATGAGAATGTTTGGCTAAACCTCCTGTTCAAGGGATGGGATGCACTGCGAATGATGTTAGTTTAATTAATCAATTTCATTAATTCTATAATTCGAGGAAAATTTATTCTTAACTATCACCAATTAATTTATGTAACGAGAGTTAATAAATTAACTGAACAAATTAATGTTTGAATTTAGGAATTGAACTAGAGATAGGTTTTTTGGAAATTTGAATATTAATTCGGTGTTTAAATTTGAAGATTGCTACTCTTTTCGTTAAACTAATCCTAGCAACTAATTTTCTGAAAATAGTGTAGTCCTAATTTTTCATCGTGTGACATTTTTAAATTAATTTTCTGAAAAAGATTTTATTAAATTTATAATTTTAACAAGAGTTAGATTATCGATTTAATATTATCTCGAAAATTTTCAAATTAATAAATTGAGAAATTAAAATAATTGAAAATGCAGTGTAATCCAATATCTTGACTTTTCACATATTTCACACTCGATTCCACATTATTTTTCCTTATTTAGTCATATCATAATTTTTAGCATTTATTAGTTCATTCTCCCTTGAAATTGTTTTATATATATATATATATATATATATATATATATATATATATATATATATATATATATTTATATATTTCATAAAAAAAATTGGATTACAAGTTTTCACATAAATTGTTTCACCTTGAAAGTTGGATTGATACCCATACTTACCGCAATACGAGTTAGTTTTAGGCATGTTTTGTTGGTACTCAAGGGATTTTGATTAGCGGTCTTTCCCCTACAACGACATGTATACAAAAAGATTATTTATCAGTGTACATGAAGCATGGAGTGTATGAAAAGTATGATGGTATATACAATGTGTGAGACATGTGAAAGAAAGGTACGTGCAAAGTCATAGTGACATGGGAATATGGGTAAAGTGAGGAAAACATAGGGATATATACAAGTGAGAGTAATGTTCAAGTGCGTGTAACATAGAGTAATGTAGAAGTGTGTGCTAGTGAGACTAAAAATGGATATTTATAAGTGGTATGTGAGAAATCTTGTGTCTATATACAAGTGAAAATCAGTATGGATATCTACAAGTGATATTGAGAAGGTGAAAATGTGAGTAAGTGGAGTGAAACATACTAAGTACATACAATTGAGTGAACCATGAAGCATGGGATAAAAAAGATGATATAAACATGTGATAAGAGAACGAGCATGATGGAGAATAAATACCATGTGATCATGAGAGTAGGAATAACATAGAAGTGGAAGTATATACATGTGTGTAGAAAAATATAGAAAACGGATAGAGAGAAAAATAAATTTCGTGTAAATAGAGTCTAGTCCTCTAAAAAATATGTTTTCCCCAACAGTGTCGCCCCTATGGCCATCCTAAGATTAAAACTATGGAAAATCGGATCTTAGTTCACCTAGATAAAAAAGGTCACTAGCTCATGGATAATGGGGGTCAGGGAAGAGAATTACCTGTCCACCACTTGAGCGGTATTCGCAGCCTCCCATGGACATAAATCAACCATCATCGATGGATAGTAATATATAAGATATAGTCTTAAACCCATTTTGCTCAAAACAGAAAAAGATATAACCATCCCCGGAGAAATAACATTATATTATAAAGTGATACATATGAAACCATGTATATCATAGGTCCGAGGACTAAGTTAAAGAATAGGAAGGTGTTAAACACTTATTCCACCCTTTCAGTCTCTCATGGGCTGTAAAAATATTGTCCTTTCTCTCCTAAATGATTATAAAGTGAGTAGTGTGAAAAATGTGTGTCTATATATATACACATGCACGTATAACGAGTGATATCATTGTATCCCCATTATAAGTAGAGCGGGAACGAATCAATCGAATGATTGTGCACGAATGACATAAAAATATGGCTAAAAATGTGAGCGATTCTCATGACTGAATTCAGTATGAACAAATTATCACACATGTAGAAGGGATTGTTAGAGAGAAAAAACATAATATATAATAATTCATAATTGTGAGCCATCCTCCGGATTGAACTCGTTATGAACAAATGACCACACATGTCAACAGGATCACTAAATGAGCAAAAATAAATAAATTACTATATATATATATATATATATATATATATATATATATATATATATATATATATATATATATATATATATATATACATATATATATATATATATATGTGTGTGTGTGTGTGTGTGTGTGTGTGTGTGAAAAGATAAGAACATAGATGAAATATGGAAAATATGACTCGAGACCCAAGGTGAACTCGAGACGCCTACGTAGCAAGAATTGGCATCAAAGTCCACATAGTTTTGTCACACAGAAGGGTCAGATTTAACCTAGAAATCAAAAACTAGAATTTCCTTATTTTTATTTTGTTGAAAAATGTGCACAATTGGAGAAAGTGTAGGAAAAGGAGAGGAAAACTCAAATTTGTTTTTTAAGGATTAAACCCTCTCTTTTTTTTTTGGGGGGGGGGGGGGGGGGGATTTATAAGTCTATGTTTTTGTATATATAAGTAATAAAAAAGGGCTTATTAAGGGTGGGGAAGTAAAACTTAAGCAAACGATATGGTAAGAATAATAAAGTGTGGTAAATGACACTAGTCAAATTAGACCCTCTATGAAGTCTTGCTACAGATTTTTAAAGTGATGTAGGTTATTTTTTATGATGACAAAGTTGTGATGATGTGGTAGTGAAAAGGATGGAAATGGTGGGGTTAAATTTATTTGAGGAAATTTGGAGAGAATGTTTGGAAAATGATATTTTTGGAATGCGGTGCACTAATATCGAGGAAGGAGCTCTCTATCTTTTGAAAAGGGGTCCCTTCAGAATGAGGTCACGACGTCCTTAAATAGGAAAGTGTTGGGGTTATGGGGTCTGTCGATCAAAATAGTTATAGGCCTACCTATCGGCATACCTCCTAGTTTGTGGGCAAAGTAAAGTACCATTATGTTAATAGGCAGAGGTCAAGGGGTACTTATAGGCAGTGCAAAATGAACTTTTTCAAAAATATTGGCATAAAATTTAAATCTTAACTCCTAATAGCACACGATACGAACCATTGGAAATGGTATTTTGAGAAATTTGAAAGTGCGTTGGGCTACTCTTGATTCTAGTAGTTGACAAAAGTCAAACATAGGTCAAAATATCTAGTGGTTTCTAGGTTCGTGTTTGATGTAAAAAGGCAAGTAAGCACTAATCGGGTTTGAAGTAAAAAGTGCATTAGGATACTCTCTGAGAATGCGAGGACACTCGAAAAGGGTGATTTCAACAAAAAACTTGAGCACAAATTTTAATTATGTGGAAGTGAATTTTTAAACCGATTTTATCTCGTTTATCCTAATCATGAAAACATGTGATAAAACAGATAAATCAAACACCTAAATATAACAAGGCCAAGTTTCAGGAAAAGACCCCATTCAAGTAAAACCTCTATTTCACTCTGAACAGTAAATCACAACTTACAACGTACATAATGAAATCTGCAATAGATTAACCACAATAAACCCACAAGAACACACAGTTCTAAATTAGTGAGGAACACCCACAAGTACTCCCAATTGACACGCAATTATCAGCCCAGCCTCATATTTTTTCAGCTATGAATTCCCACATGTATCACAAATTAGCCATAGAGTGCCTCTCCACAAGGTGTATGCAAATATATACAAAACTTTATGTGGTTCTAAACTAATTCAGAAGAATAATATTCAAGGATGAATTTTGTGAATTAAAACAATGTTTAGAAAACACAAAACTTGAAAAACTTTTATTGCTGATATGCTGAAACGTCTTTTGCAAAAGTCTTGAAAAATTGATTCACGAAACAGGTATTTATAGCAACCTTAAGGTCGTGGATCGCTTGAAAGAGATGTACTATCATTTGAACGCTATATGCATGTCGTTCGAACGAGATGCCTATGTCGTTTGAGCAAAAGGCACATGTCGTTTGAACAACATCAAATGATGCAAACGTCAAAAAATAAACTCCGCCTCTTGACTTAGAAAAAAAATGTTTTCACAAAGGAAAATCATGTTCATCATTTTTATGAAAACCAAATATCCCAAGCATAATTTCATGAATTAATTTAAACTCTAAATTTGTTTTATACTTTTTGGGATGTCAACATATCTTCAAACTTGGAGATGCTTGAGTTCAGTTTGTCTTCTCATTTTTCATTACGATTTGTAACCGGATACGCCAAACTAGCCTAAAGCTATGCTATGAACAATGACATAAAAATTGTTCTTACAAATCTCCCCCTTTTTCTCTTCCGGTACAAAACAAACAAAATAACAAAACATCAAATTAAAATCAAAATCTCCTATTACAAATTATAAAAAGTACTAACACCTTCCCAACCCTAGAACGGAACAAAACAAGTCTCTTTGTCTTCAAAATTCATCTTCCCTTTTTCCAAATATTATTTTCATTTGTGTGTCTTGAAATTCACAAATTATTACCTACGCATATGAGACAAAAACATATACCTTCGTGAGGCATCGAGTTTGAAACAAAGTAAATCATAAATAAATTCTCCCCCTTAATTCAAACTCATCTAAAGCAAAACTCCATTTTAATTTTCTCCCCCTTTGTTTTTATCTAAATAGACAAATATGCAAAGAAGTAGAAACAATAAACATGAAAGACGAAGAATTACGTCAAAGCAAAGATATCATCACAAAAGATGTAAATCAGGCGCGTGTAATGATAATCTCAAAGGCTAACGAACATAGACTATTTTTGAAAATTTTCAATTTTTTCAAAACAAAACAAATTTCACAAATAGAACACACAATACCACATATAGGTATAAAAAACCACAAAACACGACACAAAATACATAAGTCATACACACTAGCATAGTATCAATGTGTCCAAACGTGTGAAATGGAATGAATGGGTGTGAACTAGAAATAAAAGAATTATAACCCAAATAATCAAACATGTTCAAGAAGTTCTAATTTACTGCAAAACTTTATCAAACTAAGCTTTAGAATCAAGTGAAAAATAAAGTTGAACTCAATGAAAAAAACAAGCACAATGCACAAAAGCTTAGAATTTTAATAATTCTACAAATAAATAGCGTCATGACAAAATAAGCTTAACTAGGATATATTGTCATTGTGCAAACCCGTTGATATTTCCATCCAAACTCCCTCAAAATAATTCCTTTATTTTATTTTGGATGAATATATCAAACTAAAAAAATTTGGCCCATTTTGGCATATTATTATTTTTATTGCCTTAATTTTTTTTTTTTTTTTTTGGGGGGGGGGGGGGGGGGGCTATTTTAAACGGTGGCTTTCATGACGAGTTAATTTTGTATTCTCGCAGCCCTTTCCCGTGAACACTCATCATTTTTTGCAATTTAATTCCTCACGGGAAACGGTTATTACATGCACAAATACTCCATATTCAAATAAACATGAAGATGAGAAGATTAATAGGAGAACATCTCACCAAGCTCAAATGTACATCGTGAGGTCAAAATCCAATAAGCTCATGCACGTGTGTGTATAGGCATATACAAAGTTGAATCCATAAAGAAAGTTAAATTCGAAACAAATCTATAAACATGGTTAAGATTAATTCAAGTATCTAAAGTCATTAACAAATGTCGTAGACACATGGAAATTGCGTAATGAATTGGATTCAAACACACCAATATGCCACACCAAATGTGTAAAACTAAAACACACAAAGAACCGAAAATCTTTTTGAATTTTTTAAAAACCAAAATATATTTTTATTTTTCAAATATGAGTCAATAAAATAAAAATCATACAAAAAGTATACATGTCATAAAATTAGAAAAAAATATATCATGAAGCAGAACTAGCGTATGATAAACAAAGCATGCAAGCAATCAACAGTATGATATAGCAAGAGACGAATCATGTGCAAGCATGTGAGAATCAACTAGTTTACCATCTAGTGCTGCTAAAAGTGATTTCCTAACCCAAATAGAAGTGCAAATACGTAGGGGGTTTTGGTAACCAAGGGAGCATTAAACTTCAACTTCCTAGGACTTTTTCGAAGATCGAAACAAAAATGCCTAAGGTGACCTTTCCTACCACAATGTGAACATGTGTAAACGGGTGAAACGACATCTATGGTATAACCTTTTCTAACGTCATTGGTACTAGTTGACTTTTTAAAACAAATAATGGTCTTGGATTTAACTATAAAAGCATTAGGAACATGTGAGCCACTACTATTGCTACAAAAACTTCTCGAGTGTGTCAAATCATTTTTTAACTCAAAATTTTTTTACTCAAGCAAAGAATTAGACTCTTCCAATTTTAGAGACTCCTCTAAATTTTTAATTATTCCTAGAAGGTTGTCATGTTATCCCTTAAAATACGCACACTTATCCCTAAGAGTCTCCTCATGTGCCACAAATTCATCAATTAAAATATTTTTATCACCTTTGGCAAAAATAAAAATGCTCGAATTTTTAAAATCCTCCAATTCTTTTTCTAAATATAAAACTCTATCGTCGCTCTCCTTTTTGAAAAAGTTTAAAGAAATAAAAGAAACAAATTTCGCACAATAAAAATCTCTTTGATTTTGAACCATTTACAAAAGATCCATAAAGGAAACGATAATTTTCTTTTTCCAAAAATTTAAATCTTTTCGCAAACATCAAATTCAAACTATTTATATCGTCAAAGCAAGGAGAATCCATCGAGAGTGAAAACCAAGCATAGGAGTGAGGAAAACCCACAATCACCCAAAGAGCGGTAAACAATATCAAATGTAATAAATTAGCATAACCCGCAATGGGTGATTCCAATAAAAAAATGCAACACCATTTTTAGTTATGAGGAAGCGAATTTTTAAACTGATTTTATATCATTTATCCTAATCGTGCAACTATCTGATAAAATAGATAAGTCAAACACGCAAATATGACGAGGCTAAGTTTTAGAAAAAAATCCCTTTTAGGTACAACCTTTATTTCACTATGGACGGTAAATCGCAACTTACAACGTACACAATGAAATCTGCAATGGATTAACCACAGCAAACCCACAAGAACACGCAGTTCTAAATTACCCAGGAACACCAACAAATACTCCCAATTGACACGCATTCGTTAGCCTAGCCTCAGCCTTTGTCAGCCATGAATCCCCGCAGGTATCACAAATCAGCAATGGAGTGCCTCTCCACAAGGTGTATGCAAATAGATACAAAACTTTCTAGGGTTATAAACTAATTCACAGGAATAATATTCAAGGATGCCTTTTGTGAATTAAAACAGTGTTTAGACAACACAAAACTTGAAAATCATTTGTTGTTCATATGCAGAAATGTCTGTTGCAAAAGTCTTGGAAAATTGATTCATGAAACGGGTATTTATAGCAACCTTAAGGAGGTGGCTCTCTTGAACGAGATGTACTGTCGTTCGAACAATATATCCATCTCATTCGAATTAGATGCATATGTCATTTGAATGACATCAAAGGACGTAAACGTCAAAAAATAAACTCCGCCTCTTGACTTAAAAAAAATTATTTTCACGAAAGAAAAATCTGGTTCGTCATTTTTATGAAAACCAACATCCCAAACATAATTCCATGAATGACTTTAAATTATAAATTCATTTAATAACTTTTGGCATGTCGGGAAGTTTTCAAACTTGGAGATGCTTATGTTCGATTCATCTTCTCATTTTTTGCCACGATTCGAAACGGGATACGCCAAACCAGTCTAAAGCTATGGTATGAACAATGACATAAAAATTGTTCTTACACTCTCAATTTTGGGAGTTGACCAACATGAAATGGAGCTCGAAAGTGCCGGTGGCCTCTAGGTCAGGGTTTGGAGTAAAAAAGACAAGTACGCATGAATCGCAAAGCCGATTCATGCATACTATCGACCACTAGAAAGAGTATTCAGAGCCATATGAAAGTTCATGTAGATAAAATTGATTCTAAGAGTTTACCAAAGTCGAATGGAGATTTAAAGTTCCCATGGCCTCTTGGTCAGGACCTGGAGTAAAAAGGAAAGTACGTACGAACTATATGGTCGTTTTGTGCACGGTATGGACCGTTAGAAATGGTATTTAGATCTTTATGAAAGTGCATTGAGATAATATCAATTTCAAGAGTTGACAACAAAGATCGGAAGCACCCGAGGGCATCTTGATCACGTTTTGGAGTAGAAATTGGGATCCGAGGGTCAAATGGATGATGTTAGGGACCTACGAAGGTGTTTGAAGGGTACAATAATAGGGTGTGCAAAATTTCCAATTTAAAACATTTTCAAATCCATTTAAAAATATACAATGGTTCAAATAAGCATTTTCAAAAGCATAAATGAATAATTCAATTCTTTATTCTCATTAATCTCATAAATTATCTTACTATTGTTTTTACAACAAAAAATGTACAATGGCTTGAAAAATAAAGTACATAGCTATCTACTCATCCTTGTAACTTACATCAGAATTGAGACGCAATAATCCAAAAATAAATGACTTCTTAAATTAAAACATTCCATGCACATATAAATTTAAGGTCGATTAAGGGGGAAACACAACATACGCGAATAAATACTCCTAGTTAACTACCCATACTCCGCGTGCACGTGTATAAGAGTATAAGTATGAACACTCAACTATCATCCCAAGATAAAATGTAACATTCTATGATCTCACTACATTATTAAACATCCCAATTCCCCCTATATAAAATCCTTGCAGTAATTCCCTCTATATGGTGTGGACTCTTAATCACCAGTCCTTTCAATTATGCTCCTAACACTCAATGGCTCGAAACTAGTACAGTCACAATAGTGGGGCACGACATGGTCTCTCCCATCTTCTTGCCAAAACAGTAGATTAATGTCCCATAACAAATGTCTTAATATCCCACTGGCTCCATGGCATTACACAAGAGATGAAAGAAAATAAATTATCCCGGAAGAAAACTCCGTACAACAGTTTGTTTTCCTAAAGGATGCCTTAAAATCATCCAACAACAAAAATAATATTAATCTCGCAATATATCATCTTTACCAATGTTCCACAAATTAGGTAATTATTATTCTACACAATTTAAAACCCCAATAAGATGCATAATATCATCTAATAACAAATTTTCCATCTACCCCACATGAAAAGAATATCACATATTCATACTTGCAACAAAGATGATATTTATATACAAATATAACATATCAAGATGCAAAACATAGAAATGAATATATGTATATAAACAAAGGTGAACATGTGTTGACCACAAAATAATTATGGAAGAATAAACCTAGCTCAATTTGCAATAAAATCCAACAAATTTGTAATAAAATAAAACTGTGATGCCTCGACCCGGATTTAAGGGTAAATAAAGGATCAACTTGATCCGTTTCGTACGTTAATTGTGAAGTGCAGTGAAACAACCTAAATGATGTTTCTAATCCAATTTTACTATTATTTAACGTTACTCTTGTTAGCATGCGATTTCAATTTTTTTTAACTACGTGATAGGACCCAAGAGAAGTGCCCCCAAGGCCATGTAAACAGAGCTACTAATCGTAAATGCAAGTGACTACTTACCTATATAACTCTCTCAAAGTACGAAACATCATGCAACCTTCCGTAACAAAATGAGGGATGTGAGCGAAACTATTTAAATGCAGTATATAAACGAATGGCAGGAAAAAAATACTCATGCGCTACACTACAGGCATGTGAAAGTATGTATGTATCTACATATATATCTTTGAAAATACATATCCCAATGTACTAAACTGTTTTATTCCAAAAACATCATTTAACTCGTTTATTCTCCTTATCTTTACACATAATCTTTTTGCATCATTATGCTTAAAAAGTAGCATTCCTTCCCATTAACGCACAAAGTTAAACAGTTAGCAATTGTTGCAAAAAAATCTTTCATTCACTTTAAAATGTTTATTACCCAACGTTCATTAACTCACACCGAGTTATTAATCATTACTTAAGACTTTCTTTCAATGTACACACATACTTTGTTTAGAAAAATACTCATTTTCCTTTGAAAACCTTACATAACATGTGCTTGTGTTCATTATGGTTCAAACCTCATTACGTATCTTAAACATCATTATATCATCTTATTAAACCATCACATGTTTCCACATGAATATTAAACATTTAATGCATTATTCTTGCATTATCAAATCAATGAATTAATGTCAATTATTTATGCGTCTTTATTGAATATTCAATTCATTACTTAGAATTTTCTTTAGGGATTCCACCGACGCACACACCTGTCACAACACACGCACATAATTTCACCATTTGGCACCGAGCTCCAAGTAAACTGCAGTTTGTTTGGGATCTTTCACCACTAGGGACAGCATAGCCCGACTTAATTATTTAACACATCATCATCTAATATCATTATCTTTCCAATGTGTTCGAGATTTTTCATATTGTCCACATTAATTTGCCTTTTCCGGGCCAAAGCCAAAGTCTTGGAATTAACCATCCATTTTCCAATTATTCATTTAGGAAAAATCGTTATATTCCATTAAAGTCCTTTATTTCACACATACTTTATAATGAAAATCATTTCCATTTAAAGACTCATTTCATTCTTTCTACATACATGTCAAAACACTCTTTAACATTTTTGTTTCCTGAAAATGTTGCACTTTAAGTAAACTGCCAATATACCAAATTTAAATCAAAATACGTAACTTATCTTTTATTTTCAAGTGTTACATACAAAAACACCCTTCTTAAGCTTCAAACTTAACGCGTAGGCATTTTAGTCTCTATGAAATTTTCAACTTCTCACTTTGTTGAAAATCACATTTTTACATTACTCCCTTTAATACATAAAATCACGTTTTCACATATTAAAGTCTACACATTTATTTATCAGTTTTAACATTAAAACCCCATTCTAGTCAACATTTACACATTTGACACTCTGCATTTCAAACTCAGTGTTAGACACTTTAATTATGACTTTTTGTATAAAGACCCATACTAAGTCATTTTATTCACACTTAGTCTTCCAAAATTTTGTTATTTATACTTTTAACCCCAAAACTTAGTTTAACAAACTAAATTGTACACTTTGTAAATGAAAATCTATTTTCTCATTTCATAATGATTCATCAACATTAAAATCACTATAGTAATCTCATAAAAAAGGACACATACATACGAAATGTTATTCACATCAGAGAAATAATTTATTCACCCTCAAACACGAGTTTAAAATATTATATTTCATAAAATATTTGTGAATAGTGGGCTGAAAATTATCCAATTTTAAAACCCATTCAATTATTCATTTAAGTTCTCATTTTCATAGAAATTAGTATGACTACTAAGCCTATTAGTACATTTGAAACCTTAATCAACATATCTTAAGATCTAAATATGTAGAAAAATAAAGCTAAACATAGGTTTACTACAAGAACTTTTTCAAATATAGAAAATCACATTTTCTTCTAAACTATATCTTAAAATCATGTAGTATTCAATCTTTATAAATGGATGGCTATTTCTACACACCTAATATCAATAAGATGAAAAGGAATTACAATAATATGATCATCAACTTAACTTAGTAAGTCAAAACCATTTCCCATCTCAAAATGGTCTTAAAAAAAAGGTAGAGAAGGGGGTGACTCTCCCACCTGCAAAGGTGGACTTAAAGGGAGTCACAATAGAACACTCTTAAATCTCTCAAATAAAAATTCAATATCCATGAAATCCTCCTTCTTATTCTCAAAAAATCCATCTTCAAGCTTCTATAAACCTCAACCAAACTCCAAGAATAACATATCTAACCCAACATCCTTCATATGGTTACACATGGTGAAATAAGGTGATCATTTTATATAAAATGGTTGTTTCATGGTGGTTTTGGGGTGGATCAAGGGTAGCTACGAATTTTTGGGATGTCTAATTATTTAAGGGAGTTCAAGGTAAGAGAGAGTGATGATAAATCTAATGAGAATTGAATTAGGGAGCCTATGCACTCACCTTTCTCTTTTATAAGCTAATTTGGGAAGTCTAAAACTTATGGCCCAAATAACAAGTGTTGGTGTGTTCAAAATTGTGTAAAACACTTACTAATACCTTAAAACCAAGGTAGGAAAGTTCCAACACAATGCACTAGCATGTGACCCCAAAAACCCATTTGAAAAATGCCTAAAAATACCCATAAAATCCTATTTGTGTCACTTTGTCTCTCTAAAAGTATTTATTTTCTTTTTTTTAACTTTGAACTTGAGATTCATATTCCTTGCATTTGTTTTGGCGAAAAAATCACATTTAAAATAATCTTTTGGCCTCCTGAATTGTCCTATAATAGGAGTGCAAGAATCGGGACCTCCGTGCAAAACATATTTTTTTTTTATTTCTCTTTGCATGGTAATATTGATTATATTTTTATGAGTCTAAATATATGGTCATAATATTTTTTTGACTTACCAATTGTCCTAAATAATTCTCACAAAACTGGACTTTCTCAGTGTTGCGCACCGTCAGACAGTTTGTACTCAGGGTCATGTAGCGCTCGTTACTTATATGAATCGCGTGAAACTTAATCTAATTACTTAAAATAATAATATAAACTCAAAATAAAACTCATGAGAGCCATGCAATGCAAAACTTTCCAGTTTAATCCAGATTCTGATACTTTGCTTTTCATACCATTGAAATATCGCGTTGTATTAAACCTTGTTCACGTCACATTCATTCATTGACATTTTCCCTCAAACTTAACACATATCCTAGCTAATACTATTTGAGATTAAATACACATTCATGCGACAATGCATTGTGGGATTTTTCTTATTTTAATCTTTTACGTAATATGCCACCTTACGTATTACTTTACGTGTTACACATGGATTATTTATTCCTCAAATTTTCCTTTGGACAAAACACCTCAAATAATGTTAAATACATAATTTCTAGGGCGGGGCATTACAACAACCCTACACGTTGGTGGGAAAATATTCATATGATATTCATGCGAACTCCAAAAATTACAAAACCATCTCCCATACATTCCTAATTGAATTTTACTAGGTAAATACAGTTAGTGATAAAGTTAAATTCATCAATACATGAGGTCATATATGAGTTGTAAGTGACATGTTTGTTCCAAAAAATTTCATGACCACGTTTGCTCCCTTCATCTTCTTCTCAAACCGTTAAATTTAGAGAAACATCCCTCTATGTATTTCATATTCTTATGTTTCATCTTCATATATAATGTTATATAGTCTCCTATATCCCTTTATCAAACCCTAGATGTTATAATGTAACATATTTATACTAAGAGATGACTAAGAAAGGTCTAAATTGTGAATTCCATTTTTCTCACACGGGCCTATACTAAGGTACTAAAATGGCCTATAAATACATATATTTATCAACTAATAAATTTACCAATGGGGTTCATATGGGCACTTATTTATTTTATTTTATTTTGAGTGTGTTTTGCTCCCAAAAAAAGTCGACAACAAAATTTTCTAAATAAACCAAAATAAACTCTCATAACATATATTATAAATAATTCTCTTAGATAAATATGATAATCCTTAATATAATTCAAATAATAAAACTCACAAGTTTATTAGTTCAGGAGTACCTATAACTATACCTAATACAAACGAGTGATCCACGAAGGCCATAGAAATAGGCCTTCGTATTTTATGTGCGAGCTCATGAGCAGTCCATTTACTTGTATTTGTGAGGGACCATACTTGTGTGGATTTAGACTTGAGACTGCCTTTCGTTTATTGATTATATTCTTGCGATGTAAACCCTAGAATATATTATCGAACCTTAAAATTATATCAAACGGAGAATAATAATAAACGCATATTATATTTAGGGTTGTTTGGGTTGGGATAACATAAAAACAACTAAAATATGGCATGAAGGTAAGTTTTATTCAAGTCCAAATTTAGCTAAACACTTATTCTCCATGAAAATTTTTATTTACATTCCACCTGTGTTAGATATTATAATATTTATGATTTTAGTGGAGTTGGTTAATTTTAGGACAATTGTATTTTCTTGTGTTGGATTTTATTACTATCAGTTTATGGTATCAGAGATGGTGTTGGTTTATCCATTTATTATTGCCTCTTCTTTACTTTATGCATTTTAGTTTGTCTCAATTATGCTTAGAAAGATATTAAGTTATTTTTGAATTACGCATTATTTAAATTAGATTTGATCAATTTATTTAGGGATTTTATAGCGTGTCACATAATTATACATGTTATCACAATTAGAGATGACTTTAATGAAAATAAAAGCCCCCTAAAAGTTTTAGTCTCATATATATTCACATTACACAGCATCTATGAACCCAAAGGGAGTGGTTTGAAATTATCTATTTTCAGTTTCAAATGATATTTTGATATAAGTTCACTAACATCAAGATTGGTAACCAAACTAATAACAACAATTATAAGCTAGTAAGTTGTGCACATTTGTGGTTATAATTTTAGTTTTGAAATATTATTCTACTCTCTCTAACGTTATCCCAATTATTCTATATACTATCCAAATTTTTATCTCCGATCATTATTAGATCATATCCAAGGTTTGGTTGGTATACAGATGTGGACAACTCGATTTACAATCAGGGTGTGGCTCATCTTATCCCGCCTAACAAAATACCCTAAACTAGGCCTCACCAAAGTCCCAAAGGTAAACAAACCAAAGAGATACCAAAAAGACCAAACCTCCTGAAAAAATTAAACTTTCTCGGGTCAATGTAAAAAATTACCAATTTTTAAAAAAGTGAAAAAACAAATCATTTCGCCTTCTGCCGATCGAAAAAAGGCCCTTGAGGTCTTCTACCGATCGAGAATCCCCACTCTCAGGTAATCATTACCACATCTAGTGTATCCCACACCCAACCTTCGACATGGCACCCCATCCAAATCTAACAACCCTCCTCCTTCTGCCAGTCAGTAGAAGGTTGGACTAAGACCCATATAAAGGAGGTCCCACTAACTTTTTCTAGGGAACCAAAACTCGAACACAATTTAATTTTTTCACTGCCTTCTTCCCCTAGCGTCTAAGATACTTGTTCTTATTATGAGCAGTCCTGAAGATGTTCATACTTCAAATAAGTCTCTTTCCCTCGAAAAAGTTAATACATTTGGAATGTCTATTCAATTCCAGAAGAGGTTCATAAAACTAAAATGTCATTTTCGAAAGGAGAATAGAGGCAAGTCTCTGAGCGCACGTCGCAAACATCGGCACTTCTAAATGAAACTCTTCCCAAAAAAATTTATATCTCCCTACCTCAGGAACCTCAAGTGGGGACACTCCCTCAGGAAACAAATTATTTCTTTCAACAATGGTAAGGAAAATCTGCCAGAATTTTGGGTGAAACACCCTTATAGATTCAGGAACCTTTACCCATATTTTGGGGAAAATACCCCCATATATATGTATGTGTACATATGTGTGTGTGTGTGTGTGTTCTGTGTGTGTGTGTGTATATAATAGGGTATGCTCGTGCCTAAAGGCACGCTGATAATCGCAAAACGACAAAATTTTTAACAATATATGATTGCAAAAAGGCACAAATTTTGTTCCTAACAAAACAAAATGTAATTTAAAAAAAATATAGCCATAATCTCCTTTATTTATAGTACTATAAACCCTTCTTAACAAATAAGAAATTCCTACAATATTCAAGTAATCTAAATTGATCAAATAAACTCACAATAGATAAATAATTATTGAGTTAAAGAATTTTATGTGACGACGTGTTCATAAGTAGTATTATCGCGTATTATCCTTTTTGTTGTGTTTTAATCGTACTAAATTGGATGTCAAAAATTTTAACCGTATCAAAATTTTCACTCTTTCTATGTTTAAAAGGTAAAAATAATTTAAAATAACAATATGATTTGGGTAATATTTTTGAGAAAAATTAAATCTACAAATAACAATAAAGAATAAAAATCGTACAACAATTTTTTTTTCGTAAGACTAGATATCCAAGACAGTATTCTTTCAATACCCTTATTATTCTTCGTCTTGCATGATCTCTAACACTTGCATTCAGGTGTGGGATGCTTACTTCTCCAACACATTGCATGGAACTAAAATTAGCACCATCTATAGCAGTGATAATAAAATCTTGTAACTATTTTTACTCAAAAAAATGAATTCATTCTCAATTTCAAAACACAAAATAAACAACGTATGGACATAATCTATTATTAAACATTAAATGCCTACAAAGAAAACACTTAAACATGACTGATTAATAAAACAATCAAACGTTATGAATGAAAAAAATCTAGCCATACGATCGTTAACATTAATGAAGTCATATTCCACAACACCTCTTAACTATATCATAAGACAACCAGATTTGTGCACAATATGCTGGATATCTATTTCCATCTCCGGTCCCAACCATGGTGGAGTTTGAAATAGATGTGGGTGAAATACCGCCAAAGAAGATGACGTTCAAGAAGTTTAGCTTCAATGGAGTTGAGTTGGATGTCATTCTTGGTATGTTTATTGATGACCTCATCAAGATCTTTTCTACTCGTGCTCGCAGAAGGTTCTAGAGAAGTCTCAAGATAAAGCCAGAGCTTGTGAAAAAAACCCTTTGAAAAAAACCCAATTCACATTGTCATTTATTGAAACACCTGCAATGTAGTTAGAAAAAATTATAGTGAAAATTGTCCACAAATCAATATTATAACTCAAAACCATTCCACTATCTCAAATCACCAACATATAATTATATGGAAAAAACCAATGTGTTAGAGAAAGCATGTAAAAAGGGAGCTCAAGAATGCCATTGAGTGTGTCTGATTGATGAGACTACATGGTTTTTGAAAAAAAAATGTACTCACATCCTTTGAATACAAGTATCCTCGCATTCAAACTTCTAATAAGAACAATTATTTAATGAACCTTCCCAAATAAAGAATAATGTAAAAATTAGTGTAATTGATGCCTATATTAAAACAATAAAGCTAAGGTGGTAATTTGGGACACTATTAATTAAGTTAGTAACAATAGTAATCGATAATGAGCACCTACAACCATTATGTGAGATGCGAACTTTAAGGTTCAAGGATTATATTTGTGTTATGTAACGTGGAGAATCCCACAACAATCCATGCTCAACCTTGAAATCCCATTAAATACAACGATGTAAAGTGTCAACACCAAGGACCACCACAAAAACATAATCACACATGTAAAAAGGAAAACTAACACTATTATGTTGTCTTCATTCATCATTTAAGCATCCTCCATTTGATCCACTTTGCATGAGATTTTACAAAAATACACTTGGACGAAAAAATGTGATAGAGAAGTTAGTCAAATTGTTTCAAATTTCATATATAATAACATTAGCTTCCTTATCATTACTAATAAATTAGCATATTTGAAGCTAACTTAATAAAGTCAAAACAAACATGACACAAACCATTTGGACAATCCTTGAGTTGATATGAGAATAAAGTCAAGGTATGTTAGTGTGAGGTACAAAAGCATAAAAAAACCTACAAAAATCCTAGAGGATTTTCTCTCAAAGAAGATGCACCCTCCTATACGATTTTTCAATTATTAACATACTCCAAAAGTAGGAAATAAAAAGAGACTCGATTATTCTGTAACAACTCGCTTAAAATAATAACGGGTGGCCAACCCTATACTACATTAAATCAGGAGTCTCAGATGGCTCAGTCTCAGCACTAGCAAACTACACTATAACATATAAGGCTAACTACCCAAAATCATATAAGCAAGATGTCAAATTTAAATAAAAAATACAATGGAAATCAAACCAACTATGTACAGCTACTAACAAAGGTAGAATGCACAAGTGTGATGATGAAAGAAAGTGCTGGAATAAAATGAAATGAGTACATACAAGGAAATATACCCGAATAAGATTTCGGGTCACAGACAGTACAACATCATAAAGAAGAAATATAGACATCTATAAATATCCCTTGGGTATAAAATCGATATACAACATGAATCCTACATAGATTCTCAAAGAAGTAGGAAGCGACTACTATCTAAATTCTGCAACAGTCCGCACCTGTTACGACTCCCACTACTCTGGATAGAAGGGCATCCGGCATCCATGCGGTAGGACACCTGTAGTAATATATATACATATAGCAGAAGATAAATATAAACGGGTTAGAGCACGAGGTGTAAAAATGTTTAGCAAGTGTGTTAACCGCGCATAATACATATCAATGCACTTATTTCATAATTAAGGTGGAGTCTCACTCTCGTGAAACCCCAACTCACCTCTCATCTAATAGCGCGAACCTATTCGCGTATCTTAATTAAGTTACCCCACCCATAAGGACAACCTACCTTACAATAGGCACGGCCTATACCCACAAGACCTGCCATTCTAGCATAACTCGAGAAACCAACCCATTCTAATCACACTTAAATATATATACACCTATATGTCGTACTACGCTTAATTGATTCCGATTTATAACTTAATCGGTTATAAGTTTTAATACGTTACCCATTAACATTAGGCTTCAATAATATGATTTAATCTCTAAATAACATGCATACAATAATAAGTACAAAACTTCTCTCCACTCTCAATATGGCACTACGTTTCGTGCGTGGGGCATCTCGCAAAGTGAATTCCAAACAAGGAACCCCCCAATACACTACTCCTTGACAATGTCGATCGTGGGGATCCATCATGTCATCCACGCCAATCATACTACTGCTACTTACAAGTATTAAGGACAAAACTTCTCTCCACTCTCAACATTGCAATGGGTTTCGTGCGTGGGGCGTCTCGCAAAGCGAAATCCAAACAAGGAACCCCCCCTAATACACTACTCCTTGATAATGTTAATCGTAGGGATCCATCATGTCATCCATACAAAACATGTTACTAATATCTATACAATTACAAAGGACAAAACTTCTCTCTACTCTCAACATGACACTGCGTTTCATGTGTGGGGCGTCTCGCAAAGAGAAATCCAAATAAGGAACCCCCCCGATACACTACTCCTTGACAATGTTGATCGTAGGGATCCATTATGTCATCTATACAAATTCTTTTACTGAAACTACTAAAATTTGGATTAATATTTAAGAGTAACCCCCAAAATCTACACTAAATCCTTGGGTTGATATAACCGAAATTTTCCTTAAGTGCGATACATCAACCCCCAACAATCTGGTACACCATAATCACCCAAGATGTACACCATAGAAATTTCATATCCTTTTCACCTATAGGATATAATAATTATAAATATATATATATATAGGGAGAGGTTCACAAGTGTACCAAAAGAATGGACTTTTTAATGGAGCTTAACAAAAAACACATATTAACACATTAATTTTAATTTCTATAGTGTAATTGGTTCGCGCCAGCGGCACTCGAAACCACACCTTCACCCCATTACCCCCCCCCCCCCCCCCCCACCGCCCCCCACTGTCCCCCACCCCCCCAACAACCACCATCACCAAAGCAGCCCTTATGGCAGCCCTTATGACAACAGGGCTGCCATAGGGGGGTGGGGATCGATCGACATGCATATTTGGTGCCGCTGGCGCGGACCAATTACACTATAGGAATTAAAACTAATGTGTTATTATGTGTTTTTTGTTAAGGTCCATTAAAAAGTCCATTCTTTTGGTCCACTTGTGAACCTCTCCAATATATATATATATATATATTTATATTTATATTTATATTTACAACCATTCATTCTCATTTCCACGTGTACATATCACATATATTGTACAATGGCCATACACATAATATAACAGACAATATAACGCCAATATACTGCACCATTCTATCATCTTCCAGGGCATCACTCACATTCCATCCTGGGGACCACCGGTGAAACTAAATATCACCCACTTCGCGGCCAACACACACACGACGTCCGGGAAGCGGTCATATTTCCTAACCGGTAATTAGACGAAACATACCCACCACGTCTCATCCCCAAAAAATGTATATCAAATAATAAGACAATGGACGACTATGACCTGGGGAATATCCACACTCTGCTCCTCGATCCAGGGTGCTCACCCTCATCGCGCAACTTCCCAATGATAGCATGTGCGGGGTATGCTTCATAATACAAGTATATATATCATTCACATACACAATATATATACATCCATATGATCCCATCATATAATTAAACCATCAAATACAGTTTAGATATTCACCTCACAAGTATACCCATATATTCATATCTATATAGATATATGTCCACATCTCCACATATATATACACACTATCTCTTGTCCATATGTATAATATTTATAAACTCAGTTATAAGCATACATAATCCTCAATATACTAGTCGTCTTCCCAAACACATTAACTTACCTCGATATATAAATACGATTCCCTCACTTGGAACATATTCATTCATTTCTCCTATGATATAAATAATCTTCCAGCATAGATATATCTCCAACATTAAGGTTATCACCTAAAGTTTAGTGTAGGTAACAATCACTACACATCACACCTATATCCGAAAGCACATCGATTTCTCTAGTAATAATTCGGCCATCGGTATACACATAAGTAATAGTCTATAAACCTCAAGCTCAATCTTAAATTCATCCCATGATCCGATCACTTAGGGAAATACCACACTGATATATAATCACTATCCCGACTACGGTTCAATTACTCCTTTGAACCCCTAAATCTTATTGCACTTGCAATCTATTCCTTTAGTTAAACATTTCTAAGGATACGCGACCACTCTCTATCGTCGGTCCCCAATCTATTTTAAGTAGAATCCTATCACTATAAGGATTCGACACAATTATCGGCCTACTATTCCATGTCGTCCCCCACAACTCTCTCAAAGGGACCTTAATCTTTACATCATAACTAGGCTCATTTATGACCCCTAAATAGAACGTTCGTTCTAAATGAGATTCCTCACTATATCAATATGACCCTCTCCAATATATATGGATATAAGTCCCCAAAATAACTTGATACGTACCCACGGTCCCATCATGCGAGAAACTTCTAATAAATCTACAAAACATCTTTCTAACATCATATAATCACGTCCCAAATCAATAAATCCAACCAAAAAGGGTTAGAAATCATTCTAGAAAAATTCCAAAAAACAGCTTTATTTCCTAATTGATTCGACCTAGCGCAAATCGATTCGGTCTCAAGGGCAAATCGATTCGCTCCAACTACGAATCGATTCGGTCCAAAGGACCTGGGACTCTGTCCCAAGACGAATTGATTCGCCTTGGTTCTAAATCGATTCGGTCATGCAGACCTGCCACTTTTGCCTAAGCCGAATCGATTCGCTTAAGGGGCGAATCGATTCCGGTCTGCCGAACCTTGAAGGTCTTTTCTTCTTCACAAAAACCCACGAATTCTAAACCCTAAAATTTCACTTCCATCCCCTAAACCTTTAGCATATCATGATTCTAAGCCAATAAATCAACCCAAAGTTGATCCCAACCATTTCTAAACTAACCAACCCATATATAAACATAAATTTAAAGATTTAAACCACAAAATCTAGGTTTTCCTATTAATACCCAAAATCCAATTCTTTTATCCACAAATTATGAAATGAAATACACAAATGAAATGTTTAGAAAGATTAAACACTTGCCTCAAAATTTTAGAGGTTGAATCATCCTCAAGATCGCGTTTGGACTGGAATCTCCAAGCTTTCCCTTCTCTCTCTCTTCCTTTCTTCTTCTTTCTCTCTTCTTTATTTCTATTTCTCTCTTCTTACAAATGAGAAGGGATGAAATCTTACGCCCTTAAATCCCTTAAAACATAAGTCCTAGTTTTAAATTTTAATACACACTTTAAATGACTCTTTTACTTCAATTCGAGTCAAACTAGCCTAAAATATTCTAGAACCGAAATAAAACCCAAGGATAGTTATTTCGACTATCTCGACCCTTCCGGAACCAATGGCGCACTCAGAATTATCATCCGACATACTTTAAAATGTCCTCAATTTTTGGACTTCAATTTCTAAATTTTAAAATTCAACAATTTAAATAGATTTTATTTCTCCCAAAATTAAATTTCTCGATCCCAAAATCTCGGGGTGTTACACTCTCCCCCCCTTACAAGAATTTCGCTCGCACAATTTAAGATATGCCTAGGAATTCAATCTCATCTAGTCCTTAGATCTACCCTGTAGATCACTATACCGATCCTCTCTTGTTCTCACATCGAACCATATAGATTTTAAAAATCAAACTAACTACCCAGGGCGCCCATACACCCCATACCCGAGCTCAAATCGTAAAACAATAATGTGGATCCACTAGCCTCAAATCATAGTATAACTCTCAGCAATATAATCTATAGCAACATATTAAGTATATATAAATTTGAAATTCCCAATGGTTGAACTCTTCTCAATTCCTGACACTAGCTACCTTGATGCGGGGGAGGTCTCGCAGGGGAAATCCAAACAAGGAAACCTCCCAATACACTACTGTATAGCTATATCAGGGATTGATATCAGTTGAACCAGGGTTGAGGTTTTATAAAATATTTTCACATTAGATATTGCTCGAAGGCCTATGTAACAATATAATATAAAACAATTTCCATGTCTTTCGACACGCCAATCAAATACCTTATGTCCAAGACACAAGCCCCCAACAAATACAATACTCTAACCAATACCTAATTCTCAAAACCATCACAACCATGAGCTAAATTTCCCCGCTCAACAATAAATCTACTAAACTCTGAACCTCTCAGTTATACAATTCCTTTACATTACATCAACACATTCCCACAAGATAAGTTCTCCACTCGTTGTAACACTAAAATTTCCTATCCTAGCCTAAGTAGAAAACAATAACCATAACAATTCACACTCCCAAAAATCAATAGAGCAAATCTCTACTAGATCATCACAAGACGGTTTAATATCCCAAAAGATGTCATACAAAGACCACACTTGCTCACTCCCTCTTCCCAGAAGGCAATACTCCCGATATTGGGACCACTCCACACACCTCAGATCGTTAAAAGTCACCAACACCAGGTTTCCTGACAAATGTTGAAGAATTTCTCAATCTAAACCTCCCAAAGGCTCCCTATTCTCTCCTCATCAGTACTTACCTTATCGATCACGAAATTATCCTTCTTATTTATGTCTGAGTCAAGGAAAGATATACCTCAAGTCAAAGCGTACCCAAAATCTATTATGGGTGTTGCATCTCTCATCTTGCCCCTCTTGGACGACATATTCTTGGTGACGTCTGAGACGAAAGTAACTGTGTTAGAATGTAATTCAAATGAGTACACCTCGTAGAAGAAGATAAATGTAGTGAACACAACAATCCTACTAGTAGGGCTTTATGTCAAGAATGTCAACGGAGGAACGTACAAAACCCGCACAAATCCTAAAGACTCTAGAACCTGATGCTCTGATACCATCTGTAATAACCTGATTAAAATAATAGCGGGTGGCCATCCCTATACTATATTAAATAAGGAGTCTCCAATGGCTCAGTCTTAGCACCAACAAACTACACTGTAACATATAAGGCTAACTACCCGAAATCATATAAGCGAGATGCCAAATTTAAAAAAAAACAATGGAAATCAAACCAACTATGTACAGCTACTAACAAAGGTAGAATGCACAAGTATGATGATGAAAGAAAGTGCTAGAATAAAATGAAATGAGTATATACAAGGAAATATACTCGAATAAGTTATCGGGTCACAGACAGTAAAACATCATAAAGAAGAAATATAAACATCTATAAATATCCCTTGGGTAAAAACCTGATATACAACATGAATCCTACCAAGATTTTCAAAGATGTATGAAGTGACTACAATCTAAATCCTGCAACAGTCTGCACCTGTTACGGCTCCCATGACTCTGGAAAGAAGGGCATCCGACATCCATGCGGTAGGACACCTGTAGTAATATATATACATATAGCAGAAGAGAAATATAAACGGGTCAGAGCCCGAGGTGTAAAAATGTTTAGCAAGTGTGTTAACCGTGCATACTAAATATCAATGCACTTATTTCATAATTAAGGTGTAGTCGCACTCTCGTGAAACCCCAACTCACCTCTCATCTAATAGCGCGCACCTATTCGCATCCTAGAATCTTAATTAAGTTACCCCACCCATAAGGACAACCTGCCTTAAAAAAGGCACGGCCTATACCCGCACGACCTGTCATTCTAGCATACGCCGAGAAACCAACCCATTCTAATCACACTTAAATATATATATATATATATATATATATATACCTATATGTCGTACTAGGCTTAATTGATTCCTATTTATAACTTAATCAGTTAGAAGTTTTAATACGTTAACCATTAATATTAGGCTTCAATAATATGATTTAATCTCTAAATAACATGCATACAATAATAAGGACAAAACTTCTCTCCACTCTCAACATTGCACTACTTTTCGTGCGTGGGGCGTCTCGCAAAGCGAAATCCAAACAAGGAACCCCCCCAATACACAAATCCTTGACAATGTCGATCGTGGGGATCCATCACATCATCCACACCAATCATACTACTGCTACTTACAAGTATTAAGGACAAAACTTTTCTCTACTCCCAACATTGCATTGCGTTTCATGCGTCGGGCGTCTCGCAAATCAAAATCCAAACAAGGAACCCCCCGATACACTACTCCTTGACAATGTTGATTGTAGGGATCCATCATGTCATCCATACAAAACATGCTACTAATACTTATACAACTACAAATGACAAAACTTCTCTCTACTGTCAACATGGCACTGCGTTTCGTGCGTGGGGCGTCTCGCAAAGTAAAATCCAAACAAGGATCCACCCCGATACACTACTCCTTGACAATGTTGATCGTAGGGATCCATTATGTCATCTATACAAATTCTATTACTGCAAATATTAAAATTTGGATTATTATTTAAGAGTAACCCCCAAAATCTCCCCTAAACCCTTGGGTTGATATAACCAAAATTTTCCTTAAGTGCAATACATCAACCCCTAACAATCGGGTACACCATAATCACCCAAGATGTACACCATAGAAATTTCATATCCTTCTCACCTATAGGATATAATAATTATATATATTTACTCTAAACATATATATATACAACCATTCATTCTCATAGCCACGTGTACATATCACATATAATGTACAATGGCCATACACATAATATAATCGGCTACATAATGCCAATATACTGCACCATGCTATCATCATCCAGGGCATCACTAACATTCCATCCTGGGGACCACCGGTGGGACTAAATATCACCCACTTCGCGGCCAAGACACACACGACGTCCGGGAAGCGGTCATAGTTCCTAACCGGGAATGAGACGAAACATACCCACCACGTCTCATCCCAAAAAAAATGTATATCACATAATAACACAATGGATGACTATGACCTGAGGAATATCCACACTTTGCTCCTCGAGCCAGGTGCTCACCCTCATCGCACAACTTCCCAATGGTAGCATGTGCGGGGTATGCTTCACAATACAAGTATATATATCATTCACATACTCAATCTATATACATCCATATGATCCCATCATATAATTAAACCATCACATGCGGTTTAGATATTCACCACACAAGTATACCCATATATTCATATCTATACAAATGTATGTCCACATCTCCACATATATATACACACTATCTCTCGTCCGTATGTATATTATTTTTAAACTCAGCTATAAGCATACATAATCCTTAATATACTAGCCGTCGTCCCAAACACATTAACTTACCTCGATATATAAATACGATTCCCTCACTTGGAATATATTCATCCATTTCTCATATGATATAAATAATCTTCCAACATAGATATATCTCCAACCTTAAGGTTATCACCCAAAGTTTAGTGTAGGTAACAATCACTACACATCACACCTATATCCAAAAGCACATCGATATCTCTAGTAATAATTCGACCATTGGTATACACATAACTAATAGTCTATAAACCTCAAGCTCAATCTTAAATTCATCCCATGATACGATCACTTAGGGAAATACCACACTGATATATAGTCACTATCCCGACTACGGATCAATTACTCCTATGAAACCCTAAATCTTATTTCTCTTGCAATTTATTCCTTAAGTTAAACATTACTAAGGATACGTGACCACTCTTTCTCGTCGGTCCCTAATCAATTTTAAGTAGAATCCTCTCACTATAAGGATTCGACACAGTTATCGGCATACTATTCCATGTCGTACCCCCACAACTCTCTCAAAGGGACCTTAAAACTTACATCATAACTAGGCTCATTTATGACCCCTAAATAAAACTCCCATTCTAAATGAGATTCCCCACTATATCTATATGACCCTCTCCAATATATATGGATATAAGTCCCCAAAATAACTTAATACGTACCCGCGGTCCCATCATGCGAGAAGCTTATAATAAATCTCCAAAACATCTTTCTTACATCATATAATCATGTCCCAAATCAATAAACCAAACCAAAAAGGGTTAGATATCATTCTAGAAAAATTCCACAAAACAACCCTCTTTTCGAAGCTATTCGGCCTGGCCCGAATCGATTCGGTCTCAAGGGCAAATCGATTCGCTCCAACTGCGAATCGATTCAGTCTAAAGGCCCTGAGACTCTGTCCCAAGCCGAATCGATTCGCCTTGGGTCCAAGTCGATTCGGTCATGCAAACCTGCCACTTTTGCCTAAGTCGAATCGATTCTCATAAGGGGCGAATTGATTCGGGTCTGCCGAACCTTGAAGGTCTCTTCTTCTTCACAAAAACCCACGAATTCTAAACCCTAAAATTTCACTTCTAACCCTTAAACCTTCAGCATATCATGATTCTAAGACAATAAATCTACCCAATGTTGATCCCAACCATTTCTAAACCAACCAACCTATATATAAACATAAATTTTAAGATTTAAACCACAAAATATAGGTTTTGCTATTAATACCCAAAATCCAATTCTTTTATCCACAAATTATGAAATGAAATACACAAATAAAATATTTGGCAAGATTAAAGACTTGCCTCAAAATTGTAGAGGTTGAATCATCCTCGAGATCGCGTTTGGGCTGGAATCTCCCAGCTTTCTTTTCTTTCTCTCTTCCTTTCTTCTTCTTTCTTTCTTCTTTCTTTATATTTCTCTCTTCTCACTAATGAGAAGGGCTGAAATCATAAGCCCTTAAATCCCTTAAAACATTAATCCCAATTTTAAATGTTAATAAACACTTTAAATGACTCCTTTACTTCAATTCGAGTCAAACTAGCTTAAAATATTCCGGAACCGAAATAAAACCCAAGGACAGTCATTTCAACAATCTCGACCCTTCCGAAACCAATGGCGTACTCAAAATTATCATCCGACATACTTTAAAACCTCCTCAATTTTTTGACTTCAATTTCCAAAATTTAAAATTCTCTAATTTAAATAGTTTTATTTCTCCCAAAATCTTTGGGTGTTACATATTCATGAACATATCGAGATCTGTTTATATGTTAAACAAACGAATTGAGACCGAATTCGTTTGAAAAATCAGCTCGATTGGGTTCGGTTTGAACTCAGGTAATTTAGTATCCTAAATCATAAATGAAACTAATTTTATTTCCGCACAGTTAAGATTCGCCTCATTTATTAAGCAAACAAACCGAGATCAAACTTCATTTGCTGATCATAAGGATGAAAGTCGATTATCTCAGGTCTCCCTACTACATAGGAGATTACAATCACAAATAATACAATAATTAAATAGGTTGCCAAAGTAGGCAGTGTAGTCATAGTAGCCGTTTGAACCGAGGAGTGTGAAATAGTGGATGGGGGTAGGGAGGGCGGTTGTGTATTCATTCATACATCAAATTAGGTAACTAAATTCAACTTCGTATGATGGCTAACAATGTTGCTACTTCTACTTAATACTTGGTAGCTGTTGTTGCTTACTACTTAGTAGCTGCTGCTGCTTACTACTACTTTATATGATAGCTACTTCTTACTACTTTATACAAATTCAACTTCATATGATAGTTGTTGGTTACCACTTTAAACAAATCTCTATCGATTACAAATAGTTGGGTGAGAGCTAGTTATAACATATGCAAGGATGATGGATATAAAAATCGATAAGAAATAAAATATATGGTTATAATAGATATACATGCATTCCATTTATATTATCACCTGTAGAAATGACTATGGAAAGCATTGAAGAAAATGAATATGGTATACATAATTTGAAATCTAGTAACAACTCCTTAGTTGAACACAATTGCATATTTTAAAAAATTAAAGAAAAGAAAGGAAATAGTATGACAGTAAAGAAGTTAGAGTTGGAGGGTACCTTCATATTGATATGAATACCTTCAAATTGATATAAATCCCTTCACATATTTGTTTCCATTGTGGACTCGATCAACGAAGATGGAATTTAGTACCCAGCATATGATTCTATTATATAAGAAATTTTTGGCAAACTCAGGATGGTCCACAATGAAGGACTAAAGCATTCAAATCTTAAAAGACAGAGATTGAATTACTAAAAGAAACAAGAGAGAGAGATAAGAAATAATATGGGGGAGAAGAGGGAGAAGAGAAGAATACGAAGAAGTCATTAAATACTGCAATAATACATTATTTCTAATTATTAAATAATACATTATTGCAAATTATTTAAGTTTCCTCGAATGCTTAATCTGACATCACACGATCGAAGTCACTCCTCGTCTCCATCTAAGCACATGGAGTAATCCCAAGTCTGCATAAAGTTAAATGCGAAGACTTCTGCTATAACCTTTTCTGCAAGAACACCTCTACAAAGTCCCATGAAGCATGGAAAGTCAATGGAAAAAATGAAAGATTTATTTAAATCCTCACATGGGCTGGCACGATATGACGATAACAGTGAAGCCGTAACTTTTGACTTGCTTGTCAACAATTCTGCTCACTTTGAATAGGTCCTCTGGTCCGCGCCTCATGCTTATAGGACTTTGTTATGTGAGTCAATCTGAGCCTGAATTTGGTTGTCTATGATCAAAAATTGAAGTTCTATCTAGCTGCCGGGACACTGGTTTTGAAAGTATCAGCCATCATGACAAAAATGGGTGAGATGCCCGCAACACTCGTTTCTAGATGCTTGTAAACGTTGTATTGAAAGCGTCAGCCATCGTGTCCATAATTAAGTCCCAGTGGCCCATCAATCTTCTGAACAACTTGCCTAAACAATTGGATATTCTTACCCTTTTTTATTTCTTCATAAGCCATTCTAAAAGCCTTAAGATGCATCAAAGCGACGCTGCGATGGTGGACTATGAATAGTAGCCTCATGATCTTAGTAATCCCGGTGTATAATTCGGTGTAGGCCTCGATGTTAAGCTGCCCACTGCTTATGTCGAGCTGCTCCCTACTAAAAAATTCAAATAATAAAGTGGCTTGCAATTTTTCCAACTACTTATGTTAAGCCTCATATTAATGATCAATTGCTTACATTGATATGTAATCAATTCTTGTAGTAAATTAGTGTTAATATAAAAGATGGTAGTATTTCAAATGACAAAGATAACACAAAATCTTATTATATATATTAGGATTGTCAAATAAATGAACTCAACTCAGCTTGACTTGCCGTATTACCAAAGAGGCACAAATAGTAGTGTTGATATGTAGAATAATGGCAGCGATGCCTGAAATCAAAACCCCAAATATATTGTCATTAGGCTTTGCATTTTTCTTGTTTTAAGTGGAGAAAATATACTCATGTTCAGGAAGAGCACCTTCTTTTAATTTACTAATGTTCTAATGTTTAAAACTCCTATTTTTTGGAATACTCATGTTCAACTTCAAAAAACACTTCCTTTTAGTTTATCCAAATCAGTTCATAGTTAACATTAAGTTGTCGTTTACTTTGTCAAAAAACACACCATCAACTATTTCCCAATAAAAAGTTGTTAACTATTTTTTCCCATATGAGTTCATACATCTTCGTTAAAGAAAACGTTAACAATTTAGCTATTAACTAAAATAAATATTATACGCGCCTCAGGTGTGTATGCGTTAATTGCTAGGACAATATCTAAGTTAATGGCGTTAGGTGAATACGTAATTGATAGGGAAATAGATAATTAAGATGAAATTGTTTAACAGATCTTTAAACTTATGCAACGTTGTAAAAGTAGTCACAACTGACAGAACTTAATGTTAAGAATAACATTAATGCAAAAAATCAGAAACATGCTTCTTTATAACTGGACTAAACTAAATAAAAAAGGCACAAACATATTGCCAAGAAGTCAAATCCTAATATTATACCTATGGCCAATCATAATGAACGATCCTTCGAACATATGACTTCTCGATACTCATCCCCAAAGAAATTCTTGCAACCACAATCTGGAGGAAAGGAAAAGAAGTGTTGCAAAACAATTATTTACTTATGTATAAGACGATGCGACTGGTGCCTTTCATTGTGCCTAGAAAAAATCAAACGAACCTGAATTAAATTAGGAAGCTATTTTACATGTGGATGAATTATCACTCTTTTTGGATCAGGTCTAGTTTTCGAACAATATTCAAATGGATTGAACGTTAATAATAAATTATCAAACACACTCAACCAATTACAACTTCCCAACTTCCAGCATCTTTGTAAGCTCATTTATCGACTCTAAATTTTTGTCACAACTTTAGAGTCTTCTCAGAAATGGATATATGGATACTGGAAGTTTAATTTAATGTAATAATGAAATTAATATACAAAACCAAAGTATTAAAGACTTTTTTTACCAACGAATATTACACAGAGTTTGGACAAACTTCCACTTTTTCCTAAGCACCAACTATAGCTGTGTGGTATATAAAATGGATGAGCAATTAGTATATCAAAGCAGAGAGCAAACATAATTTTCATACTATAGTACAACCTAAAAAATAATAGACACCAAGTGACATGATTGAAGGAAAAAACAATGAAACGTTAGTACCTCACATTCCAGACAACAAATGATCTTCAACCAACACAAATGAAAAACCTAATAAATTCATTAGTACCTCCAAAGCTCCCAGATTAATACTTATATATCACGTTAGTACTAAAAATACATTTAAACAAACGTAAACATAAACATATCTTCAACAAAGCGCTAAGAAGTCAAAATGAAACTACTTTTCTAAAGATCTAAGAAATCAACACAAACATGTTTACAACTATGAAACAAATAGAGAAATATAAGGATACATACAGTGTGAGAGAAGATGTAACAATTCCCTTTACCCAATTCAAGAGTTCACCTTGGGCCCCTAACATCTCGGGATCGACCCTAATTAGATGCCGAGAAAAGATTACAAAACACAAAAATAAAAGAAATATTCTTCCATTTGTATTTAACATTTAGACAATGTTAATACTAAATCTTACAGTTGGACAAACATTTGAAATACAATGTTAATACTAAATCCTACACCAAAACAATTAATATTTGAGATACCTCCTCAATGGTAAAAATAAATAAATAATAATCATAAGTTGTTTGTCGGATTCAACTAAGCATATATTGCTTTGAAATAGTCTTAACAATCAAACGGTGTTAACTAAGCATGCATGAGAATTAGTAACCATGTTAGGAACCCTAAATTTTAAAAGAATCCCCAAATCAAAAGTTTGAACCCTAAAATCACAACCTCCAAAATTTTGAGAAACCTTAAACTTTAAAAACTATTTTTTCAAAGGGGTATGCAGTAAACGATAGAGGGTGTGTAGAGAGAGAGAGATAGTACCTCTAGCACAGTTGATAAGTAGATCGTCAGTGAGAGAGCCGATCGCACTGTACCGCCTACCATTTTTTCCTCACATGTATGAATTTACTCTAAAAACAAAAATCTAAATGTGAATAAAGAAAATAAGATGTTGCATTCAAATAACCAAAATCTAAAAAATAAAAACCATACCTGTTACGACATTCAAATGATATGTTCTTGGAAAAAAAATAAAGCATAAACTCCAAAGTAGGTTAGATTTTGAACCCAAACTGCTAAGAAATTGTCATATGGGTGTGTGTGTGTATGGGTTGATGTGGGTGTGTCTGGGTTGCGTGGGTGTACATAGGAAGGAGAGAGAGGCAACAAAGGATAGGAGAAAAGGAGGAAGTGGATGAGTAAGATGGAGAGTATGAGGAGAGAATCGGGATAGGGTTTGTGTGAGTGGGGAGTAAGGGTTTGTACGAGTAGGAGGGAAGTAGAGAACCATTGTCATTTTCACCAAAATACCCCCAATTTTGAATTAAATTATAAGTTTGGGAAGTAATAAAAGAGGGGGAACCAAATATTTAAGGGACAAAAAGGGTATTGCAGGACATAAGTTAATCTCAACCCTTCATATTGTGCTTTGTTGGCTTCAATTTGAACCGTGAAGTGTCTTCCCATCTTATAAATAGTGAAAACACCATTATATATATATATATATATATATATATATATATATATATATATATATATATTCACACTGTGATAAGCTTTTCATACCTATTTATCTTTTTTAGCTCGGCCTCCATTTAGAGGGTCGAGTATGCACTTTTTAGCACTTATAGTTTAACGCCTTATTTTTAACCCAGAACGTCATAGAATTGACTTGACATGCTCATATGTTAAAAAATGCTAATAATAGGTAACAAAAACCATTGCAAAACATAAAATCATACTTTTAATAGTCTTTCTGAGGAAAGTGTTTGTGAGCCGAGTTATTCATAAACTCTACTCTAACCAAAATGTAAAATCTTACTACTCCCATATTTTGTCTAAAAATGGCCTTTGAATAGACATACTTTTAACATATAAATATATCAATTGAACAGAATAGAAATGCTATATTAATGATTAGGATCTATAAATACCATAATCTTGTAGATTGTATACTCAGTATCTCGTCGCCTACACCCATAAATATGCCCCTTTCATTGGAACTGCATTAGTTTTGATCCCAAGCCTCCCAAAGTACGTAGGAACTATACCAAACTAAACTAGTGAAGCTCATCCTTCATAATACGTCTCATAGCATCTATTTCTTTGGGATTCATCTATCCTTAGTCTAAACTCCCCCGACTTATATCTCTTTAGTCGAGGATGTATAAAACATTACATCCATAGATCTACACCTCTAAAATAACCCGAAGGTTCAAAGATACCCCCAAGTTAGTGATCATCCACCCATGTGATGAATATATTTCTTAGCGACTTCAAGTTGAATCCAACTATTAACCTCCATCTAAGCTAACCTATAACCCGTATATAGCTTCTCTGCATCCCAATCCAAGCCTTACACTTCCACACACATCACATTTGAACACATGAAATACGTAGTCTTTTATCTCAAGGCCACATGAGTATGTAGGCACAATACCGAGTAATTGCCTCAAGAATATGTCCCATGATGTATTGTCCCCACAGATATGCAATCATCTTTCACCTCCCTTCAAACCTCTTTCACACATTACAGATGAGGTATTAAATTATATTTAAGACTTAATCTATTGTTCTCTATATACAAACATTCAAACATGTATACATGCTATACGCAACCGAAAGTATGAACCATGGATAATCCATTCACCAACTTGAAAATAGTATTCCCCATTAATATGTTCGAATCAAAATGAAGAATATTCATGGTTTTAACACTCTCATGATTAAGATCCCCACTATTTAAGTAAGGCTTAAACCTGGCATGATTATGGCTTACCTAAAATGCGAGTGTAACCGTTAAAAGAACTGTGATCATCATAAACTCGAGAATACATATTTCAAAGGATGGAAATATTAAAAAATGCTCAAACGCATATACAAAAATGAACTACGTAGGATTTTATTTAAATTTTCCTTAGGTACATAGGCAGAGTATCGAGTCCTAATCGTGAGCACAAGACTTGACGATATATCCCATAATATGTTGTTATAAGTGATTTTCCATTTCGCATATGATCTTTCAATATCTTCGCAAACTTCTAAAGAGATATCGAACTGTACTTCTTGCATAACAACGACTACATATTATACATTAGCATGGAGTCATGCACAAACACCCTTGTGTACCAACATCTATTGAAGTAACATTCCTATGCCTCTCACTAATACCATTTTTCTACCTAAAAACCTATCTGCATTTAAGTGATTCTCAACCTAAGGTCTCCAAACATGTTCTAAAATTACTAAAAATTAATCAATTAAGGATAAGAGAAATATCAAGCATATAATTAAGGCAACATAAAGAAAAAGTTAGGTTCATTATACCTTCCTCACTCGTAAACCGATTCCCGAACCCACATAATAAAATTCTATGGACTAACCCTAGACTTGAACATGCCTTAGGATTAGCCCAAAAGGGCTAACTTGAATGTTTTGTTTGTCTTTGTATAAAATAAACTGGAGACTCTGAATGAACAAACCAAACCCCTTATTGCATGAAAACACCTTTAGTCCTAAACCTAAAACTAGGGGTGTGCAACTCAAATTGGACATGGTGTCAAACACCTTCCAGGGGTAAGTCATCGAGTCCAACCTCAACGTGATAACCCGACTCTTGGGAAAGTGGTGGACTGAGAGATATGAACTCTTTGTGTCCCCGTGAAAAATTTTCATCGGGCTTAGTATGAAACCATATCGCTCGTGGCCCATAATGCCACAACAGCATTAATAGACAAACTAACCTGCAATGATATAACGAAATCGTTATGATACTGCGATAATAATATATTATTTTCTTAATCAAATTCCATTTTATAATTAAAAGAAATTTGTTCTAGTTAAATTTAATTTAATTAGTTCTAAAGTCGAACCTAACTACATATCAACGAATATCATGTTAATAGGAATTGATGATGCCAGAGTCAGCACCACCAGATAAGGTGTTTTCAAGCTCAATATAAGAATAACAATGGCAGCATAACTATATAAGGAGGTAAGAGAATGAGATGAGGACAAGAGGAGAGGGCACCGACATATAAGTGGTTCAGCCAATCTGGCCTACGTCCACTGTGAGTGTGTGTGAGTAATATCACTGAATAAAGGCACTAATGGCCATGGATACAATCTCTCAAGCTTTCTCTCTCTACTGTGTATCTAGACAGAGTTTTTTCTAGGGTTGAATATCTGGGATCCTTTTACAAGGTAGGGGATGACCCCTATATATAGTACCTAGGGGGTGTAATGTACCCCCCATGCATGTAATGAGCATGGGTGTGGTAACCTCACCAATGTGGGAATGCCATTTGTCACTGTCACATGTAGAGAATGATGATGCAATATTCTCCCCACGTGTGGGGAATAATCTTGTTACAACTGATTTGTGTCAACGTGTCCTTATCTGGATGCCAGCAGGTGCTCGGCCATCGTGCCTGGTATATGACCTCGGCCTTGGTGAGGCCAAGGTTGGTGAGTCTTGATACCTGTTCAGTTCGAGTGATCCATGGAGGTCTCGCCCTGATCCTAGCCGAGACAATGGGTTGGATCTGCCTGATATGAGGTTGATCTGGTTGCGTCCTGCAGGCTCGGCTTTCGTATGGCCGAGGTTGCCATTTCAAGTTATATGCGAGTGATGTTGATCCTTATGAGGTCCCTTGGAGAGGCTCATGGTAGTGTCGGCCTGGGCCAACCTTAGTCTGGCCGAGGGGTGATATCGCATGTCCGAGACATGCCCAATGTCGTCCATAATATCGGCCGAGGTTGGTGTCTCTAGGCCGAGGTTGGTGTCTCCAGGCCGTGGTTGGTGTCTCTTGGCCGAGGTTACACTTGGGGCATATCAATCACCCCCAGCCCTTAATAATATATGAGAGAAAGTGGCTAGGGGATTAATACACCTACGAGGCCTGTCTATTCCAAGCCAATACCTGCCTGACACCTGTCCAATGCAAGAACATGCTTACTTGGTAGGCGTGTGCTGTCAGCCGTCCTTTGGGGCTCCCAAGGCAATGATGGGCCTTGGGAGTCGTGCCTGAGTATATAAGGGTTTTGAACCCTTATTTCTCTCTTTCTTTTCCATTTCTTGCATTTCTGCTGCTAGCGTTTCTGCAATTCTCTCTCTCTAGAAAGATTTTGATTCAAGGCTTTTGGGTGGTGATCTCTCGCGTTTCCTCCTCATTTCCTTACCATTTCCTCCTCAGGTAAGGATTTCTATACTTTTTCCTTCATTTTACCTGCAAGAACCCTTATTTTCTTGCCAAGTTTAAGTAGTTTGATCTTTAAATTCCTTTGCTTATTAGCCAGTCTTGTTTGTAACTTTTGGAGTTTAGGAAAATCCCCAACTGTAGTGTCGTCTTCTGATGCTCAGACCTTTATATCAGCTTCTTGAGGAGTTCCCTTCTCTTAGAGAGAAGACTTTAGAAAAGATTAGGAAAATAGAGAGAGATCAGGAGGAGGCTCGTAGGTCACAAGAGTTTCCCATTAGACCCTTATTTCCACCACCTCTGAGGGTGATATATCCCGACCCCCCGAAGAACTTCTATCAGACAGGGGTTCTTGCTGATCTTATACCTATGTCTGAGTCTGAATCTTCTACCTCAGACCCCATGTCCGTAGACTCCTTTCAAGAGGCCATGGACTTCGCACCTAGGCCTGATCAGGCCCCTGATCAGGCCGAGGTCTCCAGCCGAGCCTCGTCCCATAACCACTCAAGCACCTCAGGGTCTTCCTCAGAGGTTGAGATTCTTGAGCCGAATGTGGCCATACCACCACCAATTGACGCCATCCCTATGTCGGCTGTTATCGGGGTAGAATTTGCTCAGAGGTTTCCTGGTAACCCATCAACATCTGCTCCGGCCGACGTTGAGCTAGATGATGATGAGGTTAAGTCTGATGTCGACGTCTCTGAGGGGACAGAGCACGAGAGTACTATTACTGAGGTAGACCTTCTCTACTTTAGATATCTGTATTCTATCAGCCCCTCAATAAAACTCAGGAGACCTCTGTGGGAAGAGAGGGCTTATCACAGCCGAGACGGGGAGATCTGCTTGTATGAGCAGATGTTCAAATTGGGGTTCCGTCTGCCCATTTATCCCATTATCAGATCCATCCTTTCTTACATTAATTTGGCCCCCTCCCAACTCTCTCCTAATGCATGGAGAATCCTAATAGGGGCCATAGTGTTATGGAAGGCCGTCCACCATTTAGACCTTCCAACTTTACTCATGTTCACTAAATATGCAGGGCTTGACCGCTATGCACCATCTATCAAATGTGGCTCTGAGGAAGTTGCCTCTCATCCAAAAGGGGAAAGAGGCCGAGAAAGTCCAGGGTGATCTAAATGCAGAGATAGAGCGCCTCAAGTCTGAGCTGAAGGGCTCTGAGGAAAAGGTGAAGGGGTTGGAGAGGGACATCTCTCATCTCGGCAAGGACCATGCATGCTGCACTGAAGGCTAAAGACGACGTTCTTCAGCAAAAGGTCAACTCGGCTGTGAGGGCCTCTATTGAGGATGCCTCTGAGAAGATCATCGCTGACTACAAATCCTCTGATGAGTTCATGGGGTTTGGATTTGAATACCATGAAAGAGGTATCAAAGCCACTACTAAATGGGCTGACATCAGAGAGAGAGAGGCCGACACTCTGAAGGCCTCTGACTTCGTGGGTCTCGGCTTTGCTGATCCACAATTTGCCCAAGCTCTTCAAGAGGTTGAGGAAGAGGCTGCTTCTACTGCCGAGACTACTACTCTGAAGGTCACCGAGGTTGGAGGGGAAGACCCTTGTGATGATGCAGCCGAGGCCTCTAACCAAGCCGAGGGTGTCAGCTATCCCCCCTCAGACTCTTAGGATATTTTTGATTTCTATTTGTAATTTATCTGTATTGTGGAACTTTTGTCTGTAATAATTGAACATCAAATTTTTGAATATATATATCAACCTCTGATGAGGACCCTCTTTACTTTCTTTTCATTGAATGCCATGTGATGCTTTTCATTCTTAGTTCCATTGTTATGGTGTCTGTTAGAAATAAATTTGCAATGAGCTTCAACCTCTGAATCCCTCTTTATAAGCTTGTCTTTGCAATGGTCTTGTTTAAACTCGACCAATGGTCTTGATCTCAGACCTTGTCACCAACGCATGATGTTATGCAGGTCTGAGGTCACTACCTAAGAGGTTAGCTTCATAATAAATTTCACCAAATTAATGATGCTAAGGGTCTGAGGTCATCTCATTATGGTGTCTGAGCTCAGACCTTGTCACCACTGAATGGTGTTATGAGGGTCTGAGGTCATCACCTAAGATGTTAGCCTCATAATAAATTTCACCAAATTAATGATGTTAAGGGTCTGAGGTCATCTCATTATGGTGTCTGAGCTGAGACCTCGTCACCACTGAATGGTGTTATGAGGGTCTGAGGTCATCACCTAAGGCGTTATCCCCATAATATATTTCACCAAATTAATGATGTTAAGGGTCTAAGGTCATCTCATTATGGTGTCTGAGCTCAGACCTCGTCACCACTGAATGGTGTTATGAGGGTCTGAGGTCATCACCTAAGACGTTATCCCCATAATATATTTCACCAAATTAATGATGTTAAGGGTCTGAGGTCATCTCATTATGGTGTCTGAGCTCAGACCTCGTCACCACTGAATGGTGTTATGAGGGTCTGAGGTCATCACCTAAGATGTTATCCCCATAATATATCTCTGATCTAGGAATGAAACAAGCACTGTCACGGAAACTGATCTTTATTAATAACCCCTTCTCAATAAGATGGCACATTTACATAAAATTCTATGCAACATCATATGTAATATTTCTTTAGGTGGTCAGCATTCCATGGGTTAGTGAAAGGTTCTCCTTCTAGGTTTTCTAGCCTGTAAGTGCCAGGCACAACCTCTTCTGTTACTTTGTAGGGGCCATGCCAGTTTGGGTGTAGCTTATTTGCTTTCTGTAGGGTCTTCTTTAGCACTAGGTCTCCCACTGCAATGGGTCTTGACTTTACCCTCTGGTCGTAGAAATTTGCTGCCCTCTGCTGGTAGGCTTCTTTTATGACCTCTGCGTCTTCTCTTCTTTCTTCGATAAGATCCAGGTCTAGCCTCCTCTCTTCCCCCTTGCTATCAGGGTCGTAGGTCTGAATCCGATGAGTTGGGAGTCCTACTTCCGTTGGTATGATGGCCTCTGAGCCATGTGCCAGCATGAATGGGGTTTCTCATGTTGGTGTCCTTATCGTGGTTCTGTAGGCCCATAATACAGCGTAGACCTCTTCAGTCCATCTTTCCTTCGCATCTTCTAACCTCTTCTTGATTCCGTCCAAGATAGTTTCGTTTGTGACCTCGGTCTGACCATTTGCTGAGGTCGACCAGGAGATGAGAAGAACTGCTTAATCCCCACTCTTAAGCAATACTTTTCTAAGGAGGAGTTCTTGAATTGGGTCCCATTATCCGAGATGAGAGTGTTTGGGAGGCCATATTTGCATATGATGTTCCTCCAAATGAACTGGAAGGTCTTCTACTCTGTGATTGTTATCATTGGCTCTGCCTCCACCCACTTTGAGAAATAGTCAATGGAAACTATCAAGAGTCTATAGTTGTTGACAGCTCTTGTGAAGGGTCCTACTAAGTCAATTCCCCATACCGCAAATGGCTATGGAGAAGAGATTGACGTCATAGGTTGATGGGGTTGATGAGGGATAGTGGCGAACCTTTGACATTTGTCGCACCTCTTCACATAGTCTGCAGCGTCCTTGGACAAGGTAGGGCACTAGTATCCCTGAGTTATGATCCTCTTAGCTAAGGGCCTTCCCCCTATGTGGCTAGAGCAAGAACCCTCATGAACCTCCTATAAGACCCGGGGTACTTCCATGGGATGCACACATCTGAGGAGAGGCAATAGAAACCCCTTTTTGTACAAGACGTCTCCTACCATTGAGAACTTGGCAGCCCTGTATCTCAACTTTCTCCTTTCTATCTTGGACTCAGGCAACTCTCCCTCTCTTAGGTATCTGACGAGCGGGTCGATCCATGAGTCTCCTAGGTTCACATTGTGACAAGGGCTACATACTTCATCCTCCTCGATGGTTGCCTTTCCTAAGACCTCGATTGGAATGGTCCTTCCCATATCTGTCTTCATTGCTGAGGCCAGCCTTGCCAATGCATCAGCGTGATTATTGCTCAGTCGAGGCACTCTCTTCAGTTTTTCTTCTTCAAAATATTCTAACAACCCTCTTACCTTCTTTAAGTACTTGCCCATCCTTTCGTCTTTGGCCTCGTATATCCCCAATACTTGATTGACAACCAACCTTGAGTCACTATGGAGTAGAAGTCGCTTTACTCGAAGAGTTGTTGCCAATAAGAGACTTGCTATCATAGCCTCATACTCGGACTCGTTATTTGAGGCCTGGAAGTTGAATCTCAAGGCGTATTCAATGTTGGCGCCATCTGGAGCCGAGAGTATTAGCCCCGCACCGCTTCCATTATCACAGGAAGAGCCATCAACGAAGAGGCTCCAGACGTCTGTATCTGATGAGAAGACCCCTTCTCTCATAACCCCTTTCTTGAAGAGGTATCGATCCTCTTCGTTCTCTTCTATTCCGCTCTGGGTTTTGCCTGAAATGACCACTTCCCGATCTTGGAAGACATTTGGTGCCGTCTCTTCCGAATTTCGGAAGACACTACGGTTCGTCTCATCGCCGTCATCTAAGCCTTTCTCTGTCTCGACCTCTTCTAAACTTCTATCGGCCTCTTCCCAGGTGAATTCTGCGACAATGTCTGCGAGGGCCTGCCCCTTGATGGCTGTCCTAGGCTGGTAGGTAAGATCATATTCTCCTAGTTCGATGTCCCAGGTCATCAATCTTCTGGACTTCTCAGGTTTGTGCGAAACCTGCCTTAGTGGGGAATCAGTGAGGACTACCATGGAGTGATCTTGGAAGTAAGGCTTTATTTTTCTTGAGGCATGTATTAGGGCATAAGCCAACTTCTCCATTCGGGGATAATTTTGTTCAGACCCTTGAAGGGCCTTACTGTTGAAGTACACAGGCCTTTGAATCCCATCCTCTTCCCGTATGATGGCCGCGCTGATGGCTGATTCAGAGACTGCTAGATACACAAACAACCTTTCTCCTGCGATGGGCCGAGACAGCAATAAGGGGGACCATAAGTAGGACTTGAGCTGGTTGAAGGCTTTTTCACACTCTTCATCCCATTGGAAGGCCTTTCTTAGAACTTTAAAGAAGGGAAGACACTTGTCCGTTGCCCTAGAAACAAACCTGTTAAGGGCAGCCACTCTTCCAGTAAGTCTTTGGACATCCTTGATACTCCTAGGAGTCCTCATGTCAAGTAATGCCTTGATTTTCTCAGGGTTCGCTTCGATTCCCCTCTGGTTAACGATGAACCCCAGGAACTTCCCAGCTCCTACTCCGAAGACACACTTTGCTGGGTTGAGTTTCATTTTGTACGAGTCCATAACATCGAAGGTCTTCTCAAGGTCTGCTATATGAGTACAAGCTTTCAAGCTCTTCGTTAGCATATCGTCTACATACACCCCCATGGTCTTACCTATTTGCTCTTCGAACATCTTATTGACAAGGCGTTGATATGTTACCCCTGCATTTTTCAGACCGAAGGGCATCACTTTATAGCAGTACGTCCATTTGTCAGTAATGAAGGCTATCTTCTCAGAGTCTTCGGCATCCATAAAGATTTGGTTATAGCCTGAATAAGCGTCCATGAAGCTCATGAGCTCGTGCCCCACCGTTGCATCCACCATCTGGTCTATCCGAGGTAAGGGATAGATGTCTTTTGGGCAAGACCTGTTCAGGTCAGTGAAATCCACACACATTTGCCACTTCCCATTGGCCTTAGGCACGATGACTGCATTTGAGAGCCACTCCGGATAGGTAACCTCTCTTATGAACTCGACCTCTTCCAACTTTTTGACTTCTTCCCGGATGACATCGTATTTCTCCCTGGAGTAGACTCTTCATCTTTGCTTGATTGGCTTGGCATCTCTGGTCATGTTGATCTTGTGGCTCATCACCTCAGGGTCGATGCCAGGCATATTCGCGTGACTCCATGCGAAGACACGCTGTCTCCTCCTGAGGAAGTTTATCAGCTCTTCTTTGATTCCTGGCTCTAGGGCCTTACCGACCTGGACGGTTTTTTCCGGCTCGCCCTCGTTGAGGACGATGGATTCTACCTCTTCTGCGGCCTCCCCCTTTTTTAATTTTGTTTCGTCTCTTGGGTCAAGAGTGTCAATGATGTAAGTAGTGGTTGCCCTCTTATGGGCTTCTCTCTCTTCGGCCAAGTTGAAGTAGCACTCTCGCACCGTGGTCTGGTCCCCTTGCACTTCCCCTACTCTATAAGGAGTTGGGAATTTTAGCATGTGATGGACCGTCGACGGCACAACTTCAAACTCTTTAAGGGCTACCCTTCCTATGATGAGGTTGTAGGCCGAGAAAACATTTTCGTCCATAATGAAAAAGTTTATCTTCTTGGTCAGCCTCTTAGGCCATTCATCACCCATCCGTACGTCCATTTCATACATGCCCAAGGGGTGGACCTTTTCGCCACTGAAGCCTATCAATGGGTGATGATAAGGCATCAGCCTTGCTCTGCTAAGACCTAGGCTCTTGAAGCAAATCCAGAACATCACGTCTGCTGAGCTCCCCCCGTCTATGAGGATCCTCCGTACCTCGCACCCATGCACCCTTATTGTTATGACCAGTGGGTTGTCATGGGGGGATAAGATACCCTTGAATTCGAGTCTGTAAAACCCCACTACGAGGGTGTCCATGTCTACCTTCTTCCTCTTCTGCACTGCATCGGAAGAAGTTAGATTCACAACTTCAGGCTTGGCCATTGATATGGCCTCTACTACATGAGCCTTCCTATCGGCTACTTCAGAGTCACCTCCTGCAAATCCCCCACATATGGTGCTAACACCAAAGGAGATCGTACCGACCCTCTTCACCGGGTGTTGTCATCTTTTGGCGGAAGATCCGGGTCATCTTCGTCATCTCCTTCTGAATCATCGTATCTTCTGGCCGGGACATTGCTCCGACATCTATCATCTCTTCTTTTCTTAGGGTCATCTCTTCCACCCTTTGGAGCCTTACCATCCACATACTTCCTCAGCTTGCCAAACTTTAACATCTTCTCAATCTCATCTTTTAAAGCGAAGCATCTATCCGTGACATGGCCATGATCCTGATGGAACTCGCACCATAGGTTTTTATTCCTCTTATGTGGTGGTGCCTTCAGTTTCTCTGGCCATCTCAGAGTTCAGTCAGTCTTAATCTCATTGAGGATGTGCTCGCAACTCATAGTCAGAGGAGTATAGTGAGCGGACTTGTCATCTCCTGACCTCTTCTTCCCCTCTTTCCTGGTCTGGGACCTCCCAGTGCCACCGCGGTTCTCCTCCTCATACTTAGCGGCCATTTCCTCTTTCGCATTCATTACTTTCCCTGCGGTTGCCAACAGCTCTGCCATAGACCTAGGGGGTCTTCTGCCAGTTTCCCCAATAGCTTCCCCTTCTGGAGGCCTCCTATAAGGGCGGTCATGGCTATGTTCTCTTCATAATCCTCCACTTCCAATTTCTCTTTGTTGAATCTTGCTATGTAGTCTCTTAGGCTCTCATCCTTGGCCTGCTTGACATACAGCAGGTGTGTGGTCTTCTTTTGAGGACTCACCCCAAAGCAGAATTTGTGGATGAACTGCTCAGCCAAGCCTTTGAAGTTCTCAATTGAGTTCTTCGAAAGGAAGGTAAACCAACTGTGCGCAGCCCCTATCAAGGTCCCCGAGAAGGCCCTACACTTCATCTTATCAGGTATCGAGTAAATGTCTGCTGCTGACTGGTACATCTCGATATGGTGTACATGATTGGTGCTGCCATCATACTTGGGAGACACTGCAGGAGGCTTGAACTTAGCTGGGGTTGGGAACCCCACTATCCTAGCCACAAATGGGGAGCCCTCTGAGTAACCCCTTTGTAACGGGTCCCTACTTTTAATGAGGTCTCCTATCCTCTCCTCAAGGCGTTGGATGGAATCATTCCAGGGTCTTTTGTCATCAACTTGACCGAGGTTATCCCCTGCCACCTCCCTGCGATGGACATAGGGTTCGCCTGCCACGACATGTTGGTGGTTGACCTCTTCCTATTCCCTGCCTCTTCTTTCACAGGGTCGGCCTTGGTTTGGCCGACCCTGCCTGTTCCCTCTCTGAGAGCCTGCTGCGCTCCTTGACCTCGACAGCCTCTGTCTTAGGTCATTCACCGGGCCCAGTCTCTCGAAGGCCGACCCTCTGCTCAACCTATCAAAGGCCGACCCTCTTTGTTGGGCCTCTTCACCTCTTGGGCCTACACATCCTTGACTTTGCCTAAGAGGCCGTACAGTGTTATTTGACACCTCATACGGCTCCCAGCAGTCTTTTGGGGCTTCTTCAGCTTCTAGGTCATCATACCTGTCCTCTGGGCAAGGGTTTCCCTACCTCCCCAGGTGCAAGCGCCTAGGGTCAGCAATGTCCCGTCTCCGCTGCAGTGTAGGCTGGCCCTTCATTGGCGCCTAGGGTGGTCCCCTAGCATCAGGATGAGGCTGAACTGCCGTCGGAGTGATCATGTCCGGTGAGACACCAGGTGGCCTTATCATAGTTTGACTTAGCTGAGCAAATTGCTATTGCATGGCTTGTTGTGTTGCAGCTAAAGATCTCAAGGCTGCTGCTACCTCCGCCATTTCGGACTAGGGGGCGCCTGATTGGAGCTAGACCCTCCACCCTCGGGCGGCGGAAGTGGCGGCGATAAGTCTGGTGCCATATGTTAACACTATAGAGCCTAAGTAGATGATTAGCTTAGTACCTCACAGGACCTCTTTCAATGGTGAAACAGCTCCGCGATAGCGGGAGGCCTGGTTCACCACCAGAGTCTCCGGTGAGGTTAAGCAGAAAAAGAGGAAGAGATAGCTTCTCATTCCCACAGACGGTGCCAAAATGATGATGCCAGAGTCAGCACCACCAGATAAGGTGTTTTCAAGTTCAATATAAGAATAACAATGGCAGCACAGCTATATAAAGAGGTAAGAGAATGAGATGAGGGCAAGAGGATAGGGCACCGGCATATAAGTGGTTCAGCCAATCTGGCCTACGTCCACTGTGAGTGTGTGTGAGTAATATCACTGAATGAAGGCACTAATGGCCATGGATACAATCTCTCAAGCTTTCTCTCTCTACTGTGTATCTAGATAGAGTTTTTGCTAGGGTTGAATATCTGGGATCCTTTTGCAATGTAGGGGATGACCCCTGTATATAGTACCTAGGGGGTGTAATGTACCCCCCATGCATGTAATGAGCATGGGTGTGGTAACCTAACCAATGTGGGAATGCCATCTGTCACTGTCACATATAGAGAATGATGATGCAATATTCTCCCCACGTGTGGGGAATAATCTTGTTACAACTGATTTGTGTCAACGTGTCTTTATCTGGATGCCAGCAGGTGCTCGTCCATCGCGCCTGGTATATGACCTCGGCCTTGGTGAGGCCAAGGTTGGTGAGTCTTGATACCTGTTCAGTTCGAGTGATCCATGGAGGTCTCGACCTGATCCTAGCCGAGACAATGGGCAGGATCTGCCTGATATGAGGTTGATCTGGTGGTGTCCTACAGGCTCGGCTTTCGTATGGCCGAGGTTGCCATTTCAAGTTATATGCGAGTGTTGTTGATCCTTATGAGGTCCCTTGGAGAGGCTCATGGTAGTGTCTGCCTGGGCCAACCTTGGTCTGGCCGATGGGTGATATCGCATGTCCAAGACATGCCCAATGTCGGCCATAATATCGGCCGAGGTTGGTGTCTCTAGGCCGAGGTTGGTGTCTCTTGGCCGAGGTTACACTTGGGGCATATCAGGAATTAAAAACCATATTATTTATAACAATGTATAAATAAATGGTTTTGAATTGTGTTGAAACTTCGTTTATATGGAGTATATAATACAACTCGCAGTGCGACAATAACGTTTGTACTAGACATTTGAAAATCATAAAAATACGTTATATAATCAATCCATTTCAGTTGGTTTCATTGTTTTGTGGAGCGAAATGGTTGAATGTTGTGGAAATGGTCTTGTGATGATACTAGAATATATATTTATTACAAATTATACCAATCTTGACAGTATTTGTGAATTCAAAATGTGATGTTTTATGAAATAAAAACTATTTATATTTAAAACAACATTTAGAAATTTTAAAATAAAAAAATAAGCAGAAAATTTTATTACAAAATATAGTAAACAAAGTTCTTTGAAAATCTTGCATGTGAATTCTAAAAATATTTTTAAACTGGAATGTTTTGTTCGCATCCACTTATTTTTCAACTCATCCCACCAATGTACAATGAACAACATACTTTATATCATTTAAATTATCCTTATAAAATTATTCCTCTCACCAAACATAAACTCAAAAATCTCTATGTAACTCTTCTGTGAACTCTATGTAAAAAAAAATATTCTTTGTTCTTTTAAATAAAAAAGAATAAATAATTCAATAGATACAATTGTTATAATAAACAAGACCGAATAAAAAAAAGAACTGAAAAACGTTATTTTGGGGTTTTAGTAATAAAAACAAGGAAGGAAAAAATGATCAATGAAAATAGTTTTTTTATTTTCTTTATTATAAAATTTGGATAAAAGAGGTGGAAAATAGTTTTTTATCTTTTTAATAAATAAAAATCAAGACAAGAAAGAGAAAAAAATAATTTTTTTAATAAATAAAAGTTGGGAAAAAATGGACAATAAAATAACAAAAAAAAATACGTTTTTCATAATTAAAAAATGATCTAAAAATGAATAGCTATTTTTTTGTTTTGTTTTCTTTGATATATAAAGTTTTTGTTTATCTTAATAAATTAAAAAAGTGGAATAAAAAGTATTTTCTTCAATAAATAAAAATTGTAATGAAAAAAAGAAGAAAACAAATAGTTTATGTTATTTTTTATAAATAAAAATTCGGTTAAAAGGAGAAAAATACTTATTTCAAACAAAAAGTTATTTTTTCATTAAAATACTATTATATTTATGAAAAATGGATTTATTAATTTTTAAGAATAATTTATACATTTTATGGAGTGTCTTAAGTAAATAAAGAAATTATACCTCAATAGTTTACATTTGATAACGTAAATTGTACCTTGATGTTTATTTTTTGTTTTGATATATTGATCTTTTTAATTGGATGTGTATTGAAATGGATGTGAATATGATATCAATTTTTGGAAATAAATGTTATTTAGGAATAGTATATAAATTAAAATCCAACTAGTTGGATATTTTTAATATTTGTTGGAGTGTGTGAGAAATTGATGAAGTTATAATCTCGACTCAAAGTTGGTTAGGAAGGCAATTCAGAATCCCGCCTAACCTAAGGGGTGAGTCACACACAAATAGTAATATTTAGCGAGGTCAGGTGAGGTAAAATGAATATTTTCCAAAGTAGAGGTGAATTAACTATTTAGGAGGATGTATTTAAGATTTTTTTAAAAATAACAACTAATTTAATTGCATTTGACGAACTATGTTCTAACTACATTTGAACAATCAACTTCTTTACATAAATAACATTTGGAACAATAATTAAACTTCCCACCCATTATACTAATCAAAACAACTAATAAAAGAAACTACATCAAAATAGAGAAAATATCCAAAATGCTACTGTGTAGTAAAATACTAAAAATAAGCCTCTTTATTCACATCATTCTCCCCCACTAGAAAAATCTTGTACCAATCATAGGAAATAAACAGCAAGAAAGAAAGGCAATCAGTAAAGAGAACCCCCACTACAAAGAAAAGTCGTCCTCGAAAACGACCCTCGTACTTGTTTTCAAAAGGTCCACGGAGAATAGGCATACAAACCAACCACGATCAGTACACAAGAACTCGATCCCACAGTCCCATGATGAACCTCATCAATGCTAAGGCGATAAAAACTTCCTCCGAGCGAATATCAAAAGCTACCAAAAATGGATCCACATACCCACCACCTACCACATCGTATCTAATCACCACCTCAACCTAAGAGAGATAACCCTCGATCAAACCCCATCAAAATTATCATATCCATTCCAAAAGATTGGGAAGAAATATCTTAACTCAATTGTTTTCGGTTCGCAAAAGTGCGTGCGAGTCTCCCAACCCATCCTCGATAAAAATTTCAAACAAACCCCCAATACACATCGCCATTTTGTCTTTTCTAATCCTCGTTTGCAATAAACTGTCTTGGGAAGGGATCTGTTATTATTAATTTTACTTGAATGGGTGCGTGAATGAGGGATAATGATTGGGTGGAGCCACTAATCTAGAACTTTCAACCGGTAATCTAGAATTGGGCCTCGGGAGTCAATTAGGGAGGAAGTGTAATTTTTTTGAAGTTTGGGTTCTAAAAAATTATTGTTAAAAGTGGTGGGTTAGAGGATACGTGGGAGTGAAAGGTACGGTGATGGTGGTTTGTGACCGAATAAGTTTTTATTGGGTGGTGGTGGGGGGGGGGGGGGGGGGAGTTTTATAGGGTTGGAGGTTGAAAGTGAACTTTCACGACCTTTTTGTATTTTGAAAAATACAAAAAGATTTTTGAATTTTAAGAAAAAATCGTAAAATTTCTATCTAACTAAGGAAAACTCTTTTTTCATTTCTCATGTTTTTGTTAAAAAAACGAAAATCTTGTATTTTTCAAAATTTTGCAGAAAACAAAACTCATTTTGGATTTTTTGAAAAATATATCATAATGAAAAATACAAATATAATGCTAGTACACACTAGTATTATGCTAGACAACAAGTCTTAACTCAATCATTAGGATAGGAGGAGTATCCCAAAGGAGATCACATCCTATGAAAAAACTCTATCAAAGTTTGCGAAGTCTCAACTAAATACTCTATTTGCCCTCGAAAACTCTCAAAATCTATCAAGTGATATGTGGGAGCATGCAGATTAACATGTGTGGGAGTGATTATGGGAACTCGTGTGCAAGAAAACTTGGCAAAACATTTTTCATCACTTTAGAATTTTTACAAGATGGTTGACTTACAATACTACTTGAAATAACTCATAAGCATAACACACGGTCTTTGCAAAATCACTAAATAATAATATTTGATTGTAACTAGTCCAAATATGGTGTCCCAACCTCGGTATCCACTAATCAGCCTTCAGCCTTCAGTCTTCACTCGTGATCCTTCTGTGTTCACACGTCATCCATATAAATTATCTCTCCGTAATAAGTGTAACTCACAAAGGTTTAAAAGGATTCACAAAAATATATTTGGGGATGGCTTTGTGAATCAAAAGTGTTTTATAAAACAAATGGGTGAAACCCTTTGCAACAGATGTGCAAAATTTATTTCAGCAAACGTCCTGCAAAATTTTGAAATGAAACATATACTTATAGCTCATGCACAAAATTTGAGGGAGTGGTTCATTCGAACAAAAATGATGCTCATTCGAGTGAGAAAGGAATTTCATTTGAAAGAAAATAGAGTTCGTTCGAATGAGATTCCAATATCGTTTGAACCAGCTTCAAACGAATTCAGATAGTAGGCCCTCACTGTATGTTCATTCGATGTAGATAGCAGATGACCCTTCTAACTACTTGGCAAAGTCATTCGAACAAGAAGCGAATCCCCTTTAAACGAGGTTAAAAATATGTTTTTTCAATTAAAAATCTAGTCTCATTTTTATAAAAAATAAAAATCCCATATAAATCTTATGAAAATATTTGAACACGTGCTTATTTATACCTTTGTGGGATGCAAAGAAGTCTTCAATCTTGTATTCGATTTGCCATGACGGTATGTGACGTTTTGCAACAGGATACGCTAAACTAGCCATGGTGGACATAAAACAAATGGCAAAACCTAAGCTCAACTAATGACCCTTACAAATCTCCCCCTTTGTCTATTTAAATAAAAAATTATACAAACCTAACTGAAATTAAAATTACATAAAATATCCCCAGAAGTGACAAAATATCCTAATAAGATTATTTATCTTCATTGTCATCTTGATCTTCTCTTGGAGTTCTTTGACTTCGTTCGGTGTGTCTTGATTTTTGCATAAGGTACCTACACACATGAAGCAAATAAAAATACACCGTGAAATATCGAGTTCAAAATAGAAAACAAAACTCATAAATAAATAAAGCAATCTCCCCCATAAATCGAACTCATCATTAAATCAACAAGTCTCCCCCTTAATCTGTTCTCTATGTTTTTGTACGAAATAGACAAAGGAGTAGAAATATAAGCACGAATTTCAAAGCATCACGTATAAAAGAAGATGATGATGCTGAAATCTAGCACCACCGGATAAGTGATGATGAGCTCAAACAATATTAACCATGGCAGCCATAAAGATGTAAGTGTATAAGTGTGTAGAAGGAGATGAGTATAAGAGGAATAAGACAATGATGTATAGTGGTTCAGCCAATTAGGCCTACATCCACTGTGAGTGTGTGATCCACTAAGTATGGGCACTAATGGTCTTGGATACAATGCACATAAGCTCACTTTCTCTCTCTACTGTGTGTACAAGTAGAGTTTTTGCTAGGGTTACAATTATCGATCCATCTCCCCTGTAGGGTTGTAGGTGACAAGTATATATAGGTCTTGGGGGGTGTAATGTACCCCCCAAGTATGCATGATGCATCTGGATGATGATCTAGCCAATCCCCTATTGACACCTGTAGATGCCAAATGATGACATAATATTCCCTCACGTGAGGGTGTGATTTTGTTATAATGGTCTCCCATGTGCCATGTGAGCCTCACGCGCACTGTTCCACGCGTCTCCCAAACCACGCGCTGTGATGATGTCACCCTCGGCCTTTGATATGAGGCCGAGGGTAAAGTTCCTTCCGGCAATGAGTCTGGCATAATTTGGGCCTCGTACTATCGTACCCTCGGGGGGTCGTCCGGAGCCTGATGAAGGGTCGGCCCCTCCTGAGGGGTCATCCGGAGCCTGATGAAGGGTCAGACCCCTGAGGGGTCGTCTGGGACTTATGAGGCACAGGGTGCCCTCGACATGGCCGAGGGTATATACGGGTATATCAATCACCCCCCCAGCCCTTAGCCCTAGATGATGCTGAGATGGCTGAGGGATAATGTTGCTTTTGAGACCAAGTGTATGGTCTGTTTGATGAGTGACACCTGTCAAGCTGATGTGACAGCTGTCAAATTTTTATCAAATGTCATTCCAGTTTTCAAGGCGCGGCGACTGCATACTGCTTGGGGCTTTGTGCCCTAATGATGTCCTCCTCGTGGACTGTGCTTTGGCTTGGTTAATGGGCCCACTCATTACTAAGGTATATAAGCAATTTTTGAAACCATTCATTCTCTTCTTCTTCTTCGTGCCCAAGCTCTCTCTCTCTCTATAGATTTCCAACAGACAAACCTCCATTTCTGTAAATTTTAGCATTTCGAGTTTGGCAGTCTCGCTCTTCCCTCTCAGGTAATCCCTCTGCCGTAGTTTCCTTTTTTCCTTTATTTCTTGCTTGCTTTCTTGTTTTAGGCTTATAGGTTAGGATTTTCCTTAGGGTGTTTCATAACTTTTCCAGCGACTGGTTCTTGAGTGTTCTTGATTAAAACACTTGGTTTCTTTTGTTTCAATCCAAAAATCCAGTTTGGTCAATTGCAAACTTATTTGTAGTTAGCTTAGAAATTCATCCAAGTGTAGGGTCTCCCCCTTAATGCTTAGGAGGCTTTACAGTTTAGCTGAGGAGATCCCATCCTTGAGAGAGAAGCTCTTCGTAGAGATTAGGCAAATAGAGGAAGAGGAGGAGAGGAGATGAGGGGCCGACCCTAATTGGGTACGACCCATTTTTCCCACTCCTCTTGCCACAATAAGACCCTCTAAGTCTTGTGGGTCGTCTTGTCGTCCATTCGAGAGTTATTCGAGTGAGATGGATGAGAGAGTGTCGTCGCCAATTGGCGCTGGACCTTCTGGGAGAGGAGAGGCGTCTGACCTAAGCCTAGGATGACAGGCCGAGGGTATGGTTACTTCCGAGTCTGTCTCTGTGACAACTCTATCTCCACATGCCTTCCAGATGGCTTTTCCCTTAGGGCCTCTGACAGGTGATGAGGCCGAGGCCAAGGGTGAGGGGGATGAGGATGATGAGGACACAGATGAACCAGTTGACACATCTCATGCCTCATCTTATATTTCCTCAGTCAGGGATCGTGGCCTCCTTCTGTGGAGGCATGCATATGGTGTTCCTCCCACCATATCTATGAGGGTTCCCTCTGAGGACGAGAGGGTCTTTGAGGGTGAAGAGGGAGAGATAGCGGTGTACAAAAAGATGTTCAAGGTAGGTTTCAGACTCCCTTTACATCCTGCTGTCATAGATATTTTATCAGCCCTCGGCATTGCCCCCTCTCAACTTCCACCCAACTCTTGGAGGACGATCCTTGGTTATGTCTCCTTGTGGAAAAACTCTTTCACTGATGAGCCCTTGGCCGACGTATTCTTGGCCTGTTACAATATCACCTCCCCATCCAAACAGCCTGGGTATTATCACCTGGGAGCGAGGAGGTCTGATAAAAAACTTCTCCATGTGTCACAAACCTCCAACCACGATTGGAAGAAGAGATTATTCTTTGTCTTCGGAGAATGGGAGTTTTTTATCGAGGCACAACCTGTAGCTGATGGTCCCAGGGTCCCCAGAAGATGGTCTAACCCTTCAATGAAGGCCAGGTCAGACCCCAAACTTAGTCTAGAAGAGAAAGATATAGTTAAATATCTGAGAGGACGAGGGAGAGGGAGTGAAATTCCAAAGTTTGAGGATCTGATGACCCCTTGGTTCCTCAAGGAAGCTGGTCTGAGGGTCGTCCCCCTGACAGAACTATGTGAGTTATATTATTTTTTCCATTCTTTACTTTTTTCAAGTGTTTAATCATTGCCTCTGCATTTTCCTGACGTGTCATCCTCCTTTCAGGTTGTCCTACCGGTATATCGGACTATCTCTGGGAAATGACTGCTCCCAGTTTGTTGTCAGACTTGGCCAAGAAGAAAGGAAAGGAGCCTCAGCAAGCTCCGAGGAAGACGCAGACCCCAGGGCCGACACCTACTGAGCCGACCGTCTACAGGCAGAAGAGGAAAGAGCCCGAGGTCCCCGTAGAGCCTCGGCAAGGATCACGGACGAGGGCAAGGGTTGAGGCACTTGAGGGAACCGCCTCTTCTTCTAGCATGGGGGCCTTCTGGTCCCAGAACTTGGCACTTCTGAAGGCCGAGTCATCATCACTTATCACAAACTTGAGGGCGGTTAAGGCGTCAATGTTCTCTGCTCCCTCGACCGCCGACTATCAATTCTTGTCTAAGATGCCTTCGGCGAAGGTGTATGACTACGGTCTGCATGCCCTGGCTCAGGTACTTGTCTTGTTCCATTCCCTTAACTGCATTCTTTCACCAAATGTTTCCTCGGCTTCTTAACAAGTTGTTTTTCTTATGAAGTCTATTTGTGCTTTTACCTCGGCCACCAAGTGGATGGCGGAGAATCAGGAGAAATTTCATGAGGCCGAGAGGGCCATCCAACACGAGGCCGATCTGCAGACCGACTTAGAGACTGCAAGGGCTAAGCTAGAGAGTGCCAGAACTGAACATGCAAGGATTCTGGATGACCTTACGAGGAAGCACGACGAAGACCTGAAGGCCAAAGACTTGCTCATTAAGGAGAAGGATGAAGCCTTGACCAATCTAGGGATTCAGCACAAGACTGATCTTGAGGCGGCTATCAAGAAGGCCGAGGCCGATGTTGTGGAGGCCTACAAACTCTCAGATGAGTTTCAAGGTTTCGGCCTTGAATACTTGGAGAGGGGAATTAGGACGGCCTATCGATGGGTCGTCTTAAAGTTCGCTGATGCAGTGTCGTCCGTCCGCCCCGCTCTAGAGGCGGTCCAACTGGATGGCTCCTTGATTGCCGAGGCTCTAACCCAGGTGGAATCTCAGGTGCACATCGAGGGTGTCGGCACATCTGAAGACCAACCAGTCATGGTCGTTGAGGAGACCTCTCTTATTGATGTTAAGGCCCTGCCCTCTGATGTCGCTCCATATGGTGGTTGTCTGTAGCCTATACCCTCTTGATGTAATTAATATTTTTGTACTCTACTTTGTACTCTACTTTGTAGAACACTTTGTAATATTTCATTTATATCATCATCTCTCTTGTTGTCTTCCATATTTTTCTTTTGTATGATTTGCATTGTGAATTTCTTATATTATCACTAACCCCTTCCTCGTCTTTCTTGAGGTCAATGGTGGGGTCGTCCCCTCCCTTGACCCTCATTATAGGCCGAGGGTTCCAATAACTAAACTAATGGTTTTTAATTAAGTATTCCCTCATCTTTCTTAAGGTCAATGGTGGGGTCGTCCCCTCCATTGACCCTCATTATAGCCGAGGGTTCCAATAACCAAACTAATGGTTTTTAATCAAGTATTCCCTCGTCTTTCTTGAGGGCAATGGTGGGGTCGTCCCCTCCATTGACCCTCATCATAGCCGAGGGTTCCAATAACCAAACTAGTGGTTTTTAATTAAGTATTCCCTCGTCTTTCTTGAGGGCAATGGTGGGGTCGTCCTCTCCATTGACCCTCATTATAGCCGAGGGTTCCAATAACCAAACTAATGGTTTTTAATCAAGTATTCCCTCGTCTTTCTTGAGGGCAATGGTGGGGTCGTCCCCTCCATTGACCTTCATCATAGCCGAGGGTTCCAATAACCAAACTAATGGTTTTTAATCAAGTATTCCCTCGTCTTTCTTGAGGGAAATGGTGGGGTCGTCCCCTCCATTGACCCTCATCATAGCCGAGGGTTCCAATAACCAAACTAATGGTTTTTAATTAAATATTCCCTCGTCTTTCTTGAGGGCAATGGTGGGGTCGTCCCCTCCATTGACCCTCATTATAGCCGAGGGTTCCAATAACCAAACTAATGGTTTTTAATCAAGTATTCCCTCGTCTTTCTTGAGGGCAATGGTGGGGTCGTCCCCTCAATTGACCCTCATTATAGCCGAGGGTTCCAATAACCAAATTAATGGTTTTTAATCAAGTATTCCCTCGTCTTTCTTGAGGGCAATGGTGGGGTCATCCCCTCCATTGACCCTCATTATAGCCGAGGGTTCCAATAACCAAACTAATGGTTTTTAATAAAGTATTCCCTCGTCTTTCTCGAGGGCAATAGTGGGGTCGTCCTCTCCATTGACCCTCATTATAGCCTAGGGCCGTTCTCTGAAGATGTTTTCATCCGTACTAGAACTGATAAACACAGGATGAGGGGAAACACTAATATTTCTCATTAATTTTCCAAGTGTTCTGTTGGAGCGACTCCTATTACAATTATGGTCTATCAAGACCTTACAACACTACTGATAGTATTTTTTCAAATGATCTGCATTCCAGGGGTTGGAAAAGGGTTCCCCCTATAGGTTTTCTAGTCTATAGGTCCCAGGGACGACTTCATCGATGACCCTATATGGTCCATGCCAATTAGGATGGAGCTTGTTGGGCTTTTTCCAAGTCTTTTTGAGGACCAAGTCCCCTACTGCAATTGGCCTCTGTTTCACCCTCTGATTATAAAACCTTGAGGTCCTCTCCTGGTAGGCGGCCTGCCTTATCTCGGCGTCTTCCCTTCTTTCCTCAATCAGGTCTAAGTCGAGTCTCCTTTCTTCTGTATTTCTCTGGGTGTCATACGTTTGGACCCTATGAGTAGGAAACTCAATCTCGGTGGGGATGATGGCTTCTGAGCCATAATCTAGCATGAATGGGGTCTCTCCGGTAGAGGTCCTCACTGTCGTCCTGTATGCCCACAGCACGGCATATAACTCCTCGACCCATCTTCCTTTTGCCTCCTCAAGCCTCTTATTGATTCCATCTAGGATTGTCCTATTTGTAACTTCTGTTTGCCCATTGTCCTGAGGTCGGCCCGGGGTAGAGAATAATTGTTTGATACTCACCCTTTCACAGTACTTCTGTAGAGAGGTATTCTTGAACTGAGTCCCGTTATTCGAGATGAGGGTTTTGAGGAGACCATATCTGCATATAACATTTTTCCAGATGAACTGGAAGGTCTTCTGCTCTGTAATCGTGACCATCGGTTCGGCCTCTACCCATTTTGAGAAATAATCAATCGATACGATGAGGAACCGATAGTTATTGACTGCTCTTGGTAAGGGTCCTACGAGGTCGATCTCCCAAACTGCAAATGGCCATGGGGACGTAATGGAGGTAAGAGGCTAATGGGGTTGGTGAGGGATGGTGGAAAATCTCTATCATTTATTGCACTTTTTTACATATGCCGCGGCGTCTTTCCCCAAGGTTGGCCACTAGTACCCTTGGGTGATCACCCTCTTTGCTAAGGATCTTCCCCCAATGTGGATTGAGCACGATCCTTCGTGCACATCTTGCAAAATGGATGGGACCTCAGATGGGTGCACACACCTAAGTAAGGGGAGTAAAAATCCCTTTTTGTACAAGGTGTCCCCAATGACAGCGAACTTTGTAGCCCTGTATCTCAACTTCTTCCTTTCTTTCCTTGCTTCTAGCATCTCTCCCTCTTTAATGTATCTGATAAGAGGGTCCATCCATGAAGCTTCCTACGAAACATTTAGGCAATTTCTAAGTGTTCCCTCAGCGTCTTCAATAGTTAGCCGAAGAAAAATTTCCACTGGGATCGTCCTCCTGATGTCTATCCTAGTTGCCGAGGCCAACCTAGCAAGGGCATCAGCTCGACCATTATCGAGCCTAGGTATCCTCTTCAATTTCATTTCTCTGAAGACCTTCAGTGACGATCTCACCTTCTCAAGGTACCTTGCCATCCTCTCATCCTTGGCCTCGTAGGCCCCTAATATCTGATTCACTACTAGCCTTGAATCACTATGAACCAAAATTTGGCCGACACTAAGAGATATGGGCAAGGAGAGGACTGCTATCAAGGCCTCATATTTGGCCTCGTTATTGGAGGATTTAAAGTTGAACCTCAGGGCATACTCAATGTCTGTGCCGTCGGGTGATGATACTATTAACCCAGCTCCACTCCCGCTTTTACAAGAGGACCCGTCGATGAAGAGACTCCACACGGTGTGTTCGTCTGAGAAACTTCCCTCGGTGAGTGACCCCTGTCTAAAGAGATATCTTCCCTCTTCGTTTTCAACCATTTTCCTTCTAGCGGTGTTCGTCTCAGCCTAATCTGCAAGTGTGTCGGTGAGTCACCTTATCGGGTATCTATCTTCCCGAGGCTCTCACCCTCGGCTTCATCATCTTCCCAAGTAAACTCATCCACGAAGTCTTCCAATGATTTCCCTTTAATGGCCATCCTAGGCTGATACACTGTGTCAAACTCCCCCAGCTCTATATTCCAGGCCATTAACCTCCCTGATTTTTCAGGCTTGTGCAAAACCTGCCTAAGGGGAGAGTCAGTGAGGATGACCATTGTATGGGACTGGAAGTATGGCTTCATCTTTCTGGATGCCTGGATCAAGGCGTAAGCCAACTTTTCCATCCTTGGATATCTTTGCTCTGCCCCCTGGAGTGCCTTGCTGTTAAAATACACAGGCTTCTGTACTCCATCTTCGTCTCTCATAATGGCTGCACTGATGGCTGACTCTGAGACGATGAAGTATACATAAAGTCATTCACCCTGCACGGGCCGTGACAACAGCAAGGGAGACCCCAGGTATGATTTTAATTCCTTGAAGGCCTCATCACACTCTTCACTCCATTCGAAGGATTTTCTAAGAATTTTGAAGAATTTTAGACACCTTTCTGTGGCCCTAGATACGAACATGTTTAAGGCAGTAACTCTCCCTGTGAGCCTCTGAGCCTCTGAGCCTCTGAACGTCGATGCCTCTTTGGTTGACAATGAACCCCAAGAACTTCCCTGCTCCGACCCCGAAGACACACTTGGCCGGATTAAGCTTCATCTGGTATTTGTCCATCGTATTAAAGGTCCTCTCTAGGTATGCCACATGATCCTTTGCCTTCAAACTCTTAGTCAGTATGTCATCTACATAGACCTCCATAAACTTCCCAATTTGGTCTTCGGACATTTTATTTACGAGGCGCTGGTACGTTGCCCCCGCATTTTTTAGGCCAAAGGGCATGAACCTATAACAGTATGTCCCCTTATCAGTAATGAAGGATGTCTTCTCCGAGTCTTCAGGATTCATGAAGATCAGGTTGTACCCTGAATAGGCATCCATGAAGCTCATGAGCTCATGGCCTGCGGTTGCATCTACCATCTGGTCTATGCGGGGGAAAGGGAAGCTGTCTTTGGGACAGTGCTTGTTGAGGTCGGTGAAGTCCACACACATTCTCCACTTCCCGTTGGCCTTTGGGATAATGACTGCATTGGACAACCATTCAGGGTAGATGACCTCTCTGATAAACTCAGCGTCTTCTAATTTCTTGACCTCATCCCTAATGACCTCATACTTTTCTCTAGAGTAAATTATCCTCTTCTGCTTTACCGAATTCACTCCTTCTACCATATTGAGCTTGTGGCACATGATTTCAGGGTCAATCCCCGGCATATCTACATGACTCCATGCGAAGACGCTTCGTCTTCTCCTCAACAGTTAAATGAGGTCTTCCTTGATATTGGGCTTCATAGACTTGCCGACTTGGACTATTTTTTCGGGGTCATCCTCATCGAGGATGATGGATTCTACCTCTTCTGCGGCCTCTCCTTTCTTTAGCTTCGTCTCGTCTCTAGGGTCTAGGGTATCAATATTGTAAGTGGTTGTAGCCTTCTTGTGTGCCTCTCTTTCTTCAGCGGAGTTGTAGTAACATTCTCGTGCTGTCGTTTGGTCTCTCTGAACTTCCCCCACTCCGTAAGGGGTAGGAAATTTAATCATCTGATGGACCGTAGACGGCACAGCTTCAAACCCCTTTAGGGACACACGCCCCAGTATGACGTTGTTGTCCAAAAACACATTCTCATCCATCACAAAGAAATTGACCTTCTTGGTAAGCCATCTCGAACACTCGTCCCCCATCCTGACATCGGCCTCATACACTCCAAGGGGATGAACCTTTTCCCCACTGAAGCCAATCAATGGATGATGGTATGGGACGAGTCTAGCACAACTGAGACCTAAGGCTTTGAAGCACGGCCAAAACATTACATCTGCAGAACTGCCCCCGTCGACCAATATCCTCAGCACCTCACACCCGTGCACCCTAGTTGTGATAACGAGTGGGTCGCCGTGTGGGCTAGGAGGCCTTTAAAGTCCATTCTTGAGAACCCCACTATCAGAGTGTCCATATCAACCTTCTTCCTATTTTTCTGACTTGACCTCCAGAGAGGTTGAGTGTACCGTCTTCGTCACTGCCTTGGCCTCAGCCACATGGGCCTTCCTGTTAGCGACCTCAGACCCTCCTCCTGCTAGACTCTCGAAGATCATTCCCACTCCGAGCGAGATTATATTAAGCCTCTTGACAGGGCCTTGGTCGTCTCTCGGCGGGAGGTCAGGGTCGTCCTCATCATCAGAAGGGTCGTCCCCTCTTTTTTGAGGACCTTCTCTGCACCTTTGTCGACGTACTTTCTGAGCTTCCCTTCTTTCAGCATCTTCTCAATCACTTCTTTCAGAGCAAAGCATTTGTCTGTTATGTGGCCGTGGCCTTGGTGAAATTCGCACCACAGGTTCTTGTTCCTCTTATTGGGGGCTTCCCTCAACTTCTCAGGCCACTTCAGGGATCGGTCACTCTTTATTTCATTGAGAATATGTTCACGGATGACCGTTAGTGGGGTGTAACCAGCGAAGTTGTCGTCCGTAGACCTCTTCTTCCCCTCTTTGTTCTTCTTAGGGTATTTACCCCCACTAGCGCCTCCTTTTTCGTCTTCGTATTTTGCGGCCATCACCTCTTTGGCGTTCATCACCTTTCCTCCTATTGACAGTAATTCAGCCATCGTCCTAGGGGGGTCTTCAGCAAGCTTCCATAACAGCTTCACCTTTTGGAGTCCTCCAATCAGGGTTGTCATAGCTATGCTCTCCTCATAGTCTTCCACCTCCAGCTTCTCTTTATTTAATCTGTCTACGTAGTCCCTCAGACTCTCATTCTTCCCCTGCTTAACATAGAGCAGGTGGGTGGTCTTCTTCTGTGGCCTCATCCCAAAGAAAAAGTTGTGGATGAACCGCTCTACGAACTGCTTAAAGTTTTTAATAGAATTTTTTGGAAGAGACGTGTACCAGACATGTGCAGCCCCAGTCAGGGTACCAGAGAAGGCACGACATGTCATCTCATCTGAGATAGAGTATATGTCTGCTGCTGATTAATACATCTCAAATGGTGGACAGGTTTGGGGCTCCCGTCATATCTTGGGGTGACCACAAGTGGCTTGAACTTTGATGGCATAGGGAAGTTGACTATCTTCGCCACAAAGGGTGAGCTTATGGTGTATCCCCTCTGAAGAGGGTCCTGTCTTTTTAGTATATCGCCAATCTTATCCTCCAATCGCTGTATCGAGCCATTCCAGGGCCTCGTTGGGTCGGCTTGGCCAATGTTATCCCCTACCGCTTCTTTGAGATGGACTGAGGGTTCTGCCGCGGCTGGCCTGTGTCGGCTGTTTACCTCCCCCTGACTGTCGTCCCGTCCTTGGGGTCGGCCCCCATGGGGTCGGCCATCAACCGCCTCCCTTGTGTACCTCACATCACTCCTTGATCTAGATAATTTTTCCCTCAGGTCATTCACTGGGCCCAGCCTCTCAAAGGCCGATCCCCTGATCAGGCGATCAAAAGCAGAGCCTCTCGGGCGATCTTCAGGATTCTGCCTTCCACACTTCCCTCAGCTCTCTTGGAGAGGTTGTACGATATTGTTGGAGACCTCATACGGCTCCCAGCATTCTAGGGGGGCTTCCTCGCCCTTGCCTCCCCAGGTGTAGACGCCGGGGGTCAGTAACATCCCTACTCCATTGAGGGGGTGGCAGGTCTTTTCGTGGTGCCTGGGGTGGTCCCCTGGCCTCATGCTGTCCTGGAGCTGCTGCCGGAGTAATCATCTCAGGTGAGACCCCTGGTGGTCTTATCATGTTCTGGCTCAGAGCTGTGAACTGCTCCTGCATGATCCTCTGGCTCGCTGCCAGAGACTTCAAGGTTGCCGCCACATCAGCCATCTCAGACTGAGGTGGTAGCCGACTGGAACTAGGTCCTCCTTCGTCATCCGGTGGAGGGAGTGGTGGTGGTGGCATCTCTGGTGCCATGTGTTTGAGCTGTGAATAGCTGAACTGGAAAAAAGTCTGGTGAGCTTGAGAACCTTAGTGGGTCTCTTTCAATGGTGAAACATCTCCTCTCAAGGGGAGAACTGGTTCACCACCAGAGTGCCCAGTGAGGTCAAGCTGTACAAAGGAAGAGATGTCTTCTCGATCCCACAAATGGCGCCAAACTCATGATGCTGAAATCTACCACCACCGGATAAATGATGATGAGCTCAAACAATAGTAACCATGGAAGCCATAGAGATGTAAGTGTATAAGTTTGTAGAAGGAGATGAGTATAAGAGGAATAAGACAATGATGTATAGTGGTTCAACCAATTAGGCCTACATCCACTGTGAGTGTGTGATCCACTAAGTATGGTCACTAATGGCCTTGGATACAATGCACATAATCTCACTTTCTCTCTCTACTGTGTGTACAAGCAGAGTTTTTACTAGGGTTATAATTATCGATCCATCTCCCCTGTAGGGTTGTAGGTGACAAGTATATATAGGTCTTGGGGGGTGTAATGTACCCCCCAAGTATGCATGGTGCATGTGGATGATGATCTAGCCAATCCCCTGTTGACACCTGTAGATGCCAAATGATGACATAATATTCCCTCACGTGAGGGTGTGATTTTGTTATAACGGTCTCCCATGTGCCATGTGAGCCTCACGCGCACTGTTCCACGCGTCGCCCAAACCACGCGCTGTGATGATGTCACCCTCGACGTTTGATATGAGGCCGAGGGCAAAGTTCCTTCCGGCAATGAGTCTGGCCTAATTTGGGCCTTGTACTGTTGTACCCTCGGGGGGTCGTCCGGAGCCTGATGAAGGGTTGGCCCCCTGAGGGGTCGTTCGGATCCTGATGAAGGGTCGGCCCCTCCTGAGGGGTCGTCTGGGCCTTATGAGGCGCAGGGTGCCCTCGGCAAGACCGAGGGTATATACGGGTATATCAGAAGATATCATCAAAAAAATATAAAAATGACAAACATTCAATGATAATCTTAAAAGCTCCACAAACTATTTTCAAAATTTTTGAGTAAATTTTTTTTTACAAAAATAACTCACCATGAATCAACACAAAAATACCTAAACGGAATGTAGGGGAGTGAACATATTCTATATGTCAATCAACGTAGACAAACATAACATGTGTGCATAAAGTATTGACACACCACTAATGAAAGATCTTAAATCCTACCTTAGGTGTAAAAATCGTGAACTCATGTGAAATTGACTTAACCTAATCAATAAATCAGGACGGTAAGTGATTTTCATATCAATGAAGCCCAAAAATTGCTAATATTTTTTTGATTTTTATAGTATATGCAAACCCATTGATCTTCGACTTAACTCTCTCAAAATCTCACAGGTAGCAATTATACTTTCAATTATTTTAAGAAATTAGTTCTCATTTTGAGCAAAGCATCAACGTTCAAGAAAATTCTTTAGGACTTCTGTTTTTATATGCCTCTAATCTTTTTGGGCTCTTTTCATTCAAATGGTGCCATTTCAAGTAAAACTTTGTCTTTCGTAGCCCGATTCCATTTCTTAAAATATAACAAATTTACAAGAAAAATGATTTTTTTTAATTCGGGGAATGGTTTTTACATGCACTACTTTTTATCATCTCATTTTTCACATTTGGTTCGTCTTAAGAAAAATTGATATGAAAATACTATGATCGACATGTACTCATGCTCGTGTGAATTAAAGGAGACAAGGAGCCAAACATGTAAAAAGACATCATCAAATCACATCTTAATGACTTCACATATTATAAAGCACAAATAAAAAATGATGTTACATCTCAAAAGGCTATAAAATATACACGTGGATATGGAATGAATCAGTAGCTCGGACATCATTAATGTTCATCCACATATGCTGTAAATAAATACAAAACACGTTTTGTGTTTTTCAAAAAATTTATACAAATAAAATCTTGTTTCCTTACTCAACTTTTCCTTAAAAAGTGATATTCTTTTTGTGTTTTTAAAAAAAATTCTGAAAATAAAACTCTTTTTTTGATTTTTCAAAAAATATGTCAAAATTAAAAATAAAAGTATAATGATAATAGAGACTAGCAATAGGGATATAATATATGAGCATTAAAAAGACCCTCCTCTAGAAAAAAAGTCATAACCCCAATCATTAGGCCCACATGAGTTCTCCAAAGGAGATGACATCCTACAAAAACCTCCATTAATTTTTGTAAGGTATTGACTAAATACTCTACTTGCTCTAAAAAATGCTCAACATATCTTAAGTGATATGTGGGAGAATGAATAGTAACATGTGTTGGAGTGATTGCGGGAACTCGTGTGCGAACAAACCGGGCAAAACCTTTTTTAGCACTTTATAAATTTTACACGATGATCGACTTATAATACTACTTGAAATAACCCACAAGCATAAAGCGTAGTCTTTGTAGAATCTCAAAAGAATAGTAGTTGATCCTAATAATTCCGTAAGTGGTGTCCCACCCTCGGAAACCACCGATTAGCCTTCAACCTTCAGTCTTTAGATGTGATCCTTGAGTTCACCAGTCATCCGTAGAGATGATCTCCCCACAATAAGTGTAACTCAACAAGGTTCTAAAGGATTCATAAAAATATATTTGGGGATGTGTTTGTAAATAAAAAGTGTTTTATAAACCAAAATGAGTGAAAATATTTGCAACAGATGTGAAGAAATCATTTTTGTAAAAATACCATGAACTTTGGAAATGAAACTAATATTTGTAGCTCGTGCGTAAAATTTGAGGCGACGGTTCATTTGAATGAAAATTATGCTCATTCGAATGAGAAAGGGATTTCAATTGAAAAAAAAGAGTTTGCTCGTTGAGATTCCAATCTCGTTTGAACCATCTTCAATCGAATTCAAACATTAGGCCCGCGGTGGATGTTAATTCGATGTAGAGATCAAACGACCCTTGTAACGACATGGCAAAGTCATTCGAATGAAAAGCTAATCTCGTTTCAACGAGGTTAACAAAATTAATTTTTTGATTAAATATCCAGTCTCATTTCTATAAAAAAATAAACATCCCAAATAACTCTTATGTATAATTTTGAACACAAGTTGATTTATACCTCTGTGGGATGCGGGATAGTCTTCAATCTCAGAGTCGGTTTGTCGTGATGGTATGTCAAATTTTGTAACGGGATATGCCAATCTAGCCATGGTGAAAATAAAACAAATAACAAATCCTAATCTAAACTATTTACCTTACAGAGTTTAATGTTTACAAATTGGGGATTTGATTTGGAATTGGATGATGAAACCCTAGAATTAGGTTGGTTTGGATCTTGGATGGAAGAAGTGTGAAAAGGGGTTGGATTTGGCAGTAAAGGAAGCGAATTAGGTTGGATAGACGGATTGATTGGATAAGGAAACGGTGCCATTGTCGACCACCGAAGTTGGGGTCGCGTGTGGGTCCTAAAGGTCGTGAGGGCTATTTCGGTGGGGCCTAGAGGTTTTTCGAAGGGATTCCTAACTTAGATCATCTTTTTGGTCACCGCAGTTGGGGTGGATATGGTGGGGGCATTTTTCTTGTTAGTAGAGGGGCGGAATGTGTGGAATTTTGGGTATTGAGATCAGGGTTTTGTGCCGGGGTGGGGGCGGAGTGAGTGCAGCTTATGGGTGCATCAGGTGATGGAAGGCGCACTTCAAGAGAATTAAATAGTGACTTGAGGAGACTTAAAACCTCCTCAAGACGATCGATTCATGAAACAACAGGCAGAGCCAACGAGGCTCTGATACCAATTAGAATAAATGTGCGTCAAGTGAAAAGAAAGAAGACGCTTCAATTCTTGTCTCAACCCTCTCTTAAAATCTTAAAATTATAAAATTCTCCAAATGAGGCTATAAGACAAGTATTTATAGCGGATATAGAAGGTTATTACTTGGGATACAAGAAAAGTACCTAATTTCATCTATGCCCTTACTAACCTTTAATAATTACCACCTATTATACTAATCAAAACAGCTAATAAAAAAATCACATCAAAATAGGGAAAATAACCAAAATCCCACTATATACGAAAATACTAAAAATAAGCCTTTTGATTCACATCATAATACTTCCTTTAAATGTTCATATACTTGAGATATATAAATTGGTACAATTATGGAACCCTTACTTATATCCAATTGAGATCAAAAAACATGATCACGAGGTTCACGTGGGCATGGGATTAGACATATGTGTTATTAAGGGTTGTTTCGGTTAGTGTATCTTAAAACAACTAAACTAAGAGAGAAAGATGTGTTTCTATATTTTATCCCAAACTCATTTATAGTCTTACTCTTTTTAAACTTTTTGTTAATTTTGCCCTTGAATTCTATTTTCAGTACATGGGATGTTGGTGCAGCCTCACCCCTGATTTCATCTTCCACTTCTCAGTTGTTTCTCTTATATGATGTAGGTGTCAAACCTACGTCCTTACTCTTTTATATTCCTATCTACATTTTTGTCTTGTTGGTTTATTAGTATTTATTTATATTTTGGAGAGTTTATATTATGTTGGGAAAATTATACTTCGTGTCAGGGATTTTATTAGTTTGGATCATTATGGTGTTAAAGATTTATGTTGGTTTATTCTATTGGGTATATCCGTTATTTACACATATTCGTTACTTTTTCGTATTCTTAAAATGGTACCCAATTATCCCGAGACCTATTTTATTTATTTTAGAGTTGATAAATCTATCTTAAATTTTATGGGGTGTCACAGTTAGTATCAGAGTATTCTAGGTTCTAGTGTCCTATGGATACTGAGTGTGTCCATCGTTCCACATTGCGTTCTCCCATTACATTATAACTTTACCTTTAAGATTTGTGCTCTGTATAATGATGACCACTTATGGGGTTTCACGTCATTGTTCCAGACAAACGGTTTGAATAAAGTCAAGTGTATAGGGAGGGTTCATTATTTTTATTTCCTTTGCGAGACATCCCACTCGTGAGCATGATGTCGATTGATATTTATGGACTATTAAACATGATACCTTTAATAAATGTTTAGTGTATGGTTGGAGAGGAAGTGATGTAGACTCACTGTATGAATAACTATAGAAATAAATTTTTGAGAGCTCATTAAGGCATCCGCATATTAGCCAATATGAGTATCTAACTATTTTAGCTCTACAAGATATGGATACAAAAGCAAAGATATACTTTTTCATATTCTCTAATCATTTATGAAGACTTGTTATGTTAGCCAATATTTGTGTTAACGATTCAGTTGACGTTATATGATAACCGTCCTTCACTATGTGTGCCTAGGTGGTACAAGTCATCCTTGTACATCCCCAAAATATTTTTAAGTATATTAAGGATGGATTTCCTAATATTGTCAAGGTTAGGTACACATTAGGTTCGAAAGACCACAAATGGTGTTCGGTTATCCCGAATCAGGGAGGACCTAACTTGCAGAAGACACCATCTTAGAGTAAACCCTAATAGAATCTAGAACAATAAAATTAGTGTTATTATGAGTATTATAGATAAGGGAAGCATGAAAAGTGGGGAGATGACAATGAGAATAGGGACGATGAGGAAAATCATAGCAGAACAAACCTGTAATAGCCCATATATTTAATGATTTTTGATTGTGGGATTAAATTAAAAATGGGAAATTTATTGGAAGTTAATCGGTGTTAAAATAAATATTTACTAGCGAGACAAGGGTTTGTATTTATTGGTGTGAATTATATTTAATATTACTTAGTGAATAAAGTAATATATGATTATGAATATATTAAAATTGTCCCAAGTGGAAAATACGACAGTTACAGTAATTTAGTCGGGATGCGCATGTCAGTCGTGTCGAGACTCAATTTAAGGAAATAAAACTAAATTTATTTTTAATTCATCCAAATGTTCATTTCGAGTGCGTCAAAGTGTCCATAAGTTTTGATATAGTCAGAAAAGTGTGCTCGGGGGTTTAGTTTGGGCCCCGGGGTAATTTTAGGCCAAGCCGGTACCCTAGAGGGGTATATTAGTCATTTATATTTTTGAGGAAGTAAGTCCCACAAATTTATGAGGTGTAAATCAGATTGGGAATGGGAGAATTTAGGGTTATATGAATCAAACTTTGAGAGGTTATAAAGGGAGGAAGAAGGAGAGCCCCGAGACAGAGTCCCAAGACCATAAAACACCACTCTTGCACCAGTAACAACACCATCGCGTAGATCGGAAGGAGAGGATCGCAATCACACCAATTATCTACAGAGAATCAAACTTCCATAACGAGGAAAGTATTTATCTTGCTTAATTCATGCAGGATATAGCATTTATGTTAGAATAGGATGTTCATTATATTAAGTCCATAAGTTTTGATGATTAAATTGAAGAATTAAATTACGATTTGGGTTGAATTAAGGTTAAGATTAGATCGTTTGTGTAGCATGATGAAATTAGATGATACTCCGATAATATAACATGAAGAAATCTGGCCTTATATAGCTTCTTGATTATATAAGATAAACTAGGGTTTTTCAGAGATAATCTTGAAATAATTTGATTTATGGAGTAACATTGATGATTTAATGATTCGTTTACATTAGAAATTGTTTATATATGTTGGTATAACGTTTAATATGATTGTTTGGGAGTGATTAATGGAGTTTTATATGTGTAAAAATGGTGAAACTCGTCACTGTTCAAAGTCAAAAGACAAGAAATGTAGGGGTGAATTGATTTAGAACTAGGCCGAATCGATTCGGCTGCCCAACTTTTGAAAAATTTCCCATTTTGATTAGAACTCGTTGGAAACAACCGAATTAATTTTAGGAATGAATTTTAAGAATAAACATAATTAATTTAAAATATCAGTATGGCAAGAGTGACCTTGAGTCTTAGTCATGTGAGAAGGATTTGAGGATAAAGATTAATTAGGTATAATTATGGGATAAAACCTAGCTTGGAGAATTCTGTAGTACCTTGAAGGTCCGGGGAGAACAATGATTTAGACCAGTAGGAGATGAGTGAGTTACTTACTGAAAAATTTCAAGAATAATTGGCACACTTTGAATGGTGAGGAATATTCGGAAATATGCGACGATAAGTATAATTAATGATTTGTCATACGTGGGATATTATGGGAATATATATATATATATATATATATATATATATATATATATAGAAACACACACACACTACATATGGGATTTATAATATAGGTCGGGAGTATGCCTATACTAAGGATAGAAATATATGGGTTGTGTGTATACATGTTGTATGATTCTTATGTGTAAGACATACCTACGCTGCTTGATATCGAGGGAGGTTTCGCGTAGTGGACGGTCTTAACACGAGAAGCCCATTGGGGGGATTTTAGACTTATACCCAAAACATAGGACCTTGGATACGTGTTATCTGAGAGTATGATAGTTTTGACAGTTGAATGGGACCGTAGGTATGTGCGTGACCCATTTGGTTGGGGACTATATTTACCTCCAATATATGTGATTTGTATTTATGGTTCGAGAGAAATACATGATCAACCGTCCTTTCTACAGTGTGTGATGTACCAGGGCATGATAGGAGAGTATGCATTCATTTCAGGTCTCATCCTAGGGGTACTATACTAGTATATATGCAATTAGAGTGAAATGTATATATATATATATATATATGTATGTATGTATACACTTGTGATTTAAATCTATTGTATATGATTGGTAGATGAGAAAGATTGTAATATCTAAATTAATTTAAATATGAGAGATATAAATCTAATTTGCGGAATTTGTAAATTTTAGATCGGTATGGATATCAATAGCTATTGTATGGGTAATACAGATAGGCACCAAGAGTTAGTCGGTGTGCTGATAAATTTAATTCGAACTAGTTACGCGGGGTAGCATAACTAGGATGGATTAGGAGTATACATTAGGCATATACACTAGATGAGGGGTGAAGACCTCAAGTGAGATCCGTGAACCTAACATGCATATAATATATGCTAATTATTCATTTTAAATACTTATTAAATTTTTAAATGTTTTTACTTAGGCTTTGACCCGTTTTACAAATCTATTTATTTTTGTAAAAACCATTTGAGGTCCCAGCCACAAGGAATCCCAACATAGGAGTTAATTTCTATGTTTTGTTGTTGCAGTTATTGTGGACGATTGTAGGTCCTAGTTTGATATATGCCTCCATTTTCTTACAGATCTGATGCACTCATTACTTTATCTCAATCAATCATGTTGCCCATTTTTCATTCGTAGTTGTTCCGGGGACACTGTACTTATTTTATTATTCAGTTGTGGATTTAGTTTTTATGGATTATTGTATTAGAGTTTTTGACTGGGGTGTTTACTCCAGTCATAATTTATTTGATTAAGTATTTCATTATTTGTGGCGTTGATTAATTTAGTATGGTGAATGAGATATTTAAATTGTTTATTTTTTTAAATCATTGCATGATAATAATGAAGATAAAATTTTACATCATCTTTTCAAATACTAGGTAGTTAGTAAATTTTAAAAAGTTTTTTTTACAGTGATGGTAAGAATGAACCAATCTAGATATTTTATTTTAATTTAATAAAGTCCTGATCAGCCAGTATTTAATTAAGCGGGGTATCACATATGATATCAGAGCATCAGGTTCTAGAGTCCATAGGATCTGTGCTGCTTATTAAGTTTCAGCTTAGCATTCTTTGATATGGAGACTTATTATATGGTTGTTATATTCCTCTACGTATGCGACTTATGTTCATCCTCTATTAAGTATAGTGATGTGATTCATAATTCGAGTTCGGTTGGACTTCATACACTAAACAATATAGGATGACCAGCAAAGGCCGTTGGAAGGATTATATGAGGAAAAATCACGATGGAAGCAATGGAACATTCTTGGAACAACGATCGCGATAGAAGTCACCATAATTATTTTTCAAGAAGGTGAAAATAGTATAATCACTCGGGAACAGTAGCTTCCCCAAGCACCATCGTATATAACAGTGGGGAGATTTCAGACTCAACTAGCATGGCTGGCAGGGGGGAGGGAGTCAAAAAGATGCTTTTGAAGAGATATTTATATGGATTCGGTATAAAGAGGAAATGTGATGGGATAATGGAAGGAGATAATCGAAAGACAATTATGTAGGGTAGAGTGCAATGACACCCATAATTACATTGTGGGTAAATATTTTTTCTCTTTGGAGCAGCATAGAGTCGTGAGAGTCAGTCACCAAATATGAAGGAGCTTAAATGGAATTAAACGAATAATTTGGGTGTGGTTTAACTCTAAGATCTTCCATCTGTTTTTCAGACAGAGATGCGAATGGAATTTCGACTTGAGTAGAATACACAAACGTGGGTGGGAAATCCAGCTAGGCTGACTAGTGTCGATGTCGTCAAGGGCATAAGTTTACAAATTACATTAACTCTTCCATGTGGAGCGATCCAAGAAGGTTGGATAATCTAGCCGAAGACCCAAACTTGATTAAACGGTGCTAGTGAAGCACCACAAGAGAGTATAACCACTAGGGGAACCCTTTAAATGATACAGATCGATGAAATTCCTACCCAGAGAGGGTGGATTCAATCAGGGCCATCAAGGATAGCAACGAGGTCTAGAGGTTAAGTGGAACCAAAGGAACAAAGGGGGTAGCAATCGAGGCCAAGACTACCCGATCTGAGGGAAGGATGCCCTGACCTGATCGGTGGGGCCAGAGACAAGGGGATGACACGAAAACGTGTCCTATGGGTGGAGAATATGACTAATTGTATTAAACTAATCCACAATAGGAAAGTAAGGCCAGTGTTACTGTGAAGGTATATTGGAATGTTGCCAGTGGGACACAATAGTAGCAGGAGCGAGCTTTCCAGCGGGAGAATTGGGCTAAGAGATTTAGGCCCAAAGGTTACCAACCCGAGGTATAAAGGGTTCATCTAGGACCAGTGGAGTCCTTAGTAGTAGTAGAATCCCATTTCGCAGAGTCGGTAGGACCAAGGGAATAATGGAGAAGTCCAGAAGGGCCATGACCATAGGTAAAGAGATTTTTAGGTCGATGTCTCACTGGTGGGTGTATAAGACATAAAAGAAAGGATTACCCAAAGCAAGGTAAGGGGACTACATGATGAGATCCTAGACGTACACCCATTGTAACAAACCGTGGGTCAGTTCCGGTGTGATAATTACGTTCAGGGACTTGAATATTAGGCAAGGGAGTTGGAAAAAGGAGTTAATATTTTTTTTTCATCCTTACGAGTACAGGATTAGTTCGGGTGACATGAGTGAACCACAACATATGATTGTTAACACTACAATTTGATCAAGAGTCGAGTTTAGTGGGTGCATTCGTGGTATCAGCCTTATAATGAATACATTTACCTTTGGGTAGCGGGACTTTTTGGTGTCGGTTGTAGGGGAGCAGGTGTGTACACTAAGAGGATATTTATATTGTGTAATTAGTGTGACTACTTTTGAGAGTTATGAAGGTAAAATTTATTATGGCCATTTGTAGTTACCGAATACCAAAGGTTTGAGTGATAGTAGGTTTATGATAAGGATATCATATTTGTTATTATAGGGTGAGATATATTATTTTACGAGGCATCACCTGAAAGAGGGTTGGGCCTACTTATATAAATTATATTGTATATTGGACTTCAGTGAGCATGTTGTCTTGTTATATTTTATCCCGATGTGTAGGGACTTCTGGCTGATGTGATTCACGGTTCTTTGTGTTTATTCTTAAGTAGATAGATATAACTCATTATTTATATAACGTTGAGAACTTGTGATAGTAAGAGCGCCGCATTGTGCATCATCTTTAGTGACACGAGAGAGAACGAGTAGACTTTTTATGTTAGCAAGCGGGACTTTGGGGGTAGATGTTATGTACTGAGGGCCTAACAGATCTTGATGACCGAAAAGATTAGAAAGTAGTGTATCGGGGGGTTTCTTATTTGGATTTAACATTACGAGACATCCCACACACGAAACCTAGCGAACTTTGGAGGTTGAGAGAAGTTTGGTCCTTAGGACTCGGGTTTAGTATCCTAGTTATTGTATGTATAGGTGATTATAGCTTGGAGTTAATAGTTATATTACCATTTAAGGCTGGTAGAATCTAATAGACCTTGATTTTAGCATCCTTGATTTTAGCAAAAGTTGGGTGCAGTATCTCCCACTGGTGGAGTTTGCGTACAATGACTCCTATCAGTTTACGATTGCCATAACGCCATTCTAGGCGTTATATAATAGACCTCATCATTCGCCCGCTTGTTGGCTAGAGGTGGGGGACAATAAGCTTCTCAGGCTAGAGTTGATTCAAGATACTTAGACCAGGATTGAGATGATTCGAAGATGTATATGGGTAGATCAGGACAAACAAAGAAGAGGGTTAAGCCGAGCGGTTCCTATAAGAGTATAATGTGGGTGACCAAGTATTACTACAAGTATCTACTAAGAAGGGGATAATGAGAGTTAGGTAGAAAGGGAAGTTATCACCGAGGTACGTGGGGACATTTCCTATCATCAAGAGGATTGGATCGGTGTCATATAGACTTGGGTTATCGGAGCACTTTCACTGTATTCATGACGTGTTCCACATTTCTTCATTGAGGCGATATCTTCGGGATGAGTTGGCTCACACTCACTTTTCCTTGGAGGAGATTGACTTACAACCTGATAGTTCATATGAGGAGAGAACAATGACTATTTTAGACCATGGTGAGAGGAGGTTGAGGTAAAAGGTAGTTCCACTTGTGTGTCCAGTGGGAGCATCATAATGTCGAGGAGTCTACTTGGGAGCACGCGGATGAGATGCTAAAAAAACATCCAAAGTTATTCGTACCAGGTATTACTTTTTTTGAATTTCCGTTATTAGGGGGGAAGTATATAATAGCCCATATTTTTAATGACTTTTAAATGTGGGATTAATTAAATTAAAAATGAGAAATTTACTGGAAATTAATCCGTATTAAAATAAATATTAACTAGTGAGACAAGTGTTATTATTTATTGATGTGAATTATATTGAATATTACTTAGTGAACAAAGTAATATATGATTTTCAATATATTAAAATTGCCACAAGTGGAAAATACGACAGTTACATCAATTTAGTAGGGACGAGCATATTAGTCGTGAAGAGACTCAATTTAAGGAAATAAAAATAAATTTATATTTAAGTCATTCAAATGGTCATTTAGAGTACGCCAAAGTGTCCAGAAGTGTACCTTGGGCTTTAGTTTGGGTCCCGGGGAAATTTTAGGCCAAACCGGTACCCTAGAGGGGTATTTTAGTGATTTGTATTTTTGAGGAAGGAAGACCCGCGAATTTAAGAGGTGTAAATCAGATTGGGAATTGAAGAAGTTAGGTTTACATGAATCAAACTTGGAGAGGTCATCAAGGTATGAAGAAGGAGAGCCATGACAGAGAGTCCTAAGGCCATAAAACACTACTCTTGCACCACCAACACAACCATCATGTAGATCGGAAGGACATGATCGAAATCATACCAATTTTCTGCAGAGAATCTAACCTCCATAACAAGGAAAGTATTTATCTTGGTTTATTCATGTATGATATAACATTCATGTTAGAATAGGATGTTCATTATATTAAATCCATGAGTTTTGATGATCAAATGATCCTTTATATAGCATGATGAAAATGGATAATAATATGATAATATAACATGAAGAAATTTGGATTTGTAGAGTTTTTTTATTATATAAGATGAACTAGGGTTTTTAAGAGATAATCGTGAAATAATTTATTTTTGGAGTAACTTTGATGATTTAACAATTCTTAAACGTTAGAAATTGTTTATTTATGTTGGTATAACATTTATTATGATTTTTTGGGAGTGTGGGAGTGATTAATTGAGTTTTGGATGTGTAAAGATAGTGAAACCCGTAAGTTTTCAAAGGTAGAAGACGAGGCCTGTAGGGGTGAATCAATTCAGCTCCTTGGTCGAAGTGATTCGGTAGGTGCATCGATTCAGGACTAGGCCGAATCGATTTGGCTGCCCAACTTTTGATAATTTTCCCCCTTTTGATTAGAACTCGTGGGAAACGACCGAATTAATTTTAGGAATGAATTTTAAGAATAAAGAGAATTAAATTAAAATATCAGTTGTCCAAGAATGACCTTGAGGTTTAGTCATGTGAGAAGGATTTGAGGATAAATTTTAATTAGGTATAATTATGGGATAAAACCAAGTGTAGACACCACATTCTAGGACCCCCTAAGTCTCTCCTTAGACCCCTAGAACTTCCATTTTCCACCGCAAACCTAGGTCGCATTCCAAGTACCGATCTAGAGGACATTAGGCACCCCCCAAGCCCTAATTGACTCCGATAAACTCTATAGTCAGAGAAAAAACTCTTTGAATCTTATAACAGCTTCGAATACCATTTCCAATGATCCGCCCTGTGCATGAATCAACATAATGGTTTGGACGAACATACCATTTCACTAGCGAAAATTGATGCAGAGGCCATCGGGCGCTCCTGGACCTTGAGTCGACCCCAATCAACTTCACCATCAGAGAGAAATATATTTAAATCTTCGAAGGTCACTAACACCCCTTTTCAAAGGTCTTCCCCGTGCATGAAACCACATAACCGTTCGAACGAACAATCAGTTTTTTCTTAAAAATTGATCCGGAGGCCAACGAGCAATCCCGGACTCTATTTGACAAAATTCAACACTTCATATCGAAAGAGACTGAATGATTCTCCAAAGGGCACAAAATACACTTTTGAACGATCTGCCCCGTTCGTGATTCTGACCTACGGTACGGACGAATGACCCGTTTTACTCCGAGAGGTCACCAGACACTTCCTGGCCTTAGTTGACAAAGGTTAACTTTCACAATCGAGTGAAACTCTTTGAAATTCTAAGTAAACCTCCTAACATTTCCAACGATCCGCCCCGTGCGTGATTTAGACTTACGATACGAATGAACGATCCATTTTCGTCCAACGATCTCCCTTCTGAAACCCCAACGTGTGCTTCCGAGCAACATTTCACCCAAAGTCAACTCCTGGACCCGAGAGCGGTCCAAAGGACTCCCAAAGTTCTCTGAACTACTATTCTAACAATATTCCCCATGGATATTCGGATCAACGGTTTGTGTGTTATGGTCATTTTTCTAGAAAAGTTCGCACGAGACTTCCAATTGGCAGGTCCTGAGCCCTGCCTATCGGCATAATGTCAAGGGTTACCTGCCAATAGGCACACCCTGGGGTAGTCCATTCGGTAACCTCCTTTTGCCCTGCCAATAGAGGCTATGACCTAACTCCCCGAAAGAGGAGAAGGAATCCATCAGCATCAGTGATCTTTGCAACATTCTCTCGAAATCAACAAAGTTCCATATGAGAAGTTCCATTCAAGCCTAAATACCCATACTTTTCACACCCAATTTGGGAGATATCCTTCTCCCTCATCAACATTCATCAATATTTAAAGGAATTCATCCAAGATCCAAGATCAAGCTCCAAGTAACGTCCAATTCCTTCTCCTTCTCCTTATCTTTTAAATTTCTTATTTCTTCATAAGTTACTTTAGATTCATAATGTAGTTTCACTTTAGTTCATACATATTAAAATCTACGCTTTTATTGGTATATTTCACAGACTTTATTTTCCATAAAAAAACAAATAAAACAGGGTTCCACTCATAAATTGCGAACATAATTATCCATCACACATTTTCTAATAACAAAAAATACAATTTTCTACACGTACACACATAATAAAATTCCGTTTGAATCTATAGGATAAACCCCACCCTTATTCTACATTCAAACTACGTGGGCCTTGCTTCCTTTATAGGCTACGTAGACATCTCAGGTTAAAATCCAAGACTCGAGTCCAATTTTCTAATTTTCCAATTTCTTTTATTTTCCAAATTTCTCAAAATCCCTCATTTCCATAACTATCATACACGTACATATGATATGATTGTTCGCGTTTCATTAAACACATATTATCGTTTCCTAATAACGATCAATATCGCGAAGAACGCTCATATTCTATCTTCTACATTTATTATTATTTTGAGAATATTCTTGTGAATGACCTCACCCGACCTTCTTTCATGGTATGGGTTGAACGATTCCAATCTTCATTATATCAACACATACACACACTTCACAGGGATAAAAGAAAATATTAACATTTGACCATGAGAGACTGAAAGGGCGGAATGGATGCCTAACACCTTCCCATTTCGTAACTTAGCTCCCGGACCTCCGATCTATTGCTTTCGTTTGCATCGGTTTGTCCTTGATGCCTCTCTCTGGATGTAGCAACATATTCTTTGCCTGTTTTGTGCAAAATAGGCTGGCGACTCCATCTCTTTACATTCACCCCACACCGACGATAGACGAATCGCCTTTAGAAGAGAAGGGTGTGAGACTGTGACACAGTTCTTTCTCAAGGGATCCTCCTCCTCCCCCCCCCCCCCCCCCCCCCCCGAACGAACGCCCTTCCCCGGGATGGCCATAATGGCGACTCTGCTGGGGACTATTTTTAAGAGGGCTAGACTCTGTTTACATGGGTGTTTTATTTGCTTGTATATTCCCCCACTTTCATGTTCCCCTTTATTATTCATATGTACCTCATGCTTATGCTACTATTCACACACTTGTAGAAGACTCTCTGTGTACACTTCACACCATGTGCACCTATGATAACGTATATCCATATATTGCACACATCACCTAGAAATATATGCTTAGGTGTCACTAGCACACACCTCCACTTGTATATATCCACGCTCACTTATCGCATACTCACTATTAGATAGTTACACATCACTCACACATCATTTATGAATGCTTAGTATAACTTTACTATTTGTACTTGTACCTTGCTCCCTTCTTGGCATGAACAAGAAAAAGATACGCTCTCCATAAGATACTAATAAATGAATCATGCATAATTCACAAGGCATCACCAAAGAGCATTGCTATTGACCAAATTTTGTCTCGTAACTGGAGAGTCACTTCGTGATGGGCGCTGGTGCAGCAGGTTGAAGTTAACCTATTCGATATGACTCTCACCTTCCATTGTCCAAGTACCTTTGACGTATATCGAACGATTCCTCTGCATTTTACCGCTTGACTGAAGTCATAACGGGAGGTATATCGTAAGGAAATCATCCAAATACATCGAGTATGTTGAATTCTCTCTCACACAAACCGTCCCCACGAGGTATATAGTGAGGAAATTCACGTACACTCAGGTTTATCAAATGGCTTGTCCACACGTACCGATTGCCCTCAAAAGAAAGACGTATATCGTGGAAGTCATGCCAAAGGGGGGAGCCCCTTCCAATTAACCCGACCAACTTCATACCCGCATATAGGTGTCAAGCCTAGTCCACACATGTTATATTTCCGGTTTCGACCCGAAACTCTGCCAAAATTTTGTGTCGGCCTGCCACCCAAATTTTTGCACAATTTTTAAATTGGGACCCTGTCCGTAAGCTTGGTGACATGTCCAATCATAGCTTTACATATGTTGGAAACACAATTTTTCCAGGCTCGGGTCCCTTCCATCATTTCGTTTTGCATTTAGGTGAACATAATACAAATGAGAACCTAATAAATATAACAATCATGTTGAGACCCATCTCTTGTGTTTTCCCCTCTCTCTATAGAAGTTTCCAAAAACATTTCTCCCTATTATCAAATATACCAAAAATATTTTTCCTCCTTTTCCCTAAAAGGAACATTTTCGTCCTCGTCTTTTCCACAAATGTCAAAAATATTTTCCTCCTTTTCCAAATATAACAAATTTCCCTTTTTCTTTTTCGAAAATAAATTCTAATTTTTTTCCTTCTCAGGTCCATCACATACCCTTGGCCTGGTTCCCTATTAGCTTCAGTCTTCATTGGAACTGCCCTGAATTCTTTTCAGTCCCCTTACTTCATCTGAGTTCGAGACTCACATGCCTTCCATGGAGAACACGGATCAAGTGCCGAATATACAGACGATTTTTTTTATGGTTCTGGATCAAATCACTCCCAAAATTGACAAACTTCAAATCGAGGTTCATGAGATGTAAAGAAATCGGGTCCCTATCCCCGAATATCCTGAGGTCATTTTCCCTCGCTCCATGGGTTCGCCTTCACCTGATCCTATCTAGGTTCCTAAAAGAATACCATCATGCTCCAAGTGCTCCTCCTGCTAATGGGCCATCACCTACCTAGCCTCCTATGCCAAACCTTGCTGAGGCCGGGGCTAATTTACCTATAACCGTTGATCCGAAAGAGTAATAACTGAACAAGGTCAAGGAAGATCTCAAGATGTTAATCGAGAAATTCAACTGTGTCAGAATCTCTGGGAACTACATGGACTACACCCACATGTCTCCCTATCCTAAAGCCAAGTTACTAGAAAAATTCAAGATGCTTAATATCGAGAGGTTTGGAGGTAGTGGACCCCCGATCGTTCATCTCCATAGCTATCACCGAGCCATGACTCTCCTACGGGCTTCCTAAAGAAATAATGCTTCAAATGTTCCACATGCTTTGAAAGATAGCATCCTCCATTGGTTCCTATCCAATGAGGAATCCAAAATCCGCACCTGGGAAGACGTTGCTCGTGAGTTCATGTCACAGTACAAGCACAACGAGGAAGATAGAGGCTAACCGTTATGACTTAGAGCTACTTAAATATAACCCTGGGGAATCAGTCAGCAACTTCATTAAAATATGGAGAGAAAAAGTAGCTACCATGACCAATAGGCTTTCGAAGAAGAATAAGTCAGCATTGTGAAGAAGAACTTCCTACCCCATGTCCGAGCAATAATGGGAGGACAATACTACCCGCACTTTTGAGCCCTTTGAGAAGTAGGAGTAGAAATCGAAAAAGGTCTTGTCAAGACAGAAGTTGAACCGAAGAAAACCTCTAGAAAGTTTGCTTCTAGAAAGTTTGAAAAGCCTACAAGTACCATAGTCTCTACTATCAATAACATATCTTATCTTGCCGCTTTATGGGCACTGAAAAGTCACCCAGTCCCAATTTGGAAGGAATATACCGATCTTTATGCTCCTCTCTCCAAAGTCTACTAGGCTCTCTTGAACCAAAATCTGATCAAACCCTTAGACCCCCGTCCATTACCAAATCCACTTTCGAAAAACTTCAAACCTGATGCCCATTGTGACTTTCACCAAACAGTTGGCCATACCACAGACCAATGTTTCCATCTCCAAAACACACTCCAAAGCCTGATTGACCAGGGTATCATCGCCCCACTAGACAATTCTAAACCAAACACTATCCATAATCCACTCCCGAATCATGCAAACGCCATCTCCCTAGAAGAAGACTCGCAACTCGACCCTTCTAGCCAATTCATGCCATGTAAATCACCTATCATACCTATATATTCTCCTAACCTCTCCAAATATGCCCATATTTCCTCTTACACCCTACCATATTTGTTGATTAAACCTTATCACTCCTCACTAGATCCTTCATCATTGTCCGTACCTATTCTGGAGGTAAAGATATGGAATTATCAGAAGTGTTGAACCAAATCCTAGAGTTTGGGCTGAAATTGCCCTCCCGGATGACCATTAGTGGGTTATTCTTAGAAGCTCGAAAATGGCCCAAGAGTTAGACAACTGGGTAGTTCCATCCGACAAAGTTAGTCCAGATGACCTGGTCCAGATCATGGCATATTTGTTTCGACAGACTGGTGATATTTGTACCATATCCAACCTACTCGACCCTTTAAAATTACAAGGGCAACTGGTCCCTTCAGTCCTACATTTCCATGCCTAATGGAAAGAATTATATGAAAAAGCGATAGAAGTTTTAGATTGCATTGACTTTTCATGGAAAGACAATATCATTTCCACCGGATGGGGGGATGATTCTAAGGATTCAGATGAAGAGCGAGATTCCAGAAAGAAAAGTCTGATAACTAACCTTTGTGGAGTGTTATCATTCGAGGAGCTGCTAGAAGAGATCAATCAGGTAGCTGAGCAACCCGATATCGATGAAGAAACATGGTTTTCTATTTTTTCCTTCTTTCGTGAACCACATGACTAGATCGGGGAGACATTACCAGAACCCAAACTTACAACCATCAGCAAGCGATAAAGGGAAAGGTATTGAGAATCTCTATATGCCAGAAATGACTCTTAAAGAAAGTAAGGTCCTAGATCAATTGAAGAAAACTCAAGCTAATATCACTCTATGGGGACTTTTTATGTCTTCCCATCTGCACCGAATTGCCTTAATCAAGCTACTCACATAGACCACACTTTCGCCCTTAACCACGCCAAAAGAAGCAGTGAACCTAGTCGGATCCTTAACCTCTACTCGAATGCTCTCCTTTTCTGGAGAGGAAATCCGTAATAATGGTCCCAACCATAATCATGCTCTTAACATCTCTGTCAAAGATATAGGAAAAACCACCCCCCTCTCTCTCATCAATAACGGATCAGCTCTGAATGTTTGCTTGTTAAGAACCCTCAATTATTTGGGACTGAAAGTGAGCGACCTTTCTCCAACATCTTCTATCGTACATACCTACGATAACACCCTCCGAGAAGTAATAGATTCTATCAAGTATGCAATAGGGGATGGCCCTATAAGACCTGTTATTGAATTCCAAGTCATCGACATCCCATCTTATTTCAATCTATTGCTCAGACGACAATAGCTCTACAACATTAAATGGGTGCCTTCTTCCTTTCATCATAAATTGAAGTTCTTTGCCAATTGACAAGTTATCACCATCTTGGGAGACAATGATAACACCGAGAATGCAAGCACCAGTAATTCCGTACTTGAGATACAACACGGGGTGAATGATATGCTACTATCAGGCTTCCAAGGAAAACCACTCCTACTCCTACTAGGGGACGACTTCAAAGACATGGTTTGTGTAGACTAGGATCCCCATGGAAATGTTAATGTAATCCAAATGTTCAAGAACATGTACTACATGCCTGGACTGGGGCTAGAGCTTGGGCTATCAACCATCAGATGATGAACTTAAATTGATCCGTCAGCCTCGATTGAAGAGAAAGTTAGAATGAGCCAAAACTATCCAGGGAGATTCCCTAAATGGAAGATTCATCAGAGAGGGTGAATATTTCCCATGCTGCGGATTCCCTGAACCTTGGTATGACCATGTAGACAAGAAGATGAAACTGGGAATGGAGATATCTTTTCAAGATAGCTACTCATGTGCTGAAAGTTCCCAATACTGTGTACAACCATTCACTGGAGAGACCGTAGCTGATACGAGGGATTCTGAGAGCAGTGACTGGAAGGATTCTTTTAACTTGCAGACACTGGGGCTAGCACTCTACATGATCCGATCAGGGACTATATTATTCGATCAGTCCTATCTCATCAAAGGTTTTTATGTATACCTTCTCAACTGGCATGATGCACCTATGCCACCTGCTGATATTTAACCTAACCCCGATGTTTATCCCCTTTACCCTTGAGTTGTTTCCTCTCACTCTGATGTAATCGATACCTCCTTTGATGAGGTTCTCAATGCTATTTTTTCCTATCAATGAAATAAATGAAGATTTTGAGTATCTTGTTGTGCCATCAATTAACTACCTTGATTCTAATAAAACTATTGATGATGATGATTTTGCAAATGAGTAGTTTTTAACTAATCTAAATAAGGTTAATAAAAAATAACATAACTGCGTTCAAGTTAATGAAGATGAAATTATTGTTATTAATCTCGGTCCTAGTAGCCAAATGTGCGAGATTGCCACCCCTGATAAGAACGAGCGCACACAACTTGTAGAACTACTAAAGGAATTCGTGGATGTCCTCGCATGGTCCTATGATGATAAAACCGACATTGACCCTGAGATAACACATCATGAAATTCTAACTCTCCCGAAATGTAAACCAGTCAAATAGAAGTTGCGAAAGCTCTGCACCGAATGGTCACTCAAAGTAAAAGAAAAAGTAGTCAAGAAATTGAACATGGTCTTTATTCGAGTAATTAAATATCCTACATGGCTAGCCAATATCGTACCCGTGCCAAAATCAGGAGGGAAGGTACACATATGAGTAGACTATCGAGACTTAAATTACTCATTTTCGAAGGATGATTACCCGTTACCCAACATGGATATGATTATGGACAATACAACCAGTCATGCTATCAAGTCATTCGTTGATGGGTTTTTAGGATATAACCAGATCAAGATGCACCCTGATCATCAAGAACAAATCTCATTCATCACCTCTTGGGAAATCTTTTACTACACACTCAGGCCATTTGGTATAAAAAATGCAGGGGCTACCTACCAAAGGGCTACCACACCCATTCTGCATGATCTGATACACAAGGAAGTCGAGGTATATGTAGATGGCATGATTATCAAGTCCAAGACTAGAGAAGGTCATGTTCCCACTCTCTATAAATTCTTTAAACGACTGTGAGAGTACCAAATACGGCTTAGCCCACAGAAATGTGTCTTCAGCGTTACCAAAGGAAAACTCTTGGGATTCATGGTTAGTGAGAAAGGGATAGAAGAAGATCCTGCTAAGCTAAAATCCATACATGAGATGACACCTCCTCGAATGGAAAAATAAGTCTGAGGATTCATTGGGAAATTACAGTACATAAGTCTATTCATCAGCCAATTGACTTTCATACGTGAACCCATATTTAAACTCCATTGAAAGGATTCAGATAAGTCTGGAATGAATCTTGCCAAGAAGATTTCGATTGAATTAAGCAATACCTAACACGACCTATGGTGCTCATGCCACCGCATTCTGGTATTCCATTACTCCTATACCGAATCGTGATGGATACTGCAGCTGGGGCTTTGCTAGCCCAATACCTTCAAGAAATAGGTAAGGAGAAAGCCATCTACTATGCCAGTCAAAAATTGGTCGGTTACGAAGTTAACTACACCTCCTTGGAAAAAGCATGTGTTGCTCTTTTCTTGGTTACCCAAAAGTTACTGCACTACATGCTCTCCTTCCTCATTAGACTCGCATCCGAAATGGATCCCATTAAGTACCTACTCGAGAAGACCGCGCTATCTAGCCGAATTCGATATCACCTATGTCACACAGAAAACCATGAAAGGAAGATCCATATCTGACTACCTTGCTGACTATCCTATGGAAGAAGTCGATTCCTGGATTTCCAAAATCCCAAACGAGAATATCCTTTGCACCTCCCAAGAATATCTTCGATGAAAAATTTTACTTGGCGGAGCTTCCAATAAAAAAGGATATGGCATTACATTCCTCTTAATTGACCCTAAGGACTCCCACACTCTCATTGCCATCAAATTGGATTTCCCCTGCACCAACAACATGACTGAATACAAGGCATGCAAGGTAGGCCTAAAAATTACCCTCAAGAAAGGAATTCGATACCTCTATGTATATGGGGATTCAACCCTCATCATCGATCAAGTACTCAAAAAATGGAAAGTCAAGGATGATAAACTCTTGCCCTTCCATTCCCACGTTGAACAACTAGCTTCCCAAATTCCACTAATTTCCTCGAGCAAAGAACAACCTTTCTAACGCCATTGCCAAATTAGCCTCTATGATTGACATGACCGAAGGAATAACCATGGGCTCTTTCCTTGTCCAGAAACAAGACAATTCAACCCACTGCTACCACATCGAGATCAACATGGAGGAAGAAACCGATATAGCCGATTGCTGGTACTATGATATTTTGTGCCTCCTCAAACACGGTAGTTATCCCCAAGGAGGTGATAAGAAAGACAGAGAAACTCTCCGTAAACTGGCCAGCTGGTACATTATTCATCATAAAGCACTATTTAAGAGAAACTTTAATGGAACCCATTTACACTTCATCGCAGGGCCTGACATTGAAGAAATGATGTAAAAAATCCACAGCGGGGAATATGAACCCCACATTAACGGCCATATGCTCGCCAAAAAGATCATCCAATAAGGTTACTATTGGACTACTATGGTTCAGGACTGCAGATCCTACATTCGAAGATGTCTCAAATGCCAACAGTTCTCTAACCTACAACACTTGCCTCCACGATAATTATACAACATGACCTCTCCTTGACGATTTTCCACATGGGGCATCAACACCATAGGGAAAGTTACACCAAAAGCATCCAATGGGAATGAGCTCACCCTAGTCACTACTGACTACTTCACCAAATGGGTCAAATCTGAGTCGTACACAAATCTGAATGCCAAGAAAGTGGCCATATTCATCAAGAAGAACATCATCTACTTATATGGGGTCCCACATTATCTGGTATCTGACAACAAGTTGTATTTTTAAACAAAAGTTACGGAAGCGGTCGACGAGTATGGAATTCAAAGACAAAAATCCTCTACATACTGACCTGAAAATAATGGGGCGATTGAGGAAGCCAATAAGAATCTCCAAGGCATCATCAGGAAGAGGACCGAGAGTTGTCGAGATTGGGCTGACAGGGTCCCTTATGCCCTCTGGGGATACCGTACTTCAGTACGAACCTATATTAGGGCTACCCCTTACTCTCTAATATACGACATGGAATGAGTCCTACCCGTGGAGCTAGAAATCCCTTCGCTGCACATCATGCCTGAAAGAAAAGTCAATGTGGAAGACTGGTACCAAATCCATATTGACGAGCTGTCCCTCTGAGACGAAAGGAGATTGAAAGTTCTATATCACACATAAGGGTACAATAATCGTATAGTGTGATCCTTTAAGAAGAGAGTTAGGGATCGCGGTGTCTGAGAAGTGGACTTAGCCCTCAAAAAACTAATAGAGCCCATGTGGGACCCCATAGGGAAATTAAAGACCAATTAGAGGGGCCCCTACATTATGGAGAAGATCATATTGGTCTGCGCCACTATTGTCACCGACCTTGATGGAGAAGAAATGGAGCGTCCAGTCATCCTGGACCATTTCAAGAAATTCTACCCCTAGCCCAAAATCTCGGCGCGCTACGACTCTTCTCATATCCCTTCTATTCTTTAAAAAAATATTCATTTCCCCTTACCTAGAACTATGTGGGCATGATCCTCTAAAACATTTTCAAAAATGAAATTTCAACTTTTTTAAGAGCCTCAGAGGTATGTAAGCAACTCATCCCTTCATATGAGCGCAATCCCTTCTTTTAACAAAAAACTGTCCTTTTTTTATCCCTGAGAATAACACTTCATTCTAACATTTACATGAACAAAAGGATTATGTATGCCTTAGAGATGAGTATAAATAGTTTGAAATGCAAAAATTCATCAAGAGGCACAACTAGATGATCAAAAACTTATTTATTTCATTATTTGAAATTTTGGTACAATTACATCGGCGTAAGGAGTCCAATGACTTCCATTGCCATCCTACACCTACTTTCCTAAAAATAAACCCCCACTACTCCTAAACAACTAGAATAAACACAAACAAAACCAAACACCATACAAAAATCTTCACAAAGTCTACCCACAACTTCCAGAAGAACTGTCTCCATCTCAAATCCTGGGGTCCCCAAACCTCCCCTAACTGGAAGGAATGCCTTTGATGCTCAATTGAGAGATAAGCCCGAACTAGCCTCGGAAAGACCATAATACCTCCCTCCAAAGTATCAAAGAAAGCAAGACACTTTTGATCGGTCTCTACAACCAGCATCTTGGTGACCACTCTCCCCCATAACCATTTTCATATAGTCCCCTGAGACATGCCAAACTCGCCCACCAGATTGAGAGGGACGAGTCGACGGACGTCGATTCTCCTATAAAGAGCCTAACCGCATTTGATAGAAATCTAGTGTCCGTGGTGGCACAATTTGATCCCAACCATATTGACGCATAAGCCACCAAGGAAAGTAGAAAGAGGTCTACCTGTGGCTAACCAGTCAGATGTACTAATACTCTCCATGCACCAGAATGGGCAACAGTTATCCCTACCACAACACAAACTAGCATAGGCCTAAACCTCCATGCTCTACAAACCAGTTCTCCTAGCTCTAAATTTCCAGGCATATGCTAATAAAATAGCACGAGAAGAAGTTTGGAACCACCGGTAAGGGATACTTAGGTGGCACAACTATGAAGAATCTCTCTGACAACGACATAAGCAACATTACGGGGCTCCCTCTCCAAATGTCAAAATGCCCCTCCCTCTAGGCATCCAAACCATTAAAGGTCTCCGCCAATATCACTTCCATAGGATTGCGAAGGTAGGACATCCAAGAAAGAATAGCAGCCAGTTGGGGGTCCACCAGCATCTCCTCAGTCACTAATAGAACTTTTGAAACAAGGACAAGGATGACGCCCTCGGCGTATCCAACATCACCCGTGTCCTGCAAATGCATGGACTGTAACACCACCGGATGGGAAATCATTCCCCCCGTAACCAATGTCCTAGCCACCGAAGGCAAAATATGAAGAAATCCAGCTAGCAATTCCCTGAGAGAACGTGAAAACTCAGGCAGAGCCACAGAAATGTTGGGATTTATCCCCACCATGGCAGAAAATTCCTCATAGGTAGGACAAATCTCATTAACCCCCGAAGCGAAATACATGATCCTCGGGATACCAAATTCGACAACCACCATCAGCATGTTCCATCGAATGGGCCGGTTACTCCACAAAAAGAATCATCACATGTGGAAGGCATCATAATCGACATTATAAGAACACACAGCTTCCAAGGATTTGAGTTATTTTGCGAACTCAATGCTACCAGGGAGAGACATCTTGCAACACTAAGAGAGAATAAGCAAGAAATAATTTGAAAAAGAAAGGAGATGAAAGTCTGAGAAGGAAAGCCCCATTCACACCCCTATTTATACTTGGAAACTCTCAATAGAGGACAAGGAACCCTGCAGAAATCGGAGTAAAACTCGTCCCACCAAGTACCAAGCAAGTGAAGAAAGTGCAGTCAAAGCCTTGGGCTGATGTACTGATAGGCCGGACGTGGGTCATGCTGATCGGCAACCCCCTATTATGGGAAAATTCCCTTCTTCCTTTCTTTTCAAAATAAAAAAATCAATAAAAATATTTTTCTTATCTTAAGGAAATTCCGAATTTACTTTATACTTATATTGTTACTAATCTCGTTTGAAATAAAATTCGTCTCAAATAAAATATCAAATTCTTCTTACGATTTTAGCAACAACGTAAAAAGAGCATGTGCATTAATCACTAAACAAAGAAAATTAACAAAAAACTTTATTCTTCATTTGCATATGTTTTACTTTATTAAATTGATATTTTGCAGGAAAAATAGAAAAACAACGGGACTCAGCCCGAACCCAAATTTCACTTTCCCTCTCTCTCTCTCTCTCTCTCTCTCTCTCTCTCTATATATATATATATATATATATATATATATATATATATATATATATATATATATATATATATATATATATATATATATTCTCTCTCACTCTTAGAACCCCCATCCCTATGAGGCGCCCTCTTCCCCCTACGGCAGGACGCGTGCCACCACTTCCAGAGCTCGACACTTCCTTGGACGAGGCAGACGACACCAAGAAAGAAGGGACCGGAATCGCCTCACGAATATGAGTAGTCGCCGAAGATATCCAGTCCCTGATATCCTTCAACCAAGTGGTTGAAACACTGATATGCTGCGAGCAATAATAGAAAAAAATCGTAAGAAGAAAGAAATAAATCAAGGAAATTAAAAAAAAAGACATACTATAGGCCGAACGACCTCCTCCGTCAAGCCCAACTCCTATGGGTCCATAGCATGAGGAAGATGTTGTAAATGAACCGACCCCCCATCAGATCTCCGAAGGTTATAACTAGGGAAATGCAGCCGCATAAAAGAAGTCCCTGACATCGTCACTATCACCGCTGACATGGCTGTACCACCTGCGCTATGAGAAGACCCCACTTGCTGTCTCGAGCCCACCCTAGGGATATTCATCATGTCATATCCACTATGAGGCATCATCCAACTCGAGACAAGGTCCAGATAGTCGTACATCATCGCTCAGTAAGTGTAGAGAGAGTATGGCTCTCCCAACATCGTAGCCACCCGAGCATCATCAAATATATCCTGCACGCGCCTCATGAACATAGGGGTCTTTGCCAGCGGCACCGCAACCTCATCCTCCATGATCTTTACGACTACCCTCTTCTCAAAATACCAGGAGTATCCGAACTCATGCTCTAGCAGGGGCTGCATTTGTGCATGTCCCCCAGTCACCCTGGTGTGCTGAATGGTCATCCCCCAAGGATAAAAGATCACCTACAAATCCCCAATAAAAGAGAAGGATAAGTATCAATAAAATATCATCAAAAGAAAAAGAACATTCTTAAAGATAAAAAAATGCTTACTCGCTCACTCGTCAGGCCATTCAGGACCTGAGACACTGTCTTCAGAGAAAAAGCCTTCTTCGATTGCCTATTACACCTCTTCCACCAAAACATCCGACAGAAGTCCCCAACAGAGTCGTCCTTTAAAGAAATAAGTTGGGTGTTCATCCTAATCACCTCATATAACGCGTCTCTAAAGAACAAGGATCAACATTCAAGAAATAAAAAAAGAGTGCAAGAAAGGAAAATGCGAATCCATCAAGGAAAATGAGAAAAATAAAGAATACCTCCAGAAGATACGTGGCCCCAGTAAAATTTGGCTAACAGCACCGGCTGAATGCATCAAAAAAATAATAAAGGGTTGCCAAAGACATCCTTCCTCAATCATAGAAGCGAATGTTCGAAAACACCCTTAGAAGTGGAAAAAATGACAAGTGGACGATGTTGCCACTAGTCGCCACAAGAAAACCTCCCAACACTAGCAAGGTAAACAAGTGGGCCATCTGACACACCTGCTGCCCGTCATTCTCATCAAGCCTCCTCCTCAGCAAAAGCTCCCTGAAAGAAGGAAAGAGGAGAGAGTCTCCAGAAATCATCCACTCTACATCACCCAGAGCCACTATCACTGCCTCCGACGTCATCCTCAATTTCAGGTCCACCTCAATATGAGCACCCTAGCAATCCAGCCATAGAAAATGCTACACATCAAGGGGAGGCACCGCCATCTCCCCAAAGCCAAAATGGAAGGTGTGGGTAGTGTCCCACCACCTCTCTCCCAAAGCACATAGAACAGACGTGGAGCGGGGCATCTTATCTAAAGCTGATGCTAGCCTCCCAAAACCCACAGAGGACACCATCTAGTGCACCACAACAAGGAGGTGATCCCAAACGTCGTTAATACCTATCATACCATGGGCACAAATAGTCGACATGGAGACGTCAGACTGTCAATGAATGAGCAAAACCCTAGTCAGATTCAAGAAATAAATAAATCTCGTCAAGAAGAGAAGAAAGGAATATCAGGAGTAATGAAATACTTACATAGACACCAGGGTTCACCACCCTATAAGAATGATGATGAGAAGGTTCACGCAGAAGAGTCTGATCATCCGCCACCCGCTCAAACGAGTCAAAAGAGTTCTCACTACCCAATGAGAGGGGAACCCTGGCCCTCCACTATAACCCTGCCCAGTCGTCAGCATTAAGCCATGCCATATAGGTCCCACTACTTGAGAAGTCATCCATTTCGGATGTTAGGACGATTTACAGAAATTTATAGCAGAAGAAAAAAAGTCAGAAAGTAGTGCAAAATGAGGATAACCCTCCCCCTTTTTATAGGAGGCTAAGGGCTATGACGATCGGCAGTACCCTCCACCAACTGATCGACATTAACCCTTCACCTATTCTAGGTACCCCAAAAGACTGTGCCAATTCTGATTGGCACACCTCCATCCATGCCAATCGGCACACCCTTTAAAATTTTGTACAAAATGTCAAAAAAAATACCAAAAAATCCCAAACAATTCCCATAAAATTCCTAAAATTTCCAAATCCATTCTAGCACCTTTTTCACCAAGGAAAAACTTTTTTACACCCCAAAGTAATTCTAGAGAATCATATTCCCGAATAACGTCTCCAAAAGACACCCCAAATCTTCCCAACCGCAAAATCTTCGGATCATTCACTCTTTGCTAGTATTCATGAAAACAAATCATTCCCAATGGAGTCCTCAAATTTCTGAAGGAAAAGTACACCTCTTTTAGGTCATAATTGACCTCGATCTTGGATCGTCACCTCAGTTATGTCAGAAGTTACCTCGATCCTCAGTCGTCACCTTTTTTAGGTCAGAATTGACCTCAATCTTGGATCGTCACCTCAGTTTGGTCAGAATTTACCTCAGTCATTATTCGTCACCTGTTTTAGGTTAGAATTGACCTTGGTCATGGATCCTGACCTTAGTTAGGTCAGAATTGACCTCGGTCCTTGATTGTCACCTCTTTTATGCCAGAAAATACCTAGGTCTTGGATCGTCATCTCAATTAGGTCAGAATTAACCTCAGTCCTCGATCGTCACATCTTTTAGGTCAGAATTGACCTCTATCCTGAATCGTCACCTCAGTTGGGTCAAAATTGACCTTGATCCTCAGTCATCACCTCTTTTAGGTCAGAATTGACCTCAGTCTTTGATCATCACCTCAGTAAGGTAAGTAATCACCTCGGTCCTCATTCGTCACCTCTTTTAGGTCAGAATTGACCTTGGTCCTGGATCTTCACCTCACTTAGGTTAGAATTGACCTCAGTCTTGGATCATCACCTCTATTAGGTCAGAATTGACATGAGTCCTCACTCATTACCTCTTTTAGGTCACAAGTGATCTCGATCTTGGATCGTCACCTTAGTTAGGTTAGAATTTACCTCATTCCTCGGTCGTCATCTCTTTTAGGTCATAATTGACCTCGGTCGGGGGTCGTCACCTCAGTTAGGTTTGATTAACCTCGATACTAGGTCATCACCTCTTTTAGGTCAGAAGTGACCCTGCTCCAGGATCGTCACCTTAGTTAGGTTAGAATTGACCTCGGTCCTCGATCGTCACCTCTTTTAGTTCAGAATTGGCCTCATTCCTGGATCATCACCTCACTTAGGTCCAAATTAACCTCGGTCCTTGGTTGTCACCTCTTTTAGGTTAGAATTGACCTCGAACTTGGATCTTCACGTCAGTTAGGTCAGAATTGACCTCGTTCCTTAATGGTCACCTCTTTTAGGTCATAATTGACCTCAATCTTGGATCGTCACCTCAGTTAGATCAGAATTGACCTTGGTCCTTGGTCTTCACCTATTTTTGGTTAGAATTTACATTAATCTTGGATCATCACCATAATTATGTCAGGATTCACCTAGATCTTCGATCGTCACCTCTTTTAGGTCAGAATTGACCTCGATCTTAGATCGTCACCTCTGTTAGGTCAAAATTGACCACAGTCCTCGGTCATCACCTCTTTTAGATTAGAATTGACCTCAGTCCTTAATTGTCACCTCATTTAGGTCAAAATTGGCCTCAGTCCTCATTCATCACCTCTTTTAGGTCACAATTGACCTCGGCCTTAGATCGTCACCTCAGTTAGATTAGAATTGACCTCGATCCTCGATCGTCACCTCTGTTAGGTAAGAATTGACCTCAGTCTTTGATTATCACCTCAGTTAGACCAGAATTGACCTCAGTCCTCGTTTGTCACCCATTTTAGATTAGAATTAACCCCGACCCTCTCAATCGGTAATCCACAACCCTTTGGTCCACAAAACTGACCTCACTCCATCATGTGGTCTCTATTCGATGACCATCACTTTTTTCAAGCTCATCCATCAAGGGGACCTATATACACAATATTCTAGGACCCCATTGGTCTTTCCTTAGACCCCCAATAGTTCCCCTTTCCACCGCAAAACTATGTCCCACTCCGAGTACAAATCTAGAGGCCATTAGGCGCCCCCAAGCCCTTAGGCCCCATTTTACTCCGATAAACTCTACAGTCAGAGTGAAAACTCTTTGAATCTTTGAAGGGCTCCAAATACCCTTTTTAATGGTCCACTCCATGCGCATATCGGCACAATGGTTCACTACCGAAAATTGATTCAGAGGCCATTGAGCGCTTTCGAGCCCCGAGTTGACCCCAATCAACTTCACCATCAGAGTGAAATATCTTTAAATCTTCAAAGGTCACTGAATCTTCTTTCCAACCGTCTTCCCCGTGCATAAAACATCATAACCATTTGGACGAACGATTAGTTTTCCCCTAAAAATTGATCCAGATGCCATCGAGCGCTCCCAGACTCTGTTTGACCAAAGTAAACTCTTCATCTCGAATGAGACTGAATGAATATCCAAAGGGAACTGAATACCCTTTCTAACGATCCACCCCGAGCGTGATTCTGACCTACTGTACGGACGAACGATCCGTTTTACTTCGAGAGGTCACCGGACACTTCCTAGCCCCGATTAACCAATGTCAGCTTTCCAAATCAAGAGAAACTCTTTGGAATGTCGAATTAAACATCCTAATCTTTCCAACGGTTCATCCTACGGGCGATTCTGACTTACCATACGGATTAACGATCCGATTCCTTCCAACGATCTCCCGCACCAAAGACCGACATGCTCTTCTGAGGCACATTTGACCCAAAGTTAACTCCCGGACCCGAGAGAGGTCTAAATGACTTTCAAATTTCTCTAAAGTACCTTTTTAACTATATGCCCCATGCATGATTCGGATCAACAGTTTGTGCACTATGGTAATTTTTCCAGAAAAGTCCACACGAGATTGCCAATTGGCAGGTCCTGAACCCTGCCTATCTGAACAATGTTAAGGGTTACCTACCGATAGGTGCACCTTGGGGTAGGCCAATCGAAACCCCCCTATAAATAGAGTCCATGACCTCACTCCAAAAGGAGGAGAAGGAATCCATCAACATCAGTAATCTTAGCCACATTCTTTCGAAATCAGCAAAGTTCCATATGAGAAGTTCCATTCATGCCTAAATACCCAACCTTTTCACACCCAACTTGGAAAATATCCTTCTCCCTCATCAACAATCATCAACATTCAAAGGAGTTCATCCAATATCCAAGCTCAAGCTCCAAGGAAGGTTCAATTCCTTCTCATTCTCTTTTAAATTTCTTGTTTTTACACAAGTTACTTTAGATTCATAATCTAGTTTCACTTTAGTTCATAAATATTAACATCTACGCTTTTATTATTATATTACACATATTTTATTTTCCTTAAAAAATGAAAAACAAATAAAAGAGGGTTACACTCGTAAATTTCGTACGGAATTATCCATCACACTTTTTCTAAAAACTAAAAATACATTTGTCTACACGTACATACATAATAAAATTTCGTTCGAATATATAGGATAAACCCCACCCTTATTCTACATTCAAACTATGTGGACTTTGATGCCTTTATAGGCCACATAGGCTTCTCGGGTTAAAATTCGAGACTCGAGTCCAATTTTCTAATTTTGCAATTTCTCTTATCTTCCAAATTTCTCAAAATTCCTTATTTTCATAACGATCATTCATGTACATATGATATGCTTGTTCGCGTTTCGTCCCACACAAATTATCATTTCCTAATAACGATCAATATCGCGAAGAACGCTCATAGTCTATCTTCTACATTTATTATTATTTTGGGATATTCCTAGGGATGACCTCAACCCACCTTTTTCATGGTATGGGTTGAAAGATTCCAATGTTCATTATATCAACACATACACACACTTCCTAGGGATAAAGGAAAATATTAACATTTTCCCACGATAGATCAAAAGGGTGGAATGGGTGCCTAACACCTTCCCATTCCGTAACCGTATGCATCGGTTTGTCCTTAATGCCACTCTCTTGAAGTGGAAACATATTATTTTGCCTATTTTGTACAAAATAGGCTGGCGACTCCATCTCATTACATTCACCCCACACCGACGACGGTTGAAGCACCTTTCGAAGAGAAGGGTGTGGGACCGTAGCGCAGTTATTTCTCGACGGATCCTCCTCCTCCCTCCTCCCCTGAACAAACGCCGAGCCCCGGATGGACACACCTAGCTTCGAGAATTCAATAGTATCTTGAGGGACCAGGGAGAACAATGATTTAGACCAATAGTAGATGAGTGAGTTACCAAATGAAAAATGTTAAACAATAATTGGCACACCTCGAATGGTGAGGAATATACGAAAATATGCATGATAAGTATAATTAATGATTTGTCACACGTGGGATATTCGGGATATATATATATATATATATATATATATATATATATATATATATATATATATATATATATATATATACATAATACGTATGGGACGTATAATATAGTTAGGAAGTATTCTTATACAGAGGATGAAAATATATAGTCTGTGTGCATAAATGTTGTATGATTCTTATGGGTATGACATGCCTACGCTGCTTGCTATCGGGGGAGGTTTCGCCTCATGGATGGTCTTATCCTGAGGAGCCCTTTGGGGGGATTTTAGACTTGTACGGAGAACATAGGACATTGTATACGTGCTATCTAATAGTATGATAGTTTTGACAGTTGAATGGGACCGTAAGTATGTGCGTGACCCATTAGGATGGTGACTATGTTCGCCTGCAATATATGTGATATGTATTTATGGTTCAAGAGAAATACAGAACCAACAGTCCTTTATACATTGCGTGATGTACCAGGACATGATAGCAGAGTATGCATGCACCTCAAGTCTCATCCTAGGGGTGCTATATTTGTATATATGCAATTAGAGTGACATGTGTGTGTATATATATATATATATATATATATACTTCTGATTTAAATCTACTGTATGTGCTTGGCAGATGAGAAAGAGTGTAATATATAAACTAATTTAAGTATGTGTGATCTAAATTTAAATTGAGCAATTTATAAATGTTATATCGGTATGATACATCAATAGCTATTATATTGGCAATACAGATAGGCACCAAGAGTTAATAGGTGTGGTGAAAAATTTAATTCGAACTAGTTAGGCGGGGTAGCAAAACTAGGACGGGTTAGGAGTATACATTAGGCGTGCACACTAGATGGGGGGTGAGGACCTCAAATGATAGCCGTGAACCTGACATGAGTATAATATTTTCTAATTATACATTTTAAATAATTTCTAAATTTTTAAATGTTTTCACCCAGGTTCTGACCCATTTTACAAATCTATTTCTTTTTATAAAAACCATTTTAGTTGTTCAGCCACAGGGAGGCCCAACATAGAAGTTCATTTCTATTTCTCATTGTTGTAGTTGCAATGGACGATTGCAGATCCTAATTTGATAGACACCTCCATTTTCTTACAGATCTAATGCACTCATTACTTTATCTCAGTCGGGCATGTTGCCCATTTTCCATTCGTAGTTGTTCCCATGACATTGTAGTTCCTTTATTATTCAGTTATGGGTTTAGTTTTTATGGATATTATATTAGAGTTTCAAACTGGGGTGTTTACTCCCGTCATATTTTATTTGATTCAGTATTTTATTATTTGTGGTGTTTATTAATTTAGTAGGGTGAATGTGATATTTAAATTTTTTGATTATTTTAAATCATTGAATGTTAATAAAAAAGATAAAATTTGACATCATCTTTTCAAATTCTAGGTGGTTAGTAAATATTAAAAAGTTTTTCAACATTGATGCTAAGAATGAACCATTCTGGATATTCTGTTTTAATTTAATAAAGTCCTAATCACCCAGTATTTAATTAAGCATGGTGTCACAAAGCCGTTGAAATAAATTCATCGGTTTTTCTGTCCCCTTTCAGTAATTTTTTACTAATGTGGCGAATGAAACCACTTAGTTAGTAGATGCCTTAAGGTAATCATTGCTATTGAGGATACGACTGGGGGATGGGTTTGATTCTATTTATGGCTCATGCTTTTGAGTCTTCCTTTTACACTGATGAGTTGTCATTCCTTTATTAGTAGGGAGTTTACTACGTGTTTGTGGTATAAAGATTTATATGATTGAGATACCATACACGTGGATAACCTAGAGGGTAAGAGTGTTATTATACATCATGATTATAGGGACGTAAATGTTTGTTGATCTTTTTAGAGTTCAATTGCTTTATTCACTTTAGAGGAGAAGTCATCATTTTGTCACATGAATTGAATGGAAATATATACAGAACACTTATATCGACCACTAGGGGTAGGTTTTTACAATTGTTATTTTAGGACAGAGGATGTTTATTATATTTATGAATCGGCTCAAGGTAGAGTGTGACACCCCACCTATTTTTATCATGTGTGATCAATCCTTTATCAAAATAAACAGGAATCTCATTTGATTCATTCTTAGCATTACTGTCGAAAACTTTTTTGAGTTATTAACCACCTATGTTAAATTAAGTCGGTGACAAATTTTATCCATTAATATAAGAACATGTGAAATATAAATACAATAACCCGGCCATCCACACAAACATGATAGTCTGAATAAATCTTACTTCAAATATATAAATAAATAATATCGAATAGACCATCGATTCCCAACACAAAATCAAATAATAAATCTAAAGGAAATAAAAAATAATCCAAAACATAGTATGATGAATAAAACTAAAGTGTATCAACTAAAAGGGAAACATGCCCAGATGAAATATTGAAATATAAATCCTAATCTAGTAATAAATAACTGAAGCATTTAACCAAACTCCTGCAAGACTCCACAAATGCTGTAGCTACGCTTCCATGGAATCAGTCACCAAGCTTGGAATCCTTGTGGCTAGACACCTAAAATGTTTTGGAAAAATATTTTTACATGGGTCTAAGTCCAAAGCCATTTGAAAAATATTTAGCAAGTATTAAAATGCAGCAAGAGGAGTTATTAGGTATACATGTTAGTTTCACGCACTCTCCTTTGAGTTCCTCACCTTTGAACTAAAGTAAACACCAAACGTCTCTCAATAACCCTCCTAGTTATGCTAACCAACCTAACTAGACATATATATGTATCTAACCTCATTAAGTTTGTCTCCCACATACTTCCCATACTGTATGATACCATATCGCTTAACCATTTAATTAAGTGCCTCATACTTCAGTGATCATTAGATATCCATTATCTATCTTTTCTACCATCACACAAAAATAGATAAATCACACACACACACATATGTATCAAACTATTTATATATATCTACTACTATGGAATCCCCAGAACATCCACCGCGATGCATGTGTACTTTGCTATTAAGTCCATATACCTCTTGTACTATATCAATGACTATTGGTTCGGAATATCACCTCAAACCCTAAATTAAACAACACACAATGGAGGCAAACGTAGTTCGAAGCCTTTGGGACACGCACATACTTAACGTACCCAATTGACTTTCCAATCCAACTAGTACACATCACATAGAGAGGCACCCTAGTTTCTATGTTATGGAGAACTAATAGAGACCTCACTGGAATCGCCAAGGTGGGATCGCCCTCTGCGTGGAACCTCTCGTGATAGTAGGAAGCGTAGGTATGTTCACACACCTAACCAATTGAATAATAGGCATTCACACAACTTATATACATATACTCAGTAGGTATAAACACAACCCATCATATAAACCCATATGTAGTATTTATCTCCCTCGAATACTCCGCGTACTAGTAATTCTCACACAATATTTATCCATGTTTTTCAAGTATCACCCTCTCTCCGAAGGGTACTAACTATCCCTTAAGGTATTTCAATTGTTCATATATCCCTATACTACAGGTCTACGTCTTGGTTTCACTCATGATCTCCATGAACCGTTCTTAATTCTCAAGATTTATTAAGTTTCATATTGTGCCCAATAGGCCCTAACCTTAATCCCCTCGTTTTGGACCAAGCCCTAGTTTCTACCACAGGTCTACAGGAGCTCACTAAGTCATTACCTATAGTTTAAGAATAATACCAAAGTCTCCCATTTGTTTATTTGTGAAAATAAGGCATAAATAAAGGAAATGGCCAAAATCTGGGCAGTCCAATCGATTTGGCCAAGGAATTGAATCGTTTCTCAACGAGCACGTCGTCTTCATCGTTGCACTGCTACAACTTTCTTCCATTTTTGTTCACCACAAACTCCATAAATCATAACGAACCTCCACATAATTCAACCCATCATCAAATATGAGTATATAAACAGTTTCCAACTAATTTCCTTTACTAAAACATCATAAAATTCCATGTTTAACAATATTTGATCATGATTTGTTTATACAAACCCTAGTTTTATCGTTTCATGAATGTTCTTCATAAAACACAAAACTTAATCCCTCATTACATCCCAAAAGTTCAATTTCATATCATCAAACCCATAAATCAAGTCTCTAATATGAAACCCTATTACTTACATGAATTAATCCCATTATTTTATCTCAAAATCATGTATTCATGCTAGAATACATATAAATCTACCATGGATATTATAACTATTCAAGAACATAAAAGATTAGCACTTGCCTCTTGTGAAGGTGGTCTGATTTCATTTTCAGCTGATGAAGATGTCTTCCTCCCTTTCCAATCCACACTCCAACGGTAATCACGGTGCAAGAATGGTGTCGAATGCTCCAAGAATCCTCTCGTCTTACTGTCTTATGGACTCAACTTGTTTTCTTTAGTTCTAACCCTAGACTCCTAAAACTATATGATAATATAACATTTAGAAATTTATAGCTCGACTCCTCAAACTATATGCTAATATAACACTTAAAAAATTCTTAGCTCCTCCAACCCTAATCTCCCAAATGATCGAAACGCCCTTACGGGGTGCCAGGTTGATCTAAAACTGCCTTGGATGCTAATCAGCACTCTCGGTTAAACTATTCTAACTATTTTGACCCATACATAATCAACCATGACCTCCAAATCACCATCAAAGTCACTCTACAGAAATTTTCTATCTCGACCTCATATAGTCTACACTCGACTCCCTATTGAGATATAATATTGTCGCATCACTATCACTCATTATAATGTAAAATAATTATTTACTATTTGCATAATAATTATATTCTATAAATATTAATCTTTATCTCTCCCAATTAATATTTTAATAAACACATAATATTTAATCTTATTAAATTATATCACGCGTGCAATTTATAATACCGAATTAATTCAATTTTAAATACTCAAAAGTACGGGGTGTTACATACTTCCCCCCTTACAAATGAATTTTGCCCTCAAAATTAGGACGTACTTGCGGTGAATAACTATGGGCACTTCTCATTCATGTCATCCTTATGCTCCCAAGTTGACTCATCGACATTGGGGTGCCCCCACTGAACTTGAACCAAGGGTACCACCTTAGACCGCATCATACGCTCACTACGATCAAGTATCTCCATTGATCTCTCCTTATAAGAGATATCTGGATCCAAGTCTATCTCCTTTAATGGGGCGTGCCAAAAATCCCTATCGTCCTCTAGTACCTCTTCAACGATGACATGTGGAACACATCGTGAATCTGATGTAAGTACTCTGGTAGTCTCAGCCTATATGCCACTGGTCGCACCCTCTCGATAATTAAAAATAGTACCACATATCTCGGTGCTAGCTTACTCTTCTTGCCGAACCGCATAGTCCCCTTCATAGGAGACACCCAAACCAAACCCTGATCACTAAGCTCTAGCTCTATGTGCCTCCTATCTACATCAACGTAACTTTTCTTCTTGTCTTGAGCTATACGGATGTACCTTTGAATTGGCTCAATTTTAGTAGTGGTGTCCTGAATCATATCCACCACTAATAGATTGTTATCCCCAACCTCTAACCAGTAAGCGAGTGAACGACAAGGCAGACCATACAGTGCCTCAAATGGTGCCATGCCGATGATGAACTGGTAGGAGTTGTTAAAAACAAACTCCACCAATGGAAGATACTACCCCCATCTTTTCTCGTAGTCAAGTATGCACATGCTCAGCATATCCTCAAGAATCAAATTAACTCGCTCCTTCTTCCCATTTATTTTTTGGTGATATACTGTACTCAACCATAAATTTATGCCCACAGCCTCCTAAAAGCTCTACCAGAAGTGGTACACAAAAATCATGTCCCAATCCGACACAATATTAATTAGAACACCGTGTAGCTAGACTATTTCACCAACGGACAACACCTCATACTACCTCTTCTCAAAATCCATTTGAACCGATAGAAAATGGGCCACCTTAGTCAACTGATCCCCTATCACCCAGATGGAGTCATAACCTCACTGCAATATCAGTAACTCGGTAATAAAATCCATGGAGATACTCTCCCACTTCCACAGTAGAATCTTAAGTGGATGTAACATCCCTGTTGATCTCTAGTAGTCTACCTTCACTGGTTGGGAGTTGGCACACTTCGAGATAAACTTGGCTATGTACTTCTTAATCCTTGACCTCTAATACTGCCTACACATATCTTGGTATATGTTATCCCCACTAAGATATACTATAAACCTCGAATTGTGATACTCTGACCACGCCATGTCTCAAATCCTCATCATTTAAAACCACGAGTCTTCCATTAAAACGCAAGCCTCTCTCTGAACTGATCGAATAAGAGTCCACCCCATTAGCTAATAACTAGTAAACTCTGTCTTGGAAATACTGAACACATGCTTATGATTTTACCACCCTGATAAAAATCTTGGGCCAATACAAACATACAAGGTCTAGAATCCTCATCAACATGTCGAAGCTCTTTCCACTTCGCCTTTAAAACCTCAACTATCTCCCTAGTAGGCCATTGGATCAACATGTCTGCCACCATATCAGACTTTCCACAATGGTAGTGAATATAAAAAAGTTTAGGCTTCACGAACTCTAACCATCTCCTCTGCCTCATGTTCAAATCCTTCTCTCTGAAGAGATACTAGAGTGATTTATGGTCGTGGATAAGGTAAATTGCTCTCCCAAAAGTAAATGCCTCCAGATCCTCAAGGAAAACACACTCGCTTCTAACTCTAGGTCATGCGTGGGGTAATTTCTCTCTCGGTGCTTAAGCTTGTGATACGCATAAGCTATATCCCTCTTCCCCTATTTTAATACACCCCCAAGTCCCTACAAGTATGCATCCAAGTAAAAATGATGCTCCACTCCTCCCCTAGGCATGCATAGGTGTTGAGGTCAATTTTTCCTTTAGCACATCAAAAGATAACTGACACTGTTTGTACCAGACAAAGGGCACCCCCTTATGAATTACATTCATCAACAAAACTGCAATCTTTAAGAAACCCTTAATGAGTCGCCAATAGTTTTCGACCAGACCTACAAAAATTGCGAACCTCAATCGGTGTCGTGGGCTATCCCCATTCCCTCACCGCCGATACCTCACTCGAATTGCATGCAATACCGTTGTTAGACACAATGTGGCCCAGAAACTGCACCTCTTAAAACAAAAATCGACACTTATAAAATTTGGTGCACAACTGGTGATCCTGTAGTGTTTCTAAAACCATCCGTAGATGCTCGACATGTTTATCCTCAAAAGGAGAATAAACCAGAATATCGTTAATGAAAATCATCATAAACTGGTTAAGGAACTTTCTGAAATCCCAGTTCATCAGATCCATGAACACTAAAAGTGCATTAGTTGGTCCAGATGACATCACTCTAAACTCGTATGACCCATATCGTGTCAGAAAAGCAGTCTTACGAACGTCGTCCTCCGTGATAAGCAACTGATGATAACCCCACCTCAAATCTATCTTGGAGAAGTATTTATTTTGGATCCGAGGCAATGGGTACTTATTTTGGATCGTGACCTTGTTTAACTCCCTATAATCGATACATAATCAAAGTGATCCATACCTCTTCTTGAAAAATAACACCGTCGCACTCCACGGTGATGTACTCCATCTAATGAAACCCTACCCCAAAAGCTACTGAATTTTCTCCCTCAACTCCTACATCCCTAAAGGATCTATATGGTAAGGATCTTGGTCGATCGGCCTCATATCCGGTGCTAAATCAATAATGAACTCAATTTCTCATCTAAGAGATAGCTTGGGTATGTCTTAGAACACGTCCTCAAATTCCCTCACAACTGGAATTGAGTCTAAAGAGACAACCACCTCATGTGAGGTCTTCTCCTCAATTTAATACAAATGTGTGTTCGACCCCCTCTAGGAAGAGGCTTCGCCACTAGGAACATATCCTTCCCTGGAATAGAGAACACAATGGTCCTCATGAAACAATCCACCATCACTCGGTATCCATCTAACCAATCAATGCCCAAAATCACATCATACCCCTCCATATCTAACTGTAAAACGTCGGTGGAAAAACATAATCTTCCCACATCAATATCTACACCCCTACAGATCGAATGTATAAGCTACCCACTACATAAAGGTGACTCTACACACATAATAAGACTATTGTCTATCTCTAGTAAAACGGTTGCACGTGCAAATTTAGTGGCTATAAATGAGTGAGATGCCCCCGTATCAAATAAAATCATATACTTAAGCCCGTTAATTCGAAACATACCCTCTCCTGCACGTGGTGCCTGTGGGGTTTGCTATATGACTGTATTTCGGATGTTATAGATACATTCATACTATAATTGCCCCTATTGTGGTGGGGATGGTAGTGTTTGTGCTGACAGGGGTAACTACGCCTATTGCCCCTGCTCGACACCTTGTTATTGTGGAACTTTGTCTTGCTATGGGTAGTCTCTCCATAAATAAAACCACTTCCCATGAAATCTCTCTAACTCTGTCCCTGATGGATCTATCAAGGTTGACCCTAATGCTGTCCTTGGTCGCCTCAGCCCTTCTGGCCCACCCCATTGGTCCCTTGTCCCTAAGGAATATTCTCTTGCTGCTGAGGGACCTTTTGGCCCTTCTTGAAAGATTCCTCAGGTCGGAAACCCCTAGATCTAAACCTCTTGGTCGAATCCCACTGCCAAGAGTCCTGCCCTTGCTATTTTCCTATATGCTAGTGTGATGCTCCACTAGACCAGTCCTACCTACCTTGCCTGGCCGACTAGGATCATTCCCTCTCTTATATCCCTTCATGTGGAAGTGATGATCCTGGCAATGTAGAAGTGCGAAATTGATGACATTCATATAAGTCCTGAATGTGGGGTTATCTATCCCGTATTGCCTGATCCTATAGGCTAGCCTATCCATAAATCTCATATTCTTCTTCTCATCACTATTCACTTCATCTGGAATAAAATTATCTAAACGTGTGAAATCCTCCTCATACTCATCTATGGAACGATCTCCCTGAACCACCTCATTGAACCTCTTTTGCATCTCTGACTTGACTACTGGTGGAAAGTGTTTCTGATCAAACTGCACCCAGAACTCACTAATTGGCATAGTTTCCTTGACCAGTCTTAATGAAGCCAAAATATCCTTTTACACATCGCTACAATAAACCATGCACAGGTGGTGATGAATGTCTTTCTTACACTGGGAAGACAAAATCACTTCAGAGCTATGCTGAAACTCGGGTGGGTGTCCCTTTTTAAATGCCTCCCTCACTCTTTGCCAATTTGAGTGCTCGGAGAGGGCCTGAACAACTAGTGCCACTGGCTATTTTGGTGATTGGGCCTGAGAAAAGTGGATTGCCATAGAAGTTACACCATCATTAACTGCCTTCACCACGATATCGGCCACCTCTACTGTCGTAACTATCCCTTGCGATGTCTGTGGCTCCTGCTGAGCCTCTTGGTCATCGGCTCTCACCGCTGCCCTCATCAGTCATCCTCTCCTAGGTAGCATCTGAAAACAGATTGGATTCTAGGAGGTTAAAGTCTATACAAATATAATAGTAGAAGAACGAAATCTCAAATGCGTATTTATGAATGCAACAATCCTAATAATAGGGCTCTATTTCAAAGAGAGCTACTCTAAAATCATTGTAAGCTGCGCAGATTTAATGGACTCTAGAACTTGATGCTTTGATACCATCTCTGACACCCTACCTATTCTAATCACGGGTGATCATTCCTTTATCAAAATAAATAAGAATCTCATTTGGTTCATTCTTAGCATCACCGTCGAAAACTTTTTAGGTTTCTAACCACATATGTTAAATTAAGTCGGTGCCAACTTTTATCTTTCATTAGTATAATAACAAGAGAAACATAAATAAAATAATAATTCCACCAACACAAATATGATAGTCTGAATCAATCACACTGTGAATTGATAAATAAATAATACCAAATAAACTATAATTTCCTAACACAACATACTATAATAAATCTAATGGAAATAAAACCAAATCCAAAACATAGTCTGACAAATAAAACTAAAGTGTATCAACTGAAAGATAAATATGCCCAAAGGGAACACTGAAATGTAAACCCTAATATAGGAATGAATGACTTAAATTCCTAAGAAAACTCCTGGAAGCCTCCACAAATGTTTCATCTACACATACCTGGAATGGTTCATCAAGCTTATCATCCCTGTGGATTGACACCTAAAAGTTTTTCGAAAAATATTTTGACATGAATATATATTGTGGTGAAAAGAAATCTTAACACAAATTATAAGTAAATACAATCACCAGAAAAATAAAGAACACGAATAAGAATAATCACAATCACTCACAACACAAGATGTAGGTGGTTCGGCAAATTGCCTACGTCCATGGTGGTGCTCTCAGTTTCTATATCGCTTTTCTCTTGAGGAGTATTTTTAGTTACATACCCTTTGCCATGGGTAAGGGATAAAATATATATACAAGTAAACTTCGGAGAGTGGGGGTGTTGGGCACTCCTATGTTAGCCCACTATCCCTGGAATATCTCATGATAGGTTTTAGGAACAGGATGGGTCGTTGTTAACTAACTATTTTTTAGTCTTTGGAGTCTAGTATGAGCTCTCCCTATTTTCAATGGGGATCAGTTCAGCTACTTCTTTGGCTTTGGGCCTGCAAAAATTGACGAGGTACCCACAATTGTCCCTAAAATTTTTAGGTCACAATTTTTGCTCAATAATTTGAAATGATAGTTCTGATGGCTCTTTTGCGAATTGAGTGAAGACTCGGAGAGTGAAATGTGTCTTCTTAAGAGATTTAGGTGGAATATCTACTTCGTTCGTCGTGTATCATCATCAAGAGGGTTTAAAACTGTTTGAAGGATCCATTTGTGACATTGCCTCACAAGTTTAAAACTCTCGAGACATCTTTCGCTCCTTAGTGCGTCTTCTCACTTCCAAGTCTTACCCTTTGTCTCTGAACTTTTCCTTGTCTTTCCATCGTTCTTTCTTATGGCCTCCTATCGTCTCAGGCTGATTCTTATTTCGTAAGTCTTCCAAACTTCTTGTCCTTTCTTTTCTATTGAAATTTATTTTCTATCACTACTAGGGTTTATTTATGGAAAAAATAGGTAATAGATCGGTGGATGAGTTTAGGTAGTTCTATAACATCCCCAACTGGGTGGACATTGAATGTTCCCTTACTCCTCGCAATTTTAGAGACATTGAGGACGGGCATTGGATTCATGTTCTCTTGTTGTCTCAAGGGGTTTAATTTTAAGCCCCAAATCGCCCATTTTTACACTTCTTTAGTTATTTATACATAATCCCTTCCCAATGTTCTCCAAATGTTTGGAAAATTGTTAACAGCGTACATAGGATCAATCACCTCTATGGAACCAATTTAGGTGTTGCTGAAATCTGCTATTGTTATACCTTTTCCTGGACGAGCTTAGGTCTCCTTTACCTTAAAGTTAGGAGTCCTGGTAGGGTGTTAGTAGTCAATCTACCTGATTCCCATATGGATTATTGACATGAAGGATTCATTGCCAGGAACTGGCGGTTCCCTCCCCAGACCGAGGATGACTAGGTACAGGGGACCTATGATTCCCTTCTCCGGGGAGGAGTACATAGGTAGATATTTTTCTTGTATTGCTTCTTGATTTCCTGTTAGTTTGTTCTTTTTCTTATGCCCTCATGTTTTCTTTTTTAGCGAAGGTGAAGATCTTGGAACCTGCTCTCCATAAAATCCGAGCCACTGAGCTGATAAAAGCTTCGAAGATAAAGGAGTCTCTGGCTAATGGCGAGCATCCGAGATCAGATGATTTCCTTTTAGATTATAAAAACAGAGGAACCAACTTCATCGCTCGACCTATTGATACCATTCCTCACCTCGATACCCTAGAAGAGGTCATTATTGAGCCGATTCAGTTGGACGAGGAGGAGAGTGTCTCTGGTTAAGGGAGTGTAGGAGGTGACAGAGGTGGAGATGAGGGTGATTCTAGTGAGGAAAATTATATTGGTGTGTGATCTTCAAGTTCAGATCAGAGTTCAGAGAGTTCCAGTTAAGAGACTATGGTCCCCCCTAGTAAGAATTTAATCCAAGATGATGATGAGGATAATATTGCTTTGGCTCACAGGATGAAGAAGAAAAAGTCTGGGAGTGGGGACACTACCACTGGATCCCAAACTATGGCTCATGAAAGGGAGAGGGAGAAGAAGGAGGAGGCAATGATGAGGAAGATAGAGAGAAAGAAAGAAAGAGTAAAAGAGGAAGAAATAAGAGGAGAGGAAGGGGGTTGTAATGGAAAAGAAGGAGACAGAAGAAGAGAGGAGGAGAAAAGAAGTGAGGATAAAGAATGGAAAATCCTTGGTGCCCGTGTCTGCCTTGGCTGGGGGGGCTTCCATAACTCTTGCTCCTCAGCTGGCTCCAGGAGTGCTCGAGAGAGCAGTCTTGCCAACAGACCGCTAGAGGTCATTCGGGCATGGGGACTGACCAGTTCACCCTAAAAGTGAGCCAGGGGCCTTGATAAGTCTACTTTTACTTATGGTGAGGAAAAATTCTGAGCTAAAGGCGAGCCTAAAAGTTCTAGTGCTGAAATCTTTTGATCTTTCCTTGGCTGAAGCTAACAATGAGAAAGAGGCAACGTCTAAAGAGCTGGAGGAGTTAAGGAAGTCCAATGACATAGTTTGTACGAGAAAGCTGGTGGTGGTCGAGGATAATAAAGATCTTGCCGAGAAGACAAAAAACCTAGAATTTGAGGTCGCCACGATCAAGGAGAGCTCTTATAATGCTGGGTGGCTCGTGGCATATGAGGATGCTGAGGCTTAAATCTGCTACATCAGCCGGTTCAACTTTAAGAAAGGTTGGGACAGGGCTTGGCTTGCTACCGAGGTGGACGTTTATTCCCATCTCTTCGACGAGCACAACCCTGGTCCGAAACCTGTTGTAGAGTGCGTGCCTCCTCCTGGTTGCAATAAAGTTGTTCCAACTGTTCCAACTACTGCTGCTGATGCTCCCATCGATTAGGTAATAGTTGTTGTTCCATCTAAGGGAGGTGTAAATGAGGCTACTACAGATAAAGGGAATAATCCATCATCCTCAGAGAAGACTGAGGTTACCAACTAGTATTTTTAGGGGGCCCTTGAATTTTTTATATTTTTGTTATTCTCTTCTTCTCGCTGATGTTGTTGTACGTGAACTATTTTGGTCTTAATGAAATGAATTTTTGTTCCTTTTCATATACTGATCTATTTATTCTCGATGCTTGTATGATTTTTAGCTTATCAATTTTGAGGAGTATATCCCGATTACTTCTCGTCTAGGCCAAATACTTAGCACTAATGTGAGCGACCAAGTCTGTCATGCCTCTATAATAATTTGCAAGTCTCTCGAAGCAAGGAACCAGAACTATAAGAACCAATCCGAGCTGGTTGCTAAGTTAAAAGACAGACTCAGGGAGATGAGTGAGATTGGCACCTATGTTCAAGAATAGGTCAATGACCTTATAGTGGAGCTTTTAAAAGCGTCTGAAATTAACTTAGTTGGCGAGATGATGGAATAAGAAAATGATACATTGAGGCGCATCCGCTTAAGGGAGAATGCACCAAGCATAGTTTCGTTGATTATCTAAGGTTATTCATCATCAATGACACTATGATATGGAAACCTTCCCAACAGTTCTCAGCATATACGGGAGAATGTGCCCGAGCACAGTCCCATATATTACCCACAATTCTTCATCATCGATGGTACAACGAGCTGGAAACCTCAATAGTTCTGAGAGGGAGATTACCGAGCTGAGAGGTGATGTCGTTCGAGTGTATGTTATTGCGATCGAGCTTCAGCAAGATGTTACTAGGTTGAGACAGGTATTAAAAAATGGTCCCCAACAGATGTGGGTAGATGGCTACGACCAGGTTTGGACTGATGCTTTAATAAAGTTGAAGGAGATCGAGGAGTTAGCTTTCATAAGAGGGTGGTTAAGTGCCCTCAGCGAGTTACAAGTTCCCAGGAACTCTGTTCTTTGGTATAGGCATGAAATCTCTCCCTCAACTTTGATGCCTAACCCATTAAAAAGGGATGATAATTGGATTCCTATAGATGCGATCCCAAGACAGCCTCCAGAGCCTAGTTTAAAGGAAGTCGATGAGGAATTCACTCCTCACCCAGATGATGGCCAAAGAGCGCGAGTAGCTGACTGGCTCGCACAGCGACCTGGTCCTCATTAGGGTTTTAATCACTTAGCATATGCAACTCTTTGTACATGTAGTGATGTAATAAAACATTTACATTTTGGGGGATTTTCTGACTAAACACCTGTTGTGTTAATTTTTTACTTTATTAATCTCTTGTTCAGTTATCTTAGTCTCTTCTAATCAACTACATATCACTTAAGCAGTGTTGGTTGTCGAGTGAGTATCCCCACAATCCAGTATGATTTAAGTGTACAATTTTTCCTTACTTTACCTTGTAGGTCGTGTCGTCACACTGCCTTAGGCCTAAGTGAGGCAATGGTGACGATACACCTAGTATCGAATATTCTATCCGAGCAGGATTTTTAGGCCAGACAATGTTGGGGTCCAACTCGGGCTTTATATATTGTCAGGGGAAAGCTAAGAGGTCATTCATGTTAATTTACAAATGCATGAGGAGGGTCATTTCATATCGACCATACTATTTTAGCCAATAAGTTTCTTGTGATCTTAGTTTTGCATGTTAAGATGGGAGACTATATCTTGGAAAGGGTGCATATATTATAATATGGTTGAGAAAACCAACACTTCATAAAATTCCACTGCCAAACAAATCTTATTAATCAGAGAAGTATTGAAAATTCAACATTAAGTTTGCAAAACTAAAAAAAAATCTAGTATTAGAATTTCTTAAAGTTTGTTGCATTCCAAGCTCTTGGTATCTCCCTGCCCTCAGTGGTAGGCTCCTTATATGTCATCTTTTATCACCTTCAATGTTCCCTCCTAGTTTGGTCCTAGCTTTCCATCCGTTGGTTTCACAGCTCTGCTAAGAACTTTCCTCAGGACGTAGTCCCCAACGTGGAATGCTCTTGGATTATCCTTTTTGTTATAGTGCTTTGCTAGTAGTTTGCTTGTTTCACTAGGGCTAATTCACTTCACTCGTCATCTTAGTCAAGTTCAGCGAGTAATGTTGCATCGTTCTGGCCTTGGTCAATCAGAGTGGACCTCATGGTAGGGAGGCAAGCTTCCAAAGGGATAATTGCCTCCATCCCATAGGTAAGTGCGAATGGTGTCTCTCTAGTTGCTCGCCTTTGGGAAGTGCGGTAAGACCATAAGATGTGGGGTAGTTTGTTTACCCATGCTTCCTTGGCTCACTCTAAATGATTTTTTAATCCTTCAATCATAGTTTTGTTAGAACCCTCATCCTGTCCGTTGCTCTGAGGGTATGGCACAGAGCAGAAATAGTACCAAATCCCACGGTCGCTGCAGAAACCTTAGAAGAGTCCACTCTCAAACTGTGTTCCATTGTCAGTGATTATAGTCCTGGGGATCCCAAAGTGAGTGAATATGTTTCTCCATATGAATCTTATCATGTCTCCATCTCTGATGTTTGCTAGTGGCTCTACATCTATCCACTTGGTGAAGTAGTCAGTTGCAACCAACAAATATTTATGATTATCGACTGCAATTGGTAGAGGGCCCACGATGTCCATACTCCATTGGGCGAAGGGTCATGGGCTAGTAAGTGACTTTAAGTCGCTGGATGGTGAACCATAGTGATATGCCCCAAGTGTAACCTCGGCCCAGAGACACCAACCTCGGCCGAGGTGATGGCCGAGATATTGATCGACCCTGGATAAGCCATGGGCCCACGATATCAGCCCTCGGCCTTAGTAAGGTCGGCCCAGGCCGACACTTCCACCTACACTTCCAATGGACACTACGCGCATCATAGGCATCAACAGCATTCTCATATACCTGGGTATGGAAACCTCGGCCGAGTGTAGGCCGAAGTGACAAGAAGCCTTAGTAACCTTCAACATGGAATCAGTCCAACCTCGGTTGGGGCTTACCCCAGCATAATGTCTCGGCTGAGATCAGGCCGAGACTCCCTATGGAACATCTCGGAAGACGTTTATCGATCCTTTACAGCTCGGCCTCTCCCCGCCGAGGTCATGCACCAATATGGCAGCCGAGCATCTGTTGACATTTGGATAAGGACACATGGGCACAAATCAGTTGTAACAAGATTATTCTCCACACGTGGGGAGGATATTTCATCATCATTCCTTACATGTGACAGTGACATATGACACTCCCACATTGGTGAGGCTACCACACACATGCTCATTACATGCATGGGGGGTACATTACACCCCCTAGGTACTATATATAGGGGTCATCCCCTACCTTGCAAAGGGATCCCAGATATTAAACCCTAGCAAAAAATCTGTCTAGATATACAGTAGAGAGAGAAATCTTGAGAGGTTGTATCCATGGCCATTAGTGCCTTCATTCAGTGATATTACTTACACACACTCACAGTGGACGTAGGACAAATTGGCTGAACCACTTATATACCGGTGCCCTTTCCTCTTATCCTCATCTCAGTCTCTTATCTCTTTATATAACTGTGCTGCCATTGTTATTCTTATATTGAGATTGAAAACACCTTACCTGGTGGTGCTAATTCCAGCATCATCATTTTGGCGCCGTCTGTGGGAACGAGAAGCTATCTCTTCCTCTTCTTCAGCTTAACCTTACCGGAGACTCTGGTGGTGAACTAGGAACCACCCCTTGCGTGGAACTATTTCACCATTGAAAGAGGTTCTTTAAGGTATTAAGCTCACTTGCTGCTCAAGCTCTTTATTGTTAACACATGGCACCAGAGTTACCACCACCTCTTCCGCCGCCCGGAGGTGGAGGGCCTAGCTCCAGTCAGGCCCCCCCCCAGTCCGAAATGGCGGAGGTAGCAGCGGCCTTGAAATCTTTGGCTGCAACACAACAAGCCATAAAGGAGCAATTTGCTCAGCTCAGTCAAACTATGATGAGGCCACCTGGAGTCTCACCGGACATGATCACTCCGGCGGCAGTTCAGCCTCAGCCTGATGCCAGGGGACCACCCCAGGCGCCAATGAAGGACCAGCCTCCACCCCAGTGGAGAAGGGACGTTGCTGACCCTAGGCGCTTGCGCCTGGGGAGGTTGGGAAACCCTTGCCCAGAGGACAGGTATGATGACCTAGAAGCTGAAGAAGCCCCAGAAGACTGCTGGGAGCCGTATAAGGTGTCAAATGACACTATACGACCTCTTAGGCAGAGTCAAGGATGTGTCGGCTGAAGAGGAGAAGAGGCCCAACAAAGAGGGTCGGCCTTTGATAGGTTGAGCAGAGGGTCGGCCTTCCAGAGGCTGGGCCCGTTGAATGACCTAAGACAGAGGCTATCGAGGTCAAGGAGCGCAGCAGGCTCTCAGAGAGGGGGTAGGCAGGGTCAGCCAGACCAAGGCCGACCCTGTGAAAGAAGAGGCCGAGAATCGAAAGAGGTCAACAGCCAACGTGTCGCGGTTGGGGAACCCTCTGTCCATCGCAGGGAGGTGGAAGGGGATAACCTCGGCCAAGTTGATGACATAAGACCCTGGAATGATTCTATCCAACGCCTTGAGGAGAAGATATTAGACCTCATTAAAATCAGGGACCCATTACAAAGGGGTTACTCAGAGGGCTCCCCATTTGTTGCTAGGATAGTGGGGTTCCCAACCCCAGCCAAGTTCAAGCCTCATATAGTGACTCCCAAGTATGATGGCAGCACTAACCATGTACACCATATCGAGATGTATCAGTCGGTAGCAGACATTTACTCGATACCCGATGAGATGAAGTGTAGGGCCTTCTCAGGGACCTTGATAGGGGCAGCGCATAGTTGGTTCACCTCCCTTCCGAAGAACTCAATTGAGAACTTCAAAGGCTTGGCTGAGCACTTCATCCACAACTTTTGCTTTGGGGTAAGACCCCAAAAGAAGACTACCCACCTGCTGTATGTCAAACAGGCCAAGGGTGAGAGCCTAAGAGACTACATAGCAAGATTCAACAAAGTGAAATTGGAGGTGGAAGATTATGAAGAGAGCATAGCCATGACCGCCCTTATAGGAGGCCTCCGGAAGGGGAAGCTATTGTGGAAACTGGAGGAAGACCCCCTAGGTCCATGGCGGAGCTGCTGGTAACCGCAGGGAAAGTGATGAATGCGGAATAGGCAATGGCCGCCAAGTATGAGGAGGAGAACCGCGGTAGCACAGGAAAGTCCCAAGGTAAGAAAGAGGGGAAGAAGAGGTCAGGAGATGACAAGTTCGCTCATTACACTCCTCTGACTATGAGCTGTGAGCACATCCTCAATGAGATTAAGACTGATCGGACTCTGAGGTGGCCAGAGAAACTGAAGGCCCCGCCACATAAGAGGAACAAAAACCTATAGTGCGAGTTCCATCAGGATCATGGCCATGTCACAGATAGATGCTTCTCTTTAAAGGATGAGATTGAGAAGATGCTGAAATCTGGAAAGCTGAGGAAGTATGTGGATGGTAAGGCTCCAAAGGGTGGAAGAGATGACCCTAAGAAAAGAAGAGATGACAGATTCTGCAGCAATGTCCTAGCCAGAAGGGGCGATGATTCAGAAGGAGATGATGAAGACGACTCGGATCTTCTGCCAAAGGATGACAACACCCCAGTGAAGAGGTTCGATATGATCTCCTTTGGTGTTAGCACTATATGTGGGGGATTTGCAGGAGGTGGCTCTGAGGTAGGCGACAGGAAGGCTCATGTAGAAGAGGCAAGGTCATTCGCCAAGATCAAAGTTGTGAATCTAACGTCTTCTAATGCAGTGCAGAAGAGGAAGAAGGTAGACATGGACACCCTCGTAGTGGGGTTCTCCAGACTCGACTTCAAGGGTATCTTAGCCCCCCATGATGACCCTTTGGTCATAACAACAAGGGTGTATGGGTGCGAGGTACGGAGGATCCTTATAGATGGGGGAAGCTCAGCAGACGTGATGTTCTGGACTTGCTTCAAGAGCCTGGGTATTAGCAGGGCTAGGCTAGTGCCCTATCATCACCCATTGATAGGCTTCAATGGAGAAAAGGTCCACCCATTGGGCATGTATGAGATGGATGTACGGATGGGGGATGAGTGGCCTAGGAGGCTGACCAAGAAGATAAACTTTTTCGTTATAGACAAAAACGTCTTCTCGGCCTACAACCTCATCATAGGAAGGGTGGCCCTTAAAGAGTTTGAAGATGTGCCGTCGACGGTCCACCAGATGCTAAAACTCCCGACTCCTTATGGAGTAGGGGAAGTGCAAGGGGACCAGACCACGGCGCGAGAATGTTACTTCAACTCGGCTGAAGAGAGAGACGCCCATAAGAGAGCAACCACCACTTACAACATCTACACTCTTGACCCAAGAGACGAAACAAAATTGAAGAAGGGTGAGGCCACGGAAGAGGTAGAATCCATCGTCCTCAATGAGGACGAGCCGGAAAAAACCGTCCAGGTCGGTAAGGCCCTAGAGCCAGGAATCAAAGAAGAGCTGATAAACTTCCTCAGGAGGAGACAGAGTGTCTTCGCATGGAGTCACGCAGACATGCCTGGCATCGACCCTGAGGTCATGAGCCACAAGCTCAACGTGGACAGAAATGCCAAGCCAATCAAGCTGAGACGAAGAGTCTACTCCAGGTAGAAGTACGACGTCATCCGGGAAGAGGTAAAAAAGTTGGGAGAGGCCGAGTTCATAAGAGAGGTTACCTACCCGGAGTGTCTCTCAAATGCAGTCATCGTGCCTAAGGCCAACGGGAAGTGGCGAATGTGTGTAGATTTCACTGACCTAAACAGGTCTTGCCCGAAAGACAGCTATCCCTTACCTAGGATAGACCAGATGGTGGACGCAACGGCAGGGCACGAGCTCATGAGCTTTATGGACGCTTATTCAAGCTACAACAAAATCTTCATGGATGCTGGAGACTCTGAGAAGACAGTCTTCATTACTGACAAAGGGACGTACTGCTATAAGGTGATGCCCTTCAGTCTGAAAAATACGGGGGCAACGTATCAACGTCTTGTCAATAAGATGTTCGAAGAGCAAATAGGTAAGACCATGGAGGTATTTGTAGACGATATGCTAACGAAGATCCTGAAAGCATGTACTCACGTAGCAGACCTTAAGAAGACCTTCGATGTCATGGACTCATACAGAATGAAACTCAACCCAACAAAGTGTGTCTTTGGAGTAGGAGCTGGGAAGTTCCTGGGGTTCATTATTAATCAGAGGGGTATTGAAGCGAACCCTAAGAAAATCAAGGCATTACTCGACATGAAGACTCCTAGGAGTATCAAGGATGTCCAGAGACTCACGGGAAGAGTGGCTGCCCTTAACAGGTTTGTTTCTAGGGAAACGGACAAGTGTCTTCCGTTCTTTAAAGTTCTAAGAAAGGACTTCTAATGGGACGAAGAGTGTGAAAAAGCCTTCAACCAACTCAAGTCCTACTTAGGGTCTCCCTTATTGCTGTCTCGGCCCATCACGGGGGAAAGGTTGTTTGTATATCTGGCAGTCTCTGAATCAACCATCAGCGCAGGCATCATACGGGAAGAGGATGGGGTCCAGAGGCCTGTGTACTTCAATAGTAAGGCCCTTCAAGGGTCTGAACAAAATTATCCCCGAATGGAGAAGTTGGCTTATGCCCTAATACATGCCTCAAGGAAAATAAAGTCTTACTTCCAAGCTCACTCCATGGTAGTCCTCACTGACTCCCCACTAAGGCAGGTTCTGCACAAACCTGAGAATGCTGGAAGATTGATGACCTGGGCCATCGAAGTAGGAGAATATGATCTTACCTACCAGCCTAGGACATCCATCAAGGGGCAGGCCCTCCCAGACTTTGTCGCAGAATTCACCTGGGAAGAGGCCGGTAGATGTTTGGAAAAGGCCGAGACAGTGAAAGGCTTAGATGACGGCGAAGAGACGAACCTTAGTGTCTTCCGAGATTCAGAAGAGACGAACCATAGTGTCTTCCGAGATTCGGAAGAGACGGCACCAAACGTCTTTCGAGATTGGGAAGAGGTCATTTAAGGCAAAACCTGGAGCGGGATAGAAGAGAACGAAGAGGATCGATACCTCTTCAAGAAGGGGGTTATGAGAGAAGGGGTCTTCTCATCAGATACAGACGTCTGGAGCCTCTTCGTTGATGGCTCTTCCTGTGACAGTGGAAGTGGTGCGGGACTAATACTCTCGGCTCCATATGGCGCCAACATTGAATACGCCTTGAGATTCAACTTCCAGGCCTCAAACAACGAGTCCGAGTATGAGGCCATGATAGCAGGTCTCTTATTGGCAACAACTCTTCGAGTAAAGCAACTCCTACTCCATAGCGACTCAAGGTTGGTTGTTAATCAAGTACTTGGTGTATACGAGGCGAAAGACGAAAGGATGGACAAGTACTTGAAGAAGTTAAGAAGGTTGTTAGAATATTTTGAAGAGTAAAAACTGAAGAGAGTGCCTCAACTGAGCAACAATCACGCTGATGCACTGGCAAGGCTGGCCTCAGCAGTAAAGACAGATATGGGAAGGACCATTCCAATCGAGGTCTTAGGAAAGGCAATGATCGAGGAGGACGAGGTGTATAGCCCTTGTCACAATGTGAACCTAGGAGACTCATGGATCGACCCGCTCGTCAGATACCTAAGAGAGGGAGAGTTGCCTGAGTCCAGGCTAGAAAGGAGAAAGTTGAGGTACAGGGCTGCCAAGTTCTCAATGATAGGAGATGTCTTGTACAAAAAGGGGTTTCTATTGCCTCTCCTCAGATGTGTGCATCCCATGGAAGTACCCCGGGTCTTACAGGAGGTTCATCAGGGTTCTTGCTCTAGCCACATAGGGGGAAGGCCCTTAGCCAAGAGGATCATCACACAGGGATACTGGTGGCCAACCTTGTCTAAGGACGCTGCAGACTATGTGAAGAGGTGCGAAAAATGTCAAAGGTTCGCCACTCTCCCTCATCAACCCCATCAGCCTATGACGTCAATCTCTTCTCCATGGCCATTTGCGGTATGGGGAATTGACTTGGTAGGACCTTTGCCAAGAGCCGTAGACAACTATAGATTCTTGATAGTTTCCATTGACTACTTTTCAAAGTGTGTAGAGGCACAACCGATGATAAAAATTACAGAGCAGAAGACTTTCCAGTTCATTTGGATGAACATCATATGCACATACGGCCTCCCAAACACTCTCATCTCGGATAATGGGACCCAGTTCAAGAACTTCTCCTTAGAAAAGTATTACCTAAAAGTGGGGATTAAATAGTTCTTCTCATCTCCTGGTCGACCTCAGGCAAATGGCCAGACCGAGGTCACAAACAGGACTATCTTGGACGGAATCAAGAAGAAGTTAGAAGATGCGAAGGGGAGATGGACAGAAGAGGTCTACGCTGTGTTATGGGCCTATAGAACCACGACAAGGAGACCAACAGGAGAAACCCCATTCATCCTGGCACATGGCTCAGAGGCCGTAATACCAACGGAAGTAGGACTACAACTCATCGGATTCATACCTACGACCCAGACAACAAAGGGGAAGAGAGGAGGCAAGACCTGGATCTTATCGAAGAAAGAAGAGAAGACCCAAAGGTCAGAAAAGCAGCCGACCAGCAGCGGGCAGCAAAATTCTACAACCAAAGGGTGAAGTCAAGACCCATTGCAGTAGGAGACCCAGTGCTAAAGAAGACCCTACAAAAGTCAAATAAGCTACATCCAAACTGGCATGGCCCCTACAAAGTAACAGAAGAGGTTGTGCATGGCACTTACAGGCTAGAAAACCTAGAAGGAGAACCTTTCACCAATCCATGGAATGCTGACCACCTAAAGAGATATTACATATGATGTTGCTTAGAATTTTATGTAAATGTACCATCTTACTGAGACGAGGTTATTAATAAAGATCAGTTTCCATGACAGTTCTTGCTTCATTCTTAGACCAGAGATGTATTATGGATAACATCTTAGGTGACGACCTCAGACCTTCATAACATCACTCGGTGGTGACGAGGTCTGAGATCAGACACCTTAGCAGATGACCTCAGACCCTTAACATCATTAATGTGGTGAGATTAATTGTGAGGGTAACGTCTTAGGTGACGACCTCAGACCTTCATAACATCAATCGGCGGTGACGAGGTCTGAGCTCACACATCTTAGCAGATGACTTCAGACCCTTAACATCATTAATTTGGTGAGATTAATTATGAGAGTAACGTCTTAGGTGATGACCTCAGACCTTTATAACATCACTCAGTGGTGATGAGGTTTGAGATCAAACACCTTAGTAGATGACCTCCGACCCTTAACATCATTAATTTGGTGACATTAATTATGAGGATAACGTCTTAGGTGACGACCTCAGACCTTCAAAACATCACTCGGTGGTGACGAGGTCTGAGCTCAGACACCTTAGCAGATGACCTCAGACCCTTCACATCATTAATTTGGTGAAATTAATTATGAGTATAACGTCTTAGGTGACGACCTCAAACCTTCATAACATCACTCGGTGGTGACGAGGTCTGAGCTCAGACACCTTAGCAGATGACCTCAGACCCTTAACATCATTAATTTGGTGAAATTAATTATGAGGATAACGTCTTAGGTGACGACCTCAGACCTTCATAACATCACTCGGTGGTGACGAGGTCTGAGCTCAGACACCTTAGCAGATGACCTCAGACCCTTAACATGATTAATTTGGTGAGATTAATTATGAGGGTAACGTCTTAGGTGACGACCTCAGACCTTCACAACATCACTCGGTGGTGACGAGGTCTGAGCTCAGACACCTTAACAGATGACCTCAGACCCTTAACATCATTAATTTGGTGAAATTAATTATGAGTATAACGTCTTAGGTGACGACTTTATACCTTCATAACATCACTCGGTGGTGACGAGGTCTGAGCTGATACACCTTAGCAGATGACCTCAGACCCTTAACAAACTTAATTTGGTGAGATTAATTGTGAGGGTAACGTCTTAGGTGACGACCTCAGACCTTTATAACATCACTCGGTGGTGACGAGGTCTGATCTCAGACACCTTAGCAGATGACCTCAGACCCTTAACATCATTAAATTGGTGACATTAATTGTGAGGATAACGTATAAGGTGACGACCTCAGACCTTCATAACATCACTCGGTGGTGACGAGGTCTGATCTCAGACACCTTAGCAGATCACCTTAGACCCTTAACATCATTAATTTGGTGAGATTAATTGTGAGGGTAACGTCTAAGGTGACGACCTCAGACCTTCATAACATCACTCGATGGTGACGAGGTCTGAGCTCAAACACCTTAGCAGATGACCTCAGACCCTTAACATCATTAATTTGGTGAAATTAATTATGAGGATAACATCTTAGGTGAGGACCTCAGACCTTCATAACATCACTCGGTGGTGACGAGGTCTGAGCTCAGACACCTTAGCAGATGACCTCAGACCCTTAACATCATTAATTTGGCGAAATTAATTATGAGGATAACGTCTTAGGTGACGACCTCAGACCTTCATAACATCACTCGGTGGTGACGAGGTATGAGCTCAGACACCTTAGCAGATGACCTCAGACCCTTAACATCATTAATTTGGTGAAATTAATTATGAGGATAATGTCTTAGGTGACGACCTCAGACCTTCATAACCTCACTCGGTGGTGACGAGGTCTGAGCTCAGACACCTTAGCAAATGACCTCAGACCCTTAACATAATTAATTTGGTGAGATTAATTGTGAGGGTAACATCTTAGGTGACGACCTCAGACCTTCATAACATCACTCGGTGGTGACGAGGTCTGAGCTCAGACACCTTAGCAGATGACCTCAGACCCTTAACATCATTAATTTGGTGAAATTAATTGTGAGGGTAACGTTTTAGGTTACGACCTTAGACCTTCATAACATCACTCGGTGGTGACGAGGTCTGAGATGATACACCTTAGCAGATGACCTCAGACCCTTAACAAACCTAATTTGGTGAGATTAATTGTGAGGGTAACGTCTTAGGTGACGACTTCAGACCTTCATAACATCACTCGGTGGTGACGAGGTCTGATCTCAGACACCTTAGCACATGACCTCAGACCCTTAACATCATTAATTTGGTGACATTAATTCTGAGGATAACGTCTTAGGTGACGACCTCAGACCTTCATAACATCACTCGGTGGTGACGAGGTCTGAGCTCAGACACCTTAGCAGATCACCTCAGACCCTTAACATCATTAATTTGGTGACATTAATTGTGAGGGTAACGTCTTAGGTGACGACCTCAGACCTTCATAACATCACTCGGTGGAGACGAGGTCTGAGCTCAGACACCTTAGCACATGACCTCAGACCCTTAACATCATTAGTTTTGTGAAATTAATTATGAGGATAGCGTCTTAGGTGATGACCTCAGACCTTCATAACATCACTCGGTGGTGACGAGGTCTAGGCTCAGACACCTTAGCAGATGACCTCAGACCCTTAACATCATTAATTTGGCGAAATTAATTATGTGGATAACGTCTTAGGTGACGACCTCAGACCTTCATAACATCACTCGGTGGTGACGAGGTATGAGCTCAGACACCTTAGCAGATGACCTCAGACCCATAACATCATTAATTTGGTGAAATTAATTATGAGGATAATGTCTTAGGTGACGACCTCATACCTTCATAACATCACTCGGTGGTGACGAGGTCTGAGCTCAGACACCTTAGCAGATCACCTCAGACCCTTTACATAATTAATTTGGTGAAATTAATTGTGAGGGTAACGTCTTAGGTTACGACCTCAGACCTTCATAGCATCACTCGGTGGTGACGAGGTCTGAGCTGAGACACCTTAGCAGATGACCTCAGACCCTTAACATCATTAATTTGGTGACATTAATTGTGAGGATAACGTCTTAGGTGACGACCTCAGACCTTCATAACATCACTCGGTGGTGACGAGGTCTGAGATCAGACACCTTAGCAGATGACCTCAGACCCTTAACATCATAATTTGGTGACATTAATTGTGAGGATATCGTCTTAGGTGACGACCTCAGACCTTCATAACATCACTCGGTGGTGACGAGGTCTGAGCTCCGACACCTTAGAAGATGACCTCAGACCCTTAACATCATTAATTTGGTGAGATCAATTATGAGGGTAACGTCTTAGGTGACGACCTCAGACCTTCATAACATCACTCGGTGGTGACGGAAAAGTCCGAGCTCAGACACCTTAGCAGATGACCTCAGACCCTTAACATCATTAATTTGGTGAGATTAATTATGAGGGTAACGTCTTTAGTGTCGACCTCTGACCTTCATAACATCACTCGGTGGTGACGAGGTCTGAGCTCAGACACCTTAGCAGATGACCTCAGACCCTTAACATCATTAATTTGGTGAGATTAATTGTGAGGGTAACGTCTTAGGTGATGACCTCAGACCTTCATAACATCACTCGGTGGTGACGAGGTCTGATCTCAGACACCTTAGCAGATGACCTCAGACCCTTAACATCATTAATTTGGTGACATTAATTGTGAGGATAACATCTTAGGTGACGACCTCAGACCTTCATAACATCACTCGGTGGTGACGAGGTCTGAGCTCAGACACCTTAGCAGATCACCTCAGACCCTTAACATCATTAATTTGGTGACATTAATTGTGAGGGTAACGTCTTAGGTGACGACCTCAGACCTTCATAACATCACTCGGTGGAGACGAGGTCTGAGCTCAGACACCTTAGAACATGACCTCAGACCCTTAACATCATTAATTTTGTGAAATTAATTATGAGGATAACGTCTTAGGTGACGACCTCAGACCTTCATAACATCACTCGGTGGTGACGAGGTCTGAGCTCAAACACCTTAGCAGATGACCTCAGACCCTTAACATCATTAATTTGGCGAAATTAATTATGTGGATAACGTCTTAGGTGACGACCTCAGACCTTCATAACATCACTCGGTGGTGACGAGGTATGAGCTCAGACACCTTAGCAGATGACCTCAGACCCTTGACATCATTAATTTGGTGAAATTAATTATGAGGATAATGTCTTAGGTGACGACCTCAGACCTTCATAACATCACTCGGTGGTGACGAGGTCTGAGCTCAGACACCTTAGCAGATGACCTCAGACCCTTTACATCATTAATTTGGTGAAATTAATTGTGAGGGTAACGTCTTAGGTTACGACCTCAGACCTTCATAGCATCACTCGGTGGTGACGAGGTCTGAGCTGAGAGACCTTAGCAGATCACCTCAGACCCTTAACATCATTAATTTGGTGACATTAATTGTGAGGGTAACGTCTTAGGTGACGACCTCAGACCTTCATAACATCACTCGGTGGAGACGAGGTCTGAGCTCAGACACCTTAGCACATGACCTCAGACCCTTAACATCATTAATTTTGTGAAATTAATTATGAGGATAACGTCTTAGGTGACGACCTCAGACCTTCATAACATCACTCGGTGGTGACGAGGTCTGAGCTCAAACACCTTAGCAGATGACCTCAGACCCTTGACATCATTAATTTGGTGAAATTAATTATGAGGATAATGTCTTAGGTGACGACCTCAGACCTTCATAACATCACTCGGTGGTGACGAGGTCTGAGCTCAGACACCTTAGCAGATGACCTCAGACCCTTTACATCATTAATTTGGTGAAATTAATTGTGAGGGTAACGTCTTAGGTTACGACCTCAGACCTTCATAGCATCACTCGGTGGTGACGAGGTCTGAGCTGAGAGACCTTAGCAGATCACCTCAGACCCTTAACATCATTAATTTGGTGACATTAATTGTGAGGGTAACGTCTTAGGTGACGACCTCAGACCTTCATAACATCACTCGGTGGAGACGAGGTCTGAGCTCAGACACCTTAGCACATGACCTCAAACCCTTAACATCATTAATTTTGTGAAATTAATTATGAGGATAACGTCTTAGGTGACGACCTCAGACCTTCATAACATCACTCGGTGGTGACGAGGTCCGAACTCAAACACCTTAGCAGATGACCTCAGACCCTTAACATCATTAATTTGGCGAAATTAATTATGTGGATAACGTCTTAGGTGATGACCTCAGACCTTCATAACATCACTCGGTGGAGACGAGGTCTGAGCTCAGACACCTTAGCACATGACCTCAGACCCTTAACATCATTAATTTTGTGAAATTAATTATGAGGATAACGTCTTAGGTGACGACCTCAGACCTTCATAACATCACTCGGTGGTGACGAGGTCTGAGCTCAAACACCTTAGCAGATGACCTCAGACCCTTAACATCATTAATTTGGCGAAATTAATTATGTGGATAACGTCTTAGGTGACGACCTCAGACCTTCATAACATCACTCGGTGGTGACGAGGTATGAGCTCAGACACCTTAGCAGATGACCTCAGACCCTTAACATCATTAATTTGGTGAAATTAATTATGAGGATAATGTCTTAGGTGACGACCTCAGACCTTCATAACATCACTCGGTGGTGACGAGGTCTGAGCTCACACACCTTAGCAGATGACCTCAGACCCTTTACATCATTAATTTGGTGAAATTAATTATGAGGGTAACGTCTTAGGTTACGACCTCAGACCTTCATAGCATCACTCGGTGGTGACGAGGTCTGAGTTGAGAGACCTTAGCAGATCACCTCAGACCCTTAACATCATTAATTTGGTGACATTAATTGTGAGGGTAACGTCTTAGGTGACGACCTCAGACCTTCATAACATCACTCGGTGGTGACGGACAAGTCCGAGCTCAGACACCTTAGCAGATGACCTCAGACCCTTAACATCATTAATTTTGTGAGATTAATTGTGAGGGTAACGTCTTACGTGTCGACCTCTGACCTTCATAACGTCACTCGGTGGTGACGAGGTCTGAGCTCAGACACCTTCGCAGATGACCTCAGACCCTTAACATCATTAATTTGGTGAGATTAATTGTGAGGGTAACGTCTTAGGTGATGACCTCAGACCTTCATAACATCACTCGGTGGTGACGAGGTCTGATCTCAGACACCTTAGCAGATGACCTCAGACCCTTAACATTATTAATTTATTGACATTAATTGTGAGGATAACGTCTTAGGTGACGACCTCAGACCTTCATAACATCACTTGGTGGTGACGAGGTCTGATCTTAGACACCTTAGAAGATAACCTCAGACCCTTAACATCATTAATTTGGTGAGATTATGTGAGGGTAACGTCTTAGGTGATGACCTCAGACCTTCATAACATCACACGATGGTGACGTGGTCTGAGCTCAGACACCTTAGCAGATGACCTCAGACCCTTAACATCATTAATTTGGTGAAATTAATTATGAGGATAATGTCTTAGGTGACGACCTCAGACCTTCATAACCTCACTCGGTGGTGACGAGGTCTGAGCTCAGACACCTTAGCAAATGACCTCAGACCCTTAACATCATTAATTTGGTGAGATTAATTGTGAGGGTAACATCTTAGGTGACGACCTCAGACCTTCATAACATCACTCGGTGGTGACGAGGTCTGAGCTCAGACACCTTAGCAGATGACCTCAGACCCTTAACATCATTAATTTGGTGAAATTAATTGTGAGGGTAACGTTTTAGGTTACGACCTTAGACCTTCATAACATCACTCGGTGGTGATGAGGTCTGAGCTGATACACCTTAGCAGATGACCTCAGACCCTTAACAAACCTAATTTGGTGAGATTAATTGTGAGGGTAACGTCTTAGGTGACGACTTCAGACCTTCATAACATCACTCGGTGGTGACGAGGTCTGATCTCAGACACCTTAGCACATGACCTCAGACCCTTAACATCATTAATTTGGTGACATTAATTCTGAGGATAACGTCTTAGGTGACGACCTCAGACCTTCATAACATCACTCGGTGGTGACGAGGTCTGAGCTCAGACACCTTAGCAGATCACCTCAGACCCTTAACATCATTAATTTGGTGACATTAATTGTGAGGGTAACGTCTTAGGTGACGACCTCAGACCTTCATAACATCACTCGGTGGAGACGAGGTCTGAGCTCAGACACCTTAGCACATGACCTCAGACCCTTAACATCATTAGTTTTGTGAAATTAATTATGAGGATAGCGTCTTAGGTGATGACCTCAGACCTTCATAACATCACTCGGTGGTGACGAGGTCTAGGCTCAGACACCTTAGCAGATGACCTCAGACCCTTAACATCATTAATTTGGCGAAATTAATTATGTGGATAACGTCTTAGGTGACGACCTCAGACCTTCATAACATCACTCGGTGGTGACGAGGTATGAGCTCAGACACCTTAGCAGATGACCTCATACCCTTAACATCATTAATTTGGTGAAATTAATTATGAGGATAATGTCTTAGGTGACGACCTCATACCTTCATAACATCACTCGGTGGTGACGAGGTCTGAGCTCAGACACCTTAACAGATGACCTCAGACCCTTTACATCATTAATTTGGTGAAATTAATTGTGAGGGTAACGTCTTAGGTTACGACCTCAGACCTTCATAGCATCACTCGGTGGTGACGAGGTCTGATCTGAGACACCTTAGCAGATGACCTCAGACCCTTAACATCATTAATTTGGTGAAATTAATTGTGAGGATAACGTCTTAGGTGACGACCTCAGACCTTCATAACATCACTCGGTGGTGACGAGGTCTGAGCTCAGACACCTTAGCAGATGACCTCAGACCCTTAACATCATAATTTGGTGACATTAATTATGAGGATATCGTCTTAGGTGACGACCTCAGACCTTCATAACATCACTCGGTGGTGATGAGGTCTGAGCTCAGACACCTTAGCAGATCACCTCAGACCCTTAACATCATTAATTTGGTGACATTAATTGTGAGGGTAACGTCTTAGGTGACGACCTCAGACCTTCATAACATCACTCGGTGGAGACGAGGTCTGAGCTCAGACACCTTAGCACATGACCTCAGACCCTTAACATCATTAATTTTGTGAAATTAATTATGAGGATAACGTCTTAGGTGACGACCTCAGACCTTCATAACATCACTCGGTGGAGACGAGGTCTGAGCTCAGACACCTTAGCACATGACCTCAGACCCTTAACATCATTAATTTTGTGAAATTAATTATGAGGATAACGTCTTAGGTGACGACCTCAGACCTTCATAACATCACTCGGTGGTGACGAGGTCTGAGCTCAAACACATTAGCAGATGACCTCAGACCCTTAACATCATTAATTTGGCAAAATTAATTATGTGGATAACGTCTTAGGTGACGACCTCAGACCTTCATAACATCACTCGGTGGTGACGAGGTCTGAGCTCAGACACCTTAGCAGATCACCTCAGACCCTTAACATCATTAATTTGGTGACATTAATTGTGAGGGTAACGTCTTAGTTGACGACCTCAGACCTTCATAACATCACTCGGTGGTGACGGAAAAGTCCGAGCTCAGACACCTTAGCAGATGACCTCAGACCCTTAACATCATTAATTTGGTGAGATTAATTATGAGGGTAACGTCTTTAGTGTCGACCTCTGACCTTCATAACATCACTCGGTGGTGACGAGGTCTGAGCTCAGACACCTTAGCAGATGACCTCAGACCCTTAACATCATTAATTTGGTGAGATTAATTGTGAGGGTAACGTCTTAGGAGATGACCTCAGACCTTGATAACATCACTCGGTGGTGACGAGGTCTGATCTCAGACACCTTAGCAGATGACCTCAGACCCTTAACATCATTAATTTGGTGACATTAATTGTGAGGATAACATCTTAGGTGACGACCTCAGACCTTCATAACATCACTCGGTGGTGACGAGGTCTGAGCTCAGACACCTTAGCAGATCACCTCAGACCCTTAACATCATTAATTTGGTGACATTAATTGTGAGGGTAACGTCTTAGGTGACGACCTCAGACCTTCATAACATCACTCGGTGGAGACGAGGTCTGAGCTCAGACACCTTAGCACATGACCTCAGACCCTTAACATCATTAATTTTGTGAAATTAATTATGAGGATAACGTCTTAGGTGACGACCTCAGACCTTCATAACATCACTCGGTGGTGACGAGGTCTGAGCTCAAACACCTTAGCAGATGACCTCAGACCCTTAACATCATTAATTTGGCGAAATTAATTATGTGGATAACGTCTTAGGTGACGACCTCAGACCTTCATAACATCACTCGGTGGTGACGAGGTATGAGCTCAGACACCTTAGCAGATGACCTCAGACCCTTGACATCATTAATTTGGTGAAATTAATTATGAGGATAATGTCTTAGGTGACGACCTCAGACCTTCATAACATCACTCGGTGGTGACGAGGTCTGAGCTCAGACACCTTAGCAGATGACCTCAGACCCTTTACATCATTAATTTGGTGAAATTAATTGTGAGGGTGACGTCTTAAGTTACGACCTCAGACCTTCATAGCATCACTCGGTGGTGACGAGGTCTGAGCTGAGAGACCTTAGCAGATCACCTCAGACCCTTAACATCATTAATTTGGTGACATTAATTGTGAGGGTAACGTCTTAGGTGACGACCTCAGACCTTCATAACATCACTCGGTGGAGACGAGGTCTGAGCTCAGACACCTTAGCACATGACCTCAGACCCTTAACATCATTAATTTTGTGAAATTAATTATGAGGATAACGTCTTAGGTTACGACCTCAGACCTTCATAACATCACTCGGTGGTGACGAGGTCTGAGCTCAAACACCTTAGCAGATGACCTCAGACCCTTAACATCATTAATTTGGCGAAATTAATTATGTGGATAACGTCTTAGGTGACGACCTCAGACCTTCATAACATCACTCGGTGGTGACGAGGTATGAGCTCAGACACCTTAGCAGATGACCTCAGACCCTTTACATCATTAATTTGGTGAAATTAATTGTGAGGGTAACGTCTTAAGTGACGACCTCAGACCTTCATAACATCACTCGGTGGTGACGATGTCTGAGCTCCGACACCTTAGAAGATGACCTCAGACCCTTAACATCATTAATTTGGTGACATTAATTGTGAGGATAACGTCTTAGGTGACGACCTCAGACCTTCATAACATCACTCGGTGGAGACGAGGTCTGAGCTCAAACACCTTAGCACATGACCTCAGACCCTTAACATCATTAATTTTGTGAAATTAATTATGAGGATAACGTCTTAGGTGACGACCTCAGACCTTCATAACATCACTCGGTGGTGACGAGGTCTGAGCTCAAACACCTTAGCAGATGACCTCAGACCCTTAACATCATTAATTTGGCGAAATTAATTCTGAGGATAACGTCTTAGGTGACGACCTCAGACCTTCATAACATCACTCGGTGGAGACGAGGTCTGAGCTCAGACACCTTAGCAGATCACCTCAGACCCTTAACATCATTAATTTGGTGACATTAATTGTGAGGGTAACGTCTTAGGTGACGACCTCAGACCTTCATAACATCACTCGGTGGAGACGAGGTCTGAGCTCAGACACCTTAGCACATGACCTCAGACCCTTAACATCATTAGTTTTGTGAAATTAATTATGAGGATAGCGTCTTAGGTGATGACCTCAGACCTTCATAACATCACTCGGTGGTGACGAGGTCTAGGCTCAGACACCTTAGCAGATGACCTCAGACCCTTAACATCATTAATTTGGCGAAATTAATTATGTGGATAACGTCTTAGGTGACGACCTCAGACCTTCATAACATCACTCGGTGGTGACGAGGTATGAGCTCAGACACCTTAGCAGATGACCTCAGACCCTTAACATCATTAATTTGGTGAAATTAATTGTGAGGATAATGTCTTAGGTGACGACCTCATACCTTCATAACATCACTCGGTGGTGACGAGGTCTGAGCTCAGATACCTTAGCAGATGACCTCAGACCCTTTACATCATTAATTTGGTGAAATTAATTGAGAGGGTAACGTCTTAGGTTACGACCTCAGACCTTCATAGCATCACTCGGTGGTGACGAGGTCTGAGCTGAGACACCTTAGCAGATGACCTCAGACCCTTAACATCATTAATTTGGTGACATTAATTGTGAGGATAACGTCTTAGGTGACGACCTCAGACCTTCATAACATCACTCGGTGGTGACGAGGTCTGAGCTCAGACACCTTAGCAGATGACCTCAGACCCTTAACATCATAATTTGGTGACATTATTTGTGAGGATATCGTCTTAGGTGACGACCTCAGACCTTCATAACATCACTCGGTGGTGACGAGGTCTGAGCTCAGACACCTTAGCAGATCACCTCAGACCCTTAACATCATTAATTTGGTGACATTAATTGTGAGGGTACCGTCTTAGGTGACGACCTCAGACCTTCATAACATCACTCGGTGGAGACGAGGTCTGAGCTCAGACACCTTAGCACATGACCTCAGACCCTTAACATCATTAATTTTGTGAAATTAATTATGAGGATAACGTCTTAGGTGACGACCTCAGACCTTCATAACATCACTCGGTGGAGACGAGGTCTGAGCTCAGACACCTTAGCACATGACCTCAGACCCTTAACATCATTAATTTTGTGAAATTAATTATGAGGATAACGTCTTAGGTGACGACCTCAGACCTTCATAACATCACTCGGTGGTGACGAGGTCTGAGCTCAAACACCTTAGCAGATGACCTCAGACCCTTAACATCATTAATTTGGCGAAATTAATTATGTGGATAACGTCTTAGGTGACGACCTCAGACCTTCATAACATCACTCGGTGGTGACGAGGTCTGAGCTCAGACACCTTAGCAGATCACCTCAGACCCTTAACATCATTAATTTGGTGACATTAATTGTGAGGGTAACGTCTTAGGTGACGACCTCAGACCTTCATAACATCACTCGGTGTTGATGGAAAAGTCCGAGCTCAGACACCTTAGCAGATGACCTCAGACCCTTAACATCATTAATTTGGTGAGATTAATTATGAGGGTAACGTCTTTAGTGTCGACCTCTGACCTTCATAACATCACTCGGTGGTGACGAGGTCTGAGCTCAGACACCTTAGCAGATGACCTCAGACCCTTAACATCATTAATTTGGTGAGATTAATTGTGAGGGTAACGTCTTAGGAGATGACCTCAGACCTTCATAACATCACTCGGTGGTGACGAGGTCTGATCTCAGACACCTTAGCAGATGACCTCAGACCCTTAACATCATTAATTTGGTGACATTAATTGTGAGGATAACATCTTAGGTGACGACCTCAGACCTTCATAACATCACTCGGTGGTGACGAGGTCTGAGCTCAGACACCTTAGTAGATCACCTCAGACCCTTAACATCATTAATTTGGTGACATTAATTGTGAGGGTAACGTCTTAGGTGACGACCTCAGACCTTCATAACATCACTCGGTGGAGACGAGGTCTAAGCTCAGACACCTTAGCACATGACCTCAGACCCTTAACATCATTAATTTTGTGAAATTAATTATGAGGATAACGTCTTAGGTGACGACCTCAGACCTTCATAACATCACTCGGTGGTGACGAGGTCTGAGCTCAAACACCTTAGCAGATGACCTCAGACCCTTAACATCATTAATTTGGTGAAATTAATTATGTGGATAACGTCTTAGGTGACGACCTCAGACCTTCATAACATCACTCGGTGGTGACGAGGTATGAGCCCAGACACCTTAGCAGATGACCTCAGACCCTTGACATCATTAATTTGGTGAAATTAATTATGAGGATAATGTCTTAGGTGACGACCTCAGACCTTCATAACATCACTCGGTGGTGACGAGGTCTGAGCTCAGACACCTTAGCAGATGACCTCAGACCCTTTACATCATTAATTTGGTGAAATTAATTGTGAGGGTAACGTCTTAGGTTACGACCTCAGACCTTCATAGCATCACTCGGTGGTGACGAGGTCTGAGCTGAGAGACCTTAGCAGATCACCTCAGACCCTTAACATCATTAATTTGGTAACATTAATTGTGAGGGTAACGTCTTAGGTGACGACCTCAGACCTTCATAACATCACTCGGTGGAGACGAGGTCTGAGCTCAGACACCTTAGCACATGACCTCAGACCCTTAACATCATTAATTTTGTGAAATTAATTATGAGGATAACGTATTAGGTGACGACCTCAGACCTTCATAACATCACTCGGTGGTGTCGAGGTCTGAGCTCAAACACCTTAGCAGATGACCTCAGACCCTTAACATCATTAATTTGGCGAAATTAATTATGTGGATAACGTCTTAGGTGACGACCTCAGACCTTCATAACATCACTCGGTGGTGACGAGGTATGAGCTCAGACACCTTAGCAGATGACCTCAGACCCTTAACCTCATTAATTTGGTGAAATTAATTATGAGGATAACGTCTTAGGTGACGACCTCAGACCTTCATAACATCACTCGGTGGTGACGATGTCTGAGCTCCGACACCTTAGAAGATGACCTCAGACCCTTAACATCATTAATTTGGTGACATTAATTGTGAGGATAACGTCTTGGGTGACGACCTCAGACCTTCATAACATCACTCGGTGGAGACGAGGTCTGAGCTCAAACACCTTAGCACATGACCTCAGACCCTTAACATCATTAATTTTGTGAAATTAATTATGAGGATAACGTCTTAGGTGACGACCTCAGACCTTCATAACATTACTCGGTGGTGACGAGGTCTGAGCTCAAACACCTTAGCAGATGACCTCAGACCCTTAACATCATTAATTTGGCGAAATTAATTATGTGGATAACGTCTTAGGTGATGACCTCAGACCTTCATAACATCACTCGGTGGAGACGAGGTCTGAGCTCAGACACCTTAGCACATGACCTCAGACCCTTAACATCATTAATTTTGTGAAATTAATTATGAGGATAACGTCTTAGGTGACGACCTCAGACCTTCATAACATCACTCGGTGGTGACGAGGTCTGAGCTCAAACACCTTAGCAGATGACCTCAGACCCTTAACATCATTAATTTGGCGAAATTAATTATGTGGATAACGTCTTAGGTGACGACCTCAGACCTTCATAACATCACTCGGTGGTGACAAGGTATGAGCTCAGACACCTTAGCAGATGACCTCAGACCCTTAACATCATTAATTTGGTGAAATTAATTATGAGGATAATGTCTTAGGTGACGACCTCAGACCTTCATAACATCACTCGGTGGTGACGAGGTCTGAGCTCAGACACCTTAGCAGATGACCTCAGACCCTTTACATCATTAATTTGGTGAAATTAATTGTGAGGGTAACGTCTTAGGTTACGACCTCAGACCTTCATAGCATCACTCGGTGGTGACGAGGTCTGAGTTGAGAGACCTTAGCAGATCACCTCAGACCCTTAACATCATTAATTTGGTGACATTAATTGTGAGGGTAACGTCTTAGGTGACGACCTCAGACCTTCATAACATCACTCGGTGGTGACGGACAAGTCCGAGCTCAGACACCTTAGCAGATGACCTCAGACCCTTAACATCATTAATTTGGTGAGATTAATTGTGAGGGTAACGTCTTACGTGTCGACCTCTGACCTTCATAACGTCACTCGGTGGTGACGAGGTCTGAGCTCAGACACCTTAGCAGATGACCTCAGACCCTTAACATCATTAATTTGGTGAGATTAATTGTGAGGGTAACGTCTTAGGTGATGACCTCAGACCTTCATAACATCACTCGGTGGTGACGAGGTCTGATCTCAGACACCTTAGCAGATGACCTCAGACCCTTAACATTATTAATTTATTGACATTAATTGTGAGGATAACGTCTTAGGTGACGACCTCAGACCTTCATAACATCACTTGGTGGGGACGAGGTCTGAGCTCAGACACCTTAGAAGATAACCTCAGACCCTTAACATCATTAATTTGGTGAGATTATGTGAGGGTAACGTCTTAGGTGATGACCTCAGACCTTCATAACATCACACGATGGTGACGTGGTCTGAGCTCAGACACCTTAGCAGATGACCTCAGACCCTTAACATCATTAATTTGGTGAAATTAATTATGAGGATAACGTCTTAGGTGACGACCTCAGACCATCATAACATCACTCGGTGGTGACGAGGTCTGAGCTCAGACACCTTAACCGATTACCTCAGACCTTTAACATCATTAATTTGGTGAAATTAATTATGAGGATAACGTATTAGGTGACGACCTCAGACCTTCATAACATCACTCGGTGGTGACGAGGTATGATCTCAGACACCTTAGAAGATGACCTCAGACCCTTAACATCATTAATTTGGTGAAATTAATTATGAGGATAACGTCTTAGGTGACGACCTCAGACCTTCTTAACATCACTCGGCGGTGACGAGGTCTGAGCTCAGACACCTTAGCAGATGACCTCAGACCCTTAACATCATTAATTTGGTGAAATTAATTGTGAGGGTAACCTCTTAGGTGACGACCTCAGACCTTCATAACATCACTCGGTGCTGACGAGGTCTGATCACAGACACCTTAGTAGATGACCTTATACCCTTAACATCATTAATTTGGTGAGATTAATTATGAGGGTAACGTCTTAGGTGACGACCTCAGACTTTCATAACATCACTCAGTGGTGACGAGGTCTGAAGTCAGACACCTTAGCAGATGACCTCAGACCCTTAACATCATTATTTTGGTGAGATTAATTGTGAGGGTAACGTCTTAGGTGACGACCTCAGACCTTCATAACATCACTCGCTCGTGACGAGGTCTGAGCTCAGACACCTTAGCAGATGATCTCAGACCCTTAACATCATTAATTTGGTGAAATTAATTATGAGGGTAACGTCTTAGGTTACGACCTCAGACCTTCATAGCATCACGCGGTGGTGACGAGGTCTGAGCTAAGACACCTTACCAGATGACCTCAGAACCTTAACATCATTAATTTGGTGACATTAATTGTGAGGATAACGTCTTAGGTGACGACCTCAGACCTTCATAACATCACTCGGTGGTGACGAGGTCTGATCTCAGACACCTTAGCAGATGACCTTAGACCCTTAACGTCATTAACTTGGTGAGATTAATTGTGAGGTTAACGTCTTAGGTGACGACCCCTGACCATCATAACATCACTCGGTGGTGACGAGGTCTGAGCTCAGACACCTTAGCAGATGACCTCAGACCCTTAACATCATTAATTTAGTGAGATTAATTCTGAGGGTAACATCTTAGGTGACGACCTCAGACCTTCATAACATCACTCGGTGGTGACGAGGTCTGATCTCAGACACCTTAGCAGATGACCTTAGACCCTTTACATCACTAATTTGGTGAGATTAATTGTGAGGGTAACGTCTTTGGTGACGACCTCAGACCTTCATAACATCACTCGGTGGTGACGAGGTTTGAGCTCAGACACCTTAGCAGATGACCTCAGACCCTTAACATCATTAATTTGGTGAGACTAATTGTGAGGGTAACATCTTAGGTGACGACCTCAGACCTTCTTAACATCACTCGGCGGTGACGAGTTCTGAGCTCAGACACCTTAGCAGATGACCTCAGACCCTTAACATCATTAATTTGGTGAGATTAATTGTGAGTGTAACGTCTTAGGTGACGACCTCAGACCTTCATAACATCACTCGGTGGTGACGAGGTTTGAGCTCAAACAACTTAGCAGATGACCTCAGACCCTTGACATCATTAATTTGGTGACATTATTTATGAGGATAACGTCTTAGGTGACGACCTCACACTTTCATAACATCACTCGGTGGTGACGAGGTCTGAGCTGAGACACCTTAGCAGATTACCTGACACCCTTAACAACCTTAATTTGGTGAGATTAATTCTAAGGGTAACGTCTTAGGTGACGACCTCAGACCTTCATAACATCACTCGGTGGTGACGAGGTTTGATCTCAGACACCTTAGCAGATGACCTCAGACCCTTAACATTATTAATTTGGAGACATTAATTGTGAGGATAACGTCTTAGGTGACGATCTCAGACCTTCATAACATCACTTGGTAGTGACGAGGTCTGAGCTCAGACACCTTAGCAGATCACCTCAGACCCTTAACATCATTAATTTGGTGAGATTATGTGAGGGTAACGTCTTAGGTGATGACCTTAGACCTTCATAACATCACTCGATGGTGACGAGGTCTGAGCTCAGACACCTTAGCAGATGACCTCAGACTCTTAACATCATTAATTTGAGAAATTAATTATGAGGATAACGTCTTAGGTGACGACCTCAGAACTTCATAACATCACTCGATGGTGACGAGGTCTGAGCTCAGACACCTTAGCCGATTACCTCAGACCCTTAACATCATTAATTTGGTGAATTCAATTTTGAGGATAACGTATTAGGTGATGACCTCAGACCTTCATAACATCACTCGGTGGTGACGAGGTATGAGCTCAGACACCTTAGAAGATGACCTCAGACCCTTAACATCATTAATTTGGTGAAATTAATTATGAGGATAACGTCTTAGGTGACGACCTCAGACCTTCATAACATCACTCGGTGGTGACGAGGTCTGAGCTCAGACACCTTAGCAGATGATCTCATACCCTTAACATCATTAATTTGGTGAAATTAATTGTGAGGGTAACGTCTTAGGTTACGACCTCAGACCTTCATTGCATCACTCGGTGGTGACGAGGTCTGAGCTCAGACACCTTACCAGATGACCTCAGAACCTTAACATCATTAATTTGGTGACATTAATTGTGAGGATAACGTCTTAGGTTATGACCTCAGACCTTCATAACATCACTCGATGGCGACGAGGTTTGATATCGGACACCTTAGCAGATGACCTTAGACCCTTAACATCATTAATTTGGTGAGATTAATTATGAGGGTAACGTCTTAGGTGACGACCTCAGACCTTCATAACATCACTTGGTGGTGATGAGGTCTGAGCTCAGACACCTTAGCAGATGACCTCAGACCCTTAACATCATTAATTCGGTGACATTAATGATGAGGATAACGTCTTAGGTGACGACCTCAGACCTTCATAACATCACTAGGTGGTGACGAGGTCTGAGCTCAGACACCTTAGCAGATGACCACAGACCCTTAACATGATTAATTTGGTTAGATTAATTGTGAGGGTAACGTCTTAGGTGACGACCTCAGACCTTCATAACATCACTCAGTGGTGACGAGGTCTGAGCTCACACACCTTAGCAGATGACCTCAGACCCTTAACATCATTAATTTGGTGACATTAATTATGAGTATAACGTCTTAGGTGACGACCTCAGACCTTCATAACATCACTCGGCGGTGGCGAGGTCTGAGCTCAGACACCTTAGCAGATGACCGAAGACCCTTAACATCATTAATTTAGTGAGATTAATTCAGAGGGTAACATCTTAGGTGACGACCTCAGACCTTCATAACATCACTCGGTGGTGACGAGGTCTGATCTCAGACACCTTAGCAGATGACCTTATACCCTTAACATCATTAATTTGGTGAAATTAATTATGAGGGTAACGTCTTAGGTTACGACCTCAGACCTTCATAGCATCACTCGGTGGTGACGAGGTCTGAGCTCAGACACCTTACCAGATGACCTCAGAACCTTAACATCATTAATTTGGTGACATTAATTGTGAGGATAACGTCTTAGGTTATGACCTCAGACCTTCATAACATCACTCGATGGTGACGAGGTTTGATATCGGACACCTTAGCAGATGACCTTAGACCCTTAACATCATTAATTTGGTGAGATTAATTATGAGGGTAACGTCTTAGGTGACGACCTCAGACCTTCATAACATCACTTGGTGGTGATGAGGTCTGAGCTCAGACACCTTAGCAGATGACCTCACACCCTTAACATCATTAATTCGGTGACATTAATTATGAGGATAACGTCTTAGGTGACGACCTCAGACCTTCATAACATCACTAGGTGGTGACGAGGTCTGAGCTCAGACACCTTAGCAGATGACCACAGACCCTTAACATGATTAATTTGGTTAGATTAATTGTGAGGGTAACGTCTTAGGTGACGACCTCAGACCTTCATAACATCACTCAGTGGTGACGAGGTCTGAGCTCACACACCTTAGCAGATGACCTCAGACGCTTAACATCATTAATTTGGTGACATTAATTATGAGTATAACGTCTTAGGTGACGACCTCAGACCTTCATAACATCACTCGGCGGTGGCGAGGTCTGAGCTCAGACACCTTAGCAGATGACCGAAGACCCTTAACATCATTAATTTAGTGAGATTAATTCAGAGGGTAACATCTTAGGTGACGACCTCAGACCTTCATAACATCACTCGGTGGTGACGAGGTCTGATCTCAGACACCTTAGCAGATGACCTTATACCCTTAACATCATTAATTTGGTGAAATTAATTGTGAGGGTAACGTCTTAGGTTACGACCTCAGACCTTCATAGCATCACTCGGTGGTGACGAGGTCTGAACTCAGACACCTTACCAGATGACCTCAGACCCTTAACATCATTAATTTGGTGACATTAATTGTGAGGATAACGTCTTAGGTGATGACCTTAGACCTTCATAGTATCACTCGGTGGTGACGAGGTCTGATCTCTGACACCTTAGCAGATCACCTCAGACCCTTAACATAATTAATTTGGTGAGATTATGTGAGGGTAACGTCTTTGGTGATGACCTTAGACCTTTATAACATCATTCGATGGTGACGAGGTCTGAGCTCAGACACCTTAGCAGATGACCTCAGACCCTTAACATCATTAATTTGAGAAATTAATTATGAGGATAACGTCTTAGGTGACGACCTCAGAACTTCATAACATCACTCGGTGGTGACAAGGTCTGAGCTCAGACACCTTAGCCGATTACCTCAGACCCTTAAGATCATTAATTTGGTGAATTTAATTATGAGGATAACGTATTAGGTGACGACCTCAGACCTTCATAACATCACTCGGTGATGACGAGGTATGAGTTCAGACACCTTAGAAGATGACCTCAGACCCTTAACATCATTAATTTGGTGAAATTAATTATGAGGATAACGTCTTAGGTGACGACCTCAGACCTTCATAACATCACTCGGTGGTGACGAGGTCTGAGCTCAGACACCTTAGCAGATGATCTCAGACCCTTAACATCATTAATTTGGTGAAATTAATTGTGAGGGTAACGTCTTAGGTGACCACCTCAGACCTACATAACATCACTCAGTGGTGACGAGGTCTGAGCTCAGACACCTTAGCAGATGACCTCAGACCCTTAACATCATTAATTTGGTGACATTAATTATGAGTAAAACGTCTTAGGTGACGACCTCAGACCTTCATAACATCACTCGGCGATGACGAGGTCTGAGCTCAGACACCTTAGCAGATGACCGAAGACCCTTAACATCATTAATTTAGTGAGATTAATTCTGAGGGTAACATCTTAGGTGACGACCACAGACCTTCATAACATCACTCGGTGGTGACGAGGTCTGATCTCAGACACCTTAGCAGATGACCTTAGACCCTTAACATCATTAATTTGGTGAAATTAATTGTGAGGGTAACGTCTTAGGTTACGACCTCGGACCTTCATAGCATCACTCGGTGGTGACGAGGTCTGAGCTCAGACACCTTACCAGATGACCTCAGACCCTTAACATCATTAATTTGGTGACATTAATTGTGAGGATAACGTCTTAGGTGACGACCTTAGACCTTCATAATATCACTCGGTGGTGACGAGGTCTGATCTCAGACACCTTAGCAGATGACCTTAGACCCTTAACATCATTAATTTGGTGAGATTAATTGTGAGGGTAACGTCTTAGGTGACGACCTCAGACCTTCATAACATCACTCGGTGGTGACGAGGTCTGAGCTCAGACACCTTAGCAGATGATCTCAGACCCTTAACATCATTAATTTGGTGACATTAATTGTGAGGATAACGTCTTAGGTGACGACCTTAGACCTTCATAATATCACTCGGTGGTGACGAGGTCTGATCTCAGACACCTTAGCAGATGACCTTAGACCCTTAACATCATTAATTTGGTGAGATTATGTGAGGGTAACGTCTTAGGTGATGACCTTAGACCTTCATAACATCATTCGATGGTGACGAGGTCTGAGCTCAGACACCTTAGCAGATGACTTCAGACCCTTAACATCATTAATTTGAGAAATTAATTATGAGGATAACGTCTTAGGTGACGACCTCAGACCTTCATAACATCACTCGACGGTGACGAGGTCTGAGCTCAGACACCTTAGCAGATGACCTCAGACCCTTAACATCATTAATTTGGTAAAATTAATTGTGAGGGTAACGTCTTAGGTTACGACCTCAGACCTCCATAACATCACTCGGTGGTGACGAGGTCTGATCTCGGACACCTTAGCAGATGACCTTAGACCCTTAACATCATTAATTTGGTGAGATTAATTGTGAGGGTAATGTCTTAGGTGACGACCTCAGACATTCATAACATCACTCGGTGGTGACGAGGTCTGAGCTCAGACACCTTAGCAGATGACCTCAGACCCTTAACATCATTAATTTGGTGAAATTAATTGTGAGGGTAACATCTTAGGTGACGACCTCAGACCTTCATAACATCACTCGGTGGTGACGGACAAGTCTGAGCTCAGACACCTTAGCAGATGACCTCAGACCCTTAACATCATTAATTTGGTGAGATTAATTGTGAGGGTAACATCTTAGGTTACGACCTCAGACCTTCATAACATCACTCGGTGGTGATGAGGTCTGAGCTCAGACACCTTAGCAGATGACCTCAGACCCTTAACATCATTAATTTGGTGACATTACTTATGAGGATAACGTCTTAGGTGACGACCTCAGAGCTTAATTACAATTCAGTGGTGAAGAGACCTGAGGTCAGAATTATTGACTGAGTATAAACAAGGCATCACTACAACAAAATAATATAAGAGATTACGGGACATTTAGTAAAGGGAAGAGATCATATATCATTCAGAGGCATTGTTACAAATATTCCTTGAATACAAAATACCATGGTGTTACAAGTTACAAGTTACAAATTACAAATTATTTGTTACAAGTTACCAATCCTAAAGGTTTGGGGGGGGGGGGGGGAACATTAAAAGCCTCGGCCTGATTGGCCTGCTCAGCATTGGTAACCTCAGCCACGTCATCAGTATGGTCTGCCCCTCCGGCCTCATTCCCTCCCAGAGTTGCAGTCTCAGCTGGAGCAGCAGCCTCGTCCTCCACCTCTTGAAGCACCTGAGCAAACTGAGGGTATGCAAAGCCGAGACCCACAAAGTCAGAGGCCTTTAGAGTACCGACCTCCCTCTCTCTGACTTCATCCCATTTGGTAGTAACCTTTATAACTCTTTTGAGATATTCAAAACCAAAACCCATGAACTCGTCCGAGGCTTTGTAGTCAGAAATTATTTTGGCCGAGGCATCTTCAAGGGCAGCCTTGACAGCCGAGCTGACCTTCTGCTGCAGAACGTCATCTTTGGCCTTTAGGGCTTTGGCGTGATCTTTGACGAGTAGAGAAATGTCTTCCTCCAACCCCTTAACCTTATTTTCAGAGTTCTGCATCTCTGATTTCAGACGATCGACCTCAGCATTTAGGGCGCTCTGAACCTTCTCAGCCTCTTGCCCCTTCTGGATGAGGGGCAATTTCCTCAGAGCCCAGTTTGATAGGTGGTGCATAGCAGTCACTCCATGCACATTTAATGAAGAGGTTAAGCTGGAGAAAATTCTGATGTTGCACTTATAAAATTTTGACGAGGGGACGAGTCATACCTGGATGGCTCTGTGAAGGCCGAACTCAATCAACAGGGGGGTATCCATAGCCCTGTAAAAGCGCTTGTCAGCCTCGGTCATTACAGAGCCGATGGCATCCACGACCTGCATGATGTGGCCGACCACACTATCGGTTAACTTCAGCTGTTCCAGACGTGCCGTCAGGTTATCGGCCGAGGAGATTGGAATTGCACCTTCAGAGGCCTTCTTCTGTCTCAAGGTCGGCCTCTGATCCTCAGAGGCATGGGCTTCTAGGGCCCTCTTCTTTGAGGCCTGAGATTTGGATGTAGAGGGAGATGGGGGAGGAGCGTTCAGACCAGCTTTTTTGGCAAGTCTCGCTAAGCTCGGTGCATTCATCTCCCACAGTTCGTCTGTAATGTCTTGTGGTCGCTCTGCAAAAGTTAAAAGATATGGGTTAGAGATCAGATATGAATGAGTTCAGAGGTTAAACTTAAAAAAGAAAAATCCTTACCAAAGTCAACAAGGGGACTTCCACCTAGGCCCGTCCTAGAGAGATACTGGGGGGTCAGCAAATGTTCGAACTTAACAAAAAGACCATGTGCCCCTTGGTCTTGCATGGCTTTCACCTTCTGGATATTCTGAAGACTTAGACCAGGGTCGGCCCTGGCAGACATGGCGACCTTACCCCATTTGAGGGGTATCCTCGGCTCCAGTGTGGAAGAGGGAACGCATGGGCCAAATTCCCATGGTCCAGAGGCGAAAAAATAGTGGGGCTTCCAATTATGGTTTGAGGTCTGAGTCACCTGGAGCATTTTCTTCTCAGGCCTCCGAGCCATAAAATGATAGTATCTCGGATGGTTTTTGGCCGAGGTTTGGACATAACAACCAACGAAGACCTGAACTGGGATGTCAGAGTGGTGGACTGCCCTCCACAAGATAATGTCCCCTATGATGACTCTCCAGGCATTGGGGGATAGTTATGAGGGGGCCAAGTTGATATAAGAGAGAATGGATTTAATGATGGGATGAATGGGTAGGCAAAACCCTAACCTAAACATCTGCTCGTACAGGCAGATTTCTCCATCTCGGCCATGATAGGCCCTCTCTTCCCTCAGAGGTCTCCTTAATTTTATGGAGGGACTAATGGATTATAAATATCTGAAGCACAAAAGATCTACATCACTTACCGTGCTCTCGATCTCTGCCACCTCAGAGATGTCGACATCACTTTCTGCATCTTCATCATCATCAAGCTCAACGTCGGCCGGAGCAGATGTAGATGGGTCACTAGCGAATCTCTGAGCGAACTCTGCCCCTGTGACGGCCGACAGGGGGATGGCGTCAAGAATGGGTGGCACAGCTACACTCGGCTCAACAATTTCAACCTATGAAGAAGAGGCTGAGGTGCTTGAGCCATTATGGGATGAGGCTCGGCTGGAGACCTCGACCTGATCAGGGGCCTGACCAGGCCGAGGTGTGAAATCCATGGCTTCCTAAAAAGAGTCCACAGACATGGGGTCTGAGGTAGAAGATTCAGACTCAGACATAGGTGTTGGATCAGCAGGAGCCCCTGTCTGATAGAAGTTCTCCGGGGGGTCAGGATATATCACTCTCAGAGGTGGTGGAAATAAGGGCCTAATGGGAAACTCTTGTGACCTACGAGCTTCCTCCAGAGCTCTCTCTATTTGCCTAATCTTTTCTAGGGTCTTCTCTCTGAGAGAGGGGTAATCCTCAAGAAGTTGGTATAAAGGTCTGAGCATCAGAGGACGACCCTAAACTTGAGAATAACTCCTAAAACTACAAATAGGAATGACTTGTAAAATAAAGGAGTTTAAAGATCAAACCAAGAAATTCGAGGCAAACACAGTTCGCCTGAAATAATGGTGCTCGCCGGAAAACATAGAAATTCTCCAGAAAATGCAAACCAAAAGCGAAAAACAAAGGAAATGGAAGGGAGAAAATACCTGGAAATGAAACGATGAGGGCAAATGAAGAAAACTCGCAAGAAAACCAACAAATGCCTCTGCAGAAGAGCACTGATTAGAGAAGCTTTAGAGAGATAAAATCGCAAGAACAAAGCGTGCACAGGAATAAAGTGAAGAAGAAGGAGGGAAAAGGGTTTTGAAACCCTTAAATACGTGGGAACGTTTCCCAAGGCCCATCATTGCCTTGGGAGCCCCAAAGGGCAGCTGACAGCACATGCCTACCAAGCGAGCACGCTCCAACAATGGACAAGTGTCAAATAAGTACTGGTTCGTAAGAAGACAGGCCTCGGATGCATAATAATCCCCTAGTCACCTTGCTCTCACATATTACTAAGGGCTGGGGGTGATTGATATGCCCCAAGTGTAACCTCGGCCCACAGACACCAACATCGGCCTAGGTGATGGCCGAGATATTGATCAACCCTGGATAAGCCATGGGCCCACGATATCATCCCTCAGCCTTAGTAAGGTCGGCCCAGGCTGACACTTCCACCTACATTTACAATGGACACTACGCGCATCACAGGCATCAACAGCATTCTCGTATACTTGGGTATGGAAACCTCGGCCGAGTGTAGGCCGAAGTGACAAAAAGCCTTGGTAACCTTCAACATGGAATCAGTCAAACCTTAGTTGGGGCTGACCCCAGCATAATGTCTCTATTGAGATCAGGCCGAGACTCCCTATGGCACATCTCGAAAGACGTTTATTGAGCCTTTACAGCTCGACCTCTCCCAGGCCGAGGTCATGCACCAATATGGCAGCCGAGCATCTGTTGACATTTGGATAAGGACACATGGGCACAAATCAGTTATAGCAAGATTATTCTCCACATGTGGGGAGGATATTTCATCATCATTTCTTACATGTGACAGTGACAGATGGAACTCCCACATTGGTGAGGCTACCACACACATGCTCATTACATGCATGGGGGGTACATTACACCCCCTAGGTACTATATATAGGGGTCATCCCCTTCCTTGCAAAGGGATCCCAGATATTAAACCCTAGCAAAAACTCTGTCTAGATATACAGTAGAGAGAGAAAGCTTGAGAGGTTGTATCCATGGCCATTAGTGCCTTCATTCAGTGATATTACTCACACACACTCACAGTGGACGTAGGCCAAATTGGCTGAACCACTTATATATCGGTGCCCTCTCCTCTTATCCTCATCTCAGTCTCTTATCTCTTTGTATAACTGTGCTGCCATTGTTATTCTTATATTGAGCTTGAAAACACCTTACCTGGTGGTGGTAATTCCAGCATCATCACATAGGTTGGCACTTTTTGCACTTTCAAGCTTAGACTCCAGCATCTGTCTGCATGGACGGCCACCAGTAACCTTCTTTTATTGCCAAAAAAGATAACGATCTGCTGCCAATATGACTCCCATATATTCTCTCATGGAGTTCATGCAGGAATCGCTGGACGTCCTTCGGATGATCGCACTGGAGGTAAGGGCCAGTGAAAGATCTCTTATACAGCTTGCCCTCAAGATTTAAGTGAAAGTGACCATCTTTAACCCTTATCTGATGAGCGGTCTTCTTATCTGTTGGTAGTACGCCACTTTTCAAATAATCTATTACGGGGGGTCCATCCAACTGGGGGTTGTCTCAATCTGGAGAATATGCTCTATGTTCGATACTTCATTGATCTGGTTGATACGTGGTTTGGTGAGGAAATCGATCTGAATTGTCATCTTCAAGTCGGAGTTGATTGCTGAGCTTAAGGCTGCTAGGGCATTAGCATAGATGTTCTATCCCCTGGGAAACTTTTGGACGCTGATGTGCTCAAAGTTGGCCATCAGTCCTTTCAAAGTGGCGAGATTTTCTTCCATTCTCTCATCTCTTGCATTGAAATCTCCACTTATCTGGTTAGAGACCAACTGCGAGTCGTCGAAAACTTAGAGTTGCTTTGCTTCGAGCATTTGCGCCTTTTATAGGCCCGTGATCAGTGCCTCATACTCTGCATCGTTATTGGAGGCTTCAAATCTGAGCTTGATTCCTTGCTCGATTACTACATTTTCGGGGGTAACCAGCACGATGCCTACTCCTTCGCCTTTGGAATTAGAGGCTCCATCAATATATAGTCTCCAGACGCCTAATGCTAGTGGAACTTCACTTTGATGACTAGTCTGGGGATGTTCGCAAGGTTGTTCTCCTATAAACTCAATGATGAAATCGGCGAGGACCTGCCCTTTGATGGCAGTTCTTGGCTAGAACTGAATGTCAAATCTCTTGAGCTCGACCGACCACTTTGACAGTCTGCCTGAAAGGTTTTCTCTCCTTAGGACTGCCTTAAGAGGGTGGGATGTAAGTACGATGATGGAGTGGGCTTCAAAATATTTTTTTGATTTTCTTGAGGCTACCACTAGTGCAAAGGAGAGATTTTCTAATGGTAGGTATCATTTTTTGACATCCAAAAGAGTTTTTCTCACGTAATAGACTGGGTACTGGATCCCCTTTTTCTCTCATACCAATGCATAACTTATAGCATGACTATATACTGCAAGGTAAAGCTATTAAGAATCATTCTCCTGAGGGATTACGAGAAAAGGTTATTTACTGAGGTAAGCTTTGTTTCCTTCCAATGCCCTTGAGTAATCCTCATTCCACTCCACTTACTTGCTTTTCTTCAGCAACTGGAATAATGGTTGACACAATTTGGAAGACTTTGAGATGAACTTATTTAGGGCGACGGGCATTCCCACGTGATTCTTCACGTCTATTATCGTTTGGGGGAATGCACCCTGTTTAAAGCATCAATATGGTATGAGTTGGCTTCAATACCTCTCTTACTGACTAAGTACCCAAGGAATTTTCCGGACTTGACATCGAAGGAACATTTACTCGCATTGAGCTTCATTCGGTACTTCCTGAGTATTTCAAAGGTCCTTGATAAGTCAGAGAAGTGGTCATCTTTTAGGTTTCTCTTGATGAGCATATCATCGATGTAGACCTCCATGGTGCTTCCCATTTGGTCTTTGAACATCTTAGTGACCAACCGCTAGTAAGTTTCTCCTGTATTTTTTAGCCTAAAGGGCATAACCTTATAGCAATAAAGCCCAACTTTGGTTATTAATGTTGTCTTGTCTTGATCCAACTCATTTAAAGGGATCTGGTTATATCCATAGAATGCGCCCAGGAAGCTCGTCCTCTCATGTGATGTCATGGAATCCAACAACTTATAGATCTTTTAGAGGGGGAAGCTGTCTTTAGGTCATGCTTTATTGATATCGGTGAAGTCGATACAGACTCTCCACTTTTTGTTACTCTTGGGGACAACCACTGAGTTAGATAGTCACTTGGGGAACTGGACTTCCTGTATGCATTCTGCGTCCAACAGTGTTTCAACTTCCTTCTCCACTTCCTTAGCTTTCTCCAGAGCAGTTCATCGAGCTTTCTGTGTTATTAGTTTGAAAGATGGATCGACGTGCAGTCGATGAAAATTGATGTTGGGATCAATACCGGGAAACTAGTAAGGCTCCCATTAAAAGACATCTAAATTACTCTGAAGTAGGGTGACCAACTCCCCTTTTTCACGGTCGATGAGTGAGGTTCCAATTAATAACTTTCTTTCATTCGAGCTGCTACTGGTTGTGACTTCCTCCAGGTCCTCGACAACTTTTTCATAGGGAGGAGACTAGTCTCCTCCACTCCTGGTCTGCCATATTTTAGTTGTTATTTAGAGGGTATTAGCATGTCCCATTCCTCATTCTTGCTTCTAACTTCTTGAACCTTCTTCTCTGGTTTGGGATGGATGGTATTTATAAATCATTTTCTTGCCATCACCTGATCTTCATGGATCTCCACCACTCCTAGTTCAGTCACACAAGTGAGCTTCTGATGGTAGGTAGATGCGACGACCTTCATCGCATGCAGCCATCCTCGGTCAAGGATTTCTTTGTAGGGTGAATCAATATCGACTACGAGAAATTCAATCATTTTTTAGATGCTTCCTCCCCTTACTCGAAGGACAATCTTTCCTAAGGGGATGGTTATCTTTCCAGTGAAACCAAATAAAGGAACGGTGGCTTCCTTTAGGTCAGCGACACTTAATTTCCACTTTATGAACAGGTCGAGATACATAACTTCAGATGAGCTACCTTGGTCGATGAGCATCCTGTCAACATCATAGTTAGCTATCTTAAGTGTAATGATCAGTGCATCATGATGTGGGGTTCTCACTCCCATCAGTTACTCATCTTTGAACATAATATGCTTGTTGTAGTCGACATCTTCTGTTCGCAAATGCTTCCCAGCTTGCATTTTAGCTGGATCAATCTAAAAATCTTGCATTACTGCTGTAAGACTTTTTACTTCCATCCGATCCTTATTTCATTAAATCTGTTTGAAGTCAGACATCCCATGAATTATTGCAAACTCATGGCCGATGTATTCTTCGAGCTTGTTATCTGACCTTTAATCTTCATTGGAAGCTACCTTCTCTGCCTTTTTCTCCACAAATTCACTCAAGTGTCAAGCTTGAGCTAACTCTTCAAGGTGCGACTTGAGTGCTTTGCGGTGCTTAATTTTTTGCCCGCCCTCCTTGTGGAAAGAACATCTCAATGCATTGTTCCGCTTTAAAGGGTCTCCACCCATTTTCTTGGGCCACTTGATGAACGGTTCGTCCTTGATCTTTTCTAGAATATTATAGATCGGTTCTGTGAAAACTATATTTATTGCTTGAAACACCTTCGAGGCATCACTCTTGTTCCCATTCTTAGGGCCATTCACTCCCTCATTCTTACTCCCTTTCTTTTGACCCTAATTCTTATCTCTCCCCTTACCTAAAACCCTAGCGTGACCATTTTCTCCTGCACTAAGATGGGTCATATCTTCGACTTTCTCATATTTTTTAATACGAGCCATTAAGTTATCGATGGTTATGGCCTTCTTCTTAGTGAGGGACTGGTGCAAGAGGGAGGACCTGGGTAAGCTAATCTTGAAAGATGCAATGATGACCTGCTTCGAGCAATCCTCGACCTCATTAAATAGCTCCCAATACCTCTTTGCGTAGTCTCTGAGGTTCTCATAGGGCTTTTTCTTCATTGTCAACAAAGAATCCATCATCTTCGAATGGGAGATGCTGGTAATGAAGTGAGCTATGAAGAGCTCTATTAGGGACTCAAAGTTACTAATGGATATATTGGGGAGTTTCTCAAACCACTTTTAGGCCATTTCGTGCAAGCTCGATGGGAAAATTCGATGCATCAGTGCGTCCTTATGGTTCCAAAGGGTCATGGCTTACCCATAGTATTTGACATGGTCGATGAGATCAATCTTTCCATCGTATATCTTAAACCTTGGAATTAAAAACTTTGTGGGGGCTTCCTCTTCCTCTATTATCCTTAAATAAAGGGATTTCATCTTGTACCAGAGAACTCGCCTGGCTATCTCTCTTATCGATTTAGCACCTCGATGTGCTGGGTATTGGTCCATCTATCTCTGGACAAAGTTTTGTATATTGTCGTTCCTTCAGCCTGGGGTCCTATAATGGCGAGTTGGTTGTTATTGCTCGGACCATTCATTATCTGACTTGTGTCCCTCACTTCTTTGAGACCCACTCCTTGGTCTCCCTCCTCGGATGCAAGATCTGATCACCTGAGGGCTAGGAGTTCTATAATGATGTTGCCTCATATTGCGATGGAGTTCTCCTCCATCCTCTCTAGTCGCCTCTTGAGGCGAGCATTTATGGCTTCCATCTTACAAGTAGCCTCATCTTGCTCTTGGAGCCTGGCCTCATAGGCGTCGATCACCCTGGAAACACGTGTAGACCTAGATAGCCCCTGGCTTTCTTTCGAGGCTTGTCGTTCTGAATGAAGCCTTGGGTTTAAGCGTTGAACTTTGGATCTAACCCTATTATGAATAGGTTGCTCTTAAATATCCCCTCTTGAAGGGCATTGCTACTGTGATTAGACATTTTAGGTTCTTATTGGTGAAGGCTTTCTTAAAGGAAGAAAAACCTCTTCCCACAAATGGCACCAATTGTTGTGATAAGAAATCTCAACATAAATGATAACTAAATGAAATCATCAGAAAAATAAAGAACACGAATAAGAATAATCACAATCACTCACAACAGAAGATGTACGTGGTTCAGCAAATTGCCTACGTGGTGCTCTCAGTTTCTATTTTCGTTTCTCTAGAGGAGTATTTTCAGTTAAATACCCTTTGCCCCGGGCCAGGGATACAATATATACAGGTAAACTTCGGAGCATGGGTGTGTTGGGCTCTTCCACATTAGCATATTATCCCTAGAATATCTCATGAGAGATTTTAGGAACAGGATGGGTCGTTTCTAACTAAATGTTTTTGAGGCTTTGGAGTCTGGGTCGGGCTCTCCCTATTTTCAATGGGGCTCAGTCTGACTACTTGTTTAGGCCCATAAAAATGGACGAGATACACACACACACACACACACACACACACACACATATATATATATATATATATATATATATATAAGATGTATCTGAACTGGACATCAATCTACTTTATTAGTAAATATATTTTATTTTCAGTAGAGAAAACACAGAAAGCAACTCTGGGATAATGGAAAGGGGAAAGGGAAAGAGAATGAACCCCCCTCCTCGATTTAATTCTCACATCATAAAATTTTTATTATATCTAGTCTTTATTTACTAATTATCTATAACGTAACAAGAATTTCCACCGACTAGTGCCCGCAAATTGGCTCAAAGACGTCGTCGTGAACAAGAAAGATTACAAATAAAGACAGTGTTTCCCAACCTAGAACATGTTGTGTTGATACAAATTCTCCATTTCTAAGCACTCATACAATGCAATGTGTCCCTCTACAAAACCATACCCCCATATCAACATTCTTACCAACATTCCAGAGCGACTCGTGGAAAACTATAAGGGGAAAGTGAAAGAGAACCAACCCCTTGACTCGGTGGGATTACTTTTTCTTTTTTACTTAATTTCGTTTTTTAAACTGTAAACCTAGTGTAATTTTTATTTTCCATTTTTTATTCTTTGTATCCCCAGGTATGTCCAACTTCATATGTTAAAAGACATAATTCCACCTTAAATGTGCCTACGGTGTGACGTTTCTTCCATATCCATATCCATATTCATTATTATTTTACTTTCATTATCTTTTGTCTTCATTTACTAACTATCTATAATGTGGCGGGATTTTCCACCTACTTATTCCCATATCTTGGCTCAGAGATGCCGACGTGAACAAGAACAATCTCATAATTACGCATGTGTTTCCCGTCCAAAACGTTCTCCATTATCGATCACTCCTACACCATAATGTTTCCCTCTGTGTAATCTCACCCTCATATCAAACATACTTACGAACATTCAGCATTCTGATGACTCGATTCAAATTTCCTCTTCGGTTCAACTGCGTAATCTGCACTTAGATTTCAATTGTAGCATACTAACGATGGATGTAACTTTGTCTCTGAGGGTTGCGCAAGAAGAATCGTCCAATCGGGATACCACTTTAATTCATCCACTCCCCTGTTGGGAAATAATATGCCACCGACCTTTAGGTACATTTACTTACTCACTTCTTTATTTTAATTTGGATTCTCATATCTTACACTATGTTTAACAAATATTGTTTTCCTCCACTTACGATCAACGAGACCATCCTTCCAAAATGAACCCAGTAGCAGCGAACGAGGTTGAGCATATAATGCGTCGAGAAGACATGATTTGGGATCTATGAATGTACTATGCCCCGAATGTAGGGCATTACACTTGATGGATGAAAGGTTTTTGGGATTCTCAAAGATAAGACCGTTGTTTGGGAAGTGTTGTTGGAAGGGCCAAAAAAATTTACCCTCTCTTATTGCCCCCTGAAATTTATCTTTTATTTCATGATGATCGGTCTAGTTCTTTTCCTACTTATACAAGACAATAAAATGTTGCCAATGAATTTACTAGTTTAGGTGTCCAGATGGATGATCGGGTCCTCTATGGCAAGGGTCCATTTAGTTTTATGATTCATGATGAGCTTCTTCATGGTATTGGATCCTTATTACCCAATGTTGGTCACAAACATGAAGCAACTTATACTAATTGAACATTTACGATCCAGATGTAGCTTTAGAGATTCATCACCAGAGAAATCCTCATTTGAGGAGGCATGACCTCAATAGACTACAACAATATTTTTTGGATAATAAGGCATTCGCGACCAAATATCTTGAGGCATATGCTATTTTGGATCGCTCAAACAGTATGGTGCATGACTTACCTACTTACCTTCATTATAGTTGTGCAAAGGACCGTCGCATGTATAACTTGCCATCATCTGATGAAATTCTTGTCATTTTACCTGGGGATGGCTCCAACGTTAGTGTTATGTGATATATGGTTGTTCAGATCACAAATAGTAATGAATTATTACAGATTAACAAGTGTCACCCTGTATATTTTCCTTTGCATTACGTCTTATTGTTCCCTTATGGGGAGCTGGGTTAGCACTCAGAGATGAATCTATGGGACTTAAATGTTTTATTAAATAGACTAAGCATTTAACTCAATTGAATTATTAAGGTTATCATTTATTTCAACATGCTTCCGAGTACTCCACCCTCTTTAAGGGGGGAAACTGTTCGAGGAGTTCTTTATTTATGCATGGGATTCTATCGAGCAAAATCATTTAACTTATTATTGACTTAAATAAGGAAAACTTCAGGCAGAGTTATAAAAATATCTCAGCGATTAGATGCCAAATGGATTACAATCAAATCTTTTGGTAAACAGATGATTATTCCATCATCTTTCACTGGTAGTGTGATATATATGTTTGAAAATTTTCAAGATTCGATGGCCATAACACGTTTCAACTAGCATCCCGATGATTTCTCACCAAGATTATAAATTCCAAATCGCCAGATATTATAAAGGATTTGCTTCCTCCTCAGAATGCCTTGATTCATCCAAACATGGTTGCACAAGTGTTTAAACTTAAACAGAAGGCACACATGAAGGAGATTGAGAATAAACATATATTTGGCAAAAAAGTAGCACACGTCTTTATAATTGAATATAAAAAGCAAGCTTTACCTCACTTGCATGATTTATTATTTTTGGATGGTTCGAGCAAGATTAAAACATCTGTCCAGGTCACTAAGATAGCATGTGCAGAATTCCCTATCTTCGATGATGATCCAACACTTTGTGAAACTATTTTTGGTTGTATGGTTCATGGACCGTGCGGTTCATAATCTACTCAATCTCCCTACATTGAAAATGGTAGATGCATGAAGAAATATCCTAGGGATTTCATAGTGTTCACCACTATGGATAAAGATGGGTATTTAATTTATCGATGTCGCAATAATGGTTGGGTGTTTACTCCTCCAAATGGGAAAAAAGTTGATAATCGAGATGTCGTTCCATATAATTCATATCTTATCTGGATGTTCAATTTCCACATTAACGTTGAAGTTTGTGATGTCCTATGATGAATCAAGTACATACAAAAATACATTTAAAATGGATAGAATCGCACCAATATAGTCTTAGGAGGTGTAAATGAAATCCAACAATACTTATATGCTAGGTATATTGGCCCACCTGAAGATGTTTGGCGGATATTGTGTATCCAATGCATTAAGAGAAACCTTATGTTACGTGATTAGAACTTCACCTCCTAGGTATGCATCATGTTGTTTTCAATCCAAGTGAATCGATGGATGAAATTATGTGCAAGGCTACGATATAACAAAGTTCTGTAACAGTGTTTTTTATAATTAGTAGAATCTTCCACGGCCCATTTCGGAATTATGTTTCATTTTGCGTTGCACGGACTTACAAATCGTCACACGACTATGATTACAAGTCTTTGACATAAGGCATACATTCTTTGAAGCACGAGTACTTCATCATAAGCCTCCGTATAAATGTCATATACTCCGGGCCACAGAGAGGTATACGCCACACCATTGATATGTGTTAAACTTTTTCCACATGATGCGTAAGACAAATTAGGCGAGAGACCCAATGGGGACATGGGAGACATGGCATGGACATGAAAGGAGACGGTAAGGACGTGCGATGGACATGGCGGAACTATACTGTCCCTTATTACTTTGTGTATCATGTGTCTCCTTTTACATTAGTAATTTTGTTTTAGTAGCATTATATGTATTCCATATTTTGTACTTACAATGGAAGGAGTATACGTTGAGTTTTCGGGAACATTTTTGTGAAGAACTAAATATTGTTATTGTTGTTTGAGATGAATTGGACATTTGTTCCCATTTATTATGGAAGGAGGAATGGGAGTTTTGTTCCCATTTATTATGGAAGGTTATGTAATTGGATATTTTCTTAAATGTAAATGATGCAATTATATGGTGTTTATTCCTTATTCTTTGGCAATGGTTCATATATCTTTAGTAATGGTTCATGTCTATTTTACAATAGATGTTTTGGTTACATTTTTTTTCTATGTGTGATATTTATTGATGGACGACAGTGTGCTATAGTATCCCCACACAAGTGTCTAATTTTATCTAATCGCAACACCCTTATTCGCCACCCTTGGTTGCACCCGTTCTCAATAGGGAATATACACAACATGATACTTTTGGGAATTGTCAGTATTCCATCAAAAAAAAAAATTGTCGTGGAACGAAATTTTTTCGTTAAACGAAGTTACATACTTTGGAATTTTGCAGTTTTGTGATTACATACTTTTAAAATTTTTATCGTGCCTTCAGGAACGGGCATGTACTAGTCTATATAATATGGTAGAGGGTTCTTTGAATAGTGTCAAAATTCCAACGGGTGTGATTTCTTCTCCTGATGCGATCCAGGGTCTTAGAGTGTGTCATGTGAAATGGAAGACCTTATGACATGGCAAATGAGAGAATCCTCACTTGATTCGCAAACCCACCCCGACTACCTCATTCTCACCTTCTCTCCTATTCTCCCTCTCCGTAATAATCACCCCTAAACAAAATCTACTTGCACTAAACCTTCTCCCCTTTCTCCTCATTGTGCCACTTCTATTTGGTTAGTTTTGAATGGTTTTCGATTTTAGGTTTAATTGATTTTATTTTCTTTGGGCTTCTTGTTTTGGCATTGTAATATTTCATACCTTTAATGTTTCAAATGGATAAGAAAAATTTAGGTTTATACGCCAAAAATTTATTTGTATATTATTATACCTTTAATGTTTTAGTTCTTACAAACTTTATCATATGTTATATCTTTTTATTTTGTAGCCTATTAGCATTGAGTGGACATGAATAAGATAACCATTTCAAAAAGCGTATGTAACATTCTATATTGTTCTTTTACTTTTATTTTGTTGGTTAAATTGTTGTCTCTTAAATTTTCGTTTATTTTTCTAAACAGCTCGAACGCGTCTGAAGCAGAAACACGGGTGTTATGATCCGTGATGTATCTGAAGTGGACATCATTCATAGAGAGGTAACTTTAATAATTATATATATATATATATATATATATATATATATATATATATATATTCATGGGATGTATCTGAACTGTACATCAATCTACTTTTTTTAATATATATATTTTATTTTCAGAAAAGATAACACGCAGAGCAACTTTTGGATAACAGAAAGGGGAAAGGGAAACGGAATGAACCCCCTTACTCGGTTCAATTCTCACACCATAAAATATTGATTATATTTGGTCTTTATTTACTAACTATCTATAACGTAATAGGAATTTCCAATTACTAATGCCAACAAATTGGCTCAAAGACACCGTCGTGAATGAGAACGATCACAAAATAAAGCGAGTGTTTCCTGACCTACAAGTCACGTTTATACAACGTCTCCATTTCTAATAACGCCTATAATGAAAGGTGGTCCTCTACTAAACCAGAACCCCATATCAAACATTGTTACCGACATTCCAGAGCGACTTATGGGTAACGATAAGGGGGAAGGGAAAGAGAACCAACCCTTTGACTTGATGCGATTATTTTTTCTTTCTTAATTAATTTCATTTTTTAAACTGTAAAATCACTGTAATTTTTTGTTCTTTGTATCTGTAGGTATGTCCAACTTCATACGTCAAAAGAACCAATTCCACCTTAAATGTGCCTACGGTGTGACAATTATTCCACTTCCATATTTATTACTATTTTACTTTCATTATCTTTCGTCTTCATTTACTAACTATCTATAATGAGGAAGGATTTTCAACCTACTTGTGCCGGTATCCTGGATCACAGACATCGAAAAGAATGAGAATGACCTTAGAATACTGAATGTGCTTCCCGTCCAGAAAGTTCTGCATTGTTGAGCACCCCTACACTGTAATGTTTCCCTTTGCGTAAACTCACCCCCATATCAAATATACTCACGAACATTTAACATTCTGATGATCAGATTCAATTTTCCTCTTTGGTTCAGCTGCGTAATCTGAACTTAGATTTTGATTGTAACATACTAATGACAGATGAAACTTCGTCTCCGAGAGTTGTGCAACAAGATTCGTCCAATCGGGATACCACTTTTAATTCAGATACTCCCCCATTGCTAAATAATATACGAACAACATTTAGGAACATTTACCTACTCACTTCTTTATTTTAATGTTTGTTTGGATTCTCATATCTTACACTATGTTTTACAAATATTATTTTCCTCCACTTCACGTCAACGAGACCATCCTTCCAAAATGAACCCAGTGCAGCGAACGAGGTCGTGCATACTATGCACTAGGAAGACACGATTTGGGATATATATGAATGTAATATTCCCTCACTGTACTGTATTACACTGGATGGATGAAAGGTTGTCGGGGTCCTCAAAGATAATACCATTATTTGGGAAGTGATATTGGCAGGGCCAAATTTGTTTACCCTCTCTTATTGAAACCCCCCTTGAAATTAAGTTTTTATTTAAGGGTGATGATGATTGGTCTAGATCTTTTCATACTTATACAAGAGAATATAATGCCGCCAATGAATTTAGAATATTAGGTGTCAAGATGGATGACCAATTCCTCGATCACTGGGGTCCGTTGAGTTTTAAGATTCTTGGTGTGCTTCATCATTTTACTAGATCCTTATTACCTAATGTTGGTCATGAACATGAAGCAACTTTTGCTCAATTTTACATTTACGATCCAAATGTAGCTTTAGATATTCGCCACTGGAGAAATACTCATTTGAGGAGGGATGTCCACAGTACACTACAACAATCTTTGTTGGTGAATAATGCATTCACGGATAAATATTGTGAGGCATATGCTATTTTGGATCATTTAAATATGATGGGCCATGACTTTCCGACTTACCTTAATTATAGTTGTGCATAGGACCGCCGCATGTATAATTTACCACCATCCGATGAAATTGTAGTCATTTTACCTGGGGATGGCTTCAACGTTAGTGGTATGTGAGATATTGTTGTTCAGCTTAAAAGAGATAATGAATTAATGCACATTAACGAGTGCAGCACTATGTATTTGCCTTTGCATTACGTCTTATTGTTCCCTTACGGGGAACTTTGTTGGCACTCAGAGATGAAGTTATGGGACGTGAAATATTTTACTGAATAGACTAAATGTTTAACTCCAATGAATTAGTATGGTTATCATTTGTTGAAACATGATTCTGAGTACTCCACCCTCTTTAAAGGGGGTAAATTATTCCAGGAGTTCATTGTTAATGCATAGGCTTCTACCGAGAAAAACCGTTTAACTTATTACAGACTTAATCAACGAAAAATTTGTGTAGAGTTATACAATGATTTCCAGGACTGTATGTTGAACAACCAGATCGATTGGTAAACAAATGGTTTTGCCATCATCTTTCACTCGTAGTGCGAGACATATGTTTGAGATTTATCCAGATTCGATGGCCATCACACGTTTCAACCAGCATCCCGATGTTTTTCTCACCATGACTACAAATCCTAAGTTATGAAAAATTACATAGGAATTTCTTCCTCATCATAATGCCTTGCCTTGTCTGAACTATATTACACGTGTGTTTAAACTTAAACGGAAGGCACTCATAAAGGAGATTGAGAAAAGATATGTATTTTGCAGAAAAGTGTAGCACGTCTTCACAATTGAATTTCAAAAGCGAGGTGTACCTCATATGCATGATTTATTATTTCTTGATGGTCCGATCGAGATTAAAACATCTTCCCAGGTCGATAAGATAGTAAGTGTTGAATTTCCTTTCTTGGATGACGATCCTACACTTTTTACAACTATTTTGGGTTGTATGGTTCATGGACCATATGGTTTACATTCTCCTCAAGCTCCGTTCATTGAAAATGGTAGATGCACGAAAAAATGTCCTAGGGATTTCATAGAGTTAACCACTATGGATAAAAATGGGTATTTAATTTATCGACGTCGCAATGATGGTCGGGTGTTTACTTTTGTAAATGGGAAAGAAGTTGATAATCGAGATGTCATTCCATATAATCCATTTCTTATCTGGATGTTCAATTGCCACATCAATTTTGAAGTTTATGTCGGCCTTCGATGCGTCAAGTACATACATAAATACATTTATAAGGGATACGACCGCACCAATATAGTCTTAGGAGGTGTAGATAAGATCCAACGATATTTATATGCTAGGTATATTGGCCTACCTAAAGGTGTTTGGAGGATATTGCTTAATCCAATGCATGAAGAGAAACCTTCTGTTACGTTATTGGAACTTCACCTCCTGGGTATGCATCATGTTGTTTTCAATCCAAGTGAGTCGATGGATGAATTATGTGTGGGGCTACGATTTAACAAAGTTGTTTAACAATGTTTTTTTGCATATGGTTCATCAAATGAAGATGCACATGCATATACTTACCAGGAGTTTCCCCAACACTATGTTTGGAACAAGAATTCAAAGAAAGGGACTCCTAGATCAGAAAATGGGGGTTTCACAATTGGTAGAATGTACCGTACCACCCTAAACTCGGGAGAAATATTTTATTTTCTACTACTTCTAATCATTGTTAAAGGGCAGTGTTCTTTTGAGTGCTTACATAGTGTCCACAATGTAATACACGATTCTTTCAAGTCCGCGTGTGTGGCTATGGGGATTTTAGAATATGATAATGAATGGGTGAAATGTTTACAAGAGGCGGTGGTAATGCAGACTGGTTATCAACTTCCACGACTATTCTGCATTTTACTCACCCAATGTTTCCCTTTAAAACCGGTCTTGCTATGGGGTTTGTTTGTATTGGATATATGTGACGACCTACCTCACAAGCTTCGTAGCTTATTTTCCATTCCATGCCCAATGGATTCGGAAGTAAAATACTACAGTTTGTATCTTCTAAATGAATTATTACATGAATCTGGTAAGAGTTTGTCTGACTTTGTTTCGATGACACTTCCAGTCAGAAATTGGAGTACCACTGGGGAATATTGACTAATATCGGAGCTTCGTCCGCTTCAAGTAGATACAAACCACTCAATTGTGCAAGCTAACATTTATTATCTTAATCCAGGGCAATAGATTTCTTTTGTAGAAATAACTAATTATGTGTTTGCGGGTAATGGAACAACTTGATTTTTGAATGGTAGGGACTAAATGGGTAAGACATTTTTGTATAACATAATTTTTGTAGTTTTTTATAGTCTCGAAGATATAGTGATTACTGTTGCCTCTTATGGTATTGCTTCTTTATTATTGGTCGGCGGTCGAACTGCTCATTCGACGTTTTTTATTCCTTCCGTTATTCTTGAAAATTCTAATTGTGGGTTTCCAAAGCAATCGATTCAAGTAGAATTGTTCAAACTAGCGAAGCTCATAATATGGGATGAAGTGCCAATGCAACATCGGTTCTATGTTCAGGCAGTTGATCGGTCTGTTAAAGATATATGTAATAATAAAGGACCCTTCGGGGAATCACAGTGGTGCTCGATTTTGATTTCCGTCAAATATTGCTCATAATCCTTAAACGCTTTCGAGAGGAAATCGTTGCCACTTCTTTAATGCAGTCCGCGCTATCGAAAGATATACATGTTCTGACCTTAAACTCCAACATTCGCCTCAATAATCTCAAAGTTGAAACTTCGCACTTTTCGAACTTCTTGACTATGGTAATATATTTTATAATTATTTTGACAGTGTTTTTTACATACACGATATATATATACTACTTCCCTTTTTCCTCCAGATTGGGACTAGCCCATAGGAAACTGTGCTTATGCCTTCGAAACTACACCATTGTAAAATCGATGAGGATTTAATTGGGGTTGTATACCCGTTGTTGTACAAGAAGGTAATTGTTACCTCTACCTTCCTCAATGAAAGAATAATTATTTTGGCTCACAATGATGATGTGAAAGCCATAAATACTGCTGCACTCAGTATTTCCCCCAGTGAAACAGTTACATACTTTGCTACCGATAAATTGTGCTCCAATGAAACTAATCCCAATATAAGTAACCACTTCCCAAATGAGAATTTAAATGCCCTTAACCCATCGGGGTTACCACTGTTTAAATAGGATTTGAAAGTTGGAAGCCCAATAATGTTGCTACAAAATACTTCCCCGAAAGATAACCTCTATAATGGCTCCCACTTGATAGTTAGCAAATGTTCGGAGCATGTTATTCAGGCGCAAATCCTTAGTGGTGAAAAATTTGGCACATTAGTTTTCATTCCTAGAATCTCTTTAACACCTTCCCCTGCTAAAATGCCTATTAAGATGATTCTCAATAAATTTCCAATCAAGTTGGCCTACGCCATGACAATGAACAAATCACAAGGGCAGTCCGTCAAGTATGTTAGGATTGACTCGCGCACTCCGGTCTTCAAGTTTATGTTTCATTATCAAGTTGCACGAGTGATAATAGCATATCTTGCTTCCCACCGATAAAGGGATTTCAACTACTAACATTTTATATACATAAGTTATCTTATGATGAATTGTATGTTGCAATATCAACTTTTTAACACTATTTTTGTATTAGCTTTTAACCCATGTATTAGCTTTTAATTCAATGCCTTCGAGCCGTCGTCCATGATGGCCATATCCACACCTACTACTGCTATTGTTATCAACACCTACTACTGCTATTATCCACACCTACTACCACTATTATCCACACTTTTTGTTGACTTATTTTACTCTCACACACTCCACTTTAGTTTAAGGGATAGAATTATCATTGGTAGGAGGATGTTACAAGGTTTAAGGAGTAAAAATGTTAGATTTTTCCATATTTGTAATGATTTAATCATTGATAACCTACCATCCTGAATGCACTGGTCTTTTCTCTATCAATTTCATGGTTTTTAACATTGTGCACTAATCAAAGGTATTCTCAGTTCTCACTCTTTCCCTCTCTTCCTCTGTGTGTGTGTGTAATCTGATTTTTTTGTTATTAAATCATAAAAAATTGTCCTTTTTTTTTTTGGGTTTTTCTACTTTTTCGGTTTCTTTAAGTTTTGTTGCTTCCTCTCTCTTTAGTCACATTTTCTCGAAGTACTAAGAGTTGTCTTTTGAGAGTTTTATTTTTTACACTTTTTTGCAGTTGCAATATTGTGTATTGGAATATTCATGCGAATGTTGTAGTGTTAGGCTTGGGTAGCCAAAGTAGAGTGATAAACCATTTTTATCAAATTAGATATTCCTTTGTATTTTTTGATACTTTTGTTCTTCCTCAATATCAAATTGTAGGTCAGAACAAAGTGGCTATTGCTTCAGCTTATTTTGATTTTTATTGAAAACATAAGACCTCATCACTATTTTTTTAAAAATTATACCATTATTATTATGTTTCATGACATATTAGGGTGAATTTAACATCACCAAACTTACACCATTACTATTATGTATCATGTTCTAATGTCAAGAAACATAACAGTAATGTTCATTAATTATCATTTTGATTTCTTAGTTGATTAACATACTAAATAGATTTCTTTTATTGCAATTAATGTGAGGCCCTAATTTCTTGAACTGATTTCTATTATTGATAACAATTTAAATTTTGGGGGTGTTTGTTTTAGTGAGTTCGAGGATGGACACAAGTGAACATTAGTTATTTTCTACTTATATATGCTTATTAAATGACCTAATTAGTAAATATTTATGTTTGGTATATTTAATCATCTCATCAATAGAGAATTATCCTTATCATTCCAATGCAACTGTCTTACGTACGGTAGTTGCAGCATTGAGTTGCACCAACACTGAACCCAAATTTCTCATAGCTATCCTACATATAGGTAACTAAAAATATTTATAACTCACTAATTTCATTTAAAAGGTAATATATCTTTGTATTGGAGGTCCATATGTAATATTATTAAATTAGTTGATTGGGTGGTTATTGGATTGATGAAATCATCTGTGCCTATTTTTTGTTATGGTCTGATCCTATAATTCATTGTTGTATTTCTAGAGTACATATTTTAGGTTGAACACATTTAATATTTTACTGTTATGGGGAAAGGGTGCTCCATATTATATAGATCCTAATTTTGATGTTTACTTACTCATTGAGCCCTCACTATAGTAAAAGATAATGTATGTGTGTGTTATTCAAAATTGTACATTTTTCAACCCAATTATAGTTTTTATTAGTCAATGGACTATATGAATAATACAACCAACATACCCTTATGAGTATTTTTTCCCAAGACCCTCTAATAGTTAGTTATTTAAGAAAATTTATTTTAATTATTATGTCTGTACTTTTTATTATTATGTAACTACTTTCATAAAATGAATGTTATATGCATACCTCAACTATGGAATTAACATGGTCTTTTCGGTTTACAGTTTGAACAAAAAATGTGTTCTCTGTTTTATCATATCAAATTTAATTTCCTCTTTTTTTTGTAGACTCACTTTCACAGTGATTCTTTTAAAAATGATGACATGTAGGCTTCGTGTTATGCTCCACTCTTGATTCTTTTACTTCGGTTCTGATTCTGTTTTGAAATTTGAAGACATTGGAACTAATGATCCTATTGTTCTCCATTTTTGTTTATCCTCATATGATTTATTGCATTTCACATAAAAATCGAGCTGTCGGGGGTATAGGTCATCATTCTTAGGCAACATCTGTAAGCTGTGACGAAGAGTCATGCTTCTTAGTCGAGGAAAGCATTGTAGCTCTTCGACACTCTTTTATTGGAAAGTCATAAAAGAAAAACCTTCAGCCTCAGGCATCTTTCAAAGTTGCAATTCTCGAACATGTCGAGGATATAGGTTAGCCACAAGCAATTCTAGTTAAGATGTCATCATTAGTTTCGATCCTCCTATCTTTACAATATGGAAAATGTGAAGGGAGTCTCCGCTGATCTCATTCAATTCAACACTCCCTATCGAGTTTTGGATGTCATAGGAAAATCTTAATTGGGTGATTCTTTGAAAGGTGTCGATGTAGTTATCATACCTACTGATGTTACGAGGATGCCCGGTATGACCTCTTCAACATCAACGTGGGATAATGAAGAACTTGGTAGGGGCTATTGTACAGGAGTATTTTTTTGTTTGAATGAGGTACCTAACTTAAAGTTAGATGTGTTGGTGAAGGTTATAGCTATTGACATTTATCTTTCTTGAAAATAATTTTGATTATTAATTTTAGTATTAGATTTGATCGCATTCTCTCATTTTATATATTTGTTATTTTTTCCGTTTTATGATATTGTATCAAAATGGGATGTAATAATTTTGTTTTTTAAATATGCATGATCCAATTCATGTTATCTTTGGAATTTTATGATTTGATATGAGACAAATGGAGCAAGTATGTTCTATAACAATGCTTAATACATCACTTTTAGGTTTCTATTTTAGGAATTTACAACAGGTATATGTGTGACCAATCACATTTAGAATGCTAAGGAACTTACAACAAGTATATGTTTCAAAATATGTTTTGAGTATTTATTTTGGGGTCAAAATGAAGGGTCAAATGTAGCAGTTGTTTCAGTAGTTACTTTCAACCAAAATTAAGTAGTTGTTTCAGCAGTATTTACCTTCAATATTATTCATTTTCATTAGATTTTTCCAATATTGTAATAATGTTTAAAATCTATTATGTTTTGTTTTATATGTACAATATAATCATTTATAGTGCAAAACAAGGAGGAATTACGTTTAAAAAGACTTGTTGTTACTGCCACAATTGAGGAGGAATTAGGTTTCATTTTGCAGAAAATCTTTCATTGCCCATTTCGGATGGAGTTACATATGCAAGTGAATTTCACGGACTTACAAATCGGCACACGATTGTGATGACAAGGATTAGACATAAGGTATACGTACTTTGAAGCATGATTACTTCGCCATAAGCCTCCATATAAATGTCATATACTCTGAGACACAAAGAGCCATACGCCACACCATCGATACGTGTCAAAAAATTAGGCAAGAGACCCAATAAGGACTGGGGGAGATGGAACGGACATGAAAGGATACGGTAAGGATGTGTGATGGACATGGAGGAACTATACTGACTGTTATTACTTTATGTATCATGTGTCTCCTTTTACATAATTCATTTTGTTGCAAGTGCATTAGATGTATTCCAAATGTTGTACTTATTATGGAAGGAGTATGTGTTGAGTCTGTGGGAACATTTTTTGAATAAATTAAATATTCTTACAGTTGTTTGGGATGAATTAGACATTTTTTCACATTTATTATGGAAGGAGGTATGTGAGTTTTGCTCCCATTTATTATGGAAGGTTATGTAATTGGATATTTTCTTAAATGTAAATGATGCAATGATATGGTGCTTATTCCTCGTTCTTTTGCAATGGTTCATGTATCTTTAGTAATGGTTCATGTCTATTTTACAATTGATGTTTTTGTTAATTTTTTTCTGTGTGTGATATTTATTGATGGAACGAAGTGTACTATAATATCCCTATATGAGTGTCTTATTTTATCTAATCTCAACACCCTTATTTGTCACCCTTGGACACACTCGTGCTTTATAGGGTATATACACAACATGATACTTTTAGGAACTGTTAGTGTGCCATCGAAATTTTCATTTTGTCATGGAATGAAATTTTTTCCGTGGAACGAATTTACATACTTTGGATTTTTTTCCATTTAGCTATTACGTACTTTGAAAATTTTTGTCCTGACTTTAGGCATGGACATGTACTAGTATACTACTATGGCATCCACAAAATGACAACCGCGATGCATGCATACTCAGCTCTCAAGTCCATGTACCTCTTGGATTATATCAAGGACTATTTGTTCGAAATTTCACCTCGAACTCCAAATCAACAATCACATAATAGAGGCAAACATAGTTCTAAGACTTTGGGATATTCACATACCAAACGTATTCAGATGAATTGCCAAACCCACAAATACACAGCATATAGTGAGTCGCCCTACGTTTTATGTCCTCGAGCACCAATACAGACCTCAGTGTTATCACCACAGTGGGATTGCCATGAGCGCGGAACCTCCTATAATAGTGGGTAGCATAGATTTGTTCACACACATAGCCAATTACATAATAGGCATTAATACCACCTATATATACATATTCCCAATAGGTATACACACAACCCATCATATAAACCCTTATGTAGTATTTTTTTTCCCTCTAAGACTCCACGTACTAATAATTCTCACACAGTGTTTATCCGTGTTTTTCGAGTATCACTCTCTACCCAAAGGGTCCCAACTATCCCTTAAGGTATATCAGTATTTCATACATCCCTATACAACCGCTCTACGCATTGGGTCCACTCATGTTCTTCGTAACCCATTCCTAATTCTCGTGATTTATTTTATCCTTACCTATAGTTTGAGAATAATACCACAGTCTCTCATTTTTGTATTTCTGAAAATAGGGAATGAATAAAAGGAATGGAAAAAATCTCGGAAGTCAAATTGATTTTTCCTTGACCTTCAACGATTCGGTAATCCAAATTGATTCGTCCAAGGAACTGAATCAATTTGCGGCGAGCAGGTTTTCTTTCTCTTTGCACTGTAACGAGTTTCTTCCATTTTTATCTAACACCAACTCCATAAATCATACCAAATATCCCATATAATTTAACCCATCATCAAATATGAGTATATAAATAGTTTCCAACGTATTTGAATTACTAAAACATCTTTAAATTCGACGTTTGACAAGATTTGATCATGATTTGTCTATAAAAACCCTAATTTCACTTTTTCATGCATGTTCTTAATAAAAACCAAAACTTAATCCCTCAAAACATCCCAAAAAGTCAGATTTTGTATCATCAAACCCACAAATCATGTCTCTAGTATGAATCCTAATTGTTAACATGAATTAAGCCCAATATTTTATCTCAAAATCATGTATTCATGCTTTATTAAATCTAATTTTACTATCGATATTATAACTATTCAAGAACAAGAAGGATTAAATCTTCCATCTTGTAAAGTTGGTGTGATTTCCTTGTCAGATAATGAAGATGTCTTCCTCCCCTTTCGATCCACACTCCGATGGTAATGGCGGTGAAAGAATGGTATCAAATGCTATAATAATCCTCAATTCGTCCTCTCTTATGGCATGTATGTGTTTTCTTTGGTTCTAATTCTAGCCTCCTCGGACTATATGCTGATATAACACTTGAAATTCGTATCACCTCCATCCGTAGTCACTCAAATGATCGAAATGCCCTTACGGGGTGTCGTGTTGTTCTAAAATCGTCCGGGACTCAATCATTACTCTCGGGTACACTATTCTGACTATTTTGACCCATACGGAATCAAATGCGACCTCGAAACCACCATCCGAGTCACTCTATACATATTTCCTATCTCAACCTCATATAGTCAACACTCGACTCCCAATTGAGATATAACACTTCCACGTCACTATCACTCGTTATGACGTAAAATAATTATTTACTATTCTGTTAGTAATTATATTCCACAAATATTAATCTTTGTCTCTCCCAATTAATATTCTAATAAACACATAATATTTAATTCTATTAAACTACGTCACACATGTAATTTAAAATAACGAATTAATTCAATTTTAAATACTCATAGATACAGGGTGATACAAGGAGCTAAAACACACTTGTATTACAAATACGCAACTTCATTTGAGGAGGTCATTGTATTACTAAAATATATACAAATTGTTGAGATGTTTATAAACGTAATTTTATAAGGTACCAGGTTTGCCACCAACTAGAAAGGTAGACTTTTGTATAGATTTGGAACCTGGTTATAGAATCATTGGGAGGGAACCATGCCGATGGCTCCATTAAATATGCAGGATCTTGATGAGAAGATTCAGGAGTTACTAAGCCAGGGGTTCATACTAAGGTGTACGTCTGCGTGGGAAGCTCTAGTTTTGGTGGTGAAAAAGAAGGATGGTTCACTCTGATTATTTGTGGACTCTAAGAAACTTAAAAAGGTCACAATACATAACCTGTATCAGTTTCCACATATTGATGATCAATTTATACTTGTTGAGGGGCATGCCATTTTTTCCAAGATTAACTTGCGCTCATGGTATAACCACTTATGTATTCGGTAAGAGGACATTTCGAGGAGCTATTTTCTAAGGCAATAAGGATCATATGAGTTCCAAGAGATGCCAGTTAGGATGACCAATGCACCAGTGTTCATAGATATAACGAATCGAGTATTTCGACCAATGCTATAGCAGTTCATTATCGTGTTTATTGATGATGTCTTAGTGCATTCTCGATAAAATGAGGAGCGTGAAGAGTAATTTCAATTGGTTTTGTTAACAGTAAAGGCATGTAATTTCTAGGCTAAGTTATCTAAGTGTGTACTTTAGCTTCAAAGGGTGTAGTATGGTTACTACAACTGTAAATTAGGGACAACCTACGACACCTACTTATGTTAGGATTTTCTTTGGTTTGATGTGGTACTATAGGAGGTTCATTAATGGGTTCTCTAAGATTTTCATGCCACTGATACACCTCACACGAAAGGAGGTACTATTTGTTTGTAGTGTTGATTTCCATAGAACATTTGAGGAGATCTAGTAGAAGCGCACCACTCCTCCTTTCCTTGCATTACCAAGAGACAATGTAAATTATTTGGTGTATATGAATACATAAATCCATAGGATAGGAGTCACATTGATGAAGGAGGAGAGGCCTATATCTTATTCTTCCCAAAAGATTAAGCCTCGTGAGATAAATTACTCCAATCATCATATGAAGATGGAAACAACAATTCTTGCCCTCCTTATTTAGAGATGCCATAAGTTGAGTGAGAGGTTCACACTGTATTTCGATCACAAGAGTATCAATTACTGAATTACATAGAGGGATATGAATATGTTACAGAGAACATGGATCTTTTTTTTGAAAGACTACCACTTTTTGATTCATTACCACCCGAGGAAAGAAAATGTGATACCGGATGAATTAAGTTGGAGACTAATTATTACCACATCGAAATTATGGTTAGATCATTAGGATGATTTACTAGGTATTTTGGCACCACAATAGAGTGACACCCTTGATATGGATTAATAAATTGCCTTTTGGGGAGTGGTAAACATTACACCAACAATGGTGACATGGGAGACACAAAGAAAGGATTCAGATTCCTTTTATAAAGATAAGGTACAAGAGCTTATATCAGACGGAGTCATTCTTTCTCAATCAATTGATATGGAGGATTAAGATTCAGGGACAATTGGGTATGCCCTAGAGTCCTGAGTTGATGAGATAATTTTTAGACGAAGAACAAGGGTCACAATTCATGGTGCATACGAGAGGTGATAAGATATATGAATATATGCATAGGTCATGTTAGTGGGTTAAGATGAAGAAAAATGTTACTGAGTATATGTCAAGGTGTAACACTTATCAACTAGTAAGGGTACACCACCAGAAACCATTCGGGAAATTATAGCCTCTGGAGATTTACGAGTGGAAGTGGGAGAGCATATGCATGGACTTCATAGTGGGATTAATGAGGCCCTTTAGAAGTCATGGTTCTATTTACCTCATCTCCAATAAATTTATGAATGTGGCTCATTCCCTTCTAGTGCAGACGGATTATACCGCCGCACAACATACCAGATTATTCGTGTCATAGATTTTACGATTGCGTGGAGTACCATGTGACATTGTGTCCGATTGGTACATTGCGTTTGTATGTTGGTTATAGATTGGTTTTTTACAACGATATAGGCATACAATTTAATTTTAATAAGGCATTTCACCCTCAGTTAAACAGTAAGAATAAGCGAGTGAACTAGATTTTGGAGGATATGCTTTGGGCATGTGTCTTGGATCCTTAAGGAAGTTGGGAGAAAAACTTACCACTCGTGGAATTTATTTACAAAATTGTTATCATCAGACTATTGGTATGGCTCCCTACGAAGCATTATATGTGAGACCGTGCCATTCATCAAGATATTTGTTGGAGTCAGGGGAACACATGGTTTTCGGGCCATACATTATTCGGAACACTTCAAATAAGGTGGAACACTTCTGAGCATGGAGTAAGACAACACAATATTAGCAAAAACGCTATGTTGATAAGAGGAAGAAAAAACTATAATTTTAGGTGTGGGACATGTTACACCCCTTGATTCATAGCCATAAAAATCTTGGTTAAATAAAATTTTGGAAAAAAATTTCCAGAATTTATTTAATTTTAGCATTCAAAAATTCTAGTTTTTATATTTTCAGATAAGGTATTAAGTGGAATTTAACTTTTTGAATAAAAAAGTGGGGAGCTTGGTGTAGCAGGCGACATAACCCGTTCGACGAAATCCGATTTGTGCTAATAGTGGTGTGGAAGTTGTGATCTTCTTTTAGAGTTTGGTTGGGACTCAAATTATTTTTTTTAAATAAAAAGGCACGAGTTTATGATTTTTAAAATGATTTAACTCATCTAAAAAAACATTAGCCTCCCAAAATATTATCTCCTCTCTTCTACAAAACCTAAACCTCATTAAACACAAGTTTGAACCCAACTTTTGAAGATATAAATCAAATTTTCTCAAAAATGACCAAAAGCGTGTCTTTACTATTTTCATTAGAGGAACATAACTATGTAATCAAATTTTCAATACGAATTTTTTACATATATGAATACTTCTATTGTTCCCCTTAAGTTTTGTGCGTTTTAAATATTGCATAAAATTAAATTAATTGTTCTTTTATTAAAATAAATTATGAAGATTAATTATAGAAAGTGAAAGTAATTAAAAGGTTATTTTTATGCAATCTAAAAATATATTTAAAACTTGAAACAACCGAATGCTTAAATTTAAGAGTTTAATTTTGATCGAATTTTGGGACGTTTCGCATGATAAGATTTAAAAAATGAATTTATAATTGTATTTTGACTCGTATAATCATGTTATTGATTTGTAGGGTGTAGAATTGAATTATTATTGTGTGACATTGTGATACGCATGTAAATATAAAATTGTGTTAATTGTTGAAATATGACTTCTTTAATTAGTGATGATTAAACGGATATAATTTAAATGAAATTTAAATCTTGTGATTGATTGGAAGGATTGTAGAGTTAAATCAAAAATATTATTTATGTGACTATTGTCTGTTAATATTTTGAACAACATAGGGACGTTGGAATTTTTGGGTAGTTATACTTTTATCCGTGTTTTATAGGTTGCTTGCTAGGTATGGGAATAGAAAGTAGAATTTGTGGTGGTTTCACTTTCTAGGTATGTGGCTAGTGAGTGTGAGTATGGTTGGGTATTTCCTAGGTGGGGCTAGGCAGTACACCATTATGTATTTTTCGTCAGCCTATATGTGAGACGACTAGGTGGAAATTATTATTAGCCTTTCCTCCTAAGGAATAAGCTAGAAAATACTTGTGGTTTTGGTGATCTCTATGTATGGGACTAGGGATGGTTTAAGATAGTTTACTCAAATCAAGGATGGAGCTAATAGAGAACTATGAGGACTTGAATAAAAATTAATAATTAATGCCTAAGACAAAGAACGTGCAGCAAAATGAATTTGCATTGTGAGTACGTCCAGGGATAACGATAATTGGGTTTGTTGTCTATGGTGATGTGGGTGTGTGTTGGGGTCACGAGTATGCGCAGGGCAAAAAAAATTGGGAAATTGGTTATAGTGACGTGTCATGCATGAAACCTCACTGTATGTGCAGTGTTAACTGAATTGGTTGAACTGGATACAATGAGGGGAATGTGTGTGGTGTAAAATTGTGGGCTTGTCCGGCATATGTGCAGCCATTGTAATATGGTGAACTGGATATACTGGTGTCTCATTAATAAAATTAGTTACATTAATTCAAGTAATAATTGTGAATTGATAGTGAAATGTCGTAATAAAACAATTGGACTTAAATGGTGGGGTGGCTTAGGCATGTGAATAGTTAGTGATGTTTTACTTTACTCGCATGTTATTATGTCATGTAATTTAAAATAATCTATTTTAACATTTATAATGTACGATGCTAATGCCTGTGTTCACGAACCCTAGCTGGGAGGAGTAACTAGTTTTCATGTGGTGGGCTCCGAACCATTGCATCAACTAACATTTTACATATAGAGGCACAAAATGGATTAGAGACTTGTGGATTGAAGTTAGAGCTTTATCTTTATTTCTTTAGTAGTTTAGATTTCATTCCGTCCTTTTATTTATGAGATAGTTATTATGGATTTTTTTGTCCAATCGATTCCACAATTGTTTACGATTTTATGTTAGAGATTTGTAGTTGAATTATTTATTGGACATTATTCTATCATTTGAAGTTGGATTTATTTTGGAGTCAGCATGGTGATGGATTTTATGATTTGGATAATTATATTTTTTTAGATTAAATTTCATTATAACTTGTGTAAACAATTATTATATTGTTTCATACATTTGTCACATGCTAAGAAGGGTATTTTATTTGTGACGCTCGATGTAGTTTGGCGGCGATGGTGGGCCACCCTAACGTCGAATATATGCGTGGGCTACATATAGTATTAGAGATTAGTCTTAGGTGTCTTAGGTTGTGAGTCCGTTTAGCTTCTGCATTTCCTATCTTTGATTCCTTTTGATGATTTTTACTCTTTGGTTTTCATCAGTCTGATGTTGTTGTTCATGTCTTTTCAAATGGTGAACACTAGGAGATTTGGAGATAGGAGAGAAGGTTAAGTTTTTTGTTCCATGGCTCATCAGGTAGAGTTGGTTTGATTTTGGGTTCCTAGGAGTTAGTGTCTATCATTCGTGAGGCCACATCGACTGGTATTAAGATAGGCAGAATGAGGTGGGGAAACCTCAAGGCACAGCAGCAGGGTACATCGATTTAGTTTAGGAAAAGGTTAGGGTTAGTTTCCATAAGGGAAATTCTTCAACTTTTTCATGGGGATCTGACCCAAAAATTTCTCACCATTGGAGGCATGATATGGAGAGGAATTTGAGGATGGTGGATTGTAAGGATGTGCAGAAGAAAATTTTCGATACCTTTATGTTAACTGGGCATGCGTTGCAGTAATGGGAGACTGTCACAATATTTTAGGATAGGGATTATTTGAATTATGGAGACTTTTTTTGAAATTCAATTACAAATATTTTTCTTATTCATTTTGGATTGCGAAGAAGAAATGATTTCTATATTTATAATAGGGTTCGAGATCGGTTGTCGAGTAAGAACAAGAGTTCACAAATTTGTCGATGTTTGTACCAGGGGAGGTGAATATTGAGGGAAATAAGAGGGAGTGCTTCATTAAAGGTATGACATGGTTGATTAAACATATAGTTTTGGGGAATTCTACATACACTACTTACACTCAGGTAGTGGACGTCGCATTATTGTTATGATAGGAGAAAGTGAATGACCAAAAGAAATTATGTAAGAGGCAGGTGTCAAGTGGTAACAATGGGAACAATGCAAGTTGGGAGAACATGATTTGTAATGACCAACCATGGAAAAGGTAGTGAGTAGCGCAGTACCACAAGTCTTTCAGTAAGGTAATAGAGTTCCACAAGGCCCCCAGGGGCAGGGCCAGGAGCAAGGACAATAGGTAGGTAAGAGTGTCAGCTAGGTAGTTTGGACCTTTTAGACGTGCGTCTTAAAATTGTAGGGATATGGGACATCTAGCTATAAAGTGTTAAAAAAACATAGAACCATCAGGTTCAAGGACCTCCAGCAATGGCAGCACTAGGTGCACAAGAAGTGCCAGTGGCACCAGCAGGGGTTACGGGCGGACCGGTTATGCCTAGGTGTTATTTACTTCCTAATTGGGAACCTCAGGTAAGGAAGGCTAAGTACAATCAAAAGTGTAGCCAGTGGAAATATATATATATATATATATATATATATATATATTGTATTTTTGTCCGCGGGGTAGGTGCGTGTAGAACTGGGTGTATGGGTGCAAAATCGTAGCATTATATGGGTAAGCACATGTAAGCCTTAATTTATTTGCGCAATTTTTCATTGGATGTTTACGCTTAGTCGAATTTTGAGGAAAAAATTCTTGTACTAGTGGGGGGAATGTAACACCTCGTGATTTTTCAACGTAACAATCTTGGTTAAATAAAATCTTGGAAAAATAATTTTTGGAATTCATTCAATTTTAGCATTCAAAAATTTTAGTTTTTATATTTTAAAATAAGGTTTTTAAGTGGATTTCAATTGGGATTAAGATTTAAAATTTCTTAACTGTTAATATAAAAATGTGGGGAACTTGGTGTAGCAGGTCGACCAAATAGTTCTGCCCTGGGGAAAACCGGTTCGCACTGACAGTGGTGCGACAATTGTGATTTTCTTTTAGAGTTTGGTTAGGACTCAAATTCTTTTATTTAATTAAAATGAAATAAAAACATGGGTTTAGGATTTTTAAAACATTTTTATCCCTTCTCAAAAAGCAGTAGCCTCCTAAATAATGTATCTTCTCTTCTACAAAACCTAAACCCCACTGAACATAAGTTTCAACCCTTGTTTTGAAGATCTAAATCAAGTTTTCTCAAGAATATCCAAGAAAGTATCTATAATATTTTTGTGAGAGTAACACAACCATGTAATCACATTTTTAATACAACTTCTTTACAGGCATTAATACTTCTATTGCCCCCATAAGTGTTGTGCAATTTAGATATTGCCGAAACATAAATTAACTGAGTTTTTCTTAAAATAAATTAGGAAGATTAATTGGGGAAACTAAAAATAATTAAAGGGTTGTTTTTATGGAAACGAAAAATATATTTAAGACTTGAAACAATCGCATCCTTAGATTTCAAAAAAAAAATTGGGACGTTTCATATGATAGAATTTATAATTAGATTTCGACTCGTATAATCATTGTTGTAGAATTGAATTATTGTTGTGTAACATTTGAATATTCATGTAAAAATGGAATTTTGTGTCAATTGCTGAAATATGAATTTTTTAATTAATTATGATTAAACGGATGTAATTTGGACGAAATTGAAAACTTTTCATTAATTGGAAGTATTGTAGAGTTAAATGAAATATACGCTTTATGCGATTATGGGGTAGTTATACTTTTACCCTTGTTTTATACATTGTTTGTAAGGTATGGTATGACTAGGTAGACTTTGTGGTGGTTTGCATTTTCTAAGTATGGGGTTAGTGAGTGTGAGTAATGTTCTGTATTTCCTAGATAGGGCAAGGTATTACGTCATCACGTTTTTTCCATTAGCCTAGGTATGAGACTAATTATATGTTCTGAAATACTTTTGATTTTGGTGATCTTTAGGTATGGGAATATGGATAGTTTAAGTTGGGTTAACCGAATAAAGGGTGGAGCTAATAGAGAACTATCAGTACTTGAATAAGAATTAATAATTCATTCCTAAGACAAAGAATGGGTATTCAAATGAATTGGCGTCATGAGTTTTTGCAGGGCTAACGATTATTGGGTTGACTAGTTATAGTCACTTGGGTGTGTGTTGGCATCACGAGTATGTGCAGTGCTAACAAAATTGAGCAAACTGGCTAGAATGATATGTCATGCTTGGAATCTCATAGTATGTGCAATGCCAACAACATTGGGTGAACTAGCAATAGTGAGGGAATGATTGTGGTGTAAAATTGTGGGTATGCCAGGAGTATATATACAGGACTCATAATAGGATGAACTAACAATACTGGTGTCGCATTAATAAATTTGGTTACATTAATAAAAGTAATAATTGTAAATTTATGATGAAATCTCGTAATAATATAATTAAACTTAAATGGTGGTGTGACATAGGCATGTGGGTATTTAGTGATGTTTTACTTTACTCGCAAGTTATAATATCGTTTAATTTAAAATACTCTATTGTAATATTTATAATGTATGATGCTTATGCCTGGGTTCACGGACCCTTGTTGGGAGGAGTAGCTAGTGTTCATGTGGTGGCCTTTGATGCATTATGTTGACTAACATTTCAGGTATGGTTTCTGGAGTAGCTACATATGATGGATTGGAGACTTGTGGAGTGTAGCAGGAGATTCATCTTTATTGATTTAGTATTTTAGATTTCATTTTGTCGTTTTATTTATGAGACATATATTATGGATTTGGTGGGTCTTTTGATTCCACGGTCGTTTACGATTTTTCGTTGCAGATTTTTAGTAAAATTATTTATTGGATATTATTCTATCATTTGAAGTTGGATTTATTTTGGAGTTGGAATAGTGATGGATTTTGCGCTTTGGATGACTGTATTTGTTGGATTAAATTACATTATATATTATGGGAACAACATTTTTTATTATCTCATATATCTGTCACATGCTAAGAATGGTATTTTATTTATGACGTCCAACGTAGTTTGGCAGCGGTGGAAGGCCAACCCAACGTCAAAACTTTGTGGCGTGTTACGGGGCAAAGTGATTTTTAGGGTTTCCTAAATGAATGGAGTGGTAAGATATTGATCCAAGGGCAAAGTGGCTCCCCACTACATAGGTCCCTTTATGACATTGGATAATGTGGGACCAATGGAGTATCAATTGGCCTTACTTGATCATCTTCAACATGTACTTATACTTTTTTGCATGTTAATGTTAGGGAAGTTTTTGAGGGACGAGAATGCCTATCAACATATCAATCATGCTGGGATTGAGTTGCATCCTAATGCGATCTATGAGGAGCAACCACATCATATCCTTGACCACAGAGATAAAACTTTACGATCGAAGGTCATATTATTAGTTAGAGTCTAGAGATAATGATGTATAAGAGAGATATCGAGAGTTATTCTAGTAAGGTACAAAATTCAAAGTTCGAGGAAAAAATTCGTTGTTTTAGGGGGAGATTGTAACACCTTGTAAGTTAAACGCATTAGTTAAATGGTGAATTTTTTTATTCATCATTAAATGTACATGCAGTGACTTGTGATGTCACTATTTATATAACAATTCGTGTTATATGTATATTATTCAAAATTGAAATCAGACTTAGTACATAGTAATGATTTAATAATTAATTTAATAATAGTTTTTTTAGACTCGAACTGATTAGATTATTACGTTAATTGTTTGGTACTCAGCGTTGAAATTTTAGGAATTTAGAATGTTCTTTTAAGACTTAAATTAATGGGTTTGGAGAATTATGGGTTGATATATGACTTGATTTAGATTTTGGGTCATTTAGAGAGACAATTGGACTTACTAGGTTGAGGTTCATATGGGGCCTAAACCTAATTTAAAAACTAACATATTAAAAAGGTCACTAGGTAAAAAATAATCCATTCTACCACTTTTGGAGAAAAAAAATCTAAAAAGATGAGATAACTTGGAGAAGAACGGGATATGGAACAATTGAGCTTGGATTTCATCCCAATTGGAATTGAGGGAGGTTTACTTAGTGTTTAAATATAATTATTTTTGTATTATAATATGATTATTCATTGGAATCAAAACCGAATTATATTGAAATATTATTTTTAGAATCAATCAACAACTTCTATAATTAAATTAAATAGATAATTTAAATTATTATTCATTTTCTTGAGATAATCTAAAATTGGTAGAAATCATTACGAAAATGAGATTGTATTGATGTATAATTGATAGGAACTTTTTATACACTGGAAATCAATAAAATAACCTTGTTAATTGAATTAATTGATTAAAAATCTCAACCTAATTAATAAAATTGTTCTTTTAATTCATGTAGAAATCATGTAAAAACCTTATTTGTAGGCTAGGTTTGATGTTAGGAAACTTATATATAAAGATAATTGGGTTTTAATATGACTTGGGAGCTTCGAAATTTCATTAATAGAGGTTTTTGGGGTTGAATACCATAATGGGCAAGAATGGGGTGCATACGGGGTAGGCCTATCGATCAAACATGGGAGTCGATCAATCGACCCCCTGGGTTTGACCAAGGATAGGCTTATGGATCATTTGGATGATTCCATAACCTACAAATGATTTATAGGTTGAATTCTTAATTGAGAGAGAAATTACATTAATAAATATGTAGTTAAGACGTATAATGTTCATGTGATTATGATTACCCTTCTTGTGTATTATGTGCAACATACCAGGAGTGTGTAGTGAGCGATCCCCGAAGATAGTAGAGATACGCCTTTGTTATGTGTGGGATTATGAGTAACTCAATTATGATGTACGTGGCATGGACCGTAGTTACACAGATATAGACCTAAAAACTTTTTTTCCTTACATGTTCATATACTTGAGATGTTAGATTAGTATAATAACATAACCTTTACTATATTCAGTTGATATGAACAAAACATATTCATTGGGGAACACTTAGGTGTAGGATAAGACGCATGTGATATTTAGGGTTAAGATAACTTAAAAATAACTAAAAGATAAGAGGAAGATATATAGTTATACTTTAGCCCAAACTCAGTTATAGTTTTACTCTTCGTAAACATGCTATTAAGGTTGTTGTTGAATTATCTATTCAGGACATGGGTAGTCGGTGAAGCCTTACCACAAATTTCATCTTAAACTTCTCAGTTATTTCAATTATAGCGTATAAGTTTCAATTTTGCATTCTCAGTCTTTATATTCCTATTTATATTTCTTTCAAGTTGGCTAGTTAGTAGTTATTCCTCAATTTGGAGAGTTGGTTTTATTTTGAAACAATTAAACTTCATGTGCAAGGTTTTATTCGTGACACCCTGCTTATAATAATAACGGATGGCCAGCCCTATACTATGATAAAACGGGAATCTCAAGTGGATCATTCTCAGCATCAATTATAGAAAAGACTAAAATTAACCAAGCACCCAATAATATAATAAATGGATTCGAAAAGTTTATGACAAATATAGCATTCGGACCATAAACTACAACATAAAGGGAGCTTAAATATACATCATGTACCACAAAAGAATATATATGTACTCGAATAAGTTGTCGAGTAATAGACTATACAATAATAATTTTTTGAAATATAAGAGATATACATAAGTACAACCCTTGGGTACACACCTAAGTTACAATTTTGGATCCTTAACTATATTTATAAAAAGGGATGCGATTATAACAAAAACTGTACAACCGTTCGCACATGTTACAGCTCCATAGACACTGGAACGGGCAATAATCATTGGCACCCTTGCGGTGGGACACCTACATAATAATAAATATGTAATAGCTAGTCTAATTAAATATTGGGTGATTAGTCCTTTATTTAATTAAATCAGAATATCCAGTTGGTTCATTCTCAGCATCACTGTCGAAAATAATTTCTTTATTAATCGTCTAATAGTTAATTAAGCTAAGTGTCAAAAACTTTTTCCATTTTTAATTTAATTAAAACCATTCCATGACACAGAATAATAATATTCTACAACACATCACAATTGAATTAACTACAATAAGAATAAATGTGACTCGAATAACTCTCTAGTGAAATTATAACATTTATAATAAATAAAACTCATATCTAAAATGCTTACATAAATAATTACAACCTCTAGAATCCTGGGTGACATGCCCTAAATGAAGTGGATGCTACAAATGAGTAAATCAACAGAAAGGAAGCGTCTAAACAAAATTCACATCTCTGCTAGTAGATATAATCCACTGAAACATCCATAATCTATGATGGGCATCCCTTCTGCTAGATACTTGATGTACAAGATATAGTAGAGAAGAGAATATGTAAGGAAACGGGTCAGAGCCCGATTGTAAAAGATTTTAAAAATAAAAAGTTCTTAACAATTACAAATAAACATTTATTATGTACATGTTAGTTTCTCGCGCTCCCTCTAGAGAATTCTCACCTCTCATCTAGAGTGCACACCTATCGTATCTTATTATCTTCCTAGATAAGGTTCCCTCCTAACTAGTTTCCACAACATAATTCTAACCCATATCATAAACCCGTATGTCCCATACCATACGTAATATAATTATTCATATTCATTTCTCTTTAATATGAACTAGTCTTGTTATAACCTTGGAATTAAGTGTTCAGTTACTTAAATCAATTCAGATTTCATTATTTTACTTATATCTACAACATTACACAGTAGATTAAATCACAATTTATATTTTTAAATTACAATATGACACAAAAGATTACATCTCTATATCTACAATGTCACACAGTATATTACATAACAGTTTATATATATAATATCACACTAATACTTATATATATACTAATACGGCACCTCCCCATTCACAGCTGCGGTGCATGCATACTCTGCTATCATGTCCTGATACATCATGTCACTGTATAGAGGACAAATGATTCGGTGTCTCTCATGATTCAAATAACATAACACAAACATATTGGAAGTGAGCATACTCCCCACCCAAATGGGTCATGCACATACCTATGCTCACATTTGACAATCGAAACTATCATATACACCAATAGAACGTGTCCAAGGTCCTATGATCAGGGCTTCCAAATGGGCGCACAGGATAAGACCATCCACAACGTGAAACCTCCACCCCAATAGCAAGAAGCGTATGTATGTCATACATACAAATAATAATATAGGTATTCATCACACCTATATAAATATAACATCCATAAGGCATTCACACAACCATATAATAATTCCCATACGTAATATTTTTATCTATCAAATCTTACGTATTAAAGATTATGACTTTACTTCTTTATTTAATATTCCCGAGCCTCACTCATTACTCGAAGATTAAATAAGTACTCCTTAACCTAATTCAGTAGGTAAATGTCTACACCCTACTTGTCCATATCATCATAACTTCCGAAATTCTATAAATTAAAAAAATCTTTCTCGATAAACCTTACTTCATTCTTAACCCTTCATTATATCTCTTAGGGTTAACCCCACCTATTCCTAAGGTCATACCTTACTTCATTCTTAACCCTTTATTATATCTCTTAAGGTTAATCATTCTATCTCTTAGGATAAATTATCATTTATCCATTTTAAATCCCAAGTAACATAAGTCTCAATAATAACTCATTTAATTATCACTCGTTAATTTCCCCTCATTCAAAAATCCCAAAAATGATATTACTCCGGGTCTTACTTGTGGCCAACTACCCTTCCCTAAGTCCCATTATGTTCAAATAATAATAATAAAAAATTATCTAAAAGTTTTGGGATTAAATCAATAATTAAAAAGAAACAAGTTCATCTTTTCTGGGGAGGTCAATCGATCGATGGTCTTGGGTCGATCGACCGATCACCCCGATATCAGCCCAGATTCTGCAATTTTTATTCTACGAGTTTCACATCTTTTAATCAATCAAACCTCTGTTTTAATGTCCCAAACTTCTTATAATCCATACCACATGATATAGACACGTGTCTAAATGATTCCTACTGATCTAAACAACCTAAAATCATCAAAAAGGTTGGATTTAAACATACCATATCTAGGGAAAAAACTCATTTTTTTATATTTATCCATGAACATCATATAAACTCCAATTTTTCTTCACCAAATGATTCCCAATTTAATCTCATGATATTCAGATCATATACCTTCATATACGGATAAGTTCTAACGTAACCAAAATCATTTAAACATCATTAACATGAATCAATTTACTCAAATTCCATTTTATTCTGAAGAACTTTAATTTCTTACTTTATCATCAATTAGTGTGTAAATCCCAGATTTGTTCACAAGCTACTATAAAATTCATCGAGTTTATTCTATACTCAAAAGAGACCATTCCTAGATAATATCCATTTCCAAGATCCATTTAAAATTATCACAAATTTATCTTTGGTCATGAAACTTTTCAGAATTTTCCCTAACTATCCTAACATGGGCAATATAAAAGCTAAGATTGCAATAATTAATCACTTGCCTTTAGGTTGTAGGTCTAATCCATTGTGGATGATAATCTACTGGTGATCCTCTCTTTTTTTTGGCCAACTTCTGGCAGTGGTGGTGGTGGATCTTGGTGGTGCAAGGTGGTTGTCCTTTGGTTTCCTAAAAAAGTCTCTCCTTCTCCCATAGAAAGTATCTCAATCTCCCATAAACCTTTTCCTCTTTGTTTTTGTGAATGAACCTAATCTCTCTAATCTCTTTACATCTAAAATAAACTCAGATTTCTGTAGTTACTATTCACCTCCCTTATAAAATGACTGAAATACCTTTCTGGGGTATCCTTTCAGTTCCAAAGTGCCCCAACACCCAAATCAAACACCCAAGTAGACTTTTCAACTATTTGAACCCTTCCAAAAACTTTGGCACAGTCAAAACGACCATTCGAATGACCTAATAATAATTTATTTTTATTTCATTTAATTATAATCCCGACACGGCTCAGATGCGCGTCCCGACATAATTACCATAATTGCCTTACACATAATTCGCGACAAGTTTATAAATTCATAATCAATTGTAAATTCATAATCATATATATTACTTTATTATAAAGTAATTTTAAATCTGGATTAATTTTCAATTATATCACAATTAATTCTAATTAATCCCATTTTAAAAGTCATTAAAAATACAGGGTGTTACAAAATAAAAGAAGAGAGCGGATATAAATAGGTCAGAGCCGGGGGTTTGAAAATAGTTTAGCAAGTGAGTTAAAATGAATAATAATTATGAATGCACAATTTCATAATATAAAGTGGTGTCGCACTCTCTTGAGACTCAACATTACCCCTCAACTATAGTGCACACCTAAATGTATGCATTTTAATCTTAAACAGGATACCCAACTCATCTAAGGATAACTCCACCTCAAGTCTACACATTTACCACACTCGCGCATCTAGTTTATCTAAAACATAATCATTTTAATTTGTCCTAAATGATTATAGGACAATTTATTACTTAATAACTTTCACTAGTTATTATTATAACATATTACACATTATTTCCATGTTTGTATAATATTAGTCTCACTATTATACAAGATAAATCATTTCTATCAAGTACACATACATAACACCCATAATATTTATACTAATCATCCCTCAAAGATTTAACTCAATATATGTACTAACCATCCCGCATTGCTATCGTAATTCATTTTATGATTCAATCGCTCACTTGAACCTTTATCAGCAATCACATATATGGCATAAATAGTTACCAACTTAACACTTCGTAGGACACATGACCTCTCTCTACTAGCCCATAGGGATCCTTAAGAAAATTCCTATCACTAGAAGAATTTACAAATGAATTGGCATAACAAACTCCAAAATATGCCTCAAATTGACCCAATGTCTCCCCAACCATCATGACATAACATTATCCTACCTTTTAACTCATAAACATGCTTATCGTATTGTTTTACAGGGTTTTCAAGTACCAAACCCAAATGGAAAGTAGTTATAGAAGAGTTAGAAATCTTACACGATCGAATCGAACCGCAAGTTCCCAAAAACAAATCGATCCGCCGTACACTGAGAAGGGCAAACCAAACCGATGAACATTAAAAATGAACTGGTCCACTACGAAAACGAATTGATCCGAGGTTTGCAACCAAACTGATCCATCATGATCAGATTCTATTCCTACAAGATTTTTCCTACATCTCAAACCCCATTTTTACCAAATTTTAATATCATAGATCAATCTAAATATAATCCTAACCTTTTTTACACCGTCAAACTCATACATACTCATCCAATGCTATATTTCAACACAAAAATCTAGGGTTTATCATATCTATACAATATCACCATAATTTATCCACAAATTATGAAATAATTCCCACATAAACATTTAGCAAGTTTAATCACTTTCCTCAAAGATGTAGATTCTGAATCTTCCTCAAATCACGGGGTTTCTCGAATATTTCCAAGGCTCTAAGGGTTTTCTATTCTTTCTCTCTCTCTCTCAAACGGTTTTTCCTCAAAATGAAATTGCCTAATAACCCATTTTATATTAAACCCAACTTTAAATAATAATACACACTTAAAATGACTCGTATACCCCAATTCGAGTCAAACTAACTAAAAAGACCCCAAAACCCAAATAAAACCCCCGGGCAATCATTTTGACTTTCTCGGCCCTTTCGAGATTAACCGTGCACTCAAATTTATCATCCGAGACTCCAAATATAAAAGTCATCTCCCAACCTCATATAACTCCCTCAAATATGCCACGATTGAGAAATAACTAATTCATGCCACTAATACACACTCATATGACGTAATTGCACGCAACAAGATTATATTTATCATATCACACTAGTAAATGTACAATTCACATTAATATTAACAATTCTACCCAAATCTATATTTACGTTAAATTCTCATTTCAATTCTCAATTATATTAAATCACACACAGAGTAATTTAATATAAAAATAAATACATGAAAGTAAGGGGTATTACATTATTACCCTGGATGATTATAGTATCAAAGATTTTTATTGGATTGTTATCTTGGTTATATTCAGTTATTTAATTTATGCAAATTAGTTACTTTATTACATGCTTAGAATAATAACCAATTGCCCGGACTCTTTTTTTTTTTGTAGATCTGATCAGTCTAGTCTAATTTTTATGGGATGTCACTCAAATTATATGAGAATATGAATTCTTTAACACATTCATAAAATGTATATATATATATATAAACATTGTGTTGTAAAAAAAAGTTTTAAAATTTAATGCACATGGGATTTAAAATTTCTACCAATTAAATCAATCTATCATTTTGAAAAAAAATAAAGAACTGTTTTTTTATTAACGAGATATACTTAATTTGTAGGTTATGATACGATATGCATTAACATTTAGTTTATTTTAGTTGTACCTCAAATTTATTAGTGCAAAATCCGACCAAGGAAAAAAATTCTCAATGAGGATTTCTGAAAACTATAAAATTATGTAACGATGATGGATCGAGTAAAATAGATTTCAATATATATATATATATATATATATATATGAAAAAAAATCCAAAAGAGTCCATTTGTAAGTATTTAACTTATTCCAGGAACAAAACTTATTTGAGTCATAGATAAATTTAATTTTGACATGATTCACATAAAGTCTATGACATATTTATTGCAGACGTAGGGGCCAAGCTTTAAAGATTATATCTTGCCAAATTTTATTGGTGCACGTTTCACGTTTTCATTGCATTCCGATCTCTCAGGTATGAACGCTTAATGTTTATGAAGTTTGGAAAAATTCTTAAAGGATGGCTATTTGGTTTATAAATGTTTTCAAAATGTTAAAAATGATTTTAAAAGGGTTTATCTTCGTTTATTCTGAGATAATTATAGTTTAAAGTAGTATGAACTCACTGTAATACCCCATGATTTTGGAGACTGAGAAATTAAATTTTGGGAAAATAAAATTTAATAAATTGGAGAATTTTAAAATTTGGGAATTAAGGCACAAAAATAGGGAACGTTTTAAAGTATTTCGGATGATGATTTTAAGGGTACCATCGATCCCAGAAGGGTCGAGATAGTCAAAATGATTGTCATTGAGTTTTATTTCGGTTCCGGATTATTTTTAAATCAGTTTGACTCGAATTGGAGTAAATGAATCATTTAAAGTGTGTATTAACATTTAAAATTGGGTTTATTGTTTTAAAGGATTTAAAGGCTTACGGATTAAGCCTTCTCAATTGAGAGAAGAGAGAAATAGAAGAGAAAGAAGAAAGAAGAGGAAAAGAAGAGAGAGACGAAGAAAGCTTGGAGATTTTCGGCCCAAACGCGACATCGAGGACGATTCAACCTCTACAAAATTGAGGCAAGTGTTTAATCTTGCTAAATAAGTTATTTATGTATTTGATTTCATAATTGGTGGGTTAAAGAATTGGTTTTTGGGTATAAATGTCAAAACCTAAATTTTGGTTTAAATCTTTAAATTGAAGATTTTAATTGGGTTTAAGGGATATAAATTGATGAGATTAGGTGTAGGATGAGTTTTGATGTTGGAAATCATGTTGGGGTTGAAGATTAAGGGCTAGTAGAGGTATAAATTGAATTTTGGAGAATTTGGGTTTATAGAAAAATTAGCCATTTCGTGGCTTTCTGAACTGGCCGAATCGATTCACCCCTACCGAATCGATTCGCCAGGTTGTAGAAGCCTCAGGTCTTTAGGGCCGAATCGATTCGCCCATAGCGAATCGATTCGGTAGGAGACAGAATGTCAGGCCCCTTGAACCAAATCGATTCGGATGGGCCGAATCGATTCGCTGTTAGGCCGAATCGATTCGAAAACAGGGTAGTTTTTCTATAAGTTTCCTAGAATAAATTCTAACCCTTTTTTATTGGGTTATTCGATTTGGGGACATGATTGTATGATGTGAGAGTCATGTTTTGGAGACTTATAAGGGGTTTCTCAATTATTATGATTATGGGTTCTTTAAATAGTTTAAGGAAAGTATATGCTACGTGTATGCATTGGAGTTGTGTGTGTTTACGGAGAAAGTGGGAGACCTCATTGGGATCAGAAATCCTAATTATAAATCAAAAGTGAGTATATATATGATGTGAGGTTAAGAACTCTTAGAGAGAGTTGTGACGGTACGTTGTGAAATTCTAGGCCGAGATTGGTATCGAATCCTCATAGAGTTAGGATGCTATTAGGATACAATTTGGGGATTTTTTGAGAGGGAGTATTAGCGTATCCTTAGTGATGTTTAAATTAAGGAATAAATTGCAATGCAATAGGATTAAGGGTTCACAAGAAGCAATTAAACCATAGGCAAAATTGGGAAAGATTGGATCGTACTATAAATTAGGATAGGTTGTAGTGAAATTCTAGTCCGGATAGTTTATACATATAATTGTGGGGGAGTAACAATTGGAACTCCAATACTTGAAATGGACTTGAGATAAGCTTGAGGTTTATAGGCTATTAGTTATGTGTATACCAATAGTCGAAATTAGTATTAAAAATATGGATGTACTTTCGAATATAGATGAGATGTGTAGTGATGATTTCCTACACAAAACTTTGGGTGATAACCTTAATGTGGAGATATACCTATGTTGGAAGATTATTTATATTATAGGAGAAATGGATGAATATGTTTCAAGTGAGGGATTGTATTCACATATCGAGGTGGATTGAAATGAGTTGTGATGACGGCTTGTATATTGAGGATTATGTATACTTATAGCTGAGTTTATATATCTTATAAATATTAACGATAATTAGTTTGTATATATAGATATCGATATGTGAATATATGTATTTATATCCGTATGAATATGATTGAATGGATATATTTATGTTGTGGATATACTTGATATGGATATTTAAACCTTATGTGATGGTTTATTCATATGATTGGATCATATGTATGTATATATATTATGCATGTGAATGATATATATACTTATGTGGTTAAGCATACCCCGCTCATGCTATCATTGGGAAGTTGCGCGCGTAGAGCGTGAGCATCCTGACTATAAAAACAGGGTGTGGATATTCCCCAGGTCATAGTCGTCCAGTGTGTTATTATGTGATTTGCATTTCTTTTGGGATGAGACGTGGTGGGTATGTTTCGTCTCATTGCCGGTTAGGAGCTATGACCGCTTCTCGGGACGTCGTTTTCATGAGTTTACCACGAGATGGGTGTCGTTTAGTCCCACCATGGTGGCCCCAGTTTTGCTACGTGAGTCGTGCACTGGGAAGATGATAGCATTGTGCAGTTTATCGGCGATATATATAGTCGGGTATATTATGTGCATGGCCTTGTACATCATATGTAGTATGTACACTAGGCTATTGGATTGATATATATATATATATATATATATATATATATATATATATATATATATATATATATATATATATATATACAGTTAGAATAAAATACCTATATATATATATATATATATTTATATATATCCTATAGATGTAAGGATATGGAATTTTATGGAGTACATCTTGGATGATTATGGTGTACTCGATGATTGGGGGATTGATGTATCGCATTTAAGGAATATTTCCGTTACATCATCCCAAGGATATTATGGGAGATTGTAGTAAAAAATTTAATAGTAGTAGTAGTAGTAGTAGTATTAGTAGTAGTAGTAGTAGTAGTAGTAGTAGTAGTAGTAGTAGTAGTAGTAGTAGTAGTAGTAGTAGTAGTAGCAGCAGCAGTAGTAGTAGTATATGGTATGTATGGCATTATGGATCTCTAGGATCGATATTGTCAAGGAGTAGTGTAACAGGGTGGTTCCTTGTTTGGATTTCGCTTCAGGAGACACCCCACGTACGAAACGTAGTGCATTGTTGAGATTAGAGAGAAGTTCTGCCAATATTATGTGTGGCATAATGAATCTCCAGGATCGACGTTGACAAGGAGTAGTGTAATGGGGTGGTTCATTGTTTGGATTTCGCTCTGCGAGACACCCCACGACCGAAACGCAGCGCATCGTTGAAATTGAAGAGAAGTTTTATCAATAATAATTTTGTATGCTTGTTAATTAGAAATTAAATCATATTTTTCAACCCAATTGTATTTGGGTTAAAGTATTAAGAATTATAATTAATTAAATTATAAACTGGAATCCATTAAGCCTAATATGGCATTTATGTTTGTAAAAATACTTAAGTGTGGTTAGAAAGAGTGGATTCTTGGGTTATGGTAGGAAGGCAGATCTCGTGGGTATAGGCTAGGCCTAGGATGAGTTAGGTTGTCCTTAAAATTGGGGTAATTTAACTAAAATTTGAGGACGTGAATAGGTGCGCGCCTTTAGATGAGAGGTGAGTTGGGGTTCCACGAGAGTGAGATTCCACTTTAATTATGAAATATGTGCACCGATATTTATTATGCACGGTTAACACACTTTCTAAATATTTTTCACACTCGGGCTCTGACCCATTTATTTTTCTCTCCTGCCTGTATACATATATATACTATTACAGGTGTCCTACCACAATGGATGCCGGATGACCTTCTATCCAGAGTCTTGGGAGTCGTGACAGTTGCGGACTGTTGCAGGATGTATCTTGTAGTCGCTTCCTACTTCTCTAAAAATCTAGGTAGGATTCATGTTGTATATCGAGTTTATACCCAAGGGATATTTATAGATGTGTATATTTATTTCATTCAGTCATTGTATTGGCTGTGACCCGACAGCTTATTCGGATTTATTTCCTTATGGCATATTCAGTTGTAGTTATTTATATCATTTTATTATAGCATTTCATTTATCATAGTTCTTTCTTTCATCTTTCTTCCCTTTATTCGTAGTGTTATAGTGTTGTGTCGTGGTATGTTGCATGTTTTAAATTATTTTAACATCTCGCATATATGATATCGGGTAGTTAGTCCTATATTATAAAGTACCGAAAGTTGATGTTGAGACTGGACCATCTGAAACTCCTGATTTAATGTAGTATAGGGTTGGCCACCCGTTATTATTTTAAGCGGGGTGTTACACTCATATCTTGATTTTAGTGGTTCAAACAACATAAGATGTTGTTCGAACAACATCTCACATTCGTCCAAATGAATTATGGATCTCATTAGAATGACATGCCGACATAGAATTTTTATTTAAAGAATTTTTATCTCATAAATTTGTGAGGGGTGCAGAACCAGAATACATTTTAACTGTTTTGTTTTTCTGCACAATAGTTTCTAAGGATTTCAAGATAAAAACCATCCTTGGAGTTTTCAAGATCCAAGATTTCATATTCTATTTCTATAGAGATCTTGTTAGAACCATCAATGTTTGTTCATCACTTTGAACATTGATCATTGGGTTTTGCGGTGATGAAACAGAGGAGTTTATGTTTTGAATCATATATGGTGTGCCAAGATTCATCGGTGGACATCAAGGCATTTGTGGAGGTGTATGTAGTGGACATGTATCATAGAAGGACTTCAGCGTGGGAACTTTCTATGAGTGGTTAAAGAGAAGAAGGGCGTCAAGGCTTGTGGGCATCGAGCCATTGTTTAAGTTTATTTATCTTCCTTTATAAAACTCCGAATTATAGTGGTCGTCTGGCTCGGGACATCCGAGGGTTTTTCCCTTTGTTGTTTCTTCATACATTCGATGTTGTGAACTTATTTATTTTACTTGTTTTAATCACCTAGATGCATTTTTAAGATTAAACAAGATAAAACTGAAATTAACTGAAATTGGTTCACATACTTGATGCATGTTAAAATTTGGCCAAAGTTTTTTTGAAAGAAAGATGTTTTTGGCATCCTTAAAGAACATTTGAAATAAAAAGGGGCCTATAAATTGGTATCAGAGCTAGAAACATTTTTTGTGTGTGTTGATGACTTATGTTTTTAAGGATGAATTTTAGAAATTTTGAAAGTTTTAGAGATCCTGTTTTTTGGCACAAATTATGCTTATTGTAATATGTGAATGAGAAGTGATTTAAAATCAATCAAGGGTTGGACTCCAATGGTCACACGAGAGGGTGAGGCCACTAATTTGAAATTCGTTTAGTCATTGACCGAAGTCGAACATAGACTTGCACTTTACAATTCTAAAGGTCTCACGTTATTTCCTCACATGTCACACCAAAAGAGTATAATAGAATCATGACGTGTGAAACTTTAAAAGAATCTTGGGATATTCATGCACTTAATATTGGTATATTCATGCACTTACTCACGAGAGCACTATCATGGTTAGGGCGTCTAAACTTCAAAACCTCGCTAAATAGTTTCAGATAATTAAGATGTTATAGAGTGAGACATTTGATGAGTTTTACGCTACATTGTTGAACATTATCAACTCGTCATTTAATTTGGGAGGGAAAAGACTCAACAATCGAGTCATAAAGAAAACCTTAGGCTGGTCGCCTAGTAGATTTGATGCAAAAGTGGCCATTTTGAACTCCTTGGGTATGCTTGAATCTACTAAACTTGAAGAGATTGTAGGTGACTTACAAACCTATGAACTCGATATGTTTACCTCCAATAAAGTGCCAAAGAAAGAAAAGGGAATTGCTTTAAAATCCCATAAAGAGGAGACTAAAGTTTCGGATGATGATTTCGATTCCGATATTGAGGATGTAGACTTGTTGGCAAAGAAGTACAAAAAGTTTCTTAAGTTCCAAAAGAAATTGAAAGATTCCAAACGACTTGAGAAATCCAAGAACAACAAGGTGGATCCCACCCCTAATGATAAGAGTGAGAATGTTTGAGGGTTGTGTGACACCCCGCCTAATTAAATACCGGGCGATCACACCTTTATTAAATTAAATCAAGGTTAACAGTTGGTTCATTCTCAGCATCACTGTCGATAAAATAAATTTTCCAATTTAACACCCTACATAATTAAGCTAAGTGTCAAAAACATTGTTCGTACAAACTTTCCAATTTTTATTTAAAGAAAAAGATTTATTTATTTAAAACAACATTTCTACAATTAAGAATCACACCACAAAAAGCCAAATAATATAATACATTCGTCAATCGAATGTCAACATAAGAAACTAAAATCACAATCCATCCTGAATAAATCCCATAGAACAATACCGGAAATAACTGAAATATAAATGTCCCAACAATAAATGAAATGATGAAAAGGGGCGACACGTGCTCAATAAATGAGAGTACTAGGAGTGGAGTCAATAACGGAAGCCGTCTATTCAAGTGACCTGCAACTCCCACCTAAGCTGCAGCTCGTTCTTCTCAAGGTATCCTAAGCAAGACGCCCCTGTGGCTGGGCACCTGAAAATATACATATATATACAAGAGAGAGAGAGAGAAAAAGAAACGGGTCAGAGCCCGAAAGTGTGTTTGATTTAAAATACGTTTAGCAAGTATTTAAATTGATACAGACCAATGCAACAACACATTAGTACGTCCCTCTCTTGAGAAAATACTCACCTCTCTTCTAATGTGCACACCTATCGCACTAACCTTCCCAACGGTTTGTTTTAACATTTATCATACTAGTGTTTCTAAAAGATTTAACTTAACTTAGATTACTCGAAAGATTTACAACACACGATTTCAATTTAAAAAGATGTTCCAATTTGTAGGCAAAGTTCTATATCTTTAACCTCGTAAAAATTTATAAAGTACCCGTGACATTTTATACTTTCTCAAAACAAGTATTTATAATATAAGTCAACAACCATGTCCTACTTATCCAATCACAGTAGTCTGTCTCAAATTTCATAATCTCATATATATATTAACTACTCGTATAATATATATATATATATATAACAGCACCCCAAATAAAACTATGGTGCGTGCATACTTCCACTATCCAAACCCCATACCACTCAAATCAAGGGGAATACAAATTCGGAATCACTCTAGAATTGTATTAACACATACATAAACAATATCGAGGCGAAGCATAGATTCCAAGTCTCTAAGAGGATGGCAGATATTCGCGTCTCTTAGGACCGTCTGAACTATCGATTCGATAGCCTGTACCAAGGATATCTATCTTCTAGGGTACAAGTCAATATCCCCCATACAGGTCCCATCGAGATAAGACTGTCCCAGTGCGGTAACCTCAAGGATAGCAAGTAGCGCAGTATGTTTTTCACATGCATATAATATATGTACACACAATCATATAAATATACCCCTTTATCATATTGAAATAGGTTCTTCTCATCACCCGTAATTATACCATTTATCCTTAATTTCACAGTTATAGAATTACGTATAAGGTTTTATTCCTAACCTTAACTCGAAGGGTTTTCTCACTTATTACCTAGCACTCGTGGATTATATCCCCACAAATCTGAAATTCAGTAAGTGACTTTATTAGATTCCAACGTAACTCTCTTACGCACCTCACCCTTTAAATTCATAAATCTAACAACCTAAGGTAAATATCCCATAAATATCATTCTCGTTGAATATTAAAGGTTCCAACATTATTACATATACCCTACTGGTCCTAAATGTCTCCCAAATCATTTTATTTAGAATGCCCAAAAATTATTTCACGATAAACTTAATTTAACTAATTAAACAAGGGAAATAGGAGTCTGCCAGGAGGGGTCGATTGATCGAAGCTTGGGGCTCGATCGATCGAACCTTCGATCGATCGATGCTCTAGGCTCGATCGATCGATCAAGCAGGTGTGGACAAAATTCTGCAGAATGCAGTTACGGGATTCATCAAACTTCTTCATACAAAACTATGTTTTTCCATTCTAATCGTCCCAAAAATCCTACTATCATCATCATAACATTATACCAGGTGCTTATAATGTAAAGCATGTGTATAACTAACATTAAACATGGATTTTCAACCTAAAATCATGTCCAATCATCAAGAACCCTAAAATTTTCTTAAACAGATTTCTAATGAATCTTTCTCCAATATTTCTTTATTATGATCACCAAATTTCATGGATTATTACCTCTACATGGCAAGGGTTTCCAGAATTAACATATACATCAATACTACATGGGTTCTCCTATCAAAAAATGGGGTTTTCTTCCATAGTTTTTATCACAATTCATTCCTAAACTAACATGAAGATTGCATCAATGAAAATAGTAAGTTTAAACACTTGCTTGGGATTTTGGTATGCAGATTCACGGCTGATTTTGGTATGGTTGCGTTCCTCGACTCGTGATCTACGCGGTGGTGGAGGTGGCGGTGCAAACCGGTGGCTTTTTGGCCTTGGATTGCCTTGGAGCTCTCTCCTCTCTTCTCCAATGGCCGTCACTTGATTTGTGAATGTTCTAACCATAATAGGCTGACCTAATGGCTGATATAGGTTGGCTGAAATTCGTGGGTTTAATTACCCACTTATGTAAAATGACTAAAATGCCCTCCCGGGGCACAAATTAGGCCTAAAAACGCCCCGAGACCCAAACTAAACCCCCGGGTATACTTTTCTGACTATCTCGACCCTTTTGGATGCGTTGGCGCACTCAAAACGACCATACGAACAACTTATAAAATATTTACTTTTTATTTAACAAAGTTAGTCCTGACGTGACACGGGCACGTCCCGACTTAAATTTCCGAAATAGTCATTTAATTCACTTATGACATTCAATATAACTGTTGATGTAAAAAACTAGATCGCTCTAATTATTCAATCACAGATAAATAAAATGAGATAAAGATTTTTAAAGTGGTTCAGCCTTATAAGAATGGCCTACGTCCACTGTTATGTTATTGCTGAGTGTTTGGGAATTCTCGATTACAAGTTCTCTCAAGAAATTCCCTCCCCTTGAATGAGGATGATACAAGGTATTTATAGCCTTGAGGCTGTACCTGAAAGGGTCGATACATTAAATGATATACATATGAAAGGGTAATACATTTAATGTAACGTGTGTGTCAAGGTGATAAACATTCAATGAATAGTTGAACTGTTGATTATCTGGTAATTAATGCTACGGTCGAGATGCAGCTCGGACCGCCTTAGTTGCTCTAGAGTTCCTCGGAGCGCTGGAATACCTCGGAGTGCTAAAGTTCCTCGGTGTATCCTCGTTGCTCGGAGAGAACATGAGTTGGTCGGGGAAATGAACTTCCTCGTTGCTATTGTGCCACGTAGACTGACACGTGTCTTCATATTATTCGTTCATATCAGCATATTAATTTTGGTATCAACAGAAGCCCCCAATGTTTCATATTTCGAACTTTGAGGAGTATGGAACATTCTTTCTCGGTATATGGCAATATTGAATGATCTGCCTGGGTTTTAGGAGCATCGTATTTGAATTTATTTCCAAATTCACAGAATCCGCCTTTTTTCGAATTTTTACAAGCACTTCGATCTTTATGCCCTTTTTGTCCTTTTAGCCGCCGAAAGTTCGATAGTTTCTTTTTGTAATCATTTCTCTCGCCATTTCCCAAGGCAGAGTATTTAAACTTCCCAAATAATTATACTGTCCTCTACTTCTTCCAATTTTCTTGCTTTTCGAAATCTCCAGTCTTTCTTTCTCTTGTGCGTTCATCCTTGTTTTCATTCGTTGTCAACAAACCTCCTTTCTTCCTGTAAGATCTTCTTCCTTCTTCTTTTATTCACCATGGTTTATATTATTGAATCTATTGAAAAATTCCGTTCTGATTATTCCATTCCGTCTTGGGTAACTCTGGAAAATCTTCCTGAGCCCTTTGATTATTTTCGTTTGGCTGAGGGACATTGGTTCCCCGGCCATTTTATTGCTGAGTGTGGATTTTCTTTTCCACCCAACTCTTTATGCTTAGAATTATGCCAACATTTCGATGTTATTCCTGCAAAAGTAGCCCCCAATACATGGAGAATAGTTAATGGGGTGCATAAATTAAATCAAACTCATGGAACTCGCATAGGAATTCCTGAGATTATGTATTGCTATAGATGGGCTGTATTAGACAACGTTTATTATTTAAAAACTAGATTTTTGAATAGAGCTTTAGTAGTCAACCTCCCTGATACCAACGGGGATTATTTTGAACATGGGTTAGTTTTCAAAAATTGGCAACATGCTCCTTTAGTCGGAGACAGAGTGTATGAAGGTCCCAAATGCCCCCCATATGGCAATGGGATAGGTTATTTTCATTTTATTTTATTCTTGAAATTGTTCTTTTATCATGTTTGACAAAATGTATGACTGATATCTCATTATGTATTTATTTGCAGTTGATAGCAAAAGAAAAACTCCAAAAGAATCAGAGGTTAATATTAAGCATCTAAAACTTATCTGGGGTTTGCATAAGAACGTTGCAGATGAGCACATCAGGTCTGCATCATATTTGTTGTAGTATAGGAGCTATACGACTTCTTATACTGCTCGTCCTGTTGAGCCAGCTTCAACTCCAGAGGATTCTTCTTCAGATTCTCACATCCCTTTAAGTCAAAGAATGGGCAGGAAAAGAGCTCCCCCTGCTCTATTTGATGACACTAATTCTGCTGCTGAAGCCAAAAAAAACAAAGTTGATGTCCCAGAAGGGACTAAGAAGGTGGATGTTGCACCTTCCAAAGCTGCCGAGAAGCCCCCAGTGGCTCCGAGCAAGAAGGTTGCTCCTGTGGAGATGACTGCTATCTCTCCGACCAAGAGCTCTTCCTTGGTTGAAATTACTGAAGTTCCTTTGAGGAGATTGAGGAAAACGTCCTCAGTCAATGTGGCTGAAACTGCCAATCTGACTGAAACCATCTCTTCTCTACCAGCTGGTGGTGTTGGTGTTCCAACCATCATTCCTACGAGCTTTGCCATGAGCTCGATAAAAACTTGGATCATACCCGAGGTCCAAGGAATTGATGAAAAGATTTCTAGGGATATGCTGACATCCCTAGCTACTCGTCACCTTGCTTCAGTAAATTTCTCACACTCTGAATTTCCTTTCTGTCTTTGAATACTTGTATTTTTGCACTGACCTGTCACTTTTTCCTTTGTTTAGCTGGTGAATTGTTTTAACAACATCGTGAAGAAAGACGAAGCTATTAAAGCTTCCAGCTCCTCGTCAGGTGTAGAGGATGCTCTGCTGGGTTTAACCCAATCTTTGAAGGATTCTCGTCAGCAGTATAACGAGGACAAAGCTGAATGGGAGAAAAAGTTATCTATAGTTGAGGCCGAGAAGGTGAAGATGGCTGAGATCTCCAAGATTTTGGAGGATAAGGTGAAAAGTTTAGAGGTAGAGCATCAGAAATATGATGACAAGCTCAAGAACTTTGGAGAGCTTGAAGATAAGTTGAAAAAGGCTGCAAGATATCAAGGGCCAAAAGGAAGAACTGGATGTGAAGCTCTCCTCGGAGAAACTGAAAAGAAAGCTCGCAATTAAAAAATCCTTCAGCGCTGGCTAGGATAAAGGATGGGACAAGGGGATTGCTGCGATGACATCCCAAGTTCAATACGGGAAGTTGAAATATTTCCGAGATGGCTGGGTAGCTGCCCTGCAGGAATTGAAGATCAAGGACGACTCTGGGCTATTCCAGCTACACCTCCCTGGTCCTCCTCCACCAATTGTGGAAGAAGAAGAAGATGAGCCTATCTCTGATGAATCTTCCATGGCCATCGGTGATCAAGTCCCTGCATCTCTATCTTCTGCCAACGAGGACATTTCTTCCATGCCTCCTCCTCCTGAGAAAATTTCGACTCATGCTGATCAAGTTGCTGTTACCACCGAGCAACCAAGCTCCTCGTCCCAGCCTCTCGAGAAAGTCTTGGGAGACAAGAAAAAGGTGTGAAGTTGTTCGGTATCATTTCTATCTTTCATTATTTGTAATCAAATAATGTAATCCTTTTGTGATCTAATAAAATACATCTTTGTTCATCTCTGTTGTTGATGATTTGTTTTTGTTGATTGTTGTCTTCTTCTCATCCTTAGTTTGTGGCTAGAATGGAACTGATTTCTGCACATGATACAAAGCTGATGCAGCAATGTCATGAGTATTATAAAGCTGGTCATACAAATTTGAGTGTATCAGAAATTGCTGACATCCTTGGCCATGATGCCTCAGAACAAGCAATTGAGGCTTATCGGTACTTGAAGGATTTACTCGACCGAGATGTGGCCAACAGTGTGGCCTACTATGAATTGATCGAGGAACTTCATTGTTCCTTTGAAGATCTAAAACATCAATACAATGAATCAACTGCTTTGCTGCACAAGGAATATGAAAATAGATATCAACAACTTTCTTCTGAGCCAGGCCATAAAAAGATCCTTGCTGGATACGATGTTAGGGAAAGAACTCTAAAAGGTGAAGTTGAGGCCTGTAGGCAGATTGCTGAGTTGCTGGAACAAGAGAACAATAATTTGCAAAAAAAGCTGGCACAGTATGAATCTGCAGCGTCATCTTCCACTGCTTTAGTACAAGTTATCGATGAAGGTTTCTCGTTCTTAGAGGTTGAGAATGGCAAATTAAGGCAAGAACTGGATAACTTAAGAAGATTTGTTATTTCCACTACTGCTCGGGGACAGGGAAGAGGGTCTCGTGGGCGAGGAAGAGCTGTTCGAAATGTTGTCGAGGAGCAAAATTCTCCACCTGCTCGGAGTCGATCAAGAGTTCTCAGCCGTAATGTTGAAGAATCTCGTACTCTAACCACATTGGAAACTCAAGCATACCAATTGAACGCCAAAGATCGGGCTTTATCTGAAATGTCCAAGAGAAATCTATCTTTGGAAGATCAACTTACTGCAACGAAGTCTGCTTTGAATGATAAAGATGTTTTTGCCAGGAACCTTCACGAACAATTGGATAGATTAACCTTCCAATTCCATAAACAGCCCAGGGAATTTTGGATGTCAGGATACAATGAAGCCCCTGTTCATTTAGATGCTCGTATTGAACATGCCAATAATGAAGGTTATAAGCAGGGGTGGTTGAACGCCCTGGGTGTACTAAAATTGGAGCAAGGGCATTTTTTATGGGATTATCATGCTCCAGGGTTATTAGACTTTCCTGTGCCACCTTTCAAATTGGACATGGAATGGATCCCAGCTCGTTCCATTCCTCGGAGTTTGATTTCAAAATATCATGGTGACTATAGTCTTCATTCTCAGACTGAATTATCTCGTCCCGAGCATCTCTTGGATACACCTTCTGTGATGAACGTCAGAATGCTCAGAGATGTTAATTTCATTAATTCTCCTCTTTGCTTGGAAGACCCTCCTGCCGGCGAGGAACCTGTTTCAAAAGCTAAAGGAAAGAAACCAATAGAATAGGTTTTTCAATGTAATAATTAGCACATATATGTATCTTGTAATATATTTTGACCTTAATGAAAGAATTTCATTTTTTGTTTGCAAATCTTTATTGCTATTGTTCTGCGTTAAACACTAAGTATGTATCTGTTAAAAAGATAACAATTTTGTGCTATTCATTGACCAACTTAGTAATAAATATGAGAAATGTTGCTCAATAAAGTAATGAGTATAAAGATGTTTAAAACTTTGCCAACCAACCAAGGTTGTTAAATTGTGCTCATCGACCAATTATAGTTAGTGAGAGCTTATCCCCGACTAACCATACTTGGTAAATTTTTGTCTTTTTTATAAAATGTGTCCGACCAACTAAGGTCGGTAAATTCTTCCTGTCGACCAACTACAGTTAGTGGGTTTTTATCCCCGACCAACAATACTTGGTTCAGTTTGGAATATTTTGCTCTTCGAAGAACTTTTGTAATAATCTTACCTCCCGACCAACATAAATTAGAATGTGAGAGAATATTTTCAAATCAAATAATATTGTTCTTCCCTCAACCGTAGTTGATTATTGAACTATCAGGTTCTTCCGAACTATCTTGTCCACTAGTTATCTTACCAACCTTAGTTGATCACGCTAGTGTACGCCTCCTAACCAAAGGAGTATATTTTTTTTGGTTCTTTCGAACTATCTGTCAACTAGTTATCTTACAAACCTTAGTTGGTCACGCTAGTGTACGCCTCCTAACCAAAGGAGTATATTTTTTGGTTCTTTCGAACTATTTGTCCACTAGTTATCTTACCAACCTTAGTTGGTCACGCTAGTGTACGCCTCCTAACCAAAGGAGTATATTTTTTGGTTCTTTCGAACTATCTGTCCACTAGTTATCTTACCAACCTTAGTTGGTCACGCTAGTGTACGCCTCCTAACCAAAGGAGTATATTTTTGTGTTCTTTCGAACTATCTGTCCACTAGTTATCTTACCAACCTTAGTTGGTCATGCTAGTGTACGCCTCCTAACCAAAGGAGTATATTTTTTTGGTTCTCGCCCTTTTACCAACCGGAGTTGGTCGTGGGTTTGAACTATCGTCTTCTTTTTGCTGTCGAGCAGCGTAGTGTACAACACTAGTATTCCCCGAAAAACTTTCAAACAAAGGAGAGGAAAATGGTGAAAACATCATCGTTTTATTCATATTGATGGAACCGTTGTACAATTTACATCATTGATAATACTTGCGAAGGTGTTCAGCATTCCAAGCATTCTTAAATTCTTCTCCTTCTAGAGTTGCTATTCGGTAAGTTCCTGGTCGAACAACTTCTGTAACTCGGTAAGGCCCATGCCAGTTTGCCTCCAATTTATTGTGTTTCTGAATTACCTTCTTTAGCACATAATCTTCTTCCTTTAAATCGCATTTCCTCACCCTTTTGTTGTAGAAAAGAGCTGTTCGTTGTTGATAAGCAGCATTCCTAATGGCTGCCTCTTCTCTGACCTCCTCGAGCATATCCAAATCCAGTCTTCTCATCAAGTCACTGACAAGAGAATTGAAATTCAGTACTCTATGCGTTGGAAGACCCAACTCGGCAGGTATTACAGCCTCACTTCCAAATGCCAGCATATATGGTGATTCTCTAGTCGCTGCTCGGGGAGTTGTTCGGTAAGCCCACAATACTGATTGTAGTTCATTAATCCAGTTAGCTTTAGCTTCACATAGCCTTTTCTTCAAACCATTTAGCAGTGTTCTATTCGTCACTTCAGTCTGTCCATTGCTTTGAGGATGGCCTGGTGCTGAATGAACCTTCAAAATGTTCGACTGACTATAATAGGCAGCAAATTCCTCGTTATCAAATTGGGTTCCATGGTCTGTGATGAAGGCATGAGGTAGACCATATCGACAGATGATATTCTTCCAAACGAACTGGTGTACCTTCTCGTATGTCATATCAATAAGCGGCTCAGCTTCTACCCACTTAGTAAAATAGTTCACTGCAACGACGAGGTACTTGAATCTTCCTCGGGTGATCGGCAGTGGTCCAACCAAATCAATTCCCCACATGGAAAATGGCCAAGGGGAAGTTATTGGTGTCAACAATGCTTGTGGAGTTCGTCGGATAGAGGAAAAACGTTGGCACTTGTCACATTTCTTAGCATAGGCTATACAATCAGCCCTCATCGTCGGCCAATAGTATCCTTGAGTCATTACCCTTTGTAAAAGTGTTCGACCTGCTACATGAGCTCCACAAGACCCTTCATGGATTTCTTCAATAAATTCTTTCACCTCGGAGGGATGTACACATCTCTGCAAACCTACCATAATTCCTCGTCTATATAAAATACCATTAGTTAATACATACCGAGCAACTTTATACTTCAATTTTTTGGCAGCGAGCTTATCCTCTGGAAATTCTCTCTCTTCAATATATACCCTGATGGGATCCATCCAAGATGGTCCTAAATCAAGGGTAATAACATTCATCGTCAGGTTTTCATCTATGCTCCTACTTTCCAGTACTTCAATTGGTATCGTTCTTCGTAGCTCGGTACGAGTAGCTGATGCTAGTCGGGCCAGTGCGTCTGCTTGTACATTCTTTATCCTCGGTATTCTCACCAATTCAATGGCATCAAATTCTGTCAGTAACTCCATCACCTTTGCATGATACTTCGCCATTAAATCTCCTTTAACTGCATATGTTCCTATCATCTGATTTACAATTAATTGAGAATCACTGAATACAATTACTTGTCGTGCTTCCATAACTTTTGCTAAGTTTAAACCTGCTATCATGGCCTCATACTCAGCCTCATTATTGGAGGCTTTGAATTGGGATCGTAAAGCATATTCCATGTCAATCTCGTCTGGGGTGTTCAAAATTATTCCTGCCCCGCAACCTGCTGTGCAAGATGAGCCATCTACATATAATCTCCATATGGGCAACCCGTCTTCAAATTCCTTAGCTGATAGGGTTCCTCGGTGAAATACTTGTTGCTTCTTTTCATCCTCCCCTAACACTATTCTCTCCTCGTCGACCATCTCTTTTCACTCTTTTACCAACCGGAGCTGGTCTGAGCTCGAAGTTGATGATCTTTCTTCATCCATAAGCCCTTTTTCCAACCAGAGTTGGTCTGGATCTATGTTTGTTGATCCTGTAACATCCACAGGTTGGTCAGCGAGCACCTTTTGCTCCTCGGGGGTATCAGGGTATGTAAACTCTGCTATAAAATCTGCTACAGCTTGCCCTTTTAATGATGATCTGGGTTCATACACAATATCATATTCACCGAGTTCTATTGCCCAGTACATCAGTCTTCCTGATTTTTCTAGCTTGTGAAGGGCTTGTCTCAATGGCATGTCGGTATATACGACGATTGTATGGGCCTGGAAATATGGCCTCATTCTTCTACTTGCTTCAATTAATGCCAATGCCAATTTTTCTAGCTTTGGATATCTGATTTCTGCACCTCGAAAAGCCTTACTTGTGTAATAGATGGGTTTCTGAACCCCATTCTCCAATCTAATCAATGCTGAGCTAACTGCATTCTCTGATACCGCCAGATACAAGTACAACTTCTCTCCTGTTATTGGCCTGGACAACAATAGAGGTGCTCCCAAATATTTCTTCAAGTCTTGAAAGGCCTTTCCACATTCATCAGTCCATTCAAAAGTTTTTCGAAGTGTTTTGAAGAATGGGAGGCATTTATCAGTTGCTCGGGACACAAATCTATTGAGCGCCGCAACTCGTCCTGTAAGACTCTGCACTTCTTTCTTCGTCGTTGGGGATCGCAGCCCTAAAAGAGCTTTGATCTTTTCTGGATTTGCCTCAATACCTCATTGGTTGACGATGTATCTGAGGAACATTCCTTCTCGTACACCAAAGGTGCACTTCGTAGGGTTGATCTTCATTTGGTATTTATCTAGTTGATCAAAGGTCTGACCTAAGTCAACTAGATGATCAGCAGCTTTCTTGATCTTTGTTAGCATATCGTCGACATACACTTCCATGTTGCAACTGATTTGTTCGGCAAAAACCTTGTTCATCAGCCGCTGATATGTTGCACCTGCATTTTTCAAACCAAAAGGCATGACATTATAACAATAAGTTCCCCTTGGGGTAATAAAAGAAGTACTTTCCCTGTCTTCAGGTTTCATTTTGATCTGGTTGTAGCCAGAATATGCATCCATGAAGCTGAGCAGCTCATGTCCCGAAGTAGCATCCACTAGCTGGTCTATTTTGGGCAATGGAAAATGATCTTTCGGGCATGCTTTGTTGAGATCAGTGAAATCAACACACATTCTCCATTTATTATTCTTCTTCTTTACCATCACCACATTTGCTAACCAGTCTGGATATTTCACATCTTCAATGAATTGGGCTTTCTGGAGCTTCTCGACCTCCTCTTGTATGGCCTGATTCTTCTCGGGACTAAACACTCTTCTTCTCTGCTTCACAGGCTTGATCTCCTTATTCACATTGAGTTCATGACATAAGAAGTTTGGATCTATTCTTGGCATGTCTTCGTGACTCCATGCAAAAGTATTCTTCCTATTTCTCAAGAAAGTTATCAACTCCTGTTTTATTGAAGCATCCAACGACGAACCTATCTGGGTTACTCGTTCAGGGTGCTCCTCGTCCAGAATAACATTTTCTGTAGATTCTACCACCTGTCCTTTTATAAGTTGGGATTCATCCCTGGGATCAAGAGTTTCAATTTCTGTACCTTCCTCCACCTGGTAGGTAGTAGTCTTTTTCCTTGATTCCTCAAGCTCCTCTTGCTAGGCAAATGAATAATAGCATTCCCGAGCTATTTTTTGATCACCTTTCACAACTCCTACTCCGAAGTTTGTTGGGAATTTTAAGCATTGATGCACTGTAGATGGAACTGCTTCGAACTTCTTCAAACCAACTCTTCCCATGATGATGTTGTAGTCTGACTGCACATTCTTGTCCATCACAAAGAAGCGTATTCTTTCTGTTCGACAAGCAGGCCAAGTTCCAATGAATATGTCCAACTTGATCGTCCCAAGTGGAAAAACTTTCTCGCCAGCAAAACCCAGAAGGGGTCTGTGATAAGGTTCCAATTGAGATAATTTCAAATTCAAGCTATCAAAGCATGAATAATACATTATGTCTGCCGAACTACCATTGTCCACCAACACCCTTGAAATCACCACATCTTTCATCCTCATTTTGATCACCAAAGGATCGTCGTGAGGGTAAAGAACACCTGGCAAATCGTTTTTTGAAAAACCAATAACTAGCTTCTTTTTATTTACCTTCCTCGGACGATCATCCTCGGCAAGATTTATTCGTTGAATATATGAGCAGGCTTGAGCCTCTCCGAGATAAGCCTTTCTTTCTGCAGTAAGGTCTCCTCCTCCAGCATCTCCTCCTGTAATAACATTACAATCAAATGACCCAAAACGTATGGAAAATACCTCTCGTTCAGGCTGCCTTGGCTTCTTTGGAAGATCGGGGTCTTCATCTGGATCATCTTCATGATCTCTTTTCTTTTTCTCCTCCGTCCGACGAGGAGATCTGGAACGATCTCTAGTTCTATCATCATTCTTCCTTTCACCTCTGCGATCTACATACTTTGACAACTTTCCTCTTCGGATGAGCGTTTCAATCTCGTTCTGAAGGGCTATGCAATTTTTGGTCGTATGGCCATGATATTTATGGAACTCGCAATATTTGGCCCTATTCCTGAGGTCAGGATTAGTCCTCAGTTTATCTGGCCACTTGATTTCTTCGTTATTCTTGATTTCTTCCAAAACATTATTAATACCCATTTTCAATGGAGTATAATTATCGTATTTCTTCAGGACTTCCCATGACGTCCTATTATTCTTGGAGTGCTTGTCACCACCATTACCTTTTTGCTCTTTCTTCTTAGATTTGTCAACCTCCACTTTGGTTTCTTTATCCATATTCTTCTTCGCAGCCATATCCTCCTCGGCATTCATGATTTTGGCCGCTTTTGCCATCAACTCCGACATAGTTTTAGGTGGATCTTTGGCCAAAGTGTAGTATAACTTGTTAGGCAGCAATCCACTCATCAAAGCAGTGATCGCTGTCTTTTCTTCATAATCTATGACTTCCAACTTCTCGTTATTAAAACGAGTTATGTAATCTCTAGTACTCTCACCTAATTTTTGTCTAACACTTAACAAGTGCGCTACTCATTTTACCGGCTTTGCTCCAAAATAGAAATTGCCAATGAACAACTCGGCTAACTGAATAAAAGTCAAAATCTTACCCCGAGGAAGATTGTTGTACCATATCTGTGTAGATCCGGTAAGAGTTCCCGAGAATGCTCTACACCTCATCTCGTCGGGGATGGCATATATGTCGGCAGCAGCATGGTATTGTTCTATATGAAGAACATGATCTGTCTTTCCATCATACTTAGGGGTCACTACAGGTGCTTTGAATTTCGATGGTGTAGGAAAATTCACAATGGCCTGCACAAAAGGTGTCCCTTGAACAAAAGTTCTCTGTAAGGGATTCCTTTCTTTAGCCATTTCTCCAAGTCTATCCTCCAATCGCTGAATGGAACCTTTCCATGCTTCATTTCCTTCCTCGGGCCGCTTAGTCCGAGAAATTGATTGTTCTGACGTAGCTTCCTGAGATCTATCTCGACGAGTAGCTGGTCGTGATTGTGCTGATCCTTCTCTCAAACCTGATGGTGGTCGAAAGCTTCTCGATGGGGCTCTAGGTGGACTCATATTTCTCCTTGGTCCTAACCGACTGAAAGGAGACACCCTACTTAATCTTTCCAGGGCGCTAGTTCTCTCCGGAGAGAGGGTGATATGTTGATTTGTATCCGTATCCCGTACCGATGAAGTTCGCCCAGGTTGATAAGAAAAATCATTAGATTCTTCATTACGATATGACCCAGTACGCCTGGATCGCGATTGCCCACGATCACTAATCTGCCTTTAATGGGTAGGTGCACCGCCGTGAAGAGTTTGAATGAGTTGCCTCATTATTTCTTGCATGGCGGTTTGTCCTTCAGCCATATTCGTCATAATTCCAGCCAGATCTGGAGGTGCAGATGGATTTGGAGGATTTCCAGCATTTCGATTACTGGATTCTGGATTATCTGCCATTGATGATAAATGATTTTTGGTGAAAAACGATAGCAACAGTCGTTTCCCACAAACGGCGCCAATCTGTTGATGTAAAAAACTAGATCGCTCTAATTATTCAATCACAGATAAATAAAATGACACAAAGATTTTTAAAGTGGTTCAGCCTTATAAGAATGGCCTACGTCCACTGTTATGTTATTGCTGAGTGTTTGGGAATTCTCGATTACAAGTTCTCTCAAGAAATTCCCTCCCCTTGAATGAGGGTGATACAAGGTATTTATAGCCTTGAGGCTGTACATAAAAGGGTCGATACATTAAATGATATACATATGAAAGGGTAATACATTTAATGTAACGTGTTTGTCAAGGTGATAAACATTCAATGAATAGTTGAACTGTTGATTATCTGGTAATTAATGCTACAGTCGAGATGCAGCTCGGACCGCCTTAGTTGCTCGTTGCTCTGGAGTTCCTCGGAGCGCTGGAATACCTCGGAGTGCTAAAGTTCCTCGGTGTATCCTCGTTGCTCGGAGAGAACATGAGTTGGTCGGGGAAATGAACTTCCTCGTTGCTATTGTGCCACGTAGACTGACACGTGTCTTCATATTATTCGTCGATATCAGCATATTAATTTTGGTATCAACAATAACCAATATAATATATTACTATGCTCATTAGTAATATTCAACAAGTTTCCCATAATTACTAACTCTCGTCACGTTGATAATTATTACATAATTAATTTCCAGATTTTTATTAAATAAACCGTCACATTAAATTTAATAAATCCCCAAGTTAATATAGCATAAAAATACGGGGTATTACAGGTTGAGTCGGATAGGTGTTTTAGGTGTGAGGGGTATGGTCACAAGCTTCCCGACTATCCCACTAGACTTAAGAAGGATGTAAAGAAACCAATAACATATAATTCAACCTTAAGTGACAGTGAATCGAAAGAGGGAGAGAGTTACCCCTTTTGAGCACAACTTTGTAGAGTTCATGGCATGTCATGTGACGACGACAATAAATCTTCCCATGAAAATTCTCATGTGAATAACACATCTGAAGCCGTTGAGTGTGAATCCCAAGTGAGTGAGGGTAAAGCCAATGAGAAAGAGGAGATTAGTGTAGGGGAGTTGCAAGTTGCCATTAATATTTTGTATAAGGAAGTGGCAAAGGTTAAAAAGGCACGAGAGAAGACTCTTGCGAAGAAACTAGATATGTTGAGAAATAGAGAGATAATATTCGTGGTTTGATCGAGGCTTTAAAGAAAGAGGTTCTAGAGTTTAAGGGTCTAGGCATTTTCTTGAGTCTAGAATTAGTGAGTTAGAGGAGAGATTGAGAGACTCGAGTAAGGTGAAGGTTGATTTGGAGGCTAGATCAGAGAAGTTGGATAGTATGTTAGGCACTGCGCAAATCAAGGGAGATAGGTTTGGTATAGGCTACAATGATTGTATTGTTCCCATTACAAAAGACAATACCAATTGTGTGAAAGACTAGGAACATTATGCGTGGTTCGCATTTAGCTCACATTCCTCACTGTTTTTACACGTATTCCCATTGCAGTACGAAGGATCACCTTAGGAATTTTTTTATGACCTTAGAAATGATCCTAGGAAGTTGAGGAATAAAGTTGTTTCCGTTCCCAAAACTCCCATGCATTGTTTTACACCTAGGTGGGTTAGGAAATCAAACATATAGGCTTTAGGAATCAAACTTCATGGTTCTTCTCTGGTTGCATGTGATACTTCTCATGCTAAATATAAATGATGATTTTGTTGCCATGTTTGTCAAACAATAGTCTTTGCATCATGATTTATATATTGCTATTGTTATGACATGTATATCTCTTTGTATTATATTTTTCATTTATTTGAGTCTTATTTAAAAAAATATAAAAATATTTTATTTTTGATAATTTGTTTTGAAAATACAAACATATTTTTGGTTACATATATTTTTGTAAAATACAAAAACATTTTATTTTTGGGTCAAAAATATTTTTAGAAAAACACAAAAAGATTTTTGGTCTTGCTTTTGTGTTGTGAGTTTTTCATGTTTGATGTGGCATATTGGTGTGCTTGGAACCCCATCATTTCCTTATCCATGTGGCTAGGACATTTGGTCATAATTGTTGATGCATTAAGTGATCTTAACCATTGTCTAATGGGGTTATTTTGAAGTTGATATGTGTTTGGATTTGACTTTTTATATAAGCCATCATTGCACACATGCATAAGTTTATATAAATGTTTGACATCTCATGCAAATTTGAGTTTGGTGAGTCGTTCTTATCTCAATTTTGTCATATATGAGTAATAACACCTAGGAGGAGGTGTGCATGTAATAATCGTTTACCGTGAGGATTTGTGTTGCATAAATTGAAAATATGATGAGTGTTCACGAGAAAGGGTTGAGAGAGTATAATTAAATCGTCGTGAAAGCCACCATTTAAAAGAGCCCAAGAAAAAATTAAGGCAATAAAAGAATCAAATGCCAAAGTAGGGCTAAAAGGATTTATCTAAGTTGAGAAAAATAGAAACTTCAAAAGAGCTTGAAAAAAAATACATATTTGGGGGGGTTGGATGGTAAAATTAAATAGGTTTGCACCACGAATCCTTATGTTGAAAACCGTATCATGATGTTATTATTTGTAGAATCGTCAAAATTCTGATTTTGGGTGCATGTTAATTGTTTTGTTCATTAAGCTCAATATATTAATCGTCACGTGTGGATAAAACTAAATTTGATGACATTTAGCTAATAATTAGAGCTTCTTGATCATTTCGCTGTGTTCATATGTGATTCATTTGTTGTAGTTCACACACATTCACTCCATATCCATGTTTAAGTACATTGATACTATGTTACCATGAAACTCATTTTGTTTTACTTATTTTATTTTTCAGTTTTGAGTGTGTTTTTGCTATAGTTTCGTATCTCCAATACTTATTTTCATGAATTTTTTTCAATGGGAAAAACTTTAACATTTTTGGAATTGGAATACAAAGTTTGATGATGTAATTTAAACAATGTGAACTTCGTTCAAATGAAAAGTCCAAGTCATTCAAAATCGTTCGAAATCTTCTTCGAACAACACATTTTTTGAGGCATTGATTTTTTTAGATAGGTCATTAGAGGGTCGTTTGTAGGGTCGTTTGAAGGGTGCTTCAAATGACAACCTACTATTTTGGGCCATTTTTTACCTCCTTCAAATGACTTGCCACTGTCGTTCAAACGACATGGCTTAGTCGTTCGAACGACCAACCTTGTTTTTTAGCCCTATTCGGTTTTTAATACTTGCTTCATATATATGATTATATCTTTCAGCTTTGGTACTTTTTGGTTCATTTGGACCGTTTGCATGCAATTGATATTGTTTATTAATGTGTTTATTCTTATGCTTCATCCATTCTTAGTCACATCATTCCTTAGATTGATTATTCATTTATGTGATTGTTTGCTAGCTATGAGTTAGTACCTTCTGATTCTTTTAGCTAGAATTTTCATATTTATCTAGATATGCTTCACTGATTATTTCATTCTAGATATTTGGTGATTTGTTTATTTATTTCACTTATTGTCTATTCGAGACAAAAAGTGGGAGAGATGTATATGATACATGGGGAGTACTTTGTTGCAAATTAATATCATGTTGTCTTGCAAAAATTAGTTTTCACAAATTAGTATCCTGATTACATATTGATAGCATGATTTTCTCACAAATAATTTGTTTTACATATTGGTATTTTTATATATCATTTGTTCCTCCATATTTCATTGGGTATTTGTATGTTACATGTGTGTAGATATTCGTCAGCGAGTAGAGATTTCAAGACTACATCACATTCAAACAACTCAAGCTTGTCGGACCAACTTATACTAGTCCTTGTCCAATAATTTTTAATTTTCGATTTTATGGTGTGGAATTTAGATGTCATGCAACATTACGGACCAACTTAGGAACTTCGCCGTTTGGGTTTTATCCCTAAATAGTCAAAGGAGGAGATTTGTAAAGATAAATTTTCCAATTGACTCAATTTGTAAGTATTTGACTTATTCTCGAAACAAAACTTATTTTGAGTCATAGATTGATTTTATTTTATCATGATTACCATAAACGTCTATGACGTGTTTATTGAAGACGTGGCGGCCAAGCTTTAAAGATTTTATTTTGCCGAATTTTATTGGTGCAATTTTCACATCTTCATTGCATTCCGATCTCCCAGGTTTGAACGCTTTATGTTTATGAAGTTCGAAAAAATATTTAAAGCATGGATTTTTTTAAAAAAATGTCTTCAAATGTTTAAAATGATTTTAAAAGGTTTTATCTTCATTTATTAGGAGATAATTACAATTTAGAGTCGTATGAAATCACATCTTCCTTTTTAGTGGAAAAACGACATAATATGTCGTTCGAACGACATCTCACATTCGTTCAAACGACTTGTGGATCTCGTTAGAACGACATGGCGACTTAGAATTTTTATTTACAGAATTTTGTCTCAAAATTTCATGAGGGGTGCAAAACCAGAATATATTTTAACGGTTTTGTTTTTTTCACAAAAGTTTCTAAGGTTTTTAAGACAAAAACCATCCTTATAGTTTTCAAGATCTGATCTTCCATATTCTATAACTACAGAGATCTTGTTTGCACCATTAGGGTTGGTTCATTAGTTTGAATACTGATCATTGGGTTTTGCGATGAAGAAACAGAGGAGTTCGTGTTCTGAATCGTAGACGGTGTGCCACGCTACATCTGTGGACACCGAGGCATTCATGGAAGCGTATGATGTGGACAGGTATTGTAGAAGGACTTCTGCGTGGGAAATGTGGAGGAGCGGTTAAAGAGAATAATATCATCTCGGATTTTGGGGATTGAGTTATTGTGTAAGTCTGTATGTCTTCCTTTGTAAAACTCCGCATCATAGTGACTGTCTGGCTTGGGTCGTCCGAGTTTTTTCCCTTTTTGGTTACATCGTACATCTGGCATTGTGAACATATTTATTTTACTTTCTTTAATCACATAGATGCATGTTTAGGATTAAATAAGATAAAATTGGACTTAACTGAAATTGGTTCACATACTTGATGACATACTTAAAGCACATTTGAAATAAAAAATGGGCCTACAATATATAATAAAAATATTTAATTTCACCTGAAGAGTTATATTGATATCTGCAGGTTTAACAAATTTTCATTTAAAAGATATTTAGTAAGGGCATAGTTGTAATTAGGTCCTTTTCTTGTAGCTAAAGTAAGAACGTTCCATTTTCCCTATAAATACTTCTCTTGTAGCCTCATATGGAGCATTTTTTTCATTTTGATATTTTAAGAGAGACTTGATAGGAGAGTTAACTCTTATTCTTACTATGCCACGTTATTTTTTCTACATCCGTATAAATGTACTCCATGCCACTTACATGATAAATGGGTTATTCTAAAGCCCGCACATAACAAATGCCTATCTTCACTACCTTCGGGGATCGCTCGTGCGTACTAGGTATAGTTATACGAGAAAACAATGTTTGAATAATCTAACACGAACCCAAACGGGGGTGAATCTGTTGGATAAAACAATGTTCCCAAATTTGATAATTTAAAAAATTCTTCTAGATTTTAAATACCTTTACAAAAAAAACTTCAAATGTCTTATAGAGAAACTACGAAAGACAAAAGAAAACTAGATCTAGGTAATCAAATACAACCTAGTTTATACACATTCAATTTAACCGTGATCTTGAGATTCAAACATTTTGACGTGTGGTGAGTGATTAAGAATGACAGATATGGATATAAATAAGCACACACAAATACCAGACAAATTTAACGAGGAAAAAGCCTCACCTACGGGGTACAAAATCTCAGATGCAATCCAATTTCTACTTACACTTGAAAATAGTTTTATACAAACCAAGAAGGTAACTCTCACTCATGCCCTGAAGAGTAGTTACCTATCAATATTGAAAATTTCCACATAGAAACTTGATGTCCATTTTGATCTCCACGGATTGGATGAGAAACTTCACTCTTCCTTATGGAATCGCGACATTCTTAAACCCCTCAAATGAATCGAAGCATCTTCAATTTTAGATCACATAGTACTTGACTATACAAAAACCATAAGTGAAAGTAACTTCGGCTACATTGTGAATTCAACTCACTCAAAAACACCTCACAAAAATTAAAATCTAATTCTAGATCAAAAAACTCTTAAACCACTCAAAGGATTTTGAAAAATAGGTTTCAAGAGAGAATGAAAGCCTCCCAAACATAAAAATAATCTGAAGTGAAATATTGGAATGAGGTAAAAGTCTATCTACCAAATAGGAGTGAAACACCCTCTCTTTGTAGCATTTTTAAATCCCCTATGTCACCATGTGTGCGATTAAGTTCAGTTGTTCATACGATGGCAATTAGTGTGACCTTCCAACCCAGGCTCTACACACGATTATAAAGTGACTGCACACAGTGACAAAAATTACCGGTGCAAAAGGCTAAGAATAAAAAACCTTCAAAAATTATTTTCCCCAAAATATTTTTCCCCTCAAGATATTTCTACTCAAAATACAAACACACATTCCCAAATTTTTTTTTCCTAAAAGAAGTTTTAAGAAAAACTATCCCAATTTTTGAAATGTGCAATTGTGTCCAATTAGACAAAATTAAATCAACACTTCCACGAAAGGGTATAATCTTCTTTTTTAGCAATGGAGGACTTCAGTGAGAGGGATGCAAGGTCCTCAGTTTTTCAATGTTCGGTCTTGGACTCAAAACCACGCTTCACTAAAAAAAATCAATTCAATGCGACTAAATAGAATCAATGTTTTGATACAAGAGATATTCAATCTAAATACGTTACAAATGTTTACATTTTCAAAGTCCCACCTTAGTTATTTCATAGGAAAACCCCAAAACCCCAAAATATATTGATTACTCCTTCATGACTCACACCCCACTAGCAATTTAGTGAGAGGAGTTGGAAGGTCATGTATAAATCCAAATGAGCTACTGAATACTCTAGTGTAATCTCTTTGGTCATGTAGCAATGTGAGAAATCCAAAAAAATGGCAAACAACAAGAAACAATTATGCAGGACATGCAAATGAAGTAATTCCCCCTACTTGGGAATACTTTAAAAAAACATACATGAATGATATCATACGCGGGGGTCTTATTTATTATTCAATCCCACTAATACAACTGACCAGCCTAGCCCGGCCCAACTCAGATATTTAATTTAGATCAGTGTATTTAACATGTGATTTAAAGAATGAAGATAGAATTTTATTAATTACAAAAAAAAACTTGAGGAGATATTAGGGACACCTACGATCTATCCACAAGATGATTGAGTTACTTGTACAACTCAATCACTTAGAATCACGACTATAAATGTAAACTCTGACCCGGGGCAAGGGGAGGTAACTTCGATTATTTGAGTGACACTAATAGAAAATATTAACATCTTCGTGGACGTAGGCCAGTTGTCAAACTACGTATCTTTGGTGTTGTGTGTGTGATTACTTAGTTTTCGGCTCGATATTTCTTTATAGATTTTTCATTCTGATAATTCTTCCACTCACAATTGGCATGGTATATGGGAAGCAATTATTTTTCATAAGAAATCTATTACTGATCCATAAGCATGAGTTCTTTACTTTTTCCTACAAAAATTATCCTCGTACGAATGACAAAGGGAGTTCGTTTGAACGAAAATAGAGCTCGTTTGAACAAGATTCCAATCTCGTTTGAATGAGCTTAAAATGAGCATCAAAGGAATTACAATAGTATGCCCTCATTGGATGTTCGTTTGATGTAGATATCAAATGAACCTTCTAATTACATGGCAAAGTCGTTCGAATGAGCAGTTAATCTCATTCAAACGACATTAAAAAATATATTTTTCAATTAAAAATCCATCCTCGTTTTTCAGAAAAAATAAACATCCCACATAACTCTTATGAATAATTTTGAACACAAGTTGATTTATACCTTTTTGGGATGCATAGAAGTCTTTAATCTCGCAGTCAGTTTGTCATGATGGTACGTCGCATTTCGTAAGGGAATATGTCAAACTATCCCTGGTGAAAATAAGACAAATAACAAATCATATGCTAAAAAAATTTTCTTAGAAATTCCCCCCTATCTATTTCAGTTCAAAATTATACAAACCTAACCTAAATCATAAATACATAAAATATCCCCATAAATGACAAAATATCCTAACAAGATTTTTTTTCTTCTTGAGGTTCCCTTGTGGTTCTTTTACTTATTCGGGCGTGTCTTGATTTTCACATAAGGTGCTTGCACACATGAAGTAAAGAAAAATACGTCATTATGTATCGAGTTTGAAATAGAATACAAAACTCAAAAAGAAATAAAACAATCTCCTCCATAAATCAAACTCATCATCAAATCAACAAGTTGCCCCCTTAATTTGTTCCCCCTTTTTGTATGAAATAGACAAAGGAGTAGCAATATAAGAATGAATTCCAAATCATCATGTATAAATGAGGATATCATCGAAACACTATTGGAATTACAAACATGCAATGATAATCTCAAAGCCTCCACAAACCATTTTTGAAATTTTTCAAAATTTTTAAGTCAATTTTTTTTTAACAAAAACAACACACCGTGAATAAACACAAAAATTATCTGAATCATGGGAAATGAATGTAGAGGTATGAACACATTCTATATGTTAATCAACGGAGAGAAATACAACACATGTGCCTGAATGATTGAGACACCACTAACCAAAGATCTCAAATTCTACCTTAGGTGTAAAAGTGGTGAAGTCATGTGAAATTGACGTAACCTAATCAACAAACCAATATCGTAAGTGATTTTCACACCAACGATGCCAAAAACTAGGTAATGGTTGTTCCGTTTTGTAGTTTGTGTAAACCCATTGATCTTCAACTTAACTCCCTTAAAACCTCACATATAACAGTTATACTCTCACTTATTTTGAAGATATTAATGCTCATTTGCAGTGAAGCATTAATGTTCAAGCAAATGGTTTAGCACTTTTGTTTTTATGTGCCTTTAACATTTTTAGGCTCTTTTCATTTCAAATTTTGACTTTTCATGCAAAGACTTTGCCCTTTATAGCCCGATTCTATTGTTTAAAATATAACAAATTTACCAGAAAATTGATTTTTTAAATCCAGGGAATGGTTCTTACATGCACAACTTTTTATTATCTCATTTTTCACATTTGGTTCATCTTAATGAAAAATTGAGATGGAAATACTATGATTGACATGTTTTCGTGCTTATGTGCATTAAAGGAAACAAGAATTCAAACATGTAGCAATCTATCATCATATCACATCTCAATGAATCCACATGTTATAAAACACATATATAAAATAATGTCACATTTCAAAACATTAGAAAATAGACATGTGGAGATGGAATGAATGGGTGACTCAAACATCTTTAATGTTCATCCACATAAGGTGTAAAAAATATAAAACTCTTTTTGTGTTTTTCAAAAACTTTATAAAAATAAAATCTATTTTCCTTTCTCAACTTTTTCTTAAAAATCGAAAATCTGTTTGTTTTTTTCAAAAAAATTTAAAAAACAAAACTCTTTTTGGATTTTTTGAAAATATATCAAAATGAAAAATATAAGTACAGTGATAGAACATGCTAGCAATAGATATATAAGATATGAACATGAAAAAAACCATATGATAGACAACAATTCTTAACCTTAACCATATGGTTCATTCTTAGCATCACTGTCAAAAAATGATTTTCTTTATTTATCACTTAATAAATAAGTAAGATAAGTGTCAAAAGTTTAATTTTATAGATTAAGTCCCAACGATATGAATTACATATAAACCATGTAGATTAATAGAATTATACTATTGAATATCAAACCATTCAACTGAATCAAATAGGTTGGAATAACATCCCAATAAAATATCTTAAAACCATAAAAAATATTAATATAGACAATGCCAATTGAATTTAAGTGCGAAAAAATAAAGATTTACTATGTCTCTCTGAACTAAATGGAAACTGGAAGTGGGAGACACATGCCCTATCTGAAAAAGACTAAATGGAGAGTTGAAATAACAAGGATGAAGTTGTATAAATGTAAGGACATGCAACTCCAACATTAGTTGCAGCATGATAATCCATCCAACGAACTATGTGTGGTGTCCTGGTGGCTGGGCACTTGATAATATATACATATATATATATATAAAAGAAGGAAGAAATGACAAGAAACGAGTCAGAGCCCGAGTGTAACATGGTTTTAAAACAGGTTAGCAAGTATATAAAATTATTCCCAGTTGATATCACATACATGTTAGTATTTCGACACTCACGTGGAACTCTCACCTCTCCACTAGTGTGCACGCCTAATGTAACGATAAACCATCCTAGTTAATGTTAACTTAGTTAAGCAATTATAATTAAGTTCCCGCTTACATTTTCTCTTTCATATGCTCGTATATATTACACACTAAGTATATTGTCATAATCCTAAAATTTATGAGTCAATGTTATTATTTCATTACCGTCTTCAGTTCCCACACACTTAAGTTATTCTTTATTATCATTAACTTTCTCATCTACCACAAGAACAATAGATTGAACAAATGTATATATACTTATCAATCAATATATGTATTTATAGGACACCCCACATAAATCTATGGTGTAGGCATACTCTGCTATTGTAATACCCCGTATTTTTATGCTATATTAATTTGGGGATTTATTAAATTTAATGTGACGGTTTATTTAATAAAAATTCGGAAATTAATTATGTAATAATTATCAACGTGACGAGAGTTAGTAATTATGGGAAACTTGTTGAATATTACTAATGAGCATAGTAATATATTATATTGGTTATATTGAATGTCATGAGTGAATTAAATGACTATTTCGGAAATTTAAGTCAGGACGTGCCCGTGTCACGTCAGGACTAACTTTGTTAAATAAAAAGTAATATTTTATAAGTTGTTCGTATGGTCGTTTTGAGTGCGCCAACGCATTCGGAAGGGTCGAGATAGTCAGAAAAGTATACCTTAGGGTTTAGTTTGGGTCTCGGGGCGTTTTTAGGCCTAATTGGTGCCCCGAGAGGGCATTTTAGTCATTTTACATAAGTGGGTAATTAAACCCACGAATTTCAGCCAACCTATATCAGCCATTAGGTCAGCCTCTTAGGGTTAGAACATTCACAAATCAGGTGACGGCCATTGGAGAAGAGAAGAGAGAGCTCCAAGGCAATCCAAGGCCAAAAAGCCACCGATTTGCACCGCCACCACCACCACCGCATAGACCACGAGTCGAGGAACGCATCCATACCAAAATCAGCCGTGAATCTGCATACCAAAATCCCAGGAAAGTGCTTAAACTTGCTATTTTCGTTGATGCAATCTTCATGTTAGTTTAGGAATGAATTGTGATAAAAACTATGGAAGAAAACCCCATTTTTTGATAGGAGAACCCATGTAGTATTGATGTATATGTTAATTCTGGAAACCCTTGCCATGTAGAGGTAATAATCCACGAAATTTGGTGATCATAATAAAGAAATATTGGAGAAAGATTCATTAGAAATCTGTTTAAGAAAATTTTAGGGTTCTTGATGATTGGACATGATTTTAGGTTGAAAATCCATGTTTAATGTTAGTTATACACATGCTTTACGTTATAAACACCTGGTATAATGTTATGATGATGATAGTAGGATTTTTGGGACGATTAGAATGGAAAAACATAGTTTTGTATGAAGAAGTTTGATGAATCCCGTAACTGCATTCTGCAGAATTTTGTCCAGACCTGCTTGATCGATCGATCGAGCCTAGAGCATCGATCGATCGAAGGTTCGATCGATCGAACCCCAAGCTTCGATCGATCGACCCCTCCTGGCAGACTCCTATTTCCCTTGTTTAATTAGTTAAATTAAGTTTATCGTGAAATAATTTTTGGGCATTCTAAATAAAATGATTTGGGAGACATTTTGGACCAGTAGGGTATATGTAATAATGTTGGAACCTTTAATATTCAACGAGAATGATATTTATGGGATATTTACCTTAGGTTGTTAGAATTATGAATTTAAAGGGTGAGGTGCGTAAGAGAGTTATGTTGGAATCTAATAAAGTCACTTACTGAATTTCAGATTTGTGGGGATATAATCCACGAGTGCTAGGTAATAAGTGAGAAAACCCTTCGAGTTAAGGTTAGGAATAAAACCTTATACGTAATTCTATAACTGTGAAATTAAGGATAAATGGTATAATTACGGGTGATGAGAAGAACCTATTTCAATATGATAAAGGGGTATATTTATATGATTGTGTGTACATATATTATATGCATGTGAAAAACATACCGCGCTACTTGCTATCCTTGAGGTTACTGCACAAGGACATTCTTATCTCGATGGGACCTTTATGGGGGATATTGACTTGTACCCTAGAAGATAGATATCCTTGGTACAGGCTATCGAATCAATAGTTCAGACGGTCCTAAGAGACGCGAGTATGTGCCATCCTCTTAGAGACTTGGAATCTATGCTTCGCCTCGATATTGTTTGTGTATGTGTTAATACAATTCGAGAGTGATTCCAAATTTGTATTCCCCTTGATTTGAGTGGTATGGGGTTTGGATAGTGGAAGTATGCACGCACCATAGTTTTATTCGGGGTGCTGTTATATATATATATATATATTATACGAGTAGTTAATATATATATGAGATTATGAAATTTGAGACAGACTACTGTGATTGGATAAGTAGGACATGGTTGTTGACTTATATTATAAATACTTGTTTTGAGGAAGTATAAAATGTCACGGGTACTTTATAAATTTTTACGAGGTTAAAGATAGAGAACTTTGGCTACAAATTGGAACATCTTTTTAAATTGAAATCGTGTGTTGTAAATCTTTTGAGTAATCTAAGTTAAGTTAAATCTTTTAGAAAGACTAGTATGATAAATGTTAAAACAAACCGTTCGGAAGGTTAGTGCAATAGGTGTGCACATTAGAAGAGAGGTGAGTATTTTCTCAAGAGAGGGACGTACTAATGTGTTGTTGCATTGGTCTGTATCAATTTAAATACTTGCTAAACGTATTTTAAATCAAACACACTTTCGGGCTCTGACCCGTTTCTTCTTCTCTCTCTCTCTCTTGTATATATATGTATATTTTCAGGTGCCCAGCCACAGGGCCGTCTTGCTTAGGATCACTTGAGAAGAACGAGCTGCAACTTAGGTGGGAGTTGCAGGTCACTTGAGTAGACGGCTTCCGTTATTGACTCCACTCCTAGTACTCTCATTTATTGGGCACGTGTCGCCCCTTTTCATCATTTCATTTATTGTTGGGACATTTATATTTCAGTTATTTCCGGTATTGTTCTATGGGATTTATTCAGGATGGATTGTGATTTTAGTTTCTTATGTTGACATTCGATTGACGAATGTATTATGTTATTTGGCTTTTTGTGCTGTGATTCTTAATTGTAGAAATGTTGTTTTAAATAAATAAATATTTTTCTTTAATTAAAATTTGGAAAGTTTGTACGAACAATATTTTTGACACTTAGCTTAATTATGTAGGATGTTAAATTGGAAAATTTATTTTATCAACAATGATGCTGAGAATGAACCAACTGTTAACCTTCATTTAATTTAATAAAGGAGTGATCGCCCGGTATTTAATTAGGCGGGGTGTCACAGGTGGTATTAGAGCATCAGGTTCTAGTGTCCATAGTATCTGTACGGCTTATTTCGCTTTCAGCGTAACTTTATTGCTATAGAGCCCTATTTTTAGGATTGTTGTATTCTTGATTTTACGTTTAAGTCTTCAGCTATTTGAGATGTGATAATAACTGTAGACTAATAAACTTGTTCACGTTTCAGATGCCTCCGAGACGTGCTCCGAAAGATAGGCGTGCCCAAGCCGAGCATCCAGCAGCTCCGGCACCAGGCACAATGAATGCAAACGAAGTAGCCGCCATTGTTGCTCAGGTGGTGAATGCCGCGATAGCGGTGATTCAGCAGGCTCCACCCCAGGTTTAGGTAGTGGCGCCAGTACCAGCACAGCTTCCATCCGCATGGGAGAGGGAGAGGGAGAGGGATGCTTTTCAGAAAGCGCATCCCCCTGAATTTTCTGGTAGCTCCGATATTGTTACAGTTAGCCAATGGAAGAAGGACATCCAGCGGCATCTCCAAATGTATGAGTGCACTGACGTGCAAAAGAAATTATTGGCTTCCTTTAAGCTGGCAGGAGCCGCATTACAGTGGTGGGAGTCCACTACTACTTTGGAAGAGAGGGACACGATCCCTATTCAGTTGTTCTGGGAGCGGTTTGACCGCAAGTACTTTCCACCCGCAGTGCAGACTGAGATGAGACAGAATTTACTAAATCTGAAGCAGGAGAACCTTACTGTAGCTGAGTATGAGGAGGAGTTCACGAGACTTCTCACTATTGTGCCGGATAAGGCACCCACTGAGAGCAAGAAGATTTTGATGTTTGTCGACGGATTAGCTTAGAGGATCCGTCAGCACCTTATTGGAAATCTATCCCTGAGTACTTTCACTGATGTACTCAATGCAGCATTACTTCATTGCCAGGATCACCGCTTCCACCTTCAGGGAAGCAAGAGAGCAGGGGAGTCCAGCCAGCAGGGCAGGACCGGGAGTAATAGTGCCAGTGGGGCACCAACTCATGGACAGACTCGTCAGCACAAGCAGAGTTCCCATCAGGGGGACCCTGCTAAGAAATTCCATTCAGGTGATTCTAGGTAGGGATTCGGGGGTTTCAGGCAGGGCCATCAGGGCCAGCCTAATCAGCAGGGCCAACACCGACCGCAGGGACAACAGCAGGGCCAGCAAGGCCAACAGCGTGCACATCAGGGCCAACAGGGCCAGTGGCGTGGAGGTAACAGCCAGCAGGGTCGTGGATAGTAGGGTCAGAGGGGCGGTAACTTCAAAGGCAGATGCTTTAGGTGTGGTAAACACGGCCATAGGCGCCAGGATTGCCCAGAGGGCGATAGGGCCCCACAGCAGCAGGGAGCCCGTAATGAGCCGCAGAGACCACTCTTTCCACCTGCCCTCCCAGCTCCATCCCAGGTGCCAGCCCTACCAGCCATTCCAGCAGCTCCAGTGTATCAGGGGCAATTGCAGTATGGACGTGTCTATAACGTCCACCAGGCAGCAGCTCCATAGGCACCACCCGCGATTGAGGGTATGTTTCCTATCCATGGTACTATGGGTCGAGTTTTGTTTGATACGGGGGCAACACATTATTTTATAGCTACGCATTTCGCAAAGTCCTTAGGATTGCTAGCCACAGCAGAGAGCACCGTGATGTGTGTCGACTCACCACTGGGGAGTGGGTCGCTTATATTCTTTATATGCCGGGGAGTGGGGGTAGAGATTGGTAGCTTGGTATTACCTGCAGACATGTTAGTCTTAGACATGCACGAGCATGATGTGATTATTGGTATGGATTGGCTCGCATCTTATAGATCCATGATTGATTGCTTCGGTGGGAGCATTGTTTTTGCCATTCCGGGGCAAGAGATGTTTGTAGTGGCGATGCCTCGCCCAGAGGGAGGTTCGACCGCTCATTTGTATTACATAGAGGAGGATACCTCTAAGGAGGTTGTGATTCCCTTAGATTCGATCCGTGTCGTCAGGGAGTATTCCGATGTGTTTCAGGAGATACCAGGCCTACCGCCCAGTCGTGAAATAGACTTTGTTATAGACCTATTGCCTGATACGAGACTTATAGCACGCGCACCGTACCGTATGGCTCCAGCAGAGATGCGAGAGCTACGAGATCAGATATAGCAACTGTTAGGTCAGGGTTTCATTCGTAGGAGTACCTCACCTTGGGGCGCTCCAGTCTTGTTTGTGAAGAAGAGAGATGGTTCACTGAGATTGTGTGTGGACTACCGGGAATTGAACAAGGTCACGATACCGAATAAGTATCCATTGCCTCGAATCGATGATCTGTTCGACCAGTTGAGGGGAGCAACTTTCTTTTCGAAGATAGATCTGAGGTCGGGGTACCATCAGTTACGTATTAGAGAGAAGGATGTTTCAAAGACTGCCTTCTTGTCGAGATATGGGTCCTACGAGTTTAGGGTAATGCCGTTCGGACTCACAAACGCTCCAGCCGTTTTCATGGACTTAATGAATCGAGTATTCAGAGAATTCTTGGATCAGTTTGTCATCGTCTTCATAGATGATATCTTGATATATTCACACTCCGAGGAGGAGCATGCCGAGGACTTGAGACAAGTTCTTCAGACTCTACGAGAGCATCAGTTGTATGCTAAGTACGAGAAGTGTGGATTCTGGTTGCGAGAGGTACAGTTCTTGAGCCATGTTGTTTCTAAGAAAGGGATAGCAGTTGACCCAAGCAAAGTGTCAGCGGTGAGGGAGTGGGGACAGCCCACGACACCGACAGAAGTGTGTAGTTTCTTGGGATTAGCCGGATACTACAGGAGATTCATTCGAGGATTCTCCAAAATAGCAGGTCCATTGACGAATCTGACTCTCAAAGGGGTACCATATGTTTGGGATGACGCTTGTCAGTTGGCTTTCGATGAGCTGAAGGACAAGCTTACTTCAGCACCAGTCCTTGCCTTACCGAAATCGGGTGTGGAGTACCTGGTTTATACCGATGCGTCTTTACGGGGACTTGGAGGTGTACTCCAGCAGGAGGAGAAGGCTATAGCTTTTGCTTCCCTCAAACTTAAGCCGCATGAGAAGAATTACCCCACCCACGACCTGGAGTTAGCAGCGGTCGTCTTTGCATTGAGGATTTGGAGGCACTACTTATTGGGTGAGAAATGTCGTTTGTTCACAGACCATAAGTCACTGCAGTACCTATTCACTCAGCGAGAGCTGAATATGCGTCAGCGCAGATGGTTAGAGTTTGTGAAGGACTACCAGTTCGATATACAGTATCATCCGGGGAAGGCCAACGTAGTTGCTGATGCGTTGAGCCGTAGACCGGTAGACGATGTAGCAGACGTCTGGAAAGCAAAGTGGAAGGAATTGGGTCACCAAGAGGCAGTGGCACGATCTTTCATATCCATAATGTCGATCACACCCGAGATTGTTACAAGGGTGATACAGGCACAGACTACAGACCCGTTTTTCCAGGAGCAGATTGTATGACTTCTAGTCGAGGGTGCTGAGTCCTATTCTATTAGTTCTAATTGAGTTTTATGGTCTAATGGGAGATTGGTGGTTCCAAAAGGCGCGGAGTTACGTCATGAAGTGATGACCCATTCTCACGGGTCCCGATTTGCAGTACATCCGGGAGGTGATAAAATGCACCAGGACATGAGGCGTCAATACTGGTGGAGTGGGATGAAGAAGGACATCGCCGAGTTTGTGTCCAAGTGTTCTACCTGCCAGTGAAGGTGGACCACCAGAAACCGTCCGGATTGCTTCAGCCGTTGGAAGTACCCGCGTGGAAGTGGGAGAGTATTTCCTTATATTTCATTACAGGGTTGCCTACATCACAGTAGGGCCACGATTCTATCTGGGTGATTGTAGACCGTTTGACCAAGGTGGCTCATTTTCTGCCAGTGAGGATAGATTATGCCACGGGTCAATATGCTCAGTTGTTCATCGCTGAGATTGTCAAATTACATGGGGTACCCCTGAATATTGTGTCAGATAGGGACAAGATTTTTGTGTCACGTTTCTGGGAAAGTTTTTCAGGAGGCTATGGGTACTGAGTTGAGGTTGAGTTCAGCTTACCACCCACAGACAGATGGACAAATAGAGCGTACTAATCAGATGTTAGAGGATATGCTACGCATGTGTGTTCTCGATTTTGGAGGAGGTTGGGAACCACATCTTCCACTGGTAGAGTTTGCTTATAATAACTCTTATCAGTTTACGATTGGCATGGCTCCATTTAAGGCTTTGTATGGCAGGCCTTGTCGTTCTCCAACCTGTTGGCTCGAGGTGGGGGACAACAAGTTGCTTGGACCAAATGTGATTCAAGAGACCTCCGCGAGGATTGAGATAATCAGGAGTCGTATTCGGGTAGCCCAAGACAGGCAGAAGAGCTACGCCGATGCGAAACGGTTCTTCCGGGAGTTTAATGTGGGAGATCAAGTGTTACTGCGAGTATCTCCTATGAAGGGAGTGATGAGGTTCGGGAAGAAGCGTAAGTTGGCTCCGAGGTACGTAGGACCCTTTCCCATCATCGAGAGGATTGGGCCGGTAGCATACAGGTTGGGATTGCCAGAACATTTACATCGCATCCATGATGTATTCCACATCTCGTCGTTGAGACGATATCTTCGGGATGATATGGCCCATACTCACATTGCGATAGATGAGATTGACTTACAGCCTGATAGCTCTTACGAAGAGAGACCAGTGGCTATTCTAGGCTATAGTGAGAGGAGATTGAGGTCGAAAATAGTTCCACTTGTGCGAGTCCAGTGGGAGCATCATAATGTGGAGGAATCCACTTGGGAGCGTGAGGCAGATATGCGCGAGAGATATCCAGAGTTGTTTTTACCAGGTATGCCTTATTTTCTGAATTTTGGGATGAAATTCTGTTATTAGGGGGGAAGTATGTAATACCCCGTATTTTTATGCTATATTAATTTGGGAATTTATTAAATTTAATGTGACGGTTTATTTAATAAAAATCCGGAAATTAATTATGTAATAAATATCAACGTGACGAGAGTTAGTAATTATGGGAAACTTGTTGAATATTACTAATGAGCATAGTAATATATTATATTGGTTATATTGAATGTCATAAGTGAATTAAATGACTATTTCAGAAATTTAAGTCGGCACGTGCCCGTGTCACGTCAGGACTAACTTTGTTAAATAAAAAGTAAATATTTTATAAGTTGTTCGTATGGTCGTTTTGAGCGCGCCAACGCGTCCGGAAGGGTCGAGATAGTCAGAAAAGTATACCCGGGGGTTTAGTTTGGGTCTCGGGGCGTTTTTAGGCCTAATTGGTGCCCCGAGAGGGCATTTTAGTCATTTTACATAAGTGGGTGATTAAACCCACGAATTTCAGCCAACCTATATCAGCCATTAGGTCAGCCTCTTAGGGTTAGAACATTCACAAATCAAGTGACGGCCATTGGAGAAGAGAGGAGAGAGCTCCAAGGCAATCCGAGGCCAAAAAGCCACCGGTTTGCACCGCCACCACCACCACCGCGTAGATCACGAGTCGAGGAACGCAGCCATACCAAAATCAGCCGTGAATCTGCATACCAAAATCCCAGGCAAGTGTTTAAACTTGCTATTTTTGTTGATGCAATCTTCATGTTAGTTTAGGAATGAATTATGATAAAAACTATGGAAGAAAACCCCATTTTTTGATAGGAGAACCCATGTAGTATTGATGCATATGTTAATTCTGGAAACCCTTGCCATGTAGAGGTAATAATCCACGAAATTTGGTGATCATAATAAAGAAATATTGGAGAAAGATTCATTAGAAATCTGTTTAAGAAAATTTTAGGGTTCTTGATGATTGGACATGATCTTAGGTTGAAAATCCATGTTTAATGTTAGTTATACACATGCTTTACGTTATAAACACCTGGTATAATGTTATGATGATGATAGTAGGATTTTTGGGACGATTAGAATGGAAAAACATAGTTTTGTATGAAGAAGTTTGATGAATCCCGTAACTGCATTCTGCAGAATTTTATCCAGACCTGCTTGATCGATCGATCGAGCCTAGAGCATTGATCGATCGAAGGTTCGATCGATCGAGCCCCAAGCTTCGATCGATCGACCCCTCCTGGCAGACTCCTATTTCCCTTGTTTAATTAGTTAAATTAAGTTTATCGTGAAATAATTTTTGGGCATTCTAAATAAAATGATTTGGGAGACATTTTGGACCAGTAGGGTATATGTAATAATGTTGGAACCTTTAATATTCAACGAGAATGATATTTATGGGATATTTACCTTAGGTTGTTAGATTTATGAATTTAAAGGGTGAGGTGCGTAAGAGAGTTACGTTGGAATCTAATAAAGTCACTTACTGAATTTCAGATTTGTGGGGATATAATCCACGAGTGCTAGGTAATAAGTGAGAAAACCCTTCGAGTTAAGGTTAGGAATAAAACCTTATACGTAATTCTATAACTGTGAAATTAAGGATAAATGGTATAATTACGGGTGATGAGAAGAACCTATTTCAATATGATAAAGGGGAATATTTATATGATTGTGTGTACATATATTATATGCATGTGAAAAACATATCGCGCTACTTGCTATCCTTGAGGTTACCACGCTGGGACAGTCTTATATCGATGGGACCTTTATGGGGGATATTGACTTGTACCCTAGAAGATAGATATCCTTGGTACAGGCTATCGAATCGATAGTTCAGACGGTCCTAAGAGACGTGAGTATGTGCCATCCTCTTAGAGACTTGGAATCTATGCTTCGCCTCGATATTGTTTGTGTATGTGTTAATACAATTCGAGAGTGATTCCGAATTTGTATTCCCCTTGATTTGAGTGGTATGGGGTTTGGATAGTGGAAGTATGCACGCGCCATAGTTTTATTCGGGGTGCTGTTATATATATATATATTATACGAGTAGTTAATATATATATGAGATTATGAAAATTGAGACAGACTACTGTGATTGGATAAGTAGGACATGGTTGTTGACTTATATTATAAATACTTGTTTTGAGAAAGTATAAAATGTCACGGGTACTTTATAAATTTTTACGAGGTTAAAGATAGATAACTTTGGCTACAAATTGGAACATCTTTTTAAATTGAAATCGTGTGTTGTAAATCTTTCGAGTAATCTAAGTTAAGTTAAATCTTTTAGAAAGACTAGTATGATAAATGTTAAAACAAACCGTTGGGAAGGTTAGTGCGATAGGTGTGCAGATTAGAAGAGAGGTGAGTATTTTCTCAAGAGAAGGACGTACTAATGTGTTGTTGCATTGGTCTGTATCAATTTAAATACTTGCTAAACGTATTTTAAATCAAACACACTTTTGGGCTCTGACCCGTTTCTTTTTCTCTTTCTCTCTTGTATATATATGTATATTTTCAGGTGCCCAGCCACAGGGCCGTCTTGCTTAGGATCCCTTGAGAAGAACGAGCTGCAGCTTAGGTGGGAGTTGCAGGTCACTTGAGTAGACAGCTTCCGTTATTGACTCCACTCCTAGTACTCTCATTTATTGGGCATGTGTCGCCCCTTTTCATCATTTCATTTATTGTTGGAACATTTATATTTCTGTTATTTCCGGTATTGTTCTATGGGATTTATTCAGGATGGATTGTGATTTTAGTTTCTTATGTTGACATTCGATTGACGAAGGTATTATGTTATTTGGCTTTTTGTGGTGTGATTCTTAATTGTAGAAATGTTGTTTTAAATAAATAAATCTTTTTCTTTAATTAAAATTTGGAAAGTTTGTACGAACAATGTTTTTGACACTTAGCTTAATTATGTAGGGTGTTAAATTGGAAAATTTATTTTATCGACAGTGATGCTGAGAATGAACCAACTGTTAACCTTGATTTAATTTAATAAAGGAGTGATCGCCCGGTATTTAATTAGGCGGGGTGTCACCGCTATCAACTCTTTGTACCTCTCGTAAATAAAAGGTAAATACTACATCGGAATCTCTCTCAAACTGTATTAATAAAAAAACACATAGTGGAGGTGGATCATAGTCCCAAGTCACTAAGAGGTAAGCACATACCCACACGCCCCGTAGGATCATTTGCTCTATCACTCACAGATAGGCTGTACCAAGGTTCGATGTTCTAGGGTACAAGTCAATATTCCCACAATGGGCACGTAGAATAAGACTGTCCCGGCATGAAAATCTTCGTGATAGCAAGTAGCACAGGTATGATTTATCACACAGATTTTTCACACAATAGATATGTTCACACACCTATGTATATATATATATATATATTGATTTCAATTAGGATAGGTACACTCACAACCTACACACATATGATCCGTATGTAGCGTATAACTCTCGATTGTTCTACGTAGCATATAATTATCGTAATCACCTTCATAGTATAATTTAAGTTACCTTTCCCTACTCGCAAAAAGGTTAGTTATTTCACTGGCTATAATGATCCCCTTACTACCGGTCTCAACCTTAAGTTATCATATTACCAATTTTAACCCCGCATTATATAATAACCAATCGTATCTCACTCGGTGAACAATTGTACATTCGTCGTTTAACCTCGTTCATAATCACATTTTCTAAGTCTTAATCATGGCCCTACTGATCTTGCCTAAGTCTTATTATATTAAATTAATCAACACCATGGATTTTAGGATGTTGGGGTTAAATCAAAACATAAAGGAAAATATCTTCACAATTTCCAGGGAAGTCGATCGATCGAAGGAAAAGGTTCGATCGATCGAACTAGTAGATCGATCGACTATCATGATCTATCGATCGATCCATCAGGTATGATTGCGATTCTTCATATTTTTGCCTACGAGTTTCTTCCATTTTAATCCTCAAATCTCCATTTAAAAAGTCCCAACCTCCCAACAAAATATCACGAACATTATGTAGAGTAGTATAGATGATTTCTAACGTAAAACATTCAATAAATATCTCAATTCAAGAATTTATCACATAAACCCTTGATTATCTTATTTTTATGACACCCCGCCAAATTACATATCGGATGATCAATTCTTTATTAAATTAAATCAGAATATCTAGTTGGTTAAGATTATGCATCATGTTGGAAACATTATTATTAAATACTAACCACCAAATATTTGAAAAGTTTGATGTCAAATTTTATCTTTTAATTCATATAAAACTAAGTTACGAAAAATTAAACATTCACCATTCACATCAATCTCATATGATAAGAAATAACTGCAATAGTAAATGAAACTGGAGAAAACATTTTCAGTCTAAGTCCCAAAAATAATAATCCAACAGAAATAAACTCAACAACTGAATAAAGGAAATCACTAAATCCAAAATCTCTGAATATCAATATAGAAGAGGGGCAACATGCCCTAACTGATGAAATAACCCAAAAGGAAGAAATGATAGACAAGAGACCTCTATTACCACGATCTTGTAACTTCCACAACAGCTACAGCTCTCTGAGTGAATGGAACTCCTATGCTTGGTGTCCCTGTGGCTTGGCACCTAAAATAATTTGACAAGAAAAAGAGATTTGCAGAAAACGGGTCAGAGCTCGAATTGAAAACAATTTAAAAATTAGCAAGTTCTTAAAATGAGTTTATAGAACATATATTAATCATGTTAGATTATCGTAGTACTTAAGATGCTCACCTCTCATCTAATGTGCATGCCAAACATACCATCGAACCTTACTAGTTTCTATTCCCATGCTAACGAATTCTTTTTAATCTAACATCTAATCTTAACCCAATATCATTCCCATGCATTTCCCTCGCAGTATACATAATACCTATAATCAACTTCTCTTTAACATGGATAAGATCCCTTTCAATTTAATATAGGTAAAGTGTTCACCAACTTAGTTCATTTCATATTTCCTTATTATAAATGTCTAATTAATTCACACGGTAGATAGTATCACAAATATATATATATATATATATATTCAACACTGCATCCCGAGACATAGCTGCGGTGAATGCATACTCTGTTATCATGTCCTGGTGCATCGCTCATTGCATAAAGGACTAAAGGTTCAATATCTTGTGAACCATCAAAACAAGCACACATATTGAAGGCGAACATAGCTCCAAGTCGATGGTCTACGTACATACCTACACACCCATGTGACCGCCATCACTATCATTCTCACAGATAGCCCGTACCTAGGTTCTATGATCTAGTGGTACAAATCAAAATCGCACCCGAAGGCTCCTCTAAGGCATGATTGTCCACAACGCGCAACCTTTGCTCGATAACAAGCAAGGTAGGTATGTCGTACACATAATAGTTCAATCAATAAGTATATACAAAACTTATTATATTCATTAGTTATTCACGCAACCTAAGTTCTCGAATTTATAAGTAGTCTTATCATCTCTACTACTCTCAATGCTATAAATGTACGACTTATCTCTCTATCGTATATACTCTTTAAGGCTTTCTGTCTTCCAAAAACATGACCTCATTCGAGAATTATTAAACACTTTCCTCTTTTGAATGAGGTAATTCTTGTTTAAATGAGGTCATTATTATTAGAATTATCGTTCGAATGAGGTCATTCATGTCGAGCACGTTTATTTCTGCATTCTCATAGTGGTATTAGAGCCTTCCACTCTTTTAGGTGGTATTAGAGGAAGTTATACCAAATTATCATGTGACCCTGATTTGCAAAGTACTTTTCCCGCAGATACAATCCCTTGCAAGTGGCATTAGAGCGGGCAACACTAATTTTATGTGTTAGATCCTTGTTTAGTGTTGTTTATGGTGGTTGTTTATTCATCTCTATTGCGGTTGATTTTTTTCTCTCTCGATGGATTCCTATAGTAATAACGACTTAAATCTTTTGAATTTGAAGTTTGCTAAAAGAATTAAAATTCTTGAAAAAGAAAATTCTCGTTTTAAATCCCCTACGGATCTTTTGCAAATGGTTCAAACTCAAAGGGATTTCTTTCATGAGAAACTTGTGGACATGGCACGAGATTTTAAAATTTTAATATTGTCCAAGAAAGAGAGAGAGAGAGAGAGAGAGGCCAGAGTGCGATTTTTAGAAAAATAATTGGAAGACTTTAAAAATTCTAGGGTTAATGTTTGTACCATTGAGGATGGTGTTTTGATTAATGATTTTAAGGCACGATAGAAGTATCTTATGGATATCTTTTCTTGTATTGAGGGGGAGGGACATAACCTTCTAGGAACGATTGAACATATAAAGAAGGACTCCCTACAATTGGAAGAGTCTAATGCTTTTCTTGAGTATAATATTTTAAACCTAAAAGATGATTTAAAAGACTCAAGTAGTTTTCGTAATGATGGTATTGGCTCCCATATTTTTAATACTTCCATTGTTAAAGAAAAGGCCATTGTTTCTTTTAAAGGTTTAACCAAATACAAGGACATTAGAAAAGGTCAATCCTTAGGGAACATTCCTCGTGTTTACACATATTCGCATTGTGGTAGGAAAGGTCACCTTAGGCATTTTTGTTATGATCTTTGAAGAAGTCCTAGGAAGTTAAAGTCTAGTGTTTACTTGACTCCCAAAACTCGACCCATTAAATATACACCTCTTTCGGTTAGGATACTAGTTTTGGTGGAGCTAGATATTAGACTAGTTGATTCTTGCATATGATGTTTCACTTGCTATATCTTATAAATGATTTCTTGAATTTTTTTATTTGTCATACTCTAGTTGTGCTTCATGATATAAGTTTGCAAGATTTATGACATGTGTATCTTTTGTATTATATTTTTCTTTGATTGAATCATATTGAAAAATACAAAAATATTTTATTTTTAAAAAATTTTGAAACCTATAAAAAGTTTTTTTGTTTTCTGTATTTTAGTTTTACACATTTAGTGTGGAATATTGGCGTGTTTGAATCCAATTCACTCCATAATTACTATGTGACTAGGACATTTGATTATGATTATAGATACGTATATTGATTTTAGCCATATTTGTATGGGATTGTATCGACATTGATTTGCATTATGGATTCGACTTTGTATATGCGTCCACACACACATGCACGAACTTGTTGGATTTTAACTTCACTATACATATTTGAGCCTAGTGAGATGTTCTCCCATTAATCTTGTCATCTACATATTTTGAGACTATGGATGATTTGTGCGTGTATGAAATGTTGACCGTGAGAATTTGTTTAATTAGTTTTGAAAAAAATTGAGTGTGCACGAGAAAGGGCTGCAAAAGACATGTTGACTTTGTGTGAAAGTCACTATTGAACGGAGCCAAAGAAAAATTGCCAAAAATGGTCCAACTCGGTTTATTTTGATTGATCATTGAAAAAGAAATAACTTCAAACAAATAAAGAAAGGAAAGTAAATAGAAAAATGATATCTATTTATCTTTTGATGGATTTTAGTTGAAGATAAACGTGTTTGCACAATGAATCCTAGTCATATTTATTTTGTCATGACTTTATTGATTTGTAGAATCATCAATAATCTAAGCTAGTGTGCATTATGCTTGTCTATTTCATTAAGTTCAAGTTTAATTGGCACTTGAGGCTAAATCTTAGTTTGATAATGTTTTGTGGTCAATTGAGAACTTCATTTGTATCTAGTTCACGCACGGTCATTCCATCCCACATGTTTGGACGAATTATTACCGTGCTAGTGTATAAAGCTTATTTTTTTGTGTCATATATTGTGGTCATCATACACATATATGTGTACCGGATTTTATTTGTTATATTTTTTCTTAAGTATATATGGTATTGTGTTGTATATGTAAAATTTCACACCTATTGAAAAAAATGAAAATTTTAAAAAATAGTTGGTTTCGATGGACTTTGAGATTACGATTACACGTGCTTGATTTATATCTTTGCGTGATGATATCTTATTTTTTAAGTGATGCTTCATATTTTGTGATTATATTTTATTCCTTTGTCTATAACAAATTACAAGGGAGTTTTTATGATTGTCTAAAACTCGATGCATCATGGGGTATATGTTTTTGTCTTATGTGTATAGGCACTTGAAGAGAAATTCAAGAAACACCGGATGAGGACAAATTTTTTGGAAGGGAAGAAGAAGAAGAAGAGGAAGAAGAAGAAAAAAAAGTTTGAAGACAAAGAGACTTATGCCATTACTTTCTAGGGTTAGGAAGGGTTAGATTTCTTTTGTCATTAATATAGTTTTGTTGATGTAATTCGGATTTTTGATAGGTTTGTTTGTTTTTGTATCGGAATAGCCAAAGGGGGGGATTTTTAAGAGAAAAATTTATGATACTGCTCACAGCATCTGCCTTATATTGTTTTAGGCTAGTTTGGCATATCCCGTTACAAACCGTCATAGAAAATCGACATCAATACATGAGACTTCCCGACATCCCAGAAAGGTATAGATAAATTTAGTGTTTAAATTAATTCACAAACTTTATTTTTGGGTGTTTATTTTTATTAAAAATGACCCAGGGTTTTTTATTTTTAAAAAGAAAAATATTTTTTTTAATTTTTAAACCTCCTTCAAACGAGATATTTATCTCGTAGAAACGAAAAGGGTATTTGGTTTGAAGGGTCGTTTGATGTTTTTATATAACGAGCATCGATCGAAGGTGTACTGTTTCGACTCGTTAGAAGGTTGTATGAAGCCTGTTCACATGAGAGTGTAATACCTCATAGCTTTGAAAGATTTTATTTTTAATTATCGGATTAGGATTAATTAATATAAATGGAGAAATTTATTTATAAATAATTCGAATTTAATTGAATAATTACTATCGTGACGAGAGTTAGTATTTATTGGGGAGAATTATGATGAATATTCCTTAGCGAGTAAATTAATATATGATTGTGTAAATATTAAAGTTGTTGTGAGTGAAAAATACGACAGTTATGGAAAATAAGTCGGGACGCGCTTGTCAGTCATGTCGGGACTAAATTATTAGAATAAAAAATAAAATATTTATAAGTCACTCATATGGTTGTTTTGAGTGTGCCGTTGAGTCCAAAAGAATGGAGATAGTAAAAAAAGTCTACCAGGGGGCTTAGTTTGGGTTTCGGGGCAGTTTTAGGCAGAACCGACACCCCGGAAGGGTATTTTGATAAATTATATTTTTGGAGTGAATTAAAGGATTAAAATTAGAGAAATAAAATATCTCCTATGTGGGTTTGATTAGGATATCCGCTGTGAGAAAAAAATTAGACACAAAGAGAGAAACAAACTAGAGAAAGAGGAAGAAAAATCTAACGAATAGCCACCACAAGTGCACCCTTTCCACCACCGTGACCACCATCGTGTAGATTGAAAAATGAGGGTTGCAACTATACAAACAACATCAAAGTATCTAACCATCTTTCGTAAGGAAAGTGTTTAAATCTTTCACTTTTAACATTAAATGTGTTCATGCAAGTGTAGGTAATGAAACCCCCTTGAATTATATGTAAATTTATGAGAAATTTAAGATTAAAGGATATATTGGGACTAAATGGATATAGAGATGGATTTTTCATGTAATTATATGAATAAACATAAATTTATGATGATAATTGATGATTTAAATCTGGGATTATAAGGTTTAATTTGAAACTTTATGAATTAGGGTTCCATGAAACTGAAATTAGGGATTTGGATTTAACGGTTAATTAATCATGAGTTGTTGCTTTTAGAATGTTAGAAATCATTATTTTATATGAAAAAGTGAAGTGGAATTGAATGGAGGGAGTTTGGGACTACTTTCTAGAGGTTTTGGGGTTGTTAATGGGTGAAAAACGTAGGAGGTGTTGGTTGGGGATGGAACTGCTCAATGTTGTTCAAACGAGACGAGAGCCAGTGTCACGCGATATATCATTCCAACGACATGTTATCTCGTTCAAACGAGATAGCTTCTGGTTCGAACGACAATTTCAAACTTGGGTAGCATATTTATTTAAAGTGATGTTCAGCAGTATAATTGGGATACAGGTTAGAATAGAATTAGTGGGTAATATAATAGGTATGATGCTTTATGATAATTGGAGCAACGAGCTATCTCTGAAAGTTACGAGCGAGAGAATATTCATAATCTTGTGTGTGTAATGGAAGTAGTAATGAGAGACATACTATGTATAAGTTAAAGACTCGGATTGTGTGTATACCTAATGAACTTGATAGGTTGCGTGAATGCCTATAATGATATTTATTTTGTGTATGACATACCCACCATACTTGCAATCACGTGAGGTTGTGGAAGCGGACAATCCTATCTTGAGGAGACTTCGGGGGGTATTTAACTGGTTCCTCAAAGCATGGAACCTAGGAATAGGCTATCTGAGAATGATAGTGATGACGGTCATATGGGCGCAGGTATTTGTGTAGCCCATAGACTTGGAACCATGTTCGCCTCCAATATGTGTGATTTGTAAATTTATGGTGTAATACCCCATAATTTTATTAATTTTTATTAAATGGATTAATTAATTTATATGAGAATTAATTGGATATTAATCCGGATTTAAATACTAATGAGACGCGAGTTGGTATATGACTATGATGATAATATTGAATATTATTGGGTATATATGGTAATATATGAGTATTGAAAGTATTAAAAATTGTCAAGAGTTAAATACGACAATTTGGGAAATTAAGTTGGGATGCGCGTGTCAGCCGCGTCAGAAATCAGTTTAATTAGATTTAAAAAGTAAATTATATTTTTATCAATCGTATGGTCATTTTGAGTGCGTCAAGGTGTCCGTAGGGGTCGAAATAGTCAGAAAATACTAGTCGAGGGTTTAATTTGGGTCCCGGGGCATTTTTAGGCCAAATCGGCAACCCATAAGGGTATTTCGGTAATTTTAAAAATATAGGAGTTAAGACCCACGAATTTTAGAGGTTAATTATATATTATTAGAGAGGCCACTGAGGTCATTATCAGCCAAAAACAATAGAAGTGGGCTACGGGAGTTAGAGAGAGGTTTCAAGGAGTTCCAAAACAAACCACCACCCACCACCCACAACCACCAATTGGGAAGGATTTGTGACCGAAATGAGGAGAAATTCAGTCTTTATTCACCAACAACAAATCAGAAGAACAAATCTAAGGCGAGTGATTTGGTTTCATTAGTTCAATGAATATTTCCTCCATGTTTAGTGTAGAAATTCATGATTGCCTTGAAAGATTTGATGAAAAATCCAATAAATTTAATGTAAAACTCTAAACTTTGGTTAGGAATTATATGTAAATCTGTTCTGGACGAATTCAGTACCCCAAATATAACTTTTGATGATTTAAAAATGAATTTAAGGGGAGATTTATCAATGTTCTTGAGGAAAATAGAAAACTAGGGTTTTGATTGAAGTTCTGATCCATATAATGCCAATGATTAATGATTAAAAGGTTTTGGAACGTTAACATTTATGTATTTTGGTTATATGATGAGACTATAACGTTAGTTTAGATTTTCATACCTTGTAATGGAGTTTTGGGACGAATTGTGGATTGAAAAATGAAGCAGGCCGTAGCCTATCTGGTGCGTTCGATCGATCGACGCTCCCAGTTCCGATCGATCGACCACATCGATCGATCGACACTCCAAGGTCGATCGATCGATCGACCTTCCCAAAATCAGTTATATTTTTCCTTTGTTGGATTTTAACAATATCGACCCTAGGGAAATATTGGTGGGGACTTTGTGAATACTCTTAGATTCAAGGAAGACCAGTTGGCATATTTGTGAGACTCGAATTATAATTAAAAGTCAAATTGGGAATTATATTAAACTTAATAAGTCTCGACGAGTGTGATACTATTTGAGATTGAGAATTGATGAGTAAGTCCTAGATAGTTGGACAATATAAGGTTAATGGCAGAAATGAGGACCTTAGGAATAGTGAATTTAAACGTGGGGATAATAGGAGACTTGGTAACCTTTGTGGGTTAGGCTTTAGGTACTTGAAACTACGACGTGAGATGTGTCGGCGGTCTGTATTATATATCATTCTGAGACTTAAAGACGTACAAATTGGAATAACGGTATAGGAATGTAGAATATACCTTATTTAATATTTTAAGATATCTAAGTTGTGTTATTGCTTAGTATATGAACTTATGTGTATCCATACTTGCTATCACAGGAGGTCGGCTTTCGAACTGGGCCATCTAATCCTTGTGTGCCTATGAGGGGATTTGTATTGGTACCTTAAGGACATAGGGCTGTGAATTCCTTATTTGTGAGTTAATAAGTCAGCTGACCATGGGAGCAAAGGTATGTGCGTGACCCATGGGTATGTGAACTATGTTCTCCTCCCTTATGTGTGATTTTTTCTTATTGAGACGGTTCCTGAGAAATTCGGAACACGTGGTCCTTATGTACGTGATGTACCGAGATTGAATAGCAGAGTATGTGTGCACCGCAACATAGCCTAGGGGTTCCCTAATTGTATATTTATGATGATATTAATGTACTTGTAATTGAAATGGACTCTTTATTCTAGTGTAAGTGTCAATACTTGTAACATTGTAGTGGAGTTAAAATGCAAATTTTACATAATAATTATTGTAAGGAAATCTGAGAAATAAAAAGTATGACATGCACAGGTTATATTAGAATGTCTTGTTTTGATTCATATTACTACGTAAGGTCAGGTTGTGATTTAACTAGTTAGTTAGCGGCATAACTAAGATGGGTTACGGATACATTAGATGTGCACAACTAGTTGAGAGCTGAGGAACTCATGTGAGTGCATGCAACTAACATGTATTTTATATTCACTGTTTAATGTTATTAAACACTTGCTATATTTTAAACTATTTTCACATCGTGCTTTGACTCGTTTTCTTCCAAATCTATTTTCTTGTAAAAACCTTTTAGGTGCCCAGCAACAGGTACGCCAAGCATAGGAGTTCCATTCCAGTGACGTGCTATAGCTGTTGTGGAAGTTACAGGACCTCGATAGTAGACACCTCCACTATCTAGATTGACTCCATTTCAGATTTCTTCAGTTGTTAGGGCATGTCGCCCCACTTCTTTTAGAGACAGTTTTATCATATTCAGTTTATTTCAGTGTTGGAGTTAATTAATTAATTATTCAGACTTTGTATTTGGTTTTATTCAGTATTTGGATTATTCAGATAAGTGTTCCTCCAGACTCATTTTTATTCCATTATTATTCTATTACGACTGTGATGTGATTGTATTACCTTTAGCTCATAATTTAATTGGTTGCATGTTAATCTAAGTAAATTAAAAATGACATCTCACTTTTTAAAATATTAGGTGGCTAGTAATTGTTTAAATAAACGCTTTCGACAGTGATGCTATGAACTGAACCAACTTGACATTTTGTATTAATTTGAATAAATGAGTAACTACCCGGTATTTAATTAGTCGGGGTGTCACATATGGTTCATGGGAGATTCCGAACCCATTGTCCTTATTCAGTGCGAGACGTATTGGGACTTGATAGCAGAGTATGAGGGCACAGTAGTTTAGTCTAGAGGTGCCTTTTTAGTATATATAATATATAGTGATGTGGGTGTGTGTGGGTGTGTGTATATATATATATATATAGTGATACTTGATGTGTGAAAGTCCGTGGATAAAATATATAATGATGAAAGTCTCTAAATAACTTAAATAAGTGAGAATTTAACGTGATTTATAAATACTTCCCAAGTTGAGATAACATTCGTGAAAACATTTAATATAGTGTTGTATGGAAAATGTGGGTTGGTTTTGCGGGTAGTGATTAGAAGGATTTTTCTCTATAGTCTAGCTAGAGGATAGAATAATTAATTGGTTTAGAGGTGCGTTAGGCGTGCACATTAGTTGAGACGTGACAATCTCAAGTGAGAGTTTAAAAGCTAACATGTGCATACTATTTGCTTTACTGCAATATCTAAATACTTGATAAAAAATTTAACTGTTTTACACTCGTCCTCTCACCCGTCTCTTGAAAATATTTTCTCTTTTGTGAAATTATTTTAGGTGCCCATCCACAGGGACACCAAGAATAGGAGTTCCATTCATTTGATGTGTTGTAGCTGCTATGGAAGTTACGTGACCTCGGTAGTAGACGCCTCCATATTTATGATTTCTTCATTGCGATCTATTTACTTCTTTTAGGGCATGTTGCCCCTTTCTATTACACATTTAGAGGTTTATGGATTTATTTATTTACTCAGTTCAGTGGTTGGATTATTTCGATTGGATTATTTTACTTGATACTTAGACTCGATGTGTTTACTCGAGTTGCATTTAATATTTTAGTCATTTGCTTGGTTTGGATGGTGACTATTAATTTTTCGTTAATTTGGTATTATATTAATTAAAAGATAAAATTTGGACATCAACCTTTTTAAATATCAGGTGGTTTGTATTTTAATAAAAAAAATTCGATTGTGATGCATATTCTGAACTAACTAGATATTCTGATTTAATTTAATAAAGGAATGGTCACCCGATATTTATTTAGGCGGGGTGTCACAGGTTGTATCAAAGCATCAGGTTCCAGAGTCTTTAGGATCTGTGCGACTTATTATACTTTTACCGTTGCCTTTTTATTTGATATAGAGCCCTATGTTTAGGATTGTTGATTCCTTTGGTGAGATTTTGTTCTCTTGCTATAATGTATGTATTAGTGAATCTTATTTGCGTTCGGGAATGTTCCTATGTCGAACAATGAAGTGTGATAGGCGAGGGCCATTGGGAGGACAGTAGGAGGCAGAGCTCAGTTGAGGTTGTAAATTACTTTCGAGGATGATGACCGTAGTCGAGGTCACCCCTATTATGGCGCGAGAAGTTAGGACTGTAAAGACTGCTAGGGTGCAACATATAATTTTCAAGTATTTCTATAGTAGGAAGTGGTGCCAAGTTAGACTCACCCAGCGTGGTTGAAATGGGAGAGACCCAGACAGAACTTTGAAGAGGGTCATCAGTGGAATTCTAGAAGTGCAGAGATTGTGTGTGTTAGCCAACAAAATTTAAATATCCAAAGGCTTGGGAAAATGGCGGAGAGTGGTTAACCGGAAGTGAAAATTTGGGGTAAAAAATTGTCTTGGTTCGTAGGAGCAAAGTTATAATGGTGAGAGTCAACCACCACATTTAGAAGTGGAATGTTGTATCAATGAAAGGATCTTAGGTACGATTTGACCATAAATTCCTTCATCATACATTCAGGATAAGACGTGAACGTTGTTCTGAACTCATCATATCATGGTCGGACAGAGGTCCATCTATGAAAAATGAATTTAATTAATTATTGAATTTCGCACCGGATGAAGTAGGTACAATGGAGAAGAGGATTTTAAATGGGAAATTTCCTCGTAAGAAGAGTTGTCAACACTTAAGGGGAATTCTACTTAGACGGTCGATGCAGATGGTGATAATGTCGCGTTTGGTCAATAAAGATGTTAGCACTTCATTTGTGTTGGGATCTAAAACAATTGAAAAATTTAGTTGCAGAGTAAGACTAGGTAAAACATTATTAGTGAAGCACCACAAGGGGGAGACCCATCGGGGGACCCATTTAAGTGATTCGGATAGCGAAATTCTTACAAAGTGATGGTTAATTCAGTCAGGGCTATTGAGGCTAGCAGTGCATTTTTTAGCATCAAGAGAACTAAGGGAACAGTGGGGGTAGCCATCAGAGTTAAGGCTACCAGATTCCGATAAAAGGGAAACCTTAATATGGTCATTATGGACGGGAATAAGTTAATTATACATAGAAGTATTTTAGTGGAGAGTAGGACCTCATGCATTAGTTTTTCCCAGAGCGAGTAAAGGAACAAGAGTATGGTGCCTAGTGAGGGAAATGATTAAAGTAGTTTTTGTCTTTGTTCGGACAAGAGTGTTATGTCCGGGAACCCTTTGAGCAGCCAGGGTGATTCGTAAGGTAGAAAAAATGAACTTTGTCCTTGGAAGAGGAGGTATGTCTTATTTGACTCAAATGAGTCACGGTACTTTGATTTACGCTAGATTCACATGTGAGATGAGTTTAGTGCATGTATCGATAACCTTATTATTATGTGTGTGTTTACCTCGGTATAATAGGGTTATATCTGGTGTCACCGCGGGCGAGCGAGTTTATTGATAGTGGTATATATTTTATTGAGATTACTCATTTTGGTGACATGTTATACAAGTATTACATTATCATGGATAAGGATTTATAGAAATGGTTAGGATGGTAGTGGGTAGTTATTGTAAGGCTATCGGGGTTTCTTCTCTAGGGCAGGATGTGTTGTTTTGGTGATGCCTCATTTGCAAGAAGGTCAAGGTCACATCTATATTATCTAGTTATAGGGACTTTTGAGGGTATAGTTGCCTCAAAATATTTCATCCAGGTTTGTATGGACTTTATTGATATGATTCAAGGTGTATTAGGATTCCTATCGAGCGGAGAGATTTAGCTTGTTATCATGTTTAGAGATGCGGACTTGGTGATAGGAGGAGCGCATTGTTATATCACTCCTTTAGAGACGTGGGAGTTAAGATTTATAATTATATGTCTGAGGACGAGAATTTGAGAGTCCCGATTGTGTTTTAGGTTTATGGAATTTTATTGCCATTAATGTTGAGTGATAGTGCATTTGAGGGGGAAGTTCCTTGTGTAAATCTAATTGCGGGAGGAGATATAGCTTTTATATCAAGAGACAGGAATTTAGGGGTACATATTATGGATTGAGGGACTAATGGATTTCAATGAATGACAATGCTACGTAGTAGCGTAATAGGGGGCTTCCTTGTTTGGATTTTGCTTTGCGAGACATCCCACACATGAAACTTAGCATCAGGTTGGAAGTAGGGAGATGTTTGGTCATTAGTCCATGAGTCTAGTACCTCGATCATTATAGAAGTATGTAGTTATAATTGTAAGTTAGAAGTTACATTATGATATAAGGCCAGTAGAGCTGGTTGTGTAATAAGGAAACACTGGAAATTTTATTTATCATCATGAGCTCAAAGGTGTAATGATGATAAGGAGAATTTAAAATTTTAATTTATGGGGTTATTGAGGATACCTAAGGGTTATAACCACGTTGTGAATACAGGGGAAATAAATAATTGGGTGTTCTCTGTGAAGCGTATGTGATGTTAACGCAAGTATGCGCAGTTTATAGGGTGTGTGGGTGCCCTGAATAGTTGATATCAGAATCGTACGAATTAAAAGGACATGGCAATGGATGTTTGAAATATATGCATGTGGGGCTGACATAACGAATTAGAACTAGTAGAGTGGATTAAGCGTCGTGTGAGAAGGGAGATAATCCATATATATGTGTGTGCGAACCGATTATCACACCCAAATTTGGTGGAAATGATGTGAGAAGCCATCTAAAAAGGGATATATCCTAAGAAGAGGAAAACTTAACTATAATGGAAATTTGGAGTGAAGTCCTACCCAGTTGAACGTTGAGAGTGACTTGCCCATAAATAAAATGATGATGTCAATAAGGTATAAAGAGTCCAGAAGTGGACATCGGGGCGAAAAGTGCACGGGTCAAAACTTTTGGTTTTCCCTAAGGGAAGGAGGGGAATATTAAGTACCGATTTATGTGAAGACGCTATGAGTGGGAGTCAATTTTGAGCGGGCATAGTGAGTAGTCTCCGCGTGTACCACTCACAGCTAGAAATATGTTGGAGAAATATGATCAACCAGAAAACTTTGTATCAAGCCAATGATTCTACTAATGGAAGGGGGTAGTCAAGGTGGTAATTTTTGTTAATGGGCTGCCAACCTCAAGACAAGGTCATGATTTCCTTCGAATGTGTGGAACAAGTTGACCAAAAAGTAAGTAATTGTTATTCCTTTGGGGTGAGTTACTCTGTCAGACAGTGTCCCCCCAATCTTTCTTTGAAAAGAAGGATCGCTCCATTTCGTGGTTCTTCCAAGTATTGTTGCTAACCAGGATGAGATCTTTGAACCCCACCTCCAATATGGGATTTCAGGAAGCAATTGAGATGTCGTTTTGTTTTGAGCAGGTCGTATCACCAATAGCCCGAAGAGTAATCGAAAGGTGATTTACAACTAGTGAAGGTTTAAATGTGACTTTAGAATCACTGTGATTATTGCATTCCCACAACTGATGTAACTGGTAAGTGAAGTATGGTATGGTAATAGGGAGAAAATATTACCTAATGGTAGAGTTGTGTGTAAACACTCGTGCCTATTTTTTTGAACAAGGTGTTTATTACGGTTTTGTGTGGAAAAACCTTAACCATTCTCCCTCTCGTTGTTTAGAGGTGAGCAGATAATAATTTTTTTTGGATTGGTTGAGAGTTAGAATCCGATGGCTAAAGTGGAATAACCACAAACGGTCTTGTGTGGTTTTTTACTGTCATAAGAGTTATGTCTCTAGGAACTGAGATTTAAAGGATTGACAAGAGTGGTCAGCGGTTCATATGGTTTCTCTCAGGATGGGAGTTTTATTGTTAGATGAATAAGGGAAGTTGGCATGTCGTGATGTGAGGCCTTCCAATAATATTGAGATAATAGGGCCAATGATGTATAGGCTCATCATATTCAAATGTCGTCGGTAGGAGAACAGTGTGAGGTGCCGTTATTGAGATATGACTTATAACTAATATAGAATTTCAGTATCTGGATAGTTAAACAAGCTTGCTATGAAGTTGGGACTATACTGATCGAGCTTTACCTTTAAGTTGGTTTTGAATACTGGAGGATACAGTGTTGTAAGATCCTCAGTATTAGTAGCGGTTGTGTGTGAATTTCGAGATGAAATTCCATTATTAGGGGGGAAGTATGGAACACCCCGTATTTTTGAAAGATTTTATTTTTAATTATGGGATTAGGATTAATTAATTTAAATGGAGAAATTTATTTATAATTAATCCAGGTTTAATTAAATAATTACTAGCGTGACGAGAGTTAGTATTTATTGGTGAGAATTATGATGATATTAATTAGTGTGTAAAGAACTATATGATTGTGTAAATATTAAAGTTATCGTGAGTGAAAAATACGACAGTTATGGAAATTAAGTCAGGACGGGTGTGCTAGTCATGTCGGGACTAAATTAATGGAAAAAATAGTAAAATATTTATAGGTCGCTCATATGGTCATTTCGATTTCACCATTGAGTCCGAAAGGGTCGAGATATTCAAAAAAGTCTGCCCGGGGGCTTTATTTGGGTTCCGGGGCAGGTTTAGGTCGAACCGGCACCCCGGAAGGGTATTTTCGTAAATTGTATTTTAGGAGTAAATTAAAGGAAGAAAATTAGAGAAATAAAATATCTCCTATGTGGGTTAGATTAGGTTATATTCCATGAGAAAAAAATTAGGCACAGAGAGAGACTAAAAAGAACGAAATAGGAAGAAAAATCCAAGGAAGAGCCACCACAAGTGCACCTTTTCCACCACCGTGACTACCATCGCGTAGATCAAAAAATGAGGGTCGCACTATACCGACAACATCAAAAGATCATACCATCTTTCGTAAGGCAGGTGTTTAAATCTTTCTCTTTTTGCATTAAATGTATTCATGCTAGTGTAGCTAATGAAACCCCCTTGAATCGCATGTACATTGATGATAAATTTATTATTAAAGGATATATTGGGGGCTAAATTGTCATAGAGATGGATTGTCGATGTAATTAGATGAATAGCCATGAATTTATGATGATAATTGATGATTTAAATCTAGGATTAGAAGGTTTAATTTGAAACTTTGTGAATTAGGTTTCTATGAAACTGAAATTGGGGATTTTTAATTTAAAGGTTAATTAATCATGAGTTTATGCTTATAGATTGTTAGAAATCATTCTTTTATGTGCAAAAGTGAATTGGAATTGAATGGAGGGAGTTTGGGACTGATTTATAGAGGTTGTAGGGCTGTTTATGGGAGAAAAATGTAGTAGGTGCTGGTTGCGGATGGCACTGCTCAATATCATTCAAACAAGATTGAGTTTGGCTCGAACGAGAACTAGTGTCGCGCGATATGTCGTTCTAATGACATGCTATCTCGTTCAAATGAGATAGCTTCTGGTTCGAACGATAGTTCTAGTTCCTGGGAAATTTCTTATGTTTCAAACCTAGGTAGCATGTTTATTTAAAGTGATGTTCAGCAATATATTTGGGATTCAAGTTATAACAGAATTAGTTGGTAATATAATAGGTATGATGCTTTATGATAATTTGAGTGACGAGCTATCTCTGAAAGTTACGACCGAGAGAGTATTCGTAATCTAGTGTGTGTAGTGGAAGTAGTAATGAGACACAAAATATGTGTAAGTTAAAGATTCGGGTTGTGTGTATACCTAATGAACTTGATAGGTTGGGTGAATGCCTATAATGATATTTATTCTTTGTATGCCATACCTACCATACTTGTTATCATGGGAGGTTATGGAAGGGGACATTCCTATCTTGAGGACGCTTCGAGGGGATATTTGACTGGTACCTCAGAGCATGGAACCTAGGTACGAGCTACCTGAGAATGATAGTGATGACGATCATATGGGTGCGCAAGTATGTGCGTAGCCCATAGACTTGGAACCATGTTCGCCTCCAATATATGTGATTTGTAAATTTATGGTTCGTGGGAGATTTCGAACCCATTGTCCTTATTTAGTGCGAGATGCACCGAAACTTGATAGCAGAGTATGAGGGCACTGTAGCTGAGTCTAGAGGTGTATATATATATATATATATATATATATATATATATATATATATAGATAGATAGATAGATAGATAGATAGATTGATATACCTATAGTGATACTTGATGTGTGAAAGTATGTGGATATAATATATAATGATGAAAGTCTCTGAATAACTTAAGTATGCAATCACTTAACGTGATTTATAAATACTTCCCAATTTTAGATAACATTCGTGAAAACATTTAATATAGTGTTGTATGGAAAATGCGGGTTGGTTTTGCGGGTAGTGATTAAAAGGATTTTTGTCTATTGTCTAGCTAGAATTAATGGGTTTAGAGGTGTGTTAGGTGTGCACATTACTTGAGAGGCGAGAATCACAAGTGAGAGTTCAAAAAGCTAACATGCGCATACTATTTGCTTTACGGCAACATTTAAATACTTGCTAAAAAATTTAAATGTTTTACACCTGGGATCTGACCCGTCTCTTACAAATCACTTCTCTTTTTGTCAAATTATTTTAGGTACCCAGCCATAGGGAGACCAAGCATAGGAGTTCCATTCATTTGACGTGATGTAGCTGCTGTGGAAGTAACAAAACCTCGGTAGTAGACGCCTCTATATTTACCATTTCTTCATTCTGAGCTATTTACTTCGTTTAGGGCATGTTGCCTCTTTCTATTAGACAATCAGAGGTTTATGGATTTATTTATTTACTCAGTTCAGTGCTTGGATGATTTTGATTGGATTATTGTACTCGATACTTATACTGGATATGTTTACTCTAGTTGCATTTATTATTTCAGTCATTTCCTTTCATGTGAGTTTGGTTTGGATGGTGAGTGTTAATTATTCGTTAATTTGTTTTTATATTAATTAATAGATAAAATTTGGACATCAACCTTTTTAAATATTAGGTGGTTAGTATTTTAATAAAAGTTTTCGACGGTGATGCAAATTCTGAACCAACTAGATATTCTGATTTAATTTAATAAAGGACTGATCACTCGGTATTTAATTAGGCGGGGTGTCGTAGAGAGTCTGTTTCGTTCTAATGGGTTGCTTTTCTCATTCAAACGAGCCTCATTTTTTTTCGAACGAGTCTCCGCATTGAAATTTGTGAATGCCCTATAAATACCTATTTTGTGTTTCTATTTTTTTAAGACTTTTGCAAAATCATTTTCGGAATATATTTTACAAAAGTTATTATTTGGTTAGTGTATTAAAACACATTTAATTCATAACACACATCGTGAAAATCATTTTTATGAATTCGTTTAAACCCTAAAAAGTTTCTTGTATTCTATATATACCTTTATGGAGAACGCAAGACCATAGCTGACCATTGTGATTCTCAAGGGAACTCACTGTTACTAGCATGTTATACTTATGGTGATTAGCAAGTAGTCTGTAAGTTGACTGTCTTGTTATATTTCTAAAATGTTGAATATAGGTTTTGCCCGAAAATGAATTTTCTTGAAACTTTGCATTTGTTGAACGCTTAATTTACTTTATCTGTTTTATTACATAGATGTATGTGTAGGAAAAAAAGATAAAGTTAATTAAGATAAATTTTGGATTTTTTTTTAACAATCCTTGTCCAGCACATTTATTTCTGCGTTCTCATTGAGGGAGAAGGAAACCTTATAAACACAAAAATCACCTAAGATAAATTATTTTAGAATGAGTAAAAAGGCTCTACACAGGAAGGAAAAAATCACAAATTATAGAGTTTTGAATTCCTAAATACGGTCGTACGGATGGTTAAGTTTAACCATTTGCATGCTAGAAACCAATGTGACATTCCAGCATAGCTCGTGCGCATGGTCATAAAAACGACACGCTGGGACGACCAAGCATAAAAACCCTTCCAAAGATATTTTTCATAAAATATTTTTCATGTCAATACACTTACTCAAAATACAAATACGAAACTTAAAAAAAGTTTTTTGTAAAATAGTTTTAAGAAGTCTCTCTCAATTTTCAAAATGAGTGAGTGTGTGCAATTGGCAAAAATTAAACAAAAACTTCCGTAAAAGGATATATTCTTCTTTTTTATCAACTGAAGGCTTTAAGGAGTGACATTCATGGTCTTCAATTCTTAAAGGCTCAATTTATATTCAAGATCGTCCCTCATTAATAACGAATCAAATAGATGAGGGTCGATAAACTCAATATTTTGACACATGAGATGGACATTCTAATTATATTAGAAATGTTTACATTTTGAGTAAAGGTTTTCTCACACCTATAACCTCAAAGCATCTACAAGGAATAATGACTACGCATTCACACCAGTCGTATGGATGTATACCTTAGTCTATATGGAACGATCACCCCATGAATCACATCTAGGTACAATGGGTATTTTAAGCATGCAGTATTCGAGGTAATGATGATAAAGGTAATTCCCATCTCTATCTACCGGGGTGCCGGTGCAGTCTCCATTGTATGAGCCCGATAAAGATATTTAATGAGTACACACAAATAGTATTTGCACATAATACATAAAAAAGTAATCCTAATCACATAAAGAATACAAGTTTTAAATACAGATTTACTAACTTAATTAGTCTCTCTTAATTAATAATAAAATATCTAAATTGTCTCCATGTTCTAGAATCTAACTAAATCATCCGTAGACCAACCCTTGTCCAAACACAGGGAATTGATCGACCAAATCATAAGGTCGATCGATTGACCTGCCCTATATGCACATCCTAATTCCCCATTACGGGATTCAACCCCAAAAAACCACCACTAATGAAATTTCCATGAGCTTAAATCACATTGAAACCCAACTTCATATATAAGTGTTCCCACATCAAACCTAAACTACAACTATGGTTTTCATATGGTTTCCACATGAATTAAGGGGACCATTTCAAATACATGAACCCTAGATTTTTATCTCTAGTCAACTACTTTCATATTTGTTATCAATTCATCCAGTTAACAAGGGTATTTTGGTTGATTTTAAATGTATAACATCTTCCTAATAATTATGCATCAATCTCGTCTCAGATTCATAAGGATTTCAACGAATTTAATATTATCTCAAGAACATAAATAGTAATTTAAAGTATCTATTTAATTTAATTATGAATTTTTTTATATGATTTTAAAAATTAGATTTCACTACAATTATGTTTTGATTCCAATGAATAATCATATTATAACACAAAAATAATTATATTCAAATACTGAGTAAACTTCCCTAAATTCCAATTAGGATGAAATCCAAGCTCAATTGTTCCAAATCCTTTTTTCAAATGTGTTAAAATGAATTAGGTTTAACATAATGACCTTTTCAATATGCTAATTTTGAAATTAGATTTAGGCCCCATATGGACCTCAACCTAGTGGGTACAAATACCTCTATAAGTAGCCCAAAACCTAGCTCAAGTCATGTATCAACCCATTACCTAAAAATCATTAATTTATGTCTTAATCGGATAATCTAGATCCCCAAACGTCATCCCAAAGTACCAAATCAACATCTTAATACTCTAACCGATACGAGTCTTAATAACCGTTATTAAAGAATTACTTATTCATTGCATGTATTAAGTCCGATTTCGATTTCGAATAATATAGTCATAACGCATATGGAAATATAAATAGTGACATAACATGTCATTACATGCACATATAATAATAAATAATAAATTTCACCATTTAATTAATGCATTAAAATTATGGGGGATTACAATTTGTTTCTAAACTTAAAAATCTTGCCAATTAGGTGCAGGATTTAATATATCTCATTTTTTGTGAGAAATGTAAAATTCATAATTAAAAAAGGCTTTCATTTCTTTATCAAATTGTGTTAGAGATATTTTGATTTATTAATTAAAATTTCATGAGTCTTAATGACCTAACTACTAAGAAATTTACTAATTTCTTAGAAAAAAATAGTGGAGAAAATTCAAAATCTTGAGCACATTTTCTAAGGAAGTCATAATATTTCTCAAATGATTTAATAATAAATTTATTTTTCTAGTACCTAAAATAAAACACTCTCATTATTTATATATGAAGACAATACCTAAAATTAAACACCCTCCTTATTTATACATCAAGACAAATAAAACAATTAACGAAGATATACGACTAGGGTTTTAAATAGATTTTTGAAAATCCGAGTCCGTATGCTATTTGAATTTGTTTTTTATTGATATATATCCAAATTGAAATTCGAAAGAGTGGATTTGGAAACAACTTTTAAATATCCGGAAGAAATGGATATGGATATTGGTATGGATACCAAGGTATCCATCACAGATAATTCATATCCTAAGCGGATTATCGGTATATACGGATATCGAATCTGGATATCCATATCCCTAATACTCTATATTATCTATTATATACACAAAGACACACGTGCACACACATACAAACACACACACACACAAACACATTTGCAATTTGATTTTGTGGATGAGTTTTTTAGAAACAATATAAACCATTAACTATATATGTATGAACATAATAAAGAAAATATATCCATTTGTCTATTGTCTTTATAACTCTCTTACACATTATGTATCTAAGATACATTGGTAATCTTATTATCCAAACTCACTATAACTTTGTATATTGTCCAACTCAGTTGACATATTTATAACAACTCTTAGATAATGGTCTTTCTAATGTAAATTAGTTGAATTTCAATATTTCTTCCATTATGTATCTGCAAAAATAATTTTACAAACACTCGTTGACCCAATATGATTTGTTTTTAGGTTAATGAAAGGTCATTAAGTACACATTAAATGTTAGCACTTGTTTTAAAGCCTCGTAGATTTTGATGCTCTATTTTTTATAGTCATATTTAATAAAACATTCATCGTATGTTGTGTAAAAAACTATTTTTGTTAAGATAAAGTCGATTTTGAAATCAATATTTGATAAGAAAAATGTTTGTATATTAGATAACACAAATGGGTACGAATATTATTCGAATCCGAGATATACAAAAGGATATGGATAAGGATAGTTTTCTATACTATCCACGTGGATACGAAAAAGGATATCGATAGTGAACTTACAAACAGATACGGATAATGAATAGCATGGTATCTGCTCATTATCCATCCGTTTTACACTCCTACATACAACTAGTGTTCTTTTAGTAGATTATTTCATCTTCTCCAATTACGAATATGCATTAATCGCATTGTTTCTTCTCCAAATATGAGTCTTATAATAAAAAATATCCTAATGGAACTAGCTTACTTGTAAATACTGAATAATCACATTGTTTGGGTATAACTATTTTCAAATTTCAATCTTTCATTATATATTTAATTCTAGAAGGTTAGTGGAGAGAGTGGAAAATCTCATGATTCCCATGGAAGGAAAATCCAATATTTTCAAATTCTAGATAAAAGTTTCTTATCATAAAAGCGTAGTTATGTTATCTTGTATTTATATCGAGCAGTCGATGATGAACACATGGATTCATGGAGAGAAGTGTAGCATTCATGAACAAATATATTTGTAATTCTGCCTTAACTATAGATCTTGGGAATAATTGTGACAATATAAACCTACCTATTATGAAACCTCTATATATTAGATTAAATCGTGACCATGTGGTTTTGATAGGCCTAGTGGTTATCGTATTTTGGCCATAGATTGTTTCATTTAGTCATAGGCCTCTTGATTACTAAGAACTTTGGATTAGACATGATGTTCTTTATAAACATTATAGTACATTGGAGACTTTTGGTTGAGGTCTCAATCGCTGCTGAAAATTTTTCATTCTAGAAAACATATGTACAGATTGATGACCTGGTTCATGAAAAAGGTAAATTATTGAATTCAATAAACTTTCGATTCCAATTCCAAATTTTAAACTTAAATAAATTAATTACAAAGGAGCAATTAAACTAATTTTAGTTCAAAAAGGTTTAAACAATATTTTTGTGATTTTCACTCCATTTTATTTTTCCTAAATACTACTAAATGAGCATGTAATATTTAATAAATAAAGATAAATAAACAATCACTTAACACCGCAATGTACGATGAAAACCCACAATGAGAAAAGCATCGTATGGGTCCACTGTCATACCAGATTTATATAAGGATAATAAAGAGAATTACTCACTCAATCGACTCCTTTTAAGACAGATGCAATCTTCCCTCCTTATACCTTCTTCACACCAACCATCGGAATCAACTAACAACACACATCGCAATCTAACTAAGTCTTGGTATGCACCGATATCGACTAGGCTCCATCAATATGCAACAAATAATCCACATTGCCAAAAATACTCAAACTAAGAAGAGTAAATGATCTTGAGGATTTGAAACACGAGATCTTCACATAAGCATATTATCTTGATTATTGGATGTCACGAACAAGGTAAAAGGGTGTATTTAGTCTTAAAACATTTTTTTCGCAAAAGCTCGTACGAAGTTAACCCTAACTGCCCATATTTATATTTAAAATATGAAAAATTATTGGCAAAATAATGAGACACGTATTCCAATTTCGTTTAAATGAATTAAATGTTTCGTTCGAACAAAATTTACTTCTTATTGGAATAATACCAAGTTGTTTGAACGAGCTTTGAGAGAGCATATAATTGCAATTTGTAAAGTTTAACTATAAGGTCTTGTTTGATCCTCGTTCAAAACAAAAGATAATATCATTTGAACAAGGATGTAAACTCGTTGGAACGAGATGACACATCTCATTATAAAATAAAACTCAATCTCATTTGAATGACTTAAAACCCAAAAAAAATCTTTAAAAAACTTATTTGAAAAATAACAACAAAAGCAGCCAATGAAATCTAGGTGTCAATGTAATAAAAGTTTTATACTTTTTTCAAACATACCATAAATGAAGATATAAACTCAGGAAGGATTTGATGTCGTTTATCCACGACAACCTCGGGGGTTCAATTCATAGGGTTAAAGATGCAAACCCAAACAACCTAACTTATGACTTTAACTCTTATGTTTATCGGAATAAATCTAATAATATATTTTTTTTACTCCACGTTACAATCATTAAAAAAATTATCCTTAAAAATCTCCCCCTTTTGGCTACTCTAGGACAAAGTCGAACACAAAAAATAGTTGGTCGAGATCAAATTCCTAATCCCCAATCCCAAAAAGGAAAATAGACACACAAACAATTGACTGACACTGTCTTATAAAAAGCGTTGCTCTTCGAAAGATTTGTCACGTTGAAGCTTATACCTGCATATTTAAAACATATTTCAAATCCATAAATAATAAAAAATAAAATAATGGTGGGAGTAAAAAATCCCAACATATGAAATCCCCTCCCCACCAAATCTAATCATCTCCCCCTTTTTGTTCAAAAATAGACAAAGGAAAGGAGCATAACATGAATCAAATGTGAATAATCATATCATTCAAAGTTAAGTGAAATAAAAATAACAAACGTATGGCAACACAATGACAAATAATCCTAAAGATGAATTAGTGAAGATCGTGGATTAAATGAAATCGAAGACTCGAACAAAAAACCTATATACACAAAAAAATAAAAAGCAATACATACACACACACACACACACACACTTATGTGAGTGTGAAATACCACATAATATACATAAAATAAGCTTTCCACACTCGCATGGAATAAATCTGTATCTAAAGCAGCATGGCATGGAGTAAAGGGGTGGGAATAAGATCCAAAAGAAATATGCCAAAACTCTCAAGATAGTCCAAGGAGTTATAATTTGATAGTCTAAATTTATTAAACATAGATTTGGCCTCATGTGACAAATAAAAGAGAACTCCAACGGATAAAACAGACTAAATGTACTTAAGCCTAGAAAATATTGATGATTCAAATCAATAGTGTAGACACCCCATTATAATACCCCCTAACTTATCCTAAGGTCCCTAGCACCTCCCTTCATCATTTCAAACCCAAGTCATGCCCCAGGTACTGACCTAAAGACCATCGGGCACACCCAGGCTCCAGTTGACCAAATGTCAAACTATTCACCTTGAACGGGACTGAATGAATCTTCGAAGGGCACTGAAACCCTTTTCCAAAGGTCCATCCCGTGCGCGATTCTGACTTACCATACAGACAAATGACTTGTTTTCCCTCGAAACTCGATCAGGAGGTCACCGGATGCTCTCAGGCTCCGTTTGACAAAAGTCAACTCTTTAGATTGACTGAGACTGAATGAATATTTAAAGGTAACTGAACCCCCTTTCAAACAATCAGCCCCTGCGTGATTCTGACTTACAGTACGGACGAACGATTTGTTTTACTCCGAAAGGTCACCGAGCGCTTCAAGGCCTCGGATGACCAAAGTTAACTCCCCAAACTTATTCAAGATCTTTGGAATGTCGAAGTAAATCTCCTAACCTTTCCAAAGGTCCACCCCGTTCGTGATTCTGACTTACCATGCGGACGAATGATCCGTTTGCGTCCCCCAATTCCCTGTCAAAAGGACAGACGAACGCTTTCGAGTCACATTTGACCCAAAGTCAACTCCTAGACCTAGGATCAGTCCATAATTTTGAAGGTATCTGAAGTACCTTTCCAACGGTTTTCCCCGTGCACGATTCGGATCAATGGTTTGCGCTCTATGACCAATTTTTCGAAGGAACCTGAAAGAGACTGCCAAACGGCAGGTTCCAAACCCCGCCTATCGGTAGTGTTCCTAAACACACCTGCCGATTGGTAGGACCAGGGTTATGCATATCGACAATGTCCTAAGCCTATAAAAAGGAAGGCCTGACATCATTTCTAAAAGGAGAGAAAAATCAGAGATCCATCCCTCTCAGCAAGCTCAAAAAACCCCTCTCGAAGTCAGCGTGATTTTCACATCAAGATACCTTTCCAACCTTCACCTTTTCCATCAAACTTGGTGAATTAAGTACCCTCCATCATCATCCAAGTGCAAGAGCTTCTCTCCAACACTCAAGATCTTCAAGAAGGTCCAACTCTCTCCACTCTCTCCTTAAATTCCCCTAAATTCACATTAATTTGTTTTATTACTTAGCACTTTTATTCTCTCATCTCACATATCCTAATATACTTTTTATCTAGTATTATTGCACATCTCTTATTTTCATATAAAAAAACCCAAAAAAATAAGAAAAATAGGATTTGCTCATAAATTCCAAACGACAATTCTCATACTTTTCTCACAACTAAAACACCTTTTTACACAGACACACATACAAGAGAAGTCCCCGATTGGATTTATGGGATAAATCCCACCCCTCATTTCGCATGCGAACTATGTGGACTTTGATACCTCTATAGGCTACATAGGCGTCTCGGGGTAAAACTCGAGACTCGAGTCCTTTTTCTACCTTTTCCTAATTTTTCCAATTTCTTCTATAAACTTAACTCTTTTAAATTCTATATATTTACATATACATATATTTGTGCTTAGTAGCGTATTATCCCGCATGCGTTATCATTCCCTTATAATGATCGACGCGAGGATAATCACATAAATCCTATTTTCTAATATTACTTTTAGGAACATTCATATGGATGACTCGCTTTATCTCTTCCATAATACAAGTCAATGATTCCTATCTCAACTACATATACACATGAACACATATCACAAGGAAATAAAGGAAAATAGCAATAACCCATGAGAGATCGTAAGGGCGGAATGGGTACCTAACACCTTCCCATTTCGTAACTTAGCCTCTGGATCCTTTTTTAATCATTTTGGTTTCATATGTATTAGTATGTATTTGGATGCCTTCTTTCGGGATGGCTCCCTTTTCTTTTGTCTATTTTGAGTAAAATAGACTGGCGAATCTATCTCTTTACATTTTTACCTCATCACCGATGCCATCCAAAACGCTCTCGTGAGGGATGCGCGGGACCAAGATCCTCCCGAGACGAAGGGGAGACACCCCCTCCTCTTCTTCTCCTCTCCCACCACGAGGATTGGAAAGTGGGATGGCCATAGTGGCGACTCTTCTGGGGAAATTACTTCATTTTGAGGGCTAGACTCTATTTACATGGGTGTTTTATTTTCTTATATATCCCCCTTATTTGCATGTCCCCCTTTACTGTTCATGTGTTCCTCATACTTATGCTTCTATTCACACACTTGTAGAAAATTATCCATGTACACTTCACACCACGTGCAACTAGGATCACATATATCCCCATGTTGCACACATCACCCATACTTGGTATGCCATTGGTACTCGTACCTTTCTCCCTATTGGGCATGATCATGAAAGATACTTTCATAAGATACAATTAAGAGAATCATGCATGATTCACATGATATCACTAAAGAGCATTGTGATTGACGAAATTTTGTACCATAACTGGAGTGTCACTTTGTGATGGGCGCTGGTTCGGCACGACGCAGTTAGCCTAAGTGATATGACTCTCACCTTCCATTGGACAAGTACCTTCGATGTATATTGAACAGCTCCCCCCGCATCGTACCACTTGACCGAAGTTATAACGGGAGGTATATCGCAGGGAACTCATTCACGTACTGTAAGGACATTTCTGCCCGCTGTCATTATGTATGTCGTACGTCGTTACACCATTGAAGAAATTCAAGATCGCATCTACATCAACGGATCCGAATATCATAGCGTCTTCAACATCATAACCTCTGCAAGAATGAACTTCTTAAAGTTTTGTTTTTAAGTCCCTCAAAGTTTCATACTTAGTATTGGGAAATTTTTATAAAATGTTTTTTATAAAAATAAGAAGTAAATTTTTTCAAACAAAATGAGGTTTTTAAAAGATTTTTTATTTTTTAGTAAACCGGACCGGTCCACCCATTTTAAAAATGAATCGATCCGCCTCCGGACCGATCTGCCTCCATATCGGACCGATTCGCTTTGCATCAGAACCAATATACCCTGGATCGCAGGCAAACCGTAGAAGCCTCTTTCAAAAACGAACCGATCCGAGGTCGGACCGATCCACCTCCAAAACGGATCGATCCACTTATGATAATTTCGATCAGTTCCTTGAGAGTTTTTACCACCGACTCAAAATTCCTATATATATACCTATTTCGGTGGTGTATTTTTTAAGCCTTTGAGAAAATGTTTCTAAGAGTTCAAACACAACAAGACTTCGATTTTTGATATGCCAAACATCTTTTTAATTCACACACAAAAATCCCAATTACTTTTGTGAATCTTTTGGAACCCTAGAACACAAGCTTTGCAATTATTCAACCTTTGTGGGGAGATCTTTGAACCCGAGGGCTGCGTGTCATTTCTGAGGGAGTCTCTACAAAGTATTATGGCTGCGTGTCATTGAGGAGAGCTACAGTTCTTCCTTTATTGTTTGGGCTGCGAGCTCTTGGAGGGTGCTACGTGTATTCACTTGCTGAGTTCAAGACTGCGTGTCTTTGTGGGTTGGATGCGCATTGATTCATTGCATATTTCTCTATGTAATTATAAGTTGCGATTTATATATTCATAGTGAAATAAAGGTTTTACCCGAAAGGGTTTTTTTCCTGAAATCTGTGTCTCAGCATATTTACTGCGTTGCATGCTTTATTTTTTGTGTGTTGATTTAGATGCATGTTTAGGGGCAGTATTTATTTGATTTAAAATTAGACTCTAATTAAATAAGGGTTCTTGGAAACTCGTGAATTTAATTTAATTTAATTTAATCAATTATCACACGTCGCGTCTCTTCACGTACATCGAGTATATCGAATTAGCTCTCACACGTACCGTCCCCACGAGGTATATAGTGAGGCAATTCACGTACACTCAGGTATATCAAATGGCTTGCTCACACGTACCGATTGCCCTCAAAAGCAAGATGTATATCGTGGAAGCCACGACAAAGGGGGAACCCTTTCCGATTCACCCAACCAACTGTATACCCGCATATAGGTGTCAAGCCTAGGACACACATGTTAGATTGTCGGTTTCAACCCGAAACTTTGCCAAAATTTTGGGTCGGCCTGTCGCCCAAATTTTCACGTATTTTTTAAAACGGGACCCTGTCCGTGAGCCTGGTCACAAGTCCAACCATAGCTTTGCATATGTTATAAACCCAACTTTTTCAGGCTCGGGTCCCGTCCGGCATTTTATTTTACATTTAGGAGAATTTAATACAAGTCAAAACATAATAATAATAATAATAATAATAATAATAATAATAATAATAATAATAATAATAATAATAATAATAATAATAATAATAATAATAATAATCATGCTGAGACCTGTCTCCTAAATATTTCTCCTTCCTTTATCAAAAATCCAAAAACATTTCTCCCTTCCTTTATCAAAAATCCAAAAATATTTCTGTTTTCTTTATCAAAAATCCAAAAATATTTTGTCTTTCAATCTAAAAAAAGTGTTAAAAATATTTTCATTGTTTTTTTTCAAAAGTAAATCCCATTTTACGCCTTCTCAGGTCGATCGCACGCCCTTGGCCTGGCTCCTTATTGGCTTCGATCTTCAGTCAAATAACCTCGGAGCTCCACCCATTACCCTGCTACCTCTTCCAAGTACGATATCCATCATCTTTCCATGGAGAACACGGATGAAATGCCAGTTTTCCATCCAGATCTGACGTCAATTTTAGCCCAGCTCGTGTCCAAGATTGACAAACTTTAGACTAAGGTCCGAGAGATGCAAAGAAACCAGGTTCATGTTCCTCAAAAGCCTGAGGTTTTATTCCCTCACTCTATGGGTCCACCCGAGCCTATCTGGGTTCCTGAAGAGTATCAGCACGCTCCACATGCCCCTCCTATTAATGGGCCATCGTCTGCCCAGCTTCCTATGCTAAAAATTGCCCAGCCTGGGGCTAACTTGCCTATAATCATTGATCCAAAAGATCAAGAATTAAACAAGGTTAAATAAGATATCAAGATGCTAACTAAGAAGTTCGACCAAGTCAGAATCTTCAGAAATTAGATGGGCTACACCCACACGTCTCCTTATCCGAAGGCGAGGTTACTCGAGAAGTTCAAGATGCCGAATATCAAGAAATTTGGAGGAAGTGGACCACTGATTGTTCATCTTCGCAGTTATCACCGTTCCATGACTCTCATAGGGGCTTATGAATAAGTAATGGCCTAATTATTTCAAAAAAATTTGAAGGATAGCACTCTCTGATGGTTTTTATCTCTCGAGGAGTCCAGAATCCTTAGCTGGGAGGATGTAGCTCGAGAATTCATGTCACAGTACAAATACAACAAAGAGCTTGAGGTCACCCGCCATGATTTAGAGTTGCTCAAACAGAAATTTGGGGAATCAGTCAGTAACTTAATATCTTGATGGAGAGAAAAAGTAGCCACTATGACTAATCGACCATTCGAGGAAGAACAAGTCAACATAGTGAAGAAGAACTTCTTCCCCATGGTCGAGCAACGATGGGAGGACAATAATATCCCCACTTCCGAGCTCTCAGAGAAGCGGGAGTAGAAATAGATGAAGGTCTTGCTAAGATAGAGGTTGAGCCAAATAAAGTGTCCGGACAGTTCACCCCCAAAAAATATGAAAAACGTGCCAGTTCTGTAGTCTCCACCATCAACAACATCTCTCTACCAACCACTTCGTGGGAACCAGAAAACCACCTTGTTCCGTCCGAAAGGAATAGACTGAGCTTCATGCTCACCTTTCCAAAGTTTATCAAGCCTTATTAAGCTAAAACCTCATCAAGTCCTTGGATCCCCGGCCATTGCCCAATCCACTTCCAAGAAACTTCAAGGAAGATGCCCATTGCGCCTTTCACCAAACCACTGGTCATACCACAGACCAATGATTTCACCTTCGAAATGTAATCCAAGGTCTAATTGACCGGGGTACCATTGCCCCACCATCCAATCCTAAGTCAAAACTACTCATAACCCACTCCCAAATCATACCAATGCCATCTTCGTAGAAATGAACCCAAAATTTAATCCCTCAACTCAAATCACACCCATACACTCTACCAAACCTCTCCAAACTTTCCCATATTTCCTACTACACCCTGTTAGCCTCGATGATCAGGCACTGTCACTCCTTACCAGAGCATGCATCGCGGTCCATACGCATTCTGAAAGTGGAGGTGTGGAATTATCATAATTATTAAATTAACTCCTAGAGTTCGGGTTGAAATTGCCCTCACATATGATCATTGATTACCAGAGGTTCAGCACGCTATTCTTGGAAGCATGAAAATGGGCCCGAGAGTCAGACAGTTGGGTGGTACCAACCGATGAAGTCAGCCTGGATGATGTCGTTCAGATCATGGTAGAATTATTCAGGCAAACCAACGACATTTGTAGTATGACCGAGTTATTCGATACTCTGAAATTATAAGGGCACCTGGTCCCTTCACCCTTATATATCCCCATATAATGAGAAGACTTGTATGAAGAAGCCATTGAAGTTGTGGAATGCATTCATTTTACATGGAAAGACATAATTGTTGCCACTGGATAGGAGGAAGAATTCGAAGATTTGAATGAGGAACAAGCTTTCGAGAAAACTTGCCCGGTAGCCGATTTGTGTGGGATGATATCATTTGAAGAGCTCCTTGGAGAAATAAACAAAGTGTAAGAACAACCCAAAATTGATGAAGAAATAGCGTTCATATTCATCACTTCTTCAGTAAATTACATGACTAAATCAGGGAGGAATTACTAGATCCCAAGCTCACTACCAGCCAATGACAAAGGGAAGGGCGTTGAAAACTTTCCTATGCCAGAAATGACCCTTGAGGAGAGAAAGATCCTCGATCAACTGAAGAAAACTCAACCTAACATCACTCTATGGGGGCTTTTCATGTCTTCCCAGCTGCACATAAATGCTGTGATCAAATTGCTCACTGGGCCCACAGCTCCTCCTTCTACCACACCAGAAGAAGCGATAAATTTAGTCGGATCCTTGACCTCTACTAGAATTCCATCCTTTTCTGAAGAAGAAATCCCCAGAATCAGGCCAAACCACAATGATGCACTCAACATCTCCGTCGAAGCTATGTCGAAGATCGTACCACTCTTTCTTGTCGATAATGGATCCTCTTTGAATGTATATCCATTAAGAACCTTCAAATGCTTTGGACTAGAGGAAGGTGACCTCACTCCAACTTTTATTGTTGTACGTACCTACGATAATACCCGTCGGGAGGTGATGGGATCCATAAAACTTATAATAGGGGCTGGGCCTATAAATCCCGTCATTGAATTCTAAGTGATTGACATCCCAGATTGTTTTAACCTGTTGGTCCGATGATCTTGGCTCCACAGTATCAAGGGCATGTCTTCCTCGCTCGATTAGAAATTGAAATTATTCACCGATGGATGAGTCATCACCATTTTGGGCGACGATGATAATCCCGAGGGTGCAAGCATCAGCAGTCTAATCCTTGAAATACATCACGGGTCAAATGATATGCTCCTATCAGGATTTCGAGTTAAACCACTCCCACTCCCGACAAGGGACGATTTCAAAAAAAGGGTTTATCCGGAATACGACCCTCATGGCAATGTCAATGTGATTCAGATGTTTAGAAACATGCACTTTTAGCCCGAACTGGGGCTACGGAAAAGACAATAAGAGATATTTGAACCCATTGAACTCAAGAAATCTTTCCCCCTTGTGGTTTGGGGTATCAACCATCAGAACAAGAGCTCGGAATGATCTGCTAGTCTCGATCGAAGAGAGGACTAGACCACATCCAGACTATGCCAGGTTACTCCTTGAATGGACGATTCATCAAAGGGGGTGAAGACTTCCCCTTTTGTGGCTTTCCAGAACCCTGGTATGACCATACAGACAAGAAGATGAAGCCTGGAATGGAGATCTTTTTCTAGGACAGCTACCCATGGGCTGAAAGTTCCCAACACCATGTAGAACTGCTCATCAAAGATACCGAATAGACTAAGGAAAGTGACTCCAAGGACTCGGTCAACTTGTAGACACTGGAACTGACACTCTGCATGGTTCATTCAAGCGCTACATCACTGGATCCATCCCACTTGATAAAAGCTGCCGATACACCTCTCCTCAACTGGCATGCTGCGCTAGTTCTACCTGTTGAAATCCCACCTAACCCCAATGTTTACCCCATTTCTTCTTCTGTTGTCTATCCTTGCTCAAATGTAATTGAGACCTCCTTTGATGAGGTTATCAATGTTGTTTTTCCTATCAATTAAATAAACAAAGATTTTGAGTATCTTGTTGTGCGTTACATTAATTGTTTAGATTCAAATAAAACTTTTGATAATGATAATTTTACAAATGAATAATTCTTAACTGATCTAAATAAGGTTAATAACAAACAACATAACAGCATTCAAGTTAATGAAGAAGAGACTGTTATTTTTAACCTCAGTTCTAGTAGCTAACTGCGTGAGATTAGGATAGGGGCTACCCTCGACGAGCATGAGCGTGCACAACTCAAAGAATTATTAAAGGAATTCGTGGATGTCTTTGCATGGTTGCCCGGAATTGATCCTAAAATTGCTCAGCATGAGATCCCCACTCTTCCACATTACAAGACAGTTAAATAAAACCTGAGAAAGCTTTGCACCGAATGGTCGCTCAAAGTTAAAGAAGAAGTGGTCAAACAACTCAACGTGGGTTTCATTCGTGTGATCGAATATCCCACATGGCTAGCCAACATAGTGCCTGTACCAAAATTGGGAGGGAACGTTTGGATGTGTGTAGACTACCGAGATTTGAACAAAGCCTCTCCAAAGTATGATTACCCGCTACCCAATATTGACATGATCGGTTGACAACACAGCCACTCATGCTCTCAAGTCATTCATTAACGGGTTTGCCGGGTACAACCAAATTAAAATGAACCAAGATCATCAAGAAAAAACCGCATTCATCACCCCATGGGGAATATTTTGCTACACTGTTATGCCATTTTATCTCAAGAATGTTGGGGCTACCTACCGGAGGGATGCCACAACCATCTTGCATGATCTGATTCACAAATAAGTCGAGGTCTATGTGGATGATACGATCTAGTCTCCCCTTGCTTCTATACCTAACCATAACTGACACTGCAGTTGGGGTTTTGCTAGCCCAATACCTTGAGGATTCCTGCAAAGAAAGAGCCATCTATTATGCCAGTCGCAAACTTTTGAGTACAAAATCAACTGCATTGCTTTGGAAAAAGTGTGTATCGGGCTTGTTTGGGTCACCCAAAAGTTACGACATTACATGGTCGCCTTCCCCATTAAACTTGTATCCCGAATGGACCCCATCAAGTACCTGCTTGAGAAACCCGCCTTATCCAGCTGAATGGCCCAGGGGTTGATGCTCCTAGCTGAGTTTGATATCGTGTACATCACACAAAAAGACATGAAAGGAAGAGACATCTCTAACTACCTCGCTGATTACCCCATGGAAGAGGCTGATGACTGGATCTCCGAGTTCCCAAATGAAAACATCCTCTACACCACTCAAGATGACCTCCGATGGCAAATGTTCTTTGACGAAGCTGCCAACAAAAAGGGATATGGCATTGGGATACTTCTAATTGCCCCAGATGGCTCCCACACTCTCATCACCATCAAATTAGATTTCCCCTGCACCAACTACATGACTGAATACGAGGCACGTACAGTAAGCCTCAAAGTTTACCTCAAGAAAAGAATTTAATTCCTAGATATCTACGGGGATTCTGCCATCATCATCGGTCAAGTGCTCAGAAAATGAAAAGTCAATGAGAAGAAACTCCAACCATTCCATGCCCACCTAGAAGAACTAGCCTCCCAATTCCAATACATCACCTTCTACTACCTACCTTGAGCCAAAAATAACCTAGCTGATGCCCTTGCTACCCTAGCCTTCATGATCGATAGGCCCGAAGGAATAACAATGACCCCCTTCCTGGTTCAAAAGAAAGATAAACCAACCCACTGCTACCACATTGAGCTCATTACCAAGGAGATCCCAAGCTAGCCAATTGTTGGAATTATGATATCTGGCACCTTCTCAAGCATGGTAAGTATCCCGAGGGTTCCATAAAGAAGGACAGGGAAATCCTCCGAAGACTGGTTGCCCAATACATCATATGTCACAAAGAACTCTTTAATAGAAACTTCGATGGAACCCATATACACTACATCGCTGGGGCTGACATTGAAGAGATAATGCAAAGAATCCACAACGGGGAATGCGGACCCCACATGAACGGTCACATACTTGCCACGAAGATCATCTGACAAGGCTACTACTGCACCACCATGATCTAGATTGCACTGCCTATGTCCGAAAATGCATCAAATGCCAACAGTTCTCCAACTTTTAACACCTGCCTCCACGTGAATTGTATAAAATGACTTCTCCCTAGCTGTTCTCCACCTGGGGCATCGACATTATAGGGAAGGTTACACCCAAGGCCTCTAATGGACATGAGTTCATCCTGGTTGCCATTGATTACTTCACCAAATGGGTCGAAGCCGAGTCATACACAGTCTTGAACTCCAAGAAAGTGGCCAAATACATCAAGAAAAACATCATCTGCCGATATGGGGTCCTGCATGAGCTAGTGTCAAAAAATGGGTTGAATTTCCAGGCAGAAGTCACAGAATTGGTCAATAAGTATGGGATCCAGAGACACAAATCTTCTCCTTACCGACCTCAGACTAATGGTGCAGTCGAAGCCGCCAATAAGAACCTCAAAGCCATCATCAGTAAGATGACCGAAAGCTTTTGAGATTGGGCCGACCGAATCCCATACACCCTATAGGGATACCTAACCTCAATCCAAACCTTTACTAGGGCTACCCCTTGCTCTCTAGTCTATGGTATGGAAGTAGTCCTAACTGTGGAGATAAAAATACCCTCGTTATGCGTCATGCTTGAAAGCAAGGTTAGTGAGGAGAACTGGCATCAAAGCTGCCTCGACGAGCTGTTACTCTTGCACGAAAGGAGGCTAAAGGCGTTATATCACATACAAGGGTACCATCGCCGAATAGCGCATTCATTTAATAAGAGAGTCAAGGAATGCGGTGTTTGAGAAGGGGTTTAGCCCTCAAAGAAATAGTAGAGCCAATCTACGACCCCAGAGGGAAATTCAAGACCAATTAGAGCAGACCAAACATTATAAAGAAGATCTTGTCCGATGGTGCTGCCATGCTCACCGACTTAGACAGAGAAGAGATGGATCGTCCAGTAAACCTGGACCGTCTCAAGAAATTTTACCCCTAGTCCAAAATCTCGACACGCTACGACACTTCTCATCTCCCTTCTATTCTAAAAAATTCTCTTCATTTTCCTTTACCCAGAACTACGTGGGCCTGATCCTCTGCAAAAATCATTCCTAGAAAAATTAAAATTTTTCAAAAAAAAAACAGATGTACATAGGCAGCTCATACATCTTAAATAAGCACGACCCTTTCTTTTTTACAAAAACTATTCTTTTCTTATCTTCGAGAACGACAGTCCATTCTAATATATATTTGAACAAAAGGATTATGCATGCCTTAGCAATCGGTATAGATAATTCAAAATACAAAATTCATCAAAGGGCACATCTAGACGATCAAACACTTGTTTATTTCATTAATAAGAAATTACAGTGCAATTACATAAAGGAACGGATGACTTCCTTCCCCCTACTTTCCTAAAAATCCAAATAAATTCCCAAATTTATTCCTCATTACAAAATAAACTCTCTAAGTGTCTTACCCATAGTTACCACGGGAGCCTTCTCCATCGTCAGCATATACATCCTGGGGTCGCCATGCTTCCCCTGCGTGAATGGAGTGACGCAAATGCTCCATGGACCGATAAGATCGAACCAACCTCAGAAAAACGGCCACATCTCCCTCCATAGTATCAGATAAAACAAGCCATCTTTGTCCAGTCTCCACTACCAACATCTTGCTAACTACGCTTATCCATAACCGCTTCATATAATCCCTAGGGATGTGCCAAACTCTCCCAGCAGACTGAGAGGGACGGGTCGACGGATACCGACTCTCCCACAAAGAGCCAAGACGCATGCGCAAACACTCTGTAAAATATTCTACCGTAAAGAAGTCTAGTGTCTGAGGTGGCACGATCTGCTCCTAGCCAAATTAGCGTAGAAGCTGTCAAGGGGAAAAATAGGTCTATCTGAGACCAACCAACCTGGACATACGGGTATTATCCCAGTTCTAAAATAAGCATCAGTTGTCACCACCAAGGCACTGACCAGTACAGATTTAGATCCCCATGCTCCATAAACCATTTCTCCCAGCTCTCAATATCCAAGTCCACACTGATGAAATGGTGTGAAAAGAAGTTGGGTACAACCGACAAAGGGTATTCCAAAGGACTCACCAGACGGAATCTTTTAGACAACCACAAGAACAACATCACAGGTCTACCCCTCAAAAAGTCAGAACGACCGTCTCGCCAGGCATCCAGGACATTGAGAGTCTATGCCAGTATCACCGCCACAAGATTTCGACGATAGGACTTACATGAAGTAATAGCTGGAAGTTTTGGGTCCACTAGCAGCACCCCGGTCGCCAGCAGCAATTTTGAAACCAAGCCCAGAATGATAGCTCTGGTATATCCAGTATCACCAACCTCCTGCAAATGCATGGACTGCAACACCATCGGAAGAGAAATCATACCTCCATTCACCAGTGATCTTGTCGCCGAGGACAAAACACGGATAAGTCCAACCAATAGCTCTTGAGGAGATCGGGAAAATTCACGCATAGCAGCCGCCACACTAGGATTTACTCCCAACATGGTAGAAAATTCTTCATAAGTCGGACAGACTTCTTCCAAGGCAAAGTGAAATACATGGTATTCGGGGTACCAAAATTGTATCGCCGCCTTCAGCATGTTCCACTCTATGGGTCGATTACTCCATAAAGAGACTCGATGCATGTTGCAAGCATCATAGTCGATGTTGTAGGAGCACATTGCCTCCAAAGTCTCGAGGTAGTTGGAAAACTCAACACTACCAGGGAGAGCCATCTCACAGAACAAAAAAAGTAGGAATGTAAAGGTGTGAGGAAAACACTCCACTCTTTCCCCTCTTTTATACTTGAAAACCCCTACAATAGACATAACCCCTACAGAAATCGAAGCAAATCCTGCCCCACAAGGTACCAAAGGATGAAGCTTTGAATTGATGGGACAGAACTGACCTACCGATAGGCAGGACAAGGTGCTTGCCGATTGGCAACCCCCTACTTTTGGAAAATTTTCCATTTTCCTATTTTGTCAAAATTCTAAAAACTCAAAATAAATTGATATTCTCAACATAATTTCAAAAATCCCCTTTTCATCCTTATATAAATTCTCATTGTGGATAAAAATTTCCTTCAAAACCCAAAAATATTTCTTTTTAAAGTCTCAGCAGCAAACTAAAAAGCTCATGTGCATGCATTCATTCATTCTTCACTAACAGAAGAGAATAAAACAAAAATCCATTGCATTGCATAGATATGTTTCTGTATTACATCATTTTTGCATGATACTAAAGAAAAGAAAAAAAATAATGGAACTTAGCCCGAACCCACATTCTCTCTCTCTCACTTACCATTTCCCCTCTCTCTCCTAAGAGCTGCCACTCCTGCAATGCGCTCTCTTTCCTCAACGACGAGATGATGCACCAATGCTACCTGAACAAGACTCCTCTCCAGACGAGGAAGACAGAAACAAGCTAGAAGGACCCGGAACCGCATCTTGAATATGGGCAGTCACCGAATATATCAAGTCCCTAATATCCCTCATCCAAGTGGTGGACACCCGGACATTTTGCAAGAAAAGGCAGAATCAATATCAAGCAGAAAAGATTAAAAGAAACCAAAGGAGAAGAACAAAAAAAATATACCTCAGGATGAAGAACCTCCACGGTCAAGCCCAACTCCTTCGGTTCCATCACATGAGGATGATGCAGTATAGGCACCATCCCTCCATCAGCCCACCAGATGTTGTATGAAGGGATACGAAACCTCACAAAGGGAACCTCCGAAGTCGTCGTAGATGTCAATGAACCGCCACTACTGTGGGAGGACCCCACTGGCGGACTCGAACCCGTAGGAGGGAAGGGAAGTGCATCATATATGTTGGGCACCATCATCCAGATCATCATAAAGTCCATATAATCATATAGAACAGTTGTATCGGTGTACAGAAGGTAGGACACTCTAATCATCGCCGCGATCCTCGCATCCTCCAATAATATCCACTCCCGCCTCATAAACATAGGAGGCCTCGCAGGTGGCACCACCACCTCCTCCTCAGCAATCTGTCGGACCACCCTCTCCCCGAGATAACAAGAGTGGCCAAACTCATGCGCCAGTAAATGCCTCATCTACGTGTTCACTCCAGTCAACCCCGTGTCCTGATTAGTCATCCCCCAAGGGTAAAAGGTCACTTCAAAAATCCCCAGCAAAATATAAGGAGATATGGAATTAGAGAACCCAAAAGTGTTAGACTGAAGAAGAAAAAAGTCTTACCCTATCACTGGTCAGGCCATTCAAGACCTGATGCACCATCTCCAGAGAGAGAGACCTCCTCGATGGCCGATTGGCTTTGCACCATCGATACAACCGGTAAAAATCCCCAATAGTCTCGTCCTTCAAAGCGATCAGTTAGGTATTACACCCAATCAACTCATAGAACCACATCTTCCAAAGATAAGAAACCACAATAAAAAATATAGACACATAAGGAAAATGCAAATGCATGAAAGGAAAATGCGCAAATTAAAAGAATACCTCAAGAAGATACATGGCTCCAGTGAAAGTCTGTCGGTAGCACCGGCTAAATGCATCCAAGGAAAAATAAAGGGTCTCCAAAGTCAGGCTCCCCCAATCATAGAGAGGGATGTTCGAAAACATCCTTAGATATGGTAAAAACCAAAAGTGGACAACGTCGTCGCTCGACGACACCAGAAATCCCCCCAACACCAGCAAAATGAACAACCGGTTCATCTGTGTCACCTGTAGCCCGTCCCCCACATCAATCACCTTGCCCAATAAAACATCCTTCAGCATCGACAAACAAATGGAGTCCCCAGAAACTATCATCCCCTCATCACCAAGCTCCGCGCGCACCGCCTCTGGCCTCACCCGCAAAGAGCGATCCACCTCTATCTGCTCCCCCTTGTAATCCATCCCTAGAAACTGATGCACATTTATGGGAGTCACAGTCATCTCCTCGAAACCAAAATGAAAGGAACTGGTAGTGTCCCACCACCTCTCCCCCAAAGCGCATAAGACCGCCGTCAAACGAGGCATCTCGTCCAGCACAGATGCAAACCTCCCAAAGCCTGCTGAGGATACCACCCAACGCACCACAAGTGGAGATACATCCTTAAGCCTTTTCATCCCACGGGCATGCATATTCAACAGAGACACATCCGACTGCCAAAAGAAAATCCTTGTCAAAATCTAAGAAAAAAGTAAAATCACCAAGAAAGAATGCCAAAAGTCATTTTACTTACATAACCACCAGGGTTCACATCCCTCGAAGAGCGATGATGCGAAGGCTCCCACAGTAAGGTCCGCTCATCCATAACCAGCTCGAATGCGTCAATAGAGTTCTCGATCCCCAAAGCAAGAGGTGCCCTGGCCCTCCACTCCACGTTTGCCCCGTCATCAACATCCAACCACTCCCTGTGTGCTACAGTGCTCACAAAAGCGGCCATTTTTTAGCTTGCGGAATGCTAGGATGATTCGCAGAAGAAAATCACAGAAAAAGAGAAGGCAAGAAGCTGTGAAAAATGAGGGGAATTCGCCCCTTTTATATAGGATGCCAAGGGTCATGCCGATCAATATTGCACCCCCACCTACCAACCGGCAATGACCCTTTGCCTTCTCGAGGAATCTCAAAACTATGTTACACTGTCGAATGTCACCCTCCACACTACGCTGACCGGCACCCCCTTCAATTTTCATTAAAAAAAATTCATACAAAACCCTGAAAAATCCTGAGAAAAATTCAAAAAATCCCGGTAAGGATTTAGAACATTTTCACCATGAAAGTTTTGCACTCCACCAAGCGAAATCTCTATTTCCTTAGCGGAACTCTCAAAAGCCAAGTGAATCTCCTACTGGAAATGTCCCCGAAGAACCTCTAAGGTATCCCAAAATTCCCCGAAGGTCTCAAATTTCCCCGAGAAATACGTCCAAACCCTGGACCATCTAATCACTTCCCCAGCATCAAATTCGTTGTTCCCCCTGGTAAGCATCCAAAAGTCACGAGGAATTCCCCAGCAATCAGCTCCCCGGCTCAAATCAAAATCATGAGGTAATTTTCACAGCAGAGTTCCCCAATAACATCCCCAAATTAAGCTCGTAGAATTGGCTTCGACCCGCAGAATCGGTCATCTCAAACTTAAGCCCGCAGAATTGGCTTCGACCCGCAAAATTGGTCATTTCAAACTTAATCCCCATAGAATTGTCTTTGACCTGCAGAATTGGTCATCTCAAACTTAAACCCGAATAATTGGTCATTTTCAACTTAAGCCTGCGGAATTGGCTTCGACCCGCATAATTGGTCATCTCAAACTTAAGCCCACAGAATTGACTTCGAACCACAAAATTGGTCATCTCAACATAAGCCCGTAGAATTGGCTTTGACCCACAGTGTCATCTCAACATAAGCTCGCAGAATTGGCTTCGACCTGTAGAATTGGTCATTTTTATCTTAAGCCCGCATAATTGGTCATCTCAAATTAAGCCCGCAGAATTGGCTTCGACCCGAAGAATTGGTCATTTCAAACTTTAGCCCGTAAAATTAGCTTTGACCCGTAGAATTGGTCATCTCAACATAAGCCCATAGAATTGGCTTTGACCCGCAGAATTGGTCATCTCAACTTAAGCCCGCAGAATTGGCTTTGACCCAAAGAATCGGTCACCCTCATCCCTAAGCCCTCAGAATTGGCTTCGACCCGCAGAATTGGTCATCTCAAACTTAAGCCCGCGGAATTGGCTTCGACCTGTAGAATTGGTCGTCTCAAACTTAAGCCCGCAGAATTGGCTTCGACTCAAAGAATTGGTCATCTAAAACTTAAACCAGTAGAATTGGCTTCCACCCGCAGAATTGGTCATTTTAAACTTAAGCCCGCAGAATGGGATTTAACCCACAGAATTGGTCATCTCAAACTTAAACTCATAGAATTGTCTTCAACCCGCAGAATCGGTCATTTCAAACTTAAGCTCGCAGAATTGTCTTTGACCCGCAAGATTTGTTCATCTTAACATAAGCCCGCAGAAATGGCTTCGACCCGTAGAATTAGTCATCTCAATATAAGCCCACAGAATTGGCTTCGTCCTGCAGAATTGGTGATCTCAACATAAACCCGCAGAATTGACTTCGAATCGCAGAATTGGTCATCTCAAACTTAAGCCCGCAGAATTGGCTTCGACCCGCATAATTGGTCATCTCAAACTTAAGCCCGCAGAATTGGCTTCGACCCGCAGAATTGGTCATTTCAAACTAAATCCCATAGAATTGTCTTCGACCCGCAGAATTGGTCATCTCAAACTTAAGCCCGAATAATTGGTCATTTTCAACTTAAGCCCGATAAATTGGCTTCGACCCGCATAATTGGTCATCTCAAACTTAAGCCCGCGGAATTGGTCATCTCAAACTTAAGCCCGCAGAATTGACTTCGAACCACAAAATTGGTCATCTCAATATAAGCCCGCAGAATTGGCTTTGACCCGCAGTGTCATCTCAACTTCAGCCCACAAAATTGGCTTCGACCCGCAGAATTAGTCATCTCAACTTAATCGTGCAGAATTTGTCATTTCAAACTTAAGTTCGCAGAAGTGGCTTCGACCCGCAAAATTGGTTATTTCAAACTTAATCCCGTAGAATTGGCTTCGACCCATAGAATTGGTCATCTCAACATAAGCCCATAAAATTGGCATCGACCAGCAAAATTAGTCATCTCAACTTAAGCCAGTAGAATTGGCTTCTGCCCGCAGAACCGGTCACCCTCATCCCTAAGCCCTCAGAATTGGCTTCGACCCACAAAATTGGCTTCGCCCCGTAGAATTAGTCATCTTAAACTTAAGCTCGTAGAATTGGCTTCGACTCGTAGAATTGGTCATCTCAAACTTAAGCCCGCAGAATTCGCTTCAGACTATAAAATTAGTCATTTCAAACTTAAGCCTGGAGAATTATCTTCGACTCACAGAATTGGTCATCTCAAACTTAAGCCCACAGATTTGGGTTCGTCCTGCAGAATTGTTCATTTCAAACTTAAGCCCGCAAAATTATCTTCGACTCGCAAAATTGGTCATCTTAACATAAGCCCACAGAATTGGTATCGACCCCAGAATTGGTTTTGACCCGCAGAATTGGTCATCTCAACATAAGGCTGCAGAATTGTCTTCGACCCACAGAATTTGTCATCTAAACATAAGCCCGCAGAATTGGTTTCGACTCACAGAATTGGTCATCTCAAAATTAAGCCCGCAGAATTAGTCATCTCAAACTTAAGCCCGATGAATTGGCTTTGACCTGCAGAATTGATCATCTCAAAATTATGCCCGTAGAATTGGCTTCGACCCGCAGAATTGGTCATTTCAAACATAAGCCCGCGGAATTGGCTTCGACCCGCGAAATTTGTCATTTCCAACTTAAGCCCGTAGAATTGTCTTCGACCCGCAGAATTAGTCATTTCAAACTTAAGCCTGCAAAATTGGCTTCGACCCTCAGAATCTGTCACCCTCAACTCTAAGATCGCAGAATTGGCTTCGACCCGCAAAATAGGACACCCTTATCCCTAAGCCCGAAAAATTGTCTTCGACTCGGAGAATAGGTCACCCTCATCCCTAAGCCCGTAGAATTGTCTTCGACCCAAAAAATAGGTCACCCTCATCCCTAAGCCCGTAGAATTGGCTTCGACCCACAGAATAGGTCACTTTCATCCCTAAGCCCGTAGAATTGGCTTCGACCCACAGAATCGGTCACCCTCATCTCTAAGCTCGCAGAATTCGCTTCGACCCGCAGAATCGATCAGGCTTTGACCAACATAATCGGTGACCCTCATCCCAAAGCCCTCCAAAATGGCTTCGACCCTCAGAATCGGTCACCCTTATCCTAAAGCCCTCAAAATTGGCTTCGACCCATAGAATTGGTCACCATCATCTCCAAGCCTTCAGAATTGGCTTCGACCCGCAAAATTGGTCATCCTCATCCTTAGGTCCTTAGAATCGACCTCGACCCTCTGGTCATCCTTTTTCAAAGGCATCATGTGCTGTCTATTCGAGGGCTATCGTTTGTTCCAAACTCACCCGTCGAGGGGCTGTGTAGACACCCCATTCTAATACCCCCTAACTTCTCATAAGGTCCCTAGAACCTCCCTTCATCATTTCAAACCCATGCTAAACTAAATCTACCAAATTGTCACGGTCATTGTCCTTGACAAGTTCAACTTGTCAAGGTCAATGATCGTGACAATTCTGGGAGAGACAACTTTTTTTGTCATGGTCATGTCACGATCATTGACCCTGACAAGCTCATTATAATTATGATGGTCATGTCACGGTCCTTAACCATGATAAAACTTATCATGGTTAAGGACCGTGACAAACTCGTGACATTTAATAAAAAAATTCTCACGGTCATCGACCATGACAAGTTCGTGACGAAGAAACTTGTCACAGACTTATCACGGTCAATGACCGTGATAATTCTAGGCAGAATTGAAAAAAAAAATCTATTGTGCAGTATGGCCACTGCCACTGCCTAGCAGTATATTTGTACATGTTATAGCAATGTTGTACCTGTTCAAACATCATTTATCCAAATAAACTAGAGATAGTGCAAATATACATTCAAAATAGAAACAATATGCAAACGGGACAACTTCGCGTCATGCTATATTTTTGTCGTTTCAATGTTCTTATTAGTTTACTTATTTTAATAATCATGTTCTTTGAACACTATGGAAGCTTTAATTGTTCAACACCACCCTTCATATTTATTATAGTCTTCTTCAAAATTTTGGCATTATCCACAAAGTACCTCAACTGTTCAACTCCATTGTTCGACCCCAATCCCGTAATTTCAATTGTCTTTAGGTGTGATCTCAAATAATCAGGTACATACCATTCCAACCACGATGTCCCGATTTGTTCACAAGAAAATGAAAAACCCTAATATAAGAAGAAACAACATCACCATCAATTATCTCAAATCTACAAACTATTTAGCTGGAAGTGATGTTATGAACCCTTGACGTACCTCAAAGATAAGAACCTCTAGAAGAAGACAACTTTTGAGAAAATCCAACACCAATTTCCAGTTCCAATTCCACTATAAGAATCATCCACTTCAAGACACTGCACAAGAGAGATTTTATAAATGAATTGAAAAGTAATAAATCTAAAAAATATAGTCATTGATGCAAGCAATAATAGCAGAGATATTATAGCTTACCAACATGGTAGAACATGATAAAGAAAGAGACTTTACACTGGAAATCCTTCAAATAAGCTTAAATAAACATGTGGCATAACCAAGAGCAGAGCCAGGATTATCATAAGGGGTGGGCTAACAACAAGCAAATTGAAATTAGAATAATATAATGTAAATATAAAATGAAATTGAAATCGAAATTGAAATTGAAATTGAAATATTCATATAAATATAAATATAAATACATTACCTGTAGTACCACCCAAACACCAAACTTGAGCTCATATGGCACCTCCTTCAAACTACTGTACCTAGGGCAATCGTGTCAAATATAATTCCCTTCATATCTAAACACTAAGAAATGACAAAATCCTATGGAGTTATGCTCTGCAAATTCCTTCCAACCATTGTATAGCCAAACATAACTAGTTGAAGTTGTCAATTCCACTTTCCATACTTCCCATGTTTTGCTAGAGGTTCCAAGTGGTGGGGATTTTTATATCCAAACATAACTAATTATCAAATTGGTGACATGATCAAATTTACAAGCATTTTTATCCTCAACTCTTACCCAACCACACTAAAATACAACCTCTTTGAAGATTATATAATCCAATTCAAATATATTTCGGATTACACCATAGTAAGTCATTTCAACTTCAACGAGATTTTTATCTTTTGCTCTCGCTCGAAAAAAAGCAAGAGCCTTGTATGAAATGCCCGAGTTCTGTACATCTTTACTTTCCTCGTACACTTTAGCGCCGAAAATGTAACCGGTCAATCGATACTTTTTGTAGTCTTGTGCCACGAACAAAGGTCCAGTGGCTAGACGATCAAGCCTTGATGTCCCATCACCCATCTTTAAGAGATGAGAATATAGATAAATTAATTTTATTAGTTGTAAAATTTGAGTGTAATGTAACGATATATAACGACCATTTTCATTGTAATTACCTCTTGTGTCAGCCAGAGCCTAAATTTGTTTTCTGATTGTACCATTATTTTTCGTCATTTATTGTTCTCAGAGGCTTCATACTTTCTGCATATTACAAAATTAATCATGTATAAAATAATCTAAAATAATGTTAAACATTATAATATTCGAAACTTACTTTTTCCATTCTTCGACATCTTCATGTGTGTCAAATAGATAACGAGCAACTTGTTCATGTTACAAACTCATTAATTTCACTCGTTTTCCCATCACATGACCACCATCATCGACGAACACATCAGTGTCATCAACGCTAGTCGAGTCAGGCATATATTCCCGAGTATATATTGATGACTCCACGATTATGTATTCCTTTACAATTGATCCTGTAATGTATTCCCGAGTATATATTCTTGTTGTAATCTTTAAAACCTTTCATCAATCTTTCAAACAAATACATCCACCGATATCTAACTGGACTACAAAAAAGTGCCTCTTCGCATAGGTGTACCAACAAGTGAACACTTATGTTAAAGAATGATGGGGGGAAGTACTTCTCCAACCCACAAATCGCTTCGGTCAACGCTAATTTTGTGGCCACTATGTGTTCTCGATTGACTACCTTCTCACACAAGAGTGAGAAGGTCATACTAATTTGCATAATAGCCCACCATAAATCCTTGTGCTTGGAGAAACAGTGCTTAAACAATAGAGGAACCAATTGCATGATCACATGACAATCGTGGGACTTACACTTATGTAAATCATGAGTAGCATAATTCACAATCCTTTGCAAGTTGGACGAAAAAGTAGATGGGCCTTTCAAATTATATATTGTGTCTAAAATCTCCTTCCTTTACCCACTCGTCAAAGTAAATGCACGAGGGGGAATTATTGTCCTTCCCCTACTATCTTCTTTCAACCATAGTTGTGGCTTAAGTTTCAACGATTTAAGCTCTTTTCGTGCATTTTCTCCATCCTTCGGATGACTCCCCCAAGGAAAGTGCCCATAATATTTCCAGTGAATTTCTTCTCTGCATGCATCACATCCAATACACGGCGCACCGGGTTATTCTTCCAATAAGGCAAGTCAAATAAAATTAACCTCCTAAACCATGCCTTTCTTGTCTCAATTTCATTCCTAGTTGGGGTCTTCTTATGCTTGACATTCTTAAATTTGGGATTCTTACCTGTCACATTAGGGTCACATTCAGAAGATTTACTTTTAATTTTTGAACCCGAAAGTTGTCTCGACGGTAGCCTATGTTTAACCCCATCCAATAAAAAATTAGAACCTTTCTCAAATTTGAAACTATGAATCGGCGGTAAAAACCTCTTATGGCAATGGTATACATTTTTTAGCTAAAAGATAGACGAAGAGATCCAGTCTCCTCTCCACAAATAGGACACCCCAAATAACCATGTACTACACAACCGGATAATGTCCCATAAGCTGAAAAATCATGAATTGCCTACATCAATATAGCTTTCAGTGTAAACTCTTCTTTTCTAAAAGAGTCAAATGATTGCACACCCTCTTCCCATAACTCATTTAATTCTTCTACCAAAGGATCCAGGTAGACGTCGATGTCATTACTTGGTGCCTTTGATTAGGTACCAACAAAGCCATCATCGAAAATTCATATCTCATACACTATGAAGGAGGGAGGTTGAGTGGGTCTAGGATCACTGGTCATACACTCTGATTGGTGCTTATATTGCTAAATGGATTGAAACCATCTGTTGATATAGCCAAATGAATGTTTCATTATTCCCGAGAAAAATTAGGATACTTATAATTCATCCTCCTCTAGGCAATAGAATCAATAGGATGACGCGTGATATTACCCCCTACTTCTGCCCTAGCATGCCAAGTCATTACCTCCGAAATCCATGGTACTGTGAAAAATCGCTTTAATCTAGGCCCAACGGGAAAATATTTCAATACTTTTTGAGGCACTTTTGAGCTTGTGTCTTCCTTACTAGTAGATTGGACATATCTAGGTTCATCGCATACTGGACAACGATCGAGATTTTCATACTCCTTTCGGTATAGTATGCAGTTATACACACAAGCATGAATCGATTTATACTTCATTCCCAAGACTTTAAAACTTTCTTCATAACAGGATAATTATTTGGAAGTGTATTGTCCTTGGGTAATAAGCCCCTCACCCATTTCATAATTCCTGTCACGCTATTTCCAGACAAATCGTATTGCATCTTCAAACTATAAAAATCAACCATGGCATGTAAAGTTGTTTGATCTTTCTCATATCCAGAGTATAACGGTTGGGTCGCCTTAAATTTTAAACTTTGGTAGTCATCGTCAAGTTTTATCGTCATATCTTCACGAGCACTTGAACCTACTACATCATCAGCAACTTCATTCTCTTTATCTTCATAAACTCCGTAAGCATCATCAACTAAATCCTCTTACATAATATGATCTACGTCGTCCCCTTCTACATTTGTCCTACTTGTTGAAGGTTGTTGTGAAGGTTGGTCGGGGACAAAAGGAAATTTCAATTCACCGTGAAAACTCCAAAATCGATAACTATCTTGTATACTCGATCTTAAAAATGTAGTTCAACTATTTTTCAATCAAACACCTTACCATTCTTATACCTAGCACACGGACATGGAAACTCTTCATCATTATGGCATCTCTTTGCATATTTAACAAATTCGTTAGCACCTCTACGAAACACATCCCCCATTTTATTTGTCTCACCCATCCACTCTTTGTATTTCGGATATCCCATCACAGCTACCACAATGAATCACCTATTAAAGGTATGAAGCGTATATTCATGGATTAGTAATTATGTCTTATTTATATTCAAATTCAATTTATAATATAAATTTCTATTTCCTCCATCTCCTCTAAAGGGTGAGTGGTCCTATCCCATTCAAGACCGCATTTTTCTGTAATATAGTTAAAAGCTCATGCACATTGTTACGATTTGAAAAAAAATCAGTAGATTGGCAAGTGTGAGTGTTATTTCAAATTCATCAATTGAAATAATAGTCACACTTGTCAATCTAGTATGTACCCAGAGAACATTTGTATACGACTGGAGAACTTCCTCCAAAAGTAACAACTTTAAGCCACTAAGAATATTATATAGAAATTATGCAGTCCCAAACTGTCCAAACGGGACAATTCGAGCGATCTCATTATAGGGGTAATGACTCTCGAATGGGTCTAAGGGCTATTGAATGCGTACGCATAAGAACTAGAAGGCCAGTATCTATGCACACTATATGTAATTTCAAGTATGTTTCATTTAATTATCGTAGTATATATATATATATTGTTCGATATATAAAGTAATTAGCAAGAAAAGTTGAAAAATCCCACCCCCATAGGGACAATAATCCAGTGGTCATGCCACTTTTAAAACTAACCAACCCAACATCGATCCACTATAATCCAACAGCAATGTCAACAACAAATGTGTATCCCGTACTCCTTCTAATTCATCAACTCAATTAATTATTTTCATCAATTAAACTAACAATTAAAGTATACAATTATTAATTTACTGATTTACAATGATGGGCAATCCTACTTTCATAATTAATCACATATTAATTTACTAATTTACAATGAGGGGAAATCATATATTAATTTACTAAAAAATTAATAACCAATCAGTTCGTTTACAAGGGACATTACGCACAAACATGCACATGCACATACACGCACACTACACACACATGTACACACACACCCTCGCACATTCACACACACGCTCGCAGCCCCCCACCTCACCTTCACCACCCACCCACCCATCCCTGTCCCCTACCCCCCACCCCCTCCCCCCACCCTTCCCTACCTCCTTCCCCCACCACACACACGCACACACAACACACACACACACAAACAGCCCCCCCACCCCCAACCACCACACACACGCACACACATGCACACACGCATATATATATACACACACACACACATATATATATATATAAATGGAAGAGAGAGAGAGAGAGAGAGAGAGAGAGAGAGAGAGAGAGAGAGAGAGAGAGAGAAAGAGTAACCTGAAAGTAGAGAGAGAGGGAGAGCAGCGTAGAGAGAGAGAGAGAAAAGGAGGGACGAATCGACTGGGGGAAAAAGAAGGGGGAAGGGTTTTTTACTGGGACATTTGTCACGGATGTGTCACGGTTCTTGACCGTGATAATATTATAAGGATTTTTACGATCATTGATCGTGATAAGTCCACGACAATTATAGTTGTCACGATCTTATCACGGTCAGTGACCACGATAAGTCTTTATCACAGGCTTGTCACGACCAATGACCGTGACAAGGCTAGCGGCTGGAAGGGTGCCAATTTACCCATTTTAGTGTAGTGCTAAGTCATACCCCGGGTACTGACCTAAAGGCCATCGGGCGCTCCCAGGCTCTAGTTGACCAAATGTTAAGCTATTTAGCTCGAACGAGAATGAATGAATCTTCGAAGGGCACTGAAACTCGTTTCCAATGGTCCATCCCGTGCGCGATTCTAACTTACCATGCGGACGAACGACCCATTTTCCCCCGAAACTCGATCAGGAGGTCACTGAACTCTCCCAGTCTCCGTTTGATCAAAGTCAAATCTTCAGCTCGACTGAGACTAAATGAATCTTTGAAGGGAATTGAAACCCTTATCCAACGGCCTGCCCCGTGCGCAATTCTGACATACAGTATGGATGAACGATATGTTTTACTCTGAAAGGTCACCGAGCGCTTCCAGGCCTCGATTGACCAAAGTCAACTCCCCAAACCGATTCAAAATCTTTGGAATGTCTAAGTACATCTCCTAACCTTTCCAACGATCCACGCTGTGCGCAATTCCGACTTACCAAGCCAACGAACGATCCGTTTGCGTCTGATAATTCCCCGTCCAAAGGACTGACGAATGCTTTCGAGATATATTGGACCCAAAGTTAACTCCCGGACCCGGGAGCAGTCCGAAAGACTTTCGAATGTATCTGAAGTACCTTTCCAACGGTTCTCCCCATTCATGATTCGGGTCAATAGTTTGCGCTCTGGCCGATTTTCCGAAGGAACCTAAAAACGAATGTTAAATGGCAGGTTCCAAACCTTGCCTATCGTTAGTGTGCCTAAACACACCTGTCGATTGGCAGGACCATGGCTATGCCGATCGGCAATGCCCTGGTCCTATAAAAAGGAGGGCAGATCTCAGGAAAACCCCTCTCGAAGTCAGCGTGATCTCCACATCCAAATCTCGTTCCAACCTTCACCTTTCATCACCTTTTCCATCAAACTTGGTGAATTAAGTACCCTCCATCATCATCCAACTGCAAGGGCTTCTCTCCAACACTCAAGATCTTCAAGAAGGTCTAACTCTCTCCACTATCTCCTTAAATTCCCCTAAATTTGCATTAATTTGTTTTATTACTTAGCACTTTTATTCTCTCATGTCACATATCCTAATATAGTTTTTATCTACTATTATTGCACACCTCTTATTTTCATATAAATAAAACCCAAAAAAATAAGAAAAAGAGGATTTTCTCATAAATTCCAAACGGGAATTCTCATATTTTTCTCACACTTTTCTCACAACTAAAACACCTTTTTACACACACACACACACACATACAAGAGAATTCCCCGATTGAATTTATGGGATAAATCCTACCCCTCATTTTTCATACGAATTACATGGACTTTGATGCCTCTATAGGCTACATAAGCATCTCGGGGTAAAACCTGAGACTCGAGTCAATTTTCTACCTTTTCCTAATTTTTCCTATTTTTTCTATAAACTTAACTCTCTTAGATTCTATATATTTACATAAATGTTTATTTGTGCTTAGTAGCATATTATCCCGCATGTGTTATCATTCCCTAATAATGATCTATGCTAGGATAATCGCATAAATTATATGTTCTAATATTACTTTCAGGAACATTCTTATGGATGACTCGCTTTATCTCTTCCATGATACAAGTCGATGATCCCTATCTCCACTACATATACACATGCACACATATCACGGAGAAATAAAGGAAAATAGCAATAACCCATAAGAGACCGTAAGGGAGGAATGGGTGCCTAACACCTTCCCATTTCGTAACTTAGCCTATGGACCCTTTTTGAATCATTTTGGTTTCGTATGTATTAGTATGTATTTGGATGCCGTCTTTCGGGACAGATCCCTTTTCTTTTATCTGTTTTGAGTAAAATAGACTGGGGACTCTATCTCTCTACATTTTCACCTCATCACCGATGCCGGCCGAATCTCTCTCGAGAGGGATGCGCGGGACCAAGATCCTCCCGAGACGAAGGGGAGACACCCCCCTCCTCTGCTTCGCCTCTCTCACTGTGATGATTGGAAAGTGGGATGGCCACAAATAGCATCAAACATTTAGGCATGAACTGCATCACAATGTGAAAACTTATTGATCTTCAACATACAAAGGAGTTTAACTCCCTTCATATTCGTTTCCATTGCAAACTCTTATTTTTTTAAACCTAAGAACATCCTTGCACGCAATAGTTCTTACATGCCCAGATTCTCTAGATATAAAGATATGTATTTGATAATATTGATAGGAGAACAACTCACTTAGCTCATGAATATATATATATATCAAAATTCAAAAGTGTTCGTGAAAGTTTATACAGAGGTATAATAAGATGAACCTATAAATAAAAACCAAATAAGAACAACTCAATGACAATGCATGATTAAACAATAATCTAAATCAATTTAATCCATGTTCAAATGTTTTGGCCACATAGAAAGCATGGAATAAATAGGATTCAAACACATTAATATGCCATAAAAATGTGTAAAACTAACTACACAAAAAAAAATTGTATTTTTTTATATTGATAAAACAAACTACAAAAATAAACCATAATAACACTAGATATAATATATTTCATTAAGTACAATTCTAGTGTACGATAACAGGCAACCACATCACTCATAAGATTTAGTATGTAAAGAATCATATGAAAGCACGCGATAATCAACAAGTCAAACATTTAGTGCCTCTAATTCAGATTTATTTAGTTGATAGATGTTGTCTAAAGTTTTGGGTTTAGGGAAACATGTTGACACTAGATTTATACTACCCAATACCCTTTTTAAGATCATAACAAAACTTCCAAATTTGATATTTCCTGCCACAATGTGTGCACATGTGAAATTTAGGAAAGTTATGCCCTAATTGATCTTTAGAAATGGTTATAACTCTCTATTAAATATTGCCTTGGCTTTAGGACTGGTAGCATCAAACTCATTATAGACTACACCTTTATTTTCATTATTTCTTAGGATGGACCTAAAAATCTTATCCAACTTTTCTGACCTAATTTCCAGATTAGGTTTGACTTGACTTGATTCTTCTAATTAGACTTCTAACATCAAAATTCTAGACTCAAGAAATCATTTAGTCATTTTAAAATTTAATGAGTTCGTTATTCATAATTTCAACCATTTGTAGAACATTATTTAAGTCTCCCTTAATGTAAGAGAGTTTTCCCCTATGAGTCTTCTCACGTGACCATAAATCATCAATCATCTATCATCTTCTTAAGTCACGACATTTCAACTTAGAATCTAATTTTATCTCATAACTTTTCAATTTTAAATATTCGGTATATAATTCATTAAAGGAAACTTGAATCTCACTTTACTCCTCATCAGTAGTCTATTTTCCTTATTCGTGATAAAAACTAGGGAATCAAAAGACCAAAACACGGAACCGTTAAGCATATAATTATATTCAATAGGAGAACATATTTCATTTGGACTCACATGTAAATCCATGAAAACAGTATAGTTACACTCTATAAGATAACTAATTTCCTCTTCCGACTCAGTATCACTAGGGATTGCTTTATATTCTCAAGGATTTTTAACCTCTCTACTTAGTTTAGTGGAACACTCAAAAGTATGATTCCCAACAACTTAGCATTCAAAATAATTGTCCTAGTCATCTAGTTTCGTAAGGTTATCCCGCTTTTTCTTATCTCGGTTATTGTAAAGTTTCTTAGATTTCTTATAAAAAATGTTTTCTTCTTTAAGCTTAAGAAATTCATGTAACTTTCTCGTAAACATGTCTATCTATTCTAGTTCTAACTCACACTCATGCCCGGAATCAAAAGCATCATTATTATGGCATTTCAAATCTATAATCTTTTCCATTTTCTTACTAGGGGATACATGTCAATCGTATAAGTTTGCAGATCACATATGAGTTCTTAGACTCTAAGAGTATCAAAACCAACAACCGAATAAAGGACCAAAACCTTTGCATTAAATATTACTGGCAAAGACATTAATATTTGTCTAACAACTTTAGGCTCAGGGATAGTTTCACCTATGATTAACAAGGAATTAACAATATCTGACAGTTTAACTTAAAAATCATCAAAACACTCATGCTCTTCAAATCTAATCACCTCAAACTTATTTGTCAGATTTTTTTAACTTATACACTCTAACGGTATGAATACTCTCATCTGTCGATTTTAAAATATCCCAAGAATCAATTACGCTCTCACATGTCATTATACACCTAAAACCCTTAACTATGACAGCACACAAGTATAATGTTTTCACCTTTGGAATTAAAAGTCGATGCCTATTTTTGTTCTTTAGTCAAAAGAGAGTAAACTTTACAAAAGTCATCTTCCATAAGAGAAGGCCACCCATGATCTACTGGGTTCCAAACATTCTCATTAATAAATTTTAAGAAAACTCGCATTCGAGACTTTAAATGGGGATAATTTGAATTTTCAAACAAGGGAATCCGAATAATGGAACCATCTCATGATTTAAATCCATTAACAATCCTAAAGACAGATAAAAATAAAGATCAACTCAATAACTTCGATTAACCCGCTATGACACTAGTTTGAAACATGCAGTACAACTAGTGTTCTTTTTATATATGAAAACTCTTGAATTAAATAAACTTCTAATTCAAATTCCAAATTTTAATCCTAGACAAATTAGTTTCAATGTAAGAAATTAAACAAATTTTAGTTCAACACAGTTTAAACAATATTTGTATGATTTTCACTCCATTTTATCTTATCTAATGATTACTAAATGACAATGAAAGATTCAATCTCATTTATTACAGAAAGTCCACTATGATATAGAAATTATAGAACGATGATAGATACTGACTCGAATCCCTTCAAGCATGATGAGATCTTCTCTCCTTAGACCTTCTTAACAGTAACTGTAAGAATCCACCAAAGCCACACAATATTGTCTAACCACGTCTCGGTATCCACAAATCTATACTAGGCTTTGTCAATTTGCAACACAAAATCCACTATGCCAAAAAAAACTTTAAAAATAGGGGTAAACAATCTTGTGGTTTTCAAACATGAGATTTGTACATAAGCATATAATCTCGATTCTTATATCTCACACACAGCGTAAAAGGGTGTATTAGAGGCTTAGAATTGTATCTCCACCAAAGCTATTACGAAAATGGTAGCAACTGCCCATATTTAAGGTTACAAATATGAAAAACCACTGACATAAAAATGAGGCACACATTACAATATCATTTGAAAAAGATTAAGATTTCATCTTAACGACATTGGATTCTTGTTTGAATGAGACCAAGTCATTCAAAACGACAACCCCGAACTCATTTGAATGAGATTCGAGCGAACATCAAATTGCAATTTGTAAATTTGGACAATAAAGTCTCGCTTGAAGCTCATTTCATCCTAATTCAAATAAAAAAATAATCTCGTTCTAACTAGGAGGAGAACTCATTCAAATGATATGACACATCTTTTTAGAAAGAAAACTCCATCTCATTTGAATGACTTAAAAATCATAAATTATTTTCCTAAAAAAACCTTGTTCGAAAATAGCAACAAAAAAACCCAACAAAACCCAGGTATTAATATAATAAAACTTTTATACCTTTTCCAATGATCTCAAAGATGAAGAAGTAAACTCGGCATGAATTTAATGTCACATTTCAAGGGAAACATCAAGTCTTCAATACATAAGAATAAAGGTACAAACACAAATAACCTATCATATGACGCAAATGGTTATGACCAACGGAATTAAGTTAATTGTACAATCTTTTAATGTATATCACAAACTTTGTCCTTATAGAACAATAAATTATATCTTCATGAGCAAGAATTACACCTTTCTGAAGGTATGTGAAGAGGACAATTCGGGAAAAAAAGACTTTTGTAAAGAAACAAATCTAGGTTGCATCTTAATACTATAAATATAATCCATTGGTGCACATTTCAATATTTATAGAAATTGAGGGACAATTAAGAGAAAGAATTTGAATTTAGAAAAGGAGTTGATGTTTATTGTAGGTTGGAGATAGAAACTAATAAGAGATGGAATAGGACTTTTGGTGGTGGTAAATATAATTCATTCGTATTTTTTTCTTTATGCAAGATTATGTCTTTAGGATTTTGTTATACTAAGACGAGCCCTAACTTAGATGATGTAATAAATTATAACTTTAATTTAACCTCCTACATTTTATTATTCCTTCTCTTAAAAATTGTTATCATAGGACATTTTTTTAGATCCAAATACGTATCTTGATTTAAGTATTCTTTTAGTTGAATATGGTTTAAGTTCTAGTAGCTTTATTTATGTTCTTGAGGTTGGGGGTTTTAACTTGTTCAAGAAAATTAATGACTTGTTTGTTGTCAAACTATTTTTATTTTACTTATATTCACTTTAATTTTATGATAACCCATTCATTGAGGTTGTGGACATAAGGAAGCTTCATTTTTTTCCATTTTGTACTCTACTGGTGTTGTGGGTGTGATACCTTTGGCTTACCTCTAACCTTATGCTTTATTATTAAGTATAGGTAAGAGACATGGAGGGTTATCTTAACTCACTAAATATTTTTTTGTTAGAGTGGGAGGATGGAATAACTTTTTTATCGCATCCTATCGAGAGATTGATTAGTATTAGAGAGCTTGCAATGGATTAGAAAAGGCTTAGCTTGGAAGTGGGAACAAAGATAACCAGGGTCCACGATATGACTAAAAGAGATCCTATACTAAGGTCATGGTGAGTTGAGGTTCTACCAATACCCTAATAACCAACAAATATCAAAGTTTGGTTAGACCACTGAGGTTGAAAATCCTTGGAAAATATCAGGTTCCCTCAAGGATCCACTTTCTGGTTCAATTGATGGGACTTGAGCTACGATCTCGATTAATAAGTTGTGGGTTGCTTCGTTAAGCGGGGAATCAAACGTCTTTAGTCTTAAGGAAATTTACCTAGTTTGTTGCCTTTACTATTACCTATTGCGATCATTTGATTTTGGATAATCATTAATATTAATTGATATTTTCACATGATAACATTTATGCGAGGCATTTAATACATCACTTATTGATCAATTAAAGTGTTCATTCATTTATATTCGTTGATTTCTAGGGTTAAAGCCTAAGGAGAGCTGGCAAGTTAGGAACCATTTTGGATCTAGATATTGATATAATAATATTAGACATAAGCAAATTTCAGGTTTTTATTCTAATATTTGTAATAAAACACCGACATGATTTAGGTTGTGATTTATTCAATAAATTACTCTTACAATTTAATCATGAAGAAGTTAATGCATAAGGCAATTATTATCGTATCTTTTTGAGTTCATAGACTTTAAATCATCTAATGATGATTTAATTACTTTATATACGTGGAAAATGAATTAAAATGTTAAATTACCATTTAGGGTGAGGACACTTATATAATCCATTACCTTTTTTAAGATTTCCTTATATAATTTATTATAAGTAATTATGGAGGTAAGTGTTCATGTTGCATCCATTTATAGCGGGGACTAGGAATGACAAAATAGTATCACAGATTTAGGTTGGAAGGATCTATTGATATATGTATGTAGGATGCTACGTAAAAGTTGAACTTCTACGTTCGTGATTCCTTTTAAGTGATCCATGACAGACAGATGAATAGGAAGCGTTGTAAGAGGAGGAAAATGAGCAAATGTGGCCACAGTAAGTATAGTTGATGTCATGTAACCCAAAAAAATTGATCAATAATCTAGGGGATTCAATGTTCCCATTATGGTATTAGTATTTGTTAAGGAACATCAAAGGAAAATATCTAAAAAGTTGGTCAAGGAAAGAACTTTGGGATTTGCCATTGAGAAATTTATAAATATAGAGACACAACAATTTAAGTAAGAGACTGAGCCCTTGGAGGCCAAGGTCAAGAAGATGAAAAAATATTTGGTTCGCTAAAGTCTTAAAAGGAGAATAATGTGTCATTTTCCTTAATCAAATTTGACACTGAAGTTGACCACTAGTGGAAGATGGTGATGATGATAAAACTTGGCAATAAAAAGGCATTAAGTTAAACTAGGTTTACATAGTTATTCTATACGAAATAATTTCCTTCGATGATCAAGTATGGAAATTAAATGGAGTATATAGATCTAACCCAAGTAGATATGTTTGTGAACAAGTATGAGTCAAAGTCTACGGACTCATCCCCTTTTGTTCACCACTTGACTGATACCGAGAAAAGGAAGTCGAAGAAGTTTAAAAGAGGGATGAAAAAGTTGTTAAGTAATAGGATGGTGGGTTTGAGGTTGAATACTTTTCCAAAAATATATGACAAGTCGATGTTGAGGTTATACAAAGATAAAAAAAATAACTAGAAAAAGGGAATGTTGAGCCCAACGCCTTCTATAACTATCATATGAATATCCACATGTTAAAAGGTTTCCTTCAAGGGACGAGTTACTAAAATTATGGAAAATTGGGCCAAATGTCCACACATTATAACTTGTAACAAAAGGAAATTGCTATTCTGGGAGCCAACAATCATCTATGGGATCATGCCAATGTGTTTATTATGAACTTCATGGATGATGACCATGTCAAGGATGTGAAATTATGTATCATTGTTGTTTGAAAATAAAAATGATTATAAAATATTGAGGAGTGGTTTTCGCGATCGCCTACTAAAAATTTGAGATGTGAAAATGGCTAATGATGGGATCGAGGGTGTTCTTATGGACGAGTACTTCACTCTAGATGCTATTATGTTTTTTTATGAGAATGGATTGATATATAATGGTGTGTATTAATTATAGTGTATCAAAAAATGTCATATTAAATAATAAGTATCCATATAAATAAATTTATGACTTATTTGACCAACAAAGCGATATTATGCTTATTTCAAAGATAAATATCAAGTGTGAGCATCAATAGTTTGCCATTAAAGATGAAGACAATGGAATGGATTCATTTTAAGATGATGTATAATCATTATGAGTTTGGGGTTATGCCTTTTGAACTAATTAACCACCTAACAACTTTTTGAATTTGATTAAAAGGGTGTTTAGGCCATTATTGAATGGATTAGTGTTTGTATTTATTGATGGAATCTAGATATATTATATTTCCAAAGGAGAATTAATGGGAAGAACTCTCTAAAGTATTTAAGACATTAAGGGAGAGAAATCGTATGATAAATTTTCTATGTCTAAGTTTTGGCTTAAGGAGATTTCTTTTCTTAACTATATAGTAAATACGGATCGTTTGGTTATAGAGCCTAACAAGATCGCGATCATTGTGTGCAAGTGAATTCCTATGACCATGACTCAGGTTGGAAGCTTTTTTTTTCTTGGTGGGTTATTATAGGAGATTTTTTGTAAAAGTATTCTTATATGACGATGCTTTTAATTAAATTAATGCATAAGAATGCAGGTCTTATTTGATCTTTGGATCATCGTGCCTATGTTAACTCAACCTAAAGAAGATGGAGGTTGTGTTATATGTAGTTATAATTTAGAATGCAGCTTTGGTTGTATTGTAATACCTCACCCCAGAAATACTTTTTTTAATTATAATTTGAATAGTTTATTCGGAGAAAATATTGAAGAAGCAAATGCATAAGGAAATAGGCCAAATTGTACATAACGTAGCGCATCGCACGTAAGGATTAAAAAGGAAAATTTACGTTGCATGGTCCGCATGGATGAATATCCGTTTTGAATTAATTTCCACGAATACATTGATGAAGTACGACACAAATTAGTTGAGGAAAGGACGTGACACGAACTTGGTAAATACAATGCCTCCTGTTAATGATACGTGACACATAAGATTGGAAACTTACACGATTTTTGTAGGATTCATCTTGGCCGATAAAAATAATTTGAATGAATATTTAGGGTACTAAAAATATGTATATTAATTTCATAGGGTCAAAATTACGAAAAAGGGAGGGTTTTTACATCAGGACCGGCTAGGAGGGTTGCGGTTGATAACGCCTCTCAGGGCAGCTGATAAGCACCCAAAAGTGTACATTTTATACCCCAAATAGACGTATTTCAGTTACTAATTCTCGACAAAAATGGTCTTATGTACGTTAATGTCTATTTTGTAGGTCCAATGCATGTTGCGTAGCCCAAGTGATTAATTCAAAGCAAGTATACAATTCATGGAACTAAATTCCTTGCCATGTAACCCTAGCCTATCCCCGACCTTCCTAAATCCTTCACCCAAGACCCGTGTGTTTGGTTTGTTCCCATTTATTTTATTTTATACATTTTATATTTTTTTTATTTGTGTCGTCTTTAATTTCTAAAATATATTTTATTTTTGAGTCATGCACATATTTTTAGTAATTTTATATTTTATTTTTGCGCGCCGAGTAGTTGTTCTTATATTTTTGTTTGTTTGTTTTTAGTTTATAGTTTGTTTAATGTTATCTTATTTGTTTTATTTTATTATACTAGTTTTATTTTTAATTTTTATTTGAGTCACTGTTCGTAGTTGTATATATTAGGGTCCATGTGTTTTTAGTTTGCGTGTCGAGTTTTAATTTTTTTAGTGAGTTTTTAGTTTTTAGTATTTTCTTATTATTTGTTTTTTTAGTTAGTTAGATGTTATTTTAATTGAGTCTTTATTTTATTATTAGATTAAGATTTTATTTTTAGATTTTTAGTTTTATTAGTTTTATTTTTTAGTGTTATTTATTTTTAGGGTCCAAATTAAACACACACGCACTAACTTATCCCACACACCATTCTCACCAAATCCTATAACTCACTCGCACCCAAATACCATAAACCCAAACAAAACCTAAACAAACCCCTCACCCTCACCCTATTCTTCCTACACCCTCATTAACTAATAATTCTCCAACCCATCTTCTTCCCACCAACAACTCTTTCTCTCTCCATACAACCATAATCAACCAACTCCATTACCAAACAAACCCTTGAAACAACCATCATTTCTCTCTCCTCCCACCACCACACCAAACACCCACAACCAACCTCACCCCACTTACCCACCTGATTCACTACCATCCCCACACCCCTGACTCGCCTACCCACTGCTGACCTCACAAGAAATGACAAAGCCTGAAACTGAAAACACCATACCCATTAACCCGGGAACTCCGACCCTCTCGTCGACGACACGTAACCCAGACCTCCAACCAAATCTCCCTAACCCGTTGCTCTCCCTAACCAGCGGCGACTTACTCCCTAAACCCGTGGCAACCTAGACTCGACTCCAACGCGAACCACCAAACCCGTAAACCCTTGTCTCACACAAATCGAAAACACCCAAACCCATTGTTGACGCAAAAATTCTCCATCTATGAGGACCAATCAGAAAAGGACACATGTCATCCTACGTGGCAATATTCGGCACCCGAGGAGAATTGATCGACACCCGAGGAGAGTTGGTCGGTACTCGACGAGAGTTAGTCGACACCCATGGATAGTTGGTCGGCACTCGAGGAGAGATAGTCAGTACCCGAGGAGAGTTGGTCGGCATACCAACCGGGAAGATCAAAGGATAACTATGCATTTAATGTTCATTAATGAAGATGATAATGCATTTAATAAGCCTTAATATACATTTCTACTGTATTAATAGATGACAGCACATAGCCTACCAAGCAATTAGATTCATTGTATGTAGACATAAATGTATGAATGTATAAAGACATTGTATCTCTTTATCTCCCATCACTATAAATACATGTATTCCCTTAGCCAAAAGGGAGATTCGACAATGATGAGAGACCATACACAAAATACACCCTTTTTCTCCCTCTCTCTACCACATTGTGCTATTGTAAACCCCTGGGAATAAAATAACAGTGGACGTAGGCTTCTTTCTTATAGCCGAACCACTTTAAAAATATGTCTCTTATATGCTTGATTGGATTGCTTTTATCTATTTATCTGTGATCATAAAAATGGGATTCGGTCTAGTTTTTTGCATCAACAGATTGGCGTCGTCTTTGGGAAGCGACTGTAATTTTTGTTTTTCACCAAAACAATTCATCACCAATGGTTGATAATCCTGAATCCAGTAATCGAAACGCTGGAAACCCCCCAAATCCATCAGCTCCTCCAAATATCCAAGATCTGGCCGGAATAATGGCTAATTTAGCCCAAGACCAAACAACCATGCAAGAGATTATGCGATAACTCATACAAATTGTCCAAGGTGGAGTGTCTACCCATTCAGGACAACGAAGCGTTCAACGAAACACCCGTTTACCTTCTTCACGTACTAGGCATACCGATTCATATCGTACTGAGAGATTTGATGATTTTTCTTATCAACCGGGTTGAACTTCGTCAGTACAAGCCACAGATACTGAAAAAAAACATCACTCTCTCTCCAGAAAGGACTAGTGCATTGGAAAGATTAAGTAGGGCCTCTCCTTTTGATTGTTTGGGCCCCAGGAGGAATAGAAGTCCTCCCAAGGCTGTGTCGAGGAACTTTCGATGACCATCCGATCTAAGGGAGGGTTCGGCCCAATCACGACCAACTGTCCGTAATGAAAGATCCTAGGAAGAAGAATCAACACGATCAGTTGCTCGAACCAACAGGCCCGAGGAGGGAAATAATGCATGGAACGGCTCTATTCAAAGGTTGGAGGATAGACTAGGGGAAATGGTTAAGGCCAAGAATCCTCTACAAAGAACTTTTGTCCAAGGGACACCTTTTACCCATGCAATTGTGGATTTTCCCACACCATCGAAGTTCAAATCACCTGTTGTGACTCCTAAATATGATGGAAAAATTGATCATGTCCTTCATATAGAACAATACCAAGCTGCTGTCGACATCTATGCTATGCCAGATGAGATGAGATGCAGGGCTTTTTCGGGAACTCTTACCGGATCTGCTCAAATATGGTACAACAATCTTCCTCGGGGTAAGATTTCAACTTTCTTTCGACTTGTCGAGCTCTTTATTGGAAATTTCTGTTTTGGACCAAAACCATTTAAATGAGTAGCACACTTGTTAAGTGTTAGACAAAAAGGAGGTGAGAGCAACAAGGATTATATAACTCGTTTCAATAACAGCGAGGAGCTAAACTAGCCAGAGAAAATGAAGATAGATCCCGACAAGAGGAATAAGGAAAAATATTGCGAGTTCCATAAAGACCATGGTCACACGACCAAAAATTTCATAGCTCTTCAGAATGAAATCGAAGCACTCATCAGACGAGGAAAGTTGTCCAAGTATGTTGATTGTAGAAATGAAGGAAGAAACAACGACCGAGAAAGACAGAGGTCTAGATCTCCTCGTAGAGCAGAGGAAAACAAGAAAAGAGATCATGAAGATGATCCAAAAGATGACCCCGGTCTCCCCAAAAGACCAAGGCGACCAGAACGTGAGGTATTTTCAATTCATTTTGGATCATTTGATTGTAATGTTATTACATGTGGAGATGCAAGAGGTTTAGACCTTACTGCAGAGAGAAAATCTTACCTCAATGAGGCCCAAGCTTGTTCATACATCCAACGAATAAATCTATCTGAAGATGATCGCCAGAGGATGGTAAACAAAGAAAGCCTGGTCATCAGTTTCTCCAAGAACGACCTCGCAGGGGTGTTGTATCCTCATGATGACCGATTGGTGATCAAAATGAGGATGAAGGAAGTAATGATCTCAAGAGTATAAGTGGATAATGGTAGCTCGGCGGATATCATGTTCTACTCATGCTTTGATATCTTAAATCTAAAGTTGTCTCAGTTGGAGCCTTATCATAGGCCCCTCCTTGGTTTTGCTAGCGAGAAAGTTTTCCCACTTGGGACGATCAAGTTGGATATGTTCATCGGTACATGGCCTGCTTGTCAAACAGAAATAGTACACTTCTTTGTGATGGATAAGAATGTCCAATCAGCTTATAATATCATCATGGGGAGGGTAGTTTTGAAGAAGTTTGAAGCAGTACCATCTACTGTACATCAATGCTTGAAATTTCCAACCAATTTTGGAGTAGGAGTTGTGAAGGGTGACCAAAAAATAGCTCGATAATGCTAATATTCATCTACCAAGTAGGAAGAACTGGAGGAATCTAGGAAAAAGACTACTACCTATCAAGTAGATGAAGGTGCAGAGATTGAAACATTAGATCCTAGAGAGGAATCGCAGCTCGTGAAAGGCCAGGTGGTAGAAGCTACTGAAAATGTCATTCTGGATAACAAATACCCGGAATGAATAACTCAAATAGGTTTGTCGTTGGATGCCTCATTAAAACAGGAATTGATAGTCTTCCTAAAAAATAGAAAATAAACTTTTGCATGGAGCCACGAGGACATGCCAGGGATAGATCCAAATTTCTTATATCACGATCTCAATGTGAACAAAGAGATCAAGCCAGTGAAGCAGAGAAGAAGAGTGTTCATCCCCGAAAAGAACCAAGATATACAAGAGGAGGTCGAGAAGATCCAGAAAGATTTCTTTATTGAAGATGTCAAATATCCAGACTGTTTAGCAAATGTGGTGATGGTGAAGAAGAAGAACAACAAGTGGAGGATGTGTGTAGACTTCACCGACCTCAACAAGGCATGTCCAAAGGATCATTTTCCTTTGCCCCGAATTGATCAATTAGTGGATGCTACCTCGAGACACGAGCTGTTGAGCTTCATGGATGCTTATTCTGGTTACAACCAGATTAAAATGAAATCTGAAGAAAGGGAGAATACTTATTTTATTACCCCTAGGGGAACTTATTGTTATAATGTTATGCCTTTTGGATTGGAAAATGCAGGTGCAACATATCAGCGGCTGATAAACAAGGTGTTTGCCGAGAAAATCAGTTACAATATGGAAGTTTATATTGATGATATGATTACAAAGAGCAAGAGAGCTACTGACCATCTAATTGACTTAGGACAGACCTTTGATCAACTAGATAAATATCAAATGAAGTTGAACCCTACTAAGTGCATATTCGGAGTATGAGAAGGCATGTTCCTCGAGTATATCGTCAACCAATGAGGTATCGAAGTAAACCCTGAGAAGATTAAGGCTCTATTGGGATTACGATCTCCAACGACGAAGAAGGAAGTGCATAGTCTCACAGGGCGAATTGCAACACTTAATAGATTTATATCATGAGCAACATATAGATGCCTCCCATTCTTCAAAACACTCCATAAAACGTTTGAATGGAATGATGAATGCGAGAAGGCCTTTCAAGAGTTGAAAAAATATTTGGGAGCACACCCACTGTTGTCCAGGCCAGTGATGGGAGAAAGATTGTATTTGTATTTGGCGGTTTCGGAGAATACAGTTAGATCGGCAATGATAAGAATGGAGGATGGAGTACAAAAACTAATTTATTACACTAGTAAGGCCTTCCGAGGAGGAGAGATCAGATATCCAAGACTGGAAAATTTGGCACTAGCGTTGATCGATGAAAGTTGAAGGATGAGGCCGTACTTCCAAGCTCATACCATAATTGTGTATACCGACATGCCGTTGAGGGAAGATCTTCATAAACCAGAAAAGTCAGTGAGATTGATGTACTGGGCAGTAGAACTTAGTGAATATGACATAGTTTATGAGCCTAGATTGTCACTTAAAGGGAAAGCAGTAGCAGATTTTATAATAGAATTCACCTATCCTGACACCCCCGAGGAGTAGAAGCTGAATACCGACCAACCTGTGGATGTTACAGGATCATCAAATGTAAATTTCGACCAACTTAAGTCGGTTGACGAGCAAGAGGAGATGTTCAATGAGCAGTAAGAATTGCTAGGGGAGGATGTAAAGAAGCAACAAATATTCCACCGAGGAACTTTATCCGATCAAAAATTTGAGGATGAAGTACCTATATGGAATCTGTATGTGGATGGCTCATCTTGTAGTACAGGTTGTAGTTCAGGGATTGTTTTAAACAGCCCGGATGAAATCGATGTAGAGTATGCTCTGCGCTTTTAATTCAAAACTTCTAATAATGAGGCGAAATATGAAGCTATGATTGCAAGTTTTAGTTTAGTAAAAACCATGGGGCAGAGTAGGTCGTTGTATTCAGTGATTCACAATTGATTGTAAATAAAATTCTATGGATATATGCGACAAAGTGAGAATTGATGGTCAAGTATTATGCGAAAGTAATGGAGATTGTGTCAAGCTTTGACGCAGTGCAGTTAATTAGAACACCAAGATCGAAGAATGTAAGAGCAGATGCCTTATCTCGGTTAGCTTCAGCCACACGCACCGAGCTACGAAGAACAATCCCAACTCAAGTCTTGGCTAGTCGAAGCATAGATGAAGATCTGATGATGAACGTTATTACCCTTGATTTAGGACCATCTTGGATGGATCCCATCAGGGCATATATTGAGGAAGGTAAATTACCAACTGATAAACTCGCAGCAAAGAAACTAAAATTTAAAGCTGCTCGTTATGTACTGAATAATGGTATTCTATATAGACGAGGAATTATAGCAGGTTTGCAGAGATGTGTGCATCCATCCGAGGTGAAAGACTTGATTAAAAAGGTCCATAAAGGGTCCTGTGGAGCCCATGTAGCAGGTCGGACGCTTTTGTAAAGAATAATGACACAAGGATACTATTGGCCAACGATGAGGGCTGATTGTATAGCCTATGCCAAGAAATGTGATAAATGTCAATGCTTATCCTCTATCCGAAGAACTCCCCAAGCATTGTTAGCACCCATTACTTCCCCATGGCCATTTGCTATGTGGAGAATAGATTTGGTCGGGCCACTTCCAATGACCAGGGGAAGATTTAAATATCTCGTAGTTGCGGTGGACTACTTTACTAAGTGGGTGGAAGTTGAGCCCCATATTGATATGACATATGACAAGGTGTATCGATTTATTTGGAAGAATATCATTTGTAGATATGGTCTTCCCCACGCATTCATTACTGATCATGGAACCCAATTTGACAACGAGGAGTATGCTGCGTATTATCATCAGTCAAACATATTGAATACCCACTCGGCACCAGGCCATCCTCAAAGCAATGGAAAAACTGAGGTGACGAACAGAACTCTATTGAACGGGTTAAAGAAAAGACTGGATGATGCAAAGGCCAATTGGATCAACGAGCTACATTTTGTACTGTGGGCTTATCATACTACTCCACGAGAAGTAACAGGAGAATATCCATACATGCTGGCATTTGGAAGTGAAGCTGTTATACCTGTCGAGCTGGGCCTCCCAACACACAGGGTTCTGAACTTCAATTCTCCTATCAGCTACTTGATGAGAAGATTAGATTTGGATATGCTCGAGGAAATAAGAGAAGAAGTAGAAGTCAGGAATGCTGCATACCAGCAACGAACAACTTTGTTCTACAACAAGAGAGTAAGGAGGTGCGATCTGAAGGAAGGAGACTATGTGCTAAAGAAAGTAATTCAAAAGCATAACAAACTGGAAGCTAACTGGCATGGGCCCTACAGAGTAACAGAGGTTGTTCGACCAGGGACATGTAGGATTGAAACCTTAGAAGGAGAGGAGTTTAAGAATGCATGGAACGCAGATCATCTTCACAAATATTACCAGTAGTTCAATCCCTATGTAATGTAGTTTTCTTCAATATGAATAAAGTTTTTTTGGAGTACTAGTGCTACACACTACGCATCAAGTCCAGAATGAAAATCCACCAACTACGGTTCGTCGGGAATAAAAAATCCACCAACTACGGTTGGTTGGGAATAAAAAATCCACCAACTATGGTTGGTCAGGAATAAAAATCCACCAACTACAATTGGTCGGGAATAAAAATCCACCAACTACGGTTGGTCGAGAATAAAAATCCACCAACTACGGTAGGTTGAGAATAAAAATCCAAGAACTACGGTTGGTCGGTTGGTCGGGAACAGTTGCTTAAACAAAGCAGGATCATGGGATGAAAGTCGTTTCATGACTTAGAATTAAAAAGTGATAAGTCACTATAATTATATAGCAGGTGGAGCAAGTTTCATTATTTATGCAAAACAGGACAATTTGTCTTTCTACATATGTACATGCATCAGCAAACAACAAAGAAAGCATTCAAAGTTTATATTCCATACTTGGGGGCTTCTATTACAGATTTAGTTATTCATTCGGTGGCACATTCTCATAACATCGTGCAGTCGAGCATCACATTCAACTCCACAAACTCACACGGTCGGGGCCCCGACCAATCATCATTCAGGGGTTGTTTTTCTTGCTCAGGAATTATTTTTGATATTGAAGTTCAGGAGGTATATATAAGTTCAGGAGGCGTATTCAGAAGTTTAGGAGGTGTATTCAGAAGTTCAGGAGGCATATTCAAGAGTTATTATGCACATGTTATTGAAGTTCAGGAGTCAAATTCAGCATCTACAGCACTCAGATCTTTACTACTACTGTCCCGATCAATAATGAAGAAGAAGCCCTGAAAATGTTTCGATGTCCACCACTGGCTTGGTACATTGAAGAATTGGATTCAAAAACTAGAATGTTACTCAACAAAGTATTTAGAGGATCATAAATCAGAAAAATCAAGCACGTGAAGTTAGCACTCAGTTGCTCGGCACAGGAGGCAGTTGGTCGGCTAGCAAACCAATCAACATACTTGAAGACTATGACAAGCTACAAGCTGCATACCATGGCATAGCTGCATCCAAATTCCCAAGGGTGATACATAGCACACGGAGTTCCTCAAAAGAGATATTAGCAACCATCGATCAGCCTGCATCATATGTCATCCAGGAGATAGTGCACTTTATGTTGAACAAATCAAGAAGGTAGATAAAGAATTTCAAAAGCACCGAGCAACACTGTAGAATAAATACTTTATCCTTTCAGTAAACCATCGAGCATGGAGCATTGGGGGCTTCTGTTGACGCAAAAATTCTCCATCTACGAGGACCAATCAGAAAAGAACACATGTCATCCTACGTGGCAATATACGGCACCCGAGGAGAATTGATCCACACTCGAGGAGAGTTGGTCGGTACTCGACGAGAGTTAGTCAACACCCGTGGATAGTTGGTCGGCACCCGAGGAGAGATAGTCGACACCCGAGGAGAGTTGGTCGGCATACCAACCAGGAAGATCAAAGGATAACTATGCATTTAATGTGCATTAATGAAGATGACAACACATTTAATGAGCCTTAATGTACATTTCTACTGTATTAATAGATGAAAACACATAGCATACCAAGCAATTAGATTCATTGTATGTAGACATAAATGTTTGAATGTACAAAGACATTGTATCTCTTTATCTCCCATCACTATAAATACATGTATTCCCTTAGCCAAAAGGGAGATCCGACAACGATGAGAGACCATACACAAAATACACCCTTTTTCTCCCTCTCTCTACCACATTGTGCTATTGTAAACCCCTGGGAATAAAATAATAGTGGACGTAGGCTTCTTTCTTATAGCTGAACCACTTTAAAAATCTTTGTCTCTCATGTTCTTGATTGGATTGTTTTTATCTATTTATCTGTGATCATAAAAATGGGATTCGGTCCAGTTTTTTGCATCAACACCCATTTCAATGCCAAAAAAGTTTTTATTCACCTGCAATACCAAACACCAAAAGCCAAAACCAAAAACAAAGACCAAGTAAAAAAAACACATGTTTAAACTCTTAACCCTTTTTCCCTTATTACACCCAATTAACTTTCTATCCCAATTCCAAAAATACTCCCAATCACCATGAAAAAAATCTGATTTCTTCTCCCACATGCTCTCATAATCTCATCCACATGCACACCTTTTTCCTCCCATTTATGCCCGTAGCCCCATGTCCCACACTATAAATGTAGACCTAGAAGCTCATTTGAAAAAAAGATCTAAAAAATCAAGAGAGACTTTGAGAAGAAGATAGATAGTTTAGAGTAGAAAATAAATTAGGAAAAAACATTTCGTAAATAGTTTTATTTTTATTTTTTATTTTCTTAGAGAATTTTTTAGATTTAATTGTGAGTGATTGAATTTATTGAAGAAGATAGAGTTCAAATTGTCAAATTCAAGGAGACTTATTGAAGATTTGTTCTCTTTGTCTACTCTTTTTTTATATGCCTTTGATTACTTGGTCATCATATTTAATACAATGTTAGGCTAAATCCCCTTTCAAGGGGTGGGGTGACCCATTATTTGATGTTAATCCATTTTAATTAGTTTATTTACATTAAATTTCCCTTTGATGATTAATTTTGCACTCTTACATTTTAATTTACGCCTCGAGAGAGGGTAAATGATTTTTGAGAGAAAATCAAAATTTTAGTTATTATACCCATTTTATATTCGAACTAGAGATGGGGGTTTCTCAAGTGTGGTATTATTCCTTTAATTTCAACTCTAGGCTTACTTTTATGATTTAAACTAGTTTAATCGATCGATCCTAGCGGGTTATTTGTTAAATGATGTTTGGATCTACATTTCAAGAGTTGTAGGAGTGTTAAAATTAATTTCTAAAATGTTATTATTAAATTTACATTTTCAATGAGAGTTGATTTGTGATTTTGATACTAACTTGGGATAATTAATTTTAATGAATTAATTCATTTTAATTAACTAAAATATATGGTGTCATCCAATCCCTTGCTAGTCCTCACTTTTATTTCCTCACCATTCTCATATTTTTGATTTTTAGTTGGTTAGATTTATTTAGCATATTCACTTAATTTTTAGTTAGTTATTTACATCTTTGATTTAGTTTAAATTCACATCCTCTCAAAATTGTTTTAATATTTGAAAAGGCTAAAAACAATAGAAAAAGAAAAAGTCCAAAAAGAGAATAATAAATAAATAAATTACATGTTTTTTCCTCTCGTTTCACTCCTTTGATGTGGATTGATACCTCACTTACCACTACACTTTATTTTATTATATTTTGTAGGTATTTGAGATTTTTTATTAGAGGAGCTTTTCAACAACAATGAAATATAAGAAAACGTTAACTGTATCAAATGGCTCCATTGTCAGGGATATAAAAAAGTTACTCTATCAAATGGCCTTGTTGACAATCTTTGGAGCTCAAAGCACTTGAGAGGATTTCCCATTTTGTGATTCATTTGTATTTTTTATTTTTCTTACCATTTTTCATTTTTTTTAGAAGCCTTGTATTAGGATTTTTTTTTTCTTGGCTTGTATTGCGGTGCTTAGAGACACCATTTATTTTTCATTTAAATTTGTAATAGTTAATTACAAAGAAAAGTATGATAGGAAAATCGGACAAGATAGAGAGAGGGCGTCCAAAGGCGAGGAAACGAAGCCTCTTTACCTTGGGTCGGTAGGACTCCCGGGGCCAACTGAGATTGGAGAGGTCTCCCCCAGGTCGACTCAAATTTTTCAGCACCCCCCGGTGTAAAAATCGTGGGAGGTACATTTCTAAACCCTCACGCCTCTCATGTTAGCGAGTCAATTATTGGGTGTACTTGTGTGCTCTTGTGTTATTTTAATTTTGCATTTATTTTTTGAGTGGTGTGATAAATTAATTGACTACGACCTACACCCAGTCACTCACGAGAAGGTATTTCATCACCCGACTCACGCGCTTACTATTGTGTGTTTACCTAGCCATCATTAAAATTAAAATCAATCAAATAGGTAGCCCAATAGGAGAACCTTTTTGCAAAGGCGATCACAAATATATTTTCGTGATTTTTTATTGCCCGCGGACTTAATTAAAATTTGACTACCCCTTTCACTAAATTTTTAAGATAAAAATTGGCCATGTGCTAGATATGAATTCTCCTTAACTTTTGTGTGTGTTCAATTCATTTTTCAGTAGTCGGTTTTAGTTAGTTCGTCTAATCAAGAGTCCAAATATTTTTCCTGCTCTTTTCTTCCAAAAAAATCCAAAAATATTTTCTTCCTTAATTTTTATAAAAAATTCAAATATATTTTCCTTCTTTCATTTTTAGAAAAATAAAAAAAAAATTCTTTCCTTTTGAAAAAAAAATTCAAAAAAAATCCAAAAAAATACTTCTCTCCTCATGGCCGAAGAATGTCCTTTACGGGTTTACTTTGGCCATTTATCATTCTCTCAAAGCATGTTTGAGGTTAAGACCTAGGAGAACCTCCACACTTTACTTAGTCGATTTACCTCTCAAACACACGCATTTGATACTCATGCGTCCTCCATGTACGCACCACACATTTCATTGCCTCCGATGACGAGTATCAACGTGTCAAATTTTTGTTGTGCACACATTGTTTTCACGCTGATCACTTGTCCCATGAGTGTCCATATCTTCCTTATCCATCCGAACCCACCATGGGACATGTGTATCCATATGACACTGTCCCGGAACCCACCTCGGCCGTATTGTCATGGTATATCTAATCCCGAGTTGTGTGAGTAACCTAGTTATTCGTGGAGGACTGATCACCCTTTCACGCAATACGAATCCTAAACCGATGTTGTGGATCCTCACACCTTCCAACACTCGTCATGGCAACCTTGTGCACCCTATCCCGATCAGTTCCCTCACTACGCACCCAATTATTCTCACCCTTTTATCTCTCACGGAGATGCTTCTCCCATGTATGACATACTTGACCCCGTTCCACACACTTCCTTTGAGTATTCTCCACATAGTCATGTTAGTAGCGAGTTGTGTCCACCTCAACTGCCTCCACCACCCATCAATCCACCACAATCCTCCACCTCCACTCTCGAGGCCCTCTTGCAACAATTTATCATCGAGCAAGAAGAAGCCACTCAATATCAAAATGAAGCCCTTGAATGGCTTGAACAACGCCATAATGAATTTGAGTGTGCGACCGAGTCAGATTTCACCCCAAGTCAACCCATTACCACACCCACGTGGAGTGATGATACGTCGTCCTGCGCCACAAATTTTGAGTGTGACCAACCCTACCACCCCGAGAATCTCGAAGTTGAGACCATTCCATGGTCCGGATCCCAAGTCGACAATTGTGTTGACTTACCTTTCATTAGTGAGACTGATTTGCTCCCGCAAAATCCAAAGGAACCCACACTTGAGGTTCCCACTCCCATGATATACAAAAATATGCCCGAGTCTACACCTATCTACCCTACCGCTTGTGTTCCCTAGGAACCACTTCATTCTATGTTAGCTCCGGCTACGAGTGGTCACCATTTTCCCAAGATAGTATTCGAGATAGTTCCTAACTATCTGGATATGGATGATGTCTCACCATGCATGGATCCTTTTGAGCTCGATATTTCTAGTGATTCCTCTATCTTAGATCTTAGTGCCTCGTCTTACCCACCCACCACATTCACTGACGATATTCTTATGGATAAGATGACCACTCCATCTTTAGATACCACACTTCCTCCTGCGAGTGCCCTTGAGGATCACTCCGCGCCTCATGAGGAGTGTGTGTCACCTACTATTGAGTTGGATCATCTTCCTCCACCATTTATCCCACCCGATCCACCAGACCCACCCCTTATCCCTTATACCCCACCACTTATTTTGTATCTTGATATTACACGTTGCATGTTTCCATCCATATCTTTGGATCCTAACCTAAAACCACCATCCAAATTCCATGAGATTATTTGTGGTGCTACTCTCCACTTTCGTGACATCGATTTTGTTATTCTATGCTCGCCACTCTCTTTTGGCGTTGATTTTTTCCACCGACGGCTCCCTGGCGTGTCACGGCGTGACCATTATCATCGCCCATTCATATAACAGTCGTGTGTTATCTATGAGCCCCACCCAATCACTATTTCTTCACCATTTTGCCTCCCTCACCAATTAGAGCATACTGCTTATAAGGCCCTCGTTTCCCTCACCTTCCAGCTCAATAAGGCCCATGATCGATGCTTAATCACCCATGCCTTTCTCACCCTTACCCTAATACCCACCCTCCCTTGGTCCATCGCTCCTTTGCATCGTGTGATGCACTTTGCCATACAAGTGCATTGACCCGTTTTAGACTCTATCCAACAAGACTGACGCTTTAGTCTTGTTTGGGAGTGATTCTCATCACCCCATTTTTCTGTCACCCCGTGATTTCTTAGATCCTATCTTAAGGGTGAGTATCCATCAGTCTGTCTAAAAATGTTAAACTTAGCACTGCTGGGAGGCAGCCCGTCGTTTCTTGTATGAGTCTTATCATATTTGGTGGTGATGTTTCACATCACCCAGGGCTTTACATTTGGAAAAAACGGTACCCCAATCCGAGTTACGGTGAAGAAGTTATGCCCATTTAAAGTTGGAGACAGAAAGTCAAAAGTTGAAATTAATTCTGGAAGCTGAAGAGTCAAAACTCTTGAAATTTCTTGTTTAATTCGTTTTTATTAGTTGTAAAACGTGGAGAGGCATGGGAAAAGTCATTTTTTATGTGTATAAAAGGCCAAGACCTATATCCTTCCAAGGGAGTTGTTCTTAGACAAGTTTTTGAGTTAGTTTAGCCTTGTTTTCAGTTTTAAAGGGTTCTTATAACCAAGAACTCTAGTTTGGAGATTTTGCTACTATTCAAGATTGAAGTACAATTCAAGATTCAAGTTTTAGTTTCAGATTTCTTCATTCTCCAAGTAATTTTAAATTCTCTATTTTTACTGCTTTCGTAGTTAGTGTTATTAATTATTGCTTTCTCGTTTTCCATTCCCAAGTCTTGTTCTCAAATTTTTAGATCTAATTATGAATTCTTGCGCTTTAATTTGGGAGTTTTCTTTTGTTTTCATCATGTTTAGCTAATTTGTAAGGGTTGGAATGCATGAACCCATCCCAATATAATTTATCTATATAGGAAATATAATTTAAATTAAATAATTGGACGAATCGTTTAAGATAATTCTACAACCATGGTAGATCTTTTAATCTCTCTTGCCCTAGGTACCTTGGATGTTTAAGAATACGATGCGAGTATAATTGTCCTACACCGCTTTATATTTACCTTTTATTTCATATGATGCAGGCTAGTACCCTCATATATGTAATGCTTTGGATCTATAAAGATTGGATTCATTCCAATTTATAATTTATAATTCTAGCATTCTATCTGATAAATTACTAGGGTTTGGGGGATTGTTTCCTAACCTATATTTTTTCCATCTTTCTATTCACTCTCTTTAATTTGTGTTCTTAAGCACTTAGTTTATTCATAGCGTCGATTATTGCTGTTAGTTTATCATAGTTTCAAAGATCACCAACAAACATCGTTTCATTTCTTCTTGGATCACTTGAGGGTTAAATTAGTTATTCTTACTTATTGTCCTTTTCTCCCTGTGGATACAATCCCGACTTACCGGGTTTATTACTTGAGTGACAGGCTTGCTCTTGAGCCTAGATAGCACGCACACTAAAACATATTTGTGGTCGCGTCAGTACCCTCTTCAGCCTATTGTGTTTTGTGGTGTAGGATTCCCTCCGATTTCTGCAGGGATTATGTCTCTTGTGAGGGTTCTCAAGTATAAAAAGGGGTAATAGTGGAGTGTTTTCATCACACCTTCGCATTCTTACTTACTTGCCCGCTATCTCTTAGCCTTGCAAGATGTCTCTCCCTGGTACCATTGAGTTTGCTAACTACCTCGAAGCCTTGGAAGCAATGTGATCTTATAATGTCGATTATAATGCTTTCAACATGCGTCGAGTCTCCTTGTGGCGCAATTGGCCTATTGAGTGGAACATGCTCATAGCGGCGGTACAGTTCTATTACCCCGAAGACCCTGTATTCCGCTTTGGGTTGGATGAAGTTTATCCTACCTATGAGGAATTTTCTGTCATTATGGGTATAAATCGGTGTGTTGTTGCGGCTTTACCCGAATTTTCCCGTTCTCCTAGGGATTTATTGGCTGGGCTTCTTCATATTTCTCCTTTGACGGCCAGATCATTGGTTGCTGGAAGAATGATCTCCCTCCCGATGGTGCTGCAGTCCGTACATTTGCGAGAAGTAGGTGATGCTGGCTATGATGGAGCCATTGCTCTTGGCCTAGTTTCAAAATTACTGCTGGTGACTGGGGAACTGCTGGTGGACCCGCAACTTGCATACCGTCGTAATCCTGCGGCGGTGATACTGGAGGAGACGCTGAATGGTCTGGATGCCTAGTGAGAAGGTCGTTTTGACTTTCTGAGGGGTAGTCCCGTGATGCTATTCATGTGGTTGTCTGAAAGACTCCGCCTGGTGACTCCTCTAGAATATCCTTTATCAGTTGTACCCAACTTCTTTTTGCATCATCCCTTCTATGTTGCCTGGATATTGCGAGCTGGGAGAATTGGTTTGTGGAGCATGGGGCTCGAAATTCGTACTAGTCAGTGCCTTGGTGGGGGAAGTTGTTGCCTGTCCTGGAGCTAGGAGAGTACTCATATGTGCGGCTGGTTGGTCTCAGACAGACCTCTTTTTATTTCCCTTGGCGGCTTCTGTGCCAATTTGGCAGGGCACAGGTCGTGCCACCTCGGACAGTAAATTTCTTTTCGGTAGACATTTTGACCGAGCCCTTACGTCTGTTGCTTGGATCTCTGTAGGATAATCGGCATCCGTCAACCCATCCCTCTCAGTCTATCGGGAGAGTTTGTCATGTCCCTGGGGATTATATGAAGTGGTTATGGAGGAGAGTAGTCAGTAAGATGTTGGCTCTGGAGACTGGACAAAGGTGGTTTGTTTTATTTAACACCATGGAAGGGGGTGTTGTGGTTTTTTTGAAGCCGGTTAGGGCTTATCGGTCCATGGAGTGTTTACATCACTCTATTCAGGCAGGGGAAATTTGGGGACCCCAGGATGTAGATGATGAGGGTGCAGGCTCGTCTGGTAGTTGTGGGTAGGACTCTTAGAGAGTTTATTTGTGTAATAGGAAATATATGTGGGGATTTTATTTGGCTTTATATATTAGTAGGGGAAGGGAGTTATCCCTTTCTTTCTTATGTAATATGTGTTGTAGTTTCTTATTAATGAAATAAGCACGTTTCTGATCATCCAGCTGTGCCTTTCGATGAATTTTGTAATTTTTAATTATCTATACCGATCGCAAAGGCATACATAATCCTTTTGTTCAAGTATTTGTTAGAATGAACTGTCGTTCTCAGAGATAAGAAAAGAATAGTATTTTGTGAAAAAGAAAGGGTCGTTCTCCTGTAAGATGTATGAGCTGCCAACGTATCTCTGGGGGTTTTGAAAAAAAATTATTTTTCTTAAAAATGGTTTCTTTGCAGAGGATCAGGCCCACGTAGTTCTGGGTAGAGGGAAATAAAGAGAGTTTTTTTTAAGAATAGAATGGATATGAGAAGAGTCGTAGTGCGTCGAGATTCCGGACTAGGGGTAGAATTTCTTGAGACGGTCTAGGTTGACTGGACTAGCCATCTCCTCCCCATCTAGGTCAGTGAGCATGGCGGCACCGCCGGATAAGATTTTCTTCACAATGTAGGGGGCACTCCAATTGGGCTTGAATTTCCCTGTGGGGTCCCAGATGGGTTCTATTATCTCCTTGAGGGCTAAATCTCCTTCTCGAACACCGCGGTCCTTAACTCTTTTATTGAATGATTGTGTTATTCGGTGATGGTACCCCGCTATGTGGTAAAGATCTTTCAATCTCCTTTCATCTAGGAGGGTCAGCTCATAGAGACGGCTTCAGCACCAGTCTTCTTCACTAACTTTGCTTTCGAGCATGACGCGTAGCGAGGGTACTTCCAGCTCCACAGGTAGGACTTCTTCCATGTCGTAGACCAGAGAGTAAGGGGTAGCCCCAATCTAGGTTCGGATTGAGGTTCGATAGCCCTAGAGGGCGTACGGGATCCGGTCGGCCCAATCCCTACAGCTTTCGGTCATCTTGCTGATGATGGACTTAAGGTTCTTGTTGGCGGCCTCAACTGCACCATTAGTTTGAGGTCGGTAGGGAGAAGATTTGTGTCTCTGAATCACATACTCGTTTACTACTTCTGTGACTTTTGCTTCGAAGTGCAACCCATTATCTGATACTAACTCGTGCGGGACCCTATATCGACAGATGATATTTTTCTTGAGGAATTTGGCCACTTTCTTAGCGTTCAATACTGCGTATGACTCAGCTTCGACCCATTTGGTGAAGTAATCAATGGAAACTAGGATGAACTCATGTCTGTTTGAAGCCTTTGGTGTAACATTCCCTATGATGTCGACACCCAAGGTGGAGAACTGCCAGGGAGAGGTCATGTTGTATAATTCTCGTGGAGGCAGGTGTTGAAGATTGGACAACTGTTGGCATTTGAGTCATATCCGGACGTAGGCGTTGCAATCTTGGGCCATGGTGGTCCAGTAGTAGCCCTGTCGGATGATCTTCTTGGAAATCATGTGACTGTTCATGTGGGGCCCGGATTCCTCATTGTGGATCTTCTACATTATCTTCTCAATTTTAGCCCCTATGATGTAGTGTAGATGAGTTCCATCGAAGTTCCTCTTAAGTAGAGCTTTATAACCGATGATGTACTGGGCAGCCAGTCTTCAGAGGGTTATTTGGTCTTTCTTGTTGGAACCCTCGGGATACCTACCATATTTGAGGAGGTACCAAATATCATAGTACCAGCAGTCGGCTAGTTCGGGATCTTCGGTGGAGACAAGCTCAATATGGTAGCGGTGGGTTGGTTTGTCTTACTTTTGAACTAAGAAGGGGGGCATTGTTATTCCTTCGGGCATGTCGATCATGGAGGCCAAAGTAGCGAGAGCATCAACTAGGTTATTCTTTGCTCGAGGTAGGTAATGGAAGGTGATATCTCAAAATCGAGAGGCTAACTCTTCTAAGTGGGCATGGAAGGGTTGGAGATTTTCCTCCTTGACTTTCCACTTTCTGAGCACTTGACCGATGATGAGGGAAGTAGACATCAAGGTATTGAATACCTTTCTTGAGAGCAACTTTGAGGCATACTATACATGCCTCGTATTCCGTCATGTTGTTGGTGCAAGGGAAATCCAATTTGATGGGGATGGAAGTGTGGGAGTCATTAGGGGCGATCAGAAGTATCCTAATGCCATATACCTTTTTGTTGGCAGCGCCGTCAAAGAAAATTTAACATCGAAGGTGGTGTTGAGCGGTGCAGAGGATATTTTCATCTGGGAATTCAGAGATCCATACATCTGCTTCTTCTACGGGGTAATCAGCGAGGTAGTCAGAGATGGCTCTTCCTTTAATGGCTTTCTGCGTGATGTACATGATATCGAACTCCGTTAGGAGCATCAACCATCGGGCCATTCGACTGGATAAGGTGAGTTTCTCAAGCAGGTATTTGATGGGATCCATTCGGGATACAAGTTTGATGAGGAAGGCGAGCATGTAGTGTCATAACTTTTGCGTGACCCAGACAAGTGCGGCACACACCTTTTCCAAAGTAGTGTAATTTACCTCGTACCCGGTTAATTTTTTACTAGCGTAATAGATGGCTCTTTCTTTGCGAGAGTCTTCAAGGGATTGGCCTAGCAAATCCCCAGCTGCAGTGTCGGTTATGGTCAGGTATAGGAGCAAAGGGAGACTAGGCTATGGAGGCATGAGCACTAGGGTTTGGGTCAGATATTGTTTGATTTGGTCAGAAGCTTCTTGGCAGACCTCGTTCCAAACCATGGTTGAATCCTGTCGGAGGAGCTTGAAGATTAGTTCACAGATAGAGGTTAGTTGGCTGATGAACCGGCTGATATATTGTAATTTCCCAAGAAAACCTCAGACTTCTTTCTCTGTTCAGGGAGGTGGAAACTCAAGTATGGTCTTCAGCTTTGCCGGATCTACTTCTATCCCCTTCTCACTAACCATGAATCCCAAGATTTTTCCCTTTGTAATGCCGAAGAAACACTTCTGTGGATTGAGTCTCATCTGATACCGTCGCAGTCGTTTGAAGAACTTTCAAAGAGCGAGAACATGACCTTCTCTAGTTTTGGACTCGACAATCATAGCATCCACATAAACCTCGACCTCTTTGTGAATCAGATCATGCAGGATTGTTGCGGCAGCCCTTTGGTAGGTAGCCCCAGCATTCTTGAGACCAAATGGCATGATGGTGTAGCAAAAGGTTCCCCATGGGGTGATGAATGCAGTTTTTTCTTGGTGGTCTGGGTGCATCTTAATTTGGTTGTATCCGGAAAACCCATCGATGAATGACTTGAGAGTGTAATTGGCTCTGTTGTCCATGATCATACCGATATTGGGTAGCGGATAATCATCCTTTGGAGAAGATTTATTTAAATCTCGGTAGTCCACACACATTTGAACCTTCCCTCCTGATTTCGGCATAGGTACTATATTGGCTAGCCATGTGGGATATTCGATCACACGAATGAAGCCCACGTTCAACTGTTTGACCACCTCTTCTTTGACGTTGAGCGACCATTCGGTGCGGAGCTTTCTCAATTTTTGGTTAACCAGCTTGTAATCTTGGAGAGTGGGGATCTCGTGTTAAGCTGTTTCAGGATCAATGTCGGGTATATCATCATAGGACCATACGAAGGCATCCATAAATTCCTTTATTAATTCTTCAAGTTGTGCGCGCTCATGCTCTTCAAGGGTGGCCCCTATCCTAATCTCGCGCAGTTTGCTACTAGAACCGAGATTAATAAAAACAGTCTCCTCTTCATTAACTTGAACGCGATTATGTTGTTTATTATTAACCTTATTTAGATCAGTTAAGAATTGTTCATTTGCAAAATCATCATCATCAAAAGTTCGATTACAATCCAAACAATTAATGTAAGGCACAACAAGATACTCAAAATCTTCGTTTATTTCATTAATAGGAAAAATAGCATTGAAAACCTTATCAAAAGAGGTCTCGATTACATTTGAAGAAGGATAAACAACAGAAGAAGATATAGGATAAACATTGGGGTTAGGGGAGATTTCAAGAGGTAGAACTGGCACAGCATGCCAGTTGAGGAGGGGTGTATCAGCAGTAATAATCAAATGGGATGGATCCATTGATGTAGTGCCTAAATGAACCATGTAGAGTGCCATCCTCGGTGTCTGTAAGTTAAAGGAATCTTGAAAATCACTTTCCTCAGTCTCTTCGATATCTTTGATGAGCGGTTGTACTTGGTGTTAGAAACTTTCGTCCCATGGGTAGCTATCTTGGAAAAAGATCTCCATTGCAGGCTTCATCTTCTTGTCTGTGTGGTCATACCATGGTTCTAGAAAACCGCAAAAGGGGAAGTCTTCGACTTCTTTGATGAATCGTCCATTCAAGGAGTCTCATGGGATAGTTTGGATGCAGTATACTCTTCTCTCTGGTCAAGACTGGTGGATCATTCTGAGCTCTTGTTCTAATGGTTGATAACTCAAGCCACAAGGAGGGAAATCTTTCTTCAGTTCGATGGGCTCAAGTATCCCTTGCTGCCTCTGCCCTAGCCCCAGTCCGGGCTTGAAGTGTATGTTTCTAAACATCTGAATAAAATTAACATTGCCATGAGGGTCATATTCTGGACAAACCCTTTCTTTGAAATCATCCCATGACGGGAGTAGGAGTAGCTCAACTCAAAATCCTAATAGGAGCATATCATTTGACCCGTGTTGTATCTTAAGGATTGAACTTCTAGTGTTTGCACCCTCGACATTTTTGTCGTCGCTCACAATGGGGATGACTCGCCTGTCTGCGAAGAACTTCAATTTCTGATGGAGTGAGGAAGACACACGTTTGATACTGTGGATCCAGGGTCGTCCGAGCAACAGGTTGAAATAAGCTGGGATGTCTATGACTTGGAATCCAATGACAGGGTTTATAGGGCCAGGCCCTATTACAAGTTTTATGGATCCCATCACCTCTCGGTGGGTATTACCATAGGCACGTATAGCGACGGAGGGTGGAGCAAGATCCCTTTCTTTTAGGCGTAAACACTTGAAGGTTCTCAGTGGGCGAACATTCAAGGTGGATCCGTTATCGACAAGAGAGAGTGGCACGGCCTTCCCCATAACTTCGATGAAGATGTTGAGTGCATGTTTATGATTTGGCCCAATTCTGGGGATTTATTCTTCAAAAAATGATAGCATTCGGGTAGTGGTCAAGGATCTGACCAAATTTATAGCTTCTTTTGGTGTGGTAGAAGGAGGAACTGTGGGTCCAGTGAGCAACTTGATTAAAGCATTTCTGTGGAGCTGGGAAGACATGAAAAACCCCCCATAGAGTGATGTTAGCTTGAGTTTTCTTCAGTTGATCGAGGATCTTGCTCTCCTCAATGATCATCTCTGGCATAGGAAGTTTTTTAACACCCTTCCCTTTGTCGTTTTCTGGTAGTGAGCTTGGAACTTGGTAATATCTCCCTGACCTGGTCATGTGATTTACTGATGAAGGGAAGAACATAAATCCCATTTCCTCATCAACCTCGGGTTGTTCTGTCACCCTGTTTATTTCTCTGAGGATTTCTTCAAATGATATCATCCCATATATGTCGGCTACTGGGCCAGTTCTTCCTGAAGCTTGTTCTTAACTTGAATCTTCGAATTCTTCCCCCCATCCGGTGGAAACAATTTTGTCTTTTCATGTAAAGTCAATGCATTCCACAACTTCAACGGCTTCTTCATAAATGTCTTCCCATTCTGTGGGGATATGTATAGTTAAAGGGACTAAGCACCCTTGTAGCTTCAAAATGTCAAGTAACCCAGTGATACTACAAATGTTATTGGGTTGCCTGAATAATTCTGCCATAATTTGGACAACATCATCTAGGCTGACCTCATCGGTTGGTACCAACCACTTGTTTGAATCTCGAGTCCATTTCCGTGCTTCCAATAACAGTGCACTGAACCATTGGCAATCGATGACCATATGTGATGGCAATTTCAGCCCGAACGCTAGGAGCTGGTTTAACATTTCTGATAATTCCATATTTCCAGTTTCAGAACAGGTACAGACAGCGATGCATGCTCTAGTAAGGAGTGACGGTGCTTAATCAGTGAGGCTAGTAGGGTGTAGGAGGAAATATGGGAAAATTTGAAGAGGTTTAGGAGAGTATATGGGTGTGATTTGAGTTGAGGGATCGAAATCTGAGTTTTCTTCCAAGAAGATGGCATTGGTACAATTTGGGAGTGGATTGTGAGTAGTGTTTGGCTTAGGATTGGCTGGTGGGGCGATGGTACCCCGATCAATGAGATCTTCGATTATGTTTCGTAGGTGAAAACATTAGTCGGTGGTATGGCCAGCAGTTTGGTGAAAGGCGCAATGAGCATCAGCCTTGAAATTTCTTGGGAGTGGATTTGGCAATAGACGGGGATCCAAGGGTTTAATGAGTTTTCGACTTAACAGGGCTTGGTAAACTTTGGAGAGGGAAGCATGGAGCTCATTGTATTCCCTTCGGATGGGAGCAGGGAGGCTTTCTGGTGCCCATAATGTGGTTGGTTGAGAGATGTTATTGATGGTTTAGACTGTAGCACTGGCAGGCTTGTCATAATTTCTAGAGGTGAACTGTCTAGACACCTTATTCGGTTTAACCTCTATTTTTAGTAGGCTTTCCCCGATTTCTACTCCCACTTCTCTGAGAGATCGTAAGTGGGGATAGTATTATCTTCCCATCATCGCTCGGATATGGGGCAAGAAGTTCTTCTTCACTATGTTGACCTGTTCTTCCTCAGATGGCCGATTGGTCAGGGTAGCTACTCACTCCCTCCACCGGGTTATGAAGTTACTAACTGATTCCCTTGGGTTCTATTTGAGCAGCTCTAAATCACGACGATTAATCTCAAGCTCTTCATTGTATTTGTACTGCGACATGAATTCTCGTGCTACATCCTCCCAGCTATGGATTCCGGATTTCTCGAGAGATAAAAACCATCGTAGGGCACTATCCTTCAAAGTTTTCTGAAACAATTGGGCCATCGCTTCTTTAGAAGCCCCTAGTTGAGTCATAGAATGATGATAACTACGAAGATGAACAATTGGGGATCCGCTCCCTCTGAACTTCTGGATATTCGGCATCTTAAACTTCTCAGGCAACCTTGCTTTAGGATAAGGAGACATGTGGGTGTAGTCTATGTAATTCCCAGAGATTCAGACTTGGTCGAACTTCTTGGTGAGCATCTTGAGATCCTCTTTGACTTTATTCAACTCCTTCTCTTTTGGATCAGCGACCATAGGTAGGTTAGCCACAGGCTGGGTAATGTTTGGCATTGGAAGCTGGGCAGGCGACGTCCCATTGACAGGAGGGGCACGTGGAGCATGATGATATTCTTCGTGAACCCAGATAGGCTTGTGCGGACCCATAGCACAATGGAATAGGGCCTCGGGCTCTTGAGGAATAGGAACCTAGTTTCGTTGCATCTCTCGGACCTCAGTTTAGAGGTTGTCAATCTTGGACACGGGCTGAGCTAAGACTGCCTCCAGATCCGGCTGTATGACTGGTACTTGATCTGTATTCTCCATGGAAAGTGGATGGATTTCGGACTCGAAAGAAGTCGTAGAAGAACGAATGAAACTCCGGGGTGATTTGACTGAAGACCTAAGCCAATAGGGAGCCAGGCCAAGAGCTTGCGATTGACCTGAGAAGGCGTAGAATGGGATTTATTTTGAGAAAAAGGGAAGAAACTGTTTTTGGATTTTTCATAAAGAAGGGATAAATTTTTTTGGAGACGGAACTCAGCATGATTATTACGATTATTATGTTCTCACTTGTATTTAATTATCCTAAATGAAATGTCGGACGGGACCCGAGCCTAGAAAAATGGGGGTTTTAATATATGCAAATCTACGGCTGAACTTGTAACCAGGCTCATGGACAGGGTCCCATTTTAAAAATGCGCAAAAATTTGGGCGGCAGGCCGACCTAGAATTTCGACGGAGTTTCGGGTTGAAATTTACAATCTAAAGTGTGTGTCCTAGGTTTGACACCTATATGCGGGTATGCAGTTGGTTTGGTGAATCGGAATGGCTTCTCCCCTTTGGTGTGACTTCCACACTATACGTCTTGCTCTTACTGGCAATCCGTATGTGTGGACAAGCCATTTGATATACCTGAGTGTACGTGAATTGCCTCACTATATACCTCATGGGGACGGTACGTGTGAGATCGAATTTGATATACTCGGTATACGTGAACGAATTCCCTATGATATACCTCCCGTCATGACTTCGGTCAAGCGGTACGATGCGGGGGAACCGTTCATATACGTCGATGGTACTTGGCAAATGGAAGGTGAGAGTCATATCGCTTAGGCTAACTGCGAACTTCCGAACCAGCGCCCATCATGAAGTGACCCTCCAGTTACTAGGTAAAAATTTGGTCAATAACAATGCTCTTTGGTGATGTCGTGGGAATCATGCATGATTCTCTTATTAGTATCTTATGATGAGAATGCTTTTCTTGACTATGCCAAAGAGGGAGGAAATTACAAGTACCAAAGGTACACCAAGTATGGATGGGTTATGCATGCAACATGTAGATATATGTGATCCTAGGTGCACATGGTGCGAAGTGTACATGGAGAATTTTTTACAAGTTTGTAAACAAAAGCACAATTATGGGATACACGTGAAAAGGGGGAACATGCAAATATGGGGGAAATATAAACAAATATAGCATCCATGTAAATAGAGTCAATCCTCAAAACATACATATCCCCAGCAGAGTCGCCATTGTGGCCATCCCCGATCCTCGCCACGGACGGACACGTGAAGGGAGGATCCTCGGGTCCCGCGCGTCCCTTTTGGGAGCACTTCGGTTGGTGTCATTTGAGATGAGGTGTAAAAATCTAGAGAGATTTAGAGTCACTAGTCTATTTTACTCAAAATAGACAAATGAAAAAGGGGAAGCCATCCCGAAGGACATCAATCAAAGGCATACTGGTGCATACGAAACCAAAATGATTCGAGAAGGGTTTGGAGGCTAAGTTACGAAATGGAAGGTGTTAGGCACCCATTCCGCCCTTTCGGTCTCTCATGGATGTTTGCTATCTTCCCTTTTTTATTTCCCCGTGATATGTGTGCATGTGTATATATATAGTGGACATAGGAATTCTCAACTTGTGTCATCGAAGAGATAAAGCGAGTCATCCGTAGGAAGTTATAAAAATAATATTAGAAAATAATATTTACGCGATTACCCTTATGTTGATCATTATAATGGAACGATAACGCATATGGAGTAATACGTCACTAAGAACAAGTATATAGAATATAAGAAAATTGGATTTAGAGAAGATAGAAAATTAGAGAGAAAGTGAGAATAAGACTCGAGTCCGGGATTTTACCCCGAGACGCCTACGTAGCTTATAAAGGCATCAAAGTCCACGTAGTACGCATATAAAACGACGGGTGGGGTTTATACCATAAATCCAAATGGAGGATATCTTATTTGTGAGTGTATGTGTGTGTAGAAAAAGTGTTTTAGTTGTGAGAAAAGTGTGAGAAAAGTATGAGAATCCTTTGTAATACCCCATAATTTTATTGATTTTTATTTAATGGACTAATTGAATTTAATGAGAATTAACTTGGAAATTAATCCGGAAGTAAATACTAAGGAGATGTGAGTTGGTATTTGATTATGATGTTAAAATAAAATATTACTGAGAATATATTGTAATATATGACTATTGAAAATATTAAAAATTATCACGAGGCAGAAATATGACAATTTGGAAAATTTGGTCGGGACGCGCGTGTCAGCCGCGTCAGGAATGAATTTATTTAAATTAAAAAGTAAATTATATTTTTAACAACTGAATGGTCGTTTTGAGTGCGCCAATGTGTGCGGAAGGGTCGAAATAGTCAGAAAACACTAGCCGGGAATTTAGTTTGGGTCCCGGGGCATTTTTAGGCCAAACCGGCAACCTATAAGGGTATTTTGGTAATTTTAAAAATTGAGGAATTAAAACCAACGAATTTTAGAGGTTAATTATATATTATTTGAGAGGTGTGACACCCCGCCTAATTAAATACCCGGCGATCACTCCTTTATTAAATTAAATCAAGGTGAACAGTTGGTCCATTCTTAGCATCACTGTCGAAAAATAAATTTTTCCAATTAAACACCCTAATTAATTAAGCTAAGTGTCAAAACCATTTTCATACATACTTTCCAAATTTTATTTAAAGAAAAACCATTTATTTTATTAACAACATTCAATAAGTAAGAAATCACACCACATTAAATTCTGCAACATAATCCAATTAATTTAATACATTCGTCAATCGAATGTCAACATACGAAATCTAAAGTCACACATCCAAACTGAATAAATCCCATAGTAACAATACTGGAAATAACTGAAATACAAATGTACAATAACAACGGAATAATGGAAACAGCTACACATGCCCAACTAGATGAAAGTACTAAGAGTGGATCCAAATGAACGAAGTCTTCTAATCAAAAGACCTGCAACTCCCACCTAAGCTGCAGCGCGTTCCTTCCAAGAGATCCTAAGCAAGACACCCCTGTGGCTGGGCACCTGTAATACATACATATATATACAAGAGTGAGAGAGAGAGAGAGAGAGAGAGAAAGAAACGGGTCAGAGCCCGATAGTGTGTTTGATTTAAAATACGGTTAGCAAGTATTTAAATTGATACAGGCCAATGCAACAACATATTAGTGCGACACTCTCTTGAGAAATTCTCTCCTCTCTTCTATTGTGCACACCTATCGCACTAACCTTCCCAACGGTTTGTCTTATCATTTATCGCACTAATCTTCCCAAGGATTTAACTTATCTTAGCTTACTCGTAAGATTCAACATTTAACGATTTAATTGTTTGAAAAGGATATTTCAATTAGCAACCAAAGTTCTCATTTTTAACTTTATAAATCAATAAAGTTTTCCAGTGTCATATTATACTTTCTCAAAACAAGTATTTACAATTTGAGTCATCAACAATGTCCTACATATCTCATCACAGTAGGCAGTTCCAGATTTCATAATTTCATATATATATTAACTACTCATAATATATATATATATATATATATATATCACAACAGCACCCCAATTAACAACTATGGTGCGGGCATACTCTACTATCCAATCCTCGTATCACTCGTACTAAGGGAATACAGATTCGGAATCACTCTCGAACTATATTAACACATACTCAAACAATATTGAGACAAAGAATAGATTCCAAGTCTCTCAGGACCGTCTGAACTATCACTGCGATATCCTGTACCAAGGATACCTATACACAAACAAAATGAGGCGAAGCATAGATTCCAAGTCTCTAAGAGGAAAGCACATACCCGCAACTCTTAGGACCGTCTGAACTATCATTCCGATAGCCTGTACCAAGGATATCTATATTCTAGGGTACAAGTCAATATCCCCCATAAAGGTCCCATCGAGATAAGACTGTCCCAGCGCGAAAACCTCAGGGATAGCAAGTAGCGTGGGCATGATTTTCACACATAGATAGTATATGCATACACAATCATATAACTATACTCATATTACCATATCAATAATGGGTAAATTATCAATTCCCATAATTACATCAATTGCATTTATTTCTCATTATATAGTTATCACGTATAACCATTCACAACTTACTTTAATTTGAGGATCTTTTCCACTTACTACATAACGCTCATGGATTCTATCCTCCCAAGTATAAAATTCAGTAGGTATACACATTTGTCCTAAAGTAACTCTCTTACGTGTCTCTCTCTTTAAATCATAAATTCACCGACCCTTATGTAATTATCCCAAAATACAATCTTTGCCCGACATCAAGGGTCCCAAAATCTATTCACATGTCTTACTGGTCTTCCCTATCTCCCACAAAGTTTTATTAAGGATGTCCAATAATTATCTCACGATATATTGAATTTAACTCATTAAAAAAGGGAAATAGGAGTCTTCCAGGAGGGGTCGATCGATCGAGATCTGGGGCTCGATCGATCGAACCATCGATCGATCGAAGCTCTGGGCTCAATCGATCGATCAAGCAGGTCTGCGAAAACTGAAATTCTGCAGTTACGGGTTTCATCTCCAAACTTCAACAATTTCCATTTTTTCTAATCCCAATCATCCCAGAATTGATGCTACTAACCTTATATCATCATATTAGGTATTTTCAACGTAAAGCATGTGGATTTCTGTCATTTAATCATGGATTAACAGCCCAAGATCTATACAATTATCAAAAACCCTATAAATTTCTTAAACCGGTTTCTATCAAATTTTCTCCAGAAATTCCTTCTTACAATCATCAAAATTTTGTTGTTAAATACCTCTACATGGCAAGGGTTTCCAGAATTATCAATTAGACCAATACTACATGGATTTTCCTATCATAAATCGGGTTTTCTTCCATTAAATCCCATTATAATTACTCCTAAACTAATATGAAAGATGCATCAACGAAACAAGCAAGATAAACACTTGCCTGGGATTTTCAGAGGTCTGGTTTGGTGCCGAATTCGGTATGGTTGTGTTCCCTGCCTCGCGATCTACGCGTTGGTGGTGGCGGCGGTGCAAACCGTTGAGTTTTGGGCCTTGAATTTGCCTTGAGAGCTCTCTCCTCCCTCTCCTATGTCCGTCACTTGTGTTTAGATTTTCTAACCCTAGAAGGTAACCTAGGTATCTGATATAACTCCTCTAATTTTCGTGGGTTTAATTACCAAAAAATGTAAAATGACCAAAATGCCCTCCCGGGTTACTAATTAGGCCTAAAAACGCCCCGAGACCCAAACTAAACTCCCGGGTACACTTTTCTGACTATCTCGACCCTACCGAATGCGTTGGCGCACTCAAAACGATCATCCGAACAACTTATAAAATATTCACTTTTATTAATTCACATTTAGTCCCGACACGACACAGGCGCGTCCAGACTTAAATTTCCAAAATTTCCATTTTATTCGCACGTGACAATATTATAAAAATAAATCTCATATATTACTATACTCATCCAGTAATATGCAACAAATAACAAATTTCCAACAATTACTAACTCTCGTCACGCTAGTAAATATTTAGAACAACATTCCGGATTAAAATTAAATTAATTTATCTCAATTAAATTTAATAAATCCCATAATTTAAAAGCTATAAAAATACGGGGTATTACATACTTCCCCACTAATAACTGAATTTCGTCCCGAAATTCGGAAAATAAGGCCTATCAGTTAGCACAATTCTGGATATCATTTTCCGTACACAAACTAACTACACATTACGGCGCTCAATCACTATAGCCCTTTCTTCACAGCAACATTGTTTTACATTCTCATTGGGGACACTTTACTTGTGCTCCCAACCGACGACATTCGCATAGGTCACGCCTATACGTTATAAATTTCATTATCTCACTAACATTAGGAGGCCACATCTCACTACATGACAAATACTCGGATTTATTCATACATAAAACTCCCATTCTGAGAAAATATTACGAACATTTGATCACTCTTGCTCGCCTAAAACAGTCATGGAATTCTACCACATTTATCGGATGTTCTCTCGACCGATCCAAAAATTATGATTACCTACTCTCCTTTAAACATACGGAAGGAGAATAGTCGAGGTTCTTCCATAACAAGACCTTAATAAGTACCTTGTACACGACAAACAGGTACGAGTGCTTCTACAGAGCATTCTTGAAATCATCGTATCAAGATTATAAAATCTCCTTTACGTGGCTCCACAAATCTTTAATCACCGTGCACCCATTCCCTGGCTAAGGGTGATACATCCTACTCGAAACAAAATCTTTTCTCCGATGGTTCCTGAAATCCCATATCAAAGGTGGGATTCACCAAATCTCATCCTGATTTAGAAATTTATACTGCGCCGGACCATGCACTGGTGCGATCCTTCCTTTCAAAGGAAGTCTGGGGCATACTAGTTAATATTGTAAGCCAGCCCAAAGGAATATCAATCACTTCCTTATCAGCGACTTAATTCACATGTTCGGGATAAACCCTTGATCTTGTTTTGAGGATGGCAACCCATCCAAGAACTTAACTGGCTTTACCGACCTCTTCCAAGTTCAGGAATTTTCGATAAACACCAAAATTCTTTGGTTGATTCTCCTCTTTCAACCAAACCTTACCTATGGGCAGTGCATGTAGAGACTACTCACTACGTCTCGCTAAACATCGATTCTTCCCTTGAAATGTCTCACATTAAGTGACGCGTAATACTCCCATTCCTTCCTCGTAGTATTCCGAAAGTTTCACCCGTGCTCTTCTCTCCACGAAGCGCACTTCTGGAACTCTTATACTATACTAACATCATTATTATTTGTATGCGCAAGTCGTTCTCACACTTGACTAATGAAAATTCCGTTCCGGATGTGCTTCATAACAATTAAATTCTACTCTATTCAAGGAATACGAATTCTTGAATGGCTTCCCACAGCCTTCCAATCAAGTTAGGGCGTGTTATTCTAATTGCACATTTATTCATGGATTATCGCCCCTCATGTGACGTTTAATCCACTCTATCACTTCCACTTCGTTATACTAGTCCCACAAACATATATTTCACATGTCTATTACCACATCCCTTCGACTCGGACTATTTTAACTGCATCTAACCCAGATGCCCACATTTTTGCAACACCTCGACCTCCCTGAGAGAGGGAACGGCGTCTATTCTTATGTAGGACTAACTAAATTCAACGGAATAGAAGGAATAGGGCATTCAAATTCCATGACAATAAAAGAGGAATAGTAATTCTCAACCTTCCTCAGATAAGTACAACAATTTCTCAAATAGGTATAACAACCAAAATAAATCACAAACGCTCTATTCATCAAAATGATTACAGGTTATCTCTTTTGTATAGTATAAAGTTCTTTCCAGATAATCCATGCTAAAAATCATTCCAACTCTTTATTCACCTTGTGTTCTGTACGCGGTTATGACATTTGGGTACTCCCAATCACCCTAGAAATCAAAATTCTTAAATTCTCCTTATCATAGTTCCACCCCTCAACTCGTGGGGATAACTTTCAATGCTTTCCTACCACAAAAATCTGGCTCCAATGACCTCAAAACAAAATTCAACTCTCAACTTACATACATAATTACTTGATCCCATTTCGACCAGGGTACCGAACTCATGGAATAGTGACCAAACGTCTCCCTATTTCCAACCTTATGCTAAGTTTCATGCGTGGGATGTCTCGCAAAGTGAAATCTAAACAAGGAACCCCCCCGATACACTACTACCTAGCATTGTCGGTTATCGAAATTCGTTAGGCCCTCCGTCCATAGTATATACCCCTTTATTCCGTCCCTTGATAGAAAAGTTACAATTTCTCCCGTATTTATGCTTAACAAAGAACGTTTCACCAATTTCACTATCGTCCTGTATTGGTTGATGGTAATTGGATTTTATAAACCTCGAATACATACAATCGGAATTCTCGAAATTCCTTTCCCTAATAATAGGGGTATAAATATTAACTCCCACATCTCTAAAGGATAAATATAACAATGCACTTTCCTTATCACTAAGTCCGGAGTGGTAAACATAATACTGAGTCAAATATTTTCGCTAAATGGTAAATCCCGATACATACGGAATTATACTGACAAAGTCTATACATACTTTGGCATCGAATATCTCGATCCCACTATCTCCTTCGAAGTCTCTTGGATAGATAATATAAGTGCAAGTCCAACCTTCTTACAGGTAAAGCCTCACCAAAACAAACATAAAACATGTTGCACCAATGCAACTACTCCGATAGCCTTACAATAAATGCCCACTATCATACTACTCAATTCTTTAACATTTTTAACAAAGATAATATCATACTCGTGTATTGTATCACTACAACGAGTAACCTCAATAAAGTACAAAACTTGTTAATATACTCCTCCATCCTCCGCGGATAGCACTAAAGAAAAATCCCGCTACACTAGGGAAAAATATTCACATAATGGTAACATTTATAATTATATGCATTAAACTCGTCTCACATGCTAATCTAGCAATGAACAAAATATGGTGACTCGCTCGTGTCACATAAACACGCTGCATCCTCTAAGGATACAACCTATACTTCCATCCTGGCAATCATCTTGACTGCACAAATGGTTTTCGGACGTAACATGTCTGCCCAAACCAAAACAAACATTATTTTAATCGTTGCCTTTTACTAGGCACCGTATTCTTGTCCTTTTTCTCATTTTGGAACATATTATCGTGAGCGATCTCACTTCGTACAAAATACCTCAGTACATAATTCACTTACCACCTGTTCTACTAACCAGGTTAGGATTTTTCCTCTTCTCGGACTTTAGTAAACTCGATTCCTGTAAACCATCCCGATTGTTCTCTTCACTTTTCAGGCCATAAAGATCGTGTTACTATCTATAATAGTACATACTGAATTTACCATCACTTGGTAAGAATTTAACTATCTAAAGCATTTAAATGGTTTTCCTGATGTGTATCCACATCCTTTTGTGGTGCTATACCACCATCGTTGGATTCAGTCTCATTCTTGACTAAATTCTTCGATTCTTTTAACTTCCCCCACAAAGAAGCGTTATCATCTATTCTGACAAAATATGACAATGTCAACCTCTGAATCGTTCGTCCATCAGAATTTCCTCCTCGAGTTTTATCAACTATTATTACGAGTTGGTCTTCCACTTGGAGTCGTTTCCCCCACTTGTATCTACATCTTCCGATACAAAATTCACTAACGGTTAAGATTCATATTCACGAATGGACCCCTGACATGCCCTCTTTCAATGAGTTCAGAACCACATTTGCTTCTAATCCTGAACAGTTAAGGAAGGAACATACGGTCAGCACTGTACCTAAAGTTCTCCTATAGGCATAGCATACCACTTCTAAAATTGGTGGTTGACTCCAACCATTATAATTTCTTCCCGAAAGCCAAGAAAATTTTCTCTAAATTTTCACTTTCGGTTTGCCACACTCCGTCCTATATTTAAGCCTTTGGATACTTTACCGCCTTTGGTAAAGACACATACAATTTTCGCGTTTCTAAAATTTCCCATTGATAGTCTCTACACGTTTTTTTTTGTAATACGTTGGGTAAGTTTACCCTTGCACCTCATTTGACTATAAAAGCATTTGAAAATTATTGCTGCACCTTAGTCGCCTTTCTAGTCTTGGCTTCTCGTGCCACAATGGAGGTGACCTTGACTACGGTCATCATCCTCGGATATATTTCATAATCTCAGTTGAGCCCTGCCTCCTGATGTACGCTTAATGGTCCTCTTCTGACATCCGTCATCGCTCGGCACACGCACACATCCGAACGAAATTAGAATTTACTAGTGTATACACAATATAGCAGGAGAACGAAATCTCGTAAAGGAATCGACAATCCTAAACATAGGGCTCTATAACAAACAAAACAACGCTGAAAGCATAATAAGACGTACAGATCCTAAGGACACTAGAACCTGATGCTCTGATACCACCTGTGACACCCCGCCTAATTAAATACCGGGCGATCACTCCTCTATTAAATTAAATCAAGGTGAACAGTTGGTCCATTCTTAGCATCACTGTCGAAAAATAAATTTTTCCAATTTAACACCCTAATTAATTAAGCTAAGTGTCAAAACCATTTTCATACATACTTTCCAAATTTTATTTAAAGAAAAATCATTTACTTTATTAACAACATTCAATAAGTAAGAAATCACACCACATTAAATTCTGCAACATAATCCAATTAATTTAATACATTCGTCAATCGAATGTCAACATACGAAATCTAAAGTCACACATCCAAACTGAATAAATCCCATAGTAACAATACTGGAAATAACTGAAATACCAATGTCCAATAACAACGAAATAATGGAAAGAGCTACACATGCCCAACTAGATGAAAGTACTAAGAGTGGATCCAAATGAACGAAGTCGTCTAATCAAGAGACCTGCAACTCCCACCTAAGCTGCAGCGCGTTCCTTCCAAGAGATCCTAAGCAAGATGCCTCTGTGGATGGGCACCTGTAATACATACATATATATACAAGAGAGAGAGAGAGAGAGAGAGAGAGAGAGAGAGAGAGAGAGAGAGAGAGAGAGAGAGAGAGAGAGAGAGAGAGAGAAAGAAACGGGTCAGAGCCCGATAGTGTGTTTGATTTAAAATACGTTTAGCAAGTATTTAAATTGATACAGGCCAATGCAACAACATATTAGTGCGACACTCTCTTGAGAAATTCTCACCTCTCTTCTAATGTGCACACCTATCGCACTAACCTTCCCAACGGTGTGTCTTATCATTTATCGCACTAATCTTCCCAGGGATTTAACTTATCTTAGCTTACTCGTAAGATTCAACATTTAACGATTTAATTGTTTGAAAAGGATATTTCAATTAGCAACCAAAGTTCTCATTTTTAACTTTATAAATCAATAAAGTTTTCCATTGTCATATTATACTTTCTCAAAACAAGTATTTACAATTTGAGTCATCAACAATGTCCTACATATCTCATCACAGTAGGCAGTTCCAGATTTCATAATTTCATATATATATTAACTACTCATAAAATATATATATATATATATATATATCACAACAGCACCCCAATTAACAACTATGGTGCGGGCATACTCTACTAACCAATCCCTGTATCACTCGTACTAAGGGAATACAGATTCGGAATCACTCTCGAACTGTATTAACACATACTCAAACAATATTGAGACAAAGTATAGATTCCAAGTCTCTCAGGACCGTCTGAACTATCACTGCGATATCGTGTACCAAGGATACCTATACACAAACAAAATGAGGCGAAGCATAGATTCCAAGTCTCTAAGAGGAAAGCACATACCCGCAACTCTTAGGACCGTTTGAACTATCATTCCGATAGCCTGTACCAAGGATATCTATCTTCTAGGGTACAAGTCAATATCCCCCATAAAGGTCCCATCGAGATAAGACTGTCCCAGTGCGGAAACCTCAGGGATAGCAAGTAGCGTGGGCATGATTTTCACACATAGATAGTATATGCATACACAATCATATAACTATACTCATATTACCATATCAATAATGGGTAAACTATCAATTCCCATAATTACGCCATTTGCATTTATTTCTCATTATATAGTTATCACGTATAACCATTCACATCTTACTTTAATTTGAGGAACTTTTCCACTTACTACATAACGCTCATGGATTCTATCCTCCCAAGTATAAAATTCAGTAGGTATACGCATTTGTCCTAAAGTAACTCTCTTACGTGTCTCTCTCTTTAAAGCATAAATTCACCGACCCTTATGTAATTATCCCAAAATACAATCTTTGCCCGACATCAAGGGTCCCAAAATCTATTCACATGTCCTACTAGTCTTCCCTATCTCCCACAAAGTTTTATTAAGGATGTCCAAGAATTATCTCACGATAGATTGAATTTAACTCATTAAAAAAGGGAAATAGGAGTCTTCCAGGAGGGGTCGATCGATCGAGATCTGGGGCTCGATCGATCGAACCTTCGATCGATTGAAGCTCTGGGCTCGATCGATCGATCAAGCAGGTCTGCGAAAACTGAAATTCTGCAGTTACGGGTATCATCTCCAAACTTCAACAATTTCCATTTTTTCTAATCCCAATCGTCCCAGAATTGATGCTACTAACCTTATATCATCATATTAGGTATTTTCAACGTAAAGCATGTGGATTTCTGTCATTTAATCATGGATTAACAGCCCAAGATCTATACAATTATCAAAAACCCTAGAAATTTCTTAAACCGGTTTCTATCAAATTTTCTCCAGAAATTCCTTCTTATAATCATCAAAATTTCATGGTTAAATACCTCTACATGGCAAGGGTTTCCAGAATTATCAATTAGACCAATACTACATGGATTTTCCTATCATAAATCGGGTTTTCTTCCATTAAATCCCATTCTAATTACTCCTAAAGTAATATGAAAGATGCATCAACGAAATAAGCAAGATAAACACTTGCCTGGGATTTTCAGAGGTCTGGTTTGGTGCCGAATTCGATATGGTTGCGTTCCCCGTCTCGCGATCTACGCGTTGGTGGTGGCGGCGGTGCAAACCGTTGAGTTTTCGGCCTTGAATTTGCCTTGAGAGCTCTCTCCTTCCTCTCCTATGGACGTCACTTGTATTTAGAGATTCTAACCCTAGAAGGTAACCTAGGTATCTGATATAACTCCTCTAATTTTCGTGGGTTTAATTAGCCCTAAAAACGCCCCGAGACCCAAACTAAACTCCCGGGTACACTTTTTTGACTATTTCGACCCTACCGGATGCTTTACCGCACTTAAAATGACCATCCGAACAACTTATAAAATATTCAATTTTATTAATTCACATTCAGTCCCGACACGACACAGGCGCGTCCCGACTTAAATTTCCAAAATTGCCATTTTATTCGCACGTGACAATATTATAAAAATAAATCTCATATATTACTATACTCATCCAGTAATATGCAACAAATAACAAATTTCCAATAATTACTAACTCTCGTCACGCTAGTAAATATTTAGAACAACATTCCGGATTAAAATTAAATTAATTTATCTCAATTAAATTTAATAAATCCCATAATTTAAAAGCTATAAAAATATGGGGTATTACAAGAGGACACTAAGGACATTACCAGCAAAAGAAAAGAGAGTGGGCTACGGGAGTTTTGAGGGAAGTTGGAGTGAGGTTACAAGAGACCCAAACCAAAGCCATCACCCATTACCACCATTCTGGAAGGTTTTGTGACAGGAAAGAGGAGAGGATCAGCCTATAATCACCGACAACAAATATGAAGAACAAACCTAAGGCAAGTGATTTGATGTTATTAATCTGATTGAATATTTCCTTCATGTTTAGTGTAGAAACTGTATAGGCCTTGAAAGTTTTGATGAAAAACCCAATGGGATTGTTGTGAAACTCATGATTTTGGATAGGGATTGCATGTAGAATAGTTATGGACGAATTCAATACGCAAAAATTTAACTTTTGATGATTAAAAAAGGATTAATAAGGAGTCTTGGTAGTCAATTAAATTCAGAGTTCATGTTCATAGGGTTTGGGGCAAGAATTGGGGATTTATGATTATTGCATGTTGATTATTAAGATTTGACCCCAAAAATATTTTAAGGAGTGGCCTAGGGTGACTTAGAATAGTTTAAAAACATTAAAACGATATTGGTATGATCTTAGGATTGATTTAGAAAAGAAAAAATGAAGAAAAATGAACTTTGGAAATTTCTGGGCGTACTCTGCCATCTCGTTAGAAGACCTGCCCAGGTCGTTCGAACGACCTCATTCAAATGAGACTTCTAACGAGATGACAGTACCCCTTCTAATGAGTTCGTTGGAAGCCCTTCGTTCGAACGACACTCGTTCGAACTACCTCATTCGAACGAGATTTCTAACGAGTTGATAGAACGGCCTTTTTAAGCCTGATTTTATTTCGAACTCCCCGTAGACTCATTTAATTGAGTGTTAACATTCCCTTGTTAACTAGTGGGTATAGTTGTGAGATTGGAGTACGTTGAGGATTAAACTTGAAATTTTGTAATAAACCGGATGACTTCTATGGGTTAGGAAATAAGTACTTGAATTTGCGACGTGAGAAGAGTTGATTATCTATGATGTATATTATTCGAGGACTTATAAGTGTACTACATTAATGACGGTATAGGAATGTAAAATATACCTCTATTAATATTATAAGATATCTAAGATGTGTGAATGCTTAGTACATGTGGTTATCTGTGTATGACATACCTACCATACTTGCTATCACGGGAGGTCGGCATTCGATTAGGGTCATCTAATCTTTGTGTGCCTACGGGGGGGATTTAGATTGGTACCTCGAGGACATAGGTCAGAGAATGACTTATTGAGGAGTTAATAAGTCTGCTGATCATGGGAGCGTAGGTATGTGCGTGAACCATGTGATGTGAACTATGTTCGCCTTCATTGTGTGTGATTGTGACTTATCAAAACGGTTCTTAAGAGATTCGGAATACGTGATCCTTATGTACGTCATGTACTGAAATTTGATAGCAGATTATGTGTGCACCGCAGCTTAGTCTAGGGGTGCCATTATTGTATATTTATGATGAGATTGATATACTGAAATATTGAAAGGAACTGTTTATATAAGTACAAGTGTGAATTAATGTAACATCTTTATAGAATTAAAAATGGGAAAACTCTTAGTATTTATTGTAACTAATTCAGAGGAATGAAGGTAAAACTCTCAGTTTATATTAAGAAGTCGGGAATTAAACCGTGAATAGTATAGTAAAATCAGATATTGAATTAGACTAGTTAGTTAGTGAAATAACTAGAATGGGTACGGGTACGTAGGAGTGCACAATTTGTTGAGAGATGAGGAACTCATGTGAGTGCTCGCACTATCACGTATTTTATATTCACTATTTAATGATATTAAACACTTGCTGTATTTTAAACTGTTTTCACAATCGGGCTCTGACCCGCTTGCTTTCAAATCTATTTTCTTGTAAAAACCTTTTAGGTTCCCAGCCATAAGGACACCAAGCTTAGGAGTTCTATTCCAGTGACGTGTTGTAGATGATGTGGAAGTTACAGGACCTCGATTATAGAAGCCTCCACTTTATATATTGACTCCATTTCAGAATCGTTCATCTATAGGGCATGTCGCCCCTTCTTTCTTAGTGACAGTTTATTTATTAAGTTTCATTTCAGTTTTTGGATTTAATTAAATTATGATTCAGACTTTGTATCCAGTTTTATTCAGTATTTTTGGGTTATTTCAGAGGAGTGTTACTCCAGATTCATTTATTCCTTTATTATTATAACGTGAATGTGTTGTGGTTGTGGTATCATTATTTCATAATTTATTACTTGTTGTATGTGAATCTAATTTGATTAAAATTGACAACTCACTTTTTAAATATTAGGTGGCTAGTAATTGTTAAAATGCTTTTCAACAGTGATTGTATGAACTGAACCAACTTGACATTTTGTATTAATTTAAATAAAGGAGAAGCTACCCAATATTTAAATAGTCGGGGTTTCACAGGTGGTATCAGAGCCAGGTTCTAGTGTCCTTAGGATCTGTACAGCTTGTTATGTTTCCGCTGAGCTTTCTTTGATGTAGATCCCTATATTTCAGGATTGTTGTAGTCTATTGGGTATATTTCACTCTTAAGCTATTTTGAGATAATAACTGCGAACTTATAAGACTTTACTCTCATTTCAGATGCGTCCACGACGTGCAGAGCGATTTCCCAGGGATGCTCAGCCCGAGCCACAACCTGCACCAGTTCATGGATCCATGAATGCCGCAGAGGTTGTCACTATTATAGCCCAAGCGGTAAATGCCGCTCTAGCAGTTGTACAGCAGGCACCGCCTTAGGCACCGATAGTAGCGCCAGTTCAGGCTCATGCATTCCCGTCTGCTTGGCAACGCTTTCCTGATGCTTTTCGAAAAGCACACCCTCCGGAGTTTACAGGTAGCTCCGACGTAATTGTGTCCAGTTAGTGGAAGATGGACATCCAAAGGCACTTGAGGATGTACGAGTGTACGGATGTACAGAGATAGATACTGGCTACTTTTAAGCTAGTAGGATCACCGTTGCAGTGGTGGGAGTCCATTACCACCGCGGAAGAGAGAGAGATCCTTTCTATTCAGGAGTTCTGGGTGCGGTTTGACCGCAAGTACTTTCCCTCAGCCGTTCACACCGAGATGAGGAGGAAGTTGATGAACCTCAAGAAGGAGGGGAAGATAGTGGCGGAATATGAGGCTGAGTTTACTAATCTATTAAACATCGTTCCCGATGAAATTTTGACAGAGGAGAAGAAGATACAGAAATTCATGAATGGGTTTACTTGGAAGATCCGTCAGCACTTATTGGAAATCTCTCGTTGGCCACTAATTCTGATATGGTTAACGCAGCACTGCTTCATTGCCAGGACCACCGCTTTCACTTGTCAGAGGGTAAGCGATTAGGAGAGTCCAACCATTAGGGCAAGACAGGGGGAAATGGTATCAGTGGGGCACAATCAACTCAGGATCAGCACAGGCAGGGTGATCAGGGTTCCCAACAGAGGGATTTTAAGAGGTTTAGATCTGGGGGTTTCAGAAATGGTCAGGGAGGTTTTCGTCAGGGCCAACAGGGTCAGCACGGCAAGCATAGCCAACAGCAGCAGTTTCATCAGGGCTAGCGCGACCAAGGGAAGAATGGAAACTTCCACCAGGGTCGTGGGCAGAGGGGGAAATTTTTTGAGGAAATGTTTCACTTGTGGCAAGATTGGCCACAAGCGCCGTAGTGTCCTGATAGGGGCAGATCCCCACAACAGCAGCAGCAAGGTTCTCGACACGAGCCCTAGAGACCTATATTTACCACCGCCCTCCCAACACCACCACAGATGCCAGCTTTGCCACCCATCCCAGCAGTCCTAGTCCAGTAGGGACAGCTTCAGTACGGGCGAGTTTATCAACTCCAGCAGGCCACATCATTACAGGATCCACCTGCTATTGAGGGTATGTTCTCTATTCAGGGGACTATGGGGGGGCATATTTTATTTGATACGGGGGACACACACTGTTTCATTGCCATGAGATTTGTACGCACTTTGGGATTATTAGACACTGCAAAGAGCACGATTACTTGCATAGATTCATCGTTAAGTAGGGGTTCTGTGATTTCTTTTATTTGTAGAGGTGTCGGTATAGAGATCGGGAGTTTTACTTTACCTGCTGATATGTTAGTATTAGAGATGATTGAGTACGATGTGATCATTGGTATAGATTGGCTAGTTACATATCGAGCCATGATTGACTATTTCAGCATGAGTATTATTTTTTCCATTCCCGAGCAGAAGATGTTTTTAGTGGCAATGCCTCGCCCTGAGGGAGGATCGTCCACTCACTTGTACTATATATAGGAGGATACCTCTAAGGAAGTGGTACTACCACTTGATTCAATTCCTGTTGTTAGGGAGTTTTGATACGACGTAAATATTGCGTATTTCACCCGTTAACCTACGCGTTATTAGCCCCCTCGGGTATCTTAATCCCTATATTTATGCTCGTTAACCAGACAACCTCCGATTTCTATGTTAACATGTTTTACAGGGGTTAATTGAGCTTTTGTAGGTATTTGGATGCTTAGTATGAAGTTCGGACGCATTCCGGTGAAGTTCCGTACACAATCGCACGCGCAAGGGCATTTTAGTCTTTCCATAGCTTAGGTACCTGGCCCGACATCTCAAGGAAGTTGTATCCCTCCTCGCTAGCTTCGCGTGGCCGTGAATGGTGCGCGATTCCGATTCATAACGAAGAAGTTACGGCGATTTCAGCGGAGGAAAAACAAGGAAGCAAAAGAGGAGAAGGGAGAAGAAGAAAAGAAGAATGCAGTGAGCTGCTGCAATCTGCCCTGCTTGATCGATCGATCGACACTTTTGGTCGATCGATCGACCATTCTGGATTGCCAAATTTTTGCCTAGGTCGATCGATCGACCAAAGGGGTCGATCGATCGATGCTCTGTTTTTTGCAGATATTTTGCCTTCTTTTCTTTCTTCTTTATTTTTATTCCAACTTACTATATAAGCCAATTTTGTTGTAATAAGACAATATATCAGTTTAGGAACGATTTTAGGTTAGAATAGTTAGGCTTTTGAGGGTTTTGGATGGTTCTTCTTCATTTCTCTTTGGATTGACAATCTAATTGGTTTGTAAGTTGACTATTCATCTCCTCTACCATTAATATAGATTGTTTTCCATTAATTCTTGCTTTCTAGATAGTTTACATGCTTTAGTAATTATTTTACTTGCTTTATTTCTTGCTTTCCTAGTTTAATTAGTTTAATTTAGTTTAGTTCACTATGCACCCTTAGATAAATAGGGTCGGGATTGCGTTTCCGCCATTTACGGGTTTGGACCTCGAAAGTTAGGGTTTCGTGTAAAATTTCATTTAATTGAAACCGCGTGTATTAAAGTCGGATTGTTATGCGTTTAACTTTCTTTGTCATGCAACGTTAGTGTTTATTGCGATTATCCGAATTTAATCCGCGTGTGACCATTTTTGATTAAATGTTTAATCTCGCAACTTTGGTTTAAATTCCTTATTGCGTGCAGTTTATGCTTAATTGAAAATGATCGATTAAATGTTTTCGAATCGAAATTCTAATTAGTAGTTGTTTAGCCCGTGAATGCGTGTATGCGATCCCGACCCTCTCTTTCCTTTTGTTTAGCGTTAACTTTTCTTTTTGTTTATTCACGATAACCACCCATCAGCTTTTCTTATTTCTTTTACACCTTTTTTATTCTTGAAGTTTTAAAACAATTAACATCTAAAATTCAATCACTCCCTGTGGATTTCTTACGATACCAGACTTACCGATGTGCTTGCTTGTCAAGTGTAGTAGTAGCTTAGGTTTCTTTTGTATCGCGGTGGCGAAACACACAACGATTGTGCACTTTACACGTGCACACTTTTTCCGCTACGACGTAAATATTGCGTATTTCACCCGTTAACCTACGCGTTATTAGCCCCCTCGGTTATCTTAATCCCTATATTTATGCTCGTTAACCAGACAACCTCGGATTTCTATGTTAACATGTTTTGCAGGGGTTAATTGAGCTTTTGTAGGTATTTGGATGCTTAGTATGAAGTTCGGACGCATTCCGGTGAAGTTCCGTACACAATTGCACGCGCAAGGGCATTTTAGTCTTTTCACAGGTTGGGTACCTAGCCCGGCATCTCACGGAAGTTGTATCCCTCCTCGCTAGCTTTGCGTGGCCACGAACGGTGCGCGATTCTGATTCATAACGAAGAAGTTACGGTGATTTTAGCGGAGGAAAAACAAGGAAGCAAAAGAGGAGAAGGGAGAAGAAGAAAAGAGGAATGCAGTGAGCTGCTACAATCTGCCCTACTTGATCGATCGATCGACACTTCTGGTTGATCGATCGACCATTCTGGATTGCCGAATTTTTGCCTAGGTCGATCGATCGACCAAAGGGGTCGATTGATCGATGCTCTCTTTTCTGCAGATATTTTGCCTTCTTTTCTTTCGTCTTTATTTTTATTCCAACTTACTATATAAGCCAATTTTGTTGTAATAAGACAATATATCAGTTTAGGAACGATTTTAGGTTAGAATAGTTAGGGTTTTGAGGGTTTTGGATGGTTCTTCTTCATTTCTCTTTGGATTGACAATCTAATTGGTTTGTAAGTTGACTATTCATCTCCTCTACCATTAATATAGCTTGTTTTCCATTAATTCTTGCTTTCTAGATAGTTTACATGCTTTAGTAATTAGTTTACTTTCTTTATTTCTTGATTTCCTAGTTTAATTTAGTTTAGTTCACTATGCACCCTTAGATAAATAGGGTCGGGATTGCGTTTCCGCCATTTACGGGTTTGGACCTCGAAAGTTAGGGTTTCGTGTAAAATTGCATTTAATTGAAACCGCGTGTATTAAAGTCGGATTGTTATGCGTTTAACTTTCTTTGTCATGCAACGTTAGTGTTTATTGCGATTATCCGAATTTAATCCGCGTGTGACCATTTTTGATTAAATGTTTAATCTCGCAACTTTGGTTTAAATTCCTTATTGCATGATGTTTATGCTTAATTGAAAATGATCGATTAAATGTTTTCGAATCGAAATTCTAATTAGTAGTTGTTTAGCCCGTGAATGCGTGTATGCGATCCCGACCCTCGCTTTCCTTTTGTTTAGCGTTAACTTCTCTTTTTGTTTATTCACGATAACCACCCATCACCTTTTCTTATTTCTTTTACACCTTTTTTATTCTTGAAGTTTTAAAACAATTAACATCTAAAATTTAATCACTCCCTGTGGATTTCTTACGATACCAGACTTACCTCTGTGCTTTCTTGTCAAGTGTAGTAGTAGCTTAGGTTTCTTTTGTATCGCGGCGGTGAAACACACAACGATTGTGCACTTTACACGCGCACACTTTTTCCGCCCGGTCACAAAATGGCGCCGTTGCCGGGGAGTGTGTTTTAGATTGTAATTGTTTTATTATTTCGTAATATTTCTTTCATTCATATTTGTATTCTTTATTTTCTCCTTTCCTTTTGACTTGTGCTAGATTGTTTCGAGAAATTTAAATCTCGGTGCTTGTCGCTTTTATTGAATTGCCTATTTTTGAAATGTCTCACCATAACTCTCTAGATAATTTTAATTGTTATGCTAATAGTTCTCAAGGTTATACTCCCAAGACTATGCGTGAATGCTTTCAAATTCTCGAGTATGAGCGTCTTGCACGTGAAAGTCAAGAACTTGCAAGCAATCCCCCATTGCCTTTGGAGGAAACTTTGCGTGGTGGGAATAAGGAATGGAATGATGAAGTTGAGATTTATGACGCTTGGACAAATAAAAAAATGTCCAACTCGATGAGATTATTTCTTCTTCACAAAGTCGGGTTGAGGTTGAAACTTGCTTTTCACTTCCACCCATTTTTTAGGATGAAATAATTGAGAGTGATCCAACCTCTTATTAATTCTTCCGATTGTGTTGAGGTTGTTGGTCCTTCCTTTCCTTTACTCCCTACTATTCCCGAACCATTAAATTTATCACAAGAATCGGTTGAAAGTCTTGAGGACTTTGACCCTATTCTTGAACGAGAATGTTATTTTGAGATGCTTCATCTCATGGGCTTTTCACTTGCACTTGCCCCACCTCCCCTTCCAATTGAAGAATCTTGGGGATGTGATTTTGATTTTTCTGAGACTAATTTAGTCTTGTCCCCCGTAGTATCCAAATCCCCCATCGTCCCCCAAAAATTTCAAATTGGCGATGGTTCACTTTTTTCACCGCCCACATGCCTTCCGTTGTTCAAACGGAATTCCTATTTTTCGGGAGGCATGTCCGCTTTGGAGGGTCCACCGTTGATCTTTCAAAGTCAAATACCTTTTTGGGTGGACCCTCAAGTATTTAGACTTCTAGTGTATAGTTAGTGTGAAGCCTAAATAGTAGGTTGTAAATAGTTAGCTTTTTAATTTTCTTTCTTTCCTATTGTTCTTTCCTTTTAATTTAGTCTAGTGTAATTAGATAACTTTTTGTTATTTGTTTTTGCTATGCTCGGTACTAACTTGTTTTGTAGATTCCTTTGGACTCGCGCTTATGGAGATCGCTCCAATTTTGGGTAATATCGTTCTTTTCCTCTCTTTGTGTTGTGTTCTTAATGCGCATTGAGGACAATGCAACATTTAAGTTAGGGGTGTAGGATATTCTATCCATTTCATGTGTAGTCCATTGATTTGCTTACTTGTTATGTACTAAGTATGCCTTTTTGTGAAAAATTTAAAAATTTTCAAAAATATTTCCGTTCTTTTTTCTCCTTTGTTGGGCATTTTGCCTTGTTTTCGATGACAAATTTTAATAATTGCCCGATCCAATAGACAACTCAATGATGCATGTTCTCGATTTTAGAAGTTATTAGACTTTAGTCCTCTAATCATTGATATTGTGAATAACTTCATGAATTAAACTTTATCCCTTGAGCATATGCACTTTCCTTGTTATATTGATTTGGTTTAAGATTTTTATAACTCGGTAATCTTTTGTTGCATTGTATATACTTACACCGAGTAAGCTTTGTACCTTTCGTCATTTGTGAGTGTATACACTATTCTTTTCTCTTTGAAAACGTTGAATTTGTTGGTAATCTCACTATTCTTTCATTTGACCGTTCATTAATTGAGTTTATCCTTGAAATGTGTTACTTGAGCATGATTTTCATATATTGTTTTGGCTCGAGAATTGCGTAAACTTTGTGAAATGATCATAGGCATTCTTTGTTATATCACCCATATTGACCTTGACCTCACCCTTATATGCTTTCCCTAGTCAACCGCTTTGTGCCTAAATATAGCCTTTCGTTTCATAACCCCAATCCAATAACCAACTCCAAATTGGAGTTATATACCATACATATACCTTACATACCTTTGTTTGGAATGATACTTGGGATGGAATGTTGTTGTTGTATGTCGGTTGCAATTTAGGCATATTAGAGTTTGAAAAGTAAAGAAAAGAAAGTAGTAAAAAAAGTGAAGAAAAAGAGAAAGCAAAAAGCAAAAAGAAAACAAAAGAGGAAATGAGAAAAAGTAGAAAAGAAAAAGAAAGAGAAAGTTGTAAATGTTGTGTATAGTGTTCAAAAAGCTTTGATTACTCTCCAGTTGTTATATCTAATGCTTGTTTGGAAGTTACTTTCCATTTTTGATATTGCCCGCATCCTTCCCATTATTCCAAGTTTTCATCTCCGAACACTTTGAATCCGTACATATACCTTTCATTTCGTACCCTAGCCTATCCTACATTACAACCCTATTAAAGTCCTATGTGATCTTTGGTTGATGTAATTTAAAAGTTTAAATAGTTTTGATAATCTGTGAAAATGCATTTCGCCTCTTTTAGTGAGTGGTATCCTTTCATTGAGATTACAATTTTTATTTCCTATATAGCGTTCTTCTTCTGTGACATGTGCGCGACCTAGTTTCCATTTACATTAACTCTTTAGCCCGCATGTCCCGTGTGTTACCTCCCTGTTTCGAGTGAATTCATTTGTTGAGTGTAATGCCCGTGAGGATTGAATATATGCTTGCCTTTATGTTTATCCGATTTATTTAAGTTTTTACCAAATCATATTTTGCATTTTCTCTCCCCCCTCCCACTTTCAAAGTTTCAATTCTATGAGGTGCATTCAACTTGTTAATAACAACGGACTTTTGTGTGAATTCATTCACTTTGCTAATAATGCGTATGAAATCCTTTTCGCTATTGTTGGGCTTGTTTCATGTTGGGTTGGGCACACTACACCAAATCCTGCGAATGGTCACGCCGAGTTGGTCATGGCCCAAGTCCGCGACCCGTTGGTCGCGGACTTGGGCCATGACCAAGGCTGTTTTGGGCGTGACCATATTTATTATCACACTAGACCATGGATGCTTTGAAAGTGGTCACGGCCCAAGTCCCTGACCACTGTGGGTCACGGACTTGAGCCGTGACCAGGCCGTGACCATCTTGGCGCCAAATTCGCGCCAAAATTCCCTCCAAACTGGTCGCGGATGGGGTCACGGCCCAAGTCCGTGACCAAAGGCACGACGAAGTAAATAACACACACATTTAGGGTCACGGCCGAAGACCCTGACCATTTCTGGGTATGGGTCACGGCTTTAGGCCGTGACCATCCTTCATTCGAGCAGTGGTGGTGATGGTTTGCAGGTTGCGCAATGGGGGTCACGGGTCACGGCTGAGGGCCGTGACCATTTCCTTGTATGGGTCACGACTTTAGACCATGACCATCCCTCATTCGAGCAGTGGTGGTGATGGTTTGCAGGTTGCGCACTGGGGGTCACGGCTCTGGGCCGTGACGAGGTTCAATCGAGCAGCAGTCGAGTTTCATTTAAGGGTCGCGCATGGTGGGTCACGGTGGTTGGCCGTGACCAGGTTCAGTCCTTAAAAAAAAGAATCGCGCCTCCCTCATTTCATTTCTGTCGATCGAGGTCAGTGTCTAAAGCCCTAGGCGATTTGTGCGATTTCCATCCTTGAGACTTCGGCTCAGAAAGGTATTGTGTGTTTATTTGTGCGATTTCCATCCCTCATTTCGATTCTCGTGCATTTCGATTCTCATTGTGTTAGTATATGTGTGTATATGTGTGTGTATGTATAGATTTATGTGTGTGTATGTATAGATTTGTATATATGTGTGTGTATGTATAGATTTATGTTTATATGTGTGTGTGTATGTATAGATTTGTATATATGTGTGTGTATGTATAGATTTATGTTTATATGTATGTGTGTATGTGTGTTTATGTGTGTAACTACAAACAAATTGTATTTTATTTCAATAAACCCTAGACATTTTATTTCAATAAACCCTAGACATTGTATTGGGATTTTTTTTTTTGACAAAATATTATTCAAAATATAACCCTAGACATTATATTTTTTTTGACAAAATATTATTAAATGGATTCTTAATAAGTAAAAAAAAAAATTACATCTACCTCGTGGGATTTTATAGGGGGTTATATGCGTGCCATCATACTATATTGGGGGTTATATGCATGTCGTGTTGGATACTATGTTGAATTTATTGAATTGATACTAGTGTCGATAAATGTATATGTTATAAAATTTGTTGGATACTACTTTTCTCAGGAAAAATGAGGCACGGTGATAAATACTGTCAACAAGAGTGGGACAGGTTGCAATTAGACCGCACACATAACTCTTTTATTAGCGTGCGTCATATAGAGGGTACTCCTATTTATAGGTACGGAAATAAAAAGATCGAACAATTTAACTACCTTATAAATCATAGATTTGATATCCAGCAAGATTACTTGTTCGATCGTATTCTATTTTCTCTACCAGAAAACTGGGATGACGTTATACAAAATATATTTCACACACATAATCCCGACATAGCCCTGACCTTGGTTACGTTGTTGGAGAAGGCGGAAAAAAAAATCCACCCGTTATGGATACAACTGCGTACAGAAAGCATTGACATAGACTGTGATGTCTCGCGCCACATGCACGTAAAATTGAATCTTGCCAACAAGTTGAGAAATAGGGGATTCCGAGTTCATGTCACTGACATCTACACATCAATCATAGATACCCTTCCTTCTAGTTGGCCACGTGCAAAAATTTATTGGTTCTTAAAAACTAATACCGAATGGATGGAGATCAGACACATTGAACTTATTCTAAAGTCTTACTTTGAAAAGGTATCTATCTATCTATTTATATATCTAAAACTAATTAAGCTTGATTAATTAGTTATAATTTCATATTACTATAATTATTTAGTCACTCATATTTTTTAATTTTTGTAGATAATGTCGAGAGGAAACAACCCTAGGGTACCAAGTGCCGATGTGACACCACAACGAGGTTCACCATCTTCTGCAGAACCCGAATTCTCAACACCAATGGCTGAGCAATTCACAACTCCACCAATGGTTCACTCCTCACCAAGTCCAACCCCAAGTGCTCCTACACCCCAATCCGGCACTCCCGTTGCTTTAACGCCCCAATCCAACACTCATGATGCCTCCCGCTCAAATGAAAAGAAGCCTATTGGATTCTCCCTTCTCGGGAATAACCCGATGGGTGATAGGAGTGACGTGCTGAACTTTAAAGCCCGGTGTTTGTCGCTGGGAAAAATGAACGTGGGAGTCGGTGGACCAGATAATTGGAACCTTGTTGATCAATCTGTCAAAGATGACATATATAACCAACTTTGCAAGCATTTCTCATTTCCTGACCGTTCCAAGAATAAGGTTCTATCTCGGGTTGCTGAAGGATTGAGGACATACAGGAGAAACCTTCGGAAGAAACATTTCCCGAAAGAGGTAGCGAGCTCCGATATTTTGGCTTTGAAAGAGAAAGTGCCTCCCAATGTTGAAATCCCGGTGGATCAGTGGAATAAGTTTTTGGAGAATGAGGCGAAGGAAAACAAGTTGGTCCAGAGGGAGCAAAACAAAAAAAATAGGGCACAAAAAACTGATATCCATAGGCTGGGATCCAAATCATATGAGGATTTGAAGAATGAATGGGAGAGTAGGACAAAAGATGGTCCAGATGCCGGTAAAAACCCAAATCGATCCAACTTATTCCTTCATGCTCGACGGGACAAAGATAATAAATTCCCCCTGCAGTTGGCTAAGACACTGGAATCAATAGAGGCCATCAGCAGTCAATCAGATTCGTGCCCTACTGATGACTTTGACCTTGAAAATGATGCCCTGACTAAGACCTTTGGAAAGGACAAAAGGGGGAGGACGAGAGGCGTTGGCTCACATATGCCAAAAACAAAACTTCAACACATTGCACCTCTTGTGGACGAGCTATCTTCGGTCAAGAATTATATCTCATCCCAAAAGGAGCACCAACAGAAGACCGATGGGGATGTCCATGACCTTAAAAATTCCCTGGGATTATTGAACAATCAAATTGGGAAACTTGTGAATCTTATTGAAAGTTATAGGCCCCCAATGCCTCCTCAAGATTTCACACATCCTTCCCCTCCAACATTCCCCTCTCAAATGCCTCATCCTCCAATCACGGGGCTCGGATCATCGTCAACAGCTCACGGTGACTATGGCGAAGAGTACTATATCAAGGACATGAGCAATTCGAGGTTTGTTGGCGTGTGCATACTCATCTCCAGGGAAAGGGGGACTCTAGTACATCGCCGACCTTTGGAGAAGGGTGAGGCTAAAATAATGGTCGATGAAATATACAACGGCTGCGGAGATGTACCTGTGTACGTTAACAGCGGGGATGGGATGGAATTGAGGAATTATGCAAAATCTTTTATTACTTGGCCACTTTATCTGTTGGCCAAGGTTTAATAATATTTTCTTTCGTTTCAGTTGTAATAATTTTTTTTTGTTTTAGTTGTAAGAATATTGGTTTTGCTTCAGTTGTAAGAATATTGGTTTTGTTTCAGTTGTAAGAATATTGGTTTTGTTTCGTATGGAATGATATTTTTTTTGTTTCAGTCGTAAGAATATTCTTTCTGTTTCAGTTGTAATAATATTTTTTAACCTATTACCACAGGACTGAAATTTGAAGATTATTACATGGATTTCCCACAATACAAAGAGTGGATGGGAGAGACTAACCGGATATCAATTAATCATGTAAAGGGCGTTTATGAATTTGTTAAATATGCTTCCAAAAATCTTAAAAGTGAGAAGATTCCGTGTCCGTGCACTCATTGTATTAACGGAAAATATAAGTCATTGGAAGTTGTTGAGTTGCATTTACTAAAGTGGGGAATTCGTCAAGACTATATAATATGGACATACCATGGTGAAAAAGTTGTACCTTATGTTCCAGAAGAATTACCGGGAGCCGACCGTGTAACGGAACCTCAAGGAGTAGAAGTGGTACATGATTCACCAACACATCGTCCATTGACCGACTTAATTGATGATGCTTACGGACTCCACAACCAACAAAACCACCAACCTATGGATACAAATAATGTGCATTATGACCAAGTAAATGAACAAATTGATGCTGAACTACTAGGAGATCGGGAATACATACGGTTGAAAGCAGATGCGGCTAGACCGTTGTATAAAGATTGCGATGAAGATCACTCGGTATTATATGCAATGATTGGTTTGCATAATTTGAAGAGTCAATTTGGTTTGTCTGGAAACAGCGTAACCGGAATTCTTAAGTGGGTTAAAGAAATTCTCCCAAAAGAGAACATGTTACCAGACAATTATCCTACCATGAAGAAGAGTTTGAAGGGTTTAGGTTTGAAATACAAATCTATTCATGCTTGCAAGTATGATTGCATATTGTACCGGAATGAGCACGAAGAGAAGGATGAATGTCCTGTATGCAGTGAGCCTAGATATATGGTTTGTGAGAATGGAAATGACAAACATGCAAAAAATCGCAAGTGCTCGCAAGTCCCACAAAAGGTTTTGAAGTATTTTCCACTTGGGCCACGGTTAAAACGTTTTTTTACTGTACCGTGGATAGCGGAGGCCATGACATGGCATGCTCGATGCGAGGTGGGTGGGAATTTGATGCGTCATCCGGTTGATTCACTCATCTGGCAAATTTCAAATGCACAACACCATGAATTTGCAAAGGAACCGCGCAACGTTCGTCTTGCAATCTCAACCGATGGGTTTAACCCTTTCGGTAATTTAAGTACTAGTCAGAGTTATTGGCCAGTTCTTATGGCGCCTTTAAGTCTTCCTCCGACGTTATGCATGAGAAAGGAGTTCACATTGTTATCTCTGTTGATACCCGGGCCTAAGGCTCCCAGTGATGATATTGATATATTCTTAGCACCATTAATCGAAGAACTTAAAGAGTTGTGGGATAAAGGCGTGACGGCGTTCGATTCTCATAAGGGTGAAGAGTTCACACTTAAAGCAATGGTGATGTGGGCGATCCACGATCTTCCTGCTTATGGGACCTTGTCCGGTTGTAATGTTCATGGTTATTATGGATGTCCCATATGTGGGGAGGAAACTGAAGCCTGTTGGTTAAAACATAGTGGTAAGTTGAGTTACACGGGTCATCGTAGATTTCTGCCGACCAGTCACCCTTTTAGGAACGACAAGTCTAACTTTTTGCCTGTCGGTCACGAGCGAAGAACGGCACCTAGTCGACTTTCTGGTCAGCAAATTGAGGAGAAGGCGGTGGCTGCGACTGCGGGGAATAGGTATGTAGGCAAACACCCCCAGTTTGTAAACCTGAAGCGTAAAGCTAGGGAGGATCCGAACGACCCTAGTAAAGCGAAGCCATGGTCCAGGCGATCAATATTTTTTGATTTGCCGTATTGGAAAGATCATCGTGTAAGGCATATAATTGATGTGATGCACACAGAGAAGAATGTTGCAGAACATTTGATAGGAACATGTCTGGGTGGATCTCATTCCAAAGATGGAGAGCGTGCCCGCCGAGATCTACAGGATATGAAAATAAAGAAGAGACTGTGGTTAAAATATGATCCAACGACAGGAAGAATTTCTATCCCCCCCACTGCTTTCACTTTGACTACTAGTGAGAAGAAGATCCTCTTAGACACGTTGTTCAACTTGAAGACTCCAACCGGTTATTCTGGTAATTTACGTAGGGTAGTAAACTACCAAGCAAATGACTTGAAACAGTGCAAGTCTCACGACTGGCACGTAATCATCCAATTAATCCCGTTGTTATTTCGGCATTGCTTCTCTGAACACAAAGATCTCCGTCGGGCAATTATGCAAATCAGTTTGTGTTTTACCCTACTTTGTGCAAAAGTGGTAAACAGAAGACACATTAAAGCTGCGAAATCAACTTTAGCCGAGGCAGTTTGTGTGTTAGAGAAATATTTTCCTCCGTCATTCTTCGATATCAGTATCCACCTGCTTGTGCATTTATGCGATGAAGCTTTATTATGTGGTCCCGTGAGGTATCGTTGGATGTATCCTTTTGAGCGCTTGATGAAAACCTTCAAAGATTATGTAAAGAATACACGGTATATTGGAGGGTCAATTGCTGAAGAATACGTAACGGTGGAATCATCGCTATACGCTAGGGAACATATGCCAGAACAAGAGGTGAGGAGGTTTAATCCTCGTGGAGAACGAGTGATAGAGGAACCTGACGAGTTTGAGGACGAATTATCGTTTGGGAACCCTAAAGAGGTGAAACTCACAAACCTACAATACGAGCAAGCAACTCGTCATGTCTTCGAATCGCAAGATGAAGTCCAAGACTGGAGAGAGTGAGTATCTACTGAATTCTTCTTCTTTGATTATATGTATTTTTTATTTTATGATCTAAACTCTATAATTTTTCGGTAGGAAGTACGAGAACGAAATTATCCAAAATCAAAGGAGAAATTGGACGACAACTGACTTTAGGGCATGGGTGTCAAAAGAGGTACTTTTCACATCTTATGTGTGCGGTTATTTATTCATGTGTGGTAAAAACATGACCTAATACAAATTCATTAATAAATGCAGCTTCTAAAAAGAGGTGATGTCTCTTCCAGACTTGCACGCCTAGCAAAAGGTCCTAGTTTTCGTGCAAAAGAGTTTAAGAAATTCCGCACCAACGGTTTTGATTTCATTTCATATCCATATGAGGAAAAGCTTTTGACGCAAAACAGTGGAATATCAATTTCTGCCTTGACCACCTGTATCGCTAGCAAAAGTGATAAAAATCCAAAGAATACGGTGCTAACCTATTATGGGATAATTCAACAAATCCTAGAACTTGATTACTTGGATTTCACAGAAACCGTATTCTATTGTGATTGGGTAAAGGTGGAGGATACAACGAATGCTTGCAAAGTTGATCCCGACTCCAAACTTATTATGGTAGACTTATCAAAGCTGAAGACTAAAGACCGCATAGTCGACGAGCCTTTTATTTGTGCCTTTCAGAATGTAAAGAAGGTATTCTACTCGAAGTGCATAAACGATGGCAATTGGTCTATTGTTGTGCATGCACCAAAGGGTATGACTACTGAAGTAGACGCATTAAAGGCTCCAAAAGAGTTCCAGTCAGCTCTTGATGACAACCCTAATTTGAAGGATCTTTTAGTTGATTTAGAGGAAGATTGAGTATCAAAATATTATTTTATCCTCATCAATCTTATTTGTATCCTATTATGATATTGACATTGTATTAGCACTTTACATTAATTTATGAATTTCATCTACTTTTAAGTGTAATGTCCCGCTATTTTTTGGTTCTACCATTTTTTTTATTGAACATAACTGTTTGCAAAAAATTCATTATTTTTTCACTGTCATAGGATACATTGATGTTGGGGTCGAACTACTATCAAACATAATCTGAAATTGCATCGCTGCTGGCATAGAGAAGGTTCTGATTGGCGTTGGGTGTAACAAAATATCCAGGTAATGGATAGACCTATGATGAACTTTATTTTAAGGTTAAATATGCATTGATTCAATTTTTTAATTATTTTGGGTTTGGATAACTTTTGAACACGTAAAACAGCCTTAAAATAGCCATCGAACGGTGAAAACATAAAACACCCACAAAACGGTCCCGCAAGAGTCACGAACATCTCGCACGGGACCAATGTAAGTCGTAGGAACCGACCGTGTAGTCATGGCGCTCCCGGATTGTGTGTGTGCGTGTGTGCATGTTTGTGTGTGTGCGCGTGTGAGTGGGAAAGGGGGGAGGGGATGGGCAGGGGGCGCGTGTGTGCGTGTGTGCATGTTTGTGTGTGTGCGCGCGTGTGAGTGGGAAGGGGGGAGGGGACGGGCAGGGGGCGCGCGCGTGTGTGTGTGCGTGTGCGTGTGTGTGTGTGTGTGTGTGTTTGTGTGTGTGTGTGTGTGTGTGTGTGAGTGGGGAAGGGGGGAGGGGACGCGGCATGTATGCATATATGCATATGCATATATGTAGTGAGAGTGTGCGTGCGTGCGTGCGTGTGTTTGTGTGCGCGTGTGAGTGTGTGCATATTGGTGATAAAATCCAAAATAGCCCCCGTGGGTGGCACCAACACCTCCCACGGGACCAACGTAACTCGTGGGAACGGACCCCGCAGCCGCGGGTGTCCCGGTTTGAGAGTACGACGGTAATTTGCTTATTTCCACACTTAGGCTTAAAAACATGGCGTTAGAGGGTGAGAACTCGAAACAGCCCCCGAACGGCCCCGTGGGTGGCACCAACACCTCCCACGGGACCAACGTAACTCGTAGGAGCTGACCCCGCAGCCGCGGGTGTCCCGGTTTGAGAGTACGACGGTAATTTGCTTATTTCCACACTTAGGCTTAAAAACATGGCGTTAGAGGGTGAGAACTCGAAACAGCCCCCGAACGGCCCCGTGGGTGGCACCAACACCTCCCACGGGACCAACGTAACTCGTAGGAACTGACCCCGCAGCCGCGGGTGTCCCGGTTTGAGAGTACGACGGTAATTTGCTTATTTCCACACTTAGGCTTAAAAACATGGCGTTAGAGGGTGAGAACTCGAAACAGCCCCCGAACGGCCCCGTGGGTGGCACCAACACCTCCCACGGGACCAACGTAACTCGTAGGAACTGACCCCGCAGCCGCGGGTGTCCCGGTTTGAGAGTACGACGGTAATTTGCTTATTTCCACACTTAGGCTTAAAAACATGGCGTTAGAGGGTGAGAACTCGAAACAGCCCCCGAACGGCCCCGTGGGTGGCACCAACACCTCCCACGGGACCAACGTAACTCGTAGGAACTGACCCCGCAGCCGCGGGTGTCCCGGTTTGAGAGTACGACGGTAATTTGCTTATTTCTACACTTAGGCTTAACATGGCGTTAGAGGGTGAGAACTCGAAACAGCCCCCGAACGGCCCCGTGGGTGGCACCAACACCTCCCACGGGACCAACGTAACTCGTAGGAACTGACCCCGCAGCCGCGGGTGTCCCGGTTTGAGAGTACGACGGTAATTTGCTTATTTCCACACTTAGGCTTAAAAACATGGCGTTAGAGGGTGAAAACTCGAAACAGCCCCCGAACGGCCCCGTGGGTGGCACCAACACCTCCCACGGGACCAACGTAACTCGTGGGAACGGACCCCGCAGCCGCGGGTGTCCCGGTTTGAGAGTACGACGGTAATTTGCTTATTTCCACACTTAGGCTTAAAAACATGACGTTAGAGGGTGAGAACTCGAAACAGCCCCCGAACGGCCCCGTGGGTGGCACCAACACCTCCCACGGGACCAACGTAACTCGTAGGAACTGACCCCGCAGCCGCGGGTGTCCCGGTTTGAGAGTACGACGGTAATTTGCTTATTTCCACACTTAGGCTTAAAAACATGGCGTTAGAGGGTGAGAACTCGAAACAGCCCCCGAACGGCCCCGTGGGTGGCACCAACACCTCCCACGGGACCAACGTAACTCGTGGGAACGGACCCCGCAGCCGCGGGTGTCCCGGTTTGAGAGTACGACGGTAATTTGCTTATTTCCACACTTAGGCTTAAAAACATGGCGTTAGAGGGTGAGAACTCGAAACAGCCCCCGAACGGCCCCGTGGGTGGCACCAACACCTCCCACGGGACCAACGTAACTCGTAGGAGCTGACCCCGCAGCCGCGGGTGTCCCGGTTTGAGAGTACGACGGTAATTTGCTTATTTCCACACTTAGGCTTAAAAACATGGCGTTAGAGGGTGAGAACTCGAAACAGCCCCCGAACGGCCCCGTGGGTGGCACCAACACCTCCCACGGGACCAACGTAACTCGTAGGAACTGAACCCGCAGCCGCGGGTGTCCCGGTTTGAGAGTACGACGGTAATTTGCTTATTTCCACACTTAGGCTTAAAAACATGGCGTTAGAGGGTGAGAACTCGAAACAGCCCCCGAACGGCCCCGTGGGTGGCACTAACACCTCCCACGGGACCAACGTAACTCGTGGGAACGGACCCCGCAGCCGCGGGTGTCCCGGTTTGAGAGTACGACGGTAATTTGCTTATTTCCACACTTAGGCTTAAAAACATGGCGTTAGAGGGTGAGAACTCGAAACAGCCCCCGAACGGCCCCGTGGGTGGCACCAACACCTCCCACGGGACCAACGTAACTCGTAGGAACTGACCCCGCAGCCGCGGGTGTCCCGGTTTGAGAGTACGACGGTAATTTGCTTATTTCTACACTTAGGCTTAACATGGCGTTAGAGGGTGAGAACTCGAAACAGCCCCCGAACGGCCCCGTGGGTGGCACCAACACCTCCCACGGGACCAACGTAACTCGTAGGAACTGACCCCGCAGCCCCGGGTGTCCCGGTTTGAGAGTACGACGGTAATTTGCTTATTTCCACACTTAGGCTTAAAAACATGGCGTTAGAGGGTGAAAACTCGAAACAGCCCCCGAACGGCCCCGTGGGTGGCACCAACACCTCCCACGGGACCAACGTAACTCGTGGGAACGGACCCCGCAGCCGCGGGTGTCCCGGTTTGAGAGTACGACGGTAATTTGCTTATTTCCACACTTAGGCTTAAAAACATGGCGTTAGAGGGTGAGAACTCGAAACAGCCCCCGAACGGCCCCGTGGGTGGCACCAACACCTCCCACGGGACCAACGTAACTCGTAGGAACTGACCCCGCAGCCGCGGGTGTCCCGGTTTGAGAGTACGACGGTAATTTGCTTATTTCTACACTTAGGCTTAACATGGCGTTAGAGGGTGAAAACTCGAAACAGCCCCCGAACGGCCCCGTGGGTGGCACTAACACCTCCCACGGGACCAACGTAACTCGTGGGAACGGACGCCGCAGCCGCGGGTGTCCCGGTTTGAGAGTACGACGGTAATTTGCTTATTTCCACACTTAGGCTTAAAAACATGGCGTTAGAGGGTGAGAACTCGAAACAGCCCCCGAACGGCCCCGTGGGTGGCACCAACACCTCCCACGGGACCAACGTAACTCGTAGGAACTGACCCCGCAGCCGCGGGTGTCCCGGTTTGAGAGTACGATGATAATTTGCTTATTTCCACACTTAGGCTTAAAAACATGGCGTTAGAGGGTGAGAACGCGAAACAGCCCCGTGGGTGGCACCAACACCTCCCACGGGACCAACGTAACTCGTGGGAACGGACCCCGCAGCCGCGGGTGTCCCGGTTTGAGAGTATGACGGTAATTTGCTTATTTCCACACTTAGGCTTAAAAACATGGCGTTAGAGGGTGAGAACTCGAAACAGCCCCCGAACGGCCCCGTGGGTGGCACCAACACCTCCCACGGGACCAACGTAACTCGTAGGAACTGACCCCGCAGCCGCGGGTGTCCCGGTTTGAGAGTACGACGGTAATTTGCTTATTTCTACACTTAGGCTTAACATGGCGTTAGAGGGTGAAAACTCGAAACAGCCCCCGAACGGCCCCGTGGGTGGCACTGACACCTCCCACGGGACCAACGTAACTCGTGGGAACGGACGCCGCAGCCGCGGGTGTCCCGGTTTGAGAGTACGACGGTAATTTGCTTATTTCCACACTTAGGCTTAAAAACATGGCGTTAGAGGGTGAGAACTCGAAACAGCCCCCGAACGGCCCCGTGGGTGGCACCAACACCTCCCACGGGACCAACGTAACTCGTAGGAACTGACCCCGCAGCCGCGGGTGTCCCGGTTTGAGAGTACGACGGTAATTTGCTTATTTCCACACTTAGGCTTAAAAACATGGCGTTAGAGGGTGAGAACTCGAAACAGCCCCCGAACGGCCCCGTGGGTGGCACCAACACCTCCCACGGGACCAACGTAACTCGTGGGAACGGACCCCGCAGCCGCGGGTGTCCCGGTTTGAGAGTACGACGGTAATTTGCTTATTTCCACACTTAGGCTTAAAAACATGGCGTTAGAGGGTGAGAACTCGAAACAGCCCCCGAACGGCCCCGTGGGTGGCACCAACACCTCCCACGGGACCAACGTAACTCGTAGGAGCTGACCCCGCAGCCGCGGGTGTCCCGGTTTGAGAGTACGACGGTAATTTGCTTATTTCCACACTTAGGCTTAAAAACATGGCGTTAGAGGGTGAGAACTCGAAACAGCCCCCGAACGGCCCCGTGGGTGGCACCAACACCTCCCACGGGACCAACGTAACTCGTAGGAACTGAACCCGCAGCCGCGGGTGTCCCGGTTTGAGAGTACGACGGTAATTTGCTTATTTCCACACTTAGGCTTAAAAACATGGCGTTAGAGGGTGAGAACTCGAAACAGCCCCCGAACGGCCCCGTGGGTGGCACTAACACCTCCCACGGGACCAACGTAACTCGTGGGAACGGACCCCGCAGCCGCGGGTGTCCCGGTTTGAGAGTACGACGGTAATTTGCTTATTTCCACACTTAGGCTTAAAAACATGGCGTTAGAGGGTGAGAACTCGAAACAGCCCCCGAACGGCCCCGTGGGTGGCACCAACACCTCCCACGGGACCAACGTAACTCGTAGGAACTGACCCCGCAGCCGCGGGTGTCCCGGTTTGAGAGTACGACGGTAATTTGCTTATTTCTACACTTAGGCTTAACATGGCGTTAGAGGGTGAGAACTCGAAACAGCCCCCGAACGGCCCCGTGGGTGGCACCAACACCTCCCACGGGACCAACGTAACTCGTAGGAACTGACCCCGCAGCCCCGGGTGTCCCGGTTTGAGAGTACGACGGTAATTTGCTTATTTCCACACTTAGGCTTAAAAACATGGCGTTAGAGGGTGAAAACTCGAAACAGCCCCCGAACGGCCCCGTGGGTGGCACCAACACCTCCCACGGGACCAACGTAACTCGTGGGAACGGACCCCGCAGCCGCGGGTGTCCCGGTTTGAGAGTACGACGGTAATTTGCTTATTTCCACACTTAGGCTTAAAAACATGGCGTTAGAGGGTGAGAACTCGAAACAGCACCCGAACGGCCCCGTGGGTGGCACCAACACCTCCCACGGGACCAACGTAACTCGTAGGAACTGACCCCGCAGCCGCGGGTGTCCCGGTTTGAGAGTACGACGGTAATTTGCTTATTTCTACACTTAGGCTTAACATGGCGTTAGAGGGTGAAAACTCGAAACAGCCCCCGAACGGCCCCGTGGGTGGCACTAACACCTCCCACGGGACCAACGTAACTCGTGGGAACGGACGCCGCAGCCGCGGGTGTCCCGGTTTGAGAGTACGACGGTAATTTGCTTATTTCCACACTTAGGCTTAAAAACATGGCGTTAGAGGGTGAGAACTCGAAACAGCCCCCGAACGGCCCCGTGGGTGGCACCAACACCTCCCACGGGACCAACGTAACTCGTAGGAACTGACCCCGCAGCCGCGGGTGTCCCGGTTTGAGAGTACGATGATAATTTGCTTATTTCCACACTTAGGCTTAAAAACATGGCGTTAGAGGGTGAGAACGCGAAACAGCCCCGTGGGTGGCACCAACACCTCCCACGGGACCAACGTAACTCGTGGGAACGGACCCCGCAGCCGCGGGTGTCCCGGTTTGAGAGTATGACGGTAATTTGCTTATTTCCACACTTAGGCTTAAAAACATGGCGTTAGAGGGTGAGAACTCGAAACAGCCCCCGAACGGCCCCGTGGGTGGCACCAACACCTCCCACGGGACCAACGTAACTCGTAGGAACTGACCCCACAGCCGCGGGTGTCCCGGTTTGAGAGTACGACGGTAATTTGCTTATTTCTACACTTAGGCTTAACATGGCGTTAGAGGGTGAAAACTCGAAACAGCCCCCGAACGGCCCCGTGGGTGGCACTGACACCTCCCACGGGACCAACGTAACTCGTGGGAACGGACGCCGCAGCCGCGGGTGTCCCGGTTTGAGAGTACGACGGTAATTTGCTTATTTCCACACTTAGGCTTAAAAACATGGCGTTAGAGGGTGAGAACTCGAAACAGCCCCCGAACGGCCCCGTGGGTGGCACCAACACCTCCCACGGGACCAACGTAACTCGTAGGAACTGACCCCGCAGCCGCGGGTGTCCCGGTTTGAGAGTACGATGATAATTTGCTTATTTCCACACTTAGGCTTAAAAACATGGCGTTAGAGGGTGAGAACGCGAAACAGCCCCCGAACGGCCCCGTGGGTGGCACCAACACCTCCCACGGGACCAACGTAACTCGTGGGAACGGACCCCGCAGCCGCGGGTGTCCCGGTTTGAGAGTACGACGGTAATTTGCTTATTTCCACACTTAGGCTTAAAAACATGGCGTTAGAGGGTGAGAACTCGAAACAGCCCCCGAACGGCCCCGTGGGTGGCACCAACACCTCCCACGGGACCAACGTAACTCGTAGGAACTGACCCCGCAGCCGCGGGTGTCCCGGTTTGAGAGTACGACGGTAATTTGCTTATTTCTACACTTAGGCTTAACATGGCGTTAGAGGGTGAAAACTCGAAACAGCCCCCGAACGGCCCCGTGGGTGGCACTAACACCTCCCACGGGACCAACGTAACTCGTGGGAACGGACGCCGCAGCCGCGGGTGTCCCGGTTTGAGAGTACGACGGTAATTTGCTTATTTCCACACTTAGGCTTAAAAACATGGCGTTAGAGGGTGAGAACTCGAAACAGCCCCCGAACGGCCCCGTGGGTGGCACCAACACCTCCCACGGGACCAACGTAACTCGTAGGAACTGACCCCGCAGCCGCGGGTGTCCCGGTTTGAGAGTACGATGATAATTTGCTTATTTCCACACTTAGGCTTAAAAACATGGCGTTAGAGGGTGAGAACGCGAAACAGCCCCCGAACGGCCCCGTGGGTGGCACCAACACCTCCCACGGGACCAACGTAACTCGTGGGAACGGACCCCGCAGCGGCGGGTGTCCCGGTTTGAGAGTACGACGGTAATTTGCTTATTTCCACACTTAGGCTTAAAAACATGGCGTTAGAGGGTGAGAACTCGAAACAGCCCCCGAACGGCCCCGTGGGTGGCACCAACACCTCCCACGGGACCAACGTAACTCGTAGGAACTGACCCCGCAGCCGCGGGTGTCCCGGTTTGAGAGTACGACGGTAATTTGCTTATTTCTACACTTAGGCTTAACATGGCGTTAGAGGGTGAAAACTCGAAACAGCCCCCGAACGGCCCCGTGGGTGGCACTAACACCTCCCACGGGACCAACGTAACTCGTGGGAACGGACCCCGCAGCCGCGGGTGTCCCGGTTTGAGAGTACGACGGTAATTTGCTTATTTCCACACTTAGGCTTAAAAACATGGCGTTAGAGGGTGAGAACTCGAAACAGCCCCCGAACGGCCCCGTGGGTGGCACCAACACCTCCCACGGGACCAACGTAACTCGTGGGAACGGACCCCGCAGCCGCGGGTGTCCCGGTTTGAGAGTACGACGGTAATTTGCTTATTTCCACACTTAGGCTTAAAAACATGGCGTTAGAGGGTGAGAACTCGAAACAGCCCCCGAACGGCCCCGTGGGTGGCACCAACACCTCCCACGGGACCAACGTAACTCGTAGGAACTGACCCCGCAGCCGCGGGTGTCCCGGTTTGAGAGTACGACGGTAATTTGCTTATTTCTACACTTAGGCTTAACATGGCGTTAGAGGGTGAAAACTCGAAACAGCCACCGAACGGCCCCGTGGGTGGCACTAACACCTCCCACGGGACCAACGTAACTCGTGGGAACTGACCCCGCAGCCGCGGGTGTCCCGGTTTGAGAGTACGACAGTAATTTGCTTATTTCCACACTTAGGCTTAAAAACATGGCGTTAGAGGGTGAGAACTCGAAACAGCCGCCGAACGGCCCCGTGGGTGGCACCAACACCTCCCACGGGACCAACGTAACTCGTAGGAACTGACCCCGCAGCCGCGGGTGTCCCGGTTTGAGAGTACGATGATAATTTGCTTATTTCCACACTTAGGCTTAAAAACATGGCGTTAGAGGGTGAGAACGCGAAACAGCCCCCGAACGGCCCCGTGGGTGGCACCAACACCTCCCACGGGACCAACGTAACTCGTGGGAACGGACCCCGCAGCGGCGGGTGTCCCGGTTTGAGAGTACGACGGTAATTTGCTTATTTCCACACTTAGGCTTAAAAACATGGCGTTAGAGGGTGAGAACTCGAAACAGCCCCCGAACGGCCCCGTGGGTGGCACCAACACCTCCCACGGGACCAACGTAACTCGTAGGAACTGACCCCGCAGCCGCGGGTTTCCCGGTTTGAGAGTACGACGGTAATTTGCTTATTTCTACACTTAGGCTTAACATGGCGTTAGAGGGTGAAAACTCGAAACAGCCCCCGAACGGCCCCGTGGGTGGCACTAACACCTCCCACGGGACCAACGTAACTCGTGGGAACGGACCCCGCAGCCGCGGGTGTCCCGGTTTGAGAGTACGACGGTAATTTGCTTATTTCCACACTTAGGCTTAAAAACATGGCGTTAGAGGGTGAGAACTCGAAACAGCCCCCGAACGGCCCCGTGGGTGGCACCAACACCTCCCACGGGACCAACGTAACTCGTGGGAACGGACCCCGCAGCCGCGGGTGTCCCGGTTTGAGAGTACGACGGTAATTTGCTTATTTCCACACTTAGGCTTAAAAACATGGCGTTAGAGGGTGAGAACTCGAAACAGCCCCCGAACGGCCCCGTGGGTGGCACCAACACCTCCCACGGGACCAACGTAACTCGTAGGAACTGACCCCGCAGCCGCGGGTGTCCCGGTTTGAGAGTACGACGGTAATTTGCTTATTTCTACACTTAGGCTTAACATGGCGTTAGAGGGTGAAAACTCGAAACAGCCCCCGAACGGCCCCGTGGGTGGCACTAACACCTCCCACGGGACCAACGTAACTCGTGGGAACTGACCCCGCAGCCGCGGGTGTCCCGGTTTGAGAGTACGACAGTAATTTGCTTATTTCCACACTTAGGCTTAAAAACATGGCGTTAGAGGGTGAGAACTCGAAACAGCCCCCGAACGGCCCCGTGGGTGGCACCAACACCTCCCACGGGACCAACGTAACTCGTAGGAACTGACCCCGCAGCCGCGGGTGTCCCGGTTTGAGAGTACGATGATAATTTGCTTATTTCCACACTTAGGCTTAAAAACATGGCGTTAGAGGGTGAGAACGCGAAACAGCCCCCGAACGGCCCCGTGGGTGGCACCAACACCTCCCACGGGACCAACGTAACTCGTGGGAACGGACCCCGCAGCCGCGGGTGTCCCGGTTTGAGAGTACGACGGTAATTTGCTTATTTCCACACTTAGGCTTAAAAACATGGCGTTAGAGGGTGAGAACTCGAAACAGCCCCCGAACGGCCCCGTGGGTGGCACCAACACCTCCCACGGGACCAACGTAACTCGTAGGAACTGACCCCGCAGCCGCGGGTGTCCCGGTTTGAGAGTACGACGGTAATTTGCTTATTTCTACACTTAGGCTTAACATGGCGTTAGAGGGTGAGAACTCGAAACAGCCCCCGAACGGCCCCGTGGGTGGCACCAACACCTCCCACGGGACCAACGTAACTCGTAGGAGCTGACCCCGCAGCCGCGGGTGTCCCGGTTTGAGAGTACGACGATAATTTGCTTATTTCCACACTTAGGCTTAAAAACATGGCGTTAGAGGGTGAAAACTCGAAACAGCCCCCGAACGGCCCCGTGGGTGGCACCAACACCTCCCACGGAACAACGTAACTCGTGGGAACGGACCCCGCAGCCGCGGGTGTCCCGGTTTGAGAGTACGACGGTAATTTGCTTATTTCCACACTTAGGCTTAAAAACATGGCGTTAGAGGGTGAGAACTCGAAACAGCCCCCGAACGGCCCCGTGGGTGGCACCAACACCTCCCACGGGACCAACGTAACTCGTAGGAACTGACCCCGCAGCCGCGGGTGTCCCGGTTTGAGAGTACGACGGTAATTTGCTTATTTCTACACTTAGGCTTAACATGGCGTTAGAGGGTGAAAACTCGAAACAGCCCCCGAACGTCCCCGTGGGTGGCACTAACACCTCCCACGGGACCAACGTAACTCGTGGGAACAGACGCCGCAGCCGCGGGTGTCCCGGTTTGAGAGTACGACGGTAATTTGCTTATTTCCACACTTAGGCTTAAAAACATGGCGTTAGAGGGTGAGAACTCGAAACAGCCCCCGAACGGCCCCGTGGGTGGCACCAACACCTCCCACGGGACCAACGTAACTCGTAGGAACTGACCCCGCAGCCGCGGGTGTCCCGGTTTGAGAGTACGATGATAATTTGCTTATTTCCACACTTAGGCTTAAAAACATGGCGTTAGAGGGTGAGAACGCGAAACAGCCCCCGAACGGCCCCGTGGGTGGCACCAACACCTCCCACGGGACCAACGTAACTCGTGGGAACGGACCCCGCAGCCGCGGGTGTCCCGGTTTGAGAGTACGACGGTAATTTGCTTATTTCTACACTTAGGCTTAAAAACATGGCGTTAGAGGGTGAGAACTCGAAACAGCCCCCGAACGGCCCCGTGGGTGGCACCAACACCTCCCACGGGACCAACGTAACTCGTGGGAACGGACCCCGCAGCCGCGGGTGTCCCGGTTTGAGAGTACGACGGTAATTTGCTTATTTCCACACTTAGGCTTAAAAACATGGCGTTAGAGGGTGAGAACTCGAAACAGCCCCCGAACGGCCCCGTGGGTGGCACCAACACCTCCCACGGGACCAACGTAACTCGTAGGAACTGACCCCGCAGCCGCGGGTGTCCCGGTTTGAGAGTACGACGGTAATTTGCTTATTTCTACACTTAGGCTTAACATGGCGTTAGAGGGTGAAAACTCGAAACAGCCCCCGAACGGCCCCGTGGGTGGCACTAACACCTCCCACGGGACCAACGTAACTCGTGGGAACGGACGCCGCAGCCGCGGGTGTCCCGGTTTGAGAGTACGACGGTAATTTGCTTATTTCCACACTTAGGCTTAAAAACATGGCGTTAGAGGGTGAGAACTCGAAACAGCCCCCGAACGGCCCCGTGGGTGGCACTAACACCTCCCACGGGACCAACGTAACTCGTAGGAACTGACCCCGCAGCCGCGGGTGTCCCGGTTTGAGAGTACGATGATAATTTGCTTATTTCCACACTTAATTTTTATATTTCTACTTGGTTACTGATAATTTTAACTCATATATGCAATTTTTCAGCTTAATTAATTTTTTTGTAAAATTACTTGGTTACTGATACTTTTATTTTTTGTATCCTATCATTTGTAGGATTTTTGCGCGTGGATCAAATGAAGGAGGCAATGTTTTACAACATGATGATTATTTATATGTTGTGGACATTCAGGATAATGTTTTTTATGTGTTATAGCCGTGCAGGCTTTTATTGTTTAGTTTTATGGCCGTGCGGGCTTTTATAATTTGATTGTTGAATTTTATAGTCGTGCGGGCTTTATAATAAGCAGGTTTTTCATTTACAGGTTTTGGAATGTCAAGAAAATAGAGGAAACTCTGCCCAATTTTTTTTTGGTCTGTGAATTATTAAGACGTGTAATATTTTTATGTTTGTATATATATTTGTTTATTAACAACATTCTCAATTCGCAATTTGTGATTTTTTTTTTATTGTTTTGCCTATAATAAATATTTGTAACACCTCGTAGCAACCGATGATGCACTCACAGGAATCCCAATTTTAGGATTGGGCAAAAAAAAATACATTTTTTTTAAATTACAGATAAATATGGTCATGGACTTTGTCCATGACCATTTTTACTTTTTTTTGTCGCGCTTAAAAATGGTCGCGGCCAAAGTCCGCGACCATTTTTTTTATTTTTTGTCACGGTAATGGGTCGCGGACTAGGGCCGCGACCAATTTTTTTTAATTTTTTTTTGTCACACACATGGGTCGCGGCCAAAGTCCGCGACCAATTTGTCACGGTCGTGGGTCATGGACAAGGACCGTGACCAATTTTTTTAATTTTTTTTTGTCACGCACATGGGTCGCGGACTTTGGCCGCGACCAATTTGTCACGGTTGTGGGTCATGGACAAGGGCCGCGACCAATTTTTTTAATTTTTTTTTGTCACGCACATGGGTCGCGGACTTTGGCCGCGACCAATTTGTCACGGTTATGGGTCACGGATTAGAGCCGCGACCCATCACGGCATGGGTCACGGCCTAAGTCCGCGACCATCTGCCGTGACCCCTCTCGGCCGTGACCATTTTTTGGTCACGGACTTGGGCCGCGACCCACGAAAATGGTCACGCCCGAAATGGTCACGGCCCAAGTCCGCGACCCACAGGTTTGGTCAGGGATTTTGGCCGTGACCAATCGCCAGTTTTGGTGTAGTGGCATATTTTGAGGAAACTATATGATGTTTGTGGGTATCATCCCGGAAAACCCTCACGAGACGACACTCGTCCACTAGGGTAACCTAGGGGTTTAACGGCTTATTGCATACGCTAAATGCAATCGAATCGCCCGCGAAAGTGGCCTTATGATTTTATACCATACTTTTGTGCCTTCTCCGGCTTTTGGTTTCCTTGTAATTCTTGTTGTTTCCTATTTCATTTCTAGGGAGTAGCAATGTGTAAGTTAGGGGGTGTGATACGACGTAAATATTGCGTATTTCACCCGTTAACCTACGCGTTATTAGCCCCCTCGGGTATCTTAATCCCTATATTTATGCTCGTTAACCAGACAACCTCGGATTTCTATGTTAACATGTTTTGCAGGGGTTAATTGAGCTTTTGTAGCTATTTGGATGCTTAGTATGAAGTTCGGACGCATTCCGGTGAAGTTCCGTACACAATCGCACGCGCAAGGGCATTTTAGTCTTTTCACAGCTTGGTTACCTGGCCCGACATCTCACGGAAGTTGTATCCCTCCTCGCTAGCTTCGTGTGGCCATGAACGGTGCGCGATTCCGATTCATAACGAAGAAGTTACGGCGATTTCAGCGGAGGAAAAACAAGGAAGCAAAAGAGGAGAAGGGAGAAGAAGAAAAGAGGAATACAGTGAGCTGCTGCAATCTGCCCTGCTCGATCGATCGATCGACACTTCTGGATTGCCGAATTTTTGCCTAGGTCGATCGATCGACCAAAGGGGTCGATAGATCGATGCTCTGTTTTCTGCAGATATTTTGCCTTCTTTTCTTTCTTCTTTATTTTTATTCCAACTTACTATATAAGCCAATTTTGTTGTAATAAGACAATATATCAGTTTAGGAATGATTTTAGGTTAGAATAGTTAGGGTTTTGAGGGTTTTGGATGGTTCTTTTTCATTTCTCTTTGGATTGACAATCTAATTGGTTTGTAAGTTGACTATTCATCTCCTCTACCATTAATATAGCCTGTTTTCCATTAATTCTTGCTTTCTAGATAGTTTACATGCTTTAGTAATTAGTTTACTTGCTTTATTTCTTGCTTTCCTAGTTTAATTAGTTTAATTTAGTTTAGTTTACTATGCACCCTTAGATAAATAGGGTCGGGATTGTGTTTCCGCCATTTACGGGTTTGGACCTCGAAAGTTAGGGTTTCGTGTAAAATTTCATTTAATTGAAACCGCGTGTATTAAAGTCGGATTGTTATACGTTTAACTTTCTTTGTCATGCAACGTTAGTGTTTATTGCGATTATCCGAATTTAATCCACGTGTGACCATTTTTGATTAAATGTTTAATCTCGCAATTTTGGCTTAAATTCCTTATTGCGTGATGTTTATGCTTAATTGAAAATGATCGATTAAATGTTTTCGAATCAAAATTCTAATTAGTAGTTGTTTAGCCCGTGAATGTGTGTATGCGATCCCGATCCTCGCTTTACTTTAATTTAGCGTTAACTTCTCTTTTCTTTTGTCACCATTTCCAACCATTACCTTTTCTTATTTCTTTTACACCATTTTTATTCTTGAAGTTTTAAAACAGTTAACATCTAAAATTCAATCACTCCCTGTGGATTTCTTACGATACCCGACTTACCGCTGTGCTTGCTTGTCAAGTGTAGTAGTAGCTTAAGTTTCTTTTGTATCGCGGCGGCGAAACACACATCGATTGTGCACTTTACACGCGCACACTTTTTTCGCCCGGTCAAGTTTGATGATGTATTCCAAGATATATCTGGATTACCTCCAATTAGAGAGATGGATTTTATTATCGATTTAATGCCGGGAACTAGGCCAATTGCCCGCGCACCTTACCGTATGGCTCCAGCGGAGATGAGAGAGCTAAGGGATCAGATAGAACATTTATTGGGACAGGGGTTTATCCGTAGGAGTACTTCGTCGTGGGGTACCCCTGTGTTGTTCGTAAAAAAGAGGGATAGATCGTTGAGGTTGTGTGTAGATTACCGGGAGTTGAATAAAGTCACGATACGGAATAAGTATTCGTTGCCCTGAATCGATGACTTATTCGACCAGTTGAGAGGAGCTTCCTTCTTCTATTTGCGATCAGGATACCATCAGTTGTGTATCAGGGAAAAGGACGTCTTGAATACTGCTTTCTTGACGAGATATAGTTCCTAGGAGTTTCGGGTTATGCCTTTTGGCCTAACCAACACTCCAGCCATGCTTATGGACTTGATGATTAGGGTGTTCAGAAAGTTCCTAGACCAATTCATCATCATCTTCATTGATGAAATTTTGGTTTACTCCCAGACAGAGGAGGAGCATGCCGAGCACTTGAGACAAGTTTCGCAGACGTTGCGTCAAAACGAGCTATATGCGAAGTACGAAAAGTGTGGGTTTTGGATGAAAGAGGTACAGTTTTTGGGGCATATCATTTCAGACCGGGGGATATCTGTTGATCCCGAGAAGGTATCCGCGGTGAGGGAGTGGGGACAACCCACGACACCGACTGAGATCCATAGTTTCTTGGGCTTAGCAGGATACTACAGGAGGTTTATTCGGGGTTTCTCAAAGATAGCGAGTCCTTTGACACATCTGACTCGCAAGGGTGTGCCATTCATCTGGAGTGATGCCTGTCAGTTGGCATTCGATGAGTTGAAGGACAAGTTGACCTCAGCGCCTGTGTTAGCATTGCCCAGATCGGGAGTTAATTATCTAGTCTACACCGATGCGTCCTTACAAGGACTTTGAGGTGTACTACAGCAGGAGAGTCAGGCTATAACTTATGCTTCCCCTAAGCTTAAGACTCATGAGAAGAATTACCCCACCCATGACTTGGAGTTAGCGGCAGTCGTATTCTCTCTTCGGATTTGGAGACACTATCTCCTGGGGGAGAAATTTCGGTTGTTCACAAACCACAAGTCTATACAATACCTCTTCACGCAGAAGGAACTGAATATGCGTCGACTTCGGTGGCTTGAGTTTGTGAAGGATTATCAATTTGATATCCAATATCACCCAGGGAAGGCTAACGTGGTAGCAGACGCGTTGATCCGTAGGCCAGTAAATGAGGTGGCCGAGGTGTGGAAAGCTAAGTGGAAGGAGTTGGGACACCAGGATGTAGTGGCTCGATCATTCATGTTTGTGATGACTGTTACACCTCAGATTGTTATGAGAGTGATAAAGGCACAGGAAAAAGACACGTTATGTCATAAGCAGATAGTTTGATTAGTAGCAGAGGGAGACGAGTCATATACCGTTAGTTCTGACGGGGAATTACGCTTCAATGGGAGATTGGTCATTTCGGAATGGGAAGACTTGAGACACGAGGTAATGACAGAGTCGCACGGCTCTAGGTTCGCGGTACACCCTAGTGGGGATAAGATGTACCAAGACATGAGACGACAGTACTGGTGGAGCGGGATGAAGAGAGATATTACCCTGTTCGTTTCTTAATGCGCCACTTGTTAGCTAGTAAAGGTGGACCATCAGAGATCGACAGGACTTCTACAGCCGTTAGAGGTTCCGATGTGTAAATGGGAGAGCATATCCATGGAATTTATCACGGGGTTACCTCCTTCGCAGAGGGGTCACGACTCCATATGGGTAATCGTGGATAGACTGACCAAAGTTTCTCATTTTCTGCCAGCCCGAACAGACTACACTGCGGGAGAGTATGCCCAGATTTTCATAGCGGAGATAGTGAGACTTCACGGGGTGCCTCTTAATATCGTGTCTGACCGAGACAAGATACTTATTTCATGATTTTGGGAGAGTTTCCAGGAGGCAATGGGTACAGATTTGCGGCTGAGTGCGGCATACCACCCGCAGACTGATGGGCAAATCGAGATGACGAATCAGATGTTGGAGGACATGTTGCATATGTGCATCCTAGACTTTGAAGGTGGTTAGGAGAAGTACCTTCCACTGGTGGAGTTTGCTTATAATAACTCCTACCAGTTCACCATTGGCATGGCTCCATTCGAGGCATTTTATGGTAGACCTTGTCGTTACCCAACATGTTGGTTAGAGGTGGGGGATAACAAACTCCTTGGGACGGAAGTAATTCAGGATACTTCGGCAAGAATAGAGATGATACAGAGCCGTATTCAGGTAGCTCAAGATCGACAAAAGAGTTATGCCGATGCTAAGAGGTTCTTCAGAGAGTTCAAGGTGGGGGACTAGGTGCTACTTAGAGTATCTTCGATGAAAGGAATTATGCGTTTCGGGAAGAAGGGGAAATTGGCACCAAGATATGTGGGGCCATTTCCTATCATCGAGCGGATTGGTCTAGTAGCGTATAGACTTGGACTACCGGAACACTTGCATAGGATTCATGACGTGTTCCATATTTCCTCGCTAAGGAGATATCTTAGGGACAATTTGGCTCATACCCACATTGCTTTGGAGAACATCGATCTTCATCCTGATAGTTCCTACGAGGAGGGACCGATTGTTATTATGGACCACAGCGAGAGGAAACTGAGGTCGAAGATAATACCATTAGTACGCGTTCAATGGCGGCATCATAATGCCGAGGAGTCCACCTGGGAGCGCAAGGATGAGATGCGCGAACGTTATCCAGATTTATTTGTACTAGGTATTCTTTAGTTCCGAATTTCGGGACAAAATTATGTTATTAGTGGGGAAGTATGTAATACCCCGTAATCTTATTGATTTTTATTTAATGGATTAATTGAATTTAATGAGAATTAACTTGAAAATTAATCCGGAGGTAAATACTAGCGAGATGTGAGTTGGTATTTGATTATGATGTTAAAATAAAATATTACTGAGAATATATGGTAATATATGAATATTAAAAATTGTCGCGAGGCATAAATACGACAATTTGGAAAATTTAGTCGGGACGCGCGTGTCAGCCGCGTCAGGAATGAATTTATTTAAATTAAATAGTAAATTATATTTTTATCAACCCAATGGTCATTTTGAGTGCGCCAATGTGTCCGGAAGGGTCAAAATAGTCAGAAAACACTAGTCGGGGATTTAGTTTGGGTCCCGGGGCATTTTTAGGCCAAACCGGCAACCTAGAAGGGTATTTTGGTAATTTTAAAAATTGAGGAATTAAAACCAACGAATTTTAGAGGTTAATTATATATTATTTGAGAGGCCACTAAGGACATTACCATCAAAATACAAGAGAGTGGGCTACGGGAGTTTTGAGAGAAGTTGGAGAGAGGTTACAAGAGAGTCAAACCAAAGCCATCACCCATCACCACCATTCTGGAAGGATTTGTGACAGGAAAGAGGAGAGAATCAGCCTATAATCACCGACAAAAAATCTAAAGAACAAACCTAAGGCAAGTGATTTGATGGTATTAATTGCATTGAATATTTCCAACATGTTTAGTGTAGAAACTGTATAGGCCTTGAAAGTTTTGATGAAAAAAACCAATGGGATTGTTGTGAAACTCATGATTTTGGATAAGGTTTGCATGTAGAATAATTATGGATGAATTCAATAAGCAAAAATGTAACTTTTGATGATTAAAACGGATTAATAAGGAGTCTTGGTAGTCAATTAAATTCAGAGTTCATGTTCATAGGATTTGGGGCAAGAATTGGGGATTTATAATGATTGCATGTTGATTATTAAGATTTGACCCCAAAAATATGTTAAGGAGTTGCCTAGAGTGACTTAGAATAGTTTAAAAACATTAAAAAGTTATTGGGATGATCTTAGGATTGATTTAGAGAATAAAAAAATGAAGAAAAATGAACTTTGGAAATTTCTGAGCGTACTCTGCCATCTTATTAGAAGACCTGCCCAGGTCATTCGAACGACTTCGTTCGAATGAGACTTATAACGAGATGACAGTACCCCTTCTAACGAGTTCGTTCAAATCCCTTCGTTAGAACGACACTCGTTCGAACGAGATTTCTAACGAGTTGACATAATGGCCTTTTTAAGCCTAATTTTATTTCGAACTCCCCGTAGACTCATTTAATTGAGTGTTAACCTTCCCTTGTTGACTAGTGGGTATAGTTGTGAGATTGGAGTACGTTGAGGATTAAAACTTGAAATTTTGTAATAAATCGGATGACTTCTATGGGTTAGGAAATAAGTACTTGAATTTGTGACGTGAGAAGAGTTGATTATCTATGATGTATATCATTCGAGGACTTATAAGTGTACTACATTAATGACGGTATAGGAATGTAAAATATACCTCTATTAATATTATAAGATATCTAAGATGTGTGAATGCTTAGTATATGTGGTTATCTGTGTATGACATACCTACCATACTTGCTATCACGGGACGTCGGTGTTCGATCAGGGCCATCTAATCTTTGTGTGCCTACGGGGTGATTTAGATTGGTACCTCGAGGACATAGGTCTGAGAATGACTTATTGAGGAGTTAATAAATCTGCTGATCATGGGAGTGTAGGTATGTGCGTGACCCATGTGATGCGAACTATGTTCGCCTCCATTGTGTGTGATTATGACATATCAAAACGGTTCCTGAGAGATTCGGAATACGTGATCCTTATGTACGTGATGTCTCGGGATTTGATAGCAGAGTATGTGTGCACTGCAGCATAGTCTAGGGGTGCCATTATTGTATATTTATGATGAGATTGATATACTGAAATATTGAAATGAACTGTTTATATAAGTACAAGTGTGAATTAATGTAACATCTTTGTAGAATTAAAAATGGGAAAACTCTTCATAATTATTGTAACTAATTATGAGGAATGAAGGTAAAACTCTCAGTTTATATTAAGAAGTCGGGAATTAAACCGTGAATAGTATAGTAAAATCAGATATTGAATTAGACTAGTTAGTTAGTGAAATAACTAGAATGGGTACGGGTACGTAGGAGTGCACAATTTGTTGAGAGGTGAGGAACTCATGTGAGTGCTCGCACTATCACGTATTTTATATTCACTATTTAATGATATTAAACACTTGCTGTATTTTAAACTGTTTTCACAATCGGGCTCTGACCCGTTTGCTTTCAAATCTATTTTCTTGTAAATTCTTTTAGGTTCCCAGCCATAAGGACACCAAGCTTAGGAGTTCTATTCCAGTGACGTGTTGTAGCTGCTGTGGAAGTTACAGGACCTCGATTATAGATGCCTCCACTTTATATCTTGACTCCATTTCAGACTCGTTCATCTGTAGGGCATGTCGCCCCTTCTTTCTTAGTGACAGTTTATTTATTCAGTTTCATTTCAGTTTTTGGATGTAATTAAATTATGATTTAGACTTTGTATCCAGTTTTATTGAGTATTTTCGGGTTATTTCAGAGGAGTGTTACTCCAGATTCATTTATTCCTTTATTATTGTAACGTGACTGTGTTGTGGTTGTGGTATCATTATTTCATAATTTATTACTTGTTGTATGTGAATCTAATTTGATTAAAATTGACAGCTCAATTTTTAAATATTAGGTGGCTAGTAATTGTTAAAATGCTTTTCAACAATGATGCTATGAACTGAACCAACTTTACATTTTGTATTAATTTGAATAAAGGAGTAGCTACCCGGTATTTAAATAGTCGGGGTGTCACATCCTTATTTAGAATTTATGAGCAAACCCTCTTTTTCTTGTTTTTGGGGTTTTATTTATATGAAAATAAGTGATGTGCAATAATACTAAATAAAAATCATATTAGGATGTGTGAGATGAGATAATAAAAGTGCTAAGTAATAAAATAAGTTATTGCGAATTTAAGAGAATTTGAAGAGAAAGTTGAGAGAGTTGAACCTTCTTGAAGATCTTGAGCTTGATCTTGAATGTTGGAGAGTGGACCTTGCACTTGGATGATGATGGAGAGTGGATAATTCACCAATTTTGATGAAAATGATGATGAAAAGTGGAAGTTAGAAAGGGATTTGGATGTTGAAATCGCACTGCCTTCGAGAGAGGTTTTTGGGATTCGCTGAGAGCAGTTTTTATCAGATTTGGCCTCCCCTTTTAAATAAGGTGAAGGCCTCCTTTTATAGGCCCAGGTCACTATCGATTGGCATAGACCTAGTCCTGCCTATCGGCTCCTACCGATAGGCAGGGTCTGGAACCTGCCATTTGGTAGTGTGTTTCAAGCCTTTTCAGAAAATTGGCTGCCGAGGGTAAACTGTTAGTCAGAATCGCGTACGAGGTAGACCCTTGGAAAGGTAATTCAAAGACCTTTGAAAGTCCTTTATACCACTCCTGAGTTCGGGAGTTGACTTTGGGTTAAATATGGCTCGGAAGCGTTTGTCGGTCCATTGGATGGGGAATCGTTCGGACGCAAATGGATCGTTCGTCCGCATGGTAAGTATAAATCGTGCACGGGGCAGACCATTGGAAAGATTAGGAGATGTACTTGGACATTACAAAGAGTTTGACCCGATTTAGGGAGTTGACTTTGGTCAACCGATCCCTGGAAACATTCGGTGACCTCTTGGAGTCAAACAGATCATTCGTTCTCAGGGTAAGTCGGAATCACGCACGGAGCAGACCATTGGAAAGGGGTTTCAGTGCCCTTAGAAGATTCACCGTTATAGGATTCTAGGTCAGTACTCGGGGTATGACCTGGGTTTGTAGTGATGAACGGAGGTACTAGGGACCTAAGGAGAGTTGGGGGGTAACAGAATGGGGTGTCTACAGCGAGTATTGAGATAAGTTTTCTACAGAGGTGTATTATATTCCAAAAAAAAAACTTTATCAAATTGTTCAGTAGTTGAACCACGGTCGTTGTGACTTGACTCGTCTAGAGAAGCTGATCATTGATGCAAACAGACGAAGGACCATGCTCAGTTTTTCATTCGGCAGGTATGGGCTCCCGTACTGAAACGTGATACATAAGAATGAGTTTACGAAAAATCTTAACAAGTGCTTTCATTGTTAAGCCACCGTTATAGGTGGATTTTACGAAAAATCTTAACAAGTGTTTTCATTGTTAAGTCACCATTATAGGTGGAGTTTGCAAAAAATCTTAACAAGTGTTTTCATTATTAAGTCACCGTTATTGGTGGAGTTTTATAAAAATCTTAACAAGTGTTTTCATTATTAAGTCACCGTTACTGGTGGAGTTTGACGAAAAATCTTAACAAGTGTTTTCATTGTTAAGTCATCGTTATGGGTGTCACCGTTATTGGTGGAGTTTTACAAAAAAACTTAATAAGTATTTTCATTGTTAAGTCACCGTTATTGGTGGAGTTTGACGAAAAATCTTAACAAGTGTTTTCATTGTTAAGTCACCGTTATGGATGTCACCGTTATTGGTGGAGTTTTACAAAAATCTTAACGAGTGTTTTCATTGTTAATTCACCGTTATAGGTGGAGTTTAACAAAAATATTAGCAAGGGTTTTCATTGTTAAGTCACCGTTATAGGTGGAGTTTTACGAAAAATCTTAACAAGTGTTTTCATTGTTAAGTCACTGTTATAGGTGGAAAGTTTTATGAAAAATCTTAACAAGTGTTTTCATTGTTAAGTCACCGTAATAGGTGGAGTTTTACGAAAAATCTTAACAAGTGTTCTCATTGTTAAGTCACCGTTATAGGTGAAAAGTTTTACGAAAAATCTTAAACAAGTGTTTTCATTGTTAAGTCACCATTATAGGTAGAGTTTTACGAAAAATCTTAACAAGTTTTTTCATTATTAAGTCACCTATAACGGTGGAAGAAAAAACTTAATAAGTGTGTTTTCATTATTAAGTCGCCTCTAACGGTGGAGTTTGCGAAAAAAAAACTTAACAAGTGTGTTTTTACTATTAAGTCACCTCTAACGGTAGAGAAAAAAACTTAATAAGTGTGTTTTCATTATTAAGCCACCTCTAACGGTGGAGTTTGAGAAAAAACTTAACAAGTGTGTTTTCATTGTTAAGTCACCTCTAACGATGGAAGAAAAAACTTAATAAGTGTGTTTTCATTATTAAGCCACCTCTAACGGTGGAGTTTGCGGAAAACCTTAGCAAGTGTGTTTTCATTGTTAAGGCACCTCTAACGGTGGAATAAAAAAACTTAATAAGTGTATTTTCATTATTAAGTCACCTCTAACGGTAGATTTTGCGAAAAACCTTATCAAGTGTGTTGTTATTATTAAGTCACCTCTAATGGTGGAGTTTACGAAAAATCCTAACAAGTGTGTGTTAATCATTATGTAACCTCGTAGGTGTGAATTTGCGAAAAAAAATTAAAAAGTGGTAATTTGAGCGAGTCAATAATACGTACATGCACAAGAAACCTCATCATGATTAAAACATGTGCATGCACTAAAAGATTAATCAAAGATAATGTACTAGTTATTATGTAAACCGTAATAATACTTTCACCAAGCTTAGTTGAGAATGATGAAAGAGAACGATGAAGTAGTTATAATGTAAATCATAATAATACTTCCACCAAACTTGAGGACGACAAAGTAGTTATTATGTAAACCATAATAATACTTACACCAAGCTTGGTTGAAAATGATGAAAGAGAACGATGAAGTAGTTATTATGTGTCCATGATAATAATTTTTACCAAAAGCAGACTTACGAACAACCACAATAAAATCGTGGATGCAAGTTCATTTAAATAGGAATGGGGGCAAACACTCATAGTACATAATTCATATGAAAAGAATGATAAACGAAGTCCTTCGAAATAACCTATGAGGAGAAAGCTTGAAAAGAATTGAGATTTAAGATACGAAATATGAGATTGCAGTATATCATAAAATGTGAGATATGAGGTAAAAGTACATCATCGATATTAAATGAGGTACGAGATTACTAACCACGATTCATGGGTCGATCGAACATATGAAAATCAACTAAAGTTGTTTCGTACATACATTTGATATATTTCAGACATGTATCAATATATCAACTATATGTACGAGGGGGCAAATGTAGGAGGGGCTTAATCGTAAGCCTCTCATTAAATTATTAAATGAGATTAGAGATGATTAAAATTGACAAAAGTCCATGTGTTTATGCGACTGGAGTATTATTATGTGCGTCGAACATATCACGCGTATTTGCGTATTATTTACGTATTAACTAGACAATATTCTAGTATTGAGAGTTTTTACATATGTTATGGGACCTATGCCACTTAAAATAAGACACTTGTCACCACGGGTTATTTTACATGTGGCGACCCACTTGGGTTGGTTTTGCTATAAATAAGCCTCACCCCCATACATTTGAGAGAGATCTTCTTGGGAGAGAAGAGTGATTTCTTATCTTATGAGTTTTTAGGGAGAGTTTTGGAAAAGAGTTTTGAGATGAGTTTCAACACCTCCCATCTCTCCGAAAAACCACCACAATGAGTTTTTCGATGAATAGTATGAACCCACGAACTACGCTGACTTTGATTCCGAGCATAACAGATACGTAGGCGCAACCGAAGTTTCTCAAGTCAAACACGTGATAAAATTCGATATTTCCCCAAAATTAGACTACTCTCTTACACACTTCATCTATTACCTTTCCATATTCTTTCATATTCCCACATCATCCATAAATCATCTCTATATCATCCTTCATTTTTGAGAAAAAGAGTTGATTCCAAATGTAAAATGTCTTCGTTGTTGGTCTGAAAAAAAAAAGAAAAAAGATAGAGAAAAAAACAAAAAAAAAAAGAGAAAAAAAAAAGAGAAAATAAACGAAAGAGTTTGTAGTTAGTTTTTATGTAATAAAGGCATTTGTTCTTCATGTATAGAACAGTCTTATCACATCCATCTTTCATCCATAATTTCACTCATACATCACCATCCCATCATATCCTACCTCATATCCCATCCTTCTCATTTTATTTCCCCCTTACCCATTAACATCCATATTCTCCCCTAGGTGTTTAGGCATATGAAAGTCAACGTGGTGAATAACTTGACCTTCTCACTATAGTGATTAGCATTCTGTCATGAGATCATTTTCTTTTTAACTGTTCATTCTTTCTTATGTGTGTGTGAGACGTTTGACCTTTCTTACATTTACTCACCTCCTCACACAAAAGAGTGATACACTTACCCAAATCTCGTGAGTTCGTTTGAGAGATATATCCAGTGAGATTTTGAAGTCGAAGCGTTGATGCCGAAAAGGCAATCTAGGAATTACTTTTGTGATACTCGACCCATTTTGACTGATTTACACAAACACGTGTTGAGTTCTAGGAAGGATGTGCCTTGAGTATTTAGTTAGCTAAATCTTTTTATACATTCTAGCTTGCATTTCTCAAAATATCTCTCTCATGATGAATAGTGAGATTATTCTAGGTCAAACAAGAGATATAGTGCTATTTTTCAAATAAAGAATTTTGTGGGTATATTCCCTGCAAATTCTCAGGAGACACAACTCGTCCTGTAGGGAAGCCTATAGGTTTAAAGGCTTGTTGCACATGCTAAGTGCAATCGCAAGTGCACCCAAAAGTGGTACACTTTTGTTTTCTTATCTTTCTCTTTCTCTCTATATTTTGCTCAAGGACTACCAATGTTCTGTTTGGGGGTGGTGTGATAAGCACCCAAATGTGTACATTTTATACCCCAAATAGATGTATTTTAGTTGCTAATTCTTGACAAAAATGGACTTATAAACATTAATGTCTATTTTATAAGTCCAATGCATGTTTCGTAGCCCAAGTGATTAATTCAAAGAAAATATGCAATTCATGGAGCTAAATACCTTGTCCTGTAAACCTAGCCTAGCACCGACATTCCTAAACCCTTCACCCAAGCCCCGTGTGTGTTTGGTTTGTTCCCTTTTATTTTATTTTATATGTTTTAGATTTTTTTATTTGTGTCGTCTTTAATTTCTAAAATATATTTTATTTTTCAAGTCGTGTACATAATTTTAGTAATTTTTATATTTTATTTTTGCGCGTCGAGTAGTTATTCGTATATTTTCCTTTCTTTTTGTTTGTTTGTTTTTATTTTATAGTTAGTTTAATGTTATCCTATTTATTTTATTTTATTTTAATAGTTTTATTTTTAATTTTTATTTGACTCATTGTTCGTAGCTGTATATATCAGGGTCCATATGTTTTTAGTTTGCGTGTCGAGTTTTTATTTTTTTGGTCAGTTTTTAGTATTTTCTCATAATTTGTTTTTTTTAGTTAGTTAGATTTTATTTTAATTGAGTCTTTATTTTATTATTAGAGTAGGATTTTATTTTTAGATTTTTAGTTTTATTAGTTTTATTTTTTAGTGTTATTTATTTTTATGGTCCAAATTAAACACACACACACATTAACTTATCCTACACACTATTTTCACCAAATCCTACAACTCATTCACACCCAAATACCATACACCCTAACACAGACCTAAACTAATCCCTCACCCTCACCCTCACCCTCACCCTCACCCTCACCCTATTCTTCCAACACCCTCGTCACCGAATAATTCTCCAACCCATCTTCTTTCCCCAACAACTCTTTCTCTCTCCATACCGCCATAACCAACCACCTCCATTACCAAACAACCTCTTAAAATAACCATCCTTTCTCTCTCCTCCTAACACCCACAACCAACCTCACCCCACTTACCAACCTGATTCACTGCCATCCCCATACCCCTGACCCACCTACCCGTTGGCGACCTCCCACGAAATGACAAAGCCTGAAACTGAAAACACCGGTCCGACTCCCTCGCTGTCTACACGCAACCCAGACCTCCAACAAAATCTCCCTAACCCGCTGCTCTCCCTAACCAGTGGCGACCTACTCCCCAAACCAGTGGCAACCTGGGCTCGACCCGCACCAACCCTACTCCAACCCGAACCACCAAACCCGTAACCCCTTATCCCACACAAACCGGAAACACCTATGCCCATTTCAATGCCAAAAACGTTTTCCTTCACCTGCTATCCCAAACACCAAAAGCTAAAACCAAAAACAAAGACCAAGTAAGAACAAAAAACAATTTTAAACTCTTAAAACTTTTATACCCCTTTTCCATTATTACCCCCAACTAACTTTCTATCTTAATTACAAAAATACCCCCAATCACTATGAAACAAATCTGATTTCTTCTCCCACATGCTCTCATCATCTTATCCACATGCACACATTTATCCTCCCATTTATTCCCCTAGCTCCATATGCCCCACTATAAATGAAGACCCAAAATCTCATTTCAAAAAAGATCTAAAAAATTAAGAGAGACTTGGAGAAGAAGAGAGATAGTTTAGAGTATAAAAAAAATTAGGCAAATTTTTTTGTAAATAGTTTTTTTTTTTTTTTTTATTTTTTTAGAGAATTGGTGAGATTTAATTGTGAGTGGTTGAATTGTATTGAAGAAGATAGACTTCAAATTGTCAAATTCAAGGAGACTTATTGAAGATTTATTCTATTTCTCTACTCTTTTATTTTATATGCCATTGATTACTTATTCATCATGTTTAATATAATGTTAGTCTAGATCCCCTTCAAAGGGTGGGTGACCCATTATTTGATATTAATCAATTTTAATTAGTTTATTTACATTAAATGTCCCTTTGATGATTAATTTTGCACTCTTACATTTTAATTTACGCCTCGAGAGAGAGTAAATGATTTTCGAGAGAAAAACAAAATTCTTGTTACAATACCCTTTTTAGATTCGAACTTGAGATAGGGGTTTCTCAAATGTGGTATTATTCCTTTCATTTCAACTCTAGTCTTACTTTTATGATTTAAACTAGTTTAATCGATCAATCCTAATGGGTGATTTGTTATTTGATGTTTGGATCTACATTTCAAGAGTTAGGAGTGTTAAAATTAATATTCTAAAATGTTATTATTAAAATTACATTTGCAACGAGAGTAGATTTGTGATTTTGATACTACTTGGGATAATTAATTTTAATGAATTAATTCAATTTAATTAACTAAAATATATGATGTCATCCTATCCCTTGTTAGTCCTCACTTTTATGTCCTCACCATTCTCATATTTTAACTTTTTAGTTGGTTAGATTTATTTAGCATCTTCACTTACTTTTTAGTTAGTTATTTACATCTTTGATTTAGTTTAAATTCACATCCTCTCAAAATTGTTTTAATATTTGAAAACGCTTAAAAAATAGAAAAATCAAATGTTCAAAAAGAGAATAATAAACAAATAAATTACATGTGTTTTCCTCTCGTTTCACTCCTTTGATGTGGATTGATACCTCACTTATCACTACACTTTAGTTTATTATATTTTGTAGGTATTTCAGATTCTTTATTAGAGGAGCTTTTCAACAATGACGAAATATACCCAAAAGTTTGCCTATTAGCAGCCCACGACGGGAAATGTTTTTTAAGCAACACGTTTTTATCCATTGAATATTAATGAGATTTCGATCTGTTAAGACGTCCGGACCATGGTATTTCGGGGTTAAGCTTGATTGCTAGTATATAAAGGATAGATGTGAGGTGCTAGGGTTAATTTTCTCATTCCCATTTAAGTAGCTTTTCTCTCTCTCTCTCTCTCTCTCTCTCTCTCTCTCTCTCTCTATATATATATATATATATATATATATATATATATATATATATATATATATGTATGTATGTATGTAAGTCTTAAGTTTCCATAAGATATGTTTCTAGGCAGAATTCTTTGGGTTATAACCACCCACCTACACCAATATGTACACCATGGACCACTACTAGTAAACCTTAGTTAACCTTATACCACCTTAGTAAACCCTAGATAGATTTTTTTGTTAGGAAAGATGTGATTCTTAGAGTTATTGGAGGACTTAAAGAGGGTCATTTTGAGGATGAAGAAGCAATTTTGTGGATCTTTGGGTGGCTCATTCTTGGAGTGACAATGGAGACAAGTTTTAAAGGGATTTTAGAGACCCCATTGAGGCCACCGTTGGAGGTGGGGGATCCTCCATCTTCTTCACCATTTCCACCATTGTTAGAGATTTAAAAGGTGGGAAACACGAACTTTGATATAAGTTTAAAGTATAGTAAAAATTCAGCATGTTTGCTTATATATATTAGATTAAATATGCATAGGGTTGATGTTATTTTTCATTTAAGTGTTCAGCAGTATTCATCTTATTATTTGTGTGAAAAATGTGTTCAAAAAGGATGACTTAAAAGGGGTTTTCAAATATGGAAATTTTCAGAATATATGCCTTGAACATTTTATGAATAAAATGTATTATAATGATGTTTTAAAGGAAAAGCATGTGATTTTATGCAATAAAATGCAGTAGGCTTGTTTGAGCCATTTTGTGAGACTTAAAGGGTGAATTTCTATATGAATAAATGAAGATAAATGAAAAAGGAGGAAATTTCTCTTTAATAGGTATTCAAGTGTGTGAAATATATCTTAGAAAATTTTATCTTGGTATACTTCTAGTAAAAATAAAAAAAAGACATTTTTATGGAATAAAAATGTGAGGAAAGGATATGTTTTGTGTATTTCTACTAAAGAGGAAATAATGGATATTTTGTGGAATAAAATATTGGGTAATGTGAATGTTGTCAAAATATTTATGAAATTTCTTGCAAAACGGAGACTTTATGAACAAATGGACCTTTGTTGAGTGTAAAGAAATTGCAAAATGTCTTTGTTACTTAAAAAGTATGATTGTTGTAAATGGTATAAAAGTTTAGAAGAAATGTATGTTTAACTCACTTGGTTGGATTTCAGAAATTAAAGTTCGCTTTCTATGCATATAAACTCGTATTATTTTGATAATAAATATATAAGCAAGTTTTTAGAAAGTCTTGTTAGGTTTTAACTTAAAACGAGACAAAGAGTGCTATTTTTTGTGTTAAATTTGTTAAAGCAACAAGTGTGAAAGTTTGGAAAAAGTTTGATATTAAACAAGTGTTAAAATGACTAAAGTGTTTTAAATGTTAAGTTGGAAACTTAATAACCATTTTGAGGAATAACACTTGTTAAGGAACTAAATTGCAAGTTTGGTAAATAAAGGGTAGATTGGTAATTTACTTCTGGAACACTTTTATGGAATAAAAATATTAAAGAATGTCTTTGCACTAATATTTGTTAAAATGAATTAAGTCCTAAAGTGTGAATGAATTTAATATAAATCACATTTGTGTGTGGATAAGGGATGTAAGGAAGAAAAGAAATATTTTTCCAAGTGTTAAGGGAAAAACGGACGGTTAAGTCTGAGTTTTGGCTTCGGCCAGGTAAAAGTAAAGAAGTAGAATAATGTGGACATGTGTAAGATGTTAAACACATTAGTTAGGACTCGGATGCAATCTAGAATAAGTAAGAAGGGCCCGGAGCGCTTGGGTGAAAAAAACTAAATCATTGGCCAGAGCATATGGTGCGCATAGCCGTTGGTGTGGAGCCTGTGTAAGTATACGATAAAGGAAAATTTTGAGAAACGATAAAAGATTAAAGGAACATGTCAAGAAATCAGTTGTGTGATAAAACGTGTTAATACATCCTAATTTGAATGATTGAAATAAATATTTCGGTAAGGATGAAATGGGCAAGTAAATGTGTAAATCTATTAATGTTCATAACTTAAGGATAAGGGTAAAATAAAGTGAGAAAATGGGTGGTTAAGTAACCTAAGTTGTTCAACCCATAATTTGCATAAGTATGTACTGAAAGATTTTCAAATGACAAACAAGTATTTTCTAACATGGTGAATGCATGTGTTGAAATAGTAATTTTCAATGAAAAAACTAAAGTACATTTTAAGGGGTGATTCCAACAAAGGAATGGATTAGAATAAATAAAGTGTGGTGGTGCTAAGTATGGAACCGGGTGTGTTAAACAAAGTGAGGAATGCTAAGTATGAATAGAGAAAGTTTTTTCAAGATTATGGTAAATTAATCTAGATGAGTAAAGTTTTGGAAGTAAAATGGATAATGCATTTAAATAGGTATTCTTCAAAGGTATATCTATACGTATGTAGATACATATATATTTTTTCATGCATGTGATTGTAGCGAGTGAGTACCCTTTTGTGTCATTCGTTTCTATACTGTTGTGTATTTTCCAACTGGGCATTAGCTCACACCTTTGCTTTCTTACTACAGGTTGGGTGTTGGTTCATATTTTGAGGGCATTGTATTTTAGAGACAACTTCTCAATAATCAAAAGAGATATACAAGTCCCAATGTTGTCTTTCAATCTAAGATGACAACTCCACAGGTTGTAGTTTCTAATATTGACATTGACTCGGATGAGGACTGTGACTTAGATGATTTGGACAATAAAATAGCCTTAATGTCTCAAAACATTAATAAAATACTGAAGTTAAGAAAAATGTTGCATCTAAATAAGGAAAGGCTCCCTATTCAAATAAGTCTAATAATATACCTGATGAGAGAAAATTAGACAAGCACCACAATGATAACAATGGTAGACCTTACAAAGTCCATAATAAGACTGAATGCTTTAGATGTGGGAAAATATTTCAGATTTCAATTAACTGTAGGGTCAATCTTAAAAACAAATATAAAAGGCCAATTTGTGAAAAAACTGGGATGACTCAAGCGAATTAGATGATGATGAGTCTGGATCATCCAATATTTTTTACCCTATTATGTCATTTTTCATAAAAGTAGTATTTACTCATGATATACCTACTAATGATGATGATGTTAATGTGAGACTGCCTAATAATGTCATGATTGGTGATACTTAGGCTGTTACTCAACTATCTGCTTTATGCTTAGAAAATGATAATAATTCTAATACTGTTAGTAGTGGTTTAAGTACAGTGTGTGTGAGTCAAAGGAATTGAATCAAAGATAAATAGAACGTGTGTGTGAGTAAAATAAATAAAACGATAGTGGAAACTACACACACAACACTAGATGAGTCCGATAATGACGATCCTCCCGACATTCGCACATTGTACACCAAAACTCTTAGGAAAAGTACCAAACTTGAAAAAACCATCAAGGATCTCACAGAAAAATTAGAAGCCCTAATACTTATTGTGAAATAATGTGCCGAGAATTATACTAATCAATGTCTGGAGTTTAAAAATAAATATAAATCCTTCGTTGATAAAATCAAAGATTTGTCCGACTCAAATGAAATTTTAGAAAAGAAATATAAAGCCACATTGTTAGACTTGGAATAATTTAAAGAAAAATTTTCATCAGTCTTCAGAAAGTTTTCAAAATTTGAAGAAAATACTAATTATTTTGAAGGCTTTGTTGCGAAAAGTAAAACCAATTTTGATGATAGAACTGACATAGAATTTTTTCCTAACACTAACACATAAACTAAAAACTTTCAAACTATAAAGTTTGTGTGTGGTGGAAAAAGACCTGCTAAAACTTGTCCAGATGTTCAGTCTTTATAAAAACATTTTGATAAAAAATAGAAAGGCCCAGACGTTGCTTCAAGTAGTAATCTAAAAAACATTGTTGATTAAAAGTCTAAATATGTTTTCCCTCCTATAAGACAAAGTGAATATTCATTTCAACCTTTAGCCCCTAGACATAAGACAAAAGTCCAACATTTAGACAAACCCATTTTCAATGGTCTTCATAATGTGAAGCAACCAATGATCCATCATTATTGCTCATACTCTGATATCTGTGGTCATTATTTTGAACAATGATTTTAAATGCATCTTTATAAGCCCGTCTTTCATTCATATGTTTACCATAATTTTAATTACTCTATAAATAGCATAAATAACTATGTATGTTTTCCCTAAGTAGACCAAAAGTAACTCTAACTATAGGAATAGAAAAAGAAGATACAACTCTAAAAGGAAGTCCAAGAAAAAGAACCTTAAATCTAAGTCTAAACAAATGGCTCATAAACTTATTGAAACCAGAGCTATTTGGGTTTAAAAAGATGAGTTAATACCCTAGATGAAGTGTAATATTGTTATTAGTTCTTTAAAATCTGAACACACTGCCTCTGGTTGGTATTTAGACTCAAGTTTTTCTAAACACATGACCGGAGACTATACCAAACTTTAAGATAAAACTAACTTCTCAGGAGGAAAACTTTTGTTTGGAGACGGTGTATCGGCTCAGATCATTGGTAAAGGGACACTTCATGAAAAACGTTTACATGTTCTCAAAGACGTATTTGCTAAGTATATCCTAGTTTTGCGATTCCAATTATACTATCACATTTCTAAAAATAAATTGTAAAATTCTAAATAAAGATGGTGACTGTATCATTGCAGGCCTCTAAACTCCAGATAACTGTTACACAGTTAATCCAGGTATTGAAGTGTGTAACATTTCCAGAATGGATGATAATGAAATCTGGCACAATAGGTTGGGCCATATAAATTATGATAATATTGGTAGACTGTGCTCTCAAGATATAGTTAGAGGTCTTCCTAAAATAAAAACCTATTTATAACATTGTTTGTGGGGCTTGTGAAAAAGGAAAATAGTTGAGCCTGCTCATAAGAAAGTTAAAGATCTGTTAACAACTAAACCTCTAGAACTTATTCATATCGACCTCAAGGGTCCTTCTCGAACTGTTATCATATGTGTAAATAGTTACATATTAGTTATGGTCGATGATTTCACTCATTATATTTGGGTAGCCTTCCTCAAACAAAAATTCGACACCTTTCAGGAATTTAAAAAATTCTCTTATGAATAGAAAATGAAAAGTATACTCAAGTAAATCGAATTCGTAGCAACCGTGGAGGTGAATTTAAAGATTTAGGCATAACTGAGTATTGTACCTATAATTTTTACCAACATGAATTTAGTTCCACTAAGACCCGGCATCAAAATGGAATAACTGAGCATAAGAATCCAACCACTCAACAAATGGTTGGGGTCATAAGTCATGCCAAGGACTTACCTAAATACTTTTGGGTAGAAGTTGTTAGAATGGCATGTCACATTATCAATAGGGTTTACCTTAGGAAAAATAGCAAATAAACTTCCTATGAACTTTGGTATCGTAAAAAGCCTAACCTAAAATACTTTCAAACTTTTGGAAGTACATGTTATGTCTCCAAAGACAGAGAGCAGTTATTTAAATTTGAAACCCGTGGAGATAAACCTATCTTTTTGGGTTATTCTCCTAATAGTCGAGCTTACTGTGTTTATAATATACGTACCAAAGTGATAATAGAAACTATAAATATGATAGTTAGGGACACTAATGTTAAGAGTAATAAAAGAGAAGCAACTATAGTGGATGAGTCTGAAAATACTTTAAACTATTACTCCACAGAGATAGGTGATTCTTTACCAGTTGAGACCCCTAAAGTGCCTAACTGGGTTTCTAACCATCATCCATTAGATTGTATTGTCGGTAATCCGAATGAGCCGGTGCATACAAGATCTCAGTTACGTAATATTGCTCATTTTGCATGCTTTATGTCTCTAGTAGAACCAAATAATGTGAATAAAGCACTTAATGACTCATTTTTTATAGGTTCTATGCAAGAAGAGCTCGTACAGTTTAAGATTCATGATGTATGGAATCTTGTATCTAAGCCAGAAAATAAAAGGGTTAATGGCACTCGATGAATTTTTAAAAATAAATCAGATGAATCTGGAATAATCATTATAAATAAATCTAGATTAGTTGCCCAGGGATACTCTCAAGTTGAAGGAATAGACTTCGAGGAGAAATTTCCCCCGGCCACTCGTCTCGAGTCTGTTCGATTACTCTTAGTTATAGCCTATCACTTACGATTCACACTTTATCAAATGGATGTCAAATACGCTTTTCTAAATGGTATTTTGACTGAAAAAACTTATGTTAAACAACCAAAAGGATTTGTTTACCCCCATTACCCGAATCATGTCTATAGACTGAAAAAGTATATATATGGATTTAACATATAAATGATTGTCTACCTTTCTTGTTAATCACGGATTTAGACGGGGTGGCAACGACCAAACTCTATTTGTTAAAAAATATAACAAAGAAATCTTAATAGCCCAAGTTTATATAGTTGATATAATTTTTGGTTCTACCTCCCGAACTGAGGTTGAAATTTTTTCTAAAATTATGCACAGGGAATTCGAAATGTCTTTGATGGGGGAGCTTCCATATTTCTTAGGGCTTCAAGTCAAACAAAAGTCCGATGGTTTATTTATCTCCCAATCCAAATACTCTTTAGTGTTGGTAAAAAGGTTTGTTCTAGAGAATGCCAAAGATACTAGAACTCCCATGAGCACTTATGTTAAACTATCTAGAGATGAACATGGGAAACCTATAGATCCTGCTCTTTATCGTAGTATGATAGGTAGCCTGATGTACCTTACAACCTCACGACCAGACATAATGTATGATGTTTATGGCTATCCCCGCTATCAAAGCACTCCTAAAGAGAGTCACCTATCATGTGTTAAACAGATTATTAAATATGTCAAAGGGACTTTAAACTTAGGATTATGGTGCACAAATGACACTTCTAGCACCATCATAGGGTATACAGATGTATATTGGGCTAGTTGTTCTAATGCCAGCAAAAGCACATTAGGCGCTTGCTATTACATTGGTAATAATTTAGTACGCGAGAATAGTAAGAAGCAAAATTGCACTTCTCTATCCACAATTGAATTTGAATATATAGCCGGAGGCAGTTGCTACGCTCAATTAATGTGGTTAAAATAGATGTTAAGTGATTATGGAATTATCAAACATAAATTACATCTCTACTGCTATAATCAAAGTGCGATTAATATTTCCAAGAATTTGGTTCAACACTCGCGTACTAAACACATAAAAATCAGATATCATTTTATACGAGAATTAATAGAAACTAAGGAATTGGAAATTAATTACTTATCTACTGATCTTCAATTGGTCGACTTATTTATGAAGCCTTTAGATAATCTTAGATTTGAATCCCTTAGGAAATCTATAGGGATGGTTCTTCCTGAATAATATTTATCTAATTTTAACATATTCTTCAGTTATATTGATGCTGATAATTGATTTTCGAGGATATAGGGCATGATCATTTAAAAAAATGTCAAAAGGTGCCTCTTATATCTATTTAATGTAGGAGATCCATGATGTGACCCGTTGACTATTCTAGGTCCATAGATTTTTTTTACATCATATATGCCTATTTGTGGTCTTTTCACCCTTTGTCCATTTGAGACAAAATAGGGGAGAAATATTTGAGTCCATCTTGGACAATTTGATGTACACTTGACTAAAATCCTTGATCTTAGCTGTTATTTTTTCTGGATTCCAGTTCCACGCTTTTCAGAATATTTTTAGGGTATTGGAGTGATTTATTATTCTTTTTCTAGGATATGGAGTAGTTAGAAATTTGTATACGAATAAGTTTTTCTTATTTTTTTGTTATCCCTACGAGTTCTAGATAAATCAAACGAGATTTTGTCTCATATTTCCAAAGGGGGAGATTGAAGCACACTATATATGTGACTTACTTGAGTCTAATATATAGGAGCTTATCTAGTTTGAAAATTCAGACAAAATTGAGTCATCATTATCCTCACCTTAAGCCCCATTGCCTCTTCAAAGACTTCAAGATATATACTCATAAAAAAAATGGTACATCGGGTAGTAACCAACACACAAGCAATTTACGTTTACATTTTTTATTAGCATTGTGCATATTTTTTGGGGAAGGGGTGTCGCATTTGGATTTAAAATAATTTTCTATAATTTTTAAATAATTTTAGGAATTTTTAAAACATTTAAAAACGTTTTTCTGTGACACCCCGACTAATTAAACACCGGGTAGCTACTCCTTTATAAAATTAATTCAAAATGCCAAGTTGGCTCAGTTAATAGCATCACTGTCGAAAACGTTTTATTATTACTAACCGCCTAGTATTTAAAAAGTAAGTGCCAAATTTTTATTAAATCTGATTAACATGCAACAAGAGTAATGAATAACTAAATAACACCATTCACCATACTGAAGTAAAATGAATAACCATCACAATAAGTAAATAAAACCTGGAGGTAAAACTCCTCAAAACAAATCCCACAACTGATAAGTAAACTGAAATAAATAATTAAAACTGAATACTGAGCAATACATGCTAGAGTCTGAAATCTGAAATGTAAAAGAGGTCTCTAAAGAAATGGGCAACATGCCCTACAACTGATAGATAGTGACTCTGGAATCCAAAAGATGGAAGCGTCTATGAGCAAATCCCTATAGCTTCCACAACCAGCTACAGCACGTCACCTGAATGAGAATCCTATGCTTGGTGTCCTTGTGGCTGGGCACCTAAAATGGTTTTACAAGAAAATATATTTGAAAGCAAATGGGTCAGAGCCCGAAAGTGTTATATTTTAAAAACCTGCAAGTGCTTTAAAAACATTTAAAACATTAAATGTAAAGTACATGTTAGGACGTGCACTCACATTATATTCTCACCTCTCGTCTAACTGTGCACTCCTAACGCAAGTACCCATCTATAACTACCCATACTACTAGCTAACTGACAATATAACTAGCTAGACTACCAAAGGTTCTACCCATTTACTCGGTTCCATATAACATAACAACTCTCGTAATTAAATAGAGGTTTAATGTGAACACAGTTACTAAATATGCCAATGATATAACTATCAGTTAACTCATTATATAACTCGAAACAATACCGTAATATTTTTACAACATTAACATGAGGATTTCCATCAATTTAATGTATATTATTCACCACATAAATATAAGATACAAGCACCCCGCAATCTAAGCTGTAGTGCACACATACTCTGCTATCCATCCCGGTACATCACGTACATAAGGATTACATATTCCGAATCTCTCAGGAATAGTTTACCGATAACAACATCACAAATAATGGAGGCGAACACAGTCACCATCACATGGGTCACGCACATACCTATGCTCCCATGGTTAGCGGACTTATTAATATCACAATAAGTCTTTCAATGACCTATGTTCATCAAGGTACCAGTCTATATCCCCCCCGTAGGCACACAAGGATTAGAGGGTCCTAAGCGAACGAAACCTCCCGTGATAGCAAGTATGGTAGGTATGTCATACAAACAATCCATATACTAATACTAAGTAAACACACATCTTAGTAATACCGTATTTTAATCGTAGTACATATCGCAATCTTGTACTAACTAATTATCACAACCTATTTTATTCCGGTTCATAATTATACGCGCTATAATTCATCCTCACATCGTAGTAGTCACTCACGTCTCAACCCAAATGATTCATTGAATATAACTCTCGTATATGATTTACTCATCCCAACAACCCAAAAGTCCCAAATAAGTCACTATATCATCAAAGGGATGCTAACTCTACCCTTGAACCATCTCCCGAAACTCCAAAAGTCAAAACAGTCCAAAAAGGGTCAAACTGTCAACTCGTTAGAAGTCTCGTTCGAACGAGGCTTCGAACGAGTTTGGACTGTCAGGTCGTTAGAAGTCTCGTTCGAACGAGGCTGTTCGAACGAGATCCCAGTTCGTTCGAACGAACTGACCCTTCTAACGATATCTCGTTCGAACGAGATATCGAACGAAAATCCTACTCGCTAATAACGACTGGTCAACTCGTTAGAAGCTCATTCGAACGAGCTCGTTCGAACGACCTGGGGGCTGCTTCTAACGAGATGCCAGTTTCAGCCCAGAATTTCCCAAAAATCGTTTTTCACCATTTTTACTCCTCAAACCTCTTCTAAAATTCGTTCCCACAATATATTGAGTTCTCTAAACATCCTCAAACATGTTAAGGGGTTATACTAACATCATTAAAGGGTTTGATATCATCTAAACATCATTAAATCACAATTTCTACACTAATTCCCAATTTTCTTCAAGAACATAAGCCCTAACTTTTTCTCATCATAAATTCCCAGATTTTAATTCGTTTACACATCACCTAGATATGAAATATCCGAAATTAAATCTCCCAACAATGTTTCTACATGCAAACCTATCCCAACATTCAATAATAACTTCAAATTTCATGGGTTTTCTTTTAATCTTTCAAGAACAATTAAGATTCTTCAATTTCTAACATGGAAAAGACATTCTCAGTAATTAAATGGAAATAAAGTCACTTGCCTTGGTTTGATTTCTGAATTTGGTGTGGATTCGGTGTAGAATTTCTGCAGAATCTCTCTCTCTCTCTCCTTCTCCAAGCTTTCTTCTCCAAAAAGGCTATGGTGGCTAGGGTTTGCTTTGGGGAAACTTATGAAACCTAATTTCAATAAACCTCCGTAGCTTGTTGGGTTAATAAGGGTTGGTTGGGGTCAATCCTTATCAGATTACAACTCTCAATTTTCGTCACTTTTAATTACCCAAAAATACCAAATTACTAAAATACCCTTTAAGTTACCGGTATGGTCTAAAATTACCCCGGGACCCAAACTATACCCCCGGCTAGTGTTTTCTGACTATCTCGACCCTTTCGGACGCGATGGCGCACTCAAAACGACCATACGGATTATAGATTTTAAATTCACTTTTATTAACAAAATATTATACCGTGACGCGGCGGTCCCACGCGTCTCAACAAAATTCCCAAATTGCCGTATATAAATCTCACGACAAATTTTATAATACCAAGTTCATATATAATCATATATGCACATAATCAAATACTAACTCGTATCACATTAGTATTTATAACCCGGATTAATTTCCAATTAATACGCATTTAATTAATTAATCCCCAAAAATAAATATAGACAAAAGTACGGGGTATTACATTTTCTAAAATAGAAATTAAGATTTTAAAAAGTTTTGGGGTTAATTAGTAAATATTAAACCTTCATAAAACTATGCCTAGGTAGAATCCAAAAGCACAACAAAATAGTGTGGGTGCAATTGGTATTTATTAAACTTCTAAAATACGCGTCTGAAACTTCATCCTGGATGAACACGTGTTGATCTATTATTGGCTGGATTTGTGTTTCTCTACTCTCACAAACTTATGACTCAATCTAAGACATCCATTCAAAATAATCGATGGCCTGTATGTAATCTTTATCTATCCTTATAGCATCGATATTGACCAATCAGAACATTTATAGAAGCAGTGCCTTATAATCCATTAGATTTACTCTTCGAACGGTCGAACTAATCCTGATCATTGATTTTCCTTAGAGTTTCCAGATCCTTCCTCGTGTAGTATAAACAGACCTCATCGTCCCCTTACTTACAATCTTTGGGAGAGTTGAGAGAAAAAAGAGAGAGAAGAGAGAGAAAAGAAATTTTGAGAGAAAATTTTCAAACCCTAAACCAAACTCCTTCCATTTTACTCAAGAATATAACCTTGTGAGTTTTGAGGGTTTTTGGTTCGTTCATATTCAAAACCTCTTAGGTTTTAATCTCTCTTCGAACACTATCACTATATCAGAACTCATTTCTACTAAATAGAAACTTGTAGATCTGATCTACTAACTGATAAAGTCACATTAGTTTGATTTCTTTATTGTGAAATCTATATCTCTCTTGTTGGATTTAGGTTTAAAACGTTTTTATCAGAATCATCCAACAAATCTTTTATCTCTGTTTTTACAAAACTGATTTGAAGGTTTAAAAGTTTCAGATCTTAATTTTTCGTTTTGAAAAACTTGTAGATATATAAAGATTCGAATAATGTGACTTTTAATGGTTCTTCAAGAACTCAAGATTCAAAAAAACATGTGTTTTAAAAGAAACCTAAATGCAGTGTTGTGAAACCCTACATACCATATTTAGAATAATTTGGGATTTGTAGGAAACTCTTTGTCCAAGTGTGTGTGTGTGCGTGTGTGTATGTGTGCGTGTGTGCATGCATGTGTTTAGGCACAACACTCACTAACACCTTCGTACTACTTTACTGAAAACGTGTTTTGGTTGAGAGATTTAAACTGTTGAGTCGTCGTAAGGACTAAAGGGAGCAAGAGGTCCAAACAGAAGAACGACAAGGACAACATCAAGAGCCTGAGAGAAGTCATAACTGTTGGAGTGTGATGGTATATTTCTTGACTTTCTATAGGTCTTGTTGTGTGTAAAATTCGTTGAATGTCTGTAACCTAAAACCTATTTTAGTCTATTTTTTGGTTTGAGGTGTAGAGATCTACGTGGATGTTTCCCTTACTCTAGGGTTTTACCACATTAAAGACTTCTTGTCTTGTGTGAATGTTTTTAATACTTGCTTACCTAGTCTTGCTATACTTGTCTAAATTTTTCTTAAATCTTAATTTCTGAGTAACTAAAATATGTTGTTCATTCTTGTTTACACATCTTGTGTGAGTATATTGTTTATAAAAGAGTTAAAAAGACAAATTGGACCCTTCTTAATTGCTCTAACTTTTGTTAAACAAACTAGTAAGGTATTTTCATAACTGTAGTTTATTCATTTTACATTAGTAGCTCTGTTTATTTGGACTCGGGGTGCTCCCCATGGGTTGATCACGTAGCTTATCTTGAAACTGGAATGAAATGTTAAATAAGTGAAACGTTAATTAAAATAAAATTGGATTAGAAATATTATATAGGTTATTCCATTGTACTTCACACCTAAAGCTCGGGTCGGATCGAGTTGACTCACGGGTAACCCATAAATCCAAATCGGGGCGCTACATGTATTTTAATAAAGAATTGAAGAAAGACTGCTCTTAACCGTGTTTAAGATTCATTTACTACACCAAATTAAATTTAATTATCGTGGTATTGGTAACTTTTTTATCCATTTTATAAGCATACAAACTTTACCTATGTCTATTTTATATATATTTTACAAACGATATTACATTAAATTTTATCTTCATAGATTAAGGTGGTGAATATAAATGCAAAAAAGATATACCATCACATATAAAAAAGTCATAACTAGTAAAACCCACTTACTAAGAAAACCTCAACCCAAAATAACAGACACATGTGTTATGGTAGATACTTAAATAGGGGAATTGTGTCTTACACCCACTTTTGTAGTGTGAGGATCCATATCTTTCTCTAATATCATTTTATATATTCAAATAATTATGATTTGTAATTCAATTTATATAGTGCGTGGTTGTAAATTAAATGTAAAATAGTTTTAAGACATAACTTATAGAATTAATATATATCAACAATACACTACACCAAATAAATTGAATTGCCATAGCGCTTAAACATAATAATAAGGAATTGTCACACTGTCAACTCCTTATGGTCATGATCATTTTAACTCTGAATTTGTTTTTCAAATGTAAGGGTGATCAACGTCTTGTTATGGTCTAGGACCGTGACAACACATGACTTATCACGGTCCTTAACCATGAAAATACATTGATTAGCCCTACGTTTGAAAAAATAAATCAGGGTTAAAATGATCACGACAGTAAGGAGTTATTAGTGTGATAATTCTATATTATATCGATCAAGGACCATGACAATTCAATTTATTTGGTGACAGCATAAGCCTTATCATGATTTTTTTAGGATGAAGGACCTAAAAACAATCAGGTATTGTCATGGTCTAGTCATGCTCCTTGATTATGACAATGCCCATAAAAATAATTTGGTACTTGTCATGGTCAAGGACTATGACAAAATTGTAATCGAAAAAATTGATGGGTAGGAGCTACTATTTAATAGAAAACCTTCTTCAAAACAACCAAAAAAATTAATGAAAACATTAACAACCAGAATATAATATGTAATTAAAACTAATTGAGCCAAATAATAAATTAAACAAATCAAATCAAATCCAAGTTTAATTACATCAAAAGAATAGTTGAATTACAAATCATAAGAATGAAAATTGAAAATCACAATAACGATCACAGAGAAAAGTAAGGCAAATGACAAACGATCCCACTATATTGTTGATATTTTTAATACCACCTTGCTCATTCAACCCCAATACCTCATCATTTTTCCCCGAAAACACCTCAATCCCTCTGACCTGGGACTAGAGAGGTTGTAGTGGACGGTCGTGAACCCCGGTACTTGTGGTGGAGCTCGAATCCCCCTCTCCCTTGGCAATCTGTGACCCACTATCCATTTCATATATATGGAATCTCTCCTCGGATCAATCAAATGGAGTCGGGAAAGTATGATTGGGGTAAACTATATATTGTAAGGGGATGATAGGTAGCGATCCCCTCACCAACCTTCTCTCTGCCCTTTCCTATATCCTTCACCCTCTAACCTTACCTTTATCCTTGCATGCCTGTTTGAGCCATTTGAACATATGATTCATGGTTTGTTGGAATTAATCAACCTTTGAGTCCATCTCCGACATGTACATGTCGACATTAGAGGACAACCCACTATAACCATAAGCAAGGCCCATTATATATGACTTTCATATCCATGAGCTAACACCCACCCCGAGTACTTTCTTTTCTATTTTGTCCTAACACTTAGCTTTGTGCATCCATACTCAGAGATGCCTTATAAGCATCACTCTAGATTTTGTGCACCCCTTTAGCCTCTCCTGAAACAGTATAAAAACATGCCATTAACCTTGAAAATGAATATTAATAAATGATTGAAATTGACAGTATAATTTCAATTATAACTTACCAAAGTCTCAGCGACCGATGGAATAACAACCTCACCCTTCTGCAGTCAAACCCTTGCATAGTAGTCGATCATATGTGGCTCCCCCTCGGGACACTCAAAAACTCTTGCACCAAATAAAATATTAATAAATATTTAATTTTTCCATAATATAAAACGTGATCAAATTAATGCAATTTACTCACCATACTATGATCCAAGTTTCAAATTCTGAACCTATAAGCTATCTCGGAGGTAACCTAAGTTGGAATCCATCCAACAAAAAATTAGCATTTTTATCAAATCTAAACCTTTGATCTGTAGGGAAGAATCTTCATTGAGAATGATATACAATATTGAAACTATCCTTGAGATGTTGAGATCTAGTTTCCTCTTCGCAAATAGGCCACAAAAAAAAGACCGATAAAGCCATATATGATGTAAAATCATGAATTTCCCAGATTAACATAGCTTTCAACGTGAACTTTTCCTATTTACTAAACTTTATGTTTTCATGCCCTCTACCCACAATTCATTCAATTCTTATGCCAATGGTGTCAAGTAGACATTAATTTCATCACTTGGTGCCTTTGGTCCAGTTATATACAAAGACAACATTGAAAAATTTAGTCTCAGGTAAATAAAGGAGAGAGATTTAGGGGTGCTAAGATCATCGATCATATAATTTGATTGGGGATTAGATTACCAAATGGATTAAACCCATGTTTTGATATTGCTAAACGATTAATATATTTTTTGTTGGCAAAATTTGGGTAATTAAAATTTATACCCTTTCAAACGGTTGAGTCGATAGGATGATGCATGAGATTATCCATTACTTCTACTCTAGTGTGATAAGTCATTTCCTCCTTTATCCATGGTATTGTAGAAACTTTCTTAAATTAGGACCAACGGTAAAATATTTCAATAGTTTTTTAGGAACTTTTGAAAGTGAAACTCTCTTATCATTTGAAGCATGCTTTAGTACATATCTTGGTTCCTCGTATTCTGGACAATGATCATAATTTTTGTACTCCTTCCAATATAGTATTCAATCATACTTACAAGCACGAATTTACATGTACTTCATTACTAAACCTTTTAAAATTTTCTTCATACTAAGATAGTTATTTGGTAGCATATTATGTTTACGGAGGAAACCATTCACCTAATTCAGAATTACAATTGTGATATTTCTAGACAAACCGAAACAGATCTTCAGACTATGAAAACTAACCATGTAATTCAAAATTCTCTAATCTTTGTAGAAATTGGGGTATAATTGTTGGGTCGATTTAAATTTCAAACTTAGGTAGTCATCGTGAAGGTTTATCCCCACATTGTTATGAGCACTTAATTATCCACCATAAGATTCTTTATCTTCTGTATCAAAATTCTCATTGTCTTACACCACATGAACTCTGAAAAATTATTTTCTATTAGATCATCTAACATACTATGCTCTACTACATCAGCCTATAACTCCACCCCTATCCAACTTGATGATTGTATAGGGGTTTTCGGGGACAGAGGGCTAATGTATTTCCTCATGAAAACACACACTCGATTATCGTCCTGCATACGCCATTTAAGTAGATGTAATTCAAATGTTTTTCACTCAAATATTTTTTAATTTCTACAATGAGCGCAAGTACAGTATAACCCTTTACTATTTATACACCTCGTTGTGAATTTTACTAACTCGTTAACACGACTATAGTACACATCCCCGAGCCTGTTTGTCTCACTCATCCACTTTTTGTATAGATGATACCCGATAACATCTTATAGGTATCATTACCTGCCAAGTCTAAATAAATGGGTAGTTAGATCATTAGTTAAATCAGACATAAGCGCAAACAAATAGTGTGCCTCACGGGGTGAGAATTGGGTTGAAATTTTCAAAATTAATATAGTGAATCTCCTGTTGGTAATTGGATCATTAAACACATAAATTAAATTACCACTATTACTTTGACTTCTAATTTTGGAAACTTCTACACAATTATCACCCCGTGAGTCAAACGACTACACCGATTGTTTCTATAAGTTGGTCTAGTCCCAAACACAACCTAATTAACAACCTAACTAACAAATTAATTAACAAAATAAATAATAATACAAGGGTTAAGTGTAATGTGTTTCATGTGGCCCGTGTCAATATCATGTTGAATCCCTAAGCCGCATATAAATACCAAATTGGCTTTAATTCTACTTTATAACCTAATCGAATCCCATTTTCAAAACATATGTACATTTGAAGAACATTCAAAATTATCGAAGAATGTTCATTGTGTTCTTTGCCATTTTCACCCAAAATCCTTTACATTGTTGAATAAAGGTACAAATTATATGTTCTAACCAAAATGATTACATTTACATCAAAAACACACATTATAATGACGCCTAAACAAAAATCGATGTCAAATATTCACATTCTAATGAAGAAGGGTTTGGACGTCCAAACCTATTTTTTACACAAATTATTTCCAACGATATCAAAGTCATAAATGTATATATAAATAGTTTACAATAAACAAACACATTATAATGTATACCAAACAAATATATGGAGTCAAATATTCACATTCTAATGAGCAATGGTTCGAATTTCCAAACCTAGTTTTTACACAACTTGATTATAAACAATAAGAAAACAATACATGTATATACAACTAACTTACAACACATAAATTCAAGAACAACACATACATTTATATATATATATATATATATATATATATATATATATATATATATATATACATATATATATATATATATATATAGAGAGAGAGAGAGAGAGATAGAGAGAGAGAGACTTACCTTCATCATAATGTATACATCACACCATATATTGCACCTAGTTTTGGGTCTTAAGAAATATTTTTCCAATTTTTTTTATTTTTTCCTTGAAATTAACCTTCCAATAAACCAATAATTAAAAAATTAGGTCCAAATACATTTTGCAGCTGTTTTTAAAAAATCCAAACAAAATGTTACAATTTTTATGTGGTTTTTTTAAAAATAGCTACAAAATATATTTTGAGATAATTTTTCGAACATTGGTTTATTGGAAGGTTAATTTCAAGACAAAAAAGAAAAATTTGAAAAAAACATTAGGGCCTATAACTAGATGTGATGCATGAATAATGTATAAATCAGGATATAGGTGAAAATTCTCCTATATATATATATATATATATATATATATATATATGAATATGTGTCTACATTATACATTTTGAGTGTATGAAAATGGGGGATTTCGACCTAGGGGAGAGAGAGAGAGGGGGGGGGGGGGAAGTCGAGCTGATTAGAGAGAAGAGGGAAAATGAAAAATGAGGCCAAAATAAGGGTTTTAAGTTGGTTGTTCTTGTCAAAATTGTCACGATCCTTGTCATAGTCTTTGAACATTACAAAAACAAAATTATGGACTTATCATGGTCCATGACCGTAATAAGACCGTGACAAGCCTGGTCCCGTTCTTATCACGGTCAAGGATCATGAATCTCATGGTCCTTGACTGTGACAATGGCTCGTCGAAAAAGTGAGAACTTTTTTTTCTTTTTGTGTACTGATAATATGAGTTTTTATTTAACTAATTTTGTAATTTAACTAGCACGTGACATATGAGAAATAATGCACATTTTGGGGCATGGTAAGGCTATATGAGATAGGTTTGAAATATTAAGAGTTATTTCTTAAGTTAAATAAAATAAGATAAATTTAAAATGAAAATTAGTTGGTCAATACTTAAGAGGTGATTAAGAGACAAGCTGGTGAGGATATTTTAGAGAGATAATGTGAGTTATGATGAAATATGAAGGCAAAGAGAGATCAAGTGGTTCACGAATTTTTTATGGTTTGGTGCTAAATTTTATCCCTTCTGTGTGAGTAAGTGACTGTGAGGGGAGTTAGGGGATGTAAAGAAAAGTTTAGAGCATTTGAAGAGACAATGAGAGATAATATTAGTGATAAAATGAGAAATAAAATTTAGAGAGAAGATATAATTTTGTACACTACAAAAAGACAAGAAAAAAAATTAAGATGTCAATAAGAGAGGAATAAGACAAGTGAGAGGAGTTTTTTATGATAGTGTTTTCTCTCTTTCCAAGCATGTTGAGTGAAACTACTTTGCATAGAGATTTATATATATATAGGAAACTTTTATATATATAATGAAAACAATCCCTATATAGGTGTTGACTAAATCAGACATGAATATTAAGCTGAAGGGATATGGGTATCAAAATATTCACATAGTAACTAATTTTTTTCCAGATTTGTTAGATTAAATATATTTGGTCGATAAGACCTAAGAGTTAGGAAGTCATTATATTTATGTTCGGTACTATGTCCTGAAGGAATCCTCGTTTAGGATAGTTATTGTGGATTGTAATGCCCCTTGATAAACATATATGGTATCTAACTGTGACACACCATAAAATTAATAATAGATTGATCAGTTCCAAACATAAGCAATACAAGAGTCAAAATAATTACTAACATTCTCAGCATGACTCGTATAAATAAAATGTATAAGATAATAAAATAGAATACTGATATAAAAACCAAGCCTCTTGGCCTAGTGGTATAAGGCTTTCATTAGGACAGTCTTGGGGGTGGATTGGGTTTGGTCCCCAGTTACATCCCCGACACTACCAAAATAATGCTTGGTCAGCGGAAGCCACTAACCACAAACGTGGATTAGTCGTGGTGCGCTTAAAGCTGGCCCGGACACCACGTGGTATGATACCAAAAAAAATACTGAAATAAACCACGACACATCTATGATACGAAACAAAGTCCTAATGAAACTAAGCCCCACACTGCAATACAAATATCTGAAATGAACAAATATCCAAAACTTAAAAGAATTAAAGTTGATTTCAATACAAATACTCCGCAATACAATAATCTGGCTCAGCTGAATACTAAAAAGGGAATGCATAATATAAAAGTGAGATACAAGTTCGACACCTACATCCTAAGAGTAGAAGGTTGGAATAAAATATGGAAGATGTAAAGACATTGCTTTATGTTCTCCTTTCACAATTGAATATGTCATATACCGCTACAACTGTCGAAGAAATATTCAAGATCATTCAAACATTAAGACGTATCCGAATATCAAAGTTCTTCAACACTCAAGCCTCTGCGAGATTTAGTTCTTGCTGACTCTAGGTTTTGGTCTATGCTGGGCTGACGTTTACCCGAAAAGTTTTTTTCTTGAAATCTGTGAGTTAGCAATTTTATTTGTGATGGTTTGACACACACACACACACACGTAGTTGCATATTTAGAGGCTAATTTAATTTCGTTTAAAATTGTTTCCAGTTAAATATGTTTAAATTGGGAATTTGCGAATTTATTTAAATCAATATCACGCAAGGTACTCTACAAATTGGTATCAGAGTGGGTTTCTCTATTTTATGGAGTGATCCTTGTTTTTCGTAAAATTTGTGTGATATTGATTTTTTTTAATAATCTATTCTGTGAAAAATCGCAATTTTTCCAATGGACCACTTATGTAATCAGATGCCCCTCTTTGTTCACACGAGTCAGACTTTTGATGATTTAAAACGTTTGAATTTGACTTTTGCAAAAATAATTAATTTTTTGAAAAAAGAAAATTTTTGTTTTAAATACTTTATAGATCTTTTGCAAACGGCTCAAAATCAAAGATATTTTTATCTTGAAAATTTTATTTCTTTGGACCATGACTTTAATGCTTTAATTTTTTTTAAAAAGCAGAGTGATGATAGAGTCCTTGTTTTAGAAAAGAAAAGTGAGGACTTTAAAAATTCTAGGATTTGTGTATGTACTAAAGTGGATAAGAACATTTTACTCGATGATTTTGTGGCACGTGAGGAGACTCTAAGGGATAAGCGTGCCAATTTTAAGAATGAACGTGATAACCTTCTAGGAGTTATTGAAAATTTAGAGAAGGAGTCCCTAAAATTGCAAGAGTCTAATTCTTTGCTTGAGTCAAAAAATTTAGAGTTGAAAAATGATTTGACAGACTCGAGTAGTGTTGGTAGCAACGGTAGTTGAAGAGTTACGCTTGTGTTCAAATTAAGAAATTATATAATTAAACTCAGTTTTATCCAATTAAATCTTAAACATGCAACTAGGTGTGATTGAAGAGGATGTAAAACAAGCAAGCACATTCAAACACACACATGTGAGGAAAAATCCCCCAAAGGGGCAAAACCTTTTTGTTCATTATAATTTGTAAAATACAATTACACGAATTATAATGAAAAACATGAGTGACACAGAAATACCCGCAGGCATCAATTTCGGTGTCATCGGCTAGAATCTCCCTCGAGAACTCTAGGTGAGCAGCAATGAAGAAGGAGGACGGCTTCTCCACATGGGTTGAACAAACACAAGGTTGTGTTCTTGGGTTAAAAAGGATTCATAAAGGTATGAAAAGTTGTGTGAATCAAAACATGAGTCTTGGGACTCAAAAAGGTGAAGACTAGAGTAATTAGGACTCTTAAATTCGTCTCCAAAAGTCTTAGAAAACAACTCCCCCGAAGTTGGTTTATATAGGGAAACCTGAGCCAGAAAAATCTCATAAGATCTGTTCGATTTTACCAGAAGCGGATCCGTCCGGTATGGAGGCGGATCGGTCCGTGGTCGAATCGATTTATTTTCTCAAAGGGCTTCTTCGGTTTGGCTTCGATCCGGGGTTCTCTATATTTGGGGCAAAGCGGATCGGTCCGGTATGGAGGCGGATCGGTCCGGAGGCGGATCGATTCATTTTTTAAAATAGGCGAACCGGTCCGGTTATGCAGAAAACTAATTCCAAGGACAAGATTCTTTGATATTCGGATCCATTGATGTAGATGCGATCTTGAATTTCTTCAACAGTGTAAAGGCGTATGGCATACATATTGATGATGGACAAAAATGTACTTACAAATCTCCCCATATGTCTATGCCGGTACATACATAAAAAATTCGAATTATCAAATAAAAAATTTGCCTATACAAATCTACCCTTCCACAAACCCAAACTAAAAAGGTACAAATGAATAAGGCCACGTCGTTTTCTCTTCAGATCTTCAAAAATCATCAAAACTTTTCTCATTAGGGTCTGCAACATACTAATCTTCAATCTTCGTACCTACACACATGAGATAAAGCAAAATACCAAGTGACGTATCGAGTTTTGAAACGAGATAAACATAGATACCAACTTTAAAATAGATCCTCAACCTCAAAACTTTAAAACTCCCCCATATGATAATTCTTTCTCCCCCGCTTTTTATGATGTCCCCAAATAGACAAAAGAGAAGAAGAAATCAAACAAGCAAAATTGGGGTGTCACAAGGAAATAAACTTCTATTTTTGAATATTTCAAAAATTTTCACACGAAATATGAGAAGTCACACCATGAATGAACACAAAAACAACCAAGTCGATGATAGCGTAAATGTACGGGTGTGATAAAATTCGAAAGGAAAATCAATGCATACAAACATGACATATGTGCACGATGAATATCGGATACTCCTAATCGAATGAAATCAAACGTTTCCTTTGGTGTAAAAAGGTCGTGATATGAGACATTGACTCAATCAAATCAACAAATCAAAGCTCAAAGTGATTTCCACACCAATAACGTCCAAAACTATTTCATGCTTTTTCAGGACATTCAAGGAAGTGCAAACCCGTTTATAATCTCCAACCAAACTCCCTCAGATTTATATTTTGAATAGAGGCGTTCTAAATTCTCAAACTTTGGAGAATTGATGGTGAAACCTAATGGCCCATATTTGGCATATAGTGATTTTTATTGCCTTTAAATTTTTTGAGCTCTTTGGACCTTGGATAATAAAATATCTTAATTTTTTAGGTCCTTTTTAACGGTGGCTTATAAATCGCAAAGGCTAAATGAACCTTTCGCAACCCTTCCCCGTTTTCAAATAAACACACAGTCTCAACAAACGGTTTTCACATGCATTCCAATCTAGTCAAGTTTTATTGCATTTTGTACGTTGTATAGACAGAATTGAGATGGAAACACTCAAGACAATATGTGATAGACAAGTACAATAATCAAATAAATCCATGAATGTGTGCAATAAAGGAGATAGGAGTAAAACATGTAGAAAGATATCACTAATCACATCTCAAAGACTCCAAACAATGTAAAGCACATGGATGAAATGATGTAGTGTCTCAAATCTCTATCAAACAGTCACATGGATATATGGAATGAAGTTATGACTTGGCTATCTTAAGAGCTCATCCATAAAAGGTGCAAATAATAAACAAAAATTTTTTTGGATTTTTCAAAAAGTTCGATCAAAATAAAATCTTTTTGTGCTCTTCTAAAATTTTTCTAAAAGTAAAAGAAAACAAAAAAATAAAATAAACTAATGATAAAAGCTAGCAATAAGAATTAGATGATATAATAAAGATAATGAATCCTATGCTAAGCATGGACCAACCCCTCAGCCAACTGAGCAAATACCCAAAGACTTCCTAAGACTCTCAAATCTAAGGGCATCTAAAGGTTTCATGAAAATATCGGCTAACTGACGGTCGATGAGAACGAAACTCAGGGATACGACCTTCTCCTCAACTAACTGACGTATGAAGTGCTCGCTTAACCTGATGTGCTTTGTGCGCGAATGTTGGACGGGATTGCGGGATATGTGTATCGCGCTAGTGTTATCATAGGAAATGATCATAGTGTCCTGTGAAATCCCATAATCCTCCAACATTTGCTTCATCCACAAGAGTTGCGTGCAATAACTCCCGGCGGCGGTGTACTCAGCCTCCGCAGTGGACAAAGAGATGGAGTTTTGCTTCTTAATCAACCAAGAGACAAGAGCAGAACCAAAATAGAAACACCCACTAGGGGTGCTCCTATACCCATATGCATCCCCGGACCAATCGACATCCGAATAGGCGGACAAACGGTCATCGGTATCAAAGGAATACCAAATACCATATGAGAGAGTCCCACTCACATATTTGATAATACATTTTAGAGCTAATAAGTGTGACTCTTTCAGGGACGCCTGATATTGCGCACAGACTCCAACACTGAAGGCCATGTCAGGACGACTGGCTGTGAAGTAGAGAAGACTACCTATCATACTCTGATATAAGGTTTGTTCTACGTCCTTGCCTGAAGTGTCCTTACTAAGCTTGATAGAAGTACTCATAGGTGTACGTGCATGCTTAGCGGAGTCTAAACCAAATTTCTTCACTAGGTCTCTTGCATACTTGGATTGGGAGATGAACATCTCATCCTCTAGATGACGAACCTGAAGACCAAGGAAGAAAGTAATCTCACCTACCATGCTCATCTCAAACTCACTTTTCATCTCCTCCTCAAAGTGATGAGCATGCTGGGAGCATGTGGATTCAAAGACTATGTCGTCCACATCGACCTAGGATACCAAAATAGCACCGTTATCTCTCCTGGCGAACAACATCATACCCACTCCCCCTCTCTTAAAGCCACGGGTTAAGAGATAGGAAGTAAGCCTCTCGTACCAAGCATAGAGTTCTTGCTTCAAACCATACAAGGCTTTCCTCAGATATTAGACGTGATCCAAGTGCTTAGGGTCTTCAAACCCTTTTGGTTGTTCGACATTAACCTCCTCCTATAGAATGCCATTCAGAAAGGCACTCTTGACATCCATCTAATATAACTTGAAGCGCAGATGACATGCGATGGCGAGTAGTAAGAGGACGGACTCAAGACTCGTAACAGGAGCAAATGTCTCCCTAAAGTCTACACCCTCTATCTGTGTGTAGCCTTGAGCGAGTAACCTAGCCTTATTTCTGATTATGGTACCATTTTTATCCATTTTATTCTTAAAAATCCACCTGGTACCTATCACATTAGTCTCACTAGGTCGGGGGACAAGTTCCCAGACATTGTTCTTTTTAAACTGAAGTAACTCATCCTGCATGGAAGATATCCAGTGTTCATCCTTGAGTGCTTCTTTGTGATTCTTGGGCTCGATTTTGACGTGTATCAAAGATGACTAACAACGTTCTCTAGCTGAGCACGAGTCTTGACCCCTAGAGTGGGATCGCCAACAATGGCAGAAGGATCATGACTCTTGTGAACCCAAGCAGGTGTCCCCTAACACAGGAGAGGGGTCCACAGAGTGTGGGTGAGTAATTAGTAAGTCACTCCTAGAGAAGTCCTCATCCTCACACTAAAGGTTAGGATCAATAGCCGTCGGAGGTTCGTCATCTTGCACGGTGACGTTTATTGATTCCATAACCCTAGAGCTCTTCAGGTTAAAAACCCGGTACGCTCTACTATTTGATGAATATCCTAGCAATATTCCCTCATCACTCTGGGAGTCAAACTTTCCTAATTACTCTCTATCCCGTAGGATGTAGCATTTACTCCCAAAGACACGAAAATATGCAAGGTTAGGTTTCTTGCCAGTACACAATTCATAAGGCGTCTTAAGTGTGTGTGGACGCAGGTAAACCCTATTCACCGTGTGGCATGCAGTAGACACTGCCTCTTCCCAAAATCTCCTAGAAACCTTACGACCTAGAAGCATAGATCTAGCCATTTCCTGGATCGTTCTATTATTTCTCTCAACAATCCCATTTTGCTGAGGAGTCCTCACAGTAGAAAACTCATGTTTGATCCCAAGACTATCACAGTAAAGATTTACCTTTGCTTTTGTGAATTCAGTGTCGTTGTCACTACGCATCCTATTAATTGTGACTCCGTGTTGGTTTTGTAGGACACGACACTTGGTCATTAAAAACTCTACAACATCTTATTTCTCCCTCAGAAAACCTACAACGAAATTTGGAGAAATCATCCACATCATGAGAATATACCTCTTACCACCCAGACTCTCAGTGCGAGTCGGACCCATAAGATCCATGTGAATCAGCTCAAGTACACGGGAGGTGGTAATGGAATGCAACTTCCTATGAGGACTACGAATTTTCTTTCCCAACTGACAGGGTCCACAAACCGTGGAAGTTGGCTTTCCAAGAGATGGTAAGTCACGTACTGGGTTCTTTTTAGCTAGTCGGGTCAAATCTCTAACGTTCACGTGACCTAGACATTGGTGCCACAGATCCATAGGAGTGATCGCGTCGCTGTTGCAGACAAGAGAGGATGTGGGGTCAGTCCCATAGCAATTATCCTCTGTCCTCACCCCTCGCACTAAAAGTTTATCGGATTGATTATAGACCTTACAAGCGTCCCGATCACTTTACTGCAAAGTAATCGTTGCACAGCTGGCTAATGCTGAAAAGGTTTTCTTTCAAACCTTTGACATACAAAACATTCTCTAGCTTAGGAAATCTTGGTTACTCTACAGTACCTCGTCCTACAATGCTATACTTGCTCCCGTCTCCAAAGGTGACTCTACCATCCTTATGATCCTCAAGGTGGGAAAAAAATGAGACATCACCTGTCATGTGTTTGCAGCATCCACTATCAAAATACCACTGTGAGGTATTATGTGCTTTGAGAGAGACATGAACAACAAGGGCCTTTTTATCTTTCTTAGGTACCCAAAAAGAGGTAACCTTTTGTTTACCCTTGTTGAAGTTGGTTTTAATCGAGATGCGAGAAGCATTCACTAACGGCAAGGACACCCGTCGGAATTCTTCAATCAAACTCTGTGATATGGCAGCTAAAAACTCAACACTCTCTCTCAAACTAGCAAAATCATCATACTGATGTGGTGGAGCAGTAGTACGTCGTGTCCGACCCAAACTGTAGCAAAACTCCCTGAGGTGTCCATTTCTTTTACAATGAGTACAAAAGAACATAGTCTTATATGGACCTTGGTTTGCTTTCCTTGGTCGAACTCTCCTTGTTGGTTTTTTACGATGGCCATATGGAGTCGTAGTAAACTCAAGAATTGGTCCAGGTGCTATTTGGGACGTGGAGGCACCATCAAAACCTATTCCCTTCCTATCACCAAAACCTAAAGCGGGACCGAGGAGCATCTTTCCCATCTTCCCAGATCTGTCCTCGATTTGTACCTTGAATTCCCATGCTCTCTTAAGGTCATGAGTAAGCTGGGCAACAATGACTTCAAGTTTCTTCGAAGTCTCCAGGGAGGAATGGTTCTCACTCGTAAGACTAGCCACTTGTTTAGTCAAGCCCCCTTTCTCTTTCTCAAAATAACTCTCTCTCTCTCTCTAGACAAACTCTCTTTCTTAACACAGGCAGACTCTCTCTCTCTCATGGTGGTGTAGGTGGAGGACTCTCTTTATCTTGCTTCTTCTAAGTCTTCTTCTAGTGCGATGATCCTAAGAACTAACGTTTTTTATGCTTTTTAGTTTTAAATGACTCATTATATAACTCAGCGTAGGCGCGTTGAAGATTACTCTCTCTCTCACTTGCATCATCCTCCTCCTCACTCACATCGTTCTCACTATTGAGGTGTACCTTTGAAGCAGCGTCCTCATCGTCGTGAGGTGCACAAGAGGTACTCACGTGACTAGCCATGAATGCAGTGAAGTTACACTCATGCGGCGACTCATATCCCAAGTCCACCGACTCGACCTCACTGTCGTCGCTAAGGGTAGCATTTAGAACAGCTTTTCCCTTTTCTCTGTTTAGACGTGTGGAACACTCAAAGGCTCTATGACCCCTACCGTCGCACTCATAGCATCTCTCACTGTCTTTCTTAGGAGGGTCTTTAAAATCTTTCTCATTTTTCATTTCAAACTTATTTTTCTGAAAATTCGTTTTATCTTTAAAATTTCCATTTTTCTTAAATATGAGAATTTTCTTAAAATTTTTAGCATATAGAGCCAAATCATCTAAGTCAAAATCACACTCAGAATCAGACGTTTCAATATCTCTCTTTCTAGATGACTTAACTCTCTTTCTTGGTGACCCCTCACTTTTTCTCTCTTGGGAATTAAGTGCAATCCCTTTATCTTTAGGCTTGACAGATTTAGGGAACATATCAATTTCATATGTTTGCAAGTCTCCTACAAGTTCCTCCAATTTTAGCGTATTTAAATTACTCATAGAATTTAGTACAGTGACTTTAGGGATAAAATGCTTAGGCAATGATCTAAGAATCTTTTTAACAACTCTAGCATTAGGAATATGTTCACCAAGATTAAAGCTAGTATTAACAATATCAGATAACCTAGCATAAAAATCATCAAAACATTCAATTTCAAGCATGGTGATGGTTTCAAATTGAGTTGTTAAATTTTGCAGTTTAGACTCTTTCACAGCATTAGTTCGTTCATGGGTAAGTTGCAAAACATCCCATGCTTATTTTGACGTGGAGCACGTCATGATACGTCGGAACTCGTCAGGAGTGACGGATCCTGAAATAGCACTTAAACCCTTAGAATTAAAAGATGACCATTTAAATTCTTCTTCAGTCCATGTAGTGATAGGTTTTAAATTGGTCACGTTTTCAACAGTGACGGAGGGAGGTGTCCACCCTTTTTCAACTAAAATCCATACACGCTCATCTATGGCCTTTAAAGCAGACCTCATGCAGGCTTTTCAGTATGCATAGTTTGTCCCGTCAAAAATTGGCATTTTATTATATGATTTCTCCATTGAACACGCTTTTTTTCAAAAATCAATTTTTTAAAAAATTGATATCTTAGAAAAATTTTGCGAAAAATTAGGAATGCGCGATAGATTAGCATAACCTGCTCTGATAGCAATTTGAAGAGTTGCTCTTGTGTTCAAATTAAGAAATTATATAATTCAACTCAGTTTTATCCAATTAAATCCTAAACATACAACTAGGTGTGATTGAAGAGGATGTAAAACATGCAAGCACATTCAAACACACACATGTGAGGAAAAATCCCCCAAAGGGGCAAAACCTTTTATTTTTCACTATAATTTGTAAAATACAATTACACGGATTACAATAAAAAAACACGTGTGATACAGAAATACCCGCAGGCATCGGTTCTGGTGTCGTCGGCTAGAATCTCCCTCAAAAACTCTAGGTGAGCAGCAATGAAGAAGAAGGACAGCTTCTCCACAAGGGTTAAACAAACACAAGGTTGTGTTCTTGGGTTAAAAAGGATTCACAAATGTATGAAAAGTTTTGTGAATCAAAACATGAGTCTTGGGACTCAAAAAGGTGAAGACTAGAGTAATTAGGACTCTTAAATTCGTCTCCAAAAGTCTTAAAAAACAACTCCCCCGAAGTTGGTTTATATAGGGAAACCTGAGCCGGAAAAATCTCATAAGATCTGTTCAATTTTACCAGGAGTGGATCAGTCCGGTATGGAGGCGGATCTATTCGTGGTCGGATCGGTTCATTTTCTCAAAGGGCTTCTTCGGTTTGGCTTCGATTTGGGTTCTCTATTTTTGGAGCAAAGTGGATCAGTTCGGTATGGAGGCGGATCGGTCCGGAGGCAGATCGGTTCATTTTTTAAAGTAGGCGGACCGACCTGGTTATGCAGAAAACTAATTCCAAGTTAAAGATGCTTTGATATTCGAATCCGTTGATGTAGATGCGATCTTGAATTTCTTCAACGGTATAACAGCGTATGACATACATATTGACAATGGACAAAAATATCTTTACATTAGTGGCTCGTCGTGTTCTCATGTTTTGAGTGTTAATGCCAAAACCATTATTTTTTAGAGGGTTAAATAGTCCCAAGGACGTTAGAAAAGGTCAACCCATAGGTCTCGTTTTATCCATTTTCACATGTTCACATTGTGGTAAGAAAGGTTACCTTAAGCGTTTCTGTTTCGATCTTCAAAAAAGTTCTAGGAAGTTAAAATCGAGTGTTTCCTTGGTTCCCAAACCTCCCCATGCATCGTTGCACACCTATTTGGGGTTAGGAAATCACTTTTAGAGGCACTAGATGTTAGACTAGTTGATTCTCGGTTTCTCGCACATGATTCTTCTCTTGCTATATCATATAGATAATTATGTTCGCATGTTTGTCCTCCGCTAGTTGTGTTACATGTTATATTCTTGACAGTGTTATGACTTGTGAACTTTTTGCATTAGATTTTTTTTTTTGAAAAATACAATAAGATTTTATTTTGATAAATTTTTTTGAAAAAGTCAAAAAGAGTTTTATATTTTGTTTTGCACCATATATGAATGGACATTTAGGATGATTGAGTCACAATTTCATTCCATATCCTGTGACGATTTGATAGTGTTCTTATATCCGTCATCATTTCATTTTTGTGCTGTACAATATTTGGAGTCATTGAGATGTGATTAGTTGTTGCTACCTATATGTTTTACTCATGAGTTTGTTTATTGCACACTTGTACGGATTTGTTTGATTATCATAATTGTTTATCACATATTGACCGGAGTGTTGTCATCTCAATTATTTCTTTAAAATGAACCATATGTGATAAAACTTGACAATGGAAGTAGTACATGTAAAAACCGTTTACCGTGAGTAATTTAATTGCAACAAAAAATGATGAGTGCACGAAAAAGGGCTGCGAGGTACAAAATTAACTCGTTGTGAAAGCCACCATTTTAAAAGAGCCCGAAAAAATTAAAAGGTAATAAAAAGATAAATATTCCAAAAAGGGTCCACCTCAAAAGAAAAATAAATGCATAATTATTTATGAGGGAGTTTGGGTGGAAAATAAATCAACGGGTTTGCATGTCCTGACAGCGTCATGAAAAATCATTACGTTGTTTTAAGCGTTATTTGTGTGGAAATCGTTCTTAACTTTGATGAGTTGATGGATTGAGTCGATGTTATCTAAATTCAAATTTTCGACACCTAAGGACGATTTTGAGTTCATTCGTTAGGAGTAAACACATTCATCGTGCACATATGTTATGTTTGATTGCATTTATTTGCCTATTGAATATGTTCACACCCATTCATTCCATTTCCATGATTTTCTTATCTTAGTAAAAATTCATGTTGTGATTTTTGTAAAATTATTTTTGCATTTTTGTATGAAAAATTAATAAAATCAAAAATAGTTTGTGGAAGATTTTGAGTTACTCTTTGCATGAGTATAGTTTTATTCATATTTTTTATGCATATTTGTCATGAAAACTCTACATTTTTTTTGTTTATTTGTTTCCTTGTCTATTTTGCACAAATAAAAAAGGGGGAGAACGAATTATGGGGGAGTTTTTGCATTATGGGGAGATTTGACTATATTGATTTATACTTATATCATTTCAAACTCGTTGCATCAAGAAGGTATTTTCTTTGTCTCATGTGTGTAGGTACAAAAATTGAAGATTGCTATTTTGCACACCCTGGTGAGAAAAGCTTAAAGATTTAGAGTTGAAGATTCTGAAGAAAAGTTTGATACTTGCATCGTTAGCACCTTTTCAGTTTGGGGTTCATGGGAGGGTATTAGATTTCTATAGGCATTTTGATTTGATAATTCGAGTGATTTTAGTTTGTACTGGCATAGACATAAGGGGAGATTTGTAAGGGCATTTTTTTACATTGTCCATTCACAATTGAGTATGTCGTGAACCGCTACATCTGTCGAACAAATATTCAAGATCATTGAAAGATCGAGACAGATCCGAATATCAAAGTTCTTCAACATTCAAGCCTCCGTGAGATAAATTTGGTAAATGTTGCATTTTAATTCCTTATCATTTAACTTAGAGTGTTGGGATATTTTTTTCAAAATAGTTTCTAAGTGTTGGAGAGGACTTTTTAAGTTTTTTGTCAATAGTTTTTTTAAAAGTTTTGAGGCGGAGTATTTTTTGGCAAAATAAAAATTTTATTTTTAAATTTTTTCATTCGAGCAACATACTTGCTTGCTCGAGCGATAGCTTATTTCACGCGAAGCTCGTTCGAGAGACGCGTGTCCCCGTTAGAGTGAGATGGTTCGAGCGAGCCACCGCCTTTGATTTTCTATAAATTGATTTTTCCTGTTTTGTTTTTTATCAGAAGACATGCGAATCTTCAATAGACGAAACTGCTTTGGCAAAATACTTTGTCTTCTCACTTTTAGGGTTTTAATCCTTTTATTTTCAATTCACAAAATCTCATATACTTAGTGTGAATTGTTTTGGAAACCAAAGGCATATCTTTGTTGAAGTTTCTCATGTAGAGAAGATCTCAACTACTGATCTAGGTGCTTTTGACGAGAGTAATGGGTTGACGTCGACTGCATGTCAATAGGGAGTGCTCGTGGATATTCCTATGCTGAATTGGAGTTGCAGTTATTGCTGACTCTAGTCTGCAGTCTATGTGGATTTTCTGCGGTTAACTCATTGTGGATTTCATTGTAATCATTGTAATTATTATAGTGAAATAAAGGTTTTGCCCGAAAGGGTTTTTTTTCCGGAAATCCGCGAGTTAGTAATTATATTTGTGATGGTTTGACACACACACACACGTAGTTGTATGTTTAGAGGCTGATTTAATTTGGTTTTAAATTGACTCCAGTTAAATAATTTTAAATTATGAATTTGCGAATTTATTTGAATCCGTATCACGCAAGGCACTTTACAGAAGATGAATGAATATCCAACAGAAAGATCGGGTAAAAGGCGGCGTCTGCTTCCCTAGAACTTGTAAAAAGAGTTCCACAGGCCATATTAAACCTTGAATTTGTTCAGTGAGTATGAATATAACTAAATTTGGGACAAAACAATAATACACCTTCCTCTCGTATATTAGTTATTTTTAAGTTATGACAACCCAAGCAACTTAGATAAGACTTACAATCTAATCCCAAACCAAGTGAAACCATGTTAAATAATTATACGTCTCTAATATAATTACTAGTGTAATGAATAGAATCACATAATATATATAAACCAAGTGAGTATATCCCACACACATGCAACATTATATTATCAATACTCAAGCCCTCGAATAAAACTATGAAGTCCTATGCCTAATGCTTTTGGGGATCACTCATGACACTACTAGGCGAAGCTATAAGACGTCCTAAACCTATAGTGACACACCCCAACCCAGTTACTTATAATTAAGTTTGAAAGTAAAAGTGAGTCAAACCATGATTAATTTAACCAAACCATAAACAAGAGTTTTAATTTCAGAGTCATAATTGTAAATCCATATAACTGAAAACCTATTTACAACATCAAAGTAGTCATACTTATAAAAACTTTCTTGAAGGATAATTTAACTTAATTACATCATTTACATTTAAACAAAATCTTTGTTTCTCCCATTCCTGGATGACCCAACCCGACTTCCTAGATTTGGTAGTGACATCACGTTACCTGAAAAATGTGAACATAGGAACCGTGAATGCATCACTACTATACTACTGCATGAATTTAAATGCAATAAATTATGTCCATATAATTATGTATTAACTTATCCGGCTCATTCATAATGAATGACGAACTTTTCCGAATCATGATTCACATACCCTGTCTAAATAGACAAATCTCCCCCATTCCGGATCAAGGAGTAACCTCTCATTTCGGTAAACCGAAATGAACAATTTTATATTCATAACATTATGATAATATTCATAACAGTATACAAATACATCATTCTAGTGAGTACACTCACCTTCGGTTGTCAACTACGTATTCACGTTTCCTTCGAGAGGAGGTGAACTAGATTGATTAGACCTTACACATGTCAATCCAACTAAATCAGAACTTAATCTCAATCATAAGTACCATCCTAATATAATTATGTAACTTTGCATGACTATACAACGACCATATAATTCCACTCAAGTCACATTCCATGAAACATGAGTAAAGACAAAACAATGGTGCACATATTGATAAAGTTACGAACATTCAACCGTAGGAAATATCTCATAAGGAATTTATAACCAAAGTTATGTAAACATGAAATTATACTTCTCAATGTATATACACATGCAACATGTACTCAAAGCACCCTTTGTAAGGACGAAATACAAACATTCATTCAATGGGTAAATTATTGTCCTATATACTTAACCATCCTATATTCCTAAATTGTACAAATACAGGTGTCCAACCTTATCAATATGAAAACAAATATGAATATACTTTCCATTAAAAGTGACGGTGTAATTTTTCAAGCTTCCTAGAGAAAGTTATGACCATTTCTTTACAACACAAGAAATCTTCCCTACAAGCTCCTCTATTCTTCCTTTGAATTCCCAGAATTTTCATAGTTTTTAGACAACATAACTTTCCATGTTTTTCAACCCATTTTTAGTAAACATACTGAATAGTACATAATTAAATTTTCATAAATTTTTTACTTCATTTCCTATGTCAAAAGCTTGATAAAACTCAAGTCATGCCAAAATGAAATACAACAACTATACACCAACTTTCAACCATCACTACGGCGTAACCACAAGGAGTTAAATCCTAATTATTGGATATGATATGAATATATGAGTCTAGTTTCATATCCAATTGGAATTTATCAATTTCAGTAATCACACAAAAATATATTCAAGTTTGAATGCAAGGGTTTTCAATACAAAGCAATTTTTAAGGGTTTATGCATTCAACTTAAGTTAAACTTGCATATATCCATACATATGCACCCAAGCATGAAAGGTCAATAAAAAAAATCAGGGATTTATATCATATAAATCATAAATATATGAAAAATAACAAGATTTTAAAATAGGATTACCTTCGGGACTTTTACGTAATTTCTACGGATTTTTCTGCACTTTTTCTCCTCACTTTTCCTTCCTAAACTTCTACTTTTTCTTTCCTTAAGCCAAACACTCTTCAAACTGAACCTAGGGTTTGTTTTTATGAAGAAATGTGTTATAGGGAGAGCTTTAAGTCGGCCAAGGATGCCTCCCAAGCCATCCAATCACTTTAAAACATTTGGTGTACTAAGAGACAATTTACCACTTAAAGGAAATGGACAGCTTTGCCCTTTGTCCATAAATTTGGTATAACTCCTTACTCGGGCATCCGTTTGATGATCTGTTTGTTGTGTTACAACCCTAACTAACATGTCTACAACTATCTAGTTTTTACCTCAAGTCAATTGTAATGTTATAAGGATCAAAACTAGTCTCTAACAGGAACATTTCTACCGAAAACAACAAAATTTTGTGTTTGTAAATAATTCGACCTTTCATGATTTATTAAAGTAGGATTATAATAAAAATAATCACTTAACATTAGATATACTAATAACACATTATTCATATCACATAAGATAATCATGATTTAAATATAATTTATCATAATTATATCCGGGTTGTCACAACTTCCCCCCCTTAGAAAATTTCGTCCCCGAAATTGAATATAAAGGTCACTTACCAAACAAATGGGGATACTGTTTCCTCATGCTATCCTCTGTTTCCCAAGTAGCTTCTTTAACTCCATGGCTCATCCACATAACTTTAACTAAGGGAATAACTTTATTTCTCAATACTTGGTCTTTACGATAAATAATTTCCATTGGTTCCTCGATGTACGATAAGTCTTCCTTCAGTTCAATTGATTGATTTTTCAACTGATGAGATGGATCCGCAAAATACTTACGAAGCATCGATACGTGAAACACATCATGTAAATGGGATAAACCTGGAGGTAATTCTAATCTATATGCCAGGGCCCCAATTCTTTCCAACACCTCATATGGTCCAATGTATCTTGGACTTAGTTTCCCCTTTTTCCCAAATCTCATAACGCCTTTCCACGGTGAAATACGCAGGAATACAAAATCTCCCTTCTGAAATTCCAATGGATAATTCCTCTCATCTGCATAAAATTTATGCCTGCTTTGTGCTATCTTTATTCGTTCCCGAATAATTTTGATATTTTCAGTCGTCACATCTATTAATTCAGGACCCAATATTTTCCTTTCAACCACTTCATCCCAACACAAAGGCGTTCTACATCTCCTCCCATATAAAGATTCATAAGGAGCCATAGCAATAGTCGACTGATAACTATTATTATATAAAAATTCCATCAATGGCAAATGATCATCCCAACAACCTTTAAAGTCAAATACACAGGCTCGTAACATGTCTACTATTATTTGAATCGTCCTTTCTGATTGCCCATCAGTTTGTGGATGAAACGCAGTGCTGAACTTCAAACTTGTGCCCATGGAATTCTGGAGACGAGGCCAAAACATAGAAGTAAACGTTGGATCTCTATCTGATACAATTAACAATGGTGCCCCATGTAAACGAATAATCTCGTCAATATACATACGTGCATACTTGTCAACTGACTTCGTCAATCGGTCTACAATCACCCAAATAGAATCATGCCCCTTTGGTTACTGGGGTAATCCTGTAACAAAGTCCATCGTTACATGCTCCCACTTCCATTCCGGAATAGGCAACGATTGTAATAATCCTGCCGGCTTCTGATGCTCCGCCTTTACTTGCTGGCACACTAAACATTTAGCTGCGAACTCTGCAATTTCACGTTTCATATTGTTCCACCAGTAATACTCTTTCAAATCTCTATACATTTTGGTACCTCCCGGATGCATAGAGTAAATAGAACTATGTCCCTCTTCTAATATATCTTTTTTTAAGGGTGGATCATTCGGTACACAAATCCTATTTTTATAACACAACGATTCATCATTCTTAATTTCAAAGTCACTCTCTTTACCATCCACGACATCTTGTTTCTTCTTCTCAAGGAATGGATCACTGGTCTGCAAATTTCGTATGCACTCGGCCAATAAAGTTCTCACTGTGACATGTGCTAATAATCCTCCGCTTTTTGAAAACTTCAATTCAATCCCCATCGATGCCAAGTCAAGAATATTTCCAACACGAGCACACCGTATGCAACCAAGAATCCCTGATGATTTTTGACTCAAAGCATCTGCTACTACATTGTCCTTCCCAGGATGATGATGAATGGTACAGTCGTAGTCTTTAATCAGCTCTATCCAATGCCTCTGTCTCAAATTCAGTTCTTTCTGTGTAAACTAGTATTTCAAACTTTGATGATCTGTAAATATCTCACAAGTTTCTCCATACAAGTAATGTCTCCACAACTTTAAAGCAAAAACAATGGCCGCTAGCTCCAAATCGTGTGTAGGGTAGTTTCGTTCATGTGTCTTTAATTGTCTGGAAGCATATGCTATTACCTTCCCATTTTACATAAGAACACATCCTAACCCTTGAAATGAAGCATCTGTATAGATCAGAAAAGACTCATTCCCACATGAAATAGTAAGTATAGGGGATGAAACCAACCGCTTCTTTAATTCTTTAAAACTCCTTTAGCATTCTTCATCCCACACAAACTTCACTTCTTTACGGGTCAACTTTGTCAATGGTAATGCTATTACTGAAAATCCCTTAATGAATCTGCGATGGTAACTTGCCAATCCTAGGAAACTCTTAATTTCTATCACATTCTTAGGACTTTCCCATTCAACGATTGCTTCCACCTTCTTTGGATCAACATATATCCCATTTCCTGAGACAACGTGCCCTAAAAACACAATTTCATTCAACCAAAACTCACACTTGCTAAATTTAGCAAATAATTTCTTCTCTCTCAAAATCTGTAATACAAGTCTCAAATGTTTCTCATGTTCCTCCATGCTACGCGAGTAAATCAACACATCGTCTATGAATACAATCACAAATGAATCAATGAAAGGGTGGAATACCCGGTTCATCAAATCCATAAAAATTATTGGAGCAATAGTTAATCCAAATGGCATCACTAAAAACTCATAGTGCCCATATCGAGTCCGAAAAGCTATTTTTGAAATATCACTATCCTTCACTTTCAGTTGGTGGTAACCCGATCTCAAATCAATCTTCGAAAATACTGCGGCCCCCTGTAATTGGTCAAACAAGTCATCGATACGAGGTAGAGGGTACTTATTTCTAATGGTCACCTTATTCAACTGCCAATAATCAATACATAATCGCATTATCCCATCTTTCTTTTTCACAAATAACACTGGTGCTCCCCATGGCGAAACACTAGGCCGAATAAAACCTCTACTTATCAGATCTTGTAATTGCACTTTTAATTCTTTCAACTCCGTCGGTGCCATTCTATATGGAGCAAGAGAAATTGTACCAGTACGTGGAATTAATTCAATGGAAAACTCTACTTCCCTAACGGGTGGCAATCTTGGCAATTCCTCTAGGAAGAGATCAAAAAACTCTCTAAACACTGGTATATCTTGAATTTTAACTGTCTCTTTACTAGTATCAACAACATAAGCTAAATACCCTGTACAACCCTTACTCAATAACTTTCTGCTCTTAATTGTTGAGATGAGACAATTAGGGACAACATTCCTTTCCCCTGTAAACTGGAACTTGGGTTCACCAGGCAGATGAAACGTAACATATTTTCGAAAAAAATCAATGGAAGCGTGATACGATGATAACCAATCTATCTCCAATATGATATCAAAATCCCGAATGGCCAACGGTATCAAATCAACATAGAAATCTCGCTCACTCATTCGTAAGACACAATCTTTATAAACATGCTCAACCAGAATCACACTTTCCATTGGGGTAGAAATATATAAGGCACAATTGAGAAATGAACATTGTTTACCGAAATATGAAACAATATGTAATGCCACAAATGAATGCGTAGATCCAAGATCAATGAGTGCATATAAATCTTTATTTGCAATAGAAAGTTTACCTGTAACCACTTCAGGTGTAGCATGGGCATCTTGCAATGTCATCGCAAACACTCTTCATCCTACCTTCGATCCACTTGCTTGTCCTGTACCTCTTCCCTTGGTGGCACTGCCTGAAGAGGATCCTTTATGAGGCCCCACACTACCGACTGAAATTGTTCTTGCTAACATAGGATAATTCTTTCGTAGATGGCCCTTCTGATGGCAGTTAAAACATTCTATATTCTGTAACTTTGGGCAATTTCTCTTTATATGACCCGATGTCCCACAAAAGAAACAAACATTTGAATCTCCTAGCGCTGAAGCTCCTGAACCTCTTCCACTACTAGCCTCACCCCTCTGCGAACCACCTCCCATACCTCTACCATGTTGAATTTTCTGCCCTCCAAGTCTTGAATATTCTGTATCACTACCTTTTTGATAACTTGGATTGAATCTAATTCTCTTTACACCTCATTCTCGATTCCCTCTCGCTTCATTCACGTCCTTTTCTACTAACATGGCTTTATTCACCAAGGCTGAATAATTAACAGTCTCTAAAGCCGATAACCGTGATTTAATAACTAACTCAAGTCCATCGAGAAATCGACTGCACATATCTTCCTCATTCCATATAAACCTCGAAGCAAATCGAGATAAAGCTATAAGTTTAGCTTCGTATTCTCTAACTGTCATACTCCCTTAATTCAACATGAAATATTCTTTCTCCTTTTGTTTTCGATACATTGGAGGAAAATACTTATCATACAATGCTTTAACAAAAGCATCCCATGAGATCACATTCCCACCTCCTAGAGTAATCAACAAATGTTTTGTGGCATCCCACCAGTACTTAACTTCTCCTTTCAGCATATATGTTGCCAATGTCACTCGTTAATTTTCAGGCATCCTCATTACCCTAAAGATAAGTTCAATCTCTTTAACCCAGACTTCTACCTCTGCTGGATCAACTGCTCCTTCGAATGATGGTGGGTTCATCTTAATAAATTTCTCATGTGAAGTACTCCTTTCTTCTCGGTGTATCACCTCCTCAGCCCTAGCCAATGCTTGTGCCTCCAATTGCCTGGTCTGTTGTTCTTCCACATGAGCCATAAATCTAGCTTGTTGCTCTTTCATTAGAGTCATAGCACGTGCCATTTTTTGCATGTCTATCAATTATTCTGGATCGGGTTCTATATTTCCATGAACAGGTTGCTCAACCTCCGCTTCTGCTGCCATATTTAAAGCTTCATCTTATATTCTCACATTAACATTTCCTCCTTCCATACTTTTATATCTGAAATAAATCAAAGATATAACAACATGCATATAAACATATCTTTCCTAACATAATCGTTAGTATCAAATAATATATATTTCTAACATTCACTGCCAAATCTAGACTCTTCTCACTCCAAAACCTCTAAAACCTAGGCTCTGATACCAAAAGCTGACACACCCCAACCCAGTTACTTATAATTAAGTTTGAAAGACAAAGTGATTCAAACCATGATTAATTTAACCAAACCATAAATAAGAGTTTTAATTTCAGAGTCATAATTGTAAATCCATATAACTGAAAACCTTTTTACAACATCAGAGTAGTCATACTTATACAAACTTTCTTGAAAGATAATTTAACTTAATTACATCATTTACATTTAAAAAAATCTTTGTTTCTACCATTCGTGGCTAACCCAACCCAACTTCCTAGATTTGGCAGTGACATCGGGTTACCTGAAAAATGTGAACATAGGAACCGTGAGCAAAATAGCCCAGTGAATGCATCACTACTATACTACTGCATGAATTTAAATGCAATAAATCATGTCCATGTAATTATGTATTAACTTATCCGGCTCATTCATAATGAATAATCAAATTTTTCGAATCATGATTCACATATCCTGTCTAAATAGAAAATTCTCCCCCATTCTTGGTCGAGGAGTAACCCCTTGTCATTAATAGACAAATATCTTCGGGACTTTTACGTAATTTCTACGGATGTTTCTACACTTTTTCTCCTCACTTTTCCTTCCTAAACTTCTACTTTCTCTTTCCTTAAGCCAAACACTCTTCAAACTGAACCTAGGGTTTGTTTTACTGAAGAAATATGTTATAGGGAGAGTTTTAAGTCGGCCAAGGATGCCTCCCTAGCCATCCAATCAGTTTCAAACATTTAGTTTACTAAAAGACAATTTACCACTTAAAGGAAATGGACAGCTTTGCCCTTTGTTCATAAATTCGGTATAACTCCTTACTCGGGCATCCGTTTGATGATCCATTTGTTGTGTTACAACCCTAACTCACGTGTCTACAACTATCTAGTTTTTACCGCAAGTCAATTGTAATGTTATAAGGGTCAAAACTAGTCTCTAACAGGAACATTTCTACCGATAACAACAAAATTTTGTGTTTGTAAATAATTCGACCTTTCATGATTTATTAAAGTAGGATTATAATAAACATAATCACTTAACATTAGATATACTATTAACACATTATTCATATCACATAAGATAAGCATGATTTAAATATAATTTATCATAATTATTTCCGGGTTGTCACATATAGTATCAAAGCAACATTGAAGAAAAATCACTATGACATCACCCCAAATGTACGACACCATACCCAAGGCTATATGAGAGGATGAGTTCCCACTGTCCCAACTCGGTGGATATGTACCTCATCATCTAAGGTCATGGTAAATAGGACCTAAGCATAGCTCATATCAGTGCGTCCAATCAAATATAACATAGTAGGTTACCCACGATCACACACACACACACACACACGGTCTGATTTCATATAAATCAAACAAATAACAATCAATCCTACGCTAGCAAATTACTGAAAAAATCTCTAAAATATTCAATTTCTATATTGTAAATTTTAACTGGTTTCTTAAATCATAACTCGAATGCCTAGGGTTAATTACGTTAGATATTTATCTCTAACTTATGGGGTACTACATATTTTAATTTATCAAGAAGTTATCCAATTATCTATCTAAATACTTCACTTCAACCCAAATCGATTCACCCCAAGGCCGAATCGATTAACCCCCGAATTGAATCAACTCTCCTCTAAGTAAAATCAATTCGCCCCTGGTTGCTTTAAAGGTAGTTCCCAATAATTTAATGGTAGCCTAAACACAACTCAAAACAGCATAAAAGCCTCTATATGCCAACAATAACCCCTTTTCTTTATATATGAACATCATAAAACATATAATAATATTTTCTATACATTGTATTTCACTAACAACATGATTAGTGTTTTAAATCACTAAAAGAATAAATTTAACACTATATTTATGTTCTTCATTTGATTGATGTAATTAGTTTACTAAATCTCATCCATTAATCAAATAAAGTTAGGTCTCTAATAGAATACGACCATTAGAATGAAAATGTAATGTTTTAATGTTCATATAACATAGATTTCTTGTTCAATTTGAGCATCTATCGTCAAAACTACACTATTTTTTCAATAAATTATTTCTCCTTAAATATGTGATTAATCTAATTAAAAATAGGATAAATATGGTTACAAAATAATGTTACAATATATTTACCATCATGCTAACTAAAATTTAATTAAATTTTTAATCAAAATAGACATGCCTCAGATCGATTATACGAATCAAAACCCTAATTCTCCCAATTCTTCAATCCTTGTTGCTCCCTCTTTTTCCTTTGTTGTTAAGGTTGTCTTCTAATTGTTCCACGACGGTTTAAGTTTACATAATTAGGCTATATTAAATACTAATCCCGAAATTTGTATTGGTCATGAAATGGCCTTAACCCAATAGGCCCAAAACATGCTCCAATTGGCCCAATTCATATACTAACCCGGTGGACTTAAATTCCACTCTTTTAACTAAAAAGAACTTCCTGAACGTCCCGAGAACCAAACCAAAAAGAAAACATATTTTAAAAATTAATTATATCATTGAATTAATTTATTAATCGACACGAGTTAATTGAGGTCAAACTTAATTATTTAGTAATTAAGTGCGACTTAGAATTATAAGAACCCACTTCATCATCGGTGGGACTCAGTACTAAGGGAATAATCCAAACAATAAAAATCTTAGAAGCTAGTCCCTGACCATTCCACAACCTCTCATACTATTAAGTCACTTAAAATATCTTTGTATTGAATTAAAGCATGTTCGTCAATTTTAAAGAATGTTTATACGTGTAGCACATAAAAAAATCTCGTAACATAACTACATAAGTCACACACACACACACACACACACACAGACACACACATGCGTGCGCACACACACACACACACACACTAAATGACATATCGCATGTCAAAACAGGTAATTAAATAATGAAATAAAAAATTAGTTAAATGGAAGGAAAATACGGGGTATTATATTCCTCCTCCTTTAAACAAGGAATTTCATCCTTGAAATTTGACTACCATTAACTTGACTTGAAGATCTTAGGATACCTCGCCCCCATGTCACCCTCTTTCTCCCAAGTATAATCATATTCATTTTGGTGTCCCCATTGAACATGGGCTAAAGGGATGACCTACGATCGTAACATATACTCTCACCAAGAAAGAATACATTATGGTCATTCCTCATAACTCGCGTCTCACTTTAATCCCATCAAGGCTGATGTACTGGTATGCTAACTCGTCATTTAAGAAATTCCTTATCATAGACACATGGAATACATTGTGTATATACTGAAGGTGGTCGAGTATGGACAAACGATATGCCATCGGCCCCACCCTATCCAATATCATGAAGAGAAATACATATTGGGGAGCCAACTATCGCATGGACCTAAATATCATAACTCCCTTCACCTGGGAGACCTTCAAAGGTACTTGATCTCAAACCTGAAACTATAATTTTCACTTCCTCCTATATGTGTAGCTCTTTTGCTTGCTCTGGGTAGCCTTTATATGAGTCCTTATGAGCGCCACCTTATCAGAGATGTCTCAAACAAAGTTTGTCCCTAAAAGCCTGCTATCCCCAGTCTTAGGACAATAGATCATAAAATAACATGATCGACCATGAAAGGCCTCGTAGGGTGCCATACAAATAGTTTACCGGCAATGATTATTATAGGAAAACTCCATGACTAAAAAAATGTTGATCCTAACTCCTCTTGAAGTCTAAAATATAAGCACACAACACGTCCTCCAATATCTGATTCAGCCGCTAAGTCTGACCATCTGTCTGAGGGTGAAATTTGGTACTTATGTTCAAAAGAACCCCCATATCCTCCTGAAAATTTCCTATAATCGAGAAACAAAGGTATGGTCCCTGTCCAAAATAATGTCGTGCGTTACACCATGAACATGTATTATCTATGAAATAAAGGTCGGGTGCACTGCTCTGCGGGGATTCTCCATTGAAAAGTTGCAAAGAAAGTGCTGAGGTACCTGCAAGGGACCAAGGATTACATGCTCACATATCGAAAGACTGATCACCTTGAGTTGATTGGTTATTCAGACTCAGATTTTGGAGGATGCCTTGACAGTAGGAAGAGCACTTCGGGTTATGTCTTCCTTATGGCTGGAGGAGTCGTTTCATGAAAAAGTGCTAAGTAAAGTGTCATTGCATCATCTACTATGGAGGCTGAATACGTAGCTTGCTTTGAAGATACAAATCATGGATTATTTATGCGAAACTTTATTTCAGGACTTAGAATTATGGGGTCAATATCTAAGCCGCTAAAAATTTATTGTGATAATGTCGCAGCAGTCTTCTTCTCGAAGAACGATAGGTATACTAAGGCTGCTAAGCATATTGAAATGAAATACCTATCAGTTAAAGAATAAGTTCATAAACAAAAAGTGTCAATTGATCACATTAGTACACGTTATAACATAGAAGATCCTCTTATGAAAGGACTATCTTCGAAGACCTTTATGGAACATGTCAAAGAAATGGGTCTCGATTAGTTAGATTATGATTGTTATTTTGGCTTAGTTGTTTGACACTATTACTTGAATTCAATAAAAGTGTTTTTGATTTCTATTATTTTTGTCCTTTGTGAATGCATGCATATAATTATGAATTATTGATGACAGAAATAGTCCTTATTCAAAAGGACATTATGAGGTCATTATGATACCCAATATTAAAGGCTCAGTTGAATGAAACATTGGTGTTGTGGTATATGGAAGGAACCATGCTCTTGAATAGTATGGAACCGCCATGACTCTCATCCGTGAATCATTTGATTTAGCAATGATATTTATCAATGATTGTGCACCTTCTGATACCTAATCTAATTATACGAAATATTAAGACCAAGTGGGAGACTGTTGGAAATTAATGTTAAGTGACGAAATTAATTATTTAATTTCAATTGTATTAAATTTCGAATTTCCCATTTATGTGGTTTTAATAAATGTTAGATAATTACCTAGGAATGTGATAAATAAAGATATTAAAAGATTTGGGTAAACCTTATCCGTTAGTCACATGATGGTTAGTGGCATTAGTGGGAGACTTGAAAGAGTCCCACCACCATTAGGATTTCGGCCCTCTTCCCCTTATAAATAGAGACCTATATACCATCTAGAGTAATCTCAATACACACTGTTTCTAAGGAGGGAGAGAAAATCCAAAATTCATTTTTCTCATATTCCGGGTTGTTCAAGAATGGAGCATTCAGTTATTTTAATCCGTTCAACAATGATGGACCAAGGTCAGTTTTTAAATCGTAGTTATAAGGAATTTTTGGTTCTGTGATTGCATGAAGATAAACATCCTGGATTCATGTCAAAACTGTTTTATTCATGATGTAACCTTATGATTCATATTCGAATTTATGATTAACAAAACAGTATTATTTAACAGTCTTACGCTGAGAACTAGATATCTATGAGACCATCTCTGGAGTTAGATATTTTGCATGATGGCTTTAGTAGGAGTAACACTCTAGAACATTAAGCAAACTATCACATAATAAGAATGACAAATAAACCTTAAGAAAATAGCACCTTCCCACGATATTCCAACTATCATCCACAAGATTCTCACGGCATATGGTTCTTCGGGAATAATTCCCTCAAACTATATAAAAAATTAAGTAGTCTATTAATCTAATATCATATTGAAAGATTATAAAAAAAATATTATAAATCATATGTTTACCTTTTACCTGAACCCAAACCAAACAATTGTACCGTTTAAATAATTAATATAATCAAATTGAACTATAGTTTGTATATGTTGGCGTTACAATTAATATTTCATAAAAATTATACCTATTTAGTCGTTTATGAATTATATTTATTTATTTGTTTGTTACTTTGTGGGACTTCATACCATATATATTATGTATGAACAATAAACTTAAATGTCATATGTTATTCATTTTTAGCCTAAATTTTCATAGAAACTATACTTGCTCATGTTGGATAATTGAATTTTATTAAAAAGGGAAAAGTGAGAGAATATGTTTCATCTTTTTCGCATAATTAACAAAAATAAACTAATTTTTTGGGTCTTTTTGGAACCTTATAATTAGACACTATTATATATTTTAAAGAAAATTTTATTTAAAACAAATATCATTCTTACCTCTCCGTGTCACTTAGATTAGCGTGTTACACTACAAGAAAAATAGCTATTTATGTCAGTTTAAAAATTAAGGTTATGTCAATTAAAATTTAAATGACATAAATGTTTATATTTATGACAATTTTGATTTAATAGTTAGTTTTTATCTCAGTTATAATAAATTCGCTATAACAAATGAATTATTTATGTCATATTTATTTGGAACTGTGATTTACATTCTTTAGTTTTATCCCTCTGAAAATCCAAAACTGAGATAAGTTAAAAAAGAAGCGCGTATGATCCCGCTGCGCTGAAAAATTGAGCGTAAAAGTGAAAAAAATAAGCGGCTTTTCTCATCTACCACTCCCCAACTCTCAATGATCTCCCCCCATCTTTCGTTCACAATCTACACAACACAGGTGGCTATATAGATCCACACTCCAACACTGGTTTATGTTTTCAATCAAGTTCCAGCGGCGGTGTTGATTTGGGTTTATTTGTCCTCCGCCACTCAAGTCGCATTTTGCCCCAGTCTCTACATACGCATACGCAGGTAACAAATCAAACTAGATATAGTTCATTCGAAAATTTTTATAGGGTTTATATCGGTGAATTTTCTCTAGTAGGTTCTCTATGTATTAGCTAAAGTTTTATGGTTACTTAGGTTTTCAGCAAATCAGATTGTGCGATTTGTTTATGTCCACTTGAGATTGAATTTAAACTAGGGTTTTTTCATTTTGTTGATATTAGTAATGGATATGTCTTGAAGTTCTGATTTTCTTTATCGTAGATCACATGTTTTTTGTTTCTTATATTGCTTTCAAAACATTATTTCATCTTCTGGACTCTCGTTGTCTTAGGTTACGTTTGATGATGTCTGAAATCTGAATTTGAAAAATATGTTTGTTTTTGTTCTGAATATACCTCTAAATCAATGTATTTAGATTGATTTAGATTTTCGATTCAAACTTCAGATGTAACTCAACCTCTTACTCATTTAGAGGGAAATATAGCTGTTAGTCTCTTAATCATTTAAAAAAATAAATAATATTTGGTACCTTTTAAGTATGAATGATTCAGATGCAGACTTTAAAAGGTAAAAACAAACAACACCATATTTAGTGATGTAGTTCTTTATTAAATATGTTGCGTTTCTCATTCTTGCCGTTGTACTTGATATGAACATTTTATTTATGTTTGTGTTTAGGCATTTGTTGATAGCGGAGCCCGATCAACTATAATATCTAAAATCTGTGCTGAACGTTGTGGGTATGGACCATTATCTTTCTAAATGATTATATCTTGCTTTCTAACTTGTGAATACATGTTGTACATGACGTATATGCATTCTAGCATATACTCTTTTATAAATCTACATGGTCAATATAAATCTTATATTGACATTCCATTCCAGAATACGATATTTTAAAAGTCTAAACCACTAATTTACATGATGCTTGGTCCTACCAACATATGCCCTATCGCTTTAATAACTTTAGAGCAAAATTAAGAAGTTAACTGCTGACTAAACGTGTGGTCTGTGTTTGTAGTCTTTGTGCATCCATTTTATGTTTTGGGGGGTGGAACTCATCATAATACCGGAAGTTTAAGAGACACAATATGGGCATATTTTTTGGAATCTTACACTTTGAGATTCGATTCACAATACAATTTGTGATTCATAGCTCAATTGATACCAATCGCGTTTTGAATCTAAAATGATCATGAATCGTAATGAATCCCTCAATACCACTTGATTAAATGGCATTTGAGTCATAGTTATATAGATTCATGAATTACGTACAAAATCTAAAATAAAGATGATCTTAATGAATTTTATAATTATATGGACCAAATAGGGAATCCTGATAAGTTTAGATTTCACTTATGCTTTAGTTTCGATGTAAGTTTTATTACTTTGTTGGCTTTGATAATCACTTTAATATATGGGCTTATATATAAAATAAATATGAATTATAGGATATCAAATAAAAATAGGCCAATTAAAGTGATTAATTTAAGTTTTGGGGCCTTACTAATGTATTATTAAAGTGTGGGTTTTATTGTGTAGAGACAAGCGTAATTTCTATTTTTATGATGGGTTAAAATAGAAATATACGAAATATGAAAAGACACGATTGTGTTATAAATAGGGGTCATGGTCCCCAAATCACACAACACCATTGATCTGGAAGAGCATAAGACCTCAGACTCAGATATTTTAACTTTTTGTCATGGATTCATGTACGCTTTCGCAAAATCAATATTTCTATTTCTTGATAATTCAATATGAATGTTCTTGTTTGTGTGATAGTTTTCACAAAATAGAAATTAATCCATCATGTGGTATCATAGCTATTTTATGTTGAATTGTTGAGAATATATTAGGAAGGTATTGATATTAATTTTCGGCTGCAAATATTTTTTCAAAAAGGTTTAATATTTCAGAAAATTTTTGGATTCAGAAATATTCTCGTTTCATTACGATTCGAAAGATATAAAATTCATGAAATTTGGACTAGCGGTTGATTTTATATAATTTTTTTAAAAAAAATAAGTATAAAGGTTGATTTGATGGTAGTGGAAGGTTAAAGGTTCGACTCTTGGTGTTTCATATTTAAGCCTCTTAACTGATGAAAATTATGAAGGATCTCAAGAGGTTTTGAACCCATGACCTTTCAAATCTGGAGCCAAAGGGGTTTTGAACCCATGACCTTTCTAGTTGAATATTACTTTCATACTTGTAATACTATACAAATTTAAATTCAAATTTTGGTGTATTTATATATATATTTCGAGATAAATTAATTTAAACAATATGTCACCAAAGTGACCTCTTTTGTTAAAAAAAAATAATAATTTTATTTCGAAATATAAAAAGAATTACGTGCATGTAATTTATGTGAATATTAATCGGCCCAAAGGAAGATTATTTTTTAACAAAATTACATGTGCCACTTTAATAATAAGCACGTGATAATTGTTTAGTTTTACATATGAATAATAAATCGGCCCAAAGGAAGAATTATTATTCAATATGTTCTTATTATCAGTGTTTGATTATTATGGCAAGATATCACTTACAAGTTAATATTTTTTCCAAAGATCAAATATTAATAGAGTGTCCGATATCTTAAAATGGGATTTTTCCTTTATTTGAATTTATTTTTTATTTAAGATTTATATGAGCTAGTTTTATTTGTTTATTGTTCTCTGATTCAGCTATCAGTTCTGCTTCCAACATTACTACCAGTATTAATTCTATTCCCATGCTTAATGGCAAAAACTTTAAGTCATGGCAAGAGAACCTTCATATAGTTCTCGGTGTCATGGATCTGGACCTTGCATTAAGGGTTCCGTATCCTTCACCTCTTACAGATAAAAGTTCCTCTTATGACAAAAAGGACTTTGAAAGGTGGAAGAAGTCAAATCGCATGTGTTTGATGATCATAAAGAAGGCCATTCCAAAAGCATTCAGTGGCACAATAACGGAAACGATAAAGACAGCCAAAGAGTTCCTAGAAGAAATTAAGAACAGATTTTCCAAAAATGAAAAGACTCAAACAAGTACACTTTTGGCAAGTCTCGTCTCAATGAAATATAAAGGTAATGGGAACATTAGGGAGTACATTATGGAAATGTCTCATCTCGCTTCAAAGTTAAGAGCACTTAAGCTTGATCTCTCTGAGGATTTGCTTGTGCATTTGTTTCTAATATCTCTTCCCACACAATTGAGTCAATTTAAGGTGAGCTACAACTGCCAAAAGGAGACTTGGTCTCTTAATGAGCTCATTTCACATTGTGTGCAAGGAGAGGAAAGATTGAAGGAAGATAAGACAGAAAGTGCTCATTTGTCTAGTACTTCCAAGGACAAGGGTAAGAAAAGAAAGAAGGATAAAGAAGCTGCAGTGGTTCCATATCCAAAGAAATAATATAAAGAAAAAATTGTTGATGGTTGTTTCTTCTGTGGAGCTGCGGGACATAGGAAGAAGCAATGTACCAACTATCATGCTTGGCGTGTCAAGAAAGGTACACTTCTTAACCTAGTTTGTTCTGAGGTTAATTTGACTTCGGTACCTAAATAAACTTGGTGGATAGATTATGGTGCAACCACTCACATCAGTGTGTCTATGCAGGGTTGACTGAGTTGTCGAAAGCCAAATGATGGTTAAAGATACATTTTTGAATGAGACATTTATCGTACCGTTATTTAGACGATGGCAAGAAGGTTGAAGTTGAAGCAATTGGGATATTTAGGCTATTATTGAAGTCTAGTACTTATTTGGATTTGAATGAGACATTTATCGTACCGTTATTTAGACGGAATTTTGTTTCCATTTCTGTATTGGAAAAATTTGGTTATACTTGTTCCTTTGGAAATAATAAATTTAGTCTTCTTCATAATTCAAATTTGGTTGGTACTGGTTCTTTATCTTATGTAGATAACCTTTATATGCTTGATACTATTGCTTCATATCATGAAACCTTGCAATTAAGTACTCGAGGTATTAAAAGAAAATTAACCAATGAGAATTCTGCATCATTATGGCATAAGAGATTAGGTCGCATCTCCCAAAGGAGAATTGAAATACTTGTGTCAGATGGAATTCTAGATTCCCTTCATTTTTCAAATTTTAAAATTTACAAAAATTACATAAAGGGAAAACAGACAAACATAAGGAGATCTAGTGCTAATAGGGCTACCGACGTCTTAGAACTGATACATACAGATATTTGTGGGCCATTCCCTATGATTTCATGGAACGGTCAACAATATTTTATCACATTCATAGACGATTTTTTACTTTATGGCTACCTTTATCTCATCCATGAAAAGTCCCAATCTCTGGATGTGTTCAAGTCATTCAAGGCTGAAGTTGAAAATCAACTCAGTAAAAGGATTAAAAGCGTCAGATCTGATCGTGGTGGTGAATACTACGGTAGGTATGACGGTTCAGGTGAACAACGCCCAGGACCATTTGCTAAATTCCTAGAGGAGTGCGGTATCGTCCCGCAATACACCATGTCAGGTTCTCCAAGCATGAATGGTATTGTTGAAAGGCCAAACAGAACGCTTAAAGACATGGTAAGGAGTATGATCAGTTACTCTAACTTACCACATTTACTCTGGGGTGAAGCATTAAAGACTGCAGTGTATATCCTTAACAGAGTACCAACTAAAGCAACTGCTAAAACGCCTTTTGAACTTTGGGCAGGCAAGAAACCTAGTCTGAAGCACCTTCATATTTGGGGATGTCCAGCTTAAGAGAGGCCTTATAGGCCACATGAAAAGAAACTGGATTCCAGAACATTTAGTTGCTATTTTGTTGGATACTCTGAAAGATCTAGGGGTTACAAATTTTATGATCATACTACCAAAATAATTTTTGAGACTGGAAATGCCCGGTTCTTTGAGGATGTTGAGTTTGCCGAGGGGGATAAGGTTAAGAATTTTGGTTTTGAAGAGGACTATGTTGATATTCCCACAGCTGTTATTAATATTGATCAGGATCCAATTCCTGACATTGTTCAAGAAGTAGATCCTAATCAAAACAATATCCAAGAATCTCCCATTCTAGAAGAACAAACTCTACCACCTCCAAAACCTATGCCATTAAGGAGATCCACTAGAGAAAGAAGAAGTGCTGTGCCACATGATTACATTGTATTTCTCCAAGAACATGAGTTTAACATTGGTGCGGTGGAAGATGGTTTGATAACCTTCCGTCAAGATATGGAAAGTTCTAAATCTCAAGAGTGGATTGATGCCATGAATGAGGAGATAAAGTCCATGAAGGACACTGACGTTTGGGATCTTGTCCCATTACCTGAAGGTAAAAAACCCATTGATTGCAAATGGATATTTAAAACCAAGAGGGATTCGAAAGGTAATGTGGAGAGATACAAAGCCCGTCTTGTCGCTAAAGGCTTTACACAGAAAAAAAAGGCATCGATTATAAAGAGACTTTCTCTCCGGTTTCATCGAAAGACTCTTTTAGTATAATAATGGCACTTGTGGTGCACTTTGACCTTGAGCTTCATCATATGGATGTTAAGACTGCGTTTCTCAATGGTGACATTGATGAAACAATATATATGGTGCAACCAGAAAAATTTGTGTTGGGAGATACAAACAAAATAGTTTGCATATTAAAGAAATCCATTTATCGGCTTAAGCAAGCTTCTCGTCAATGGTATTACAAGTTTCATCAAGTTGTCATCTTGTTTGGTTTTGAGATGAATCTGGTTGATGATTGTATATACCACAAGTTCAGTGGGAGTAAGCATATTTACTTGATTTTATATGTTGATGACATTTTGCTTGCCACCAATGATATAGGTATGTTGTACGAAACCAAGATATTTCTTTCAAAGAAATTTGAGATGAAAGATCTTGGTAACGCTTCTTTTGTGTTGGGTATACAAATACACTGAGATCGCTCTCAGAGTAAACTTAGTTTATCACAAAAGAGCTATATCGAGAAAGTTCTTAAAAGATTTGGCATGCATGATTGTAAACCAGGTGACACCCATGTAGCTAAAGGAGATAAATTTAGTCTCAGTCAATGTCCCAAGAATGATTGAGATTCGGGAGATGCAAAAGATTCTTTATGCGTCAGCAGTAGGAAGTCTTATGTATGCTCAAGTATGTACGCGTCCGGATATTGCGTACATTGTTGGCATGTTGGGAAGATACTTAAGTAATCCTGGAAAGGATCATTGGATAGCAGCCATGCGAGTCATGAGGTACTTACAGAGAACAAAAGACTACATGCTCACCTATCGAAAGTCAGAACAGTTAGAGATCATCGGATATTCTGACTCCGATTTTGCTGGATGTCAAGATAGCATGAAATCTACTTCAGGTTATATCTACTTACTTGCTGGAGGTGATGTATCGTGGAAGAGTGTTAAGCAGTCTATTATAGCTTCTTCGACCATGGCAGCTGAGTTTGTAACTTGTAATGAGGCGTCCAATCAAGGAATATGGTTGTGAAATTTTGTCACGGGGCTGCGTATTGTGGATGGCATTGAAAGACCACTTAAGTTATTTTGTGACAATAAATCAACAGTACTGTATTTCAACAACAACAGGAGTTCTACGAAGTCAAAGTTTATTGACATTAAGTTCCTAGTTGTAAAAGAAAGAGTTCAGAGTGGACTTATATCTATAGAGCACATTGGAACAAACTCCATGATTGCGGATCCGCTGACTAAGGGATTACCACCCAAGGTCTTTCATGAGCACACTGCTCATATGGGTGTAATTTCTTTTCAGGATATGTCAGTTTAGTGGGAGTTTGTATTTTATATGCTTTCATAGACATATTTGATTTAATGGATATTGTATGGTTATTTACTGCAGTAAAGTATTAAGTTTATATTCACTCTGACTTTATATGGTTTGAGCTCACTAAGGTTTAAGGAGGACCAGTTGGAAATAGGCATGTTAAGATCACATTGCATGAAATTTCCATGCTACACATCCACACTTGATATTTATCATTAGTTGCATTGATATATGTGATCATTGATGGGTCTACTTACGAAATATGTAATGACGATCGCTTTGATTCTATATTGGTGCAATTAATGGACAAGATTGTTAAGATACATAAAGTTTTGATAGCTAAAACTCATGAGCTCATAAAGTATAATTCAAATTTATAAAGTTACATATATATATATATAGCCCAAGTGGGAGATTGTTAAAGTAAAATTTAATATATGGGTTTATATATAAAATAAATATGAATTATAGGCTATCAAATAAAAGTAGGCCAATTAAAGTAATTAATTTAAGTTTTGGGGCCTTACTAATGTATTATTAAAGTGTGGGTTTTATTGTGTAGAGACAAGCGTAATTTTTATTTTTATGATGGGTTAAAATAAAAATATACGAAATATGAAAATACACGATTGTGTTATAAATAGGGGTCATGGTCCCCAGATCACACAACACCAATCTTCTGATTCTCATTGTCAGAGAGCAATTTAGAGAGAAAATAAAAGTGTTGATCTGGAAGAGCATAAGACCTCAGACTCAGATATTTTAACTTTCTGTTATGGATTCAGGTACGCTTCCGCAAAATCAATATTTCTATTTCTTGATAATTCAATATGAATGTTCTTATTTGTGTGATAATTTTCACAAAATGAAAATTAATCCATCATAGCGCACAAACGTTCTTGTTGCGGAGTTTCACATGTGGGTGAACAATTGATATGCCAAATGTTTTGAAATTATCGGCTTTTTTTTTAAACAATATAGTCCTATTATATTTTGGTTTGTCTCGTCAATATGTCACGATACTTAAAAATGGTGTAAACAAAGAAAGCCAAATATGTGGAAAGAAGTTAGACAATGAAGGACGTCATGCCATTCAACTGTTTTGAATACAGTCATGAAAAGGGTTTTATTGTTATTGACATTAATCTTAAGATAATCAAGAATAGGTAACTGCGATACAGAAATGGAAGCGCGCAGCTATTATCAAACCAAGTTTCCTCAAAGTGGCCAGAAAACAACGAAACACTACCATTTGGTTACAAAAAATGCACCATTCCACAATTGTATATATCATTTAGGCCAGACTAGCCTCACACTGCATTTTATATATATGAAAATAATGTCCCACAAAACATAGGAAAAGTCTGTTTGGGGTCAATAGAAGCAAGATTCTCTTAGCCATTTTGGGTGAAGTGATATTTTATATGGCCTTTTACGAGACAAATGGAAGTGGCCGCATCTTAATTATGTAGGTGAAGAACAACAAAATATTCCCCATAACTTTTTCACTAAGTCGATCCGCATTTTAAGAGTGCGGATAGAACATATGTCATTTGACGGTGAGCTCAGAAAAAGTGAGAGAGTACTTATAATTTAACCGATAATTTCGAGGCTCACTGCCAGGGAACACATATTCGGTTCACACTCTTAAAATGCGGACTGATCGGCACAAGAGCAGTATTGTATTAAAAATAATCAAAAGACAAATAGTATCACAAACCTCTCTTCCTCTCACCTAAAAAAACGTGCGTTTTTTCTTAGTATTTATACTTTAGTTTGCATATATTCAGACACATTTTAAGATATGTACCATTTTAATATTTTAAATAGTCTTGTTATTGTTAAAAATGTTAAAATAGATTAAAAATGGCCTAAACGTCTTTTCAAGTGTTTTTACGCCTAAGACCCCCCTAGGGTTCTAAGGCATAAGGCTTGACCTCCACGCCTCGATCACGCTCACATTGCTATATATATATACATAAACTCTCATGTAAGGACTTCTTATGGTGCAACCCCAGTACATACCATTTTTTTAAAATAGTAAAAAAATGAATTTTTTTATGAAACTTCATGGATATGATCTTCTCACTATCGAGATCATATCCATGAAGTTTCATAAAAAAATTCTATAAAAAAGTGAGTGAGATGATTGTCAACATTTCAACGGTCAAAAATGCATATTTATACTATTTTTTTACATATTACATCATCTCAACGGGGCTTTTTTTATTGAACTTTTTAATGTAAATAATTGGAAATGATCTTCTCACCGTGGAGATCATATTCATGAAGTTTCTTTAAAAAATTTATTTTTTTACAATTTTAAAAAAATGGTATGTACCGGGGGGGTGCACCATAAGGAATCCTTACAGGAGGGGACATATATATATATATATAAAATAAGTTACAATGGTGTTTTTACTATTCATAAGTTTGGGAGAAACTTCATGGTTCAGATCGAAGCCAACAAGGCAACAATCCAATGGTTGAGATTAAAATATCCCTTTTATCATTTTTGCCCCTTACATATTTGAGTTCCCCCTCTTTCTTAACCTTCATTTCCTTTCCTCCTTTTACCCAAAATTCAAATACATGGATAAAATTAGAAATTAACACTATAAAAGTTTTACACACTACCGAGAGTACATTCACCGTCTCTATCAAGCGCGGGAATAAGAAATCCACCTCTCTCTCTCTCTCTCCATTTGTTCTTCACCGCTCTCCATTTCGTTCTTCGCTGAGTACACTCCTCTCTCTTTTGTTCAGCAAGTAACGGTTTTAGGTTTATCAATGGGTGTTTGTCAATAGGTTTTATCATTGGGGTTTATCAATAGGTTTACATTTGTGTTTTTTTATGCACACACACGAAAAAAATACTCTGTTACAATGCGTTTATCAATGTTACAGCAAACACTCTCATCAATGGGTTACGGGTATCGATTTTATATTAATAGTTTTATGGGTAATGATTTTATTGGCCGAAATATTTTAAAAGTGCACAAAAAAAAATACTCTGTTACAATGGGTTTATCAATGTTACAGCAAACACTCTTCAGAATGTCTAAATGGGTTTACACTCTTTAGTATATATTGTGTTTGCAAAAACTCTGTTTCAATGGTTGCATTTCTGGAATTTTATTTGATTACTATAATGTTCCTCTAATGTTTTATGGGTTTATTACTCGTTGGAGTATTACTCTAATGTTCCTATAATATTTTATGGGTTTATTACTCTTTGGAATGTTAGTATTCATTTGTGTTGCATTCGATCAACAACAAACACTATGTTTGCAAGCTCTATAAACATTTGTGTTGCATTCGATTTTGATTTCTTATCGGTTTATGAGAGTTTCAATGGTTGCATTTCTGGGAGTTGGAATGGGATTTCTTATTTGATTGAATATCTTATGTAAAACATGTATATTGCCGATTCGTATAATGTTTCTAATATTTTATGCGTTTATTACTCTTTGGAATGTTAGTATTCATTTGTGTTACATTCGGTATAACAATCACTATGTTTGCAAGCTCTATAAGCATTTATTGTGAAGAATGTATGACGATTCATTATTACTTTTTATTAGGAAGAATGTATGACGATTCATTAGTAATTTTTATTAAGAAAGGTTTCATTTGGTATGGTGTGTTTTAGTCACATTTAATAATTACTTCTCATTTTTTCATTTTGTAGTTGACTTCTTTATTTACATGGAGAACGTTAGCGTAAATTTATGCCAATTCTAAATTGTATCGTTTTTATTGTATTTCGGGATATATATTCAAAGTGGGATTTATCTAAAGAATGTATGTCGTTTAATTAGTAGTTTTTATTGTGAAGAATGTATGACGATTTATTAGTACTTTTTATTGCGAAGAATGTATGACGATTCATTAGTACTTTTTATTAAGAAAGTTTTCATTTTATATAGTTCATATTGTGTTTTAGTCACATTTAATAATTACTTCTCATTTTTTCATTTTGTAGTTGACGTCTTTGTTCACATGGGGAACGTTACCGTATTTGGAAATGTATGTGTAACAACCCACCCTTTTGGAGATAATTAAATTCCATAATTAAGTAGGAATTGGCAATTTAGAGAATTTCTCGAAATAGTAATTTTTGGTATTTTTGAGGATTTAATGATTTTGATGGGTGATGTAATTATTTTTAGGATAATATAGGTCGAAGTATTTTAATTACATGTCACCGTGGAGTAAAGTGACAAAAAGGTCAGATTTTGATTAGAAAGCCCACATTAAGTATTATGGGGTAGAATAGTGATTTGCTGTCAAGTACCTCGGATGGAAATTTCGACTGCGCCGTGAGTCTCGAAATGTCCGAGATAGTCGGAAAAGAGTGTCCGATTGTCGAAATTGAGTTTCGGGGAATTTTAGAGATAAAAGTAACTCGTAATTAGGTAAACGAGTTGTTTTGGGGTTTTAAGGGTTAAAACCCTTTTCTTCCTATATAAAGAGGGAGAGAGGGAAAGAAAAGAGAAAGAGAAGAGAGAGAGAGGAGGAGAGAAATGGAGATCTCGGGCGAAACTCCGCCGGATTCGACTCGAGGTCGTCGGATTATATCCACGAGGCAAGTGTTTACTTTCTTTATTTACTTTCTGCATAAATCTCATACCGTAGTTTGGTATTAACAAACCCTAGAGATTTTGGGTTGGGTTTTCGTGGATAAAACGGGTTTTCGGGAGTTAAAACGAATAAACTCCTAAAATTTTCTAATTGGAGAAACATAGAAATTAATTGAAATTAATTGGTGGTTTTGGGTTCTAGGATGTTTATAACCCTTAATATGTGTGTATTTGTAGTTGGTTGAGGTTGTAGGACGTTGGGTGAGGCGACAAAAGCTCGGGAGAAGCTTTAATGGCCGAAATTATCTCGTAGAAGACGATGAATAGTATAGGCAGCGTGCTTACCGAATCGATTTGGCCTAGAGGCGAATCGATTCGGCTCTTAGTCAAATAAAATTTTTAGATCTCTTCGACGTGGTCGCGTGCGCGCCGACCGCGTATTTTTCTGATTTTTTTGGGATTTATAATGATTTTCCTACGAAAAGCTGTCCGAGATCGAAATCGTTAGTCAGAAATTAAGGTTAGAATTAATTGGAGATAAGTATTAGGGGTTCTCAAAAAAGAGGGTTATGACCTCTAAAGGACCTGAGGAGATATGAAAACCTTGGGTTCGTCGGAATAAATCCGAGTTACAAATTAAATGGTGATTAAATTAAATTTTGGGTCTTTGGGTTATATATAAAATCCTAGGCAAATTTGGGATTTTCGGACAAACCGAATCGATTAGGACAAGACGAATCGATTCGGTAAGAGACAGTTTGAAAGTAGAACCATTTCGAATCGATTCGGATAGGCCGCATCGATTCGGTACCCTGCGAATCGATTCGGACAGGCCGAATCGATTCGGTACTGGCAGACTTTTGAGGTTTTCTCCTTTTAAAGTTTAGGGAGATTTAAACTATGGTTTTGGACATTATTATCGGGGATTCTAGATATGATATTAGGACTCCTAGATAATGGTATTGAGGGTGAATAAACCCCGAGATGAAAGAAGGAACCTCGAATTAATTTAGTGTACGATCTAGGGTATGGATTTAATGAATGCTTGGGAATACTTTGGGTTTAGTATCATGCGAATATGAATGCATGATTATGATTCCTTGAGAGAATATTTGGGATTATTGGTCATCGATAGATGGTTTGGCAAATATGGCCATTTTTATATATTCAGGGAGTAATATATGGTGTATGTATACTATGTGATTCAAGTATATATATAATTTGAGATAAATGATTTTGAAAATAAAATATGAATGTTTTCAAAATGGAAAAAGAAAATGATTTTCATAAATGATAAATTTATGGTTACACACCTCCCTAAATCGCTATCATAAGGGAAGTTGCGTGCGTATGGTGATGCCCCCTAGCTAATGAATGCAGGGTGGATATAGTCCTATAGGCCATATGAGCGATTATTGTTACTGCGCTGGTTAGGAGATTCTAGGTGTGGCCTTGACTTTCCCGCAGGCATATGGCCGCTTCCCGACGTTGGTAGGTTCCCAGGCTATCTTATTTGATAGACCCTGGAAGATGATAGCCATTTAGGGGTGCGTCCAGTGGGGAAACCCGGAGGGGCGGTCTTAGTTTTATTAAAGCAATTTATGATAATAAATTGGCTTTAATTTACATTTCCTGGATATAAGAAGGGAAATGGGATAAAGGTTTTGGCTTCAGTAACACTCCCGGATGGAAGAAGGGATGTGGAAGTAGGTGATTTGATCAAAGAATTTTTATGATAATGAAAATGGCTTTGAATACATTTCCTGAGTATAAAAAGGGAAATGGGATGATATAAAACGGAAAAGCATTTTTATGATAATAAAACTGGCTTTTAAAAGTATATGATTTGTTAAAGCAATTCATGATAATCAATTGGCTTTTATATTTACATTTCCTTGATATAAGAAAGGAAATGGGAAGTTTTGAGAAAAATGAAAGTATTGATAAATACTTGATATATGAACCCTCAGTCCGGGAGATAGATCCGGATGTTTATGGTAAAATGTATATATATATATGGATGAATCGAGTACCGAGGGTCTAATGGATCGCGATGATCGACCGTGCTGCATAGTAGTGTATCGGGGGGGTTCCTTGTTTGGATTTCGCTTTGCGAGACACCCCACGCACGAATATGGAAAGGTGTTGAGACTGGGGAGAAGTTTAATCCTTAGTGCTCTAATATTACTAATTCTTATGGTATATATATTTATATATATCTTTCTGTACTGAGGAACTGGAGGATCTCGATGATCGACCGTGACGCTTAGTAATGTATTGGGGGGTTCCTTATTTGGATTTCACTTTGCGAGACACCCCACGCACGAACATGGCATAGCATTGAGACTGGGGTGAAGTTTAGCCCTTAGTACTTACTTGGACTATCTAGGGTTGATAGTATTTGGGTGATTAGACTAGTTTAGCAGGGTAGTTTGACTAGGATGTTTAGAGGGATGCACTAGGAGTGCACTATTAGTGGAGAGGTGAGGGGCATCTCATGGGAGTGCGATACCAAACTTAATATGAGATAAAACCTTTTTTCTAAAAATAAGGCATTTATGCACTTGCTAAATATTTTCAAAACTAGGGCTCTGACCCGTTTATCTACTTTTCCTTTCTTCTTTTATATATATATATATATATATATATATATATATATATATATAGGTGTCCAGACACAGGGACGCCTGGATGATACATCTTTTGAGTCAGATGTCTGCTGCAGCAGTTGTGGATGCGTGCAGGATTCTCGGTAGACGCTTATATCCTTGTAATCTAGATAGGAAGTACTATATACACATTCGGTCCAATGGTCCAATTTCATTTATTTATTCTTTGAGTACAGCATTTGATATGGTTGTATATTTTGACCGAGTGTTCGGTTATTTTATTAAATTTCAGTTTCATTTTCGCAAAACTGTGTGTATGTTTTATTTACAGTTGTTAAAAAGAGTAGTGAAGTTAAAATTTTGACACCGACCTAATAGGTTATTAGTAATTAAATGGATTTTCGACAGTGATGCTAAGAATGATCCATATGAGACTCCTGTTTTAATTTAATATTGGAGTGATTGCCTGGTATCTTATTAGGCGGGTGTCACAGATGGTATCAGAGCATCAGGTTCTAGTGTCCTTAGGAATCTGTGCGGACGTACTACGCTTTCAGTGTTGCTCTCATTTGTTATAGAGCCTCAGGATTAGGATTGTTGATTTCTCTTGTGAGATTTCGTTCTCCTGCCATGTTAGAAGATTATAGTAATCTTTTACGCGCTCGTTTGAGAATCGTGTGCGGGCTTGGATGGCAGCAGGAGGTGGGGCTTAGCTAGAGCAGCTGGTAGAAGGTTGGGATGAGGACCTTAGTAGAGGTCACTCTCCTTATGGTAATTGTTAAGGATTTTGGCGGCGACTACTAAAGAATGGTGGTTAGGAGTACCGCAGTACCGCTGAAGTATAGAGTGGTACTAAAATCGAATTCCTCATTGAAATTGAGGGTTCGAAAGGGATCTTACGGATAGTTTTAACCGTGAGTCCCCACGATTTAGTCGGAATGCGAAGGATGTTGTTATGGGTTCTACCTCAATCGAGGAGGTATATTTGGCGTGGCTAGATAAAGTCGCAGTGTTCGTTAGCCCTAGACTCATGTGTGTATTTTGAGTTTTGTGGCGGTCTCGATAACATTATATAATGTATGTCTATGTGTTTTCCGCGATAGCGGAATTTTATTTTCCTTCATTCGCCATAAAGGCGGGTGTTGATATATATTATATATATATATATATATATATATATCTGGTTTGGGATGCTCGTTTTATGTGTCTATACGAGTATTGTGATATGGTGAGCATATAATGTTATTGGTTGTTCGAAGCGATAGCAGGCTATTGATGGCAAGACTATCGTGTCCATGGTTCCTTGAGGGAACAGGTTATTGTTGCGATTTCTCACCTGGATACAGGTTGAGTTCGCCTTTATTATTATGGGTAGATGGAACTTCGATGAGCAGAGGTTTCATTATCGTGATTTATGTATATAGCGGCCTTATTTATATGATTTAAGGCCGCATGATTATTGTGAGCTGTAGGATTAAGCTCATTATTGTTTGCGCAAAGACTTAAAAATTAGTGCGAGCGCTGGGTGGTGTGACTCTTAGTTAGATATAGGAGTTCATACCACCTTTTTGTTAGAATTGGGGATAAGGTTATCCCGGTTGCATATTTGAAATAACGGACCTCCATGACCGACGAAGTTAAGGGTTAATGTGTGGAGGGGTTCCTTGTTTGGATTTCGCTTTGCGAGATGCTCCACACATGACTCTTAACGGCGTCGGGAGAAGAGAGACGTTATAGGATGCAAGGATGTGGGTTTTGTTAATAAGTCTTATAGTGTGGATGAACCACTATAGACTATGAGCCATCTAATGATGGTATGCTTATGGGAATATTGTGCTATAGAAAAGCACTAAAGTAGTCCTCTCGCCACAAGTAAGTGGGTGGAGCAGGACTTAGAGAAATTGATTTGAGGATTATGGACAGGCCTTAATGAAAAAGTCAAATTTTGAGAAGGTATATTTTGGGTATTATGTACGTAGTGCTCTTACAGAGATTGGGCACTTCGATTAGTTAGGTTTCCTTTCGTATGGGCGGAAGGATAGAATAGTAGAAATATGTTCGTAGGTTATCTTAGTAGGATTTAGGACACCCCGTTGGTGTGCCTTAGGCCATTATATCTTGATGACTGATAACGCGAAGGAGTAGTGTAACGGGAGGGTTCTTTGTTTGGATTTCGCCTTGGCGAGACATCCCACGCATGAAACCGAGCAAATGTCAGAAGTTGAGAGAGGCCTTGGGCACTAGGGATATACTTAGGATTATACTAGCTTCGCGTAGGTAGGACGTAGCATAGACCGTAGTAGTGTTAGGATGTAAGTTTAGTAGAGTTAGTGGCGTCGAGGTTAGTAGAATTGAATTTTACGGGTTGGGAGGACCCATATGTGAGTATTACACCGAGTAAAGGAGACTCTTATTGGGAGAGAGTGTTACATGTCAGACGTTCACGATGGATGTGCAGATGTGCACAGATTAGAAATGTGTATGGGAACCTTAACAAGTTGGTTTATATACCGCCAGAAATAGAAGGGGAGTAGTATATAAATTTGAAGTTTATGCCGTGAGGAACTAGTAATGATGAGTGCTATGTGACGCTATTGGAGTCACTTTACGATCGTGGTAGTCGTATGGTATATGGTTGGGAGCCATTGGGTTAGTATCGTTGCCTTTGAGGTATTAGGATTTGGAGTGATCCTAGGATTTGTGGTATAGGTCGTATTTAAATTTCAAGGACGAAATTCCGTTGTAAGGAGGGGAGTATGTAACAACCCACCCTTTTGGAGATAATTAAATTCCATAATTAAGTAGGAATTGGCAATTTAGAGAATTTCTCGAAATAGTAATTTTTGGGATTTTTGAGGATTTAATGATTTTGATGGGTGATGTAATTATTTTTAGGATAATATAGGTCGAAGTATTTTAATTACATGTCGCCGTGGAGTAAAGTGACAAAAAGGTCAGATTTTGATTAGAAAGCCCGCATTAAGTATTATGGGGTAGAATAGTGATTTGCGGTCAAGTACCTCGGATGGAAATTTTGACTGTGCCGTGAGTCTCGAAATGTCCGAGATAGTCGGAAAAGAGTGTCCGATTGTCGAAATTGAGTTTCGGGGAATTTTAGAGGTAAAAGTGACTCGTAATTAGGTAAATGAGTTGTTTTGGGGTTTTAAGGGTTAAAACCCTTTTCTTCCTATATAAAGAGGGAGAGAGGGAAAGAAAAGAGAAAGAGAAGAAAGGAAAGAGAGAAGATAGAGAGAGGAGGAGAGAAAAAAGGAAAGAAATGGAGATATCGGGCGAAACTCCGCCGGATTCGACTCGAGGTCGTCGGATTATATCCACGAGGCAAGTGTTTACTTCTTTATTTACTTTCTGCATAAATTTTATACCGTAGTTTGGTATTAACAAACCCTAAAGATTTTGGGTTGGGTTTTCGTGGATAAAACGGGTTTTCGGGAATTAAAACGAATAAACCCCTAAAATTTTCTAATTGGAGAAACATAGAAATTAATTGAAATTAATTGGTGGTTTTGGGTTCTAAGATGTTTAGAACCCTTAATATATGTGTATTTGTAGTTGGTTGAGGTTGTAGGACATTGGGTGAGGCGACAAAAGCTCGGGAGAAGCTTTAATGGTCGAAATTATCTCGTAGAAGACGATGAATAGTATAGGCAGCGTGCTTACCGAATCGATTCGGCTCTTGGTCAAATAAAATTTTTAGATCTCTTCGACGCGGTTGCGTTGGCGCCGACCGCGTATTTTTCTGATTTTTTTGGGATTTATAATGATTTTCCTACGAAAAGTTGTCCGAGATCGAAATCGTTAGTCCGAAATTAAGGTTAGAATTAATTGGAGATAAGTATTAGGGGTTCTCAAAAAAGAGGGTTAGGACCTCTAAAGGACCTGAGGAGATATGAAAACCTTGGGTTCGTCGGAATAAATCCGAGTTACAAATTAAATGGTGATTAAATTAAATTTTGGGTCTTTGGGTTATATATAAAACCCAAGGCAAATTTGGGATTTTCGGATAAGCCGAATCGATTAGGACAAGCCGAATCGATTCGGTAAGAGACAGTTTTAAAGTAGAACCATTTCGAATCGATTCGGTACCCTACGAATCGATTCGGACAGGTCGAATTGATTCGGTACTGGCAGACTTTTGAGGTTTTCCCCTTTTAAAGTTTAGGGACATATAAACTATGGTTTTGGAGATTATTATCGGGGATTCTAGATATGATATTAGGACTCCTAGATAATGAAATTCTGTTACTAAAGCCGTTTATTAAAAATAAACTATTTAATTAACTCTGAGATGTTTTTTGAGGAAACTCTATTCTTGAAAAAACAAAAATATTTGAACACAAGATGTGTTTAACAAAACAGTATGTACGAGATCTATTCAAGATTTGAATAACAGGTTTATTAAACAGTTTTAAAACACGCTTTTAAACCCAGCACAACCAAGAATGAGATGCGAAGATGTAGGAAGATTAAGTGCAAGATTTTTACGTGGTAAAACCTCACCAATTGAGGAAACATCCACGACTCCCTCTATAGAGTAAAACAAAAATCCACTATAAACAAATTTAGTAGTTACAAACTATATAACAAACATGCATACAACTCAGACCCATATAAGTTTAGGAATGTACCCTGTGGAGTCCTTATAACTTCTCTGCAGTTCTGATTGTTGATGTTGTCCTCTCAGTTTGTTAACTCCAACTTGTTTAAGCTCTTTACGTCGACTCTTTTTTTTTCAAGAACTTATTACCAACACTTTTCGTCTTGTAGTGTGAAAGTGTTTGTGGAGGTGCTCTCTAACACATGAATGCACACACTCACACTTATTAAGTACAAACAGTCCTAGAAAATTACATATAAGTCTATATGCTGTGATTTTTCTTTTTCTCTCTTCTCACAAAACTTTGAACCTATTTGACCTTTAAATCAATCCCAGAATCCACGGATATCTCGCTTACAAAACAGCCAAGATCTTAATCAATCTCTGTTTTGAAAATATTTTCGAGATTGAAAACCTCCAAGTGTGATTCCAAACTAGGTTAACGGTTTAGTTTTAAGAGAACTAGAAACATAAAACATTTTTGTTGATTTCAAAGTTAAAAACATTTACAGAAAATGAATCAACAAAATATTTCTCAAGCTGAGAAACAAACATGCAAACTAAGTGTAATATATCATGAAAAACTCAGATCTGAAAATTTCTATATACAAGAACTACAGATCTAAGAAAATGATTAAGTTGGAAACAAGATCCAAAGAAGAAGAGGTTACAACAACAAACCAACTCTCAAATCATCTCTCAAAAACACTCAAACACTCATGGATGTGTTTGGTAAAGTATAGAGGTTTGAAGGTTTCTTTTTGGTTTGCACTGTGTAGACGATTTAGGGTTAGGGTTAGGGTTTCTAACTCTTTATCTCGCTTCTGGTTTCTCTCTTCTCTCACAACTTTCTCTTCTCTCTCTACTCTCTCTTCTTTTCTCTCAAATGAAGAAAATGGCAAAAGTCCTCGAAGGCTGAGAGTATGAGCCTTTTTATAAGAGGCTGGGAAGGTTCGAGAATAAGGATTGAAACCAAGGGTCCGGATTTAGTCAAGTTCGATTGACTTAGATCCAAGGGCATACGATATGCGGTGATTAAAGCTCTCCTGATTGGTTCAAAAGGGATCACAGGGATTATGATGGAAGACATGCAGAACGTTGATAAGAATGATCCAAGGGATGAAAATGATCACTCGATTTGTCTCAGCAAGGAAACACACTTCTCACCAATAAGAAGCTAACACATGTTGGCATATGAGACGATATAAAACGCACGTATAAAATAATTACAAAGTAAACCCTGAAGTCTCTACCGCTTTTGGTTTCTACCCAAACCAACTTTGAGACAATTAAACCAACATTCTAAAATAGCAGATTTACCCCATAACTTTTTAAAAGCAAGTTTTATTAATAAAACCTTATTTTTAAAATGTTTTTAAAAAATCCCAAAAAATATTTAAAAACAATATTGGGGATTTAAACACACACAACATATGTACACACGCTAATATGCAATATGACATGAAAATGATACATTCTACTGTGTGCGAGTGTTGGTAATTAGGTCTAGGTCCCTTCAATCAAAGATGAAATAGAAATGCAAGCTCTGAGGTTCTTTGGATTCTAAGTTAAACATAATGTTGTCACTATTTCCAAACTAGATGAACACTTATACAGTACAGACTCAAGTGAGTCAAGAGTATAAGGTGCTTCAATCTCCCCCTTTGGAAATATGAGACAAAATCTCCTTTGAGTCAACTAGGACTCGTAGGGCAACAAAAAATAAGAGAAACCTATTCTTGTAAAGATTCTATCTACCCAAATCCTAGAGAACAAAAGTACATAACTCAACTATTTACAATTGAATACCCTATAACATCTGTTGAGAAAAACTGTACAAACACCTATAATGAATCACTAGGATCAAGTTGTTTAGCATATGTAAAGAATTATTAGAGACTCAAATTTCTCCCCCATTTTGTCTCAAATGGACAAAGGGAAAAACTTGGATAAGCAGCAAATGTATTACTCAGCACAAACCATACCAATAGATTTACGCAAGGAAATGAATCTATTATAATCTAGAGGTTTGGTGAAAATATATGCGAGTTGCAAATCAGTAGGAAGATAATTGATTTCTAATTCCTTAGTTTCAACCAATTCGCGTACAAAGTGATGCCTAATTTTTATGTGCTTTGTTCGCGAGTGATGAACAGGTTTTTTAGAAATATTAATCGCACTTTGATTATCACAATAGAGATGAAATTGGTTTTCTTGAAGACCATAATCACTTATCATTTGTTTAAGCCACAGTAATTGAGCACAACAGCTGCCAGCGGTTATGTATTCAGATTCGGCTGTCGAGAGTGATGTGCAGTTTTGCTTCTTACTACTCCATCCTACCAAGCTATTACCTATATAATAACATGCTCCAGATGTGCTTTTACTATCATCAGTACACCCAGCCCAGTCAACATCAGTGTACCCAATTATAGTGCTTGGTGTGTCATTAGTGTACCAAAGTCCTAGATTCAGAGTGCCTTTTACATATTTAATGATACGTTTAACATCATTCTAATGGCTCTCTTTAGGGTTATTTTGATAACGAGCATATACACACACAGCATACATAATATCAGGACGCGAGGCAGTAAGATATAGTAAGGTTCCTATCATACTACGGTATAGAGTAGGATCTACGGATTTTCCATTTTCATCTTTAGAAAGTTTAAACGTAGTACTCATGGGAGTTTTAGCATTTTTAGCACTCTCGAGGCCAAATTTCTTTACTATCTCTAAAGCGTACTTAGATTGCGATACAAATAATCCTTCTGAATTTTGTTTGACTTGAAGACCTAAGAAGAATTGTAACTCCCCCATAAGGAACATTTGAAATTCCTTATGCATAGTTTCAGAGAAGGATTTTACTTCTGAGGGAGAAGTTGATCCAACGATAATATCGTTAACATAAACTTGAGCAATAATCATGTGTTTGACAAAAAGAGTTTGATCATTTCCACCTCTTTTGAAACCTTTATCTAAGAGGAAACTGGAAAGACGCTCATACCAAGCTCTAGGTGCTTGTTTAAGGCCATACAGAGCCTTTTTAAGACTAAATACATGATTTGGATATTGAGGGTCAATGAACCCTTTAGGTTGTTCTACATAGGTCTCTTCACTCAAAATTCCATTAAGGAATGCAGATTTGACATCCATTTGGTAAAGTGTTAAATGCATGTGGCAAGCTATAGCAAAGAGCATACGAACAGATTCTAACCGAGTAACAGGAGCAAAGGTCTCGTTAAAATCTATTCCTTCAATTTGAGAGTATCCTTGAGCAACTAATCTAGCTTTATTTCTAATTATTATCCCATTTTCATCAGTCTTATTTTTAAAAATCCAACGTGTGCCAATAACCTTTTTGTGATCAGGACGAGGAACAAGATACCAAACATCCTGAATGACAAATTGAAGAAGTTCTTCCTGCATAGCAAAAATTCAGTGAGAGTCATTCAATTCCTCATTTACATTCTTTGGTTCCACAAGGGAAACAAAACATGCATAATGTGCATAGTTTCTTAGTTGGGATCTTGTACGCACTGGCTCACTAGGGTTACCAACTACGTTATTTTTGGGATGATCCTTAGTAACCCAGTTAGGTACTTCAGGTGTCTCAATTGGTAATAAATCATCTATTTCAGGAGAGTTATTTTCTAAAATGTTTGTAGGCTCTTCCTCAATAGTTGATTCACCAGTCTTACTCTCTACAGTAGTGTCACTCACAATTACATTTATGGATTCCATCAAGGTTTTAGTGCGAAGATTATACGCTCGATAGGCTCTACTGTTAGGTGAGTATCCTAAAAATATAGCTTTATCTCCCCTACTCTCAAATTTGGATAAGTGTTCCCTATCTTTGCATACATAACAAGTGCTACCAAAAGTTCTAAGGTACTTAAGATTGGGCTTTTTCCTGTACCAAAGTTCGTAAGGGGTTTGTTTTGAATTCTTTCTAAGATAGGCCCTATTTATGATGTGACATGCAGTACGAATAGATTCTACCCAAAAGTATTTAGGTAAATTCTTGGCATATAACATAAAACGTGCCATCTCTTGAAGGGTACGATTCTTTCTTTTGGCAATTCCATTTTGTTGAGGAGTCTTAGGAGCACTGAATTTATGTTTGTAACCATTATAATCACAGTATTCAATAATACCCGTGTCTTTGAATTCTCCACCTCTATCACTACGGATCCTATTTACTTGAGTGTCCTTTTCATTTTCAATCCAAAGAAGTATTTTTAAGAAAGTTTGAAAAGTGTCAGACTTTTGTGTTAAAAAGGCTACCCAAGTAAATCTGGTGAAATCATCAACCATAACTAAAATATAACTGTGTCCACAAAGACTAAAAGTTTCGGAGGGACCCATTAGGTCCATATGGATGAGCTCCAAGGGATTAGAGGTAAGAACATCATTAACTTTCTTATGAGGTGCCTTAACAATTTTACCTTCCTGACAAGAACCACAGACAATATTAGGAATGGGTTTGATTTTAGGAACTCCTCTAACTATTTCTTGAGAGGTCAGTCTACTAAGGTTATCGTAATTTATATGACCCACTCTGTTATGCCATATCTCGTTGTCATCCATTCTGGCAACATTACAGATTTCAGATTTGTTCATGACAGTATAACAATTGTCATGAGTCCTGAATCCTGTAATTATGCATTCACCTTTTTCATTTAAAATTTTGCAATTGTTCTTTGAAAAGGTAACAGTATGATCTGAGTCACAAAATTGCGATATACTAAGTATATTTGCCTTAAGACCTTTAACTAGAAGGACATTTTCAAGAACAGGAAGTCCATCTTCTTGGAGAGTTCCTTTTCCTATGATTTGAGATGAAATTCCATCACCAAAAATGACTTTACCACCAGCAAAGCTGGTTTTGTTTAAAAGTTTAGTTTCATCCCCAGTCATGTGCTTAGAACATCTAGAGTCTAAATACCAACCAGATGATGTGTGTTCAGCTTTTAGAGCAGTAACAACTATGTTACACTTCATCTGAGGTAATAGATCATCTTTTCTAATCCAAATTGCTCTAGTTTTCATTTTGTGCTTATTAGCTCTCAATTGATAAAATTTGTGAGCATTAGATTTTTGCTAAAAAATGTTTTGCGCATGATTTTGAATTTTATGAAAAACATGAGCATTTGGTTTAGGAAAGTGCTTAGGAATCCTTCTAGGAAATGTTCTTTTAGGTTTGGTCTTTCTTTTTTTATAATTAGAGTTTTTATCTGGTTATCTATGAAGTATATAATTGTTGCGTCTCCTTCTAGAATAGTTAAAGTTCTGATAGATATGAGGATTATAGACAGGTTCAACTAATCTCCTAGCATAGCAACCGTCAAAAGAATGACCGTATATGTCGCAATAGGAGCAGTAAAGATTGCTCAAAATTGGGGCCTCCTTAGGAAAGTCTCTAAACAAAGGTTTTGAGAAGTTTTGAGGTTGAACTCTATTCCTAGGTGTGACAGTCTTGAATGCAGACTCACTCTTCCTAATAAAGGGGCAGACGTCCCCAATGTTAAAATTTTGATGTTTTGAGTCAAACTCAATTTCTAGAGAATGAAAGTCTGGACAAGTTTCAATAGGTCTTTTACCTCCTGACACAAACTTGATAGTTTCAAAAGGTTTTGTCTGTGTCTTCAAATTGGGGCAAAATACTATTCTAGTTCGATCATCAGAATTGGTTTATGATTCAGCAACAAATTCATCAAAACAGTTTGAGTTGTTTTCAAATTTAGTAAATTTTTTGAAAACAGTTGCTGTCTTTTCTTTAGTTTGTTCCAATTCTAACAATGTCCCTTTGTATTTTTTCTCCAGAGTTTCATATGTTTAATTTAAATTTCTGAGTTTTTCATCAAACATTTTAATTTCACTTTCATGAGTTAGACATTGGGTGGTATAATCTTCAGGATTAAGTTTAACCATTAGGCTTAGATCATCTAACTTCTTAGTGAGATCTTTCACTATCTTTTCTAGTCTAGTGCTTTTCTTGAGAGTTTTAGCATAGAGAGTGTGAATATCAGGGAGGTCTTCATTGTCCGAGTCACTAAGTGTAGTGTGTGAAGTGACCCCTAGGGCTTCATTCTTTGTACTCACACATCCATTGACATCGTCATTATTGCTTTCCCTTTTACTAACACACCCCGAGGAACAGATAGCAATATTCTCAGTAATCAAAGCATCTAAACCAGTAACAGCAGTATTCGAAACATCAGAAGTAGAATTACTATAATCATCCTCATTAACAAACACATGCATATCATCATTATAGATAATCTTGGCAAAGAAAGACATGCAAGGGTAAAAAACATCAGATGACTCAGGTTCCTCATTTTCAGATTCACTTGAATCATCCCATGTTTTGCAAATGTTGGCTCTAGTGTGTTTGTTTTGAGTGTTCAAGTTAACTCTACAGTCTTGTGCAATGTGTCCTAGTTTACCACATCTATAGCATTTAGTCTTCTTAAAGTCTCTGTTAGGTCTAGTGTGAGAGTCCTTGTGATTTTTTTCATGGCTTTTCTCATGAGGTCTGTGATTGAAAGGAGTTGGATAATTGGACTTGCCTTGTTCATTTTCCATGTTGTTTCTAAATTTAATGATTTTCTTAAACTGTTTTGACATTAAGGCAATCTGATTGTCCAAACTCTCAATATCGCATTCCTCATCAGAATCACCATTGGAAGTATTAAACTCAGGCTTAATCAATTTAAAAGAGAAGCTTAGATTGGAACTAGTCTTTTTCCTATGGGACTGGGTTAATTGTTTCTTAAATTCCATTTCCATTTCCACAGTTCTTAATTTACTACTGAGTAGTTTATGAGTGAGATTAATATCACACATTTCCTCAATAGCATATCTTTTGTTATCAAATTTTTGTGGTAATGATCTCATAATTTTAGATACAATTTCTTGTCTATCATAAGTTATCCCATTAGCATGCAGTTTGGTCACAATATCAGTCAGGTTCATATAGAAGTTATCAAATGACTCAGTCTCAGACATAATTAGGGAATTATACTGTTGAATGAGCATTTGAGTTTTAGCAGCCTTAACTCTAGTGTCACCTTCATGAGCAGTAACTAAAGTGTCCCAAGCTTCCTTAGAAGTGGTACAGGATGAGATTCTTTTGAACTCATGTTCATTTATAGACATAAATATAGCATTCTTTCCTTTGTTATTGTTGCGAGAAACTTATTTCTCTTCTTGTGTGAACACACATAAAACTTTCTTAACCCTCTCATTACTTCCTTTAGTGGCTGGTTTTGTAGGAAAAGTGTAACCATTTTCAACAATGTCCCAGACATCATCTCCCAGAGTTCCTTGAATGAAAGCAATCATCCTCACTTTCCAGTAAGCAAAATTTGTTCCATCAAAGATAGGAGGTCCGATCAAGTTACCAAATCTTTCATTTTTCCCGTCCATATTTAATTTTCAGAAAACAATTTCAGAAACACATGATCTCTTTAAAAGAAGTTTACCAAGCTCTGATACCAATTGAAATTCGGTTACTAAAGCCGTTTATTAAAAATAAACTATTTAAGTAACTCTGAGCTGTTTTTTGAGGAAAATCTTTTCTTGAAAAAACAAAACTATTTGAACACAAGATGTGTTTAACAAAACAGTATGTACGAGATCTATTCAAGATTTGAATAACAGGTTTATTAAACAGTTTTAAAACACGCTTTTAAACCCAGCACAACCAAGAATGAGATGAGAAGATGTAGGAAGATTAAGTACAAGATTTTTACGTGGTAAAACCTCACCAATTGAGGAAACATCCATGACTCCCTCTACGGAGTAAAACAAAAATCCACTATAAACAAATTTAGCAGTTACAAACTATATAACAAACATGCATACAACTCAGACCTATATAAGTTTAGGAATGTACTCTCTGGTGTCCTTATAACTTCTCTGCAGTTCTTATTGTTGATGTTGTCCTCTCAGTTTGTTAACTCCAACTTGTTCAATCTCTTTACGTCGACTCTCTTTTTTCAAGATCTTATTACCAACACTTTTCGTGTTGTAGTGTGAAAGTGTTTGTGGAGATGCTCTCTAACACATGCATGCACACACTCACACTTATTAAGTACATACAGTCCTAGCAAATTACATATAAGTCTATATGCTGTGATTTTTCTTTTTCTCTCTTCTCACAAAACTTTGAACCTGTTTGACCTTTAAATCAATCCCAGAATCCACGGATATCTCGCTTACAGGATAGCCAAGATCTTAATCAATCTCTGTTTTGAAAAGATTTTCGAGATTGAAAACCTCCAAGTGTGATTCCAAACTAGGTCAACAGTTTAGTTTTAAGAGAACTAGAAACATAAATTTTTTTTGTTGATTTCAAAGTTAAAAACATTTACAGAAAATGAATCAACAAAATATTTCTCAAGCTGAAAAACAAACATGCAAACTAAGTGTAATATATCATGAAAAACTCAGATCTGAAAATTTCTATATACAAGAACAACAGATCTAAGAAAATGATTAAGTTGGAAAAAAGATCCAAAGAAGAAGAGGTTACAGCAACAAACCAACTTCAAATCATCTCTCAAAAACACTCAAACACTCAAGGCTGTGTTTGGTAAAGTATAGAGGTTTGAAAGTTTCTTTTTGGTTTGAACTGTGTAGACGATTTAGGGTTAGAGTTAGGGTTTCTAACTCTTTCTCTCTCTTCTGGTTTCTCTCTTCTCTCACAACTCTCTCTTCTTTTCTATCAAATAACGAAAATGGCAAAAGTCCTCGAAGGCTGAGAGTAGGAGTCTTTTTATAAGAGGCTGGGAAGGTTCGAGAATAAGGATTGAAACCAAGGGTCCAGATTTAGTCAAGTTCGATGGACTTAGATCCAAGGGCATACGATATGCGGTGATTAAAGCTCTCCTGATTGGTTCAAAAGGGATCACAGGGATTATGATGGAAGACATGCAGAACGTTGATAAGAATGATCCAAGGGATGAAAATGATCACTCGATTTTTCTCAGCAAGGAAACAAACTTCTCACCAATCAGAAGCTAACACATGTTGGCATATGAGACGATATAAAACGCGCGTATAAAATAATTACAAAGTAAACCCTGAAGTCTCTGCCGCTTTTGGTTGCTACCCAAACCAACTTTGAGACAATTAAACCAACATTCTAAAACAGCAGATTTACCCCATAACTTTTTAAAACCAAGTTTTTTTAATAAAACCTTATTTTTAAAATGTTTTTAAAAAATCCCAAAAAATATTTAAAAACAATATTGGGGATTTAAACACACACAACATATGTACACACACTAATATGAAATATAACATGAAAATGATACATTCTACTGTGTGTGAGTGTTGGTAATTAGGTCTAGGTCACTTCAATCAAAGATGAAATAGAAATGCAAGCTCTGAGGTTCTTTGGATTCTAGGTTAGACATAATTTTGTCACTATTTCCAAACTAGATAAACACTTATACAATATAGTCTCAAGTGAGTCAAGAGTATAAGTTGCTTTAGATAATGGTATTGAGGGTGAATAAACCTCGAGATGAAAGAAGGGAAGTTGCGTGTGTATGGTGATTCCCCCTGGCTAATGAATGCAGGGTGGATATAGTCCTATAGGCCATATGAGTGATTATTGTTACTGCGCTGGTTAGGAGATTCTGGGTGTGGTCTTGACTTTCCCGCAGGCATATGGCCGCTTCCCGACATTGGTAGGTTCCCAGGTTGTCTTGTTTGATAGATCCTAGAAGATGATAGCCATTTAGGGGCGCGTCCAGTGGGAAAACCCGGAGGGGCGGTCTTAGTTTTATTAAAGCAATTTATGATAATAAATTGGCTTTAATTTACATTTCCTGGATATGAGAAGGGAAATGGGATAATGGTTTTGGCTTCGGTAACACTCCCGGATGGAAGAAGGGATGTGGAAGCAGGTGATTTTGAAAAAATGCGTTACTAAAGCCGTTTATGAAAATAAACTATTTAAGTAACCCCGAGTTGTTTTTTGAAGAAACTCTTTTCTTAAATCAAAAAGGATTAATCACAAGATGTGTTTAATAAAATAGTATGTACGAGATCTATTCAAGATTTAAGCAACAAGTTTAAAAAATAATTTAAACCAGTTTTAAACACAGCACAGCCAAGAATGAGATGAGAAAATGTAGAAGGCTTATGTTCACAATTTTTACGTGGTAAAACCTCACCAATTGAGGAAACATCCACGACTCCCTCTACGGAGTAAAAAGAAAAATCCACTAAAACAAATATATGAGTTACAAACTATATAACTAACATGAAGACAATTCAGACCTATATAAGTTTAGGAATGTACCCTCTGGTGTCCTTAAACATCTCTGCAGTTCTGATTGTAGATGTAGTTCTCCCAGTTTGTCAACTTTTGATTTGTTCCAGCACTTTACGTCGACTTATGTTTTCAAGATCTTATCACCAACACTTTTCGTGTTGTAGGGTGTAAGTGTTTGTGAATGTTCTCTCTAACACATGCATGCACACACACACACTTATTAAGTACAAACAGTCCTAACAAATTACAGTTTACACTATATGCAGTGATCTTTTCTTTTTCTTTCTTCTTAGAAAACTTTGAACCTTTTTGACATTGCAAACTATCCCAGAATCCACGGATACCTTGCTAGGAAGACAGACAAGGTCTTAATCAATCTCAGAATTTAAAACAAAAACTTTTTGAGATTGAAAACCTCCAAGTGAGATTCCAAACTAGGTCAAAGGTCTAGTTTACAAGAACAAGAAACAGAAAGCATTTTATTGTTGATTTCAAAGTAAGAAAACGTTTTAGAGAAAACAATCAACAATATATTTCTCAAGATGAGAAATAAAATGAAACTAAGTGTAATGTAACATGAATAACTCAGATCTGAGATTTCTATGGAAACAGAAACTAGATCTAAGTAAAAGTCTAAGTTGAAAACAAGATCTCACGAACACAATTCATACTGTTTACACTATATGCAGTGATCTTTTCTTTTTCTTTCTTCTTAGAAAACTTTGAACCTTTTTGACCTTTCAAACTATCCCAGAATCCACGGATACCTTGCTAGGAAGACAGATAAGGTCTTAATCAATCTCATAATTTAAAACAAAAACTTTTTGAGATTAAAAACAGCCAAGTGAGATTCCAAACTAGGTGAAATGTTTAGTTTACAAGAACAAGAAACAGAAAGCATTTTATTGTTGATTTCAAAGTAAGAAAACGTTTTAGAGAAAACAATCAACAATATATTTCTCAAGATGAGAAATAAAATGAAACTAAGTGTAATGTAACATGAATAACTCAGATCTGAGATTTCTATGGAAACAGAAACTAGATCTAAGTAAAAGTCTAAGTTGGAAACAAGATCTCACGAACACAAGGTTACAGCAACCAAAATAACTCAACTCAAACTCTCAAACACTCAAGAACACTCAGGATGGTGTTTTTGGCTATGGTGTTTTGAAGAAGTGTTTGGGTTAGGTTTGAAGAGGATTTGAACGAAGTTAGGGTTTCTAAATTTCTTCTCTCTTTGGTTTCTCTCTTCTCTCTCTTCTCTCTCAATACTTTGAGGAAATGAAATGGCAAAAATCTTCGAAGTCTGAGAGAAGGCCCCTTTTTATAGGGTGAGAGGAAGGTTCGAGATATCTGATCCAAACGAAGGGCTGAGATTGAGTCAATTTAGATTGACTTGAATCTAATGGCAAACACAGGGCGGTGCTTAAACGAGCGCTGATTGGCTTAAAGAGTTACACGGGGATCCATCAAGGCAACATGCAGACCATTGATAAGAAATGATCCAAGGGCTGATAACACATGATTCTGTTGTCTCTGTAAAGAAACACAAATCTAACCAATCAAAGGCAGACAGGTGTTGGCAAGTTATGGGATGTTAAACGCGCGTCAAAACTAATTGAAAAGCACACCCTGAAGTCTCTGCCGCTTTCGAATTCTACCCAAGGTAACTTTAGGCCATAAAATACAACAAGTCATATTAAGAGATTGACCCCAAAACTTTTTAAAACAAGTTTTAATTATTAAAAACATGATTTAAAAAAGTTTAAAAAATCCCAAAAAATTATTAAAAATCAAACTTAGGGATTTAAACACACACAACACGTGTACACACATACTTATGCAATATGATGTGAAAAAGATGAATTCTAAGTGTGTGAGTGTTGGCAATAGTCTCTTGATCATAACAAGAAAGAGAGATGAATAGGCAATCCAACTTCTGAGGCTCTTTGGTTTCTAGGTAGACACAATTTTGTCACAATTTCCAAACTAGATGAGCACTTATACAATATAGACTCAAGTGAGTCAAAGGTATAAGTGCTTCAATCTCCCCCTTTGGAAATATGAGACAAAATCTCCTTTGAGTCATCTTGGACTCGTAGGGCAACAAAAAAAATAAAAACTTATTCCTATCAAAATTCTATCTACCCAAATCCTAGAAATCAAAAAGTACATAACTCAACTAAGTACATTTGAATACCCTATTACAACTGTAAAGAGTAACTGTACAACAAGAACCTGCAATAATTCACTAAGATCAAGCTATTTAGAATATGCAAGAGTTGAATAGACTCAAATTTCTCCCCCATTTTGTCTCAAATGGACAAAGGGAAAAACTTGGATAAACAGCAAAAAGATTAATCAGCATAAACCATACCAATAGATTTACGTAATGAAATGAATCTATTATAATCTAGAGGTTTGGTAAACATATCTGCGAGTTGTAGATCAGTAGGAAGATAATTTATTTCTAACTCCTTAGATTCAACCAATTCACGTATAAAATGATGTCTTATTTTAATATGCTTTGTTCGCGAGTGTTGAGCAGGATTTTTAGAAATATTAATCGCACTTTGATTATCACAATAGAGATGTAATTGGTTTTCTTGAATACAATAATCACTTAGCATTTGTTTAAGCCACATTAATTGAGCACAACAGCTGCCAGCGGCTATGTATTCAGATTCAGCTGTTGAGAGTGATGTGCAATTTTGTTTTTTACTACTCCATCCTACCAAGTTATTACCTATATAATAACATGCTCCTGAAGTGCTTTTACTATCATCAGTACACCCAGCCCAGTCAGCATCAGTGTACCCAATTATAGTGCTTGGTGTGTCATTAGTGTACCAAAGACCTACATTTAGAGTGCCATTTACATATTTAATGATACGTTTAACAACATTCAAGTGGCTCTCTTTAGGGTTACTTTGATATCGAGCACATACACACACAGCATACATACTATCAGGACGCGAGGCAGTAAGATATAGTAAAGTGCCTATCATACTACGATATAGAGTAGGATCTACAGATGTTCCATTGTCATCTTTAAAAAGTTTTAGCGTACTACTCATGGGCATTTTAGCATTTTTAGCACTCTCAAGGCCGAATTTCTTAACGATCTCTAAAGCGTACTTAGATTGCAAAACAAATAATCCTTCTGGATTTTGTTTGACTTGGAGACCTAAAAAGAACTGTAACTCCCCCATAAGGGACATCTGAAATTCCTTACTCATAATTTCAGAAAAGGATTTTACTTCTGAGGTAGAAGTTGATCCAAATATAATATCGTCTACATAAACTTGAGCAATCGTAATGTGTTTGTCAAAATGTTTGACAAATAAAGTTTGGTCATTTCCACCTCTTTTGAACCCTTTATCCAAAAGAAAATTGGAAAGTCGCTCATACCAAGCTCTAGGAGCTTGTTTAAGGCCATATAAAGCCTTTTTCAGACGAAATACATGATTTGGATGCTTAGGCTCAATGAACCCTTTAGGTTGTTCTACATAGGTTTCCTCAGCCAGTGTACCATTAAGGAACGCAGATTTGACATCCATTTGATATAATGTAAAATGCATGTGACAAGCTATAGCGAAAAGCAGACGGACTGATTCTAAACGAGTAACAGGGGCAAAGGTCTCTTTAAAATCAATTCCTTCTATTTGGGAGTATCCTTGAGCAACTAATCTAGCTTTATTTCTAATTATTATCCCATTTTCATCACTTTTATTTTTGAAAATTCAACGAGTACCAACAACCTTTTTGTGATCAGGACGTGGAACAAGATACCATACATCATGAATAACAAATTGTAAAAGTTCATCCTGCATAGCAGAAATCCAGTGAGAGTCATTCAATACCTCATTTACATTCTTTGGTTCCACAAGGGAAACAAAACATGCATAATGTGCAAAATTTCTAAGTTGGGATCTTGTACGCACTGGCTCACTAGGGTTGCCAACTACATTATTTATGGGATGATCTTTAGAAACCCAGTTAGGTACTTCAGGTGTCTCAATAGGTAATGAATTATCTATTTCAGAAGGGTCATTTTCTAAAATATTTAAGGACTCTTCCTCAATAGGTAATTCACTAGTCTTGCTTTCTACAGTAGTGTCACTAACAATTACATTTATGGATTCCATCATGGTTTTAGTACAAAGATTATACACTCGATAAGCTCTACTGTTAGGCGAGTATCCTAGAAATCTGGCTTTATCTCCCCGGCTCTCAAATTTAGATAAGTGTTCCCTATCTTTGCATATATAACAAGTACTGCCAAAGGTTCTAAGATATTTGAGATTAGGCTTCTTATTGTACCAAAGTTCATAAGGGGTTTGTTTGGAATTCTTTCTAAGATAGACCCTATTAATGATGTGACACGCAGTACGAATAGATTCTACCCAAAAATATTTAGTTTAGTTCTTGGCATGTAACATGAAACATGTCATCTCTTGCAAGGTACGATTATTTCTCTAGGCGATTCCATTTTGTTGAGGAGTCTTAGGAGCACTGAACTCATGTTTGTAACCATTATAGTCATAGTATTCTACAATACTGGTGTCTTTGAATTCACCACCTCTATCACTACGGATTCGATTTACTTGAATGTCCTTTTCATTTTCAATCCTAAGAAGAATTTTTAGGAAGGTTTGAAAAGTGTCAGACTTTTGTTTTAGAAAGGATACCCAAGTTAATCTAGTGAAGTCATCAACCATAACTAGGATGTAACTGTGTCCACAAAGACTAACAGTTTGGGAGGGACCCAATAGGTCCATATGGATGAGTTCTAAGGGATTAGAGGTGAGAATATCTTTGACTTTCTTATGAGGGACCTTAACAATTTTACCTTCTTGACAGGAACCACAAATAATATTATGAATGGGTTTAATTTTTGGAATTCCTCTTACTATGTCTTGAGTAGACAATTTACTAAGATTGTCGTAATTTATGTGACCCATTCTGTTATGCCATATCTCGTTGTCATCCATTCTGGCAACATTACAAGTTTCAGAATTGTTCTTGACAGTGTAACAGTTGTCAGGAGTTCTGAATCCAGTAATTATGCATTCACCTTTTTCATTTAAAATCTTTTAATTGTATTTGAAAAGGTAACAGTATGGTCTGAGTCACAAAATTGCGAAGTGCTAAGTAAGTTGGCCTTTAGACCTTTAACTAGAATAACATCTTTAAGAGTAGGAAGCCCATCTTCTTGGAGAGTTCCTTTTCCTATGATTTGAGATGAAGCTCCATCACCAAAAATGACTTTACCACCAGCATATCTGGTTTTGTTTAAAAGTTTAGTTTCATCTCCTGTCATATGCTTAGAACATCCAGAGTCTAAATACCAACCAGATGATGTGTGTTCGGCTTTTAAAGCAGTAACAACAATATTACACTTCATCTGAGGTAATAGATCATCTTTTCTAAACCAAATTTCTCTAGTTTTCAACTTGCGCTTATTAGCTCTCAACTCATAGAATTTGCGAGCATTAGAATTTTGCTGAAAAATGTTTTGCGCATGATTTTGAATTTTGTGAAAGACTTGAGCATTTGGTTTAGGAAAATGCTTAGGATTCCTTCTAGGAAATGTTCTTTTAGGTTTGGTCTTTCTCTTTCTATAGTTAGAGTTTTTATCTAGTTATCTAGGAAGTATATAATTGTTTCGACTCCTCCTAGAATAGTTATAGTTCTGGTAAGTACGAGGATTATAGATAGGTTTGAGAAGTCTCCTAGCATAGCAACCATCGAAAGAATGACCATATATGTCACAGTAGGAGCAATAAAGATTGCTCAAGATGGGGGTCTCCTTAGGAAAGTCTCTAAACAAAGGTTTAATAGAGTTTTGAGGTTGAACTCTATTTCTAGGTGGTACAGGTTTGAATGCAGACTCACTCTTCCTAATAGAAGGACATACGTATTTAGCCTTAGGTGAACTTTTAAGCTTAGAGACACTTGATTCCCCAATGTTAAAACTTTGATTTTTCGAATCAAACTCAGTTTTTATGGAATGAAAATCTGGGCATGTTTCAATAGGTCTTTTGCCTCCTGACACAAACTTGATAGGTTCAAAATGTTTTATTTGTGTTTTCAAATTGGGAAAAAATCCTATACCAGTTCGATCATCAGAATTGGTTTTAGATTCAGCAACAAATTCATCAAAACAGTTAGAATTATTTTCAAATTTTGTAAATTTTTTGAAAACAGTTGCTGTCTTTTCTTTGGTTTGTTCCAATTCTAACAATGTCCCTTTGCATTTTTTCTCCAGAATTTCATTTGTTTCGGTCAAATTTTTCAGTTTTTCATCAAAAACTTTAATTTCACTTTCATGAGTTAAACATTGGGTAGTGTACTCTTCAGCATTCAGTTTAACCATCACGCTTAAATCTTCCAATTTCTTGGTAAGATTTTTAACAGTCTTTTCTAGTCTAGCGCTTTTCTTGAGAGTCTTAGTATAAAGTGTGTGAATGTCTGGGAGGTCTTCATTGTCCGAATCACTAAGTGTGGTGTGTGGAGTGACCCCTAACGATTCATTTGTTAAACTCACACACCCATTGACATCGTCATTATCGCCATCCCTTTGACTCACACACCCCGAGGTAGTACATGCAACATTCTCAGTAATCAAAGCATCTAAACCAGTAATAACCACATTCGAAGTATCAGTCATAGAATTATTTGGTTCATCCTCATTAACAAACATGGGCATGTCATCATTATAAATAATCTTAGCAGAGAAGGTGATACAAGGATCAAAAGCATCTGATGACTCAGGTTCCTCATTTTCAGAGTCACTTGAATCATCCCATGTTTTGCAGATGTTAGCTCTAGTGTGTTTGTTTTGAGTGTTCAAATTAACTCTACAATCTTGTGAGATGTGTCCTAGTTTACCACATCTATAGCATTCAGTCTTCTTAAGGTCTCTATTAGGTCTAGCGTGAGAGTCCTTGTGATTTTTGTCATTGTTTTTCTCATGAGGTCTGTGACTAGAGGGAGTTGGATAATTTGACTTGCCTTGTTTATTTTCCACTTTGTTTCTAAACTTAATGATTTTCTTGAACTGTTTAGTCATTAAGGCAATCTGATTGTCCAAGCTCTCTATATCGCAGTCCTCATCAGATTCAACAATGGAAGTATTAAACTCAGGTTTAATCAATTTAGAAGAGAAGCTTAGATTGGAACTAGTCTGTTTCCTATGGGATTGGGTTAATTGTTTCTTAAATTCCAGTTCCATTTCCACGGTTCTTAATTTACTACTGAGTAATTCAGGAGAGAGATTTATATCACACATTTCCTCAATAGCATATCTTTTATTATCAAACTTCTGTGGTAGTGATCTCAGAATTTTAGATACAATTTCTTGTCTATCATAGGTTATCCCATTAGCATGCAGTTTGGTCACAATATCAGTCAGGTTCATATAGAAGTCATCAAATGATTCAGTTTCAGACATAATTAAGGATGTATACTGCTGGATAAGCATTTGGATTTTAGCAGCCTTAACTCTAGTGTCTCCTTCATGAGCAGTGACTAAGGTGTCCCAAGCTTCCTTAGAAGTGGTACATGATGAGATTCTTTTGAACTCATGTTCATTTATAGACATAAATATAGCATTCTTTCCTTTATTATTATTTCGAGAAACTTTTTTCTCTTCTTGAGTGAACTCACTTAGAGCTTTCTTAACCCTCTCATTACTTCCTTCGTTGGCTGGTTTAGTAGGAAAAGTATAACCATTTTCAACAATGTCCCAGACATCATATCCCAAAGTTCCTTGAATGAAAGCAATCATCCTTACTTTCCAGTAAGCAAAATTGGTTCCATCAAAGATTGGAGGTCTGGTCAAGTTACCAAATCTTTCATTTTTCTCGTCCATATTTGATTTTCAGAAAACAATTTCAGAAACACAGGATCTTTTTAAAAGCAGTTTACAAAGCTCTGATACCAATTGAAAAAATGCGTTACTAAAGTCGTTTATGAAAATAAACTATTTAAGTAACTCCGAGTTGTTTTTTGAAGAAACTCTTTTCTTAAATCAAAAAGGATTAATCACAAGATGTGTTTAATAAAATAGTATGTATGAGATCTATTCAAGATTTAAGCAACATGTTTAAAAAATAATTTAAACCAGTTTTAAACACAGCACAGCCAAGAATGAGATGAGAAAATGTAGAAGGCTTATGTTCACAATTTTTACGTGGTAAAACCTCACCAATTGAGGAAACATCCACGACTCCCTCTACGGAGTAAAAAGAAAAATCCACTAAAACAAATATATGAGTTACAAACTATATAACTAACATGCAGACAACTCAGACCTATATAAGTTTAGGAATGTACCCTCTGGTGTCCTTAAACTTCTCTGCAGTTCTGATTGTAGATGTAGTTCTCCCAGTTTGTCAACTTTTGATTTGTTCCAGCACTTTACGTCGACTTATGTTTTCAAGATCTTATCACAAACACTTTTCGTGTTGTAGGGTGTAAGTGTTTGTGAAGGTTCTCTTTAACACATGCATGCACACACACACACTTATTAAGTACAAACAGTCCTAACAAATTACAGTTTACACTATATGCAGTGATCTTTTCTTTTTCTTTCTTCTTAGAAAACTTTGAACCTTTTTGACCTTTCAAACTATCCCAGAATCCACGGATACCTTGCTAGGAAGACAGACAAGGTCTTAATCAATCTCAGAATTTAAAACAAAAACTTTTTGAGATTGAAAACCTCCAAGTGAGATTCCAAACTAGGTCAAAGGTTTAGTTTACAAGAATAAGAAACAGAAAGCATTTTATTGTTGATTTCAAAGTAAGAAAAAGTTTTAGAGAAAACAATCAACAATATATTTCTCAAGATGAGAAATAAAATGAAACTAAGTGTCACTACACCAAATCCTGCGAATGGTCACGGCCCAAGTCCGCGACCCGTTGGTCGCGGACTTGGGCCGTGACCAAGGCAGTTTTTGGCGTGACCATATTTATTATCACACTAGATCATGGATGCTTTGAAAGAGGTCACGGCCTAAGTCCCTGACCACTGTGAGTCACGGACTTGGGCCGTGACCAGGCCGTGACCATCTTGGCGCCAAATTCGCGCCAAAATTCCCTCCAAACATGTCGCGGATGGGGTCACGGCCCAAGTCCGTGACCAAAGGCATGACGAAGTAAATAACACACACATTAAGGGTCACGGCTGAGGGCCGTGACCATTTCTTGGTATAGGTCACGGCTTTAGGCCGTGACCATCCCTCATTCGAGCAGTGGTGGTGATGGTTTGCAGGTTGTGCACTGGGGGTCACGGCTCTGGGCCGTGACTAGGTTCAATCGAGCAGTAGTTGAGTTTCATTTAAGGGTCGCGCATGGTGGGTCACGGCTGTTGGCCGTGACCAGGTTCAGTCCTTAAAAAAAGAATCGCGCCTCCCTCATTTCATTTTTGTCGATCGAGGTCAGTGTCTAAAGCCCTAGGCGATTTGTGCGATTTCCATCCTTGAGATTTAGGCTCAGAAAGGTATTGTGTGTTTATTTGTGCGATTTCCATCCCTCATTTCGATTCTCGTGCATTTCGATTCTCATTGTATTAGTATATTTGTGCATATGTGTGTGTATTTATAGATTTATGTGTGTGTATGTATAGATTTGTATATATGTGTGTGTATGTATAGATTTATGTTTATATGTGTGTGTGTATGTATAGATTACTGTTTATATGTATGTGTGTATGTGTGTTTATGTGTGTAACTACAAACAAATTGTATTTTATTACAATAAACCCTAGACATTTTATTTCAATAAACCCTAGACATTGTATTGGGATTTTTTTTTTGACAAAATATTATTCAAAATATAACCCTAGACATTATATTTTTTTTGACAAAATATTATTAAATGGATTCTTAATAACTAAAAAAAAAAATTACATCTACCTCGTGGAATTTTATAGGGGGTTATATGCGTGCCATCATACTATATTGGGGGTTATATGCATGTCGTGTTGGATACTATGTTGAATTTATTGAATTGATACTAGTGTCGATAAATGTATATGTTATAAAATTTGTTGGATACTACTTTTCTCAGGAAAAATGAGGCACGGTGATAAATACTGTCAACAAGAGTGGGACAGGTTGCAATTAGACCGCACACATAACTCTTTTATTAGCGTGCGTCATATAGAGGGTACTCCTATTTATAGCTACGGAAATAAAAAGATCGAACAATTTAACTACCTTATAAATCATGGATTTGATATCCAGCAAGATTACTTGTTCAATCGTATTCTATTTTCTCTACCAGAAAACTGGGATGACGTTATACAAAATATATTTCACACACATAATCCCGACATAGCCCTGACCTTGGTTACGTTGTTGGAGAAGGCGGAAAAAAAAATCCACCCGTTATGGATACAACTGCATACAGAGAGCATTGACATAGACTGTGATGTCTCGCGCCACATGCACGTAAAATTGAATCTTGCCAACAAGTTGAGAAATAGGGGATTCCGAGTTCATGTCACTGACATCTACACATCAATCATAGATACCCTTCCTTCTAGTTGGCCACGTGCAAAAATTCATAGGTTCTTAAAAACTAATACCGAATGGATGGAGATCAGACACATTGAACTTATTCTAAAGTCTTACTTTGAAAAGGTATATATCTATCTATCTATTTATATACATAAAACTAATTAATCTTGATTAATTAGTTATAATTTCATATTACTATAATTATTTAGTCACTTATATTTTTCAATTTTTGTAGATAATGTCGAGAGGAAACAACCCTAGGGTACCAAGTGCCGATGTAACACCACAACGAGGTTCACCATCTTGTGCAGAACCCGAATTCTCAACACCAATGGCTGAGCAATTCACAACTCCACCAATGGTTCACTCCTCACCAAGTCCAACCCCAAGTGCTCCTACACCCCAATCCGGCACTCCCGTTGCTTTAACGCCCCAATCCAATACTCATGATGCCTCCCGCTCAAATGAAAAGAAGCCTATTGGATTCTCCCTTCTCGGGAATAACCCGATGGGTGATAGGAGTGACGTGCTGAACTTTAAAGCCCGGTGTTTGTCGCTGGGAAAAATGAACGTGGGAGTCGGTGGACCAGATAATTGGAACCTTGTTGATCAAGCTGTCAAAGATGACATATATAACCAACTTTGCAAGCATTTCTCATTTCCTGACCGTTCCAAGAATAAGGTTCTATCTCGGGTTGCTGAAGGATTGAGGACATACAGGAGAAACCTTCGGAAGAAACATTTCCCGAAAGAGGCAGCGAGCTCCGATATTTTGTCTTTGAAAGAGAAAGTGCCTCCCAATGTTGAAATGCCGGTGGATAAGTGGAATAAGTTTTTGGAGAATGAGGCGAAGGAAAACAAGTTGGTCCAGAGGGAGCAAAACAAAAAAAATAGGGCACAAAAAACTGATATCCATAGGCTGGGATCCAAATCATATGAGGATTTGAAGAATGAATGGGAGAGTAGGACAAAAGATGGTCCAGATGCCGGTAAAAACCCAAATCGATCGAACTTATTCCTTCATGCTCGACGGGACAAAGATAATAAATTCCCCATGCACTTGGCTAAGACACTGGAATCAATAGAGGCCATCAGCAGTCAATCAGATTCGTGCCCTACTGATGACTTTGACCTTGAAAATGATGCCCTGACTAAGACCTTTGGAAAGGACAAAAGGGGGAGGACGAGAGGCGTTGGATCACATATGCCAAAAACAAAACTTCAACACATTGCACCTCTTGTGGACGAGCTATCTTCGGTCAAGAATTGTATCTCATACCAAAAGGAGCACCAACAGAAGACCGATGGGGATATCCATGAGATTAAAAATTCCCTGGGATTATTGAACAATCAAATTGGGAAACTTGTGAATCTTATTGAAAGTTATAGGCCCCCAATGCCTCCTCAAGATTTCACACATCCTTCCCCTCCAACATTCCCCTCTCAAATGCCTCATCCTCCAATCACGGGGCTCGGATCATCGTCAACAACTCACGGTGACTATGGCGAAGAGTACTATATCAAGGACATGAGCAATTCGAGGTTTGTTGGCGTGTGCATACTCGTCTCCAGGGAAAGGGGGACTCTAGTACATCGCCGACCTTTGGAGAAGGGTGAGGCTAAAATAATGGTCGATGAAATATACAACGGCTGCGGAGATGTACCTGTGTACGTTAACAACGGGGATGGGATGGAATTGAGGAATTATGCAAAATCTTTTATTACTTGGCCACTTTATCTGTTGGCCAAAGTTTAATAATATTTTCTTTCGTTTCAGTTGTAATAATTTTTTTTGTTTTAGTTGTAAGAATATTGGTTTTGCTTCAGTTGGAATGATATTTTTTTGTTTCAGCTGTAAGAATATTGGTTTTGTTTCGTTTGGAATGATATTTTTTTTGTTTCAGTCGTAAGAATATTCTTTCTGTTTCAGTTGTAATAATATTTTTTAACCTATTACCACAGGACTGAAATTTGAAGATTATTACATGGATTTCCCACAATACAAAGAGTGGATGGGAGAGACTAACCGGATATCAATTAATCATGTAAAGGGCGTTTATGAATTTGTTAAATATGCTTCCAAAAATCTTAAAAGTGAGAAGATTTCGTGTCCGTGCACTCATTGTATTAACGGAAAATATAAGTCATTGGAAGTTATTGAGTTGCATTTACTAAAGTGGAGAATCTGTCAAGACTATATAATATGGACATACCATGGTGAAAAAGTTGTACCTTATGTTCCAGAAGAATTACCGGGAGCCGACCGTGTAACGGAACCTCAAGGAGTAGAAGTGGTACATGATTCACCAACACATCGTCCATTGACCGACTTAATTGATGATGCTTACGGACTCCACAACCAACAAAACCACCAACCTATGGATACAAATAATGTGCATTATGACCAAGTAAATGAACAAATTGATGCTGAACTACTAGGAGATCGGGAATACACACGGTTGAAAGCAGATGCGGCTAGACCGTTGTATAAAGATTGCGATGAAGATCACTCGGTATTATATGCAATGATTGGTTTGCATAATTTGAAGAGTCAATTTGGTTTGTCTGGAAACAGCGTAACCGGAATTCTTAAGTGGGTTAAATAAATTCTCCCAAAAGAGAACATGTTACCAGACAATTATCCTACCATGAAGAAGAGTTTGAAGGGTTTAGGTTTGAAATACAAATCTATTCATGCTTGCAAGTATGATTGCATATTGTACCGGAATGAGCACGAAGAGAAGGATGAATGTCCTATATTCAGTGTGCCTAGATATATGGTTTGTGAGAATGGAAATGACAAACATGCAAAAAATCGCAAGTGCTCGCAAGTCCCACAAAAGGTTTTGAAGTATTTTCCACTTGGGCCACGGTTAAAACGTTTTTTTACTGTACCGTGGATAGCGGAGGCCATGACATGGCATGCTCGATGCGAGGTGGGTGGGAATTTGATACGTCATCCGGTTGACTCACTCATCTGGCAAATTTCAAATGCACAACACCATGAATTTGCAAAGGAACCGCGCAACGTTCGTCTTGCAATCTCAACCGATGGGTTTAACCCTTTCGGTAATTTAAGTACTAGTCAGAGTTATTGGCCACTTCTTATGGCGCCTTTAAGTCTTCCTCCGACGTTATGCATGAGAAAGGATACGGTGCTAACCTATTATGGGATAATTCAACAAATCCTAGAACTTGATTACTTGGATTTCACAGAAACCGTATTCTATTGTGATTGGGTAAAGGTGGAGGATACAACGAATGCTTGCAAAGTTGATCCCGACTCCAAACTTATTATGGTAGATTTATCAAAGCTGAAGACTAAAGATCGCATAGTCGACGAGCCTTTTATTTGTGCCTTTCAGAATGTAAAGAAGGTATTCTACTTGAAGTGCATAAACGATGGCAATTGGTCTATTGTTGTGCATGCACCAAAGGGTATGACTACTGAAGTAGACGCATTAAGGGCTCCAAAATAGTTCCAGTCAGCTCTTGATGACAACCCTAATTTGAAGGATCTTTTAGTTGATTTAGAGGAAGATTGAGTATCAAAATATTATTTTATCCTCATCAATCTTATTCGTATCCTATTATGATATTGACATTGTATTAGCACTTTACATTAATTTATGAATTTCATCTACTTTTAAGTGTAATGTCCCGCTATTTTTTGGTTCTACCATTTTTTTAATTGAACATAACTGTTTGCAAAAAAATCATTATTTTTTCACTGTCATAGGATACATTGATGTTGGGGTCGAACTACTATCAAACATAATCTGAAATTGCATCGCTGCTGGCATAGAGAAGGTTCTGATTGGCATTGGGTGTAAAAAAATATCCAGGTAAAGGATAGACCTATGATGAACTTTATTTTAAGGTTAAATATGCATTGATTCAATTTTTTAATTATTTTGGGTTTGGATAACTTTTGAACACGTAAAACAGCCTTAAAATAGCCATCGAACGGTGAAAACGTACAACACCCACAAAACGGTCCCGCAAGAGTCACGAACATCTCGTACGGGACCAATGTAAGTCGTAGGAACCGACCGTGTAGTCACGGCGCTCCCGTCTTGTGTGTGTGCGTGTGTGCATGTTTGTGTGTGTGCGCGTGTGAGTGGGAAAGGGGGGAGGGGATGGGCAGGGGGCGCGTGTGTGCGTGTGTGCATGTTTGTATGTGTGTGCGTGTGTGAGTGGGAAGGGGGGAGGGGACGGGCAGGGTGCGCGCGCGTGTGTGTGTGCATGTGTGTGTGTGTGTGTGTGTGTTTGTGTGTGTGTGTGTGTGTGTGTGAGTGGGGAATGGGGGAGGGGACGCGGCATGTATGCATATATGCATATGCATATATGTAGTGAGAGTGTGCGTGCGTGTGTTTGTGTGCGCATGTGAGTGTGTGCATATTGGTGATAAAATCCAAAATAAAATAGAGAGTATACCTGATCTAGGGTGAATCCAAGAGTGGGATCTACAAAACAAACCTCCTGACACTCATATTCGGTCATCTGATCCGTTACGGTTGCCTCTGGTTCTGGTATGACGTAGGACTTTAAATAATTGTCATCTGAAAGAGAAATAGAATATCTGCATATATAATTATTAATATGAAACTAAATGAGAGATTTAGGAATAAAACATACCACAGTGATAAAGGGAAAAAGGGGGGAGGGGACGGGGCGGGGGGCGGGGCGGTGTTGCATATATATGCAGGCATATATATGCAGCCATATAACTGCTGCATATATATGCATATATATGCAGTGCATATATATGCATATATATGCCAACTGCTGCATATATATGCTGCCCACACCAGCCCACCTGCTGCCATAACCGCCCCCCAATGCAAACACCCTGACCTGACCGCCTTCGCACCCACCCTCCCTCCATCGCCTGAAACTTCCGCCCACCTTACCCCTGCTGATGCACCTCCCGAGCCCAAAAAAATAACCCCCCAGCCTGCATCTGACCCAGGACAGCCTCCCGAAATCCCCCCAACCACTTCCGACCCCTTCGCAGCTCCCCGACCTTCTTCCAATGGCAGCCCCTACCTTCATGTCCCCGGAAAATCCCGATATTCCGGCAGATCTGCCCCAGACCCTAACCAGCTCGTTCACACCTCTCATCCACACACTCCCGTCCCTCAACCTAGCCCAATTCCGCCCCTACACTACACATCCCCCAATACCACTAATTCTTTTTAGGGGTCCACCTCATTTCACCCACCCGACCCCCAAAATGATCTACATCCTTTTACGGGTTTCATACCTACTTCAAACCCCCACCCGACCTCCTATTTCCATCCTTCCACCCCATTTCACCCACCCTTATCATTTACCCGCACCACTTTTACCCCAAATCCTCGAACCGATGTACATCCCCAACCCCTCGTTACAGCCATTAACCTCGCAACCCTAAACCACCTCGAAATAGCCCCCGAACGGCCCCGTGGGTGGCACCAACACCTCCCACGGGACCAACGTAACTCGTAGGATCCGACCCCGCAGCCGCGGGTCTCCCGGTTTAAGAATACGACGGTAATTTGCGTATTTCTACACTTAAGCAAAACATGGCGTTAGAGGGAGAAAACTCGAAACAGCCCCCGAACGGCCCCGTGGGTGGCACCAACACCTCCCACGGGACCAACGTAACTCGTGGGAACGGACCCCGCAGCCGCGGGTCTCCCGGTTTGAGAGTACGACGGTAATTTACGTATTTCTACACTTAAGCAAAATATGGCGTTAGAGGGTGACAACTCGAAACAGCCCCCGAACGGCCCCGTGGGTGGCACCAACACCTCCCACGGGACCAACGTAACTCGTGGGAACGGACCCCGCAGCCGTGGGTCTCCCGATTTGAGAGTACGACGATAATTTGCTTATTTCCACACTTAAGCTTTAAAACATGGCGTTAGAGGGTGAGAACTCGAAACAGCCTGCGAACGGCCCCGTGGGTGGCACCAATGCCTCCCAAGGGACCAACGTAACTCGTGGGAACGGACCCCGCAGTCGCGGGTCTCCCGGTTTGAGAGTACGACGGTAATTTTTGTATTTCTACACTTAAGCAAAACATGGTGTTAGAGGGTGAAAACTCGAAACAGCCCCCGAACGGTCCCGTGGGTGGCACCAACACCTCCCACGGGACCAATGTAACTCGTGGGAACGGACCCCGCAGCCGCGGGTCTCCCGGTTTGAGAGTACGACCGTAATTTGCTTATTTCTACACTTAGGCTTAAAAACATGGCGTTAGAGGGGGAGAACTCGAAACAGCCACCGAACGGCCCCGTGGGTGGCACCAACACCTCCCACGGGACCAACGTAACTCGTAGGAACTGACCCCGCAGCCGCGGGTGTCCCGGCTTGAGAGTACGACGGTAATTTGCTTATTTCCACACTTAGGCTTAAAAACATGGCGTTAGAGGGTGAGAACTCGAAACAGCCCCCGAACGGCCCCGTGGGTGGCACCAACACCTCCCACGGGACCAACGTAACTCGTAGGAACTGACCCCGCAGCCGCGGGTTTCCCGGTTTGAGAGTACGACGATAATTTGCTTATTTCCACACTTAGGCTTAAAAACATGGCGTTAGAGGGTGAGAACTCGAAACAGCCCCCGAACGGTCCCGTGGGTGGCACCAACACCTCCCACGGGACCAACGTAACTCGTAGGAACTGATCCCGCAATCGCGGGTGTCCCGGTTTGAAAGTACGATAGCAATTTGCTTATTTCCACACTTAGGCTTAAAAACATGGCGTTAGAGGGTGAGAACTCGAAACATCCCCCGAACGGCCCCGTGGGTGGCACCAACACCTCCCACGGGACCAACGTAACTCGTAGGAACTGACCCCGCAGCCGCGGGTGTCCCGGTTTGAGAGTACGACGGTAATTTGCTTATTTCCACACTTAGGCTTAAAAACATGGCGTTAGAGGGTGAGAACTCGAAACAGCCCCGGAACGGCCCCGTGGGTGGCACCAACACCTCCCACGGGACCAACGTAACTCATAGGAACTGACCCCGCAGCCGCGGGTGTCCCGGTTTGAGAGTACGACGATAATTTGCTTATTTCCACACTTAGGCTTAAAAACATGGCGTTAGAGGGTGAGAACTCGAAACAGCCTCCGAAAGGCCCCGTGGGTGGCACCAACACCTCTCACGGGACCAACGTAACTCGTGGGAACTGACCCCGCAGTCGCGGGTGTCCCGGTTTGAGAGTACGATGATAATTTACTTATTTCCACACTTAGGCTTAAAAACATGGCGTTAGAGGTTGAGAACTCAAAACAGCCGCCGAACGGCCCCGTGGGTGGAACCAACACCTCCCACGGGACCAACGTAACTCGTAGGAACTGACCCCGCAGCCGCGGGTGTCCCGGTTTGAGAGTACGACGGTAGTTTGCTTATTTCCACACTTAGGCTTAAAAACATGGCGTTAGAGGGTGAGAACTCAAAACAGCCCCCGAACGGCCCCGTGGGTGGCACCAACACCTCCCACGGGACCAACGTAACTCGTAGGAACTGACCCCGCAGCCGCGGGTGTCCCGGTTTGCTTATTTCTACACTTAAATTTTATATTTCTACTTGGTTACTGATAATTTTAACTCATATATGCAATTTTTCAGCTTAATTAAATTTTTTGTAAAACTGCTTGGTTACTGATATTTTTGTTTTTTGTATCCTATCATTTGTAGGATTTTTGCACGTGGATCAAATGAAGGAGGCAATGGTTTACAACATGATGATTATTTATATGTTGTGGACATTCAGGATAATATTTTTTTATGTGTTATAGCCGTGCAGGCTTTTATTGTTTAGTTTTATGGCCGTGCGAGCTTTTATAATTTGATTGTTGAATTTTATAGCCGTGCGGGCTTTATAATAAGCAGGTTTTTCATTTACAGGTTTTGGAATGTCAAGAAAATAGAGGAAACTCTGCCCAATTTTTTTTGGCCTGTGAATTATTAAGACGTGTAATATTTTTAAGTTTGTATATATATTTGTTTGTTAACAACATTCTCAATTCGCAATTTGTGATTCTTTTTTTTTTGTTTTGCCTATAATAAATATTTGTAACACCTCGTAGCAACCGACGATGCACTCACAGGACCCCCAATTTTAGGATTGGACAAAAAAAAATACATTTTTTTAAATTACAGATAAATATGGTCATGGACTTTGTCCATGATCATTTTTTTCTTTTGTCGCGCTTAAAAATGGTCGCGGCCAAAGTCCGCGACCATTTTTTTTATTTTTTATCACGGTAATGGGTCGCGGACTAGGGCCGCGACCAATTTTTTTAATTTTTTTTTGTCACGCACATGGGTCGCGGTCAAAGTCCGTGACTAATTTGTCACGGTTGTGGGTTATGGACAAGGGCCGCGACCAATTTTTTAATTTTTTTTTTGTCACGCACATGGGTCGCGACCAAAGTCCGCGACCAATTTGTCACGGTTGTGGGTCATGGACAAGGGCCGCGACCAATTTTTTTAATTTTTTTTCGTCACGCACATGGGTCGAGGACTTTGGCCGCGACCAATTTGTCACGGTTATGAGTCATGGATTAGGGCCGTGACCCTCTCTTGGCCGTTACCATTTTTTGGTCAGGGACTTGGGCCGCGACCCACGAAAATGGTCACGCCAGAAATGGTCACGGCCAAAGTCCGCGACCCACAGTTTTGGTCAGGGATTTTGGCCGTGACCAATCGCCAGTTTTGGTGTAGTGTGTAATGTAACATGAATAACTCATATCTGAGATTTCTATGGAAACAGAAACTAGATCTAAGTAAAAGTCTAAGTTGGAAACAAGATCTCACGAACACAAGGTTACAGCAACCAAAATAACTCAACTCAAACTCTCAAACACTCAAGAACACTCAGGATGGTGTTTTTGGCTATGGTGTTTTGAAGAAGTGTTTGGGTTAGGTTTGAAGAGGATTTGAATGAAGTTAGGGTTTCTAACTTTCTTCTCTCTTTGGTTTCCCTCTTCTCTCTCTTCTCTCTTCTCTCTCTTCTCTCTCAATACTTTGAGGAAATGAAATGGCAAAAATCTTCGAAGTCTGAGAGAAGGCCCCTTTTTATAGGGTGAGAGGAAGGTTTGAGATATCTGATCCAAACAAAGGGCTGAGATTGAGTCAATTTAGATTGACTTGAATCTAATGGCACACACAAGGCGGTGCTTAAACGAGCACTGATCGGCTTAAAGAGTTACACGGGGATCCATCAAGGCAACATGCAGACCATTGATAAGAAATGATCCAAGGGCTGATAACACACGCTTCTGTTGTCTCTGTAAAGAAACACAAATCTAACCAATCAAAGGCAGACAGGTGTTGGCAAGTTATGGGATGTTAAACGCGAATCAAAACTAATTACAAAGCACACCCTGAAGTCTCTGCCGCTTTCAGATTCTACCCAAGGTAACTTTAGGCCATAAAATACAACAAGTCATATTAAGAGATTGACCCCAAAACTTTTTAAAACAAGTTTTAATTATTAAAAACATGATTTAAAAAGTTTAAAAAATCCCAAAAAATTATTAAAAATCAAACTTAGGGATTTAAACACACACAACACATGTACATACATACTTATGCAATATGATATGCAAAAGATGAATTCTAAGTGTGTGAGTGTTGGCAATAGTCTCTTGATCATAACAAGAAAGAGAGATGAATAGGCAATCCAACTTCTGAGGCTCTTTGGTTTCTAGGTAGACACAATTTTGTCACAATTTCTAAACTAGATGAGCACTTGTACAATATAGACTCAAGTGAGTCAAAGGTATAAGGTCTTCAGATTTGATCAAAGCATTTTTATGATAATGAAAATGGCTTTGAATACATTTCCTTAGTGTAAAAAGGGAAATGGGATGATATAAAACGGAAAAGTATTTTTATGATAATAAAACTGGCTCTTAAAAGTATATGATTTGTTAAAGCAATTCATGATAATCAATTGGCTTTTATATTTACATTTCCTTGATATAAGAAAGGAAATGGGAAGTTTTGAGAAAAATGAAAGTATTGATATATACTTGATATATGAACCCTCAGTCCAGGAGATAGATCCGGATGTTTATGGTAAAATGTATATATATATGGATGAATCGAGTACCGAGGGTCTAATGGATCCCGATGATCGACCGTGCCGCGTAGTAGTGTATCGGGGGGTTCCTTGTTTAGATTTCGCTTTGCGAGACACCCCACGCACGAATATGGCAATGTGTTGAGACTGGGGAGAAGTTTAATCCTTAGTGCTCTAATATTACTAATTCTTATGGTATATATATTTATATATATCTTTCTGTACTGAGGGACTGGCGGATCTCGAAGATCGACCGTGCTGCGTAGTAGTGTATCGGGGGGGTTCCTTGTTTGGATTTCGCTTTGCGAGACACCCCACGCACGAACATGGCATAGCGTTGAGACTAGTTTAGCCCTTAGTACCTTACTTGGACTATCTAGGGTTGATAGTAGTTGGGTGATTAGACTAGTTTAGCAGGGTAGCTTAACTAGGATGTTTAGAGGGTTGCGCTAGGAGTTCACTGTTAGTAGAGAGGTGTGGGATATCTCATGGGAGTGCGATACCAAACTTAAATATGAGATAAAACCTTTTTCTAAAAATAAGGCATTTATGCACTTGCTAAATATTTTCAAAACTCGGGGTCTGACCCGTTTATCTACTTTTCCTTTCTTGTTATATATATATATATATATATATATATATATATATATATATATATATATATATATATATATATATATATATATATATATATATATATTATAGGTGTCCAGACACAGGGACGCCTGGATGATACATCTTTGGAGTCAGACGTCTGCTGCAGCAGCTGTGGATGTGTGCAGGATTCTCAGTAGATGCTTCTATCCTTGTAATCTAGATAGGAGGTACTGTATACACATTCGGGCCAATGGTCCAATTGCATTTATTTATTCTTTGAGTACAGCATTCGATATGGTTGTATATTTTGACCGAGTGTTCGGTTATTTTATTAAATTTCAGTTTCATTTCCGCAAAACTGTTTGTATGTTTTATTTACAGTTGTTAAAAATAGTAGTAAAGTTAAAATTTTGACACCGGCCTAATAGGTTATTAGTAATTAAATGGATTTTCGACAGTGATGCTAAGAATGATCCATATGAGACTCCTGTTTTAATTTAATATTGGAGTGATCGCCCGGTATCTTATTAGGCGGGTTGTCACAGTATGTTACTTTTAATTATACTCTCTTTCACTTAAATGAGATCAATTCCTACTTCCTAATAATTTTCTTATATATTTTCATTCTTTACTTATAGGTGAATGAACATGCAGCGATTGCTGTAACAACCGAACTCCTCTCATCAATATTTATTCTCCTCACTTATATGTTTATATATTGATTCCATCCATTGCCTTTTTAAATACAGATTCAAAGTTTGCATCATAATAATATCAGTGTTGATGTCCTTGATGAATCTGTTCTAAATAGTGTTCGTTCTGTGGTAAGAAAATGCACTTTTGTTTTCATATAGAACTTATAAGAAGTTTCTTCATTCTGAATCATTATCATCTTTTCTTATCTCCGCTACATCCTGTTAACATTTGCACACCTTCAATACGACATGGGAAGGAAAAAGGGAACTTGGCACCCACTAAGGTTGAATTTTTTTCTATTCTCATCTATTCGAATATATATATAACATATTTCTTTATCTAATTATATACACCTAACCTTTTAATATAGGATATACGAAAAGGGAAATGGAAAGAAAGTACCACCTTAAGTGTGTTATGTTTAACTAATTATAGGTTTAATTTGATTATATCTACTATTTTCTCATTTTTTACTTAGTGTTCTTCATTTATCTATAATCTACCTAATTTGTTTTTCAACATTTCTTTCTTTGTTCATAGATTCAAAGGCCTCATGGAAATAACATTGTTATTGTTATACGTGATGATGTTCCACCAAATGTTATGCATATTGGGGTAAATATTAGCTACTAAATGCTTTTATCGTTTCAACTTCATATTTACAACTTCTTCACTTCCCATTTATAGTATCAATCTTACAATTAACAGACTCAAACTATACTCAATAATGCAAATGAGAAAGGCAAGGGAAAGGAGAAAGAAGTTCCTACACGTAAAAGGGTAAACACATCTCAGGAACTTTTATGATAATATTCTTTATGGCACTATGTAATATTCTTTTTATATGCTTATATTTCTTTTATAGGCAGACTGGATGGGGAAGTATAATGTTTGTCCAGAAGCGGTTTGTTTTTATCATTACCCTATTACATTATTGGTGGTGTTATTAAATAATTAAGTGATTAATGTGTACCATTAAGCTTTATACAATCTCTAAAGCTTACACCAATACTTGAAACTTAATTTCACTATATTATTAAGACTATGAACGCACCCCTTTCCATTATCACGCAATGCAGATAATTTTTTGTTTTCTTTAGGCAATTGATCAAATGTTTGTCTCCAAAAGTGCCATTGCACAACGATTACGATGAGAACGAGAAAGATGCAATCCTCCACAAGCTACATCTGTTACTTCTGCCCCCTTGAGCCACAATCGCCTGTAAGTGTTGAAATTAGAGAACCACAACATAACTTCATCTCAAAACGCGCATTGGCCAACGACAAAGACGTGATCGAGAAAGAGCATTTCAGTTACATCAACCTATTTCTGGTCATACTCCCCATGTTAACAATTCTATGGGGCCACCTCATTTTGCTTGCACTGAAGGTTCTCCTAAGCGATCAAGGGTTTCACATTTATCATCAGATAATGATGTGGCTCAAGTCCCGTCGTCAATAACTAACCAATTTATAGAAGTTAGTACCCGAAATCCTTCAACATTTCTATTCAAAGAATTAGTCCTTTGACGAATAGTTTACCAATCCCAGTTGCGGACACAAATATACCCCCATCTATGTCACCTCGAAAGCTTTGCCAAGATTTTGACCTAATTGATTCTGAAGAATAGTGTGTCGGGATCCTCCAAGAACACTCTCCGACATCAAATTCTCTTCAAAATGTATTGGTACCCAATACATTAGAAATTATACCCCACCTTGAAACAGAGAATAATCAAGATGTTCAAAATTACCATTCATTTAATGCACATAGTCATAGGTATAATTTCTTTTTATCTATTATCTAATATTGTTTTACGTTGTGAACTATCCTTTATTTTATTTTTACACCTTTTTATTTCATATATAGATCCACTGTGCAATGTCGTGGAAATATTGCGAGCACGAGTGCACCTCAAGAACCACGTGTCCATTTAGAAAGACATTTTCTTAGGCCCATGGATTTCCCTTTCCGTCATTGTTCAGCTTTACATTGGATGGATGAAAGATTATCGACCTCATCAAAGATTCGCCCTCTATTTGGGAAGTGTTGTAGACAAGGACAAGTTCGGTTACCACATCTACTTGAACCCTTACAAGAAATTAAACATATGTTCGATGGTAATGATGTTCAATGCAAGTCTTTCTAGAGTCATATTAGAGAGTAAAATGCTGCTAACTCCTTTACAAGTCTTGGTGTTTAAATGGATGATAGGGTCCTCAGAAGAAGGGGTCCATTATCTTTCACCATTCATAGTGAACTACGTCATCGTACTGGATCCTTATTACCAGAATCGGGACATGAGGAAGAAGCTTCATATGCCCAGTTATACATTTACGATCCCAGTGTGGCTTTGAGTGTTAGGGAACGTAGGAATCCACAATTACGAAGTGATGTACTGCAAATAATTCAAGGTTGCTTGGAGGTCAACAATCCTTTTATCCACAAATATCGTCTGGCGTTTGCTATTTTAAATAAATCCTCTGGATCTGGCCTGAACTTGCCAGCATACTTACATTACAATTCTGTAGCAGATCGTGGAAGGTATAATTTGCCTTCGACTGATGAGATTGCTATTATTTTACCCCGCGATGGCCATAATTCGTCTGCAATGAGAGACATTATTGTTCGCCTTCGAAGGGAGGATCAATTGATGTGAGTTAATGAATGTTACCCATCTTACCTACCTCTGCACTACGTTCTTTTATACCCTCATGGTCAACTTGGTTGGGAGCCCGATATGAAGTTATGGAATGTGGAAAATTTTATTGATCAGGATCATCGACTAACTCAACTGGATTATTATAATTATCATTTGTTTCAACATGGCGCTAAGTACTCTACAATTTTGAGAGGAGTTAAACTTATGCAGGAGTTCATTGTGGATGCATGGGCTTCAACGGAACAAAATCGCTTGACCTATTTCAGACCTAATCAAAGCAAACTTCGGGTAGAATTATACAAAGATCTTAATGATTGTATGTCTGAGGGTGTTGAACCATTGCAAATTGGTAGGGAAAATATTTTTCCATCTTCTTTTACTGGTAGTGCACAAAATATGTTTGAGATTTATCAAGATTCAATTGCCATCACTCGGTACAATCAACACCCTAATATTTTTCTCACAATGATCGCCAATCCTAAATGGCCTGAAATCAGTAAGGAACTTTTACCGGGTCAAAATTCTCTCGACCGTCCAGATTTGGTTGAACGTGTTTTTGAACTAAAGAGAAAAGCCCTAATGAAGGAAATTAAGGATAAAAATATTTTTTGCAAGAAAGTGGCCCATGTGTTTACAATCGAATTTCAAAAAAGGGGGTTTCCCCACATGCATGCTCTTTTTTTCCTCGATTGTCAAAGAAAGATTAAAACATGCGCCCAAGTAGATAATTTTGTCTCTGCTGAGTTTCCAGATCCAACTTATGATCCTACACTCTTCCAAACTATATTGAGTTGCATGGTACACTGCCCATGCGACTCCCAGAATCTGAATTCCCCTTGCATGGAGAATGGTATATGCATGAAGAAATACCCTCGAGCATTTTCAGAAGCCACAACAATGGATAATAATGGATATCAAATCTATCGTCGTCATGATGATGGTAAAGAATATACTACTGCCAGTGGAAAAAAGGTATCAAACAAAGATGTTGTCCCATATAATCCATATTTGTCTAGACTTTTCAATTGTCACATTAATGTCGAGGTTTGTGCTGGGTTACGATGCGTTAAATATATAAATAAGTACATATATAAGGGTCATTATCGCACAACTATGGTTTTGGGAGGTGTTGATGAAATCCAACAATATTTAGATGCAAGGTACATTGGACCTCCTGAAGTAGCTTGGCGAATTTATGGTAATCACATGCATCAGGAGAAACTACCTGTTACACGATTAGATTTACATTTACCTGACATGCATCACGTTGTGTTTGATCCTTCACATTCATCAGCTACGATTGCTCAAAGAGCTAGCGGTCAAATGAGTTCGTTAACCGGGTTTTTTGCTTTTTGCACATTGAATCCTTTTGCACGAGAGTATACCTACCAAGAGTTTCCCCAACATTATGTTTGGAGATCTAAAACAAAACTCTAGACTGCACGAAAATCATCCGAGTTTGCTATTGGCTGAATGTACTATGCTAGCCCAAATTCTGGAGAAAGGTTTTATTTGCGATTGCTTTTGACCGTTGTTAAAGGGCCCACATCGTTCGAGTGCTTACGCACGGTGAACTGTGTATTACACGAGACTTTCAAATCGACGTGTATAGCGAAGGGATTGTTTGAAGATGATAATGAGTGGGTTCAATGTTTACAGGCGGCATCCATCATGCGCACTAGATATCAACTTCGGTGTTTGTTTGGTGTTATACTTACAAAATGTTTTCCTTTGAATCTGGAGTTATTTGGAATCAATTTTCCATTCATATATGTGATGATCTGATTCATAAGTTACGCACATTATTTTCTATCCCAAATCCAACAGACATCCAAATTGAGGATTATGATTTGTATTTTCTAAATGAGGTGCTTCAAGAGTCTAGTAAGAGTTTAAGTGACTTCTCTCCAATGCCTCTGCCAACTTTTAATTGGACAACTATGAGTTGAAACAGATTACTCTCAGAACATCATCAGTTACAATCGTTAGCAATGCAAGGTGATGCACAATTAGATGTTGATCGCCTTAATAAGGGACAACGTATATCTTACTCAGTGATAACATCATCAATTTTTTAGAATAAGGGGATTACATATTTTTTGAATGGAGGTGCTGGCACTGAAAAGACATTTTTGTACAATACAATTGCAACCTTCTATCCTAGTTTGGGTCATACAGTTATTACCATTGCTTCGTCTGGCATTGCTTCTTTGTTGTTAGTTGGTGGTCGGACTGCACATTCAACATTTTTCATACCTTTGAACATTCTTGAAAACTCAAATTATGGATTTACAAATCAATCGATACATGCAGAGCTATTCAAATCAGTTAAACTTATAATATGGGATGAAGTTTCTATGCAACATAGGCATTGCGTTGAGGCTGTAGATAGGACACTACAAGATATTTGTGATGTCAAAAAGCCATTTGGAGGAATTACAGTAGTTTTTGGCGTGATTTTCAACAAATCTTACCAGTTATCCCTAGAGGAGTTAGAGAAGAAATTATTTTCGCTTCATTAAGGCGGTCTATGCTTTGGAGGCACATCCATGTTTTGACCTTACATCTAAACATGCGACTAAACCCATTGGAGCCTGAGACAATTCATTTCTTTACATTTTTGAATCAGGTACTGCTACTTACTCTTTTCTATTTTTTAACAATCTTCGTTCAACATGCATGCATTTGAATTTTTTTTTGTAGATTGGGTCTAATCCTCTTGAAATTGTATCATTGCCTTCCTCAATACAAAATTGTAATGATGTCCGTGATCTAATTACGAATGTGTATCCATTGTTGAATGTGGTCGGTACTGTTACACCAACCTTCCTCACCGAACGAATAATTCTTTCAGCGCGGAATGACGATGTGACTACTATAAATAATTTAGCATTGAATATATTTTTGGGTGATACAAAAACTTATTTTTGTGCCGATAAAATTGGTGACGACGAGTCCGGTAGAAATGTACACAGTCAGTACCCAAATGAGTTTTTAAATTCTCTCAGTCCTTTTAGTTTACCCCTTTTTAAGTTGGAGTTAAAGGCGGGTTCTCCGATTATGCTTTGGAGAAACATTGCTCCGAAGGAGGGTCTTTGCAATGGCACCCAATTGGAGGTTAGAAAATGTGGACAGCATGTAATTGAGGCCCAAATATTAACTGGTGATAAGTGTGGAAATTTAGTATTCATTCCCAGAGTCTCACTATCTCCTTCACCTGCAGAGATGTCTATAAAAATGATGAGATACCAATTCCCAATTCTACTGGCATATGTGATGACCATCAATAAATCACAGGTTCAATCTGTAAAGTTTGTGGGAATTGACTTGCGCACACTGATTTTTAGTCATGGCCAGTTATATGTAGCGTTATCTCGATGCACAAGTGCAAATCGCATTACCCTTCTTTCTTATAATTGTTCGCTTTTGACAATAAATAGTGTGTATCCGGAAGTCCTCCTATAAAGTAATTAGTGTTATTTTCCCTATAAACTACACATTTGACCCCTTTATATCATCTTTTGATAATTTTTTAATTATTCTTAGGATTGGGAGCCAATGGTAAAGCATCAAGAGAGGATAAATAGCCGTAGGTTGCTTACATGGGGTTCCCACAACAAGGTACTTCGTCTTTAAAATGTTTCTTATTTTCATTCATTTTTAAAAATTAGTCTTAACTATTAATATTTCTTATAGGTGGTTGTAAATTGTGCCAATCTCCATATCAAGTACGTCGAGATGGATACGTGGACATTTCGTAGAGTTATTATGAAGATGTTTCCTGCGAATCCATGATTGACTATTAGAGGATAATTTTTTGGGATGTCGATCGTTTCGACTTTTTGTAAAGATTAGGCTTAGAGTTACTATACGCTATTGGATGATTGATAAGGCTTTTTTTGTATAGTCTGCTAAGGCTTTTATTATATAGTCTACTAAAGCTGTCTTTAACCTTACATCATCCATAGGTGTATCTGTGTAAGTATCTCAGATCAATAAATGAACTATTTGGGCTTTGGGTTTGAGTTTGTATGCTTTTGGTTTAAGATGATTTGCTTTGGTTCCATGTTGGGGTTTTAGAATTGTATTGATTTTTGTTTGGCTTTTGCCTTGGTGGTAATTAATGCATTTGACTTTTTGCAAGTTGGTAATTAATGTATTGGTCCCTTTTGAGAAATACTTTTTTGGATTTGGGAATAAAAGTACTTGGCTACAATATTGATGTTTTTGCGTATATTGACAATGTTTTTGTGTATATTGACAATAAGTGTTTATAAATTATTTTTATTTTACTGAAACTACCCCAATTCCTTGACAAGTTATAATAGAAACTGAAGTGATCAATTGTCATGCACTCTCGATTTTACTGAAACTACCCTAATGCTTTAGTGTTCTTTGTTGTTCCATGTTGCATGACCATTGGATTTCAAGTAGAGATGATGATGAAGTGATTACAATATTGATTCTCTCCAACCATTAATTTTGTATATGTACACGTTTATACTTGCATTATGTTCGTTTGAATCAATTATGTTAGTTTTGCATCATGTTAGTGTATTGGATGAAACATTATGTTAGTGTACTATATGTAAAACATTATGTTAGAACGATAGAAATTTAAGGCAGTGTTATATTATGCTACCATTGTTCTGCTCATTCTTTTATTTGATCCTATTAAAATGATATTCTTTTTTTTGTCCATCTTGAAATTTAAAGCAGGCTATTTTTTGTTTGAATGTAATGTGAAATTTTGGTTGGAAAATTGATGCGGAGACCATGACCTCAGTGATATCAATGGTATGTTCTTGCCTCGCATTGTTAACATACTTCTTTGTTTGTTTGTCTTCTACATTAATGGTATGCCTTTTACATATTTGGGACAATTGAGAAACATAGGTGACCATACGTATGCGCAAAATAATTGATTGAGAGGCTAATATATGCCGAGGGAGCAGAGAATAGTCTTGAATTCGCTATTGTGAGGCCTTTTAACTGGATTGGTCCACGGATGGATTTCATACCAGGGATTGATGGTCCCATCGAGGGTGTCCCCAGGTTTTTAGCATGTTTAGTAATAATCTACTATGGGGTGAGCCCCTCAAGCTCATGAACGGTCAGGCCGCTTGCTGGAATGATGTTACAGTTGATCAAGTGGAGAAGGATATGACGATAGTGATAAGAGAATTATAGACATGACCATAGCGTATGCTTAAGATTAAGCATAGTCTATAAGCTAATCCATAATTAGGTGCTCTGCTGCTTGGTAACTGCTTCGGTTATTTTTAAGGGTCTCTTAAACATAATTTGTAAGCTAATTTTTTTTTGTCTTTTATCTGAGGCAGATGCAAAATGCAGTTGCTGAGGAAAGGCAGTTGATCAGTTTTCTTTTGAGTGATCATTCAGAGAATTTTTTGAATTCGGTAATCAGATAAAGAATTGCAGGAAAGTAGTGACCATTTCGGAGAAATTGAAGGATCCTACTGAATGGCTGTTTAGAACCTTTGGAAAAAGACTTAAGGACATGAACTGATGAAAGTCGTATGATCCTATAGAGATGGCAAATGAATACAGTGGTTCCTATTTTATCATTATTTCCATATCTCAGAAGACATTGCCTTGAAAAAGCTTTAACATAACTCGAAGATGATAACTACCAATGCTCTTTCTCACCCATGTTATAACCATTGTTGGTCATGTCCCCATTGTAACTTTTCTTAGGTTTTCCTCCTTTCTCTTTGTCTAACTCAATTGTAGATGAGTCATAAAGATTAATGACAATTTCATCTGCTTGAAACGAATGTGTAGAAATTAATCCAACAGTATGTGAATCTCTCTTCTCATAACTGATTTTAAGTAGAAGTGACCAGGAATGTTCAGCATTAACATATATCATGGACTGATAGTAAATGGATTGGAAGCTTCTTACGAATTTTTCCCATTGCATTTTCAGTACAAATTGGTTCCAGTGCTTTGATTCGATCAATTCCACTTGGAATCGGAGAAGGTATAATTCGATCGAACTTGGATTCAAATCCAAAGTGATTTAATTATGCTTACAAATGACGATCCCATATCGTCGATCATTGCAAGTACGTACTCAGACCTTCTTACTAACGTGTCAAAAAAGGAAATTTCAATGCCTACAAGGGTTTTCCTCTGTTTTAAATTTCAGTGGTTCCCAATCAAGACCAGGGGATTGCATTTTTAGGGCCATGAGAGTGTTCGCTACACCAGAGACCAACTCTTACAACTTTTAGAAGAAGTTGAGACTGAGTGTTTTGGTGAAAATCAAAACTATCCAAACTCAGCAGCTTTCCAAGCCTTTCAAAACTGTTCAATCTCAGAACTTTGGACGCAGAACTGTCCAAGCCTATCTGTATGGTTTATTTATGTGTTTCTCAAAATTTTCTAATATATGAGCTACTTTCACATTTTTTAATTTTCTGTTTAAATATTAAAAAACATGAATATGCATCATTTGGTTATGTGACTTGCATTTTGTAGTCAATAGAGAGACAAAGGTGTCAACGACTTAAAGAGAATCTTCAGATTAATATTTTTTTATTTGATCAGTTTGGGTCGTAGTATTCATATGGGTTTTTAATTGCCATTTTTCAATTATATTTTATTCTCATAGGGTGATTTATATCATGGCTTGCTTCATGTGTGTATCACAGGCCCTTTTAGTAATAATTTTACTACTTGACTAGAGTTTCATACTATTTACTAATTGTTACGGTGCGATTTAATTATTATTTTAGAGTTTACTAATTTGGATTCATATAGTTTGGTAAGAAGAGTTTTTTTTTCCACCGTTGTCGTTATAGTTTGGTAAGCTGGATTCACTGATATGTTTTGGGAAAATGTATATCTGTTTAAAATAGTATTGTGCTAATTTGGTTTTAACTCATTTACCCTTCTGATTTCAATTTTTTTTTGCAAGCACAAACTTTAAGTTCTGTTGGAAATCCTTACCAAGAGATTCGAATGCGATCTACATAGGTATTTTGGGATGGGTTCGGTATTCACACACTCAATTATATAAATTTTTTTATTATGATTTTTATTCTTATTTTTTTCTCATTTGTAAGCAGCAGAATGAGCAAGTTGAGTTATGGACATGAATGTAATGGCATTGGTCTTAGCTGTCTTACTGGCTCTACTAATTGTAATCGAATCGACTGCTTAATTCTAGTAATATATTTTTGTCTTTTTTACCTTTTTTTCCCTCTATAATTTGTGTCAATCAGAATCTAGGTGGATACCGAAATATCAAATGACTTTCAATATATGTGTATCCAATATTTGATCTATTGATATCTGTATGGTGCAAATCATAGCAAGAAAGTTGAAACAAATACTAATGAGAAGGTACTTTTAGTTCATAATCCTCTTTTTATTCTCAAGAATATCTTTGGATTGTATGTCACTTGTCTACATAAAGAGATTTTTGTTTCGGTGTATTTATGGATCAAAATTGACACACCCAAATGTTTCAAATTCCATAATTTCAATTTGATCTTTTATCACCATGAAATGTAACTATCTAAATACTGATTATGCATAATCATTCTCTGCTTTTTACTCCGAAACCTTAAAAATGCAAAGTCTGATTGCTATAACTTTAAATGATCTGGTTGATTTAACAAATTGTTTTCAAATCTTCAACTTTTATTATCAGCTATATCATGTAAATTCGATATTTTTTTAGCATTGCATATCTCCCATCTTATGGAACTATATGCCTCTTCTTCTCTGCGTTGTTGTGTCTCATGGGGGGGTGGGGGTGCTTTATGGTTGTGGGAAAGAAATCAAAGGTTTTACGTTGGGGTTTATGTTAGTTTGAAGTTTCTTCTTATGAATTCCATTGGCAAGTTAATACTTCTCAACTAACTAATTTTTCTTAAAGAGGAATATTATAGACATATATTATATTATATTAAATTATATTATATTATATATGTTGACTAACACATACACAAACAAGCTTTGCCAACCACCTTTCGACTCTATTTCACTATACATATATTATATTTTCTTGATAATCTATTTCTAAAATATTGATCCAAACTCTTTCTTTTTGGATTTGTGCAGTTGTCATTCAAGAAATTAGCCCTTAAGTACCACCCATACGTGTCACTGGATTACCAAATAGAGGACACACAGAGCTTCATTAAAGTACAAGAGGCTTATGAGACTTTGTCAAACGAGCATAATAGAATTTTTCCTTTTCATTGATTCCTTTAAAAGAGTACAATACGTGGAAATTCATTTTTTATCTGTTTGATAGTATATTTTTCTTTTATTCAACTTTGAGGTAATGTGCGAAAAAAACATATTGTTATCTTTTGTGGCAACCGCTAATTAGAGGGATATAGTTGGTTATTTGTATCATTTGTGATACTGTTGGTTGTTTAGATTATTTGGGGTGTTGATGTTTTGCTCCATATAATTAATAGTCAAATAATTTGCAACAGGTAATTTATTTGACAATATGAATATTGCAAGGTTGAAATTTCACGTGCTCAGTACACATAAACGTGAACTATACCTTGGTTCACTTTTATATTTAGGTGTGGCCCGTTGAGTTAAGTGTTTATGGTAGTTGGTGGCAGTGTCGTGTCATAAGTATAAGTATGAATATTCGGGGCAAATTATATGCGTGCCTTCAGGCACGGGCATACCCTAGTGTATATATATATATATATATATATATATAGAGAGAGAGAGAGAGAGAGAATATTTTGGAGTTGATTTTTTTTACCGTGGTGCTTAAACATTTCAAGAGACCTCACAAAAAAATACTCTCAAATTATATATTTTTCTATTTAAAAAAAATAGTCAAACTATGTCAATTTTTAAAAACAGTTTAAAAACTGACGTAGTTTAACCGATTTTTTAAAATAACCAAAAAAAAATCTTTAACTGATTTTTTTTGTGGAGTCTCTTAGAATGTTTAAATACCACACAAAAAAATTAACTAAAACTTTTTTTACTAGTTTAAAAAAATAATCTGCATTGGTGAACCACATATGTAATATATATGAGACTCTCTCTCTCTCTCTCTCTCTCTCTCTCTCTCTCTCTCTCTATATATATATATATATATATATATATATATATATATATATATATATATATATATATATATAATGAAAAGGTAAGTGTCATTCCACAAGTCAAATTATACTAACAGAGGGACCTAGATGCTATAGCTGGCAGATATTACCTCAATTTTGTAATTAACAGTTTTAAAAGAGTTTCTCTGAATTTCAAATTAGCATAAGCAAATTTTTTTGGGGGAAAATAAGTTAGAAATAAAATAGTGAAAATAATTCGCTGAACTACTAATTTTGTATGCAAATTCATAAACTATTCTCATTTTTATACAAGTTTTAGTCATAACGACTAATTAATGGGGTTATCAACTTTATGGGAGTGTAATTTGGTGGGTGGATAGATTAGGTAATATAAATTATGGATCTTGTAACACATGTTCTTTTTATTAGTGTTTTTAGTTTGCGAGATGCGCGAGTATTGTATAATTTTTCATCATATATAGATGTATAACGCATATTTAAGATGTTATTAAATATTTTGTCATTTCTTTCACGAGATATCTCGTATTAATTAACCCATACATTATTATGTTATGTTTTACTATATTATATGTATGTCTAACTCTATAAGTAACGTTATATCTTTATTTGTTAAGACATACAACATGTGAAATAAATTAAAGCATGAAACATTTCATTTTAAACTTGTCCAAATAATATGTGGAAGTTTTCTTCTTTACATGTTTTGTTTTGTAAAACAATACACTGTAAACATAATTGAAAATGTTAAATCATTCTATAAGCCATAAACACTAATATAGAATCAAATCACAACTAGTTATTATATGTTAATTAGGATCTAATTTATCGTATATGTTCACATCTAAATTTGTCTAGTCTGAGTGATCATAAGGATGCATACCTTTGTCCATAATGACTCTTATCTTGCCTCAAATTTATCTCTGTTTTCTCAAATTAGTCCCAAATTTGGGACTGATTTTGAACCCTGCCAAACGTGTTGAAATGGAGAATCGAGTTTTCTTCATCTTGCCCTTCAAATTTCGTAATTTTTCAAAAGTGTAAAATGATGTAGAGACTACAACTATATAAAGTGAAATCGAGGATCCAAGAATCTCATCATTAAATTTTATTTTTTACTATCCATCAAAGCAAACTCTTGAAATATCGCAGAAAAAACGTTTCTTTATTGCGAAAAATTCTTCAAATTTGGATTGTATAAAGCTATATAGTTGTAGATTTAATTTTACTTCCCAGATTAAGAATTAAATTTTACCATTCTCCCACTTGGTCCAAATAACAATCTAATGATTTATCAAGTAACATGAGACTAGCATATACACTGGAATAATTATAAATCATAGTTTCAACACCTTATATGAACAGACCACTAATGTGAGGCATGTAGGTTGCACACTAATTTAGGAGTATGCTCCCTTTCATGTATCACAACATTAATGACTTATTTAATAAGGCCTATATGTTGGATTGTCTTCAATGGTCCATAAATATCTAGTAAGAGACTATTTCTATCACATTTACTAATAATAACATTCATGTAAGCAATATTATAAGACGAAAATATTAATATTCATAATATAATTTTATTGATATTGTTACATAATGTTTTTACATAATAATCGCTAAAAATCTTTAATCATAATCTAAATAAATTTCTCAAGACCAATCGATTTGATATGTTACAAAAATGTCTTTATAGCCACTGCTTTAGTAACTGGATCTTCTATATTAACACTTGTACTAATGTGTTCAATATGCATTGTCTTTTCCTAAACTTCTTATTTTACTGATAAATACTTCATCTCAATGTGCTTGGCTGCTTTAGTTTATTTATCATTCTTTGAAAAGAAGACTGGTGTGACATTATCACAATAAATTATTAGCGGTTTAGTAATAGCCCATAATACTAAGTCCCAAAATAATTTTTCTCAACCATAATCCATGATTTGTAGCCTCAAAACATGTTTTGAATTTAGCCTATGTGGTGGAAGATGCAATAACAATATACTTAACACTGTTCCACGAAATATCCTCTCCTCCAAGAAAGAAAACATAGCCTCTACTGCTCTTTCGATTGTCTAGACATCCTCTGAAATCTGAGTCTGAATAACCAACCACCTGAAGATAACCATTCCTCCTAAATTTAAGCATGTAATCTTTAGCCCCCTACAAGTATCTCAATACATTTTTTGCAACGTTCCAATGATTTACCCCCGAATTGCTTTGGTATCTCACAAGCATTCCCACCGTAAACTAATACCAGGACTAGTGCAGACCTTCACACACATAAAACTCCCTAAAATATAAGTATAAGCATGTTTCTCCATCTATTCTCATTATATTTCATTATGGGGATATACACTTAAGATGAATTTGTCTCACTTTAGAACTGGAATAATAACAGGACCATAATTAGACATTTTGAATATGTCCAAAACATTGTTAATGTAAGATTTCTGAGACAATCCTAACCATCCACATGATCTTTCATAGAATATTTCAATCGCGATCACACAGGATGCCTCGACCATATCTTTCAATTTAAAGTTTTCAGAAAGAAAGTTCTTGGATTCCCGTAACAAACCAAGATCAATGATGGTTATTAATATATCGTCACTATATAAAACCAAGAATACAAAGTTATTCCTTAAATCCAAAGGAATTAATGGTATCATGAAATTTAAGGTACCATTGTCCAGAAGCTTATTTAAGTCCACATAATGATTTCTTTAACAAATATGTCATATCCTATTTATCCTTTATAATAAATCCTTTTAGTTGTGCCATATAGATTTCTTCATCTAAACTCCCATTTCGAAAAGACGTTTTGATATCCATCTATTGGATCATTAAATTATAATGAGCTACGCATTCCAAAATAATTCTAAATTAATCATTCTTAGAAACAATAGAGAAGGTTTCATTATAATCAATGCCTCATTTTCTATTAAAACCTTTGGACACTAGTCTTGATTTATGTTTCTCAATATTTCTCTCTGAATCGTTTTGGGTCTTAAAGACCCAGTTACATATGATTCTTTTACATCATTGAGGTAATTTGACCAAATCCTACACTTTATTTTTATCCATAGATTTGAATTCATATTTCATTGCATCAATCCATTTACTATAATTCTTAATATTAATGTCTTGTTAATATGTAATTGGATAATCTATATCCCAAATATTAAATTCAACCTCTTACAAATACACCACGTAATCATTCAAAATGGTTGACTTTTAGGTCTTTGAGACCTTCTTAATGTTGTTTCATATGGTTCTTCTACAACGGGCTCATTAGTGACCATCTCATCGTGGGGGTCATTGTATGGTTCATTAAGGGGTTGTCGGTTATACGTTTATTGTTCATTATTGTTACCTGGGGCAATAATATTACAAATAACATATTTTTTATGAACTTGGGGGAAATTGATACCCTGACTTTTTGCATAATTGCCTCCCCAACTTTATCACTCCCATTGACTTCACAATTCAAGATGAATCTAGCATTTCGAGTTTCAAGTATTCTAGTGCAATGGTTAGGGTAGTAAAATCTATATCCCTTCGAGCTTTTTGGTTACCCATTGAAAAAAAACCCAATAGTCTTGGGATCGAATTTCTTTTTTGTGGATTAAAATTTCTCGCTTTTGTTTGATAACCCCAAACATATAGGTGTTTTAAGTTAGGTTTCCTTTCATTCCATAGTTCAAAAGGACTCTTTGGAACTGATTTACTAAGAACCCTATTCAAGATATATACAACGGTTTGAGAGCATGCGTCGATAAGGATAAAGGTAGATTAGTATTACTCATGATGATTCTAACCATGTCCACACTTGTATGTTTAGGCCTTTCATCTACACCATTTGGCTAGGGTGTACTCGACTTTTTGTATTGCGTAACTATACCTAAATTTTCATGAAAATTAGCAAATAGATCACGGTGTTGTCATGTTTCATCATATTTACCGTAGTATTCACCACCCTCTTAGAACTAATAATTTTTACCTTTTCCCTATTTTTCTCAAACTTCTTTTATATAAATTTCAACAAATTTAACTAATTGATCTTTTTCATGCAAAGTATAAAGATAATACAAACATAAAAATTCATCTATAAAGGTTATGAAGCACTATTCTCCACCAAAGTATAGCGCCGAAAGGATTGCGAATATTTGTATGCATTATTTATAGGAGTTCATTACTTCTTGTGCCTCCTTTTGTTGTATTTTGGTTTGTTTCCTTCAATGAAACATACACATACAATAAAGTCACAAAAATCCAGGTCAAGGAGAATTCCCTCTCTTACAAATCATTGAACTTTATCCCTGGATACGTGGCTTTATCTTTTAAGCTACAAAATTATCAACAATTGAAGCACGCTTAATTCCACAGTTAGGTTGCAAAGTAAGTAACGCCTGTTCAAAATTATTATCTAAATTTATTTGATACAAGTAATCAACCATAAAACCAAAACTAATATAATTAGGACCTTTAAATAAATTGAAGCCCTTTTTCTTAAATTCGAAAGAAAAACCATCAACATTAAGTCTTAAAAAGGAAATTAAATTTATTAAAAAGAATATAAACATAAATAGTGTCTTTTAAATCCAAAACAAATGTGGAATCCAAAAATAGTCTAAAATGATGATAGCTTTAACGTTTGATGTCTTTATGTTTCCCATGTATAAGAAAGCTTCATTTGGTCTTATGGTTCAGCTGAAAGGTATCCCTTCAAGGATGAGGAAAAATGCGTGCTTGAACTAGAATATAAAATTCAAGAATTTAAAGGGAAATCAGTTAAGTTTGATTCGAAACATATTGAAGCCAATGGCTTACCCTTTTTTTCAAACTAACCTCTCCCTTTCAGGCAATCCTTTAGAAAGTTCCCACTCTTTTTTAAAAAGTGACACATATTATTATTCTTATTTCTCCTTATTTGGCACTGGTTCAGATTCACTCAGTTGGCTCCACTTTATGCCCTTCCCAGTTGCATTCTTTAATGTATTTTTCTATCCAGAATTCTATGGCACAATGAAATGATCTACCTGACTTTTTGGTTACTTTAAAAATTCCTCATCTTGAATCAGTTTAGACATCACCTCATTTATACTCCACTTATCTTTTATAGTGTGTAATTTATCACAAATGGTGCGTATTGGGATAAGCGAGGGATGAAAATGAATTGGATGACAAAACCATTGTACAATTGTATCTCTAAAGCCTTTAGTTTAACAACAAGGTTGGTTATGTCCATAATGTCCTCGTTCATGCTATTATTTCCATAAACAACCACTGTAGCGAGTTTTCCCATTAATGTCCCTTATTGGGACTTATTAACTTGTTGAAACCTCTGTTTAACGTTATTCCAAACCACCTTGGCACTGTTAGTCATGTTAGAGATTTTTTAATGGAAGGGATAATAGTCAGCTTTAGAAACATTATGCTCGTCTTGTTAAAACTTTCCCATGCTTCAGGTACCTCATTTTTAATCTCATTTCTCTTAGATGTAATGGCAGCAGGTTGCTCAATATGAAGAGAGATATCCAGGTAAAGGAACCCGAGGGTGAACTACGCATTCTCAACCCAATCAAAAAAATTGGTTACATTAAACTTTGGAGTTTATTAAGCTGCATTAAAAAGGCTATCTGGAATTACTGTAGTAAAATTATGCTTACATATTAAAAATATAACAAAAAACATAAGAAATAGAATTTCCAAATGACAAATTTTATTGATTGTATAATGATTTCAACAAATATTAATGTTTTCAAAAATCATGTATGGGCAGTGCATTCATAAATTGAAGGAGAGATACGAATTCTTTGAAGAAACCAATATTTACCCAAATTAACAAATATATTGTCCCTTAATTTAATTTAACCATGAAAACCCTACTCTTTGGAGCAACCAAATAACAATGGATTCATTATCATAATGAGTTCATTAACAATATGAACACTAAAATTTAGAGCAGCCTAAACATAGTTTTTGAATGTATCTCAAAATTCAGCATTTACATATTTTAGATTAGACAACTTTAGTGGAAAAATATCCTTGACAGAACATAAGTATTGTGACACCCCGCCTAATTAAATACCGGGCGATCACTCCTTTATTAAATTAAAATCAAGGTGAACAGTTGGTTTGTAAGGACATTTTTCTCATGTCCAACATGTTACATTTGTGTATGTCGTATGCCGCTACATTTGGCACGTCACCTCACGATCTCACATGACGGCCTCTATCCGAATTTTGGAATCAAGCATTCAACATCTCCATTAATGTGTCCCACATCTGCCTCAACGACTTAACGTTCCAAGATTTTAGGGACTTAATGCAAGTGGTACGCAAGGGAAGTCAAAACAGTGAAATAAGGCTTGATAGGGAAGTTCAAGGGCATTTTCTTAATTTCACATCCATAGTTCGGAGGTCTGGTCAACTGGAAAGTTGAAGATCTCGCCGCAACGAAGATACTGGAAGAAACGGCACCTCAATCCGAGCTACGATGAAGAAGTTATGACCTTTTGAAGTTGGAGAAAATTCCTTGAAGAATGCTGTTTTTTAACCCCATACCAGAATGGTACAACCAAACCGGTTCGGTGTACCCCAGATGGGGTTTGGTGTACCTGTACGCTGATAAGATTTTTAGAGTTTTAAAAAAGCGGAACTCTTCATATTTTTTCCTATAAATACCAACTTCGGAGGAGTTGTTTTGCAAGACTTTAGAAGACGTTTTTGAGAGTCCAAATACATCTAGTCTTCATATTTTTGAGTCCCAAGACTCATCTTTTGATTCACACAATTCTTCCAATCCTTTGTGAATCTTTTTGGTAACCCAAGAACACAACTTTGGTTTGTTCAACCCTTGTGGAGAAGCCGTTCTCTTCTTCATTGCAGCCCTCCTGGAAAGGGAAAATTCCAGCCGCCGACATAGGAACCGACACCTGCGGGTATTTCTGTGTCACACTGTTTCTAGCCGTTGCTTTGAAGGTTTACCGAAGACACCGTGCGTTACACTTGTGGGCGATTATCAGGTTGTATGTAAGTCAATGGTCTTGTAAATTCTTTAAAGTTCTAGAAATAAAAGGTTTTGCCCTTCGGGGATTTTTCCTTAACTTTGTGTCGCATGCTTTATTTATTTATGGTTTGACACACGCACACACATAGATGCATGTTTAAGGGTTGATTTTATTTGGTTTAAAAATAGACGCTAATTAAATAAGGGTTACTTGGAATCTTGCGAAATTTAATTTAAATCGATATTACACGCGTTCTCAAATTGGTATCAGAGCGGGTTACGCTAATTTATCGCGTGATCCTGATTTTTCGAGGATTTACTTTTTTTGATACAATTTGACTTCTCACGTCGTCAAATTGGTATCAGAGCGGGTTGCGCTAATTTATCGCGTGATCCTATTTTCCGTAAAATCGTGTGATATTGATTTTTTTTGAAAAATCAGTTTTGTGAAAAATCGCAATTTTTCAATGGAACGCCCATTTAATGAGGAGCCTATTTTTGAAAAAATTCACGACCATGCTGAAAATTTAAAAAGTTTGAATTTGAAACTTTGCAAAAGAATTAAAGTTTTGGAAAAAGAAAATTCTCTCTTTAAAATTAAGATTGAATATTTGCAAGAGTTCCAAACTCAAAGTAATATTTGTCGTGAGCACTTTGGTAATTTGTGTACTGATTTTGATTCTTTAAAAATTGCCAAAAAGAAGAGTGATGAGAGATTCCTAGTTTTAGAGAAGGAATTAGAGGACTTTAAAAATTCTAGGGTTCCCGTTTGTGCCGTCGAGGATAAAAAAATTAATCGATGATTTTACGGCACGTGAAAAGACTCTTAGAGATAAGTTTGTTTTTATTGAGGGAGAGCGTGATAAACTGTTAAGTTTAATTGATAATTTGAAAAAGAAATCCCTCAGATTGGAAGAGTCTAATTCTTTGCTTGAGTCAAAAATTTTGAAGTTAAAAAATTATTTGACAGACTCAAGTAAGTTTGATAGTGATGGTAATGGCTCATCGTGTTCTCATGCTTCTAATGCTAAAGCCAAAACCATTATTTGTTTTAGAGGGTCAACTAATTCCAAGGACGCTAGAAAAGATCACACTTTCGGTGTCATCCCACCCGTTTACACATGCTCATATTATGGTAGGAATGGTCACCTTAGGCGATTTTGTTTTGATCTTGGAAGAGGTCCTAGGAATTCGAAGTCTAGTATTTTGTTGGTTCCCAAAACCCATTGTCGACGTGTTTCATCCATTTGGGTTAGGAAATCACTTTTGGAGGAACTAGATTTTAGACAAGTTGATTCCCGTTTGCTTGCACATGATTCTTCTCTTGCCATATCATATAGATGATTGTGTTTGCATGTTTGTCATACGCTAGTTATGCTTTTTGATATATTTTTGCTAAGCGTTGTGACATGTACTTTTTGTATATATTTTTTTGAAAAATTTTGAAAAATACAAAAAGATTTTTTTTGTTGCGCCGTTTATGGATGAACACTTTGGATGACCGAGTCACAATATCATTCCATTATTTTCATGTGACTATTTGATAGTGTTTTGAGACAATAGGTCAATTCATCCATGTGCTTTATAATGTTTGGAGTCATTAAGATGTAATTAAGTGTTACTTCCTACATGTTTGACTCACTTTACCCTTTATTGCACACATGCACGGATTTGTTTGATTATTGTGCTTGTCTTATCACATGTTGGTTGGGTGTTTTCACTTCAATCCTGTTCTTAAAACGAACCAAGCGCGATAATTTTTTTATAAGGAAATTGTGCATATAAAAACCGTTTTGTGAGATTGTGTGCGTTGTTTAAGAACGGGGAGGGTCTGCGAAAGGTAATTATCTCTTCTTTGCGCAAAAGCCACCGTTCCAAAGGACCTAAAAAATGGAGGAATTTTATTATCCGAGGTCCAAAGAGGTTAAAAGATCCCGAAAAAATTGAAAGGCAATAAAAAGAAATTCATGCCAATTATGGGCCATTTAGGTTTTTGCACCAATTCTCCAAAGTTTGAGAATTTAGATTACCTCTAAAAGAATATATATATATGAGGGAGATTGGTTGGAGAATTAAAACGGGTTTGTACGTCCTTGAAATTTTTGAAAATGCACTACATAGTTTTGGACGTTATTGGGGTGGAAATCATTTTGACTTTGATTTGTTGATTTGTATAAGACGGTGTCATCTAAATTCAATAAATTTTTACACCTAAGGATACCTTTGATGTTCATTCGTTAGGAGTACACATATGCATCGTGCACATATGATTGATTGAGTTGATTTACCTATCGAATGTGTTCACACCCATTCATTCCATTTCCATGACTTGGTTGTTTGAGTCTAAATCCATGGTGTGATTTTTGTTTCATATTTGTTCAAATTGGTATCTTATTTTTGTACTAAAAATTTGAAAAATTCAAAAATAGTTGGTGCAGTTTTTTTTTAGCATCTCCTTGCAAGAGCACGTTGACCATATTTGTTTGATGCCCTGTTTTGTATACCGTGTCACCCCGATTTTGCTTATTTGATTCATTCTTCTCGTTTGTCTATTTGGGGACATCATAAAAAGGGGGAGAAAGAATTATCTTATTTTGGGGGAGTTTGAATTTTGGGGGAGTTTTGAGATTTGACTTATGCTTATCATATTTTGGTATCTATGTTTATCTCATTTCAAACTCGATATGTCACTTGGTATTTTTCTTTGTCTCATGTGTGTAGGTATAAAGATTGAAGATCAATATGTGGCACACCCTGATGAGAAAAGCCTTGAGATTTGATAACTCCTGAAGAGTTGAAGAGCAAACGCTGTAGTCTTATTCAATTGTATCTTTCCAGTTTTGGGTTCATGCAAGGGTAGATTTGTATAGGCATTTTGTTAGTTGTTTCGATAATTCGAAACTTTTATGTATGTACCGGCATAGACATAGGGGGAGATTTGTAAGGACATTTTTCACATGTCCAACATGTTACATTTGTGTATGTCGTACGCCGCTACATTTGGCACGTCACCTCACGATCTCACATGACGGCCTCTATCCGAATTTTGGGAATCAAGCATTCAACATCTCCATTAATGTGTCCCACATCTACCTCAACGACTTCACGTTCCAAGATTTTAGGGACTTAATGCAAGTGGTACGCAAGGGAAGTCAAAACAGTGAAATAAGGCTTGATAGGGAAGTTCAAGGGCATTTTCGTAATTTCACATCCATAGTTCGGAGGTCTGGTCAACTGGAAAGTTGAAGAGCTCGCCGTAACGAAGATACTGGAAGAAACGGCACCTCAATCCGAGCTACGATGAAGAAGTTATGACCTTTTGAAGTTGGAGAAAATTCCTTGAAGAATGATGTTTTTTAACCCCATACTAGAATGGTACAACCAAACCGGTTCGGTGTACCCCAGATGGGGTTCGGTGTACCTGTACGCTGATAAGATTTTTAGAGTTTTAAAAAAGCGGAACTCTTCATATTTTTTCCTATAAATACCAACTTCGGGGGAGTTGTTTTGCAAGACTTTAGAAGACGTTTTTGAGAGTCCAAATACATCTAGTCTTCATATTTTTGAGTCCCAAGACTCATCTTTTGATTCACACAATTCTTCCAATACTTTGTGAATCTTTTTGGTAACCCAAGAACACAACTTTGGTTTGTTCAACCCTTGTGGAGAAGCCGTTCTCTTCTTCATTACAGCCCTCCTGGAAAGGGAAAATTCCAGCCGCCGACATAGGAACCGACACCTGCGGGTATTTCTGTGTCACACTGTTTCTAGCCGTTGCTTTGAAGGTTTACCGAAGACACCGTGCGTTACACTTGTGGGCGATTATCAGGTTGTATGTAAGTCAATGGTCTTGTAAATTCTTTAAAGTTCTAGAAATAAAAGGTTTTGCCCTTCGGGGATTTTTCCTTAACTTTGTGTCGCATGCTTTATTTATTTATGGTTTGACACACGCACACACATAGATGCATGTTTAAGGGTTGATTTTATTTGGTTTAAAAATAGACGCTAATTAAATAAGGGTTACTTGGAATCTTGCGAAATTTAATTTAAATCGATATTACACGCGTTCTCATGGTTCATTCTTAGCATCACTGTCGTAAAAATACTTTTCCAATTTAAACAACCTAAATAATTAAGCTAAGTGTCAAAATCATTTAAAACCTTATTCTCATTTTATTAAATCCGGTTATAAAACCTTAAACCGTTAACATCTAAAGAGTCACACATTAAGAATAAAAATAGAATTGAACATACACGAATTTAATCATCAATAATAAATCCCAACATTTACAACACTAAAGAAAAACATCCTGACCGTAATAAATCCCGAAATAAAGGTCCTGGAAGTAAAAATTTCAATCTCTGACAATACCAACTAAATAATAGAAAGAGGGCGACACATGCCCCTGCTGGATAAAACTGAAATAAGAGTAGAATCAAATGGATGAAGTCGTCTAAACGACAGACCTGCAACTCCCACCTAAGCTGCAGCACGTTCCTTCCAAAGGATCCTAAGTAAGACGCCCCTGTGGCTGGGCACCTGTAATACATACATATATATACAAGAGAGAGAAGGAAATAGAAACGGGTCAGAGCCCGATAGTGTATATGATTTAAAAATTCGTTTAGCAAGTATTTAAATTGATACATGCCAATGCAACAACATATTAGTGCGACACTCTCTTGAGAAATTCTCGCCTCTCTTCTAATGTGCACTCCTATCGCACTAACCTTCCCAATGGTTTATCTCATCATATATCAGACTATCTTTCCCCAATGATTTAACTTATCTTAGGTTATTCGCAGGATTTACAACTGAACAACACAAGTATTTAAAACGTAAGATTTCCATTTGTAACCAAGGTTCTCCTTTTAACTTTATTAATCAATAAATTTTTCCAGTGTCATATTATACTTTCTCAAAATAATTATTTATAATTTGAATCATCAACCATGTCCTACATATCAAATCACAGTAAGTAGTTCCAGATTTCATAATTTCATATATATATTAACTACTCGTATAATTTATATACCATAACAGCACCCCACATAAAAACTATGGTGCGGGCATACTCTGCTATCCAATCCCCGTATCAATCGCACTAAAGGGAATACAAGTTCGGAATCACTCTCGAACTGTACAAATACATACACAAATAATATTGAGGCGAAGCATAGTTTCCAAGTCCAAGAGGTCAGTACATACCCCCACGTCTCTTAGGACCGTGACTACCGATTCGATAGCCTGTACCTAGGATTCCTATCTTCAAGGGTACGAGTCAATATCCCCCATAAGGCACACGAGACAAGATCGTCCCAGCGCGGTAACCTCAGGGATAGCAAGTAGCGCGGGCATGATTTTCACAAGTATATAATATATGCATACACAATCATATAAATATACCACTTTTATTATATCAATTTAGGTTTATCCCATAACCCACATTCATAACATTTATCCTTATTTTCCCATTATTATATATCAAGTATAATGGTTCGTTTCTAACTTTAATTCGAAGTATAATGGTTCGTTTCTAACTTTAATTCGAAGGGTTTTTCCAACTTACTATGTAACCCTCATGGACTATATTCTTCCAAATGTATAATTCAGTAGATATCCATTTATGTTCCAACGTAACTCTCTCTTACGTGTCTCTCCCCTTTAATATATACTTACATTATCCCTTATGCAAAATATCCCAAAAATATAGATTTCGCCTTACATTAAAGGATTTTGAATTTTATTTTCAAAGATGAGAATTTCAAACGGTTTCGAATTCGGAATTAAAATGGAGTTTTAATTGAATTTGTTTTTATTACTTAGAAGAGTCCTCAAAATATACAACTCTCTAAGAGTCCTCAAAACATAAAACTTTCTAGTAAAAATAATAGTTTTAGAAATCCGACTGTCTCATCAAACTGAATTTTTTTCAGCAGTCCTGTCTCGCCGTTCGCTACAACATACTAAAATTTCAAGCGATTCCAATGGTTCGATCATACGAAATAATTTTTTTTAGTGTTTGTATCTGATTAGAACTCTTTTCTTAATCAAACTCTTAATCCTTTACATGACAAAGGGTTTCCAGAATATCATATAAATCATCACTACATGAAAATTTCCTATCTCAAATTGGGTTTTTCTTCCATAAATCTCATCCTAATAACTCCTAAACTAATATGGATGATGCATCAACGAAATAAGCAAGATAAACACTTGCCTGGTACTTTCAGAAATCTGGTTTGGTGTTGAATTTGGTGTGTTTGCGTTCCCCGTCTCGCGATCTACGCGTTGGCGGTGGCGGTGGCGGTGGTGTAAACGGATGAGTTTTGAGCCTTGGAATGCCTTGAGAGCTCTCTCCTCTCCTCTCCAATGGCCGTTCTAGTGTTTTGAGTTATCTAACCCAAGGAGATAACCTAAACATCTGATATAACCCCTTTAATTTTCGTGGGTTTAATTACCCAAAAATACAAAATGATTAAAATGCCCTCCTGGGGTACTAATTAGGCCTAAAAACGCCCCGAGACCCAAATCAAACCCCTGGGTATACTTTTCTGACTATCTCGACCCTTCTGGACGCGTTGGCGCACTCAAAACGACCATACGAACAACCTATAAAATATTCATTTTTATTAATCCACATTTAGTCCCGACACGACACAGGCGCGTCCCGACTTAAATTTCCACAATTGTCATTTTATTCACACGTGACAATATTATAAAAATAAATCTCATATATTACTATACTCATCCAGTAATATGCAACAAATAATATATTCCCAATAATTACTAACTCTTGTCACGCTAGTAAATATTTAAAACAACATTTCAGATTAAAATTAAATTAATTTATCTCAATTAAATTTAATAAATCCTTAAATTTAAAAGCCATGAAAATACGGGGTATTACATACTTCCCCCATAATAACGGAATTTCGTCCCGAAATTCGGAAAATAAGGCCTACTAGGTAGCACAATTCTGGATATCCTTGTCAGTACGCAAACTATCTACATAGTACGACACTCAATCACTATAGCTTTTTCCTCACAGCAACATTGTTTTACATTCTCATTTGAGACACTTCACATTGCACTCCCAACTGACAACATTTGAATAGGTTACGTCTATACGTTATAAATTCCATTATCTCACTATCATTAGGAGGCCGCACCTCACTACATGACAACTAATCGGATTTATTCATACACAAAATTTCCATTCTGAGAAGATCATACGAACATTTGACCACTCTTGACTGCCTAAAACAGTCGTGGAATTCCACCATAGTTATCGGATATTTTCTCGAACGATCCAAAAATTCTGATTATCTACTCTCCTCTAAACATACGGAAGGAGAATAGTCGAGGTTCTTCCATAACAAAACCTTAATAAGCACCTTGCACGCGACAAACGGGTACGAGTGCTTCTACCGAGCATTCCTGAAATCATCGTACCAATATTCCAAAATCTCCTTCACGTGGCTCCACAAATCTTTAATCACCATGCGCTTATTCCCTGACTAAGGGTGATACATCCTACTCGAAACGAAATCTTATCTCCGCTGGTTCCTGAAATCCCATATTAAAGGTGGGATTCACCAATCTCATCCTGATTCAGAAATTTATACTACGCCGGACCATACACTGGCGCGATCCTTCCTTTCAAAGGAAGTCTGGGGCATACTAGTTAATATTGTAAGCCAGTCCAAAGGAATATCAATCACTTCCTTCTCGGCGACTTAATTCAGATGTTTGGGATAAACCCTTGATCTTGTTTTGAGGATGGCAGCCCATCCAAGAACTTTACCGACTTTACCAACCTCTTCCAATTTCAGGAATTTTCGATAAACACAAAATTCTTTGGTTGATTCTCCTCTTTCAACCCAACCTTACCTATGGGCAGTGCATGTAGAGACTACTCACTACGTCTCGCTAAATATCGATTCTTCCCTTGAAATGTCTCACATTAAGTGACACATAATACTCCCCTTCCTTCCTTGGAGTATGCCGAAAGTTTCGACCCGTGCTCTTCTCTCCACGAAGCGCACTTCTGGATCTATTATACTATACTAACATCATTACTCTTTGTATGCGCAAGTCGCTCTCACACTTGACTAATAACAACTCCGCTCCGGGTGTGATTCATAACAATTAATTCTACTCTATTCAAGGAATACCAACTCTTGAATGGCTTCCCACAGCCTTCCAATCAAGTTAGGGCGTGCTATTCTAATTGCACACTTATGTATGGATTATCGCCCCTCATGTGATGTTTAATCCACTTTATCACTTCCACTTCGTTATACTAGTCCCACAAACATATATTTCACACGTCTATTACCACGTCCCTTCGACTCGGACTATTTTAACTGTAGTTAACCAAGATGCCCACATTTTTGCAACACTCCGACTGCCCTGGGAGAGCGAACGGCGTGCTACACATCTGTAGGACTAACTAAATTCAACGGAATAGAAGGAATAGGGCATTCAAATTCCATGAAAATAAAAGAGGAATAATAATTCTCAACCTTCCTCAGATAAGTACAACAATTTTCCCAAATAGGTACAACAACCAAAATAAATCAGTAACACTTTATTCATCAAAATAATTTCAAGTCATCTCTTTTGTATAATAAAGTTCTTTCCAGATAATCCATGCTAAAAATCATTCTAGCTCTTTATTTGCCTCGTGTTTTGAACGCGGTTACGACATTTGGGTACTCTCAATCACCCTAGGAATCAAAATTCTTAAATTCTCCTTATCATCGTTCCACCCCTCAACTCGTGGGGATAACTTTCAATGCTTTCCTACCACAAAAAATCCGGCTCCAATAACCTTAAAACAAAATTCAACTTCCAACTTACATACATAATTACTTGATCCCATTTCGACCAGGGTACCGAACTCATGGAATAGTGACCAAACGTCTCCCTATTTCCAACCTTACGCTAAGTTTCATGCGTGGGATGTCTCGCAAAGCGAAATCCAAACAAGGAACCCCACCGATACACTACTACCTAGCATTGTCGGTTACCAAAATCCGTTAGGTCCTCCGTCCATAGTATATACCCCTTTATTCCGTCCCTTGACAGAAAAGTTACAATTTCTCCCGTAATTATGCTTAACAAAGAACGTTTCACCAATTTCACTATCGTCCCGTATTATTTTATGGTAATTACATTCTATAAACCTCGGATACATACGATCAAAATTCTCTAAATTTCCTTTTTCTAACATTAGGGGTATAACTCTTAACTCCCACATCTCTTAAGGATAAATATAACACTGCACTCTTACTATCACTAAGTCCGGAGTGCTAAACATAATACCGAGTCAAGTCTTTTCGCTCAACGGTAAATCCCGGTACATACTGAATCATACTGACAAAGTCTATACATACATTGGTCTCGAATATCTCGAGCCCACTATCTCCTTCGAAGTCTCTAGGATAGATAATATAAGTGCGAGTCCAACCTTCTTACAGGTAAAGCCTCGCCAAAACAAAATGTGTTGCACTAATGTAACTACTCCGATAGCCTTGCAATAAATGCCCACTATCATACTACCCATTTCTATAACATTTTAACAAAGATAATATCATACTCGTGTATCGCATCACTACAACGAGTAACCTCAATAAAGTATAAAACACTGTTAATATACTCATTCATCCCTCGCGGATAGCACCAAAGAAAAAATCCCCCTATACTAAGGAAAAAAATTCACATAATGGTAACATTTATAATGATATGCATTAAACTCGTCTCACATGCTAATCTAGCAATGAATAAAATATGGTGACTCGCTCGTGTCACATAAACACGCCGCATCCTCTAAGGATACAACTTATACTTCCATCCTGGCAATCGTCTTGACTGCACAAATGGTTTTCGGACGTAACACGTCTGCCCAAACCAAAACAAAATTATTTTTAATCGTCGTCCTTTACTAGGAACCGTATTCTTGTCCCTTTTTCTCACTTTGGAACATATTATCGCGAGCAATTTCACTCCGCACCAAAATACCTCAACACATAATCCACTTATCACCTGTCCTACTAACCAGATTAGGATTTTCCTTCTCTCGGACTTTAGTAGACTCAATTCCTGTTAGCCATTCCGGTTGTTCCCTTAGCTTTTTAGGCCATAAAGATCATGTTACTATCTATAATAGTACTTACTGAATTTACCATCACTTGGTAAGAATTTAACTATCTGAAGCATTTAAATGGTTTTCCTGATGTGTATCCACATCCTTTTGTGGTGCTATACCACCACCGTTGTATTCAGTCTTATTCTCGACTAAATTCTTCGATTCCTTTAACTTCCCCCACAAAGAAGCGTTATCATCTATTTTGACAAAATATGACAATGTCAACCTCTGAATCGGTCGTCCATCAGAATTACCTCTTTGAGTGTTATCAACTATTACTACGTGTCGATCTCCCACTCGGAGTTGTTTCCCCCACTTGTATCTACATCTTCCGATACAAAATTCGCTAACGGTTAAGATTCATATTCACGAATGGACCCCTGACATGCCCTCTCTCGATGAGTTCAGAACCACATTTGCTTCTAATCCTGAACAGTTAAGGAAGGAACATACGGTCAACACTGTACCTAAGGTTCTCCTATGGGCATAGCATTCTATTTCTAAAATTTGTGGTTGACTTCAACCATTATAACTTCGTCCCGAAAGCCAAGAAAATTTTCTCTAAATTTTCACTTTCAGTTTGCCACACTCCGTCCTATATTTAAGCCTTTGGATACTTTACCTCCTTTGGTAAACACATACAATTTTCGCGTTTATAAAATTTCCCACTGACAGTCTCTACACGTTTTTGTAATACGTTGGGTAAGTTTACCCTCGCACCTCATTTGACTATAACAGCATTTGAAAATCATTGCTACACCTTAGTCGCCTTTCTAGTCGTGTCTTCTCGTGCCATAATGGAGGTGACCTCGACTACGGTCATCATCCTCGGATATATTTCATAATCTCAACTGAGCCCTGCCTCCTGATGTACGCTTAACGGTCCTCTTCTGACATCCGTCATCGCTCTACACACGCACACATCCGGACGAAATTAGAATTCACTAGTGTATACACATTATAGCAGGAGAACGAAATCTCGTCAAAGGAATCGACAATCCTAAACATAGGGCTCTATAACAAACAAAGCAACGCTGAAAGCATAATAAGCCGTACAGATCCTAAGGACACTAGAACCTGATGCTCTGATACCACCTGTGACACCCCGCCTAATTAAATACCGGGCGATCACTCCTTTATTAAATTAAAATCAAGGTGAACAGTTGGTTCATTCTTAGCATCACTGTCGTAAAAATACTTTTCCAATTTAAACACCCTAAATAATTAAGCTAAGTGTAAAAACCATCTAAAACCTTATTCTCATTTTATTAAATCCGGTTATTAAACCTTAAACCATTAACATCTAAAGAGTCACACATTAAGAATAAAAATAGAATTGAACATACACGAATTTAATCATCAATAATAAATCCCAACATTTACAACACTAAAGGAAAACATCCTGACCGTAATAAATCCCAAAATAAAGGTACTGAAAGTAAAAATTTCAATCTCTCACAATACCAACTAAATAATAGAAAGAGGGCGACACATGCCCCTGCTGGATAAAGCTGAACTAGGAGTAGAATCAAATGGATGAAGTCGTCTAAACGACAGACCTGCAACTCCCACCTAAGCTGCAGCACGTTCCTTCCAAAGGATCCTAAGTAAGACGCCCTGTGGCTGGGCACCTGTAATACATACATATATATACAAGAGAGAGAAGGAAATAGAAACGGGTCAGAGCCCGATAGTGTATATGATTTAAAAATTCGTTTAGCAAGTATTTAAATTGATACATGCCAATGCAACAACATATTAGTGCGACACTCTCTTGAGAAATTCTCGCCTCTCTTCTAATGTGCACTCCTATCGCACTAACCTTCCCAATGGTTTATCTCATCATATATCAGACTATCTTTCCCCAATGATTTAACTTATCTTAGGTTATTCGCAGGATTTACAACTGAACAACACAAGTATTTAAAACGTAAGATTTCCATTTGTAACCAAGGTTCTCCTTTTAACTTTATTAATCAATAAAGTTTTCCAGTGTCATATTATACTTTCTCAAAATAATTATTTATAATTTGAGTCATCAACCATGTCCTACATATCAAATCACAGTAGGCAGTTCCAGATTTCAGAATTTCATATATATATTAACTACTCGTATAATATATATACCATAACAACACCCCACATAAAAACTATGGTGCGGGCATACTCTGCTATCCAATCCCCGTATCAATCGCACTAAAGGGAATACAAGTTCAGAATCACTCTCGAACTGTACAAATACATACACAAACAATATTGAGGCGAAGCATAGTTTCCAAGTCCAAGAGGTCAGTACATACCCTCACGTCTCTTAGGACCGTGACTACCGATTCGATAGCCTGTACATAGGATTCCTATCTTCAAGGGTACGAGTCAATATCCCCCATAAGGCACACGAGATAAGATCGTCCCAGCGCGGTAACCTCAGGGATAGCAAGTAGCGCGGGCATGATTTTCACAAGTATATAATATATGCATACACAATCATATAAATCTACCACTTTTATTATATCAATTTAGGTTTATCCCATAACCCACATTCACAACATTTATCCTTATTTTCCCATTATTATATATCAAGTATAATGGTTCGTTTCTAACTTTAATTCGAAGTATAATGGTTCGTTTCTAACTTTAATTCGAAGGGTTTTTCCAACTTACTATGTAACCCTCATGGACTCTATTCTTCCAAATGTACAATTCAGTAGATATCCATTTATGTTTCAACGTAACTCTCTCTTACGTGTCTCTCCCCTTTAATATATACTTACATTATCCCTTATGCAAAATATCCCAAAAATATAGATTTCGCCTTACATTAAAGGATTTTGAATTTTAATTTCAAAGATGAGAATTTCAAACGGTTTCGAATTCGGAATTAAAATGGAGTTTTAATTGAATTTGTTTTTATTACTTAGAAGAGTCCTCAAAATATAAAACTCTCTAAGAGTCCTCAAAACATAAAACTTTCTAGTAAAAATAATAGTTTTAGAAATCCGATCGTCTGATCAAACTGAATTTTTGTCAGCAGTCCTGTCTCGTCGTTCGCTACAACATACTAAAATTTCAAGCGATTCCAATGGTTCGATCATCCGAAATAATTTTTTTTAGTGTTTGTATCTGATTAGAACTCTTTTCTTAATCAAACTCTTAATCCTTTACATGACAAAGGATTTCCAGAATATCATATAAATCATCACTACATGAAAATTTCCTATCTCAAATTGGGTTTTTCTTCCATAAATCTCATCCTAATAACTCCTAAACTAATATGGATGATGCATCAACGGAATAAGCAAGATAAAAACTTGCCTCGGATTTTCAGAATTCTGGTTTGGTGTTGAATTTGGTGTGGTTGCGTTCCCCGTCTCGCGATCTACGCGTTGGCGGTGGCGGCGGTGTAAACGGATGAGTTTTGAGCCTTGGAATGCCTTGAGAGCTCTCTCCTCTCCTCTCTAATGGCCGTTCTAGTGTTTTGAGTTATCTAACCCTAGGAGATAACCTAAACATCTGATATAACCCCTTTAATTTTCGTCGGTTTAATTACCCAAAAATACAAAATGACTAAAATGCCCTTCCGGGGTACTAATTAGGCCTAAAAACGCCCCGAGACCCAAATCAAAACCCCGGGTATACTTTTCTGACTATCTCGACCCTTCCGGACGCGTTGGCGCACTCAAAACGACCATACGAACAACCTATGAAATATTCACTTTTATTAATTCGCATTTAGTCCCGACACGATACAGGCGCGTCCCGACTTAAATTTCCACAATTGTCATTTTATTCACACGTGACAATATTATAAAAATAAATCTCATATATTACTATACTCATCCAGTAATATGCAACAAATAATATATTCCCAATAATTACTAATTCTTGTCACGCTAGTAAATATTTAAAACAACATTTCGGATTAAAATAAAATTAATTTATCCCAATTAAATTTAATAAATCCTTAAATTTAAAAGCCATGAAAATACGGGGTATTACAAGTACTTACACGAAAACCTTTGGGGTATGATTCTAATATCCGTAATCAAGTCATAATGAGCGTATTAAAAAAATAATAATAGAAAATCACATTGGTTTAGCATTTGAAAATAACAATTTAACATCATTTTAAGACAAAAAAAAAATCTATTTTCAGGGCCGAGACGATCTCGAATGATCGAAAAACAACATCCATCAACAACAAAGTAGTTTTGTTTTTCACAAAGGTCATTTCTTGTCAAACCATGTCCTTTTTGATTAATTATGACACATTTTTTTATTTTTTAGGGGGGGGGGGGTGGAAATGTCGCTAAAAATAAATAAATTTTATTTTCACTATTTTTATGATTTTCTTTAGGGAATTATTTATATGAAATAGTATGAGAATGCAACAAGGATATGATACCACGTGTAAACTGTAATACCCCGTCCCGATTAATTAATTAAATTGTATATAGATTTTATACGAGGAGGTAGAAATTATGATTATAGGAAATTTAGGGTAAGATATTGAATTAAATGATAAGCACCCAAAACTGTACATTTTATACCTCAAATAGACGTACTTTAGTTGCTAATTCTCGACAATATGACTCTTATGCACTTAATTGTTTAATATGCAGGCTTAATTACAGTTGCAGTGTCACAAGCTATAATTCGAGGCAACTTGTAGCAATATGGAGCTAAATTATCAACCGCGTAACCTTACCCGACCCTAACCTAGCCTAAACTTACCCCAACCCTGTGTGTGTTTTGTTTGTGCCCTTTTATTATTTTTTAGATTTTTAGTTTGAGTAATTTTTATTTTTAGGATTTATTTTTTATTTATTTAGGATTTCTAGTTTTTATTTTCTATTTTTATATTTTATTTTTATAATTTTATTATTTTGATTTTTCTTAGTTTTAATTTTATTAGGATTAGTTTTAGGAGTTTATTTTTAGTTTATTAGATTTTATATTTTTTTAGGACTTTAGTTTAGATTTTAAGTTTTTATTTCTTTTGTTTTATTTTAGTTTTTATATAAGCTTAGAATTTTATTTTTTTAGTTTTAATATTTTTATTTTTATTATTTTTAGTTTATTTTATTTTTAAGTTAGATTTAATTTTTTTATTTTTAGTTTTATTAATTTTAGTTGAATCTTTTTATTATTTTAATTAGGTACAAATTAAACACACAAACATTACACACACACACACACACAAACCTATCCTACACCTAAACATCCCCTCACCCTCATCATTTTACCCTACACCCTCACCACACCACATACCCACCACTTCATCTTCTCCACCTACACCCCCTCTCTCTCTCTCCTCACCCTCTCACCTCCATTAACAAAACTCTAACCCACTTCTTTCTTCCTCACCTCATCATCTTTACACCCTACCACGATTTTAGCCTACTCTGGCGAGTCCCAAACCGGACCACAACCGGCAGCGACGCCAGCCCCGTCGTAGCCTGACCCCCTCTCGCCGATGTCTCCGGCGACCTCCTGCCTAAGCCGCAGACGGCACCCAACTCCGTCCCATCTCGTCCTCTCCGATCCGCCGGCGGACTGCCAACCCGTCCACCCAAAACTCCGGCGATACCTTCTTCGCCGGCGCACCCTCCGACCGCCGGCGTCCAGAACTGCCAACCCGGAACCCCCTGACCCGTTCCACTTCCATGTCCAGCCAAGCCGATTTCATCCATACAAATACCCTTCGACCCATGCCCAAGCTCCAATTCCAGACCCATTTCAATCCAACCACCATCCAAGTTTCTCCAAACCCATTTCTTCCAAAAATCGATTTCATCACCTGCCAACTTATAAAACCAAAACCAAAATAAAATAAAACCCAAATTAAACCCACATGTGTTTAAAACTAACCTTTTACCTTTTTCCAAAAATACCCCCCAACTTATCCCCACTCTCTCATAACCTCACCATCCACATGCTCCCTTGCCATTTTTCCTAATTACCCCTCACCATATCAGATTTTTATTCTCATTCACATGACACACCCAAATCACATGCGCACTTATACTAATTACCTATTTACATCTAGTTCCATGGTACCTACTATTAAAAGAGGATGAAGACCCATTTTCTAAGGATTTCAAAATTAGTTTTAAGTTTGGTGTGATAAAATTTTCTCCACCCCTCTATGTTGAGTATTTGCATTTTTAGCAAATACCTCAATATCGAGGTGTGTAGTGAAAATTATCTCTACGATAAATTTCACTCCACCCCTCTATTATGAATTTTTGCATTTTTAGCAATTAATTCAAAATAGATTGATGTAGTGAAATTTATCCCTTATGGCAGGTAAATTCTAATACATTCCTTTATGTTGATATTTTGCATTTTTAGCAACTATCTCAATATAATTTAATGATCTAGAATTTATTTCTTTGGGTGAATTCTAATGTACAATTTTATAATTTTAGGATTTGCATTTTTAGCAAATCTCTTTTATTATTTAATTGTCCATTATTAATTCATCCACTATCCTTTTTATTTTTATTTTGTAATTTTTAGTTTAGATTCAATAAATACATGAGTAAGGAATTGTAATTGAGAGATTGATGATGTAATTGAAGATCTCATGTCATTTCAAGGCTTAAATGGGTTTGATCAATTCCTCTCTTTTACTTTTATTTTAATCCTCACATGCTTTCAATTATGTATCTCATATTTTTGGATGATGATTATTGAGTGCTAATCTCTCATTTATAAGATGAAATTTTGAAGCCCTCATGAGTACAATTTAGTTAGTTTACTTTTTAGCACAATTTTATTTACCTCATTTTTGTTATTAGCTTTTACATCTTAGTAGTACTTTAAAAATTAGTATATAGTTAGTTAATTAATATCCCCTTGAAAAATTCATAAAAAATAGAAAAAGTAAAAATAGAAAAATATAATAAAATGCAAATGAATCTATATATATGTCCTCTCCAATTTTGTGTTTCACCCTTAGATTTGAATTGACTCCCTTATTTACTCTCTACACTAGTTTTGTTATAATTTTGTAGGTTCAAGGGAATTTTTTATGGATAGAGAAGTTGCACAACGATAAAAATATATAGAGAGGCAATTTTTCTATTTATCAAATGGCGTCGTTGCCGATCTTTGGAGCTTGAAGCACTTGCAAGAATTACCTATTTGTGATTCATTTGTATTGCACTTTTTATTTTTTTGTGCCATTTTTTTTATTTTAAAAGGCTTATATTAGGACTTTATTATCTTGGCATGTATTGCGGTGCTTAGAGACACCATTTATTTTCCATTTAAAATTGTAATAATTAAAGACAAGCGTGATAGGGAAACCGGACAAGGTAGAGAGATGGCGTCCAAAGGCGAGGATTTAGAAGTCCCTCTACCTTGGGTCGGTAGGACTCCCGGGGACAAGTGAGATAGGGGTGATCTCTCCCCGGTCGACTCAAATTTTTTGGCACCCCACGGCCTAAAAATCGTGAAAGGTACATTTCTTAAACCCTCGCGCATCTCCTGTTAGCGAGTGCATTATTGTGTGTGCTTTGTGTGCTCTTGTGTGATTTTATTCTCGCATTTATTTTTTGAATGGTGTGATGAATTAAATTACTAAGACCTACACCCGGTCATTCACGAGAAGGGATTTCGTCACCCGACTCACTCGCTTACCTTTGTGTGTTACCCTAGCCATCACTAAATTTAAAATCAATCAACTAGGTAGCCCAATAGGAGAAAATTTTGCAAAGGCGATCACTAAGATATTTCCGTGAATTTTTATCGCCCGCAGATTTAATTAAAAGTTGACTACCCCTTTCACTAAATTTAAAGATAAAAAATGGCTATGTGCTAGTTAGGAAAATTTCTTGACTTGTGTGTGGGTCCAACTCATTTTTCGGTAGTCGAATTTTAGTGAGTTCGTCCATTCAAAGAGTCCATATTTTCCCCCACCTTTTCTTCCAAACAATCCAAAAATATTTTCTTCCTTTCATTATCTAAAAATCCTAAAAATATTTCCTTTCTTTTTCAAACTATTCAAAAAAAAAAAAAAAGAGAAAATCTTAAAAATAAAAAATAAGGCCATGAGCGGTGTTTTTTCACCCTCACCTTTGTCAATCTATCCAACAAGGCTGACACTTCAGTCTTGTTTGGGGTTGATCATCATCACCCCATTATTATGCCACCCCACGCTTTCATAGATCTTATCCTTAGGGTGAGATCCCTTCGGTTTGGCTGAAGACGTTAAACTTAGCACTACCGGGAGGCAGCGCGCGTTTCTTGTATGAGTCTTATCCTGTTTGGGGGTGGTATTTCACATCACCCTATGTTTTACCATGCTTGTAGACTTGTACACATCTTTTTCTCTTATCACTTATTCAGGTTTATCTTGGTTACATCTGTCCACTTCATTAGCGGTTCGTTCTAGTAATCTCTTTCTTACCTTATGCTTTCAATTTTAAAAATCATTTTACTTAACATCGAGTCATACCCTTTCAAACCAACAAGCCTTCAGACTCTCCATTTTGATTTTCTCTAATAGCCCAATGGTATAAACACTAACACTACATCTAGTATCATTTATGTATTGCATATAATATTGCATTCTTCATAATATGAGGGTGTGTGAGTTAAATCCCTTTAAAATAATTTTTCCATAATTTTTGGGATATTTTAAATAATTTCTATGATTTTTTAAAATAATTTTTAGAAATTTAAAATTGGTTTTTAAAACTCTGTGGACTGTTTTGTAAATTCCATAAGCTGTTAAATCTATTCTTTGGTAGTAACCGAAAGCGCTTGAAAATATTGTGGTACGGAATTGTATTTTTGTAACATCAAAAACACGCGTTTTTCCAGTCATCTCAGCCTTACACGTGTTGATTCCACAACGGATGGATTTGTGTTTTTATGCCCTCACGTACCTGTGATTACCATCTTTTTAATCAATGACCTACATGTAATCTGAGATGATAGTTGTAATGTCTGGATCAACCAATAAGGGTTAGCTGATAAGCGGTGCATTCTTAACCCTTAGATTTGCTTCGATCATTTAAAATCGGTCTTGAGCGATTATTTGCTTCGTGGTTCCAGATCTTTCCATCACTTACTATACATACATGCCATATGTTATACGATTACAATATTTTACCAGCCTCACTTCTGAGAGAAAATAAAGAGATGAGAGAGAGAGAGAGAGAGAGAGAGAGAGAGAAATAAGAAACCCTAAACTAAACTCCGGCTAAATCTTACCAGAAAACCCTTTTCGAGAGTGAGTTAGTTTGAGATTCAAGAAAATGTATCCTCTTTTGTCCTTTTTCTCTTTCCTAACTTAATTACTTTAATTCAATCTTATTTTCTTTCATAGAACCTTGAGATTTGATCTCTGTGATACATATCATTTAGATATTACTTGGTTTTGATTTCTTCTTTCAAGAAATATCATTTTGTTGGTTGTTTTCAAACCGATATGTTATTTTCAAACCCTAAACAAACAAAATCTTTTTCGATTTTAGTTTCTTTGAACGTTCAGACTTAGATCTAGTTGAGATCTTGATTGGGGATTTACACTTTCAAATATTTCACATTTTGTGAAATAGTTTGTACATTTTCAAAATAAGAATGTGTTTAGGATCTTGGCTCGTGTTTATAGCAAGATTCCCTCTTGATATGCAAATATTTTAAAGATCCAAGGTCTGATAGTTTTGATTAAACTGATTTTGGAAATACCTTTATATATTTGTGATATGTTTTGCATCTTGTCTGTAATTAAGTGTGTGTGAGTTTCATGCATGTGATTTAGAGGACATCACCACTTACACCTTCACACTACTACACTGAAAAGTGTTAGTATTGAGATTTTGGACTTTTGAGTCAAGGTAAAGCTAAAAAGAGTGGAGTTACAAAGCTGAGAGAACATCAACAACATCAGAACCTTGGGAGAATTCAGAAAACCAGAGGAGTTGGTATATTTCTGAACTTAGAATTAAGTCTGATTGTGTGTCTTCATTGTTATATATTTGTAAATTGTTACTCCATTTTAGTGTTTTACTTTTGAGGTGTAGAGACCTCCGTGGATGTTTCTCCGATTAGGTGGGGTTTTACCACATTAAAATTGTACTTGTATACTTCCTCTTCCTCTCATTACTTTCTTGAGGCTGTGTTGATTTAAGTTCTTTATAAGTTTTTCTTTTTCAAAACTGGTAAACATATGCTTTAAATAACTCATTCATACTTTTTTACACATCTTGTGTTACAAATTTGTTTTATGAAAAGTGTTTCTTCAACAAACTGTTCGGAGCTGGTTAGATAGTTTAATTTTTAATTAAATGACTTAAGTGGTTTATTTTTCATTCGGGGGTCCTAGAATGTGGTGCCTATAGAACCTCGTGATGGTTATGTTTGGAACAAGTGAAAGACGTCGAATAAATACCACATGATATTTTCGGAAAGGGGTAAATTTTGTGGACCAAAAGGACAAGGATGGCCATTTCAGAGGGTCAAGAATGACCATTTCAGAGGGGAGATCGATTCTAAGGACCCAAGGTAGTGCTGGGATGACCGATTTTGCAAGCCATTATCAATTATGAGAACCTAAAGTTGTGGTGACCAATTATGTGATTCGAGTTCCACTCTGCAGACTTAAAGTAGAGGTGACCAATTTTATGGGTCTAGCTCAATTATGTGGATCTAAAGTAGGGGCGATCAATTCTGCGAGTCGAGGTTGATTCGTATCGAATATTGCATATTTTCGCCCATTATCTTTATGCATTCTAGCACTTTTACGGTCATAAATGCCTATAATTATGCTCATTAACCAGACAAACTTGGATTTGGATATATACATGCTTTGCAGTGGTTATTTGTGCTTTTGGAGGTATTGGAACGCTAAAAGTGAGGTTCGGTTGCATTTCGAAGAAGTTCCGCCGTTGAAGGCTACTTCAAGGGCAATTTAGCTTTTTCAAACTCACTAATTTTTATGGAATGAAGTTACCAACATGTAGATCATCAAATTATCTTTCCATGGCCACTGACCGTGCCTCATTCTGACTCCGTATGTGGAAGTTATGCCCATTTTCGAAAGGTTTCGATATTTTCTTCTACTTCAAGGGCATTTTGGTAATTTCATACTACATAATTTGGAGAGTTTCAAAACATAATCATGTAGATAATTGAATTAGCTTCCCGTCGGTTCTGTCCACGCCTCATTTCGATTCCGTATGAGGGAGTTATAGCTGTTTTCGTGCAACGCGTCAAAATTGGTTCGGAGAGGAAAAGTGGGCTGTCTCCAGCCCAAGGCAAATTCCAAAAGTGCAGTCGACCGGTCCCAAAACAGAGGTCGACCGGTCGCATCAGATATGGATGAAAATTGGCTTTTTTTGGTTTTTTTTGGGTTGGTTTTGTTGGGGGTTTATTTTGGGGTATTAATAGAATGTTTGGGGCTTTTCTTAGAAGAGATTTTTTCATTTTTAGGTTAGAAGAGGGGATTTGTTGGGTGGAGCTTCTCTCTCCTAGGGTTTGTACCATTTGGATTGTTTTAAGCACTATTCATCTTATTCCTCATTTATTCAACTTGTTTTAGCTTATTTCTTGCTTTCTTAATTATTTACATGCCTAGATAACTTGTTTTAGTATATTAATTTCTTGTTTTCTTAGTTAATTAGTTGTTAAATTAGTTTTATTCATGTGTAGTGAGTAGATAATGGGTTGTGATTGTGTTTCCTCCATTAATGGGCATTGAGCTCCGAAAGTTAGGTTTTTGTGTAAAATTGCATTTAATTGAAACCTCGCGTATTAAAGTCGGATTATTATGCGTTTAACTTTCTTTGTCACGCAACGTTAGAGTTTATAGCAGTAATCCGAATTTAAGATGCGTGTGACCATTTTCTATTAAATGTTTAATCTCGCAAGTTTGGGTTAAATTCCTTATTGTGTGATATTTATACTTAATTTAAAATGCTCGATTAAATATTTTTGAACCGAAATTCTAATTATTAGTTGTTTAGCTCATGATGGGGACACGATCACGACTCTCATTTTATTAAATCTAGTTTAGACTTAACTTCTTATTTTTGTCCTTTTCTTTATTTCCAACCTATCACCTTTTACACTTTTATTTTAGGAGTATTAAATCCTATAAATTCTAGCAACTCGTCTCTGTGGATTTTCGATACCCGACTTACCGCTATACTTGTATCGCAAGTGCAGTCATAATTTAGGTTTTTGTATTAAGGCGGTGAACAGAAAACAACGATTAGTGTTCTGAAGCGACGCTACTTTTCACCCTTAATTAAAGGTCAATTCTGATGACCTTAAGTAGAGGCGACCAATTATGCTGGTCCAGGTCAATTCTGTGGACCTGAAGTTGGGGTGACCAATTCTGTGGCTCAAGGTCAATTATGAGGACCTAAAGTTATGGCGACCAATTTTATGGGTCGAGGTCAATTTTGAGAACCTAAAGTTTTGGCGACTAATTATGTGGGTCAAGATCAATTATAAGGACCAAAATTCGATGCGACAATTTCAGTGGGTCGAGGTGAATTCTGCAGACCTGAAGTTAGGGTGACCAATTAAAAGGGTCGAGGTCAATTCTTAGGACCTAAATTTATGACGGCCAATTTTGAGGGTCGAGATCAATTCTGAGGACCGAAAGTTGTGGCAACCAACTCTGCGGGTCGACCTCAATTCTGAAGACCTAAAGTTGAGGCAACCAATTATGCGGGTCGAGGTCAATTCTAAGGGTCGAAGTCAAATTCTAAGGGTCGACCAATTCTAAGGGCGACCAATTATAAGGGTCGAGGTCAAATCGGAGTACCTAAAGTTATAACCCTCGGGGGTTTGCTCTCAAGCGATTCTTTAATTTGCCTTTTTTGAGACGCTACTAGGGAAGAGACATATGGCTGGGGATTATGTCCTTTTGAGAGGAGATAGATTTACTATGGGAGCTGAAATTATTATAGTTAATAGATTGGAAGCAATTTTAATCTGGAAGTTCTTCTAGGACATAAGGTTTTAGGATTCCACTGGGGGATGTGTTTCTCTAAGACACTGACAGGGAGAGATATTCGACTCACTTATAGCTCCACTGGGGAAGTTGGATTTGAAAGTTCCTTTGGGGAAATAGTTGATGACTTAAGGTTTTGGGACTCCGCTGGGGAATTATAGTGGACTCTAGGGATGCGGGTGTGGCATTTTAGGGTTTAAATTGGGGATAAGAGTGTAGTTATAATCCATCGAGGGATTTTAGAAGCTTTAAAAAATGGTTTCTTGGTGAATAAATGTTCCAATATTTATTTGGAGATTTTAGGAATTTTCCAAAGAATTTTAAGCATTTTCTTGGATTTTTGTACGAATTTTTCAGGAGGTTGCCGACCGGCATATTGTAGGGTGATTCGGCACGTATATTCCATTTAATTACCACATTTTCTTATGCATTTTATCCCCCGTGGGAACATTAATTCCTAAATTTATGCTTGTTAACTAAACAACCTCTATTTTATATGTTTACATGTTTCGCGAGATATACTTGAGCTTTTGTAGATATTATGGTGCTGTGTGTGAAGTTCGGTAGCATTCCATGGAAGTCCCATCGACAATCACACATTCAAGGGAATTTTAGTAATTTCATCATTTTGGTTTTTGGCCCAATGTCTTTAAGAACGTTAAAGCCCTTTGAGTCATTTTCGCGTGGCTACAGGCAGTGCGCGATTCCGAGCAATAATAAATAAGTTACAGGATTTTAAGCGGAGGAGGTTCTACACCAAAGCCACACTAGATCAATCCAACAAGTGAAGCGGGTCCAAATCGATTTGTCCCTTTTCCGAGTCAGTTCTCATTGTCTCTACTTCGAAGATTTTCCATTCTGATTCGATTCGGCTCAAATCCAAATCGATTCTCCCCTGTTTTCCCTATTTTCTTTTTCTACTAATTTCCTGCTAGGGATTTTGTATGAAAATCGGTTACTAAAGCCGTTTAATACAGGATTAAACTATTAAAGTAACTCCGAACTATTTTTTGAGGAAACTCTTTTCTCTAAATCAAATCAGTTTTAATCACAAGATGTGTTTAATAAAATATGCACAAGATCAGTTCATGATTTGTTAACATGTTTTGAGAAATAAAACTTAAAAAGATTAAATCAGCAAACCAGCAATAATGAGATGAGGAGATGTAGAAAGATTAATGACAAGAGATTTTTAACGTAGTAAAACCTCACCCAAGTGAGGAAACATCCACGGTAACTTCTAAGTCAGAAACCAAAAATCCACTAAAACAAAATATATCAGTTACAAACTATATAACACACATGAACACAAATCAGTCCTATATAAGTTGAGGAATGTACCCACTAGTGTCCTTCTAACTTTTCTGCAGTTTTGATTACTGATGTGGTTCTTCCAGTTTGCTAACTTCCACTTTGTTCTAGTCTTTACGTCGACTCTTGTTTCAAGATCTTATTACCACCACTTTCAGTATTATAGTGTGTAAGTGTTTGTGGTGCTGCTCTAACACATGCATGCACACACTCATGCATATTTATACAAACAGTCCTAGCATATTACAGTTTCTCTATTCTTAGAAAACTAAAACCTTATTGTAACTTTAAAATGATCCTGAAATCCACGGCTATCCTGCTCAGAAGAAGTTTCAAGATCTTAATCAATTTCAGGGTTTTTAAAATACTTTTGAAATTGAAAATCTCCAAGTGTGATTCCAACTAGGTTAAAGGTTTTGTTTCAAAAGAACTAGAACCAGAAAATGATTTTGTTGATTTTGAAGATGAAAACATTTATAAGAAATAATCAACAAAAGATTTCTCAAGACGAGAAACCAAGAATGCATATCTAAGTGTAATATAACATAAAATGATTAGATCTATGATTTCTATAAAACAGAAATACGGATCTGGCCTAAGGTTTAAGTTGGACACAAGATCTTAAAACGAAGAGGTTAAACCACGAAACAGCTTTCAAACCAACACTCAAAAACTCTCAAACACTCAGGGTTGGTGTTTGGTGTAAACTGGTTTTTCGTAAAAAGTATTAGGGTTTGATAAGGTGTTTAAACGAATAGGGTTTCTATTCTCTCTCTGGATTCTCTCTCTTTTCTCTCTCTTCTCTCTCTTCTCACTCGAATTGAACAAAGTGGCAAAAGTCTCTCAAAGGCTGAGGGATAGCCTCCTTATATAGTGGGCTGAGAAGGATCAAGAAGATGGTTCAAAATCAAGGGCTGAGATTCGGTCTTCCCATATTAACTTTGATCCAACGGTTTAAGAGAAGTGGTTGATTAAATGCTTTATGATTGGCTAAGAGAGGTTCATGGGGATTGGGACTGGACGCATGTAGGACGTTGATAAGTTCAATCCAAGGGATGATAATGAACACCGGTTTTGTTTCTTGAAAGAAATACAAATCCAACCCGTAGTGTAGCGACAGGTGTAGGGCTGATATCGAACCTCACATGTGCTTCTAAAATAATTACACAGCTTCCCTAACAGTCTCAAGCGCTTTCAATTTCTACCCAAGTGAACAATCAGGCATAAAAACATAAAACCAGTATTTACAAAATCACCCCAAAACCTTTTAATTCCAATTTTAATTATGAAAAAAAATTCATTAAAAATTCCAAAAATTTATTAAATTTTTTTTAAGGGAAATTAACACACACAACACACACAAAATTAATATATGCAATATTTGACCCATGTATGCATTCCTAATGTGTGTAAGTGTTTGCGAATATAGCTTTGATCAATTACTCAAGAGGAATGAATTGTATAAAAGTATCTAAGGCTCTTTGGTATCTACGGGAGGGATTCAATTTTGTCACTGTTTCCAAACTAGATGAGCACTTATACAATGTAGACTGAAATGAGTCAAGAGTATAAGGTGTTTCAATCTCCCCCTTAGGAAATATGAGATAAAATCTCCTTTGAGTCAGCTTGGACTCGTAGGGTTACAAAGAAATAAGGAAAAAACCTATTCCTATACAAAATTCTATCTACCTATACCCTAGAGAATAAAATTGCATTACTCAACTAATTACAATTCATAACCCTATTACACCTGTTAAGAATAACTGTGCAGAAACCTGCAAATAATCACTAAGATCGAGCTTTTTAGAATATGTACAAAAGAAATGAATTCTCATAAGACTGAAATTTCTCCCCCATTTTATCTCAAATGGACAAAGGGAAAAACTATACAAGTTAAAGAGTTTATTCATCACAAACCATTCCTATCGATTTACACAAGGCAATAAACCTATTATAATCCAAAGGTTTGGTAAACATATCTGCGAGTTACAAATTTGTAGGAAGATAATTGATTTCTAATTCCTTAGTCTCAACTAATTCTCGTATAAAGTGATGCCTAATTTTTATGTGTTTTGTTCGCGAGTGTTGAACATGAATTTTTGAGATATTGATCGTGCTTTGATTATCAAAATAGAGATGTAGTTTTTCCTCTTTTATACCATAGTCACTTAGCATTTGCTTAAGCCAAAGTAAGTGGGCACAGCAGCTTCCAGCGGCTATGTATTCAGATTCAGCTGTTGATAAAGAAGTGTAGTTTTGTTTCTTACTACTCCAACCTACCAAATTATTACCAATATAGTAATATGCCCCTAATGTGCTCCTACTATCTTCAATACACCCTGCCCAATCGACATAAGTGTATCCTATTATAGTGCTAGGAGTATCATTGGTGTACCAAAGTCCTAAATTTAGAGTGCATTTTATGTATTTTATGATTCTTTTAACACAAACTAAATGGCTCTCTTTAGGATTGTTTTGATAACGGGCACACACGCAAACAGCGTACATAATATCAGGACGAGAGGCGGTAAGGTATAGCAAGGTTAATATCATACTACGATATAATGTTAGATCTATGGATTTCCCAGTTTCATCCTTAGACAGTTTGACGGTAGTACTCATGGGAGTTTTGGCATCTTTTGCACTTTCAAGGCCGAATTTTTTAACAATCTCTAAAGCGTATTTTGATTGCGAAACAAATAATCCTTTTGAATTTTGTTTTACTTGAAGACCCAAGAAAAATTGTAACTCCCCCATAAGAGACATTTAAAATTCTTTATGCATAATTTCAGAGAAAGATTTAACTTCAGAAGGGGAAGTTGATCCAAAAATGATATCGTCAACATAAACTTGAGCTATAATGATATGTTTGTCAAAATATTTGACAAAAAGGGTTTGATCATTTCCACCTCTCTTAAAACCTTTGTCTAAGAGAAAATTGGAAAGGCTCTCATACCAGGCTCTTGGCACTTGTTTTAGGCCATACAAAGCCTTTTTAAGACGAAAGACATGATTTGTTTATTTAGGGTCATTGAAACCTTTTGGTTGTTTTACATAGGTCTCCTCAGTCAATATTCCATTAAATAAGGAAGATTTAACATCCATTTGGTAAAGCATAAAATGTAAGTAACAAGCTATGGCAAAGAGAAGACGAACATATTCTAAGAGAGTAACAGCGCAAAAGTATCGTTGAAATCTATTCCTTCAATTTGAGAGTAGCCTTGAGCAACTAATCTGGATTTGTTTTTAATGATTATCCCACTTTCATCAGATTTATTTTTAAATATCCAAAGTGTGTCAACAACCTTTTGTGATCAGGCCTAGGTACAATATACCAAACATCATGAATGACAAATTGAAGAAGTTCTTCCTGTATTGCAGAAATCCAATAAGGACCATTCAATGCATTATTTACATTCTTTGGTTCCATAGGGGAAACAAAACATGCATAATGAGCATAGTTTCTTAATTAAGATCTTGTACGTACAGGTTCACTAGGGTTAGCAACAACGTTATTTATGGAATGGTCTTTAGAAACCCAATTAGGTACTTCAGGTGTCTCAATTGGAAAAGAATCATCTATTTTTGGAGAGTCATTTTCTAAAACATTTTCAGACTCTTCCACAATAGTTGGTTCTCCAGTCTTACTGTCTATAGTAGTGTCACTTACAATAACGTTTATGGATTCCATTAAGGTCTTAGTGCAGAGATTATAAACACGGTATGCTCTACTGTTGGGGGAATATCCTAGAAAGATTGCTTTATCTCCACGAGTCTCAAATTTGGATAAGTGTTCTCTATCTTTGCAGACATAACACGTAGTACCAAAGGTTCTAAGATACTTAAGATTGGGCTTCTTCCCATACCATAGTTCGTAAGGAGTTTGTTTAGAATTCATCCTAAGATAGACCTTATTGATAATGTGACACGCAGTATGAATAGATTCTACCCAAAAATACTTAGGTAAAGTTTTGGCATGAATCATAACACGTGCCATCTCTTGAAGGGTAAGATTATTTCTCTAAGCAATACCATTTTTTTGAGGAGTCTTAGGAGCACTAAATTCATGTTTGTAACCATTATAGTCACAATACTCTATAACACCAGTATCTAAGAATTCTCCACCTCTATCACTACGAATTCTATTTACTTGAGTGTCTTTCTCATTTTTAATTCGAAGTAAAATCTTCAAAAAGGTTTGGAAAGTGCCACACTTTTGTTTTAAGAAATCTACCCAAGTAAATCTGGTGAAGTCATCAACCATAACAAGAATATAGCTGTGTCCACAAAGACTAACAGTTCAAGAAGGACCCATTAGGTCCATATAGATGAGCTCCAAGGGTTTAGAGGTAATTATATCTTTAACTTTCTTATGAGGTGCCTTACCAATTTTTCCTTCCTTACATGATCCACAAACAATATTAGAAATAGGTTTGATCTTAAGAATACCTCCAACTATTTCTTATGAAGATAATCTACTAAGATTTTCGTAATTTATGTGACCCATTCGATTATGCCATATCTCAATGTCATTCATTCTGGCAATGTTACAGGCCTCAGCACTGTTCTAGACACTATAATAATTGTCCCGTGTCCTGAGTCCTGTAATTATGCACTCACCTTTTGTAACACCCCATATTTTTGTACATTTAATATTTAATTAATTCGGGAATTTTAAATTACTTGTGTGTTGTAATTTTAATTGAATTAATTATGGCAATATATATATTTAAATATTAATCGGGGAGTGAATGGTTAATGTTTAGGGAAATTTATTTAGTAAGTGAATAGTAATAATTTAATTGCGTCATTTCGGGTATTAATGACGGGGTATGCACTTATCCCTGCCGGGAGTGGGTATAGACTAAATTGGGTGTGAGATAAGAATTTTTATAAATTAATTCGGATGCCAATTCTGAGTGCGCGGTTGTGTCCGGATGAGTCGAGATAGTCAGAAAAGAGTACCCGGGGGTAGTAATTGGGTCTCGGGTCATTTTTGAGCATAGTCGGGCCCACACGGGGTGATTTGGGCTATTTTAATTAATCCCATTAGGTGAAAAACGGGATGGAGGGTTTTAACCTAAGTGAGGGATTAGGAAATCAGCAGCCAACATAATTCTAAGCCTAGGGCTTGAGATGGAAATTGGGGGAAAGCTTAGCAAAAGCCAATTTGGGGATTTTGGAGCCAAATTGAGGGACTACGCCAACGGATCAGACACTACGAACACTTACAGGCAAGTGGTTAACTGTTGTGATTTCTAAATTTATGATAATCAATTCATATCATAGTGATGTGTAAACCCAAATTCGTTTTGGGGATAAATGTGTACAAAAATGGGGGTTTTGTTCATGGAGCTATTGAATGAGATTCAAAGTAAGAAATAGGTGTATTATATATCCCTAAGTAAAGATAAAATGAAATTTGAATATAATTGATGATTAACATGGAATCTTATTGAGTTCTTGGATGAAGAACATGAATCTTGAATGACTTAGGGATTAATTGATGGACACAAGATGTCAACCTGCCAGAATTTTTGACACAACTGTAAACGTATGCCATTTGAGTTGTACTTAGAATTAGAGTGTGAACCATACATGCCTGGGAATTTATTTCTCTTATCTATCCAATGAACTTGGAATCAGATCAATAGGAGTTCTGTAGAGGGAGTAATCGACATTTTACTACAGCATGTTTGATCTGTCAACATAGTAATCTGCCAGAATTTTGATGTGATTTTAAACGTGTGCGATTTGAATTCAACTTCCAATTAGAGTGTTAACCATAAATTACTGGAAATATATTTCTCTTATATATCCAATGAACTTGGAATCAGGTTAATCGGAGTTCTGTAGAGGGAGAAATCGAAATTTTACTAGAGGGTGTTTAATCTGCCAGAATATTTGAGATTTTTCTTTTTAAGCCTCAAATGTCTAAAATTTTATCGGGGAAGTGTTTGGGACCTTGATGAAATATATTGATGGAATAATGATATGGAAGTAGGTCTATGATTGAGTGTTGAACTTTAATTTTGTGAGAGAGTTAAAGTGGAGATTCATAGGCTTGATTGTGACGTACTCTAATTCGAGATGATAAGAATATAATTACGGAAAAGCGTGAGCGAGCTTAAATTCGTTAGGTCAGTGGGTTAACAAGGGTAACTACTGAATTGATATAACAAGGGGTAACTGGGACCCTTAGAGTTGTGTGAATACTTGAATTAATACGAAAGTGAAATAAATTCGTAAAGAAAACAAGTACGGTGAACATTAGAGAGAAATATATTACGTACAAGTATGAAGAATTGGGTTGTGTAAATACCTACTGTTTTATAGGATTACTTGGGTTGTGAATGCCTATTGTGTGTTTCCTTGTGATAGGAACAAAGACTCGGGAAATATTAACTTACGGGCTAAGTAAGTGAGTCCGGGGATAATGGTTGGGTGTCACCAAGTTATTAAATTAATGAATGTGATAATTAATGAAGGTAGAGTCGGAGGGTAGACTCGAAAAAGTATTAAATTAATTGATGTTGTAATTGATTAGTTTAGGGTCGGGTTGTAGACCCGGAGTTTGGTATAAATTAATTAATTGGGAGTCGGACCACAGACTCAATTTGGTATAAATTAATTATTGTGTAAATTAATTATATTAGAGTCGAACCACACACTCGGATTTGTGTTGATTAATTAACGTGTAAATTAATTAAGTAAGAGTCGGATTGTAGACTCGGGTGGGTATTAAATTATGGGTGTGTTAATTAATTTAATTAGAGTCGGATTGTAGACTCGGGAAGGTATTAAATTAATAAGTTGGTTAATTAAATTAATTTGAGTCGGATTGTAGACTCGGGGAGGTATTAAATTAATGGGTGTATTAATTAATTTAATTAGAGTCAGACCACAGACTCGGGGAAAGTATTATATTAATTGAGGCGTGAATTAATTATATTAGAGTCAGACATAGACTCGGGAGGATGATAAATTATTAAGTGAGAAAATTAATTACGTTGAGTCGGCCACAGACTCAGGAAATTACAAGCAGTGTACGGGATTTTGAGTGCACGATAAAGCCGGGGTTTATATTATATATATACGGTGTAGTGATAGTATATATATACGTGTTCATATATTGTGTGTGATATTAAATTATAGGCAGTGTACGGGATTTTGAGTACACGGTAAAGTCGGGGTTTATATTATATATATACGGTGTAGTGATAGTATATATATACGTGTATATATTGTGTGTGATATTAAATATCAGTGACTAGATATTTATTCAATTTATATACTCTAATGCTATCAAGGGAGGTTGCGCGATGTGGGTGAATCCCCTAGCTTGAGGAGTAGGGCGAGTATATCCCCAGGTCATAGCGTCCGGTATATATGAGTGTGGGATGTATCTCACTTTCAGGGAAGGAATATGACCGCCTCCACTACGTTTATATTTTGGGCCAATTTTGTGAGCGATTCCAACTTGGGGAACTAGGTTTTGTGAGCACACCTAGTGAGATAGCATTTTAGTGGGAATCATCCGGCGAGGGTATACTTGAAGGGATGGATATACCTATGTTATATGTGTGGATGTTGTGGTAAAGGTACGTATATAATGGTAGTAAATATTATATACGGGTAATAATACAGTGTGTGATGTATTTACTTTATATAACTTGTGACACGGTTATATGCTACTATTTAAGAGGAATTAATTAAGTTAATAGTGAGATAACTTATAATTCAAGAATCATTATACTCGGGTTAGAGTAGTATGGCAAGGGAAGGTTATACCAGGACTAGTTGGACGGGGTATTACAACTAGGTGGGGTTAAGGTAACCGGTAGGTGTGCACAATAGTGGAGGAGTGAGAATGTCCACAAGGGAGTGCGACACTAACTTAAATATGAAGCGCATTCATGCATTTTAAATTACTGCAGTTAATTCACTTGCTAAATATTTTCAAAATGTTTTGGGTTCTAACCCTTGCTATAAAACTATTTTCAAAACCTTTTAGGTGTCCAGCCACAGGGACGCCAGGATTGATATTCTATTCCAGGGACATGGAGCTGCGGCATATGTAGATGCTAGCAGGAATTTGGATTAGACGCATCGCTTATTCATTCCTAGAGTAGGAATCATTCATCGGTTCCAATTTTATTTAGGGCATGTCACCCAGACTTTCGGTTCAGTTTTCAGATTTGTTTTATTCCGGTGTTGAATATTGTATTGGATTATTTCCCTTTGGTGGCCGATGGTTTATTCAGCAAGTTGTGTAATTAATTATTTCAGTTGAGTTTTATTCAGTTGTGTAAATGGTTTATATTTATTTCCGCATGTACTGCTTTGTTTTATTAAAAAGTTAAAATTGGCACCAGCTTTTGGAATACTAGGTGGTTAGTAAGTTTTAAAAAGTTTTCGACAGTGATGCTAAGGATGAACCAACTAGGATTCCTGTTTTAATTTGATATAGGACTGATCACCCGGTATTTTGATAGCCGGGTTGTCACAGATGGTATCAGAGCATCAGGTTCTAGTGTCCTTAGGATCTGTTCGGCTTTTCACGTGTTGGCTTAGCAATCTTTGATATATGGCCCTGTTACAGGATTGTTGTATTCTCATACGTATGCACATATACGTTCTTCTGCCAAATTTATATTTGAGAGTGAACTCATACAAATTCTATTCTCATTCTAGATGATGCCCAGGAGAGAGAGAGCAGCTAGGGCAATAGGGGGAGATGAGACGAGGGAGGCTCATTAGGAGCAAGAGTTATCGCAGCTACAGCCAGAGATGATTTTGACAGCACAGGTATCTAAAATAGTGGCACAGACAGTTGAAACGACGATGGTCACAATGGCAGGGTACTTTCCACGGGATCCACCATAAGTGTTAGTGGCGCTGGATGTTCAGACTCATGAGGGGTCGTCGAGGTGGAAAGAGGAAAGAGAGGTTATTTTTAGTAAGAACCCACCAGAGTTGCGAGGGGGTTCAGCGGTAGTACTAGCGTGTCACGGAAGAGAGATAACCAGCATCACCTACGCATGGGAGATTGTGATAAGGTGCGAAAGTAAATGCTAACCACTTTTTGTTTAGTGGGAGCAGCGCTACAGTGGTGGGAGTCGATAACCACAGTTGAGGAAAGGGACACACTAGCTATTGCAAAGTTTTGGGTGCGGTTCGACCGCAAGTATTTTCCTCCAGCGGTTGAGACCGAAATGAGGAAAAAATTTTGTGAGATGACTCAAGGGGACCGTTAAGTGGCCGATTACGAGGAAGAATTCACTCGTTTAGAAAATTTTGTACTAGATGAGGTAAGCAAGGAAAAGAGAAAGAAAGAAAAGTTTATGGACAGGATAGTCTGGAGAATCAGACAACCTTTAATTGATAATTCCGCATTAGTAAATTATACTGATGTCATTAATGCAGCACTCCGGCACGGTCGGGAAAGCGGGAGGGGAGTGGAAACTAACCAGTCGGATAAGGCAGGAGGGAACAATACCAGTGGGGTATCCCAGCAGCAGACTGGGGGAGATCAGGGGCATGATTTTCGGTAGGGAAACCACGCCAAATGATTTAGAACTGGAGGCTATCGGCAGGATGGCCAGGGAATTCAACAGGGTCGGCATGGAAGGGACCAGTGGCAGGGTGAATGTATTAGACGGTGTTTCGTCGATGGGGAAAGCGAGACACTTGAAGAGAGATTGTCTTAAGCGAGGTAGGGGGCAACTACAGGACGAGGTCCTGGATGTACAGCCACTAAAGTAAGTCATGGGTGCATTCGGACAGGGAGAAGATGCTCCGAAACCCGAGAACCAACCGTTGCAGCTGGAGTATAGAGGTAATTATTTTTACCCTAGGGGCATGGGGTATATTTTTGAGTGACAGGGAGGATGTCACAATATAAGTCTTATTTTTCACTAAAGTTCGTGGGTGAGTCGAATTTAGTGAGTACGTTGGCGGTAGCAGCCAAAGCATGTGGATAAACTTTTAGTAGAGTAACGGAGTTCCTTGGTGTTCTTCATGGAAGAGTGAAGGTGTACACTGAGTGAAAGTTTGAATTATGCGGGGAATTACTACTTTCGAGAATTATGGGAGTAGGGTTGATAATATTTCCTAAATATCGGCTGGATAGCGATGGAAATTAACTATTGTGGATAGTGGTGTAAAATTTTGGTGTTCGCGGCACCAGGGTATGGTTGGTAATAGGTATCACCGAAGAGGGCGCATAGCCTATATATATGTGGATATATATGTTGTATTGCGTGATGCGATAGCACATAGTGAGGTTTTGTGTTCTCACAAATTATCCCGGTAAGTGGGGGATGTTTACTGAAGTGAATCAGGGTGGTTAGATTTAATTGGGAGCAAAGAGAGATAGCTCGGGGTTTACTTTGCGCTAGGACTAGTGATAGTAAGGGCGCGGTATTTTATGTTATCTTTAGTAGCATAAGGGTAAGCATATATACTTTTGTGTTGAGAGACAAGTATTTATGGGGAGATGTTTGAACGTTAGCACATGGGTTGGGTACCCGGGCAGTAGATATATATGTATATATATATATATTTATATATGTGATATGACTATGGGATTTGAAGTTATATTACGGGTTACGACTAGCATAGTCGGGTAACTTTCGTGCGGTAGAGCGCAGGGATAGGGTGTATGGGCACCCGGGTTAATTAAGGCAAATTTTGTGCGGTTAAGTGCGGGTATAGGGTGTATGGGCGCCCTGGTAAATTTTAAATGCATACTTGTGTAACGTATGGTTAGAAGTGGATGGGATAGATATAGCGGGCTTGGAGGCACATGACTAGTGAATAATATGTGAATATTGGAACACTAGGTTTATCTTAATTTCGAGGAAGAAATTCCTTTGTAAGAGGGGAAGTATGTAACACCCCGTATTTTTATACATTTAATATTTAATTAATTCGAGAATTTTAAATTACTCGTGTGTTGTAATTTTAATTGAATTAATTATGGCAATATATATATTTAAATATTAATCGGGGAGTGAATGGTTAATGTTTAGGGAAATTTATTTAGTAAGTGAATAGTAATAATTTAATTGCGTCATTTCGGGTATTAATGACGGGGTATGCACTTATCCCAGCCGGGAGTCGGTATAGACTAAATTGGGTTTGAGATAAGGATTTTTATAAATTAATTCGGATGCCAATTCTGAGTGCGCGGTTGTGTCTGGATGAGTCGAGATAGTCAGAAAAGAGTACCCGGAGGTAGTAATTGGGTCTCGGGTCATTTTTTAGCATAGCCGGGCCCACACGGGGTGATTTGGGCTATTTTAATTAAGCCCATTAGGTGAAAAATGGGATGGAGGGTTTTAACCTAAGTGAGGGATTAGGAAATCAGCAGCCAACACAATTCTAAGCCTAGGGCTTGAGAGGGAAATTGGGGGAAAGCTTAGCAAAAGCCAATTTGGGGATTTTGGAGCCAAATTGAGGGACTACGCCAACGGATCAGACACTACGAACACTTACAGGCAAGTGGTTAACTGTTGTGATTTCAAAATTGATGATAATCAATTCATATCATAGTGATGTGTAAACCAAAATTCGTTTTGGGGATAAATGGGTACAAAAATGGGGTTTTTGTTCATGGAGTTATTGAATGAGATTCAAAGTAAGAAATAGGTGTATTATATATCCCTAAGTAAAGATAAAATGAAATTTGAATATAATTTATGATTAACATGGAATCTTTATGATTTCTTGGATGAATAACATGAATCTTGAATGACTTAGGGATTAATTGATGGACACAAGATGTCAACCTGCCAGAATTTTTGACACAACTTTAAACGTATGCCATTTTAGTTGTACTTCTAATTAGAGTATGAACCATACATGCCTGGAAATTTATTTCTCTTATCTATCCAATGAATTTGGAATCAGATCAATAGGAGTTCTGTAGAGGGAGTAATCGACATTTTACTACAGCGTGTTTGATCTGTCAACATAGTAATCTGCCAGAATTTTGATGTGACTTTAAACGTGTGATATTTGAATTCTACTTCCAATTAGAGTGTGAACCATACATTACTGGAAATATATTTCTCTTAGATATCCAATGAACTTGAAATCAGGTTAATCGGAGTTCTGTAGAGGGAGAAATTGAAATTTTACTAGAGGGTGTTTAATCTACCAGAATATTTGAGATTTTTCTTTTTAAGCCTCAAATGTCTAAAATTTTATCGGGGAAGTGTTTGGGACCTTGATGAAATATATTGATGGAATAATTATATGGAAGTAGGTCTATGATTGAGTGTTGAACTTTAATTTTGTGAGAGAGTTAAAGTGGAGATTCATAGGCTTGATTGTGACGTACTCTAATTCGAGATGATAAGAATATAATTACGGAAAAGCGTGAGCGAGGTTAAATTCATTAGGTCAGTGGGTTAACAAGGGTAACTACTGAATTGATATAACAAGGGGTAACTAGGACCCTTAGAGTTGTGTGAATACTTGAATTAATACGAAAGTGAAATAAATTCGTAAAGCAAACAAGTACGGTGAATATTAGAGAGAAATATATTACGCACAAGTATGAAGAATTGGGTTGTGTAAATACCTACTGTTTTATAGGATTACTTGGGTTGTGAATGCCTATTGTGTGTTTCCTTGTGATAGGAACAAAGACTCGGGAAATATTAAGTTACGGGCTAAGTAAGTGAGTCCGGGGATAATGGTTGGGTGTCACCAAGTTATTAAATTAATGAATGTGATAATTAATGAAGGTAGAGTTGGAGGGTAGACTCGAAAAAGTATTAAATTAATTGATGTTGTAATTAATTAGTTTAGGATCGGGTTGTAGACTCGGAGTTTGGTATAATTTAATTAATGTCGAAATTAATTAATTGGGAGTAGGACCACAGACTCAATTTGGTATAAATTAATTATTGTGTAAATTAATTATATTAGAGTCGGACCACACACTCGGATTTGTGTTGATTAATTAATGTGTAAATTAATTAAATAAGAGTCGGATTGTAGACTCGGGTGGGTATTAAATTAATGGGTGTGTTAATTAATTTAATTAGAGTCGGATTGTAGACTCGGGAAGGTATTAAATTAATAAGTGTGTTAATTAAATTAATTTGAGTCGGATTGTAGACTCGGGGAGGTATTAAATTAATGGGTGTAATAATTAATTTAATTAGAGTCGGACCACAGACTCGGGGAAAGTATTATATTAATTGAGGCATGAGTTAATTATATTAGAGTCGGACATAGACTCGGCAGGATGATAAATTATTAAGTGAGAAATTTAATTACGTTGAGTCGGGCCACAGACCAGGAAATTACAAGCAGTGTACGGGATTTTGAGTGCACGGTAAAGCCGGGGTTTATATTATATATACGGTGTAGTGATAGTATATATATACGTGTTCATATATTGTGTGTGATATTAAATTATAGGCAGTGTACGGGATTTTGAGTACACGGTAAAGCCGGGGTTTATATTATATATATACGGTGTAGTGATAGTATATATATACGTGTATATATTGTGTGTGATATTAAATATCAGTGACTAGATATTTATTCAATTTATATACTCTAATGCTATCAAGGGAGGTTGCGCGATGTGGGTGAATCCCCTAGCTTGAGGAGTAGGGCGAGTATATCCCGAGGTCATAGCGTCCGGTATATATGAGTGTGGGATGTATCTCACTTTCAGGGAAGGAATATGACCGCCTCCACTACGTTTATATTTTGGGCCAAGTTTGTGAGCGATTCCAACTTGGGGAAATAGGTTTTGCGAGCACACCTAGTGAGATAGCATTTTAGAGGGAATCATCCGGCGAGGGTATACTTGAAGGGATGGATATACATATGTTATATGTGTGGATGTTGTGGTAAAGGTACGTATATAATGGTAGTAAATATTATATACGGGTAATAATACAGTGTGTGATGTATTTACTTTATATAACTTGTGACACGGTTATATGCTACTATTTAAGAGGAATTAATTAAGTTAATAGTGAGATAACTTATAATTCAAGAATCATTATACTCAGGTTAGAGTAGTATAGCAAGGGAAGGTTATACCAGGACTAGTTGGACGGGGTATTACAACTAGGTGGGGTTAAGGTAACCGGTAGGTGTGCACAATAGTGGAGGGGTGAGAATGTCCACAAGGGAGTGAGACACTAACTTAAATATGAAGCGCATTCATGCATTTTAAATTACTGCAGTTAATTCACTTGCTAAATATTTTCAAAATGTTTTGGGTTCTAACCCTTGCTATAAAACTATTTTCAAAACCTTTTAGGTGTCCAGCCACAGGGACGCCAGGATTGATATTCTATTCCAGGGACATGGAGCTGCGGCATATGTGGATGCTAGCAGGATTTTGGATTAGACGCATCGCTTATTAATTCCTAGAGTAGGAATCATTCATCGGTTCCAGTTTTATTTAGGGCATGTCACCCAAACTTTCGGTTCAGTTTTCAGATTTGTTTTATTCCGGTGTTGAATATTGTATTGGATTATGTCCCTTTGGTGGCTGATGATTTATTCAGCAAGTTGTGTAATTAATTATTTCAGTTGAGTTTTATTCAGTTGTGTAAATGGTTTATATTTATTTCCGCATGTACTATTTTATTTTATTAAAAAGTTAAAATTGGCACCAGCTTTTGGAATACTAGGTGGTTAGTAAGTTTTAAAAAGTTTTCGACAGTGATGCTAAGGATGAACCAACTAGGATTCCAGTTTTAATTTGATATAGGACTGATCACCCGGTATTTTATAAGGCGGGGTGTCACACCTTTTTCATTTAAAATTTTACAATTATTCATTGAAAAGATGACAGTACGATTTGAGTCACACAATTGTGAGATACTAAGTATATTAGCCTTAAGACCTTTTACTAGAAGAACATTTCAAGTAAAGGTAATCCTTCTTCTTGGAGTTTTCCTTTACCAATGATTTGAGATGATACCCCGTCACCAAAAATAACTTTTCCTCCAGCAAAGTTGGTTTTGTTTTGAAGTTTGGTATCATCCACAGTCATGTTCTTTGAACATCCAGAGTCTAAATACCAACCAGAGGGAGTGTGTTCAACTTTTAAAGTAATAATCACAATATTACACTTCATCTGGGGTAATATCTCATCTTTTCTAACCCAACAGCTCTTGTTTTCATTTTGCGCCTATTTGCTCTCATTTGATAAAATTTGTGAGCATTAGATTTCTGTTGAAAAATGTTTTGCGCATAAGGTTGAATTTTATGAACAACATGAGCATTTGGTTTCGGAAAGTGTCTAGGAATCCTTCTTTGAAATTATCTTTTAGGTTTGGTCTTTCTCTTTCTATAATTAGAGTTTTTGGCTAGTTGTTTAGGAAGAACATAATTATTACGACTTCTCGAAGAGAACTTAAAGTTTTGGTACACAGGAGTATTATAGACGTCTAAAGTAGCAACCTTCAAAGGAATGACCATATAAGTCACAGTAAGAGCAATATAAATTGCTCGAGGATGGAATTTCCTTAGGAAAGTCTCTAAACAAAGGCTTCATGGTATTTTGGGATCGAACCTTATTCCTAGGGAGTACAGTTTGAAAGGAAAAATAACTCTTCCTAATCGAGAGGGGGGGGGGGGGGGGGAATACATATTTATCCTTAGGTGGACTTTCACACTTAGAGTAACTTGATTCCTCAATATCAAACTTTAATTGTTTTTCATCAAACTCATTTTTCAGAGAATGAAAATCTGGACAAGTTTCTATAGGTCATTTGCCTCCTGACACAAATTTGATTGGTTCAAGGTTTTTAGTTTGTGTATTCAAATTTAGGCAAAACCCTATTCCAGTTCGATCATCATAATTGGTTTTTGAATCAACAACAAAACCATCAAAACAGTTTGAATTATTTTCAGATTTTGCAAATTTTTCGAAAATCGTTACTGTCTTCTCTTTGGATTTCTCCAATTCTAATAATGTCCCTTTATATTTTTTCTCCAGAGATTCATTTTCTTCAATCAAATTCTTTAATTTTTTATCAAAAATTTTGACTTCATTTTTATGAGTTAGACATTCGGTACTATACTCTTCAGCATTAAGTTTAACCATCAGACTTAGGTCTTCTAGATTCTTAGTGAGATCCTTCACTATCTTCTCTAGTCTAGTACTTTTCTTGAGGGTTTTCGCATAAAGTATGTGAATGTCAAGTAGGTCTTCAGTGTCTGAGTCACTAAGTGTAGTGTGTGAAGTGACCCCTAAGGATTCAATTCTTGAACTCATGCACCCATTGACATCGTCATTATCGCATTCCCTTTGACTCACACACCCCGTGGTAGAACTAGCAATATTTTAAAAAATTAAAGCATCTAAACCAGTAACAACATGATTTATAACAACAGAAGTAGAGATATTATCATCATTCTCATACACAGGCATAACATCATTGTAGATTATCTTAGCAAAGAAATACATGCGAGGATCAAAACCATCAGAAGATTCAGGTTCCTAATTTTCAGAATCACTTGAATCATCCGATGTTTTGCAAATGTTGGCCCTAGTATGTTTATTAGCAGTGTTCAGTTTCACTCTACAGTCTTGTGCTATGTGTCCTAGTTTTCCACATCTAAAACATTCGATGTTTTTGGAGTCTTTGTTGGGTCTCATGTCCTGGTGATGTTTTTCTTGACCTTTCTCATGAGGTTTGTAGTTGGACTGAGTTGGATAATTTGGATTGCCTTGTCTGTTTTCCATTTTATTTCCAAATTTGACAATTTTCTTAAACTATTTTGACATCAAGGCAATTTGATTATCCAACATATCTATGTCGCATTCCTCATTTGAATCATCAGTTGGAATAGTAAACTCGGGTTTCATCATCTTAGAGGAAAAACTTAAGTTGGAAGTAGTCTGTTTCCTATGGGACTGAGTCATTTCTTTCTTAAATTTTAATTCCATTTCCACAAATCTTAGTTTACTACTGAGTAATTCACGAGTGAGATTTTGATCACACATTTCCTCAATAGCATATCTTTTGTTGTTAAATTTCTGTGGTAGTGATTTTAGAATTTTAGAAACAATTTCATGTCATCATATGTTATCCCATTAGCATGCAGTTTGGTCACAATGTCAGTCAATTTCATGTAAAAGTCATCAAAAGATTCAGAATCAAACATAATTAAAGAGTTATACTGCTGGACAAGTATTTGATTTTTAGCAGCCTTAACTCTAGTGTCACTTTCATGTGCAGTGATAAGAGTATCCCAAGCTTCCTTAAAAGTGGCACAAGATGAGATCCTTTTGAACTCATGTTCATTTATGGACATAAAGATGGCATTCTTACCTTTGTTGTTGTTTTGAGAAGTTTGCTTCTCTTCTTGAGTGAATTCACTTAATGCTTTCTTAATCCTCTCATTACTTCCTTCGGTGGCTGGCTTAGTAGGATAAGTGTATCCATTTTCAACAATATCCCAGACATCATCTCCCAAGGTTCCTTGTATGAAAGCAACCATTATTACCTTCCAGTAAGCAAAGTTGTTTCCATCAAAGAGAGGCGGTATGGTCAAGTTGCCAAATATTTCATTTTTCTCGTTCATTATTTTGATTTCAAGAAAACAATTTCATAAACACATGATCTTTTCAAAAGATTTCCATCGCTCTGATACCAATTGAAAAACTGTTACTAAAGCCGATTAATACAGGATTAAACTATTTAAGTAACTCTGAACTATTTTTTGAGGAAACTCTTTTCTTTAAATCAAATCAGTTTTAATCACAAGATGTGTTTAATAAAATATGCACGAGATCAGTTTAAGATTTGTTAACAAGTTTTGAAAAACAAAACTTAAAAGATTAAATCAGCAGACCAGCAAGAATGGATGAGGAGATGTAGAAAGATTAATGACAAGAGATTTTTAACGTGGTAAAACCTCACCCAACTCAGGAAACATCCACGGTGACTTCAAAGTCACAAACCAAAAATACAACAAAACAAAATATATCAGTTACAAACTATATAACACACATGCACACAAATCAGTCTTGTAGAAGTTTAGGAATGTTATCACTAGTGTCCTTCAAACTTTTTTGCAGTTCTGATTGCCGATGTGGTTCTCCCAGTTTGCTAACTTCCACTTTGTTCCAGTCTTTACGTCGACTCTTGTTTCAAGATCTTATTACCAACACTTTCAGTATTATAGTGTGTAACTGTTTGTGATGGTATTCTAACACATGAATTCACACACACTCACGCTTATTTATACAAACAGTCCTAGCAAATTATAAATCTGATCTATATGCTGTAATTTTTAGTTTCTCTCTTCTTAGAAAACTAAAACCTTATTTGACCTTTAAAATGATCCCGGAATCCACGGCTATCTTGCTCTGAAGACATTTCAAGATCTTAATCAATTTTAGGGTTTTGAAAATACTTTTGAAATTAAAAACCGCCAAGTGTGATTCCAACTAGGTCAAGGGTCTTATTTGAAAAGAACTAGAACCAGAAAATGATTTTGTTGATTTTGAAGATGAAAACATTTACAGAAAATAATCACCAAAAAATTTCTCAAGACGAGAAACTAAAAATGCAGGTCTAAGTGTAATATAACATAAAATTATTAGATCTATGATTTCTATACAAATCTAACCTAATGTTTAAGTTGGACACACGATCTTAAAACGAAGAGGTTAAACCATAAAACAACTTTCAAACTAACACTTAAAAACTCTCAAACACTCAGGGTTGGTGTTTGGTGTAAATTGGTTTTTGGGAAAAAGGATTAGGGTTTGATAAGGTATTTGAACGAATAGGGTTTCTATTCGCTCTCTCGTTTCTCTCTCTTTTCTCTTTACTCACTCGAATTGAACGAAGTGGCAAAAGTCTCTCAAAGGCTGAGGGATAGCCTCCTTATATAGTGAGATAAGAAGGAACGAGAAGATGGTTCAAAATCAAAGGCTAAGATTTGGTCTTCCCATATTGACTTTGATCCAACGGTTTAAGAGAAGCGATTGCTTAAACGCTTTCTCATTGGATAAGAGAGGTTCACAGGGATCGGGACTGGACGCATGCACGACGTTGATAAGTTCAATCCAAGGGCTGATAATGAACACCAATTTTGTTTCTTAAAAGAAACATAAATCAAACCGATAGTGTAGCGACAGGTGTGGGGCTGATATCGAACCTCACACGTGTGTCTAAAATAATTATACAACTTCCCTTATAGGCTCAAACGCTTTCGGTTTCTACCCAAGTGAACTTTCAGGCATAAAACCATAAAACCAATATTTACAAAATCACCCCAAGACCTTTTAATTCCAAATTTAATTGTGAAAAGAAAATTAAAATTCATTAAAAATTCCCAAAAATTATTAAAAAAAATTAAGGGAAATTAATACACATAACACACACAATCAATATATGCAATATATGACCCCATGTATGCATTCCTAATGTGTAGGAGTGTTTGTGAATATACCTTTGATCAATCAGTCAAGAGGAATGAATTGCATAGAAGTATCTGAGGCTCTTTGGTATCTAGGGAAGGGACTCAATTTTGTCACTATTTCCAAACTAGATGAGCACTTATACAATGTAGACTCATGTGAGTCTAGAGTATAAGGTGCTTTATTGTATATATAGCTTTTCTCCTCATTTTTAGTGACTCCCTTCATTATATTAGAATTTAGTATTTGTATTTGGGGATCTTCCATCTCCTCCTTCTTAGGGTTTCATATATGTTATTGTTTATTGACTTCCATTTTGAATCTATCTTCTTTCCTTTGTTTCATTCTTTGTCTATTTATTTTCCTTGCTTTGTAGTTAGTTGTTCTTAGCTTATTTATTGTTTGTGCGGTTAATTAGGTTTATTTATGTCTTTAATTTTGTATTGTCCTTAGTTTAAGGGTTGGGGTCATATTTTTGCCATTAATGGCTCTTGAGTTTTGAAATCTAGGTTTTGGTTCAAAACTCATTTACTTGAAACCTTGTGTATGAAAGTTGGAACATTATCCGTTTAACTTTCTTTGTCACACAATGTCAGTGTTTAAAGCGATATTTCGAATTTTATCCATGAGTGACCATTTTCGATTAAAAGTTTAATCTCTCATTTTTGGAGTAAATTCCTTCATGTCTAGTGTTTATAATTAATCGAGTATGCTCGGTTAAGTATTTTCGATCCGAAATCCTTTTTACACATTGTTTAGCCCTCGACGGGGATGTAACCCTAATCCCGTTTTATCTTTCTTGTCGAGTTTTAATTACTTTCTTTTCCTTTTTTCCCTTTTAAACCTCATCACCTTTTACACATTAATTTTAGGAATAATAAATCGATTAAAGTCTATACAACGTTCCCCGTTGATTTTTGATGCCCGGACTGGACGCTATACTCCATTAATCGAGTGTTGATCGCGTTGAAAACCGAGCGTCCGTGTAAATACGCTAGTCGTTGTTGTCGGCTTCCAACCACAATACAAAAAAACCTAAACTTTAACTACACTCTTGCGGAGTATAGTGGCGAGTCTGGGTATCGAATCCACAGGGACTGTTTGATAGATTTTAATTGATTTATTATTTCAAAAAATAAAGTGTAAAAGATGATGATTGAGTGAGAAAGGAAAAAGACAAAAATAAAGAAGTTAACTAAAACTAATTGGAAAAATTAAGGTAGAGACACAATCCCCCAACCCTAGAGTATTGATGGTATAAAACTAATCGTAAATTTATCTGATTGATTTGACCCGGAATTTAGTACTCCCAAGCATTACGTATACGAGGTTCAAGCCCGCGTCATACTTAATCTGAGGATGAGTAAATCAGTATCGCGATAGTAGCACTCAAATTGCATTCTAAATCATCACGAGTACCCAGAGGCAAACGAGATATAAAGATCTACAATTGTTGTGTAACTACGCAATACGGTCATAATCAATCATTAAATTCAGAGGACTAATATTATGCACATGCAATTAACACATCAGGTTGGGTTCATGTATCCCAACCTTTAAAAACCTAGCCTAACATGGTAAATAATAATAAAAGTGCTGGAAATAAAAATTACCACGACTGAAGAACAAGAACATGCAAGAAGAAATCAAAGATTGAAGAAAAACCGAAAAAGCTCTTGAATTAATGGTGCAAAGTATGTAAATTCTTCTCCTAGATGTTCCTACTTGTTATGGAGCTTTTACATAAATGAAATCTTAATAAAAAGAGTCCTAAAGACTAAATATATAGGCTAGAGGTCGTTTAGAAGAGTCCCCAAAACATAAAACTCTTTTGGCTAAAAGATAAGCACAAAATAAAAATCCCGTATCTGCCAATTTGTCACACTTAGAAAGCGTGACTATTTTTGTAACGGATTTTGGGCGTGACTAATTTGGCGAACCGGTTCGGGTTCTGGGTGTACCGGTTCGGGTCAATTCGCTGGTTTTGGGTCTCTTCCAACACTTAGAATATTTTCCAACTTTCTTCTTTTCTTCCTTGGATTTTTTCTCAACTTCAAATGATCATAACTCCTTAACCGTAGCTCGTATTTGGGTGACGTTTTTTCCAGTATTCTCGTTGTTCTGATCTCTTAAATTTTCCAGAAGGCTCCACCATCGGGATCGGTCTGCAGAATTACGAAAATACCCTTGAACTTGCCTTCCTAGTCTTTCTTCTATAATTTTTCCGCAACTTCAAGGGATCATAACTCTTTCATCGTAGCTCGGATTGAGGTGCCGTTTCTTCCAGTGTCCTCTTTGTTCCGAGCTCTTCAACTTTCCAGTTGACTTCTCCTTCCGTATCTAGCTGCAAAATTATCAATTTGCCCTTGAACTTGCCTTCTTAGCATTTCTAGCATTGTCTTGTTTCCTCCTTTGCACTGCTTGCATACTTAACCTGTAAAATCAATAGGAGAAGCACAAAGCACGAAATACTCGCCACGAAGGTTAGTAGCATAAATGTGAAGCAAATCCATATATGTTACATCACTCGGGTTCACAAATGTACTGAAATTAGGGGGATAAATATACAATATTTATGCCCAATCAAACCCCCTAACTTAGAACTTTGCGCGTCCCGAGCAATGTATAATAATGAGAGTATGAGTTAAGGATCCATAAAAGACTTTATTGGGATAGAGTACCACTTTCGCGGGAAAGCGATTGCATTTAGCGCATGCAACAAGCCTTTAAACCTCTAGGTTACCCTAGAAGGACGAGTTGTGTCTCGTGAGGGTTTGCAGTGAATATACCCACAAAATTCTACTCAAAGAAGATTCAAAATATGCAAAAATTGTGCAATTCAAACTTTTCCAGAAAATAGTCATCATCAAGTCATATTTACGAGTTTCAAGCCGTAGTGTGTGTGTGCGAAGCCGGAAATGTAACCGCCAATTTTCATTGATTGATCATTACGTTACTTATCCGAAAATTCATTTTGATTTCAATTTCTCACGGAACGCTCTCACAAACGAATCTCTCGGATTATGACATTTCTCTCGGCATGCGTGATATAAAGAGTAAATGTAATGGAAGCAAATTCACGCATACAAGTAGAAAGACGGAAACTTTATGGCGAAAGGATCTCATCAACGGATTACGATTTTAAAAACGGGAACATTGCCTCTATTTCGCCCACTTAACCTCTTATATTATCTTTTGGTGTCTTAACTCTCCACGCGGTAATCAATTTTCGCAATTTGGACTCGGTTAGGACTTTTTCGGGTTAAAGGGTGCCTTGGGTGAAATGAAGGAGGAATGGAAGGTTGGAATTGGAAAAGTCATTAATGATGTCCATTTGTGCTTTTTCCGGGCTATTGCTCTTTTTTTTCCTTCTTTTTTCACTTCTTTTCTTTTCTTGCTATTTTTGTTGAGCATTCTTCTATTTTTTCTTGCCCCTTTTTGTTGCACTTTTCGGACTTAAATTCTGATTTTTTTTTATTTTTCACAATTCCGGCTATTTTGGGTTTTTCGGGTTGTCAAACGAAAGGGAAAATTATTCGGCTCAATTTGGATTGCAAAAAAAAGGGTGATTTTTCGCTACTTTTTCTGGCCAATATTTTTGGGGTGATAAACGATGGCCTACTTCATTGTCCAAAATGCTAATTGCGTTACCATATGCGTTTCGAGGTGAATTTAGGTTTAGAGACTAATTTGACACGTTTTTCAAGGCAATATTGCACACATTTTTCAAAACCGATCAAAATGAAAGGATTGAGATCCTTGACAACTTATTAAGCGCTAAAAAGAACTTTGAGTTACAATTAACTCGGAATGATTTAAAAACTTGCAAAACGAGATAGGCTCAAATCTCACCGGGTTTGTTAATCTCCACATCTATTCGTTAAGTCGTCAATTTTCGCACAATTTCCATCTTTGGTCAATTTCGGCTTTGTGTATGACGGATATTTACGATTTGAGACTCCAATTCGACTTTTAATGATATTTTTGAAAAATTTGAATTCCAATTTTTATTTATTTTGAACAAAAATATTTGGGCTTTTCAATTTTTTTTTTTTTGTTTTTTTTTTTTTGGAAATTTTGGCCATTTTTGAAAATTTGTGAAGTTTTAGAAATACGCACTTGTGACCCCCCCTAACTTAGACTTTTGCATTGTCCTCAAGCAAAAAGGACGAAAATCTAACTCAAGGCGAATGAAAAGTGCGGTAAAATAAAACAAACAAATATGAAAAATACAACAAGACACTATATGACACTCATGCATGACTCAAAAATACAACAACAATCACCCCATACGCGTCGGGGGTGCGACGACCTCTCATCTCTCCATAAACTCACCCGACCCCACTTACGGGGGTCGATGCTCTCCTTGTCACTCCCGTCCTAGGATTATATTCCAACAATCGGAACAAGTTGGGACCTCGCCCATAGATAAAGGATAGACCGGGGGACTCGTCGTGACTAACTGGAAAGGGATCCTTGTGATGTTGGCTCAAAGTGGGATCTGCGTGCACTGACTCGGAGGGAACACCTAGGTTTCGTTCAATTTTTAAGATGCATGGGTCGGGCTCTAAGTCAGATGAACCACGACTTTTCTCGTCACTTGCCTTCGGGGCCTCTAGTGTTGTGGGTGGATTGTCACAACGAAGGAATTCATCAATTTTTTCTTTCAATTCACTTTCGTCTAAGTGACTACATGAATCCAATAGGGATTGGCCTTCAATAGTAATACTTTCATCCACCTGCCCGAATTCTCTTTCGAAATCTTCCATGCTCATGTCTCCTAGTTCTCTCTCACGAGTAGTGCCTACGTCCTCTCTTACTTGCTCGATCTCCAACTCCACCAATTTTCCCTCTTCTAACCCCTCTCTTTCCCTTTCAATTGCTGTCATTACACATCTCTCCCCCACTTTTCTCTCATTGTCACAACTACCACTATTATTTGATGAAATAGGGCACACCCAAACGGCTCTCTCTTGTGGGACCCCTCATTCTCATGGTTCGACACTAAGCAGGACCCTAGGGCATCTCCACAATCATTTTCCTCAAAGTATTCCCCTACGATCTCGTCTACGAAGCTCACCGCGTGAAGGTCATCTTCTTCCCCCGTATGTTGGGCGACATGGAAGATGTTTGTCTCTAAGGTCATGTTCCCAAAGGTGAGTTGCATTCGCCCATTCCGAGTATTGATGATTGCGTTAGCCGTAGCTAAGAAAGGGCGTCCAAGGATGATGGGAACATGGTTGCTCGAGTTAAAGGAGGGCTCCGTGTCCCAAATGACAAAGTCTATCGGGAAGTAGAAAGTGTCAATTTGGACGATCACGTCCTCGACTATGCCTCTTGGGATCTTCACGGTTCGATCCGCTAATTGGAGAGTGACCTTTGTGGGCTTGAGGTCGCCCAAGTCAAGTTGCCTATAGATGGAATAAGGGAGGATATTGACACTTGCTCCCAAATCAAGTAAGGCTTTTTCGATTCTGTTTTCTCCAATGATGCAAGAAATGGTGGGTGCACCGGGATCTTTGAATTTAGGTGGGAGATCATTGAGTAGAATGGAGCTCACATTTTGTGCTAGAAAGACATTCTTTTTTACCTTCATCTTTCTTTTTACCGTCAACAAATCTTTGATAACTTTGCCATAAGCTGGAATTTGCTTGATGGCATCAAGAAAGGGTAAATTCAGCTTTACTTGCTTAAGTACTTCTAGCACTTCATCACGTGGATTCCCTTTTTGAGCGGGAATTAGCCTTTGAGGAAACGGTGCCGCGGAGGGTGGTTTCACTACTACCTCGGCCTCACTAGCGTCTTCTTTGTCACTCTCATTTAAGGACACATCTTCGGCCTCTTTCATGCCGGGCGAAATCTCCTTGTCTTTAAGTACGTCTCGTGGGGGAGGTGACAAGTCAACTACCCTCCCACTACGTAGAGTGGTAATTGCGCTACATTGCTCAGGATGGTCATGGGGTGTCGAGCTAACACTAGTTTGACCTTGGAGAGGTCTTTGGCCCTGGGCTGGAAACTTGCCCTTCTCTTGGACACTCAACGAGGATTGTATCTTTGACAGATTCGCATTTACGTCGCCCATCAGACGATCAAATCTGGCATTGGTTGCGGTCTGACTTGCGATGAATTGATTCATGGTATCCTCGAGAGTTCTCCGCTGTGGCGGGATATAATTTCCTTGAGGTGGTGGTGCTTGCACATGTCTTTGCATGTGTGGAGCTTGTTAAAATTGTTGTGGTGGAGGAGGGGCAACATGCGAAGGAGGGTTCATTGCGACATGTTGTTGCCCGTAGATAAAACCGGGGTGGTTTTTCCACGAAGGGTTGTATGAATTCCCATGCGGGGCATCGAAATTACCCTTAAAGCCTCCTATACCACTAACTTGCTCCTGCAACATTACTTTGTAGGCGGGTATCGTCGGACATTCCTCAGTTGAATGTCCCGCCTCACAAATCGCACACACCTTCACGATAGGATTTTGGATAGATCCAACTACCTCACATAAGTCTCGCAATCCTTTCTCAATGGTGTCCAACCGACTGTCCATCATAGAATTCTTGTCTACGTGGAATAGACGGGATGTCGACAGAGCGGTGGTAGATTATCGATTTTGATTTTGAGCGTTTGGATCGGATGTATCCCAGGATTGGGTAGTCTTGGCCACATACCTCATGTGAAGATCAGCATCATGGGCATCCAAATCGACAAATGGACCACTTCCCATGGTTTCAACAAGCTGTTTAGAATTAAGATTCAACCCATTATAGATAAAGGAGATGATTTGCGATGGATCAAATCCATGATGGGGGCATGAAGCCACTAACTCGTTGAAACGTTCATAACATCGATGGAATGACTCATTTTCTTGTTGCCTGAAAGCTTGGATTTGAGCCTTTATAGAGATGGTTCGATGTGTTGGGAAGAATTTCTTGAGAAATTTAGACTGTAGCTCATTCCAGGATGGAATCGAGCTTGGAGGTAAAGTCCATAGCCAAGCTTTAGCTTTTTCTTTGAGCGAGAAAGGGAAGAGTTTGAGGCGGATTACCTCTTGTGTGCAGGTTTGATCGTTGAAAGTATCACACACGTCCTCAAATTCCCTAATTTGAAGGTATGGCTTTTCAGAATCCATTCCGTGGTAATGTGGTAGCATCTGGATCATCCCATTTTTGAAACGGAACTGCCCGGCATTATACGGGAGTATAATGCATCCCAGAGTGACAGTGCGCTCGGGATATAAGAATTCTCTCAACGGGCGGTACGGAGGCTCTTCTTCACCGGCAGGTGCATTACTATGTTGCGACATCTCTCTCTCACTTGACGACTCGGCGCTTTCACTGGGTGTGCTCGAAGTGTGTCCTACGAAGGAAAAAGGGAGTGTTGCTAGAGATTGAGTGTGACAGTGTGGGAGGTGGGATCCAGAACTGTGGGGCGTTTGGAGTGTGGGGACTGTCTGGGTTATACTCCACTATAGGATTTTCGTGAATATTGGTTGGAGTATTATGAGGTGTGGAAGTGGTTTCAGAATTTTGCATTAAATCTTAGGAGAGAGGATAATTGTGAATCTTTTTTTTTTTTTTTTTAGTCAAAGCTTTGGATTAACTCAATCTAATCCTAAGTCTACCTAAATCCCCGGCAACGGCGCCATTTTGATCGCGTTGAAAACTGAGCGTCCATGTAAATACGCTGGTCGTTGTTGTCGGCTTCCAACCACAATACAAAAAAACCTAAACTTTAACTACACTCTTGCGGAGTATAGTGGCGAGTCTGGGTATCGAATCCACAGGGAATGTTTGATAGATTTTAATTGATTTATTATTTCAAAAAATAAAGTGTAAAAGATGATGATTGAGTGAGAAAGGAAAAAGGGAAAAATAAAGAAGTTAACTAAAACTAATTGGAAAAATTAAGGTAGAGACACAATCCCCCAACCCTAGAGTATTGATGGTATAAAACTAATCGTAAATTTATCTGATTGATTTGACCCGGAATTTAGTACTCCCAAGCATTACGTATACGAGGTTCAGGCCCGCGTCATACTTAATCTGAGGATGAGTAAATCAGTATCGCGATAGTAGCACTCGAACTGCATTCTAAATCATCACGAGTACCCAGAGGCAAACGAGATATAAAGATCTACAATTGTTGTGTAACTACGCAATACGGTCATAATCAATCATTAAATTCAGAGAACTAATATTATGCACATGCAATTAACACATCAGGTTGGGTTCATGTATCCCAACCTTTAAAAACCTAGCCTAACATGGTAAATAATAATAAAAGTGCTGGAAATAAAAATTACCACGACTGAAGAACAAGAACATGCAAGAAGAAATCAAAGATTGAAGAAAAACCGAAAAAGCTCTTGAATTAATGGTGCAAATGTAAGGACATTTTTCACATGTCCGAAATGTTTCATTTATTTATGTCGTACGCCGCTACATTTGGCACGTCTGCTCACGATCTCACATGACGGCCTCTATCCGAATTCCGGGAATCAAGCATGCATTATCTCCACTAATATGTCCCACATCTGCCTCAACGACTTCACGTTCCAAGATTTTAGGGACTTAATGCAAGTGGTACGCAAGGGAAGTCAAAACAGTGAAAAAAAGGCACGATAGGAGAGTTCAAGGGCATTTTCGTAATTTCACATCCACAGTTCGGAGGTCTAGTCAACTATAAAGTTGAAGAGCTCATCGCAACGAAGATACTGGAAAAAACGGCACCTCAATCCGAGCTACGATGAAGGAGTTATGACTTTTTGAAGATAGAGAAAATTCCTTAAAGAACGCTGTTTTTTTTGTACGCTGGATAGAATTTTAGAGTTTTAAGAACGTGGGACTCTTCATATTTTTTTCTATAAATACCAACTTCGGGGGAGTTGTTTTGCAAGACTTTAGGAGACGAATTTGAGAGTCCAAATACACCTAGTCTTCATATTCTTGAGTCCCAAGACTCATGTTTTGATTCACACATCATTGCCAAACCTTTGTGAATCCTTTTGCAACCCAAGAACACAACTTTGGTTTGTTCAACCCTTGTGGAGGAGACCGTTCTTCTTCTTCATTGCAGCCCTACTGGAAAGGGATAATTCCATCCGCGACTACAGAATCCGATACCCGAGGGTAATTCTTAGTCAACTTGTATTTTCATTGTAATCCGATTGTAAGCCGTTTTCTTACAAATTATAGTGAAAATAAATGGTTTTTGCCCCTGAGGGGGATTTTTCCTTAATTGCATGTGTTTGAATGTTCTTGCGTAGATTATCTATTTATTCAATCACATACTGCTGCATGTTTAGGGTTTGTTTGTGTTAAAAGGGTTTTATATATGGTTTGATCATTTGAACGCGAGCACACACGTTTCTCAAATTGGTATCAGAGCAGGTTACGCTAATCTATCGCGTATTCCTTTGTCCGCAAAATTTTTTCTAAGATATCAATTTTCTGAAAAAATTGATTTTTGAAAAAGTGCGTGTTCAAATGGAGAAATCATATTATAAAATGCCTATTTTTGACGGGACAAATTATGCTTATTGGAAAGGCCGTATGAGGTCGGCTTTAAAAGCCATTGATGAACGTGTCTGGATTTTGGTTGAACGAGGGTGGACTCCTCCCACCGTGACTGTTGATAATGTGACCAACTTGAAACCTGACATTTCTTGGTCTGATGAAGAAATTAAATGGTCATCTTTTAATTCTAAAGGTCTAAGTGCTATTTCTGGGTCTATCACTCCTGATGAGTTCAAACGCATAATGACGTGTACCACGTCAAAAGAGGCATGGGATGTTTTACAACTCACCCATGAAGGAACTAATGCTGTGAAAGAGTCTAAGTTGCAAAACTTGACAACTCAATTTGAAACAATCACCATGCATGATTCTGAATGCTTTGATGAATTTTATGCTAGACTTTCTGACATTGTGAATACTAGTTTTAATCTTGGTGAACATATTCCGAATGCTAGAGTTGTTAAAAAGATTCTTCGTTCTTTGTCTAAGCGTTTTATCCCTAAAGTCACTGTGCTAAATTCTATGGGTAATTTAAATACGCTAAAATTGGAAGAACTTGTAGGAGATTTGCAAACTTATGAAATTGATATGTTCCCTAAAAATTCTAAATCTAAAGATAAGGGAATTGCTCTTAAAGCCCAAGAGAGAAGGAGTGAGGGGTCAGCTAAAAAGAGGGTAGAGTCATCTAGAAAGAGAGAGACTGACATGTCAGATTCTGAGTGCGATTTTGACTTAGATGATTTGGCTCTTTTCGCAAAAAATTTCAAGAGGATTCTCAAATTTAAGAAAAATGGCAATTTTAAAGATAAAAAGAAATTTGAGAAAAATAAGTTTGAAAAGAAAAATGAAAAAGTTTCCAAAAATCCTTCTCTGAAAGAAAGTGAGAGATGTTTTGAGTGTGATGGTAGGGGTCATAGAGCTTTTGAGTGTGCCAATCGTCTAAATAGAGAGAAAGGGAAAGCTGTCCTTAATGCTACCCTTAGTGACGACAGTGAGGTCGAGACGGTGGATTCTGGAGATGAGTCACCGCATGAGTGTAACTTCACCGCATTCATGGCCAGCCAAGTGAGCACTCCTAGTTCTCCTCACGACGATGAGGATGATGCTTCACAGGGACACCTCGACAGTGAGATCGATGTGAGTGAGGGGGAGGATGACACAAGTGAGAGCGAGAGTGATATACAATGCGCCTACGCTGAGTTATATTCTGAGTCTTTTAAAACTAAAAAGCGTAACAAAGAGTTAGTTCTTAAGATCACTTGCCTAGAGGAAGATTTAAGGAAAGTGAGAGATAGAGAGTTCTCCACCTGCACCGCCCTGAGAGAGAGAGAATCTACCTGTGTCGAGAATGAGAATTTATTTAGAGAGAGAAAGAGTACTCTAGAGAAAGAGAGAGGGGACTTGATCAAGCAAGTGGCTAGTCTTACGAGTCAGCTACATTCCTCCGTGGAGACTCGGAAGAAACTTGAAGCCCTTGTTGCCCAGCTGACTCATGATCTTGAGAAAGCACGGGAAGTCAAGGTACAAATCGAGGACAGATCTGGGTAGATGGGAAAGATGCTCCTCGGCCCCGCTTTATGTTTTGGTGATCGTCAAGGAATTGGATATGATGGTGCCTCCACGTCGCAAATTGCACCTGGACCAGTTCCTGAGTTTACTACAACTCCTTATGGTCACCGTAAAAAACCTCGAAGGAGAGTTCGACCAAGAAAAGTAAACCAAGGTCCGCCTTTGACTGATCTCTTTTGTACTTATTGCAAAAGAAAAGGCCACCTTAGGGAAACTTGCTATAGCATGGGTCGGACACGACGTACTACTGCTCCACCACGACATACTGATGAGTTTTCTAGTCTGAGAGAGCGAGTTGAGTTCTTAGCTGCCACGACTCAGAGTTTGATGAAAGAATTCCGACGGATGTCTTCGCCGTTAGTGAATGCTTCTTACATTCCAGCTAAAACCAACAAAGGCAAACAAAAGGTCATCTCTGCTTGGGTGCCTAAGAAAGATAAAAAGGCCTTTATTGTTCATGTTGCTCTCAAAGCACATAATACCTCACAGTGGTATTTTGATAGTGGGTGCTCCAGACACATGACAGGTGATGCCTCATTTTTTACTACTCTTGAGGATTATCAAGATGGCAGAGTCACCTTTGGAGATGGGAGTAAGTCTAGCATTATAGGACGAGGTACTATCGAGTTACCTGGTTTTCCTAAGCTAGAAAATGTTTTGTACGTCAAAGGTTTGAAAGCAAACCTTCTCAGCATTAGCCAGCTGTGCGACACTAACTTTGCAGTAAAGTTTGACCGGGACGCGTGTAAAGTCTACAATCAAGCCGGTAAACTTTTGATGCAAGGGGTGAGGACCGAGGATAATTGCTATGGGACTGAGCCCACATCCTCACTTGTCTGCAACAGCGCCACGATCACTCCTATGGATCTGTGGCACCAACGTCTAGGTCACGTGAACGTTAGAGATCTCAATCATTTATCTAAAAAGGACCTAGTACGTGGCTTACCATCTCTTGGAAAGTCAACTTCGACCGTTTGTGGACCCTGTCAGTTGGGAAAACAAATTCGTAGTCCTCATAGGAAGTTACATTCCATTACCACCTCTCGTGTTCTGGAGTTGATTCACATGGATCTTATGGGTCCCACTCGTACTGAGAGTCTAGGTGGTAAGAGGTACATCCTCGTGATGGTAGATGATTTCTCCAGATACTCCATTGTAGGTTTTCTGAGAGAGAAATCCGATGCTGTAGATTTCTTAACGACCAAGTGCCGTGTCCTGCAAAATCAACACGGTGTCACTATTAACAGAATACGTAGTGACAACGGCACTGAATTCAAGGAAGCAAAGGTTGATTTGTACTGTGATAGCCTTGGGATCAAACATGAGTTTTCTGCTGTGAGAACTCCTCAGCAAAATGGGATTGTTGAGAGAAAGAATAGAACGATCCAAGAGATGGCTAGATCTATACTTCTAGGTCGTAAAGTTTCTAGGAGATTTTGGGCAGAGGCAATGTCTACTGCATGCCACACGGTGAATAGGGTGTATCTGCGTCCACACACACTTCACACTCCTTATGAGTTGTGGACTGGCAAGAAGCCCAACCTGGCATATTTCCGTGTCTTTGGGAGTAAATGCTACATCCTACGGGATAAAGAGCAATTAGGAAAGTTTGACTCCCGAAGCGACGAGGGAATATTTCTAGGATATTCATCGAATAGCAGAGCGTACCGGGTTTTTAACCTGAAGAGCTCTAAGATTATGGAATCAATAAACGTCACCGTGCAAGATGACGAACCTCGGACGGTTATTGATCCTAACCTTCAGTGTGAGGATGAGGATTGTTCTGACAGTGATTTACCTGTTCCTCTCTCACACTCTGTGGACCCTACTCCTGTGTTAGGGGACACACCTGCTTGGGTTCGCAAGAGTCATGACCCTTCTGCCATTGTTGGTGATCCCACTCTAGGGGTCAAGATTCGTGCTCAGTTAGAGAACGTTGTTATCCATCTTTGCTACACGTCCAAAGTCGAGCCCAAGAACCATAAAGAAGCACTCAAGGATGAACATTGGATATCTGCTATGCAGGATGAGTTGCTTCAGTTTAAAAAGAATGATGTCTGGGAACTTGTCCCCCGACCTAGTGAGATTAATGTGATAGGTACCCGGTGGATTTTTAAGAACAAAATGGAAGAAAATGGTACCATAATCCGAAATAAGGCTAGGTTGGTCGCTCAAGGCTACACACAGATAGAGGGTGTAGACTTTGGGGAGACATTTGCTCCTGTTGCGAGGCTTGAGTCCGTCCGTCTTCTGCTCGCCATCGCATGTCATCTGCGCTTCAAGGTGTATCAGATGGATGTCAATAGTGCCTTTTTGAATGGCATTCTACATGAGGAGGTTTATGTGCAACAACCAAAAGGGTTTGAAGACCCTCAGCACCCTGAGCACGTCTACTATCTGAGGAAATCCTTGTATGGTTTGAAGCAAGCACCCCGTGCTTGGTACGAGAGGCTTACTTCCTATCTCTTAGCTCGTGGCTTCAAGAGAGGGGGAGTATATATGACGTTGTTTGTCAGGAGAGATGACGGTGCTATTTTGGTTGCCCAGGTCTATGTGGACGACATAGTCTTTGGATCCACATGCTCCCAGCATGCTCACAACTTTGAGGAGGAGATGAAAAGTGAGTTTGAGATGAGAATGGTTGGTGAGCTTACATTCTTCCTTGGTCTCCAGGTTTGTCAGCTAGAGGATGGGATGTTCATCTCCCAATCCAAGTATGCTAGAGACCTAGTGAAGAAATTTGGTTTAGACTCCGCTAAGCATGCACGTACACCTATGAGTACCACTACCAAGCTTAGTAAGGACACTTCAGGCAAGGACGTAGAGCAAACCTTATATCGGAGTATGATAGGTAGTCTCCTCTACTTGACTGCCAGTCGTCCCGACATCGCCTTTAGTGTTGGAGTCTGTGCGCGTTATCAGGCATCCCCAAAAGAGTCACATTTACTTGCTCTAAAACGTATTATTAAATACGTAAGTGGGACTCTCTCATACGGGATTTGGTATTCCTTTGATACCGATGACCGTCTGTCCGCCTACTCGGATGCCGATTGGGCTGGGGATGTATATGGATGTAGGAGCACTTCTGGTGGGTGTTTCTATTTTGGTTCTGCTCTTGTCTCTTGGCTGAGCAAGAAGAAAAATTCCATCTCTTTGTCCACTGCGGAGGCTGAGTACATAGCTGCCGGGAGTTGTTGCACACAACTCTTATGGATGAAGCAAATGATGGAGGATTATGGGATATCACAGGACACCATGACCATTTCCTGTGATAACATGAGCGCAATACACATATCCCGCAATCCAGCTCAGCATTCGCGCACAAAACACATCAGGATACGTGAGCACTTTATTCGTCAGTTAGTTGAAGAGAAAGTCGTATCCCTGAGTTTTGTTCCTACCGACCGTCAGTTAGCCGATATTTTCACGAAACCTTTAGATTCCCTTAGATTTGAGAGTCTTAGGAAATCTTTAGGGATTTGCACAGTTGACTGAGGGGTTGGTCTATGTCTAGAATAGGATGCTTCTTCATGTTCATATCATATGCTTCCTATTGCTAGTCTATTTTATATGTACCATTACTTTGTTGTACAGCTTTGTTTTATTCCTTTTGCTTTTTATATTTCTTTTGAAAAAAAAAATACAAAAAGATTTTCCTTTAAGAAAAATTTTGAGAAAAGCACAAAAAGATTTTATTTTTTTTCCAAATTTTTGAAAAAATCCAAAAAGATTTTTGTATTTTGCTTCTTTTATGGATGAGCATGTAAGATAGCCAAGTCACAACTTCATTCCATTATCCATGTGACTGTTTGATAGAGATTTGAGAGGCTACATCATTTCATCCATGTGCTTTACATTGATTGGAGTCTTTGAGATGTAATTAGTGATATCTTCCTACACGTTTGACTCCTATATCCTTTATTGCACACATGCACGGCTATATTTGATTATTGCACTTGTCTATCTCATGTTGGCTTGCGTGTTTTCATCTCAATCATGTCTATACAATGTATAATATGCGATAAAACTTGACAAGATTGGAATGCATGTAAAAACCGTTTTGGTGAGACTGTGTGTTTTTGTATAATGGGGAGGGGCTGCGAAAGGTAATCATCTATCCTTTGCGCAAAAGCCACCGTTAAAAAGGACCTAAAAAATGGAGGAATTTTAATATCCGAGGTCCAAAGAGGTTAAAAGAGCCCGAAAAAATTTAAAGGCAATAAAAAGCAATTCATGCCAAATATGGGCCACTTAGGTTTCACCACCAATTCTCCAAAGTTTGAGAATTTAGAATGCCTCTATTCAATACAATATCTGAGGGAGTTTGGTTGGAGAATCTAAACGGGTTTGCACTTCCTTGAAAGTCCTGAAAAAGCATAAAATCATTTTGGACGTTATTGGTGTGAAAATCATTTTGAGCTTTGATTTGTTGATTTGATTGAGTCAATATCTTATACTGTCACTCTTTTACACCAAAGGAAGCATTTGAGTTCATTCGCTAGGAATATCCAATATTCATCGTGCACATATGTCATGTTTGTATGCATTGATTTTCCTATCGAATTTGATCACACCACTTCATTTACGCTATCATTGACTAGGTTGTTTTCTGTTTATTCATGGTGTGTTTTTATCCTAGTGACACCCCGCACTTGCTTATTTGATTTATTTCTCTAATTTGTCCATTTGGGGACATCATAAAAAGGGGGAGAAAGAATTATCATATTATGGGGGAGTTTTTGAGATGTTGCTTATATTTTTATCATATATTGATATCCGTGTTATCTCATTTCAAACTCGATATGTCACGTGGTATTTGCTTTGTCTCATGTGTGTAGGTATGAAGATTGCAGATCTATATGTTGCACACCCTGATGAGAAAAGTTTTGAGATTCCTGAAGAATTAAAGAACAAACGATGAAGACAATTCATTTGTACCTTTTCCAGTTTTGGGTTCATGGGAGGGTAGATTTGTATAGGCAATTTCATATTTGATAATTCGGATTTTTTATGTATGTACCGGCATAGACATAGGGGGAGATTTGTAAGGACATTTTTCACATGTCCGAAATGTTTCATTTATTTATGTCGTACGCCGCTACATTTGGCACGTCTCCTCACGATCTCACATGACGGCCTCTATCCGAATTCCGGGAATCAAGCATGCATTATCTCCACTAATATGTCCCACATCTGCCTCAACGACTTCACGTTCCAAGATTTTAGGGACTTAATGCAAGTGGTACGCACGGGAAGTCAAAACAGTGAAAAAAAGGCACGATAGGAGAGTTCAAGGACATTTTCGTAATTTCACATCCATAGTTCGGAGGTCTGGTCAACTAGAAAGTTGAAGAGCTCGCCGTAACGAAGATACTGGAAAAAACGTCACCTCAATCCGAGCTACGGTGAAGGAGTTATGACCTTTTGAAGATAGAGAAAATTCCTTAAAGAATGCTGTTTTTTTTGTACGCTGGATAGAATTTTAGAGTTTTAAGAACGTGGGACTCTTCATATTTTTTCCTATAAATACCAACTTCGGGGGAGTTGTTTTGCAAGACTTTAGGAGACGAATTTGAGAGTCCAAATACACCTAGTCTTCATATTCTTGAGTCCCAAGACTCATGTTTTGATTCACACATCATTGCCAAACCTTTGTGAATCCTTTTGCAACCCAAGAACACAACTTTGGTTTGTTCAACTCTTGTGGAGGAGACCGTTCTTCTTCTTCATTGCAGCCCTACTGGAAAGGGATAATTTCAGCCGCGACTACAGAATCCGATACCCGAGGGTAATTCTTAGTCAACTTGTATTTTCATTGTAATCCGATTGTAAGCCGTTTTCTTACAAATTATAGTGAAAATAAATTGTTTTGCCCCTGAGGGGGATTTTTCCTTAATTGCATGTGTTTGAATGTTCTTGCGTAGATTATCTATTTATTCAATCACATACTGGTGCATGTTTAGGGTTTGTTTGTGTTAAAAGGGTTTTATATATGGTTTGATCATTTGAACGCGAGCACACACGTTTCTCAGCAAAGTATGTAAATTCTTCTCCTAGATGTTCCTACTTGTTATGGAGCTTTTACATAAATGAAATCTTAATAAAAAGAGTCCTAAAGACTAAATATATAGGCTAGAGGTTGTTTAGAAGAGTCCCCAAAACATAAAACTCTTTTGGCTAAAAGATAAGCACAAAATAAAAATCCCGTATCTGCCAATTTGTCACACTTAGAAAGCGTGACTATTTTTGTAACGGATTTTGGGCGTGACTAATTTGGCGGACCGGTTCGGGTTCTGGGTGTACCGGTTCGGGTCAATTCGCTGGTTTTGGGTCTCTTTCAACACTTAGAATATTTTCCAACTTTCTTCTTTTCTTCCTTGGATTTTTTCTCAACTTAAAATGATCATAACTCCTTCACCGTAGCTCGGATTTGGGTGCCGTTTTTTCCAGTATTCTCGTTGTTCCGATCTCTTAAACTTTCCAGAAGGCTCCACCAACGGGATCGGTCTTCAGAATTACGAAAATACCCTTGAACTTGCCTTCCTAGCCTTTCTTCTATGATTTTTCCGCAACTTCAAGGGATCATAACTCTTTCACCGTAGCTCGGATTGAGGTGCCGTTTCTTCCAGTGTCCTCGTTGTTCCGAGATCTTCAACTTTCCAGTTGACTTCTACTTCCGGATCTGGCTGAAAAATTACCAATTTGCCCTTGAACTTGCCTTCTTAGCTTTTCTAGCATTGTCTTGTTTCCTCCTTTGCACTGCTTGCATAATTAACCTGTAAAATCAATAGGAGAAGCACAAAACACGAAATACTCGCCATGAAGGTTAGTAGGATAAATGTGAAGCAAATCCATATATGTTACATCACTCGGGTTCACAAATGTACTGAAATTAGGGGGATAAATATACAATATTTATGCCCAATCAAGTGTAGTCATAGTTTAGGGTTTTTTGTAATGTGGCGGTGAACCGAAATAATGATAGTGTCCTTAAACAAAAACACAGTTCACACCACACATAGGGGTTGCCATTTGGTAATGGCACGATCTTCTGGGTTGCCTTGGGAAGGGTAAGGGGCAGATGCCGATCAGTGGGTCTTAGGGGACTCGCGATCGGCATGCCCCTTGCCCTCCTATAAAAAGGGGCAAGATATCCTCATTTTTCATAGCTCCTAGCATTTAGATCTTCCGATCTTTCTTGCTATGATTCATTTCCATGCTTTTTTCTTCTTCGAGTCTTTAAAAATAGCGCGACCCACGTGGTGTGGATGGGTATCAAAGAGTGGGAGATCCTAGAGTGGAAAGCTAGGGTGCCCTTGGCATTAGGCAATGAAAATGCCTTCGAGTTGTTCGAGCTAGTTGCTGAGGACCACTTTCTGTTGCATAAGCCTTCACATCGCCCATCATCTAGGGTGAGGAACCCTAGTGGATATGTAAGTATTAAATGACCTATGGTATTATTTTTTATTCTTTTCTTCCTTTTTTTACCTTGAGTTAACAAAATGTTTCTTTATTTTTTTTTTTTTTTGGCAAACTAGCATAGCTTCTATGAGCTTTTGTTCCCAAGGGGCGACGGGGTTTTAGGATGCGTGGGGGCACCTTCCTGTAGTGGTGTGTTAGGTAGTTTCCTCTGCGAGTTTTGGTCGCCAGACGTCTGCTTTGTATGAGACACTGCGCTTTTCGGTTGTTTTGTGTGCACTGGGGGAAAGGTGGTGGGACACTACCCGCACCATCCATTTTGGATTTGGGGAGATGATGGTGATTTCCATCGATGTCCAATAGTTGCTGTGGATTGACTGCGAGAACATGCAAATTGAGGTGGACCAGTGTTTTTGGGTGACACTTGAGGCTATTGATGCTAAATTGGGAGATAAGGGGAGGATATTCTTTTGTGATTATATTCACATTTCTTCTATTTGGGAGGTTTTGTTGAGCCGATAGATCAATGACACATACAGGCTGTAGGTATGGCAGATGGCCCATTTATTCATTATTCTTTTGGTGGCATCGAGTGGTGACGTCGTTAATCTATGGGTTTTACCCTTTTGAGGGTATTTTTGAATGTACCTCTCTATGGCAGGGGGAGTCATACCTTAGCGACCCTTTATTCTTCTCTGGACGCTTTCAACCGGTGTTATCGATAAACCTTTACGGGGGCCATGTATCTTCTGGAGGAAATTCTCACATTTCTCTTTATGCATTTTCTTGCATTTTTCCTTTAGTTCTTTTCTTCATCTGATGATTCATGTCTTTATAGAGACATGGTATTATGAGGTGATCGGGCTCAATGTCCATTTGATAAGTTTTCATGATGAGGAGGTGGAAGACTTCTGTTGGATGTACCATTGGCGGAATTCCAATCGGCGATCAAAGCAGTCTCTTTCTCTGTCGACGGTGCATCAGTCCTTGAACACCCTGATGAGTGACCAGGTTATTCCTTTTTTTTTTCTTTTGAATCCTTTTTGACATTTTCTTTTTTTGTGAAAATGTTGATCTTCATTGGAAGTTGTAGGTGACTTTCTATACCTGGGGGACAATTGTCCAGTACATGGGGGTGACTCGGGTGCATTCGTAGATGCGTCGGATACTTGAGCATGAGTTTCACTACTCTTGGTATTTGGGGGATAGCGTGGTCTGAAAGATTATAGAGGATGAGTTTGTTGTCCCACCGGTGGCGCCCCCGATGTAAATGAGGGTGTGTGGAAGATGTTGGAGCAGGATAGGATAGCGGCTATGATTGGTGATCCTTATTCACTCTATATGGATACGGTGTTGACCTATAACTGCGACGAATTTACAACGATCTGGTTGATGCTCTCTTCTATCTACGATGTGGTGAACATGCCTCCGCCTCTTACGGCTTCGGGCAGGGGTACGAGTAGGACAGTGGGGTCACAGGTGGTGCATCGTTGTCAGCAGTGGCAGCGAAGATTCCTTTCATTCAATTTGCTCTGCCTTCCTATAATTTTCGACTGGCTGAAGGGGCATTGTTATTTATGTCGCACGTGATGAGTGCATTATTTTGTATACATTATACCCAAATTTATACCTTGTTAGTCCTATTTTGTTTTATTTAATAAATTCTTAGGATCATTTTATTAAAAAGGGAAAAAAATGCAAGAATGATTGAATTCACAGTTAAAATGGCAATTTCAAGTCAAAAATCGTTGCTTCAATAATTTTGTAATATTCTTGTGCTAATTTGTGAAAAAAGTTGCCTAGTGAAATTTTTGCAGAAAATGATGGAATTTGGTGCAAATTGATGATCAACTTGAAAGAGGCGTGAAAAAGCAAAATTTTACAGTCGCTCGAAAAAATAATGTTTTTACACATCGTAAAAAAGTCAGGAATTTGTATTCTCCGAATTGGACGAAATTTGGCATGCGTGTTCAGCAAGAAAAAAGAAGACTTTTCGAGTGGGGGAAAATTGAAGAGGTGGAAGTTGAAGAGTTCCACAAAACCCTACTGCCTCATCTTAAACCTATAAGTAGAACCCCTGGGGGCTCATTAGTTCGTGTGTAGAACAAGGAGAGAATTGTAGAGAGAGTTTGGGAAATAGTTTTTTGTTTTCTTATCCTGAGAGTTTTATTTATATTCGAGGGCCAAGAATTGTATCTTTGCGGAAGGAATTCTGTCAACATCAATTGTAAGACACATCATTTGTAAGTTATTTTATTAATGAAAATTCATATTCATTCTTGCAATTTTATTATGTCTTTCATTTTGCTAGCCTAATTTCTTTACTAGGACTAGGTGAAATTTATCATGTCTAGTTAATATTGTGTGTGATTTAAATTCGTCTTTGTTCTCGATATGTGCTAAAGGTCTTAAAAATTCGGTATTCATTTAAAATGACACGAGAGTGTGTTTTAAACCTTCGTCTTTGTGTAAGAAAAATCATATTATTATTTTTAAATGTGAGTACTTTTTGATGGATTATGCTTGCACTCGATTGTTTTGATAGTCCATGCCTAAATACTATACATTGAATTCTAAAAGTGAACTTTTAAGGGAATAGGGATTTTAGCCTTCTTAATTTAGAGACGCTAAATTTTATTGGGAACTTAACCATGTTATCCTCCGAATTAAATACGATGGGAGTCGGTTAAATTTGAGTTATAGAATCGGGACAGACGAGTTTAAATTATTAAATAATATTAATTGAATGTGATAAATGGATCCAACGTCCCAGTTCTCACACTCCCTTGATTATATCTCTCGTGCTCCTAATTCTTGTTCATGTTGCTTAGTTTAGTATAACATCTCATCTCCAAACCCAATTAATATCGTTGGATAATCACAACTATTTTGAACGAAAAAACAATAGACAAATCCTCGTGGGTTCGACCCGTACTTACACTCGATATTCTATAATAGCCCGTGCACTTGCGGTATTTGATAAAATTGACAACAAGTTTTTGGCGTCGTTGCCGGGGATTTATTCGATTTTTTTTAAAAGAAGTTGTGACTTTCACACTATTTTTTTATTACTACTCGCAATTTTGTTAGTAAAAGTTTCATAAAGAAAACTCTAAAAAATAATATGAAAAAAATCATGCGTTGTAAATTTCAATTGGTGATCCTCATATTGTTATCCCGTCATCTTTCTCATATTTCTCAATTGATCCTGTGGACATGTTTTTACAAAATACTGAAAATTTAGATGACTACGTATTTCAATTCAACTCAGATGGGTCAGTAGTCGTCTTAAAAATTAAAGAAAGGATGGATGAGAATCCAAACCCTGTAATTACTATTTGTGCACCAAAGTGTATCGATTGGAAAGAGGTAACAAACGATATAATGATGCTATTTCTAAAAATAATCATGAATTAAATGGGGACAATTAATTTTATGAGGAGGGAAAAAATGACAACTTTGACACGTGTAATACTTGTGATGATTTTGATGTTGATTTCTGTCGAGATTCTTCTTCTAATTTAATTGTGAAAAATGCCGATTCTTCTTATATGTGGGTAAATTTATTTGAGGATTCGTCATCCGATTTTAGTGACACTTCAAGTATTTATGACGATCCTCCAATTTTTGACGAAGAAAGTGTATCGCCCCGTGATACCTTTTCTTCCCGCGCTTTTCATAAAGTCTCACATTTAGGAGTGGAGTATGCATCCCAAATTTTATGTGACTATTTTCAAGAAAGGGATAGTAAATATTTGGATCCTTATTGCAATTTATTGCCCACATGTGATGTATCGGCATATGATTCGTGCGATTCAAATTCGTTTATAATTGATGATGTCGGTGCACACCATTATGACCGTGGATTTAAGGTTGAAATTTGTGTTGTGCGGTCATGTTCTCAAATTTATGATGTTTTGGCACTAAGCGCTATAAATTTTTTTAATTGTAATGACCCACAACTGTTTCAATTATTAGTTTATGGTGATGATGGTAATAGTCATGTGTTTGTATATTATTTGTGTATTTTCTTTTTTTTTCTTTTTGTTATTTTTTTAGTTAACATGTATTATCATTTTACTTATTTACTTTATTTTCTTTGTCCATATTTTTATTTGAGCATATATTGAGGACAATGTAAAATCTAGGTTTGAGGGTAAGGACGATATTTGGAAGAAAAAAAATCAGAAAAATTTCAAAAATCCAAAAAGATTTTCAATATAACTGAGTTTTGATTCGATTTCTTAATATAGAATTAATTCATGGATCTCTCAACTTATGAAAGTTTTTACACATTAGCCATATAATATCCTTAACTAATAAATGTGTAGATTTTAGCCCAGTGAGATATTATGCCATTAATCGTTTCCGAGAGATTTAAATCATTCCGAATTAAAATAACTCAAACTTTCCTTCAGTGATAAATTTTTTGATGATCTCCAATTCTTTGTTTTGTTCGATTACTAAAAACAAAAGGTCAAAATCTGAATCTTAAGCACTAGGAGTCTTAGTAAGTTATCTTGAGACACAAATCAACTTAATCAAACTTGAGAAATGAGATTAGGCCATCATTTGAAAGCCCAAAAATTAGGCTTAAATCGAACTTTTTACATTATTCCATTGCAAGCTCATTTGAGCCAAAAAGAAAAAAAGCCTTTTTTTCAAAACCCATTATCCTACCTAACTCCAACTGGGAGTTTGAAGCCCATAAAAAGAAGTCACACCCATTTTCTGAGAATATTAGGGTAAAATTACGGTTGAAAAAAAGGCCAAAAAAAAAGTTCACAAACGAATGATGTGTCAGGGAAGAAAGAAAGAAAGAAAAAAGATGATGAAAAATGTGAGTTGAAAAGAAAAAAGAAAGAGAAAAGAAAATTGGAGGTGAGAAAAACTGCCTGAAAGTCAAAATACCGAAAAACCTCTATATTCTCAGAAATTTTGAACTCCAAAAAACCATTATTTCTAGCCAAAATTCGAGAATACAATACAACCAAAGAAAGTCCTAATCGATCTCAAGTGAAGTTAGTTATAGTGTGGAGAGAAGATGAATATGATCTATGGTGTGATTCAATGTTTTCAATAAGTAATCGATTTTCCGTTCATGAGATCATATCCATCCATTATAAAAGTCCATTTTTTATCATGTATATGTGAATCTTGTTCATTTAAATTTATTCTTTTATTCACATATACCGAGAGAAAATAACCCATTTTCCATTGTTCGATTGTGAGTGCATCCCGTGAGATTTTGAAATCAAAACAAACATTCGGATAAGAAAATGTAACGATTAAATCTTTTGAAATGGACGGTTATATTGGCTATGCAAATACACACACACGATAAGTTGAGATTGAAAAGTGAAGTTCTATGATATTTATGAAGTTTGAATTCAAACTTGGTTATATTACTTTTGTGTCTTTTATACTAAGTCAAGTTTTTGAATTTTGTGGGTATATTCTGTAGAAGGATAGGCCCCCGATTTTAATTTTCTCAATTAAAATATATTTCCTTTTATAAAGATTGAGATGCGGAAGCGTTAGATGATGGTTCAACTTTAAAAAAACAAATTTATGGTGATGGTTCACAAAACAAACGAAACACCAAATTTTAATTTCCTTTTCAAATTAAAATTAAACACAAGTGAAAATTATTAAAACACACACAAATATTAATTTCACTTAAACCAAGTTAATTCATCCAAGTCCTAGAATTTGCCTAAGTCATATTTATTAATATTTCCAAATTAGGCGAAACCAATTTTAACAATAGACTTGAATTAAATAAATAATTAATTAGCACCAAATTAAACACGTAGAGATTAAATTAAACCAATTTTATCTTTTTACCTAAGCATGCGTTCTAGGTGATTTTGCAAAAGATAAAATAAACAATTAATCCACTACGCCGCGATGTACGAGGAAAAACCCAAGACGGGAAACAACCTCGGACGGCCCTAGCCTCAAATCCACTAAGTACGGAATTTATATATACAAGACAGAAAGGCTTACAACACACAACTCGATCCCTCTCAAGCCTCGATGCTTCTTCTTGTAGACACCTCTTCCTAGAGGATAACCACGGAGCTCCACCGCGGTCTCGGAGTCCACCGATCGGACTTTGTATGGTCACCGTCACCCGAACAAGGAGCCTTTCTCCAAGTGGGTAATGTCTCAACAAACAACTTCTTCTTTCTTTGATGGATGTAGAAGCAAACCCAAAACTTATCTTTGAACGGGAGAGATGAACCCGGTGCCGAAACTCCAAGCAAGATGTATATATATTGAAACTTGGATAAACAAACAATTGGGTGTAAACAAGAGTGGTATATATTTTTCTTTATGTAAAAATCTCACTCAAAACATGAACATTTTCCTTTTGCAATTTAGCTCTCAAACTCTTTCTAAGAGGTGGAGTAGAATGGAAAAGTTAAGTTGGAAAATGTTATTCCCGTACATAATAAAGTCTGAGAAAAGTTGGTTAAGAAACAAGTGGGGAAATGGGAGAAAAACTGCTTAAAATTGCCAAAAACTGTTCCCGCCTGGCGTCTCGTTCGAACGACATTTCGTTCGAACGAAATCTCATTTGAACGAGTCTTCTAATGAAGTTCTAGTATGAACTCGTTAGAAATCTCGTTAGAATGACCATCTCGTTCGAACGACGTTTCGAACGAAGTTCCAGTATGCCGTACTGGGAAGTCGTTGGCAATCTCGTTTGAACGACTTGTGGTTCGAACGACAATCTCATTCGAGCGACAATTCGAACGAACTTACATAATGCTCAAAAATTCTTTTTAAGCCCAGAAACTTTTAAATACTATATATATAATTTTTAATGGAAAACATTCTGAAAACAAAACATGGTTTTTAAAAACCTAACACCCAATATAAATTGTTCCAAGCTCCTATATATATGTGTAATGCATTCATACCTTGGGAGCATGGAAGTACCATTGATGACGTAGAAACGAGGCACTTAAACACGGCATTTTTATGAACCTTTATACACTTGGCCGTTACGTCTTCAACAAACACGTCATAGGCTTGAAAGATGATCAAAATACTCTATCCTATGACTCAAACGTTTTTGTCCGGAATTGAACCAAAACTGCAAAGGACTCAATTGGAAATTTGCGTCCTTACAGATTCACTACAAACCCTCATGAGACAAAACTCGTCCACTAGGGTAACCTAGGGGTTTAACGGCTTGTTGCACATGCTAAGTGCAATCGTGATTCCTACGAAAGTGATTTTGATTTTAAAATTTTAGTTTTGCTCGAGGACTAGCAAAGTTTAGGTTTGGGGGCACCAAAATGCAGTGGACCTATGCGTGTTGGGGCTAACGGAGGATGTCCTTCATCAGTAGGTATATCTTTTCTTTTTATTTGTCATTGTATGGCTTTTTCTTCAGATTTTGCTTTTATTTCTTTGTCTGAATAATTTCTTGGTGTGGACTAATTGGCTTAGGGATATTCGGGACTGGGTGGCCTTCATGACTGCCTATATAAGGGACTCGATTCTAGTTCCTTTTTGTCTAGAAGCGTCTGCTTATTCGGAGGGATGGGGATCGGGGAGTGGAGGTTCCACAGCTCACCACCGGGGGAAGTGCGCTCGCCGTGGGGATGGGGGGGTCTTAGGGAGAGAGATGAGAGATTGATATTTAGGGTTTCTGTTTGAGTCTAACTGTTCTTTCTTTTTACTATTTTTCTTCTTGTTTCCTCCAAAAAATGTGATGATGAAAATGGCAATATAAAAAAAAATGAATGAGATTTTTATTCATTTATCTTTGCTTAAATGACTTATTTTACCTGCACTTTTTGCTTTGTTGCTAAGATCGTCAAAAGGATGGGATATTTTATTAAATATCTTGAGATAAGATTTATTTTCAGAAAATATGAGTAAAAGGTGATAATATATGAAGAAGGAACTCATTTGTTTTTTAAAATAAGGCTTTATTTTTTCAGATTTTGATTTTAACAAAAAAAAAGATTGAAATTTCTAAAATAAGAGGTTCCGATCAACATACCCCTTGTCCTACCTATTGGTAGGTGAGTCCTATTGAATCACCCTAAGGCTTTGATTGCACTTTATATAGCTTTAAAGTACTTGGTGGGGCAAGCATTTATTCGAGTTTCTGAGATTTTTTGTTGTTTAGAAAATATTCTCATGTGTAAGAGGGGGTAAGGTGGTGAGGTTTTTCACACATGCACATTTTTTCTTTTTCTTGTTTATTTCTTACCTTATGTCATATTATTTCCCAAATGTCCCTTCCCATGAGTGCAGAATTTGCTTCATATCTCAAGAACCCGAAATCTATGTGTCTTTACAATCTGGATTATGACGCTTTTAACTTGCGCCGAGTCTCGTTATGGTGTAATCGTCCCATTCACTAGAACATGCTGGCGGCGACAATGAAATTATGGTATCCCAAGGATCATGTGTTTCACTTTGGCTTGGATGAGATATGTTTGACCTATGAGAAGTTTTCAACTATGTTAGGGGGTTAATCCCAGCGTTGCAGTGGCTATGCTCGAATTCTCTCAATCTCCCCAAGAGCTGTTAGCAAGATTTCTCCACATCTCCTATTTGGCGTCTCGACCATTGTTCACTGGGGGAATGGTCTCTCTATCAGCTATCATGCATTATGTTCGTCTGCGAGATTTTAACGATGTGGTCTATGACGGAGCTGTCGCCCTTGGCTTACTTCAAATCTAGTGGTGGTAACCGGGGACCAGATGGTGGATGCTCCACTGGCTTTCATTAAAACGTGCATGTCATATCGTCACAATCATACATCAGTGATACTGGTGGGGACCTTAAATGGTCTAAATGCTTGGCAAAAAGGTCGTTATGATTTTTTGAGAGGAAACTCATTTATGTTGTTCATGTGGTTGGTTGAGAGATTCCGTTTGGTAGTCCCCCTGAATATCCTTGGCATCTGTGCCAAATTTCTTCACTTATTATTTCAACAGTTTTGGCCCATCCATAGAGAACTGGATAAAACTGGTTCATGGATCACGAATCTCGATGCTTGCACTGGTCGATGCCATGGTAGGGGGAGTTTTAGCCCATTCTGGAATGTGGGGAATACCAATATGTTAGGCTAGTTTTCCTTCGACAGGCCTCATTCCCCCTGGTGGCTTTTGTGCCAAGTTGGATGGGAGGAAATTGCGCCTCCCCATAATCTGGATTTTTTTAATAGAGGATTTAATGGAAGTCTTGCTCATGCAATTGGGTTCTCTGTGGGAGAATCATCTTCCGTCAACTCTTCCTTCTCAATCTATCGGTAGGGTATGTCATATTTTTGTAGATTACCTGAAATGGCTGTGAAAGTAGGTGGTGGTAAAGATCTTGGCAGAGGAGATCGGATAAAGATGGATCATCTAATTTGACACTATGGAGGGGGAGTAGTGGTTTTCTCTAGGCTGGTTCAGGCTTACCGTTCTATGTAGAGCCTTAGGAATACCAATCAGGTAGGGGAAGTTTGGGGGCCTCAAGGAGAAGATAATAATCGGGTTGGGTCTTCCGACAGCTATGGATGGGATCTTTGTGAACCTGGTATTTATTTTTTATGAAGCTTTGTGATGGAGATGTTTCATATTTTTTTGTTTATTTTTTGTTTGTGTGGATATTTTTTAATAAGGTTTTGTTAGGGTTTTTTTAGGGACAGTTTAGTTGGCCGGTGATAGTTTTTTAACTCCCTGCGCTGATATTTCATGTAATTGTACTGAATTTTCCCAATATGGGATAAAAAAGCATTTTAATTATATTATTGTGCCTCTCTATAAGTTTTACATTTGAATTATCTATACCAATCGCTAAGGAATACATAATCTTTTTCTTCATGTAAATGATAAAATGAACTATTGTTCTCAGAGGTAAGAGAAGAATAGCATAATGTGAAAAAGAAAGGGATCGTACCCATGTAAAACATATGAGTTGCCTACGTAACTCTCGGGGTTTTGAAAAAAATTTATGTTTCATATTAAAAGAAAAAGGGTTGTTTATGGTATTAGGCCCCACGTAGTTCTAGGTAGAGGGAAATGTAGAATTTTTTTTAAGAATAAAGTGACATGAGAGGAGTCGTAGCACGCCAAGATTTCAAACTAATAGTAGAATTTCTTAAGTCGGCCCGGGTTGACTGAACATGCCATCTCTTCTCTGTCAAGGTCAGTGATCATAAAGATGCCATCGGAGAGGATTTTATTCACAATGTAGGGACCACTCTGATTTTATTTAAATTTCCCTCTCGGGTCCCAGAGAGGTTCTATGATTTCATTGAGGGATAAGTCATCTTCTTGGACATCATGGTCCTTGACGCTTCGATTGAACGATCGCGTTATCCGATGATGGTACCGTTATATGTGATATAGATCCATTAGCCTCCTTTCATCTAAGAGTGACAACTTGTCGAAATGGCTCTGATGCCAGTCTTCCTCGCTGACTTTGCTCTCATGAATAATGCGTAATGAAGGTATTTTTAGTTCAACGGGTAGTAATGCTTCAATGTCGTGTACCAGAGAGTAAGGTGCTTCCCCAGTAGATGACTGGACTGAAGTGCAGTAGCCCTAGAAGGCAGTTATGATCCAATTGGCCCAGTCTCGATAACTCTCGATCATCTTGTAGATGATTGCTTTGAGTTTCTTATTGGCGGCTTCAACTGTACTATTGTTAGGGAGAGGATTTGTGTCCTCGAATACCCTACTCGTCAACCAATTTTATGACCTATGCCTCTAAATGTAACCCGTTATCTGACACTAACTCATGGAAAACCCTATATCGGCGGATGTTATTCTTCTGGATGAACTTGGCTACCTTTTTGGCATTCAGCACTGTATATGAATCGTCTTAGACTCATTTGCTGAAGTAATCAATGGAAACCAGGATAAACTCATGCTCGTTGGATGCTCTGGGTGTATTTTTCCCTATGGTATCGATGCCCCATATGGAGAACAGTTAGGGAGAAGTAATGTTGTATAATTATCGCGGGGGTAAGTTCTAATATTGGCAAACTATTGGTATTTAAGGCATCTTTGGACATAGGTGGTGCAATTCTGAACCACGGTGGTCCAATATTACCCCTATCGGATAATCTTTTTAGCAAGCATATAATCATTCTTGTATGGCTCGCATTCCCTAATATGGATTTTCTACATCATTTCTTCAATGTCAGCCCCTGCGATGCAGTGCAAGTGGGTTCCATCGAAGTTTCTCTTTAATAATTCTTTATCCTACATAAGGTATTGGGAAGCCAATTTGCGAAGAGTCGCTCGCTATTTATAATTGGCATCTTGGGGGTACCTACCATCCCAAATACTGTAATACCATAACTCGACCATATCGGAGTCTTCTTTTGTAATGAGCTCAATGTTTTAGAATTGGGTCAGCTTAGCTTGTTTTGGTATAATGAAGGGAGCCATCTTTATCCCCTCGGGCATGTCGACCATGGAGGAGAGAGTAGCAAGAGCATCTGCTAAGTTGTTCCTTGCTCGAGCCAAGTAGTGGAAGGTTATATTTTAAAATTGGGAGCCCAGCTCTTTTAGGCAAACGTGGAAGGGTAAGAGTTTTTCATCTTTAACTTTACATCTCCTAAGGAACTAGTCAATGATAAGGGCAGAGTCCCCGTAGACATATAGGCATTGGATGCCTTTCTTGAGAGAGACTCTGAGACCTACGGTGCGTGCCTCGTATTCAGTCATATTGTTAGTGCAGGGAAAGTCTAGTTTTATGACAATGGGAGTGTGAAAGTCATTAGGGGAAATGTGGAGTATCCCCATGCCATATCCTTTCTTTTTTACGGCGTTGTCAAAGAACATTTTCCATCAGAGGTCTTTCTGAGAGCTGTAGAAGATACCCTCATCCGAGAACTCGGAGATCCAAACGTCGGCTTCTTTCATAGGATAGTGAGTAAGGTAGTTATAGATGGATCTTTCTTTCATGGATTTTTATGTTACATATGTCATATCAAACTCGGCTAGCAGCATCAACCATTGGGTCATTTGGATAGAGATGGATGGCTTCTCAAGCATGTATTTGATAGGATCCATTTTAGACACAAATCTGATAAAAAAAGCGAGCAAATACTGCCGTAATTTTTGAGTGACCTAGATAACGGAAACATATGCTTTCTCCAAGGTAGTGTAGTTGACTTCATACTTGGCCAATTTGTGACTGGTGTAGTAGATGTCCCTTTCTTTACGGAATTCTTCAATGTATTGGGATAGAAAAGCCCCAGTTGTGGTGTTTGTTACGATCAAGTATAGGAGTAGAGGGAGACCAAGCTATGGTGGCATGTGTACCGGAGGTTGGGTAAGGTTTAGCTTGATTCTTTCAAAATCTTACTGACAAGCCTCATTCTAGATCTTGTTGGAATGGTTTCAGAGGATTTTAAAGATGGGTTCACAAGTAGAAGTCAATTGGCTGATATACTGTAATTTTCCCAATAATACCCAAACATCCTTCTCCATTTGGGGTGGTGTCATTTTAAGTATGGCTCTCAATTTGAAAGGGTCTGATTTAATTCTTGTTTCGCTAACCATAAATACCAAAATCTTCGCTTTGGTGATGCCAAAAATGCATTTCTTCTGGTTAAGTTTCATCTGGTATCGTCGTAGTCGTTCAAAGAACTTATGAAGTGTGGTAACATAAACTTCTCGTGTCTTAGTCTTAATGATAATATCAGCCACATAGGGCCTCTTTTTTTATCAGATCGTGCAAGATTGTTGTGGTGGACCTCTAGTAGGTAGCCCTTGCATTTATTAGCTCGAATGGCATAACTATGTAACAGAAATTTCCCCAAGGGGTGATGAATGTTATCTTTTTCTTGATGATCAGGGTGCATCTTGATCTGATTGTAATTGACGAACCCATCAATGAATGACTTGAGAGTGTGACTGGTCATCTTATCCATAATTATATCGATATTTAGCAGTAGGTAATCATCTGTTGGAGATGCTTTATTCAAATCTCAGTAGTCAGTCCACATACGGACTTTACCTCTTGATTTTGGCATGGGTACAATATTTTCTAGCCATGTGGGATATTTGATCACACGGATGAAGACCACGTTCAACTATTTGGTCACCTCTTCTTCAACCTTGAACGACCATTCGGTGTGAAGCTTTGGAAATTTTTTTACCGGTTCGCATTCTAAAAGAGTTGGAATCTCATGTTTAGCAATCTCGGGATCAATGCAGGGCATGTCGTCGTAGGACCATGCGAAGATATCCACAAATTCCTTTAACAGTTATTTGAGTTGTGCGTTCTCATGCTCGTTAAGGATGGATCCTATCCTGATCTCGCGCAGTTGGCTACTAGAATCGAGATATATAACAACAGTTTCATCCTCATTAATTTGGACACAATTATCTTGTTTGTTACTAACCTTTTTAAGACTAGTTAATAATTGTTCATTTGTAAAATCATCATCATAAAGAGTTTGATTAGAAACAAGACTATTAATGTAAGGCACAACAAGATACTCAAAATCTTCGTTTATTTCATTCTCAAGAAAAACAATGTTGAGAACCTCATGAAAGGAGTTCTCAATTACATTGTTATCAGAAAAGGAAGGAACGAAAAAAGAGGATGAGATAGGATAAACATATGGGTTAGGTTACATTTCAGCAGGTGGAACGGGTCTAGCATTCCAGGTAAAGAGGGGTTCATCAGCGACCATGATTAGAGTGGGTCGACGACATAGTGCTTGAGTGGATCATGGAGAGTGTCAGCCCAAGTGTCTACAAATTGAATAAGTGCTCGGAATCACTTCCCTTGAAAACCTAGGCAACGGCTATAACTTTCTAAATTAGTGGTTGTACATGATGCTAGGAGTCTTTAACCCAGGATTAACTATCTTGAAAGAAGACCACCATACCTAGCTTCATCTTCTTATCCATGTGATCATACCATGGTTGGATAAAGCCACAAAATGAAAAATCTTCCCCCTTTTTTATGAATCTTTCATTCAAAGAATCCCCCAAAATAGTCTTGGCATATTCTAAACTTCTCTTCAACCGGGGTTCGTGGTGCATTCTGAGTTTCTCTGATGACGATTGATAACTTAAGCAACATGGAGGAAATACCTTCTTTAGGACTATGGTCTTCACTATCCCAACCCCAGTCCGGACATAAAGTGCATATTCTTAAACATCTGTAATACGTTCACATTTCTATGAAGGTTGTGCTCTAGACAGACCTGGTCTTTGAAATCATCCCTTTCTAGGAGTGGAAGTGGTTTGACTCAAAAGCCAAAAAGAAGCATGTCATTCGCCCCATGCTGTATTTCTAATACCAGGTTACTTGTGTTTGCATTCCCAGTATTATCATCATCGCCTAAGATGGTGATTACGTGACCCTTGGTGAAGAACTTTAGTTTCTGATATAGAGTGGAAGATACCCCTTTGATGCTATAAAGCCACGATCGACCAAAAAATAAATTAAAATAAGAGGGTATGTTGATAACTTGGAAGTCGGTAACAGTATTGATATGGCCAGCCCCTGTGAGTGTTATGGATTCCACCACCTCACGACAAGTGATGTTATAGGCACATACTGCGATAAAAGTTGGGGCAAGGTTTCTTACATTCAAACCCAGACAGTTGATGGTTCTTAATGGGAAAACAATTAGTGCAGATTTGTTATCGTTGGGTGAGAACGAGACCGTCTTCCCTATCACCTCAATGGAGATGTTGAGAGATAGTTATGCTTAGGACCAAACTTTAGTATTTCTTCTTCAAAGAATGAAAGAAATATTGTAGATGTTAAGGTCCCAACTAGGTTCATGGATTCTTTTGAGTGGTGAAGGGAGGGACTGCGGGTCCGATGATGAACTTTATAAGAGCGTTTCGGTGTAGATGGAAAGGCATGAAGAGTCTTCATAAGGTGATGTTGTCCTAAGTTTTCCTAAGTTGGTTGAGGATCTTTCTATCCTCAATAGTTATTTCAGGCATGGGCAGTACCTCCCTTTCCTTTATCTATTCGTTCTAACTGAGGATTCAGACTCTGGTGGTGTCTCCCAAATCTTGTTATTTGGTTCACGGAGGAGGGAAAGTACAAAAAACTCATTTACTCATCTATTTCAGGTTGTACGACCACTTTTTTTATTTCCCGTAGTAGATCTTCAAAATATATCATCCTATATATAGTGTTTACCTAACTAACATTTTTTTGGCTTAGTTCTTCATCTGAGCAATCAAACTTATCCCCCCATTCGGTGGCAACGATGTCATCTTTCCATGAGAAGTCAATGCATTCCAAAACTCCAATGACATCTTCATATAGATCCTCCCACTCAACGGGGAGGCACAAAAGTGAATGGGCCAACCGCCCTTGTTTCTTTAAAACATCGAGTAACTCAGATATACTACAAATCTCATTGTACTGTTAGGACAAGTCGGATACAGTCTAGACGAAATCATCCAAATTGACTTTGTCAACGGGTACCACCCAATTATCTGACTCTCAATCCCACTTACGGACTTCCATGAACAGGATGCTGAACTTTTGGAAGTCAATGCTCATTTTAGAAGGCAATTTCATTCCAAACTCTAGAAGCTGTTTCAGTACTGCTTGAAATTCCATATCTTTTCCTTCGAACCGGGTACAAACGGTAATACACGCTCATGTGATAAGTGACACAACTTGGTAGGCATAATAGGTAGGGTGTAGGAGAAAATATGGGCAGACTTTAAGGGATTGGGTGAAAATATGGGCATGATGGGTGCTTTACAGGGTACAATCTGGGTAGATGGATCGAATTCCAGGTCATTCTCTAGGAAAATGGCATTTGTATGGGTTTGGTATTGGTCGGTGGAGAGTTGAGGCCCCGATCAATTAAACCTTGGACTACATTTCGGAGATGGATACCCCAATCAGTAGTATAGGCGGTAGTTTGCTGAAAATCACAATAGGCGTTGGGTTTGAAATATTTGGGAAGTGGGTTCAGTAGCGGACGAGGGTCCAAAAGTTTGATGAGATTTTGTCTTAACAATACTTGGTAGACATTAGAGTGGGGAGCACTGAGCTCGGTGTATTTTTTTAACTAGACGGGTTTCTGGTGCCCAAGAGGTAGCAGGTTGAGAGATGTTGTTGATGTTTGAGACTGTAGTAGGCTTCTCATATTTTCTTAAGCTGAACTGTTCGGATCCTTTCTTTGGCTCATCTTATTTCTTGGCAATACTTTCTTCAATATCCACTCCTACTTCTTGATGGGCTCAAAAATTTAGGTAATACTGTCCTGTCATCGTCGCTCGGACATGTGGTAAATTTTTTTTCATCACATTACTAACTTGCTCCTTTGTAAAAGTCCAGTTGGTCATAGTGGACTCTTTCTCCCTCCACCTTGCTATCAAACTTCCGACAGATTCTTCAGGGTTTTGCATAAAAATTTTTAGATCACGGCATGTAACCTCCTACTCCTCAATGTATTTGTACTACGACATGAATTCACGGGCAACCTCCTCCCAGCTGCGAATTTTGGATTCCTCGAGGGAGATAAACCATCGAATAGCGCTATCCTTCAAAGTTTATTGGGACATCTGGGCCATTATTTCCTCGGAGGCACTTAGGAGAGTCATGCCTCGGTAGTATATTCGAAGATGAATAATTGGGGGCCCGCTTCCCCCGAACTTCTCAATGTTAGGCATCTTAAACTTTTTTGACAACCTTGTTTTAGGGTAGGGAGACATATGGATGTAATCCATGTAGTTCCCAGAGATTCGAACTTGGTCAAACTTCTTGGTTAAAATCTGAATTTCCTCCTTAAATTTTTTTAACTATTCTTCTTTTAGGTCGACAGGTACTGGCAGGTTAGACCCTGGGTGAGCAAGATTCGACGTAGGGAGTTGAGCTGGTGGTGGCCCATTGGCAGGAGGGGCATGTAGAGAGTGATGGTATTCTTCTCGGACCCAAATAGGCTCAGGTGAGGGTGGACCCATAGCACGAGAGAAGAGTACCTGAGACTCCTTTGGACCTGGGATATTATTTCAATACATCTCGTGAAGCTCAAACTGAAGGTTGTCAATCTTGGGGGTAAGTTGGAATACGACTGTCATCAGATCAGGCTGCACATTTGGTACTTGGTGTGAATTCTCCATGGAGAGTGGGTTAAGTTGGATTTCAAACTCGGACGAATTAGCGAGTGAACTGACAGAGCTTTGGGGTGCTTCGATGGAAGAACAAAGCCAATAGGGAGCCATGACAAGGGTCGGATATGCGATCGACCTGAGAAAGAAAATTATTCAAATTAATTTTTAAAAAATGAAAGGAAGAATTATTTCAATAAAAAAGAGAAAAATGTTTTGTCATTTTTATGAGAAGAAGGAAAAAAAATTTTGACACTTTTAAAGGAGGGGAAAATGATAGAAGAGTCTTAGCACGATTATTATTATTTTTATGTTTATAATTTCACTTGCATTAGGTTAACATAAATGCAAAAGAAATGTCAGACGAGACTCAAGCCAGGGAAAATTGGGTATGAAAAGTATGTAAAACCTGGCTTGACGTGTTGCCAGGCTCATGGACAAGGTCCCATTTTGAAATAGATGAAATCGCATAAAAATTGGGCGGAATGCCGACCCGACATTTCGGTAGAATTTAGTGTAGTAACCGGCGAACTAAATATATGTGACCTAGGTTTGACGTCTCTATGAGGGTATGAAATTATTGGGTTAATTGAAAGCTTCCCCCATTTCACATGACTTCCATAATATACGTCTTACTTTTTAGGGCAACAAGTACATGTGGAGAAGCCATTTGATATACCTGAGTGTACATGAATTGGTTAACTATATACCTCGTGGGGACAATATGTGTGAGAGTGAATTTAATATACTCAATGTAAGTGAATGAGTTCCCAGCTATATACCTCCCAAAATGAGTTCACTCAAGCGGTACGGTGAGAAGGATATCATTTGATATACCTTAAAGGTACTAAGCCAATGGGAGGTGAGAGTCAAATTACTACGTCTAACTGCGCCCTGCCGGACCAGTGCCCATTACAAAGTGACCCCCAGTATGGGACAAACTTTTGGTCAATAACCATGCTCTTGGTGATGTATTATGAAAAATGTATGATTCTTGATTAGTAAATTATGGAGAGTGTATTTTATTTGACATGATTAGCACTATAATTATAAGGAATAATATACAAGTATCATGAAATGTAAATCTAGCACGGAGCATGAAGACTACACTAATCATGGATACATGATATTGAGTGATGTACGAATATCTATAAGTGAGTGTGTGGTAGTGAATCTAAGCATGGATCAACTACAAGTGGTGTGTGATAAGTATAAGTGAGCACGGATATATATAAGTGTGATAAGTGAAAATGTGTGCTGGTGACACCTAAGCATGGATATTCTAAGAGGTTTGAAATATGTGGATATAAGGGTCCCTATATACAAGTGTAAGTAGTGTGAGGTGTACTAGGAGAGTATTTACAAGTGTTTGAAGTGAGAAGTGAGTGAGACGTGATATAAACATGAGGTAGATATATACAAAAAGTAATAGAGGAGAAGAGGGAACATGCAGGTAGGTGCATACGCACACAAGAAGAAAATGATAACACCCGTGCAAATAGAGTCTAAATCGTAAGCCCCCAGTAGAGTCGCCATTGTGGCCATCCCTTGAGATTTTTCTCCTCCATCTTGGGAGTCGGTGCTCACACGCGCAGTGGAGAGAGAGATAAAGGTCTCGCACCCTTTCTAGGAACGATTAGTTCATCATCAATGTGGGGTGATGTAAAGAGATAGAGTCGCCAACCTATTTTTCACATAACATGTAAAACAACAAGTTGTCGCCTCATGAAATTGGCATCAAATTCAAACTGATGCTTGCGAAACTAATTAAATCAGAGGTTCAGGGGCTAAGTTATGGAATCGAAAGGTGTTAGGAACCCATCCTGCCCTTTTGGTATCTCATGGGCTTATATTACTATTCTCCTTAATTTCTCCGTGAAGTGTGTGTACGTGTATGTATACGTGGAGATCAAAATCGCTCGACTCGCATAATGGGAAAAGATGGAGTGAGGTCAATCATAGGAATGTTCCCAAAATAATAATTGAAAATAAGATGTGTGTGCTTATCGAGATATTAATCATTTTCATGAAATGATAATATGTATTAGATAAAACACAAATATGAATCACAAGTATGATATATATGAATAATATATGGATAAAACAGGAAAAATAGGAAAATAGGACTCGAGCCTCGGGTTTTAGCCCGAGACGCCTACATAGCCTATAAAGACATCGAAAAAGATTTTGTTGGTTGTTTTCAAACTGATATGTTATTTTCAAACCCTAAACAAACAAAATATTTTTCGATTTCTGTTTCTTTGAACATTCAGACTTAGATCTAGTTAAGATCTTGATTGGGGATTTACACTTTCAAATATTTCACATTTTGTGAAATAGTTTGTACATTTTCAAAATAAGAAAGTGTTTAGGATCTTTGCTCGTGTTTATAGAAAGATTCCCTCTTGATATGCAAATATTTTAAAGATCCAAGGTCTGATAGTTTTGATTAAACTGATTTTGGAAATACCTTTACATACTTGTGATCGGTTTTGCATCTTGTCTGTAACTAAGTGTATGTGAGTTTCATGCATGTGATTTAGAGCACATCACCACTTACACCTTCACACTACTACACTAAAAAGTGTTAGTATTGAGATTTTGGACTTTTGAGTCAAGGTAAAGCTAAAAGGAGTGGAGTTACAAAGCTGAGTGAACATCAACAACATCAGAACCTTGGGAGAAGTCAGAAAACCAGAGGACTTGGTATATTTCTGAACTTAGAATTAGGTCTGATTGTGTGTCTTCATTGTTATATAGTTTGTAAATTGTTACGCTATTTTAGTGGATTTTTACTTTTGAGGCGTAGAGACCTCCGTGGATGTTTCCCCGATTAGGTGGGGTTTTACCACGTTAAAATTGTACTTTTATACTTCCTCTTCCTCTCATCACTTTCTTGAGGCTGTGTTGATTTAAGTTCTTTATAAGTTTTCTTTTTCAAAACTCGTAAACTTATACTTTAAATAACTCATTCACACTTTTTTACACATCTTGTGTTACAAATTTATTTTATGAAAAGTGTTTCTTCAACAAACTGTTCGGAGCTAGTTAGATAGTTTAATTTTTAATTAAATGACTTAAGTGGTACATTTTTCATTAGGGGGTCCTAGAATGTGGTGCCTATAGAGCCCCGTGATGGTTATGTTTGGAACAAGTGAAAGACGTCGAATAAACACCACGTGATATTTTTGGAAAGGGGTCAATTTTGTGGACCAAAGGGACAAGGATGGCCATTTCAGAGGGTCAAGAATGACCATTTCAGAGGGGAGGTCGATTCTAAGGACCCAAGGTAGTGCTGGGATGACCGATTTTGCAAGCCAAGATCAATTCTGAGGACCTAAAGTTGTGGTGACCAATTCTGCGATTCGAGGTCCACTCTGCAGACTTAAAGTAGAGGTGACCAATTTTATGGGTCTAGCTCAATTATGTGGATCTAAAGTAGGGGCGATCAATTCTGCGAGTCGAGGTTGATTCGTATCGAATATTGCATATTTTCGCCCATTATCTTTATGCACTCTAGCACTTTTACGGTCCTAAATGCCTATAATTATTCTCATTAATCATAAAACCTTGGATTTGGATATATACATGCTTTGCAGTGGTTATTTGTGCTTTCGGAGGTATTGAAACGCTAAAAGTGAGGTTCGGTTGCATTTCGGAGAAGTTTCATTTGTTGAAGGCCACTTCAAGGGCAATTTATGTTTTTCAAACTCACTAATTTTTATGTAATGAAGTTACCAACATGTATATCATCAAATTATCTTTCCGTGGCCACTGACCGTGCGTCATTCTGACTCCGTATGTGGAAGTTATGCCCATTTTCATAAGGTTTCGATATTTTCTTCTACTTCAAGGGAATTTTGGTAATTTCATACTTCATAATTTGTAGAGTTTCAAAATGTAATCAAGTATATAATTGAATTAGCTTCGCGTCGGTTCCAACCACGCCTCATTTCGATTCCGTATGAGGGAGTTATAGCCGTTTTCGTGCAACGCGTCAAAATTGGTTCGGAGAGGAAAAGTGGGTTGTCTCCAGCCCAAGGAAAATTCAAAAAGTGCGGTCGACCGGTCCCAAAACAGAGGTCGACCGGTCCCATCAGATATGGACAAAAATTGGCTTATTTTGGTTTTTTTGGGTTGGTTTTGTTGGGTGTTTATTTTGTGGTATTAATAGAATGTTTGGGGCTTTTCTTAGAAGAGATTTTTTCATTTTTAGGTTAGAAGAGGGGATTTGTTGGGTGGAGCTTCTCTCTCCTAGGGTTTGTACCATTTGGATTGTTTTAAGCACTATTCATCTTTTTCCTCATTTATTCAACTTGTTTTATCTTATTTCTTGCTTTCTTAATTATTTACATGCCTAGATAACTTGTTTTAGTATATTAATTTCTTGTTTGCTTAGTTAATTAGTTGTTAAATTAGTTTTATTCATGTGTAGTGAGTAGATAACGGGTTGGGATTGCGTTTCCTCTATTAATGGGCGTTGAGCTCCGAAAGTTAGGTTCTTGTGTAAAATTGCATATAATTGAAACCTCGCGTATTAAAGTCGGATTATTATGCGTTTAACTTTCTTTGTCACGCAATGTTAGAGTTTATAGCAGTAATCCGAATTTAGGATGCGTGTGACCATTTTCCATTAAATGTTTAATCTCGCAACTTTAAGTTAAATTTCTTATTGTGTGATGTTTATACTTAATTGAACATGCTCGATTAAATATTTTTGAACCTAAATTCTAATTATTAGTTGTTTAGCCCATGGTGGGGACACGATCCTCACTCTCGTTTTATGAATTCTAGTTTAGACTTAACTTCTTATTGTTTTCCTTTTCTTTATTTCCAACCTATCACCTTTTACACTTTTATTTTAGGAGTATTAAATCCTATAAATTCTACCAACTCGTCTCTGTGGATTTTCGATACCCGACTTACCGCTATTCTTGTATCGCAAGTGCAGTCGTAATTTAGGTTTTTGTATTAAGGTGGTGAACAAAAAAAGACGATTAGCGTCCTGAAGCGACGTTACTTTTCGCCCTCAATTAAAGGATAATTATGAGGACCTTAAGTAAAGGCGACCAATTATGCTGGTCCAGGTCAATTCTGTGGACCTGAAGTTGGGGTGACCAATTCTGTGGATCGAGGTCAATTATGAGGACCTAAAGTTATGGCGACCAATTCTATGGGTCGAGGTCAATTTTGAGAACCTAAAGTTGTGGCGACCAATTATGTGGGTCAAGATCAATTATAAGGACCAAAATTCGATGCGACAATTTCAGTGGGTCGAGGTGAATTCTGCAGACCTGAAGTTAGGGTGACCAATTAGAAGGGTCGAGGTCAATTCTTAGGACCTAAATTTTGACGACCAATTTTAAGGGTCGAGATCAATTTTGAGGACCGAAAGTAGTGGCAACCAACTCTGCGGGTCGACCTCAATTCTGAAGACCTAAAGTTGAGGCAACCAATTATGCGGGTCGAGGTCAATTCTAAGGGTTGAGGTCAAATTCTATGGGTCGACCAATTCTAAGGGTCGACCAATTCTAAGGGCGACCAATTATAAGGGTCGAGCTCAAATCGAAGTACCTAAAGTTATAACCCTCGGGGGTTTGCTCTCAAGCGATTCTTTAATTTGCCTTTTTTGAGACGCTACTAGGGAAGAGACATATGGCTGGGGATTATGTCCTTTTGAGACGAGATAGATTTACTATGGGAGCTGAAATTATTGTAGTTAATATATTGGAAGAAATATTAATCTGGAAATTCTTCTGGGACATAAGGTTTTAGGATTCCACTGGGGGATGTGTTTGTCTAAGACACTGACAGGGAGAGATATTCGACTCACTTGTAGCTCCACTGGGGAAGTTGGATTTGAAAGTTCCTTTGGGGAAATAGTTGATGACTTAAGGTTTTTAGACTCCGCTGGGGAATTATAGTGGACTCTAGGGATGCGGGTGTGGAATTTTAGGGATTAAATTGGGGATAAGAGTGTAGTTTTAATCCATCGAGGGATTTTGAAAGCTTTAAAAAATTGTTTTCTTGGTGAAGAAATGTTCCAATATTTATTTGGAAATTTTAGGAATTTTCCAAAGAATTTTAAGCATTTTCTTGGATTTTTGTACGGATTTTTCAGGAGGTTGCCTACCGGCATATTGTAGGGTGATTCGGCACGAATATTCCATTTAATTACCACATTTTCTTATGCATTTTATCCCCTGTGGGAACATTAATTCCTAAATTTATGCTGGTTAACTAAACAACCTCTATTTTATATGTTTACATGTTTCGCGAGATATACTTGAGCTTTTGTAGATATTATGGTGCTGTGTGTGAAGTTCGGTAGCATTCCATGGAAGTCCCGTCGACAATCACACATTCAAGGGATTTTAGTAATTTCATCATTTGGGTTTTTGGCCCAATGTCTTTAAGAACATTAAAGCCCTCTGAGTCATTTTCGCGTGGCTACAAGCAGTGCACGATTCTGAGAAATAATAAATAAGTTACGGGATTTTAAGCGGAGGAGGTTCTACACCAAATCCACAATAGATCAATAACAAGTGAAGCAGGTCCAAATCGATTCGTCACTTTTCCGAGTCAATTCTCATTATCTCCACTTCGAAGATTTTCCATTCTTAATCGATTCGGCTCAATCCAAATCGATTCTCCCCTGTTTTCCCTATTTTCTTTTTCTACTAATTTCCTGCTAGGGGTTTTGTACGAAAATCTGTTATTAAAGCCGTTTAACACAGGATTAAACTATTTAAGTAACTTCGAACTATTTTTTGAGGAAACTCTTGAAAGTGCGTAAAGTAGAGTAATTTCCTTTTATAATCAAAACTCAATAGTAGATGCGGAAGCGTTGAATGATGGTTCACAATTAAAACAAACAAATTTTAATTTCTTAAACAAATTAAAATCAAATCAAGTGAAGCACTTAAACCGATTCATTAATCCAAGTCCTAGAATTTGCCTAAGTCATAATTTTAAATTATCCAAAGATAGGCGAAACCAATTTTAGCAAATGACTTCAATAAACCAAATTTACCCAATATTTAATTTAGTCCCAAATTAAATGAGTGTGATAATTAAACAAAATTTTATCTTGAATTTATTCTAAGCATGCGTTCTAAATTATGATGCAAGATAAAATAAACAATATCACACTACGCCGAGATGTACGAGGAAAAACCCAAGACGGGAAACAACCTCGGACGGCCCTAGCCACAAGTCCACTAGATATGGAATTACAATTACAAGACAGATAGACTTACAACGACTGACTCGATCCCTCTCAAGCCTCGACACTTCTTCTCGTAGAAACCACTTCCTAGCGAACAACCTTGGAACACCACCGCGGTCTCGGAATCCACCGATGGGACTTTATAGGGTCACCGTCACCCAAGCATGGAGCCTTTCTCCAAGTGGGTAGAATCTTTAACAAAAAAGTCTTCTTCTTTGATGGATGTAGAAGCAAACCAAAACTTCTCTTCTTGAATTCGGTAGAGATAAACCGGTGCCAAAACTCCAAGTAAAGATATGTATATAGAACTTGGATAAACAACTATTGGGTGTAAACACTAGAGTGTGTGGGATTTTTCATTAAAGAATAACACTCAAAACTTGATCTTTTTCCTTAAACAAATTTTCTCTCAAAACACTCTCTAGGAGTTTGTATGGTATGAAAAAAATTATTAGAAAGATGTGTTTCCCGCACATATTAAGCCTGGAAAAAGTTGGTTAAAAAACAAGTGGGGAACATGGGTGAAAACTGCCAAAAAACTGCTCAAAACTGTTCCCGCCTGGCATCTCGTTCGAACGAACTTAACTCTCGTTCGAACGAGACTTCTAACGAGCGACCAACCTGGGCTCGTTAGAACCTCGTTAGAACGAGAAAATTCGTTCGAACGACATATCGAACGACTGACCAGTTTAGGTTCGTTGGCAAAACTCGTTCGAACGAAACCTGGTTCGAACGAAAAACTCGTTCGAACGAAACCTGGTTCGAACGAAAAAACTCGTTCGAACGACATTTCTAACGAACGACCAGAATGTTTGTAAAATTCGATTTTGGCCTAGAAACTTTTATAAACTTATTTTATTAAACCTAACACCCAATAAATATTGTTCCAAGCTCCTATATAAATATAATTACATTCATACCTTGGGAGCATGGAACCTTAGTTGATGACGTAGAAACGAGGCACGCAAACCGGCATTTTGATGAAGCTTTAAATTCTTTGCCGCTACGTCTTCAATACATACTTAATAGGCTTGAGAATATTACAATTAAATGTTATCCTATGAATAAATGTTTTTGTCCAGAATTGAGCCAAAACTACATATGGACTCAATTGGAAATTTGTGTCCTTACAAATCTCCCCCTTTGGCTATTCCGGGACAAAAACCAAACAAAAAATCCTAAAGGGCCGTCAAGCTCACTAGACTCAAAACTTAACCCGCTTAAACTTGACTCAACCCAAGGATCAAACGCTTTGCCATTAAACAATGCTGCTTTAGTAGAATACCTGCACACTTAACTAAACTCATCAAATGCATAGGGAATATCAAAATATAAAATGCAATTAATTAAATTATTCCCCCTAAATTAATTCTCCCCCCCTTTTTCAAACACATGACCTACTTAGAAAGACGTCTCCCCCTAAGATAAATCTCCCCCAAACGAAGATACGATAATAATAGGATTAGATACCATTTCTCCCCCTATCATCATTCTCCCCCTTTTTGTTTAGGAATTGGCAAAGGATAAAGAACTAATAAACACGTTGAAGCTTAAAGTGTTAAGAAATGAAAGCATATGGGCAATTAAAAGCAAGGCAAAGACAAACAAATATCATATATATATATGAACTAAAAATATATCAAAGAAGCACTTGCATATATATATAGATATAAACACACATATAACACAAAATACAATAAGTTTGCACACTCGTATGGCAAAAATGTGTCATATGGAAACGGAAGTGTAGGGGTGTGAACTAGCAACAATGTAAATTTAGACCCAAACACTTAATAAACGTTCACGGAGTTCTCATTTGATTGTAAACTTCATCACATTGAAATATAACCTCATGTGACAATATAGATTGAACTCAATGAACAAACATACACAATGCATACAAGCCTAGCATGATGATGATTCTACCAACCAAATAGAGTCAAGACATTAAAGACAACTAGGATAAATGGACATTGTGCAAACCGTTGATATACCATCCAAATCTCCCTCAATTAACATATATATTCTTTTAATTTTTGAATGAATATATCAAACAAACATAGGCCTTGGCAATTGCTTTCTGTTTATGCCAAATATTCTGTTTTTAGGCCTTTCGATCACGTATTTCTTTTATATCCAATCAACGGTGGCTTACTATCGCAAAGGATTTAATTCATCCTTTCGGAGCCCTTCCCCGTGCACATTTAGATTTATCATGTTTTCTTTTTCACACAAATCTCACATGCAACGGATTTTGACATGCACTAGTCCTCCTAGGTCAAAGATATGTAGATGACTAGATTGGTAGGAGAACACCTCAAAAAGCTCAAATATAGCATGTGACATTAAGATTTCAAAAGAGCTCGTGCATGTGTGAATAGAGGCATACAGAAATAGAATCCATTTAAACAATACAAAATCCAACTACTCCATATAAAACATGGTAAAGAACATTTTAAGGATTGAAAATCTAAACCAAAAGTTCTAGCCACATGGGAGCGTAAACGATGGGATTCAAACACAAATATATGCCACATAAAGTGTGTCAAACTAAAATATACACAAAATAAAATCTTTTTGAGTTTTTAACATTTTTAATCAAAAGTAAATATTTACTCAAAAGGACAAACAAAAATCATTTGTATTTTTCATTAAGCTTAAATGAAATAAATAAAAACAAAAATGATAAACAAAAATCTTTTTATATTTTTCAATTAATTCAAACACAAAATATAATACAAAAAGATAAACAAGTCATGATTTCTAGCATGGGATATGAAATAAGGCTATGACTAGAAAATGACTAAACAAGCATACATTTAGCATATGAATATAGCATGAAGTACAAACGCTAAAGTATGCAAAACACTAACACATTCATCCATTAGATTTAGCAAGGGAGGAAGCATGTGTAAGTAAATGAGAATCAACAACCCTATTTTGTAAGGCAACCAAGTCGGATTTCCTAACCCAAATTAATGAGGAATGACTATTTTGAGGTGTAGGAACGTTAACTACCGTGGTTACTTTACTATAGGGTTTTCTAGGAATTCGTTTAAGATCTAAACAAAATTTCCTAAGATGACCTTGTCGACCACAATGTGTACAAGTGAGAACATGTCGAAAAGATTTACTTGAGGAGTGATCTTTAAAAGTATTCCTAGTTGATTCTCCTAAAACATTGGTTTGGGCATTATGAGTAAATTCATTACAAGGATTGAAGCCTAAACCACAAGTGTCATTTTTAATTTGGACCGTTCCTAACATTTTATCTAGTTTTTCTGAACGACATTCCAAATCAAATTTGACATTACTAGAATCTTTTAATTTATTTTCCAATTCTGCAATGTTAGATTCTAGTAAAACATTTCGCTCTTCAAAAGCAAGAAGTTCCTTTTTCAAGGATTCCATTAAACCCCTTAGGCTATCTCTTCCGCCTTCTACATAATCAAGCTTCTCTTGAAGAGTCCTCACATGTGTCCTAAGGTCTTCTATTAAGGCACTATCATCAACGACCTTGACACTCTTTCTTAAACAAGCTTCTAACTTCAAATTACTTCTTTTCAAATTAATGGATTCTTTATATAATTCATGAAAAGCATTTTGAAGTTCACTCACATCAACCTCTTCTTCATTTTCACTCTCTCTTTCTTCTCCACTCTCACTATCATTAAAAACAAGGGAATCATGAACAATGACCTTGGAAGTGGCATGTGCTATCGTGTCATCAATCGATGAGTTCTAATTATCACTCACATGACTAGCCATAAAAGCCACAAAATATTTCTTAGTGGGGGAATCGGGCTTTTCTTCCTTATCACTATCACTAAGGGTTGTATTATATGCAGTGGGTCATTTACCCCCTTTCCTTAGTTTAGTGGGGCACTCATAAGCTCGATGGCCATAACCTTCACAACCAAAACACTTGTTAGACTCGTCCCTATCTAAATTGTCATTACTAGGTTTAGGGATCCTCTCGGCTTTAGAAATCTTCTCGCTTTTATCATGTTTAGAAGTATCAAATTTCTTAAAATCATTTTTAAATTTATCTTTGTTAAATTTAAGAAATTTTCTAAATTTGCGAGCAAACAAAACCATATCTTCCGAGTCACTTTCACTATCGCTCTCTACTACTTGTTTGACCTCATTTGGGGCTTTTAAAGCAACACCCTTTTCAATTTTCTTTTCAGTTTTAGAGGGAAACATATCTAGTTCATAGGTTTGTAAATCACCTATAAGCTCTTCTAATTTCGTAGAGGCTAAAGTGGGTAAAGAATTTAAAACGGTCACTTTAGGAATAAATCTATCGGGTAGGGACCTCAAAATTTTCTTTACAACACGGTCGTCAGGTATTTTCTCTCCCAAGTTAACGGATGAATTAACAATATCAGAAAGTCTAGCATAAAATTTATCAAAAGTTTCTTTTTCATCCATTTTGATAGTTTCAAATTGAGTGGTGAGGTTTTGGAGTTTTGAAGCTTTAACGACACTAGTTCCTTCATGAGTTAATTATAAAATATCCCAAGCTTCTTTAGCGGTTTCACACGTCATAATACGTCGGAATTCATCCAGTGCGACAGCGCTAAACAAGGCATTTAAACCTCGGGAATTATAGTTAGCAAGTTTAAACTCATTTTCAGTCCATCTATCGGCGGGTTTGATAACACGTTCATTTTCAAGTAAGTAAGTTGGTGGGGAGTACCCTGTAACAACAGACATCCAAACTCTCTCGTCGATAGATTTTAGTGCCGATCTCATACGCGCTTTCCAATACGCGTAGTTTGAACCATCGAAAATAGGAAATTTTGAAAATGGGGAAAAATCCATTTTAGCCAAAAAAAAAATTAAAAGATCTTAACGAAATAATTTATCGTTTTTGGCTCTGATACCAATTTGAAAGGCGTAAAAGTATTTCCTTTCGGATAAAGTCAAGAGATGCGGAAGCGTTGAATGATGGTTCACAATTAAAACAAACAAATTTTAATTTCTTAAACAAATTAAAATCAAATCAAGTGAAGCACTTAAACCGATTCATTAATCCAAGTCCTAGAATTTGCCTAAGTCATAATTTTCAATTATCCAAAGTTAGGCGAAACCAATTTTAGCAAATGACTTGAATAAACCAAATTTATCCAATATTTAATTTAGTCCCAAATTAAATGAGTGTGATAATTAAACCAAATTTTATCTTGAATTTATTCTAAGCATGCGTTCTAAATTATGATGCAAGATAAAATAAACAATATCACACTACGCCGAGATGTACGAGGAAAAACCCAAGACGGGAAACAACCTAGGATGGCCCTAGCCACAAGTCCACTAGATATGGAATTACAATTACAAGACAGATAGACTTACAACGATTGACTCGATCCCTCTCAAGCCTCGACGCTTCTTCTCGTAGAAACCTCTTCTTAGCGAACAACCTTGGAACACCACCGCGGTCTCGAAATCCACCGATGGGACTTTATAGGGTTACCGTCACCCAAGCATGGAGCATTTCTCCAAGTGGGTAGAATCTTCAACAAAAAAGTCTTCTTCTTTGATGGATGTAGAAGCAAACCACAACTTCTCTTCTTGAATTCGGTAGAGATAAACCGGTGCCAAAACTCCAAGTAAAGATATGTATATAGAACTTGGATAAACAACTATTGGGTGTAAACACTAGAGTGTGTGGGATTTTTCATTAAAGAATAACACTCAAAACTTGATCTTTTTCCTTAAACAAATTTTCTCTCAAAACACTCTCTAGGAGTTTGTATGGTATGAAAAAGATTATTAGAAAGATGTGTTTCCCGCACATATTAAGCCTGGAAAAAGTTGGTTAAAAAACAAGTGGGGAACATGGGTGAAAACTGCCAAAAAACTGCTCAAAACTGTTCCCGCCTGGTATCTCGTTCGAACGAACTTGACTCTCATTCGAACGAGACTTCTAACGAGCGACCAGCATGGGCTCGTTAGAACCTCGTTAGAATGAGAAAATTCGTTCGAACGACATATCGAACGACTGACCAGTTTAGGTTCATTGGCAAAACTCGTTCGAACGAAACCTGGTTCGAACGAAAAAACTCGTTCGAACGACATTTCTAACGAACGACCAGAATGTTTGTAAAATTCAATTTTGGCCCAGAAACTTTTATAAACTTATTTTATTAAACCTAACACCCAATAAATATTGTTCCAAGCTCCTATATAAATATAATTACATTCATACCTTGGGAGCATGGAACCTTAGTTGATGACGTAGAAACGAGGCATGCAAACCGGCATTTTGATGAAGCTTTAAATTTTTTGCCGCTACGTCTTCAATACATACTTCATAGGCTTGAGAATATTACAATTAAATGCTATCCTATGAATAAATGTTTTTGTCCGGAATTGAGCCAAAACTACATATGGACTCAATTGGAAATTTGTGTCCTTACAACTCTTTTCTCTAAATCAAATCAGTTTTAATCACAAGATGTGTTTAATAAAATATGCACGAGATCAGTTCATGATTTGTTAACAAGTTTTGAAAAATAAAACTTAAAAGATTAAATCAGTAAACCAGAAATAATGAGATGACGAGATGTAGAAAGATTAATGACAAGATATTTTTAACGTGGTAAAACCTCACCCAACTGAGGAAACATCCACGGTGACTTCTAAGTCAGAAACCAAAAATCAACTAAAAAAAATATATCAGTTACAAACTATAAAACACACATGCACACAAATCATTCCTATATAAGTTGAGTAATGTACCCACTAGTGTTCTTCTAACTTTTCTGTAGTTCTGATTACTGATGTAGTTCTTCCAGTTTGCCAAATTCCACTTTGTTCCAGCCTTTACGTCGACTCTTGTTTCAAGATCTTATTACCACCACTTTCAGTATTATAGTGTGTAAGTGTTTATGGTGCTGCTCTAACACATGTATGCACACACTCATGCATATTTATACAAACAGTCCTAGCATATTAAAAGTCTGATCTATATCTTGTGATTTTTAGTTTCTCTATTCTTAGAAAACTAAAACCTTATTTGACCTTTAAAATGATCCCGAAATCCACGGCTATCCTGCTCAGAAGAAGTTTCAAGATCTTAATCAATTTCAGGGTTTTTAAAATACTTTTGAAATTGAAAATCTGCAAGTGTGATTCCAACTAGGTTAAAGGTTTTGTTTCAAAAGAACTACAACCAGAAAATGATTTTGTTGATTTTGAAGATGAAAACATTTATAGAAAATAATCAACAAAAGATTTCTCAAGACGAGAAACCAATAATGCATATCTAAGTGTAATATAAAATAAAATGATTAGATCTGTGATTTCTATAAAACAGAAATACGGATCTGGCCTAATGTTTAAGTTGGACACAAGATCTTAAAAGGAAGAGGTTAAACCACGAAACAACTTTCAAACCAACACTCAAAAACTCTCAAACACTCAGGGTTGGTGTTTGGTGTAAACTGGTTTTTGGTAAAAAGTATTAGGGTTTGATAAGTTGTTTGAACGAATAGGGTTTCTATTCTCTCTCTGGATTCTCTATCTTTTCTCTATTTTCTCTCTCTTCTCACTCGAATTGAACAAAGTGGCAAAAGTCTATCAAAGGCTGAGGGATAGCCTCCTTATATAATGGGCTGAGAAGGATCGAGAAGATGGTTCAAAATCAAGGGATGAGATTCGGTCTTCCCATATTGACTTTGATCCAAAGGTTTAAGAGAAGTGGTTAATTAAATGATTTATGATTGTCTAAGAGAGGTTCACGGGGATTGGGACTGGACGCATGCAGGACGTTGATAAGTTCAATCCAAGGGATGATATGAACACCGATTTTGTTTCTTGAAAGAAATACAAATCCAACCAGTAGTGTAGCGACAGGTTTAGGGCTGATATCGAACCTCACACGTGCTTCTAAAATAATTACACATCTTCCCTAACAGTCTCAAGCGGTTTCGATTTCAGTATTTACAAAATCACCCCAAAACCTTTTAATTCCAATTTTAATTAAGAAAAAAAAATTCATTAAAAAATCCAAAAATTTATTAAATTTTTTTAAGGGAAATTAACACACACAAAATTAATATATGCAATATATGACCCATGTGTGCATTCCTAATGTGTGTGAGTGTTTGCGAATATAGCTTTGATCAATCAGTCAAGAGGAATGAATTGTATAAAAGTATTTAAGGCTCTTTGGTATCTAGGGGAGGGACTCAATTTTGTCACTATTTCCAAACTAGATGAGCACTTATACAATGTAGACTCAAATGAGTCAAGAGTATAAGGTGCTTCAATCTCCCCCTTTGGAAATATGAGATAAAATCTCCTTTGAGTCAGCTTGGACTCGTAGGGTTACAAAGAAATAAGGAAAAAACCTATTCCTATACAAAATTCTATCTACCTATATCATAGAGAAGAAAATTAATTTACTCAACTAATTAAAATTCATAAACCTATTACATCTGTTAAGTACAACTATGCAGAAACCTGCAAATAATCACTAAGATCGAGCTTTTTAGAATATGTACAAAAGAAATGAATTCTCATAAGACTGAAATTTCTCCCCCATTTTGTCTCAAATGGACAAAGGGAAAAACTATACAAGTTAAAGAGTTTATTCATCACAAACCATTCCTATCGATTTACACAAGGCAATAAACCTATTATAATCCAAAGGTTTGGTAAACATATCTGCGAGTTACAAATTTGTAGGAAGATAATTGATTTTTAATTCCTTAGTCTCAACTAATTCTCGTATAAAGTGATGCCTAATTTTTATGTGTTTTGTTCGCGAGTGTTGAACATGAATTTTTGAGATATTGATCGTGCTTTGATTATCACAATAGAGATATAGTTGTTCCTCTTTTATACCATAGTCACTTAGCATTTTCTTAAGACAAAGTAAGTGGGCACAGCAGCTTCCAGCGGCTATGTATTCAGATTTAGCTGTTGATAAAGAAGTGTAGTTTTGTTTCTTACTACTCCAACCTACCAAATTATTACCAATATAGTAACATGCTCTTACTATCTTCAACCTAATGTGCTCTTACTAATCCAACCTAATGTGCTCTTACTATCTTCAATAAACCCTGCCCAATCAACATACGTGTATCCTATTATAGTGCTAGGAGTATCATTGGTGTACTAAAGTCCTAAATTTAGAGTGCATTTTATGTATTTTAATGTTCTTTTAATACAAACTAAATGGCTCTCTTTAGGATTGTTTTGATAACGGGCACACACGCAAACAGCGTACATAATATCAGGACGAGAGGCGGTAAGGTATAGAAAGGTTCCTATCATACTACGATATAATGTTAGATCTATGGATTTCCCACTTTCATCCTTAGACAGTTTGACGGTAGTACTCATGGGAGTTTTGGCATCTTTTGCACTTTCAAGGCCGAATTTTTTAACAATCTCTAAAGCGTATTTTGATTGCGAAACAAGTAATCCTTTTGAATTTTGTTTTACTTGAAGACCCAAGAAAAATTGTAACTCCCCCGTAAGAGACATTTAAAATTCTTCATGGATAATTTCAGAGAAAGAATTAACTTCAGAAGGGGAAGTTGATCCAAAAATGATATCGTCAACATAAACTTGAGCTATAATGATTTGAGAAAAAGGGTTTGACAAAATATTTGACAAAAAGGGTTTGATAAACTTGAGCTATAATGATATGTCTAAGAGAAAATTCGAAAGGCGCTCATACCAGACTCTTGGCGCTTGTTTTAGGCCATACAAAGCCTTTTTAAGATGAAAGACGTCATTTATTTATTGAGGGTCAGTGAAACCTTTTGGTTGTTTTACATAGGTCTCCTCAGTCAATATTCCATTAAATAAGGCAGATTTAACATCCATTTGGTAAAGCATAAAATGTAAGTAACAAGCTATGGCAAAGAGAAGACGAACAGATTCTAAGAGAGTAACAGGAGAAAAAGTATCGTTGAAATCTATTCCTTCAATTTGAGAGTAGCCTTGAGCAACTAATCTGGATTTGTTTCTAATGATTATCCCACTTTCATCAGATTTATTTTTAAATATCCAAAGTGTGTCAACAACCTTTTGTGATCAGGCCTAGGTACAATATACCAAACATCATGAATGACAAATTGAAGAAGTTCTTCCTGTATTGCAGAAATCCAATAAGGATCATTCAATGAATTATTTACATTCTTTGGTTCCATAAGGGAAACAAAACATGCATAATGAGCATAGTTTCTTAATTAAGATCTTGTACGTACAGGTTCACTAGGGTTAGCAACAACGTTATTTATGGGATGGTCTTTAGAAACCCAATTAGGTACTTCAGGTGTCTCAATTGGTAAAGAATCATCTATTTTTGGAGAGTCATTTTCTAAAACATTTTCAGACTCTTCCACAATAGTTGGTTCTCCAGTCTTACTGTCTATAGTAGTGTCACTTACAATAACGTTTATGAATTACATTAAGGTCTTAGTGCAGAGATTATAAACACGGTATGCTCTACTGTTGGGAGAATATCCTAGAACGATGGCTCTATCTCCACGAGTCTCAAATTTGGATAACTGTTCTCTGTCTTTGCAGACATAACACGTAGAACCAAAGGTTCTAAGATACTTAAGATTGGGATTTTTCCCATACCATAGTTCGTAAGGAGTTTGTTTATAATTCATTCTAAGATAGACCTTATTGATAATGTGACATGCAGTACGAATAGATTCTACCCAAAAATACTTAGGTAAAGTTTTGGCATGAATCATAACACGTTCCATCTCTTGAAGGGTACGATTATTTCTCTCAGCAATACCATTTTGTTGAGGAGTCTTAGGAGCACTAAATTCATGTTTGTAACCATTATAGTCACAATACTCTATAACACCAGTATCTAAGAATTCTCCACCTCTATCACTATGAATTATATTTACTTGAGTGTCTTTCTTATTTTTAATTCGAAGTAAAATCTTAAAAAAGGTTTGGAAAGTGTCGGACTTTTTTTTTAAGAAAGCTACCCAAGTAAATCTGGTGAATTCATCAACCATAACAAGAATATAAATGTGTCCACAAAGACTAACAATTCAAGAAGGACCCATTAGGTCCATATAGATGAGCTCCAAGGGTTTAGAGGTAATTATATCTTTAACTTTCTTATGAGGTGCCTTAACAAGTTTTCCTTCCTGACATGATCCACAGACAATATTAGAAATAGGTTTGATATTAAGAATACCTCCAACTATTTTTTATGAAGTAATCTACTAAGATTTTTGTAATTTATTTGACCCATTCGATTATGCCATATCTCAATGTCATCCATTCTGGCAATATTACAGACCTCGACACTGTTCTAGACACTATAATAATTATCCCGTGTCCTGAGTCCTGTAATTATGCACTCACCTTTTTCATTTAAAATTTTGCAATTATTCATTGAAAAGGTGACAGTACGATTTGAGTCACACAATTGTGAGATACTAAGTAGATTAGCCATAATACCTTTTACTAGAAGAACATTTTCAAGTAAAGGTAATCCTTCTTCTTGGAGTTTTCCTTTACCAATGATTTGAGATGATACCCCGTCACCAAAAATAACTTTTCCTCCAGCAAAACTGGTTTTGTTTAGAAGTTTGGTATCATCCACAGTCATGTTCTTTGAACATCCAGAGTCTAAATGCCAACCAGAGGGAGTGTGTTCAACTTTTAAAGTAATAATCACAATATTACACTTCATCTGGGGTAATATCTCATATTTTCTAACCCAACATCTCTTGTTTTCATTTTGCACCTATTTGCTCTCATTTGATAAAATTTGTGAGCATTAGATTTCTGTTGAAAAATGTTTTGCGCATAAGGTTGAATTTTATGAACAACATGAGCATTTGGTTTCGGAAAGTGTCTAGGAATCTTTCTTTGAAATTATCTTTTAGGTTTGGTCTTTCTCTTTCTATAATTAGAGTTTTTGGCTAGTTGTTTAGGAAGAACATAATTATTACGACTTCTCCTAGAGAACTTATAGTTTTGGTACACAGGAATATTATAGACAGGATTGACTAAACATCTAAAGTAGCAACCTTCAAAGGAATGACCATATAAGTCACAGTAAGAGCAATATAAATTGCTCGAGGATGGAATTTCCTTACGAGAGTCTCTAAACAAAGGCTTCATGGTATTTTGGGATTGAACCTTATTCCTAGGGAGTACAGTTTGAAAGGCAAAATCACTCTTCCTAATCGGGGGGGGGGGGGGGGGGGGGGGGGGGGGAATACATATTTAGCGAACTTTAACACTTTGAGTAACTTGATTCCCCAATATCAAACTTTGATTGTTTTTAATCAAACTCATTTTTCAGAGAATGAAAATATGGACAAGTTTCTATAGGTCATTTGCCTCCTGACACAAATTTGATTGGTTCAAGGTTTTTAGTTTGTGTCTTCAAATTTAGGCAAAACCCTATTCCAGTTCGATCATCATAATTGGTTTTTGAATCAACAACAAAACCATCAAAACACTTTGAATTATTTTTAGATTTTGCAAATTTTTCGAAAATCGTTACTGTCTTCTCTTTGGATTTCTCCAATTAAATAATGTCCCTTTATATTTTTTCTCCAGAGATTAATTTTCTTCAATCAAATTCTTTAATTTTTTAACAAAAATTTTGACTTCATTTTTATGAGTTAGACATTGGGTACTATACTCTTCATCATTAAGTTTAACCATCAGACTTAGGTCTTCTAGTTTCTTAGTGATATCCTTCACTATCTTCTCTAGTCTAGTACTTTTATTGAGGATTTTCGCATAAAATATGTGTATGTCAGGTAGGTTTTCAGTATCTGAGTCACTAAGTGTAGTGTGTGAAGTGACCCCTAAGGATTTAATTCTTGAACTCACGCACCCATTGACATCGTCATTATCGCATTCCCTTTGACTCACACACCCCGTGGTAGAACTAGAAATATTTTAAAAAATTAAAGCATCTAAACCAGTAACAACATGATTTATAACAACAGAAGTATAGATATTATCATCATTCTCATACACAGGCATATCATCATTGTAGATTATCTTAGCAAAGAAAGACATGCAAGGATCAAAACCATTAGAAGATTCAGGTTCCTCATTTTCATAATCACTTGAATCATCCGATGTTTTGCAAATGTTGGCCCTAGTATGTTTATTAGCAGTGTTCAGTTTCACTCTACAGTCTAGTGCTATGTGTCCTAGTTTTCCACATCTAAAGCATTCAATGTTTTTGAAGTCTTTGTCGGGTCTCATGTCCTGGTGATTTTTGTCTTGACCTTTCTCATGAGGTTTGTAGTTGGACTGAGTTGGATAATTTTGCTTGCCCTGTATGTTTTCCATTTTATTTCCAAATTTGACAATTTTCTTAAACTGTTTTGACATCAAGGCAATTTGATTATCCAACCTATCTATGTCGCATTCCTCATTTGAATCATCAGTTGGAATAGTAAACTCAGGTTTCATCATCTTAGAGGAAAAACTTAAGTTAGAAGTAGTCTGTTTCCTATGGGAGTGAGTTATTTCTTTCTTAAATTCTAATTCCATTTCCACAATTCTTAGTTTACTACTGAGTAATTCACGAGTGAGATTTAGATCACACATTTCCTCAATAGCATATCTTTTGTTGTTAAATTTCTGTGGTAGTGATTTTAGAATTTTAGATACAATTTCATGTCATCATACGTTATCCCATTAGCATGCAGTTTGGTCACAATGTCAGTTAATTTCATGTAAAAGTCATCAAAAGATTCAGAATCAAACATAATTAAAGAGTTATACTCCTGGACAAGTATTTGATTTTTAGCAGCCTTAACTCTAGTGTCACCTTCATGTGCACTGATAAGAGTATCCCAAGCTTCCTTAGAAGTGGCACAAGATGAGATCCTTTTGAACTCATGTTCATTTATGGACATAAAGATGGCATTCTTACCTCTGTTGTTGTTTTGAGAAGTTTGCTTCTCTTCTTGAGGGAATTCACTTAATGCTTTCTTAATCCTCTCATTACTTCCTTCGGTGGCTGGCTTAGTAGGATAAGTGTATCCATTTTCAACAATATCCCAGACATCATCTCCCAAGGTTCCTTGTATGAAAGCAACCATTCTTACCTTCCAGTAAGCAAAGTTGTTTCCATAAAAGAGAGGGGGTCTGGTCAAGTTGCCAAATATTTCATTTTTCTCGCCCATTATTTTGATTTCAAGAAAACAATTTCATAAACACATGATCTTTTCAAAATATTTCCAAAGCTCTGATACCAATTGAAAAACTGTTACTAAAGCCGATTAATACAGGATTAAACTATTTAAGCAACTCCGAACTATTTTTTGAGGAAACTCTTTTCTTTAAATCAAATCAGTTTTAATCACAAGATGTGTTTAATAAAATATGCACGAGATCAGTTCAAGATTTGTTAAAAAGTTTTGAAAAAACAAAACTTAAAAGATTAAATCAGCAGACCAGCAAGAATGAGATGAGGAGATGTAGAAAGATTAATGACAAGAGATTTTTAACGTTGTAAAACCTCACCCAACTCAGGAAACATCCACGGTGACTTCTAAGTCACAAACCAAAAATACAACAAAACAAAATATATCAGTTACAAACTATATAACACACAAGCACACAAATCAGTCTAGTACAAGTTTAGAAATGTACCCACTAGTGTCCTTCTAACTTTTTTGCTGTTCTGATTGCCAATGTGGTTCTCCCGATTTGCTAACTTCCACTTTGTTCCAGTCTTTACGTCGACTCTTGTTTCAAGATATTATTACCAACACTTTCAGTATTGTAGTGTGTAAGTGTTTGTGATGGTGCTCTAACACATGAATGCACACACACTCACGCTTATTTATACAAACAGTCCTATCAAATTACAAATCTGATCTATATGCTGTGATTTTCAGTTTCTCTCTTCTTAGAAAACTAAAACCTTATTTGAGATTTAAAATGATCCCGGAATCCACGGCTATCTTGCTCAGAAGACATTTCAAGATCTTAATCAATTTTAGTGTTTTGAAAATACTTTTGAAATTAAAAACCGCCAAGTGTGATTCCAACTAGGTCAAAGGTCTTATTTGAAAAGAACTAGAACCAGAAAATGATTTTGTTGATTTTGAAGATGAAAACATTTACAGAAAATAATCACCAAAAGATTTCTCAAGACGAGAAACTAAAAATGCAGGTCTAAGTGTAATATAACATAAAATGATTAGATCTATGATTTCTATACAAATATGACCTAATGTTTAAGTTGGACACATGACCTTAAAATGAAGAGGTTAAACCACAAAACATCTTTCAAACTAACACTTAAAAACTCCCAAACACTCAGGGTTGGTGTTTGGTGTAAACTGGTTTTTGGTAAAAAGGATTAGGGTTTGCTAAGGTATTTGAACGAATAGGGTTTCTATTCTCTCTCTGGTTTCTCTCTCTTTTCTCTCTTTTCTCTCTACTCACTCGAATTGAACGAAGTGGCAAAAGTCTCTCAAAGGCTGAGGGATAGCCTCCTTTTATAGTGGGATAAGAAGGAACGAGAAGATGGTTAAAAATCAAAGGGTAAGATTTGGTCTTCCCATATTGACTTTGATCCAACGGTTTAAGAGAAGCGGTTGCTTAAACGCTTTCTGATTGGCTAAGAGAGGTTCACAGGGATCGGGACTGGACGCATGCACGACGTTGATAAGTTCAATCCAAGGGCTGATAATGAACACCGATTTTGTTTCTTAAAAGAAACATAAATCCAACCGATATTGTAGCAAAAGGTGTAGGGCTGATATCGAACCTCACACGTGCGTCTAAAATAATTACACAGCTTCCCTTACAGGCTCAAGCGCTTTCGGTTTCTACCCAAGTGAACTTTCAGGCATAAAACCATAAAACCAGTATTTACACAATCACCCCAAGACCTTTTAATTCCAAAATTAATTGTGAAAAGAAAATTAAAACTCATTAAAAATTCCCAAAAATTATTAAAAAAATTAAGGGAAATTAATACACACAACACACACAATCAATATATGCAATACATGACCCTATGTATGCATTCCTAATGTGTGTGAGTGTTTATGAATATACCTTTGATCAATCAGTCAAGAGGAATGAATTGCATAGAAGTATCTGAGGCTCTTTGGTATCTAGGGGAGGGACTCATTTTTGTCACTATTTCCAAACTAGATGAGCACTTATACAATGTAGACTCATGTGAGTCTAGAGTATAAGGTGCTTCATTGTATATATAGCTTTTCTCCTCATTTTTAGTGACTTCCTTCATTATATTAGAATTTAGTATTTGTATTTGGGGATCTTCCATCTCCTCCTTCTTAGGGTTTCATATATGTTATTGTTTATTGACTTCCATTTTGAATCTATGTTCTTTCTTTTGTTTCATTCTTTTTCTATTTATTTTCCTTGCTTTGTAGTTAGTTGTTCTTAGTTTATTTATTGTTTGTGCAGTTAATTAGGTTTATTTATGTCTTTAATTTTGTATTGCCCTTAGTTTAAGGGTTGGGGTCATATTTTTTCCATTAATGGCTCTTGAGCTTTGAAATCTAGGTTTTGGTTCAAAACTCATTTACTTGAAACCTTGTGTATTAAAGTTGGAACATTATCCGTTTAACTTTCTTTGTCACACAATGTTAGTGTTTAAAGGGATATTTCGAATTTCATCCATGAGTGACCATTTTCGATTAAAAGTTTAATCTCTCATTTTTGGAGTAAATTCCTTCATGTTTAGTGTTTATAATTAATCGAGTATGCTCGGTTAAGTATTTTCGATCCGAAATCATTTTTACACATTGTTTAGCCCTCGACGGGGATGTAACCCTAATCCCGTTTTATCTTTCTTGTCGAGTTTTAATTACTTTCTATAATTTTATAATATTCTTGTTATAATATTATAAAATTTTATAATTTTATAATTTTATAATATTCCTTTTTACACATTGCTTCAATAATTTAATAATATTCTTGTGCTAATTTGTGAAAAAAGTTGCCTAGTGAAATTTTTCCAGATAATGATGGAATTTGGTGAAAATTGATGATCAACTGGAACGAGGCGTGAAAAAGCAAAATTTTACAGTCGCTCGAAAAAATGTTATTTTTACACATCGTAAAAAAGTCTGGAATTTTTATTCTCCGAATTGGACGAAATTTGGCATGCGTGTTCAGTAAGAAAAAAGAAGACTTTTCGAGTAGGGAAAAATTGAAGAGGTGGAAGTTGAAGAGTTCCACAAAACCCTACTGCCTCATCCTAAACCTATAAGTAGAACCCTTGGGGGCTCATTAGTTCGTGTGTAGAACAAGGAGAGAGTTGTAGAGAGAGTTTGGAAAATATTTTTTGTTTTCTTATCTTGAGAGTTTTATTTATATTCGAGGGCCAAGAATTGTATCTTTGTGGAAGGAATTCTGTCAACATCAATTGTAAGACACATCATTTGTAAATTATTTTATTAATGAAAATTCATATTCATTCTTGCAATTTTATTATGTCTTTCATTATGCTAGCCTAATTTCTTTACTAGGACTAGGTGAAATTTATCATGTCTAGTTAATATTATGTGTGATTTAAATTCGTCTTTGTTCTCGATATGTGCTAAAGGTCTTAAAAATTTGGTATTCATTTAAAATGACACGAGAGTGTGTTTTAAAGCTTCGTCTTTGTGTAAGAAAAATCATATTATTATTTTTAAATGTGAGTAATTTTTTATGGATTATGCTTGCACTCGATTGTTTTGATAGTCCATGCTTAAATACTATACATTGAATTCTAAAAGTGAACTTTTAAGGGAATAGGGATTTTAGCCGTCTTAATTTAGAGACGCTAAATTTTATTGGGAACTTAACCATGTTATCCTCCGAATTAAATACGATCAGAGACGGTTAAATTTGAGTTATAGAATCGGGACAGACGAGTTTAAATTATTACATAATATTAATTGAATGTGATAAATGGATCCAACGTCCAAGTTCTCACACTCCCTTGATTATATCTCTCGTGCCCCTAATTCTTGTTTGTGTTGCTTAGTTTAATATTACATCTCATCTCCAAACCCAATTAATCTCGTTGGACAATCACAACTATTTTTAACGAAAAAACAATGGACAAATCCTCGTAGGTTCGACCCGTACTTACACTCGCTATTCTATAACAGCCCGTGCACTTGCGGTATTTGATAAAATTGAAAACAAGTTTTTGGCGTCGTTGCCGGGGATTTGTTCAATTTTTTTTAACAGAAGTTGTGACTTTCAGACTATTTTTTTTACTTCTCGCAATTTTGTTAGTAAAAGTTTCATAAAGAAAACTCTAAAAAATAATATGAAAAAAATCATGCGTTGTCCATTTCAATTGGTGATCCTCATATTGTTATCCCGTCATCTTTCTCATATTTCTCAATTGATCATGTGGACATGTTTTTACAAAATACTAAAAATTTAGATGACTGCGTATTTCAATTCAACTCGGATTGGTCAGTAGTCATCTTAAAAATTAAAGAAAGTATGGATGAGAATCCAAACCTTTCAAATACTATTTGTCCACCAAAGTGTATCGATTGGAAAGATGTAAACAAACGATATAATGATGCTATTTCTAAAAATAATCATGAATTAAATGGGGACAATTAATTTTATGAGGAGGAAAAAATTGACAACTTTGACACGTGTAATACTTGTGATGATTTTGATGTTGATTTCAGTCGAGATTCTTCTTCTAATTTAATTGTGAAAAATGTTGATTCTTCTTATATGTGGGTAAATTTATTTGAGGATTCTTCATCCCATTTTAGTGGCACTTCAAGTATTTATGGCGGTCCTCCAATTTTTGACGAAGAAAGGGTATCGCCCCGTGACACCTTTTCTTCCCGCACTTTTCATAAAGTCTCAGATTTAGGAGTGGAGTATGCATCCCAAATTTTATGTGACTATTTTTAAGAAAGGGATAGTAAATATTTGGATCCTTATTGAAATTTATTGCCCACATGTGATGTATCGGCATATGATTCGTGCGATTCAAATTCGTTAATAATTGATGATGTCGGTGCACACCATTATGACCGTGGATTTAAGGTTGAAATTTGTGTTGTGCGGTCATGTTCTCAAATTTATGATGTTTTGGCACTAAGTGCTATAAAGTTTTTTAATTGTAATGACCCACAACTCTTTCAATTATTAGTTTATGGTGATGATGGTAATAGTCATGTGTTTGTATATTATTTGTGTATTTTCTTTTTTCTTCTTTTTGTTATTTTTTTAGTTAACATGTATTATCATTTTACTTATTTACTTTATTTTCTTTGTCCATATTTTTATTTGAGCATACATTGAGGACAATGTGAAATCTAGGTTTGGGGGTAAGGACGATATTTGAAGAAAAAAAATCAGAAAAATTTCAAAAATCCAAAAAGATTTTCAATATAATTGAGTTTTGAAACGATTTCTTAATATAGAATTATTTCATGGATCTCTCAACTTATGAAAGTTTTTACACATTAGCCATATAATATGATCGAAAATGGATATTGAGGCGAAAGTTAATATTCTTAACTAACAAATGTGTAGATTTTAGCCCAGTGAGATATTATGCCATTAATCGTTTCCAAGAGATTTAAATCATTCCGAATTAAAATAACTCAAACTTTCCTTCAGTGATAAATTTGTTGATGATCTCCAATTATTTGTTTTGTTCGATTACTAAAAACAAAATGTCAAAATCTGTATCTTAAGCACTATAAGTCTTAGTAAGTTATCTTGAGACGCAAATTAACTTAATCAAACTTGAGAAATGAGATTAGGTCATCGTTTGAAAGCCCAAAAATTAGGCTTAAACCGAACTTTTTACATTATTCCATTGCAAGCCCATTTGAGCCAAAAAGAAAATAAGCCTTTTTTCAAAACCCATTATCCTACCTAACTCCAACTGGGAGTTTGAAGCCCATAAAAAGAAGTCACACCCATTTTCTGAGAATACTAGGATAAAATTACGGTTGAAAAAAAAGGCCAAAAAAAAGTTCGCAAACGAATGATGTGTCAGGGAAGAAAGAAAGAAAGAAAGAAAAAAGATGATGAAAAATGTGAGTTGAAAAGAAAAAAGAAAGAGAAAAGAAAAATGGAGGTGAGAAAAACTGCCTGAAAGTCAAAATACCGAAAAACCTCTATATTCTCAGAAATTTTGAACTCCAAAAAACCATTTTTTCTAGCCGAAATTCGAGAATACAATACAACCAAAGAAAGTCCTAATCGATCTCAAGTGAAGTTAGTTATAGTGTGGAGAGAAGATGAATATGATCTATGGTGTGATTCAATGTTTTCAACAAGTAATCAATTTTTCGTTCATGAGATCATATTCATCCATTATAAAAGTCCATTTTTTATCATGTATTTGTGAATCTTGTTCATTTAAATTTACTCTATTATTCACATATACCGAGAGAAAATAACCCATTTTCTATTGTTCGATTGTGAGTGCATCCCGTCAGATTTTGAAATCAAAAAAACATTCGGATAAGAAATGTAACGATCAAATCTTTTGAAATGGACGGTTATATTGGCTATGCACACAAACACACGATAAGTTGAGATTGAAAAGTGAAGTTCTAAGATATTTATGAAGTTTTCATTCAAACTTGGTTATATTACTTTTGTGTCTTTTATACTAAGTCAAGTTTTTGAATTTTGTTGGTATATTCTGTAGAAGGATAGGCCCCCGATTTTAATTTTCTTAATTAAAATATATTTCGTTTTTATAAAGATCGAGATGCGGAATCGTTAGATGATGGTTTAACTTTAAAAAAACAAATTTATGGTGATGGTTCACAAAACAAACGAAACACCAAATTTTAATTTCCTTTTCAAATTAAAATTAAACACAAGTGAAAATTATTAAAACACACACAAATATTAATTTCACTTAAACCAAGTTAATTCATACAAGTCCTAGAATTTGCCTAAGTCATATTTATTAATATTTCCAAATTTGGCCAAACCAATTTTAACAATAGACTTGAATTAAATAAACAATTATCCAATTTAATTAGCACCAAATTAAACACGTAGAGATTAAATTAAACCAATTTTATCTTTTTACCTAAGCATGCGTTCTAGGTGATTTTGCAAAAGATAAAATAAATAATTAATCCACTACGCCGCGATGTACGAGGAAAAACCCAAGACGGGAAACAACCTCGGACGGCCCTAGCCTCAAAACCACTAAGTACGAAATTTACATATACAAGACAGAAAGGCTTACAACACATGACTCGATCTCTCTCAAGCCTCGGCGCTTCTTCTTGTAGACACCTCTTCCTAGAGGATAACCACGGAGCTCCACCGCGGTCTCGGAGTCCACCGATCGGACTTTGTATGGTCACCGTCACCCGAACAAGGAGCCTTTCTCCAAGTGGGTAATGCCGCAACAAACAGCTTCTTATTTCTTTGATGGATGTAGAAGCAAACCCAAAACTTATCTTTGAACGGAATAGATGAAACCGGTGCCAAAACTCCAAGCAAGATGTATATATATTGAAACTTGGATAAACAAACAATTGGGTGTAAACAAGAGTGTTCTATATTTTTCTCTATGTAAAAATCTCACTCAAAACATGAACATTTTCCTTTTGCAATTTAGCTCTCAAACTCTTTCTAAAAGATGGAATAGAATGGAAAAGTTAAGTTGAAAATGTTATTCCCGCACATAATAAAGTCTGAGAAAAGTTGGTTAAGAAACAAGGGGGGAAATGGGAGAAAAACTGCTTAAAACTGCCAAAAACTGTTCCCGCCTGGCGTCTCGTTCAAACGACATTTCGTTCGAACGAAATCTCGTTCGAACGAGTCTTCTAACGAAGTTCGTTAGAAATCTCGTTAGAACGACCATCTCGTTCGAACGACATTTCGAACGAAGTTCCAGTATGCCATACTGGGAAGTCGTTGGAATCTCGTTCGAACGACTTATGGTTCGAAAGACAATCTCGTTCGAACGACAATTCGAACAAACTTACATAATGCTCAAAAATTCTTTTTAAGCCCAGAAACTTAAATACTATATATATAATTTTTAATGGAAAACATTCTGAAAACAAAACACGGTTTTTAAAAACCTAACACCCAATATAAACCGTTCCAAGCTCCTATACATATATGTAATGCATTCATACCTTGGGAGCATGGAAGTACCATTGATGACGTAGAAACGAGGCACTTAAACACGACATTTTTATGAACCTTTATACACTTGGCCGCTACGTCTTCAACAAACACGTCATAGGCTTGAAAGATGATCAAAATACTCTATCATATGACTCAAAGGTTTTTGTCCGGAATTGAGCCAAAACTACAAAGGAGTCAATTGGAAATTTGCGTCCTTACAGATTCACTACAAACCCTCACGATACAAAACTCATCCACTAGGATAACCTAGGGGTTTAACGGCTTATTGCACATGCTAAGTGCATTCGTGATTCCTACGAAAGTGATTTTGATTTTAAAATTTTAGTTTTGCTCGAGGACTAGCAAAAATTAGGTTTGGGGGCGCCCAAATGCAGTGGACCTATGAGTGTTGGGGCTAACGGAGGATGTCCTTCATCAGTAGGTGTATCTTTTCTTTTTATTTGTCATTGTATGGCCTTTTCTTCAGATTGACTGATATGCCTTTTGCTTTTATTTCTTTGTCTGCATAATGTCTTGGTGTGGACTAATTGGCTTAGGGATATTCGGGACTGGGTGGCCTTCATGACTGCCTATATAAGGGACTCGATTCTAGTTCCTTTTTGTCTAGAAGCGTCTGCTTATTCGGAGGGATGGGGATCGGGGGGTGGAGGTTCCACAGCTCACCACCGGGGGAAGTGCGCTCACCGTGGGGATGGGGGTCTTAGGGAGAGAGATGAGAGATTGATATTTAGGGTTTCTGTTTGAGTCTAACTGTTCTTGCTTTTTACTATTTTTCTTCTTTTTTCATCCAAAAAATGTGATGATGAAAATGGCAATATATAAAAAAAATGAATTAGATTTTTATTCATTTATCTTTGCTTAAATGACTTATTTTACCTGCACTTTTTGCTTTGTTGCTAAGATCGTCAAAAGGATGGGATATTTTATTAAATATCTTGAGATAAGATTTATTTTGAGAAAATATGAGTAAAAGGCGATAATATATGAAGAAAGAACTCGTTTGTTTTTTAAAATAAGGCTTTATTTTTACAGATTTTGATTTTAACAAAAAAAAAACAAAGATAGAAATTTCTAAAATAAGGGGTTCCGATCAACATACCCCGTGTCCTACCTATTGGTAGGTGAGTCCTTTTGAATCACCCTATGGCTTTGATTGCAATTTATATATCTTTGAAGTACTTGGTGGGGCAAGCATTTATTCGAGTTTCATAGGTTTCTTGTTGTTTAGAAAATATTCTCATGTGTAAGAGGGGGTAAGGTGGTGAGGTTTTTCACCGATGCACATTTTTTCTTTTTTCTTGTTTATTTCTTACCTTGCGTCATATTATTTCCCAAATGTCCCTTCCCATGAGTGCAGAATTTGCTTCATATCTCAAGAACCCAAAATCTACGTGTCTGTACAATGTGTATTATGATGTTTTTAACTTGTGCCGAGTCTTTTTATGGTGTAATCGTCCCATTGACTAGAACTTGCTGGCAGCGGCAGCGCAATTATGGTATCCCGAGGATCATGTGTTTCACTTTGGCTTGGATGAGATATGTTTTACCTATGAGAAGTTTTCAACTATGTTAGGGGGTTAATCCCAGCGTGGCAGGGGCTATGCTCGAATTCTCTCAATCTCCCCAAGAGCTGTTAGCAAGATTTCTCCACATCTCCTACTTGGCGTCTCGACCATTGTTCACTGGGGGAATGATCTCTCTATCAGCTATCATGCATTCTGTTCGTCTGCGAGATTTTAACGATGTGGTCTATGCCGGAGCTGTCGCCCTTGGCTTACTTCAAATCTAGTGGTGGTAACCGGGGACGAGATGGTGGACGCTCCACTGGCTTTCATTAAAACGTGCATGTCATATCGTCACAATCATACATCAGTGATACTGATGGGGACCATAAACGGTCTAAATGCTTGGAAAAAAGGTCGTTATGATTTTTTGAGAGGAAACTCATTTATGTTGTTCATGTGGTTGGTTGAGAGATTCCATTTGGTAGTCCCCCTGAATATCCTTGGCATCTGTGCCAAATTTCTTCACTTATTATTTCATCATTTTTGGCCCATCCATAGAGAACTGGATAAAACTGGTTCATGGATCACGAATCTCGATGCCTGCACTGGTCGGTGCCATGGTATGGGGAGTTTTAGCCCATTCTGGAATGTTGGGAATACCAATATGTTAAGCTAGTTGTCCTTCGACAGGCCTCATTCTATTTCCCCTGGTGGCTTTTGTGCCAAGTTAGACGGGAGGAAATTGCGCCTCCCCATAATCTAGATTTTTTTAATAGAGGATTTAATGGAAGTCTTGCTCATGCAATTGGGTTCTCTGTGGGAGAATCATCTTCCGTAAAGTCTTCCTTCTCAATCTATCGGTAGGGTATATCATGTTTTTGGAGATTACCAGAAATGGTTGTGAAAGTAGGTGTTGGTAAAGATCTTGGTAGAGTATAAAGATGGATCGTCTAATTTGACACTATGGAGGGGGAGTAGTGGTTTTCTCTAGGCTGGTTCGGGATTATCGTTCTATGTAGAGCCTTCGGAATACCAATCAGGTAGGGGAAGTTTTGGGGCCTCAAGGAGAAGATAATGATGGGGTTGGGTCTTCCGGCAGCTATGGATGGGATCTTTGTGAACCTGGTATTTATTTTTTGTGAAGCTTTGTGATGGAGATGTTTCGTATTTTTTTGTTTATTTTTTGTTTTTGTGGATAATTTTTAATAAGGTTTTGTTAGGGGTTTTTTAGGTACAGTTTAGTTGGCGGGTGATAGTTTTTAACTCACTACGCTGATATTTCATGTAATTGTACTGAATTTTCTCAATATGGGATAAAAAAGCATTTTAATTATATTATTGTGCCTCTATATAAGGTTTACATTTGAATTATCTATACCAATCGCTAAGGAATACATAATCCTTTTCTTCATGTAATTGATAAAATGAACTATTGTTCTTAGAGGTAAGAGAAGAATAGCATATTGTGAAAAAGAAAGGGATCGTGCCCATGTAAAATGTATGAGTTGCCTACGTAACTCTCGGGGTTTTGAAAAAAAATTATGTTTCATATTAAAAGAAAAAGGGTTGTTTATGGGATTAGGCCCCACCTAGTTCTAAGTAGTGGTAAATGTAGAATTTTTTTTTAAGAATAAAGTGACATGAGAGGAGTCGTTGCACGCCAAGATTTCAAACTAATAGTAGAATTTCTTAAGTCGGACCGGGTTGACTGAACATGCCATCTCTTCTCTGTCAAGGTCAGTGATCATAAAGATGCCATCAGAGAGGATTTTATTCACAATGTAGGGGCCATTCCGATTTTATTTAAATTTCCCTCTCGGGTCCCATAGAGGTTCTATGATTTCATTGAGGGCTAATTCCTCTTCTTGGACACCATGGTCCTTGATGCTTCGATTGAAAGATCGCGCTATCCGATGATGGTACCATTATATGTGATATAGATCCTTTAGCCTCTTTTCATCTAAGAGTGACAACTTGTCGAAATGGCTCTGATGCCAGTCTTCCTCGCTAACTTTGGTCTCATGCATAATGCGTAATGAAGGTATTTTTGGTTCAACGGGTAGTACTACTTCCATGTCGTGTACCAGAGAGTAAGGTGTTGCCCCAGTAGATGACTGGACTGAAGTGCAGTAGCCCTAGAAGGCAGTTAGGATCCGATTGGCCCAGTCTCGATAACTCTCGATCATCTTGCAGATGATTGCTTTGAGTTTATTATTGGTAGATTTAACGGTACTATTATTAGGGAGAGTATTTGTGTCCTCGAATCCCCTACTCGTCAACCAATTTTATGACCTCTGCCTCTAAATGTAACCCGCTATCTGACACTAACTCATGGAAAACCCTATATCGGCAGATGTTATTCTTCTAGATGAACTTGGCTACCTTTTTGGCATTCAGCACTGTATATGAATCGCCTTCGACTCATTTTCTGAAGTAATCAATGGCTACCAGGATAAACTCATGATCGTTGGATGCTTTTGGTGTAACTTTCCCTTTGATATCGATGCCCCATATGGAGAACAGTCAGGGAGAAGTAATGTTGTATAATTCTCGCGGGGGTAAGTTCTAATATTGGCAAACTGTTAGTATTTAAGGCATCTTTGGACATAGGTGGTGCAATCCTGAACCATGGTGGTCCAATAGTACCCCTATCGGATAATCTTTTTAGCAAGCATATGATCGTTCATGTGGGGCTCGCATTCCCTACCATGGATTTTCTACATCATTTCTTCAATGTCAGCCCTTGCGATGCAGTGCAAGTGGGTTCCATCGAAGTTTATCTTTAATAATGCTTTATCCTACATAAGGTGTTGGGCAACCAATTTGCGAAGAGTCGCTCGCTCTTTATTATTGGCATCTTGGGGGTACCTACCATCCCAAATACTGTAATACCATAACTCGACCATATCGGAGTCTTCTTCCGTAATGAGCTCAATGATTTAGAAATGGGTCAGCATAGCTTGTTTTGGGATAATGAAGGGGGCCATCTTTATCCCCTCGGGCATGTCGACCATGGAGGAGAGAGTAGCAAGAGCATCTGCTAAGTTGTTCCTTGCTCGGGGCAAGTAGTGGAAGGTTATATTTCAAAATTGGGAGCCCAGCTCTTTTAGGCAAGCATGGAGGGGTAAGAGTTTTTCATCTTTAACTTTACATCTCCTAAGGAACAAGTCAATGATAAGGGCATAGTCCCCGTAGACATATAGGCATTGGATGCCTTTCTTGAGAGAGACTCTGAGACCTACGGTGCGTGCCTCGTATTCAGTCACATTTCTATGAAGGTTGTGCTCTAGATAGACCCGGTCTTTGAAATCATCCCTTTCTAGGAGTGGAAGTGGTTTGACTCAAAAGCCAAAAAGAAGCATGTAATTCGCCCATGTTGTATTTCTACTATCGGGCTACTTGTGTTTGCATTCTCAGTATTATCATCATCGCCTAAGATGGTGATTACGTGACCCTTGGTGAAGAGCTTTAGTTTCTGATATAGAGTGGAAGATACCCCTTTGATGCTATGAAGCCACGATTGAGCAAAAAATAAATTAAAATAAGAGGGTATGTTGATAACTTGGAAGTCGATAACAGTATTGATAGGACCAGCCCCTGTGAGTGTTATGGATTCCACCACCTCACGGCAAGTGATGTTATAGGGACATACTGCGATAGAAGTTGGAGCAAGGTTTCTTACATTCAAACCCAGACAGTTGATGGTTCTTAATGGGAAAACAATTAGTGCATATTTGTTATCGATGGGTGAGAACGGGACCGTCTTCCCTATCACCTCAATGGAGATTTTGAGAGATAGTTATGCTTAGGACCAAACTTTGGGATTTCTTCTTCAGAGAACGAAAGAAATATTTTAGATGTTAAGGCCCCAACTAGGTTCATGGATTCTTTTGGAGTGGTGGAGGGAGGTACTGCGGGCCCGATGAGAAACTTTATCAGAGTGTTTGGGTGTAGATGGAAAGGCATGAAGAGTCTTCATAAGGTAATGTTGTCCTAAGTTTTCTTAAGTTGGTTGAGGATATTTTTTTCCTCGATAGTTATTTCAGGCATGGGGAGTTTCTTAGCACCTCCCTTTCCTTTATCTATTCATTCTAACTGAGCATTCAGACTCTGGTGGTGTCTCCCAAATCTTGTTATTTGGTTCATGGAGGATGGAAAGTATAAAAACCTAATTTACTCATCTATTTCAGGTTGTACGGCCACTTCTTTTATTTCTCGTAGTAGATCTTCAAAATATATCATCCTATATATAGTGTTTACCTAACTAACATTTTTTTGGCTTAGTTCTTCATCTGAGCAATCAAACTCATCCCCCCATTCGGTGGAGACGATGTCATCTTTCCATGACAAGTCAATGCATTCCAAAACTCCAATGACATCTTCATATAGATCCTCCCACTCAACTGGGAGGCACAAAAGTGAATGGGCCAACCGCCCTTGTTGCTTTAAAACATCGAGTAACTCGGATATAATACATATCTCATTGTACTGTTAGGACAAGTCGGATACAGTCTATATTAAATCATCCAAATTAACTTTGTCAATGGGTACCACCCAATTATCTGACTCTCAATCCCACTTACGGACTTCCATGAACAGGATGCTGAACTTTTGGAAGTAAATGCTCATTTTAGAAGGCAATTTCATTCCAAACTCTAGAGGCTGGTTCAGTACTGCTTGAAATTCCATATCTTTTCCTTCGAACCGGGTACAAACGTCAATACACGCTCTTGTGATAAGTGACACAGCTTGGTTGGCATAATAGGTAGGGTGTAGGAGAAAATATAGGCAGACTTTACGGGATTGGGTGAAAATATGGGCATGATGGGTGCTTTACAGCATACAATCTGGGTAGATGGATCGAATTCCGGGTCATTCTCAAGGAAAATGGCATTTGTATGGGTTTGGTATTGGTCGGTGGAGCATTGATGCCCCGATCAATTAAGCCTTGGATTACATCTTGGAGATGGATGCCCCAATCAGTAGTATAGGCGGTAGTTTGCTAAAAATCACAATAGGCGTTGGGTTTGAAATTTTTGGGAAGTGGGTTCAGTAGAGGACGAAGGTCCAAAAGTTTGATGAGATTTTGTCTTAACAATACTTGGTAGACATTCGAGTGGGGAGCACTGAGCTCGGTGTATTTTTATAACTAGACGGGTTTCTGGTGACCAAGAGGTAGCGGGTTGAGAGATGTTGTTGATGTTTTAGACTGTAGTAGGCTTCTCATATTTTCTTGAGCTGAACTGTTCAGATCCTTTCTTTGGCTCATCTTATTTCTTGGCAATACTTTCTTCAATCTCCACTCCTGCTTCTCGAAGGGCTAAAAAATTTAGGTAATAATGTCCTCTCATCGTCGCTCAGACATGTGGTAAAAACTTTTTCATCACATTACTAACTTGCTCCTTTGTAAAAGTCCAGTTGGTCATAGTGGACTCTTTCTCCCTCCACCTTGCTATGAAACTGCCGACGGAATCTTCGGGGTTTAGCATAAGAATTTTTATATCACGGCATGTAACCTCCTACTCCTCAATGTATTTGTACTACGACATGAATTCACGGGCAACCTCCTCCCAGCTGCGAATTTTGGATTCCTCAAGGGAGATAAACCATCGAATAGCGCTATCCTTCAAAGTTTATTGGGACATCTGGGCCATTATTTCCTCGGAGGCACCTAGGAGAGTCATGCCTCGGTAGTATATTCGAAGATAGATAATTGGGGGACCGCTTCCCCCGAACTTCTCAATGTTAGGCATCTTAAACTTTTCGACAACCTTATTTTAGGGTTGGGAGACATATGGGTGTAATCCATGTAGTTCCCAGAGATTCGAACTTGGTCAAACTTCTTGGTTAAAATCATAAGTTCCTCCTTAAACTTTTTTATCTCTTCTTCTTTTAGGTCGACAAGTACTGGCAGGTTAGACCCTGGGTAAGCAAGATTCGACGTAGTGAGTTGAGCTGGTGGTGGCCCATTGGCAGGAGGGGAATGTAGAGAGTGATGGTATTCTTCTTGGAACCAAATAGGCTCAGGTGAGGGTGGACCCATAGCATGAGAGAAGAGTACCTCAGACTCCTTTAGAACTGGGATTTGATTTCAATACATCTTGTGAACCTCAAACTGAAGGTTGTCAATATTGGGGGTAAGTTGGAATACGACTCTCATCATATCAGGCTGCACATTTGGTACTTGGTGTGAATTCTCCATGGAGAGTTGGTTAAGGTGGATTTCAAACTCGGAGGAATTAGCGGGTGAACTGATAGAGCTTTGGGGTGCTTCGATGGAAGACCAAAGCCAATAGGGGGCCATGACAAGGGTCGGATATGTGATCGACCTGAGAAAGAAAATTATTCAAATTTATTTTTAAAACATGAAAGGAAGAATTATTTCAATAAAAAAGAGAAAAATGTCTTGTCATTTTTATGAGAAGAAGGAAAAATGTTTTTGACAATTTTAAAGGAGGGAAAAATGATAGAAGAGTCTTAGCATGATTATTATTATTTTTATGTTTATAATTTCACTTGCATTAGGTTAACATAAATGCAAAAGAAATGTCAGACGGGACTCAAGCCAAGGAAAATTGGTTATGAAATGTAAAACCTAGCTTGACGTGTTGCCAGGCTCATGGACAAGGTCCCATTTTGAAAAAGATGAAATCGCATAAAAATTTGGGCGAAATGCCGACCTGACATTTCGGTAGAATTTAGTGTAGTAACCGGCGAAGTAAATATAAGTGACCTAGGTTTGACGTCTCTATGAGGGTATGAAATTATTGGGTTAATTGAAAGCTTCCCCCATTTCGCATGACTTCCATAATATACGTCTTGCTTTTTAGGGAAACCAGTACATGTGGAGAAGCCATTTGATATACCTGAGTGTATATGAATTGGTCAACTATATACCTCGTGGGGACAATATGTGTGAGAGTGAATTTAATATACTCAATGTAAGTGAATGAGTTCCCAGCTATATACCTCCCAACATGAGTTCACTCAAGCGGTACGATGAGAAGGATATCATTTGATATACCCTAAAGGTACTATGCCAATGGGAGGTGAGAGTCAAATTACTACGTCTAACTGCGCCCTGCTGGACCAGTGCCCATTACAAAGTGACCCCCAGTATGGGATAAACTTTTGGTCAATAACCATGCTCTTGGTGATGTAGTATGCAAAATGCATGACTCTTGATTAGTAAATTATGGAGAGAGTATTTTATTTGACATGATTAGCACTATAATAATAAGGAATAATGTACAAGTATCATGAAACATAAATCTTGCACGGAGCATGAAAACTACACTAATCATGGATACATGATATTGAGTGATGTGCGAATATCTATAAGTGAGTGTGTGGTAGTGAATCTAAGCATGGATCAACTACAAGTGGTGTGTAATAAGTATAAGTGAGCACGGATATATATAAGTGTGATAAGTGAAAATGTGTGCTTGTGACACCTAAGCATGGATATTCTAAGAGGTTTGAAATATGTGGATATAAGGGTCCCTATATACAAGTGTAAGTAGTGTGAGGTGTACTAGGAGAGTATTTACAAGTGTGTGAAGTGAGATGTGAGTGAGACGTGATATAAACATGAGGTAGATATATACAAAAAGTAATAGAGGAGAAGAGGGAACATGCAGGTAGGTGCATACGCACACAAGAAGAAAATGATAACACCTTTGCAAATAGAGTCTAAACCTCTTATGATAAGTAAGCCCCCAGTAGAGTCGCCATTGTGGCCATACCATGAGATTTTTCTCCTCCATCTTGGGAGTCGGTGCTCACACGCGCAGTGGAGAGAGAGAGAGAAAGGTCTCGCACCCTTTCTAGGAACGATTAGTTCATCATCAATGTGGGGTGATGTAAAGAGATAGAGTCGCCAACCTATTTTTCACATAACAGGTAAAAGAACAAGTTGTCACCTCTTGAGATAGGCATCAAATACAAACTGATGCTTGCGAAACTAATTAAATCAGAGGTTCAATGGCTAAGTTATGGAATCGAAAGGTGTTAGGAACCCATCCCGCCCTTTTGGTATCTCATGGGCTTATGTTATTATTCTCCTTAATTTCTCCGTGAAGTGTGTGTACGTGTATATATAAGCGGAGATCAAAATCGCTCGACTCGCATAATGGGAAAAGATGGAGTGAGGTCATTCATAGGAATGTTCCCAAAATAATAATTGAAAATAAGATGTGTGTGCTTATCGAGATATTAATCATTTTCATGAAATGATAATATGTATTAGATAAAACACAAATATGAATCACAAGTATGATATATATGAATAATATATGGATAAAACAGGAAAAATAGGAAGATAGGAAAATAGGACTCGAGCCTCGGGTTTTAGCCCGAGACGCCTACGTAGCCTATAAAGACATCAAAGTCCACATAGTTTGCATGTGACATGAGGGTGAAGTTTATCCCATAAATTCAAACGGGGATTTTATTATAATGGTGTGTAAAAAGGTATTTTTTAGTTTTGAGAACATGTGGTGAAAAATCCTGTTAGAATTTATAGGTGTAACCCTCTTTTTCTTGTTTTGGTTTTTTTATTCGAAAATATGTTATGTGAAATATTACTAATAAAGGATTGAATATTAATATGTGTATGATCTAAAATAAAAGTTAAAAACTAATGCGAAAATAAAGAAATTTAAAGATATAGAAGAATATTTGGACCTTCATTGGAGACTTGGAGATTGATCTTGATTGTTGATGAGCTTCCTTGTAACAGGGGGAAGAATTTAAGGGGGTTTTCCTAATTGGGAGTGAAAGTGATGTAAATGAAAGATGGGGATAGGTTTCAACCAAGGAAACATCGCTTACTTAAAAAGAACGATGTTGAGAGTAAAGTTGATGTTTCTGAGGTGCCTTTTAATGTGACCTCATGATCTCTTATATGAGATAAAGGGAATACCGATCGGCATTATACTTGTCCTACCTATTGACCGGTAACCCTAAACACATTACTGATAGGTAGGGAAATAGACCCGCCAATTGGCAGTCTTGTGCAAATTTTCTAAAAAAGTGATGGTAAAACGCAATTCGTAAGTCTAAATTACGCACGGGGAATACCGTTGGAAAGGTAATTCAGAAACCTTTGAGATTCCTTTGGGTTGATGTTGGGTCCAGGAGTTTACTTTGGATCAAACAGGGGTCAAAAGTGCTCGTCGTTCGTTTATATAGGAGATCGTTGGACAACGATGGATCATTCGTCCAAACCGTTAGTCTGAATCATGCATAAGGTGGACCGTTGGAAAATTTATGCGAGGAACTTCAATGTTCTAAATAGCTTCGCTCGGTTTGAAGAGTTGGCTTCGATCAAATGGGTCTCGGAAGCACCCGATAACCTTTCGCAATAGAACGAGTCATTCACTTGTACTGGAAGGTTGATTAATGCATGGGGTGGACTATTGGAAAGGGTATTCATCTCCCTTCTAAGATTCATTCAGTCTCATTTGAGATGAGGAAATGAATTTGGTCAAATGAATCTCGGGAGCGTCAGGTGGCCTTCGGATCAGTTTTCGGGGGAAAATTGATCGTTCGTCTAAACGATTATGTTGTTTCACACACATGATGGACCGCTGGAAAGGGGATTCAGTTCCTTTCCAATATTCATTGATCTTTCACTCTGAGGATGAAGTTTATTGAAGTTAAATTGGGGCCCGAGAGTGCCGGTTGGTCTCTAGATTAGTTTTTTATAGTAAAATTGTGTGTTAGTTTGAACCGTTATTCTGATTTGTACACAAATCAGTCCATTGGAAAAGGGATTTAAAGCCCTTCTAAGAATCATTGAGCTTTTGCTCCAATGAGAAAGTTGATCGGAGTTAAACGGGGGTCAGGAGAGGTCGTTGGCCTCTAGATCGGTACACGGAGTATGACCTAGTGTTCATAGTGAATGGAGAAGTGCTAAGGACCTAAGGAGAGACTTTAGGATGGTCCTAGAATGTGGTGTCTACAGATAGTTATTAAATATTTGGTATGAACCGTATATATGAGGATTTATATGTAGATATGTGTTTTTTAGTAAGATGCTTATGCTTGATAAGTTTAAAAAAATTACGTAGAGAGTGATATTGAATGAAAGATAAATAGTAAGTAATCATGAGTTTACTTAAGTCTCGAATTAGATTAATGTGATATCTAGGACTGTTGGATTTGGGAGAGCCCAAAAATTACTAAAATACGAGAAGAATATGCCTGATTATATTGTGGCTCGGGATAATTTATATTCTTGTACTACTTACTATTAACATTTTTTAATTCATAGACCACCAGGGCAGCCGCACCCCTGATTCAGTCACAAACTTCTTCACATTTGTTGTTCGTATAGGATGTAGATGTCAAGCCTATGTGCTCAATCTCCTTATTACTCTTTGTAACCAGTTGAGTCAGATGTGTATAATAGATTATCTTAGTAGTTTTATTCATGTTTATACAATTATAGTTACATGATGGTTCTAGTGTTATTAATTATTTTTGGATCAAAGTATGTGGTTCACCTATAGTATGTTTCAGTTATTTATTTTATGCATTTATTTTTTATAGTCATGCTTAGAATGGTATTTAATTACTTGATTTCGTGAGTTTGTATTAGAGCTCGTCAATTTATTATCAAATTTTACGGGGTGTCAGAGTTGGTATCAGACCATTCCATTATCTAGCGTCCTAGGGATCTTGAGTGCATTCGTCGCTTTTTGCATTGCATTCTTTGATTAATTTAGATCCTTACAATTTAGGAATTATATTCTCTATAATGACGACCAACTATGGGATTTTGCTCTATTTTTCCAGATGACCGACTCGGACCGATCAAAGTGTATCGGGAGGGTTCCTTGTTTTGATTTTGCTTGCGATTTGTCCAACGCATGAGGTTGACTTCAATCGAAAGTTAGGGACTTCTGGGCGTGAGACCTTTAGCAAGAGCTTAGTGTATGGAAAGAGGAGAAATATTTTTAATCATCATTTGTAACGGCATTATAAGTGTGGTTTTAAAGACCTCGTCTATGCAACACCGTGGTAGCCGCTATAAGGAGTAGCTGAATTGTCTTCCTTTTTTTTTAACAAGGAGAGATTAACATGGAGGTAAAGAAGGATGTTCATGTCATTCATTCTAGTGCGGACATAATTTGTTTTGAGTTATCACAAACCTTAACAAGGGTTTGGCAAGTTTTATTGAGTAAACTGTTAATCACCACTTATGTTCAGATGGTGGGAGTTACCTTACTATTTTAGTAGGATCACCACAAACTATCTAGAGGATAGAGTTACTAAGATCGTGAATGTCGAGGGAAATTTTGGCCCAATTGAATAAAGTCGATGCGCATTCGACCCAGGTAGGGAAGACCTCATTAGCAAAAGGAATCATACATGGGGAGTAAACCCCGAGAAGTTTCCAAGAGTAAAAAATATGATCTGTTACGACTAATAGAGCTTAGATGATTATGACCAGTAGGGTTACGGTTAATGAGAGTGGGCCCAACGAGAAATTTTTCATCAAAAACAGATGTAGGGATAAGGTTAGTAGGGCTGTCAGTATGACCTCTATTTAGATAGTTAGTTTAGAAGAAATTGTTAATCTTATGGAGAGTGAAACCACTTAATTACTAGAGACTGTATATTGTCCTGTGATATTGAGAATACCATTGGAGGATGGGTATGATATTATTTATGGATCATGTACATGAGTTTGACTTAGACATCGGGTATTTATCATTCTATATAAGTAGTGTGTTTAATATGATTATGACGTATTGAAGAGGTGGAATCTCCGGATTTTAATAATCACAAATTAAAATAATAATTTCCTTTTAAATAAATGCGAAAGCGTTGAGATGGTTTTAACTTTCAAAAATAACAACAAGTTTTAATTTCTCAAAACAAATTAAAACATAATTCAAGTCCTAGAATTTGCCTAAGTCATAATTAACAATTATCCAAAGTTAGGCGAAACCAATTTTAGCAAATAACTTGAATAAACCAATTTTATCCAATATTTAATTTAAGTCCCAAATTAAATGAGTGTGATAATAAAACCCAATTTTATCTTGAATTAAACCTAAAGCATGCGTTCTAAATTTTGTGCAAGATAAAAATAAACAATGTCACACTACACCGCGATGTACGAGGAAAAACCCACTAACGGGAAAAAACCTCGGGACGGCCCCAGCCTCAAATCCACTAAAAACGGTATTACAAAATACAAGACAAAAGACTTACTTCCTAAACTCGAACCCTCTCAAGCCGTGATGCTCCTTCTTGTATCAACCTCCAATTAGCATATAACCAACGGAGCTCCACCGTGGTCTCGGAATACACCGATGGGACTTTATATGGTCACCGTCACCCAAGCATGGAGCCTTTCTCCGTGTGGGTAGAATCTCAACAAAAGTCTTCTTTGTGATGGGGTGTAGAAGCAAACCCGAAACGACTCTTGAATTCGGTAGAGAAAACCGGTGCCAAAAACTCCAAGCAAAGATATGTATATATAGAACTTGGAATAAACAACAATGGGTGTAAACTAAGTGTTTAAAGAATTTTCTTTAAGTTGAAGAACACTCAAACATGAACATTTTCCTTTTTAAAATGATCTCTCAAACTCTCTCTAGGAGATGTATTAGGATGGAAAAGTTGTCTTGGAAAATGTGTTTCCCGCACATAATAATGTATGAAAAAAGTTGGTTGAAAACCAAGTGGAGGAGTGGGGAAAAACTGCAAAAAACTGCCAAATAACTGTTCCCGCTGGAATCTCGTTCGAACGAACTTGATTCTCGTTCGAACGAGACTTCTAACGAGCGACCAGCCTGGGCTCGTTAGAAGTTCGTTAGATACCTCGTTACAACGAACATTCGTTCGAACGACATATCGAACGACTGACCAGTTAGGGTCGTTGGCAAAACTCGTTCGAACGAAACTGGTTCGAACGACAAAACTCGTTCGAACGAAATCTGGTTCGAACGAAAAAACTCGTTCGAACGACATTTCTAACGAACGACCAGAAAGATTGAAAAATTCGATTTTGGCCCAGAAACTTTTATATACTTATATTAAAGTTCTATTTGATTCTTTCTGAAAATAAAATGCAGTTTGTTATTACACCTAACACCCAATACATATTGTTCCAAGCACCTATATAAATATAATTACATTCATACTTTGGGAGCATGGAACCTTAGTTGATGACGTAGAAACGAGGCACACAAACCGGCATTTTGATGAGGCTGTAAATTCTTTGCCGCTACGTCTTCAATACATAATTCATAGGCTTGAGAATATTACAAATAAATACTATCCTATGAATAAATGTTTTTGTCCGGAATTGAGCCAAAACTATATATGGACTCAATTGGAAATTTGTGTCCTTACAAATCTCCCCCTTTGGCTATTCCGGGACAAAAACCAAACAAAAATCCTAAAGGGCCGTCAAGCTCTACTAGACTCAAAACATAACCCGCCCAATATTGACTCAACCCAAGGATCAAACGCTTTGCCATAGAAAGATGCCGCTTTAGAATAATTCCTGCACACTTAAGCAAACTCATCAAATGCATAGGGAATATCAGAATATTAAATGCAATTAATTAATTACTCCCCCTAAATTAATTCTCCCTTTAAACACATGGCCTACTTAGAAAGACGTCTCCCCCTAAGATAAATCTCTCCCAAATGAAGATACGATAATAATAGGATTAGATACCATTTCTCCCCCTATCATCATTCTCCCCCTTTTTGTTCGGGAATAGGCAAAGGATAAAGAACTAATAAACAGCATGTGGAAGCTTAAATAAAAGACATGACAGCATATGGGCAATAAAAGCAAGGCAAAGACAAACAAATATCATATATATATACTATAAATATACCAATAAGTACGTGTATATATAGATAGATATAAACACACACATGACACAAAATACAATAAGTTTGCACACTCGTATGGCAAAAATGTGTCATATGGAAACGGAAGTGTAGGGGTGTGAACTAGCAACTATTAAATTTAGACCCAAACACTTAATAAACGTTCACGGAGTTCTCATTTGATTGCAAACTTCATCACAGTTAAATATAACCTCATGTGACAATATAAAGATTGAACTCAATGAACAAACATACACAATGCATACAAGCCTAGCATGATGATGATTCTACAAACCAAATAGAGTCATGACATTAAAGACAACTAGGATAAACGGACATTGTGCAAACCGTTGATATACCATCCAATTCTCCCTCAATGAGCATATACATTCTTTTTGAATGAATATATCAAACAAACGTAGGCCTTGGCAATTGATGTATTTTAAGTGCCAAATATTCTGTTTTTAGGCCTTTGGATCACGTATTTCTTTTAGATCCAATCAACGGTGGCTTACTATCGCAAAGGATTTAATTCATCCTTTCGGAGCCCTTCCCCGTGCATATATTAATTTATCATGTTTTCATTTTTCACACAAATCTCACATGCAACGGATTTTGACATGCACTAGTCCTCCTAGGTCATAGATATGTAGATGACTAGATTGATAGGAGAACACCTAAAAAAGCTCAAATATAACATGTGACATTAAGATTTCAAAAGAGCTCGTGCATGTGTGAATAGAGGCATATAGAAATAGAATCCATTTAAACAATACAAAATCCAACTACTCCATATAAAACATGGTAAAGAACATTTTAAGGATTGAAAATCTAAACCAAAAGTTCTAGCCACATGGAAGCGTAAACGATAGGATTCAAACAAAAATATATGCCACATAAAGTGTGTCAAGCAAAAATACACACAAAACAAAATCTTTTTCAGTTTTTAACATTTTTAATCAAAAGTAAATATTTACTCAAAAGGACAAACAAAAATCATTTGTATTTTTCATTAAGCTTAAATGAAATAAATAAAACACAAATGATAAACAAAAATCTTTTTATATTATGCAGTCGATTCAAACACAAAATATAATACAAAAAGATAAACAAGTCATAATTTCTAGCATGTGATTTGAAAAAGGCAATGACTAGAAAATGACTAAACAAGCATACATTTAGCATATGAATATAGCATGAAGTACAAACGCTAAAGTATGCAAATACTAACACATTCATCCATTAGATTTAGCAAGGGAGGAAGGTTGTGAAAGTAAATGAGAATCAACAACCCTATTTTGTAAGGTAACCAAGTCGGATTTCCTAACCCAAATTAATGAGGAATGACTATTTTGGGGTGTAGACACGTTAACTACCGTGGTTACTTTACTATGGGGTTTTCTAGGAATTCGTTTAAGATCTAAACAAAATTTCCTAAGATGACCTTGTCGACCACAATGTGTACAAGTGAGAACATGTCGAAAAGATTTACTTAAGGAGTGATCTTTAAAGGTATTCCTAGTTGATTCTACTAAAACATTGGTTTGGGCATTATGAGTATATTAATTACAAGGATTGAAGCCTAAACCACAAGTGTCATTTTTAATTTGGACCGTTCCTAACATTTTATCAAGTTTTTCCGAACGACATTCCAAATCAAATTTGACATTACTAGAATCTTTTAATTTATTTTCCAATTCTAAAATGTTAGATTCTAGTAAAAAATTACGCTCTTCAAAAGCAAGAAGCTCCTTTTTCAAGGATTCTATTAAACTCCTAAGGCTATTTCTTTCGCCTTCTACATAATCAAGCTTCTCTTGAAGAGTCCTCACATGTGTCCTAAGGTCTTCTATTAAGGCACTATCATCAACGACCTTGACACTCTTTCTTAAACAAGCTTCTAACTTCAAATTAGTTCTTTTCAAATTAATACATTCTTTATATAATTCATGAAAATCATTTTGAAGTTGACTCACATCAACCTCTTCTTCATTTTCACTCTCACTTTCTTCTTCACTCTCACTATCATTAAAAACAAGGGAATCATGAACAATGGCCTTGGAAGTGGCATGTGCAATCGTGTCATCAATCGATGAGTTCTCATTATCACTCACATGACTAGCCATAAAAGCCACAAAATTTTTCTTAGTGGGGGAATCGGGCTTTTCTTCCTTATCACTATCACTAAGGGTTGCATTATATGAAATAGGTCGCTTACCATCTTTCCTTAGTTTAGTGGGGCACTCATAAGCCCTATGGCCATAACCTTCACAACCAAAACACTTATTAGACTCGTCCCTATCTAAATGTTCGTTACTAGGTTTAGGGATTTTCTCGGCTTTAGAAATCTTCTCGCTTTTATCATGTTTAGAAGTATCAAATTTCTTAAAATCATTTTTAACTTTATCTTTGTTAAATTTAAAAAAATTTCTAAATTTACGAGCAAACAAAGCCATGTCTTCCGAGTCACTATCACTATCGCTCTCTACTACTTGTTTGACCTCTTTTCGGGCTTTTAAAGCAACACCCTTTTCAATTTTCTTTTCAGTTTTAGAGGGAAACATATCTAGTTCATAGGTTTGTAAATCACCTACAAGCTCTTCTAATTTCGTAGAGGCTAAAGTGGGTAAAGAATTTAAAACGGTCACTTTAGGAATAAATCTATCGGGTAGGGACCTTAAAATTTTCTTTACAACACGGTCGTCAGGTATTTTCTCTCCCAAGTTAAAGGATGAATTAACAATATCAGAAAGTCTAGCATAAAATTTATCAAAAGTTTCTTTTTCATCCATTTTGATAGTTTCAAATTGAGTGGTGAGGTTTTGGAGTTTAGAAGCTTTAACGACACTAGTTCCTTCATGAGTTAATTGTAAAATATCCCAAGCTTCTTTAGCGGTTTCACACGTCATAATACGTCGAAATTCATCCGGTGCGACAGCGCTAAATAAGGCATTTAAACCACGGGAATTAAAATTTGCAAGCTTAAACTCATTTTCGGTCCATCTATCGATGGGTTTGGGAACACGTTCATTTTCAATTAGATGAGTTGGTGGGGAGTACCCGGTAACAACAGACATCCAAACACGTTCATCGATAGATTTAAGTGCCGATTTCATTCGCGCTTTCCAATACGCGTAGTTAGAACCATCAAAAATAGGAAATTTTGAAAATGGGGAAAAATCCATTTTAGCCAAAAATTAAAAGGATCTTAACGAAATAATTTATCATTTTTGGCTCTGATACCAATTTGAAGAGGTGGAATCCCCGGATTTTAATAATCACAAATTAAAATAATAATTTCCTTTTAAATAAATGCGGAAGCGTTGAGATGGTTTTAACTTTCAAAAATAACAACAAGTTTTAATTTCTCAAAACAAATTAAAACATAATTCAAGTCCTAGAATTTGCCTAAGTCATAATTAACAATTATCCAAAGTTAGGCGAAACCAATTTTAGCAAATGACTTGAATAAACCAATTTTACCCAATATTTAATTTAAGTCCCAAATTAAATGAGTGTGATAATAAAACCCAATTTTATCTTGAATTAAACCTAAAGCATGCGTTCAAAATTTTGTGCAAGATAAAAATAAACAATGTCACACTACACCGCGATGTACGAGGAAAAACTCACTAACGGGAAAAAACCTCGGGACGGCCCTAGCCTCAAATCCACTAAAAACGGTATTACAAAATACAAGACAAAAGACTTACTTCCTAAACTCGAACCCTCTCAAGCCGTGATGCTCCTTCTTGTATCAACCTCCAATTAGCGGATAAGCAACGGAGCTCCACCGTGGTCTCGGAATACACCGATGGGACTTTATATGGTCACCGTCACCCAAGCATGGAGCCTTTCTCCGTGTGGGTAGAATCTCAACAAAAGTCTTCTTTACGATGGGGTGTAGAAGCAAACCCGAAACGTCTCTTGAATTCGGTAGAGAAAACCGGTGCCAAAAACTCCAAGCAAAGATATGTATATATAGAACTTGGAATAAACAACAATGGGTGTAAACTAAGTGTTTAAAGAATTTTCTTTAAGTTGAAGAACACTCAAACATGAACATTTTCCTTTTTAAAATGATCTCTCAAACTCTCTCTAGGAGATGTATTAGGATGGAAAAGTTGTCTTGGAAAATGTGTTTCCCGCACATAATAATGTATGAAAAAAGTTGGTTGAAAACCAAGTGGAGGAGTGGGGAAAAACTGCAAAAAACTGCCAAATAACTGTTCCCGCTGGAATCTCGTTCGAACGAACTTGATTCTCGTTCGAACGAGACTTCTAACGAGCGACCAGCCTGGGCTCGTTAGAAGTTCGTTAGATACCTCGTTACAACGAACATTCGTTCGAACGACATATCGAATGACTGACCAATTAGGGTCATTGGCAAAACTCGTTCGAACGAAACTGGTTCGAACGACAAAACTCGTTCGAACGAAATCTGGTTCGAATGAAAAAACTCGTTCGAACGACATTTCTAACGAACGACCAGAAAGATTGAAAAATTCGATTTTGGCCCAGAAACTTTTATATACTTATATTAAAGTTCTATTTGATTCTTTCTGAAAATAAAATGCAGTTTGTTATTACACCTAACACCCAATACATATTGTTCCAAGCTCCTATATAAATATAATTACATTCATACCTTGGGAGCATGGAACCTTAGTTGATGACGTAGAAACGAGGCACACAAACCGGCATTTTGATGAGGCTTTAAATTCTTTGCCGCTACGTCTTCAATACATAATTCATAGGCTTGAGAATATTACAAATAAATACTATCCTATGAATAAATGTTTTTGTCCGGAATTGAGCCAAAACTATATATGGACTCAAGTGGAAATTTGTATCCTTACACGTATATAGATGTTACCATCAAGAATTAGTTATATATGGATACCCCAACGAATGGGGGTTGCTTTACGTCGTGACTATAGAGCCTGACAGTTGCTGGTCGACGTGGGTGTTCAGCCACTTTGTTGATTGGGATATGTGGTATTATGATTCATATTATTTAACTATGAGTAGTAGGTGTATGTATTACGCTTATACCGAATATGATAGCTACATTTGGTATGAAATCTCAGTGAAAGATATATGTAGTAGGTAGTAGCTTTTAGTAGCTTTGAGATATATATACAATGAAAAATATGCAATCTCAATGAAAGAGATCATTCATCAAAGGAGGTGAAACGCATCTTTACATACTATCGCAATTATTATGATTTTTAATCAAATTCAACCTAGGATCACGTAGGAATTTATAGGGTTGTAATGTAGGTTTTGGGGTTATTTTTATTAAATGAAGGGAATACGTATGGATACAAAGGTGTTTGGGGATAAAAACACATGGAATAATGACAAAATATGGGCAATTCCAAAATTGGAATATGATTTCCATACAAAGCAGTTGATATAATAATGGAGAGAGTGAACAATACTATTAAATAGTATGTACAAAATGAAAATACTTTCTCTTTATTTTATTTTATTTTATTTTCTTCTTTTTCTTTTGTTTTCTTTTTTTGTATTTTCTTTTGTTTTTCTTCACACTTTTTTTTTCTTTCACACTCTCACATTCTGAATTGTAACCACATCACAAGAACATCATTCGATACCAAGTATCATTCCAAACAAAGGTATAGAAGTTGATAGGTATGGTTTAAATACTCGTATTTGGAGTTAGTTATGGGATTTTAGGTAATGAAATGAAAGGCTTATATTTAGGCTCGATGGGGTTGACTAGGGAAAATATATAAGGTGATGTAAAGTTCAATATGAGTGTAATAGCAAAGATGGCCTATGATCATTTATTAAAATTTACGTAATTCTTGAGTCAAAACAACTTTGAAAATTATGTTCAAGTAACACACTTCAAAATGAAATCAATTAATGAACAATCATTGAAAGAATAGTGATATTACCAACGCATTTAATATTTTCATGAAGGAAAGAGTAATACATAACACTCACAAATTAAAAAAAAGGCCAAATCTCACTTGTTGTAAGTATATATAATGCAACAAAAGATTACCAAGTTATAAAAGCCTTAAAAAAAATTAATTAAACAAGAAACGTGCATGTGCTCATGGGTTCAAAGTTTATTTCATGAAGATTTTCATGATATCAATGATTCAGGGACTAAACTCTAATAAATTCTAAAATTGAGAACATGAATCATTGAATTATCTATTATATTAGGAATTTATTTAAATTTTATAATCCAAAACAAGGGCAAAATTCCCAACAAAAGAGAAATAAGAAAGAAAATATTTATGAAATTTTTTAATTTTTTAGCAAAAATGCATAATCGGTAAGAAAATGAAATCAAATCAAAGAAACTACAATGAATGAGAAGCATATCCCATGCCCCCTAATTTAAACATTTAATTTTCCTCAATATGAATCAAGAACGCAAGTTAAAGAGAGGAAGATAACGATATTACCCAAAATGGAGCGATCTCCGAAAAGTACAAGTCCAAAGATTATAGAAAACATGTTAGAAACAATAATAACAAAAAGAATCATAAAAACTTTAACTAATTACACTAGATAATAAGTAAAAAGAAAAAAATCAACCTAATATGTATAACCTACAATATTAACTTACAAGTAACTATAAACTAGAAATTGAAATTTTTTAGGGTCCACCCAAAAAATAATTTGATTTTGAGGAATCAAAGGTGTTCCCTCATTTGAGTGCATGACTCCAGAAAAAAATGGGTTCCGTTTATGCAACGGGATACATGTATAAGGCAAAACAAATGAACCATCACAAACTAAAAAAATTTAGAGGATGATGGGAGGTTCGGATTCAAAGGGGAACAAGACCAAATCAATCCCAAGAAAATCAAAATTACTTACCAAAGGCTTTTCAATTGCAATGGGAGGTGGGGAAAGTGTGAGTGAATACCCCATCAAATGAAGCATCTCAAACTAAAATTCCCCTTCAAGAATGATTAAACCCCTTAAGACTTTCATTTTAGTCTTGTGATAATTTCAATGGTTCAATAATGGTAGGAAACAAAGGAAATGAAAGAACTTCAACCACAATAAAATTTTAATAACAAATCAAAGGCTGAAATTTAAAAGTACTGGAATCACACCTAATAATTTCTTGTTCAAAAATGGGTGGAGGTCAAAATCAGGTTTCAACACCAATCGATCTTTTACATGAAGAAATCATTTCATTGAGTTGGACATTTTTTTCATTTGTCAAAGCTTTATGACTCTCGAATTAGTCATTCAATTCATTTTCTCACTTTTCAAAGTTTTCCAAGCGCTTTGTTTAACTTTCTCATTTTCAGGAATTTTCCAGTAATCACCCATAGTCATAGGTGGTGGAGAAATTTTTTCACGCTCAATTCTTTCATTTTCAAAAATTTGGAAGCATTCACGCATAGTCTTAGGAGTGTAACTTTGAAAAGTGTTATCACAAGAATTACAACTATCTAAGGAGTTAGAATGAGACATTTTAAAGTGAAAAATTCAAATACGTGATGATCACCAAAATATCAAGTTTCTTGAAACAATTTAATTAAGTCATAAAGAAAGTTAAAAAGAATATACACAAAGTGCTAAATCACTAAAATCCTAGAATGAATCATTCCCCGGTAATGATGCCATTTTCTATGAAACATAGACTTTTTATGTAAAATATGTGTCGTAGGGTGTTTATGCCCTATACAAAACTTATACCACAACTTGGCACACTATATATTGAAGTGTAGTGATAAGAATGGACAGAATCCACAAAGGACAATATTTACGATTTAATTGATTTAAACACTTAGAAAATGGGAAATTTTAAATGATGATATGATGAGAGTATATAATAAGACTAGATAATAAGAAAACTAAATTAAATGAAAAAAATGAGATTAGGATCATTTCCCCAGTGTGGGCTAATCAACCCGTATGGATCGAAAGACACTTAACCAAGCATATTCAATTGATTATAGATATCAAACATGAATTAAAAATTGAAATATTAAACTTTCACTCGAATATGATCATAAACGGATTAATGTCGCAATATCGCTATAAATACTATTGTCGCATGACAATGGAATTTAAGTGCCTTAGGATTAGCCCGAAAGGTCTCTAGATAGTTGCAGACCTAAACCTGCCTTAGGATTGACCGAAAGGTCTGACCCGAACCTTTGGTTTATTTTTATATAAGACATATTGTTGACACTTAACAACTAATAGCCCCTCACAAAGAATATGTTTAGGATTAGCTTTAAACCAGAGCATGGGATAAAAATTGGATATGGCGTTTAACAACATCCAAGGGAAAATTATCGGATCACCAAAAGGATAACCCGGCATCGGAGAGAAATGGTTGACCGAAAGACAAGAACTCTCATGCCCCACATGGATCAAAGAAACAAAGTTATCCTACGTAAACGATGCGACAGTCCCGCTTTCTTCGAGTCCTAGTTCGGGGCCCATAACACCATAATGTTGAGTTTGATGGGGATAAATAAATGGAACCGGATTGTCCTTATGATTTCTTTCTACTAAGCTTAATATATCTCCTCTATATGACTACTTTACGCAATTTTAAGAACAATATAGAGGCCTCAATTTTAGAGTTCCTCAAAACATAGATACATGCTTAGGTCCTTACGTACAACATTGTATATTTTTATCAATGTAGAGGTATGCTCAAAGGAACTCGTGATAAAATAAACATCAAAGTATATAAAATAGAAGATTTTCTGTTAGCATCATTCACTGCATAATCTTGATTTTTACATTGCCCAACCCTATACCCTCGAGACCAAAAGCGTTCATCTAAAAGTTTAGTCGACGGTGGATATTCTCACTCTTTTGTCCACCCGTTTGGTATATCGGGCAACATTTCTATCGAACCGAAAGTCTTGGTGACACGGAACATTTGAAGTTTGTTTAGTACTGGGATATATATAATAGACTTTCACAAGTACTTTGTACTAGGGGAAAGTAGTTTCACACGTACCTTAAGCGTTTCTCAGTTCAAGGAGTCCGATATATCTTGATTTATTAAAATGAAAAGAGATCCACCAATCACCAATTCACAATGCCATTTTTCATACAGAAAGAATATCGAAAACACACCATTTTGCTCAAAAAGTACAAATAATTAAGGTCTATATCGCTTTGATAAAAAAATCAAAATTGTCAAATAGTCCGTGGCTGTTCCAAACCCCTCGGATTCTAGGCTGAAGTTCTTCCCCTTTTTAAGGGAAGATAGATAGTATGAATCCACAAGTTATCGCTAATGTATAATTCATTTACGTTTGATTCCCCTACCTACATATAGTTTTTAGAAAATAATAGACCATGATCTATTACTTCCTCACTCCTCGTAAAAAATGAGAGCCCACCCATGTTTACCCAAATCAAATGGGACTTTGTTCAATTCTTCCCGTTTAAAGATACTAACAAATGAAAAAATACAAAAAACAAAATACCACCCACATGCGGTAGTATAAAGAAAACCAAAAAGTTTTTCCATATTTTTTTTCCTTGGCCAAATCATGTTCTTACTCATGAAAACATTTTGAACAAGCTCGTGAGCAAGCACCTAACCCTCTCACAGGGCTATAGCAATCATATCTCTTTTTCCATTAGAGACACTTACAAATCATGCTAACATGGCCAAATGATCCCACACTTGGATTCCGAATAAAACACCCACCCCACATCTCCACAAGGTTAGACCTTTTGTCTCACATACATCCTTTGAGTAAGAACAGTAAGAACAATTTTATCCAAACTAAGCTTCTACATCTCTTCTCAGACATCATCATCGTCCATGAGAGACTGCCTCTTCAAGGCCTACATCTCCACTTCATGTTCTTAATAGACACTCGTGTCCATACAAGCTTGTTAAGCCTAATCCAAATAAGGAACTTGAAAAACCGCCACCATTCTATTGGAAGACATTGCTTGTTATGCCTACTCTAACCAACGGTGCCACAACCCACCCCCATTTTAGGAGCCTTCACCAAATCCACATCCAATGCCTTGAGGCTTTCTCTAAGCCCACACATGTCCAAGGGATTCCTCATAACCATGATCCATGTTCGGTCTTAACCTAAACCCACATGTTTCATCAAAGGATAATCGACCATTTTTTCTATAAAAAGAAAGAAAGAAAAAAATGAAATGATGAAAAGAGAAAAATCGGAGAAACGATCACTTGCAAACATTTAAGAGTCAAACAAAAGCCACCTGTCATCTTCATGGATCTAAACCCACCTCACCCATATCCTTCTCAACTAATTGGGAATAATACACACCTCGTGTCAAAACAGGAAAGCCTTCACTCAATGAACAAAGGCATCTCTGCCTAAACTGAAGAAAAAAACATTCTTCCATTACGGTCAAAATTTTGAGAGTAAAACTTATGCTCATTCAGGATAACAATGGATTTGGAAAACAAAAATAAACAAAAACAAATCCTCCTTACCCCATCCATAATAGAGCCTGTAGATAGGATCACCTACTAATATCCTAACTTTTCACCACCGAGAGTGCCCCATTTAAATAACCAATAACTTCTTAGGTTTACCCGGTTGAAAACCAAGTCTCCCCATATACCAACAAGAGCCAAAATTCTCCAAGATACCAGAAGTTGTATTTCCTCCCTTTGATGACATGATAAGTAATGGTTTTAAGCACTTAAAATTGTGTATTTTGTGTGTTGAACTAAACATTCAAAATGAGTTAATTGACAAACATAATAATGAGACTCTACGTATATAAAATACTTAAAGTATATCAAAAATCTTAACAAATATTAAAACAAATATATAACTCCTATCGAGAGACCTGCAATGATAGGTAACTTGAGAAACATTAAGTACCCCAAATATATCTGTATGCGACCCTCCCACAACCAATAACACTTTGCCATAACCTTTGATGATAAATTAATTAGACATGCACGAGGATAACCTAGTCTTAAAGGATAACCAAAATCCCTCTCAGACATTCAGATTAAAATTCATACCTAATAAGAGGGTTTCTACCTACTCACCCAAAAAAAAAATAGCTGGGCAGTCGCCTTTGCAGATCCAGACGATGTTACATTTCTCAAAAAATTTACCTTGACCATTAAAAAATTAATTTTTCCAGCTATGTCCTAACTAGGAGTAGAAGTTGGCATGAAAAAAGGTAAAAGAAAAGTAAATGGCCAAGTCCAATGCAAAAGGAAAATGATTCAAAAAGCTAAAGAGACAAACTTTCTCAAAGCTTCAAATTCCATAAAGATCGCTAGTTAGGACAAAATATTAAAACACGGGTGATCCAAGAAGATAAATGTTGCAACCATCCATATTCTTAGCCTTACATCAAAAACCCACTTGAGCCACCAACCACTCATTTGAAGTCAGCTAAAAACTTCGGGCCCCCAATATTTTCTTAACACGGAACTACATGCACCTGATTCTTTGTTATATTGTTATCGAAGATATTCCAATACGTACATGACATTATCTTTGAATAGTAGATATGTAGACAACTAGAGATATCACTTTGGGTCCGATCAAATAATAAAAACAAACTCTAACTCAGTTTCCCAAGAAACATAGTCATTGTATCTTCACTGAGAAAGATTTTACACGGTCTAATAAATGATGTCAAGTAATATAAAAGAAATATAAAGTTTTAAAACTCCACGAGATTCTCATTATTTAAAAAATGATACAAATAGACTGCAACTTAGACTGCAACTTAGGAGGCCTAGCGAGAAAACAGGTTCCCCTCCCCTTAATTTTCCACTAGAAAAATCCTTGTCCTCAAGACAAGACCCCAAAGCATCAAAGACTACCAACATTCAGTTAAGGTGAAATACAAACCACCACACCCCTTTTAACTACATTTGACATAATTATCCTTAAGTGATATGTAGACAGTCCACTTAAATACTCAATCACATCATAAAATATATCCCTCGTTTCTTTAAATCCATTTACACCAAATACAAACCACGTGATCAAATCCACTATCTTGGGATATTCAAATCCCATAGAATAACTTCATGTCATAGAATGATCATAAGAAAAACTTTCAAGAATCTAACTTTAATATAAGAGTTTAGAAATGTCTTCAAAGTTATCTTCAATTTTCAGGCAACCATTCATCCTCTTCACCCATGATTTCAACCCAAAAAATAAAAACTAAGTGTCTATTATACATCACATGAGTACTTTATTTTGTTAAAAAGTGATCAATGACTCTCAATGCAAAAATGAAAAAAAATGAAAAAATCTCGAGGAACTATATTCTCATAGACCGCCTAAAAGTGGCATTTACCTTAGAATCCCATTAGCATACTAAAGAGAAACCACCTTTTACATTCCCTTCTTATAAAATGCAATGACTCCCCCCATAAGTTTATGGGGTAGGTATCAATTGTCGATTACCTATATCCCTACGATAGGCGTCTATTGCCTCTAACCAAAACAAAGCCTCACACTAGGCTCCTCTCCAAAGCATTGAACTCCATCCAAGAAAACCATTAACGAAAACCTCAGACTCCACTGATCAAACCTACCTAAAGCCTCAAAATACACTCGAGAAAAGCCCTACAAAGCCTCATACACCTCGAACAACACCCGAGAAAAAATAATCCTGATGTTCCTCTGAGCAAACCTATCCAAAGCCTCGGACCCCACCTAATAAAACTCCTAAACATAGACTAGAACTTCCCTAAACATACCTCTCCAATGCCTCTAAGTCCACTCGAGAAAAAAAAAATTCTCAAACTCCTCTGAGTATACCTCTCTGAAGCTATCAGTTTGATATCCAATATCACCCGGGGAAGGCTAACGTGGTAGCAGACGCGTTGAGTCGTACGCCAGTAGATGAAGTGACAGGGGTGTGGAAGGCAAAGTGGAACGAGTTGGGACACCAGGATGCAGCGGCCCGATCGTTCATGTCTGTGATGACTGTTACACCGCAGATTGTCATGAAGGTGGTAAAGGCCAAGGCAAATGACTCGTTCTGTCAGGAGCAGATAGTTCGATTACTAGCAGAGGGAGCCGAGTCCTATACCGTTAGTTCAGACGGGGGATTACGCTTCAATGGGAGACTGGTAGTTCCGGAAGGGGAGGAATTGCGACACGAAGTGATTGCAGAGTCGCACGGCTCACGGTTCGCGATACATCCCGGTGGGGACAAAATGTACCAAGACATGAGACGTCAGTATTGGTGGAGCGGGATGAAGAAAGATATTACCGTGTTTGTTTCTAAATGCGCCACTTGTCAGTTGGTAAAAGTGGATCATCAGAGACCGGCAGGACTTCTACATCCATTAGAGGTCCCGATGTGGATGTGGGACAGCATATCCATGGACTTTATCACGGGGTTACCTACGTCACAGAGGGGTCACGACTCCATTTGGGTAATTGTGGACAGGTTGACCAAAGTCGCTCATTTTCTACCCGTAAGGACCGACTACACTACGGGACAGTATGCCCAGCTCTTTATTGCAGAAATAGTGAGACTTCACGGTGTGCCCCTAAATATCGTGTCTGACAGAGACAAGATATTTGTTTCACGGTTTTGGGAGAGTTTTCAGGAGGCCATGGGCACGGAATTGCGGTTGAGTACGGCTTATCATCCGCAGACCAATGGGCAAACCGAGCGTACAAATCAGATGTTGGAGGACATGTTACGTATGTGCATCATTGATTTCGGGGGTGGATGGGAGCAGTATCTTCCACTGGTGGAGTTTGCTTACAACAACTCCTACCAGTTCACTATTGGCAAGGCTCCATTTGAGTCGTTGTACGGTAGACCTTGTCGTTCCCCAGCATGTTGGTTGGAGGTGGGGGACAACAAACTACTGGGGCGAAAGTAATTCAGGATACTTCGACGAGGATAGAATTGATACGGAGTCGCATTCGGGTAGCTCAGGATTGGCAGAAGAGCTACGCTGATGCGAAGAGATTCTTCAGGGAGTTCCAAGTGGGGGACCAAGTTTTACTCAGAGTATCTCCTATGAAGGGGATTATGCAATTTGGGAAGAAGGGGAAGTTGGCACCGAGATACGTGGGACCATTTCCTATCATCGAGCGGATTGGGTCTGTTGCGTATAGACTTGGGTTACCGGAGCATTTACAGAGGATTCGTGACGTGTTTCATATTTCCTCGCTAAGGAAATATCTTAGAGATGATTTGGCTCATTCTCACATTGCTTTCGAGTACATCGATCTCCAGCCCGATAGCTCCTACGAGGAGGGACCGATTGCTATTTTGGACCGAAGTGAGCGAAAACTACGGTCAAAGATAGTTCCGTTAGTGCGTGTTCAGTGGCGACATCATAATGTCGAGGAGTCGACATGGGAGAGCAAGGATGAGATGCGCGAATGTTATCCAGAGTTATTTTTATCAGGTACTTTCTTGTTCCGAATTTCGGGATGAAATTCTGTTATAAGGGGGGAAGTATGTAATACCCCATATTTTTGTGATATTTATTTATGGGATTAATTGAATTAAATGGGTATTAATTGAGAATTAATCCGGATAAAATACTAATGAGATGTGAGTTGGTATTTGATTATAATGGGTATTATTTGATTATAATGAATATTGAATATATTGAAATTGTCGCGATACTGAAATACGACAATTTGGAAATTTAGTTGGGACGCACGTGTCAGTCGCGTCGGGAAAGTAATTATCTTAATTAAAAAGTGAATTTTAGTTTTATCAACCGTATGGTTATTTTGAGAGTTCCAAAGTGTTCGGAAGGGTCAAAATAGTCAGAAAACACTAGCCGGGGGTTTAGTTTGGGTCCCAGGGCATTTTCGGGTCATACCGGCTACTTAAAAGGGTATTTTGGTAATTTTGAAATTTTGGGAATAATAACCAACGAATTTTGGGACTTAATATTAGGTTATTTTGTAACCCACTAAGCCATTTCCAACACTTAACCAACTAAAGGGCTACGGGTGTTATAGGAAGAAGTGGGAGAGAAGTTAGAAGAGGTTCCCAAAGAGAAAACCAGCATCTTCAACCTTGGGAGGAAATCCATAGAGAAAGGGGAGAATCAACCCATTCACCAACACCAAATTCAGAGAACTATCTAAGGCAAGTGGTTTAATTACGTTAATTTCAAGCGAATGTTCCTTCCATGATTAGAAAATTATATAATCGCATTGTATTGGAAGATTTATAAAAACCCATGAAATTGGAGTTATAAATTCAGATTTTGGTATAGGTTTGCTTATAGAATTGTTATTGGGTGATTGAACTAAAAGAATTACTACTCTTGATGTTACAAAAATGGATTTATTTATGGAAATTTATGATTTTATATTTCTAGGGTTCATGTTCATAAGGTTTGGGAAAAATTGGGGAGTTATGATAATTAGATGATGTTTAGGAAAATTTGGCCCTATATAAATGTTAAGTTATGACCTACGAATGTTTAGTGTGGATTAGAAACCTTAAAATACTATTGGGACGATTTTTATATGGGATTAGAGGTGAAGAAAATAGAGAAAAACGAGATAGGAAAATTCTGGGCTCGAAACTGGCATCTCGTTAGAAGACCTGCCCAGGTCGTTCGAACGAGCTCGTTCGAACGAGCTTCTAACGAGGTGACATTTTGCCTTCTAACGAGTGGGATGTTCGTTCGATGCCTTTCGTTTGAAAGAGATCTCGTTAGATGCCCACTTCGTTCGAACGAACTCTCGTTCGAACGAGACTTCTAACGAGTTGACAGATTGGCCTTTTTGGCCTGATTTGATTTCTAATGTCCCGTAACCTGGTTTAATTGTAGTGATAACATTCCCTTGATGACTAATTGAGATAGTTGGGATATTTGGGATATATTGAGGAGTAAAACATAGAAGTGTGATTTGAACCAAATAAAAATTGTGGATTAGGACTTGAGTGACTAATTACGATGTGAGAATAATTGACGATTTAAATGTTAGTATTAACCGGGATATGTGAATTGCGTAACATTATAAGTGGGTATAAGAATGAGAAGTATACCACTAATAAATTATGGTAATTACTAGGATGTGTGCATGCTTAGTATATGTATATGATTTTATGTGTATGACATACCTACCATACTTGCTATCACGGGAGGTTTATGTTCTCTTAGGGCCATCTAATCTTTGTGTTGCCCGGATTTAGATTGGTACCCCAAGGACATAGGTCAGAGAAGGACTTATTGGGAAGTTAATAAGAATGCTGATCGTGGGAGCGTAGGTATGTGTGTGACCCATGTGATGTGACTGTGTCCGCCTCCATTGTTTGTGATTGTTGTTATCTGAGAACGATTCCTGAGAGATTCGGAATGCGTAATCCTTATGTACGTGATGTACCGGGATGGATAGCAGAGTATGTGTGCACCGCAGCTTAGTCTCGGGTGCTTGTATTGTATATTCATGACGTGAATAATATACGCTTAAATAATGAGAACTTTCATGTTAGTATTGTGAGTATAATTATAGTAACGCTTTGAGAAAATAAAAAGGGATAACCTGTAGTGAATTGTATTACTAATAATTGAGAATCCGAGTTTAAGTAAAACCTCTATTTAATTGATAACGTTAGAATGTATAATGGGAATCGAGTAGAAAGGGGTAGAACTTATGACGGTTTAGTTAGATATGAATGTCACTTAGATGGGTACGGTACGTTAGGAGTGCACAATTAGTCGAGAGGTGAGAATTTCATGTGAGTGCACGTCCTAACATGTATTTTGCATTCATTGTTTTAATGTTATTAAAGCAATTGCTGTTTTTAAAATACTCTCCACTTTCGGGCTCTGACCCGTTTGCTTTCAAATCTATTTTTGTAAAAACCTTTTAGGTGCCCAGCCACAAGGACACCATGCATAGGAAATTCTATTCAAGTGGTGAGTTGTAGCTGTTTTGGAAGTTACAGGGCCTTGACAGTAGACGCCTCCTTTCTTGTCTTGACTCCATATTCAGTTTTATCATTTGTAAGGCATGTCGCCCATTTCCTTTAGAGACGTTTTATATTTCTGTTATTCAGACTTTGGTTTGTAATTAATTCAGGATGCAGACTTGTTTTATTTATTTCCATATTGGGATTGTCGTGAGGAGTATTTCCTCCAGACTCGTTATTATTTGTTGGTTACTTTAGTGAGACTTTATTGTTAATGGTTACGTTATTCTTTCATAATTCATTTATTGCATGTTAATCAGATTTAATTTAAAATTTGACATCTTACTTTTTAAATACTAGGTGGTTAGTAATCATTAAAAAGTTTTCGACAGTGATGCTATTAAATGATCCAACTTGGCATTTTGTATTAATTTAATAAAGGAGTAGCTACCCGGTATTTAATTAGTCGGGGTGTCACAGGTGGTATCAGAGCATCAGGTTCTAGTGTCCTTTAGGATCTGTACGGCTTATTATGTTTCCGCTAAGCTTCGTTTGATATAGATCCCTAATCCTAGGAATGTTGTGTTTATTTCTATACATTGGAAATTCGTACTTCTGCGATTTGTTTATTTGAATGATGAGCTCGTCCAAATTTACTTAAATTTCAGATGAATCGTCAAGAAGAACTAGCTAAAACGGTTAGGGGAGTCAATGAGCAAGATCGACTCACACCTCAGGTATCCCCAAAGAGAATATCAACCGCCGAGTTAGCAGGTATCGTGGCACAAGCAGTTACCACTGCAGTTCTACAATACCAACAACGCAACATACAACTTAAAGGAGGCAAAAGACCTAGAGAGGTTAACCAAATGCATGTGACTAACGTTGAAAATTGTGCGAAGGCACCGAATCTGCGACAACAAAACAATCAAGATCGAGTAAGTTCCAGAAGTAATAAGATTTATGTACAGGGGCAAAAGTGTCAGGGCCAACGAAGTCAGGTTCCGAATGAAACCACAAAGAGGTGTTTCGGTTGTGGAATGGACTATCACAAACGTAAATCCTGTCCGAATCAGACTGGTGATAAACTACAATCTGACCAGCGAAGAATTTCGAAACTCTGCTATAAATGTGTACAACCGGGTCACAAGTGGATGGATTGTCCTTGCCCTGACATAGTTTTTCCGTAAATCTCCCCCCAAGGCCAACAAGACCAGGGAAAAAGCGAGACTAGTCAACACCGTAATGAAGTGAAGCAGTTTCGAGGGAAGTGTTTCATTTGTGGTAAGATTGGCCACAAACGTCAGGATTGTCCTGATAAGGGAAAGGCCCCATAGCAGCAGCAACAGGGTGCTCGACACGAGCCACAGAGGCCTATGTTTCCCACCGCCCTCCCAGCACCACAGATGGAAGCATTACCACCCATTCTAGCAGTCCCAGTTCAGCAGGGGCAGCTTCAGTATGGGAGAGTGTATCAGCTCCAGCAGGTCGCAGCCCCACAGAATCCACCGGCCATTGAGGGTATGTTCTCTATTCAGGGGACTATGGGGCGCATTTTATTTGACACGGGGGCTACGCACTATTTTTATTGCTATGAGATTTACACGCACTATTGGGTTATTAGACACCGCAGAGAACACCGCTACTTAAGTAGACTCACCGTTGAGTAGGGGTTCCATGATTTTGCTTATGTGTAGAGGTGTGGGTATAGAGATCGGGAGGTTTACTTTACCCGCTGATATGTCAGTGTTAGAGATGACCGAGTATGATGCCATTATTGGCATGGATTGGCTAGTTGCGTACCGAGCCATGATTGACTGTTTTAGTAGGAGTATTATCTTTGCCATTCCTGGGCAGGAGATGTTTTTAGTGGCGATGCCTCGCCCTGAGGGAGGATCGTCCACCCACTTGTACTATATAGAGGAGGAGACCTCTAAGGAAGTGGTGATACCACTTGATTCGATTCCGATTGTTCGAGAGTTTGCCGATGTATTTCATGATATACCTAGATTACCTCCGAGTAGAGAGATAGATTTTGTGATCGATTTGACGCCGGGCACTCGGCCTATTGCCCGCGCACCTTACTGTATGGCTCCAGCTGAGATGAGAGAGTTACGGGATCAGATTGAACAGTTATTGGGTCAGGGGTTTATACGGAGGAGTACTTCACCGTGGGGTGCCCCTGTATTGTTCGTTAAGAAGAGGGATGGATCGTTGAGGTTGTGTGTGGATTACCGGGAGTTGAATAAGGTCACGATACGGAATAAGTATCCGTTGCCCCGAATCGATGATTTATTCGACCAGCTGAGAGGAGCTTCTTTCTCCTCAAAGATAGATTTACGATCAGGATACCATCAGTTGCGTATCAGGGAAGAGGACGTCTCGAAGACTGCGTTCTTAACGAGATATGGTTCCTACGAGTTTCGGGTTATGCCTTTTGGTTTGACCAATGCTCCAGCCGTGTTTATGGACTTGATGAATAGGGTGTTCAGAGAGTTCCTAGATCAGTTCGTCATTGTCTTCATTGATGACATTCTGGTCTACTCCCAGACAGAGGAGGAGCACGTCGAGCATTTGAGGCAGGTTTTGTAGATGCTACGTCAGAACGAGCTGTATGCAAAGTATGAGAAGTGCGGGTTTTGGCTGAAGGAGGTTCAGTTTTTAGGGCATATTATTTCGGAACGGGGGATATCTGTTGATCCGGGAAAGGTATCCGCGGTGAAAGAGTGGGGATAGCCCACGACACCGACTGAGATCCATAGTTTCTTGGGCCTAGCAGGATACTACAGGAGGTTTATTCGGGGATTTTCAAAGATAGCGGGTCCTTTGACACATCTGACTCATAAGGGTGTACCGTTTATTTGGAGTGATGCCTGTCAGTTGGCAATCGATGACTTAAAAGACAAGTTGACCTCAGCACTTGTGTTAGCATTGCCGAGACTAGGAGTTGAGTATCTAGTTTACACCGACGCATCCTTACAAGGACTTGGAGGTGTATTGCAGCAGGAGAGTCAGGCCATAGCTTATGCTTCCCGTAAGCTTAAGCCTCACAAGAAGAATTACCCCACCCATGACTTGGAGTTAGCGGAAGTGGTATTTGCCCTTCGGATTTGGAGACATTATCTTTTGGGGGAGAAATTTCGATTATTCACGGACCACAAGTCCCTATAGTACCTATTCACGAAGAAGGAGTTGAATATGAGGCAACGGAGGTGGCTTGAGTTCGTGAAGGACTATCAGTTTGATATCCAATATCACCCGGGGAAGGCTAACGTGGTAGCAGACGCATTGAGTCGTAGGCCAGTAGATGAAGTGGCAGGGGTGTGGAAGGCAAAGTGGAAGGATGGGACACCAGGATGCAGTGGCCCGATCGTTCATGTCTGTGATGACTGTTACACCGCAGATTGTCACGAAGGTGGTAAAGCCCCAGAAATGACTCGTTCTGTCAGGAGAAGATAGTTTGATTACTAACAGAGGGAACCGAGTCCTATACCGTTAGTTCAAACGGGGTATTACGCTTCAATGGGAGACTAGTAGTTCCGAAAGGGGAGGAATTGCGACACGAAGTGATGGCAGAGTCGCACGGCTCACGGTTCGCGGTACATCCCGATGGGGACAAAATGTACCAAGACCTGAGACGTCAGTATTGGTGGAGCGGGATGAAGAAAGATATTACCGTGTTTGTTTCTAAATGCGCCACTTGTCAGCTGGTAAAAGTGGATCATCAGAGACCGACAGGACTTCTACATCCATTAGAGGTCTCGATGTGGATGTGGGAGAGCATATCCATGGACTTTATCACGGGGTTACCTACGTCACAGAGGGGTCACGACTCCATTTGGGTAATTGTGGACAGGTTGACCAAAGTCGCTCATTTTCTACCCGTAAGGACCGACTACACTACGGGACAGTATGCCCAGCTCTTTATTGCAGAAATAGTGAGACTTCACGGTGTGCCCCTAAATATCGTGTCTGACAGAGACAAGATATTTGTTTCACGGTTTTGGGAGAGTTTTCAGGAGGCCATGGGCAGAAGTTTTGGTTGAGTACGACTTACCATCCGCAGATCGATGGGCAAACCGAGCATATAAATCAGATGTTGGAGGACATGTTGCGTATGTGCATCATTGATTTCGGGGGTGGATGGGAGCAGTATCTTCCACTGGTGGAGTTTGCTTACAACAACTCCTACCAGTTCACTATTGGCATGGATCCATTTGAGGCATTGTACGGTAGACCTTGTCATTCCCCAACATGTTGGTTGGAGGTGGGGGACACCAAACTACTTGGGCCGAAAGTAATTCAGGATACTTCGACGAGGATAGAATTGATACGGAGTCGCATTCGGGTAGCTCAGGATCGGCAAAAGAGCTACGCTGATGCGAAGAGATTCTTTAGGGAGTTCCAAGTGGGGGACCAAGTTTTACTCAGAGTATCTCCTATGAAGGGGATTATGCGATTTAGGAAGAAGGGGAAGTTGGCACCGAGATACGTGGGACCATTTCCTATCATCGAGCGGATTGGGTCTGTTGCGTATAGACTTGGGTTACCGGAGGATTTACACAGGATTCATGATGTGTTTCATATTTCCTCGCTAAGGAAATATCTTAGAGATGATTTGGCTCATTCTCACATTGCTTTCGAGTACATCGATCTCCAGCCCGATAGCTCCTACGAGGAGGGACCGATTGCTATTTTGGACCGAAGTGAGCGGAAACTGCGGTCAAAGATAATTCCGTTAGTGCGTGTTCAGTGGAGACATCATAATATCGAGGAGTCCACATGGGAGCGCGAGGATGAGATGCGCGAACGTTATCCAGAGTTATTTTTATCAGGTACTTTCTAGTTCCGAATTTCGGGACGAAATTCTGTTATATGGGGGGAAGTATGTAATACCCCGTATTTTTGTGATATTTATTTATGGGATTAATTGAATTAAATGGGAATTAATTGAGAATTAATCCGGATAAAATACTAATGAGATGTGAGTTGGTATTTGATTATAATGGGTATTATTTGATTATAATGAATATTGAATATATTGAAATTTTCGCGAGACTGAAATACGGCAATTTGGAAATTTAGTTGGGACGCACGTGTCAGTCGCGTCGGGAAAGTAATTATGTTAATTAAAAAGTGAATTTTAGTTTTATCAGCCGTATAGTTATTTTGAGTGCACCAACGTATTCGAAAGGGTCAAAATAGTCAGAAAACACTAGCCGGGTTTAGTTTGGGTCCCGGGGCATTTTCGGGCCATACCGGCAACTTAAAAGGGTATTTTGGTAATTTTGAAATTTTGGGAATAATTACCAACGAATTTTGGGACTTAATATTAGGTTATTTTGTAACCCACTAAGCCATTACCAGCACTTAACCAACTAAAGGGCTACGGGAGTTATAGGAAGAAGTGGGAGAGAAGTTAGAAGAGGTTCCCAAAGAGAAAACCAGCATCTTCAACCTTGGGAGGAAATCCATAGAGAAAGGGGAGAATCAACCCATTCACCAACACCAAATTCAGAGAACTATCTAAGGAAAGTGGTTTAATTACGTTAATTTCAAGCGAATGTTCCTTCCATGATTAGAAAATTATATAATCGCATTGTATTGGAAGATTTATAAAAACCCATGAAATTGGAGTTATAAATTCAAATTTTGGTATAGGTTTGCATGTAGAATTGTTATTGGGTGATTGAACTAAAAGAATTACTACTCTTGATGTTACAAAAACGGATTTATTTATGGAAATTTATGATTTTATATTTCTAGGGTTCATGTTCATAAGGTTTGGGAAAAATTGGGGAGTTATGATAATTAGATGATGTTTAGGAAAATTTGGCCCTATATAAATGTTAAGTTATGACCTAAGAATGTTTAGTGTGGATTAGAAACCTTAAAATACTGTTGGGACGATTTTTATATGGGATTAGAGGTGAAGAAAATAGAGAAAAAAGAGATAGGAAAATTCTGGGCTCGAAACTGGCATCTCGTTAGAAGACCTGCCCAGATCGTTCGAACGAGCTCGTTCGAACGAGCTTCTAACGAGGTGACAGTTTGCCTTCTAATGAGTGGGATGTTCGTTCGATGCCTTTCGTTCGAACGAGATCTCTTTAGATGCCCACTTCATTCGAACGAACTCTCGTTCGAACGACCTCGTTCGAAGGAGACTTCTAACGAGTTGACAGATTGGCCTTTTTGGCCTGATTTTGATTTCTAATGTCCCATAACCTGGTTTAATTGTAGTGATAACATTCCCTTGATGACTAATTGAGATAGTTGGGATATTTGGGATATATTGAGGAGTAAAACATAGAAGTGTGATTTGAACCAAATGAAAATTGTGGATTAGGACGTGAGTGACTAATTACGATGTGAGAATAATTGACGATTTAAATGTTAGTATTAACTGGGGATATGTGAATTGCATAACATTATATGTGGGTATAAGAATGAGAAGTATACCACTAATAAATTATGGTAATTACTAGGATGTGTGCATGATTAGTATATGTATATGATTTTATGTTTTTGACATACCTACCATACTAGCTATCACGGGAGGTTTACGTTCGCTTAGGACCATCTAATCTTTGTGTTTCCCGGATTTAGATTGGTACCTCAAGGACATAGGTCAGAGAAGGACTTATTGGGAAGTTAATAAGAATGCTGATTGTGGGAGCGTAGGTATGTGCGTAACCCATGTGATGTGACTGTGTCCGCCTCCATTGTTTGTGATTGTTGTTATCTGAGAACGATTCCTGAGAGATTCGGAATGTGTAATCCTTATGTACGTGATGTATCGGGATGGATAGCAGAGTATGTGTGCACCGCAGCTTAGTCTTGGGTGCTTGTATTGTATATTCATGACGTGAATAATATACGCTTAAATCATGAGAACTTTCATTTTAGTATTGTGAGTATAATTATAGTAACGCTTTGAGAAAATAAAAAGGGATAACCTGTTGTGAATTGTATTACTAATAATTGAGAATCCGAGTTTAAGTAAAACCTTTATTTAATTGATAACGTTAGAATGTATAATGGGAATCGAGTAGAAAGGGGTAGAACTTATGACGGTTTAGTTAGATATGAATGTCACTTAGATGGGTACGGTACGTTAGGAGTGCACAATTAGTCGAGAGGTGAGAATTTCATGTGAGTGCACGTCTTAACATGTATTTTGCATTCATTGTTTTAATGTTATTAAAGCACTTGCTGTTTTTAAAATACTCTCCACTTTCGGGCTCTGACCCGTTTGCTTTCAAATCTATTTTTGTAAAAACCTTTTAGGTGCCCAGCCACAAGGACACCATGCATCGGAAATTCTATTCAAGTGATGAGCTGTAGCAGTTTTGGAAGTTACAGGGCCTTGACAGTAGACGCCTCCTTTCTTGTCTTGACTCCATATTCAGTTTTATCATTTGTAGGGCATGTCGCCCATTTCCTTTAGAGACGTTTTATATTTCTGTTATTCAGACTTTGGTTTGTAATTAATTCAGGATGCAGACTTGTTTTATTTATTTCCATATTGGGATTGTCGTGAGGAGTATTTCCTCCAGACTCGTTATTATTTGTTGGTTACTTTAGTGAGACTTTATTGTGAATGGTTACGTTATTCTTTCATAATTCATTTATTGCATGTTAATCAGATTTAATTTAAAATTTGACATCTTACTTTTTAAATACTAGGTGGTTAGTAATCATTAAAATGTTTTCGACAGTGATGCTATTAACTTATCCAACTTGGCATTTTGTATTAATTTAATAAAGGAGTAGTTACCCGGTATTTAATTAATCGGGGTGTCACAGGATATTGTTTTAGCAAACCCCTATAAAGGAGCGGACGCTGCCTAAGTGAACCTCTGATAAGTCTCACTATCTTACCCACCTCACTTAAAGACTCGAATACCGCCTTGGAAAATTTTCAACCAAAGACTCAGAATCCTCTAAGAAAAACATACCCGAAGCTTTATACTTCCCTAATCAATCTCACAAAAGTACTCAAGCAAACCTCTCACCAAAACTTAGAATCCACTAAGAAATCCCAATCATGGCCTCAGACCCATGGTAACACTCTAACTGAGATATTATACACAAAACCTCAGAGCCCTCTGAGCATCCCACGATAGCCTCGGGACTCACCAAGGCTAATAAAGTTAAAGCCTCATCCATGAAAAACCAAAATAGTCATCTTCTCTAATTCAATCCCCTGTGTGATCTAAAATTAGAACTCATGTTGTTTAAACCAATTCAGTCCCCTACGCGACCTAAAATAGGAAACCATATGCTTCAAAAAAAATTGGTACCTGAAGTCACCTAAAATAAAAAGGCCTACGTTACAAACCAAATAAGTCCTCTACGCGACCAAAAATAATAAAACATGTGCTTTAAACCGATTTAGCCCCTTGCGCGACATATAATAGGAAGCCATGTGCATCAACCAATACGGTCCTCTATGTGACCTAAAATAGGAAGCCATGTGCTTCAACAAATCCAATCCCCTACGTGGACTAAAAAGGGAATCCATGTACATATAATAAATTTGGTCCCATACATGACCTAAAATAGTTTGCTCTGTGATTTAAATCCATTGTTCTCCTTACGCGACCTAAAACTGAATCCATGTGCTTCAAAACACAAATCCCGCTAGGCGACGTAAAATAAGAAGCTTTGCACTTCAAACCCATCGGGTCCCCTATACGACCTAAAATAGAAAAGGGGTTGGAATATTCTAATTCATTGCTAAGACCAAAGTCAAAAATCGGGATACCCTTCACCACCAGATTTTTCTCCCTCTTAGTGTTTTAATCATTGTACATTTTCACTTAAGCTACCTATCCTCAGTTCCAACTAAGTAATAAGGATATTCGGTCATGATATGATGATGAACTACAATAGACACCCTCGAAACATCGTGTTTCTTCAATTCGTCCCCTATGAGATTTAAAATAGTAAGGGGTTGGAATATTCTGAATATTTGCTAAGCTAAAATTCAAAAATCAGTCACTATACCATATATCGATGATGGTAAAGGACCTAAACCTAGACCATGGCCACAGGTCATGCACCTATGTCGTGAACTTTTTTGTTGTGACCAACAAAAGTGGTCATGTACTTCATTTGTGACCCTAAATGAGGGTCACGATCTCTCCCGTGGAATAATATTGACTCCATGGTCATCGACCTAGGTTGTGACCATATGTGTGATGATGTTAAAATTAGGTCACGATCCAAATTCGTGACCCCATAGTCATGGACATGGATCGTGACCATGGTTGGGAAAATGTTCAAATTGGGTCACGGCCAAAATACGTGGCCCCCATTTTTTTTAATAACAAATAAATAAATGGTCACGGTCTTGGACGGTGACCATCTATTTATTTTTTTTTATTTTCAATATGCGGTTGCGAATTTGGACCAAGACCTTATCTATTTAAAAAATAAAATTTATTTTTGAGCTGCCTACTAAAAAACCTTGTATTTAGAAACCAATTCACATAGAATTAAGCAATATTGTAACTGTGGGGTTGACAATTCAAATCAAACCATTGTGCCATCCAAGTTAATTCATAAATCATACCAAATATTCATAAATCATACTAAACTTTTATAATTCAAACTAAACATTCATAAATCAAACTAAACATTAATAAATCAAACAAAAGCGCCAATATCATAATAGGATACAAATAAGATTGTCAAGGGATAATATCATACGAGTTGAGGGGGTCCCGTGACTACGGTAGGTTCCCTAGAGTTATATTGGTCCCGTGTGAAGTGTATGTGCCTCTTATGGGACGTTTGGGGTTGTTTTGGGTTTTCTCTCGCTAGAAGAATCTTTTTAAGCCTAAGTATGTGCCTCTTATGGGACGTTTGGGGGTTGTTTTGGGTTTTCTCTCGCTAGAGGAATCTTTTTAAGCCTAAGTATAGATATTTGTAAATTTTCATCAAATTCTCAAATTAGGAGTCATGTGAATATGTGGTGAGTTCCTACAAGTTACATTGGTCCCATGCAAAGTGTTCGTTCCTTCTTCGAAACCGATTTGGATTTTTGGCGTCTAGCGACAGATTTTTAAACCCAAGTCTAAATTTTTGTAAATTTTCATAATATTCTCAAATTGGGAGTACCATGACTATCCGATCAGTTACTAAATGTTACAATGGTCCCGTGCCAGGTGTTCGTGCATCTTATTAGGCCGTTTCAGGGATGTTTTGGGTTTTTGCCCTCTAGCGACATGTTTTTAAGCCCAAGTCTAGTTTATTTCAAATTTTCATAATATTCTCTAAATCGGAGTCCCGTGACTATGCGGTGAGTTCCTACAAGGTACAATTATTTCGTGCCATCCTAGTTAATTCATAAATCATACTAAACATCTATAATTAAAACTAAACATTCATAAATCAAAATAAACATTCAAAAATCAAACTAAATCGCTAATATCATAATATTATTCAATTTGGATACAAATAGGATTGCCAAGGGTAGAGTAATAATTTAATACTCAATCTTCTTCTAAATCAACTAAAAGATCCTTCAAGTTGGGGTGGTCATCAAGATCAAACTAGAATTATTTAAGATCCCTTAATGCGTCTGCTTGATTAGTCATACCTTTTGGAGCATGCACAACAATATACCAATTGAAATCTTTTATGCACTTTGAGTACAATACCTTCTTTATTCTAAAAGGCACAAATAAAAGGCACGTCGACTATATGATCTTTAATCTTCATCTTTAATAAATCTGCCATAATAAGGTTTAAGTCAAGATAAACTTTACAAGCATTCGTAGTGTCCCCTACCATCACCTAGTTATAATAGAATACATTTTTGGTGAAATCTGAATAATCAAGTTCCAAGATTTATTATACAACACAATGATAGGTTAGCACTGTATCTTTTGGATTTTTATCGCTCTTTTTAACGAGAGAGGTAGTTAAGTCAAAACCTGAATTTCCGATGTGTTGCATTAAAATCTTTTCCTCACATGGATATGAAGCGAAATCAAAACCATTAGTGCGAAATATCTTAAACTCTTTCGCACGAAATATGGGACCTTTTGCTAGGCGTGCAACCCTTGATGAGACATCATCTCTTTTTAGAAGCTGCATTTATTAAGGAATTTGTATTAGGGCATATTTTTACAACATGCGAATAAATAAATCCATGCATAAGAGGTGGAAATCAACTTTTTTTATATCCATGCCCTAAAATCTTTCGTTGTGCAATTTTTCCCCTAATTTTGGGCAATTTCATTCTCGTATTTCCTAAAGGTAAATTGTAGAATTTAGATCATAATATACAAAATACATATAATCAAACAAGAATAATTTAGTTAATTATGTAGATACCTATGAAGAACACTCTATAATTGACTCACTTGAGTCTGCACTATATAGAAGCCTCAACTAGTTTAGAAATATTAACAAAATTGAGTCACCCCTTCAAGTGTGTAATAGTCTCTTTATATGGTACATCAACATCAGCAAAGATCATTCATAAAGGTAGTATTCCAACACACTCACAACACATAGTATTGCATTAATTGGTGTGTATTAATTGGAATTAAAATGAATTTTCTATAATTTTTGGGAATTTTGAAACCATTAAAATCTATTTTTTAAATAATTAAAATAGGGTTTAAATTATTTTAGGGTTGAAATTAGTACTTTAAAGGTTCCTAAAAGTTTTCTTGGGTAGAAACCAAACTGGCACAAACATATGTGGGAGCAAATGGGAATTTTAATAAATCTAAAACACGCATTTTTTAACCGTCCTTATAACTCCACGTGTTTCGTAGTTATTGTACCATTCTATGTTTGTTTACTCTCACATTTCAGAGCGTCATTTATAGCCCTTGGATCAAATATAATCAATGACCTGCATTTTTTTTTAGTTAATCCTTGTGCATCACTTTTTATCCAATCCGACTGAGTTATTGTGCTGTCATTTTATAAACCTTAGATTTAAATTATAAATTTTGCAATGATCTTAGCCATCCAAATCATTCGATCTTATAATTCCATACTTAGTATAAATAGTTCCTTAGGGTGTCCATTTGAGAACTTTTGTAGAGGTCGTCATTTTTAAGAGAAAAAGAGAGAAGAGAAAAAAGGTTTTTTGTATAGAAATTTTGCGAAAATATCTCTTTCAAATGAGAGATTAGTTTTTTATATTCCTCGCTATTTTAATCTCTCCATCAATAGCCTCACAATTTTTTTATCTCATTTCTTTTTTAAGAAATTTTTAGATCTAAAACAAGTGATACAGTTCACCTTTAGATTCTAGGCTATTTTGATTTCTTACGCTTGTTTGATTAAGTTTCGAAGGATTTAAAAACATTTTTAAATCCAACCTATCTTGTTTTTACAAACTAAAATAGAGACTTCTATGCTTGAGATCTGGAAAAAAAATCATATTAAAAAATTGTGTTTATAAATAATTTTTGAGGATCTCTGTTTTAACGGTCCAAAAGGACAAAAGATCTTGAAATATTTTACACGAAAAGAACAAGTCTAAATTCAGAAGTGTAAAATTATATCTCATTTGTTAGATCATTTTTTAATTCATAGGATTTGTCTGTATTAAGTGTGTGTGAGTATATTCATAGCAGTTAGGCACATCACTCACTGCACAATGACCCACAAACAATAAAGTGTGTTGTAGGTTGAGAGATTTTGACTGCTGAGTCGACATCGAGTAAACGATAAAGTAAGCAAGGCTTGTAAACAAAGAAAGGACGAACTAGTCGCTTAAATAAGTCAGAAGACAATACCGAATAAGGAGTGGATTCCCGCTTAGATATAACTCTAGACTTAGAATAGGATTTTTTGTATGATGTGTTGTACATGCTTTAAGCCTGTTTCTATTTATAGTTGATTTTTTTTATGGCGTAGAGGTCACCGTGGATGTTTCCCTAATTGGGTGGGGTTTTACCACATTAATTTTTTTTTTATCTCTTGTGTGTGCATTTTGATTCGTTATTTCTACATTCTGCAAATAAGACTTAGGTTTAACTTAAAACCTATTTCCAGGAGACTAAAATATTTTTTTCCAAACTGTTTTACACATCCTGTGTTTTTATAAAGATTTTTGAAATAGTTTCCTCAAAAATAAATTTCGAAACTTATTAAACTATTTTAACTCTTGTTAAAATAACACAGTGAGCGATTTTCAATTGGTATCAAAACTTTATACTTTTCAAACTTTTTGATCATGTACTTAGAAACTGTAATAAAATCTCTTTATGGATGAAAAGTTTGAGCGTGTTGGAAATTTGTCCAGACCTCCCCTCTTTGATGGGAAGAATTTTCCTTGTTGGAAAGTAAGGACGAATTATTTCATCTAAGGGACATTAGGCTATGATGTTTGCGAAGCTATTGAAAATGGATATACACATCCAACTAAGCCTGTTACAGAGGGTAGTGTTATAAGGGTTAAAAAACTCCTCATTGAGTTTACTAAGGAAGAAAAACTTGCCCCCTTAAGTAATAATAAAGGGGAAAATGATATATTCATGTCTGTTAATGATCACACATATCTATTTGAACTACATCTAAGGAAGCCTGGAACACGTTAGTCACTACTCATGAAGGTGATGATTGTGTTAAGGAAGCCAAAAATTAGATGTTAATACAACATTATAACACCCTACTTATGAATGAGACTTAAACATTTGACATCAGATAGCCCTAAGTCAAAACAATTCAAGAAAATTTTAAAGTTTAGAAACATTGCTTCTTCTAAATAAGGGAAAGTTGGATATCAAAATAACTTTCATAACAGGCCTCATACCAGGAACAATGACAATCAGAATAGTGATAACAAAGCCAGACCTGGAAAAGACCTTAAAATACTCAATGTTATAAATGGGGTAAAAGGGACATATAACTTCAAATTGTAGGGTTAATATGATTGATACTGATAAAGCTAATATTAGTAAGACTTTGGATGACTATAGTGACTCTGAAGGAGATGAACCTGAATCTTCCAACTCTTTTGATCCTTGAATGGATTTTTTTTGAAAAAATTGTTTATTCGGATGATATATCGATGAACAATTCTAAATCTGATGCTATCATACCTAGTACTATTATGTCTGATGATGTTTTTTCTACTTCTATTTTATCTACTCTTTGCTTAGATAATACACATAATGTAGATGTTGCTAGTAATAGTTCTTTGACGATGTGATGAGTCAAAGTGTTCGTACTGATGAAGAATTGAATGGGTGTGTGAGTTTGACAAATACAGCGTTAGAGGACAACTCATACATGACAGATAATGAGTATTATAATGATGATCTCACTGACATTCACACACTATGCCCTAAGACTCTTAGGAAGAGTGCTAAACTAGGAAATACAGTCATGGACTTAACTAAAAAAGGTAGAATATTTAAGCCTATTGGTGAATAGAACGCATAGGACTGTGTAAATCAGTGTCTGCTCTATAAAATGACAAAAAAATCTTTTGTAGAAAAAATGAAAGAACTTTATGAATCAAATGAGGTTTTGGAAAAGAAATATAAGGCATCCTTGATTAAATTGGAAGAATATAAACAAAAAGTTTCAACTATCTTCAAAAAAAATTATATGTTTGAAAATAATTCTAAATGTTTGGAAGACTGTGTTGCATCAAGAAAAATCAATTCTGAAGATAAAACTAGTTTTTGTTTTGATCAGAAAACTAAGGCAAAAACTAAAACTGTTCAAAATGTGCAATTTTTTTCTTCTGGAAAAAGACCAGAGGACCTATGTCCTGATTTTCAAACCTTAAAGAAAGATTTTGAAAATAAGAAAAAGGGACCAAAGAAGCACTTGGAAAATCATCCTAAGCGGCTAAGTATATTTGACCCCCTGTTAGGCAATGTGATCCCAAATTTAAATTTTTTGCAGTTAAACCTAAGGTCAATGTCCACCAAATGGGCAAACCTCTTTTTAAAGGTTTTCAAAATGTGAAAAATCATCGTGCCACCAATACTATTCTTATTTCGATGTTTATTGACACTGTCTTGCTGAGTGTTTTCAAAAATGATTGTATAAGCCTGCCTATAATTCACCTGCTTACAAAAACTTTAACTATTTTAGGCATAGCTTGAATAATTATGTAATTCCTAAACAACCCAATAAAAACTCTTACTATAAAGGTAGGAAGAAAAGATCTCGTGCTAAGAAGAAATCTAAGAGAAATAGTCCTAGATCTGTTTCTAAACCAAAAGCACATAAACATTTTAAAACTAGAGATATTTGGATTATAAAGGACGGTCTAATACCCCACATAAAGTGCAATATTATGGTTAGCTCTTTAAAAGACGAGAGAACTGCATTTGGTTGGTACATAGACTTTGGATGCTCCAAGCATATGATACTAAATTATTCGACAACACTAAATTCTTAAGAGGGAATGTTTTGTTTGAAGACGGAGTATCAGCTCAGATCATAGGCAAAGGAACACTCCAATAATAGGGACTCTGTATTTTCAAAGATGTCCTAATAGTAAAATGTCTTAAAGCTAATTTATTGAGTGTATATTAATTTTGTGACTACAACCACACTATCACATTCTCAAAAACCAATTGCAAGATTTAAAATGAGAAAGTTGCTTGTATCCTTTTAGTTCACAGTACCCCGAATAATTGTTACAGTAAATCTGGGTAATGAGACTTGTAAGATAGCAAAACTTGATGAAAGTGAAATCTAGCATAATCATTGAGCCACATTAATTACGATAATCTTGACAAATTGAGCTATCAGAATATATTTAGAGGGTTACTAAAAATAAAAATGATTTTAAATGTTGTTTGTGGTCGTGTCGGGAAGGAAAAATGATTAAATCTGCACAAAAAAAAGTTAAAGAAATTTTAACATCTAAACCTCTAGAGCTAATCCATATGGAACTTATGGGTCGTTCGCGAATTGTGAGCCTTGGTGGTACCAGTTACATTTTTGCCGTTGTGGATGACTTTACTCGGTTCACTTGGGTAGCATTTTTAAAACAAAAATCTGATCCATTTCAAGAAGTTTTGAAAATCCTTTAAGAATCGAGAATGAAAAAATACCCAAGTTAATCGAATAAATAGAGATAGAGGAGGTGAATTTAAAGACTCGGGTGTAATAGAGTATTGTAGTGGTAATGGTTATCAGCATGAGTTTAGTGATCCTGAAGGACCTCAACATAATTATTTTTTTTAGCGTAATAATTGGAAAATCCAGGAAATGGCCATTGTAATGATACTTGTTGAGAACTTGCCAAAATACCTTTGGGTTGAGGCAGTTCAAACAGCGTGTCACATCATCAACTGAGTCTATCTTCAGAAAAACACCAAACGAACCTCCTATAAATTTGGTATCGTAAAAAGTCCAATCTGAAATATTTTCAAACTTTTGGGAGTACTTGCTATGTTTACAAAGACAGAGAACACTTGTCTAAGTTTGAAATCCGTGGCGACAAAACCATATTTTTTGGTTACTCCCCAAACAGTATGGCCTATCGCATTTATATTTGCATACCAATGTAATCATGGAATCGATTAACGTGATAGTGAGTGACACTAATGTCGAGATTAAAGATCAAGGATAAATTATCGTGGAGGAGTCTGAAAAGAATTTTACATAAGAATATCCATAGATGGTTGAGCCTTTACCGAATGAGACCCTGAAGTACCTAATTGCTTTTCTAAAGATCATTTCATTGATAATGTTGTTGGTAACCCTAATAATCCAGTGCGTATATGATCATTACGTAATGTGACCCATTGCGTGCTTTGTTTCCCAAGTAGAACCAAAGAATGTAAATGAGGCACTCACTGACCCCTTTTGGATTGGAGATATGTAAGATGACCTAGTTTAGTTTAAGAGTCATGACGTGTCAAATGTCGTTCCTAGGCTAGAAAATAAACGAGTTATTGGCACTCGTTGGATCTTTAAAAATAAAATCGACAAATCAGGGAGGATAGTTATAAATAAAGCGAGGTTAGTTGCCCAGGGCTATCATCAAGTTGAAGGAAAAGATTTGGAGGATACCTTTGCCCCGATCACTCGCCTCGACTCTGTTCGCTTACTCTTGGCCATAGCATGTCACTTACAATTCAACCTTTAACAAATGGATGTCAAATTCACCTCTTTAAATGGCATTTGGACGGAGGAGATCTATGTTGAACAGCCAAAAGGGTTTATCAATCCTCATTACCCAAACCATGTCTTTAAGTTGAAAAAGGCATTATACAATTTAAAGCAATACCCTCGGGCCTGGTACGAATGCCTATCAAAATTTTTAATCAATAAAGGTTTTCGACGAGGTCGAAATGACAAGACATTATTTGTCAAATATTTTAATAAACATGTCTTAATTGCCCAAGTATATGTTGACGACATTATATTCGGATGTACTTCTCCGGCCGAAGTTAAAGAGTTTTCAAAAATAATGCACCGGGAATTCCAAATGTCTCTTATAGGGGAGCTTCAATAATTTTTAGCTCTTCAAGTTAAACAAAAAGATGATGGGTTGTTTATATCATAGTCCAAATACGTAATGGAATTAGTTCAAAAATTCGGTTTAGATAATGCTAAAGTTTATAGGACTCCCATGAGTACCTTTACGAAACTATCTAAAGATAAGAATGGTAAACTCGTTCATCCTACGCTATATAGAAGTACGATAGGCAGTTTATTGTATCTAACATCTTCTTGATCTGATATTATGTACACTACTTGTTTTTGCGCTCATTACCAAAAGTGCACCTAAGGAAAGTCACCTTATCTATGTTAAACGTATAATAAAATATGTTAAGGGAATGAGCACATGGTACACAAAAGACACCACAAGTATAATTATTGGGTACACCGATACTGACAGGGCCAGTTACTTAGATGAAAGTAAAAGCACTTTCGGTGCTTGTTATTACATAGGTAATAACGAAGTAGGGTGGAGTAGTAAAAAAATTGAATTGCGTATCACTTTCCACAGCCGAATCAGAATACATAGTGGAAGGAAGTTGTTGCGACCAGTTATTATGGATAAAGCAAATGCTTAGCAACTATGACATTAATGAAGAAAAATTGAATTTATATTGCGATAACAAAAGCGCGATCATTATCTCTAACAACCCTGTTCAACATTCGCGTACTAAACATATTTAAATTAGACATAATTTTATACGTGAACCTGTTGAGTATAAAGAATTAAAGATTAACTATTTACCCACTGAACATCAATTAGCTGACTTGTTCACCAAAACTTTGGATAACTTACATTTTGAATCTGTAAATAAATTCATTGGTATGATTATGCTTGATTAGATATCTATCGCCTATTATATCCTCCGGTTACTATCATGCTTAAAATTGGCCTTTGAGGATATATGGAACCGTCATTTGATAAATGACAAAAGATTCCTCATATCTCTATTTTATTTAAGAGACTCCTAAGGTGACCCATTATTTGATTTAGGTTGATCGAATGATGTTTACCTTGATTGTTATATTTATTTTATGCGTTTCACCCTTTATCCAATTGTGACAAAATGGGGGAGAGATATTTGAGTACATCGAGATAGTTATTGTAAAACTTGACTAATTCTTGATCTTTTTCAGTAGTTTTGTATTTTTTTTCAAGAATCATCGCCAACAGATCTGCTTAGGGGTATTGTTATATTCATAGTTGAGTTATGTACTTTTTGACTTCTAGAAAATGGGGAAGTTAGAATTTTCATATAGGAATAAGTTTTTCGTATTTATTATCCCTACGAGTCCTAGATGACTCAAAGGATATTTTGTCCCTCATTTACAAAGGGGGAGATTGAATCACACTATATAGTTGAATTACTTGAGTCTGCACAATATAAGATCCTCAACTAGTTTGGAAAGATTCAAAAAATTGAGTCCCTTCTTCAAGTGCATCATACTCTCTTTACGTGGTATATCAACATTAGTAAAGATCAGAAATAAAGGTAGTATTCCAACACACTAACAACACATAGGATTGCATTTCATATCATAATTGATTTGAGTGTGTTAATTGGAATTAAAATGAATTTTCTATCATTTTTGGGCGTTTTGTGACCTTTAATTATGGGATTAATAAAATTAAATTGGGATAAATTAATTTAATATTAATTTCAATTTCAATTTGAATATTTACTAGCGTGGCGAGAGTTAGTAATTATTGCTAAGAATTATGTTGAATATTACTAAATGAGTGAGGTAATATATGAGATTGAATTTTTATTAAATTGTCGCGAGTGAATAATATGACAGATATGGAAATTAAGCTGGGACGCGCGTGTCAATCGCGTTGGGACTAAATTAATGGGATAAAAGGAGTAAAATAATTCTAAGTCACCTGTATGGTCATTTGGAGTGCGACAATGCGTCCGTAAGGGTCGAGATAGTCAGAAAAGTATACCCGGGGGTTTATTTTGGGTCTCGGGACATTTTTAGGCCTAACCGGCGACTCGGGAGGGCATTTTGGTAATTTCCAAGTTTAGGGCTTAATTAAAGACGAAAATCATAAGGCTATATCTGTTATTAGAGGCCATCTTCTAGGGTTTGAACAAACACAACTCACAGAAGCCATTAGAGGAGAGAAGTCAGGAGCGTTCCCAAGGCTAGAATTATCCTAGTTGCACCGTTCTCATCACAAACACCGCCAGAATGTAGATCGGAGGAAGAGGAACTCAGCCACACCATCAAATCCCAGGAATTCTGACCTTCATTCTTTAGGCAAGTATCTAACTTGTTGTTCTTTAGTTGATAATACATCCATACTAGTGTATGAGTTAATTAATTTATGTCTTCATGAAAATATAATGTTATTGGGAGATTATTATTGTAATTTGGAGTAGAAACCATGCTAGGATGAATATCTTGTTATATGTAGAATATTATCCATGAAATTTGACACCCAGTAGAGATAAAAATCTGGAAATTAAATGAATTCTTGAGAAAATTTGATAAACTAGAGTTAAGTGATAAATTCTTGCATTAACCCATTTGATGACGATTCTTAAGGAATTAATGAATGTTTTACGTTAGAAATCTTCCATATTATTTTATATAACGTTCATGATGTTTGGTTGGGAGTTTGGGACATGTTAATGGAGGTTTGAGGATTTAAATTGGATCAAACTCGTATGTTAGGAATTGCAGAAACTGGGCTATTAGTTGCTTGATCGACTTGATCAATCGATTGACCCCTTTTCATCGATCTATCGACTCCTCCTGGAAATGGAAACCTTTTCTCATTTTAAATGTTAATCCAATACCAATGTATAGGGACCTTTGGAAATAATTTAAATATCATAATGGGACTTGAGAAGGACTAGTAGGGTCCGGGTTAGACTACTTTATATGAGATTTAAACTATGGGTTTTGGGGTATAAAATGGAGTGGAAATTGTGCGTACGTTAAATTAGGTCTTGTGGAAATTAAGAGTGACTTATACCAGTAGGGTAGAGAGTGTACACCTACTGATATTATACTTATCAAGATGAAACACTTCGAGAGACTATAAGCACTTAAGAACCTGCGATAATTGAGAAAATAAAATAATGAGTTAATTACGTAAAATTTGGGCGCTACGTGCCACGTATGGTTAGAATATGTTATGGGTCATGGGCAACCTATCTGAATAATGTAAATATATATGAGTGTATGAATATATATAATATGCGAACATTTGTGTTTAATCATACGAACACTAGTTGCTATCACGGAGGTTTTGGCGCCGGGACAGTCTTATCTCGATGTGACCCGTATGAGGGATATTGACTTGTACCCTAGAATATAGGGTCCTAGATGTTGGCTTTCTGAGAATGGTTGTCAGACCGTCCTAAGAGATATGAGGGTATGTGCTGACCTCTTAGTGACTGGGAACTATGCTTCGCCTCCAATATGTGTATTTTTTGTTAATACAGTTTGAGAGTGATTCCGGACTAGCATTTCCCTTTGTACGAGAGATACGGGGACTTGATGGCAATGTATGCCAGCACTATAGACCTATGTGGGGTTCCGTATTAGCATATATATTATGAGTGACAAATATGTGTATCGGTGATTAATCTAATATGCTTGTAAGTAGATAAAATGGAATAATTATTATTAAATGAATTAGGTGGTCGAGAACTTAAATCTGTATTCAAATTAACATAACTGGCTTACTATATTCATAAGAAAAGGCTATAAGATATAAACTATAGTTATGCGATTACTTTAAACAGAAATTGGTAAAAGGAAATCGGGGTAAACTAGTGAGTCGGGTTAGCTTTATTTAGATTAGTTTTGTAGTACATTAGGCGTGCACACTAGTTGAGGGGTGAGAAATTTGAAGTACTAACATGTATGTAATATCAACTGGTAAGCATTGTATGTACTTGCTAAACTATTTTAAAGTTGTTTTACACTCGGGCTCTGACCCATTTCGTGCCATCTCTTCTTTCTCTTGTGTATATATATATATTACAGGTGCCCAGCCACAGAGGCGTCAGGCTTAGATCTTTAGATCGTTGACGTGCTGCAAGTGGTGTGGGAGTTGCAGGTCTTTGTCGTAGATGACTTCATCCTTGTCTTCTCAGTCTTCTATTTATTCATTATTAGATAGGGCATGTCTCTCCCATTTTCACATTTCATTTAGTTCAGAGAGAGACATATACTCTTTATTATTTCAGTATTCAGATATTGTTGGGATTGTTTTATTTATTTCCTTGTCCTTCGATTTGGGATATATTATTTGGATTAGTTAATATAGTTTGGTTATTTCATTTGGAGGATTTGGTTTTTAATATTATTATATGTGTTCGTAAAAATGGTTTCATATATTAAATAATAACAATAGGACTTAATTTATGAAATTAAATGTTTTGACACTTAGTTTAATTATTTATTAGGTGATCAATTAAGAAAATTGTTTTACGACAATGATGCTAAGAATGAACCAACCAGAAACTTTGATTTAATTTAATCAATGACTGGTCACCCGGTATTTAATTAGGCGGGGTGTCACGGTGGTATCAGAGCATCAGGTTCTATTGTCCTTAGGATCTTTTCGACTTTTTACATTTCAGCGTAGCGTTCTTTGATGTAGAGCCCTATTATTAGGATGTTGTATTCCTCTGCATATTAAGACTTACGTACTCCTGCCAGGAAATATAAGTGATATGATTCTTATTCGAGCTCGGCGGCCATTGATGACTAGCGAGGGTCGTTAGAAGAACAGCAGGAGGTGGACTCAGCCAAAGATATAGAGTGGTTTGGGGAAAATGGTGATTGAGATAGAACTCACCAAAAATTTTGTTCAGGCTGAGGAGAATAAAGGCGTCGCTCGGGAGTTGTAGTTTCCCAAGCACAGTTATAGATGACGTTTGTGCAATTCTAAACTCACTCAGTGCTATTAGTGAATGGTGAGGGAGCCGGGAGAATTTTGTGAAGGAATAAATCCAAGGCCATTATGTAGGGTGAAGTATAGTAACACCCAGAACTTGAAAATTTTGGACGAAATGTTGTTCATAGGGACATTCTAAAGGGATGACAGTAAGACCTTATATGAAGAAGTGTGTGTGAAGCTAAATGAGAAATTTGGGTATGGTTTGATCGTGAAATCGTCCATTTGATTGGGTTATGAAGGGAATTTCAAAACATATTTCTTACGGGCAAGAAAGAAAGCCTAACGCGATATAGCAGTCAACTTGCCTAATAAACTCCTTACCCAGCGACTAATTACTCATTTTTAGTGGAATTTTTACTTTTGTAGGGTAGAGGTCACTGCGGATGTTTGCCCAATTGGATGGGGTTTTACCACGTTAAAATTTCTTGTGTACAGTTCCTTTTCTTCTCATCCCTTTCTTGATGATGTGTTGGTTTATTTTTCTTAAAGCTTTGTTTTTTAAAACTGGTAAACCTATAACTGAAATTACTCGTTCATAACTGTTTTACACATCTTGTGATTAAAATTTATTTTAAGAAAAGAGTTTCTTCAACAAACTGTTCTGAGCCATTTAGATAGTTTATTCTTGTATTAAACGACTTAAGTGGTACTTTTTCAATTGGTATTAGAGCTTTTGTTTCTTAAAAATTCTTTAGATCTTTTCTTTTTGAAATTGTTTTCTCAAAACAAATTATGGACGAGAAATTTAAGAGATTGGGTAACCTGTCCAGGCTCCCTATCTTTGATGGAACCAACTTTCCTTACTGGAAGGTAGGGATGGTTGCATTCATCCAAGGGACATTGGGAGATGATGTCTCGAAAGCTATTGAAAATGGTTACACTTTTCCTACTAAACCAGCCACTGAAGGAAATACTGTGAGGATTATAAAGTTACTAAGTGAATTCACTACATAAGAGAAATAGGTTTCACTTAATAACAATAAAGGAAAAAATGCCATATTCGTGTCTATCAATGAACACGAACTTAAGAGGATATCATTCTGCTCTACCTCTAAAGAAGCATGGGACACCCTAAGTACTGCACATGAGGGTGATACCAGAGTTAAAGCTACTAAAACTCATATGTTAATCCAGTAGTATAACTCCTTGATCATGACTGAGACTGAGTCATTTGATAACATCTATATTAGAATGACAGACATTGTGACCAAATTACATGCTAATGGGATTGTTTATGATAGAAAGGAAATTGTATCTAAAATTCTAAGATCACTTTCACAAAAATTTGATAATAAGAGATGTGTAATTGAGGAGATGGATGATCAAAATCTTACACCTGAACTCCTCAATAGCAAATTGAGAACTGTGGAAATGGAATTAGAATTTAAGAAACAATTATCCCAGTCCCAAAAGAGACAGTCTACCTCTAATCTTGTCTTTTAGTCTAAGTTGACCACACCTGAATTTAGCATACCTAACATTGACTTAGACTCTGATGAGGACCGTAATCTAAATACTTTGGATAATCAGATTGCCTTAATATCTAAATAGTTTTAAAAAATTGTGAGCTTTTAAAATAATATATCAAAAAGACAAGGCAAACCTACTTATCCCAATCAATCTAATAACAGGCCTCATGAGAGAAGACAAGACAAATATCAGTCTGATAATCATAAGAGACCTCAGAAAGACCTAAAAATGTTGAATGCTATAAATGTGGAAAGCTAGGACACATAGCTAGTGATTGTTGAGTTAACTTAGAAAAAATTCACAAACATAATAGGGCTCATCTAAGCAAGACTTGGGATGACACAAGTGACTCTGAAAATGATGAACCTGAGTTATCTAACACTTTTTACCCTTGCATGTCATTCTTTGCTAAGATAATTTACAATGATGATGAGGAATCTTATCATATCATGACTGATAGTATGCCTACTGGTTTATCTGCTTTGTTGCTTGAGAATGTTGATAATACTTCAAATGCCATGTGTATGATTTAAAAGGAACGTTCTATTGTTGATGTCAATGGGCGTGTGAGTCCTAAAAAGGAACCGCTAGGGGACACTGCACATTACACATTTAGCGACTCCGAAAATGATGAACTTCCTGACATTCACACACTGTACACAAAAACTCTCAATAAAAGCTCTAGGCTTGAAAAAACTATCAAGGATCTTACCCAAAAGATAGATACCTTAAGTCTGATGATCAAATAAAATTCTGAAGAGTATACTACCCAATGTCTAACTCATGAGAATGAAACCAAAAAATTTGAGCAAAAACTGAAAGGGTTGCCTAACTCTAATGAAATTTTGGAAAATAAATACAAAGGATCGTTGTTAGAATTGGAACAAACAAAAGAGAAAACATCCACAGTTTTCAAAAAATTCATAAAATTTGAAAATAATTCCAAGTGTTTTGAAGATTGTGTAGCTGAAAGCAAAACCAATTCTGATGACAGAACTGGAATAGGTTTTCGTCCCAATTCCAAGACATAAACTAAAAACTTTGAAACCATAAAGTTTGTTTCTAGTGGAAAAAAGACCTATTGAAACTTATCCAGATTTTCGAGTTTTAAAAAATGATTTTGATAAAAATCAACAGAAGTTAGACATGGGTGAATCAAGATACTCTAAGCATAATGTTGAACAAAAGACCAAATACATTTTCCCTCCTATTCGACAAGCAAATTCACGTTTCATCCTGTGCCACTTAGGAATAAGACTAGAGCTCAAAACCTAGACAAACCCTTGAATAATACCTTTCCCGGGGTCATGAGTTCAACCTGCCATCTTTACTGCTCCTATTGTGATGTCTATGGACATTCCTTAGATGGTTGTTATTCCAAACGTCTATATAATCTAGTGTATACCTCTCTTGTTTACCAAAAGTTAAACTATTCTATGAGAAGCCAAAATAACTATGTCTTTCCTAGACAACCAGACAAGAACTCTAACTATCGTAATAGAAGGAAAAGAACTAATACTTGTGACACCCCGCTTATTAAAATAAAAGGTGGACATCCCATTACTCCAATAAAATAGGAATCATAAATGATTCATTCTTAGCATCATTATCATACAATAATAGTACGAGACAACCACCAAATATTTTAGAAAATGGATGTCATAAAATTTTGCAAGTTTGATAAAAATAATTGAGACAATCCAATTAGTAACAGAAGATGGATATAAATAAAGCCATATAATAGTTTAATAACAACTCTACAAAACATAACTGAATAAGTTGTTGGTTAATAGACTAATACAAACGGTTACACTAAGTATTAAAGTAGATATAAATAATAACTGGGGCAACACGCCCGAATATACAAACAGATCATAACTAGATTATCCAAAATATTGATGCGTCTAAAATAAAAATCCTAAAACATTCGCAAAATGTTGTTGCTCCTTGACACTAGGAAGGAAAGATCATAGCGGGCGCCCTTGCGATGGAGCACCTGAGCATAAATAAAAACCACGCAAGAAAGAGAAATATAGACGGATCAGGACCCGGTTTGATATGATATACGTGTGAATAAAATTCATAACAGTTATAAATACTAACATCATAAACCGGTTAAGTTCGCTCTTCAATATACGAATCATCCTCACATCTCATCTAAATGCACATCCTAGCGCCATAATAGATCTTTATAAGTTAAACTACCCATCTAATTAAGGGAAATAGCTTAATTACATTTAACATGCTTAAATTTCAAATTCATAAAATATATCTTCACAAGTCCATTGATCATCGAGGTCATATATCATAAAGTTGATTTATAGATTTATTAATTCCTATGAAATGCCATATTCGTCAGAACAATTACCATCATAATATAACGTTTCTAAGACCATCCTTCCGGGAGTCACCCCACTGGATGTGCCCCTAAGTGCTATCATCTTCGATGGCTTCAGCTCCTGTACTCGCGTTGCCAAGATCGGGAGTAGACTATTTGGTCATCACAAATGCATCTCTACATGGATTGGGAGGTGTGCTACAACAGGAACATATGGCCATTGCATATGCGTATCGCAAGCTAAATCCCCATGAGAAGAATTATCCCACGCAAGATTTGGAGCTTACCGCGGAAGTGTTCACTTAAATATATGGAGGCATGACCTCTTAGGTGAGAAATTTTGTCTTTTCATAAACCACAAATCGTTACAATATTTGTTCTCGCAGAAAGATTTAAATATACGGCAACGTCGGTGGTCAGAGTTCGTAAAGGCCTATCAATTTAATTTTCATTGTCACCCAGGAAAGGCAAATATAGTAGCTGATGTGCTGAGTCATAAACCCGTGGGGGAACTAGCGATGGTGTGGAAAGACAGGTGGAAAGAACTTATCCAGGAAGATGTTGTAGCCAGGGCATACATGTCAGTGTTAACCATTACGCGTGCTATTATGATGCGAGTCGTGAAAGAGCAAGGAGGGGATAGAGATTATCAAGACCAGGTAGATCAGTTTTTGACCTAAGAAGTGGAGTCCTACTCTATTAGTTATGAGGGCGGGTTACGTTTCCACAGAATACTTATAGTCCCGGATGAGGGAGACTTGAGACGTGCTGTCATGACAGTATCCCATGTTTTAAGATTTGTAGTACACTAGGGGGAGACAAAATGTACCAAGATTTGCACCATCAATATTGGTGGGCGGGAATGAAAAGGGACATTTTCTAAATTTGTTTCCCAATGCGCCACTTGTCAATTGGTGAAGGTGGACCACCAGCAACCGACTGGATTGTTGCAACCGTTAGAAATACTAGTGTGGAAATTGGAGAGTATCTCAATGGATTTTATCACAGGATTACCGATGTCGCAAAGAAGTCATGATTCTATTTGGGTTATCATCGATCGTTTAACCAAATCGGAACACTACCTACCTGTATGGCCGAAGTTTAATACAGCATGTTACGCCTGACTCTTTATTATGGAGATTGTGAAACTCCATGGGGTGCCTATCAATATAGTGTCGGACCGAGATAAGATTTTTGTATCCCATTTTTGGAAAAGTTTCCAAGAAGCGATGGGGACCGAATTGCGATTGAGTACATCATACCATCCATAAACTTAAGGGCAAACGGAGAGAGTCAACCAAATGTTGGAGGATATGCTTCAAATGTGCGTACTTCAATTTAAAGGAGGATGGGAACAATACCTTCCGTTAGTTGAAATGCATACAATAATTTATACCAATTCGCGATAGGTATGGCACCGTATGAGGAATTATATGGCCGACCGCGTCGATCACCTGCTTGTTGGTTGGAAGTAGGAGACAATAAGATAATTGGATAAGAAATGATCCAAAATACCTCTTCAAAGATTGAGCTTAATCGAAACCGCATACGAATTGCACAAGATCGCCAGAAGAGATATGTCGACGCGAATCGGAGGCATGTGGAATTGGAAGTGGGGGATCAAGTTTTAGTAAGGGTATCCCCGATGAAGGTAGTAATGCGATTCAGGAAGAAAGGCAAACTTGCGTCGTGCTATGTAGACCCTTTTCCCATTATTACAAAGATAGGCCCCGTAGCATACCAACTTGCTTTGTCGGAAGGCCTATAACAAATTCATGATGTGTTCCATGTTTCATCCTTAAAGAATTATAAAAGATGCGAGGGAACTCATTGTCACATTTCGTTGTATGATATCGAGTTACAGCCCGATATATCATATGAGGAACAACCGGTTGCCATTCTAGACCATAGAGAGCGTCGACTAAAATCGAAATTGGTGCGTCACAATACCGAGGAATCAACTTGGGAACGAGAGGATGATATTCGAGATAAGTACCCACACCTCTTTATACCAAGTATGCCTAAATTTTGAGGGCAAAATTCCCTTGTAAGGGAGGGGGAGTATATAATACCCCTTATTTATGAGTAATTATTTTTTATTCATTGTCATGTGGGTTAATTATATAAAATAAAGGAAGTTGAAGTAAATATTTCTTTAAGCGATGAAAGAGATGATATTTACTAAGTTTTTGCATATTTACCATTAATCGAATGTAAATAGTGTAACATTATATTTTGTTTTGTCGTTGTGCTTTAAGTGACGGTTATTATTTATATTCCAATCGGGTTAGCATTAAAGAGTTAATATGTCGTTATAACATGAAATAATGAAAGATATCTTGGATGCCATTTTAAAGGGCACGGTTAGTCCGAAAATGGTTGAGATAGTCAAAATAAGTGCCAGGTGTGTTTTTCGGTTCCAGGGGTACTTTTGACTAGTTATAACTTAATTATGATGTTACGAGTCATTTTTAGTGTGTAGTAGCATTTAATGTTGTACTTAATGTATTTTGGATGATTTGGGTATTTTAGTCTTGCAATAGCATTTAAGCTCATTTGTGTTTAACCTAGAAAAATATAGTTAGAGAGAAGAGAGAGCTTGGGAGAAAGAAGAGAAAACAGAGAGAATCGGTGATTTGGGCTTGTAATCGTTGCAATGAGAAGAAGATCCGAGGCCACAATATTGAGGCAAGTTTCTAACTTGCATATATGTATGATTGTGTGTGAATAATTTGTATATATAGTTGTGTTCTTAAGATTGAACCATTTATGGATTTTCAAGATTTTGGTGTTTAAACCCTTAAACATTTGATTTAGATATGATTAGAGTTAGATATATTAATGCGTTGTTATATAGGAATGATTTAGGGAAGTTATTAATTGATGATGTTGGGTTAGATGGATGAAAATAGGTTTTGGGAATTTAGGGTTTATATTAACTCGTAGCCACAACTGGGTTCCTCGACCATGGTGAATCGATTCACTAAAAATGGTGGCTACGGGTCTAAGGAACCGAATCGATTCGAGTTAAGGTGGAATCGATTCGAACTGAGACAGAGGGTTGGTTTTCTCAGCCGAGTCGATTCGCTTTTTTTGGGGATCGATTCGCTTTCAGTGGCGAATCGATTCGGCCCTAGGCGAATGGATTCGAAATCCTGCTGTTTTTGGAAATTTTTCAAACTTGCTTTCTATTCCTTTTCTTTTAGACTTGAGGATTAGGAACCTTCTTATATGTAGTAATAAATAGCATTAGGTCCTTGTATAAGGGGGATTACTTCCCTAGGATAGCAAGGGGGTATTCGGGCTTATTTCGAGGACTATTTAGTAGAACTTATTGTCTTATTTCATCTAGTAAACAAGTCTAGTACTAGGGTAGAGTTGGAGAGTGTTGTTGTGTACTTTTGGGGGCTAGTATTAGGGTAATTATACTTGTAGCTCATATCGTCATGAACATATGGTTTCGTAAATAAGAAACGTACATTTTAAATTGGAATATCTTCTGATTGTGGCATGAATATAGATACCTCTCTAAATGCTATCATAAAGTAAGTTACGCGAATGAGGTAAATCCCCTGGCTAGTGAATGTAGGGAGAATATAGTCCTCGGGCCATAGGACTGGTGGTGATATTATATGATTGTTTTATTCGAAGTGATGTAATTCCAGGTATGGTTATGACTCATTGTCGAAGGTATATGGTCGCTTCCCATGCGTCACGATTTAGGGTGCCCAGGTTGTCTTGGTTATAGCCCCTGAAAGATGATAGCACTTAGGGTCGCATCCAGTGGGGTGACTCCCGAAAGGATGGTCTTAGAACCGTTATATTATGATGGTAATTGTTCTCACAAATATGGAATTTCATAGGAATTAATGAATATATAAATTAACTTTATGGTATGTGACCTCGATGATTAATGTACTTGTGAAGATATATTTTATGAATTTGAAATTTAAGCATGTTAAATGGAATTAAGCTATTTCCCTTAATTAGACGGGTAATTTAACCTGTAAAGATCTAGTATGGTGCTAGGATGTGCATTTAGATGAGAGGTGAAGATGATTCGTATATTGAAGAGCGAACATAACCTGTTTATGATGTTAGTATTCGTAACTGTTATGAATTTTATTCACGCGTATATCATATCAAACTGAGCCCTGACCCGTTTATATTTCTCTTTCTTGTGTGTTTTTTATTTATGCTCAGGTGCTCCGCCGCAAGGGCGCCCGCTATGATCTTTCCTTCCAAGTGTCAAGGAGCTACAGCATTTTTTAGATGTTGTAGGACTTTTGTATTAGACGCATCAATCTTTTGGATAATCTAGTCATGATTTGTCTGTATATTCGGACGTTTTACCCCGGTTATTGTTTATATCTACTGTAATACTTGGTGTAACCATTTGTATTAATCTGTTAACTGACAGCTTATTCAGTAATGTTTTGTAGAGTTGTTATGAAACTATTATATTCCTTTACTTATCTGCACCTTCTGTTACTAATTGGATTTTCTCAATTGTTTTTATCAAACTTGGAAAATTTTATGACATCCATTTTCTAAAATATTTGGTGGTTGTCTCGTACTATTATTATACGACAGTGATGCTAAGAATGGACCATTTATGATTCCTATTTTATTGGAGTAACGGGCTGGCCACCTCTTATTTTAATAAGCGGGGTGTCACAGTACTAAAAGATAATCTACAAGAATGAATCCTTGATTCTATTCTAGACCAATTGCTCCAATTGTTTATAACAACAATAAAATTTCACAAAAATCTTTTAAAGAAAAGGTATAAGCTCACAAGTTTTATCAAATACGAGCTAATAAGCGCAAATTAAAGACTAGAGCAATTTGGGTTAGAAAAGATGATTTATTACCCCAGTTAAAATGCAACATAGTGATGAGTGCTTTTAGAGCTTAACACACTACAACTGGATGGTACTTAGACTTGGGATGTTCCAAACATATGACCGGGGATTATTCCAAACTCTCAAACAAAACTAACTTCTCTGGAGGAAAATTATTGTTTGGAGATGGTGTATCAGCCAGATCATTGGTAAAGGAACACTCCATGAAGAAGGATTACCCATTCTTGAGAATGTTCTCTTCGTAAAAAGACTTAAAGCCAATTTACTAAGTATATCACAGTTATGCGACCCCAATCATGCTGTCACTTTTTCAAAGAACAATTATAAAATTTTAAATGAAAAAGGTGAGTGCATTATTACAGCACTCCGTACTCCAGATAACTGTTACACAGTCAATCTTACAGAGGTCTGTAACATTACCAGAATGGATGACAATGAGATATGGCATAATAGGTTGGGTCACATTAACTATGATAATCTTGGAAAACTATTCTCCCAAGAGATAGTTAGAGGTCTTGCCAAAATCAAAGTAATTTCAAACATTGTTTGTGGTCCATGTCAAACAGGAAAAATTATTAAAGCTCCCCATAAGAAAGTTAACGAAGTTCTATCCACTAAACCTCTAGAATTCATCCATATGAACCTAATGGGTCCTTCTCATACAATTAGTCTTTTTGGAAACAGTTACATCCTTGTTATGGTTGATGACTTCACTCGTTTTACCTGGGTTGCCTTCATAATACATAAATCAGAAACCTTTCAAAAGTTTTTAAAAATCCTAGTTCGTATAGAAAACTTAAAGGACACTCAAGTGGATAGAATTTATACTAATAGAGGAGGAGAATTCGTAGATTCTGGTATAATTGAATATTGTGACTATAATGGTTACAAACATGAATTTAGTGATCCTAAGACACCTCAACAAAATAGAATTATTAAGCGTAAAAGTTGTACTATTCAATAAATGGGCCGTGTGATGATTCATGCTAAAAACCTAACGAAATATTTTTGGGTAGAATCCATTCGTACTGCCCGTCATACAATCAATCGCGTCTACTTAAGGAAGAATATCAAATAAACATCCTATGAGTTTTGGTATGGAAAGAAACCGAACCTAAAATATTTTAGAACCTTTGGTAGTACATGTTATGTCTGTAAGGACAGAGAACATTTCTCTAAATTCGAAACCAGAGATGATAACACCATCTTTTTAGGATATTCTCCAAATAGTAGAGCCTATCGTGTCTACAATCTTAGTACCAAAACCATGATGGAATCCATTAATGTAGTTGTAAGTGACACTAATGTAGAAAGTGAGACCAAAGAAGCAATTATTGTGGAAGAGTTCGAAAACACTTTAAATTATGACTCTCTAAAAATAGTTGAATCTTTACCAACTGAGACCCCTAATGTACCTAACTAGGTTTTCAAAAATCATCCTTTAGATAGTGTAGTTGGTAATCCTACTGAGCCTGTTCGTACAAGATCTCAACTTCGTAACATTGCTCATTTTTCATAATTTGTGTCTCTTATTAAGCCCAAAAATGTAAATGAAGCCTTGAATGACACTTTGTGGATAAGTGCTATGCAGGAGGAAGTACTTCAATTTTTCATTCATGATGTTTGGTATCCTGTACCGAGGCCTGAAAATAAAAGGGTTATTGGTACACGTTAGATTTTTAAAAACAAGACTGATGAGTGTGGGATGATTATTAAGAATAAAGCTAGATTAGTTGCCCAAGGCTACTCACAGATTGAAGGAATAGATTTCGAGGAAACCTTTGCTCCTGTCACTCGCCTCGAATATGTTCGCCTACTTTTTGCCATAGCATGTCATTTACATTTCACTTTATATAAAATGGATGTTAATTCAGCGTTCCTTAACGGAATTTTAACTGTGAAGACCTACATAGAACAACCCAAAGAGTTTATTGACCCTCATCACCCAAATTATGTTTGTCTTCTTAAAAAGGCTCTTTATGGGTTAAAACAAGCTCTTAGAGCTTGGTATGAGCATATATCCACCTTTATTTTAGATAATGGATTTAGGAGAGGAGGAAATGACCAAACCTTGTTTGTCAAACATTTTGACAACAATATTACTATTGCTCAAGTGTATGTTGATGATATCATTTTTGGTTCTACTTCCCCTTTAGAAGTTAAGACCTTCTCTGACATTATGCACAAAGAATTCCAAAGGTCACTTATGGGGGAGTTACAATTCTTCTTAGGACTCCAAGTTAAACAGAATTCCGAAGGATTATTTCTATCGCAACGTAAATACGCTTTAGAGATTGTAAGAAGTTTGGCCTAGAAACAACTAAAGACACTAGGACTCCTAAGATTACCACTGTCAAACTTTTTAAATATGAGAATGGCAAATCTATTGATACCACCTTGTACCGTAGTATGATAGGAAGCTTACTTTATCTTCCTACCTCCCATCCTGATATCATGTACTATGTCTACGTGTGTGCCCGATATCAAAATAATCCTAAAGAGAGTCACCTTTTGTGAATTAAAAGAATTATCAAAAACATCAGAGGCACTCTAAACTTAGGACTTTGGTACGCTAAAGACACCTTTAGTACTATAGTAGGCTACACCGATGTTGATTGGGCCAGGTGTATCGATGATAGTAAGAGTACTTCAGAAGCGTATTACTACATCGGTAACAACTTAGTAGGATGGGGTAGTAAGAAACAAAACTGCACTTCCTTGTCTACTGTCGAATCTAAATATATTACAGCAGCCAGATGTTGCTCTCAAATATTTTGGCTGAAAAAAATGCTAAAAGATTATGGTATCACTGAAGATAAGTTACATCTCTATTGTGACAATCAAAGCGCGATTAATATTTCTAAAAATCATGTTCATCACTCTCGTACTAAACATATTAAAATCAGATATTATTTTATACGCGAGTTAGTTGAATCTAAGGAGTTGGAAATTAATTATCTTCCTACTGAATTTTGATTAGCTGATCTATTCCCTAAACCCTTTGATAATGGACGTTTTGAATCTTTATGCGGGTCAATTCGCATGATTTTTACAGAATGATGTTAATATGATTATTGACTATTTTTCTTTGCCTTTTGTTCATTTGAGAGAAAATGGGGGAGAAATTTAAGTCCAATTAGATATTGTTGTATATTCTCAACTAAATAGCTTGATCTTAGTTATCTTATTTTCAAGAATCAGTACCATCAGTTGCAATAAAATTTTGTTAGGGTATTGATTTGTATTTAGTTGAGTTATGTAATTTTATCTTTCTAGGATATTGGGTAGATAGAGTTTTTTGTATAGTAATAGGATTTTCTTATTTCTTTTATATCCCTACGAGTCCTCGTTGACTCAAACGAGATTTTATCTCATATTTCCAAAGTTGACTTATTTAAGTCTATACTATATAAGTGCTCATCTAGTTTGGAAAGTGTGACAAAATTTAAGTCCCATCGCTAGTTACCAAAGAAACCTCAGACTCAACTTAATGCCTCTATAAGTTCTTAAAGGTTGCTCACCAACACCACACACTGGAACTGCATACATACATCATATCATGCTATAATTGGTTGTGTGTGAATTAATTCACTTGAAATTGATTTTATACTATTTTGGGGGAATTTTTAAATAATTTTTAAGAATTTAAAATATTTTTTTGTAATTAAAATTAATGGTTTTAAAACGTTTGGGGCTAGATTATAATTTGTGTTTATATCATAAAATCTGGTTGGGTAGAATCCGAAAATGCTTCAGAATATAATGGGTGCAATTTTTATTTCTCAGAATTCTAAAACACACGTTTTTCATTACATCGCAGCCTTACACGTGTTGCCTTTATAATGGTAAGATGTGTGTTTTCTCGATCTCACATTCTTAAGACTCACTATGCACCATTGGATCATTCTAACCAACGATCTGCATGTGTTTTCTTATAATCCCCATTTTTTTATTTTGAACCAATCAAATCTATTTTAAATGTGGTGGCTTGGTAACGATTAGATTGACTTCGAATCAATCTTGATCGTTTATTTCCCCTCGATCTTCCAGAGCCTTCTTCTCTCGGTATATAAGAAGACTTCGTCTTAAATTTTATAACTTTTGGTCATTCTATCCTCTGAGAGAGAGAGAGAGAGATTTCGAAAAGTTTTTACAAACCTTAACTCAAAGTTCAAACCAAATCAAAACTAGGAAAAAGAAATTTGAGTGTTTATAGTTCGTGATTTGACAAGTTTTTCCTCTATTGTCTTATATCTCTTTGCCAACTTAATCACGTTAATTAAGTCTTTATTTCTTCATATAGAAATCTGAGATTTGATTTCTGTGATACAAATCACTTCGTTATTTCCTAGATCTGATTTCTTGTTTCAAAAAATCTATTCTTTGTTAGTTATTTTCAAAATAAATGTTGTTTGCAAATCGTAAACCAACAAGATCCTTTATGATTTCAACTTACTCAAACTTTCAAACTTAGATTTAGTTTTGAGATCTTGATTGGGTATTTCACTTTCAATAGTTAATAATTTCAAATAAAGAAAGTGTATAGGATATTGGTTAGTTTGTATAGAAAGATTCCTTTTACATCTGCAGTTGTTTGAAAGATCCAATGTCTGACTTATTTGACTAAGATAATTTTAGAAACCCTTGCATCTAGAGAGATATGTTTGTACTTTGATAACTCATATTGTTTGTAATTAATTGTGCATGTGTGTGTGTGTGTGTGTGTGTGTGTGAGTTGCATGCATGAGTTTAGAGCACTACACCATATACACCTTCACACTACTACACTGAAAAGTGTTGGAGTTGAGATATCGTACTTTTAGAGTCGACGTAAAGCTAAAAGGAGTAAAGTTACAAAGCTGGGAGAACATCAGCAACAATCAAAACCTTAGGTGAAGTCAGAACATACCAGAGGAGGTTGTACATTTCTGAACTTAGATTAGGTTTGTTTATGTGACTTAATTGTTATATAGCTTGTAATCTATTACTCGTTTTTAATGGAATTTTTACTTTTGTGGCGTTGAGTTCACCGTGGATGTTTTCCCAATTGGGTGGGGTTTTACCACATTAAAATTGCTTGTGTACACGTACTTTTATTCTCATCCCTTTCTTGATGGTGTGTTGGTTTATTTTGCTTAATGTTTTGTTTTTCAAAACTAGTAAACCTATAACTGAAATTACTCTTTCATAACTGTTTTACACATCTTGTGTTTAAAATTTGTTTTAAGAAAAGATTTTCTTCAACAAACTATTCGGAGCCATTTAGATAGTTTAATCTTGTATTAAAAGACTTATGTGGTACTTTCACAGTTATACCAGTAGGGGAACCCATTTAAGTTCTTAATAAGTAGTGATGAATTCAGTCAGGACTAAGGGGATCGACAACGTGCTCCATGGAACCAATGGAGCCAATGGAATGACGGAAATAGTAATTGGGAGATAAGACTGCCAAGTCCGAGGGAAGGACACTCCAAAAGTGGTCAGTGGAACTAGTAACAGAATGGCTCGGTAAGTTTCCCCACATGTAGAGAGTGGAACTACCAGTGTTGAATGTGTTCACGTTGATAAATGAAATTGATAAGATTGAGAATGGTAAATTGTGGAGGTAGGCATGCTAACGGGAGGAGTGAGATATCCAACGGAGGAAGTGGGTCCAGAGAGTTGGGCCCAGGAATTTACAACCCGGGAATGGTGAATTTATGCAGGACCAATGGAGTCCTCTGTAATAGTATCATACTGTATTTTAATCTCAACAGGGCCCAAATAATAAAAGGAAGGTTAGTAAGGCCATAATTGAGGCCTAGAGATTTTGAGCCAATATTTCAGGGTTGGATGTGTAAGCCGCCGAACAGAATATATTTCCCACTAAGAGGAGGGGATAACTATTGGATGAAATCCTAGATGCATAAAGATTGCAGATGCTCATGGTAGGGTTGACAGCTACGTGCCAGGACCCTACGATTGGATGAAGACTGCTGAAGCTATGTTTCATCCATGCGAGAAAAGGATTAAGACAAATGACATGGGTGTGTCCTAATACATATATTAATTGCTAACACTAAAGTCACGTGCAATTAGAGTTTAGTGGCTACACTGGTTTTAACAGTCTGGTTATAAATTTATATATCTTGGGTAATGGGGCTTTTAGATGTCACCCATGAGTGAGAAGGGTGGGCACTAAAGGCATAGTTTATCATTATAAACCATCATTGCACTGAGTTAGCAAAGTTGAGCTTATTATGGTAATGTGTAGTGATTAATTATCGAATATTTGAACGATAGAAGATTGAGTGATAATATTATCATGCTGGATACTCTAGGTGAGCAATATTACTTTGGTGAGGTGCCACCCGAAATAGGGTTGGGGCCTATATAAGTGTGTGTGTGTGTGTGTGTGTGTGTGTATATATATATATATATGTATAAATATATGAAAATTTCATGATATCATAGACTTCAGGGAGTAAGTTGCCTAGTTATACGCAATCCCAGTGCGTAGGATTTATTTAGATATGACTCGGGATATATCGTGTTATGTACAGAGCAAATGATAAAACTCGTTATATATATAGCGTCGAGAACTTGGGATCGTGAGAGCGCATGTTTCATATTATTATTTTTTGGGGGATATAAGAGTTGATGCGTAGACTTGTATGTCAACATAAGGAGATTGTGGGAAGGTACATATTATGGACTGAGGACCTTACGGATCTCGATGACTGACAATGTTAGGTGGTAGTGTATCGGGGGGTTCCTTATTTGGATTTCGCTTTGCGAGACACCCCACGCATGAAACTAGCGAACGTCGAGAGTTGGAGAGATGTTTGGATATTAGTACATGGGTTTCTTACCTTGGCTAATGTACATATATGAGAATATAATCATAATTGATAGTTCTATTGTGACTTAAGGCCAGTAGAGTCGCCTAATCCTGATGTGAAGATCGATTTAAGAAAATTATATTTGAATGGTGCATTAATGCGCGAGACATACGGTGTATGGGCTCCCTAAGTGACTAAATCTTGGTTTTGTCCACATTTGAAATTATAGGATAAGGTATATATAGAGGTTGAGAAATAAATTGATATAATGCTTGAGTTATGCATTTGATTTGTACATGCGATTTGTATTGTTGCGATTTGTTCATCATGATAATTTTCTTTGAGCATCTATCCGTTTTATATTGTGTACTTCCCCGTATTTTCTTGTAAGCGGAAGTGTTGGCGTGGATTGGGATGTTATGGACTATTTTGGAGAACTATTTTAGAACATGGATTTGGCAGATATTTTGATGTATGACTTAGTAATAAAATTTTAGTGGGAGAATTTTGTTTTTGAGAGAAACCTTATTGTAATCACTATTGTGAGAATGGAAGGATCATGAACTTGTTCATTTAAATTGTGGAAATCAGATGCTCTATGCTTGTTATTGACGGTTTTAGTTAGTTTTTATCATAGTGGCACGCAAGGTGTCTCTTTTCAATTTCAATCATTTATATCAGTTAGGACCACCATTCCCCAAATGTCCACGAGGATGATTTTGTATCAGGCAGTAGATGATAATTGTCGTGTGAGTTCGACAACATTTAACTAAGGAAGTTGAAGCTTATTCCATAAGATTTATCAGAGGCTTACGTTTCACGAGAAACTATTTTTTTAGAGCAAGTGGAAGGATTTGTGACACGCGGTGAGGCAAAGTCACACGGAGCAAAGTTTGAGGTACAATTGAGAGAAGCTAAGATGTATCATGTCATAAATGCCATGGTGATGGGATTTAATGAAGAGAAATATTGCTAAAATTCGTTTTACAATGGGTCAACTGTCTTTTGGTAAAAGGCGGACCATTCGAAACCAGCTGGCGGTTCTTCAAACATTAGGAATTCCTAAGTAGTAATTGGAATGAATTCCCAAGTATTTTATCATGGATGGGGTCACGATACTATATGGTGATAATGGATCCGTTGACTAGAGTAGCTCATGTTATGGTAGTCAGGACTGATCATACTACGGGATAGTGTACGAGATCTTTATAACTGAGATAGTAAGGTTATATAGGGTACCGTTTAATATTGTGTCCGATTGGGGCAAGATCCATGGCTTTTGATTTTCGAAGAGTGTTTGCGGGGACATAGGACCGAGTGTGGTTGAGCAGGGCCTATAATCTGCAGACAAATGGGCAGAACAAGGGGACTAATCAGATATTGGGAAAATAAATGATATGTGTACCCTTTAATCTTAGGGGAGGACGAGATCAATCCCTTCCATGAGTTGAGTTTGTGTACAATAACTCATATAACTTCACTTTTGGGCATAATGTCAGTCGAGGTATGGCACGGTAAGCCTCGTCGTTTTCCTACTTGTTATTTAAATATGGGGAACCAAGTCCTATTGCGAAAATTAGAGATGGGTTGATACTCAAAGTATATAATGTTTGTAAATTATATACTATACAAATGACCTACTTGTGTTCGATTGTCACAAGACGAGATTGTATGTATCTAAAGAACGATTAATCTACTAAGGTGTGAATAGTAGAAGGCTAGATAATGGATATCTCAATAAGTTTAAGTAGTGAAACTTAAACGATAAGGTTTGGTCAAGAATCTACATGACATGGTAACCTAAAATTTAAAACGAACATACGTGAGGTGTTCATTATTAAAGGTATTTGACAACGTAATGTATGGGCGGTACGGAGTAGTTTACTCGTGAGCGCGAGGATGCGATTCATGACATATAGCCGATTTTTTCTTATCTGGTATACTTTTTCCTAATTTCGGGATGAAATTTCGTTGTAAGGGGGGAAGTATGTAATACTCCGGATTTTGATGACCTTTAATTATGGGATTAATTAAATTAATTTAGTATTAATCTGGATTTTAATTTGAATACTTACTAATGTGATGAGAGTTAGTAATTATTGGTAAGTATTATGTTGAATGTTACTAAATGAGTAAAGTAATTTATGAGATTGAATTTATTAAATTGTCGTGAGTGAATATAAATAAATTAAGTCGGGACGCGCGTGTCAGTCGCGTCGGGACTAAATTAATGGTATAAAAGGAATAAATTTATTCTAAGTAGCCCATATAGTTATTTTGAGTGCTCCAATGCGTCCGAAAAGGTCGAAATAGTCAGAAAAGTATACCTGGGGGTTTGCTTTGGGTCTCGAAACATTTTTAGGCCTATCCAGCGACCCGAGATGGCATTTTAGTAATTTCCAATTATAAGGCATAATTGAAGACGAAAATCACAAGTCTATATCTATTATTAGAGGTCATATTCTAGGGTTAGAACAAACATAACTCTGTTAAGCCATTAGAGGATAGAAGTCAGGAGTTTTCCCACGGCTAGGATTATCCTAGTGTAATACCTTGTAATTTTAAATGACTTTTAAAATGGGTTATATTTTAAATTAATGGATTAATTAGATTTTATTATTAATTAATTCATTCGGGTTTTATCCAGAAGGTGGATATTAAAATGGATGATTCTGAATATTACTTAAAGATATTTAGGTAATATATGAATGTGATGTCATTGATATGACTGTATGATATATATTCGGTAATTTATATTTTTAGTCAGACGCGGTATGGGACGTGTCGGGACTAGTTTATTAAATTAAAAAGGAAATTTATTTTTCTATCGACCTTATGGTCATTTCGACTACGTAGTTGCGTCCGGAAGGTTCGAAATAGTCAGAAAAGTCTATTTGGATGTTAATTTTGAGTCTCGGGTCATTTGGAAATGAATAGACAACCCGAAAGGGCATTTTGGTCATTTTTCTAGTGGGGTGAATAGTGATTTCGGATTTGGTACTATTACAAGTATTGGTAGATTAAGTGTACGGGAGTTATTCATCTCCTCTTCACAAATTAGAGCAGCCATCTTCCTAGAAAGAGTGTAAGAGTGCTTGGGAAGGAGAAGAACAAGAACCAAGGTTCACCACCACCAACCACCACCGGAGTTTGACCGGAGAAGGGACAACCAACTGAGATATACTACACCAAAGGATCAGACCTACAGTAAAGGAAAGTGTTTGATAATGGCAATTTAAGTTTGTATATTGTCCATGTTAGAATAGTATGAAAAGAGAAGATTATTCATGTTTGGAAGAAATAATGGAGTATTAAATGGATTTCTGGAAACTGAAATGATATAGGAATTAAACTCATGTTTTAGGTTGATATTAATCCACGAAATGATCATGAATATGTTGAAGAAAAATCTGAAAAACCATTGAAGTGTTCTTGAAGTTAATATGTTGATGATTTTCTGGAAATAAGGAGAGAAACATGCTTTTAATCCAATCCCTTGATGATTCTAGGATGTTTAGAGTATTGGAAATCGTTCATATATGTTGATATATCATGTAGATATAATTATAACTCATTTTGGAGGTTAATATGAAGGTTTGAATGAGTAAACATGGTGAAACCCGTAGTTGCAGAAAATGCAGAAAACCAGGCTTGGACCTGAGGGATCGATCGATCGACCCCTACCTTCGATCGATCGACCTCCCCAGAATATGTAAAGTTGTTTCTTTTTAAATGTTGATTCTTATCCCAAACCTTTTGTGGATCTTTGGAGATTATGGGACCTAGAAAATATCAGTAAACCCTTGATAAGATTTGAATTAATTTGATTTGGATTCGAATGATTTAAATGATGAAAATTATATTGAATGGAATTTCGATTGCTAGATTCATTTGTTAAATTGCAAATGGGGATGTATGAGGATTTAAGATAGGTACAGTAGGGGTGATTGAATATAACACCTGGGTATCCTTAAGTTTACAAGAGGGTTTAATCCTAAGTGAAAGAATATGTGTTTATAAGAGATTTGAAACTATCGGTTTTAACCTTAATTAAAAGGAGAACTAAACTCGTAGTAGTTCGGGAGAAATAATGTTATGGACCAGTAGGATATTAGTGACTTCTTACTGAATATAAGATGAGGAAAATCCTATTTAAATATTGTGAGATGGGAGTTTAGAACACATTTGATTGAAAGAGGGTATGAGGTTATCCCGATCGCATAGTTGAAGTTTTCGGACCTCCTCGATCGACAAAGTTAAGTAGTAGTGTATTGGGGGGGTTCCTTGTTTGGATTTCGCTTTGCGAGATGCTCCGCGCATGAACCTTAACGACTTCGGGAGTGGAGAGATGTTATAGGATGCGTGGATAATTAAATTATGAAGTAAAGATATGATATTTTAATACGTGGAATTTAAAAGAGATATAATTCTACGTATGGGAAATATCTTAGGGTAGTGATAATTACCTTATTGATATTATATTATAGGTATGATAATACCTATTTGATTGATTGATGATTTATGTGTATGACATACCTAGCTTACTTGCTATCGGTGGGAGGTTTGCGCGTGAGGGCAGTCATATCCTGATGAATCCATGGGATCTTTGATTTGTCGCTCGAGAACATAGGTCTATGAAAGACTTATCGGGGAGTTGATAAGTCCGCTGACTGTGGGTACGTAGGTATGTGCGTGACCCATGGATACGAGAACTATGTTCGCCTCCAATTTGTTTGTTGTTGTTTGTGGTTCGTGGAATCTTACCGAACCTTTAGTCCCCTATTCGGCGACCTGCGATGATGGGACATGATAGCAGAGTAATGCATTGCACCACAGCTATGACTCGGGGTGCCGTATTATATATGAATATATATATAATGGATTAAATGGTTATATCGATATACTGTGGTTAAATCTATCTACGGTGATAATTGTAGATAACGGTGAATCGAGAAAGATAATGGAATTAAGTTAATGAATGTTTATGCTTATAGAATTGAAAAGCTTAACTCATGTTAATGAGAAACGATTCATATTAATGAGTAACGATTCATGTTAATGAGAAACTAATCATATAAAGGAGAAATGTAAATGAATAATAATGTGACGTATGGTATGGGACATACGGGGATTATGATATGGGAATGGAATTATAAGATGGAGACTAGAAAAGAGGAACCATTAACTAGGAGGTTAATAGGAAACGTTAAGTGTGCACTCTAGTTGAGAGGTGAGAATAGTAAGTGAGAGTTGGATCTAACATGTACATAATAAATTCTTTATTGCACTTGTTAAATACTTGCTGTTTTAAAAATAATCTACACATTCGGGCTCTAACCCGTTTCCTTGCATATTTTCTTTTCTATTTTATCTCTATATCAGGTGTCCAGCAACAGGGACGCCAACCATAGTTGATTGTGACGAGCTATGGAGCTATGGAGCTATGGAGCTATGGAGTTTTTCTTAGACGCCTTTCATCTTTTTGATTCACAGTATTCTTACATAGGGCATGTCGTCCAAAGGATTTCAGTTATCATTTTCTGTCAGAGTTAAATACTATTGTATTTGTGTCTTTTTAATACATTTAACATTGTTGGGATTATTGTAAAGGATTTATATTATTTGGGAATGTTTATTCCAGTTGCATTTAAATTCTTTTGAGTTATTTATTTTGTTATCTGTGTTGTAGAATAAAATGTGTGGTGTTATTCTTAAACTGGAAATGGATTTTGTTAAATTAAAATTTGGAAAGTTTTTAACACCAGCTTAATTGGGTATTGGGTGAGTTGTAAATGTTTTTGACAGTGATGCTAAGAATGAGCCAACTGTATATTCTGTTTCAATTTGGTATGGGACTGGCCACCCGGTATTTAATTAGGCGGGGTGTTACACCTAGTTGCCTCGTTCTCATCACAAACACCGTCGTAGTGTAGATTGGAGGAAGTGGAACTAAGTCACACCATCGAATCCCATAAATTCAGACCTTCATTCTTGAGGCAAGTATCTAACTTGATGTTCTTTAATTGATAACACATCCATGCTAGTGTATAAGTTAATTATTTGATGTCTTCATGAAAATATAATGTTGTTGGGAGATTATTATTATTGTAATTTGGAGTAGAAACCATGATATGATGAATATCTTGTTATACGCAGAATATTATCCAAAAAATTTGATGCCCGGAAGAGATAGAAATTTGGAAATTAAATGAATTCTTGAGAAAATTTGATGAACTAAGGTTAAATGATAAATTCTTGAATTAACCCATTTGATGACAATTCTTGAGGAATTAATTAATGTTTTACGTTAGAAATCTTCCATACTGGTTTATATAATGTTCATGATGTTTGGTTGGGAGTTTGGGACATGTTAATGGTGGTTTGAGGATTTAAATTTGATGAAACCAGGAGGTTAAGAATTACAGAAACTATGCCATGACCTGCTTCATCGATCGATCGACTCAAGAATGTCGATCGATCGACTGGATCGATCGATTGACCCATTTTCATCGATCGATCGACTCCTCCTGGAAATGGAAACCTTTTCTCCTTTTAAATGTTAATCCAATCCCAATGTGTAAGAACCTTTGGACATAATTTAAATACCATAATGGGACTTGAGAAGGACCAGTAGGGTATAAGTAGGGTCCGGGTTAGACTACTTTATATGAGATTTAAACCGTGGGATTTTGGGGTATAAAATGGAGTGGAAATCGTGCGTACGTTAAATTAGGTCATGTGGGAATTAAACGTGACTTAGACCAGTAGGGTAGAGAGTGTACACCTAATGATTTGTACTTATCAAGATGAAACACTTCGAGAGACGAGAAGCACTTAAGAACTTACCGTAATTGAGAAAATAAAAGAATGAATTAATTACGTAAAATTTGGGCGCTACGTGCCACGTATGGTTAGAATATTATATGGGTCATGGTCTTACCTATCTGAATAATGTAAATATATATGAGTGTATGAATATAAATTTTATGTGAACATTTGTGTTTAATCATACCCACGCTACTTGTTATCGCGGAGGTTTCCACGCCGGGACAATCTTATCTCGATGTGACCTTTACGGGAGATATTGACTTGTACCCTAGAACATAGGATCCATGGATATAGGCTATCTGAGAATGATAGTCAGACGGTCCTGAGAGATGTGAGGGTATGTGTAACCTCTTAGTGACCGGGAACTATGCTTCGCCTCCAATATGTGTGTTTTGTGTTAATACAGTTCGAGAGTGATTCCGAACTAGTATTTCCCTTTCTACGAGAGATACGGGGACTTGATAGTAGAGTATGCCAGCACCATAGACTTATCTAGGGTTCTCTATTAGTATATATATTATTAATGACAAATATTATGTACCAGTGATTAATCAACTGTGCTTGTAAGTAGCTAAAATGGAATAATTAATATTAAATGAATTAAGCAGTGGAGAACTTAAATCTGTGTTGAGATGAACATAACTGTCTTACTATATTCATAAGAAAAGGCTATCAGATATAAACTATAGTTATGCGAGTACTTGAAATAGAAATTGTTAAAAGGAAATTATGTTAGACTAGAGAATCGGGTTAAACTAGTGAATTAGGTTAGTTTTATTTAGATTAGTTCAGTAGTACGTTAGGCGTGCACACTAGTTAAGGGGAGAGAAATTACCAAGTGAGTGTCTAAGTACTAACATGTATGTAATATCAATTGGTAAACATTTTATATACTTTCTAAACTAATTTAAAGTTATTTTACACTCGGGCTCTGACTAGTTTCATGACATCTCTTATTTCTCTTGTATATATATATATATATATATATATATATATATATATATGTATGTATGTATTACTGGTGCCTAGCCCCAGGGGCTTCAGGCTTAGATCTTTGGACAATTGACATGCTGCAGCTGGTGTGGGAGTTACAGGTCTTTGCAATAGACGACTTCATCCTTGTCTTTTCAGTCTTCCATGTAGTCATTATTAGATAGGGCGTGTGTCGCCCATTTCCATATTTCATTTAGTTCAGAGAGAGACATGTACTCTTCATTATTTCAGTATTCAGCTATTGTTGGGATTGTGTTATTTATTTCCTTGTCCTTCGATTTGGGATATATTATTTGGATTGGTTAATCTAGCTTGGTTATTTCATTTGGATGATTTTGTTTTTAATATTATTATCTGTGTACGTAAAAATGGTTTCATATATTAAATAATAACAATAGGATTTAATTAATAAAATTAAATGTTTTGACTCTTAGCTTAATTATTTATTAGGTGATCAATAAAGAAAATTGTTTTACGACTGTGATGCTAAGAATGAACCAACCGGACACTTTGATTTAATTTAATGAAGGACTGATCGACCGGTATTTAATTATGCGGGGTGTTAAAATCTAAAAAAGGATTTGTTTGTATTAAGTGTGTGTGAGTTCATGGATAGCATTTAGGCACATCACTCAGTACACTATCACCCACAAACACTAAAATGTGTTGTTGGTTGAGAGATTTTGACTGCTGAGTCGACATCGAGTAAAGGAGAAAGGAAGCAAGACTTGTAAACAAAGAAAGGACGAACTAGTAGCTTAAAGGAGTCAAAAGACAATATTGCATAAGGAGTAGATTATTGGTTAGGTATAATTCGGGACTTAGAATAGGATTGGATGTATGATTTGTTGTACATGCTTTTAACCTAAATCTATTTAGAGTGGATTTTATTTTTATGGGGTAGGGTCACCGTGGATGTTTCCCCAGATGGGTGGGGGTTTACCACGTTAAAAATTCTTTATCTCTTATGTGTTCTTTTTTATTCTTTATTCCTACATTCTATAAATTAGACTTAAGTTTAACTTAAAACCTATTTCCAAGAGACTAAAATAATTTGTTCCAAACTATTTTAGACATTTAGTGTTTTTATAAAGATTTTTGAAATATTTTCCTTAAAAAGTAATTTCGAAACTCATTAAACCATTTTAACTGCTATTAAAATAACATAGTGAGATATTTTGAATTTACTCTCTCTCTCTCTAATCTTCAATTTCATCTTGTGATTCAAAGATGTAATGAGTTGATTGCTCGTATTGTATATTTGAGAGTATTGCCTCTTTAGATTTCCCAAAAGGATATTCATCCTCCAACTCGTCAGGTTCCTCGATCACTCATTCTCCACGAGGATTGAATCTCATCGGCTCTTGTTCCACCTTATGTTCTCGACCGTATAGCAATGATTCCACGATTATGTATTCTTCAGCAATTGACCCTCTAATATATTGTGTATTCTTAACATATTATTTGATGGTATTTATCAAGTGATCTAAAGGATACATCCAGCAATACCTAACGGGACCACACAATAAAGCCTCACCGCATAAATGCATAAACAGGTGGATTCTGATATCGAAGAATTATGAAAGAAAATATTTCTCTAATACAAAAATTTCCTTAGCTAAAGTTGATTTTGTAGCTTTAATGTGCTTTGTGTTTAAAAAATTTCCACAAAGTAGAGCAACTCACAAACCTGTTTGCATCATTTCTCGGCGAAGATCTTTGTGTTACGAGAATCAATGCCTAAAGAACAGAGGGATTAATTGAATGATGGTGTGACATTTGAGGGACTTGCATTGTTTTAAGTCATTTGTTTGGTATCTTACTACCCTGCGTAAATTACTAGAATAACTAATTGGAGTCTTCAAGTTGAACAACATTTCTAGGAGGATTTTTTTTTCACTAGTGATCAAAGTAAAACTAACCCAGGGGATAGAAAGTTTTCGTATTGTGGGATGAATTTTTAACCAAAATTTCTTCTTTATTTTGATCTTCTGTAGATCGCGACATGCTTGATCTCCAATTTTGAATGAGATCCACCCAGATATGTTCCTATCAGATGTTCCACAACATTCTTCTTCGTGTCCATCACATCAATTACATGTCTTACACGATGATATTTCAATATGGTCAGTCAAAAAATATTGATCACCTCGACCATGCCTTCATTTTACTAGGGTCGTTCGAACCCTCCCTAACTTTATGCTTCAGGTTTACAAAATTAGGGTGCTTAACTACATCCATATTCCTCACGAGTATAGATGTCACCTTCTCCTCGATCTACTAACTAGAAATCCAATCAGGATCCATCCTATGCCCGTGACTGGCAGGTAAGAAGTTAGACTTATTGTTCCTAAAAGGGTGACTGGTCGCCAAAATCTATATGGCCCGTATAAATCATCTTACTACTATGATGTATCCAAGTGGCTTTAGTTTCCTCCCCATATATGGGATAATAACCATGAACATTACACCTGGATAGGGTCCCATAAGAAGAAAGGTCACGGATAGCCCACATCACCAGTTCTTTAGTGCGAATTATTCACTCTTATGACAATCAAACACCCTCACACCTTCATCCCATAACTCTTTAAGCTCTTTTATTAATGGGGATAATAACATATCAATATCATCATCAGGATCCTTCAGCCTGGGTATCAATAATGACAACAATGTGAACTCCTTTATCATGCATAGCATTGGAGGGAGACTTAAAGGTGCCATGAAAGCTAGCCAATAACTATGATTAGTGATTAAATTATCTAAATGGATAAACCCATCGGTTGATAATGCAAGACGAACATTGTGTGATTCCTTTACAAATTCATGGTGTCGTGCCTTTGAAAGTTATTAGATGAGTGAACAAACCAGATGGCGCATGAGATGTCCACCCACCTCACATCGAGCGTGCCATGTCATTGCCTCTACTATCCATGGTACGGTGAAAAACCATTTTAACCATGGTCCGAGGGGAAAATACTTCAAAACCTTATGTGGAACTTGCGATCACTTGGTATATTTTATAATCTTGTCTTTTCCATTATCACAAGCCACATATTTAGTCCCACTGCATAGAGGACACTCATCCTTCTATTCGTGCCCGTTGCAATACAATATGAAATCATAGTTGCATTCAATATTAGATTTGTACTTCAAACCTAAACCCTTCAAGATTTTCTTTATATTCTAATAATTATCTGGTACCATGTTCTCTTTTAGGAGAATGTCTTTAACCCACATAAGAATTTTGATCACGTTACTGCTCGACAAACCAAATTGATTCTTCAAATTATGAAAACTAAGCATTGCATATAATACCGAATCATCTTCATAGCAATTTGTATACAACGGTCTAGTCGTGTCAACTTTCAACCATATGTATTCCCAATTTTTTAGTAATTTAGAATCAACTTGTTCATTGACTTGTCCATAATACACATTATCTAGATCAATGGGGTTGTTGTTTTGATGGTGGTGGACTCTGTTAGCATCGTCGGTTAGTCAAAGGACTATGTGTTGGGGAATCCTGTACCACTTCCACTCAGTAGGGTTCCATTGCGTGGTCGGGTATCGAAAATTCTTTTAGAACATAAGATACATTTTTTCACCATGCTACGTCCATATCTCATAGTCTTGAAAAATTCCCCACTTTTGTAAATGTAACTCAATGTCTTCTAAAGACTTATATTTTCGTTCACACAATGACTGAACGGACATGAAATCTTATCACTTTTAAGATTTCTATATGTTTATTTACAAATTTTTAAACTCCTTTTACATTATTATCATATATATGGTCGCTCTCCCCCATCCACTCATTGCATTATGGGAAATCCATTAAAGAATCTTCAAAATTCAATTCACCTATATTAACAGGTTTAAACAAAGGTCATGTTGCATATAAGAATGCATAATTCATAATCCATTAAAATAATTTATCACGACTTAAACTAAAATTAAACAACTTAAACTTAAATTCATGTTGCATACACTAAAATTATCAACAAATGACCCACAAACATAGAATGACTTAAAAAGCAAAATATTACAACTTGTTCTCAAATTAAACATTATTCATGGCCTAGGCTTGACCAAGGAATAACCTGGACAAATGATAAAATAATTGTGATAGTATTTCAGCAGGTTCACTTCTCCGCTATAAACGTGCATAGGTATTTTCTCTCCAATCATTGTATATGTTGTATCAACCATTATATGAGCATCACCCATATACAAAGGGAGATTGTCAAAAGGAGTTTCGATATTAAAGGAAATGAGTGTGCATGTGCCAATAATCCTGATATTGGTCAAGTCCCTAAAATAGTACTATTCGCTATAGTGATCGTGAGTCGATGATGATGATCCAAGGACTGTGGCAGACTCTGGGGAAAGAAATGTTGAAGGAGGAAGGATTTAGGAGGGGAAACCTTGATACGGAGAATAGGGGAAACCTTGAGAAGAAGGGTAAGGGAAAACATAAGGACGCATCAAGGGTCGAAAACATTGAGTAAATAAGGACACAAGGCTCCAAATTTCGCCTTCTAACACTCCCATGTTACTCTTAATCTCCTTCACATCCCCATCTATCTTGAACTGACTTGCCTTTTGGCTTGAGATGTGATCCCTCACTGAAGGGAGATCATCCACGACGGGTGAAATGTGTTTTAAATTGGTTTTCGGAATATGTAAAGTAAAACCTCTTTTCCTCTCTCTTCTATCAGTTCCAGAGGTCCGGGTCAAAACATTATCTCCAATGTCATAATAAGGGATCGAAGCGAACTGGCTTCTAATGTCTTCGATCGATTCCTGCAGTTTGAAATTATATGTATTCTTACGATCTTAACATTGTTTTATATAATGTGTATATATATAAATAAATAATTGGTCATACTCACTAGAGTCAGGGCCAAGTTTGATGGAAATTTTATCTTTGTCCCGTCTAGCATGCACGCACAAGTTGCCCCGAATAGGTTTTTTAGCGATATCTAGACCACCCTTTGTCCTTTCTGACCATTCACTCCTCAAATATTCATATGATTTAGACCACAGCGTATGGACATCTTTAATCTTTGAAGGGCACTAAAACCCCATTCCAACGGTCTACCCCATGTGTAAAACGACATAACCGTTCAGACGAACGATCCATTTTCCTGCAAAAATCGATCTGGGGCCCACCGGGTGCTCCCAGGCTCCGTTTGACCAAGGTTAACTCTTCATCTTGAATGAGACTAAATAATCTTTAAAAAGTACTAATTACGACGGTCCTCCCTGTGTACGGATCAGCCTTACAATATGGACGAACGACCCGTTTCACTCCGAAAGGTCACTGAGCGATTTTGAGCCCCGATTGACAAAAGTTAGCTTTAAGATTTGAGCAAAGTTCTTTGGAATTTTGGATTATCTCACATAGCCGTTCCAAATGTCTGCTCCATACATGATTTTGACTTACGATTTGGATAAATGATCCATTATTGTCCGATGATCTCTCGTCCAAAGGACCGGCGAGTGCTTCGAAGCCCCGTTTGACTCAAAGTCAACTCCCGGACCAAGGAGAGGCATGAGGGACTCTTGAAGGTAACTGAATTACCTTTCAAATAGTATGCCCCTCATGCGCAATTTAGATTTATGAATTGCGTTCCACGACTGTTTTTCCAAAAAAATCTGCACGAGACTACCAATTGGAAGCTCCATTTCCCTGCTAATCGACAGTGTATCTAGGGTTACCTATTAATTGGCAAGGCTAGGACTATGTCGATTGGCACCCCTACCCTCTAAATAAGGTCATGAGCTCACCCTCAAGACACACCTGAGATCGATTAATATCAATGATCTCAGCCACATTCTCTTGCAATCAGCAAAGTTTCCTTGTATGAAATTACTTTCCATATTTCATTCCCATCATTTTCATACCCAATTTAGCAAAATCTCATTCTCTCTCATCCAACATTCAAAGGATTTCATCAAGGATCAAGATCAAGAATTAATTCTCCAAAGAAGGTCCAAAAATTCATCTCTCTCTCTAATATTCTTTATTTTCGCATTAGTTACATAAATTCTTAATTTAGTTTTCACTTTAGTTCATACACATTAATACTTCATCCTTTATTAGTTATATTTCACATACTTTATTTTCTATAAAAAAACAAAACATAGAAAAAGAGGGTTACACCTATAAATTCTAACGGGATTATCCACCACAATTTCTCAAAACTAAAATACATTTTATACACACACACACATATAATAAATTCCCGTTCTAATCCATGGGATAAACTCCACCCTTATGCAGCATGCGAACTACGTGGATTATGATGTGTTTAATGGCTATATAGGTGTTTCGCGTTAAAATCCAAGACTCGAGTCCAATTTTCCAATTTTTTCAATTCTCCATTTTTCACATTTGCATCCTTTTCATCTATACATTATTTTAATATATATTATATTTGTGATCCATATTTGAATTTTATCTAAAATATATTATCGTTTCGTCATAACGATTAATATCTCGATAAATGCATACATCGTATTTTCTAGATATTATTTTGGAAACATTCATATGGATAACCTCACTCTATCTTTTCCATGATGTGAGTTGGGAGATTCTGATCTCCATTTACGTACAAACACACACACACTTCACTGAGAAATTAAGGAACACAGTAACAGAGGCTCATGAGAGACCTAAAGGGTGGTATGGGTGCCAAACACCTTCCCATTCCGTAGATTAGCCCCCAAACCTCTGAACTATTGGTTTCGTAAGCATCAGTTTGACTTTGATGCTGCTCTCTCGAGGCAGTGACATGTTTTTTTGCCTATTTTGTGCAAAATAGACTGGAGACTCCATCTTTTTACATCACCCCGCATCGACGATGTCCGAAGAGTTCCTAGAGAAAGAGGGCGTGAGACCTTTTCTCCCCCCTCATCCCCCCCCTCGCCCGGGAAAGGGAGAGAGGCGTGTGAGGCATGACCATAGTGGTGACTACGCTGGGAACTTTCTTAAGAGGGATAGACTCTATTTGCATGGGTGTTATTATTTTCTACTTGTGTGCGTATGCACCTACCTGTATGTTCCCCTTTTCTCCTCTATTATATCTTATACATATCTACCTCATGTTTATACCACTACTCACTCACACAATTGTAGATACTCTCCATGTACACTTCATACTAATTACACATAGGATCACTTATATCCACATGTTGCACACACAACTTAGAATATCCATGCTTAGGTGTCACTAATACACACCTCCATTTATCACACTTGTATATATCCATTCTCACTCACACTTATCACACACCACCTGTAGTTAATCCATGCTTAGGTTTATTACTACACATTCACTTGTAGATATTCACACATTACTCACTCTCACATATCCATGCTTAGTGTAATCTTCATGCTCCATGCTAGATTTATTGTTTATACTTGTACATTCTTCCCTATTAGTATAGTTCTCATCATACTAAATAAAATAATCTATCCATAATATACTAATCAAGAATCATGCATTTGGCACACGACATCACCAAATAGCATGCCTATTTACCAAATTTTGTCCCGTAACTGGGGGTCACTTTGTGATGGGTGTTGGTCCAGCAAGTTGCAGTTAGCCTAAGAAATATGACTCTCACATTCATTGGACAAGTACCTTCTACGTATATCGAACGGTTCCCCCACATCGTACTGCTTGGCCAAAGTCTTGACGGTATATATATAGCACAGAACTCATTTACGTATGTCGACTATATCGAATTTTATCTCACATGTACTGTCCCCACGAGGTATATATTGAGGCAATTCGTGTACACTCAGGTATATCAAATGGCATGTCCACACGTACCAATTTCCCTCAAAAGCAAGATGTAAATCATGGAATTCGTGCCAAAGGGGGGAACCCTTCCAATTAACGCAACAACTTCATACCCTCATATAGGTGTCAAACCTAGGGTACTCATATATAGTTTGTCGATTACTACCCGAAACTCTGTCGAAATGATGGGTTGTCATGCCGCCTAAATTTTCGTGTGATTTCATTTTTTTTTAAATGGGACCCTGTCCATGAACCTGGCAATAAATCCAACTATGTTTAACATATTTTTTAAATCCAATTTTCCTAGGCTCGGTTCCCATCCAGCATTTCTTTCTTCATTTTTGTAAACCTAATACAAGTGAGAACATAATAATAATAATAATAATAATAATAATAATAATAATAATAATAATAATAATAATAATAATAATAATAATAATAATAATAATAATAATAATAATAATAATAATAATAATAATAATAATAATAATAATAATAATAATAATAATGAGACCCTTCACTTTTTCCTCTTTCTTTACCAAAACTGTCAACATTTTTTACCCAAAAGCATTTTCCTTCCTTGGCCTGGTTCCCTATTGGCTTCAATCTTCCGTCGAACTGCCCCGAGGCTCCGTTAGTTCCCTCGCTACTTCCTCCGAGTCCAGAATCCACCTTCACCCACTTTACATAGAGAACGCTTACGAAGTACCACATGTGGGACAAATTTGATGATGGTTCTAGCCTAACTCATTGCCAAGATTGACAACCTTCAAATCGAGGTTCATCAGATGCAGTGAAATCGGATCCCTGATCCTGAATAACCCGAGGTCCTCTTCCCTCGCGCTATGGGTCAACCCACACCTAAGCCTATTTGGGTCCCCGAGGAATATCATCATGTTACACGTGCTCCTCCTACTAATGGGCCACCACCACCTCAGCTCCTTATGACGAATCTTGCCCAAGTAGGGGCCAACCTACCCGTGATTGTTGATCCAAAGGAAGAAGAGTTGAACAAGGTCGAGGAAGACCTTAAGATATTGACCAAGAAGTTTGACCACTTCCAAATATAAGGGAACTACATGTATTACACCCATATTTTGTAATATCCCGTAATTTTTAATGACTTTTAAAATGTGTTATATTTTAAATTAAGGGATTAATTGAATTTTATAATAAATGAATTCATTTGGGTTTTATCCGAATTGTGGATATTAAAATGAATGGTTCTGTATATTACTTAAAGATATTTAGGTAATATATGAATGTGATGTTATTGATATTGCTGTGAGCTAATAATTCAGTAATTTGAAATTTTAGTCGGACGCGGTATAGGACGTGTCGGGACCAATTTGTTAGATTAAAAAGGAACTTATTTTGACATCAACCTTATAGTCATTTTGAGTGCGTCGTTGCTTCCGAAAGGGTTGAAATAGTCAGAAAAGTCTATTTGGATGTTAGTTTTGGGTCTCGGGTCATTTGGAAATGAAAAGACAACCAAAAGGGGCATTTTGGTTATTTTTATTGGAGTGAATAGTGATTTCAGATTTTATCTTATTATAAATATTTGGAGATTAGTTGTACGTGGGTTCATTCATCTCTTCCACACAAAATTGAGAGGTCACATTTTGAGAGAGAATGAAAGGGTGCTTGGGAATAGAGAAGATTGCTGGGAAAGGAGGAGAACCAAGGGCTAAAGGTCACCACCACCGGAAGTTTATCGGAGAAGGGGAGAACCACATGTGCTACACAACCCCAAAGGATCAGACCTTTATTAGAGGCAAGTATTTGATTTTTGCAATCTAGTTAGTATAATGTCCATGTTAGAATAGGTGGAATTAATCATGATTTACATGTTAATTGGGTGAAAATTGGAGATTTAAATTATGATTAAGGACTGGGTTAATTAGTATTTGAAATTCCTTCATGTATGTAGAGGGTTAATCACGAAATTGAATTATATATTGATGAACGAATCTGGGTTGGTTAGGGTTTTTAATTGAAAATTTGGAAGCTAGGGTTCATATGAATTGATTTGGGGATTTTATATAATTATGATGATTTATGACGAATTAATGATCCTAGGAGGTTAGGAATGATTTATAACCTGTTAGGTGTTGATGGGTATTGATGATGTGATGTTGGGTGTTGAATCTTAGAGGTTTTTAGGTTCAAAAATGGTAAAAAATGCTGAAATTTGGTGAAGAAGACGAAACAGTAGGTCTCGCACGAAGTGGTTCAAACGAGATGGGGATCTCACGCGGAGTGGTTCGAATGACATGGAAAGTGGTTCGAACGACATTGGAAGTTGTTCGAACGACATGTCATTCTAGTTCGAACGACATGTCCTTCTGGTTCAAACGACAGGGTGAATTTCTGGGAATTTTCTTAGAATCCAGTTCTGAGTTTATCGATTTATTGGAGTGAGAGAAACTACCAAATAGTAAATTCAAATAGAAAATAATTTTGGGAAAAGTATGTGAGCATTCATACTTTAATTATTTCGGTATAGAGAGAATGTACCTTGGATATAATAGGACTTAGGGAAGATCAGTAAGCCCTAGATAAGAACCGAATTAATGTGATTGGGATTTAATTGATGAGAATTATGATAATTAAATTAAGGATGTAAAGTCATAATATTTTAATACGTAGGATTTAAGAGATATAATGCTATTTATGGGAATTATCTTAGGGTAGTGTAAGTACCTTGTTGATATTATATCTATAGGTAGATGATAATGCCTATTTGATTAATTAATAATTTATATCTATGAAATACCTAGCTTACTTGCTATCGACGGGAGGTTTGCGCGTGAGGGCAGTCATATCCTGATGAATCCATGGGATTTTTTATTTGTCGCTCTAGAACATAGGTTTATGAAAGACTTATCGGTGAGTTGATAAGTTCGCTGACTATGGGAACATAGGTATGTGCGTGACCCATGGGTATGAGAACTATATTCGTCTCTAAATTTATGTGTTGATATTTATGATTCGAGGAATCCTTACCAAACCTTTAGTCCCCTATTCGGCGACCAGCGATATTTGGGACGTGATAGCAGAGTAATGCATGCACCATAGCTGTGTCTAAGGGTGCCGTATTATATATGTATATATATAATGAATTAAATGAATGTATATAGAGTGGTTTGATTAATCTACTGTGGGATAATTGTAGGTGACGGTGAATAGAGAAGAAGAATTTAATTAAGTTAATGAATATTTATTGGAAAGGCTTAATTCATATTAATTGTATATGAACGATCATACTACGTATGCTATGGGACATACGAGGTTATGATATGGGATGGAATCATATTATGGAAACTAGTTAGGAGGAACCATTAACTAGGAGGTTAATAGGAAACGTTTAGCGTGCACTCTAGGTGAGAGGTGAGAATATCAAGTGAGAGTCTGGATACTAACATCTACATAATAAATTATTTATTGCACTTGTTAAATACTTGTTGTTTTCAAAACTATTTTTCATCGGGCTCTGACCCGTTTCCTTGCATACTATCTTTTCTATTGTACCTTCTATATCAGGTGTCAAGCAGCAGGGACGTCAACCTTAGAGGATTATGACGAGTTATGGAGCTATGGAGTATTGCTTAGACGCCTATCTTCGTTTTATTTATAGTGTTCTTTTATTTAGGGCATGTCGCCCAAAGGAATTCAGTTATCTCCTTTCTATCTGAGGCATATAGTCTTGTACTCGTGTCATTTTAATACTTTTTTCCTTGTTGAGATTACTGTATTGGATTATTACTTGGGAATGTTTATTCCAATTGCATTTAAATTCTTCTGAGTTATCTGTTCTATTATTATTGTGATAGGATAAAATGTGTAGTGTTATTCGTAAAAAAAATGAATTTTGTTAAATTAAAATTTGGAAAGTTTTTAACACTAGCTTAATTGGGTATTGGGTGAGTAGTAAATGTTTTCGAAAGTGATTTTGAGAATGATCCAACTGTATATTCTGTTTTAATTTGCTATGGGAATGGCCACCCGGTATATAATTAGGCGGGGTGTTACAGGTGGTATCAGATCATCAGGTTCTAGAGTCCTTTAGGCTCTGTACGGCATACTGTGTTTTCAGCTAAGCGTTCTTTGATGTAGAGCCCTATGAGTAGGATTATTTCTTTTCTAGTTACGCCTACGTTCTTCAGATATTGTATGGGCAAAAGGGTTACTAAACTTAGTTTATAGCACTGTTATTTACGCAGACTCGCCAAGGGCTATCGGCGTGGATTGACGTGTGATATATGAGAGCGTATGTACTTCTATAGCCAGCATATTGTCTTTAATAAGAGGGTAGATGAGTAGACTTTTATTTGAAATTGATAAGACCCGTAGAGAAGTTATATACTATTGACTAAGGACCTGAGGAGTTTCGATGACCGACTACTTTAGGTAGTATTGTATCGGGGGGTTCCTTGTTTGGATTTCGATTGCGAGATACCCCACGCATGAAACTAACAAACGTTGGGAGTCAAAATAAGTTATGTCTTTAGGTTATGATTTTATAACCTTTGCGATAAATCAGAGTATTATGCGGGTAATCTTATCCATTTTATAATGAAAGATGCAGTATAGGGTGTATGGGCACCCCGGATGGTTGGATTGTAGTATATTTCATAATTGTGAAACAGTAAGTAGTTGTGACTTCAGTATTAATTTACTTAATGATTAAGGATCATTTTTTTTACTCTTTGTCACGAGGATGGTATAGGGAAGATTGGATAAAGTTTAAATTCGATACTGTTGGAACTATATTTTGAGGCTTGGCGTATAACATAAATAAGGACTTTCGATAATGTACTGTATGGGCGGTATGACATAGATTATTTGCGATATGAGATTTATACTCAGAGTTGACCTTACCAATATGATTTATCTTTCGGAATTTCAGGATGAAATTCTGTTATAAAGGGGGGAGTATGTAATACCCCGTAATTTTTAATGACTTTTAAAATGTGTTATATTTTAAATTAAGGAATTAATTGGATTTTATTATAAATGAATTCATTTGGGTTTTATCCGAATTGTGGATATTAAAATGAATGGTTCTGTATATTACTTAAAGATATTTAGGTAATATATGAATGTGATGTTATTGATATTGCTGTGAGCTATTAATTCAGTAATTTGAAATTTTATTCGGACGCGGTATGGGACGTGTTGGGACTAATTTGTTAGATTAAAAACGAACTTATTTTTTTACATCAACCTTATAGTCATTTCGAGTGCGTCGTTGCGTCCGGAAGGGTTGAAATATTCAGAAAAGTCTATTTGGATGTTGGTTTTGGGTCTCGGGTCATTTGGAAATGAAAAGACAACCAAAAAGGGCATTTTGGTCATTTTTATAGGGGTGAATAGTGATTTTAGATATTTTCTTATTATAAATATTTGGAGATTAGTTGTATGTGGGTTCATTCATCTCTTCTACACAAAATTGAGAGGTCACATTTTGAGAGAGAGTGAAAGGGTGCTTGGGAATAGAGAAGATTGCTTGGAAAGGAGGAGAACCAAGGGCTAAAGGTCACCACCACCAACCACCATCGTAAGTTTATCGGAGAAGGGGAGAACCACCTGTGCTACACAACCCCAAAGGATCAGACCTTCATTAGAGGCAAGTATTTGATATTTGCAATCTAGTTAGTATAATGTCCATGTTAGAATAGGTGAAATTAATCATGATTTACATGTTAATTGGGTGAAAATTGGAGATTTAAATTATGAATAAGGACTAGGTTGATTAGTGGTTGAAATTCCTTCATGTATGTAGAGGGTTAATCACGAAATTGAATTATATATTGATGAACGAATCTGGGTTGGTTAGGGTCTTTAATTGAAAATTTGGAAGCTAGGGTTCATATGAATTGATTAGGGGATTTTATATAATTATGATGATTTATAACGAATTAATGATCCTAGGAGGTTAGGAATGATTTATAACCTGTTAGTTGTTGATTGGTATTGATGATGAGATGTTGGGTATTGAATATTAGAGGTTTTTAGGTTCAAAAATGGTGAAAACACTGAAATTTGGTGAAGAAGACGAAACAGTAGATCTTGCGCGAAGTCGCCGAAGTGGTTCAAACGAGATGGGGATCTCGTGCGAAGTGGTTTGAAAAACATGGGAAGTGGTTCGAACGACATTGGAAGTGGTTCGAATGACATGTCATTCTGGTTCAAACGACAGGGTGAATTTCTGGAAATTTTCTTAGAGTCCATTTCTAAGTTTGTCGGTTTATTGGAGTGATAGAAACTACCAAATAGTAAATTCAAATAGGAAATAATTTTGGTAAAAGTATGTGAGAATTCATAATTTAATTATTTTGGTATAGAGAGAATGTACCTTGGATATAATGGGACTTAGGGAAGATCAGTAAGCCCTAGATAAGAACCGAATTAATGTGATTGGGATTTAATTGATGAGAATTATGATAATTAAATTAAGGACGTAAAGTCATAATATTTTAAATCTTAGGATTTAAGAGATATAATGTTATGTATGGGAATTATCTTAGGGTAGTGTAAGTACCTTGTTGATATTATATCAATAGGTAGATGATAATGCCTATTTGATTAATTGATGATTTATATGTATGAATCACCTAGCTTACTTGCTATCGACGGGAGGTTTGCGCATGAGGGCAGTCATATCCTGATTAATCCATGGGATTTTTGATTTGTCGCTCGAGAACATAGGTCTATGAAAGACTTATCGATGAGCTGATAAGTCCGCTGACTATGGAAATGTAGGTATGTACGTGACCCGTGGATATGAGAACTATGTTCGCATCCAAATTTATGTGTTGATATTTGTGATTTAAGGAATCCTTTTCGAACCTTTAGTCCCCTATTCGGCGACCAGCTATATTTGGGACGTGATAGCAGAGTAATGCATGCACCGTAGCTGTGTCTAAGGGTGTCGTATCATATATGTATATATATATAATGAATTAAATGAATGTGTATAGAGTGGTTTGATTAATCTACTATGGGATAATTGTAGATCTCGGTGAATAGAGAAAAAGAACTGAATTGAGTTAATGAATATTTATTGGAAAAGCTTAATTCATATTAAATGTATATGAACGATCATACTACGTATGGTATGGGACATACGGGGTAATGATATGGGATGGAATCATATTATGGAAACTAGTTCGGAGGAACCATTAACTAGGAGGTTAATAGGAAACGTTAAGTGTGCACTTTAGGTGTGAGGTGAGAATATCAAGTGAGAGTCTGTATACTAACATCTACATAATAAATGCTTTATTGCACTTGTTAAATACTTGCTGTTTTCAAAACTATTTTTACATCGGGCTCTGACCCGTTTCCTTGCATATTCTCTTTTCTATTGTACCTTCTATATCAGGTGTCCAGTAGTAGGGACGCCAACCTTGGAGGATTATGACGAGCTTTGGAGCTATAGAGTATTGCTTAGACACGTATCTTCGTTTGATTCATAGTGTTCTTTTATTTAGGGCATGTCACCTAAAGGAATTCAGTTACCTCCTTTCTATCTGAGTCATACAGTCGTGTACTCGTGTCATTTTAATACTTTTATCCTTTTTGGGATTACTGTATTGGATTATTACATGGGAATGTTTATTCCAATTGCATTTAAATTCTTTTGAGTTATCTGTTCTGTTATTATTGTGATAGGATAAAATGTGTAGTGTTATTCGTAAAAAAAATGAATTTTGTTAAATTAAAATTTGGAAAGTTTTTAACACCAGCTTAATTGGGTATTGGGTGAGTTGTAAATGTTTTCGACAGTGATGTTGAGAATGATCCAACTGTATATTCTGTTTTAATTTGGTATGGGACTTGCCACCCGGTATTTAATTAGGCGGGGTGTTACAAGTGGTATCAGAGCATTAGGTTCTAGAGTCCTTTAGGGTCTGTACGACATACTGTGTTTTCAGCTTAGCGTTCTTTGATGTAGAGCCCTATGAGTAGGATTATTTCTTTTCTAGTTACGCCTACGTTCTTCAGATATTGTATGGGAAAAAATCATACTAAACTTAGTCTATAGCACTATTATTTACGTAGACTCGCCAAGGGACTATCGGCGTGGATTGACTTGTGATATTTGAGAGTGTATGTACTTCTATAGCCAGCATCTTGTCTTTAACAAGAGGGTAGATGAGTAGACCTTTATTTGAAATCGATAAGACCCATAGAGAAGTTATATACTATTGACTAAGGACCTGAGGAGTTTCGATGACCAATTACTTTAGGTAGTAGTATATCAAGGGGGTTCCTTGTTTGGATTTCGCTTGCGAGACACCCCACGCATGAAACTAACAAATGTTGGGAGTCGAAATAAGTTAGGTCTTTAGGATATGATTTTATAACCTTTGCGATAAATCAGAGTATTATGCGGGTAATCTTATCCATTTTATAATGAAAGATACACGATAGGGTGTATGGGCGCCCCGGATGGTTGGATTGTAGTATATTTCATTATTGTGAAATAGTAAGTAGTTGTGACTTCAGTATTTATTTACTTAATGATTAAGGATCATTTTTTTTACTCTTTGTCACGAGGATGGTATAGGGAAGATTGGATAAAGTTTAAATTCGATTCTGTTGGAACTATATTTTGAGACTTGGCGTATAACATCAATAAGGACTTTCGATAATGTACTGTATGGGCGGTATGACATAGATTATTTGCGATGTGAGATTTATACTCAGAGTTGACCTTACCAGTATGATTTATCTTTCCGAATTTTGGGACGAAATTCTGTTTTAAGGGGAGGAGTATGTAATACTCCGTAATTTTTAATGACTTTTAAAATGTGTTATATTTTAAATTAAGGGATTAATTGGATTTTATTATAAATGAATTTATTTCGGTTTTATCCGAATTATGAATATTAAAATGAATAGTTCTGTATATTACTTAAAGATATTTAGGTAATATATGAATGTGATGTTATTGATATTACTGTGAGGTATTAATTAAGTAATTTGAAATTTTAGTCAAACGCGGTATGGGATGTGTCGGGACCAATTTGTTAGATTAAAACGGAACTTATATTTTTACATCAACCTTATAGTCATTTCGAGTGCGTCTTTGCGTCCGGAAGGGTTGAAATAGTCAGAAAAGTCTATTTGGATGTTGGTTTTGGGTCTCGGGTCATTTGGAAATGAAAAGACAACCAAAAAGGGCATTTTGGTCATTTTTACAGGGGGGATGAATAGCGATTTCGGATTTCATCTTATTATAAATATTTGGAGATTAGTTTTACGTGGGTTCATTCATCTCTTCTACACAAAATTGAGAGTTCACCTTTTGAGAGAGAGTGAAAGGGTGCTTGGTAATAGAGAAGATTGCTTGGAAAGGAGGAGAACCAAGGGCCGAAGGTGACCACCACCAACCACCACCGAAAGTTGACCGGAGAAGGGGATAACCACCTGTGCTACATAACCCCAAAGGATCAGACCTTCATTAGAGACAAGTATTTGATTTTTTCAATCTAGTTATTATAATGTCCATGTTAGAATAGGTGAAATTAATCATGATTTACATGTTAATTGGGTGAAAATTGGAGATTTAAATTATGATTAAGGATTGGATTAATTAGTGGTTGAAATTCCTTCATGTATGGAGAGGGTTAATCACGAAATTGAATTATATATTGATGAACGAATTTGGGTTGGTTAGGGTCTTTAATTGAAAATTTGGAAGCTAGGGTTCATATGAATTGAATTGGTGATTTTATATAATTATGATGATTTATGAAGAATTAATGATCCTAGGAGGCTAGGAATGATTTATAACCTGTTAGGTGTTGATGGGTTTTGATGATGAGATGTTGGGTGTTGAATCTTAGAGGTTTTTAGGTTAAAAAATGGTGAAAAATGCTAAAATTTGGTGAAGAAGACGAAACAGTAGATCTCGCGCGAAGTCGCGCGAAGTGGTTCAGACGAGATGGGGATCTCGCGCGAAGTGGTTCGAACGACATGGGAAGTAGTTCGAACGACATTGGAAGTGGTTCCAACGACATGTCATTCTGGTTCAAACGACAGGGTGAATTTCTGAGAATTTTCTTAGAGTCCAGTTCTGAGTTTGTCGGTTTATTGGAGTGAGAGAAACTACCAAATAGTAAATTCAAATAGGAAATAATTTTGGGAAAAGTATGTGAGAATTCATACTTTAATTATTTCGGTATAGAGAGAATGTACCTTGGATATAATGGGACTTAGGGAAGATCAGTAAGCCCTAGATAAGAACCGAATTAATGTGATTGGGATTTAATTGATGAGAATTATGATAATTAAATTAAGGACGTAAAGTCATAATATTTTAATACGTAGGATTTAAGAGATATAATGCTATGTATGGGAATTGGACGAACTAGTAGCCTAAAGGAGTCAAAAGACAATACTGCATAAGGAGTAGATTCTTGCTTAGGTATAATTCTGGAGATAGAATAGGATTGGTTGTATGATTTATTGTACATGCTTTTAACCTATATCTATTTATAGTGGATTTTGTTTTTATGGGGTAGAGGTCACCGTGGATGTTTCCCCATATGGGTGGGGGTTTACCACGTTAAAAATTATTTATCTCTTATCTGTGCTTTTTTATTCTTTATTCCTACATTCTGTAAATTAGACTTAAGTTTAACTTAAAACCTATTTCCAAGAGACTAAAATAATTTGTTACAAACTATTTTACACATTTAGTGTTTTTATAAAGATTTTTGAAATATTTTCCTTAAAAATTAATTTTGAAACTCATTAAACCATTTTAACTCCTATTAAAATAACATAACGAGCAATTTTGAATTTACTCTCTCTCTAATCTTCAATTTCATCTTGTGATTCAAAGATGTAATGAGTTGATTGCTCATATTGTATATTTGAGAGTATTGCCTCTTTAGATTTCCCAAAAGGCAATTCATCCTCAAACTCGTCAGGTTCCTTGATCACTCATTCTCCACGAGGATTGAATCTCCTCGGCTCCTGTTCCAGCTTATGTTCTCGACCGTATAGCAATGATTCCACGATTATGTATTCTTCAGCAATTGATCCTATAATATATTGTGTATTCTTAACATATTATTTGATGGTTTTTATCCAGTGATCCAAAGGATACATCCAGTAATACCTAACGGGACCACACAACAAAGCCTCACCGCATAAATGCATAAGCATGTGGATGCTGATATCGAAGAATTATGAAAGAAAATATTTCTCTAATACAAAAATTTCCTTAGCTAAAGTTGATTTTGTAGCTTTAATGTGCTATGTGTTTAAAAAAATTCCACAAAGTAGAGCAAATCACAAACTTGTTTGCATTATTTCTCGACGAAGATCTTTGTGCTAAGAGAATCAATGCCTAAAGAACAGAGGGATTAATTGAATGATTGTGTGACATTTGTGGGACTTGCATTGTTTTAAGTCATTTATTTGGTATCTTACTACCCTATGTAAATTACTAGAATAACTAATTGGAGTCTTCAAGTTGAACAACAGTTCTATGAGGATTTTTTTCTCACTAGTGATCAAAGTAAAACTAACCCAAGGGATAGAAAGTTTTCGTATTGTAGGATGAATTTTTAACCAAAATTTCTTCTTTATTTTGATCTTCTGTAGATAGCGACATGCTCGATCTCCATATTTGGAATGAGATCCACCCAGATATGTTCCTATCAGATGTTCCACAACATTCTTCTTCGTGTCCATAACATCAATTACATGTCTAACCCGATGATATTTCAATATGGTCAGTCAAAAAATATTGATCATCTCGACCATGCCTTCATTTTACTAGGATCGTTCGAACCCTCCCTAACTTTATGCTTCAGGTTTACAAAATTAGGGTGCTTACCTACATACATATTCCTCACGATCATAGATGTCACCTTCTCCTCGATCTACTAACTAGAAATCCAATCAGGATCCATCCTATGCCCGTGACTGGCAGGTAAGAAGTTAGACTTATTGTTCCTAAAAGGGTGACTGGTCGCCAAAATCTATATGGCCCATATAAATCATCTTACTACTATGATGTATCCAAGTGGCTTTAGTTTCCTCCCCATATATGGGACATCCATAATAACCACGGACATTACACCTGGGCAGGGTCCCATAAGAATAAAGGTCACGGATATCCCACATCACCAATGCTTTAGTACGAATTCTTCACTCTTATGACAATCAAACACCCTCACACCTTCATCCCATAACTCTTTAAGCTCTTCAATTAATGGGGATAATAACATATCAATATCATCATTAGGATCCTTCAGCTTGGGTATCAATAATGATAATAATGTGAACTCCTTTATCATGCAAAGCATTGGAGAGAGACTTAAAGGTGCCATGAAAGCTAGCCAATAACTATGATTAGTGATTAAATTATCTAAATGGATAAACCCATCGGTTGATAATGCAAGACGAACATTGCGTGATTCCTTTACAAATTCATGGTGTCGTGCGTTTGAAAGTTATTAGATGAGTGAACAAACCAGATGGCGCATGAGATTCCCACCCACCTCACATCGAGCGTGCCATGTCATTGCCTCTACTATCCATGGTACGGTGAAAAACCATTTTAACCATGGTCCGAGGGGAAAATACTTCAAAACCTTATGTGGAACTTGCGATCACTTGCTATATTTTACAATCTTGTCTTTTCCATTATCACAAGTCACATATTTAGTCCCACTGCATAGAGGACACTCATCCTTCTATTCGTGCCTGTTGCAATACAATATGAAATCATAGTTGCATTCAATATTAGATTTGTACTTCTAACCTAAACCCTTCAAGATTTTCTTTATATTCTAATAATTATCTGGTACCATGTTCTCTTTTAGGAGAATGTCTTTAACCCACATAAGAATTTTGATTACGTTACTGCTCGACAAACCAAATTGATTCTTCAAATCATGAAAACTAAGCATTGCATATAATACCGATTCATCTTCATAGCAATTTGTATACAACGGTCTAGTCGTGTTAACTTTCAACCATATGTATTCCCAATTTTTTAGTAATTTAGCATCAACTTGTTCATTGACTTGGTCATAATACACATTATCTAGATTAATAGGGTTGTTGTTTTGATGGTGGTGGACTCTATAAGCATCGTCGGTTAGTAAAAGGACTATGTGTTGGGGAATCATGTACCACTTCCACTCAGTAGGGTTCCATTGCATGGTCGGGTACCGAAAATTCTTTTAGAACATAAGATACATTTTTTCACTATGGTACGTCCATATCTCATAGTCTTGAAAAATTCCCCACTTTAGTAAATGTAACTCAATGTCTTCTAAAGACTTATATTTTTCGTTCACATAATGACTGAACGGGCATGAAATCTTATCACTTTTAAGATTTTTATATGTTTATATACAAATTTTTAAACTCATTTTACATTATTATCATATATATGGTCGCTCTCCCCCATCCACTCATTGCATTGTGGGAAATACATTAAAGAATCTTCAAAATTCCATTCACCTATATTAACAGGTTTAAACAAAGGTCATGTTGCATATAAGAATGCATAATTCATAATCCATTCAAATAATTTACCACAGCTTAAACTCACCAAGACTGTCTCAGGGGATTCTTTGAACGAATGATTCATGAAAGAGGGTGAAGATTTCCCCTTTTACGGCTTTTTCGAACCGTGCTATGATCATGGACATCTTTTTCCAAGACATTTCTCATGGGTCGAAAGTTCCCAACATCATTTGCAACCACTCATTGAAAAGACTATAGCTGCTACTGTAGATTCAAAGGGAAGTGACTTCGAGGACTCATTCAAGTTGCAGACACTGGGGATGACACTCTGCATGGTACACTCAAGCACTACATCATTGGATCCATTCCGCCTGATCAAAGAAAATAATGCACCTCTCCTTAAGTGGAATGTTATACCAGTTCAACCTGTTGAAATATAAACCAACTCTGATGTTATCGATACCTCCTTCGATGAAGTTCTCAATACTGTTTTTCCCAACAATGAGATAAACAAAGATACTGGGTATCTTGTTGTGCCTTACATCAATTGTCATGATTCTAATCAAACTCTTGATGATGATGATTTTTTAAATGAACAATTCTTAACTGATCTTGGTAAGTTTAATGAAAAATAACTTAATCGCGTTAAAATTAACTAAGAAGAAACTGTTGTTATTAATATCAGTTCCAGTAGCTAACGGCGCAAGATTCGGATAGGGTATACCCTTGATGACTAAGAGCCCGCATAACTCGAGGAATTACTAAAGGAATTTATGGATGTTTTTTCATGATCCTAAGATGACGTGCCCAGTATTGATCCCGAAATATCTCAGCACGAGATTCATATGCTCCCAGAATGCAAATCGATCAAATAAAAACTATGAAAGCTCGACACCGAATGGACACTCAAGGTTAAGGAAGAAGTGGTCAAACAGTTGAACGTAGGCTTCATACGGGTAATTGATTATCCCATATGGTAAGCCACTATTGTACCCATGTCTAAATCTAAAGGAAAGGTTCATATGTTCGTTGATTACCGAGATTTAAATAGGTCCTCTCCAAATGATGATTACCCACTACCCAATATCTATATAATTGTGGATAGCACGGCTAGTAACCCTCTCAAGTAATTTGTTGATGGGTCCACTGGATACAATCAAATCAATATGCACTCAGATTATCAAGAGAAAATCGCATTCATCATCCCTTGGAGAACATTCTATTATACCATTATGCCATTTAATCTAAAAAAATGCAGGGGCTGCCAACTAGAGGGCTGCCATAACATGATTTGATACAAAAATAATTCGAGGTGTATGTGGATGATATGATTATTAAGTCTAAGACTCGGGAAGGTCATGTTCCCGCTCTTCAAACGTTCTTCGAGCGACTACGACAATACCATATGCAACTTAACCCACCCAAATATGTTTTTGGCGTTACCAAAGGAAATATCTTGGGATTCATGGTTAGTGAGAAAGGGATAGAAGTTGATCATGCCAAACTGAAATCCATACTTGAAATGCTACCACCCCTAACGGATAAGGAAGTCTGGGGATTCCTTGGAAAATTATAGTACATCAGTCGGTCCATCATCCAGTTGACTTTCATTTTTAAACCATATTCAACTGAGGTTTGGAACGAAACTTATCATGAGGCCTTTGATCGAATCAAGCAATACCTAACCAAACCTCCGATACTCATGCCACCAAAACCTGGTCTACCCCTACTCTTATACCTGACCATAACAGACACCGCAGTTGGGGCTTTGTTATTCCAATACCTTGAAGAATCTGTAACACCCCGTGTTTTTTACTGAATATTTAAATTTATTGGAATATTCAGAGAAATAAAAAAATGGATTAAATGGTCTTTAATAATAAAACATGTTGATTTTTATATCCGATTACTAAATTTTCAATCGAAATTAAATTGGTGTTATAATAAAATGTTACAATGATTTTTGAAAATATTTTAACAAGCATGTACATTTTTATTGAGTTAAATAATATTTTCCTAAGTGTAAAGGCGGTGTTTTAAAAGATTTTAGTTTTGATGTTGGGGGTCGTTCAAACGACGGCGTATGTCGTTCGAATGGCATAGAATCTCGTTCGAACAATGAGTCCTAATCAGATTTTAACTCTTGCACCATTTAAATACCAAACTATTACGGGGCTGGAACCTTAAAAAATAATCTTCTCTCAAACTTTCTCCAGTAAGGTTCTCAAAGCATTATTTCCTCTTATCTTCAACCCCTAGCCCAAACTTTGAACAAGTTTTGAAGATTCAATTGGTGTTTTCTCAAGAGGAATTCAACCTTTTACTCATATTTTATCCAACTAATTTCAGGCATGAATACTCTATTCCTTTCCATTAGTATTATGCGTTTTAAGTGTTGCCTAAACCCTTAATTGCATCCTTTTCTTAAAAATAATTAGTAGCCTAATTAGAGAAAGTGGACACTAAATCTTGGGGTTATTTTTATAAAATCTTTTAATATGAATAATATTCATAACCCTTGGGTACGTACGATTGATGAGTGGATTTGGGGCTTCATTGGTATAAGTTGCAAGTAGAAAAACCCTAGTCTTGAATTAAATGAATTTGGGGGCGTATAACTCATGTAAATTATGTAGAGATAATGAAATTGGAATTTAATTGATGAAATCTTGGTGTATTTAATTTAAAATAATGGAATGGGATTAATTGGGTGTTTATGATGATGTGTTGATTAAATTAAGATTTAATTGAATCGGACTGTCATGCGTAGTTTTACATGTTGATTGATTTACGTGTGATTACGTAACTTGTTGATATTATTAAATTTCCATTGTGACGACGGGTTGTTGGGTATTTTTGCTCTCCCTACATTTTAGGATGCCTTCTAGGTATGGGACTAGTGGGTAGGACTTTTGATGATTTACTCCTTCTGGGTATGGGACTAGTGAGGGTATATTATTTCGACCTTATTATGTCGGGGGTGGGCTGATTTTCGATACTTTATCGTCGTTACGCTAGCCTAGGCATGAGACTAAGGTCACGTTTACATTATAAATTCATCCCATACATAGGGTAGCACGTATTGATAACTTGGGGACCCTTAGGTATGAGACTAAGGGATATTTTTAGGATCTCATGTCGATAAAAAGGGTGGGATAATTTATAAATTGTGAAATTGAGAAATTGAGAATTAATGCCTAAGATAAAAACTGGTATTAAAATTGGTGGCGACATAATGCGTTAGGGATCGAAAGTTTAAACGGGTCAGTTTGGGCGATTTTTGTCGTGTCATGTGTTGGAACCTTGTCATATTACGGGGGATCAATAGTTTAAAAGGATTCGGCTGGCTATTGTCAAAGGAAAGTGTGACAATTTGGTGTATTATCACCCGGGGTGGGAGGACCGCCATAATAAAAAGTGAGAACAATAATAAAATTGGGTTAATTTAATTAAATTAACATCGCGAGACTTGGGAATTTAAAAATCATATTGGTGTGCTTTTTGAAATGGGGATCTCTGTGGGTAGTTAATGATTTATATTTATCGCGCTTAATTACTCGTTTAATTAAAATATTCTATCGTGATATTTATTGTGTATAATGCTATTGTCTGGATTCAAGGATCCTATTTGAGGGGAGTAATGTGTATTCATGCTCGGGGCTCTGACCTCGTGCGGTGACTAACTTTTCAGGATAAGTTTGGAGAAGCTGCATAGGATATTTGGAGGTGCAGCTGGAGTTATTTTATTTTACTTCTTTATTTAGTTTAGACTTTCCTTTGAGTCGTATTTCACTATGAGACTTCATTTGGGTTTTATTGGGCCATTCGGTTCCAAAGTTGTTTAAGGATTTCAGTTGGAATATTTGTAGTCAGTTGATTATTCAAAATTTAAATTAATTCATATTTCGGAGATTGGATTTAATCGAAGGTTTAGCATCTGATGGATCTTTTATCTTTATCATTTGGGATTGATTCAAATATTTATCTTGTGGATTGATTTTATTATGTCTCATATATGTTTCGTGCTAAGAATGGTATATATTTAGTTCACGCCCGTCTTAGTTCGGTAGCGCTGGCTGGCCACCCCATCTGTCGAATTTCACGGGGTGTGATAGATGGTATCAGAGCATGGTCTTAGGTCTCGTAGGTTATGGTCCGTTCTAGATTTCACGTTGCTTATCTTTAATTCCTTTTGATGATTTGTACTATTAGTCATTCCGAGTCTGATGTTGTTTTGTTCCTATCTTTTCAGATGGAGAACACTAGGAGAGCTGGGAGTAGGAGAGAGGAGCCCATTTTTGGTCTCGTGGCCCAGGAGAGGCAGCGATAGATTATTTTGGAGGTCGATGAGTTAGCGGCTATCATTCGTGCAGCCACGACAGTCGGTATGGAGATGAGGAGACAGCAATGGGTGACTCTAGAGGCACAGCAGCAGGTTACACCCATTTCGTCTTGGGATAGGGTGAGAACCAACTTTCTTAAGGGCATTCCTCCCACCTTTGCAGGGGGATCTGACCTAACGATTGCTCACCAATAGAGGAGTTACATGGAGACATTTCAGGATGGTGGACTGCACGAATGTGCACTGATGTGCAGAAGCAGATGTTAACCACATTTAAGCTGACTGGGGATGCTTTACAGTGGTGGGAGAGTTCCACTACGTCATAGGATAGAGATCAGTTGGGTTATGCAGAGTTTCTGATAAAGTTTAATCATAAGTACTTTCCGTATGTAATTAGGAACGTAAAGAAGAGAGAATTTATAGACTTGGAGCAAGGTTCAAAGTCGATTGTCGAGTATGAACAGGAGTTCACAAATTTATCTATTTTTGTACCAAAGGAGGTTAGTACCAAGGTGAAGAAAATGGAGTGTTTCATTAAGGGATTGTTTTGGTCGATTAGGCAGATGGTGTTGGAAAATTCGGCGTACATTACTTATGCTCGGGTGGTGGATGTCACAATGTTATTATGGCAAAAGAAGGACAATTATCAAAAGAAGTTTGGAAAGAGACAAGAGCCAAATGGATAAGGTAGTGAGAATAAGTGTCGTAATGACTAAGCTTAGAAGAAATAGAGAAAAAAATCAGGAACAACGAGGACAATGAGAAGAGTGAGCAAATACTAGACATTAAGAACCTTTTAAGGGTGAATTATTTTTCTGTGGGAAAGTAGGACATATTGCAGCTAAGTGTTTCAAGAAAGAGGAATAACAAGGCCAAGAGTCACAAGCCCAACAGTTCAAGTCACAGAAGGACGACAAGGTCAAGGAGTATAGGGGCAGCAAGGACTAAGGCCTCCAGTTCTCGCAGCAGTAGGTGTTCAGGTGGCACCAGCAGCACCGGCAGCATCAGGTGCGCAGGGGGTGGTCGCAGCACCAACCAATACTAGTTATGGGAGGTGTTATATGCCTCAACCTCAGGCAGAGCAGGATAGATTACGTGGCTAGTAGAGTATCACGGTACGTAATATTTTCATAAATACGTATCTATGTTAGGGGTGGACAAAAAAAAGACCGACCCAAATGGACCGATTGGACCGAACCGGACCGAACCGAAAATTAAGGCTATTTTGAAACCGGTCCGAAAATCGGTTCACAAAAACAAAAAACAGATTAAATCGGTCCGGTCCGCGGTCCACTATATTAAAAGACCGATTTGGACCGGACCGGACCGATTCCCATATATATATAATAAAAATAATGTTATTGTGTTTCTTATGTATAGTTTTTGAATTAATGTATATAACTTATGAATTTAATATGGAACATTTTATATATGTATAGACATTTTTTTATTTGGGTTAAAAAAACCCATGTAAATATCACTTAGAGTTTCGAGTATTATTTTTTTGTATATATATTTGTGAGAAAAATAGATAAAAACATTCATAAAATGTACATATATATAAAATAGGGTCATGACCGAATTTTACCCCGGACCGGACCGAAAAAAGCCTGGACCGAATTAGTAGGTTAACCGAATTAATCGGTCCGATCTCGGTCCAAAAAAATTGAGGGCCGAATATTCGGTCCGGTCCAAAAAATAGGCAAAACCCGGACCGGACCGGACCGTGCCCACCCCTAATCTATGTAGCTGTTATATATATTGTATTTTTGTTAAGGATTGCGTTCGGGTAGATTAGGTGTATGGGCGCCTAAAGGTGGTACTCTATGGGTAGGTATATATGAGTCTTATTTTACACTGCGAGAATTTGCATTTGATGCGTATGCTTCGTCTAATTTCAAGGACGAAATTCCTTTGCTAATGGGGAAGTATGTAACACCCCGTGTTTTTTTATTGATTATTTAAATTTATTGGAATATTCGAAGAAATAAGAACTTTGGATTAATTGGTCTTTAATAATGAAACATGTTGATTTTTATATTATAGTAGTAAATTTTCAACCGAAATTAAATCGGTGTTATAATAAAATGTTAAAATGATTTTTGAAAATATTTTAACAAGCAGGTACGTTTTTATTGAGTTAAAGAATATTTTCCTATCTGTAAAGGCGGTGTTTTAAAAGATTTTAGTTTTGATGATGGGGTCGTTCAAATGACAGCGTATGTCGTTAAAATGACAGTGTATGTCGTTCAAACGACATAGCATCTCGTTCGAATGGCAGCGTACGTCATTCGAACGACAGAGGTGGTGGATGGATTAGAGATTCCTAATCAGATTTTAACTCTTGCACCATTTAAATACAAAACTAATACGGGGCTGGGACCTTGAAAAACAATTTTCTCTCAAACTTTCTCGAGTAAGGTTCTCAAGGCATTATTTTATCTCATATTCAACCCTTAGCCCCAACTTTTAACAAGAGATTCCATTGGCATTTTCTCAAGAGGAATTCAACCTTGTACTCAGATTTTATCCAACTAATCTCAGGTATGAATACTCTATTCCTTTCCTTTAGTATTATGTGTTTTAAATGTTGTCAAAACCCTTAATTGCATCTTTTTCTTAAAAACAATTAGTAACCTAATTAGATAAAGTGGACATTAAATCTTGGGCTCGTTTTTATAAAATCTTTTAATATGAATAATATTCATAACCCTTGAGTACGTAGGATTGATGAGTGGATTTTGAGCTTCATTTGTGTAGGTTGCATGTAGAAAAATCCTAGTTTTGAATTAAATGAATTTGGGGGCGTATACCTCATGTAAATTATATAGAGATAATGAAATTATACATATGATGCATTAATGATGAAATCTTGGTGTATTTAATTTAAAATAATGAAATGGGATTAATTGGGTTTTTATGATGATGTGTTAATTAAATTAAGATTTAATTGAATCGAACTATCATGCATAGTTTTACATGTTGATTGATATATGTGTGATTATGTAACTTGTTGGTATTATTAAATTTCCATTGTGACGATGGGTTGTTGGTATTTTCGCTCTCCCTATATTTTAGGATGCCTTCTAGGTATAGGACTAGTAGGTAGGCCTTTTGATGATTTATGCCTTCTAGGTATGGGACTAGTGAGGGTAGATTATTACGACCATATTATATGGGGGGTGGGCTGATTTTTGATACTTTATCGTTGTTACGCTAGCCTACGCATGAGACTAAGTTGAGGTTTACATTAGAAATTCATCATATACATAGGTTACGACGTATTGATAACTTGGGGACCCCTAGGTATAGGACTAAGGGATATTTTGAGGATCACAAGTCGATAAAAAGGGTGGGGTAATTTATACATTGTGAAATTGAGAATTAATGCTTAACATAAAAACTGGTATTAAAATTGATGGCGACATAATGTGTCAGGGACCGACAGTTTAAACGGGTCAGGTTGGGCTATTTATGTCGTGTCGTGTGTTGAAACCTTGTTATATTGCGGGGGATCGACAATTTAAACATATTCGGCTGGCTATTGACAAGAGGAAGTGTGACACTTTGGTGTATTATCACCCGAGGCGGGAGGACCGCCATAATAAAAAGTTAGAACAATAATAAATTTGGGTTAATTTAATTAAATTAACATCGGGGGACTTGAGAATTTAAAAATCATATTGGTGTGCTTTTTGAAATAGGGATCTCTGCGGGTAGTTAATGATTTATATTTATCACGCGTAATTAATCGTTTAATTAAAATATTCTAGTGTGATATTTATTATGTATAATGCTACTGTCTGGATTCAAATATCCTATTTGAGGGGAGTAGTGTGTATTCATGCTCGGGGCTCCAACCTCATGCATTCACTGACTTTCAGGATAAGTTTGGAGAAGCTGCATAGGATATTTGGAGATTATCTTTAGAGGTGCAGTTGCTGTTATTTTATTTTACTGCTTTATTTAGTTTAGACTTTCTTTTGAGTCGTATTTCACTATGAGACTTCATTTGGGTTTTATTGGTCCATTCGGTTCCAAAGTTGTTTAAGGATTTCAGTTGGAATATTTGTAGTCAGTTTATTATTCAGAATTTAAATTAATTCATATTTTAGAGATTGGGTTTAATCGAAGGTTTAGCATGTGATGGATCTTTTATCTTTATCATTTGGGATTGATTCAAATATTTAACTCATGGATTGATTTTATTATGTCTCATATCTGTCTCATCCTAAGAATGGTATTTATTTAGTTCGTGCCCGACTTAGTTTGATAGTGGTGGTTGGTCGCCCCTTCTGTCGACTTTCGCGGAGTGTGACAGAATCCCGCAAATAGAGAGCCATCTACTACACCAGTCGCAAGTTGTCCGGGTACAAAGTTAACTAAACTGTCTTGGATAAAGCATGTGTCGCCCTTGTCCGGGTCACCAAAAAATTACGACTCTACATGCTTGCTTTTCCCATCAGACTGGTATCCTAAATGGATCCTATCAAATACCTACTCGAGAAACCAATCTTATCTAGCCGAATGGACCGATGGTTGATTCTGCTAGCTGAATTTAATATTGTGTACATCACGCAAAAAAGACATGAAAGAAAGATCCATCTCTGACTACCTTGATGACCACCCTATGGAAGAAATCGATGTTTGGATTTATAAGTTCCCAAATGAAAATATGCTTTATACCTCCTAAGAAGACCTCCGATGGAAAATTTCTTTGACGGTGCTACCAACAAGAAAGGATATGGCATCGGGATACTCCTAATCGCCCCTAATGACTCTCGGACTCCTGTTGCCATCAAGATAGGTTTTCCTTAAAAAAATAACATGACCGAATATGAACTATGCATCGTAGGACTCAAGGTTGCTCTCAATAAAGGAATCCAATGCCTAGATGTCTATGGGGTTTCAAACCTCATCATCGGCTATGTCCTCGGAAGATGGAAAGTCAAGGATAAGAAATTATTACCCTTACACACCCACCTTAAAGAGGTGGCCTCCTAGTTTTGAGATATCACCTCCCACTAGCTTCACTGAGAAAAGAATAACTTAGATGATTCTCGTGCTACTTTAGCCTTTATAATCGACATGCTCGAAGGAATAATAATGCCCACTTCTTAGTCCAAAAAGCAAGCTAAACCTACCCACTGCTACCATATTAAAGAAGATCCTGATACAGCCGATTACTAGTACTATGATATTTGGCACTTCCTCAAGCATGGTAGGTATCCCTAAGATTCTAACAATAAAGCCCGAGAAACCCTTCGCAAACTAGTTACCCAGTATATTGTCTGCGTTAAAGAACTGTTCAAAAGAAACTTCGATGGAACCCATTTGCACTGCATCGCAGGGGCTGACATTGAGGAGATGATGTAAAAAATCCACAGCAGGGAGTTCGGACCCCACATAAATGGCCATATGTTTGCCAAGAAAATTATCTGATAGGGTTACTATTAGACTTCCATGGTTTTGGATTACACCGCTTATCTTCGAAGATGCCTTAAATGCCAATAATTTTTAAATCTTAAACACTTGCCTCCGCAAAAACTATACAACATGACTTTTCCATAGTTGTTTACCACATGGGATGTCGATATCATAGGTAAAGTTACACCCAAGGCCTCCGATGGACGTGAATTCATCTTGATGGCCATCGATTACTTCACCAAATGGGTCGAAGTCGAGTCATATGCAGTACTGAATGCTAAAATGTAGTCAAGTTCATCCGAAAAAACATCATCTGTCGATATGGGGTCCCGTATGAGCTAGTGTCAGACAACGAGTTTCATTTCAAAGCAGAAGTCACAGAATTGGTCGACGAGTATGGGATTTAGAGACATAAATCTTCTCTCTACCCACCTCAAACAAACAACGCAGTCGAAGTTGATAATAAGAACCTCAAAGCAATCACTACACCAAATCTGTCGAATTGTCACGATCATTGACCTTGACAAGTTGGACTTGTCAAGGTCAATGACCGTGATAATTCTGGGGGTGCTAAATTTTGTTGTCATGGACGTGTCACGGTCAATGATCATGATAAATTCATTAGAATTTTCACGGTCATGTCATGATCTATGACCTTGATAAGTTTTGTCACGATCATAAACCATGACAAACCCGTGACAAATAAAACTTGTCACGGTCAATGATCGTGACAATTCTGGGCAGAATTGAAAATAAGTCTGCTGGGCAATATGGCCACTGCCACTGCCCAGCAGTATATTTGTACTTGTTATAGAAATGTTGTACCTGTTCAAACATCATATATCCAAATAAAATAGAGATAATGAAAATATACATTCAAAACAATATGCATCACGATATAATCCAAATATAATTCAAATGTAACAACTTAAAACAATTCAATTCAAATAATGTCACTACATGTCTGGGGTAAGTTTAGCTCTGAGGAGGTGAGTAGGCCACACGATATACGAATTGACACACCCAGCAATAGACATCATGCCGCATTGTTCGCGCAACCACAATGGGGAGTTCTCCTTCTCGGGTATCACATGCGTGACGAGCACCTTGGACTCGATGTGTTGAAGCGAACATCCATGAACTGACATATCCTGGACGGTATTCGGGTCCCTCAACCCCCGCCCTTTCCGCTGGCCATCAAATATGTCCAGTATAAACATGCTCGACCAACCAAGTTTCGACATCGATCGGTCGAAGGGAGCCAAATACGGGACTAGATCATCAAAGTCCGCACGTATCGACGATGAAGCAGCAAGGTCCACATGCTCGTCATCTTGTACCTCGTCCTCCTGCATCTCCTCCTCCATCACCTTCTCCTTTAATTTCCCCTTACGGTTTATGCCCAACTAACGCTTCATGAATAAGAACATATCTTGGTCCGTCGCCTCCAAACGGGACAGCTTCGCATCATGCGAGTCCACTGTTCGAGCCAACCCGGTGTCACTGGTCTCCAATCCGATGATCCTAGATTTGTCCACCCGCGAGCTCACCACCCTTGCCCTCCCCTTACGAGTGCATTTATGGACAAAGACGCCTTTTCGGCATCAGACTGCGACTCGTGCACTTCCTTAAGCTTTTCCTGAAACGACAAAAAGCACATGATTAGAAAAATAAGTAAATAATAAAATTATAACGTAATTAACAAAAAGTAAAATGTCGGATTACTTACAATCATGGTCGCGATGCTCGGGGACACCTCCTTATCCTTCCCCTTCTTCATCCGAATAGCCACATAAGTATCGAGCCTATGTGGCCTACCCCTAGGTCCACTCCCTGTCCCCTGAAATAAAATAAAAAAAATTAGTAACGGCCCTCAAAGTAAAATAACGCAGAATAATATATTTTTATAGTTATAGAAAAATTAAATATTACCATCATCCTATGCTCCACCTCGGCGTAAGACGTCCGGTCGGAGTAGTGCACGTCCATTTTTTTTTCCTGATTTTCCCTCCCCGATTGGCGAGATGCCAATTATCGCTCCCCGATCTCATTGTCAATGAACTTTTGCCATTGTGCCAATGAGATAGGCTCCTTCGGCAGGACGAATTCACGCATTCGGATAACGGACTCTCGGGTCTTTCCAAAGTACCGGGTCCGCATATTTTTCTTCCACGTCTTGTGTTGCTCCCTCAACTGCTCCAAGATGGAATCGCGTAGCTTTGGATCCAAGTTGAATTGTTCATGTCCAACAAATAAAATGTTAGTTGCGAATAAATATAAATATAAATTAAAATCGAAATTGAAATTGAAATAGAAATATTCATATAAATATAAATATAAATACATTACCTGTAGTGCCACCCAAATAGCTAACTTGAGCTCATTTGGTACCTCCCTCCAACTAGTGTACCCCGAACCGATGATCATCTTTACCAGCTCTAGGAATCTCGCTAATAGCCCCGTCTTGTTCTCAATGGCCATCCCCAATTTGCCATATTTGGGGAGCCTAGGGGCCGAGGAGCCCTCGTCGCCTCCGCTACCATTGAGCCCAGACGACATCATCATAATCAGCATCATCATCCTCGCCTTAATACCTGAAGGAGACATTTTTTGTAAAAAAATGTTGTTATTAGTACAAACCAAAATGAATTATAAGAATACATGCAAATAGGTATAATTGCTACAAGTCCAAATAAATTGTTAATGTTTAACACCTCAATTCTGAATTCAAAAACAACATTATCTAGCTCATAATAAGTACAATTACTAAAAATTCGAAACATTCTCACCCCCACCCCTACTGCCCACACACACCCACACTACACAAGAGTGAAAATGATAAAGTGCAAATCAATTAAAAGAATTAAAAATGGATTGATAAAGTACAAATTGGAATATTTATTACAAATTGAAAAATTATTTCAAATTCGGGTTATCATAAAAAATGGATTGATATTCAGTAGGAGCAACTAAGTCATCCACACTACTATTTAGACGCTTTGGCGCGTGTAGAACAATTGACCACGGCTCGTTGTTGATATACTCCGAGTAAAACACTTAGTTAACCTTTTGAAATGCACAAACAAACGACTCATCGCTCACGTGGTCGTTGTCTTCAACTTGGACAAGTCAACCATGATCAAATTGGTGACAGGTGAAACTTTACAAGCATTTTTATCCTCAACTCTTACCCAGTCACAGTAAAATACAACCTCTTTGAAGCTTATATAATCCAATTCAAATATATTTCGAATTACACCATAGTAAGTCATTTCAGCTTTAATGAGGTTTTTATCTTTTGTGCTCGCTCGAAAGAAAGTAAGAGCCTTGTATGAAATGCCCGAGTTATGTACATTTGTACTTTCGTCATACACTTTTGCACCGAATACGTAACCTTTCAATCGATACTTTTTGTACTCTTGTGCCACGAACAAGGGTCCAGTGGCTAGACGAGTAAGTCTTGATGTCGCATCACCCATCTTCTTTAAGAGCTGAGAACATAGATAAATTAATTAGATTAGTTGTAAAGTTTGAGTATAATGTAATGTTATATAACGATCATTTTTATTATAATTACCTCTTGTGACAACCACAACCTAAATTCGCTCGTTTTCCCATCACATGACCACCATCATCGACGAACTCATCAGTGTCATCAACGTTGGTCAAGTCAAGCATATATTCTTGAGTATATATTGATGACTCCACGACGATGTATTCCTCTGCAATTGATACTGCAATGTATCGCGTATTCTTGACGTAATCTTTAAAAACTTTCATCAATCTTTCAAACGGATACATCCACCGATATCAAACTGGACCACAAAGAATTGCCTCGTCGCATAGGTGTACCAACAAGTGAACACTTATGTCAAAGAATGCTGGTGGAAAGTACTTCTCCAACACGCAAATCGCTTCGTTCACTGCCAATTTTGCGGCCACTATGTGTTCTCGATTGACTACCTTCTCACACAAGAGTGAGAAGGTAATATTAATTTGCATAATATCCCTCCGCAAATCCTTGTCCCTGGAGAAATAGTGCTTAAACAATAGAGGAACCAATTGCATGATCACATGCCAATCGTGGGACTTACACTTATGTAAATCATGAGTAGCATAATTCACAATCCTTTGCAAGTTTGACGGAAAATTAGATGGGCCCTTCAAATTATATATTGTGTCTAAAAGCACCTTCCTTTCCCCACTCGTCAAAGTAAACGCACCAGGGGGAATTATTGTCCTTTCCCACTCGTCAAAGTAAACTCTTATTTTCTAAAAGATTCAAATGATTACACACCCTCTTCCCACAACTCATTTAATTCTTCTACCAAAGGAGCCAGGTAGATGTCGATGTCATCACTTGGTGCCTTTGTCCCAGGTAACAACAAAGACATCATCGAAAATTCAGGTCTCATACACTGTGAAGGAGGAAGGTTGAGTGGGGCTAGGATCACTGGTCATACACTCTTATTGGTGCTTATATTTCAAAATGGATTGAAACCATCTGTTGATATAGCCAAACGAATGTTGCACTGTTCTCGAGCAAAATTGGGATACTCATAATTCATCCTCCTCCAAGCTGTAGAATCAATAGGATGATGCATGAGATTACCCCTTACTTCTTCCCTAGCATGCCAAGTCATTGCCTCCGCTATCCATGGTACTGTCACTTTTAAAATTAACTAACCCAACATCGATCCACTATAATCCAACCGCAATGGAAACAACAAATGTGTATCCCGTACTCCTTCTAATTCATCTACTCAATTAATTCTTTTCATCAATTAAACTAACAATTAAAGTATATAATTATTAATTTACTAATTTACAATGAGGGGCAATCCTACTTGCATATGAAAGGGGCACTATTATTAATTTAAAAAAAATAACAACCAATCAATATTAAATCAATCAATTCTTTTACAAGGGGCACTACAATATGAGGGGTAATATCTAATAAACCAATAAAAATTTAATTAAAAAAATACACAGGCACATATACACACACAGCCCCACCCCCGCCCACCCCAGCCCTGCCCCCTCCCCCCCACTGTTGCTACCCACCACACGCACACACACACACATACGCATATATACACACACAAACACACACACACACACACACACACGCGCACATACACCCCCTCCCCTCCCCCCAGCCCCCCCCCCACACGCATATATACACCACACACACACACAAATATATACACACACGTACATATGCATACACATATACATAAATGGAGGAGAAATAGAGAGAGAAAATGTACCAAAGTTGTAGAGAGAGAGTGTGCAGTCGCTAGAGAGAGAGAGAAATGGAGGGAATTAGAATCGGTGGGAAAAAAGAAGAGGGATGGTTTTTTTACTGACAGAATTGTCACGGACATGTCACGGTCATTAATCGTGATAACTTTATATGATTGTCACAATCAAGGATCGTGACAAGACCTTGTCACGGACTTGTCACGATCATTGACCGTGACAAGGCTGGTCGGTTGAAGGGTGCCAATTTGACCATTTTGGTATAGTGAATCATCATCAAGATGATCGAGAGTTATCGGGATTGGGCCGATTGGATCCCTTACACCTTGTGGTTCTACCTCACTTCAGTTCGAGCATCTACTAAGGCTACCCATTACTCTCTGGTATATGGCATGGAAGCAGTCCTACCCGTCGAGCAAGAAATTCCTTTACTACGCGTCATGCTTGAAAGGAAAGTCAGCGAGGAAGACTTGCATCAGAGCCATCTTAACGAGTTATTACTTTTGGATGAAATGAGACTGAAAGCTCTATATCATATACAAGGGTACCATCGCCAAATAGCACGATCATTCAATAACAGAGTCAAGGATCGTGGTGTCCGACAAGGAGATTTAACCGTTAAAGAAATTGTAGATCCCGTTTTGGACACCATAGGGAAATTCAAGCCCAATTAGAGCGGCCCCTGCACTATGAAGAAGATCATATCCGGTGGCACCGCTTTGCTCACTGACCTTGATGGAGAAGAGATAACCCGTCCAATCAACCTGGATCGTATCATGAACAAACGGATTATTTAAGCCTTAGAGATTGTTATAGATAATTCAAATGCAAAACTAATCAACAGGCACAACAATATAATTAAAATCTTCCTTATTCCGTTAATAAGAAATTCTTATACGATTACACGAAATATCAGCGTAGGGAGTCAAACAACTTCCCCTACCACCCTAACCTTATTGTCCTAAAAACAAAACAAAACCAAACTACTCCTAAACAAACTTCCCAAAGTTATTCCTACCAGATATATAACCAAACAACAACATCATCACAAAAGATTCAGAAGTAAAACTCCTCAGGGATCCTACCCGCAACTTTCAGAAGAACTAGCCCCATCATCATCTATATCTTGGGGACCCAAAACTTCCCATGCTTGGATGGAATACCGAAGGCGCTCCATGTAACGATAAGCTCGGACCAACCTAGGAAAAACCACAACACCTCCCTTCATGGTGTCAAACATGGTAAACCACCTATGCCCGGTCTCCTCGGCCAATATCTTAGCCACTACCTTCCTCCACAGCCACTTTATAAAATCTTTGGAAACATGCCAAACTCTTCCAATAGATTGGGAAGGACGGGTTGACGACCGACGATTCTCCAACAGAGATCCCATCTACATGTGCATGCCTTATGTCAAATCCTCTACAGGAAAGAAGTCCAGAACACGAGAAGTCACGATCTGTTCCCATAAAAATTGATGCAGGAACCACCAGGGAAAGTAGAAAGAGTTCTGTCGGAGGCAAACTAACCAAACATACTAGTATTCCCCCAGTTCTAGAATGGGCTTCAACTCCCCCACCAGGGTACCGACTAGTGCAGACATTGAGCTCCATGATCGATAAACTAGTTTTCCCAATTCTTGACGGTCGGGCCAAAGCTGATGAAATAACGGGAGAAGAAATTCGACACAGCTGCCAAGGGGTATTCAAAAGGAACAACCAAATAAAATCTCTCTAACAACCACATGAACTACATAACTAGGTTGCCCCTCAAAAAATCAGAACGACCTTCTCACTAATCATTTAGACCATTCAAGGTCTCTGCGAGTACCATCGCCACAGGATTGTGATGGTATGACATGCACGTTGTAATAACAACAGTCCACCATCAGGTCCCCAGTTACCAGTTGTAGCTTCGAAGTTAAGTGAGGGCAATAGCTCCAAAACTAGTACAGTCTCTTCAACACAACAGATTCAGCACAATCCAACGAAGGCGGCAAGCTCCAATTTATAATCAAGCTTTATATCTCCTCTTCCATATACCAATCAAGCCTCCAAGGCCTTCCACTACTCAAAAATTTCAAAAAACTCATTTTTACTACTTCTTCTCAAAATAAATCCCTTCAAAAGGGAACTCTTTTTCAACCAAGACTCCAAGGCCACCTTCTACTCAAATATATTAACTCTTTCTAAAAATAAAAACTCAGTAGCAAACAAAAGTGCATGTAGAGTAAGCCATTAAATAAAGATAATCAAATAAAATATGCATCTCTTTTTTCCTTGTTTAAGTCTCTTTTCACGTGCAATGTCGCTACATCAAATCTGCAATATGGTCAAATGTCAAGCTGCCACAGTCGGCAGGGATTATGCAAGAAAATCTTGAGGAGCCATCCCTCAAGGGATAGAAGGTCACCAGCAAGATACCCAACAGAAAATCAATATTTGAAAAAATGACATCGAAGAAAAATGGTCTCAAGAGGAAAGAAGAATTTACCCGATTGGCACTGTCCTTTCACCTGCCCGAGGTAGTCCAAACGATCGTGCCACTGTCATTTGGCACCCCCTGTACCCTGTCGGTCGACACCTCCTTAAAATTTTGTACAAAAATTCCCAAAAATTACCAAATGAATTTTAGAACTTTTTCACCAAGAAAAACATTTTTTCCAGCCTCTCAGATCCCCAACGAATTAATACCATATTTTATCCCATAACTATTTCCCCAATGAAATTCTTAAATCCAATTGGATATCTCCCCAGAAACGTCTCCAAAGGACACCATAGAAATCGAAAAATTCCCCAGTAGGGCTACACCTAATCCTCGGATTAGTATTTTTTTCCTGAGAGGATTCTCTAAATTTTCCCAGGAAAACTAAACCCCACACCCCACTCAAGCCCTCATAATTGGATTCGACCCTCATAAATTATCAACCGCTTAAGCCCTTAGAATTTGCTTCGACCCTTACAATTGGTCGCTCCTACTTAAGTCCTCAGAATTGGTCGCACCCTGCTTAAGCTCGCAAAATTGGCTTCGACCCTTAGAATTGGTCGCTTTCACTTAAGGTCCTCAGAGTTGACATCGACCCGTAGAATTGGTCGCTTCTATTTAAGGTTCTCAAAATTGACCTCAACCCACATAATTGGACGCTTTCCACTCAAAACCCTCAGAATTGACTTCGACCCTTAGAATTGATCACTACCATCTTAGAGGCCTTATAATTGACCTCGACCCTTAGAATTGGCAGATCCTCATAATTGACCTCAATCCTCATAACTGGTCACTCCTATATAATCCCTCATAATTGGCTTCGACCCTCAAAATTGGTCGCTCCCATCTTAAGCCCTCAAAATTGGCTTCGACCCTCAGAATTGGTCACTCTAGGTCCTCAGAATCAACCTCGAATCACAGAATCGATCATCCCCCAGCATTACTTTACATCCTTAGAATCGACCTCGACCCTCTGAATCGGTCATCCTCTCCCCTTAGGTACGTAGAATCGACCTCTTTCCTAAAAATCATGCGGTGTCTAGTCGAGGAATTTCACTTGTTCCAAGATCACCCATCTAGGGGCTCTATAGACACCACATTCTAGGACCACTTAAATATCTCATTAGGTTGTTAGCACCTCTCCATTTCACTACAAACCCTAGGTCATAATCCGAGTCCTGATCTGGAGGCCATTGGGCGCTCTTGAGCCCCATTTAACTCAACTCAACTCTATCTTTAGAGAAAAATCTTAATGAATCTTCAAAGGAATCTGAATCTACTTTTCAACAATTCACTTCGTGCACAAATCGGCATAACGGTTCGGACGAATGAACCATTTTACCATAAAAAATTGATCTAGACGCCACCGAGCACTCTCGAACCCCGATTCAACCCCAGTGAATTTAATCGTTAGAGAAAAATCTCTTTGAATCTTTGAAGGGAACTGAAACCCCTTTCCAACGGTTAGCCCCATGCACAAAACGACAAAACCGTTCAGATGAATGATTCGTTTTCCCTTAAAAATAGATTCGGAGGCCACCGGGTGCTCCCCGGCTCCGTTTGACCAAGGTCAATTCTTTAGCACGAATGAGACTGAATAATCTTCAAAGCAAAATTATTCTAATGGTCCACCTCATGCGAGAATCAGCCTTACAATACTGACGAACGGCCTGTTTTACTATGAAAGGTCACCGGACACTTTCAAGCCCCGATTGACCAAAGTTAACTTTCTGAACTGAGAAAAATCTTTGGAATGTCAAAGTACCTTGAATAATCTTTCCAATGGTCCTCCCCGTGTGCAAATTTGACTTATGGTTTGGACGAACGATCCATTATTGTCCGACGATCTCCCGTTCAAAGGACCGACGACGCTTCTTAGACCCGTTTGACCAAAAGTCAACTCTTGGAACCGGCAGCGACCCAAAGGACTCTTGAAGGTCTCTGAATTACCTTTCTAATGGTATACCCCGTGCACAATTTGGATTTATGAATTGCGTTCTATGACCATTTTTTCAAAATAATTTTCACGAGACTACCGATTGTCAGGTCCATTTTCCTGCCTATCGATAGTATGTCTAGGGTTAACTTTCGATTAGAAGGGCAATGTTTATGCCGATCGGCACCCCCTACCCTATAAATATAGGTAATGATATCACCCTCAAGACACACTTGAGATCCATCAATATTAGTGATCTCAGCAACATTCTCTTACAATCAGCGAAGTTTCCTTTTGTGAAATTCCTTTCCATCTTTCATTCCCATCATTTTCATACTAAATTTTGAAAAATATCATTCTCTCTCATCCAACAATCATCTCAACATTTAAGGGAACTCATCAAGGATCAAGATCAAGCCTCAATTCTCCAAAGAAGGTCCAAAAATACATCTCTCTCACAACCCGATTCTCGAACCCCACAACAAGAATCATTGAACAATTTCATAACTAAACCTACCTTAGGATTAACTCCAAAGGGATAATCCAAACCCTTATTTGTTTTTATATAAAATAAACTAGCAACTATGAATAAAAGACAACCCCTACCATGGAATATACTTGGTCTTAGGCTTAGTCATAAACTAGGGCATGCAAAAAAAATGGATATGGTGTCTAACAACTTCAAGGGGTAAATCATAAACCACCAAAATGATAAACTGACCTCGAAGAGAAATGACGGACCGAGAGACAAACACTCTTGTATTCCAATCGGGATAAAAGAAACTAAGTTGCATTACCCAAACGATGCGATGGTCCCGCTCCCCCGAGTCCCAATATAGGGCCCAAACACCACAATACCATAGAGGTATACATAAACTATATGATTGTTAAAAGTAAATAGAAAGGCTACCACTTCTTAGATTTGACAAAGATATTTGAGGTCCTCCGATACTACACAATGAAGCCTAATACAGCCAAATGTTCCTTTAGGGTCCATTCCAGCAAGTTCTTAAGTTGCGTGGTTAAGGAGAAAGGAAACGAAAATACATCATGTTCGGCACAAATTATTTCACCAAGTTGGTTGTATTTTAACCTATGGTGACCATAAGATACATCGACGAGATAACATTCATTTAGAGGAAAATTGTAACTCGTTTTGGTGTGCTACAACCCACATCATCGATAATGGAATGCAATTTAAAAGCATCCTTTTTCTCATACTTCTACAAGAACTATAGAATTAGAATTACTTCAGTTTGGTGGCTTACGCTCAGATCAATGGGCTTGTTGAGGCTTCTAATGAAATAGTACTTGAAGGAATGAATAAAAGTTCTTAAAATGAAAAGGTAACATGGGTGGAAGAGCTCCCACGTCCTCTGGGCATGCCGAATAACTACTAGAAGGTTGATCGGGGAAATGCCCTTCACCTTATCTTAATAAATTGAAGCCATAATACCGTTAGAGTCTGGTATGCCGACCACGAGAACAACCATTTTCAATCAAAATGTGAAAAAATAGATCACCAAAAATGAATTAGATATGGAGGATAAGAGGATATAATAATCCTTGATAAGATTAGCAGCCTACTAATAACGGTTGGCAATGTAGTACAACAAAGGTTTTCATCTAAATAAATTTTTGGTTGGGAACTATATCCTAAGAAAAGTCATCAACAGGGTAGAAAGCCATCAGATGGAAAGCTAGAACCAATTGGGAGGGACCATTTAGAGTAATCATATATGACCACTAGGGTGCCTAGCATATGGAAACAATTGAGGGCATGGAGATACCTAGGGCTTGAGATGCATCCAACCTTAGAAAAAATATTTTTAAGCCATTATATTTTTATCAAATTTTAGTTTATCACAAGATTTTTTCATTCAATACTTCATTTTTTTATGAAGGTTGCTTAATACAATTAACATTGACTGTTTCAAATGTTAAGCCAATGTTAATGCAAAGTCATCTTATGTTTTTCGGATCAAACTATTGTTTTGATACCTTATGGATTTGATTACACTTAGTTAGTATCTTAAGGTCATATGTTTCATTATTGACAACACGAAAATATATGAATTTCCTAGGAAAGTAAAAGACCAACAGGGGAATCCCTATGTATTAAGTAATCCGACTAACATTGGTCGGATAAAATCTTAAACGGGTGGATTGCCCAGTGAAAAGGTACATTCTCACCATAAGTTGATGTTAGGCCTAACGTAGTGTGATGACACAATCCTAAAAGGTAAGATCAAGGAACACATGCTTGGCATAATTGAAATGGGATAATGCAAACATAAATTCAGAACAAGATAAAGTTTATCTTATTCAAAATATTCATCATTACAAATTCGATAATTTTTAACCAATTACAAACAGAACACGAAAATAACACGGAGATTTGCATCATCTTCAATGATTCAATAATTCATTTATGGTCTCATTCGGATGAAACTCGTTATTACTATCGTGATCGATGAGATAATCCCGAATTAATTTTATAGGGGCAATATCAACTAGAATCCATAAATCATCTCTCCTAATTAAAGGATGTATGTAGAAGTTGGAGTCCACTTGGTACCTGTACCAAAACTGATAATTCATGGGAACTTTGAGTATCGTTAGGGCATTTAAGCAATCATACTTACAGGCTACTTTTAGGGTCCCCTCCATATGCAGCGGGTCATCTATCTAGTCCTCATGATAGTCAAGATCCGAGCAAACATGAGGTTACTTCTTGAGCTAGTACCCCAATCGCATAATCTTATGGTGCAATAACTTTTCAATTATTTCATTTTTCCAAAAGTTATGTTTGGACTTTCTAAGATCCTTCGTTAGAGAGACGTCCTCATTTTGAAGGAGGCCGGTGATATTTTTATCTCCCCTAGCTCAGACTAAAGACTTGCAATCTTTATATTTTCACTTTAAGGAATTGTCAGTTTTATAATGTTTAGCAAATAGTCATAAAGGCTATATGAGCTAGATCAGAGGCATCATTCCTAAGAACAAAGTTTGAATCCTCTATCCCTTAGATTATAGGCACAAGGTCCGGGAAATCATCATGTTGCAAGGATAAAGTAAATAAGTTCAAAACCTAAGTCAACAATAATATAAGACATACACAAGCAAAGTAAGAGAAACTAGTCAAACATAATATGACCAGACCATTATTTAAATATAATGGTGCAAGCCTTGGCAAGGATTACATAAAGAAAAAATATAGGATGTCTAAAATTACAAAAAGATCATAGGCTAAACCTCTTTTGGAGGAGTTTTTTGGGGATATTTTACCACCTTGGGTTGATCGAAAGCTCCATCCTTCTCTTCTAATTCCTCTTTTAAGTTAGAAAGAGAACAAGCAGTATGTTGGGAAAATAACTCGGAGTCAAAAATAACTCCATCCTTAGCGAAGGATTCATCCTAGACCTTCTTGAACAATGCCCTCTTGAGAAATCCCAGCTACTTTTCAGTATAAACAAAGGCTTTGTCCTTACATTTTTCAAAAGTAACATTTTTTCCGCTTGTATTACAATACGGGGCTGGTTTAACTTCTTGTTGGCATTATATAGGTCTTCCAGTTCGCTCTTCAGCTCGATACCTCACCATCACTGGCCTTCAGTTGGACTACCTACTCGATCACCTTTTGTTAGCAGCATTATGGGCATTCTAGGCCCCATCCAAGTCAACCATTATGTGAACCATCTCCTGCTTATAATCGGGTCCCCTGTCAAGCATGTTGACGAAGTGCAACATAGATTTCCATCCAAATAATAAAACAACAAACTTAGTGTTAAGAAAAAAAACTTGAATTAATAAAAATCTAGTGAAGAAGTTCAATCCTTACAAGGGAAAGTGCATGGGTGGCATGAAGAGCCAACTTATTTGAGGATAGGCTGGTGATCAAAGATTGGTCAATTAGGAGAAAAGTTCCCCTCAAAGCACCAAAAACCAATTCTGGTTACTTGATAACTGACCCCTCGGTAGGGGACTTCCCATTTCTAAGGGAATCTACCAAATCTGAGGTCGTCATTTAGATAGCAAGACTGCTATTTATCTTGATTATCTTTTTAGGTTGGATCTGAACTTTCTCGAGTGAATTTCCCATAGCAACGACCTTCGACCTCCTTCCTCTTGGTCGAGTGAGAAATTGGAGAAGTGAGACTAAGGGAATACCCTATCAAATTTAGGATCTTACTCTTAGGATCCATTTCATCCTCTGATGAAGTGGGGACAATTGTTTGAATAACAAAGATGTCAATAAACTCAAAGGATCCTAATGTGCTAATAGTTGAGGGATTATGCTAAAAAAAACCTTTAGAATCTCTAGTTCTCGGTCTACAGGCCGAGCAACAAATAAAGTTGTTGAAGAGGTGTAGGAGAGCAAGAGTGAAACTGATGGTTCTACACAATAAAATATCAAAGTAACAAAATAGTGTACAAAATATGAAAAATAATAAACATAACCCAGTAAAGTATTTTAAAATAAGGTTAGACTAATTTCATGCCTACCCTTAGGTCACCTATGGCCCTTGCAGGGCTCAACTCCCTCTAGGATGGAAAATATTTCCCAGTTTCTAACTATGAATCCATGGTCCCAATACTACTTATTGTAGTTCATGAAATGGACGACCAAGGCCTTTTCACATTTTTTTACCTTCGGGTAATAGACCTTCTCATTAGTCTTTACTCGCATATAGCAAAAATGAGTCTTTGGGATCCCTATTTGGGTCCCTTAGAGCTTTAATATACATTTTACATCGTTTATAATCCTTCAGGTGTTGGGAGAACACTTGGTAAGGACTACATAAAAAACTCACAAAACTTAAGGAATAGAAGATTTTGGGAAGTTTGATTCCATTCTCAACTACGAATTGGGAGAAAATCCAATGGCCACTATTAAATCTTTGAAGAAAATGCAAAAAATCATAGATAGATGGAAGAAAACTTATAAGTATGGAAGAAATAATGGGAGACCTATGTAACACCCCGCCCGCCCGGGGAGAGAGAACGGAGCGCTAATACGATAAAATAAATCCAAATCCACAAGTGACAAGGTATAGAGCATCTAAGTCCCACAACAAAAAAAGAGAAACTACAAATCTCAATCTCTTCAAATTAAATACCAAATCTCTCGAATTACATACAACAACTAACTCGAAAATAAAATACAAATCTCCAAAGCTCTATACATCAAAATAATTCAAATCTTTCCCAAACAAACTTCGTTAAAATCAATCTCCATAGCGCCCCAAAATCCGCGCTAACCTTCCACTAAAAGAAAATATGGGGAAGTACACAATACGACAGGAAAGATGCTCAACAAATAAATTAGCAATAAGGTGTAACAACACGAGTACGAATATTCAAATCAAATGCAAATCTCAAAGTATTTATCAATATAATTTTTCAACAACACATCAATGGGTAATCAGGCCTCACCCCATTCGCATATGCTTTATCAAGCCATAGCCGGGAATAGGTATTTCGGTGGGTACTCAACATCCATGCCATATTAAAATCTCATGACAACGTGCTCAATAATAATATAATGATACCACATGAATCAAAATAATTTCAACAATTATTTTCTAGATTTTAATGAATATATCAATTCAAATATGAGTTCAATTAAACAAGAATTCAAAGAGAATAACACTCGCGAGATTTAAGGAGCATATTGTGTAAAACCCCATACCTCAAACCATGATGAGAAACCAACGATCACATCCTCAAGATCAACACAAAAGATCTAAAAAAGCTCCTCCAAGAACCTCCAACAAAATATCCCCAAGAACACCTCTAATCTAAGGTTGGAACTCACAAATCTCAAGGGCCAATGTGTATATAAAAAGAAGAGGAATATAAAATATATTTGCTGCCAAAATTTGTGCCAAAAGTAGGTTAAAAGGGTTGCCCACAACTTCCTTTTATAATGCAAAGAAATGAAGAGTTGGAAGCTAAAAGACTCCTTTAAATAAGGCAAAGAAATGAAGAGTTGGAAGTCAAAACAACTCTTGAAAATTACCTAATGTTCGTCGACTTAGAATTCCAAGAGTTAAAAATATTTAAAAATCATTTTAAAATCCGTTTTAACTCCGATTTCGAAACCGTTCGAAATTCTCGCCTTTAAAAATAATAACCAACATATTTGAGCAATAAAAATAATTTTATCAAAAACTTTATTTTCCTCCATTTTCCAGAAATTAATTAAAATAGCCCAAAATTACGCGGGTTGTTACACTTCCCACTAACAATGGAATTTCGCCCTCGAAATTCGCCGAATGCATAACTCTCAAAATCAGGCCACTACACTAACTCCAAAAATAAATCACGTCTCCCAAAAATAAATTCATCACCTCTAATCTCGAAACTTATCACGAATATCACCTAAAATTTTCTATCTCCAAAAATTGCTAACCACGCAATGAACCCAAAACCCAAGCCCCGAGGGTTGCAGTATACCTAAGCTCTGATACCATCTGTAACACCCCGCCCGCCCGGGGAGAGCGAACGGAGCGCTGATGGGATAAAATAAATCAAAATCCACAAGTGAAAAGGTATAGAGCATCTAAGTCCCACAACAACAAAAGAGAAACTACAAATCTCAATCTATTCAAATTAAATACCAAATCTCTCGAATTACATACAACAACTAACTCGAAAATAACAGACAAATCTCCAAAGCTCTATACATCAAAATAATACAAATCTTTCCCAAACAATCCTCGCTAAAATAAATCTCCATAGCGCCCCAAAATCCGTGCTAACCTGCCACCAAAAGAAAATATGGAAAAGTACACAATACGACAGGAAAGATGCTCAACAAATAAATTAGCAATAAGGCATAACAACACGAGTACAAATATTCAAATCAAATGCAAATCTCAAAGCATTTATCAATATAAATTTTCAACAACACATCAATGGGTAACCCGGCCTCACCCCATTCACATAAGCTTTATCAAGCCATAGCCAGGAATAGGTATTTTGGCGGGTACTCAACATCCGTGCCATATTAAAATCTCATGACAATGTGCTCAATAATAATATAATGATACCACATGGATCAAAATAATTTCAACAATATTTTCCAGATTTTAATGAATTTATCCATTCAAATATGAGTTCAATTAAACAAGAATTTAAAGAGAATGACACTCGCGAGATTTAAGGAGCATATTGTGTAAAACCCTATACCTCAAACCATGATGAGAAACCAACGATCACATCCTCAAGATCAACACAAAAGATCTACAAAATATTCTCCAAGCACCTCCAACAAAATAGACCCAAGAACACCTCTAATCTAAGGTTGTAACTCACAAATCTCAAGGGCCAATGTGTATATAAAAAGAAGAGGAATATAAAATATATTTGCTGCCAAAATTTGTGCCAAAAGTAAGTTAAAAGGGTTGCCCATGACTTCCTTTTATAATGCAAAGAAATGAAGAGTTGGAAGCCAAAAGACTCCTTTAAATAAGGCAAATAAATGAAGAGTTGGAAGTCAAAACAACTCTTGAAAATTACTTAATGTTTGCCGACTTAGAATTTCGAGAGTTAAAAACATTTAAAAATATTTTAAAATCCGTTTTAACTCCGATTTCGAAACCGTTTGAAATTCTCGCCTTTAAAAATAATAACCAACATATTTGAGCAATAAAAATAATTTTATCAAAAACTTTATTTTTTTCCATTTTCTAGAAATTAATTAAAATAGCCCAAAATTACGCGGCTTGTTACACCCTAGTTCCATTGAAGATAATAGAAGTTTTGAGTAATGAGCCAAACTGATGGCAGATGTGATTTTAGTGTGTGGGAACACATTCCAAGCCAATTTCCCATCATTAGTAGTAATGATCCCAAATGATGGTTGGCACACACAACCACTCCTTCAGTTTAGGGAGCTAATAATATCAGTATACCCTTAAATTGAACGGTCCAGATTACCAATGTACCTTACAGAACTAGTTATGAAAGAGAATCTCCACATTCAAGCACTATTATGACTATTCCCTTCGGCCATGGTATGTTTGGACGACCAGTGCCAACTGCTACCAAAATTTAGATTTATTCAAAAAAGTGAGCAAACCTTTGGGACCTCAATCAACTGTAAAGATTTAGGGGGAAATCACAAGGTAAATAATCCGACTTCACGTGTGAGGAGGTCACATGCCACTTGATTCGGTCACAATCCCATCCATTAATATAAGGACTAATTAATCTAACCAAAATTGAAAATTAAGAAGTACGGAGTAAGATACAACTAATTTAGCTGAGATAACTATTATAGCTAGTTGAGCATTCCACGACTCAATTATCTCTTTCTCTATAAATGTAACCCTATCCCCCAAGGCAAAGGGGATATAATCAGAGTTACTGAAAGAATACTAATATATAAAAGAGAAAACATCATGTGGATGTAGGCATGATGCTGAACCACATAAATATTGTTCTTGTGTGATTATGCATTATTTACTTTCTAGCCGGCTACATATTATGTCGAACATAACCAGTAGGATTTTACCAAATATGCAGTATATAATACATTAGTAATAACGATAGACAAGGACTCCAAATAGAGATTTTTTTAAGGGGGAGAAAGCAGTCCACGAACGCAGGGTTGGTAGGTCTTAGCACCAAAATTTGGTTAGTATAATGAATAAAAACGACGATACGAGAATGTTTCTTGATAAAGTGAGGGAAAATCATATAATACTCAAATCATTTTCCTTAAATTATATTAACAAAAAGTTTAAGTATATGTGTGTGGTCAGGATTTTCTAGATTGTCTTTATTGTTCATAAAAATGTTTCTTAAATAGGGTTCAGGTGGAGTTATCGTGAAGGAAACGTTGAATGAAAATAAGTTATATGAATACAAAATGCATTAAATGTATTCAATTCAATTAAAATATCGATGGACTAGTCATTTGGTTTTATATAGAATGGAGACAATTAATGTACTTCATGCCGCCAAACCTACTGATTGTCAGCCCAATATATGCTAATGATATGACATCCCATTTATGATTACATATTGATTTGGTATATGACAAAAATTTATGAAAGATATTCCATTTTGGTCTCGAAATAAATGAATTTTATAATGAATGCAGAAGAGGTTTTTCGCATCGCCCTGAATCAGTCATTCGACTCAGCTTAGTGTTTTTACCAATGTGCTTGGAATGTTTAAGTCTATTATTAATAATGTCTTGCTCCTTATCCTCTAATCTAAATCCCTCTAAGAATCTCTTCATTGATATTCCTTGGAAGAACTCACTTAAAGACTCCCCCAATACATGTCAAACTTGGTTCATTAGTGGTAACTAGAGATATTATCATCAATTCGATTATGGCAATGGTTCGATATTGGGTCGCTGAGAAGTTATGGTTTCTTCATCAATAGGCCTTGTTGATAAATAGCCATATTTTTTTTATCTTAATCATGTCTTATCTCCTTAATTAGAGGTTTACCATCATACCCCTACATATATTGGATTAAATTCTCGGGATAACACATATGCAATATTGATATATTAAATTTCAAGTAATCACCAAAACCCGTTGTGTTATCTATAAAGAAACTAACTTGCGAGTCTTGCAGTTGCGGATTGCCCATGTCCAATAGAGAAAGCAACTTTTGTGTCTTGTGGATTAGGCTTTAGAATCAAATTTTTCTTTGTCTATAATCAAATAATGAATCTTATTTCTTCATAAAATGTGACATTGAGGCTATGCATGCAATTTTATTTTAACTCGTAGGCCGTAACTATTCGAGATATGAGACACTAGATATGATACCATTGTGATGTGTTGAGGGTTATCAGGATAAGTTTCCAGGGTATGAGGGGGCATATTATGTATCACGACATAATGGTGAAATTTTAATTATACGGATTACAAAGTAAAAATATAGGAAAAGTCATGTAATTGTGTTTTTCAATTAAATATTGTAATTAAAATTGTGATTTTTATTGTGGTCATATAATAAATTGTGATCAATTTTGGTGTTGAGTAGCCACAAGTAATATTCAATGACAAACAAGTTTTGTGTTTTATGTTTTGCCAAACGACATCATTTACACCCTCAAAATTAATTATTTTCAATATTATATTTTCCTCGTATTTTTGAAATCAGTCTTTTCAATTGTTATAAAATGAGATAATGGAAATTTATTTTATGCCCATTTGTAAATTTACTTATTTTTTTAAAACAAATATCGATTTTTATAATTTTAAAAAAATTGTTGTTTAGTTACCAGAAATGGGAGTTTGTTGTTGGTTGGTCTTGCGCCATAGATTGTGTAAATTTGAGTAAAAATATCTTTTGTCCTAGTTACAGTCCATAATTGATTCCCATTATTTTTATGTAACTTGATTATCTTTGTATGAAACTTTTGTACATTTAGATCGTTTCCCAATATAAGTGATACCAACCACTTACAACTGAGCAACGTGTAGTGGTGTTATTTGATGTTCTTTTTTATTAGTATTGTATTAGTTTGTCATGTGCGGGAGGGTGGTTCTGGCTAACGATTTTCTAGAAGTTTATCCCTACCTTCCAAGGGGTAAGTTTAAATTGGGAAAGAAACTACGTTCTCTCAAGCTAATGGAATTCATTTTACCTTGTCCATTTAATTGTAGTGTGATTAAAATATTTTTTATTAACTGATATAGTAAAGCTTAGATGGGTATTAAACATTCATTATCTATATGATATACTTAATAGATGAGAAGAGGACGTAGTCACAATGGACACAAAAAGATTTGAAAAAAAAGGTTTTCCTCACACAAGTATTAATTGTACCAACCAGAGTGCTCCATTTTCTTGGGTGCACCCACTTAGCGGGTGCAACCAAAATATTTTAGTTCAGTGGTTTTTCGAGTAACGATTGATGTGATTTTAGGGAAGTCGAGACTCATCTTAGTTTAGGTGGTATTAGTTTATAGATATGTTATTTTTTTTACATGAACATTGTACATTGTTTTAGTTATGGGTAGTTGATTTGAATCTTAGGGTCGTAAAAATATTTTGTTTTCTAGAACTAGTAAATTTGTATGGGATGTTGACAAATAAAAAGGGTAGGTTTTGTTTATATCAAAATTTCATAAATATATTAAAAAATTATATTTCTTATTACAATATTTTTTAAAATAATAAAATTTTAAAAGGGTGCGTTTTCTCACACCAATTAGGTTGGAAAATCAAGTATTTTATAAAGGGATGCTCCAAACAGGATATTTGATTTGCCAAAAAATTGGATCATGATAGAATCATATCAAAACTTAGATTCGTGATTTTCTTTAGGTCTTAGGTTAGGTCTATATTTTTGGTTTTAGTAGGTTTAATTTAGATTTATTATTATGATTGGGGATTATGTAGCTTACATGGTTTTAGTAGGTTGAATTTAGATTTATGATTATGATTAGGAATTATGTCTCGTATGTGTATGTCATCCAAATTGTGCATGTGCCGTATCTTTATGGCAATTTATAAGAGCACTAGGATATCTAGACTCAGAATGGTTGGGTGATCTCCAAGTCGAGTAAATAAATTTATTTAGGTGATTAGTAGTTTCGTAACTATAAGTGTCGTCATTCTAAAGTGTGTATGAAGTAGATTTGTGTATGTATCCCTCTCATTGTTACTTTCTCGAATCTCGGGATGATATTCTTTTGATATGTGAATATTGTTAGAACCTGTAATTTCCTTTAGTATTGTTTTATCTATGTATATGATTATGTATCGGTAATATAATTCTTGTTATTCATTTATAACATGTGTGGTGGTTTATTAATTTTATAACAATTTACAAGACATATTTAATAAATTTAATATTTATCAATGATCAATTGAATTTTCATTTCACTAATTTGGTAATTTAACTTAGATATGTCATAGGATAAATCATGCACATTTTTTAGGGCATGGCAAGTCTACACTAGGAATTTGGTATATATTTTTAATACCCCATATAATTATGTGAAATATTAATTGAATACATTAATTAAGTGCTCTTGATTGTAATGTGAGATATCACTATTTACATTTTGTGTGTTAATTATTTTGGTTTTGAAGTTGAATTTAAGACACGATGATTAATTAATTAAATTAATCAATAGTTAGACTCGTACCAAATAATTATTAAATAATTGAGTTGTTAGTTATTTGGTTGGGTATATTTGGTAATTGGCTTTTAAAATGCCTTAAATGTCCTTTTTAGTTTAAAATTTTGGTTTAAAGGCCTATGGGGTTAGTATAAGGCTCGGACAAGGTTTTGAGTCATTTAGATTTGTTTTTAGGGGTATTTTAGGTGAGGCCCATGTGACACCCCATCTAATTAAATATCGGGTGATCAATCATTTATTAAATTAAAACAGTTTATCCAATTGGTACATTCTTAGTATCACTGTCAAAAACCATATTAATTACTAACCACCTAATTATTTAATTGAAATTGGAGCCAAATTTTATCTTTCAATTTAAACTGATAAAGCATGCGAAATAAAGTAAACTAAACCATACACAATTAATCAGCGCATAAAAGGAATGAATAATAAATAACTGGCCGCATAACATTCGGCTAAAATCTCAACTACAAATAATGAATCCAACAATCCAAATAAATTAAACCAAATACAAAATTCGAATAACTGAGCGACATGCTCTGAATGTATCTGAGACTGAAATAATTTCCTAATCTAGGAACAATTGAATGAAGCGCCTAATCAAGGCTCATGCTAGCATCCACACATGTTGTAGCTGCGTGTTCCTGGAATAAATATTAAGCATGGTGTCCTTGTAGATGGACACCTAAAAGGTTATAAAAATGATTTTTAGAGCAAGGGTTAGAACCCAAAATATTTCGAAATATTTAGCAAGTGAATTAACTGCAGTAATTAAAATGTATGAATGCTCTTCATATTTAAGTTAGTGTTGCACTCTGTTGGGGACTTACTCACCCATCCACTATTGTGAACACCTAACATTCCTTTTATAACCCCCCTAATTAAATTACCCGGTCTAACGGTCGTGGTTAATTTCTCCTTGCCATACTACTCTAAGCCGAGTATTATTATTAATTGTGATTTATATGTTATGACTCACACTAACTTAATCCAATCCAATATTGAATACAACATACAACAATCTCACTAGTTATATATAAGGAATACATTCTCACATCATGTATTTATACTCGCATATAATTCTGTACCCAATTATATACGTATAACTATGCCTCGACAATCCCATACTTGTCGAATAATTGCGTAAGTATAATTTACCATCCTCCCGAGTATACCTTCACCAGATGTTTCCTCTAAAATGCTATCACCCTAGGTATGCTCACTTAACCCGGATATCCCAACTCAGAATCACTCACAAACTTGGTGAAAATATAAACGTAGTGGAGGCGGTTATATTTCCTACCTGAAAGTGAGATTAACCCTCACCCATAATTTGGACACTATGACACGGGGATATACTTTCCCTGCCATCGCGCAACCTTTTAAGATAGCACTAGAGAGTATATATATATACCATAAATATTTTACACTAATATTCATAAGGCACACAATTATATACACACACTACACATCACGGTTATGTCTAAAATTGTCCCGATACCTAAATACTACCCCCGGGTACCCTTTTCCTACTATCTCGACCCTTTAGGAACCAACCGTGTACTTAGAATTGTCATGCGAGAAAATTTACCGAAACTCATTATTTTTACTTCAACTAGTTTATTCCCGATTCCCGATTGAGATGTATTAAAATCCTGTCATATAACCTCCTATGACGTATAATGCATATTACTATCCACTTAGTAATAATATACCATGAATATTAACCATGTACTCTCTTGATTAATATTTAAATAAATAAATCCCTAATTAATTCAATTTAATTACGACAAACTTGTAATTTAAATTTTATTCGAATTAATTAAATATTAAAATGCTAAAAAATATGGGGTGTTACATACTTCCCCCCTTATAAGGGAATTTTGGCCCCAAAATTAGGACGTACCTGCGATAAATAGCTCTAGATACTACTCTCGCATGTCATCCTCCTGCTCCCATGTTGACTCATCAACATTGTGGTGCCCCCACTGAACTCGCACTAACGGGACTTTCTTGGATCGCAACTCACGCTCATTACGATCAAGAATGGCAACGGGTCTCTCCTCATATGAGACATCCGGCTACATGTCAATATCCTCAAGTTGGACATGCTAGAAAGCTCTCTCGCTCCTCCTGTATTTCTTCAGCAATGATACATTGAACACATCGTGTATTCACTAAACATGCTCCGGTAATCCCAATCGGTAGGCCACCGCATCCACCCTTTCAATCACAGGTAATGTCCCTGCGTACCTCGGTGCTAGTTTCCCCTTCTTTTTGAATCTCATGATCCCTTTCATACGAGATACTCAAACTAACACCTAATCCCCAACCTCTAACTCCACATGTCTCATATCGGCATCAGCGTAACTCTTTTGCCTGTCCTGAGCTATCCGTATACATCCCCGAATAAACTTAATTTTGGCAGTAGTCTCCTGAATCATCTCAGGTCCCAATAATTTATTATCCCCCCACCTCTAACCAGCAAGCGGGCAAATGACAAGGTCTGCCATATAGTGCCTCCAACGATACCATCCCGGTAGTAAATTAGTAAGGGTTGTTATATGCACACTCTACCAAAGGAAGATACCGTTCCCATCCCCTTCCAAAATCCAGGATGCACATCCTCAGCATGTCCTCCAGCATCTAATTTACTCTCTCAGTCTGCCCATCTATTTGGGGATGATAAGCGGTACTCAAACGCAAGTCCGTGCCCATAGATTCCTGAAAGCTCTGCCAGAAATGGGATACAAAGATCTTGAGTCTGTCAGACGCAATGTTGATCAGTACCCCATACAGCTTAACAACCTCTTAAATGAATAGCTGCGCATACTGCATCGTCTCAAAATCGGTACGAACCCATAAGAAAGGAGCCACCTTGGTCAGTCGATCCAATATCACCCATATCGCATCGTGACCCCTCTGCGACGTAGGTAGCCAATGAAAAAGTCCATAGAAATGCTTTCCCACTTCCATACGGGAATCTCAAGTGGCTTAAGCATCCCTGAAGTGTAATACCCCTTACTTTTGTGTAAATATTTTTATATTAAACTATCGGGTGTGGGTGATTTATTATTATTGAGAATTAAAAATAAGGGTTTAAAATAAATGTTGATTTGGTTAAAATAGTTAATATTTATGGGAATTACGCATTTAGTAGAGATATATGGTAAATATAATCTTGTTTTATGCGATCTCGTTGTATATACGTGTATGGGCGGCGGGAATTAGTTATTTCTCAATTGTGGTATGTTTCGGTGAATTATTTGAGGTTGGGAGATGGCTTTTATACTCCGAGTTTCGAATGAAAATTTTGGAGGGCACGGTTGATTTTGGAAGGTCCGAGAAAGTCAAAATGACTGCCCTGGTTTTTTATTAGAGTTCCGAAATCTTTTTGACTAGTTTGACTTGATTTTGGGTACACAAGTTATTTTATGCGTGTATTATCATTTATAGATAGGATTACTATTAATAAGGGGTTATTAGGCTTAAGTGGGTAATTAATCTCAATTAAGAGAAAACCCAATTTTCGGAGAGATAACGTGAGAAGAAGATAAAGAAGGAGAAGCTTAAGAATCTTCAAAATATTGTAAAATCCTTGACTTTGAGGAAGAATCAAACCCTACAATCATTGAGGCAAGTGGGTTAACTTGCTAAATGCTTAATTGTGTGACCTATTTCATAATTTGTGGTATGGATTTGGTAAGATTAGAGATATCGGTGTTAAGCCCTAAAATCTAATATAGAAGAATAATCCTTGTTGTGTGTATATGGGTTCAAAGGTATAGACATGGTATAACTCATGTTTTGGGTTGATTATGAAGTGAATCATTATAGAAGAGGGTTTGTTGGAGAATTGATAAAATTTTATGCGAAGCATAACTGGGCAGTCTGGACCGGTTCGTTTTCTAAGAATACTGGATCGGTCTGGAGGTTAAAATTTCTATAAAGATTTAAGGAACTGGACCGATTTATTTTTAAGGGGCACCGGATTGGTTCGAAGGTTGAAAGTTTCTGTATAGATTTGAGGAACCGAATCGGTTCATTTTTTAGGGGTACCGGATCGGTCCGGTTACTGTAACTGTGAACTTTGATCCTATTCCTCTCTTGATGATTTAAATACTTAGGAAACCCCTTTATATTATTGTGTAAACACGTTTATGGGACATAATGTGGGTATGTTATGACTCGATAGAGGGGTTACCTTGGGGCCATTATAGAGGCATATTTGAGAGGGTATTATCTTGTTTCCTTTTTCAAATCCTCCAACGAATGGAAATACTTTCGAGGAGAGTTGTGGGATAATGAGTGAGAGTTTGTAGCACCTTACAAGGATAAAAGTGAGGTATAATCATATGTGTGATTGGTTTTTAGTAATCAAGAAAATGAGTAAATTAAGTTATGAGCTTGAGATGATTGAGTGGATCATTAACTAGCATATGTGGTGATATTTACATATAGTTATGATTAGTAATATATGTATATTTGTATATATGATGTGAATGTATATTGAATGTGTGATATATACTATGTGGTGCATACCCCTCTAATGTTATCATGGGAAGTTGCGCGATGTGGGCAACTCATCTGGTTTGAGGAGCAGGGAGAGTACGGTCCCCAAGTTATAGCGTCTAGTATTTTATCGCGTGTGAGGCAGGGGTAAGACGTCTTGGGTATGATTGTTCTTACCTTTAGGTGAGGAACTATGTCTTATTTCCCATACACTTGTGAATAGGTTTTATACCAAGTCGGTGTGAGAGTCCGATCGCTGGTAACCCAGGATGATAAGTGAGTAATTCCATAAAAGATGATAGCATTGTAGAGAGTATTAGTATACCTGTATGACGTGTGTTATGTATTTCCCTAATGGTATGTTATGTGAGATATGTATTGCCCCATTTTAGCTCTAGATTGTATTTGTATGCTTTGATGTTTATAAACTAGAATTTAGAAGTATGTTTTATGTACCGAGGCGGAACGAATTTCCACAACTAACCATGTTAGGTAGTAGTGTATCGGGGGTGTTCCTTGTTTGGATTTCGCTTGCGAGACGTCCCACGCACGAAACCTAGCGCTTTGTTGGAAGTGGGGAAATATTTGGTCATCAGTTCTTGGGGTGTTTAAAATTTTACTTAATTAAAGGGAAATATCTTCTAGCTGTTAATAGGTTGTAATTTTGCATATGAGAGTTATGCTTAGGCTTGAAGGGGTAGGGTTCGATGATTTAGTAGGGTAGCTTAGATATATACTTATGTGTACTCTTAGGTGCACGCTATAGCTGAGAGGGGAGATTAAGTCTCAAGGGAGTGTGACTCCACATCAATTATGAAATCTTGCATTTTTAATTATTATGCATTTAATTCACTTACTATAACTATTTTCCAAACCAGGGATCTGACCCGTTTATATTTTCCATTGCTATATGTATATTGTGTCTGTTATAGGTGTTCCTCTGCAAGGGCACCCATGATGGTTATATATTCCAGAGTTTTTGGGAGCTGTAGCATGTGCGGGATGTTATAAGATTTTTTATTTTAAACGCATTTCTTTTTGTAATCTAGTTAAGATCTCATAGCTGTAAATCGGGTGGTTATACCCATAGGTCTTATGTTGATCTCTTATATAATTGTCTTTTGATTTTTGTATGGTCTGCTTTTCGATAACATATTCGAGAATATTCTTTTCTATGTATACTCTTAGCATGTTAGTGATTTAGTCCGTTAATTGTCGTTTGTTGTTCATGCTTCGTTCTATGTGGTTGATATATTTTATGTAAACTTTTAAAAAAGAAAAATTTTGGCACCTATTTATTTAAATATATAGGATGGTTATCGGTTGTATTTATAATCGACAGTTGGTGCTAAGAATGATACACTTGAGATTCCTATTGTATTTTAGTATAGGGTCGGCCACCCGTATATTTGAATAGGCGGGGTGTCACATGAAGGCCTCTGATGGTCCACTTTCACAAGATGGCAAGTGTCACACTTCGAGACAAACTCATTTATGTCTCGCTTCATCCCTGCCCACCAATACTGCCTCTTCATGTCCTGGTACATCTTATCCCCACTTGGATGTACCGCAAACCTTGAACCGTGCGACTCAATCATAACTGCATGCCTCAAATCCTCATCATCGGTTACTACTAATCTCCCATTAAAATGCAGTCCTCCCTCTGAGCTGATCGTGTAAGACTCTACACCCTCAACTAGCAACTGTCGTACTCTATCCTGACAAAATTGATCTTCTGCCTGTGCTCTCACTACCCACATCATAATCTCGAGAGTGATAGTTAAAACTGTCATGCATGCCTTAGATAACTCATCATCATGTCGAAGTTCACTCCACTTCGTCTTTCAGGCCTCTGCTAACTCCCTATTAGGTCACCGGCTCAACGCATATGCCATTACATTAGCCTTACCCGGATGGTACTAGATATCGAACTGATAGTCTTTTATAAGTTCTAGACACCGCCTTTGCCTCATATTCAGATCCTCCTGCGTGAAGAGATACTGAAGTGACTTATAATCCGTAAATAATGTAAACTGCTCCCCCAGTAAATAGTGCCTCCATATCCTCAAAGCAAATATGACCGCTGCTAACTCAAGGTCATGGGTGAGGTAATTCTTCTCGTGAGGCTTTAGCTTTCGAGATGCATAAGTTATATCCCTCTCTTCCTACTGTAAGACACCCCCAAGTCCCTTTAAGGATGCATCTGTATAAACCCGGTACTTTACTGCACTCCTCGGTAATGTAAATACTGGTGCCGATGTCAACTTATCCTTTAGCTCATCAAAATTTAACTGACACTGGTCGCTCCAGACGAATGGTTCTCCTTTCAGAGTTAAATTTATCAAAGGATTTGCAATCTTTGAGAACCCCTCGATGATGCGAAGATAATACCCGACTAACCCTAAGAAACTACGAACCTCGATCGATGTCGTGGGCTATCCCCACTCGCTCGCCTTCGATACCTTACTCAGATCGACGACTATGCCCCTGTTAGACACAATATGGCCCAAAAACTGTACCTCTCGAAGCTAAAACCCACACTTGCCAAATTTAACGTACAGCTGATGGTCCCGTAGTGTCTTTAGAACCCGACGTAAATGCTTGGCATGCTCCTCCTCCGTACGTAAGTAAACCAGGATGTCGTCGATGAAAACTATCACAACTGATCCAGAAACTCCCTGAATACTCTTTTCATGAGATCCATGAACATTATCGGCGCATAAGTGATCCCAAATGGCATTTCCCTGAACTCGTTTGACCCTTATCGCAATAGAATAGCGATCTTAGGTACATCCACCTCCCTAATGCGTAACTGGTGATAGCCATACCTCAAATCGATCATGGAGAAATAAACAGCCCCTCTTAACTGATCAAACAAATCGTCGATCTTAGGTAACGAAAATTTATTTCGTATCGTCAACTTGTTCAGCTCCCTATAATCCATGTATAAACGGATTGAACCATCCCTTTTTTTCACAAATAATATCGGTGCACCCCACAACGATGTGCTCCGCCGGATAAAGCCCCGATCCAAGAGCTATTGGATCTGCTCCCTCAACTCACGCATCTCTGAAGGGGCCATACGGTAGGGTGCTCGTGCAATCAGTCTAGTCCTTAGTGATAATTCAATAACAAACTAAATAACTCGGCTCAGCGATAACCCTGGTATCTCCTGAAATACGTCCTCGAACTCCCTTACTACTGAAATTGGTTCTAACGGAACCACTACCTCCTAAAAGGTCTCCTCCTCAATATAGTATAAATGGGTGTGCGGTCCTCCCTTGGGTCAAGGCATCACTACCAGGAATATCTCCTGCCTCGGAATGGAAAATACTATAGTCCTCTGATAATAGTCCATCGTCGCTCGGTAACCTGCTAGCCAGTCCATACCTTAGATGACATCTTATCCCTCCATGTCTAAAACGAGAAGGTCGATGGCTAGGATAAGTCTCCCAATCATGATATTTACCTTTCTATATACAGAGTGAATTGCTACCCAATGGTGACTCAATGCACATAAAGCAGGTGTTGGTTGTCTCTAGAAGATCAGTCGCCCTAGCGAATCTAGTAGATGTCAATTAATGTGATGCCCCCGTATCAAATAGTACCCTACTATTTTGCACATGGATATAAATCGTACCCTTTACCAGTGGCGGAGCCTGAGGTGCTAGAGGTATCAGTACATCCCGGACGTTGTACACATGCCCGTAGTGCATCTTTTCCTGCTGTTGTGGGGCTGGTGGAACTAGTGCTACTGGAGGCATCTGCGCCTGAGGTCCTGGCTAGGCACCCTGCTGCTGGACCCTATAGCAAAATGTACGTCGTGTTCGACCCAAACTAGAGCAAAACTCTTTAAGGCGGACCTTTCTTTTGCAGTAGGTATAGAAGTACACAAGCTTTGGCCGACCTTGGTTTACTTTTCTTGGCCAAAATATTCTTCAGGGTTTTTGACAATGGCGATATGGGTTTGTACTTAACTCAGGAACCGGTTCTGGTGGCACATGGTATGTGGAGGCACCATAAAAAACAATTCCTTGCCTTTTACCAAAACCTAAAGCAAGGGCAAGGAGCATCTTTCCCATCTTTCCAGATCTATCCTCAATCTTTACCTTGACCTCCCTAACTATCTCAAGGTTATGAGTAAGCTGGGCCACACGAGATTCAAGTTTCTTTCGAGTGTCCATGGAGTTCTGAATCTCACTCATAAGACTATCCACTTTCTTGGTCAAGTCCCCTTTCTCTTTCTCTAAACATATCTCTCTCACCAAACTGAATCTCTCCCTTTACACAAACTCTCTCTCCCTTTACACAGTATCTATCTCTCTCTCTCGACAGTGGTAATGGAGGACTCTCTATCTTTCCCTCTTATCTCCCCTAAATATTTCCCTAAGGAAACTATCCTAACTGCTAACATTTTGTTACACTTTTTAGTTTTAAAAGAATCAGCATATAAATCAGTGTACGTGCCTCATAAATCACCCTTGCTCTCACTTGTAATATCCTCCCCCTCACTTACGCCGCTTCCACTGTCGAGGTGTCCCTGTGAAGTAGCACCCTCATCGTTGTGAGGTGTACTGTAAATACTCACATGACTAGCCATGAATGCGATGAAGTTACATTCATTCGGTGACTCGTCTCCAGAATCCACCGATTCAACCTCATTATCGTCACTAACGGAGGCATTAAGATCAGCTTTGCCTTTGCCTTGACGTCGCAACCTAGTAGGAGACTCAAACGCCTTATGACCTCTATCGTCACATTCATAACATCTATTCTCGTCTTTCTTATGCGCGTCCTATTTATCATTTTCATTTTTCTTTTCAAACTTATTTTTCTCAAAATTCTTTTTATATTTGAAATTGCCATTTTTCTTTAATTTAAAAAATTTCTTGAAGTTTTTAACAAATAAGGCCAAATCGTCTAAGTCAAAATCAAACTCAGAATCAGGAAACTCTTCCTCTCTTTTCCTAGATGACTCACCTCTCTTTCTTGCTGATCCCTCACTCTTCCTATGTCAGGCTTTAAGTGCTACCCCATTATCTGTTGATTTTATCGTATTAGGAAACATGTCAATTTCATAAGTTTGGAGGTCTCCTACCAATTCTTCTAATTTTATACTACTCAAATTTCCTAATGAATTTAGCACTGTGACTTTAGGGATAAAACGCATAGGCAGTGATCTCAGAATATTTTTAACTACTCTAGCATTAGGAATGTGTTCACCCAAATTGAAACTAGTGTTAAAAATATCAGATAAACGTGCATAGAATTCATCAAAGCACTCAGATTCAAGCATGGCGAATACCTGAAATGGTGTAGTTAAATTTTGCAGTTTTGATTCTTTAACTGCATTAGTGCCTTTATGGGTAAGTTGAAGAACATACCATTCTTCTTTAGACATGGTACACATCATCATGCGTCGAAACTCGTTAGGGTGACATTTCTGGAAATAGCACTAAGCCCGTTATATGTGCTCCATTTAAATTCTTTCTCAGTCCATGCAGTCATAGATTTTAAAGTAGTTACGTTATCTACAATGACAGTGTGAGGCATCCACTCTCTTTCACACATAACCCAAACACGTTCATTAATGGCTTTTAAGTGAGAACTCATAGGTGCGTTCCAAGATACGTAATTTTACCCGTAAAAAATTGACACTCGATTATATAAGTTTTCCATTGAAATTGCACTTTTTCAAAATTAAATTTTTTAAGCCAAAATTGATATCTAGAAAAAAATTGTAAAAAAAATTACACGGTATAATTGTGTATTAGGCTCTGATACCAATTTGAGAGTGCGCCGACAATCAATGATTAACTTGTTTAATTAAATTTTCAACTTTTAATCCTAAAAATCCTAACTCTTGCAACCAAATTGTGACAGATTAAATAAATTAAACTAAGCATGCAAAGTCAATCACAATATTTGGAAAAATTCCCAAAGGGGAAAAACCATTTATGTCACTATAATATGTAACGACTTACAATCACAACAAAATACCATTTTGACGTAAGAAAACCCGCAGGCATCGGTTGTCAGCAAGAGGTCCCAAGAACTCCAATATTAGCAGTGGATAAAGACCCTTCTTCACCACAAGGTTACTCTAAGATGAGTAGAACAACTGTATCTAGGGTTTAAAGATTCACACAAATGTTTGGGAAGGATTTGTGAATAAAACAAGGCAATAAACCTTGAAAAAACGAAGTCTGTTTTTGGGCAGAATATTTGGGTAGAAACGTCAGTGCCAAAAGATTGGAAAACGTGTATAATGGGCACTACTTTAAATACAAAAATTGAGGCAATGCGTCGTTCGAACAAAGTACAGGTGTCACTCGAACGTTAGGCCACGTCGCTCAAACAACTTCGCGCGAGATGGCTATGTCGTGCGAACGACCAGCAAATCTCGCTCGAACGACGTCAGTGAGGTTTTTTCCCTTCGCCTCTACACTTAGAAAAAAATCATATTTCGAAGTAAAAAGATTCCATCCCTTTAAAAGTATTTTATAAAAATTTCTCAAATATTTATGCAAATAATAAACACTCAAAATAAATTATTTTACCATAATCGCGAGTGGAGTAGAGGGAACGGTCGAAGAGTACATTGCATGTTACATAATGCACGTATGAAGATGATGGATGTATGGATTCGGATCAATGCCGTCGTGGATGATCGTGTTGATGTGCCGAATGTAGCAGTATCAGACATACTAACTGTGATCTAGGACAAACAGAAAATTTCATAGATTCTAACTCAGACATTTATAAAATCATGTCCTTACATTAAGTGATAGTGACTTATAAATATGTTTTTTTTGTTTTAGTTGTAAACGTTGTATATTCTTTTAGTTATGTGTATATTTTCTCACTTTTGTTGTTATAAAAATAATGGCTTTTATTAATCTTGAAAACTTTATATGGGATGATGAGAAATAAAATGGTTTGTTTTTTTTTATCATATTTTTACATATATTCTAAATATTATATTTTTGTCGAAAGTGATAAGAAAACGGATGAGACTCGCATGGAATATTGGAATGGATGCCCCGCGGTATGTTAATCACGCGTATAAATTGAACTATAAAAAAGATTACCCAAATGTAAAAGCCTACAAGACGAAATTGGGTTTAACTTCGAGATCTCTCTATTTTGATCTCCTCGTAGTACGATAATTATTTGATGAAGATTAATCAAGAACACGGGCTCGACATTCCTCACGATCTTCTAACGTATTCTCAATATAAACTATCACGAATAGAGTATGGGTTCTTCTTTCGTGATCACATACCTCTCGCTTTTGTTCTCTCATTTGCCTGTATTTCTCTCAAATTCGAAATAGGATTTTTAGAGTATCATGAGTGACGAACTTATAAATACAAAAGAGCCTTTGGTGCATATATATATAGGCTACGACAGGGACCCTAAAGAGAGATAAGGATGTGACTCCTAATTGGGCTATGAAAACCAAATCCAATCCAGATTCTAATCCCAGTCCATTAGTTATAATTAATTCAACTAAATAGTTATAATTTCAACTCCCCTCCTTAACTCAAAATTATATTTGGATGTTCTCATTATTAATTACTTAATTCTTCCCACGTTAAGGTTACAAATTCCCATTAATAAAATAAATTACTCATAATTTATTTGATTATTTTCTTTATGTCTTTGAGTGATCCAACATAACTTAGTTTTAGTGTCAGATTAACATAATAAACCTGCGGATTCTGACATATACAACATATGTAAGAATCTCAAGGGTCTATCGCCAATCTATACACCGAGACGTGGGTTCCATCTATAAAATACTTTCATAATACATTAATCACCATTTTCTCAATCTATTTGGGTTATTGATATAATAATGAATATCACCCAATAGGTTAAATTAATAAATAACTAGTACATGTGTACATCAAGCATATCGAGATTAAGAGCCTTAAGTGAATCTAATAATCATGAGGCTTACACTTTTTATAAAATTAGTAAAAATATAGTGACCTCAAAGTGGTCTCGTTCAATATACACCAAGTGCACTAGCACAATAAGTTTATACTATATCATTTCTAGTGATGAAGATAAACCTATTAAAATATTATGCTACAACACTACCGATGGTGTGTTCATCTCCATATAAGATTGTGAATGATTAAACTTATATTCAATGAGATTTGGCGATATGCTCCTTTGTGTGTAAGCTTTACTCTGCACACCAAATCACCTACTAAGTAAAATAAAATACACTAACAATATATAAAATAATGCAAATATTATGCCCATACCTGATTTTCATTGAAACAGGAAATAGTGATTTTATTAAGAAAAAAATTGACAATTGAAACTATTACATAAATCAGGTTTTAGCCTTCTGCTCTAATAATTTCCCACTTAGACTCAAATCCATATTGCAACTCATCTAGTTCCTATCCCCTCTACGTGACAATAAAAATTCTGGGCCAATAATCACTTCATGAAAGGGTCTGTTAGGTTGTTCTCTGATGCAATCTTGCTAGCCGTTTTGTCACCCTATATCATAAACTCTCGAATGAGGTGATACTTATACTCGATGAATTTTCGTATCTTATGGCTCCTCGGTTCCTTTGAGATAAAAATTACACCGCTATTATCACAATAAGGTGTGATAGCTAATTAAACTAAATGTACCACTCTGAGATCCATTATGAAGTTATTGATCTATACCGCTTCCTCAGCTGCCTGAGAGGCTACCACATATTCAGCTTTTATGGTGGAATCAACAATGTATGATTTCTTGATACTCCTCCAACTAATGGCTCCACCTCATTGGGTAAACACATATCTCGAGAAATACTTTCTAGAATCTTTATAAGACTGAAAATCCGAGTCGGTATACCCAATATATACTAGACTCTCTACCTAGTAAACTAACATATAACCTCGTGTCCTTTTCAGGTACTTGCGTATATATTTTACCCCAGTCTAATGTTCTTACCCAGGATTAGACTGATATCTATTGACCATGATAATAACAAAACAGATATCAATTATAGTACATAACATAACATTTATGAGGCTCCCAACCAAGGAAGCATAAGGGATACATTTCATCAATTATATCTCATGAAGTGTCTTAGGATACTGATCCTTGGATAGAGAGATTATATATTTAAAAGGGAGGAGCCTTTTCTTATAATCCTCCATGCTAAACCTGGTAAGAATATAATCGATATAAATCATTTGGGATCAACCGAGCATTATATTCTTTCTATCTTGCATAAGTTTGATCCCAAGAATGTAACTACCTTCCCTTATGTCCTTCATATCAAACTAAATGTAAACAAATCTCCAACATCATTTCCAAAGAGAAGAATATCATCCATATACAGTACTAGAAACACTAGTACATTTTTATTGCACTTCTTGTACACATAAGACTCATGTAGACATTAAATAAAACCAAAAGATTTAATTTTCCAAAATCTAGATGCAAGATTGAGTCCATAAATGGACTTTTTAATCTTGCACAATTTGTGATCTTGGCATTTCGCTACAAAATTATCTGGTTTCATCATATAGATACACTCGTCAATAATCTTGTTAAGGAATTCAATCTTGACATCCATTTGCCAAATTTTTTAATCGAAATTAGCTGCAATGGATAAGAGAATTTAGATGGAATTTAGCATATCTACCTGTGATAAGGTTTCCTCATAATCAATGCCTTCCTTTTGAGTAAACCCTTTCGCAATAAGACATGCCTTGAAGGACTATACCTTCCTGTCCAGTCCTCTTTTCCTTTATAGATCCACTTATATCCTATAGGTTTTATCCCTTCGGGTGAATCTAAAATAATATAGATCTGGTTAGAATTTATAGATTCCATCTCTGACTTCATATCTTTAAGACAAAGATCCGCATCTTTCTCTTGGATAGTCTCATTAGAGTTATAAGAATCCACTTCACATTTATCCAGTACCATGTCACAAGACTTTCCCAAGAACAAAAACTTCTCAGACTATGATGAGGTAGTCCTTATGCTGGAGCACTAGTGGCAACACATTGTGTTATTTCATCGTATACTGGTGGTGTTGGATAAATTTGTTGGTTCCCTCTTAATTCTTCTAGAATAACCTGATTTCTAGGTTTATGATCCATCATATAATCATCTTCTAAGAATTGGGCATTGGTGCTAACAATAACCTATTAATTCTTAGGATCATAGAATAAATAATACACTTCTGATCTTGATTCCAACTTATCATGATATTTTTTCAGCATATGTGTTGGGATACCCCAGATCTAAATATCTTGCTCACTGGGCTTGCACCTAATCCATAATTCATTGGGTGTAGTAGAGACCTCCTTCGAACATAACAAATTTAATAAATAAGTGGTTGTTTCTAAATAATGCCCCCCAAAGGAATTTGGGAGATCTTTATAACTCATCATGGACCTAACCATATCTAAAAGAGTCACATTCCTCCTTTTTTGCACACCATTTTGCTACAGCATACCAAGTGCGAACAACTGGGATGTGATCCTCTAATCTTTTTTATATTTCCTAAACTCCCCTAAGAGTTATTCACTACCATAATCAGATTGTAATGTCTTGATACTTTGACCTTGATGCTTCTCCACTTCTGCCTTGTAACCTTTTAATTCCTAAAAGGCTTTAGATATATGGTTCATTAGGTAAATGTACTCAAACTTTGAGTAATCATCTATGATAGTCATAAAATCCTTAAGTCTCCCTCTTTATTGGGTTGTCATCGGCCCACATAGATCATAATAAACCAATTCCAACGGCCTTTGGCTCTATAACTTTTGGACGAGAACGACTTCTTGGTCATTGTATCTTCTAAACATGATTCACAAATTGGAAGTTCCTCCACTTCTAATGAGCCTAGTTTCTTATTTTCTATGAGTCAATGAATCCTTTTTATATTAATATGACCTAGGCGTAAGTGTTAAGTATACTATTGGTTAACTAAGGAGGGTTCCTTTCACCTTAAATTTGATTTATTTGAATTATTAAAAAATGTTAATTTGTTACTTGGGAGAGATAAGATTCACAATATAAAGTTTATCTACCAATGTACCAAAACAAATATAAGATTTATTCTACTCAATGACCATGATTTCATCAAAATAAAATTTATATCCATAAAAGGATAAGCAAGAAACTAAAATTTAATTACTTCTAATAAAAGGTATAAGGCAGTCTTTTAAAATTGAAATGCTGTAACTACTAAAGATTAAATAGATATCTACCATAACAACTACCGCTACTCTCGTAGTAGTCCCATTATCAGATAATTCTCTCCATCGCTAAGCCACATGGTTTTCTAGAACCCTGCAAAGAATTACATACATGATCAGTGGCTCCCGTATCTACACACTGGGTACTGGTAGTACAAGCCATAAACATGATTGAACGAAAAGTGAATGGAATATACACGTGTTGTTAGTTTGTCGAGGAATATTGGGAAATTCTTCTTCCAGTGTCTTGACTACTTATAGTGAAAAAAATTCCCTTAGGTTTTTATACATCTCCCAGAGGCTCACGAGCTACCTGAAGGACCAAAATTTGTTTCTGAGCCTTCTTCTTCTTCCTTTAGCCTATAGGCTTGTTAGGAAAATTAACTTGGGATTGAAATTTAAACACAAAAAAAAATCATCTCCTAAGATCTTTGATTAATCATACATTAAAATAAAAAGAAGAAATATGTTTAAAGATTAAACCTAGGGTTTTAAGAATTCATACCATGGGCAATCTTGTTGTGATTCGTATGAGGAGAAATAATTTGATGATGATGATGAAGTTGATGCCCATCTAAGGTCTCTACAAACCTTTTTAACCTTCTATAAATCTTTGATCTACTAGTGTATGTTCCCCCTAAAATCTAGGTAAGTGTGTGTGCACATTTTAAGATGAAAATCCTTTCTAGTGAGTGAGATATGGTGGTATCTCTTTAGGCCTCTTAGCAAAAACATAAATAGTGTTTTTTCTCTCACCGCTCTCAAACCCTAATGATGATCATTAACCTTAAAATTCCCTCCAACACCTTTATATACAAGTACAAAAGGCGGTATTGGGTTAAACTTGGTTTCTTGAGAGTCTGGGCTTAACTACTTGGGTATTTGGACTACACTAGGGACCCAAGATAAATAATTAAATTGGATTAAACTCAGTACTCTAAAATCCCAGTTACCATGACCGCAATCGAAATTCTTTTTTATTTAATCATAATTAATTTAACTAAATAATTATGACTCCGCACCAATTTAATTATCTCAGAAACCACTCAAATATAAAGAGGTCTTATTTTCAAAGTTGATTATGGTACATAATATGATTCTCCACGTTAAGTGTCTGATACTCATAGGGGTGTGCAAAAAACCAACCAAACCGACAAAACTGAGCCAAATCGAAAATTTTTGGTTCGGGTTTTTTAAAGGGTCGGGTCGGTTCAGTTTGATTAGGTATAAAACCGAAGGGGGCGGTTCGATTTTGGGTTTTGGCATAAAAAAAACGATTTTGAACCGAACCAAACCGAATTAATTTTTATACTTTTTAATTTTATATTATATTTATATTAGTGTTGGCATACTATATTATATTTTTTAATTTTATATTTATATTAGGTATTAAAAAATATATTTTTTATTAAAATAAATGAAAAAATCGAACCGGCCCTGTCAAAATTCGATGGGCAAAATGAACCGGCCCTGTCAAAAATCGACCCTGTTCGGTTCGGTTCGATTCAGTTCTTCGATAATTTCGGTCCGGTTCGGTTCTTCTCCTCCAAAAACCGACATGGTTGTTTGGCTAAAAAAACTCGGTGAAAACCGAACCAACCGACCCGTGCACACCCCTAGATACTCACTTGATCAAATCAATTTGTTATTATTCGACTTTAACCAACATCTATTCAATTTCCTTGATTCTCGGACTTAAATTATTTCCTACTCCACATGGATTATAAAATAATCCACCCTTCGGGTTTTACTTGGTGGAAAAAAAATATATGTCTATCAAGGGGGTACCACAATCCACGATATCCCTGTACGCGGATTCCTCCGAATTATGATCTCAGACCTACTCATATAACAATAATCCAATGTGAGGGGATCATTTGATTCAATTCTAAAATTGAATCACACCCATAGCAATCAAAGTGATAATTACATAAGCATTCCAATTCTCATAATTCTCGGGATTAAGAATTTATGCACCATTTACAAATGGTGTGAGATTTACTGAGTCTAATTTAGACAACCCTTACACTCAAATATCACGGGCGGTCTCATTTAATGCATTCCTAGGACGTGCCAATCATAATTCTTTGTTGAACTATCACACAAGTTCTGAACCTTCGCATCGGTTCCCCATAGTTTAAGATAAACTATTAGCATTGCATCGCAACCATTTTGATTGGATGTCAAGCCCTTATATAAGTTGTGACCGTTTTAATAGTGATAAAATCGTAATTTCGATCTTCTAGTGATTAACTCGAAGTCAACTCACCAAAATTCCTACTGAGCTCTATTGACCAACATGTTTACAATATATTGAAACCAAATATAAGGCATTCTCGTAACCATGAGTCTTATTTGAAAATGTAATGACAAACCTTTAATCAAAAGTAAGCTTCATACACGGTTTTGAGAATAAAACCCCAACAAGGATTATAAGTAATACCTTTCTTAACAAGAAAAACACTTATTGACTTTTTGATGAGGCCCTCGACTGCTTGTATTTCTTTAACCACTTTAAGGAGTTCCACTCATGATAGAAATAAATCATTTTTTTGCTTTTTAGCGAAGATTAGGAAAATTTGCCTTGAGTTAAATATTTGGGAATATATATGTGTGTGTGTGTGTGTGTGTGTGTGTGTGTGTGTGTACTTAATTGGGTTGGGTCTAAAAAATTCGACCCAAAATGTTATAACTCAGTACACTAAAGTGAGGTATTGGTGTGTTAAGTGAGATGTGTTGGAGACCCTCATTTATCTTTCCTTAACGTATTGGTGGTGAGGCTCTCCAACACACCTCATTTAGCCTCATCATAGATAGACGTATTGAGGGTGCCTTGATGAAGTGTTTAGGGTATGGGGGATAGGAGTATATAGGTATCGTGACATGATGGTGCGATTATGATTATGAGTTAACTTTATACAAAAATAGAAAAATTAGTGTAATTGTGTATTTTATTTAAATACTATAATCAATATTGTTATATGTTTTCACCAATTTAATAAGTCTCTAAAATATATGGACCTAAGTATTCACATGTCTATTTGATAGTGAGCTAGTTTTGTGTTTTACCTTTTAGCAACTAATGCCATTAAAGGTTTGAAATGCATTATTCAGAGTATTAAATGTTTATCTTACTGTGTTTAAACCATCATGTTCGATTATTGTAAAAACAACAAATAATATTTAGAGTTTTCGTTCTTTTCTATCTTGACTTAAAATTTTGATATGAACAACTTTCGTGTTCTACGATTTTTAATAAAATGTTGTTTAGTGCCCTAAAATTAGACTTTTCTCGAAATTGACACCGTGGGACAGAGTTTGCAGTTATGGGTAAAATGTTCTTATGGCCTAGTTATAGTCTATTATCGATTTCAATAATTTTTTTGGTGACTTAAATATGTTATGGAACTTTTATGTTTGGAATTTTCGAGAAAAGATTGATAACAACCACTTAAAATTTAGTAATGCATATACGCATTTTTAATGTTCATCATCATCATCATCATCAACAACAACAACAACAATAATAATAATAATAATAATAATAATAATAATAATAATAATAATAATAATAGTTTATCGTGTGCAAGATGGTGAGTCAAGATGACACTATTTTGGCAGGTTACACCTCCCCACAGAGGGTAACTTAGGACTGGGCAAGCAACTGTGTTCCCTAATTGCGGGAAACTATCGCTTTATCCCGAGTAAATAAAATTCGTCTTGCCTTGTCCATTTATATTCAATGTGATTAAATTCTTATTATGGAAGTGATATAGTACATCAATTGTGAATATTATAGATTATTTTTCTCTCTGATTTACTATTTACATAATGCAAGGATATAGGGATCATGGATGCAAAACTATAAAGAAATGTTTCGATCACACTATTAATAAATACACTTAATTGAGTGTTCCATGTTCTTGTGTTTACCCACTTCACGGGTGCAACCAAAATTTTTCGGTGTAACATTTTTCGGTGTAGAGATGATTTCGGTTGCGGTAGTCACAAGTTTGTGGAAGTACACAATTTATCTTAGTATCTCATTATGATCTTATCTTAGGGACACAGCTTTTAAATGATCAATAAATGGAAGAAAAATTACAGAACTTGTCCAAAGGCCCCAAGTTGAGGATTGTTTAAAGTGCAACCCTTAGTTTTCGAAGTGATTGTGTGCAATTCTTTATTGTTATATTAATGGGTAATGTTACAAATATATCATGTATTGTGGTTTATATACCAATTTTTTTTTATATAACATAAATATGAAAAATAATGTTTATGATATAACCTCTTTTTAATATGAAAACGTTATAATATAATAATACACTTGTCTCGAATTAAGTATTCACTATTAATTTTTTGGCTAACCTAAATTAAGATTTCATTTTATTTGGACATAATCAATTAAACTAAAACTCACGATATTATATAAGGGTGTGCTTGATTTGCGCGAAATTTTTTTCTAAAAAAATAATTATTTTGACTAATATTTTGTCGTTGTTGTACCTTGGTTGCAAACACTTTATATAAAAACAACACTCATTCACGTAATAAGTGCTCCATCTCAAATCTCATTTTTATTGAAAAATATTTCTTATCTACGCATAAAAGAATTGATTTTCATAAAAAATAGAAAAAGTAAGACAAAAAGCTCTTATCTTTATCTGTTTATTTTTTGACTTTTTATTCAAATGAATTATTTTTTACGTATTTTTATATTTATAATTAAACACACTCTTATGTATTAATCTTAATCATTAATCGATTGTATTGTAATTGGATTGAATGAAGTATCAATGATGCAAGTACACTTTAAAGACAACACATAATTATAGATAAAGAAAAGTAGGGGATAAAGAATAAGTTAAGAAATAGGGGCTAAAGAATAAATGACAAGAAAAAATTATAAAGAAAAAAACAAAGACAATTAACTAATTGACATAATGTACTCTTCATGGCTGAAGATGAACACACGCGCACTCGCACTTCCACCACAACTCTCCCACTTCATCATCTCTGCAAACTTCAATCCCAAAAAAACAATAATTTTTAACCCCAAACACAACAAAGAAACACACAGACTACTAGTTTCAGTTCAACCTCCAACTCTCACATAACTCTAACTTTGCATATGATCTTTTAGCACTTGTGATATTTATTACACTGTACTGTGCACCAAACTCTCGTTGTCATGGAAGGAATGTACGGACTCTACTCACCATCCGATTATGCGGATAAGGTGTTGATGTCTCCGGATAATATGATGATCCCAGCTGAATACAGGTGTCTTTTTTCCTCTGTGGATCATCACCGGTTTCCGATGTATGGATCGGAAGAGTTGATTTCAGCTGCTTCCGCTATTTCGGAAGCTGCTTCCATGACTGCTGATATTCGTAGAGCACCACGTGAAGATGATGATTATGATGCTTTGAGTTTAATTAAAGCTAAAATTGCTTCTCACCCTTCTTATCCCAAGTTGCTCCACGCTTACATCGACTGCCAAAAGGTTTGTAATTTGAGTATCATTCTTGTGTACTATTGAATTTGGAGATCTGAAAGACTCAATAAAAAGTTTATACTAAGGTTTCTAATACCTAAATTCTTGAGTGTACGAAATTTGTTGGTTTGGTATAAAGTAAATTTTATTTACTTTTAAATGTTTTTTTGTGTTATATATAGGTCGGAGCGCCTCCGGAGATAGCGTCTTTGTTAGATGAAATCCGTGGAGAAAATGACGTCTATAAGCGAGATACGGTTTCCAGTTACTTAGGAGCGGATCCTGAGCTTGATGAGTTCATGGTTTGTTTGCCTTTGTCTATTATTTTAGCAATTATTCTTCAGTTTTTGAATTACTTACCGCTATGTCTTTTCTTGAAGGAAACCTACTGTGATATATTGGTGAAGTACAAATCTGATCTGTTGAGACCTTTCGATGAAGCAACCACCTTCTTGAACAAGATTGAAACGCAACTAGGCAATCTCTGTACAGGTGCGTACATTACAAGCGGTTTTGGTCCGTATCTCACTATATCTCTTTATTTCTTCATATCTTTGTTAATTATTGCTTGCAGTGTTTTTTAATGCATAATCATTATCATTTGCACATAAAAATATAAACCATTCAGTATAGATGTAGCTAGATGGTCTTTAAAGTTCTTGGTGTTCATTTTCTGCCGATAAATCCATATTAAGAAGCTACCACTATATATCTTTTTTCTTAGATTGGAGACTATTCTACTTCTACGCAAACATTTCTAAGTTTGGCTGAATATATAAATCCAGAAATGTTATATTTGCCTAGGTGTTGTAAATCTGATCTCTCGTCTTTGTTCCTACAGAAAGAGTAAACAATAGAAAAAGGAAAGGAGTCTACAGTCTAACATGTACCATAAAACATTATTGAAACTTTTCCTTTTCTCCATCATTAAGTGTTGCGTTGCAACATGAAAGTGAATGTGAAGTGTATTTTCTTATTTATCATATCTTTGATATTTGTTCCTTTTAGTTTCGCTTGCACTCAACCATCTGCTTAGTTGATAGTGAAACTGGAGCTCGGAAATGACTAGATTTTGACGTGTCAGTGTTCAGATGACATAATAGACAGTAGTTTCAGTGTTCCAAACAATTCTAAAATATTATTTACCTTGTCTCAATAACCAGAGAAACCTAGTCAAAACTTTTCATATAGTAGGTCCTCGTTTAGACTTACATTGCAAAACATCTATATGCTTTTTAATGTTTGAGGGCATTTGATCCCGGTATGTTTGCATGTATCTTTGTTTCCCCGTGTGTTTATAGTTTTGGCTTAATTTGGTTTGATGATTAATTATACCACAATCTGCCATCTATTCTTATTGCTACAGTTACAAATTTTACAGCATGCTTAGCAGGTTTTAATTTCTAATACCATGTACATATAGGACATAAATAATAAATTACATGGCATAAATTACATGGAGCAAAAATGGTTTCCTAAATGCTTCTTAGCCCCACACATTTTATTAAAATTTAAATGGAGAAAAGACCTGCATGGCATAAATTACCCCTTTAATTGAGAGTTATAGAGCTTAAATTAATTGTGGTCAATTGATCGGGCTTCTTGCCAGTGATCTGTTGTTTCAGTGTTATCGGATTGGCCTTTGCCCAATGAGTGAAGGAGACGGAGGTTAAGGAACTCCAAATATTTTAATGGGATCTTCGAGGCATAAGCGTAAAAAAAAAAAATGTTATACGAGGTTTAGCGCCATTAATTCTTTGTAACTGAGTTTAACATCCATAATGTTCATTTGTTGAGATTTTCCCCCAAAATGATTTTTAGCGGCGGAAAAAGCGTTTTGCAAAAAGTTTTAGTAACTAGTGTTGCATTGCTTAATGTCATTTTTGGGGGTAAAATAAATATCAAATAATTAATGGACGCCTAACCTCAAATAACCCCCAGAAAAAGAAGCAAGGGAAGATATAAAATAAAGGGTATGAGCATTATTTTTTCATTTTTTATTTTTTTGGTTCGAGGGTTTAAATAAATTGTTATTTGATACCATTAATGCCCGCTAATATAATAATTTTAGTTGCATAAAATATCTCCCGATATAAGTAAATTTACAAGACCAATATATGTAATGATGTATTGTTGGCTTAGGATGAGGTGTACTATTCTTGTTGATGATATTCATGTCCCTTACTTGTTTATGTTATTACTATTCAACTGGAAATAGCCATGCCACATGATGTTTCTAGATATATTCTATTGCATGCATTTTCTTCAATTTTGTTGGTGAAAATTTCTTCCTTTGAATGTCACACTTTTGTTTCGAGCCTGCAAAAGGTTAATTAGGTTCTTAAGATAAGTTGTTAATATGGCAATGTTACTCTAGTATTTTCTTCTTTCCAATCTACCTGTTGTGATATAAATGAACTAGCCTATTTATCTACATGTATTGGTAATGGACTGTAAATATACATGGTTACTATTACGAGTTTCAAGATCCAATAGAGCATGTGTGTGGCATATATTGCATATTGGTCATTGAATAATGTCTAGGGCTTGCTCATGTGCAGTTAAAGCCATGTCTTCCCCACATAATGTTAATTCAGTTAGCTTTAGTCAAAATATTATATAAATATATATGCATACGCGGCGCACACCGACTCTCCTCGCAAAATGTATATATATACCACAATGACTTGTGCCCTTAAGGAATCCTTTCCCAATTATTCGAAAAAATGATCAAAAAGGGATTTCCCGCCCCTAGGACATATTTGTTGTGGCTTGACTAATTGTTTTTATTTATTTAGGGTCTTGATAACATGTCTCCCAGGGTACACACTAAGAACTCCAAAATAATAAGGACAGAGTTTCGACTTACATTTAGCAGGGCACAAATATTTAGAGCTCTCATACTTATTATTTTGACACTCAAAATATGTGACTCTAAGAGCATATGTTATCATTTTCCATTTATTTATTGTTAGAAACGCACTGTAATAGACCTAAAATGGCTGTCAATTATATCATTAGGTATCATCTTTCTCTTTCACATCTGGATTATGATACATAGATTTTCTTATAGAAGCTTATTTACAATTTTTCCTTTTTGGGTATAATACTAGATGTAAATAGGATTCCAATCTTGATGTCTTTATTTAAAAAAAAAGTGGAATAGACAACAGGGGTAGCTCTCCTATTCTATATAAGTCGACAAAGGTGTTTGTCTCACAAATTCTCAAAATTGAGAGGGGCACGAATCATTGGTGGCACATGTAGGTATTTGATGGTATATTGCCATTTTAACATCTTACTTCCTTGATATTCATCTCTTTCTTCTCTCTTTCCCCTTTCCCCTCTTAAGATTTTACATCTTCATTCAAGGTCGGCGGTAACTATATTATATTATATTATTAGATAATGGGAGAGTACAATCATCAAGTGGACTAAGAACAATTGGAATTTGTTTGTGAATTACCTAGCTTTACCAACTTATTTATATGATTCAATCTACAAATTGTGTAAAGCTGTGTTATTTTTATGCATTTCCATAAGATAAAAGCTGTTGTTGTCTCCATCTCTAAAGTAGTGTCACACACTTGGCAACGGTATAAGAGCAACAGCCTTACGAGGTTTGAAGTTGATTAATAAGTAAAGTAATGCAGTTAAGTCTAGACATGAAGTAAAAAGGGTTGTTGATTATAGTACTTAGATTAGTTATTGTTAGCAACTAATGTTGGAAGTACAAATTAACTTTTCAGTGATGCTCACTATTATTCTAGCTGGCCTCGTGCTCTCTGTTTCTCTCCTCGTGCTTATGCTTATTCTTGATCCTCTTTTGTATATAATATTCTTTACACACAAATTAGATGTCCACCTGGCCATTGTGCAGAAGGCATAGCTTCTTGTGATTAGATTAAGTTGAGGTGTCAATACGCCTGGATGCTGCTTTCACGTATCACTTGGTGAGCTGTTTATGTTGGCTAACCATTTCCCAAGTTATCTTGCAAGGGGTGGGGGTGTTTTGAATACCTTGTATCGTAATATGTAGGATCCTGTAGCCACTTAACCCACTGCCAATTTGTTTTGAGTTAGATGCTCCAATATATAACATGGTATAATAGCAGACTATTCCTATCACAACGGTTCAATTGCTGTGCGCCGTTCAATATAAATATGTCCACATTATATGCTGTGGGTCCCCTTCATTTATTGTCAATTAGTTTTGAGTTGAATGCTCCAATATTTAAATGGTATCAGATCAGACTATTAATGGTCCAACGTACCAATTGTTTTGCATCACTAAATATAAAATATGTCTACATGTGCGACTCGAGTATCGTTACACGTGAGAGGACGTATTAAGATATAAATTCCCACATCGAGTAATTATAGCCTCGCATCAAATATATAGAATCTTGGGGTCACTTCACCCATTGCCAATTGATTTTGGGTTGCATGCTCCAATATTTGACACCAAATGTTTTTCAGTTTATATATACTCAAAATATTTAGAGGTTCTATCTTGATGCGATGACAAGTGCTCTTTGCTCAAGTTACGGTTGGTCTCGCGTTCGAGACATGTGAACAACCTCTCCATATGTGTATATAGAGGTAAGGCTTGGCAACATCCGTTTCTCCCAGACCCTGCAGTTAAGCAAGAGCTTTGTGCACTGGATACAACTTTTTTTTATATACTCAAATATTTAACATGGCAAGTCTAAGGTATAACTGCACAATCAATGCACGTAACATTGTAATTTCAAACGCGTGTTGAGATTCGAGTCGTGCAACCCATGAGGATTTATGTTGAGATTATATAATCTCACAATGGGTAACTAAAACCTCACATCATAACTTCACTCATGACCCATAGTAATATTTTTACCACAAAACCATTCTAGGATACGAGTTCTCTCTTCATAACATGATAAAATAATCTCAACTCTAAGCGGGGATTCACACATCTCGTGAATTAGACCATCTCGAAGTGGTTGAGTATTTTACCTTGATAAAATGGGTTAACCCACTTTTACAGACGTTGCAAATTAAAATAAAAAAGTTAAATAAAAACGATGACAAGTTGAGATGACAACCCGAACTAATAAAAAATTTAAAAGAAGTAGAGGAAAATGTTGAGGTTGCAAATTACTTGATTTGCCACAAGGGATAAAAATATGACCTTATCGTAAATTTGTACAACTACATTGTGCATTATTTCCTTTGGTAAAAATTGATATTTGTTTGACAATAGTATCTCTCTTCCCTATTTTAAAATTTAATTTATTTTTGTCATTTATACTCCAATGGAGCTATATTTTTTTTTTTTTATTAAAGGCCGTTTTTTTGTTACTTACGTGTGCTCTTTTTATCCCCGTCAACATCCAGATCACAATTGATGAATGGTTGGTCACTGGAATAGGAATGATATTTGCTTATACAGTATCCTATGTAATGGCTTTAGAGATGCATAATAAATTTTACGACAGCTTATGTATTTACTTTTCTTGGATAGTAGTTTTGAGATATATTTTGTTGACGAACATAAAATTCTCTGAACGTTTACATTATGCTCCTGTTCTCAAGCTGTATTATTATATATGCAACTTGGTATATTTAATTAGTTTAGTACTCTTTAGATTCAATTTGTAAGCTTCCAATCCAAATGTTAAGGAACTATTCACAAGGTTTAGGACCACTTGGCTTTTCATTCCTATGTGTGTGGTGCTATTTTCTTACGTCACTCACTACCCTAATTAGAAGTGTGTTAAACTTGTTTGAACTGAAATTTGTTGATGCTCATTGGTTATAAAAATCGCATTTTAAATGAAAAGCCTCAATGTTTGGGTCCAATAACAGTTGAGGGTTCTTAACCTTAACCAGCAGGTCACAAATTTAGAGGGTACTTGTAACTTATTTACCTTTTTATTTTTCCCTTTTCAATTTCTTTTAGGGTGTTTTTGATTTATATGAAATTTTTTTCATGGAAAATAGTTGTTTTGACTTATGTTTTGTTTTTGTAGGACAATGATTGTTAATACTTCATGTAAGAACAACACTCATCCACATTACAAGTGCTCCATCTCAAACCTTATTTTTAGTGGAAAATATTTCTTATCTACCCACCTAATAATTGATTTCCATGGAAAATAGAAAAAGTAAGATAAAAAAACTAATATGTTTTTCCATTCGTTTCTCAACTTCTTATCCAAATGAACTATTTTTCACGCATTTTTCATGTTTGCAATCAAACGCATCCTTGTTGATTCGAGAGCCCTTCTACTTCTTCCCTTTTGTTATATAAACACTAGGTTAATCGCTACTCAATGAAAAAAAATGGTCAAACTTTTGTTTCCTTTTAGGGAGATAGGTTGGCGAACTTGATTTTTTTGAAATTACGTTTATGGGTTACATGCTTTCCTTCACAATAAGAAAATATTGTGAGTGCGGACCCGACATGTGTACTGCTCTTGGTGCCACATGTTCGCTCCGCACTCTTAAAATGCGGACTGGTATGCACATAAGTAGTACTGTATATATATATATAGAAAGGATTTCATGCATACTCAGTTTGCATATCCCCGGTGTGGACATTTTTTTTAAAAAGTGAAAAAAAAAAATTTGTATTGATTTTTTTTTTATGGTTTTTAAACATTTCAATAGGACCATAAAAAAAATCTGCTCAAAATGAATTATTTTGTTATTTAAAAAAAATCGGTCAAAATTTGTCAGTTTTTAAGTTAATAAAAACTCAGAAAGTTTGATAGAATAGCAAAAAGATTCATTTTGAGTTGAATTTTTTTTATGGACCTATTGAAATGTTTAAAAATCATTAAAAAATTATCGTACTTTTTTTTACTATTTTATCAAAAATGGTCCGCGCCAGCGGTATGCAAATTGGGGTATACATAAGAATCACTCTCTCTCTCTCTCTCTCTCTCTCTCTCTCTCTCTCTCTCTCTATATATATATATATATATATATATATATATATATATATATATATATATATATATATATATATATATACAGTAATGTTCTTGTGCGGACTATTTCACGTTTTAAGACGTGTCACCTGGTGGTATGTCTCAGAAAAGAGAGTGACTGTGTTTATAATTTAGCCGATAATTTTTACGCTTCACCGCACATGTACAGTTCGCACAATTAAAATGCGGAAAAGTTCGCACAAAAACATTATACACACACACACACACACAAACACACACACACACACACACACACAGTCTCCCGTGATGGCCATCTATACATACTACTCGTGCGGATCAATTTTTGTTATATAGTAAAAATAATATTTTTGAGTTTATTTTTGTACGTGGTATTTAAACATTTCAGGAACCGCTAAAAAAAATATATGTTCAAAATGATTTTTTTTGTTATTTTAAAAAATCTGTCAAAATATGCCTTTTTAATTTTGACTGATTTTTTTAAAATAGCAAAAAAAAATCATTTATGAACAGATTTTTTCAAGTGGTTCTGAAATGTTTAAATACTACTTAAAAAAACAAATTGAAAATATTTTTTTACTTTTTAAAAAAAAGATCCGCACATATGTTACGTATAGGAGCGTCTTTCTCTCTCTCTCCACACGAGAGAGAGAGAGAGAGAGAGAGAGAGAGAGAGAGAGAGAGTTGGTAAGCTATGAAGAAAATCATCAAGCTATGAAAATCATTAATATTTGTTTATTTCATTCTTTTACTAGTTGAATTCCAGGCAAGTTTTATTTGCATATTTAGTAAAATATATTTTCATATATGAAATTTGAGAGAAAGTATCATACATTGAAGGCATGACATGTCTCTCAATATAAAATAATATTTTTAGATGTGCAAACGTGTTAGGTCGTTATTATTGATATTGAATATTAACAGGACATCAAGTTTTTCTCCTGAAACTTGAATCATTTTGCCAATGTTACGTTTTTGGAAGCTCACTTTTTGAATAGTGTCTCTTGGGCAAATACTCTCTTTCTCTCGGGCATATAATAAAACCATGCTCGAGTTTTGTGTTTTATTCGAATTTGTCGGTAGATATTATAGTACTGATACAAAATGAAATCTAACAAGGGATTTTATGTATGGTAGTCAAAGTAGAAAGTCACCATCTAGGGTTAGTATTTTATAGTAGGGCACAACGTATTGTCATTGTTATGAAGTAGGATAATAATTGAAGTAGACGACATTATGGAAAATGAAGCTTAGATACGTGAACCTTCTTAAGTTTTAAGAAGCCAAAAAAAATAAATTATAATAATAATAGAGGATAAGAGAGAGAGGAGTGTAGGGGGCATAGTGGGGCTGGAGGATTAAAAGGGTAGCCAAAGCTTTATGAGAAAGCCCGGATAAAACGGGTGGTAGAGTTTCACATGGACTCCCGGAGTTTCCGCTGGGAAGCAGCTTTATTATGTTTATGGTGTATTCAAAATCTCTCTCCTCTCTATATCTTAGCGCACGAGGCAGCAACCTAGTGGTTGTCAATTCTCCAATCCTCTGTCCAGTCACGACATTAAATGTTGATCAAACGTGTCTACGTTCCTGGCTAGGGTTTGGGTTGCAGTGGGTCCTTGTTTAACACTTGATTTTTCTTTTTTCTGCAATCTATTCGTTTAGCCCCCCTTGAACTTTTCCTGCGTTTTTTCTTCATATTGATATTATTATTTTATAATATTACTCGTAAGCTGTTACTATGTAATTACTAAAAGTGCTTTTAATTTTCTCTTTTAAATTCTGTGATGTTTAAGCTATCATGATGTTTATTAAATTATTTATACCTTTTTGGTTATTTATAGAAAACGTGTTGTATAACTTTCATGCTTAAACAATTGGACGAAGGAAATTATATATAGTTTTCTTTTACTTTACCTCACGTTTTTTTTAAGGGCTTGAGCCTCATTTATTTTAAAAGATGATTTCTTTTCTCCTATTTAAAACAAAGGCTTTTTTTTTGAACTTATACATGTTGACTACAAATATTCTTGTACAAAAAACTCGATTTGTGTAAGATATGAGCCTCTTCACCACATTTAATTTTGTGAGGGAAGGTTCAGTTAAAACAATATATTATTTATACTTTAATTTTGACAATATTGCTATCCATTCTTAAAGTAGATCTCCAAAGTACCTTTGAGATGTAAAAGTTAGGCCCAAAACAAGGTGAAATTTTTCTCAAAAAAAGGGATTTTCTAAACGTATAATATTGTTTTTATAGATTTGTTTTATGAATATCATGAGAGTTTATAAGTTGATGATTAAATTTATTTATGTTAAGCTAATACTGTTTTTAAAAGTAAAAATGTTTCAATGTAAATTCATTTAATTTTTTCTTTGAAAACTAAAAGAATTACAAAAAATAATATTGAAAAGTTTTAGCAATAAAAAAATTCTGTATTTTTAATTGTTATTCACGGTACAATGTAATTATTATTTGTATCTTACTTGGATAAATCATTATATTGCAAATTTTGGTTAAAAAAGATGTGAACAGATTTGTTACGATGTACCTAATTTATTAGAAATATATTATTTGTACAAATGAAAAAGATCTAATATGTTCTAATTTTATTAATAAGAATAGACTTTCCTTCATTGAATTATGTAATGGATATTATTTATAGGCATTTCATAAGATCAAACATTTTAGTAACATTTTTTTTTCTTTCACGAGAGTTGCAGACGTTCTTGAAATATTCACATATATTTAGCCAACGAGGATATAACACTCCATTGGAGATGCTCTAAGGTGTGGTGTTACTTTGTTTTCTTGCTTGATTAGTTATTTATGAAGATATCTAAAGTCTTAGGTTTTTGGTGGTAAAAATTTCGTAAATTCAGTTTTAAAGGGGGCAAATTCACATGTTGTATTTTACCCTCGGTTGGATGGGTAGGTATTGCCCCAAATACTCTGGGTGACAAAGCTCGCGATCCGGATAAGGGCTAGCTTATAAGAAATAAATCTCCCAATATTGTGTTTGTTTAACCTTTGCAACCTCAAAAAATTGGAATTCAAGATTCCCAATCAAATAAAAAAGGATTGTTAGTCAAAAAGAACTATTTTGATCTTTAAATTTTTAAGAGTTGGCACGACACTTTTAAGGACTTGATCATGAGGATTTCTACATGACCCACTTGTTTGTCAAGATGCAAAGCGTTGATTCTTTTACCAATCAGTGGATGATGATATAGTAGACCCCTAACAAATTCACTCCACTCACATTTGGTTAATGAAGGCTCCGACGCGTTTCTTAGGTGACATATGCCTAACATACATAGCTTCACGTGATTCGACGACATTATACGCACGAATGGGAGAATAAAAATATTAACACGTGCTTAGAATGGGATCCCACACGCTTTAATTATAGATAGGTATATGAGATGACTAAAGAAGATTGCTAGCTATACATGAGTTGCCACAAGTAGATAGAACTTTTGTTGGGGAAAACCAACAGTTTAGTTGGCCAATTGAGCCCCTGTTATTGGAGTCCTAGGAAATATAGGTTCAAACGCCACAGCGGTGAGTGCATTAGCATGCCCAGTAAGGGCCTCGAGGGTGGACTCGAGTGGGGAGACCTTTAACTTTCAGTTGCGATGCACTCCTCGAAGCCACTGGTGGAGTGACTGTTTTTAGGATTTACCCACAACAATTGGGGCAAACTTATACCAATTGATGACGTGACATGCATTAATGACACACAGAAGAAATGTGACTGAAACACCAACTCTCTAATATCTAACGTAAAGTTATGACAAGGAAACCAAGGCCTTGCATATAGGCATACGATTAGTGCTTGGAAGGCCCACCATGTAATGTGTTAGCTATCCATGTTATTATGCAACGTGGAAGGTCCACTATGAAAAGTGTTAGCTATCCATGTTATTATGCATGAGATGTTCTTAGTTGTCATACATGATATAACATATTTCTATTAACGAAATACCAAAAATGACTTTCACAATTTCTAATAATTGCTAATAAAGCAATGAAAAAGAAAATGACAAGCAAGGATAAAAGGAATAGCATAATGACCGTAATGGATATCATCTTTGACCCGCATTGGTGTAATTTAATTCAACGTAGACCTATTCAATTTATCTCAACAAACCCACTTCATAATTATAATGTCTACAACAAATTACTACATATAATTGTGAAGTGTCACGCTTATCAACACCCCTGTGATTCTCTCATATCTAGTGTTAGTTGTTGAGCCAACTTTATCATGTACCAACTATAAGATATGTACAAGCAATACTAGTACTAGTTGAGAAAGTTAATAATAAACATTTCGTTCTTTAAATTTTTTCATGGTATTAGAGCATTAATGCTCTAATGAGTAATCTTCATCCCAGTAGATTACATTAGTATACCGTTTCTTTGGCGTTGGTAGCCACCATTCATTGCTACCGACTGTTAAGTATTAACTGGAGGTCAATATCATTGCCGCCACATTCACACTGACAACATCGGTCGGAGTGGTCCACGTCAATCGGGTAAAAAAATGATTTGTACTGATAAGTGCGAAGGGAAGAGGAGAGTGAAACTACTACTTCCCAAAGACAAAGGCATCGCATCATAGTTTCGCCAAATAGTCACGAACGCATAGGTGATTCCCAGTTTATGATCGTTGCTTGCCGACAACATGATGACAATTTGGTTCACTTCAAGACCAATGAGCTCCAATAGCTTATAGCCATCCATATGGAGAACCAATCCCAAACTCCAAATACACTGAATCCCAGCACAATACTCACCAAAGCCATCTTTTTGGAATTCTAAATTCGCAGTAGACAAAACAAAAGCAAAAGGGGGAGTGCAAAGAGGAGGAATGCGCGTAATGGAGAATAAGTGATGAACAGCCTTGTACGATATTTTCCCATTTAACACTAGATATTTAGTGTTTCGAGTGATATTTTATGAAGCTAGCCTTTGAATTTTCTCTTAAAAAAATGAATCTAGATTAATGGAAAGTTAGCACACATTGAATATAGGATCATGTACATGTTCACATAATCGAATAAGTTAACGGGTTCCTGAATCCATTATATTGAAGCTTATTTTGGCTCCAAAGGCTCGTTATCGGTGTCGGACCAGCCACAATCGATAATTGAGCCTTTGAATCACTTTTAATGAAGCTCACATGAGTTAAGCTTACTCTTTAGCATCTTGATTATTGATTAACACTATCACTTTGTTCGTGAAAATGTTGCATAAGATTAACTTATCACATAGTTTCTACGCTCTAATGCCAACTCGCTGATGTCTTTACAAAACCACTGTTGGCTTCCAGTTTTACTCCTATACGGACCAGGCTTGGTGTCACGCTTGCCACCATACTTCGCTTGAGGGGGTGTGTAACGAATATCAGCTTTGACCCACATTGGTGTAGTATAATTCCACCAAGAACTATTCAACATTATCTCAACAAACGCACTTGACAACTATAAAGTCTACAATAAACTCCTATCATGACTCTTTTATATCTAGTGTTAGCTGTTGAACTAACTCTATCATGTATTAGCGGTATATAGATATACAAACTATACTTGTACTAAGTGAGAAAGTTAATAATAAACAATTCGTCATCCAAATTTCTTCATGACAATTATAATCATCCTTGATTCCCATCACCAGGGGAGTTATTACAGTATGTCGAGCTTTAAGCGAGTTGAAGGACACTCTCAAATGGGTTACCAACCTGCTTACCAACTGTCAGTTGACCAATGAAGGATGGCTAAAGTCTACTTAGCTAACTCCCATTTCGTCTAACCTCACTTCGTTTGACGTCAACATTTCCTCGTTGGGCGTTCTTGCAAATCAATGACTAACGTTAACTTGGGGGACAATGTCGACTCCACTTCACTTCATATAGACATCCTCCTTCCATAATATTACTTTTTTTTTGTCATATTAAAGTACAATCTTTTGTATATTAGTTTTGGTACTTGTCATACTAACCTTGATATTTATCCCATTAACGCTCTACACAAACGTTTCCTTGCACACTGACAATGGATTGATTTTTATCGTGATCATGTTATACTGGAATCGTGTCTAAATGAGTGACTTTATTATCGTGTGGAAAATTTGTAATCAAACACTAATTGCTATTTTAATGTACCGTGTTGAGTTCCTTTGTTATTATCTATTTATATGATGTTTTAAGTCATAAATAGGTTTACACATGAGCATATTAACAAAGTTAACTAGTCCTTGTAATTTATTAATATCAATAAAGTATTGTTCAGTAGAAATTAATTATTTAAATTAATATTAACTAAATAAACTCTTTAGAAGACCAATCAATATTTTGTATTTACTTAAATTAATGAAACTTAATGAGTCTATGACGAGTGAAGTTGGTCAACATCAAATTCGACTTGTTAACTATGGTGTCTTATTGGGATAACACTAATATGACCCGCAACTATTAAGGTTTGAACCATTAGCCAATAACTTCATGTTAGTTCTTGATATGACTCATATTGTCAAATTTAGTACTAAGAATTCATTTTGCAAATAAAATTTGATTGATCAATGAATTGAACATTCTTGAGACATAAAATTCCTCCCGGAAAAAATTAAATTCTTGCGCGCGCGCGCGCACACACATACATATATGGACTTGATTTTGGATTGGATGGTCCAACATTTAACATTGTAGTAAAGCATGTTACTGATGGTCCTACAATCCAATTTGCTTCGTGTCATCGAATATTAATATGTTCACGTGTTATGAGCATTCGTAGTGGTAATGTTAAAAGACGGAGGAAGAGGTAACTTTACAAATTGGAAGCTCTGCAATGGTGTAGTCAAAGCAACAAAATCAGCAGCAGAAATGGTAGTCGTTTTGCAAAGTTACCAATTGGCTAGTGAATTTGCAAATGGTTCCTACGAACTTTATTTGCTCGTAGGAATTCGTACGAACAAATGAAGTTCGTTACAAATATAAATAATTATTTTTATTATATATGTGGGTTCCTACGAACAAATGTTGTTCGTAAAAAATGTGTATTTGCTTCCTACGAAGAAGAGTTGTTCGTAAGAAATGTGTATTTACTTCCCACGAACAAGAGTAGTTCGTAGGTAGTTAGAAATTGAAGACTCAATCACTGTGAAGCAAACGGAAAATGAAAGGTAAAATCACTTTGACATTTTGTATACTTACTTTTCCTATACATCCACCACTACACATGCTCTAAAATCAAGCAAAACCCCACACGGGAGGGGCATGGTGACATGAAGTCTTACATGAAAAAATTAAAGGCGTGCATCACAATATATAAGATATCATGGTCTCTTTCACTCATTGTCAATTGGTTTGGAATGAATGTGCCAATATTTAACAAAATACATGTCAATGTGTATTAAAATTGTGTTAATAAAGTACTGCCATAGAATTATTCTATTTTTTTAACTGTAGTTATTTTTTGTTTGAAGGCTAGTGTACAAGTGAGTGATACTTATCATCGTACTTTTTATTTTTTGTAACTTATCAAACACATCAGGTAATGTTTTTACTTAGAGCATCTCTACTGGTGGGTGAAAATGAAGGGTGAAAATGAAGGGCAAAGTTGCCTATTCTACGTGCATATACCTTTCGTCAAAATGGGTTTGCCATAATGGGGGTTAAGTTACAACGAACTTTTATAGTTCGTGAACTTTTCCTACGAAGTTTTAAAGTTCGTTGAAATTTAAATCATATCATTTTCTTTATTTTATAGACTTCTATATCAATATATGCCAGAAAATTTAAGTTCTTATGAATTTTATTAGTTCGTAAGAATTCTTACGAATTACTTATGTTCGTATGAATTCCTACGAACTAATAAATTTCGTAGGAATCCTTACAGAATTTGTATTCGTTCTCTAAATTTAGAGAACCTCTACCATTTCATGAACGGATTTTGTACTTTTTTCTCCACCATTTTAGTTGGATTTTAGCTCCATTACAAAAAAATCAGGGGTGACAATTCGGGTTAACGGATCGTATTTCGGCCCGACAAGATATTTTTGGACACGAACCCGACACGACACGAATTCGTGTATTTTTTTAGTTGACACGAATACGACACGAATACCTGAATTTCTTAAATTTCACGTCAAAAAAACACGATAACATGATAATACGACACGACTCATAATTCAGACACGAACACGACACGATTTCGTGTAAAAAAACACGACACGAATACGATATATCGTGTCCATTTTGGATCAATTTTGATTCGTTCTGTGTCGTTTTTCGTGTTTTGATTTTAAAATTGTCACTTTTACTAAATGTGTTCCATATGACGGCTTCATTAAAAAAAAAAAGGAAAGAAAAAAAGTTCCCCTACAAATTTGATACCTGGGTTATATAATTATAAATTACTTTAGAACAAATTTTACAATAAATGGAAAAATGGGTCTGGTGCCTCCTTGGGTAGTGTGGAGGGCGTGGGGGACCATACCGAGGATAATTGTCCTTCTCCGTAGGAGTATTTACTAGAGATTTGGGTGGACTGTAGTTATCTCTCTCTGTCAATCTGATTTGATGGCCGTGTGGTCTTATCAGTTACTGACAGTAGAAACGACCCAACGAGAAAGACGTCAATTCTTTATTATATCTGCCAGTTAAAAAGCACTCCCACCGTCTCCCCGGTCAATAGACGGGTAAGGTCCTGCATCTACTGAATAATTCTCTTCCCAAAACACATTTTTTCTTTTCCTTGCCGTGTGGTTATAGGTTAGGGTGCGTCGGAAATTGGTCCCAAATGTGCTTTTAATTTTCGAGACTCATGGGCATTTCTCGATTAGGATAAAGCAAAGCAAGCCACCTCAGCTTTTGGTCTTTGGAAGTCATATAATATTTAAACTGATCTCTAGTCAACATGTGCAGGGACATGGACCCAGACCTAAATATCCATGTAGTATGTACGTCATGTGTATTTGTTTTGAAGTTAAGACGTCGTCTTCCTCTCTCTCTCTCTCTCTCTCTCTCTCTCTCTATATATATATATATATATATGTATATGTATGAGAGTTGGCACTTTAGAGTTAAATAATTATTTTGAAAATGAGATCCATGATCAAAGTTATCACGCATCTTGGGGTTCATTTCGAATTTGTTACGATACTTTTTTAAAATAAAGTGTCGAAAATATTCTGAAAATATGCCACAAGTTACCCAAATGGGCCCAACTTTCAATAGCCTAATCTTTAGGTCCCAACCTTTTATTAGAAAGAACTAGCGGACCCATTAAGGAAATAAATGTCAGTTATTTTCTTAAATTATAGAAATTGATCAAAAACTATATATGTATATATATATTTAATGTAGATTTCTTCTATCTTCGTAAAGAAAGTTGTAGTTGCAAAATTAATAATTTGAGTCAATTCTAATTATTATCGTAACATCAAATTGAATATATATATATTGAACAGGGTTTTATCCGAAATAGGAACATGCCACATGATGCTGTAAAGTCTATATCATGTTTAGGTTCTCTGTATCAGGCTCTCTTGGAAAAGAATATTATTATAAATAAGGGGAGAGAATTATAGAAAAGAGTCTTTATAATGTTGTCTTATTGTGATCGTCATAATATATATGGTTTATTAATTTTAACAAATGAATAGTACTTTGAGATGATTTATCTTATACTATATTCCTTTTCCTAATTATTGTTAGGGGCATTTTGACTTTAACCACCATGTGTTATCATGACTTTGACTTTACACATTATTTTGTTTTCCTTAAGTATTGTTCGGGTAAAATATGTTTCAACACGCTGAAAAATAATATGGTGAAATAACTTTTCACCTATTTAGAGTTAAATTTTCTTCTCCATTCTTGTTTAAAATTTCTTAATTATAGGGTGTGCACTTATTCACAATGTTAACCCAACAAAAAAATAATTTTTAATATGTGAAAATATTTCACCATTTTATTTTTCACCATGGTTAAAAGTATTTCAACCCAAACGGACGTGACGAAAAGAATGTCACAAAAAGTGAAAAGTGCTTCTAAATGTCAAAATTGGTGGTAAAGCTTGGAGAAAACCAAAGTAATTTCGTCACAAAAAGTGAAAAGTGCATTTCTAAATGTCAAAATTGGTGGTAAAGCTAGGAGAAAACCAAAGTAATAGGTAAAATCACATAATAATAACTACACAGTGGGTAAGGTCGAAATATTATTTTTTATGGAATTCTAGCTTAGGAAAAACCTAAGAGTATCGACAATGGGGATGCAAAACTCCAAGTGGTTTTGTAAGTTTGCAAACTATGAACGTTGTACTGGTGGGAAGAATGGAACATATTCTGTAGTTGGATTTGTAGCTATTCTCGAAATTTGGAGAATGACTACCAATTCTGTAAAGCTTCCCTACGAACTTTTTTAGTTCGTAGAATTTCTTACGAACTTCATTTAGGTTCTTACGAACAACATTAGTTCGGAACAATTTATACGAACAACGTTGTTCGTAAGAAATATTTTTTTATTTCCTGCGAATAACATTAGTTCCTAGGAACTATTATTCCAAATTTATCATCCTCTCACGAAAGCCATTAATACTTTTGGTTTTGTAAACTTACTTATTTAGAGGCTCCACACTTGTGGATATTGGAAGCAGGGGATTTATTGATTAAAGAAAGATAATTCAAAACAAGAGGAGGCAAACCCTCTACGAAGCCCAATATGAGAACAAAGTATCAACTATTCCCTCTATTCTAAGATTGAGGAGAATTTAAAACATAGAAGACTAATTCCTGAATCCATAATTTGGAAAATGAGAAACATACCTACTAAGAAGGCAAGAGCAAATACCATGATTATTATGTTATACCATTGAAGATTGTTAAATCTAAAATTAGTAACATGCCATGAGATGAATTTATACTTAATACTCTTGGATCGAATATGTTAACCTTATTTTGCATTGTTATTAGAGTCGTATTGGTCATCCACATGGTGAGGGGATCGGGTCATCGGGAGACTGGTTCAACCAATGAGTCATCTGGTTGGACCAATCATCTTATTCATCATTTAATATATATATATATAGTTTTGATTTCTTGCTATCTTCATGAGGAATTTATAGTTGCTTTGTTTTGCAAAGTATTATAAATTTGAGAGTCAACTCTATTTTTATGATAACATCAAATTGAGAGGGCTTTATCAAAAATAGGAACATGTAACACGGCACATAATGGTGTAAAGTCTGTCATTTTTAGGTTCTTTGCATCAAGTCCTTTTGCAAGAGTATTATCATAAATAAATTGAGAGAATTATTAAAAAAACACTTTTTAATGTTGGCTTATTGTGATCATCATAAATATATATAGTTTATTAATTTTGACGAATTAAAAGTACATTGAGATGCCTTATCGAATGCGACAACATTTTTTGTAATCATTATCATGACATACAATTGAATAACGTTTCTAAAATAAATAGCATGCCATGTGATGATGTTATTAATAGTTTGAGTTGTAATTTGTCGACCTTCTTTAGTGAAGGTTATCAAGATCCCTAATGTGACTGGCTAAAACATTCATGTTTCAATCAATCATATTGAGGATCTTGTTAATCCTAATTTGTCCAGGATTAATAAAAATGTAATAGTTATGGTGCTATTATTTTTAGCATATACGTTGTCACGTTCGCCTATGAATACTATATTATTAGATTTTTACTGTATACTAAAGTACTTTCCCACCCTTGGAAATAATTTTTCTTACGTACCACCCAAAATGTAAGGAAAATAAATACATGTTCTTAATCATAGGATTATAATAATGTTATGTTTTTTACATTTTGGGTGGTCTATAGCACATTTATTGTTTAGAGGTTTTACTGTAATTTACCATATATATATAATATGATCTTGCTTAGTGTGAGCAGAAAAAATATACTTAAGTATGAGTATGTTACAAAAAGGTTATCACGCTCACAAATAAGAAAACTCGAAAGTTAGCTAGAATTTGTCTTTTGTTTTTGTCATCTGAACAATTTAAAATTTTTCAGATGACCAAAACGAGTTTTGAATGGTTGAAAAAATAAAATAAAATTTTAGTGATTTAATAATTGAAATTTTGAACATTTTTTTAGTGAATGTACTCGTGAACTTCGAGCTATTTGGTAGACACACAAGTTTCAAAAATATAAAGTTGGGTAATGAATTTTAAGGATGAAAAAGTTTAGTATCATTAAATTGAAAAGTTCAAAATTTCTCTACGTTAGTTACAAAAATCTCATCCATTTTTGCTAAGAACTTAAATTTTTTCCTCCCAATAGTTTATTGTTTTTTTTTCCTCACAAAACAATGAATTCACAAAAATCTTTATTGGACTATTTATATCAACATAAATTAGTTTTTTCTTTAATTCATTTCTTTTGTTGTAGGATAACTTGTTTAGATAGATGGTAGTTGTATTGGACACATGAGTTACATAATTGGGTATGGGAAATCATCAAGAGTGGGAAAATTGATGTGCGCTCATGCTCATTCGCACACGGACGCTCACCATAGTTGTCAAATCATGAGTTGAATTGTAATCAAAAACCCTATGAATCGTGGATCGAGACGAATTGGTATAAAATGTTTAAAATTTAGTAAAATATATAAAATTGCATAGATAACACATTAAAATTTGCAATGAAACATATGATGATCTAAAACAAATTTTAGGACATGATTTCATCGAAATATAACTAACAAAAGGAATTTCCATTATCATTAGTGAGTTGAAGATTCGTCTTTCAATGTTTGCAATTCCAAAAGATCTTGCACAAAATGTAATATATCCTAGAAAGAAACCATAAAGTATTTTTGTCTATGATTATGTCACTAGATAAATTATGCAAGTATCCATTCTCCATGATATCATTAACACAAATATATCCAAAGCCAATGATTAAAATTTATGCAAGTATATTACAATTTACCTCAAACAAGTGATTAAAATTGTATTAACTATAATACATATAAATTACACACAGATATAATAATACAATATAAATATAAGTCATAAAATAACAGATAAAATACACTATATCACTTTAATAATATAATACAAGCAATACTCTATATTACTTGTTGACTTAATTCTACTAAGAAGAGAAGAAACAAACAATACACTGATTATTTCTACAGAATCTCCACACAAACGTGCTCTTTGGACACCCCCATGAAACTAAACTGGGGAACGCTGTACAGGAATCCAACACCACGCATGTCTCGCTTACAACGGGTACTCAGGGGGATTCAAATCCATCACCGTACGCCTTACTCACAGTCAAGATTCGTCCCTTATCGCTGGAGCAACCTATTGGTACAACACACTAATAAAACAACTAATGAAATAACTGATAGTAGAAGAAAAGAAGCAAACCTCTTTTGTTAACTTTTTTATACTGTGAAAAAACAACACCGTGAGGGACGACTGAGAAAAAATAGGATGCTAAGAGAAAAGATAGAAAAGACGTATCCCAAAAGAATTGGTGTGGAGAAGAGAAGTCGACTAAGAAAAAATGGAGAAAGAAAAGAGGCCGACTGAGAAAATCTAGGGCTTTTAACATTTTTAGAACTTTTTCTCTCATAAAGCTGAAATTTCTTTTCTTACTTTTTTTTTTGTCTTTTTAAACCCATGTGTGCTGGCTGGGGTTGAAATGTTAAAAAAATATATGTAGTCTCATTTTGAATGTTTCGATTAAAAAAACATTTTCAGCTCATATTCATGAATCATAACTGAACTTGGAATTGGACGATTCATGATTCTTCTTAACAAATCACCGATTTTGTCCTATTAATAGCCCCCTTGCTAATCTTGAATCGGTTCGAACTCGCATGGGAATTGTACGATTTGCATCGCGAATCGTACGATATTAACTACTATGGCGCGCACTCAAATATACACTCACAAGTGCACATGAATACATGAATAACCAATTGATATGAAAGCAACCTTAAAATCATACCCGAACATGCCAATGTTACAACAATACACTTCTGTATAATCAGAGGTAACAACAAAATAAGACTACTAGTGGGTACCATATCGATCTCAACTTCCCTCTTACAATCATGGTTGCAAAAAGTGTATGTGTTAGTATTTTTTTGAATGCTGAGTAACTCTATGAAACTGTGAAGAATTAAGAATTATTTCCACAACATTAATGGCTTTTTTAAAATTAATTTTGAGTTATGTGGAGTTTTGCCTATATGCATGACCAATGAAGGAATTGTTTGTGGGGCGTGCCCGTGATTAGGGTTTTTGGCGTTTTGAATTGTGAACTTGCGAGCATGAAATTGGTTGAGTTCGCGGATGCGAATGTTCCCAAAAGTCGGTGATTTGATCTTTTAGTGAGTATTTGTTTGGGTTTTTTCTCACATTGGTTCTCCCGTGTATAAATAGATTATTTTAGGACTTTAAATCCTAGGTTGGAGAAGCCATTAATCACCATTTGTTGTTCTTTATCTTGTTTACACGTTAAGAGGTCTGTAAGGCTTGAGAGACTGGTAGCCCTTGTTGATTTCAACAAAGAAAGGAAGTCATCATCATTCATGATCGTACGCAAATTGATGAACCACATACTGAAGAATTATATATTTGTGAGAAATATTTCTTTATTTCATAGACACAAACGTAAGATGAGCTCTACATTTATAGGAATGTATGAGAATTTAGTAACATGAGAACGAGAGTTGGATAACATGTGTGCTATTTTAGAGGAGTTGGTTTTCAATCTTCAAATGCAGTAGGTCCGTCAGTTTGTTCCACATTAATAGGAGCTATGAAGTACGAATACTCTTCGGAGGTCACATATTTGTTTTAGACACTTATGGAATACGGGATACAAGCTTGCTGGAAAATGTGAATCTGTGAGTATCCTTTTTTTTTAATATCAAATAGACTTGATATGTTGGGTTTCGCTAGGATTCCTCTGGTTACGCTCGGATTTGTTGGGATTAACTTTTTTTTTTATGTTTTCCTATCATTCTAGTGTTTTTTTTTTTTAAATTTAGAGTTATGATCTCATTTTATATTGGGCAATTTACAATTAGATCCCTTGTTGACAATTTTTAAACATTTGAGGACAGATTACTATTAGGTCCACTTGTTGTACCACTAACTTAGACTTCTACAAGAACATAATTTGTGGACCTAAGTGTTTAAAATTTGTTAAAATTCCTTTAGTATTTAAAATTTGTTTGCGAGGGACCTAAGAGTACTTTGCTATTTTATATTTCATGTTGAGATAATTTTGAACTCAAGTTATGGTACTCATTTCTGTTTTTTTTTTCTTTAGTGTTTTGCTCCTTATAAGACGGTTAAATTTGAACCCAAGTTGTACGAATATTCTGAGTTATGTTTTGTATCGATATATAGTGAATTTTGAACCCACGAGATACAATACTGAGTAATTAAACTTTAATTTTACAATAAACAAAACTGATCGAATATTTATTTTTTCTTTACAAAACTGGCTGAACCTTTTTTGTTGGAACAACCTTTTATGTTAATGATGTTTTTTATTGTGATGGTGTTTGTTTGGTGAAAACAATCATCATATTTATCTACTTTAATATAATGGTGTTTGATGCTATTATATATTTTCATTTTAGTCAACTTTACCATTAGTATATATAAAATAACATAGTATATATTCAAGGTATCTCATATTTTGAATTAGGTCGTATCTTGTATTACGTGTCGAGTCTGTGCTTAGGTACTTTGATTAGGTTTAGGAGATACTACTTCAATACTCCCCCTTAAGCTAGGTGTGGGCGGTTGAGACACACTAGATCAAAATTAATTAAGAGGTGTGGTCCAAGAGCACACAGAGCTGACATGGGATTACATGTAAGGTCGCAATAGCATTGTTTTGCATGGCATCCACAAGCCACCCTCCTTTCGTTGATCTTAAACCTAAAGATCCCCACATTGGAATTGTCCTTTTGCTTCAGTGGTGTCATCATCTACCCCATGCTGTCAAAGATTTTGTTTTGAAGAAACCTACAATATTCAAAGGAGCCCCTGCAGTTTATAGGTCCAAGGGGGTTCCGATCGACATGGTCCTAGACCTGCCTATCAGCATAGAACCTTAGATAGACTACAGATAGGCAGGGTCCTGGGGTTGCCAATTGGCAGTCTGAGGCAGGTTTTTCGAAAAAATGATCGTAAAATGTGAACCGTAAGTCAAAATCATGCACGATGAAAATCATTATAAAGGGTATTTTGAGACCTTTAAGAATCCATTGAGCCACTCTCGGGTTTTACAGTTGACCGAGGTTAAACGGGGCTCGAAAGCGTTGTTTGGTCACTAGATATAGCGACCAATTCTGAGGGTTGAGGTCAATTCTGAGGACCTTAAGTTGTAGAGACCAATTCTACGGGTCGAGGTCAATTCTGAGGACCTTAAGTTGTAGCGACCAATTCTGCGAGCTGAGGTCAATTCTGAGAAACTTAAGTTGTAGCAACCGATTCTGCGGATTGAGGTCAATTATGAGGATCTTAAGTTATAACGCGAGGAGTTGCTTTCCAGGAAATTTTAATTTATCTTGGGGTACGGATGCACCTGTGGTTCGTCTAGGGATTGTGTCATTTTAATAATCCACAGGGGAAGGACTTATTCGGCTGGGGATCATATTATCTTGAGACTTCAGTATGAGATGTTTAAGTTGTGGAATTGTAGTAGACTTGGATGCGGGCACATTGTTGGTTCTGCTTATGATATTGTTGAGGATAGCTGTGCAAGGTTAATCAACTGGGGATTATTCTGGAGATAAGGGCATAAGATTAATCTTGTTGAGGATTCCAAGAGTCTTGTGAGGGGCTTTAATGCTCCAAAAGTGATTTTCTTGAGAAAAATGAGGTTCAAGAAGATATTGAAGCTTTGGCCAAACCATTCAAACATGCCGTGGTGGGAAATTTTTCATATGGAAGACCCTCTATGGAGATTATTCGTAAGATATTCCGAACTCTCTTTGAAAACAGCCTTTTCGATTGGACTTCTTGATTAAAAATTTGATCGGACTGAATAGTGAAGAAGACTACTCTAGATTATGGATGAGAGATTGGTGGTACATTGTAAGATTCTCTATGCGTACTTTTAAATGGACACCTGGCTTTAGGCCTGACAAGGAAAGTAGCATAGCCCCGATTTGGATCACTTTTCCACAACTACCTATTCACTTCTTTTCCAAAACCTCAGTGTATTCGATTGCCCAATTGATTGGAAAACCATCGAGGATGGATAACTCTATTGTAGAATTAAATAGACCTGATGAAGTGAATCTCACATTATGCATCCCCAAAAGGGTTTGGATTGGTTGTGGTTCAAATGGATATTGGCAAGATGTGCTGATGGAAGATCTCCCTTTATATTGTTTTTACTGCTCAAAGAAGGGTCATCAAGAAAGTAAATGTCTGTTCAAGTCATCCATAATTGATACTAAACACAAGCTAGTAACTAGAACAACTGAGAATCATAAGGTCACTCATGTTGAAGATCATCAAGGCAACAAGAAAGTAACTCCTGATGAAGATAGGAATCAATCAGTACATCAAGTGGTGAAGAATAATCGGCACATCATTAATAAAACGAAGGTAATTATTATTATTGAAGAAGATTAAATGTTATTGCACAATGCTGAAAACGTTTCTGATGATATTTATGCAGAAGAAGATACAATCTTGAAACCTAATAAAGTAAACAAGTTCTGCAATAGCTCCGGGATGAATTAAAAAATAAGCATCGAGGAAAGTTTTGTTTTGTCCGGGCTTAATGTAGCAGATCTGAGAAATGATAAATAAGAAGCGGAGTCAAAGTCTCCTACTCTTTTGGAACCAATGAAAATCCAAAAAGATGATATTATATCAGCGTCGTTGGTTTTTAATAAAGAGGTGTCTAATTTAAAATTTAAAAAATCAATAGTCCCCATGGACTTTCAAATATACGCCTGAACAATTAAAAGTTCATAATATTTTTTCAAGGGATATTTCTTCTAATGATGAGTCACATTCTTATGATGATATGTCCTCGTTAGAGGACATTCCAAATTTAAATGAGGTGTTGTCAGTCGGAACATAAGGAAGTTACAAGTTCAGGTATAAACTTATATGTTGATATCCCAAAGTATTCAACTCAAGATCGTGCTTCTAATGAATACTTGGTTGGAAAAAAGGTGGCAAAAATCAATAACAAATTGTTCAATAATCAAGTCAACAGTTCTTTTGAAGTTTTAGGCAACATTGATGATAAAATGGGTAGTAATCAAGACAAGGGATTGGACTTGCTCGAAAGGGAGAACCTAAAAATCTTCAATTTGATTCTTTTTCGTACTTATCTCATGAAGAGAAATCGACTCTTAAATATAATTTAAGGCCTTCTGCTTATCAATCAAGATTCCGTATATTTTCATAGTTTCCATTGTTATTTTTCTTTAACGTTTGTAAGAGCCATATGAGAGGCTTTTTCTCCTAGTTGTTTATAAATAATTTTTTTGTAAAAAAGAGCACACGGAGCTTAAATCGTAGTTATTAATATTATCGAATAGACAAGGTGTGGTTAGAATATTGGGTAGCTGATGATGAGTGCGAGTGACAATAAACATGACCCATATGATTTTCGCCACGGTAGACACAAGGGATATTGTAGCTTCTTAAAAATATGTTATGGCAGGACCGACACCTATTTTAAGGGATATTGGACCATATTGAGCTTGATTAAAATTGATCCAAAGGCTCAATTATCAGTTTTGTCTCGATTGACACCTGTAACTCTTGGGACAAAATCAGCTTGATCACTATGGATTCAGGGGATCTTTGCTTCTTGGTCTTGATTATGATGGATTCAGAGGACTGTTGTGTTTTTTGAACAAGATACGTGATCATGTATTTACTGTGTGGGCTACGTTCCCACAAATCTTGAGATTTTTGTTTTATTTATTTTTTATTTTTTGGGGAAATAAGAAAATTTAATCTACAGCTTCGTAAAAAATCGCTCGGGAAACAGAATATCTAGGGTTAATTAGCAAAAGACAATACAATGTTATGCATCACATATTGAAGATATTGAGGATAGTAACTCAGCGCCAAGAGCAATTTCTTCCAACGACCATTTTTTTGTTGTCATCTCGACTCAAAACTTATTTCTGTACCAGCCGAGGGCAAGGGTGATGAAAAGTGTTTTGTTATTTTATGGATCTCCGGGTTACTGCGGAGGAAGTCTTGCATTTAGAGTGACACTCGCCAGATCGCAAGTTAATGTGGGATGGTTGAAATTCTGGTGGACCAAAACCAACTCTCGTGGATGACGACGGCGCATCTCGGCGGCAAGTAGCTAGAGAATACTCCAAAGGACATCATAATCAAGGGTAGACTCTAGAAACTTCCACACTATCGGGTGCATTAATTTCTCCAGTAATTGAAAGGAACGACAATGTGGGGTTGGACGCCATACAGTAAATATATTGACAACAATGCCTTGGCGGTGTTCGTAATCTCATATTTAGCAATGAGAGTAGTTGTTATTGATATAGATTCTTCTATAGCTAATTTATGTAGGAACTTGGGATCGGCTAGCGATCTCTCTTTATGGTACTTCTCCCCTCAATCCAACTGCATTCTTCCCTTGTGCAATTTTAGCACAATTAAAGCAATTTCTATTGCAGCTGAATACCACAAAAAATTAACAACATAAACTTATACCTTCTGCTGTTGAGCATTGGAACATTTCATTCTCAAATTTTGTACTCGCCGGACAGTAGCAATGAATGGTGGCTACTGCTGCCACAGAAGCGGTATTCCTTTGGGGAATACCAGGCATAGTTGTTAAATCGTGAACCAGGAATCGAATCGTGAATTGAATCGTAAGAATTGGTATAAACGTAAAATATGTAAGAAATAATATATAAATGCAAAGATAATACATTAAGAATTTGTAATAAAATATATTATGACTTAAAACCAATTATAAAACATGATTTCATTAAGATAAAACTAACAATATGAACTTTCATGTCCAAATTACCAAATTCTAACAATACCACCATCTACAATGTCCAAATTTAAACACAACAATATATTCTATAGTATAATAACACAAATAAAGATTGAACATAACTATGCTATTATAACAATACCATATAATATAACTTATAAAATCCTTGCACAAGATTTGATGGCTTCAATCTAATGTAAAGCTACCTCCCTCTGTCGATCAACTTACTAACAAGTTAGAAGAGAAGAAAAAAGTGATTGCAACACGAAATAAAGGAAACCCTAGCTGTGAACAGGTTAGAAGAGAAGAAGAAAAGTGATCGCAGTTTAGGTTTCGTTCTAATGTGTTTCAGTCACTCTATTTCGCAAAGGGAAACTTAAGTTTTTACTAACTTCTTATTTTAATAATAAAATATTTTTTAGGGTTATTTTAAAAGGAACAAAAAACAGGCACGAGCTTTAAGTCGGTTGAAAATACCCAACATCCTTTGAAAAATATGAATCGCACCTGAATCGTGAATCGCAATCAGCCCCCGAATCGGCCGATTCAGCCTGATTTTTGGAACCCCTCCGATTCCATTCCCGATTCGTATTGATTAGTATGTGAATCAGGTCGAATCGTATGAATCGAATGCCAGGATCAAGAATACTCGCGAGAGCTTTACCACTCTCAGAGAAGTGATATTCTTGTGGGGAATGAATGGTGGCCACCGTTTGCAATTGTCTTGTCTGAATAGTCACTTAGAAAACTATAAATTGAACAAAGTACGAAAAAAAAATTCTCCTCCTTTACTCTGGAAGTTTTTTGTGTCTGAATAATAAAAATTTAAAAAGTGATGCAATTTGAGATTCAAAATAATGAAAATTTTGTTCATTTTCTCTGTTCAATAAATTAAATATATATAAAACTGTTGCATGTTTTATTACTGTATGTACCTAACACATCCAAGCCTTAGTGCACATTTTTCATTTTTTTAACTCGATCAAAATTTTCAATTTTTTCTATTTGGGACAAATGTTTCACACTTGCTACAATACAATTAGTAGCTTTCAAATGGATCACTTTGAGTTGAAATTTTTCATTCATTACTTAATGGTTTTAGATAAACAAATATACTATGTTTTACTCCCCCCTCACGGAGGAGAACGAATTTGTGCATGATCCTGACCAAATAGGAATGCTGTCCAAAACCCATTTTCAACATATATGTGGAGAAGTTAATTTGTTCAATCCTTTCCATTCTAAGGTTAGTGTTTGGGACAGGGGATTCTGAAAATATTCATTCTTACACACGCTAGAGTTGATTGGACTGATTATTTGTGAACCTTTAGCTGGCCATTTTAAGGCCATGCGCATGCACCCTGAGAACATTAAGAAGTGCATTATTGGCTCTATAAATATCATTACGTAGATATCTCTGTGTTTCGTGTGGCTACATTATCATAACTGGTAATACAATATTGTGGTTTTATTCAAGATCTCTAGTAGAAACATAGTGTAGATTATATGTATTTGAATTTGGTTTATTATCTCCAGGCGAAGGTAGTGTATCCTCAGATGAGGAATTTAGTGGAGGAGAGATTGAAGTACATGATTCACAAACGAGGAGTGAAGACACAGAATTAAAGGATAGGCTTTTACGTAAATTTGGTAGTCACATAAGTACCTTGAAATTGGAATTCTCAAAGAAGAAAAAGAAAGGAAAGCTGCCAAAAGAGGCAAGGCAAACATTACTCGAATGGTGGAATTTGCACTACAAATGGCCGTACCCAACAGTAAGTATATATTCTCTGGTCATTTTTTGCATAAATTATTTACGCACACACACTCTTCAAGTACCCAACAGTAGGTAGAAGGGAGGGGAAACCTATGAGACTTTCTTAAAAGAGTACTAGTAAAATTTAGAGGGGATTGAAGGTATAAAGATTCCAGAAGAAAATGTTTACTAAAAACTAAGAAGATACTGAAATCTAATGTGTAAATTGTAATTGAACAGTATGTGTTAAGAAAATTTGAAGGAAATTATGACTGATTTCTTATATATTTACTTTTGCTTGTGATTAAGAATCTATTAATTCATAATTAATATATTCTTTTTTTGAAAATCCTTCAGTAGTAGGGTCAATGATTATAGAGGGACTAGTGTAAATGCATATATCAATATACTTTCCAGCTTCATCCTCATAAAAGTGGTAAATACTTTTGAAGACAAGACATGCACTTGAAAGGATACAAGAAATGCACTTGAAACTTTATTCTCATGGTATTGCCGGATAGGTAAATTTGTACATTTTATTTTTCAACGAAGAGTAAACTTTATTAAGATAGGGATGAAGAAGCGCCCTTCATCGGAGGCATACACAGCATATGAAAAACTTAGAAAGCATAAGAAAATGAAATCAGAGACGAGAACAAACTATCGACCTCGAGCATGATCACGAGCGAAAATTAGCATAGCTTCTGTACATTTAAATAGGTTTATATAATGTTTTTCGAAACACGATTATTGAATTGAAACAGACTAAAAAATAAGCGCCACTGTAAATTTGAGAGTGAGGGAGTGTTAGAATATAAGAATATAATTTAATTGTAACAACAAAAAGTGTAGAAGTTTTATGGGATATAAATGTGTATATATATAGGTTCGTGATAACCATGTGTTTTAAGACATTAAAAACCTAAAAATAGTAAGAATAAGATTCGACATATATAATTAATAAGGCATGGATACTAATCATTTTGAAGCTCAAAAACACATGTTATCATTTTTTATATAGTCGAAGGCTGGGAGGCAAGGGAGATTTTTTCAAGTAATATATTTACAATTTTGTACATGATTGCCTTGTGTTCATAATCTCATGTGCATCTCTGGGATGGAAATACCATACATCTATAGAGAACATTAGTTTGTGTATGAATACTAACTTTTGCTTCCTAATTAAACAATCAGGAAGCTGATAAAATTTCACTGGCTGAAGCAACGGGGCTTGATCAGAAGCAAATTAACAACTGGTTTATAAATCAACGAAAGCGTCACTGGAAACCATCAGAAAACATGCAATTGGCTGTCTTGGATAGTCTTTCTGGACAATTCTTTACTGACGATTGAAGTGAATGTATACTTCCAAATATTTGTGGGTTATGGTTGGTTAATGTATATACTGAATTGTTAACTTTTAGTTTTTCTGACATTAAGATGTTTTCTGTAATAAGAAAATGTGTCCTCATGTTGGGTGTATATATGAATCTTGACCATATCTGCACTAAACTTGTAAATTTAGTTGGAATATATAATTTTAAGAGACCTATAAGCCAAGGCTAAATATCCATACAAGCATTTTGAAATAATATACCGTGCCTATATAACATTAAAAGTCTGAATTAGAAAATCCAACCTTTTAAGAAATACATATATTTTTATCAGTGGTGATTATCAAAATATATTTTTCTGTGAAGTATATATATATATATATATATATATATATATATATATATATATATATAGAGAGAGAGAGAGAGAGAGAGAGAGAGAGAGAGAGAGAGAAGGAGAGACTATTTGGGTCCCTATGCAAATAAAATAAAATGAATTGCTTCTTTTATGCCACTAAATAAATTATATTATATTTTTAAAAAATGGACTTTTTAAAACAGTACTTTTAAGATACAAAATGAGTTCACTTGTTCAAAAGAACAAATAAACAAAAATTTTGATAAAATGAAATCTGTAAAAATAAAGATCAAAAGCATAAAATAAAAAAGTAAAATGTGAGAAAATGTATGTTTAATCATGTCAATTGTTACCTTTTAAAAAACAAACTATTTAATAATAAGTGAGTAAATATTCAAATATCAAACAATTAAAAAAATAAAGTGATAACTATAGAGATTATTATGGAGTTTGATGACTTTGTTTTAAATTGCTGGAAAGTCTTTTTGGGTACTAGCCCTTGTTGAAGGTCTATTTAGGCTCCTTAAATATAATGTGTATAGATCTATCTATTTTCTATATAATTGGCGCCCCAAAATTTTTTGGGGCTGTAGCCTCACTTGACCATGCTCTGGGTATATTGCGAAACTCGTATCAATCCATCGAGATTTTATGTGAATTTAATTATATATACATGAGATGCAATATTGCAATATTTTGGAACAATTGTTTAGAGATTACTAAAGCGAATGTTTTATTTTAAATGTTCGTTGGTCATGGTTGGTTAATCTATAGGACGATAAACTAAAATCTTGTGTTTCATAATTGTTTTAGTCAAGAATTTATTTTTGTAAAATTAATTTTACATGTTTAATGAGAATTATGCATGGATATAGTGTTTTCAGTATTTCATTATATTATTGACGTTCTTTATTCACCATAGTAGGTTGTTGGGTATTGCACACAGAAGATCGGAACATTTATTATATGTCTTTTTTCAATTATGTGAATCACCATTAGTAGAATTGCATAACATTATTATAGAGTTTTGTTTTAATAGTGAAAAATTGTAGAGTGTGAACTTATTGTGCTTAATACTGTACGTATTGAACTAGAAAACAGTGAGGAATAATACTAATTTAACTTGAAATATGAAAAACTCATAATCATTAGGTTCACTTAAGACTTAATCTTGTTATACTCGATGTACACATGTACTAATTAACCAACGCTTTTACTTATCGGGTTCGATTGATCATCATATCAATACTTGTGATATATTTGGTGGTGGTAATTATTGTATTGTGAAAGTCAATAGGGATAGAACTCACAAATCGATATATAGCTTGGTGATGCCCTTCTGTGATGCTTATAGGTTTTTAATGTGTCAAACTTTGCGAATGGATTATGTTAATGTGACACTACAAATAAATTAATCTTGAGAGTGTGCTGCTCTCGACGGTAGCTACGCAAATTAAAATTAGTTTAAATTAAAAAGAAATATTTAGTTTAATTCCAAAGTTAGGCAAAAACTTATTCTAGCCTCAAAGTGGAAAAAATATGATACACAAAAATAAACTCTTGGTAAGATATTTTCAGTAGGCATGTAAAGGAATCAAAATACGAAATAGTAAACCATACACTTGAGACGGTGATTTTTACGGGTAAAAACCTTCCGTACCCTATATCCCGCGCTATATAGGTAAAGATTTACATAAATGTACAAATGACTCGTAAACTTTAGCCTCTTTTTAGACACAGTAATGCATAACTTCCACAATGAACTTTTTCACCTTATAGTAGAAAGAGAGCACAAATCGCATTTAATCACTTATCATGTCGCAATGTGTCAACCTTGTTGGTAATGACGTCTTTAAACCTCTTCAAAAATTTTCTTTCAAGTTGAAGCAACTTTGTTCCAAAGAAAATGAACTGTGATTACTCAATGCACTAACACCTAGAATATGTGAGGATATCCTAACGGTCAATGGTAGAGAAAATGTTTATACCCACTAAAAAATCTCACAAAATGTGCAAAACTCAAAAGAGGAGAATACTTCTGAACAAAGTGAAATTGGAGTTTGAAAAATAAATGAAATCTTCAACTCTTTTTGTCAAAACGTTGTAAACAGTTTTTACCCACAAAGAAGGTTTTTCTCTTTAGAAATCTGATTTTTTACATTGATAAATAAATTTAAAAACATTAAAACCGCAACTTGTTTATGGAGAGATTAATCACATAATAGTCAACCTCAAGATTGTGGAAAAAGCTCTCATAGGCCCTAAATGATTCGTCTCCACACAAACAAGCTATCAAGATATTTATAAAAAGGGTACGGATGGAAAAGTGGTTTTACAAGTTTTACGATGGAATTCAACCACTAAAGATCTCCAAATTCCAAACCTAACAATCTTCAATGGCCAGTTCGATGGAGAAAACTTCTAGTGATGATTAAATTTTATAAAAGGGTAATAACATGATGAGATCATTAACCGAGAATATACGATCATATCTCATTTGTGCAAAAGAAAATAAATGAGCACCATTGAGAAATATATCTAAGATCGAGTTCAAATAATATTTATGAATCATAAAATAAGACTCAAAGTTTGAGTCTTGTGAAATCTCGAGCACCATTTATATGTATTTTCAACTAGCACATCTTTTCTCCCTCAATAAGTGATTTTGATTAATATCTTTTGCCTCATATGCTTGATGTTCCAAAATTGTGGATATATAAAATATTTGAGACATCTCCTTGTTTAAAAATTCTTTTGCATATGATGGCTTTTACTTGAACAAAGGTAGGTAGTTCTTTTCATATATGATAGCTCTCACATCGTCCAACGTTTCATATCTTTCCATATCTATTCTTGATTTTAAGATATAGTGTTTTTTCAACTTCCCTAATACACAAACCAAGATCTGACTCATATACTTAAGGAATTAGACCCTCTATCAGTAGTCTCTTAATGCTTTGAATACATTGAAAAAGATCATAAAACTGCCATTCCTCTTAGGGTGACACAAAATGTTATGTAGTGCAGTGTAAAGTGAAATAAGATATGAGCATGTGTTCCTAACATATTTTTTTTTTTCTCAAATTTGATAACACTTTTAAGAATGTAGAAGCGATCTCATAAAAGCACATGTCATATTTCCAAATAAAATAAAAATGACCAAGTAAATGTCATATTTTCAGATAAAATAAAATGACAAAGTAAATTATTTGATATATGAATACTCGACATGGCGTATATCATCTACAATCGAGGAACATGATTGTATACAAAATCTTTTTGTATTTTTCAATTAAAAATATATACAATCAAAACAAAATCATGTGATCAGATTATAAGGAAATACATGGATACATGCAAAATTTATAAAAAAGATATGCAAGTCCTAAATAAAAAATAAGCAAATATATATATATATATATATATATATATATATATATATTGTGTATGTGTGTGTATATGTATATATATGTGTAGGTCTATGTGTGTGTGTGTAGGTCTGCGTGGGTGGTGTTTGTCGATGTGTGTGTGTGTGGGTGGGTGGGTGGGGGACAGTGTGGGTAGGGGGGCAGTGTGCGTGTGTGTGTAAATTGAAATTGGTATTGGGTATTGGTATCAGGAATTTGATATTGGGTGTTGGTATTAGGAATTGATATTGGGTATTGGTATTTGGAATTGATATTGGGTATTGGTATTGGGTATTAGTATTAAAATTGAATTTGAAATTGGTATTTATATTGGTATAAATTGGTATTGGTATCGGTATAAATTTAAATTGATATAAATTAGTATTATGATTACATATATTGTTGTGTAAATTTGAAATTAAAATTGAAATTGTTGAATTATTGTTGACTGGTGGATTTGAACATTTAAATGGCCATTGAGTTGGTTGGCCCTAGGATTCTTAAATCTTAATTTTCTTTGGGTACATACTAGATGATGCGATGTTAAGTGTTATCTCAATCGATAAATTGAAATAACACTTACACTTATGAATTTATGTGGTGTACTTGGAGAACTTTGGGGATATGCTGTCGAATTTTCCTCAAATTGGAACAATGTGCATGAGCTGTTAAGTATATTACAGAAATACGCAGTCTTGAATGGGATATGACCACTTACCCTTTAGAGGAGATGGGGGAAATAGGAATTATATTATTTTTATAATATAACACCGAAAGATGAAATGTTAATCTTGTAGTAAATTATTTAATGGGCACTAAAGGTTCACACTTTTGTTTATACTAATTCATGAATATACGCTTCTTACCCATAATAGGCGACTGTTGGTAGTCGTTGTGATGGGATATCCTAAATACAAAGAGTGGATGGGTGAGACAAATAGATTAGGGGGTGTTTTGCAGAGATGATTATGAATTTGTGAAATATGCAAAGATATGTCATAATGATGAAGAGTTATCGTGTCCGTGTGCTAAGTGTAAGAGTGGTAATATGTTTGGGTGAAAAGAAGTTGAACTATATTTGTTAAGATGGTGTATGTAAGATAGTTATCGATTTTGGATTTTTCACGGAGAATCGAAAGTTCCTTTTGTCCCCGAGCAACCTTCACAATAACCTTCAACAAGTAGGATAGACGTACAAGGGGAGGATGACAATGTAGATCATACTATGCTAGATGATTTAGTTAATGATGCGTATGGAGTACATTAGGCGGAAGAGAATGAGGACACTGATGATGAACAAGGTTCAGGTGCTCATGAAAATATTAGGATAAACCTTGACGATGACTACCAAAGTTTAAAATTTAAGGCGACCCAATCATTATACTCTGGCTGTGAGAAAGATCAAATAACTTTATGTGCCATGGTTAGTTTGCATAGTTTGAAGACCCAATATGGTTTGTCTGGCAATAGCGTGACAGGAATTTAGAATTGGGTGAAGGGCTTGCTACCCAAGGAAAATATGCTTCCAAACAACTATCATATTATGAAGAACAGTTTGAAAGGTTTGGCAATGAAGTATACATTAATTCATGCTTATGTGTATGACTGTATACTATACCGAAAGGAGTATGAAAATATCGATCGGTGTCCGGCATGCAATGAACATAGATATGTCCAATTTACTGGCAAGGAAGGTACAAGCACAAAAGTGCCTGAAAAAGAGTTGAAATATTTTCTCGTTGGTCCTAGATTAAAGCGATTTTTCACAGTACCATGGATAATGGAGGCAATGACTTGGCATGCTACGGTAGAAGCAGGGGATAATCTCATGCGTCATCCTATTGATTCTACATCATGGAAAAGGATGAGTTATGAATATCCCAATTTTGCTCGAGAAAAGCGTAACATTTGTTTGGCAATATCAACAGATGGTTTTAATCCATTTGGAATTCTAAATGCTAATCAGAGTTTATGGCCAGCGTAATACCCTACCCTAAATATTTTATTTAATCCCTGCATAAAGTTACGATAAAATGAAAAACATAGGAACTTGGATGGTTATTAGGTTATATTCTTATTTAAACTAATTTGGAGGCTTCAAAATGATTATTGAAAGTTTTGGGTTTGAAATGAAATTATATGAGGAGGAATAAAGTGTGACTATAAACGAATTAAAGGCAACAAATTGGATCGTAACAAAAGATAACTTTGGGATTTTGCGTTCACAAAAGGAGTGTATGAAATTATTGGTTATGAGGAAATTAAATTACATATACCTTATTGAGTAGAAATAGTTGGGGGGTTATATGCAAAAATTAGAAAGATTGGATAATAAGAGGGAGTTGAGTCCCCACCCCCCTCAATTATATTACTGTTGTCCGAATTGATAAAGAAGAATATAGCTATAAAACTTAATTAAGCCAGGTGTGCCAATTTTAAGGCTTTCAAAGTATTAGGCAAGAAAGATTTTAGAACAAAGATGGCCACATGTGAACAAAACCGAGAAAGATGGGAAAAGTAGTCATCGTCTCAACTGGTCGCTCAAACGACCATGAAAGTCGCTTGAATGTGTAGGTGTGTCACTTGAATGACGAGTTGGGTCATTCAAGCGACAGTAAAAGAGTTATGTCTCTCTCTCCTCGCTGTCACGCCACCGACCACCCATTCCGTCCCATATTAGCTTTGCATCCTGACTCCTCAAATGAAGATTAGTACCGATTTCATGGATACAACAATAAGGGAACATGATTAGAAGAAAAGAGGAATACAAAAAAAGGAAATCTTTGTGATGTTCATTGTCAGCGACGGTTGGTCAGACCTCCTCCCTTGTGCGCTGTGGATCGCTCGTTCACGGGTTCAAACGGTGGAGCTTTGTGTGACTCCCTTTAAGGCTACCTTTGGAGGTGGGGGTGTCACCCATATTCTTCAACACCACCACCATAATTGGAGTGTTTGAGGTGGGATAACATACTCTTTATATTTGAGGCTCTATTTAGTGTATATAGTAGTCTAATTATTGTTGCGTTTTGAGAGTAGGATTCTTATGAATAAAAATAATAAACTGAAAATGTGCATTTTTTATGGAAGATAAAAGTGTAAGAAATTAGTATATGTGTAGTCTTCCTAATGAAATCAAGAATATAGATTTTATGGGAGATAAAAATTTAGAAAAATATTAGTTGTGTATATTTCTAATAAAAATAAATATGGGACATTTTTATGAGATAAAAATATAAGAAAGTAGTGTTTGTGTATAATCCTAGTAAAAAGACATGATGAACATTTATGTGGAAATACAAATGGGAAGGATTGATATATTGGGCATTTCAAGTAAAGGAAAACAATGAGCTTTTTTAAAAAAAAAGTGGAAAATGGTCAATGTTGTCAAATATTTATGAAATAAATATTTCTAGGTTTGTTTGTAAAATGGAGTACTTTATGAATAAATGGCCATCTTCGAGTTTAAGGAAGTTAAGAATGTCTCACTTACTTGAAAAGCATGTTGTTGTGAATAGTATAAAATTCTATAAAGAAATGCATGTTTAATCCATTTGACATGATTTTAGCATTTATAGTACATTTTCTATGCATATAAACTCGTAGTATTTTGTGAATAAATATGTGAGCGAGTTTAGAAGATGTCTTATTGGGTTTAAACATAAAGTAATACAAAGAGAAAGTTTAGTCTAGTGTAAAGGAGGCTATTTCATGTAATAAAATTGTTGAATTGACAAGTATGAAAGTTGGGCAAAAGCGCGACGTTAAACAAGCGTTTAAAATGGCTAAAGCGTTAGAGTGTTACATTGGAAACTTAATGATTATTTTTTTGAGAAATGAGGATTGTTAGGAAATTAAATTGCAAGTTTTGTAAATAAAGGGTAAATCAGTAATTTACCTAAAGTGGAACATTATTAAGAAATAAAAATGTTCATGAATGTCTTTGAATTAAGTTCTAAAATGTGAATGATTTTTGGTATAAAATCAACATGTGTAAATAAAGGACTTAAGGAGAAAGTAATAATTTTCCAAGTATAATAGGGAAATGGGCGGTTAAGTCCAAGGCTTTTGGCTTCGGCCCGTATATGTTGAATAATGTGAACATTCGAATAATGTTGAGCACACTGAAAAGGTAATGGAACATTTGGATGATGTCGAAAAAAATAATTAAGCACAGCATGACATCCCTAGTGGTGAAAGACCCTAAAGTAACTACAGTAACATATGGCGGCGGAGACCGATGGTGAGAGGCCACGAAGTTTGTGGTTGATGGTTAAATCCAAAGATAATGATGTAATCAGGACGTGATAAGAAATGGGTTGTAAGATGAAAATAACCTAACTTGTGTGAGTGATTAAAGTTTCGATTAACGAATGTGGACAAGTAAATTGAGAAAAATGACAAATGTCCATAGGGGAAGTGAAGTGGTTAAGCAAAGTGACTTAATGGTAATCAAACTACCTAATGAGGTTTAAACCCTTAATAACACAAGTGTGTGTGCTATACAAGGCTTTCAATGTAAATGAACATTCCTTAACACGATATTCTCGTGTGTCAAAAGAAAGTCTAAAGTAAAGATTAAGCAACTTTGGTGTGAGTTAATGAGCGTTGGGTAATAAACGTTTGAAGGTAAATGAAAGATTTTTCCCAATAATTGTTAATTGTTTAACCGCGTACATTAATGGGAAGGAATGCTAGTTTTTAAGCATAATGATGCAAACGATTCTTTGTAAAGACAAGAAGGATAAAAGGTATCAAATAACATTTTTGAAATAAGACGATTTAATACATTGGGACATGTATTTTCCAATAGTATATATGTAGATGTATACATATTTTCACATGCATGTAGTGCAGCGTGTAGGTATTCTTTTCTGCCGTTCGTTTCTATATTGTATGTGTATGTAATCCGACTGAGCATTCGGCTCACATCCCTAGTTTTGTTACAACATGTTGCATGATCTTTCGTACTTTGAGAGCATTATATAAGTAGTTACTTACTTTTATGATTAGTAGGTCTGTTTACTTGGCCTTGGGGGCACTTCCCCTGGGTCCTATCAGGTAGTTGATGTAACACTCCGTATTTTTGATGATTTAAATAATTATTTGATTAATTATCTATATGGGATTAATTATGTGATTAATTACTATTGTTGGATTAATTAAATTAAAATGCGAGAAATTAATTGTTTATTAATCCGGATTAAAAATAATTATTAACTAGCGTGCCAAGGGTTAATACTTATTGTTGAGAATTATTGAATATTACTATGTGATATGTAATATGGAATTATGAAATTTGATAAATTACCGAGGGTAAAATATACGACAGTTTGGTATATTAACTCGGGACACGCGTGTGAGTCGTGTCGGGACCAATTGAATGGAATATAAAGGTTAATTATTTTTAAGTAACTTGTATGGTAATTTATAGTACGCCGTTGAGTCCAGGAGGGTCGAGATAGTCAGAAAACTCTACCCGGGTATTTTATTTGGACTCCGGGAGATTTTAGGCCAAACCGACACCCCATAGGGGTAATTTTATAATTTTAATTTTTGGAGAAATTAAATCGACGAACATTGGGAGTTTATATTATCAATTACATGGGAGAAATTAGGGCTCACATTCACATAACTCAAGAGAGAGTCACAGAGAGTGAGGGAGAGAAAATCCCAAAGATCCAAAGCTTTTAGGCATCACCTTCCACCACTGAGACCACCATCGCGTAGATCGCAACGAGAGGAACGCGTCTATACCAACATCACCAACGGATCAGACCATCATATTCAAGGCAAGTGTTTATTACTTACGTATTTTAGTAATAATTGTGTTCATGTTAGAGTAGGTGATAACCCTTCAAATTTAAGATAATTAATTTGATGGAAATTTGATGATTTGATTTATTTTGGGACTGAAATTTTAAAAGATTAAATTCCTTCATGTAGATAGGATTACATTCACGGATTTATGATAAATTTCCATGAACAAATCTGGGTTAAAATGGTTCTTGAATTGAAATTGGAAGAACTAGGGTTTTAATGGTTTAATTTGGGGATCTCGAAATTTAATTGATGTATATGAAGATTTAATGATTCTAGGTTGTTAGAAATCATCAAAATATGTTAGAGCGTCAATTGGATTTGTCATTTGGGCATTTGGAATTGAAAAAAATGAGGTTTAAGAGGTGAAAAAAAGTGGAAAACGCTGAAATTTTGGGGAAGAAGACGAATAGTGGAGCCTCGTGCGAAGGGTCGTTCAAGCGCCATAAGGATCTCGCGCGAAGCCGTTCGAATGACACGTGCCAGTCTTTCTAGCGACATATAATTCTGGTTCAAGCGATAGGTCTAAAAATTCTGGGAAATTCCATTTTTACCCCAAATTAAGTTTACACAATATATTTGGGTGAGAAAACTGCTATTCGATGGACTTAGTCTAGTGCAGAATTTTTGGGTGGTATTTGAGAAATAATACTTTTAATAATTGGAACGGTATGTTGGCCTTGGAGATTACGTGAGCGATAGTAATCGAATTATATTTATTATACATAGCAATGAGATTAAAATATGTATAAGAAGTACATCATTATGTTGGGTGAATACCTATGAATTTTAATAAGATGTGTGTATGCCTATCACTGTTCTAAAAAACCCGCCTAGGCTCCGCCTAGGCACGAGGCTTGGGAGAAACGCCCCGCCTTAAGATTTTGACGCCTTATGCTTGATAAAACCTTGAAGGCGCACTTTTTTCTAAAAACAACAATGCTTTAGTGAAACGATATCGCCTTTTAAAATTTTTTTTACAAACCGGATCATTATCTCATCCGAAATAATCAAATAGTATTTTTATTTGCAAATATTCAGACATATTTTTATGATATGCACAATTTTAGTATTTAATAGCCTTGTTATGGTTAAAAAATATTAAAATATATCAAAAAGGCTTAAACGCCTTTTCACGCCTTTTTACGCCAAGGCCCGCCTAGGCTTCTAAGGCTTAAGGCTTGGCCTCCACGCCTCGATCACGCCCTGCATTTTTTAGAACCTTGATGACTATTATATGCTATGATTGATAAGTGTACTAATGGGTGATAACTTGGGGGTACAAGATTATGATTGATAAGTGTACTAATGGGTGATAACTCGGGGGTACAAGAATATGATTGATAAGTGTACTAATGGGTGATAACCCGGGGGTACAAGAATATTATTGTTAAGTGTACTAATGGGTGATTACCCGGGGGTACAAGAATATTATTGTTAAGTGTACTAATGGGTGATAACATAGGGGTACAAGATTATGATTGATAAGTGTACTAATGGGTGATAACCCGGGTGTATAAGAATTACATGAGTGATAGTAATTGAATTAAATATATCATACATAGAGATGAGATTAAAATACGTATGACATGAATATAATTTAGGTTCGGTGAATACCTATGAATTTTAATAGGATGTGTGTGCGCCTATTATATAATATTGTTATTGAGTACACTAATGGGTGTTAACCCGAGGGTGCAGGATTATTATGGTTAGGGGCGCTAATAGGTCTTAGCCCGGGGGTACAGAAGCAGTATATATATGTATAGGGATGATGTATCTATATGTATATGTATATATGAACTTGTGAATATTCCTACCGAGTGAAACTGGTAGATGTAGTGATAATAATAAAGTGCTTTGTGCCAAGTTGTGTTAATTTAAGGGTGCAGGATTAGTATATATATATATATATATATATATATATATATATATATATATATATATATATATAGGGGTGATGAATATGAAAATAATTGGGAACATTCTACTTTGTGAAATTAGTAGATATTGTATAAATGAGAAATGAAATAATCTTAGTGGGTAAAAGATTAACCATTCAAACGGTGAATAATGAGACTTTTAGTTATGTGAGATAAACTATTCCTTTTACGTATTGTATGGATGATACGGATATACTACTATAGATTGTAGATGATGATATTATAATTTCGAACTAGTTAGGCCGGGTAGCTTAGCTAGTGTGGGTTAGATGTACGTTAGGCGTGCACAATAGATGAGAGGTGAGAATCTCATGTGAGTGTGATATCTAACATGCACATAATACTTGCTTCATTGCAGTTTTAAATACTTGCTAAATATTTTTAAAACATCGGGCTTTGACCCGTATCTTGCATATATTCTCTCTTTTGCTATATATATGTATCATATCAGGTGCTCAGCCACAGGGATACCAGAACTAGAGAGTTGGACTGTTTTACGTGTTGTAGCTGCTATGGAAGCTGTAGGTCGTTGCAGTAGACGCCTCCATCATTTCCATTCAGTTATCTAGATATCTCAGTTGGGGCATGTGTCTCCCATTCCTAGTTTTTTATCGGAGTTGTTATTCAGTTTACTTTGCAGTTACTTTAATTGGATGGAATCTTACTATGAGTACGTAAATTTGGAGTTTTGAGATGGGAGGTTTTTACACAGTCTTTTTTATTCTAGTGTTTGATCCATGTTTAGTATATTCATGTGTATTATTAATGGTTTACATTTTCATAATTAAATATAGAAATGGTTTTATTTGGTTATATGTAGAAAGGAAAAAAGTTTTGACGCCTAGCTTAATTCTATATTAGGTGATAAATATGTTTATAAGTTTTTCGACAGTGATGGTAAGAATGAACCAACTGAACATTCTCTTTTAAATTTGGTAAAGGACTGATCACCTTATATTTAATTGAACGGGGTGTCACAGGTGGTATCAGAGCTCAGGTTCTAGAGTCTTTTAGGATCTGTACGGATTATTACGTTTCAGCGTAGCGTTCTTTAATATAGAGCCTTATGATAGGGTTGTTGTGCTCCCTTACGTATGCTACTTACGTTCTCTTGCTGCGAATTATAATGGATGTGACTCATTATACGAAATTTTATGTGATTCGAATACCGAACATTTTGGTACAACCAACGAAGGCCGTAAGAAGGATTGCAGGAGAAGAAACTCGTCAAAAGACATAAAGTAATCTGAGAATGGTGATCGTGAAAAATTTCACCATGAGTACGACTTAAACAAGTGATAATGAGATTGTCACTCGGGAACAGTAGATTCACAGGGCACGGTCGTAGATAACGGTGTAGTGACTTCAGGACCACCTAGTATAGTCGACAAGGGAGAAATCGGGGGGGGGGGGGGAGGGGGCTCTTTTGAAAATCATCAGTGAAGATGCGGAGAAGAAAGATAGATAGTGTAAAAGGGAAACGAAGGTAGAAAATCTGAAGGCAATTGTGTAGAGTGAAGTGTAACGTCACTCAAAATTAAATTGGTAGCTCTTAGGAGCGACATAAAGTGATTAAAGTCAATCATCACATGTAAAAAGGTGTTTGAAATTTAAAGATAAATTTGGGTACGAGTTGACTGTGAGATCTTCCTTTCGATGAGGTAATAGAGATGCAAGTGAAAATTTGAAACATAACACAGTGAGTAAGCTAGAGACCGATCATGAGAGAAAGGTTGAATTGCATAATGAACTTTGTACCTGGCAGAAGGGCAAAAATTATCCAAAGGGTCTATAGTTGATAAAGGACCCGTGAGTAGAATACAAGCATGGATGAGGAATCCAGCTAGGATGACTAATGTTGATGTCGTCAAGGTAATATGATTACTAATTATTGTAGTCTTTCCAGAAGAAGTGAGCCAGGAGGGTTAGAGAATCTGGCCGAAAGGTAAAACTAAACTCAACGGTGTTAGTGAAACAACACATGAGAGTGTACCCAATAGGGAACTCATTTAGATTATTTTGATTGATTAACTTCCTATAAAGTGACGATGAAGTCAATCAGGGTTGTGGAGGCCAACTAGAGTTCCGAAAGGACAGCGTAGCCAAAGGGACAACGAAAGAACAATTGTGAGTTAAAACTGTCGGTCTGGGGAAGGACATTCCAAAATGGTCACTGGACTAGTGACAGGGAAGTTTCCCTATGAGAAGAGAGTAGGACTGTAAGTGTTGAATGTGCCCGTAATTGAGAAGTAAACTGAAGAGATTGGAAATGGTAAATCATGCTAGTTAGGCATAACAACTGGAGGAGTGAGACTTCCAGCAATGGAATTTGGGTCAAGAGAATTAAGCCCATGAAATTTACAAACCGAGAGTGATGGGCTCAGGATGGACCAGTGGAGTCCTCGTTAAGAGTAGCATATAGTATGTCAGGGTTGACGGGGCCCAGGATGTAAACGGGAATTCAGTAAAGCCATAATTGAGGCCTAGAGATTTTGGGCCAACGTTTCAATAATGGGCATGAAATCCACATGATGGAATAAATTGTCCACAATGAGAGGGGACAAACTATTTGATGAAATCCTAGATGTTTAACGATTGCAGATGTTCATGGGTCGTGTGACATCCACGTGCTGAGACCCCGTGATTTGGCGAGACTGGTGAGGTTTTGCTTTTTCCTTGTTAATAAAGGATAAATTCAAGTGACATGGGTGTGTCACAACTTATATGTAAATTGGAAACCCTAAAACTCGCGTGCGGGCCGAGTTGAGTGGGAATGTTAGTTATAACAGTCTTGTTATAAACGTATTTCTCGTTAATAACGGAGCTTTTTGATGTCGCCCGTGAGTGAACCGGGTGGGACCTAAGGGTATATTTTGTTGTTATAATTTACTACTTTATTGAGTTAGCATTAGTAGATTATATTATGGTAATGTGTAGTGATTAATTACTGTATGTTTGAACGATAGTAAATTTAGTGTTATGACTATCGTGTCGGGTAATCCGGGGGTGAGTAATTTTTGTTTTGTGCTGCACCACCTGAAATAGGGTTGGGCCCAGATATGTGTACATATTAAACTTTCATGGTATTATAGACCTCATCGAGTATATTGTATTATTATATATGATTCCGGTGCGTAGGAATTCATTTATCTGATAAGACTTAGAATACATTGTGTTCTTATCAAGCAGCGAAATATAGCTCGGTATATATTTATAGCGCCAAGTATTTGGAATAGTAAGAGCTCCATGCTTCATGTTACATTTTTTTTGGGTCATGAGAGTGGACGAGTAGACTTTTATGTCAAAATACGGATATAATGGGAAAGTACATAGTATGGACTGAAGGCCTTACGGACCTCGACAACAGACTAGGTTAGATAATAGTGTGTCGGGGGGGATTTTGCTTTGCGGACATCCCACGCATGAAACTAGCGAACGTCGGGAGTTGTAGAGAAGTTTGGTCGATAGTACATAAGTTTTGTATGTTGGTTATTGTACCTATAAAAGAATATAATTGAGAGTTAAAAATTCCATTATGACTTAAGGCCAATAGATTCGCCTAGTCTTAGTATCATTATGAACAGAGAAATGATGCCATTGAAGGATTGAATAAGTTATGACTAGTGAGGTGGTTGAGTGCACCCCTAGTACATCAGCATACCAGGTATGCGAGAATTGAAGTAAGAAAATTATATGTCAATTGTACAATGTTGCGCGAGGCATAGGGTGTATGGGCTCCCTAGGTGATTAAATTAAGCAAGTGGATTATGATTATCATGTGAATTCAATAACATGTAGTCAGGTAAGCTGAAGCTTATTCTGTAAGATTTGTCAGAGACTTACGTTCCAAGATTTGTGTAAGGCGGTGCAGCAAAATCACATGTATAACGGTTAGAAGTACATTCAAGAGAGTATAAAATGTATTAGGTTTTAAATAACAGTGGTGACGGGCTATGATGTAAAGTAATATTGCAAGGTTAGTCTGGCAGTGGGCCACCTGACTGTTGGAAAAAGGGGTGGACAATCCGAAACTAGTATGGGCTTCTTCCACTAGAGAAGGGGAGAGTATCCCCACGGATTTTCTCATGTAGCTGAGATGGTGAGATTATAGGTACTGAAATGCGATTAAGTACGGCCTATCATCCACAAAGGGATGGGCAGGACAAGCGATCCAATCGGATGCGTAAGAGCAAATTTCATGTGCACCCTTAAATCTTCGGGGAGGACGAGAGAAGTACCTTCCACTAGTAGAGTGTGTTCAATAACTCCAATGAATTCAAATTTGGGCAGAGTGCGAGTGGAGGTGTGGCATGGTGAAGTTGGTTGTTGTCCTAGTTGATAGTTAGAGGTGGGGGACCAGCTATAATTGAAAATATCGGAGAAGAGTTGTGATTATCATGTATATTGCGTGTGAAATATATATGGCACAATCAATTTACTCGTACTAAGGTGCAATAGTAGAAGGCTATATAGTGAATATCTAAAATAAAGTTTAAGTAGTGAAACTTAAGCGGTAAGGCTTGGGCAAGAGCCTATATGACAGGATAAACTGGAGTTTAAAACAAACACATGTGAAGTGTTCATTATTAAGGGTACTCGATAGCATACTATATGGATGGTACGGAGTAGCTTACTTGGGAGCGCAAGAATGCGATGCGCAATATTTTTACAGTGTTGTCGGTACCTGGTATACTTTTCCGAATTTTGGGACGAAATTCCGTTATAAGGGGGGAAGTATGTAACACCCCGTATTTTTGATGATTTAAATAATTATGTGATTAATTATTATTGTGGGAATAATTATGTGATCAATTACTATTATTGGATTAATTAAATTAAAATGCGAGAAATTAATTACTTATTAATTCGGATTAAAAATAATTATTAACTAGCATGCCAAGGGTTAATACTTATTCTTGAAAATTATTGAATATTAATATGTGATATGTAATATGGAATTATGAAATTTGATAAATTGTTGAGAGTGAAATATACGACAATTTGGTATATTAAGTCGGGACACGCGTGTGAGTCGTGTCGGTACTAATTGAATGGAATATAAAGGTAAATTATTTTTAAGTAACTCGTATGGTAATTTAGAGTGCGCCATTGAGTCCGGGAGGGTCGAGATAGTCAGAAAACTCTACCCGGGTATTGTATTTGGACTCTGGGAGATTTTAGGCCAAACCGACACCCCGTAGGGGTAATTTTAATTTTGGAGAAATTAAATGGACGAAAATTGGGAGTTTATTTTATCAGTTACGAGGGAGAAATTAGGGCTCACATTCACATAAATCAAGAGAGAGTCAGAGGGAGTGAGGGAGAGAAAATCCCAAAGAGCCAAAGCTTTTAGGCATCACCTTCCACCACCGAGACCACCATCACGTAAATCGCAATGAGAGGAACGCGTCTATACCAACATCACCAACGGACCAAACCATCATATTTGAGGCAAGTGTGTAATACCCCGTATTTTTATGCTATATTAATTTGGGGATTTATTAAATTTAATGTGAGTTAATTATTTAATAAAAATCCAGAAATTAATTATGTTATAATTATTAACGTGACGAGAGTTAGTAATTATGGGAAATTTGTTGAATATTACTAATGAGAAAAGTAATATATGATATTGATTATATTGAATGTCACGAGTGAATAAAATGACAATTTTGGAAATTTGAATCGGGACGCGCCCGTGTCGAGTCGGGACTAAATTTTGATAAATAAAAAGTGAATATTTTATAAGTTTTTCGTATGGTCGTTTTGAGTGTGCCAACGCGTTCGAAAGGGTCGAGATAGTCAGAAAAGTGTACCCGGGGGTGTAGTTTGGGTCTCGGGGCGTTTTTAGGCCTAATTAGTAACCCGGGAGGGCATTTTAGTCATTTTACATTTATGGATAATTAAACCCACGAAAATTAGAGGGACTATATCTGATATTGAGGTTGTCACTTAGGGTTAGAATATTCAGAACCCTAGAACGGCCATTGGAGAAGAGAGGAGAGAGCTCTCAAGGAAATTCAAGGCCAAAAGCCACCCATTTGTACCGCCGTCACCGCCAACGCGTAGATCGCGAGACGAGGAATGCAACCACACCAATATCAGCCGTAAACCAGACTTATGAAAATCCCAGGCAAGTGTTTATCTTGCTATTTTCGTTGGTGCAATTTCCATATTAGTTTAGGAATGATTAGGGATGAAATATATGGAAGAAAACCCAAATTTTGATAGGAATTTGCATGTAGTAAAGACTTAAACCTTATTCTGGAAATATTTTGTGATGTAGACGAATCACCCACGAAATTTTGATGATGTATTAGAAGGAAATTATGGTAAAAACAGATTAGAACCATGATTAAGAAAACTCTAGGGTTCTTGATGATTAGATAAGATTTTGGGTTGATTATCCATGTTTAATGATAGGAATACACATGCTTTACGTTAAAAACATCTGGTATAATGTTATAATGTTAGTAGTAGAATTTTTGGGATGTTTGGAGTTGAAAAATATGGATTTGGATGAAGATAGATGGTAGAACCCGTAACTGCAATTCTGCAGAAATCAAAATACCTGCTTGATCGATCGATCGAGCATAGAACCTCGATCGATCGAGTCCCAGACCTCGATCGATCGACCACTCCTGGCAAACTCCTATTTCCCTTGTTTAATTAGTCAAATTAAATTCATCATGAAATAATTCTTGGTTATTCTTAATAAAATGTTTTGGGAGATAGGAAAGACCAGTAGGACATATGAATAAGTGTTGGGAACTTTATCATAACACGAGAAGTTTGCTTTTGGGATAATTATATAATGAACGATGAAACTACGTATTTCAAGTGAGTGATTACGGCGAATAGCTACGATAGTGAATAGTGGTATACCTACTGAATTTTCTACTTGGAAGGATAGAGTCCACGAGTGTCACGTAATAAGAGAGAAAACCCTTCGAGTTAAGGTTAGAGATGAAACCTTATACGTAATACTAATAATGTGAAATTAAGGATAAATGTTGTAATTATGGGTGACGAGAGGAACCTATATTAATATGATAAAAGTGGTATATTTATATGATTGTGTGTACATATATTATATACATGTGAAAAACATACCGTGCTACTTGCTATCCTTGAGGTTACAGCGCTGGGACAGTCTTATCTCGATGGGACCTTTATGGGGGATATTGACTTGTACCTTAGAAGATAGATATCCTTGGTACACGATATCGAATTGATAGTTCAAACGGTCCTAAGAGACGCGAGTATGTGCCATCCTCTTAGAGACTTGGAATCTATGCTTCGCCTCGATATTGTTTGTGTATGTGTTAATACAGTTCGAGAGTGATTCCGAATTTGTATTCCCCTTGATATGAGTGGTATGGGGCTTGGATAGTAGAAGTATGCACGCACCATAGTTTTATTTGGGGTGCTGTTATTTTATATATATATTATACGAGTAGTTAATATATATATGAGATTAGGAAATTTGAAACTGCCTACTGTGATTTGATAAGTAGGACATGGTTGATGACTCAAATAGTAAATACTTATTTTTTGAAAGTATAATATGACACTGGGAAACTTTAAAAATTAATAAAGCTAAAACGAGAGTTGTGCTGCTAATTGGAAGTATCCTTTTTATACAATGATATTGTTCGGTTTTGAAATCTTATGAGAAAGTTAAGATAAGCTAAATTATTGGGAAGGTTAGTATGATAAAATGATAAGATAAACCGTTGGGAAGGTTAGTACGATAGGCGTGCACATTAGAAGAGAGGTGAGAATTTCTCAAGAGAGTGTCGCTCTAATATGTTGTTGCATTGGCCTGTATCAATTTAAATACTTGCTAAACAAATTTTAAATCATACACACTATCGGGCTCTGACCCGTTTCTTTTTCTCCCTCTCTCTTGTATATATATATGTATATATTTCAGGTGCCCAGCCACAGGGGCGTCTTGCTTAGGATCTCTTGAAAGGAACGTGGTGCAGCTTAGGTGGGAGTTGCAGGTCACTTGCGTAGACGGATTCCTTTATTGACTCCACTTCTAGCATTATCATTTATTGGGAATGTGTCGCCCTTTCCATTATTTCATTGTTATTGGGACATTTGTATTTCAGTTATTTCTAGTATTGTCACTATGGGATTTATTCAGTTTGAATTGTGTTACTTTATATTTCGCATGTTGACATTAGATTGACGAATGTTTAAAATTAATTGGATTGTGTTCCAGGTTTATTGTGGTGTGATCCTTAATTGTTGAAATGTTGTTAATAAATAAATAAATCATTTTCTTTAAATAAAAAAAAAAATTTGGAAAGTAATGTTTAAATATGGTTTTGACACTTAGCTTAATTATTTAGGGTGTTAAATTGGAAAGTTTATTTTTACGACAGTGATGCTAAGAATGAACCAAACTGTTCACCTTGATTTAATTTAATAAAGGAGTGATCGCCCGGTATTTAATTAGCCGGGGTGTCACAGGTGGTATCAGAGCATCAGGTTCTAGTGTCCATAGGATCTGTACGGCTTATTTTTGCTTTCAGCTTAACGTTATTGCTATAGAGCCCTATTTTTAGGATTGTTGTATTCTTGCTTTTACGTTTAAGTCTCCAGCTATTTGAGATTTGATAATAACTGTAGACTAATAAACTTCTTCACGTTTCAGATGCCTTCGAGACGTGCTCCGAAGGATAGGCGTGCCCAGGACGAACAACCAGCAGTTCCGGCACAAGGCACAATGAATGCAAATGAAGTAGCCGCCATTGTTGCTCAGGCGGTGAATGCCGCACTAGCGGTGGTTCAGCAGGCTCCACCCCAGGTTCAGGTAGTGGGGCCAGTACCAGCACAGCTTCCATCTGCATGGGAGAGGGTTCGGGATGCTTTTCGGAAAGCGCATCCCCCTGAGTTCTCTGGTAGCTCCGATATTGTCACAGTTAGCCAATGGAAGAAAGACATCCAGCGGCACCTCCGTATGTATGAGTGCACTGATGTACAAAAATAGTTATTGGCTTCCTTTAAGCTGGTGGGAGCCGCATTTCAGTGGTGGGAGTCCACTACCACTTTGGAGGAGAGGGACACGATCCCTATTCAGTTGTTCTGGGAGCGGTTTGACCACAAGTATTTTCCACCCGCAGTGCAGAATGAGATGAGGCGAAAATTACTAAATCTGAAGCAGGAGAGTCTTACTGTAGCTGAGTATGAGGAGGAGTTCACGAGACTTCTCACCATTGTGCCAGATGAGGCACCTACTGAGAGTAAGAGGATTATGTTGTTTGTCGACGGGTTAGCTTGGAGGATCCGTTAGCACCTTATTGGGAATTTATGTCTGAGTACTTTCACTGGTGTACTCAATGCAGCGTTACTACATTGCCAGGATCACCGCTTCCATCTTCAGGGAAGCAAGAGAGTAGGAGAGTCTAGCCAGCAGGGCAGGGCCAGGGGTAATAGTGCCAGTGGGGCACCATTTCATGGACAGACTCGTCAGCACGAGCAGAGTTCCCATCAGGGGGACCCTGCTAAGAGATTCCGTTCAGGTGATTCCAGGCAGGGATATGGGGGTTATAGGCAGGGACAACCTAATCAGCAGGGCCAACAAGGCCATCACCAACAGCAGGGTCAACAACAGGGCCATCAGGGCCAACAGCGTGCACATCAGGGCCAACAGGGCCAGTGGCATGGAGGTAACGGCCAACATGGCCGTGGACAGCAGGGTCAGAGGGGAGGTAACTTCAAAGGCTGATGTTTTGGGTGCGGTAAACATGGCCATAGGCGTCAGGATTGCCCAGAGGGTGATAGGGCCCCACAGCAGCAGGGAGCCCGTAATGAGCCACAGAGACCACTTTTTCCACCTGCCCTCCCAGCTCCAGCCCAGGTGCCAGCCCTACCATCCATTCCAGCAGCTCCGGTGCAGCAGGGGCAATTACAGTATGGACGTGTCTATAACGTCCACCAGGTAGCAGCACCAAAGGCACCACCCGCGATTGAGGGTATGTTTCCTATCCATGGTACTATGGGTCGAGTTTTATTTGATACGGGGGCAACGCATTATTTTATAGCTACGCATTTTGCGAAGGCCTTAGGATTATTATCCACAGCAGAGAGCACAGTGACGTGTGTAGACTCACCACTGGGGAGTGGGTCACTTATTTTCTTTATATGCCGGGGAGTGGGGGTAGAGATTGGTAGTTTGGTATTACCTGCAGACATGTTGGTATTAGATATGCCTGAGCACGATGTGATTATCGGTATGGATTGGCTCGCAGCTTATAGAGCCATGATTGATTGCTTCGGTGGGAGCATTGTTTTTGCCATTCCGGGGCAAGAGATGTTTGTAGTGGCGATGCCTCGCCCAGAGGGAGGTTCGACCGCTCATTTGTATTACATAGAGGAGGATACCTCTAAGGAGGTTGTGATTCCCTTAGATTCGATCCCAGTTGTCAGGGAGTATTCTGATGTGTTTCAGGAGATACCAGGCCTACCCCTTAGTCAAGAGATAGACTTTGTCATAGATTTATTGCCAGATACGAGACCTATAGCACGCGCACCGTACCGTATGGCTCCGACAGAGATGCGAGAGCTACGAGATCAGATAGAGCAGCTGTTAGGTCAGGGATTCATTCGTAGGAGTACCTCACCTTGGGGCGCTCCAGTCTTGTTTGTGAAGAAGATAGATGGTTCACTGATATTGTGTGTGGACTATCGGGAGCTGAACTAGGTCACAATACGAAATAAGTATCCGTTGCCTCGAATCGATGATCTGTTCGACCAGTGGAGGGGAGCAACTTTCTTTTCGAAGATAGATCTGAGGTTGGGGTACCATCAGTTACATATTAGAGAGCAGGATGTTTCAAAGACTGCCTTCTTGATGAGATATGGGTCCTATGAGTTCAGGGTGATGCTGTTCGGACTCACAAATGCTCCAGCCATTTTCATGGACTTGATGAACCGAGTATTCAGAGAGTTCTTGGATCAGTTTGTCATCATCTTCATAGATGACATCTTAATATATTCACACTCCGAGGAGGAGCATGCGGAGCACTTGAGGCAGGTTCTTCAGACTCTACGAGAGCATCAGTTGTATGCTAAGTATGAGAAGTGTGGATTCTGGTTGCGAGAGGTACAGTTATTGGGACATGTTGTTTCTGAGCAGGGGATAGCAGTTGACCCGAGTAAAGTATCAGTGGTGAGGGAGTGAGGACAGCCCACGACACCGATGGAAGTGCGTAGTTTCTTGGGGTTAGCTGGTTACTACAGGAGATTCATTCGGGGATTCTCCAAAATAGCGGGTCCATTGACGAATCTGACTCACAAGGGAGTACCATATGTGTGGGATGACGCTTGTCAATTGGATTTCGACGAGCTGAAAGACAAGCTTACTTCAGCGCCAGTCCTTACGTTACCGAAGCCGGGTGTGGAGTCCCTGGTTTACACCGATGCGTCCTTACGGGGACTTGGGGGAGTACTTTAGCAGGAAGAGAAGGCTATAGCTTTTGCCTCCCACAAGCTTAAGCCGCATGAGAAGAATTACCCCACCCACGACCTGGAGTTAGCAGCAGTCGTCTTTGCATTGAGGATATGGAGGCACTATTTATTGGGAGAGAAATTCCGTTTGTTCACAGACCACAAGTCGTTGCAGTACCTATTCACTCAGCGAGAGCTGAATATGTGTCAGCGCAGATGACTAGAGTTTGGGAAGGACTACCAGTTCGATATACAGTATCATCCGAGAAAGGCCAACGTAGTTGCTGATGCGTTGAGTCGTAGACCGGTAGACGAGGTAGCAGACGTCTGGAAAATAGAGTGGAAGGAGTTGGGTCATCAGGACGCAGTAGCACGTTCTTTCATGTTCGTGATGTCAGTCACACCCGAGATTGTTACGAGGGTGATACAGGCACAGACCACAGACCCGTTTTGGTAAGAGCAGATTGTGCGACTTCTAACCGAGGGCGCTGAGTCCTATTTTGTTAGTTCCGATGGAGGTTTGCGGTTTAATGGGAGATTGGTGGTTCCAGAAGGAGTAGAATTACGTCATGCAGTGATGACTCATTCTCATGGGTCCCAATTTGCAGTACATCTGGGAGGCGATAAGATGTACCAGGATATGAGGCGACAATACTGGTGGAGTGGGATGAAGAAGGACATCGCCAAGTTCATGTCCAAGTGTTCTACCTGCCAACTGGTAAAGGTGGACCACCAGAAACCGTCAGGATTTCTTCAGCCATTGGAAGTACCCGCGTGGAAGTGGGAGAGTATTTCCATGGATTTTATTACAGGGTTGCCTACATCACAGTGGGGCCACGATTCTATCTGGGTGATTGTAGACCGTTTGACCAAGGTGGCTCATTTTTTGCCGGTGCGGACAGATTATACCACGGGTTAGTATGCTCAGTTGTTCATCGCTGAGATTGTCAGATTACACGAGGTGCCCCTGAATATTATGTCAGATAGGGAGAAGATTTTCGTGTCACGTTTTTGGGAAAGCTTTCAGGAGGCTATGAGTACTGAGTTGAGGTTGAGTTCAGCTTACCACCCACAGACAGATGGACAGACAGAGCGTACTAATTAGATATTAGAGGATATGCTATGCATGTGTGTTCTCGATTTTGGAGGAGGTTGGGAGCCACATCTTCCACTGGTAGAGTTTGCTTATAATAACTCTTATCAGTTCACGATTAGCATGGCTCCATTTGAGGCTTTGTATGGAAGGCCTTGTCGTTCCCCAGCTTGTTGGCTCGAAGCGGGGGATAACAAGTTACTAGGACCAGAGGTGATTCAGGAGACCTCCGCGAGGATTGAGATGATCAGGAGTCGCATTCGGATAGCCCAGGACAGGCAGAAGAGCTACGCCGATGCGAAACGGTTCTTCCGGGAGTTTAGTGTGGGGGACCAAGTGTTATTGCTTGTATCTCCTATGAAGGGAGTGATGAGGTTCGGGAAGAAGGGGAAGTTGGCTCCGAGGTACGTGGGACCATTTCCCATCATCGAGAGGATTGGGCCGGTTGCATACAGGTTGGGACTGCCAGAGCATTTACATCACATTCACGATGTATTCCACATCTCGTCGTTGATACGGTATCTTTGGGATGATATGGCCCATACTCACATTGCGATAGATGAGATAGACTTACAACCTGACAGATCTTACGAGGAGAGACCGGTGGCTATCCTAGACTATAGTGAAAGGAGATTGAGGTCGAAGATAGTTCCACTTGTGCGGGTCCAGTGGGAGCATCATAATGTGGAGGAATCCACTTGGGAGCGCGAGGCAGATATGCGCGAGAGATATCCAGAGTTGTTTTTACCAGGTATGCCTTATTTTCCGAATTTCGGGATGAAATTCCGTTATTAGGGGGGAAGTATGTAATACCCCGTATTTTTATGCTATATTAATTTGGGGATTTATTAAATTTAATGTGAGTTAATTATTTAATAAAAATCCAGAAATTAATTATGTTGTAATTATTAACGTGATGAGAGTCAGCAATTATGGGAAATTTGTTGAATATTACTAATGAGCAAAGTAATATATGATATTGATTATATTGAATGTCACGAGTGAATAAAATGACAATTTTGGAAATTTGAATCGGGACGCGCCCGTGTCGCGTCGGGACTAAATTTTGATAAATAAAAAGTGAATATTTTATAAGTTGCCCGTATGGTGGTTTTGAGTGCGCCAACGCATCCGAAAGGGTCGAGATAGTCAAAAAAGTGTACCCGGGGGTGTAGTTTGGGTCTCGGGGCGTTTTTAGGCCTAATTAGTAACCCGGGAGGGCATTTTAGTCATTTTACATTTGTGGGTAATTAAACCCACGAAAATTAGAGGGACTATATCTGATATTGATGTTGTCACTTAGGGTTAGAATATTCAGAACCCTAGAACGGCCATTGGAGAAGAGAGGAGAGAGCTCTCAAGGCAATTTAAGGCCAAAAAGCCACCCGTCACCGCTAACGCGTAGATCGCGAGACGAGGAACGCAACCACACCAATATCGGCCGTAAACCAGACTTTTGAAAATCCCAGGCAAGTGTTTATCTTGCTATTTTCGTTGGTGCAATTTCCATATTAGTTTAGGAATGATTAGGGATGAAATATATGGAAGAAAACCCAAAATTTGATAGGAATTTGCATGTAGTAAAGACTTAAACCTTATTCTGGAAATCTTTTGTGATGTAGACGAATCACCCACGAAATTTTGTTGATGTATTAGAAGGAAATTATGGTAAAAACAGATTAGAACCATGATTAAGAAAACTCTAGGGTTCTTGATGATTAGATAAGATTTTGGGTTGATTATCCATGTTTAATGATAGGAATACACATGCTTTACGTTAAAAATATCTGGTATAATGTTATAATGTTAGTAGTAGAATTTTTGGGACGTTTGGAGTTGAAAAATATGGATTTGAATGAAGATAGATGGTAGAACCCGTAACTGCAATTCTGCAGAAATCAAAATACCTGCTTGATCGATCGATCGAGCATAGATCTTCGATCGATCGAAGGTTCGATCGATCGAGTCCCAGACCTCGATCGATCGACCCCTCCTGGCAGACTCCTATTTCCCTTGTTTAATTAGTCAAATTAAATTCATCATGAAATAATTCTTGGTTATTCTTAATAAAATGTTTTGGGAGATAGGAAAGACCAGTAGGACATATGAATAAGTGTTGGGAACTTTATCATAAGACGAGAATTTTGCTTTTGGGATAATTATATAATAAACGATGAAACTACGTATTTCAAGTGAGAGATTACGGTGAATAGCTACGATAGTGAATAGTGGTATACCTACTGAATTTTCTACTTGGAAGGATAGAGTCCACGAGTGTCACGTAATAAGAGAGAAAACCCTTCGAGTTAAGGTTAGAGATGAAACCTTATACGTAATACTAATAATGTGAAATTAAGGATAAATGTTGTAATTATGGGTGACGAGAGGAACCTATATTAATATGATAAAAGTGGTATATTTATATGATTGTGTGTACATATATTATATACATGTGAAAAACATACCGCGCTACTTGCTATCCTTGAGGTTACAGCGCTGGGACAGTCTTATCTCGATGGGACCTTTATGGGGGATATTGACTTGTACCTTAGAAGATAGATATCCTTGGTACAGGCTATCGAATTGATAGTTCAGACGGTCCTAAGAGACGCGAGTATGTGCCATCCTCTTAGAGACTTGGAATCTATGATTCGCCTCGATATTGTTTGTGTATGTGTTAATACAGTTCGAGAGTGATTCCGAATTTGTATTCCCCTTGATATGAGTGGTATGGGGCTTGGATAGTAGAAGTATGCACGCACCATAGTTTTATTTGGGGTGCTGTTATTTTATATATATTATACGAGTAGTTAATATATATATGAGATTAGGAAATTTGAAATTGCCTACTGTGATTTGATAAGTAGGACATAATTTATGAGTCAAATAGTAAATACTTGTTTTGTGTAAGTATAATATGACACTGGGAAACTTTATAAATTAATAAAGCTAAAAAGAGAGTTATGCTGCTAATTGGAAGTATCCTTTTTATACAATGATATTGTTCGGTTTTGAAATCTTATGAGTAAGTTAAGATAAGCTAAATTATTGGGAAGGTTAGTATGATAAAATGATAAGATAAACCGTTGGGAAGGTTAGTACGATAGGCGTGCACATTAGAAGAGAGGTGAGAATTTCTCAAGAGAGTGTCGCTCTAATATGTTGTTGCATTGGCCTGTATCAATTTAAATACTTGCTAAACAAATTTTAAATCATACACACTATCGGGCTCTGACCCGTTTCTTTTTCTCCCTCTCTCTTGTATATATATGTATATATTTCAGGTGCCCAGCCACAGGGGCGTCTTGCTTAGGATCTCTTGAAAGGAACGTGGTGCAGCTTAGGTGGGAGTTGCAGGTCACTTGCGTAGACGGAGTCCTTTATTGATTCCACTTCTAGCATTCTCATTTATTGGGCATGTGTCGCCCTTTCCATTATTTCATTGTTATTGGGACATTTGTATTTCAGTTATTTCTAGTATTGTCACTATGGGATTTATTCAGTTTGAATTATGTTACTTTATATTTCGCATGTTGACATTCGATTGACGAATGTTTTAAATTTATTGGATTGTGTTCCAGGTTTATTGTGGTGTGATCCTTAATTGTTGAAATGTTGTTAATAAATAAATAAATCATTTTCTTTAAATAAAAAAAAATTTGGAAAGTAATGTTTAAATATGGTTTTGACACTTATCTTAATTATTTAAGGTGTTAAATTGGAAAGTTTATTTTTACGACAGTGATGCTAAGAATGAAACAAACTGTTCACCTTGATTTAATTTAATAAAGGAGTGATCGTCCGGTATTTAATTAGGCGGGGTGTCACAAAGTGTTTATTACTTGCGTGTTTTAGTAATAATTGTGTTCATTTTAGAGTAGGTGATTACCCCTCAAATTTATGAGAATTAATTTGATTGAAATTTGATGATTTGATTTATTTTGGGACTGAAATTTTAAGAGATTAAATTGATAATTTTCCATGAATAAATCTGGGTTAAAATGGTTCTTGAATTGAAATCGGAAGAACTAGGGTTTTAATGGTTTAATTTGGGGATCTCAAAATTTAATTGATGTATATGAAGATTTAATGATTCTAGGTTGTTGGAAATCATCTAAATATGTTAGAGCATCAATTGGATTTGTCGTTTGGGAATTTGGAATTGAAAAAAAATGAGATTTTAGAGGTGAAAATAGTGGAAAACGCTGAAATTTTGGGGTAGAAGACTAATAGTGGAGCCTCGCGCGATCTAGCGCGAAGGGTCGTTCAAGCGAGATAAGGACCTCGCGCGAAGCCGTTCGAACGACACGTGCCAGTCGTTCGAGCGACTTGTCATTCTGGTTCGAGCGACAGGTCTAAAAATTCTATGAAATTCCATTTTTACCCCAAATTTAGTTTACGCAATATATTTGGGGTGAGAAAATTGCTATTCGATGGACTTAGTCTAGTGCAGAATTTTTGGGAAGTGTTTGGGAAATAATACTTTAAATAATTGGAGCGGTATGTTGGCTCTGGAGATTACGTGAGCGATAGTAATCGAATTATATATATTATACGTAGTAATGAGATTAAAATACGTATAAGAAGTACATAATTAGGTTGGGTGAATACTTATGAATTTTAATAGGATGTGTGTATACCTATTATATGATATGATTGATAAGTGTACTAATGGGTGATAAGCTGGAGGTACAAGATTATGATTGATAAGTTTACTAATGGGTGATAACCCGGGGGTACAAGATTATGATTGATAAATGCACTAATGGATGATAACGCGGGGGTACAAGAATATGATTGATAAGTGTACTAATCGGTGATAACCCGAGGTACAAGAATATTATTGTTAAGTGTACTAATGGGTGATAACTCGGGGGTACAAGAATATTATTATTAAGTGTACTAATGGGTGATAACCCGGGGTACAAGATTATGATTGATAAGTGTACTAATGCGTGATAACCCAGGTGTTCAAGAATTAAATGAGTGATAGTAATTGAATTAAATATATCATACGTAGAGATGAGATTAAAATACGTATGACATGTATATAATTTAGGTAGGGTGAATACCTATGAATTTTAATAGGATGTGTGTGTGCCTATTATATAATATTGTTATTAAGTACACTAATTGGTGTTAACCCGAGGGTGCAGGATTATTATGGTTAGGGGCGCTAATGGGTCTTAGCCCGGGGTGCAGAAGCAATATATATATGTATGGGGTTGATGTGACTATATATATATATATGGGCTTGTGAATATTCCTACTGAGTGAAACTGGTAGATGTAGTGATAATAATAATAAAATGCTTTGTGCCAAGTAGTGTAAACTTAAATTGTGCATGATTAGTGTATATATATATATAGGGGTGATGTGACTATATATATATGAAAACAATTGGGAACATTCTACTATGTGAAATTAGTACATATTGTATAAATGAGAAATGAAATAATCTTAGTGGGTAAAAGATTAACCATTCAAACGGTGAATAATGGGACTTTTAGTTATGTGAGATAAACTATTCCTTTTACGTATTGTATGGACGATACGAATATACTACTTGAGATTGTAGATGATGATATTATGATTTTGAACTAGTTAGGCAGGGTAGCTTAGCTAGTGTGGGTTAGATGTACGTTAGGCGTGCACAATAGATGAGAGGTGAGAATCTCATGTGAGTGTGATATCTAACATGCACATAATACTTGCTTCATTGCAGTTTTAAATACTTGCTAAATATTTTTAAAACATCGGGCTCTGACCCGTCTCTTGCATATCTTCTCTCTTTTGCTATAGATATGTATCATATCAGGTGCTCAGTCACAGGGATACCAGAACTAGAGAGTTGGACTGTTTTACGTGATGCAGCTGCTGTGGGTCCTTGTATTAGATGCCTCCATAATTTCCATTCAGTTATCTAGACATCTCAGTTGGGGCATGTGTCGCACATTCGTATTTTTTTATCAGAGTTGTTATTCAGTTTACTTTGTAGTTATTTTAGTTGGATGGAATCTTACTATGAGTACGTAAATTTGGAGTTTTGAGCTGAGAGGTTTTTACCCAGTCTTATCTATTCCAGTGTTTGATCCATATTTAGTATATTCATGTGTATAATTAATGGTTTATATTTTCATAATTAAATAGAGAAGTGTATTTTATTTGGTTATATGTAAAAAGGAAAAAAAGTTTTGATGCCTAGCTTAATTTTATATTAGGTGATAAATATGTTTATAAGTTTTTCGACAGTGACGCTAAGAATGAACCAATTGAACATTCTGTTTTAAATTTGGTAAAGCAATGATCACCCTATATTTAATTGGGCGGGGTGTCACAATTGATAAAATGGGAATTACATGTTGATAAGAGTAACGTTAGGTAATAATAAAACTCGATTATAAACATTATTTATGGTGTTTTATTGCACTTCACGATTAACTTGTGGTTCAGATCGGGTTGATCCTTTTACCAACCCTTAAGTTCTGGGTTAGGGCATTACCGCTAGTGATCCTAGCCCCACTCAACCTACCTCCCTCACAGTGTACGAGGCCTGAATTTTTGATGTTGTCTTTGTTAATACCTAGGCCAAAGGCACCAAGTGAGGACATCGATGTCTACCTGGATCCTTTAGTAGAAGAATTAATGAAATGTGGGAAGAGGGTTTGCAAGCATTTGACTCTTTTTAAAAATAAGAGTTTACGCTGAAAGCTATGTTGATTTGGGTAATTCATGGTTTTACAGCTTATCGGACATTATCCTGTTTTGTAGTACATGGTTATTTGGGGTACCTTGTATGTGGATAGGAGAATGAATCTCTTCATCTCCTTGTTAGCTCAAAAAATGTATAACATTGCAATATGATGTTTTTGCCCATCGCTTATAGTTTTAGATTTGATAAAAGTTCCAATTTTTTACCGGGTGGGGTTGAACATAGGCTACCTCTGAAGAAAATTTTAGGTTCAGAAATTGAGAGTAAATATTCTAATTGTGGCCGTAATAAGCCAGATTTGAATTCTAAATTTAATAATGTCAAGCATAGGAAGACACCAACTGGGAATGAAACTGAGATGAGAAAGACATGGTCTACGAGGTCAATTTTCTTTGACTTGCCTTATTAGAAGAATAACCTGGTGCACCATGTATTGGATGTGATGCACACAGAGAAGAACATTGTTGAACATATTGTGGGAACATGCCTTGGGGGGAGTCATCGAAGGATGGAGAAAATGAATGAAAAGAACTTAAATCGTTAAAACTTAAGCCACAACTATGGTTGAAAGAAGATAGTAGGGGAACAAAAATAATTCCCCCTGGTGCATTTACTTTGATGAGTGAGGAAAGTAAGGTGCTTTTATACATAATATATAATATAAAGGTTCCATCTAATTTTTCATCCAACTTCCAAAGGATCGTGATTATGCTACCCATGATTTACATAAGTGTAAGTCCCACGATTGGCATGTGATCATGCAATTGGTTCCTCTATTATTTAAGCATTGTTTCTCCAAGCATAAGGATTTGCGAAAGGATATTATAAAAATTAGTATCTGCTTATCACTTTTACGTGAGAAAGTAGTCAATCGAGATCACATAGTGGTCGCAAAATTGGCGGTGCCTGAAGCGATTTGTGTGTTGGAGAAGTATTTTCCCCCATCATTCTTTGACATAAGTGTTCGCTTGTTGGTAAACCTATGTGACGAGGCACTTCTTTGCGGCCTAGTTAGATATTGGTGAATGTATCCATTTGAAAGATTGACGAAAGCTTTCAAAGATTACGTCAAGAATACTCGATACATTGAAGGATCAATTGTAGAGGAATACATCACCGTGGAGTCATTAATCTACACTTAAGAATATATGCCTGACCTAAGCAGTGTGGATGATAGTGATGAGTACGTCGATGAGGGTGGTCGTATGATCGACAAACGAGTGAAATTAATGAGTTTGTAACATGAACAAGTCTCTCGTTATCTACGTGACACACATGAAGATGTTGAAAAATGGAAAAAGTAAGTTTAAATCATTTTAACTTTTACATTATTTTAATTTCTTACATAATCAATTTTTTAATACGTTCGTCACGATCTATGCAAAAATATGAAGTATGTGAGAATAATAAAAGACGAAAAACAATGGCACAATCAGACAGCGAATTCAGGTTGTGGTTGTCACACGAGATAATTATAATAAAAATATTTTTATTAAATGCTACATTACAAGAAATATTTACAACTAACCTAATTAATTTATCAATATTCTCATCTCTTAAAGACGGGTGACGTGACATCAGGATTTGTTCGTCTAGCCACTAAACCCTTGTTCATGGCACAAGAGTACAAAAATTATCAATTGAATGGTTACGTATTCACTGCAAGTGTGTATGAGGAAAATACAAATGTACAAAACTCGGGCATTTCATACAAGGCTTTTACTTATTTTCGAGCGAGTGCGAAAGATAAAAACCTCGTTGAAGCTAAAATGACTAACTATGGTGTAATTAAAAATATATTTGAATTGGACTATGTAGGATTCAAAGAGTTTGTGTTTTATTGTGATTGGGTATGAGTTGAGGATAGAAATGCTTGTAAAGTTGATCGTGGCACCAAATTGATCATGGCTGACTTGTCCAAGTTGAAGAGCAACGAACACGTGAGCGATGAGCCATTTATTTGTGCTTTTCAAAAGGTCAAGCAAGTATTTTAATCGGAGTATATCAACAAAGAGATTTGGTCAATCGTCCTACATGCGCAAAACCGTCTAAATAGTAGTGTGGATGAATTGACTGCTCCTACCGAATATCAATCCATTTTTTATGATAACTCGAATTTAAAATAATTTTTAGATTTATAATAAGTATTCCAATTATTTGTAATGACCAATGGGTGTATTATTCTAGTGTTTTATTATTATCAGACATCAGTTTAATTCTTTTAATTCATTTGTACTCTATCACTTTACTGTATGTAATATTTAGATTTAATTCTTAACCAGTAATTCAAAGTCCATGACATGACCCGATATTGAAACAATATTTAGATTTATAATGTCGTTAACTTGTATGCTTCTAGTGATTTATAATATGGTTAGTGATTTGTATTCTTCTAATTCATTTGGATTTGTATTAATAACAACAATTTTTTTTATAGAGCAGCGCGACAGCGGAGGAGATGAGGGGTCATCGGCCCCCAAAATGGGGCAAATTGGGATCCGTCATCGAGAACAATATGGAATTAATGGCTAGAGCCCTGGAGTTTCTAAAGGTGATCATCAATCCAGGGTACACTGATTGGAGGGCCATGCCAATTGAGCTCAAGATGTCTATCTTGGGGCACTACAGGTAGTGTATTTATATTTATATTTAAATACAATCAAGACTTACTTTTTTTTGGTTTGTATTTGATTGACAAGAACAATTCGACCTGCTCCCACATGTCCGCGACTCCACGTTGGAACAATTGAGGGAATAATATAATACGTGGAAGAAAAATATACGGGCACGGTACTTTGAGAAGACCTGGTAGTTCATTCTGAGATTGCGTGATATCGTCTTGACGAAGGAGACGATCTCATTGGCACAGTGGCAGCTGTTCGTAGACAATGAGATCGATGAGTGACAATTGGCATCTCGTCAATCGGGGCAGGAAAACTCAGCAAAAAATGTGGACATGCACTACTCCGGGCGTACGTCTTACACCGAGGTGGAACATAGGATGGTAAGTTTTTATTTTTCTTTAATTTTATTTTTATATTATTCTGATTTTGCATTACTTTGCGCTACTTACTAATTCTGAATTATTTTATTTTAGGAGACGGGAGTGGCCCTGGGTAGGCCACATTGGCTCGATGCCTATGTGGCAATTCAGACGAAGAAGGGCAAGGATAAGGAGGTGTCCCCGAGCATCGAAGCCACTATTGTAAGTTATAATTGTTTAATTTTTTTAATTACGTTATAATTTTTTTATAAACTTAATTAACTAATCGTGCACTTTTTGTCGTCTCAGGCAAAAATTAAGGAAGTGCATGAAAAATAGTCTGATGCCGACAAAGCATCTTTGGATACGGACGCACTCAACCAAGTGGTCGAGACGGGTCTCAAGGGAAGGACTAGGGGGTGAGCTCTCGAGTGGGGAATTAGAGGATCTTCGGGATGGAGATGAGCAACACCGGGTTGGATCATAAGGTAGACACCCATGACGATAAGCTATCGAGGTTGAAGGCGAAGATCATAGATATGTACGCCTTCATGAAGTGTCAGTTGGGGTCCACCTCCGATGAGGGTACCTTCGATAAGTGTAAGAGAAAGAGCAGGGGGAAGGGGAAGGGGAAGGGAAAGGGGAAGAGGAAGGGAAAGGGTAAGGAGGTAGACGAGGACATCACTGCTTCATCGTCGATACGCATGGACTCGTCGCCCTTATATGATCCATTTCCCAATTTGAGCCCCATTGAACGACCAATGTCTACTATTGGTTGGACCAACGTGTTTTTAATGGACATGTTTAGTGGGGATTCGATAGCAAGGGGGGTGAGGGACCCAAGAACCCACCCGGGTATGGTGGTTCATGGACGCCGCGTGCAAGATATTGAGGCAAAGGTGCTCGTCACGCATAGATTGACCGAAAATGAGAATTTACCTTTGTGGTTGCAAGAACAATACGACGTGCGAACAATTCATGGGTGTCTTTATGCATTTATTGTGTGGCCTTCCTTCATTCTCCAATCTATTGTAGATCACGGGCTATGACATTATTTGTATTTATTTTTATTTGGTCATTTTTTCTTACTTCTAGTTCATGCCTCTTCACTTTGTACCGCCGTATTTAGACATATTGATACTATGTGAGTGTGTAAAGCTTAAGTGTTTGCGTCTTTTGTTCTAATTTATACTTAAATATAGTTATGTGTGGTTATATATATATGGTATGACCTAGTATTTAAAAACTGAGTTGCCAATTTTAATTAAATTCGATAAACATACAATAAGTTAATTATGAAATGCTAACATAACCACCACAACATAGTCACAATAGAATAACCATCAACTAATAATTTATCTAGAGGAATACTCCTCATAACAATCCAAATACTGAAATAAATAAATACCAAGTCTGCGTCACTAAATTAGTTACAACCCAAAGTCTGAAATAACTGAAATGTAAGATGTCTCTAAAGAAATGGGGCGACATGCCCAACAAAATAAAAAATCTGATAATGGAATCAAGATCGAAGGTGGAGGCGTCTACTGTCAAGGTCCTGTAACCTCCACAGCAGCTACAGCGCGTCACCTGAATAGAACTCCTATGCATGGTGTCCTTGTGGCTGGGCACCTAAAAGGTTTTTACAAAAAAAATAGATTTGAAAGCAAACGGGTCAGAGCCCGAATGTGAAAATAATTTAAAAATTTGCAAGTGTTCAATATCATTAAACAGTGAATATAAAGTACATGATAGTGTGTGTGATATACCCGTTTATATCCTCGACCTGGCTGAGGATTACCTCCAAACGGACGACCCCTCAGGGGCCGACCCTTCATCAGGCTCAAGACGACCCCTCAGAGGAGCCGACCCTTCATCAGGCTCCAGACGACCCTACGAGAGGCCGACCCCTCCAACGGGCTCCATATGAGGGGCCGACCCTTCGCCAGACTCCAGCAGACCCTACGAGGGGCCGACCCTTCACCACTCTCCAGGCGACCCTACGAGGGGCCGACAGTACGAGGCCAGAATTGGGACAGACTCACTACTGGAAGAAACTTTGCCCTCGGCCTCGGCTCATAGGCCGAGGGTGACATCATCACAACGCGTGGTTTGGGAGACACGTGGAACAGTGCGCGTGAGGCTGACATGGCACAGGGGAGACCGTTATAACAAAATCACACCCTCACGTGAGGGAATATTATGTCATCATTTGGAATCTACAGGTGTCAACAGGGGATTGGCGAGATCATGATTCACATGCACCATGCATACTTGGGGGTACACTACACCCCCCAAGACCTATATATACTTGTCACCTACAACCCTACAGGGGATCGATCAATTGACTGTAACCCTAGCTAAAACTCTGCTTGTACACACAGTAGAGAGAGAGAGAGAGAGGCTGGTGTGCATTGTATCCAAGGCCATTAGTGCCCATACTTAGTGGATCACACACTCACAGTGGATGTAGGATAAATAGGCTGAACCACTATGCATCATTGTCTTATTTCCTCTTATACTCATCCCCTTCTACATACTTATACACTTATACATCTCTATGGCTGCCATGGTTGCTACTGTTTGAGCTCACTATCACTTATCCGGTGGTGCTAAATCTTAGCATCATCAGTTTGGCGCCATTTGTGGGAACGAGAAAACATCTCTTCCTTTGTACAGCTTGACCTCACTGGGAACTCTGGTGGTGAACCAACACTCCCCCTGAGAGGAGGTGTTTCACCATTGAAAGAGGCCCACTAAGGTTCCCAAGCTCACCAGTCTTTTCTTCAGTTCAACTTCTCATAGCTCAAGCACATGGCACCTGAGATGCCACCACCACCACTTCCCCCGCCAGATGAGGGGGGAAGACCCAGTTCCAGTTAGCCGCCGCCTCAGTCTGAGATGGCTGATGTAGCGGCAGCGTTAAAGTCTCTGGCAGCAAGTTAGCGGATGATGCAGGAGAAGTTCACAGCTCTAAGCCAGAACATACTAAGGGCACCATGGGTTTCACCTGAGATGATTACTCCAGCAGCAGCTTCAGGACAGCATGAGGCCAGGGGACCACCCCAGGCACCACGCAAAGACCTGCCACCCCTCAGCGGTGTAGGGATGTTGCTGACCCCCGGTGTCTACGCCTGGGGAGGCAAGGAAACCCTTGCCCTGAGGACAGGTATGATGATCCGGAGGGAGAGGAGGCCCCTATAGAGTGCTGGGAACCCTATGAGGTCTCCAACAATACTGTACGACCTCTCCAGGATAGTAGAGGAAAGTGCGGGAGACCAAACCCTGATGATCGCCCGAGGGGCTCTGCTTTTGATCGCTTGAGCAGGGGGTCGGCCTTTGAGAGGCTAGGCCCAGTAAATGACCTGCGGGAACAGTTGTCCAGGCCAAGAAGTGCTGCGAGATCCAGGAGGGAGGCAGCAGATGGCCGACCCCGAGGAAGAGATGACGGCCAAAGGGAAGTGAACAGCCGACGCAGGCTTACTACAGCAGAACCCTCCGTCCACCTCGGAGAGGCAGCAGGGGATAACATCGGCCAGGCCGACCCTGTGAGGCCCTGGAATGACTCAATCCAGCGGTTAGAGGATAATATCGGTGATATACTGAAGAGCCGAGACCCTCTTCGGACGGGGTACACCATAGGCTCACCCTTTATGGCAAAGATAGTCAACTTCCCCACGCCGTCAAAGTTCAAGCCACCGGTGGTCACCCCAAGGTATGACGGGAGCACCAACCCCGTCCACCACGTGGAGATATATCAGTCAGCAGCAGACATATACTCTATCTCAGATGAGATGAGGTGTCGTGCCTTCTTTGGTACCTTGACAGGGGCTGCGCATGTCTGGTACATGTCTCTTCCAAAAAATTCCATTGAAAACTTTAAGCAGTTGGCAGACCTGTTCATCCATAACTTCTGCTTTGGGGTGAGGCCACAGAAGAAGACCACCCAACTGCTCTATGTTAAGCAAGGGAAGAGTGAAAGTCTGAGGGACTACATAGACAGATTCAATAAGGAGAAACTTGAGGTGGAAAACTATAAGGAGAGCATAGCTATGACAGCCCTGATTGGAGGGCTCCAAAAGGGGAAGCTGTTATGGAAGCTTGCTGAAGACCCTCCGAGGACGATGGCTGAACTGCTATCGACAGCAGGAAAGGTGATGAACGCCGAAGAGGCGATGGCTGCAAAATATGAAGACGAAAGAGGAGGTGCTAGTGGGAGTAAATACCCTAAGAAGAACAAAGAGGGGAAGAAGAGGTCCACGGATGACAAGTTCACTGGGTACACCCCTCTGACGGTCAGCTGTGAATAGATTCTCAATGAGATAAAGAGTGACCGGTCCCTGAAGTGGCTTGAGAAGCTGAGGGCATCCTCCGGCAAGAGGAATAAGAACCTTTGGTGTTAATTTCACCAAGAACACGGCCACGTAACGGATAAATGCTTTGCTCTGAAAGATGATAATGAGAATATGCTGAAAGAAGGGATGCTCAAAAAGTACGTCGACAAAGGCGCCTTCAAGAGGGGCCAAGGGGATGACCCCAGAAAGAAGCGAGGCGATGCATGCAGAGAAGGTACTCAAAAAAGAGGGGACGACCCTTCTGATGATGAGGACGACCCTGACCTCCCGCCGAGAGACGACCACGGCCCTGTCAAGAGGCTTAATATGGTCTCACTCGGAGTGGGAATGATCTCCGGGGGTCTTGCAGGAGGAGGGTCTGAGGTCGCCGACAGGAAGGCCCATGCGGCTGAGGCTAAGGCAGTGACGAAGACGGTACACGCAACCTCCCTGGAGGTCAAGTCGGAAAAGAGGAAGAAGGTTGATATGGACACACTGATAGTGGGATTTTCAAGAATGGACTTCAGAGGCCTCTTAGCCCCACAAGATGACCCTCTCGTCATCACTACCAGGGTGCACAGATGCGAGGTGCCGAGGATCTTGGTAGATGAGGGTAGCTCTGCAGATGTGATGTTTTGGCCATGCTTCAAAGCCTTGGGTCTCAGCCGTGCTAGACTCGTCCCCTACCATCATCCATTGATTGGGTTCAGTGGGGAAAAGGTTCATCCCCTTGGGGTATATGAGGCCGATGTGAGGATGGGGGACGAGTGGCCGAGATGGCTCACCAAGAAGGTCAGTTTCTTTGTGATGGACGAGCAGCTATTTTCGGCCTACAACATCATACTGGGGCGTGTGGCCCTCAAGGGGTTTGAAGCTGTGCCATCTACGGTCCATCAGATGATCAAATTTCCTACCCCTTACGGGGTGGGGGAAGTTTAGAGAGACCAGACGACAGCGCGAGAATGTTACTACTACTCCGCTGAAGAAAAGGAGACACTCAAGAGGGATATGACCACTTACAATCTTGATACCCTAGACCTCAGGGATGAGACGAAGCTGAAGAAAGGAGAGGCCGCAGAAGAGGTAGAATCCATCATCCTCTACGAGGATGACACGGAAAAAACCGTCCAAGTCGGCAAGTCTCTGAAGCCCAATATCAAGGAAGACCTCGTTAAACTGTTGAGGAGAAGGCGAAGCGTCTTCGCATGGAGTCATGTAGATATGCCGGGGATTGACCCTGAAATCATGTGCCACAAGCTCAATGTGGTAGAGGGAGCGAAGCCGGTGAAGCAGAAGAGGAGAATTTACTCCAGAGAAAAATATGAGGTCATTAGGGATGAGGTCAAAAAATTAGAAGACGCTGAATTTATCAGAGAGGTCATCTACCCTGAATGGCTGTCCAATGCAGTCATTGTCCCAAAGGCCAATGGGAAGTGGAGAATGTGCGTGGACTTCACAGACCTCAACAAGCACTGTCCCAAAGACAGCTTCCCTCTCCCCCGCATTGACCAGATGGTAGACGCTACCGCAGTCCATGAGCTCATGAGCTTCATGGATGCCTATTCAGGGTATAACCAGATCTTCATGAACCCTGAAGACTCGGAGAGGACAGCCTTCATCACCGACAAGGGGACATACTGTTATAGGGTCATGCCCTTTGGCCTAAAAAACGCGGGGGCAACGTACCAGCGCCTCGTAAATAAAATGTTTGAAGACCAAATTGGGAAGTCTATGGAGGTCTACGTAGATGACATGCTGACTAAGAGTCTAAAGGCCGAGGATCATGTGGAAGACCTGGAGAGGACCTTTAATACGATGGAAAAATATAAGATGAAGCTTAATCCGGCCAAGTGTGTCTTCAGGGTCGGAGCAGGGAAGTTCTTGGGGTTCATTGTCAATCAAAGAGGCATCGAGGCCAATCCTGAAAAGATAAAGGCCCTTGTTGAAATGAAGACCCCCAAGTCCATTAAAGACATTCAGAGGCTCACAGGGAGAGTTGCTGCCTTGAACAGGTTCGTGTCTAGGGCCACAGACAAGTGCTTGCCATTCTTCAAGATCCTTAGGAAGGCCTTCGAATGGAGTGAAGAATGTGATGAGGCTTTTAGGTACCTAAAGTCATACTTAGGGTCTCCCTTGCTGCTATCACGACCCGTGCAGGGTGAACGACTTTATGTGTACCTCGCCGTCTCAGAGTCGGCCATCAGTGCAACCATTGTGAGAGACGAAGACGGGATACAAAAGCCTGTGTATTTTAACAGCAAGGCACTCCAGGGGGCAGAGCAAAGATACCCGAGGATGGAGAAGTTGGCCTACGCCTTGATCCATGCCTCGAGGAAGATGAAGCCGTACTTCCAGTCCCATACAATGGTCATCCTCACCGACTCTCCTCTTAGGCAGGTCCTACACAAGCCAGAAAAATCAGGTAGGTTGATGGCCTGGGATATAGAGCTGGGGGAGTTTGACATTGTGTATCAACCTAGGATGACCATTAAGGGGCGGCAGACTTCGTGGCTGAGTTCACTTGGGAAGATGATGAAGCCGAGGGTGAGACCCTCGGGAAGACAGATACACAACAAGACAGACCCACTGGCACACCCGCAGATAGGGCTGAGACAAGCGCCGCTAGAAGGAAAGTGGCTGAAAATGAAGAGGGAAGATACATCTTTAGACAGGGATCCCTCTCCGAGGGAAGTTTCTCAGAAGAATGCACCGTGTGGAGTCTTTTCGTCGATGGGTCCTCTTGCGAAAGCGGGAGCGGAGCTGGGTTAATAGTATCAGCACCCGACGGCACAGATATTGAGTGCGCCCTGAGGTTCAACTTCAAAGCCTCCAACAATGAGGCTGAATATGAGGCCTTAGTAGCAGGCCTCTCCTTGGCCAAGTCTCTTAGTGTCGGCCAGATTTTGGTCCATAGTGATTCAAGGCTAGCAGTGAATCAGATACTAGGAGCCTACGAGGCTAAGGACGAAAGGATGGCTAGGTACATTGAGAAGGTGAGGTCATTACTGAAAGGCTTCAAAGAAGTGAAATTAAAGAGGATACCTAGGCTCGATAATGGCCGTGCTGATGCCCTTGCGAGGTTGGCCTCGGCAACTAGGACAGACATCAGGAGGACGGTCCCAGTAGAAATTTTTCTTCAGCCAACTATTGAAGACGCCAAGGGAACACTTGGCTGCCTAAATGTTTCTCAGGAAGCTTCATGGATGGACCCTCTGATCAGATACATTAAAGAGGGTGACATGGCAGAAGAAAGGAAAGAAAGGAAGAAGCTGAGGCACAGGGCTGCAAAATTCATTGTCATCGGAGACACCTTGTACAAAAAGGGGTATTTGCTCCCATTACTTAGGTGTGTGCATCCCTCAGAAGTCCCTTCCATTTTGCAAGATGTGCACGAAGGATCGTGCTCAAGCCACATCGGGGCAGATCCTTAGCGAAGAGGGTGATCACCCAGGGGTACTGGTGGCCGACCTTGGGGAAAGACGCAGCGGCATATGTAAAAAAATGCGACAACTATCGAAGATTTGCCACCATCCCTCACCAGCCCCATCAGCCTCTTACTTCCATTACATACCCATAGCCATTTACAGTGTGGGGGATCGACCTAGTAGGACCCTTGCCTAGGCCCATCAATAAATATCGATTCCTCATCGTAGCCATTGACTATTTTTCAAAATGGGTGGAAGCGGAGCCGATGGTGACGATCACAGAGGAGAAGACCTTCCAGTTCATCTGAAAAAATATTATATGCAGATATGGTCTCCCCAACACCCTCATATCGGATAACGGGACTCAGTTCAAGAATGCCTCTCTACAGAAGTACTGTGAAAGGGTGAGTATCAAACAATTTTTCTCCACCCCTGTCCGACCTCAGGCCAATGGGAAAATAGAAGTTACAAACAGGACAATCCTAGATTGAATCAAGAAGAGGCTTGAGGAGGCAAAAGGAAGATGGGTCGAGGAGTTATATGCCGTGCTATGGGCATACAGGACGACAGTGAGGACCTCTACCGGAGAGACCCCATTCATGCTAGCTTATGGATCAGAAGCCGTCATCCCCATCGAGATTGAGTTTCCTACGCATAGAGTCCAGGTGTATGACCCCCAGAAAAATGCGGAAAGAGAGGAGACTCAACTTGAACCTGATTGAGGAAAGGAGGGAGGACGCTGAGATAAGGCAGGCCGCCTACCAGCAGAGGACCGCAAGGTTCTACAATCAGAGGGTGAAACAGAGGCCTATCGCAGTGGGGGACTTGGTCCTCAAGAAGACTTGGCAAAATCCCAACAAGCTTCATCCTAATTGGCATGGCCCATATAGGGTCATCGATGAAGTCGTCCCTGGGACCTACAGACTAGAAAACTTAGAGGGGGGACCTTTTTCCAACCCCTGGAATGTAGATCATTTGAAGAAATACTATCAGTAGTGTTGTAAGGTCTTGATAGACCATGATTGTAATAAGAGTTGCTCCAACAGAACACTTTGAAAATTAATGAGAAATATCAGTGTTTCCCCTCATCCTGTGGTTATCAGTTCTAGCACGCATGGAAACATCTATAGAGAACCACCCTCGGCTATAATGGGGACCAGTGGAGGGGACGACCCCACCACCGTCCTCAAGAAAGACGAGGGAAGACTTTGTTAAAAACCATTAAATTGGTAAGTTGATCCCTCGGCTATAATGGGGACCAGTGGAGGGGACGACCCCACCACTGTCCTCAAGAAAGACGAGGGAAGACTTTGTTAAAAACCATTAAATTGGTAAGTTGATCCCTCGGCTATAATGGGGACCAGTGGAGGGGATGACCCCACCACTGTCCTCAAGAAAGACGAGGGAAGACTTTGTTAAAAACCATTAAATTGGTAAGTTGATCCCTTGGCTATAATGGGGACCAGTGGAGGGGACGACCCCACCACTGTCCTCAAGAAAGACGAGGGAAGACTTTTTTAAAAACCATTAAATTGGTAAGTTGATCCCTCGGCTATAATGGGGACCAGTGGAGGGGACGACCCCACCACTGTCCTCAAGAAAGACGAGGGAAGACTTTGTTAAAAACCATTAAATTGGTAAGTTGATCCCTCGGCTATAATGGGGACCAGTGGAGGGGACGACCCCACCACTGTCCTCAACAAAGACGAGGGAAGACTTTGTTAAAAACCATTAAATTGGTAAGTTGATCCCTCGGCTATAATGGGGACCAGTGGAGGGGACGACCCCACCACTGTCCTCAAGAAAGACGAGGGAAGACTTTGTTAGTAAGTTGATCCCTCGGCTATAATGGGGACCAGTGGAGGGGACGACCCCACCACTGTCCTCAAGAAAGATGAGGGAAGACTTTGTTAAAAACCATTAAATTGGTAAGTTGATCCCTCGACTATAATGGGGACCAGTGGAGGGGACGACCCCACCACTGTCCTCAAGAAAGACGAGGGAAGACTTTGTTAAAAACCATTAAATTGGTAAGTTGATCCCTCGGCTACAATGGGGACCAGTGGAGGGGACGACCCCACCACTGTCCTCAAGAAAGACGAGGGAAGACTTTGTTAAAAACCATTAAATTGGTAAGTTGATCCCTCGGCTATAATGGGGACCAGTGGAGGGGACGACCCCACCACTGTCCTCAAGAAAGACGAGGGAAGACTTTTTTAAAAACCATTAAATTGGTAAGTTGATCCCTCGGCTATAATGGGGACCAGTGGAGGGGACGACCCCACCACTGTCCTCAAGAAAGACGAGGGAAGACATTGTTAAAAACCATTAATTTGGTAAGTTGATACCTCGGCTATAATGAGGGCCAGTGGAAGGGACGACCCCACCACTGTCCTCAAGAAAGACGAGGGAAGAGCTTATTAAATCCATTAATTTGGAAAGTTGATCCCTCGGCTATAATGAGGGCCAGTGGAGGGGACGACCCCACCACTGTCATCAAGAAAGATGAGGGAAGACTTTGTTAAAAACCATTAAATTGGTAAGTTGATCCTTCGGCTATCATGGGGATCAGTGGAGGGGACGACCCCACCACTATCCTCAAGAAGACAAGGGAAAACTTCATTAAAATCATTAATTTGGTAACCTGATCCCTCGGCTATAATGAGGGCCAGTGGAGGGGACGACCCCACCACTGTCCTCAAGAAAGACGAGGGAAAACTTTATTAAAAACCAGTTTGGTAATTTGACTCCTTGGCTATAATGAGGGCCAACATAGGGGATCACCCCTTGTTCACCCTCAAGAAAGACGAGGGAGAGGTTAGTGGCATTAACAAAGACAAAGTAAACCATACAAGAAGAAAATATGGAAGACAATAAAGAAGACGATGGTATTAATGAAATGCCAGTTATACAAAATATCAAGTGTTTTGCAAAGTAAAGTACAAAAATGTTGATTACACAAAGAGGGTATCGGCTACAAACAACCACCCTATTGAGTAAGATCAGAGGGCAAGGCCTCGACGTCAATGGGAGGCTCTTCTAGGAGTATGACGGGCTGACCCTCAGATGTACCCATGCCTTCGACATGCTGCGACTCCACTTGAGCCAAGGCTTCAGCAATGAGGGGATCTTCCAACTGAACTGCTTCAAGAGAAGGTCGAACAGACGACACTACATCAGCGAACTTTAAGATGACCCATCGATAGACCGTCTTAATTCCTCTCTCCAAGTATTCAAGGCCGAAGCCTTGAAACTCGTCTGAGAGTTTGTAGGCCTCCACAGCATCGGCCTCGGCTTTCTTGACAGCTGCTTCCAGATCGGCCTTATGCTGAACCCCCAAGTTGAGTAAAGCCTCATCCTTCTCATTTATGAGCAAGTCGTTGGCTTGCTGTTCGGCATCGTGCTGCCTCGTCAGTTCGTCTAAGACCCTGGAATGCTCAATCCTATCACTCTCGAGTTCAGCTCTCGCAGTCTCGAGCTCTGTCTGCAGGTCGGCCTCATGCTGAATGGCCCTTTCGACCTCATGAAACTTTGCCTGATTTTCAGCCATCCACTTTGTGGCCGAGGTGAAGGCACAGACGGACTGCATAGAAAAATAAACACATGTCAAGAGGCCGAGAAAACAGTTATTAAAAGAATGAAATTTAAAAAGCGGGTCAAGACCAATACCTGTGCAAGGGCGTGCAGACCATAGTCGTACACTTTGGCAGGAGGCATTTTGGACAAGAACTCATAGTCAGCTGCCGAGGGTGCAGAAAACATTGAGGCCTTGGCTCCCCTCAAGTTTGCAATAAGTGATGAGGGCTCGGACCTCAGATGTGCTAGGTTTTGAGACCAGAAGGCCCCCATGCTGGATGAAGAGGTCGTCCCCTCAGAGGCTTCGACCCTGGCCCTCGTCCGAGAATCAGGCCGAGGGTCAACAGGGCCCTCATGCTCCTTTCTTTTATTGCTATCGGTGGTCGGCTCCACCACCGTCGGCCCGGTGGCCCTCGTCTTCCTCGGAGCCTACTGAGGCTCCTTCCCTTTCTTCTTGATCAGACCAGACAGTAGGCTCGGAGCAGTCATTTCCCAAAGTTGGTCTGACATACCTGCGGGGCGACCTGATAAGAGGACGACACATCAGAAAAATGCAGAGAAAAAGAGGAAACACTTTAAAAATAAGTAAAGAATTGAGAACGTTCAGTATAACTCATATAGTTCTGTCAGAGGGCCGACCCTTAGACCAGCTTCTTTGAGGAACCGGGGGGTCGTCAGGTCTTCAAATTTTGGAAGTTTACCCTCTCTCTCGCGTCCTCTCAGATATTCAACGATGTGCTTCTCCTCCAGACTAAGTCCAGGGTCTGACCTGGCCTTCATGGAAGGGTTAGACCATCTTCTGGGGACCCTCGGACCATCGGCGGTGGACTCCCACTCCCTAGAGATAAAGAAGAATCTCTTTTTCCAATCGTGGTTGGAAGTTTGTGCCACGTGGAGGAGTTTCTTCTCAGACCTCCTCGCCCCCAGATGATAGTATCCAGGCTGTTTGGACGAGGAGGTGATGTTGTATCAGCTCAAGAATAGGTCGGCCGAGGGCTCATCGGTGAAAGCATTCTTCCACAAGGAGATGTAGCCCAGGATCGTCCTCCAAGAGTTGGGAGGAATTTGAGAGGGGGCAACACCAAGGGCAGACATGATATCTACGATGGAAGGATGCAGAGGGAATCTGACTCCAACCTTGAATATTTGTTCGTAGACTACAACCTCTCCCTCTTCACAGTCAAAAACCCTCTCAAACTCAGAGGGAACCCTCATAGTTATGCTGGGGGGCACTCCATAGGCATGCCTCCATATCAAGAGGTCGCGATCCCTAATAGAGGAAATATAGGACGAGGCATGGGAGGTATCAATTTGGTCATCTGTATCATCGCCCTCGTCCTCATTCCCCTCTCCCTCGGCCTCATCATCTTCCAGAGGCCTCTAGGGGAAGGCCATCTGAAAGGCATGAGGAGATAGGGTTGTCACAGGGCAGCCTCGGAGGGAACCATACCCTCGGCCTCTCGGCCTGGGCCTAGGTCAGATGTCTCTTTTCTCCCAGAAGGTCCAGCGCCAGTTGGTGACGACGCTCTCTCGTCCATCTCACTTGAATGACTCTCGGCTGGACGATGGGACGACCCACAAGACTCAGACGGTTCAAATGGTTTTATTGTGGCAAAAGGAATGGGAAAGATGGGTCGTACCCAATTAGGGTCGGCCCCTCGTCTCCTCTCTTCCTCTTCCTCCACTCGTCTGATCTCTGCAAAGAGCTTCTCTCTCAAGGATGGGAATTCAGACACTAAACTATAAAGTTTCCTAAGCATTAAAAGGGAAGACCCTACACTTGGAGAAATTTGGGGAACTTAACTACAAATAAGTTTGCAGTTGACCAAGTTAGACTTTTGAATTAAAAAGGGAATTGATGGTTTTCACTCAAGAACACTCAAGAACATTCAAGAAACAGTTGCCGAAGAAGACACCGGAAAAAGCTATGAGACAACCCAAGGAAAATGCAGCCCCACGAGACTAAAAAGCAAACAGAAATGAAGGTAAAAGAGAGCGCTGAAGGATTACCTGATAAAGAGAGAGCAAGAACTACCCAAGTCGCTAAGCTTGAAGGATTGAAGGCTGCAGAAATGGCGATGAAAACTGGTAAAAGGCTAGAGAGAGAAAGCTTGGGCGCGAAGAAGAAGAAGAAGAGTGAGAGAATTCAAAAATCCATTAAATACCTTAGTAATGAGTGGGCCCATTGACCAAGGCAGGACACAACCCACGAGGAAGGCATTATTAGGGCACAAAGCCCCAAGATAAGTGTGTAGCTGCCATGCCTTGGAAACTGGAATAGCAATGAGTATCTGCCCAGGTGTCACTCACCTAACTAATCATACACGCATCTCATTTACAACACTATCCCTCAGCCATCTCAACAGTACCTATGGCTAAGGGCTGGGGGTGATTGATATACCCATTTATATCCTCGGCCTGGCTGAGGATTACCTCCAAACGGCCGACCCCTCCGGGGCCGACCCTTCATCAGGCTCAAGACGACCCCTCAGAGGAGCCGACCCTTCATCATGCTCCAGACGACCCTACGAGGGGCCGACACATCCAACGGGCTCCATACGACCCCTCAGAGGGGCCGACCCTTTGCCAGACTCCAGCAGACCCTACGAGGGGCCGACAGTACGAGGCCAGAATTGGGCCAGACTCACTACTGGAAGAAACTTTGCCCTCGGCCTCGGCTCATAGGCCGAGGGTGACATCATCACAGCGCGTGGTTTGGGAGACACGTGGAACAGTGCGCGTGAGGCTGACATGGCACAGGGGAGACCGTTATAATAAACTCACACCCTCACGTGAGGGAATATTATGTCATCATTTGGCATCTACAGGTGTCAACAGGGGATTGGCTAGATCATGATTCACATGCACCATGCATACTTGGGGGGTACACTACACCCCCAAGACCTATATATACTTGTCACCTATAACCCTACAGGGGATCGATCAATTGACTGTAACCCTAGCTAAAACTCTGCTTGTACACACAGTAGAGAGAGGGAGAGAGAGGCTGATGTGCATTGTATCTAAGGCCATTAGTGCCCATACTTAGTGGATCACACACTCACAGTGGATGTAGGCCAAATAGGCTGAACCACTATACATCATTGTCTTATTTCCTCTTATACTCATCCCCTTATACATACTTATACACTTATACATCTCTATGGATGCCATGGTTGCTACTGTTTGAGCTCACTATCACTTATCCGGTGGTGCTAAATCTTAGCATCATCAGTGTGCACTCACATGAGTTCCTCACCTCTCATCTAATTGTGCACTCCTATCGTACCCGTACCCATTCTAGTTGTTCCCATATCTAACTAGTACGATACAACATCTAACATTACTATACGATATTCTATTAAATTCCCAACATCTTCTATTTAACAGAGTGTTATGCCTTGCTACAAATTTTTTCGTATTAGTACTACTAATTACTAGAGATCTTTCATTTTCACATTACAAACTGTTGCTATTATTTATCCTCACATTTATACACGACAACATATTTCAATTAACATTATATTATTCTCATCATAAATATACAATACTAGCACCCCGAGACTAAGCTGCGCTGCTCACATACTCTGCTATCAAATCTCGGTACATCACGTACATGAGGGCCACGTATTCCGAATCTCTCAGGAAACGTTTCATTAACAACAATCACAAACAATGGAGGCGAACATAATTCACATCACATGGGTCATGCATATACCTATGCTCCCATGATCAGCAGACTTATTAACTTCTCAATAAGTCCTTCTCTGACCTATGTCCTCGAGGTACCAATCTAGATCCCCCCCGTAGGCACACAAAGATTAGATAGCCCTAAACGAACGCCAACCTCCCATGATAGCAAGTACGGTAGGTATGTTATACACAGATAACTACATATACTAAGCATTCACACATCTTAGATATTACAATATTTTATTAGTGGTATACTTCTCGTTCTTATACCAACACTTAGTGCTATACAAATCACAAGTCCCCGGTTTATATGTATTTAAGTTATCAATTATTCTCACTTCGTGATTAGTTACTCGCTTCCCAATCCAAAAATGTCATTCGGTTTAATACACAATTCTAATTTTTACTCCTCAAAGTACCCCAATCTCCCAACTATACCCACTAGTTAATAAGGGAAGGTTATCTCACCATTTAAATAAGTCTACGGGATAGAAATCAATTCAAGCCAAAAAGGCCATTCTGCCAACTCGTTAGAAGTCTCGTTTGAACGAGGTCATTCGAACGAAGGGATTCGAACGAAATACCAACTCGTTAGAAGGGATACTGTCATCTCGTTAGAAGTTCGTTCGAACGACCTGGGCAGGTCTTCTAACGAGATGGCAGTTTCAGCCCAGAAATTCCCAAATCCATTTTTCTCAATTCTTCTCGCCTCTAAATCCACCCTAAGACCATCCAAATTATGTTTCAATGTATATAAACCATTTCTAATCACCCTAGATCATTCCTTAACATATTTAAGGGGTCAAATCTTACAAATCATCATGGAATTAATATAAATCTCCAAATATTTCCCCTAACCCTATGAACATGAACTCATAATTTTCTTATGCCCAATTACTCATCATAAATCCGTTTTTAAACCATCATATATATCTCTTCGAATATTAAATCAGTCCATCATCATTATACATGCAAATCCTAACCCAAATTCAAAGTTCCTCCAACAATTTCATGGGTTTTCTTAAAAAAGTTCAATATAAGAAAATTCCTACACTAAGCATGGAAGGCATATTCCATGCACTAAAAATACCAAATCACTTGCCTTAGATTATTCTTCAGAATTGATGTTGGTGAATGAAGGATGATTCTCTCCTTTCTCTACAGATTTTCTCCCAAGGTTGAAGATGGCTTGGTTTTGGCTCTTGTAACTTCTCTCAAAACTCCCGTAACCCACTTTCTAGACTTTTGCTGGTAATGGCCTTAGTTCCCCCCTTAGAATAATAAATATTAAATCTAATTTTCGTGGGTTTTAATTCCCATATTTTTAAAATTACCACAATACCCTTTTAAGTTGCCGGTATGGCCCAAAAATGTCCCGGGACCCAAACTAAACCCCCGGCTAGTGTTTTCTGACTATTTCGACCCTTCCGGACTCATTGGCGCACTCAAAATGACCATTCGGTTGATAAAAATCAAATTTACTATTTTATTCAAATAATTACATTCCTGACGCGACTGACACGCGCGTCCCAACTAAATTTCCCAAATTGTCCTATTTCAGTCTCGCGATAATTTTAATATTTTCAATATTCATATATTGCCATATATACACATCATAGTCAAATACCAACTCGCATCTCGTTAGTATTTATATCTGGATTAATTCCCTGTTAATTCACATTTAATTTAATTAATCCCTTAAATAAATATCAATAAAATTACGGGGTATTACATTGGGCTCCATCATCCAGCTCATCACAAAGTCCATATAATCATACGGCACAGCTGTATCGGTGTACAATAGGTAGGACTCGCCAATTAATGCCGCAATCCTCGCATTCTCCTGCAACAACCGCTCCCGCCTCATGGACATAGTGGGACTTGCAGGTGGCACCACCACCTCTCCCTCAGCAATCTGTCCGACGACCCTCTCCCCAAGATACCAAGTATGGACAAACTCGTGCGCACGAAAATGCCTCATCTGCGCATTTACTCCAGTTAACCCCCTGTCCTGAACGGTTGTCCCTCAAGGGTAAAGGTCACCTAAAAAATCCCCAGCAGATATAATTCAAATCCAAAATCAGAGCACCCAAAGGTCTTAGACTGAAGAAGAAAGAATGCTTACCCAGTCACTAATCAGGCCATTCAAGACTTGACGCACCGGCTCTAGAGAGAGAGACCTCATCGACTGCCGATTGGCTTTGCTCCATCGATGCAACAGGTAAAAATCCCCAATAGTCTCGTCCTTCAAAGCAATCAGCTGGGTATTACACCCGATCACCTCATAGAACCATGTCTGCCAAAGAAAAAAAAATTGAAATTAAAAAAGACGCATAAGGAAAATGCACAAAATTAAAGAATACCTCAAGAAGATACATTGCTCCAATAAAAGACTGCCGACTGCACCGATTGAATACATCCAAGGAAAAATAACAGTCTCCAAAGTCAGTCTCCCCCAATCATAGAGAGGGATGTTCGAAAACATCCTCAGGTATGGTAAAAACCATAAGTGGACAACATCACCGCTCAACGCCACCAGAAATCCCCCCAATACCTGCAAAATGAACAATTGGGCCATATGCTTCACCTATAGCCTATCCTCCACATCGATCACTCTGCCCAATAAATCATCCTTCATCAGTGAAAGACGGATGAAGTCCCTAGACACTATCCTCCCCACATCACCAAGCGTCGCGCGCACCGCCTCCGGCCTCACCCGTAAAGAGTGATCCACCTCTATCTTCTCCCCATCGTAATCCATCCCCAGTAGCTGCTGCACATCTATGGGAGTCACAGTCATCTCTCCAAAGATAAAATGAAAGGTGTGGGTAGTGTCCCACCACCTCTCTCCCAGAGCGCATAAGACTGTCATCGAACGAGGTGTCTCATCTAGTACAGACGCCAACCTCCCATAGCCTGGTGAGCATACCACCCAATGCACCACAGGTGGAAGATGCTCTCAAACATCCTTAAGCCCCGTCATCCCACGGGCACGCATATTCGACAGAGAAACATCAGACTTCCAAAAGGAAAAAACCTTGTCAGAATCCAAGAAAAAAAAAGGAAAACCACACACACAAAAAAATAGTGAATGCCAAAAGTCATTTTACTTACATAACCTCCAGGGTTCACCACCCTCGAAGAGCGATGACGCGACGGATTCCACAACAAGGTCCACTCATCCGTAATTGGTTCATATACATCAAAAGAATTCTCGCTCCCCAAGGCGAGAGGCGCCCTGGCCTTCCACTCCACGTTTGCCCAGTCATCAACAGCCAACCATTCTCGGTGTACTGCAGTGCCCATAAAAGAGGCCATTTTTTAGATATCGAAATGCTAGAACAATTGGCAAAAGAAAATCTCAGAAAGAGAGCAAGAAGCTGTGAAAAATGAGAGGAATTCGGCCCCATTACATAGGATGCCAAGGGTCATGACGATCGGCACTGTACCCCCACCTATCGATCGGCACTGACCCTTTGCCTTCTTGAGGAAGTTCAAAAGTTCATGCCACTGCCGAATGGAACCCTCCACACCATGCCGACCGACACCTCCCTTAAATTTTCGTTAAAAAATTCCCACAAAATACCAGAAAACCTTGAAATTTTTTCATAAATTCCCAAAAAATCCCAGAAAGGATTTAGAGCATTTTCACCAAGAAACTTTCTCACTGCCTCAAGAGGAACCCTTATTTCCCCAGTGAAACTCTAAAAATCCAAGCGAATCTCTCCCATGCGACGTCCCCAGAGGACCTCCAAAATATCCAAATCTTCAGGATCATATCCTATTTCCCAAAAGTTCCAAATCTCCCCGAGAAATACGTCCAAACCCTGGACCACCTAATCAATTCCCCAGTATCAGATTGACTGTTCCCCAGGTAAAGTCTCCATAAGACACAAGGATTTCCCTAGCAATCGGCTCATCAGATCAAATTAAAATCAAGAGGTAATTTTCCCGGTAGAGTTCCCCAAGAACTTCCCACCTAAAGCTCGCAGAATTGGCTTCAACCCGCAGAATTGGTCATCTCAACTAAAGCTCGCAGAATTGGTCATCTCACCTTAAGCCCGCAGAATTGGCTTCGACTCGCAGAATTGGTCATTTCACTTTAAGCCCGGAGAATTGGCTTCGACTCGCAGATTGGTCATCTCACCTTAAGCGCGCATAATTGACTTCGACCTGCAGAATTGGTCTTCTCACCATAAGCCCGCAGAATTGGTCATTTCACCTAAAGCCCGCAGAATTGGTTATTTCATCTTAAGCCTGCAGAATTGGCTTCAACTCGCAGAATTGGTAATTTCACCTTAAGCTTGTAGAATTGGCTTCGACCCACATAATTGGTCATCTCACCTTAAACCTGCAGAATTGGCTTCGACCTGCATAATTGGTCATCTCACCTTAAGCCCGCAAAATTGGCTTCGACCCGCAGAATTGGTCATCTCATTCTTAAGCCCGCAGAATTGGCTTCGACCCGTAGAATTGTTCATCTCATTCTTAAGCTCGCATAATTGTCTTCGGCTTGCAGAATAGGTCATCACAACCTAAACCCTCAGAATTGGCTTCGACCCGTAGAATCGATCACCCTCGTCTCTAAGCCCTCAGAATTGGCTTCGGCCCATAAAATCGGTCATGATCTTCCTTAGGTCCTTAGAATCGACCTCGACCCTCCAGTCATCCTCTTTCAAAGGGATCATGTGGTGTATATTCGAAGGCTATCGTTTGTTCCAAACACACCCATCGAGGGGCTCTATAGACACCCCATTATAATACCCCCAACCTCTTCTTAGGTCCTTATCACCTCCCTTCATCATTGCAAACCCAAGTCATACCCCATGTACTGACCTAAAGGCCATCGGGCACTCCAGGGTCCGTTTAACCAAAAGTCAAACTCTTCAGCTTGACCAAGACTAAATGAATATTCGAAGGGCACTAAAACCCCTTTCTAACGGTCCATCCCTTGCGCGATTCTGACTTACCATCCGGACGAACAACCCATTTTTCCTTGAAACTCGATCAAGGGGTCACCGGATGCTCCCAGGATCCGTTTGACTGAAGTCAACTCTTTAGTTTGACAAAAACTGAATGAATCTTCAAAGGTCACTGAAACCCCTTTCTAACGGTCTTCCCTGTTCACGATGTTGACATACAGTACGGACGAACGATCCGTTTTACTTAGAAAGGTCACCGAATGCTTCGAAGCCCCGATTGACAAAAGTTAACTCCCTGAACCAGGTCAAACTCTTTATAATGTCGAAGAATAGGTACTGCAGTGACTTGTGGTCTATGAACAAGCAAAATTTCTCCCCCAATAAGTAGTGTCTCCATATCCTCAATGCAAAGACGACCGCTGTTAACTCCAAGTTGTCGGTGGGGTAATTCTTCTCATGCGGCATAAGCTTGCGGGAGGCAAAAGCTATAGCCTTCTCTTCTTGCTGAAGTACTCCCCCAAGTCCCCGTAAAGAGGCATCAGTGTAAACCAGGTACTCCACACCCGGCTTTGGTAAAGCAAGGACTGGTGCTGAAGTAAGCTTGTCTTTCAGCTCATTGAAAGCTAATTGACAAGCATCATCCCAAACATATGATATCCCTTTGCGAGTCAGGTTCGTCAATGGACCCGCTATTTTGGAGAATCCCCGAATGAATCTCCTGTAGTATCCGGATAACCCCAAGAAACTACGCACTTTCGTCGGTGTTGTGGGATGTCCCCACTCCCTCACCGCTGACACTTTACTCGGGTCAACTGCAATCCCCTGCTCAGAAACAACATGACCCAAGAACTGTACTTCTCGCAACCAGAATCCGCACTTCTCGTACTTAGCATACAACTGATGCTCTCTTAGAGTCTGAAGAACCTGCCTCAAATGCTCGGCGTGCTCCTCCTCGGAGTGTGAATATATCAAAATGTCATCTATAAAGACGATGACAAACTGATCCAAGAGTTCTCTGAATACTTGGTTCATTAAGTCCATGAATACGGCTGGAGCATTTGTGAGACCAAATGGCATAATTCTGAACTCGTAAGACCCATATCTCGTCAAGAAGGCAGTTTTTGAAACATCCTGCTCTCTAATACGTAGCTGATGGTACCCCGACCTCAGATCTATCTTTGAAAAGAAAGTTGCTCCCCTCAGCTGGTCAAACAGATCATCGATTCGAGGCAACGGGTACTTATTCCGTATCGTGACCTTGTTCAACTCCCGGTAGTCCACACATAACCTCAGTGAACCATCTCTCTTCTTCACAAACAAGACTGGAGAGCCCCAAGGTGAGGTACTCCTGCGAATGAAGCCCTGACCTAACAACTGCTCTATCTGATGTCGTAACTCTCACATCTCCGTCGGAGCCATACGGTATGGAGCTCGTGCTATAGGTCGAGTATCTGGCAATAAATCTATGACAAAGTCTATCTCTCGACTGGGAATACATCGGAATACTCACGAACGACTGGGATCGAGTCTAAAGGAATCACCATCTCCTTAGGGGCATCCTCCTCTATATAATACAAATGAGCGGTCGAACCTCCCTCTGGGCGAGGCATCACCACCACAAACATTTCTTGCCCCGGAATGGCAAAAACAATGCTCCCACCGAAGCAATCAATCATGGCTCTATAAGCTGCGAGCCAATCCATACCAATAATAACATCATGCTCATGCATATCTAAGACTAACATGTCTGCAGGTAATACCAAACTACTAATCTCTACCCCCACTCCCCGGCATATAAAGAAGATAAGCGACCCACTCCCCAGTGGTGAGTCTACACACGTCACTGTGCTCTCTGCTGTGGCTAACAACCCTAAGGCCTTCGCAAAATGCGTAGCTATAAAAAAATACGTCGCCCCAGTATCAAACAAAACTCAACCCATAGTACCATAGATAGGAAACATACCCTTAATCGCGGGTGGTGCCTGTGGAGCTTCTACCTGGTGGACGTTATAGACACGTCCGTACTGTAACTTCCCCTGCTGCACTCGAGCTGCTGGAATGGCTGGTAGGGCTGGCACCTGGGCTGGAGCTGGGAGGGCATCCCAAAAAAGTGGTCTCTATGGCTCATTACGGGCACCCTGCTGTTGTGGGTCCTTATCTCCCTCCGGACAATCCTGGCGCCTATGGCCGTGTCTACCACACCCAAAACATCGGCCTTTGAAGTTGCCTCCCCTCTGACCCTGTTGACCACGGCCCTGCTGGCCGTTACCTCCCCGCCACTGGCCCTGATGAACACGCTGTTGGCCCTGCTGCTGACCCTGCTATCGGTGTTGGCCTTGCTGGCCCTGATGATTAGGCTGGCCCTGCTGACCCTGCCTATAACCCTCGAATCCCAGCCTGGAATCACCTGAACGGAATCGCTTAGCAGGGTCCCCCTGATGGGAACTCTGAAGCGACTTAAAATTTGTCTCAAAAGTGCGTTCACTCTAGGCTCAAGTGCAAGCCTGTCGCTCAAGTAGTAACTCGGTAAATCGGGATCGTATCCACAGGGATCGAAATTGCCAAATAATAACCAGAAAAATTATTAAATATGGGAATGATTTCTCAAAAGAAACAAAAAGATGATTAAGGATTGGGAAAATTTATAGTGAACTACTAACACTTTAATTAATAAACACAAACTGAAAATTACAAACAGATTTAGGTCTGACAAATGGGAGAAAATAGGGTAGGGTACAATCCCTTAATCCTTAACAAATTATCTTATAGAATACCAGAATTGTAAATTAAAACTATCGACTATATCTAGTCATTATAGATTCTAAGCATTACGTATATGAGGTTCAATCCCGCACCATACGAAATCAAAGGTCAATATAAAGCGGTGAATGATAAATCATACTCGCAAAGCGTCTTAAACATCTCAAGTACCTAGGGCAAGAGAGATTAAAAGATTGACAATGTTTGTATGATTTTCTTTCACGATTCAATCAATATTTTAATTTAACCTCTGTTTTCTAACTAGATAATTTGCATTGGATTGAGTTCATATACCCCAATCCTTGGGAATTTAGCTACTCATGATTTGATTAAAGAACAAATTCATATATAAAATTATGGATCCACAACATTGCAAGTAAATTGCAAATAATAAAACTAGAGAATGGAATGAGTTTACTTGTATTCAGCAACAAGAAAGTAATTGGAATTCAGAATTTCTTACAAACTGGTGCTCCTGAAAATTCTTGAAGGAATAGTAAATTTAACCCTAAAATTCAGACTCTGATTCTCTCTAGAACTCTCAAACTAGTAAACGCTAACAACTCTCTCTAGCTAGCTCCCTAAAATGATGTAGGGCATGGTCTTTTATAGCACAAAGTATCGAGATTGACAGCCAATGTGATTGACGCGCAAGTTTCCCCAAGAGTTGCATTGCTTTAACTGCATAATTAATGCCAGGATTTCGCATGCCCGGACCGGTCTGGCTTTCCTTCGGATCGGTCCGGTATCCACCAGATCGGTTCTTTTATTTTTACCTGATCGATCCGGTCCTAGTCGGATTAGTCCGGATTTCCTCTCCATCGGTTTGCTATCCATCCGGGGTCTACTGGACTTGGATCATTTCGGATCGGTCCGGTTTACCTCGGATCGGTCCGATGTTCTTCCTTGTTGACTTTCTCCTTGCAACTTTGACTGGCCATAACTTTTGATCTAGAACTCCGATTTGGGTGCCGTTTCTTCCTATGATCTTGTGAACTCATGCTCTTCAACTTAACTTTTGGTGTCGCCTTAGACATTTGAGTGGAATTTTACTCTTTTGCCCTTTGACGTTTCTTCTGATTTCTTCTTTTCCTTTCTTGCATTCCATTCCTAAAAACTTCATCACAATTACACAAAAACTAGGGAATATTGTTAGAAATAGACAATAGAGTGATATGGACTAAAAATGATTCAATTACCTTGTTCGAGATATTAAAATCACTAAATTAAGGGGCTAAATTTAGAAGAATTTACGCTTGGTCAAACTCTGCTCGTGCTGACGAGTCTGTCCATGAGATGGTGCCCCATTAGCACTATTACCCCCGGTCCTGCCCTGCTGGATGGACTCTCCTGCTCTCTTGCTTCCCTGCAGATGGAAACGGTGATCCTGGCAATGTAGTAACGCAGCATCGAGTACATCAGTAAAAGTACTCAGAGATAGATTCCCTATAAGATGCTGACGGATCCTCCAAGCTAACCCGTCCACAAACAACATAATCTTCTTGCCCTCAGTGGGTGCCTCATCTGGTACGATGGTGAGAAGTCTCGTGAACTCCTCCTCATACTCAGCTACGGTAGAATTCTCCTGTTTCAAATTCAGTAATTTCCGCCTTATCTCAGTCTGCACGGCGGGTGGAAAATACTTGCGGTCAAACCGCTCCCAGAACAACTGAATAGGGATCGTGTCCCTCTCCTCCAATGTGGTAGTGGACTCCCACCACTGCAAAGCGGCCCCCACCAGCTTAAAGGAAGCCAACAACTGTTTTTGCACGTCGGTGTACTCATACATACGAAGATGCCGCTGGATGTCCTTCTTCCATTGGCTAACTGTGACGATATCTGAGCTACCAGAGAACTCAGGGGGATGCGCCTTCTGAAAAGCATCCCTAACCCTCTCCCATGCAGATGGAAGCTGTGCCGGTACTGGTGCCACTGCCTGAATCTGGGGTGGAGCCTGCTGAACCACCGCTAGAGCGGCATTCACCGCCTGAGCAACAATGGCGGCTACTTCATTAGCATTCATAGTGCCTTGTGCCGGAGCTGTTGGCTGCTCGGCCTGGGCACGCCTATCCTTCGGTGCACGTCTCGGAGGCATCTGAAACGTGAAGAAGTTTATTAGTCTACAGTCATTAACAAATCTCAAATAGCTGAAGATGTAAACTTGAAAGCAAGAATACAACCATCCTAAAATAGGGCTCTATAGCAAAAACGTTAAGCTGAAAGCGAAATAAGCCGTACAGATCCTATGGACACTAGAACCTGATGCTCTGATACCACCTGTGACACCCCGCCTAATTAAATACCGGGCGATCACTCCTTTATTAAATTAAAACCAAGGTGAACAGTTGGTTCATTCTTAGCATCACTGTCGTAAAAATAACTTTTCCAAATTAACACCCTAATTAATTAAGTTAAGTGTCAAAACCATTTTTAACCTTTCTAACCAAATTGTATTTTTAGAGAAAAACTTATTTATTCAATTATTAACCACATTTTCAATAAGTAAGAACCATACCACAATTATCCTGGAACATAATCCAATTGATTTAAACATTCAACATCCAAAATCGCAACATTTAAAACTTAATGTAAAACATACATGCTGAATAAATCCCTTAGTAACAGTACTAGAAATAACTGAAATACAAATGTCCCAACAAAACAGATAAATAGTGGAAAGGGCGACACATGCCCCAATAACTGAGAATCATAGAAGTGGAATCAAGTAAATGAAATCGTCTAAGCAAGTGGCCTGCAACTCCCACCTAAGCTGCATCACGTTCCTTCCAAGGGATCCTAAGCAAGACGCCCCTGTGGCTGGGCACCTGTAGTACATACATATATATACAAGAGAGAGAGAGAGAGAGAGAAAAACGGGTCAGAGCCCGATAGTGTAGATGATTTACAAATTTGTTTAGCATGTATTTAAATTGATACAGGACAATGAAACAACATATTAGTACGACACTCTCTTGAGAAATTCTCACCTCTCTTCTAATGTGCACACCTATCGCACTAACCTTCCTAATGGTTTATCTCATCAAATATCACGCTATCTTTCCCCAATGATTTAACTTATCTTAGGTTATTCGCAGGATTCAAAATTTAACGATTCAATTGTTTGAAAAGAATATTTCAATTAGTGACCAAAGTTCTCATTCTAACTTTATTAATCAATAAAGTTTTCCAGTGTCATATTATACTTTCTCAAAACAAGTATTTACAATTTGAGTCATCAACCATGCCCTACATATCAAATCACAGTAGGCAGTTCCAGATTTCAGAATTTCATATATATATTAACTACTCGTAAAATATATATATCATAAAAGCACCCCAAATAAAAACTATGGTGCGGGCATACTCTACTATCCAAACCCCATATCACTCATGTTAAGGGGAATACAAATTCGAAATCACTCTCGAATTGTATTAACACATACACAATAATATTGAGGCAAAGCATAGATTCCAAGTCTCTAAGAGGATGGCACATACCCGTGTCTCTTAGGACCGTCTGAACTATCAAATCGATAGCCTGTACCAAGGATATCTATCTCCTAGGGTACGAATCAATATCCCCCATAAGGCACACGGGATAAGACCGTCCCAGCGCGGTAACCTCAAGATAGCAAGTAGCGTGGGTATGATTTTCACACATAGATAGTATATGCATACACAATCATATAACTATACTAATATTACCATATCAATATTAGGTATATCTCAAATCCCATAGTTACGACATTTATCCTTATTTCCACATTATTAGAATCGCGTATAAGGGTTCGTCTCTAACCTTAATTCGAAGGATTCTTCCAACTTATTACGTAACTCTCATGGACTCTATCCTCCCAAGTATAAAATTCAGTAGGTGTCCTTTTTATGTTCCAACGTAACTCTCTTATGCATTTCCCCCTTTAATACATAAATTCATCGACCCTTAAGTAATTATCCCCAAAAATACAATTCTCATCTCATATTAAAAGTCCCAAAATTATTCATATGTCCTACTGATCTTCCCTATCTCCCAAAACACTTTATTAAGGATGTCCAAGAATTATTTCACATTAAATTGAATTTAGCTAACTTAAAAAGGGAAATAGGGTCTTCCAGGAGGGGTCGATCGATCGAGTTCTGGGGCTCGATCGATTGAACCTTCGATCGATCGAAGCTCTGGGCTCGATCGATCAAGCAGGTATTGCGATTTCTGCAGTTTTGCAGTTACGGGTTCTAACACATATCTTCATCCAAATTCAAGTTTTACATTCCCAAACGTCCAAAGATTCATACTACTAACATTATATCATCATACTAGGTATTTCCAACGTAAAGCATGTGGATTTCTATCACTAAACATGGATTAATAGCCCAAAAATTTATATAATTATCAAGAACCCTAGGAATCTCTTAAACATGGTTCAAATATGATTTTTTCCCAGAATTTTCTTATTATAAACATCATAATTTCGTGGTTAAGTCCTTTACATGACAAGGGTTTCCAGAACTTTTCATTTAAACCATAAATACATGGATTTTCATATCTCAAATTGGGTTTTTCTTCCATACAATTCATCCTAATCATCCCTAAACTAATATGAAAGATGCATCAACGAAATAAGAAAGATAAACACTTGACTGGGATTTTTGGTGTTCTGATTTACAGATGATTTTGGTATGGTTGCGTTCCCCTTCGCGCGATCTACGCGTTGGTAGTGGTGGCGGTGCAAACGGATGGATTTTGGGCCTTGGATTGCCTTGAGAGCTCTCTCCTTTCCTCTCCTATGGCCGTCACTTGTCTTTGGTTGTTCTAACCCTAGAAGTCAATATTAGACATCTGATATAACCCTTAGAATTTCGTGGGTTTAATTACCCATAATTGCAAAATGTCCAAAACGCCCTCCCGGGGTACCAATTAGGCCTAAAAACGCCCCGAGACCCAAACTAAACCCCCGGGTACACTTTTTTGACTATCTAGACCCTTCCGGACGCGTTGGTGCACTCAAAATGACCATACGAACAACTTATAAAATATTCACTTTTATTTATCAATATTTAGTCCCGACGCGACACGGGCGCGTCCCGACTCAAATTTCCAAAATTGTCAATTTATTCACTCGTGACATTCAATATAACCAATATTATATATTACTTTGCTCATTAGTAATATTCAACAAATTTTCCCATAATTACTAACTCTCATCACGTTAATAATTATAACATAATTAATTTCTGGATTTTTATTAAATAATTAATTCACATTAAATTTAATAAATCCCCAAATTAATATAGCATAAAAATACGGGGTATTACACCCAATTGCCCCTGAAGACCAAGAGAAAACTACCTTAACCTATCCCTTTGTCACTTTTGCCTACTCTCGCATGCCTTTTGGCCTTTGCAATGCACCTGTGACTTTTCAATGGTGTATGATTAGCATTTTTAGCGACATGGTTGAACGTTTTATAGAAATCTTTATGGATGATTTTTCTGTGTTTTGTTCTTCCTTTGAGCAATGCCTTTCTCACCTCACTATGGTCCTCAAATGTTTTCAAAAAAAGAAATTGGTCCTCAATTGGGAAAAATGTCATTTCATGGTCAAAAAGGGGATTATTTTAGGTCACGTAGTCTCTCGCGACGGTATTGAAGTAGATAAAGCTAAAGTTGACATCATTTCCTCACTTCCCATTCCTAAGTCTGTTAAGGACATTCTCTCCTTCTTAGGACATGCGGGCTTCTACCGTCGTTTCATCAAGGACTTTTCTAAAATTGCTCGACCTTTAACAACCCTTCTATCCAAAGATGTTCCCTTTGTCGTTAATGATGCATGTGTTGCTTCTTTTGAGCGCCTTAGAGCCGAGCTCACTTCTTCTCCTATCATTCAGCCTCCTAATTGGTCTTTACCATTTGAGCTCATGTGTGACACATCTGATTTTTCTCTAGGTGATGTACTTGGTCAGCGAGTTGACAAGCGCCAGCACGTCATTTATTATGCTAGCAGAACCCTCCGTGACGCTCAACTTCATTATACGACTACCGAAAAGGAGTTTCTAGCTGTCATATTCGCACTCGATAAGCTTCGATCTTATTTCATCGGTTCCCCTATCATTGTTTACACTGACTACGTTGCCCTGAGGCACCTTTTTCAGAAGAAGGATTCTAAGCCACGTTTGATACTGTGGATTCTCTTGCTTTAAGAGTTTGACCTCGAAATTTGTAATAAGAAAGGGTGCCAAAATTTAGTTGCTGATCAGCGCTCTCGCCTCACTGTTACGTCTACATCTGATCCAGTCCCTATTTCTGAAACTTTTCCTGATGAGCAACTTTTTGCTATCTCCACTGCTCCTTGGTATGATGATATTGTTAATTTCCTTGTTACCGACCAATTGCCCAATCATTGGTCGAAACAAGAGAGTTTTAAGTTCATTGACCAATTGACCAATTGCCCTTCCTTTTTAAGTATTGCTCTGATCAAGTCATTCGCCGCTGTGTTCCTGACCATGAATAGTCAAGTATACTCTCCTTTTATCAAGATGGTGCCTGTGGTGGCCACTTTAGCTCTAAGAAAACCGCCACCAAAATTTTGCAAAGTGGTTTCTACTGGCCCACTCTCTTTCGAGATGCCCACAGCTACTGCTAGGCTTGTTCCAACTGCCAACAATCTGGGCGTATCTCTCGTCGTCACATGATGCCCCTCACACCCATTCTCGTTGTCGAAATCTTCGATGTATGGGGCATTGATTTCATGGGTCCTTTTCCCTCATCTCATGGCTTCCAATATATACAAGTTGCAGTTGATTATGTTTCCAAGTGGATTGAATCCATAGCTTGCCGCACCAATGACCATCGCATTGTGGTCCAGTTTCTTAAGAAATATGTCTTCACACGTTTTGGAACTCCCAAAGCTATCATTAGTGATGGGGGTAAACATTTTTGTAATCGCGTCTTTGAACATCTAGTGAAAAAGTATGGTGTACCCACAAATTTGGTCTCTCTTACCACCCTCAGACTTGTGGTTTCCAACCGAGAAATCAAACAATTCTTAGAAAAAACAGTTAATCCTAATAGGAAAGACTGGTCCTTACGCTTGAATGATGCTTTGTGGGCATACCGTACTTCTTTTAAGACTCCGATTGGCATGTCTCCTTATCGCTTGGTCTTTGGTAAACCATGCCACTTACCTGTCGAGCTAGAACATCATGCTTATTGGGCTGTCAAAGCCCTTAATTTTGATATCAACGAGGCTGGCATTCATCGAAAACTCCAACTTAATGAATTAGAGGAGATACGAAATGATGCCTATGATTTCTCCAAGAAGTACAAGGACAAAATGAAGTGGATTCATGACCAAATCATCCTCCGCAAAGAATTCCACCATGGTAAGAAAGTGTTGTTATATAACTCCCGTCTTCATCTCTTTCCCGGGAAGTTAAAAACCCGTTGGTCTGGAACCTTTGTTGTTGACTCTGTTACTCCCTATGGTGCCAGCCTATTTCAGGTCAATGATTAACGATTGAAGCCTTTCTTAGAGCTAGGTCCCTCTCCCATTGAAGAAATTGACCTTGCTGATCCCATTTAGGAAGACTGACAGTTCAGCCTTATTTGGGGGTGACTTATCACCCCAGTTTTTTTTGCCACCCAGTACTTTTCATAGTTCCTATCCTTAGGGTGAGATTAGGTCGGTCTGGCTGAAGATGTTAAACTTAGCGCTACCGGGAGGTAGCCCGTTTTTCCCTATTTTTGAATATGAGCCTTATTCTGTTTGGGGGTGGTGTTTCACACCACCCAATGTTTTCACATGCTTTATAGACTTGTACATCTTTTTGTATCACATCTGTTCTTCAGGTTTCTTCTATCCTCCAGAATGCGGTACATTTCACTAGTGGTTCATTATGGTAATATCTTTCCTCCCTTGTGCTTTTCATTTTTATATATGGTTTTAAACATCGAGGACGATGTTCTCTTTTGTTTGGGGGTGGGAAATTTATCAAAATCGTACCTCTTTTGAAAATTTTCAGAAACAAGTGATTTTAAACTTTTTGTGCAGTTAAAAAAATAAAATTTTATGACATGATTTGTTTATCATCCCTCTTTTAGAAATCTCGGAATACCTGTGTTTGATCCAGAACTTACGCTTTTAAACCTTAAATTAATTAATACCTCTGAAAAGCGTACTTGCACTATGAATTCCTAAACTCAAAAAATTTGCACTGTCACTTTTACAATCAAAAGTTCAAGAGTAACAATATTCTCAAGATAGCCTTAAAAGATCACTAGTGGCGACTTAAACCCGTGAGATTTGAGCTTTTTACCTTTTTGAGGGTTTTTACGTATCTCCAAGTCATAAGTTGACTCAACTTTCTTTGGGTACCATATTTAGTCGTTGCATGATCTCATTATTTTTTTTCAAAATTGGCTTAATCACGGAGAATGACATTACTTTCGAGTTGTACGAAACATGTGTCTTGTAGTTTGTCCCGAGTACTAAACCGATTTTTACATACATTACCATGTTCCCTATCACATTATCATTCACCCATTATCATTTTCCATATTACCCTTATCCATATGTCCCAAATACCATCCATCATTGCCATCGTTTTTGAGAAAAAGAGTGTTTGAAAATTTCCATGTAAATTGTCTTCATTTGTGGTATGAAAAGAAGAATGTATCACAAAAAAAAGAAGCAAAAAAAAAGTAAATAGAAAAGTAGAAAAAGAAAAGCATGCGATCATAAATTCAAATAATGAAGTCAATGATCAGTCAAAGTGTGTTTCACTCTTCTCAAACACTTCCATCATTCATCATTTCATTATCCCGTCATACCATTCATAAACCACATTTTCACTCTTGGCAATGTGTTCGGGCAAACGAAAATATTATATGGTGAAGAATTTGACATTCTCGACATAGTGGTTAGCATTCGTTCATGAGATCAAATTTCTTTCATGTATCCGTCCTTTCTTTAAAAGTGTGTGAGACGTTTGAACTTATTTACATTTACTCACATCCTCACACACTAGAGAGATACACTTACCCAATTCTCAGAGAGTTCTATTTAGAAAGAGATATCCAGTTAGAATTGAAGTCAAAACATCGATTCTATAAAGGCAATCTAGGAATTACTCTAATAATACTTAAGATAGTTTCACACTACACACACTGAGTTTTAGGAAGGATTATGCTTTTGGTATTAAGTAATTTCATATCTTATTTTGAGAGTGAATACGGTGTTCCTTGATGTCCTTTTAAAGTTGGGTTGTATAGCGTTTCATCATCTACTCGGATACTGCATCACAATAAACTTTCGCATTATATGGGTACATTCACTACAAACCCTCACGAGACACCACTCGTCCTGTAGGGCAACCTACAAGTTTAACGGCTTGTTACACATGCTAAGTGCAATCGTCAGTGCCTGCGAAAGTGGCACACTTTTGGTCACTTATCTCTATTTCTTTCTAATTTTCGCTCGAGGACTAGCAATGTTCTGTTTGGGGGTGGTGTGATAAGCACCCAAAAGTTTATATTTTATGCCCCGAATAGATGCATTATAGTCGCTCGTTTTTAATAAAACTGACCTTATGTTCGTATTTATTTATTTATTAGGTCAGTTGCAGTTGCGGTACAAATAATGCTAAATCCAGTCAATTGCGACGCAAAAGCGGTCAAAAGCGTGCATCGAAGAAATCCAAAGAGACCATGAAGTGAGAAGTCCATTCTGATCTTGCCTTGATGGGATCTGATGCCCCGAAACAGTCCTGTAACCCAAACCTAAGCCTACACCGAGCTCAGACCATTCCCCGAGCCCGTGTGTGTTTAGTTTGTACCTTTATTATTTTTTTAGATTTTTATTTTGAGTCATTTTTATTTTTAGAATTTATTTTAGATTTATTTGGAAATTTCTAGGATTTATCTTCTATTTTTCTATTTCTTTATTTTGATTTTGATTTTTTTTAGTTTTTAATTTTTAATCTTTATTTTATTTTATTAGGATTAGTTTTTAGGATTTCATTGTTTTTTAGATTTTACATTTTTAGGATTTTAGTTTTTCGTTTAATAGATTTTTATTTTTATTTCTTTTTAATTTCATTTTTTTATTTGAGTTTTTATTTTATTTTATTTTTAGAATAGTATTTTATTTTTAGATTTTTAGTTTTGTTAGTTTTATTTATATATATATATATATATATATATATATATATATATTAGTGTCATTTTTTTAGGGGTACAAATTAAACACACACGCATTAAACACTAAAACACACACATTAAAGACTAAAACACACCCACACCCTCACCCCTACTTCCTATGCACCTCACCCACACACAACCCTTACCCAAACCCATCTTCAACATTCCAACTACCCAAGACTCTCTCTCCTCCCTCCATTATTAAACACACTCTCAACAGAAAAAAAGGAGACGCAAATAGAGAGAAAAAAGGCGTGTATATTATGTACAGTTTAGGGTCATAAAAAATTCCAAAAACAATAGTTTAGTTTTAGAATAAATTTTTAGGTTGTTTTTTAATTCTTTTTGGTGTAATCAAGTGCTGGATTAGTGAGAAGATTGAGATGCATTTCATGAACGCGATTCGACAAGGAGACTTGCGTATTGTATTCTATTTCTCTATTCAAATTTATGTCATCTTTTGATATTTTATTGAATGTTGTTTATTCTAACATGAGAATGTTTGGCTAAACACCCCGTTCAAGGGGTGGGATGCACTGCGAATGATGTTAATTTAATTAATTGGTTTTATTAATTTTATATTTCTAGGTAAATTAATTTTTAACTGTCACTGATTAATTTATGTAACGAGAGTTAGTAAATTAATTGAACGAATTAATGTTTGAATTTAGGAATCGAACTAGAGATAGATTATTTCAAAATTTGAATATTAATTCGGTGTTGAAATTTGAAGATTGCTATTGTTTTCGTTAAATTGATCCTAGTGGGCAATTTTCTGAAAATAGTGTAGTTCTAAATTTTCATCGTGTGAGATTTTTAAATTTATTTTCTGAAAAATATTTTATTAAATTTATAATTTTAACGAGAGTTAGATTATCGATTTAATATTATCTCGAAATATTTCATATTAATAAATTAAGACATTAAAATAATTGAAAATGCAGTGTAATCCCATCTCTTGACCTTACACATTATTTCACACTCGGTTGCACATTCTTTAGTCATTTTATAATTTTTAGCATTTGTTAGTTATTTTTTTCCTTGAAATTGTTTTGAAAATAAAAACAAAAAAAAAATTCATAAAAAAATTGAATTGCAAGTTTTCACATTAATTGTTTCACCTTGAAAATTGGATTGATACCCGTACTTACCGCAATACGAGTTATTTTTAGACAAGTTTTGTAGGTACTCAAGGGAATTTTGAGAGAGGCTTTTGCACTACAATGATATATACCCAAAAAGCTCCTTATCAATAATTATCTACATGTGAGTGTGTGGAAGTGAACCTAACCATGGATCAAACTACAAATGGTGTGTTATAAGTGTGAGTGAGCATGGATATATACAAGTATGATATGTGGAGGTGTGTGTTAGTGACACCTAAGCATGGATTTCTGAGTTGTGTGTGAAGCATGGGGATATAAGTGATCCTAGGAGCAAGTGGTGTGAAGTGTACATGGAGAATTTCTACAAGTGTGTGAGTGAGTAGTGATACAAGTACGAGGTATATATGCAAGAAATAATGGAGGAAAGAAAGGGTACATACATGTAGGTTCATATGCACACAAGAAAACAATACACCCATGTAGATAGAGACTAGCCCTCTTATGAAAAATTCCCCAGCGGAGTCACCACTGTTGCCATCCCGATCAATATCGCGCGATCGGGGAGGGGATTCCTAAACATCTCGCGCCCCCTTTTTGGGAGAGCTTCGATCGTCGTCGATGTGGGGTTAATGTAAAGAGATGGAGTCGCCAGCATATTTTGCACAAAATAGGCAAAAGAACATGTTTTTGCCTCGAGATAGTAGCATCAAAGACAAATTGATGCATACGAAACCCATAGTTCGAAGGTTCGGGGGCTAAGTTACGGAATGGGAAGGTGTTAGGCACCCATCCCGCCCTTTCGATCTCTCATGGGCTAGTGTTTTTATTTTCCTTTATTTCTCTCTGAAGTGTGTGCGCGTGTATATATAATGGATATCGTAATAGTTCAACTCATACCATGGGATTAGTAGAGTGAGGTCATCCATAATAATGTTCCCAAAATAATATATATAGAAAATATGATTTGTACATTATCGCGATATTGATCGTTATTATGAAACGACAATATGCGTTGAATGAAATGCTAATAAGGATAATATGTACATTAATTCAAAAATGTAATGAAATTAAGGAATTTAAGCAAATTGGAGGATTTAGAGAAGTTGATAAGTTAGAAAATTGAGAATATTAGAAAATTAGAAAAATGAAAAATCGGACTCGACTCCCGAGTTTTAATTCGAAATGCCTACGTATCTTATAAAGGCATTAAAGTCCATGTAGTTCAAATGGGGCATGGGGTTGGAGTTTATCCCATAGATCCGAATGGGATTTTATTATATATGTGTGTGTAGAAAAATATCTTTTAGTTTTGAAAAAGTGTGATGGATAATCCCGTTAAGAATTTATGGTCGTAACCTTCTTTTTTTTATATAGAAAATAAAGTATGTACAATATACTAATAAAAATGTAGATATTAATGTATATGAACTAAAGTAGGACCTAGATTATGAATCTAATGAAATTTATGCAAAAATAACTAATTTAAAAAGAGAAGGAATGAATTGGACCTTCTTTAAAACTTGACCTTTTATCTTGGATGAACTCCCTTGAATGTGAGATGAATGTTGGATGAGAGGGAATATGATTTACTAAATTGGGTATGCAAAGGATGGGAATGTAAACTTGAATGGAACTTCACATCGAGGAACTTTACTGATTTCGAGAGAATGATGTTTAGATCACTAATGCTGATGAATCTGAGGTCTTGGTATCCTTGGTAGTGAGGTCATGCTCTCCTTTGATAGGGTCAGGGGGTTGCCGATCGGCACAAGCCTTGTCCTTCCTATCGATAGGTAACCATAGACACATTGCCGATAGGCAGGGATCTGGACCTGCCAATTGGTAGTCTCGTGCAGATTTTCCTGGAAAAATAGTCGTAGAACGTAATTAATTGATCCAAATTGTGCATGGGGAATATCGCTAGAAAGGTAATTCAGAGACCCTTAAAATTTCTTTGGACCGTTACCAGGTCCGGGAGTTGACTTTGGGTCAAAATTTCTTTGTACGGGAGATTGTCAGACTGAAACAGATTATTCGTCCGTATGGTACGTTAGAATCGCGCATAGGGTGGATCGATAGAAAGGTTAGGAGATGTAGTTCGACATTCCAAAGATTTTTTCTTAGTTAGGGTAGTTGACCTTGGTCAATCGGGGCCCGAAAGCACCTGATGACCTCTCGAAGTAAAACAGAACGTTCATCCATACCGTAAGTCAGAATCGCACACGGGACAGACCGTTGGAAAGTGTATTCAGTTCCCTTCGGAGATTCATTCTATCTCGTTCGAGATAAAGAGTTGACTTAGGTATAAAAGGAACTGGAGAGTGCCCGATGGCCTTAGGATTGATTTTAACCATTTTATCACCATGTCATGATATTTATTTTAACCATTTCATGAACATCCTATGTTTTAACCAAATTTGGTATGTTGCATAAATTTGTAATTATTTTTGTACTTCTAGACATAAAAAATATCTCAATTATGGTTTATTCTACATTCATACCTTATTTTTGGCCGTGTTTCCACCAAATCCTAGTGTACGTGTGGAAGTGTCTGAATCATAAATTTTATTGGCAATTGGGATAATTAATTCTTAGAAAATGCGCATCTTTTTTCATCCTCTCCAAATAATATATTTGGATGCCTTGGGACTCTTAATATTTAATTTTGATTCTTTGAAATATTAATTACCCACAAATATAATTATGAGGCTATTTTGATTCGTGGAGCCACTAAAGGTGCCTTTTATCTCCCCACTTCCCCATGATTTCACTTTTGGGGAGGAATATTCTTAGAGACATGTCGATATTTACGTGACATTCTTTAACATTTAAAACGGGATCACTAATCTATTTATGCACAATTATTTGTTTCTTTTTCTTTTTTTCCTTTTACTTTTTCCCTCCAATCACATTCTCGACTCTCGAGGTCGTTTTCTCTTTTCTCAGACTCTTACCATCAATGGCGTCTAGCTCCACAACCTCTGATGTGTAATTCCAATTTGACAGAGTTGTCATTAGGACCTCGATTAACAACTCCATTATCATTGGGAGTATTTCATGAACCATTAAAATTTCTTATGGAGCCACTCGTTCCACCAATGGCCTTCCATTGTCAATCTCCATTCTGTATCCCATGTTTGGGGATCAAAAACTCCCCATAGAAGATTCTAGCTACCTCAACCCCCCTTCAAGTTTAGGATTTTTTTTAAAAGATTAGACAATACCGCTTGGACCAAATGGGAGAATTGGATGCTCATTGGTAATGAAATAGAAATGGAGTAGGCAAACATTTATTATGCCATTAAACTCAGTTTGAAGGATATCAAACATGACCCATTTGTTGTCTCAAGTGCTATCCACTATTGGAACTCAACATTTAACTATTTTGAGTTTAATATTGGGATGACGGGTTCCACTATGTTGGATATTTGCCAAATGGACCGCTTTAAATCTATTGGGTAAGATGTGTGTCGTCGTATGCCATAAGTTGACATCCCAATAAAGCAAACAAGTGAGAACATCCACCTATCTTACACAACTTTTATGAACAAACATGTGAAAACACCATTGATGTGAGTGAAAATGAGTATTATTAATCTCTTTTGATCTAGTTTTCAAGACACATATTTTGTGTTAAGTCTCAGATATTTACGTTGGAATATTCTTTTGTAACTGTAATTCTTGTGAATGGTAGAGAATTTTCCCTTGCTCCTTAACTTTTGGGCTCTCTTTACACGAGTTTCTCTCAACTTATAGATTATCCTTTTAATGTCAATCAGAGTGGGACATTGTGGGTCCTTCATATATGTTTGCACTCCTATTTCTTAGAGATTATCCATGTAAATGGTAGCTCTAAGTTCGTCCATTAATATGCTTATTATGTCACTGAGCTTAGATACAAGATCTTTAAATCTCTTACTAACATATTTTTAGGTCTAAGTCTTGATAGAGTTAAGGTTCAATTGAAGCCTTTATTGGCATCTCCTCAAGACAAACTTTAGCTAGCCTTAATTTTGAGAAAAACTACCCCTGAAGAATAGGTAGACCCATGTTGGGGGACCCTCTTAATTTCTATAAATTTATAATATGGGACATCACCTCCCAGTCCCCCCAATTCCAAGTCCTTTGGAGATATTTACTTTCCTATTTAATTCTATAGACAAAATTGATTTCTACAAATACATCCCAATTCCGATGAGGAGTCTTGCCAACCCTCCTTTGTTTACTAGGCCTTACCAAGTATCCAAAATGGGTGTTCTGAAAGGGATTACCAACTATCATAAGGTTCGAATCACTTTGAGCATTGATGGAGCTAAATTTAATGCTGGCATGATTGAAAATTTTCCAGATTGTTAGTCAAACACATTAAATTTCATTTGAATTCATAACATATTTCGATATAACCTTAGAATCCCTTTATTTTGGTAAGGCTTTTGTCAATTCTTTTAATCATGTCTTTATATCTTGTGGCCTTTTCTTAGCCATTTTATGCCCTTATAAAAGGCCTAACTCTTATTTCTTATGTTTCTTCTGGCAAGAGAAAACTGATTCTTGAGAAATTGGAAGCTATAATGGATAAGTATATACGGGAGTAAGAAGTGGAAGACACGAATCATCGTCCTCTTGTTCGACCAACAAGGAGGACATCCTCTTTTGACATCCCAGCCAAAATTTCTACAGATATGCCAGATTGTGGAACATCCCATATTAGTGATACTTTGCATCCCAAATAGGAAAAGGATCAAAACACTGTTTAGGAAATCTATGCTTAGATTCCAATTAACAAGTACACCAATATTTTTTCCTTTCAAAGAAGCTTTTTATATTTTGGCATCATTATACCAATAAATCTAAATTTGGACTATTTTCTTTTACTAAAAATTCATCTAACACCTCAGTCGATGTGGAGAAACCTCAACCAAATTTGGATCTAAAAATAGTGATTCGGTAAATCTCTATTTAAATTTATATCTAGTTCAAGATCTAGCTTAGTGAACAGTGGAGTAACATATAAATGTTGGAATGTAAATGACAAGAAGGAGATGAGAGAATAGATAAGACAAATAGAAATAAGGTCATTCACCTAATATGCCTACTCCACTGTGCAAGGTTGGTGGTATATGTATTTACTAGAGGGCACTAATGGCCATGAATACAATCTCTCAATATTTTTCTATCCTATTTACAGCTAAATAGAGTTTACGCTAGGGATGCTAAATATCGATCCTTTTAAATGATTAAGAAGGTTTATATAGGCTTGGGAGAGCATAGTGCTCCCCCCAAGAATATAACATATATGCATGAGGTAAGTGACCCAATGAGAGATCAACACCTGTCGAGCACATGTATAATCCATGATGATGAAATATTACACCACATGGGCTGAAGATCTATTACAGCATTATGGTCGATGTAGACTGATGATGCCCAAGTCATGAGTGCCATATGAAAAGTCGATGTTGGCTCTGATGGTCTCGGTCGATCTGAGACTGAGAAAATAATAGATATTGAACGTGATTAATGTGCTGGGCCGAGTCTAGTCTAGTACAAAACCAGACTTATGTGTATCTATTACCCCTAGCCCTTAGTCTTCAATGTGACTAGATGGATGAGGGATACTTTCAGCAAATAAGGATGAGATCCCCTTGTGTCCTATCTTGCAATGAGGACGTGCACCAGTTTGGCTGAGTTTGAAGGGTTTATTCAGTGTCCCAAGAGCGTGCTAAGTGTGACATATGTCACGACTCACATAGGCTGGCATATTGAGCAAGTAGTGGCAAATGCAGACCTTCCTAGAGCTTTGTACCTCAATGATTACCTCATGGTGAAATGCAAGTAACCATTAGCACGTTTAAATACCAAAAAATAATTTTTTTCTCTTTCTTCTTCCCAAAACCATTCCCGCCACAAGTCCTTCATCGACCATTAACACTCCTTCTTTTTCTCCATTCAAACCAACATTTTTAGGCGAGTTTTAGGCTTCCTTATACTCCCATGTTCTTGGTCTCGCTCAAGTAACCCTTTATCTTCTATTTTCTTTCTGGTTCAACCTTTTTCTTTCGTATTTTTTCTTTTATAGTTTTTCGGCTATATTTTTAGTTTTTTGGTTACCTATTAGTTTAGTTGGTGGTTTTTTTTGAGTGTTTGAGGTGGCAGAGAGTGAGGTGGGTTAGTATTAGAGCTAGGGTTCATTTTCTGATACTGGTGAGGTTTGTCGGTGACAATCCGATCATGTTTTCCAACGAACAACTCCATTTGTGTTCTTGTTATTCTTACTGTAAAACATTAGATTTAGTCAATTCTAGTCAAACCGCCTAAATATTATTGAATGTAAAAACACTTGTACAAGACAGCAAGATTATTTCCACACTTCAGAGATAGAATTATTTGGGAGAACCATTAGTTTGAGGCTGAGGCAAAACATAAAGTCGAGGACGAGCCTACATTTCTAATAAATCCAAGCCCACTTGTCATAGTTTGTCCACATTTGCTCCTTACTTATCCTTGGTATTTGTCTGAATCCAACTTCATTCAAATCAGTAGTGATAGTATGTCTGACACCTTGTATCAGGGATCTTAGTCTCTATTTGCCTTTGAGGGCTACAAAACTTCTACCTCTACTCATATTGAAAGAGAAGATTCCTTTAATGAGGATATGAGAGTCCTATCATCTCACTAGGAGGACTCTGAGGCTATCAAATCTTCTAATCACTACCCTTCTATTCATGAAATTTTGAACACAAAAAAGCTGAGGGTAGAGGTTGAATTTTCTCCATCTCTAATGGTTGTTCCTCTCTCGACTATCCATATGGCCGAGTTTGTTAGTAGGTGTCAGGGTGGAGTTTGGTCGAGTTTGTCAACCACGTGGTCATGGGTTCGTGAGGTTTCCAATTTTATTTTCAATACTTTGGATAGAGTCGTTCCAGGGCTTAGCAACGCCGTTCTAGCCGAGGTTATCCCCAGACACCTCTAAAGGGTGGACCGAGGGTCCCCCCGCTGCCGTACAACGCCGGTTGTTGACCTCCCCCTGACCACCGTCTCATCCATGTGGGGGTCAGCCATGATGGGGTCGATGGTCTCCACCCTCTCTTCTGAAGCCAACATGACTTCTTGACCCTGATAGACTTTGCCTCAAGTTATTAACTAGGATGAGCCTTTTAAAGGCTGACCCTCCACTTAACCGGTCAAACGCCGAGCCTCTTTGTCAAGAATCTAAATCTCGTCATTCACCCTGATCTCAGCTCTACTAAATATTTCGTACAGTGTCGTTTGAGATCTCACACTGCTCCCAACAGTTTGCTGGAGTATCCTTAACTTCTATATCATCATACCTATCCTCTGGGCATGGATTTCCTTGCCTCCCCAGGCATAAACAACTAGGGTCATCAACATCCCTTCGTCGTTGAGGAGGAGGTAGGTCTTTTCGTGGTTCCTGGGGTGGTCCTTTTGCCTCATGTTGTCCCTGATTAGCTGTTAGAGTAATCATCTTCGATGAGGCCTCGGTGGTCTCATCATCATGTATTGATCGTTTATCATTCCTTCCCTCCCCAGGCGTAAACACATAGGGTCCACCCTCGTCCATTGATTATTGAGTAGCAGCTAAGGATTTCAAGGCTGCCTCCACCTCATCTATCTCACTCTGGGGTGGCGCTTTGCTGGAATTGGTCCCTTCAGCACCAGATGGTGGAGGTGGTAACTCTGGTACCATATAAAAAGACTAGAGAGCTTGTAATGAAAATAATAGAGAGCTTGAGACCTTAAAGGACCTTCTTTCAATGGTGAAACAGCTCCACACAAGGGGGAAGGCCGGTTCACCACCAGATTCTCCGGTGAGGTCAAGAAATAAAGGAGGAAGAGATGAATCCTCTCGTTCCTAAAGAAGGCGCCAAAATGATGCTGATTTGAATAGCACCACCAGTATAAGGTGTTGATCAGCTAAAATTAGTAGCTACAATGGCAGCACAAGAGTAATAAACTAGTAGAAGGAGATGAGGAAAAGAGGAGGAACACTTATATTTAAGTGGTTCAGCCAATTTGGCTTACATCCATTGTGAGTGTGTGAGTGACTTTCACTATAACAAGGGAAATGTTGGCCTGTGATACCATCTCTGACTTTCTCTCTCTGCTGTATAATTTACCAAAGCTTTCGCTAGGGTAAAAATTATGGATCCCTACATAAGGTAGGAGAAGACAAGTATATATAGTGCCTGGGGGGTGTAGTGTACCCCCAAGCATGCCATGAGCATGTGTGTGGTGATCAAACCAATCTGATGCGGACACCTGGTTGTTCCATTAGTAGGTAATGATGAGCGAATATTCCCTCACATGAGGGGAATGAGTTGGTTATAATGGTTTAGTCCACGTGTTCCAAATCTCCCATACGCTTACGTATGCTTGGACCTGTGATGTCATCTGTTGTAACCTCGGCCCAGCCGAGTACGATGTTGGTAAGTTTGAGGGTGTCTTGATCTTCCAATCATAAGTATGACCTCAGCCTGATTGACCAGCCTAGGTTAGGTATTAAGCATAGCTATAGTCTCTACCGAAGTAGAATACGATGGTGGCAGTCACTTGAGCCCATAAGATGCTGCTGACCTCGGATGATGATCAATCGAGGTTGGTCATTGTGGTGTCAACCCTCAGAAATATGACCTCTCCGATGGCCATTGTGAGCCGAGGTTATTGACGTGGAGTGTGAGGGTACATATCGGGAATATTATGGAGTTTTAACCGTTGATGTTAAGGAGGACTCTTCGAATTCAGACGACGATCCACTTAACACTAGTTATTTCCAAACCTTCCTTAGTATTGTTAGGGAAACAAACCTTCTGTTTTGGAGACATCTGTATGGTGTCAAGTCCACAATTCATATGAGAGTACTAACTAGGGACGAGAGGGCCTACGATAGCCGAGAGGGTGAGATAACTATCTATGAACAAATGTACAAGGTCGAATTTAAACATCCCATTCACCCTAATATTTGGAATATTTTTTTCATCATGAGGATATCTCAAATGAAAATGTCCCCAAATGCCTGGAGGATCCTTATCGGATTCATCTAGTTCTGGCATCTAATGAACAAGACTGACCTCCATGTCTTGCTCTTCTGGGCGTGTTATAACATTTTGTGCACTTACGCATATAACCTGAATACTATCATGTCATATCCAGAAACACCAACAAAAAGGTATAATCATGAATCAAACTTCTAATCATCGTTGGAAGCCCCAATATTTCTTGGGTTGGGAGATTGGGAATTTTATGCTGATGTCTCTAGCAATGCTTCAGCGCCGAGAGTGCCCTAAAGATGGGAAAAAGCTTTGATTTTAGCCAGACATAATCCTAGCCTAAGCATATAGGACATAACTTGTATTGACCACTGTAAGGACGCAAATTTCCAACTGAGTCCTTTGTAGTTTCGGCTCAATTTCGAACAAAAACGTTTGAGTCGTAGGATAGAGTATATTGATCATCTTTCAAGCCTATGACGTGTTTGTTGAAGACGTAGCGGCCAAGTGTATAAAGCTTCATCAAACTGCAGAGTTTAAGTGCCTCATTTCTACGTCATCAATAGTGGTTCCATGCTCCCAAGGTATGAATGCATTACATATATATATATATATATATATATATATATATATATATATATATATATATATATATATATATATATAGGAGCTTGGAACATGTTTATATTGGGTGTTAGGTTTTTAAAACTGTGTTTTGTTTTCAGAATGTTTTCAATTGAAACTTATATATAAAGTATATAAAAGTTTCTGGGCTTAAAAAGAATTTTTTTGAACATTCTGTAAGTTCGTTCGAAGTGTCGTTCGAACGAGATTGCGAACGACTTCCCATTATGGCATACTGGAACTTCGTTCGAAATGTCGTTCGAACGAGATGGTCGTTCTAACAAGATTTCTAACGAGTTCATACTGGAACTTTGTTAAAAGACTCGTTCGAACGAGAAAGTCGTTCGAACGAAATGTCGTTCGAACGAGATTTGGCGGGAACAGTTTTTTGGCAGTTTTAAGCAGTTTTCTCCCACTCCCCCACTTGTTTCTTAACTTATTTTTCTCAGACTGTATTATGTGCGGGAAACCATTTTTCTAATTCAACTTTTTCATATTCTACCAACCTTTAGAGAATGTTTTTCATATATATCTTTCTTGGAGTTTTGGCACCGGTTTTCTCTACACCTTTAAAGAAGAGAATTTTGGGTTTGGTTCTAAATCCCACAAAGAAGAAGAGTTTTTTCGTGATTTAACCACTTGGAGAAAGGCTCCTAGTTCGGGTGACGGTGACCACATAAAGTCCGATCAGTGGATTTCGAGACCGCGGTGGAGCTCTGGGGTTATTTGCTAAGTGGAGGTGTTTGCAAAAAGGAGTGTCGAGGCTTGAGAGGGATCGAGTCGTGTGATGTAAGTCTTTTGTCTTGTAATTGTAAATTCCATACTTAGTGGATTTGAGGCTAGGACCGTCCGAGGTTGTTTCCCGTTGTGGATTTTTCCTCGTACATCGCGGCGTAGTGTGATTGATTTATTTTATCTTGTACAATGACTTAGAACTCATTCTTAGGATAATTCAAGATAAAATTGGTTTTAATTTTCACACTTAATTTAATTTGGTGCATAATTAAATATTGGGTAAAGTTTATTTAATTCTACTCTATTGATTAAAACTGGTTTGGCCTAATTTGATAATATTGATAAATATGACTTAGGCAAATTCTAGTCTAATTATTAATGGCCTTGAAGTGAAATTAAATGAGTGCGTGTTTTAATTAATTTCACTCGGTTTAATTTTAATTTGTTAAGAAATTAATTTTTTTTTTCTTTCGTTGAACCATCTCATCGCTTCCGCATCTCAACAAGGAAATTGATTTTAAAGTATAAAGAATTAGTTTATTTTAAAATTGGGGACCCTTCGGGCGACTTCAAATTGGTATCAGAGCCGAAGTGATAAATTATTTCGTTAAGATCCTTTAAATATTTTTGGCTAAAATGGAATTTTCCCCATTTTCTAAATTTTCTATTTTCGATGGTTCTAACTACGCGTATTGGAAAGCGCGAATGAAATCGGCACTAAAATCTATCGACGAGAGAGTTTGGATGTTTGTTGTTAATGGGTGGTCCCCACCAACTCACTTAGTTGAAAATGAACGTGTTCCCAAACCGGCCGGTAGATGGACTGAGAATGAGTTTAAACTTTCTAATATTAATTCCCGTGGTTTGAATGTCTTGTTTTGCACTGTCACACCGGATGAATTCTGACTTATTATGACGTGTGAAACCGCTAAAAAAGCTTGGGATATTTTACAACTAACTCATGAAGGAACTAGTGTCGTTAAATCTTCGAAACTCCAAAACCTCACCACTTAATTTGAAACTATCAAAATGAAAGATAATGAAACTTTTGATGAATTTTATGCTAGACTTTCCGATATTGTCAATTCATCTTTTAATTTGGGAGAGAAAATACCCGACAACCGAGTTGTAAAGAAAATATTAAGGTCCCTACCCGATAGATTTATTCCAAAAGTGATCGTTTTAAATTCTTTACCAACTTTAGCCTCTACGAAATTAGAAGAGCTTGTAGGTGATTTACAAACCTATGAACTAGACATGTTTCCCTCTAAAACTGAAAAGAAAATAGAAAAGGGCGTTGCTTTAAAAGCCCCGAAAGAGGACAAACAAGTAGTATAGAGCGAGAGTGATAGTGACTCGGAAGACATGGCTTTGTTTGCTCGAAAATTTAGAAAATTTCTTAAATTTAACAAAGATAAATTTAAAAATGATTTTAAGAAATTTGAAACTTATAAGCATGACAAAGTCAAGAAGATCCCTAAACCTATTAATGAACAACTAAATAGAGACGAGTCTAATAGGTGTTTTGGTTGTGAGGGTTATGTCCATAGGGATTCTGAGTGCCCCACTAAACTAAGGAAAGAGGGTAAACGACCCATTGCATATAATGCGACCCTTAGTGATAGTGATAAGGAAGAGGGACCCGATTCCCCCACTAAGCCTAATTTTGTGGCTTTTATGGCTAGTCATGTGAGTGAAAGTGAGAACTCGTCGATTGATGAAACGTTAACACGTGACACTTCCAAGGTCATAGTTTATGATTCTCTTAGTTTTTATGATAGTGAGAGTGGAGAAGAAAGAGAGAGTGAAAATGAAGAAGAGGTTAATGAGAGTGAACTTCAAAATGCTTTTGAAGAACTTTATAAAGAATCTATTAAATTAAAAAGAGTTAATTTGAAGTTAGAAGCTAGTTTAAAAGAGCGTGTCAAGGTCATTGATGATAGTTTGTTGGTAGAAGACCTTAGAACATGTGAGAGGACTCTTCGAGAGAAGCTTGAATATGTAGAAGGAGAGAGAGATAGCCTTAGGGGTTTAATGGAATCCTTGGAAAAAAAGCTTCTTGCTTTTGAAGAGCGAAATGTTTTATTAGAGTCAAACATTTTAGAATTGCAAAATAAATTAAAAGACTCTAGTAATGTCAAATTTGATTTGGAGTGTTGTTCGGAAAAATTAGATAAAATCTTAGGAACGGTCCAAATTAAAAATGACATGTGTGGTTTAGGCTTCAATATTTGTAATGAATCTACTCATAAAGCCAAGACCAACGTTTTAGGATAATATACTAGGAAAGCATTTAGAGATCACTCCTTAGGTAAATCTTTTCGACACGTTTTTACTTGAACACATTGTGGTCGAAAAGGTCATCTTAAGAAATTATGTTTTGATCTTAAACGAATTCCTAGAAAATCCCAACGTAAAGCAACCAAGGTATTTAAAATTCCTAGACCCCAAGATAGTCATTCTTCATTAATTTGGGTTAGGAAATCCGACTTGGTTGCCTTGCAAAATAGGGTTTTTGATTCTCATTTACTTTCACATGCTTCCTCCCTTGCTAAATCTAAAGGATGAATGTGTTAGTGTTTGAATACTTTAGCTTTTGTGCCTCATGCTATATTATCATGCTAAAAGTATGCTTATTTAATCATTTTCTAGTCATTTCTTTATCACATATCTCATGCTAGAAAAAATGATTTTTGTTTATCTCTTTTGTATTTTATTCCTTCATTTTATTTGCATTAAATGAAAAATACAAAAAGATTTTTGTTTATCATTTTTTTTATCTATAGGAATTTAAGCTTAATAAAAAATTGAAATGATTTTTGTTTATCTTTTGAGTATACATATTTTTTTGGTTAAAAATTTCAAAAACGAAAAATGATTTTATTTTGTGTGTATTTTAGTTTGACACACTTTATGTGGCATATACTTGTGTTTGAATCCTATCTTTTTCACTCCCATGTGGCTAGAACTTTTGGTTTAGATTGTCAATCCTTAAAATGTTCCTTACCATATTTTTATGGAGTAGTTGATTTTGTGTTGATTAAATGGATTCTATTTTTATATGCTTCTATTCACACATGTACGAGCTCTTTTGAAATTTAACTTCATATTTATATTTGAGCTTTGTGAGGTGTTCTCCTTCCAATCTTGTTGTCTACATATTTGTGACTTAGGAGGACTAGTGCATGTCAAAATCCATTACACGTGAGATTTGTGTGAAAAATGAAAACATGATAAATATAAATGTGCACGGGGAAGGGCTCCGAATGGACTTAGTGATCCTTTGCGATTGTAAGCCACCGTTTTGAATGGACCTAAAAGAAATATGTGGTTCAAAGGCCTAAAAATAGATAAATGGCTCTAAAAGAAAAATAATTGCCAAGGCCTATGTTTAAATTGATATATTCATTCAATGTAAAAAGAATATATATATGCTTCTTGAGGGAGATTGGATGGTATATCAACGGTTTGCACAATGTACGTTTATCCTAGTTGTACTTTCAATGTCATGACTCTATTGGTTTGTAGAATCATCAACATGCTAGGCTTGTATGCATTGTGTATGTTTGTTCATTGAGTTCAATCTATATTGTCACATGAGGTTATATTCAAATGTGATGAAGTTTGCAATCAATTGAGAACTCCGTGAACATGTTTTAAGTGATTGGGTCTAAGTTTAAGCATTACTAGTTCACACCCCAACACTTCCATTTTCATATGACACATTTTTGCCATACGAGTGTGAAAGACTCCTATTATATTTTGTATGCGTGATTTGTATGTTTATATCTAGATATGTGTACTTGAGTCTCTTTGGTATGTATTATGTATGCATATATTTGATATTTTTGTTTAGTCTTTGCCTTGATTTCTAATCCATACATGCTATAATTCATACTTGGTATCCATCTTATTGCAGTATCCATTGCTATCACATGCTTAACAATTTATATATCATATTGGTATCATTTTAGTGCATCCTAGTTGGTATCCGATATTATTTCTTGGATTAGTTGAATCTTTGTTGCCCAAGTGCTTTAACTTTCTATTTATCCCTTGCTTAGTTTATAGGGTGTATATGCTTTATTTGGGGGACGAAAGGGATATGTTTAATTTTGTACCTTTGTCTATTCCTGAACAAAAAGGGGGAGAATGATAGGGGGAGAAATGGTATCTAATCCTATTATTATCGTATCTTAGTTTGGGGGAGATTTATCTTAGGGGGAGACGTCTTTCTAAATAGGTCATTTGTTTGATAAAGGGGAGAATTAAGTTAGGGGGAGTAATTATTTAGTTGCATTTAATATTTTGATATTCCCTATGCGTTTGATAGTTTGCTTAAGTGTGCAAGAATACTTCAAAATGGCAACATTCAACATCGACAAAGATATTGATCCTTTGGGTTGTTTGAGTCAAGAATTGTATTTTTATTTTGGGTGGGACTTTTTATTAGTCTAGTATGGCTTGATGGCCCTTTAGGATTTTTGGTTGGTTTTTGTACCGGAATAGCAAAGGGGGAATTCGTAAGGACACAAATTTCCAATTGAGTCCTTTGTAGTTTCGGCTCAATTTCGGACAAAAACGTTTGAGTCGTAGGATAGAGTATATTGATCATCTTTCAAGCCTATGACGTGTTTGTTGAAGACGTAGCGGCCAAGTGTATAAAGCTTCATCAAACTGCAGAGTTGAAGTGCCTCATTTCTACATCATCAATAGTGGTTCCATGCTCCCAAGATATGAATGCATTACATATATATATATAGGAGCTTGGAACATGTTTATATTGGGTGTTAGGTTTTTAAAACTGTGTTTTGTTTTCAGAATGTTTTCAATTAAAACTTATATATAAAGTATATAAAAGTTTTTGGGCTAAAAAGGAATTTTTTTTAACATTCGGTAAGTTCGTTCGAAGTGTCGTTCGAACGAGATTGTCGTTCTAACCACAAGTCGTTCGAACAAGATTGCCAACAACTTCCCAATATGGCATACTGGAACTTCGTTCAAAATGTCGTTCGACAAGATGTTCGTTCTAACGAGATTTCTAATGAGCTTCTAACGAGTTCATACGGGAACTTCGTTAGAAGACTCGTTCGAACGAGAAAGTCGTTCGAACGAGATTTGGCGGGAACAGTTTTTTTGGCAGTTTTAAGCAGTTTTCTCCCACTCCCCCACTTATTTGTTAACTGATTTTTCTCAGACTTTATTATGTTCGAGAAACCATTTTTCTAATTCAACTTTTTCATATTCTACCAACCTCTAGAGAGTGTTTTCAGAGCAAAATTGTTTTGAAAAAGTTCATTGGTTTTGAGTGTTAATTTTCAAGGAGAAAATAATTTATCACTCTTGTTTACACCCATAGTTGTGTTTATCCAAGTTCATATATATATATATATATATATCTTGCTTGGAGTTTTGGCACCGATTTTCTCTACACCTTTAAAGAAGAGAAATTTGGGTTTGCTTCTAAATCCCACAAAGAAGAAGAGTTGTTTCGTGATTTACCCACTTGGAGAAAGGCTCCTAGTTCGGGCGACGGTGATCACATAAAGTGCGATCGGTGGATTCCGAGATCACGGTGAAGCTCTGGGGTTATTTTCTAAGTGCAGGTGTTTGCAAGAAGGAGCGTCGAGGCTTGAGAGGGATCGAGTCGTGTGATGTAAGTCTTTTGTCTTGTAATTGTAAATTCCATACTTAGTGGATTTGAGGCTAGGGCCGTCCGAGGTTGTTTCCCATTGTGGGTTTTTCCTCGTACAACGCGGCATAGTGTGATTGATTTATTTTATCTTGTTCAATGACTTAGAACTCATGCTTAGGATAATTCAAGATAAAATTGGTTTTAATTGTCACACTTAATTTAATTTGGCACATAATTAAATATTGGGTAAAGTTTATTTAATTCTAGTCTATTGATTAAAACTGGTTTGGCCTAATTTGATAATATTGATAAATATGACTTAGGAAAATTCTAGTCTAATTATTAATGGCCTTGAAGTGAAATTAAATTAGTTTGTGTTTTAATTAATTTCACTCGGTTTAATTTTAATTTGTTAAGAAATTAAAATTTGTTTTTTTTTGTTGAACCATCTCATCGCTTCCGCATCTCAACAAGGAAATTGATTTTATAGTATAAAGAATTAATTTATTTTAAAATCGGGGAGAGACTTCAACCACCTCCGATCCTGGGGGGATAATTGTGGCCTAGTAGAGTTTGAATAATTAATTACCCTAAAGTTTCTTAAAGAGACGGGTTAGGAGTTTGACTCCTTGACTGAGCTGTGTAAGTTATAAAATTTTCTCAAATTGTAGTGTCAGCCTTATATTACCACACTTTTACTAACTCAGGTCTCTTCATTTATAGGTCATCTACCTAACATCTCCGACCAACTTTGGGACATGAAAAATCCATCAATTGACAACTTGCTAACAAAAATGACCAAAGGGTCTACCCCTAAAGAAAATCACCATTGGCAGCCCTCGCCAGGCTCACCTGCATAAAAAAATGAAGGAATTTAGTGAAGGAATTTCATATATCCCTCCTTAATAGAAGAAGACAAGGAGATCTAGTTCTCTCACAGAAGCCACCGATTGGGCTATCCCAATACCCTCTTATTCGATTTTGATTGACAAGTTATCCCTTCTATCAATCTTTTCGGATTTAATCATTAGGGACTAAACGAGGGTGAGAACTTCAATCGTCTCCTGGATGCATGCATTAGATATAGAACATTTCTGGAGTCCATGGAGTCGGCTCGTCCGGGTAACTTCAGCCTCCACAGGGCCGACTAGGTAATTATCCTAAACTTTAATATTTCCGAAACTTTTGTAAGTGCTATCTCATCTCATACTGACTTTTTACTTACTTATCTTGTAGTCTCTCTTCTCCTTCCATCAGTTGGACCAATGGGTCTTGGATAATAATTATATTATCCAAAAGTCCTTTAAGGTAATCTTGGATGAGGAGGGTTTGAGGAAGACTTTGAAGGCATAAGAGATCAACAACCAGTCCAAGATTAAGGATCTTGTGAAGAAAAGGTATGATGAATTTACGACTTAGAAAAAAGGGCATAACTATGCGATGGCCGATCTAAAGCAGAAACATATGGCTGAGATGACTATTATGAAGAAGAAGGTTATGGAAGATATTAAGGCCATAAATGAGTTCGATGGTTACGACTTCCAGTACCTCAAAAGGGGATCCCGAACTTCTCTTCGATGGGTGACCATGAAGTTTCATGACATCTCATACTTGGCAAAAGGATTCCAGGCCTTTAATTTATCAGACCCGATAACAGTCACTCCACTGACTGAAATTGAGACTGAGGACCTTGCCAATGAAGAGATGACCGTAGAGATATCGGTGAAAGTAGAGGTCGAGGGAAAATAAGGTTCTAATATTAAAGGCGAGTCTCAGACCCAGCTCACTGTTGATAGTCTCATATCTGATCATGTCGATAAACTAACATAAAATATTTCAGCATTGGTTTTTCATTTTTTATTGCGCGGTCATCTGTGGACTTGTGCCCTCTCCATCTGTAAACATTATGTTTTTAGATTCTCGTCTCTTCAAACATTTGAACATGTATTATTCCCTTAGCAATGTTTATGTTTATAATTATTGAAGTTGACAATCATTTTTGTCTAATATGTAATATACATTATTTGATATGCAATTTATATCTTTTTGATCTTTTTTCCAAGCGCAGTGTCTGCACCTATATAACTTGTCACCTTTAATTAGTGTTTTAAGTATAATGATTGTGAGCACACTCATAATATGCTGATGTCCAATCAATTAAAATAATGAGTATTAATTTTGTTCCACTTCTTAATTAATGTCTCGTATATAGGATGTCCTTAATGACATTACATAGATGAGATTTGTCTCTTCATCCTTGATGATGCCAAGATTCAGCACCACCAAATAAGAGGTGGAGAGCTCAAACAGTAGCAATGATAGCAATAGAGTTACATATGTGTATAGAAGGGGATGAGGATAAGAGGAATGAAGGCATTTATGTATAGTGGTTCAGCTAATCAGGCTTACATCCACTGTAAGTGTGTGGTCCACTAAATATGGGCACTAATGGCCTTGCATACAATGCTTATAAGCTCACTCTCTCTACTGTGTGTACAATCAGAGTTCTAGCTAGGGTTTTTATTATCGATCCCTTTACAATGTTGAAGATGACAGGTATATCTAGGGCTTGGGTGGTGTAGTGTACCCCCAAGTATGCATTGAGCATGTGAATGATGATCTAGCCAATTCCTTATTGACACTTGGTTGTGCCACTTGTGATTAATGATGACATAATTTTCCTCATATAAGGGAATGATATTATCATAACGGTCTAGTCCACGTGCTATAGGAGTCCCATGTGCGATGTGCCATGCATCTCCAAAATCACGCGCCTTGGTGATGTCACCCTCGACTTATGATGTCAGGCCGAGGCTAAGGTTCGTGCTGGCACTGGGTCTTGACTGATGGATTTAGGCCTCGTACTGTCATCCCATCATAGGGGTCGTTCGGTCGTGCTGATAGTTAGCCTTATCCAGTCGCGTGGTCATCCCGCCTAGGTTCAGGGGTCGGCCTGTTATAGGGTCGTCTGGCCTAGGTTGAGGGGTCGGACAGTTATAGGTTCATTTAGTCTAGGTCGAGGGGTCGGCTTGTTATAGGGTCGTCCGGCCTATGATGAGGGTCATCCTATTATGGTTTCTTCTGGTCTCTGATAAAACCCCTGGTGTAGTAAAATAATGCCCTCGTCGAAGACGAGGCTACTCTTAGCCTGATCGAGGGTGTATTTTGGTATATCAATCACCCTCTAGCCCTTGGTCATCGATGCTGTTGAGATGGATGAGGGGTAATGTTGCCTTGGAATGCCACATGGGTGGTCAGGTTGATGAGTAACATTTGTCAAGTTGATTGACGTCTTATCAGGTGTTAATCATCATTTGTGTTTCCCAGATGTGGCGGCTGCACACTATGCTTGGAAGTTTGTGCCCTCATGATGCTTTTCCTCGTGGGTTGTGCACTTCTTTGATTAATGGAACCACTAATAACAAAGTATTTAAACTCTTTTTAAAAAAATATTTGTTTTCTTCTTCGTGCGCACGCTCTCTCTCTCTAACTTCTTAGCAACTCAAATGACATTTCTGCCATTTTCTGTATTTCCTCCTGTGTTCCAAGCCTTGCTCAGTCTCAATCTTCATCCTCAGGTAACTTCTCTGCCCTAAATACCCTTTTATCTTCCATTTTCTTTTGTTTCTTATTTTGGGTCTCTTGCACATTTTCTTGGTTGTTTTACACTTTTTCGGTGTGAGAACCCGCCCTCCTCTAGCGGTTGTATGGCTAGGTATTAGGCCTTAGACTTTCCCCAATTCCTCTTCCAATGTCTGACGGTGGTTCTGCCTTAACCTTTGGTGCTCTGAGGTTCTTCAGTGAACCTCTTGTTTCCTTCTCCGATGAACCTTGTTCTTGGGTGTTCATCCACAAAAAACCTTTCATTTCTCTAGGTTTGATCCAAAAGTCAACTTGGTCAATTATTTCATTTGTTTTTAGGTTATTTGAGAAAATTACTGCAAGTGTAGGGTCTCCCTCTTAATGCTCAAAAGACTTTATGATTTATCCGAGGAGTTTACAACTTTGAGAGAGAGGTGTTTTACAGAGATTAGGTGAATAGAGGAAGAGAATAAGCGTAGACGAGGGGCCGACCCTGTTTGGGTACGACCCATTTTCCCAATTACATTACCCAAAATTTCACCCTCTGAAACCTTTGGGTCTTCCTATCATCCAACCGAGTGTCAGACGCTATAGGAATAAATAAACGAAAGATCATCATCACCAACTGGTGACGAGACTTCTGGGAGATGAGAAGCATCAACACTTAGCCCAAATCGACAGGCTGAGGGGACATTTCATTCTGAGGTTATCCCCTCTTGATTTCCAAGTTGCATTTCCAGATGGCCCTCCAATAGAAGACGAGGCGAATGGGTCTGGGGTAGAGAGGGCTAAGGACGATAGTGAGGACTCTGATAATGATCAAGTTGATACCTCAGGGGCCTCAACTTACGTATCGTTTGTTAAGGATCGTGACCTCTTACTATGGAGTCACCTTTTTAGCATATAGCCCAATGTAAGTATAAGGGTCCCAAATGAAGATGAAAGGGTCTTCCAGGGGGAAGTGGCGGAGGTTGCTATTTATGAGAAGATGCTTAGGGTCGGCGTTAGATTCCCTCTTCACCCGACGATAGTTGACATACTTTCTGCCCTCGGGGTTACTCCTTCCCAACTTCCTTTAACTCTTGCAGGACCATTCTTGGCTACATCTCCCTATGGAAGAACACATTCAATGACGATCCCTCGACTTATTTGTTCTTAACCTTCTATAACATAACTTCCTCATCCAAGCAACCTGTATATTTTCATCTAGGGTCTAGGAAGTCCAAAAAAAACTTCTCCATGTAGCATAAACTTCCAATCATAATTGGAAGAAGAGGTTCTTCTTCATCTCTGACTGGGAATTTCCCGCCGGAGTCGAGCCTACGGAAGACAGTCGGAGGGTCCCAAGGAAATGGTTTAACCCATCCATGAAAGCAAGTTCAGACCCTGGGCTTATCTAGGATGAAAGGGATATAGTTAAATATCTGAGGGAACAAGGGAAAAAGGGTGGACTTGCCAAGTTTGAAGATTTAATGGCCCCTCGTTTCCTCAAAGAAGCTAGTCTGAGGGTCGTCCCATTGACAGAATTATGTGAGTTGCTTTTTTGTTTCATTTTTTTCCAAGTTTTTCCTCATTACTGTTACTTGTTTCTGATGTTGTCTCACTTTTTCAGGTCGTCCTCCCAACATATCTAATCAACTTTGGGAAATGACTATGCCCAGCTTGATGTCAGGCCTGAATAAGAAGAAGGGTAAGGAGCCCCAGCTGCCTCATAAAAAGACAAAGGCTATGGGGCCGACCTAAGTCGAGTCGATACTCGTAAACATAAGGAGCCAGAAGTGCCTCCTGGCTCTTGGCCTGACTCACGTATGAGGGCAAGGGTAGAGGTCCCTCAGATGCACACCGAGGAACCAGTTCTTCTTCATGCATGCGCGCCTAATGGTCATCTAATCTGACCTTCTTAAAGGCCGAGCCTTCCTCCCTAATCGACAATCTGAGAGTTGCTAAGGACTCCATGTTCTCAGCACCATCGGCTGTCGATTATGAATTCTTAGCCAAAATGCCCCCAGCCAAGGTTTATGACTATGGTATTCGTACTCTGGCTCAGGTATTTCGCTCATGCCTTCAATTTTGATTCACCAATATTTTAAAAACTGTTCCCTCTTCCCTTTAATATGACTTTTCTCTCTTCTTTTATAGTCTGTCTGTGCCTTCACCTCTGCCACCAAGTGTATGGTTGAGAACCAACGTGGAAGTTTCAAGAGGCCGAGAGAGCCATTCAACATGAGGTCAATTTAAAGACTCAGTTGGATACTATCAGGGCTAATCTGGAGAGTGTGAAGACCAAGCATGTGAGGGTTCTGGACGAGCTTATGACGTAGCATGAGGTCGACCTGAAATTAAAGGACGACCTCAAAAAAGAAAAAGACGATGTCTTGACCAACCAGGGGGTCCAATTCAAAAATGAACTTGCTAACGTTGTGCGAAGGGCTGAGGCTGATGCTGTGGAGGCTTACAAAATCTCCGACGAATTCCAAGGCTTCAGTCTTGAGTACTTGGAGAGGGGATTCAAGACGGCCTGTCGGTGGGTCATCTTGAAATTTAATGATATAGTGTCATCTATTCACCCCTCCCTTGAAGCGGTGGAGCTAGATGACCCTTCGATATCTGAGGCTCTATCCCATGTTGAGTCTCAAGTTCACATTAAAGGCCCTGGCACATATGAGGATCGGCCTCCTGTTGCGATCACCGAAGGGACTCTTCCTGTTGATGTTGATGCTCTGCATTCTGATGTTCCACATTAGGGTGGTCGTCTGAAACCTATACCCTATTCTTATAAAGCTTTTGTTTTTCGTTTTACTTTTGGACGTATACTATAACTTTTAATTTTTGTAATGGAAGTGTTCTCCTCTTCTATCTTCTATGTTGCCCCCTTTCATGGTTTGTGCTGATGTACCTCGGCTAGGGTGAGAGTGAGTGGAGGGTCGTCCCTACGATTCACCCTCATCATAGCCGAGGGTTGATATTCACTAAATTAATGGTGTTTTTCAATTTTAAAGTCTTACCTCGTCTTTCTTAAGAGTGAATGGAGGGTCATCCCTACCATTCACCCTCATCATAGCCAGGGGTTGATATTCACCAAATTAATGATGTTTTTCACTTTCAAGTCTTCCCTCGTCTTTCTTGAGAGTGAATGGAGGGTCGTCCCTACCATTCACCCTTATCATAGCTGAGGGTTGATATTCACCAAATTAATGATGTTTTTTACTTTCAAGTCTTCCCTCGTTTTTCTTGAGAGTGAATGGAGGGTCATCCCTACCATTCACCCTCATCACAGCCGAGGGTTGATATTCAGCAAATTAATGATGTTTTTCACTTTCAAGTCTTCCCTCATCTTTCTTGAGAGTGAATGGAGGGTCGTCCCTACAATTCACCCTCATCATATCCGTGGGTTGATCTTCACCAAATTAATGATGTTTTTCCCTTTCAAGTCTTCCTTCATCTTTCTTGAGAGTTAATGGAGGGTTGTCCCTGCCATTCACCCTCATCATAGTCGCGGGTTGATATTCACCAAATTAATGATGTTTTTTTAATTTTAAGTCTTCCCTCGTCTTTCTTGAGAGTGAATGGAGGGTCATTCCTACCATTCACCATCATCATAGCTGAAGGTTGATACCCACCAAATTAATGGTGTTTTTCAATTTCAATTCTTCCCTCGTCTTTCTTGAGAGTGAAGGGAGGGTCGTCCCTACCATTCATCCCCATCATAGCCAATGGTTGATAGTCACCCAATTAATGATGTTATTCACTTTCAAGTCTTCCCTCGTCTTTCTTGAGAGTGAATGAAGGGTCGTCCCTACCATTCACCCTCATCATAGCCGAGGGTTGATAGTAAAAAAATTAATGATTTTTTTCAATTTTAAATCCCCCCTCGTCTTTCTTGAGAGTGAATGGGGGATCGTCCCCACCATTCACCCTCATCATAGCCGAGGGTTGATAGTCACCAAATTAATGATGTTTTTGAATTTTAAGTCCTCCCTCGTCTTTATTGAGAGTGAATGGGGGGTCATCCCCACCATTCACCCTCATTATAGTCGAGGGTGGTTTAGCGAGAATTCCCCCAACGTTATATTAATTGACAAACATCAGTTAATGGGCTAATATAATATTATCATTAACATTCCCAAGTGTTCTATTGGAGCAACACGTTCATTAAAACAGTGGTCCGATAGGACATTACATTATTGATAGTATTTCTTCAAATGATCTGTATTCCAAGGGTTCGAAAAGGGTTCCCCTTAAAGGTTCTCTAGTCTATAGGTTCCAGGGACAAATTCATCAATGACCCTATATGGGCCATGCCAGTTTGGGTGGAGCCTGTTAGGTTTCTTCCATGTCTTTTTGAGGACTAGGTCCTCCACAGCGATTGTCCTTTGCCTTACCCTCTGATTATAAAACCTAGCAGTCCTCTGCTGATTGGCTGCTTGTCTTATCTCAGAATATTCTCTTCTCTCCTCAATTAAGTCTAGATCAAGTCTCCTTTCTTCCATATTTATCTGAGGGTCATACATTTGGACTCTGTGGGTAGCAAACCCAATTTCGATGGGGATGACTGTAATACCCTGTATTTTTATAGCTTTTAAATTATGGGATTTATTAAATTTAATTAAGATAAATTAATTTAATTGTAATCCGAAATGTTGTTTTAAATATTTACTAGCGTGACGAGAGTTAGTAATTATTGGAAATTTGTTATTTGTTGAATGTTACTGGATGAGTATAGTAATATATGAGATTTATTTTTATAAAATTATCATGTGTGAATAAAATGGCAATTATGGAAATTTAAGTCGGGACGCGCCCGCGTCGTGTCGGGATTAAATGTTGATTAATAAAATTAAATAAATTATAAGTTGCTCGTATGGTCATTTTGAGTGAGCCAAAGTGTCCGGAAGGGTCGAGATAGTCAGAAAAGTGTACCCGGGGGTTTAGTTTGGGTCTCGGGGCGTTTTTAGGCCTAATTAGTACCCCGAGAGGGCGTTTTGGACATTTCGTAATTAAGGGTAATTAAACCCACGAATTTTATAGGGTTATATCAGATGGGAAATGTTATCTTCTAGGGTTAACACAAACAAAAACGAATGACGGCCATTGGAGAGGAAGAGGAGAAGCTCTCCAAGGAGTTCTAGGCCAAGAACACCTCCGATTGCATCGCCGTCACCACCAACGCGTAGATCGCGCGACGGGGGAACACAACCACACCAAAATCGTCCGCAAATCAGAACTGAAATTTTCTAGGCAAGTATCTATCTTGCTTTTATCAAGTTCATGCATCCTTTTATATTAGTCTTAGGTTTATTAGATTGGTATTCTTGAAGAAAAACATAAATTGGAGACACAAATTTCATGTTATAATGTTAGAGATCATATTTCTGAAAACCCATTTCACATATAGAGGATGAGCCACGAAATTCAGTGATATTAGAGATAGAAAATCTGGAAAAAGAATGAAAGAGATTAAGTTAAGTAAAGATTAGGGTTCATAAGAATTATGTAGAGTTTGCCCCTTTTTAACCCATGATTCTTGAGGAAAATTCGCATGTGTTACGTAGGAAATTGTTTAAATGGGTATACAACACTTATAGTATAATTGATTGGGAGTTTGGGACTGTAACATGACGATTTGGAGGAGTTTGGGGTGAGAATCCCGTAACTGGGTTTGCTGCAGAATCTGCATAACTGCTTGATCGATCGATCGAGCCCAGAGCATCGATCGATCGAAGGTTCGATCGATCGACCTTCCTGGGAAAACTGCATTTTTGCTCGTGTTAGCTTAATCCAATTTTATGCGTAGTAAACCTTGGTTAGGGTTGCTAGAATATAATGGAACATAAAGAGGACCAGTAGGGTCAAGAGAAATCACATAAAGTGGAACTTTAATGTGAATGGAATTAAAGGGTAAACGGGGAGACTTTCAGACTTAAGAAATCATACGTGTGGTGATTAAATAATCGGAACATCTATTAAGTTGGATTAGAAGGCAAGAGAGGGCCTACTGAAATTGCACTTAGATAAAGGAAATACTTCGAGAGACGAGAAGTGAGTTAAAAACGACTTAATTACGAGAATAAAGAAGAATGAGGCCTTTATACGATATAATTGAGTAAAACGTGTAATAACGGATAATGATAATTTTGGGACGTGAGAGTACCTAATTTAATAATGTGGATGTGAATACATATTTATATATGAAGGTGTGATTGTGCATATATATTATTTCTGTGTAAAAATCGTACCCGCGCTACTTGCTATCCCTGAGGTTACCGCGCTGGGTCAGTCTTATCTCGATGTGACCTTTATGGGGGATATTGACTCGTACCCTAGAAGATAGACATCCTTGGTACAGGCTATCGAATCGATAGTTCAGACGGTCCTAAGAGGCGTGAGGGTATGTACTGACCTCTTAGAGACTTGGAATCTATGCTTCGCCTCAATGTTAATTGTGTTTGTGTTAATACAGTTCGAGAGTGATTCCGAACTAGTATTTCCCTTAGTTTGTGTGATACGGGGACTTGATAGCAGAGTATGCCAGCACCATAGATTTTATGTGGGGTGCCGTTAGTATATATATAATTTATGAGTGAATGGTATATATATACTTATATATGGAAGTCTAGCACCATAGATTTTATGTGGGGTGTTGTTGGTATATATATATATATATTATTCGAAAAACAAATATATATATATATATATATGCGTGTAACTATATGAGAACTTTCTACTGAGTAAAATAGTAGTTAAGTAAAGTATGAAATTAATCAACTTCACTGTAATTATTCGGAAACGTTATAACAATACGGAATTTTTCTAAATAACGTAAGAAATCTTGTAGAGTTAGATTTTCTAAATGTGAATATCATAACCTTAATTCCACGTGTTAAAACTTATGGAGAATAATTTAGAGAGAGAGATGGGGTTCATTAGTACGATAGATGTGCACACTAGATGAGAGGTGAGAATTCTCAAGAGAGTGTCGCATACTAATATGACTGTTGCATTAGCTGGTAGCATTTTAAATACTTGCTAAACTATTTTCAAACTGCTTTACATTCGGGCTCTGACCCGTTTGTTGTAACCTCTTCTCTCTTGTGTATATATATATATATATATATATATATATATATATATATATATATATATGTATGTATTACAGGTGCCCAGCCACATGGGCGTCTTACTTGGAATTCTTGGGATGGAACGCGTTGTAGCTTTTGTGGGAGTTGCAGGCCATTGATTAGACGACCTCATTATTGACTCTACTCCTAGTTCAGTTTTATCCAGCAGTGGCATGTGTCGCCCTCTTTCTATTATTTAGTTAATATTGTCAGAGATTGTAACTTTTTACTTTCAGTATCCTTATTTCGGGATTTATTACTGTCAGGATGTTTTCCTTTATTGTTGTAAATGTTGGGATTTATTATTGATGATTAAATTCTTGAATGTTCATTTCTATTCTCATTCTTAATGTGTGACTCTTTAGATGTTGATGGCTTAAGGTTTTATAACCGGATTTAATAAAATGAGAATAAGGTTTTAAATGGTTTTGACACTTAGCTTAATTATTTAGGGTGTTTAAATTGGAAAAGTATTTTTACGACAGTGATGCTAAGAATGAACCAACAGTTCACCTTGATTTTAATTTAATAAAGGAGTGATCGCCCGGTATTTAATTAGGAGGGGTGTCACAGGTGGTATCAGAGCATCAGGTTCTAGTGCCCTTAGGATCTGTACGACTTATTATGCTTTCAGCGTTGCTTTGTTTGATATAGAGCCCTATGTTTAGGATTGTCGATTTCTTTGTCGAGATTTCGTTCTCCTGCTATAATGTGTATACATTAGTGTATTCTAATTTCGTTCGGATGTGTGCGTATACCAAGCGATGACGGATGACAAAAGAGGACCGTTAAGCGTACATCAGGAGGCAGGGCTCAGTTGAGATTATGAAATATATCCGAGGATGATGACCGTAGTCGAGGTCACCTCCATTATGGCACGAGAAGCCACGATTAGAAAGGCGACTAAGGTGCAACAATGATTTTCAAATGCTGTTATAGTCAAATGAGGTGTGAGGGTAAACTTACCCAACATATTACAAAAACGTGTAGAGACTGTCAGTGGGAAATTTTAGAAACGCGAAAATTATGTGTGTTTACCAAAGGAGGTAAAGTATCTAAAGGTTTAGATATAGGACGGAGTGTGGCAAACTGAAAGTGAAAATTTAGAGAAAATTTTCTTGGCTTTCGGGACGAAGTTATAATGGTTGGAGTCAACCACCAATTTTAGAAATGGAATGCTATGCCTATTGAAGAACCTTAGGTACAATATTGACCATGTGTTCCTTCCTCAACTGTTCAGGATGAGAAGCAAACGTGGTCTGAACTCATCGCGGGAGGGCATGTCAGGGTCCATTCGTGAATATGAATCTTAATCATTAGCGAATTTTGTATCGGAAGATGTAGATACAAGTGGGGGAAACGACTCCGAGTGGGAGATCGACACGTAGTAATAGTTGATAACACTCAAAGAGGTAATTCTGATGGACGATCGATTTAGAGGTTGACAAAGTCATATTTTGTCAATATAGATGATGACACTTCTTTGTGGGGGAAGCTAAAAAAATCAAAAAAATTTAGTCGAGAATGAGACTGAATACAACGGTGGTGGTGTAGCACCACAAAGGGATGTGAATATACATCAGGGGACCCATTTAAATGATTCGGATTGTTGAATTCTTACCGAGAGATCATAAATCCAGTAAGGACTATTATAGTCAGTTACATGTTCTTTAGGGCCTAAAGGGATAAGGGTATAACTGAGACAGTCAACAGGAACAAAGTCTACTAATGTCCGAGAGAAGGAAAATCCGAACCTGGTTAGTTGGACAGGTGATAAGTGAATTATGTGTTGGGGTATTTTTTTGTGCGTAGTGAAATCTATCACGATAATATGTTCCAAAGTGAGTAAAAGGACAAGAATACGGTGCCTAATAAAAGACAACGATTAAAGTAATTTTTTTCATTTGAGTAGACGTGTTACGTCCAGAAACCACTTGCGCAGTCAAGACGATTGGCAAGGTGGAAGTATAAGTTGTATCCTCAGAGGATGAGGCATGTTTATGTGACACGAGCGAGTCACTATATTTTGTTCCTTGCTAATTTAGCATGTGAGACGAGCTTAATGCATATAATTATAAATGTTACCATTATGCGAATATTTTTCCCTAGTGTAGTGGGATTTTTCTTTGGTGCTATCCGCAGGGGATGAATGAGTACATTAATAGTGTTTTATACTTTATTGCGGTTACTCGTTGTAGTGATGCGATACACGAGTATGATATTATCTTTGTTAAAATGTTATAGAAATGGGTAGTATGATAGTGGGCATTTATTGCAAGGCTATCGGAGTAGTTACATTAGTGCAACACGTTTTGTTTTGGCGAGGCTTTACCTGTAAGAAGGTTGGATTCGCACTTATATTATCTATCCTAGAGATTTCGGAGGAGATAGTGGGCTCGAGATATTCGATGCCAAAGTATGTATAGACTTTTTCAGTATAATTCCGTATGTATTGGGATTTACCATTGAGCGAAAATATTTGACTCAGTATTATGTTTAGCACTCCGGACTTAGTGATAGGAAAAGCGCATTGTTATATTTATCCTTTAGAGATGTGGGAGTTAATATTTATACCCCTATTATTAGGGAAAGGAATTTCGAGAATTCCGATTGTATGTATTGGAGGTTTATGGAATGCTATTACCACCAACCTATACTGAACAATAGTGCAATTAGTGAAACGTTCTTTGTTAAGCATAATTACAGGAGAAATTGTAACTTTTCTGTCAAGGGACGGAATAAAGGGGTATATACTATGGACGGAGGACCTAACGGATTTCGATAATCGACAATGCTAGGTATTAGTGTATCGGGGGGTTCCTTATTTGGATTTCGCTTTGCGAGACATCCCACGCATGAAACTTAGCGTAAGGTTGGAAATAGGGAGACGTTTGGTCACTATTCCATGAGTTCGGTACCCTGGTCGAAATGGGATCAAGTAATTATGTATGTAAGTTGGAAGTTGAATTTTGTTTTAAGGTCATTGGAGCCGGATTTTTGTGGTAGGAAAGCATTGAAAGTTAACCCACGAGTTGAGGGGTGGAACGATGATAAGGGGAATTTAAGGATTTTGATTTCTAGGGTGATTGAGAGTACCCAAATGTCGTAACCGCGTTCAAATCACGAGGCGAATAAAGAGTTAGAGTGATTTTTAGCATGGATTATCTGGAAAAGAGTTACTGATTTATTTTGGTTGTTGTACCTATTTGGGAAAATTGTTATACTTATCTGAAGAGGGTTGAGAATTATTATTACTCTTTTATCGTCATGGAATTTTAATGCCCTGTTCCTTCTATTTCGTTGAATTTAGTTAGTCCTACAGATGAGTAGCACGTCGTTCGCTCTCCCAGGGAGGTCGAAGTGTTGCAAAAATGTGGGCATCTTGGTTAACAACAGTTAAAATAGTCCGAGTCGAAGGAACGTGGTAATAGACGTGTGAAATATATGTTTGTGGGACTAGTATAACGAAGTGGAAGTGATAGAGTGGATTAAACGTCACATGAGGGGCCATAATCCATACATAAGTGTGCAATTAGAATAGCACGCCCTAACTTGATTGGAAGGCTGTGGGAAGCCATTCAAGAATTGGTATTCCTTGAATAGATTAGAATTTAATTGTTATGAAGCACACCCGGAGCGGAGTTGTTATTAGTCAAGTGTGAGAGCGACTTGCACATACAAAGAGTAATGATGTTAGTATAGTATAAGAGATCCAAAAGTGCGCTTCGTGGAGAGAAGAGCACGGGTCGAAACTTTCGGCATACTCCAAGGAAGGAAGGCGAGTATTACGTGTTACTTAATGTGAGACATTTTAAGGGAATAATCAATGTTTAGCGAGACGTAGTGAGTAGTCTCTACATGCACTGCCCATAGGTAAGGTTTGGTTGAAAGAGGAGAATCAACCAAAGAATTTTGTGTTTATCGAAATTTCCTGAAATTGGAAGAGGTTGATAAAGTCGGTAAAGTTCTTGGATGGGTTGCCATCCTCAAAACAAGATCAAGGGTTTATCCCGAACATGTGAATTAAGTCGCCAAGAAGGAAGTGATTGATATTCCTTTGGGCTGGCTTACAATATTAACTAGTATGCCCCAGACTTCCTTTGAAAGGAAGGATCACGCCAGTGCATGGTCCGGCGTAGTATAAATTTCTGAATCAGGATGAGATTGGTGAATCCCACCTTTGATATGGGATTTCAGGAACCAGCGGAGATAAGATTTCGTTTCGAGTAGGATGTATCACCCTTAGCCAGGGAATAAGCGCATGGTGATTAAAGATTAGTGGAGCCACGTGAAGGAGATTTTGGAAACTTGGTACGACGATTTCAAGAATGCTCTGTAGAAGCACTCGTACCTGTTTGTCGCGTACGAGGTACTTATTAAGGTTTTGTTATGGAAGAACCTCGACTATTCTCCTTCCGTATGTATAGAGGAGAGTAGATAATCAAAATTTTTGGATCGGTCGAGAGAACATCCGATAAGTGGTAGAATTCCACGACTGTTTTAGGCGAGCAAGAGTGATCAAATGTTCGTATAATTTTCTCAGAATGGGAGTTTTGTATATGAATAAATCCGAGTATTTGTCATGTAGTGAGGTGCGGCCTCCTAATGATAGTGTGATAAGGAAATTATAACGTATAGGCGTGACCTATGCAAATGTTATCGGTTGAGAACACAATGTGAAGTGTCTCCAATGAGAATGTAAAACAAAGTTGCTGTGAGGAAAAAGCTATAATGATTGAGCGCCGTACTATGTAGATAGTTTGCGTACTGACAAGGATATCCAGAATTGTGCTACCTGGTAGGCCTTATTTTCTGAATTTCGGGATGAAATTCCGTTATTAGGGGGGAAGTACGTAATACCCCGTATTTTTATAGTTTTAAATTATAGGATTTATTAAATTCAATTGAGATAAATTAATTTAATTTTAATCCGAAATGTTGTTTTAAATATTTACTAGCGTGACGAGAGTTAGTAATTATTGGAAATTTGTTATTTGTTGAATGTTACTGGATGAGTATAGTAATATATGAGATTTATTTTTATAAAATTATCATGTGTGAATAAAATGGCAATTATGGAAATTTAAGTCGGGACGCGCCCGTGTCGTGTCGGGACTAAATGTTGATTAATAAAATTAAATAAATTATAAGTTGCTCGTATGGTCATTTTGAGTGCGCCAAAGTGTCCCGGAAGGGTCGAGATAGTCAGAAAAGTGTACCCGAGGGTTTAGTTTGAGTCTCGGGGCGTTTTTAGGCATAATTAGTACCCCGGGAGGGCGTTTTGGACATTTCGTAATTATGGGTAATTATACCAACGAGTTTTATAGGGTTATATCAGATGGGAAATGTTATCTTCTAGGGTTAGCACAAACAAAAATGAATGACGGCCATTGGAGAGGAAGAGGAGAAGCTCTCCAAGGAGTTCTAGGCCAAGAACACCTCCGATTGCACCGCCGTCACCACCAACGCGTAGATCGCGCGACGGGGAACACAACCACACCAAAATCGTCCGCAAATTAGAACTGAAATTTTCCAGGCAAGTATCTATCTTGATTTTATCAAGTTAATGCATACTTTTATATTAGTCTTAGGTTGATTAGATTAGTATTCTTGAAGAAAAACATAAATTGGAGACACAAATTTCATGTTATAATGTTAGAGATCATATTTCTGAAAACCCATTTCACATATAGAGGATGAGCCACGAAATTCCATGATATTAGAGATAGAAAATCGGGAAAAAGAATGAAAGAGATTAAGTTAAAGTAAAGATTAGGGTTCATAAGAATTATGTAGAATTTGCCCCTTTTTAACCCATGGTTCTTGAGGAAAATTCGCATGTGTTACGTAGGAAATTGTTTAAATGGGTATACAACACGTATAGTATAATTGATTGGGAGTTTGGGACTGTAACATGACGATTTGGAGGAGTTTGGGGTGAGAATCCCGTAACTTGGTTTGCTGCAGAATCTGCATAACTGCTTGATCGATCGATCGAGCCCAGAGCATCGATCGATCGAAGGTTCGATCGATCGACCCCTTTCATCGATCGATCGACCCTCCTGGGAAAACTGCATTTTTGCTCGTGTTAGCTTAATCCGATTTTATGCGTAGTAAACCTTGGTTAGGGTTGCTAGAATATAATGGAACATAAAGAGGACCAGTAGGGTCAAGAGAAATCCCATAAAGTGGAACTTTAATGTGAATGGAAATAAAGGGTAAACGGGGAGACTTTCAGACTTAAGAAATCATACGTGTGGTGATTAAATAATCGAAACATCTATTAAGTTGGATTAGAAGGCAAGAGAGGGCCTACTGAAATTGCACTTAGATAAAGGAAATACTTCGAGAGACGAGAAGTGAGTTAAAAATGACTTAATTACGAGAATAAAGAAGAATGAGGCCGTTATACGATATAATTGAGTAAAACGTGTAATAACAGATAATTATAATTTTGGGTCGTGAGAGTACCTAATTTAATAATGTGGATGTGAGTACATATTTATATAAGACAGTGTGATTGTGCATATATATTTTTTCTGTGTAAAAATCGTACCAGCGCTACTTGCTATCCCTGAGGTTACCGCATTGGGACATTCTTATCTCGATGTGACTTTTATGGGGGATATTGACTCGTACCCTAGAAGAGAGACATCCTTGGTACAAGCTATCGAATCGATAGTTCAGACGGTCCTAAGAGGCGTGAGGGTATGCACTGACCTCTTAGAGACTTGGAATCTATGCTTCGCCTCAATGTTGTTTGTGTTTGTGTTAATACCGTTCGAGAGTGATTCCGAACTAGTATTTTCCTTAGTTTGTGTGATACGGGGACTTGATAGCAGAGTATGCCAGCACCATAGATTTTATGTGGGGTGCCGTTAGTATATATATAATTTATGAGTGAATGGTATATATATACTTATATATGGAAGTCTAGCACCATAGATTTTATGTGGGGTGCTGTTGGTATATATATATATATATATATATATTATTCGAGAAACAAATATATATATATATATATATATATATATATATATGCGTGTAACTATATGAGAACTTTCTACTGAGTAAAATAGTAGTTAAGTAAATTATGAAATTCATCAACTTCACTGTAATTATTCGGAAACGTTATAACAATACGGAATTTTTCTAAATAACGTAAGAAATCTTGAAGAGTTAGATTTTCTAAATGTGAATATCATAACCTTAATTCCACGTGTTAAAACTTATGGAGAATAAGTTAGAGAGAGAGATGGGGTTCATTAGTACTATAGATGTGCACACTAGATGAGAGGTGAGAATTCTCAAGAGAGTGTCGCATACTAATATGACTGTTGCATTAACCTGTAGCATTTTAAATACCTGCTAAACTATTTTCAAACTGCTTTACATTCGGGCTCTGACCCGTTTGTTGTCACCTCTTCTCTCTTGTATATATATATATATGTATTACAGGTGCCCAGCCACAGGGGCGTCTTACTTGGAATTCTTGGGATGGAACGCGCTGTAGCTTTTGTGGGAGTTGCAGGCCATTGATTAGGCGACCTCATTATTGACTCTACTCCTAGTTCAGTTTTATCCAGCAGTGGCATGTGTCGCCCTCTTTCTATTATTTAGTCGGTATTGTCAGAGATTGTAAATTTTTACTTTCAGTATCCTTATTTCGGGATTTATTATTGTCAGAATGTTTTCCTTTAGTGTTGTAAATGTTGGGATTTATTATTGATGATTAAATTCTTGAATGTTCATTTCTATTCTCATTCTTAATGTGTGACTCTTTAGATGTTGATGGTTTAAGATTTTATAACCGAATTTAATAAAATGAGAATAAGGTTTTAAATGGTTTTAACACTTTGCTTAATTATTTAGGGTGTTTAAATTGGAAAAGTATTTTTACGACAGTGATGCTAAGAATGAACCAACGGTTCACCTTGATTTTAATTTAATAAAGGAGTGATCGCCCGGTATTTAATTAGGCGGGGTGTCACAATGACGGCTTCTGATCCCTACGCCAACTTGAACGGGGTTTCCCCGATAGGAGTCTTTGTCGTCGTCCTATCGGCCCACACTATAGCGTATACCTCCTCAACCCATTTTCCTTTTTCCTCCTCCAGTTTTTTCTTGATCCCGTATAGGATTATTCTATTTGTAACTTCAGTTTTCCCATTAGCCTGAGGTCGACCTGGAGTAGAGAAGAACTGTTTGACCCCCACTCTTTCACAGTATTTTTTGAGGGATACATTCTTGAATTGAGTCCCGTTATCTGAGATGAGGGTGTTGGGGAGACCATTTCTGCATATAATGTTTTTCGAGATGAAGTGGAAGGCCTTCTACTCGGTGATCGTGACCATCGGCTCCGCTTCCACACATTTTGAAAAATAGTGCTACGATCAAGTATCGATAGTTATTGACAGCCTTAGGCTAGGGTCCTACCAAATCGATTCCCCATACTGCGATGGCCATGGGGACGCGACGGAGGTAAGAAGCTTATGGGGCTGATGATCGATGGTGGCAAACCTCTGACACTTATCGCACTTCTTTATGTACGCGTTAGCATCCTTCCCCAAGGTCAACCACCACTATCCCGGGGTGACTATCCTATTTGCTAATGACATGCCCCCAATATGGCTTGAACAAGACCCCTTGTGTACGTCTTGCAAGATGTGTGGAACTTCAGACGGGCGCACACACCTGAGCAAAGGGAGCAAGAACCCATTTTTGTACAAGGTGTCTCCGATGATAATAAATTTCGCTGCTCTGTATCTCAACTTCTTCCTTTATTGTTTTACTTTTGGAATCTCCCCCTATTTAATGTATCTGATTGGAGGGTCCATACTTGAAGCTTCCCTGCTAATATTTAAGCAAGGGCTAAGTGTTCTATGTGCATCTTCAATCGTTGGCCGAAGAAGATTTCCACTAGGACTGTCCTCCTGATGTCTGTCCTAGTTATTGAGGCTAGCCTAGCAAGTGCATCGGCTCAACCATTATCCAGCCTAGGTATCCTTTTTAACTTTACTTCTCTGAAGCTCTTAAATAATGACTTTACTCTTTCAAGGTATTTTTCCATTCTCTCATCTTTAGCCTCGTATGCTCCTAGTATGTGATTCACCACTAGTCTTGAATCCCTATGGACTAAGATCTGGCTAACACTAAGAGACCTAGCTAAGGAGAGGTCTGCTATCAGGGCCTCATATTCAGACTCGTTGTTGGAGGATTTGAAGTTGAACCTCAGGGCGTACTTAATGACTATCCCGTCAGGTGCTGATACTATTAATCCAGCTCCACTTTCGCTCTCCCTAGAGTACCCATCAACAAAGAGGTTCCACACAGCCTGTTCTTCTGAAAAATTTCCTTCGGTGAGGGATCCATGTTTAAAGAGGTATCTTCCTTCCTCATTTTTGACAACTTTTTCTCTAGCGGTGCTTGTCTCAGCCTTACCTGTGGATGGGTCAACAATTCTGCCTTATTAGATATTTGTCTTCTCGAGGTTCTCATTTTTAGCCTCATTCTCTTCCCAAGTAAATTCAACCACAAAATCTGCCAATGTTTGCCCCTTGATGTCCAAACTAGGTTGGTACACAATATCGAACTCTCCCATCTCTATAGCCCAGGTCATTATCCTCCCCGCTTTTTTTGGCTTGTGTATGACCTGCCTAAGAGGGGAATCAATGAGGATGACCATTGTATGGGACTGGAAGTATGGATTCATCTTCCTTGATGCATCAATATGGTCATATGCTAAATTCTCCATCCTAGGGTACCTTTGCTCTGCCCCTTGGAGTGCCTTACTGTTTAAATACACAGGCTTCTGCACTCCGTCTTCTTCTCTCACAATTGCTGCACTGATGGCTGAATCTGAGATTACTAGGTACACGTAAAATCTTTTGCCTTGCACTAGCCGCGACAACAGCAAGGGAGACCCTAGGTATGACTTTAGTTCTTTGAAATCCTTATCACACTCTTCGGTCCATTCAAAGGCCTTTCTGAGAATTTTGAAAAATGGTAGACACTTGTCTGTGGCTCTGGATACGAACCTATTCAAAGAAGCCACTCGCCCTGTAAGCCTATGAACGTCTTTAATGGTCCTGGGGGTCTTCATTTCTAATAGAGCCTTTATCTTCTTGGTATTGGCTTCGATGCCTCTTGATTGATGATGAACCCAGGAACTTTCCTACTCCAACCCCAAAGACATACTTGGCTAGGTTGAGCTTCATTCGGTATCTATCCATCGTGTCAAAGGTCCTCTTTAGGTCGACCACATGATCCTCGGCCTTCAATATCTTGGTCAACATGTCATCTGTATAGACCTCCATGGACTTAATGATTTGGTCTTTAAACATTTTATTCATAAGGCGCTGATATGTTTCCCCCATATTCTTTAGGCCAAAGGGCATGACCCTATAACAGTATGTCCCCTTGTTAGTAATGAAGGCCATTTTTTCTGAGTCCTCGGTGTTCATGAATATCTAGTTGTAGCCCGAATATGCATCCATGAATCTCATTAGCTCATAGCCCGCAGTAGCATCCACCATTTGATCAATGTGGGGAAGAGGGAAATTGTCCATAAGGAAATGTTTATTGAGGTCGATGAAGTTTACACACATCCTTCATTTCCCGTTGGCTTTGGGAACTATGAATGCGTTAGATATCCATTGGGGATAGATGACCTCCCTGATAAACTCAGCATCTTTTAGCTTATTGACCTTGTCCCTTATGACCTCATATTTTTCTTCAGAATAAATTCTCCTCTTCTCCTTTACCAGCTTTGCGTCCTCTACCACGTTGAGCTTGTGGCACATGATTTCGGGGTCGATCCCCTACATGTCTGCATGACTCCATGCAAAGACATTATGTCTTCTCCTTAGCAGCTTGAAGAGGTCTTCTTTTATGTCTGTCTTTAGAGCTTTGCCAACTTGGACGATTTTTTCCAGCTCATCCTTATTGAGGATGATAGATTCTACCTCTTCTGAGACTTCTCCTTTCTTTAGCTTTGTCTCATCCCTGGGGTCAAGGGTATCAATATTGTAAGTAGTTGTTTCTTTGTTGTGAGCCTCTCTTTCTTCGGCGGAGTTGAAGTAACATTCCCATGCCGTTTTCTGGTCTCCCTGAACTTCCCCTACCCCATAGGGGTCGATAATTTTATTATCTGATGAACCTTGGAAGGCACGGCCTCAAATTCCTTGAGGGCCACTCGCCCCAGTATAATGTTGTAGGCTGAGAAGACGTGTTCACCCATCACGAAAAAGTTGACCTTCTTGGTAAGCCATCTCGACCACTCGTCCCCCATTCTAACATCAGCCTCATACACTCCTAGGGGATGAAATTTTACCCCACTGAAACCAATCAAGGGGTGATGGTATGGGACGAGCCTTTCACGACTGAGTCCTAAGGCTTTAAAGCACGGCTAGAACATCACAGTTGCAGAACTACCCCCATCTACCAAGATCCTTATCACCTCGCATCCGTGTACCCTGGTAGTGATGACGAGAGGGTCATCATGTGGGGCTAAGAGGCCCTTGAAGTTCATTCTTGAGAATCCCACTATCAGAGTATCCATATCAACTTTCTTTCTCTTTTCTGTCTTTTCTTCTATAGAGGTTGAATGCACAACTTTTGTCACTGCCTTGGCTTCAGCTATATGGGCCTTCATATATGTGACTTCTGATCCTCCTCCTGTGAGGCCCCCAAAGATCATTCTAACATCGAACAAGATCATATTGAGTCTTTTCACAGGGCCATGGTCATCTCTTAGAGGGAGGTCAGGATCATCATTATCTTATGAAGGGTCGTCTCTTTTGTTGGGGGGGATCTTATCTACATGCATCACTTCTCTTCTTTATGGGGTCGTCCCCTCGGCCCCTCTTAAAGGCGCCCTTGTCAACGTATTTCCTTAACTTCCCTTCTTTTAACATTTTTTTAATTTCATCTTTCAGAGCAAAACACTTGTCGGTCACATGGCCATGGTCTTGGTGGAATTCACACCACCGGTTTTTGTTCCTCTTGTGAGGAGGTGCCCTCAACTTCTCAGGACATTTTAGGGATCAATCACTATTTATCTCATTTAGAATGTGTTCGTAGCTGACCGTTAGAGGGGTGTAATTAGAGAATTTGTCATCTGCTAGCCTCTTCTTCCCCTCCTTATTCTTTTTTTGGTACTTACCCCCACTAGTGCCTCCTTTTTCATCTTCGTATTTGGCGGCCATCGCCTCTTCGGCGTTCATCACCTTTCTCGCTGTTGCCAGAAATTCATCCATAGTCTTCAGCGGGTCTTCAGCAAGCTTCCATAATAGCTTTCCCTTTTGGAGTCCTCTGATGAGGGTTGTCATGGCTATACTTTACTTATAGTCTTCGACCTCTAACTTCTCTTTGTTGAACTTGGCTATCTAGTCTCTCAAGCTCTCTTTCTTCCCTTGCTTAACATAGAGCAGATGTGTGGTCTTCTTCTGTGGCCTCACTCCGAAGCAAAATTTATGGATAAACCGGTATGCTAACTTCTTAAAGATTTTAATGGAGTTCTTTAGAAGAGAGGTGAACCAGAAATGTGCGGACCCGGTCAAAGTGATGGAAAAAACACGACACCTCATCTCGTCTGAGATGGAGTATATGTCTTTCGTTGATTAGTACATCTCAATATGATGGACAGGGTTAATACTCCGATGACCACAGGTGGCTTAAACTAAGATTGCATTGGGAAGTTAACTATCGTCACCACAAAGGGTGAACCTATGGAGTATCCTCTTTGAAGAGGGTCTAGGCTTTTCAGGATAGCACCAATTTTATTCTCCAGCATTTGGATCGAGTCGTTCTAGGGCCTCGTAGGGTCAGCCTGGCCGATGTTATCCCCTATCACCTATTTGGGGTGAATTTAGGGTTATGCTGCGGTAGGTTTGTATCGGCTGTTCACCTCCCCCTGACCGTTGTCCTGTCCGTGGGGTCGACCCCTGTGGGGTCGTCCACCTACTACCTCTCTTCTGGATCTTGCAAGACTTCTTGATCTGGACAATCTTTCCCGCAGATCATTTACTAGGACCATCCTCTCAAAGGCTGACCCTCTACTCAGATGTTCAAAAGCTGAGCCTCTCGGCCGATCATCAGGATTCTGTCTCCCACACTTCCCTCTACTTTCATGGACAGGTCGTACAGTGTTGTTGGAGACTCATACGGCTCCCAGCAGTCTATGGAGGCTTCTTCCACCTCCACATAATCGTATCTATCCTCTGAGAAAGGGTTTCCTTACCTCCCCAGGCGTAGGCGCCGAGGGTCAGTAACATCCCTTCATCGTTGTGGAGGTGGCAAGTCTTTACGTGGTGCCTGGGGTGGTCCCCTGGCCTTATTCTACCCTGGAGCTGCTGCCGGAGTAATTATCTCCGGTGAGACTCTTGGTGGTCTCATTATATTTTAGCTAAGAGTTGTAAATTTCTCCTGCATAATTTGCTGGCTTGCTACTAAGGACTTCAAGGCAACAGCCACATCAGCCATCTCAGACTGAGGTGGTATGTGACTAGAAGAAGGTCCTACTCCACTAGCTGGTGGAGGGGGGTGGTGGTAACTTCGGTGCCATATGTTTGAGCTGTGAAGAGCTGGATGATCAAAATAATGATGAACTTGAGTACCCTAATGGATCTCTTTCAATGGTGAAATAGCTCCACACAGAGGGGGAGAACTGGTTCACCACCAGAGTCTCCGGTGAGGTCAAGCTGTATAAAGGAAGAGATAGCTTCTCATTCCCATAGACGGTGCAAAACTGATGATGCTAAGATTAAGCACCACCAGATAAGAGGTGGAGAGCTCAAACAGTAGAAATGACAGCAATAGAGTTATATATGTTTATAAAAGGGTATGAGGATAAGAGGAATAAAGACAGTTATGTATAGTGGTTCAGCTAATCAGGCCTACATCCACTATGAGTGTGTGATCCACTAAATATGGGCACTAATGGCCTTGGATACAATGCTTATAAGCTCACTCTCTCTACTATGTGTACAATCATAGTTCTAGATAGGGTTTTTATTATCGATACCTTTATAAGGTTGAAGATGGCAGGTATATATAGGGCTTTGGGTGGTGTAGTGTACCCCCAAGCATGCATTGAGCATGTGAATGATGATCTAACTATTTCCTGTTGACACCTGGTTGTCCCACTTGTGATTAATGATAACATAATATTCCCTCACGTGAGGAAATGATATTGTTATAAAGATCTAGTCCATGTGCTATAGGACTCCCACCCGAGATGTGCCCCGGCTCTCCCAAATCACGCGCCTGGGTGATGTCACCCTCGGCTTATGATGTCGGGCCGATGCTAAGGTTTGTGCTGGCACTGGGTCTTGACTGATGGATTTAGTCCTCGTACTTTCGCCCCATCATAGGGGTCATCTGGTCATGCTGATAGTTAGCCTCATCCGATCGCATGTTCATCCCACCTAGGTTGAGGGGTCAGCCTATTATAGGGTGATCTGGCCTAGGTTGAGGGGTTGACCTATTATAGGGTCGGCCGGTCTAGGTCAAGGGGTTGGCATGTTATAGGGTCGGTTGGCCTATGATGAGGGTCGACCTATTATGGGTTCTTTCGGTCTCTAATAATACCCCTGGTGTAGTAGAATAAGGCCCTTGTCCTAGAAGAGGATACCCTCGGCCTGGACGAGTGTATTTTGGTATATCAATCCTCTCTCGCATCTTTAAAAGAGTATTGACCACCAGTTCACCACATAATGATGTTTAAGCAACCATAATCAAATCATTTTCAATTTTTTGTTCGTCACCAAATGAATGGTGTTACTAGACAGGCCCCATCTCTTCATTTTTGAGAGTGTATAGACTTATCTCTTCATGCACTTTTGTATCTCCGACAGAGTTTTGACCATCAATTCACCCTATAATGATTTTTAAGCAACCATAATCAAATGATTTTCAATTTTTCGTTTGCCACCCAATGAATGGTGTTACCACAGAGGTCCCCTCTTGTCATTTTTGAGAGTGTATGGACAAGACTTGTCTCTTCATGAAATCTCGTACGTTTGAAAGAGTTTTTGACCATCAATTATACACCACATAATGATTTTTAAATAACCATAATCAAATGATTTTCAATGTTTTGTTTGTCATCAAATAAATGGTGTTACGGTGTTAATTTCCCCTCGCGTTGTTGTTAAGAGGACATGGAGGAGACTAGGCTCTCTTTGAACTCTCGTATAATCGAGGATGAGTTAACTCATTTACCATGAAAATGATGTCCTTTAGTTTAATACAATTCAAACCACGCAGTAATTAACTACAACAAGAAGATATGAGAATACACTAATATAATTCATTAATAATGATAATCTTGAACTGTCGTATAAAGAACTGTTGTACAAATTCATAAATAATTTATATTTTACATCTAGTATCTCTTCGGGTGATCATCATTATAAGGGTTAGAAAAGGGTTTACCCTCTTGGTTTTCCAATCATTAAGTTCCTGAGATGACCTACTTTGTAACTCTCTATGGCCCATGCCAATTAGAAAGCATCTTATTCAGCTTCTTCCAAACCTTCTTTGACACTAGGTCACCCATATCTATTTCCCTAGCCTTTACTATCTAGTTGTAGAACCTAGAAGATCTTTACTGATAAGCGTACTATTGGACTTCAACATCCTCCCGTCTCTCCTAAATCAAATCTAATTCGAGGCTCCTCTCGTCTTCATTAGCTTCGGGATCATAGGTTTGAACTCTGTAGTTGGGGAACCCAAGCTCTGTAGGTTGACTGCTTCGACCCGCATGCTATCATAAATGATGTTTCACTAGTCGACGTCCTCCCAATCCTTCTATAAGATGATAGGACCCCATATAGTTCTTTTATCCACAAGACTTTTGTTCCCTCTAGCATTTTCTTGATTCCATTAAGTATCGTTCTGGTTGTGACCTCCGTTTGGCTATTGGCTTAGGTCGGCTTGGTGTCGAATAAAACTATTTTACGTCGACTTTACCATAGTAGGCCTCTAAGGACTCGTTCTTTAATTGTGTAGGAGGGTAGTTGTACTGAGGTCTATGAATAACTGAAAAGGGTGAGTCATGACCCACTCCAATGGACCTTGCCTTTAAGGCCATTCAAGAACTTCTAGAGCAGCACCTGGTAAAACCTTCTCCTTTTTGTAAAAATGGAACTAATGTTATAACTAATCCCTGCGAGAAGATGAACTTCACAACAATAATAGTAACTTTTTCTCAAAAGAAACTCCTGAGAACGGTGGCTGTCAGTGTGGAGCGAAAGAAAAAAGCACTCGGCACATAGAGAGAGCAGGGAAAGGACACAAGGTATCTGGGGTTATTTTGATAGGGTAATGGTATGGCTTGAGTTGTGAATATGACTTGACCTTTCCCGGGGTTCCTATTTATACTTGGACACTAGAGCTGAGTTGTTACTTTTTGGGCGCCAAAACTAAGGGGGTTGGTGAGGGACAAGGTCTGTAATGTACCTTCTACACCTATCTTTGTGTATCCACCTATCCCTTATAACAGGTGCCACCCGGTGCAAACCAAAGTCAAAAAGAAAATATGTTTGCGCTTGAGGATAAAATATCTGATTTGGTAAATATCTTTTAAAACGATAACTTGATGTACAAACTTTGCAAACTCGAGGAGGGGCTCAAGGACCTCCTCCTCTAAATTTTTTTATAAACTTAAGGAGGAGCCTTAAGGACCACATACTATAAAATCTTTTACAAACTTGAGGAGAGGTCTCAAGGACCAACTCCTCTAAATTATTATATAAAGTGTTCATTTTGTTGTGAGAAACCCCTTGGTTGCTCACTTCAATTGTGACTAGTTGTAAACTGTGTACGGACTGGGTGATCCCTATAATCTATCTACTAGTGTTCTCTCAATCTTAAAGTGTTAAGTGATTGGGCTTGCTCAACAAACCTTGTTTCTCATCCACCAAGACAAAACTCCCAAGAGATCCCGAACTGTCTTTTTGAGCCCTGCTTGCTCAACCAGGCTACCTGTACTTGAGAGTAACATGTTAGTGCTATGACATTCATGTGAGTAACAAATATTGGGGAGGAGGTCACTCTAGGTGGACATCCTCGCTAAATGGTTCTATTTTGTAAGGAGAAGTATTTATGGGGATGAGGAGCTCCTCATGGTGGGATTCCTCATTCATAATTTATTATAGTGACTTTTGAATAATTGGGGTGAGGAGCCACCTATTTTGGGCGTCCTCGCCCGAACTTCATGTCTATTATTTTTTGAGTTGTTTGGGATAATGAGATCTTTCTAATGGCCTCCTCACCCAAATTCCAAGTTTATGACATCTGGGCATTTTGGGACGAGGAGCCCTTCCTCATGATCCTCCTCACCCAAGTTCAATATTTGCAAACTTGGTGTCCATTGGGGCGAGGAGCCCTTTCTGGGGGGGCTCCTCACCCAAATTCTAATCCTATGAACTTTGTACAAATTGTGGCAAGGATCCCTTTCCGGGACACTCCTCGCCCTAGTTCTAAGTCCGTGACATTTGGGAAAATTGGGGGCGAGGAGACCTTCCTGAGGCCCTCCTTGACCAAGTTCTAATTCTGTCAACTCTGGGAAAATTAGGACAAAGAGAAATTCCTAGGGACCTCCCCGTCCAAGTTCTAATCTTGTGAATTTTGGGAAAATTTGGGTGAGGATCCCTTCTTGGGGCCCTCCTCGTCCAATTTCTAATTCTGTAAACTTTGGAAAAATTTGGGTGAGGAGCCCTTCCTTGGTACCTCATCGCCCAAGTTCTAAGTCTGTGAACTTTGGAAAAATTGGGACAAGGAGCCCTTCCTGGGACCCTCTTCGCCCAAGTTCTAATTTTGTGAACTTTGGGAAAATTGGGGCGAGCAGCCCTTCTTAGGAACCTCCTCGCCCAAGTTCTAATTCTTAGTGGTGGTCATGATTAATCCCTCCTCGCCAATTGGGCCTGCTCGCCCAAGACTTTGAGCTATCAAGTGTGTACCCCTCTACAAATTGCTTGCCATTAATATTCGCCCTTATAAACATATATTTCTTTTCCTCAGTAATGGAAATCCTTGCCTCGGGCTCTACTCACTTTAAGAAATAATCAATAGCCATAATCAAATAGTGGTAATTGCATGATACCTTTGGAAGAGGACCCACTAAATCAATTACCCAAACTGTAAACGACCGTGGTGATGAGATATATGAGAGTGGTTGGTGAGGTTGATGAGGGATGCTTGCAAACCTATAACACTTATCACACTTCTTCAGATAGTTGGCGCCATATTTTGTTACTTTCTGCCACCAATAACCCAGAGTAACAATCCTCTTGGCAATAGACCGTCCACCTACATGGATTTCCAATGACAATTCATGGATATCTTGTAAGACATAAACGACCCTTGAAGTGTGAACACATGTGAGTAGGGGTAGCAAGATCCCTTTTTTGTACAACAAATCTTTGATGATAGCGAATTTCGCTACCTTGTATCTGAGTTTCTCTCTTTCGAACTTGGAGTCCAGGAGCTCTCCATTCTAGATGTAAATAATTAGTGTATCGCTCCATGAATCTCCTAAATTTAAATTCAATCAGAATTAAAACTCATAGTCGTCTTCTTCTATAGTCTTCATATGTAGGATTTCCACCTATGTGTGTATGCACCTGTCTGTATGTTCCATTTTCTCCTCTATTTTTTCTTGTATGTATCTACCTCATATTTTAATGACCTCTCACTCACTTTTCACTTCACATACTTGTAAATACTCTCCATGTACACCTCACACTGCCTACACTTTTACATAGGTTTAATTATATCCACATGTTGTACACACCACTTAGAGTATCCAGGCTTAGGTGTCACTAGCGCACACCTCCACTAATCACACTTGTATATATCCATGCTCAGTTACACTTATCACACACCACTTGTAGTTGATCTATGCTTAGATTCACTACCGGGCACTCACTTATAGATATTCACTCATCACTCACTCTCACATATCCATGCTTAGTGTAATCTTCATGCTCCATGATAGATTTAATTTTTACTTGTAAATTTTCCTTGTCAGTATATCGCTCATCATGCCAAATAAAATACTCTCTCCATAATATACTAATCAGGAATCATGCATTTTACACTTTACATCATCAAGAGAATTGCTATATTGACCAAAAATTATCCTGTAATGGGTGGTCACTTTGTGATGGGCACTGGTCCGACAGGTTACAGTTAGCCTAATCAATATGAGTCTCACTTTCAATTGGCCTAATACCTTCGACATATATCGAACCGTTCCCCGCATCGTATCACTCGATCGAACTCACGATGGGAGGTATATAGCATGGAACTCGTTCGCATAAATTCAGTATGTCGAATTAGCTCTCACAAGTATTGTCCCCACAAAGTATATAGTGATACAATTCACGTACACTCAAGTATATCAAATGTCTTATCCGTACGTACTGATTTTCCTCAAAAGTATGATGTATATCGTGGAATCCATGCCAAAGGGGGGAACATTTCCATTAACCCCCCAACTGCATACCCTCATATAGGCATCAAACCTAGGGTAGTCATATTTAGTTTACCAATTACTAAACGAAACTATATTGAAAGGCTAAGTCGGTATGATGCACAAATTTTTAAAAACTGAAGCCTGTCCATGAGCCCGCCAACAAGGCAAAACCATATTTTATATATTTTTCAAACCCATTTTTTCCCAGACTCGGATCCCATTCGACATTTCTTTTTGCATTTAGGTAAACCTAATACAAGTGAAAACATAAACATAAACATAAACATAATAATAATGCTGACACTCTTCTCTTGTTTTTTCCTCCTTCCTTACCGAAGGTGTCAAAAATATTTTCCCCCTCTTTTATCAAAATATCAAAAAACATTTTCCCTGCTTTTATCAAAATACCAAAAAAATTTATCTTCCTTTCATAAAAAAAATTATACCAAAAACATATTGTTCTCCCCTTCTCAAAAAACTAATTACCATAAACATTTTCATTTTTCCCAATAAATTTTCTTTTTCAACTTCAAAAAACTAAATCAAATCTTTTTCCCTTTCAGTTAGATTGTATACTCGTCCCTTAGCCTGGCTCCCTATTCGATTTGGTCTTCCATCGAACCTCCCCTAAGCTTCATCAGTAATCCCTCTACTTCCTCCGAGTATGGAATCCACCTTCACCAACCCTCCATGGAGAATGCATACCAAGTACTAAATGTGCACCTTGATTTGATGGCGTTCCTAGTCCAACTTATCACAAAGATTGAAAACCTTCAAGCCAAGGTTCATGAGATGCAGCGAAACCGAATCTCAGTTCTCGCAGAGCCCAATGTCATCTTCCCTCGCGCTATGGGCTCACCCACTCCTAAACTTTCTTGGGTCCCAAAAGAATATTAGCATGTCCCTCATTACCCTCATGCCAATGGTTCACCACTAGATCAACTCCCTATATCGAATCTTTCCCTCCCAGGGGCTAACCTACTAGTACCTATTGATCCGAAGGAAGAAGAGTTGAACAAGTTCAAGGAGTACCTTAAGATGTTAATCAAGAGGCTTGAAAAAGTCCGAATTTTTGGGAACTATATGAATTACACACATATATCCCCAACTCTAAAGAAAGGCTGTCGGAAAAATTTAAGATGCCTAACATTGAGAATTTTGGGGGTAGTGGCACCCTAACTATTCATATCCAAAGCTACAACCAATCCATGACTCTCCTAGGTGCCTCCAACAAAATACTGGTCCAGATGTTCCAACAGACTTTAAAGGACATCGCTATTTATTGGTTTCTATCCCTCGTGGAATCCAGAAATCGTAGTTTAGAGGACATTGCCCAAAATTCATGTCGCAGTACAAATACAATGAGGAGTTGGATATTATACGTCATGATTTAGAAATTTTCAAGAAAAACCCTAGAGAAACTGTCAGTAATTTCACAATAAGGTGGAGGGAGGAAGCGATCACTATGACCAACCGTCCTTTAAAAGGGGAGCAAATTAGTATTATGAAGAAAAACTTCTTACCCCATCTCCGAACGATGATGGGAGGAAAATATTTCCCACATTTTTGGGCTCTTCGAGAATCATAAGTTGAGATTAAAGAATGTATTGCCAAGATAGAAGCTGAGCCAAAGAAAGTATCTCGACAATTCACTCTAAGAAAATATGAGAAGCCTTCTATAATATCGACCATCAACGACATCTCATAGCCTGCTACCTCTAGGGCCCCAGAAAGCCTTACTAACGTAGTCATAAAGTAGTACACCGAGGTCCATCTTCCCCTCTTCAAATTCTACCAAGCCTTGTTAAGTTGGAATCTCATCAAACCTTTGGACCCTCGTCCACCACAAAACCCATTACCTAAAACTTTCAAACCCGAAGCCCATTCTGATTTTCACCAAACTGACAGCCATATCATTAATCAGTGCTTCCATCTCCAAATTTTAATCCAAGGTTTAATTAACTAGGGTGTCATCGCCCCACTGACCAATCCCAAACTAAACACCAATAACAATCCACTTCCAAACCATACAAATGCTGTCTTCCTAGAAAATGACCCGGAATTCGACACATCTACCAAGATTGTACCCAGTAAAGCACCCATTATACCCATATTTTCACCCAAACCCATTGAAGTCTTCCCTTACTTTGTTGTACACCCTACCTATTTTATCGACCAAGCTCTGTTACTTCTCACAAGAGCATTTATTTCCCTTCTTACCCGGTCTAGAGGGAAAGATATGGAATTTCCAGTATTACTGAACCATCTTTTAGATTTTGGGTTAAATATTTTTAGAAATGACCATTGACTGCCAGAAATTAAACATTTTGTTCATGGAAGCTCGAAAGTGGGATCGAGAGTCAGATAATTAGGTGGTACCCATTAATGAATTCAGTTTAGAAAATTGCATTACATATTATGGCAGACATGTTTCGACAGACCAATGAGAATTGTAGTATACCCGAGTTACTCGACGCCCTAAAGCTACAAGGGAGGTTGGTACCTTTACTTATGCACCTCCCCGTTTAGTGGGAGGATCTATATGAAGAAGTTATAGAGGTTTTAGAATGCACTGATTTCACATGGCAAGATGACATCATTGCCACCGGATGGGGAGACAAGTTTGATAGTTCGAACGAAAATCCAAGCCAAGAAAATGTTTGTCCAGTAATCAGTGCACATGGGATGATATCTTTTGAAGATCTACTAGTAGAAAAAAAAATGGCAGAACAACCTGAAATAGATGAAGAAATTTGGTTTCTATTATTCCCCTCCTCTGTGAACCATATGACAAGATATATGAAACACTACCAGAGTCCGAATCCTCAGTCATCAAGGATAAATAAAGGAAAGAGAGTTGTCGAGAAACTCCCCATTCTAGAAATGACCATCGAGGAAAGCTAAATCTTCAACCAACTCAAGAAAACTCAGGCCAATAACATTATGGGGACTCTTTGTGTCTTCCCAACTACACCAAAATGCTTTGATAAAACTTCTTATCGGGCCCACAATCCTTCCTTGCACCATTCTAGAAGAAGTCGTGAGTCTGGTTAGGTCTTTAACATCTACTATATTTCTTTCTTTCTCTGAAGAAGAAATCCCAAAGTTGGTCCTAATCATAACTATGATCTCATTATCTCTGTTGAGGTGATGGGGAAGATAGTCATGCTCTCAATCGTCGATAATGGATCAGCACTCAATGTTTTCCCATTAAGTACCTTCAATTATCTTTGTTTGAAAATAATTAACCTTGCTCCAACTTTCGCCGCAGTGTGTGCCTGTGACAACACTCGTCGAGAGGTGATGGGATCCACAACACTCACAATAGGGGTTGTCCCTATCGATCCCGTTACCAATTTCCAACTTATTGGCATCCCTACTTATTTAAATATATTGGTCAGTTGATCGTGGCTTCATAGCATTAAGGGGGTATCTTCCTCTCTCCATTAGAAACTGAAGTTCTTCGCCAAGGGGCAGGTCATCACCATCTTGGACGACGATGAAAAAACTGAGAATGCAAGCACCAGTAATCCGGTACTAGAAATACAACATGGGGTGAATGACATGCTTATTTTTGTATCTCGAGTCAAACCATTTCCACTCCAAGCAAGGGATGATTTTAAAGACCGTGTGTTTCTAGAAACCATGCCTCACGATAATGTCAACGTGATACAGATGTTTAAGAATATGAACTTTATGCCCAGATTAGGGCTGGGACGATGACAACAGGGGATACTTGAACCTATAGTAATGAAAAAAGACTTTCCTCCATATGGTCTGGGTTATCAACCATCATCAGAGAAACTCAAAATGCTCTACCAACCACGGTTGAAGAGAATTTTCAAAAGTGCTAAGATTGTTTCAAGGGATTCCTTGAGCGAAAGATTCATCAAAGAGGGTGAAGATTTTTCCTTTTGTGGCTTTACGTAACCACGGTATGATCATGTGAACAATAAGATGAAGCTAGGGATGGATATCTTCTATCAAGATAGTTACTCCTGAGTCGAAGGTTCCCAACATCATATGAAACCACTCTATGAGAAATTTATAGCTGATACTGAGGTTTTCAAAGGAAATGACTATGATGACTCATTTCATTTATAGACACTAGGGCTAACACTCTGGATGATCCATTCAAGTTCTACGTCGCCGAATCTGTCCATCCTAATCAAGGCCGCTGATGAACGCCTCCTCAACTGGAATGTTATACCAATTCCACCTACTGAAATACAACCCAACCAAGATGTTTATCCTATAATTTCCTCTTTTATTACTCCTCCTTTTTCTGATAATAATTTAATCAAGACCTCCTTTGATGAGGTTCACAATGCCATTTTTCACAAGAACGAAATAATTGAAGATTTTGAGTATCTTGATGTACCTTACATTAATTGTCTTGATTTCACATGATGTTGATTTTGCAAATGAACAATTCTTAACTGATCTTAATAAGGTTAATAATAAATAACATAATCTCTTTCAAATTAATGAAGATGAAACTGTTGTTATCAAGCTCGATTATATTATCCAACTGAGCGAGATTAGGATAAGGTCCACCATTGACGATCACGAGCGCACGCGACTCAAAGAACTACCGAAAGAATTTGTGGACTTCTTCACATGTCCTTACGAAGACATGCCCAACATTGATTCTAAAATAGCTCAACATGAGATACCAACCCTCTCGAAATGCAAACCGGTCAAACATAAACTACGAAAGCTTCGCACTAAATGGTCATTCAAAGTTAAAGACGAGGTGGTCAAATAGTTCAATGTAGGATTCATCTGGGTGATTGAATATCCCACATGGCTAGAAAGCATTGTACTCATGCCAAAATTAGGTGGAAAAGTCCGAATTTGAACAAAGCATCTTGGAAAAATGATTACCCGCTACCCAATATCGATGTGACTGTGGACAACACGACTAGTCACTCTCTCAATTCATTCTTTGACGAGTTTTTCGGATGCAATCAGATTAAGGTTCACCTTGATCATCAAGAAAAAACCGCCTTCATCACCCCTTGGGGAACTTTTTGGTTACACAGTTATGATATTTGGTCTAAAAAAATGGAGCAGCTACCTACCAAAGGGCTGCCATAACCATCATGTATTATCTAATGCACAAAATGGGTAAGGTCTGCGTCGATGATATGATCATTAAGCCTAAGACTCAAGAAGGGCATGTTCTGACTTTTTGAAAGTTCTCCAAATGTATGTGGCGATAGAAGATGCGACATAACCCACAAAAATGTGTCTTTAGCATCATCAAAGGGAAGATTTGGGGATTCATGGTTAGAGAGAAGGGGATTAAAGCATATCCTGCCAAACTGAAAGCCATAATAAAAAATTCCACCATCCCAAACAAAGAAGGAAAAGCTAGGACTCTTGGGAAAATTATAGTATATCAGTCAATTCATCAACGAATCTTCAAACTCATCCAAAAATATTCCACCACGGTCTGAAATGAAGGTTTTGATAAATACTTTGATCGAAACAGCTGTAACTCACCCGACCTCTGATATTGATGTCGTCACAGCCTGGACTCCCTCTACTCCTATACTTGATCGTAAGAGACACTATAGCTAGGGCTTTACTAGCCCAATACCTTGAAGAATCTTACAAATAAAGGACCATCTATTATTCCAGTAACAAATTAGCTAGGAACGAAGTCAACTACACTTCCTTAAAGATAGAATGTGTCTCCCTTATCTGGGTCACTCAAAAATTACGACACTACATGATCGCTTTTCCAATTAGACTTATGTGCCGAATGGATCCTATCATATATCTACTTGATAAACCTACCATGTCTAACCGAATGGCCTGATAGTTGATACTACAAGTTGAGTTCGATATTATGTATGTAACATAGAAATCCATGAAACGAAGATCCATCTCTAACTAACTTACTGACTACCCCATGGCAGAAACCGCGTTTGGATCGCCTACTTCTTAGATGAAAATATCCTTTACACCCCTCACGAAGACCTCCGGTGGAAAATGTTATTCGACGGAGATGCCAATAAAAAAGGATACAACATTGGGATACTCCTGATCTCCCTTGATGACTCTCACACTCCCATTGACATCAAGCTAGATTTTCTTTTCACTAACAATATGACTGAACATGAGGCATACACTGTAGGCCTCAAGGTCTCTCTCAAGAAAGGTGTCCAATGCATATATGTCTACAAGGACTCTGCTTTCATCATTGGACTAGTCCTAGAAGATGGAAAGTTAAGGATGAAAAGCTCTTACCCTTCCACGCCCACTTAGAAGAGCTGACCTCCCAATTTTGAGATATCACCTTCCCCAACTTGCCTCGAGAAAGGAACAACTTAGCCAATGACCTTTCTACCTTAGCCTCCATGGTCAACATGCCAGAGAGAATAACTATGGCCCCTTTACTAATAAAAACAAGCTAAACCAACCCACCATTACCACATTGAGCTCGTCACAGAAGATGGCTTTGATATAGCATAATACTGGTATTACAATAATTGGCGCCTCCTCAAGCATGATAGGTACCCCCAAAGTGCCAACAAGAAAGATCGAGCAACCCTCCACAAACTAGTTGTCCAGTACATTGTCTGTGATAAGGCACTGTTCAAGACAAACTTTGATGGAACCCACTTACACTGAATCACATGGGCTAACATTGAAGAAATAATATAGAAGATCCATAATGGGGAATGTGGACCCCACATAAATGGCCATCTGCTCGCTAAGAAGAATATGTCATAGGGGTACTATTGGACTACTATGGTTCAGGATCGCATTGTCTATGTCCGGAGATGCCATAAATGCAAACAGATTTCCAATATCTAACACTTGCATCTACAATAATTGTACAATATAACTTCCCCTTGGTTGTTCTCCATATGGGTCTTCGATATCATATGGAAGGTCACACCCAAAGCCTTCAATGGGAACGGGTTCATCCTGGTTGATATAGATTACTTCACCAAATGGGTCAAAGTAGAGTCATACATAGTGTTGAACACCAAAAAGGTAGCCATATTCATTTGAAAGAACAACATCTGCTGATATGGGATTCTGCATGAGTTAGTGTGAATGAACAGGTTACATGTTGAGGCAGAAGTCATAGAATTGATTGAAAAGTTTAGGATTCAGATCCATAAATCTTCTCCCTACCGACCACAAACCAATGGTGTAGTTGAAGTTGCTAATAAGAACCTCAAAGTAATCGTCAGTAAGATGATCGATAGTTGCCGAGATTGGTATGATCGAATCCCTTACGCCCTCTAAGGATACCTCACTTCAGTTCGGGCCTCTACCGGGGTTACCCCTTACTCTCTAGTATACGACATGGAAGTAAACCTACCCATTGAACTAGAAATACCTTCATTATGTGTCATGCTTGAAAGAAAAGTCAGTGAGAAAGAATGGAAATAGAGCCTTTTTGATGAGTTATCGCTCTTAAATGAAAGGAGGCAAAAGGCTCTATATCATATAAAGGGGTACCATAGTTGAATAGTGCAATCATTCAATCAAAGAGTTAAGGGTCGTGGTGTTCGAGAAGGGGGCATGGACCTTAAAGAAATCGTATAAGCCGTCTGGGGTCCCAGAGGGAAATTCAAGCCAAATTGGCATGGCCTCAACATAGTGACGAAGATCCTATTCGGTGGTACCGCTATGCTCACTGACCTTAACGAAGAAGAGATGGCGCGTCCAGGAAACCTGGACCATCTTAAGAAATTCTACCTTTAATTCGAAATCTCAGCGCGCTACCACTCCTCTCTTCCCCCTTCTATCCAAAAAAAATACTTCATTTCCATCTACTTAGAACTACGTGGGGCAGAATCCTCTAAAACACCTTTCACTTTTAAAAATAAAACTCAGAAGATTATTGAAAACCCCCCAGAGGTACGTAGGCATCTCATACGCTTTACATGGGCATGGTCCCCTTCTTTTTCACAGCATGTTATTCTTTTCTTACCTCCAAGAATGACAATTAATTTTATCATTTAGATGAATAAAAGGATTATGTATGCCTTAGAGATTGGTATAAATAATTCAAATGTAAAACTCATCAAGTGGCACGATAAGTAATTAAAATCCTTTTTTAATCCATAAATGGGAAAATTCAGTACAATTACACAAAATATCAACGTAGGGAGTCAAACAACCACCCAACGCTAACTAAATTGTCCCTAGAATAAACCTAACCACAACTTCCCAAATCTGTTCCCCAAAACAAGAAATAAAAAAATATATCTTCATCACAAAAACTTCACAAATAAACACCAGCTTCACAAAAAATCATATCCCTAGTTTCCAGAAGAACCAGCCCCATTATCATCTGCTCTTTGAGGCCCCCAAAATTCCCCTGGTTGGATGGTATGCCTGAGGCGCTCCATGGAATGATAAGCCCAGACCAACCTAGAAAAACCATTACGCCCACATAACGAACCATCTTTGTCCAGACTGCTATGCCAAAATATTATCCACTACCCTTTTCCACAGACATTTCATATAATCTCCAGAAACATGCCAAATCCCGCTAATAGATTGAGAAGGACAAGTTAACCAAAGATGATTCTCCCATAGAGAATGCAATCACATGCGCAAGCCTTCAATCAAATCCTTTACAAGAAATAAATCCAAGGTATGGGAGGGCACAATTTTCTTCCATTCGACTTGATGCAGGAGAAAGAGAATGAGGTATGCAGAAGGCCAACTATCCTAATGTACCAGTGTTCCCCCAGTTCTAGAATAGGCTGCAACTTCCCCCACCATGGTACCAAGGCACGCAGACATCGAGCTCCATGATCCACAAACCATCTTACCCAATTATCTATGGATGGGCCAAATATGATGAAATAACGATTAAAGAAATTCACCATAGATGCCAAGGGATATTCAGGGGGACCTCTAGGTAGAATCTCTCAGCCAGCCACATGAACAACATAACCAGGCTTTGTCTTAGAAAATCAGAATGACCTTCTCACTAAGCATCTAGACTGTTCATATTCTCTACCAGTATCATCGTCATAGGATTGTGATAATATGATATCCCTACTGTAATAGCAGCCAGTTGAGGGTCCACCATCAGGTCCCTGATCACCAGCAGTAGGTTAGAAGTTAAGATCGGGGCAACATCTTCGGCGTACCCTATATCATTGAAATCCCATAGATGCACATTGTACAGTACAACTACGAGATAAATCATTACCCCGGTGACCAATGACTGAGCCACCGAAGGAGAGATGTGTGCAGAAATTCTGTTACCAACTTTCGAGGAGACCAAGAGAATTCAGGCATGGTCGCCGCCACACTGGGATTAATCTCCAACATAGAAAACTCCTCATATGTCGGACAGACCTCGTCTAAGCCAAAGAAGAAGACATGATCCTCATGATACCAAAATTATCCTACAGCTGCCAGCATGTTCCAGTCGATGGGCCAATTGTGCTATATAGAGACCCTGCTCAAGTTAAAAGCGTCATAGTCTACATTGTGCAGACACATAACTTCCAAATTCTCGAGATATGAAGCAAAGTCTGCACTCATGGGAAGGGAAATTTTGGAAAATAATAAGGAAGAAGGAAAGAAATAAGTAAGAAAGGAGAAGAAAATATGAATGGGTGAAGAAACCTCACCACCTTACCTCATTTTATACATGGAAACCTTGGGTAAAGACAAAAAATTTGAGGAACCCAAATAAATGACTACCCCACCAAGTAATTTGAAGATACATAAAGTGCAATCAAACCTTAGGGTGATTTGACTGGAGTCACCCGCCAATGGGCAGGACAGGGGTATGTCGATCGGCACCCCCCTTATTTTAAAATAGTCTATCTCTCCTTTTTTGTCAAAATTATAAATCTAAAAAAAACTAGCTTATTTCTTCCTATATTTTAATATCCAATCCTTTTTAATGTCTCAACAACAATATGAAAAGCGCATGTAGATTAAGTCATTTAAAGCAAAGATGACAAAGAAAAATTTCATTCATTTGATCTATATTGCCACTTTCTTCATCAAATTTATTTCTGGAAAGAAGAAACACATAAGAAACAGCAAAAAAGGCAGTGGGACTCAGTCCGAAAACTCACATTATCTCATCACTATAAGACACCCCATCCCTACAACTAACGCACTTCCCAGGACGGTGATATGTGGAGCCTCTACTCCCCATTATTGATCCCTCCTCCGAGGAAGTAGACGATACCATATAGGAAGAAACCATAACCGAGTCCCAAATGTAGACAATTACTGAGGCCACCCAGTCCCGAATGTTCCTGAGCCAAGTAGTCGACACCCGAACATGCTGCAAGAAAAACAACAAAGGCAAAAGGAAAACCAATCAGTCTAAAACAATGCAAAAGCCAGATAACAAAGAAAGAGAAAAGATAAACCTCCGGATTAAGGACATCCTCTTTCATCCCCAGTACCCCCGGATCCACCGTATTAGGGAGGTGTTGCATGTGTAGCGGTCCCCCTCCTGCCAATAGGAAATTATAAAAATGTGGGATGAGCTGAATGAATGGAACCACTGTTGTCGCTGTTGATGACGATGCACCACTTATGCTGTGTGGAGGTCCCACCGATCAACTCGTACACCTACCCAAAGCCATAAGAGGCAAAGGCATGTCACCACATCGTAAATAAAAGGAGGCATCAACCATCTCATCATGAAGTCGAGGTAGTCAGAGGTAGCCACCGCATCCGTGTGTGGCGAATAAGGCTCGCCAACCCTCGCCATCTCCTTATCCTCCTCCCACATATCCCTCACATTCCTAATGTACATTGGGGGTTCCACCGGTGGGACCACCATCTATCGAACCACTCTCCCCCCCAAGTACCAGGAGTAGACAAGTGCATGCCTCAACAGTTGGTGGATTTGGGCATGCACCCCAGTCACCTTCGTGTACTTGACAATCGTACCCCATGGATATAAGGTCACCTGAAATTTCCACTAATGATAACTAATTGCACAAAAAGAGAAAATGTAAAAAACGATTTGAAGAAAAAAGGTCTAACCTGATCGCTCGTTAGGGTGTTCAAGACCTAATGCTCCACCGACAAAGAAGGAGACTGTTTCGACTGGCGGTTGGACTACCGTCATCGGTACATTTGATAGATATCCACCACTTCCTTATCATGTAAGGCAATCATAAAGGTATTGAGCCCGATCACCTCATAAAACCACCTTTCCAAAAGTAAAAGAGTCAGCAATAAGAAAAGACCAAAAAAGGAAATGCAAGAAAATACATAAAGGAAAAGTGCGAGAAATAACTCCAAATAATACGTGGACCCAATAAAATTTTGCCAGAAGCACTAGCTGAAAGCATCCAAAGAAGAAAAAAAGGGTCACCAAAGTCAGGCTTTCCCAGTCATAGAGAGGGATATTCGAAAATACCCTAAAAATGACAAAATTCATAAGTGGACGATGTCACCGCTCGACGCCACCAAGAAATCCCTAGAAAAAGAAGAATAAATAGATGGGCCATCTTCCACACTTGCATCCCATTTTTATTTTCGATCCTCCATCTTAAAAGTGTCTCCCACGGAGAAAAAATGTGAATCGAATCACTGGAGACGATCCTTTCTACATCTCCCAATGCAATCCCAGTAGCCTTAGGTGTCACCCTCAAAGATCAGTCCACCTCAATCTAGAAGCCCTCACAATCAATCAACAGTAGCTACTGGGAGTTAATGGGAGTGACCGTTATCTCCCCAAATCCAAAATGAATGGTGTGGGTAGTGTCCCAACATCTCTCCCCCAGAGTTCATTGAATGGTCATACAAAACAGCGTCTCATCCAGAGCATATACCAAGCACCCAAAACCTCAAGAAGAAACTACCCAACACACCACCACCGAAAGGTGATCCCACACATCCTTAAACTCCGTCGTCCCCTGGGAACGCAAGCTCGTCAAAGTTATGTCATTTTGTCAAAATAAAGAAACCTTTTGTCAACTAAAGGAAATGAAAGAAGAAATGAAGAAAAAGAATGCAAAAGGTAATTATACTCACATAGTGACTAGGGTTCCTCTCCCTAAATGAACGGTGGTGCATAAGCTCATGTAGAAGAGAGAGATCATCAGAAATCGGCTTGAATAACTCAAAGTCATTTTCATTGCCAAATGCCATGGGCACCCTAGCCCGCCACTCTAGGTTCGCCCATTCGTCGACACCCAAACACTCCACGTGGGTCGCGTTACTTGAAAAATCATCCATTTTTAAGAATCGAAGAATGAGAAAGGATTAGTAACGGATCTTAACAAGAAAGGGCAAATGATCTGAATGCTAGAGGATGTGAGAAATGAGGAGAACTAATCCCTTTTTATAGGAGGCCAAGGGTCATACCGATCGGCAGTCTCCTGACTTCTACTGATTGGCACCTGACTCTTATCCTTCCCAAGGAAGCCCAAAAGACCGTGTCATTGCGAAATGGTAACCCTCGCACCATGCCGGTCGGTAAAACCCTGAACATTTTGTATAAAAAATTCCAAAAAATGCTTAAAAAATAAAAAAATAAAAATCTCTAGAAAATTCTTAAAATTGTCAAATAAAGATTGGGACATTTCTTCACCAAGAATGCAATTTTTCAAGCTCCCGAAGTCCCCCACTAGATTAAAACTACATTTATATCCTCAATTTAAACCCTAAAATGATACGCCCGCATTCCTGAAGTCTACTACAATTCCCCAGTGGAATCTCAGAACCTCAAATCATCAACTGTTTCCCCAACATAACTTAAGTCATCAATTGTTTCCCCAGTAGAACTTACAAATTCAACGTACCCATTGGATCTATAATCCAATCAGCTATCTCTTCAGCAACGTCTTAGAGAAACCCAATCCCCAGCGAGACCCAAAATAAAATGCTTCCCCAACAGGATTGCATAGTACCCTCTGAAATCCCAAGTGGAATTTTCCATACTAAGCCTCTCTCCTCTTAAAAGACAAAATCCCCAAGAAAATATCTTCCCCCAATAGAATCTCAAAACAGCACAGTCCTTAACAAAATTGTATGTAGAAAAAGACTTCCCAGAAGAGTAACCTCTACCCGTAGAATTGACCAATACTTTAGGTATTCAGAATCGACCCCTACTCCAGGTCCTCAGAATTGACCACTACTTCAGATCCGTAGAACTAACCACTACTTTAGGTCCTTAGAAGAGTAACCACTACTTCAGGTCCTCAAAATTTACCTTGACCCGCAGAATTGGTCACCTCAATCTTAAATCCACAAAATTTACCTTAACCCTAAGAATTGGTCACCTCAATCTTAGGCCCACAAAATTGTCCTTGAGCCGAATAATTTTCTCCATAACTTTAGGCCTGTAGAATTGACCTTGACCTGCAGAATTGGTCGCCTCCCCTTTGGGCCCATACAATTGGCCTCGACTCATAGAATTGTTCCTCACAACCTTAGGCCCACATAGTTGGTCACCTCAACTTTAGGTCCTTCGAATTGTCCTCGATCCACAGAATTGGTCGTCGCGACTTTAGGCCTGTAGATTTAGCATTAACCCGCAGACTTAGTCGCCATAATTTTTGGCCCACAAAATTGGCCTCAACTCGTATAATTGGTAGCCATAACTTTAGGTTCGCAAAATTAACCTCGACCCACAAAATTTCTCACCCCTACTTTATGTTGTCAAAATTGGCCTTGACCTGCAGAATTGGTCACCAGTACTGTATGCTAGTAAAATCGGCCTTGACCCCCAGAATTTATCACCCCAAATTTTGATACACATAATTATCCTCGATCCGTAGAATCGGCCATCCTCTACATTACCTTAGGACCTCGGAATAGGACTCAAACCTCTAAAATGATCATCTTCGTCCCTTCGGTCCACAGAATTGACCGCTTTCCTAAGACATCATGTGATAACTATTCGATGTCTTTCACTTATTCTGAGCTCACTCATCGAGGGTCTCTATTGATACCACATTCTAAGACCCCCTAAGTCCATACTTAGGTCCCTAGCACCTACCCAATTCACTATAAATCTTAGGTCATACTCTGAGTACCGATATAGAGGCACACGAGATCTCTCGAGCGCCATTTATCTCTGATCTACTCCATAGTCAAAGAAAAAGATGAATGAATCATCCAAGGCCTTTCAATTATCTTTTCAATGGTCTGTCCCGTGTGTGAATCGACATAACTATTGGGAAAAATGGTTCATTTCACTACTGAAAACCGATCTGGAGGCCACCGGGCACTCCTATACCCTGATTTGATCCCAATCGACTTCATCCTCGGAGATAAAGCTCAATGAATATTCAAAATAAACTGAAACCCCTTTCCAACGGTCCTTCCCATGTGTAAAATAGCAAAACGATTTGGACGAACAATTCGTTTTCCCTCTAAAACAGATCGAGAGGCCACCGAGCGCTCTTAGGCTCCTTTTGACCAGAGTCCACTCTTCAGCTCTAATGAAACTTAATGACTCTTTGAAATTTATGGAATACCATTTCCAATGGCCCATCCTATGCACGAATCAACCTTCTAATACAGATGAACGACTCATTTTACTTCGAAGGCTCACCGGGCACTTTAGATCCATGTTTAACCAAGGTAAATTCCTCAAACCAAGCAAATCTCTTTAGAAGAAATGAGTTCCTCACATAACCTATCCAAAAATTCACCTCGTACAGTATTTGGACTTATGGTTTTGATGAACGATCCATCGTCGTCCAATAATCTCATGTCCAAAGAACCGACAGGCGCTTTTGAGCCTAGTTTGACATAAAGTGAACTACTAAGTTCCAGAGAAGCCCAAAGAATTCTCAAATGTATCTAAATAACCTTTTTAATGGTATTCCCAATGCATGATTTGGACATACAGATTGCATTTTATGACCATTTTTCCCGGACATCTACATGAGACTGACAATTGGCAGGTCCATTTTCCTGCCTATCGAAAATGTGTCTAGGGTTACCAGCCGACGGGAAGGGTAAGGACAATGTCAATCGGCAGTCCCCTAACACTATATATGGAGAGCATGAGCTCACCTTCCATGGCACCTCAGAAATGTCAAATTTAGTGATCTCATCAACATTCTTCTTAAGTCGGCGAGGTTTCCTTATTTAAAACCTTTTTTGACCTTTCATTCCCATCACTTTCACACCCAATTTAGTAAAAATCCTCCTACATTCTTCATTCACTTACAAGAAAGCTCATCATCACTCAAGATCGATCTCTAAGTCTCCAAAGAAAGTATAATCATTTTTCTCTTTAAATTTCTTTATTTTTCCATTAGTTATATAAATTCTTAATTTAGGTTTCACTTTAGATAATACACATATTAATCTTCAATCCTTTATTAGTAATATTTCACATAATATATTTTCTAAAAAAATAATAAAAAAGAGGGTTACCCTTATATATTCTAATGGGATTTTTCATCACATATTCTCAAAACTAAAAACACCTTTTTCTTACACACATATAATAAAATCCTCACCTAAATTTACGGGATAAAGCCCACCCTCATGCCGCATGTGAACTGTGCGGACTTTGATGCTGTTATGGGCTACGTAGGCGTCTCTGGTTAAAACTCGCGACTCGAGTCCTATTTTTCTATTTTCCTCTTTTTTATTTTAACCCCGTATATTTACATATATAATATTTGTGATTCATACTTGCGTCTTATCTAACATATATTTTCATTTCATCATAATGATTAATATCTCGATAAGCGCACATATTATATTTTTAATTATTATTTTGGAAACACTCCTATGGATGACCTCACTCTGTCTTTTCCATTATGTGAGTATAGAGATTTTGATCTCCCATTTTACACACACACACTTCATGAAAAAATTAAGGAGAATAGTAACATAATCCCACGAGAGACCAAACGGACCGGATGGGTGCCTAGCATCTTTCCATTTTGAAACTTATCCCCCAAACCTCAAATCTAATTGGTTTCGCAAGCATCAGTTTATTTTTTATTCCGTTCTTTTGAGGCGAGAACATGTTCTTTTCCCTGTTTTGGGAAAAATATGTGGGCGACTCTATCTCTTTACATCACCCACATCGGCGATGTTCAAAGCATTCATAGGAAGGGCGTGAGACCTCTTTCTCTCTCTATCTCTGTCTCTATCTCTATCTCTATCTCTACCGCACGTGATAGAACCAATCCCCGAGATGGAGAAGGATTTAAAGGGGAAACCCGAAAATCTCAGGGGTAGGGATGGACATAACGGTGTTGGTGGTGGGACTTTCCGGGCGATTTTGATGTAACCCTTTAAAAAGGTAATTTTTTATTTTTTGGATTTAAGTATACATATAATATGTTCCTTCAGGAGGAACATGAGTAACCCTTAATACATTTTCATTTTGTATTTGGATTCTCATTTTATGCATCGTTTAAATATATATAGATATTCCCCCTTGTGAGGGTTGGTTGTAGTGTATGCCATTTTTTATTTTCTCTTTATATGCATGTCGTACATATGGACAAACTTGGTCCTAACCTCATTTTTATTCGAGATGATGACAAATGATAATAGTAAGTGTGATAGTAATAATATATAATAATAATAATAATAGTGACATGATGAGGTGAAAAATAAAGGTGCCCCGTATTTTTGGAGACTTCTCCACTAAGGAGAGACAACTTCATATGTCTTGCTGGTGAGCCACATTGTTTGAAGGTGGGTGAGCAGGAGAGGGAATTCCCTTTTTTCTTCGGACTATTATAAGGCAAGGGCCTTCGGTGGTAGCTTAGGAGATATGAGATTCGTCCTTTTGCAAAATGAGTAGAGTGTCGCTTAACTAGGAGCTCTTAGTGAATTTGTATTCCTTGATATATTTCCCAGGTTATGGGGTGTTTTGAGGGAGAGATACGAGAGCATTTTTAGGTGGATTCAGATATAGTAGCATCTTCCTTTCAACAAAAATAGGGTTTCCTTTAGCGGGGATCCATTGGTGAGTCTATTTACCTCGATATGTGTCTCAGTTGTTTGGGTGTTTTGAGGGAGAGGGGTGTTTCTCTTTTGCTAAGAAATATATAGGTGTGGAATTTCTCCCTTTCAAGCTTCTTTTTAATTTTCATATTATTAGCCTTTGAGTGTAGGTTAATAAATATGACCATGCGGAGTCTTTAAAATGCATTAGATCATTGTTTTATTTTACTTAATGTTTAGTCTACTTGGATTGTGCCGATATTTTTTAGACACTGTTTTCTCCTAAAATAGGGTTTTTTGGGGTTATTGGATCATTACCAAAGTGATATATTGGGTTTCCTATGTATCACCGATTTAAAGATAGATGTGTGTGTGTTTTAATGTTTAAAATAAAAATATATCAAAGAATTCGATACTCTTCGTTCCCTTTAAAATGGATAAAAAAATTGGATTATAAGACTTTTAATTGACTTCGGGATTAAGGTTTATGGCTCAATTAGGCTTTTTAAGTTAGGGTTGGGAATGTTTGTGTGCTTGTATAGTCTTTCTTTCATTGTCAACCTATTATTCGATGCATTTACTTTTCATTTGAAGCGGTTTCATGGAAATAATTTCTTGAATTGATAGAGATTGAAGGGTTGGGAAAATTTGACTCCGTCAAGATCAGCTAAGGTAGTCACCGGGTATGAGTTTATTTTAGTGACTAAATATTGTCCTCCCTTGTTAGGTTCAAATTTTTCTCCAGGCGTGCAGCCTAGTTTGAGATTATGTTTCAGGATTAGGTCGCCCTCTTTGATGTTTTGCTTTTTGACTCATTTATTAAATGACCATGAGGTACGTTGTTGGTATACCATATTATGGAAAGAGGCTCGTAACATCATATTATCAAGGAGAACTATTTCGTCGTAGTGGTTTTGGAGCTAGACGGCTTCAGACACTTAGTTTTGAGCATTCACGTAGCAAGGGAACCGCTAGTTCGATGGGTAGAACTTCCTGTATGACATAAACCAGTGAGTAAGGGTTGGACCCAATGGAGTTTTTATCTGTATTATAGTATCCCAAGAGGGCGTATGGACTTTGTTTGAACAATTGATATAGGTTTAAGTCATCTTACTAATAGTTTTCTTTATACTATTGTTAGTAGATTCGAAAGCTCCATTGGTTTGGGGTAGGTAGGGGGAAAGATCCCGTACTCATGTAATATGTCGAGGACCTCATTTTTGAAGTGATCCCCATTATCTGATACCAACTCGTGAGGTATATTCAAGTAATAAATGATGTTTCGCTAGATAAATTCAAAAAATTTCTTAATATTCAAAACCGCATAATATTCGGCCTTGACCCCTTTGGGTGCAGTCATCGATGGAGACTAAGAGGAACTCTTTCCTCATGGAGGCTTTGAGAGTTACCTTACCTATAACGTTAATCCTCTAGGTTGAGAACGGTTAGGGTGCGATCATGCAATATAGCTCTTGAGAAGGTAGATGTTTCCAGGGGGCATATAACAGACATTTGGGGCACCTCTTTACATACTTAGTGCAATACTTTTACACGATGCGTGAGTAGTATGAGTATAAGAGTATTTTATTTCAAAGGGTGTTCCCACTTATATGCGGGAGATATTCTCCAGTATGGATTTTTTCCAGAATTTTATATGATTCGCCCCCTGCGAATTCTCTTTTGTAGAGTTGGCCCCCATAGGTGATTAATTGGGGTACCAATCAACGTAGGGTAATTCGATCATTAAAAGTGTCATCTAGTGAGTAGTGATTTCTGTTGAGCAATTCCATATGTCTAAATATCATACTTTCGATCCAACGGTTATTTCTTCGATAGTGTTAATCTCAAAGCAATATCAAGTTGTGATCTAGATAGTTACAATAAACGAAATGTGGTGCCTTTGGCATGTCGATCATGGAGGATATGATGGAAAGTGCTTCTGTGAAGTTGTTCTTAGCTCTTACAAGGAAATTAAATTCATGATGCTTGAATCGTGAAGCTACCACAAAAGTGGTCATGGTGTGGTTGCAGCATGTCATCTTAAATTTTCCACTTACCCAGTATTTGACTGTTAACTAGGTTAGAATCGCCGCAAGCTTTTAGGTCGGTGATTCCCATTTCCAAGGCAATTTTGAGAGATATTATGCAAGCCTCGTACTCATCCATGATTCTAGTGCATTTATATGTGATCTTGATAGCTATGAGGAGTCGTCTTGAATCCATGGATATAAGTAGTGTTCTTATGACAAATACCCTTTTGTTATGTGCTCTGTCAAAGTATAGTTCCCAAGTTTCCTTATTATTTAGGGCAAATAGATTCTCATTTGGGAATTCTGCCTCAATTTGGTCTTCCTCATTTAATAGGAGTTGTCCTGCGAGGAGATCGGAGATGGATCGCCCTTTAGTGACTTTCTGCATGACATATGTAATCTAAAGTTCTGATAGCATGAGAATCCATTTGTACATTCTTTTAAAAATATAGGTATTATCAAATAGGTATTTTAGGGGATCCATTCTCGAGATGAGCGTTATGTTGATTGACATCATGTTCTGTCGGAGTTTATGAGTTATCCATATGAGGGATGCACAAGCCTTTTCCAATGAGGTGTATTTGATCTTATAGGATACTATTTCTTACCAACATAAAATTTGGTGAATTATTTTTGGATCTTTCGATGTACTGCGATCGCATAGATTCGGCAACCATAAAGATTATGGTCATGTAAATTATGACATGTTGTCCAGCTGAGGATAAAATAGCATCAATGGATGGTGAGGTACTCTTCTATTTTATCGAATGCATGTGAGCATTGAATATTCTATTTTTTAGGTGAGTTCTTCTTGATTATTTGACAAATGGGTACACAAATGGTGGTGATCACATTGATCAATCGACTTATGAACAATATTTGACCCACAAACCCTCCGACTTCCTTTTCTATTCTATGTGCTGGAATTTCTCATATGAAGCTAGGCATTTTCTCTTTAGAGACTCCGAAGACACACTTTGGAAAATTTATCCTCATTTTGAAGCACCGTAACCTTTAGAAGAATTTTCAAAATTTTGGGAAGTGTCCTTCTTGGTCCTTAGATTTAATGGTCATGTCGTCAACGTAAAATCCACTTCCTTATGTACAAGGTCGTGTAGGATGGTTGTGGTCACTCTTTGGTAAGTTGCACCAGCATTTTGGATATCGAAAGGCATTATTGTATAACAGTACATTGCCTAAGGAGTACTGAAACCGGTTCTCTCTTGATGGTCGGTGTGGGTACCCTGAATTTAGCATCATAAGGCCTGGACGAGTAGCCTCTCCTTAGCGGCCCAAAGCCCAGGCCCATCACCTCTTGTACTCATCCGATTACCCCACGATCCCATGAAGAGAAGTTGTAAGGGAGCGCGATCCCATGTAAGGGAGATGGCTAATAAGGAGGAACCCATCACCCCCACTACTCCAACATATACATGTATAAATTAAACCCTAAGTCCGGGGCAAAGGACAAGTTGTATTCTCTGTACTTATTCTTCAGAATATAGAGAAATAACACTGACTGAACCATCGTGGACGTAGGCACATCTTTGCTGAACCACGTATACCCGTTGTTGTGTGATTGGCATTTTATTTATCTTTTCTTGATTGTTACCTCTTTCATATTTATTTGTGTTACATAATAACTGTCACCACAATTGGCGCCGTCTGTGGGAAACATTTATCTTTCCCTGAGAAGAGCCCACTCCGAGAAAAAATCTAAGATGTCTGGTCACAGCAGCAACGCTCCTCAAGCAGGAGATATTCAGGAGCCACCCGCTCCTCGCAGGATTAGGTCTGAAGTCCGACGTTCAGATCAAGGGGCTAGCTTAGAAAGGCCAGCCTCAGAAGAAAGTCAAGGACCAGCAAGTTCCACTCAGATATCCAGATTGATCGATGCATACGAAGCAAGGCTCCACGAGCAGAGGGAGTCTTCTCGCAGATATGAGGCTGAGAATGCTCGCTTGAAAAGAAGACTGGAAAAACTGGAGAAAGAACTACGTCCTGATACCAGGAGACGCCCCTATCTCACTCCTAGCCCTCAGGCGAGCAAATCTCACAGCCGAGGAAGGAGCCCTAGGCGGCAATATCAAGGGTTCGAAGGTGGCGACTCAGACGACGACCTCCGCGAGCAACTGAGAAAAGCTCCCCGCTATCAGAGCCCTGCTCGCAGCGACGACAACATACAGAACCTAGTCCGCAGATAAATGGACCAACATCCAGCTCACCGCGGCGCCAGGTCGACCAGAGAACTCGCCAGGAGAGCCCTCAAGACCCAGATGAAATCGCCCTTCACGAGGGAAATTGAAGAAAAAGAAGCTCCCAAAAAGTTTGCTATTCCAAGGTTCAAGATTTACGACGGGAAGACTGATCCCATTGATCATGTCAGGCAGTACCGGCAGGCTATGACCCTCTGGAATCACCGAGATGCACTGATGTGCCGTATTTTTTCCTCGAGCCTTCATGACGTGGCCCAGAAATGGTTCGAGAAACTCCCTCACCGATCCATCAGAAATTTCAAATCCCTGGCCGAGCTCTTTACGGCCCGGTTCATGACCAGCAGCTCCCATCCCAAAAGGATGGATGCTCTATTAACAATGAAGAAAACGCCTCAGGAGACACTCCGAGACTACGCGAAGAGGTACTGGGAGTTATTCAACGAAGTCGAGGACTGCGCGGAAGAAGTGGCAGTGGCTTCATTCAAAATTGGGCTACCTAGCTCTTCCCTCCTTTACCAGTCCTTGACAAAGAAGGAAGCAACCACCATTGATGACCTGATGGCCCGGATTGAGAAATACGCCAAGGTGGAAGATGTCACCCGCCTTAACGTAGGAGAAAACGGTCGAGCCAAGCTCGCTACCAAGGGAAGTGAGAAAGTTGATAACCAGAAAAAAGGAGGAAAGAATGGGAGCAAGAATGGCTCCAAGAACGGAGGGAACCCTGACGTTGCAAAGTCGTTCCAGGCGGTCAACACCGTCTTCAAAGAACCAATTTACAAAATTCTCGCGAAGATCAAGGATGAGCCGTTCATCAAATGGCCCCGGAAAATAGGAGGAGGCCTATCGAAAAGAAACAATGCACTGAGATGCACCTTCCATAAAGAGGGAGGGCATAAGACCGAGCACTGCAAGGCTCTTAAGTCCCACCTCGAGGAGTTGGCCCAATCCGGAAATTTGAATGACTTTGTGGAAAGGAAGGTAGAGAGAGTGACTGTCCACAAGGAGGCAAAACCCGACAACGTATTGGAAAACGACTCCGGACACGAATTCGCAGTAATCCATGGAGTATCCGATGTTAAGAAAATCCAGGGTAACTCAGCTCGAATGGAGGTAAAGAAGCTGACAGCGGTAATGCAAGCTTTTCAGATTGATCCAGCAAAATCACAGGCAGGAAAACGTCGGCGAGCAGAGGACATCAACTACAACAAGCATATTGTTTTCAAGGATGAAGATCTTGTGGGAGTGAGGACCCCACATCACGATGCCTTAGTCATTACACTCAGGATAGCCAACTTTGATATCGACAGGCTGCTCGTCGATCAAGGGAGCTCATCCGAAGTAATGTACATCGACCTGTTCAGAATATTGAAGTTGAACATCGCTGACCTAAAGGGAACAACTGTTCCTCTGGTCGGCTTCGCTGGGAAAATGACCATGCCTCTGGGCAAGATTGTACTACCAGTGCTCGCTGGAAATGTTTCAAAAATGATTGAATTCTTGGTGGTCGACATCAATTCACCGTATCAAGCCATCCTCGGCAGGGGATGGCTTCATGCAATGAAGGCAGTCTCCTCGACCTACCACCAGAAACTCAAATATGTCACCGAGCGGGGAGTGATGGAGATACATGGCGACCAGACGATGGGGAGAAAGTGCTTCATAGCGGCCATCCGACCAAAGCCAGAGAAAAAAGCCGTTCAAACCAGCGAGAAAGTGGAGGAAGGTGCAATCCCTTCCAAATAGCAATTAAAATATGGAAGGCCCGGAGTGGAAGAGACCAGGCTCCTCCCCTCCGAGCGTGTTGTAGAGGACCTGGTAGAAGTAATTGCTAAAGAAGGCGACAACAGCAGAGTCTTCCTGATCGGGACCTCACTCACTGACCAAGAGCAAAAGGATTTGTTAACCTTACTCAGAAGCAACATAGATGTTTTCGCTTGGGAACCCTATGAGCTGCCAGGAATCGATCCCAATATGGTCTGCCATCGGTTGCACGTCAATCCCACATTCAAGCCGATAGCGCAGAAGGCAAGACGAACTGCTCCCGAGAAGGCCAGAGCAATAGAAAAAGAAGTCAAAAAACTGCTGGATGCAGGGTCCATACGGGAAGTGCAATTCCCCAAATGGTTATCCAACCCAGTGGTAGTTCCAAAAGGCAATGGGAAGTGGAGAGTGTGCATAGACTTCACTGACCTCAACAAAGCCTGCCCCAAGGATAGCTTCCCTCTTTCGAAAATAGACCAACTAGTAGATGCCACTACAGCTCACGAACGAATGAGTTTCCTAGACGCATACTCAGGCTATCACCAGATTCCCCTATATGCCCCAGATCAGGACAAAACGACGTTTATCACGACGGTTGGTTTATACTGTTACAAGGTCATGCCTTTTGGGCTAAAAAATGCAGGGGCAACCTATCAGCGGCTGGTTACTAAGATGTTCAAGAATCAGATGGGAGACACAATGGAGGTCTACATCGACGACATGCTCGTCAAGAGCAAGGAGAAGGAAAATCACCTCTCGGACCTGTCAAGTACCTTCGAAATCCTCAGGAAGTACCGAATGAAACTCAACGCGGGCAAGTGTTCCTTCGGTGTCCAGTCAGGAAAGTTTCTTGGGTATTTGGTCAGCAAGCGTGGCATAGAGGCTAATCCAGACCAGATTGATGCAATCAAAAGAGTGCAACCTCCTCGCAAAATTCGCGATGTACAGAAGCTCACTGGAATGCTCGCTGCTCTAAATCGTTTCATTTCTAAATCCTCCGAGAGATGTAAGCCCTTCTTCCAACTCTTAAAAGGCAGCAAAACAATAGAATGGACCCCAGGTTGCTCACAAGCATTAGACGCGCTCAAGTCCTACCTAAGCTCCCCACCACTGCTTGTCATACCACAGCAAATGGACTCTTTGTACCTCTACCTCTTTGTATCCAGCCATACTGTCAGCTCAGCGCTAATGTGTGAAGTTACAGGGATCCAACATCCAGTCTATTACCCAAGCAAAACCTTACTAGACGCCGAGCAGCGCTACCTGCCATTGGAAAAGCTCGCTTTCGCCCTAGTAATGTCCTCGAGGAAACTGAAGCATTCCTTCGAAGCTCATACGATCATCGTCCTTACATCACACCCCCTTAAGGTTGTCCTAAGGAAGGCGAATTTATCGGGCAGACTGTCTAAATGTTCAGTTGAGCTCGGCCAGTTTGACATCCAATTTCAACCAAGGACATCTATCAAGGGTCAAATCCTTACTGACTTCATAGCTGAATTCACAGGCGAAGAACCCTTCGACCAGCCTAAGCCAAGAGAACAAAACAACCAGGCTATAGGGGGAAGCTAGAAACTATTCATTGATGGAGCCTCAAACTCAAAGGGGGCAGGAGTAGGAATTGTTCTCATCACTCCAGAAAACACAGTCCTCGAGCAAGGAATCAGGCTGGGATTTGCAGCCTCCAACAACGAAGCAGAATACGAAGCCTTAATAGAAGGTCTCCAAAGGGCGCAAACTCTGGGAGCAAAGCATTTACAGGTATTCGGAGACTCGCAACTAGTTTAAAATCAGATAAGTGGAGACTATAACGCGAAGGATGAGAGGATGGCAGCCTACCTCTCCCTGGTAAAAAACTTAATGACGAACTTTGAAGAAATCAACATCCAACAGTTTCCCAGGGGGCAGAACAGACACGCTGACGCCTTAGCAGCCCTTAGCTCGACAGTTGATTCCAGCCTTAAAAGGATCATCCCTATCGATTTGCTCAGCTGCCCGAGCATTTACCCCAACTGCGAGCTGACCAAAGCGAAACCAATACTCCAATTAGAACCAGCCCTCAGCTGGATGGATCCCTTGAGAGACTATTTGAAGAACGGAACGCTCCCAGAGGATAAGAGGACTGCCCACCAGATAAGAGTCAAAGTTGCTCGCTTTCACTTATCCACGGGAGGCGACTTGTATAAAAGATCTTTCTCCGGCCCCTACCTTAGATGCGTCCACCCAGGCGATGTCAAGACAGTTCTTCACGAGCATCACGAAGGAATCTGTGGGAGTCACGTCGGAGGAAGGTCTCTAGCCTTCCGAGCAATGAAGGAAGGTTATTGGTGGCCATATATGCAAAAGGACTCCGCAGTATATGTCCACAGATGCCTAAAATGCCAGCTTCACGCCCCCATGGTCCCCCAGCCCGCCAACGAGTTAAAATACCTGACCAGCCCCTGGCCTTTCGCCCAGTGGGGAATGGACATCGTGGGACCACTGCCCACCGCTGCCGGCAATCGCAAATACCTGTTGGTCGCAACAGATTACTTTACCAAGTGGATCGAGGCAGAACCACTGGCGAACATCCGAGATGCTGACATGATGAGGTTCATATGGAGAAATATAATCACTCGATTCGGGATCCCCAGAACCATCATCACTGACAATGGAACACAGTTCGAGAGTGGCCCTTTTCAGGACTTCTGCGACCAACACGGGATCAGGCACCACTTCAGCTCGGTGGATTACCCTCAAAGCAACGGACAAGCTGAGGCTTCCAACAAGACAGTGATCGCTGGATTGAAGAAGCGGTTATAACAAGCCAAAGGCGCGTGGACAACCGAGCTACCGCATATCCTATGGGCGTACAGAACAACTCCTAGGCGAGCCACAGGAGAAACACCATTCTCACTAGCATATGGTATGGAGGCACTCATGCCACTAGAAGCAGGATTGCCTACAATGAGATCCGACCTTGTCGAGCAGGGTCAGAACGATCAAGCTTTGCTCGCTGAACTCGATTTGGCCGACGAGCGCAGGGAATTTGCCCTAGTAAAACTAGCGAACTATCAGTAACAGCTCGCAAAGCACTACAGCAAAAGGGTCAATGAGAGGAAATTCGAAGTTGGGGACTATGTTCTAAGAAAGGTCCTAGGCAACACAGTGAAGCCATCAGACGGTAAACTGGGCCCGAACTGGGAAGGACCTTATGAGATAATTAGAGACGATCTGCAAGGTGCCTATCATTTGAAAACGATGGAGGGCAGAGAGATACCACGAGCATGGAACGCAGATAATCTCAAGAAATTCTATTTTTAGGGGTTCTATTGTTAGATCTTTTATTGTACTCATTATGGGAAAAGACAGTTTATTTCTCAATTCACCAATGAAAATCTCTCAGTTGATCACTCTCTAAAAAGTAACAATTATATCTTATTGCACATCCTTTTAAAATCACAGGTATAATGGTTGGCATATCAGGGGAATACCCCTCCTTAGGTCATCGTCATGAAGCACGACAGACCTCTTAGCATTGCCCATGGCAATATATGAAGCCCTACAGAGTATTCTTAGGCATCAAACCTACTTTGGGTAAACAAAATCCTGACCGGATAAAGACATCCAATAACAGGTGTGTCCTCGCCAATTGCCCTACTTAGGCCTAAGGGAGTGTGACGACACGACCTAAAAGGTAAAGGAAGGGCACAATGGTATTCTTAATACTGGACTGGGCGGACACTCACATAACAAGCTAAAAAGGATTGTGAAGCTGCAAAAATATAAAAAGATTGGATGAACACGTTTAGTCGGCAAAATCGCCCAAAACTCAAACTTTCCATTAATCTTTTATATTTACAAACAATAATAGTACATGTTTAGTCGGCGAAGCTCGCCCAAAGCATTTACAATTATTAAAAAACAAAATATCAAGAAGGTGGAAGCCTCCGAGCAAGGTAGTCAGCAACTTTATCTCTCCTCCCATCATCAGGAGCAGGATCGAACTCCTCCACGACCTCATTTGCGTCCAACTCCAATAGTCGCCAGGGAATAGCATCGATGGGGATCCATCGATCATCTCGCCTGAATGGATTGGGCATCAGAATAGAGGGGGACATCTCGTGCCGATACCACAATATCGAGTTCCTCGGGACCTGCAGCTCTTTGAGAGCACTCAACCACCCCCTGATGAAGGAAAGCTCCTCGAACTTTGATAATCTTATGGGAGCATCCAGCCAGCCCTGATCATAGCCATCAGTCCACACTTGGCGAGGGCCCTTCTTGAATAGATGCCGCAGTCGGGTGACGTCCCTCTGAAGACCAGCAGCAGTCACATAAGCTCGTCGAACATCGCCGCGCAGCTCCTCCATTTCCCTCTCACGATGTTCCTCGACTTCCCTACTCCTACCCCTTGTACTCCTACCAGCACGTGGGAGGGGAGGCCGAGCAGCTCGCGACGAAGAAGAGCCTTGTAGGACTGCCGAAGCAGTGCTCGACGAATGCTCCTTAAGCTTCGAGACCTCCTGCCTCAGGTCTTCATTCTCCCGCTGAAGAAACTCCACGACTTGGTTGATCTCGGTGGCCTCCTGTAACTTTACTCTCAGCTCGCTAACTTCTTCTTGCACTGAAGCACCGATCTCTTCCATTTCCTGGAGCCTGTCCTTCAACTTGGCCACCAGCTCGGACTGATCCTTATATTTCTGGTTCCTTGACTTAGCAAACCTGCAAAGCCTAGCAAAGGCCTGGCGAACAACAGGGCTTGCATTAGGACCCAGAGTCCTACCTAGTTGGGAGGTAACAGGAATATAGTCATCCACATCAACCAACTACAAGTAAAAGAAAGAGAAAAGAAAGAGATCAGCATAAACAAAAATAAAGTCTTTTCATTGATAATGAGCGAGGTTACATCAGATCAAAAAAGAAAAAAGTTACAAAGAAGCCCTATCAATTGGCAACCTCGGTGGATGGACCCTTGTCCTTATCAGCATCAGCAGGGATATTACCCTCTGCAGGGGTGTCCACTGACCCCTCGACCAAGGGAGCATCAGCAGGAGTCGCCTGAGAAACAGGATTGGTGCCTTCAGCAGTTGGGGCTGGGTCCTCATCCACGACTGGCTTTGGCCCTGGATCATGCTCGTCAATGAGTGGGGATGCAACGTCCACCCCAGCCCACGAGGGCCTTGTTCCACCCTTTTTTGAAGTTCAGACGACTGATATAGCCTATCTGAACCTCGGCGTCCTCGTACACTGCAGCCCAGCCACAGTTGTACGAATCTTCCTTGAGAGTGGTCGCCTGGGCTTTATCCACCTCCAGCTGCTCGGATAGAGCCCTGTTCTTCTCTGAAAGGTCTAGCTTGCTCGAGCACAACAGGTCGTACACCTTCCTCAGCTCGCCAAGATCCCTGACAGCATCATCTCTCTCGCGAGCAGAATTAGCAAGGGCCAAGGAAGATGTAGCTCGAGCTGTGTCAGCAGCCTTCAGATCGGCCTCCAGCTGAGACCCCCTGGCTACCAGGACAGATTTTTACTGTTCCAGCTCGCCATTCCTTCTAATCAGCTCATCGCGAGAGCAATAGAGCACAACGAAGTCGATCACAAACTGCAAAGAACAAGGAAAGGATCAGGAAGAATAAACCATCAAAATCTGTCAAAAGAAATTGAGAATTAGAAGAGGAACCTTACCAAGGCAAGCCTCTGGCTAGCTTGCAAAGCCAGCCGATCGGACCCCAATGCCCTCTCACGATCTGCAGGGAGGACTGATCTCTCGAGCAGCGCAGGGGCAAGCTGAGGAGAGGTGGCCACCGAAGCCCCCTCGGGCAAGGCAGATACTGAAACCAGGGCCTGACCAGTCTTGGTCCTTGATTCCACCTTCCTCCTCTCCTCCTATTTTTCCCTTTCCCTCCTCTTCCTCTCCTCCACCTTCTTCCTCTCCTCCTTCTTTTGCTCTCTCTCTCACTCATCTGCTCCTCCTCTCTCCTCTTCTTCTCTTGCTCATGAGAAGAAGGCCAGGAACCAGTAGCTGTGGCCCCAGAGGCAGTCTTCATCTTCTTGGACCTATGTGCAAGGAGCACATCATCATCATCGTCATCTCTGATCAAATTCTTCCTAGGAGGCATCTCTTCAGAAGAACTGCTGGTAGTGCTCGACGAGTCTTGAGCCTCAGAATCTCCTTCAGAAGAGCTTCTACTGTCAGCACTTTCTGCACCCAAATTGCTCACAACACCTGCAGGTTCACTCTCTGAGCTTCTCTCCTCTTCGTCCAACTGGATGGGCTCAGCCAAAATCTCTTCGGAAGAATCAAAGTCTGGGACACTATCCACAGGACGGGCTATAAAGCTGGAGCCCGTGTTCTTGTATTCAAGCAGAAACGTAGCAGACCTAGGATGCTCACCGTCACCCAGAGGCTCTCTAATGCTCCAAGCTTTCACTAGTTCCGAGATACGAACCTCGCTGAGAGTAGGCTCCAAATTCTTTGCCTTCGCTGTGAAAGAAAAAACAGAGAGAGGTCAGAAAAATCACGAGTCAGCAAAGGTTGAAACAATAATACAACATCTACCTATATATTCTTCCCCATAAAAGGGAACAGTGAACCTCTCAGACCTCGACCCTTCAAATTGGGGGGAGAATTGCCAATTCCTAACAAGAAAACCTTCTTGCCTGTAGTCCTTATGGGAATCAGGTAAATTTACTACCAATACCCTATCAGGGCTCCTAGCCTTAAGGTACAGGACACCTGAACTCGTTCGAGAAAAGGAATAACAAAAGCATACCTCGGCAAGCCCTAACCTTGTGCCGTACAATTGATTTATCCTATGCACGCCGTTCACTATTTTCCATACGTTGGGCGAACATTGTGCAGGCACAATACCAAAATAGCTAAAGAAGTGCAGAAACAGATCATTAGGGGGAAAGGTAAGTCCCCCTTGGGAGAGAAAGAGGACATGAATCCAATGTGCATCCTCTATATCCCTAACGTTCCTAGGCGGCGAGGCGCAACACTCAATCTCTACCCACTCAGGAATACTGTAGAATTTTCTAAACTCAGTTACTGACCTATTTCCAATATTCGCCATTGGAAAAATAAAAGAAAAACTATAAACTTGAGAAAAGGGCACGAGAGACTTACAAGACAGAAGATCAGGTCAAATGGCGAAGAAGCGATGAGAGTGGAGACCGAAAACAGAAGGTACAAAGCTTAAGAGTTCTCAGAAGATAGAAGATTGCTGGAAAACCTGAAGCGACGAAGAGAAAATGTGTCTTATTCCAACAAGCCTTCAAATCTAATCATAACGCACGGATAGCGAAGCGGGTGCCGCCAAAGCAACTTCACAGTTTTCAAAGAAATCGACCATCATTGCTGATTATTTAAATTCATTGGACCTGTAAAAATGGCCCAACAAATTTAGGGGCAATTGTGGGTACCCTGAATTTAGCATCATAAGGCCTGGACGAGTAGCCTCTCCTTAGCGGCCCAAAGCCCAGGCCCATCACCTCTTTTACTCATCCGATTACCTCACGATCCCATGAAGATAAGTTGTAAGGGAGCGCGATCCCATGTAAGGGAGATGGCTAATAAGGAGGAACCCATCACCCCCACTACTCCAACATATACATGTATAAATTAAACCCTAAGTCCGGGGCAAAGGACAAGTTGTATTCTCTGTACTTATTCTTCAGAATATAGAGAAATAACACAGACTGAACCACCGTGGACGTAGGCACATCTTTGCTGAACCACGTATACCCGTTGTTGTGTGATTGGCATTTTATTTATCTTTTCTTGATTGTTACCTCTTTCATATTTATTTGTGTTACATAATAACTGTCACCACAGTCGGGTTGAATTTTATTTTACTTAAAGTCGAAGACTCCATCCACAAAGTACCTCAACTTGTTGTTGGTTTTACTCTCTTACCAAAAGGTCGATACATGGTAAGAAAAATCATATATGTGGAAGGCACGATTGAGATCCTTATAGTCTACACAGATTATATATTTGTTGTTATTTTTAGGTACTAGTATGATTTTGACTAGGCAAGTGTGGTATATGATTACTCGGATTAACCCTTCACTGAGCTGCTTCTCTACTTCCTCGTTTAATTTCAAGTACCATTTAGGTAAAAAAAAATTGGAGTTTCAGCTTTATGGGTTTGGTCTTAGGGAGAATGGGTATCTCATACCTGACAATATAAGGATAAATGTTGGGCATGTTAGCATAAGAGAAAACATACACGAATTTGGTGAGAAGGTTTGTGATCTTCTTTCATTTGCCTTTATCTATGGAGGACCTTATTGGTAGATGCTTAGGGTTTTGGAAGTACCCATGTTTATGGTAATCGTATCCTCCTAAATGGGAGACATGCGATTGTTTCGACTTAGTCAAGTTTTCCAAAGTGTTTTAAGTGTTTTAAGTCCACGGAGTAATCATTATTATGGGTGGATTATAATCCATTGTTTGATTCATTATCATCATGGGTAACACATAAGTAAATATTGGAAAGCATAATTTATTATTCTATCAAAAGGAGGAAGGACAACATTGATAATAGAAGAAAGGTATTCTTTATGGATGGATTCATTGGGAGAGGGGAAAGGGGGGACTCTTTATTTAACATGATAGAATCAAATGGCCCACGTATAGCAGGTGCTAGGATGCACCTGATAGAGGTCCAACTATTTAGTATGGAGGTTCCATTAGTTTTGGATATGTGGTGAGATTGGTACTACTAAGGTAACTTTGGACTAACCTTGGGCAGTTTATGACCTCCATTCTCATTGCAGGAAGGGGCACACAGTTTTTCTTAAGCTGGGTACTTTTTCCTTTGAGGATGCCTTTAGTTTCCTTAATGGATTTCGTAGTAAGGTTAGTGCAGAGAGGACCCTCAGAGAGGGATTTCAACAAGCGTTGATGATTTTCCTCGTTCCACTAATAGTCCTAGGAGGTTTCGTTGGGTTTGTACTTATAATCAAACAAAGGAGGTGTTTTAGGTGAGGTAATGGTGAATATTGGTACCTTGAGGTAGACCTTGAGTTAAGGGATGCTGATAAACCATCTTTTCTTGGTAGTGTTGTCTTGATCAGTTGAGTCATTGTACTGATCACGAAAGGATTCAATAGGGGTTAGGTAGGTAGTTCCTAACATAATTAATAGTGTGGTCTCATAAGGGAATAGTGTGGTTGGATATAATTCAAGCTTCAAACTATAGGTCTCTCTATGCTCGGCGGTGACCCATGATACATTCAGCTTTCCCTGGTGGACCATTTGGACTTTCTCATAATCTATGTAAAATCATTCTTTATAAAGAATTTCCATTATTGGTTGCAGTTATCTCTTTGTTTCATCCAGTTATGTATCAAGGAGCCTGTGATAGGGTAAGTCTTCTCCCTGGAAACAAAAATGGCCCTTCTACCCTTAATAGGGGTCTTCGGGGATTTTGGTCATGGCTTTGTAATCGGAGGTGTACCTAAGATAGATTTTTCCCTTTTGTTCTATACTGGTGATAGTTTCAAGGGTTCCTTGTTATTTTCTTCTAATACCAAATCTGTATCTATCCCATATTTTGGATGATCTGGGCTGCTTCATTATGAATGACTGTTTCATCTCCTATCATGTGAGAGAGTGGGACAACTCAGAATGCATTGATGCATATGTCACTGCTGTATGGTGAGGGGTAGTATTTGTACTATCCATAGTGTCACAACCATTGCCTCTTTGTATGGTGATGACCCGAGTCTCAAGCAAGAACTTAGCTTTGACGTGGAATAGTGAGGGTAAGGCCCTCATGGGATGTATCCAGGCTCTTTCGAGTAGGAGGTTGAAGTTGTTCAACACATTGAGTACTTGAAACTCGACAAGGCACTTAATAGTACATATTACGAGATTAAGGACAATGGACATATGAATTCTTAGTGGGTAATATGCCCTGATGGCCGTGGAATATGGTGTGAATTCTGAGGAGGTGTATCCCAGAGCGATAGCAATGCGTAAGGTACTATCTATCCTCTAGTCTCAGTAGTGATATACAATGAAAATCAGTTATTTATGACTTTCATGATGAGGTCTTTATTATACAATCTTATGTGTTATTAATTTGTAATGGAGCCGATAGTGTTTAGTCGGAGTTAGATCTGTAGACATAGAGGTCTGAGATAGTAGGTGAGTGAGAGTAGCTCGGTTCTCACGAAATGTATCTAGATACTCCTAGATGGTTATATTAGATGAGGATCTCTGGAGTTGGTCCTGGATTTTATTAACTTCTCGAGGAGAATGCGTGATGGTCACCTCGAGGGAAAATTTTGCTTTTTATGTGGGGTTAGGTGGAGTGGAGTGTCGACCTGACCTAGTGAGGGTGTCTACTTCCCTTTCTGGAGTGGGTTCGAGTTTTTCCCACATCATTTGTTTGGCTTTTTCTAGACGTATTATCATATCAATTAGGGATACGAGACCGAAGCCAGAAAATGTTTGCTTTTTGGACATCACCTCGGTCCAATCTCGACTAGGTTTATATACTAGGATCTTAAGAGTCTTCTTATGGGTCTTTAAGGAAGCCCAAGACAATAAGTTATCTATCCACCATACAGTCACGTCTGAGCTAGGATTTGTAGTTATAATCTTTACTACTAAGGCCATGAACTATTCGTTTATCTCTTTAGGTACTTTGAATTAAAGTTCGGTGGACATGGAGGATGAAAACGAGATGTAATCGTTAGAGGTTTTTCTTATTTCCTTTCATCATCCTCGATGGATTTAATCTCTCCTGAGTCCATTTCTTTCATGATGCTATCGACTTCGTAAATGATGTCTCCGTATTAGTATTACTGATACCACGTATTATAAGGTGTGTTATTTCCCTTGAGCATGGTAATAGGGAATGGGTTGACAAATTCCATTTTAGTTGTGTATGAGTATCTTTGTTAAGGAGGACTTTATGGTAAGGGACGGCCTCAATGGGTCATCTCATTCTATAATTTGATAATACCAATGATATGGATTATGTCTAGATATTAATTCTTGTAACTGCACCCTGTGTTTGTGTGATGGTGGGACCATGGTGATATCTTAATGATAAAGACGTTGAAGGCCAACTATGAGACTGGCTGGTCTAGTTCATCTTGAGGACTCATAGGGTCTTCATTTAGTAATGGGAGCTAAGGGGATCAGTGTCTACCACCATGAATTTTCACATAATATCTTGTATATTTATTAGTACATCGGCCCATCCAGTGGCTTGGGTTCTCTTATATACATTAGTGTGGGATGCCAGAGTTTTCCATTTCTATCGAAAAAATAGATTGGAAGTCCCCTGTATGAGAGGCTATATCATAGATTATCTATAGAGTAACTTTCCTTTTTCATGAAGCAGTACCAATGTTCGTATTTTTCTAGATAGTCGATCTCTTCTGTTGTATCCTTATAATCAATCTCGAATCGAAAGTATCATATGTCAAGGGCTTCAAAGGATGTGGGCCCTTGATCATGTAACTCGAGTCCTTTTTCAGGGAGTAGTCCCATTTGGCATTATGTCCTAAGCTTGATGGTAAAAGGTGAACTCATCTTTAGGAATCATGTAAGTATTTCCTTCGGTGATGAAGAGGCGTTCAAACCAATTTGTGATTCCCTATTCTTATAAGTCAGCATAGTACAAAAGGTGGGGACTTGGTGCATTAGGTCTTTTTTTAAGATCTAGTATGTCGAAGGCGGTGTCCCTCGCATGTGGAGAGAGTATGGGTTTTGTGCCTATTAATCGATAGGGGTTTATATCCCTCCCGGTGTATGTTCGGATCATATAAACGGTATCAAAGGGAAGAGTTCGGTATTCATCTCTTTAGCGGTAAGTCCAAGTGGTCATTCCTTTTTTCTTGTTGTATCGTGTGGTTAATAGAATTTGGGTGGGCATGAACCTTTGGTCCTCCTGAACGAGGTTAAATCTTTCTATAAAAGGTCCCATGTGTGAGGCGTATATCACTAGCAAAGGTTTAACTTGTCGTTCATCCTCCCTAGCGGCATCCCTTTGTGTGATTTGCACCCTCACGTCCCTTTGTGATATTTCTACCCTCATTCTATGATTTTGTCCCTCATTTCTTCTTCTTCTTCTTATTCTTCATACAATGATTAATGATGATATTTTAACTTCTAGATGATGTGATCGTTAGCCTGAGTTGTCAATCTCTTTCATTTATCTGTATTTAGGGAGGCTAGGATATCATGGTGGCCAACTAGCGGCTCTTGCTATTTGGTGGTAAACGGATGTGGTTCTTATGATATTTCCTATAAATTTAACAGAGATCGTGTCTATGGTAGTGAGTGGATATCATTATTGGCTTCTAAATCTGAGAGAGCAAATAAGTGAGCCCGAGAGGTTGATCTCTCATATGCAGTGAACTGAATCGGCACTGTGTAAGTGATGTGCTTAGTTTCTTGGAGAGCTTAGTCATAGATTTCTTCACATTCGACTGAGTGATCATCTTATTCTAATAAGGAGTAATGAGTCCCAGCTCTTTAGAGTACATGAATTTTTTGAATAAGAGTATTTATGGGCGGCGATAGTTGGCCTAGAAGAATTTTATGGTCATTATGAAGATGGTCATATGGTCTGTGATGGTCTTAGTATCAATGATGATTTGTACTTTGGATGATGACATGCCCAAGTGGAATCTATTTGGAAGGGGATATGATCTTCATCATCGAATTATGATGGATAAAGACTATCAGAGCGGAGGGCTCGGTCTTTGGGATTGGATTGTCCAAGAGGATTGTGTCAAGGTTCGAATGATATGGTAAGGGGTCTTTAGTGACATTAATCCTTGGTTGTAAAAGGGTTTTAGCATCGATGAGGTCCAAGATGGTGTACCTTAAGGCCCAACATTTATCAGTGATGTGACCGGGTCCCTAATGGTATTTTTTATGTGAGTCTAATTTCCAGTTTTTATCCATAGTGGCTGGGAGTGGCCTAGGGTTAAGTGGTTAGAGTCATACACATAACTTTACAGTGGCAAAGACCCGACTTAGGGGTCCGGTAAGTTAGTGAAGGTTCTCGGTCAAGCCCAATGAGGCATGGTATGATAATTTTTAGGAGGGGGGCGATGGGAAAGGTGTAATGGTGGCTACCATATCCAGGGTAGTATTACTAAATTGACATGATCCTGGAGGTGGAGTAAGTATAAGGGTAGTGATTTCCGAAGTGAAATCCTTTTGCAGGTTCTTATGGATGGAGAATTGGTTAGTAGTGAGATGAGGTTCCTTGGCAATTTTGGAAGTTTTGGAATCTAGGATTTCTTTAATTTCATACCCTATATGATTGAGGGCTTTGAAATATTGCATCCAAGTAATACTAAGTTCACTTTGTAGTTCCTTTTAAAGGATCCTAGTTATAATGTCTATCTGGTCCTGTTTTACGGGGTGATTGACCATCGTATTGCTTCCCATTCTCTCTCCAACGAGTGATAAAGATGCTAACTACTTCCCATTCTTCTAATTTTATCATTTTGAGATCATTACAATTGATTTCCAGCTCTTTGTTATATTCACACCACTATAGGAAAATACTATATACATCATTCTAGGTCTTAGCAGTCCCCTCACATTTAAGTTTCATGTACCAAATGAGGCCTCTTCTAGCTAGTGTGGATGAAAAAAAGATTTCCAATACTCATGGGTAAAAATTTCGAACCTATATCCGAAGATGATAATTAGATTATTGGGAAATTAAAGAGTCTAGCCCTTTGAGGATTATCATCTTGAACTTGTTCAGGGCAGGCCTTTAGGATTGATAACCATATTCATAATTTTTCTAAGATCATCTTTAGTTTTCATATTACTGGTTTCTTCTTAAAGGAGACGTAGTTCCAATTATACTTTTGTTAAATCTTGATTTGGTGGTAGGGGAATAACCACTTCGACTGGTGGAGGGTCATAGACTCATCCTGTAGGAGACCTTGGAAGGATATCTTTAGGTACTCGAGGCACTAATTGTAGGGATCAAAGTAAACATGCATAGGAAATGGTACATGGAATTGGGGAGCACCGATATTAGCCTAGAGAGAAGGAGAAAGAACTGGAGCAGGTAGATCCTTAGGGTCAATGGAGATGGCCCCGAAAACCATCGCATGTGGTGTACCAATGTTAAAGATTTGAGGAAGATGGAAGTTATCTCCTATTATGGTATGGGTTACATTCATGTGGTCTTGGGTTTGTCCTAATGCCCTGATATCTAACTACATGGTGTTCCGGGAAGTGGTTATGTTCTCAAGGTGTCTTAGAATTTGATTCACATGTGATGGAATTTGGTCTTCTTTAATAAACATGAATTGTAGGATAGTGCGCATCTAACATTTATGGTAGGGAGCTTTATGATGAAGACTAAACGATCGCTCGGAGCGCGAACTCAGGTGTTTAGGCTAAGAACTTATTGGATACTTCTATTGATAGTTATGACCTCTGCAAAAAATTTTGAGGAACTTTCATTAAGGTCTTTGAAGATAGAAGGACTGAAGAAAGGACAATACATAGGGGGAGAAGGACTCACATATGGAATGACTTAATCTGATGTAATTATTATTGTATTTTAACCATATTTGGATGGTATTTTTTTAATTCTTTTATTTGGTTGTATCTTCAAAGGGTAAGAATTTTAGAAGAGTCCCGTTGGTTTCAAACGAATAGGGTTGAGCTCTCATTTTTTTATCACGGGGAGAAAGGAAATAATAGACCGAGGTCTATTACTTCCCATAAAATTAAAAAGTAGTTAGGGGAATCCAATGTACGGTAACCTTGTTTTGATGATGACTTAAGGATTCATGCTGTTGATTTATCTTGTCCAGGGTAAACATTCAGCCTAGAATGTGAGGGGGTTTGGACTAACCTCCATTCGTCTCACAATTTTTTGGAACTTTTGTCACAACAATTGACATGTAAGTATCTGTTATTCTTTTGAAATAGGGTGTGTTCCAAGAGCTTTTTCTATATGAAAAAGGGCCGATGTAACTCGATTACTGGAGGATCATTTTTCATTTTCATGGGTCACGATAGATCAGGCTACTCAGATAAAGAAACCTTTAAGGTATATGTGACACCAATTTACCCTAGTAATGAATAGATGTAAAATCCCATTCGATATACCCCGATACTAAACAAACTTTAAATGTCCCCTCTCAGCGAGACCTTAGAATCAAGAGAGAAATTCTTCGATATACCAGACGGTTGGACGAAAAGAGTGAGGAAACTCATTGGCAACTAGCTTTTCACGTAGGTGAATTTTGAAAGAACGAACATTATCTGGGGTAGTGACTTATCGAAAGGATGAACCTTTCTTTTGGGGATAGGTTACATTTATTAATCACAAACTTTTGCCTCGAATATAGTGACTTTCCTAAAGTATGAATGTTTTTTAACTAACGGCTTCTAGGAGCCCTCGATGGTATAGGGTTTAAACAATATGAAAATCAATACTATGTAGCTCATGATGTAAACAATTAATCATTAATTTTTAAATATAATTTGATGTTTAATTTTATTACGAGGTCCTTCACGTGAACTTATATGTTTGGTAAAATGTAGAATCATATACATAGGGACCTAATCATGTATCTAAGTTGTGAGGGACTCTAAATCTAAGGTCAATCAAATGTATTAAAATTGACGTTAAGTATTCATGTGTGAGAGAAATAGTAATCATAGTAGAAAGGAGGCATATAAATAGTTCAGTTATCTTGATTTGTCATCGGTGGAGTCGCCACTGTGACATAGCTGGGGAGTTCCATATATGATACACTATGTTGCTTTCTGATAGAAGAAAAGTTGTCCCTATTGGATAAGTCATTGTGACGTTGTATCACTTTCAAGGGTCGTTGTAAGGTTTTTAGAAGCAATGGGTCGAACGATATGCCATTTTCATTCGAATGAGGCTCAATGTTGTTCGAACAACGTATTTCAATTTTTTTTAATCAAACTGTCCTTGTCCGTTGTCAAACTCTAGACCCCTGATTTGATGAGCCGTCGAGCTGTGGTGAGCCCAGTTTGGGCAAAATGAGAGTTTTATCTATGTAGCATTTTTATAAGCATTTGCTTGTTTCACGTAGGGAATTTTTGAAGAGGGAAGAAAATGTAAGAGGTATAGAGAGGGTGAAGTATTCTTCCACCATTATTTGCTTCTTTCCACCATTCCACCATCATTTCACCACCATAATCCACCACATTCTTAGAGTATTCCACCATATTTAATCCAACAACATCCATTTCCACCATTGTTGAAGTGGATATATGAATTTTAGAGTAAGGTTGGGGGAGTTTGGAGGAAATAAAAATGGAACCTTTCATGGAGTTTGAAGAGAGTTTGAAATGGATTTTGCATGGAGGCTTAAATAGAGCACATATGAAATATTTATGGAAGATGCATTTGGTAACCCCTTGCGGTCACCTTTAGAGGTGGGAGTTTCTCCTCCTACACCAACTTCTTTGCCATTATTTGAAGTTTTTGAGGTGAAAAAATTTATCCTTAGTGTTTAAGACTCTATTTGCATCACTAGTATACTTGTTGTTAGATTATATGAGTAGGATGCACATGAATAAATGACAGTTTCTAGTAGATTGATATTAATCATTTTTATGGAATAAAGATGTTGGAAAATGTTACTTTGTTGAAATTTAAGGATGAGTAAATATTTCACGTTCTGAATTATAAAATTTATATTTTCATGAAAATAGTGTATATATTAGAAATCTAATGGTGAACATTTTATGAAATAAAATGTTGGGAAACGGTGTTGATTTGTTAAAATATTAAGTGAAATAATATTCCAAAGTTTCTTGCAAAAATAAAGATTTGATGAAAAATGGACATTTGTTAAATTTGAAAGAATAAAATGTCCTTTAGGAATTGAAAATGCAATTTTACAAAGTATTATGAATTTCTAGAATGAAAAACATGTTTAGGATTTTAGAACTTTAGGATTTAAATCCATCTTCTCGTGCATATAAACTTGCAGTATTTGGTTAATGAGCACATAAATAAGTTTAAAGAAGGTTTTATTGGGTTTTAACAAGAAATGAAGAAATAATAGAATTCAACCCATAAAGCGTGTGCAATGGGTGTTGTGATGTGTTGAAAGTGTAAGGTTATAAGACTACAAGTATTAATAAAGAAGTGGGTTTTTTCTTAAAAAGTAGTCTTGTATGTTTAATGATTCTTAGAAATAAAAGTGTTGAAATAAATATGTTTCTAATTAAGAAGAATATTGCTCCAAGGTTTAAAAGCTGTTAAAAATCACTTAAGACATTAGTGTGGGTAAATTAATGGTGTTTTCATAAAATTAGCACTTGTGAAAATGGAGTAAAATGAGATTGGAAACAAATGGATAACATTGTAATTTGACATAAAGTAGAAAATATTTACGAAATAAAAATGTTTGAAAGGGTGTTACACATGATAGTCCTAATGAACATGATTTTTGGAATAAAATTAATGTTAAAGTGTATGGGACATGAAACCATAATTTTTAAAGTGTAACACCAGTCGGGGGGTAACCCTGGGTTTTGGCTTCAACCGGGTAAAGAGAAAAGGTGGAATAATATGGACATTTGTAAAATGTTAAAACACATTAAAAAGGGAACTTGAATAACACTGGAAAAATTAAGGAGGGTCCAGAGCCATGGGGTGAAAGACCCAAAATCACTGGCCAGATCATATGGTGGTGTCGCCAATGGTGTGGAGCCCGTTAAAGTACGCGGTTATTAGAAGATTCCAAGAAAAATGTAAAGGAATAAGGAAGATGTCAAGAAAAGGGTTATGTGGTGAAAATGTGCTAAGACAACCTAACTTGAATGCATTAATAAATGTTCTGATAAAGGTAAAATGGACAAGTAAATGTGAAATAAATTAATGTCCATAAGGTGAAGAATATTGGTAAAGTAAGTGAGTAAATGGGTGGTCTAGCAACCTAAGAGGTTTAACACATAATTAACACGAGGTGTGCTGTGAAAGGTTTTTCAAAGGCAAAAGGAGTATTTTCCAACATGGTGTCCGCGTGCGTTGAGATGGTGATTTGCAGTGAAAATACTAATGTGGAATGATTCAAATAAAAAGGGTAAATTCAGTAAAGAAATGATTTCCAATCAAGCCAAGTATAATTGTTTCGGGTATTTGACCGTGTGTGTTAAATAAAGCGAAAAATGTCAAAATGAAGTCTTTTACAATATTAAGGTGAATTAATATGGATAAATGAGGTTTTTGAAAGTAAAACTTTTTTATGCATTAATTATATGTATATGTATGTTTATATATGTATAAAAGGAAGTTGCATGTGCACGTAGCCATAACGTGTTAGAGTCTTCTTTTTGTCGTTCGATTCTATATAACATTTTGCATTTTCTCACTGAGCATTGTGAAAGATTTATCAATGGCTAAAGGAGTATTTTCCAACATGGTGTCAACGTGTGTTGAAATGGTGATTTTAAATGACAATACTAATATGGAATGGTTGAAATGAAAAGGGTAATTCTGATAAAGAAATGTCTTTTGGTCAAACCAAGTATAGTTGTTTCAAGTATTTAATCATGTGAGTAAAATAAAGTGAGAAATGTCAAAATGAGAAAAAGGAAGTCTTTTAAGAGATTAAGGTGAATAAATCTTGATAAATAATATTTTTAGAAGTAAAACTGTTTCATGCATTAAGTATAGGTATATGTATATTTATATATGTATACAAGGTTGTTGCATGCGCATGTAGGTATAATGTGTTAGAATCTTATTTCTCCCGTTCGATTCTATACTGCAGTTCGTATATTTTCTAAAGAGCATTCGGCTCACTCCCTCATTTTATTATGGCAGGTTGGGTGCGATTTCGTATTTTGAGAGCATTATACAAGTAAGTACTCTCTTTTATTTTATGTTAGTAGATCTTAATTATTTGACTGCGGAGATATCCCCATGGGTCCCTCACGTAGTTTGATTTAAAATCGAAATTGCATGCTAAGAAAGTGAAAAGTTAATTAAAAATAAAACTGGAGTAGCAACATTATATAGGTTGTTCATTGAACTCCACACCTAATGCTTGGGCCGGACTGAGTTGACTATGAGTAACCCACATATCCATGTGGGGGTGTTACATGTGGTATCAGAGCTCTAAGTTGAAGGTTCCTTTCGGGAGTGACCTGGTGAGTTCGGTAGTGGATGTTTTGACGTTGGAGTTGGTTTGGGTCGATTACTTTTGGTGACGGTTAGTTTGTACCCTCGACGGTGAAGACAAAGAGGTTATTATGATGGGTGAATTCTATGCCAAGTGGAAGATGACCAAGTTAGTTATCGTTAATATTTTTGCCACTTTTGATTTAGATATTCTAGTAAACAGCGAGTGCCCATGCAAGCCAATAGTGGTGACATCGCAAGCTTTTAGTGTGAAGTACTTGTGTGTCAAACTGTGGTGATATGATAAGCCAATTGAGATGTAGAGAATAATGAATGACGTCGATTGAATTAGAAACATGACTCGTGTAAAGACAACTGTGTAGATTAGGTAGTTTGTTAATCACACCTAAACAATGTTGAGTTATGATGGGAATGCATTCAGTTCTTTGACTAGGTACTTTCGGGTAGTTAGTACCAATGAAGTGAATAGGAGAATTCAATCCTTCAGATAGTATTTTGTCGTAAGGTAATTCATTATTTAGTGTGCATGATGAACTGTGTTGGTCAACACTTGGTATGTGTACTCGGTTTGAGTTGGTAAGAGAATATTGTTGTAAGTGTCATAGTGATTCTTGATTGAATGTTATACCTCACAGGGTATGATGAGAGTTGCGGGAAAATTGTGATGAGTGTGTTTCATGCAACGATGATGATTGAGGAGGCTTAGGATTGAACTTGAGGTAGTCTTCTATGTTGGGATTTTAGAAGATATGATGTGATTTCACGGAATAGGATCTTTAGTGATGTTGGTGAAGCAAACCAAGAGGTTCATATAGGTTATGGGTGACTTCTTGTATCCTACCAGAATACTTAGTAGTGTTAATTGTGGTTTGGTACGTGGCCAATGTACACATCCTTTTAGATGATAGATAAGAAGCTTTCCTAAGTGTCGAGGCTCGATCAACCTCCGAGTTAATGGCTAGATGTGAGGTAATCCAAGTGTGGGATTGTTTTAAAGGCGTCTCGGGGTGTGCATAGGACTAATTATGTGTGGCATCATTGGGAATAAGAATCAACTATTGTGATTATGTGAGGTGTTTGATGATTATGGTGTGCCATGTGTAGAAGCTCGTGGACCAGTGTCCTTACGAGAGCTTAATAATCATGATAAGAGTATTGAAAGGTTTATGAAGTGCACCTACAATGATTAAGGTATGGACGATGAAATCTTTTCAGCTTGGGTACATTTACAAGGAATGTGTTTGGTGACCTTAGGAGACCAGTTGAGTGTTGTAGTAAGAAGCATTAGCATCCTAGTAATAATCATGGTCAGGGTCAGGTGATGATCTCGGATTGTTACTCAAGGTTTAAAAATTCATATAGTGTACGTGCGGGATGCAATTTCCCAAATCGGCACTAATGGGTGGTGTTATTTAAGGAGGAGTTAGAAGTTCGTATCGTTTATGGGCGTACTTCTTGGGTGTCACGAAATGACTCATAGTGGCAATGTGACACCTTGTTTTGAAGAGTATCATGAAAGTTATTAGAGACTTAGATTAATGAAGTCATATGGAGACTTGAAATGGCAATCCTGGTGGGGTAATATCGAAGCATGGTTAGAATGTTAGCGTGTGTCAATGGTGTGCTAGGACTAGTTGTTGGCATGTCCTACCAAGCCGATAAGTATTAGGAGATGTAGCCTTGGGTGGTACTTATTACCCTTAGGATTCCAATGGCAGTCGGTGTGGTCATCACATAAATTCAGTTTGGGTAGATACGGGAAGTAAACTTAGTGATAATCTCATATAGTCAAAGGAGATAGTAAGGTGAGTGTCTCCTTTAATTGGAATACTGCCTAAGCGATTCAGGATTTCAATTACGATATGATCAGGTAGACAGTAACCTATGTGTAATAGATTGGTGACATCATCATCGATAAGTATAATAGGTCAGTATAGACAAGGGTGCAAGGCATCCGCCAATCGGAGTGGTTCATGTGTGCCAAGTATGTGAGGGGGAAAGGGCTCACTCCCAAGGAGGGAAGTCGGGCATTTGACTTTCTAGAGAACAATAAGATCTTATGTTGTTTTGTATTGTGATAATGGATGATTGTGATTTGATTCGTCACGGTTGATGACCCAATCCAGGGAGTATTGCTAGGATTAGTACCTAGTGAGAACGTTAGGAATGGGTGATGTAGTTTTGAGCATATGGCATAGTTTCTCTTCCCGTAAATCATAACCTAATGCGTATGGGTAGGATTTTCTTAGAATGATTGCTTGTTCCTTCTGACTCTTGTGTTTACCTTTTGTTTTTGGTAATCGAGGATCTGTAATCTCGTGTATAGGGTAACTCCGATTGGTACCACGTCATGCTACGGTATGATTGGGTCAGGTAGAGCGTGGTGGATCGGGTGTGGTCAATACAGCTCGGTAACTAGGTGTGCCCTTTCTGAGATATGCTATTATGAGAGGGTAGTTCCCTTGAAGCATGGGAGTATAGTAGTACCAGTAGAGGCGTAATCCCTATAGGTATGGTGATAAATGATAATCCAAGTACACTTGGTGAGAACAAATGAACATACAATACAGTATATAGACAACACTCAGATTGAACTCACAAATAACTCAGAAGTAACTTATTCAAAGGGAGAGAGAAATAAGCACCTGAGATGCGTACGTAGCCTATAAAGTCATCAAAGTCCACATAGTTCGCATGAGGGACAAGGGTGGGGTTTATCCCAAAGTTACAAATGGGAGTTTATTATAAGTGTGTATGTGTGTAGAAAAGATATTTCTTAGTTTTGATAAAATACGATGAAGGCTCTCATCTAAATTTAAGGTGTAACCCTCTTTTTCTTTGTTTTGGTTTTTTTATAGAAAATAAATTAGGTGCAATATACTAATAAAGGATGAAATTATATAATTGATGCAAAAATAAAGAAATTTAAAGAGAGAAGGATGTTTGGACTTTCTTTGGAGAATTGAGGCTTGATCTTGATCCTTGATGAGCTCCTTGCAAGTTAAGATGAATGTTGGATAAGAGAGAAGGATATTTTTTCTGAGTTGGGTATGAAGATAATAGGAATGAAAGGTGGAAAGGAATTTCACATAAGGAAACTTTATTGACAACAGAAGAATGTTGCTGAGATCACATAAATTGATGGATCTTGGGGGCCTCTCTAAATGAGCTCATTATTTCCTTATACATGGTAGGGGGACTGCTGATCGACATAGCCCTTGCCCTGCCAATTGGTTGTTTGCCCAAGACACACTGACGATATATGAGGAAATAAACCTGCCGATTGGTAATCTCGTGCAGATATTTCGGAAAAATGATTGTAAAATGTAGTTCGTAATTCCAAATCATGCACGGAGCATATAATTAGAAACGTAATTTAGGGACCTTTGAGATTCCTTTGGACTGCTCCCGGGTCCGGGAGTTGACTTTAGCTCAAACAGGGCTCGGTCCTTTGGATGAAAGATCGTCGGATGAAGATGGATCGTTCTTCCAAATCGTAACTCTGAATCATGAATGGGGTGGACCATTCAAAATGTTATTTGAGGTAATTCGACGTTCCAAAGAGTTTCGCTCGGTTCAAAGAGTTGACTTCGGTCAAACGGGGCCCGAAAGCACCAGGTGACCTTTCGGAGTAAAATAGATCTTTCATCCGTACTGTAAGAATGATTCGCTCATGGGGTGGACTGTTATAAAGGGTATTTAGTGACCATTGAAGATTCATTCAGTCTCATTCAAGCTAAAGAGTTGACCTTGGTCAAACGGAGCCCAGGAGCGCCTGATGGCCGCCAAATCAGTTCTCAAGGGAAAATTGATCATTCGTCCGTACCATTATGCCATTTCACACACATGTAAAACTATTTTCTAGGATTTTTAGTGCCCTTTGAGGTTCCTTTGAGATTTCTCTCTGACAATAAAATTGACTAAGGTCAAATCGGGGCCCAAGATCACTCGGTGGCCTTCAAATCGATTTTTGGTAGTTAAATAGTCCGTTCATTCAAACGATTATACCGATTCGTGCACAGGGAGACTGTTGGAAAGGGTATTCAGAGCCCTTCTAAGATTCGATGATCTTTCTCTCTAACAATGAAGTTGGCCAGAGTCAAACTGGGTCCGAGAGCACCCGATGGCCTTTAAAGTGGTACTCGGAGTATGACCTAGTGTTTGTATTGAATGGGGGAGGTGCTAGGGACCAAAGGAGAGACTTATGGGGGTCCTATAATGTGGTGTCTACACATACGACATACCACAACTGGGCCACCAGGTTGGAATCCCATCGCCGAACCCAAAACATAAAATCCTAATGTCGTATTTGGATCAAGCCCTAAGGGTAAAAAGATGATTATGCCCTCATACGGACCATTATATGTCTGAAAAGCCCCTGAAACCCTACTATAACCCAAGGGTACCTATTCTGGATTATTTCAACCCATTCTGGATCATCGATGCACTAAAATGTCTGTCCAAGTTATCGAACAATTTTTTTACCATTTCATTAACTGGACACGACACGTGCATACAGTAGACTTAAACCTTTTGAATCTGGCATTTTCACTCTCTAAACGATATAATATAATACTCCATCGTTTTCACTCTAAATGACAATATAATAATTTTTACATCACTATTTACTCATTACACACAAGTAAATAATTTTAATCATCAATATTAATCCCCAAACTCGCTAATTAATATTTATCGAAACCAATTTAGTTTTTCAATTACATTAATAATTTAATGCACGCGTTGAATAAAATGTTCTTAAAAGTACGGACTATTATGGTATCCACTTATATTATGTAAAAATGCGATGAACCCACATGAATCCTCGTGTTATGTCTTCAGATGATTGAAAGGGATTTGTATCACTTAATTCTCTAACAATTATGAAATTGATGGGATTTTTAACTCATAAGAAAAATTTTTAAAATAAAAGTAGGTTTCGATAAATAAAAAACTCGGTTTCCCATCAAAAATATGATTTTTGAACCTATTTATATGTCTCTACATAATATACGGATTTGAAGCAATATTTTTTAGAAAATATCAATCATACGTACGAGATGATTCTTACTAGACTCTCATATAGTAAAATCCTTTTCACAAGGTATCCTCGTATGAAATTTTTTTATACAATATCCATATCTTACAAAACTACATTTCTTATGATGATATCTGTTTTAAATAAGAGACCCTCTTGTAAAGGGGACTTTGTACGAGGTCAATCTACTAGGAAGGTTGCTTTGTATAAGATTTTAAAAAATTCCCAAAACATTTATAAAAAGTATACTATGAACTCCTCTTCTAAAAATTATTTGTCTTGCCGATTCGGTAACTGAGATATAACTTTTTTTATTTTTGAAACTCAAATAGAACATTGTTAACTACAAAATCAATATTTGTAATATTTTAAAACTCAAGTGAAAAAGTATGTCTTCCGATTTGATTAATTAAAGTATGAGTTCGTGTATTTACCTTAAAGTCTTCTATATAACTCAAGACTTAAACGTTCTCTCAATTAGGGAATAAATCCTAAATCAAAAAGGATATTTCTAGTTCCATGTCTAGGTTGTTATTTACATTATGTTCAATTGAGTATTCAGACAATAATGGTTCATAGATTTCTTTATCGACCATGTTGGTCCTAGTTTTATTTATATTCCACTTTAAGAGATGATGTCTATTTATTTTAATTATGGTCATGGAGACAATTTTTAATTATCTTAGTATTCATGTTATCTTCGAATGTCATGATATTTTAAATTATTTACAGCCACTTAATTTCATTATTACTGTCATGATGCTGAGAATGATATAAATTGATTTAATGTGTCATATCTTCGGCATTGAGGGTTGGTCACCCGGTACGTGAAAAATTGGGGTGTTACAATATCTCTCTATATACAATTAAGATATGATTATTGGAAAAAATGACTTTTGTTGTCGGGGTAGTTCTTATGTCGCGAATTAATAACAACCCAAATGTCGTGGGTCCGCATGTTTTCCTAAAGCTCGGGGGCTGAGATTCTTTTTCTAATGTAGGAAATTGATATGTTAGCTCATTGATAGGACAAAATGCCCAAATTTATGAGTATATTATTTTACTAAGAGTTTATACCATCTTCAAGATTTTTGTAATTTTACAAAGCTAAGATGAATTTAAGAGTTGTCAACATATTTGCTAATACTATTTATCCCGACTCATTTTGTATTTTTGGTTTTTCAGAGTCATCAACATAGTTTCAAAAATGGTCTAACATTACAAAATTGATTGCAAAAATGCAACCATTTTCACTAACCCGGAAGTGGCAAAAACTAGGCTCTCCCGTCACATCACTTACTGCGTGAGCCTAGTTTGTTTGTCTTTTAAAGATTTTTGGATTTTATTTTTTATTTTTGTGTCGCTATTTCCACAGCACTTCACTTATTGCAGGAACACTTTTTTACTTATGACATTGGAACAAATAAATTTATGGGGAGAACAAAAATTTATTTGAGTAGTTAGAGTGTTAAAATATACACATACCTGGAAGATGGACTTTTTTTTGGTCTTTGACCGAGTGTATCCCCAAAGCTTTTAACTAAGGGACTAAATATTTCTGCGAAGGGTGGGAACCACTGGCCTTGAGTTTTTTTCCAAGGTGTTAGGGCTCGTGTTAATTTTATTTATAATAAAATAAACACTGTTATAGAAAATGATTTTATAAACTATAAAAAAAACAATGAATAACAAAAAAGTATGATGTTGAAGAACAAAATAGAAGGAAGAGCACTTACAGGTCGTGATTGTCAGAATCACGTAATCAATTTAAGACCGAGTCAAATTTTGAACAATCTCTCCTTAAGACAGAATTTGCCCCCGCTTATGGTGCTTACGGCTTGAACTGTGGAAGTCTGTCGCTCAAGATAAATCGGTCTTCAACCATCACAGGAAGTATTGCAATGTGGTTGTTCCACGAACTAATAATGGTGATAAAATCTCTGGATATAGGAAGGAAGGACGAAGTTGTAGAAGGGAGGAATTTTTCTGGTGTAAAAAAACTGAGGTAGGGGAAGGGCCTGTTTATTTATAGCCAAGAAGTGGGGACTGTTCAGAAGAGTCATAACCCTTTAAAGGTTTATATTTAATCACTAACAGTCACAACTCTTCCAATGGTTGTGATTACATCCCATTTTTTAATTAATTAACCAAATAAAATGACCACTTTTTAATTAGCGTAATAATTAATTAGTAAAAATTGATTCATGTTGAAAAAATAAAATCAGGCCCAAAATTTTAAGCCCAAAAGCCCTATTCAATTTTTTTCCAAAAAGTTATTATTTATTCAGGAAAGACCCATGACCCACGGACCCAGACACGGGCACGGGACGGACCAGACGGTGGCAGTAGTGTGGGCTATTGGCCTAAAACCCAAACATGCATAATATAGGTCGTCTCCCCTTCAAATAGTTGGGATACCCCCAAGGCATCCGATGCCGGGTCCCAACTTTTGAGTATATTAACTTCAAGACTTTACCACACTTTTCCAATGTGGGACAAAAAAATTATACTAGATACTTTATATAGCTTATGTTCCAATGGGTTACTTTGGGTCTAAATTTCTCATTCATTCCTTAATCATTTTGATCATATGAATATACCCCTTATTCTCCTCTCAACATGGATCGCGTAGGTACATTAACTCGCCATTTTTGACGTGTGGGTCCAACCTGAAATTAACCTCAAAGTTAGCTCAAATTATATTTTTTATACAATTGATTGCAACAATCCCCCACATGAATGAAATTTGGTTGAAAAGAATCAAATGGGTATACAGACAATTATAGAGAGAGTATCCAGGAAAGACACTGCATCGAAAAGATAGCTTCTGGCCTTTCATCCTTTCTAGTGCAATATTATGGAGTTTACGAGTTGATCAATGAATGTGATGTCTTGAATTGATTGACCTTTTTATGTAAACTGAGATAATAGAATTCACACGATGCCTTTCCAACCTTATTAGTTCTCCTTTTTATGCCCATTTTCATATTGGACACCTCCTGATTTCATGAGTGTGTTAGAGAATTTAGCCTTCATCATTCTCATAGAAGCGGTCTCTTCTCACTCACATATGTGATTTCTATAAAGAGTATCCTGCTAATACCCCACTTGACCATCATATCCAAGATATAAAAATCATTTTAAAAAATTATCCTAATACATGCGGTAGTTTGTGCACTGACTTGTCTTAAGAATAGCATGAAGCGATTAACTTTGTCAGTGCTGGATGAATCACACAAAAATAGGTTTTCCCTTTGAACCTATTTCTTGGGATTTCCAGTCATTTAGGTTGGATTTCCATTAAGTAAACTCTTTTTCATTTTTAATAGGCTTAGGTCCCATTACCCATGAAGAACTTGCCACTTGCTCGCTAGGTACACGTTTTGTTAGTGGATCTGCAATATTTTCTTTTAACTTTACATAGTTAAAGAAAATAATTCCATTTGAGAGCAATTGTCTAGCAGTTTCATGTCGAACACGTATATGTCGTGACTTACCATTATAATTACTATTTTGTGCCCTTCCAATCGCAGATTAGCAATCACAATGTATTATGATAGGAGGCACGGGCTTTGGCCAAATTGGAATATCCTCAAGGAAGTTTAGAAGCCATTCTACTTCTTCCCCTGCTTTGTCTAAATTAATAAATTCAGATTCCATAGTGGATCTTGCAATGCACGTTCGCTTAGAGGATTTCAAAGACACGGCTGCACCCCCGAGAGTAAACACATATCCACTTATGGATTTTGAATCATTTGAATCGAATAACCAATTTGCGTCACTATACCCTTCTAGTACAGGTGGATATCTTTCGTAGTGTTGTCCATTCTTTGAAGAATATCTAAGATATCTAACAATCTTACTAATGCTTTCCAATGATCTTTTCGAGATTTACTCGTATATCGACTTAGATTACTTATAGAGTATGCAATATCTGATCGAGTATAATTTGATAGATACATCAAACTTCCGATTATACGAGAATATTCGAATTGAGATATACTTTCACCTTTGTTTGTAGTTAGGTAAAGAGTTAGGTTTATAAGTGTTCTTACTGGAGCCTGTTCATATTTATTATATTTTTGAAAAAAATTCTTAACATAATGAGCTTGAGACAAACATAGGCCTTCAGAAGTTCTAGTAATCTTAATTCATAGTATAACATCTGCTAGACCCATGTCTTTTATTTTAAATTTACTAATCAACATTTGTTTAGTAGCATTAATGACATAATTGTTGCTACCGATGATTAGCATATCGACTACATATATACATACAATAACATATCCCCTTTGATTGCTTTTTACTAGGGGTGGCAGTTCGGGTTAGTCGTGTTATTTTCGGGTCGCATTGATTTTGATTTGATTATAAGTTTTGGGCGTTCTTAAATCTACACAAGCTAATCGTGTCATGTTTGGGTCATTTCGGGTTATTACCATAAACGAGTTATCGTGTCAAAAATTTTCAGCCCTACTTTCGACATAAACACATTTGTCACATTCATTTATCTTGAAGCCATTTGACTTCATTGTATTGTCAAATTTTTCATGCCATTATTTGAGTGCTTGTTTTAACCCATAGAGTGACTTTATAGGTTTACATACTTCCTTTTCATTTCCAGGAGACTTAAAACCTTCTGGTTGTTCCATATATATTTCTTCCTCCAATTCACCACTTAAAAATGTCGTTTTGACATCCATTTGGTGTATTTTCAAATTATGTATTGCCGCAATTGCAATTAACATTTTAATGAATGTAATCCTTTTAACAGGTGAGTAAGTGTCGATATATTTTATTCCCTCCTTTTGCTTATAGCCTTTAGCCACAAGTCTAGCTTTATATTTATCAATAGTTCCATGCTTTCATTTTACGTTTAAATAATTATTTACACCCTAATGGTTTTATTCCCAGTGGTAGATCCACCAGTTCCCATGTTTAATTTTTCATAATGGATTCAATTTCACTAATAATACTTCTAGAGTGGATAGAGCTTCCTTTACAGTTTGAGGTTCACTTTCTAACATATACGTTAGAAAAATGAGACCGAAAGATTTTGAAATCTTAACCCTTTTTCTACGTTTCGGTTCCTCCTCAATAACCTTTTTAGGTTCACCATCTGTAACTTCCAGTGTTCTTTTTTTAGAGCTTATCTTTTGTGCATTCCTACTAGGAAAGATAATTTCAAAGAATGGTTTATTCCTAGATTCTATAATTATATTTTCATGAATTTCAGGAATGTCAGATTTATGCACAAGGAACCTATATGCACTACTATTGTGTGCATAGCCAACGAATATGCAATCAATAGTCTTCAGACCAATTTTCACCTTTTTCGGTTCAAGAACTAGTACTTTTGTAAGATACCTTGTAACACCTCGTAATTTTTGGGTTATTATTTTAATTAATTAATTTGATAATTAGTGATTCATAAATTAATGAGAATAATTAATGGGAATATTTATAAGTGAATATATTTAAATAAGTTAACGGGTGAGAGTTAATTTTTGAGATTTATTCCGGATGGAAATTTTGAACACACGGATGAGTCCTTTAGGGTCGAAGTAGTCCGAGATGAGTGGTTATATGCATACATCGGCTTTAAGGGCCTAGTAAGACATATTGGAGTTTCATATAGAGAGTATGGACCCTTTTTATGAGGCCCATTGGACCAAAAACATGAATAGGGTTTTAACCCTAAATGTGTAAGGGTTAGACATCATTAAATCACATTAGAAGACTAAAGAGGGAAAAACCTAAGGGAGAGCCAAAGAGGATAGGAACTTGGGGATCTTGGAGAGATGGCTTCAACTCCAATTAACACCTTCATTCAAGCCCTAGATCTTCATTGTTGACGCAAGTGGATTAAATTTTGATTATTAAATTGCATCTATCTTTTCATATTAAAAAAGGTGAAATCCAATTGAATTCTAGGGTTTGTTCTTGAATAAATTAGGGTTTTCTTTTAATGAGGTTATAAATCTGTTAAGGATTTGATAATTGATGCAATTGATGATTAAATTGGTGAGATTTTTAGGGTTAGAATTTTTATAATGAAATAAGGAACTTAGGATGAGTTTGGGGACGTTTTATTGTAGAAACCTCTTCAGAACAAAGTTTTAAAATTAGTTAATGGCAGATTGGGTTTTAGCAAAAGAAAGAGAGAGAGGAAATACCAGTGTCGTTCAATGTCATTCGAACGACAGGGATCTTTATTCGAACCATCTCTGATGTTGGCCAGATTTCTGCAATTTCTCTGATTCAGACCTGCTATGTTGGAAATTTGCAGTTTTTATCCTAACTGGATTATGAAATTGAATATTAATTTAGGGTTTAAATTAAGAATACCCAACCTTGAATTAATTAGACGATTACTGAAATTAAAGAGGTAAGTTTATGATTTAGCATTTTTAATCTCGTTGTTTAAGTGATTTAACTTGATTGCATGAAATTGGAGACGTAAGTTCATGATTTAGCATATTGTAGTCTTGTTGTCTAAGTGATTAAACTTCATTGCATGAAATTGAAGTGTAGATTGAATTTCAAGCCGAGAGATATAAAGACTGGGAATTAATGTGTAATTAATTAAAATGAAGTCGGACCATAGACTTAATTGTTTTAGGCTTGGGTATGGGCATAATACTCCGATAGCCTGGATTTCTATATATATGTCGATGTGTAGTACATAAATGATTTATATATATTTTTGCGAATAATATATATAGTATAACCATACTAATATTAATGTTATCCTAGAAGGTTGCGCGATGTGGGTGAGCCCCCTGAGTATAAAATGCAGGGTGTATATACTCCCCCAGGCCATAGCGTCTGTGACTTAGGGGTGGGGCCGTTATGGTATAGAGCGGACACTTTTGGCAGGAACTATGGCTGCCTCCTATGCGTTCGGTGATAGCATTGTATATCCGACATGTGTGTGAATGTTGAGATATGATACGTATATATAGTGCAGAATTATATACGTGAATTTATATATATATATACATGGTGTGAAATGTATAAATAATATAACTTATGAAATGGTTATATGGTATCAAGTTGGATATGGATATAATTAAGTTAGTAAATATAACTTATAACTCGTATACATGATGTGAATGGTGTAAAGGATTTAACTTGTAAGAATGTTATATATTATTAAATAGGAATTGATTTGAACATGCTAATGTGGCTAATAAACCATAAAATGTATACGATACTCACTCAAGTTGGAATAGTGGGAAATAGTGAGATATATGAGACAAGACTAGTTATGGAAGGTTATCTATATGGGGCGTTTATAGTTTCGGTAGGCATGCACACTACTGAGGGGTGAGATAAACTCAAGGGAGTGCGTGACACTAATTTAAATATGGAGAGCATTTGCATATTTACTTCTTGCATTTAAATTCACTTGCTAAATATTTTCAAATGTTTTGGGTTCTAACCCTTGCTATAAAATATTTTCAAAAAAACCTTTTAGGTGTCCTGCCACGGGGGCGCCAATCTTGATCTTTCCTACAGGGTGCGCAGCTGCAGCTTATGTGGATTGTTGCGGGTACTTTGTGTAGACACAAGTTTCATTCTATCTCTAGATAGGGACTTGTTCAGTTGTGCATTTGTATTCGGTCTTGGCATGTATCGGTATTATTTTATACTTGCACTTTATGGATTACTTGTAATCGATGTTGCTCAACAAACTCTTGTATTTATTTTGTGGCATGTTTAGTTTCCTTCTTATATTAGTTAATTTGGTTTCCTAGTATAATAGTTGGGTTTGATTTAATTCATAAGATAAAATTTGGCATCATCTTAATTTAAGGCTAGATGATTAGTGATTAAAAAGTTTTTCGACAGTGATGCTAAGAATGAACTAGATGAGTTTCCTGTTGAATTTAGTATAGGACTGATCACCCAGTATTTTATTAAACGGGGTGTCACATATGGTATTAGAGCATAAAGTTATAGTGTCATTAGGATCTGAGAGGCTTTTCACGTTTCAACGTAGCGTTCTTTGATATAGAGTCCTATTATAGGATTGTTCTATTCCTTCACATATGCGATTTACGTTCTCCTGCTATAGGGTATAGTTTATGTGATTCATATACGATTTCAGTCAAACGTGGTAGATCTAACATTATAGAACAACCAACGTGGGATGTTAGAAGGATTGCAGGAGCGAGGACGCAATTGAAGCCATGGGGCATTCTAGAATTAGTGACACGATAAGAGTCACCATAATAATTGTTCGAATAATTGAAGTTGGAGAAACCGCTGGGGTGAAGTAGTTGCCCAAAGAACCGTTGGGAAGGACGATAAAGCAAAGTTAAAACCCCAAGTGTAGATGACAGGGGGTGAGGGTCGAAGAAAATTTTATTTTAGAAGAACAATTCGCTAGGATTAGAGGGAGGTGCGAAAGAGTGATTTACCAGTGGGTAGAGAACATCCAATTGGGATTACATATGGGGGAGTGTAGTGTCACTCAAGTCAAAATTTCAGGCAAGGAAGTTTGATCTTAGGAGCAGTATGGGGTGACGAGAGCCAGTCGCCACATCCATGGGGTGATACTGTGAATAACGAAGCATGTAGGTGCATATTACTCTAAATACTCTCAATAGATGTTAAATTGAGAGACAAGGGGAATTTCAGTAATCATTCCAAAGGGTCGGACAGTGACCGGTGACGCGACTTAATATTTGTCTCAAAAGTGCGTATTTATCTAGGCTCAAGTGCAAGCCTTGTCGCTCAAGTAATAACCCGGCAAGTCGGGATCGTCTCCACAGGGATCAAAATTGCCAAACAATAACAAGGAAAATTACCGAACCGTTAAATGATTTCTTGAAAGAAATAAAAAGATGATTGATTTTTGAGAAAATTTCTAAAACTTTACTTATGAAAAACAAATGGAAATTAACAGCAAAATTTGGGTTTAACAATTTAGAGAAAATTAGGGTAGGGTACAATCCCTCAATCCTTAACAAATTATTCTTTAGAATATTAAAATTATAAATCAAAATTCTTGATTAAATCCAGTCCTTATCATCACTAAGCATTACATATATGAGATTCAAGACCGCATCATATGAAATCAAAGATCAATATAAGGCGGTGAACGACAAATTATACATACAAAACATTCTTAAACATCCCAAGTACCTAGGGCAAGAGAGATTAAAAGATATGACAATGCATATATGATTTTCATTCACGATTCAACCAACATTTTCATTTATTTTCTAATTTTCGATACGAATCATTTGTATTAGGATTGAGTTCATGTACCCCATCCCTTGAGAAATTAGCTACTCATGATTTGGTTGAAAAACAAATTCACATATGAAACTATGAAATTGCAGAACATTGTAAGAAATTTGCAGAAATTAAACAAAAGAGAATAGAGTGATATTACTTGAATTCAGCACAAAAACGGAATTGAGATTCAGAATACAAACTAGGGTTCATACAAATCTTGAAGGAAATGGAAATTTAACCTAAAAATCTGATCTGAAAACTCTCTCTAAAATTCCTAACCCCAGCCTCCTCGAAATGATGTAGAACTTGGCTTTTTATAGCACAAATCATCCAAAGTCGGTTTCCAATTGTGCTTATGGAACAAGATTCACAGCTACGTACTCAAATCTGCACAATAAATGGCAAATTAATGCCAGGCTTTCGAATACCCGGATCGGTCCGGGTCTTAATCGGATCGGTTCTTTTATTTTCTTCCGGATCGGTCCGGTTGTGTCCGGATCGGTTCGATTATTGCTTCCATCGGTTTGCCATCGATCCGGAGTGCACTGGACTTGGGCAAATCAGATCGGTCCGACTACTACCCGGATCGGTCCGAATTTCTTCTTCTTTGACTTTTTCCTTGTAGCTTTGACTGGCCATATCTTCTTATCTAGACCTCCGATTTGGATGTCGCTTCTTCCTATGATCTTGTGAACTCATTCTCTTCAACTTCCCTTTTGGTGTCACTTTCGAATTCTGGATGGAATTACACTTTTGCCCTTAGACATTTCTTGCTTGCATCTTTTCTTTTCTTTTGGATTCTTTCTTGCATTCCATTCTTGAAAACTTCATCCAACTTATACAAAAACTAGGGAAAGTTGTTAGGAATAAACAATGGATTGATATGGCATAAAATGGCTCAATTACATTGTTCGAGATATTAAAATTACTAAATTAAGGAGCTAAATTCTGAAGAATTTATGCTTGGTCAAATCCCCCTAACTTAGGACTTTGCACGTCCCGGGCAATGTATTTGAATCTAACCATCATTCATTTCTTGAAAGCTTCTTTATTTGAAATAGTATTCCACTTTCGCAGGCACGCGATTGAATTTAGCGTATGCAACAAGCCTTTAAACCTCTAGGTTACCCTAGTAGGACGAGTTTTGTCTCGTGAGGGTTTGCAGTAAATTTACCCACAAAATTCTTTATTGACTCAAATAAATATCAAAATACTCAAAAATTGTACAATTTAAACTTTTCTAAAAACAATCACTATAAATTCATATTCAAATGTCTCAAACCATAGTGTGTGTGTGCAAAGCCAAAAATTAAACCTCAAATTTCCACCGATTGAGCATTACGTTACTTTCCGAAAATTCGTTTTGATTCAAATTCTTACGGATTGCACTCACAAACGAATCACTCGGATTGTGGTTATTTTCTCTCGGTATGAATGATATAAAGAGTAAATATAATGGACACAAATTCATTCATACAAAATTGAAAAGAAGGAAATTTATTGTGAAAAGATCTCATCATCGGATTACGGTTATTAGGAAATGGGAACATCACCTCTAATTCACACCATTTTAATCTCTCATATTATCTTTTCATGTCTTAGCTCTCCACGCAGTAATTAATTTTGCCATTCGGACTCGGTTAGGACTTTCTTGGGTTAAAAAGTGTAAAGGGTATAATTGGGAATGGACGGGAATGTTGGAATTGGAAAATGTCCTTATGATGTCCGTTTGTGCTTTTTCGGGCATTTGCTCATTTTTCTCTTTCTCTTTTTTTTTTTTTTTTTTTCTTGCTATTTTTCTTTTTTTTGTTGAGCATTTCTATTTTTTTCTTCTTCTTGCCCCTTTTTATTGCACAATTTGGACTTTATTTGATGAATTTTCTCAATTTTCACAATTTCAGGCTATTTGGGTTTTTCGGGTTATCAAACGAAAGGATAAATTTTTTATTAGGCTCAAATTGGGTTGCAAAAGGATAATTTTATTTTTCACTACTTTTTATGGCTAATATTTTTGGTTAACAAACGAGGGCCTACTTCATTGTCCGAATTGCTAATCAAATTACTATATGCATCTCGAGATTAATTAAGTTTAGAGATATATTTAGCACGAATTTCGAGACAATAATTCACACATTTCCCATAACCGATCAAAACAAAGGATTGAGATCATCAACGACTTATTAAAACGCTGAAAAGAACTTTGAGTTAATCATAAACTCGGATTGATTTAAAAACTCAAAAAGATCGATAGGCTCGAAATCTCACCGGGTTGGACTAATCTCCACACTTATTCGTAAAGTCGTCAATTTTCTTTCAATTTCCATCTTCGGTCAATTTTGGCTTAGTGCATTATGAATTTTACAATTTGAGACTATAAATAGAATAAAGGTGATATTTTTGAAAAATTTAAATTCCAATTTTTATTTATTTTGAAGAAAAATAAATTTTTTTTTTAAATACATATATATGAATATAAGCGAAGTTTTATGAATACGCACCTGTCATCCCCCCTAACTCAATGACTTGCATTGTCCTCAATCAAATAGATAAGAGATAAAAGAAGACAACATAAAGAGTGCGATAAATAAAACATGCCAGTATCATATTAAAATTGTAGATTACAAACAAACTGTGGAAATAACTGTATAAGCAAAACTATAACATAGGGATAAAAATCCTAATAAGGGAAAGTTATCCTAAGGGGCGGGTGGGGGATGGGAAGTACTCGGAGAAGATGGATCATATGGATTGTAGTAGTACGGAGGAAGAGGGGCCTCGGGGCCTGCTTGGAGACGGTACAAGTCGGCCTGCATACGCAGGACCAAACTCATATCCCTCTCGTAGGAGGACACATGTGCGTCAAATCGCGTCTCAAGTGAGAGAACGCGCTCATGCAAGACTTGATCCTCCGGAATGTAATCCGGATCCGCCGTCTCATCATATTCTGCCTCTTCACCCTCCGCCATTTCCACGTCCTCCTCGACGATGTTCTCCTCTTCATCGTCATCTTCCTCGCTAGAATCGTCTTCGTGCCGAGCACGGACGATCTGAATTTGCCGCTCACTTCGAGTGCGGGACTCTTGTCCTAAAGGTTTAGGAAGTTTGACAAGATCCTGAGGTGGTGCAATACCGGCATCTCGAAGCATTGAGGTGATGAGTCGACCATACGGAAGAGGAGTGCGGCCCTTTTTATCATAGGCCACAAAAAGGATATCGGTGTAAAATGTGCGGGCCAAATTGATCACGGTCGCCGGGTCGAAGAGATGATACACCATGGTGGCTTGGCGAGGCCTCATCGCCGAATCATTAGAAGTTTGCAAAATGTTGGCACAAACGATATAGAAAGTGAATCGAGCCTTGTCGGACAAGCGGCCGACGGGAAATGTCTCGGTGTTCCAAATCGCACCCGGTTGGATTCGCGAGATACAAACTTCTTTTGTGAGGACGGGATCGGGACTCGGATAGTCAAACTGATCGGGAGTGAGCACACCATATGATTCGAGTTTACGCACCACGAGGTCAAGTGAGAACGGGATAGGTATGGAATCCACAAAGGCTTGGGATTCAAATTCAGCCGTACGGACAAGAGAGCCGTAAAACTGACGAACTTCATTTTCCCACACAGCCTCATATGGTTCATTAAAGAAACGGCCCCAGCCCCGTAACCGAAAAAGGTTGGTGACAGAATTGGGTATTTGATCCCATAACACTTGACGCTCGATATGGATTTTTCGGGTAGGGCTGAAAAATTTTCAGCACCAATTTGACTCTTGGCGGGAACGATACTCCCCACTGCCGTTGGGGAGAACTTCAATGGAAGTGTACTTTTGGGGAGCAGCCATGAGGTATGGAGGAAGGAGATAGCTATGGAGATATAAGAGAGAAGATAGGTGGAGGTGTGAAGAAAATGGGTAGTGGAGGTAGGTATTTATAGGAATGAATGGGTGAAATGGAGGAAATGAATGGGTGGAAAATGGGGGAACGAAATTTTGAAGGAAGGGTTGGATTGGGGGAAGTGAATGGGTGGGGATTGAGGAGGTGGAAATGAAGAGGTGGTCTCTTGGGATTATAAACCTGCAGAAACTCGGACCGATCCGGTTTTGGGCCGGACCGATCCGCCTAACCGGATCGGTTCTGTTTTTAACCTGGACCGATCCGGATGACCGGATCGGTTCTTTTTTTCCACCGAACCGATCCGGTTTCAGGATTCCAGAATTCTTCTTCTCTCTTCCTAAAAATGCTCATACTCCACTCCAATGATGATTTTTCATCCTCGCAAACTTCCAACTAACCTCGCAACTCATTGATAACGAACAACCCGCACCCTTCGGATTCTCAACCCTCAGAACGGACTCTAACCTATAACTTCTACATCCTACGACTCAATGTACAACAATCACCCCATACATGTCGGGGGTGCGACGACCTCACTCTCTTCTTTCAATCAATCCCCATAAATGGGGTCCGATAGCCAGATTGTGTCGGCTTCTTTAACCATGGCTTCCAAATAAGGCTTGAGACGATGCCCATTGACTTTAAAAGTGGTTCCCCCCTTCTCATCCATTAGCTGAACGGCTCCATGGGGAAATACCGCTTTCCCAATGTAAGGACCAGACCATCGAGACCGCAATTTACCGGGAAAAAAGTGCAACCTCGAGTTGTAGAGAAGTACTTTCTGTCCCAAATGAAACTCTTTCTTACGAATAATTCCGTCATGAGCTCGCTTCATTCGGTCCTTGGAAATTTTGGCACTTTCATACGCATCATTGCGCATTTCTTCCAACTCATTCAACTGAAGTTTACGTGTTTCACCGGCTTGATCCATTTTGAAGTTCACCCTTTTTATAGCCCAATACGCTTTGTGTTCGATTTCAACCGGAAGATGACAAGGTTTGCCATACACAAAACGAAATGGGGACATCCCAAGGGGATTCTTGTATGCGGTTCTATAAGCCCAAAGAGCATCAGTCAACCTAAGAGACCAGTCTTTCCTATTAGGATCAACTGTCTTCTCCAAGATATTCTTGATCTCCCTATTAGCAAGCTCGGCTTGGCCATTTGATTGGGGGTGATAAGGTGTGCTAACCTTATGGACAATTCCATACTTCCGCATTAGTTTATCCATCGGCCTATTGCAAAAATGAGTTCCATTATCACTAATTATGGCCTTAGGCATACCAAAGCGAGAAAGTATATTTTCTTAAATAAATTTGATCACCACCTTACTGTCATTCGTCCGTGTAGCTATAGCCTCTACCCATTTTGAGACATAATCTACAGCGACGAGAATGTATAGAAAACCAAAAGAAGGGGGAAAGGGCCCCGTGAAGTCAATTCCCCAACAATCAAACAACTCCAAGACTAAAATAGGGGATAATGGCATCATATCACGGCGAGTAATAGCTCCCATTCTTTGGCATCTATCGCAAGTCTTACAAAAAGCATTCACATCCCGGAAGATTGTGGGCCAATAAAGACCACTTTGAAGGATTTTCGCAGAAGTTTTATTTTTAGAGAAATGACCGCCACATGCTTCCGAATGACAGAATCGAATCACCCCTTGAATTTCCTCATCGGGTACACATCTCCGGATAATTTGGTCAGCACAATACTTAAACAAGTATGGATCATCATAAAAGAACATGCGTGACCAAGTAATGAACCTCCTTCTCTCTTGCGGATTCCAACTAGAGGGAACAACTCCTGTGACAAGGTAATTGACAATATCCGCAAACCAAGGGAGAGAAGAGGTAGCAAATAAATTCTCATCCGAAAAATACTCGTCTATGGGAATGGGATCAATAGGTACGTCGGACGAGAGTCGTGACAAATGGTCAGCAACGACGTTTTCTACTCCTTTCTTATCTTGAATCGAGAGATTAAACTCTTGTAGGAGTAGGATCCACCTGATTAAACGAGGTTTGGCATCTTTCTTGCTCAAGAGATACTTCAATGCCGAATGATCAGTGAAACAAAGGATAGGCGACCCAACAACGTAAGAGCGAAATTTGTCGAGAGCGAAAACGACAGCTAGCAACTCTTTCTCTGTAGTAGAGTAATTCAGCTGAGGGCCAGATAATGTACGGCTAGCATAGTAAATAACATGAGCTTTCTTGTCTCTTCTCTGTCCAAGAACAGCCCCAATCGCGTAATCACTTGCATCACACATAATCTCAAAGGGAAGCGACCTATCCGGAGCTTGCATGATAGGTGCAGAAATAAGCATGCTTTTGAGTTTATCAAATGCTTCTTGACATGCTTTACTCCACTCAAATGGAGTGTCCTTCATGAGAAGATTACTCAAAGGTCTAGCGATGGCGCTAAAGTCTTTGATAAACCTCCTATAAAATCCAGCATGGCCTAGAAAGGACCTCACATCTTTAAGTGATTTTGGCGGGGGTAACTCAGATATTACTTTAATTTTTGCTCGATCAACTTCAATTCCCCTAGATGAGACTATGTGGCCCAAGACTACACCCTCGGTAACCATGAAATGGCATTTTTCCCAATTGAGGACTAAGTCTTTTTCCACACATCGGAATAGAACTCTCTCAAGATTAGCTAAACAATGGTCAAAAGATGAACCGAAAACGCTGAAATCGTCCATGAACACCTCAAGACCTTTTTCAATCATGTCGCTAAAGAGACTCAACATGCACCTTTGAAAAGTAGCCGACGCATTACATAATCCAAATGGCATACGTTTATAGGCAAACGTACCAAATGGACATGTAAAAGTCGTCTTCTCTTGATCAAGAACATCCACTTCAATCTGATTATACCCGGAATACCCATCTAGAAAACAATAATAAGGATGGCCCGCTACTCTTTCAATAACTTGATCGATAAATGGTAAGGGAAAATGATCCTTTCGAGTTCCGGCATTGAGCTTTCGGTAGCCAATGCAAACACGCCACCCGGTGGTGGTGCGTTGAGGTATTAATTCTCCCTTAGCATTTTCAACCACAGTCATCCCCGATTTCTTTGGAACGACCTGAATTGGGCTCACCCATTTACTATCCGAAATGGGATATATAATTCCAGCATCTAGCAATTTGATTATTTTCGCTCTTACAACATCTTTCATGGTTGGATTTAACCGCCTTTGCATCTCACGAGATGGCTTCACTTCTTCCTCGAGATGGATTTTATGGGTACAAATCAAAGGACTTATGCCCTTCAAATCTGCTATGGTCCATCCAAAAGCACTTCTATTCTTTCTCAATACATCTAACAACATACCTTCTTGCCCTTTTTCTAGATGGGAAGACACAACAACAGGAAATGTATCATTCTCACCTAAAAAGGCATATTTGACATGGGAAGGTAGTTTCTTCAACTCAAGACTAGGAAATCTATGTTCAGAGGGGACCCTGGGTGTCTCCCTCGGAGGCAATTCTTCATATCTAGAAATCCAGTCAACCGCTCTCAAACTCTCAAAACTCTCCTCCTCTTGTAACCATATTTTTAACTCTTCCACCTCTCTCTCAAACTCAGTATAATCACTCATTTGAGCATCACTTTGCCCTAAGCACACTTTCAGAGCATCTCCTCCTATGATTTTTTCAATATTTTCATCCACCACTTCTTCAATAAGATCCACTTCAAGAATCTCATCCTCATCACCCATTTGGTTAGCGACATTGAAAATATTTTTCTCGAGAGTCATGTTTCCAAAAGTGAGTTGCATTTGGCCATTCCGTGTATTGATCAAAGCATTAGCGGTAGCTAAGAACGGTCGGCCCAATATAATTGGAACATGATTTCTCGTATGGGGAACAGGCTCGGTGTCCCAAATAACAAAATCAATGGGGAAGTAGAACGTATCCACTTGAACAATTACGTCTTCTACAATCCCGCGAGGCACTTTGACTGTCCTATCCGCTAACTGTAGGGTGATTCGGGTAGGTTTTCAATCACCTAAATCAAGCTTCTTATAGATGGAGTATGGGAGGATGTTTACACTTGCACCTAAATCAAGCAATGCCCTTTCCACTCTCATTTCTCCAATGATACACGAAATGGTAGGTGAACCTGGATCTTTGAATTTTGGTGGAAGATCATTGAGAAGAACCGAGCTCACATTCTGTGCCAAGAAAACATTTTTCTTCACCTTAAGACGTCTCTTGACAGTCAAAAGATCTTTAATAACCTTCGCATATGCTGGAATTTGTTGAATAGCATCAAGGAACGGCAAATTCAATTTTACTTGCTTCAACACATCCATCACCTCGATACGCGAAGCACCTTTCTGGGGTGACTCTAAGCGTTGAGGAAATGGAGCAGCAGTAGGCGACTTGACTTCAATATCAGGCTCAACTTCCGCATCTCTCAATTCCTTTTCTAAGGAAGGTTCTTCAGACTCGAAAATTTCAGATTTCTTCACAGTCTCGGGTTCGACTCCATCATCATTCACCTTTGGCAATTTAGGTGCTAGATCAATTTCTCGGCCACTACGAAGAGTAGTAACAGCTTGACATTATTCTTGCAGATCTGATGATGTGGAACAAACCGTGGTTTGACCTTGAATAGGTGGTCTTTGGCCTTGAGCTGGAAGCTTACCCTTTTCTTGAGTATTCACCGCAGACTGCAACCTAGAGATGTTAGTATGCATTTCAGTGAACATTCGCTCAAATTTGGCATCTCTCTCTTTTTGGGATTGGATGAATTGATTGAAATTATCCTCAAGAAATCTCTTAGGTGGAGGTACATAAGGCCCGGGAGGTGGTACTTGCATAGGATTTGCCACTTGCTGAAATTGAGGGGGTTGTTGTAGAGTCATCTGTGGGTTAGGAACCATCCCACCTTGTGGTTGTCCATAACTGTACCCGGGATTCCTCCACGATTGATTATATGCATTCCCTTGCTGAGCATTATAAGTTCCTCGATAACCTCCTATTGCATCAACCTGTTCAGTGTACATGGCCTTGTATGCAGGAATAGTAGGACATCCTTCGGTAGAATGGCCTGCATTACAAATGGCACATACCTTCTCCACCCCAGTTTGTACGGATCCAGACACATCTCTCAATCGCATATCTAGCATATCTCTAAAGTTCTTCTCCATTTGGTCAAGTTTTCGATCCAACAAAGTGTCCTTGTCCAAGTGATAAATACCGGACGCAGCAGGCAAGTTGGACACTTGTCGATTTCGATTTTGACTATTTGGATCAGAAGTATCCCATGCTTGGGTAGTTTCCGCCACATATTTCAAATGAGCCTCAGCATCGCTCGTACTTAACTCCCAAAAAGGTTTCTCACACATGGTTTGAACAAGTTGTTTAGACGCTACAGTAAGGCCTTGATGGAAAAATGAAATCAGATGATGAGTTTCAAAACCATGATGGGGGCACGCACTAACTAACTCCTGATATCTTTCCCAACACTTATCAAAAGCCTCATTCTCATTTTGACGAAAAGCTTGAATTTGGGCTTTAACATAATTGGTTTTGTGTTGTGGAAAAAATTTAGAGATAAATTTGTTTTGCATATCTCTCCATGATAACACAGAATTTGGGGGCAGGGTCCATAACCAAGTTTTCGCTTTATCCTTTAAGGAAAAAGGAAAGAGCTTTAACCGGATTACTTCTTGTGGACAAGTTTGATCTCCAAATGTCTCACGCGTATCTTCGAATTCTCGAATATGGAGATATGGTTTTTTCGAATCCATCCCATGAAATGTAGGAAGAATTTGGATCATTCCATTCCGAAAGTGGAACTGACCGGCATTATATGGGAATAAAATGCAACCAGGGTTAGCAGTTCTCTCTGGAAATAAAAGATCTTTCATGGGTTGATATGGTACATCATCCTCTCCAGCACCAACACCGACACTACCATGATCCGACATATTGCTACCGAAAGTTTCAGAATTCTCACTCAGGGTTTGACTCCAAGAACGACTTGTGATGGAATTATTAGGCAAAGGAGGTGGAACCCAAAACGGCAAAGACTCAGAATTTTCAAATCCGGCTTCGGCAATAGGATTTTCGTGAATTTGGGTGGGAGATGAATTCTGCATATAACACAGAAGAGAAAGGAATTTTTTTTTTTTTTTTATGAAATCACTTGTAAATAACAATAACTTTCTTGAAAATTTAACAATTTTAGATCCCCGGCAACGGCGCCAAAAACTTGACGCGACTTAATATTTGTCTCAAAAGTGCGTATTTATCTAGGCTCAAGTGCAAGCCTTGTCGCTCAAGTAATAACCCGGCAAGTCGGGATCGTCTCCACAGGGATCAAAATTGCCAAACAATAACAAGGAAAATTACCGAACCGTTAAATGATTTCTTGAAAGAAATAAAAAGATGATTGATTTTTGAGAAAATTTCTAAAACTTTACTTATGAAAAACAAATGGAAATTAACAGCAAAATTTGGGTTTAACAATTTAGAGAAAATTAGGGTAGGGTACAATCCCTCAATCCTTAACAAATTATTCTTTAGAATATTAAAATTATAAATCAAAATTCTTGATTAAATCCAGTCCTTATCATCACTAAGCATTACATATATGAGATTCAAGACCGCATCATATGAAATCAAAGATCAATATAAGGCGGTGAACGACAAATTATACATACAAAACATTCTTAAACATCCCAAGTACCTAGGGCAAGAGAGATTAAAAGATATGACAATGCATATATGATTTTCATTCACGATTCAACCAACATTTTCATTTATTTTCTAATTTTCGATACGAATAATTTGTATTAGGATTGAGTTCATGTACCCCATCCCTTGAGAAATTAGCTACTCATGATTTGGTTGAAAAACAAATTCACATATGAAACTATGAAATTGCAGAACATTGTAAGAAATTTGCAGAAATTAAACAAAAGAGAATAGAGTGATATTACTTGAATTCAGCACAAAAACGGAATTGAGATTCAGAATACAAACTAGGGTTCATACAAATCTTGAAGGAAATGGAAATTTAACCTAAAAATCTGATCTGAAAACTCTCTCTAAAATTCCTAACCCTAGCCTCCTCGAAATGATGTAGAACTTGGCTTTTTATAGCACAAATCATCCAAAGTCGGTTTCCAATTGTGCTTGTGGAACAAGATTCACAGCTACGTACTCAAATCTTCACAATAAATGGCAAATTAGTGCCAGGCTTTCGAATACCCGGATCGGTCCGGGTCTTAATCGGATCGGTCCGATATCCATCGGATCGGTTCTTTTATTTTCTTCCGGATCGGTCCGGTTGTGTCCGGATCGGTTCGATTATTGCTTCCATCGGTTTGCCATCGATCCGGAGTGCACTGGACTTGGGCAAATCGGATCGGTCCGACTACTACTCTTTGACTTTTTCCTTACAGCTTTGACTGGCCATATCTTCTTATCTAGACCTCCGATTTGGATGCCGCTTCTTCCTATGATCTTGTGAACTCATTCTCTTCAACTTCCCTTTTGGTGTCACTTTCGAATTCTGGATGGAATTACACTTTTGCCCTTAGACATTTCTTGCTTGCATCTTTTCTTTTCTTTTGGATTCTTTCTTGCATTCCATTCCTGAAAACTTCATCCAACTTATACAAAAACTAGGGAAAGTTGTTAGGAATAAACAATGGATTGATATGGCATAAAAATGGCTCAATTACATTGTTCGAGATATTAAAATTACTAAATTAAGGAGCTAAATTCTGAAGAATTTATGCTTGGTCAACCGGATGGGAAGAAAAGTTAAAGTAATTCACAAACTCATAACCGATGACAGGGATACGAGGAATTAAATAGGGTATGTAAGTTGATATTAGACCCATTGGGTAGAGTGTACAAGCATGGATATGAGATCTGGCTATGATAGTTGGCGTCGTTGTCGTCAAAGTTGTACAATTACAATTGGTATCTATGCTCTCTCGAGAGGGGAGATGAGAGAGTTGGAAAATCTATCGAAGAGTAAGTTTTGATTTTTAGTGCTAGTAAGGTTCCAAGGAAAGAACTACCCAGTAGGACACCCAGACTAATGATCGAGGTCCATGAAACCTATACCGAGTAACGGTGAGTTTTAGTTAGGATCATTAAGGCCAGTAACCAGTTATTGGATCAGCGGATCCAAAGGGACAATTGGGTCGATAATTAGGATTAAGATTTTCAGATCCATAAAAAGGGCAACCCCAACATGGCCGTTGGGTCTAGAGAAAGGGGGATGACAGAGAGATGTGTCATATGCGTAAAAGAGTAAAAACACATGGGTGGATTTTTGTTCGCAGCGAGTCAGGGTACCGGAGCTAGATGCTTTTTGGAGAAGTTTTTGGTTTTGTTAGGACGCGGGTGTTATATCTATTAACTGTTGAGCCAACAGTATTGTGAGTAACTGAAACTATAAGTCTTATTGCGAGTTGATTGGGGTATGTTTTATGTAATGCTAGTGGGTCACACTAATGCATTTATACTAGATTCGCATGAGAAATGGATTTAGTGAAAGTATCGTTAATATTACTAGTATGTGTATTCTTACCATGGAGTATCGGGGTACTCTTTGGTTCCACCTAAAAGGAATGGTGGGTACATTGAGACAATGTAGTTCTTAAGGACTATCTCCTTTGAGAGGTGATAATTAAAGTATGGTTTTATCTTGGGTACGGACAAGTCTGCAATGGTGGACGATCATAGCAAGGCTATCGTGTTTGTTGTTTCAGCGCTAGATGTATTTTCTCTTGAGATGTCTCACCTGGAAGAGGGTTGAGCAATATCATAATGACAATATTGTGTAATGTAGTATTCATATAGTGCAGTTGTCTAGTTATATTGGATCCCGGTGCGTTGGACTTTTACTAATTAGATTCAAGGGATGTAGGGTTGCCGTAGAGCAGAGAGATTTAGCTTGATATTAATGTTTAGCGCTGAGGGCTTAGTGATAGTACGAGCGCAGTAGTGTATAACTCCTCTAGAGACGCGGGAGTTAGTGATAGACTTATGAGTATAGGGGCAAAGGTTTGAGAGTCTCGAGGGTATTCTTCAGGTTCTGTGGAAATCAAGGACCGATGATGCTGAGGAATTGTGCATTGGGGAAAAAAAGTTCTTTTGGGATTTGCTAGGAAGTGTTATATACATAAGCCTGGATAAAATGTCAAAAGTGTGAAGACATAATTGGATTTTAGGTCATTGGATTTAATGATAATTAGCGACCATGTGGAGAAAATAAGTTGAATGGAAATCCACTAAGTGATAGGGCTAGTGGAGCCTGAAGGTGTTACGAACGAAACAATGCGAAGCTTTGGCACCACAAGTTGCTAGGTTATGCATATTGTTATGTGTTGTGGGAATTATTTTAGCCACTTTCTCCATCGTAGGGACCCTTAGGTATGGGATTAAGGGATTATTTTGAGGATCTCGCATCGATAATAAAGGTGGGGTAATATCGGGGAGAATAAAATGGTAATGAGTAAGTCATCGAAAATATTTGGAGGATATAGCCACGCTGAAAATGCGGGGGCCAAAATTGAGACGAATAATGGTTACGTAATTGATGATCGGAGGTTTGTACAATTAGGCTCAAGTTAGAGGGTATATGGGCACCATGGGAGGATCCAAAGCTTCTATTGTGCAAATACTTAGCAGATTCGGGGAGAAGACGGAAAGACAATGATTTTGGGTATATTTCGAGGGAATGAGAAAAAGTTGTCCCCCGAATTATGGAATGATTAAGCATGGGTGTGTTTGGAAGTGACAGTGAGTGCATCACAACCTACGATTTTCTATCACTAGGATTCGTGAGTGAGACGGATATTAGTGGATGTGTTGGTCGTAATAGCCATAATATATATATATATATATATACTGTGGGATAGCGGGGTTCTTTGGTGTTAACCACGTGAGAGTGGGGGGTTACACAAAAAGGATGGTTGCATTATACGAGGAATTTCTACTTTCGAGGATTATGGGAGTAGTGTGGATGTTTTTCCAAGTTTTAACTGTGTAGCTATAGTTTGGAGCTATAGTGGATAGCTATAGTAAGACTGGGTGTTCGCGGTATAAGGGTATGAATTAACGTTGCTAGATTTCACTTGAGATAGGTTCGAGTGTATATATACGGTAATGTATGTTAAAATGTGTTGCATGTTAATGTACTAATATTATTAAATTGAAATCCAGGGGAGTAGGGAAATTTCTGATGTCATTCAGAGTGGTTGGACTTATTGTTGAGCGAGAAAATATAGCTCGGGTTTTACTTTCACGCAAGGAAACTAGTGATGGTAAGGGCGCGGTAGTAGGTGTTGTCTTTTTACATAATAGTGGATATGTATAATTTTATGCCGAGAGAGGGGTATTGGGAATGATATAACTATGGGATTAAAGAAATATTACGGTTTAAGTGTTGATAAAAACCAGGTTTCATTTCGTGCAGTTAAACACGGGTACAGGGTTTATGGGCGCCCTTGTTAACTAATCCGATTATTACCAACAATTCGCAATTAGAAGTGGGGGAGGATAGGAGTAGTACCTTCCTTTGGTGGAGTTCGTATATAACAACTCGTACCAATTTACTATAGGCACGACCCCATTTGAGGTGTTGTATGGTAGGCCTTATCACTCACTAGTTTGTTATTTAGAGGTGGGGAACAACAAACTTTTGGGGCTAGAGATGATTCGGGATATGTCCGGTAAGGTTGAGTTAATTTTGGGGCGTATTTGTATAGCCCAAGATAGACAAAAGAGATACACGGATGCAAATCCTAAGCATGTAGAGTTAGAGATCGGGGATCAGGTGTTAGTGCGGGTATCCCCTATGAAAAGGGTGATGAGATTTGGCAAAAATGGGAAGTTAATGCTAAGGTGCGTGGGTCCTTTACCCATTATTGAGAGAGTTGGACCGGTGGCGTACCGTTTGGGTTGCCCAATCATCTTCAGCGTATCCACGATGTATTTCATGTTGCGTCATTGAAGAAATATAAGAGTAGTCCAAGGGCGTGTTGGCATGTCCCACTTGAGGAAATATATTTGCGGCCCGATATTTCTTGTGAGGAGAGCCAGTAGTAATCTTAGATCGCAGTGAGAGTAAGTTACGATCAAAAGTAGTGTCACTTGTCCGGGTTCAGTGCGGTCATCATAGTGCCGACGAGTACACTTAGGAATGTGAGGAGGACATGCGGGAACAGTATTCAGAGCTATTTACGGCAGGTATGTTAGAATTTCGGGGACGAAATTCCCTTGTAAGGGGGGAAGTATGTAACACCTCGTAATTTATGGGTTATTATTTTAATTAATTAATTCGATAATTAGTGATTCATAAATTAATGAGAATTAATTAATGGGAATATTTATAAGTGAATATATTTAAATAAGTTAACGGGTGAGATTTAATTTTTTTAGATTTATTCCGAATGGGAATTTTGAACGCGTAGATGAGTCCGTTAGGGTCAAAATGGTCTGAAATAAGTGGTTATATGTATACATTGGGTTTAGGGAACTAATTAGACATATTGGAGTTCCATATAGAGAGTATAGACCCTTTTTATAAGGCCCATTGTCCCAAAAACGTGAATAGGATTTTAGCCCCAAATGTGTAAGGGTTAGGCATCATTAAATCACATTAGAAGACTAAAGAGGGAAAAATCTAAGGGAGAGCCAAAGAGGAGAGGAAGTGGGGGGGGGGGGGGGGATCTTGGAGAGATGGCTTTAACTCCAATTCAACACCTTCATTCAAGCCTTAGATCTTCATTGTTGAGGCAAGTGGTTTAAATTTTGATTATTAAATTGCATCTATCTTTTCATATTAAAAGAAGTGGAATCCAATTGAATTCTAGGGTTTGTTCTTGAATAAATTTGGGGTTATTTTTTTAATGAGGGTCATAAATTTGTAGAGGAATTGATAATTGATGCAATTGATGATTAAATTGGTGAGATTGTTAGGTCTAGAATTGTTATAATGAAATAAGGACATTAAGATGAATTTGGGGAAGTTTTACTGTAGAAACATGTTCAGAACAGAGGTTTAAAATTCGTTAATAGCGGATTGGGTTTTAGGAGAAGAAATAGAGAGAGGAAATACCAGTGTCGTTCGAACGAGATCCACTGTCGTTCGAATGACAGGGATCTTCATTCGAACCATCTCTGATGTTCGCCAAATTATTTCCCTGATTTAGACCTGCTATGTTGGAAATTTACAGTTTCTATCCTAACTGAATTTTGAAATTGAGTATTGATTTAGGGTTTAAATTGAGAATACCCAACCTTGAATTAATTAGACGATTAATGAAATTAAAGAGGTAAGTTTATGATTTAGCATTTTTAATCTCGTTGTTTAGGTGATTAAACTTGATTGCATGAAATTGGAGATGTAAGTTCATGATTTAGCATATTGTAGTTGTAGTCTTGTTGTTTAAGTGATTAAACTTGATTGCATGAAATTGAAGTGTAGATTGAAACAATTGAATTTCAAGCCGAGAGATAGAAAGTATGGGAATACTTGAAAGGGGTTACGCCAAGATAATGGGAATTAATGTGTAATTAATTAAAATGAAGTCGAACCAAACCATAGACTTAATTGTTTTAGGCTTGGGCATGGGCATAATACTGCGATAGCCTGAATTTCAATATATATGTCGAAGTGTAGTACATATATGATTTATATATATATGTGTGAATAATATATATAGTAAATTCATACCAATATTAATGCTGTCATAGGAGGTTGCACGATGTGAGTGAGCCCCCTGACTAGCGAATGCAGGGTGTATATACTCCCCCGGGCCATAACGTCTGTGACCTAGGGGTGGGGCCATTATGGTATGGAGCGGACACTTTCGGTGGGAACTATGGCCGCCTCCTATGCGTTCAGTGATATCATTGTATATCCAACATGTGTGTGAATATTGAGATATGATACGTATATATAGTGTAAAATTATATATGGGAATTTATATAAATACATGGTGTGAAATGTATAAATAATATAACTTGTGAAATGGTTATATGGTATCAAGTTGGATATGGATATAATTAAGTTAGTGTGAAATATAACTTATAACTCGTATACATGATGTGAATGGTGTAAAGGATATAACTTGTGAGAATGGTATATAACATTAAATGGGAATTGATTTGAACAAGCTAGTGTGGCTAATAAACCATAAAATGTATATGATATTCACCCAAGTTGGAATAGTGGAAAATAGTGAGATATATGTGACTCCCCGACTAATTAAATATAGGGTAGCTACTCCTTTATTAAATTAATACAGAATATCAAGTTAGTTCAGTCTTAGCATCACTGTCAAAAATATTTAGTTACTTACTAGCCACCTAATATTTAAAATAAATAGATGCTAAATTTTATTTATTAAATTAACAATTAACCAGGTAATGAAATTGTCATTCACCAATTGCATAAACAATCTCATATGTATAACCAACGTAATGAAATAAACTGAGTCTGGAGTAAACACTCCAATAATAATAATACCAGAGTAACATAAAATCCCAATACAAGAGTCTGAATAAATAAATAAACATTTGAAATAATGAAAGTGTGTATCTACAATATCAAAATAAGAATGGGCAACATGCCCTAAATGATATGAATGACTCTGAAGGAACCAAGGATAAATGTGGAGGTGTCTAATACCGAGTTCATGTAGCTTCCACAGCAGCTACAGCGCGTCATCAGAATGGAACTCCTATGCTTGGCGTCCCTGTGGATGGGCACCTAAAAGGGTTTTATGAAACAAAATTGATTTGAAGGAAAACGAGTCAGAGCCCGAGGTGAAAACAGTTTAAAAATAGCAAGTGTTTAATTACATTAAACAGTAAATATTATATACATGTTAGTTTCATACTCTCACATGAGTTTCTCACCCCTCAACTAATGTGCACGTCTAACGTATACCCTTAACCCATCCTAGTTATTCCACTATCTAACTAGTCCATAAAACTTTGTCAGATCCTTATGAACATGAATCCTATGAATATACGTGATAATGCTAGGGCATTCCCCTTAAGCGATGCGTTACGCTTGCCACTGGGTGTCTCGAAAAATAGGCAAGGGGCGTTGCGCCTGCCATCGGATGCAACGATAAATATGCAAGGGTTCCTGCAACAAGCTGGACGTGTGCGGGTAAAGAAGCTAGTCCAGGATACTAGACTTAGGTTAGAGACTTGGAACATAGGGACTATGACAGGAAAAGGGATGGAGTTAGTAGATACCATGATAAGATAAAAATTTAACATAGCTTGTTTACAAGAAACTAAATGGGTCGGTGAAAAAGCTAGAGAAATAGAAAATACAGGATTTAAATTATATTATATAGGAAAAGATAGAAATAAGAACGGAGTTAGAATAATAGTAGATAAAAACTTTAAGGACGATATCGTAACCGTTATTAGGAAAGGTGATAGACTTATACTTGTAAAATTGGTATTAGGTGAAAACATAATTAATATTATTAGTGCTTATGCACCTCAAGTAGGATTAGATGAGCACACTAAAGTACAATTTTGGGAACAAATGGATGAACTAATTCAAGAAATACCCCTAGGTGAGAAAATCTATATAGGTGGAGATTTTAATGGCCATGTAGGAGAAGATCGTGTAGGATATGAGATAGTGCATGGAGGACATGGTTTTGGAGATAGGAACGACGGGGGAGAGTCTATCTTAGATTTTGCGATGGCTTATGATTTTGTACTAGTAAATACACGTTTTAAAAAGAGGCTTGAACACTTAATAACTTATAAAAGTGGAACACATAAGAGCCAAATAGATTTTTTCATTACTAGGAAAGGAGACCGATTAACGTGTAAAGATTGTAAGGTTATCCCTGGAGAGAGCTTAACCTCACAACATAGGATAATGGTGTTGGATATAAATATTAAAAATCAATCACGAGTGCGAAAAGTGAAGATTAACCCACGAACTAGGTGGTGGAATTTAAAAGGAGAGAAATTAGAACTATTTAAAGATAAAGTATTAAATGAAGCAACATGGAATAGTGAAGAAGAAACTAACATAATGTGGAATAAGATGGCCACATGCATTAGGAGAATATCAAAAGAAATTCTTGGAGAATCAAAAGGCAAAGGGCCACAGTCTAAAGAAACTTGGTGGTGGAATGAAGAAGTACAAAATATAGTAAAAATTAAAAGGGAGTGCTTTAAAACATGGCAAACAAATAGAAATGAAGAGAATTTTGAGAAATATAAATGGGCTAAAAAGGAAGTTAAGAAAGTGGTAAGAGATGCTAAGTTAAAAGCGTATGATGATCTTTATACAAAATTAGGAACACAAGAAGGGGGAAAAAGTATTTATAATCTTGTTAAACTTAGGGATAGGAAAACAAAAGATTTTAATAACGTTAAGTGCATCAAAAGTGATGATTCGAGAGTCCTAGTCAAAGATGATGAAATTATGTAAAGATGAAAAAACTACTTTGAGAGGTTATTAAATGGAGATAATGGGAGTAGATTAGATATAGAGGAACTTAGGGAGACTCGAGAAGATATATTTTTTCGTAGAATTCGGACAACAGAGGTCAGGATTGCTCTAAAAAAGATGAAAACAGGGAAGGCTTTAGGACCATATGGTATCCCTATTGAGGTTTGGAAGTTCTTAGAGGAGGATGGAGTATCATTGCTTACAAAATTATTTAATAGAATTTTAATGACTAATATGATGCCCGATGAATGGAGAAAAAGTATTTTAGTACCTATTTATAAAAATAAAGGGGACATACAAAGTTGTTCAAATTATCGTGGTATTAAGTTATTGAGTCATACAATGAAACTTTGGGAGATAGTGATTGAATATAGATTGAGATTGAAGACAACAGTATCTGAGAATCAATTTGGGTTTATGCCTAGGAGGTCAACAATGGAAGCAATCTATTTATTGAGGAGATTAATGGAGAGGTATAGAGAGAAAAAGAAGGATCTTCATATGGTTTTTAGAGATTTGGAGAAGGCGTATGATAAGATACCCAGAGATATAATATGGTGGGTTCTACATAAAAGAGGAGTGACTCGCAGATATATTGACGTGATCAAGGATATGTATGATGGTGCGATGACTACAGTAAGAACATCAGCTGGAGAAAGTAGTGAATTTTCAATTATGGTAGGGCTACACCAAGGTTCGGCATTAAGTCCTTATCTCTTTGCTCTTGTTATGGATGAGTTGACTGGATAAATACAAGATGAGGTGCCATGGTGTATGCTATTTGCAGCTGATATTGTTTTAGTCGATGAGACTAAGATGGGAATAAATGCTAGGTTGGAATTGTGGAGAGAAACTTTAGAAATAAGAGGATTTAAAATAAGCAGAACAAAAACAGAATATGTGGAGTATAATTTTAGTAGTAATAGGAGGACAAATGGAGATGTGGTGAAATTGGAGGGTCAAGAAATACCTAGAAATGATCATTTTCGTTATTTAGGATCAATTATACAAAAAGATGGAGATATTAGTGATGATGTTAAGCATAGGATTAGAGCAGGCTGGGTTAAGTGGAGAAGTGTGACCGGCGTTCTGTGTGATAGGCGTATACCTTTGAAGTTAAAAGGAAAATTTTATAGGACGGCCATTAGACCCGCCATGTTATATGGGATAGAGTGTTAGGCAACCAAGAAACAAAATGTGCAGAAAATGAGTGTGGCGGAGATGCGAATGCTAAGATGGATTTGTGGTAAAACTCGAAAGGATAAAATTAAAAATGAACAAATTCGTGAAACGGTAAAAGTAGCTCCTATAGAAGATAAATTGAGAGAAAATCGACCTAGATGGTTTGGACACATTAAGCGTAGACTAATGGATGCTCCTGTAAGGAAGAGTGATTTAGTTAGTATTGATGGTAACCCAAGGGGTAGAGGTAGGCCTAAATTAACTTGGCAGGATATTATAAAAAAGGACATGATATCATGTGGTTTAACCGAAGATATTGCACTGGACAGAATGGAATGGAAAAATAGGATTCATGTAGCCGACCCCAAATAATTGGGAAAAGGCTTTGTTGAGTTGAGTTGAGTTATTCACCTATACCAAGCAACAGTGAACTAGTCACAAGTACATATATAAATCACTTTTAGTACATATATACATATATGGAACCCCTAGGCTAAGCTTCATTGCACACATACTCTGCTATCAGATCCAGGTACATCACGTATGTAAGGAACACGCGTTTCGAATCACTCAAGAATCGTCTTAATACAAATCACACATATTGGAGGCGAATATAGTTCACATGCCCATGGGTCACGCACATATCTATGCTCCTATGGTCAGCTGACTTATCAACTCACAAATAAGTCATTCACAATCCTATGTCCTTAAGGTACCAATCTAAATCCCCTCCGAAGGCACACAAAGATAAGATGGTCCTTTTCCAAAAATTAACCTCCCGTGATAGAAAGTATGGCAGGTATGTCATACACACAATAATCCAGATACTAAGTAATCACATAACTTAGGTAATCATCACATTAATATAGGTATACACCAGCCCTATATCTTAAGTCTCATACGTATTATAGTGTTATCCCGACTATTCCATGTAATATGTTTAGCGCAACAACTCTCATCGTATAAGTCCGAATACTTAAACCTACCTCATAAGGTTACTAAGTCACCCACTAGTCTCTAAGGTTGTCTCAGTAATTCCAAGTCCCTCTTCTACTAGTCCTAACCTTAAATTAACATTCGTCCACTTTAAATCCAAAATTATATGAAAATTCTAACCGTACCTCACTCGGTAAACACTCGTAATTATTCCATTCAATTCCATAATGTATAACATATTCTGGGCATTAACTACAACCCTACTGACCTTAACCAAGTCCCCCAATATTCTATTAAACCCCCTAAGAGTTCTTACAAGCTTGGTATTTGTCAAACCTTAAAGGGAAATAATCTACAAAATTAGGAGGAGTCGATCGATCGAGGGAAAGGGGTTGATCGATCGATCGACATTCATGGGTCGATTGATCGATCAAACAGGTATTGCGAATCTGCATAATTTTACCTACGGGTTTCATCAAACTTAACCCTCCAATCCTCTACTATAATGTCCCAAACTCCCAAATATTTATTCCTAATATCATACCAACATAAATACATAAGTTCCAACGTTTTAGAATCATCAAGTCATAATGGGAAATCAATTTCTTGGATCAAATCATAGAACTTTCACAAAAATCCTAGTTCTCCTATTTTCTTCAAGAACATTATATAACTCAATACAAAATTCATAATTCTCTGCACATGGATCATAAATTTGTGGCTGCTATATTCCCAGAAGATAAACTACATGCAAAACCTACCCAGATTATGATTTTAATTCTTCAAATCTATTCATTCATTATATTTTCAAGGTTATTCTTCAATTCTAAACCAACATGGATGATATATGCACTGAATTTTTGCAAGTTAAATCACTTGCCTTGAATTATAGATTCTGATCCTTTGAAGCAAATGGTATGGGAGTGATCCTCTCTTTCTGATCTATCTGGTGGTGGTGACGGTGGTGCAAAAGCCTCTAAGTGGTGGTTCTCCTTTGGGCACTTTCTTCTCTTCCTCTCTAATGGCCGTTTATGATTTTTTGTTTTGAAACCCTAAGGGACTTAAGTGTTGGCTGATATAATTCACTTAAAATTCGTGGGTCACTATTCCTTAAATAATAAAAATGATTAAAATGCCCTCTCAGGCTGCCGGTTAGGCCTAAAATGCCCAGGGACCCAAACTAAACTCCCGGCTAGTGTTTTCTGACTATCTCGACCCTTCCAGACACGTTTCCGCACTCAAAATGATCATATGGATGACATAAAAATAAATTACTTTTAAATTCATTAAATTGGGTCCTGACACGCACGTCCCAATTTAATTACGGAAACTGCCGCATTTTCAACCCGCGATAATATTAATAAATTCATAATCATATATTAATATACTCACTTGGTAATATTCAACATAATTATCATAATCAAATAATAATTTTCGTCTCGCTAGTTATTTAAATCCGAATTAATATCCAATTAATTATCCCAAATTAATTTAATTAATCCCATAATTAAAAGCAATTTCATTCAATTAATATCATAATTAATAGCCATAAAAATACGAGGTATTACAATATATGAGACAAGGCTAGTTATGAAAGGTTAGCTAGATGGGGCGTTTATAGTCTCAGTAGGTGTGCGCACTAGTTGATGGGTGAGGTAAACTCAAGGGAATGCGCGACACTAATTTAAATATGGAGAGCATTTGCATATTTACTTCTTGCATTTAAATTTTCTTTCTAAATATTTTCAAATGTTTTGGGTTCTAACCCTTGCTATAAAATATTTTCAAAATTTTTTTTTAGGTATCCTGCCATAGGGGCGCCAGTCTTGATCTTTCCTACAGGGTGTGCAGCTGCAGCTTATGTGGATTGCTAAGGGTTCTTTGTGTAGACGCATGTTTCATTCTATCTCTAGATAGGGACTTGTTCAGTTGTACGTTTTTATTCAGTCTTGGCATGTATCAGTATTCTTTTATAGTTGTACTTTGTGGATTGCTTGTAGTCGATGTTGCTCGACAAACTCTTGTACTTATTTTGTGGCATGTTTAGTTTCCTTCTTGTATTAGTTAATTTGGTTTCCTAGTATAATAGTTGGGTTTGATTTAATTCGTAAGATAAAATTTAGCATCAGCTTAATTTAAGACTAGGTGATTAGTAATTAAAAAGTTTTTTGATAGTGATGCTAAGAATGAACCAGATGAGATTCCTGTTTAATTTGGTATAGGACTGATCACCCGGTATTTTATTAAGCGGGGTGTCACACACTCCAACACTTTTAAGTATTTGTAGGAAGGCTTGTGTCCTTTCCACAATTCAAAGGGTATCTTATTTGTTTACTTATGAATCAACTTGGTAAGAATGTAATTAGCCAAAAGCAACGTTTCCCCCAACATGTTTTGGGGTAATCCCAAACTTCTTAATATAGCATTCATCATTTATTTTAAGGTTCGGTTTTTTCGTTCCGCAATCCCATTGGATTGATGAGAGTAAGGAGCGTTAGTTTGGTGAATAATGACATTCTCTAAACATATTTTCGTAAAAGGAGATTCGTATTCACCACCTCCATCGCTTCTTAATTCTTTAATCTTCTTACCAAGTTGATTCTCAACTTGTATTATTTAAAAGCTCCAATAACTTCATCTTTGTTTCTTAATAAGTAGACATTGCAATATCTAGTGAAACTATCCATAAAGGTTATAAAGTAATTTTTACACCTCTAGTTTGAACAAATTTTAAATAACATATATTGGTGTGAATTAAATCTAAAGGTTCACTACTCCTTTCAATTGAATGAAAATGTGTTCTAGTTAATTTAGCTTCTACGCATTTTTCACATTCGTGACTTCTATCAATGTTAAATTTAGGAATTAATTCTAAGTTAATTAATTTACTTAAAGTATTATAATTAACATGTCCTAGTCTACCTTGTCAAACATTCATAGGCTCAAGCATATAAGTAGAAGATATCATATTATTATTATTATTATTATTATTATTATTATTATTATTATTATTATTATTATTATTATTATTATTATTATTATTATTATTATTATTATTTTGGTACATAAGTCATCATGTTCATTTTTAACATCCCATCACACATATAGCCCTTCCCTACATACATTCCATCTTTGGAGAGTACAAATTTATCTTCAACAAAGACAAGCTTAAATCCCTTCTTGCTCAAAACAGATCAAGAAACACGATTTTTACGAATGTCAAGGACATGTAACACATCATTAAGGACAAGATACTTTCTTGATGTTATTTTCAATACGATTTTGCCTTGGCCTTCAACCTTCGAGGATAAAGAGTTTTCCATAACTAGTTAAATTTCAATTGCAATTGGTTGGTATTTTGTAAACATATTTTTATCCGAGCACACATGTCATGTATCTCCTGTATCAATCCACCATTCTTTGGTGTTGCCCACCAAATTTACTTCGGAGACAACTGCGGAGAAAGATATGTTGGAAACATCATCAGAAAATGCATCAACTTCTGTCATGTTGGCTTGTCGTGCTTTATTTTTTAAGTTCTCTTATTTTTTCTGCTTGTGACAATCCTTAGCCCTGTGCCATTCTTTGTTACAATTAAAACATTTTCCTTTAAGCTTCTTGTTAGCACCTCCTTGTTGACCCATTCCTTCATTTTTGTGCTTCCTCTTTTTATTCAATTTGTGCTCGTCCTCAACAACATTTACTTTTGTCGACATAGCACAGTTACTAGTTTTTTTTTTCATATTTACGGTTATCTTCTTATATCCTTAACCTAACAATTAAATCTTCAAGTCCCTTTTCCTTTCATTTATGCTTCAAATAAATTTTGAAATGTTTCCAAGATGGCGGTAATTTTTCAATTATAGCATCAACTTGAAATGTTTCACTTATGGCCATATTTTCAGCAAGTATTTCATGAAAAATTAATTGAAGCTATTGGACTTGACTTATAATAGTATTTGAATCCATCATTTTATATTTGAGAAATCTACCGACCATGAATTTGTTCATGCCGGCACCCTCGATTTTATATTTTTTATTCAAAGACTCCAATAATAATTTAGCGGCTTTGATTAGACTATACATGTTATAGAGTGTATTTTTCAATCCATTAAGGATATAGATTTTACAAATAAAATTTGAATATTTCCATGCTTCTACGGCTAACAATTTTTTCTTATCCGTTTTATTTACATTAATCACGGGAGGATCTTCATTAATAAACCTCCCTTGATTAACGGTTGTTAAGAGGAACAACATCTTTTGTTGCCAACATTTAAAATGAGTACCATTAAACTTCTCGAGTTTTTTTCCCATGAGTTAAATGAGTAGGAACGATAGTAGGAATACTAATTTGCACATCATTTTGAGGAACTGATTACACACTTTGAGAGGATTCAGTAGCCATTGTTCTGTTTTATAAAAAACAAAACCAACTTATGAAATGTAAATTCGGATTATAATAAAAAAAATGTTTTGTATATAAAAAAATTAACACAAAAATTACAGTTCCAGATTATAAAAATAATTATAATTCTATATTAATATTAAAGTTAGTAAACACAAAAAATTAAGAATTTTGTCTTAAGATTATTAATTTTATTTACAATTAAATAAATAGTGTTGTAGAAAATAATTTTATAAACTGTAAAAAAAAACAATGAATTACAAAATAGTATGATGTTGAAGAAGAAAACAGAAGGAAGAACACTTACAATTTGTGATTGTCAGAATCACGTAATAAATTTAAGACCAAGTCGAATGTTGAACAATCTCTACTTGACACAGAATTCGCCCCCGCTTATGATGCTTAAGTTTGAACTATGGGCGTCTGTCTCCTAGGATAAAGCGGTCTTCAATCACCACAGGAAGCACTACAATGTGGTGGTTCCACGAACTAATAATGGTGATAAACTCTCTAAGTTTAGGAAGGAATTACGAAGTTATAGAAGGGAGGAATTTTTCTAATATAAAAAAACTGATGCAGGGCAGGAGCTGTTTATTTATAGCCATGAAGTGGTGACTGTTCAGAACAATCATAACCCTTCAAAGGTTTAATTAGCGTAATAATTAATTAATTAAAACTGATTCGGGTTGAAAAATTAAACCAGGCCCAAATTTTAAGCCCAAAAATCCTATTAATTTTTGTCCAAAATGTTAATATTTATTCAGGAAAGACCCACGACCCACGGACCAGTCGACGGCGACGCGCGCGTGGGATTTTGACCCAAAGTCCAAACATGCATAATGTAGGTCATCTCCCCTTCAAAGAGTTGGGATACCCCTAAGGTATCCAATGCCCAGTCCCAATTTTGAGGTATATTAGCTTCTAGACTTTTCCACACTTTTTCAATGTGGGACAAAAAATTTACACTAGCTACATTATATAGCTTGTGTTCCAATGGATTACTTTGAGTCCAAATTTCTCATTCTTTCCTTAATCATTTGATCATGTGAATACACCGCGTTATTCTCCTCTCGACAAGGATCACGTAGGTACATTGACCCATCAGTTTTGACTTCTGCATTCCACCAGAAATTAACCTCAAAGTCACCTCAAATTGTATTTTTTCTACAGTTTATTCAAACAGCTCGAACTTGGGATCTTTCACCTCTATTCTAGTCAGCCACCTTGAGGTCGAGCCCCCTACCACTCGGCCAAACCCATGATCTAAACAGGGGCGGGTGGACATAGGGCCCAAGAGGGGGGAGGGGGCGGTTCAATTTATATATATATATATATATATATATATATATATATATAGTGTTTTTTGGTAAAACTTCAAATTTTAAGGTATACCTCTAATTATTTACAAAACTGTAGTTTAATCTCAATTTTTTGTATTTGTATGTGTAGTCTCAAAATTCTGTAATTTGTAATTTTTTGTAGTCTGAATTTTTTTTTTATGTCCTTAATAGCAATCAACGTAATTTTTTGTAATTTGTAATTTTTTCTATATGTCCTTAATCTGTAATTTTTTTTATTTTTATATGCCCTTAATGTGTAATCTGTAGTATTTTTAAAATATGTGGTTTAATATGTAGTCTGAAATATATGGGTTTTTTAAATAGAAAGTTATGGAGAAATTTTTTAAACGTAAAAGAGAAGACAAAACACAAACCGTATCTAAAGCTGAGGTTCAATCATCTCCGAATGTGAAGTTCGATAATCTTCTCCATCAAGAAGTTCAAACCCCAAATTGTGGCACAAACCACACAATCCCAACACTCACCTAATATTGGGGTTGATTTGGATGAACTATAATTTATATAAAACTCGAAATAAAGCTATAATTTATAATTGTTTGGCATTATAAAGCTATAATTTGTATAAAACTTAAAATAAGCCAAAAAAAATCACCTCGTGAGCTCCCGTCCCCGAACTACCGACACCACTCGATACTTTTATCCCAATTAAACAAAAATTCTGAATCCGCCGAATCTAAATAACAAAAAGTAACACTTTAAATGTTTAGGTGCCCTGATTCAATTTATAAAGGAAAATAGTAAGTGCACATAAAATTTGGGCATAAAAATATTATATAATTGACGTATGGTACTTTTATTTGTTTATATTTAAATTTTACTAAAAGTTTAATTTTATATAATTTAAACACAAATTAAACTGATCATGTCACGTAAAATGTATCTCATTTTTGTGTAGCGTTTTGCAAGGACTTGCAAGAACTAGTTTTGAGAAAGTAGTGCGTTTGGAATTTAGGGCGTTCGTGCACCCTGGGGTCAGTGTGTCTGGTGGCCCACATAAAGTAAGCTTTTTTTCTGATTCTGAAGAATAGTCCAACGGCTGGGTTAGCTAAAATGAAAATCCAACGGCCAAAAGTGAAAAGAGTGTGGTAATGGTAATGGAGTAGCTTTTGAGTCGTTCCATTTTCTGCGCAGCTTTAACTGAGGCAAATCAATCAATCAATGTGTCAAATCAAAAGTCCCAACTTGCTTGGCATTGGCAAACCACCAGTACCAAAATCTCTTTTTCTGTTTGTCCATTGCATTAAAACCGAACCCACTGGACCGGTTCTTGTTTTGTTTTTCTTTAGGGTACTAATCACCCTCAATTTCCTCGAGTGTATAATAGCATCTTTACGAATAGGGTAAAAATTCAAATTTGTTGTATTTGTATATGTTAGAGCATATTCAGTGGTCGTCTTCCAACTAAAAGTATATTGCAAATCCAAAAACAGAGTTTGCCTTTCGTCACTATCAAGTCTTACAGTGGTGGAAGAGTTTGATTTTGCAAAATATTTTCTACGAATTTTTGTTCTTCGTAGGAACCAAAGTATATATTTCTTACGAATAACAGAAGTTCGTTACGGACTTCTGTTCTTCGTTAGAATTCCTACGAACTTCAGAAGTTCGTAGGAACTCTTTACAAATTCTTCAACGAATTTGTATCTTTGGAGAACCACTGCAAATCGAGGTAGAGAATTTGTCCAGTTATCCCCACCAGTGTAGAGTTCCGAATTTGTAAACATACAAATTTACTTGGCATGGAGCATCCCCATTGTGGATGCTCTTATGGGTAATGTAAAAGTGTATATTTAAACAATGCTAAGTTAAAAAATAATAAATATACATTTCGCTTAGTTAGTATTTTATGGGACCTGTGCGTGCGATAAAAAAATATAAAGCCTAAAGCGGAACAAGATGTTCCGCCTATGCTTTCTAATATTATCCCCTATTCTTACTTTGACCCCAAGAAAGTTTGCAACGATTATATATTTTATAAATAGCGGGTTATATAATATATAATTTATACAATGACTGTATTTGATTAGTCCAACGACTCGTTTTTTTTTTTTTATAAATAGCTGGTTCAGGTAATTAATTTGGGGTAAACATAATAAGTTAAGACATTAGGGGAGGAAAAGATAATTTCAGAAAACCTTAAGCGGAACTTGATGTTTCGCCCAAGACTCAACCCTTTCTGCTCCTTTACCACTTTGTTTCAGTCTATTACCCTATATTTACACTTGTTCATAAGACTTTTGTTAGATTTGATAGGGAGATTTTAAACTAGCTATGTGTAATTTTGCACTCCCGTAAGGGATGCACTAATGACACAAGGAAGGAATGAGAGGTATTTCAATTTCCATTATTTTGTGACAGATTTTGTTTTTTATATACTTCTCCATGCAACACATTTGTCGAAGAGGTGATTTCATTTTTTCTACTTAACAAAAACTAAAATTCATTTAAAAACTATATGACTAATGTCAGTGGAGGAGCCAAAAATCTAAAGTAGGTGGAGCACAATTCATTGACGGAGGGTTCTGGGGTGATAGTCCTTGAAAAAAAAATTTAAGCTTATTTTTATATTTTTACAATTATAACTAAAAAAATATTGAATACAATATCTTTTTTGGAGTAGGTTCCTTTTCGACATCGATTTTATCCGTTGGAGGCACCACATTTTCGCGAGTTCTTTTATAATATTTTTTTCATAACTGAAATTGCAAGTTTAAATATTAAATTATTTTATCTCACCAAACATTAAATTATATAAAAAAAACAAATTGCAAGTTTAAATAAAAATTAAATCCAAAAAAACAAACAAATGGTAACAAATAATTTTAAAAAAATCAAAATTTCTTGGTGGGGCACTTCCCCTCCGCCACTTACTAATGTGATTATTAATTTTTCACTCAAATTCAAACTACACAAAAATATGATGACAAGACACAATAATAAAATTAACACAATTAATAATTTTAACCGACACAATATTTTGTTAAAAAATTCCTACACAAACACGATATATAATCTTAATTTCATATCATTTCATGTCGTGTCTAAAGTTATCACTTTAACAAAAAGTCACATTATTCATAATATGCATTTTAACTCATTTTTTGTTGTTGTTCGAGCAATAAATTATCTTAAAAGTCCACAACATTTGAAGTGTCGTTGGAGCTTAAAAGAAAACGTGTGTGACATTTGATAAACCATGCCAAATGTCAAAGTACAAAAGAAAAAAAAAGTGCTTCCTGAGTAGGGGTGTGTTTCGGCCGGATCGAATCGGAATAGGGGTGTTCGACAATTTTCCCAAAATTTTCGGAATTTTAAAATCCTTTCCAAAATCGGAAAAATAAATTTCGAAAAATCAATTTCTCTTCCATGTTGGGGACTTCGGAATTTTCGGAATTTTTGGATATTTTTTTATTCGAAAAAACTAGGAATTATCGAAAATTTCATTTTTATCTTTTTCGGATAATATCGAAAATACAAAATTATCAATTTTATCTTTTTTATTTCACATTTTTTTTTGGGGGGGGGGGGAGGTAGTCTTATTTTCATACAAATGTCAATTTCAAGCAATATTGAGTATTGATGCTAATCTTAAAAGTTGAACCTCATAAGAGCAGATGAGCAGTGTACATTACTATGAGAAAAAATAAGTAAAGAATAACACCAATGTTAGTAAGCAAACAAGGAAAACACTATGATTCCACGAACATCCCAATCATAAATTGCAATTATTTACAGAGTTATACAGATACAACAAGATGCGGACAATATACGATGACTATTTGACAAAATTGACAAACATGTATATATATATATATACCAATGCAAACGTATATATTTTAGAGCCTATAAATTTTTGGGTGAGAAGATATTGAGTGAGACGATGAAACCAAGCACGAGGGGCCTGTTTTAAACCATAAAGGGATCGATTAAGTTTGCAGATAAAAGTAGGATGGGTAGGATCTTTAAAGCCAGGAGGTTGTTTCATGAAAACTTTTTCTGATAGAAAACCGTGAAGAAAAGCATTGTTTACATCCAACTGAGATATAGGCTAATTGCGAGAGATTGAAATGGAGAGAATGGTCCGAATTGTGGTAGCTTTGACAACTAGGCTAAAAGTTTCACTAAAATCGAGGCCATATTCTTGGTGAAAACCTTTGGCGACGAGACAAGCTTTGTATCTTTCAAGAGAGCCATCAGATTTTCGTTTAATGCGATAAACCCATTTGCAACCAATAACATTCATGGAGGGAGAGGGCGGAATAAGGGACCAAGTGTTGTTTATAATAAGTGCATTCATTTCAGCAGTCATGGCTTGGCGCCATTCCGGGTCTTTATTGGTGGAAGTGAAACATGTGGGTTATGTGAGTTGGACAGTGGTGAGATGAAGTTGAGGATTGTTAGAAGGGGCATAAGTCGAGTGTGAGCGGAGAGTCATGGAGTGAGTACGAGAGGGTGGAGTTTAAGTCAGGGTTCCAATATCAATGGATAGATTAATACCATTAGGATTGGAGTATGAGGGGAGATGTGAGGTGGGAAGAACATGAGAATGACGGGAGGCATTGGACGCAGCAGTAGGCAGGAGGGTGGTTAGGGACTGTTGCGTTGGGACAGTAGGAAGGCTGACCATAGTTGATGTGTTAGGTAGGGATAAGGTGGGAGGAAAATTGTTATGTGGACGGTGTGACATGTTGGGGGGAGCAACAGTGGTGGGGTGTGAGGCGTGGAGTGCACTGGTAGAAGGTGTAGGCAGTGTAGTGTGACACCCCGCCTAATTAAATACCGGGTGATCAGTTCTTTATTAAATTAAAATCAAAGTGAACGGTTGGTTCATTCTTAGCATCACAGTCGCAAAATAAATATTTCTAATTTAAACACCCTAAATAATTTAGCTAAGTGTCAAAACAATTTAAATAATTATTTCAATTAATAAATTTTATCGTAAAAATCTTTTTAAATATAAATCAACTTAAGGATAACCAATTGTTAAAGATACAATCATATAAAAGAAACATGCCAACTAGATTATTCAAACCAAGTCAAATATCCATAAGTATAATCAACACGCCATGAAATAACTCCGAAATGAGTACTAAATACTTAAAATATAAATAAATACAAATCTCTGACAAATCCAAACGGAATAGAAAATCGGGAGACATGCCCTAACGATGAAGAACTAAAATAAGAGTTGAATCAAGGAAGGGGTCGTCTACTGCAAGGTCCTGCAACTCCCACCTAAGTTGCAGCACGTCCAATCCAAAGAACCTACGCGTGACACCCCTATGGCTGGGCACCTGTAATATATACATATAGATATCCAAGAGAGAGAAAAGAAATTACGGAAAACCCGAGTGTAAAACAGTTTTAAAAATGGTTTTCCAAGTATTTAAAATGCTTACCGGTTAATATAACAACCATGTTAGTATGCGACACTCTCTTGAGAATTCTCACCTCTCATATAGTGTGCACGCCTACCGTAATACTAAATCTAATAAGTCTATCTAACTTATCCCCCATAAATTTTATTTCGAGAAGTCTAAAGGCTATGATATTTAGTTTAGAGATCAATCCCTTCATGATTGCTTACGTTACTTAGTATATCTCAGTACCATTATAAAGTTTCTGAACACTTACTTTAAAATTTGGAGCATTTATTCAATACTTAAGTACTTATATTCACAGTAGAGGGTTTCCATATATACGTATATGTATTAATCACTCAAATAATATATATATACTATCGGCACCCCACATAAAATCTATGGTTCTGGCATACTCTGCTATCAAGTCCCCGTATCTCTCGTACTAAGGAAAATACTAGTTTGGAATCACTCTCGAGCTGTATTAACACAATACACACACAAAATGGAGGCGAAGCATAGTTCCAAGTCACTAAGAGGTCAGCACTACCCCTCACGTCTCTTAGGACCGTCTGACTATCATTCTCAGATAGCATGTACCAAGGAATCCTATGTTTTAGGGTACAAGTCAATATCCCCCCATAAAGGTCCCATCGAGATAAGACTGTCCCGGTGCGACAACCTCCGTGATATAAAGTAGCGCGGGTATGATTATACACAAACATAATATAAATATACACACATGCACTCGGTCATATATATAAATATTCTCATTTTCTAATTTGGTTCGCCCACGACCCATAATAATATTTTAACCGTATGTAATACAATTTTACCATTTTTTTACGCATAAAGAACTCATCTCAATTTTAATCATTTCGTAATTACTTCTCGTCCCTCGAAGTATTCTCTCTTCTTGAAGGTCAATTCAATAGGTACACCCTCTCTAACATACTGGTCTAAGTCATTTGTGAACCGCTCAATTCCGTATCTAACGTACAAACGATTTCCAATAAGTATCAAACACCCCATTACATCCCATATATAATTTCATTCAACAGAATCTACTTAGACCCCGCTGGTCCTCCTCATGAACCATTATATTCTTTAAATGATATTCAAGGACTCATACGCATTTTACCCGAATTTGACAAAAAAAGGGAAAAATCAGCAGTTTTCGGGAGGGGTCAATCGATCGATCGACATTCTTGAGTCGATCGATCGATCAAGCAGGTATTCTGAATTCTAGCATTATTACTACGGGTTTCCTTCTTCAACCTCAACCAAAACTCTATAATTGTGTCCCAAACTCCCAACCAATCAAACTAATGGTCATATTAACCTACCTATATGATTTTCTACGTAAAGCATGTACGAATTTCATCAAAAGCATATAATTAAAGGCCCAATTCATAATATTTATCAAGAACCCTAGTTTCATTAAAATTTCTAATCTTCTAATTCTTTTTCCAGATTTATCTCTTCTAAATCATTACAATTTTGTGGGTAATCCTCTACATATGTTGAGATTTCCAGAATATACTTATTTTCTCTAAAGCATGTGATTTAAATTCCTTAAATCATCAAATTCTTTCATAAAACACATACTTATCAATCATATTCTAACATAGGTGAAATATTAACTAGAAAAGTAGCAAGATAGATACTTGCCTCAGATATGAAGGTATGATTCTCAGGTGTTAACGGGTATGGTTGCGTCCCTCATTTCTCGATCTACGTGTTAGTGGTGAAAGATGGCAAGGGCGGTGTAGGTAGGGTGGTTCTCCCCTTTAGAGTCTTGTCCCTTCCTTAGCCTCTCTATAATTCTACCAATTCTAATCCTCGAAGACTCTATCCCCCATAAGATATATCCCTTTAATTTTCGTCCATAATTAAGCCATAAAAAGGAAAATTACAAAAATGCCCTCCCGAGTTACCGGTTAGGCCTAGAAATGTCCCTACACCCAAACTAAATCCACGGGTACCTTTTTCTGACTATCTCGATCCTTCCGGACACGTTGGCGCACTCGAAATGGCCATACGAGCGACTTATAATTTAATTACTTTATATTCAATTAATTTAGTCCCGACATGATACAAGCGCATCCCAACTTAAATTCTATAATTGTCGTGTTATTCACTCGCAACAATATTAATAAATTCAATCTCATATATTACTTTACTCATCTAGTAATATTCAACAAATTCCCAATAATTACTAACTCTCGTCACGATAGCAAATATTTTAAATAAATTTTTGAATTAATATTAAATTAATTTATCTCAATTACATTTAATAAATCCCCGATTTAAAATCCATAAAAATACGGGGTATTACATGTAGAAGATGGCTAGATAGAGCTGGTCGGTGCAGTGATACTATTGGTGTGAGGGAGTGAAGGTGATAATGTGCTAGGAGTGGAATTGTTGGAGAGTGGTAATACAGTAGGTATGCTTAGGCAAGGAATACTAGGAGGAGGAGGGTGGGTAGTAGGTGTGGACATTGGATTAGAGAATGGAAAATTATTTTCATCAAATCGAACATGTCTTGCAAAATATATTCGACCGGTTTGGAGATGAAGACAACGATAGCCACGTTGATGTGAATCATAGTCCAGAAAAACACAGGGATAGGAGCGATAATTTATTTTATGATTGCTATAAGGATAGAGATACGGAAAGCATAGGCAACCAAAAACTTCTAAAAAAGTATAATCAGGAGGGTGCAAGTAAATAATATCAAATGGAGATTTATGAGAGAGGGTGTGTGTGGGCATAAAGTTAATTAAGAAAACCGTGGTTTCCAAAGCATAATGCCAAAAGTTTTGGGGAAGAGATGCATGGGCCATTAGGGTGAGATCCATTTCAACAATGTGTCTGTGGCAGCGTTCAACAAAACCTACTTGTTCGTGTGTGTGCGGACAGGAGTAACGATGAAAAATACCACAGTTTTGAAAAAATGAGTATAATTTACGAAACTCACCACCCTAGTCAGTTTGTATTTTCTTAATTTTAGTGTTAAATTGGCGTTCTATCTATTTTTGAAAATTAATAAAAATTGAGTAGACATCAGATTTGCGCATTATAGGAAAGAACCAAATATAGTTAGAGAAATGGTCAACAAAAATGACAAAGTATTTATGGCCATTAGTAGACAAAATAGGAGAGGGTCCCCAAACATCACTAAAAATTAAATCTAATGCATAGTTCGATGATTTAATACGACTTGGCAAGTGTTGTCTACTTGACTTGCCCATTTGACACGCTGCACATATATTATTTTGACTGGAAGAAGTAAATGGAAGTTGATGCTGATGACGAACTTGATGAAGGACTTAGGCATGAGGATGACCTAAGCGATTGTCCCAGCACGTGTATGATGCATTGACTGAATGATGAGCATGTGGAGAAGAAGCCAACGATGTTGGAGTGAGTGTGTAAAGTCCATTGTTACTCGTGTCGTGAAGTAGAGGTGTCCGAGTTCGACGATCCTTAACAACACAATAAGAGGGGTGGATTTAAAAATAAATGTCACTATCTTGAGTAAATTTTTGAACAGAGAGAAGAGATTTTGAAATTGTAGGTACATGTAAAATATTATTTAAAACTAGAGTGGATGAGGGAGTTGAGAGAAACGAGTTACCAATGTCAGATATGGGCAGCCCCGCGCCATTTCCAATGTGAAAAGTGTCGGGTCCATGATATGCGGAAGGATGGTTAAGATGGGTAAGATCAAGTGTGACATGATGGGAAGCACCTGTATTTGGGAGCCAAGATGTTATAGGTAAGGAAGGTGTAGGAAGTAGGCCAGGATGAGAGGTGGGGGTGTGAGTAAAATGGGCAGTGGGTAGAGAGGGTGGAGAGTTATTAAATTGGTGAGGACAGGTAGGTGCTGTGTGATAAAAGTCATTGCATAGTTGACAACTGGTTTGGTAGTTGGGGAGTGAATATGAAGAACGTCCCCTTCTACGGCCACGACCACGAGAGGAGCGACCATGGTTGAAGAGATATTGGGGATAGCCAGAGTTGTGTTAGTGTGATTGTGAGGGTTCATGATTAGTAAAATGAGCGGTAGGGGTGTTATTTTGAGGCTGGATGGTGAGAGATGCGAACTGGTCATTGTTAATAAACTCGTGACTGAGTAAGAGGGAGTGGAGTTCAGAAAATGTAACAGGAGTGGGACGGGCAGTGAGAGTAGTGATTAAGTCTTTAAATTCAGATATGAGGCCTTTAAATATGTGAAGGTTAAATCCATCTTCGGTACGGGGATGACCAGCAGCACTAAGTTCGTCGGATAGAGCTTTTGCTTTTTGGAGAAAAGTAGACGTAGAGTCATCGCCTCGGTAAAGTCTGTGAAGGTGTAGGTGTAGATTGAAGATGCGGGTTTCCGAAGGGGGTGCAAGACTAGTTGCTAGAGTTATCCAGATTTGGTGTGAGGTTTGTAATCTGATGACGAGAGAAATCATTGACGTGGACATGGAGGAGACAAACATACTGATTATTAACTTATCTTGTTGTTTCCACAGGGTTGCATCTGGTTCTGTAGTGGGGCATGGATAGCGACCATCAACAAACCTAAGAAGGTTTTGACCATTTAGAAAGGGCTCAACTTGAGTTTTTCAGTGAAGATAGTTGGTGTAATCAAGTCTGATATTGACATAGTGATGAGATGGGCCAAGGTTGATAGTGGAGGATAGAGAGGAGACATAAGTGTTTGTGTTAGAATATGTGGTCATTGGTACTAATTAAAGAGAGGATATAATAAGAAGTGAAGTTAAATGTTGCAGAGAAAAGAAGAAGAAGAAAAAGAGGAGTATCAGACTTACGACTCTGATACCATAACAACTCAGACTGGAAAATGGTTTGTATATATTTTCTCAAATGTAACAGTTCAGCAAAGCTGAATATATAATACAATATGTGAGTAACAGTTCCTAGAAGATAGGAACATTTGAAATGTGAAATTACAAACGGTTGTCGTCATTGTTGTTTGGTTTAGTTGTTGAGTCTTCCATGTGATGCTATTAGTTCGGGCAACTGTTATTATCAATAGGCTTGGTCTATATATATATATATATATATATATGTCTATATAATGATATTTTATGTACAATTCACTATAAAATTATATACATACATTAATTGATAATATATTTTAATAGATATGTATTATATGTATATTTTATATTATTTCATACATTAATAATACATATATAAAACTATATGTAAGTATCATGTATCTATTAATAATATTATTTAACTTTATATTATTCCATACGTAATTTTGTATACATGTACATATATATTTTTGTTTATAAGAATTACACACATATTAATGTATTATGTATGCATATTATATATTAAGGTATAAATGCATTAAATTATTAAAAATGAATAATTCTGAGTTGAAAAATAAAAAACAGAAGTTATAACACACCCCCAACCTGTTTTCTGAAAAACTTGATTATAACACAGAAATATTATAATTCAGTGTTTAAAAATAGGTTGTCAAACGCAGATTTTTATCAGAATTGTATTCAAATACAGAAAACAGAATTATAGTTGCAAACAAAACAGGCCCTAATTATAATGAAAACAAGCATTTTGTCTTGCAATCGTGGGGTAAATGTTTATTTAAAGTGACGAATTATTTTCATAATATGTAAATTTTTGTCATTTTGCATGATCATCAATCTCAAGTTCTTTTTTTTTGTTCAAATAATCATGCGAAAATTATTTGGATATTTTGCATAATAATATGGAGATAGTCTTATGCTGGCATTTTAACATACCTAAATGAGTTCATTAAGAGAGTGAAAAACATAATATACACTGATGTCTGTTTCTTCTGATTTAATGCGTGACTAACAATCCGCGTGCCCAACAATAATGTTAGAGCCCACTATTCCTACTCTTATAAAATATTCCTCAACCAAGTCTTTTCATAGAGTAATATAAAGTTATTATTGGGACAATTTCAAATGTGAATTGGGTTTGATTTTCACTTTGATCCCTAACACTATCAATATAATATTTGGTCAGCGGAATCCACCAACCGCGAATGTGAATTAGTTGAGGTACGCTTAAAGTTGACCCGGACACCACGTGGTATGATACCAAAAAAAAATACATTCCTCCACTCCACTTTTATATTAAATGACTATAATAACCTTGAAACCGACAAAGTCTCTTTTCACTCATCCAAAATTCATCTCTCACTTTCTTTAATGTAAGACAAATAGGGAGAAAAACCCATATATGTATATACATATAATAATAGTTTTTTATTTATTAACTTTTTTATTAAAATTAAAAATGGCTTTGATTTTAAAAAAAAAAATGTATAAAAAACTGTTTCAACCTTTTCTAACTGTTTAAAAAAACATGTTAAGAGTTTTTTTTTAAGTTTTAATGGTTGTTTTCAAGAATTGTTTATAAAACTAAAACAATGATCTATATAACACAAAAAACTATTTAAAAAAAATTGTATAAAAACTGTTTCAACTTTTTTTAACTGTTTAAAAAAACATGTCAATTTTTTTTTTTTAAGTTTTAGTGGTTGTTTTTAAAAATTATTTATAAAACTAAAACAATGATCTATATAACATAAACAACTATTTTTTTTACAAAAATAAACTATTTTAACCCTTAAAAATATGTTTTTATAAATTAAAAAATGTATATTTTTTTAAAACCATTTTATAAAAAAAATTAACACTATTTTTCATAAATATAAATAAAATACTAGAAAAACAGTTAAAATATTGTTTTTACAAGAAGTCCTGTTAAGAAAATGTTTTCGTTAAAAAATAAGAAAAACATTTCAACTGTAATTTTTTAATTCAATTGTTTTTCTTTTTAATTTTTTTATAAAAACTAAAACAATGTTCTATATAAAACAAAATCTATTTTTTTAAAAAATAAATTATTTTAACTATTTTTCTAGTATTTTATTTGTATTTATAAAAAAGAGTTAATTTTTTTATAAAATAGTTTAAAATAAAATGTACAATTTGTTATATATAAATGATAGATTTTCAAGAGTTAAAAACGTTTAATTTTATCATCAGTTTTTAAAAGCAATAGTTAAATTTAAAAAAAAAACAATCGTAATATGTATTATGGAAAGGGGCTTTGTAAATTTGAGGCTATTATAATATGTATTATGGTATGGAAATAGGATAATAAATATTTTATTTATAATTTTAGTCTCTATTTTTTAATAAAATCGCTGGCGCGGACACATATTAATAAAAATATTAACCAATCATAGCATGCCACGTCAATCGATAATTTAAAAATATCTACTAAAAGTACAGACCAAATATTTGTTGTCTTATATCCAAAATTGATATTATTTTAGGCCCTAAAAATATATAGACTATTTTAAAAAACTACAATTAAAAAGTTTTTTTAAAAAAGAGTTGAAATGTTTTTTTTTATAGTTATAAAAAGTTAAAACAGTTTTTATACAAATTTAAAATAAAAAATATTTTTCTATAATAAATAATTTTTTATAATCAATACAATTTTTAATTTATATAGAACTTTTTTTAATAAATAAATAAACCGTTATTCATAAATATAAATGTATGAATTTTTCTCCCTTTTTATCTTACACTAAAAAAAAGTGAGGAACGGGCTTTGGATGATTAAAAAGAGTTTATGAAGTTTAAGGATAATATAGTTTTTAATATAAAGATGGAGTGGGGGTAGGGATGGTAAACGGACGGATACGGATCGAATACCATATTTTTCATATCCGTATTCGCTATCTGGATGCACTATCCGTATTCGTATCCGTCTCTGTCCGGATAGTTAAAACAACTATCCATATCCGTATCCGCTCGGATACCTCGGATTCGGATAATATCCGTATCTGTTTACATTGTTTACCCTTCGCAAAAAATAACTATTAAAATATTCAATCAAATTTACTACCTCCTAACATCAACAACTATGGCTTCTATAATAATAGTAACATTTCATAATGATAATATGGCTTAAAGCTATCCATACTTTACAACCATATAAGCTTAAAGTCATCTAAAAAATAATAACAGCAGCATTCCATAACAGTAGATATAAATATGCACCTTTTAGATTAAATCAAATTTATTAAGAATGCTAACTTCATGAACCATTTAGTATTCAAAACATACAAATATTTTTATTTTAATAAGTATACATTTTTATTTTGTATATAATATACCTGTTGTTAGCTTCAGTTCTCATCACAATCAAAATAATCTCTTTACTTTTTTGTTTCTCTCGCACATTTATTTATAATTAAGGAAACTAATGAACAACCACATGAATAATATATAAATACAGTTATATATTTGTATTTTTATTTTGTATGTACGTGTTGTTACTAACTTTTTGTTGCAGGATGAGGGGATGGGCATCAGAGGGATCGATGAGAAGCGGTGGGCGGAATAATGAGCAAAGGCGGGCTGATGCGGCAGAGGGGGAGGTGGTGGAATGAGGATTTTTTGTGGATTGAAATGAGGGTTTGTTTTCTCTTATTTTGTACGAAAGAGAAATGAAATGAAATTAGAGTATTTTTGTTTTGAGTGGAGTATATATCCTTTAGTGGGTGTATGTTGTGTGTGATAGGGTGTATAGTAACTTTAGTGTAACTTCATGATAATATACCCAATAAAATAATAATACATGACATTTTATAATATACCCCCAAAAATAATAACTTTAGGGTATTTTTGTTTTGAGTGGAGTATGTGTTTGCTTTGTTTTAGGGAATAAACGATTAAGTTTTTTTAATATTATTTTATTAGAATACTAATACTAATATTATTAGTAATATTTTAAACATATGTTTGACGAATAAGGATATATGGTAAAACGAATATCAGATAAAATGGATACTCCACATCGGATACAGATTATCCGTGTCGGATACTAGTACTATCCGTATCCATATCCGTTTTCTCGAATATTTTTATAAAGTATCCATATTTGTATCCGTTTCCATTTTTTCGGATAAATATTCGCAAATTTGGATTCGGATATTGGACGAATGTGGATTTTTGAAAATCCGTTTACCGCCCTAAGTGGGGGAATATTGTAAAGGAGTGGAAATAGTGAGACTCTAATTTTATAATGTAGCTCTTGAGATTCTTTATATATTTATCTTGTGATGCAAAACATTGCAAATCAATTACTTTTAGACCTATTGGGGCTGTAAGCTGAGTTTCGGAATATCTCAGACGATATTTCGTATATCGGTTCAGGTGAGGGACCTCATTTACAATTTCTCTTTTTCTTGAAATATTTGACAAGCTTTGCCATACTAATGGTGAATTTTACAAATAACCTAATCCATTGATTCACTCTTTATTTCAAATTCAGATTTTTGAAATACTTATTAGGGTTAGTCTTATATGCTTGTTAGAGTTATCTAGTATAAGGCGGTAAAACATTGAAATGAATCTTTACATTGTTGAGGAAAAAAGTTGCGAGTCGTGATCTACAAGTTCTATTCATATATGTCAATAAAGATCAAATTGCTGATATATTCACCAAAGGCCTTTCAATAATGGGTTTTCAGTTTTAATGGACAAGTTACGGGTGTTCTCACGACCACCATCAACTTGCGGGGTTTATCAAATCATACCAGTCGAGATTCTCTCTCAGAGTTAAATGCATTCAAAATTCGCATGCCTCACTATTGTTGCCCCCTTGTTATCCCACTGTAACAACTGCACCTATATATATAATCTCATTGACTACTGAATGTGGGGAAAAATCCAACAAATTATAAATATTCATTGTGTGTTATTTGATAAAATTTCAAAAATTAAAAACATAATATTCACAACCCCCTTCTCTAATATGAACATGCGAAAACACAACCTATATACGAGAAAGCATATAGAAAATGCCATCTATCTACATGATCCATCCACATCCATAGCACATGTCAGATGCAAACCTCACATGCTTGAACAATCTCCTAAAATATTCAACTATAAAATTCTACAAAAAAATAGAAAATAATGTTATCATTTATTTTTTCGACAAAAAAATAAATCCGAGAAACATAAAATCGTAAATTATCAATCTATGTTATATTAGAGGCTGACTTTCTATTTTATGAATTTCTTATAATGATCGGATTTAAAAAAAAAATGATCCAACACCATTTCATCCATTTAAGGTTTCCATCTATAAAGTATAATTTTCTCTACGAAATATATTATGAAGGTTAATAAAAAATAAAATTGTTAATCAAATGTAACATAAGACTGATGTTAATTATTTCAATAACTATATATACTCTTAATTTAAAAACGGATCTATATTTAAAATAGTATAATGTCCTTTAGGTATGGGCTTTGTCATTACCAATGAGCGATTGTAAACACGTCGTATAAACATGTTTTATGCGTAGAGCTTGCAGTGATCAAATATTCAACACAGGCAAAATAAATAGGGTTAATATCAAAAAACTATTATACAACATGTTTTATCCAAAAAAACCCACCTCTAAAAATCTTCTCAATCTATAATATGGGATCAATTTAAAAATAAACTTACATATTTTCTTTCTAGTGCCTCTAGTGAAAAGCATTAGTAGGAGAATTATTTTTTAAAATAAATTTTAATTTGTGAATTAATTTGAGAAATCTATTGATATGTAAAAAAAATTAATATTGTGCCATTACATAAACATATCAACCCTATATCATATGTGAGTTTTCAAATATATATATATATCCTATAAATAATAATTGAGACTAATTCACAATGTAAACAACAGATGAGAGTATCTTTCCACTCATTTAATGTTCCATCCTGAATACTCCACTACCACTCTCTCATACTTTAATTAAATTTAGTCGTCTACTAGACAAGTTGACTCACATGTTCTTCCATTAGGCCATCTCCAATGGGAGATGTTATGGTGATTAAACTAAGAAAATATTGCTCATTTATTTGGTTCGAGTGATGTAGCCGAAGTTGTGTGGATTTATTTCGAGAATTTGATGGGCCTCAGATTTCAGAATTCGAAATTTAGATATCGTCTTTTATTATGGTGGTTTAATTCTAAAGGAAACAACATCAGGGCCATTCTCTGCAAAATTCTTCCAAGCTTTATCTGTTGAAAATTTTGGTGTGCCAGGAATAAAACTTTTTTGAAGGAATTTGTATGAATGCCAAGACTATCATTTGTGAGATTCATGCTGATATTTATCTTACTTTTAAAGCTAGACCTTACAAAGGTCCATTAAATAGGTTCCTATCTTCCTTTATTGTAGACTTTTCTATTTCTTGTACTTCATTGTAAGCCACTAGAGAAAGCCTGTTTTTCTCTTAGTTTATAATATGCGAGGTATAATCCTCTTTTGAAAAAAAAAATGGGAGATGTTAAAGTCCAAATTTACATTGTTTTCCCTCACAATGGGTATAAAAAAAATGCATTTTCTGGTGAGAGAAAATGTAAATGATGTGTAAATTTACATTGTCTTTAGACGATGTGTAAGTAGGTCCCACGGCTGGAAGGGAGATTATTATCCGTCCAAGCCTTTATTTAAATAAAAAAAACAATTCTAGCTGACTGGACGGATGTCAGTTGTCCGTCCAGCCTTGGACCGCTCACATTCGTCCATCCAAGCCTGCCACGTCAGCCTTTTCATTCCCAATTAGCCTTTCCCACTGTGTGCAACATTCGAAAAATGTAAACCAAAAATATGTAAGTTTACATATTTTTAGCCTATCCCATTGGAGATGGCCTTAGACTCATTTTCACTTCTTTTTGAAAAAGTACACCTTCTATTCGGAAAAGTTACACAAAATATTTTTAATATACAAAATAAATATTAATAGATACCCATGAGTTTCGTACATTAAAAAAATTATATATAAGACCCTATTCTTAATAAATTATTGAAAGGTGTCCCAGACTCGCAGGCACCTGAAGTGCAATGAGAGAGAGAGAGAGAGAAAAGAATAGACATATAAAAATTTCCTCATGCGAGGCATCCCGAGAATGAAAATATATATAAGTTAAATTTTATCAAAATTCTCACATTTTCTTTTCTTTCTCTCTTTAACTCCCTATTCTCTCTCTTTTTTGTAGCATACCATGAAGTGTCCGAATCAGTATACGCGCACCTCGACTAATCCCTATTCGCGATTCGTGACTTCCGTTGACCAAGCATTATTTTGACAGTGCCAAATATCGAACTAGAGACCAAACTCAATCCACCTAAAGACTGTCCAGTGACAACCTTATTCTTTCTCAAAACCCTGACTTTAATTTATAAACTCTTCCCACACCACCTCCTCCCACAACCACCAACGGCTCATCCAACACCATTTTTCTACCCCGCCGATTCTCCTTCTCTTTTTAACCCAGAAAATAACGCAATCACCCCCCCCCCCCCCTCCACACACACACGATTTAACCCTAACTTTATTTTTTTAAGAGAAAAAACATCATAAACGATATTAAATATGTTCTTATATATAAAACAAGTAAAAATGGAAAACTAAAACCCTAACATGCCCGAATAAACATAAACAATATAAACCCATAAAAAAGTCGCGGCTTTTGCACATCTGGTGACCAGTCACCGTGGAAATTGGTTTTTCATGTGGGAACTCACCATGGAATTTGGCTTAACACAATGACTTCCCACCGTAAAAATGTAAGATGACTTACGATTGTGAAAATGGGTTTTCACCGTGAGAAGTTAACGTAGAAATGGATTTTATATAAGGACTTCCCACCGTAGAAAGCCACGACGACTTCCTACCATAAAAGCTCATTTGCTTATTTTTGATGTTTTGAAGTAAAATATTACTTGACTGGTTTGAAGTGAAATATTACTTGACTTTTAATGTCGTGTTTAGGAGAAATTTTTGGAGTGAGTTTAACGACACCCATATTTCCTTTTATAATGATTGATTATGACACATAATTTGGTGTCTTCCTATTATGATCAATGCCAATTCAAATGAAAACTAGAATAGTTAAAATAATAGTGATTTATTTTCTAAAGTTTCATTTCACTCTAAAATATAAATTTGTCTATACCGAATATTGATTTTTTTTACTACGGATGTGTGGAAAAAAAAGGCTTCTTTTTCATTTTAATAGTAGAACAATATGTTGTTTTGTTTCTACTCAACTTATATAATTTTTAGGTATTAAGATCCGCCCACTTTAATTTGTTATTTTAAAGTTAGAATATACACAAACCTAATACTGTATATTTTTTTATCAAAATTCATTTATAAATTAAAAATTTAATAGACAAATTGCATTTTTTTTTCAAAAACATAAAAAAAAATCATCTATACTTTACAAAATTTGTTGTATACTTTGTTGAAAATTGAGTATGCATTAAGGGAGCGAAAACTTAATATTAAGAAAACATGTTAGTGAACTAGAGACGAAAAATTACCGATTAGAAAGTTTAAACAATCGAAAAATTGATTTAAAATAGGAAGATAACTTATAGAGTATTTTAAATGATACTTTTTAAATATATCACTTTGGTCCTTTAGGACTCATTTAGCTATCATGAAAGGCCTCAAAAGAATTTTAAAAGACTTTTATACTCGTAAAAAATTATTAATTTTAAAATATTAAAGTGTTAAAATGGAGTACAAGTAAAAATTAAATTTAGAGTGTTAAAAGTATCAAAGCAAGTACTCATGGTCAATAAGGCTTTTCAAATTTAAATGAGCCGATAACCTATTGCCTATTTTAAATGTAGCATAGGGGTTTCTAACTTTTGATTCCACTAATACGTAAAAAGTTGTGAAATGTTGGGTAATCATTTAACTAAGTACTTTAATTCTAATAAATAATTATTATATACTCCGCTTGAATATTACCCATGTAAATAAGTTATTGTCGGCCAACATAGATAGGATAACTGTACAAGTGCAATAAGGCCACTACAGGTAAATTGTGCACTGTATTCAATTCCAAGCAGAGTATAATTATTATATACTCCGCTTGGAATTGAATGGTTGCTCACCTTTGTATTCTTTATGCTTTCGCGTTGAATATTTTTGCCCTTGAAAATAAGTATATCTAAACACCTTTAAAATGATGTTCCATGGATAAAAGTAATCGGAAGTTTATTCCATCCGCAACTTAGAATTCACAATTAGTTGTATTGTCATCTAGATAAAAATAAAATAGATTTTTACGGTCTAATCTTTGGACAAATAATTTTGAATAAAAAAAACGATGAATCAAATTTTAAACGATTAGGTCCAACATATAAATACCCCCAATTTAAAAAAATCTTAAACCTAATCAGCTATTGGAGTTTTCTCTGCAACTAACGACTATTCTCCGAAATCGAAAATAACATCAATCTTATGCTTTGATCGTCTGTCCTATAATCGATTACAATGCTTTTAATCGATTCTACCTGTATCACTTGACTCTATCATTTGTAAGTTTATCTTTATCAGCAGTTGGTTTTTCTATTTTCGATCGATTACAATAAGTATATGTCATTTGCTTTTATTCAAGAGACTCATTGTGATATTCATTCATGTGATTGAATAGTTTTTTATATGTTATATATGTATATGTTTTGATTTTGTGTTTTTTATGCATTTATGATTGGATTCTTCATATATAAGTTATATTTATCAATATTTGTAATTGTTAGTTGAATGTGCTGAATGAATATTATTGATGTTTCATTCTAATTTTAAGAGTCCTTGATTTTGATTTGGTATTGAATCACTTATTGATATAGGTCCGCGCCAACGAAAATAACCAGTTTGTTATCAGTTTTCAAAGTACACGCGGTGTTTATAAAGTACATGTGATTGTTTTTTTGAAAATATGTGTGTGCTTTATTGCTTAATGTATAGGTTTTTAAATAGTGCCTGTAATTTTATATTAATTATAAATAAATATTTTGATATTTCATACATTAAATTATTGCACACATTTTTAGAATTGTTGACCTTGAAGTAAATATTTTTCGTCTCTATATTACTGGAGGACATTATGGTAAGTAGTGTAATGGCAATGTGTTCTTATTTGGATAATATGGCTTGTATTGAAATATTTGAAGATAGCTCATTAGATTTCATATGCAATGAGTTGTGTATTAGGTTTACTAATTTGAGAAGTGAGAGTTTTTCATTGAAGTATTTATTTGGTGATGAATGTCGTTTCATGTTAGTTTGTGACAATGATGTTTGTTGTATGTTGCGGTCCCAATTGATCGTGAAAGCTAATTTCATTTGGATATATGTCATTGATTCATTACCATTTCCATGTAATACATGTCGTGAACGGGTTGAATGCTCTAATAGAATTTTTGAAGGGGTTGACTGCAGTAATACAAGTTCTGAGAGGGTTGACAGTGGTGATACAAATACACAGTGGTTAGAGTCTTTATCATCAGGCACTGCAACTAATTTTAATAGTTGCATTGAAAATGACTTTTATCTTGGAGGTGTGGAGCCAAGTAAGTCGAAAGTCTATCTTTCGAATGATTGGAAGACTTATATAAGTCATGAGCAACAGTGTTTTGAAGGAGGTGTAGTGGAATTTCGGGATAAATTGCGAAAATATGCCGTTGAGGTTGGGTTCAAGTATGTGTATTTGAAGAATGATAAAACTCGAGTGACGGCTGAATGCTCTAAAAAGACTACTGAGAATTGCATGTGGAGAATTCATGCGTCATTATCTACAATAAATGGATACTTTTACATACGTGCAATGAATAATGAGCATACATGTAGAGGTGTCTTTCGTAGTCCGTCAGCCAAAATGATAGCCTCCAAGTTGGTTTCAACATTGGTAGCTGATGATCTTAGAGATAACCCGCTATTGAGACCAATTGATGTAGTTAGAGATATGAAGAAGAATTATGGTCTTGATATAGCTTATCAACATGCATGGCGTGCGAAAGAGATGGCTGCTGTTGATATACATGGTGTTGAAAATGTTTCTTATGCATTAATGAATATTTATCGTGACCATCAATTGCAGTATAATTCTGGGTCGCATTGCATCCTTGACGTGGAACATGAGAGTAAAAAATTCAAGAGAATATTTGTAATGTTTAGAGGATGTATTTATGTATTTCAATACTGCAGACCTGTTTTATTTCTTGATGGTGCCTTTTTGAAGAGTCGTTATCGTGGAACAATACTATCAGCTACTGCAAGGAATGGGAGCAATGGTAAATTAATTATAAATATTTTATTTTGTGTATTGCATTGACATTTTGTTTGTTCCATTCCATATCATCAAAATACAAGCATAAAAATATAAAATACCTTTGAAGGTCTTTGTTTTAGTTCACGTGTACTTTTCATTTTTCTGCGTGTATTTTCATGATATGTCTTATTATGTGTAATATTAAGTAAAGTACACGCATAGTACATGTCAAGTACACGTGAATGTTTTTGTTAAGTTCACGTGTACTTTTCATTTTTATGCGTGTACTTTGATGATGATGATTGTGTGTGTAAATACTAAGTAAAGTACACATATTTTACATGTCAAGTACACGTGAATGTTTTTGTTAATTTCACGTGTACTTTTCATTTTTATGCGTGTACTTTGATGATGATGTTATGTTGAATACAATCCAAAGTACACGCATAGTACATGTCAAGTACACGTGAATGTTTTTTTTAATTTCACATGTACTTTTTATTTTTATGCGTGTACTTTGATGATAGGTGTTGTTATTTAGAAATAATAAAGCAAAGTAAATGTTAAAAATGTAAAGTACCTTTGAATGTTTTTGTTTAGTTCACCTGTACTTTACATTTTTATCCATGTATGTTGATATTAGTGTTGTTAATAATAAAGCCAAGCAAAAGATTGGAAAGCAAACGTGCATGTCTTTTTATCTTTATCATGTGTACGGTACATTTTTATATTTTGTCTTGTTATTTACAAACAATTTAAATTAAACACATAATATATTTCCCATGTATTTTAGGGTCTGCGCCAGCAGCATCAATTTACAAAGTGTTGACATGGATATGTTATTTATTTTAATTTTGATATATTTTTATATTTCAGAACTTTTTCCTGTTGCATATGCTGTTGTTGATTCCGAAACCAAAGATAACTGGATGTGATTTCTTGTCAATTTGCATAGTGCAGTAGTTGAGCAATATCGAAACATAACATTTATATTAGATCGAAACAATGGATTACTTGAAGCTGTTTCGAGGGTCTTCCCGTTGTCTGCACATTCCTACTGTATACATTATTTATAAGGGAATATAAAAAAGAAAATTCGTGGGAATTGTGCTGGATTTCGAAAGAAAATTGTTAAAGATTTTTTGTCTTGTGCATATGCTGTCTCAGTAGATGTATTTCACAAGAATATTGATGCATTGAAGAAGGAAGGAGGAGCTGCTATTGTCGATTTCATTGATAGTTTACCTCTCGAGAATTGGTCCTGTGCATATTTCCCTGGTAAACGGTATGGTGACATGGCATCTAGTGTTGCGGAGTCATTCAATTCATGGATATTGGAGGAAAGGCATTTACCAGTAATGAATATGCTTGATAAATTGAGAGTGAAGATTATGAATTTCAATGCAAACAAACTTGTTGAGTCTGACACTTGGACAAATGAGCTATGTCCTTTTTTTCAAAATTTACTTAATGAAAATTGGAATAAAAGCCGACATTGGACTATTAGTCGCTCAAGTCAAAATGTATTTGAAGTTCATTCAGAAGTGCGAGCAACAGTTGACTTAGGAGAAATGACTTGTTCTTGTAAGAGTTGACAGATTTGATGTTTTCCATGTTCTCATGCTGTTTATGTTGTGCGGAGGAAAGGGACCAGTATTTATGATTATATTGAGGAGTACTATAAGGTATCTTTCTACAAAAAATCATACTCGATACCTATAGTTCCTCTTCCTGATTTGATTTCCTTAAATATTTCTATTACTGAAAATCCATCTTTCCTTCCACCAATGACTAAGAGACCGACAGGCAGGCCAAGAAATAAGAGAATAAAGTCTTCTGGTGAGATCACAGTAAGGGAAGTTACTTGCTCGAGGTGTAGTAAAACGGGTCATTACAGGTCTACTTGTAAGGAACCCATTTGACTATTTTTAAAATTGTTGAATTCATTCCTTTTAACCATTTGATTGAATAAATTAATTAATAAACCATTTGTTTCACATAAATGAATATAATTTATTTTTAAGTCTCATTTTTTAGTTTGTTTTTTGTGCTGCTGTACACATATTTTTCATAAAACATATGTGATCATTTTTCCTGATGTTCACGTGTACTTTACCTTTGTACATGCATGTTATGTACAGTACACGCGCATTTGAATGTCCAAAGAAATTTTATCAATACGTGTACATGATGAAATATGCGTGTACTTTATTAAGTACACATAGAATACATAAAGTACATGCATTTAAAAATGGATTTGGTCAGTTCAATATGCGTGTACTTTATAAAAGCATGTGTGTACTTTATTAATGTACATGCATGAAGTACACTCATAATATAAATATAATATGCGTGTACTTGATGAAATGTGCGTTTACTTTATGAAGTACACGCATTGATAATTAAAGTACACGCATTTAAATATAAGTGTACATGCATATTTTAGCAAAGTACACGCATATTGATATGACAAAAATCTAATTCAATATACGTGTACTTTATGTATTCTGCATGTAATTTTATCAAGTAGACGTATATAAATTCATGTACTATTTGGAAAATGGTTTTGGACATTACAATGTGCTTGTACTTTATAAAAGACATTTGGGTCACTCATATTCTTAAACTCCTATGTGTATTATGGTCCGCGCCAGCGGCATTATTATACAAGCACTTCAATATGCGTGTACTTTATAGACTATGCGTGTACTTTATAAAGTACACGTATAATATATAGAGTACACGCATTTATAAAATATTTTGGGACAATATCTTGTTTGTGCTTTATAAAAATTTGCGTGTATTATAATTTATAATACACGCAATCATATTTTGACATACCAATTTTTTATATGAAATGATATTAATGCTTACATTTTTTACAATACACGTGATCATTTTTATAAGGGTGCACGTGTACTTTACTATATTTGGTGTATGACATAACTGAGGACACATGCATGAAAGAAATAAATTTTTTATTAAAAAGAAAAAAATAAAGTACAATTTTTTCAAATAACGAAAGATGAAAAAACTAAAGAAGACTTCTATTTGGGATGTTTGTCAAACGCATCTAGGGTGTCAGGAAGAAAGTCAATTAAATTCGACCAGTGTCGAATTTCTTCTTCTATGACAGCTACAAGGCCTTCATGGAGAGCCTTCTTCTCCTTCAGCTTGGCGATTTTCATGGGAACTTCTTGTGTATAGAAAGACATGAGGTCTTCATGTGTTTGAGGAGGGTCCTCATCCACATCAAATAAATCTATGGGATTTGGTGGAAGTCCAGAATAGCCTTCCCTCACATATATTTGAAGCTGCTCAAAGGCAGTTTCATATGAGGAAATATTTTCCTCAATTTGCCTTATTTTTTTTATTTCTTTCATCTCTCTCAAGAGTTTTCGCAAGTTTTCTGCTGGAATAGTCATTATGTTATCTTTAGCCTAGATGTAATGGTTAAGAAAGGAACAAATATTACTCTTTTATAGGAAATGTTAAAGCTATTTATTTCTTGACCAGAAGTAGTTGGGAAGTAAGTAGTTGAGCTTAATAAATTGATTTTGGTTATTGTGTCCTGAAAGAATTCTTCAAAGTAGTTTTCAATTAAAATAATAAAAAATTATTATATTAACCAGTGCGTGTACTTTTGTAAAAATGCGTGTACTTTGAAGAATTCATTGGTGTACTTGGTAATTATCACTTGTATTTTTCCTGAAAACTGCTTGTACATTGTTTTATAACACTCAGGTGCATTGTTTGTCTAAACCTTACGTGGATTGTGGTCTGTGCCAGCGGAAAAAAACTATTTTTGTGTAATAAATATTGTAAACAATAACAAATATAACACAAAACAAATTATAAATATTTTTTCCATTTGAATCACAATTTATAGAAGTTTTTTCTCCTTTCGGGGGAAGAAATATTTTTATAGAAGAATTTCCTCGAGTAAATATGCCCTTTGTTTTAGCATGTTAGGGTCTTGAAACAATTTTTGCATTTCCTTGTTTCTACTTATTTGTTCAATGTAGTACATGCAGAACACCCCACAGTCAACCCTGAAATTAAAATAAAACAAATATACAAATTAGTATGATGTGAATGAAATTTTTTGAAAAGATACAAATTAGTAATTTTTAGAATTGAAGTTTTTCTTACCCATTATATTGTTTAGGGCATTCATGATCTCTTATTAGGTCGAATTTGAGATCACTTTCCAACAAGAAATCTACTGTCTTTTTTTCTTGCCATGTCAATGGATCATCATCCAATGTAAACTCATTTGGTGTACCTTCATCAATCTTCCTCTGAATTTTTAAACCATTATTTTTCATTGTTTCTGCTTCAGTCTTCAATAGGCACAATATTTTTTGGAAGACAGAAAACTGTTAAGAAGACAAATATTTAGTGTATACAAATAAAAGAGTATATGAAGATTAAAGAGTGAAAAGTACACGCATAATACTAAAGTACACGCATATTTTATTTTTTCATATCACGTGTATTTTAAAATATGATGCGTGTACTTTGCCTAATGAGTTAAAAGTACACGCATAATATTAAAGTACACGCATATTTTATTTTTTCATATCACATGTATTTTAAAATATGATGCGTGTACTTTTCCTAATGAGTTAAAAGTACACGCATAATATTAAAGTACACGCATATTTTATTTTTTCATATCACGTGTATTTTAAAATATGATGCGTGTACTTTGCCTAATGAGTTAAAAGTACACGCATAATATTAAAGTACACGTAACTTGTATTGGTTCATTTCACGTGTATTTTAAAATATGATGCGTGTACTTTGATAATCTGGGTAATTATGTGTAACTAATACAAAATACACGCATTATATTATACACGTGTACACGTGTATAATATAAGGACAAGTAACATTACTAATTAAGTTTAGGCACTAACCAATTTTTTTGCATCATCGAAGAATATTGTATTCTTTTTCTTGTCGTTCGGTCGAAGGGAATCCATGTGGAGCACTTTATTTTCTTTTTTGTATAAATGTCCTACACTATGTCTTAGTACAATGAACAACTTATTACAAGTGCCTAAGTATTCAAATAAATCTCTGTATAACTCCCCCTTCTTATTGACTTCATTTGTACTACAAGCTTCTATCTGAATAAAAATTATAGACATTGTGTTAATTAAAAAACTGAAATTTTGTTTTTCAAAACTTTCGGTTTAATTGTACTTACCCAACAATAATCAGAAAAAGTGTGTGAGTAGGAGAGCCCTTCCTCTGACAATTTTAACCTCAATACTTCACTAAAGGCAGATATTATCTTTTTCACACAATATAAAATGGTGAGAAAAAGTTAATGTTGAAATTTAATGGATGTCTAATATTTGGACTACATACTTGGCTTGAAATTTCTTGATTGTTGAGGACTTCAACAAAATCTTCCCATGGGACATACGAAACCAGCCCTTGGAAAATAAATTCCCTGCATTTTATATAATCAATAAGAATTGTAGAATAATAATAACCTTATTCTTTTTCCCCCAAAAAACTATAAATTAGCGAAGTGATAAATCATAAAACAATAAACTTTACCATAACTCAGCCTTTTGAATAAACTCTTCAATATTTTTCTTCGAAGCTTCATCGAGATATTTGTATACTTCGATTGCTTCAAGCTTGAAGTGAGTTTCTTTAATTTGTTCAGCTATTGTTAGACGACCTTTTCTCAGCTTTGACTCTTTTTGTTTCTTAATTGGTTCATGCTTTTCGGTTTCGCTGTCAGCTTTTCTTTTCTTCTTCCCTCTAGTAAGAGGTCCTTTTGTTTTTGATATTTTGGGGGTGCCCTGAACTGTCTTTGAGGCTAGTTCAATCTTCAAACTCGAAATTTCGTCAATGAGTTGTTTATTAATGTTTTCCTGATATATTTAACAAGGAATGTTGGATTGTAAGCATTTTTTTAAACAATGATTCATTTTCTCTTATGTGTATTTTATAAAGTACACGCCTGTATTTCAATACATGCGTGTATTTTATAATATACATGCATCTATTATAAAATACGTGTATATTATAAAATTTATAATATACACGTGTACTTTCAACATAATTTACGTTTACTTTAGAATGTAAAGCGTGTACTATATATCTATTGTATTTTATAGATACCTAGTCAGTTTTTTTCAATTATGATTCTTCAAGCATTTTCTTCAACTCCGAAATTTCGTCATTAAGGATTTTATTATTATTTTCCCGTTATACAAAAAGAATGTTACATTATAAGCAATACTTGAATAAAACTGCATTATTTTTAATAAAATAATGCATGTACTCTGCATTATTTCTTATATCAAATAAAACTGCATTAAAAATACTATGAAATAAAACTACGTGTACTTTGGGAAAATTGCATGTACTTTAGGAAAACTGCGCATACTTTAAACGTGTACTTTAGGAAAACTGCGTGTACTTTAGGAAAAATGCATTAAAAATACTATGAAATAAAACTCCGTGTATTTTGGGAAAACTGCGTGTACTTTGGAAAAACTGCGTGTACATTAGAAAAACTGCGTGTACTTTAAATGTGTACTTTAAGAAAACTGCGTGTACTCTGCATTCAAAAGTACCTGTTGAGTTCTTTTCAATTCTGACTCCTCAAGATTCTGCCTTAATGTCATCTTTTTATGTCAGCATCTTTCCATTGTTGCAATGTATCATCATACTTTTTTTTGAGATCTTCATTACTCAGAGACATATTTCCATTTTTTGTTCCAAAATTCGTGTTGATTCTGCCTGTTTTTTCAATGTTTCATCCAATTCTTTAATTCTATCTGAGTCACTCATTGTGACTTGATCAAGCTTTTCTTTTAAAGAATTGTTTAACTCAACTAGTTGGGGGTTTTCTACCTCCAACTTATTTAATAACTCTTTTTCCTTCAAAAGGTTGGAATTCTCCACCTTTAACTTCTTCATTTTCTCATGGGATTCAAAAAGTGAATCACGATCTACCTGCGACTGTACATTCAAAATGGCACTCTCCACCTCCAAAGAGGTCACCTTCTCAAGTGCACCATTAATGTCTTCAGCTGCTTTAGATAGTTGGTTATTTTTTTTCCAACAATTCCCTTTTCAAAACAGCAATTTGTTCCTCCAAATTAACCTTTGGTTGATCTTTTCCCTTCTTTTTCTTTGGAGTCACAATGTTTTTAAGGGGAATATTTCAACCATGTGAAAACTCATTGTCATTAATATCTTCAGCAACTTTTTTTGATGATGAATCAACATGTATAGGACTTTCTGTAGATATGTTCAAAGAGTAACTTGGCCCTTCAAATTGAGATTCCTTTTGTACAGGACTGTCCTTACAAGCTAGTTTATTTGTAGCTTGCTTCAAAGTTTCTGTTGCGATGTCATTCTTCACAAACCATTGTTTCAAAGACGACAATTTCCACTTTAGGAATTTTGGAGTATTTTCTTTAAATTCTTCAACAGGAGAAATAATTTCAAATTTCTCACATGCCCAATACTGTGATCATACAAAAAACAAAATAAATTTAATACTTGTATTACCTAGGGATTCATAATGGAAAGTACAAGTGTTTTGTTCAAAATACATGCAAAATTAAACGTGTACTTTACAAATTTTACAATTGTATATTGAAAGACCACGTGATTTTTACAAATTTAACGTGTACTTTGTCAATATAAGTTCACGTGTACTTTCTAAAGTACATTTATAATATTGAAAAAAATATAACAAGAGTATTTTAAAAGTACACTGGTTATATTTACAAAACATAGTACACGTGTACTTTGTAAAATACAAGTGTATTTTCACGTGATATAAGACGTGTATTTTCAAAATACATGTGATTAAGACGTGTATTTTTAAAATACACGTGATATAAGACGTGTATTTTCAACATACACGTTAAATATCAAGTGTATTTGGAAAGAACAATAGAAAATATCACGTGTATTTTGAAAATACACGTAATATTTTCAAAGTACAGGTAAGTATTATTAAGTAAATTTTGAAATATCAGGAATATCAAGTGTATTTTAAAAATACACGTGAAAATATACGTGTATGTTCAAACTACACGTGAAAGTATCACGTGTATTTTGAAAATACACGTTAAAATAAACGTGTATTTTTAAATACAAGTGAAAATATCACGTGTATTTTCAAAATACACGTGAGTATTGGTATGTAAATTTTGAAATATCAGGATGTTTTTTTACTCACCAGTAGGAAAATGACACATCCAGTAACTGTGATAGGTTTTGAACTTGATGATTTGTCAAGTGAATGTATGAGAAATCGATGCACAACAGATGCCCAATCATACTTATTCATTTCCTCAATATCGTCGATGTATTTCAACCAAAATTCTCCAAGGGTGAAGTTTGAGTTGGAGAAAAACAACGTGTTCAAGAGGTGGAGACTCACAATTTTAACAAAATTAGCAGTTCCTTCATCTGTCTCCAATTCAACTGATTTCTTCAAACCATTCAATATTTATGACTTTTCTATTCTTTTTGCGAAGTATCGTGCTTGTAATCCAGATTTTTGAGCAGTATTCGGTCCCTTTTTCAGTTCTATTGATTTTAAACCCTCTCCCAGGGGTATGCCAAATATTTCACTTATATCTATTGGAATTACTATAATTCTACTCTTCATACGGAAACTTTTGATTTTCGTATTGTACAGCTCGATAATTGATAAAATATTTTTATCCGTCTTCTTGTGGTCCACTTCTACTAATTTCTTACTGTAGTAGGCATTGAAAAGCTCCCAAAATGGAGTCTTCTTAAGAAGTTCAATATGTCTATTGTTTATTTTATCTTTAATCTGATGCAAATCATGGAGAAAGCTAACAATATTTGACCGATATTGGTCATTCTTCTTTGCAGGACGTTTAGATTTCAATGCCACACTAGAACTAGAATTAGAACTGGATGAAGAACTATCATCAAAACTGCTCTTTTTTTTGTTTCTTTCCTCTTCTTGCCTTCATCTTCATCCCCATTATATTGATCTATAAACAAAATTTAAATTACTAATCTATAATGATATGTACAAAAAAAAAAATACATGCGAATTAGAATAAAACATAGACTAAAACAATAAAATGCAAGCGTATTTAACAAAAGTAAATGCAATATTCTCACAAACAATTTATACAAGTCTTAACAAAGGTTTTCAACAAACGTGTTCAAGTCACAAACAATTTATACATGCTAAAGGCGATAATATATATCGTCAGTTTCATGGTAATACCTAACAGAGGTTGTTCGACAAGTCAAAAACCATGATTCTCTACTCCTAACATATTCAGTAAAGAAGTGATACAATAGCTGAATGCTAAAAGCTCCAACATTATCAAAACCCCTTAAGCAAAATTGCTCAATTCGTTTAGCTAAATCATTCGCTTTAGATTCAGTTACTTGAAGTTGTTGCACATCAAAAGTGCAGTAAATGTCTTCATAGTAGTAGTAGAAACCATGTAACCTTTTAGCTCTATCATTGATGCGAAGGAGAAAATGAATTTCATCATCATTAGTACTATTGACTGTCAATGTAAAAGGTTTTGTATTGTTAAGATCTTCGAACGTGCAAGCAACAGTTTTGTAGCTGAACATGCTTGATCATATGATTCCTAAATCAAAACACAACAATACAAAATAGTACATTCATAATACACATTAGTACATGGATATTGGATTGAACAAATTAAATTTCAAAGTGCGTGTACTTTATGAAATTTTTGCGTGTACTTTCAACAAACTACACGCAAAAAATAAAAAAGTACACGCAATAATACAGATTATTACCTAATAACATATCATTCAAATACAGCTAGCGCGGACCAAAAACACTCCTAAATATTAACAAAATAATAATACTTCTTACAAACTCATGGAATCATTCAAATGCCGCTGGCGTGGACCAAAATAACATAGGATTGATCAAATATGGATTTGAAATAAATATTTTATAGAGTACACGTATAAAACATAAAAGTACATGCATAATGAATTGAGAAATTCAATTTCAATGTGCGTGTACTCTGTGTATTTGGCGTGTACTTTTTGATAGGACACGCAAAATACACATAGTACACGCAACACAGGGCTTATACATGTACATATTCCAATCATGTATATATTTCTAGTCCTTGATAAATCCTCGATAAATGATGTATACAGGAGGAAAAGTACAATGATTAAATACATATATCTAACATGCAAAAAGTGTGTTTTACAATTAAAATGAGGGAAACAAATATATGATGAAATACATATCATGAAGAAGAAGAATGTGATTTCATCAGTCCATGTGTCTATAAATTTATACATATGAGAACACAAAATACACAAGGACAAAAAGGTGATCAGAGAATGTATACATACTTGTTAGTGGTGTTTGGAAGAATTTGATTTAGAATGTAAAATGTAGAACTTTAACGATTAGGGTTTGATCGAAGAGAGCTAGGGTTTTGATCGAAGAGAGTTAGGGTTTTGATCGAACAGAGTTTTTAGAGATTCAATCAGGAGTATTTATATGTTGTTGTTGACCAAAATTTGATTGAGAAATATATTCGTTTTGGGGTTTTGATCGAAGAGATGGTACGATTAAGGTTTTGATTCAAGAGAGAATACAGTGTTTTTGGCGCTTCGATTTCTGAATAGTGCGTGTTTGTTTTAATTTCGGAGTATTTATATGTTGGACCTAATCGTTTAAAATTTGTTGGGCCTGGTTTTTTTGTCCAAAATTTTCAGTTCAAGGACTAGGCCGTAAAAGCCCCAAAATAAAATAAAATTAGAAAAACCATCCAATAAAAAAATTATTACCCGTTATGTAAAATCATTTGAATATAAACGAGGTTTTGAAATTAAACATTCATAGTATGAAGAAAGTATAATAGATGTATACATATTTTATATTTTAATGAGGTATGACTCTTTCACAATATTTTTACTTGAAAGTGTATCGAATCTTTTGCTTCTTAAAAAATTTAAATTAATTTTTGGAATTAGTTAATTATAATAATTTAAAAATTTGCCATTGTCAAAATATAATTGGTGGGTTAGACACGAAATAATGTAAAAATCATTTAAGCATTTGATAACATCACATATAACTTGATTGAGGTATCCATAAATTCAAAATAATAATTATACTCTTTACAATTGTCACTAAAGGCTTTTATGAAACATTACAAAAAGTGCTTTAAATGAAAGTTTATGGTTAAAGTATAAATGACTGCACTCGTTACAAAATAGGGGTTTAATTAATATGTATTTTAAGAAATCACTCCAAAATGGTTTATATAGAAGAGTGATTCTCTAAGTGCTAGGGTAATTAAAGATAATCAGAGGCTTAGTCTGTATTAACGACAATGAATACAAATTAATAAATGCACTTCCAAATGACAGTGAATAAACTCACATGTATAACTCTCAATAACAAACAATCAATACAAGTGTTTGATAATAAATAGATATCTCAAGAAACTAATTGGAGGGGAAGAAGAACAAGCATTCTAGATACACCTTGGTGGGCATCTCAAACACTAAGATATGAAGTAATAATAGTAAAATCTCAATAAATGCCTATATATTAGAGTAGGACTAGGTAAAGCATTAATGGCGAATGAATAATATCTTTGATTTTTTAATAAATATAGTTTGTAATAACTCTCTCAAAGTGGTCTTTTGAGTAAAAAATCACGTGTTATCTCAAATGAAAGAAAATGGTAAATATAGCCTCAACTCACACGGGTTGAATCCTAAGTCCTTTGAAAAAGTTAACAAGATTCATAACCAAGGTGAAAAGGGTCGTCTTATGAAGTTCGAGCATTTGATAACTCCTTATTATTTGGCTTAGACAGGTCTGGGGGTTAACCCCCTGGCCGAGATATGTAAGTAATTAGATTTATGAACTGTTGTCTCATACTTTGCAATTGTAGATAGTTAACTCAAAGTTTTATCTCTTGTAGATCGTCCAGAAGGTATTTCAGGCGAGCTTTGGAATATGATGTACCCCAACCTAAGCAAGCTTGCCAACAAATGTGGCCAGAAGGACGACCCTCCAGTTGATCAAGCAAAGAAGTCAACTGCTGGAGATCCCAGTCGACCCGATGGTGCTAGGAAGAAACTAAAAGTCCACGACGATGACACAACCCTTACTCGTGCTTCAAAACAAGGTCAGTCGGATCAGGAAATCCCTATCTCTTCCGACGACATTCTGGCTGCTCGTTCAGCATAGCTGAAAATCTCTTATGAGAGCATCATCGGTCACGGCAAGAAGTCCATAGATGGTATCATCTCTCTTATCTCTGAGGCCGATAAATGTTTCCTTTAATCAATGGAATTCTCTCTATAAACTGAGTTTTCAATTCATAGGGTCATCGACGTATTTTTTAAAATTCTTTCTTAGTATAGTCTTTTTTTCTTCTCATATCTCATACTGAATCGAGTTCTTATTGCTTTATAGGGTGAAGTCTCTCTTCATCGTATAGTAGACTCGATCACAAATAAGTTGCCCATAATGATAAAGGGAAGGGAGGTCGTGACTGTGCAGAATGGTTTGAGGGACGAGCTTCAGAAGATTAAGTCGACCCATCGAGAAGCCACCAACCAAATCTCTAAATTGAAGATTGATTGAAAAATGTAGGAAGCCCCCAAATAATAAAAATATCTTTTACAATATTAATTTCGTCAAATGCGGAATATGATGGTTCAAATTGAAAATAAAACAAACTACAAATTTTAATTTCTTTCAAATTGAAATTAAAGTCAACTAAAAGTGAAAGAAAATTACACACAATAATTTTCATAAAAACCCAATTAACTCAACCCAAGTCCTAAAAATTTGTCTAACATTAAATATTCAATTTTCTATTTAGGCCAAACCAAAATTTATCAAATTAAAACTAATGACTTGAATTAAAATAATTTAAACATCACCCAAATTTACTTAGCTCCAAATTAAACTAAAATGTGATTAAACCCAATTTTATCTTACTTAAGCCTAAGCATGCATTCTAAGGTGATTTGCAAGATAAAAATAAATCACATCACACTAAATGACGATGTACGAGGAAAACCCAAATGGAAAAAACCTCGGACAACCCTAGCCTAGCAAATACACTAAGTATGGAATTACAATTAGATGACAGTAGACTTACACTAAAAACTTGGATCCGTCCAAGTCTTGACGCTCCTTCTTGTAAACACCTCCACCTAGTAGATAACTATGGACTCCTCGACGGTCTCGGAATCCACCGATGGGGATCTTGGTCACCCTCACCCTCACACGAAGCCTTACTTTGAGTACGAACATCGCAGCATGCAAACCCACTCCTTTTGGGGATGGAGAATAACCCAAACTCTCTTCTTGATGGTTTAGCGAAAACCAGGTGCCCAATAAACTCTCCAAGCAACAAATATATATAAGTGAACTTGGAAGTAAACAAACTATGGGTGTATATGAGTTTTGAAAGAATTTTAATCCATGAATTCAAAAACTCAAAACGCGAACTTTTGGTATCGAAGTATATTCTCTCTTAAGCTCTTAGAAACACTTAAAAATTCTTGAGAAAAATGTTCCCACGAAATGGTTAAAAGCAGGTACAAAAAGTGGGTTAGTGGGTTGTTTCCAAAAAACTACAAAAAATAATTTCTCCCGCGTATGGTCGTTCGAACGACTTTCCCAGGTCGTTCGAAAGATATTGTAAAGGTAAAATAGGCTAAAATCTCGTTGGAAAAACTCGTTCAAATGAGGTTGTTAGAACGAAACTTCTAATGAAAAGTCAGGGAATATTTTGGCAAACTCGTTGGCAAACTCGTTCGAATTCTCGTTCGAGCAACATACTCGTTCAAACGACACTTGGAACGAAAAAATAGAAATTTCAAAATTTCCATTTTAAGTCCAAAACTTGTATACAAAGTTCTAAAATTAATTTTTAAGAATAAAAGGTCATTTTAGATTAAAATTACACCCATAAAACTATTCCAAGTATTCTATATATATTAAATGCATTCATACCTTTTATAGACATAGAATCCTCAACTTGATGACGTAGAAATGAGGCACTAAACTCGGTAATGATGAAGCTTTCAAAACTGGCCGCTACGTCTTCAACACAAACTCTTCATAGGCTTGGATGGACACAACTTAACACACACTATCCTATGACTCAAATTGTTTTGTCCGGAAGTAAGCCAATACTTCTAATTGACTCGATTGGAAGTTTGTCCTTACAAATCTCGCCCTTTGCCTATTCCGGGACAAAATCTGTAACACCCCGTATTTTTGATGATTTAAATAATTATGTGATTAATTATTATTATGGGAATAAATATGCGATTAATTATTGTTGTTGGATTAATTAAATTAAAATGTGAGAAATTAATTTGTTATTAATCCGGATTAAAATAATTATTAACTAGCGTGCCAAGGGTTAATACTTATTGTTGTGAACTATTAAATATTACTGTGTGATATGTAATATGGAATTATGATATTTGATAAATTGTCGGAAGTGAGAAATACGGCAGTTTGGTAATTTAAGTCTGACACGCGTGTGAGTCGTGTCGGGACTAATTGAATGGAATAAAAAGAGAAATTATTTATATTAACTCGTATGGTCATTTCAAAAGACGCCATTGAGTCTGAGAGGGTCGAGATAGTCAAAATAGTATACCCGGGTGTTTAGTTTGGGTCTCGGGGTGATTTTAGGCCTAACCGGCGTCCCGAGAGGGCATTATGGTAAATTATATTTTTGGGCTAAATTAATGGACAAAAATTAAGAGTAATTATATCAGCCTAGGAAAGTCCATTAGGGTTAATAGGTGACAGGAAGTTAGAACGGCCATGGAGGGTGTGAGGGAGAACCAAATTCCAAGAGAGAAGGCTCATTTGGCATCACCTTGCATAACCGTGACCACCAACGCGTAGATCCCAAAGAGAGGAACTCGTATATACCAACATCACCAACGGATTAGACCGTCATATTTGAGGCAAGTGTTTATTACTTGCTTTCTTTTACCAATAATCATGCTCAAGTTAGTACAGGTGGAATTAATCACGATTTATATATTAATTGGGTGAAAATTGGAGATTTAAATTATGATTAAGGATTGGTTTAATTAGTGGATGGAATTCCTTCATATATATAGAGGATTAATCATGAAATTTGATTATATATTGATGAACAAATCTTGGTGGATTAGGTTCTGTAATTGAAAAATTTGGAAACTAGGGTTCATAAGAATTAATTTGGGGATTTTACATATTTATGATGATTTATGACGAATTAATGATCCTAGGAGGTTAGGAATGATTTATAACCTGTTAGGTGTTGATGGGTATTGATGATGAGTTGTTGGGAATCGAATCTTAGAGGTTTTTAGGTTTAAAAATGGTGAAAAACGCTGATGTTTGGTGAAGCAGATGAATAGTGTAATCTCGCGCGAAGTAGCGCGAAGTGGTTCAAACGAGATGGGGATCTCGCGCGAAGTGGTTCAAACGAGATGGGGATTTCACGCGAAGTGGTTCAAATGACATGTCATTCTAGTTCGAAGGACATGTTCAAATGACATCTCATTCTAGTTCGAATGACATGCATTCTGTTTCGAATGACATGTCATTCTGGTTCGAACCACAGGGTAAATTTTTGGGAATTTTCTTAGAGCCCAGTTTGGATTTTATTGGTTTATTGGAGTGAGAGAAACTACCATATAGTAAATTCAAATAAGAAAGAATTTTGGGAAAAGTATGTGAGAATTAATACTTTAAATTATTTCGGTATAGAGAGAATGTACCTTGGAGATTACGAGAGAGATAGTAATCTAATTATTTATACTATACGTAGTAATGAGGTTTAAATTACGTATGGGGAGTATATATATAAGTTGGAGAAATACCTATAAATTATAATAGGATGTGTGTATGCCTATTATGTGATATTATAGTTAAGAGCACTAATGAGTGATAACTCGGGGGTGCAGAAACTCTATTGTTAAGTGTACTAATGGGTGATAACCCGGGGGTACAAGGATGAATATTGATAGGTGCATTAATGGGTGCTAACCCGGGGATGTAATATTCTATTGTTAAGTGCACTAATGGGTGATAACCCGGGGGTGCTGAATTATTATTGATAGGTGCATTAATGGGTGCTAACCCGGGAACGCATGATTTTCTGGATATGTGCACTAATGGGTCTTCGCCGGGGGTGCAGAGTTAGTATATATATATATATATGTATAGGGATGATGTGACTATATATATATATATATATATATGGGCTTGTGAATATTGCTACTGTGTGAAATTAGTAGACTTGGTAATAATAATAATTATTACATTACACCAAGCGGTCTTAACCTAAGGGTGCAACATTAGTGTATATATATACCAACGCGTAGATCCCAAAGAGAGGAACTCGTATATACCAACATCACCAACGGATTAGACCGTCATATTCGAGGCAAGTGTTTATTACTTGCTTTCTTTTACCAATAATCACGCTCAAGTTAGTATATGTGGAATTAATCACGATTTATATGTTAATTGGGTGAAAATTGGAGATTTAAATTATGATTAAGGATTGGTTTAATTAGTGACTGGAATTCCTTCATGTATGTAGAGGATTAATCATGGAATTTGATTATATATTGATGAACGAATCTGGGTGGATTAGGTTCTGTAAGTGAAATTGGAAACTAGGGTTCATATGAATGAATTTGGGGATTTTACATATTTATGATGATTTATGACGAATTAATGATCCTAGAAGGTTAGGAATGATTTATAACCTGTTAGGTGTTGATGGGTATTGATGATGAATTGTTGGGAATCGAATCTTAGAGGTTTTTAGGTTTAAAAATGGTGAAAAACGCTGATGTTTGGTGAAGAAGACGAACAGTGTAATCTCGCGCGAAGTAGCGCGGAGTTCTTCAAACGAGATGGGGATCTCGCGCGAAGTGGTTCAAATGACATATCATTCTGGTTTGAACGACATGTTCAAATGACATCTCATTCTGGTTCAAACGACATGCATTCTGGTTCGAACGACATGTCATTCTGGTTCAAACCACATGTCATTCTGGTTCAAACCACAGGGTAAATTTATGGAAATTTGCTTAGAGCCCAGTTTGGAGTTTATTGGTTTATTGGAGTAAGAGAAACTACCATATAGTAAATTCAAATAAGAAAGAATTTTGGAAAATGTATGTGAGAATTAATACTTTAAATTGTTTCGGTATAGAGAGAATGTACCTTGGAAATTACGAGAGAGATAGTAATCTAATTATTTATACTATACGTAGTAATAAGGTTAAAATACGTATGGAGAGTATATATGTAGGTTGGAGGAATACCTATAAATTATAATAGGATGTGTGTATGCCTATTATGTGATATTATAGTTAAGAGCACTAATGAGTGATAACTCGGGGGTGCAGAAACTCTATTGTTAAGTGTACTAATGGGTGATAACCCGGTGGTGCTGGATTAATATTGATAGGTGCATTAATGGGTGCTAACCCGGGGATGCATGATTTTCTGGATATGTGCACTAATGGGTCTTAGCCAGGTGTGCAGAATTAGTATATATATATATATATATATATATATATAGTCACGTCATCCCTATATATATATGGGCTTGTGAATATTGCTATTGTGTGAAATTAGTAGACTTAGTAATAATAATAATTATTACATTGCACCAAGCGGTCTTAACCTAAGGGTGCAGGATTAGTGTATATATATAGGGATGACGAGACTATATATATGTATGAGTGTACTTAGGTAACTTTCTACTTTCTGAGACTAGTAGATAAAATGAAAATGAGAAGTAAAATGATCTTAGTTAATAAAAGATTAACCATTTAAATGGTGAATAATGTAATTCAGTATGTGAAATAAACTATCTGAATAGCGTATTGTATGGGCGATACGGGAATACTACTTGTGAGCATAGTTAGTATTAGTATGGTTTCTGACTAGTTAGATTGGGAGGTATAACTAGGGGGATATTAGATGTACGTTAGGTGTGCACAATAGACGAGAGGTGAGAAACTCATGTGAGAGTTAGATAATTAACATGCGTATAAGACTTGTTTTAAGAATCAGTTTTAAATACTTGCTAAATCATTTTTACACATCGGGCTCTGACCCGTTTCTTGTATCTCTTCTCTCTTTTGCTATATGTATGTATTATATCAGGTACTCAGCCACAGGAGTATCAGATTTAGAGATTTGGATTGCTTGACGTACTGCAGCTGTTGTGAAAGCTGTAGGTCCTTGCATTAGACGCATCTATCCTTTCCATTCAGTTTCATCTAGACTTCTTGTTTATGGCATATGTCGCCCACTTCTAGTTCTTTCATCAGAGATATTGTATTCAGCCTATTGTATGGTTTGGAATTTTGAACTGGGAGGTTTTATCCAGTCTTATTTATTTCAGTACTTGATTCATGTTCAGTATTTATTTACATTCCTATGTGTGGTGAATGGTTTATATTTTAAGATGGAAAGAAATGGATTTACTTGGTTTTATTAAAATTGAAAATGTTTTGACACCTAGATTAATTTCATATTAGGTGATTAATATGTTAAGAAGTTTTTCGACAGTGATGCTGAGAATGAACCAACTGAATATCCTGTTTTAAATTGATAGAGGACTGATCACCCTATATTTAATTGGGTGGGGTGTCAGAAAATCAAGCCAAAAATCCTAAAGGGCCGTCAAGCTCGTCTAGACACAACATCCCACCCAAGAAATAAAAAATACAGACGCTATTGTCACGACCCAAGGATGCTTTGCCTCTTTAAATAAATGCCGCTAAAAGAATAAATCCTGCACACTTAAGCAAACCATTAAATGCATAGGGAATATCAAAATATTAAATGCAATTTAAATAAATACTCCCCCTAAATTAATTCTCCTCCTTTATCCAACATTGACCTACTTAAAAAATGATGTCTTTCCCAAAGTTAGATCTCTTAAACTAAAGGTTTAGATATCATTTCTCCCCCTTTTTGTTCAGGAATAGACAAAGGTTAAAGAATTTAAAAAATTACTTATTTCTCCCCAATTAAACAAATACCATTTCTCCCCCTTACAACAACATAAGGGATATAAAATATGTGAAAACAAGTAAAACACAATGGTGCATAAAGTGATAAGAACGTTAAAGCATATGGGCAACAATAAAAAGTAACTAATCCACACAAATATTAATGTATACCAACTATGATGCGATAACAAAAAGATACCTCTTAAAATATAATGTGCTAAGCATGGGATATCAGACCAAAACTTCGCAACAATAGAGATACCAATTCTGAATTAAAAGTATAAATGGACTAGGTAGCATGGCAAAGACTTAAAACAAACAAAATATCATATATATGTATACACAATAGATACAAAATATGCACAAGCACACATATATAGATATAAACACACAAATGACACAACTCAAAATAGCATAAGTTTTCCACACTCTTATGGCATAAATGTGTCATATGGAAACGTAAGTGAAAGGGTATTAACTAGAAACCAATGAATTAAGACCCAATCATTTAAACATGTTCACGGAGTTATCATTTGATTGCAAAACTTTATCAACTCAGATTTACCCTTATGTGACAAGATAAAGTGAACTCTATGAACAAACAAGCACAATGCATACAGGCCTAGCATATTGATGATTCTATAAACCAATAGAGTCATGACAAGAAGGCGCAACTAGGATAGAAGGAAATTGTGCAAGACCGTTGATATACCATCCAAACTCCCTCAAAATATTCATATTATTCTTTTCTTTTGAATGAGTATATCAATATAAACAAACTAGGCCTTGGCTAAATATTTTTATTTTTAATGCCATATTCTTTTAGGCCTTTGGACCACGTATTTCTTTTAGGTCCATTGTAAGCAGTGGCTTACTCGCAAAGGATAATATTTCTTTTCGGAGCCCTTCCCCGTGCACATTCATATATCATATTTTTGTATCACACAAATCTCACGTGCAACGGATTTATCATGCACAAATCTTCTTAGGTCACAATATATGAAGATGACTAGATTGGTAGGAGAATACCTCAAAAAGCTCAAATATACATGTGAAGTTAAAATTTCAAAAGAGCTCGTGCATGTGTGAGAAGGCATATAAAAACATGAATCCATTAAGCAAGTCAAACTTAAACTACTCCATGTAACCATGATAAAGAACACCTTAGGGATTGAAAATTTTAACCAAAAGTTCTAGCCACATGGAAGCGAGATGATAGGATTCAACACAAACAATGCCATAAAAGGTGTGTCAAACCAAAATACAAAAAAAAAAAAAAAAAAAAAAATCTTTTTGAGTTTTTGAAAATTTTAACCAAACAAGATTTTACTCAAAATACAAACAAAAATCATTTTGTATTTTTCACTAAGCCTAAATGGCTCATAAAGGTAAAATAAAAATGATAAACAAAATCTTTTTATATTTTTCATTTAATGCAAACTAAAATGAAAATAATATCATACAAACGATAAACACAAACCATAATTCTAGCATGAGATTAATCATGGAGCATAGACTAGATAAATGACAAACAAGCATACAACTAGCATGAAGACCAAAAGCTAGAGTATGCAAAATTAAGCTAACACATTCAATTTTTAGATTTTGAAAAGGAGGAATCATGTGAAAGAAAATGAGAATAAAAAATCATGTTTTGTAAAGCTACCAAGTCGGATCTCCTAACTCAAACTAATGAAGAGTGATAATCTTGGGATTTGGGGATCTTGGCTACCACGGTTACCTTAATTTTGGATTTCCTAGAAATTCTTTTAATATCAAAACAAAATTTCCTAAGATGACCTTTTCGACCACAATATGAGCAAGTAAAGACACGTCGAAAAGTAGTACCTAAGGAATTACCGTTAGAATCTTTCCTAGGTGATTCTCTCAAAACATTGGTTTTGGCTTTATTAGTTGAATCATTATAATAATCGAAGCCTAAATCACAAGTGTCATTTTTTACTGGGACGGTTCTTAATATTTTGTCTAATTTAGCGGCAAAATCAAATTTGACCTCACTAGAGTCTCTCAATTTTTCTTCCATTTCTAAAATTCTTGACTCGAGCAAAACTTTCCTCTCTTCAAACATGAGAGGCTACTTTTTCATTGACTCCATAAAACCTCTAAGGCTATCTCTCTCGCCTTCTACATATTCAAGCTTCTCACGAAGAGCTTTCTCACGTGTCCTAAGGTCTTTAACCAACGCACTCTCATCAAAGACCTTGGCACGCTCCCTTAAACTAGCTTCTAACTTTAAATTTTCTCTTTTTTACTATAATAGATTCATCATATAATTCTCTAAATTCAATTTGAAGTTCACTCTCATTAACCTGTTCATCGCTTTCACTCTCTCTTTCTTCTCCACTCTCATAACCATCATATTTTTGGGATTCACAAACAAAGGCCTCGAAAGGGTCGTGTAAATGTATATCTTCATGAAAAGATTCATTATCGGTGCTCACATGACTTGCTATGAATGCGATAAAGTTGCGCTCAATGGGAGAATCAGGTCCCTCTTCCTTTCACTATCATCACTAAGGTTGGAATTATAGGAAATTGTTTGCTTGCCTTCTCTCCTTAGTTTAGTGGGGCACTCTCTTGCCCTATGGTCATAACCCTCACAACCATAGCACCTATTTGACTTGTCCCTATTAAGATTTTCATTATATGATTTAGGGATCTTTTCGGCTTTGTCATGCTTAGATTTTTCATATTTCTTATAATCATTTTTAATCTTATCTTTATTAAATTTAAGAAATTTTCAAAATTTCCTAGCAAACATAGCCATATCCTCCGAGTCACTAATACTCTCATCATCCACAACTTGTTTTTCCTCCTTTCAAGCTTTCAAAGCGATGACCTTATCTATTTTCATTTTTGGAGGTAAACATACCAAGTTCATAGGTTTGCAAATCACCTACTAACTCCTCAAGTTTGGTAGAGTGCAAGGTGGGTAAAGAATTTAAAACGGTCACTTTAGGGATAAATCTATCAGGTAGAGACCTTAAAATTTCTTTACTACACGATCGTCGGGTATTTTCTCTCCCAAATTAAATGATGAATTAACTATATCTGAGAGTCTAGCATAAAATTCATCAAATGTTTCATTTTCAACAATTTTGATGGTTTCAAATTGAGTGGTGAGGTTTTGGAGTTTCAAAGCCTTAACGATACTAGTTCCCTCGTTAGTGAGTTATATATCCCAAGCTTCCTTAGCGGTTTCACAAGTCATGATACGATGGAATTCATCCAGTGTAACTGTGACACCCCGACTAATTAAATACCGGGTACAGGTATATCCAGGTATATCCTGAAATACATCGGCAAACTCTCTAACAACCGGAATCGAATCAAGTGGTATCGCCACCTCCTTAGAGGTCTCCTCCTATATATAGTACAAATGAGTGGACGATCCTCCCTCGGAACGAGGCATCGCCACCAAAAACATCTCCTGCCCGGGAATGGCAAAGATAATACTCCTACTGAAACAGTCAATCATGGCTCGGTACGCAACAAGCCAATCCATACCAATAATGGCATCATACTCGGTCATCTCTAATACTAACATATCTGCAGGTAATACCAAACTACCAATCTCTACCCCTACTCCCCGGCATATAAAGAAAATAAGTGACCCACTCCCCAATGGTGAGTCTACACACGTTACTGTGCTCTCTGCTGTGGCTAACAACCCTAAGGCTTTCGCAAAATGTGTAGCTATAAAGCAATGTGTTTCCCCTGTATTAAACAAAACCCGATCCATAGTACCATGGATAGGAAACATACCCTCAATTGCGGGTGGTGCCTGCGGAGCTGCTGCCTGGTGGACATTATAGACACGTCCATACTGTAACTGTCCCTGCTGCACAGGAACTGCTGGAATGGCTGGAATAGCTGGCACCTGGGCTGGAGCTGGGAGGGCTGGTGGAAAAAGTGGCCTCTGTGGCTCATGTCGAGCACCCTGCTGCTGCTGCGGGGCCCTGCCCCTATCAGGACAGTCCTGGTGTTTATGGCCAGTCTTGCCACAAACGAAACACTTCCCCGGGAAGTTCCCCCCTCTCTGTTCTTGCTGCCCCCGGCCCTGGTGACCGTTATTGTTCCTCCACTGGCGCTGCTGGCCCTGCTGAAACTACTGTTGACCATTCTGACCCTGCTGGTGCTGATGGCCGTTCGGACCCTGATGGCCCTGCCAGAAACCTCTCTGTCAATGCCTGAAATTTCCTGACCTGAACCTCTTGTGATCCCCCTGCAGGGTACCCTGATCACCCTGTCTCTGCCCCTGAACAGATTATGCCCCACTGGCACCATTTCCTCCAGTCCTGCCCTGATGGCTAGACTCTCTCGATCGCTTGCCCTCAGCCATGTGAAAGCGGTGATCCTGGCAATGGAGCAATGCAGCGTTAACCACATCAGAATAAGTGGCTAACGAGAGGTTCCCTAACAAGTGCTGACGAATCCTCCATGTCAACCTGTCAGTAAATTTTTGTATCTTCTTCTCCTCCGTCGGTATCTCATCCGGAACAATGTTCAGAAGATCAGTGAATTCGGCCTCATACTCGACCACATTCTTACCCTCCTGCTTGAGGCTCATCAACTTCCTCCTCATCTCTATGTGAACAGCCGACGGAAAGTACTTGCAGTCAAACCGCACCCAAAACTCCTGAATAGTGAGAGTATCCCTCTCCTCTAGGGTGGTAATAGACTTCCACCACTACAGTGCAAATCCCACTAGCTTAAAGGTAGCTAGTATCTGCTTCTAGACATCTGTGCACTCATACATCCTCAGGTGTCGCTGTATGTCCTTCCTCCACTGACTCGAAACTACTACATCGGAGCTACTTCCGAACTCCAGAGGGTGTGCTTTCTGAAAAGCATCACGTACACGTTCCCAAGCAGACGGGAATGCATGAGCCTGAACTAGTGTGGCTATCGGCGCCTAAGGTGGTGCCTGCTGAACTACAGCTTGTGCGGCATTTACTGCCTGGGCCACAATAGCTGCAACCTCGGCGGCATTCATCGTGCCCTGAACTGGTGCGGGCTGTGGTTCTGGCGTTGCATCCCTGAGAATCCTTTGTGAACGTCGTGGAGGCATCTGAAATAAGAATGAAGTTTATAAGTTCCCAGTTATAAACTTAAAATAGCTGAACAACGTAGCATATACAAAAGAATACAACAGTCCTAAAATATAGGGCTCTACATCAAAGAAAGCTCAGCAGAAACATAATAAGCCGTTCAGATCCTAAAGGACACTAGAACCTGATGCTCTGATACCACCTGTGACACCCCGACTAATTAAATACCGGGTAGCTACTCCTTTATTAAATTAATTCAAAATGCCGAGTTGGTTCAGTTAATAGCATCACTGTCGAAAACATTTTAATAATTACTAACCACCTAGTATTTAAAAAGTAAGTGCCAAATTTTAAGTTAAGTCTGATTAACATGCAGTAAAAGAATAATGAAAGAATAACAACCATTCACTATAATGAAGTAATGAATAACCAACAACATAAATATAAATCCGGAGGAAAACTCCTCACAACAATCCCACAACTGAAAAATAATACTACAAGTCTGAATCCTGAATAATTACATGCCAGAAGTCTCAATAACTGAAATAAATGAAATGTCTCTAAAAGAAATGGGCGACATGCCCGACAACTGATAACTGAAGAATATCGAGTCAAGATAGATGAAGCGTCTATAAGCAAAGTCCTGTAACTTCCACAAACAGCTACAGCTCGTCACCTGAATGAGAATCCTAAGCATGGTGTCCTTGTGGCTGGGCACCTAAAATGGTTTTTACAAAAATAGATTTGGAAGCAAATGGGTCAGAGCCCGAAAGTGGAAATCATTTTAAAAATAGCAAGTGTTTTAATAACATTAAAACATTAAATGCAAAATACATATTAGGACGTGCACTCACATGGAATTCTCACCTCTCGACTACATGTGCACTCCTAACGTACCGTACCCATCTATAAGACATCCATATCTAACCAAACTGTAATAAGTTCTACCCCTTACTACTCGATTACCATATTACATTTTAACGTTATCAATTAAATAGAGGACTTTACTTACTCTCAGATTCTCAATTAGAAATACCATACACTATCAGTTAACCCATTTTGTTTTCTCAAATCATTACCATAATATTATTCACAATACCAATCATGAAAGTTCCCATTAATTAAGTGTATATTATTCACATCATAAATATACAATACAAGCACCCCGAGACTAAGCTGCGGTGCACACATACTCTGCTATCCATCCCGGTACATCACGTACATAAGGATCACGTATTCCGAATCTCCCAGGAATCGTTCTCAGATAACAACATCACAAATAATGGAGGCGAACACAGTCACATCACATGGGTCACGCACATACCTGCGCTCCCATGATCAGCAGACTTATTAACATCCCAATAAGTCCTTCTCTGACCTATGTTCATCGAGGTAACCGATCTAAATCCGGGCAACACAAGGATTAGAAGGCCCTAAGCGAACGTAAAACTCTCGTGATAGCAAGTATGGTAGGTATGTCATACACATAAAATCAATACATATACTAAGTATTCACACATCTTAGTAATCACCATAATATATTGGTGATACACTTCTCATTTTCGTTCCGACATATAATACTACACAATTTATATGTTCTCGGTTACTATAATAAATTAGGCCGTCAATAGTTCTCACAACGTACTAGACACTCACGTACTACTTCATATTTTCCCTTAGGTTCAAACTACACTTCTAGGTTTGACTCCTCATTATATCCCAAACATCCCAAATGTAATAATTAATCATCAAGGGAAGGTTATCTCTACATATACACAAGGTTATGGGACACTCGGGATCAAAACATGCTAAAAAGCCTAAGCTGTCAACTCGTTCGAAGTCTCGTTCGAATGAGGCTGTTCGAACGAGAGTTCGTTCGAACGAACTGGGCCTTCTAACGAGATCTCGTTCGAACGAAAGTCTTCGAACGAACATCCCTCTCGTTAGAACCCAAACTGTCAACTCGTTAGAAGCTCGTTCGAACGAGCTCGTTCGAACGAGCTCGTTCGAACGACCTAGGCAGGTCTTCTAACGAGTGGCCAGATTCGAGCCCAGAAATCCTTATTTCGTTTTTTCCTTCTTTTCTTCACTTCTAATCTCTTCTAAACATTAGTTCAACAATTGTTCAAGGTTCCTAATCGTCCCTAAACATACATAGGTCACCTACTAGCATTTTTGTGGGGGTTAATTCATTATAAACATCATCCAAATATCAAATCCATACATTTATCCCCAAATTTCAAGAACATGAACCCTAAAATTTATAAATCATCAAAGAGTCTAAATAAATCCGTTTTTTTGTTTCATCCAAAACGTATTAACATCAGATTATTCCCCTACATATGGTTCTACATGCAAATCCTCATCACAATACAAGTTTCTAATTCCAAATTAATGGGTTTTTATCAAACTCCCAAGAACATTAAGATTTTAATCAATTCCTACACATGGAAGAAGCATTCTCTGAAATTAATTAGAATTAAACCACTTGCCTTATTGGAATATCTAATTTGATGACGAATTTGATGAATGGTTCTCTCTCTCTCTGCAGAATCCTTCTATCTCTCCCTCTACAAGCTTTCTTCTCTAATGGTAGTAACGGAGGCTAGGGTTTTTGTCTTAGGAACTTTTGGGGCTAATTCTAATAACCCCCGTAGCCCTCTAATCAGATAATGGCTGGTAATGGGTTAGTGGGTGTTTTAATTTTCCAATTAAAACTCCTAAAATTCGTTAATCAAAAATCCCAAAATTCTAAAATTACCAAACTGCCCTTATAAGTTACCGGTATGGCCCAATAATGCCCCGGGACCCAAACTTAACCCCCGACTAGTATTTTCTGACTATTTTGACCCTTCCGGACGCATTGGCGCACTCAAAATGACCATACGGTTAATAGAACTAAAATTCACTTTTTTAATTATCATAATATAAACTTGACGCGACTGTCACACGCGTCTCAACAAAATTTCCAAATTGCCGTATTTCAATCTCACGAAAAATTTCATACTTCAATATTCATGTATAGTCATATATGCACATTATATTCAAATACCAACTCGCATCTCGCTAGTATTTTAATCCAGATTAATTTCCAATTAATACGCATTTAATTTAATTAATCCCATAAATAAATATCACAAAAATACGGGGTATTACATACTTCCCCCCTAATAACTGAATTTCATCCCGAAATTCGGAACTAGAAAGTACCTGGTAAGAACAACTCTGGATAACGTTCGCGCATCTCATCCTCGCGCTCCCATGTGGACTCCTCAATATTATGATGTTGCCACTGAACATGCACTAGCGGGACTATCTTTGACCGCAGTTTCCGCTCACTTCGGTCCAAAATAGCAATCGGCCCCTCCTCGTAGGAGCTATCAGGCTGGAGATCGATGTCCTCCAAAGCAATTTGAGAATGAGCCAAATCGTCTCTAAGATATTTCCTTAGCGAGGAAATATGAAACACATCGTGAATCCGATGCAAATGTTCCGGTAACCCAAGCCTATACGCAACCGGTCCAATCCGCTCAATAATAGGAAATGGTCCCACATATCTCGGTGCCAACTTCCCTTTCTTCCCGAAACGCATAATCCCCTTCATAGGAGATACTCTGAGCAAAACCTGGTCCCCCACTTGGAACTCTCTGAAGAACCTCTTCACATCAGCATAGCTCTTCTGCCTGTCCTGAGCTACCCGAATGTGACTCCTAATCAATTTTATCCTTGCCAAAGTATCCTGAATCACTTCCGTCCCTAGCAGTTTGTTGTCCCCCACCTCCAACCAACATGCTGGGGAACGACAAGGTCTACCGTACAACGCCTCAAATGGAGCCATGCCAATGGTGAACTGGTAGGAGTTGTTGTAAGCAAACTCTACCAGTGGAAGATACTGCTCCCATCCACCCCCAAAATCAATGATACTCATACGTAGCATGTCCTCCAACATTTGGTTTGTACGCTCCGTTTGCCCGTCGGTCTCCGGGTGGTACGCCGTGCTCAACCGCAATTACGTGCCCATGGCCTCCTGAAAACTCTCTCAAAACCGTGAAACAAATATCTTGTCTCGGTCAGACACAATATTTAGGGGCACACAGTGAAGTCTCACTATCTCTGCAATAAAGAGCTGGGCATACTGTCTCGCAGTGTAGTCTGTCCTTACGGGTAGAAAATGAGCGACTTTGGTCAACCTGTCCACAATTACCCAAATGGAGTCGTGACCTCTCTGTGATGTAGGCAATCCCGTGATAAAGTCCATGGATATGCTCTCCCACATCCACATCGGGACCTCCAACGGCTGTAGCAGTCCTGCCGGTCTCTGATGATCCATTTTTACTAACTGGCAAGTGGTGCATTTATAAACAAACTCGGCAATATCTCTCTTCATCCCGCTCCACCAATACTGACGTCTCATGTCTTGGTACATTTTATCCCCACTGGGATGTACCGCGAACCGTGAGTCGTGCGACTCGGCCATCACCTCATGCCGCTATTCCTCCCCTTCCAGAACTACCAATCTCCCATTGAAGCGTAATCCCCCGTCTGAGCTAACGGTATAGGAGTCAGCTCCCTCTGCTAGTAATCGAACTATCAGCTCCTGACAGAACGAGTCATCTGCTTGTGCGTTTATCACTCTCGTGACAATCTGCGGTGTAACAGTCATTACTGACATGAAAGATCGGGCCACTGCATCCTGGTGTCCCAAATCCTTCCACTTTTCCTTCCACACCCCTGCCACTTCATCTACTGGCCTACGGCTGAACGCGTCTGCTACCACGTTAGCCTTTCCCGGGTGGTATTGGATATCGAACTGATAATCCTTCATGAACTCAAGCCACCTCCGTTGCCGCATATTCAACTCCTTCTGCGTGAATAGGTACTATAGGGACTTGTGGTCTGTGAACAATCGAAACTTTTCCCCCAAAAGGTAATGTCTCCAAATACGAAGGGAAAATACAACTACTGCCAACTCCAAGTCATGAGTGGGGTAATTCTTCTCGTGAGGCTTTAGCTTACGGGATGCATAAGAAATGGCCTGACTCTCCTGCTGCAATACACCTCCAAGTCCTTGCAAGGACGCATCGGTGTAAACTAAATACTCAACTCCCGGTCTCAGCAATGATAACATAGGTGCTGAGGTCAACTTATCCTTCAATTCATCGAATGCCAACTGACAGGCATCACTCCAGATGAATGGCACACCCTTACGAGTCAGATGTGTCAAAGGACCTGCTATCTTCGAGAATCCCCGAATGAACCTCCTGTAGTATCCTGCTAGGCCCAAGAAACTACGAATCTCTGTCGGTGTCGTGGGCTGTCCCCACTCCTTCACCGCGGATACCTTCCCCGGATCAACAGATATTCCCCGGTCGGAAATAATATGTCCCCAAAACTGGACCTCCTTCAGCCAAAACCCGCATTTCTCATATTTTGCATACAACTCGTTCTGACGTAGTGTCTACAAAACTTGCCTCAAATGCTCGGCGTTCTCCTCCTCTGTCTGGGAGTAAACCAGAATATCATCGATGAAGACAATGACAAACTGATCTAGGAAATCCCTGAACACTCTATTCATCAAGTCCATAAACACTACTGGAGCGTTGGTCAAACCAAAAGGCATAACCCGAAACTCGTAAGATCCATATCTCGATAAGAACGCAGTCTTCGAGACATCCTCTTCCCTGATACGCAACTGATGGTATCCCGATCTCAAATCAATCTTTGAGAAGAAAGAAGCTCCTCTCAAATTGTCGAATAAGTCATCGATTCGAGGCAATGGATACTTATTCCGTATCGTGACCTTATTCAACTCTCGGTAGTCCACACACAATCTCAGTGAACCGTCCCTCTTCTTCACAAACAAAACTGGAGCGCCCAAGGTGAGGTACTCCTGCGAATAAAGCCCTGACCTAACAGCTGCTCTATCTGATCTCGTAGCTCTCGCATCTCTGCCGGAGCCATACGGTACGGTGTGCGTGCTATAGGCCTTGTATCTGGCAATAGGTCTATAACAGAGTCTATCTCTCGACTGGGGGGTAGGCCTGGTATCTCCTGAAACACATCCGAATACTCCCTGAAGACTGGGATCGAATCTAAAGGAATCACTACCTCCTTAGAGGTATCCTCCTCTAGGTAATACAAAGGAGCGGTCGAGCCTCCCTCTGGGCGAGGCATCGCCACTAAAAACATCTCTTGCCCCGGAATGGAAAAAACAATGCTCCCACCGAAGCAATCAATCATGGCTCTATAATCAGCGAGCCAATCCATACCGATAATCATATCGTGAACATGCATATATAATACCAACATGTCTGCAGGTAATACCATATTAGTGTTTTCTGACTATTTCGACCCTTCCGGACGCGTTGGCGCACTCAAAACGACCATACGGTTAATAGAACTAAAATTCGCTTTTTTAATTATCATAATATAAACCTGACGCGACTGTCACACGCGTATCAACAAAATTTCCAAATTGCCGTATTTCAATCTCACGACAAATTTCATACTTCAATATTCTTGTATAATCATATATGAACATTATATTCAAATACCAACTCGCATCTCGCTAGTATTTTAATCCAGATTAATTTCCAATTAATACGCATTTAATTTAATTAATCCCATAAATAAATATCACAAAAATACGGGGTATTACAGTAACCGCTCTAAACAAGGCATTCAATCCTCGGGAATTAAAGTTAGCTAATTTTAGTTCATTCTCACTCCAACGCTCAACCGGTTTTGGGACATACTCATTTTCTACCATACATGTGGGTGGCGACCACCCATTAACGACTGACTGCCAAACCCTCTCGTCTATGGACTTAAGTGCCGATTTCATACACGCTTTCCAATACGCGTAATTGGAACCTTCGAATACAAGAAATTTTGAAAACGAGGAAAATTCCATTGTAAACAAAAATTCTAATAGGATCTTAACGCAATAAATTAATGCTATATCTCTGATACCAATTTGAAAAATGTAGGAAGCTCCCCAATAATAAAAATATCTTTTAAAATATTAATTTCCTTAAATGCGGAATATGATGGTTCAAATTGAAACAAAAACAAACTACAAATTTTAATTTCTGTCAAATTAAAATTAAAGTCAACTAAAAGTGAAAGGAAATTACACACACAATAATTTTCACTAAAACCCAATTAACTCAACCCAAGTCTTAAAAATTTGCCTCACAATAAATATTCAATTTTATATTTAGGCCCAACCAAATTTTATCAAATTAAAACTAATGACTTGAATTAAATTAATTTAACCATCACCCAAATTTAATTAGCACCAAATAAAACTAAAATGTGATTAAACCCAATTTTATCTTACTTAAACCCAAGCATGCATTCTAAGGTGATTTGCAAGATAAAAATAAATCACATCACACTACACACCGAAGTACGAGGAAAACCCAAATGGAAAAAACCTTGACTACACCAAAACTGGCGATTGGTCACGGCCAAAATCCCTGACCAAAACTGTGGGTCGCGGACTTTGGCCGTGACCATTTCTGGCGTGACCATTTTCGTGGGTCGCGGCCCAAGTCCGTGACCAAAAAATGGTCACGGCCAAGAGAGGTCACGGCAAATGGTCGCGGACTTTGGCCGTGACCCATGCCGTGACGGGTCGCGGCTCTAATCCGTGACCCATAACCGTGACAAATTGGTCGCGGCCAAAGTCCGCGACCCATGTGCGTGACAAAAAAAAATTAAAAAAATCGGTCGCGGCCCTTGTCCATGACCCACAACCGTGACAAATTGGTCGCGGCCAAAGTCCGCGACCCATGTGCATGACAAAAAAAAAATTAAAAAAATTGGTCGCGGCCCTTGTCCATGACCCACAACCGTGACAAATTGGTCGCGGACTTTGGCCGCGACCCATGTGCGTGACAAAAAAAAATAAAAAAAATTGGTCGCGGCCCTAGTCCGCAACCCATTACCGTGACAAAAAATAAAAAAAAATGGTCGCGGACTTTGACCGCGACCATTTTTAAGCGCGACAAAAAAAAATAAAAATGGTCATGGACAAAGTCCATGACCATATTTATCTGTAATTTAAAAAAAATGTATTTTTTTTGTCCAATCCTAAAATTGGGATTCCTGTGAGTGCATCATCGGTTGCTACGAGGTGTTACAAATATTTATTATAGGCAAAACAATAAAAAAAATCACAAATTGCGAATTGAGAATGTTGTTAATAAACAAATATATATATAAACTTAAAAATATTACACGTCTTAATAATTCACAGACCCAAAAAAAATTGGGCAGAGTTTCCTCTATTTTCTTGACATTCCAAAACCTGTAAATGAAAAACCTGCTTATTATAAAGCCCGCACGGCTATAAAATTCAACAATCAAATTATAAAAGCCCGCACGGCCATAAAACTAAACAATAAAAGCCTGCACGGCTATAACACATAAAAAACATTATCCTGAATGTCCACAACATATAAATAATCATCATATTGTAAACCATTGCCTCATTCATTTGATCCACGTGCAAAAATCCTACAAATGATAGGATACAAAAAACAAAAGTATCAGTAACCAAGTAGTTTTACAAAAAAATTAATCAAGCTGAAAAATTGCATATATGAGTTAAAATTATCAGTAACCAAGTAGAAATATAAAAATTAAGTGTGGAAATAAGCAAATTACTGCCGTACTCTCAAACCGGGAGACCCGCGGCTGCGGGGTCAGTTCCTACGAGTTACGTTGGTCCCGTGGGAGGTGTTGGTGCCACCCACAGGGTCGTTCGGGGGCTGTTTCGAGTTCTCACCCTCTAACGCCATGTTTTTAAGCCTAAGTGTGGAAATAAGCAAATTACCGCCGTACTCTCAAACCAGGAGACCCGCGGCTCCGGGGTCAGTTCCTACGAGTTACGTTCGTCTCGTGGGAGGTGTTGGTGCCACCCACGGGGCCGTTCAGGGGCTGTTTCGTGTTCTCACCCTCTAACGCCATGTTTTTAAGCCTAAGTGTGGAAATAAGCAAATTACCGTCGTACTCTCAAACCGGGAGACCCGCGGTTGCGGGGTCAGTTCCTACGAGTTACGTTGGTCCCGTGGGAGGTGTTGGTGCCACCCACGGGGCCGTTCGGGGGCTGTTTCGAGTTCTCACCCTCTAACGCCATGTTTTTAAGCCTAAGTGTGGAAATAAGCAAATTACCGCCGTACTCTCAAACCGGGAGACCCGCGGCTGCGGGGTCAGTTCCTACGAGTTACGTTGGTCCCGTGGGAGGTGTTGGTGCCACCCACGGGGTCGTTCGGGTGCTGTTTCGAGTTCTCACCCTCTAACGCCAAGTTTTTAAGCCTAAGTGTGGAAATAAGCAAATTACCGTCGTACTCTCAAACCGGGAGACCCGCGGCTGTGGGGTCAGTTCCTACGAGTTACGTTGGTCCCGTGGGAGGTGTTGGTGCCACCCACGGGGCCGTTCGGGGGCTGTTTCGAGTTCTCACCCTCTAACGCCATGTTTTTAACCCTAAGTGTGGAAATAAGCAAATTACCGTCGTACTCTTAAACCGGGAGGCCCGCGGCTGCGAGGTCAGTTCCTACGAGTTACGTTGGTCCCGTGGGAGGTGTTGGTGCAACCCACGGGGCCGTTCGGGGGCTGTTTCGAGTTCTCACCCTCTAACGCCATGTTTTTAAGCCTAAGTGTGGAAATAAGCAAATTACCATCGTACTCTCCAACCGGGAGACCCGCGGCTGCGGGGTCAGCTCCAACGGGGGCTGTTTTGAGTTTTCACCCTCTAACGCCTTGTTTTCAAACTTAAGTTCTCATATTTTCAAATTATCGCCGTATTCTCAAACCGGGAGTCCCGTGACTGCGCGGTCAGTTCCTACGTGTTACATTGGTCCCACGAGAGGTGTGAGTGCCTCTCATGGGACCGTACGGGGGCTGTTTCGAGTTTTCACCCTATAACGCCTTGTTTTCAAGCTTAAGTCCTCGTATTTTCAAATTATCATCGTATTCTCAAACCGGGAGTCCCGTTATCGCGCGGTCAGTTCCTACGTGTTATATTGATCCCGTGAGAGGTGTTGGTTCCTCTCACGGGACCGTACGGGGGTTGTTTCGTGTTTTCCCCCTCTAACGCCTTATTTTTAAGCTTAAGTCTTCATCTTTTCAAATTATCGTCGTATTCTCAAACCGAGAGTCCCGTGATCGTGCGGTCAGTTTCTACGAGTTACATTGGTCCCGTGAGAAGTGTTAGTGCCTCTCATGGGACCGTACGGGGGCTGTTTCGAGTTTTCACCCTCTAACGCCTTGTTTTCAAGCTTAAGTTCTCATATTTTCAAATTATCGCCGTATTCTCAAACCGGGAGTCCCGTGACTGCGCGGTCAGTTCCTACGTGTTACATTGGTCCCACGAGAGGTGTGAGTGCCTCTCATGGGACCGTACGGGGGCTGTTTCGAGTTTTCACCCTCTAACGCCTTATTTTCAAGCTTAAGTCCTCGTATTTTCAAATTATCATCGTATTCTCAAACCGGGAGTCCCGTTATCGCGCGGTCAGTTCCTACGTGTTATATTGATCCCGTGAGAGGTGTTGGTTCCTCTCACGGGACCGTACGGGGGTTGTTTCGTGTTTTCCCCCTCTAACGCCTTCTTTTTAAGCTTAAGTCTTCATCTTTTCAAATTATCGTCGTATTCTCAAACCGGGAGTCCCGTGATCGTGCGGTCAGTTTCTACGAGTTACATTGGTCCCGTGAGAAGTGTTAGTGCCTCTCATGGGACCGTACGGGGGCTGTTTCGAGTTTTCACCCTCTAACGCATTGTTTTCAAGCTTAAGTTCTCATATTTTCAAATTATCGTCGTATTCTCAAACTGGGAGTCCCGTGATCGCTTGATCAGTTCCTAAGTGTTACATTGGTCCCTACGTGTTACATCAGTTCCTACGTCTAGACATTAGCAAGTTATCGTCGTATTCTGAAACCGGGAGTCTAAAATATTTTCAACATATTATCCAACAATCAAACCAATAATTATGCCGTATTCCTTTTAATTATCCCGTACTCATTCTAACATACTATCCAACAACAAGCCAACAACCAATAATTATCCAACAACCAAACCAAACAAAACCAATAATTATCCCGTACTCCTTCTATCATCTAAAAGATTTAATAGATAATGTATATCAATTATATAACTACTTTAGTTAAAGTAAATAGTACCTGGTGTGTAATGAAGAACTGGTATGTAATGAAGAACTGGTATCTAATTGGTTAGATCTGCAATACGTAAACAATGTGTTATGAAGAACGGGTATGTAAAATTAAAGAAAGTACCTCACAAAACCACTGAAGAATTAGATCTGTTGCCTATAATATGTCGTAGATTTACATATGACGTAGATTTATTCCCCCATTTTAACACCGTAATTCGAACGAACGTGAGCAACCTGCTGCCTCTAATATGTAAAGAAAAAGTGCACAAAGGCAAAGGAGAACAAAAATCTATAATATCAACCCGGTGCCTATAATATCAATGTAGTTGTGATTATTACGCCGCCATTTTAAGGTTTTAAAATACATATTCAATCAAGTTGATCACAACAAATCTCAAACTAAAACAGAACTGTATGAAATCAACAGAATTATGGCATACATGTCAAGTTAAAATATGAATGAACGGAATCAAGTTATATTTGTTCCATGTCAAGTTGTAGCCTCCTAATATCTTGACGTAAACGTCAAAAAATGCACATTAATCGAAAGATATGTGATATACTTTTTCATAGGCAAATCAAGAGCACACCCAACAAATTTAATAACATGTACATTTATCGACACTAGTATCAATTCAATAAATTCAACATAGTATCCAACAACCAAGCCAACAATATCTCACTATAGTAATGTGCACACGTGTTTGCGACTCGTATGTTATAAAAAATCATTTAATTATATTTTGTCAAAAAAAAAACAAGACAAGCATATTTTGTCAAAAAAAATACACACATATACAATCTAGGGTTTATTGACATAATCTATACATACACACACATACAATCTAGGGTTTACTTAAACCCTAATATTTTTTTGACATAAATCTATGCATACATATAACCCACAACAAGGCGGTTATAATTTTTTTTACTTATTATAAATCCCTTTAATTATATTTTGTCAAAAAAATACACACATACAATCTAGGATTTATTGACATAATCTATACATACACACACATACACACACACACATAATGTCTAGCGTTTTGAATACTATTTTGTAAAAAAAAAATACACACACATACAATCTAGGGTTTATTGTCGTAATCTATACATACACACACACACACATACACACACATATACACACAAATATACACACAAATAGCTGCCACACAAACACACAAATATACATACACACACACACACACATACGCACATAGCTGCCACAAATCAAAACAAATCGAAATGCACACACATATACACATACCTTTCACGAATCTTAGATGAAATCAACAAAAAACCCCAATAGCCGAAATCCCAAATCGCCCAAATCGTCCAAAGCTAAATCGCGAATGGCAGAAACAAAAGTAAGCTAAATCGCGAATGGTTCCCAAATCGTTATTTAATATGTTGACCTGGTCACGGCCTAGAGCCGTGACCCAACCTCCGCGACCAATAAGTTATCCCCCATGACCACTGGTCACGAATATAGGCCGTGACCCACCATGCGCGACCAACAGCAGTCCCACCATGCGCGACCAACAGCCCTTCGAATGAGGTATGGTCACGGCCCCAAGCCGTGACCCACTTCAAAATTTGGTTTCGGCCCCCAGCCGTGACCCCATTTGCACGGCCATTTTTTTTTTCTGGAAGTGGTCACGGTCCAAGTCCGTGACCCATCCGCGACCAAGATTGGAGGGAATTTTGGCTCGAATTTGGCGCGAATTTGGTCACGCCCTGGTCAGGGACTTGGGCCGTGACCCACAGTGGTCAGGGACTTGGGCCGTGACCACTTCCAGAGCATCCATAACTCTGTGTGGTAATGAATATGGTCACGCCAAAAAATGATATGGTCACGGCCCAAGTCCGCGACCAGCTGGTCGCGGACTTGGGCCGTGACCATCTGGGCGTGACCATTCGCAGGATTTGGTGTAGTGCTTGAACGACCTTGGCCTAACAAATCCACTAAGTATGGAATTACAATTACAAGACAATAGACTTACTCTAAACACTAGACTCCATCCAGGTATTGATGCTCCTTCTTGTAAACACCTCTTCCTAGTAGATAACCATGGACTCTTCCACTGTCTCAGGATCCACCGATGGGGCTCTTGGTCACCGTCACCCTCTCGTGAAGCCTTTCTTCGAGTGGGAACATCGCAGCATGCAAACCAACTCCTTTTGGGGATGGAGAATAACCCAAACTCTCTTCTTGATGGTGTAGAGAAAACCAGGTTCCCAATAAACTCTCCAAGCAACAAATATATATAAGTGAACTTGGAAGTAAACAAACTATGGGTGTATATGAGTTTTGGAAGAATTTTAATCCATGAATTCAAAAACTCAAAACGTGAACTTTTGATATCGAAGTATATGCTCTCTTAAGCTCTTAGAAACACTTAAAAATTCTTGTGAAAATTATTCCCACGAAATGGTTAAAAAAAGGTACAAAAAGTTGGTTAGTGAGTGGTTTCCAAAAAACTGCCAAAAATAAGTTTTCCCACGCATGGTTGTTCGAATGACATCATCGAACGATATTGCAAAGGGAAAAACTCATTCGAACGAGGTCGTTAGAACGAAACTTCTAACTTCGTTGGAAAAACTCATTCGAACGAGGTCCTTAGAACGAAACTTCTAACGAAAAGTCAGGGAATATTTTGGCAAACTCGTTCGAATTCTCGTTCGAACGACATTCTCATTCGAAACGACACTTCGAACGAAAAAAATAGAAATTTCAAAATTTTCATTTTAATTCCAAAACTTGTATACAAAGTTCTAAAATTAATTTTTGAAAATAAAAGTTCATTTTAGATTAAATTTACCCCCATAAAACTATTCCAGCTCTCCTATATATATTAAATGCATTCATACCTTTTAGAGACATGGAATCCTCAACTTGATGACGTAGAAACGAGGCACTAAACTCAGCAATGATGAAGCTTTCAAAACTGGCCGCTACGCCTTTAACACTAACTCGTCATAGGCTTGGATGGATACAACTCGACACACTCTATCCTATGAATCAAATTGTTTTTTTCGAAATTAAGCCAATACTACAAATTGACTTGATTGGAAATTTTTTCTTACACTGATCATGCAAATGCTATAAAGACCTTAGCCGAGACGAAGCAAACTGAGACTGATGTTGTTGTAAAGTCCTCCTTAGACGAGGCTAAGGTGCAAGCCGTGGCTGAGTTCCAGGAGTCTGAGGAATTTGGAGACTATGCCTTTGAGTACCTGGAGAGGGGAATTAAGACAATTGGACTATGTGCTATCATCAAGCATGCAGTGATTGGGGAATTGCCCCCTGATGACTTAAAGGGCCTTAACTACACCTACCCTCATCTTCAGACCGCTTTGGACGACGTTGAACTTCTCGCGGCCCTTTTATAGACTAACCATATGAAGGTCACAGAGACCCATGAAAACACAATTGAGGTAGGTCCTAATGATTATGGAGCCAAGACCACTAATGTTGTGGTCGATAGGGTAACTCAAGTTGGCAATGGGTCAGTCTCGACTGGAGATGACATCGTTCTTCAATCTTAGTCTTGTGTAGCTTCTAATTTTTATTTCCCTGTAATGACAACCGACCTTTCATAGCCTTGTACTTTTGTATCTCCAAATTTTAAGTGAATGAAAAATATGTTATCTATTAGAGTGGTGTCTTCTCTTTCTCTAACCTTTTTATTGGTATAAGTCTTGTCTTGTCCATGCACTGTCATCACTTAGTCATGTCTAAGAAATATGAATCTTAATTTCTATCCACCAAGTTATGGTGTTATAGAAAATTAAGATGTTTTAATAAATGATCCATAACTACGTGATTTTGAATTTGAACCCACCAAATTATGGTGTTTTATCACAAATCCCCTCTCGTCATTTTGAAAGTTTATGGAGAGTGTCGTCTCATCTATGCATTTTCATCTCGGTCAAGAGAGTATAACCACCAAGTTAATGATGTTTAATAAATGAACCACAACTAAGTGATTTTTTAATTTGAACCCAACAAATTATGGTGTTTAATCACAAGTCCCCTCTCGTCATTTTGAGAGTGTACGGAGATTGTCAACTCATTCATGCACTGTCATCTTGACCGAGAGAGTATAACCACCAAGTTAATGATGTTTAATAAATGAACCACAACTAAGTAATTTTTTAATTTGGACCCACCAAATTACGGTGTTTAATCACAAGTCCCCTCTTGTCGTTTTGAGAGTGTATGGAGGGTGTCGTCTCGTCCATGCACTGTCATCTCGACCAAGAGAGTATAACCACAAAGTTAATGATGTTTAATAAATTAACCACAACTAAGTGATTTCTAATTTGAACCCACCAAATTATGGTGTTTAATCACAAGTTCCCTCTCATCGTTTTGGGAGTGTATGGAGAGTATCGTCTCGTCCATGCACTGTTGTCTCGATCGAGATAATATAACTACCAAGTTAATGATGTTTAATAAATTAACCAAAATAAGTGATTTATAATTTGAACCGATACACCCTATAGTATGGGCGTAGGATGTAAAAAAATTATTTTTACGGATTAGCTGGTGCTTATGAGGTCTTATTGACTGGTATTGTATCGACCGGCTCTACCACACCTCCTTCTCCTCTCGAATGCCAGAATGTTCCTCTGTTTTCTACTAGCGCACTCCTATAACAAGCAACAGGGACTACATGGAGTATCGCGGAGAGTAGTTCACTAGCAAAGATGGAACTACAGATAGGAAGGGAAAAGCACCAAGCGCAAGGTCAGAGCTCAACGGTATGAACATGGGTTAAAAAGGGACGGTACGAAATGGAATCTAAGTGTCATCCATTCAGCGAAAACCCCAGAGCAAGCGAGCTAACCGGATTTCTAAGTAGGGCAACCCACATACCTCACTTACTACTACTGCCCCTATTTGAGTAAGGCTTAACTAAGACCATTTCCACCATCAAAGAAGCTTGGGATTCGTGACCTAGCCCTAGCCATTTTGGGCAGTAAGGGTCTTAGGTCAGAATGGCTAGGACTTCGTTATGGAGAATCATAACACGATTAGGGTGAAAAAAACATAGTGACTAGACAATATGAACAAGGTATTCCACCTCAGTTTTTCTGAAACTACATTTAAACTCCTTAACAAGTGATGCTCCGGGTAAGGGTTCTCTTCAGATGATGTAAATGAGCTGGGACTAAATACAAGAATGTCATCTAAAAAGAAGAAACTTACGTAGATATGGACGAAAGATGTCACACATCAAGATCTGGAAGGTGGATGGTACATTTGTTAACTTGAAGGGCATAGCTATATAATCATAATGGCCATCATGGGTCCTTCGGCTATTTTTGGCACATCTGCCTTGTGGACACGAATCTGATGGTACCCCGAGTCCAGTTTTGAGACATATGGGGCACCCCTAAGTTCATCGAGCAACTATTCGACAACTGGAATGGGATACTTGTCCTTGACGGTTATTCAATTTAGCACCCTATAATTCTAAGAAGTATAATAACTAGAAAACCGCTAGGCCATATGTACTTTATAGGGAAAGGGGGGAAGGAGGTGAAATTGATCGAGTAAGAAGTAAGTTACTACCCTCCACTAATAGTTAGTTTACTTATTTGTAGGATTAATTTGGGAATCAAGGCGATTGCAGTCGCATTGACCTCCTTAATCCGGCGACCAACATCCAAAAAATCCTTAATAGCACTTGTTTGTGACTTCCTTCCCAACAATACTCCAAGATTTTTTGAAGAAAGTCTCATTGTATCCATCCGAACCAGGAGCTTTGTTATCCTTCAAGGAAAAAATAATCGATCTTATTTCCTCTTCGTCCCTCCCTAGCTTCGTGGACTTGGGTCATTTTCTTGGGATGAGCCTCAAGATCAATCTGAGTGTTTTGAGGGGCAGCACTAAGCAAGTTCTTAAAGTGTTTCACTATTTATTCTTTGACATCCTATGATTCTGGGGGTTGTCGATCCTCGTTCCCTTCTCACCACAAATAGAGACTATCTTGCTCCGATTATCGTGATTCTTCAGAGATTTAAATAAAAACTTAGAATTCTTGTTGCTAAGGTTCAGTGGGTGAGAAGGGAGATATATGAATAGCTATACAAGACTATCTTCCAATAACACAAACAGGAAAATAATCTTCTCCTCTTGTCTTCGTTTGCTTAAGAGATTGTTTGAATTGACTGAATACAAATGAGAGCCCAAAATATGTGAGTGTTTTGATCCTAGATCCGAGTCTCATGCTTTAACGATTAGGCTAGTTTTTTTCCTTCCCTTTGTCAGCCTTTCGGTCTTAGGTCCAGTGAGTGGGAGGGTGCCATCTCTGTGCACAAGAAGGGCTAGTTCACATAGAACTTTTTTTCTTCCTGATTTGAAAATCTCTTTTCTTCAACGATTCGATGGTGGCACCTGTAGCTTGAGATGAGGACTTTGAAAGATTTTATTCAAACTGATTGAGTTTCCTTAATCACGCAATTCGATCGGTCATCTAGAATATGAAATCACATTCGAGAACGACGCGAAACACTCTTATGAAGGTGGGGAGAAAGAGAAGATGTTGTTTCGGGAGATGGTTGTACGACATACCACGTCTTTAGGTCCTGAATTAAGGTAGGTGTTCCGCTTTAAGATGTTTTTCAAAAAATCGAGGTAGCCCCCACCGAATGATCGGTGTGGTGATAAAATTTTATTGAAAGAATGACCTCTTAGCTGGAAGGAAGCTTCAGCACAAAAACATGGATCGAACCGAGACTGCTACTACCATGTCCCTAGCCATTCTTTCTCTTCTTTGTTGCCTGCCTATGCTCCTCTCGTAGCCCACCCTTTTCGTTCATTCTTTTCCCTAAAATTTTTGACTTGATCCGTTGGGTTTTCTTTTTCGATCACCAGGACAGTGATCAGGTTAGATCGTAAGTCTGGATGGTTGCATTTTTCTTTCTTTCTTTGTATTTAAAGCAGTGCTCCTCGCCCATTGGAATGAAATATCCCTGCTCTATACTTTTTCATGTCCCACCACCTGGCGAGCTTGAATCACATGCCTGAGAAGGACCCCTAGAAGCCATCTTTTCTTCATTTGGTGAAGGTGAATATGTGGCATGAGCCCCCCAAGGAATTCAAGTCACCCTCTCGATTGAGATACATTCCCCGCCTGGAAATGCTTCATTGATTGATCCCCCTTTATGAGTAAAGTCTATGACCACCCTATCTTGCTGGGATAAAAACCCAGATCTACGACCCCATTGAATCTAGTCTTTATGACGGAAAGTATTGACTATTTAATCAAAAAGAAGGAAATCTCTAGTTTCACGCAGCACATGTACTCCCCCCCATTACTAGTTCTAATCGCACGCCTTCCCGCTTCCTTTATATTGAGATTTGCGAGATTATAGCCCTCATTATACACAATAGATGACGTAAAACCTGGTATTGGCATAAATAAAGAAAGACTTCAGGGAGTAAATGTCATTCATTGGGAAGGCGACCTCACATATGTTGTTAGATAAGGGGCAAGCGAAATGTGTGACAGCCCGCCTAATTAATTACCTGGTGATCAGTCCTTAATTAATTAATTTTAGAATATCAAGTTGGTTCAGATAATGCATCACTGTCGAAATCTCAAATTTTAATTTAATAAAGCTAACCACGTAGTATTTAAAAAGTGTGATGTCAAAATTTTATCTTGTTGTTAACCAATCAAAAGAATACTACTGATTGCCATGCATCACAGTAAGATAAATAAAGTCTACCTGAAGTAAAATAAATGTTTGGAGTAAACATTTCCAGATACAATCCCATACAATAAACCAAGTGAATTAAATCAAATCTAAAAGATAAATTAAAAAGACTAAATCTCTGAAAGTAAGAATGAGTAAGGACGACATGTCCAACATAATGGAGATCTAAAAAGGAAAGAATGAGCTGAGTCGTCTACTAACAATAATCCCAGATCAGATACAACACGACGACTGAATAGAGTCTCTTAAGGCTGGTGTCCCTGTGACTTGACACCTAAAATAATGGAGCAATTGGACAATATACAGAAAAATAGGTCAGAGCCCGAATTGAAAAAAGTTTAAAATAACAAGTGCTTAAATTAATTCAATTAGCACAATTATTAATAAAGTTAGCATAGCGTACTCACTTGAGATACTCACCCCTCAGTCAAGTATGCACGTCTAACAAGCCTAACTACCCGTACTAGTCACGATACGCTGATTGACTACTAAGTGTATACTACGAAGTTTGAATATCTCTCTAAATAACGTAAAAACCGATGTACTTATAATTTCAATATAGAATTAGGGTTTCTTTAGGTTATTCTCATATTCTAAATGCCCAACTGATAATACCATAAGTGTACAAACAAAAATATTGACAATAGTAAAGGGCAACAAACATGATTTCCGGTATATACACCTTATTCGCTTTATGTATACTTATTAAATTATATAAGTATATCAATATTACACCCTTGGTTAAGAACCCATTAGTACTATGCATACTCAGCTATCTAGTCCATTTGCAAAGCTCACGCATAGAGGACAACATGTTCAATCTCTCGAGAACCAATAGAAACATAAACACATATTGGAGGCGAACATAGTCCCAAGCCGATGGGCTAAGCACATGCCTACGCACCCATACGACCGTCATCACTATCATTCTCACGGATAGTCTGTACCTAGGTTCCATGCTCTAGTGGTATAACTCTAAATCCCCCGAAGGCACATAAGATTCGGTCGTCCACAACGCGTTAACATCCGTTCAATAGCCACTAGTTAGGTATGTTATACACAAAATATTTTGAACAATAAGCATGCACACCACTTATATGAATTCATTAGCTTTACCACAGTCTAGTGTTTGTAGTACGTATTTTAACTCTTATTATAACCCATATTTTATTCGTGTATACCCTACCTTGTATTTTCGCACCTCCTCAATTTTATGAATTTTATACTTTCCGAGGGTCGACATATTTTCCTCTCACTATTAATTATCAATATAAGTCACTCGACGATCATTCTAGTTTATAGCTCATTAAAAGAAGCCTACGGGAAGTTTGAAACAAAATCAGCTTAAAAAGGACTATTCTAGAATCTCGTTAGAAGGCCCAAAAATCTCGTTCGAACGAGGTCGTTCGACCGAGGCTCGTTCGAACGAACCACCAATCTCGTTAGAAGGGCAATTGGAATCTCATTCAAACGAGGTCATTCGAACGACCTGGGCTGGACTTCTAACGAAATTTCCAAACTTTCCCAGTTCATCTCTCAACTTCATTTTCCCCAATTTTTACCAATAAAAAATCAACCAAAATTCATTCCTACCCAAATATAATGTTTCCCACTCTCCTAAGTCATCTTAGAACATATAATAACATAATTTTGGAGGTCGAATCCTTCTAATCATCATGTAATCTCAATAAATTTCCAACTTTTACCATAAACCCCATTAACATGAATCCATAATTTATTTGTTCATAAAGAATCCATTTTAATTCGTGGTTTACATCTAGTTCATCAACTTTCACAATTCTACTAAGGGAAGAATCCTCTATATGCAAACCCCCATCAGATTTTCTAAATTTTCTACACGATTTCATCATAGGAAAACCCAAATTGGTATTCGTTGTTCTAAAACCTCAATATATGTTAACAGGAGTAATAATTTCTAAGAGAATAGTAAGATAGTCACTTGCCTCAAAATAAAATTTTGATTTGCAGGTTGAAATTGGTATAGGAACGATCCTCCTGGCATGATCTACGCATTGGTGTACTTTTTGCTGTGAGCGGTTGAATTCGTGGCTAAGGCTCCAATGGAGTCTCCTTCTTCTTCCTTGGTTCTCTCTCTCTTTCCCTCTCTTCTCATGTAGGTTGAAATTGACAACCACTAACCCTTAATGCCTTTTTAATTAACCCAATTTTCGTCCATTTAATTACTTTAAAATTTCTAAAGACCAAAATACCCCCCCGGGGTGCCGTTTTGGGTTAAAAAGTTTCGAACTCCAAATAATATACCCGAATAGTGTTTTCTGACTATTTTGACCCTTCCGGACACTATCGAGCACTCAAAATAGTCATCTGAGTTATACAAAAATAAATTATCTCTTAACCCCCCAAATATATACATTTAACGCGACTCATACACGTCCCAAATATTTATAACATAACTGTCGTGTATCTCATTCCCACCCATACTATTATTTCAATAATTACTAACTCTCATCCTGTTAGTGATTATTATCATAAAATCAGATTAATTTCAATTAATTTTTTTTCTCCTTTTAATTTAATTAATCCTCATTTTCTATAAAAATAATTATGCTTAAAAATACGGGGTATTACATACTCCCCCCTAATAACATAATTTTATCCCCAAATTCGGAAAATAGTATATATATACCTGGCAAGAATAACTCCGGATAACGTTAATGCATGTCATCCTCTCGCTACCAAGTCGATTCCTCAAGGCTATGGTGCCTCCATTGAACACGTACTAGTGGTACTACTTTCAACCTCAACTTCCTCTCGCTCCGGTCTTAGCAACCGGCCCCTACTCGTAGGAGCTATTAGGCTGTAAGTCTATCTCCTCTAATGCAATATGAGTATGAGCCAAATCATCTCGAAGAAATTTCCTCAGCGAAGAGATATGAAACACGTCATGGACTCTATGCAAGTGCTCCGGTAATCCAAGTCTATACGCAACTGGACCAATCCTCTCGATGATGGGAAATGAACCTACATACCTAGGCGCTAACTTTCCCTTTTCCCCAAAGTGCATAACTCCCTTCATAGGAGACACCCGAAGTAATACCTGATCCCTAATGTTGAACTCTCAAAAATAACGTTTTGCATCCGCATAACTCTTATGCCGATCCTGAGCAACTCGAATATGGCTTCGTATCAACTTTATCTTTGTCGAAGTATCCTGAAATATCTCCGGGCCCAGTAACTTATTATCCCCCACCTCTAGCCAGCATGTTGGGGAGAGACAAGGTCTGCCGTATAGGGCTTCGAATGGAGCCATACCGATAGTAAGCTAGTAGGAGTTATTATAGGAAAACTCCACTAATGGAACGTACTTCTCCCAACCTCCGCCAAAATCAATGATGCACATCCGTAACATATCCTCCAATATTTGGTTCGGTCTTTCTGTCTGACCATCCGTCTGCGGGTGATAGGCTGTGCTCAGCCACAACTCCCTACTTAACGCCTCCTGAAAGCACTCCTAAAATCGAGAAACGAATACCTTGTCTCTATCAGACACGATATTGAGAGGCACTCCATGGAGTCCAAATATCTCTGTTATGAATAACTGGGCGTACTGTCCCGTAGTGTAGTCTGTCTTGGTTGGCAGAAAGTGGGCTACCTTAGTCAACCGATCCACTATCACCCATATCGAATCGTGACCCTTCTGCGATGTAGGTAATCCCGTGATGAAATCCATGGAAATGCTCTCCCATTTCCACATAGGAACCTTTAATGGTTGTAGAAGTCCCGTCGATCTCTGATGGTCCACCATTACTAGCTGAAAAGTGGCACATTTTGAGACGAACTCGATAATATCCTTCTTCATTCCGCTCCACCATTACTATCTACACATCTTGGTACATCTTATCCCCGCCGGGATGCACGGAAAATCAAGAATCGTGCAACTCTGTCATCATTTTTTGTCACAGATCTTCACCCTCGGGGAAGACCAATCTTCCATTGAAACATAGTCCCCCGTTTGAACCCACGGTGTAAGACTCAGCCCCCTCGGCTAAAATCTTTACTATTTGACTTTGGCATAACAGATCATCTTCCTGAGCCTGAACTACTCCCGTAATAATCTGAGGCGTAATCGTCATTAGAAACATAAACGATCTAGCCACTGCATCCTAGTTCCCTAACTCCTTCCATTTCGCTTTCCACACCTCGGCCACCTCACCAGCTGGACTACTACTCAATGCGTCTGCTACCACGTTAGCCTTCCCCGGGTGGAATTGGATATCAAATTGATAATCCTTCATGAACTCAAGCCACCGATGTTGACGCATATTTAATTACTTTTGTGTGACGAGGTACTGTAGTGACTTATGGTCCGTGAATAAGCGAAATTTCTCTCCTAGGAGGTAGTGTCTCCAAATACGAAGTGCGAACACGACCGCTGCTAACTCCAAGTCGTGGGTGGGGTAATTCCTCTCGTGAGTCTTAAGCTTATGGGAGGCATAAGCTATAGCCTGATCTTCCTGTTGAAGTATACCTCCAAGTCCTAATAAGGACGCATCAATGTAGACTAGATACTCCACTCCTGGCCTGGGTAATGCTAACACTGGTGCTGAGGTTAACTTATCTTTCAACTCAGTGAAGGCTAACTGACAGGCATCACTCCAGATAAATGGCACCCCTTTGTGAGTTTAGTGCGTCAACGGACCCGCTATCTTTGAAAAGGATCGAATGAACCTCCTGTAGTATCCGGCTAAACCTAAGAAACTGCATATCTCAGTCGGTGTCGTGGGCTGCCCCCACTCCTTCACCGCTGAAACCTTCCTCGGATCCATGGATATCCCTCTATCGGAGATGATATGCCCCCAAAAATGTACCTCCTTTAGCCAAAACCCACATTTCTCGTATTTTGCGTACAACTGATGCTGGCGTAGTGTATGCAAAACTTGCCTCAAGTGTTCGGCATGGTCCTCCTTGGTCTGTGAGTAAACCAGAATGTCATCTATGAATACGATGACAAACTGGTCCAAGAACTCTCTGAACACCCTGTTCATCAAGTCCATGAACACGTCTGGGGTGTTGGTTAGCCCGAAGGGCATAACCCTGAATTCATGGGAACCATATCCCGTTAGGAAAGCAGTCTTTGATACGTCCTACTCCCTGATACATAGCTGATGGTACCCCGATCTCAAATCAATCTTTGAGAAGAAAGCCGATCCTCTCAACTGGTCGAATAAGTCATCGATTCGAGGCAACGAATATTTGTTCCGTATCGTGACTTTGTTCAATTACCAGTAATCAACACATAATCTCAACGATCCATCCCTCTTCTTAACTAACAATACGGGAGCACCCCACGATGAAGTACTTCGATGGATAAACCCCTGCCCCAACAACTGCTCAATCTGGTCACGCAACTCCCTCATTTCAGCTGGAGCCATGGGATAAGGTGCGCATGCTATCGGTCGAGTATCTGGTGCTAAATTAATGACAAAGTCTATCTCTCTACTCGGTGGTAACCTCAAAATATCCTGAAATACATCGGTAAACTCTTGAACTACAGGAATCGAATTAAGCGGTACCACAACCTCCTTAGAGGTCTCCTCCTCTATATAGTATAAATGCATGGACGATCCTCCCTCAGAATGAGGCATTGCCACCAGAAAAACATCACCTGCCCGGGTATGGGAAAAAACTATACTGTTACTATAACAGTCAATCATGGCCCTATACCTGACAAGCCAATCCATACCCATAATCGCGTCGTACTTGGACATGTCTAATACGAGCATGTCAACGGGTAAGATAAACCTCCTAATCTCTATACCTACTCCCCGATAAATAAAAGAGATAATGGAGCCCCTACTCAACGAAGAATCCACACAAGTGGCCGTACCCTCTGCTGTATCAAATAACCCCGTCATACGTGCAAACTTCGTGGCAATGAAACAGTGTGTGGCTCTCGTGTCAAATAAAATGCGCCCTAAAGTCCCCTGGATAGAAAACATACCCTCAATCGCTGGTGGGTCCTGCGGGACTGTGGCCTGGTGTAGATTATAAACTCGTCCATACTGAAGCTGCCCTTACTAAACTGGGGCGGCTAGAATGGGTGGTAATGCTGCCATCTGTGGAGTTGCTGGGAGGGCTACGGGAAATAATAGTCTTTGGGGTTCTTGACGAACACCCTACTGCTAGCCCCTACCCTTATGAGGGTAGTCCTGGAATTTGTGGCCAGTGTTGCCACATGCGAAACATCTCCCTGGGAAAGGTCCTCCCTTCTTTCCCTGCTGCTGTCCCCGACCCTGATGGCCGTTACCACCCCTCCCTTGGTCGTTCTGGCCCTGCTGAAACTGCTGATGGCCCTGCTGGCCCTAATGGCCATGTCAAAAGCCTCCCTTCCCATGCCTAAAACCTCCTGACCTGAACCTCGTAGGATCCCCTTGTTGGGAACCCTGATCAGTGTGCCTATAGTGGCCCTGAACTGTTTGTGCCCCACCGGCACCATTTCCTCCTACCGTGCCCTGCTGGCTGGTATCTCCCACCTTCTTAACCTCGAATAAGTGGAAGTGGTGGTCCTGGAAGTGGAGTAGTGCTGCGTTAACCACATCCGAATAGGTGGCCATGGAGAGATTACCTATTAAATATTAGCGGATCCTCCATGTCAACCCATCCATGAAGCGCTGTATCTTTTTCTCTTCGGTTGGAATCTCACTCGGCACAATGTTAAGAAGATTAGTAAACTCTGCCTCGTATTCTGCCAAGGTCCTTCCCTCCTGCTTCAGATTTGCTAACTTTTACCTTATTTCTGTCTGGACATCTGAAGGAAAATACTTACGGTCGAACTGCACCCAAAAGTCTCGAATACTGAGTGTGTCTCTCTCCTTAGTGATGGTGATGGACTCCCACCACTGCAGTGCTGCCCCCACTAGTTTGAACGTGGCTAAAATCTGACTCTGTACTTCTGTGCACTCGTGCATCTTCAAATGCCTTTGGATGTCCTTTTTCCATTGGCTCGCCATAACTACATCAGAGCTCCCTGAAAACTCCGGAGGATGCGCCTTATGGAAAGCATCACTAACACGTTCCCAAGCAGACGGGAAAACCTGGGCCTGAACTGGAACCACCACCGGTGCCTGTTGCACTATGGCCAAAGTAGCGTTGATTGCCTGAGCTAAAATGGCTGCTAGTTCAGCGGCATTCATCACTCCCTGAGCAGGTGCAGGCTGAGCCTCTGGCTGGGCTTCCCTGGGAACCCTTTGTGCACATTTTGGAGGCATCTGAAAAGAGAGAAGAGTTTCATAAGTCTACAATTATATTCTCAAATTAGCAGAAGAACGTAAAACATATAAAGAGTACAACAATCCTAAAATATAGGGCTCTATATCAAAGGATGCTACGCGGAAACATAATAAGTCGTACAGATCCTAAGGACACTAGAACCTGATTCTCTGATACCACCTGTGACACCCCGCCTAATTAATTACCGGGTGATAAGTCCTTAATTAATTAATTTCAGAATATCAAGTTGGTTCAGATAATGCATCACTGTCAAAATCTTAAAGTTTAATTTAATAAAGCTAACCACCTAGTATTTAAAAAGGGTGATGTTAAAATTTTATCTTGTTGTTAACCAATCAAAAGAATACTAACGATTGCCATGCATCACTGTAAGATAAGCAAAGTCTGCCTGAAGTAAAATAAATGTTTGGAGTAAACATCTCCAGATACAATCACATACAATAAACCAAGTGAATTAAATCAAATCTAAAAGAGAAATTAAAACGACTAAATATATGAAAGTAAGCATGAGTAAGGACGACATGTCCAACATAATGGAGATCTAAAAAGGAAAGAATGAGCTGAGTCATCAACTAGCAATAATCTCGTATCTTCCACATCAGATACGGCACGACGGCTGAATAGAGTCTCCTAAGGCTGGGCACCTAAAATAATGGAGCAATAGGACAATATACAGAAAAACGGGTCAGAGACCGAGTTGAAAACAGTTTAAAATAACAAGTGATTAAATTGATTCAATCAGCATAATTATTAATCAAGTTAGCACAGCGTACTCACTTGAGATACTCACCCCTCAGTCTAGTGTGCACGTCTAACGAGCCTAACTACCCGAACTAGTCATGATACCATGACTGACTACTAAGCGTATAGTATGAAGTTTGAAAGTCTCTCTAAATAACGTAAAAACCGACGTACTTATAATTTCAATATAGAATTAGGATTTCTTTAGGTTACTCAAGTAGTCTAAATCCCCAACTGATAATACCATAAGTGTACAAATAAAAATATTGACAATAGTAAAAGGCAACAAACATGATTTCCGGTATACACAACTTATTCACTTTATGTATACTTATTAAATTATATAAGTATAGCAATATTACACGCTTGGTTAAGAACCCATTAGTACTATGCATACTCGGCTATCTAGGCCATTTACAAAGCTCACGTATAGAGGACAACATGTTCAATCTCTTGAGAACCAATAGAAACATAAACACATATTGGACGTGAACATAGTCCCAAGACGATGGGCTACGCACATACCTACACACCCATACGACCGTCATCACTATCATTCTCACGGATAGTCTGTACCTAGGTTCCATGCTCTAGTGGTACAACTCTAAATTCCCCAAAGGCACATAAGATTCGGTCGTCCAAAAAACGTTAACCTCCGTTCAATAGCCAGTAGCTAGGTATGTTATACGCATATTATTTTGAAAAATAAGCATGCACAACACTTATATGAATTCATTAGCTTTACCACAGTCTAGTGTTTGCAGTACGTATTTTAACTCTTACTATAACCCGTACTTTATTCGTGTATACCCTACCTTGTATTTTCACACATCCTCAATTTTATGAATTTTATACTTTTCGAGGGTCGACATATTTTCCTCTCACTATTAAATATCAATATAAGTTACTCGACGATCATTCTAGTTTATCACTCATTAAAAGAAGCCTACGGGAAAGTTCGAAACAAAATCGGCTTAAAAAGGACCGTTGTGGAATCTTGTTAAAAGGACCAAAAATGTCATTCGAACTAGGGTTGTTCGAACGAAGGGCTTCGAACGAACCACCTATCTCGTTAGAAGGGCTACTGGAATCTCGTTAGAAGTCTCATTCGAACGAGGTCGTTCGAACGACCTGGGCTGGACTTCTAACGAAATTTCCGAAGTTGCCCAGTTCATCTCTCATCTTCGTTTTTCCCAATTTTTACCCCTCAAAACTCAACCTAAATTCAATCCTACCCAAATACAATGTTTCCCATTCTCACAAGTCATCTTATAACATATAATAACATAATTTTGGAGGTCGAATCCTTTTAATCATCATGTAATCTCTATAAATTTCCAACTTTTACCAGAAACCCCATTAACATGAACCTAGAATTTATTTGTTCATAAAGACTCCATTTTAATTCGTGATTTACATCTAGTTAATCAACTTTCACAATTATTCTAAGGGAAGAATCCTTTACATGCAAACCCCCGTCAGATTTTCTAAATATTCTACACGATTTCATCATAGGAAAACCCAAATTGGTATTCGTTGTTCTAAAACCTCAATATATATTAACAAGAGTAATAATTGCTAGGAGAAGAGAAAGATAATCACTTGCCTTAAAATGAACTTTTGATTTGCGGGTTGAAATTGGTATAGGAACGATCCTCCTGGCACGATCTACGTATTGGTGCACTCTTTACTGTGAATGGTTGAATTCTTGGCTAAGGCTCTAATGGAGTCTCCTTCTTCTTCCTTGGTTCTCTCTCTCTCTCTCTTTCCCTCTCTTCTCACGTAGGTTGAAACTGACAACCACTAACCCTTAATGCCTTTTTAATTAACCCAATTTTCGTCCATTTAGTTACCTTAGAATTTCTAAAGACCAAAATACCCCTCCGGGGTGCCGTTTTGGGTTAAAAAGTCCCGGACTCCAAATAACATACTTGAATAGTGTTTTTTTGACTATTTCGACCCTTCCGGACACTCTGTCGCACTCAAATTAGTCGTCCGAGTTATACAAAAATAAATTATCTTTTAACCCCCCAAATATATGCACTTAACGTGACTCATACGCGTCCCCAATATTTATAACATAAGTGTCGTGTATCTCATTCCCGGCCATACAATTATTTCTATAATTACGAACTCTCATCCCATTAGTGATTATTATCATAAAATCAGATTAATTTCAATTAAATTTATTTTTTACCCCTTTAATTTAATTAATCCCCATTTTCCATAAAAATAATTATGCGTAAAAATACGGGGTATTACAAAATGGAGCTCATTATAAGTCGGAGTTCGCTTTTTATTAAGCTCGCACATCTGAAGAGGTTGAGGAAGAGGAATACTAGTGATTTATCAGAGGCAAACACATATTATGTTATGATGATAGATTATATTCTTTCTTATCGCCCTATAATCGTTATTGTTACCCGCCCGGTGCAATGAAATACTTGCTAAGATGTTTGCGGTCAATGCTAGGGGTGAAGTACTTCTTTTTCTTCCGACCTGGATATCACTCTTTTGATGCTCTGATAGTTCAAAAGGATTTTAAAACAAACCCTGATAGGGTGATTTTAGTCGGTAACCATTAGCGTCCGATCTCTCACTTGAAGAAAGAGAACCACTTCTTATTTTGATTCCTTTTTGCTTGCTTTTATGAGCATACTATTTAAGAACCACTTGTTTCTTTCTTGAATCCCGGACTACTATCAACTAGCCTTCTTGCTTACCGGCTACCTTTCTAATAATGATTACAAAAAATAAAAAATAAGAAATAATCACTCTCTTGCTGGTGTAATAGGGCTTTCTTTCTTATACAGAATACAGGAGAATCAGTACTATAATTCAGTTATAGGTTGCTTTGTGCTTGCTTAGGGCAGTGTTTATAATGTTGATTACTTTATAAAGACTACTTGAATTAAATAGCTTGCCTTGCTTGCTCGCTCCCTCGATTGCTTCTTGCTTTCAGTGCATGCTTTATTACCTAACTAACTACTATAATGAAAGAAGGATAAGTTATAGCTTTCCTTATTTATTGCCTACCGGAGAAGAACAACTAGCCTTGCTTAGAGCTTGAAGTTATAGCTGATTAAAGAGCTTCCAGTGCTTCGCTTAAAGTGCTTATTTCTTCCTTTCTTCCCTATCGGAGTACTTACAACTCGCATTTAGTCTTAACAACTTGCATTCTTAACTCCCTTTATCATAACCACTCTGGTATTGATTGATTACCCAAATTTCACTCTAAGGACTCCCTTATTTTAGCTGGATTTGGCTTGATGGCCTTATTTTAAGTGCTCAATGAAGAAGATTAATGAAGTATTTATGAACTATTGATCGACCTAAGCCCAGATTCTAGTATTCTCCACAGAATGAGAAAGAGAACCAATCGAATCAAAGCACTCTTTATGTATGGCATAGTAAGGTTTACATCATCTGACTCCAGGCTAGAAAATGCCTATTTGGCACATTCCCTATACACTGCTTTTTCGTACCTCTTTATGCTGACTAAAAGGAGAAATATTGGTGTGATCTTAACATAGTTATGCTTCCACCAGTCTGGTACAGGAAGAGGTTATGTTTTTTGATGGGAGCGAGACTCGACGTGTTGACCATTAACCCGTCGATCTCGATGTACTTGACCCCTATCTATAGTAAGGGGCCTCGCTGGCTCTGTTTCTTGTTATCCTGTTGCCTATGGATAGTTGCATAGTTTTGGTTTTCTTTATTTGTAATTGAATGACTGATTGGTATTCCATAGCGATGAAGCTCCCTTGGCCGTCCTTCTGGTGAAGCAGTTAAAACCTGAGTCAACTCCTAATGTTCCACTAACCGAGCACTCTAATAGGTAGACCGCTAAATCTATAGTGTAAGGAGGGATGATGTTACAGCTTCTTTCCATGGATTAAACAACTCTTCTTTCTTGCTGATTGGATATTGGAAGCCTTGATTGATGATCTTATCCTCACACGTTGGTTAAGCCTCACTATCTCTCTCCTCTCCTTTCAGTCGAGTACTACCAAATCTTGTTAGCTGCAGCTTCATACCTTACTTTAGCTCTAGCTTCCTCACTTCACTCGATTCCACCAGTATCTTTTTTCAGATCCTTCGAGTGCAAAGCTAGTAGTAGAGATTGTGTTTCCATATGCGGATTTAGATTCACCCCATACACTACCTCGATCAGAATTAATTCCAACGAAGCTATAGTCTGTTGTAAGGTTCGTAGCCTCTATAGCGAGCACCTGGTCTAGTGGCATACCTTAAAGGTACATATACTACTCCAGATGCCAGTGAAATCGTCGATCAACCAGTGAAGGTAATATAAGCATAGGCAATAACATCCGAGCAAAGAAAGTCCTAGAAATCAACACGGTATGAATTTGTCTCCTTCAATATAGGCTGTCCTGTCTCGTTAGGTCCCAATAATCCAGAGGATACAAGCTTCTTAAGGCCGAGTCGAAAAGCTTTATTTGTAGAGTCTCTGTCAGTTCAGGTCTTGAATCATTTGGCAAAATTTGTGAGGGAGAAAGACTATAGGGCTAAGAGGAGCTTGGCATATATGATTAGTTTGATAGGAAGATTGGGCCCGCCCCATCTCCTACTGCATTCCCATTCCGAATTCTAGAGTTGGATTTACCATTCCCTTTTTCTTCATCGAAGATCACCCTTTTTTAGTTGTGCCTTTTACAAGTTCTTACCCTGCCTCCTCGAAATAGACATGAAGGGTTATAGGTTACTTGTTGGAGATTTTTTCACCCGATGAAGCAGAGAGACGAAGCAGGGAAGGACAGGCTTTGTGAAGGAGTGTGCTAGCACCAACTAACTAGGCTATTTTTAATTATCCACTGAAGGTCTTATGTATGCCATGGTGTGTACACGATCGAATATTACACATGCCGTTGGTGTTGTTAGCAGGTTTCTTTCTAATCTGGGCAAAGAACATTGGGAAGATGTGAAATGGATCTTCAGTGAGGGGTACTTAAAAGATGTGCTTGAGGGCGAATTTACCAGTGTTATAGGGGCTCAGACATGGCGGGGGATTTAGATCAGAGGAAGTTTACTTCCGGATACTTGTTCACTTTAGCTGGGGGAGCAGTCTCATTGCAGTCAAAGCTCCAAAAGTGTGTAGCTTTGTCTACTAGGACCAAGCAAAAGGAATGCAATCGGAGAAGGAATAATTAGTGTACGTGTAGGAGATGGAATAATCGGAGGTTTCGGTGTAGGTGAGCTCTTAATGTATTACTCTTCCAGATCCGTCACTTCCTCCTCTAGTGCTATTCATTTTTTTCTAAAAGATTCATAGAGTCAGAATTGGAAGCACTACCGCCAACTAGAATACAAGGCAGAAGGAAAAGTAGGCTACTGGCACCGGAACAAAAATCTAATTATTATAAATCGTAAGCCTCTTTTCATCAAGAATAGGAAAGTCCTTTGGCTTCTGTGGCGAACACTCTCTCTTCGAATGCTATTTGGTTGACCATTAGAAGGGCATTCCCCCCCCAAAGAATCCACGCCCCATTCTATTTGCCTAAATGAGTCCCTCGGAGTGTGCTATGCCACTATTTGCTTGGGGTTGGTTTGGCCTCTCAAGCCTGACCTTCTTTTCGAAATGGTAAAGCAAGGGCAGGCTGGCCCGGAACCCGACACACGAAAGCAAGAAAGAGAGACAAGACCCATTAATCTTTTTTCCTGTCTTCTTTTATCCCCTTTAATTAAGTAGGAACCACCTTTGATGATCCCTAGACTGGTAAGTCTCTGGAATGAGTAATAGTAGATAAAGCCAACCTCGGTCTTATGTCTGTGTATACATAATATAGATCATTATCATCAGTCAGAGAATTATGATTGGAGTCCGAATGAGTGGGCTAGTAAGCATACTGGGAATGGCCATCCCTATCTGAGTGCGTGTCAAGTCAACATACTGGGAAGGACACTGTAGAATCATTAAAATCTTCATAATAAGAATCAGAAGCAGAAGAGGATAAATAGACGAAGAGCGGTAGTAACTGGTTTCGACTGTAGTGGCTCCACGTGACTGGGATTTACCAGCGGTTGTTCATGGGAAGGGGTTAGAAACCCCATTCAGAACCGTGCACGTTCATGGAGAATGGATTGTCTCCATTTGGATATGGATGAGTGGAAAGACCCACCGCATGACTGACTGATGTGACTAAGCAAACAAAAATCAGATAAATAATTTTGTACTATAGTTGGAGACAACTTTTGTATGAGGAAAGATGAGTGCCAAAGCAAGGGAAAGAGTGACATGACAAGACTCCTATTCCCTAACGAGTGTAGCTCTTAGAAGTCAAAGTCCTAGCAGTCATGTTCTCCTAGAAGTCAACAGTCAAGAATTCTCTCTAAAACGTTTGAACTAGCCCTAACCATTGAAATATTGAACTTACTTACGCAACAGAACGAGATAAAGACTTAAAAGTCCACCTTCGCTTACCTAAAAGAGAAACTGTTGCCTCCTTCCACTCGAAACAAGATTTTCTTCCCTAAGTATCTAACCCGAATAAGAAGACTTTTTCTACGCCTATTACGTAAGGTCCATCCACCCGAGCTTAGAGGAATGAACTCTCTGATCAACGTTTGACTGGTAATGTGTCTTCTGGTTTCGGTGAGGAGTGAGGCGGCTCCTATTATGCCTAGAGAAAGTAAGTCAGGCAGGATCTGAAAGAATTCAATACCTAAAAAGCCAAGGTAATGTCTTTATAAGGTTCCATTCGACATCAGTTCCTTTTAGAAAAACTCATTTCGTAACCTTCGCTCCCTTCGCACTCATTTACCGGTTTCTCTTCTTATTCATGATTATACCGTTCGCAGGCATTCCTGGTCAAGCTGACTATCTTGGGATCCTTTCCCTTGTCTTCTTTAACATCATCCTCGCCTTCCTTGCCAGTGCGATTGGAGAAGAAGGAAGTAGCCTTAAATGTCTTCCATATGATCAGCTTTAGATGATAAATCGAAGTCAACTTCAACTACTGGCTTTCCTCGCTCGATCTCAGTAATTGTAAAATGAAGAAGTGGAAGTACCCTCCAAGCAGCTCTTATTGTTGATATTCTACGGCTAGGTTCCTTTAACCACATCCTTTATTTCCCACCTCTTCCATTCAATTTGGTCTCAAGAAGACTCATATGCCTGAAAAAGTAATCCCTTAAGCGAGCAAATCAGTAACATCTCAAAACGGAGCATCATTTAAGCCCGATAGCATCCTTATCCTTGACATGTGGATTAGCCGAGCTGAGGAACCCAACATTGCATTAAACTAAATTGAGTCATGACCCCATGTCACTTAAATTGATCTTCTCTGCCCTTGCTGATGATCTTTACCATAAACAGCTTATATAGATTTCTTATTAGAGAACTTGGCCTTAAAATAGAAAATGAAGTTAACGAATGATCAAGGGCTTTCTTTTTCAGGCAAGCCCTTGATAAATATGGTCCATTCGTTTCGTTTAGTATAGCACTAGTTCATATAGATCATTACGTCCTAACCCCAAATCCATGATTCCTATTCCTTCTTCTTCCCCTTCCAGACCTAGGTTCACAAATGCTTACTAAGCAGATCTCGACCCTGGTCTTATCTCCGGCTCCCCATCTGCTGCATTTGTGCCGGGAATAAGCTCCGGTCAATCACCTGAGAGGGAAGGAATGGGAGCAGAGGGTAAGTAATCACCATCCTCAATCGAACCTAGGGCATCAATCGTGAGTGACCCAACTCTTATTCAAAGCCCATCTTCCGCATTTATAGGTGGTGTTAAGGGAAAGGGCGAACAAGTGAGATCTGAAGTAATAGAAGGGTAAATAAACCTTACTAATAAAGGGGACCTTGAAACAGAAGGAATGCAGACGACCCTGGAAGCGATCATCCAACCTAAGGTGCCAGCCAGGTCCGGGGTCAAAACACCCATCCGCATCTTCCTTCTGTTCATCTCCTTGCCAGGTCCGAATCTCTATCATTTGTATCCCCATCAGCCAGTGAGAGATCTACAACCAATACTGGGCTAAGAAGGAAGGGATATCCTCCCTCTGCCCATTCATCTCTATCTATGGATTCACTAGGCATTTATTTACCCCCGTTCCCTTTGTTCCATTCCCCCGAACCCAGAAGGGGAATACTAACCAGGATTTCTACCAATTGATTCTCTAATAATGGCGCGGCGGGATAAGCGTATAGAAAGCATTCAATGGTCAATCAACTAATCTCTTCCCAGGTCTTATCAATCAATTGATTGATATCGATCCAAATCAGCAACGACAAACAGGCATCCATATTCTGTATATCGAACTTCGATGGATTAATTTATTGGTGCTGCCTCAGCATGGGAACAAGGAAAAGGATTGGTTGTTCAAGCTACAAAGTTTGATGAATCACGAGAGGAGATGCTTCTTCAATGTTGGTGAGGGAAAGCCATTTAAATTAGATCAGTCGACCCACTTGCCAAAACAGGGAGATTTGGCCGCCGAGTCCAGATACAGGTGTTTCGGTCACAAGGGCTTCACATTGAATGGGGACGGGACAGATAGAGGCAAAGGTGGCTGGCCGAGATTTAGATGCATAAATAGAAGGGAAGCAGTGGCCAGAGAAATATAAGAATTTAGAGAGCCAGGAGGGGGTGCAGAAGAAGCAGTTGAATACCGGTACTTGCAATCATGCTTAGGGGCGGTCAGGGAAAGCAATTGAGCAGATACCAACCGCTTCTGAGCTCACCCAGCTGGTTTGCCTTTGGTTCTGCGGTTCGTTGATCCAGAGGTTTGCATGTACACCAGCAACTGAACGCGGTTGATTGGGCAATCGATCCAATCCATCGAAAGTAAGGGCATGACCATTACGAGTCAGTCGCCCCTCTAAGGGATTCCTTCCTGTTTCAGCTACTACAGTCGCATATCTCGATGAGTCCGATCGGGGTTGGGTGGGAATAAAAAGGTGAACCAATTCTGGCATAGTTTCTATAGATTCAATGCCCTTTACAGTATATCGGAGGGAGAGCCACCATCAAGTTATGGATTGAGTCGGCTAATAATTGGAGGGAGCAGGGGCATGGACTACATGGGCATCACCCACCCCTATACTGTAAATGGCAAAGGCAATGGTTTCATCCGTTGACCCATAATCAATTGAGTCGGAGTCAGAGGTAGTCCCGATCGTGGTTGTCCAGAGGCCTCGAATCTTCGAACGAGAAGAGATGCTATCCCTCTTTCAATGCCCAGTTTACTGATTGAACGAGGAATGGCCCAGCTTGTCGATCGCCCTTTCCTTTTTTATACACAGAATCAACACCGAGTCTTTCTTGTAGTTGGATCCATCGTTCCTCTCCTCAACACCCGCCTTTTCTCCTATGCTTCCAAGAGTTCCTATCTCAATGACGCCTTCAGTGCATTTAAGATTACAGTTCCCTTACTATATAAGGGGGAGTCTCTTTCTTTAGTTGCTTCTAAAGCAGGCAGCATAGGAAATAAAGGAAGCATCCAGAGAAGTTGATAAGGTGCATCTCACTCCTTCGATTCCTCCATTTCCCTTTACCGTATAGGCTAAAGCAACTGCAATGCATTCTCGGTAGGTGCTCACCCCAAGCATGTTATCTAATCAAAAGCGAGCGGAACGAAGATAAGTTCTCCCCTTACTAATAAAGAGAGTCCAAATGTCTCTTTTTGGTTGGTAACCGCCTGCGTGGCCTGCAATGATAGATCCAGAGTGGATAGTGATGATAGCAGTTTGAGGTACAGGTTTCGCTTAGAGGGAATGGAATTAATGGAGGCACCTTCCAGCAACCCCCCGCTATTTCTCTATCTCGAGTCTCAGTCCTTCCCATAGAATCTCCAACATGGAAGGAAGGAAGCCTACCTAGCTCTCCCGATCCCTCCACTCTCTGGCAACCAACTCCACTCCCCAGCTGTTGATTCCTCTGTACCAGAACTGACCATGCATTCATAATGATGTAAATAAGCATTCACGTGCCTTAACCTAACCCCCCTGAGTTTTCCCTACCCCCAATGGGGTCAGGAATTTAAACATTTAGTGGACGGTTGAGGGCACGACCTCAAATTCCTTGAGGGATACCCTTCTAAGAATGATATTATAAGACGAATAGACATTTTCATCCATTACGAAGAAACTAATTTTCTTCGTGAGTCATTTTAGCCAAGTTTTTCCCATTCTCACCTTCATATCATATACTCCCAACGACTGTACTTTCTCTCCACTGAAGCCGATGAGTGGTTGGTGGTATCGGATAAACCCCTTCTTACTCAGATCCAAACCTTTGTAGCAATCCTAGAATATGACATTAAGTGAGCTGCCTCCGTCGATAAGGATCCTTGGATCCTCATAACCATGAAAAAGAGGGGTGATGACCATAGGGTCATCATATAGAGCTAGAGTTACCTTGAAGTCTAATGTCAAGAAGCCAACTATTAATGTATCCATATCAACTTTGGTTCTCTTTCCTTTGATAGGCTGAACTTCAGTCGAATTAATGGTATTTGGTTTTGATGGGAGAGATTTTGCCTCGGCCACATATGCCTTCCTATCTGCGATATCTTTTCCTCCTCCAATATGTCCTCCATATATCATCTTAACTTCATGAGAGATCGTATGAAGCCTACACTTAGGATTAACAAACTTGGGAGGGAGGTCAGGGTCCTCTTCATTATAGTCGTCTGACTCATCGTCATGTCGTCCAACTTGAGCATCGGGCTTACACTTATCACCTCTCTTCTTTGTTTGGGGTATTGCATCTCAGCCACCCCTCTAGCCACTGTTGTCTACATACTTCCTTAGTTTCCCAACCTTTAACATCTTTTCTATTTCATCTTTCAAAGTGAAGCATTTGTCGGTCAGGTGCCCATGGTCTTGGTGGAACTCACACCATAAATTTTTATTCCTCTTATGAGGAAGAGCTTTCAATTTTTTGGGCCACCTTAGGGACCTATCATTCTTGATCTTGTTCAAGATATGCTCGTAGCTGACTTTGAGGGGAGTGTAGTTGGCAACCTTATCGTCTGCTGGTCTCTTATTTCCATCTTTTTTTTGGAACTTTCCCCCACTACCTGTCCCTTTATCATCATCATACTTAGCTGCCATAGCTTCTTCAACGTTCATGACCTTGTCAGCCATCGCCAATAGCTTGGCCATTGACTTAGGCTATCCTCAGCAAGCTTCCATAGGAATTTTCCTTTCTATAGAGGTCCTATCAGTGCTATCATCACAATACTTTCTTCATAATCCTCGACTTTTAACTTTTCTTTGTCAAACCTCATAATGTATTCCCTGACGTTCTCACTCGTCCCCTGCTTAACGTACAATATGTTAGTAGTCTTCTTCTAGGGTCTTACCCCAAAACAAAATTTATGTATGAACCTTTGTGCATATTGCTTGAAGTTTTCAATGAAGTTATTAAGGAGTGAAATGAACCATACATAGGCAAATCGAGTCAACGTGCCTGAAAGGCACGACATCTCATCTCATCTGAGACTGAGTAAATGTCTATGGACGACTGGTACATTTCTATGTGGTGAACGGGATTGGTACTCCCATCATACTTAGGAGTAACCACTGGTGGTTTTAACTTTGCAGGGTTTGAAAAATTGACAATATTAGCCACGAATGGAGAACCTTCAGAATATCCCCTCTATAAGGGGTCTCGGCTCTTGATAATATCTCTAATTTTATCCTCCAACCTCTAGATCGAGTCATTCCAGGGATTCTCGGCCGCGGCCACAACGTCGGCCTGGATGATGTTATCCCCAACCACCTCAATGGGTCAGATAGAAGGATCCCTTTCCACTAACCTGTGCCGGCTGTTCATTTCCTTTTGGCCCTTGTATCGACCACATAGAGGCCATCAGTCTGCCCCTTCTCTTTTGAAGTTGACAATACTTCTTGATCTAGATAACCTATCTTATCACTAATTGGGCCAAGCCTTTCAAAGGCTGACCCTCTACTTAGTCGATCAAAGGTTGAGCCCCCTGATTACCTTCTATTATGCCCTCGGCTCGCCTGAATGAGGTATATAGTGTTACTTCATACTTCATATGGCTCCCAACAGTCAGCCTGAGCGTCTTCAACCTCATAGTTATCATACCGGCCCTCTGGGAAGGGCTAGCCTTGCCTCCCCAAGCGTAAGAGCCTATGGTCAGCAACTTCTCTCCACCGATAAAGAGGGGGTAACTCCTTGCGCAACACCTGGGGTGGTCCCCTGGCATCTGGATGCCTCTCTCGGGGCTTCTGGAGTAATCATATCCGGTACAACTCCAACGGGTCTTGCGAATAAATTTTGGCTGAAGGCAACTAGATGCTCCTGCATCGCCCATTGATTGGACACCAATGACTTTAACGCCATCGCCACCTCCGCCATTTCTAACTGAGGAGGCACGTGACTAGATCTAGGACGGTCAACTGGTGGTGGAAATTTTGATGCCATGTTTCGTACCTGATCGATGGGATGTAAACTGAAGAGTAAAAACTTAGAATCTCAACAAGAGATCTTTCAATGGTGAAATAGATCCATAAGAGAGGAGGGTTGGTTCACCACCAAAGACTCCAGTGAGTATAATCTAGAGAAGGGAAGAGATAATAATTTTTGTTCCCACAGATGATGCCAGTTTGATGGTACCAAAAATCGAATCATCAGGTCACAATGATAATGAACTCAAATAGGTATTATAATGGCAAAAAGCAAGCAGTATATCAGTAAGAGAGAGAATTAAGATGAGGCAAAGAGGGATTGGACACCAGAATTAATTGGTTCGGCCAAAATATGGCCTACGTCCGCTGTGTAGTGTGTGTAACCCACTAAAACAAGGCTCTAATGGCCTGAATATACAAACACTCAAGCTATCTCTCTCTTGTAGTGAATTTGATAGAGTTTTTATAGGGTTACTATTCTGTGTCCCCTTTACAAGAGGTTGAAGATAAGTATTTATAGTGCTTAGGGGGTGTAGTGCAACCCCTAAGCACGTAGTAGGCGTGTAATGAAGAAGGCCTCCAATAGAGTGGTCATAGTCCATATCACATTTAACTAATGATGATGCAATATCCCCTCGCATGAGGGGATAATCTAATTGTAACAGAATTGAGCAAGTGGGGCATGTCACCTTGAGACCTTTTGCTACTCATACAGATAGTGTGTCTGCAGGGCTCTTGGCTTGGACGAGTACGAGGTTGACGACATAATGCTTGACTTTTTGTAGGAAACTGTCAAGTGTGGTCTCGATTGAGTAATCCATGCTGAGGTAAATCGAATAAGTTACGTCCCGTTGTCGGCTATAAGAGAGGACAAGGGATACTCTTACTGAGGGACTGTTACCTTGAGGTCTCAGCCTATTTCATGGCCGAGGTTGCCTACCAGATGAGGCCGACCTTGATGATCAAGTTTTCATTAAAATGACTTACCTGAATCCCCTGGAAAGCCCAACAACTTATGATAGGGTCCCTCGTCCTAAGACGAGGTCATACTTGGTCGTATCATGTATTATGACGGTTTTTTATAACAATCTAAATGCATATGTAGTAAGTATTATACATAGGATAGTTTTTTCCAAAAAATTTTAGAGGCGCGTAAATTGGCACCCTCCATTTGGAACGAATTTTTTTTTCTCCTGGCCTAGCCTCCCAAATTCCAAAATCGACATCAGCTACGCTCACACTTTTCACCCTAAAGCGAAACATTGTCATGACATAAAATTGCCTCCGATTCATGGTCTCTAATTTTGATCATCGTTATTGAAAAGTGCAAGGACCCCTAACTTTAATTATTCTTTTAAAATTAAATATAATTTCCTTTTAAGTGCGGAATAGGATTGCTCAATACAACACACACAAATGAAAATTTTCAATTTATTTTCAAATTAAAATTAAACTAAATACAAAGTGAATAAATTAAACAACAATAGAATTTTTCACTTAAACAAAATTAATTCACCCCAAGTCCTAGAAATTTGCCTAAAAATAATTAATTCAATTTTCGCAAATTAGGCCAAACCAAATTTTATCAAATTAATGTTAATGACTTGAATTAAATTAACATAAATTAAACTTAACCAAATAATTAAACATGCACCATTTTAATCAAGATTGCAAATTAAACCCAGTTTTATCTGCTTACCCTAAGCATGCGTTCGAGGTGATTTGCAAGATAAAATAAATTCACAATCCCACAACGCGCCGATGTACGAGGAAAACCCAAAACAGGAAAAACCTAGGACGGCCCTGGCCTAACAAATCACTCAGTACGAAATTAAAAATTATAAGACAGTAGACTTACACCAACAACTTGACTCCATCCAATCCTTGACGCTCCTTCTCGTAACCACCTCTACCTAGTAGATAACCATGGACTCCTCCAAAGCCTTGAACTCCTCGGATGGGACTCTTGGACACCGTCATCCTTACGCGAAGCTTTTCTTCGAGTGGGAACACAATAGTGTAAACCAAATGTCTTCTTATTTGTGGGATATATAAGTAAACCCAAACTTCTCCTTTTTATGGTAGAGATGAACCAATGGTGACAAATAACTCCAAGCAAATATTATATATACGAGGTACTTGGATAAACAAACTATGGGTGAAAACTCATGTGTTTGTTGAAAATATTTCTTTAAAATTCAACACATACAAACATGGAACTTTGGTTGGTGTATATTCTCTCAAATGTACTCTCAAGGAAGGTGCCAAAGTCTATGGAAAAGTCTGTCCCGAGTAAGTTTTAAACTGCCAAAAAGAAGTGGGACAAAAGAGTGGGAAAATGGGATCAAATTGCCAAAACTGTTCCCGCTCAGAAATCTCGTTCGAATGACATTTTGTTTGAATGACTCATCTAACGAAAAGTCCGTGTACAAAAGGGAAACTCGTTGGCAAAACTCGTTCGAACGAAATTCTCGTTCGAACGATATTCTGGTTTGAATGACAATTTCGAACGAAAAGTCAGAATGTTCATTTTTTTTTCGAATCAAGCCCAAAAACATTATTTTGAATAAAAATTACACCCATTAAAATTATTCCAAGTCCCTACAAAATATATATATATATATATATATATATATATATATATATATATATATATATATATATAACATCCATACCTTTTGGAGACTATGGAATCAATTGTCGTTGACGTAGAAACATGGCACTTTGATAATCTTTGCTTTTAAATACAGGCCGCTACGTCTTCAGCTGAAACTTAAAATGTCATAGGCTTGGAGGATAATCACTCAATACTATCCTATGACTCAAATGTTTTCGTTCGGAATTGAGCCAAAACTACAAAGGACTAAATTAGATATTTGTGTCCTTACAAATATCCCCCATTGGCTATTCTGGTACCAAAACGAAATAAAATCCTAATGGGCCGTCTAGCTGAAGTAGACTAAAAAACTTCCCACCCAAAAATAAAAAATACAAGCTTGACTCAAAACGCAAGGATGACTATCTTTGCTGATGAAAGATGCTGCTAGAATAATTCTTGCACACTTAAGGAAAACATTAAACGCATAGGATATATCAAAATATTAAATGCTATTAAAAAAATACTCCCCCTAAATTATTTCTCCCCTTTTATCAAATATGATCAACCTAAGAAGATATATATTAAATGATATTAAAAAAAATACTCCCCCTAAATTAATTCTCCCCTTTTATCAAGTACGATCAACCAAAGAAGATAGCACTCTCCTCCTAAGATAGATCTCCTAAACTAAGATACGTTTACAATAGAATTTGATACCACTCCCCCTATCATTGTCTCCTGTTTTGTTCAGGAATAAACAAAGGATAAAAGAACTAATAAATTACTCATTTCTCCCCCAATTTAACTAAGTACCATTTCTCCCCCTAAAAACTACATAAGGGATATATATGGGGAAACAAGTAAACCAGATGATGCATAAGGTGATAAGAACATGAAAGTATATGGGAAACAATAACATAACTAATCCATAAAAATATTAAAGGATACCAATTATGATGCGAAAAAATGATACCAATTTGACAAATAAGATACTAAGCATGTGATATCAAACAAAATACGCTACATAATAGATACCAATTATGAATAGAAGCATAGATGAACTAGCAAGCAAGGCAAATACTAAAAATAAACTAAAAAATACCCTATATATGTATACATAATTAATAATACTAACGCATACGCACATATACATAGGTATAAACACCACACATGACACAAAATACATTAAGCTTTTCACACTCGTATGGAAAAAATGTGTCCAAATTCATATGGGAAACGGAACTGTAGGAGTGTGAACTAGTAACATTTAAATTTCGACCCAATCACTTAAAACATGTTCACGGAGTTCTCATTTGATTGCAAAACTTTATCACATTTAGATATAGCCTCATGTGACAATATAGATTGAACTCAATGAACAAACATACACAATGCACATAAGCCAAGAATTTTGATGATTCTACAAACCAATAGAGTCATGACAATAAAAGCCTAACTAGGATTCAAAGTCATTGTGCAAACCCGTTAATATATCCAACCAAACTCCTCATGATTTTATTTTTATTTTTCTTTTGAACATATTAACTAAACTATTTTGGCCTTGGCAAATATTCCTTTTTAATGCCACATTTTTAAGGCCTACTATTCAATGGTGGATTTTCACGCAAAGAGATTTTGTCTTTCGCAGCCCGATTCCATTAATAAACAACTACACCGGATAAACATATTTTTTCTATTTTTTAAATCGTGGAAATAGTTATTACATGCACAAATCCTCCATAGTCATAACAAAATGTAGATGACTGAATTGATGGGAGAAGATGTCACTTAGCTCAAATATACATGTGAAATTTAAATTTCAAATGAGCTCGTGCATGTGTGAAAAGAGGCATATAAAAATAGAATTCATTAAGTAACACAAAATCCAACTACTCCATGTAAGCATGACAAAGAACATTTTAAGGATTGACAATATCAACCAAAAGTTCTAGCCATATGGAAGCGAATAGGAAAGGATTCAAACACAAGTATATTGCACATACAGTGTGTTAAACTAACATACACAAAAATCAAATCTTTTTGAGTTTTTCAAAATTTTTAGCTAAACATGAAATTATTTACTCAAAAGACAAACAAAAATCATTTCAATTTTCCATTAAGCTTAAATAACTCATAAGATAAAACACAAATAATAAACTAATTTTTTTTTGTATTTTTCAATTAATGCAACTTAAAATGAAACAAATATAATACAAAAGATAAACATGAATCATAATTCTAGCATATGATTAATCATGGAGCATAGACTAGAAAGATGATAAACATGCATACAACTAGCAAGGCTATATGATATAAAGCATAAAGGGCTACAGTATGCAAACAACTATCACATTCAACCTTTAGATTTTGCAGGGAGTAAGCATGTGAAAGCAAATAAGAATAAAAAATCTTATTTTGTTAAGCTACCATGTCAGATCTCCTAACCCAAACTAATGATGAATGACGATCTCGGGATATAGGAATCTTGGCTACCTCGGTTTCTTTACTTTGGGATTTTCTAGGACCTTGTTTAAAATCAAAACAAAACTTCCTAAGATGACCTTTTCGACCACAATGTGAGCACCTAAAGACTTGGCAAAAATACTTACATAAGGAATGATCTATAACATTGTTCCTAGAGGATTCTCCTAAAACATTGGTTTTGGCTTTAATAAAGGAATCGTTACAAGAATGGAAGCCTAATCCACAAGTCTCATTTTTGATTTGGACCGTGCCTAAAATTTTATCTAGTTTTTCAGACCTAGACTCCAAATCAAATTTGACCTCACTAGAGTCTCTCAATTATTCTTCTAATTCTAAAATTCTAGACTCTAACAAATAATTTCTCGCTTCAAACTCAAGAAGCTCCTTTTTCATTGACTCCCTTAAACCTTTAAGGCTATCTCTCTCTCCTTCTACATATTCAAGATTCTCTTGAAGAGCACTCTCTCGTGTCCTAAGGTCATGAACTAACGCACTCTCATCAATGACCTTGTCACTCTCTTTTAAACTAGCTTCTAACTTCAAATTTGCTCTTTTTAATTTTATAGATTCGACATATAATTCTTGAAATGCAAATTGACATTCACTCACATCAACCTCATTTTAACTTTCACTCACTCTCTCTACTACACTCTCACTACCATCATCATTTTTAGCTGTAACACCCCGCCTAATTAAATACCAGGTGATCTGTCCTTTATTAAATTAAAATCAAGGTGAACGGTTGGTTCATTCTTAGCATCACTGTCACAAAATAAAATTTCTAATTTAAACACCCTAAATAATTAAGCTAAGTGTCAAAAAAAATTTAGAACCTTATTTCCATTTTATTAAATCCAATATGAAAACCTTTTTAAATAACCAACAGTTTAAGAATTTCCAAATACTAAGGATGGATAATAACACACAAGAATTTGAATCATCTAGATAAACCAAACCAGTGTAAAACTACAAATATAACCATCCTGACAATAATTAAATCCCAAAGAGTACCAAGTTATGGAAATATAAAGGAACATAAATCTCTGACAAAAATCCAAACTGAATAGAGAAACAGGCGACACATGCCCTAACTAATAAGAGTGGAGTCAACAATGAAGTTGTCTAAGCAATGGCCTGCAACTCCCACATAAGCTGCAATGCATCCGATCCAAGAAATCTAAGCATGATGGGCTTGTGGCTGGCACCTGTAGTATATACATATATATACAAGAGAAAGGAAATAGCAGGAAAAGGGTCAGATCCCGAGTGTAAAACAGTTTAAAAATTTAGTTTAGCAAGTATTTAAAATGCTTACCAGCTAATGTAACAACCATGTTAGTATGCGTCATTCTCTTGAGAAATTCTCACCTCTCATCTAGTGTGCACACCCACCGTACTATTAACCTCAAAAATTTATTTTAACTTAACTTTCCCATAAAGTTTCATACCACTAGCTACGATGGCTTAGATAATTAATTTCTAAAATTTAAGCTCTCACATATATATTATTTTATATTAAAAATAGGCCAGTGTTGTCACAAAATCCTCAAACACTTATAATAAAGTCCGAGTATTTTTTCATTACATAACTACTTTTATGCACAGTAGAAAGTTCCCATACTTAAGTATAAATATATATATTATCCACTCATATAACATATATGTACTATCGGCACCCCGCATAAAGTCTATGGTTCTGGCATACTCTACTATCAAGTCCACGTATCACACATATTAAGGGAAATACTAGTTAAGAATCACCCTCGAACTATATTAACATAAAACAAATATAAATGGAGGCGAAGCATAGTTCCATGTCACTAAGAGGTCAGCACATACCCTCACGTCTCTTTGGACCGTCTGACTATCAATCAGGTAGCCTGTACCAAGGAATCCTATGTTCTAGGGTACGAGTCAATATCCTTCATAAAGTTCCAATCGAGATAAGACTGTCCCGATGCGAAACCCCCCGTGATAGCAAGTAGCCCGAGTATGATTTTTATACATATATATAATATATGCACAATGAGACAGTCATACATATATAAATATCCACATTTGTAAATTAGGTATGCTCACGACCCATAATTATAATTATCCGTTAACACATGTTACTCGCTTATTTTGCATAACGGACTCTTCATTTTTATTCTCATTTATAATTCACTTCATACTCACTTCTCCTCTCTCAAACTATTCTAAGTATGCTTTCAGTAGGCATACATTCACTTACCTTCTGGTCTAACTCCTTTACGAGTCTCGATATTTTTATTAAATGTATGCATGATTTCTTATACACAAGGATAATTCCTCGTTAACCCAAAATCTCATCCTACACTAAATTTCACTCAACGGGGTCTACTTAGGCCCTACTGGTCTTCTCTATATCCCATTACACTCCAACAATAACAATCAAGGGTTCCTATGCATCAACGAACAAGAAATATGCAGTTTTCCAGGAGGGGTCGATCGATCGAGGAAAGGGGGTCGATCGATCGATGTTCTTGGTAGATCGATCGATCAAGCAATTCTTGCCCAGAAACTGCAATTAAAACCTACGGGTTATATCTTTCAATTTCCTCCAAAACGTCATTAACAACTCCCAAATTCTCAAATAACATTAACACAAGTTCTATATATATATATGGAAGATTTCCTATGTGAAACATGTATAAATTTAACAACGGAATTTAATTAATGGGCCAATTTATTTTAATTATCAAGAACCCTAACTTTCCTCTAAACTTCCATTATTCTGTGTCTTTTTCTTGATTTGTCACTTCTAAATTAATCAAATTTCGTTGGTAATCCTCTACATATGATTGGGATGTCCAGAGTTTATTTATTTTCCCTACAACATGTGATTGGGTCCTCTAAATCCTTGAGTTCTTCCATGAAACATAGGTTCAATCATCCTAATCTAACATGGTGTGACAATTAACTAAAGGTGGTGTGACAATTAACTAAAGGAGGAGCAAGATAGATACTTTCCTAGAATTTGAGTTTCTGATTTGTGGATGAAGTGGTATGGTTCCGTTTCTTGTCGCGCGATCTACGCTTTATTGGTTGTGGCGGTGGCGGTGTAAACGGTTGCGTCCTTGGCCTTGAGTTGCTTGGAAAGCTCTCCAACCTATTCTCTAATGGCCGTTCTTTGATTTTGTGTTTGTTAACCCTAGAAGGAAACTCCTAAAGGCTGATTTATCCGTTGGAAATTCGTGGGTTTAATTACCCAAAAATTTAAAATGTCTAAAATACCCTCCCGGGATGCCAATTGGGCTTAAAAAAGCCCTAGACCCAAACTAAACCCCCAGGTACATTATTTTGACTATCTCGACCCTTCCGGACATAATTGCGCTCCCGAAAAGACCATACAGGCGACTTATAATTTATTCACTTTTAATAATAGTAATTTAGTCTCGACACGACACAGGCGCATCCTGACTTAATTTCCATAATTATCATATTATTCCCACGTGACAGTTTTAATAAATTCAATTCTACATATTACTCTACTCAATAAGTAATATTTAACAAATCAGTAATTTTTCAATGCTTACTAACTCTCGTCACGCTAGTAAATATTTAAAACGAATTTCTGGATTAATATTAAATTAATCTATCTCAATTAAATTTAATAAATCCCTAAATTTAAAAGCCATAAAAATACGGGGTATTACATTAGGTTCACAAATAAAGACTTCGAAAGTGTCATGATTTAAGATGTCATCGTCGGATAATTTCTCGCTATCACTCTCATGACGGGCCATGAACGCTGTAAAGTTGCGCTCAATGGGGGAATCGGGTCCCTCTTCCTTATCACTATCACTAAGGGTGGCAATATATGAAATAGGTAGGGCATTCAAAAGCCCTATGGACATAACCCTCATAACTACAACACCTATTAGACTCGTCCCTATTAAGGTTTTCATTAAAAAATTTAGGGATCTTTTCGGCTTTGTCATGCTTTGAATTTTCAAATTTTTTAAAATCATTTTAAAACTTATCTTTATTAATTTTAAGAAATTTTCGAAATTTCCTAGCAAACATAACCATGTCCTCCGAGTAATTATCACTCTCATCAACAACAACTTGTTTTTCCTCCTTTTGGGCTCAAAGCAATGCCCTTATCAATTTTCTTTTCATTTTTGGAGGGGATCATATATAGCTCATAGGTTTGCAAATCACCCACTAATTCCTTAAGTTTGGTAGAGTGCAAGGTGGGTAAATAATTTAAAACGATCACTTTAGGGATAAACCTCTCGGGTAGGGACCTTAAAATTTTCTTTACTACTCGGTCGTCGGGTATTTTATCTCCCAAATTAAATGACGAATTTACTATATCAGAAGGTCTAGCATAAAATTCATCAAATGTTTATTTTTCATTCATTTTGATGGTTTCAAATTGAGTGGTGAGGTTTTGGAGTTTGAAAGCCTTAATGACACTAGTTCCCTCGTGAGTGAGTTGTAATATATCCCAAGCTTCCTTAGCGGTTTCACACGTCATGATACGTCAGAATTCATCCGGTGTGACCGCACTAAATAAGGAATTTAAACCTTTGGAATTAAAATTAGCAAGTTTAAATTCATTATCACTCCATCTATCTACGGGTTTGGGGAACACTCATTTTTTTATCAAACATGTAGGTGGGGGCCACTCGTTAACAACTAACAACCAAACCCTCTTATCGATAGATTTTAGTGCGGATTTCATACGCGCCTTCCAATACGCATAATTGGAGCCATCAAAAATAGGAAATTTTGAAAACGAGAAAAATTCCATTTTTAACCAAAAATATTTAAATAGACCTTAACGCAATAAATTAGTGCTCAGGCTCTGATACCAATATGAAAAGTGGAAGAACCCACACTTTTAAATATTCTTCTAAAATTAAATACAATTTCCTTTTAAGTGCGGAATAGGATGGTTCAACACAACAAACACTAATGACAAATTTTAATTTATTTTCAAATTAAAATTAAACTAAACACAAAGTGAATAAATTAAAAACAAATGGATTTTTCACTTAAACAAAATTAATTCAACCCAAGTCCTAGAATCTTGCCTAACAATAATTAATTCAATTTTCGCAAATTAGGCCAAACCAAATTTTACCAAATTAATGTTATTGACTTGAATTAAATTAACATAAATTAAACTTACCCAAATAATTAAACATGCACCATTTTAATCAAGATTGCGAATTAAACCCAATTTTATCTTTTTACCCTAAGCATGCGTTCTAGGTTATTTGCAAGATAAAATATATTCACAATCCCACAATGTGCCGATGTACGAGGAAAACTCAAAACGGGAAAAACCTCGGACGACCCTAGCCTAAAAAATCCACTAGTACGAAATTATAAATTATAAGACAGTAGACTTACACCATTAACTTGATTCCGTCCTCTTGTAACCACCTTTGCCTAATAGATAATCATGGACTCCTCCATAGTCTCGGACTCCTTCGATGGGACTCTTGGACATCGTCATCCTCATGAGAAGCTTTTCTTTGAGTGGGAACACCGCAGCGTAAACCAAATGTCTTCTTATTTGTGGGATGTAGAAGTAAACCCAAACTTATCCTTTTATGTTAGAGATGAACCAATGGTACCAAACAACTCCAAGCAAATATTATATATATAAGGTACTTGGATAAACAAACTATGGGTGAAAACTCACATGTTTGTGGATAATATTTGTTTGTAATTCAACACATAAAAACATGGAACTTTGGTTGTTGTATATTCTCTCAAATGTACTCTCAACGAAGTTACCAAAGTCTATGGAAAAGTATGTCCCGAGTAAGTTTTAAACTGCCAAAAAGAAGTGGGACAAAAGAGTGGGGAAATGGGATCAAACTGCCAAAACTGTTCCTGCCCAGAAATCTCGTTCGAATGAGATTTTCGTTCGAATGACATTTCGTTCGAATGACTCATCTAACGAAAAGTTAGTATACAAAAGGTCGTTCGAACGAAATTCTCGCTCGAACCTCAATTTCGAACGAAAAGTCAGAATGTTCGTTTTTTTTCGAATTAAGCCCCAAAACTTTATTTTAAATAAAAATTTCACCCATGAAAATTATTCCAAGTCTTTACAAATATATATATATATATATATATAGCATTCATTCCTTTTGGAGACTATGTAATCAATTGTCGTTGATGTAGAAACATGGTACTTGAAACTCGACACTTTGATAATCTTTGCTTTTAAATACTGGCTGCTACGTCTTCAACTGAAACTTCAAACATCATAGGCTTGGAGGATACTCACTCAATATTATCCTACGACTCAAATGTTTATGTACAAAATTGAGCCAAAACTACAAAAGACTCAATTGAAAATTTGTGTCCTTATAGTTAGGTACACTCCTTTTCTCTCTCTCACACACACAGATTTGATTGGTCTCTCACAAAATAAATTTAGATATGATTTAGTGTAATCAATTTCGTCTTCTTACAGATTTTAAAATGAAGATTCAGTCTGTATAGGTAATTAATGCATGGATTTTTATTGGTCTGTAGTTAATTATTGATTGTATTTGTTAAATTTTGATAAGGTTTTGTGGGTTTTATTGTCATCTAGAGGCTGTGAACGGAGATTCTAACGTTACCAATTTTGTTGATGTTGGTGGGTATTTTCATAGCTTATAGCTGATCTTCACTTTGATCTAATTATGTATGAATTCACTCAAATTTTGACTTTACATTTGTAGACTATATATAGTTACTTATATTTATCATTATGTTGTATTCTTTTTTAATTTATTACAATGCCTATTGGACATGGATTTTAATCTTCTATTATTTTGTATTGCAAACCCTTTATGTATAAAAGAAACGTATAATGTAAATATTTTTGTATCGCAAACAATTTTTTTGTATATCATTTGTGAGCGTATGCATTTACACTAAACACATAATAAGAAATTATAGCTCCTCAAATTTATTTGTGTCCATTGGTCATTATTTAAAACATAGTAATTGGTGTAATAATGTTTCTTATTGAAGCACAAATACTTTTTTTTGCTTTTATAATGATGTGTTGGATTAATATGAACCACTATTTCCTAACTGGGAGGTGGTATATGAAGAATATATGTTCTCAATGCTATATTATTCTTTTGTTTCTAGTGCTATATCTTAAGTCTTAATGTGAATTATTCATTGGTGTTGGGGTTGCTATTTTTGGTGATAGGGCCTGTGATGGAGTCATTTGGGTCACACCATTTGTTTATTGTGAAATTTTTTCAACTTACGACATGTGCAATCTTTCATTGACTTTGCTATAATTGTTTGTTACTATTACAATTTAAATTAATGATAATATTATTGTTCTTTAGTGTAGTGTTCAATTATTCTTGTGGTCTCACAAAGAGTGGAGTTGTATTTAATGCTAATTGCTATTATTATATTTTTTAATGAATGTATTTTATTTCTTAATTTCATTTACAAACATCCATGGGGCATAAAACTAGACCATGGTAAGTGACCATGTTCTCACTGGGCATTCGGTTGCCGAAATTAACTAGTATAGGCTTGTTTGGTGTTCTAATTGGGTGTTAAGTGGAATGGACGCCGCATAGGGCATAAAAGTAACCCATGGGAAGCGATCGCATCCTCTATGGGCTCCCGGTTGCTTAAATTAGCTAGTATAGTCTTGTTTTGGGATTAAAGTGAGTATTAACGGGTGCAAACTGAAAACAACGACAAAGTGGCCCAAAGAGGGGCACAGACACCCCACGAGGCACAAATGTAACCCGTGGGAAATGACCACATTCTCATCTGGCTCCTAGTTGTCGACATTAACTAGTATAATGAGAAAAAATTTAAAACAGTGATCAAGTTGCCTAGAGATAAAAACGAACACCCAATGTTAATCCATATCTTGTTAATTAAACTATATAAACAAAAATTTGTATTCTTATAAAATAGTGTTCAATTGGGATTTTAACAAATATTATGGCTTGTTTGATCCAAAATTTATAATTATATGAATGCGCAAGCTCATCATATTCCCTAATTTATGCACAATTTTGTTTGCTTTTCAAAACGATGTGGAATCAATTCTTCTAAGGCAAGAGGGTAAACCTCTCTTTTCATTCATTTTACCTTTGTCATATGTTTAAATCCGAATATAATTCAATAAAATTGGTATTTAAGTTTTGGCAATTTTTATTTCAAAATAGTTATTGAACCTTCATTAATATGTGTTTTCTTAACTCGTAATTTAAAATTTTTGTATCTTCTTTTTTCATTGATAGTTATTGAACCGATACTTCATTTCGATCAAACTCAGAATGTTTGTTGACATTTGATTGAAACTAACATCTTTTTATTATTATGTTGTGTTCTGTTTTGAAGAATTCTTCTCGTGAGTACTATGACTCGTAATGCAACTTGAATGTTCAATGTTTAATTACCTGATGATTTTAGGCCTACATTATGGTCATTGTGTCTTAATAACTTCTTATTATCAATAAATAATATTTCTTAGCACCACTATGGTGTTTTTGTTTAAAAATGTGACATAGGTACTCTTGCAAGTTCTAAGAGAAATCATCGTGCTACATACGGTTAGTAGAAAATTTACAAATCATTAGTTCATGTGGTAGAGGTATTCTTGCAACTAATTAATTACATCATTTTGGTGTGTTATGCAAGAAGAAGGAGATATTATTTGTTGATATTGACCAAAGTTTCCCCCTTTCAGAACAAGGACCTTATGACATTGGGTTGCATAAGGTTAGTAAACAATTTACTCCTTCATGTGTGTGTTCATTACCATGTTAGGCTTCATATAGTGTTACAGCTCCCTTTTGCCTTTATATATGGAAAAATTTTGGATAATCCCTTCAACTGACATATTCGATTTCTTTTATTTCCTTTAATTGTAATGTAGTTATTAGGAAAAGAGTGGAAGAAAATGTTTGAGGTTGGTCCCCCTAAACATCACTCTTATTTTTCTTGTTGCAAATTCCTATTCATATGCTTTATACTCTTTGATAATATTAACACATACATTGACTTCATAATATTTCAATTGGCCATAGGGATTAGAAAGATGACTTATAAAGATCAACATAATATAATGGTATGGATTTAATCAATACACTTAGGTGCTCAACTTCAAGATAATAGAACAAATCTAATGGGGTTACTGCCCTAACCTTCCTATGGTTATTAAAGAAATTATATGAGAGTAACCCTCGTTGTACTGCAATATTTTTAGATACTCACCATAATTAGGGAAGTGTTTTAAAAATCCATACCTAGGGCTATCTGGGTGATATGGCCATCCCCTCCTCCTTTTCTAGGCCCTAGACAATTTCCCCCCCATATATAAATATATGTATGTATAAAGGTTATGCCCTCCCACTTCGACTTTCCTTCTATACTATCATCCTTTGATTAGCTTAGTTTTGGTTCAAAGAAAGGCATAGTAGACAAATTGTGAATTATTTTTAAACTTTGCACTCTTCTAACCGCATTCTTTTTAACAATTCATTATTGGTTCCAAATTAGGAAAGTGATCATTTGTATATAGTTCAATTCATTTAAATTCCAATGCATATAATTGATTCCCAAACACAACCTAATATACAAGTCTATGCTGAATTTCTTTAATAATATTTTACTCCAGTCTTATATTTGCTATTTTTTCTAAATGAGAGTAATAAAAATATTTCAATATTAACAAATGATAAATTATCGTAAAATTGTCAAAATGACCGACATTTAGACTTGATCATTCAGAATTCAAATTTTCATCGTTAAACGTTCTCAAAGTGATACAAGTATAAATAAATAGCTCTGCTCAATTTGAGATGTTCATTAGATTAAAAAACAAGTTTGAGCATTGAGGCTTCAAAAAATTTATAATTTTTAACATTAGGACCCTTCATTGACTGGTCTTTCTATAGGAAAATACTCAAAGAGATAAGATAGTCGGGTCATATTATTTTCCTACTCCTTCAATTTATTATTTACTTTACAAACTTAAAAGGATGGGAAGGGGAGAATCCTTCATACAGCCTTCACCACACCAAAATACTAATTTCGTGACTGCCTTCTTGTAATTGCTAATGGGGGTGACAAACTTTATCACTACCGTTATGAGCACGACATTATTTGTAACTACCATTAGGAGTCATAAAATATTTGGGTAATGAAAAATTTGAGTCAATTGGTTTGTCTGCTAATGACAGTCATAAATTTTACCATATAATTAATTTGTGACTTCTATAAGGAGTCACAAGTTTATAATTTCCATAAGCAGTCATAAATTTATCACTAAACTTAAGTTATAACTCTTATGAGCAATCACAAAATTTTAACTGCTATGAGGAGTCACAAATTTTAGATTTTTGACCGCTATTAGGGGTCACAAATTTGTGACTGCTCATAGCCATCATAAATTTTGGCTTAAAATTTAATTTGCGACCACTCGTAACGGTCACAATTTTGTAATTGCTCGTAGCGGTCATAAATTTTGGTGTAAGAGTTAATTGATAATTGCTATTAGTGCTCACCAATTTTTTTTTTAGGTTTAATTTCCTTCTTCTCTCTCTTATATGCTCTTCAATATCCTGCTCCCTCCTCCATCCCTCTTCAATCTCCCGCTCCATTTTCATAAAATTTTAGCCTAGGTTAAACTCTCTTTTCCCTCTCCTCTCTCTTCTCACAACTCTCATGCAACATCCGATTTTGTTGTGAAGAGATCCCGTCTCTCTTTCACTGCGAGTTTTCATTTTTCTGTTAGTTTGTTATTTTGAGTTTTCAATTTCATTAGTTTGGTGACTTTTCGATTAACATGCTATTCTTATTCGTTATTTTGAGTTTTGTTACTTTGAGTTTTGGTATAGTTTCCTTAGTTTGAGTTTGTGGAAATGGGTTGTGGTTCCAATCGATAGTAATAGATTTTGGAATTTGTGTAAATAAAATCCGTTTATCAATAAGGGTTAGGTAATCCAATGTGTTAATTTATGCTCATACATTAACAATTCTAATAGAATTTCCCCTGTCCAAGTTTAGGGGACCTTGTAGGAAACATTATTTTTTGTGTATAACAAGTGCAAAAGAAAATCTCTTGAGATGCATATTTTATGAGAAATGTTTTCTTGAAAATACCCCAATTTGTTGCAACTGCCCTTCTTCCTAGAAAGCAAAAAGTTTCGAAATCAAGGGGAATGATAGTTGTCTTTGGACTTGGGGTCCATTATAATACCTAACCCTAACTTTAATTTACACAAAATACTTGGATCATATGTGTTTAGTTAATTGAGTTGTTGAACTTTGATTGTCCGATTTTGTGTTTTGATTGTGGGGAAATTAATGTGTTTTGGTTGAATTAGGTATAAAGTGCAATGCTAATCAGGTTAGCGCCACCAATGATGAGTGTACAATCGCATGTGGTATGTATACGCTCTTTTCATAAACTTTAACCTTTGAGGATGTTAAATATTTCATTAATTTTTGTACCGGATTGATTTGTAGTGGTGATAGGAGCTTGAGGGTGAGGCAATTAAAAACCCAAATTTTTAATTGGTTGATATAGTATAGCTTTTAGTTTAATCTATGAGAATATTTGCTTACTAGTGTAGACACCCCATTCTAATACCCCCTAACCTCTTCTAAGGTCCCTAGAACCTCCCTTCATCATTGCGAACCCCAAGTACTGACCTAAAGGCCATCGGGCACTCTGAGGCTTCGTTTGACCACAAGTCAAACTCTTCAGCTTGACTGAGACTGAATGAATATTGTAAGGGCACTAAAATCCCTTTCCAACGGTCCATCCCGTGCATGATTTTGCCTTACCATGCGGACGAACGACCCGTTTTCCCCCAAAACTCGATCAGGAGGTCATCAGACGCTCCCAGGATCTGTTTGACCAAAGTCAAATCTTCAAATCGACTGAGACTGAATGAATCTTCGAAGGGAACTAAAACCCCTTTCCAACAGTTCACCCCGCGCGTGATTCTGACTTACGATACGGACGAACGATCCATTTTACTCTGAAAGGTCACCGAATACTTCCAGGCCCTGGTTGACCAAAGTCAACTCTTTGAACCATGTCAAACTCTTTGGAATGTCTAAGTTCATCTCCAAACCTTTCTAACAGTCCACCCCATGCGCGATTCTGACTTACCATGCGGACAAACGATCCGTTTGCGTCCGAAGTTTCCTCGTCTAAAGGATCGACGAGCGCTTTCGAGCCACATTTGACCCAAAGAAACTCCCGAACCCAGGATAAGTCAAAAGTACTTTCTAATGTCTTTGAAATAATTTCCAACGGTTCACCCCATGCATGATTCGAATCACTGGTCCGCGCTCTACGACCAATTTTTCGAAGGAACCTGAAAGACACTGATAAATGGCAGGTTCCAAGCCCTGCCTATTGGCAGTGTGCCTAAACACACCTGCCAATTGGCAGGACCAGGGCTATGTCGATCGGCAATTCCCTAGGCCTTCAAAAGGGAGGGCCTAACCTCATTCCATAAAAGGAGGAAAGATCAGAGATCCATCACTCCTAGTAAGCCCAAAAATCCTCTCGAAGTCAGCGTGATTTCCACATCCAAATCCGTTTTCAACCTTCATCTTTCATCACCTTTTTCATCAAACTTGGTAGATTAAGTACCCTCCATCATCATCCAAGTTCAAGGGCTATTCTCCAACATCCAATATAAAACTCACGATCTTCAAGAAGGTCCAACTTTCTCCACTCTCTCCTTAAATTCGCCTAAATTCTCATTAGTTTGTTTTGTTACTGAGTAGTTTTATTCTCTTATCTCACATATCCTAATATGATTTTTATCTAGTATTATTGTACATCTCTTATTTTCATATGAATAAAACCCAAAAAAATAAGAAAAAGAGGATTTGCTGATAAATTCCAAACGGGAATTCTCACACTTTTCTCACAACTAAAACACTTTTTTACACACTCACCCATATAAGAGAAGTCTCCGATTGGATTTATGGGATAAATCCCACCCCTCATTTTGCATACGAACTACGTGGACTTTGATGCCTCTATAGGCTACATAGGCATCTCGGCGTAAAATCTGAAACTCGAGTCCTTTTTCCCCTTTTTTCCTATTTTTCTATATTCTTTAAACTTAACTCTCTTAAATCCTATGTGTGTGTGTGTGTATATATATATATATATATATATATATATATATATATTCTTAATGGCGTATTATTCAACATGCGTTATCATTCCCTTATAATGATCGACGCTAGGATAATCACATAAATCCTATTTTCTAATATTACTTTTAGGAACATTCCTATGAATGACTTGCTTTATCTCTTCCATGATACAAGTCGATGATTCCTATCTCCACTATGTATACCCATGCACACATATTATGGGAAAATAAAGGAAAATAACAACAACCCATGAGAGACCGTAAGGGCGGAATGGGTGACTAACACCTTCCCATTTCGTAACTTAGCCTCTGGACCCCTTTCAAATCATTTTGGTTTCGTATGTATCAGTATGTCTTTGGATGCTGTACTTCGAGATGGCTCCCTTTTCTTTTGTCTATTTTGAGTAAAATAGACTAGAAACTCTATATCTCTACATTTTTCACCTCATTCACCGACGTCGGCCGAAGCGCTCCAGGGAGGGACGTGCGGAACCTAGAGGGATCCTCTCCCGCCGCGAGGGGATATATCCGGGGATGGCCACAATTAGTTTGTGTGAATTTTAGTAAGAATTATTGATATGTTGTTTGTGTTAATTATATAATCTTCTTTCCAAGTTGTTCATGCCATTCAAGTTAGAATTATTGATTATTTATACTTTTTGGGGTTTAAACTGAGCTTTTGGGGGAGAAATTTGAAAACAACGAAGAAGTAGCATAAATTGAGATACAAATACCCCAAAAGGTACCAAGGTAATCTGAGAGAAGTCATAGTGTCCTCACCGGACTCGATTTTTGAAATTGATTAATTTATGCTTGTTTTGGTGTTAAAATTATGATTTAAGGGGAAAAGGTTGAAACTACCAATCGAATTTTCTCGAGAGAGGCACAAACTCCCCATGAGGTTCAAACGCAAGTTGTAGGAAGTGTCTATGTCCTCATCTAAGTCCCGATTGTCCTAAATTGACTAGTAGACATGTATTTTGGGGTTAAAAATGAAACTTAGGTGGGAAAAACTCAAAACATCAATCATGTGGCCCGAATAGAAATACATACACCCTAAGAGTTACAAAGTAACTTGTAGGAAATGGCGTGTGTCATCGGACTCCTACTTTTTGAAATTGACTTGTAAGTGTTCGCTCTGGGACTAAAATGGGTTTTATGGGGTGAAAACTTCAAACAACAATCGAATGTCCTAGACAGACCAAACACCGTAAGAGGTACAAAAGAAACTTATAAGAAATGTCAGTGTCCTCATCGAACTCCCGGTTCTCAAAATTGGCTAGTGTACATTCTTTTTATGGTTAAAAGTGGGCATTGGGGTGTGAAAAGCAAAAACAACAATGAAGAATCTCGAAAATAGGTACGCATGACCAAATCGGAATACCGATTTTTAAAATTTATTAGTATATGATCGTTTTGGTGTTAAAATGGGATTTAGGGGAAAAAAACTCAAAATAGCAACTCAGTGGCCTGAAAAAAGGCATGAAAATCCATTGATGTACAAAAGTAACTTGTAGGAAGTGTATGTGTCCTCATCGAACTATTGTTTTCCCAAATTGACTAGTAAACGTTCATGTTGGGGTTAAAAGTGGACCTTTGAGGGATTATACTGATTGACTAGTAAACTCTAGAAAAACTTATCATTTTGAATCCCCGACATATTGGTATTATACTTATTTATGATCTCAAAAGGTGATTATAATATCTTTGTTAATGTTCATAATGTCTTAATTAAAAAACCAATGAAGGATTTTCATAAAATTAACCATATTTATCTCATCAAGATTTTGGTAACCCATAAGGTTTATGGATCTGGTCAAGGCCCCTTTTCATGAGGTTTTTTCACCTCGACCCTCAAATTTGGATAAAATTTGTTAAATAGCTTCTTAATAATTGTGTCTTGCTCTAACAAAATAAAATGTGATGTTTTCATGATTGGGCACCTGTGGTAGAATCATCAATTTAATGCCAATGTCGACTGAAGAACCATACCGAATAAACTTCAACTATGTATCCATCCTCATTGCGATGCCATTAATAGTTGACACACATTCTGATCATTTATATTTGTGAACATGATCCGTAAACACAAGATCAACTTTGTACTTGACAAACCATGGCTCATACATTACTCTTGTTGTTTCCCCTTCCATATAGTGGTACTCATAGCTATTATACCATGGGGAATGAATATGAATGATTAACCATGGTGTCTCACATTTGTATGCCCAGTATATATTGCCCATGCACTCATGACACGTAATTATGTTAGTCAAACTGTATAACAAAACTATGTTGAGTTAGAAGATAAGAATCACCTTACATATATGACATTTCAATTATGTTGGATTCAATAGCTTCCCACACTTTTCACACTGGTCATCACCATGGACAGAGTCATAATTACAATCTAGTGTAGGGAAAGTTCCCTTGCAAGATTAAATTCCAAGACAAGGTTTGCTTTTATTTTCATCCAGTATTTACGATTTTGGTTCAATGTTTATTGTTCAGATCAGATGCAACTGTGTTATATTTTAGGATTTAGGTTCTAAAACATATATGTATATTTATTAATATATAATATGTAATATATATTATGATATTGTAATTGTAATTCTTGTTCAATTTAAAATTTACGAGTACTCAAACAAAATGAACACAACTAAAAAATGGCACGCCTAATAACTGCCACCTTATGTATATGTAAGTATAACATTGTCTTAAAGCATCAATGAAACTAATTAAATCATCCTTCTTTCAATTTCTCTTTTCTTTTTCATTTTCTTTCTGCTTCCAATAAACAAACAGGTCACAAAATCGAACAATATGCATCTATATTAAATGATTAAATAAAGGTGAAGTCTTTCAGGTATTCAGCCTCTGGTTATCACATTACTAACCTTGAAAATAAATATCCTACCAACTTATTTACCATAAGAACTAGTAGTAACCTCTAGTTGTTATTGTTGTTGTTATAGATTTTTTTATGATGATTTGATGTTATTGTTCTAGTTTTTTATGATTATTAACCTTGTTCCTAAATACATATGATATGGTAATTCATTGTTTGATTTTGAATCACATGTGAGCATATAGATGTTATTTAAGTGACTCCAACTTGTTGTTTGATTTTTTCTTGGATGGTTTGGCTTGGATTTGATTTGGTTACATTGACTTAGTTATGCTCACATACTGAATCTAGTATAGGTTGAGGTCTTCTACAATTTGTGGGCTATCTCCATCTGGAACTGGTTATGTATATTACTCTGTATTAGTTTTCTCCCATACATTAGCAAAGGAAATAGACATCTCTAGTTGTTTTTTTTGGGCTTGGTAATAGGCTGACATTAATACTTGTGTTTGGATAGGTGGTGTTTTCAACTGGATTATGGGAGTTCATATATTCTAGAGATTTTGAGTCTAGGTAGGCTGCTTCACAGTTATTGGTCTAAGTGACATGCTTCATTAAATTAATTCTTCCACCTGGTTTCCATTTGAAATAGTTTTTTTTTCTTTCTATTTTTTAGCTTTCACATTTTTGGAGACTGATATTGTTATGTATTGTATGCAGTCATTTTCTCAGTTTGCGAAAGTTTGAGGAATTCTTAGAGGGAAATGATATTTCCCAAACTACATATTGATTTGTGCCAAAGAAAATGCTGCCTTAGACAACTATACAATCTGTTTGCTCTATAAAATGTACATTACATTAGCAGAATCAAATTCTGCTTTGGAAGTATAGCTATCTGAAATTCTTCCACCTAAGTCTCTAGACAAGTGGAGCTCAACATTCTAATAATATATAATTATGGGAGATAATAATTTATTTAATATTCATTAACCAAAAATATATTTCTTACATATATAAATTTCAGCCAAAATTTCACCCAACATTTTAAAGTGTATTTTTGTCCCTTTCAAGTACTCACGTTTCACTATTTCTTCTCCATTTTTTGATGTTCATCACCTTTTCTTTTCCATAACATTCTTATTTTGAACTACAACAGGGGTTGATTACTTATGGCGATCATCAAAAGTTACTAATCAGGGTAGTTCACATGCTCCCTCATGTTTGCCACTCTGTTAAACAGTAGGTGGTGGTGGAGTTGGTTTGGACTAGAGGGTATTAGGTGCACTTCCAATAAAAATAGATGATGTTCTATCTTTATTCTTCGGATTAAACCATGATTAGAACTCCTAGTTCCATTTCAAAGCGTCCTTTATAATATGGTAGACTTACATATCCTAAAATTATCTTTAATATCCACCTTCTACATAAGGTATCACTTCATATAGCAAGAGGAATTACATCACGGTTGTTGCATTTGCGATCCTTCCAATAATGGCACATCATTTTCTCAAAACCCTACTAGTTGTGTAAAATAGTATATAGAGAAATCTCATGTCCAAAACTCCTAAATTGGTTATTGTAGTTCAATTTGTAGTCAACGTTCTTCTACATACCTAACTTTAGTTGATACGCAATGTTAATCAGATCCTCCAATGTATTCACCCATGTATATTAATCAACTCGTTTTTGTCCTAAGAAGTTTTCCTTCAGCTGGCTCCCATTTTTTTGTTTGACTTTTGAGGGTTTATTGCATTTCTTAGACTTCTTTTTGTTAGTATTTAGAGTAGATCTACATAAAGATTGTTTGAGAGAATAAAAGTGTTACACAATTGTAAATGAAAAAATTGAGTTTCAAAATGAAATTAAGCCTTCTTGGGGGTGAGTGGTGAAGGCTCGAACGCATGACCCTTGCTAGCCAAAGGTCCTGCAATAACAATCGGGGTAATCCCCTTTGGTTCGTTATAGACTGATTAATAGATGATAAATTATTATTATTATTCCCATGGCATGCAATAATGAGAATGACATTGGAATGTGATATATTCTCAAAGCCTTGGTGTTAATTCCCTTTTAAGTGGAGAAAAAACATTGTAAAATTTGCTGAACAATGCTCCAATGCCTTGGAGATGATATAAATCCATAAACAAAATGTAATTAGACACTCTTATTATCTTGTTATTTTATTGATCTCGTAAAAACTCATGTGTTAATATTCAATTAACTTCGTCTATATTAAGGTGAGATGTTAAACAAACCCAATTACTTTGTCATAATAATAAATTTATGAACCCATAGCTAGTTAATTCAATTTCTAGGTTTTGATCATCTCATGGCAAGTAAATGCCAGCAACGAAAATGACTCACTGCAGATATGCCGAGTTCTTAATGTTATGTGGCAGATCAGTGGTGGTTGGGGAAAAATTGACCGAGTCCACGCTGTCGAGGCTATGCTCTGATACCCAAAGGTTGGCCTCTCCACCTTCGACATGGCCGATCACTGTAATTCCCACTTTTATTTCCAATTATGTCTTCTATTTTTATAATTCCCATATCTAATTATGATTCAAATATTAAATACATTTTGTATCCTACTATCGCAACACTAGCCCAGTGGGTGTTATTTGAGTCACTAACTACACACTTGTTTTCTCTACGTGGCCTCATACTTACTTCAATATGCTGATGCTGGTTTCACCACTTTTGACATGGCTGATATATGTAAGATGCCACAGGGATATATAAAAATCATTATCTCCATTTTATTCACTAAAAAGTTATCTTTCTTTTCAACACATAAACAATTATTGAAAATAATTAACTCTGTTGTAGCAACATATTCTCACAATCCTCAGTTTCAACTAACCTTCTGACCCATTAGAACACCATTGAGCTTTAATTGAGTTCGAATAGTGTTCTTTGATACATTCCTTTTCTTTGAATTCTTATCTTATGGTTCTTACCACTAATAAACGATATGTGTCACAAGTTCATATGGTACCATAACACTAGTACCGCCCATACCAATGGAAGTAAAGGCACCATCTATGCCAGGAGTCCCAGCACCCGATGCCTAGGGAAGTATAATTTTGGACCCCAATAGACATTTCAGTTGATCTCACGGGCAGGTTTGGCAGCAGGTAGGAAGGAGAGACCTCTCGAGGCACCGCAACAGGCAACACCAACTCCTATATCAGATTGGGAGAAGCCGAGGGCAACCTTTAAATATGTAAGGTGATTTGTTGGTAATGGGGGAATATTTTTGGATTTATCATTTTTTCTTGGTATGAATATTCATACCTCTTTCTTAATTCCTAGTTTAATTGTTATTATTATTGATGTGTTGATGGCTATATGTTGTGTTTTTGCATATTCCCAATAGCTTTACTTTGTTCTCTTGCATATTCTTTATAAAAATATATTTAGTCCCTGAAGTCACAATTAATGTATAATTAATTTTTAATTAGTGCCCAGGGGGTGAAACTGCTATCCATCAGGAGTTGGTAGGTCCGCACCTGTGTGCGTGTGTTGTGTGGGGTGGGATGGGGGACTTGTAATGCTCATGAAGGATGCGGAGAGAAAGTTCCAATAAACTAAATGTATGTAGGTCTCTAGATAGATCATAGGCTTGGATCGAATACACTCTTCGAGAAGGACACCCTCAATCTGTAGTCCATTATTTCCTTTTTAGACTGAATTAAGACTTAGGGGGATCACGTATGTGACATTTATTATCCACCTCAACAATGTCTCAACAAACCTTTTTCAATTTTGTTTTAGTTGAACAAATTATTTGACAAGGATGAAATAGATCAAAAAAAGTCATGGAAGGTGGACAACCTGACTTCAGATATAACATTCCCCTTACAATGGTTCTTCGAGGCTTCATTTGCTACTGCTTTGTCATGCTTTTTTTTTCCATTTTCTGCTTTAAATTTTTAGTGAAATTTATGAGCTCTTCAATCATTGGGATGTTGAAATAATCTATTTCTATGTATATATATATATATATATATATTCACACGTGACATGCTAATTTCATTGTATTCTTTATATATTTATGTTATTTTACGACATGAAAATAAGATGCACCTATGGGTGGTCATCATAAATTCAACTTAATACAATTAATGGTCGTAATATTCAACCTGCATAATTAAGTGATGTATCTATTTTATTTTAATAAGGTATATGTGAATATCCTTGGTTTACACATGTACAAGCACTCCTTAAATTTTGATCCAACACATTATTATAGTATACATGCGGGAAATTAATTGATATATGTTAAATAAACAGATTTAATCATTATAATGGTAATAAAGGGCTAATTTGGAATGGGTAACAATAAAGATCATTGTGGTGATACTTAACTTTAATAATGCAATTTCACTCATCAAACAACATAATATGAAAGTTATCATAGAATTCCAAAAACTTGGAATTTAAAAAGACGTAAATTTCGAGAATTTGAAAAGACATAATATCTGGAATTCCAAAAGTTCATGAAATCTTGAAAATTGCAAAAAAAAAAGGTCATAATTTAAAGAATTTTAAAAGACATGGTAGCATAAATTCAAATAGACATAATAGCATGAATTCTAATAAACATAATTATAAAAGACATCATTTCAAGCAAGTTGCCATTCTATATACTTGAGTCATTCGAATTTGTTTTAATATTATTTTATTTCATTTGTGTTTAATGATATTAAATTTCAATCTGGGAGATTAAGAAGGGTGTTTTTTGTACTTGATATGGTTTACATTATTGGGTTTGCTTTATCCTTCTATTTAAAATTTTTGATTTCTTTTTCTTTATGTTTATGGTGTTAGGGTTGGAAGTTGGTCGTAGATGGTGGTAGGTGGTGGAAGCAATTGATTATGGTGGAGTTAGTGTTAGGATGTGCAATTGGCAAGTGGTGGTAGTGTAAGAGTTATGGTAGGTAGTGACGGTAGTAGATGGTAGAATAATTGAGATATTGATTCAATATTTAAATCGAATCAGATGAATTATTTGTTATATTTTTTCTGAAAACATACACATCTCCTCACCTATGTTATAAAACTCCAATACGAAGTCAAAATTGTTTACAAAGTCATCTCGCTCTTTGTATTCTCGGGGTCTTTCGGCCTGCCTAGGGGGGAGGAATCTACTGTGATGGTTAGGGGATTATTTGTTGAAGAGAGTTAATTAATTTAATAGAGGAAAAAAATGTGACCTAATTGCCATTCTTAATTTATTATATGTGGAATTCAAAATAAGTTTGGCACTAAGTAGGGCGGCTTTAGATAAAGTCTTCTCTCTCACATCACTTCATATAAAGCACACATGATCCCAGATGTTTATTCAGTTCCTTGTTTTATTATTTTTCGAATTCTAGCAGGGTAGAAATTAGGCTCTGATTTGTAGGACAAGGGTAAAAATTTAGCTTTGATTTGTGAACTTGACTGTTTATAAGTATAATAAGGATCTCAATGCAGTTAAATGGATTCGACCTTATTCTATAAGTATAATTAATTGATTTTTATATATACGTTTGTCTACAATTACTCTATCTACAAGTAAATAGATTTATTTTGTTGCTGTATATAAGTACAATATGAAAAAATAGCCTTCCCATTTTCATTTATATCACATATTAAATGGATTGGACTTGTTCTAACCATATATCCCACATCAAACTAATGTCTCCTTGCCAAAAATTCTTCAATAGCCCAAATCATGGGTAAACCAATTTCCCTTGATGCCTCAATTCTCTTAATATCCACACCAAATCTAACTACAGTTTTTGTTAAACTTTAATCTCCTAAGGGAAAGGCCTTCTATAGTATTGATTGGTTTTGGTGAAGATGATTTTTGGCAAGAAGTTTTGTTATAAAGAAGTCCTCACCTATTATATGCTTTGAAAGAAAAATGGCCATAATGTTAACTTATGTCTTTTTAATTGACTTTCTAATTATAATATGCATGTCAAAGGCATATAATAGAATGGAGTAGCCTTTCATCAAAGTTCCCATGCTTACGTGTATTTCCTATGATCAGTGATGTTCTTGCAAATGGATCATGCTTTAAGAGTTCCTAATTCTCGTATTAAGGAGGGCTATATGGATATTTTAATCATAATTAAAGAGGTAATATGGGTTGATCCTTTATTTCTTTATATCTTTATTACATTTCAACATGATTTTTTTGGAAACTCGAAAAGATAATTTATACACAGTAAGTATAACCGTTTAGAGACTCTAACATTGATTATTCCATTGGGAATTTGTTATGTGTTGATAACAAGTTTGTTTTTATCTAAAAGATATCTAATGAATCATAGTCACATGTTATCCTTATATGCTATTGCTTTAGGCCAAGTACTGAATAACTTCGAGAGTTAATTTCCCATATGTAAACCATTAGTTCTATTAGACATCAGTTGAATTTTTTTAGAGCTGTTTTTGTCTCTATTCAATATAACTTGAAGTCTCAAGCTTGTGTCTTTAAAAGTTCAGTTATTGTTTCGACAATTTGGTTCATCTTCCCAATGTTCAGTGGCTTAAGGGGGTCTATTTGGTAAAATCAAATTATTATGGACGAATTATAAACATTGAGGGTTGATTTGATAGCATAAATTCTTTAATTATATAAATTAATAAATTTGAAATGAATACATTGTGCACATATTCATTTGAAATTGCCAACAACAAGCCATCTATTGTCACTGAGTCTAGTGCAGTTTTGAACTATGACCTACAATAGCTCAACAAAACTTGAACAGTTTGTTTGGATTACTGACCAGTCTACATAGGTCATAACCTTTGATCTTTGTTCGATAAGATTTTATTTCGAGTTTGATATAGGTGGTCAATTCATGTACACATGGGTAGTTATTAAAACCATTTTTGTTGTGACGTTTTACCCACAACTGTCACCCACATTATACTTTGTGACTTTTAATTTAAAAATTTAGATGCGAACCATAATGACAAGAAAAATGTAGATGTACTTTAACGATACCATGTTAGCAATATTGTCAGTTCTTTTATTTTTAAACCTATTGATGAGAATTTTGAACATAAACATAAATAAATGAAGGAAATGTTGAACACTAAGGCAAATAGCCTATAGAAAAAACTAACATATTGGTAGTATATATAGCTTCTTGATTGTATTACAGTTTATGTTTAGGACATAAATATGATATGACACGATATAAAACTAACACAACCTAGTCAACGCAGGTCTACCCCAATGGATTAGGGATTTGCTGATACAATACAACCAAATTTCCCTATATAATGAATTCCAAAGGTAGTCATTGCTATTGGGAACATGTTTCACCATTTTGCAAGCAATTTGGCTCCAATCTGGCAATTAAATAACATCCTATTGATTGGTCCATGTCATGGTCGCAAAGGAACTGAGTTGAGCTCGAAACTAACTGTGTTGAATTGAATATATTTAATCTTGTTGTAATTTAATTCGCTCGAATAATTAGACATGCCATTAACAACCTGAAGCCCAATGATAATTTTTTTAACCCGAGTCTAATTTTAATACTTTGAACACTGTAATATATTTGTTTTGATTTTTTTTGGTTTGATGGCCTTCAAATAATCAATTGAATCACTGGTTGGGTAGGATATGAAATTCGAATGCCTCAACAAAGAGGACTTCACGACCTTTATTACATAGATTTAATTGACTTTGATATTTATGTCATTGTTACCTTTGATCACTTTGTTGTGTGGTTAACAGTCAACTGTGTAGTGGGGCGACAATTACTAACCAAAGGTAATGTTATGTGCTTGGAATGTTCCTGCCTTGCTGATGTTTGTAGTTGTTTTTTGTTCATTTTATTTGATTAATCCTAAAGTTAGAGATTATATTATATCACCACTAGGGGTTCATACTATATGTTTTTTTTATACCCAACTTGCAAAGATTAAAGATAATTTTCATGCTTTTATTTGTTGACTAGTGTTTTTATATGATTTTTCGTAACATCATATTGTCTAGTCTAGACCACGTGTTGAAAACTGGTCTAGTTTTGTTGTTGTTTAATATAGATCATATTCAAATTCAAACTCTTATGGCATGGGACTTCAGGTGTTCCAACAGTTGGTCTCTCAATTTCTTATAAGGCATAGCTTACGCCATCTTTTACCCACTTATAGACATGTGCACGCGTGCACAAACCACTTCCACCACCATAAAATAAAAATAAAAAGAAGAAAGGCAACAGGCATCCAAACAAATTTGACACCCTACTATAGAATACTTAGCGCACACATTAAAAAACCGATGGAATAATGTGTTCACAACTCATCATCGATGGAAGAATCCATAGCCTAGTGCATTGATAAAAGCTTTTCGGCTGACAGAGGATGTAGGTTCAAAGTGGGGCCATCCACTTCATATAAAATATGTCAAATGTCAAGGACGTATGTAATCTATTCCAAAATCCTCAATTAGTTTTATTTACCTTTTATGAGGTGGGGGAGGGGACGAAACAAGTACTCCCAACACAATCATGTGACACCCTGCCAATTAAAATACCGGGTGGCCAACCCTTTTATTAAAAGTTTGGTCTCTATTGTCTCATTCTTAGCATCATTGTTGAAAATATTTTTAAAGTTACTAACCTTTTATTAATTAAATAGAACGGTGACAAATTTTCTGTTACATTAATTAACAACATGCGGAAATAAATAATAATTTAAACCATCGACACAAACTGTTAACTAAATCCAACACATATACATAATATGAATAAAGAAGACGGAATCAACTATCGATTCCAAAATAAAATTCAACAATAAACGAAAATAATGAACTTGATCTACAAAGTCTTATCCATACACTGAAAATACTGAAATAGTCTGAAGGGCGACATGCCAAAATGAGTACTGAAATAAAGTCCCTACACTAGGAATAAATGAAGGATGCGTCCATGGGTAAGTCCTGCGGGAAGCTACTCATCCCTGGATAGAATCCTCAAGCCGGGTTTCACTGTGGCTGGACACCTAACATGTTTTGAAAAATATTTTTGACAAGCGTTAGAGCCCAAGTAAAACACTTTTAAAATATTTAGCAAGCAATGAAAATGCAATGCTTAAAAATGCATGAACACTTTCCATATTTAAGATGGTGTGGCGCTCTCTTGAGAAATAATTCTACCCGCATCTCATGTGCACACCTATCGCTTACCTTATAACCCATCTAGTTATGTTATCCCACCTAACTAGCCGTGTCACACTTATTTCTATCCTGCTACTCTAACCCGAGTATTTCTTACCTTGATTTATAAGTTATCTACCCATTAACGTGTTTAATCATTTTAACTTTGATTACTTATATAACATTCACACTAGTTATATATGAAGGACTAATTAATCATATAACATTCACACTAGTTATATGTGAAATACAATCACACTTATTAAACTTGTAAATAATTACATACCCATTATATACGTTTTAGTATATACTGCAACATTCACACACATGTAACGAATAATGACCACCCATTCCCGAGTATTAACTCACATGATGCTTTCTCTAAATTGCTATAACCCCATGTATACTGAATCCATCCCGAATACCATAAGATAGTTAACTCACACCGAATTAGGCAATAAAATCGTAAGCATAGGCCATAGTTTCCCGAGAGTGAGAGCGAATCATAGCTAAAAGGTCTCACCTCGAAAAGAACACACAAATAAATACTGGACGCTATGACCCCGAGACAATACTCTCCCAGCATTCACTAGCCAGGAGATTCACCCACATCGCGCAACCTCGTATGTAGAACTAGAGGGGTATGTATTCACATAAATATCTAATTCCGATATTTATAAATCACACAAGTATATGGACATACTATAACATTATCCGTATATATATATAAATATATAAACATCCGTCTAATCGGTGCTAAACTCTCATAGCACTAGCCCATAATACCCGAGTCTATATTCCCGACTTTTAGTTAATTAAATTTCACGTCCGTTAAATAATTTAAAGTAGATTCACTTGCTAATATACCAGGACTCACCCAATCGGCCCGTAATTAAATTTTTAGGAACTTATTTCACTCAATTCATTATTTAGGTTGAACTTTTTTCTCATCTTTATAGGCTCATATACATCCACCTATAATCCCTTGGTAAAATAATCCCGGGCATTTATATCCGGATTTGATTTTTGACTAAATATTTCGATCTCGCACACCTTTTGGCAGAAAACTCATAACTAATTAAAAAAAATAGAAAAATACAAACATGGTGTCCACTCGTTCGTAACGAAAAGATCTATCTTCATGTCCAAAAGATAGGGTCATTTATAAGAGATATCAACCTCATTTGAACGAGATACTAATCTCGTTTGAACGACAACCTCAACTCGTTCGAATGAGTTTTCGATGAATACTTAGACATGTTATCTTATCCAAAAATCGTTTTTCTCCTTTTTTAACCTTCAAACCTCTATGGATTCAACCCAAACTTCAACACAATTTATACCCCATGTTAATTACATTTATAAATAGCAATCAACACAAATATATATCATCAATAATCAATGGTTCTCATTAAAACTTCTAGGGTTCACGAATTGGGTTTTCCTCAAAATTTCTTAAATAACAAATTCAATAATCCGAATTCAACAACAATTTCTACTGGGTTTTGATTATAACATCATATGATAGTATTCTCACATTAATTAAACATCAATTTCTCCTTTAATACTTAGATCCCCCCAAACCCAAATTTCACATGTGTCAGCCTCCCAAAACGAATTTTTCAGCACATTCTATAATATGAACATGCAATCTGCTATTTAAATCAAAAGAAAGTTTAATTACTTGCCTTATAGGATTCTTAGGGTCTGATTCCATGCAGAAGATGATGAATCTGACACAGCACACACGAATCCCCTTTGAATTTGACCTTTAAAGCCCTCTTTTTTTTCCTTCTCCCTTCTCCCATTTTCTAGGGTTTCATAATTGACTTCTGGTTGCCTCTAACTCCAACACTTAGGCTTAAAACTCTTAATCCCATAATTAAGCTAATGGGCCAATTCAAATTACCCGAACACCCCCATGTGGGCCCGATAATGTCTGAAAACTCTTAAGACCCAATTACCCATGTACACTATTATGACTATCTCAACCCATTCGAAATCAACCGTGTGCTCAAAATATCCATCTGAGTCACTCTATAATAAATTTCTATCTCGACCCCAAGCAGTCTATATCGACTCCTAGTTGAGATAAAATATTATCACGTCACTATCACTCGCTAGGACATAATATTAATAACTTACTATTCACTTAGTAATTATATTTCATAAATATTAACCATTTTCTCTACCAATTAATATTTTAATTAACATTTAATAATTATTTAAATAAAATTACGGTACACATGTAATTTAAAGTAACCGAATTAATTAAATATAAATTCTCAAGAATACGGGGTGTTACACACTTTGCCTCCTTACAAAGGAATTTTTCCCTCAAAATTAGTATGATCATGTAGTAAATAACTCTTGATACTGCTCTCACATATTCTACTCCCATTCCCACGTCGACTCATTAGAATTGTGGTGCCCCCATTGGACTCGAACCTAGGGTACCGCCTTATACCTCATTTTACGCTCACTAGGATCATGTATCACCCATGGTCTCTCGTCATAAGAGATATATGGCTCTAAGTCGATCTGCTTTAATGGAAAGTGCAAAAAGGCCCTCTCCCTCCTCCAGTATCTCTTTAGCGATGACTCATGGACCACATCATGAATTTGTTGCAGATGCTCGGGTAGGCCCAGCCTATACGCAACTGGTCCCACCCTCTCAATGATCAGAAAGGGCCCCACATACCTCGGTGTTAGCTTCCCTTTCTAGACAAACCTCGTAAACCCTTTCAAAGGTAGGTACTTGCAACAATTCCTAACCACTCATGTTAGACTTCTAAACTTTGACTTGCGGTGATATAACTCTCACTACGTTCCTGAACTGCATGAAACTGAAGTAGATTAACCTAATCCTTACCGACGAACCATAAATCATTTCGAGTCCAAGAAGCTTATTATTATCCACACTCAACCAAACGAAATGTGTGTGACAAAATTTCTATGTGAAGCCTCAGAAGGCGTCGCGTAGATAATAAAGTGTTACAAGGTATCACGCGTAGCTTTACTATTGGTAATTAATACTCCTAATTACCCACGAATCCAGAATATGCATTTCTGGCATTTTCCAACATCCTAGTCACCTCCCATCTACCCATCGGCGTATAGGTGACCTGTCTATATCAAAATATAACTCCATACCCATTGCCTCCTAACACTATCTAGGTAAAATGGGAAGGTTTCATCCTAAACCACAATAATATAAAGTGGCTCCTTGTTCTGATTCATTTTTCCTCTCTAATGAAATGTTGGGCATTCTACCCGATATTATAAACACTCCAATTAATAATAAAAAAATTTCAATTTCGATCAATTCATCCCACAAACCTGAAGGAAATCCTAACCTCTCTTCATATCCATACCATCACTGGAACCATTTATCTATTATAAAAATCCTAGTTGGTAACCTCGGACCAACACATTCCCATCCACAAATGGTGCACTTGAGTCAACTTCACTGTATCTTACTTAACACCAATCTCCATGCCTAACGTTTCACATCACGTGGAATATTTTACTCCCCCTTTTTCTAGGATATACCAAACTCATTTCCCTTTCGTTCACTCCAAACTGTACGTTTCTTGGGCACTTTTTTGTCTGGTGGTAATCAATATCTCATTTATGTGTAAGACGCTCTAGGTATTTGATTTATTTTGACTATGATCTACTTTCCCAAGATTGTGGGGTCCTCCCTTGTCAAGGTATGTCTTTTTACATGTGCTCCCCCACCGTTTTTAAACTCCCCTCCATTGTCATAGTTCTCCTTGATATACACATAGTCGTATTATCTTCTTTTCTCAACGAAATTTAGTCCATCATATCATTCCACTTATGTTTCTAGATTCCCCATCGGCATATATTCAAAATTCTTGTAATCAGCCTCCCTTATTTTGGACGATATTGGAACTCAAACTAACCAGGGCGCCCATAAACTCTATAATATGTGCATATTTTTACAAACATCACAAACGCCACATACATAACATATTTATCTCAAGCTTCGTCCCCGCATTCTCGGCATTGCTATATCATACGGGTAATCTCGATCACCCTGCAGATCCAAATTTTATTTCTCGAGATTTCCCCACCCATCAACTTGTGGTACAAAAGTTTTCTCAGTGCTTCCTATGCAGCACTACCTAGCTCCACCAGGCCCTTTATTTTTAATAGCTCTCATCTTAAAGTGTTTCCTATACACGTTCAATAATTAACATTTAAAACCAATTCACTAGAATCCAATAACGTCTCACCACTCCCAAGGTTCCTTAAGGTTCATGTATGTTTTATCCTTCGACAAAGATCAAAAGAACTTTCCCCAATGCGCTATTTCTTAGCATTGCCGATCATCGAAGTCCATGGGTACAAAGCATAATACTAAGATTTCACAAATATTTCCTCTCGACACATAAATCAAATTGTCTATGCCCATGTCTCTCAAGGCGTCACCCGAAACAATGCTCTCATTATCACTAAGTTTTCAGTGCGTAAACAACAATGAGCTAAATCTCTACGCTCAATGGTAAACTCGATATACCTTGAATCACATCAGTAAAAGTCCCCATGCATTAGGATCAAACGTAAATCTACGATACAATAAAATATATATGTAGGATCGACCCTCTTTCAGCTGATGGCTCGCAAAAAAATATCTCCCTGTCATAGCGAGCACAATAGTCTTACCATATAGTCTACTACTGCTCAAACCCTCGGTATCAAGTCACTAAACAAGATAAACATATGTCATCCTCTCATAACCCTCATAAGGAGCAGAAACTACCACATAATGTAAAGCATCCTCTTTGTGTCTACACCTTCTCCCCTGCAGATGGCACAAAAGAGAGCCCCCATTCAACGGTAATATATACACAATATAGTAATATTAACGACATCTTTACTAAACATGTTTCATACATGAATCTAGTGCTAATAAACTACTCTGACTTGCTCTTGTCACATAAAAAAGATCCCAATCACCTGGGATAAAACTCATACTTTCAGTTCCCTACTATCTCCCAATCACCTGGGCTCACAACCATCTCCCATTTCCCTACTATTGTCTGCCATATATTTTGTCAAACAAGGTAGTGACCACACACACAAGTATTCTGTTCTTTCCAGTGTTATGGTTGAGGTACGAGTATCGAGTCTTTGTCGGGATGACATATTTGTTGATTGGAGGTTTGTAGAGGGATTAATGGAGCTTCCATGGAGGCTGTTTAGTGGAAATTTTTATGGCTCCCTTTAGGGCCACCTTTGGACGTGGGGGTGCCACCCATCTTGATCACCACCATAATCTTCGGAGTTATTTAGGTGGGTAACCTACTCTTTTGACATTTGAGGTTTTGTTGTATAAATATAGTTTTCTTTGTTGTGTATGATTATGAGTAGGATTATAAGAAATAATGTGTGTTCTTAGTAAACTAATATCGACATTTTTATGGAATAAAATTGTTAAAAAATAATATTGTTGTGTATTTTCTAATAAAACTGAAAGTAAACATTTTTATGGAATAAAAATGTTAGAAAATATTATTTTTGTGTGCTTTCTAGTATATCTAAAAATGGACATCTTTATGGAATAAAAATGCTAGGAAATGTTATTATTGTGTGTTTTCTATTCAATCTCAAAATAACATTTTTATGGAATAAAAATGTAAGAAATGTCATTTTGGCAAATTTTTAGTGAAAAGAAACACAATTTTATGGGATAAAAATGTTGGGAAACTATTATTTTTTGGTAAAAATAGAGAGTGAATAATTATTTCAAGGTTTTTGAAATAATGAAAGTTGATGTTTTATGAAAATGGTGTATTTTCTAGTAATTTTTGTGAAAAACATTTCATGGAATAAAATGTTGGCAAAATAATGTGATTTTATGGGAAAATGAAATTTTATTGAAAAATTAAGAATAAGTGAATATTTCAGAGTTTTGGAATATTGGAGGATGATGTATTTTTTGAAAATGGGCATTTTAGAAATCTTGGTGTCAAACATTTTACAGAATAAAATGTTTGGAGATAAAACTTTATTTAATGAAAAATATGTTTAAACCATGTAGTAGGATTTTTGGGTTTAAAATCCATCTTCTCTAGTATATAAACTTGTAGTAAAAAATACTTCGAGATTTGTATTTAAACTTGTAGTATTTTGTACGACAAGTTTATATGCAAGAGAAGATGGATTTTAAACCTAAAAATTCTACTACATGGTTTAAACATATTTTTAATCAAATAAAGGTTTATTTCCAAACATTTTATTCCATAAAATGTTTAACACCGATATTTCTTAAACGCCTGGGTTGACTCACGGGTAACCCATAAATCCGGGTCAGGATGTAAGAATACCTCTACTAAACCCATTTCATATGCAAATTTAGTATTAATAAACAATTGTGACTCACTTGTGTCACATAAAACATACCCCAATCACCTCGGGATACAACTCATACTTATAATTGCATATAGCATTAGCAGTTCAAATGGTTCTTGGACATAACACCCTCAGCCCAACTGAACCAAAAACTTCTTATAAGTGTTACCCCTACTGGGCATCCTCTTCTTATCCCTTAATTCATTGCGGACAAGATAAACACATGTGTTCGTACTCTTTATACATAATACACCTTCTTGTGTCATTCCCTTTTCTCTGGCCCCACTGGCCATGTTGGGGTTGCCCTTCACGCAGACCTGGTAGTCTTGACCCAATTACTACCTTTTTTGTCCTTTTGATTCTGCTAGCCCTATGGGACTCGTTGTTGGCCTTGAAGGTCCTGACTGAATCTACCATCAACTGGTTGGAATTCTATTGATCTCAATCATTAAAATGGGTCCTCTATTGGGTATCCCATCCTATGTTGCCTTACTGGAACCGTTAAATCTAGTCCTGCCCTTCGTTAGATTCTCCAACTCTCTTGGCTCCTTTCCCACGAAAGCGTTGATATCATTTGTAAACGTACGACATTGACGACAATGGTACCAGTCCTTCTAGACAGATTTCCCGATCCATGCTTGTATATTCTACCCATGAGCCCATTATTAACAAACAAACCTTTTTGATTCTCTGTATCCACATTGTCAGGTACTAAGTTCGCTAAACACGTCAACTTTCCTTCATGACCTACCACTATACGGACCTTTTGAAATAAGTACTGAATTCTCCATTGACTCTCTATTTAAACAACTGATGAGAGGAATTGCGGTCAAAATGCACCCCAAATTCCTCATTATTCATGGTATCTCTCAGTGGCTGTGGTGACCGGATCCTATCACTAGAATGCCCCTTCTATAAGCAAAATTTTCCCGCAAATTAATCTTGGGTGTCACTTCACTCCACCCTACAAAATTGCCGTAGGTTTATTGCCTTCCATTGACCCTTCACACTCCCTCTCTTCCCCAAATTCTTATGGATGGATCTTTGGAAGAGTTCCTCTAACTCCCTTCCCCCCCCCGCTTTACCGACTTCACCGGGTGGGTTTGAATTTGCACCACTATTTTCTACGATGGTGCTTAGGGAAAGTATTGCGCACTAATGATTATCCCAATGTCATATACCTAAACAATAATCATGGTTACTTAAATCTCTATCACCACTCCCAGAATATTCCATGGCTTCTTATGAGTCTCCCCCACTACAGTTCTTCTAACAACCCTCACTGGTCATCCAAAATTGTTCAGTGTACGAAGCCCAATCGAACTCGTATATGAATCACATAAACTATACTTAATAGCAGGAGAATGTAAGTCGCATACATAAAGGGATACAAAAATCCTATAATAAGGCTTTATATCAAAGAACACTATGCTAAAACGTAAAAAGCCGCACAAATCTGATAGACACTAGAACCTGATACTCCGATACCATCTGTGACATCCCTCCTATTAAAATACTAGGTGACCAGCCCTTTTTCAAAATAAAAAGTTGGTCTCATATGCCTCATTCTTAGAATCATTGTCGAAAATATTTTTAAAGTTACTAACCACTTATTAATTAAATAGACCGGTGCTAAATTGTATCTTACATTAATTTACAACATGCAAAAATAAATAATAACTTAAACCATCGACACAAACTGATAACTAAATACAAAGCAGATAAATAATATGAATAAAGAAGACCGAATCAACGATCGGTTCAACAATAAAATCCAAAAATAAACTGAAATAATAAACTGGATACACAAACTCTAATCCATAAACTAGAAATACTGAAATAGTTTGAAGGGAAACATGTCCAACTGAGTACTGAAATAAAGTCCCTACACTAGGAATACATGAAGGAGGCGTTTATCGAAAAGTCCTGCAACTTCCATATGAGTTGCAGCTACTCATCTCTGGATTAAATCCTCAAGTTGGGCGTCCCTGTGGCTGGACACCTAAATTGTTTTGGACTTTTTTTTTCACACAGGCCAGAGTCTAAGTAAAACATTTTGAAAATATTTAGCAAGGAATTAAAATGCAATGATTAAATATGCATGAACACTTTCCTTATTTAAAATGGTGTCACACTCTCTTGAGAAATAACTCACCCCTCATCTAATGTGCACACCTATCACTTACTTTGTAACCCAACTAGTTAAGTTATCCCACCTAACTGGCATTATTACACTTATTTCTATCACGTTACTCTAACCCGAGTATTTTTTACCTTGATTTATAAGTTATCTACTCATTAACTTATTCAATCATTTTAACTTTGATTACTTATATAACATTCACATTAGTTATATTTGAAGTACTAATTAATCATATAACGTTCACACTAGTTATATCGGATATACAATCACACTTTATGTATTAAACCCGTATATAATTATCTACCCATTATAGGAATATTCGTATACTACGCACATGTCACGTATAATAACCATCCATTCTTGAGTAATAACTCACCGAATGCTTTCTCTAAAATGCTAGCATCCTAGGTATACTCAATCCAACCTGGATACCATAAGACGGTTAAATCACACAAAATTAGGTAGTAAAATCGTAAACGTAGTGGAGGTGGCCATATTTCCCCGAGAGTGGGAGAGAATCATACCCAAAACGTCTCACCTTGAAAAGAACACACAAATAAATACCGGATGATATGACCTAGGGACTATACTCTCCCTACATTCGCTAGTAAAAGGATTCACCCACATTGTGTAACCTCCTATGATAGCACTAGAGTGGTATGTATTTACATAAATATCTAATACTGATATTTATAAAGCACGGAAGTATATATATGGTATCATATTGCCCGTATATATAAATATAATAACATCTGGATAGCCCGTGCCTAACTCCCATAGTACTAGCCCGTAATAATTGAGTCTATATCCCTAACTCTTATTTTATTTAATTTGACATCCATTAAATAATTTAAAATGGTTTCAGTTGCAAATATACCCGGACTCACCCAATCATCCCATAATTAAACATTTATGAATTTATTTCACTCAATTCAATATTTATGTTCCTCCTTTTTCTCACCTTTCTAGGATCATTTACATCCACCTATAATCCTAGTGTAAAATAATTCGGAGAGTTTATACTCGAATTTTATTTTTGACTAAAGATTTTGATCTAGGACACCCTTTCATCGAACATTCATGAATAATTAAAAAAAAAATAGAAAAAGGTGGTCACTTGTTCATAACGAAAAGATCTATCTTCAAATGCAAAACCTAGGGTCATTTGAAAGAGATATGAACCTCATTCGATAGAGGTACTAATCTCATTTGAACGAAAACCTCAACTCGTTCGAACGAGTTTCTGACGCATACCTGAATAGGTCCTCTTCTCCTAAAATAGTTTTTCTCCTTTTTAGCCCTCAACCTCCATAGATTCAACCCAAACTTCAACCCAATTTATACCCATTGTTTTTTACATCTATAAACAGTTTCTAACATAAATATATATCATCAAGCATCACTGGTTCTCATTAAAAGTTCTAGGGTTCACGAATTGGGTTTTTCTCAAAATTTCTTAAATCACAAAGTCAATTCAATTCAATAATCCGAATTCAACAACAATTTCTTTTGGATTTCGATTCTAAATCGTATTCTAACATCATATGATAGTATTCTCCCATTAATTAAACATTAATATCACCTTTAATGCTTAAATCCCCCCCAAACCCAAATTTCATATGTGCCACCCTCCCAAAACGAATTTATCAACACATATTATAATATGAACATGAGATTCTCGTATTTAAATTGAAATCAAGTTTAATCACATGCCTTATAGGATTCATAGGGTCTGATTCCATGTAGAAGATGATGAATCTGACAAAGCACACCCGCATCCCCTTTAAATTTGGTCTCTAAATCCCTCTCTTTTTCTTCCTTTTTCCTTCTCTCAATTTCTAAGGTTTTCTAATTGAGTTATGTGAGCCTCTAACAACAAAACTTAGGTATAAAACTCTTAATCCCGTAATTAAGCAAATAGGCTAAGCTCAAATGATCCGAACACCTTCGTGTGGTCCCAATTTTATCAAAAAAGACCCCAGGACCCAATTACTACTCCCGGGTACACTATTCCGACTATCTCAATCCATTAGGAATCAACCGTGTCCTCAAAATTTCCATCCAAGTCACTCTACATTAAGGTCCTATCCCAACCCCAAGCAGTCTATACCAACTTGTTATTGAGAGAAAATATCGCCACGTCACTATCACTCGCTTAGACGTAAAATTAATAACTTACTATTTACTTAGTAATTATATTCCATAGATATTAGCCATTATCTCTCCCGATTAATATTTTAATTAACAATTAATAATTAATTAAATTAAATTATTGCACACATGTAATTTAAAGTACCCGAATTAATTAAATATAAATGCTCAAGGATATGGGGTGCTACACGTCAATTAAAGCGTACCAAATTGGATAATGACCTTCTAAATATTGTTCCTGAAGGAGAGAATACAATAGACTACTTCCCAACTCATTTGTATATTAAGAAGAAATCAATCATGAGTCCAAGTTGTCCTTAAAATAATCTGGCGCAAGAGCCAAAACTACATAAAAACTCACTGGTCTTCTTTCGCTTTTAAAGAAAGTGAATTTCTGAATACTAATGCCTAAATTGCACCAAAACTCTAATATGACAAGCTCTACTTTGTCTCAATAATCAAATCGTATGAATCATGAATATGCATGACTCAAAGTCAATTGTGAGTACAATAGTTTCTTTTTTATAGAACTATCACTATGTGGATTCAGGTGTCATGTTTAGTTATTGTTCTACATATTGTAGTGAAAACTAAAGTTGATTCCTACCATAAATTTAACGAATCAACAGTCCAAGCAACTAATAAAAATTGTCATTCCTCAACCCAAATGTGTTAATGCTAGAAATAAAGTAGATGCGACATCTTCTATGATGCAAGCAAAAGTTAAAACATGTTTTAAATGAATTGAACACTAATCTTGTAATTATCAAGCACGAGAGGTTATATTAAGATTGCTTAATTATCAAATATTATTATATTAGAGTAGTTTGGTTATTTCCATATGTATGTACGAAATCTCTAGTTAGTTTTTTACCATAGTTAGGACTTAGATGTTTGGGCGAGCAAGTGTTGACAAGCCTATAAATAAAGGGCTTGGCCTCACCCCCTTGCAAACAAATTAGATAAAGATGGATATTATTATTTGATAGAGATTGGGATATTACAATTATAGTTTTCATGTATACATAATAATATGCATGGACAAAATATGAAGGCAGCTGAGAATAAAGGTACTGAGTTGAGAGTGAAAACATAATGAAGGATAATTAAGTTAAGCATGAAAAATAGCACAGGGAAAAGAAGAAGAATTTTACACAGTGTTGACCTTAATGTGTGTGTATATTTAAGTGAGGATATGTCCACCACTTAGGAATGTACTAAACATGGGTGTAATACCTACATATTGTTAAAATGATAATGAAAAGCAATGGAGTAGATGGTAGATATTTCAAAGATCTTCAATCTGAGTTGTTAATCCATTAGTGTGCAAGTAAACCTCCAAGAATGTAAGTTGAGAATTATGAATAGTTATACTTGTGAGACAGGAAAAAGAAGAAGATGAGTTATGCCTCTAACTGGTAGATGCATATAAAGTATCCAGGGAGGAGATATATGTTTTTAAGTCCTTTTCCACAACAATGGAAAATGCTTGATTAACAATCACTACACCAAAATGAGTGATTTGTGAGTGCTGTAAGGAGTGACAAATGGCCTTTATAACTGTTATTTATCGTCATAATTTAAGGGGTGACAAAAGAAATATTGTAACTCCTAACAACGGTCATGAATTTTTATAACCCCTATATGAGTTATGACTGGTGACCCCAATTTGTAACTGCTGTTAGAAGTTACAAATATAATATTTATAAATGTTGCCAGTAGTTACGAATATAATATTTATAACTGCTGTCAGCTGTTACAAAATTAACAGTAGTGACAAATTTGTGGCCGCTATTAGTAGTTACAAAAATTGAATTTGTTAGATGTGGTAAGAGTTGTTACAAATATATTATCTATATAATTATAAAGAAAACATATTAAAAAAAATATATAACATATTTGGCATCTCATTTCAACATATATAACATACAATTTTTCATTCAACTGTAATTAGAGTTTATACAAAGAAAAAAAACACAATTTCAACATCGTGTCCACCAACCAAAGTATCTCTATACAATTTCACTCGTCTCATTACAAAAAATACATAAAAACCCATTTTCTCCTAACATAAAATGAAATAAGCAAAGTAAACTCGCAGTCTTGAAACGTCAGACCTCCAACAAAATGAATTCAATGTCTTGACTTGTCCATAAAAGATTTCCACCAGCAATAAAATTTATTTAGTGTTAGTTACCTTAAATAAAGAAGTAATATTTTTAATAGTTCCTATAGATGACAATCTTTAAAAACCTTATCAAATTTGTATATCTTCATATTGTTTACTTTTAAAAACACTTAATAGTTTTAAAAAAATTCAGCAGAATCTCCATTGTTTATTCATGAAAACCAACCTGTTTAAACATAAAAATTAACTTAAAAATGACAAAAATAATCATAACACTGTAAAAAATTAAGGACAGAATAGTCACAACATAAATCCTCCCTAGCACTACGTAAAATACATATATATAAACAAAATAGAGAATTGTTATTACCTAGTCGGTATAGGCTGTTAAGGTAATGTAAGGGTGATGAGGGATAACACTCTGAAACAAACTCTGCACTTTGATTCTCATGTCAGACTTTGTATGTAGTAGCGTTTATTAGTGGTGAATCTATAATTCTTCAAGCTCGTGTCAATGTTAAGCCTCTCGATCTTCAGCATCTTGTTAATGTTGAGCCTCTCAATCTTCATCGTCTTTCTATAACCATGCCCTTATTGTCATGTATGAGATAGGTAAGTGTGTAATAATAGATCATCGCAATTTTCCAAAGATATTGACACATCTATTATATTGGCGTACATAAGTGAAGTCATATATGAGATATGTAGGTGTGTTTTGGTACTCACATTGTTTCAAACTGGTGCTTACCACAATAGGTTCGAGATGTCACTTAATGATATCGAGTCACGAAATTGGTGCTTGCCACATCATCCCCTGTACGAAAGAGAAAAAATATTCATGAACCAGCTACAACTCATAATCATATCCAAATATGATTACAATATAAGATATGCATAACAAGGAGAAGTATAGATATTTATGCATATATATAGATAGATATCTATACACGTGGCATGCTAACTTATGTTGAATAATATAGTGAGGTCTTCATATGTGTTAATTAAAGTTTTAAATCCTTATTAAAAATTGTTTTATCCCTCAATTGCATCCCATTTTCCTTCTCAAATGACTTCATATGCATAATTTGTCCCTATTCTCATGGGGATCCAACTTCACAGAAAGGAAACAGCAAGTTGAGTTCATCTGGGAGTACTTGAATTGGATCTGTCTTTTCACATTGAAAAACTAATTGCACTTATAAAAATAACTATTGATGAGGAAAAGACTCTCCATAAATCTTGGGAGAAATCTGACAAATTGAGTTTATGATTATTTGGGAATGATAGTTTATGATTATTTTCTCATCTAATTTATTTGGATCTCTTTACCTATAGACCTTTCCATATCAATTACAATGCCTTTAAGGATAAATGGGCAGTTAATGAGTTGCCTAACAAACTAGTTAAAGAGGAGGATAGGCTGAACCAATAAGGTATTAAGGTTACACATCTCGTCCAATGAGATGGACCATCTAAATATAGGAAAAGGAAGAATTCTTGCCATAAAAGTGAACCACCCAAAAATAATGATGCTTATCAAGCCAATGTGAAGAAGGCAAAGAAGGATGACAAAAGGTGCAAATTTTGCAAGAACCCGGGACACCTTTAGAAAGACTGCCCTAAACATAAAGAATAATTCGAAAAGAAAGGTAACCCGATGGGTTTCGTAAGTTTTTTTGAATCAAATATTACTTATGTCTCTTCTAACACTTGATGGATTAATTTTGGTACTAACATTCACGTTTCTAATTCAATGTCAGGCTTAGTTGAGTGAGCTTGGGACTTGTGCGAGGGGAACAAAATGGTTAAGCATAAGAGGCGAGTGGGACCAAAAAGGTTTGTAATTTAGAGTTTAATTTTACTCGTTCCTAGTTGGCGGATGGGTTCTAAAAGAAGCCTGATGGTCTTGAGGTCCATGAAAAGGAGGGCTTCCTTACGATCCAAACCACAAGCCCAAGTGAAAACTTTTCATTCATAGGAAATCGAGACAAAGTTCAAGTTGAAGACTATCATCTCATTTTGAAGAATGGATATCATTTAGATTTGTTTCAAACTTTTTATGTTCCTTCTATTTTCTATAATTTAGTTTCATTTAGAAAACTTGATTAAGCTAGTTATTAGGTTCATCATGGAGATGGTTGTTTTAATTTATTTTTGAACTCAAATCATATTGGTACTGGAATTTTAATTGATGGTCTTTATAAATTTCATCTTGATAGTCAATTTTTTGAAACTCATTTCATACTGCATTTTAATGTAGAAACAAAACGTAAGTCATCTAAAAATGACTCTTATTTCTCGTGTCATAAAAGGCTAGGACATATATCAACTGATAAAATCAAGCGACTGGTAAAAGATGGAGTTCTTTCGAATCTTGATTTTACCAATCATAAAGTGTGTGTGGATTGTAATAAAGGAAAAACAAAAAACACATAAAGAAAGTAGACACAATAAGTAAAAAGCTTCTTGAAATCATACATACATATAGTTATGGACCTTTTGACGTTTTAACCTTTGGAAGGGAGAATTATTTCATTCATTTTATGAATGATTATTCACGTTGATATTATCTAGACTTGTTGCATGGTAAATTCGAGTTCGTGGACTCCGTACAAGTGTTCATCACTGAACTTGAAAGGCAACAAAATAGAAAAATGAAGATAATAAGGTTAGATAGAGGTGGTGAGTTTTAATGAAGGTATGACGAAACATGACAACATCCAAAACTTCGGAAAAACGTTTTCAAAAGTTTAGAATTATCGCTCAATACACAATGCCTCTGTGACAACCCGCCTAATTAAATACCAGGTGATCACTCCTTTATTAAATTAAATCAAGGTGAACAGTTGGTACATTCTTAGCATTACTGTCGAAAAATAACTTTTCCAATTTAAACACCCTAATTAATTAAGCTAAGTGTCAAAACCATTTTTAGACATTACTTTCCAAATTTTATTTTATAAACCAAGATTTAAATCTTTACAATAAATCAATGTTGACACCAAAATTAGTATGCTGATGTAGACGAATAATAAGAAGACACGTGTCAATCTACGTGGCACAATAGCAACGAGGATGATTGTTTTCCCGACCAACATACTCACTCCGAGGAACACCAACCCTCCAAGGAACTCTTATCCTCCGAGGAACTCTAATGCTCCGAGGAACCTTTGGACGACGAGCAACTAAGGAGGTTCGAGCTGCACCTCGACCACAACATTAATTTCCAGATAATCAACAGTTCAACTATTCATTGAATGCTTATCATCTTGACGCGCACGTTTGAAGAACATTAAATGAATCACCCTTTCATATGTGTATCATTTAATGTAACACCCTTTCATGTACAACCTAAGGGCTATAAATACCTTGTATCACCCTCATTCAAAGGGACCGCAATTTCTTGATAGATTTTGTAATCGAGAATTCCCAAAACACTCAATAATAACATAACAGTGGACGTAGGCCATTCTTATAAGGCTGAACCACTTTAAAATCTTTGTCTCATTTTATTTATCTGTGATTGAATAATTAGAGCTATCTAATTTTTTACATCAACAGATTGGCGCCGTCTGTGGGAATCGATTGTTATTATCGTTTTTCACCAAAAATCATTCATCATCAATGGCGGATAATCCAGAATCTAGCAATCGAAACGCTGGAAATGCTGGAAATCCTCCAAATCCCTCTACACCTCCAGATCTGGCCGGGATTATGACGAATCTGTCTCAAGGACAAACCGCCATGCAAGACACAATGAGGCAACTCATACAAACCCTTCATGGCGGAGCACCTGCACGTTCAGGACAGTGAAGTGGTCAGAGGCAAACTTATTTACTTTCTTCACGATCCAGACGTACTGAGTCATATCGTAATGAGGAGTCTGATGATTTCTCTTATCAACCTGGACGAACATCGTCAATAAGGGCTACAGATACTAATCAACGTATCACTCTCTCTCCAGAAAGACCTAGTGCCTTAGAAATACTGAGTAGGGTGTCTCCTTTCAGTCGATTAGGCCCTAGGAGGAATAGGAGTCCACCTAAGACCACGTCGAGGAGTTTTCGACAACCATCTGATCTCAGAGAAGGATCAGCACAATCACGACCAGTTGCTCGTCAAGATAAATCTCAAGAGGCTACTTCAGAACGATCTATTGCTCGAACCAATAGGCCCGAGGAAGGAAATGAAGCGTGGAAAGGGTCCCTTCAACGATTGGAGGATAGATTGGGAGAAATGGCTAGGGCGAAGAATGCCCTACAACGAACTTTTGTTCAAGGGACACCTTTTGTCCAGGCCATTGTGAATTTTCCTACACCGTCAAAGTTTAAAGCACCAGTAGTGACCCCTAAATATGATGGAAAGACAGATCCTGTCCTTCATATAGAGGAATATCAAGCTGCCACCGATATCTATGCTGTTCCCGACGAGATGAGATGCAGAGCGTTTTCAGGAACTCTTACTGGAGCTGCCCAGATATGGTACAACAATCTTCCTCGGGGTAAGATTTCAACTTTCTTTCAGTTGGCCGAGTTGTTCATCGGCAATTTCTGTTTTGGAGCAAAGCTAGTAAAACGAGTAGCACATTTGCTAAGTGTTAGACAAAAATCTGGTGAGAGTACTAGAGATTACATAACTCGTTTCAATAACGAGAAGCTGGAAGTTATAGATTACGAGGAGAAGACAGCAATCACCGCCTTGATAAGTGGGTTGTTGCCTAATAAGTTGTATTACACCTTGGCGAAAGATCCACCTAAAACTATGTCAGAATTGATGGCAAAAGCGGCCAAAATCATGAATGCCGAGGAAGCTATGGCTGCAAAGAAGAATATAGATAAATACACCAAGGTGGACGTCGACAAGTCTAAAAATAAAGAGCATAAGGGCAATGGTGGCGACAAGCATTCCAGAAATAATAAGTCATCATGGGAAGTCCTGAAGAAATTCGATAATTATACTCCCTTGAAAATGGGTATTAATCATGTCTTGGAAGAAATCAAGAATAGCGAGGAAGTAAAGTGGCCAAAGAAACTGAGGTCAGCTCCTGATGCAAGGAACAGGGACAAATATTGCGAGTTCCACAAAGATCATGGCCATATGACTAAAAATTGCATAGCTCTTCAGAACGAGATTGAAACACTCATCCGAAGAGGAAAGCTAGCAAAATATGTTGATCCGGAGGTGAAAGAAGAAATAATGATCGAACTAGAGAGAGGTTTAGATCTCCTCGTCGAGCAGAGGAGAAAAAGAAGAGAAACCATGAAGATGATGCCGAGGATGACCCCGATCTTCCCAAAAAACCAAGGCAGCCAGAACGAGAGGTATTTTCCATACGTTTTGGGTCATTTGATTGTAATGTTATTACAGGAGGAGATGCAGGAGGAGGAGATCTTACCGCAGAAAGAAAAGCTTACCTCGGAGAGGCACAAGCTTGCTCGTACATTCAGCGAATAAATTTGGCTGAGGCGGATCGTCCGAGGAAGGTAAACAAAGAAAAGCTGGTTATTGGCTTTTCAAAAAATGACCTGGCAGGTGTTCTTTACCCTCACGACGACCCTTTGGTGATCAAAATGAGGATGAAAGAAGTAGTGATTTCAAGGGTGCTGGTAGACAATGGCAGTTCGGCAGATAACATGTACTATTCATGCTTTGACAGTTTAAATTTGAAGTTATCTCAATTGGAGCCTTATCACAGACCTCTTCTGGGTTTTGCTGGCGAGAAAGTTTTTCCACTTGGGACGATCAAGTTGGATATATTCATTGGAACTTGTCCTGCTTGTCGAACAGAAAGAATACGCTTCTTTGTGATGGATAAGAATGTGCAGTCAGCCTACAACATCATCATGGGAAGAGTTGGTTTGACAAAGTTCGAAGCAGTCCCATCTACAGTACATCAATGTTTAAAATTCCCAACAAATTTCGGAGTGGGAGTGGTGAAAGGTGATCAAAAAGTAGCTCGAGAATGCTATTATTCATCTGCCGAGCAAGAGGAACTTGAAGAATCAAGGAAAAAGACTACTACCTACCAGGTGGAAGAAGATACAGAGATTGAAACTCTCGATCCCAGAGATGAATCCCAACTTGTAAAAGACAGGTGGTAGAATCTACAGAAAATGTTATTCTAGACGACGAGCACCCTGAACGAGTAACCCAGATAGGTTCGTCGTTGGATGCTTCATTAAACAGGAATTGATAACTTTCTTGAGAAACAGAAAGAAAATTTTTGCATGGAGTCATGAAGACATGCCAGGAATAGATCTAAACTTCTTATGTCATGAGCTCAATGTGAATAAGGAGATCAAGCCTATAAAGCAGAGAAGAAGTGTATTTAGCCCCGAGAAGAATCAAGCTATTCAAGAGGAAGTCGACAAGATCCAGAAAGCCCAATTCATTGAAGATGTGAAGTATCCAGATTGGTTGGCAAATGTGGTGATGGTAAAGAAGAAAAACAATTAATGGAGAATGTGTGTTGATTTTACTGATCTCAACAAGGCTTGCCCAAAGGATCACTTCCCATTGCCCAGAATTGACCAACTAGTGGATGCTACCTCGGGGCACGAGCTGCTTAGCTTCATGGATGCTTACTCTGGTTATAACCAGATCAAAATAAAACCTGAAGACAGGGAAAGCACTTCTTTTATTACCTCTAGGGGAACTTATTGTTATAATGTTATGCCTTTTGGTTTGAAAAATGCAGGAGCAACATACCAGCGGCTGATGAACAAGGTTTTTGCCGAACAAATCAGTTGCAATATGGAGGTCTACGTCGATGATATGCTGACAAAGAGCAAAAAAGCTGCTAATCATCTAGTTGACCCAGGTCAGACCTTTGATCAACTGGATAAATACCAAATGAAGCTCAACCCGACGAAGTGCACCTTTGGAGTACGAGAAGGAATGTTCCTAGGGTACATCGTCAACCAGCGAGGCATTGAGGCAAATCCAGCAAAGATCAAAGCTCTTTTAGGGTTACGATCTCCAACGACGAAGAAAGAAGTGCAGAGTCTTACAGGACGAGTTGCAGCGCTCAATAGATTTGTATCTCGAGCAACTGATAGGTGCCTCCCATTCTTCAAATCACTCCGAAAAACTTTCGAGTGGAATGATGAATGTGAAAAAGCCTTTCAAGACTTGAAGAAATATCTGGGAACACCTCCATTGCTGTCCAGACCAGTGATGGGAGAAAAGTTGTACTTATACCTGGCAGTATCAGAAAATGCGGTCAGCTCGGCATTGATCAGATTGGAGAATGGAGTCCAAAAACCAATTTATTACATAAGTAAGGCTTTCCGAGGTGCAGAGATCAGGTATCCAAAGTTGGAAAAATTGGCATTGGCATTAATTGAAGCTAGTAGAAGAATGAGGCCATATTTCCAGGCCCATACCATCATCGTGTATACCGATATGCCATTAAGACAAGCTCTTCAGAAGCCAGAAAAATCAGGAAGATTGATGTACTGGGCAATAGAGCTCGGTGAATATGATATTGTGTATGAACCCAGATCATCCTTAAAAGGGCAAGCTGTAGCAGAGTTTATAGCAGAGTTTACATATCCTGATACCCCTGAGGAACAAAAGTTACTCACTGGCCAACCTGTGGATGTTACAGGATCAACAAACATAAGTCTAGGCAAACTCCGGTTGGTAAAAGGGTTTGTGGATGTTGAAAGATCATCAAATTCAAGCCCAGACCAACTACGGTTGGTAAAAGGGCGAGAAGAGATGGTCGACGAGGAGCGAAAAATACCAGGGGATGATGAAACAAAATAGCAAATATTTCACCGAGGAACGCTGTCAGATAAGAATTTTGAAGACGAGTTACCTACGTGGAGATTGTATGTAGATGGGTTATCTTGCACAACAGGTTGTGGAGCCGGGATCGTTTTGAACACCCCAGACGAGTGACGTGGAATATGCCTTACGATTCCAATTCAAAGCTTCTAATAATGAGGCTGAGTATGAAGCCTTAATAGCAGGTCTTAATTTAGCAAAGATTATGGAAGCACAACAAGTGATGGTATTCAGTGATTCTCAATTAATTGTGAATCAGATAATGGGAACGTATGCAGTTAAAGGAGAACTAATGGTAAAATATCATGCAAAGGCGATAGAGTTGTTGGCAGAATTTGATGCCATTCAGTTAATTAGAATTCCAAGAATGGAGAATGCACGAGCAGACACACTGGCCCGACTAGCATCAGCTACTCGTACCGAGTTACGAAGAACGATACCAATTGAGGTGTTAGAAAGTCGAAGCATCGATGAAAGCTTGACGATGAATGTTATTTCACTTGATTTAGGACCATCTTGGATGGATCCCATCAGGGCATATGTTGAGGAAGTAGAATTACCGGAGGACAAGATCGCTGCCAAGAAATTGAAGTTTAAAGCTGCTCGGTATGTACTAATTAATGGTGTTTTGTATAGACGAGGAATTATAGCAGGTTTGCAAAGATGTGTACATCCCTCCGAGGTGAAAGAATTGATTGAAGAGATCCATGAAGGGTCCTGTGGAGCCCATGTAGCAGGTCGAACACTTTTGCAAAGTGTGATGACGCAAGGATACTACTGGCCAACGATGAGGGCTGATTGTATAGCCTATGCTAAGAAATGTGATAAATTCCAACGTTTTTCTTCCATCCGACGAACTCCACAAGCATTATTGACACCCATAACTTCCCCTTGGCCATTTGCCATGTGGGGAATTGATCTGGTTGGACCACTGCCAACGACCCGAGGACGATTCAAGTACCTCATCGTCGCAGTAGATTATTTTACTAAATGGGTAGAAGCTGAGCCTCTGATTGATATGACGTACGAGAAGGTGTACTAATTCATTTGGAAGAACATCATCTGCCGATATGGTTTCCCTCATGCCTTCATTACACACCATGGAACACAATTCGATAACGAGGAGTTTGCCGCCTATTGTCATCAGTCAAACATTTTGAAGATTCATTCAGCACCAGGCCATCCTCAAAGCAATGGACAGACTGAAGTGACGAATAGAACATTATTAAATGGTTTGAAGAAGAGGTTAAATGAGGCTAAAGCTAACGGGATTAATGAGCTACAATCAGTATTGTGGGCTTATCGAACAACTCCCCGAGCAGCACCTGGAGAATCACCACATATGCTGGCGTTTGGAAGTGAGGCTGTAATACCTGCCGAGTTGGGTATTCCGACACATAGAGTGCTGAATTTCAATTCACCAGTCAGTGACTTGATGAGAAGACTGGATTTGGATATGCTCGAGGAGGTTAGAGAAGAAGCAGCCATTAGGAATGCTGCATATCAATAACGAACAACTTTGTTCTACAATAAGAGGGTGAGGAAATGCGATTTAAAGGAAGGAGATTACGTGCTAAAGAAGGACATTCAGAAGCACAATAAATTGAAAGCAAATTGGCATGGACCTTACCGAGTTACAGAAGTTGTTCGACCAGGAACTTACCGAATAGCAACTCTAGAAGGAGAGGAATTCAAGAATGCTTGGAATGCTAAACACCTTCGAAAGTATTATCAGTGATGTAAAATGTACAGCAAGTCCATCAATATGAATAAAACGATGATGTTTCATCATTTTTCTCTCCTTTGTTTGAAAGTTTTTCGGGGAATACTAGTGTTGTACACTACGCTGCTCGATAGCAAAAATAAGACGATAGTTCAAACCCACGACCAACTCCGGTTGCTAAAAGGGCGAGAACAAACTATACTCCTTTGGTTAGGAGGCATACACTAGCGTGACCAACTCCGGTTGGTAAAATAACTAGTAGATAGTTCGAGCGTGATCAACTTGGTTGGTAAAATAGCGAGAACACGATAGTTCAGACCCACGACCAACTCCGGTTGGTAAAAGGGTGAGAACAAACTATACTCCTTTGGTTAGGAGGCATACACTAGCGTGACCAACTTCGATTGGTAAAATAACTAGTGGACACTAATAGTTCGAGCGTGATCAACTTTGGTTGGTAAAATAGAGAGAACAAACTATACTCCTTTGATTAGGAGGCGAACACTAATGTGATCAACTTCGGTTGGTAAAAGAGTTAGTGGGCATGATAGTTCAAACCCATGACCAACCCCGGTTGGTAAAAGGGCAAGAACAACATTCTTAAAAATATGCTCTCAAATGCTAACTTATGTTGGTCGAGAAGTAAGTTATTACATAAAAGTTCATCGAAGAACAAATATTCCAAACTGAACTAAGTATAGTTGGTCGGGGATAAAAACCCACTAACTGTAGTTGGTCGACGAGGAAAAATCTTTGACCTTGGTTGGTCGGGCACATTTATTGAAAAAGACAAAATTTACTAAGTATAGCTGGTCGGGGATAAAAAACCCATTAACTATAATTGGTCGACGAGCTCAATTTAAACAACCTTGGTTGGTTGTAAGAAATTTTAACATTTTTTATACTCATTACTTTGTTATTAAGTGATCGAGCAACATTTTTGCTACTTGTAATTTTTTATTACTAGATTGGTCGATGAACCACAAAGAATTGTTATGCAATCACAAATATAAAAGTGTTAGACAAGTACAAAACAATAGCAATACAGATTTGCAAACAAAAAATGAAAATCTTTCATTAAAATTCAAAATAAATTACAAGTTACATATGTGTGCTAACTATTACATTGAAAATCCTATTCTATTGGTTTTTTCCCCTCAGCCTTCGATACAGGTTCCTCGCCAGCAGGAGGATCATTTAATGTCTGAGGAGAATTGATAAAATTCAAGTCCTTGAACATTCTGACATTCATTACTAAAGGAGTATTCAAGAGATGCTCGGGACGAGATACTTCAATTTGAGAATGAAGATTATAGTCACCAAGATATTTTGAAATTAAGCTCCGAGGAATGGAACGAGCTAGGATCCATTCCATGTCCAATTTATAGGGTGGTACAGGCAAGTCTAGTAGCCCCGGAGTATGATAATCCCACAGGCAGTGCCCCTGCTCGAGCTTCAGCACACCCAGGGCGTTCAACCATCCCTGTTTATAACCTTCATTATTGGAATTTTCAATGCGAGCATCCAAGTGATAAAGGGCCTCATTATAGCCTGCATTCCAGAATTCGCGAGGTTGTTTATGGAATTGGAAAGTTAATCTTTCTAATTGCTCATGAAGGTTCCTGGCAAAAACATCTTTATTATTCAAAGCAGACTTCGTCGCAGTAAGTTAATCTTCCAAAGTCAAGATTTTCTTGGACATTTCAGACAAAGCCCGATCTTTGGCGTTCAACTGGTACGCTTGAGTTTCCAATGTTGATAGAGTACGAGCTTCTTCAATACTACGAGGAGTTCTTGATCGACCCCGAGCAACTGAAGTGCTTCGTTCCTCGTTAACATCCTGGGCAGCTCTTCCTCGCCCACAAGAATCTCTGCCTCGTCCCCGAGCAGTAGCAGAAATACCAGACCTTCTTAAAGTATCCAATTCTTGCCTTAATTTGGCGTTCTCAACTTCTAAGAATGAGAACCCTTCGTCGGAGACTGGTACCAAAGTAGTGGAAGATGAAGCTGCAGACTTATACTGTGCCAACTCTTTCTCCAAATTGTTGTTCTCTTGTTCCAGCAGCTCGACAATTTGTCTGCAGGCCTCAACTTCACCTTTTAGGGTCCTCTCCTTGACATCATACCCAGCAATGAGTTTGTCATAGCCCTTCTCGGCAGAAAGCTGTTGATATTTCTTTTCATACCCCTCATGTAACAAGGCATTTGACTCCCTGTACTGATCCTTGAGATCTTCTAGAGTATATTGAAGCTCCTCGATCATATCATAGTAGGCCACGTTATTGGCCACTGTTCTATCAAGTAAGTCCTTCGAGTACCGATAAGCTTCGATTTCTTGCTCTGAAGCACCATGACCAAGGATATCAGCAATTTCGGATGTACTGAGGTCTGTGTGACCAGCTTTATAATACTCATGGCATTGCTGTATCAACTTTGTGTCGTTAGCAAACAAAAGATCCATCCTGGCCAGAAACTAACAGAGAAAGAAAAAGAAAATCAAGACAGAGTGCAGATAAAGAAGAGGCAATCATATGGAAAGAAAGAACTCAAATTTTATTAGATCATAAGGCAAAAGTTACAAAGATCTGAGATACAAAGTACAAGTAAGGAGAAAAATAGAAAGATAGTACCGAACAACTTCACACCTTTTTCTTGTCTCCCAAGACTTTCTCGGGAGGCTGGGACGAGGAGCTTGGTTGCTCGGTGGGAACACTGATTTGATCGGTTGGAGTTGGGATTTGTTCAAGAGGAGCAGGCAAAGAAGAAATCTCCTCAGCAGATGTCTGGTTGGGTTGAGGAGCAAGGATTTGATCACCCACAATCATTGAAGATTCTTCAGATGCAGCTTCGTCTTCATCTTCGTCTTCAATAACTGGAGGAGGACCAGGGAGATGTTGTTGAAATAACTCGGAGGCCTCGCTCACCTTCAACTCCTGCAAGGCAGCAACCCAACCATCATGGAAGAATTTCAAACTTCCATAATTCACCTGGGTCATCATTGCTGCTACCCCCTATCCCATCCTTTATCCCAACCAGTCCGAAAGGATTTCTTCACAGCTGTTTTTCTCTTCCTCTTATCCGAGGAGAGCTTCTCGGATAGAAGGTCCTCGGAGGCTTTCAGCTTGGCCTCCAACTCCTCCTTCTGACGATTTGCTTCGCGCAGAAGTGTCATCTCTTCCTCAGCTGATTTCAGCTTAATTTCAAGCTCCCCAAAAGTAGTGAGCTTCTCGGAGTATTTCTTGTTCACCCTCTCCAAGTCCTTCACCTTGTTTCCCAACTGCACTTTTTCTGCCTCAGATGGAACCAATTTCTTCTCCCATACACCTTTATCCTCGTCGTACTTCTGACGGGATTCCTTCAGAGATTGGGAGAAACCCTGGAATTCATCCTCTACTCCTGACGAGGAGCTTGAAGCCTTGAGCGCTTCATCTTTCTTCACAATGGTGTTAAAACAACTCACCAGCTGAAAATAGAATGTAGTGATGAGTTAGTACCGAGAAACATATATTCATAGAAGGAAAAATTCAAGATAAAAAGAAACTTACTGAAGCAATGTGATGAGTAGCTAGGGATGTCAGCATATCCCTAGGTATGTTTTCCTCGATGCCTTGAACTTCAGGAATAATCCAAGTTTTTACCGAGCTCATTGCAGAGCTCGGGGGAATGATGGTTGGAACACCAGCTCCACTAGTTTGGAGCTGGGGAATGGCTTCAGAAAAACTAACCGAGGAGGATTTCTTCAATCTCCTCAGTGGAACTTCAGCAATTTCAGCCAAAGAACCCTTGTGGGGGGGAGGGGGAAATAGTGATCACTTCCACAGAAGTACTTTTCTTGCTCGGAGCCATTGGAGGCTTCTCGGCAGCCTTCTGAACAACAACAGAAGGAACAACATCAATTTTCTTGGTCCCCTTTGGGACTTCAGCCTTGTTCCTCTTTCCATCCCCGGCAGAGGAAGTCTCCTCGAAGATAGCAGGAACTCTTCTCTTGCCCATCTTCTGACTTAGAGGAATATGAGATTCTGGTGAAGATTCCTCGGAAGCTGGCAATGGGTCACTAATGCTAACCACGGGACGAGCAGTAAAGGATGATGTGTAGCTCCTGTACTGCAACAAATATGAAGCAGACCTGATGTGCTCGTCTGCAACTCTCTGATGCAAACTCCAGATATGTTTCAACTGCTTTATATTGACTTATGACTCTTTTTGAGTTTTTCTCTTGCTGCCAACTGCAAACAAGAACATATTGAAATATCAGTCAAACATTTTATCAAATACCATGAAATCATAATTTCAAAAACAAAATAAGATGAAAACGACCTATCCCATTGCCATATGGGGGGCATCTGGGACCCTCATATACTGCATCTCCAACCAAAGGGGCATGTTGCCAATTTTTTATAACTACCCCGTGTTCAAAATAATCCCTGTTGGCATCAGGGAGGTTGACTACTAAGGACCTATTCAAAAACCTAGTTTTTAAATAAAAAACGTTGTCTAAAATAGCCCATCTGTAACAGTACATAATCTCAGGAATTCCTATACGAGTTCCATGAGTTTGATTTAACCTATATACCCCATTAACTATTCTCCATGTGTTGGGGGCTATTTTTGCAGGGAAAACGTCGAAGTACTGACAGAACTCTAAACACAACGGATTTGGTGGAAAAGAAAATCCACATTTAGCAATAAATAGGCTAGGGAACCAGTGTCCCTCAGCCAAATCAAAATAACTTGAAGGCTCAGAAAGAACCTCCAAAGTTACCCAAGAAGGAATAGAGAAGTCAGAGCGGAACTTCTCAAGAGATTCGATAATGTAAACTATGATGAATAAAAGAAGAAGGAAGAAGAGCTTACAGGGAAAAAGGAGATCTGTTGACAAACGAAGGAGGAAATGAACGCACAAGAGAGAGAAAAGCTTTAGAAAACTCGAAAGCATAGATTGAAAAGGTAGAAGACGATGGGATTGCCTCTTAAGTTTAAATACCTTGCCTTGGGAAACGGCGAAAGAAATGATTACAAAAAGGAAATATTATGCTACCGGCGGCTAAAAGGACAAAAAGGGCACGAAGATCGAAGCACCTATAAAAATGCAAAAAGGCAGATTCTGCGAATTTGGAAGGAAATTTAAATACGAAGAAAAAGGCTCCTAAAACCCAGGAAGGTCATTTAATATTGCCATATACCGAGAAAGAATGTTCCATACTCCTCAAAGTTCGAAATATGAAACATTGGGGGCTTCTGTTGACACCAAAATTAGTATGCTGATGTAGACGAATAATAAGAAGACACGTGTCAATCTACGTGGAACAATAGCAACGAGGAATATTGTTTCCCCGACCAACATACTCACTCCGAGGAACACCAACCCTCCGAGGAACTCTTATCTTCCGAGGAACTCCAATGCTCCGAGGAACTTTTGGACGACGAGTAACTAAGGCGGTTCGAGCTGCACCTCGACCACAGCATTAATTGCCAGATAATCAATAGTTCAACTATTCATTGAATGCTTATCATCTTGACGCGCACGTTTGAAGAACATTAAATGAATCACCCTTTCATATGTGTATCATTTAATGTAACACCCTTTCATGTACAGCCTAAGGGCTATAAATACCTTGTATCACCCTCATTCAAAGGGACCGGAATTTCTTGATAGATTTTGTAATCCAGAATTCCCAAAACACTCAACAATAACATAACAGTGGACGTAGGCCATTCTTATAAGGCTGAACCACTTTAAAATCTTTGTCTCATTTTATTTATCTGTGATTGAATAATTAGAGCTATCTAATTTTTTACATCAACAATCAATATTACAGAATCACACCACAATTATCCTGGAGCATATAATCTAAATAATTTACACATTCAACGACTAAATCCCATCATTCAAAAATTAAAGTAAAACATACAGACAGTAATAAATCCCAAAGTGACAATACTAGAAATAAATGAATCACAATGTCCAATAAAACAAATGGATAATGGAAACGGGCAACACATGCCCAACAGAATAAATAAGCTAGGAGTGGAATAAAATAAATGAAGTCGTCTAAGCAAGAGGCCTGCAACTCCCACCTAAGCTGCAGCGCGTTCCTTCCAAAGGATCTTACGCAAGATGCCCCTGTGGCTGGGCAGCTGTAATATATACATATACATACAAGAGAGAAAGGAAAATAGAAATGGGTCAGAGCCCGATAGTGTAAATGATTTAAAATTTGTTAAACAAGTATTTAAAATATTTACAGGCCAATGCAACAACATATTAGTGCGACACTCTCTTGAGAAATTCTCACCTCTCTTCTAATGTGCACGCCTATCACACTAATCTTCCCAATGGATTATCTTATCTTATATCGCACTAAACTTTCCAATGGTTTAACTTATCTTAGGTTACTCGTAAGATTTAAAACTGAACAATATAATTGTTTAAGACGAAAATTTCATTCAGTAACAAAGCTCTCATTTTAACTTTATTTATTAGTAAAGTTTCCCAGTGTCATATTATACTTTTCAAAACAAGTATTTCCAATTTGAAGTCATTGTTCATTTCTTACTTACCATAACACAGTAGGCAGTTCCAAATTTCAGAATCTAATATATATATTAAATACTCGTATAATATATACATATACTAACAGAACCCCACATAAAAATTATGGTGCGGGCATACTCTGTTATCCAATACCCGTATCACTCATACTAAGGGAAATATAAGTTCAGAATCACTCTCGAATTGTATTAACACATACACAAACAATATTGAGGCGCAGCATAGATTCCAAGTCTCTAAGAGGATAGCACATGCCCCCACGTCTCTTAGGACCGTCTGAACTATCGACTCGATAGCCTATACCAAGGATTTCTGTCTTCCAGGGTACGAGTCAATATCCCCCATAAAGGTCCCATCGAGATAAGACTGTCCCAGCGCGGTAACCTCAGGGATAGCAAGTAGCGCGGGCACGATTTTCACACATTGATAGTATATGCATAAACACAGTCATATAACTATACTACTATTACCATATCAAATTAGGTACATCTCTAATCCCATAATTACGACATTTGTACTTATTTCTCATTATTTAGTTCTCACGTATAACCGTTCATTTCTTACTTTAATTTGAGGGATCATTCTCACTTATTACGTAACACTCATGGACTCTATCCTCCCAAGTGTAGAATTTAGTAGGTACTCATCTAATTTCCTTCGTAACTATCTTACGCGTCTCTCCCCTTAATACATAATTTCATCGTCCCTTATATGTAAATATCCCAAAAATACAACTCTCATCTTACATTAAAGGTCCCATAATTATTTATAAGTCTTACTGGTCTTCTTTATCTCCCAAAACATTTTAATAAGGGTGTCCAAGGATTATTTCTCATTAAATTAAATTCAACTATTTAAAAAAAGGGAAATATGAGTATGCCAGAAGGGGTCGATCGATCGATGGTAGGAGATCGATCGATCGATCGATGCGTCGATCGATCGACACTCCTGGTTGGATCGATCGATCAAACAGGTATGCGAATTCTGCAGATTAACAGTTACGGGTTTCACAATCCAACCTCAATCAAATCCAGATTTTTCACACCGAAACTCCCTAAAATTCGTACTATAATCAGTATACACCCATATTATTCATCTTCTACGAAAAGCATGCAATTTTTCATCAATAACCATGGATTAATAGGCCAAAACTTCATAAAAATCTCAAGAACCCTAGAATTTCTTTAACATGGTTCTAATCAGTCTTTTTCCTGAAATTTCTACTCCTAATTCATCAAAAATTCGTGGTTAAGACTCTACATATGAATGGGGTTCCAGATTTGCATTCAAATCAATTCTACATGCGATTTTCCTATCTCCAACTTGGATTTTCTTCTACCAAACTCGTCCTAATCACCCTAGACTAACATGAATGATGCATTAACGAAAATAAGCAAGATAAATACTTGCCTGGAAATTTCAGCATTCTGATTTTTGAACGAATTTGGTGTTGTTGTGTTCCCCGTCACGCGATCTACGAGTTGGTGGTGGTGGCGGTGCAACCTGATTTATTTTTGGACTTGGTTTGCTTGGAAAGCTTTCTACTTCCCTCTCCTATGGTCATTCTAATGTTTTGAGTCTGCTAACCCTAAAGGTCTATTCCAAATGGCTGATATAGTTTAATAATTTTCGTGGTTTAATTACCCAAAAATGCAAAATGACCAAAATGCCCTCTCGGGGTACTAATTAAGCCTAAAAATGCCCCGAGTTCCAAACTAAACCCCCGGGTACACTTTTCTGACTATCTCGACCCTTCCAGACACTTGGACGCACTCGAAATGACCATACGAGTGACTTATAATTTATTCACTTTTATTCATCAATATTTAGTCCCGACGCGACATGGGCGCGTCCCGACTCAAATTTCCAAAATTGTCATTTTATTCACTCTTGACATTTAATAGAACCAATATCATATATTACTTTACTCATTAGTAATATTCAACAAGTTTCCCATAATTACTAACTCACATCACGTTAATAATTAAAAAAATAATTAATTTCCGAATTTATATTAAATTAATAATTCACATTAAATTTAATAAATCCCCAAATTTATAAAGCATAAAAATACGGGGTATTACATACTCACCCCTAATAATGGAATTTTGTCCCGAAATTCAGAAAATAAGGCATACATGGTAAGAATAAATCTGGATATCTCTCGCACATATCTGCCTCGCGCTCCCAAGTGGATTCCTCCACATTATGATGCTCCCACTGGACCCGTACAAGTGGAACTACCTTCGACCTCAATCTCCTCTCGCTATGGTCTAGGATAGCCATCGGTCTCTCCTCGTAAGAGCTGTCAGGCTGTAAGTCTATCTCCTCTATCGCGATGTGGGTATGAGCCATGTCATCCCGAAGGTATCATCTCAACGACGAGATGTGGAATACATAGTGAATGCGATGTAAATGCTCTGGTAGTCCCAATCTGTATGCTATCGGCCCAATCCTCTCGATAATGGGAAATGGTCCCACGTACCTCGGGGTCAATTTCCCTTTCTTCCCAAACCTCATCACTCCTTTCATAGGGGATACACGTAGTAACACTTGGTCCCCCACATTAAACTCTCGAAAGAACCGTTTCGCATCGGCGTAGCTCTTCTGCCTATCCTGGGCTATCCGAATGCGACTCCTGATCATCTAAATCCTCCCAGAGGTTTCCTGAAACACCTCTGGTCCTAGCAACTTGTTATCCCCCACCTCTAACCAACAAGTTGGGGAACGAAAAGGCCTGCCATACAAAGCCTCGAATGGAGCCATGCCAATAGTGATCTGATAAGAGTTATTATAAGCGAACTCTACCAGTGGAAGATGTGGCTCCCAACCTCCTCCAAAATCAAGGACACACATGTGTATCATATCTTCCAACATCTGATTAGTACGCTCTGTCTGTCCATCTGCCTGTGGGTAATAAGCTGAAATCAACCTCAACTCAGTACCCATAGCCTCCTGAAAGCTATCCCAGAAATGCGACACGAAAATTTTATCTCTATCTGACACAATATTCAGGGGCACCCCATGTAATCTGACAATCTAAGCAATGAACAACTGAGCATACTGACCCGTGGTATAGTCTGTCCGCACCGGCAGAAAATGAGCCACCTTCGTCAAACGGTCCACAATCACCCCGATGGAGTCGTGGCCCCGCTGTGATGTGGGCAACCCTTTAATAAAATCCATGGAAATACTCTCCCACTTCCACGCGGGTATGCCCAATGGCTGAAGAAACGCTGACAGTTTCTGATGGTCTACCATTACCAGCTGGCAGGTAGAACACTTGGACACGAACTCAGCAATGTCCTTCTTCATCCCACTCCACCAGTATTGCCGCCTCATATCCTTGTACATCTTATCTCCTCCAGGATGTACCGTAAATCGGGACCCATGAGACTGGGTCATCACTGCATGATGTAATTCTGCTCCTTCTGGGACCACCAATCTCCCATTAAACCTCAAACCCTCATCAGAACTAACAGAATAGGACTCAGCACCCTCAGTTAAAAGTCATACAATCTGCCCCTGGCAAAACGAGTCTGCGGTCTGTGCCTGTATCACCCTCGTAACAATATCGGGTGTCACTATCATGACAGATACGAAATAACGTGCTACTGCATCCTGGTGACCGAACTCTTTCCACTTTACTTTCTAGATGTCCGCAACATAGTCTACCGGCCTACGGCTCAACGCATTAACAACTACGTTGGCCTTCCCCGGATGATACTGTATGTTGAACTGATAGTCCTTCACAAAATCTAACCACCTGCACTGACGCATATTCAGCTCTCGCTGAGTGAACATGTACTGCAGTGACTTGTGGTCTGTGAACAAGAGGAATTTCTCCCTCAATAAATAGTGCCTCCATATCCTCAATGCAAAAACGACCGCTGCTAACTCCAGGTCGTGGGTGGGGTAATTCTTCTCATGCGGCTTAAGCTTGCGGGAGGCAAAAGGTATAGCCTTCTCTTCCTGCTGGAGTACTCCCCCAAGTCCCCGTAAAGAGGCATCGGTGTAAACCAGGTACTCCACACCCGGCTTCGGTAAAGAAAGGACTGGTGCTGAAGTAAGCTTGTCTTTTAGCTCGTCGAAAGCCAATTAGCAAGCAGCATCCCAAACATATGGTACCCCTTTGCGAGTCAAGTTTGTCAATGGACCCACTATTTTGGAGAATCCCCGAATGAATCTCTTGTAGTATTCGACTAACCCCAAGAAACTAAGAACTTTCATCGGTGTCGTGGGCTGGCCCTACTCCCTCACCGCTAACACTTTACTCGGGTCAACTGCTATCCCCTGTTCAGAAACAACATGTTCCAAGAACTGTACTTCTCGTAACCAGAACCCGCATTTCTCGTACTTAGCATACAGCTGATGCTCTCGCAGAGTCTAAAGAACCTGCCTCAAGTGCTCGACATGCTCCTCCTCGGAGTGTGAATATATCAAAATGTCATCTATGAAGACGATGAAAAATTAATTCAAGAACTCTCTGAACACTCGTTTCATTAGGTCCATGAACATGGCTAGAGCATTTGTGACGCCAAATGGCATCATTTTGAACTCATAGGACCCGTATCTCGTCAAGAAAGCAGTCTTTGAAATATCCTGCTCCCTAATTCGTAGCTGATGGTACCCCGACCTCAGATCTATCTTCGAAAAGAAAGTTGCTCCCCTCAGCTGGTCGAACAGATCATCGATTCGAGGCAACGGATACTTATTTCCTATCGTGACCTTGTTCAACTCCCGGTAGTCTACACATAGCCTCAGTGAACCATCTCTCTTCTTCACAAAGAAGACTGGAGCGCCCCAAGGTGAGGTACTCCTGCGAATGAAGCCCTGAACTAACAGCTGCTCTATCTGATCTCATAACTCTCGCATCTCTGCCGGAGCCATATGGTATGGAGCTCGTGCTATAGGTCGAGTATCCGGTAATGAATCTATGACAAAGCCTATCTCACGACTGGGGGGTAGGCCTGGTATCTCCTGAAATACATCGGAATACTCACAAACAACTGGGATCGAGTCTAAGGGAATCACAACCTCCTTAGAGGTATCCTCCTCTATATAATATAAATGAGCGGTCACGCCTCCCTCTGGGCGAGGCATCGCCACTACAAACATCTCTTACCCCGGAATGGCAATGACAATACTCCAACCGAAACAATCAATCATGGCTCTGTAAGCTGTGAGCCAATCCATACCGATAATAACATCGTGCTCATTCATATCTAAGACTAACATGTCTGCTGGTAATACCAAGCTACCAATCTCTACCCCCACACCCCGACATATAAAGAAAATGAGTGATCCACTCCCCAGTGGTGAGTCTACACACGTCACAGTGCTCTCTGCTGTGGCTAACAACCCTAAGGACTTCGCAAAATGCGTAGCTATAAAATAGTGCGTCGCCCCAGTATCAAATAAAACCCGACCCATAGTACCATGGATAGGAAACATACCCTCAATCACGGGTGGTGCCTGTGGAGCTGCTGCCTGGTAGACGTTATAGACATGTCCTTACTGTAACTGCCCCTGCTGCACTGGAGCTGCTGGAATGGCTGGTAGGGCTGGTACTTGAGCTGGGGCTGGGAGGGCGGCTGGAAAAAAAAGCCTCTGTGGCTCGTTACGGGCACCCTACTTCTGTGGGCCCCTCTCTCCCTCTGGACAATCCTAGCGCCTATGGCCATGCTTGCCGCACCCAAAACATCGGCCTTGGAAATTTTCTCCCTCTGACCCTACTTACCACGGCCCTACTGGCCGTTACCACCCCGCCACTGGCCCTGTTGGCCCTGATGAAAACGCTGTTGGCCCTGCTGCTGACGGTGTTGGCCTTGCTAGCCCTGCTTATTAGGCTGGCCCTGCCTATAACCCCCAAATCCATGGCTGGAATCACCTGAACGGAATCGCTTGGCAGGGTCCCCCCGATGGGAACTCTGCTCGTGCTGACGAATCTGTCCCTGAAATGTAGGTGCTCCACTAGCACTACTACCCCCTGTCCTGCCCTGCTGGCCGAACTCTCCTGCTCGCTTGCTTTCCTACAGATGGAAGCGGTGATCCTGGCAATGTAGTAAAGCAGCATTGAGTACATCAGTGAAAGTACTCAAAGAATAGATTCCCTATAAGGTGCAGACGGATCCTCCAAGCTAACCCGTCCATAAACAACATTATCTTCTTACCCTCACTGGGTGCCTCATCTGGCAATATGGTGAGAAGTCTTGTGAACTCCTTCTCATACTCAGCAACGGTAGAATTCTCCTTCTTTAAGTACATTAATTTCTGCCTCATCTCAGTCTGCACGGCGGGTGGAAAGTACTTATGATTAAACCACTCCCAGAATAACTGAATCGGGATCGTATCCCTTTCCTCCAAGGTGGTGGTGGACTCCCACCACTGTAAAGCAGCCCCCACCAGCTTAAAGGAAGCTAACAACTGTGTCTACACGTCTGTGCACTCATACATACGAAGATGCCGCTTGATATCTTTCTTCCATTGGCTGACGATGATGATATATGAACTACTCGAGAACTCAGGGGGATGTGCCTTCTGAAAGGCATCCCTAACCCGCTCCCATGCAGATGGAAGCTGTGAAGGTACTGGCGCCACTGCCTGAATCTGGGGTGGAGCCTCCGTACCACCACTAGCGCGGCATTCATTGCCTGAGCAACAAAAGCGGCTACCTCATTAGCATTCATCGTACCCTGAGCCGGAGCTGCTGGCTAATCGACTTGGGCACGCCTATCCTTTGGTGCACGTCTCGGAGGCATCTGAAACGTGAAGAAATTTATTAGTCTACAGTTATTATGAAATCTTAAATAGCTGAAGACGTTAACGTAAATGCAAGAATACAACAATCCTAAAACAGGGCTCTATAGCAAAAAATGTTAAGCTGAAAGCGAAATAAGCCGTACAGATCCTATGAACACTGGAACCTGATGCTCTGATACCACTTGTGACACCCCGCCATATTAAATACCGGGCAATCACTCCTTTATTAAATTAAATCAAGGTGAACAGTTGGTTCATTCTTAGCATCACTGTGGAAAAATAACTTTTCCAATTTAAACAGCCTAATTAATTAAGCTAAGTGTCAAAACCATTTTTAGACATTACTTTCCAAATTTTATTTTATAAACCAAGATTTAAATCTTTACAATAAATCAATATTACAGAATCACACCACAATTATCCTGGAACATATAATCCAAATAATTTACACATTCAACGACTAAATCCCATCATTCAAAACTTAAAGTAAAACATCCAGACAATAATAAATCCCAAAGTGACAATACTAGAAATAAATGAATCACAAGGTCCAATAAAACAAATGGATAATGGAAATGGGCGACACATGCCCAACTGAATAAATAAGCTAGGAGTGGAATCAAATAGAAGTCGTCTAAGCAAGAGGCCTGCAACTCCCACCTAAGCTGCAGTGCGTTCCTTCCAAAGGATCCTACGCAAGACGCCCCTGTGGCTGGGCACCTGTAATATATACATATATATACAAGAGTGAAAGGAAAATAGAAATGGGTAAGAGCCCGATAGTGTAAATGATTTAAAATTTGTTTAACAAGTATTTAAAATGTTTATAGGCCAATGCAACAACATATTAGTGCGGCACTCTCTTGAGAAATTCTCACCTCTCTTCTAATGTGCACGCCTATCGCACTAATCTTCCCAACGGATTATCTTATCTTATATCTCACTAAACTTCGCAATGGTTTAACTTATCTTAGGTTGCTCGTAAGATTTAAAACTGAACAATATAATTGTTTAAGAGAAAAATTTCATTCAGTAACAAAGCTCTCATTTTAACTTTATTTATTAATAAAGTTTCCCAGTGTCATATTATACTTTTCAAAACAAGTATTTCCAATTTGAAGTCATTATTCATTTCTTACTTACCATAGCACAGTAGGCAGTTCCAAATTTCAGAATCTAATATATATATTAAATACTCGTATAATATATATATTCTAACAGCACCCCATATAAAAATTCTGGTGCGGGCATACTCTGCTATCCAATCCCCGTATCACTCGTACTAAGGGAAATACAAGTTCGGAATCACTCTCGAACTGTATTAACACATACACAACAATATTGAGGCGAAGCATAGATTCCAAGTCTCTAAGAGGATAGCATATGCCCCCACGTCTCTTAGGACCGTCTGAACTATCGAGTCAATAGCCTGTACCAAGGATTTCAATCTTATAGGGTACGAGTCAATATCCCACCATAAAGGTCCCATCGAGATAAGACTGTCCCAGCGCGGTAACCTCAGGGATAACAAGTAGCGCGGGCACGATTTTCACACATAGATAGTATATGCATAAACACAGTCATATAACTATACTACTATTACCATATCAAATTAGGTACATCTCTAATCCCATAATTACTACATTTGTCCTTATTTCTCATTATTTAGTTCTCACGTATAACCGTTCATTTCTTACTTTAATTTTAGGGATCATTCCAACTTAGTACGTAACACTCATGGACTCTATCCTCCCAAGTGTTGAATTCAGTAGGTACTCAACTAATTTCCAACGTAACTATCTTACGCTTCTCTCCCCTTAATACATAATTTCATCGTCCCTTATATGTAAATATCCCAAAAATACAACTCTCGTCTTACATTAAAGGTCCCATAATTATTTATAAGTCCTACTGGTCTTCTTTATCTCCCAAAACATTTTAATAAGGGTGTCCAAGGATTATTTCTCATTAAATTGAATTCAACTAATTTAGAAAGGGGAAATATGAGTCTGCCAGAAGGGGTCGATCGATCGATGGCAGGAGATCGATCGATCGATGCGTTGATCGATCGACACTCCTGGTTCGATCGATCGATCAAACAGGTATGCGAATTCTGTAGATTAACAGTTACGTGTTTCACAATCCAACCTTAATCAAATCCAAATTTTTCACACCCAAACTCCCTAAAATTCGTACTATAATCGGTATACACCCATATTATTCATCTTCTACGTAAATCATGCAATTTGTCATCAATAACCATGGATTAATAGGCCAAAACTTCATAAAAATCTCAAGAACCCTAGAATTTCTTTAACATGGTTCTAATCAGTCTTTTTCCAGAAATTTCTACTACTAATTCATCAAAATTTTGTGGTTAAGCCTCTACATATGAAGGGGTTTCCAGATTTGTGTTCAAATCAATTCTACATGTGATTTTCCTATCTCCAACATGGATTTTCTTCTACCAAACTCGTCCTAATCATCCTATACTAACATGAATGATGCATTAATGAAAATATGCAAGATAAATACTTGCCTGGGATTTTCAGTGTTCTGATTTTTGAACGAATTTGGTGTTGTTGCGTTCCCCGTCGTGCGATCTACGCGTTGGTGGTGGTGGCGGTGCAACCAGATGGATTTTTGGACTTGGTTTGCTTGGAAAGATTTCTCCTTCCCTCTCCTATGGCCGTTCTAATGTTTTGAGTCTGCTAACCCTAAAGGGCTATTCGAAATGGCTGATATAGTTTAATAATTTTCGTGGGTTTAATTACCCAAAAATGCAAAATGACAAAAATGCCCTCCCGAGGTACTAATTAAGCCTAAAAATGCCCCGAGGTCCAAACTAAACCCCCGGGTACACTTTTCTGACTATCTCGACCCTTCCGGACACTTTGACACACTCAAAATGACCATAAAGGTGACTTATAATTTATTCACTTTTATTCATCAATATTTAGTCCTGGCGCGACACGGGCGCGTCCCGACTCAAATTTCCAAAATTATCATTTTATTCACTCTTGACATTTAATAGAACCAATATCATATATTAATTTATTCATTAGTAATGTTCAATAAGTTTCCCATAATTATTAACTCACATCACGTTAATAATTAAAAAAATAATTAATTTCCGGATTTATATTAAATTAATAATTCACATTAAATTTAATAAATCCCCAAATTTATAAAGCATAAAAATACGGGGTATTACAACCTCCTTCTCTCTGGCAAAATGGTGTAGCCGAAAGGAAAAATTGTACATATATGGAAGTTGTTAGGTCTATGATGAGTCATGCTAATTTACCTACATCCTTGTGGATGGATGCTCTACGCATAAATATTTATATATTAAATTGGGTTCCTAGCAAGACAGTTTCAAAGACACCTTTTGAACTGTGAAAAAGATGGAAACCTAGTTTAAAACATCTCCAAATTTGGGGATGCCTAGTTAAGGATTGAATTTATAATCCACAAGAAAAGAAATTGGACTTCAAAATAGTTAGTGGTTACTTTATAGGTTACTTAGAGAGGTCCAAAAGATATAGGTTTTACTTTCCTAACTATAGTATGAGAATTGTTGAAATGAATACTGCGAGATTCTATGAGAATGCCAAAATCAGTGGGAGTAATAAAATTAATGATTTGATCATTCAGGAAATTAGGGTAAATATCCTTTACCCTCAATTATGCAAGTTGTTGGGAATCACCCCAATTTTTTAACCTTTAGGCAATGTGGAACACCCAATAAATGATCAACAACTACACAATGAGATTATCGTCAAGGAACGAATGGAGAGGAACCAGTATTAAGTAGGTCTCATCGTCAGAGGAGATCTGCTATTTTTGATAATTACATGCTTAACCACGTAGAATTTGATGTTGGGATAACTAAATATCCAATTTCATATTCACAAGCCATTAAAGATTATAATTCTAGCAACTGGATTGATGCCATGAAGGACGAACTAAAATCTTTGGCTACAAATCTAGTTTGGGACATTGTTCAATTGCCAACAGGACACAAACCAGTCGGGTGTATGTGGGTTTATAATATTAAGAGCGACTGCAATGGCAAAATTAAAAGACATAAAGATGGACCTGTAGCCAAAGGTTTTAATTGAAAAGAAGGTATTGACTATACTGAGACTTTTCCCATGTGTCTCGAAAGGATTCTCTTAAAATTATCATGGCATTAGTAGCTCATTATAACCTCGAGTCACCTCAAATGGATGTGAATAAAACCTTTTTAATGGAGACTTACATGAGGAAGTCTATATGCGTCAATCTGAAGGCTTTGTAATCGAAGGTTAGGGAGACATGGTCTGCAAACTTAAGAAATCAATATATGGACTGAAACAAGCATCGAGGCAATGGTATCTAAAGTTTGACGAAATCATTAAGAACTTTGGTTTCATAGGAAACTTAGTTGATCCATGTATATACATCAAGATCAGTGGGAGTAAGTTCATATATTTGGAATTGTATGTTAATGACATATTACTAGACAACATCAATCTTGGTCTATTACATGAGACTTAAAATCATTTCCCTAAGAATTTTGAAATGAAAACTATGGGTGATGATTCATATGTGATAGGAATTGAAATATTCCGTGGTTGGTCACTTGGAATTTTGGGAATGTCTAAAAAATAATATATTGACAAAATTTTAGAGAGATTTGTCATGGTGACATGTTCTTCTAGTGTTGTTCCACTCCAGAAAGGAGATAATCTTGATCTTAGGCAATGTCCACATAATGTCTTGGAACGTAAATAAATGGATAATCATTAGTTGCTTATCTTGTGGGAAGTTTGATGCATACACAAGTTTGTAGCAAACCTGACATTAGCCATTCTGTTAGCATGCTAGGTGGGTTTTTGAGTAACCGAGGACACGTCAGCCAGGATTGAGTTAATCAGTAGTCGCTTTCAAGTAGCCCAGGATAGGTAGAAAAGCTATGTTGATGGAAAGGGATTCTTCAGGGAGTTTAGCATGGGGGACCAAGTATTACTGCGAGCCTATGAAAGGAGTGACGAGGTTTGTCAAGAAAAGGAAATTGGCTTCGAGGTATGTAGGACCATTTACCATTATCGAGAGGATCGACCCCGTGGCATACAGACTTGGGTTGTCGGAGCATTTGCAGCGCATTCATGATGTGTTCCATATTTTGTCATTGACGCGGTATCTTCGGGATGATTTGGCCCATAGTCACATTGTGATAGAGGAGATTTACTTAAATCCTAACAGTTCTTATGAGGAAAACCTTGAAAGATATTAATGACTTGGACATTCACACTTCATATGCTCATTGTTGGAGGGAATCAAATAGCATTGCCTATAGCTTAGCTAATTATGGCATTCTCAGAGAGGAATTCAAACTCTTCTCTTCAATATCGGATCTGCCTAAAAAATCTAAAGGTCACTAAAGATTGGATTTACTTGGTCTTCCATCTATTAGGAAAGTGAAATAGACTTCATGTTTCTTTAATAATTTCTTTAACTTTAGCTCCTTTTCATCTGTATATGCCTCCTAGGTAGGGCTTTTCTACCTAATTTAATAAATTTTGGGGGGTTTTCCCTCCCCCCCCCCCCCCCCCCAAAAAAAAAAAAAAAAAAAAATTTATCCTAGCTCTGTAACAGGGCACAAATGGACATGGAAGATACACACTTAAATATCTCTCTTTTGACTCAATTTTTCATATTAACAATATGGTTTCTAAAGATTTATCCTAGTGAAGAAGACGTAGTGTGCCTTATATAAGCTAGGGGTGCGCTGTGTCATCCCCATAATGTGTCTTATTCCCACCTGAGCTCGTGGACTATTAAAGAGTGCCAGTTGTGTGTACATAAAGTAATGTCATCATGAACAATATTCCCCCACATGGGTCATTGATTTTTAATAACGGTTTTGCATAGATTTGATGAAAATGTCCTTATCGTTCTTTCAGTGGTTGTGAAAATGTTTCAGAGGTAGGAGGTCTCATCCTAAATAATACTACAAAAAATTTACTACATATTGGAGGCAGAGACGAGCCAGGGTGTTCTCCTCTGACCAATGCACCCATATTAGGATGAGGTTACTTTCCTTTAATGTGCGTGTCGTTTGAGTCTGACACCCATGGTGATGTAGGTGTTGTTAGAATTCTTTATGGGAGGAAAATAGGGAACTTGGAAGATTTCTTGGGTGTCTATTGTACGAAAACACTCATATAAGATTGGGTAAGAGCATTAGTATCCTTTGATGGATGAGTCTGCGGTGGTCATTCATCCTGAGTCACCTATAGATGAGACAATACTTGTGTACATGAATTACCCCTAAACGTTATCATTTGATAGAAGTAGGAGGATGAGATTTAAATGTGGTCCCACTTGGCTTCAAGAGTAGTATTTTGAATATCCTATCTCTACCTAATGTACAATTTACAGATCAGGAATTTAGTGGCTTAGTTATCTATTACCTGTCAGTGATACTTTGGGAAAAAAATAATTAGGTCGTTAGATTTAACAGTTGTATCGCCCCATGTGCTCTTGAGTCCCTTCCCGCTATGAGATGTCATCTTGACCTCAACCATACCTTAGTTGCGTCAGAGGTAGTGATATTTCCCAAGTGCATATTGCCCAAGCGTATAGCATTAATGTCATCCCATGCATGAGTCTCTTCCCGCTATGAGATGTCATCTTGATCTCAACCATCCCTTAGTTGCGTCAGAGGTAGTGGGATTTCCCAAGTGCATATGGCCCAAGCATATAGCATTAACGTCATCCCATGCATTTGTTCTTGTGCTTAATCATTACTTATATTTGAGATTGAAGTTAATTTTGTTCAGGTGGTACTTCACTTCTTCTATATCTCAAAACACCAAATTAGAGCAAAATCGATGCCACTTTCTCACTCTAGAATTCTTCCCTCAAAAATTTAATTGGTCCTCTTCTCTAATATCATGTTTCATTCATAGGTCGTCACCCTTCTTTTCCTTGTAATTATAAAAATCAATTTAACCTATTCATTGTTGTTTACACCATTTCTCCATTTTGTGTTTTTGGGTGATATTTCTTGGTTGTAGACTTCCCTTTATGTTGGTCTATAGGTCTTAATTCAAGGATTTTTAGGTTTTAGAGGTAGTTTATTAGACGGTTGCTTACGAATTGGGTTTCCTAGCAAATTTTGGGGCCATATTTTAGTTTTTTGGTGACCCTTTTGTTAAAGGGTATCAAATATTATGTTATGTGTTCTTAAGTATTGTTCCTTAAAAATGATTCATTTTCCTTGTTTGATCATTCTAGCCTTAGATACTATTTAATTAGTAGTTTGTTAATGTACCGAAGTCCAAACCAGACTTGGGTAAAGTTTCATAACCTTCGCGACCATGTCCACTAAGAGAGGGAAGGGGTCGAGGCCAATATTTACCAAGAGAGGTCTCTGAAACCTATGACTTTAAATCCTATAGAAGTATTGACCCGTCTTATGTGTCTCAATAACTTACCTCACTACAAAACTCACTTGAGGTTAATTCTCCAAGATCTATTATCATTAGTAGTGATATCACACCATCATTTTCCAAGGGTTATAGCCCATCTGAGCACTTGAACCTTCTTGATGATACTAAACACTATGGTTCTTATAATTATTTTATTGAGGCCATGAGAATGACCATTGCTCATCCCAACATATTCGAGATACTTGACTTTGCTAAATCGAGCAACTAGGGTCACCCTAGTACCTAGCGTCGTCAATAGGTTGAATATGAGCCCGAAATCTACGATATAACTGACAATGAGACTAGAGAAAACATTCTTCCACCCCCTAAAATTCACCCGCCCTTGAGTTCCATGACTAAAGAAGATTTGTTAGGATGATACTGACGTGGTGAAGATACTATTTTTTAGGAGAAAGAAGGGGTGAGGTTTTTCAAGTTAATACACGTGTTACCTCGTCCAACAAAAATTACACCTTGGAGACTGATCTTATCATCTATCTACACTTGTATGAGATTAAGACATCCATACACATGAGGATGCCGATTGTGGATGAGATGGACTAGGACATCATAAAGAAATATGAGGTTTACATCTAAAGAAAAATGTTTAAGGTCGACTATTGCCTTCCGTTTGTGCTAGCAATCAAGGGGATTCTTTTAGCTATTGGAATTTCCCCCAACACTTGGAGAATTGTCATGGGGTTAGCCATTTTTAAAAGATTTCCTGCGAGGAGGAATTACCCATGGATGTATTTCAAGCATCATACTTGACTATAATAATGAAGTTAAACCCTTTGTGTTATTATTTTATCGCCTAAAAACCAGTTCGTATTCCTTTATATGTGAACCAGACTTCCAATTAGACTGGAAGTCTCAGTATTTCTTTGTCTAGAGTGGGTGGGAGTTCGACGGTGCGTAGTTGGATCACAAGGAAACTATAGTGTCCCGTAAGTGAGATAATATTACACTATTGGCTAAAATAGATCGTAGTATGAGTACAAGTAATAGGAAGAGAATAAGTAAACATATGGTGTCTAACGGTCTTAATATTTTTTAGGAGATGAATAAGACTGAGATCCTATGATTTTCTTGGATGGGACCCATTAGAGTCTCATTGTATGATTCCTTGAAGTTTTTCTAACTTCAACTGTCATCTGATTTAATATTATCTGATACTAACAATTGTTGATAATTTTGATTTTACAAATTTTACGGAGAACACCCCTCATCATATTTGAGAGATGCAAGCTCCTATGACCAACAACATCTTAACCAAGATACATTAATGACTTCCCAATCGGCAGTCCTAAGTTAAAAGGCTACAACCACAGGCCTTAATACTGTCGATGGATCTTAGAAGATGAAGGAGGCCACTAGGTTTGGGAAGAGGAATGAGGCACCTATACCTAATACTCCCATGTTTGATGACATGTTGATTGCCTCACGTCTTTCTTAATAGGATTGAAATCCCGAGTATTTTCTTGGGACCTAAACTAAGGCCGAGTATGTCATCTCATTAGTGATCCTTTCATTTGACAACTTATTATTTGATGCTCATATCAATAATACAGTGTCGTGATTTTCCATTCACATGGTTACTCTAGTAATTACTTACCCTTAATACTTTTACATCTTATACCTTCTCGTTATAGTCTGTCATTAGTATCCAACACCTTCACCTGTGTGTGGTGAAGTTTGAGCCTATGGTCAAGTTTGATGAGTAGGTTAAGAAGTAATTGGATGATATATAAAAGTAACAAGACAACTAGAAGGCCACTCAGAAAGAAGATATGATGGTGACTATCTTAATGGCTTTAAGGAAATCATAAACAACAAGTGTTAGAGCTTAAGGATACCTCAAAGAAATGGGATGAGTTCGAATAGGAATGCCTGATGGCAGGTAGTGAGTTAATTATGGAAAAATTTAAGGAGCCTGATGAGTTTGCAAGATACGTTGTCCAGTGTTTAAAGAGGGGGTATAAGTCGGCTTATAAATAAATGGTCCATCAATTTCTTGACCTCTTCTTGAAGTACCCTGAAGTAGGCATGGCTCTCAACTCCTTGAGTTTACCTGATCCAGAGACTATATATTCTCTACAAGGAACCCAAGCTGAGATTAATAATAAAGTGATCATGGATTCCAAGGTTATTGGGGAAGAGACAACCCAAATTACGGAGGAGGAGAAAAATGATGGGCGAAAGATTCTACAACTATTGTTCCTGAAGAATTGACCATCTCTGATGCCACTATTGCTGGTGGATTGGAGGCTGAGATTTAACTTGTTCTTAGTTTTTACTTCTTGGGCTATCGCCTATGGTCTTTGATGCCCACCTTATTACTATAAACATTTTTTTTCTTATCATTTTGGGATTTTGACAATGTTACTTGAATTCTTGGCACCCCTCCATTACACTGTTTTCTGTGAATGGAACTTAATATAATCTGCTTTACTTTTTCTTTATGTCTTCATGTCTAGTATCGACTTTTTTTGTTTTCCATGAAATAACGATATTAAGCATCATTATAATAATAATGTGGTTTAATTTTACCACCTCTCAGGGTTTCCATTGAGATATGCTTAGAAGATGAGACACCAAGAACTTTTGCACTGCAAATAGAGATAATTTTATTTTAATTTCACCACAAAAAAATGATGTTAAGTTTCACCATAAAAAAAATGAACTTTAGTTTTCTCACCTCTAAGGGTTTATATTGTGATATTCTTAGGAGATAAGACTTTAAACACTCCTGTACCACCGAGTGATACATTTTAATTTTGATTTGACCATAAAATAATGATGTTAAGTCTCACTATATCAATAAGGATGTTTAGTTTCCCACCTCTTGGGGTTTATATCGACATATGCTTAGGACATGAGACTTGAAATAGTCTTGTACGGTCAGTGGTTATTTTCATTTTATGTTCGCCATGAAAATAATGATATTAAGTCTCACCATAAAAATAATTATACTTAATTTTTACACCCATCAGGGTTTACATTGAGATATGCTTAGGAGACAAGACTCTAAACACCCTCATATTTCGAAGAGAAAGATTTTCATTTTACATTCACAATAAAAATAATGTTGTTAAGTCTAACTATAACAATGGCGTATAATTTTCCCACCTCTCAGGATTAACATTGAGATATTCTTAGGAGATGAGACTCCAAACACTCTTGTACCGTCTAGAGAGATTTTCATTTTACTTTCGCCATAAAATAATGATGTCAAGTCTGATAATAATAATGATGTTTAGTTTTCTCACCTCTGAGGGTTAATGTTGAGATACGTTTAAGAGGCGGGACTCCAAATGCTCCCGTACCACCCAGAGAGATTTTTTACCTTATTCACCATAAAATAATGATGTTAAGTCTGACCATAACAATAATGATGTCTATTTTTCCCTCCTCTAAGGGTTTATATTGAGATATGCTTAGAAGACGTAAACCCAAGCGCTCTCGTACTGTTGAGAATGAGATTTTCATTTTATTTTAACCATAAAAACCATAATGTCTAGTCTACCATAACAATAACGATGCCCAATTTTACCACCCCACACGATTTAAAATGAGATATGCTTAGGGATGAGACACTGAACACTCTTGTATCGTTGAGAAATATATATATGTTTAATAATGATGCTCAATCTCACAATAACAACAATGATGTTTAATTTTACCACATCTAAGGATTTATATTGAGATATGGTCACGAGACAAGACTCTAAACACTCTCGTCCCTCCTAGAGAGTTTATTATTTAGAGTGCAATAGACATAAATATAATAAAATAATTTGACACAATATTTTATTTCATCCAGATTTCTCTCCATGATATTCGATTATATTTTAGACATATGCTTCTAGGCTATTATATTAAGATTTCTTCACCCATAGTATTTATTTAGATGTTCGGCATTCCATGGGTTGGTGAACGACTCTTCTTTTATGCTTTTAGATGATAGGTGTCTAGGACCACTTCTTTAATTATTCTTCATGGTCCCTTGCAATTTGGATGGAGTTTATTAGATTTGGGTGTGACCTTTTTATGTATAAGATCACTGATTTTGATTGGACGAGCTTTGACTATCTTATTATCGAACATTGGATCTCTCTGTTGGTAATCCTATTGTCGTATAAGTACATCTTTTCATCTTTCTCCAATGAGGTCCAAATAAACTCTTCTTTATTCTATGTTTAGGTGACGATCGAAGTTTGGAATCTATGACTTGGAAGCCCAGTTTTGACTGGCATGACTGCCTCCGACCCATATGCTAGAATAAAAGGTGTCTCCCCTATTTCAGTCGTCCTATATGCCATTATTACACTGTGAAGTCATCAACCCACTTTCTTTTAGCATCTTCAACTTTTTTTTTTTGTCTAGTATAATTCGGTTTGTCGTTGTGGTATGCCCATTAGCTTATGGTCGGACTAGTACTCTGACCCTATCGCAATAGGTAGATAAGGACTTGTTCTTCAATTTCTTTCCGTTGTCAGATATCAGAGTGTTTGGGAGTCTATATCAGTAGATGATATTTCTCAAAATGAGTCTAAAAAATTTCTCTTTAATGATAGTTACCAAGAACTCTAACTCTACCCATTTTGATAAATAATCAATTGGGACGATCAGAAACTGGAAGATCCCATTAGTTCATAGTAATGGTCCAACCAAATCTATTTTCTAATAACAAAGGGCCATAGGGTTGAGATATTATAAAATGGTTGTTGAGACTCGTGAGGTATGTTATTAAAGTACTAACACTTGTTACATTTGGAAACATATTCAGTTACGTCATTGGTCAGGTTTGACCAATAATAGCCTTGGGTGACAATTATCTTTGCTAATTATCGTCCTTCGATATGGCTCGCGTATATCCCCTTATGAACATGTTTGAGCGCACAACCTACTGCCTTTGGGTGAACTGTAACAAACACACATATAACCCTAAAGAATAAGGTGATTACCTTTGTAACCCTAAAAGCTCCAAAATTACTAAAATACCCTTAGAAACTTTAAAACTTATTAATTATACCATAACATACCCTTATAACCAAAAATTATGTAAAACAATTTAATCATTGAATTTGTATTTTGTAACAATTGAACAAAACAACTCATTAAGATTGAAAATTACATATTTACCCCTAAACTTTGAAAAAAGTACATAAATGTCCTTAAATTAACCTTATAAACTATCCAAGGACCCAAATCAAAACCAAATCTATTTTCACTCCACCCTAGAACATTTTGACCAACTAGATGCCGTGTAATCAATTAAACAACAAGGAAAATACATGGTACACATTATCTCCCACATGGTACCTAGTTAAAACTTAACCAAACTATGGTAAAACCCCACCTCTTTTTCCACCAGTCTGTTCATCTCAATCGATAATATAAAACCGCCTACACCACTGTAAGAATTTACTTCACCTTGATTAAAAGCACTCAGAAAAAAACTAGCAAATTTGTATTTCTATGATTTTACGTAGCATTTATGATATACCCATATATACCCTCGGCCAGGCCGAGGGCGCCTTCCAACAAGACAAGCCCGAGATGGTCTCGTGACACTCCAAGGGGCCGACCCTCCAAGGGGCCGACCCTCCATCAGGCTCAAACGACCCTCCAAGGTGCCGACCCCTCATCAGGCCTAGACGACCCCTCAGGGGCCGACCCTTCATCAGGCTCCAGATGAACCCTCAAGGGGCCGACCCTTCATCAGGCTCCAGATGACCCCTCAGGGGTCCGACCCTTCACCAGGCTCCAGACGACCCCTCAGGGGGACGACCCTTCATCTGGATCGAGACGACCCCTCAGGAGGGCGACCCTTCATCAGGTTCCGAACGACCCCCGAGGGTACGACAGTACGAGGCCCAAATTAGGCCAGACTCATTGCCGGAAGGAACTTTGCCCTCGGCCTCATATCAAAGACTGTGGGTGACATCATCACAGCTCGTGGTTTGGGAGACGTGTGGAACAGTGCGCGTGAGGCTCACATGGCACGTGGGAAATCGTTATAACAAAATCACACCCTCACGTGAGGGAATATTATGTCATCATTAGCCATAGGTGGCATCTACAGGTGTCAACAGGGGATTGGCTAGATCATCATTCACATGCACCATGCATACTTGGGGGGTACACTACACCCCCCAAGACCTATATATACTTGTAACCTACAACCCTACAGGGGATGGATCAATCGATAATTGCAACCCTAGCTAAAACTCTGCTTGTACACACAGTAGAGAGAGAAAGTGAGCTTATGTGCATTGTATCCAAGGCCATTAGTGCCCATACTTAGTGGATCAAACACTCACAGTGGATGTAGGCTAAATTGGCTGAACCACTATACATCATTGTCTTAATCCTCTTATACTCATCTCCTTCTTCACACTTACACACATACACATCTCCATGGCTGCCATGGTTACCACATGTGTTTGAGCTCATCATCACTTATCCGGTGGTGCTAGATTTTAGCATCCTCAGTTTGGTGCCGTCTGTGGGAACGAGAAGACATCTCTTCCTTTGTACAGCTTGACCTCACTGGGCACTCTGGTGGTGAACCAGTTCTCCCCCTGAGAGGAGATGTTTCACCATTGAAAGAGACCCACTAAGGTGCTCAAGCTCACCAGTCTTTTTTCCAGTTCATCTCTTCATAGCTCAAACACATGGCACCAGAGATGCCACCACCACCACTTCCCCCACCGGATGATGGGGGAGGACCCAGTTCCAGTCAGCCACCACCTCAGTCTGAGATGGCTGATGTGGCGGCAACCTTGAAGTCTCTGGAAGAGAGCCAGTGGATCATGTAGGAGCAGTTCACGGCTCTGAGCCAGAACATACTAAGACCACGAGGGGTCTCACCTGAGATGATTACTCCGGCAGAAGCTCCAGGACAGCATGACGTCAGGGGACCACCCCAGGCACCACGCAAAGACCTGCCGCCCCCTCAGCGACGTAGGGATGTTGCTGACCCCCGGTGTCTACGCCTGGGGAGGCAAGGAAACCCTTGCCCTGAAGACAGGTATGATGATCTGGAGAGGGAGGAAGCCCCCATAGAATGTTGGGAACCATATGAAGTCTCCAACAACACTGTACGACCTCTTCAGGAGAGTAGAGGGAGATGCGGGAGACCAAACCCTGACGATCGCCCGAGAGGCTCTGCTTTCGATCGCCTAAGCAGGGGGTCGACCTTTGAGAGGCTGGGCCCAGTGAATGACCTGCGAGAAAACTTTTCCAGGTCAAGGAATGCCGCGAGGTCCAGAAGGGAGGTAGCAGATGACCGACCCCACAGGGGCCGGCCCCTAGGACGGGATGATCGCCTGGGGGAAGTAAACAGCAGCAACCCTGTCCACCATGTTGAGATGTATCAATCAGCAGCAGACATATACTCTATCTTAGATGAGATGAGGTGTCAAGCCTTCTCTGGTACCCTGACTGGGGCTGCACATGTCTGGTACACGTCTCTTCCAAAAAATTCCATTGAAAACTTTAAGCAGTTGGCAGACCGGTTCATCCACAACTTTTGCTTTGGGATGACGACACAGAAGAAGACCAACCACCTTCTTTATGTTAAGCAGGGGAAGAATGAGAGTCTGCGGGACTGCATAGCCAGATTCAATAAAGAGAAGCTAGAGGTGTAAGACTATGAGGAGAGCATAGCTATGACTGCCCCGATTGGAGGACTCCAAAAGGGGAAGCTGTTAGGGAAGGTTGCTGAAGACTCCCCTAGGACGATGGCTGAATTACTGTCAACAACAGGAAATTTGATGAACGCCGAAGAGGCGATGTCCGCAAAATACGAAGACGAAAAAGGAGGCGCTAGTGGGGGTAAATACCCTAAGAAGAATAAAGAGGGAAAGAAGAGGTCAACGGAGGATAAGTTCGCTGGTTACACCCGACTAACGGTCAGCTGTGAACATATTCTCAATGAAATAAAGAGTGACCAATCCCTGAAGTGGCCTGAGAAGTTTAGGGAAGCTCCCAACAAGAGGAACAAGAACCCGTGGTGAGAATTTCACCAAGACCACGACCACATAACAGGCAAATGCTTTGCTCTGAAAGATGAGATTGAGAAGATGCTGAAAGAAGGGAAGCTCAGAAAGTACATCGACAAAGGTGCCTTCAAGAGGGGCCAAGGGGACAACCCCAGAAAGAAGCGAGGCGATGCATGTAGAGAAGGTCCTCAAAAAAGAGGGGACGACCCTTCTGATGATGAGGAAGACCCTGACCTCCCGCCGAGGGACAACCAAGTCCCTGTCAAGAGGCTTAATATAATCTCTCTTGGAGTGGGAATGAACTCCGGGGGTCTAGCAGGAGGAGGGTCTGAGGTCGCTGACAGGAAGGCCCATGTGGCTGAGACTAAGGCAGTGACGAAGACGGTACACTCGACCTCTCTGAAGGTCAAGTCAGAAAAGAGGAAGAATGTCGATATGGACACTCTGATAGTGGGGTTCTCGAGAATGGACTTTAAAGGCCTCCTAGCCCCACATGATGACCCTCTCGTCGTCACTACCAGGGTGCATGGGTGCGAGGTGCCGAGGATCCTAGTAGATGGGGGCTCATCTGCAGACGTGATGTTTTGGCCGTGCTTCAGAGCCTTAGGTCTCAGTCGTCCTAGACTCGTACCATACCATCATCCATTTATTGGGTTCAGTGGGTAAAAGGTTCATCCCCTTGGAGTGTATGAGGCCGAAGTCAGGATGGGGGACGAGTGGCCGAGATGGCTTACCAAGAAGCTCAGTTTCTTTGTGATGGATAAACATGTGTTTTCGGCCTACAACATCATACTGGGGAGTGTGGCCCTCATGGGGTTTAAAGCTGTGCCATCTACGGTCCATCAGATGATTAAATTTCCTACCCCTTACGGGGTGGGGGAAGTTCAGGGAGACCAGACGACAACGCGAGAATGTTACTACAACTCCGCTGAAGAAAGAGAGGCACACAAGAAGGCTACAACCACTTACAATATTGATACCCTAGGCCCCAGGGATGAGACGAAGCTAAAGAAAGGAGAGGTCATGGAAGAGGTAGAATCCATCATCCTTGATGAGGATGAGGATGACCCGAAAAAAACCGTCCAAGTCGGCAAGTCTATGAAGCCCAATATCAAGGAAGACCTCATTAAACTGTTGAGGAGAAGACGAAGCGTTTTTGCATGGAGTCATGTAGATATGCCGGGGATCGACCCTAAAATTTTGTGCCACAATCTCAATGTGGTATAGGGAGCAAAGTTGGTAAAGCAGAAGAGGAGAATTTACTCTAGAGAAAAGTATGAGGTCATTAGGGATGAGGTCAAGAAGCTGGAAGATGATCAGTTTATCAGAGAGGTCATCTAACCTGAATGGCTGTCCAATAAAATCATTGTCCCAAAGGCCAATGGGAAGTGGAGAATGTGTGTGGACTTCACCGTCCCTAACAAGCACTGTCCCAAAGAAAACTTCCCTTTCCCTCGCATTGACTAGATGGTAGACGCTACCGCAGACCATGAGCTCGTAAGCTTTATGGATGCCTATTCAGGGTACAATCAGATCTTCATGAACCCTGAGGACTCGGAGAAGACAGCCTTCATTACTAATAAGGGGACATACTGTTATAGGGTCATGCCCTTTGGACTAAAAAATGCGGGGGCAACGTACCAGCGCCTCGTAAATAAAATGTTCGAAGACCAAATTGGGAAGTCTATGGAGTTCTATGTATATGACATGCTGACTAAGAGTTTGAAGGCAGAGGATCATGTGGTAGACCTGGAGAGGACCTTTAATACGATGGATAAATACCAGATGAAGCTCAACCCGACCAAGTGTGTCTTCGGGGTCGGAGCAGGGAAGTTCTTGGGGTTCATTGTCAACAAAGAGGCATCGAGGCCAATCCTGAAAAGATAAAGGCCCTTGTTGAGATGAAGACCCCCAAGTCCATTAAAGACGTTCAGAGACTCACAGGGAGAGTTGCTTCCTTGAACAGGTTCGTGTAGAGGGCCACAGACAGGTGTCTACCATTCTTCAAAATTCTCAGAAAAGCCTTCGAATGGAGTGAAGAGTGTGATGAGGACTTCAAGGAGTTAAAATCATACCTGGGGTCTCCCTTGCTGTTGTCACGGCCCGTGCAGGGTGAACGACTTTATGTGTACCTCACCGTCTAAGAGTCAGCCATCAGTGCAACCATTGTGAGAGACGAAGACGGAGTATAGAAGCCTGTGTATTTTAACAGCAAGGCACTCCAGGGGGAAGAACAAAGATATCCAAGGATGGAGAAGTTGGCCTATGCCTTGATCCATGCATCGAGAAAGATGAAGCCATACTTCCAGTCCCATACAATGGTCATCCTCACTGATTCTCCCCTTAGGCAGGTTTTGCACAAGCCTCAAAAAATCAGGGAGGTTAATGGCCTGGGCTATAGAGCTGGGGGAGTTTGACATAGTGTATCAGTCTAGGACGACCATTAAGGGGAAAACATTAGCAAACTTCATGGCCGAGTTTACTTGGGAAGATGATAAAACTGAGGGTGAGAGCCTCGGGAAGATAGATACCCGACAAGGTGAGCTCACCAGCACACCTGCAGATAAGGCTAAGACAAGCACCACTAGAAGGAAAGTGGCTGAAAATGAAGAAGGAAGATATCTCTTTAGACAGGGGTCACTCACCGAGGGAAGTTTCTCGGAAGAACATACCGTGTGGAGTCTCTTCGTCGACGGGTCCTCTTGCAAAAGCGGGAGTGGAGCTGGATTAATAGTATCAGCAACCCGACGTCACAGACATTTAGTACGCCCTGAGGTTCAACTTTAAGGCCTCCAACAATGAGGCCAAATATGAGGCCTTCATATTAGGCCTCTCGTTGGCCAGATCTCTTAGTGTCGGCCAGATTTTGGTTCATAGTGATTCGAGGCTAGTAGTGAATCAGATACTAGGGGCCTACGAGGCCAAGGACGAGAGGATGGCTAGGTACCTTGAGAAGGCGAGGTCGTTGCTGAAGGGTTCAGAGAAGTAAGGTTAAAGAGAATACCTAGGCTCGATAATGGTCGAGCTGACGCCTTTGATAGGTTGGCCTCGGCAATTAGGACATATATAAGGAGGACATTCCCAGTTGAAATTTTGCTTCGGCCAACTATTGAAGACGCTGAGGGAACAGTTAGCAATTGCCTGAATGTTTCTCAGTAAGCTTCGTGGATGGACCCTCTGATCAGATACATTAAAGAGGGAGAGATGCCATAAGCAAGGCAAGAAAGGAAGAAGCTGAGATATAGGGCTGCAAAATTCAGTGTCATCGGAGACACTTTGTACAAAAAGGGGTTTTCGCTCCCCTTACTCAGGTGTGTGCACCCCTTTGAATCCCCTTACATTTTGCAAGATGTGCATGGAGGACGTGCACAAGCCACATTAGGGGCAGATCCTTAGCGAAGAGGGTGATCACCCAAGGGTACTGGTGTCCAACCTTGGGGAAAGATGCCACGGCATATGTAAAAAAGTGCGATAAATTCCAGAGATTTGCCACCTTCCCTCACCAACCACATCAGCCTCTTACCTCCATTACATCCCCATGGCCATTTACAGTGTGGGGGATCGACCTCATATGACCCTTACCAAGAGCAGTCAATAACTATCGGTTCCTCATCGTAGCGATTGACTATTTCTCAAAATGGGTGGAGGCCGAACCGATGGTCACAATTACAGAGCCTAAGACCTTCCAGTTCATCTGGAAAAATGTTATATGCAGATATGGTCTCCCCAACACCCTCATCTTGGATAACGGAACTCAGTTCAAGAATACCTCTCTACAGAAGTACTGTGAAAGGGTGTGTATCAAATAATTCTTCTCTACCCCGGGCCGACCTCAGGCCAATGGGAAAACAGAAGTTACAAATAGGACAATCCTAGATGGAATCAAGAAGAGGCTTGAGGAGGCAAAAGGAAGATGGGTCGAGGAGTTATATGCTGTATTGTGGGCCTACAGGACGACGGCAAAGACCTCCACCGGTGAGACCCTATTCATGCTAGCTTATGGCTCAGAGGCCGTCATCCCCACTGAGATTGGGTTTCCTACTTATAGGGTCCAAATGTATGACCCCCAGAGAAATACAGAAGAGAGGAGACTCAACTTAGACCTGATTGAGGAAAGGCGGGAAGACGTCGAGATAAGGCAAGCTGCCTACCAGTAGAGGACTGCAAGGTTTTACAATCAGAGAGTTAAGCAGAGACCAATTGCAGTTGGGGATTTGGTCCTCAAAAAGACTTGGAAGAAGCCCAACAAGCTCCATCATAATTATCATGGCCCATATAGGGTCATCGATGAAGTCGTCCCTGGGACCTATAGACTAGAAAACCTAGAGGGGGAACCCTTTTCCAACCCCTGGAGTGCAGATCATTTGAAGAAATACTATCAGTAGTTTTGTAAAGTCCAATCGGACGACAGTTGTAATAGGTGTTGCTCCAATAGAACACTTTGAAAATTAATGAGAAATATCGGTGTTTCCTCTCATCTTGTGTTTGTCAGTTCTAGTACGCATGGGATCATCTTTGGAGAACGACCCTCGGCTATAATGAGGGTCAATGCAGGGGATGACCCCTCCATCGCCCTCAAGAAAGGAGAGGGGGAAGTTAATTGAAAAACCATTAAGGTGATAAAAACCACCCTTGGCTATAATGAGGGTCAATGTAGGGGACGACCCCTCCATCACCCTCAAGGAAGACGAGGGGGAACTTAATTGAAAAACCATTAAGGTGGTAAAAACCACCCTCGGCTATAATGAGGGTCAATGTAGGGGATGACCCCTCCATCACCCTCAAGGAAGACGAGGGAGGACTTGATTAAAAACCATTAAGTTGGTTAAAAACCACCCTCGGCTATAATGAGGGTCAATGTAGGGGATGACCCCTCCATCCCCCTCAAGAATGAAGAGGGGGAACTTGATTAAAAACTATTAAGTTGGTTAAAAACCACCCTCGGCTATAATGAGGGTCAATGCAGGGGACGACCCCTCCATCGCCCTCAAGAAAGACAAGGGGGAACTTAATTGAAAAACCATTAAGGTGGTAAAAACTACCCTCGGCTATAATGAGGGTCAATGTAGGGGACGACCCCTCCATCACCCTCAAGGAAAACGAGGGGGGAACTTAATTGAAAAACCATTAAGGTGGTAAAAACCACCCTCGGCTATAATGAGGGTCAATATAGGGGACGACCCCTCCATCACCCTCAAGGAAGAGGAGGGAGGACTTGATTAAAAACCATTAAGTTTGTTAAAAACCACCCTCGGCTATAATGAGGGTCAATGTAGGAGACGACCCCTCCATCACCCTCAAGAAAGACGAGGGGGAACTTAATTGAAAAACCATTAAGGTGGTAAAAATCACCCTCGGCTATAATGAGGGTCAATGGAGGGGACGACCCCTTCATCGCCATCAAAAAAGAAGAGGGCGAACTTAATGGAAAAACAATTAAGGTGGTAAAAACCACCCTTGGCTATAATGAGGGTCAATATAGGGGACGACCCCTCCATCACCCTCAAGGAAGACGAGGGAGGACTTGATTAAAAACCATTAAGTTGGTTAAAAACCACCCTCGGCTATAATGAGGGTCAATGCAGGTGACGACCCCTCCATCGCCCTCAAGAAAGACGAGGGGGGAACTTAATTGAAAAACCATTAAGTTGGTTAAAAACCACCCTCGGCTATAATGAGGGTCAATGTAGGGGGCGACCCCTCCATCACCCTCAAGAAAGACGAGGGGGAACTTAATTGAAAACATCATTAATTTGGTAAAAACCACCCTCGGCTATAATGAGGGTAAATGGTGGGGACGACCCCTCATTTACCCTCAAGAAAGACAAGGGAGGGGGCTAGTGATATTGTCAATCCAAAAACATCACAGTGCAAATTATATAAGAGAGAAGTATGGAAGACAGAAAGAGGCATTATATTACAGAATGATGTTTATTCTACAAAAGTAAAGTACAAAAATGGAGTACATAAAGAGGGTATTGGCTACAAATAACCACCCTATTGAGCAGCATCAAAGGGCATGGTCTCAACATCATTAAGAGGAGTATCCTCAACGACCAAGACAGGTCGATCCTCAGACGTGCCTCTGCCTTCTACATGCTGAGATTCCACTTGAGCTAAGGCTTCAGGAATGAGGGGATCATCCAGCTGAACTTCTTCAAGAGAAGGTCGAACAGACGACATTGCATCAGCAAACTTTAAGATGACCCACCGACAGGCCGTCCTAATTCCCCTCTCCAAGTATTCAAGGCCGAAGCCTTAAAATTCATCCGAGAGTTTGTAGGCCTCCACAGCATTGGCCTCGGCTTTCTTGACAGCCGCTTCAAGATCGGCCTTGTGCTGGACCTCCAAGTTATTCAAGGCTTCATCCTTCTCATTTATAAGCAGGTCCTTGGCCTGCTGGTCGGCATCATGCTGTCTCGTCAGCTCATCCAAGACCCTGGCATGATCAGTCCTGGAACTCTCCAGTTTAGCCCTTGCAATCTCGAGCTCTGTCTGCAGGTCGGCCTCATGCTAAATGGCCCTCTCGGCTTCATGAAACTTCTTTTGATTCTTAGCCATCCACTTAGTGGCCGAGGTGAAGGCACAAGCAGACTGCACAGAAAAAGACACTTGTTAAGAGGCTGAGGAAACAGTTAGTGAAAAATTCAACTAAGGAGATGAAGTAAAAATAAATACCTGAGCCAGTGTGTGCAGACCATAGTCATACACCTTGGCCAGGGGCATTTTAGACAAGAAATCATAGTCGGCGGCCGACGGGGCAGAGAACATAGAGGCTTTGGCCGCCTTCAGATTGGCAATCAGGGAGGATGGCTCGGCCTTTAAAAGCGCCAAGTTCTGGGACCAGAAGGCCCCCATGTTGGAAGATGAACCAACCCCCTCAGACGACTCTACCCTCGGCCTCGTCGTTGAGTCCGACCGAGGGTCAACAGGAGTTTCAGACTCTTTCATTTTGTGGCTATCAGCAGTCAGCTCAACAACCGTCGGCTCCATGGCCTTCGTCTTCCTCGTAGCTTGCTGAGGCTCCTTGCCTTTATTTTTACCTAGACTTGATAGTAAGCTGGGAGCAGTCATTTCCCAAAGTTGATCCGATATTCCAGAAGGACGACCTGAAACGAGGACGACACGTCAGAAAAATGCAGAGACAATGATGAAACACTTGAAAAAAATAAAGAATGGTAAACATTAAGTATAACTCACATAGTTCTGTCAGGGGGCCAACCCTTAGACCAGCTTCCTTGAGGAACTGAGAGGTCATTAGATCTTCAAACTTTAGAAGTTCACCCCCTCTCCCTCGTCCTCTAAGATATTCAACTATGTCTTTCTCTTCCAGACTAAGTCCAGGGTGTGACCTGGCCTTCATTGAAGGGTTAGACCATCTTCTGAGAACCCTCAGACCATCGGCTTCAGGTTGTGCCTCGGCAGAGAACTCCCACTCTCCGGAGACAAAGAAGAATCTCTTCTTCCAATCGTGGTTGGAGGTTTGAGCCACGTGGAGAAGTTTTTTGTCAGACCTCCTCGCCCCCAGGTGATAGTACCCAGGCTGTTTGGACGAGGAGGTGATATTGTAACAGGTCAAGAATACGTCGGCCGAGGGCTCATCAGTGAAAGCATTCTTCCACAGGGAAATGTAGCCAAGGATCGTCCTCCAGGAGTTGGGAGGAAGCTGAGAGGGGAAACGCCGAGGGCTGACAGGATATCTACGACAGTAGGATGCAGAGGGAATCTGACACCAACCTTTTTACATTTGTTCATATACTATAACCTCTCCCTCTTCACCCTCGAAGACCCTCTCAGACTCAGAGGGAACCCTCATAGTTATACTGGGGGACACTCCATAGGCATGCCTCCACAATAAGAGGTCACGATCCTTAACTGAGGAGATATAGGATGAGGCGTGGGAGGTGTCAACCCGGTCAACATCTGAGTCCTCACCCTCGTCCTCTGTTCCCTCTCCCTCGGCCTCATCACCTGTCAGAGACCTCTGGGGAAAATCCATCTGGAAGGCATGTGGAGATAGAGTAGTCACATGGATAGCCTCGAAAGCAACCATACCCTCGACCTGTCGGCCTGGGCTTAGATCAGGCGTCTCTCTTCTCCCAGAAGAACTAGTGCCAGTTGTCAACGACGCTCTCTCATCCATCTCTCTTGAATAACTCTCGGCTGGACGACAAGATGACCCACAAGACTTAGATGGCTCAAATGGTTTTATTATGGCAAGAGGAATGGGGAAGATGGGTCGTACCCAATTAGGGTCGGCCCCTCGTCTTCTCTCCTCCTCTTCCTCTATTCGTCTGATCTCAATAAATAACTTCTCTCTCAGGAAGGGAATTCCTCAGCTAAGCTGTAAAGCCTCCTAAGCATTAAGGGGGAGATCCTGCACTTAGATGAATTTCTAAGCTAACTACAAACAAGTTTGCAATTGACCAAACTGGATTTTTGGATTGAAGCAAAAGAAATCAAGTGTTTTAATCAAGAACACCCAAGAACCAGTCGCCGGAGAAGACGCCAGAAAAGTTATGAAACACCCTAAGGAAAATCCAACCCTACAAGCCTAAAATAAAAAAGCAAGCAAGAAATGAAGGTAAAGAGGACACTAGGGCAGAGGGATTACCTGAGAGGGAAAAGCGAGACTGCCAAACTCGAAATGTTGAAAATTGCAGAAATGGTGGTTTGTTTGTTGAAAATCTAGAGAGAGAGAGGGCTTGGGCGTGAAGAAGAAGAAGAAAGGGGAATAAAACTTCAAAAATCATTTAAATACCTTAGTAATGAGTGGGCCCATTACCCAAGGCAGAGCACCGCCCACGAGGAGGGCATCATTAGGGCATAAAGTCCCAGTTCAAGTGTGCAGTCGCCACACCTTGAAAACTGAAACAACGAGCATCTACCTGGGTGTCACGACATCTTGGCAGGTGTCACTCATCAAACAGACCACACACTTGTCTCAAAAGCAACATTATCCCTCAGCCACCTCAGCATCATCTATGGTTAAGGGATGGGGGGTGATTTATATACCCACATATAACCTCGGCCAGGCTGAGGGTGCCCTCTAATAAGACGAGCCTGAAATGGTTTCGTGACACTCCAAGGGGCCGACCCCTCATCAGGCCCAGACGACCCTCCAAGGGGCCGACCCTACATCAGGCTCAGACGATCCTCCAAGGGGCCGACCCCTCATCAGGTCCAGACGACCCCTCAGGGGGCCGACCCTTCATCACACTCCGGACAACCCCTCAGGGGGCCGACCCTTCATCAGGTTCCATATGACCCCTCGGGGGGATGACCCTTCATCAGGCTCTGAATGACCCCTAGGGGTCCGACCCTTCATCTGGCTCCGTATGACCCCTCAAGGGGCCGACCCTTCATCTGGATCCAGATGACTCCTCAGGGGGCCGACCCTGCATCAGGCTCCGGATGACCCTCGAGGCTACGACAGTACGAGGCCCAAATTAGGCCAGACTCATTATCGGAAGGAACTTTGCCCTCGGCCTCATATCAAAGGCCGAGGGTGACATCATCAAAACGCGTGGTTTGGGAGACGCGTGGAACAGTGCGCGTGAGGCTCACATGGCACGTGGGAGACCGTTATAACAAAATCACACCCTCACGTGAGGGAATATTATGTCATCATTAGCCACAGGTAGAATCTACAGGTGTCATTAGGGGATTGCCTAGATCATCATTCACATGCACCATGCATACTTGGGGGGTACACTACACCCCCAAGACCTATATATACTTGTCACCTACAACCCTACAGGGGATGGATCAATCGATAATTGCAACCCTAGCTAAAACTCTGCTTGTACACACAGTATAGAGAGAAAGTGAGCTTATATGCATTGTATCCAAGGCCATTAGTTCCCATACTTAGTGGATCACACACTCACAGTGGATGTAGGCCAAATTGGCTGAACCACTATACATCATTGTCATAATCCTCTTATACTCATCTCCTTCTTCACACTTACACACATACACATCACCATGGCTGCCATGGTTACCACATGTGTTTGAGCTCATCATCACTTATCCGGTGGTGCTAGATTTCAGCATCATCAATTTCTAATTTTTTAGTTGCTTAGGTTTTAGGGCATTCATAGGCCGTAAATATGAATTTACATGGAAGCTCTGACGTAGGAAATGAACAGAAAAAGATTAAATATAAGAAATCTCCATTAAATCTTGAGCGTTAACGGTAGAACATATACTATTGACTCTAAACCAATCTCAAAGAGGGAGACCTCAAGCACTGGGTCGAAGGAGCCAAGTGCACAACTTAATTCAACCCAAAATGAGCTTAATACCCCAAATCATTGTTTAAAAATTTCATAAATAAAATTCAGGAGCTATAGTAAACAAAAATCTTTTAAACCAAACTGGTTCAACTATATTTTGATCATAGATCATGAATATCTCCATGTTGCATCTTGAGTTATAAACTAAATACATGAATGCTAAAGTCAAACTTACGCCAGTTTTTATAAAAATGAATAGGTCGAACCAGTTAAACTCAATGCTCGAACCAATATGGTTGGATTCCTCTAAAAAAATAGACAATTTTTATTTGAAAAATCAACCTAAATGGTATTCTAGAACTGCTCGAATTTGAGGTCAAAGTTTTGAAACCCGAAAGTCAACAAAACAAAAGTAGAAGATTGAGTGTAATATAAACATGCAAGTGAAGTCAAATCCGAGCACATATGGTCTTTGACCCAACGCATGAGGGGGGTCTCCAATAAGAAAATTTTGAGATTTTTCCATTTTTTTAAATTTTTTTGTCAAAATGGTATATTGTATCATCATGTGTATTATTTTTGCTAGAAAGTAGTTTATCGAGAAAACAAATTTTAGGAATAAAAAACTAAAACTTTAACTCTTCGCTTAAACCCTCGATTTTCAACATATCTTAAAACAAATTCAAACTTTAAATCCACGCCCTTTTTCATAAATACAACAAAAATGTCTCCTATCACTAATCCCAAACATGAATAGATATGAGAAAAGTTAATGAAAAACCTAACTTTTCAAAATTATATATTTGATCCCAAAACTATAAATTACACTTTAAATAATTTATTTTGACCCCATCTTTCACAAGATATTCATTTTTCCTTCATACTTTAAACATTTATGATGTCCATGATTTTAGAATATCCGATTCACCCCCGTGAGAATGAAGATCAGTTAAAATAACCCGAAATTTAAAAGTAGGTGATTCTATTTCGATATTATTTTCGAGCTTACACCCTTGAATTTTTGTGTATGTTTATGCACTATATGCGTTCCTTTGAAGTTTTGTTCTCATTTTATGAAATCTTTTGTGTAGTTCACAAATCTCGTGAATATCGATTCCATCCTTATCCATGTAAGCCCTAACCCGATAATTTCATGCTATTTATTATTTTATTTAAACCCAGTAGCATATATTATAATTAATGTAATAGACTTTTGGTATACTCAAGGAAGTGCTATTTTTCTTGTAGGACTCAGAAGTTTGAGTGACTACATTTATTGCTACATACATATCAGTGCCACTCTAGTTAGTGTACCTAGCTTGTCACTTTTTCCCAAGGTTTTGCATTGATGTTATTATAAGAGTATTACCATTCATTTGAAGCCTCTATAATCGATAATTATGGGTTATCCTATTATAGTATGAGCCTTATCTTTATGACTTGCTGAAACACTTATCTAATTATTATCACCATACTATTCTTACAAATATCAACAAACCCCATATACCCCCTCTCCTTAATGTCGATATCTCAGTTAATTTCAAATAACTAAAAACTCTGACACATTACCAATACTTCATTTCCAGTTATGCGATCTAATAGAATCAGATATATTCACTTGTTATAGAAATAAAATTACGTATATGGGAATGTTTTGCTTATTTGTTTCCCTTTCGGTTGGAAAATGAACTCGAAGAAGGAGAAACACACCATGCCCCAATGGATTTTTATTCTTTCTTATCAAGGAAAACCCTTTCAATTACATATGTGTGGGCGGTGCCTAGAAAATATTGTAGCACCCACTCGAATACCTTCACCATAACTTACGAGGTTATGCAACCTTTAGTCCCCCTTTTATTTTTGTATTATGAAGACTTTGAGATACACTTTTATTTCTATTATATGGGGACGCCAATATATGTAATAATTTTCTACGCATATAAATAAATGAAGTTCTATTTTCTTTTTTCTTAAAAATGATTTTTTTATTAGCATTACAATATACAAAACGTAGGGTGTGATAGCGTGGTATCAAACTGTGCGCCATGTTTTATGCTTATACGAGGCTTAGGAGATTTTATGCCTATACAAGGATTAAACTAAGAATATTAGTTATTAAAACCTTTCTTGTTATATTATGTGTGGGTACCCGAAATTAGAATGATGGGCCTGGACGAGTAGCCCAATTATAGCGGCCCAAAGTCCAGGCCTCTTATACCTCAAATCGATTATGATTTAGTCTCTGACCACGTTCCCATTAAGGGGCACTTTAAGAGGATATGGGAAACATGGAGGAGTCCCACACCCCCACTCATTAGAATGAACATGTATATAACTAACCCTAGGTCCGGGGAAAAGGACACATTGTATTCTCTATAATCACTCTTTGGAGAACGCATAAATAATACTAACTACACCACCGTGGACGTAGGCATCTTTGTGCATCCTTTATTGTGTGATTGTCATTTTGCATTCCTTATTTTTACTTGGTAATTGCGCTTCTCTTATCTATTTGTGTTGCATAATAATTGTCACCACAATTGGCACCGTTTGTGGGAACGTTTATCTTCCTTGAGAAAGCCCACACCAAAAAAGGAGTTTAAAATGTCCGGTTACGGTAGCAATGCTCCCCAGGTAGGGGATATTCAAGAACCACCTGTTCCTCGCAGGATTAGATCTGAAATTCAACGTTCAGATCCGAGGGATCGCTTAGAAAGTCCAGCCTCAGAAGAAAGCCAAGGACCAGCATGGTCCACGCAGATATCCAGACTGATTGATGCATATGAGGTAAGACTTCACGAGCAGAGGGAGTCTTCTCGCAGATACGAGGCTGAGAATGCTCGCCTGAAAAGAAGATTAGAGAGACTGGAGAAAGAGCTCCATCATGATACCATGAGACATCCGTACCGCACTCCTAGCCCTCAGGAGAGCAAGTATCGCAGCTAAGGAAGGATCCCCATGTGAGGATCCCAAAAGATTGAGGGAGACGAGTCAGAGGACGACCTAAGCGAGAAGCTGCGAAAATCTCACCGTTACCAGAGGCCTACACGCAGCAACGAGAACATACGAAGTCTGGTTCGAAGGGAGATGGACCAGCATCCTTCCCATCAGAGTACCAGATCGACCCGAGAACTCGCTAGGCGATCTCTTAAAACCCAAATGAAGTCACCTTTCTCGAGGGAAATTGAAGATGAAGAAGCCCCCAAGAAGTTTACCATTCCAAGGTTCAAAATTTATGACGGTAAGACTGATCCCATTGATTACGTCAGGCAGTACCGACAGGCCATGACCCTCTGGAACCATTGGGACGCACTAATGTGCCGAATTTTCCCCTCGAGCCTGCATGACGTGGCACAAAAATAGTTCGAAAGGCTCCCCCACTGGTCCATCAGGAGTTTTAAATCCCTGGACGATCTCTTTACGACCCGATTCATTACTAGTAGCTCCCATCCCAAAAGGATGGATGCTTTGCTGACAATGAAGAAAACACCTCAAGAGACCCTCTAAGACTACGCGCAGAGGTATTGGGAGTTATTCAACATGGTCGAGGATTGCTCGGAGCAAGTGGTAGTGGCCTCTTTCAAAATTGGGCTACCCAACTCCTCCCTTCTATACAAGTCCCTGACAAAGAAAGAGGGTATGACTATTGACAACCTAATGGCTCGCATCGAGAAGTATGCTAAGTGGAAGATGTCACCCGCCTCAGTACAGGGGAAAATGGTCGAGCTAGACTCACTACCAAGGGCAGTGACAAAACTGAGAACCAGAAGAAAGGAGTAAAGAATGGGGGAAAAAATGGCACCAAAAATGGAGGCAACAATGACGCATCGAAAGCATTTCAGGCGGTCAACACCGTCTTCAAAGAACCAATTTACAAAATTCTCGCAAAAATCAGAGATGAGCCATTCATCAAGTGGCCCAGGAAGATGGGAGGAGATCCCTCGAAGAGGAACAATGCGCTAAGATGTGCCTTTCACAAAGATGGAGGACATAAGACTGAGCATTGCAAAACTCTTAAGTCCCACGTCGAAGAACTAGCCCAATCCAGGCATTTGAACGAATTCGTGGAGAAGAAGGCGGAGAAAGCGGCTGCCAATAGAGAGGCGAGACCCGACAATGTTCTCGATGATGATGCTGGACATGAGTTCATGTTAATTCATGGGGCCTGTGATGCCAGAAAGATCCAGGGAAATTCCGCTCGAATGGAGATGAAGAAACTTACAACAGTGATGCTTTATTTTCAGAACAATCCAATAAAGTCACAGTCAGAAAAGCGTCGACGAGCTGAGGACATCAACTATAATAAGCATATTATTTTCACAGATGAAGATATGGTGGGAGTGAGAACCCCACATCACGATGCTTTGATCATTACCCTCAATATAGCCAACTTTGACGTCGACAAGTTGCTCGTCGACGAAGGAATCTCATCTGAGGTAATGTATCTCGACTTATTCAAAAAATTGAAATTAAGCCCCGCCGACCTAAAGGAAGCTACTGTCCCTTTAGTTTGCTTCGCTGGAAAAATAACTATGCCCCTGGGAAAAATTGTACTACCAGTGGACGCGAGAAATGTCTCCAAGATGATTGAGTTTTTGGGTGTTGACATCGACTCACCATACCAAGCCATCCTCGACAGAGGATGGATCCATGCGATGAAGGCAGTCTCCTCTACCTACCATCCGAAACTCAATGTGTAACCGAGCGAGGAGTAATAGAGATCCACAGTGATCAAGCGATGGTAAGAAGGTGCTTCATAGCAGACATCCAACCGAGGCCAGAGAAGAAGGCCGATCAGCCCAGTGAGAAAGTTGAAGAACAAGAAGGTCTGACACCTTCTAAATAGAAATTAAAGTACGGAAGACCTGGAGTAGAGGAGACCAAGATCCTCCCCTCTAAAAGGGTCGTTGAAGACCTGGTAGAGGTTATAACTGATGATAGCGATAGTAGCAGAGTTTTCTTGATTGGAGCTTCTCTCACTGACCAGGAACAGAAGGAATTGATAACTCTACTGAGACGCAACGTAGATGTTTTCGCGTGGGAACCATACGAGCTGCCTGGAATTGATCCTAATATGGTTTGTCATCAGTTGCACGTCAATCCCACCATCAAACCAATCACGCAAAAGGCACGACGAACTGCACCCGAGGAGACAAAAGCCGTAGAAAAAGAAGTAGAAAAACTGCTGGATCCAGGATCCATAAGGGAAGTACAATTCCCCGAGTGGTTATCCAACCCAGTTGTAGTTCCAAAAAGAAATGGGAAGTGGAGATTTTGCATCGACTTCACTGACCTCAACAGAGCGTGCCCTAAAGATAGTTTCCCCTCCTAAAAATTGACCAACTGGTAGATGCCACTGCAGATCACGAGCGATTGAGTTTTTTGGATGCATACTCAGGGTATCATCAGATCCCTTTGTATTCCCCAAACCAAGACAAAACAGCATTCATCACCACAGTTGGGTTATACTACTACAAGGTCATGCCCTTTGGGGTCAAAAACGCAGGGGCAACCTACCAGCGGCTGGTCACCAAGATATTCAAAGACCAAATGGGAGACACCATAGAGGACTACATCGATGACATGCTTGTTAAAAGAAAGAAGAGAGAAGACCACCTCTCAGACCTATAAAAAACCTTCAAAATCCTCAGGATATACCGAATGAAACTTAACGGGAGCAAGTGTTCTTTCGGTGTCCAGTCAGGAAAATTTCTTTGGTACTTGTTCAGTAAGAGAGGCATAGAGGCCAACCCAGACCAGATCGATGCAATTAACAGGGTACAACCTTCCCGAATGATCCGAGACGTACAGAAGCTCACTGGCATGCTCGCTGCCTTAAATCGCTTTATCTCTAAATCCTCTGTAAAATGCAAGCCTTTATTCCAGCTTCTAAAGGGGAACAAAATGGTAGAGTGGAACCCATATTGCTCGCACGCATTAGTTGAGCTTAAAGCTTACCTAAGATCTCCACCACTGCTCGTCATACCACAGCAAACAGATTACTTGTACCCGTACCTCTCCGTTTCATACCACACTGTCGGTTCTGCATTAATGTGCAAAGTTGCAGGAATCCAGCACCCTATTTACTACGCGAGTAAAACACTGCTTGAGGCCGAGCAGAGGTACCTACCTCTGGAGAAGCTCGCCTTTGCACTAGTAGCGGCTTTGAGGAAGCTGAAGCACTATTTCGAAGCCCACGCTATAATCGTCCTTACATCGCACCCTCTTAAAGCAATCCTGAGGAAGGCAGATTTGTCGGCTAGACTGTCTAAATGGTTAGTTATGCTTGGATGATTTGATATCCAATTTCAACCAAGGAACGTAATCAGGGGGCAGGTCCTTGCTGATTTCATAGCCGAATTCACAGGCGAACAACCTTGCACCTAACCACATCCAGCCAAACAAAAAGGGTGCCACACGACGGAGGGAATCTGTAAATTATTTGTTAATGGAGCCTCCAATTCAAAGGGGGAAGGCGTAGGCATCTTTCTTATCACTTCAGAAAATACGATCCTCGAGCAGGGAATTAGGCTTGGATTTGAAGCCTCCAACAATGAAGCAAAAAATGAGGCCCTGATAGTCGGCCTCCAGAAAGAACACGCTTTGTGAGCAAAGCAAGTACAGGTGTCTGGCGACTCACAGTTAGTCTCCAATAAGATCAGCGGGGACTATAATACAAAAGATGAAAGGATGGAAGCCTATCTCGCCTTAGCAAAAAGGCTATTGGCTAACTTTGAGGAAGTCAATGTCCAGCAGTTCCCCAGGGGACAGAACAGCCATGCTGACACCTTTGTTTCCCTAAGCTCAGCAATCGATTCCGACCTAAAAAGAACAATCCCCATTGATTTCCTCGCTCATACGAGCATTAACCGTGATGACGAGTTACCAAGCGTGGAGCAGACGCTCCATATTGAGTTAGCACCCAGCTGGATGTACCCACTAAGGGATTATTTGAAGGATGGCACGCTTCCAGATGATAAAAAGACTGTTCACCAGATAAGAGTCAAAGCTGCTCGCTTTCACTTATCTCCTAAGGGCAAGTTATACAGGAGATCATTTTTCGGTCTCTACCTTCAATGTGTTCACCCAAAGGATGTCGAGAAAGTTCTACATCAGATTCACAAAGGAATCAATGGAAGCCATATTGGAGGAAGATCACTGGATTTTCGAGCAATGAAGGAGGGTTATTGGTGGCCATAAATGCAAATGGACTCTGCGACATATGTCCGCAAGTGCCTGAAGTGCCAGCTTCATGCTCCTATGGCTCACCAACCTGCCAGCGACCTAAAATCATTCTCCATCCCATTGACATTCGTCCAATGGGGGATGGACATCATAGGAACACTTCCTATCGCCACCGGCAGTCGTAAATATCTGTTGGTCGCGACTGACTACTTCAACAGATGGATCGAGGTAGAACCCCTAGCGAACATCTGAGATGCAGATATGATAAGGTTCATATGGAGAAACAGAATCACCCATTTTGGCATCCCCAGAACCATCATCAACGAAAATGGAACACAGTTCGAAAGAGGCTCTTTTCAGAGTTTCTGTAACGAACATGGAATCAGACACCAATTCAGCTCGATGGCCTATCCTCAAAGCAATGGCCAAGCTGAGACTTCCAACAAGACAGTGATCGACGGATTATGGAAGTGATTGGAGAGAGCCAAAGGCACAAGGGTAAATGAATTACCACACATTCTATGGGCCTATAGAACCGCTCCACAACGAGAAACGGGAGAGACCCTATTTTTGCTGACATATGGGAAGGAAGTAGTTATCCCACTAGAAGCCAGCTTGCCAACAATGAGGTCCAACCTTGTCGACCAAGGCCATAATGATGCAGCATTGCTCGTTGAGATTGACCTAACCAACGAGCGCCGAGAGCTAACCCTGTTAAAACTTGCAAGCTATCAACAACAGCTCGTGAGTCACTATACCAAGAGGGTCAACCTGAGGAAATTCTGAGTTAGGGACTATGTCCTAAGAAAAGTCCTGGGCAGCGCAGTGAAACCATCAGACGGTAAGCTAGGGCCAAACTGGGAAGGACCTTTCAAGATAACAAGAGATAATCTGCAAGGCGCCTGTCATTTAGAAATAGTAGAAGGCAGCGAAATCCCCCTAGCATTGAACGCAGCCAATCTCAAGAAATTCTATTTTTAAATTCTTCTTTTATGCTTTTACGTAGCCAATATCAAGAAATTCTATTTTTAGATTATTCTTTTATGCTTTTATTGTGAAGCTATTAGTTCATTTTCCTTGTAAATAATGAAAGCTTTTTAACGGCTGCGTTCTAATGAGTAACAGTTATATAAACTTTATCACACATCTTTTCCAAAAGATATGCACATTGGTCATTACACCATAGTTGGGAAATCACCCTCCTCAGGCTTTCGTTATGAAACACGAAATACCTCTTAGCATTGCCCCTGGAAATATATGAAGCCCTACAGGAGATCCTTAGGCAATATGGCCAAATTAAAGCTGGTCGCCAAACCATCTTGGGTTGAATAAAATCCTAATCGGATAGAGCATCCAACACCAGGTGTGTCCTCACCAGTTGCCACACTTAGGCATAAGGTAGTGTGACGACACGACCTAAAAGGTAAAGTGGTGCACAATGGTACCTCGATAGTGTACTGGACTGGAAGGACACTAGCATGATAATACAAATTTAGAGATCATAAAGGAGCGAGAATATGGAGAATATAATACACTTGTTTAGTCGGCTAAAATAGCCCAAAACATAAATTTTATATTAATCCACCATATTTACAACAAGTATAATACATGTTAAGTCGGCGAACTCGCCCAAAATATTGAAATAACATCAGTACAACACAAAATACATAGAGTAGCTACTGGCAAAATCTCATTGGGGATGAGCCCTTTGAACGAGATAATCCGCCACTTGAGCCCTTCGACCATCATCCGGAGCAGGAGCCAACTCTTCCTCGGCTTCGTTAGCATCTGACTCCAATAGCTGCCGAGGGATAGCGTCGATGGGTATCCACTGATCATCTCTCCGAAAGGGATTGGGCATCCAATTGGAAGGAGATATTTCGTGGCGATACCAAAGCATTGAGTTCCTTGGAACCTGCATCTCCTTTAAAGCACTCAACCACCCCCGATGAAGGTGAGCTCCTCGAATTCTATCAGCCTCGTCGGGGCATCCAACTAACCCTGGTCATAACCATCGGCCTATACTCGTCGAGGTCCTTTTTTAAACAGATGCTGCAGCCGAATAACGTCCCTTTGAAACCCAGTAGTAATCACATATGCTCGCTGGACATCACCACGGAGCTCTTCCATTTCACTATCTCAATGGCTGGTGCTCCTGCTAGCTCTCGGAACGAATGGACCAATGGAACCTCGCAGATAGGGAAAACATCACTCGAGCCATCCCTAGCTCACGTCGATGAAGAACCTCGTAGCACAGGGGGAACGTCGCTCGAGCCAGTCCTAGCTCGCGTCGATGAAGAGCCTCGCAACACTGCAGGAGGGGTGCTCGGTGCGTGCTCCCTAAGACGCAAGACCTTTTTCCTTAAAGCTTTGTTTTCTTGCTGAAGCATCTCACCGACCTGGTTGATCTCAGAAGCATCAAGAAGCTTTGTTCTCAACACATTGACCTCTTTTTGCACTGAAGCACCAACCTCTTCCATCTCCTGAAGCCTGTCCTTCAACTTGGCCACAAGCTCATACTGATCATTATACTTTTGATTCCTTGACCTAAGAGATTTGCAAAGCCTAACAAATGCCTGGCGAACCTGAGGACTGACATTGGGACCAAGATTCCTGCCCAAATGAGATGTGGCAGGAATATACTCTTCTACATCAGTAAACTACAAGACATAAAAGGGCAATGGAGAGAAAAATTAATCAATGCACTGGAAAAAGAAGCCTTTTCATTTCATTAATAAATGTCAAAGTACATCGAGCAGAAATTGGTAAAATTACAAGAAGAAGTACAAAAATAGTCCTAAAAAAAGATTAACTAGCAACCTCAAGCTGCCCAGAGGTGGCTGGCTGCTTCCCACTTCAGTAGCAACAGAGGCATCCCCCTTTGCAGGGATGCCCTCAGTCACTTGGGCAGGACAAGAACCAGTAAGAATTATCTGAGAGGCAAGATCAACACCCTCAGCGACTGGGGCAGGGGCTTCTTCGTCCACAGTTGGCTTCGAAACCGGGTCATGCTCGTTGAACAGAGGGGATTATGCATCAACACCAGCAGCTAAGAGGGCCTTATTCCAGCCCATCTTGAAGTTCAGATGGCTGATATAGCCTATCTGAACCTCGGCATTTTTGTAAACAGCAGTCCACCCGGAGTTGTATGAGTCCTCCTTTATGGTGGCTACATGGGACTCTTTCTCCTTTAATTGCTCGGTCAGAACATTGTTCTCCTCCATGATAGCCAGTTTGCTCGAGCAGACCAGGTCATAGGCCTGCCTCAGCTCGTTCAGCTCCTTAACCGCCGCCTCCCTCTCTGGATTAGAATTGACGAGGGCCAGATCAGAGGAAGCTCGGGTGACGTCAGTAATCTTTAATCAGCCTCCAACTGAGAATCGCTGACTTCCAGAGTGGACTTCTGCTACTCCAGCTCGCCATTCCTTCTCACCAGCTCATCGCGAGAGAGATAGAGTACGACGAAGTCAGTCACAAACTGCCAGAAATAAAGAAGATATCAAGAAAGAAAAACATCTAAAACTTGTTAAAGAATTGAAAAATGGAAAGGATCTTACCAAGGATAGTCTCTAGCTATCTTATAGGGCCAATTGATCAGACCCCAGCGCCCTATGTCTATCTACAGGGAGAACTGCCCTCTCGAGCAGCGCAGGACCCAACTGAGGAGAAATGGCAACTGAGGCCCCCTCGGGCAAAGCAGACACCGAGACCAAGGCTTGCCCATCCTTCGTCCTTGACTCCATCTTTCTCCTCTATTCCTCTTTCTCCTTCTCCATTCTCTTCCTCTCCTCCATCCTCTTCTTCTCCTCCGCCTTCTTTCTTTCCTCCTCCTTTTTTCTCTCCCTCTCTCTCACCTGCTCTTCTTCTCTCCTCTTCTTCTCTTGCTCCTGAGTAGAAGACTGAGAGGCAGTAGCTACAACCCCAGTATTGGACTTTTGCTTCTTTGACCTCTGAGCAAGGAGCATGTGATCATCATCATCATCATCCCGAATCGAGTTTTTCCTTGGAGGAACCATCTCCTCGTCTGAATTGCTGGATGTGCTCGACGATTATCGAACTTCCAAAACTTCCTCCGGATCAGAGGAGCTACTACTACTGGAGCTCCATTCACCCAAATTGCCTCCAGTACCACCTGCGATATCACTTTCAGAGCCGCTCTCCTCCTCGTCCAACTGAATAGGATCCACAGCTGTCTCTTCAAAAGTATCAAACTCAGGGATACTGTCCACCGGCCTCGCTATGAAACTATAACCAACGTTCTTATATTCGAGCAAGAAAGCAACGGACCGGGGATTCTCGCTGTCAGCTAAGGGCTCCCTGATATTCCAAGCATTGACCAATTCAGAGAGGCGAACCTCGCTAAGGGCAGGTTCCAAGTTCTTTGAATTCACTGAAGAAAAAACAGAGAAAAATCACAAAGATCACAAATCAACAAAAATTAAAAGAACATAGCAAAGTCTACCTATGTATTCTTCCCCATAAAAGGGAACAGAGAACCTGTCAGCCCTCGACCCCTCAAACTGGGGAGAAAACTGCCAATTTCTAGCAAGGAATCTCTCTTGCCAATAGTCCTTATGGGAATCAGGTAGGTTCACTACCAATACCCTATCAGGACTCCTGACTTTGAGATAGAGAACACCAGAACTAGTCCGAGAAAAATAATAGCATAAACAGACCTCGACGAGCCCTAACTTGGTACCATATAACTGGTTTATTCTATTAACACCATTGATTATCTTCCACACATTGGACTAACACTGTGCGGGAACAATGTTGAAATGACCAAAGAAATGCAAGAAGAGATTGTTAGGTGGAAAAGTAAGTCCCCCTTGGGAAAGCAGCAAGACATGGATCCAGTGGTCATTCTCTATCTCTCTAACGTTTCTAGGGGGAGAGGTGCATTCAATCTCTACCCACTCAGGAATGTTGTAAAACTTCCTAAACTCAGAGATCGACCTATTACCAATCTTTACCATCGAAGAACCCTAAAGGAACTACAAGTTCAAAGAAAAAATACAAAGAGAGGGAACAAGAGACTTACAAGATGAAAGTTCGACTTGAATAATGGAGAATCATAAGCCCAAACGAGGAAGAATATGGAAAGCGGTGAAAATGAAGACTGGACGAAGAGAGCGTGAATCGCTAGAGCTCACAGGAAATGGAAGAATGATGAAGGTTGAAATGACGGTCAAAAAGTGGTTGCTCTGAATAAAACCTTGAAGTGTTACCAATCATAGTGCACAAACCACGAAGCGGGTGCCGCCAGAATCAGTCCTCAAATTTTGGGGAAAGTTGCACGATATACGACTCAGCCATTATGAGAAATCATCTAAGTTTATTGAACCCAAAACTTGGCCCAACAAAGTTAGGGGCAATTATGGGTACCCGAAATTAGAATGATGGGCCTGGGCGAGTAACCCAATTATAGCGTCCCAAAGTCCAGGCCTCTTATACCTTAAACCGAATATGATTTAGTCTCTGCCCATATTCCCATTAAGGGGCACTCTAAGAGGAGATGGGAAACATGGAGGAGTCCCACACCCCCACTCATTAGAAAGAACATGTATATAACTAACCCTAGGTCCAGGGCAAAGGACACATTGTATTCTCTGTAATCACTCTTCGAATAACACAGAAATAATACTAACTACACCACCGTGGACGTAGGCATCTTTGCTGAACCACGTACATCCTTTGTTGTGTGATTGTCATTTTGCATTCCTTATTTTTACTTGGTAATTGCGCTTCTCTTATCTATTTGTGTTGCATAATAATTATCACCACATTATGTAACTAATTTTGTCTTTCAGACATGAACATTTGGTATGAAATTTAATTAGACATACGCGGCACGACACATGAAAATTTTGAACAAACAACTAAAGATGATGGATATGCCAAGTTGTGTCAGACTATTCGAAGTATTGATTAGGACTGAGCTATATCTAATCTAGATATTAAATTTAGTATGTTGATTGGTTGCCTAATGGGAGAAGCATAACCCACGAGACAAGCCAAAAGATATTTCGAAGATTCCTACATATTGCAAGAAGCCAGTCGCCTATCTTGGGATATGGATCCACCTAAAAAACTCATCTTTACTCTTTTAGAATAACCAATTGATTATATATATATTTCATCCAACACCATTTATTTTACTGTTTTTCCTCTAGCAGTACCTCTACTGACTTCGATCCTTTTGACCCAAGATCCGAACTTGATAGTGTCGTACCTCAACTCACCTAAAGCAAACTAGGAAAGGGATATGGACGTACATAAATAAACATACGATAGATCAAGTATCTTTCCTTGAGTTTGTGTATGTGAGAGAATGAGTGATCGTCGTATTCCTAACTAAATGTAGTAGACTTAGCCAACTGTTTGTACGAATATTCTAAAAAGGTAACTTATAAGTGTGTACTTTCCTTATAAAAAGTTTTGATTGTATCATATTCCAACTTAATATAGTTGTGATATCAATATAAATAGTTTGTTTGGTTAATTACACTATCATTATACCTATGGTATTTTTTTATCGGATGGTCAATACATAAGTATCTGCTAGTGGATCACAAAGAGAATATCAAAATGTTCTACATGTACCAAATCCAACTATAACTAACGAAGGAATATTACGTTGTTTAGGATGAAAAAAAATGTACTATCTCCACACTTGGTTAATAATGAGATTCCGGATAAAACCTGAAGAATGAATGTACTTAAGGAATTTGTTCGACAAAGACCACCAGTGTTATATGTAAATGCCAATTCCACATAAGCAGAAAAATGGATACGTTAGATGCTTAAAGATCAGTACAGAGTAGGTATAATCCCTAAACTTAGGGTAAAATTAGCAATATATCTCTTTGAAGGAGATGCATATTTTTTGTGGCAGACTGTTCTTCGATCCCAAAATATTGACGATTTAACTTAGAGTTAGTTTGAAGAGATTTTATTTAAAAAGTAATTTTTTGAATCAGTAAGAGATTAGATAAAGGTGAATTCCTATGTTTTCATCAGTAAAATATAACGATAGCACAATATCAGGCAAAGTTTACAAAACTGTCTCAGAATACCCCAAAATATAAGGGCACTGAATCCAAAAAGTGTTAACAATTTCAACGTGGATTGTAAACCAACTTTAAAGATACTATCATCCCATTGTAACTTCGTCAATTTAACCAAATGATAAGGGTATCCTCCCTTATCAAAAGTAATCCAACATCTAGAAGAATTAATCGAATCACAACATAACCCCTAGAAGATCATATTTCATTGAAAATTATTCCAATCAAAGAGACGATCGATTTTTTAGCCAAATCAGTCATAACAATAATGGATCTACAATACGACGCCATGAGTGTAACCAAGTAGGGCATATAATACGATAATGCCCAAACCTACAACAAACATATCCCATGAATTTTACTTCCTCATCAATAACCACACCCACCAATTTTATCAAACACCCATTCTTGGCACCAAATAGTAACTATGAGAATCACCCACCTTTGCTAAGGTTTTGTGGAAAGAGAAAAAAATTATGAATAAAACTCAAGGTCGGAATTTTTCCATTCCTCTAACTAAGGATTAAAAATATTACGACGTAGTAGAGAGTAAAATATTTTTTCATAATATCTCGACACATATTATTTAACGATGCCTAATTAGATTCTTTCATTAGCTACAGCTTCACGACTCTATTGGAATTATCTGCTAGTCCCATAGCATATCCTTTATCCATATGATTTCCAACCGAAGAAATAACTATCACTAATAGAGTTTGTAAACAACTCATCTTATGGATCAGGATGGGAATTTTGAATGTACAATTAATAGTCTTAGAGCTGAAGGAATTTGATTTGATCATAAGAATGGACGTTTTATTACCCAACTTTTATCACATTAATTGTCAGGAAAACATAGTAACGTTTAAAAGACCTCATCAAATCATATTTTACTTCCAAGGAAAGAGTTACTCTAAGTCAATAATTTCTCAACTTCATGAGAAAATATTTACATATCCTTTTAATATCTTAGATAATTATGATGACGTATTCGCGGAAGATTTTTGTAGTGTACCCCCATAATGAGAACTTGAACTTGTTATCAAATTGTTACCTAACACCTTCCCTACTTCCATACCCCCTTAGTTTATAGAAACCTTGTAACAACGGGAACTTAGAACCCAATGATGTGTTAAAAAGGGTTTTATATGACCTAGTACACCCCCTTAGGTAGTGTCGGTGTTATTTGTGAAGAAGAAGGATAAAGCATTTCGATTATCCATCGACTATTGGAAACTGAATCAAGTAACCATAAAATATAAATATACTTTGCTAAGAATACGAGACCTGTTTGGCCAATTATGAGGGTAAAAAATATTTTAAAAAATTGATTTATGATCTAAAAATTACCCACTTCACGTGAAAGAAGAAGATATACACCAATCTTCCTTTCGAACTCGATATGGCCATTTTGAAATCGAGGTTACGTCCTTGGGATTAACCAATTCTCTCATCTCTTTCATAAACCTAATGCATGGAGTATTTCAATCATTCTTTGATTCGTTGGTAATTATTTTCATCAATGATAAATTAATATACTCTGAGACTAGAATAATACTGGAAAACTTACGCCAACACTGACTTTATATGAAGAAAAGCAAGCGTGATTTTTTTATGAAAGAGGAGAAATTCTCAGGCATGTGATTTCCGAAACATGTATACAAGTAGACCTAACATAAACTGTGACATTACTCAAATGGCAGCAACATACAAACATTATGGAAATACGAAGCTTTATTGGACTCGTAGGTTATTATCGATGCTTCATGGGAAGATTTTCAAATTTTTTGTTGCTTTAATGAAGTTAACTTGAGAAGATGTCCTACTTTTGTGGACTCTAGAATGTGAAGATGCATTCATTGTGTTAAAGGAAAAGTTAACCACTACCCGTCTTCTCTGTATTCCTTCCGATAATGTCAGTTACAACTTATATTGATGCCTTATTACAAGGATTGGGATGTGTGTTAATGAAAAAAATGAAAGGGGATTAAGTATGGATCACAAAAATTAAAGATCTATTAATGTAATTACCCAATACACAATTTTGAGTTAGCTGTAGTAGTATTTGCACTAAATATTTAAAGATGCTATTCGTACCAAGAAGAATTTCAAGTATTCTTTGACCATAAGAGTATCAAATATATCTTTACTCAAAAAGATGTAAATCTTTGACAAAGATAAAGACAATGAATTGATTTTTTAGTGGATTAAAATTCTAACTTATGATATCACCCAGGGAAAGGTAACATAGTTTCCGATGCTTTAAGTCCAAAATCGAAAGGAAAGCCCAATTGTGCGTTTACATTTTAAAAACTATAGTAAAATGCAACTTGCAGAGATAATCTTATAAAACACCAATCATTTTAAGAAATATCATCGCTCATCCAAATCTCTATAAAATAATTTTAGAACAAAAATTAAAGGATAAATTTTGAAAAGACAACAAAGATTGGAAGACAACAAGGAAGAGAAAGATATGTCATATGGCCCCGAGAAGCATAAAGATTTAATAATTGAGTGTGTGTTCCCCTAGACCCCTACTTATAAAATGAAATCTTGCAGGAATCCGATCGTTAAAAATTTATAATTTATCCAGGGAGAACTAAAATGTCTCACAATCGCAAACGAAAGTATTGGTGGCAAGGTATGAAGAAGGATATAGCAGATTTTATGGAAAAATGTCTGACCTTCCAATAGGTAAAAATTGAACACGAGAATTTTGGATTATTATGACAACCACTCCCTATTCCAGAATGGAAATCAGATCTGACCGTGATGGACTTTATTAGTGTGTTATTTGAAACATATCAAGGTTATAATTTAATAGGGTTTATAGTCGACACAATTACCAAATCTGCCCAATTTCTACCAACGAGAAATAATGGTTCTTTTTAAAAACTCAGCAAAATTTATATTTGGGAAATTATCAGACTCTATGAAATATGCTTATCCATTTAAACTGATCAAGATCCCTGATTCACAGGAAATTTTTAGCAAGCATTGCAAAAATCCATAGGAACAAAACTTTGTCTAAGAACTTCCTTCCATCCATAAATTGATGGTCAATCTGAAAGATTAATTCAAACCCTCAAAGATATGTTATGTGCTTGCACTCTGGAATTTTTTATGCATGGAATGATCATTTTTCCTTGATCAAATTCTCCTACAACAATAGGTATAAAAACTACATTCAAGCAACTCCTTAGAAAGCCTTATGTGGTAGACCCCGTTGTTCACCTTTATGATGTAATGAATGCGGAGAAAATAATATATTTGGACCCGAAATTATAGCAGAAACTACAAAAAAGATACGAATAATTATAGAAAGACTATGTATGGCCCAAAGTAGACAAAAGAATTATGGGGATAATGACGAAAAACCTATTAAAAAAAACATTCCACTAGTAAAGATCCTTTGGTAACACCATGGTACGGAAGAAACAATGTGGGAAACGGAAGAATTTATGAGAAGACATAATCTTGCAATCTTTGAGGGAAATTTTAAGAATGAAATTTTTTTAGAGAGGTAAAATTTAACAAACCCACATATATTTCATATATAACCCTAATTAATAAGGTAATTATCATAGTAACCCTCAAGGTTCCAAAATTATCAACATACCCCTAGAAACTTTAAAACTTATTATTTAAACCATACCATAACCTTATAACCCAAAATTAAATACCAAACTTAATCATAGTATTTGTATTTTATAAAAAATACACAAACCAACCTAATAAGTTTGAAAATTTAAATATTTACCCCCAAAACTTTCAAAAAACTACGTAATTGTCCTTAAATTCACCGTATATACTATCCAAGTACCCAAATCAAAATGAACACTATTTGCATGCCACACCCTAAATATTTTGACTAGCGGGATGCCTTGTGACCAGTTGTACCACATGGGTAACATAGGGTACCCATGTCTTCCCATATGATACCTAATTAAAACGTAACTAAACATTAATAAAGCCCACCTCTTTTTCCGCTAATCTCTTCACCTCAACCAACCGTATAAAAATCCCTGCATCATTGTAAGAATGTACATGACCTCCGTGAAAAAGACAAAGCAACAAACTAGAATTTTTTCATTTCTATTTTGTTTCAATTTTTTGAGTTCTAGGCATTCATTGGTCTTAATTATGAGTTTACGTGGAAGTTTTAGCGTAGGAAATGCGCTAAAAAGTTTGAATATAAAAAATCTCCATTAAAGTTTTGGTGGAACTTGTACTCCTGACTCTGAACCAGTTTCAAAGTGGAAGAATTCAAGCCTTGGGTCTAAGGAACCTAGGTAATAAATTAATTCAACACAAAATAAGTTTTGATACCCCAAATCAAAATCTGAAAATTAAGGAGGTGGAAATTTTAGAAACAACATCTAAGAGCCATTGTAAATAAATTCGTTGCAACCAAACGGGTTTAACTACATTTTGATACTATATAATAAATATCACCATGTCGTAGTTCATGTTAGAGCCTAAATCCACGAATGTTGAAGTTAAATTAATGCCATTTTTATTAAAAATGAATAGCTCGAACCATTTACGTCTATGCTTAAAACTAATATGGTTTCCTATAAAAAATATTAGATAATTTTCATTCAGGGCTCAATCGAAATGGTAGTCTAGAACTGTTTGAATTAAAGGTCAAAGTTTTCAAACCCTAATGTTGAAAAAATGAAGGTAGAAGATGAAGTGTAATTCACATGCATGAGTGAAGTCAAATATAAGCGCGTATGGGCATTGATTCAGCGCGTGAGGGCACGTTTTCAGTCAAAGAAATTCTAAAAAAAATTCAATTTTTTCTGGTCTAAATGGTTTATTACATCAGCGTATTTGGTTTCCCATAAAGAAGATTGGCGAGAAAATAGTTTTAGGGAATTAAAAACCAAAACTTTCATTTTTCACTTAAAACCCTGGATTTTCCAATGATTTCAAAATATCGACAAACTTCAAATCTAGGTCCTTTTTCATAACTACAACAAAAATGTCTCTTATCACCAATCCCCAAAATGAATATAAATGAGAAAAATTAATGAAAACCCTACTTTTTTTATAATTATGTATTTAACCCCAAAACTAAAATTTACGCTTAAATTTTTTTATTTTAACCCCATCTTTCACTCAATAATTAATTTATCTTTCATAATCTAAACATTTAGATATTCGTGATTTCAAAATACCCGGGTTACTCCTGTAAGAACGAAGATCAGTTACAAATGACTCATAAAAGTAGCTGATTCTATCTCGATATTATTTTCGACTTTACACTCTTGAATTACTGCATTTTTTCTCATTTTACGAACTCTTTTCTACAGTTCACAAATACCGTGAATTTTGATTCCAACTTTAACCATGTAAATCATAGCCTAATAATTTCATGCAACTAATGATTTGAATTAAACGCGGTAGCATACCTTATAATTCAACGAATAGACATTTTGTTTACACACGGGAGTGCTATTTTTCGTGTAAGATTCGAATGTTTATTTCTATATACATATGAGTTCGACTTTAGTTATTGTGCCTAGCTAGTTACTTTACCTAATGGTTTTGGGTCGATTATATCTCCAAAGGGTTTGGATTGATTTTATCCAAAGGTTTTGGATGTTATTATCAGAGTATTGCAATGCATTTTGAACCTCTATAATTGATAATTATGGGTTATGATGTTATAGTCTGAACCTTATCTTCATAACTCGATAGAACGCTAATATAGTTAGAATCACCCTAATATTCTTACTAATACGTACAAACCTCAAATAACCCTTTTCCTTTCATTAATATCATAGTTTCTTTCTAAACAATATAAACTGTGGAATATTGCCAATAACTCATTTCAAATTATGCTAGCTAACAAACTCGCATATATGCATTTGTTATAGAAATAATATTATCTGCATGGCAATGTTTTGCTTATTTTTTTCCCTTCCCAATGGAAAATGAAATCGAAGAATGAGAAATACCCATCGGACCAAAGATTTTTTATTCTATCTTATCTAAGTAAAACCTTTTCAGTTACATATGCGTGGGAGGTGACTCACAAAGACGGTAGCACCATTAGAACACTTTTACCACAACTTACCAGCTTATGTGACCTTTAGTCCCCTTTTTGTTTATGTATTATGATAACTTCGAGATACCCTTTTATTTCTTTTTTATTGAGACTCCAAGATATGTTATAATATGATATGCATCCAAATAAATAAATTTTTATTTTCTTTTCGCTAAAAAATGTTATTTTTATTTTCCTAGAATTATCAAATATGTAACATCAAGTTTGACATCCACACACCTTAAAAGTGGGAGAAAATAGCCTCTTTTGGACTTCTCTTTATCCTCTCGAGGTGAAGTAGCACTCGCATGCTTATGCTTGATCACCATTAGATTCCTCTATTCCACAAGGAGTCAGAGATTTCATCATCCAATGTACAGTGGAAGGCAAAACTTTGATCTCGTTTAAAGCTAATCTCCCTAGGACGATATTGTAGGCCAATAATATGTTCTCGTCCATCAAAAAAGAATTAATTCTTCTTGCTAAGAATCTTGACTAGATACCCATGAAAACATCCATTTCAAACATTCCTAATGGGTGAACCTTCTTGTTGTTAAATCTAGTTAGTGGATAAACATATGGGACCGTAATCGACCATTAAAGTAGTCATAGAACATAAAATCGACTGGTCATCTCCCATCAGCTAGGATACGAGACAAATTATAACCATGAACTCATGTGCTATTGATGAGTGAGTCATCATTAGGGGTAAGGACCCCTAAAATCTATCGTAGAGAACCCTAATACAAGAGTATTAATGTTCGTTATCCTTCACTTGCCCTGTATCCTTCAGATATCTTCAGGTTAATGTTTATTCTCTTTGGCCTAGCTATGGAGTCAATATTAAGGTACTTTTTGTAGTTTGGCTCTGTTACTCCACCTTCTATTCCTCCTGAGATCATTTTAACATCAAATGAGATCACGTGGATGTTACTTTTAACTGAGTTGGGGTTTTCTGGGATATCTGGATCATTATCCTCATTGTCATCTTACACTTGGTCATTTTAGTTTACTTTGACTTATTTATTTTTTGTTATGTCATACTTCGATGAGGAATATTTTTTCCTATTATCGTCTCGAATTCCACCCTTGTCGACATATTTTCTCATCTTTCCTTTCTTTAGCAACTTCTCAATCCCATCCTTCAAAGCGAAGTATTTTTTTAGTTGTGTGGTTGTGACCCTATTGGAACTCACACCACTTGCTATTGTCTCTTTTATGGGCCTGGGCTCTCAGGTTTTTAGGCCGAAAAAGTTCTCTATCATCTTTGATCTCATTCAAAATGAGACCGGGACTAACATTTAGTGGGTTGTACTTTAAAACTTGTTATCATTTGACATCTTCTTCCCTTCTTTACCTTTCTATTTGTCTCGATCTTATATAGATTTTCTACCTTGTCTTCCTTTTGTCTCCTTTATTAGACTCTAGATCCTCCTTTGTGTTTGTGATTCTCCAGACCTTAACCAAACGTTCTTTCATTGATTTTTGAGGATATTTAGAAACATTCTAATAGAATTTTTATAGTTGGAGCCCACTTATCGGGGTTGTCTTCTTAGTGTTTTCATTGTAGTCCTCAATCTCTAATTTCTCTTCATTGAACCTAGATATGAAATATCTTTATGACTCGTTATTTCCTTGATTTACATTCATCAAGTGACTCGCGTATTATTCAAGCTACATCCCAGACAAAAGTTATTGGCAAATTTTTCATCAAACTGTGTAAAATTGTCTATCTTTCCTCTTGTCAGACTAGTATAACTCACACGAAATCTTGTCTAAAAAGGAATATATGTTGGTTTCTTAATAGTACATCTCAATGTGATAATCAAGGTAGGTTCTTCCATCATATCTTGGTATGGCCTAGGTGCGAATGGATTACCTCCCGTTTATCACATGTGGTCATTATCATGATGTGCATTTTATTGTTTGGAAGAAAAATAGTAAACCAGCGGGGGCTTCAATGACAACTGGTAAATTGCTTGGATCCTTCTAAAGGTAGGTATATCGCCTCAACTGGTGATTTGAACTTTCTAGGCATCTGATAACCAACAATTATTGGTACAAAAGGAGAACCCTACATATATTTTTTTGACTAATGTCTCATCTTTTTATTAGATAGTTGATCTTATACTTCAGCCTCTGGATTGAGTTGTTCTACATATTTTCTTATTTAACAATACTATCACCTAAAAATTCCACCTCAGAAACCCTATAGGCGGATCCTCTCTTTGGATTCAATTATTCATTATTCACCTCTCGACATTTCATCCTGTCTGTATCGTGTCTTGATCAATCTTAGCTTATATAATTAGTGATCTTAATCTTATATCTGTATTCAGGATGATCTCTCCACTATAACACGTGTTTAGACTGAGACAGTCAAATACTAATCCTCTATTTGTCCTTGTGAACGCACCATCTCTTTGATGATTATGGGCAGTCTATTTAATACATTTACCCTAATAAATATATGTAGGGTTTTCAACTAGATGGTATGATGTGTATTTTGTCTCGTTCCCTTCATCTTAGTCCTAATTGTGCTTCTCCTCATATACCACATGCTCAAGTCCACCTTGAACTACCTTTATAAGGCAAAGATAATTGGGCCAAGTGATTTATTTCCTCCTTGGACCATATTAAACCTCTTTAGTTATAATGTAGGGTGGTCCCCTGGCTCCTGGTGGCACGAAACCTCTCGCGGAGGCTGGCATGATGAGATTCACGGTTAGTTCCTTTAGGATTCTACTCATTATATCTTGGATGAATGCCAATGATTGGGGTTGCATGGCCTGTTAGGGGGTGTGTCATGTCACCCCAAGTATGTGTTACACACCCTACTGAGCTCGTGGACTATGAGAGAGTGTCAAATGAGTGTACATAAAGTAAGGTCATAATGAAAAATATTCCATCGGGTGGGCTTTAATCTTCAATAATGGCTTCTCATATATATGACGAAAATCACCTTTTCATGCTTTCCATGTCTGTGAAAATGTATCTAAGGTACGAGGTCTTAGCGTAGTTGACACTACTAACACCTTTCTTCATTCTAGAGGTTGAGAAGATCCAAGGTGGGCATACCCATCTTAGGATAAGGTTATTGCCCCGTAATGTGAATGTCGTCTGATGCCGACACCTATGTTGATGTAGTTGTGCTTGGTTTTCTTTAAAAGACAAAAGTAAGGAGCTTGGTAAGTTGCCCAGGCATCATCCAGGCGATTACACTATGGGACGTGATGACCCATTTAGGCTAGGACGAGAGCATTATTCTTCTTTAAGGGATGATTTTGTGGTGGTCTATATTCCCGAGTTCTGTTTGGAAAAGACCATACTTATATATATATATATATATTTATATACACACATTAAAGTATACAAAGAAAACACAGATGACGTAATATTTTCTAAAGCAATTTTTTATTTCAAAAAAATAGTGATCGTAACATATGTAGTCGTTCATACCACTATTTGCTAATTAACCTTCATTACTTTTGTCAACTATGTATAAAAACATTTATTCAGCTCAACATAATTCCAAAACCTTGTATAAACAAACATAGACTGAACACAATTGTTCAGAACAACATAATTTGTCAATTGTGTATAAATGAATGGCTAAAAGTAATTCGTTTCATCAATTGAGTATAAACCAACCTTTCAAATAACAAGATTCGTAAAAAATGTATAAACTAAAGGTTTGGAGTAACTCAGTTTATCAATCGAGTATAAAAAATCTTCCAGAACAACATTGCATATCAACTGTTTATAAACAACATGTTCATTGTAACACGATTCGTTAACCATTTATAAATAATTCCAAACAAAGCGTTTGTTTTTTCATGAAGCTCTTGACCTATCTGATACACCTCTATTCGTCAATCTAAAGAATCATAAATGACTTGATTGTCAAATTATCCCCCAACCATGTCCGAGTAATTCGGTCGAACATGCTAGTTAAAATCAACTAGTGAATTAACAATCATCAACCATGATGTACATTTGTCAATTAGGATTATAGGCCTAAAATGGAGAAGAAACTAAACGAAGGTATATACATTTAGAAATGTTATATTCAAAATTTATCATACAACCATGGTGTTTAAGTTACAAGAAAAAAATAGGTCAAACCCCCAAGGCCGAGAGATGTTAAATGGATAAGGCCAATATTACAAATCAAATTGCTCAAAATATTATCAAATCTATCCAACCTATTTTTCGTCACATGCAGATGAAAATATACTCATTTTTAAAACCACCGAGAGTCATAAATTAGTGAGAAGTCTGTTTTACTAAATTTTCTGTTATGTTCCATGTAATAAGAAGAAGGCATTAACTCCTCCTTAATCTTTATATCATTAGGGTTGAAGGTGACAATATCATAATCAGGATGGGACTCGTTGTCCCTCTTCTTTAGTTCAATGTAAAATTTAATGAGGGATTTATGATTTATTATTCCATGGTACTATGTAATTAAGAAAGACTTCAGGTACCTTAATTGAATTATAGGAACTAGGGATCGATTGACATTCATGTCTTCATCCTTCTCCTTATCCTTTAGTTGAAGCTGCATCTTTAGTTTAGAATTTGTCGGTCTTTTACTCGTCCCATGCCATGATGAAACCATGCTTTTCTTTCATAATGTTCTCCATCATCGACTAGTCATTATACCTGTCCCCTTGGGAAGCTTTGGAGGATACTTCGACATAAGACTTGCCTTTCTTTAGCACCTTCATATCTCCCATCAGACTTGGGATATGCCCGGCTTAATCTTTCCTCTCTCTCCACCTTTAAGACATAAATGTGGATAAATTACTCATCTATAGAAAAGAAGAGTGTAAGGAAATAATTCAAAATATTGTCAATTTGTATGTTTTGCCATTATTCCAGACAAAAACAACTTTGAGTCATATGATTGTCTTATTGTGTCGCGATCCTTAAGCCTATGACATTGTGATGAAGATGTAGAGGCCAAGCTTCAAAGATAGATCATGCCAAATTTTTGGTGCACGTTTTAATCTTCACGTCGGTTCTCCAAGATTCTCTCAGGTATGAATGCATAATGGTTGATGCTTCCTAGATTTTTTTAAGGATGTTATCTTTTATTTAAAATAGTTTTTAAAATGATTTTTATAAATCTTTTTGGAGTTAAATAAAGTTTAGATTCGTATGAACAAATACTTCCACTTTATTTTCTTCAAACGATTTTATCCGTTGTTAAAAAAATTGTACTCTCGTTGAAACAAGATTTTATTCTCGTTCTAATGAGGTACACATTTCGTTCGAATGAATTTTATTTCTCGTCCCAACGACGCGACGCCTTGAAAAATGTATTTTACTATTGAATGCATCTTTGACTAAAAACAGGTGTCCATAACAGAACAAAAATATATACGTTTTATGAAAATTATTTACAAAGTTTTCCAAATATAAAATATAAACATTCTTCCTATTTCAAGATCCGAGTTTATGTAATCCTTATGTCATAGAGATATTGGTTTGAACCATTAGTTTGATTCTTTCATCATTACAAGAACTGTTTTCGTACAATGGACTTTGTACGTACTTATTACGATGAACAGGTGGTTAATTTCATGTTCCTAATCGTAGACGGTCGTTGAGGCTATATCGGTGGATACTAAGGCATACGTGGACTCGTGTGTAATGGACATTGCGTAGGTGGACTCCTAAGTTGCACTATGGCGGAGTGGTTAAAAATAGAAGTGCATCAAGGCTTATGAGGATCGAGTTATTGTGTAAGTCTGTTGTCTATGCTTTGTTAAACCTTATCATTGTGATTGTCTGCCTTGGGTTGTCCGAGGATTTTTTCCTTTAGTGGTTTCCTCGTACATCGGCAATGTAAACTTTCTTTACTTTATCGTTTAGTCTCACTAGATGCATGTTTATGATTAAGAATGTAAAATTAGGTTTATTAAAATTCGTTCACACATCATGTGCATAATAAAATTGAGAAAATTTTAAGAACATTGTATTTCGTCCTCCACAAATTGGTATCAGATCTAGAACACTAGATTGTCATGTGAGTGATCTTGTGTGTCTTTCGATATGGATTTTGGAATGTTTAATGATTTTAGAACACCTATGTTTTATGTGTCAAACTATTCTTACATAAAATGCGTATGAAGTGAAAACTTACATATATAGATGAGCGTTTTTGGTTAGCAATTGAAAAGGGGTGGACTCCTCCAGTCACGAGAGAGAGAGGTCATTAGTTTAAAACATGTTGAGTTATGGACTGATGTTAAGCATAAATTATCGCTATATAATTTCAAATGTTTACATCCTCTATTTTGTTCAGTCACCCCGTGAGGAATTCAATCATATTATGACGGGTGAGACATTTAAAGAAGCTTGAGATATACTCCAACTCACTTATGAAGGAACCAACACTGTGAAGGCTTCTAAACTCCAAAACCTCACCACCCAATTTTAGACGATTAAGTTGTTAGAGAGTGAGACCTTTGATAAGTTATGTACTAGATTGTTCAATATATTTAACTCATCGTATAACTTGGGAGAGAAGATGCCCGATAACCGAGTCATAAAGAATATCTTAACGCCATTCCCCAAAAGATTTGATCCAAAGGTGACCATTTTCAACTCTTTGGGTATGCTTGACTCAACGAAATTTGAAGACCTTGTAGATGACCTACAAACTTATGAGCTTGACATGTTTACTTCAAAAGAAGTGCCAAAGAAAGAAAAGGGCATTGATTTAAAATCCCAAAAGGAGGAAACTAAAGTTTCGAATGATGAGTCTGACACCGATTTTGAAGATGTGGCCCTGTTGGTAAATAAGTTCAGAAAATTTGTCCAATTCCAAAAGCAATCGAAAGATGCAAAAACAATTTGAGAAAAATAAAAAAAATAAGTCCGATCACCTCCCTAAATTACGAAGTGATAATGTTAAAAGGGATGAGTCAGATAAGTGTTATGGTTTTGAGGGTTATGTCCATAGGGTAGTGGAATGCCCCACTAAACTTAAGAAGCAGGGAAAGAAATCGATAACAATTTATGCCACCCTTAATGATAGTGGTCCGAAAGAGGGAGAAGATTTTCCCATTAAGCACGAGTACACCGCGTTCATGGTTTGTTATGTGAGCGATGGCGATAAATCTTCTCATGAAGATACTCATTTGAATGACACTTTAGAGGCCATAGTGAGTAAACCCCAAGTGAGTGAAGGTAAAGCGAGTGAGGATGGGGATGTAGCGGAGAGTGAGTTGTAAGTTTCCTTCCATTAATTATCTGCGAAAACTATGTAAGGACACAAAGTTCCATTTGAGTCCTTTGTAGTTTTGGCTCAATTTTGGACAAAAACATTTGAGTCATAGGATAGTGTTCTTGAGTATCCTTGAAGCCTATGACATGTTAATGTTGAAAACGTTGCGGCCTTTCTTTTCAAGAGAACGTCATTACCGAGTTTCGGTGCCTCGTTTCACGTCATCATCTTCATATTTCAAGTGTCCAAAGGTATGAATGCTTTTATATATTTATAGGAGACTTGAAAATTTCAATGGGTGTAATGTTTAATTAAAATAAAGTTTTTGGGCTTAAAATTGAAAAATGAAAATTCTATCACTTTGTTCGAAATTGTCATTCGAACGAGTTTGTCGTTTGAACGAGAATGTCACTCGAACGATTTTTCCAATGACTTTTCCCATTAGGCCTCTGGAACTTCGTTAGAAGGTTCATCTGAACGAGACTTCATTCGAACAAAAATTTTGTTCGAACGAGATTTTCGACGAAAAAATTCTTTGATAGTTTTTGGCAGTTTTCGCCATCTTCCCAATAGTTTTGTTCCCACTACTTTTTGACAGAATTGATATGTACGGGAGTCAACCTTTTCAAACTAACTTTTTCATCTTCTACAACCTCTTAGAGAGCGTTTTGAGGGCTTAGTTCCTCCATGAAAGAGTTCAAGTTTTAAGTATTTGTTTTTCAAAAAAATCATTCTTAAACACTTTTATTTACACCCATATTAGTTTATTCCAAGTACCACATATATATTTGCTTGGAGTTTTGTTTGGCAGCGGGTTCACTTTTTTACCTAAGAATAAAAGAGTTTGGGTTTAATTCTACATATCTTAAAGAAGAAGATGTTTGGTTTTGGCTGCGACATTCTCATGTGGTAAAAGGCATCGTGTGTGGTTGACGGGTTACTAAAGCCTCATTGGTGGATTCCAAGGTTTCAGTGGATTCCGAGATTGTATATTAAGTAGAGGTTGGTACAAGAATACGCTTCAGGGGCTTGAAGGGAGTCGAGTCTAGTTGAGTAAGTCATTTGTCTTGCACTTGTAAAATTCCGTACTTCGTGGACTTAACGGTAAAGTCGTCTGAGGTTTTTTCCCATTGTGTATTTTTCCTCGTACATCACGACATAGTGGTTGTAAATTTATTTTATCTTGCAAATCACCTAGAACGCATGCTTAGGATTAAAAGATAAATTATGGTTTAATTCACAATCTTGTTTAAACTGGTGCTATAATTTAATTTGGTTCGTGTGAAATTTTGTGTGTGTGTGCGTGTTCACAATAATTCACTCACCTAGGTTTAATTTTAATTTTGTTTTTAAAAATTAAAATTTGTGTTAAATTTAATTTTTCATCCTTTTAAGAAAAGAAAATCAAATAAGACTTATAAATTAAATTTTTATGTTGAATCATCTCTATTCCGCTTTTAAAAGGAAATTGATATTTACAAATTTAAAATTGGGGATCCCTACATTTCCAACAAGTGGTATCAGAGCCGGAGTGCTAATTTATTGCGTTAAGGTCCTTTTAAATATTTTTGGTTAAAAAAAATGGAATTTTCCCCATTTTCAAAATTTCTTGTTTTCGATGCTTCCAACTATGCGTATGAAATCGATACTTAGGTCTATCGATGAGAGGGTTTGGTTATCTGCTGTTAACAGGTGGTCCCCACCCACATATTTGGCAGAAAATGAGCGTGTTCCCAAACCCGCTGATAGATGGAGTGAGAATGAATTTAAACTTGCAACTTTTAGTTCTCGAGATTTAAATGCCGTGTTTAGCGTTGTTACACCGGATAAAATCCAATGCATTATGACGTGTGAAACTGCTAAATAAGCTTGGGATATTTTACAACTCACTCATGAGGGAACTAATATCGTAAAAGATTCTAAACTCCAAAACCTCACCACTCAATTTAAAACAATCAAAATGACTGAAAAAGAAACATTTGATGAATTTTATGCTAGACTTTCCGATATAGTTTATTCATATTTTAATTTAGGAGAGAAAATACCCGACAACCGAGTTGTAAAGAAAATTTTAAGGTCCCTACCCGATAGATTTATTCCTAAGGTGACAGTGTTAAATTCTTTACCCATTTTAGGCTCTAAGAAATTGGAAGAGCTCGTAGGTGATTTACAAACCTATGAACTAGACATGTTTCCCTCCAAAACTAAAAATAAAATGGATAAGGTCATTTCTTTGAAAGCCCAAACGGAGGAAAAGCAAGTAGTAGAGAGTGAGAATGATAGTGACTCGGAAGATATGGCTACGTTTGATAGGAAGTTTCATAAATTTCTTAAATTTAACAAAGATAAATTCAAAATTGATTTTAAAAAATTTGAGAATTCTAAGCATCACAAAGTTGAAAAGATCCCTAAATTTTTTAATGAAAATTTAAATAGGGACGAGTCAAAAAGGTGTTATGGTTGTAAAGGGTATGGCCATAGGGCTTTTGAGTGCCCTAATAAACTAAGGAGAGAAGGTAAGCAACCAATTTCTTACAATGCAACCCTTAGTGACTGTGATAAGGAAGAGGTATCCAATTCCCCTATTGAGTGCTAGTTTTCCGCGTTCATGGCTAGTCATGTGAGCACCGATAATGAATCTTCCCATGAAGATATACAATTACTTGAAACTTCTGAGGCCTTTGTTAGTGAAGCTCCAAAAGATGATGGTTGTGAGAGTGAAGAAGATAGATAGATAGATAGAGAGAGAGAGAGAGAGAGAGAGAGAGAGAGAGAGAGAGAGAGAGAGAGAGAGAATGAAGAAGAGGTTGATGTGAGTTAATCTCAATTTGCATTTCAAGAATTGTATGAAGAATCTATTAAATTAATAAGAGAAAATTTGAAGTTAGAAGGTAGTTTAAGAGAGCATGTCAAGGTCGTAGATGAGAGTGCGTTGGGTGACGACCTTAGGTCACATGAGAGAGATCTTCGTGAGAAGCTTGAATATGTGGAAGGCGACAGAGATAGCCTTAGAGGTTTAATGGAATTCTTGAAAAAGGAGTTTCTTGTGTTTGAAGAGAGGAATGTTTTATTAGAGTCTCGCATTTTAGAATTAGAAAATAAATTAAAAGACTATAGTAAAGTCAAATCTGATTTGGAGTGTCGTTCGGAGAAATTAGATAAAATATTAGGAACGGTCCAAATTAAAAATGACATGCGTGGTTTAGGCTTCGATACTTGTAAAGAGTCAACTCATAAAGCCAAATCCAATATTTTTGGAGAATCACCTAGGAAAGCCATTAGAGATCAATCCTTAGGTATCAACTTTCAACGTGTTTTTACTTGTTCACATTGTGGTCTAAAAGGTCATCTTAGGAAATTTTGTTTTGATCTTAAACGAGGTCCTAGAAAATCCCAAAGTAAGGCAATCGAGGTAGCCGAGATTCCTACACCCCGAGATCATCATTTATCATTAGTTTGGGTTAGGATATCCGACTTGGTAGCTTTAGAAGATATGATTTTTTATTCTCATTTACTTTCACACGATACGTCCCTACTAAATCCAAAGGTTGAATGTGTTAGTTGTTTGCTTACTCTAGTTTTTTTTGTGCTTCATATTATATATCATTGCTAGCTGTATGCATGTTTATCATTTTCTAGTCATTGCTTTATCACATATCTCATGCTAGAATTATGATGTTTGTTTGTCTTTTGTATTATATTTATTTTGTTTGCATTAGATGAAAAATACAAAAATATTTTTGTTTATCATTTGTGTTTTAGTTTTAGTAATTTGGTCTTAATGAAAAATACAAATGATTATTGTATGTCTTTTGAGTAAATATTTTTGTTTGTTTGGTTAAAATTTTTAAAAACTCAAAAAGATTTTTTTTTGTGTGTTTTAGTTTGACCCACTTTATCTAGCATATACTTGTGGTTAAATCCCTACTTTTTTGCTTCCATGTGGCTTGAACTTTTTGCTAAGATTGTCAATCCTTAAAATGCTCTTTACGAAAGCTTACATGGATTAGTTGGATTTTGGGTTGCTATAATGGATTATATTTTTCTATGCTTCAATTCACATATTCACGATCTCACTTGAAATTTTAACTTCACATGTATATTTGAGCTTTGTGAGGTGTTCTCCTTCTAATATAGTCATCTACGTATTATGTGACCTAGGAGGACTAGTTCATGTTAAAATCCATTGCACGTGAGATATAAAACTGATATGTATAAATGTGCATGGGGAAGGGCTCCGAAAGAAAATATCGTCCTTTGCGAGTAAGCCACCGTCTGCTTGGACATAAATGAAATACGTGGTCCAAAGGACTACAAGAATAATAGCATTAAAAGAAAATATTTGCCAAGGCCTATTTTGTTTAGTTGATTTATTCAATTAAAAGATTAAAATATATATACGCATATTTTGAGGGAGATTAGAAGGTATATCAACGGTTTGCACAATGTCTATTGTGGTGACAATTATTATTCAACACAAAGAAATAAGAGAAGCACAATCACCAAGCAAAATAAGGAATACAAAATGCCAATCACACAACAAATGATGTACGTGGTTCAGCAAAGGTGCCTATTTCCCCGGTGGTGCAGTCAATATTATTCCTATATACTCCGGAGAGTGATTATAGAGAATACTGTGTGTCCATATGCCCCGAACTTAGGGTTTATTTTATAGATGTCCATTTTCAGGGAGTGGGGGTGTTGGATTCCCCCACGTTTTTCATCTTCTCCTGGAACCCCTCTTAGTGGGAACATGGGAGAAGACTAAATCATAACCGATCAAGAGATGGGGGGTCTGGACTTTGGGCTGCTACAATTAGGCTACTCTTCTAGGCCCATTATTCTAATTTCGGGTACCCACAATTGCCCCTAAGTTTGTTGGGCCATACTTTGGGCTCAATTTGTCATAATGTCTCCTTTGTACACCGTGGAACTCTTCCCAAAGTTTGCAGACTGAATCAGGCGACACTTGCTTTGTGATCTATGCATTATGATTAGTAGCACTCAAAAGTTATCTAGAGCATTCATTTTTCAATCGTCGTTTCAAGCTTCCCAGTACTCTCCCATTTTCTGCGAATTCTAGCGATTCACGTTCTCTTCTCCGGGTCTTCATTCTTGTTGCTTTCGATCTTCCTCGTCATTTGGGCTTCTGATTATTCATTGTTCAAGTCAAAATTTCACCTTGTAAGTCCCGTGTGCCTTCTCTTTGTATTTTCTATTTGAATTTGTAGTTTTTTAGGGTTTTCCAATGGCAAAGATTGCTATTAGATCAGTGTCTGAGTTTAGGAAGTTTTATAAAATCCCAGAGTGAGTAGAGATTGAGTGCGCCTCTCCCCCTAGAAATGTTCAAGAGATAGTGGGTGCCCATTGGATTCATGTCTTGTTGCTTTCCCAAGGGGGACTTAGTTTTCCTCCCAACAATCTATTCTTGCACTTCTTTGGTTATTTCAACATTGTTCTTGCATAGTGTTCGGCCATTGTGTGGAAGATAATCAATGGTGTCCATAGCATAAATCAGCTCTATGGCAGCAAATTAGGGCTTTTCGAGGTCTATTTTTATTATTCCTTCTCTCGAACTACTTCGGGTGTCCTCTATCTCAAAGCCAGGAGTCCTGACAGGGTATTGGTATTAAACCTACCTGATTCCCATAAGGACTATTGGCAAGATGGCTTCCATGTTAGAAATTGGGAGTTTTCCCCCCAGACTGAGAGGTCGAGGTCTGATAGGTTCTCTGTTCCATTTTATAGGGAAGAGTACATAGGTAGTCTCTGCTCTGTTCTTTCAATTTCTTTACTGATTTGTGATCTCTCTAACTTTTCTCTATTTTTCCTTCAGCGAGGTCGAAGAACTTGGAATCTGCTCTCAGCGAGGTTTGTCTCTCTGAGTTGGTCAAAGCTTGGAACATTAGGGAGCCCTTAGCTGACGACGAGCACCGCCGGTCTGTAGCCTTCTTGTTCGAGTATAAGAATGTTGGCTCTAGTTTTATAGCGAGGCTGGTAGATAACATTCTTGAGTTTGATATCTCCGAAGAAGCTATTGCTGATTCCATCCAGTTAGACGATGAGGAGAGTAGTTCTGAGAGTGACATCAGAGGTGGTGCTAAAGGCAATTTTAGTGAGGGGAGCTCTAGTGGTGATAGTTCTTCTGACTCGGAAGACGTTTCTGAAGCCCAAGACTTTTCAAGCATGTCCAGCAGCTTTAGCGAAGAAATGGTTCCTCTAAGGAAGAATTTGATTAAAGATTATGATGATAATGACCATGTGCTCCTTGCTCAAAGGTCGAAGAAGAAAAAGTGCAGTACTGGGGCTGTGGCTACTGGTTCCCGGGCTACTACCCAAGAGAAGGAGAGGAAGAGGAAAAAAGAGGAACATATGAGAGAGAGAGATAGCGGAAGAAGGAAGAGTAAAGAAAGAAGATAGAAGAGAAGAAGAGGATGGAAGAGAAGAAGATAATGGAGAAGGAGAAGGAAGAAGAGATGAGGAAAATAGAATCAAGGACGAAGGTAGGGCAGGCTTTAGTCCCTGTGTCCGCATTGCCCGAGGAGGCCTCAATGGCTATTTCTCCTCAACTGGCCCCTGCACTGCTCGAGAGGGCAGTCCTTCCTGCTGACCATCAAAGGGCGGTGGGGACTGACCAGTTAGCTCTGCAGGCGAGCCAGAGGCTAGCCTTGGTAAGTCTATTTCTCCCCTTTAATGTCTCCTAATTTCTGTTTGTTTCCCCTTTCTAATATCTTCTTTTTCTTGTCGTTAGTGACTGACTTCACCGTGCTCTATCGTTCTCGCGATGAGCTGGTGAAGAAAAATGTCGAGCTGGAGCAGCAGAATTCTACTTTGAAGTTAAAGGGTACGGAGCTCGAGGCTAGTTTGAAGGTTGCTGATGGAGCTTGGGCTTCTTTCGACTTGGCCCTTGTAGAGGCCAATCGAGAGAGGGAGGCGACAGTTAAAGAGCCGAACGATCTGAGGCAAGCCTATGACCTAGTCTACTCGAGCAAGTTAGCTGTCGTAGAGGAGAACAGGGTGCTGACTGAGCAGCTGAAAGAAAAATATTCTTAGGAAGCTACCATCAAGGAGGAATCTTATAACTCCCGGTGGGATGCCGCATATGAAGATGCCGAGGTTCAGATAGGCTACATCAGCCGTCTGAATTTCAAGAAAGGCTGGAACAGGGCCCTCTTAGCTTCTAGTGTCGTTGTTGACTCTCCACTGTTTGACGAGCACGACCCAAGCCCGAATCCAACTGTGGATGAAGAATCCACCGCCCCAGCCATCGAAGGCGTTGATCCTGCCTCCCAAATAATTCCTTCTGAGGTTCTCCCTCCTCAAGCGACAGAGGTTATCCCTGCTGAGGGGGGTGCTTCTACTATCGCTGACAAGGGGAAGTAGCCAGCTATTTCTGGGCATCCTGATTTTGCTAGTTAATTTACTTCTAGGATTACTTTTGTATCTTCGCTTGTAATTTTCCTTTTTACTGCTCGATGTACTTTGACCTTTCTTAATGAAATGAAAAGGTTTCTTCTCCCCAGTGCACTGATTTATTTTTCTTTTTATTGCCCTTTTTATTGCTTGTAGTCGATTGATGTTGATTATTATATACCAGCCACTTCTCAATTGGGAAGAATTTTTGGTCCTGATGTGAGCTCTGAAGTTCATCATACCTTTGTGAGGATTTGCAAATCACTGCGATTAAGGAACAAGAGCTTCATAGAGAAGACTGATCTCATTGTTAAGATGAAGGACAAGCTCCAAGAGATGGAGGAAATTGGTGCCTCAATCCAAGTGGAGGTTAATACATTAAGAGCGAAGCTTCTAGATGCTTTTGAGATCAACCAGGTTAGGGAGATCCTTCAGCAGGAGAACAAAGCTTTGAGGAGAGAGGTCTCTCGACTTAGGGAGGATGCGCCGAGCACCGCTCCTGCCGTATTGTGAGGTTCTTCCTCATCGCGAGCCGGAACTGGCCCGAGCGGCATTCCTCCTGTGTTACGAGGCTCTACCCCTCCAACGATTCCACGAGCTGGCAGGAATACCAGGAGTTCAACTAGGGAAATGGAAGAGCTTCGTGGTGATGTCCAGAGCACGTATGTGATTACTGCTGGGGTGCAAAGGGACGTCACCCGATTGAGGCACTTGTTTAAGAAAGAACCTCGACGAGTGTGGGCCGATGGTTACAATCAGGGTTGGCTAGATGATCCAACGAGGCTGATAGAGTTTGGGGAGCTCGCCTTCATCAGGGGGTGGTTGAGTGCCTTGAGGGAGATGCAAGTTCCAAGGAACTCAATGCTCTGGTATCGGCATGAAATATCTCCTTCCACTAGAATGCATAACCCCATCCGGAGAGATGATCAGTGGATACCCATTGATGCCATCCCTCGGCAGCTATTGGAGTCGGATGTGAATGAAGTCAAGGAAGAGTTAGTTCCCCCTCCTGATGATGGTCAAAGAGCTCAAGTGGCTGATTATCTTACTCGGAGGCCTCACCCTCACTAAGATTCTCTTAGTAGTAACTCTCTGTATTTTATATTGAAGTGATGTAAGGTCGATGTTTTGGGCGGGCTCGCCGACTAAACATGTTTTGTACTTGCTGTAAATGTGATGAATTAATATAAAATTTATGTTTTGGGCAAATTTACCGACTAAACAAGTGTGTTATATTTTCCACATCTTTGCTAAAAAATCTTGAGCCTATCTTGGCTGACGAGATTTGTATGTTCGCATGATCAAGTAAGTGTCCTTCCAGTCTAGTATTCCAACGAGATACCATTTTGCCTCACTTTACCTTTTAGGTTGTGTCGTCACACTCCCTTAGGCCTAAGTGTGGCAATTGGCGAGGACACACCTGGTGTTGGATGTTCTATCCTATCAGGATTTTTTCAACCAAACATTGTTTTGTGACCAATTTTGACTTGGCTATATTTCCTAAGGATCACCTGTAGGGCTTCATATATTTCCAGGGGAAATGCTAAGAGGTCTGTCATATTTCATAATGAAAACCTGAGGAGGGTCATTTCCATGCTATAGTGTAATGATCAGTGTCCCTCTTACTTGGAAAAGGTGTGTGGGTTATAAAGTTTATACATTGACACCTTGTAAATTAGGTTAACTAATACTTCGTAGAATGTAACTGCCAAATAACTTTTCATTAATGTCAAGGAAAATGAACTTCCAGTTCCATAACTAAAGAACAAAAGAAGAATCTAAAAATTGAATTTCTTGAGATTGGCTCCGTTCCATGCTCGGGGTATCTCTCTGTGTTCCAGCGTTTCTAAGTGATAGGCACCTTGTAGATTATCTCTTGTTATCTTGAATGGTCCTTCCCAGTTTGGACCTAGCTTGCCGTCTGATGGTTTTACTGCGCTGCCCAAGACTTTTCTTAGGATATAGTCCCCAACTCGGAATGCCCTTGGGTTGACCTTCTTGTTGTAGTGCCTTGCGAGCTGTTACTGATAGCTCGCTAGTTTCACTAGGGCTAGCTCTCGGCGCTCATCGGCTAGGTCGAGCTCAGTGAGCAATGCTGCATCATTATGGCCCTGGTCGACAAGGATGGACCTCATTGTTGGCAAGCCTACTTCTAATAGGATGAGTACCTCCATTCCATACATCAACGAGAATAGGGTTTCCCCCGTTGCTCATCGTGGAGTGGTACGGTTGTCCCATAGAATATGTGGTAGTTCATTTACCCATGCGCCCTTGGCTTTCTCTAATCATTTCTTTAATCCGTCGATCACTATTTTGTTGGAAGCCTCGGCTTGGCCATTGCTCTAAGGATAGGCAACCGAGCTATAATGGTGTCTGATTCCATGCTCGTCACAAAAACTCTTGAACGAGCCTCTCTCTAACTGCATTCCATTATTAGTGATGATGGTTCTGGGGATGCCAAAATGGGTGATTATATTTTTTCATATGAATCTTATAATATCTGCATCTCGGATGTTTGCCAGGGGTTCTGCCTCGATCCATTTGGTGAAGTAGTCAGCTGAGACCAATGCATACTTACGATTGCCGGCAGAGGTAGGAAGTGGCCCTACGATGTCCATTCCCCATTGGGCGAATGGCCATGGGATGGACAGTGATTTTAGGCCGCTAGCAGGTTGGTGGACCATAGGAGAGTGAAGTTGGCATTTTAGGCACTTGAGGACATACATCGCAGAGTCCCTTTGCATATATGGCCACCAATAGCCTTCCTTCATTACTCGAAAATCCAGAGACCTTCCTCCAATATAGCTTCCATAGATTCCCTCGTGAATCTCATTTAAAACCTGCTCGACATTCCTTGGGTGAACGCATTAAAGGTAGGGACTAGAAAAGGATCTCTTATATAGCTTGCCCTCTGGGGATAAGTGAAAGCGAGCAGCTTTGACTCTTATTTGGTGAGCGGTCTTCTTGTCATCTGGGAGTGTGCCATCCTTTAAATAGTCCCTTAAGGGGTCTATCCAGCTAGGTGTTGTCTTCAATTGGAGCACCTGCTCCACTCGTGACGGCTTGCTGTTACGGTTAATGCTCGGATGAGCGAGGAAATCAATGGTGATTGTTCTTTTTAAGTCAAAATTGACTGTTGAACTCAGGGCTGCTAGGGCGTCATCATAGATGTTCTGTCCTCTAGGAAACTGATGGACATTGATTTCTTCGAAGCTAGCCATTAGTCTATTTGCTAAGGCGAGGTAAGCTTCCATTATTTCATCATTTGCATTTTAGTCTCCACTTATCTGATTGGAGACTAATTGAGAATCGCCGAACACTTATAAATGCTTTGCTCCCAAAGTGTGCGCCTTCTGGAGGACGGCTATTAAAGCTTCATATTCTGCTTCGTTGTTGGAGGCTGCAAATCCAAGCCTGCTTCCTTGTTCAAGGATTGTATCCTTTGGAGTAACGAGGACAATGCTTATTCCTGCCCCTTTTGAGTTGGAGGCTCCATTAACGAATAATTTCCAGATTCGCTCCGTCGCGTGGTTCCCTCTTTGCTCTGTTGTTTGAGGTTGGTTGCAAAGCTGCTCGCCTATGAATTCGGCTATGAAATCGGCAATGACCTGCCCTTTGATTGCATTCATTGGTTGAAATTAGATATCAAATCGTTCGAGCTCGACTAACCATTTAGACAGTCTGTCCGACAAATTGGCCTTCCTTAGGATTGCTTTAAGGGTGTACGATGTAAGGACGATGATAGTGTGGGCTTCGAAGTAGTTATTCAACTTTCTTGAAGCCATTACTAGTGCAAAAGAGAGCTTCTCCAGTGGTAGGTACCTCTGCTCGGCGTCTTGTAAAGTCTTGCTCACTTAATAAACAGGGTGTTGGATTCCTGCAATTTCTCACATCGATGCAGAACTGACGGTGTGGTTAGAAACAGAGAGTTATAAGTACAAGGAGTCTGTTTCCTGTGGCATGACAAGCAGTGATGGGGAGCTGAGGTAAGCCTTTATCTCATCCAATTCCCGTGAGCAATCTGGGTTCCATTCTACCGTTTTGTTTCCCTTTAGGAGCCGGAAGAACGGTTTGCACTTCTCGGAGGACTTGGATATAAAACGGTTCAGGGCAACGAGCATGCCAGTGAGATTTTGTACATCACGAATGGTGCGAGGAGGTTGTACCCTGCTTATCGCATCGATCTGGTCTGGGTTAGCCTCGATGCCCCTTTTACTGACCAAGAACCCAATAAATTTTCCTGACTGGACACTGAAAGAACACTTGCTCGCTTTAAGTTTCATTCGGTACTTCCTGAGGATTTTGAAGGTTCTTGGTAGGTTTGAGAGGTGGTTCTATTTCTTCCTTCTTTTGACGAGCATATCGTCGCTGTAGACTTCCATGGTGTCTCCCATTTGGTCTTTGAACATCTTGGTGACCATCCGCTGGTAGGTCGCCCCTGCATTTTTGAGCTCGAAGGGTATGACCTTGTAATAATACAATCCAATGGTAGTGATGAGTGTTATCCTGTACTGGTCTGGAGCGTAAAAGTGGATCTATTGATACCCTGAGTATGCGTCCAGAAAACTCATTCTTTCATGAGTTGTTGTGGCGTCCACTAGTTGATCAATTTTTGGGAGAGGGAAATTGTCTTTAGGGCACACCCTGTTAAGATCAGTGAAGTTGATGAAAACTCTCCACTTCCTGTTGCTCTTTGGAACCACTACTGGGTTGGATAACCATTTAGGGAATTGTACCTCTCGTATGGACCCTGCATCCAGCAGTTTTTTAACTTCTTTTTCGACGTCTTTTTCCTTCTCAGGTGCAGTTTGTCGTGACTTCTGTGCGATTGGTTTGAAGGTGGGGTCGACGTGCAGCTGATGACAAACCATACTAGGATCAATTCCAGGAAGCTCGTATGGTTCCCACGCAAAGACATATATATTGTTCCTTAGCAGGGTCATCAATTCCTTCTTCTCCTGATCTACGAGAGAAGCTCCACTCAAGAAGATCCTGCTATTGTCTCAATCTCCTATTGCTATTTCCTCCAGGTCCTCGATGACTCATTCGGAGGGGAGGAGCCTGGTCTCCTCTACTCCGGGCCTTCCGTATTTTAATTGTTATTTCAAAGGTATCAGACCTTCTTGTTCTTCAACCTTCTCGCTGGACTTGTTGGCCTTCTTCTCTATTCTTGGGCAGATGGCTGCTATGAAGCACCTTCTTGCCATCACTTGATTACCACGGATCTCCATTACTCCTCGCTCGGTCACATACTTGAGTTTCTGATGGTAGGTCGAGGAAACTGCCTTCATTGCATGTAGCCACCCTCTGCCGAGGATAGACTGATATGGAGAGTCTATGTCGACCACCAGAAATTCGATCATTTTGGAAACATTTCCTTCCCTTACTGGCAGCATGATTTTTCCCAAGGGCATAGTCATCTTTCCAGCAAATCCAACCAAAGGGACAGTAGCTTCCTTCAGGTCGGCAATGCTTAATTTCAATTTTCTGAACAGGTCGAGATACATTACCTCAGACGAGCTTCCTTGGTCGATGAACAACTTGTCGACGTCATAGTTTGCTATCTTGAGAGTAATGATTAAAGCATCATGATGTGGGGTTCTTACTCCCACCAGATCCTCATCTGTAAATATGATATGCTTACTATTGTCGACGTCATCTGCTCGCCGACGCTTTCCTAATTATGTTTTTGCTAGGTCGATCAAAAAAGCTTGCATCACTGCTGTAAGCTTTTTTACCTCCATTTGAGCTGAATTTCCCTGAATCTGTTTTACGTCCAATACCCCATGAATTAATGCGAATTCATGGCCGGCATCATCTTCAAGCACGTTATCAGGCCTTGCTTCTATATGGGTAGCAACTTTCTCTGCCTTTTTTTCCACGAATTCATTCAGATGTCTGGACTGGGCCAGCTCTTCGAGGTGGGACTTAAGAGACTTGCAATGCTATGTCTTATGTCCTCCTTCTTTATGAAAAGCGCATCTCAGCGCCTTGTTTCTCTTCGAGGGATCTCCTCCCATTTTCCTGGGCAACTTGATGAATGGTTCGTCTTTGATTTTTGCGAGAATTTTGTAAATTGGTTCTCTAAAGACTGTGTTGACCGCCTGAAATGCTTTTGACACATCATTGTTGCCTTCATTTTTGGAGCCATTCTTGCCCCTATTCTTTCCTCCTTTCCTCTAGTTCTCAGTTTTGTCATTGCCCTTAGCAGCGAGCTTAGCTCGACCGTTTTCTCCTGTGCTGAGGCGGGTCACATCTTCCACCTTAGCATATTTCTCAATGCGGGCCATTTGGTCGTCGATGGTCATGGATTCTTTCTTTGTCAGGGACTGGTACAAAAGGGAAGAGCAGTGTAGCCCAATTTTTATAGAGGTCACTGCCACTTTCTCCGAGCAATCGTCGACCTCGTTGAATAACTCCCAGTATCTCTTCGCGTAGTCTTGGAGGGTCTCTTGAGGCATTTTCTTCATTGTTAGAAAAGCATCCATCCTTTTGGGATGGGATCCACTAGTAATAAATCAGGCCGTGAAGAGCTCAGACAGGGACTTGAAACTCTTGATGGATCGGTGGGGGAGCCTTTCGAACCATTTCTGCACCACGTTATGCAGGCTCGAGGGAAAAATCCGGCACATTAGTGCGTCTCGATGGTTCCATAAGGTCATGGCCTGTCAGTACTGCCTGACGTGATCAATGGGATCAGTCTTACCATCATAAATTTTGAACCTTGGAATAACAAACTTTTTGGGGGTTCCTCTTTTTCTATTTCCCTCGACAAAGGTGACTTCATCTGAGTTTTTAGAGCTCTCCTAGCGAGTTCTCGGGTCGATCTGGTGCCGTGATGTGCAGGGTGTTGGTCCATCTCCCTTCAGACCAAACTTCGTATGTTTTCGTTGCTGCGATGTGGGCTCCTGTGATTGCGAGCTAGTCGCAGTTGATCGAGCAGGTCGTCCTCTGACTCATTTCCCTCAGCTTTTTGGGATCCATGCCTGGGGCTCCTCCTTGACTGCGAGACCTGCTCGCCTGAGGGCTAGGAGTGTTGTATGGACGTCTCTTGCTACCATGATAGAGTTCTCTCTCCATCCTTTCTAATCTTCTTTTGAGGCAAGCATTCTCAGCTTCCTGCATGCGAGAAGACTCCCTTTGCTCGTGGAGACTCGCCTCATATGCATCAATCCTCCTAGATATCTTTGTGGACCTCGCTCCTCCTTGGCTTTCTTCTGAGGCTGGCCCTTCTAAGCGAGCCCTCTGATCTGAATGCCAAAATTCAGATCTAATCCTGCGAGTAGCAAGCGGTTCTTGGATATCTCCTGCCTGGGGAGCATTACTACTGTGACTGAAAATTTTGAGCGCTTTTCTTGGTGTGGGCTTTCTCAGGGAAGACAAACGCTTCCCATAGACGACGCCAATTATGGTGACAATTATTATTCAATACAAAGAAATAAGAGAAGCACAATCACCAAGCAAAATAAGGAATACAAAATGTCAATCACATAACAAAAGATGTACGTGGTTCAGCAAAGGTGCCTACGTCCACGGTGGTGCAGTCAGTATTATTTCTATATACTCCGAAGAGTGATTACAGAGAATACAGTGTGTCCATATGCCCCGAACTTAGGGTTTATTATATAGATGTCCATTTTCAGGGAGTGGGGGTGTTGGATTCCCCCACGTTTTCCATTTTCTCCTAGAACCCCTCTTAGTGGGAACATGGGAGAAGACTAAATCATAACCGATCAAGAGATGGGGGTATGGACTTTGGGCCGCTATAATTGGGCTACTCGTCTAGGCCCATTATTCTAATTTCGGGTACCCACATCCATTTATCCTATTTGTACTTTTAAGTCATGACTCTATTGATTTGTAGAATCATCAAAATTCTAGGCTTGTATGCATTATGTATGTTTGTGCATTGAGTTCAATTTATATTTTCACATGAGGCTATATCTAAATGTGATAAAGTTTTGCAATCAAATGAGATTGGGTCTAAATTTAATTGTTACTAGTTTTGCAATCACACGTTTCCATATGACACATTTTTTCCATACGAGTGTGCAAAGATTATTGTATTTTGTGTCATGTGTGGTGTCTATACCTATATATATGTGCATGTGCGTTAGTGATGTTCATTATGTCTACATATATATGGTAATTTTTTTCTGTCTTTGCCTTTCTTACTAGTCCATCTATGCTTCTAATTCATAATTGGTATCTATCTTGTTGCATATTGTTATTGCTATCACATTCTTATTATCTTATGTATTCCATTGCTATCATTTTTTTTGCATCATTTGATGGTATTTATTTATCCTTGATGTGGATTAGTTCATTCTTTTGTTTCCCATATGCTTTCATGCTCTTATCATTTTGTGCTTCATCCTGTTTAATTAGTTATTTTATCCTTTGTCTATTCCTGAACAAAAAAGGGGAGAATTATAGGGGATAAATGGTATCCAATCCTATTGTAAATGTATCTTAGTTTAGGAGATTTAACTTAGGGGGAGATGTCTTTCTAAATATGTCATTGTTAGATAAAACGAGGAGAATTAATTTAGGGGGAGTATTTATTTTAATTGCATTTAATATTTTAATATTCCCTAGGCATTTAATGTTTGCTTAAGTGTGCATGAATTCTATTTAGCGGCAACATCTCATCGACAAAGCTATTCATCCTTGGGTTTTGATTCAAGCTATGTATTTTTTATTTTGGGAGGGAAGTTTTTGAGTGACGTCCCTTTATGATTTTATTTTGATTTTTGTCCTGAAATAGCCAAAGGGGGAGATTTTTAAGGACACAAATTTCCAAATGAGTCATTTGTAGTTTTTGCTCAATTCCGGACAAAAACATTTGAGTCATAGGATAATGTTCTTGAGTATGCTTCAAGCCTATGACTTGTTAAAGTTGAAGACGTTTAGTCCTTAATTTTCAAGAGAACATCATTGCCGAGTTTCAGTGCCTCGTTTCACATCATCATCTTCATATTTCAAGTCTCCAAAGGTATGAATGCTTTTATATATTTGTAGGAAACTTAGAATAATTTCAATGGGTGTAATGTTTAATTAAAATAAAGTTTTTGGGCTTAAAATTGAAAAATGAAAATTCGGTCACTTCGTTCGAAATTGTCGTTCAAACGAGAATGTCGTTCGAATGAGTTTTCCAATGACTTTTCCCATTAGGCCTATAGAACTTCGTTCGAATGAGGCTTCGTTCGAACGAAAATCTCGTTGGAATGAGAATTCCGACGAGAAAATGGTTTGACAATTTTCACCATCTTCCCACTACTTTTGTTCCCACTACTTTTAGACATAATTAATATTTGCGGGAACCAACCTTTTCAAACTAACTTTTCCATCTTCTACAACCTCTCAGAGAGAGTTTTGAGAGATTAATTCCTCCATGAAAGAGTTCAAGTTTTGAGTGTTTGTCTTTCAAGAAAATCATTCTTAAACACTTTTGTTTACACCCATATTAGTTTATTACAAGTACCACACATATATATAATTTCTTGGATTTTTGTTTGGCACTGGGTTCATTTTTCTACCTAAGAAGAAAAGAGTTTGGGTTTACTTCTACATCCCTAAATGAACAAGATGTTTGGTTTTGGCTGCGGCATTCTCATACGATGAAAGGCACCGTGTGTGGTTGACGGGTTCCTAAAGCTTCATTGGTGGATTCCAAGGTTTCGGTGGATTCTGGGATTGTCGACAAAGAAGGGGTTGGTACAAGAAGATGCATCAGGGATTTGCAGGGAGTCGAGTCGAGTTGAGTAAGTCATTTGTCTTGTACTTGTAAAATTCCTGTAATAACCCTTACTTTTGAGTAATTTATTTTATATTAATTTACCATGTGAGGTAATTATATAAAATATTGGATAATGGAGTAAATATTATTTTAACTGATTTAAAAAATAATATTTACTAGATTTTGCATATTTACTATTGAGTGAATGTAAGTGGCATCATGTTATGATTTATAGTGTCATTGTGCTTTAAACAACATTTATGGTTTAAAATGAAGTTGGAAATTGAAAAGATTTATATTTTTCTGCATGACAATTTAGAGGGCGCGGTCAGTCCCAAAATAGTCGAGATAGTCAAAATAAGTGTCATCTTGTATTTTTGGGTTCCGAGCACTTTTGACAGGTTATGACTTAATTATGTAGTCACGAGTTATTTTAATGATTTATTAACATTTAAAGATAAGAATTAATGCTAAGGGAACGATTAAGTCTTGCAACCCTTTTATTTCTCAAGTGTATGCTCCCTAAACCTAGAGAGAAATAGAGAGTAAGAGAATTTTGGGGAAAAGAAGGGAAAGAAGGAGAATTGAAGAAATTGGGCTTGATATTGCGTCTACCAGAAGAGAATCTGAGAATACAACCTTAAGGAAAGTTTCTTACTTGTTAATATATGATTTAAGGTGAATAAAATGTAGTGATGGTTGTGTATTGGCACTTGAACAATTATGGGTTTTAACGAATTTGTAGTGTTTGAACCCTTAAACCTTATTTTAGATAGACATTGTGTTGATTATAGTAGTTAGTATTTATGTAGGATTGTTTTGGTTGGATTATTGAAGGATGGTGTGGGAAAAAATGGAGAGAAATGAGTTTGGGAAAAATTGGGATATTAACATCCATGGCCGATTCTGGGAGTTCTGGCCCAGACGAATCGATTCGCCCCTTAGCGAATCGATTCACTAAAGGGGTAGGACACAGTTTTGTGTTGGGCAAATCAATTCGGATTATCCGAATCGATTCGGCAGGAAGTAGAATGTCGGTTCCTCTTAACCGAATTGATTCGGCCCTCGACGATCGATTCGGAATTCCAGTTGTTTTAGGACATTTTTCTAACTTAGTTTGTAACCCTTTTCTTGTAGGTTTAGGACCTAGGAATGTTCTCCTTGGAAGTAATAAAGTTTATTAGTGACTTATATTAGGTATGCGACCACAGTAGATTAGAAAGGGGATACTTGGACTTATCTCGAGGATTATTTAATAGACGTTAAGGTAGTTCTTTCTTGAGTAAACTAGTTTGAGACTAGGGAAGTGTAGGATTATATAATTTGGGAAATTTAGAGACGTGATTGAGGTATACTATACTTGGTGGCTCATAGTAACATCATTATTTCTCGGAAACTAATTTGGGGATTTATTAAACGTTGAAGTTTATAATGATGACATAAAACACTTATAGGTCCGGATAAAAACGTAATGCATATTTTAAAATGGGAATAACTTGCAAATAATAATTTGCTTAAAAAAAATGCTATCATAGGGGAAGTTAAGGGCATGACATGAAGTCCCCTGGCTAGTGAATGCAAGGGGAATGTAGTCCTCAGTCATAGGACCGATTATTAGTATATTGTGTGATTATTGTTCGTAGTGAGGTAATTTCGGGTGTGGTTATAACTCACTATCGAAGGTATATAACCGCTTCCCGATTTCACGCGATGCAGGATGCCCAGGTTGTCTTGGTGATAGGCCCTAGAGGATGATAGCTATTTAGGGGAGCATCTAGTAGGGGTACCCAAAAGGATGGTCTTAGAATCATTATATGATGTGAATTATAACTATTCTTATTAAAGCGGGATTTTATTGATGATAAAACAATTTCTGGAATAAATTGCTTTGAATAAGTTTCCTAACGAGAAAAGAAAAATTGAGGTGAAATTGTGTAAAACGGAAATGGAATCTCATTAATTAAGATTTTATCTACATTCTCATGCGTAATTGATTATTGATCGTTATCATTGATATTTCGCTAGGTTGTGCATATAGATTGAGAGGTGAGAATTCTTACCATTAATTGTCGAGGGCGAGACAAGATTATTCATGATGATTAATTATTCATAAATGTCATGCACTTTATTCACTAAGTGATCATCTTAAACTGGGCCCTGACCCGTTTATATCTCTTAATTTTGCATGAATCATATATTCACCCAGGTGCTCCGCCGCAAGGATGCCCGCATTGACTTTTCTATCCCAACGTCCTGGAGCTGTAATACCTTGCGGATGTTGTGGTATATTTGATATGGACGCTTCCATATTTTTTTATTCTAGTTATGACCGGTTACACATTCGGGCATGTTGCCCTAGTTTTGTACTTGTATTATATTATGTGATATTGTACTTTAATACTCGGTGTAACCTAATTGAAAAGGTTTGTTAACTGATAGCTTATTCGATTATTTTGATTTAATTGGTTACTGAATTATTATCTGTCTTTAAGTTTATCCACCTTCTTTTGATTTGGACTGTTTAAATGTTTTACAGTAACTTACAAAATAAATTTTGGCAATCCGTTTTCTAAAATCATTGGTGGTTATATCGTATACTTATTGTACTACAGTATGATAAGAATGAACCATCTATGATTCCTGTAATTATTGGAGTATCGAGCTTTCCGCCTCTTATTTTAATAAGTGGGTTGTCACAGATGGTATCAGAGCATCAGTTTTTAGAGTCTTTAGGATCAATGCAGAATTGTTACGTTCTACCGTAGCGTTCTTTGATATAGAGACTTATTGTTAGGACTATTTTGTTTGTCTATATTTACGATCTTCTGCAAAGATAAATTGTTCTAAATAGTATTCTAATTCAATTGTTTCTCCGTCTCAGATGGTGCCTAAGAGAGGTCGCCCTGCGAGAAGAAATAGAGTTGCAGAAGATAATGTAGGACCTCCACCGCCACAGCAAGGAACTATTAATGCCGCTGAGGTAGGAAATATTGTCTCCCAAGCGATCAATATTACGATGACTGTCGTGGTTTAACAATTTCACAAGCCCAACAACCGAGGGTTCGGGAGGTAAAAGCCCCTGCGAGACATTCTTCGTGGGAAAGAATTAGAGAATCTTTCTTAAAGGGTCATCCCCAACGTTCCAGGTTGGTTCTGATGTAATTGAGGAAAACCAATGGAAGAAGGACATGCAGTGCCATCTTCGCATGGTGGATTTTAGTGAGGAACAGAATCAAATCCTTTCTACTTTTAAACTAGTGGGAGAATCCTTACACTGGTGGGAGTCGATGACCACGCCAGAACAAAGTGATACCATGATTATAACTGACTTTTGGGTTTTGTTTGGCCGAAAGTATTTTTCTCCCGCAGTCCAAAGAGAAATGAGGAGGAAACTTAAAGATGTAGTTCAAGATGAACATTTGGTAGCAGAATATGAGGAGGAATTCACTCATTTGGCTAGTTTTGTGCCGAATGAGTTAACTCCAGAGGAAAGGAAAATGTCCAAGTTTATTGGAGGCTTACATTGGAGAATATGGCAACACTTGCTGGGAAATCTAGCTTTATAAACATTCGAGGATGTGATGAATGCCGAATTACTTCATTCTCACGATCATCGATTACATGTAGAACCAAGTAAGAAATTTTTAGTTATGGGACAGTAGAGTAAGCCGGGAGGCAATGGTGCAAGAGGGGGAGCACTACCCTCGTCCCAATCATCGGGAGGTAAGCAAAAGGAAAGGGACACCCAGCAAGGGGATTTATCGAAAAGACAACATTTTGGGGGACTTAATATTGGTAGTAGTAGTTTCAGGCACGGTCAGGGTGCCCAGCAACAATAATAGGTAGGTCAGGTTGGTCGGGGTAAATTTGGGGGTCGAGGCCAACCGGTCCAAGGCTTTGGGAAGTTAAAAAATAATAAAGGCCGTAATCAGGAAAATATGGCGGGTCATTGTTTTCAATGTGGGGAGCCGATCATTAAAGGAAATTATATACGCAGCTGATCGGGGGACAGTTTCCTTGAATTCCACAGCATCAGTAGGCACAACCACCACCACCACTGCCTAATTCAGCTATTCCTCCGCAGCAGGGACAATTACTGTTTGGGCGTGTTTACAGCCATATTAGTTTATTACAAGTACCAAATATATATATAATTTCTTAGATTTTTTTTTGGAACTGGGTTCACTTTTCTACCTAAGAAGAAAAGAGTTTGGGTTTACTTCTACATCCCTAAAAGAATAAGATGTTTGGTTTTGGTTGCGACATTCTCATACGGTGAAAGGCACCGTGTGTGGTTGACGAGTTCCTAAAGCTTCATTGGTGGATTCCAAGGTTTCAGTGGATTCTGGGATTGTCGACTAAGAAGAGGTTGGTACAAGAAGACGCGTCAGGGTCCTGAAGGGAGTTGAGTCGAGTTGAGTAAGTCATTTGTCTTGTACTTCTAAAGTTACTGTAATAACCCTTAGCTTTGAGTGATTTATTTTATATTAGCTTACCATGTGAGGTAATTATATAAAATATTGGATAATGGAGTAAATATTATTTTAACTGATTGAAAAGATAATATTTATTGGATTTTGCATATTTACTATTGAGTGAATGTAAATGGCATCATGTTATGATTTATAGTGTCGTTGTGCTTTAGACAAAATTTATGGTTTAAAATGAAGTTGGAACTTGAAATTATTTGTATTATTCCGGATGCCAATTTAGAGGGCGCGGTCAGTCCCAAAATAGTCGATATAGTCAAAATCAGTGCCATCTTGTATTTTTGGGTTCCGACACTTTTGACAGGTTATGACTTAATTATGTAGTCATGAGTTATTTTAATGGTGTATTACCATTTAAATATAAGAATTAATGCTAAGGGAACGATTTAGTCTTGCAACCCTTTTATTTCTCAAGTGTATGCTTCCTAAACCTAGAGATAAACAGAGAGTAAGAGAATTTTGGGGAAAAGTTGGGAAAGAAGGAGAATTGAAGAAATTGGGCTTGATCTTGCGTCTACCGAAAGAGAATCTGAGAATACAACCTTAAGGCAAGTTTCTTACTTGTTAATATATGATTTAAGGTGAATAAAATGTACTGATTGTTGTGTATTGGCACTTGAACAATTATGGGTTTTAATGAATTTGTAGTGTTTGAACCCTTAAACCTTGTTTTAGATGGATATTGTGTTGATTATAGTAGTTACTATTTATGTAGGATTGTTTTGATTGGATTATTGAAGGATGGTGTGGGAAAAAATGGAGAGAAATGAGTTTGGGAAAAATTGGGGTATTAACATCCATGGCCGAAACTAGGCATTCTGGCCCAGGCGAATCGATTCGCCTCCTGGCGAATCGATTTGCTAAAGGGGTAGGCTACAGGTCTAGGTTGGGCAAATCAATTCAGATTATCTGAATCGATTCAGTAGGAAGCAGAGTGTTGGGTCCTCTTGACCGAATCGATTCGGCCCTATCCGAATCGATTCTCTTTCAAGACCGAATCGATTCGGTCCTGGACGAATCAATTCGAAATTCCTGTTATTTTAGGATATTTTTCTAACTTAGTTTGTAACCCTTTTCTTGTAGGTTTAGGACCTACGAACTTTCTCTTAGGAAGTAATAAAGTGTATTAGAGACTTATATTAGGTATGTGACCACACTAGATTAGAAAGTGGATACTTGGGCTTATCTCGGGGATTATTTAATAAACGTTAGGGTAGTTCTTTCTTGAGTAAAATAGTTTGAGACTAGGGAAGAGTAGGATTATATAATTGTGAAAATTTAGAGATGTGATTGTGGTTTACTATACTTGGTGGCTCATAGTAATGTTAATATTTCACTGAGACTAATTTGGGGATTTTTTAAACGTTGAAGTTTATAATGATGACATTAAACGCTTATAGGTCCGGATAAAAATGTAATGCATATTTTAAAATGAGAATAACTTGCAAATGATTATTTTCTTGTACACAACTCTCTAAATGCTATCATAGGGGAAGTTACGCACATGAGGTGAAGTCCCATGGCTAGTGAATGCAGGTGAATATAGTCCTCGGCCATAGGACCGATTATTAGTATATTCTGTGATTATTGTTCGAAGTGAGGTAATTTCGGGTGTGGTTATGACTCACTGTCGAAGGTATATGGCCGCTACCTGTCGTCACGAGATGTAGGTTGCCCAGGTTGTCTTAGTGATAGGCCCTGAAAGATGATAGCTATTTAGGGGCGCATCTAGTGGGGGAACCCGGAAGGATGGTCTTAGAGTCGTTATATGATGTGAATTATAACTATTCTTATTAAAGTAGGATTTTATTGATGATAAAGTACTTTATGAAATAGATTGCTTTGAATAAGTTTCCTAATGAGAAAAGGAAAAATTGAGGTGAAATTGTGTAAAACGGAAATGGAATCTCATTAATTAAGATTTTATCTACATTCTCATGCGTAATTGATTATTGATCGTTATCATTGATATTTCGCTAGATTGTTCATTTAGATTGAGAGGTGAGAATTCTTATCATTAATTGTCGAGGGCGATCCAAGCTTATTCATGATGATTAATTGTTCATAACTGTCATGCACTTTATTCACTAGGTGCTCATCTTAAACCGGGCCCTGGCCCGTTTATATCTCTTTATTTTTCATGAATCATTTATTCGCCCAGGTGCTTCGCTGCAAGGATGCCTGTATTGAATTTTCTCTCCCAGTGTCCTGGAGCTGTAACACTTTGAAGATATTATGGGATATTTGATATAGAGGCTTCCATCTTTTTGTTTTCTAGTTATGATCGGTTACACATTCAGGCGTGTTGCCCAAGTTTTGTAGTTGTATTATATTATGTGATATTGTGCTTTAATATTCGGTGTAACCTAATTGTAAAGGTCTGTTAACCGACAACTTATTCAATTATTTTGATGTAATTGATTGCTGATTTATTATCTGTCCTTAAGTTTATCCACCTTCTTTGCATTTGGTTTGTTTAAATGTTTTACAGTAACTTACAAAATAAATTTTGGCAATCCGTTTTCTAAAATCATTAGTGGTTATCTCGTATACTATTGTACTAGAGTGATGCTAAGAATGGACCATCTATGATTCCTGTAATTATTGGAGTATCAAGCTGGCCACCTCTTATTTTAATTAGAGGGTTGTCACAATTTTGTACTTAGTGTACTTAAGGTTACGGTCGTCCGAGGTTTTTCCTGTTGTGGGTTTTTTCTCGTACATCGCGGCGTAGTGGTTGTGAATTTATTTTATCTTGCAAATCACCTAGAACGCATGCTTAGGATTGAAAGATAAAATATGGTTTAATTCGCAATCTGTTTAAATTTGTGCTATAATTTAATTTGGGTAAAATTTAAGTTAATTTAATTCAAGTCAGAAATTTAATTTGTTAAATTTGGTGTGGCCTAATTTGGTAATATTAAAAATATTGTGTAGGGAAATTTTAGGGCTTGTGTTAAATTAATTTTTTGCTAAAACTAAATTTCTTATTGTTAACTTCAAACATTATTTTTGTTTGTAAGAAAATCCAAAAATTGGTTTGTGTGAATTTTGTGTGCGTGTTCACCATAATTCACTCACTTAGGTTTAATTTTAATTTTTTTAGAAATTAAAATTTATGTTTAATTTAATTTTTCATCTTTTCAAGAAAAGAAAATCAAATAAGACTTCCAAAATTAAATTTTTATGTTGAACCATCTCTGTCGGCATTTAAAAGGAAATTAATATTTAAAAATTTAAAATTGGGGATCATAATGTCTCTATCAAGCTGTGAAGGTGAAGATGGATAACTTGAAGTTACAAGCTAGGTAGAAAGAACGTGTTGTAAAAAATAATGATGCATTTACTGAGGATATTAGGGCATGAGTAAGTCTCTTCAGGAGATTCTAGAGTATGTCGAGGGTAAGAGAGATAGTCTTCGTGGTTTGATGGAGGCTATGAAGAAGAAGATTCTACAGTTTGAGGACTCTAGGCATTTACTCGAGTCTAGGATATGAGAGATTGAGGAGAGATTGAGAGACTCAATTAAGGTTAATCTTAATTTGGATGTTAGGTCATAAAAGTTAGATAAGATATTAGACACCATCCAAATGAAATATGACATGTGTGTAATTAGCTTCAATTCTCGTATTGATCCAATTCCCAAAGCTAACACCACACGCGTAAGAAATCCTACTAGGAATGTTAGGAGAGGTCCATATTTAAGTGACACTCCCCACCATATCTACACGTTCACATGTTGCAGTAGGAAGGGTCAACTTAGGTGTTATTTCTATGATCTTAAAAATGCTCCTAGGAAGTTTAAGAATAAAGTCATTTCGGTTCCATAAAACCCCATGCGCCATTACACACCTACTTAGGTCAGGAAATGGACTTAGGGGCTTTAGGAATTAGACTTCATGACTCTCGTTTTCTTGCACGTGATTCTTCCCGTGATAGATCTTACGAATGATCGTGCTTGACATTTTTATCATACACTAGTTTTGCTTCATGCTATATATATTTTCTAGTGTTATGGCATGTATTTTTTGTGTTTATTATTTATTTTACTGAGTATTATTGAAAAATTTCATAAAGATTTTTGGTTTCATATATGTTTTTAAAATACAAAAATATTTTGTTTTTTATATTTTTTTGAAAATATAAAAATATTTTGCGTTTGGGTAAAAAATATTTTGAAAAATGCAAAAAGATTTTCGATTTTTGTATCTTGAGTTTACATTTGTGGTAGGCATATTGGTGTGCTTCGACCCCCTTTACTTCATTGTTTCCAGGTGGCTAACACTATTGGTAGAACTTCAAAAAGTAGAATGAATCTAAAAATAATTATCTTTTATGCTTATCTTTTGAGGGAGTTGAATTAAACATCAACGAGTTTGCAAAATGAGTCCTATGTTGAAAAAGTCGTTCCATGACTCTATTATTTGGTAGAATCGTCAAAATTCTAGACCCGTGTGCACAATGTTTGTTTAGTTCATTAACATAATTTTATAATTATCACATATGGCTAAACTGTAGTTTGATGATATTTAGCGATCAATTAGAGCCTTTTGAATGTATCTATATGTTCCATTCCATGTTTAAGCTCATCGATATCGTGTTATAGTGTAACTCATTTTTTATCTTGAGTCGATATTTTACCTATTAGTTATGTGTTAGGTTTTTAGATCTCTAATTCATCTTTCTAGGTTACTGTTACACTGTTTTCTAGGTTGGAATTGAATTTTCTTGCTGTCTTTAGATCGATATCTCAGTGTCGTTTCAATGTGTTTGTCATGTCATTCGATGAGTGGTTCCAGCGAACTTCGTACGAGATTTTATTGACGTACAATGTTGGTTCATTAGAAAGTTATTAGATGCCCTAATTCAAATGAGCTTCAAACGAGAGCTCATTGTTTTGCATCGCTAGAAGCGAGATCACTCCCGTTTTTCACCAGATGTCTTTGTCGTTCGAACGACGTTGTGGTTCGTCCGAACAACATGATTTTTTTTTGAAATACTTCCTGCTCGATTTTAGTACACGTGTACTTTTGGATTATTGCTGGACAATTATATGTAGTTGACTTGGATTATTCATGTTTCATTCTTTTACTGCATTGATGATGATATTTTGTTTTGTTATATCATTTTCTATAATGATGATTAATTCATATGACTTCTTACTAGCTATAATTTGTCATATGCTGGTCCTTTATTACCTGGTTAGCCATGTTTATCTAGTTGTGCTCCACATGCTATACTCATGCTAGATATGGTGTTTTATGTTTATTTGTCCCACTAGTTGTCTAGTCTAGGCACAAAGTGGGAGATATAGATATGTGATGTAGGGGGAGATTTGAGATTTGATCAAATTGTTTATATATTATCTTTTATTCCTCCATACTTCACTTTCTATCTGTTTATTTCATGTATGTAATGATTGTTCCAAGATTCAGATTCTTCGGCCACATCACATTCAGATAGCTCTTGCTTGTTGATCCTACATATTCTAATCCCTGTCCTATATTTTTATTTTTTGGGTTTATGGGATAGGACATAGGTCATTCATCTTGATGACCTGGCTTATCATTTCACTGGTTTTTATTGTCCCAAAATAGTCAAAGGGGGAGATTTGTAAGGACAAATTTACAAATAGTGTTAATTTGTATGTTTTGGCATTATTCCTGACAGAAACCACTTCGAGTCGTAAGATAGTCATATTGTGTCGTGTTTCCCTTAAGTCTATGACATTGTGTTAAAGATGTTGTGTCCAAGCTTCAAAAATAGACCATGCCGCATTTTTGGAGCACGTTTTAATTCTTCACATGGGTTTTCCGAGATTATCTCAAGTATAAATGTATAATGGTTTACGATTCTCATAATTTTTTTAAGGATGTTATCTTTTACTGAAACAATTTTTAAAATGATTTTTATAACTTTTTTCAGAGTTAAATCGAGTTTAGAGTCATATGAACAAAGACTTGCACTTTACTTGTTTCAAACAATTTTATCCCTCCTTCAATTGAGATTGTATTCTCGTTTTAACGAGATACACATTTCGTTCAAATGATGTTTTGCCTTGAAAAATGTGTTTTATTATATAAGGCTTCTTTGACTCAAAAAAAGGTGTGCAGAACATAACAGAAAGATGAGCCTTTTCTATAAATTATTACAGAGTTTTCCAAAGTTAAAACCTAAACATCCATCCTGTTTCAAGATCCGAGTTTACATAATCCTTATGTCATAGTGATCTTGGTTTGCACCACTTGTTTTATTCTTCCATTATTAGAAGAACTGATTCATACGGTTGACTCTGTGCGTGCTAATTATGGTGAAGAAGCGATGGGCTTCGTGTTCCTAATCGTAAACGATTGTTGTGGTTATATCAGTGGATACCGAGGCATACATGAAATTGTGTTTTGTGGACCTTGCATAGGTGGACTCCTACATATTATGTAGAGGAGTGCTTTAAGATAGAACATCATCAAGGCTTGTGGGGATCAAGTCATTGTATAAGTCTTATGTATACGCTTTGTAAAACGATATCATAGTGATTGTCTGGCCTGGGTCGTCAGAGGTTTTTCCCTTAGTGGTTTCCTCGTACATCGGCGTTGTGAACTTGCTTAAATTTATCTGCTTAATCTCACTAGATGCATCTTTAGGATTAAGAAGATAAAATTCGGTTAATTAAAATTGGTTCACATATTTGGTGCATAATAAAATTGAGAAAATTTTAATAAGATTGTCTTTGCCTAAAGCACGTACACATAAGGGCCTCCTTAAAAAGGGTTTTCAGGATAAAATAAAAACAAATCATTAGTAACTCGTGGGCAAGGAGTAAGTTTTTGCCTTCTTCCCTATCCAAATCATCTCATTATCACACCCTTTCTAACCACCACCACTCAAAGCATCATGGTCGATGGGATAATAGGCATCTTAAAAGGCTAAGTATGTCTCATCCCAATCCTACAATCTAAGAAAAATAGACATCAAATATCTCTCCCATCTGAGGGACTCTATCACCTTCAGCACCACCTTCATCATCAATGTCCAGGAATTATAGGATGGAGGTGGGGGTGGTATCAGTTCAACCCTAAGATTTCACGAGATTTTTCTCCTTCCTCCTCCTTTAGAGGGCCTCGTTATCAACAAGAATAACATATAAAGTTTCCTTTAAATTTAGAGTAAGGGTGTGTTCTTGATAACCATCTAGCTGGACTAGAGGGTTATCATCAACTGTTGTGGGGTTTTACTGAGAAACATTAGGTTGGGGAGCATTGGGGATTTGAATTTTGCATTGGACGGCGGATCGATATCCCTTGTGACCCATAGCTTTATAATGTGAAGATTATTACGGAAAAAAGATTAATAAATGATATTATCCAAATATACACAAAGTATACATAATGAAGGTAGGAAGAGAAAATGTTGGGAAGTGAGAAAAATGCACCCTTCTTTAGCCCTGTTCTCATTGGTTGTGACCCCACTTGCCACTCTGCCCTGGTCACTAATGGTTGTAACAATCCTGAATGTATTATCCTACAACCTATTAGGTTCTACTACCTTAGAGAAGTCCCATATGTAGGTGAGGTCCTCTCTACCTTGGGATAAATATACATCATTTATAGTCTTTAGGAATTAATTCAGACCTAATGTTCTCATTTGTTTGGGAACTCTATGATTTATAAAAGTATAACTTCCACCACATAGTGTAAGTGGTAAAGGATGGTCATCGAAAAATTCCAAGAGAACCCTTTACATAACAATTTGGTAACACAAAGTACCATGACTAATGATTTGTGGATAATGACAAAGTTTTTTTATCTTCTTTGTATTATCATCTCCCAGTGCATGCATAGGAAGATATTTGACCTCTCCGTCCAACTAGATACCACATTTTTCGCCAATGAGGTATAAACAATTTAAACATCATGCCATTTCGGATGATAAATGGAAAACACTTCCCCTCAAACCATACACTAAGCATTAGGTATAGGTCTCGTGACAAGTTCTCCCTATCTCCCTATCGACATCAACCTCATGAGTGAGACATCTCACAGAGGAAATTCAAATAAGGAACCCTATCGATCCATTTAGATCTTATTCTAATCGTTCTTCTGGAACAACAAACCGAAACCCACTAAGTTGTGATCATTATCAAGAGTACAAACCTTGAACAAAAAGGCTCTAATGTAGTCAACGAATACAGTTCGAAAAAGTGATGGATGCACTAAAGACCTTTGGACACTAGAAACTGTAATTTTCTCATACCAATTGTGATGCCCCACAAATTCCATAAAAAAATTGATCAAGTCTAATACAAAATTCACGAGATTCATTTTTTAGTAACATTCTTAGCAAAATTAAATGGAATAAAATAACTAAGTAAACATAATGTGACTTAATAAACTAATAAAATAACTACATCATCCCTGATACCAATCTCTATCAAGAGATATATATCCAACTCTGGAATAAATTCTCAATTATAAAAATCCAATGCTTAAATACAAGTACCACAAGTACAATCTCTATCTCGGGATAAACTAAATTAAATACAAATGGGGGATGAACATATATATAAATAGAAGATAAAGATGAGGTACACTACTTGACTTCCACATCATAGGAATGATAAGTATAATATCTCTAGAGTTACTCTTCCAATAATCAACCCATGTCTACAACAACACAACAACCGAAGATCTATTAAAATAGTTCAAAAATGAATGTTACAACAAGTCTATAAGAAGTAAGAATTTAAATCGGGTTGGGCCACGATAATAGTAACAATAATGCATATTATACCCTTATTAAGTAGATTTTAAGTTATTTGAGTTACCTAAAACCCACACAACCTGAAATGAACATGATTTTGTACTTCGAACCCCTATTAGTCTTATATGATATATGTATATGTATTAATTTTATGTTCCTACTTTCATGTTATTATGTTCATCACTTGATTAAATAACCATTTATTTTACTCAAATCTCGTACATTAAAAGATACTCACTTATCAATCGTAGCATCAATAAATGTCTCTAGTTATGATTCCGAAAGAATGTCTCAAGTCTAATATTCTCGATTGGTTGGAGGCAATTGAATTAAGATATATATCCCTAGTATATTCAATAAATTATTCTCGATTGATAAATTGTTAATTATACATCTCAATATATATCATAAATGGGTAAAACAATCTCAACTACCACAAAACAAAATCATATAATTTAAAATATCTCTGTGTGTACACAATCCATATGAAATCTCATGGTGTACGCTTGTGCTCGCAAATAAGAAAAGATAGTTTCAAAGTCTAATGTCCACAGAAGTATGGTCCCCTAGAGATGCAAGAAATGGGATCCTTTCGAGCCCGTAAGTAAAAGTATGAAGTCCTATTCCTATTACTTTTGGGGATCACTCTTCCATACTAGGTATATTTTTAGACCGTTCCCAACCTACAAACTTAAAGCCACAGCAAGGAATAATATTTACGCATTCACATCATGAAGAACGACCTTCATACCAAGGCTATAGGCTATAACTCTCTCGTATTTTCATCACTCACGAACACGGGTATGTTAACCATTATATCGGGGTAATAAAATCAAGGAAATGTCCATCTCATCATCAAAGTACCAGCGAGATCAACATCATATCCGCCCCATCGAAATCCCTCCTGAGTCGTCTCCTATGAGCACAAACCACCCTTGTATGAATGCACATAAAATAAGTAAGTAAATTTTACCCTACGCAACCTAGACAAACAAACAAGTACAAACCATGCTCAATTAGTTTACATATAATTCTCTTATAACTATTAGTTAATGCGGATGATAACTATATTCGGTTATATGGAAATTATCCCCAACTCTCAAGGAATTGCAAATCTAGGCGTCATCTCACACCTGACTTTTACAAGAGTTATTTTGATATAATTTCTACCCTAGTCAATAGTTTGAATAAATATTCTAAACTAACGTGTGATGTACTCAATCACTAAGTATTCATTGTTATCATAAAGAATCTTTATACTAGGTCCTATATTCAAGGTCCTCAAGCCACATGAATCCAATCTACTAATGGATTGATAAATATTAATAAGCTATCATAATGCAATATCATGATATTAAAGGATAATCTATCAAAAAACAATTTAAAAAATTGGGTTTGTAAGATTAAATTTAGCGTATGAACAAACCACTTCATAATCTAATGATTTACTACTACTATTACTATCTTAACACAATACAAATAGATTTTCAATCAATACAAACTTGGATTAGGATATATGTATGAATTGAAGCCTCAATTACCCGAATTCCTCTTCCCCTTATGTGATTTTTCCCTTCTTAAAATTCTAAAGTTTATCTAATACTTCAAAAGTGTTTTACATATTACTAAGTAGCCTAAAAATAAATCATCCCATAAAATTGGGCTTGGGACTCAAGATATAACCTTATGAACCCAAATAACTTTTTTAATGGTCCAAAACTCTTCCCAAGTCATTTATCTACCCACTGGACTTAAATCCTACAATTTTTAATAAAAATGAACATTCCCAATGTCCCAAAGGCCAACATGAAATATATAATATTCTATTAAATTTATTTTCTCATTAGCGTTAGTTGTAAGATGATACAAGTCTAATTAATTAAAATCTAATTATAAATTATTTTTTTATGAATCGATAATTAAAGAAACAACTTCACAAGTCATGGAACTCGATACTAATGTGATAATCCAAATAAGGAACCATCGACACCTAGTCCATAACTATTGCATAGTCTCCAATAATACTGAGTCACTTATAATATTTAATTAATGAATTACCATGAAAATTCTTGAAATAGATATACAATCACATATGAGAGTCACATAGCAACATCTAAAAAATATAATAAGTGACATACCACATGTCATGTTCAAATACAATCAATTTAGCAATTAATTCATTACTATGAATAATGTACGGTATTTTTGTCCATTCCTAAGACGAATGAATGCCATCGTCAAATGGTATCATGATCGTGTGGACAAAGTAACAGTCATTATATGGACAGTGGGATGACTAAATTGGTGGCTAGATCGATGATAAAACATAATGTGATATACATAAATGTGGTCTCATCCAGATGACCCTGAGATTCCCCCTTAAATAGAGATGCCATCCACCAGGGGCTTTCTACAAGACTCGTATGTTGTGGTCCATTCCACCAGTTTCATCCAAAGTGGATTTTGCTTAAGAGATCTATAAGAGCATGATTTTGATCACTTGCTCATTGATTCAGCTACATCTAGTTTTTGGCATATCCCACTACCGATTGCTTCTAGCCGTAACGAAGAACCAATTTTCATCATCTCCAAATTCTAGAAGATCCTCACAAAATAAAGATATAAATAATTTAGGATTTAAATTTATTTATGTTTATGTCTGGAAGTTATTTTTCTTAAAATTGTATCTGTTTTCTAAACATTTTTTCAGGGATTAAAATTTTTCAAAAAACATGCAAATTAAACTAACGGGATGAACATCTCATTTTAACAACATTGTAACCTCGTTTGATGTGGTCGTTGGAAGGTTTCTTCAATTGAACATGTAACGAGATCTTACTCTTTTATCACGTTTGAAGTTCGTTTGGAGCTCGTTCATAAGAGACTAGGTTGTCGTTCAAACGACCTCGGTGTCATTTAAACAATCATGGTGTCATTCAAATAAGAGTATATTCTCGTTGAAATGAGGCTTTATTTTTGTTCAAACGGGACTCACCGCATCAAATTTTCTGACTCCTTATAAATACCTTTTTTGTATAAAAATTTGATGAGAGTTTTTTGAATTCTATTTCTACAAAACTACTTGAAAAGTACTCACTTTATTTACGTCAAAAACCTATTTTGACTCAATATCATCACCACCTTTTATATATTTGAATTAATTTAAAATCGTATATTTCTATATCCAAGTTATACTTGTGGGGATATTTGATTCACTGCTGACCCATTGTGGTTCTCTAGGGGATCACTACTGAAAGGAAGACCAAGGGTGATCGGTGGATTTCAAGGGTGGAATGCCACCTGTGAATGAATCTAGACTGAGTGGTATTTTGTAGAAGTTTTGGTATGTTACATATTGTAAAAACTCTCAATAGTTCTGATAAAAGGTTTTTACCCTCAAGGTGGTTTTCCTAAATTTTCCTTGTTTATGTTTAAATGCATATTTTTATCTTCTTTATCACCAAGTTGCTTGTTTATGGTAAGAAAGATAAAATTTGGAATGTTGTGTGCCGGACACTTAATTATAGAATTTATCCATTAAGATCGCAAGGTCACTCTCAAATTGGTATCAGAGCCAGTTGCACAAATTTACTGATTGATCTTTTTTGCAAAATATTTTTTTCTTTATGTTAATTTTTTTCCTAAAAATTGTTGATCTTTGAAAATTTTGATTTTAATGGAGAATTGGTATAATCGAGTACCCATCTTCAATGGTACTAATTATTCATACTGGAATGCAAGGACGCGGTCTGCTTTAAAGACCATAAATTAACACGTCTTGATTGTCTATGAAAGAAGATGGACATCTCCCACTATCACAGTTGATAATGTCCTCAGCCCTAAACCTGTCTCACAATGGATATAGGATAATTTTAAGAGGATTAATTTTAATTCTTGCGGTTTGAGTGCCATCTCGGGAGTTTTCACCCCTGATGAGTTCCTACGCATTATGACTTGCACCACGTCTAAAGAAGCTTGGGATACCCTCCAGCTCCGTCACGAGGGTATAATGCTATGAAAGCCTCTAAACTGCTGAATCTCACGACACAATTTGAAATGATAACACTGCTTGAATATTATTCTTTTGAGGATTTTTATGCATGACTTTTCGATATAAATAACTCGAGTTTCAATTTAAGTGAGAGAATACTCGAGACGTGTGTAGTTAAGAAAATCTTTAGATCACGTCCCTCCCGCGTTACTCCCATGGTTACGGTTCTTAATTCACTAAGGATCTTAGATACTCAGAAGTTAGAAGAATTTATAGGAGATCTTCATATGTACGAGATACACATGTTCCCCAAAATAGGTAAGCTTAAGGATAAGTGGGTAGCAGTAAAATACCAATCTAGGAAGAGAGTGGAAATGTTTAAAAAGAGAGTGGAATTGTTATCTGATTCTAGATTTGATTATTATGTAGATGATTTGGCCATTTTTTCTAAAAATTTCAAGAAATTTCTCAAACTTAAAATGAGAAATACTTCCAAAGATAAGAAGATTTTAAAGAAAGATAAAAAAATTAAAACGGGTAAGAAACATTTTTAAAAAGAAAAGAAATATTTATAAAAAAATGAAGAGAGATGTTACGAGTGTGAGGGAAAAGGGTCATAATTCTCACGAGTGCCCGACTAGGTTAAAATGTCAAGGGAAAGGCAGAGTTGCCATAAATGTCATGCCTAGTGATAGCGAGGTCGAGTCGGTGAGTTTGGGAGAATAATCACCGTCTGGATGTAAATTCACCGCATTCATGACTAGTCATTTTACTAGTCCTAGTGAACCTCACAAGGATGAGGAAGATACTAAACATGAACACCTCGACTATGACTCTAGTAATTATGAGGAGAGTGAGGGAGAGATTACTTTGAGGGATAGTGAGAGGGACCTTCAGAACACTTACGCTGAACTTTAATTCGAGTCCTTTAAAATAAAGAAACATAATAAAGGTTTAGCAATGAGAGTTTTAGTGTTAGAGAAAGAGTTGTGTGAGGCGAGAGAGAGTAAATACTCGGTGAGAGAAGCTTTGGTAGAGAGAGTTTTTTTAGCTGTGAAAGAGAATAGGCAATTGACCGATAAGTTGTCTAGTCTTACGAGAGATCTCCAAGTATCCATGAAGACTCGTGAGAAACTTGAATCCCTTGTATCCTAACTCGAAAAAGATCTTGAATGTGATCAGGAGATTAAGATAGTTATCGAGTACACATCGAAGAAGATTGGTGATACGCTCCTTGGCCCCACTTTTCGAAATGTTGAGAGTCAAGGAACATACGATTATGGTGCATTCACATCCCACATCGCACCCAATCAAGTTCCCGAGTTTGTGATGGATCCTTATGGTACTCGACCGAATCCACCTAGGAGGCCCAATCCATCTAGAAGAGTTCCACTTAGAAAATAACACCGAGGTAGACTCAAACATGTTTATATTTGCACCTATTGAAGAAAGAGAGGTCACCTTGGAGAGTTTTGATATAAATTAGGTAAGCCTAGTTGTACACGTACTCCATAAACCACTTTAGTGAATTTGCTAATCTTAGGAAACAAGTTGAATTTATGGTCACGACTTCTCATAGTTTGATGGAAGAATTTAACGAATGTATTTTCCATTAGAGAACTCTTCCAACATTTCGATTAGAGTCAAGAACAAAAAGGGCAAACAAAAAATTACTTGTACTTGGGTACCTAAGTGAGACGAGAAAGCCTTTATTGTTCGTATTACGCTTAAGGATCAAAATACTTCCCAATAGTATTTCAATAGTGGGTGTTCTAGGAACATGACAAGTGACATCTCATTTGTTACCAACCGTGAGGATCACAGGGAAGGTCAATTCTCCTTAGTATATGGGAGTAGATATAGAATTTTATGGCATTGTAGTGTTGAGATACCCAAATTTCCTTGGCTAGATGATGTGTTTTACTTGAAGGGGTTGAAAGCGATCTTGATTAGCATAAGTCAATTGTGAGACGCAAACTTTGCTATAAATTTTAGCCAGTTCAAATGCAATGTTTATGATCAATCCGATAAAATTTTACTACAAGGTGTGAGGACAAAAGATAATTATTATGGGATTGTGCCTAAGTCCTCTTTTGGGTGAAACAGTGCCATAGTCTCCACTATGGATCTTTGGCATCAATTACTAGGTCACGTGAACTTTAGAGATCCTAAGAGGTTAGTTAATAAGGACCTAGTTTGTGGCTTACCATCACTCGGGAAACCAACTTCCTCAGTTTGTGCACCTTGCCATTAACGTACAAAAATTTGAAGTCCCCATTGGAAGTTAAATACCATTACTACCAACCGTGTATTGGAGTTGATTCACATGAATCTTATGGTACCTACTCGCATGGAGAGATTAAATGGTAATAAATTCATTCTCATGATAGTCGATGACTTTTCTAGATACTATATTATGGGATTTCTTTGAGAAAAGTCTGATGCAATTGAGTTCCTTAAAACTAAGTGTCGTGTCTTACAAAACCAACAAAGTGTCACTATTAATCAGATGTGTAGTGACAATGACAATGGATTTTAAGAAGTGAAAGTGGATAGATATTATGATGAAGTGGGCATAAGACTTGAGATTTCGATCGATTATACTCCTCAATAAAATGGGATTGCTGAGAGGAACAATTAGACAAAACAAGAGATGTCTAGGTTCATGGTTCTTGGAAAAAATGTGCCTAGACATTTTTTGGGTAAAAACGGTGAGTACCACATGCTGTATAGTGAATAGAGTATAACTTCATCTGCACATGCTTCACACTCCTTATGAGTTATAAACAGGGAAGAATCTCAACCTGTCATATTTACTTTTCTTTAGGAGTATATACTACATCTTAAGAGATAGAGAGACCTTAGGAAGGCTGGACTCCTAAAGTGATGAGGCGATGTTTTTAGGAAATTCATCGACTAGTCGGACTTATCGGGTTTATAACCGGGCTAAGCCTAAGGTTATGGAGTCAATAAACATCACAATTAGAGATGACGAGCCATCAACATTTATTGTTCCTATCCCATAGTGTGAGGAGGATTCACCCCCTTTATGATGATCCCATCCTTCCTCATGCTACCGCTGTGGACCCAGTTCCTACTTTGGGGGAGACACCATCTTGGGTTTGAAAGAGTTATGACCCTTTTGCTATACTTGTTGATCCTACAATAGGTGTCAAGACTCGTACTCAACTCAAAAATGTTATTATCTACATGTTCTAAACATACCTAGTTGATCCTAAGAACATGAAATAAGCACTCAATGATGAGCATTGGTTATCGTTCATGTAAGAAGAGTTGCTTAAGTTTAGTAAGAACGATGTCTGGGAGTTGATCCTCTGACCAAGAGATACGAACGTGATATGTACCGAGCAGATTTTTAAGAATAGGGTGGATTAAAGTGGTACCATAGTTTGGAATAAGGCTTGATTGGTTGCTCAATGCTACACACAGATAAATGATGTAGGGATTGAGTAGACATTCACTGTTATTTTAAGGCTTTAACCTATTCGTTTACTACTCGCCATAGCATGTCATATCCGCTTAAAGTTATATCAGATGGATGTCAAGAGTGACTTTCTCAATGGCTTTCTATAGGAAGAGGTTTATATGGAAGAACATGAAGGTTTTGAAGACCTAAATAACCCAGTACACCCCTACTGTCTTAGGAAAGCCTAATATGGTTTGAGGAAAGCACCCCGTGATTGGTACGAGAGGCTTACTTTCTATCTCTTAGATGGCGACTTCAAAAGAGTGGGAGTATATAAGATTTTATTTATGAGGAGAGAGAGTGGTACTATTTTGGTTGCCCAGGTCTATGTGGATGACATAGCCTTTGTATCCATGTTCTCACACGTTCAATAAGGAGATTAAGAGTGAGTTTGAGATTAGCATTGTAGGGGAGCTTACATTCTTCCTAGGTCTCCAGGTTTGTCAACTTGAGGATGGGATAGTCATATCTCAATCCAAATATGCAAGATACCTTTTGAATAAGTTCATTCTAAATTCCACTAAGCACACTCTCACCCCTATGAGTTCATTGAAAAATATTAGCAAAGACACTTTTGGTAGTGATGTAGAGTAGACTTTATATCGCAACATGATAGCTAATCTTCTTTACCTTACCGCTAGTCGACCCAATGTTTCCTTTAGTGTTGAAGTTTGTGCGTGATGCCAGGCATCCCTAAAAAAGTCATACTTTCACACTCTTAAACGTATTAATAAATACATGAGCAAGACTCTATCATATGGTATTTGGTATTTCTTTGATATCGATGATTGCTTATTTGGCTATTCAGATGTTGATTGGATCGGGGATATTGATGGGTGTAGGAGCATTTTGGTTGGGTGGTTCTAATTTGGTAATGCTCTTGTCTCGTGGATGAGTAAGAAGAAAAACTCCATATCTTTGTCCACGATAGAGGCTAAGTTTATAGCCGTCGGGAGTTGTTGCATACAACTCTTATCGATAAAGCAAATATTGGAGGATGCTGACATTTCACTGGGAAAAATGACTATTTTTTGTGATAATAAGAGTGTCATTCACATTTCACGCAATCTACTCCAGAATTCGAGAACAAAGCGCATTAGAATACGCGAGCACTTTATTCGATACCAAGTTGAGGAGTTGATCTTGTACTTGATCTTTGTGAGCACCGATCGTTAGTTTGAAGATATTTTCAAGAAAACTTTATATATACTTTGATTTGAGGATCTTAGGAAGTCTTTAATTATTCTCACCATTGATTGAGATAAAATATATCATCTAGTATAGGATGCTTTTTATGCTTGTTCATATTTCTCCTACTACTGGATTGTGGTAGCATTGTATTATCATTGTATTTATCTTTTTCCATTTTGATATATTTTTCAAAAAACCCAAAATGATTTTTGTTTTTCTGGAAGATTTTTGGAAAAATACAAAAGACTTTCGTTTTTTTAGAAAAGGAGAAAAAGACAAAAAGATTTTATTTTTGATAAAAAAATTCAAAATTCAAAAAGAGTTTGGTGTTTTTTTACACCATATGAGGATGAACATTACAGATGTCCGAGTCACCCATTCATTCCATATCTATGTGGCCTTTTTATATGGTTTTGAGATGTGACATTATTTCATTTTGTGATTAATAATGTGTGGAGTCATTAAGATGTGGTATGATGACTACTTACTACATGTTTGACTCCTTGTCACCTTTAATGAACCCGAGCAAGGACTTATTTGAGTATTTCACTTACCTTTCACGAGTTAGTTATAGTGTATTCATCTCAATCTTGATTTTATAATGAACCAAATGTGATCAAACGACATAATGAAAGTATTTCTTATAAGAACCATTGCCCAGATTGGAAAAATTGAAATTTATATCTCTGCTAAGTGTTTTATATTTAAAGCAACATAATTGGGCTGCAAAAGATAGGTGGCGTCTGTGTCAATAGCCTCCATTTGTAAAAATAAAAGAGCCTAAAAGATTAAAGGCACATAAAAAGAAAAATAGAAAGTTCCAGGCCTATTTCAAATAACATTGATGCTTCGCTACAACTAACCATTGATTTTTTTGTTGAAAAAAATTCAATATGTGAGTTTTAAGGGAGTTTAGTCGAAGATCAATGGATTTTCACGTCCTGAAAAATTCTCATAAAAGCATTACATAGTTTTGGGCGTTATTATTGGTAAAATCAATCAGGATCTTGATTAGTTGAATAAGTTGAGGCGATTTCACTTGAGTTCGCCATATTTACACATAAGGTAGATTTTTAGATCTTGAGTTAGTGGTGAGTCATTCCTTTGTGCACATATGTTATGTTGGTCTACGTTGATTTTTCTGTATAATGTGTTCACACTTGTAAATTCCATTCCCACAATTCGGTTATTTTTATGTTTCTCCATGGTGTGCTGTTTTTGTAAAATCAATTTTTACTTTGAAAATTTTGAAAAATGAAAAATATTTTGGGAGGTCTTTTGAGATTATCATTGCATTCTTATTCTTTCATATCTTATTATGATGATATATTTTTATGCTGATTGATATTACCTATCTGTTTTAGGATGAGTTTCTACTACTTGTTTATTTCGAACAAAATACAAGGAGGGGAATAAATTACGGGGGAGTTTAATTTACGGGGGAAATTTTTCAAATCTTTATGTATTTTATTTGATACATTTCAAACTCAATGTATCACGAGGTATATACTTTGTTTCATGTGTAGGTATTTGGAAGATCCTATTTGGATTTCACTCGATGAAGACAAAGTCCCCAAGAGAAGACAATGAAGAAGTGAAGACTTTGTTTTGAAGAAAACTATATCTTTGTGCCTATCAATTTCACGATTTGGGAGGGTATTAGGATATTGTATTAATCTTAGGGTATTATTTTGTAATTTTGATTTCAGTTTTATGTTTGTATTGGAATAGCCAAAAAGGGCGAGATTTGTAAGAGAGTGATTTTGATCACTTGCTCATAAGGCTACATTTAGTTTTTCGCATATTTGGCTAATGATTATTTTGAGACGTCATGAAGATCCGATATTCATCATCTCCAAATTATAGATGATCTTCACAAAACAAATGTATAAATAATTTAGGATTTACATTTATTTACGTTTGTATATTGAAGTTATTTTTCTTAAAATCGAGCCGATTTTCTAAACATTTTGTTGGGAATAAAAATTTTCAAAAAGCGCACAAATCGTTTTTGATGGACATATCATTCTAATGAAATTGCAACCTCGTTTGATGTGGTCATTGGAAGGTTTATTCAACCGAACATGTAACAACGACTTACTATTTTGTCATTTTTGAAGCTCGTTCAAACGAGTTTAGGTTGTCATTCAAACAACCATAGTTTCATTCAAATGAGAGTCCATTCTCCTTCAAAAAAGTCCTTATTTTCATTCGAACGAGACTCGCTACCTTCATTTTTATGTTTCCTTATAAATACCGATAAATTTGATGAGACTTTTGCGAATTCGATTTCTGCAAAACTGCTGTAAACATACTCACTTTCTTTAGGTCAATAACCTATTTTGATTCACCATTATCACTCCTATTTATATATGTAAATCAGTTTAAAACCTTAGATTTCTATATTTGAGTTATACTTGTGGGGAGATTCTCTTAACTGCTGACCCATTGTGGATCTCAAGGGGATCACTATTGAAATGAAGACCAAGGCTAATCGATGGATACCGAGGGTTGATTGCCACTTGTGGAAGACTCTAGATTGAGTTGTATTTTGTAGAAGTTTTTGTAAGATGACTCTTGTAAAACTATCTGCAGTAATGATAAAAGGTTTAACCTACAATGGCTTTTTCCTTAATTTGCCTTGTTTGGGTTTATATGCATAATTTTATCTGCTTTATCACTTAGTTTCTTATTTAGGGTAATATAGATAAAATTTGGACTGTTGTGTACTTAACACCTAATTATAGATATTATCCATTAATATAGTGACCACACTCCCAAGATCATGCAAGATGATTATCCAATACAGTGGCCTCAAGTGGCAAGGTATTACTAGTCTCAGCCTTTACTAGATTCGGCCTCAGACGATACTGGAATTTCTTCTCAATAATTCCCACTATACTAAAACGTCGATCTTAGATGACTACCTAGTCTAGCCTCGACTGATCTGTAAAAAAATAACATGTCAGTAGTCTTGGCTAGCTAAAACCCATCAGCTCAGACATCTCGTGCACACATGGGAACCATGAGAGGATAATTTAGGAAAATCCTATTAAACCATTATAGAAAATCAAACCACTATGTGGGGAGAATATTAATCATCATAGATTCTATACTCATCTTAGTAGCTATCACATTCTCATTGGTCCTGCCTCTAACTAGACATAAAGTGCATGATTGGGGGTGGTATTGTGCACCCCCAATATTATATATGAGACCTTGTGTCTTCTTCTTCTTCACTATATGACAATTAGAAATCCTATTGTTACTTTGTCATATTTTACAGAGAGTTTCTTTTACATCATCCATCGCAGTTTATACCCTAATATAGTGAAAACACTCTTCAGTTTGCATAGTGGACATAGGCCAATAGCCAAACCACTTATATTTTGTGTCATCTCTTCTTTGCCTCTCAACTTTTCTATAAGTTTACTTATGTTCCCTATTTTTACCAACATTATCAATGGTTAAAACTAGCTTAAATCTTTAGGAATGTTAGGACATAAATTTCCAATTGAGTCCCTGTATTATTTTGACTTAATTCCGAGAAAAAAACTGTGTTTGTAATATGTCATAGGGAGATTTTTTAGTTAGTCACGATCCCACTTGGTATATGACGTATTGAAGATGTTGCGGCAAAGCTTAAAAGAATTAATCATGCCGAAGTTTAATTTGTGCAAGTTTACTCGTATTCAAAGTTAATTGCATTCCGAGATCACTCAGGTATGAATGCGTATAATTATTGGTGCTCGGAATTGTTTTAATAAAATATAAGGATGTATTTTTATGAAGAAAAATGTTTTAAAATATTTTTAAAAGTGTTCTAAGAGTTTACACTACTTTTTATTTTGATATACTCGAAATAGAGTTTGACTAATTTGGATCTCTTTTGCAAGAGAAGTTTTGAACAAAATGTCAAAGAAAAGTCAAACCACGTTAGCTCGTTCAAACGACATAAGGATCTCCTTTGAACGATATGCCTATGTCGCGCGAATGACGTGGCATTTTCGTTCGAACGACATGGTTTTCAAGGAGGCATATAAATCTTATTTAAAGCGTGTTTTTATCAGAGTTTCGTAAGTTTGCATCTGGAAGAAACAGTATACCATCCAATACGTGTTTGCACATATTTTCGAAGGTTTACAAAGCATAAAAACATCCTTAGAGTTTGCAAAGATCCGGGATATCATTGTTATATGTTTAAGTGATCTTACGGTACCAAAAAAGTTTGTTCTAGCATTGAACATAAATGTTTGGTGGTGAAGAAAAGAGAAGGACTAATTGTTCGACATCGTAGACGAATCAAAGCCAATCGGTGGACACCGAGACATTCGCGGAGTCGAGTGTTGTGGATAAGTATCGTGGAAGACGGAATTTCTACGTGGGAACTATTGAAGAACGGTTGAAGATCAGAAGGAGCATCAAGACCCATGGGTATCGAGTAATTGAGTAAGGATAATATGTCTTTTTTTAAAACCTTTGTTCATAGTGATTGTCTCGCTTGGGCCGTCCGGGTTGTTTTCCCATTTTGGGTTTTTTCCTCGTACATTTGGGGTTGTGAGTATTCTTTACTTTATTTTACTTGCTTTAATCACTAGATGCATGTTTAGGATTAATCAAGATAAAATTGGTTTAAAGTAAGAATTGGGTTTTCATAACTTGATTTGGTGAATAATTAAAATTTTGATTTTGTTTAAAACACACATATTGGGCACTTTCAAATTGGTATCAGAGATAGAAAACATAATTTATTTGTTTTGTGATCATATGTGTTTGTTTATCTCTCCTGTGTTTGTTTTCTCTCGGTGGATTCTCTAAGCTTTGATGATTTATATCATTTGAATTTAAAGTTTGCAAAACATATTGAAGTTTTGGAGAAAGAAAATTACGGTTTCAAAAATAGGATTGAATATTTGCAAACATTTCAAATTCAAAGACATATTTGACATGAGAAGTTTAGTTCCTTGTTTAAATATTTTACTTTATTAAAATTGAGCAAAATGGAGAGTGATGACAGAGTTCTCATTTTAGAAAAAGAATTAGAGGATTTAAAAAATTCTAGAGTTTGTGTCGTTGAGGAAAATAATTCGATTAATGAGTTTGTGGCACGAGAAAAGGATCTTAGGGATAATTTTTCTCAGATTGAGGGGGAGCGAGATAACCTTTTAGGGGTAATTAATAATTTAAAGAAGGAGTCTCGAAAGTTTCAGGAGTCTAATCGTTTGCTTGAGTCGAAAGTTTTGAAGTTAAAAACTACTTTAAATGACTCAAGTAGTGATGGTAGCAGCTTATCTTGTTCTAGTGGTTTGAATGTAAAAGCCAAAACCATAGTTTGTTTTAGAGCATCAACCACATCCGAGGGTATTAGAAAAGGTCAACCTAAAGGTCCCGTTCCACGTCGTGTTTTCACATGTTCGCATTGTTGTAGGAAAGGTCACCTTAGGAGTTTTTGTTTTGATCCTAGAAAACACCTTAGGAAGATTACATGTAGTGTCCCATTGGTTCCCAAAACCCGTTTTGTTAGGTATACACCGGTTTGGGTTAGGAAATCCGTTTTGGAGATGCTAAATGCTTCATTGGTTGATTCTCACATGCATCCACATGATTCATCTTTTGCTAATTTGCTAGTGTTATTACATGTTTATCTCTTTGTATTGTATTTTTCACTTGTTTGAGTTTTATTTGAAAAATACAAAAAGATTTTGTTTTTGAGAAAACTTTTGAAAAACCAAAAAGATTTTAGGTTTTTTGTTTTTGAGTTTACATGTTTGATGTGGCATATTGGTGTGCTTGGACCCCCACCCCCCTAACGTTTCATTATGCATGTGGCTAGGACATTTGATCATTATTATCGATGCTTAGAATGAACTTAACCATTGCTTATATGGGGTTGTTTCGAGGTTGATATGTATTTTGATTCGACTTTATATATATGCCAATATTGCACACATGCATGAGTTTATATGGATGTTTGACTTCTCTTGCATATTTGAATTTAGTGAAGGGTTCTTATCTCAATCTTGTCATCTATGCGTAAGTAGACTTAAGGAGAAGTGTGCATGTAAGAACCGTTTACCGTGAGGATTTGAATTGGTAAAAATGATGAGTGATTCACGGGAAAGGTCTGCGAGAGTTCAAAATAACTCATCGTGAAAGCCACCGTTTAAAAGAGCCCAAAAGAAAATGCAATATGCTAAGAAAAGGTCCAAATTAGTTTAGTTCATTCCAAAGAAAATATGATATTATTGAGGGAGTTTGGATGGATTAAAAATTTAAATGGGTTTGCACAACTAATCCTAATGGATCATATTTTGGTTTACATATGTGTAAAAATTGGTATCTCAAATATGTATTACACATTGGTATCATTTTGTTGCTCAAACTGTTTAACAAATGATTTTTTCAGAGATTATTCATATTGGTATCTATTATCGTTTGGTATCATTTGGATATATATATTGGTTTCATTTGTTCCTCCATACTTCACTAGATATTTGTTTGTATGTTTTATGTGTGTAGGTATGCTTAGCGATTCGAGATTCAAGTCTATATCACATTTAGATAGTTTATGCTCACCGGTGCTACATATTCTAGTCCTATATTCTAGGCGTCATACGACTTGACGACCCAACTTAGGCATTTTACAGGTTTAGTTTTGTCCCGAAATAGTCAAAGGGGGGGATTTGTTAGGACATAAATTTCCAATTGAGTCCCTGTATTGTTTTGACTTAATTCGGTAAACAAAACTGTGTTGGTAATACGTCATTGGGACATTTTTACTTTGTCACGATCCCACTTGGTCTATGATGTATTGAAGATGTTACGACAAAGCTTCAAAGAATTAATCATGCCGAAGTTTAATTGGTGCAAGTTTAGTCGTCTTGAAAGTTAATTGCATTCCGAGATCACTCAGGTATGAATGCGTATAATTAATGGTGCTCGGAATTGTTTTAATAAAAGATAAGGATGTATTTTTATAAAGAAAAATGCTTTAAAATCTTTTAAGTGTTTACACTACGTTTTATTTTGATATACTCGAAATAGAGTTTGACTAATTTGGATCTCTTTTGCAAGAGATCTTTTGAACAAAAAGTCAAACCACGTCAGCTCGTTCAAACGATAGAAGGATCTCGTTCGAACGAGATGCCTAAGTCGCTCGAATGACATGGCATTATCGTTCGAATGACACGGTTTTCAAGGTGGAATTTAAATCTTACTTAAAATGTGTTTCTATCAGAGTTTCATAAGTTTGCATCTGGAAAAAAATAGTATACCATCTAGTACGTGTTTGCAGATGTTTTCTAAGGTTTACAAAGCATAAACACATCCTTAGAGTTTGCAAAGATCCTAGATATCATTCTTATATGTTTAAGTGATCTTGCGGCACCAAAGAAGTTTGTTGTACTATTAAACATAAGGTTTTTGCGATGAAAAAAATAGAAGGACTTCTTGTTCGACATCGTCGAGGAATCAAAGCCAATCGGTGGACACCGAGACATTCATGGAGTCGAGTGTTGTGGAGAGGTATCGTGGAAGACGGAATTTCTGTGTGGGAACTATTGAAGAATGGTTAAACATCAGAATGAGCGTCAAGACCCGTGTGGATCGAGTCATTGAGTAAGGCTAATATGCCTTTATAAAACCTTTGTTTATAGTGATTGTCTGGCTTGGGCCATCCAAGGTTGTTTTCCCGTTTTGGGTTTTTTCCTCGTACATCCGGCGTTTTGTGTATTCTTTACATTATTTTACTTAGTTTAATCACTAGATGCATGTTCAGGATTAATCGAGATAAAATTGGTGTAAAGTAAGAATTGGGTTTTCACAACTTGGTTTGGTGCATAATTAAAAGTAGGATAATTTTTAGAGAAAAATTTGGTTTTGTTTAAAACACACGTATTGGGCACTTTTCAAGGACGATCTTCAACATCATCATTTTTGGCATTGTCCGTGGGAAGAGACTATTTTTTTCTTCTTCATCTCATCTTATAATCTTTGTTTCTCATATCTGGTGGTGATTCATGTCCAACACTCTTGAAAATGAATCACTATTGAAGGAGCTTGAGTTAAAGGGTTCATTAGCTTATTTGATTCATCTAATTTTTGGGTTTTTACCTTCTTCCCTATTTATCTATTATTGATTGTATTTACTTGAGATGGATTTCGATCTACCATCAAACATCGAGGCTAGTTTAAGCAACCATCTAGTAGTTTTAAATGGTCGATGTGGTGTCAACAATAAGGTTAATTTTGGCAAGCCAACAAAAAATGCAGCGATAATTCTTGGACTTTAGACAAGACATTACAAGACAAATTGTTGATGATCCTACTAACAATCTCATAACTCCTATATCATATTAAGGAAGTCCAACACAACCTCAGGCATAGAAGATCGTCAATCCACACTATTTCCATATCATCAAGGTAGTTTATAGGTATCCATATGACTTACCATGTGAAGAAGAAGATTTTTGCAAGAGGTACGCAATATCAAATTCATCATATCAGTCAGGGGACACCTCAACTCTAATTGACCAAGGGAAAAATGTTTAGCACACCCCTCAAAGTTGTTAGAATGGTGGCTCATTTTATAAAATAAATAGGGGATCAACATTTAACTATTTAGGCCTAAAAGGGGGAATCAACCGAGATAATATTCCCCAAAACATCGGTGCACACGAGCCACTTGTCATTCTAGATAGGCTAGGTTGAGATGACACCACGAACGAGGGGAGCATAGAGATAATAAAAGTGGGTAGAGGAAATTGAACATGTGACTGGATGATTAGGATGCATCAAATGTGGAAGGAGTAGATTGAGAATACACTATATGGTTGACTTACTTGAGTTTGTGCCATATATGAGTTCCAACTAGTTTGGATATGTAGACAAAATTTTGTAGATTCTTCTGAGCATGTTCTCCACAGTATTGTAAAGATTCATCAACAAATAAACCAGTGCAAGACAACCTTTTGCCAAAAAGGGGAATTAAACAACACACATAGGACATAATTCAAGCATTACATTGGTGTGTATATTAAAATATTTTTAAATATCTTTGGGGAATTTTTATATATTTAAAAATGATTTTTAAACATTTAATAACCCGGTTTTAAAGTGTTTTGGGGGATTTGGATTAATTAATTCCCTTAATAACTTCCTGGATAAAAAACAAAATCGGCACAAACTTATGTGGTACAGAATGGGAGTTTTATAAATGACAAAATACGCAGTTTTCTTCGTGTTATACCGTAACACGTGTGTGCATATGTGTAGATGGAGTTGTGTTTTCTGTGTCTCACATTCCTAAGATTCAATATCATCCCTTGGATCATTTCTTTTCTATCATTTTCATGTGTTTTAAGTTAATCCAAGAGAAACGAATCAGAGCCAATGGGTCAGAGAGGTTGTGAGGTACATTGTCATTTTAATCAACACAGTTGATTTGGATTTAAACTGTCGTTTTAATCACCACAGTTGATTTGGATCGATCCTCCAGAACCTTCCTCAGTCAGTATAAATAGAGACCATAGTTAAGGCATTTAGAGACATCTGTAACTTCCTCTGTTTAAGAGAATAAAATAGATAAAAAAAAGAGAAAGGAGAGGGAGAGAGAGAAAACCAATCTCACAGGAGCACATAAAAATTGTGTTGTTTCTTTGGGAGATTCTGCTTGACTGAGCCACTGGAAAAAAGAGAGCAAGGAGTTAAAGCAAGGAACGGTCAAGAGGATCAAAAGAACCAGAATCAGAATACCATGGAGGAGTTTAAGCCTAGTATGTATATTTTCGGACTTTTAGCTTTAGGATCTTGTTTTTTCATGTTCATGTGCTTGTATCTCTTAAAATTGTTTTTAGTGGATTTTTAGTTGTAGCATAGAGGTCGCCATGGATGTTTCTTCAAATTTGAGATTTTTACCACTTTAAAAATAACCGTGTCAAACTTTACTAACAAGTGTCCTTCGTTCGAGGGACAAGTTGTCCTTCATTCGAGCGACATGCTGATCTCGTTTGAACGAGCATGATTTTTGAGGTGGCGTGTCTTTCTATAAAAACTCATTCTATGGTTTCGTTTTAAGGACATGATTGAAGTGAAAAGTGTGATTCGAAAATATTTTTGAAATTTTCTTATCGAAACCACGGAAATAAAAAAGTCAAATAGGATCCTAGGTCTTCGGATTTGTGAGTTGAAGGAAGAGAACGATGAGTAAAAAAGGGAAAAAATGTAACTTGACCAACACGGTGTCTAGTCTGACGACACGTGTATCCCATCTCGTGTATGATCTCAAACAAGCACGGGAGGTCCAAGTCGAGTTAGAGAATGCATCTGAAAAGGTTGATAAGATGGTTCCCTATCCCATTTTGAATGATGTTGGAAAAGGTAATGACGGTGCATTCACTAATTTTAATGCGCCCGAACCTATATCCACTTTAGTGAATGAGTCTCATTGGTTCCTGTCTAGGAAAGCTCATCCCAAAACTCTTGATAAATTAATTCCTAGACCGGTTTATGTTTGCTCCCACTACAAGAAGCGAGGACATCTTAGGGAGTTTTGTTCTAAGTTAGGTTTTGTGCCATTTCATGCCACTTAACACGTCCCCTCACATGCACCTATTCATAATACTTTGCTTGCACATAACGATAGAGAGTTTGCACATATTCGCGAGCAAGTGAAGTTTTTGATCAAGGCAACACGTGATCTTATGAAGTTGGTTCAAAATATGTCACCATATTTGGAAAACTCCACCGCTCTTCCTGGTTCAGGTCTTGACAAGTTTTCTAGCATAGGGTGTTTTACATGATGTCTCTTTTGCCTATTGTTAGCATGTACCATTAGTTTGTTTTATTTTCTGATTTTTATATTTTTTGAAAAATCCAAAAAGATTTTCTCTTTATAAAAATTTTAAAAAAGCACAAAAAGATTTTTGTATTTTATTTGCACCTTTTATGGATGAGCATTTTGTCACACCCCGCCTATTTCTGGCGTCGGCCGCCACCAGAACTAAGCCGGGCGTGAGTAAATAAAATACCATCCTTAGCATGTGACATATATGAGACATCAAATTTTAATCCACAATATAATTTATTTTAATTAAACCCAAATATGAAATGACATTCAACCGATAAAACTCCAAAATGCGATTAAATCCATCACATAATCTCCCAACATCTCAATAATGAAATAAATCAATCCAATTGAAACTTAAAACAACTTTGGAACTAAAAAGGCCCAATAACTCCAAAATAGTCTCATAAATAAAATGACTGAATGGAAAGAGAAATTCCAACTACTAAAGCAGTAACATAAATCCAGCTGCACCTCCAAAAGATCTCCAATGAATCCTATGCAGCAACTCCTAAAAATCATGAAAAAGATTAGTCAACGCATGTGTCAGAGCCGAAGCCCCGAGCATGTAAATCGGCTACTCTCCTCAAAGAGGGTCCTTGAACCCAGACAATAGTGCTATATATATCGACTATAACAATATAATCTTTTAATTTCGAGATTATTAATCACCATAAATAAATTCACAATTACCTGCTAGGTTTTCATAAAAGCCACACCAATATAATTTTAATTAACCCACCTTCCCAACAATGTTAACTTTTATTTAATTTAACCGTGAAGAATATTATCAATACCCGTCCCCTTGTCAAGTCCGCCGTCTGATCCGTATTTATCCTGCGATCCTCGCGATATGACAAGGTTCCACGCACGCACCCGTCCCCATGTCAAGTCCGCCGTCTGGTCCGTTTTTATCCTGCGACCCTCGCGATATGACAAGGTTCCACACAAGTCACGACATAACTCGTCCTCTGACCCGTTCAAACTGTCGGCCCTAGACACATTATGTCGCCAATAAATTTTTAATATCCGTTTTAGTCCTACGATATTAAATTCTACATTCCTTGTTTTCACAAATCACATTAATTTCCCCCACCCTTAAAAGCGATGTGAAAATCCTCAAAATAACCTTTAGTCCCAACTAAGGGTTCCCAAAACATAATATCGTCCTATCCTAAGCAAAGAATGATTACAAAATTTCATTCCAGCTAGATATCAATCCTAGGCTATCACAACAAAGGTATAATATAGAAAATCAGCCCCCACCCCAAATTATATAACCCGCATAGACTTACACTAACTAGTCCCATACCTAATTAGCATAAATCGTAATTAAAGCTCACTTACTAGTCCCATACCTAACAAGTGTACTATAACAAGGGTGAAAACCAATTATCTACCATACCCAATCTTCCCGAAAAATTATCATATTTCCATAGAGTAACAAAATTCCAAATTATAACAACAATCATAATAATACTAAATTCTCATTTAAATAATTCAATTTAAAAAGTGGAAGTCAAAGACACCTAAATATTATGAATTTCAAAATAATCGCTACATGCAAGTCCTATCATGATCCTTATTTTCCAAGACAAGAAATTAAATTAAACTAGGGTTTTCACATGAAATATAAAAATTTACTTTTAAAAGGGCTCCTCTACATGCACATGCCCATAGCAAAATCGATTACACTGACACAACCCAAAGAATACACAGTTAAAAGTATTCGGTATCATTAATTTTTTTTTGATGTAAAACAGCCCCGAAATTTATCTCCTCAATCTTTATATTCATATCTTATTTTACGAAACATGAGTTTAATGGAGGCTACAATCAAGACACATAACTGTAACAACCCGCCCTTTTGGGGACGATTAAATTCCATAATTAAGTATATATTGAAATTTGGGGAATTTTCCTAAATAGTAATTTTTGGGATTTTCGAGGATTAAATGATTTTCGAAGGTTGTTGTGAAGATTTTTGGGACTATATAGGTCGAAATATTTTAATTACATGCCGCCGTTGAGTAAAGCGACATGAGGTAAGATTTTTAATTGGAAAACCCGCATTTATTTATTTTGGGTTAGAATAGTGATTTGCGGTCAAGTACCTCGGATGGAAATTTCGACTGCGCCATGAGTCTCAGAATGTCTGAGATAGTCGGAAAAGAGTGTCCGATTGTCGAAATTGATCTTTGGGGAATTTTAGAGGTAAAAGTAACTCGTAATTGGGTAAACGAGTCGTTTTTGGGTTTTAAAGGTTTAAACCCTTTTTCTTTCTTTATAAAGAAGGAGAGAGGGAGATAATAGAAAGAAAAGATAGAAAAGAGAGAGGAAGGAAGAAAAAGGGAGATTCGGGCCAAAATCCGCCGGATTCGACTCGAGGTCGTCGGATTTTATCCACGAGGTAAGTGTTTACTTGCTTTATTTACTTTTGTGCATAAATCTCATATCATAGTTGGTAAAAATATGATTTTGGGTTAGAACCCTTAAAATAAAATTGGGAAAACTTAGATATGAGTTTACATATTGATGTAATGTAAACTCTTAATTATTTATAGTATTAAAACCATGTTAATGGAGTAATAAATGGAATTGAAATGGGAGAAATGTCAAATCTAGGGTTTTGGGGTTTTAAGATCCAAAACCTAAGAAAGTAGTTTAGTACCCCAAATTAATTGATGTGTTAGTTGAAAAATATAGATTAGATGTTGGTTGAGTTGTTGGATGAGGTTAGAGACAACAAAAAAGGGGAAAAAATGGAGTTTGGGAGTTTGGGGAAGACAATGAATAGTGAACCCGTAGCCTTTGGGGTCATTTTCGGCCCTTAAGAGAAATGATTTAGCTCTCGGCTAAAACACAAAAGTTGTAGATCTTTTCGATACGGTCGCGTGGGCATAAACTGCGTATTTTTCTGATTTTTTCTCGATTTGATATGATTTTTACAAGATGGCAGCTCCGGGTTGAAATCATCAACTCGAAAATCAAATCGGGAATTGGAAAAATACAAGCTAGGATTAGTCGTGTAGATGTTTTGGATGATTTTTAGGGTAGTTTAGAAACCCCGAAAATGAATTTCTGTTGTTGGATTAAGGATTTGAGGAATTAAAGTTTTGAGGACCTGGTGTGACCGGTTGACCGCGTCAAGGAAATAGGGCCTACTGCTTTGTTACGTAGGCTTATTTGCAACCCGCGGTCGATCGGGGATCCAGGACCGGTCGACCGGTGCCCTATTTTCAGCCCAAGATTTTGGAGATTATTATTACTTCTCCTCTTTGAGATTTAAGTTTAAGAGCCTTCTAAATTAAAGTATATTAGAGGGTTATGTTCTAAGGGACTTGTGGATTTTGGAATATATATATATATATATATATATATATATATATATATGTATATTCACTTAGAGTGAATTAGTATAGTTGGAGATAGCCAATAAATCCTTAAGAGATGATTAAGGTAATTATTATTTGTCGAAGTAAGAAATATTTGGGTTTAGTATCATGCTTATATGAATGCATGATTGTGATTCCTGGAGGGAATCTTTGGGATATGGTCATCGCTAGATGATATAGGCCATTATGGCCGGTTATATATTCTAGGAGGAATATAAGATATATGTATATACTATGTGACTAAAGTATATATATATATATATATATATTTATATATATATATGATATGATGGAAATGATTTTGAAAATATAAAAATGAATATTTTCAAAATGGAAAGACAAATGATTTTCATAATTGATAAAATATGGATTATACACACCTCCCTAAATCGCTATCATAAGGGAAGTTGCGCGCGTTGTGGTGAAGCCTTCCTGGCTATTGAGCAGGTTGGATATAGTCCCTAGGCCATATGGGCGTTTATTTGTACTGCGTTGGTTAGGAGATTCCGGGTGTGGTCTTGACTATCCCGCAGGCATATGGCCGCTTCCCGACGTTGTTAGGTTCCCAGGTTGTCTTGTATAGATAGGCCCTGGAAGATGATAGCCATTTAGGGACACGTCCAGTGGGGAAACCCGGAGGGGCGGTCTTAGATTTATTAAAGCAATTCATGATAATGAATTGGCTTTATATTTACATTTCCTGAGTATAAAAAGGGAAATTGGATAAAGGTTTGGCTTCGGTAACACTCCCGGATGGAAGAAGGGACGTGAAAGCATATGATTTGATCAAAGCATTTTCATGCTAATGAAAATGGCTTTGGGTACATTTCCTGAGTATAAAAAGGGAAATGGGATGATATATAAAGGAAAAGCATTTTTATAATAATAAAATTGGCTTTAAAAAAGTACATGTTATGGTAAAGCAATTCATGCTAATGAATTGGCTTTTAAATACATTTCCTGGATATGAGAAGGGAAATGGAAGGTTTTGATATGAGTATAAAATACACCTCAGTCCGGGAGGTAGATCCGGATGTGTATTATATAGTTTATTACGTAAACCTCAGTCCGAGAGATATTATCCGGACGCATATTGTTGATATATATATATATATATATATATATATATATATATATATATATATATATATATATATATATATGTATGTATTTATACATTTGTGTGTGCTACAGGCCTAATGGATCTCTACCATTAACCCTGCCAAGTAGTAGTGTATCGGGGGGTTCCTTGTTTGGATTTCTCTTTGCGAGACACCCCACGCACGAAATTAGTGCAGAGTTGAGAATGGAGAGAAGTTTAGCCCTTAGCACTTGGACTATCTAGGGTAGATAGTAGATGGGTAAATTAGACTAGTTAGGCAGGGATAGCTTGACTAGGGCATGTTGTTAGGGCGCGTGAGGTGTGCACTATTAGGGGAGATGTGAGGGGTATCTCATGGGAGTGCGATACCAATTTAAATATGAGATACAAATATTATTCTAAAAATAAAGCATTTATGCACTTGCAAAATATTTTCAAAATTCGGGCTCTGACCCGCATATCTACTTTTCCTCTCTTGTTGTATATATATATATATATTATATAGGTGTCCAGACATAGGGACGCTTGGATGGAAATTCTTTCGAGTCGGACGTCTGCTGCAGCAGCTGTGGATGCTTGTGGGTTCTCGATAGACGCTTCGTTCCTTGTACTCTAGATTGGAGGTATTGTACAAACATTCGGGCCCTTGGTCCAACTGTTTTTATTTATTCTTCACACGTTATTCGATATGGTTGTATAATTTGAACCGAGTGTTCGGTTATTTTAATTTATTTCATTTTCATTTCAGTTTTATTTACGCACTAAATTGTGGATGTTTTATTTTAATGGATTAAAAAAGTAGTTAAGTTAAAATTTTAACGCTCGCCTAATCGGATATTAGTAATTAAATGGATTTTCGACAGTGATGCTAAGAATGATCCATATGTAACTCCTATTATAATTTGATATAGGAGTGATCGCCCGGTATCCCATTAGGCGGGTTGTTACAGATGGTATCAGAGCATCAGGTTCTAGTGTCCCTAGGAATTTGTGCGGACGTACTACGCTTTCAGCGTTGCTCTCGATTTGTTATAAAGCCTCAGGATTAGGATTGTTGATTTCTCTTGTGAGACTTCGTTCTACTGCTATAGCATCATAGCGTAAGATTATAGTAATCCTTTGCGTCTTGTTCTAGGATCGTGTGCCGATCGAAGAAGGACGACCAAGGAGGGCCTCGTGGATGGCAGCAGGAGGCGGAGCTTAGCTGGGGCAGCTGATAGAAGTTGGGGACGAGGATCTTTGTATAGGCCACTCTCTTTGTGGCCAATTCTAAGGATTGTTGCAACAACTACTAAAGTATAGTAGTTATGAGCATCCAAGTACTACTATGGTAGAAAGTGGTACTCAAGTTGAATTACACCGTGGAGATAAGGGTTCGAAAAGGGTCTTTGATAAGGACCATATATTAAAGTTGGGGTTGTGCAAAGTGAGCTTGGAACTACCTAGTGGACGCAGAAGGCTCGGGAGCTTTGTCTTAGAGAAGGGTATGGAAATAACCAGATGTGAAAATTTAAGAAGATTCTCACTTGTAGGGAGAATGTAGGTGTGTTCAGGTTCCCTGAGTGGACATCCACATGGGGAGATTTGTTGAAATAGGATTGTTGGAACGGGTGGTGGAGTTTCCTTTTAATGAAGAAGTTAAGAGGATGAGTAAGGTGATTGTAAGGAGTGAGGCTATAGAGTCAGATGGTGTTGACAACTTTATCATGGTCAGGAAGGCCAGTGATAAAAATAGTAAGGTGGAGTGCGGAGCCACAACAGTTAGTCCTTTCCCGGTAGGAATGAAGGACAAGGTTAGGGTGCCCAGATGGGGCCTAGAGTTACAAAATTTTGGTAAGAGGTGTGGCTAGATGAAGTTGTGGTGTTCGACAGCCCTAAGACTCGTGTGTGTAATTTGAGTTTTGTTTCGGTCTCGACAACATAATAATGTAGGTTTATGTGTTTTCTGGGGTAGCGGAATTTTGTTTTCTTTCACTCTTCATAGAGGCGGGTGTTTATATTTTATATATATCGTATAAGATTATGGTATTATAGGAGCGATAGCAGGTTAATGATGGCAAGACTATCGTGTCCATGGTTCTTGGAGGGAACAGGTTGTTATTGTGGTGTCTCACCTTGATAAAGGTTGAGTTCACCTTTATTATTATGGATTGATGGGACCTCGATGATCAGAGGCTTCCTTATTTTGGTTGGTATATGTGGCAACCTTATAGATATAATTTAAGGCCCACAGGATCATTGTTGATTTGTAAGATTTAGCTCAGTGCTAGTTTACGCAAGGACTTAGAATTAGTGTGAGCGCTGGGTGGTGTGACTCTTAGTTTGAGATAGGAGTTCAGACCACCTTTCGATCATAAGGGATTGGATTATCCCGATTGCATGTCTGAAATAGTGGGACTCCGTGATCGACGAAGTCAAGTGTTAATGTGTGGAGGGGTTCCTTGTTGGATTTCGCTTTGCGAGACACTCCACACATGACTCTTAACGGCGTCGGGCGTGGAGAGCTGTTATAGGATGCAAGGATAGGGGTTAGTCTTATAGTGTGGATGAACCACTATAGACTATGAGCCCTGTGATGATGGTATATTTATGGAAATATTGTGCTATGGAAAAGCACTAAAGTGGTCCTCTCACCACAAGTAGTTGGGTTGGAGTAGGACTTAGAGAAATTGATTTGAGGATAATAGCCAGGCCTTAATAAGAAGGCAAATTTGGAGGAAATCTGTGATCGGTGTGATGTAAGTAGTGTTCCTACAGAGAGTAGGCACTTCGATTTGCTAGGTTTCCTTTCGTATGGGCGGAAGTATAGGATAGTAGGAATGCATTTGTGGGTTAGCGTAGGTAGGATTCAGGACGTCCCGCTGGTGTGCCTTAGGTCGCTATAACTCAATGACCGACAACGCGAGGAAGTAGTGTAAAAGGAGGGTTCCTTGTTTGGATTTCTCTTTGGCGAGACGTCCCACGCACGAAACTGAGAAAATGTCGGGAGTTGAGAGAGGCCTTAGGCACTAGGGATATACTTAGGATGATATTAGTTTCACGTAGGTATGACATCACATCGACCTTAGTATTATTAGGATGTAAGTTTGATAGAGTTAGTGGCGCCGAGGTTAGGAGGAAAAATCGTGGGTTGGAAGGACCCATAGGTGAGTATTACACCGAGGAAAGGAGACCCTTATTGGGAGAGAGTGTTACGTGTCAGACGTTCGTAATGTTTGTGCAGATATGCACAAGTTAGAAAGGTGTATGGGCACCTTGGTGAGATGGTTTTATATACCGCCCGAAGTAGGATGGGTGTAGTATATAAGGTTGAAATTCATGCCGATAGGCATTATAGATGATGGGTATTATGTGACGTATTAGAGTCACTTTATGATGCGGTAGTCGCATAGTGTATTGTTGAGAACCACTGGGTTGGTATCGTTCCCCTTGAGGTATTAGGATTTGGAGTGATCCTAGGATTGGTAGTGTAGGTCGTATCTGAATTTCGAGGACGAAATTCCGTTGTAAGGGGGGGGGAGTATGTAACAACCCGCCCTTTTGGGGACGATTAAATTCCATAATTAAGTATAAATTGGAATTTGGGGAATTTTCCTAAATAGTAATTTTTGGGATTTTCGAGGATTAAATGATTTTCGAAGGATGTTGTGATGATTTTTAGGACTATATAGGTCGAAATATTTTAATTATATGTCATCGTTGAGTAAAGCGACATGAGGTAAGATTTTTAATTGGAAAACCCGCATTTATTTATTTTGGGTTAGAATAGTGATTTGCGGTCAAGTACCTCGGATGGAAATTTCGACTGCGCCATGAGTCTCAGAATGTCTGAGATAGTCGGAAAAAAGTGTCGGATTGTCGAAATTGAGCTTTGGGGAATTTTAGAGGTAAAAGTAACTCGTAATTGGGTAAACGAGTCGTTTTTGGGTTTTAAGGGTTTAAACCCGTTTTCTTTCTTTATAAAGAGGGGGAGAGGGAGATAATAGAAAGAAAAGAGAGAAAAGAGAGAGGAAGGAAGAAAAAGGCCGATTCCGGCCAAACTCCGCCGGATTCCACTCGAGGTCGTCAGATTTTATCCACGAGGCAAGTCTTTACTTGCTTTATTTACTTTTGTGCATAAATCTCATATTATAGTTGGTAAAAATATGATTTTGGGTTAGAACCCTTAAAATAAAATTGGGAAAACTTAGATATGAGTTTACATATTGATGTAATGTAAACTCTTAATGATTTCTAGTATTAAAACCATGTTAATGGAGTAATAAATGGAATTCAAATCTAGGGTTTTGGGGTTTTAAGATCCAAAACCTAAGAAAGTAGTTTAATACCCCAAATTAATTGATGTGTTAGTTGAAAAATATAGATTAGATGTTGGTTGAGTTGTTGGATGAGGTTAGAGACAACAAAAATGGGGAAAAATGGAGTTTGGGAGTTTGGGGAAGACAATGAATAGTGAACCCGTAGCCTTTGGGGTCATTTTCGGCCTGGAAGAGAAATGATTTAGCTCTCGGCCAAAACACGAAAGTTGTAGATCTTTTTGATACGGTCATGTGGGTGCTAACTGCATATTTTTATAATTTTTTCTCGATTTGATATGATTTTTACAAGATGGCAGCTCCGGGTTGAAATCATCAACTCGGAAATCAAATCGGGAATTGGAAAAATACAAGCTAGGATTAGTCGTGTAGATGTTTTGGATGATTTTTAGGGTAATTTAGAAACCCCGAAAATGAATTTGGGTTGTTGGATTAAGGATTTGAGGAATTAAAGTTTTGAGGACCTGGTGTGACCGGTCGACCGCGTCAAGGAAATAGGGCCTACTGCTTTGTTTCGTAGGCTTATTTGCAACCCGCGGTCGATCGGGGGTCCAGGACCGGTTGACCGGTGCCCTATTTTCAGCCCAAGATTTTGGAGATTATTATTACTTCTCCTCTTTGAGATTTAAGTTTAAGAGCCTTCTAAATTAAAGTATATTAGAGGGTTATGTTCTAAGGGACTTGTGGATTTGGGAATATATATATATGTATATTCACTTAGAGTGAATTAGTATAGTTGGAGATAGCCAATAAATCCTTAAGAGATGATTAAGGTAATTATTATTTGTCGAAGTAAGAAATATTTGGGTTTAGTATCATGCTTATATGAATGCATGATTATGATTCCTGGAGGGAATCTTTGGGATTATGGTCATCGCTAGATGATATAGGCGATTATGGCCGGTTATATATTCTAGGAGGAATATAAGATATATGTATATACTATGTGACTAAAGTATATATATATATATATATATATTTATATATATATATGATATGATGGAAATGATTTTGAAAATATAAAAATGAATATTTTTAAAATGGAAAGACAAATGATTTTCATAATTGATAAAATATGGATTATACACACCTCCCTAAATCGCTATCATAAGGGAAGTTGCGCGCGTTGTGGTGAAGCCTTCCTAGATATTGAGCAGGTTGGATATAGTCCCTAGGCCATATGGGCGTTTATTTGTACTGCGTTGATTAGGAGATTCCGGGTGTGGTCTTGACTATCCCGCAGGCATATGGCCGCTTCCCGACGTTGTTAGGTTCCCAGGTTGTCTTGTATAGATAGGCCCTGGAAGATGATAGCCATTTAGGGGCGCGTCCAGTGGGGAAACCCGGAGGGGCAGTCTTAGATTTATTAAAGCAATTCATGATAATGAATTGGCTTTATATTTACATTTCCTGAGTATAAAAAGGGAAATGGGATAAAGGTTTGGCTTCGGTAACACTCCCGGATGGAAGAAGGGACGTGCAAGCATATGATTTGATCAAAGCATTTTCATGCTAATGAAAATGGCTTTGGGTACATTTCCTGAGTATAAAAAGGGAAATGGGGTGATATATAAAGGAAAAGCATTTTTATAATAATAAAATTGGCTTTTAAAAAGTACATGTTATGGTAAAGCAATTCATGCTAATGAATTGGATTTTTAATACATTTCCTGGATATGAGAAGGGAAATGGAAGGTTTTGATATGAGTATAGAATACACCTCAGTCCGGGAGATATTATCCGGACGCATATTGTTGATGTATATATATATATATATATGTATATATATATATGTATATATATATATGTATATATATATATGTATATATATATATGTATATATATATATATATATATATATATATATATATATATATATATATATATATATATATATGTGTGTATGTATTTATACATTTGTGTGTGCTACGGGCCTAATGGATCTCTACCATTAACCCTGCCAAGTAGTAGTGTATCGGGGGGTTCCTTGTTTGGATTTCGCTTTGCGAGACACCCCACGCATGAACCTAGTGCAATGTTGAGAATGGAGGGAAGTTTAGCCCTTAGCACTTGGACTATCTGGGGTAGATAGTAGATGGGTAAATTAGACTAGTTAGGCAGGGATAGCTTGACTAGGGCTTGTTGTTAGGGTGCGTTAGGTGTGCACTATTAGGGGAGAGGTGAGGGGTATCTCATGGGAGTGCGATACCAATTTAAATATGAGATAAAAATATTTTTCTAAAAATAAAGCATTTATGCACTTGCAAAATATTTTCAAAATTCACGCTCTGACCCGCATATCTACTTTTCTTCTCTTGTTGTATATATATATATATATTATATAGGTGTCCAGACACATGGACGCTTGGATGGAAATTCTTTCGAGTCAGACGTCTGCTGCAGCAGCTGTGGATGCTTGCGGGTTCTCCGTAGATGCTTCGTTCCTTGTACTCTAGATAGGAGGTATTGTAAAAACATTCGGGCCCATGGTCCAACTATTTTTATTTATTCTTCACACGTTATTCGATATGGTTGTATAATTTTAACCGAGTGTTCGGTTATTTTAATTTATTTCATTTTCATTTCAGTTTTATTTACGCACTAAATTGTGGATGTTTTATTTTAATGGATTAAAAGAGTAGTTAAGTTAAAATTTTAACGCTCGCCTAATCGGATATTAGTAATTAAATGGATTTTCGACAGTGATGCTAAGAATGATCCATATGTAACTCCTGTTATAATTTGATATAGGAGTGATCGCCCGGTATCCCATTAGGCGGGTTGTTACAATAACACTAAAGGAAAAGAATAGGGTCAACATGCCTGGGATTAGTTCGACAGAAAAATCTGGTTACGTGAATGTGTTCCTCTCGAAAAATGGGTCAAAACCCCTTCTTGAACCGACTCGGGACAGATTAGCCTTGGCCTTCAAAACTGGGCTTGAAAAGTTATTTTAATGGTGGCTAGGGTTTTGAGGTAGAAGAAGATGGAGAAAATTGAGTTTTCTACTCTTAGGGTTTTCACAAATGAGTGTTTAATAATCTAGCCCCGTCCCTTTAATTGTATATAAGAGAAAGAGTTTTAAAGTAAGTCAAATTCGTCCAAAAATGGATTGCAGCGCACATTTTCTGAAGGCAACGATCGATCGATCACCTCGAAAACCTGACATTTTTGCTTAAAAATGCCATAAGGAAAAATATTAAAAAAAATCATATAAAATCCGTTTTAACTCCGATTTCAATTCCGCTTGAAGTTTTATTCTTCTAAAATCATAACCAACATATTTAACCAATAAAAATTATAAAATTTATTTTTCCCGAGTTTTCCAATTAATTAGTTAAATTAAATAATAAAAACACGGGGTGTTACATACTTCCCCACTAGCAAAGAATTTCATCCTCGAAATTAGACGAAGCATAGACATTAACGCACAAATCTCGCAAAAATAAATGTGACCCACATAAGCCTACCCCGCAAAATAACACCATTAGGCGCCCATACACCTAATCTACCCAAATACAATATATATAAGTATTTAAGAAGGTATTATGTACCACGATACTCCACTAGCCACGCAATCTATCCTTCTCTGACTGAACCTGACATACATAACACCTCCCAAAACTGAGATTGGTTGATGAAGTGACCACCCCCTGTGCACCTGACGCTACCGGCGCTGCTGACGCTTCCTGAACACCGATCGCCGCCAATACTGTTGGGACTCCCCGCACCTCGGACCCTGTCGGTGCTGGAGGCCCTTGGCCTTACTGTCCCTACATAGCTTTACCCTAATGGTCCTGTCTTTTAAAACACCTATTCGACTTGTGTCCCACTTTCCCACACTTGAAATAAGTACCCTGAAAAGGCTCTGAATTCCCATTCCAATTTTGCTCCCCCTGACGACCCTATCTCTGTTGGTCCTGATGATAATTATTGTTTAGCTGCCCTTGGTTAGGCTTCTGCCTTTTCCATGCTTGGTCATTGCCTTATTGTCTCCTCCCTGACCCTCGGTCTCTTGCCTTTTTCCCAATTTCTTTTAATAGTTTATTTTCTTCTGCCAGTGTAACATTGCGACATCCACTACTTGGGCGTAAGCAGTATATGCCGGATTTCCCAAAACCATCTGCCTAATGAGCCAGGACAACCCTTTGATTAAACACTCCATCTTTTTCCTCTCAGTGTCTACCTCCTCCGGTACAAACATAGATAAGTTGGTAAACTCCTATTTATATTCGACAATTGACTTTGTCCCTTGCTCCAACTCCAGAAACTCCCTTTTCTTTGCATTCCTGATAGCATATGGAAAATACTTATTATTGAACCTGATTTGAAATTCTTTATAACTCAACTGATCTCGCTCCTCTGGTGTGGTGGTACTCTCCCACCACTGTAAATCATTCCCTGACAATTTGAACGTTGCTAACATCTGCTTCTGCACATCCGTGCACTCCACCATCCTAAAATGCCTCTCCATATCCCTCCTCCACTGGTGAGCAACCGTTGGGTCAGATCCCCCTCCAAAGGTGGGAGGATTTCCCTTAAAGAAACTGGTCCTCACCCTATCCCAAGTTGAGACGGGTGTACCCCGCTGCTATGCCTCTAAGGTCACCCCTCTCTATCTCCCCATCTCCAAACTAGCCAATGTGGCGTCACGAATGATAACCGCTAACTCCTCAGCCTCCAAAGTAATCAGACGCCGCCTCTCCTGAGTCACGGATCCAGAAACAGAATCCGCTCTCCTACTCCCATTTCTCCTTGTGTTCGCCATCTGAAAAGATAGGAACAAAACAACATCAGACACGGAATGACTAAGAGTACAAATCATCAAAACAGAATCAAAGATAAGCAACGCGGAAGCTAAAATGGATTCATAACCTACGAGACCTAAGACCATGCTCAGATACCATCTGTCACACCCTGCCTATTTCAGGCGTCGACTGCCACCACAACTAAGTCGGGCGTGAGTAAATAAAATACCATCCTTAGCATGTGACATATATGAGACATCAAATTTTAATCCACAATATAATTTATTTTAATTAAACCCAAATATGAAATGACATTCAACCGATAAAGCTCCAAAATGCGATTAAATCCATCACATAATCTCCCAACATCTCAATAATGAAATAAATCAATCCAAATGAAACTTAAAACAACTTTGGAACCAAAAAGGCCCAATAACCCCAAAAGAGTCTCATAAATAAAATGACTGAATGGAAAGAGAAAATCCAACTACTAAAGCAGTAACATAAATCCAGATGCACCTCCAAAAGATCTCCAATGAATCCTATGCAGCAACTCCTAAAAATTCTAAAAACGATTAGTCAACTCATGTGTCAGAGCCAAATCCCCGAGAATGTAAACCGACTACTCTCCTCAAATAGGGTCCTTGAACCCAGACAATAGTGCTATATATATCGACTATAACAATAAAATCTTTTAATTTCGAGATTATTAATCACCATAAATAAATTCACAATTACCTGCCAGGTTTTCATAAAAGCCACACCAATATAATTTTAATTAACCCACCTTCCCAACAATGTTAACTTTTATTTAATTTAACCGTGAATAATATTACGAATACCCGTACCTTTGTCAAGTCCGTCGTCTGATCCGTTTTTATCTTGCGATCCTCGCGATATGACAAAGTTCCACGCACGCACCCGTCCCCTTGTCAAGTCCGCCGTCTGGTCCGTTTTTATCCTACGACCCTCACGATATGACAAGGTTCCACACACGACATGACATAACTTGTCCTCTGACCTGTTCAAACTGTCCGCCCTAGACACATTATGTCGCCAATAAATTTTTAATATCCGTTTTAGTCCTGCGATATTAAATTCTACATTCCTTCTTTTCATAAATCACATTAATTTCCCCCACCCTTAAAAGCGATGTGAAAATCCTCAAAATAACCTTTAGTCCCAACTAAGGGTTCCCAAAATACAATATCGTCCTATCCTAAGCAAAGAATGATTAAAAAATTTCACTCCATCTAGATATCAATCCTAGGCTATCACAACAAAGGTATAATATAGAGAATCTGACCCCACCTCAAATTATATAACCCGCATAGACTTACACTAACTAGTCCCATACCTAATTATCATAAATCGTAATTAAAGCCCACTTACTAGTCCCATACCTAACAAGTGTACTATAACAAGGGTGAAAACAAATTATCTACCATACCCAATCTTCCCGAAAAATTATCATATTTCCATAGAGTAACACAATTCCAAATTATAACAACATTCATAATAATACTAAATTCCCATTTAAATAATTCAATTTAAAAAGTGGAAATCAAAGACACCTAAATATTATGATTTTCAGAATAATCGCTACATGCAAGTCCTATCATGATCCTTATTTTCCAACACGAGAAATTAAATTAAACTAGGGTTTTCACATGAAATATCAAAATTTACTTTTAAAAGGTCTCCTCTACATGCACATGCCCATAGCAAAATCGATTACACAGACACAACCCAAAGAATACACAGTTATAAGTATTCGGTATCATTAATTTTTTTCATGTAAAACAGCCCCGAAATTTATCTCTTCAATCTTTATATTCATATCTTATTTTAGAAAACATGAGTTTAATGGAGGCTACAATCAAGACACATAGCACTAAAGGAAAAGAATAGGGTAAACATGCCTGGGATTAGTTCGACAGAAAAATCTGATTACGTGAATGTGTTCCTCTCGAAAAATGGGTCAAAACCCCTTCTTGAACCGACTCGGGACAGATTAGCCTTGGCCTTCAAAACTGAGCTTGAAAAGTTATTTTAATGGTGGCTAGGGTTTTGAGGTAGAAGAAGATGGAGAAAATAGAGTTTTCTGCTCTTAGGGTTTTCACAAATGAGTGTTTAAAAATCTAGCCCCGTCCCTTTAATTATATATAAGAGAAAGATTTTTAAAGTAAGTCAAATTCATCCAAAAATGGATTGCAGCGCACGTTTTCTGAAGGCATCGATCGATCAATGCCCAGGCGTCGATCGATCGATCATCTCGGAAAACTGACAGTTTTGCTTAAAAGTGCTATAAGGCAAAATATTAAAAAAATCATATAAAATCCGTTTTAACTCCGATTTCTATTACGCTTGAAGTTTTATTCTTCTAAAATCATAACCAACATATTTAACCAATAAAAATTATAAAATTATAAAATTTATTTTTCTCGAGTTTTCCAATTAATTCATTAAATTAAATAATAAAAACACGGCGTGTTACACATTTAAGATAGTCGAGTCAAAAATTTCATTCCATTTATCCACGTGTCTGTTTGATAGTGATTTGAGATGATACTTCTTTGGATCCATGTGCTTTACATTGTTTGGAGTCTTTGAGATGTGATTAGTGATATCTTTCAGCATGTTTGTCTCCATATGTCCTTTATTGCACACATGCACGGTTTTATTTGATTATGGAACTTTTCTATCACATATTGTCTTGAGTGTTTCCATCTCAATTATGTTTATACAACGAACCATATGTGATAAAATTTGACAAGATTGGAATGCATGCAAAAAACCGTTTGGAGAGATTGTGTTTTTTTAAAACGGTGAAGGGCTTCGAAATGTAATTATCTATCATTTGCGATTAAGCCGCCGTTAAATCGAACCTAAAAAATTGAGGAATTTTATTATTCGGGGTCCAAAGTGGTTTAAAAGAGACCAAAAAATTTAAAGGCAATAAAAAGAAATTCATGCCAATTATGGGCCATTTAAGTTTTTACGCCAATGCTCTAAAGTTTGAGAATTTAGTTTATACACCTCTAAAAGAAAATATATATGAGGGTGTTTGGATGGAGAATTTAAAACTGGTTTGCACGTCCTTGAAAATCTTGAAAAAGCGCTAAATAGTTTTGGACGTTATTGGTGTGGAAATCACTTTAACTTTGATTTGTGTCTTTGTATAAGACGATGTCCTCGAAATTCAACAAATTTTTACACTTAAGGATACTTGTGATGTTCATTCGTTAGGAGTACATGTATGCATCATGCACATACGATTGATTGAGTTTATTTAATTATCGAATGGGTTCACACCCATTCATTGCATTTCCATGAATTGGTTGTTTGAGTTTAAATCCATGGGGTGATTTTTAGTATCTTATTTTTTTATGAAAAATTTAAAAAACCCAAAAATAGTTTGTGGATGTTTTTGGGACATACCTTTGCATGTGCATTGATTGATTCATATTTTCTATCCATTTTTATCGTGACACTCCTTGTTTTGATTTTTTCTTCTTATATGTCTATTTGGGGACATCATAAAAAGAGGGAGGAAGAATTATCATGTTATGGGTGAGTTTTTGCATTATGGGGGAAATTTGATTTATTAATGATTTATTCTTATATCATTTCAAACTCGATGCGTCACGAAGTTTTTTGCTTTATATCATCTGTGTAGGTACAAAGATTGAAGATCATTATGTTGCACACCCAGATGAGAAAATCTTTGAGATTTGATGAAGTATTTTTTAAGAAGTTTTTTGAGATCTTGCAAATTTATTCATGGGACGGTTGATTTATATAGGCATTTTGGTTTTTGATAATTCGGATTTTTTTATGTATGTATCGGTATAGAGATAGGGGGAGATTTGTAAGGACATGTTTTTTGTAATTTTGTTATCAATTTATTATGTCATATACCGCTACACCGTCGAAGAGCGTTCAAGAGCCATCTACATCAAGACAGATTCGAATTAATCAAGTTCTTCATCAAAAATACTCCTCGAAGTTTACTTTGGTAAGATTATGTTTTAAATACCTTAACTGTACACTTAGAGCATTTGGGACATTTTTATAAAATATTTTCTAAGTGTTGGAGCGGACTTTTTCGTCAAAATTTGAGAATTAGAATTTTTTCTAAGTATTGAAGGGGATATTAAAATAATATTTTTTTGACACAATAGTCGTTTGAGCGACATAGCAATGCCGTTCGCGCGAGATAGCCTTGTCGTACGATCTCTTTCGAGCGAAAACTGTCCTTTGTTCGGGCGGCATGCTGCTTTCGTTCGAACGAGCAAGGTTTTTGAGGAGGCGTGTTTTTCAATAAAAATTCATTCTATGGTTTCCTTTTAAGGACAAGATTGAAGTGAAAAGTCTGATTCGAAAATCTTTTAGAAATTTATTTATCGAGAGCATGGAAACAAAAAAGTCAAATAGGATACTAGGTCTTCGGATTTGCGAGTTGAAGGAAGAGAATGTGAACTAAAAAGAAAAAAATGTGACTTGACCAACACGGTGTCTAGTCTGATGACACGTGTATCCCATCTCGAGGATGATCTCAAACAAGCATGGGAGGTCCAAGTCTAGTTAGAGAACGCATCTAAAAAGGTTGATAAGATGGTTCCCTATCCCGTTTTGAATGATGTTGGAAAAGGTAATGACGGTGCATTCACTACTTTTAATGTGCCTGAGTCTATATCCACTTTAGTGAGTGAGTCTTATTGGTGCCTGTCTAGGACAGCTCATCCCAAAATTCTTGATAAATTAATTCCTAGACCGGTTTATGTTTTCTCCCACTGCAAAAAGCGAGGACATCTTAAGGAGTTTTGTTCTAAGTTAGGTTTTATGCCATTTTATGCCACTTCACACATCCCCGCACATGCACCTATTCATAATACTCTGCTTGCACATAATGATAGAGAGTTTGCACATATTCGCGAGAAAGTGAAGCTTTTGATCAAGACCACACATGATCTTATGGAGTTGGTTCAAAAGATGTCACCATCTTTGGAAAACTCCACCACTCTTCCTGGTTGAGGTCTTGACTTGTTGGCTAGCATAGGGTGTTTTACATGATGTCACTTTTGAATATTGTTAGCATGTACCATTAGTTTGTTTTATTTTCTGATTTTTTTACTTTTTGAAAAATTCAAACATATTTTCTCTTTATAGAAATTTTAGAAAACCACAAAAAGATTTTTGTATTTTATTTTCACCTTTTATGGATGAGCATTTAAGATAGTCGAGTCACAAATTTCATTCCATTTACCCATGTGTCTGTTTGATAGAGATTTGAGATGCTACATCATTGGATCCATGTGCTTTACATTGTTTGGAGTCTTTGAGATGTGATTAGTGATATCTTTCAATATGTTTGTCTCAGTATCTCCTTTATTGCACACATGCATGGTTTTATTTAATTGTGGTACTTGTCTATCGCATATTGGCTTGAGTGTTTCCATATCAATTCTGTCTAAACAACGAACCATATGCGATAAAACTTGACAAGATTGGAATGCATGTAAAAAATCGTTTGGTGAGATTTTATTTTTTTAAAACGGTGAAGGGCTTCGAAATGTAATTATCTATCATTTGCAATTATGACAACGTTAAATCGGACCTAAAAAATTGAGGAATTTTATTATTCAGGGTCTTAAGAGGTTTAAAAAAGCCCAAAAAATTTAAAGGCAATAAAAAGAAATTCATGCCAATTATGGGCCATTTAGGTTTTTGCGTGAATTCTCCAAAGTTTGATAATTTAGTTTATACACCTCCAAAAGAAAATATACATGAGGGTGTTTGGATGTCGAATTTAAAACGGATTTGGACATCCTTGAAAATCTTGAAAAGGAGCTAAATAGTTTTGGACGTTATTGGTGTGGAAATCACTTTGACTCTGATTTGTTGATTTGTATAAGACGATGTCATCTAAATTCAATAAATTTTCACACCTAAGGATACCTTTGTTGTTCATTCGTTAGGAGTACACATATGCATCATGCACATACGATTGATTGAGTTTATTTACCTATTGAATGGGTTCACACCCATTCATTGCATTTCCATGACTTGGTTGTTTTTAGTTTAAATCCATGGGGTGATTTTTAGCATCTTATTTTTGTATGAAAAAATTAAAAAATCCAAAAATAGTTTGTGGATGTTTTTGGGACATACCTTTTCATGTGCGTTGATTGATTCATATTTGCTATCCATTTTTATCGCGACACTCCATGTTTTGATTTTTTCTTCTTATATGTCTATTTGGGGACATCATAAAAAGGGGGAGGAAGAATTATCATGTTATGGGGGAGTTTTTGCATTATGGGAAAATTTTGATTTATTAATGATTTATTCTTATATCATTTCAAACTCGATACGTCACGAAGTTTTTTGCTTTATATCATCTGTGTAGGTACAAAGATTGAAGATCATTATGTTGCACACCCAGATGAGAAAAGCCTTGAGATTTGATGAAGTATTTTTTAAGAAGTTTTTTGAGATCTTGCAAATTTATTCATGGGACGATTGATTTGTATATGCATTTTGGTTTTTGATAATTCAGATTTTTTACGTATATAACGGTATAGACATAGGGGGAGATTTGTAAGGACATAGTTTTATAAGTTCGTTATCAATTTATTATGTCATATACGGCTACACCATCGAAGAGCATTCAAGAGCCATCTACATCAAGACGGATCCAAATTAATCAAGTTCTTCATCAAAAAGACTCTGCGAAGTTTACTTTGGTAAGGTTATGTTTTAAATACCTTAACTTTACACTTAGAGCTTTTGGGATATTTTTATAAAATATTTTCTAAGTGTTGGAGCGGACGTTTTCGTCAAAATTTGAGAATGAGTATTTTTTCTAAGTATTGAACCGGACATTAAAATAATAATTTTTTAACGCAACAATTGTTCGAGCAACATAGCAATGCCGTTCGCGCGAGATAGCCATATCACACGATCTCTTTCGAGAGAAAACTGTCCTTTGTTCGAGCGATATGCTGATCTCGTTCGAACGAGCACGGTTTTTGAGGAGGCGTATTTTTCAATAAAAAATCATTCTATGGTTTCATTTTAAGGACAGGATTGAAGTGAAAAGTCTGATCCAAAAATCTTTTAGAAAGTTGTTTATCGAGACCATGGAACAACAAGATCAAATAGGATCCTAGGTCTTGGGATTTATGAGTTGAATGAAGAGAATGATGAGATAAAAAGGGAAAAATGTGACTTGACCAACACGGTGTCTAGTCTGATGACACGTGCATCCTATCTCGAGGATGATCTCAAACAAGCACGGGAGGTCCAAGTCTCGTTAGAGAACGCATCTGAAATAGTTGATAAGATGGTTCCCTATCCCGTTTTGAATGATGTTGGAAAAGGTAATGACAGCGCATTCACTACTTTTAATGCGCCCGACCCTATATCCACTTTGGTGAGTGAGTCTCATTGGTGCCATCTAGGAAAGTTCATCCCAAAATTCTTGATAAATTAATTCCTAGACCGGTTTATGTTTGCTCCCACTGCAATAAGTGAGGACATCTTAGGGAGTTTTGTTCTAAGTTGGGTTTTGTCCCATTTCTTGCCACTTCACACGTCCCCGCACATGCACCCAATAGTAATACTTTTCTTGCACATAATGATAGATAGTTTGCACATATTCGTGAGCAAGTGAAGTTTTTGATCAAGACCACACATGATCTTATGGAGTTGGTTCAAAAGTTGTCACCACCTTTGGAAAACTCAACCGCTCTTCCTGGTTGAGGTCTTGACTTGTTGGCTAGCATAGGGTGTTTTACATGATGTCTCTTTTTCCTATTGCTAGAATGTACCATTAGTTTGTTTTATTTTCTAATTTTTATATCTTTTGAAAAATCCAAAAATCTTTTCTCTTTATAAAAAATTTAGAAAAGCACAAAAAGATTTTTGTATTTTATTTGCACCTTTTATGGATGAGCATTTAAGATAGTCGAGTCACAAATTTCATTCCATTTATCCATGTGTCTGTTTGATAGTGATTTGAGACGGTACATCATTGCATCCTTGTGCTTTACATTCTTTGGAGTCTTTGAGATGTGATTAGTGATATATTTCTACATGTTTGGATCCTTATATCCTTTATTACACACATGCACGATTTTATTTGATTATTGTACATGTCTATCACCTATTGGCTTTAGTGTTTCCATCTCAATTATGTCTATACAACGAACCATATGCTATAAAACTTGACAAGATTGGAATGCAGGTAAAAAACCGTCTGGTGAGATTGTGTTTTTTTTAAATGGTGAACGGCTTCGAAAGGTAATTATTTATCCTTTGCTATTAAGCCACCGTTAAATCGAACCTAAAAAATATAGGAATTTTATTATCCAGGGTCCAAAGAGGTTTAAAAGAGCCCGGAAAACTTTAAAGGCAATCAAAAAAATTCATGCTAATTATGGGCCATTTAGGTTTTTGCACCAATTCTCCAAAGTTTGAGATTTTAGTTTATACACCTCTAAAAGAAAATATATATGAGGGTGTTTGGATGGAGAATTTAAAACGGCTTTCCACGTCCTTAAAAATCTTGAAAAAGTGCTAAATAGTTTTGGACGTTAATGGTATGGAAATCACTTTGACTTTGATTTGTTGATTTGTATAAGACGATGTCATCTAAATTCAACAAATTTTTACACCTAAGGATACTTCTGATGTTCATTCGTTAGGAGTACAGGTATGCATCGTGCACATATGATTGATTGAGTTGATTTACCTATCGAATGTGTTCACACCCACTTATTCCATTTCCATGACTTGGTTGTTTGACTTTAAATCCATGGGGTGATTTTTAGTATCTTATTTTTGTATGAAAAAATTAAAAAATCCAAAAATAGTTTGTTGATGTTTTTGGGACATACCTTTGTATGTGCGTTGATTGATTCATATTTTCTATGCATTTTTATCGTGACACTCCATGTTTTGATTTTTTCTTCTTATCTGCCTATTTGGGGACATCATAAAACGGGGGAGGAAAAATTATCATGTTATGGGGGATTTTTGGCATTACGGAGGATATTGGATTTTTTAATGATTTGTTCTTATATCATTTCAAACTCGATGTGTCATGAAGATTTTTTCATTATCTCATGTGTGTAGATACAAAGATTGAAGATCATTATATTGCACACCCTGATGAGAAAAGCTTTGAGATTTGATGAAGTATTTTTGAAGAACTTTTTTGAGGTCTTGCAAATTTATTCATGGGAGGGTAGATTTGCATAGGCATTTTGGTTTTTGATGATTCGGATTTTTTTATGTATGTACCGGAATAGACATAGGGGGTGATTCATAAGGACATATTTTTTATAAGTTCGTTACCAATTTATTATGTCATATACCGCTACTCCGTCGAAGAGCATTCAAGAGCCATCTAAATCAAGATGGATCCGAATTAATCAAGTTCTTCATAAAAAAGACTGCGCGAAGTTTACTTTGGGAAGGTTATGTTTTAAATACCTTAAATTTACACTTAGAGCTTTTGGGATATTTTTATAAAATATTTACTAAGTGTTGGAGCGGACTTTTTCGTCAAAATTTAAGAATGGCTATTTTTTCTATGTATTAAAGCGGACATTAAAATAATAATTTTTTGATGCAACAGTCGTTCGAACGACATAGAAATGTCGTTCGCGCGAGATAGCCATGTCGTGCGATCTCGTTTATAGCGACAACTGTGCTTCGTTCGCACACGGCTTTTAGAAAGTTATTTATCGAGACCAGGGAAACAAAAATGTCAAATAGGATCCTAGGTCTTCGGATTTGTGAATTGAGGGAAGAGAATGATGAGCTAAAAAGGGAAAAAAGTAACTTGACCAACACGGTGTCTAGTCTGATGACACATGTATCCCATATCGAGGATGATCTCAAACAAGCACGGGAGGTCCAAGTATCGTTAGAGAACGCATCTGAAAAGGTTGATATGATGGTTCCCTATCCCGTTTTGAATGATGTTGGAAAAGGAAATGACGGTGCATTCACTAATTTTAATGCGCCCGAGCCTATATCCACTTTTATGAGTGAGTCTCATTGGTGCCTGTCAAGGAAAGCTCATCCCAAAATTCTTGACAAATTAATTACTAGACCGGTTTATGTTTTCTCCCACTACAAGAAGCGAGGACATCTTAGGGATTTTTTTTAAGTTAGGTTTTGTGCCATTTCATTCCACTTCACACGTCCCCACACATTCACCTATTCATAATACTTTGCTTGCACATAATGATAGAGAGTTTGCACATATTCGCGAGAAAGTGAAGTTTTTGATCAAGACTACACATGATCTTATGGAGTTGGTTGAAAAGATGTCACCATCTTTGGAAAACCCCACCGCTCTTTCTAGTTCAGGTCTTGACAAGTTTTCTAGCATAGGGTGTTTTACATGATGTCTCTTTTTCCTATTTCTAGCACGTACCATTAGTTTGTTTTATTTTCTGATTTTATATTTTTTGAAAAATGCAAAAAGATTTTCTCTTTATAAAAAAATAAGAAAAGCACAGAAATATTTTTGTATTTTATTTTCACCTTTTATGGATGAACATTTAAGATAGCCGAGTCACTAATTTTATTCCATTTATCCATGTGACTGTTTGATAATGATTTGAGACACTACATCATTGCATCCATGTGCTTTACATTTTTGGGAGTCTTTGAGATGTGATAAGTGATATCTTTCTACATGTTTGGCTCCTTTTCTCATTTATTGCACACATGCATGGTTTTATTTGATTATTGTACCTGTCTATCACATATTGGCTTGAGTGTTTCCATCTCAATTCTATCTATACAACGAACCATATGCGATAAAACTTGACAAGATTGAAATGCATGTGAAAAACAGTTTGGTGTGATTGTGTTTTTTTAAAAAGGTGAAGGGCTTCGAAAGATAATTATCTAACCTTTACGATTAAGCCACCATTAAATCGGACCTAAAAAATTGAGGAATTTTATTATCCGGGGTTCAAAGAGGTTTAAAAGAGCCCGAAAAAATTTAAAGGCAATAAAAAGAAATTCATGCCAATTATGGGCCATTTAGGTTTTTGGACCAATTCTCCAAAGTTTGAGAATTTAGTTTATACACCTCTAAAAGAAAATATATACGAGGGTGTTTGGATGGAGAATTTAAAACGGGTTTGCATGTCCTTGAAAATCTTGAAAAAGCGCTAAATAGTTTTGGACGTTATTATTGTGGAAATCACTTTGACTTTGATTTGTCTAAGACGATGTCATCTAAATTCAACAAATTTTTATACCTAAGGATATCTTTGATGTTCATTCATTAGGAGTACACGTATGCATCGTGCACATATGATAGATTGAGTTTACTTACCTATCGAATGTGTTCCCACCCATTCATTCCATTTAGCTGACTTGGTCGTTTGAGTTTAAATCCATGGGGTGACTTTTAGTATCTTATATTTGTATGAAAAAATTGAAAAATCCAAAAATAGTTTGTGGACGTTTTTGGGACATACCTATGAATGTGCATTGATTGATTCAAAAATAGTTTGCGGATTTTTTCTTCTTATCTGTCTATTTGGAGGCATCATAAAACGCGGAGGACGAATTATCATGTTACGGGGGAGGTTTTTCCCTATGGGGGAGATTTGATTTATTAATAATTTATTCTTATATCATATCAAACTCGACCCGTCACAAAGGTTTTTGCTTTATCTCATGTGTGTAGGTACAAATATTGAAGATCATTATGTTCCACACGCTGATGAGAAAAACTTTGAGATTTGATGAAGTATTTTTGAACAACTTTTTTAAGGTGTTGCAAAATTATTCATGGGAGGGTAGATTTGTATAGGCATTTTGTTTTTTGATAATTCGGATTTTTTATGTATGTACCGGCATCGACATAGGGGGAGATTTGTAAAGACATATTTTTTATAAGTCCGTTATCAAATTATTATGTTATATACCGCTAGACCGTCGAAGAGCATTCAAGAACCATCTACATCAAGACGGATCCGAATTAATCAAGTTCTTCATCAAAAAGACTCCGCGAAGTTTTCTTTGGAAAGATTATGTTTTAAATACCTTAACTTTACACTAAGAGATTTTGGGATAATTTTATTAAATATTTTCTAAGTGTTGGAGCTCGTCAAAATTTGAGAATGAGTATTTTTTCTAAGTATTGAAGCAGATATTAAATTAATAATTTTTTGACCCAGCAGTCGTTCGAGTGACATAGCAATGTCGTTCGCGTGAGATAGCCATGTCGCGCGATCTTGTTCGAGCGGAAAGTGTCCATCGTTCGAGCGACATGCTGATCTCATTCGAACGAGCACAGTTTTAGAGGCGACGTGTTTTTCTATAAAAACTCATTCTATGGTTTCGTTTTAAGGACAAGAGTGAAGTGAAAAGTGTGATCAAAAAAGGTTTTAGCAAGTTGTTTATCGAGACCACAAAAATAAAAAGTTCAAATACGATACTAGGTCTTCGAATTTATGAGTTGATGGAAGAGAATGATGAGCTAAAAAAGGAAAAATGTCACTTGATCAACACGGTGTCCAGTCTGACGTCACGTGTTTACCATCTCGAGGATGATCTCAAACAAGCACGGGAGGTCCAAGTCTCGTTAGAGAACGCATCTTAAAAGGTTGATAAGATAGTTCCCTATCCCGTTTTGAATGATGTTAGAAAAGGTAATGACGGGTCATTGCATACTATTAATGCGCCCGAGCCTATATCCACTTTGCTGAGTGATTCTCATTGTTTCCCGTCTAGGAAAGCTCTTCCCAAAAGTCTTGATAAATTAATTCCTAGACCGGTTCATGTTTGCTCCCACAAGAAGAAGCGAGGACATCTTAGGGAGTTTTTTTTAAGTTGGGTTTTTTACCATTTCATGCCACTTCACACGCCCCCATACATGCACCCATTCATAATACTTTGCTTGCACATAATGATAGAAAGTTTCCACATATTCGCGAGCAAGTGAAGTTTTTTTTATCAAGACCACACATGATCTTATGGAGTTGGTTCAAATGATGTCATAATCTTTGGAAAACTCCCCCGCTCTTCCTGCTTGAGGTCTTAACATGTTTGCTAGCATAGGGTGTTTTACATGATGTCTCTTTTGCCTATTGCTAGCATGTACCATTAGTTTGTATTATTTTTTGATATTTATATTTTTTGAAAAATCCAAAAAGATTTTATTTTCATAAAATTTTTAGAAAAGCACAAAAAGATTTTTGTATTTTATTTGAACCTTTTTATGGATGAGCATTTAAGATAGCTGAACCACAAATTTCATTCCATTTATCCATGTGACTGTTTGATAGTGATTTGAGATGCTACATCATTGCATCCATGTGATTTACATTGTTTGGAGTCTTTGAGATGTGATTAGTGATATCTTTCTACATGTTTTGCTCCTTATCTCCTTTATTTCACACATGCACGGTTTTATTTGATTATTGTACTTATCTATCACATATTGGCTTGAGTGTTTCCATCTCAATTCTGTGTATACAACGAACCATATGCGATAAAACTTGACAAGATTTGAATGCATGTAAAAAACCGTTTGGTGAGATTGGGGTTTTTTAAAAGGGTGAAGGGCTTCGAAAGGTAATTATATATCCTTTGCGATTAAGCCACTGTTAAATCAGACCTAAAAAATTGAAGAATTTTATTATCCGGGATCCAAAGAGGTTTAAAGGAGCCTAAAAAAATTTAAAGGCAATAAAAAGAAATTCATGACAATTATGGGCCTTTTAGATTTTTGCATCAATTCTCCAAAGTTTGAGAATTTAGTTTATACACCTCCAAAAGAAAATATGTATGAGGGTGTTTGGATGGAGAATTTAAAACGGTTTTGCACGTCCCTAAAAATCTTGAAAAAGCGCTAAATAGTTTTGGAAGTTATTGGTGTGGAAATCACTTTGACTTTGATTTGTTGATTTGTATAAGACGATGTCATCTAAATTCAACAAATTTTTACTCCTAAGGATACCTTTGATGTTCATTCGTTAGGAGTCCAGGTATGCATCATGAACATATGATTGATGGAGTTTATTTACCTATCGAATATGTTCACACCCATTCATTCCATTTGCATGACTTGGTTGTTTGAGTTTAAATCCATGGGGTGATTTTTAGTATCTTATTTTTGTATGAAAAAATAGAAAAATCCAAAAATAGTTTATGGATGTTTTTGGGACGTACCTTTTCATGTGTGTTGATTGATTCATATTTGCTATGCATTTATCGTGAGACTCCATGTTTAGATTTTTTCTTCTTATCTGTCTATATGGGGTCATCATAAAAAGGGGGAGGAAGCATTATCATGTTATGGGGGAGTTTTTTCAATATGGGGTAGATCTTATTTATTAATGATTTATTCTTAAATCATTTCAAACTCCATGTGTCACGAAGGTTTTTTCTTTATCTCATGTGTGTAGGTACAAAGATTGAAGATCATTATGTTGCACACCCTTATGAAAAAATCTTTCAGATTTGATGAAGTATTTTTGTAGAACTTTTTTGAGGTCTTGCAAATTTAATCATGGGAGGGTAGATTTGTATAGGTATTTTGGTTTTTGATAATTCGGATTTTTTATGTATGTACCGGCATAGACATAGGGGTTGATTTGTAAGGATAAATTTTTTATAAGTCCGTTATCAATTTATTATGTCATGTACCGCTACACCGTCGAAGAGCATTCAAGAGGCATCAACATCAAGACGAATCCGAATTAATCAAGTTCTTCAACAAAAATACTCTGTGAAGTTTACTTTGGTAAGGTTATGTTTTAAATACCTTAACTTACACTTAGAGCTTTGGGGATATTTTTATTAAATATTTTCTAAGTGTTGGAGCGGACTTTTTAGTCAAAATTTGAGAATGAGTGTTTTTTCTAAGTATTGAAGCGGACATTAAAATAATAATTTTTTAACGCAACAGTCGTTCGAGCGACATAGCAACGTCTTTCGCACGAGATAGTCATGTAGCGCGATCTAATTTGAACGAAAACTCTCCTTCGTTAGAGGGACATGTTGATCTCGTTCGAACCAGAACGGTTTTTGATGCGGCGTGTTTTTCTATAAATACTCATTCTATGTTTTCATTTTAAGGACTGGATTGAAGTGAAAAGTGTGATCCGAAAAGATTTTAGAAAGTTATTTATCGAGAGCATGGAAATAAAAAGGTCAAATAGCTTCCTAGGTCTTTTTATTTGTGAGTTGAAGGAAGAGAATGATGAGCTAAAAAGGGAAAAATACGACGTGATCGACACGGTGTCTAGTCTGATCTCAAACAAGCACGGGAGGTCCAAGTCTCGTTAGATAACGCATCTGAAAAGGTTGATAAGATGGTTCTCTATCCCGTTTTGAATGATGTTGGAAAAGGTATTGACGGTGCATTCACTACTTTTAATGCGCCGGAGCCTATATCCACTTTGGAAGGTGAGTCTCGTTGGTTCCCGTCTAGGAAAGCTCATCCCAAAATTCTTGATAAATTGATTCCTAGACCGGTTTATTTTTGCTCCCACTGCAAGAAGAAAGGACTTCTTAGGGAGTTTTGTTCTAAGTTGGGTTTAGTGCCATTTGATTCCACTTCACATGTCCACGCTCATGCACTCGTTCGTAATACTTTACTTGCACATAATGATAGAGAGTTTGCACATGAAAACTATGGTGTAGCATACTCTGCTATCCAATCCCCGTATTGCTCACACTAAGGGATATACAAGTTCGGAATCACTCTCGAACTATATCAACATATATACACAAAATAAGATTGAGGCGAAGTATAGATTCCAAGTCTCTAAGAGGTCAGTACATACCCCACGCCTCTTAGGACCGTCTGAACTATCGATTCGATAGCTTCTACCAAGGATATCTATCTTCTAGGGTACAAGTCAATATCCCCCATAAAGGTCCCATCGAGATAAGACTGTCCCAGCACGGTAACCTCAGGGATAGCAAGTAGCGCGGGTACGTTTTCCACATGTATATAATATATGTACACACAATCATATAATTATACCACTTTTATCGTTTTAATATAGGTTCCTCTCGTCACCCATAATTACAACATTTATCCTTAATTTCACATTATTAGTATTACGTATAAGGTTTCATCTCTAACCTTAACTCGAAGGGTTTTCTCACTTATTTTGTGATACTCGTGGACTTTATCCTTCCAAGTAAAAATTCAGTAGGTATACCTCTATTCACTATCGTAACTATTCGCCGTAATCTCTCACTTGGAATACGTAGTTTCGTCGTTTATTATATAATTATCCCAAAAGCCAAATTCTCAACTCATAGTAAAGTTCCCAACACTTATTCATTTGTTCTACTGGTCTTTCCTATCTCCCAAAACATTTTATGAAGAACACCCAAGAATTATATCACGACAATTCAATTTAACTAATTAAACAAGGTAAATAGGAGTCTGCCAGGAGGGGTCGATCGATCGAGGTTTGGGGCTCGATCGATCGAACCTTCGATCGATCGAAGCTCTATGCTCGATCGATCGATCAAGCAGGTCTACGAAAAATTCTGCAGAAATGCAGTTACGGGTTATACCAAATTTCTTCATCCAAAACCATATTTTTTTTTATTCTAAACGTCCCAAAATCCTACTACTAACATTATATCAATATACCAGATGTTTTCAACGTAAAGCATGTGCATATCTAACATTAAACATGGATAATTAACCCAAAATCTCATCTAATCATCAAGAACCCTAGAGTTTTTCTTAAACATGGTTCTAATATGTTTTTACCAGAATTTCCTTCAAATATATCATCAAAATTTTGTGGGTTATATTCCTCTACATGGTAAGGATTCCAGAATTTTAATATAAATTAATTCTACATGAATTCTCCTATCATAAATTGGGTTTTCTTCCATAGTTTTCATCACAAATCATTCCTAAACTAATATGAAGATTGCACCAACGAAAATATGAAAGAAATACTTGCCTGGGATTTTTGGTATTCTGATTCATGGCTGATTTTGGTATGGCTGCATTCCTCGTCTCGCGATCTACGCGGTGGTGGTGGTTGTGGTGCAAACCGGTGACTTTTGGGGCCTTGGATTGCCTTGGAGCTTTCTCCTTCCCTCTCCTATGGTCGTCACTTGTGTTTTTGTTTTCTAACCCTAGATGACTAACCCAAATGGCTGATGTAGGTTGTTGAATTTCGTGGGTTTAATTACCCAAAAAGGTGAAATGACTAAATTGCCCTCCCGGGGTACCAATTAGGCCTAAAAACGCCTCGAGACCCAAACTAAACCCCTGGGTACACTTTTCTGACTATCTCGACCGTTCCGGACGCGTTGGCGCACTGAAAATGACCATCCGAACGACTTATGAAATATTCACTTTTTATTTAACAAAATTAGTCCCGACGTGACACGGGCACGTCTCGACTAAAATTTCCGAAATTGTCATTTAGTTCACTCGTGATATTCAATATAATCAATATCATATATTACTTTGCTCATTAGTAATATTCAAAAAATTTTCCATAATTACTAACTCTCGTCACGTTAATAATTATAACATAATTAATTTTCGGATTTTTATTAAATAAATCATTCACGTTAAATTTTATAAATCCCCAAATTAATATAGCATAAAAATACGGTGTATTACATACTTCCCCCCTAATAACGGAATTTCGTCCCGAAATTCGGAAAATAAGGCGTACCTGGTAAGAACAACTTTGGATATCTCTCGTGCATATCTGCCTCACGCTCCCAAGTGGATTCCTCCACATTATGATGCTCCCACTGGACTCGCACAAGTGGAACTATCTTCAACCTCAATCTCCTCTCACTATAGTCTAGAATAGCCACTGGTCTCTCCTCGTAAGAGCTATCAGGCTGTAAGTCAATCTCGTCTATCGCAATGTGAGTATGGGCCATATCATCCCGGAGATATCGTCTCAACGACGAGATGTGGAATACATCGTGGATGCGATGTAAATGTTCTGGCAGTCCCAACCTGTATGCAACCGGCCCAATCCTCTCGATGATGGGAAATGGTCCCACGTACCTCGGAACCAACTTCCCCTTCTTCCCGAACTTCATCACTCCCTTCATAGGGGATACGCGCAATAACACTTGGTACCCCACACTAAACTCCTGGAAGAATCATTTCGCATCGGCGTAGCTCTTTTGCCTGTCCTGGGCTACCCGAATGCGACTCCTGATCATCTCAATCCTCGCGGAGGTCTCCTGAATCACCTCTGGTCCTAGCAACTTATTATCCCCCACCTCGACCCAACAAGTTGGAGAACGACAAGGCCTGCCATACAAAGCCTCAAATGGAGCCATGCCAATCATGAACTGATACGAGTTATTATAAGCAAACTCTACCAGTGGAAGGTGTGGCTCCCAACCTCCTCCAAAATCGAGAACACACATGCGTAGCATATCTTCTAACATCTGATTAGTACGCTCTGTCTGTCCATCTATCTGTGGGTGGTAAGCTGAACTCAACCTCAACTGAGTACCCATAGCCTCCTGAAAGCTTTCCCAGAAATGTGACACGAAAATCTTGTCCCTATCTGACACAATATTCAGGGGCACCCCGTGTAATCTGACAATCTCAGCGATGAACAACTGAGCATACTGACCTGATGTATAATCTGTCCGCACCGACAGATAATGGGATACCTTGGTCGAACGGTCTACAATCACCCAGATAGAGTCATGGCCCCGCTGTGAGGTAGGCAACCCTGTAATAAAATCCATGGAAATGCTATCCCACTTCCACGCGGGTACTTCCAATGGCTGAAGTAACCCTGACGGTTTCTGGTGGTCCACCTTCACCAGTGGCAGGTAGAACACTTGGACACGAACTCGGCGATGTCCTTCTTCATCCCACTCCACCAGTATTATCGCCTCATATCCTGGTACATCTTATCTCCTCCAGGATGTACTGCAAATCTGGACCCATGAGAATGAGTCATCACTGCATGACGTAATTCCGCGCCTTCTGGAACCACCAATCTCCCATTAAACCTCAAACCCCCATCAGAACTAACAGAATAAGACTCAGCACCCTCGGCCAAAAGTCGTACAATCTGCTCCTGGAAAAACGGGTCTGTGGTCTGTGCCTGTATCACCCTCTTAAAAATCTCAGGTGTGACTGACATCACGGATATGAAAGAACGTGCTACTGCGTCCTGGTGACCCAACTCCTTCCACTTTGCTTTCCAGACATCCGCTACCTCGTCTACCGGTCTACAACTCAACACATCAGCAACTACGTTGGCCTTTCCCGGATGATACTGTATATCGAACTAGTAGTCCTTCACAAACTCTAGCCATCTGCGCTGACGCATGTTCAGCTCTCACTGAGTGAACAGGTACTGCAATGACTTGTGGTCTGTGAACAAATGGAATTTCTCACCCAATAAGTAGTGCCTCCATATCCTCAATGCAAAGATGACCGCTACTAACTTCAGGTTATGGGTAGGGTAATTCTTCTCGTACGGCTTAAATTTACGGGAGGCAAAAGCTATAGCCTTCTCTTCCTGCTGAAGTACTCCCCCAAGTCCCCGTAAGGACGCATCGGTGTAAACCAGGTACTCCATACCCGGCTTCGGCAATGCAAGGACTGGCGCTAAAGTAAGCTTGTCTTTCAGCTCGTCGAAAGCCAACTAACAAGCATCATCCCAAACATATGTTACCCCCTTACGAGTTAGATTGGTCAATGGACCCGCTATTTTGGAGAATCCCCGAATGAATCTCCTGTAGTAACCAGCTAAACCCAAGAAACTACGTACTTCCGTCAGTGTCGTGGGCTGTCCCCACTCCCTCACCGCCGATACTTTACTCGGGTCAACTGCTATCCCCTGCTCAGAAACAACATGGCCCAAGAACTGTACTTCTCGCAACCAGAATCCACACTTCTCGTACTTAGCATACAACTGATGCTCACGTAGAGTCTGAAGAACCTGCCTCAAGTGCTCGGCATGCTCCTCCTCGGAGTGTGAATATATCAAGATGTCATCTATAAAGACGATGACAAACTGATCCAAGAACTCTCTGAATACTCGGTTCATCAAGTCCATGAAAACGGCTGGAGAATTTGTGAGTCCGAACGGCATCACCCTGAACTCATAGGACCCATATCTCGACAAGAAGGCAGTATTTGAAAAATCCTGCTCTCTAATACGTAACAGATGGTACCCGACCTCAGATCAATCTTCGAAAAGAAAGTTGATCCGCTCAACTGGTCGAACAGATCATCGATTCGAGGCAACGGATACTTATTCCGTATCGTGACCTTGTTCAGCTCCCGGTAGTCCACACACAATCTCAGTGAACCATCTCTCTTCTTCATAAACAAAACTGGAGCGCCCCAAGGTGAGGTACTCCTGTGAATGAAGCCCTGACCTAACAGCTGCTCTATCTGATCTCGTAGCTCTCGCATCTCTGCCGGAGCCATACGGTACGGTGCGCGTGCTATAGGTCTCGTATCTGGCAATAAATCTATAACGAAGTCTATCTCTCGACTGGGGGTAGGCCTGGTATTTCCTGAAACACATCAGAATACTCCCTAACAACTGGGATCGAATCTAAGGGAATCACAACCTCCTTAGAGGTATCCTCCTCTATGTAATACAAATGAGCGGTCGAACCTCCCTCTGGGCGAGGCATCGCCACTACAAACATCTCTTGCCCCGGAATGGCAAAAACAATGCTCCCACCGAAGCAATCAATCATTGCTCTATAAGCTGCGAGCCAATCCATACCAATAATCACATCATGCTCGTGCATGTCTAAAACTAACATGTCTGTAAATAATAACAAGCTACCAATATCTACACCCACTCCCCGGCATATAAAGAAAATAAGTGACCCACTCCCCAGTGGTGAGTCCACACACGTCACTGTGCTCTCTGCTGTGGCTAACAACCCTAAGGCCTTCGCAAAATGCGTAGCTATAAAGCAATGTGTTGCCCCCGTATCAAACAAAACCCGACCCATAGTACCATGGATAGGAAACATACCCTCAATCACGGGTGGTGCCTGTGGAGCTGCTGCCTGGTGGACCTTATAGACACGTCCATACCGCAATTGCCCCTGCTGCACTAGAGCTGCTGGAATGGCTGGTAAGGCTGGCACCTAGGCTGGAGCTGGGAGGGCAGGTGGAAATAGTGGCCTCTGTGGCTCATTACGGGCTCCCTGCTGCTGTGGGGACCTATCACCCTCTGGGCAATCCTGACGCCTATGGCCGTTCTTACCACACCCAAAACATCGGCCTCGGAAATTACCTCCCCTCTGTCCCTGCTGACCACAACCCTGCTGGCCGTTACCTCCCGGCCACTGGCCCTGTTGGCCCTGATTAGCACGCTGCTGGCCCTGCTGGCCCTGCTGCTGTCCCAGTGGTCGGTGTTGGCCCTGCTGGCCCTGCTGATTAGGCTGGCCCTGATGGCCCTACCTGAAACCCCCGAATCCCTGCCTAGAATCACCTGAACGGAATCGCTTAGCAGGGTCCCCCTGATGGGAACTCTGCTCGTGCTGACGAGTCTGTCCTTGAGATGGTGCCCCACCGGCACTATTACCCCCGGCCCTGCCCTGCTGGCTGGACTCTCTTGCTCTCTTGCTTCCCTGAAGATGGAAGCGGTGATCCTGGCAATGTAGCAATGTGGCATTGAGTACATCAGTGAACGTACTCAGGGATAGGTTCCCAATAAGGTGTTGACGGATCCTCCAAGCGAACCCCTCGACAAACAGCATAATCTTCTTGCTCTCAGTAGGTGCCTCATCTTGCACAATGGTGAGAAGTCTCGTGAATTCCTCCTCATACTCAGCTACATTAAGGTTCTCCTGCTTCAGATTTAGTAATTTCTGCCTCATCTCAGTCTGCACTGCGGGTGGAAAATATTTGCGGTCAAACCGCTCCCAGAACAACTGAATAGGGATCGTGTCCCTCTCCTCCAAAGTAGTAGTGGACTCCCACCACTGTAAGGCGGCTCCCACCAGCTTAAAGAAAGCCAATAACTGCATTTGCACATCAGTGCACTCATACATACGGAGATGCCCCTGGATGTCCTTCTTCCATTGGCTAACTATAACAATATCGGAGCTACCAGAAAACTCTGGGGGATGCACTTTCTGAAAAGCATCCCGAACCCTCTCCCATGCAGATGGAAGCTGTGATGGTACTGGCGCTACTGCCTGAACCTGGGCTGGAGCCTGCTGAATCACCGCTATCGCGGCATTCACCGCCTGAGCAACAATGGCAGCTACTTCATTTGCATTCATTGTGCCTGGTGCCGGAGCTACTGGCTGCTCGGCTTGGGCACGCCTATATTTCGGAGCACGTCTCAGAGGCATCTGAAACGTGAACAAGTTTATTAGTGTACAGTTATTATCAAATATCAATAGCTGAAGACGTAAACGTAAAAGCAAGAATACAACAATCCTAAAAATAGGTATCTACAGCAATAACGTTAAGCTGAAAGAGAAATAAGCCGTAGAGATCCTACGGACACTAGAACCTAGCTCTGATACCACCTGTGACACCCCACCTAATTAAATACCGGGCGATTACTCCTTTATTAAATTAAATCAAGGTATACAGTTGGTTCATTCTCAGCATCACTGTCGATAAAAATAATTTTTTTCCAATTTAACACCCTAAATAATTAAGCTAAGGGTCAAAACCATTTTCATACATAACTTTCCAAATTTTATTTTCAGAAAAGATTTATTTAATTATTAACAACATTAACTAAGTAAGAATCACACCACATTAAATTCTGCAACATAAACCAAATAATAGAATGCATCCGTCAATCGAATATCAACATGCGAAATATAAAGTAACACAATTTAAACTGAATAAATCCCATAACGACAATACGAGAAATAACTGGAAATACAAATATCCCAATAACAATGGAATAATGGAAAGAGCTACACATGCTCAACTAAATGAAAATACTAAGAGTGGATCTGAATGAACGAAGTCGTCTAATCAAGAGACTTGCAACTCACACCTAAGGTGCAACGCGTTCCTTCCAAGAGATCCTAAGCAAGACGCCCCTGTGGCTGGGCACCCGTCACACACACATATATATACAAGAGAGAGAGAGAGAAAAACGGGTCAGAGCCCGAAAGTGTGTTTGATTTAAAATAAGTTTAGCAAGTATTTAAATTGATACAGGCCAATGCAACAACATATTAGATCGGCACTCTCTTGAGAAATTATCACCTCTCTTCTAATGTGCACGCCTATCGTACTAACCTTCCCAACGGTTATCTTATTATTATATCATACTACCTTCCCAATAATTTAGCTTATCTTAGCTTACTCATAAGATTTAAACCGAACAATATTATTGTTTAAAAGGATACTTCCAATTAACAACACAACTCTCGTTTCAGTTTTATTAATTCATAAAGTTTCCCAGTGAGACATTATACTTTTCAAACAAGTATTTTCGATTTATAATCCAGAATTATTTCTCACTTACTATATCACAACAACATTTTAAATTTCCCAAATTCAGATATATATATTAAGCACCCGTATAATATATATATTCTAACAGCACCAACATGCAAACTATGGTGTAGGCATACTCTGCTATCCAATCCTCGTATCGCTCACACTAAGGGATATACAAGTTCGGAATCACTCTCGAACTGTATCAACATATATACACAAAACAAGATTGAGGCGAAGTATAGATTCCAAGTCTCTAAGAGGTCAGTACATACCCCACGCCTCTTAGGACCGCCTGAACTATTGATTCGATAGCCTGTGCCAAGGATATCTATCTTCTAGGGTACAAGACAATATCGCCCATAAAGGTCCCATCGAGATAAGACTGTCCCAGCACGGTAACCTCAGGGATAGCAAGTAGCGCGGGTACGTTTTCCACATGTATATAATATATGTACACACAATGATATAATTATACCACTTTTATCGTATTAATATAGGTTCCTCTCGTCACCCATAATTACAACATTTATCCTTAATTTCACATTATTAGTATTACGTATAAGGTTTCATCTCTAACCTTAACTCGAAGGGTTTTCTCACTTATTTTGTGATACTCGTGGACTTTATCCTTCCAAGTAAAAATTCAGTAGGTATACCTCTATTCACTATCGTAACTATTCGCCGTAATCTCTCACTTGGAATACGTAGTTTCGTCGTTTATTATATAATTACCCCGAAAGTCAAATTCTCAACTCATAATAAAGTTCCCAACACTTATTCATATGTTCTACTAGTCTTTCCTATCTCCCAAAACATTTTATGAAGAACACCCAAGAATTATATCACGACAATTCAATTTAACTAATTAAACAAGGGAAATAGGAGTCTGCCAGGAGGGGTCGATCGATCGAGGTTTGGGGCTCGATCGATCGAACCTTCGATCGATCGAAGCTCTATGCTCGATCGATCGATCAAGCAGGTCTACGAAAAATTCTGCAGAAATGCAGTTACGGGTTCTACCAAATTTCTTCATCCAAAACCATGTTTTTCCATTCTAAACGTCCCGAAATCCTACTACTAACATTATTTCATATATACCAGATGTTTTCAACGTAAAGCATGTGCATATCTAACATTAAACATGGATAATTAACCCAAAATCTCATCTAATCATCAAGAACCCTAGAGTTTTTCTTAAACGTGGTTCTAATCTATTTTTACCAGAATTTCCTTCTAATATATCATCAAAATTTCGTGGGTTATATTCATTTACATGGTAAGGATTCCAGAATTTTCATATAAATTAATTCTACATGAATTCTCCTATCATAAATTGGGTTTTCTTCCATAGTTTTCATCACAAATCATTCCTAAACTAATATGAAGATTGCATCAACGAAAATACACAAGAAATACTTGCCTGGGATTTTTGGTATTCTGATTCATGGCTGATTTTGGTATGGCTGCATTCCTCGTCTCGCGATCTACGCGGTGGTGGTGGTTGTGGTGCAAACCGGTGACTTTTGGGGCCTTGGATTGCCTTGGAGCTTTCTCCTTCCCTCTCCTATGGTCGTCACTTGTGTTTTTGTTTTCTAACCCTAGATGACTAACCCAAATGGCTGATGTAGGTTGTTGAATTTCGTGGGTTTAATTACCCAAAAAGGTGAAATGACTAAATTGCCCTCCCGGGGTACCAATTAGGCCTAAAAACGCCTCGAGACCCAAACTAAACCCCTGGGTACACTTTTCTGACTATCTCGACCGTTCCGGACGCGTTGGCGCACTGAAAATGACCATCCGAACAACTTATGAAATATTCACTTTTTATTTAACAAAATTAGTCCCGACGTGACACGGGCACGTCTCGACTTAAATTTCTGAAATTGTCATTTAATTCACTCCTGATATTCAATATAATCAATATCATATATTACTTTGCTCATTAGTAATATTCAACAATTTTTCCATAATTACTAACTCTCATCACGTTAATAATTATAACATAATTAATTTTCGAATTTTTATTAAATAAATCATTCACGTTAAATTTTATAAATCCCCAAATTAATATAGCATAAAAATACAGGGTATTACATTCATCGTGCACATATGATTGATTTAGTTTATTTACCTATCGAATGTGTTCACACCCATTCATTCCATTTCCATGACTTGGTTGTTTGACTTTAAATCCATGGGGTGATTTTTAGTATCTTATTTTTGTATGAAAAAATTAAAAAATCCAAAAATAATTTGTTGATGTTTTTGGGGCATACCTTTGCATGTGCGTTGATTGATTCATATTTGCTATGCATTTTTATCGTGACACTCCATGTTTTGATATTTTCTTCTTATTTGCCTATTTGGGGACATCATAAAAAGGGGGAGGAAGAATTATCATGTTATGGGGGATTTTTGGCATTACGGAGGATATTGGATTTATTAATGATTTATTCTTATATCATTACAAACTCGATGCGTCACGAAGATTTTTGCATTATCTCATGTGTGTAGATACAAATATTGAAGATCATTATGTTGCACACCCTGATGAGAAAAGCTTTGAGATTTGATGAAGTATTTTTGAAGAACTTTTTTGAGGTCTGGAAAATTTATTCATGGGAGGGTAGATTTGCATAGGCATTTTGGTTTTTGATAATTCGGATTTTTTTATGTATGTACCGGAATAGACATAGGGGGTGATTCGTAAGGACATATTTTTTCTAAGTTCGTTATCAATTTAATATGTCATATACCGCTACACCGTCGAAGAGCATTCAAGAGCCATCTACATCAAGATGGATCCGAATTAATCAAGTTCTTCATAAAAAAGACTGCGCGAAGTTTACTTTGGGAAGATTATGTTTTAAATACCTTAACTTTACACTTAAGGATTTTGGGATATTTTTATAAAATATTTTCTAAGTGTTGGAGCGGACTTTTTCGTCAAAATTTAAGAATGGCTATTTTTTCTATGTATTGAAGCGAACATTAAAATAATAATTTTTTGACGCAACAGTCGTTCGAACGACATAGAAATGTCGTTCGCGCGAGATAGCCATGTCGCGCGATCTCGTTTATAGCGACAAATGTGCTTCGTTCGAGCAACATGCTGATCTCGTTCGAACGAGCACGGTTTTTGAGGCGACATGTTTTTCTATAAACACTCATTCTATGGTTTCGTTTTAAAGATAGGATTTAAGTGAAAAGTGCGATTCGAAAAGCTTTTAGAAAGTTATTTATCGAGACCAGGGAAATAAAAATGTCAAATAGGATCCTAGGTCTTCGAATTTGTGAATTGAGGGAAGAGAATGATGAGATAAAAAGGGAAAAAAATGACTTGACCAACACGGTGTCTAGTCTGATGACACGTGTATCCCATATCGAGGATGATCTCAAACAAGCACGGGAGGTCCAAGTCTCATTAGAGAACGCATCTGAAAAGGTTGATACGATGGTTTGTGGAGACAATGATTGTGCAACACAAATAAATATGAGAGAAGTAATAACCAAGAAAGAACAAAGGAAATAAAATGCCAATCACACAACAACGGATGTACGTGGTGCAGCAAAGATGTGCCTACGTCCACGGTGGTGCAGTTAGTATTATTTCTCAATATTCTGGAGAATGAGTACAGAGAATACAATTTGTCCTTTGCCCCGGATCTAGGGTTTAATTTATATATGTGTATGTTAGTTAGTGGAGATGATGGGCTCCTCCATATTAGCCATCTTCCCTATAACTTCCCTTCGTGGGATCGTGCTCCCCTATAACTTCCCTTCATGGGATCGTGGGGAAATTGGATCAATACAAAAGATGAGGGGCCTGGACTTTGGGCCGCTAGGGCTGGGCTACTCATCCAGGCCTACAGCACTAAATTCTGGGTACCCACAATTGCCCCTAAATTTGTTGTGCCATGCATGTGGGCCCAAAAAATTTAAAGGATTAGACATAATAGCCGTGTTGCAATTCCTCGGGAGCTGTAGAGTCGATTTCTGGCGGCAGCCGCTTCGCTTACTGTGCGATATGATTGGATTTTGAAGGTTTTTTGGAATAAGGCTCATTTCTTTTTGTCGTTTCAGCTTTTCCATCCCTCTTCTATCTTCTGAGAACTCTTGTGCTTCGTACCTTCTGCTTTCGATCTCCATTCTCGTTGCTTCTTCGTCATTTGACCTGCTCTTCTGTCTTATAAGTTTCTCACGCCCTTTTCATTTTCTCTTTGGTTTGAAGATTTTCTTATATTTTCCAATGGCGAAGATCGGAAATAGGTCAATCTCGGAATTCAGAAAATTCTACAACATTCCTGAGTGGGTAGAGATTGAGTGTTGTGCCTCACCTCCTAGGAACGTTAGGGATATAGAGGATGCCCACTGGATTCATGCTTTGTTGCTTTCCTAGGGGGGACTTACTTTTCCCCCTAATGATCTATTTTTGCATTTCTTTAGCTATTTTAGTATTGTACCTGCACAATGTTCGCCCAATGTATGGAAAATAGTGAACGGCGTGCATAGGATAAATCAATTGTATGGAATGAGGTTAGGGCTTGTCGAGGTCTGCTTTTTTTACTCCTTCTCTCGAACTAGTTCTGGTGTCCTGTACCTCAAAGCTAGGAGCCCTGATAGGGTATTGGAAGTAAATCTACCTGATTCCCATAAGGACTACTGGTAGGAAGGTTTTCTCGTTAGGAATTGGCAGTTCTCTCCCCAATCTGGAGGGTCAAGGTCTGAATGATTCACTGTTCCCTTTTATGGGGAAGAATTTATAGGTAGATATTTGTACTGTTGCTTCAATCTCTGTTGACTTGTGACTTTTCTAACTCCTTTCTGCGTTTTCTTTTACAGCGAGGTCACGGAACTTGGAGCCTGCTCTTAGCGAGGTATGAATTTCTGAGTTGGTTAAATCTTGGAACATCAGAGAGCCTTTGGGTGACGACGAGCATCCCAGATCTGCCGCTTTCTTGTTAGAGTATAACGTAGGCTCTAGCTTCATAGCTCGACGTGTGGACAGTGTTACAGAGTTTGCTTCCTTTGAAGAGACTACTTCCGAGCTAATCCAGTTGGACGAAGAGGAGAGGAGCTCTGAAAGTTAGCCTGCTGGTAATCTTGGTGGAGGGAGCTCGGTCAGTAGCAGTTCTTCTAATTCTGAGGAGGATTCTAAAGCTCAAGGATCGTCGAGCACTCCCAATAGTTCTGGTGAAAAGATGCCTCCCAGGAAGAATTTGATCAGAGATGATGACGATGATGATGACGTGCTCCTTGCATAGAGGTCTAAGAAAATGAAGTCTGCATCTGGGGTCATAGCTCCTGGTTCTCGGCCTTCTTCTCAAGAGAAAGAGAAGAAGAGGAGAGAGGAGGAGCAAGTGAGAGAGAATTAGAGGAAAAAGGAGGAGGAGAGGAGGAAGGCGGAGGAGAAGAAGAAAGCGGAGGAGAGAAAGAGAAGGGAGAGAGAAAAAGAGGAGGAGAGGAGGAAGATGGAATCGAGGACCAAAACAGGTCAAGCCCTGGTCCCAGTATCTGCCTTGCCCGAGGGGGCTTCGGTGGCCATTTCTCCTCAGCTAGCCCCTGCGCTGCTCGAGAGAGCAGTCCTTCCTGCGGATCGCCAGAGGGCGTTGGGGTCCGATCAACTGGCTCTGCAAGCCAGCCAGAGGCTCGCCTTAGTAAAGTTCTCTTCCAATTCTCAATTTCTTTTAACAAGTCTTGATGGTTTCTTCTTCTTGATTTCTTCTTTATTCTTTGCAGTTCGTGACCGACTTCGCTGTGCTCTATCTCTCTCGCGACGGGCTGGTGATGAGGAATGGTGAACTGGAATAGCAAAAATCTGCTCTGGCAGCTAGGGGCTCTCAACTGTAGGCCGACCTAAAAGCTTGTGATGCAGCTCGAGCTTCATCTGACCTGGCCCTTGTCAATTCTGCTCGCGAAAGAGATGATGTGGTCAGGGAGCTGGGCGAGCTGAGGAAGGCTTATGATCTGGTGTGCAAGAGCAAGCTGGACCTTGCAGAGAAGAACAGGGTTTTGGCCGAGCAACTGGAGGCGGAGAAAGCCCAGGTAGCCACCCTGAAGGAGGACTCATATAATTCTGGATGGGCTGCTGCGTATGAGGATGCTGAAGTTTAAATAGGCTATATTAGTCGTCTGAACTTCAAGAAAGGGTGAAATAAGTCCCTCGTGGCTGCTGGGGTGGACGTTGCATCCCCACTCTTTAACGAGCACGATCCAGGGCCGAAGCCAGTCGTAGATGAGGAACCTACCCCAACTGCTGAAGGCACGGATCCTGTCTCTCAGGTGAATCCTGTTGATGCTCCCTTGGTTGAAAGGACAGAGGACACCCCTGTAGAGGGTAATCCCCCTGGTGATGCTAATAAGGATAAGAGACCATACACCTCTGGGCCACCCGAGGTTGCTAATTGATAGGGCTGCTTTGTAATTTTTTCTTTTTCAATCTGATGTAACCTCGTTCCTTATTAATGAAAAGACTTCATTTTTGTTTATGCTGATCTCTTTCTCTCCTATTTGTTTCTTTTACTTGTAGTTGGTTGATGTTGATGACTATATTCCTGTTACCTCCCAACTGGGTAGGACTCTTGGTCCTAATGCAAGCCCTGCTGTTCGCCAGGCCTTTGCAAGACTTTGCAAGTTTGCTAAGTCAAGGAACCAAAAATATAAGGATCAGTCCGAGCTGGTGGCCAAGCTGAAGGATAGGCTCCAGGAGATGGAAGAAATTGGTGCCTCAGTATAAGAAGAAGTCAGTGCACTGAGAGCAAATTTACTGGAGGCCACCGAGATTAACCAAGTTGGGGAGTTCCTGCAGCAGGAGAATGAATACTTGAGGAGGGAGGTCCTAAAGCTTAAAGAGCATTCGCCGAGCACCGTTTTGGCAGTCCTGCAAGGCTCTTCTTCATTGCGAGCTACTCGGCCTCCCCTCCCGCGTGCTGGCAGGAGTGCCAGGGGTAGGAACAGGGAAGCCGTCGAACAGCGTGATAGGGAGTGTGGGGAGCTGCGCGATGATGTTTGGCGAGCTTATGTAATTGCTGCGGGGCTCCAGAGGGACGTTTCCCGACTGCGGCATCTATTCAAGAAGGGCCCTCGCCAAGTGTGGTCTGATGGCTACGATCAGGGCTGGTTGGATGCTCCCATGAGACTATCATAGTTTGAAGAACTTTCTTTCATCACAGGGTGGTTGAGCGCCCTGAGAGAGATGCAGGTTCCGAGGAACTCGGTGTTATGGTATCGACACGAGATATCCTCCTCTAATCTGATGCCCAATCCATTCAGGAGGGATGATCGATGGATCCCCATTGATGCTATTCCCCGACAACTATTGGAGTTCTACGCAAATGAGGTCGTGGAAGAGCTAGCCCCCGCTCCTGATGATGGAAGAAGAGCTAAAGATGCTGATTATCTTGCTCGGAGGCTTCCACCTCCTTAAGATTTTGTTATTCTTTTTCTTTTTGATAATGTAAATGCTTTGGGTGAGCTTCGCCGACTAAACATGTATTATCATTGTTTATAAATATAAAGGATTAATGAAAAGTTCGCATTTTAGGCAATTTGGCCGACTAAACATGTTCATCCAATCTTTTAATATTTTCGCTGCTTCATAATCTTTTTTATTTTGTCATGCGAGTGTCCCCCCAGTCCAGTATAATGCAAGAATACCATTGTGCCCTCGCTTTATCTTTTAGGTTGTGTCGTCAAACTCCCTTAGGCCTAAGTAGGGCAATTGGCAAGGACACACCTGGTATTGGATGTCTTCATCCGATCAGGATTTTGTTTAACTAAAGTAGGTTTGATGCCTAAGAATACTCTATAGGTCTTCATATATTGCCAGGGGCAATGCTAAGAGGTCTCTCGTGCTTCATGACGATGACCTGAGGAGGGGTGTTCCCCTGCTATGTCGACCATTATGCCTGTGATTTGGAAGGGATGTGTAATAAAATATAACTGTTACTAATTAGAGAGTGATCAACTGAGAGATTTTCGTTAGTGAAAGGGGAAATGAACTGTCCTTTCATATAACGAATACAATAAAAGATTTAATAATAGAATTCCTAAAAATAGAATTTCTTGAGATTAGCTGCGTTCCATGCTCGTGGTATCTCCCTGCCCTCCATCGTTTCCAAATGATAGGCACCTTGCAGGTCGTCTTTAATTATCTTATAAGGTCCTTCCCAGTTTGGGCCCAGCTTACCGTCGGATGTCTTCACTGTGTTGCCCAGGACCTTTCTTAGAACATAGTCCCGAACTCTGAATCTCCTCGGGTTGACCCTTTTGCTGTATTACTTCGCGAGCTGTTGCTGATAGCTCGCTAGTTTCACTAGGGCAAGTTCCCTGCACTCGTCGGCTTGGTCGAGTTCAGCGATCAAAGCCTCATTGTTATGGCCTTGTTCGACAAGGTCGGATCTCATTGTTAGCAATCCCACCTCTAGTGGGATGATTGCCTCCATACCATATGTTAGTGAGAATGGCGTTTCTCCTGTTGCTCGCTAGGAGTCGTTCTGTATGCCCATAGGATATGCGGTAGCTCGGTTGCCCATGCGCCTTTGGCTCGCTCTAACCGCTTCTTCAATCCAGCGATCACTGTTTTGTTGGAAGCTTCAGCTTGTTCGTTGCTTTGAGGGTAGGCCACCGAGCTGAAGTGGTGCCTGATGCCGTGTTGGTTGCAGAAGTCCTGAAAAGGGCCACTCTCGAACTGTGTTCCATTATCAGTGATGATGGTTCTGGGGATTCCGAATCGAGTGATTATATTCCTCCATATGAACCTTATCATGTCAGCATCTCGGATGTTCGCCAGTGGTTCTGCCTCGATCCACTTGGTAAAGTAGTCAGTTGCAACCCATAGGTATTTGCGATTGCCGGCAGCGGTGGGTAGTGGTCCCACGATGTCCATTCCCCATTGGGCGAAAGGCCAGGGGCTGGTCATGGATTTTAATTCGCTGGCGGGCTGTTGGACCATAGGAGCGTGAAGTTAGCATTTCAGGCATTTGCGAACATATACTACGGAGTCCTTTTGCATGTATGGCCACCAATAGCCTTCCTTCATTGCTCGGAAGGCTAGAGACCTTCCTCCGACATGACTTCCACAGATTCCTTCGTGAAGCTCGTGAAGCACTGCCTTGACATCGCCTGGGTGGACGCATCTAAGGTAGGGACCGGAGAAAGATCTTTTATACAAGTCGCCTCCTGTGGATAAGTGAAAACGAGAAGCTTTGACTCTTATCTGGTGGGCAGTTCTCTTGTCCTCTGGAAGCGTTCCGTCCTTTAAATAGTCCTTCAAGGGATCTATCCAGCTGGGGGCTGATTCCAATTGGAGTATTGGTTTCGCGTTTGGCAGCTCGCAGTTGGGGTAAATACTTGGGCCACTGAGGAAATCGATAGGGATAACCCTTTTAAGGCTAGAATCAACTGCCGAACTCAGGGCTGCTAACGCATCAGCATGCCTGTTTTGCCCCCTAGGAAACTGCTGAATGTTGATCTCTTCAAAGCTCGTCAACAAGTTTTTCACCAAGGAGAGGTAGGCTGCCATTCTTTCATCCTTTGCGTTATAGTCTCCACTTATCTGGTTGGAAACTAGTTATGAATCGTCGAATACCTGCAAACGCTTTGCTCCCAGAGTTTGCGCTTTTTGGAGACCTGCTATTAGGGCTTCGTATTCTGCTTCGTTGTTGGAGGCTGCAAATCCTTGCCTGATTCCTTGCTCAAGGACTGTGTTTTCTGGAGTGATGAGAACAATTCCTACCCTTGCCCCCTTTAAGTTGGAGGCTCCATCAACGAATAGTTTTCAGCTTTCCACTGTAGCTTGGTTGTTTTGCTCTGTTGGCTTAGGCTGGTCGGAGGGTTCTTCGCCTGTGAACTCTGCTATCAAATCAGCGAGGATTTGACCCTTGATAGCTGTCCTTGGCTGAAATTGGATGTCAAACTGGCCGAGCTCGACTGACCATTTAGACAGTCTGCCTGACAAATTCACCTTCCTTAGGACAGCCTTGAGGGGGTGTGATGTAAGGACGATGATCGTATGAACTTCGAAGTAATGCTTCAGCTTTCTCGAGGCTATTACTAGGGCGAATGCGAGCTTTTCCAATGGTAGGTAGCGCTGCTCGGCATCTAATAAGATTTTGCTCGCGTAATAGACGGGATGTTGGATTCCCGTAACTTCGTACATTAGCGCCGAGATGACAGTATGACTAGATACAGAGAGGTAGAGGTATAAAGAGTCCATTTGCTGTGGTATGACAAGCAGTGGTGGAGTGCTTAGGTAGGACTTGAGCTCGTCCAATGCTCGCGAGCAATCTGGGCTCCACTCTACCGTTTTGCTGCCCTTTAAGATTTGGAAGAAAGGCTTGCATCTCTCGGAGGATTTAGAAATGAAACGATTCAGAGAAGCGTGCATTCCAGTGAGCTTCTGTACATCCCGGATTGTGCAAGGAGGTTGCACTCTGTTGATTGCATCAATCTGGTCCGGATTAGCCTCTATGCCTCGCTTGCTGACTAAATACCCAAGAAACTTCCCTGACTGGACACCGAAGGAACACTTGCTCGCATTAAGTTTCATTCGGTACTTCCTAAGGATTTCGAAGGTACTTGACATGTGTGAGAGGTGATTCTCCTTCTCCTTGCTCTTGACGAGCATGTCGTCGATGTAGACCTCCATCGTGTCTCCCATTTAATTCTTGAACATTTTAGTAACTAGCCGCTGATAGGTTTCCACTGCATTTTTTAGCCCAAAAGGCATGATCTTGTGACAATATAAACCAACCGTCGTGATAAACGCCGTTTTGTCCTGATCTGGGGCAGACAAGGGAATTTGGTGATATCCCGAGTATGCGTCCAGGAAACTCATTCATTCGTGAGCTGCGGTGGCGTCTACTAGTTGGTCTATTTTTGGAAGAGGGAAGCTATCCTTGGGGCAGGCTTTGTTGAGGTCAGTGAAGTCTATGAAAACTCTCCACTTTCCGTTGCTTTTTGGGACTACCACTGGGTTGGATAACCATTTGGGGAATTGCACTTCCCGTATGGATCCTGCATCCAGCAGTTTTTTGACTTCTTTTTCTATTGCTCTGGCCTTCTCGGGAGCAGTTCGTCGTGCCTTCTACGTTATCGGCTTGAATGTGGGATCGACGTGCAACTGGTGACAGACTATATTGGGATCGATTCCTGGCAGCTCATAAGGTTCCCAAGAGAAAACATCTATGTTGCTTCTGAGTAAGGTTGACAATTCCTTTTGCTCTTGGTCGGTGAGTGACGCTCCGATCAGGAAGACTCTGCTGTTATCGCCTTTTCTAGCCTCCACTTCTACCAGGTCCTCGAGGACACGCTCAGAGGGAAGGAGCCTGGTCTCTTCTACTCCAGGCCTTTCGTATTTTAATTGCTATTTGGAAGGAATTGCACCTTCCTCCACTTTCTCACTGGGTTGATCAGCATTTTTCTCTGGCTTTGGTCGGATGGCCGCTATGAAGCACTTCCTTGCCACCGCCTGGTCGCCGTGTATCTCCATTACTCCTCGCTCGGTAACATATTTGAGCTTCTGATGGTAGGTCGAGGAGACTGCCTTCATCGCATGAAGCCATCCCCTGCCGAGGATGGCCTGATACGGTGAATCAATGTCGACCACCAAAAACTCGATCATCTTGGAAATATTTCCAGCGCGCACTGGCAGTACTATTTTGCCCAGGGGTATGGTCATTTTTCCAGTGAAGCCGACCAGAGGGACAATAGCTCCCTTTTGGTCGGCGATGCTCAACTTCAATTTCCTGAACAAGTCAAGGTACATTACTTCGGATGAGCTTCCTTGATCGACGAGCATCCTGTCGGTGTCAAAGTTGTCTATCCTGAGTGTAATGACCAAGGCATCATGATGTGGGGTCCTTACTCCCACTAGGTCTTCATCCGTGAAAACAATATGCTTGTTGTAGTTGATGTCCTCTGCTCGCCGACGTTTTCATGACTGTGATTTTGCTGGATCAATCTAAAAAGCTTACATTACCGCTGTCAGTTTCTTTACCTCCATTCGAGCTGAGTTCCCTTGTATTTGCTTGATGTCAGATACTCCGTGGATTACTGCGAATTCATGTCCGGCATCATCCTCCAGCACGTTGTCGGGTTTCGCCTCTCTGTGGGCAGCCACTTTCTCCACCTTCTTTTCCAAAAAGTCATTCAAATGTCCAAACTGGGCCAACTCCTCGAGGTGGGACTTAAGAGCCTTGTAGTGCTCGGTCTTATGCCCTCCCTCTTTGTGGAAAGCGCATATTAATGCATTGTTTCTTTTCAAGGGGTCTCCTCTAATTTTTCGGGGCCATTTGATGAACGGATCATCCTTGATTTTTGCGAGAATTTTTTAAATTGGCTCTTTGAAGACGGTGTTGACTGCCTGGAACGATTTTGTTACGTCAGGGTTCCCTCCATTTTTGGAGCCATTCTTGCCCCCACTCTTTCCTCCTTTCTTCTGGTTCTCAACTTTCTCACTTCCCTTGGTAGTGAGCTTGGCTCGACCGTTTTCACCTACATTAAGGCGGGTGACATCTTCCACCTTTGCGTATTTCTCAATCCGGGCCATCGGGTCATCAATGGTCATAGCTTACTTCTTTGTCAAGCACTGGTAAAGGAGGGAAGAGCTAGGTAGCCCAATTTTGAAGGAAGCCACTACCACCTCTTCCGCGCAGTCTTCGATCTCGTTGAATAACTCCCAGTACCTCTTCGCATAGTCTCGGAGCGTTTCTTGAGGATTTTTCTTCATCGTTAATAGAGCATCCATCCTTTTGGGATGGGAGCTGCTGGTGATGAACCGGGCCGTAAAGAGCTCGGCCAGGGATTTGAAATATCTGATGGATCGGTGAGGGAGTTTTTCGAACCATTTCTGGGCCACGTCATGGAGGCTCGAGGGGAAAATACGGCACATCAGTGCATCCTAGTGATTCCAGAGGGTCATGGCCTACCGGTACTGCCTGACATGATCAATGGGGTCAGTCTTCCCGTCGTAAATCTTGAACCTTGGAATGGGAAATTTCTTGGGAGCCTCTTCCTCTTCAATTTCCCTCGTGAAGGGTGACTTCATCTGGGCCTTGAGGGCTCTCCTGGAGAGTTCTCTAGTCGACCTGGTTCCGCGGTGAGTTAGATGTTGGTCCATTTCTCTGTGGACCAGGTTCCATATGTTCTCGTTGCTGCGAGCAGGGCTCTGGTAGGCGCGAGATCTTCTTAGTTGTTCGCGGAGGTCGTCGTCTAAGTCGCCACCTTTGACCCTTTGATATTCCCGCCTAGGGCTCCTTCCTCGGCTGAGATTTGCTCGCCTGAGGGCTAGGAGTGCGATAGGGGTGTCTCTTGGTATCAAGACGTAGTTCCTTCTCCAGTCTTTGCAGTCTTCTTTTCAAGCGAGCATTCTCAGCCTCATATCTGAGAGAAGACTCTCTCTGCTCGTGGAGCCTTGCTTCGTATGCATCAATCAATCTGGATATTTGTGTGGACCTTGCTAGTCCTTAACTTTCTTCTGAGGCTGGCCTTTCCAAGCGAGCCCCACAATCTAAAAGTCGGACTTCAAACCTAATCCTGCGAAGAGCAGGTGGCTCTTGAATATCTCCTGCTTGAGGAGCATTGCTGCTGTGACCAGACATCTTATATTCTTTTCTTGGTGTGGGCTCTTCTCAGGGAAAGATGAACGCTTCCCACAGACGGCGCCAATTATGGAGACAATGATTGTGTAACACAAATAAATATGAGAGAAGTAATAACCAAGAAAGAACAAAGGAAATAAAATGCCAATCACGCAACAACGGATGTACGTGGTTCAGCAAAGATGTGCCTACGTCCACGGTGGTGCAGTTAGTATTATTTCTCAATATTCTGGAGAATGAGTACAGAGAATACAACTTGTCCTTTGCCCCAGACCTAGGGTTTAATTTATATATGTTTATGTTAGTTAGTGGAGATGATGGGCTCCTCCATATTAGCCATCTTCCCTATAACTTCCCTTCATGGTATCGTGCTCCCCTATAACTTCCCTTCATGGGATCGTGGGGAAATTGGATCAATACAAAAGATGAGGGGCCTGGAGTTTGGGCCTCTAGGGCTGGGCTACTCGCCCAGGCCTACAACACTAAATTCCGGGTACCCACAGTTCCCTATCTCGTTTTGAATGATGTTGGAAAAGGAAATGATGGTGCATTCACTACTTTTAATGCGCCCGATCCTATATCCACTTTGATGAGTGAGTCTCATTGGTGCCTGTCAAGGAAAGCTCATCCCAAAATTCTTGACAAATTAATTACTAGACCGGTTTATGTTTTCTCCCACTACAAGAAGCGAGGACATCTTAGGGAGTTTTTTTTAAGTTAGGTTTTGTGCCATTTCATTCCACTTCACACGTCCCCACACATGCACCTATTCATAATACTTTGCTTGCACATAATGACAGAGAGTTTGCACATATTCGCGAGAAAGTGAAGTTTTTGATCAAGACCACACATGATCTTATGGAGTTGGTTGAAAAGATGTCACCATCTTTAGAAAACCTCACCGCTCTTTCTAGTTCAGGTCTTGACAAGTTTTCTAGCATAGGGTGTTTTACATGATATCTCTTTTGCCTATTGCTAGCATGTACCATTAGTTTGTTTTATTTTCTGATTTTTAAATTTTTTGAAAAATGCAGAAAGATTTTCTCTTTATAAAAAATTTAGAAAAGCACAAAAATATTTTTGTATTTTATTTGCACCTTTTATGGATGAACATTTAAGATAGCCGAGTCACTAATTTCATTCCATTTATCCATGTGACTGTTTGATAATGATTTGAGACACTACATCATTGCATCCATGTGCTTTACATTTTTGGGAGTCTTTGAGATGTGATTAGTGATATCTTTCTACATGTTTGGCTCCTTTTCTCATTTATTGCACACATGCATGGTTTTATTTGATTATTGTACCTGTCTATTACATGTTGGCTTGAGTGTTTCCATCTCAATTCTATCTATACAACGAACCATATGCGATAAAACTTGACGAGATTTAAATGCATGTGAAAAACAGTTTGGTGTGATTGTGTTTTTTTAAAAAGGTGAAGGGCTTCGAAAGATAATTATCTATCCTTTGCGATTAAGCCACCGTTAAATCGGACCTAAAAATTGAGGAATTTTATTATCCGGGGTTCAAAGAGGTTTAAAAGAGCCCGAAAAAATTTAAAGGCAATAAAAATAAATTCATGCCAATTATGGGCCATTTATGTTTTTGGACCAATTCTCCAAAGTTTGAGAATTTAGTTTATACACCTCTAAAAGAAAATATATACGAGGGTGTTTGGATGGAGAATTTAAAACGGGTTTGCATGTCCTTGAAAATCTGGAAAAAGCGCTGAATAGTTTTGGACGTTATTGTTGTGGAAATCACTTTGACTTTGATTTTTCTAAGACGATGTCATCTAAATTCAACAAATTTTTACACCTAAGGATATCTTTGATGTTCCTTCATTAGGAGTACATGTATGCATCGTGCACATATGATGGATTGAGTTTACTTACCTATCGAATCTGTTCCCACCCATTCATTCCATTTAGCTGACTTGGTCGTTTGAGTTTAAATCCATGGGGTGACTTTTAGTATCTTATATTTGTATGAAAAAATTGAAAAATCCAAAAATAGTTTGTGGACGTTTTTGGGACATACCTTTGCATGCGCGTTGATTGATTCAAAAATAGTTTGCGGATTTTTTCTTCTTATCTGTCTATTTGGGGACATCATAAAAAGGCGGAGGACGAATTATCATGTTATGGGGGAGGTTTTTCCCTATGGGGGAGATTTGATTTATTATTAATTTATTCTTATATCATATCAAACTCGACCCGTCACAAAGGTTTTTGCTTTATCTCATGTGTGTAGGTACAAATATTGAAGATCATTATGTTCCACAGGCTGATGAGAAAAACTTTAAGATTTGATGAAGTATTTTTGAACAACTTTTTTATGGTGTTGCAAAATTATTCATGGGAGGGTTGATTTGTATAGGCATTTTGTTTTTTGATAATTCGGATTTTTTATGTATGTACCAGCATTAACATAGGGGGAGATTTGTAAAGACATATTTTTTATAAGTCCATTATCAAATTATTATGTTATATACCGCTAGACCATCGAAGAGCATTCAAGAACCATCTACATCAAGACGGATCCGAATTAATCAAGTTCTTCATCAAAAAGACTCCGCGAAGTTTTCTTTGGTAAGGTTATGTTTTAAATACCTTAACTTTACACTAAGAGATTTTGGGATATTTTTATTAAATATTTTCTAAGTGTTGGAGCTCGTCAAAATTTGAGAATGAGTATTTTTTCTAAGTATTGAAGCAGATATTAAATTAATAATTTTTTGACCCAGCAGTCGTTCGAGTGACATAGCAATGTCATTCGCGTGAGATAGCCATGTCGCGCGATCTCGTTCGAGCGGCAAGTGTCCATCGTTCGAGCGACATGCTGATCTCATTCGAACGAGCACAGTTTTAGAGGCGACGTGTTTTTCTATAAAAACTCATTCTATGGTTTCGTTTTAAGGACAAGAGTGAAGTGAAAAGTGTGATCCAAAAAGGTTTTAGCATGTTGTTTATCGAGACCACGAAAACAAAAAGTTCAAATACGATACTAGGTCTTCGAACTTATGAGTTGATGGAAGAGAATGATGAGCTAAAAAGGGAAAAATGTCACCTGATCAACACGGTGTCTAGTCTGACGTCACGTGTTTACCATCTCGAGGATGATCTCAAACAAGCACGGGAGGTCCAACTCTCATTAGAGAACACATCTTAAAAGGTTGATAAGATAGTTCCTTATCCCCTTTTGAATGATGTTAGAAAAGGTAATGACGGTGGATTGCATACTATTAATGCGCCCGAGCCTATATCCACTTTGCTGAGTGATTCTCATTGTTGCCCGTCTAGGAAAGCTCATCCCAAAATTCTTGATAAATTAATTCCTAGACCGGTTCATGTTTGCTCTCACAACAAGAAGCGAGGACATCTTAGGGAGTTTTTTTTAAGTTGAGTTTTGTACCATTTCATGCCACTTCACACGCCCCCGTACATGAACCCATTCATAATACTTTGCTTGCACATAATGATAGAAAGTTTGCACATATTCGCGAGCAAGTGAAGTTTTTTTATCAAGACCACACATGATCTTATGGAGTTGGTTCAAATGATGTCATAATCTTTGGAAAACTCCCCCGCTCTTCCTGCTTGAGGTCTTGACATATTTGCTAGCATAAGGTGTTTTACATGATGTCTCTTTTGCCTATTGCTAGCATGTACCATTAGTTTGTATTATTTTTTGATATTTATATTTTTTGAAAAATCCAAAAAGATTTTATTTTCATAAAATTTTTAGAAAAGCACAAAAAGATTTTTGTATTTTATTTGAACCTTTTATGGATGAGCATTTAATATAGTCGAACCATAAATTTCATTCCATTTATCCATGTGACTGTTTGATAGTGATTTGAGATGCTACATCATTGCATCCATGTGCTTTACATTGTTTGGAGTCTTTGAGATGTGATTAGTGATATCTTTCTACATGTTTTGCTCCTTATCTCCTTTATTGCACACATGCACGATTTTATTTGATTATTGTACTTATCTATTACATATTGGCTTGAGTGTTTCCATCTCAATTCTGTGTATACAACGAACTATATGCGATAAAACTTGACAAGATTGGAATGCATGTAAAAAATCGTTTGGTGAGATTGGGGTTTTTTAAAACGGTGAAGGGTTTGGAAAGGTAATTATATATCCTTTGCGATTAAGCCACCGTTAAATCAGACCTAAAAAATTGAAGAATTTTATTATCCGGGGTCCAAAGAGGTTTAAAGAAGCCCAAAAAAATTTAAAGGCAATAAAAAGAAATTCATGACAATTATGGGCCTTTTAGATTTTTGCATCAATTCTCCAAAGTTTGAGAATTTAGTTTATACACCTCTAAAAGAAAATATATATGAGGGTGTTTGGATGGAGAATTTAAAACGGTTTTGCACATCCTTAAAAATCTTGAAAAAGCGCTAAATAGTTTTGTAAGTTATTGGTGTGGAAATCACTTTGACTTTGATTTATTGATTTTATAAGACGACGTCATCTAAATTCAATAAATTTTTACTCCTAAGGATACCTTTGATGTTCATTCGTTAGGAGTCCAGGTATGCATCGTGAACATATGATTGATGGAGTTTATTTACCTATCGAATGTGTTCACACCCATTCATTCCATTTCCATGACTTGGTTGTTTGAGTTTAAATCTATGGGGTGATTTTTAGTATCTTACTTTTGACTGAAAAAATAGTAAAATCCAAAAATAGTTTGTGGATGTTTTTGGGACATACCTTTGCATGTGCGTTGATTGATTCATATTTTCTATGCATTTATATTGAGACTCCACGTTTAGATTTTTTCTTCTTATCTGTCTATATGGGGACATCATAAAAAGGGGGAGGAAGCATTATCATGTTATGTGGGAGTTTTTGCAATATGGGGTAGATCTGATTTATTAATGATTTATTCTTAAATCATTTCAAACTCGATGCATCACGAAGTTTTTTTCTTTATCTCATGTGTGTAGGTACAAAGATTGAAGATCATTATGTTGCACACCCTTATGAGAAAATCTTTCAGATTTGATGAAGTATTTTTGTAGAACTTTTTTGAGGTCTTGCAAATTTATTCATGGGAGCGTAGATTTGAATAGGTATTTTGGTTTTTGATAATTAGGATTTTTTATGTATGTACCAGCATAGACATAGGGGGAGATTTGTAAGGACATATTTTTTATAAGTCCGTTATCAATTTATTATGTCATGTACCGCTACACCGTCGAAGAGCATTCAAGAGGCATCTACATTAAGACGAATCCGAATTAATCAAGTTCTTCATCAAAAATACTCTGCGAAGTTTTCTTTGGTAAGGTTATGTTTTAAATACCTTAACTTTACACTTAGAGCTTTTGGGATATTTTTATTAAATATTTTCTAAGTGTTAGAGCGGACTTTTTAGTCAAAATTTGGGAATGAGTATTTTTTCTAAGTATTGAAGCGGACATTAAAATAATAATTTTTTAACGCAACAGTCGTTCGAGCGACATAGCAATGTCTTTCGCACGAGATAGGAATGTAGCGCGATCTAATTTGAACGAAAACTCTCCTTCGTTAGAGGGACATGCTGATCTCGTTCGAACGAGAATGGTTTTTGATGCGGCGTGTTTCTCTATAAAAACTCATTCTATGTTTTCATTTTAAGGACATGATTGAAGTGAAAAGTGTGATCCGAAAAGCTTTTAGAAAGTTGTTTATCGAGACCATGGAAATAAAAAGGTTAAATAGCTTCCTAGGTCTTCTTATTTGTGAGTTGAAGGAAGAGAATGATGAGCTAAAAATGGAAAAATACGACGTGATCAACACGGTGTCTAGTTTGATCTCTAACAAGCACGGGAGGTCCAAGTCTCGTTAGATAACGCATCTGAAAAGGTTGATAAGATGGTTCCTTATCCCATTTTGAATGATGTTGGAAAAGGTATTGACGGTGCATTCACTACTTTTAATGCGCCGGAGCCTATATCCACTTTGGAAAGTGAGTCTCATTGGTGCCCGTCTAGGAAAGTTCATCCCAAAATTCTTGATAAATTGATTCCTAGACCGGTTTATGTTTGCTCCCACTGCAAGAAGAGAGGACATCTTAGGTAGTTTTGTTCTAAGTTGGGTTTAGTGCCATTTCATTCCATTTCACACGTCCACGCACATGCACCAGTTCGTAACACTTTGCTTGCACATAATGATAGAGAGTTTGCACATATTCGCGAGCAAGTGAAGTTTTTTGTCAAGACCACATATGATCTTATGGAGTTGGTTCCAAAGATGTCACCGTCTTCGGAAAACTCCATCGCTCTTCCTAGTTGGGGTCTTGACATGTTTTCTAGCGTATGGTATTTTACATAATGTCTCTTTTGCCTATTGCTAGCATGTACCATTAGTTTGTTTTATTTTATGATTTTTATATTTTTTGAAAAATCCAAAAAGGTTTTCTTTTTGTAAAAAATTTAGAAAAGAACAAAAAGATTTTTGTATTATATTCGCACCTTTTATGGATGAGCATTTAAGATAACCGACTCAAAAATTTCATTCCATTTATCCATGTGACTGTTTGATAATGATTTGAGATGCTACATCATTGCATCCATGTGCTTTACATTATTTGGAGTCTTTGAGATGTGATTAGTGATATCTTTCTACATGTTGAGCTCCTTATCTCCTTTATTGCACACATGCACGATTTTATTTGATTATTGTACTTGTCTATCACTTATTGGCTTGAGTGTTTCCATCTCAATTCTGTCTATACAACGAACCATATGCGAAAAAACTTGACAAGATTGGAATACATATAAAAAATCGTTTGGTGAGATTGTATTTTTTTTTAAATGGTGAAGGGCTTCGAATGGTAATTATTTATCCTTTGCGATTAAGCCACCGTTAAATCGGACCTAAAAAATTGAGGAATTTTATTATCTGGGGTCCAAAGAGGTTTAAAAGTGCCACAAAAAATTTAAAGGCAATAAAAAGAAATTCATGCCAATTATGGGCCATTTATGTTTTTGCACTAATTCTCCAAAGTTTGATAATTTAGATTATACACCTCTAAAAGAAAATATATATGAGGGTGTTTGGATAGAGAATTTAAAACGGTTTTGCACGTCCTTGAAAATCTTCATCAAGCCGGATCTGAATTAATCAAGTTCTTCATAAAAAAGACTCAGCGAAGTTTACTTTGGTAAGTTTATGTTTTAAATACCTTAACTTTACACTTAGAGCTTTTGGGATATTTTTATAAAATATTTTCTAAGTGTTGGAGCAAACTTTTTTGTCAAAATTTAAGAATGAGTATTTTTTCTAAGTATTGAAGCAGTCATTAAAATAATAAAATTTTGACGCAACAGTCGTTCGAGTGACGTAGCAATTTCGTTCGTGCGGTACAGCCATGTCGCGTGATCTCGTTTGAGCGATAGTTGTCATTCGTTCAGTGACATGCTGATCTCGTTCGAATAAGAACGGTTTTTGAGGCAGTGTGTTTTTCAATAAAAACTTATTTTGTGGTTTCGTTTTGTTTAAGAAGTCCCAGCGGTTAACCTAACATAAAAACTGCGGAAGAAAAATTCTTTTAGCTTCTCTTTTTAGGGTTTAGTCCCTCTTTGTTTACATTTCACAAAAATTCCAATATGCTTTAGTGAATTATTTTGATGTGCAAGAACACACCTGGCTGTTGTTTACCTTTGTGGGGAGAACTCTACAACTGGAGACCTGCATGCTATTGTGGAGGGATTCCTTAAAAAGTTCACTTTTGTGGAGGAGACGTTTTCTTCTTCATTGTTGACCACCTGGAGTTATTGTGAGAGATTCCAACCGACGTTATTTCTAGCCGTTGCTTTGGAGGTTTGACGAAGACATTGTGCATTACTCTTGTGGGAGAAAGCAAGATTGTATGTAAGTCAATGGTCTTGTAAACTTGTCGGAGTTTTAAAAATTCAAAAGGTTTTGCCCTTTGAAGATTTTTCCTTAAATTTATGTCGCATGCTTCATTTATTTATGGATTGACACATGCACACACGTAGTTGAATGGTTTGGGGATGATTTTAGTTTGTTTAAAAATACTTTCTAATTAAATAAGGTTTAATTTGAAACTTGAGAATTTATTTCAAATCAATATCACACACCGCGTTTTATTCGGTTTTTGAAATTGGTATCAGACATACAGACTGTGGTCTCGGGAAAACAGAAAATTCCTAGATTCTTCCCTGGACATTTATAAAATTATGTCCTTAGAAATATCCCAACACTCTTAATATGAAATGTAAATGAAACTTTAAAACATTATCTCACCAAAGATCATATTGCGTATGTAATGTTGGGGGAGATTGGATCATATTTTGGTTTACATATGTGTAAAAATTGGTATCTCAAATATGTATTACACATTGGTATCATTTTGTTACTCAAACTGTTTAACAAATGATTTTTTCAGAGATTATTCATATTGGTATCTATTATCGTTTGGTATAATTTGGATATATATATATTGGCTTCATTTTTTCCTCCATACTTCACTGGGTATTTGTTTGTCTATTTCATGTATGTAGGTATGCTTCAATGATTCAAGATTCAAGTCTACATCACATTCAGACAGCTTATGCTCGCCGGTGCTACATATTCTAGTTTGTGTCATGTATTTTTTATTTTGGGTTTATGGGATGGGATTTAGGCGTCATACGACCCGACTTAGGCATTTCACTGGTTTAGTTTTGTCCTGAAATAGTCAAAGGGGGAGATTTGTTAGTATATAAATTTCAAATTGAGTCCCTGTATTGTTTTGACTTAATTCCATGAACAAAACTGTTTTTGTAATACGTCATAGGGAGATTTTTAGTTTTCCACGATCCCACTTGGTATATGACGAATTGAATACGTTGCGGCAAAGCTTCAAAGAATTAACCATGTCGAAGTTTAATTGGTGAAAATTTACTCGTCTGAAAGTTAATTGCATTCCGAGATCACTCAGGTATGAATGTGTATAATTAATAGTCCGCGGAATTGTTTTAATAAAACATAAGGATGTATTTTTATAAAGAAAAATGTTTTAAAGTGTTTTTAAAAGTGTTTTAAGTGTTTACACTACGTTTTATTTTGATATACTCGAAATAGAGTTTGACTAATTTGGATCTCTTTTGCAAGAGACATTTTGAACAAAAAGTCAAAGAAAAGTAAACCACGTCAGCTCGTTCAAACGACTTAAGAATCTCGTTCGAACGAGATGCCTATGTGGCGCGAATGACGTGGCATTGTCGTTCGAACGACCCGATTTTTGAGGCGGCATTTAAATCTTATTTAAAGGGTGTTTCTGTAAGAGTTTCGTAAGTGTGTATCTAGAAAAAATATTATACCATCCAGTATGTGTTTGCACATGTTTGCTAAGGTTTACAAAGCATAAAAACATTCTTAGAGTTTACAAAGATCCGAAATATCATTCTTATATGTTTAAGTGATCTTGCGTCATCAAAGAAGTTTGTTCTACCATTGAACATAAGGGTTTTGCGGTGAAGAAAATATAAGGAATTCTTGCTCGACATCGTAGACGAATCAAAGGCAATTGGTGGACAACGAGACATTCGTGGAGTCGAGTGTTATGGACATGTATCGTGGAAGACGGAATTTCTGCGTGGGTACTGTTGAAGAATGGTTGAAGATCAGAAGGAGCATCAAGACCCGTGGGGATTGAGTCATTGTGTAAGAATAATCTGTCTTTATAAAACCTTTGTTCATAGTGATTGTCTGGCTTGGGCCATCTGAGATTATTTTCCCATTTTGGGTTTTTTCCTTGTACATCCGGCGTTGTGAGTATTCTTTACTTTAGTTTACTTGCTTTAATCACTAGATGCATGTTTAGGAATAATTAAGATAAAATTGGTTTAAAGTAAGAATTGGGTTTTCACAACTTGGCTTGGTGCACAATTAAAAGTTGGATAATTTTTAGAGAAAAACTTAGTTTTGTTTAAAACACACATATTGGGTACTTTTCAAGGATGATCTTCAACATCATCATTTTTGGCATTGTCTATGGGAAGAGACTTTTTGTTTCTTCTTCATTTCATCTTATAATCTTTGTTTCTCATATCTGGTGGTGATCCATGTCCAACACTCTTTAAAATGAATCACTATTGAAGGAGCTTGAGTTAAAGGGTTCATCAGCTTCTTTGATTCATCCAATTTTTGGGTTTTTACCTTCATCCCTATTTTTATATTATTCATTGTATTAACTTGAGATGGCTTTAGATCTACCATCAAACATCGGGTCTAGTTCAAGCAAACATCTAGTAGTTTTTAATGGTCGATATGGCGTCAGCAATCAGGTCAATTGTGGCCAACCAACAACAAATGCAGCGAAAGTTCTTGGACTTCAGACAAGACATTACAAGATGAATTATTGATGATCCTATTACCAATATCACCACTCCTATATCCTATTAAAGAAGTCCAACACAACCTCAGGCATAGAAGATCGTCAATCCCCACTATTTCCATCTCGGCAAGGTGGTTCATAGGTATCCATATGACTTACCATGTGAAGAGGAAGACTTTTGCAAGAGGTACGCAATATCAAATTCATCATATCAGTGAGCGGACACCTCAACTCTAATTCACCAAGGGAAAAATGTTTAGCACCCCCCTCAAAGTTGTTAGAATGGTGGCTCAGTTTATAAAATAAATAGTGGATCAACATTTAACTATTTAGGCCTAAAAGGGGGAATCAACTGAGATAATATGCCCCAAAACATCGGTGCACACGAGCCACTTGTCATTCTAGATAGGCTAGGTTGAGATGACACCAGGAACGAGGGGAGCATAAAGATAACAAAAGTGGATAGAGGAAATTGAACATGTGACTAGATGATCAGGCTGCATCAAATGTGGAAGGAGTAGGTTGAGAATACACTATATGGTTAACTTACTTGTGTGTATGCCATATAGGAGTTCCAGCTAGTTTGGATATGTTGACCAAATTTTGTAGATTCTTCTAATCATGTTCTCCATGGAATTTCAAAGATTCATCAACAAATCAACTAGTGCAACACAACCTTTTGCGAAAAAGGGGAATTAAACAACACTTATATGACATAATTCATGCATTACATTGGTGTGTCTGTTAAAATATTTTTAAATATTTTTGGGGAATTTTTATTTATTTAAAAATGATTTTTAAATAGTTAATAACCTAGATTTAAAGTGTTTTGGGGTTAAAATTTGGATTAATTAATTCCCTTAAAAACTTCCTGGATAGAAAACAAAATCAACATAAACTTATGTGGTACAAATTGGGATTTTTATAAATAGTAAAATACGCAGTTTTCTTCGTGTTATACCATAAGACGTGGGTGCATATGTGTAGCTGGAGTTGTGTATTATGTGTCCCACATTCCTAAGATTCCATATCATCCCTTGGATCATTTCTTTTCTATCATTTTCATGTTTTTTGAGTTAATCCAATATAAATGAATCAGAGTCAATGGATGAGAGAGGTTGTGCTGTGCATTTTCATTCACTAGATTTGAATTTAAACTGTCATTTTAATCACCACAATTGATTTGGATCGATCCTACATATCCTTCCTCAGCCAGTATAAATAGAGACCATAGTTAAGGCATTTAGAAACTTCTGTAACTTCCTCTGTTTAATAGAATAAAATAAATAAAAGAGAGAGAGAGAGAGAGAGAGAGAGAGAGAGAGAAGAAAAATAAATAAATTTTAGGTTGCTTTCCCCAAACCAAAGCTATACACCTTTCTTAGTATAAATATGTCATAAAACCACCATATTGAGAGTTATATCTTAGGTTATCTTTAATGTTTGTGAGTTTAGTGTTTTGAAGAAATCTCTTCAAATGTTATCTCTCTTAGGAACACGAATCTCATTGTCTGTCTCATATTTATTTCTAAAAATTGTGAGAAATACCTTTGATATATATTTTCACATAGATCTTGTGTTTATATACTTTCTCCTATTTGAATCTTGAGATTTGTTGTATATGTTTGTAGATCCATTCTCTCCGATTTCAATTTCTTAAAAAAGAGACTTCAAAATCAGTTTATGTTTTCGTCTCTAAACAAAGTTTTATAGTTTGTGAAACTTGTTTTTTGTATATAAATAAAGTTCTCAAAACTTAAATCTATTTTTTTAAAAATATTTAACTTCAGATCTGAAATATTATTTTGAAAAGGAAGTCTGATTTTCTTTAGATATGAAACCTTACAGGTCATATAGAATTCTTATAATTGATCGGACTGTTTGGATATTCTTATGAACGAATTGAGTTGCAAACTTCATATTATGCACTTCACAATTATTACAATCTCACAGGATCACATAGAAATTGTGTTGTTTCTTTGAGAGATTCTGTTTGACTGAGCCACTGGAAAAAAGAGTATGCAGTTAAAGCAAGGAACGGTTAAGAGGATCAAAAGAATCAGAAGAAGAATACCATGGAGGAGTTTAATCCTAGTAGGTATAATTTTTTACTTTTAGCTCTAGGATCTTGTTTTTGCATGTTCATGTGCTTGTGACTCTTGAAATTGTTTTTAGTGGATTTTTGGTTGTAGCATAGAGGTCACCGTGGATGTTTCCTCACATTTGAGGTTTTACCACTTTAAAAATAACTGTGTCAAACTTTATTGATTTTATTTCTTAATGCTTCTACGGTTTGGGTTCATAACCAAGAATTAATATAGGTTTTTAATTTAAAACCTAGGTAATCAAGCTACTAAGTCTTGAATGTGACTTCAACAACTTTTACACATCTTGTGTTTTGATTTCAAAAAGGAGTTTCCTAATCAACTTTAATTAAGAGTTTAATTAATATTTAAATTTTAATAAAAACTTAGTGAACGATTTTCAAGTGGTATCAAAGAGCATATGTCAAAATATTTTTGATCTTTAAACTTCAGAAACTTCTTTCTTAAATATTTTTCTTAAAATGGATGAGAGATTTGAGAAGCTTGGTAACCTATCCCGTCCACCCATCTTTGATTGACACAATTTTCCTTACTAGAAAGTAAGGATGATTTCTTTCATCCAATGGACTTTAGATGATGATGCGTGGGACATGATTAAAAATGGCTACGTTCACCCAACTAAGCCCTTGACTGAAACCAGCACTATAAGAATTAGGGAAAGTCTTAATGAGTTTACCAAAGAAGAAAGACATATGTCACTTAACAAAAATAAGGGAAAGAACTTCATATGTACATAAATGAGCATGAATTTAAACGTATATCCATTTTCTCCATTTCCAAGGAAGCTTGGGACACACTCGTCACTACTCGTGAAGGTGATAAGCATTTTAGGGCTGGGAAGACTCAAATGTTAGTCCAATTGTACAATACTCTCATTGTGGATGATAATGAGTCATTTGATGATTTTATATAAAATTAAGACTAAAATGTTAGTCCAATAGTAAACTACTGTCATTATGGATGAGAATGGGTCATTTGACGATTTTTATATAAAAGTAACTGATATTATCACCAGTTTCAAGGAAATGGGACAACAAATGACAGAAAGGAGATAGTGCTTAAAATCTTAAAATCATTGCGTGCAAAATTTGACAATAAATGTTATGCCACAGAAGAGATGGATGATCCTAATTTGACTTTCTAATTACTAAGCAGTAAACTTAGAACAATAGAGATGCAGTTAGAATTTTAGGAACAATTAACCTCCTAAAATAAAAGATCCTCTCGATCAAATGTTGTGTTCTCATCTCAAGTGACTGTTCCTAAAATGAACCCACTTCACTTTGACCTAGACCTTAATGAGGATTGTGATTTAGACATTTTGGATAACCATATTGCTATCTTGAGCAAACAATTTAAGAAAATCATAAAGTTTAGAAATTCTATCGCTTCTAAATAGGGAGACCTGGTTATCAAAACTCACAAAGTCACAAACCTCGTCACATAAACGATAAAAAATAGGATAATGATAACAATTGGCTTAAGGATGATAATATCCACATTAAATTCACCGTTACGGGAAAATGGGCCACATTGCTGCTAAGTGTAGAGTCAATTTGAATAATAATAATATTAGGGCTAATATGTGCAAAATATGGGATGACTTAAGTCATTATAATGGATAACACTGAATCATCCATTATTAATGAATCATGCATGTGCTTTTATGCTAAGATCATATTCCCTGATGACAATACATGTTTACATATTGATAATGTTGCTGATGAATATATTATGCCTGTTGAATTTGATGTTATTCCTACTAGTAAAATTGTTGTAACTATTACTGCTGAAAATGATGTAAATAGTTCTAGTTTATGGTTGAGCCAAAGTGAAAATGATGCCGATGAATTGACCGTGTGTATGAGTCCCACTGTACAAAATGCAATTATAGAGCTCACTAAACACACTTCACTTAGTGAACTCGATGATGACATATCTGATATTTAAAAGTTGTACAACTAAACTCCTAAAACGAGTGCCAAATTAGATAAGATGGTTAAGAAATTAAATGAAAACTTAATAAAACTATAATTAAGAACTCAGAAGATTACATTGCTCAATGTATTGCTCATGTGACAGAGACTAAATAATTTTCCTTAAAAAGAAATGACCTCTCTGAGAAAATTGTTGTCTTAGAAAAAGATACGAGGCTACTTTAATTGAATTGGAGGTGTCCAAACAAAAAGTTTTAAATGATTTTTAAAATGTTTTCATTTTGAAACACAACCTAAATATTATGAAGAAATTGTTGAATGTAGTAAAATGAATTCTGAAGACAAACCTGACCTGGGTTTTGGGTAAAAGATCGTAACTGACAAGACAATTATTTCTCCTGAAAATATCAATTTTTTAAAACATGGCCAGGCTTTGGAAAAACCTCAGGAAGGAATCTTTATTGTTAATGACTCTCAAGCAAAGAAAAAAGTGTGCAATCAGAAGCCGAATGATAATTGTAAATATATGTATGTATATCCGCCTGCTAGAGACCTCGAACAAAACACTAAAAATATGCAATTGGACAAAGGTGTCAAACCTGACCAAACCCATATTCAAGGACTTAGGTCATATATTCAAGCCTACATATCATTATTATTATTATTCATATTGGGATGTCTACGAGCGCCCCATTACCAGGCATTTTCAAAGAAGGATGTACACACCTACCTCTCAAAACATTAACTATTTGAGAAAGGATAGGAAATAGTATGTTCTCCCAAAGTAGACCACACAAAACTCTAACTATAGGAAGAAATAGGAAGGAACTAAAACTAAGAAGAAACCATTTAGAAAGACATTTTCTAAATCAAAGGACAAAAAAAATTTAAAACCAGGATTATTTGGATTAGAAAAGATGTCTTGTTACCCCATATCAAGTGCAATGTGGTCATAACATCTTAAATGATTCTGATTTATGGCACATTTGATTGGGACACACAATTTTTTATAACATTTATAGATTAAGATCCCAAGAAATAGTTAGAGGTTTTCTCAAAATAAAAAACACTTTGAACTCTCTTTGTGTTCCCTGCCAAGTGGGAAAGATGAGTAAATATTTTCATAAGAAGGTTAAAGATATTTTAACTTCGAAGCCTCTTGAACTAATCCGCATGGACCTTATGGGATTGTCTAGAACTGTAAGGCTTTGTGGTAACATTTATATTCTTGTCATTGTGGATGATTTTATACGATTTAATTGGGTCGCTTTTATGAAAAATAAATCTGATAGCTTCCGTGAGTTTTTGAAAATTCTTTTAAAAATGGAAGACGAGAATGATACCCAAGTATCTCATATAAGGTTTGATAGAGGTGGAGAGTTAAAAGACTCATGTGTTACCAAATACTGTGTAGTTAATGGATATAAACATGAGTTCAGTGCACCTAAGAGACCTCAACAGGATGGCATTATTGAACATAAGAATAGGACAATTCAAGAGATGGCTATGGTGATGTTACACGCAAAAGGGTTGCAAAAATATTTTTGGGTTGAGGTAGTCCAGATGGCGTGTCACATTATTAACTTTCTATACCTCATAGAAAAATACCAAAAAGGCATCCTATGATTTATGGTATAACAAAAAAGTTATTGAAGTACTTTATAACCATCGGTGTAATTGTCATGTTTGTAAAGACAGATAAAATCTTTTAAATTCGATACCCTAGGTAATAAAGAATTTTTTCTAGGTTAATACTAATCAAGTAGGGCTTAACATGTTTATAATTTACGTAACAAACTCATTATGGATTCTATTATTGCAATTATAAATGATGCTAGCACAGAGAGTTATGACAATTAAAAAATAGTCCTTGAAGGGTCTGAAACTATTTTTACCCCCGACTCTCTGAGATAGCTAATTCACTTCCACCTGAGGGCCCTGTGGCACCAAACTGGGTTTTTAAAGGCCACCCTTTCGACAAGGTTGTTGGTAATCCATATAGGCCAGTGCGAATGATATCCCAACTTCAAAAAGTGTTTAACATTGCATGTTTTATTTCTCTAGTAGAACTAAAAAATGTAAACGATGTCTTTTGTGACCCGTTCTTGATTAATTCTATAGAATAAGATCTTGTCGAGTTTCAGAGTCATGACATTTGGTATCTCATCCCACGACTAGAAATACAAGAAGGTTATTGGCACCAGTTGGATTTTTAAAAACTAAACTAATGAGTGTGGGGTTATAGTTAGAAATAAGGATAGGCTAGTATAGAAAGGATATTCTCAAATAGAAACAATAGACTTTGATGAGACTTTTTCCCCTGTCACAAGACTCTAGTCTGTTCGTATCCTCTTAGAGATATCGTGTCATTTGCAATTCAAATTTTTTCAAATGGATATCAAGTTGGCATTTTTACTAGTATTTTGTCAAATGAAGTATACATAGAGAACCCTAAAGTATTTGTAGATCCCTTTCACCCTATCCATGTCTTTAGACTTAAGAAGGACTTGTATGTCTTAAAACAAGCTCCTAGAGACTGGTATGAGCGCCTCACAATATTTTAGTCAATAAAGGGTTTGAGCGTGGTGGCAATGACCAAACATTATTTGTTATGAAAATAGAACACCATGTATCGATTGCATATGTATACATAGATGATATCATATTTGGTTCCACCTCCTCTAATCAAGTAAAGGACTTTTATAATATAATGCACGTTGAATTTTAGATGTCCTTAAAGGGGGGGGGGGGGGGGGTGTTGCAATACTTTTTGTGTTTAGAAGTTAAACAGTTTAGTGATGGATTATTCATACACACAATTAAAATATGTTAGTGATTTTGTTAAAAAGTTTGGCCTTGATAATTTCAAATGAGCACGTACACCCATGAGCACATCCATGAAACTATCTAAAGAGGAACATGGGAAAGAAGTAGATCCTACCTTCTATAGAAGCATGATAGGGAGGTTTTAAGATATTATTGCATCTAGACAATATATTTCCTTTGTTGTATATGTATGTGCATGATACCAATTCGCACCTAAAGAATGTCATATGTTGTGTGTAAAACGGATAATAAAATGTGTTAATGGCAAAATAAATTTTGGCATGTGGTACACAAAGATACTACTATCTCTATAGTTTGATACACCGAAGCTGATTGGGAAGGATGCTCAGATGATAGAAAAAGCACGCCTGGGGCCTTTTACTAAGTAGGAAACAACCTTATAGGATGAAGTAGTAAAAAACAGAATTGTATATCCCTTTCAACTTCTAAATCCGAGTATATAGTTGCGGGTAGTTATTGTGTCCAACTTTATGGATAAAAAAATGATTAATGATTATGGAATTATCGAAGATAAACTCACCATGTATTATGATAACCAGAGAGACATTAACATACTGAAAAATCTTGTATTACACTCACAAACTAAGCATATCAAGATTAGGGATCACTTTATCCATGAACTTATTGAACCTAAGGAACTTAATATTTAATATTTTAACATTACAAAACAAATAGCTGACCTTCTTACTAAACAAGTGGACAATATTAGGTTTGAATCTCTAAGGAAAGCCATAAGGGGTGATTGCAATTACATAATATATTATGCATATTTGTCACATCGTCAGTAGGTTTCATGCTTATAATTGGTTAATGAGGACTTAGGGTATGGTTGTTTCGTAAATGACAATAGCCTCCTCCTTTATCTTGATAATGAAGGAGACCTTTGATATTACCCTTGCTTGCGACATTTTATATGTATAATAATTAATCTTATATCCCTGTTTATATATATATATATATATATATATATATATTTTTATCCCGTTGTCTATTTGAGAAAAATTGGGGGATAAGAACTTGAGTAATGACTTTTGATTCTATTGTTATATATTATCATGATTCAACTAATATGCCATTAAGTGTTTTATTTCTTGCATTCTGATTTACAGATCCACTGCACAATCTTACCGAATTAGGGAATTCATCTATAATTTATTCTAGGGTGGGAATGGGTAGATTAGCTCTTTTGTTAAAGAAACTAGGAATTTTAAATTTTTTCACCCATGAGTACATGTTACTCAATGGAATTTTTTCACCAATATCCAAAGGGGAGACTGAGAATGCACTATATTGTTGACTTACTTGATTTTGTTTCATATAGGAGTTCTAACTAGTTTGGATATGTTGATAACGTAAGAGGATAGTCCCCTTGAAGCCTGTGAGTATATCAATACTAGTAGAGGCGTAACCCGTAATAAACTCATTCAAAGGGATAGGGAGAATTAATCACCCTAGATACACCTTGGAAGACATACAACACACCAACAACCTCTGATATCTCTCTAGTTATCTATTAAATTCTTCATAATAAATGAAAATGGCGGGTGAGTAAACTCTCCTATTTGCAATAACTTCTTTTCAATGTATTCTCTCTAGTAATAAACTCTCTAGAAAGAACTCTCTTTTCATAGAGGTGGTGAAGGCAAATGAAGAGCCCCACACCTTTCTCGAGATGTCTCAATCCTCCATAGCGTGAAAGACACCCCCTCACACTTTATGTCATAAGTATTAAATGCCTAATGGGTTAGCATACCCTATGTCATAATCATTAAATTCTAGGATATACCTTTTGCCTATTCACTGTGCGTTCGAGGACTGTCACGATAGAGGTGTCTCACTAAATTGTCTGACAGTCCCAATACCACAGTGTTTTGCTCATGTTTGGATTGGACAATGTTTAGTTAGCGAATGACATCACTGAAAGTAGATATGACATTTGGTACAAGGTTGTTTGGCTCGAAGCTCAATATATAATGGAACTCATGGGTACTCCGCACAAGCTTCCACGATGAATGATCTCTCGATGTTTTACTAGGTGTATCTAAGATGGTTAAGACAAGCATTAACGTTGCCTCGCTTTTCAATTATCTAAACCAAGTCCCTCTGAAGTCCTCACGAAGTGGTCATTTGATAGAGCATATGAGCTCTCCTAGGACCTGTCAGGCCTTTTCTCTCGCTAGTACAATTTGACCTCATTCTCAACATTATAATCATTACAGCATTATAATAAATGTAATTAAAAGATACAATTTAACTAAGTAAGAACGAAAGATAAAGAAGAGCTCTCTCATCAAGTTTCCTCGTTGATTTACATCAATGATCTTCCTCGTTGACCTGCCTCGCTAAGTTTCATGCTGCTTCCTTCTCTTGAGCCTCTTTTGTTAATTGGGGATGCTCTCTCTAATTCACAGATTACCTTCAACCCCCCCATACATTTTCCTCTTTATGTAGAGATTTGTATTAAGCGCAATAAATGTGTGCACGAAAAAATCTCAATCTGGTGGACCATATATAATCCCTTTGAACTTTTTTCCATCACATCTGACTCCCTACCATTTTCGTTAGAACTGCCCATAAGATAGGTTCTCTTTGTTTTCTCTGAGAGAAAAAAATTCCCAGTGTTTGAACTTGTATAATTTTCCCCGATGAATCCGAGTTGTGGTCATCCCCATTTCAACTTTTTTTAAAAGGAAAAATTATCCTCAATGTACCCGAGTCAAAATTATCTTCATTTAGATTTATGGCGAATGGACATTGTGAACTTTTTAACTGTGCTGCGATCAACTTCCTTTTCTTGGATTTAGGGTTAAAATTATCCTCGATGCATCTTCAACCTGTTGTACCATCGTTCTGGATTGTAGGATGAAGACATTGTTTAATTGGTTTTTTTAGTTTCAAATATATTTCAAAAATTCTGTTGCCCAAAAATCATTACTTATTTTGAAAGAAACACTCTTTGTCCCAAACATCACCTCAATAATGATGTGAGATTGTCATTTTAACTATCTGGGCACTCCCTGAAGCACCATGTGTCCATTTGTAATCATTATAGGTGTGTACACACGTGCTTTAGTGGGAAATCAACCATCTTATTGGATTCCAAACATGTAATACCTTCAACGCTTAGAATTTTTTTTTTCACGCTTTCATTTGCTATTATCATCTTCAAAGTGCGAGCGAGAGACAAAAAAACCTGTTCGCCATTATTGAGTACTTCTCAACATTTTCTTTGTCGAAGATCTTTCGTCCCTCTCTCTTTTCCACCTTCAACCACTACTACTCTATTTCTCTTATCCTTCTTTCTTCCTATAAGATTTTAACTCCAAGCTTCACCCATAGCCTCTTACAATGGACCACTTGCTCCTACCACCACTAGTCTTCCTACCACCACTATTATCTCTGCCCTAGCTTTGGATGCCTTCACTATACTAGCAGCTCGCCAAGAGAAACTTCTCTTTTACCACCATTCTCCCATTTTTGGTAAAGATGATGACTTCGTGGGTTCTTGCAAGAGTTACACTTTTAGTTCCAAGTATTATCCCTTGCTCTGGGGTGATGAAGATGAAAATTTTATCATTTGGGGTTTGTTCCCCCTAGAGGGAACTATAAGGTTCTGTATCGATCGAGGTGAATTTCCTCATTTTCACATTGACTTCAAAGGTCCTGGTTGTTATCCATCACACTTTTCTTCCTGGAATGCTCATATGCAGTCGACCTACATTGCTACACTTACTAAAATTATGCATCATCGTGCTACCTAGTTTGAGGAGTTCATTTTAGCCAAGTACAATGTTGCGTTATAGGTCTTCGTATACCCTTAGAATATCAGAACCCACACTTGAGTACATTTGTAAGATGTTTAGGCTTGAGCCCATAGGTACTTCTCCTTACTATAATGAGTCCTTAGATTATGAATAAACAAAAGGCTGAGAAGACTTGGACCGAATCTATAGGAAGTGCAGTAGTACATCAAACAAGGCTACCTTCACCCCCTATTAGCTACTTCTTCAGTGCCCTTACTTGTACTAATTTTCTCTCACGAAATGATATACCCCTTGATTTACCTACGTACATACTTATAATTCTTTACCATTTTGTCTTTCTCGGTAATCTTAACTATCAACCTCGTAAGGATCTTATTAATCTTTCCATTTGATTGGCCAGGGGTACAAGCTCCCTCCGAAAGCCATGGCTTTGGGGTCTTTCTACATTTGGTTGTATTGTAACCTCTTAGACATGTAACAATCTTTAGGTCAAAATAACTTGTCCCATTTTACCAATTCCATAGTCCTAATGGGTTTCTTGTATACCCGTTATCTAGAAATATCACCCAACAAGAAGCCTCTTCCGTCTGGAGAACTCATCAAGACTCATTGCCTATTTTGCTTAGATAAGAAGCAAAGTCAAATGGACATCCTTTCAATTTTTGACAAACTCAGTTGCTTCATTATGAGGCCTTGTGGTGAAGACCATTTAGCCAACACTTGGAAGTTTTTTAATCATGAAGCCAAGGTGGTCCAACTTACTTTCGAGGATCTTATTATTCAGGAACATTTGCCTCCAATTATTCTTGCACTATCCCCAAGTTACCTACCTTCTTATACTGAATGGGGATATACCTCAGATCACTGCAACCCCAATCATTGCAGTCACTAGTATGGTTACGACCAAGGGGTTCTTTGCCCCATTTTTCCGAAGTCTCATGCCACAGCCACTTTTTCCAAGACTTGTGCTTTTTGCAAATTATCTACTGCCTCTACCATTTGCTAGGTGATCAGGGGACGAATTACCAATCTTTCCCTTACTAGGAAGGGGGATATGACTTTTGATTTTGCATTGAAGTATTGGTCATCACAACGGGATAAGATTGAAGCATTTATTCAAAGTCCCCCAATTTATCTAATTTTTCAGACTTTCCCACCATTAGATCTGGGTCTCAAAGGCATTTTCATCCTGAGGGTTGAGTTCCCTGTGAGCTACCTCCCTACTGCCCTTTAGTAGTTACAGTTTCCCCGGGGCTCAAAATAGCTCCAGCTCAGAAAATAATTACCCTTGTTGAAGGATCCTCTAGAGAATTCTCTGTTACCATAGGTTCTTCTAGTGAGGTCCCTTCTCAAACCCTTCTAAAAAGTCAAAGAAAACAAAAAGTGGGACTTACTCAAAACCCATGCCCGAGTCCCCATTGATGCCTTTCCCATTGCCCCATTCCCCATCCAATATCTGTAATTCTAAATGAGGTGATACGGGCAAAATGTCAAGCAAAGATTGAATGGGTTCAATGTGAGTTTCAACTTCACACTCCTCTCATTCCTTCCCCTGCATCATTTCCCACAATCTAAGGAGATCCAACTGAGGGGGCCATATCAAGAAGAAGAATTTCTAAATCTCCCTTTGTTGTTGGTGGGTCTGGTACAAGAAAGAAGACTTTGGGTACAAAAACCAAAAAGAAGCCTACATACGAAGTGAAACGACCACCTACTGCCCCTAGTCCCAGGACCCCTCCTCCCCCATCTCCCCTTGATACTATTACCCCCCGAAGTTAAGCATGGTCCCATTGAAGGAGCTTCTAAAGTACCTTCATCGTCCTTTTCTCCCATGGTTATTTTATCCCACTCTTCTCCCGAGCAAGAGGTATATTTTCCCTTATTTTTTTGAACTAATAAAATTTCGATAGTGAAATGTATTTTATAACCCCTGCATAAATTTCTTTCATTTTTGTAGGGGAATTCGTCTGATAGACCTTCTCCTCATATGATCCCTTTCATAGGGGGATGGTTCGGTGTTTTAAAATCGTTTCCCCCTCCCCCCCCCCCCCCCCCCGTTCTCCAATGACTGGGCTAACATACTCCCGTCATACTGCCTCTTAACGTGCAGAGGAGGCTGATACGTAAGATGTTGCATCCATTGCATCTGTTGGAGTCTCTTTTTAGCCAGAGGAGACTCCTTTGGCTTCTTCTAAGGTATCTCCCTTTCCTATGGTTCCTTTGACATTGTTCCAGTCTCTTCAAGCCCTCCAGAGGTAATAGCTTTTTCACTTTTAGCTATATTTTGAACTTGGTTGTCTTGTATTCTTAGTATTTTGTTGCATTCAGGTTGTAGCCACTTCTAACCTGGCCACATCTCTCCTTGGTTCACTTATTCACTTCCCACTGGAGAGGTTGGCTGTTGGGTTTTTCCCCTTTTCTATCGTTACCGAGGTAAGCTCACTTCTTGTGCATTTTCCCTCTTTTATGTGGTTCTTCCTGTGTCTAACATTTCAAAACTATTTGTAGTTTTTCTCTAGGTTTCACTCCTCCCTCCCATTCTGGGACTCCACGGGTTCCACAGGCTATAGTTGGTTCATCCTCTCACTCAGGGGTTCCTTCGACCCCTATGGTGGGTAATAAAGATGGAGTTCAAATGAATTCAGTGGAAACTTCCCCAATATTGGCACTTGTTCCTTTTTTACGAGGAAGGTGATTTACCAAAGTCAAAGGTCCCTCTTTTTGAAGGTTCATCTAAAACCTAGAGATATGTTGAAGTTACTCCTGCAGTTGTTACTCCTACAATTGCTACTAAGGTAACTACTTCCTTCTCCATCTTTTGCATAAGTCATATTATTATTCATGTTAAAACGAAGAATAACAAGCAAAATATAGCTTCCTTGACAATGAAAACCACTTGTTAATTTCTTTCGCAAATTCGCACCTTCGAAGTGACTTAACCATGAAAACACACTTGTTTAGATTTTTTGCAAACTCCGCCTATAATGGTTACTTAACACTGAAAATACACTTATTAAGATTTTTTTACAAACTCCACCTATAACGGTGACTTAACAATGAAAATACACTTGATAAGATTTTTCGCAAACTCTAACTACAATGGTGACTTAACAAGGAAAGCATACTTGCTAAGATTTTTCTCAAACTCCACCTATAATGGTGATGTAAAAATTAAAAAACACTTGTGAAGATTTTTTGCAAAATCCACTTATAATGGTGACTTAACAATGAAAATACACTTGTTAATATTTTTCTCAAACTCCACCTATAATGGTGACTTTACAATGAAAAAAAAATGGTTAACATTTTCCGCAAACTCATTCCTCTTTATCTCTTTTCAAGTCACGAGGGAACCCACTCCTATTGAAGATCCAACTCAGCATGGTCCCTCGCTTGTTACCTCTACTCATCAAGGACAAGTCTCTTTAGAGGAATCAAGTCACAATGATAGTGGTTCAACTACGGATCTTCCAGTTGATAGCGAGTCCAGTTGTGAGATTCCTCTACCCAACATGATTCCTCACTAGTTATACCTCATGGTCCTTTTCTAGTTTCCCAAAATCTCTGCGTGCCATTGTTCTATCATCGAATAAATTTACACTCATCACCCCCTAACCTTTACTGCTGACTGTATTCATTCAAACATAATGATGATAAGCTATAGGCTTCGGGGTATGGAAACCGTTATTTGTGAGCATGTTAATATCCAAACATCAATTCTTACTAGGCCCCTAACCAATCAATATTTGGGAACTTGAGGGAGTTAGGCAAGGATTGCTTTGATCTGAACAGATTGATTAGTCACTTAAAGCTTTGGAAGAGAAATCAGTTATAGAGGTAGATTGAGCTCTATCGGAAACACTTAGAGTCCCAATGAGTTGAGAAGGATAATTTGGTGGAGTTGGACCCTATTTTGGAAGTAGATGATCAGGTGGTTAAGGCTTCCAAAGAAGCTCTGCTCAAAGCGAAGAAAAATTTTAAGCTTTGGTCACTGAATGTGGCCAAATACAAACTAGACATGAAGGCTCCATGGGCTTGCATTGGAATAAATGCTTGGAAGCCTTTTTTGGCTTGCCTTGGAATTTCTTCTCCTATCTGACCTGTGATTTATTTTAGGTTGAAGTATTTTATTTTTTTGTGATTTTCCACTTTATCGTATGTAATTCTTGGGCAATAGTTCCCAATTTTTGTAACCCTTTTGAGTATATGAATGAAAAAAGAAATTCATTTTTACCATGTCACACTTTATCATTTGTTACAAATCTCTTCTATTCATTGCATTATTAAATTCTTACAATTTATAAGAAAACACTTTATTCTTAACTCACGAGAAGAATTGCAATAAAAGAAATGACTCATTAATGAATTGCAACATAACTTCAACAATTTAACACAAAATAAATATCTAAATGAGTTTACTCACTCAAACATGATAGAATTTTAACCGCTTGTAATTAATATTGAAAGGTTTATCCCGTTCCATCTTTGAGATTAAGCAGTAATCTAAATCATGAGCCACCTTCACAATAAAAGGTCCCTCCCATTTTGCAAAAACTTTAGGCAATCAAATCCGTCTAATGTGCTTCATTACTTCTTTCAGAACTAGATCTCCTTCTACTAACTTCCTTAGCCTCACCAAGTTGTAATATGCCCTAGAGAGCTGATTCGTGTACATTTAGAAGTGTTGTACTGCATTGTCCTTACGTTAATCCAGTGCTCCAACTTTACATTTTTACTATGAGGAAGCATGCTTCTTCACAAGGCATATCGGGCCTAAGGAACTTCTAGCTCTTTTGACAGAATTGCTTCAGCTCCAAATACAAGAGAGAACAGAGTATACCCTTTGTGTTTTCTCTTTGTTGTTCGATAGCCCATAGATTTGCTAAAATCTTGTCATCCCATGAACTTGGGAAGTATTCCATCGTCTTAGCCAAGATATTGACCAAGGTCTTGTTAGTGGCTTCAAGAAGACCATTGCCTTAGGGATATACCATTGTTGAGGTATGATGAATAATGGAGTACTTATCTATGAGTATCATTACTTCTTTATTGATAAATGGGATACCATTATCAGAAAGGATAACCTTTGGAATCCCAAATCAACAAATTTTATACTCTCTAATGAAGTTGGCAACCACACCGGTTGTTTCTCTCTTTAGTGGTATTACCTCAGCCCACTTTGTAAATAACTCCATTGCCACTAATATCCAGATATTTCCTATCAGAAATGGATGAATCTCCCCTACCAGGTCAAACGTCAAAGTGTGGAATAGGTAAGGAGTTGCCAAAGAGTGTAAGTCGACTAAGGGAACATGGATCATGTTTCCATGTAGCTGGCACCCCTTGCACATACAAACAAACTCAATCAAATATTTCTCCATAGTTAGATAATAATAACCCATAATATAATTTTTCCCATCCAATGTGAGTTTATTCTTGATCTTGCTTCAAGACTTATGTTGGTTCATCCTTTATGATGAATTTTAACGGCCTTTTGAAATATGCTTTGCAATATAGTTGTTCCTCTTAGATATGGAACCGTGGGGCCTTACGCTTGAGTGCCATCGTGTTAATTTTTTTCGTAGGAATAACTCCATCCTTGATGAAATTGGCTACCTCCAATATGCCTGAGCTTCAACGAAGTGACATTTAGCTGCCTGAAAAAATTAACATTTATCGCACCTTCGATGTAACTCCGTTCTATCTTGCTTCATTGTTGGCCAGAAGTATCCCTCTCTAGAGGGATTTCAGTTGTTTCATAGTGTTTGTCATGTGTCTTTATGAACTTTTTATTTTCTTCCTCTGGCTGATACACCTTGATAATCATCCTCTGATGCTCCTGAAGTAAAGACTTCATTAGCTTGCAAAGTATTGTGCGAACTCTCTGAGTACCATCTTGCCTTCCCCAAACTCCAACTGTTCCTAATTTTTCCTCTCCAATCTGAATTGCCTTCCATAAGCAAGATCGTCTATACTATCGAGAGCGTTGTTCTTTATTATATGACAACCGTAGTTATGTCGCTCTTTATGGTCACTTCTTGAGCAATGGTGGCATAAACATCAGCATGCCAGTTTGTCATTCTGGGTTGCCTGCTTATCTTGACCTGATGGAACTGGTTGATCATCCATTGGGTGATTATTCTGTAGGGTGCTAGGTTGAGATGCTTCAATGCATATTCCCCATTCACTTGCTGGACCACCAAGCTCAAATCACCTTTGATACACAATGAATAAATTCCCCTTCGAAGGTCCTCTAGTAATCCCAACACTCATGCCTCATACTTTTCTTCATTATTGGAGCAAGGAAAATCTAATTTATAGGAAAGGAAAATCTATTACCTCCATTTTGAAAGAATAGCCCATGCTCCCCCTTTTTTCTGTGGAAGAACCATCAAACTGCATAGTCCACTCTTCAAGGTTTGCATCCAAAAAGTTATTCTGTAAATCGTCTCCAAGAATGCCCTCCCAGGGTGGCTCAAATATCCTAGAGGATAAGATTTTCAATAAGTCTACATATTCCTGGCTCTAGATTACACGAGGGAGAACATACTTCAAGTCATATTCTGAAAGGATGAGGAACCACCTGTCTGCTCTTCCAATCAAAATAGTTCTTGCTGATAAAAGCTTAATGGGATCACATCTTATCACAATATTAATTGTGAAAGAAAGAATATAATGTCTATGTTTTTGTGTAACAAACACCAAGGCTAAAAAATGTCACCTTATCCTACTAGACCTTGCCTCCGGTCCATATATGGTCTTGATCAGATAGTAGACTGGCCTTTTCTTGCCATCAATTTCCTGTACCAAGGGAGCTTTGATAGACTTGGTGGTAGACGTGAAGTAGAGTTGCAACTTTATTCTTTCCCTTAGATTGTTTGTGGAGAAGTGAGAAGTTTTTTTAACTTGGTGAGAGATTTTTGGTTAACTTCCTCCCATTTGAATTTTATGCCTTTTCGCAGCAGATCCGTTAGTGGATGAGTTATCTTGGCCAACCCTTGCACAAATATCCTGAGGTAGGATACTTTACTAAGGAAACGCTTGAGCTCTTTTGTCATTCTTGGACATGTCATCTCTAGGATCACTCGTTATTTATCTTGGTCCATCTACACTCCCTACCGATCCTCCACAAATCCAACAAACTTTTCTCTTATAACTCAGAAGGCACACTTCAGTGGATTCATCTTCAACTCGTCCTTACTGCACCGAATGAACACCTTCTTCAAATCACCTAGATAGGAATCTTCCTTTTTCAAATTTATGACCCAATCGTCTAGATAAAATTATAAGAATTTATTAAAGAGGTCTTGGAAAATGTCCATCATCATTCTTACATATATCGCTCTAGCATTTTTCAACATGAAAGGCGTGACTTTGTATATGAAATTTCCTAACGAATTTTTGAATGCTATTTTCTCTTCATCTGTTCGATTAATCTTAATTTTCTTGTATCCTACATACCCATCCATGAAGCTATATTTTTTATGCCCAGTAGTTGCATCGATCAAGCTATCAATGGAAGGCTGAGGGAAATTATATTTTTGGCAAGATATGTTTAAGTCCTTAAGTCCATGCATATCATATCTAGTTTTTATCCTTCTTTTCCACTAGGACAATGATAGACAACCAAAGTAGGTGATGGATTAGTTTGATTAATCCTACTGCTAATAACTGTTAGACCTCCTCCTTAATCATTAGATCCAACTCAAGCTTGTAAGTTCTTAACGTTCAACTTGTGTTAACTTACCTCTTCATCTAACCCCTCCATCTCTATGTACTTCAAAATAAGTACGTCTTTATATTTCCAAATCAACTCAAACAAGGCCCTTCTTTTCTCCATGCTCAGATCCTTCAAAATGAAGATGGGCCTTGGATATTATCTTTCTTTGGCTAGATTAATATGCTCCACTTCCTGTACCCCACAGCTTTGGGAGGTCCATCATGTACTCTGGTTATTTTTCTACTTCGTATACAAATTATTGTATGTTTGAGTTGTATATGACCATGAACTACCCTTACTGTTCCACCAGAAAACATTCATACACTGTTAGCCTCTTTATTGGCCTCTGCAATAACTCATTCGACCGCCCACTCACACTTTCAAAGGTTATAGATCACCTTTCCATTCTTTGTTACCACTTTTTTGCATTGCTTGTTGGCCATCACATCTACTTTTTGTTTCCCATATCTTAAAGATTATGCCATCCATTGTCCCAAAATCTTGCTTAGTATGCTTTATTATTGGACATCATGATCCATCGGGTCCATCAAGGGTCTAATCCTAGCTCTTAGTTGCTTAGAGATATTTTAAGGTTTGGGATAGATGTGGTTGACCTCCTCAGCTACTTTTCTACTACTTGCTCCTTTCTTACTTTGATTATTCATAGGCCTTGTCCTTTTTTTAATAGAGGGAACTTTCTCTCCCTCCTTTCATCCCGTTAGGACTCTAGTATCCTCTTTTAGCTCTACATCAAATGATGCCTCCACTGAGTGAGCCTCTTCGATTACAAAGGGCTTCTTCATGGCCCATATAGCGATCTTAGCCCCTTTCATATTTTCCGTAGTGCATTGGTGATATGTCTAAGTCACTATGATGTGGTTGTGAATCCACACCCTTCCTATCAAAAGATAGTAATAGGTAGCATTCTTAATCACATGAAACTTTATGTGTGAAGTGAGATTCCCCATTATAATCCCCACATTCACATACCCAATTGGTTTGGAGTCCAGGTTATTATAACTAGAGATCACCAAAGGCATTGGTATCAATCTCGCCTTAGAGATATTAGATGCGTGGAATGAGTTGATGAGCATGTTGTTTATAAATTCTCCCCCATCCATTAGAGATCTCATAAAATTTACCCCATTTATACTTGTCTTCATGTGTAAGGGTCTATTGTGAGGTAACCTTACAGCTCGATCGGCATCGCTGAAAGTCACTTTGAACATGAATTTTCTTAACAACTTAGCCATAAGCCCCCTCCATCTCATCGATGGAACTAAATTCTTTCGTGCAATGTCCAAAATCGCTTGGGTTATCTCTAGTATGGTTTTCTTCGGCATTCCCACTTGATTGAAGAACCATGAGAATTTGGGAAACTATGATACAACATGGTATTTCAGCCCTTGGTCTTCTTCTTCACTATTAAGGTTATACACTTCCTCCACATCCCTTGTGCTTTTTTCATTATAGGCTATTACATAATTATCCATCCCTCTCATAAAGTCTTCTAATTCTTCCTCAAATCTCTTCTTGCTCCACCACTAGTTTCCTCGCCTCCCTATCATCTTCTTCATAATAAAAAACTACCAAGATAGCTAAATATGGTGATAGTTGGTCGTTGGCTATGTTATCTTGAGGGATCTGTAAATCCTCTGCCTTCATATGCTTGATTATAATCTTTCTCAACATAAAACAAGTCATCGTTGGATGACCAACCTTCTGATGGATTTAGATATACTTGGGATTATCTCTCACTTTGCAACTGGCTCCGTTGCTGGAGTATCCTTGGGCTCATAGACTGCCCCCTTGCACCATGGTGTTTTAGCAACTGATGACCGCTTCAACTGTATAAGGCAATGGTGGTTGATCCTCTCTATCTTTGCTAAACTTCCTCTTATTATCCTTCTTTGGCTGCTTGGCCCTCAATCCTGCATTGGTGTATCCCACTCGTGGGGGCTGGCCATGTCCTGCAACGGGTTAAACTGGCTATTAAAATATTATAGACATCACGATTGGGTTTGGATGCACAAGTAACGAGAAATTTCTTACTTCTTTTAAAAACATCGCAAAAGTTTCTTGTCGCATTTCATTTATAACGTGACAGATGTGCTCAGGGTGCAATCCTTCAGCACAAATTCGAAGAAGTTTGGACTCCTTAGATCCCTACCTCACGTCAAGGGACCTTTCTCTGAATCGTAGGATATACGCCACCACCTCCTCTCCCAGTCGTTGCTTCTCACTACCCAGTTGTATTATCATAAATTCATCTTTTTCCAGAAAGAACTTCTAGATAAAAAGAATGTGTATCTCCTCACACATTGAGACACTCCTTGGTGCTAAGTGAGAGTACCAGGTATATGATTAATTGATGAGGGATTTTGAAAACTCCATCAAAATTAACTTCTTCTTATTGCAATGGCCCCCCAATCTGTCAATAAAAACTCTTGCTATGCTCTTTCAGATTTCCTCCCTTCCCTATGTATTTTTTTAATGATAGGAGGAATGTAATCCATCGGGTAAGGTCCCTCGTCGTATGCCTTAGGATAGAGAGTACAAAAATCATCATATATTGACGCTACCTCATTGGCTGATTGCGAGGAAGATACTATAATCTTTAACATTTCGTTTTGCATCTCATTTCTCATTTGTTCTAAGGTTGATGCAATAGTTTTTTTAGCCGTTGGAACAATGGGATGAAGGACCATAGATAGGATACCTGTCACACCTTGGGTACCCACAACTGGGACAGGGGTGGGATTAGGGTTCATGGGGTAAGGTCCCATTGGATCTGCTCTCGATGGCACTATCGTATCGACCATTGGTCTTACAAAAGAGATGGGGTCTAGTCCCCCTCCCTAAGTCGTTAAAGCTATAAGAGTCTATAAGAACTCAAAGACTTTGCCCATGAAAAGGGCATTTGTTCATATTTCATCGCATCACTAGTAGAAGCCTGTGTGACCGCTGGGATTCATGTTGTCATTTAAACTTCGGTAACCTCTACCCGAGGTACACCAAAACTAGAAGCCTCAAGCCCCATCGCTGCTTATTCCTATTTTCTCTGAATAGCGTCAAAGTCAAGGGTACAGTTAACGTTATCTTGCGCTACACTTCTAGAAGAATGCCTCCCAGACGAGTCGCCAATTGTAAAGGGTTAATCCCCTTGAAGCCTGGGAGTATAATAATACCAGCAGATGCATAACCCCTATAAGTATGGTAATAAATGATTACCCAAGTACTCTTAATAAAGACAAATGAACACACAATATTTTATATAATAAACACTCAGATTAAACTCCTAAGTCTCTCGTATATAACTCAAATGATGATAAAGGATAATTGAGAAACAACTCATTCAAAAGGATATAGATGTAAGCACCCTAGATACACCTTAGAAGGAAGCCAACACATCAAAAACCTATGATATCTCTCTAGTTACCTATTACAATCTTCATATTAAATGACATTGGTGGGTGAGTAAACTCTCTACTTTGCAATAACTTCTCTTCATTATATTCTCTCCCTAGTAATAAACTCTCTAGAAAGAACTCTCTCTTCTCTGAAGTGGTTGATGTCAATAAATAACCCCACACCATTCTTGAGACATCTCAATTTTCCACAATGTGAAAGACATCCACCTAATATTTTACATCACGGGCATTAAATGTCTGATGGGTAAGCACACCTTACGTTGTAATCATTAAATACTAGGACATGTCCTTTGCCTATACATTATGCGTTAGACGACTATCACGACAGAGGTGGTTCACCAAACTGTATAACAGCCCCAAGATCGTAGTGGTTTACTCAAGTTTGGATTGGGAAGTATTTAGCTAACTAATGACATAACCTAAATTAGATGTAACATTTGGTAGAGTACTGTTTGGCTCTAAGCTCAATATACAATGGAACTCAAGGTTACTCTCCAAAAGGTTCCACGATGAAAGATCTCTCGCTATTTTACCAGGCATTTCGAAGATGGTCAAGACAAGCCTTAAATCTGCCTCACTTCTTAATCCTCCAAACCATGTCCCTTTGAAGTTTCCGTGGCGCGGTAATTTGATAGAGCATGTGGGTTCTCCCCGGCGCTTCCACGCCTAGTCTTTCGTGAGTACCATTTGACATCACACTGAACATTACAATTATTACAACATTATAATGAATTTAATTAAAAGATACAATTTGACTATGTGAGAATAAAAGATAAAGAAGTTCCCAATCGATAAGTTTCCTCGTTGAGTTGCATCAATGAGCTTTCTCGTTGAGCTACCTCGTTGTCTTCATGCTGCTTACTTCTCTTAGTCTCTTTCGTTAATTAGTAAATCACTCTATAATTGGGAGATAACATTCAAGTCCACCAATAGATAATGTTCTGTGAATTCTATTGAGCATCTTCTCCACAGTATTGCAAAGAAACATCAACAAATCAACTAATCCAAGACAACCTTTTGCCAAAAAGGGATGTTAAACAATATACATAGGACACACTTCATGCATTACATATAAGACTTTTGCAACTTCGTCCATTTGAAAGAATAAAAGAGAAAAAAAAAAAGAGAGAGCAGACAAAGGGAGAGAAAACCAGAGAAGAAAATTAGATAAATTTTAGGGTTTTCTCCCCAAACAAAACTTATACACCATCGTAGTATAAACATATTAAAAAACCACCATATTAAGAGTTAGAATATTAGTTTTTCTTGAGAGTTTATGAGTTGGGTGTTTTGATGAAATTTCTTCAAACGTTATCTTTCTTAGGAATACAAATCTCATTGTCTTTCTCACATTTCTTTCTAAAAATTATGAGAAATACGTTAGAGATATATTTTCACGTTGATCTAGTCTTTATATACTTTCTTATGTTTTAATCTTGATATTTATTGTATATGTTTGTAGATCCATTCTCTGTGATTTCAATTTCTTGAAAAAGAGACTTCAAAATTAGTTTATGTTTAAATCTGAAGGATTCGTCTCTGAACAAAGTTTTACAGTTTGTGAAACTTGTTTTGTATATAAATAAAGTTTTTGAAACTTAAATTTATTTCTTAAAAACATTTAACTTCAGATCTAAAATATTATTTTGAAAAGGAAGTCCAATTTTCTTGAGAATTGAAACCTTGCATGTCATATATAATTCATGTAATTCATAGGACTGTTTGATATATTCCTAAGAGAGAAGTGAGTTGCATACTACATATTAGGCAGTTCACTATCATGACACTGTCACATGAACACATAGAAAGTGTGTTGTTTCTTTGAGAGATTTTGTTTGATTGAGCCACTGGAACAAAGAGAAAGAAGTTAAAGTAAAGAATGTCCATGAGGATCAAAAGCGTTAGAATCAGAATACCATAAAGGAATTTAAGCTCAATATCTATATTTTTTGTCTTTTACCTTTAGGATCTTGTGTTTTCATGTTCATGTCCTTGAGACTCTTGAAATTATTTTTAGTTTATTTTTGGTTGTGGTGTAGAGGTGACCATAGATGTTTCCTCAGATTTGAGGTTTTACCTCGTTAAAAATAACTATTTTAAACATTAATGATTTCATTTTTTAATTCTTGCATGGTTTGGTTTTTGAAATCTTTTTCTTAAAATGGATGAGAGATTTAAGAGGCTTGGTAACCTACCTCGTCCACGCTTCTTTGATGGACACAATTTTCCTTACTGGAAGGTAATGATGATTGAATTCATCCACGGGACTCTGGGTGGTCATATTTGGGACTTGATTGAAAATGGCTACATTCACCCAACTAAGCTTTTAACTAAAACCAACAATATAATAATTAAGAAAACTCTCTGTGAGTTTATGAAAGAAGAAAAACATATGTCACTTAACAATAATAAGGGAAAGAACTGCATCTTTTTGTCCATAAACGAGCATGAATTTAAACGTGTATCTCTTTGCTCCACTTCTAAGGAAGCTTGAGACACACTCTTCATTGCTCATGAAGGTGATGAGTGTTTTAAGGTTAGGAAGATTCACATGTTATTCCTGCCGTATAATACTCCCATTATGGATAAGAATGAGTCATTTCATGGATTTTTTTATTGTAACCACATTATTTTATTATCCAGCTTATATTTCAGTATGTCATATATCGCTACGACCGTCGAAGAATTATTAAAGATCATTCAAGCGCCAAGATGGATCCGCTTACATTTGAGTATTTCATATACCCACACCTTAGAGAGTTTGCACATATTAGGGAGTAGGTAAATTTTTTGGTCTAGACTTCACATGATTTGATGGAGGTTTTTCATACGATGTCACCACCTTTGGAAAACTCCACCGCACCTAACGGTTGAGGTTTAGACTTGTTTGCTAGCATATGATGTTTTTTATGATGATATCTTTTCATATTGATGGTGCGTACCATTTTTGTAGTTATGTTTGCCTTTTTGATATATTTTTGAAAAGTTCAAAAAGATTTTCTATTTTTTGAGAAAAATTTGAAAAAGCCAAAAAGATTTTATTTTATAAATTTTTTTAAAAAAGTCAAAAAGAGTTTTGTATCTTGTTTTACACCGTGTATGAATGGACATTTAGGATGACCAAGTCACAATTTCATTCCATATCCATGTGATGATTTGATATTATTTTTTCATCATTTTATTTTTGTTCTTTGCATTGTTTGAAGTCATTGAGATGTACTTTATGATTACTACCTACAGGTTTAACTCACGAGTTCCTTTAATGAACACTTGCACAGGCTTGTTTGATTATTGTACTTTTTTATCACATATTGTTCAGAGTGTTGTCATCTCAATTATATCTTTAAAGCATACCATATGCAATAAAACATGACAATGGAAGTAGTGCATGTAAGAACCGTTTACCGTAAGGATTTAATTACAACAAAATATGATGAGTGAATCACGAGAAAGAGATATGAGACTTCAAAATTAAGTCATCACAAAATCCACTGTTTAAAAGAGCCCAAAAAATTTAAAGGCAATAAGAAGATAAATATGCCAAAAAGGGGGCCACCTTAAAAGAAAAATATAATTACGAGGGATTTTGGATGGAAATAAATGAAAAATGGGTTTGCACTTCCTGACAACGTCATGAAAAACATTCATAGTTTTAGACTTTAATGGTGTGGGAATCATTCTTCACTTTGATGTGTTTATGGATTGAGTCGATGTCATTTAAATTCAACACTTTCGACACCAGAGGATGATTTTCAGATTCATTCGATAGGAGTACACATATTCATCGTGCACATATGTTATGTTTGATTAAGTTGATTTTCCAATTGAATATGTTCACACCCATTCATTCCATTTCCATGATTTGGTTGTCTTAGTGTAAATTCATGGTGTGTGATTTTTGTAAAATTATGTTTGCATTTTTTGAATGAAATATTGAAAAATCAAAAGTAGTTTGTGGAAGATTTTGAGTTACTCTTTGCATAAGCATAGTTTCATTTATTTATGCTATGCATTTTTATCGTGACAACTCCATGTTCATTTTGTTTATTTGTTTCCTTGTCTATTTTAGACAAATAAATAGGGGAGAACGAATTATGGGGGAGTTTTTGTCCTATGGGAGAGATTTGATTATTGATTGATTTATTGATTTATTCTTATATCATTTCAAACTCGATGCATCGCGAAGGTATTTGTTTAGTTTCATGTGTGTAGTTACAAATATTGAAGATCATTATTTTTCATACCATGGTGAGAAAAGATTTTAGATTTGAAGATTTTGAAGAAAAGTTTTTCGACCGACATGTTTAGTACCTTTTCACCTTCAGCTTCATGGGAGGGTATTAGATTTGTATGGGCATTTTACGTTTTGATAATTCAGATATTTTTATTTTATACTGGCATAGGCTTTGGGGGAGATTTGTAAGGACATTATTTCATTGTCCGTCATACATTTGAGTATTTCATGTACCACTACAAATGTCCAAGAATTATCCAAGATTATTTAAGCATCAAGACGGATCCGAATATTGAAAGTTCTTCAACATTCAAGCATCGAAGAGATAAATTTTGTAAAGGTTGTGTTTTAATTCATTAGCATTTTACTTAAGAGTGTTCGGATATTTTTTTTCAAATATGTTATAAGTGTTGAGGTGGATTTTTAATAGTCAAAATAAAAAATTAACTTTTATTTAATTTCGTTCGAGTGACATCCTTATTTTATGCAAAGTCATTTGAATTACACGTTTCATCGTTTGAGAGAAACTGATATCTCGTTCGAGCGACACACCACCTTAGATTTTCTATAAATTGGTTTTTCCAACTTCGTTTTTTATGAGAAGACCAGTGAATTTTCAATAGACAAAACTGCTTTCGCAGAATACTTTGTCTTCTCACTTTTACGACTTTAATCCTTTTGTTTTCAATTCACAATGTCCCAATTACTTTGTGTGAATTATTTCGGATCACAAGAACACATCTTGTGTCAAGTTTCTCTTGTAAATAAGATCTCTAATGCTGATCTAGGTGCTCTTGTGGGGAGTACTGGGCTGACGACGACTGCATATCGATAGAGAGTACTCGAGGGTGTTTCTGGGTTGAATTGGAGTTGTGGTTCTTACTGACTCTAGGCTACGTTCTTCGTGGGCTTTTTGCGGTTAACTCATTACGGATTTCATTGTAATCTTTGTGAGTATTATAGTGAAATAAAGATGTTACTCAAGAGTGGTTTTTTCCTAAAATCTGTGAGTTAGTAATGTTATTTGTGATGGTTTGACACACACACACACACACAAGCAATTGCATGTTTAGGGGTTTATTTATTTTGGTTTAAAATTGACTCCAGTTAAATAAGTATAAATTAGGAATTTGCAAATTTTATTTGAACCGTTCACGCACGACACACTCTACATTTATAAAATTAACTGATATTGTCACCAAGTTGCATACAAATAGGATAACATATGATAGAAAATAAATATTGCTTAAAATCTTTACATCCTTGCCTGCTAAATTTGACAATAAACATTATGCCATTAAAGAGATGGATAATCCTAATTTGACTCAAAAAATACTAATTAGTAAACTTACAACAATAGATATGGAATTAGAATTTAAGAAACAATTGACCGCTCATAACAAAAGATCCTTTGGATAAAATGTTGTGTTCTCATCTCAAGTGACTATCCCTAAAATAAACCCACTTGACTTTGACCTAGACCTTAGTGAGTGATACTTCACCTAAGCAAAAAAGAGTGAGGACCATGAGAGAAAGATAACCTCATATAATATTGACATTCTTGACCCAAGGGACAAGCAGAAACTTAAGAAGTAAGAACCTATAAAAGAGGTAGAATCCAGCATCCTCAATGAGGATGAACCAGGAAAAACTATCCATATAGGCTCTTACCTCAAGACAAAAATAAAAGAGTTTATTAAATTGTTAAAAAAGTCAAAGTTGTTTGCGCGAATCCATAATGATATGCCAGGAATTGACCTCAAGGTAATATTTCATCGGCATAGCTTGGACAAGACAATGAAATTAGTGAAGCACATAATATGCGCCTTTGCTAGATATAAATATGATCTTAAATAAGGGGTTGTAAAGAAGGTACAAACTACCTACTTCATCAGAAAAATGCAATGCCCAGAGTGGTTGTCCAATGTTGTCATAGTTCCTAAGTAAAACAAAAAATGTACGGCGTGTGTAGACTTCACTGACCTAAAAAATCTTATCTAAAGGAAAACTTTACTTTGTCAAGAATCAACCGAATGTTTGATGCTACAGCCGTCCATCAACTCGTGAGTTTCATGGATGATTATTTTGGGTGTAATCAGGTCTTTATGTACGAAGGGTATGGCGAGAAGACATCCTTCATCATAGATAAAGTAACGTACTACTTCAAAGTGATGTTGTTTGACTTGAAAAATACACAGGTTAACTACCGGAGGTCAATAGAATGTTCAAGGGCCAGATTAGGAACACAACGGAGGTCTATGTGGATGATATTACAATAAAAAGTACGAATCTCGAGAATCATACGACTGATACAGAAATAACATTTGATACCATGGATTAATATGAATGAAGCTAAATATAGCAAAGTGTCTGTTCATTATAGGAGCTAGAAAATTCTTTTGATTCATCATCAATTAAAGGGGCATTGAACAAAATCCTTCCAGGATAAAGGAACTAGTTGACACGAAGATGCCGAGAATGATCAAAGACATTTAGAGATTATCAGGACAAGTTTTCGTACTAAAAAGGTTTATGCAACGGGCAATAGGCAAATGTTTTTCATTTTTCCAAGTTATTAGAAAAGAGTTTGTTTAGGATGAGGAATGTCAGACATCATTCCAATATGTGAAGGGTTATCTCGTCTCACCAATGCTCCTCTCCAGGATTGTCTAAATGGATAAGTTGTATTTGTAGTTGGATGTCTTAGAGTCGGCCATTAGTGGAGAAATAGTAAAAAATGATAGTATGGTTAAAAATTTGTCTATTTCAATAGAAAGTCATTTCAAGGTCCCAAGTTGAGATGCCCTAATACAGATAAGTTTCATGATATTTAATCGATGCCTCAAGAAATTTTATGCCCTACTCTCAAGCTCATATGATGGTTGTGCTCAGTAACACGCCTCTCCAACAAGTCATTCATAATCTTGAGAAATCGGGAAGGCAAAGGGCTTAGTTAGTGGATCTATCTATGTTTGATATTATCTATCACCCGAAGAATATAATTAAAGGGAAATTATTGGCAGATTTTGTAGTCGAGTTCATGTGATAGTCGACGAACAACATGGTAAAAGAAGTAATCACTAAAATCTTGAAGGTCGTCTAGAGTGGAAAGGAAAATGAAGACGAGGGGGCATTGGTCGGTATCATAGTTTACACCTATAAGTGAGATTTATTGCTTAAAAATGGTGCCTTAGTTGAAGGAACTTTTTCATGAGAATCACTAGTCAGAATTTTATTTATTAATGGTTTATTTTCTGCAAATGGAAGTGGGGTAGGATTGATATTATCGGCACCACAAGGAATTGGTATTGACTATGACCTAAGATTTAGTTTTGAAGAATTAAATAATGAGTGAGAGTATGAAGAAAAAGAAACTTGCCCTGACATTGGCCAATGAATTGAATGTCAACTAGATACTTGCCCATTGTGATTCCAAATTAGTTGTTAATTAAGTTTTGGTGATTTGGAAGAACAATATGATAAAATGGATAATGCTTGGCTAGGTTCAGAAGGATATTGAAGATATTTCAAGTTGAGATTAAGAGGATCCCTAGAAATGAAAATGGGAGGGTAGACACACTACTGAGGCTCGCGTCGACTAGCAAAAAGGAGATTCAGTGATCAATTCTGGTAGAGATCCTCCGAAGGTAAGTATATGGAACTAAGAGGCCGATATTCAAGCACGTATGAATTTAAATCTAGGACTATCTTGGATGGACCTATTCATATGATACCTAAGAGATGGAAAGATATTGGTAGCTAAAGATGAGCAGATAAAGGTAAAATACTGTAATACCCCGTATTTTTATATCTTTTAAATTATGGGATTTATTAAATTTAATTGAGATAAATTAATTTAATTTTAATCCGGAATGTTGCTTTAAATATTTACTAGCGTGACGAGAGTTAGAAATTATTGGAAATTTGTTATCTATTGAATATTACTGGATGAGTATAGTAATATATGAGATTTATTGTTATAATATTGTCACGTGTGAATAAAATGACAATTATGGAAATTTAAGTCGGGACGCGCCTGTGTCGTGTCGGGACTAAATGTTGATTAATAAGTGAATATTTTATAAGTTATTCGTATGGTCATTTTGAGAGCGCCAACGTGTCCGGAAGGGTCGAGATAGTCAGAAAAGTGTACCCGGGGGTTTAGTTTGGGTCTCAGGGCGTTTTTAGGCCCAATTAGTACCCCGGGAGGGCGTTTTGGACATTTCGCAATTATGGGTAATTAAACCTACGAAAATTAAAAGGGTTATATAAGATATCTAGGTTGTCTTCTAGGGTTAGAACAACCAAAGACAAATGAGGGCCATTGGAGAGGAAGAGGAGAAGCTCTCCAAGGAGTTCTAGGCCAAGAACACCTCTGATTGCACCGACGTCACCACCAACGCGTAGATCGCGAGACGGGGAATGAAACCACACCAATTTCGGCACCAAACCAGATTTCTAAAAATTTCAAGCAAGTGTTTATCTTGATTATTTCGTTGATGCATGTTTCATATTGGTTTAGGAATGATTAGGATGAATTGTATGGAAGAAAAAACCCAATTTGAGACAGGAAATTGCATATAGTGATGACTTAAATGATATTTTAGAAACCCTTTGTCATGTAAAGGATTAAGAGTTTGATTAAGAAAAGAGTTCTAATTAGATACAAACACTAAAAATTTTATTTCGGATGATCGGACCATTGGAATCGCTTGAAATTTTAGTATGTTGTAGCGAACGGCGAGACAGGACTGCTGACAAAAATTCAGCTTGATCGAACGGTCGGATTTCTAAAAATATTATTTTTACTAGAGAGTTTTATGTTTTGAGGACTCTTAGAGAGTTTTATATTTTGAGGACTTTTCTAAATAATAAAAAAAAATCAATTAAAACTCCATTTTAATTCCGATTTCGAAACCATTTGAAATTCTCATCTTTGAAAGTAAAATTCAAAATCCTTTAATGTAATGCGAAATCTATATTTTTGGGATATCTTACATAAGGGACAATGTAAGTATATGTTAAAGAGAGAGAGACACGTAAGAGAGTTACTTTGGGACCAATGTGTATACCTACTGAATTTTATACTTGGGCGGATAGAATCCGTGAGCGTGATGTAGTAAGTGGAAAAGTTCCTCAAATTAAAATAAGATGTGAATGGTTATTCGTGATAACTAAATAATGAGAAATAAATACAGATGTCGTAATTATGGGAATTGAGAATTTACCCATTATTGAAATGGTAATGTTAGTATAGTTATATGATTGTGTATGCATATACTATCTATGTGTGAAAATCATGCCCACGCTACTTGCTATCCCCGAGGTTTCTGCGTTGGGACAGTCTTATCTCGATGGGACCTTTATGGGGGATATTGACTTGTACCCTAGAAGATAGATATCCTTAGTATAGGCTATCGGAATGATAGTTCAGACGGTCCTAAGAGATGCGGGTATGTTCTTTCCTCTTAGAGACTTGGAATCTATGCTTCGCCTTATTTTGTTTGTGTATAGGTATCCTTGGTACAGGCTATCGCAGTGATAGTTCAGACGGTCCTGAGAGACTTGGAATCTATACTTTGTCTCAATATTGTTTGAGCATGTGTTGATACAGTTCGAGAGTGATTCCGAATCTGTATTCCCTTAGTACGAGTGATACGAGGATTGGATAGTAGAGTATACCCGCACCATAGTTGTTATTTGGGGTGCTGTTGTGATATATATATATTTTATGAGTAGTTAATATATATATATGAAATTCTGAAATCTGTAACTGCCTACTGTGATGAGACATGTAGGACATGGTTGATGACTCAAATTATAAATACTTGTTTTGAGAAAGTATAATATGACACTGGAAAACTTTATTGATTTATAAAGTTAAAAATGAGAACTTTGGTTGCTAATTGAAATATCCTTTTCGAACAATTAAATCGTTAAATTTTGAATCTTACGAGTAAGCTAAGATAAATTAAATCATTGGGAAGATTAGTGCGATAAATGATAAGACAAACCGTTGGGAGGTTAGTGCGATAGATGTGCACATTAGAAGAGAGGTGAGAATTCCTCAAGAGAGTGACGCACTAATATGTTGTTGCATTGGCCTGTATCAATTTAAATACTTGCTAAACAAATTTTAAACCATATACACTATCGGGCTCTGACCTATTTTTCTCTCTCTCTCTCTATCTTGTATATATATATATGTATTACAGGTGCCCAGCCACAGGGGCGTCTTGCTTAGGATCTCTTGGAAGGAACGCGCTGCAGCTTAGGTGGAAGTTGCAGGACTCTTGATTAGACGACTTCGTTCATTCGGATCCACTCTTAGTACTTTCATCTAGTTGGGAATGTGTAGCTCTTTCCATTATTCCGTTGTTATTGGACAATTGTATTTCAGTTATTTCCAGTATTGTTACTATGGGATTTATTCAGTTTGGATGTGTGACTTTAGATTTCGTATGTTGACATTCGATTGACGAATGTATTAAATTAATTGGATTATGTTGCAGAATTTAATGTGGTGTGATTATTACTTATTGAATGTTGTTAATAAAATAAATGATTTTTCTTTAAATAAAATTTGGAAAGTATGTATGAACATGGTTTTGACACTTAGCTTAATTAATTAAGGTGTTAAATTGGAAAAATTTATTTTTCGACAGTGATGCTAAGAATGGACCAACTGTTCACCTTTATTTAATTTAATAAAGGAGTGATCGCGCGGTATTTAATTAGGCGGGGTGTCACAGGTGGTATCAGAGCATAGGGTTCTAGTTTCCATAGGATCTGTACGGCTTATTATGCTTTCAGCGTTGCTTTGTTTGCTATAGAGCCCTACGTTTAGGATTGTTAATTCCCTTGATGAGATTTCGTTCTCCTGCTATAATGTGTATACTGTAGTGAATTCTAATTTCGTTCGGATGTGTGCGTGTGCCGAGCGATGACGGATGTCAGATGAGGACCGTTAAGCGTACATCAGGAGGCAGGGCTCAGTTGATATTATGAAATATATCCGAGGATGATGACCGTAGTCGAGGTCATCTCCATTATGGCACGAGAAGCCACGACTAGAAAGGCGACTAAGGTGCAGCAATGATTTTTCAAATGCTGTTATAGTCAAATGAGGTGCGAGGGTAAACTTACTCAACGTATTACAAAAATGTGTAGAGACTGTCAATGGGAAATTTTAGAAATGCGGAAATTGTATGTGTCTTTACCAAAGGAGGTAATGTACCCAAAGGCTTAGATATAGGACGAAGTGTGGCAAACTGAAAGTGAAAATTTAGAGAAAATTTTCTTGGCTTTCGGGACGAAATTATAATGGTTGGAGTCAACCACCAATTTTAGAAGTGGAATGCTATGCCTATAGGAGAACCTTAGGTACAGTGTTGACCGTATGTTCCTTCCTCAACTGTTCAGGGTTAGAAGCAAACGTGGTTCTGAACTCATCGCGGGAGGGCATGACAGAAGTCCGATTGTGGATATGAACCCTAATCATTAGCAAATTTTGTATCGAAAGATGTAGATACTAGTGGAGGAAACGACTCCAAGTGGGAGACCAACTCGTAATAATAATTGATAATACTCGAGGAGGAAATTCTGATGGACGGTTGATTCTGAGGTTGACAATGTTGTATTTTGTCAATAAAGATGATAATGCTCCTTGTGTGGGAAGCTTAAAGAAATCGAAGAATTTAGTCGAGAATAAGACTAAATACAATGGTGGTGATATAGCACGAAAAAGAGATGTGGATATACATTAGGGGACCCATTTAAATGATTCGGATAATGGAATTCTTACCAGGTGATGGTAAATTCAGTAAGTGCTATTATAGATAGTAACATGATCTTTATGGCCTAAAAAGTTAAAGGAACAATCAGAATGGTTAACAGGAATCGAGTTTACTAAAGTCCGAGAGGAGGACAAATCCTAACCTGGTTAGTAGGACAGGTGGTAAGTGGATTATGTACTGAGGTATTTTGTGCGGAGTGAGATCGCTCACGATAATATGTTCCAAAGTGAGTATAAGGACAAGAATACGGTGCCTAGTAAAAGGCAACGATTAAAATAATTTTGTTATGGTTTGGGTAGACCTGTTACGTCCGAAAACCATTTGTGCAGTCAAGACGATTGACAAGGTAGAAGTGTAAGTTGTATCCTCAGAGGATGAGGCGTGTTTATGTGACACGAGAGAGTCACTATATTTTGTTCATTGCTAGATTAGCTTGTGAGACGAGCTTAATGCATATAATTATAAATGTTACCATTATGTGAATATTTTTCCCTAGTGTAGCGGGATTTTTCTTTAGTGCTATCTGCGGAGGATGAATGAGTATATCAACAGTGTTTTATACTTTATTGAGGTTACTTGTTGTAGTGATGCGATACACGAGTATGATATTATCTTGTTTAAAACATTACAGAAATGGTTAGTACGATAGTGGGCATTTATTGCAAGGCTATCGGAGTGGTTGCATTAGTGAAACATGTTTTATGTTTGTTTTGGCGAGGCTTTACCTGTGAGAAGGTTGGACTCGCACTTATATTATCTTTCCTAGAGACTTCGGAAGAGATAGTGGGCTCGAGATATTCGATGCCAAAGTATGTATAAACTTTACCAATATGATTCCGTATGTATCGAGATTTACCGTTGAGCGAAAAGATTTGACGCAGTATTATGTTTGGCACTCCGGACTTAGTGATAGGAAGACTGCAGTGTTATATTTATCCTTAAGAGACGTGGGAGTTAAGAGTTATACCCCTAATGTTAGAAAAAGGAATTCCGAGAATTCTGATTGTATGTATTCGAGGTTTATGGAATGCTATTACAACCAATCTATGCTGAACGATAGTGAAATTTGGTGAAACGTTCTTTGTTAAGCATAATTACGGGAGAAATTGTAACTTTTCTGTCAAGGGACGGAATAAAGGGGTATATACTATGGACGGAGGACCTAACGGATTTCGATAACCGACAATGCTAGGTAGTAGTGTATCGGGGGGGGGGGGTTCCTTGTTTAGATTTCTCTTTGCGAGACATCCCATGCATGAAACTTAGCGTAACGTTGGAAATAGGGAGACGTTTGGTCACTATTCCATGAGTTCGGTACCCTGGTCAAAATGGGATCAAGTAATTATGTATGTAAGTTGGAAGTTGAATTTTGTTTTAAGGTCATTGGAGTCGGATTTTTGTGGTAGGAAAGCATTAAAAGTTATCCCCACGAGTTGAGGGGTGGAACGATGATAAGGAGAATTTAAGAATTTTGATTTCTAGGGTGATTGAGAGTATCCAAATGTCATAACCGCGTACATAACACAAGGTGAATAAAGAGTTGGAATGATTTTCAGCCTGAATTATTTGGAAAGAACTTAATATTATACAAAAGAGATGACCTGTAATTATTTTGATGAATAGAGCGTTAGTGATTTATTTTGGTTGTTGTACCTATTTGGGAAAATTATTGTACTTATCTGAGGAAGGTTGAGAATTATTATTCCTCTTTTATTGTCATGGAATTTTAATGCCCTATCCCTTCTATTCCGTTGAATTTAATTAGTCCTACAGATGAGTAGCACGCCGTTCGCTCTCCCAGGGCGGTCGGAGTGTTGCAAAAATGTGGGCATCTTGGTTAACTACAGTTAAAATAGTCCGAGTTGAAGGGACGTGGTAATAGATGTGTGAAATATATGTTTTTGGGACTAGTATAACGAAGTGGAAGTGATAGAGTGGATTAAACATCACATGAGGGGCGATAATCCATACATAAGTGTGCAATTAGAATAGCACGCCCTAACTTGATTGGAAGGCTGTGGGAAGCCATTCAAGAATTGGTATTCCTTGAATATAGTAGAATTTAATTGTTATGAAGCACACCCGGAGCGGAGTTGTTATTAGTCAAGTGTGAGAGAGACTCACACATATAAAGAGTAATGATGTGAGTATAGTATAACAGATCCAAAAGTGCGCTTCGTGGAGAGAAGAGCACGGGTGGAACTTTCGGCATACTACAAGGAAGGAAGGGGAGTATTACGTGTCACTTAATGTGAGACATTTCAAGGGAAGAATCGATGTTTAGCGAGACGTAGTGAGTAGTCTCTACATGCACTGCCCATAGGTAAGGTTTGGTTGAAAGAGGAGAATCAACCAAATAATTTGTGTTTATCGAAAATTCCTGAAATTGGAAGAGGTTGGTAAAGTCGGTAAAGTTCTTGGATGGGTTGCCATCCTCAAAACAAGATCAAGGGTTTATCCCAAACATGTGAATTAAGTCGTCGAGAAGGAAGTGATTGATATTCCTTTGGGCTGGCTTACAATATTAACTAGTATGCCCCAGACTTCATTTGAAAGGAAGGACCGCGCTAGTGCATCGTCCGGCGCAGTATAAATTTCTGAATCAGGATGAGATTGGTGAATCCCACCTTTGATATGGGATTTCAGGAACCAGCGGAGATAAGATTTCATTTCAAGTAGGATGTATCACCCTTAGCCAGGGAATAAGCGCATGGTGATTAAAGATTAGTGGAGCCACGTGAAGGAGATTTTGGAATCTTGGTACGATGATTTCAAGAATGCTCTGTAGAAGCACTCGTACCTTTTTGTCGCGTATGAGGTACTTATTAAGGTTTTGTTATGCAAGAACCTCGACCATTCTCCTTCCGTATGTTTAGAGGAGAGTAGATAATCAGAATTTTTGGATCGGTCGAGAAAATATCCGATAACTATGGTAGAATTCCACGACTGTTTTAGACGAGCAAGAGTGATCAAATGTTAGTAATATTTTCTCAGAATGGGAGTTTTGTATATGAATAAATCCGAGTATTTGTCATGTAGTGAGGTGCGGCCTCCTAATGATAGTGAGATAATGAAATGTATAACGTACAAGCGTGACCTATGCGAATGTTGTCGGTTGGGAGCACAATGTGAAGTGTCTCCAAAGAGAATGCAAAACAATGTTACTGTGAAGAAAGGGCTATAGTGATTGAGCGCCGTAATGTGTAGTTAGTTTGTGTACGAAAAAGGATATCCAGAATTGTGCTACCTGATAGGCCTTATTTTCCGAATTTCGGGACGAAATTCAGTTATTAGGGGGGGAGTATGTAATACCCCGTATTTTTATAGCTTTTAAATTATGGGATTTATTAAATTTAATTGAGATAAATTAATTTAATTTTGATCCGGAATGTTGCTTTAAATATTTACTAGCGTGACGAGAGTTAGTAATTATTGGAAATTGGTTATCTGTTGAATATTACTGGATGAGTATAGTAATATATGAGATTTATTGTTATAATATTGTCACGTGTGAATAAAATGACAATTATGGAAATTTAAGTCGGGACGCGCCTGTGTCGTGTCGGAACTAAATGTTGATTAATAAGTGAATATTTTATAAGTTATTCGTATGGTCGTTTTGAGTGCGCCAACGTGTCCGGAAGGGTCGAGATAGTCAGAAAAGTGTACCCGGGGGTTTAGTTTGGGTCTCGGGGCATTTTTAGGCCCAATTAGTACCCCCGGAGGGCGTTTTGGACATTTTGCAATTATGGGTAATTAAACCTACGAAAATTAAAAGGGTTATATAAGATATCTAGGTTGTCTTCTAGGGTTAGAACAACCAAAGACAAATGACGGCCATTGGAGAGGAAGAGGAGAAGCTCTCCAAGGAGTTCTAGGCCAAGAACACCTCTGATTGCACCGACGTCACCACCAACGCGTAGATCGCGAGACGGGGAACGAAACCACACCAATTTCGGCACCAAACCATATTTCTAAAATTTTCAGGCAAGTGTTTATCTTGCTTATTTTGTTGATGCATCTTTCATATTGGTTTAGGAATGATTAGGATGAATTGTATGGAAGAAAAAACCCAATTTGAGATAGGAAATTGCATATAGTGATGACTTAAATGATATTTTAGAAACCCTTTGTCATGTAAAGGATTAAGAGTTTGATTAAGAAAAGAGTTCTAATTAGATACAAACACTAAAAATTTTATTCCGGTTGATCGGACCATTGGAATCGCTTGAAATTTTAGTATGTTGTAGCGAACGACGAGACAGGACTGCTGACAAAAATTCAGCTTGATCGAACGGTCGGATTTCTAAAAATATTATTTTTACTATAGAATTTTATGTTTTGAGGACTCTTAGAGAGTTTTATATTTTGAGGACTCTTAGGGAGTTTTATATTTTGAGCACTCTTAGAGAGTTTTATATTTTGAGGACTCTTATAAATAATAAAAAAAATCAATTAAAACTCCATTTTAATTCCGATTTCGAAACCATTTGAAATTCTCATCTTTGAAAATAAAATTCAAAATCCTTTAACGTAAGGCGAAATCTATATTTTTGGGATATCTTACATAAGGGACAATGTAAGTATATGTTAAAGAGAGAGAGACACGTAAGAGAGTTACTTTGGGAAAAATGTGTATACCTACTGAATTTTATACTTGGGATGATAAAATCCGTGAGCGTGATGTAGTAAGTGGAAAAGTTCCTCAAATTAAAATAAGATGTGAATGGTTATACGTGATAACTTAATAATGAGAAATAAATACAGATGTCGTAATTATGGGAATTGAGAATTTACCCATTATTGAAATGGTAATGTTAGTATAGTTATATAATTGTGTATGCATATACTATCTATGTGTGAAAATCATGCCCACGCTACTTGCTATCCCTGAGGTTTCCGCGCTGGGACAGTCTTATCTCGATGGGACCTTTATGGGGGATATTGACTTGTACCCTAGAAGATAGATATCCTTGGTACAGGTTATCGGAATGATAGTTCAGACGGTCCTAAGAGATACGGGTATGTGCTTTCCTCTTAGAGACTTGGAATCTATGCTTCGCCTCATTTTGTTTGTGTATAGGTATCCTTGGTACAGGCTATCGCAGTGATAGTTCAGACGGTCCTGAGAGACTTGGAATCTATACTTTGTCTCAATATTGTTTGAGCATATGTTGATAGAGTTCGAGAGTGATTCCAAATCTGTATTCCCTTAGTACGAGTGATACGAGGATTGGATAGTAGAGTATGCCGCACCATAGTTGTTATTTGGGGTGCTGTTGTGATATATATATATATATATTTTATGAGTAGTTAATATATATATGAAATTCTAAAATCTGTAACTGCCTACTGTGATGAGACATGTAGGACATGGTTGATGACTCAAATTGTAAATACTTGTTTTGAGAAAGTATAATATGACACTGGAAAACTTTATTGATTTATAAAGTTAAAAATGAGAACTTTGGTTGCTAATTGAAATATCCTTTTCGAACAATTAAATCGTTAAATTTTGAATCTTACGAGTAAGCTAAGATAAGTTAAATCATTGGGAAGATTAGTGCGATAAATGATAAGACAAACCGTTGGGAAGGTTAGTGCGATAGGTGTGCACATTAGAAGAGAGGTGAGAATTCCTCAAGAGAGTGACGCACTAATATGTTGTTGCATTGGCCTGTATCAATTTAATTACTTGCTAAACAAATTTTAAACCATATACACTATCGGGCTCTGACCTATTTTTCTCTCTCTCTCTCTATCTTGTATATATATATATGTATTACAGGTGCCCAGCCACAGGGGCGTCTTGCTTAGGATCTCTTGGAAGGAACGTGCTGCAGCTTAGGTGGAAGTTGCAGGACTCTTGATTACATGACTTCGTTCATTCGGATCCACTCTTAGTACTTTCATCTAGTTGGGCATGTGTATCTCTTTCCATTATTCCGTTATTATTGGACAATTGTATTTCAGTTATTTCCAGTATTGTTACTATGGGATTTATTCAGTTTGGATGTGTGACTTTAGATTTCGTATGTTGACATTCGATTGACGAATGTATTAAATTAATTGGATTATGTTGCAGAATTTAATGTGGTGTGATTCTTACTTATTGAATGTTGTTAATAAAATAAATGATTTTTCCTCAAATAAAATTTGGAAAGTATGTATGAACATGGTTTTGACACTTAGCTTAATTAATTAGGGTGTTAAATTGGAAAAATTTATTTTTCGACAGTGATGCTAAGAATGGACCAACTGTTCACCTTGATTTAATTTAATAAAGGAGTGATCGCCCGGTATTTAATTAGGCGGGGTGTCACAAATACTACGTAGATAAATTTACTCTTATTGGAGATGTATTATATAAAAGGGATTTTCTTATTCCCCTCTTAAGGTGTGTTCACCTTATGGAGGTCCATTACATGCTCAAAGACATACATGAAAGTTCTTATGTAACACAAATTGGTGGAAGATCCATAGGCAAGAGGATCATAAGAACCTTGCCAAAAATCGGCCAAGTATGTTCTCAAGTGTGATAAGTGAAAATGTTTTGCTAACATACCCCATCAACCCTATCAACCTCTTTCTCTAGTATCTCCCCCTTGGTCTTTTACAATATGGGGGGTTGACTTGGTCATGCCCTTTCCTGAGAAAAGGTGAACTTTTGTTTTTTGATTTTCATGATAGATTATTTTTCCAAGTGGGTAGAGGTCGGTCCCACGACTACCATCCCTAAAAAAAAGAATATTTGATTTATTTGGAGGAATATTATTTATTGGTATGGATTACCCAACATCTTAATATACGATAATGGAAAATAATTCAAAAATAAGTCCTTAATAGCCTATTATGGAAGGGTAAGCATCAAACAAATATTTTATGCACTAAGCTGACCATAGGCTAATAGGCATACCAAGGTGACCAATAAGACGATACTATATGGAATAAAGAAGAAATCAGAGGATGTAAAAGGAAAATGAATTGATGCACTACATAGTATCCTATTGGCTTACAGGATGACCTAAAGAAATCTGATGGTTGAGACCCCATCCATGTTATCCTATGGGTCAAAAGTTATCATCCTAATAAGGATAGGGTTTCCAAGCCACATGTTTTATAACTTATGACCCGAAAGTAAATATGGAGTAAATGAGACTAGACTTGGATCATATTGAAAAAAAAGGAGATGTGATCATAAGACTGTCATCCTATTAGCAGAGAGATGTCAAGTTCTATAATAAGAGAGTAAAGTCTCGGCTTATGGGAGTGGGGCATATAATACTAAAAAAGGTAACAAAAAATAAACAAGCTTTATCCTAACTGTCATAGGACCTACAAAGTCACTTAAGAGGTCATCCCAATAACGTATTAGCTGGAGAACCTTGGAGGGGAACCATTATTTAACCCTTGGAATGTGGACCATTTGAAGAAACATTATCAATAGATAACTTGTATTTGTAGCTGAATGGAAATTTTTAATCTGTACTCAAATTTTGAATGCATGGGAGAATTGGAAAGACGAATAAAATGAAGTGTTGTCTTGTATTTTCGGATTTTCATATTGAGAATTACATAATTATACAATTAAATAACTCTCTTGGTTTTGCGAGAATGCCTTTGGAGTATCAGCTCCAAGGTACCATTTTGTATAGACCCTGGGAGGTGGGATACACTTAAAATCATTTGAATATGATGAAAATTCATAAAACCATTTTTTGATTAGTAACTAATTCACTCCCTCCCGGTGCTACGAGAATTCCTTCGGAGTCTTAACTCCAAGGTATCGCACATTATAAACCCTGGGTGATGAGAAGAAATTGTCATCATTTGAATTTTGTGAAAATTCTTAACATCATTTTAGAGTGAATAATTAAATTTCTCTCTCGATGGTATGATAATGGCATTGGAATATAGGATCCAATGTATCACTCCTTATAAACCCTAGGAGGTCAAAAACAGGTAACATCATTTGTATCTGGTGAAAATTCTAACATTATTCTATAGTGACCATATTACTATAAGGTCCTCTTGGAGGTATGCGAGTGGTCTGCAGTCATCCTCGAACCACTTTACTAACAATACCATGGGATAAGTAATTTATACATGTAATTATTAAGTTTTATGGTGAAAATACATCTTAAACCCCAGAAGAAAGATGTCATATCTTAATATCCCAAAACAAACATCACATAGCTTGGTTAAAGCAACAAAGCATTTACTACACTTGGAAAAAATAATGAAAAAGACAAGTTGGGAAGTCAAACATTCAAATTGTATTAAAAATAACATGTTCAAGGATACAAGATTTAAAATGTAATAGATGTTCAGAAATTAATATTAAATATGAGATTATAAAACATGGGCCTCATAAACCACAAGCGATCACTCAAGAAAGAAAGGAAGATTTAAGTGTCAATCGTTAGCCCCTTAGTAACTGTAAGCTTAGGGACGTTTGGGTTCCCATCAGGATAAATAGTGGTCCCATCTTAATAATCAAATAATTCTACTCCATCTTCCCTGGCCACATGAGTCACCTCTTCCTCAGTTTCCCTTTGCTCAGCATTATTAGTAACGACAACATCAGCCTTAACTCGCACCTCTTGGAGAGAGATAACTCTCTTGGTGTAAGAAAATTTGAAGCATTTGAGGATCTTGGATAACACAAGACTCTTAGTGGTAAGATCACCACATTAGTTGGAAATCGACTGATATGCAGTTGTGGTTCACTTCTCAAAGTATAGGATGCCGTGACTAAAAACTTCTTTGACTTCTTAAAGTGAGCAATAACCTTTTTGAAAGAAAATTTGATGCCATAATCCTTATCCCCTTTTTGGTATACAATCTCCACATCAAGTGCCTTAACCTTGAACCTCAAGCTCTACCTCACAGTAGTAAAGATATCCTTATGCTGATCTCAGAGTTCTTGGGACTTGGTGTCATAGTCATTATTTTGGTCCTCTAGCTTCCGCCTGAGTTCAGAGAGGTGAGACTTAGCATCGTAATCTAACTCCACCTTAGACTCATTATATACCATCAACTATTTAAAGTTTTAGAGGTAAATGAAGGACTAAAATAAAAAATAATGAGAAAGGAATTACAATAAACATATGTGACAATACTACACTTAGAAAAATGAATAGTTTTTTTATGTGAGCCATACCTATGTTTCCACATGATGACCAATGTTAAAAACCCTTGAAGTGTTTTGAGAATTGAAGTATCGTTTGTAGAATTTAGGAACGACCCAACTTATAGCCTTCTTGGACCTCAACTGAATCCCCAAGATTGAGTTGGCATTGATGCTAAGTTATTATAGATGTGCAAACACCATTATGTCATCCATTATAGGGAGGATAATCTCATCGAGTTATCTCACTAAACTTCTTTCCTCTTTTTTTATTGCTGAATGGAAGGGGCAGAGGTTTCATCAGTAACCTATTTTCTTTTTCCTATTCCCTCAATAACATGGGGCCCTATAGTTTTTAATTTTTATCGAGTTTGTGTCAAACGGGAATATTTTCATTGTAGATGATCAAGAAGATTTCTGGAGTGTTGTGCTACCATTTCTCAAACTTTGTATGAGGTATTGGATCGATGATCGGCAAAGAGCTTACAAACAAAATTAATATTGGCCTATGGTTAGGTCACAGTAATTTATTGATGAAATTAAAGTTTGGAAGTTTGAAAAGAATGAAAAAGTTTACTCAGGAAGTGTCTTCAGGGGACCACCTCATGCCAGAATATTAAAGGACATCATCTATCATTAATCTTCAAGAACAATTAACCATCGCCCCTCTAGCTGTCTATTTCATTTATCGTCTTGATACTAAGGTTGGGATTAACTTTGGTCAAGACTAAACTTTTGCCCCACTTGAAAGGAATTATCGTCTAAGTGAGATCAATCGACTCCCACATCACAAACATCTACTCTATAAAAATAAATATAAAGAGATATCCAATCATGGTTGGAAGTCTGATTTATATAAAGGAGATTGTGGTTAGGAGGATGACCCACAAAGTGATCAGGGCACATAATAAACTTTGTAGTAATGACCATGTAGCACTCTTTTACTACATCATCCTCCTCATATGCAATTCTCCAATAAGGAGCATACCTGAAAAGGGTAATACATTAATTAGGAGTCAATTTGGCTTAAGCAACATCAATTGAGAAAATAATGGCCTTGATGGATGATTTGAAAGGTAGGCGAAAGGTGACCCTAAACATCTTCTCGTAAATGACAAATTTTCACTTATTTTTTACGATGAAGGCACGTTCATCCTCCATACAGAATCTCATGCCATTTGAAGGTTAAATCCCATAAATGTGGCTCCAAACAACTAGATTAGCCTCACTGATGTCACTAGGAATGTCTAAGGCAATTCATATCTTGAACATAAGGATCCTCTTCTTCCTTCTTCTCCTTAGTGGTAGGGGACATGACATGAGTGTTACCCTATAAGAACTTTATAGGAGTCATGGATGACATAGGCGTGGTCATAGGAAGAGGTGGGTGTACATTGTCACCAACCCTGTTATCAAACACATCGTCTAAGATGTCATAGATCTCAGGCTCAGGGTTCCCTTGCTAGTGAGAGGAAGTATTAGGACGACCCCTATTGCTTGACTAAGTGCAATCGTCCATCTTAGCCTCACCAGCAAAAGAAATAGTAACTATGATAGCCTCATCGAAAGAGTGTGACTCAGAGTTCACTCGGTGACCATAAAGACCCAAGCGTTCATAAGGTTTATAGACCTTAGAGGAATACATGGATGATATGCCCTAAATGTACCCCATCGGCTCAGAGACATCAACCTCGGCTATGGAGATGGCCGATGTTAGAAGGACCATAGATCAATAACCAACGGTCTCATCCTAATCAAGGTCGGCCATGGCGGATGTTACTAGTAACCTCGACAACCGAGGTCTCCATAATCTATAGGGGCGTTTATCCATCTGGTCATCCAAGGCTTGAAACCTCGACTTAGTTCGGGCCGAGGTTGCCATCCCATCATCATAACCAATCTCGGCTGAGGATCAGCCGACGTTCCTACTACACCACCATTACCTCGGCTCAGGCCGAAGTCACAGCTCAACATGCCTTACCTCAGCTCTCCCACTGAGCCAAGGTCACCACCATGTCCTCTTTCAGGCCAAGGTTGGGACCATTCACAGATGGCCAAGACCTTATCTGCATATGTATTGTTGGGAACACATGTACACAATCAGTTATAACCGAATCATTCCCCTCGCGTGGGGGAATATTGAGGTCATCATTATCTACATGATATCAGCCAGGTGCCATTCTCATACTGGTTCGATCCTTATGCACATCTTCATTGCATGCTTGGGGGGTACATTACACCCCCAGTCACTATATATAGAGGTTATCCTCTACCTTGTAAGGGATCCGAAATTAGCATCCCTAGCTGAAACTCTATTCAAATATACAGTAGAGCGAGAAAGCTTGAAAGATTGTATCCATGGCTATTAGTGCCCTCATACAGTGATATTAATCACACACTTACATAGTGGACATAGGCCTGATGGGATGAACCACTTATATTCCGGTGTTAATCCTCTTCTCCTCACCACAATCTCTTATATATACAAATAGTATACTGATATGTTGCCATTGTTATAACTAGTTTGATCTTACAAACACCTTGACTGGTGGTGCTATTTCCAGTATCATCATTTTGGCGCCGTCTGTAGGAACGAGAAGCTGTCTCTTCCTCATTATTCTCTTAACCTCACTGAAGACTCTGGTAGTGAACCAGGCCTCACCCCTTGCGTGGAGCTATTTCACCATTGAAAGTGGTCCAGTAAGGTATTAATCTCATTTACTCCACCAACCCTTTTGTGCTAACACATGGCACCGTAATTACCACCACCTATTCCAATGCCTAGTGTGGGAGGACATATCTTCAGCCAGGCACGATCCCAATCCGAAATGGCGGAGGTGGTCGTAGCCTTGAGGTCTTTGGTTGCAACGCAACAAGTAATGCATGAGCAATTTGCGCAGCTCAGCCAAAATATGATGAGGCCACTTGAGGTCTCACCGAAGATGATTACTTTGGCGGCTGTCCTAGCACACCTAGAAGCCCGGGGACCACCCCAATCACCGTGAAAGGATCAACCTACACCCCAGCGGAGGAGGGGCGTTGATGACCCTAGGCGCTTGTGCCTGGGGAGGCAAGGAAACCCTTGCCCTGAGGACAGGTATGATGATCTAGAGGCAAAAGATGTCCCAGAATATTGTTGGGAGCCGTATTAGGTTTTGAACAACACAGTTCATCCTATCTAACGGAGCCAGGGTTGGGAAGGCAGAAGCGGAGGAGAAGCCAAACAACGAGGATCAACCTTTGAAAGGATCGACACCGTAAACGACCTAAGACAGAGGTTGTCGAGGTCAAGGAGTGCAGCTTTATTACAAAGGGAAGAGAAGCAACGTCGACCTCATCATGGACGAGGAAAAGACACAAAATAAGTTAACAACAGATGTTGTGCTGCGACTGGGGAACCCTCAGTCCACCCCTTGGAGGTGGATGGGGACAACCTTGGCCAGGTCGATGTTGTAAGACCATGGAATGAATCCATCCAGTGTTTTGAGGATAAGATAAGAGACCTCATCAAAAGTCGGGATCCACTGTAAAGAGGTTTCTCAAAAGGCCCTCCGTTCGTGGCTAAGATAGTACACTTCCCTACCCCAGCCAAGTTCAAGCCACCTATAATGACTCCCAAGTATGACGGTAGCACCAATCATGTACATCATATTGAGATGTACCAGTCAGCAGTGGACATTTACTCAATACCAGATGAGATGAAATTTCGGGCCTTTTCTGGGACTTTGACAGGAGCTGCGCACATATGGTTTACTTCTCTTTTGAAGAATTCAATTGAGAACTTTAAGGGATTGGCTAAACGGTTCATTCACAAATTCTGCTTTGGGGTAAGACCTCAAAATAAGACCACCCATCTGTTGTATGTCAAGAAAGGAAGGTACGAGAGCCTAAGAGACTACATCGCCAGGTTCAACAAAGAAAAACTTGAGGTTGAAGATTACGAAGAGAATATTTCCATAACCGCCCTCATAGGAGGTCTTCAGAAGGGGAAGTTATCGTGGAAACTTGTGAAAGATCCTCCAAAGTCCATGGCGGAGCTATTAGCGATGGATGGGAAGGTCATGAACGCTAAAGAGGCCATGGCCGCTAAGTATGAAGACGAGAACGGCGGTGGCAGTAGAAAGTTCCAAAGAAAGAAAGATGGAAAGAAGAGGTCAGTTGATGACAAGTTTGCACATTATACCCCTCTTACTGTAAGATGCGAACACATCCTCAATGAGATCAAGAATGACCGGTCCCTAAGATGGCCAAAGAAGTTGAAGGCTCCTCCACATAAGAGGAACCAGAACTTATGGTGTGAATTCCAAAAAGACCATAGATATATAACAGACAAGTGCTTCACCTTAAAGGATGAGATCAAGAAGATGTTAAAGTCAGGAATGTTGAGGAAGTACGTTGATAGCAAGGCTCCCAAAAGGGGAAGAGATGACCCTAAAAAGAGGAGAAACAATAAGTGTCGTGATGATACCCCAGCAAAAAGGGGGAATGACTCGGATGGCGATGATGAAGACGATCCCGACCTCCCACCAAAGGATGACAACACCCCCGTAAAGAGGGTTGGTATGATCTCCTTTGGTGTTAACACCATATGTGGAGGACTTGCAGGGGTGGTTCTGAAGTGGATGACCGGAAAGCTCATGTCGCAGAGGCCAAGTCAGTGACCAAACTTGAAATAGTAAATTAACATCTTCCGAAACAACGCAGAAGAGAAAGAAGGTGGACATGGACACTCTAATAGTCAGGTTCTCCCGACTTGAATTCAAATGCATCTTAGCTCTAAATGATGACCCTTTGGTAATCACGATAAGAGTTCATGGATGTGAGGTACAGAGAATTCTTGTAGACAGAGGAAGTTCAGCAGATGTGATGTTATGGCCCTAGTTCAAAAGCCTAAGCCTTAGCAGAGCTAGGCTTGTACCCTATTATCATCCTTTAATGGAGTTCATCGATGAAAAGGTCCATCCGCTGGGCATGTATGATATGGACGTGCGAATGGGCGATGAGTGGCCTAAGAGGTTAACCCGAAAGATCAATTTTTTTATTATGCACAAAAATATCTTCTCGGCCTATAACCTCATCATAGCAAGAGTAGCCCTTAAGGAGTATGAAGCCGTGTCATTAGCGGTCCACCCGATGATAAAATTCTCGACCATATATGGGGTAGGGGAAGTGTAGGGTGACCAGACCATGGCACAAGAATGCTACTTTAACTTGCTGAAGAGAGAGAGGCTCATAAGAGAGAAACTACCACATATAACATTAATACACTTGACCCCATAGATGAAACGAAGTTGAAGAAAGGATAGGCCATGAAAGAGGTAAAATCCATCGTCCTCAATGAGTACGAGATGGAAAAAAACCATTCAGGTCGGCAAAGCCTTAAAGGCAGAAATCAAGGAAGAACTAATAAACTTCCTGAGGAAGAGGCAGAGTGTCTTCGCTTGGAGTCACGTGGACATGCCTAGCATCAACCCTGAGGTTCTGTGCCACAAGAAGAATGTGACTAAAGACGCTAGGCCAATCAAACAAAGATGGATAATCTACTCTAGGGAGAAGTACGACGTTATCCGGGAAGAAGTCAGAAAGTTGGTAGAGGCTAAGTTTATTAGAGAAGTCATATATCCAGAGTGGCTATTGAATGCAGTCATTGTTCCCAAAGCTAACAGGAAATAGAGAATGTGCGTAAACTTCACCGACCAGAACAAGTCTTTCTCGAAACACAACTATCCCTTACCTCGGATTGACCAGATGGTAGATGCAACTGCAGGACATGAGCTCATGAGCTTCATGGACGCGTATTCAGGCTGCAACCAGATCTTCATGGATGCCGAAGACTCAGAGAAGACACCCTTCATCACTGATAAAGGGATGTATTGCTACAAAGTTATGACCTTTGGATTGAAAAGTGCTGGGGTCAACATACCAACATCTTATGAATAAGATGTTTGAAGACCAAATAGGCAAGACTGTAGAAGTGTACGTCGACGATATGTTAACGAAGAGCTTAAAGTCCGGCACCTACGTGGCAAACCTGGAAAAGACTTTCGATACCATAAACTTATATAGAATAAAACTCAACCCTGCGAAGTGTGTCTTCGGGGTAGGATTGGGGAAATTTCTTGGATTCATTATCAATCAGAGGGGAACAGAGGCGAACCCCGAGAAAATCAAGGCTTTGCTCGATATGAAGACACCAAAGAGTATCAAGGACATTCAGAGGCTTATTGGAAGAGTAGTTGCACTCAACAAATTTGTTTCAAGAGCGACAGACAAGTGTCTTCCGTTCTTTAAGGTGCTTAAAAAGGCCTTCGAGTGGGACAAAGAGTGTGATGAGGCTTTTAACCAGCTCAAGTCCTACCTCGGATCCCCCTTACTCTTATCTCGGCCCATAGCAGGAGAGAAGTTGTATGTCTATCTAGCAGTTTCTGAATTAGGTGTAAGTGTAGCCATAGTACGGGAGGATGTTAGGGTCCAAAGGCATGTGTACTTCAACAGTAAGGCCCTTCAAGGGTCTGAGCAGAATTATCCTCGGATGGAAAAGTTAGCCTATGCCCTGATATATGCTTCTAGGAAGATGAAGCCTTACCTTCAAGCCCATTCCATGGTCATCCTCACCGACTCCCCACTAAGATAGGTCCTCCATAAGCCTAAGAAGTTAGGTAGGTTGATGATATGGGCCATTGAGTTAGGGGAATATGACCTTACTTATCAGCCTAGGACGATAATCAAAGGGTAGACACTGGCAGATTTTGTTACAGAATTCACGTGGGAAGATGCTGAGGTTGAGAATAACCTAGAGACTGCAGATGTGTCAAACAATAACATCTTTCGAGACTCAGAAGAGGTTATATCCAAGGGAGCCGGAGATAGAATAGACGAGAATGAGGAAGATCGGTACCTTTTCAGGAAGGGAATCATGTTAAAAGAGGGATTCTAATCAGGTAAAGACATCTGGAACCTCTTCATCGACGGGTCTTTTTACGAAAGTGGAAATGGTGCGGGCCTGATACTCTCAGCCCCGGATGGAACCAACATTGAATATGCCCTAACATTTAACTTCAAGGCATCAAACAACGAGTCAGAATACGAGGCCGTGATAGAAGGCCTCTCCTTAGAAATGACCCTTGGGATAAGACGACTCCTCCTTCACAGTGACTCAAGGTTGGTTGTTAATCAAGTATTAGGGGTTTATGAGGCCAAGGATGAAAAGATGACCAAATACCTGAAGAGGGTGAGAACGATACTTTAAGGCTTCGAAGAGGTAAAGATAAATAGAATACCTCCGCAAAACAACAGTCATGCAGATACATTAGCAAGGCTAGCCTCAGCAACAAGGACATGCATCAGAAGGACAGTCCTAGTTGAGATCTTGCCCAAGGCGACAACTGAGGAAGAAAAGGTAAGTAACACTTGCCTCAATTTAAACCTATAGGACTCATGGATGGACCCCCTTATCAGATATATCAGATAGGGAGAGCTACCGAAATCAAAGTTAGAGAGGAGGAAACTGAGGTACAGAGCTACAAAGTTCTCAATGGTTAGAGACATCCTATATAAGAAGGGATTCCTATTACCTCTCCAAACATGCGTTCGTCCTGCAGAAGTTCCCCGCATCTTATAGGAGGTACATTAAGGTCCTTGGTTTAGTCATATTGGAGGAAGACCTTTGGCCAAGAGGATTATCACGCAAGGATATTGGTGGCCAACCTTGGCCAAGCATGCTGCAGCCTACGTGAAGAGGTGCGACAAATGTTAGAGATTCTCCATTATCCCACACCAACCTCATTAGCTTATGATGTCAATCAGTTCCCCTTGTCCATTCACAGTATGGGGAATTGACCTAGTAGGACCCCTCCCAAGGGCTGTAAATAATTACTGATTTCTGATAGTTGCCATTAATTACTTCTCCAAATGGGTAGAGGCAGAGACGATGATCACAATTACAGAGTAGAAGACCTTCCAATTTGTTTTGAAAAACATCATATGAAGACATGGCCTCCCAAACACCCTCATTTCGGACAACGTAACCCAGTTCAAGAATTCTTCCCTAGGAAAATACTGCAAAAGGGTTGGGATAAAGAATTTTTTCTCTTCTCCTAGCCGACCTCAAGCAAACGGTCAGACTGAAGTCACTAATAGAAAAATCCTCTACGAGATCAAGAAGATTTTGGAAGAGGCTAAGGGAAGATGGACTGAAGTGGTTTATGCTGTGCTATAGGCCTATAGAATGATGCCTAGGACACAAACGGGGGAGGCCCCGTTTATGTTGTCACATGGCTCAGAGGCCGTCATACCAACAGAGGTAGGACTCCCTACTCATAGGGTGCAGACCTATGACCCTGAGAAGAATGGGGAGGAGAGAAGACTAGACCTAGACTTGATTGAAGAGAGGAGGGAAGAAGCAGAAGTTAGGTACGCAGCTTACCAGCAGAGAATAATAGAATTCTATAATTAAAGGGTAAAATCAAGCCCCATAGTTGGAGGAGACCTGGTGTTGAAGAAGACGTTGTAGAAGGTGAATAAGCTTCACTTAAATTGGCATGGTCCTTACAAAGTGATTGAGGAGGTTGTACCTGGGACCTACAGGCTAGAAAACCTCAAAGGGGAACCTTTCTCTAACCCTCGGAATGCTGATCATTTAAAAAAGTATTACATATGATGTTACCAGGGCTTTCGTGTAAATGTATCATCTTATGAAGAGATTATTAATGAGAAGATCAGTTCGTGTGTCAATACTTGGTCCATTATCCTCGAATGAAAAAATTTATGCGGATAACATCTTAGTGATGACCTCAGACCTTATAACATCAGGATTTAGTGATAAGGTCTGAGGTCAGACATTACTTGGATGACCTCAGACCCTTAACATCATTAGTTTGGTGAAAGTTATTTATGGGGATAACATCTTAGTTGATGACCTCAGACCTTACAACATCATGATTTGGTGACATGGTCTGAGGTCACACATTACTTGGATGACCTCAGACCCTTAACATCATTAATTTGGTGAAAGTTATTTATGGGGATAACATCTTAGTGATGACCTCAAACCTTATAACATCATGATTTGGTGACAAGGTCTGACGTCAAACATTACTTGGATGACCTCAGACCCTTAACATCATTAATTTGATGAAAGTTATTTATGGGGATAACATCTTAGTGATGACCTCAGACCTTATAACATCATGATTTAGTGACAAGGTCTGAGGTCAGACATTATTTGGATGACCTCGGACCCTTAACATCATTAATTTGGTGAAAGATATTTGTGTGGATAACATCTTAGTTGATGACCTCAGACCTTATAACATCATGATTTGGTGATAAGGTCCGAGGTCAGACATTACTTGGATGACCTCAGACCCTTAACATCATTAATTTGGTGAAAGTTATTTATGGGGATAACATCTTAGTTGATGACCTCAGACCTTATAACATCATGATTTAGTGACAAGGTCTGAGGTCAGACATTAATTGGTTGACCTCAGACCCTTAACATCATTAGTTTGGTGAAAGTTATTTATGGGGATAACATCTTAGTTGATGACCTCAGACCTTACAACATCATGATTTGGTGACATGGTCTGAGGTCACACATTACTTGGATGACCTCAGACCCTTAACATAATTAATTTAGTGAAAGTTATTTATGGGGATAACATCTTAGTTGATGACCCCAGACCTTATAACATCATGATTTGGTGATAAGGTCTAAGGTCAGACATTACTTTGATGATCTTTAACATCATTAATCTGATGAAAGTTATTTATGTTGATAACATCTTAGTGATGACCTCAGACCTTATAACATCATGATTTGGTGACAAGGTCTGAGGTCAAACATTACTTGGATGACCTCAGACCCTTAACATCATTAATTTGATGAAAGTTATTTATGGGGATAACATCTTAGTGATGACCTCAGACCTTATAACATCATGATTTAGTGACAAGGTCTGAGGTCAGACATTATTTGGATGACCTCGGACCCTTAACATCATTAATTTGGTGAAAGATATTTGTGTGGATAACATCTTAGTTGATGACCTCAGACCTTATAACATCATGATTTGGTGATAAGGTCCGAGGTCAGACATTACTTGGATGACCTCAGACCCTTAACATCATTAATTTGGTGAAAGTTATTTATGGGGATAACATCTTAGTTGATGACCTCAGACCTTATAACATCATGATTTAGTGACAAGGTCTGAGGTCAGACATTAATTGGTTGACCTCAGACCCTTAACATCATTAGTTTGGTGAAAGTTATTTATGGGGATAACATCTTAGTTGATGACCTCAGACCTTACAACATCATGATTTGGTGACATGGTCTGAGGTCACACATTACTTGGATGACCTCAGACCCTTAACATCATTAATTTAGTGAAAGTTATTTATGGGGATAACATCTTAGTTGATGACCCCAGACCTTATAACATCATGATTTGGTGATAAGGTCTAAGGTCAGACATTACTTTGATGATCTTTAACATCATTAATCTGATGAAAGTTATTTATGTTGATAACATCTTAGTGAGGACCTCAGACCTTATAACATCATGATTTAATGACAAGGTCTGAGGTCAGACATTACTTGGATGACCTCAGACCCTTAACATCATTAATTTGGTGAAAGTTATTTATGGGGATAACATCTTAGTTGATGACCTCAGACCTTACAACATCATGATTTGGTGACATGGTCTGAGGTCACACATTACTTGGATGACCTCAGACCCTTAACATCATTAATTTAGTGAAAGTTATTTATGGGGATAACATCTTAGTTAATGACCCCAGACCTTATAACATTATGATTTGGTGACAAGGTCTAAGGTCAAACATTACTTAGATGACCTCTGACCCTTAACATCATGATTTGGTGAAAGATATTTGTGGGGATAACATCTTAGTTGATGACCTCAAACCTTATAACATCATGATTTGGTGACAAGGTCTGAGGTTAGACATTACTTGGATGACCTTAGACCCTTTACATCATTAATTTGTAGAAAATTATTTATGGGGATAATATCTTAGTTGATAACCTCAGACCTTATAACATCATGATTTGGTGACAAGGTCTGAGGTCAGACATTACTTGGATTACCTCATACCCTTAACATCATTAGTTTGGTGAAAGTTATTTATGGGTATAACATCTTAGTTAATTACCTCAGACCTTATAAAATCATGATTTGGTATCATGGTCTGAGGTCAGACATTACTTGTTTGACCTCAGACCCTTAACATCATTAGTTTGGTGAAAAGTTATTTATGGGGATAATATCTCGATTAATGACCTTAGACCTTATAACATCATGATTTGGTGACAAGGTCTGAGGTCAGACATCATACTTGGATGACCTCAGAACCTTAACATCATTAGTTTGGTGAAAAATTATAGTGAGACTTCAGAATACACACACACCGCATGTCAAAGAGAGTTATTCAGAGAACATTTAGCAAATAAAGAAATAAAACCCTCATCATAGGTAGATATAGACTAAAGTTAAGAGTTACAAGATACAAGCTAGTCAAGTTTGTCATTAGAGGTTATAGTTTAAATGCATAATAAAAAAGTACAAAAGGCTTCACAAAAATGGCCTAAGGGTCTGCAGCTACAATATTGGCATCCTCGGCTTCATTCTCTTGGCCGGCGTTGGTCACCTCGACCCCATCACCTTTGAGGTTGGCACCCTCCGTCTCAGTAACATCCAATAAAGAAGTCTTTGCAGGGGCAGCATCTTCCTCTTTAACCTCTTGACGGTCCTGGGCAAATTGAGGATTGCCAAAACCCAGACCAATAAAGTCAGAGGATTTCAAGCTCCCTGACTCCTTCTCTTTAACGTCCGCCCATTTGCCAATTTCCTTAATACCACTTTCGAGGTATTCAAAGCCAAAGTTGATGAATTCATTAGAGACTTTGTAATCATCCAGGATCCCCTCAGAAGCATCCTCAAGGGCTTCCTTCACTGCAGCACCAAACTTTTGTTGGAGAGTGTCGTCCTTCTCCTTTAGGGAAGAGGTGTGTTCCTTCTTAAGCTTGGAGATCTCTTTTTCCATCTTCTTGACCTTCTTATCAAACCCCTTAAAGGCAGACTTCAGACGATCCACCTCTGCATTCAGAGAGCTTTGCACCTTCTTGGCCTCTTGGCCTTTATCAATGAGGGGCAACATCTTCAGAGTCCATTTGGCAAGATGATGCATAGCAATGATGCCCTGTAAATTAAGAAGTCAAATGTATAAGTTCAAATTCAAAACAGAGGTTACATTTCGGAATGAAACCGAAATCCAAAATCTTACCTGAATGGACCCGTGAAGGCCAAACTCAACCAGCATAGGAGTATCCATGGAGCGACAAAAGCATTTATCGACATCGATCATAGTAGAGACGATGGCATCAAATGCCTGAAGGCTATGGCCTGTAATACTATCATTAATTTTTAGCTGCTCCAGACGAGCATCCAGTGCATCTTTAGAAGATATGGGGATGGACTTTTGGGCCTTACTTTTCTTCTGATCCTCAGAGGGAGTGGTTTTGATTTTCCTTTTTATTTTATCATTGGCCTTGGATGTACCGACACTCTTATTCGGTAGAGGAGGAGGGGGTTCACTCAAGCCGGCCTTCTTCACCAGCTTCATGAGACTAGGGGAATACATCTCCTAGATATCGTCTGAGATGCCTTCAGGAAGTTCTGCAAATGGAAAGGTCTGAGTTAGAGGATCAGAGACATAAAAATTCAGAGGTTTAACTTTCTGAAATAATAATATAAGCACTTATGAAGATCGGTCAAAGGACTCCCCCCAAAGCCAGTCTCAGAGAGATAGTCTTGAAAGTCTTTTACTCTTTGGAGATTAATTTGGCTTAGCCCAGGGTCGGCCCTGGCAGCCATTGACACCTTGCCCCTTCTCAGGGGTATCCTCGGCTCTATGTTTAAAGATGGGACACAAGGGCCAAATTCCCATGACCCTGAGGCAAAGAAATACCGTGACTTCCAATTATGATTACTAGTTTGGGTAACCTGCAACATCTTCTTAGTTTACTTTTGAGCTAGGAAATGGTAATAGCTCTGATGGTTCCTCGCAGAGGAAGGGATGTAGCATCCGGTGAAGACCTGAATGATGGACTGCCCTTCATATGACAATAGCTCCTATTATTACCCTCCAGGCATTGGGTGACAATTGGGAAGGGTCTAAGTTGATGTAGGAAAGTATGGCCCTAATGATGGGATGAATGGGCAGACGAAACCCTAACTTAAACATCTACTCATAAAGTCAGATCTCACTATCTCAACGGCCAAAATCCCTCTCTTCCCTCAGAGGTCTCCTGAGTTTTATGGAGGGGCTAATGGAATATAGATTCCTGAAGACAATAAGGTTAAGTTGAGTGATAGTACTTTCTATCTCAACTGCCTCTGAGGTATCAACATCACTCCCATCATCCTTGTCCTCTCTAACATCGGCTGGAGTACACAAGGGATTTCCATCAGGAAACCTTTGAGCGAATTAAGCCCCTGTGGAAGCTGATAGGGGGACAATATTAATGGGAGGAGGAAAAGCCACACTCAGTTTGACAACTTCAACATCTGAGGAGGTATGGGATGTGCTAGACTCTTTATGGGATGAGACGCGACTCGAAACCTCGGCTTGATCAGGGACTTGATCCTGCCAAATGGAAAAGTCCATGGCCTCTTGAAAAGAATCCACAGACATAGGGTCTGAGATAGACGACTCAGACTCAGACATAGGAATAAGTTCAACTATAACCTCTATTTGGGTTACTGGCTCTGTTGGCTTAGGGTATATGACCTTCAAAGGAAGTAGAAATATAGGTCTGAGAGGGAAGGCCTCAGCCCTATGAGCTTCCTCTTGATCCCTCTCTATTTGCCTAATCTTTTCCAAAGTCTTCTCTCTAAGAGAGGGGAATTCTTTTAAAAGTTGATAAAGAGGCATGAGCATAGGAAGACAACCTAACACTTGTTAAACCAAGAAAAAATAACTTGACTTGGCATGGTCAAGGATCAAACTAGGGTTTTGAATGAAGAACGATCAAGAACAGTTTACCAAAAAACTAATAAACTAATCGAAAACCTCTTAAAGCTCACCGAAAAATGCAAAAACAGGAACAAGGTAGGAAAAATGAAGAAGAAGAGATGGTAAATGATACCTGATGGAGAATGATGAGAAGAGAGGACGAGTTGGCAAGGAAAAGTCCACCCAGTGCACCTCTAACCAGATCTCTTGTGGAGAGAGAGAGGCAGAAAATTTCAGGTGAAGAAATGAAGAAGTGGGGAAGAAAGAGAGAGAAAATGAGGGTTTAACCCTCAAACAACCCACACGCATCCCAAGGCTCATCATTTCCTTAGGATCCCAAAAGACTGCAATCATTACACTTGTCAGGCACACTAGCCACTTCAGCAGCTGACACTTGTCAAAAAGGTATTAACACCTAAGGAAGTCCACCCTCGGGCAAATATACCCCTTAGGCACCTGATCACACATGTAACTAGGGGCTAGGGGTGATTGATATGCCCTAAATGTATCCCTTCGGCTAAGAGACATCAATCTTGGCCATGGAGATGGCCGATGTTAGAAGGACCTTAGATCAATAACCAATGGTCTCGTCCTAAGTAAGGTCGTCCATGGCCAACGTTACTAGCTACCTCGGCAACTGAGGTCTCCTTAATTCACAGGGGAGGTTATCTATCTGGTCATCCAAGGCTTGCAACCTCGACTTGGTTTGGGCTGAGGTTGCCATCCCATCATCATAACCAATATCGACTGAGGATCAGCCGACGTTCCTGCTACACCACCATTACCTCGGCTCAGGCCGACGTCACAGCTCAACATGCCTTACCTCAGCTCTCCCAGTGAGCCAAGGTCACCACCTCGTCCTCTTCCAAGCCTAGGTTAAGACCATTCACAGATGTCCAAGCCCTTATCAGCATATGTATTATTGGGAACACGTGCACTAGTAATTATAATTAACACAAGATTCATTCTAAGCTTGGTCTTGACTATTGAAGGATAAGTCAGAAATATAGTTGGGCGCTCTACAGTCAAGGGAGTGAGGTTTAAAGGTATCGGATACTTAGGTCAGCATAACTCAACCTCGGCCTATTCCACATGTCGACTCACCCAATTTTGCATATTACAAATCTCTTGGGCAAGCTCACAGATATTACAGTACATGAACAAATCCTTTGTAAAATAAATAAAGGAGTTTCAAAGAATCAAACAACATAAATTGGATTATTTTTCAACCATTTTCCCAAGAACTCTCAGGAATAGGTTCATATTATATAGGAAGCTCCTACCAAAATGATACTGAAATGTGGAAAGCTAACCAAAACTAGTATAAACACAAAGTCTCTCTCGATAGCCACCGGAAACCTCCTAAAGGATCAAATCTATGTTACATGGACTAAGTGAGGTTTTTCCTTAATAATCTTTCATATACACGTATATTTAATTTGTGGATGTGTGCATGTAAGAACCATTGACCGTGAGCTTATTCTTATATTCAAAATTTGAGTGAGCACGAGAAAAGCCTACGAATGGTGAAATCTTCGTTACATCACAGTTCATCGTTGGTAAGAGACTTAAATATTAAGAGTCAAAACAAAACATAAATATTTGCAAGGCCAATTTTTAACATTAATTGTTTAAAAGAATGATATCTTCAAGAGTAATGATATTGAAAAAAATGATATATCTAATTTTTTATGGTGTCATAAGTTGAGGATCAATGGGTTTGGACAGTGTCATAAGAATTATATCTTCATGTTTGACGCTACTAATTTGAAAATCATCATTATTTTCTAGGCTAGTGTGCATTTTTCTTTTCTGTCTAATATGATTACACTTTATCTGTCAGTATGAGGGTAAATATTTGTTTCATAAAGTCAATGCAATCAAATATAACTCCTTGTACGTTTTTGAGTTATTGAGTAACAATTCTTTTGTTTCTAGTTCACTCCGTTTACCACATTTGGGTTAGACACATCGATACTATGCTAGTGGTTTGAATGCTTTTTTGTGTGTCGTCACACTATAGAAATCATGTCTTATTATTATATGTGAAATGTCTAAAGAGGACTAGGACATACTCTAACTCACTCATGAGGGAACAAGTGATGTTTAAGGCTTCCAAACTCCAAAATCCAGCCATTTAGTTTGAAACTAATAAGATAGAGGAGTGTGAAACCTTTGATGAGTTCTATGATAGATTATCATAAATTATGAACTTTTCTTTTAACTTGGGATAGAGAATACTTAAAACACGAGTAGTTATGAAAGTCTTAAGATCCTTGCATGAATGATTTAATTTAAAAGTGATTGTTTTGAATTCCTTGGGTACTTTAGACTCTATAAAACTCTAAGAGATTATATGTTGTCATCAAACTTATGATCTTGTCTTGTTTTCCTCCAAAAATATGAAGAAAGATAAGGTCATTGTTTTGAAAACCCATAAAGAGGAAACACATGTTTCAGATGATGAGTCAGACACCGATACTGATGATATATCCATGTCTCTAAGGAAGTTTAAAAAAAAAATCCTCAAGTTTTAAAAATAATAAAAAGATGAAAACAAGGTTGAGAAAAGCAAGTTATCAAGAATATAATAATTCCAAAAAATCGCAATCATAAATTTAATATGGATGAATTGAATAGATGTCTTGGGTGGGAGGGTTATGGCTATAAGGCATCTGTGTGCCCCCCCTGAGCTATGGAAGGAGGGACATAGACCTATTGCATACAATACCACCCTTAGCGATAGTGAATTGAGAATGCTATATGATATCGATTTCAACCAATTTGCAAATTCCAATTTAAACTTATTTAATTGGAGTTAATTTTTGAAACTAATATTATTAAAACCCTAACACATGCATGTAGGTGTAATACCCCGTACTTTTATAGATATCTAAATTACTTAAGTGGCGTAATTTGAGAATTATAAAGTGAATAGTAAATATTAGTTTATAAGTGTCGGATTACTATTTAAATGGATTATATTTTCTTACGAGACTAAGAATATGAGTGGGATTATTTTAATTACGTGTCGCAGTTGGGTAAAGCGACAAAGGATAATATTTTAATTGGAAAACGCGCGTATTGGAATGTGTTGGGTTTAATTAGTTAATTTTAGTTAAGTGACTCAGATGGAGATTTCGAGTGCGTGGTTGGTTTTGGAATGGCCGAAATAGTCAAAATGAAGTACCCGGGTGTAATGTTTGGGTTTCGGGGCGCATTTTAGACTAGTAGGGACTCGCAATTGAGTACACGAGTCATTTTTCAATTGGGTATACACCCAATTTTGGGATTTATAAAGGTAGAACCCTCATTTCTCCCACATTTCAGCCCTAGGACAGAGAAAGAGAAGAGAGAAAGAAGAGAAGAAAGAAGAAGAAGAAAGAGAAGAGAAGAAATAAGAGGATTTCCGGTCAAGTTCCGCGGGATTCGACTTGGGGTCGTCGGATTTTATCCACGAGGAAAGTGTTTAACTTGCTTTTTATGATTTAGTGTGTTTATTTCTCATTTATAGTTGGTGTGTAAAAACTGTAAAAAAATTTCAGTTCGATTTTCGTGAATCAAAACGGAGGTTTCGAAAGTTTGAACGAGTAAAACCCGGTTAATATCCAATTTGAGAACTTAAGAATTTGTTGAAATTAGTTCTTGATTATTGGTTCTAGGATGATTATAACCATTTTTATGTGTGCATATATTGTGATTGAGGTTGGATGATGACAGGAAAGAAGATAATAAGCTTGGAGGTGAATTAATGTAGATTTGTAAATGGGAGAATATAGTGAATAGTAACACGACAACTTGCGGGGTCAATTCGACCAGGAAACGAATTGATTCAGCTCTTGGTCAAAACATAAAAGTTCTATATCTTTTCAATACGGTCGCGTGGGAGCTAACCGCGAATTTTTATGATTTTTTTTAAATTTTTAATGATTTTTCAAAGGAAGCAGTTCCGAGGTTCAAATCGTTAGCTTGGAAATTAAATCGAAAATTGGAAAACTTAAGGCTAGAATTATTTGGATATATATTTTAGGGGTTACTAAATAAATTTTTTGGACTTCTAAATTACTTGAGAAAAAAAAATCAAAACCTTGGGTTCGTAGAAATAAATCCGGGCTATATTTTTAAATGATTGTTTAGGATGGGTACCATTCGAGAAAAGTCTTCAGCAAGTGTGTTTATATAGTTATGCATAGAGAATAACTATGGGCCAAGTACATTTGAGTGAATTCTAAAATAAGAGTAGGATTGAATTTAATATATGGGCTAAAGAGGTTCAAGCTACTATCCGGTAAGTCTTTATTGATAATTATTATTACAGGTGATGCGGTACCGATGGAGATAAAAATAAGTAGTTAGTACACTTATTTAATTATTACGAATTGGTATATTTGGGTTTATATTATTATCGTTAAAAGTGAGTAAGGTGCGAGTTATATTTTAAGTAATAGAATACTTGTGGATTTAGTATTTTAAGTGTATAAATACTTATATGTTATTACTAATGGGAAGATTCGAGGTTTTGGCTATCGCTACAAGAGTTTGGCAATTACAGCCATATATATTGAGAAGAGATATATACTATATATACGGGAATTGTTATAGTATATATATAAAATAATTAAGAATATATATGAGTGTGAAGGGCATATTTATGTGTTGCATACCACCTCTAATGTTATCATGGGAAGTTACGCGACGTGGTTGAGGCCCCTGGCTTGAGGAGCAGGGAGCGTATAGTCCCCAGGTTGTAGCATCCATTTTATATTATGTGATTTTTATTAAGGGTGAGACATGGTGGGTATGTTTCGTTCTCATTTCTGGGGAGGAACTAAGACCGCTTCCCATACGTTGTGATTTAGTTTTTACGAAGTCGGTGTGAGAGTCCGACCGCTAGTAACCATGATGATGTGTGAGTAATTCCCTGGAAGATGACAGCATTGAGAGACTGCATCCATTGAGCTATAGCTCTGAGGGATTGTTATTATACTTATATAGTGTGTGATATATAAGTATGGATATACTTGATGTGTATAGTATATTGTGTATATATATATATATATATATATATATATATATATATATATATATATATATATATATATATTTATATGAGATGTGAAACATATATATATGGACATAATAAAGAATGGAATGTGAGTTAAATTCTAAATCTTTCAGGAGTATAAAATCCAGAATAAAAAAGGGATATACGTATTTAAAGATGAGAATATTATATACGAGGTTAATAACAGTAAAACCTGCATATTGTATTTAACTAGTGAAAGTTATTCATGATGTAAGGATGAATCATAAGTGAGAGATTATAATGTATAAGCTCATGCGATAATTTAGAATATTTTATAAAGAATGAAGAAAGTGATATTCTCCTTCCGGTAGATTTATATCCGGATTTATATGAGTATAAATCATAGATTCTAATGATAACTATATATACCTATGGGATTTTATAATGTGTGTTATGTACCGAGGGCCTGATAAATCTCGACGATCAACGTTGTCATGTAATAGTGTATCGGGGGGGTTCCTTGTTTGGATTTCTCTTCGCGAGACACCCCATGCACGAACGTAGCACAATGTTAGGAATGGAGAGAAGTTTAGTCCTTAGTACTTGGGTTTATGATGACTTTTAGAAGATGGGTGAAATGAAGTAGTTAGGCAGAGTAACTTAATTAGGTTGTTTAAAAGGTGTGCAATAGTTGTGCACTATAAGAAGAGGGGTGAGGGGTATCTCATGAGAGTGCGATACCAATTTAAATATGAGATATATCATATTTTAAAATATGGATTTTAAGAACTTGCTAAAACATTTTCAAAACTCAGGCTCCGACCCGTTTTTCTATTTTCCTCTCTTGCTATATATTTATATATATTAGGTATCTAGACACATGGATGCTTGGATGATGATTCCTTCGAGTTAGATGTTTACTGCAGCAGTTGTGGATGCAAGAAGGATTAATGTAGATTCTTCTATCATTGAAATCTTGATACGAGGTATTGTAGAAACATTCGAGTTGATGGCCCAACTCTACTCAGTTATTCTTTTACCGTCTTTTAGTGCGATATTCAATTTGGTTGTACTATATTGTACCGAGTGTTAGGTTATTTTATTTCATTTCAGTTGTTGCATATAAACTGTTGGGATTTATTTATTTGAATGGTTTAGTTAAAATGATTAGTTAATGAAAATTTTAATGCCAGCCTAATAGGTTATTAGTAATTAAATTGGTTTTCGACAGTGATGCTGAGAATGAAATATATGAGACTCCTATTTTAATTTGGTATAGGATTGATCACACGATATTTTATTAGTAGGGGTGTCACTGATGGTATCAGAGCATCATGTACTAGTGTCCTTAGGAATCTATGCGGACGTGTTACGCTTTCAGCGTTGCTTTCTATTTGATATAGAACCTTGTGATTATGATTGTTGATTCATCTTGTGAGATTTCATTCTCCTGCTATTATATAATATTATATTTAATCTTTTGCACGCTCATTTGAGGTTTGTGTGTTAATCGATGAAGGGCGACCAGGGAAGGCCGTTATAAGGGTAGCAGGAGACAGGGCTTATACTAAATATTATATTTTTGAATAATCATACCCGTGCTACCTGCTATCACGGAGGTTGCCACGCTGGGATAGTCTTATCTCAATGTGACCTTTATGGGGGATATTGAATTGTACCCTAGAACATAGGATTGTTTAGTACATGCTATCTGAGAATGATATTCAGGCGGTCCTAAGAGATATGAGGGGTATGTGCTAACCTCTTAGTGATTTGGAACTATGCTTCACTCCATTTTGTGTGTATTGTGCTAATATAACTCTAGAGTGATTCTGGACTAGTATTTCCCTTTGTACGAGAGATACGGAGACTTGACAGCAGAGTATGCCAGCACCATAGATTTTATGTGGTGTGTCGATAGTTTATATATTATATGAGTAATGATTGCATAATATGTTTTTGAATGGTCGGAGCGATAACGGGCTAATGATTGCAAGACTATTGTATCCGCGGTTCTAGGGTGGAACTGGTTATTTTTGTGATATCTCGCCTAGATATGGGTTGAGCTCACCAATTATTATATGTTTAGATGAAATTTAGGTAGTAGATGTTATTGTATGCTAGGATGTTGGTTTTGGTGATAAATTAGCTGAGAGTCATGTGATGATTAGGGGCTAATGAAAAGTAGATGTGCTCTAGAAAAGCAGTGGAAATGTTTCGCTCACCGTAAGTATGTGGGTGAGGCAAGGTGAAGGAAATTGATTTGAGGATTATAGAGAGGCCTTAAAGAGAAGGCAAATTCAGAGGAAATGTTTTTGGGTATAATGTTCGTATCACTTTTGCGGAGAGTAGATGCCTCGATTAGTTAGACTTTCCATTACCCTAAAATGGAAGTACATAGAGGTAGAAGTGCGTTAGTATGATTATGAGGAAGGATTTAGAACATCCTGATGGTGTGCCTTAGGCCGTTGTATATCGATGACCGACCATGCGAGGAAGTAGTATAATGGGAGGGTTCCTTGATTGGATTTCTCTTTGTGAGAGGTCCCACGCATGAAACCGAGCAAATGTCGGAAGTTGAGAGAGGTCTTGGGAACTAGGGACATAGTTAGGATTGTACTCATTTTTCATGTGTAGGAAAACACACCGATCTTAGGACTATTAATAGATAAGGTCAGTAGGGGAAGTGGCGCAGATATAGGAAGAATTTAATTTCAAATTATTCGGGTTACGAATGCCCAGGTGTTATCACCAGGACAAAAAGAAAGTGAGGCATATTTTTAGAGAGAGTGTTACGTCTTTGACCTTTGCAATAGTGTGCTGATAAGCACAGATTAAAGGGTGTGTGGACACCTTAGTAAGTTGATTTTACATACCGCCCAAAATGGAAAGGGCGTAGTATATAAAGATGAAGAATATGCTTTGGGGAAGTTATAAATGAGATTGGAGTTTGTCAAATGGAATGCCGTATGGGGTACGCAAGAATCCAATTATATAGGTGCAATAAGAGGTAACATGCCCAAGCTAAGCGATGAGACTGACGGGAGTAGTTAAACGTTAATGTAATTAAATTAGATATCCTGATATAGATGAGTGGATGCCTAGTAACGGATCTCCGATGGGATTAATATGTTAGAACGACGAGTATAGACTCATTTTCTTCATATGCGGTAATAGAAACGCTAGGTGCGATGTGACGTTATTAGAGTCAACCTTACGACCGAGGTCGTGCTGTAGCATATGGAGACTTAGATAAGCTTGATGTTAAGCTAACGCGATAAAGTATAAATCTTGATATAGATGGCTAACGTGAATGAGCATACGGCAGGGTAACATTTGGCATAGTACCTTTAGACTTGTGTGTACCAGAATAAAGTGTGATTAGCCATCCTAGGTTGGTAGTACCGGTCGTATCTGAATTTCGAGGATGAAATTCCATTTTAAGGGGGGGGGGGGAGAATATAATACCCCTTACTTTTATGGATATTTAAATTACTTAAGTGGCATAATTTGGTAATTAGAGGAAATTACTGTGAATTGTAATTTCGCAATTTATAAGTACAAATTTAATAATTGAGAATTATAAAGTGAATAGTAACTATTAGTTTTCAAGTGTTGGATTAATATTTACATGGATTATATTTTCTTACGAGACTAAGAATATGAGTGGGATTATTTTAGTTACATGCCGTAGTTGGGTAAAGAGACAAAGAATAATATTTTAATTGGAAAACACATGTATTGGAATGTGTTGGGTTTAATTAGTTAATTTTATTTAACTGACTCAGATGGAGATTTTGAGTGCGCAGTTGGTTTTAAAATGGTCGAAATAGTCAAAATGAAGTCCCGGGGGGTAATGTTTGGGTTTTGTGGGCTTTTTGGACTAGTAGGGACTCGCAATTGAGTACACGAGTCATTTTTTAATTGGGTATACACCCAATTTTGGGATTTATAAGGGGAGAACCCTCATTTCTCCCACATTTCAGCCCTAGGAGAGAGAAAGAAAAGAGAACAAGAAGAAAAGAAAGAAGAATAAAAAAGGGGATTTCCGTCCATGTTCCGCGGGATTCGACTCGGGGTCATCGAATTTTATCCACGAGGCAAGTGTTTAACTTGATTTTATGATTTAGCGTGTTTATTTCTCATATTATAGTTGGATTGTAAAAACTATAAAGAATTTTGGGTTGGGTTTTCCTGAATCAAAATGTGGGTTTCGAAAGTTTGAATGAGTAAAACCCGGTTAATATCCGATTTGAGAAACTTAAGAATTTGTTGAAATTAGTTGTTGATTATTGGTTCTAGGATGATGAGAACCATTTTTATGTGTGGATATATTGTTGGTTGAGGTTGGATGATGATGGGAGAGAAGATAAAAAGCTTGGAGGTGCATTAATGGAGATTTATAATTTGGAGAAGATAGTGAACAGTAATCCAGTATCGTACAAGGTCAATTCGACCAGGAAACGAATTGATTAAGCTCTTGGTAAAAACATGAAAGTTCTAGATCTTTTCAATATGGTATTTTTTTGATTTTTTTTAATTTTTAATGATTTTTCTAAGGAAGTAGTTTCGAGGTTGGAATCATTATCTCGAAAATCAAACCGGAAATTGGAAAAATTAAGGATAGAATTTTTTGGAGATAAATATTAGGGGTTCCGAAATAAAGTTTTTGGACTTCTAAATTACTTAAGGAAAAATAAATAAAAACCTTGGGTTCGTAGAAATAAATTCGGGCTATATTTTTAAATGATTGTTTAGGATGGGTAGCATTCGAGAAAAGTCTTCGGCAAGTGTGTTTATATAGTTATGCGTAGAGAATAACTATGGGCCAGGTACATTTGAGTGAATTCTAGAATTCGAGTAGGATGGAATTTAATATATGGGCTAAAGAGGTTCAAGCTTCTATTCGATATGCCTTAATTGACAATTATTATTATAGGTGATGCGGTACCTACGGAGATTAAAATAAGTAGTTAGTATACTTATTTAATTATTACGAATTCGTATATTTGGGTTTATATTATAATCCTTAAAAGTGAGTAAGGTGAGAATTATATTTTAAGTAAGATAATACTTGTGGATTTAGTATTTTAAGTGTATAAATACTTATATACTAATACTAATGGGAACATTCGAGGTTTTGGCTATCGCTATAAGAGTTTGGCAATTACAGCCATATATACTGAGAAGAGATATATACTATATATACGGGAATTGTTACAGTGTATATATAAAATAATTATGAATACATCTGTGTGTGAATGGTATATTTATGTGAAGCATACCCCCTCTAATGCTATCATGGGAAGTTGTGCGATGTGGGTGAGGCCCCTGGCTTGAGGAGCAGGGAGCGTTTAGTCCCCAGGTCATAGCGTCCATTTTATATTGTGTGATTTTTATAAGGGTTGAGACGTGGTGGGTATATTTCATTCTCATTTCCGGGGAGGAACTATGACCGCTTCCCATACGTTGTGATTTGGTTTTTACCAAGTCGGTGTGAGAGTCCGACCGCTGGTACCCATGATGATGTGTGAGTAATTCCCTAAAAGATGATAGCATTCAGAGACTGCATCCATTGACTTATAACTCTAAGGGATGGTTATTATACTTATATAGTGTGTGATATATAAGTATGGATATACTTGTTGTGTATAGTATACTGTATATATATATTTATATGAGATGTGAAATATATATATACGGACATAATAAAGAATGGAATGTGAGTTAAATTCTAAATCTTTCGGGAGTACAAAATACAAAATAAAATAGGGATATATGTATATAAAGATGAGAATATTATATACGTGGTTAATAACACTAAAACATGCATAGTGTAAATAACTAGTGAAAGTTAGTCACGATGTAAGGAGGAATCATAAGTTAGAGATTATAATGTATAAGCTCAGGTGATATCATAGAATATTTTATAAAGAATGAATAAAGTGATATTCTCCTTCCGGTAGATTTATATCCGGATTTATATGAGTATGAATCATAGGTTGAAGTGAGAACAATATATACCTACAAGATTTTATAATATGTGTTATGTACTTAGGGCCTAATAGATCTCAAGGATCAACATTGACATGTAGTAGTGTATCGGGGGGGTTCCTTGTTTGGATTTCGCTTCGCGAGACACCCCACGCACGAACGTAGCACAAAGTTGGGAATGGAGAGAAGTTTAGTCCTTAGTACTTGGGTTTATGAGGACTTTTAGAAGATAGGTGAAATGAATTAGTTAGGTAGAGTAACTTAACTAGGTTGTTTAAAAGGTATGCGATAGTTGTGCACTATTAGAAGATGGGTGAGGGGTATCTCATGCGAGTGCAATACCAATTTAAATATGAGAGATATCATATTTTAAAATATGGATTTTAAGCACTTGCTAAAACATTTTCAAAACTCAGGCTCTGACCCGTTTTTCTATTTTCGTCTGTTGCTATATATGTATATATATTCGGTGTCCAGACACAGGGATGCCTGGATGATGATTCCTTCGAATCAGACGTTTGCTGCAGCCCCTGTGGATGTAAGAAGATTTATTGAAGATGCTTCTATCATTGAGATCTAGATAGGAGGTATTGTAGAAACATTCGAGTTGATGGCCCAACTATACTTAATTATTCTTTTACCGCCTTTTAATGTAATATTCAATTTGGTTGTATTTTATTGTACCGAGTGTTTAGTTATTTTATTACATTTCATTTGTTGCATATAAATTGTTGAGATTGATTTATTTGAATGTTTTGGTTAAAAAGATTTGTTAATTAAAATTTTGACGCCAACCTAATAGGTTATTGGTAATTAAATTGGTTTTCGACCGTGATGCTGAGAATGAACCATATGAGACTCCTGTTTTAATTTGGTATATGATTGATCACCCGTTATTTTATTAGGCGGGGGTGTCATAATAGGTGGGTAAAATTAAATGATCATAAATAAACAGCTGAAACACAGATTTCTAGAAAAAATCCTAAATGGAAAATCTTTTTTATTTCACAGTAAAAAGTAAATAGAAACTTACATACACAATGAAATCTGCAATGAATATCCACAGACACTCCCATAAACACGCGGCCTAGTGTTAGCAATGGTTCAACCGCAGTAACCCAGAGTCATGAAAACTCCATTTTAATTTTCTCTCCCCTTTATTTTTATCGAAATAGACAAAGAGACAAAGAAGTAGAAACAAAAAAACATTAAGCGCAAAACATCATGATGAATAAAAGATATCATCACAAAATATGTAAATCAAGCATGTGTAATGATCATCTCAAAGGAAAACACGACTAACTATTTTTGAAAATTTTCAATATTTCCAAAAAAATGCAAATTTCACAAATACAACAAATTAGACTATATAATATATGCAAAATATATTAATGAAAATCCGGCACACATATATAGGTATAAATGACCACAAAACACGTAAGCTTTACACACTAGCATAGTATCGATATGTCCAAATGTGTAGAATGGAATGAATGGGTGTGAAGTAATAACAAAAGAATTATAACCCAAACACTCAAATATGTTCAAGAAGTTCTAATTGATCACAAAACTTTATCAAACTAATCTTTAGCCTTAAGTGACAAATAAAGTTGAACTTAATGAACAAAACAAACACAATGCACACAATCCTAGAATTTTAATAATTCTACAAATCAATAGCGTCATAACAAAATAAGTTTAACTAGGATACATTGTCATTGTGCAAACCGGTTGATATTTCCATCCAAACTCCCTCAAAATAATTCTTTTTACTTCTTTTGAATGAATATATCAAACTAAATAAATTCGACCATTTTTGGCATATTATTCTTTTTATAGCCTTAATTTTTTCTAGGGCTCTTTTCAAACGGTGTCGTTCACAACATGATTATTATTCATTCATATCCCTTTTCCATGTTCACCAATCGTTTTTCATATAAAATAAATCCTCACGGGCAACGGTTCTTACATGCACAAATCCTCCATAGTCAAATAAACACTAGATGACAAGATTGATAGGAGAACATATCACCAAGATCAAATGTACATCATGAAGTCAAAATTCAACAAGCTCGTGCATGTGTGTGTATACATCCATATACAAAGTTGAATCCATAAAGCAAGTCAAGTTCGAAACAACTCTATAAATGTGGTTAAGATCAATTCAAGTATTCAAAGTCATAACCAAATATCCTAGCCACATGGAAATTGCATAATGAATTTGGATTCAAACACACCAATATGCCACACCAAATGTGTAAAACTAAAATACATAAAGAACCAAAAATCTTTTTCTACTTTTCAAAATATTTTTCAAAAAATAAAATCTTTTTATATTTTTCAAAAATATATAAAATAAAATATCATTTTGTATTTTTCAAATATGACTCAATAAGAAAAATATAATACAAAAAGCACACATGTCATAACACTATAAAAAATATATCATGAAGCATAACTAGCGCATGACAAATATACGAACACAATCATCTATACGATATAGCAAGAGAAGAATCTTATGCAAGCAAGTGATAATCAACCAAACTAACATTTAGCATCTCCAAAATAGATTTCCTAACATAAACACGTATATGTCTAACTGGAGGGGTTATGGGCACTGACGGGACATTATCCTTAAATTTCTTAGGATCCCTTCTAAGATCATAACAAAAATGCCTAAGATGACCTTTCCTACCACAATGTGAACATGTATAAATGGGTGGAACGATACCTATGGGTTGACCTTTTCGAACGTCCTTGGAATTAGTTGACCCTTTAAAACAAACAATAGTCTTGGCTTTAACACTCAAAGAATGAGAACAAGACGAGTTAGTACCATCAATCAATAAACTACTCGAGTCTTTTAAATTATTTTTCAACTACAAATTTTTTTACTTAAACAAAGAATTAGACTCTTCCAATTTTAGGGACGCCTTTTTCAAATTTTCAATAATTACTAAAAGGGTATATCTCTCCCCCTCAATAAAAGTGAACTTTTCCCTAAGTGTCTTTTTGCGTGCCACAAACTCATCGATTAAAATATTTTTATCCTGTTTGGTACAAACACAACCCCTATAATTTTTAAAGTCCTCCAAATCATTTTCTAAAAATAGGAATCTCATTTTCGAACAATTTTAAAGCATTAAACTCATGATCCAAAGAAAAAAATTTCTCATGATAAAAATGTCTTTCATTTTGAACCGTTTGCAAAAGATCCATGGAGATTTAAAACGAAATTTTTCCTTTTTCAAAACTTTAAATTTCTTTTCAAATGTCAAATTCATACGATTTAGATCATCACAACTATGAGATTCCATCCATAGTAAAAATAAGCACATGAGTGATGAACTTAATCACCCAAAAAGCAGGTAAACAAGATCAATCACAATAAATTAGTGCAACTCGCTCTGATACCACTTGTGAGAATGCTATGTGATATTGATTTAAACCAATTCGCAAATTCCAATTTAAATTTTTTTAATTGGAGTTAATTTTTAAACCACTTAATTTAAACCCTAACACATACATTTAGGTTGGTAAAATCAAATCATCATAAAAGAGTAATTTCGAATGATTTGATGAAATGAGGTTTGGGGCAGAAGTAAAGATCTTAAGAATAGTGATGTTATATGTGGGAATAATAGGAGACTTAGTAATCCCTTTGAGATAGGTTTTAAGTACAAGAAACTATGATGTGAGATGTGTCGACAGTCTACATTATATATTATCGGAAGACTTAAAAATGTATAAAATTGGAATAATGGTATAAGGATGTAGAATATACCTTTATTAATATTGAGATTACTAAGATGTGTGCATGCTTAGTATATGTATATGATTTTATGTGTATGACATACCTACCATACTTGCTATCATGGGAGGTTTGCGTTCGCTTAGGGCCATCTAATCTTTGTGTGCCTACGGGGGGATATAGATTGGTACCTCGAGAACATAGGTCAGAGAAGGACTTATTGGGAAGTTAATAACACTGCTGATCGTGGGAGCGTAGGTATGTGTGTGACCCATGTGATGTGACTGTGTTCGCCTCCATTGTTTGTGATTGTTGTTATCTGAGAACGATTCCTGAGAGTTTCGGAATGCGTGATCCTTATGTACGTGATGTACCGGGATGGATAGCAGAGTATGTGTGCACCTCAGCTTAGTCTCGGGGGTGCTTGTATTATATATTAATGATGTGAATGACATACGGTTGAATGAATAGACTTGTCATGTTTAATTGTGAGAATAATTTATAGTAATGCATTGAGAAGATAATAAGGGGATAACCTCCATTAAATTGTGTTACTAGTAGTTGAGAATTTGAGAATTAAAGTAAAGTTGTTTATTTAAAGTGATAACATTGGGAATTCATATTGTAAATCGAGTAGATGGGTTAGAAATTATGTCGGTTTAGTTAGATATAAATATCACTTAGATGGGTATTGTACGTTAGGAGTGCACAATTAGTTGAGAGGTGAGTATTCCATGTGAGTGCACGTCCTATCATGTATTTTGCATTCATTGTTTTAATGTTATTAAAGCACTTGCTGTTTTTAAAATACTCTCCACTTTCGGGATCTGACCCGTTTGCTTTCAAATCTATTTTTTTGTAAAAACCTTTTAGGTGCCCATCCACAAGGACACCATGCATAGAATTTCCATTCAGGTGATGAGCTGTAGCTGTTTGTGGAAGTTACAGGGTCTTGCTAGTAGACGCTTCTTTTGTCTTGACTCTATTCAGTTTTCATCATTTGTAGGACATGTCGCCCATTTCTATTAGAGACATTTCATATTTTCGTTATTCAGATTGTTGGCATGTAATTAATTCAGGTTACACTGTTTTATTTATTTCAGTGGTGGGATTGTTGTGAGGAGTTTTCCTCCAGACTTATTAGTATTTGTTGGTTACTTTATTGAGACTTTATGGTGTATGGTTATGATATTCTTTCATAATTCTTTTCTTGTAGGTTAATCAGACTTAATTTAAAATTTGACATCTTACTTTTTAAATACTAGGTGGTTAGTAATGATTAAAATGTTTTCGACAGTGATGCTGTTAACTGCACCAACTTGACATTTTGAATTAATTTAATAAAGGATTAGCTACCCGGTATTTAATTAGTCGGGGTGTCACAAGTGGTATCAGAGCATCAGGTTCTAGTGTCCTTTAGGATCTGTACGGCTTATTATGCTTCCAGCGTAACTTTCTTTGATATAGAGCCCTATGGTTAGGATTGTTGATTCCTTTAGTAAACTTTCGTTCTCCTCCTATGATGTATATGATAGAGAATCGTTTTGCGATCGGGTGTATTCGTGTGCCGAACAATGTAGTACGTAAGGCGAAGACAGTTGGGTGAACAACAGGAGGCAAATATATATTGAGGTTAATTAATTTATTTAAAGAAGGATGACCGTAGTTGAAGTCACCGATATTATGGCACGGAAGTCCTGGATAATATAGAAGGCTAAGGTGCGACTTGAGACTTCCGGGTACAGCTATAGTAGGAATGGGGTCAAATTAGACACATCCAACAAGGTTGGAATGGGAGACAAAGACTTAGGTGTAACATTGAAGAGAACCAGCAGTAGCAATACTCGAAGGGCGAAGACGGCATGTGCTAGCCAAACAAACGCAATGTATCCAAAGTCTTGGACATATGTCAGTATATGACCAATTGAGAGTGAAAACTTAGATAAACTTTTCCTTGACTCGTAAGAGCGGAGATTCAATGCTGAGAAACAAGCAACCCACTTAAAAGTGGAATGTGATGTCGAGAGGGTGTACACGTATGGTTTGACCATAAGCTCCTTCATCAGATGTTCATGTTGAAAGGCGAATGTTATTCTGAACTCACATAAGAGGTCCAAATAGGGGTCAACTTGTGAGGAGAAATTTAATGTTGTAGCGAACCTTACACCGAGTGGAGAAGGTGGTATGGAGAAGAGGATGTTAAAGGGAGAATCTACATACAAGAAGAATTGTTAGCTCTTATGGGGAAATTCTGCTTGGATGATAAATACAGATAGTAATAATATCGCGTGGTGTAAATTTGGAGGTAAATGTTCCCTTGGGTAGGGAGATACAAAAATCGAAGAATTTTTATAGAATAAGTCTGGGAAAATGGTGTTGGAGAAACACCACAAGGAGTAAGACCCAATGGAGAAACCGTTAAAATAATTCGATAGCGGAATTTCTAGCGAGCGATGGTAATTTCAGTAAGAGAGGTGGAAAACTAGTACTGTGTTCCTTAGGTACATCAATCTAAGGGAACAATGGAGATAGTCTTCAGAGCTGAGACTACCAACGTCCGATGAAAGGACCACTTTAACATGGTCAGGGTGACTGGAAATAAGTGGAGTATGTGTAGAGGTACTTTGTGGGAGTGAAAACCTATACATTATAAATGTTTCCCGATACAAGAGTAGGGATCAAGGTATTGTGCTTCGCGAGGGTAACAGTTACTGAAATATCCGGTTTGGGACAACATGTGTGGTAAGTCCAGGAACCATTTGAGCAGCTGGGACGATTATTAGGATAGAAGTATGAGTTATAACCTCATATGAGGATGCATGTTATTTGTGGCATTGATGAGTTACTACATTTGTTACAATTGTTATTTTCACTTGAGAATCGAGTTTAGTGAGTATAGCAGTAATTTTATTATATATAAGAACAATTTCTCTGATAGTGTGGGGGTTACTTTTATTGTCATCCACGGAGGATGAATGGGTATGTTGATAGCAGTACATGATTGATTGATTGAAATTACTCGTTTTAGTGTTGTATTATACAAGTATGATATTATCCAAATTGTGTTTTTATATAATTGTACCGATAGTGTGCTGGTATTACAAGTTTATCGAAGTTACTACCTTGGGGTAAAATGTTTTGGTTCTGGAGAGGCCCCATTTGTGAGAGGGTCGGGATCAAAATTGTACTATTGTATATATGTATATATATATAAATATTGTTGTGATTTCAAAGGCATAATGGTCTCGGATACTTAATCCTAGTATGCGCGGAGATTTAAATGATATGATTAGTATGTAATTTATTTACCAGTTAGCAAAACGGTTTAGTTGGTTATTGTAATTAACACTCAGGATGTCGTAATAAGTATAGTTCATTATTTTATCGCCATTTAGAGATCTGGGAGTTTATACTCATAGTTGTGTACCTGGGGAAGGAATTTTGAGAGCCCCGAGTATAATTGCATAGTGTATATGGAATGTGATTACCATCAATGTCAGGAAAAAGTGCCTTTCGGAAAGAGTTCCTTATTTAAGTTAAATTGAGAAAGGAGATGTAACTTTGTTGTTAAGAGACGGGAACATAGGGGTACGTGTTATGGACTGAGGGATTAATAAATCTCGATGACCGACAAGCTTAGGTAGTGTATCGGGGGGGTTCCTTGTTTGGATTTCGCTTTGCGAGACATCCCACGCATGAAACCTAGCTTAAGGTTGGTAGTAGGGGGATATTTAACCATTCGTCCATAATTTGGAATCCCTCGATAATTACGAAAATAGTTAGTTAGGAAAATTACGATATAAGGTCAGTAGAGCCAGTGGTGTGGTGAAGAAGTACTGAAAATTTTGGTTTTATTTCGGCAGGTTGAAGGATGCATTGAGGTTAAGAAGTATTTAGGATTTCTAATTCAGAAGCGATTGAGAACGCCCAAGTTGTATAGCACCATTGTATTTACAGTGATAATAAAGAGTTTGGGATTTGTATGAAGCGTATATAATGTTTAAAAACCATATAGTTGGGTTATAAGGGGCGTAGACATCTTGATTTGCTAAAGTGTAAATCAAAGGAAGAGGGAACATAGACGGGTGAGATTATTACTTATGAGATTAAATGTCATAAGAAAAGGTGTAAGTGAATATCATGTGTAGCACGTTCAAATTTGGAGGAAAGGCAGTAGAAAGCCATTTAATAAAAGGATATCTCTTGAGAAGGCGAATAAAGTATTATGAGCAATTGGGAGTAGAGTTCCGATCAATCGAATGTTGTGGGTGACTCAAGAGTAAATAGAGTGAGAATGTTAATAAGGTATAAGGAGTCTGGATTTTCACAAAGAGGTTAGAAAGTGTAAGGGTCGAAACTTTGGCATACTCCAAGAGAAACAGAGGATCGTTAAGTATCACTTAACGGGAAGGAACATTTACAAGAAAGTCAGTATTTAAAGGGGTGTAGTAAGTAGTACAACGATTGGGTGTTAGATGATTAACCAATTAATTTTGTATCCAACCGATGATTCCAGAGATGGAAGAGTCAAGTTAGTAAATTCCTTAAGGGGTAACAAATTCCTTCAAATACGTGAGTCATGTTGTTCAGAAGGAGACAAATTGTTATATACTTGAATGATTTACACTATTAGATGGTGAACACGCCGGTACGTGGTTCGACGTAGTATTATTTAGAACTGGGATGAAATCCCCGAAATCCACATTTAGGTGGGGTGACAATAAGTAGTGGGAAATAACGATTCAAACTGAGGGTTGTATCACCTATAACCCGAGGTGCAGGCGCAAGGTGATTAACACTGATGGATTATATGAAAGAAATTTTGGATTCATTGCGATATTTTCAATTCCAAATCGGGTATAACTAGTGAGGTATATTGTAGTCATGAGGTGGAGATATTACCTAATGGTAGAGTTGGGGGAAAATCACCCGTATCTATTTATGGTGGAAAAGGTGCTTACAAAGGTTTGTGTGACACCAATAGGCTGAAGTGGTTTTCCCTTGTGTAAAAGTCACAACGTCGGGATATTTCAAGAAATGGACAAGCGTAGTCAGATGTGTTATTGATTCATCCCAGGATGGGAGTTTGGTGTTTTCATAAACGCGGGAGTTAGTAGTGAGGTACGGACTCACAATACTAATAAAAATAATGCGGTTAATGATGTATAGGCTATTTTTATTCGAATGTTGTTTAATAAGAGCACAACGTGAGGTGCATTTATCGAAGATTATTATGATAAGGTATCAAGTATGTTAAACAAGATTATTATGAAGCGAGGGTTTTAGTGATTTAGACTTTTCTTTATAATTGTTTTGAATACTGGAGGATACCAAATTTTTCCAGGTGTGCCTTACTTATCCGAATTTCGAGACGTAATTCTGTTATTATGGGGGAAGTATGTAATCCCCCGTACTTTTATGGATATTTATTTATGTGATTAATTAAATTAAATGGGAATTAATTGAGAATTAATCCGGATAAAATACTAACGAGATGTGAGTTGGTATTTGATTCTAATGTGTATACATATGATGTGATATGAATATTGAAAATATTGAAATTGTCGCGAGATCGAAATACGACAATTTGGGAAATTTTGTTGGGACTCGCGTGACAGTCGCGTCAGGAATGTAATTATTTAAATTAAAAAGTGAATTTTATTTTTATCAACTGTATGGTCACTTTGAGTGTGCCAACGTGTCCGAAAGGGTGGAAATAGTCAGAAAACACTAGCCGGGGGTTTAGTTTGGGTCCTGGGGCATTTTTAGGCCATACCGGCAACTTAAAAGGGTTGTTTGGTAATTTTGGAATTTTGGGATTTATGACCAACGAATTTTGGGAGTTTAAAATAGGAAATTTAATGACCCACTAACCCATTACCAACACTTAAGTGATTAGAGGGCTACGGGAGTTTCATGAGAAGTTAGGAGAGGTTCCCAAAAGAGAAAACCTTAACCTCCATCTTCAACCTTCAACCTTGGGAGAAAAAGGAGAGAGCAACCTTCATCAATCCAACACCAAATTCAGAGAATAATCCGAGGCAAGTGGTTTAATTATGTTAATTTCAAACGAATGTTTCCTCCATGCTTAGAAATTTATATAATCGCATTGTTTTGGGAGATTTATAAAAACCCATGAATTTGAGGATTAAAACTATAAACCATGGTAGGATTTGCATGTAGACATATTCTGGATGAATTATGAATTCATACTATAGCCCTTGATAATTCAAAAACGGATTTAAGAAGAGGATTATTGTTGATTTTGAAAGAAATAGAAAACTAGGGTTCTTATTGATATTTTGATCTAAATAAGGCCTTTGGGTGATGATTAATTAGTTTTCAAACGTTAACAATGTTGTAGGATGATTATTTGATGATATTATAACGTTAGAATGAAGTTTCATGCATTGTAATGGATTTTTGGGACGATTTGAGGACTGCAAAACGAAGCAGTCCGTAACCTGTCTGGTGCAATCGATCGATCGACATTCATCAGTCAATCGATCGACCACCATCGATCGATCGATGTTCAAGGTCGATCGATCGACCTTCCCAGAATAAGTAATATTTTCCCTAGTTAAATTTAATGATGTTAACCCTTAGAAAATTATTAATGGAGATTTCATGAATATCCTTAGACTTAAGGAAGACCAGTAGGTATGGTTATAAAATTTGGACCGGAGTTAGAATTCAATTTGAGGAATTATTATGAAATCTAGTAAAATTCGATGAGTGAGATAATATTAGGGTTAAAAGAGTATTTCGAATGATTTGATGAAATGAGGTTTGGGGCAGAAGTAAAGATCTTAAGAATAATGATGTTATATGTGGGAATAATAGGCGACTTAGTAATCCCTTTGAGATAGGTTTTAAGTACAAGAAACTATGATGTGAGATGTGTCGACAGTCTACATTATATATTATCGAAAGACTTAAAAATGTATAAAATTGGAATAATGGTATAAGGATGTAGAATATACCTTTATTAATATTGATATTACTAAGATGTGTGCATGCTTAGTATATGTATATGATTTTATGTGTATGACATACCTACCATACTTGCTATCACGGGAGGTTTGCGTTCTCTTAGGGCCATCTAATATTTGTGTTCCTACGGGGGGATATAGATTGGTACCTCGAGAACATCGGTCAGAGAAGGACTTATTGGGAAGTTAATAAGACTGCTGATTGTGGGAGTGTAGGTATATGCGTGACCCATGTGATGTGACTGTGTTCGCCTCCATTGTTTGTGATTGTTGTTATCTGAGAACGATTCCTGAGAGATTCGGAATGTGTGATCCTTATGTACGTGATGTACCGGGATGGATAGCAGAGTATGTGTGCACCTCAACTTAGTCTCGGGGTGCTTGTATTGTATATTGATAATGTGAATGATATACGGTTGAATGAACAGACTTGTCATGTTTAATTGTGAGAATAATTTATAGTAACGCATTGAGAAGATAATAAGGGGATAACCTCCAGTAAATTGTGTTGCTAATAGTTGAGAATTTGAGAATTAAAGTAAAGCTATTTATTTAAATTGATAACATTGGGAATTCATATTGTGAATCGAGTAGATGGGTTAGAAATTATGTCGGTTTAGTTAGATATAAATATCACTTAGATGGGTACTGTACGTTTGGAGTGCACAATTAGTCGAGAGGTGAGTATTCCATGTTAGTGCACGTCCTAACATGTATTTTTCATTCATTATTTTAATGTTATTAAAGCACTTGCTGTTTTTAAAATACTCTCCACTTTCGGGCTCTGACCCGTTTTCTTTCAAATCTATTTTTTGTAAAAACCTTTTAGGTGCCCAGCCACAAGGACACCATGCATAGAATTTCCATTCAGGTGATGAGCTGTAGCTGTTTCTGGAAGTTACAGGGTCTTGCTAGTAGACACTTCTTCTTTTGTCTTGACTCTATTCAGTTTTCATCATTTGTAAGGCATGTCGCCCATTTGTATTAGAGGCATTTCATATTTCCGTTATTCAGATTGTTGGCATCTAATTAATTCAGGTTACACTATTTTATTTATTTCAGTGGTGGGATTGTTGGGAGGAGTTTTCCTCCGGACTTATTAGTATTTGTTGGTTACTTTATTGAGATTTTATGGTGGATGGTTATGATATTCTTTCATAATTCTTTTATTGTAGGTTAATCAGACTTAATTTAAAATTTGACATCTTACTTTTTAAATACTAGGTGGTTAGTAATGATTAAAATGTTTTCGACAGTGATGCTGTTAACTGGACCAACTTGATATTTTGAATTAATTTAATAAAGGAGTAGCTACCCGGTATTTAATTAGTCGGGGTGTCACATTTTCTTTGATGGTTGAAGCAGTATAAGACATACTCTAATGTAAACCGAACAATATAAAATATCTCCTTACATGAGCTGAAAGTGGAACTTGATTACCTCATTGAGCGCAATTGCACCACATTCATAGTTATTCAAGCAAGCCTTCATGAAAATGTGACATCCCACCTAATTAAATACTGGGTGATCACTCCTTTATTAAATTAAATCAGAATATCTAGTTGGTTCATTCTCAACATCACTGTCGAAAGATAATTTCTTAATTAATTCACCTAATAATTAATTAAGCTAGTGTAAAAACTTTACCATTTTCAATTTATATAGATCCATTCCATAATACGAAATAATAATTTAATAACATCACATCACAACTGCACTAAATGTAATTGGAATAAATGTGACTGGAATAAACTATCCAGTTTAAATATATCATTACCACCATATAAAGCTGATATCCACAGTACTAACATAACTAATTACAAACTCTAGAATTCTGGGCGACATGCCCTTAATGAAGGTAAAAACTACAGATGTATGAATCAATAGATTGGAATCGTCTAAACAAAGTCTTCATTCCATTAGAAGCTATAACCCATTGAGACATCCATATTCTTTGTTGGTATCCCTGATACTGGACACACGATGTACAAGATACAATAGAAAAGAGAATATGCGAGGAAAGGGGTCAGATCCCGATTGTAAAAGATTTTAAAAATAGCAAGTGAATAAATGCTACAATTTGAAATTATTATATAAATGTTAAATTCTCGGTGTCCCTCTTGAGATTCTCACCTCTCGTCTAGTGTGAACGCCTAACGTATCTCCAAATTATTCTAGTTATTATTCCCACTTTCACTAGATTGTATCATTGTGTCAACTATCCATAGCCCTTATCTTCCCCACTTATATTCTTTAGAACACATGTAATAAATAAATATATATATTAATTCAATTCTGAATATAATTAAGTCTTCTCAAACTTAATTAATTTCATATTTCACTATCTTTCATGTCGACTTAAATCACACAGTAGATAATATCACAAGTATATATACATTCACTCTATTTTATATATATATATATATACAATACTAAACCTCGAGACACAGCTGCAATGCATGCATACTTTCCTATCTAGTCCCAGTACATCTCGTCACTATATAAAGGATTGTTGGTTGGGTATATCCATTGAACCAAAAATATCAAAACATAAGTATTTGAGGTGAATATAGTCCTAATACTTTGGGCTATACACTTACCTACACACCCCAATTACCGTTCAATACCACTTTTCTCAATAGTGGCAATTCAAAATAAGCCCTATGTTCTAAGGCAACAAGTCAAAAATCCCCCATAAGGCTTATCAGGATATGACAACCCTTAACGCGCAAACTGCCCATCGATAGCAACTAGGCTAGGTATGTCATACACATAAATCATCAAGCAATAGGCATGTACTCAACCTACATAATAATAGGTACACACTCGAACTATGTCTCATATTAGGAATTCATCATACCTCAAGTACCCGTTGTATTTCTCGAATACTACCCGTACTTGTTAATTACAATTGAATCTCATTATTATATTTTATTATTTAGTTATCACTCCCATAATTCCCTTCTTAATTCAATATATAATTTCCCAACATTAACCTAAGTCTCCCACTCTTTGTTAATGTACCTAAATTTATTCAGAACCTATTGTGGGCCAAAATATGAATTTCCAAACTTTTCTGGGCTAAAACAGTATTTTTGAAATCTCGTTAGAAGTCCTTGAATTCTCGTTCAAAGGACATAGTATCTCGTTCAAACGACATCATGTCTCGTTCGAACGACATCCCAGTTCGCTCGACGTTTCAGCAGCTCCTCCCCACCTCAGTTTTCTGCGATTTTCACCATTTTCTTATTCCCAAACTCTCATGGAATATATTCTAATGAATCCCAATCATCCCAACATCATTTATACATGTTTATGGGTGATCATAACACATTTAAATCATTTAATTCCTTAATTTCAATAATGGTTTTTATCTAAATCAATATAATTTTTAGAATCGTTAAATTCTATATTGGCCATTTATGTTCTTCATAAAAGCAAGAAACAGTATGCAAATCCCAGCTTCAAATGATCCCAACCTCCCAAGAATCAATCCCAATTGATATAATCAAGTATATACATGATTTATAACATCAAAACATAACAAAATCATCATGGAGTTTCGATTAATCATGCTAATCTTATTTTAAATTTAGAAAATCTTCATTGTATAATTCTTTCTCAAGAACCCATATTGTAGACACCCCATTCTGTTACCCCCTAACTCTCCTTAGGTCCCTAGTACCTCCCTTCATAACTACAAACCCAGGTCATGTCCCGAGTACTGACCTAGAAGCCATCGGGCACTCCCAGGATCTGTTTGACCTAATTCAACTCTTTAGCTCGACCGAGGATGAATGAATATTCGAAGGGCAAACCCCTTTGCAATGGTCCGCTCTGTGCACGATTCTGACTTTCCTTGCGGACGAACGATTCGTTTGACTCCTAGAGTTCAACAAATGCTTCTAGGGGCCGGTTGACCAAAGTCAACTCCCCAAACCGGGTCAAACTCTTTAGAATGTCAAAGTAAATCTCCTAACCTTTCCAACGGTCTGCCCCGTGTATAATTCGAACTAACCATGCGGACGAACGATCCGTTTGTGTCTGAACGATTCCCCGTCCAATGGACTGACAAATGCTTTCGAGCCATATTTGACCCAAAGTTAACTCCCAAACTCGGGAGTGGTCCAAAGGACTTTCAAAGGTATCTGAATTACTTTTCCAACGGTCTATCCCGTGCACGATTTTAACCAACAGTTTGCTCTCGGCAACTAATTTTCTGAAAAGGCCTGAAATACACTGCCAAATGGCAGGTTCCAGACCCTACCTATCGGCACCTGCCGATAAGCAGGACCAGGTCTATGCCGATCGGCAGTGACCTGGGCGTATAAAAGGAGGCCTTCACCTCATTTTCAAGAGGATCTCAGATCTGATAAAAATCGCTTTCAGCGAATCCCAAAAACCTCTCTCGAAGACAGCGTGATTTCAACATCCAAATCCCTTTCTAACTTCCACTTTCCATCATCCTTTTCATTAAACTTGGTGAATTATCCATTCTCCACCATCATCCAAGTTCAAGGGTTGCTCTCCAACATTCAAGATTAAGCTCAAGATCTTTAAGAAGGTCCAACTTTCTCAACTTTCTCTTCAAATTCTCTTAAATATGCAATAGCTTGTTTTATTATTTAGCACTTTTATTATCTCATCTCACATATCCTAATATACTTTGTATTTAGTATTATTGCACATCTCCCATTTTCATATAAATAAAACCCAAAAAAATAAAAAAAAGTGAGTTTGCTCATAAATTCCAAATAGTGATTCTCATACTTTTCTCAAACTTTTCTCACCACTAAAACACTTTTTCTACACACACACACTCACAAATAAGAGATCCCTCATTTGGATTTATGCGATAAACCCCACCCCTCATTTTGTATGCGAACTACGTGGACTTTGATGCCTTTATAGGCTACGTAGGCGTCTCGGGGTAAAACCCGAGACTCGAGTCCTATTCTTACTTTCTCTCTCATTTTTATATCTTCTCTAAAATCCAATTTTCTTATATTCTATATACTTGTTCTTGGTGACGTATTACTCCATACGCGTTATCGTTCCATTATAACGATCGACGTAAGGGTAATCGCGTAAATCTTATTTCCTAATATTTTTATACCTTTCTATGGATGACTCGCTTTATCTCTTCCATGATACAAGTCAAGGATTCCTATCTCCACTATATATATACACATGCACACTTATCACGGGGAAAATAAAGGAAAATAGCAAACATCCATGAGATACCAAAAGGTCGGAATGGGTGCCTAACACCTTCCCATTTCGTAACTTAGCCTCCGAAACCTTCTCGGATCATTTTTAGTTTCGTATGCACTAGTATGTCTTTAGATGCCATCCTTAGGGGTGGCTTCCTCTTTTTTCTTGTCCGTTGTGAGTAAAATAGACTGGCGACTCTGAATCTCTCTACATTTTTACACCTCATCTCAAACGACACCGGCCGAAGCGCTCCCAAGAGGGACTCGCGAGACCTGAGGATCCTCCCTTTATGCCCTTGCCCACAGGCGACGATCGGGGATGGCCACAGTGCCGACTCTGCTAGGGATATGTATGTTTTGACGGATTGACTCTATTTACATGGATGTTATATTTGTTTATATTCCCCCCATATCTACATGTTCCCCTTTTCCATGTGTATCCCGTGCTTATTCTTCTGTTCACACACTTGTAGAAAATTCTCCATGTACATTTCGTACCACGTGCACCTAGGATCACATATATCCACATGTTGCATGCATCACCCATCCATACTTGGTTTACCTTTGGTACTTGTACTTTGCTCCTTGTTTGGCATAATCAAGAAAATCATTATCATCAAAAGATACTAATAAGAGAATCATGCATGATTCACACGACATCACTAAAGAGCATTGCTATTGACCAAATTTTACCTAGTAATTGGAGGGTCACTTCGTGATGGGCGCTGGTCCGGCAGGGCACAATTAGCCTAAGCGATATGAATCTCACCTTCCATTGGCCAAGTACCTTCGACGTATATGGAATGGTTCCCCCGCATCGTTCCGCTTGACCGAAGTCATGACGGGAGGTATATCATAGGGAATTCATTCACATACACCGAGTATATCGAATTCGCTCTCACACGTACCATCCCCATGAGGTATATAGTGAGGCAATTCACGTACACTCAGGAATATCAAATGGCTTGTCCACACGTACTGATTTCCCGCAAGCGCAAGACGTATATCATGGAAGTCACGCCAAAGGGGGAAACCCATTCTGATTCCCTAACCAATTGCGTACCCGCATGTAGGTGTCAAACCTAGGACACGCACTTTAGATTGTTGGTTTCAACCGAAACTCTGTCGAAATTCAGGGTGAGCCTGTCGCCCAAAATTTTCATGCATTTTTTAAAATGGGACCCTGTCCGTGAGCCTAGTTACAAGTCTAGCCGTAGCTTTGCATATATTAAAAATTCCACTTTTCCAGGCTCGGGCCCCATCCGTCATTGCATTTAGGAGAATTAAATACAAGTGAGAACATAATAATCGTAATAATCCTGTTGAGTTTCGTCTCCAAAAACATTTCTCCCTTATTTATTAAAAAATTGAAAAATTGTTTCTTCCTTTTTTCTAAAAAAATAAATAAATCCCATTCTACGCCTTCTCAGGTCGATCGTAAGCCCTTGGCCTAGCTCCCTATTGGCTTCAGTCTTCAGTCAAATCACCCCAGAGTTTTGTATGTTCCTCTACTACTTCTTTCAAGTTCGGAATCCATCCACTTTCCATGGAGAATACAGATCAAGTACCAATCATATAGCCGGATCTGACGCCAGTCCTAGCTCAGCTTGTGTCCAAGATTGACAACCTCCAAACTGAGGTTCGAGAGATGCAATGAAACCAGGTTCCTATTTCTCAAGAGCCTGAGGCCCTATTCCTTCGTGCTATGGGTCCGCCCGAGCCTATCTGTGTTCCCAAAGAATATCAGCACGCTCCACGTGCCCCCTGTCAATGGGTCGCCGCCTGCCCAGCTTCCTATGCCAAACATGGCCCAGCATGTGGCTAACCTACCAATGGTCGTTGATCCAAAAGAGGAGGAGTTGAATAAGGTCAAGGAGGATATCAAGATTCTCACCAAGAAGTTCGACCATGTTAGAATCTCTGGAAATTACATAGACTACACCCACATGTTTCCTTATCCTAAAGCAAGGTTACCCGAGAAGTTCAAGATGCCAAATATTGAGAAGTTCGGAGGGAGGGGACCCCCGATTGTTCATCTTCGCAGTTATCATCGTTCCATGACTCTACTAGGGGATTCTGAAGAACTCATGTCCCAATTATTTCGACAAACTTTGAAAAATAGTGCCCTCCGATGGTTTTTATCTATCGAGGAATCTAGAATCCGTAGCTGGGAGGATGTAGCCCGAGAATTCATGTTGCATTACAAATACAACGAAGAGCTTGAGGTCACCCATCATGATTTAGAGATGCTCAAATAGAACCTTGGGGAATGAGTCAGTAACTTTATAACCCGGTGAAGGGAACAAGAACCTACCATGACTAATCGACCATCTGAGGAGGAACATGTCAACATAGTGAAGAAGAAATTCTTGCCCCATGTCCGAGCGATGATGGGAGGACAATACTATCCCCACTTTCGAGCTGTCAGAGAAGCAGGAGTATAAATCGAGGAAAACCTTGTTAAAACAGAGGTTGAACCGAAGAAGGTATCCGGAAAGTTCACCCCTAGAAAGTATGATAAGCCTGCCAGTGCTACAGTCTCCACCATCAACAACATCTCTCAACCAACCAGATTATGGTAACCAGAAAGCCACCCTTCCCCCATACAAAGGGAATCCTCTGAGCTCTATGCTCCCCTCTCCAAAGTTTACAAAGCCCTATTAAGCCAAAACCTCATCAAATCCTTGGATCCGCATCCATTGCCAAATCCACTCCCAAGAAACTTCAAGGCCAGCGCTCATTGCGCCTTTCACCAAACTGCTGGTCATACCACTGACCAATGCTTTCACCTCCGAAACATAATTCACGATCTCATTGATCGGGGTACCATCGCCCCCTAGCCAATCCTAACCCAAACACTACTCACAATCCACTCACAAATCATACCAATGCCATCTTCTTAGAAGAAAACCTAGATTTCAATCCCTCAACTCAAATCACACTCATATAATCTCCTAAACCTCTTAAAATTTGCCCGTATTTCCTCCAACACCCTACTAACCTCGCTGATCAGGCACTGTCACTCCTTAGTCGAGCATGCATCGATGTACGTACACGTTCTGAAAATAGAAATATGAAATTATCAGAGGTGTTAAACCAACTCCTAGAGTTCGGGCTGAAATTGCCCTCAGAGATGGTCATCGATTGCCAAAGGTTCAGTACACTGTTCTTGGAAGCACGAAAGTGGACCCGAGATTTAGACAAGTCGATGGTACTAACCGATGAAGTCATCCCAGATGATGTTGTCCAGATTATGGATGACTTATTCGGGAAAACCAACATAATTTGTAGTATTACTGGGTTACTTGACATTTTGAAGCTACAAGGGTGCTTGATCCCTTCAACCATACATATCCCCACAGAATGGGAAGACCTGTATGAGGAAGCCATTAAAGTTGTGGAATGTATTGACTTTATATGGAAAGATAATTTTTTTGCCACCGGATGGGGGGAAGAATTCCAAGACTCGAGTGAAAAATAAGCTTCAGGAAGAACTGGCCCAATAGCCGACATATGTGGGATGATATCATTTGAAGAACTCCTCGGAGATATAAACATGGTAACAGAACAACCTGAGATTGATAAGGAAATGGGATTCATGTTCTTCCCATCATCAATAAATCACATGACCAGATTAGGGAGACATTACCAGGTTCCAAGTTCATTACCAGCAAATGACAAGGGGAAGGGCGTTGAAAACCTTTTTATACCAGAGATGAACATCGAGGATAGCAAGATCCTTAATCAACTGAAGAAAACTCAAGCTAACATCACTCTATGGGGGATTTTCATGTCTTCCCAGCTGCACAGAAATGCTTTAATCAAGCTACTCACTGGACCCACGGTTCCTCCTTATACCACACCAGACTAGGGGGTAAATATGGTCGGATCCTTGACCTCTACCCAGATGCTGTCATTTTCTGAAGAAGAAATTCCTAGAATTGGGCCAAATCACAATCACGCACTCAACATCTACGTAGAAGTTATGGGGAAGATCGTGCCACTATCTCTTGTCGATAACGGATCTACCTTAAATGTCTTCCCACTGAGAACCTTCAAGTGTTTGGGCCCGAAAGAAAGTGACCTCGCTCCAACCTCTGTCGCTGTACGCGCCTACGATAATACTCTCCGGGAGGTGATGGGATCCATAAAACTTGTAATAGGGGTTGGCCTTATAAACCATGTCGTTGAATTCCAAGTCATAGATATCCCAGCTTATTTCAACATGTTACTCAGACGACCCTAGCTCCATAGTATGAAGGGTGTGTCAGAAATTGAAGTTCTTCGTCGACGAGCGAGTCATCAACATTTTGGGCGATGATGAAAATGTAGAGGGGGCAAGCACCAGCAGTCCAATCCTTAAGATACAGTACGGGTAAAATGATATGCTCCCATCAGGATTCCTAGTTGAGCCACTCCTACTCTCGGCATGGGATAGTTTCAAAGAAAGGGTTTGTCCAGAATATGACCCTGATGTAAATGCTAGTGTGATTCAAATGTTCAGAAACATGCACTTCATGCCCGGACTGGGTCTAGGGCAAAAGCAGCAAGGGATACTTGAGCCCATCGAACTAAATAAAGCTTTCCCTCCTTGTGGCTTGGGGTATCCACCATCAGAACAAGAACTCAGAATGATCCACCATTCTCGACCAAAGAGATGATTAGACTGCATCCTAACTATCCCAGGAGACTCCTTGAATGGATGATTCATCAACGAAGGCGAAGACTTCCCCTTTTGTAGTTTTCTAAAACCATGGTATGACCACACAGATAAGAAGATGAAGCTTGGAATAGAGATCTTTTTCCAAGATAGCTACCCATGGGCTGAAAGTTTCCAACACCGAGTATAACCGCTCATCAAAGATATCAAAGAGACTGAGGAAAGTGATTCTGAAGATTCCTTCAACTTACAGACACTAGGGCTGGCACTCTCCATGGCTCATTCAGGCACTACATTAATGGATCCATCCCATTTGATTAAAGCTGCTGATACACCCCACCTCAACTGGCATGCTGTGCCAGTTCTACCTCATGAAATCTCCCCTAACCCCAATGTTTACCCTATTTTTTCTGCTATTGTCTATCCTTGTTCAAATATAATCGAGACCTCTTTTGATAAGGTTCTCAATGTTGTTTTTCCTATCAATGAAATAAATGAAGGTTTTGAGTATCTTGTTGTGCCTTACATTAATTGTTTGGATTCTAATCAAACTTGCAATGATAATGATTTTGCAAATGAACAATTCTTAACTGATCTAAATAAGGTTAATAATAAACAACATAATCGCATTCAAGTTAATGAAGAAGAGACTGTTGTTATTAATTTCGGTTCTAGTAGCCAACTGCGCAAGATTAGGATAGGGGCCACCCTTGACGAGCATGAGCTCGCACAACTCGAAGAATTGCTAAAGGAGTTCGTGGATGTCTTCGCATGGTCCTATGATGATATGCCTGGCATTGATCCTGAAATAGCTCAGCACGAGATTCCTACTCTCCCAGATTACAAGCCGGTCAAATAAAAATTAAGAAATCTCTGCACCGAATGGTCGCTCAAGTTCAAAGAAGAGGTGGTCAAATAGTTGAACATGGGCTTCATTCGTGTGATTAAATATCCCACATGGCTAGCCAACATAATACCTGTACCGAAATCAGGAGGGAAGGTTTGAATGTGTGTAGACTACCGAGATTTAAATAAAGCTTCTCCAAAGGACGATTATCCTCTACCCAATATCGTCATGATCGTGGAAAACACAGCCAGTCATGCTCTCAAGTCATTAGTCGACGGGTTTGCCGGATACAACCAAATCAAGATGCACCCAGACCACTAAGAAAAAAACCTCATTCATCACCCCATTGGGAACCTTTCGCTACATCGTTATGCCATTTGATCACAAGAATGCTGGGGCTACCGACCAAAGGGCTGCCACAACCATCCTACACGATCTGATTCACAAAAAAGTTGACGTTTACGTGGATGATATGATTATCAAGTCCAAAACTAGAGAAGGTCATATTCTCGCTCTCCGGAAGTTCTTCGAACGACTCTAATGGTATCAGATGAGACTGAATCCATAAAAATGTGCCTTCAACATTACAAAGGGAAAAATCTTGGGATTCATGGTTAGTGAGAAGGGGATAGAAGCAGATCCTGCAAAGATGAACGCCATACTTGAAATTCCACCTCCCCGAACAGAGAAAGAAGTCTGAGATTTTCTTCAAAAATTATAATATATCAGCCGGTTCATCAGCCATCTAACCTCCATCTGCGAATCGATCTTTAAGCTCCTCCGAAAGGATTCAACCAAGGTTTGGAACGAGGCCTGTCAAGAAGCTTTTGACCGAATCAAATAATATTTGACCCAACCTCCAGTGCTCATGCCACCACAACCTGGTCTCGCTTTGTTACTATACCTAACCATAACTGACACTACAGTTGGGGATTTACTAGCCCAATACCTTGAGGACTCCCGCAAAGAAAGAGCAATCTATTACGCCAGTTGTAAATTAATCGGGTACGAGGTCAACTACACTAATTTCAAAAAGGCATGTGTCGCACTTATCTGGGTTACCCAAAAGTTACGACACTTCATGCTCACCTTCCCCATCAAACTTGTATCCTGAATGGATCCCATCAAATACCTTCTTGAGAAACCCGCCTTATCCAGTTGACCCGATGGTTGATGCTCCTAATCGAGTTCGATATCATGTACGTCATTCAGAAAGCCATTAAGGAAGATCCATCTCTGACTACCTCGTTGATTACCCCGTAGAAGAAGCACATGTTTGGATCTCTGAATTCCCAGATGAAAATATCCTCTGCACCGCTCAAGACAACCTTCGATGGAAATTTTTCTTTGACGGCGCTGCCAACAAAAAGGGATAGGGTATTGGGATACTTCTAATCGCCCCAGATGACTCCCACACTCCCATCGCCATCAAATTGGATTTCCCTTGTACCAACAACATGATGGAATACGAGGCACGCACAGTAGGCCTTAAAGTTTCTCTCAAGAAAGGTATTCAATACCTTGATGTCTACGGGGACTCTACCCTCATCATCGGTCAAGTGCTCAGAAAGTGGAAAGTCAAGGACGAAAAGCTCCAACCCTTCCATGCCCATTTAGAAGAGTTAGCCTCTCGATTCCGAGATATCACCTTCCATTACCTACCTCGAGCAGAGAATAGCCTAGTAGATGCTCTAACTACCTTGGCCTCCATGGTCGACATGCCCGAAGGAATAACAATTACCCCCTTCCTAGTTCAAAAGCAAGACAAACCAACCCACTTCTACCATATTGAGCTTATCTCCATTGAAGATCTCGAACTAGCCGATTAATGGTATTTTGATATCTGGTGCCTCCTCCAATATGGTAGGTATCCCGAGGGTTCCAACAAGAAAGACCTAAAGACCCTACGAAGACTGGTCACCCAGTACATCATCTGTCATAAAGCTCTACTCAAGAGGAACTTCGATGGAACTCATCTACACTGTATCGCAGGGGCTGAAATTGAGAAGATAATGCAGAAGATCCATAGTGGGGAATACAGGCCCCATACGAACGGTCACATGCTTGCCAAGAAGATCATCCGATAGGGATACTACTGGACCACCATCGCCTAAGATTGCACCGCCTATGTCCGTAGATGCCTCAAATGCAACAGTTCTCCAATCTTCAACACCTGCCTCCGCGAGAATTATACAACATGACCTATCCCTGGTCGTTCTCCACCTGGGGTGTCGACATCATAGGGAAGGTTACACCAAAGGCTTCAAACAGACATGAGTTCATCCAAGTTTTCATTAATTACTTCACCAAATGGGTCGAGGCTAGGTCATACGCAGTATTGAATGCCAAGAAAGTGGCCAAATTCCTCAAGAAAAATATCATTTGCCGATATGGCATCCCGCACAAGTTAGTGTCAGATAACGGGTTGCACTTCGAAGCTGAAGTCACAAAATTAGTCAACGAGTACGGGATTCAGAGACACAAATCTTCTCCCTACCGACCTCAGACCAATGGTGCAGTTGAAGCGCCAAAAGAACCTCAAAGCCATCATCAGCAAGATGACCGAAAGTTGTAGGGATTAGGCCGACTGGATCCCGTATGACCTCTTGGGATATCGAACCTCAATCCAAACCTCTACTGGGACTACCCCTTACTCTATGGTCTATGGTATGGAAGTATTCCTACCTGTGGAGATGGAAGTACCCTTGCTATGCGTCATGCTCGAAAGAAAAGTTAGTGAACAATACTGGTTCCAAAGCCGTCTCAACGAGCTTACACTCCTAGATGAAAGGATATTAAAAGATATTTACCACATACAGGGGTACCATCGCCGAATAGCGCGATCATTCAACAAGGGAGTCAAGGACCGCGGTGCCCGAGAAGGGGATTTAGACCTCAAGGAGATAATAGAACCCAAAACTACATGGTCCTTGTCCTCTTCAAAAAACCATTTTTCAAGAAAAACAAAAAAAAATCAAAATCCCCATAGGTACGTAGGCAGCTCATACATCTTACAGGAGCACGACCCTTTCTTTTCACAAAATACTATTATTTTCCTATCTCCGAGAACGACAGTTCATTCTAACATATACTTGAACAAAAGGATTATGTATGACTTAGCGATCAGTATAGATAATTCAAAATTAGAAAATTCATCGAAAGGCATAGCTAGATGATCAGAAACTTGGTTATTTCATTAATAAGAAATTACAGCACAGATTACATAAGAAAAGGAACGGATAACTCCCTACCCCTACTGCCATAAAAAGCCAAATAAAATCCCGACATCTATTCCCTATTACACAAATAAACTCTCCAAGAGTCCTACCCACACCTACCAGAGGAGCCTGCATCCTCATCATCTACATCCTGGGGTCCCCAAATTTTCCCTGCCTAAATAGAGTGTCGTAAACACTCCACGGATCTATAAGCCCGAACCAGCTTCAAAAAAACTACAACACCCCTTTCCATAGTGTTAAATAAAACAAAAAACCTTTGTCCGGTCTCCACTGCCAACATCTTGTTGACTACTCTCCTCCATAACCACTTCATATAATCCCCAGGGACATGCCAAACTCTCTCGACAAACTGAGAGGGACGGGTCGACGGACGTCGATTCTTCCACAGATATCCAAGAAACAGACACAGGCGCTCGGTAAAAACGTCTACCGGAAAGAAATTTAGTGTCTGAGGTGGCATGACATGTGCCCAGCCAAATTGGCACAGAAGCCGCCAAGGGAAATAAAAAGAGGTTTGTCTGAGACCAACCAGCCGCACATATGATTACTCTCCTAGCTCCAGAACAGGCTGCAACTGCCCCCACCAAGGCACTGACCAGTACAAATTCCGAGCCCCATGCTCCACAAACCAATTCTCCCAACTCGCAATATCCAGGCCAACAAACCCCTGGGAGAATGGGAAAATTCTGGGAAAGCCGCGAAAACACTAGGATTTACATCCAGCATGATAAAAAATTCCTCGTAGGTAGGAAAAACTTCATCAAACCCAAAGATAAATACATGGTCTTCGGGGTACCAAAATTATACCGCCGCCATCAGCATATTCCACTCAATAGGCCGATTGTGCCACAAGGAGACTCGACGCATGTTGAAAGAATCATAGTCGACATTATAAGAGAACATTGCTTCCAAGGCTTTGAGGTAGTTAGCAAACTCAATGCTACCATGGAGAGCCATCTGGCAAGGTTAAGAGATAGTGGGCAAGTAAGTAAGAATGCGAAGGTGTGATGAAAACACTCCACCCTCACCCCTTTTTATACTTGAGAACCCTCACAAGGGACATAATCCCTGCAGATTTCAGAGGGAATCCGACCCCACAAAATACAAAAGGCTGAAGAGGGTACCAATTAAAGCTTTGAAGTGATGGGACTAGACTGAACTACCGATAGGCAGGACAGGGTGCTTGCCGATTGGCAACCCCCCATTTTTAGAAATTCCCCTATTTTTTTCCTTTTTTGTCAAATCAGAAAACTGAATAAAAAAATAAATTGATATTGTCAACAGAATTTCAAAATCCCTTTTCCTCCTTATATAATTTCCCTTTTAAATAAAAAACTTTCCTTCAAAAATTCCATAAATACTCCTTTTTACAGTCTCAGCAGCAAAGTAAAAAGCGCATGTGCATGCATTCATTCCTCATTAATAAAAGATAATAAAAAACTCCATTACATTGCATCTATTTGTTTTTGTGTTACATCAATTTTACAGGAAATAAAAAGATAAAAAGTAAAAGCAAAAACAACGGGACTCAGCCCGAACCGACATTCTCTCTCTCTCTCTCTCTCTCTCACCCACCTTTCTCTCTAAGAGCTTCCACCCCTGCGACGTTCTCTCTTCCCCCTACGGCGAGACGATGCACTGCCACTACCCGAGCCAGAGTCCTCTCCAGATGAAGCAGATGGCACCAAGAAAGAAGGAAAACAAACCACATCTCGAGTATGGGTAGTCGCCGAAGATATCCAATGTCTAATGTCTCTTAGCCAAGTGGTCGACACTCGGACTTGCTGCAAGAAAAAAGTAAAATCAGTATCAAAGCAGAGATAGCCAAAATAGAAAAGAAAGAAAGAGAAGAATAGAAAGGTATACCGCAGGTCGGAGGACCTCCTCTGTCAAACCCAACTCCTCCAGATCCATCACATGAGGACGATGCAGCATAGGCACCATCCCTCCATCAGCCCACCGAATGTTGTACGAAGGAGTGTGCAACTGCATAAAAGGAACCTCTGAAGTCGCTGTCGCCGTCGCAAATGCCATCAAACCGCCCCCACTGTGGGAAGATCCCACCGCACGACTTGAACCCGCAGGAGGGAAAATTAGGGCATCATATATGCTGGGCACCATCAACCAGCTCATCACAAAATCCATATAGTCATATGGAGGATTCGTATCGGTATACAACAAGTTGGACTCACCGACCATCGTCGTGATCCTCCCATCCTCCAACAACAGTCACTTCCACCTCATAGACGTAGGAGGCTACGCAGGTGGAACCACCACCTCCTCCTCAGCAATCTGACGAACCACCCTCTCCCCGAGATACCAGGAATGGCCTACCTCATGCGCCAGTAAATGCCTCATCTGCGCGTTCACCTCGGTCATCCCCACTTCCTGAATGGTTGTCCCCCTGGGATAAAAGGTAACCTGGAAATCTCCAAGAAGACATAAATCAATACAAGATCAGAAGGTGCAAAAAACCAAGACTAAAAATGGAAAAAGTCTTACCCTGCCACTCGTCAGGTCATTTAAGACCTGACACCCAGCCTCTAGAGAGAGAGAGAACCCTTCGACTGCCGATTGGCCTTACGCCATTGATACAATCGACAAAAGTCCCCAATGGTGTCGTCCTTCAGAGCAATCAGCGGGGTATTTCCACCGATCACCTCATAAAACCATGTATGTCAAAGATAAGAATTCACAAAGAAAAAGAGACGCATAAGGAAAATGCGAATGCATGAAAAGAAATGCGCAAATTGAAGAAAACCTCAAGAAGGTACGTCACCCCAGTAAAAGTTTGTCGGTAGCACCGGCTGAATGCATCCAGAGAAGAGTAAAGGTTCGTCAAAGTCAGACTCCACCAATCATAGAAAGGGATGTTCGAAAACATCCTCAAGTACGGCAAGAACCACAAATGGACGATGTCGCCGCTCGACGCCACCATGAAACCTCCCAACACCAGCAAAATAAATAACCGAGCCATCTGCCTCACTTGCAGCCCGTCCTCCACATCAATCACCCTGCCCAACTGAACGTCCTTCAGCAGGGACAACTGGATGGAATCCCTAAAAACTATCCTCCCTACATCACCAAGTGCCTCACACACTGTCTCCGGTCTCACCCACGAAGAGCGATCCACCTCTATCTACTCTCCATCAAAATCCAGCCCCAAAAACTGATGCACGTCTATGGGAGTCACAGTCATCTCCCCGAAGCCAAAATGGAAGGTGTGGGTAGTATCCCACCACCTCTCCCCAAAATGCACAGGATCGCTGTCAAACGAGGCGTCTCATCCAGCGTAGATGCCAACCTCCCAAAACCCGCTGATGATACCACCCAATGAATCATAGGTGGGATATGCTCCCAGACATCCCTGAGGCCCGTCGTCCCGGGGGAGCGCATGTTCTTTAAAGAAATATCAGACTGGAAAAAAGGAAACAATCTCATCAAAAGTCAAGAAAGAGAGAAAAACCACCAAAAAGAAAGGAATGTCAAAGGTTAAGTCACTTACATAACAACCAGGATTCACTTTCGAAGAGAGATGATGCGATGGCTCCCGCAGCATGGTCTGATCATCCGCAAAAGGCTCAAACGCATCAAATGAGTTCTCACTCCCCCAAGCAAGAGGTGCCCTGGCCCTCCACTCCACATTCGCCCAGTCATCAACGATCAATCACTCTCTGTGGACTGCAGTGCTCACAAAAGCGGCCATTTCTTGAAAATCAGAATGCTAGAACGATTTCCATAGGAATCACATAAAGAGAGAAGACAAAGAAGCTATGAAAAAAATGAAGGGATTCGCCCCCTTTATATAGGATGCCAAACGCCATGCCGATCGACACTGAACCCCACCATACCGAACAACACTGACTTCTTACCTTCCCGAGGTAGTCCAAAAGTCCATGCCACTGCCGAATGGCACCCCTCATACCATGTCGACCGGAACCACCCTTAATTTTCGTACAGTCTCAGAAAATATTAGAAATGCCCCGAAAGATCCTCGAAAGATTCCTATAAATCCCAGGAAGGATTTAGAGACTTTTCACTAGGAAAATTTTGCATTTCCTCAAGCAGAACCCCTCTTTCCAAGCGAAATCCTCAAAAACCAAGTGAATCTCCTCCCGGTAAAGCCCCGGACGATCTATAAGGATTGCCTGATCACTTCCTCAGCGGAGTTCTTACAGCACCAAAATTGGTTGTTCCCCCTGTGTGGCCTCCTAAAGAAACAAAAGCTTCCCCAGCTATCGGCTCCCTAACTTAGATCAACATCACAAAGAACTTTCTCCAGCAGAATCAGAATCCAATATTCATCCACTCTTAGGTTAGAATTGACCTCGATCTTGGATCGTCACCTGAGTTAGGTCAAAATTGACCTCGGTCCTCGGTCGTCAGCACTCTTAGGTCAGAATTGACCTCGGTCTTGGATCGTCACCTGAGTTAGGTCAGAATTGACCTCGATCCTCAGTAGTCACCACTCTTAAGTCAGAATTGACCTCGATCTTGGATCGTCACCTGAGTTAGGTCAAAATTGACCTTGGTCCTCGGTCGTCACCACTCTTAGGTCAGAATTGGCCTCTGTCTTAGATCATCACCTGAGTTTGGTCAGAATTAACCTCAGTCCTCGGTCGTCACCACTCTTAGGTCAGAATTGACCTCGGTCTTTATTCGTCACCACTCTTAGGTTAGAATTAACCTCGGTTATTAGATCTTAACCCTAAGCCCACAGAATTGGCTTTGACTCACAGAATCGATCACCCTCATCACTTAAGCCCATAAATTTAGCTTTGACCCACAAAATTTATCATCCCCAGCACACCCCTCAGGTCCTCAGAATCGGCCTCGACCCTCTGAATCGATCATACTCCATTAAAAGTATCATGTGGTGTATATTCGACGGTTATCATTTGTTCCAAACTCACCCATCAAGGGGCTTTATAGACACACCATTCTATCCCGAGTACTGATGTAGAAGCCATCGAGCACTCCCGGGTTCTGTTTGACCTAAGTCAACTCTTCAGCTCGATCGAGGCTGAATGAATCTTCAAAGAGCACTAAAACCCCTTTCCAATGATCCGTTCCGTGCGCGATTCTGACTTACCATGCGAACGAACGATCTGTTTGACTCCTAGGGGTGGATTCCTCTTTTTTCTTTTGTTTGTTTTGAGTAAAATAGACTGGCGACTCTGAATCTCTCTACATTTTTACACCTCATCCCCGAGGATCCTCCATAAACGCGCCCGCCCGCAGGCGAGGATCGAGGATGGCCACACATATAAACCCCAAATTTCATCATCAATTAAACACAAAATTTCATTGTGTTAATTCTAATCTCATTAAAGGAATAATCCTAAATGATTTCCATTTCAAGAATTTCATCAAAATTTCATCTTTGATTCATAGTTTTCATAGATGTTTGTCTCTTCTAATTTAACATGGATATTATACTCACTAATTGGAACAAGAATTACACTTGCCTTAATGTGTAGGTATTATGCTTTGGTGAAGATATGTATAGGATGTCCCCTCCTTTTTTTCGATCAATTTTCCTATGGTGGTGTAAGGTGGTTGTCCCTTGGTTTGTTCTCAAAACCTCTTCGTCTCCTTGAAAAAACCTCGCACTCTCCTCAAAGAACTTTCCTTTGTTTTTGGGTGAATGAAACTAATTTCAATAATTTCTTCACATATATAATAAAACCTAATATACAAATGACCAAAATACCCCTCCATGGTGTTTGTTTGATTCCAAATTGCCCCGAGACCCAAAGTAATCCCCCAAGTAGACTTTTTTGACTACTTAAACCCTTTCGAACACTTTTTCATAGTTAAAATGACCATTCGGATGGCATAAAAATAATTTACTCTTCATTCCATTTAATTATAGTCCCGACATAACTCACATGTGCGTCCCGACTTAATTACCGTAATTATCGTATTCATCACTCGTGATAATTTTATAAAATCATAATCATATGTAAATTTATAATCATATATATTACTACTAATCACCAAGAAATCGTCAACATAAATCAGATATTAATTTATTTTCAAGTAATATTAAAATTCGGATTAATTTTCAATTATCCTACAATTAAGTCTAATTAATCCCATTTTAAATGTCATTAAATATATGGGGTGTTATAGAAAATTCTTCCGATGAGGATAATTCTAAACTTGACACTCGAAGCAATATTGGTTCAATACAAAGGGAGTGGTGGTTTCTCCATCCGAATTAGATTCCTCAGGCATGGGATGGCCTTGAAATTGAAGAGGAGAAAAAACTGGAGAAATCCCTCTCTTTGTGTGTGCGGGGATTCGAAGATAAGTCAGTCCTCTTTCTTCCACTCGCATTGATCTTTTGTGAGGACATAAATTTCCAATTGAGTATTATGTAGTGTTGGATCATTTTAGAAAAAAACAATTTGAGTCATAGGATAGATGTAAAGTGTATCCATCCAAGCCTATGACGAGTTTGTTGAAGACGTAGCGCCTAGATTTTAAAGCGTCATCATTGTCGAGTTTCTAGTGCCTCGTTTCTATGTCATCAAGTTGAGGATTCCATTATCTACAAGAGGTATGATTGCTTTTAATATATATATATATATATATATATATATATATATATATATATATATATATATATATATATATATATACGAGACTTGGAATTTCTATGGGAGTAAATTTTGTCTAAAATGATTTTTTATTTTTCAGAAATTGTTTTTAGAACTTGGTATTAAAGTTTTGGGCTTAAAAAGAATTTTTGGGATTTCTGAAATCTCGTTCGAACTAGATTGGATGTCGTTCGAATGAGATTCTGACCACTTTTGGCATTTGTTTTATGTTTTCTCGTTAGATATTTTCTTTCAAACAACCTGGGCAGTTTTGTGACAGTTTTTTTATATAACTTCCCACTTGGCCACTTGTTTTCCCATTACTTTTGCTTCATAACTAAGTGCAGGAAACACAGTTTTTCTTAGAACGTTTCATTCCCTCCAAGAGAAAAAGAGAGAAACATACTTGAGAGAAAAAGTTCCTTTTTTTGTTTTATTCCAAAAAGATTCATTCTTGAAAACATATACACCCATATCTTAGTTTAATTCAAAGCTTTCATATATCTACATTGTTCTTGGAGAGTTGTTTGGCACCGGGTTCTACTCTACCATTTGAAGAGTTTGTTTGGGTTTGCTTCTATATCCCATAAATAATAAGATTTTTTAATGCGGTGTTCCAACTTGAAGAAAGGCTTCGGGTGCAAGGTGATGGAGACCAAAAGCCTCATTGGTGGATTCTAAGATTCCGATGGAGTGCGGGATTGTCAACTAGGCGGAGGTAGTTATAAGAAGACGCGTCAAGGCTTGGATGGAGTCAAGTTATGCGTAGTAAGTCGTCTGTCTTGTAATCATAAAACCATACTTAGTGGACTTAAGGTTAGGGCCATCCAAGATTTTTCTCATTTGGGTTTTCCTCGTACATTGGCGTGTAGTGGGATTTATTTATCTTTATCTTGCAAAAATTACTTAGAATGAATATTTAGGATAGTTCAATATAAAATTGGTTTAGTTATCACACTAATATAATTTGGTGCTTAAAATTAGTTTGGGTGATGTTTAACTTAATTTAATTCAAGTCAAGATAATTTTAATTTGATAAAATTTGATTTGCCAGATATAGTAAAATGAATTAATCTTGATAGGAAAATTTTAGGACTTCGGTTAAATTAAATTTGTTTAAGTGAATATTTATGTTGGATTAATTTTATTTCACTTTAGTTGAGTTTAATTTTAATTTGAAAGAAATTAAATTTAGAAGGTTGTGTGTGTTGTGTTGAACCATCTTATTCCGCACTTTAAGGAAATTTATATTTAATTGAAAAGAAGAATTTTAAAATTGGGGGTGCATTCATCTTTGCGGGCTTCCACGGATATAAATATATCGTCATCAAAAGGGGAGAAAATATAAAAATGGAGTTCCTAACCTAATTTACTTACAATAAGAAAATTAAATGTAACCATCCTAAGATAACGACATCAAAAGAAATACAGATGCGCACGAAACAAAATGAAGTAAGTGTTCGGGGACTAAGTTACATAATGGGAAGTGTTAGGCACCCATATCGCCCTTTCGATCTCTCATTGGAAATGATAATATTATCCTTTTCTCAAAATTACGATACGTGTGTACATGTGTGCGGTGTGAATAAAGAGCGATATAAATCATTCAACTTACATCATGGTAAAGAGATAGTGGAGTCATCCTTAGGTGTGTGCAAAAGAAATAAAAAAATATATAATATGAGTGTCCATCAATTGACAAATCATTATGAATAAGTGAGTGTTTATATCGAGAAGAACACGAATATGTAGGAGTATGCATTTCCACAATACTACCAAACACAAGAAAACATAAAAAGAATAAATGAGAATGGTAGGAATGAAATCCTAAGATTGGCCTGAGGCGCCTACCTATCCTGAAAGGCATCAAATCCTGAACAGTTCGATAACATGCCGGGGGGGAGTTTAACCCATAAATACTAAGTTAGAACTTCCTTTAGTTTAATTTTTGAAAAAGGTGTGCAAGTGCAGAGAGTGTGAAAAGTGAGGACATTCTTATTTTGGGTTAATAAGAAAACCCTTTTTTTATCTTTTTAGATTTTATGAAAATAAATTTGTGTGTACTAAGTAATAAAAGTGGGAATAATTTTGAGGCGAAGAAATGAAATAAAGATTTATCAAAACTGGGAATAAAAGTAAACGACTACTAATTGAGTGAGTTGTAAATGAATAAGAGTAGTCCTTTTATAAAATTTTAATTCTAGTTTTGCTATATTAGGGGCTGATTTTAAGATGGTTGGATGGTGGTGAGGTAAGAATGGAAAGTGAGGTGAAAAGAGATGATAATGATGTTAGGAAATTGAGAAAATGTTTGGAAAAATAAAATTTTGATGCACTAATTTTGAGGGAAGTGTTCTGACTTTAGAAAGGTACCCTAAGGAATGAGGTCATGGTCTCCCTAAATAGTAAGAACTTAAGCTTTCAGTGGGTTTCAATCGGCATGATCCGTGGCTTTCCTATTGCCCCTGGCTAGATGGCCAAGAAAGTATGCCCTCCCGATAAGAAAGGGGGCTAGGGTGCATATAGGTGGTCCGGAATGGAGTTTTTTGGGGAAAAGGTCACAAAATCCAAATAGTAAGTTCGAATCACATAGACCAAGAACATTGTAAAGGGTATTCAGAGCGCTATAAGAAGCCATTAAGCCACTCCTGAGTTAGAAAGTTTACTAAAGTTAAGCGGGGCTTAGAAGCACTAGGTTGTCTCTAGACGAGGGTTCTCAAAGTAAACAGGCAAGTATGCATGAGTGATAAGGCATATTCGTGCATAGTTTGGATCGTTGGAAAGGGGATTTAGAGCCTTATGAGATTTCATCTTGGTTTAGAAGGTTGATTGAGGTCAAACAGGTCCTAGTATTGCCTTTAGATAAGGTTACGAATTAAAAAGGCAAGTACGCGCCAATCGTAAGGTCGATTTGCTCATGGTATGGAATGTTCGAAAGGGGATTCAAAGCCCTATGGAATTTCAATGAGCTTTGCTCAGGTTGGACATTTGAAATAGATCAGACAGTACTTGAAAGCGCACAGTGGCCTCTATATCAGGTCTCTAGATAAAATGGTGAGTACGTGTATGAAGGTACATATATAGAGCACTCATAAGGGTTGTTCTATGTGCTTTATCTATATAGGTCTTCATCTAGTTCGACTTCAATTTTGACAAAATTATTCGTGTAATTAGGGCTAGTGTCATTACCTCCGCTAAGCACCTACTTCTATCTACTTCATCTCAGCGATCGACTGAATTCTCAATACTGCATAAGGTTGTTTCTCACACCCTCTATGGCTCGTAGGATTTTAATACTATCACATAGGACACCACACGACACTGCATATCATTTTATCATGTCTATTGATTAAGTGTGTACATTATTAAAAAGAATTTTAAAATAGTTTAAAAATTAGTTTGGAATTATTTTTAGAAGGGTTAAATATTAGTTTTAATATATGTGATAACTACATGTTATTAATGTTAGCATGCGTGTATACTATATGTTATTACTAGTTTTTAGCCCCGCGCGATGCACGGGTGCTTTAAAGTTCTTGTTATACAATGCAATGAAAAAACACTTATAAAAATAGAGGTAAAATACATGACGTTAAAAGACCTATAGTTTTTAATTTCATTTCTTTGCATAAATTGTGATTTAAAAGGTTGTTCTATAAATATAAATATATTCAAGTAAAAGATGTTTTTATAAAGTAATGTTAACATTCAAAATCTAATATAAATTGTATATTTTTTTATAAAAAATATTTTTTTGAGTCATATATGAAAAATTGTTTATTATAAAATGTTTTTTATGTATAACTCAGAATAATAATTTTTATATATGTATAACTCAAAATAATAATTTTTATAATAAAATGTATAATTTTCTTAAATAGTCTATAAAATTTTCACGTTAACATTACTTTATAAAAACAGTTTTTTTCTTGAAAAGATTATAATTATATTTATAAGAACAACCTTTTAAAACATAATTTATGTAAAGAAAAGAAGTTAGAAACTCTTTTATATATAATAAAATAATTTATACTTATCTTTTATAAAATTAACTTTTGTAAAAAAATATTTTTATAGATAAAAGAGCTAAAACTATAATTTTTATATGACCCCCCTGCCTTTTAAAATCATCTAGTTCCACTAACAAAGAGGGAAATATGAACCTGTGGAGCAGCTATAGGGGCAGTTTCCCTCATGTCAAATTCCTCGGTTTTTAATTTTTTTGACGTTCGAATGACCATTAAACCCGCCGCCACTATTCTGATAGCCTTTGAATTTACAACGCCAAGGCACAAAGTGGTTGCCAAAGCAGCATCAACCGCATTCCCGTGTTGTCTAAGCATCGACGCGCCTAATTCAGAGCAACCACCCTCATCGTCATCAACAACTGCTTCATTGTAAACAACATTATCGTCATCTCCAATTTGAAATCCCTCATTATACTATTTGTCACTTCTCACCGCGTGAAGATCTAATTTGCCTTCGTATGCAACTTTAACAACTGAAAATGCAAACAATATGCCCAATTTCAAAATATGAAAATAAAAAGCTGAAGATGAAATGAATATGTATGTGTGTGTATATACACACAGATATATATAAAAAATAAATAAAAACAAAATTAGAAATCAAAACGCACCCCCTGTTTGGGTTTTTTGGCCATCGGACATGGCCATGGCCATGTCAGGTGGTCGGAGCTTCAATATATATATATATAATAGAAGGTCAAAGCTCATTAATGGTAGCTAGAGATAGAAGAAGAAATAAAAAATGAAATAGCGAGAGGAAAAGAAAAGACCATTCCGTCTGGCAGTGGAGGAGAAGAGAGAGAGTCGACAATGGTTTCGTTAGGGGGAAAAAGGAAGAGGGAGAGACAATGAGGTAAGGATTTTGCAGAGATTGTTGAGTGTTCATGATTTTTTTGTAGAGGAGCAGAGGCTTAAGAGTGGTTTCTTGGATTTTTGGGTATAAGAGCAGGGGTGAGGAATGGATACAGAGAATGGAAATGAAGAGTCGGAGTCGTGTGAGGAAAAAAAGAATGGTTATGTAAAAGGAGAAGAAGTTGAGTAGACATGGATGGATCTTGTAAATCAACATTAAATGCAACACAGGTGTCAAATTCTTTCTTATTAATAGTTATTTTGGAAGCATCAACAAACGATTTTGAAGATGAAGCCTCTTTATAGATTTTTGGAAACCGTGGAATGCATATATTAATTGAGGTGTGCACGTGAAGTTGGATAGAAAAACTTTAATGCATTAAATACGCAGTACACATGGAGCTATATAGAAAAGCTATGTGTCAATTCTCTCTAAAGAGACACCAAAATTATATTATGTTATTAGATCTCCACACCCTTGTAATTAATTAAACTCCAACCAACCATATTTCTAAGGACAGTGTGTGTTACATTATAATCCAATCTCCATAATAATTAAAACTTACCTATAAGCCATGTATTTTTGAGAAATTATAACTTTGGTCATAAAAAGCTTGTTTATCAACCGGTTCTATTGTACAAAAAAGGTGATTGCAATCAATCAAACTCCAAAAGTATCCCTCAGAGAACACGCTGTATGGATATGAGAGAGGTATGAAAAAAAACATTGTTGTTTATTGATGTTGTCGAAGTTAATGGGGTGTTTTAAAAGACGGCTACAAAAGTCTTTTTGTTATTTTCTTTTCCAGATGAAGGAAATGAATTATTGAGGGATCTTTAAAGATGTACAGGGTCTGTATAAAAACACTCGTAAATAGTTGAGTTTTTTTCACTCAAGAACCAACACACCCACTGAGTTGCGTGTATTTTATTTACCAAAATCTCTGTCATCACATAATATCGTATGAGTTTGGCGCACAACAAATCATTTTGGACTACACTACTTACCCAATAAAAAGATCATAACACAACAGTTTGCACTTTCAATTGGATGGGATATTGGAGTACAACAGAAAAGAAGTAATACCACATAAGAAAGACAATCCATGTGGGTGAAATAATTGAAAAATGAAAGAAAATGTAATTAGAAGCAGCTTCCATATGTCTCTCTTACATGGGAACACTTCACGTGTCGCTCAAAACATTTAAAACCAAAATAGCTAATCACATCACCTGCATCTTTCTTTAATGATTCTCTCAACTAATCTACTGTCAGCTTTTGATAACTCAACCAACAAAAAAAAACAAATCTTCACACTATCTATATTGGAATTTACATTTACCACAATGTGTATCCTTGTACAACATAAACACTATCTTTAGTCCTACATTTATCACATTCCTCAACATTGCTGCTCCGATGAATCCTTTTGGCGTTTCATGTACTGCATGTGTTGGGTCATGTTGCCACCGATCGAAGCGTTGCCTGATTGTTCTTGAAAAAAGCTTTACATTGAGGCGTGATGAATGGAAACAGACGCTTGCACAAACCTCTTATATAGGTATATGAAGTAATTGGCAATGAGGTGTTCAAGAATGAATTGATGACATGAAGCATCAGATACACTGTTTTTAAATTCATTGGGCGTGGAGAGAGAGAAAAATAAAGGTGGTGGCAAAACTATACTCAAAATACAAAGAACCATTCCAACTTAATTGTGATGCCACGTGGCAGATTCTCTAAAGAGACACCAAAATTATATTATGTTATTAGATATGTATGCATATATGCGTGGGTAATATATATATTCAATTGTCATAGTATATTAGCCTTAGATAAACTGTTAGCATTTCCCATTAATAGGCATGTTGTCCATACCTTAGTTGTTACCTACAGCTATATGACTTGTGGACGTTGTAGACTCCCAGAGATATGATATCCTTGTATTTTAAAAATGTGATGTGTCCAAACGATTTTATTGATAGTTGTGTTTTGGTCTACAGAAAACGACACCGTGTGTCCTTAATCTTGTTATAACGGTAGCATTTTCACAGTTGGATTCCACTTTCTTTTAACGTTATCTTTTCGCCCACGATTTTATCCAAAACCAAATATGGTTTTATTTGGCCTTCGAAGTTGGTTACAGTTGTCGTTACAGGCGTCCATTTTATGCTGGTTCATTTGTGTTTCTTTAAACATCGTTCGATCATTTTTAATCTATGGCCAAAAATGATTTTTGCACAATCCCTATGAATCCTTTGTTCACCACTCAGAGAACCCTAGTTCTATCTATAAATAACATCCCCTAGTCTTATTTTAAAGACAACTGAGAAATTTTTTTAAGACGAAGCTCTGATAAAATTTCTAGAGAGAGAGAGATTTTACTCCTATATTTTAAGAGATAAATCTTATGTGTGAATTGTTCATAAACCAAGGTTCTGTCATTTTCAACATCTCAAAATAATATTGAAGCTCAAAGCTTGGACAACATTTTTTTTTAAATTTCTCCTCTTCATATTTGTTTTTTCGCATTGAAAAATCTACCGTGAGTTTCTTTTGGCTTATGTGATTTCTGTAAATTTATTCAGATCTATTTTTTGTATAAAGTTTGCTAATCTTGTTTTTGTTAAAACCTAAGAAGAAAAACTCATTGTCGCTTTTAAGGCATACACAAATCCAAAATAAAAACAAACTATCTTGTTTTGTTTGTTGCCTGATTTTTCTGTTTAAGATATATATACTATCTTTATTGATTATGTTGTGTTTGTTTTAAAACGTTTTGTTTTCAAATCAATTGAGAATATTTTTTTGAAAATAAAGATTAAGATTTTAAGAGGTTTAAAAAGTAGAACCAAATTTTTAAAGGACTGAATTTTATAGAAATTAACTTGAATGTCCTGATATTCAAATTGAATATCAATCATTGATTGTATGCTTAACTTCATTATATTTTCAGTCATATTTTTGTGGATATGATTCCTTGGTTTTTTAAGTGATTTTCAGGAACTAATCTTCATTGTGCATATCACTTAGAAAATCACGCACTTACACCTGTTCACGTAGACACATATTTTGATGTGAATATTTGAACAAGTCTAGTGTTCAAGATTTAAAAGAAAGGAAATCTTTTCAAAACTCTATTGAAAGTCAAGAAGACTTCACTTAAATTGACACAAGACTTGCGAAGATATATAGGAGATATAATCTTTTGCATAGCATTTGGTTGTACCATTTAAGTGTGGGTGTGTCATCTAGGATATACCACCGCACACAAATACTTCACTAGAAAATAGGACACAATAGGCACTAAGCTGATCTTGAGGTATAAGAGCTAAAGGTAGACACAAAGAAGTGTAGAACGCAATATCAATCAAGGACAGACATAAAGAGAGAGAAGAATAAGCAACCAGGGAGGAGTCTTGGTTGTGTCAAATAATAGCTACATCTATCTTCTTTAGTTGTCGTGTTTGTTGATTGTAACTCATTCCTATTGTTTTTATTATTTTAGGGGAAGTAGATTAGGTGACTCTTAGGAGAGTCCGTCTTTTTTCCAGGGAAGGGTTTTTGCGAAGTAAAATAAACCACTTGTGCTTTACTTTACTTATTTGCAATATCTCGCCTCATATGAAAAAGTAGGTTTAATACTATTAATGCACCTAATTAATTGGATAATATATTATCTATTTTGACAACTAGTTAACTCAAGATAATAAATAGGAATATTAATTGACATGGCAAACTAAAACCTATTTTATCAAAGTTAGCAATTCAAGAAAAGTTTTAATTAGTCCTTCCTTGAATAACATAGATAACTTGTAGGTAATTGGAGTTTATTTTGACAAATTATTTTACTTCTACATTATAGTCTATCGTAACCCGCACGCTCAAGTGGTATGAGATCTAGACTTTAAAAGATCATTTTCCAAAACTTTTGTAAACTCGTTTTATCTTATTTTCAATCGATGATTCAAGTTACTTACTTAGGCTTGGAAACTTTAGTAGACCTCCTATTTTTTATGGCTCAAATTTTTCATACTGGAAAATTAGAATGGTTGCATTTATTCAAGGCACATTAGGAGACGATGTGTGGGATTTGATTGAAAATGGTTATAGGAACCCCACTACTGCTATAGCATAAGGTAGCACTATTTTTAGTAAACTTAAAACTTCTGAATTAAGTGTTGATCAGAAAAAGATAAGCAATTTCAATAACAAAGGCAAAAGTGCCATTTTCATGAGTGTGAGTGAAAATGAATTGAAACGTATATGTCACTGCACTATTAGAAAAAGATGATTGTGATGCTTTAGTAATTTCACATGAAGGCAATGCTAGGGTAAGCAAGGCTACAACTCAAATGCTTGTTCAAGAATACAATATGCTGGCTATGTAAGATAACGAATCATTTGATGATTTTTATATGCATTTGATTGATATTATTACCCAACTGCATGCTAATGATGTCGAGTATACTGATTAAGAATTATGTGCTAAGATTTTAAGGTCCCTTGCCCTTAGGTTTGACCATAAACGTTATATCATTGAAGAAATGAATGATCCATCTCTCACACCAGAATTGCTTAGCTTAAAATTGAGAACCATGGAACTCGAAACAGCTTTTAGAAATAATCTTACTTCTTATGCTAAAAATGATCTGACCAATTCGTTTAAAGTTGCATTTGAAACTGCCTGTCCTAATAAAAACAAGCATAAGGAATTTAAACAATAGTTTGAGTCAGACAACGAATATGATGAGGAGTCTAATGAAATTGATAAGATTAACAATCAACTTGCTCTTATGTCTTCACAATTTAAGAAACTCTTGAAGATAGAAATTATATTGCTAAAAGATGTATACAAGATAATAATTAGTCTAGTCAGTTCAATTGACTCCAAAACAAAAATTCTAAACCAAAGTATGATTATGAGAGTTGTAGTAGTAAGATTGATAAATCAAAATTAGCTTGTCACAATTGTGGGAAACTCGGTCATTTCATTATTGAATGTAGATCCAAAACACAGTCCATGTATTCTAAGATGAACAAGGCTCACATTACTAAAACTTGGGATTGTTCCTCTGATTCTGAATCAGAAGAAGACCAAGTAGAATCTGAATCAAACTACATTGCATTTTTACGAGAACTTTACAACTGTTGTGGAGATGTATATCTAGCTGGAATGACTGATTCCGAAGATGAATGTGAATCTAATGAAGTGCTTAATTTAATTGATGATGTTAAATTTGTGTTAGCTAGTTAACCTTTTATGCTTGAACTAGTTGCTCCATTTGATGCCAAACGTGCATGTTTGTGTGATGCTAAGTCTGAAGATTGCAATAAATCACACACCGACACAGAGAAAAATGAAAATTTTGTTTCTTATGATGATTATGTTGAATTATATATTAGGAATTTGCAGAATAGACAAGAATTATCTAATCTGGTGAAATTGCTTAGTGAGTCCCTAGAAAATCAGTGTAAGATAGTCCAACAAAATTCAATTGAAAAGAGCAATGTCAAAATTGATTTTGAAAAACATTCACTTGACTTTAAATTTCAGATTACGACCTTAAATGAAAACCAGATTTCTTTGGAAAATAAATATAATGTTTCACTTTTACAAGTTGAAAAATCTAAAGAAGTTTGTGAAACTGCTTTCAAAATGTGTCATAGTCTTGATATAAAATCTTTTTACCTTAAGGAATTAATAGTTGTCCAGTGATATCTTGGCGATAAGAAAGGATTTGGATATGAGGGAACTCGTGAAATACTTGATCCTAGTAGACCAATCTTATTTGTAAAAGCCCAAGAAGAAACAGTTCTTCCATTGGATAGCAAGTCGTCTAAAAAGGCCAAAGGAAAATAAGTTTTAATTGAAAGTGATTTTGAAAGTGACATTGATAGTTTCACTAAAAATTATGTTAAAGCATATACGTCTAAATATTTCCCCCTGCTAAGAGACTTTCCAGAACTTTTATGTCTAATACAAGTAGGCAATCTGAAACGGGGTTTTTTAGAAAACTTCACAATTCAGGCCTTCCTACGTATAGTAAATTCGGTACTAAATGTGATGTTTTTGGACACCAAAACTGTAAGTGGCAAAGGTTTCCAAACAAAAATGACCATTTTTACTTTAACTCAAGAGTTAGGAGATTTGGTAATAAAACCACGAACTGTAATGGATCATTTCGTTATTTTAGTAAGCCTGGACCTTGGACTCACCGTAAATCAAAACCATTAGGCAAGCCCTTTTTCATATCCGATTTAATGGCTCCAAATAAATTTAAAACTGTGCCTATATGGATCATATATGATAATCTAAGACCCCAGATAAATCATTTAAATTTGAAGTCTTTTATAGTCTTGAAAATCCTCCGTTGTGAGATGCATAGTGATGATTGGTACTTAAACAGCAGATGCTAGCGCCATATAACGGAGGATGTTACAAACTAAAGGATGTTGTTCATTATAAAGGTGGACATGTAACCTTTGGAGATGGTAATACCTCCCAAATCATAGGTAAAGGCATTCTTAATGAGGAGGATTTACCCAATGTAAATGATGTGTTGTTAGTTCATGGAATGAGAGCTAATTTGCTTTCCATCAGTCAGTTTTGTGATAACGGTTGCCAAGTTAAATTTTCAAAAACATCCTGTGATGTTTTGACTGAATCGGGAGAAGATTACATTAAAGGCAATCGTACCATAGATAACTGTTACAAAGCTTCTAGTTCCTTGTCTTGTAATATGACTCTCTTAGAAGATTATGACTTTTGGCACAATAGGTTGGGAAACATCCGTTATGAAACCTTAAATCGTTTTTCATCACAAGACCTTGTTAGAGGCTTACAAAAAATAAAGAAATGACCCATGCTGTTAGTGGTCCATGTCAAGTGAGTAAGATTACTAAATCTCCTCACAAAAAGGTTAAAGACGTTAACACCACTGCACCTCTTGAACTTCTCCACATGGATTCAATGGGTCCTACTAGGACTATCAGTTTAAATGGAAACTCTTATATCTTAGTCATTGTGGACGATTTCTCTTAGTTTACTCGGGTAGCTTTCTTGAAAGCTAAGTCAGAAACATTTAACAATTTTTTAAAAAAACTGACTAGAATTGAAAATGAGAAAGACACACAAGTAACCCAGATTCGAAGTGATAGAGATGGTGAATTTAAAGAAACTAGTGTCATTGAATATTGTGAAGATAATTGTTACTCTCACCAGTTTAGTTCTCCGAAAACACCTCAACAAAATGGGGTTGTTGAACGAAAAAATAGAGTCATACAGGAAATGGCTAGAATCCTTATTCATGCTAAAAATTTACCGTTATATCTTTGGGAGGAAGCATGCATTACTGCCGTTCACATTATTAATCATGTATACCTTGAGAAGAATACCAAAATGACCCCTTATGAGTTTTGATTCAACAAAAATTCCAATGTAAAGTATTTTCGGACCTTTGGCTCTATGTGTTATGTTTGTAATGATCGCGATAATCTTTATAAATTTGAAGCCAAAGGTGATAAATCATTTTTTCTAGGCTATTCTCAGAATAGCAGGGCATTTAGGGTGTATAACTTGAGAACCAAATCCATTGTAGAGTCCATTAATATTATTGTAATTGAAAGCATTATTGAACCTGTTAGTAAAGATCCACTTGTTGAAACTGATTTGGATTCAAATATTTTATATGATCCACTTTTGATAAAAAGATGAATCTTTGCTAGCACCAACCCTTGTCGTGCCTAATAGGGTTTCAAAAGATCATCCCTTTGAAGAAGTTTTGGGTGATATCCGTGCGCCCGTGAGGGCTAGAAATTAATTAAGTTAAGTACCACATACGGTTGCTTTTGTATATCTTATGGAACCAAAATCAGTAGATGAGGCACTTTGTGATTCTTATTGGATTAATGCGATGCAAGAGGATGTAGCTCAGTTCACGGATCATGTTGTTTGTTGATTGGTCCCGAGGCCCAAAGATATCAAAGTAATCGGTACAAAATGGATTTTCAAAAATAAGACCGTTGAACAAGGATAGTCATTCAAAATAAGGTTAGTTTAGTAGCATAGGGTTATTCTTAAATAAAAGGAATAGACTATGATGAGACGTTTTCCCTGGTAACTCATCGTGAATCATTTAGATTACTTCTACCTTTTGCTTGCTACTTACAATTTAAGATGTTCTAGATGGACGTTAAATCTGCCTTTCTTAATGGTATTATGTCTGAAGAAGTTTACGTTGAGCAGCCCAAAGGATTTCATGATCCCAAACACCCCAATCATGTTTATAGGCTTAAAAAGGCTTTATATGGTTTAAAACAAGCTCCTCGTGCTTGGTACGAACGTTTAACTGCTTTTTTATCTTCACACGGCTTTGTTACAGGAGGAGTTGACCAAACTCAATTTGGTAAGAAGACGAATAAAAATGACATATTAATTGCTCATATTTATGTAGATGGCATTATCTTTAGGTCAACCAATTGGGATGAAGTTAATAAGTTTTCAAAAGACATGAGCAGTGAATTTAAAATGTCACTTATGGGGGAGTTACAGTATTTTCTAGGACTTCAGATAAGACAACAAAGTGATGGTATTTTTATATCTCAATCTAAGTATGTTAAGGATTTACTTGTTAAATTTGGACTTAAAAATGTTAAAATATCGTCTACACCTATGGATATAAAAACCAAACTATAAAAATCTGATAGTGGGCTTAATGTAGATCCTACTTTATACCATAACATTATTGGCAGTTTAGTATACTTAACTACTTCTTGGCCTTATATTCAATATGTTGTTTGTATTTGTGCGCGATTTCAATCCAGTCCAAAGGAGTCTCACCTTACTTGTGGTAAGAATATTTTAAAATATGTTAAAGGCACAATGGAGTTTGGACTTTGGTATACCAATGACTCCTCATGTGAGATAACTGGGTACTCGGATGAGGATTGGGGTGGTAGCACATATGATTGTTATTCCACCTCGAGTGATTGCTATTATTTAGGGCAGAACCTAGTTGTATGTTCTAGTAAAAAGCAGAGTAGTGTAACTTTGTCAACTGCCGAATCTGAATATGTTGCTATTGGTGCATGTTGTGCTTAACTAATTTGGATTAAGTAGATGTTATCTAATTATGGTATAAGTGCGTCCAAAGTTCACCTTTATTGTGATAATGAGAGTGCTATTTGCATTACTAAAAATCCTGCCCAACATAGTAGGACTAAGCACATTAATATTAGGCATCACTTCATTAGAGAGTTAGTTGAAGCGAAAGAGCTTCTAATAGAACATATTTTTACCGATAATCAACATGTTGATCTATTTACAAAACCTTTAGATAAACCTCATTTCGAAAGATTGAGACATATGATAGGAATAACCTAACTTGATAACTAGATTGTGTTTATTCTGCATCCTATTTACCAGATCTCTGAGATTTTAGGATAAAGATATCTACAAACAACTGGTATCTCTTAAAATCATGTTTAATGTAGGAGACGTTTATTCTGCAGTTTATAAACATATCCATATGTTAATTTCTTCCATTGTACAGTTTAGTCAAAATTGGGGAAAATTGAGTACATCTTTCTATTTTATGTGTTAATATTATTTCATGCGTATTGTCTTTTATTATTCATTTCTGCATAATTATTTCTATTCGTATTAATTTGGTAGAGCAAATTCTTTTAACTTTGATCTCGGCTGAAAGGTATTTATCTTTTGCAGGGTTTCATCAGCCATGCGCCTGAGTCGTGTTTTTTTTCATTTCTGGGAAGGGGGTGGTAGTTAAATACACTTATGTATAGGACATTATCGGAATTTTTTTAAACTTAGTATAACATTTGATGTACTCAAGGGTTTTGTCAAAATAAGTCCAATGGGGGAGTTTGAAGGTTCCTATATAGAGCACTCTTAGGGTTTGTGTTATGTGCTTTAGCTATATAGGACTTCATCTAATTGGACTTCGATTTTGACAAAATTATTCCTGTAATTAGGGTGACTTTCATTACCTCTGCCAAGATCCTACTGATATCTACTTCATCTCAGGGATCGATTTAATTCTCAATACTGGATAAGGTTGCCTCTCACACCCTCTATGGATCGTAGGATTTTTACACTGTCACATAGGACACCACACGACACTGCATATCATTTTACCATGTCTATTGATTATGTGTGTACGTTATTAAAAATAATTTTAAAAGAGTTTAAAAATCAATTTGGAATTTGTTTGATTTAGCATTTACTTCAAAAATAAATTTTCAGAATTATTTCTAGAAGGGTTAAATATTCGTTTTAATATATGTGATAACTATATGTTATTATATGTATGTAGATATGCATGGGTAATATATATGCATTCAATAGTCATAGTATATTAGCCTTAGATAAATTGTTGGCATGTCCCCTTAGTAGGCCTGTTGCCCATACCTTTGTTGTTACCTACATCTATATGACTTATGGCTGTTGTAGACTCCCAGAGCTATGATAGCCTTATATTTGAAAAATATGATGTGTCCAAATGATTTTACTGATAGCTGTGTTTTGGTCTATAGAAAATGACACCGTGTGTCCATAATCTTGTTACAACGGTAGCATTTTCACAGCTGGATTCCACTTTCTTTGAACCTTATCTTTTCGCCCATTGTTTTATCCAAAACCAAAGCTAGTTTTGTTTGGACTTCGAAGTTGGTTATAGTTGTCATTACACGCATCAATTTTATGCTGGTTCATTTGTGTTTCTTTAAACATCGTCCAATCATTTTTAATCTATGGCTAAAAATGATATTTGCATAATCCCTGTGAATCCTTTATTCACCACTCATAGAACCCTAGTTCTATCTATAAAAAAATAGCCCCTAGTCTTATTTTAAAGACAGCTGATAAATTTGTTTTTAAGCTGAAGGTCTACTAAAATTTCTAGAGAGAGAGAGAGATTATACTTCTATATTTTAAGAGATAAATCTTATGTGTGTATTGGTCATAAACCAAGGTTGGGTCATTTCCAACATCTCAAAATAAGATTGAAACTCAAATCTTGGACTACATTTTTTTTTAAATCTCTCCCCTTCATATTTGATTTTTCGCATTGAAGAATCTCCTGTAAGTCTCTTTTGGCTTATGTGCTTTCTGCGAATTTATTCAGATATGTTTTGTGTATAAAGTTTCTAATCTTGTTCTTGTTAAAAATTGAAAAGAAAAACTTGTTGTTGTTTTTAAGGCTTACACAGATCCGAAATAAAAACAAACTATCTTGTTTTGTTTGTTGGCTGATTTTTCTGTTTAAGATATATACACTGTCTTGACTGATTTTGTCGTTCTTGTTTTAAAACGTTTTGTTTTAAAATCACTTGAGTATATTTTTCAGAAAATAAAGATTAATATTTCAATAGGTTTACAGAGTTCAACCTAATTTTTAAAAGACTGAATTTTATAGAAATTAACTTGAATGTCATGATATTCAAATTGAATATTAGTCATTGCCTGTATGCTTAACTTCATTATATTTTTAGTCATATTTTTGTGGATATGATTCCTTGGTTGTTTAAGTAATTTTTAGGAACTAATCTTCATTGTGCATATCACTTAGAAAATCACGCACTTACACCTATTCACGTAGACACATATTTTGCTGTGAATATTTGAACAAGTCTTTTGTTCAAGATTTAAAAGAAAATAAATCTTTTCAAAACTCTATTGAAAGTCAAGAAGACTTGACTTAAGTTGACACAAGACTTGCGAACATATATAGGAGATGTAATATGTTGCATTGCATTTGGTTGTACCATTTAAGTGTGGGTGTGTCGTCTAGGATGGACCACTGCACACAAATACTTCACTAGAAAAAAGGGCACAATAGGCACTTAGAGGATCTTGAGCTTGAAGAGCAAAAGGGAGACGCTTAGAAGTGTAGATGGCAATAACAATCAAGGACAAACAGAAAGAGAGAACGTAATAAGAAACCAGGGAGGAGTCTTGGTCGTGTGAGGGAATAGCTACATCTATCTTATTTAGTTGTCATGTTTGTTGATTGTAACTCCTTCCTATTGTTTTTATTGTTTTAGTGTAAGTAGATTAGGTGACTCAAAGGAGATTCCGTCGTTTTTCCTAGGGAAGGGTTTTTGCGACGTAAAATAAACACCTTGTGATTTACTTTACATATTTGCAATATCTCGCCTCATACGAAAAAGTAAATTTAATACTAGAAATGCACCTAATTAATTTAATCATATATAATCTATTTTGACACCTAGTTAACTCAAGATAATAAATAGGACTATTAATTGACTTGGCAAACTAAAACCTCTTTTAGCAAAGTTAGCAATTCAAGAAAAGTTTGAATTGGTCCCTTCTTGAATAACATAGGTAACTTGTAGGTAATTGGAGTTTATTTCGGCAAATTGTTTTACTTCCGCATTATATTCTATCGTAAGACGGACGCTCAAGTGGTATCAGAGCTAGGCTTTAAAACATCATTTTCTACTTATTTTGTCAAACTCGTGTTACTTTGTGTTCAATGGATGATTCAAGTCAATTAGTTAGGCTTGGATATTTTAGTAGACCTCCTATTTTCGATGGCTCAAATTTTTCATACTGGAAAATTAGAATGGTTGCATTTATTTAAGGAACATTAGTAGATGATGTGTGGGATTTGATTGAGAATAGTTATAGGCACCCCACTACTCCTACAAGATAAGGTAGCACTATTTTTAGAAAGCTTAAACTTCTGAATTAAGTGTTGATCAAAAAAGGATAAGCAATTTCAATAACAAAGGCAAAAAAGCGATTTTCATGAGTGTGAGTGAAAATGAATTGAAACGTATATGTCACTACACCACTAGCAAAGATGCTTGGGATACTTTAGTAATAGCACACGAAAGCGACACTTGGGTAAAGAAGTGTAAAACTCAAATGCTTATTAAACAATACAATATGTTGGTTATGAAAGATAACGAACCATTTGATGATTTTTTTTGTGTTTGACTGATATTATTACCCAACTACATGCTAATGATGTAGAATATACTAATCAGGAAGTATGTCCTATGATTTTAAGGTCCCTTGCCCCTAGGTTTGACAATAAATGTTATATCATTGAAGAAATGAATGATCCATCTCTCACACCAAAATTGCTTAGCTCAAAATTGAGAACTATGGAACTTGAAACAGCTTTTAGATAGACTCTTACTTCTTATGCTAAAAATGATCTGACCAATTCGTCTAAAGTTGTGTTCAAAACTGCCTGTCCTAATAAAAACAAGCATAAGGAAGTTAAACAACAGTTTGAGTCGGACAATGAATATGATGAGGAGTAGAATGAAATTGATTAGATTGACAATAAACTTGCTCTTATGTCTTCAAAATTTAAGAAACTCTTAAAGCATAGAGATTATATTGCTAAAAGACGTATGCAAGAGAATAATCAGTCTAGTCAGTTTAATCCACCCCATAACCGAAATTCCAAACCAAAGTCTGATTATGAAAGTTCTAGTAGTAAGATTAATAAATCGAAATTGGCTTATCACAATTGTGGGAAACTCGGTCATTTCATTGCTGAATGTAGATCCAAAACACAGTCCAAGTATTCTAGTTCATTGTTGAATAAGGCTCAAGAGCACTCAGTGGCCTCTAGTTCAATTATAATAGTAAGGCCTAGGGTTTTATGGTGGCAAGAGAAGTTCTAGGGACCTAAGGAGAAATTTAGGGGTAGCAGGATCAAGTGTTTATAGTGCCCCTCGATGGGAGATCTTATAAAAGGTGGAGATTATCTAAACATAGACACCTCATCAATATTTAAGGATTGGGGGCCCTAGTGGAGTTTGTAAGATGGCTGTTCTGTGGACCTGAAGAGTTAGGATGACAAATTTTTGGTGTCGATGTCAATTCTACTAACCTAAAGAGTTGAGATGACCGAGTCAGGGGGCCGAGGCTAACTCAGCTAACCTAGGTTAATTTTGTGAACCTAAATAGTTAAGGTGACCGATTCAGAGGACCAAGGATGATTATTCAAAACATGGTCAATTTTATGGACTTAAAGAGTTAAGGTGACCTATTAAGAGGTTCGAGGTGATTTTGTAGACCTAAAGAGTTTAGGTGACCGATTTAGAGGGTCAAGGTCATTTTTATGGAATCGATCAATTTAGGTGACTTAAAGAGAGCAAATAATTGATTTAGTGTGTCGAGGTTAAATTTACAAACCTATGTCAATTCTAGTGACCTGTAGAGTTGAGGTGATCGATTCACACGGTCGAGGCTTATTTTGTGGAGCAAGGTAATTTTGGGGTACCTAAATTGTGAAGACGACCAATTCAGGGAGTCGAGGTTGATTCTACAAAGCTATGTCAATTCTGGGGACCTAAAGAGTGGAGACGCTCAATTTAGGTGGTCGAGGTCGATTCTGCTAAAATAGGTGAATTATGTGAACCTAAAGAGTTGAGGTGATTGATTTAGATCTTCGAGGTCGAATCTGCAAACCCATGACAATTATGGGGATTTAATAGTGGAGACGAACGATTTTGAGACTCGAGGCTAATTTTATAAACCCAAGGAATTATTTATGGCATTTTTTTATTTAATCTTAACCTTGCTAAGGAGAGTGTTGGTATAGCTAGTTGGGGTGCACTTAAACTTTTGTTCGGCTGGTGAGTATGCTGGTGATGAGAGTTTTGTATGTTTTGATGCATTTTTCTTTTGATCCTATTTTATAATGAGAAATTTATAAACGGTTCAGTGATTCTTAATGAGATTTTCTCGGAGTTGTGATGCACTTGACTCTGTGAGTACATTTAGGGTATTTTTATGAATTTTTAGGCAGTTTTTAAGATTTTTCAATCTTTTTGTAACGAAATTTTAAGGTTCTACCAATAGGCATAGTTGGGAGGTGCCTATCAACATATGGAAAGAATCTTGGTCTTTTTGGAGGAAGTGAAAGGTTACTTCCTAGAGGTGACTGACTCTTGTGGGGACACAGGTGACATTCTACCCTAAGCATTTGTCCTCAAAGCCTATAAGGATTAAGGGCATGCATGAATAAATGTGATGGTTATTAGTGCATGAGTTCGAGACGCCTAGTACTTGAGGGAGATGATTATGAGGAAAGTGATTGAAGGTGATGGGGGTGAGGTGACATCCATTTTTGGCTCTTTCCTTTTGGGATTTTCTCGCGGATCTATCATTGTGACTAGAGGAGCTTGGCATTGACCATGTTGTATGTTTGATTTAGTGGCATCTCTTTGTACATATAAAGAGACTCAAAAAACAAAAAAATTCATATTTTGTTTGATTATAATGATTTATTGGCTTACTCTACATGCACTTTAGTTTTATGATGAGGTTTTATTTTGAGAAAAGAGTAGGAAAATGTGTTTTTGGAATTTCTTGAATATGTTTTTAGCCTATTTGGATAGAGGAAATCCTTGGAGTCTTGGTTGCAAAGGGATTCCCTTTGAAGGGACTTATTTCAAAATAAAAAAAAAAGTTTTGAGGGTTTCCCAAAATAGGGTGCTACCGACATATCCCTGGACTACTTGTCGGCTTGTTAGTTTAGGTACACTGCTTTTTTAATCTTTTGAGGTAATCCTTTTGCATACTTAGCGTTGAGATTTTTTCAGAATTGTTGTTGATTTGGTTGTGATAAGCACTCAAAACTGTACAATTAATACCCCAAATAGATGTATTTTAGTTGCTAATTCTCAAGAATATGGGTCTTATGTGCTTAAATGTTTATCATGCAGTCTTAACTGCAGTTGCGGTGTCAAAAGCTACATTTTGAAGCAATTTGCAGTTAAAATGGAGCTAATTACCAACCCCGTAACCTTACTCGAGCTTAAGCCTAGCCTAAACCTACTCTAAACCCCGTATGTGTTAGTTTGTGCCTTTTTATTAATTTTTCGATTTTTAGTTTGAGTTATTTTATTTTTAGGATTTATTTTAGATTTATTTACTATTTTCTAGATTTTATTTTCTATTTTCTGTTTTATTTTTATTAATATAATTTTATTTTATTTTGATTTTTATTAGCTTTTAGTTTAGTCTTATTTTTAGGATTAGTTTTTAGGAATTTAGTTTTATTAGATTTTACATTTTTTTAGGACTTTAGTTTTTAAGTTTAATAGATTTACTTTTTTTTTATTTTTTATTTTCATTTCCTTTTAGTTTTATTTTTTATTTATTCTTTATTTTATTTTTAGAATAGGAATTTAATTTTTAGATTTTTAGTTTTTATAGTTTTTTTTAGTTAGTTTTAATTTTATTTTTAAGCTTCAAACTAACACACACACACACACACACACAAACTTATCCTACACCCCAAACACTCATCTTACCCTCCCCATAATCTATACACCTCACTACCCACATGACCTCACCCAAACCACATGCACCCCCCATTAATTCCTAAAGTAACCCTCACCCATACCTTTCATATTTCATACACTCTTGTCCTCCCATTTTTACCTCTCATGCTCCATGCCTACTATAAAAAAAGACTCAAGACACCATTTGAAAAGAATCATCATCAAATGGGTAGAGAGAATTGTAGAGAGAGAAATATTAGTTTAGAAATAAATTAGGATAAATTTCATTTTGTAAATAGTTTTATTTTCATTTTTTTAGATATTTGTGAGTGATAATTGTGTGAGAATTAATTTGAGTGAAATTTTTATGTAACATTGTTTGGATCACTCAAGTTGATGGATTATGAATTTCAACTCATGGATTGAAGATCAATTAAGTATCAAGAGATTTGGGTTTGATTGTTCTTTTTTCTTCTTATTTATTTTATGCCTTTGATTATTAATTTGTCAAATTTTATACCATGTTAGGCTAAAACCCCTTTCAAGGGGTGGGGTAAAACCCTTGTTTGATGTTATTTTATTTTTATTAGTTTAATTACTTTAAAAGTCCCTTTGAATGTTAATTTTGATCCCTCACCCTTAAATTTACTCCTCGAGAGAGGGTAAATGATTTTCGAGAGAAAATCAAAATTCTAATTATAATACCCATTTTAGATTTGAACTATAGATAGGGGTTTCTTAAGTGGGGTATTATAACTTGAATTTCAACTCTAAATTATTTTCTAAGATTTACATAAATTTTAATCGATCTATCCTAGCGGGTGATTAATTAAAAGGAGTGTAGATCTATTTTTCCAGAGTTGTGGGGTGTTAAACTTAGTTTTCTAAAATATTACTATTATAATTACACTTGCAACGAGAGTTGGTTTGTAATTTTGATATTAATTTGGGAGAATTCAAATAATTAAATTAATTAATTAGAATAACTAAAATTTGTGGTGTAATACCACTCCTTGATTGTTCTCACAATTATTTACCTCACTTTATCTCTTTTTTTTGTTTAGACTTTTTTTCCCACTTTTAGTCACTTTCTAGTTAGTTGTTATCATATCATATTTAGTTTAGTTTAGTTTAAATCATCACCTCACCCATTTGTTTTAATATTTGAAAAAGCAAAAAAAAAAGTAGAAAAGTGAAAAATCACAAAAAGAAAATAAAAAGTGAATTACAATTGAATTTGTCTCTAGCTTACCCCCTGGAAGTGGATTGATACCCTTACTTACCTCTACACTTTTGAGTTGTTACATTTTGTAGGTATTTTGAGGATTTTGACTAACTTGACTTTCAACAACGATATACAAAAAGTCTAGTTATCAAATGGCGCCGTTGCCAGGGATTCTCATCACCCAATTTTTCTGTCGTCCCGAGCTTTCATAGATCATATCTTTAGGGTGAGATCCCATCGGTCTGGATGAAGACATTAAACTTAGCGCTACCGGGAGGCATCCCACATTTCTTGTACTAGTCTTATCCTGTTTGGGGGTTGTGTTTCACACCACCCAATGTTCTATCATTCTTATAGACTTGTACATATTTTGTTATCTCACTCATTGATTCAGGTTTCATCTTGGCTTCATCTGTCCACTTTATTAGCGGTTCATTCTGGTAATCTCTTTCCTACCTTATGCTCTCAATTTTAAAAATTATTTTACTTAACGTCGAGGACGATTTTCCTTTTTGTTTGGGGGTGGGAAATTTTATCAAAATCGTACCTCTTTTGAATTTTTTTTATTTTTGAACATGATTTTTAAAATTTCGTGCAGTTTCTTTCATCTCGATCATTGATGTGGATTTTCAATCATCCTTCTTTCAAAAGTCTAGGAATCAAGCTAGAGAATATTGTTTCTAAATATCTTATGTAATATGTAACAAGGCATTTTGCACTATGAATTCCTAGACTCAACAAAAATATGCGCATTTATCATGTCAATACGGTTTAGAGTTTAGGAGTACTAAAATTCTAAAGAGAATCTTAAGGATCACTAGTAGAGACTTTAGCTTGTGAGATTCGTGACTTTCACCCTTTCAGAGAGTTTTACGCAATCTCCGAGTCACAAGTTGATTCAACTTCGTTTGGGTCCGCACTTTAATTGTTGTATGATCTCATTATCTTTCATAAAATTTTGGCTTGATCACTGAGAACGACATCATTTTCGAGTTGTAAGAAATGCGTGTCTCGAAATTTGTCCCGAATACTAGATTTTTCATCCATACACCTACCACTTTCCCTCCATATCACATTTCCATTCACTTCACCCATTATATTCCCATGATCTTCCATATTTCCACATATTTCCCCACACCATCACCTATTATCCCCATATCATCTTTCATTTTCAAATAAAAAAGTGTGATTTCAAATGTAAATGTCTTTAGTGTTGGTTTGAAAAGTGAGAGAAAAACAAAACAAAAAAAAAATAGAAAATGGCAAATTATAGAAAAAAAGAAAAAAAAAAGAGAAAAGAAAAGAAAAAGAGAGTTTGTAGTTATTAATAAAGACATTTGTGCCTAAAGTATAGTACACTCTTCTCGCTCATCCATTTTACATCCATCATATCCCCATCTTACCTCATATCATCATATCCTTCCCATTTCATTTTTCTCTTACCCATTATCATCCATATTTTCCCATAGGTGTTCGGACAAATGAAAGTCAACGTGGTGAATAACTCGACGTTCTCACTATAGTGATTAGAATTTCTTTCATGAGATTAGTTCCTTCTAATTATTCGTTCTTTCTTATGTGTGTGTGAGACGCTTGAACTTGCTTACATTTACTCACCTCCTCACACACAAGAGCGATACACTTACCCTAATCTCGAGAGTTCATTTGAGAGAGATATATTCATGAGATTTGAAGTTGAAGCGTTGATTTCGAAGAGGCAATCTAGGAATTACTCTTGTGATACTCGACCCGTTTTGACTGATTCACACTACACACATTGAGTTTTAGGAAGGATGTGCCTTGTGTATTTACTTAGCTAAACTTTTTAAACATTCTAGCTTGTATTTCTAAAATCATTTATTTCGTGATGGATTGTGCGATTATTCTTCGTCTAATAAGATATTGACTGCCTTTCAATAAATTTTTGCAAACAAGAATTTTGTGGGTATATTCCCTGCAAACCCTCACGAGACACAACTCGTCCTGTAGGGCAACCTATAGGTTTAAAGGCTTGTTGCACATGCTAACTGAAATCGCAAGTGCACGCGAAAGTGGTACACTTTTGGTTACTTATCTTTCTCTTTCTCTTTATCTTATTGCTCGAGGACTAGCAACGCTCTGTTTGGGGGTGGTGTGATAAGCACTCAAAACTGTACAATTTATACCCCAAATAGATGTATTTTAGTTGCTAATTTTCGGTAATATGGGTCTTATGTGCTTAAATGTTTATCATACAGGCTTAACTGCAGTTGCGGTGTCAAAAGCTACATTTCGAAGCAATTTGCAGTTAAAATGGAGCTAATTATCAACCCCATAACCTTACCTGAGCTTAAGCCTAGCCTAAACCTACCCTAAACCCCGTATGTGTTAGTTTGTGCCCTTTTATTAATTTTTAGATTTTTGGTTTGACTTATTTTATTTTTAGGATTTATTTTAGATTTATTTACTATTTTCTAGATTTTATTTTCTATTTTTCTATTTAATTTTTATTAATATAATTTTATTTTATTTTGATTTTTATCAGCTTTTAGTTTAGTCTTATTTTTAGGATTAGTTTTTACGAATTTAGTTTTACTAGAATTTACTTTTTTTTAGGACTTTTGTTTTTAAGTTTAATAGATTTACATTTTTTATTTTCATTTCCTTTTACTTTTATTTTTTATTGAGTCTTTATTTTATTTTTAGAATAGGAATTTAATTTTTAGATTTTTAGTTTTTATAGTTTTTTTTAGTTAGTTTTAATTTTATTTTTAAGGTTCACACACACACACACACACACACACACACACAGTTATCCTACACCCCAAACACTCATCTTACCCTCACAATAATCTATACACCTCACTACCCACATGACCTCACCCAAACCACATGCACCCCCCATTAATTCCTAAAGTAACCCTCACCCATACCTTTCATATTCCATACACTCTTGTCCTCCCATTTTTACCCTTCATGCTCCGTGCCTACTATAAAAGAAGACTCAAGACACCATTTGAAAAGAATCATCATCAAATGGGTAGAGAGAATTATAGAGAGAGAAATTTTAGTTTAGAAATAAATTAGGATAAATTTCATTTTGTAAATAGTTTTATTTTCATTTTTTTTAGATATTTGTGAGTGATAATTGCGTGAGGATTAATTTGAGTGAAATTTTTATGTAACATTATTTGGATCACTCAAGTTGATGGATTATGAATTTCAAATCATGAATTAAAGATCAATTAAGCATCAAGAGATGTGGGTTTGATTGTTCTTTTCTCTTCTCATTTATTTTATGCCTTTGATTATTAATTTGTCAAATTTATAACATGTTAGGCTAAAACCCCTTTCAAGGGGTAGGGTAAAACCCTTATTTGATGTTATTTTATCTTTATTAGTTTAATTACTTGAAAAGTCCCTTTCAATGTTAATTTTGATCCCTCACCCTTAAATTTACGCCTCGAGAGAGGGTAAATGATTTTCGAGAGAAAATCGAAATTCTAATTATAATACCCATTTTAGATTCGAACTAGAGATATGGGTTTCTTAAGTGGGGTATTATAACTTGAATTTCAACACTAAATTATTTTCTAAGATTTACATAAATTTTAATCGATCGATCCTAGAGGGTGATTAATTAAAAGGAGTGTAGATCTATTTTTCTTGAGTTGTGGGGTGTTAAACTTAGTTTTCTAAAAGATTACTATTATAATTACACTTGCAACGAGAGTTGGTTTGTAATTTTGATATTAATTTGGGAGAATTCAAATAATTAAATTAATTAATTAGAATAACTAAAATTTGTGGTGTAATCCCACTCCTTGATTGTTCTCACAATTATTTACCTCACTTTATCTCTTATTTTTAGTTTAGACTTTATTTTCCACTTTTAGTCACTTTCTAGTTAGTTGTTATCATATCATATTTAGTTTAGTTTAGTTTAAATCATCACCTCACCCATTTGTTTTAATATTTGAAAAGTCTAAAAGAAAGTAGAAAAGTTAAAAATCACAAAAAGAAAATAAAAAGTGAATTACAATTGAATTGTCTCTAGCTTACCCCCTTGGAAGTGGATTGACACCCTTACTTACCTCTACACTTTTGAGTTGTTACATTTTGTAGGTATTTTGACGATTTTGACTAACTTGGCTTTCAACAACGATATACAAAAAGTATAGTTATCAGGTTGATCAATGGATGAGGAGATAGAAAGCTTAATGTCAAGTGGATCTAGTCGTCTTTGTTGCATTGTGTTAATCCGGTGTATCAAAGAGATTGTACGAATAATTGTTTCTCCTATGCTATGGCACTAGGATTGACTTCCAGGATGCTTTTAGTTTCCAATAACATGACGGATGACCTTTTGATGGCCACGATAGTGTTATATATGTCTTATCAGTCTAATTCGGTTACTATCATACTGACAGAGACTTTGAATGGACTGATTGCCAGGAAAGAAGGTCAAGCCCACTTTCTAGGGGAGCCCAATGATTCTGTTCATGTGGTTATTTGATAGACTGCGTCAGTGACTCCTCTTAAGTACCCTCTAACGAGCATTCCTAATTTCTTTTCTCGACCTTTCTTCAGCTTTGTCCCGACTATAGAGAACTAGGTGAATTGGATTATATAGCAAAGGGCTAGGAGTTGTTGATGGTCCATACTGTGCTAGGGTAATTTGTATCCCATCTTTTAAGTAGTTGATTATTGGTACGTGCGGTTGGTGGGCCTTCGACAAACCTCTTTCTACCTTCCATGGTGACTTTTTCTCTAAGTGGGATGGAAGAAAATCGCTCCTCCACGTATAACTAACTTGATTATTTTGGAGGACATGACTAAATCACTGAGAATGATATTGGAGTCTTTTTGGTAGTGCCACTAACCGTCTACCCATCTATCTCAATCTATTAACGAGGTTGGGTTCATATTGTAGGATTATCTGAAGTAGCTATGGAAGAGGGTGGTTTCGAAGTTTCTTTTAGAAGAGATCGGTCGGAGATGGCTTATGATTTTTGACACTTTGAAGATAGGTCTTCTGATTTCATCCAAGCTGATAAAGGCCTACTATCGCATGGAGAAAATTCAGAGCCACAACCAGGAGTGGGATTCTTGGATCCCTTTATGGACTGGCAATGATGATGAAGCGAATTTGTCTGACAGCTAAGATTATATTTTGGGTTAAAGACGGGGTGGTATGGTAGTATGATGGTAGTGAGAAGTTTATGTAGGTCCTCGGATGCCTATAAGAGGTTTATTTTTGAATTTTTTGTTGAAGCTAGTAATAATGTGGATTTTTTTGGTTTTTATGTTTTTCTAGGCTTCTAAGGGAGTTGGTTATTTTTATTCCCATTATTGATATCTCATGTAATAGTTATACTCATGTTTTTAATTAAAAAAAAGTGATTTCAATGTATTTTATGGTGTCTTTGATGAATTTTGTTGTTTGAACTATCTATATGGATCACTAAGGCACACATAAGCCTTTTATTCATTTAAATGATGAGGGAGACCATTGTTATCCTAGGGAGAAAAGAATAGCATTTTATGAGAAAATAATTATTGCACCTATATGTGTCTTATGAGTTGCCTACGCATATCTATGGGGCTTTAAAATTGTGAGCTTCTCTTTTGTAAAAGGGGTGATTCTTGAGAGATGATCAAGTCCTATATAGTTCTAATTATAGAGGAAGGAATATTTTTTAAGAATAAAAGGGGGATGACAAGAATCGTAGTGCAATGAGAGTTCGTACTAGGGATAGAATTTCTTAAGACACTTCAAGTTAACTGGACATACCATTTCTTCTCCTCTGAGGTCTATGAGCATAGCAATGCCACCAGACATGATTTTCTTTATGATCTACGGGCCACTCCAATTGGGCTTGAATTTTCCTCTTGGATCCTAAACGGGTATTATAATTTCCTTAATGGAAAGATTTCCCTATTGTACACTGTGATACTTAACCTTTTTATTGAATGATAGGGAAATACAAAAGTGGTGCCCTTTTTGTGATATATATCCTTCAACCTCCTTTGTTCTAAGATCATGAGTTCACCATAGTGGTTTTGATGCCACCCTTCTTACTGACCAGAATTTAGTGCATAACATGTATAGAAGGTATTTCAAGTTTGATAGGGATACCGCCTCCATACTATATACCAAAGAATAAAGAGTAGACCCAATGTGTGTTCTCATGCAGGTATGGTAGCCCTAGAGGGCAGATGGGATTTGGTCGTCCTAGCCTTTTTAGTTTTCAATCAATTAGCTAGTGATGGTTTTAAGGATTTTTGTTGGCATCTTTGATATCACCATTGCCTTGTGATCGATAAAGAGAGGAGTCGTGCCATTAAATTCTGTATTTGTTAACAAATTATGTCACTTCAGCCTTAAAATTGATCATATTATCTAATAGCAACTCGTGGGGAACTCCGTAGCAACAGATGATTTTTTCTAATGAACTTGGCTACTTTTTTCACATTCAGTACCGCATATGAGTCGACTTTGACCCAATTCATGAAGAAGTCAAAGGCGACCAAGATAAATTCATACCCATTTGAATCTTTGGGAATAACTTTCTTGATGATTTATTTGCTCCAAAGGCTAGCATGATGGCATGTTGTATATCTCCCGAGGAGGCAAGTGATGAAGGTTATCAAACTGCTGGGATTTGAGACATCTTCGAATGTAAGTAGTGAAGTATTGAACCATAGTGGTTCAGTAATACGCTTGATGAATGATCTTCTTAGGAATCATATGACCATTCATGTGGGGCCACATTCCCCATCATGGATCTTCTATATCATGTCTTTGATCCCAACCCCTTTTGTGCAATGCAAGTGGGTTCCATTGAAGTTTCTAATGAAGATTGCCTTATCACAGAAGATGTACTGAGAAAGCAACTTGTGAACAGTCACACGATCTTTCTTGTCAACCTCTCAAAGATACTTACCAGGTTTGAAGAGGTTCCAAATGTCTAATACCACCATTCTTCCATGTCTAGATCTTCTTCTATGGTGAGCTCAATGTGGTAACAATGAGTGAGTGTAGCCTATTTCTGGACTAGAAAGGGGGTCATTTTTATCCCTTCAGTCATGTCGATCATAGAGTCCAAGGTCTTCAGTGCATTAACTAGGCTATTCCTCGATCAAGTAAGGTAATGGATGGTAAAATCTTTGAATTATGAGGCGATCTCTTCTAGTTGAGATTATAAGGGTAGGATATTTCCATCCTTGACTATCCATTTCCTCATGATCTAGACCACGTTGAGGTTAGACTCTCCATAGACATCCATTCATTTTATTCCTTTCTCGAGAGAAATGTTTTTCCATACGATGTACGGTTCATATTCTGTCATGTTATTGATGGATAGAAAATCAAATTTGATGGCGATAGGATCGTGAGAATCATCAGGGGATATTACGAGTATCCCAATACCATATCGTTCCTTGTTTGTTGATCCATCGAAGAGCATCTTCCACCTAAGGTCCTTATGAGAGGTGAAGATGATGTCTTCATCTAAGAATTTAGAAATCCAAAGCTCAGTTCCCTCAATGGGATTATCGATAAGGTAGTCAACGATGGCTCTCCCTTCATAGCGTTTTCTGTGACATAAGTGATATTGAACTCGGTCAGTAACATTAGCCACTTGACCATATGGCTAGATTGGATTCTTTAAACTATTTTATTGGATTGATTCTAGACACTAATTTGATGTGAAGTGTGAGGATGTAGTGACAGAGTTTTTGTGTGATACAGACCAAGGTGATACCTACCTTCTCTAATGCAGTGTAGTTTACTTTTTACTAGACTAGCTTCTTACTAGTATAGTAAGTTTCCCTCTCTTATGAGATTCCTCAATGTATTGGGACAACATAGCCCCTGTTGTAGTGTTGAGGACAGTCAAGTATAGGAGGAGGGGAAGACCCTTCCGTGGAGACATGAGTACCGGAGGTCGGGTGAGGTATCGTTTGATCTGGTCTTAGAACTATTAACACGTTTCATTGTAGATTTTAGTTGAATCCTTCAGAAGAAGTATGAAAATAGTCCTAGAGGTTGATTTCAGTTGGTTGATGAATCGAATGATCTTTTGGAGCTTACCTAGGAGTCCATTCACTTATTTCTCCATCCAAGTAGTGGCATCTCGAGTATCACTTTTAGTTTGGTAGGGTCTGCCGCAATCCGATTTTCGCTGACCATGAATCTGAGTAGTTTTCCCTTGGTGAAACAAAAGATGCATTTATTCGGGTTGTGTTTCATCTGGTAAATTGCTCGAAGAATTTCCTCAGGGAAGGAATGTAACACTTCAACCCGAATTTGGGATACGATTGGGTTAACTCACACTAGAGTCAAGGTGTTATGTGGGAGGGGGAAGTCCAATTTCATTTTTTAAGAAAAGATTTTATTTTCCACCATTCTATAAGGAATATAATATAATTTAAGTGGTTTTAATTTAAGAAATAGGTTGCCTCATTTAAGTTATTAGGTTAATTAATAAGAATTATTTAGTAAAATTTTGCCAATTCCAACAATACTAATAATAAGGGAAATAAACCATAAAACTCCTGTATTATTAAAACACACGGCCCAGGGCCCGAATAAAATATTATTTAAAGTACCATAAATTCATTTGTCACGAAACATATATTTTTAGAGTTCTAATGAGGATCTGTGCCCTATGGGTCCTTACCAAAGTCCTTGCCAATGTCCCTATCGGATGTACCTGGGGGTGGGGGGTTTAGCATAAAAATTGAGGGTGAGCAAAGCGCTCACTAAGGTGGGAAGTAATAAGTAATACATATTTATACAAAAATAATCTACATGTAATGTTTATTTTAATAATTCCGAAAATGTTATCATTTAACTAGAATAATGCAACTACCATGTAATGCAACCCAAGCTATGTGCTCATACCCACACTTAACCAATTTACACAAACTTTCCACATAATTAGAGATAATTTAATCATCTTTATCTGCTAGTCCCTATTTTACCATTCCCATTAGGTTGTCTTCCTTATATTTCTTAAGCACAACCTTGTTTATTTCCATTTCAAGCATTACATTATTAACATTATCTTTTTTTAGAAATTTTCCAAATAACCACGTATTTTAACGGGCTCCACACCACCGACGCCGCCACCATATGCTCTAGCCAGTTATTTTGGGTCTTTCACCACAAGGCTCCAAGCCTTTCTCAATTCATTTTCGGTTTTATCTAATACCATATTAATGTGTTTTAACATTTTATCATATATACACATTATTCTACCATTTGTATCATTCTTACCGTGCATATTTACATTCACACCATTTTCATGCAACATTATTTGTTTCATCCATTTTTCACAAAATTGACCGACAAGGTCAACTAACGAAGTCCAACCACTAGGACCATCTATTTTGCTAAAATTACCATTTTGACATTCATTTTCCCAATACTTTGTGAAAAAAACACATTTCATCATTGTATTTGTTTTTACAGAACAAGGGATTTTATTGAAAATAGCAGGAGAGAAAGGCCCTCACTGTAGTTTACAAACCAGAAATAAGAAACATGAGATCAAATACAACCAAAATCACTTAAGCAATTTTTCTAACATAAGGAGTTCGCATCTTATCTAGTCTCACTATTCCCTTAAAATACTTTGGAAGAAGGTCTGTGTTAAAAGACATCAAAGATTTATTTTGAGAACTACCTATCTTGGACAAGAAATCAGTGGCAAAGCTTCTCTATGGATATGTATGAATTTTCATTGAATATTTGAGGCTAGAGAAAGAGATTGGACCATAAGTTTTTTAATTTTCCAGGGTCAAGAAGCGATGTTGTGGATGGCCTCTATTAAAACTTAGGAATCAAATTCTATTATTAGATCAGAATCTTTATGGTATTGGTAATAAGATAAGCCATGTACAAGAGTAGCGGCCTCTGCTTCTAAGGTTGAAGATATTACTAAAGAATTTTAGAAATACAAGATCAAATCACCTAGATGATTTCTTAAGACACCAACAACCCCTCTTCTTCCAGGATTCCTAAATGAACTGCTATCAAAATTAAGATTTAATAAACCTTTGCGAGGAAGGAACCAATTCTACAAGTTAAAGTTAATGTTAGACTTTTGGGGACCTTTATAACACATAATTGAATTATCTTGGATGTTTTTAATAATTCTATTAGTGTACATAGAATTATTATCAAATATGTCCCTGTTTCCGTTAATCCAAATATGCCGACAAATTAAAATCGGAATCAACTTGAATATTGGCTATATAGAAGATTTTGAAGACAACGACCAAGAGGTAAACCTTTTCCTTAAAGATACTCCTTAACCAATTATCCCATATTTATATCCAAAGAAATTGCACACCTTGGTTGCTGTTTCACTTGCGGAAAATAAGTGTTCAGTTGTTTCTTCTTGATGAATTTTTTAACAAAAGCATTTAGAAAGTCCTCTAATACCTATCTTCTTAATATTTTCATCTATAGGAAGAATACCTTTAATAAGTTTCCAAGAAAGAACATACATTTTTGAAGGAATAAAAGGATCCCAAATAAATTAAGCAGACCTCCACTACAAGAAAAAACAACATTTATGTCAGTTTAAAAATTGACATAAATGATATTTATTTATGTCAATTTGGATTTAAAGGTACATTTTTATTTCAATTTAAGTAAAATTGAGATAAAAAACAAACCATTTATCTCATTTTTATATATAAATAACATAAATATAATGTTAATTATTTTAGCCTTTGAGTCAAAACTGAGATAAATGAAAAAAAGAAGCGGGTTTTTTTCTGGCACTCCCACTCAAAAATTTGGTCCTCAAAATTATTTACTAGCTCTCTCATATTGAGATCTCTCTCTTGCTCTCACAACTCTCTCTCTATCGTTTTGACATACAGATCTCTCTCTCGTTCCACCTCTGGTGCCGGCAAGCTTCCATCACGCAGGTACAAACAGCTCACGATTGTCTTAAATTTCTAGGGTTTTCCAGATTGAGTTCTAATTTATGTTTGGTTTGTTCTTGATTTTGTTATTATTTTTGGATTTGAATTTATGTAAATATATGGATTGGCAAAATTTTTGTATATATATGGATTTGAAAATGTTTGAAACCCCATCAAACGCCACTATCGTCCCCATCGTCCCCCTCCTTAAACCTAGTGCTGGAAATCGGCTGAGTTCGGGTGGATTTGGACGGGTCAAATTTGGCTTGGTCCATAGTTGGGCGGGTCAAATATGGGCGAAGGTAACATATGGGGTGGGTTTTGGGTGGGCATCCCATTTTCCTTAACATCAGTTCTTGAACTTTCTTGTGACGGTGAGTGTGGTGGTGCTGTAACTGTTGATTCAACTTACAACACTATTGAAGCTTTGGTCAATTTATCAGGGGCATTACTGGAAATCATTACGATTATACCGCCTATGATTTTCTTGCCAAAATTGGTAAAAAGATGAAGTAGGCAAAGAGAAGAATATATATATATATACACGTTTATGTTGGTTAATCTGTGGAAGAGAGAGAGGGGCCTAGAACAGTGATGAGAGGAGATGATGTTTTGGTTACTTCTGAGCATAAGAAATGGGTGGAGATATGTTGCCCATATTTGGCCCGTATTTTACTGATATTGGCCCCATTTTTACTTTTGATTTACAAAATGGGTTGAGTGAGTTTATATTCGGGCTGATATGGTCGGATTTAGCCTGTATGGGTCCATATTATCGGTACTATAAACCCTATCATTTGATGAACAATCTAAATTGATAAATGATAGGGTATTCATCGACCTAGAAGCACAAGATCCTATGGTACCTCTTCTTTGATTTAATAATCAGTTTTTATTCTTCATTTTAGCAGTTACGAGAACCAGATCCACTACAAAATTTTATGATTTTTGTCCATAGTGTGACTTTTTGACTTTATTGTTAAAAGTGGATATTTTCTATTTAGTTTGATTTTTTACGATGGTATTATTTGAATCCAATTTAATATTAGATTTATGATACTAGTACTCCCCTTACTTTAGATAGCTTGCTTAAAGCGTGTTTCAAATAATCACACTGTTGCTACTTCCCTCTACACAAAGATGGGTTTGTATTCCTAACTTTGACCATAAACATGGGTTTGTACATAAGATGAGTTTGTTTTATGTAATTGGATTAGAGCTTGTAAATAATTCGATCAGGGTGGAGTATAGGTATTTGTGGGTAATTGGATTGGAGCTTGTTTCTCAATATTAAAGGATTTAATCTGGAAAAAATTTAGAGAATGAGGAGACCAAATTTTATTTCAATTAGATTATAGCTACCGAGCATTTTGGAGCATATGAGCAATGGATCTTGTGGAGAATTTCTCACCTGAAGGATTGCTCCCTTGGTTTGCTTTATATTTTTTATTTTATTGTCATCAATTTGAGTACATGGTTATATAAAATCTTTATTACTATATATATATGAATTTACTTTTTCCTAATTGCTGCTACATGTATCATAGTTTCTTCTTATTTATGCATTATTAAAAAAACTTTATCAAGTAGTCTCTGAATATCAGTGATCTTTTTTCTCGCACAATTTACGTTGGGAACCTTCCCATGAATATACGAGAATGGGAAGTTTAGGATCTATTCTACAAGGTTTGATTTGAATGTTTCCTTCTCTTTTATATTTCCCAAGAGTTATTGTGTATTTTCATAATATTTTTCAATCTACAACATAAAACACAATATATTGTATGTATAATTGTGTCACCATTTTAAATGATTATGGTTATGTGTGTGAAGTCCTGCACATTCATGTTTGAAGTTAGTTACACATGTAACCCGTCTATTTAAGTAACTGTTAAGGTAATCTGTCAATATAAAGAACCATCGCATTGCCTTTGACAAATTATCAACCAATTATTCGGTGAAATTCTATGTAAACTCTATATGAATTAATCTACTTCACACTTTTGTATCTTGAATTTAAGAACTAAAATATGTCTATCAGTTAACACATATCTTACCACCAATGATCATGTTCATAGTGGGGATACTAATTGTAAAGAAAGTTTGACAAGAGTGAGTGACCGGGCGGAAAAAGTGTGTTCGTGTGAGGACACAATCGTTGTGTGTTTCCCCGCCGCGATACAAAAAAAAACCTAAGCTACTACTACACTTGACAAGCAAGCACAGCGGTAACTCGGGTATCGTAAGAAATCCACAGGGAGTGATTGAATTTTAGATGTTAATTGTTTTAAAACTTCAAGAATAAAAATGGTGTAAAAGAAATAAGAAAAGGTGATGGGTGGTTATGGTGGAAAAACAAAAGAGAAGTTACGCTACATAAAAGTAAGCGAGGATCGGGATCGCATTCTACCACACGGATCGAAACAACTACTAATTAGAGTTAAGGCACAAAAGCAATTTAATCGAGCATTTTCAATTAAGCATAAACATCACACAATAAGGAATTTAACCCAAAGTTGCGAGATTAAACATTTAACGGAAATTGGTCACACGCGGATTAAATTCGGATTATCGCTATAAACACTAAAGTTCCGTGACAAAGAAAGTTAAACGCATAACAATCCAACTTTAAAACACGCGGTTTCAATTAAATGCAATTTTACACGAAACCCTAACTTTCGAGGTCCAAACCCGTAAATGGCGGAAACGCAATCCCGACCCTATTTATCTAAGGGTGCATAATGAATTAAACTAAATTACAACTAATTAAATTAAGAAAGCAAGAAATAAATCAAGTAAACTAATTAACAAAGCATGTAAATTATCTAGAAAGTAAGAATTAATGGAAAACAAGTTATATTAAAGGAGAGGGTAATGAAAAGTCAACTTACAAACCAATTAGATTGTCAATCCAAAGAGAAATGAAGAAGAACCATCCAAAACCCTCAAAACCCTAACTATTCTAACCTAAAATCGTGTATGTACTGAACTGGTTTCTTATTACAACAAAAATTGTATTTATAGTAAGTTGGAATAAAAGAAAAGAAGAAAGAAAAGAAATAAAAATATTTGCTGAAAAACAGGGGATCGATCGATCGACCCCTTTGGTCGATCGATCGATCAAGGCCAAAATTCTACAATTTAGAATGACCGATCGATCGACCAAATTGGTCGATTCATCAATCAAGCAGGTTTTGGCCAGGCAGCAGCACACTGCATTCTTCCCTTCTCCTTCTCTTCTCCTCTTTTCCTTTCCTTATTTTTCCTCCGTTGAAATCACCGTAACTTCTTCGTTATGAATCGGAATCGCGCACCGTTCGCAGCCACGTGAAGCTAGCGAGGAGGGATACAACTTCCGTGAGATATCAAGCCAGGTACCCAAGCTATGAAAAGATTAAAATGACCTTGCACGTGCGATTGTGTACGGAACTTCGCCGGAATGCATCCAAACTTCATACTAAGCATCCAAATACCAACAAAAGCTCCATTAACCCCTGCAAAACATGTTAACATAGAAATCTGAGGTTGTCTGGTTAACGAGCATAAATATTGGGATTAAGATACCCGAGGGGGCTAATAACGCATAGGTTAATGGGTGAAATACGCAATATTTACGCCGTATCACACCCCCTAACTTACACATTGCTAGTCCCTAGCAATGAAATAGGATGCAATAAGAACTACAAGCAAACCAAAAGCAGGAGATAGTACAAAAGTATGGTATAAAAGCATAAGGCCACTTTTGCGGGTGATTCGATTGCATTTAGCGTATGTAATAAGCCGTTAAACCCCTAGGTTACCTTAGTGGACGAGTGTCGTCTCGTGAGGGTTTTCAGGGATGAAACCCATAAACATCATATGGTCTCCTCAAAATATGCCCAACCCAACATGCGACAAACTCAACAACAACGAAAAAGATTTCAAGCATGTTATTAGCATATTGAACGAATTCAAGCTAAATTCCGTTGTTATTAACAAGTTGAATTCACCTCATAGAATTGAAACTTTAAAAGTGGGAGGGGGGACAGCACATGCATAGTGTGATTTAGCAAAAACTTAAATAAACCGGATACTAATCAAAGCAAGCATACATTCAATCCTCACGGGCATTACGCTCAACAAATGAATTCACTATGAAAATGGAGGTAATACACGAGACATGCGGGCATAAAGAGTAAATGTAAATGGAAACTAGGCCGTGCACATGTCACAAATGAAGAACGCTATATATAAACTGAAAAATTGTAATCTCAATGAAAGATACCACTCATCAAAAGAGGCGAAATTCATTTTCACTGATTATCAAAACTATTATGACTTTTAAATTAAATGCACCCTAAGATCACATATGACTTTATAGGGTTATAATGTAGGTTTGGGGTTAAGGTACGAAATGAAAGGTATATGTACGGATTCAAAGTGTTCGGAGATGAAAACCTGGAATAATTGGAAGGATGCGGGCAATTACAAAATTGGAAAACAAGTTCCAAAACGGTATTAGATATATCATCGGGGAGAGTAATCAAAGCTTATTGAACACTATACACAACATTTACAACTTTCTCTTTCTTTTTATTTTCTTTTCTTTCTCATTTTCTCTTTTGTTTTCTTTTGCTTTTTGCTTTCTCTTTTTCATCACTTTTTTCACTACTTTCTTTTCTTTACTTATCAAACTCTCATATGCCTAAATTGCAACCGGCATCATAACAATAACATTCAATCCCATGTAACATTCCAAACTAAGGTATTGAAAGTGTATGTATAGGCTAAAAATCCAATGCGGAGTTGGTTATGGGAATGGGGTTATGAAACGAAAGGCTATATTTAGGCTCAAAGGGGTTGACTAGGGAAACATATATGGTGAGGTCAAGGCTACTATGGGTGATATAACAAAGATTGCCTATGATCATTTCACAAAGTTTACGCAATTCTCGAGTCAAAACAAACTTTAAAAATCATGCTCAAGTAATACATTTCAAGTATGAACTCAATTAATGAACGGTGAAGTTAAAGAATAGTGAGATTACCAACGAATTCAATGTTTTCAAAGTGAAAAGAATAGTGTATAACACTCACAAACGACGAAAAGGTACAAACCTTACTCGGTGTAAGTATATAAAATGCAACAAAAGATTCCCGAGTTATAAAAATCTTAAACCAAACCAATATGACAAGGAAAGTGCATATGCTCATGGGATAAAGTTTAATTCATGAAGTTATTCACAATATCAATGATTTAAGGACTAAAGTCTAATAACTTCTAAAATCGAGAACATGCATCGTTGAGTTGTAAATCGGATCGGGCAATTATCAAAATTTATCATCGGAAACAAGGCAAAATGCCCAACAAAGGAGAAAAAAGAAAGAAAATATTTTTGAAAATTTTTAAATTTTTCACAAAAAGGCATACTTAGTAACTAAATGTGAGCAAATCCATGGACTACACATGAAATGGATAGAACATCCTACACCCCATAACTTAAATGTTGCATTGTCCTCAATGCACATTAAGAACACAACACAAAGAGAGGAAAAGAACGATATTACCCAAAATTGGAGCGATCTCCATATGCACGAGTCCAATGACATCTACAAAACAAGTTAGTACCGAGCATAGCAAAAACAAATAACAAAAAGTTAACTAATTACACTAGACTAAATTAAAAGGAAAGAAAAATAGGAAAGAAAGAAAATTAAAAGCTAACTATTTACAACCTACTATTTAGGCTTCACACTAACTATACACTAGAAGTCTAAATAGTTGAGGGTCCACCCAAAAAGGTATTTGACTTTGAAAGATCAACGGTGGACCCTCCAAAGTGAACATGCCTCCCAAAAAATAGGAATTCCGTTTGAAAAACGGAAGGCATGCGGGTGGTGGAAAAAGTGAACCATCGCCAATTTGAAATTTTTGGGGGACGATGGGGGATTTGGATAACAAGGGGGACAAGAACACTAGAGGACCAAGAAAAATCGATTCATCTCCCAAAGGTTTTGCAAATGGAATGGGATATGGTGCACACATGAGGATAACATCCATCGAAAACAAGTCCGGTAACGAGTCCTCATCGGCAAAAAGTGTAGAACTTTTAATTTCTACCGACTCATAGGAATCAACCGGTAATTCTAATGGTTCGATGATGGAAAACGTATATGGTAATCAAATAAATTCAATCTCCATCAACATATCGTCGGAAGGAGATTGAATTTCGGGGGAGAGAGATTCACATTCGATGAGAAATTCTTCGAAAAATTTAGGTGAAACACAAGTTTCCACCGCCTCGTTGTTTTGTGCATAAGAATTCATCTCATCGCAAAGTGCTCCAAGTCTCATTCCAGCTCCATTTAGGCTTTCCAAACCTTGGGAGTAAAGAAGAAAAGTTTCTTCCAAAGTAGGCTTCCTCGGCTCAAGAGCCTCGGACTCCTCATTTGGTTGAAACTCGTCTTCGAAAGTAATGAAATGAAAATCGTCATTGGATTCGAATAATGAATCCAACTCAAGCTCCCAATAACGATTTTCATTGCGATAAATGTTTTCAAGTCTTTCATTTTCAAGAAAATCTTGAAAATGGAAAACTTGAAAACTATCCCCAAAGTAAGAATCATTAGAATGACCGCTATAACTATATTAGTAGGACATGATTACCTCGTTGTTTGTAGATAGAGAATCCGAGCTAGAAAAAGTGAGCAATCGCGAATCAAAGTTTCTTAGCGCTCAAATATGCTATCCTGGAAAAAAGGTTAAAACAAAGAATTCAAATAAAAAAGGAAAAATACTACGAAATAATAAAACAATTACAATCTAAAACACACTCCCCGGCAACGGGGCCATTTTGTGACCGGGCGGAAAAAGTGTGTTCGTGTGAGGACACAATCGTTGTGTATTTCGCCACCGCGATACAAAAAAAACCTAAGCTACTACTACACTTGACAAGAAAGCACAGCGGTAAGTCGGGTATCGTAAGAAATCCACAGGGAGTGATTGAATTTTAGATGTTAATTGTTTTAAAACTTCAAGAATAAAAATGGTGTCAAAGAAATAAGAAAAGGTGATGGGTGGTTATGGTGGAAAAATAAAAGAGAAGTTACGCTACACAAAAGTAAGCGAGGATCAGGATCGCATTCTACCACACGGATCGAAACAACTACTAATTAGAGTTAAGGCTCAAAAGCAATTTAATCGAGCATTTTCAATTGAGCATAAACATCACACAATAAGGAATTTAACCCAAAGTTGCGAGATTAAACATTTAACGAAAACTGGTCACACGCGGATTAAATTCGGATTATCGCTATATACACTAACGTTGCGTGACAAAGAAAGTTAAACGCATAACAATCCAACTTTAATACACGTGGTTTCAATTAAATTCAATTTTACACGAAACACTAACTTTCGAGGTCCAAACCCGTAAATGGCAAAAACACAATCCCGACCCTATTTATCTAAGGGTGCATAATGAGTTAAACTAAATTACAACTAATTAAATTAAGAAAGTAAGAAATAAATCAAGTAAACTAATTAACAAAGCATGTAAATTATCTAGAAAGCAAGAATTAATGGAAAACAAGCTATATTAAAGCAGAGGGTAATGAAAAGTCAACTTACAAACCAATTAGATTGTCAATCCAAAGAGAAATAAAGAAGAACCATCCAAAACCCTAACTATTCTAACCTAAAATTGTGTATGTACTGATCTGGTTTCGTATTACAAAAAAAATCGTATTTATAGTAAGTTGGAATAAAAGAAAATAAGAAAGAAAAGAAATGAAAATATCTGCTGAAAAACAGGGGATCGATCGATCGACCCCTTTGGTCGATCGATCGATCAAGGACAAAATTCTACAATTTAGAATGGTCGATCGATCGACCAAATTGTTCGATCGATCGATCAAGCAGGTCTTGGCCAGGCAGCAGCACACTGCATTCTTCCCTTCTCCTTCTCTTCTCCTCTTTTGCTTTCCTTATTTTTCCTCCGCTGAAATCTCCGTAACTTCTTCCTTATGAATCGGAATCGCACACCGTTTGTGGCCACGTGAAGCTAGCGAGGAGGGCTAAAACTTCCGTGAGATGTCAGGCCAGGTACCCCAAGCTATGAAAAGACTAAAATGCCCTAGTGCGTGCGATTGTGTACGAAACTTCGCCGGAATGCATCCAAACTTCATACTAAGCATCCAAATACCTACAAAAGCTCAATTAACCCCTGCAAAACATGTTAACATAGAAATCCGAGGTTGTCTAGTTAACGAGCATAAATATAGGGATTATGATACCCGAGGGGGCTAATAACGCGTAGGTTAACGGGTGAAATACGCAATATTTATGCCGTATCAGTGAGCTATTTTTTTAACACAACATCCTTGCGTTATACTTTATGTCTATCCCTTCTTTTTTTACATGATACTTTATGTATATCCCTTCTCTTTCTAAACTTTTTTTAACACAACATTGTTATGTGTTATTAGTTTGCATGATACTTTATGAATGATTCAACTTTACAATTTTGGAGAGATTTTGATTGGCTAGATTGAATAGACCAACTCATATGAGAATGACCCTAGATGGCTAAAAAAAGTTAGCCTTTTGGGATTATCCAATGATTTGTCCGTGTTTTCGTTTTTCATTATGGAATGTTTATGTTCTGTTTATTTGATAAACACACACTTAAAACATATCACAACACACGCGAGAGCACACACACAATCATTTCAAACCACTTTCATTAAAGCTTACTGTGATCCAAGACATATAATGCATGATATGGTCTCTTCAATTTGTACTTAATACAAATTGTTCGTCACAGTTTTTAAGTTTTGAGTGTTTAGTTGTGCCTCTATTTTTTATGCTTTTATTTTCAAAATTAGGCATATAACTTAACGTGGTTGGGCTAGTAGGTTGCTGAATTTGTATTTTGTCTGTCTGCTCGTCAATAACTGCGTGCGTTTCCAAGTGGAAGTGAACAAATGGGGCATTATTTGTCAATAATAAGCAAAACTACTATATTACTTACCTAGAAAAATAAAAACAAACAAGACAAGATAGTATTTGTAGAAAACCTTCCTTTACAATATGTATTTCCAATCTTCTGATAACTAAAACATTTTATCTAATTTTGATTGACCGTTGATATATGTTTTTCATTGTCTGCAGATCGTGTTTCGCACTGTTGGGTATTCTGGGGCAGATACAAGAAATCTTGTTAATGAAGCTGGAATAATGCCCGTAAGTTATTTCTTGTCAAATCTTCCAACTTTATTCGAACAGTGCATGTTTTAAGGTATTATTGCCCCGATAATCATTGTGGAAGTGTTTGGGACTTAACTACTAACTAATAACCTCATTGAGATACATTTAGACCATATATGGTTCAACTAATGTATATTTAGCCTGTGTGAACTGAAAAATGGTAAAGCATTTCCAGCTATTCGAAGTTGTAAGCTTTGTTCGTACAAAGTTGTAAACAAGTATATACACTATAATGATGTGATTTCGATCACAATAATTTGGGAAACATAATGTTTAGCTACTTGAAAATAGTGGAATTTAATTTTAAAATATCCTCATTTTCATTGCAAGCATTCAAACATTATGTCCAGAATAGTGACTTTAGTAGTGCTGCATAGGAAAAGTAGTGTGGCAGTGCCACGTTAACCCTGGTAATGGCGTGGAAATATCATGTCATCTGCCACTTGTCACAGTGACTTTAATTTCATAAAGTCACCGTTTTGAACTTATGTTGCTATATACGTGAGATAATGTCTCTATTGTACCAATCTGCGATGAGAACTGTATAATCATTGAAGGGTTCCAGGAAGGGGATCAGAATTCTCGAACAACTCAGAATTCTAATTCCTCCAAATCCACCGGCAGCTTTGTGGAATGCTAGAGAAGGGAAATAGTAAAAACTTCCAATTTGATCTTTAACTTGTAATATGTATGTAAAGTTTTTCCCCGGGGGAATTGGACGTGTTCCAAAAACTCCATCTTCAAATGAATTCCTCCTGTTTTGAATCCCACTCCAGGAGAGAAGAAAAGGCTCATTTAAACTGTTAAACATGTTAATAATGAGATTGTCAATAATGACAGAATGAATATCTGGACCAATGAACTATCCATTTATGAGAATCCCCTGTTGGCAAACACCAAGAGGATAAATGTCACCATAAATAACATTCGAGCTGAAAGATCTATATGGGTCCTCAGCTCCAATAATGGACAAAAAACGACCCCAATGCATAAACAGGCTGCAAAATTTAGCGGCATTTTCATTTCTCTCTTTGTATATGTCTATTGTGTAACTTTGTTATGTGTAGTGTACACAATGTTGAGGATATAAAAGTGAGTAGTGGACCTGAGAGGGAGTAATGCGGAGTAGTTTGCCATTCCAGTAACTCAGTAACAAAGTGAAAGAGTTTTATGTTTCTTTGGGTTCAATAATATTTTCCTCAGTTAATTTGTGTATATATAGACAACTCACTTTCAATTTGGTTTTGAGGACTTGACTTTATTAATTTGTAATGACAAACATTTATCTGACTAATTTATTGATACAAGTCATCCATGGGGTTGTATTTAGCTTCTATTGTTTGCATTATCTATTTCATGTTAAAATACTAACTCATTTGTCAGAGAAGATTCTATCCCCAGAGTAAATGTATTTTCTATGTTTCAATTTAGATAGTGTGTATTATTTTGGTTTCAATTGTAAATAAGTTGGGAGTATGTACTATTGTAGTTTAAAAAGTTAATACATGATTTGAATTTGATCTTTTGTATTGATTTATACATTATTATAGGTACTTTAATTTGCAGTGTAATTTCATTACATTTTTGGTTTTTCTCATCAGGTTTCTTGCACCAATGGTAGCTGACCATGAAAGATATATAGAATTCTTTCAAATGGGAAATTATCCTCTCCATTGGCAAGCGTTTAATGTCGCCAAAGCTACAAGTGGTTTGGAATATTAAACACTATCATAAGAGGGGTTGTGACATGGATTGGTTTTGGATTGTAAAATTGGTTTTGGATTTCATAAATGTAACTTCATATTGTTGTTATTGTGTTGTTAGAATCAATCTATATTTGTGAGCTTATTCCACAAAAATAGTGAGTTGTAATATTTTGGGGTTCCCCGGCCCCGCCCCGTTATATAATTCAATATACAATGGTTGAAAAAATTATGCTAAATGGTTGAAAAAATTTCGATAGTGTGTCGATTGTCCATTTTCAAAGTTGTTTGGTAATATAGTTTTAGGGTTTTATTTTAAAAATCAGGAGCACCTTTGGTGTGGTGCAGACAGCTTATTCAAAAGGGGCCTGATTTGTGTGTAATTTGTTTGGTTTAGTGTAACACCCCGTATTTTTGTGCATTTAATATTTAATTAATTCGGGAATTCAAAATTACTTGTGTGCCGTAATTTTAATTGAATTAAATATGGCAATATATAATTAAATATTAACCGGGGAGTGAATGGATAATATTTAGGGACATTAAATTACTATGTGAATAGTGATAATTTATTTACGTCATTTCGAATATTAATGACGGGGTAAGTACTTATCTCAGTCGGGAGTCGATATAGACTAATTTGGGTGTGAGATAATGATTTTTATAAATTATTTCGGATATCAATTCTGAGTGTACGGTTGAGTCCGAATGGGCTGAGATAGTCGGAAAAGTGTACCCGGGGGTAGTAAACGGGTCACGAGATGTTTTGAGGCATAGTCGGGCCCATACAGGGGTATTTGGGTCACTTGGGCTTGGCCCATTAGGCCAAAAACGGGATTTAGCCTGATTACCTAATTAAGATAAAAGGGAAACAGCTGATTGAAGTTTAGGAAACACTTAGTAGGAGAGGAAAACCTAAGAGGCAGTTAAAGGCAAATTGGGGGACAAAGGAAAGAGCCAAAAAGAGGGAATCTCATCTCCAACCTTGGGAATTCACAACTCCAAATCAGACCCTACGAATCATAAGGCAAGTGATTAACTTGTTGTAGCATTTTCGATTCATATTTATGTGATGTGAGTAATTAAAATTCATTTTGGGATTTAAAGGGTATAAACATGGGGTTTTTGTAAACCAATATTCTGAATTCTAAATATTGTAGAAATTCATGTGTAATTTAAGAGAAGCATATATATATATATATCTGGTAGGATGTAATCCGGATGAACTAGAAACGAATTTGAGGCAAAGATTTGAAGTTTAAATGGGTTAAAGGTTAAATCGGATTTTCCCCAATTTATGAAAACAGTAGAGAACGTAAATTAAATGGTGTTTGTAGACTTTATGGGAGTCCCTTATGAGGTTTTTGATATATGTTATTGATGGGAAGGCTTGGGTTTCACTCTAGAAGAAATTAGGGTCTGAAGTTTTTCGTCCATGGCTGAAATAGAAAGGGGAAGAAGACGGTGACCTGTACAATCGATCGATCGAGGGATGGGGATCGATCGGTCGATAGTTTGAAATTTCTGGCAGTTGGACCAGTTTATATGTATAAGGGGAAATTAAGTTAAATTATTTTCCATGCCTTATTTAATGAGAAATAAATATAGGACTTTCAAGCAAATTAATTATGAGTAAAATTAATCAGGATTTGAAGGAAATTACGTGTGTCACACCATGATTAAAATTAATTGGGATTTGAAGGAAATTTATGTGTGGCACACTATGGTTAAATTTTGGGAATAATATTTCAAAATAATTAAATACGGATTGAGTGTGCAAGTCCGGGGTTATTGGTTGAGCAATACCAAGACATTATTTTATTTAGAGTGAAGGCTAAATAATTTGAAGTCGGGAATTTAGACTTAGGTATTGTTTATTTTGGGGCACGAGAGTAAGTCCGAATATATTGGTTGGGGGGACACCAAAAGAAATTTAATTAATTAATGTGTGAATTAATTAATAATTAGAGTTGGACCATAAACTCATAATAATTTGAATAGGCTTGTGTTATGGACATAGTACACGGGATAGCCGGGATAGTTAATTTTAATTATATATATATATATATATATATATATATATATATATATATATATATATATATATACGGTATGCGATAGTATATATATATATGGTGTGTGCATCAATATCAGTGGTTAGATATTATTATTATATCGACTCTAGTGCTATAGGAGGGAGGTTTTACGTAGTGGATGAATCCCCTACCTTGAGGAGTAGGGAGAGTATATTCCCAGGTCATAGCGTCCATTATATGGGTGAGGGACATCTCACTTTCCGGGAAGGAATATGACCGCCTCTAATTTTTATGTATTATCCAAGTTAGTGAGCGATTATGACTTCGGGTAACTAGGTTATGTGAATATGCGTAGTGGGATAGTACTTTAGAGGATTTGCATCCGGTGAGTTATTAATTGGGAGGATGTTTAGTATTAATTATTATTTCAGCATGATTGTGAATGTTGTGATATAACTATACATATATAATGAGGTAAATAATTATATATGGGTAAATTAATACAGGTCGTGAATTGTATTAGATATATAATGGGTGTGAAAGTTATATGAAATTCAAAAAGGGAAATGATTATTTAAGTTAATGTTGATAACAAATTAGAAATCATAATTATGGCATGCTCGGTTAGAGTAGGGTGGTGGAATAGGGATTATATCAGTTATCTAGTAATGAGATAAATAACTAGGTAAATTAATTAAGGCGTTAGTAGTGCACATTAGAGGAGGGGTGAGGATGTCCTCGGGTGAGTGTGGAACTAACTAAAATATGGATAGCATGCATATTTACTTATTACTGCAAGTTAATCATTTGCTAAATATTTTCCAAATGTTTTGGGTACTAACCCTTGCTATAAAAACTTTTAAAAACCTCTTAGGTGTCCAGCCACAGGGACACCAGGCTTGACTCATTATAGGGATCCGTTGCTGCAGCATGTGTGGATGTTGCGGGAGTTTGATAGGGGCCTCGTTCTTTTCATTCTTAGTGAAGAGACTTCCTATCAGCTATTCGAGCATGTCTCTCACAGTTTTATTTCAGTACTTATGTCAGACCTGTCGAAATTTATTACTTGTCTTTATTTTTGTTGGATTTGAAACCGATGGTTTATTCGGTCGGATAATTATTTGTGAATGGTTGAATTTAGTTAATTGTGATTGTTTATATTATTCAATTTCCACATGAGTATTTAATTGTAGTTAATGATAGAAAAACTTGGCACGAGTCTATTTTTCTCACTTAGGTGGTTAGTAATTACAAAGGGCGACAGTGATGTTAAGAATGAACCAACTGAGAAACATGTTCTAATTTGATTTAGGACTGATCACCCGGGGTTAATTTGGCGGGGTGTCACAGATGGTATCAGAGCATCAGGTTCTAGTGTCCTTAGGATCTGTGTGGCTTACTACATTTCAGCGTAGTGTTCGGTTGATATAGAGCCCAATTATTAGGACTGTTGATTCATTTTTCGCTTTTGAGTTAGCGTATTTCTTCTATTAGATATTTATGTATAAAATCTATACTTATACAATTCAATCTATTTTCAGATGCCACCGAAGAGGCAGAGAGCGAAGAGGGATGAGGCTATGGATGAGTTAACGGAGGCTCGTTAAGAGCCACAGGTACCGCCACCCCCCACCCCCACCCGAGTTGATCTCCACTACTCAGGTGACCGTGATAGTGGCCCAGGCAATTGAGATAGCAATGAGGGCTATGGAAGCCCATTTTCCTCAGCCCCAGGCACCACCTCCCATGGCACCAGAAGTTCAGGCTCCAGTGGGTCCACCGTCTTGGCAGCGAGTTAGGGAGACCTTTCAAAATGGTCTCCCACCCGAGTTTTAGGGTAGCCTATGTGGTAGAGGCCTGTGACTAGAAGAAAAATATCTAGTGCCATATGCACATGCTAGAGTGTACTGATGTGCCAAAATAGATGCTTGCTACCTTTCGTCTATCGGGGGCAGCCTTACAGTGGTGGGAGTCAGTTACCACTGTTGAGGAGAGGGATTTGATGACGATATCCGTGTTCTGGGTGCGGTTTGACTGCAAATACTTCCCACAAGTGGCAGAGGTCGATATGAGGAAGAATTTTAGTGATTTAGTGCAGGGTGACCGGTCAGTGGAAGATTATGAGGAAGAGTTCACCCGTTTGGCAAACTTTGTGCCAAATGAGGTGATCGATGAGGAGCGAAAGAAGTTGAGGTTCATGGATGGCTTGGCCTGGAGGATCAGGCAACATTTGATTGGGAATTCGTCGTTAGTGACTTATATAGATGTCGTTAATGCCACCCTTGTACATTTCCAGGATCATCGCTTCCATGCGAAGGGAAGCAAGAGCGTAGGGGAGCCGAGCCAGCAAGGCAAGGCAGTTACTAGTGGTGACACGAGTGGTACTCAGTAGCAGACTAACAGTCAGCAGGGGAATCAAGCTAAGAAACTTAGGCCTGATGGGTTTCAATCGGGAGGACAGGGGTTCAGGTAGGGGAAGCTAGGCCCAAATCAACAACAACAGACTCCTCAGGGTCGTTAGGGCCAAGGGAACAATGGGGGAGGCCAATAGGGCCCGCCATGTTAGGGCCAATAGGGGCAATGACAAGGGTACGGTCAGAAACACTATTTTGTCTGTGGGAGTGCCGGCAGAGGGGAAAAGGTCATCAGCAGGGTGCCCAACAGGGGCAACAAGGGCAGATGCCGCCAGCATCACCAGTTCCACCTGCCCAACAACAGTCGAGGCAAATGCGCGTGTATAACGTCAAAGATGTTCCCAATCCTCCAACACAGCGATGCCACCAGCAGTTGAGGGTATGTTTCTCATTCATGGTCATGAAAATAGTATACTTTTTGACACGGGAGCATCGCATTCATTCATTAAAATCTAATTTTTCTAAACGGGTCAGGTTACTAGGGACCGCGGGTAGTCTTCATATGTGTGTAAAGTCACCAGTAGGTAGCGGGGATTTGATTCACTCGATTTTTTGAGGGGTAGACATTATAATTGGGAGGCTTAGTTTAGTAGCAGACCTCTTAGTGTTAGATATGGAGGGGTACAATGTCATCATGGGTATGGATTGGTTGTCAGGTTATCGGGCGACTGTGGATTGTTACGAGAGGATAATCGTGTTCTCCATTTCAGGACAGGAGATGTTCCTAATAGTGATGTCGCTACCTGAGGGAGGGTCATGCCCACACTTGTACTACATCGAGGAGGAAACCTCATAGGAGGTGGTGGTTCCGTTTGACATAATCCCAGTAATGAGGGACTTTGAGGATGTGTTCCAGTAAATACCAGGGTTGCCACCCAATAGGGAAATTGAATTTGTAATCGACTTAGCTCCGGGTATGAGGCCGATTACTCGAGCCCCATATCGTATGGCCCCTTTAGAGACGCGTGAGTTGAGAGAGCAGATTCAGCAGCTCCTGGGTCAGGGTTTCATTCGGCGGAGTACATCACTGTGGGGTGCACCGGTGTTATTTTTAAAGAAGCAGGATGATTCACTTCAATTGTGCGTGGACTACAGGGAGTTGAACAAGGTGACGATACGGAATAAGTATCCGTTGCCTAGGATTGATGATATTTTTGACCAATTGAGAGGATCATCTTACTTCTCTAAGATCGATTTGAGGTCAGGGTATCATCAGCTATGTATCCGATAGGAGTATGTTTCTAAGACTACTTTCCTATCGCGGTATGGGTCTTACGAGTTTAGGGTGATGCCATCCGGGCTAACAAATGCGCGAGAAGTGTTCATGGATCTCATGAACAGGTTTTCAGAGAGTACCTCAACCAGTTTGTCATTGTGTTCATTGATGACATCCTGATCTACTCGCGCATCGAGGAGGAGCACGCAGAGCATCTCTGTAAGGTTATACAGACACTGTGGGATCACAATATCTATGCCAAATTTAGGAAGTGTGGATTTTGGCTGCGGGAGGTGTAGTTTCTTGGCCACGTGGTGTCATACCGGGGTATTGCGGTGGATCCGAGTAAGGTTTCGGTGGTGATGGAATGGGGACAGCCCACGACACCGACTGAGGTGCACAGTTTTTTGGGATTGGTAGGCTATTACAGGCGATTTATTAAAGTATTCTCAAAGATTACCGGCCCTCTGCCGAATCTGACTCGGAAAGGGGTACCTTTCACTTGGAGTGATCATTGCCAATTAGCTTTCGATGACCTAAAGGACAAGTTGACATCTGCACCTGCACTTGCTTTGTCGAAGGGAGGACTACAATATCGGGTTTACACTGACACATGCCTACATGGACTTGGGGGTGTGCTTTAGCAGGAGGAAAGGGCTATAGCTTATGCATCTAGAAAGCTAAAGCCCCACGAGAGGAATTACCCCACTCACGACCTAGAGCTAGTAGCGATCATTTTTGCTTTGAGGATATGGAGACATTATATTCTAGGAGAGGAGTTCACTTTATTCACGAATCACAAGACACTTCACTATCTCTTCACACATAAAGATCTAAACATGAGATAGAGGCGGTGGCTAGAATTCGTGAAAGACTACCAGTTTGATATTTAATATCATCCTGGTAAGGCTAATGTGGTAGAAGACGCAGACGCATTGAGCTAGAGACCGATTAGGGAAATATCAAAAATTAGAAAACTGAAGTGGAGAGAGCTTCGATATGAGGATGATGTTGCCATGACCTGTATGTCAGCATTGTCCATCACACTTGAGATCATTATATGGGTTGTGAGGGCTTAGGCAGAGGATCAGATCTGCCGGGATAGGGTGATCCAGTTATTAGTCGAGGGAGTAGAGGGTTACTCGATCAGCTCGAAAGGAGGCTTACGCCTTAATGGGAGGTTAGTGGTGCCAGAGGATGAGGGGTTGAGGTACGCTATTATGATAGAGTCCCATGGTTCAAGGTTTGCAGTACATCCCGGAGGGGATAAAATGTACCAGGATATGAGGAGGAAGTATTGGTAGGCAGGAATGAAAAGGGGCATAGTAGAGTTTGTCTTCAAATGTGCCACGTGTCAGCTCGTGAAAGTTAACCATCAGAGACCATCAGGGATGCTATAGCCGCTAGAAATTCCTATGCGAAAGTGGTAGAGAATCTCCATGGACTTCATTACAGGGTTACCTACATCGCAGAGGGGTCATGATTCCATATGGGTCATTGTAAATCGGTTGACCAAGGTGGCCCACTTCCTATCGGTCCGCACGAATTTTGAGACGATACGTTATGCATAGCTATTCATAGCACAGATTGTTAAGCTGCATGGGGTACCGATAAATATTGTGTTCGACAGAGACAAAAATTTTGTGGCCCACTTTTGGCAGAGATTCTAGGAGGCCATGGGCACGGAGTTACGTGTGAGTACAGCCTATCACCCACAGACCGATGGACAGACTGAGAGATTTAATCAAATACTGGAAGACATTCTCAGAATGTGCATTTTAGACTTTGGGGGAGGTTGGGAGAAATATATTCCTTTGGTAGATTTCGCATATAACATCTCTTACCAATTCACGATTGGCATGGCATCGTTCGAGGCACTGTACGGGAGACCTTTCCGTTCACTCGCGTGTTGGTTAGAGGTGGGAGACAACAAGCTATTGGGGCTGGAGATTGTCCAGGATACATCTACCAAGATAGAGTTGATCCGAGGGAGGATTCGGATAGCTCAAGATAGGCAGAAGAGTTATGCTAATGCTTGACGGAGACATGTAGATTTAGAGGTTGGGGACTAGGTATTAGTCTGGGTGTCCCTTATGAAAGGGGTAATGAGGTTCGACAAGAAGGGTAAGTTATCATCAAGGTACGTGGGACCTCTCCCCATTATTAAGAGGGTGGGACCGGTAGCATATAGACTTGGATTTCCGGAGCACCTTCAACAGATACACGACATGTTCAATGTGGCATCGCTAAGAAGCGAGAGAGCCTTCTGGCACATTCCACTCGAGGAGATTGATTTACAGCTAGACATCTCATATGAGGAGAGACCGGTGGCTATTATGGACCGTGGTGAGCAAAAGTTACGATCCAAGGTTGTTCCACTAGTTAGAGTATAGTGGGGTCATCACAACGTTGATGAGTCTACCTGGGAGAATGAGGAGGACATGCGGGAACAATATCCAAAGCTATTCACCACATGTACAACCTAATTTCGGGGAAGAAATTCCTTTGTAATGGGGGAGTATGTAAAGTCCCGTATTTTTTTTCATTTAATATTTAATTAATTCGAGAATTCAAAATTACTTGTGTGTTGTAATTTTAATTGAATTAATTATGGAAATATATAATTAAATATTAACCGGGGAGTGAATGGCTAATATTTAGGGAAATTAAATTACTATGTGAATAGTAATAATTTATTTCTGTCATTTCGGGTATTAATGATGGGGGTATGTACTTATCTCAGCAAGGAGTCGGTATAAACTAATTTGGGTGTGAGCTAAGGATATTTATAAATTAATTCGAACGCCAATTCTGAGTGTACGGTTGAGTACGGATGGGCCGAGATAGTTAGAAAAGTGTACCCGCGGTAGTAAATGGGTCACGGGATGTTTTTAGGCATAGTCGGGCCCATACTGGGGTATTTGGGTTACCTGGACTTGGCCCATTAGGCCAAAAATGGGATTTAGCCTAATTACCTAATTAAGAGAAAAGTAAAACGGCTGATTGAAGTTTAGGAAACACTTAGTGGGAGAGGAAAACCTAAGAGGCACTTAAAGGCAAATTGGGGGACAAAGGAAAGAGCCAAAAAGACGGGATCTCATCTCCAACCTTGGGAATTCACAACTCCAAATCAGACCCTACGGATCATAAGGCAAGTGGTTAACTTGTTGTAGCATTTAATTTGCCTTTCGATTCATAATTATGTGATGTGAATAATTAAAATTCGTTTTGGGATTTAAAGGGTATAAACATGGGATTTTTTGTAAACCAATATTCTGATTTATAAATTATATAGAAATTCATGTGTAATCTGAGAGAAGCATATATATATATATGGTAGGATGTAATCCAGATGAACTAGAAACGAATTTGAGGCAAAGATTTGAAGTTTAAATGGGTTAAAGGTTAAATCGGATTTTTCCCCAATTTAGTAAAACAGTAGAGAACGTAAATTAAATGGTGTTTGTAGACTTTATGGGAGTCCCTTATGAGGTTTTTGATATATATTATTAATGGGAAGGATTGGGTTTTACTGTAGAAGAAATTAGGGTTTGAAGCTTTTCGTCCATAGCTAAAACAGAAGGGGGAACAAGACGCTGACATGTACGATCGATCGATCGAGGGTTAGGGATCGATTGATCGATGGTTCAAAATTTCTGACAGTTCGACCAGTTTATGTATATAAGGGGAAATTAAGTTAAATTATTTTCCATGCCTTATTTAATGAGAAATAAATATAGGACTTTCAAGTTAATTAATTATGAGTAAAATTAATTTGGATTTGAAGGAAATTACGTGTGTCAATCCATGATTAAAATTAATTAGGATTTGGAGGAAATTTATGTGTGACACGCTATGGTTAAACTTTGGGAATAATATTTCAAAATCATAAAATGCGGATTGAGTGGGCATGTTAGGGGTTATTGGTTGAGCGATACCAAGACGTTAATTTTATTTAGAGTGAAGGCTAAATAATTTGAAATCGGGAATTTAGACTCGGGTATTGTTTATTTCGGGCCACGAGACTAAGTCCGAATATATTGGTTGGGGGCGAAACCAAAAGTAATTTAATTAATTAATGTGTGAATTAATTAATAATTAGAGTTGGACCATAAACTCATAATAATTTGAATAGGCCTGTGTTATGGACTTAGTACATGGGATAGCCGGGATAGTTTATTTTAATTATATATATATATATATATATATATATATATATATATATATATATATATATATATAGGGCTATATATATATATATGGTGTGTGCATTAATATCAGTGGCTAGATATTATTATTATATCGACTCTAGTGCTATATGAGGGAGGTTGCGCGTAGTGGATCAATCCCCTATCTTGAGGAGTAGGGCGAGTATATTCCCAGGTTATAGCATCCATTATATGGGTGAGGGACATCTCACTTTCAGGGAAGGAATATGATCGCCTCTAATTTTTATGTATTATCCAAGTTAGTGAGCGATTCTTACTTGGGGTAAGTATGTTATGTGAATATGCCTAGTGGGATAGCACTTTAGAGGATTTGCATCCTGTGAGTTATTACCCGGGAGCATTTTTAGTACTAATTATTATTTCAGCATGTTTGTGAATGTTGTGATATAACTATACGTATATAATGAGGTAAATAATTATATATGGGCACATTAATACAGGCTGTGAATTGTATTAGATATATAATGGGTGTGAAAGTTATATGAAATTTAAAAAGGGAAATTATTATTTAAGTTAATGTTGATAACAAATTAGAAATCATAATTATGGCATGCTCGGTTAGAGTAGGGTGGTGGAAAGGGGATTATATATGTTATCTAGTCATGAGATAAATAACTAGGCATATTACTCAAGGAGTTAGTAGTGCACATTAGAGGAGGGGTGAGGATGTCCTCAAGGGAGTGCGCCACTAACTAAAATATGGAGAGAATGCATATTTACTTATTACAGCAAGTTAATCATTCTCTAAATGTTTTTCAAATGTTTTGGGTAATAACCCTTGCTATAAAAACTTTTAAAAACCTCTTAGGTGTCTAGCCACAGGGACGCCAGGCTTGACTCATTCCAGGGATCCGTTGCTGCAGCATGTGTGGATGTTGCGGTAGTTTGATAGGTGCCTCGTTCTTTTCATTCTTAGTAAAGAGACTTCCTATCAGAACCATATAAACAATCAAAATTAACTGAATTCAACCATTCACATTTTCTCACTTAGGTGGTTAGTAATTAAAAAGGGTGACAGTGATGCCAAGAACGAACCAACTGAGAAACCTATTCTAATTTGATTTAAGACTGATGACCCGGGGTTAATTAGGCGGGGTGTCACATTTAGTTTCAACCCACAAACTTTTTTTAAGAGGGTAAGAAAGATCGATGTATTAGTAAATTTATGATTTCGTATAACTTGGTAATTTAGATATTTACTAACAATTCGTTGTTGTAATCGTTTAGGTTTGACTTATTTGCAATGACTGGGGGAAACATCTGAGGTAAATTTCCACATTGTTGCACTCAAATGCATAAATTGAATCCTACAACTCTAGGCAAACATTGCATGTACTTGATCCCCAGTCAATCTGTTGTTTCTCTGTGATAAATTTAGCGAAACATTTTCATGTTATAATATAAGAAATTGATATAAAGTCAAAAAGTTACTTAGTATTCACCAATGTTGACCATAGGGGTTAGAAGGCACGCTTACTTCAATATCAAGATACAACTTTCTTTTGGTACGTGAAAAAAGTATAATCGATAGAAAAATAAAAAAGAGGTTTAGTATAAAAAATAAAATAATAAAATAGTCTTCAAGGCTTGGACATGAGAAGTAGTGAGTAATTAAAAGAATTATAAGATGTAGTCTCTATTCATCGATTTGTGCTTGGTGTACTTATAGGATATCCTGTGCCAGTCTGTCCATGTCATTGCAATTAATTTAAATGACACTTATATGACTATGCTTGATTTTATGATGTATGACCTATAACATGTGAGCAAAAGAGTATATATACATAATGCTATATATATACTATATATATTGTATATACTGCTTTATATATAATAGTTATGCTATTGTGCTGACTGTTATACATTTTTTGTCGTTATACATTTTATGCCTCTATGGGTGATTGGTATTGTTGTTATGAACTATTAGTTTTGTTATTGGAGTATTTTATACCTTTTAAACAGGGTGGATAGTCCTATAAAGAGAGGAAACTCTGTCCAAAATTTTCAAAGTTTTTACAATTTTTTTTGTTGTATAATTTTTTTTTCTAACTTTTACTCTTTTATTATTTGTATGGTAATAATGTTTTGTGTTAACTAATGGCCAATGCTAAGAAATGGTACTCTTCATTGCGGATATTTTGTGTTGAAGTTCATGAAGTACTTCGTGGAAGATCTTTCCATACCTTTTGAAACAAAGCTATGTTACCACTGTTTTCTCTTTTTATCCTATTATATAAAATATTATTTAGTTATTAACTATTATATACTGTAATAATAAATTCAATTATATCTTCAATTTTTTAGATGAGAAGATTGCCTGATAAATCGACGTACACGTTGAATGAGTTAAATGAAGTTGAAATGGAATTCATTGAATTAATTACGGATTATATATATTAGGTACTTCCAAATAACTGTATTTTGTTATTTCATAATGACAATTTGTTGAGATTATTGTGTTTGATGAAAACTGTGTTGATTATATTTGATTGCAGGGTTACTCATTCTGGGTTGAATAGCTTCGAGAACAAACTTGATCAAGTATTACATTCGACAACATCCTAACTTGAGTATTATTTTGGATTGTGGATCTTACAATGTAGTTCGCAATGTTAGTTTTTGGATATTGTGATGTATCATCACTATTTTTAGGATATTATCGCGTAGATAACTAGACATTAGCTAGTTTTTTTATATTATCACGTAGCTCACACATTAGTTAGTCTTTGGATATGATGTATCGCATATTAATATTTTTTATTATAAATATCTTGATGTATAGCAAGTTAGTGATATTTATGACATTGGTTATTATCTATTTACAAGGGTTGATTTAACCTCAAATAATAGTTGTGTGTTGATGGAGCAATGGTTTTTTTTTTTATTTATATCAATATTTAAGTCAATTTTAAAAGAAACTCTCATAAAATTATTAAAACTAAGATAAATGTGCTCTTATTTATGCCAGTTTTTCATGAAAATGTGGTTAAAAGCCTGTTGAATACCATAGTTTTTATGTGTGTTATTAAAAACTGAGATAAATGCGATATTATTTATGTTAGTTTTACAAACATTTATGTCAGCACTTTATATGTCAGCTTTGAAAAATTCAAAAACTGACATAAATGGTCATTTATTTCAGTTCTTTACTGACATAAATGACTGCTTTTCTTGTAGTGCTCCTCATTATCTCCCAAGAAGAAGAGAAAATGAAATATCGATAATTTGAAACAATCCATACTAAAAAATATGTTAAAACATTCTGAATCTAAACATTGCATACCTTCTTGATTATAATCATTGGCAGAAATTGTTTTAATATTTCTATGTTCCAAGTTCTGTCTTCAAACCAAAAATCTCTGATTTTATTATTCTTACGAATATTAAAAGAATGCCCTATAGAACTAGAACCTAGCCAATTATCCCAACAAAAATCCAAATCTCCTAGACTTATATTCCACTTTATATGTTCTTCAGCTACAAATTTGATGCTTCACATTCTTCTCCAAGTATTTGAATAAGAATTAGGACAAACTAACAGATGATGAGTTATGCAATAGTACCTAGCCTTGATGGACACAGACCATATAGATTCAGTAGACCTGAATTTTAGCCAGAGTTTGATAGATATGGATTTACTGATATCAGAAAAATTTATGAGTCCTAATCCCCCTTCTTTGATTGGGTTGGTAATATCCCTTCACTTACACCATTGATGTTTCATTGATTCTTCATTTCTTCCCTAACAAAACCTTGCAAAAATGGCTTCAAGTCTCTTGAATTTCTTGGGAGGGTTTAAGGCTGCCGTAATATGCAATGGGATAGAAGTAAGAACACTATTTAGAAGGAAAATATTTCCACACATAGTTAACATTCTAGATTTCCATCGAGTGAGAGTGCTACTTATCCTCTGGACTAGAGGATCAAAGTGAGTTATCTTCTTTTTATCGGCAAATAAAGTACAACTAAGGTATTGAATTCGAAATGTTTTATTAGTAAAGCCATTATAAGTCTTGATTCTCTTATCCATAGATGGATATATCTTATTTTAAAGAAACATCTGAGATTTTGAGTAACTGAGTTTTTTACTAGCAGACCTCTCAAATTCTCTTATGACTTCCATGATCAGGTTCAAATCTTTCTTAGCACCAGAAAAAAAGATGATGGTATCATATGCATAAGACAAGTGATTGAATATAGGGCATCCAATTGGAATTTTGAATCCAATTGATTGAGGGATGATCTTATTAAGGTTTCTAGAAAAAGCCTTAGCCATTATAATGAACAAACTTGGAGATAAAGGATCACCTTGTCTCAAGCCTCTAGAAGATTTAAACAAAACACAATAATTTCCATTAATAATCACAAAGAACCGACAATTAGATAATAATCTTCAAATCATATCAATCCAATGCCCAGAAAGTCCAAATCTCCTTAGAAAATGGATTAAAAACATACAAGAGACTTTCTCATATACTTTAGCCAAATCCAACTTTACGACCACATTCCCTCCAAACAAAAATATTGATCATTGACACCATTTATTGATCCAGCACATCATTCTCAAGAATATCTTTCCCCTTTATGAAACCACTTTGGTTTGGAAAAATTATTAAAGGAAAGACCATACTTAATCTGGAAGAAAGAATTTCGGATATGATTTTATTGATGAAATTCACTAGGCTTATAGGTCTGAAATTTAAGAAACATTTAGGATCTTGGCATTTGGGTAATAAATAAAGTAAAGAGGAATAGATGTTTCTTAGAAAAGATAGGCCTCTTGCCTCAGAGAAAACCTTGAACAACAACTACCACATACTTTTCAATTATGCTCCAAAATTTCACAAAAAAGATGCCATGAAAACTATCATGCCCTGGACAACTATTTGAGTTCAATTATTTAATAGTTTCAAATATTTATAGTGTATCAGGTATTAAGGATAAGGAAGAATTGATTTTTAGAGATATCAATTGAGGGAATACCTTCAAAATGGATCTTGCATAAATATGACGGGAACTTGTTCTTGAATGAATTATTCATTAAAGAATTGGATTGCATCTCTTTCAACTTTCATGCTTAGTGTTTTGTATATTCCCACTTTGGTCTTTGATTTAAGAAAAGAACAAGTTTCTTGTTATGGATTTAACATAATTGTGGAAGTAAGAAGAATTTCCATCTCCTTTTTTTAAGCACTTCTATTGAGATTTTTGACTCTAGTAAAGATCTTCAATATTAAGATTCTTAATTCTATTAGCCTAAGCCACGAAGATATTTTCTCTACTTGATTAAGATGGATCTCTGTTAAAGGCCAATTCCGTTGCAAGAAAGTGGTCTTCAGCATTTTTACATTTTTGGAAGATGTCCCCAAACACTTTTCTAAGTTGGATCTAAGGGCCTTGACTTTTAAACCAATTGATATGAAAGGATTAGTATAAGTTGTATAGTTCTAAGATTGATCCATTACTTTGAAGATTTCTCGGTTCTCTAACCAAAATTTTTGAAATTTGAAAGATATAGGTCTTAAATGAAAAGGGTTTTTTAAGATAGGATGTAGGAGCAGCGATGTGACATTAGTCTGTTAAGGAGTTGAACTTCCCAAATACCTAGATTATGAGCAGACTTATTGCAAAGGACTCTATCAAGCCTACACCATATTCTATCAACTCCTTCCCTTTTGTTTAACCAAGATGATATTGAACCACTAAATCTAAGATCTGACATTTCATTAATCTCCATTGCATCCAAAAATTCTAAAGCAACTACTCCATAAATTTCATTCCCTCCGGCCGTTTCCCCACCGTGACATACCACATTAAAATCTACTCCAATGAACCAAGGATCAATTGTGAAGTTTTAAGAAATGAAATACCATGAATATCTTCTCTCAATCTTAGAATTCTTAGCATAAATGAAACTAGCTTTGATTTTAGTATCATTAATTAAGAATGAAAGATTGAGTCATTGATCCATCTTAGAAACAAGAGTACATTTGAACTCTTCTTTAGAGAAACATTAGATTTTGCTGTTGGAATTAGCATATACAGTGTCAAAGCCTAGCTTTATTCCGAATTGATCCATCCTATTCACCTCATGTTTTGGCTCCGAAATAACTAACACTGAAATCTTATGAATTCTGATGAGTCTTTTGATTCTTTTTAAGGCCCCCCTTTTAGAAATATCTCTAATATTCCAAATGATTATGGTAATCATTTAGAATATTAAGGGAGAGAAGTTTTAGAACCATATCTAAGCAGTCTAGTATTTTGGGGGATACATTTAATTGCTACATGTTTCTTAGTCTTAGTTAAGAAATTCTTCTCTACTTTGGAGACCCCCATTAAATATGGGGTATTTACTTCTACCACTCGCTGGTTTTCTTGTCTTGTTTCCTTCAATTCTAACTTTAGCACTGAAAGTATCCTAATCTTCTATACCATCCAAATCCTTGAGAGATTTAGATGGTTTCTCAGGTGTGCTATATGTAGACTGAAAAAGAAATTTTTGTTGAATTTCACCCTGTTTTTCTTCTTGTTCCTCATCTTCTGCATAAATTTAAAAATATGATCACTTGTATTCAGTTCAGATTCTTGTGATTATAATTCTTTAACTTCACTTGGAACTGGAAATTCATTATCAAACATAGGGTTCTTATTAAAGAATTTGGTAATCTTAGGTAGCACCTCTTTTGCGTCTTCTTTAACTACATTAATGACTTTTGTATTGATTTTGGGAGATAGAATGTTTTTTACTACTGGTGTCTTATTGTCTTTAACCTTCTTAAACGATTTGAGAACCCAATCTTTAATTTATTCCTTCTTCTTCAAAACCTATTTTATAACTTTTAAGAGACTTCTTTCACCTAAACTGTTTCATCCAAAATACAATTTTCTTCCTTATGACCTCTTCTTGCACAGTGAAAGCAAATAATGAGGGGCATCTTCATATTCAAAATGTTACCAGAATCCCACATTGGTATCTTTATTTTCAATCCAACTTCTTCTAGGTAAAGGTTTTTTCAAATCAACTTCTATGTAAACTTTGTTTAATCTAGGTCGTCCAAGAGATGTTGTTGCACTATCCATCTTTAAAGGAACCCCAACAACGCTGCAAATTAAGAAAAGGCTTTCTTTGTTGTATAAACGGATTAGAAGTAAAAGTAGGTTAGTCCATATTGTAACTATGGTAGTTTCACAATTCAGATTAAATTCATGCATCCATTTGAAGACTCGCATAGGATATCTCTTTATATACCAAGTGGGTCTCATCCAAAGCCTTAGAAAATCTTCTTCATTGAACAACCTAAAAATCATAAATTGTCATTTTATGTCCAAAACTCATACTTCATCATTTCACTTCATGAAAATCCCATTTCTTCATATTTTCTAAAAATAAATACATTTAACATTATGAAGTCCATTATTACCAAAATTCCCATTTAAGACTTATGATCATATATTATCTTAAACATCATTATTCCTCACTTTATCAACATTTTATAACTATTTAAGGGACGAATTTTCCAACTTTCTTATTTCATCTTGAAACTCATTTTAATCTTCATTGATCATGTTTAAATATCCTCTACTAACATAATACAAGTTTTTACACATATGTGGATGGATTTCATCCCAGAAATCCCATGAATATGAACCTAAACATGATATTAACATCACATCATATTTTTTATTCATATTCATCATATTTCAAGAATAAAATCATACGTATTCCTAAAAAATCCCTTTAAGTTTAGTTTTCTTTAAAACTTGCATCTTACATAAGAAAACGTTAAATACACATACATGAAAAATAACTTTGCAAGATTAACAGCATTCTAGTGTGCGTCCTAGCATGTAGATTAGGTTTTAATCTTGAAAACAAAGTGAGGAAAAATGTACCTTTAGTTTTGAAGAGAAGAAACAAAGAATGATGACTTGAAATATCCTAAAACTCCAATAATGCCCCAACTCATCTTGAAAGATCCAACAATAACTCTTCAACCCATCTTATCCCTTGTACAAGCTTGATATGGGTGTTACAATCTTGGGGATGGGATAAATAATTCTTTGAATGGAGGTATGGAGCTTGGGGGTGGTTGAATAGGGATAAAAATTAAGGGAGAGACCTTGAAAATGGGGAGAGAGAGCACAAATATGATGGAGGGGTGTTGGACTGACACCCCAACACTCTCTCTCACTCTTTCAAATATACCTTAAGACCCCTATCCTTTGAACCTTGGTCCCCCCAGGGAACTCTTCCCCATTTGATATTCTCCCTTGATAGCTTGACACCTCATCCCATCCAAGGGTCCACATTGTGACAGCACAAATTTTCTGATTTTTTGTTGTCTCATTCTAATGAGACTAGACCTCCTTTGAATTACATCGTATCTCATTCGAATGATGTTCCAACAAGAATCCAATGACTCTAGAAATATAAATAGGTGATTTTTAATTTGAAGGTCATTGGAAGATTTGTTTGAATGAGCTAGGATTTCTCGTCGAACGACAAAGCACTTCTTTCTAACGACCCCAAAAAATTCTTTTGAAATTTTTTGGCCATTTAATTGCCATTTTAATTGTACAAACTCCATCAGATCATTTAAAATTAGAAAACCATCCATTATATTAAATTCATGGTCAATAGTCATACAAATTATAGGGATAGGAAGTACAATCTCGATCACGATCGTCACAACGAATGTGACCTTCCCGAGTCTTAGACTCAATGATAATGTCATCGACATATATATTAACTTACTTATAGACAAGGTCATGCATAATGGTTATAGCAGCCATTTGGTAGGTAGCCGTAACATTCTTGAGAGCGTATGACATGACTGTGTAGCTCCCCATGGGGCAATGAATGTAACTTTTTCCTAATGGTCAGGATGCATCTTTCTCTGATTATACTCGGGGAAACCATTGACAAATAGTTTGAGAGCATGCTTGGAAGTGTTTTCTATAATCATTTGATATTTGGTAGAGAATAATTATCCTTCGGGGATGCCTTGTTCAGATATCGATAGTCAATTCTCATGCGTACATTCCCTCATAATTTTGGCATGGGGATGATGTTTTCAAGCCACGTAGTATTCGACCATGCTAATGAAGCCTACATTTATCTGTTTCACCACTTCTTCATTACCATTAATGGACCATTTGGTTCGGAGTTTTCCCAATTTCTTCTTGACAAGTTTTCTCTTTGGGAAGGCAAGAATCTAATGTTGTGCTATCTCTAGGTCAATTCCAGGCAAAGGACCACAAAATGATACCACAAATTCTTTTAGAAGTTCTTGAAACTATGATTGCTCATGCTCGTTGAGGGTGTACTCTATCCCAATTTTGTGAAGATGGCTACTAGAACCGAGATTAATAACAACAGTCTCATTATTATTAGTTTGAACAAAGTTGTATTATTTATTTTTTCCTTATTGAGATCGTATAAGAATTGTTCATTTATTGAATCATCTTCATCAAAAGTTTGATTAGGATAGAAAATTAATGTAAGGCATAGCAAGATACTCAAAATCATCGTTTATTTCATTGTTATCATTTCCAAGAAATACAGCACTCAAGACCTCCTCAAAGGAGGCCTTGTTCATAATTACATAAAAAAATAGGAGAAAAAAAATAGGTACGATATCTCTTGAAAAGAATGAATGGAAGGTTACAGGTTGACTTGAGTGAGATGAATAAAAATGGCATGTCAATTGAGGAGGGAGCCTGTGCAATAGTTATCTTCTCTGAAGGGTCAGAAAAAAATGGCCTCATAAAAAATCATACATAGATCCATCCTAGTGTATGCAGGTCGAATGACTCATCCGTATCACTATCCTTAGAATTTTTAGTTCTTTTCATGGTTTTATCTGTTGCAGGCTCTACCTCATGTTTTTTCCTTTCATCCTAGGCAATGTCATCCTCAAAGAATATTTTTAGCCTCAGTTTCATTTTTATATTGGTAGGTTTATACCATAGTTCAGGGAATCCATGGAAGGGGAAGTTCTCACCCTCTGATTCATTGTTCGATCTATCAAAATCATCACCATAACTGGTGGAAACGATTCCATCTCCTCAAAAGAAGTCAAATTAATTAACATCTTTTATGGCTTAATTATATAGATCTTCCCACTCACCAGGGAAGTGATAGAATGAAGGGATTAGACACCCTTGGATTCTAAGGATCGTGACTAACTCGAAGATGGTGCATATCTCTCTCTTTCGGAGGAATATATCTGACATGACTTACATAACACTACACCAAAATGGCCAAATTGTCACCTTTCAGTCGGTCACCCTTGTCAAGGTCATTGACCGTGACAAAAAACACGCATTTTATGTCACGGTCATTGACCTTGACACGACCGTGACAAAGAATTGTCACGGTCATTGACCTTGACACGACCGTGACACAAAACGCGAGTTTTATGTCAAGGTCAATGACCGTGACACGACCGTGACAAAAAAAGTTGTCTCGGGTGATTTGTCAGGGTCAATGACCTTGACAATGGTGCAGATTTGGTGTAGTGTAATGTCATCTAGGCTAAACTTTTCTACGGTCATAACCCATTCATCAAATTCTTGGGCCCACTTCCGAGATTCCACAAATAAATCACTAATATTCTCATAGTCGCTGGTCATTTCTTATGTCAATTTCATCCCAAAATTTCAAATCTCTTATAGAACTGTATGAAGTTTTATTCCTCCCCCTTTTGAGTGGCTATGAATGGTAATGCAGGCTCGGGTGATGGATGACAGAGCATGATCTCTAGCGTTTATAGGATGCATGAGAATGAAAGGGAAGATTTTAAGGGGTTTTGGTGAGATGTTTGTATATTGGGTATTTCAACGGTCTTGATTCTAGTTAATGGGTAAAATTCTAGATCTCCTTTGAAGAGGATGGAATTTACCATAGTTCTGTGTGCTGGGAGAGGATTATGTTTAGTATTTATCTTAGAATTGGTTGATACGGTGATGATACCCCTGTTTATTAGACTCGGGATAAAATTCTTGAGGTGGAAGAATTTATTAGTGATATGACCAATGATCTAGTAAAAATCACAATTGGCATCATTTCTGAAGTTACTAGGAAGTGGATCTGGTAACGATCGAGGTTCTAGAGGTTTAAGGAAATTTTCAACAAATAGGGTATGATTCACTCTTGACAGAGGAGCATGGAGTTCAGTATACTCCTTTTTGGTAGGATTAGGATGACTCTCAGGTGTCCCAAAAATGGAAGGTTGGGATATGTTATTGATGGTTGAGACGGAAACTGGTCACACACGGATTAAATTCGGATTATCGCTATAAACACTAAAGTTGTGTGACAAAGAAATTTAAACGCATAACAATCCAACTTTAATACACGCGGTTTCAATTAAATGCAATTTTACACGAAACCCTAACTTTCGAGGTCCAAACCCGTAAATGGCGGAAACGCAATCCTGACCCTATTTATCTAAGGGTGCATAATAAATTAAACTAAATTACAACTAATTAAATTAAGAAAGCAAGAAATAAATCAAGTAAACTAATTAACAAAGCATGTAAATTATCTAGAAAGCAAGAATTAATGGAAAACAAGCTATATTAAAGGAGAGGGTAATGAAAAGTCAACTTACAAACCAATTTGATTGTCAATCCAAAGAGAAATGAAGAAGAACCATCCAAAACCCTCAAAACCCTAACTATTCTAACCTAAAATCGTGTATGTACTGATCTGGTTTCTTATTACAACAAAAATTGTATTTATAGTAAGTTGGAATAAAAGAAAAGAAGAAAGAAAAGAAATAAAAATATCTGCTGAAAAACAGGGGATCGATCGATCAACCCCTTTGGTCGATCGATCGATCAAGGCCAAAATTCTACAATTTAGAATGGTCGATCGATCGACCAAATTGGTCGAATGATCGATCAAGCAGGTCTTGGCCAGGCAGCAGCACACTGCATTCTTCCCTTCTCCTTCTCTTCTCCTCTTTTCCTTTCCTTATTTTTCCTCCGTTGAAATCGCCGTAACTTCTTCGTTATGAATCGGAATCGCGCACCGTTTACGGCCACGTGAAGCTAGAGAGGAGGGCTACAACTTCCGTGAGATATCAAGCCAGGTACCCAAGCTATGAAAAGACTAAAATGACCTTGCACGTGCGATTGTGTACGGAACTTCGCTGGAATGCATCCAAACTTCATACTAAGCATCCAAATACCTACAAAAGCTTAATTAACCCCTGCAAAACATGTTAACATAGAAATCCGAGGTTGTCTGGTTAACGAGCATAAATATAGGGATTAAGATACCCGAGGGGGCTAATAACGCGTAGGTTAACGGGTGAAATACGCAATATTTACGCCGTATCACACCCCCTAACTTACACATTGCTAGTCCCTAGCAATGAAATAGGATGCAACAAGAACTACAAGCAAACCAAAAGCAGGAGATAGTACAAAAGTATGGTATAAAAGCATAAGGCCACTTTTGCGGGTGATTCGATTGCATTTAGCGTATGTAATAAGCCGTTAAACCCCTAGGTTACCCTAGTGGACGAGTGTCGTCTCATGAGGGTTTTCAGGGATGAAACCCACAAACATCATATGGTCTCCTCAAAATATGCCCAACCCAACATGCGACAAACTCAACAACAACGAAAAAGATTTCAAGCATGTTATTAGCATATTGAACGAATTCAAGCTAAAGTCCGTTGTTATTAACAAGTTGAATGCACCTCATAAAATTGAAACTTTAAAAGTGGGAGGGGGGAGAGCACATGCATAGTGTGATTTAGCAAAAACTTAAATAAATCGGATACTAATCAAAGCAAGCATACATTCAATCCTCACGGGCATTACGCTCAACAAATGAATTCACTATGAAAAGGGAGGTAATACACGGAACATGCGGGCATAAAGAGTAAATGTAAATGGAAACTAGGCCGCGCACATGTCACAAATGAAGAACGCTATATATAAACTGAAAAATTGTAATCTCAATGAAAGATACCACTCATCAAAAGAGGCAAAATGCATTTTCACAGATTATCAAAACTATTATGACTTTTAAATTAAATGCACCCTAAGATCACATATGACTTTATAGGGTTGTAATGTAGGTTTGGGGTTAAGGTACGAAATGAAAGGTATATGTACGGATTCAAAGTGTTCGGAGATGAAAACTTGGAATAATGGGAAGGATGCAGGAAATTACAAAATTGGAAAACAAGTTTCAAAACGGCATTAGATATATCATCGGGGAGAGCAATCAAATCTTATTGAACACTATACAAAACATTTACAACTTTCTCTTTCTTTTTATTTTCTTTTCTTTCTCATTTTTCTCTTTTGTTTTCTTTTGCTTTTTTCTTTCTCTTTTTCTTCACTTTTTTCACTACTTTCTTTTCTTTACTTATCAAACTCTCATATGCCTAAATTGCAACCGACATCATAACAACAACATTCAATCCCAAGCAACATTCCAAACTAAGGTATGGAAAGTGTATGTATGGGCTAAAACTCCAATGCGGAGTTGGTTATGGGAATGGGGTTATGAAACGAAAGGCTATATTTAGGCTCAAAGGGGTTGACTAGGGAAACATATATGGTGAGGTCAAGGCTAATATGGGTGATATAACAAAGATTGTCTATGATCATTTCACAAATTTTACGCAATTCTCGAGTCAAAACAAACTTTGAAAATCATGCTCAAGTAATACATTTCAAGTATGAACTCAATTAATGAACGGTCAAGTGAAAGAATAGTGAGATTACCAACGAATTCAACGTTTTCAAAGTGAAAAGAATAGTGTATAACATTCACAAATGACGAAAGGTACAAACCTTACTCGTTGTAAGTATATACAATGCAACAAAAGATTCCCGAGTTATAAAAATCTTAAACCAAACCAATATGACAAGGAAAGTGCATATGCTCATGGGATAAAGTTTAATTCATGAAGTTATTCACAATATCAATGATTTAAGGACTAAAGTCTAATAACTTCTAAAATCGAGAACATGCATCGTTGAGTTGTAAATCGGATTGGGCAATTATTAAAATTTATCATCGGAAACAAGGCAAAATGCCCAACAAAGGAGAAAAAAGAAAGAAAATATTTTTGAAAATTTTTAAATTTTTCACAAAAAGGCATACTTAGTAACTAAATGTGAGCAAATCCATGGACTACACATGAAATGGATAGAATATCCTACACCCCATAACTTAAATGTTGCATTGTCCTCAATGCACATTAAGAACACAACACAAAGAGAGGAAAAGAACGATATTACCCAAAATTGGAGCGATCTCCATAAGCACGAGTCCAATAACATCTAAAAAACAAGTTAGTACCGAGCATAGCAAAAACAAATAACAAAAAGTTAACTAATTACACTAGACTAAATTAAAAGGAAAGAAAAATAGGAAAGAAAGAAAATTAAAAAGCTAACTATTTACAACCTACTATTTAGGCTTCACACTAACTATACACTAGAAGTCTAAATAGTTGAGGGTCCACCCAAAAAGGGATTTGACTTTGAAAGATCAACGGTGGACCCTCCAAAGTGAACATGCCTCCCAAAAAATAGGAATTCCGTTTGAAAAACAGAAGGCATGCGGGTGGTGGAAAAAGTGAACCATCGCCAATTTGAAATTTTTGGGGGACGATGGGGGATTTGGATAACAAGGGGGGCAAGAACACTAGAGGACCAAGAAAAATCGATTCATATCCCAAAGGTTTTGCAAATGGAATGGGAGATGGTGCACACATGAGGATAACATCCATCGAAAACAAGTCCGGTAACGAGTCCTCATCGGCAAAAAGTGTAGAACTTTTAATTTCTACCGACTCATAGGAATCAACCGGTAATTCTAATGGTTCGATGACGGAAAATGTATGTGGTAATGAAATAAATTCAATCTCCATCAACATATCGTCAGAAGGAGATTGAATTTCGGGGGAGAGAGATTCACATTCGATGAGAAATTCTTCGAAAAATTTAGGTGAAACACAAGTTTCCACCGCCTCGTTGTTTTGTGCATAAGAATTCATCTCATCGTAAAGTGCTCCAAGTCTCATTCCAGCTCCATTTAGGCTTTCCAAACCTTGGGAGTAAAGAAGAAAAGTTTCTTCCAAAGTAGGCTTCCTCGGTTCAAGAGCCTCGGACTCCTCATTTGGTTGAAACTCGTCTTCGAAAGTAATGAAATGAAAATCGTCATTGGATTCGAATAATGAATCCAACTCAAGCTCCCAATAACGATTTTCATTGCGATAAATGTTTTCAAGTCTTTCATTTTCAAGAAAATCTTGAAAATGGAAAACTTGAAAACTATCCCCAAAGTAAGAATCATTGGAATGACCGCTATAACTATAATAGTAGGACATGATTACCTTGTTGTTTGTAGATGGAGAATCCGAGCTAGAAAGTGAGCAACCGCGAATCAAAGTTTCTTAGCGCTCAAATATGCTATCCTGCAAAAAAGGTTAAAACAACGAATACAAATAAAAAAGGAAAAATACTACGAAATAATAAAACAATTACAATCTAAAACACACTCCCCGGTAACGACGCAATTTTGTGACCGGGCGGAAAAAGTGTGTTCGTGTGAGGACACAATCGTTGTGTATTTCGCCACCGCGATACAAAAAAAACCTAAGCTACTACTACACTTGACAAGCAAGCACAGCGGTAAGTCGGGTATCGTAAGAAATCCACAACGGAGTGATTGAATTTTAGATGTTAATTGTTTTAAAACTTCAAGAATAAAAATGGTGTAAAAGAAATAAGAAAAGGTGATGAGTGGTTATGGTGGAAAAATAATAGAGAAGTTACGCTACACAAAAGTAAGCGAGGATCGGGATCGCATTCTACCACACGGATCGAAACAACTACTAATTAGAGTTAAGGCTCAAAAGCAATTTAATCGAGCATTTTCAATTAAGCATAAACATCACACAATAAGGAATTTAATCCAAAGTTGCGAGATTAAACATTTAACGGAAACTGGTCACACGCTGATTAAATTCGGATTATCGCTATAAACACTAACGTTGCGTGACAAAGTAAGTTAAACGCATAACAATCCAACTTTAATACACTTGGTTTCAATTAAATGCAATTTTACACGAAATCCTAACTTTCGAGGTCCAAACCCGTAAATGGCGGAAACACAATCCCGACCCTATTTATCTAAGGGTGCATAATGAATTAAACTAAATTACAACTAATTAAATTAAGAAAGCAAGAAATAAATCAAGTAAACTAATTAACAAAGCATGTAAATTATCTAGAAAGCAAGAATTAATGGAAAACAAGATATATTAAAGGAGAGGGTAATGAAATGTCAACTTACAAACCAATTAGATTGTCAATCCAAAGAGAAATGAAGAAGAACCATCCAAAACCCTCAAAACCCTAACTATTCTAACCTAAAATCGTGTATGTACTGATCTGGTTTCTTATTACAACAAAAATTGTATTTATAATAAGTTGGAATAAAAGAAAAGAAGAAAGAAAAGAAATGAAAATATCTGCTGAAAAACAGGGGATCGATCGATCGACCCCTTTGGTCGATCGATCGATCAAGGCCAAAATTTTGCAATTTAGAATGGTTGATCGATCGACCAAATTGGTCGATCGATCGATCAAGTAGGTCTTGGCCAGGCAGTAGCACACTGCATTCTTCCCTTCTCCTTCTCTTCTCCTCTTTTGCTTTCCTTATTTTTCCTCCGCGGAAATCGCCGTAACTTCTTCGTTATGAATCGGAATCGCACACCGTTTATGGCCACGTGAATCTAGTGAGGAGGGCTACAACTTCCGTGAGATATTAGGCCAGGTACCCAAGCTATGAAAAGACTGAAATGCCCTTGCGCGTGCGATTGTGTACGAAACTTCGCCGGAATGCATCCAAACTTCATACTAAGCATCCAAATACCTACAAAAGCTCAATTAACCCCTGCAAAACATGTTAACATAGAAATCCGAGGTTGTCTAGTTAACGAGCATAAATATAGGGATTAAGATACCCGAGGGTCCTAATAACGCGTAGGTTAACGGGTGAAATACGCAATATTTATCCCATATCAGTGAGCTATTTTTTTAACACAACATCATTGCGTGATACTTTATGTCTATCCCTTCTTTTTTTACATGATACTTTATGTATATCCCTTCTCTTTCTGAACTTTTTTTAACACAACATTGTTATGTGTTATTATTTTGCATGATACTTTATGAATGATTCAACTTTACAATTTTGGAGAGATTTTGATTGGCTAGATTGAATAGACCAACTCATATGAGAATGACCCTAGATGGCTAAAAAACGTTAGCCTTTTGGGATTATCCAATGATTTGTCCATGTTTTCGTTTTTCATTATGGAATGTTTATGTTCTGTTTATTTGATAAACACACACTTAAAACATATCACAACACACCCGAGAGCACACACACAATCATTTCAAACCACTTTCATTAAAGCTTACTGTGATCCAAGACATATAATGCATGATATGGTCTCTTCAATTTGTACTTAATATAAATTGTTCGTCACAGTTTTTAAGTTTTGAGTGTTTAGTTGTGCCTCTATTTTTTATGATTTTATTTTCAAAATTAGGCATATAACTTAACGTGGTTGGGCTAGTAGGTTGCTGAATTTGTATTTTGTCTGTCTGCTCGTCAATAACTGCGTGCATTTCCAAGTGGAAGTGAACAAATGGGGCATTATTTGTCAATAATAAGCCAAACTACTATATTACTTACCTAGAAAAATAAAAACAAACAAGACAAGATAGTATTTGTAGAAAATCTTCCTTTACAATATGTATTTCCAATCTTCTGATAACTAAAACATTTTATCTAATTTTTATTGACCGTTGATATATGTTTTTCATTGTCTGCAGATCGTGTTTCGCACTGTTGGGTATTCTGGGGCAGATACAAAAAATCTTGTCAATGAAGCTGGAATAATGCCCGTAAGTTATTTCTTGTCAAATTTTCCAACTTTATTCGATTAGTGCATGTTTTAAGGTATTATTGCCCCGATAATCATTGTGGAAGTGTTTGGGACTTAACTACTAACTAATAACCTCATTGAGATACATTTAGACCAATATTACTTGTGTGTCGTAATTTTAATTGAATTAAATATGGCAATATATAATTAAATATTAACCAGGGGGTGAATGGATAATATTTAGGGACATTAAATTACTACGTGAATAGTGATAGTTTATTTACGTCATTTCGAATATTAATGACGGGGTAAGTACTTATCTCAGTCGGGAGTCAATATAGACTAATTTGGGTGTGAGATAATAATTTTTATAAATTAATTCCGATATCAATTCTGAGTGTACAGTTGAGTCCGAATGGGCTGAGATAGTCAAAAAAGTGTACCCGGGGGTAGTAAACGGATCACGATATGTTTTTAGGCATAGTCGGGCCCATATGGGGGTATTTGGGTCACTTGGGCTTGACCCATTAGGCCAAAAACGGGATTTAGCCTGATTACCTAATTAAGATAAAAGGGAAACAACTGATTGAAGTTTAGGAAACACTTAGTAGGAGAGGAAAACCTAAGAGGCAGTTAAAGGCAAATTGGGGGACAAAGGAAAGAGCCAAAAAGAGGGAATCTCATCTCCAACCTTGGGAATTCACAACTCCAAATCAGACCCTACGAATCATAAGGCAAGTGCTTAACTTGTTGTAGCATTTTGGATTCATATTTATGTTATGTGAGTAATTAAAATTCGTTTTGGGATTTAAAGGGTATAAACATGGGGTTTTTGTAAACCAATATTCTGATTTCTAAATATTGTAGAAATTCATGTGTAATTTGAGAGAAGAATATATATAAATATTGTAGAAATTCATGTGTAATTTGAGAGAAGAATATATATACATATATATATATATATATATATATATATCTGGTAGGATGTAATCCGGATGAACTAGAAACGAATTTGAGGCAAATATTTGAAGTTTAAATGGGTTAAAGGTTAAATCGGATTTTCCCCAATTTATGAAAACAATAGAGAACGTAAATTAAATGGTGTTTGTAGACTTTATGGGAGTCCCTTATGAGGTTTTTGATATATGTTGTTGATGGGAAGGCTTGGGTTTCACTCTAGAAGAAATTAGGGTCTGAAGCTTTTCGTCCATGGCTGAAATAGAAAGGGGAAGAAGACGCTGACCTGTACAATCGATCGATCGAGGGATGGGGATCGATCGATCGATAGTTTGAAATTTCTAGCAGTTGGACCAGTTTATATGTATAAGGGGAAATTAAGTTAAATTATTTTCCATGCCTTATTTAATGAGAAATAAATATAGGACTTTTAAGCAAATTAATTATGAGTAAAATTAATCAGGATTTGAAGGAAATTACGTGTGTCAGACCATGATTAAAATTAATTGGGATTTGAAGGAAATTTATGTGTGGCACACTATGGTTAAATTTTGGGAATAATATTTCAAAATAATTAAATGCGGATTGAGTGTGAAAGTCCGGGGTTATTGGTTGAGCAATACCAAGACATTATTTTATTTAGAGTGAAGGCTAAATAATTTGAAGTCGAGAATTTAGACTTAGGTATTGTTTATTTTGGGGCACGAGAGTAAGTCCGAATATATTGGCTGGGGGCGACACCAAAAGTAATTTAACTAATTAATGTGTGAATTAATTAATAATTAGAGTTGGACCATAAACTCATAATAATTTGAATAGGCTTGTGTTATGGACATAGTACACGGGATAGCCAGGATAGTTAATTTTAATTATATATATATATATACGGTATGCGATAGTATATATATATATATGGTGTGGGCATCAATATCAGTGGTTAGATATTATTATTATTATTATATCGACTCTAGTGCTATAGGAGAGAGGTTATGCGTAGTGGATGAATCCCCTACCTTGAGGAGTAGGGAGAGTATATTCCCAGGTCATAGCGTCCATTATATGGGTGAGGGACATCTCACTTTCAGGGAAGGAATATGAACGCCTCTAATTTTTATGTATTATCCAAGTTAGTGAGCGATTCTGACTTGGGGTAACTAGGTTATGTGAATATGCGTAGTGGGATAGTACTTTAGAAGATTTGCATCCGGTGAGTTATTAATTGGGAGGATGTTTAGTATTAATTATTATTTCAGCATGTTTGTGAATGTTGTGATATAACTATACATATATAATGAGGTAAATAATTATATACGGGTAAATTAATACAGGTCGTGAATTGTATTAGATATATAATGGGTGTGAAAGTTATATGAAATTCAAAAAGGGAAATGATTATTTAAGTTAATGTTGTTAAAAAAATTAGAAATCATAATTATGGCACGCTCGGTTAGAGTAGGGTGGTGGAATAGGGATTATATCAGTTATCTAGTAATGAGATAAATAACTAGGTAAATTAATTAAGGCGTTAGTAGTGCACATTAGAGGAGGGGTGAGGATGTCCTCAAGGGAGTGTGGCACTAACTAAAAAATGGATAGCATGCATATTTACTTATTACTACAAGTTAATCATTTGCTAAATATTTTCCAAATGTTTTGGGTACTAGCCCTTGCTATAAAAACTTTAAAAAACCTCTTAGGTGTCCAGCCACAGGGACACCAGGCTTGACTCATTACAGGGATCCGTTGCTGCAGCATGTGTGGATGTTGCAGGAGTTTGATAGGCGCCTCTTTCTTTTCATTCTTAGTGAAGAGACTTCTTATCAGCTATTCGAGCATGTCTCTCACAGTTTTATTTCAGTACTTATGTCAGACCTGTCGAAATTTATTACTTGTCTTTACTTTTGTTGGATTTGAAACCGATGGTTTATTCGGTCGGATAATTATTTGTGAATGGTTGAATTTAGTTAATTGTGATTGTTTATATTATTCAATTTCCGCATGAGTATTTAATTGTAGTTAATGATAGAAAAACTTGGCACGAGTCTATTTTTCTCACTTAGGTGGTTAATAATTAAAAAGGGCGACAGTGATGCTAAGAATGAACCAACTGAGAAACATGTTCTAATTTGATTTAGGACAGATCACCCGGGGTTAATTAGGCGGGGTGTCACAGATGGTATCAGAGCATCAGGTTCTAGTGTCCTTAGGATCTGTGTGGCTTACTACATTTCAGCATAGTGTTCGGTTGATATAGAGCCCAATTATTAGGACTGTTGATTCATTTTTCGCTTTTGAGTTGTCGTATTTCTTCTATTAGATATTTATGTATAAACTCTATACTTATACAATTCAATCTATTTTCAGATGCCACCGAAGAGGCAGAGAGCGAAGAGGGCTGAGGCTATGGATGAGTTAGCGGAGGCTCGTTAAGAGCCACAGGTACCGCCACCCCCACCCCCACCCGAGTTTATCTCCACTACTCAGGTGACTGTGATAGTGGCCTAGGCAATTGAGATAGCAATGAGGGCTATGGAAGCCCATTTTCCTCAGCCCCAGGCACCACCTCCCATGGCACCAGAAGTTCAGGCTCCAGTGGGTCCACCGTCTTGGCAGCGAGTTAGGGAGACCTTTCAAAAGGGTCTCCCACCCGAGTTTCGGGGTAGCCGATGTGGTAGAGGCCTGTGACTAGAAGAAGAATATCCAGTGCCATATGCACATACTGGAGTCTACTGATGTGCCAAAATAGATGCTTGCTAACTTTCGTCAATCGGGGGCAGCCTTACAGTGGTGGGAGTCAGTTACCACTGTTAAGGAGAGGGATTTGATGACGATATCCGTGTTCTGGGTGCGGTTTGACCGCAAATACTTCCCACCAGTGGTAGAGGTCGATATGAGGAAGAAGTTTAGTGAGTTAGTGCAGGGTGACCGGTCAGTGGAAGATTATGAGGAAGAGTTCACCCGTTTGGCAAACTTTGTGCCAAATGAGGTGATCGATGAGGAGCGAAAGAAGTTGAGGTTCATGGATGGCTTGGCCTGGAGGATCAGGCAACATTTTATTGGGAATTCGTCGTTAGTGACTTATATAGATGTCGTTAATGCCACCCTTGTACATTGCCAGGATCATCGCTTCCATGCGAAGGGAAGCAAGAGAGTAGGGGAGTCGAGCCAGCAGGGCAAGGCAGTTACTAGTGGTGACACGAGTGGTACTCAGTAGCAGCCTAACAGTCAGCAGGGGAATCAAGCTAAGAAACTTAGGCCTGATGGGTTTCGATCGGGAGGACAGGGGTTCAGGTAGGGGAAGCTAGGCCCAAATCAGCAACAGCAGGCTCCTCAGGGTCGTCAGGGCCAAGGGAACAATGGGGGAGGCCAATAGGGCCCGTCATGTTAGGGCCAATAGGGCCAATGATAGGGGTACGGTCAGAAACACTATTTTGTCTGTGGAAGTGCCGGCAGAGGGGAAGAGGTCATCAGCAGGGTGCCCAACAGGGGCAATAAGGGCAGATGCCGCCAGCATCACCAGTTCCACCTGCCCAACAACAGTCGGGGCAAATGCACTACGTGCGTGTGTATAACGTCCGAGATGTTCCCAATCCTCCAGCACAGCGATGCCACCAGCAGTTGAGGGTATGTTTCTCATTCATGGTCATGAAGGTAGTATACTTTTTTACACGGGAGCATCGCATTCATTCATTAAAATCTATTTTTTCTAAACGGGTTGGGTTACTAAGGATCGCGGGTAGTCTTCATATGTGTGTAAAGTCACCAGTAGGTTGCGGGGATTTGATTCACTCGATTTTTTGAGGGGTGGACATTATAATTGGGAGGCTTAGTTTAGTAGCAGACCTCTTAGTGTTAGATATGGAGGGGTACAATGTCATCATGGGTATGGATTGGTTGTCAGGTTATCGGGCGACTGTGGATTGTTACAAGAGGACAATCGTGTTCTCCATTTCGGGACATGAGATGTTCCTAATAGTGATGTCTCTAACCGAGGGAGGGTCATGCACACACTTGTACTACATCGAGGAGGAAACCTCATAGGAGGTGGTGGTTTCATTGGACATAATCCCAGTAATGAGGGACTTTGAGGATGTGTTCCAGTAAATACCATGGTTGCCACCTAACAGGGAAATTGAATTTGTAATCGACTTAGCTCCGGGTATGAGGTCGATTTATGAGCCCCATATCGTATGGCCCCTTTAGAGATGCGTGAGTTGAGAGAGCAGATTCAGCAGCTCCTGGGTTAGGGTTTCATTCGGCGGAGTACATCACTGTGGGGTGCACCGGTATTATTTCTAAAGAAGCAGGATGATTAACTTCAATTGTGCGTGGACTACAGGAAGTTGAACAAGGTGACGATACGGAATAAGTATCCGTTGCCTAGGATTGATGATATTTTTGACCAATTGAGAGGATCATCTTACTTCTCTAAGATCAATTTGAGGTCAGGGTATCATCAGCTACGTATCCGATAGGAGGATGTTTCTAAGACTACTTTCCTATCGCGGTATGGATCTTACGAGTTTAGGGTGATGCCATTCGGGCTCACAAATGCGCGAGAAGTGTTCATGGATCTCATGAACAGGGTTTTCAGAGAGTACCTCAACCAGTTTATCATTGTGTTCATTGATGACATCCTGATCTACTCGCGCATCGAGGAGGAGCACGCAGAGCATCTCTGTAAGGTTCTACAGACACTGTGGGATCACAATATCTATGCCAAATTCAGGAAGTGTGGATTTTGGCTGCGGGAGGTGTAGTTTCTTGGCCACGTGGTGTCATACCGGGGTATTGCGGTGGATCCGAGTAAGGTGTCAGTGGTGATGGAATGGGGATAGCCCACGACACCGACTGAGGTGCACAGTTTTTTGGGATTAGTAGGCTATTACAGGCGATTTATTAAAGGATTCTCAAAGATTACCGGCCCTCTGCCGAATCTGACTCGGAAAGGGATACCTTTCACTTGGAGTGATCATTGCCAATTAGCTTTCGATGACCTAAAGGACAAGTTGACATCTGCACCTGCACTTGCTTTGTCGAAGGGAGGACTACAGTATCGAGTTTACACTGACACATGCCTACATGGACTTGGGGGTGTGCTTTAGCAGGTGGAAAGGGCTATAGCTTATGCATCTAGAAAGCTAAAGCCCCACGAGAGGAATTACCCCACTCACGACCTAGAGCTAGTAGCGATCATTTTTGCTTTGAGGATATGGAGACATTATATTCTAGGAGAGGAGTTCACTTTATTCACGGATCACAAGTCACTTCACTATCTCTTCACACATAAAGATCTAAACATGAGATAGAGGCGGTGGCTAGAATTCGTGAAAGACTACCAGTTTGATATTTAATATCATCCTAGTAAGGCTAAGGTGGTAGAAGACACAGACGCATTGAGCTAGAGACCGAATAGGGAAATATCAAAAATCGAAAAAGTGAAGTGGAGAGAGCTTCGATATGAGGATGATGTTGCCATGACCTGCATGTCAGCACTGTCCATCACACCTGAGATCATTATGTGGGTTATGAGGGCTTAGGAAGAGGATCAGATCTACTGGGATAGGGTGAGCCAGTTATTTGTCGAGGGAGTAGAGGGTTACTCGATCAGCTCGAAAGGAGGCTTACGCCTTAATGGGAGGTTAGTGGTGCCAGAGGATGAGGGATTGAGGCACGCTGTTATGATAGAGTCCCATGGTTCAAGGTTTGCAATACATACCGGAGGGGATAAAATGTACCAGGATATGAGGAGGAAGTATTGGTGGGCAGGAATGAAAAGGGGCATAGTAGAGTTTGTCTTCAAATGTGCCATGTGTCAACTCGTGAAAGTTAACCATCAGAGACCATCAGGGATGCTACAGCCGCTAGAAATTCCTATGCGAAAGTGGTAGAGAATCTCCATGGACTTCATTACAGGGTTACCAACATCGCAGAGGGGTCATGATTCCATATGGGTCATTGTAAATCGGTTGACCAAGGTGACCCACTTCCTATCGGTCCGCACGAATTTTGAGACGATACGTTATGCATAACTATTCATAGCACAGATTATTAAGCTTCACGGGGTACCGATAAATATTGTGTTCGACAGAGACAAAAATTTTGTGTCCCACTTTTGGCAGAGATTCTAGGAGGCCATGGGCACGGAGTTACGTGTGAGTACAACCTATCACCCACAGACCGATGGACAGACTGAGAGATTTAATCAAATGCTGGAAGACATTCTCAGAATGTGCATTTTAGACTTTGGGGGAGGTTGGGAGAAATATATTCCTTTGGTAGATTTCGCATATAACATCTCTTACCAATTCACGATTGGCATGGCATCGTTCGAGGCACTGTACGGGAGACCTTTCCGTTCACTCGCGTGTTGGTTAGAGGTGGGGGACAACAAGCTATTGGGGTTGGAGATTGTCCAGGATACATCTACCAAGATAGAGTTGATCCGAGGGAGGATTCGAATAGCTCAAGATATGCAAAAGAGTTATGCTAATGCTTGACGGAGACATGTAGAGTTAGAGGTTGGGGACTAGGTATTAGTCCGGGTGTCCCTTATGAAAGGGGTAATGAGGTTCGACAAGAAGGGTAAGTTAGCATCGAGGTACGTGGGACCTCTCCCTATTATTAAGAGGGTGGGACCGGTAGCATATAGACTGGGATTGCCGGAGCACCTTCAACAGATACACGACATGTTCCATGTGGCATCGCTAAAGAACTATCAAAGAAGCGAGTAGAGCTGGCAATTTTTGACCCGATAACCCGTTTATGGTAATAACCCGAAATGACCCGAATATGACCCGTTTAGCTTGTATAGATTTAAAAGTACCTAAAACTTATACTAAAATAAAAATCAACGCGACCCGAAAATGACACGACTAACCCGAATTGCCACCCCTAGAAGCGAGAGAGCCTTCTGGCACATTCCACTCGAGGAGATTGATTTACAGCTAGACATCTCATATGAGGAGAGACCGGTGGCCATTATGGACCGTGGTGAGCAAAAATTACGGTCCAAGGTTGTTCCACTAGTTAGAGTATAGTGGGGTCATCACAACGTTGATGAGTCTACCTGGGAGAAGGAGGAGGATATGCGGGAACAATATCCAAAGCTATTCACCACATGTACAACCTAATTTCGGGGACGAAATTCCTTTGTAATGGGGGAGTATGTAATGTCCCGTATTTTTTTCCATTTAATATTTAATTAATTCGAGAATTCAAAATTACTTGTGTGTCGTAATTTTAATTGAATTAATTATGGAAATATATAATTAAATATTAACCGGGGAGTGAATGGCTAATATTTAGGGAAATTAAATTACTAAGTGAATAGTAATAATTTATTTATGTCATTTCGTGTATTAATGATGGGGTTTGTACTTATCTCAGCAGGGAGTCGGTATAAACTAATTTGGGTGTGAGCTAAGGATATTTATAAATTAATTCGGATGCCAATTCTGAGTGTACGGTTGAGTACGGATGGGTCGAGATAGTTAGAAAAGTGTACCCGGGGTAGTAAATGTGTCACGGGATGTTTTTAGGCATAGCCGGGCCCATACTGGGGTATTTGGGTTACTTGGAGTTGGCCCATTAGGCCAAAAATGGGATTTACCTAATTACCTAATTAAGAGAAAAGGAAAACGGCTGATTGAAGTTTAGGAAACACTTAGTGGGAGAGGAAAACCTAAGAGGCAGTTAAAGGCAAATTGGGGGACAAAGGAAAGAGCCAAAAAGACAGGATCTCATCTCCAACCTTGGGAATTCACAATTCCAAATCAGACCCTACGGATCATAAGGCAAGTGGTTAACTTGCTGTAGCATTTAATTTGCCTTTCGATTCATAATTATGTGATGTGAATAATTAAAATTCGTTTTGGGATTTAAAGGGTATAATCATGGGGTTTTTTGTAAACCAATATTCTGATTTATAAATTATATAGAAATTCATGTGTAATCTGAGAGAAGCATATATATATACTAGCGGAATGCCCGTGCCTGAAGGCACGGCAAATAATCCAAAATATATAATCGCAAAACGACAAAAATTTCAAAAATACATAACTACAAAATGACAAAAAATTCGTTCCTCAAGAAAACAAAGTATAATTTTAAAAAAATGTCATAATATTATTTATTTGTAGGACTATCTACCCTACTTGACAAATAATAAATAGTCCAACAACATTCAAAAAGTACATCAAACAAATTCACATATAACATGAAAATACAATATTCATCAACCGAATTCACATTGTGCCTAAAAAAAAGTCAATTTTTAGAAAAATGGACATAGTCTCCTTCGTTTATTGGACTATCCACCCTACTTGGGGGTAACAACCAACACAACAATATTCCAAAAGCCCAAATTCATCTAATAAATACTTCAATGTAACAAATTACACAACTTGAATGAACGGGCCTAAGTTGTACAATAAATTACATGACTAAAGTGTAAATAAAAAGTAAAATAAAGAAGAAAAATAAACTAAAACAAATTACAAATACACAGTTTTGAACAAATTCTCTTAAGAAATATAAAAACTTCCCAACATAAACGTTTAGTCTCAACTTACAAACTTAGCGACTTAATTTCAAAGAACGCATCCGTGAAGATGAAGACTTGTGTATTTGAAACTTTGCGTTGCCAAATCTTATGATGTCTCCTCTCTCGGCCTTTGGAGGCGACAACGAAACTCAATATTTTTGGCAGACCAAAGGTTTGGCTCCCTGACCATTTTGGAAGACAAATTGGAATGACAACTGGTACTTACATTCATTGTAGATGAACTGAAAAAAATAAAGGAATGCGAAATAAATTCAAACTCAAATTTCAAACATGGAATACTAAGTCATATATAGATCATAATAAATGGAACATCCAATGTCATATATGCAAAACTTAATCAATTAGTAATGAATTTAGTAACAAAAGTGAAATAAGTTAAAAAATTATGAAATAACTTGAAACTAATACCAGAACCAAACTACTTACCCACGGTAATGCACTTGAAGATTCATATCCAACCATGTTCTTATTGCATTCTGCATACATGGAGATAAAATCGACCCATAAAATAGTTATTGACAAAGCAACCCATATAATAGTTAAGTTATAACCATTTTCAATATATTTAAGTGTGATAATAGTTAACTTTATGCCTATTCATGTCATAGAAATCAATAGTGAATAACTTCAATGCCAAAGTCTTTTTGAAGTATAGTCTAGGATTAGTCAGATAGTGTCTTGTCTCATCACGGACTCGACTTTGCAAAGGATAGTTAAATAAACAAACATCAATAATATCTAAATGTATTAGATTTTCTGTGTTTGTGTTTAAACTCACCCACATGAAAAAAGTGAGAAAATACATATTAAGTAGCAATAACATAAATTTTAAGTAAATGAATAATGTATGCAAAATTCAAATAAAGGTAAATTTGAAGGGATTTAAATGATGTCTACAACCATTTGCAGTATGCTGCTCATGCAGTAGATTTTCTTTATGCAAGACTATGAAATGCGAATGTCGAGCTATGGGGGCAGTTGCTCCTCTTCGGGTGGATGTGTGCCTTTAAAGTGCAACAATAGAGAAGTGGAGTTAGCTGAGAGTAATGATGAATCAGAGAGGAGCCGTAGGCATAAGCATTGTGATTTGTCATAGTTCCCCAGAGATTTCATATGATACTAAAAAACTAATCAAGAAGAGAAACTCTGTAACTGAAAAACTGATGCTGAAAAACATTAAATAAGCATCAATAGCATCAAGAAGAGCAATTGAGTAACTGAAAAACAATTTTGAATTTATTTAAAGTATCAATAGTAATAACGATGAGAAGTGCGAAATTTGTCAAACATTGGTTATGAAATTATGTAGATGTAAAAAAATGTGGACACATACGATAATATAAGGAAAGTTTAGATGCACCCACATAAATGCATTTATCCACCACCAATATCATGAATTAGCTGATAGGCTTCAGCGGTTCTAACAATATCAGCTATCCTACATTCTCCTTAATGTATGTCTGTTGATATCATTCAACACTAATTCACATAGTGTATGGTCTAAGGCATATTCTAACTGTTATGCCTGCCTATTTTATCAACACACAAACATTTCCCACATTTTTTCCATCCTCTTCTATCAACACAGAACACATAGTGGAGCAAAGTTCATCTTGGCACAAAGTGTAAAAATGTGTTAACGTTAAGGACCTGTAGCAGCCAAAAGGGATTTAAAATTTCCACCTGACTATGTATCAGAAACTTGTTTTTTATCTGACAACTAAGCCCCCATTATGTGTCTTGAACTCTGCTACGCAGGGAAAAATAAAGTAGCAGCCCACCTTACTGATGAACGCCTTCATAACGAACAGAGCAGGGGAAACCGTATTTGTTAAATCTGCAAAACAAATCACAAAATAAAAACGAATTAGGTCGCATATAGGCTGGGGAGAGGAACATCCATGAGTTTGCTTTGTAATGATATCTGAACAACCATCGGTCATTTTAAGATGACTAAGTTTTAACGGATATTTATTTAACAAAACTTGTTTGTAAAGTGACAAAATTACAGTCTAGAGCATAAAATATTAGTGCAAACGGTCATTTTTTGCTTCTACCCATTGAATAATAAGATTGCAATAATGTGAGTACCCTTTGTGATGATTATTCATTCAAAATGTGGTGAATTCATACCTTATGTCTCTGAGTGAGATTCCACTGCGGGAGCTGAATTGAAGGGTTCGGGGATCCAACGGTGGCGATTAAATGCGAAGAAACAGATGGCTCAGATGAAACACTGTCGGATTGTAAACACAATGCAGCATTTAAAAATCTGTAACTGGAGGAATCGCAGATAAAAACGGCAATAACTGAGAACCAAAAATTAGTACCTACAAAACAAATAAATATAATCATCAAATTAGTACCATCAAAACAAAAATAAACGTTTAATCCCGAATAGTATACTAATCTTGCATATATGAAATCTGGATTCATATTTCATGCCACCACTTATAACAATCATGCATATATGAAATCTGTACAGAAATGTCAAAAGTAAAAATTTGTACATAAATATATATAAAAAAACCAAAACTGAATTGTCAAAAGTACCAGGCATACGTTTAATACACCAAAAAGTAATGTTTATTACAGAAACACTGGAGAGGAGGAAGATTAGGAGGGTGATGAAGAGGTAGCATGAGCAACTGCAGCTACGGCAACGGCGTTGTTCACCGCCCTCTCTCACTCCTGTAAAAAGAACAAATCAAGCAAGACGCATCAACAAATCAAATATGGATCAATTATGCAAATGAACCCAACTAAATAAATTAAAATGAAATATTACACTATATAGCACTCAAAGCAGAATGCATGTAGAGAGGTAAAGGTGAAGAAGAGGGGGGTGGTTGCTTTTCAAACATATCTTATTTATCATACAAAAGATAATTCAAACACTCCAAATGTAGTTACACAATAACTTTTAGTGGATTTCCCGAAAATGATCCCATTATACCCACCTCTGCTCGTCATAGGATGATCTCCCTTCTGCTGTCCTATGCTCGCCGCAACGAAGTCTTCAACCTTCTGAGGCAGAATGTAGACTCCACTACACCCAAAATCAAGCAGAAAGGTTTTCAACTATATTGTAATTACCAATAATAGCTAATGAAATGACAAAAAATATATAATTTGAACACATTACCTTGTGAGGCCGGCTATTTTTCAATTTGCCAAGTAAAGTGGAGGGGTCCTCATTTCAAGCTCAAGATCTAGGGTTCCAACAACATAATCAAACAAAATACAAATCAATGAATAATAACATATTAAGCAAAAACTAACGTAACCAAGCCCTTATACCAGTGGTCACCGTGCTTTAAATATGAATTGTAGTTTCAGTTTATCAATCAAACTAATGCGAAATTATCTAGAAATGGCATAAAATTATTCCTTTTATCCCACCTCAAATTCCATTTACCTTCCAAACTAAACCATGTATTAATTCGAAACCTAAATTGTATGTACATTGGAACCCTCCTAAATATCCTAACAACACAGATGAACCAAGCAAAAGATGAACATAACTTAACAAATAAAAAGAAACCAAAGAAAGAGGCATGGTACCTGGAACCAAATCCAAATGGGTGAATAAAAGTGTCCAATACCTTAATTGAAACAAATGTCAACAAAAACTGTAAGAGAGCTAGAAATTTGAGTTTTGAAACCTTATAATGAAGCCTAGATTTCATATGTAGAACTTTGAAGAGAGGATTAGGGGGTATGTACCTTCATTTGGGATAGTCAAACAGGGAGTGAATTTGTCGTAGTAATGCTGAGAATTAATCTTTGGTGTGTACATGAATTCAAACTGATCAAATTCATTTGGGAATGACCAGATCACCACAGTTGCGAGACCTTCACAAAAGTGATCTGACGATCAAAATCAAAATTGGTCGTACTCAAATTGGCAGGCTTAGAACCGGAATCCATTTTCGGATCAGACTACATTTTCGGATCAAAATTAGTCGTACTCAAATTGTCACTCTTACATGGTTTATTTAAGGATTTCATCTACATATTTGCAAGCATTGTAAGGATTTCAAGCATGTCACATTGTAGGCTCTAATTAGTAAATGTAACACATAAATAGTTGTTAGAGATAGGATAAAGTATAGCTGAGAAAAAAGAACACTAAATTAGTAAATGTAACACATAAATAGATTAATGTATAGAAGGAAAACAAACAAAAAATGGTCAGATTAGTTGTCAGATCCAAAAGCTTACTTGGTCATTTTATCAACCACACAACATACAACATGTAACTAAATAAATAATCAATAAAATAAATTGTTAGGGCTAAAAAACAAATTCAAAAAAAGGAAAGAAAACCATTGTTTGTTCAAAATAAACGGATTAAGAGAGAGATCACTATTGAAACCACCTTATTCACGTGGGTAAATCTGAAATCCTCGATAGCTCAATATTGAAACCTTCAACCTACAAATTTAAAAAATTAAAAATACAAATCTCCATTCAAATGAATCACATTATAAATCTTCATTTAGATGACAGTACTCACCTTAGCCAAATCATAGTACAAATCTTCATTTAAATGATTCGTGAAGCAAGATTTCATCAATCTAACACTGAATAAGTGAAAAACCTAAACATTCAACCAAAAAAAGTTAAAACATAATCATGAGATATTACCCCATCTACTTCAATAAGGAGAATAAATGAAACCTCTCCAAATTTTCAAGCCCACGAAACCATAAAATTGCCAAACCCTAACCCTGAAATGTGAGCACCGAGAAAGAGAAAGCGTAAGGTTGAATCCATGGGAGAGAGAGTGTCGTGTGAAAGAGAGAGAATTTGGTGATTTTGTTAGTTATGTCTGAAAGGAGAGAGTATCGTGGGTTGTGTGAGCAAAAAAGTGAGATCAAAATGGGTATAATACATATTTACCCTTGTTTTTTAATTTTGAAGAAAGGGGAAAATGAAGTAGAGAGTGTTAAAAGAGGAGGGAAACAAAATATTTTAGGGGAAAAAATGGTAAAAGGGGTATTTCATTTTCAACCCTTGATTTCTTGCCTTGTCGGTTTAATCCTAGCCCCTAATTAGCTTATCAACTTAAGGAATAGTAACCAATATTCTACTCCTTATTATATATATATATATATATATATATATATATATATATATATATATATATATATGGTAGGATGTAATCCAGATGAACTAGAAACGAATTTGAGGCAAAGATTTGAAGTTTAAATGGGTTAAAGGTTAAATCGGATTTTTCCCCAATTTATGAAAACAGTAGAGAACGTAAATTAAATGGTGTTTGTAGACTTTATGGGAGTCCCTTATGAGGTTTTTGATATATATATTATTAATGGGAAGGCTTGGGTTTTACTGTAGAAGAAATTAGGGTTTGAAGCTTTTCGTCCATAGCTAAAACAGAAGGGGGAACAAGACGCTGACTTGTACGATCGATCGATCGAGGGTTGGGGATCGATTGATCGATGGTTCGAAATTTCTGACAGTTCGACCAGTTTATGTATATAAGGGGAAATTAAGTTAAATTCTTTTCCATGCCTTATTTAATGAGAAATAAATATAGGACTTTCATGTTAATTAATTATGAGTAAAATTAATTAGGATTTGAAGGAAATTACGTGTGTCAATCGATGATTAAAATTAATTAGGATTTGGAGGAAATTTATGTGTGACACACTATGGTTAAACTTTGGGAATAATATTTCAAAATCATAAAATGCGGATTGAGTGGGCATGTTCGGGGTTATTGGTTGAGCGATACCAAGACGTTAATTTTATTTAGAGTGAAGGCTAAATAATTTGAAATCGGGAATTTAGACTCGGGTATTGTTTATTTCGGGCCACGAGACTAAGTCCGAATATATTGGTTGGAGGCGAAACCAAAAGTAATTTAATTAATTAATGTGTGAATTAATTAATAATTAAAGTTGGACCATAAACTCATAATAATTTGAATAGGCCTGTGTTATGGACTTAGTACACGGGATAGTCGGGATAGTTTATTTTAATTATATATATATATATATATATATGTTGTGTGCATTAATATCAGTGGCTAGATATTATTATTATATCGACTCTAGTGATATATGAGGGAGGTTGCGCATAGTGGATCAATCCCCTAGCTTGAGGAGTAGGGCGAGTATATTCCCAGGTTATAGCATCCATTATATGGGTGAGGGACATCTCACTTTCAGGGAAGGAATATGATCGCCTCTAATTTTTATGTATTATCCAAGTTAGTGAGCGATTCTGACTTGGGGTAAGTATGTTATGTGAATATGCCTAGGGGGATAGCACTTTAGAGGATTTGCATCCGGTGAGTTATTACCCGGGAGCATTTTTAGTACTAATTAGTATTTCAGCATGTTTGTGAATGTTGTGATATAACTATACGTATATAATGAGGTAAATAATTATATATGGGCAAAATAATGCAGGCCGTGAATTGTATTAGATATATAATGGGTGTGAAAGTTATATGAAATTTAAAAAGGGAAATGATTATTTAAGTTAATGTTGATAACAAATTAGAAATCATAATTATGGAACGCTCGGTTAGAGTAGGGTGGTGGAAAGGGGATTATATACGTTATCTAGTCATGAGATAAATAACTAGGCATATTAATCAAGGAGTTAGTAGTGCACATTAGAGGAGGGGTGAGGATGTCCTCAAGGGAGTACGCCACTAACTAAAATATGGAGAGAATGCATATTTACTTACTACAGCAAGTTAATCATTCGCTAAATGTTTTTCAAATGTTTTGGGTAATAACCCTTGCTGTAAAAACTTTTAAAAACCTCTTAGGTGTCTAGCCACAGGGACGCCAGGCTTGACTCATTCCAGGGATCCGTTGCTGCAGCATGTGTGGATTTTGCGGTAGTTTGATAGGTGCCTCGTTCTTTTCATTCTTAGTAAAGAGACTTCCTATCAGTTATTCGCGCATGTCGCTCACAGTTTTATTTTAGTACTTATGTCAGACCTGTCGAAATTTATTACTTGTCTTTACTTTTGTCGGTTTTGAAACCGATGTTTTATTCGGTCAGATAATTATCTGTGAATGGTTGAATTCAGTTAATTTTTATTGTTTATATTATTCTGTTTCCGCGTGAGTATTTAATTTTAGTTAATGAAAGAAAAACTTGGCACCAATCTAATTTTCTCACTTAGGTGGTTAGTAATTAAAAAGGGTGACAGTGATTCCAAGAACGAACCAACTGGGAAACCTATTCTAATTTGATTTAAGACTGATGACCCGGGGTTAATTAGGTGGGGTGTCACATTTAGTTTCAACCCACGCACTTTTTTTATGTAATCTATTTTCCTTAGGCTCATACGCTTTACTGTATAACTGTTATAAATGTAATGACAGCTATATATAAGCTGACAGTTATATATAGTTGTTATATATATGTATAATTGCTGAAACTTACAGTTACACATGTTCTGTTCATTTCTCATACCTTAGTTAACCCTTTTTGAAATTGTAAATCAAGGTTGCTTGACGCCAATGCCTCAATTGTACCAAATTAAGAGGGTAAGAAAGATCGATGTATTAGTAAATTTATGATTTCGTATAACTTGGTAATTTAGCTATTTACTAACAATTCGTTGTTGTAATCGTTTAGGTTTGACTTATTTGCAATGACTGGGGGAAACATCTGAGGTAAATTTCCACATTGTTGCACTCAAATGCATAAATTGAATCCTACAACTCTAGGCAAACACTGCATGTACCTAATCCCCAGTCGATCTGTTGTTTCTCTGTGATAAATGTAGCGAAACATTTTCATGTTATAATATAAGACACTGATATAAAGTCAAAAAGTTACTTAGTATTCACCAATGTTGACCATAGGGGTTAGAAGGCACGCTTACTTCAATATCAAGATACAACTTTCTTTTGGTACGCGAAAAAAGTATAATCGATAGAAAAATAAAAAAGAGGTTTAGTATAAAAAATAAAACAATAAAATAGTCTTCAAGGCTTGGACATGAGAAGTAGTGAGTAATTAAAAGAATTATAAGATGTAGTCTCTATTCATCGATTTGTGCTTGGTGTACTTATAGGATATCCTGTGTCAGTCTGTGCATGTCATTGCAATTAATTTAAATGACACTTATATGACTATGCTAGATTTTATGATGTATGGCCTATAACATGTGAGCAAAAGAGTATATATACATACTACTATATATATACTATATATATTGTATATACTACTTTATATATAATAGTTATGCTGTTGTGCTGACCGTTATACATTTTTTGTCGTTATACATTTTATGCCTCTATGGGTGATTGGTATTGTTGTTATGAACTATTAGTTTTGTTATTGGAGTATTTTATACCTTTTAAACAGGGTGTATAGTCCTATAAAGAGAGGAAACTCTGTCCAAAATTTTCAAAGTTTTTACAATTTTTTGTGTTGTATAATTTTTTTTTCAAACTTTTACTCTTTTATTATTTGTTTGGTAATAATGTTTTGTGTTAACTAATGGCCAATGCTAAGAAATGGTACTCTTCATTGCGGATATTTTGTGTTGAAGTTCATGAAGTACTTCGTGGAAGATCTTTCCATACCTTTTGAAACAAAGCTATGTTACCACTGTTTTCTCTTTTTATCCTATTATATAAAATATTATTTAGTTATTAACTATTATATACGGTAATAATAAATTCAATTATATCTTCAATTTTTTAGATGAGAAGATTGCCTGATAAATCGACGTACACATTGAATGAGTTAAATGAAGTTGAAATGGAATTCATTGAATTAATTACGGATTATATATATTAGGCACTTCCAAATAACTGTATTTTGTTATTTCATAATGACAATTTGTTGAGATTATTGTGTTTGATGAAAACTGTGTTGATTATATTTGATTGCAGGGTTACTCATTCTGGGTTGAATAGCTTCGAGAACAAACTTGATCAAATATTACATTCGACAACGTCCTAACTTGAGTATTATTTTGGATTGTGGATCTTACAATGTAGTTCACAATGTTAGTTTTTGGAAATTGTGATGTATCATCACTATTTTTAGGATATTATCGCGTAGATAACTAGACATTAGCTAGTTTTTTTATATTATCACGTAGCTCACACATTAGTTAGTCTTTGGATATGATGTATCGCATATTAATATTTTTTATTATAAATATCTTGATGTATATCAAGTTAGTGATATTTATGACATTGGTTATTATCTATTTACAAGGGTTTATTTAACCTCAAATAATAGTTGTGTGTTGATGGAGCAATGGTATTTTTTTTTTAATTTATATCAACATTTATGTCAATTTTAAAAGAAACTCTCATAAAATTATTAAAACTGAGATAAATGTGCTCTTATTTATGCCTGTTTTTCATGAAAATGTGGTTAAAAGCATGTTGAATACCATAGTTTTTATGTGTGTTATTAAAAACTGAGATAAATGCGATCTTATTTATGTCAGTTTTACGAACATTTATGTCAGCACTTTATATGTCAGCTTTGAAAAATTCAAAAACTGACATAAAGGGTCATTTATGTCAGTTCTTTACTGACATAAATGACTGCTTTTCTTGTAGTGCTCCTCATTATCTCCCAAGAAGAAGAGAAAATGAAATATCCATAATTTGAAACAATCCATACTAAATCATATGTTAAAACATTCCGAATCCAAACATTGCATACCTTCTTGATTATACTCATTGGCAGAAATTTTTTTAATATTTTTATGTTCCAAGTTTTGTCTTCAAACCAAAAATCTCTGATTTTATTATTCTTACGAATTTAAAAGAATGCCCTATAGAACTAGAACCTAGCCAATTATCCCAACAAAAATCCAAATCTCCTAGACTTATATTCCACTTTATATGTTCTTCAGCTACAAATTTGATGCTTCACATTCTTCTCCAAGTATTTGAATAAGAATTAGGACTATCTAACAGATGATGAGTTATGCAATAGTACCTAGCCTTGAGGGCCCCAGACCATATAGATTCAGTAGACCTGAATTTTAACCAGAGTTTAATTGATATGGATTTACTGATATCAGAAAAATTTATGAGTCCTAATCCCCCTTCTTTGATTGGGTTGGTAATATCCCTTCACTTACACCATTGATGTTTCACTGATTCTTCATTTCTTCCCTAACAAAACCTTGCAAAAATGGCTTCAATTCTCTTGAATTTCTTGGGAGGGTTTAAGGCTGCCGTAATATGCAATGGGTTAGAAGTAAGAACACTATTTAGAAGGAAAATATTTCCACACATAGTTAACATTCTAGATTTCCATCGAGTGAGAGTGCTACTTATCCTCTAGACTAGAGGATCAAAGTGAGTTATCTTCTTTTTATCGGCAAATAAAGGACAACTAAGGTAAGGAATTCGAAATGTTTTATTAGTAAAGCCATTATAAGTCTTGATTCTCTTATCCATAGATGGATATATCTTATTTTAAAGAAACATCTGAGATTTTGAGTAACTGAGTTTTTTACTAGCAGACCTCTCAAATTCTCTTATGACTTCCATGATCAGGTTCAAATCTTTCTTTGCACCAGAAAAAAAGATGATGGTATCATATGCATAAGACAAGTGATTGAATATAGGGCATCCAATTGGAATTTTGAATCCAATTGATTGAGGGATGATCTTATTAAGGTTTCTAGAAAAAGCCTTAGCCATTATAATGAACAAACTTTGAGATAAAGGATCACCTTGTCTCAAGCCTCTAGAAGATTTAAACAAAACACAATAATTTCCATTAATAATCACAAAGAACCGACAATTAGATAATAATCTTCAAATCATATCAATCCAATGCCCAGAAAGTCCAAATCTCCTTAGAAAATGGATTAAAAACATACAAGAGACTTTCTCATATACTTTAGCCAAATCCAACTTTAGGGCCACATTCCCTCCAAAAAAAATATTGATCATTGACACCATTTATTGATCCAGCACATCATTCTCAAGAATATCTTTTCCCTTTATGAAACCACTTTGGTTTGGAAAAATTATTAAAGGAAAGTCCATACTTAATCTGGAAGAAAGAATTTCGGATATGATTTTATTGATGAAATTCACTAGGCTTATAGGTCTGAAATTTAAGAAACATTTAGGATCTTGGCATTTGGGTAATAAATAAAGTAAAGAGGAATAGATGTTTCTTGGAAAAGATAGGCCTCTTGCCTCAGAGAAAACCTTGAACAACAACTACCACATACTTTTCAATTATGCTCCAAAATTTCACAAAAAAGATGCCATGAAAACTATCATGCCCTGGACAACTATTTGAGCTCAATTATTTAATAGTTTCAAATATTTATAGAGTATCAGGTATTAAGGATAAGGAAGAATTGATTTTTAGAGATATCAATTGAGGGAATACCTTCAAAATGGATCTTGCATAAATATGACAGGAACTTGTTCTTGAATGAATTATTCATTAAAGAATTGGATTGCAGCTCTTTCAACTTTCTTGCTTAGTGTTTTGTATATTCCCACTTTGGTCTTTGAATTAAGAAAAGAACAAGTTTCTTGTTATGGATTTAACATAATTGTGGAAGTAAGAAAAATTTCCATCTCCTTTTTTTAAGCACTTCTATTGAGATTTTTGACTCTAGTAAAGATCTTCAATATTAAGATTCTTAATGCTATTAGCCTAAGCCACAAACATATTTTCTCAACTTGAATAAGGTGGATCTCTGTTAAAGGCCAATTCTGTTGCAAGAAAGTGGTATTCAGCATTTTTACATTCTTGGAAGATGTCCCCAAACACTTTTCTAAGTTGGATATAAGGGCCTTGACTTTTAAACCAATTGATATGAAAGGATTAGTATAAGTTGTATAGTTCTAAGACTGATCCATTACTTTGAAGATTTCTCTGTTCTCTAACCAAAATTTTTGAAATTTGAAAGATATAGGTCTTAAATGAAAAGGGTTTTTTAAGATAGGAAGTAGGGGCAGCGATGTGACATTAGTCTGTTAAGGAGTTGAACTTCCCAAATACCTAGATTATGAGCAGACTTGTTGCAAAGGACTCTATCAAGCCTACACCATATTCTATCAAATCCTTCCCTTTTGTTTAACCAAGATAATATTGAACCACTAAATCTAAGATCTGACATTTCATTAATCTCCATTGCATCCAAAAATTCTAAAGCAACTACTCCATAAATTTCATTCCCTCCTGCCGTTTCCCCACCATGACATACCACATTAAAATCTACTCCAATGAACCAAGGATCAATTGTGAAGTTTTAAGAAATGAAATACCATGAATATGTTCTCTCAATCTTAGAATTCTTAGCATAAATGAAACTAGCTTTGATTTTAGTATCATTAATGAAGAATGAAAGATTGAGTTATTGATCCATCTCAGAAACAAGAGTATATTTGAACTCTTCTTTAGAGAAACATTAAATTTTGCTGTTGGAAGTAGCATATACAGTGTCAAAGCCTAGCTTTATTCTGAATTGATCCATCCTATTCACCTCATGTTTTGGCTCCGAAATAACTAACACTGAAATCTTATGAATTCTGATGAGTCTTTTGATTCTTTTTAAGTCCCCCCTTTTAGAAATATCTCTAATATTCCAAATGATTATGGTAATCATTTAGAATATTAATGGAGAGAAGTTTTAGAACCATATCTAAGCATTCTAGTATTTTGGGGGATACATTTAATTTCTACATATTTCTTAGTCTTAGTTAAGAAATTCTTCTCTACTTTGGAGACCCCCATTAAATATGAGGTATTTACTTCTACCACTCGCTGGTTTTCTTGTCTTGTTTCCTTCAATTCTAACTTTAGCACTGAAAGTATCCTAATCTTCTATACCATCCAAATCCTTGAGAGATTTAGATGGTTGCTCAGGTGTGTTATATGTAGACTGAAAAAGAAATTTTTGTTGAATTTCACCCTCTTTTTCTTCTTGTTCCTCATCTTCTGCATGAATTTAAAATTATGATCACTTGTATTCAGTTCAGATTCTTCTGATTATAATTCTTTAACTGCACTTGGAACTGGAAATTCATTATCAAACATAGGGTTCTTATTAAAGAATTTGGTAATCTTAGGTTGCACCTCTTTTGCATCTTCTTTAACTACATTAATGACTTTTGTATTGATTTTGGGAGATGGAATGATTTTTACTACTGGTGTTTTATTGTCTTTAACCTTCTTAAACGATTTGAGAACCCAATCTTTAATTTCTTCCTTCTTCTTCAAAACCTATTTTATAACTTTTAAGAGACTTCTTTCATCTAAACTATTTCATTCAAAATACAATTTTCTTCCTTATAACCTCTTCTTGCATAGTGAAAGCAAATAATGAGGGGCATCTTCATATTCAAAATGTTACCAGAATCCCACATTGGTTACTTTATTTTCAATCCAACTTCTTCTAGGTAAAGGTTTTTTCAAATCAACTTCTATGTAAACTTTGTTTAATCTAGGTCGTCCAAGAGATGTTGTTGCACTATCCATCTTTAAAGGGACCCCAACAACGCTGCAAATTAAGAAAAGGCTTTCTTTGTTGTATAAACGGATTAGAAGTAAAAGTATGTTAGTCCATATTGTAACTATGGTAGTTTCACAATTCAGATTAAATTCATGCATCCATTTGAAGACTCGCATAGGATATCTCTTTATATACCAAGTGGGTCTCATCCAAAGCCTTAGAAAATCTTCTTCATTGAACAACCTAAAAATCATAAATTGTCATTTTATGTCCAAAAATCATACTTCATCATTTCACTTCATGAAAATCCCATTTCTTCATATTTTCTAAAAATAAATACATTTAACATTATGAAGTCCATTATTACCAAAATTCCCATTTAAGACTTATGATCATATATTATCTTAAACATCATTATTCCTCACTTTATCAACATTTTATAACTATTTAAGGGACGAATTTCCCAACTTTCTTATTTCATCTTGAAACTCACTTTAATCTTCATTGATCATGTTTAAATACCCTCTACTAACGTAATACAAGTTTTTACACATATGTGGATGGATTTCATCCTAGAAATCCCATGAATATGAACCTAAACATGATATTAACATCACATCATATTTTTTATTCATATTCATCATATTTCAAGAATAAAATCATACGTATTCCTAAGAAATCCCTTTATGTTTAGTTTTCTTTAAAACTTGCATCTTTCATAAGAAAACGTTAAATACACATACATGAAAAATAACTTTGCCAGATTATCATCATTCTAGTGTGCATCCTAGCATGTAGATTAGGTTTGAATCTTGAAAACAAAGTGAGGAAAAATGTACCTTTAGTTTTGAAGAGAAGAAACAAAGAATGATCACTTGAAATATCCTAAAACTCCAATAATGCCCCAACTCATCTTGAAAGATCCAACAATAACTCTTCAACCCACCTTCTCCCTTGGACAAGCTTGAAATGGGTGTTACAAGCTTGGGGATGGGATAAATAATTCTTTGAATGGAGGTATGGAGCTTGGGGGTGGTTGAAGAGGGATAAAAATTAAGGGAGAGACCTTGAAAATGGGGAGAGAGAGCACAAATATGATGGAGGGGTATTGGACTGACACCCCAATACTCTCTCTCACTCTTTCAAATATACCTTAAGACCCCTATCCTTTGAACCTTGGTCCCCCCAGGGAACTCTTCCCCATTTAATATTCTCCCTTGATAGCTTGACACCTCATCCCATCCAAGGGTCCACATTGTGACAGCACAAATTTTCTGATTTTTTGTTGTCTCATTCTAATGAGACTAGACCTCATTTGAACTACATCGTATCTCATTCGAATGATGTTCCAACAAGAATCCAATGAGTCTAGAAATGTAAATAGGTGATTTTTAATTTGAAGTTCATTGGAAGATTTGTTTGAATGAGCTAGGATTTCTCGTCGAATGACAAAGCACTTCTTTCTAACGACCCCAAAAAATTCTTTTGAAAGTTTTTGTCCATTTAATTGCCATTTTAATTGTACAAACTCCATCAGATCATTTAAAATTAGAAAACCATCCATTATATTAAATCCATGGTCAATAGTCATACAAATTATAGGGATAGGAAGTACAATCTCGATCACGATCGTCACAACGAATGTGACCTTCCCGAGTCTTAGACTCAATGATAATGTCATCGACATATATATTAACTTACTTGTAGACAAGGTCATGCATAATTGTTGTAGCAGCCATTTGGTAGGTAGCCGCAACATTCTTGAGAGCGTATGACATGACTGTGTAGCTCCCTATGGGGCAATGAATGTAACTTTTTTCCTAATGGTCAGGATGCATCTTTCTCTGATTATACTTGGGGAAACCATTGACAAATAGTTTGAGAGCATGCTTATAAGTGTTGTCTATAATCATTTGATATTTGGTAGAGAATAATTATCCTTCGGGGATGACTTGTTCAGATATCGATAGTCAATTCACATGCGTACATTCCCTCACAATTTTGGCATGGGGATGATGTTTGCAAGCCACATAGTATTCGACCATGCTAATGAAGCCTACATTTATCTGTTTCACCACTTCTTCGTTACCATTAACGGACTATTCGGTTCGGAGTTTTCTCAATTTCTTCTTGACAAGTTTTCTCTTTGGGAAGGCAAGAATCTAATGTTGTGCTATCTCTAGGTCAATCCAGGCAAAGGACCACAAAATGATACCACAAATTATTTTAGAAGTTCTTGAAACTATGATTGCTCATGCTCGTTGAGGGTGTACTCTATCCCAATTTTGTGAAGATGGCTACTAGAACCGAGATTAATAACAACAGTCTCATTATTATTAGTTTGAACAAAGTTGTATTATTTATTTTTTCCTTATTGAGATCGTATAAGAATTGTTCATTTATTGAATCATCTTCATCAAAAGTTTGATTAGGATAGAAAATTAATGTAAGGCATAGCAAGATACTCAAAATCATCGTTTATTTCATTGTTATCATTTCCAAGAAATACAGCACTGAAGACCTCCTCAAAGGAGGCCTTGTTCATAATTACATAAAAAAATAGGAGAAAAAAAATAGGTACGATATCTCTTGAAAAGAATGAATGGAAGGGTACAGGTTGACTTGAGTGAGATGAATAAGAATGGCATGTCAATTGAGGAGGGAGCCTGTGCAATAGTTATCTTCTCTGAAGGGTCAGAAAAAAATGTCCTCATAAAAAATCATACATAGATCCATCCTAGTGTATGCAGGTCGAATGACTCATCGGTATCACTATCCTTAGAATTTTTAGTTCTTTTCATGGTTTTATCTGTTGCAGGCTCTACCTCATGTTTTTTCCTTTCATCCTAGGCAATGTCATCCTCAAAGAATATTTTTAGCCTCAGTTTCATTTTTATGTTGGTAGGTTTATACCATAGTTCAGGGAATCCATGGAAGGGGAAGTTCTCACCCTCTGATTCATTGTTCGATCCATCAAAATCATCACCATAACTGGTGGAAATGATTCCATCTCCTAAAAAGAAGTCAAATTAATTAACATCTTATATGGCTTAATTATATAGATCTTCCCACTCAGCAGGGAAGTGATCGAATGAAGGGATTAGACACCCTTGGATTCTAAGCATCGTGACTAACTCGAAGATGGTGCATATCTCTCTCTTTTAGAGGAATATATCTGACATGACTTACATAACACTACACCAAAATTGCCAAATTATCACCTTTCAGTCGGTCACCCTTGTCAAGGTCACTGACCGTGACAAAAAACACGTGTTTTATGTCACGGTCATTGACCTTGACACGACCGTGACAAAGAATTGTCACGGTCATTGACCTTGACACGACCGTGACACAAAACGCGAGTTTCGTATCAAGGTCAATGACCGTGACACGACCGTGACAAACAAAGTTGTCTCGCCTCGAAATGTCACGGTCATTGACCTTGACAAGGGTGATTTGTCACGGTCAATGACCTTGACAATAGTGCAGATTTGGTGTAGTGTAATGTCATCGAGGCTAAACTTTTCTACGGTCATAACCCATTCATCAAATTCTTGGGCCCACTTCCGAGATTCCACAAATAAATCACTAATATTCTCATAGTCGGTGGTCATTTCTTATGTCAATTTCATCCCAAAATTTCAAATATCTTATAGAACTGTATGAAGTTTTATTCCTTCCCCTTTTGAGTGGGTATGAATGGTAATGCAGGCTCGGGTGAGGGATGACAGAGCATGATCTCTAGCGTTTATAGGATGCATGAGAATGAAAGGGAAGATTTTAAGGGGTTTTGGTGAGATGTTTGTAGATTGGGTATTTCAACGGTCTTGATTCTAGTTAATGGGTAAAATTCTAGATCTCCTTTGAAGAGGATGGAATTTACCATAGTTCTGTATGCTGGGAGAGGATTATGTTTGGTATTGATCTTAGAATTGGTTGATGCGGCGATGATACCTCTGTTTATTAGACTCGGGATAACATTCTTGAGGTGGAAGAATTTATGAGTGATATGACCAATGATCTAGTAAAAATCACAATGGGCATCATTTCTGAAGTTACTAGGAAGTGGATCTGGTAACGATCGAGGTTCTAGAGGTTTAAGGAAATTTTCAACAAATAGGGTATGATTCACTCTTGACAGAGGAGCATGGAGTTCAGTATACTCCTTTTTGGTAGGATTAGGATGACTCTCAGGTGTCCCAAAAATGGAAGGTTGGGATATGTTATTGATGGTTGAGACTGAATTATTGGTCAACATGTCATACTTTTGCGGTGAGAACTGCTCGATCAGCCTCTTTGTCTCTAATACTGCTTTATGACTAACCCATTCTTCAATATATACCCCAGCATCCCATAGGGCTTTAATGTGACGGTATCACGGACCTCACAATAAAGCTCGGATATAAGGCTAGAAAATTTTCTTCACTATAGTCACCTCTTCTTCTTTTGACAATCTGTTAGTATTGGAAAATTCTTTCTCTCTCCACCTTTAGATAAAGATACTAACTGACTCCCCTGGATTCTTCTTGAGTATCTCTCAGTCTGTGTGTATGATTTCCACCTCCTCATTATACTTATTTTGTGTCACGAACTCTGAAGCCACATCCTCCCAACTGCGTATCCTTAACTCTTCGTCGGACAGGAACCCCTGAAGGCACCTTCTTTGACAATTTGTTAAAATATTTTCCCCATGAGAGTCCCATTGCCTCTAATCCTCTCAATGTCTATAATGTTGATTTATTTCTATAATCGATCCTTGTAATAGGGAGACATGTGGATCTATTCCATGTAGTTTTTGGCAATCTTAAATTGATTGAATCTCTTAGATAGAAACCTAAATTCTTCATTAACCTTGTTCAGTTCTTCCTCCTCGGGATCCACTGGCACTAGTAGATTATCCCCTGGCTAGGAAAGATTTGGTATCAAGACATTAGGTAGTGGTGAGCCATTGGCAGCTGATGCACACGAGGCATGTTAGTAATCTTTTGGGACCCATACTTGTTCTAGAGATAGTGGATCTATGGAATGGGGAAAGAGGATTTTAGGTGCAGGAATTTGTACCCAGTGTCATTGCATTTTTTAAACTTTTGCATCGATGTTGTTAATCATAGCACTGAGCTGGGAAAGGATGGTCATCAAATCTGGTTGAGCATTGCATCCTCATCAATGTTCTGTATGAATGACCTTCAAAAGAATATCTCGAACATAGTAAAAGCAATAGTGGAAGCAGTGGAGCTTTGGGGTGGTTTGATTAAAAAAACGAAGCCAATAGGGAGTGAGGCTAAAAATGAAGGTGCATGATCACACCTGATAGGAAAAATGATTTTTAGTTTATTTTGAGGTAAAGAGGAATATTCTTGGTATTTTGTTTCTCTTTTTGAAAAAGGGGAAAATATTTTTTCTATTTTGTGGAAATAGTGAGAAAAGAAAAATCATCAACATAGTTATTATTATTAAGTTCCCCTTTTATTATGTTTTGCCTAGGATGCAAGAAAAATGTTGGACAGGACCTCAATCAAGAGAAATAATAGGGTACATGATGCAAGACATGATTTGACTCATTTCTAGACTCACAGACAGGGTCCTATTTTAAAACTGGGCGAAATAGTACAAAACTTAAAGTGATAAGGCTTTCAAGAATTTTGACAAAATTCTGCATTATAATCGGCAAACTAAGTATGAGTATCCTGGGGTAGACACGCCTAGATGAAGTTGATGCATTTGGTGTGTTAGTTGAAAGGTTCACCCCCTTTTGCATGACTTCCATGATATACCTCTTGCTTATGAGGGAAATCATTCATTGATACGTGTGGACAAAGGATTTGATATGCTTGAGAGTACATGAATTTCCTCACGATATACCTCGTGGGTAAAGCATGTGTGAGAGAAAATTTGGCATACTCGACATACATAAATGAGTTTCCTTCTATATACCTATCGATGTGAGTTCGATGAAGCGGTATGATGCGGGGGGAGCCTTTTGATACACATCAAAGGTATGAGACTAACAAAATATGGTAATTATATCACTTACATTAACTATTCCCCACAGGACCGACATTCATCACGAAGTGATCCCTAGTACTAGATAAAATTTTGGTCAATATTTCCATGCTCAATTGATGTAGTGTGCATGATTCTTAATAAGTATCTTCTGGAGAGTTTTATGTATGTTAAATACTAAAATAGTTACCGCTATGAGGGAGAACCTAAAATAAACAATCAACATGGGGTAAGGGGGATAAAGATGGAGAGTAAAATTATCAAGTATGTACATGGAACATGGAGACTATACAAAGTATGGTGATAGATACAATGTATGAGGCATGTAACAATACACAAGTGAGTGGAAAATATGTGCAAAGTAAGAAAGTAACATGAAAATATATGTGAGTGGAGAAAGTATGTGGATATATAAAAGTGAGAGAAACGTGTAAGTGTGTGCTAGTTGGACTAAGCATGGATATCTACTAGTGGTGTGTGAAATGTGTGAGTAACCCTGAAGCTATAGACAGGTGAAAAGAATGTTCAAGTGTATGCTAACAAGACTAGATATGGATATATACAAGTGATATAAATCATGTGTGAGTGAGAGTGAATGGAGTGAAACATGGCGACTATATACAATTGAGTGAAGGATGAAACATGTGATGAGAAGACGATATATACATGTGCTGAAAAAAACATGGCAGAGATAAACGGCATCATAAGAACGAGTCATATATATAAGATGTAAGTATGAGAGTAAGGGGAACATACCAGTGGATTCATATGTACACATATAGAAAAGTAGAGATAGAGGAAAACAAAGGAAACAAAACCCATGTGAAATAGAGTCAAATCCTCTAAAAATAGTCTCCAGTTGAGTCACCATTGTGGCCATACATGTTGGATTCCTTCATTACGGGTAGGCCTCAAAATTTTAGAGGAGAGAAAAATCGAAGAAATCCCTCTTGCCACGCGTGCAGGGATTCGAGGATAATGGAGTCCTATTTTTGCCACTCGGGCTCATCTTTGCGAGCTTCCATAGATATAAACCGATCGTCGTAAAAGGGGGAGAAAATGTAAAAATGTACTCTCCGACCTATTTTGCTCAAAATAGGAAAAAGAAATGTAGCCTTCCCTAGCGAACAACATCAAAAGACATACTGATGCATATGAAACCAAACGAATATGGAATATGGGGACTAAGTTACGGAATGCAAAGGTGTTAGCAACCCATCCCACCCTTTCACTCTCTCATGGGCTATGATAATATTCTCATTTTCTCCAAAGTTTGATACATGTGTACATGTGTACAGTGTTAATAACGAGAGAAAAAGATCATCCGAATCATGTCATGGGAAAGACAAAGTGGAGTCGTCCTAAGGAGTGTGCAAGAGAAATAACACAAAAATAGAATGTGAATGTCCATCAAATCATAATTCACTATGAATAAGTGATTGTGTATATTCAGCAGCACACGAATATATAGGAGTAAGCATATCCGCAATACTACCAAACACAAGAAAACATTAAAATGAATAAATGAGAACGATAGGACTCCTATCCCAAGATTGGCTCGGGATGCCTTCATATCCCAAAGGGAATCAAATTCCACGTAGTTCGGTAAGATGCAAGGGTGGGGTTTGACCCATAAATCCTACATTAGTTTTTTAGAAAATGTGCACAAGTGTAGAGAGTGTGAAAAGTGATAAAATTCTAATTTCGGGTTTATAAGAAAACCCTCTTTTTGGCTTTTAGATTTTATGACAATAAGATTTGTGCATACTCAATAATAAAAACTGAGATTAATTTTGAGGTGAAGAAATGAAATAAAGATATGTCAAAAGTGGAAAGAAAAGTAAAGAACTACTACTAATTGAGTGAGTTGTGAATCAATAAGGGTAAACTTTTTAGATAACTTTAATTCTAGTTTTACAATAGGATAGGGATGATTTTTAGATGGTGGGATGGTGGTGAACTAAGAATGAAAAGTGGGACGAAAATGGATGAAAATAATGTAAGGAAATGAAGAGAATGTTTGGAAAAATAGAATTTCGGTGCATTGATTTTGAGGGGAATGTGTTGACATCAGAAAGGGACCTTTAGGAATGAGGTCATGGTCTCCTTAAATAGTAAAAAAATAGTATTTTAGGGGTGTCCCAATAAACATAGCCCCAATCCTACTGATGAGGCAAAAAATGAGTGTTTGTGTAGATCTACCAATCATTATTATCGGCTTCCGACCGCGATGCAAAAAACCTCAACTATGACTACACTCTTTACAGGAGTATAGAAGTCAGTCCGGGTATCAAAAATGCACAGGGAGTGTTTAACAGACTTTAATTGATTTATTATTTCTGAAATGAAAGTGTAAAATGTGATGAACTTTTAGGGGGGGAAGGAGAAAAAGAGATAATTACGCTAATTAAAACTAAACAAGATTAATAAAATGGGGGTAGGATGACATCCCTGTCGTGAAATAAACAATTAGTAAAAAGGATTTCGGTTCAAAAACATTTAACCGAGCATACTCGATTAATTATAAACACAACGCATGAAGAAAATTAATCCAACCATGAAAGATTAAACAATTAATCGAAAATGGTCACGCATGGATTAAAATTAAATTATCGCTTTAAATACTAATGTTGCGTGACAAAGAAAATTAAACGCACAATATTCCAACTTTAATGCACGAGGTTTTAATTAAACGAGTTTTGACCCAAAATCTAGATTTCAAAGCTCGAGACCCATTAATGGAGAAAATATGACCCCAACCCTTTAACTAGCTACAATACATAATTAAAATAAGAAATAAACATAGTTAACAAATAAAAACAACTCATTAACGAACAAAAACTAAATGCAAGGCAAGGAAATAATAGAAAGGACAAGAAATAAAGGAAATAAAGCATTAAATAAGTAAAGAAGACAATGAATATTAATATACTTACATAAATGGGTATTAACCCAAAGAGGTGAGGAGAGGGAAACTCCCCAAAATGAAACCCTAAAACTCAACAAAATGAAAGATGTATCACCAAATAAACAAAATCCAACTTATATACTAAGTGGGAAAAGAAATAAAGGGAAGGAATAAAAGGGCCAGTCGAATGCGTGTATGGGGAAAAAGGTGGTATCTTGCATTGTAGGCTTATTTTGATTCATAGGTCGACCAGGGTCCCAAGGTTGGTAGACCGGTCACTTGTTTTCATAGAAGCTTTGTCCTATTATGAGGAGAAAAGGGTGCTTTAGGGAATCGGCTCTAACTTCTTCATCTGAACTCAAAACGACGTGACGTCTATAGCCACGCGAAGCTAGGTCAACGAACTACGCATCCATGGAATTCCACTGAGCCAGAGATAAAGTATGATATAACTGAAATTCCCTTGAAGTTGAGTCAGATGATGAAACTTCCTCGAAAAGAAACCAATCCACACCTTAAGCATTCCAGTACCTACAAAAGCTCAATTATACCTCGTAAAGCATTTAAACTTACAAAATAGATGTTCTCTGGTCATAAATATAAGCCTAAGGAACACATAAAATGCTAGAATGTATAAAGATAAAGGGTAAAAATATGCAATATTCGTGACATATCACATGCCTATTGGTATAGCATCTGTCTTGATGGTCAAAGGAAGTATGCCTTGCTGACATGCAGGGGTTCTGGGGTGCCTATAAATAGTCCAAAACAGACAGTTTTTAAAAAATGGGAAAAAAATACGAACCATAAGTTTGAATCATGCACAATCAAAACTATTAGAAATGGTATCCATAACCGTACAGGAATCCATTAAGCCTATCTTGGGTTAGAGAGTTAACTTAAGTCAAGCGGAGCTCAAAAGCACTCAATGGTCTCTAGAAGGGATCATGAAGTAAAAAAGGCAAGTATGCACGAACTGTGAGGCTGATTCATGAACGCTATATACCATTGGAAAGGGAATTTAGAGCCCTATGGGATTTTGATGAGATTTTGTTAATTTGGAGGTTTGATTGAGGTCAAATGGGGTTCGAAAGCACCCAGTGGCCTCTAGGTCAAGGTTCAGAGTAAAAAGGTTAATATGTGCAAACTGTGAGGCCAATTCTCATATGATGTGGATTGTTAGAAATGTTATTTAGATGACTACGAGATCTCATTGAGCTTCTCTCAGTTTGGGGGGTTGATTGTGGTAAAATAGGGATAGAGAGTGCTCGATGGCCTCCCGATCAGTGTTCGGAGTAAAAATGTATGTACATGTGAACAATAAGGCCCATTTGCGCGGAGTGTGGACTGTTGGACTGTTGGAAAGGTTATTCAGATACTTATGATTTTCAATGAGTTTTGATCAGGTTAGAGAGTTGTAAAAGGACAAAAGAGTCTCAAAAGCACCTAGTGACCTCTAGATCAAGTCTCAGAGTAGTACGTGCAAATCGTGAGGTCGATTCGCACATGGTATGGATTGTTGAAAAGGGGATTCAGAGCCCTATATTTTTTCATGAGCTTCGCTCAAGTTTGAGAGTTTACCGAGGTCAAATAGGTCTTGAGGCACCTGGTGGCCTTTAGATCAAGGTTTGGAGTGGGCCCCAGGGTTTTATGGCAGGAGGATAAGTTCTGTGGACCTAAAAATACATTTAGGGGTACCATGATGGGGTTTCTACAGATGGTAATAATAATAATAATAATAATAATAATAATAATAATAATAATAATAATAATAATAATAATAATAATAATAATAATAATAATAATAATAATAATAATAATAATAATAATAATAATAATAATAAGAAGAAGAAGAAGAAGAAGAAGAAGAAGAAGAAGAAGAAGAAGAAGAAGTAGAATAAGAAGAAGAAGAAGAAGAAGAAGAAGAAGAAGAAATTTTACATCAAGTTTCCTTCCTTGAGTTGTATGTGGAGATGATGAAATTGAAAAAGCCTGAATTCAAGTTGGAAGGTAGGTCAAAACAGCATTTCATGGGAATGATGAGAGTATATTAATTTATGATCTATGGTTATATGAGAAGCGTCGCATCTGCAAATTTTTGGGTTGGTTTAGTGGTCATTAAAGAGTATAAATGAATACAACGATTAAATTAAAAGTAGCAAAAATTGAAAGATATTTATTTTGGGGATGCCTAGATACTTATTAAATAACTGAGTTTGAAATAAATGAAATTACATTATTTCTTACTACTACATAATATAAAATTCATAGAAATTATTCAAAAATCACGAGAGTTGATAAGTTATAGTGTAGATGCCAATGGGGACTACCGTTCTTATCTCCTACCGCCCATACGTACGTATCTGAAAAAAATTTCTGATGTAATATAGAATAAAATTCCAATGATGTTGAATGTATTTAGTCTTCCTCAGGTTCGTCATCCATTTAGAAGGAAAATAATTAAGCAGACAATCCAAGTAGATAATTTTGATTTTATACAAAGTATGGAAGAAATATGTTATTAGTGAGTAATTAGATTTGAGGTTATGCACATAAAAAAATCTAGAAGCAAGTTGAAATATCATATAATTATCAGGGGTATACTGGAGCCCAATGATACATAAAGGAAAATATGGTAAAGATAACAGGATAAATCATATATCGAGTTATCAGGATAAGGGTCCAGACTATAACACGATAACTCATATATTATCAAGTATAGGGGCTTCAAATGCATAGAATTACCATTTCAATAAGATCCAAAGCATATCATAATTTTGGACAGGCAATCCCAATTAATTGGGGAATATAATAAAGGCTTGACATGCTTAGCTAAAGTGTCACTCATACAAATGTAGCACATAAATGACTAAGCACTCAACATCAGAGTCCTACAGGCCAGTTTGAACTGTTATGGTATATCAGGGACTAATCCCTGAATCGTAAGGTATGCTATTAGGGGTTTCACTTATAATGGTAATAAATTGCAAGGTAATATGCAATAATATAAATATATTATAGGGTATACCACAATTAACGATAAAAAGAGTTTAATGGCTCTTTCTGAAATTATAAGATGTACTAGTTTATCGGGTTTAAGAACAACTAGATTTTAGAGAGGATCAATACATGTAATAATTGTGTACTACACAAATGAGTTCGTAATTGTAAACATGAGTTCAAAATTATAACAACGTGATATAACAATTAATTTTTAAAAGACATAAGCTCAATTGAAATTAAAATCACCTACTTAGAATTTTTCTATGGATTTTGGTTGTGTACGTCTAATTCATGGGGTTGACTAGAAATTCTGAAATCATGAAGAGTGTAAGTAAGTCATCTAGGCCTAATATAATTCTTATTTGATACAGTGAGATATCAAAATAAAATTAATTGCAGTGTACAATTAACTAGGAGGATTATAAATATAATTTTTCAAAAGTTTTTGAAATTAATTTCTCCTACATTTATACCTTGATTTGAACTTATTTATAGAAGACAAGTTGGTCTTATTTAGGCTAAATAATCTGTGGAAAAAGTTTGGGGTTATTTCAGAATACTTAAAAAATAGCTAGGGTTTATGTGTAAACTAAAAAGTTAATTTTTTTTACCCTTAAAATTGGTTATTTAAAGAAAATTCTTTCCAGGAATTCAAATAGGGTGATGTAATATACCATTTTTTCATAATTTAAAAATAATTTTCTTGGAAAAAATCAAAGTTTTCTGATTGGAGATGCACCCTTACCCGCTAAGTCAGACTAATGATCTACCTATTTTGATTCCCACTCACGTGCGTGTAAGCCACTCATCTTCAAGTTTGACTTTAGGGTATTAAAATTTTGACCTGAAAATTGAAACATTTTATAAATCCTTCTGAGTGGTTTTGGATGAAAGTTGCATAGTTTTTGAAGAGGAATCTTTTAGAATTTTGGTGCGCTAAATCAAGCTATTGGGTTTCTGTAAAAATGGTAACATTTTGACCAAGAACAGGTATGTGAAAGTTATGATTCCTATTTTGTTCTACATCAAAAATGTGAATGAATGAGCCTGGTTTAGGAATTTAGGTGGAGTAAAGTTCTCGAATTTGTTTTCTAAAAATTCAAGGCCTAGAAACCTCAAGCTTCGATTTGGGGGTATCGGAACTAGTTTTAGTTCAATTAAACTTTGCACCTAGCTACCTGAGAATCTAAGCTCAACTTACCTCTCTTTAAAACTTATTTAAATCCAAGGAAGCAGAATCCATTATAAAAGCTCAAGCTTTAATGGAGTTTCTTAGTTTTGGAACTATTTCAGTGCATACCTACGTTAACATCACATGAAAACTCATAATTCTTATATATATGCAGAAACATAACTAAGTTGAAGAAACAGACATTCATGCATAAAATAATATAAATGCAAAAACTATCAAATTTTTACTTTGAATTTGCATTCAGCTGGGATGGTTTTGCACTGAGCTAAAAAAGGGTATTTGTAGGGCTTGTGGAGACGAGTTGATTGGTAGTTTTGGAGGTGAAGATGAAGCTGAAGTGCACAAGTTTTCACCAAGGTTTCATTGGATGTAAAATGGGTTATATGGGTAACCCACATGATACAAGCCATGCTTGTCATCCAGCTGGATCCATCTCACCCGAGGAAAGGGTAAATAAGTTTGGGTTTTGGTTTTGGTCCTTGGATACTTTTTAAATGAGTTTTAAGGGTTTTAAGTTATTTTATAAACTTTTAGGGGCTTGTGTGCAATTATCCTCATTTAATGGACTTTTTCATGAGAGGTCCATAAAATATAGGTCATTTATTTAAACTTTGACTGAAAGTTAGGTTATAACTGCCATAGGAGAGTAATTTCATCTTAATTCTTCTTTCAGTGATATTTTGGTAATTTGGTAAAAGTTTAGAGTTTATTTGAAATCTTCCTTTATTTAAGGGACTAAAGATCCATTTAGGGTGTGTTGTTACATTCTTCCCACTAAAAAATAATTGTGTCCAAAAAATTAACGAGAAAAATCACGGGATAATGTTGTCTCATAGTGCCTTTTGTTTCTCATGTTGCTTCTTTTGTGCCATAGTGTTGCCAAAGAACTTTGACTAGTGGAATGGTTTTCCTTTGGAGAATTTTTTCTTGTCGGCCGAGAATTTGAATAGGTTTTTCCACAAAATCACGATTACGTTCGACCTTGATACCTTTCCAAGTATAGATGTTATTCGAATCAGGGATATATTTTTGCAATTGTAAAACATGAAATACGTCATGAAGATTGGATTGTTCGGGAGGTATTGTGTCCAAAAAACTAACTGGAAAAATCATGGGATAATGTTGTCTCATAGTTCCTTTTGTTTCGTGTTGCTTCTTTTGTGTCATGGTGTTGCCAAAGAACTTTGACTGGTGGAATGGTTTTCCTTCGTAGAATTTTTTCTTGTCGGTCGAGAATTTGAATAGGTTTTTCCACAAAATCACGATTATGTTCAACCGTGATACCATTCCACCAGTCAAAGTTCTTTGGCAACACCATGACACAAAAGAAGCAACACGAAACAAGGATATATTTTCGCAACTGTAAAACATGAAATATGTCATGAAGATTGATTGTTTGGGAGGTAATTCCAGATGATAGGATACTGGTCCAATATGATAGATGATTCTAAAGGGACCAATATACCGAGGTGTTTATTTGCCTTTATTTCCAAATTGAATTATTCCCTTCCTTGGAGATACTCGTAAGAACATTTGATTATTTACTTAAAACTCCAAGGGCTTTCAACGGTTTTTGGCATAACTCTTTTATTAACTTTAGGTTGAATGTAATCTTTGTCAGATTAGGCGTATCTTTTCCATGGTTTCAATAATTATTTCGGGTCTAAGGATGTGATTTTCTCCTGATTCATACCATCATAAAGGCGAACAGTAAGGTCGTCCACAAAGAGATTCATACAAAGTTGTTAATGTAAGAGAATTCAATCAAGGTCAGATGCTTATTCTAGGAACTTGGAAAGTCTAACGTGTAGGCTCTAAACATGTCTTCTAGCATTTGAATTACCCATTCAAAATGTCCTTCGACCTGAGGATGAACAGTAGTGCCTATTTAGAGTTTGGTTCGTAGGGATATTTGTAAGGTTTGGCAAAATCTTCCTATAAATCTAGGGTCTTTATCGGGCGCAGTGGAAAGATGTACACTATGAAGTCTAATAATCTCTTTGAAGTAAAGTTCACTTAGGCATTGGAATGAATCAATGGATCTCGTTGGTAGAAAATGGGTGGATTTGGTAAGATTATCAACGATAACCCATATCGTATTATATCCTTACAAAGTTCCGGGCAATCCACTAACAAAGTCAATGGTTATGTGGTTCCATTTTCATTTCGTAATGGGAAGTGGTTGGAGTAAACCACTGGGATGATGATGTTAGATCTTTACTTGTTGGCAAGTTAGACATTTTGCTACGAATTGCAAAATATCTTTCTTCATACCGGGCAACTAATAAAGTTTCTTGAGAGTTTGATACATTTTTGTTCATTTTAGGTAAATATTAAATTTGAATGGTGAGCTTCTTGTAGGTTTTCTTCTTGTAAAGAGGGTACGAGAGGAACACATACTCGATTTATTAAATTTAGCCCAAGCTCGGGGTATAAATTCCAATCTTTCTTGAGGAGGTTGTTTCGATGTTTTTACTTTTGGGAATGCAAAAATTCATCTTGTTCTTGAAGTTCAATTATTTTCTTGTGTAGAATGGGGTGAGCGATAATTTTTGTAAAATAACTTGGGTTTTGGAGGAATCTCTCTATAAGTTGTAATCTTCAAAGGTTTATGATAATACGAATATATTATAGAGGTGTCTATGGGTTTTACGGATTAAAGCGTCAACAACTACACTACCGTTTCTGAGATGACAGAGTAAATTAAACTTATAATCTTGTAAAAATTCTAACTATCATCTCTTCCAGAGATTAATATCCTTTTTTGTGAAGATTTATTTAAGGATCTTATGATTAGAAAATACATGAAACTCTTCTCCATACAGATAACACCTCCAAACCTTCAGAGCAAAAATTACTGCTGATAAATCCAAGTCTTGTACTGGATAGTTATGTTTATGCATTTCCAGCTACTGTGGCCCATACTTGATCACCTTTTCCTATTGCATTAGTATATAACCGAGTCCTTGTAAAGAAACATCAATATAAACATCGTAGCTACTATTACTGGAAGCAATGGTTCAAATGGGGACGGTGGTTAATTTTTCTTTTAAGGTACTAAAGTCTTATTTTTAGTCGAAGTTCCACGCAAATCGAACATCCATTTGGTCAACTTCATTAAAAGTAGGGCAATTCAAGAAAATTCTTCCACAAAGCATCGATAATATTCAGTGAGTCCTAAAAAACTATGTTGTTCTATGATGGTGGTGGTTTGAGACTATTCAAGTACCACAATGGTTTTTGTTGGATCTACTTGTATACCTACTTCATTGATTACATGGCCAAGGAATTTTACCTCTTTCATAATAATATCACATTTACTCTATTTTGAGTAAAGTTGATGCTTATAAAGGGTTTTTAACACTATACATAGGTTCTCTTCGTGTTCTATCCTAGCCTTGGAATATTAATATGTCATCTAGAAAGATGATCACAAAGTGATATAGGAAAGGATGACATATTCTATGCATTAAGTCCATGAAATTGGCAGGGGCCTTTGCTAATCCAAAGGACATGACTAACAATTCAAAATGACCATATCATGTTCAAAAATCAATTTTGGGTATGTCTTCATCCTTAACATGAAGATGGTGACATCCAGATTTTAAATCAATCTTTGAAAATATCTTTGACCCTCATAATTGATCAAACGAATTGCCTATCCTTGGGAATGAATGCTTATTCTTGATGGTTACTCGGTTAAACTTTAAGTAATCCGATCAAAAAGATCCGTATCTCTTTCATACGAATAAAATCAAAGCTTCCCAAGGTGATGTATTGGGACATATAAATCCTTAACTAATTAGCTCATTTGGTTGTGTTTGAAGTTCTCGTAATTATAAAGGAGCCATATGATAAGGGAGTATTGAAACGGGGGATGTATTTGGTAACAAGTTGAACATTACTCAGTTTCTCAAGGTGGGATATTCCAGAAAATTTTTTTGGAAACACATCTTGGTATCTGGACAAGATGCGAGGAAGAGAGGAGATTTTATTTTCACTTATCTGAAAAAGTAAGGGTTAATGGGGATTTTTCCTTGGAAATAGAATAAAGTCTGGTGTGGAGGTTTGAATGTCACTATCTTCACATGACAGTGAATGTGAGAAAAGTTTGGAGATAATATGGCAATCCCTATTATTAAGTCGAACTCTGTTAACTCGAGGACTATTAAATCTATGATTTTTTTTCTTTTTTTATAAGAGGTGAAGATACCCCAAATTTATTTCAGATGGTAGAAAAGCCCTACCAAGGTGGCTTATACAAGATAAAGACAACTTGAATAAAGAAAGAACGACAGAATATATCAATTTTTTGATAGATTTAACTCCAAATATATCCATTCTATAATGCCCTTTAACTGAGATTGGGAGATCACTGGAATCTTTTAACGAACAAAATCTTTGAGTTGAGACTCCAAAATTTGCCAAGCTGTCTGCAACCTTATTATTTTCCCTCCAAGTGTGTTGAAAGCTGACTTGAATTTTCTCTTGAATAATGTTGATATCAGAAAGAACATCAACAATAGACCAAGGAGTAGATTTAAGAATACCATTGAATAAATCTATAACCATTTTCGAGTCAGATTCTATAATGACTTTATGAAGGTGTAAGGAAACACAGATATTTAAACCTCTCAGAATGGATAAACATTCGGCTCTATTGTTGGTAGTGTGACCTTCAAAGTATGATAAAGCTTTAATTAAAACCCCCATATGATTTCTGATTATACCTCCCGAACCAGTAGGACCTGGATTCCCTTTGGCTGCCCCGTCATAATTTAGTTTAGCAACACCTTCCAATGGTTTAGTCCATTGGATTGAGATAACAGATCCAGGAACATAAGACTTAAGTTGAAGCTTGAAAATTTTAATGATGAATTCAAAGTTCTTCGAATGAGAATTGAAATATTTGTTGTGGGTAATAGAATGGATCAGGTTAAAAATATTAGCGATAATGGACTTGACTTCCATTTTAGAACCTTAAAAAACACTGTTGTTTCTAGATTTCCACAGTTCCCACATTATAGCAGCTGGCATGAGAGAGAAGATGAATTGGAGGAAGTCTTGCTTTGGGTTTCGAAGCCACCATGACATTAGAGTCAAATTAATAGAGGAAAGTTGAACATGGATACCAAAGAGCTGAGCAAAATGATTCCAAACAACTTGAGCAATGGGGCCAATTAAAAATAAATGGTTCAGAGATTCAGTAGAGTTTAAACAACAAGGGCATCGAGAAGCAAGTCTGATGCCAATCTTTTGAATAGCTTCATCAATGGGAATAATTTTATGCAGACATTTCCAGAGGAAAATAGAAATTTTATGAGGGATATGTGGTTTCCAAATTTCTTTCAATAAGAAAGAGCTAGGTTTATTGGACCTGATAAGATTCCAAGCAGATTTAGATAAAAAATTCCCATCATGAGTAGGAGTCCAGTACCTTTAACCTTTGATGACAATTATAGCATTTTCAGCAGTGCTATCCACATTTTTAATCCTTCGATGAAGACTTGAACCAATTGGCGCAGAACCTCCTTTGTATTTAACACAGTAGAAATTGGACCAAAGACTAGCAGAAGTTTTACTGTTCCAGTTGAGTTTTAAACTCGCTGTTAAACGCATGTCATCCATATGTTTGAATCCCAATCCTCCTTCCTCTATTGGAAGGCATAGATCACTCCATCTTTTCTAATGATATTTCGAGCCAAATTCTTTGGAAGCATTCCACAAAAAATTACTGAACAGATTATGAATAATGGATATAGTATTTTTTGGAGGGTTTAAGGCTGCAAGAGTATGGATAGGTAATGAAGATAGCACAGATGAAATTAGAGTTCTTCTACCAGCAAAAGAAAGGAATTTATTTTGCCAAGATGAAAGTTTAGCTCTGATCTTGAGAATGATATCCTCGAAGTAAAGGTGTTTGCTTTTCCCATAAAAATAGGACAACCAAGATAGTTAATAGGGGATTTTTTGAAAGATAAGTGAGAAATTTTGGCCATTGATTTGATCCTTTTGTGAGAAATGGTGTGATGAATAGTGAAACTACTTTTTGAAAAGTTTATCAACTGACCAGAAGCAAGCTAAAATTTTTTTAGAAAGGATATCAAGTTTTTCAGGCTGTTGGAGTTCCCATTGCAAAAGACAATAGTGTCATCAGCAAAGCTTAAATTACTAATGAGAGGACTATTTCTAGGGAGGGAGAAAGGTTTTACAAGACCATTGAGGATGAGTTTATGAAGTCCTTTACTGAGAGTTTCAGCTACTAACACAAAAATCCTAGGAGAAAGAGGATCCCCCTGTTTGAGACCCCTAAAAGATTTGAAGTATCCAGCACTTTGCCCATTAATAATTGTAGAGAACCAATTATTGGAAATAATTCTCCAAATTCTATCAATCCATACCTCAGAAAAGCCAAATTTTCTTAGAGTTTTAAGCAGGAATAGCCAAGAAACTCTATCATATGCTTTGGATAGGTCCAACTTGATGATCACATTTGAGCCAAAAGTTTTTTTCCCAATGGATTGCATAAGTTCTTGAGCAAGAAGGATATTGTCAGTCACTTTTCTCCCTTTAATGAAACCAGCTTGGGATTGACCAATGATGGTTAGAAGAACTTGAGATAGTCTAGCAGCAAGGATCTTTGTAATTATCTTAAAGCAAAAATTACAGAGACTAATAGGCCTGAAGTCTGAGCATTGAGTTGGCTTTTTTGATTTAGGAATCAGGATAATATTAGTACTGGTCCATCTTTTGGGAAGATCACCACCTCTCATTTTTTGCCTCCAAAATGCTTCTTCCCTCTTTAAAGCTTCTAACAGGTTTGCTCTGGATAAAGACAGCTTCTCCTTATTTGAAGAGTTGGGAGATGCTTCATAAGATACCTCATTTGTTAGCACTTCATACTCTAATCTAATAGATTCCTCAAAAACATTTTTGATGGCCTGCTTATTCTAGTCTACAAGAGTGGATTTCAGCCTTTGAAGCTTGGTAGAGAAAGCTCTAAGAGGGTTACCAATGATAAGGATTCCCCAAGAAGCCTCAATAATTGAATGAATATCTTTGTGGTTGAACCAAATATCTAAGAACTTGAAAGATTTTTTTATTGAATCAAATTTTGTATGAATAGAAAATAGAAGAGGACAGTGGTCAGAGCAGGTCTTGTTTAAATGTGAAAGAGAGAAATTAGGAAAAGTATTACACCATTCAATCGAAGACAGACCTCTATCAAGTCTGGACCAAATTTTATCCCCATCTCGATTATTATGCCATGTGAATTTAGATCCAGAGAATTGGACCTCTAACAGATCAGCAGAGCATATGAAATTATTGAAATCTTCCACTGCTAAGAAGTCAATATCATTGCCCCCAAGTTTCTCACCACTATTTGACACCACATTGAACTCACTTGAGATCAACCAAGGCTGATTATTGGCAAGAACTTTATGTTGGAGTAAATTTTCCCATAAGGCAGTTCTATTTTATCTATTGCATTTAGCATAGACAATAGAGAGGTAGATTTCAGAGTGAAATCTATGATTAATGTCCTAGCTCCAAAACATAATGTGTGTTGTTTATAAATCGTACCGATAAAAACCATCTTTCCTGGTGGCATTCTGATAGTAAAAGGATAAGCTAATTGACTAAAGGATTACTGTAGACGAGTTAGACATGAATGAGTACTGAAAGAATGGTAGATCCTGAATCAAATAATATATATGAAAAAATTTTATAAAAAGGAGATTATCTTCAACCACACCATGGCAATTTGGATTTTTTCTAGGAGAAAGGAGGAATTCTTACTTTCCTTTTTAGTGAGTGGTTCTTATTTCTGCTCATGAGGATTTGGTTGTGGAGAGCAGTTAGAGTCATTGGTTGGATTCTTAAAAGGAGGTTTGATAAAGTTGGAGGAAGTATAAGGAGGACGCATCTTGATAATAGGGCATTGGAATTTAAGGTGTCCTACTTTATTGCATTAATGCAACGTAAAAAAGATCTGTTGTAATTGGGTTGAATTTAATAAAACACTCAGCCATCCTTAGGTTCTTTATCAGGATGATCTCATTGATTCGATTGGTTCCTAATAACATAGGGGTTTGGGGAAGGAGTAGAGGTCCGGGTTGTGTTGGTAGAGGCGGGGTGTTTTAATATAAGGGAGGCTATTTCAATGATCTTATTAAACTGTTAGATCTACAAACGTTTGATGGAAGATTTGATGTTCTGGCATAACCCGCGTTCAAAGTACTTGCATCTTTTGGGTTTCGTTCCCCCGTATTTCGGTGCGTATCGGGAACATTTGATGAACTTAGCCTCTTACTATGCCATAGTCATCTGTTGTTTTTTTAGACTTAGGAAATTTACAGTCATTTGATCCCTCGCGAATTCCAAACATTACTAGTTGAAGAAGATTTCTTCAAACTTTTCCCATGTTAGTTCGTTCACATTTTGGGAACGTATAATAGATTGATACCAAAAATCTTCTTCTCCTTCAAATTGATATGAAGCCAATGTCACCCCAAGTTTAGGTCTAATGCCTACCTTGTCAAGTACCTTAAGTGTTTGTCGAATCCATTTTTCTGCTTCGACTGCATTGAGTTTTTCAAATAATTCTGGGGGGTTTTATCTCAAGAATTCCTTAAGAAAGTTCATTATTCGTATTTCTTTTGATAAGTCATTATTAACTAGGGGTGAAGGTATATTTTGTTATCATTGGGTTATAATAGTTAACTCTTATTGACAACATAGAATACGTTCATTAGTAGTAGATGGATTATGCAACTGAGGAATAGATCGTATCTCTTGCGTTCCGCTGGTAGTTGCTTGAGTATTAACCATCCTATATGAGCAATGTATCAAAAGATAAATTACCAGTAGAGATATAGCAACATACTTGTTATATTATATCGCATTGGGTTACATAGACGGGAAGAAAAAGGAAAGAAAGAAAATTACCTAGCCATTAGGCTTATTTTACAACAAAAGAACGTTTACTAATACAAAAGAACTCTTAGTTTTAACCAACTTCAGTCATTCGGGAATATAGATTTCATCTACTTGAACACTCACACCTATAGATTTTATTAATTTATAACCATTTTCCTATGATAGTCTTCAAGCCATTTAATGAATCGTTCGAACAAACTCGGGATCTGTATCATCTTCGAAAGGATCTATGTCATCTAAAGAAGTACTGGTATTCGGAGGGGTAAAGATAGTGGTGGGAGGAGAAAGATAACCATAGCCAATAAGAAAATTAAGAGGAGTCATGGTTACTTCATTTGGCTTCACAACGTCCCATGGAAGATGGATCACTTTTTGAAGACTGTTGGAATCTTCAGAGAACCTCTTAGCCTACTGAGTTACTTGTGCCTCCCCCATAAGAGGATCAATAAGAAGATTGTGTTTAATTTCAGGAGTAGAAATTCCCTAGTCACGATTAATGCTTCTTATATGTTGACATAATTTTTCATAACCCACTTCTGGAATTTCTCATTCAAACCGTTCGTGAGTTGAATCACCGGTATCTAGATAAATTCCATCCCAAATGTTCATTACTGGAAAACAGTATGAGTAACAAAATTTGATAAAGGAATTATTCATAAGTGTATAATTTATAGAGAAAATATGTCTTTGGATTCGGTCCCTTATAGGCATAAAACCTGGCGGCACTCTGATACCATGTTGTCGCATTAGAGAATTTTTGGGTTGGTTTGGTGGTAATTAAAGAGTATTAAAGAATAAAATGATTAAATTAAAAGAAACAAAAATTAAAAGAACTTTATTATGGGGATTCCTTGCATCCAATTACATAACTGAGTCTGAAATAAACGAAATTACATTATTCCTTACTAGTAGATAATATAAAATTCGTAAAAATTATTCGGAGATCATGATAGCTGATAGTTGCGGTGCAAACCTTCTAATGGGACTACCATTATTTTCTTCTACCGTCCATACTTACGTAAGTTAAAATATGTTTGAAGATAATAGAATAAAAGTCCAATTATGTGGAACGTATATGGCCTTCCTTCGGTTCGTTGTCCATCTGGAAGTAAAGCAGTTAAGTAGACAAGCCAACTAGATAATTTCGATTCTATACAAGGTATTGGAGAAATATGTTGTTATTGAGTAATGAATTTGATATTATGTACATAAAAAATCTGGAAGCAAGTTGTAATACCAAAGAACTTTCAGGGGTATACATGACTTTAATTATATGTAAATGAAAATATAGTGAAGATAACTGGATAAATTGTATATTGAGTTATCATGATAAGGATCCGGACTATAATAAGATAACTCATAAATTATCTGGTATAAGGGCTTCAAATGCGTAGAAATACTGTTATAATATGAACCAAAGCAAATCATACTTTTGGATAGGCGATCCCAATTTATTGGGGAATATAATAGAGTCTTGGCACACTTAGAGAGAGTGACACTCATATGTATGTAGCAAATAAAGAACTTGGCACTGAATATTGGAGTCATACATGCTAATTAGAACTGTTATGGTATATAGGGGTCTAATATCTTAATCGTAAGGCATGCTACTAGGGGTTTAACTGATAATGGTGATAAATTACAGAGTAAAATGCAATCATATAAATATATTGCAGGGTTATAACATAATTAAGGGTAAAAAGAGTCCCTTGGCTCTTTCTGAAATTATAAGTTGTAGTGGTTTTTCAGGTTTAAGGGCAACTGAATTTTTGAGAGAATCAATACACCTAATAACTTTGAACTAAAAAAATGAGTTCGTAATTGGAAACATGAGTTCAAAATTATGACAGCGTGATATAACAGTTGATTATTGAAAGACATAAGCTCAATTGAAATTAAAATCATCTACTTTGAATTTTTCTGCAGATTTCGGGTGTGTACGTCTAATTTACGGGGTTGACTTGGAAGTCTGAAATCATGGAAAGTGTAAGTAGGCCATATAGTCTTAATACAATGCTTATGTGATGCAGTGAGATATCAAACTGAAATTAAGTGCAGTGTATAATTAACTAGGCGGGTTATAAATATAATTTTTAAAACATTTTTGACATTAATATTTCCTACATTTCTATTTCGACTTGAACTTAGTGAAAGACAAATTGGTTTTATTTAGGCTAAAGAATTTATAGAAAAAGTTTGGGGTTACTTTGAGATACTTAAAAAATAGCCAAGGCTTTATGTGTAAACTAAAGAGTTAATTTTTTTACACTTAAAACTGGTCTTCTCGAGAAAATTCTTTCCAGGAATCCAAAATGGGTAATGTAATATACTATTTTGTTCAGAATTTAAAAATAAAAAAGTTGAAAAAAAATTTGAATTTTCTGATTGTAGACGCACCCTCACGCATCGAGTCAAGCTAATCACGTGCCTAGTTTGACTCCCACTCACGCGCATGTAACTCGTCTTCAACCTTCGATAGTTTGACTTTAGGGTTTTGAAACTTTGACCTTAAATTTGAAATGTTTTAGAAATCTTTTTGACTGGTTCCTGGATGAAAGTTGCATATTTTTAAAAAGGAATCCAACCATATTGGTTTCAAGAATTTTGGTGACTTAATTGAGCTATTGGGCTTCTGTAAAAACGGTAACATTTTGACCAAACACAAGTAACTGAAAGTTACGATTCATCTTCCAGCACCATAAGGGTTATGTTCTATATCAAAAATGTGAAAGAATGAGCCTAGTTTGAGGAATTTTGGTGGCGTAAAACTCTCGAATTTGTTTTTTTAAAATTCCATACCTAGAAACTTCAAGTTTCGATTTGGGGTATCGAACCTGGTTTTAGTTCAATTAAACTTTGCACCAAGGTTTCTGAGAACCTAAGCTCAACTTACGTCTCTTTGAAATTCATTTAAAACCAAGGAAGCAGAATCCACCATTGAAGCTCAAGCTTTAATGGATTTTTCTGGTTTTGGATCTATTCCAGTGCATACCTACGTTAACATCCCATGAAAACTCATAATTATATTCTATATATGTAGAAACAAAACTAAGTTGAAAAAACAAACATTTATGCATAAAATAATAGAAATTCAAAAACTCCCAAATTTTTACTTCGAATTTTCTCTTAGCTGGGATGGTTTTCTTCTGAGGTAAAAGAGGGTATTTATAGTGTTTGTGGAGAAGAGTTTATTGGTAGATTTGGTTGTCGAGGTGAGGCTGAAGTGCAGAAGTTTTCATTAAGGTTTCATTGCAGGTAAAATGGGTACCATGGGTAACCCACATGGTACAATCCATGATGGTTGTCCAGTTAGTGTCATGCCACAAGGGGAAAAGGGTTAAATAGGATTAGGTTTTTATTTTGGTCCTTGAATAGTTTGTGAATACGTTTTAAGGGTTTTAAGTTATTTTATAAAAGTTTAGGGGATTATTTGAAATTATCCTAAAATAGTGACTTATTTCATGAGACGTCCATAAAATATAGGTCATTTATTTAAACTTTTAGTGAAAGTTACGTTATAATTGCTATAGGAGAGTGTACTTTAGCTTATTTCTTCTTTCAGTGGTATTTTGGTAATTTGGTAAAAGTTTAGAATTTACTTGAAATTTTCCCTTATTCTAGGGACTAAAGATCTATTTAGGATGTGTTATTACAAGAAGACTCTTAGGGTAAAGTTTACGTTGTTGACTGGGGTTGAGATATCCTTCAGGGTTAAACCATCATTTGTTGCATTCTTTTGCTAATAGTGTCCACGACCATTTGGACATCCGTCTATACGGGTCGTCCTTTTTTGCGTATTTTTTTAAGAGGGAAAGAGGTTATGATGAAAATAATCTAGTACACATAAGGGTTAAGATTAATGAAATGCTATATTAACTCCCTAGTAAAAACATTTTATGCTTCAATTGATGAAAACACATACAAAAAAATAGTTATGGTTGGTGTGATGTTCAAAGTAAAATGAATTAAAAGTACAAACAGAATGAGATAATGAGAAGAGGATTAGCATGAAATAATTTGTTAACTAGGGAACCAGTGTACTAGAAAACCCTGGGTCTTTTACTTCCAAGACCATGCACATTATAAGTCCACTATAACAACAATTCAAGTGCAATTTATAGTTTATAATGTATAAATGAATAAGTATACCCAATGCACCCAATACACCCAATACCACTACTGAAAATATACCAAACAACACAAATAGTATATTTAGTATTACATACACAACTTCACACTCAAGTCAAAAGTATCAGTAAAGATGTAACACAAAAAAAGATTATTATCATTTTTAGTTCAAATCTAAACATTACATTAAAAAAAGTCTTCGATTTAGTATTTGAAGTTTCAACCATGTGAAAACAAAAGGTTAGTTTTGTGAATTAGAAGATTTAGATCGTGACATTTTACAAAACACAAAAGGATCTACACAAATCTGAAAAAAGAACAAACCAAATCTCATTTTCAAACCGTATAACCGTTTCAACAACAAACTTAGTTTGTAACATAGATCTACTAAACATCAAAGATATATATATTATAAGTTTACATACATCGGTTCGAGAAAATAATATTTCAATGTTAGGGTTTTCAAAACTAGGGTTTTGTTTAAAATATGTTAAGATAGTTAAGACTTAGAAAAACTAGGGCTAGCAATTTTTTACACGATAACCCGTTTATGGTAATAACCCGAAATGACTCGAATATGACACAATTAGATTGTATAGATTTAAGAGTACCCAAAACTTGTACTCAAATAAAAATAACGTGACTCGAAAATGATATGAATAAACTGAACTACCACCTCTAACAAAACCACAATCACATAAAATGTAAAATATATATAGGCACGCAGGCAGGCCCCTGTGCACACTAAGTTTGCACATGTGCTAGCGCACACCAATATTTTTAAAATATTAAAAAAATATTTTGAGTTAGTTTTTTATGTGATATTTAAACATTACAACGGACCTGTATAAAAAAATCAGCTCAAAAAAAGTTTTTTTGCTATTTTTTAAAAAATCGATCGAACATTCGCAACTTTTAAAGTACTTAAAAATAACGAAAGTTTGACCGATTTGTTAAAAATATCAAAAACAAAAAATTTTAGTTGATTTTTTTTATATGGGTCCTTTGAAATGTTTAAATATCACATAAAAAAATCAACTGAAAAATATTTTTTTTACCATTTTTAAAAAAATGATGTGCAAACTTAGTGTTCACAGGAGCCTGCCTATATATATATATATATATATATATATATATTTATATATATATATATATATATATATATTTATATATATATATATATATAAAGGAGGAGGGGGGTTTTGGTCTCCCACAACTAACGATTGAGATTAAATTTCGTGATTTTTGTCTTTATCAACTTGTGGCTGAGATTAAATCTTAAGATTTGCATCTAATGGTTAAATATTCAGACACTTGTGCTAAGATGCAAATTTTCCATGTTCCGATACACCTATTCTACCTCAATTTGAGCCAGACCATACCACGAGACTCCCACACACTTTCTCTCTCTCTAGGCACGTCACAGACATAACACTATACATGTCTTCTTTTTCACCATCTTCACCATCTTCTCTCATTTTCTTGGTTAAAATCTAGTCATTTGCTTGGTTAAATGACCATACCATACCTTGAGTATTCTTTTTCTTTTATATTTTTCCTTTTTTCTTTTATAATTTTTAGTAACTTTGTAGTATTTTTCAAATGTATTTTCAATTTAAGATGAGGATCCCCTTTGGCAGACAGTCGATTTTAGATCCGGCGGACTACCAATTTTAGATATGGGTCTTTAGTTTTTAGATTTAACCCCTTAATGATTGCAGATGAGGAATATACATGAGTGTGGATCTTCATTTACTTGTTGAGGTACCCCTTAATTTCACATTCTTATCTCAGATTTGTCTTTCCATCTCTCTCTAACACTCATAATCTAAACTACTTGAGGTAACTTTTTTACTTTCTGTTATTCTTTATTTGGTTTGATGGGTATGTTGGTAATAAAGACCTGAAATATCACGTTCTTATCTAAGATTTGTTGTTATTTATTTTTACTTTATTTACTTTTTGTTATTCTTTGCAAGAGTGCCCAACTGATGATTGGAAGAGACTAGGATAACAATCAGAAGTAATGAAGTTGGTGATGGAGAAGGTGATGCAAATAGTGGTTCAGTGACAACTAGTTTTAGGAGTTGGTTTCATAGGATGGATTGATTTGAGGGTTGATGATCATTTCTGTTCATGGATACATGTGAATTTGTACTTTTTTATAATTAATGTGAAGTTATCTTTCATTAATGCAATGGAGTGATAGTAACTTTGAAGAAAGAGAAAGATTCACAAGAGAAAATGAACTATAATGGTTTAAACTAACCATCTGCGGAGAAAATTATCATCAAACTTGTGGAAAAAGTCAACCATATCTCTCATTCTTTTCTTTTAAGGAACTCATATACTAGAGGAGAAAGTAGGTAATGATCTCTTCTTTTAATAGTTCAATAACCATTGGAAGATAGTGTCTACTGTAAAATATAAATATGAATCAGACCATGTTTGAAAGGAACAAGATCCCTTAAAGATCTTCTACACATAGTGTTGTAATGTGTAGTCCCAATTTTATAAATATTTTTCTCTCTTTGTTATACCATGTTCAAGTCTTTTAGTAGACTTAATCCTATTTTTATGGTCAACAAAATATATTACTACTCTTAATTTTTAATGATAATTTTTCACAAGCTGTAGTGTATGCTCAGATACTGAAAAAGTTGTAGTGTATACCTGAAAAACCTAGTTATTATGATAAGATCAACTTTGTTCCCAATGAATATTATGAGAAGATGAACTTAATTTGTTCAGGCCTCAAATGTACCGATTCTCTCTCTCACTCTCTCCCATCTTCTCTCTCTATTTGTTCACTTTTATAGTGGTTTCGGGTTCATTTTTTTCACTTCTATTTATTATTGATTAAAATGGGATCTGAGCCATTGGTTTTTTTTATTTATTTAATAAACTCTCTCAAATATGAGCATTTGGTGGGGGGTTTTTATTGCATATTTTTTTTAAATTCAGTCTCTTTTTTCGTTTCATATCTGCTTGGTGTTGTTGTTATGTAACTGTGTAGGACGACAACACTACCCGGAGATCGGGAAAAAATTATTGTAACTTAATCCTTAAAGATCCGCTTTTGTCTTTCCACAATATTAGGAAATCCTTCTCTAATATACATTTACTTTTAAGTGTTTTTATTTCTTATTGGTCTATAATAATCATCCTGTAACAACCCGAGGTCTTGGAGACAATGATTTATTTATTTTGGGAGAAATAAATAATATTTTATTGGAGAAATAATTAAATTGGCAATTGAGGTCAAAATTTAGAGTTGTTAGAAAGAGTGTCGAATGTCGATTCTGAGGTTACTATAGTGTCCGGAAGGGTCGAGAAAGTCGAAATGATGGTACTCAGGGTCTATTTAGGTTCCGAAATAAATTAGGACCGTTTGACTCGAATTAAAGTCACCGGGTCATTTAAAGTGTGTATTATCATTTAAAGATGTGTATCTTGGGATTTAGGGCTTATTAAGCCTACGGCAGATATTTCTCCAAAGAGAGAAAGAGAAATATAAAGAAAGATAGAGAGAAGAAGAAAGAAGAAGAAAAGGAAGGAGAAAATAGAGAGAAAGTGGATATTTCCGGCAAATACGCGATCTCAAGGCGGATTCAGACCCTACGAACCCGAGGCAAGTTATTAAACTTGCTAAATAATTGTTGTGTACCATTTATTGCATGATTTGTGGATTGAATCTTTGGGTTTTAGGTTTAGTTTAGCAAAACCTAACTTTTGGCTATAATCTTAGATTTGATATGTAGATCTTTGATTTGAGGATAGAAATTGGTTTAAATGTATTCTAGGATGAATATTAATGATATATATGTGATTGGGTTGAAGATAAATGGAGAGAAAATGATTAAAATGGATTTTGGGTATTTTAGGCTTACAAAAAGTAGCCATTTTTTAGGTTTCTGAAGGGCCGAATCCATTCGGCCTCCTACCGAATCGATTCGGAAATATGCAGGTGCCCAGGTCTGAGTGACCAAATCGATTCGGACCCTAGCCGAATCGATTCGACCTGAGACAGAATCACAAGTCTGATGACCCGAATCGATTCGCCTTCCTGGCCGAATCGATTCGCTGGGCCGAATCGATTCGGAATTGGCCCGAATCTATTCGGAAACAAGGCTTTTGGAGTATTGTTTTTCTAAAAGAAATTTCATCCCGTTTTGTTCGAGGTTATCGATTGGGGATCTCTATAGGAGATATTTGGAGTATGTTTTGGAGAATTTTAGCGAGTTTCACTTATAAGAAATTTTGGAGTCATATTGACTAAATTTGAGGAATACCGATTGGAGATTTTTGTATTTTTCTAAGTGGGGAAGCCAACTTTTATTTAGGGGTTTTATTTGGAGATAATAACGATTTCACGATTTGAGAATGAGAATAACTTATAGATAATGGATCTTAGGATCCAATCCCAAATGGGATAACTTTAAAAGGTTCATAAAATGAATGGAACCCCATTATGGATGGAGATTTATAAATGCTATTTGAGGTGCATACGGATATCGAAATATCCTTATTGATTCTTAATTTGGGAGATGTCTCACACAAGGAGAAATGCTAATTGAAGAGCATTAGGATAAAAGAATATCATTAACTTAAATTGAATTGAGAGATAATTCCTAATTAGAAGCGGCATGTGAGCTTCAAGCGAGAAATAGTATAGCGTATACTAAGTGGGGAAGATGTGTGAGAATTGGTGATTAGTATACTTGAGGGAAATATACTAAACAATGACATTAAATCTATAGTGCCTAAGAGCGTATAATGAAAATGAAAATGATGTGGCAAGTATACCTTATATGACGGTTATGGGTACCCTGAATTTAGCACCATGGTCCTGGACGAGTAACCTCTCCCTAGCGGCCCAAAGCCCAGGCCCATCACCTTTGTATTAATCCAATTACCCCACGATCCCATGAGGAGAAGTTGTGGGGGAACGCGATCCCATGTAGAGGAGATGGATAATAATAAGGAACCCATCTCCCCCACTACTCCAACACATACATGTATAAATTAAACCCTAAGTCCGGGGCAAAGGACAAGTTGTATTCTCTGTACTTATTCTTCAAACTATAGAGAAATAATACTGACTGAACCACCGTGGACGTAGGCACATATTTGCTGAACCACGTATACCCGTTGTTGTGTGATTGGCATCTTATTTATCTTTTCTTGATTGTTACCTCTTTCATATTTATTTGTGTTGCATAATAATTGTCTCCACAATTGGCGCCGTCTGTGGGAAGCGTTTATCTTTCCCTGAGAAGAGCCCACGCCGAGAAAAAATCTAAGATGTCTGGTCATAGCAGCAACGCTCCTCAAGCAGGAGATATTCAGGAGCCACCCGCTCCTCGCAGGATTAGGTCTGAAGTCCGACGTTCAGATCAAGGGGCTCGCTTAGAAAGGCCAGCCTCAGAAGAAAGTCAAGGACCAGCAAGGTCCACTCAGATATCCAGATTGATCGATGCATACGAAGCAAGGCTCCACGAGCAGAGGGAGTCTTCTCGCAGGTATGAGGCTGAGAATGTTCGCTTGAAAAGAAGACTGGAAAAACTGGAGAAAGAACTACATCCTAATACCAGGAGACGCCCCTATCGCACTCCTAGCCCTCAGGCGAGCAAATCTCGCAGCCGAGGAAGGAGCCCTAGGCAGCAATATCAAGGGTTCGAAGGTGGCAACTCAGACGACGACCTCCGTGAGCAACTGAGAAAAGCTCGCCGCTATCAGATCCCTGCTCGCAGCGACGACAACATACGGAACCTAGTCCGTAGAGAAATGGACCAACATCCAGCTCACCGCGGCACTAGGTCAACCAGAGAACTCGCCAGGAGAGCCCTCAAGACCCAGATGAAATCGCCCTTCACGAGGGAAATTGAAGAAGAAGAAGCTCCCAAAAAGTTTGCTATTCCAAGGTTCAAGATTTACGACGGGAAGACTGATCCCATTGATCATGTCAGGCAGTACCGGCAGGCTATGACCCTCTGGAATCACCGAGATGCGCTGATGTGCCGTATTTTTCCCTCGAGCCTTCATGACGTGGCCTAGAAATGGTTCGAGAAACTCCCTCACCGATCCATCAGAAATTTCAAATCCCTGTCCGAGCTCTTTACGGCTCGGTTCATCACCAGCAGCTCCCATCCCAAAAGGATGGATGCCCTATTGACAATGAAGAAAACTCCTCAGGAGACACTCCGAGACTACGCGAAGAGGTACTGGGAGTTATTCAACGAAGTTGAGGACTGCGCGGAAGAGGTGGCAGTGGCTTCATTCAAAACTGGGCTACCTAGCTCTTCCCTCCTTTACCAGTCCTTGACAAAGAAGGAAGTAACCACCATTGATGACCTGATGGCCCGGATTGAGAAATACGCAAAGGTGGAAGATGTCACCCGCCTTAACGTAGGTGAAAACGGTCGAGCCAAGCTCGCCACGAAGGGAAGTGAGAAGGTTGATAACCAGAAAAAAGGAGGAAAGAATGGGAGCAAGAATGGCTCCAAGAATGGAGGGAGCCCTGACGTTGCAAAGTCGTTCCAGGCGGTCAACACCATCTTCAAAGAACCAATTTACAAAATTCTCACGAAGATCAAGGATGAGCCGTTCATCAAATGGCCCCGAAAAATGGGAGGAGACCCATCGAAAAGAAACAATGCGCTGAGATGCACCTTCCACAAAGAGGGAGGACATAAGACCGAGCACTGCAAGGCTCTTAAGTCCCACCTCAAGGAGTTGGCCCAATCCGGACATTTGAATGACTTTGTAGAAAGGAAAATAGAGAGAGTGACTGTCCACAAGGAGGCAAAACCCGATAACGTATTGGAAGACGACATCGGACACGAATTCGCAGTAATCCATGGAGTATCCGATGTTAAGAAAATCCAGGGCAACTCAGCTCGGATGGAGGTAAAGAAGCTGACAGCAGTAATGCAAGCTTTTCAAATTGATCCAGCGAAATCACAGGCAAGAAAACGCCGGCGAGCAAAGGACATCAACTACAACAAGCATATTGTTTTCACGGATGAAGATCTTGTGGGAGTGAGGACCCCACATCACGATGCCTTAGTCATTACACTCAGGATAGCCAACTTTGATATCGACAGGTTGCTCGTCGATCAAGGAAGCTCATCCGAAGTAATGTACATCGACCTATTCAGAAAATTGAAGTTGAACATCGCCGACCTAAAGGGAACCACTGTTCCTCTGGTCGGCTTTGCTGGAAAAATGACCATGCCTCTGGGCAAGATAGTACTACCAGTGCTCGCTGGAAATGTTTCGAAAATGATCGAATTCTTGGTGGTCGACATCAATTCACCGTATCAAGCCATCCTCGGCAGAGGATGGCTTCATGCAATGAAGGCAGTCTCCTCGACCTACCACCAGAAACTCAAATATGTCACCGAGCGGGGAGTGATGGAGATACATGGCGACCAGGCGATGGCGAGAAAGTGCTTCATAGCGGCCATCCGACCAAAGCCAGAGAAAAAAGCCGTTCAAACCAGCGAGAAAGTGGAGGAAGGTACAATCCCTTCCAAATAGCAGTTAAAATATGGAAGGCCCGGAGTTGAAGAGACCAGGCTCCTCCCCTCCGAGCGTGTTGTAGAGGACCTGGTAGAAGTAATTGCTAGAGAAGGCGACAAAAGCAGAGTCTTCCTGATCGGGACCTCACTCACTAACCAAGAGCAAAAGGATTTGTTAACCTTACTCAGAAGCAACATAGATGTTTTCACTTGGGAACCCTATGAGCTGCCAGGAATCGATCCCAATATGGTCTGCCATCGGTTGCACGACGAACTGCTCCCGAGAAGGCCAAAGCAATAGAACAAGAAGTCGAAAAACTGCTGGATGCAGGATCCATACGGGAAGTGAAATTCCCCAAATGGTTATCCAACCCAGTGGTAGTTCCAAAAATCAACGGGAAGTGGAGAGTTTGCATAGACTTCACTGACCTCAATAAAGCCTGCCCCAAGGATAGCTTCCCTCTTCCGAAAATAGACCAACTAGTAGACGCCACTGCAGCTCACGAGCGAATGAGTTTCCTGGATGCATACTCAGGCTATCACCAGATTCCCCTGTATGCACCAGATCAGGATAAAACAGCGTTTATCACGATGGTTGGTTTATACTGTTACAAGGTCATGCCTTTTGGGCTAAAAAATGCAGGGGAAACCTATCAGCGGCTGGTTACTAAAATGTTCAAAAATCAGATGGGAGACACGATGGAGGTCTACATCGACGACATGCTCGTCAAGAGCAAGGAGAAGGAAAATCACCTCTCGGACCTGTCAAGTACCTTCGAAATCCTCAGGAAGTACCAAATGAAACTCAACGCGAGCAAGTGTTCCTTCGGTGTCCAGTCAGGAAAGTTCCTTGGGTATTTTGTCAGCAAGCGTGGCATAGAGGCTAATCCGGACCAGATTGATGCAATTAAATGGGTGCAACCTCCTCGCACAATCCGCGATGTACAGAAGCTCACTGGAATGCTCGCTGCTCTAAATCGTTTCATTTCTAAATCATCCGAGAGATGCAAGCCCTTCTTCCAACTCTTAAAAGGCAGCAAAACAATAGAATGGACCCCAGGTTGCTCGCAAGCATTAGACGAGCTCAAGTCCTACCTAAACTCCCCACCACTGCTTGTCATACCACAACAAATGGACCCTTTGTACCTCTATCTCTCTGTATCCAGCCATACTATCAGCTCAGCGCTAATGTGTGAAGCTACAGGGATCCAACATCCAGTCTATTACGCGAGCAAAACCTTACTAGACGTTGAGCAGCGCTACCTGCCATTGGAAAAGCTCGCATTCACCCTAGTAATGTCCTCGAGGAAACTGAAGCATTACTTCGAAGCTCATACGATCATTGTCCTTACATCACACCCCCTCAAGGCTGTCCTAAGGAAGGCGGATTTATCGGGCAGACTGTCTAAATGGTCAGTCGAGCTCGGCCGGTTCGACATCCAATTTCAACCAAGGACAGCTATCAAGGGTCAAATCCTTGCTGACTTCATAGCTGAATTCACAACCGAATAACCCTTTGACCAGCCTAAGCCAACAGAATAAAACAGCCAGGCTATAGGGGGAAGCTGGAAGCTATTCGTTGATGGAGCCTCCAACTCAAAGGGGGAAGGAGTAGGAATTGTTCTCATCACTCCAGAAAATACATTCCTCGAGCAAGGAATCAGACTGGGATTTGCAGCCTCCAACAACGAAGCAGAATACGAAGCCTTAATAGCAGGTCTCCAAAGGGCGCAAACTCTAGGAGCAAAGCATTTACAGGTACTCGCAGACTCGCAACTAGTTCCAATCAGATAAGTGGAGACTATAATGCGAAGGATGAGAGGATGGCAGCCTACCTCTCCTTGGTAAAAAACTTAATGACGAACTTTGAAGAAATCAACATCCAACAGTTTCCCAGGGGGCAGAACAGCCACGCTGACGCCTTGGCAGCCCTAAGCTCGGCAGTTGATTCCAACCTTAAAAGGATAATCCCTATCGATTTCCTTAGCTGCTCGAGCATTTACCCCAACTGCGAGCTGACCAAAGCGAAACAAGTACTCCAATTGGAACCAGCCCCAAGTTGGATGGATCCCTTAAGAGACTATTTGAAGAACAGAACGGTCCCAGAGGATAAGAGGACTGCCCACCAGATAAGAGTCAAAGCTGCTCTCTTTCACTTATCCACGGGAGGTGACTTGTATAAAAGATCTTTCTCCGGTCCCTACCTTAGATGTGTCCACCCAGGCGATGTCAAGACAGTGCTTCACGAGCTTCACGAAGGAATCTGCGGGAGTCACGTCGGAGGAAGGTCTCTAGCCTTCCGAGCAATAAAGGAAGGTTACTGGTGGCCATATATGCAAAGGGACTCCGTAGTATATGTTCGCAGGTGCCTAAAATGCCAGCTTCACGCCCCCATGGTCCACCAGCCTGCCAGCGAATTAAAATCCCTGACCAGCCCCTGGCCTTTCGCCCAGTGGGGAATGGACATCGTGGGACCACTGCCCACCGCTGCCGACAATCGCAAATACCTGTTGGTCGCAACTGATTACTTTACCAAGTGGATCGAGGCAGAACCACTGGCGAGCATCTGAGATGCTGACATGATGAAGTTCATATGGAGAAATATAATCACTCGATTCGGGATCCCCAGAACCATCATCACTGACAATGGAACACAGTTCGAGAGTGGCCCTTTTCAGAACTTCTGCGACCAACACGGGATCAGGCACCACTTCAGCTCGGTAGCTTATCCTCAAAACAACGGACAAGCTGAGGCATCCAACAAAACAGTGATCACTGGGTTGAAAAAGCGGTTAGAGCGAGCAAAAGGAGCGTGGACTACCGAGCTACCACATGTCCTATGGGCGTACAGAACGACTCCTAGGCGAGCCACAGGTCAAACGCCATTCTCACTAGCATATGGTATGGAAGCGGTCATCCCATTAGAAGCAGGATTGCCTACAATGAGATCCGACCCTGTTGAGCAGAGTCAGAACGATCAGGCTTTGCTCGCTGAACTCGACTTAGACGACGAGCGCAGGGAACTTGCACTAGTAAAACTAGCGAGCTATCAGCAACAGCTCGCGAAGCACTACAGCACAAAGGTCAATCCGAGGAAATTCAAAGTTGGGGACTATGTTCTAAGAAAGGTCCTGGGCAACACAGTGAAGCCATCAGACGGTAAACTGGGCCCGAACTGGGAAGGACCTTATGAGATAATTAGAGACGATCTGCAAGGTGCCTATCATTTGAAAACGATGGAGGGCAGAGAGATACCACGAGCATGGAACGCAGCTAATCTCAAGAAATTCTACTTTTAAGAGTTCCATTGTTAGATCTTTTATTGTACTCATTATGGGAAAAGACAGTTTATTTCTCTATTCACCAATGAAAATCTCTCAGTTGATCACTCTCTAAAAAGTAACAATTATATCTTATTGCACATCCTTTTCAAATCACAGGTATAATGGTTGACATAGCAGGGGAACACCCCTCCTCAGGTCATCGTCATGAAGCACGACAGACCTCTTAGCATTGCCCATGGCAATATATGAAGCGCTACAGAGCATTCTTAGGCATCAAACCTACTTTGGTTAAATAAAATCCTGACCGGATGAAGACATCCAATAACAGGTGTGTCCTCGCCAATTGCCCCACTTAGACCTAAGGGAGTGTGATGACACGACCTAAAAGGTAAAGAAAGGGCACAATGATATTCTTAATACTGGACTGGGCGGACACTCACATGACAAGATAAAAAAGATTGTGAAGCTGCAAAAATATAAAAAAGATTGGGTAAACACGTTTAGTCGGAAAAATCGCCCAAAACTCAAACTTTCCATTAAATCTTTTATATTTACAAAAAATAATAGTACATGTTTAGTCGGCAAAGCTCGCCCAAAGCATTTATAATTATTAAAAAACAAAAAATCAAGAAGGTGGAAGCCTCCGAGCAAGGTAGTCAGCAACTTTAGATCTCCTCCCATCATCAGGAGCAGGATCAAACTCCTCCACGACCTCATTTACGTCCAACTCCAGTAATCGCCGGGGAATAGCATCGATGGGAATCCATTGATCATCTCGCCTGAATGGATTGGGAATCAGAGTAGAGGGAGACATCTCATACCGATACCACAATATCGAGTTTCTCGGGACCTGCAGCTCTTTGAGAGCACTCAACCACCCCCTGATGCTCCTCGAACTCTGATAATCTTGTGGGAGCATCCAGCCAGCCCTGATCATAGCCATCTGTCCACACTTGGCGAGGGCCCTTCTTGAATAGATGCCGCAGTCGGGTGACGTCCCTCTGGAGCCCAGCAGCAGTCACATAAGCTCGCCGGACATCGTCGCGCAGCTCCTCCATTTCCCTCTCACGCTGCTCCTCAACTTCCCTACTCCTACCCCGTGTACTCCTACCAGCGCGCGGGAGGGGAGGCCGAGCAGCCCGCGATGAGGAAGAGCCTTGTAGGACTGCCGAAGCGGTGCTCGGCGAATGCTCCTTAAGCTTCGAGACCTCCCGCCTCAGGTCGTCATTCTCCCGCTGAAGAAACTCCACGACTTGGTTGATCTCGGTGGCCTCTAGTAACTTTGCTCTCAGCTCGCTAACTTCTTCTTGCACTGAAGCTCCGATCTCTTCCATTTCCTGGAGCCTGTCCTTCAATTTGGCCACCAGCTCAGACTGATCCTTATATTTCTGGTTCCTTGACTTAGCAAACCTGCAAAGCCTAGCAAAGGCCTGGCGAACTGCAGGGCTTGCATTAGGACCCAGAGTCCTACCTAAATGGGAGGTAACAGGAATATAGTCATCCACATCAACCAACTACAAGTAAAAGAAAGAGAAGAGAAAGAAATCAGCATAAACAAAAATAAAGTCTTTTCATTAATAATGAGCGAGGTTACATCAGATCAAAAAAGAAAAAAGTTACAAAGAAGCCCTATCACTTAGCAACCTCGGTGGATGGACCCTTGTCCTTATCAGCATCAGCAGGGGCATTACCCTCTGCAGGGATATCCACTGCCTCCTCGACCAAGGGAGCATCAAAAGGAGTCGCCCGAGAAACAGGATTAGTGCCGTCAGCAATTGGGGCTGGGTCCTCATCCACGACTGGTTTTGGCCCTGGATCATGCTCGTCAAAGATTGGGGATGCAACATCCACCCCAGCGGCCACGAGGGCCTTGTTCCACCCTTTCTTGAAGTTCAGACGGCTAATATAGCCAATCTGAACCTCGGCGTCCTCATACGCAACAGACCAGCCAGAATTGTACGAATCTTCTTTAAGAGTGGCTGCCTGGGCTTTCTCCGCCTCCAACTGCTCGGTAAGAACCCTGTTCTTCTCTGCAAAGTCCAGCTTGCTCGAGCATACCTGATCATACGACTTCCTCAGCTCGCTGAGCTCCCTGACAGCATTATCTCTCTCGCGAGCAGAATTAGCAAGGGCCGAGGCAGATGAAGCTCGAGCCGCATCAGCAGCCTTCAGATCGGCCTCCAACTGGGAACCCCTGGCCACCAGAGTAGACTTCTGCTGCTTCAGCTCGCTGTTCCTTCTCAACAGCTCGTCGCGAGAGCGATAGAGCACAGCAAAGTCGGTCACAAACTGCAAAAAATGAGAGAAGGATTAGAAAGAAGAAACCATCAAAACGTATTAAAAGAAGTTGAGAATTAGAAAAGGAACCTTACCAAGGCAAGCCTCTGGCTAGCTTGCAAAGCCAGTTGATCGGACCCCGACGCCTCTCACGATCTGCAGGGAGGACTGCCCTCTCAAGCAGCGCAGGGGCAAGCTGAGGAGAGGTGGCCACTGAAGCCCCCTCAGGCAAGGCAGATACTGGGACCAAGGCTTGACCAGTTTTGGTCCTCAGTTCCATCTTCCTCCTCTCCTCCTCCTTTTCTTTCTCCCTTCTCTTTCTCTCTTCCACCTTCTTCCTCTCCTCCTCCTTTTTCTTCTCTCTCTCTCTCGCTTGCTCCTCCTCTCTCTTCCTCTTCTCTTGCTCCTGAGAAGAAGTCCGAGAACCAGTAGCTATGCCCCCGGAGGCAGTCTTTGATTTCTTGGACCTCTGGGCAAGAAGCACATCATCATCATCATCATCTCTGATTAAATTCTTCCTGGGAGGCATCTCTTCACCAGAACTACTGGAAAAGCTCGAAGAACTGCTACTATCAACACTGCCTGCACCCAAATTACTAACACCTGTAAGCTCACTCTCCGAGCTGCTCTCCTCTTCGTCCAATTGGATGGGCTCAGCAGAAATCTCTTCGGAGGAGTCAAAGTTCGGAACACTACCCACAGGTCGGGCTATGAAGTTGGAGCCTGTGTTCTTGTATTCAAGCAGAAAAGCGGCAGACCTAGGATACTGGCCGTCACCCAAAGGTTCCCTGATGTTCCAAACTTTCACCAGTTCCATGATACGAACCTCGCTGAGAGCAAGCTCTAAGTTCTTTGCCTTCGCTGTAAAAGAAAAAGCAAAGAGAAGTTAGAAAAATCACACAGTCAGTAAAGGTTGAAATAATAATACAACATCTGCCTATATATTCTTCCCCATAAAAGGGAACAGTGAACCTCTCAGACCTCGACCCTTCAAATTGGGGGGAAAGTTGCCAATTCCTGACAAGAAAACCTTCTTGCCAGTAGTCCTTATGGGAATCAGGTAGATTTACTACCAATACCCTATCAGGGCTCCTAGCCTTAAGGTACAGAACACCTGAACTCGTTCAAGAAAAGGAGTAACAAAAGCAGACCTCGGCAAGCCCTAACTTTGCGCCATATAATTGATTTATCCTATGCACGCCGTTCACTATTTTCCATACGTTGGGCGAACATTGTGCAGGCACAATACTGAAATAGCTAAAGAAGTGTAGAAACAGATCATTAGGAGGGAAGGTAAGTCCCCCCTGGGAGAGCAACAGGACGTGAATCCAATGTGCATCCTCTATATCCCTAACGTTCCTAGGAGGCGAGGCACAACACTCAATCTCTACCCACTCAGGAATACTATAGAATTTTCTAAACTCAGTTACTGACCTATTTCCAATCTTCGCCATTGGAAAAATACAAGAAAAACTACAAACCAAAGAGAAAATGAAAAGAGCGCGAGAGACTTACAAAACAGAAGATCAGGTCAAATGGCGAAGAAGCAACGAAAGTAGAGATCGAAAACAGAAGGTACTAAGCGCAAGAGCTCTCAGAAGATAGAAGATTGCTGGAAAAGTCTGAAGCGACGAAAAGAAATGCGCCTTATTCCAATGAGCCTTCAAGTCTAATCATAGCGCACGGATAGCGAAGCGGGTGCCGCCAAAGTAACTTCACAGTTTTCAAAGAAATCAACCATAATAGCTGATTATTTAAATTCATTGGACCTGTAGAAACGGCCCAACAAATTTAGGGGCAATTGTGGGTACCCTGAATTTAGCACCATGGGCCTGGACGAGTAACCTCTCCCTAGCGGCCCAAAGCCCTGGCCCATCACCTTTGTATTAATCCAATTACCCCACGATCCCATGAGGAGAAGTTGTGGGGGAACGCGATCTCATGTAGAGGAGATGGCTAATAAGAAGGAACCCATCTCCCCCACTACTCCAACACATACATGTATAAATTAAACCCTAAGTCCGGGGCAAAGGACAAGTTGTATTCTCTGTACTTATTCTTCAAACTATAGAGAAATAACACTGACTGAACCACCGTGGACGTAGGCACATATTTGCTGAACCACGTATACCCGTTGTTGTGTGATTGGCATCTTATTTATCTTTTCTTGATTGTTACCTCTTTCATATTTATTTGTGTTGCATAATAATTATCTCCACAACGGTATATCTTTATTATGTGGGATGTATGTATACCTTATATGATGGTATGTATAGATGTTAGGCATACCCTCTCCTTGCTATCATTGGGAAGTTTCGTGCGTAGAGGGTGAGCATCCTGGCTCAAAGAGCAGGATGTGGATATTCCCCAGGTCATAGTCGTCCATGGTGGTTAGCAAATGACATATATATACATTTATTTATTTTGGGGGTGAGAGGTCATGGGAATGTGTCGCTCTCGCTTGCCAGTTAGGAGCTATAACCGCTTCCCGGGACGTTATGTGCGTGAGTTGATCACGAGGTGGGTCGTGGAACCCCACTAGGTGACCCCAGTTTGCTACATATATGGGCTGTTGGAAGATGATAGCATTTGAGCCTGCGTCCTTCGAGTTATATCTCGGCAAAGATGGTTATTATTGCTTGTGCTTGTACTTGGGTATCGAGGGCATAATGGACCTCAACGACCTACATTGCCAGGATTAGTGTATCGGGGGGGTTCCTTGCTTGGATTTCGCCTCGGCGAGACGTCCCACGCACGAAACACATTGCCGTGTTGAGAATCAGGAGGAGTTTAGTCCTTAACTCTTGATGCTAATAACTCATATATTATAATTATAAATATATATATTGTTTACATGCCAAATGAGGGAATAACTAGAATATATAATATTCTAGTAAATGAGATTGTTGATGTATTGCGATGATGTGGTTATGAGATGGATCATGTAACTTTATATGTTCAACAAATGAACATTATAAAGATAACTATAACTATTACATTAAAGTTAATGTATATAACTTATAGATTATAGAATTAAGTGTAGATTGGGAGATAGGTTAGATGGCTTCACTTAAATACTTCAAATGGGTTTAAGTTAGAATCCTCTTTCCTAAATTATAATCGGGCATCCATTTGGAGATCACGTGCAAATAAGTTGAATTATTATGGAGAGTTCGATTCCACCTTAATCATGTAATAATGCATTTATAATTATTATGCATATTAATACACTTTCTATAAAATGTTTTTTAAACTCGGGCTCTGACCCGTTTATATTTTCTCCTCCATTTATATATTGTACTACTTCAGGTGTTCCTCCATAAGGACGCGTTTAATGTTCATCCATTCAGGATTCGTGGAGTTGTGGTAGTAGCGGATTGTTGCGGCACTTTGTTTTAGTCGATTTCTATCTTTGTATATCTAGATTAGGATTCAGTTGTATATTGCGTTAGGATTCAAGTGTTGTAGATTAACACTTTTATATTTCATTTCTCAGATTATTGTATTGTTTGTGACCCGATAACATATTCGAGTATTTTATTTGTTCTTTGTATTGCACTCTTGTATATTAATGGAGTTTGAACTTTTCACTCATCATAGTTAGATGTATATTGTTGGTTATGTGCATTATTGGTTTTGTTGTTGTTGTTTAATAAAAAGTTTTAAATTTTTGGCAATTCGCTTTTAATGGTTTCGGGTAGTTAGCCTTATATTATTAGCTTTGTATGTTGATGTTGAGACTGTTCCATCTGGGATACCTGATTTAATGTAGTATAGGGATGGCCACCCGTTATTATTTAGAGCGGGTTGTCACAGATGGTATCAGAGCATCAGGTTCTAGTGTCTTTAGGATCTATGTGCGTTACTACGATCTTTCGTAAGCGTTCTTGAAGTAGAGCCTTATTACTAGGACGGTTACATTCATACGTCCATATCTTTCTGTGAATCAAAAATATTTGAAAGGCGTTCTGATACAATTGTTCTTGTTTCAGATTCCACCGAAGGGAGGTCGTTCAGTCAGGGAAAACAAAGGGCAACCCCAAATGCCTCAAAGGAACGTGATTACTGATGATGTTTCCAATATTGTGGCACAAGCAGTAACTGCTACCATTTCTACGATGGCGCAGCAATCTTCCGTTCAAGCAGCCTGACCCCATTTAGGAATGTCTTTATGGGAGAGAGTGAAGGAAGATTTTAGTAAGGGGCATCCTACCGAGTTTGCAGGGGGAGTTGATGTAATGGCTGCAAGTCAATGGAAGAATATTATATAGAGGCACCTTCGTATGGTTGAGTGTAGTAAAGTGCAGAAACAATTTTTAGCCACCTTTAGGTTATCGGGTGCAGCTCTTCAATGGTGGGAGTCTATCACCACATCTGAACAGAGAGATACTTTTCCTATAACAAAATTTTGGGAACTTTTTGATCGAAGGTATTTTCCTTCCTCTTCTCGAGATATAAAGATTTTTCAAGGAAATAGAACAGTGGCAGAATATGAGGAAGACTTTTCTAGGTGGGAAAAACTATTACCTGATGAGGTAAATACTGAAGAGAAGCGTATATCGAAGTTTGTTCGAGGATTAGATTGGAAAATCTGGCAACATTTGTTAGAGAGTCCCAGGTTAGTGACTTTCGTTGATGTAGTGAATGCGGCACTGCTAAAGTGTCATGAATATCTTCTTTGCTCATAAGTGGGTAAGAACTTTGGAGATTCAAGTTCATCACGTAAGTTTGGCGAGGAGAGTGCCAGTAATGCGAGTGGGCAAAAAGGATTTGTGGGTACGTGTTTCTTTTGTAAAAAAATAGGTTATAAAAAGAGAGACTGTCCTCAAAGAGGAAAAGGACCACGTTTTGATGAAGTTTTGGAAGTGCAACCCCTACAGTAGATTCGAGGTTGTTTTAGACCGGGGGACTTTGTTTGGGAGCCCATTGATGAGGATGGGCAATCGGACTAGAGATGGGTAATGTAAGTTAATTTTCCTTTATTTATAGAATTATTACTATATAAAGTTTTGGGAATATCATATGGGAGATAATTGTGATTGGGTAGTGCTATAGCCCTATTATGTATGGTATGAAATGACCCTAAGGGGAATTTTGAGCAAGATAGGCTCTTATGCTATTATTTTGTAAGAATAGATGATTTTGCAAGGTGCTCAAAAAGAGCTATAAACCTTGTGGTAAATGTAAGTATGGTAATGGTGATAAGTAGTAATGATAAATCTACTTCTTTTTATATAGTCATGTTAGACTTATATAATTTTTGCATTTCAGATATGGATGAGCCTTATAAATGGAAATATATTGAAATGATGTAAGATGTTGTTTATGTTTGAAAGTTGAGATTGTGGATTGTTGGGACGCCGGAAAATTTTAGCTCATGATTATGATAATATTTATGAGCTACATGTTGTTATATATATGATGATTTAAGAGACCTTGTGTTGGAAAAAAGGCATTTTATATTATATTATATAAACCATTTTCAAAATAAATTGTTTTTAAAAATAAAACTTTTTATCGGCCTTCGGGCCCTTTCAAAATGATTTTAATAAATTAAACTTTTTCAAACTCTAGTCCGGATTTAACAAACTCTCAATCCCCGACATTTCCACATAGTAGTGTATTGGGAGGGTTCCTTTTTTGGATTTCGCTTTTGCGAGACGTCCCCCGCACGAAAGTGGCGAATGTCAGGAATTGAGAGAAGTTATTTCTTTGGACCATTCAAAATTTTCACACTATTAAAATGTTAGTATTATATTTATGGAAATGTGGAACTTTTGAGGTAAATAAAGCCTCATTATCATTGTTGTGAGCATAAAGCTCAAATATAAAGGGTGTATCGGCGCCCTTGTTGTGGAGATCGGTTTTATAGAACTCATAATCAACTTAAAATAAAATAAATTAATAAATTCGTTGTGGGAGGTTAGAAGTTTGGAGATAGGATTAGTGAGTATGGGCATATTAGAACTAGTTGAGCTTTGGAGAATTAGGCTTAGCTAAAGTTTTGAGGACAAAATTTTTGTAAGTGGGGAAGTTTGTAACAGCCCGAGGTCTTAGAGACAACGATTTATTTATTTTGGGAGAAATAAATAATATTTTATTGGAGAAATAATTAAATTGTCAATTGAGATCAAAATTTGAAGTTGTTAGAAAGAGTGTCGAATGTCGATTCTGAGGGTACCATAGTGTCCGAAAGGGTCAAGAAAGTCGAAATGACTGTATTTGGAGTCTATTTAGGTTCTGAAATAAATTAGGACCGTTTGACTCGAATTAAAGTCACCGGGTCATTTAAAGTGTGTATTATCATTTAAAGATGTGTATCTTGGGATTTAGGGCTTATTAATCCTACGGGAGATATTTTTCCAAAGAGAGAAAGAGAAATAGAAAGAAAGAAAGAGAGAGAGAAGAAGAAAGAAGAAGAAAAGGAATGAGAAAAGAGAGAGAAAGTGGAGATTTCTGGAAAATACGCGATCTCAAGGCGGATTCAGACCCTACGAACCCGAGGCAAGTGATTAAACTTGATAAATAATTGTTGTGTACCATTTATTGTATGATTTGTGGATTGAATCTTTGGGTTTTAGGTTTAGTTTAGCAAAACCTAACTTTTGGGTATAATCTTAGATATGATATGTAGATCTTTGATTTGAGGATAGAAATTGGTTTAAATGTATTCTAGGATGAATATTAATGATATATATGTGATTGGGTTGAAGATAAATGGAGAGAAAATCAGTAAAATGGATTTTGGGTATTTTAGGCTTACAAAAAGTAGCCATTTTCGAGGTTTCTGAAGGGCCGAATCGATTCGGCCTCCTACCGAATCAATTCGGAAACATGCAGGTGCCCAGGTCTGAGTGATCGAATTGATTCGAACCCTAGCCGAATCGATTTGACCTGAGACAGAATCCCAGGTCTGATGACCCGAATCGATTCGCCTTCCTGGCTGAATCGATTCGATGGGCCGAATCGATTCGGAATTGGCCCGAATCGATTCGGAAACAAGGATTTTGGAGGATTGTTTTTCTAAAAGAAATTTCATCCCGTTTTGTTCGAGGTTATCGATTGTGGATCTCTATAGGAGATATTTGGAGTATGTTTTGGAGAATTTTAGCGAGTTTCACTTATAAGAAATTTTGGAGTCATATTGACTAAATTTGAGGAATACCGATTGGAGATTTTTGTATTTTTCTAAGTGGGGAAGCCAACTTTTATTTAGGGGTTTTATTTGGAGATAATAACGATTTCACGATTTGAGAATGAGAATAACTTATAGATAATGGATCTTAGGATCCAATCCCAAATGGGATAACTTTAAAAGGTTCATAAAATGAATGGAACCCCATTATGGATGGAGATTTATAAATGATATTTGAGGTGCATACGGATATCGAAATATCCTTATTGATTCTTAATTTGGGAGATGTCTCACACAAGGAGAAATGCTAATTGAAGAGCATTAGGATAAAATAATATCATTAACTTAAATTGAATTGAGAGATAATTCCTAATTAGAAGCGGCATGTGAGCTTCAAGCGAGAAATAGTATAGAGTATACTAAGTGGGGAAGATGTGTGAGAATTGGTGATTAGTATACTTGAGGGAAATATACTAAACAATGACATTAAATATATTGCGCCTAAGAGCGTATAATGAAAATGAAAATGATGTGGCAGGTATACCTTATATGATGGTATATCTTTATTATATGGGATGTATGTATACCTTATATGATGGTATGTATACATGTTAGGCATACCCTCTCCTTGCTATCATTGGGAAGTTTCGTGCGTAGAGGGTGAGAATCTTGGCTCAAAGAGTAGGATGTGGATATTCCCCAGGTCATAGTCGTCCATGGTTGTCAGCAAGTGACATATATATATACATTTATTTATTTTGGGCGTGAGAGGTCGTGGGTATTGTAACAACCCGCGTAATTTTTGCATTTGATTTGAATATTCGTATTCGTATTGTTACGTTTTATTCACCGCTAACAATTGTTGAGCATCTTTCCTGTCGTATTGTGTACTTCCCCATATTTTCTTTTAGTGGCAAGCTAGCACGGATTTTCGGGCGCTATGGAGATTGATTTTTAGTGAGGATTATTTTGGGAAGATTTTTAATACAAGAGAGAAGATTGTATTTTTTTTGTTGTTGTATTGAGAATTTGGAGATTTATTTGTTTTCGAGATAGTTAGATTGTTGTAATTAATTCGAGAGACTTGGTATTTATTTTAAGAGATTGAGATTTGTAGTTCTCTTTTTTTGTTTTGGGATTTAGATGCTCTATACCTTGTTATATTATGGAATTGGATTGTTTTTATCGTAGTAGTGCGCCGCTCGCTCTCCCCTGATGGGCGGGGTGTTACAGAATGGTATCAGAGCTTAGGTATACGACCACCCTCGGGTCTTCGGTTTTGGGTATGTTGCATTTTTGTGGCGCGTATTTTTGGAGATAGAAATTTTTAGAGAATCGTTTTGCGTTAGGCGTCTAGATTAGATGTGAGGAAATTATTATTTTGGAGACGAGATTATTTTTGGAGATTGTTGGCCTGATTTTTTAGAGTTAGGTATTCGTGAATTTCGAGGGAGAAATTTCATTGTTAGCGGGGAAGTGTAACAACCCGCGTAATTTTTGCATTTGATTTGAATATTTGTATTCGTATTGTTACGTTTTATTCACCACTAATAATTGTTGAGCATCTTTCCTTTCGTATTGTGTACTTCCCCATATTTTCTTTTAGTGGCAGGCTAGCGCGGATTTTGGGGCGCTATGGAGATTGATTTTTAGTGAGGATTATTTTGGGAAGATTTTTAATACAAGAGTGAAGATTGTATTTTTTTTGTTGTTGTATTGAGCATTTGGAGATTTATTTGTTTTCGAGATAGTTAGATTTTTGTAATTAATTCCAGAGACTTGGTATTTATTTGAAGAGATTGAGATTTGTAGTTCTCTTTTGTTGTTTTGGGATTTAGATGCTCTATACCTTGTTATATTATGGAATTGGATAGTTTTTATCGTAGTATCGCGCCGCTCGCTCTCCCCGGACGGGAGGGGTGTTACAGGTATGTGTCGCTCTCACTTGCCAGTTAGGAGCTATGATCGCTTCCCGGGACGTCGTGTGCGTGAGTTGATCATGAGCTGGGTGTCGTGGAACCCCACCTGGTGACCCCAGTTTACTACGTATATGGGTTGTTGGAAGATGATAGCATCTGAGCCTGCGTCCTTCGAGTTATAGCTCGGTCAGATGGTTATTATTGCTTATGCTTGTAATTGGGTATCAAGGGCATAATGGACCTCAATGACCTATATTGCCAGGATTAGTATATCGGGTGGTTCCTTGTTTGAATTTCACCTCGACGAGATGTCCCACGCACGAAACGCAGTGCCGTGTTGAGAATCGGGAGGAGTTTAGTCCTTAACTCTTGATGCTAATAACTCATATATTATAATTATAAATATATACACTGTTTACATGCCAAATGAGGGCATAGCTAGAATATATAATATTCTAATAAATGAGATTGTTGATGTATTGTGATGATGTGGTTATGAGATGGATCATGTAACTTTATATGTTCAACAAATGAACATTATAAAGATAACTATAACTATTACATTAAAGTTAATGTATATAACTTATAGATTATAGAATTAAGTGTAGATTGGGAAATAGGTTAGATGGCTTCACTTAAATACTTCAAATGGGTTTAAGTTAGAATCCTCTTACCTAAATTAGAATCAGGCATCCATTTGGAGATCACCTGCAAACGTTTAGTGCGTGCTTTAGATGAGAGGTGAGTTGAATTATTTTGGAGAGTTCGATTCCACCTTAATCATGTAATAATGCATTTATAATTATTATGCATTTTAATACACTTGCTATAAAATATTTTTCAAACTCGGGCTCTGACCCGTTTATATTTTCACCTCGATGTATATATTGTACTACTTCAGGTGTTTCTCCGCAAGGACACCTTTGATGTTCATCCATTCAGTATTCGTGGAGCTGTGGCAGTAGCGGATTATTGTGGCACTTTGTTTTAGTCGATTCATATCTTTGTATATCTAGATTAGGATTTAGTTGTATATTGAGTTAGTATTCAAGTGTTGTATATTAACACTTTCATATTTCATTTCTCAGATTATTGTATTGTCTCTGACCCGACAGCATGTTCTGGTATTTTATTTGTTCTTTGTATTGCACTCTTGTATATTAATGGAGTTTGCACTTTTCACTCATCATAGTTAGATGTATATTGTTGGTTATGTGCATTATTGGTTTTGTTGCTGTTGTTAAATAAAAAGTTTTAAATATTTGGCAATTCGCTTTTAATGGTTCCGGGTAGTTAGCCTTATATTATTAGCTTTGTCTGTTGATGTTGAGACTATGCCATCTGGGATACCTGATTTAATATAGTATATGGTTGGCTACCCGTTATTATTTAGAGCGGGTTGTCACACATCCCCTCCCCACTGGTTAAATCTTCATGTATAACATGGGATCCAGAGTGTCGTTCAAGTAATGATATCCTCCCATTTACCCATTTATTTGATGATATTCTATATAGATTAATTACAAGTAAAAGTAAAATGGTCAATGTTTAATACCGCCTTAACTACGACCGACCCTGTAAACCGATTGATTGGCTTATCAAGAAAGAAAAATCTACTATTGACGACCTTGCTGAGTTACCTGCTTGGAAACAGACCACTGGGCATTCAGGCTCAAACCTAAATGATAATTTTGAAGCGGAATAAAACCGACAGCTTAATATGGTGGATTCTATTGTTGGACAAAACAATAGCCAGCGGTATGTTTTGAACACTCTTTTGGCCCATTTTGGGGATGATTTTATCCTGCCTTTGTATTTGGGTTATGATGCCTTTCATAATCAAAATGTCACTCATAGGTATGCTTGGGCGATTCGGTGTTTTTGGGTTTTCATGTTTGTTTTCCCCATTTTTTTAGAGATCTAACCGTTCATAATGATTAATTATGATTACCGTTTTCTGTTTCTCATTGTTCTACTTTCCGTATGTGGATATTTTTGAAAGTATGATATTGGGAAAAATATTGTATTCTATTTTTCGTATGTGGATGTTTTTGAAAGTGGTACATTGGGTTACAATATTAAATAGTAATCTACAAACATGTTCTTATGAAATGCGTTGGTCCCAGTTTTGTCTTTAGCCACGATTTCATCCACATTTATTACAATTTTTTGTAACACGCATTAGTATCTCAGCAAAAGTTTATTACGTTGGAAATGTTTAGCCCTAGTATATAAGAACATTTAGATTTGATTTAAATTGTATTATAGTGTAGAGAAAAAATTATATCTCATATATTTTTAATTTGACAAGTAACATATGTTAATAATAAGATTTCTCCTTTGCTTTTCTATTGTTTGCAAATATGAATGGCAATTATAGCACGGTAAAGTACGGGTACCAATTCGTATTTTTGGGTCGCATCACGTACTGAACTGAGGATACGTTTGGTTAATTAGTTAACATTTGGTTAATTAGTTAATTATAAACTCATGAAGTGGGGAAAAAAATTATGTCATGATTTAATTTAAAATATTAATAAAAAAATCTTTATTATTTATTTGCGAGGACTAAATATTAGTTGAAGACAGCATTATGTTTTAATCAAATACTTGCTGACATATATTATCCATTTTATTTATTTTTTTCTCATTTTAAATTTTGATTAATCTCGCGTTTTTTTTTCATTTGATGTTTTAATGAAAAAAATTTCTTTGAAAAATATTAATTAAATTCTATGTTCTATCAACATAACGAATTTTTAAGAGTTCTTCATTAAATATTGGACTTGGGTAACCATGCCGCAAGCACTGGATAAATATGCTAATCGTGCCATCAACGCGGGTTACACCTAGCAATGACGAGTAAGTGTACCATGGGATGACCAACAATATTATATTTGCACTGTTGGCGACACGTTTAAAATACACGGAAACAAATTTATCATGGGAACAAATTTATCACAGGAACAAATTTATGGTCGTGCCATTGGCACAGGTACAAAATATTGCGAGAACAAATTTATCGACGTTCCATCGGCACGGGTACACCCTAGTGTGTGTATATATGTATACATGTGTGTGTGTGTGTGTGTGTGTGTGTGTGTGTGCGCGCGTGCATGCATGCTTGTATGCTTATTCTTTTGCATGTATAAAATTATGTTTGGAAAGTATACCCCAACGCTGATCAACAATCCAAACATGAGAAATAAGGTTTGAAATCTAATAGCCTTTAATTGATGCAACCGAGAAAGCTAAACGAGCTTTCAAACGATCCGAAACCTCACAAATAGAAAATTCGTAAACTTCTTAAACTCTCAAAATTTCCTAACTCTCAAAATCTAAACACTCATCCTAAAAACATAAATTGTAAAGTGTGAGGATAAAATGTGTTTACAAAAGATTTAGGAAATACTCTTAAGGAAGTGTAATCTTTTGAAGGGTGTGAGAGAGCGAAAGAGGCAGAAGAAATTTGGAAACATTTCGCTCAGGTTTAACCATTTTTCTCGAGTTTTTAAACCTTAGACTCAAGCCTCTAATTGTAGAGGTCGAAGAATGGATCTTAGTATCAATGTAAATCTTTAACAAATATGGGCATAAAGTTAAACAACCATGGGTCTCGAAGGGCAACATGAACAACACAGAAAAGAGAGGTCGACAGGTGACACACTTCTTTAGATAAGGTAACGTGGAGGTCAAAAGGGTAAAAATATCCCAGATAGTCAATAGTCAAGTTAGACTTTCCCCAAGGCTCTCGTGTCGTCAAATCGAATGGGCTACACACTCGCTTTTGATTGGTCCAAAGCCAATCATTTGGATCGACACAAAACGACCCCCAATTATACTAACCGCTGTCGTTTTTAATTTCTGCAGAATTGATTTAGAAACAAAATGATTTTTTATTATTGTTTTTAATGTTTATTTCATCATTTTAATATTCCAAAAAAACATATAAAATTTAAAAAACATGTAAAATTATTAAACAATGAAAGTTATATTATAAAAATATTTGAGTATAAAATACATATATGATGTATTAATACAAAAACAAGGAATATATCAAGCAATATTAAAATTTGGGTTTAGAAATTTGAAAAATTCTTTTATTAATATTTTTAGGAATAGGTTTAGTGTGTGCAATAGCCAGAGTGTATTGTATCTCTTCCTAGAATAGTTAAAGTTACTGTAGACACACGTATGGAGATGCTTTTAAAAACACTCAGGAAAAGAGTGACCATAAACATCGCAATGGCTACAATATATATGCGAAGTTGGATTGACTCTATCTTCTAAACCTTTGAAAATAGGTTAAGGTGCATACACGTTTTGAAAATGAGGTCTATCTACAACATTTTTAGAGTTTTACTCAAATTCTATAATGGGGGAAAACATACTTGTGACACCCTGACTAATTAAATACCGGGTAGCTACTCCATTACTCAATTTAATACAAAATGTCAAGTTGGTTCAGTTCATAGCATCACTGTCGAAAATATTTTTTTAAACAATTACTAGTCACCTAATATTTAAAAAGTGAGTTGTCAATTTTAATTCAATTAGATTAACATGCAACCAATTAAATTATGAAATAATGATACCACAGTCACATCACAGCAATAGAATAATAATTAAATAAAATGAATCTGGAGGAACACCCCTCTGAATAATCTGAATACTGAATAAAACCAAATACAAAGTCTGAATAACTAATTAATTAAATCCAAAACTAAAATAGAACTGAGTAAAAAGTTGTCTCTAAAAGAAAAAGGGCGACATGCCCTACAGATGAATAAATCTGAAATGGAGTCAATGTACAAAGTGGAGGCGTCTACTATCGAGGTCCTATAACTTCCACAGTAGCTACAACACGTCACTGGAATGGAACTCGTAAGCTTGGCGTCCCTGTGGCTGGGCACCTAAAAGGTTTTTAGAAGAAAATAGATTTGAAAGCAAACGGGTCAGAGCCCGAGGTGAAAACAGAATAAAATATAGCAAATGTTTAATAACATTAAATAGTGAATATAAAATACATGTTAGTTACGTGCACTCACATGAGTTCCTCACATCTTAACTAATTGTGCACTCCTAACGTATCAGTAACCTGTCCTAGTTATGCCACTAACTAACTAGTCTATTTCACCACCTGACTTTACGATATAATATAAGGGTCGATACCAGACATTTAAATATAAACTATGAGTCTTCCTTTTTATTTCTCAGATTTATCTAATATAATTATTATATGAATTTCCCATTTTTAACTCTACTAAAAAAAATGTCCCAAGTATTCACATTTATACTTTAATAAGAATCAATTTCAACTACCAGTATATCAATCTCATCATAAAAATACAATAAGGGCACCCCTAGGCTAAGTTGTGGTGCACACATACTCTCCTATCGAATCCCGGTACATCACGTACATAAGGACAACGTATTTCGAATCTCTCAAGAACCGTTTCAATAAGCAACAATCACACATAATGGAGGCGAACATAGTTCACATACCCATGGGTCACGCACATACCTACGCTTCCATGGTCAGCTGACTTATTAACTCACAAATAAGTCATTCACGGCCTTATGTCCTTAAGATACCAATTTAAATCCCCCGTAGGTACACAAGGATTAGATGGCCCTGTTCGAAAGCCGACCACCTGTGATAGCAAGTATGGTAGGTATGTTATACACATATAAGTCCATATACTAAGCATTCACACATCTTAGATATCTCAAAATAATAATAGAGGTATATTCTACATCCCTATACCGTTATTCCAATTTGAACATTTTGTAGTCTCCGAATAATATACAATATAGATTGTCGACACGACTCACGTCGTAATTCCAAGTACTTAAAACCTAACCCATAAAGGTTACTAAGTCTCTTATTATTCCCACATTTAAATCCACTATTCTTAAGGTCCTCATTTCAGCCACTAACCTTATATTATCAACTACACCAAATTTAATCATTTAATCTCAACTCTAATAGTATCTCACTCGACGAGCCTTATTAGATTTTATATAATTTCCAAAATTGAATCCTAATTATACTCCGGTCTCACAAATATACCTACTGGTATTCCTCAAATGTAAGAGTGTTCACAAGGTTCCCAACAATAATTCTCTAGGGTCGAAATTATCAAAGTTCAACAAATGGAAAAATATAACCAATTCTGGGAAGGTCGATCGATCGACCTTGAGTATCGATCGACCTATGAATGTCGATCGATCGATCGATCGCACCACATGGGTTGTGGTTGCTTCGTTTTTTAGTCCAAAGTTCGTCCCAAAACTTCATTACAATGTATGAAATTCTAATTTAATGTTATAGGATCATCACACAACCAAAATACATCATTGTTAACGTTCCACAACCTTTTAATCATCAATCATTGGCCTTATATGGATCAAAACTTCAATAAAAACCCTTGTTTTCTATATTCTTCAAGAATAATGATAATTCTCCTCTTTAATCCTTTTCTAAATCATCAAAACTTATGTTTTGGGTACTGAATTCATCCAGAACACTTCTACATGTAATTCCTAACCAAAGTTTAGAGTTGTACATCAAATTCATTGGGTTTTCATCAAACTTTCAAGACAATTATTAATTTATACACTAAACATGGAGGAAATATTCATTGAAACTAATGAAACAAAATCACTTGCCTTAAGTTTGATGTTCTGATTCATTGTTGGTGTTCAAGGGATGATTCTCTCTTCTTTTCGGTCACAATTTTCGTCCAAAATGGTGGTGGTGGGTGGTGATTTTGGTTTGGAAACCCTTTTGCAACTTCCCTCTAACTCACGTATCCCACTCTCTTGTTTTTGGCTGATAATGGCCCTAATGGATTTTCTAATAATATATAAATAAACTCTAAATTTCGTGGGTCTTAATTCCTTAATTTTTAAAATTACCAAAATACCCTTCCGGGTAGTCGGTTTGGCCTAGAAATGTCCCGGGACCCAAACTAAACTCCCGACTAGTGTTTTCTGACTTTCTCCACCCTTTTGGGCACGTTTTCATACTCAAAATGACCATACGGTTGATAAAATTATAATCTACTTTTTAAATCTAATTAAATTGATTTCTGACGCGATTGACACGCGCGTCCCAACTTATTTTTTCCAATTGTCGTATTTATAACTCTTGACAATTTTGATACTTTCAATACTCATATATTACCATACCAACTCACGTCTCGCTAATATTTAAATCCTGATTAATTTCCAATTAATTCTCATATAATTCAATTTATCCATTAAATAGAAATCAATAAAATTACGGGGTATTACAATACTTTGCTTTATTATTATGCTTCTACTCTGGATGACACATAGTCTTAGTGTCCTGTGAGGCTGGTTATTTTTAAAAAAATTCCTGAGTTTTTTCAAATTCTTTGTCTTGTGTGTTTGGTAAAGTCCCAGAAGAAACAACTACATTTTTGGAGACATTTTGATTAGAAGCCTTTGTTCCTTTAGGTTTTTAGTTAAATCAAAGGTCAGTTTTGTCGTTTGAGTTTATTTTGATTGAACTGATTATTTTATCATACGTTTTCGCATCAGCATCAAAGTCAAGACATTTCATGAAATAGTTTATACTTTTTTTTTATATTCTTCTAGTTCTACCAAAGTGGGCTTGTATCTTTCCTCTAAAATAGAGTTTTTATGAGAAAGTTCATGGATTTTGGAAATAAAATTTCTAGTTTCAGTCTCATGATCCATGCACTAACTAATATAGTCCTTATCGTTCTGCCTAATAGTCTTACTTAAGCTTTTAATACGTTCGGTCAAGTGTTTAGCCATTTTTTAAGTTTAAAACCCCTCTTGAGAGTCTTAGAATAAAGTTATTGAGTATTAAGTAAATCATCATCATCGGACTCACTAAGTGAAATGTGTGGGTTGTTCTCTAATGATTAAATTTTAGGTTTGGGGCGCACACACCCATTCAATTCATCAGAATGATTTGCACTTTGACTCTTGCACATGCTAGAATCGTTAGAAGTGTTAACAAAAAAGCATTTAACATTTCATTCACATAGACAACAGGTATAGAATCAATAATATCATCAACGGGTAAACATGATTTATCATCAAAATACACAATTTTAGCGTAAAAAGATTCTTCTATTTTGAAATACAGATACTCATCATCATTTAAGTCACTAGAATCATCCCAGGTCTTACACACATAGGCCTTAGTTGTAGTATTGATATTACATTTGCATCTATTGGCATAAGGACACATATTACCATATTGATGGCATTAAATGTTACTTAAGTTCTTCTTAAGTTTCTGATTGTTATTGTAGGTCCGTTTGTCACCATTACGGTAATGGGGTTTGGGAAACTAGAAGTTTTGATAAACAACCTCCACTTATTTAGTTTCCATGGCATTCCTAAACTTTTTGAAATGTTTTCTCATGAGGAATATCTAGTTTTCAACACTCTTAAAGTCATAGACCTCGCATAATTCTATGTCATAGTTAAGGACATTTAACATATATACAGTCATTTGAGAAGAAAATCCTAGATTAGATCCAAAAGATCTTTTTACATTAGAAGTCACATGTTTCTTATACTCTAATTCCATCTCTAGAGTTCTTAATTTGCTACTTAACAGTTTTGGAGTCAAATTTGAATCATCCATTTCCTCCATGGCATAACGCTTGTTATCAAACTTAATGGGTAAAGATTTAACTATTTTTTGTACAACTTCCTTTTTATCATAAAAGATACCCTTAGCATGCACTTTAGTGATAATGTCTGTGAGATTAATATAGAAGTCATCAAAGGTCTCTGTGTCATTTATTATAAGGGTAATATACTATTTGATAAGAATTTGCGATTTTCCAGCCTCAACACACTCATCACCCTCACGGGTTTTGAATCGAGTATCCTAGGCTTCCTTAAATGTGATGAAAATTTAAATTCTCTTAAATTCATGTTCATTTACATACATGAATATACAATTTGTACCCTTATAATTTCATAGAGAACTGTTTCTCTTCCTTTGTAAACTCACTATGCATTTTCTTAACCCTTAGGGTGGTACCTTCAGTAACTGGTTTAGTAGGGTGTTCCATTCCATTTTGAATAGTATCCCAGACTTCATCACCCATGGTGCCTTGAATGAACACCACCATTATTACTTTTCAGTAGGGAAAATTATGTCCATCAAACATAGGGGGATGTAGATATTATAAATATTCTCAAATTTCTCATCCATTTTGAAAGATAAAACTCTTATTTGTTAATAAGGATCAAAAACTTTTGAAACTTTTGAAACCCGCTTTGATACCATTTAAAATAACTTTTGAAACTCTGTCAAAAGATATTACATGATCAAAAACTTTTGAACCCCGCTTTGATACAATTTAAAACAACTTAATTAAGATATTTCACACAGTTAAAGGGATGATTGAGAATCCGAATAAAATCTTTGAGGAAACTCTTATTTGTTGATAAGGATTTCATAAAAGATGTGTTAAATCACAAATATTATAGTAGACATGATATTTAAGATATGTGGTAACAAGATTTAAAAGTTTAAAAGCCCTAATTAACCTTAGTTAGCAGGAGATAGAATGCAAGAATTAATAATGATCTGTAGAAAGTCTACACATATATTTAATCTGGGAAAACCCCAAGGTCTCGAAAAGATCCACAGTTACCTCTACACCATAAAACAAATTATATTAAAATGGAATTAAGGCAACAGATTACACACATCCAAAATACGATAAAAAATCTTAAAGAAATTATACTTAAATGATATAAATCCACCTCCTAGGTACTCTTTCAAATCTAGTCACGTTTAAACCTCCAATCCGTAGATCTTTTTACCGCAACTCAGTAATTAGACCCTTCGAAAAATAGCCACACTTTTCTAACTATTGTAACACCCCGACTCGAGTTTGGGTCATCGTTGGGTCAACCCGCACTGAATCAAGGAGTTAAATGGGGACAACGAAAGTCTAATTTTATTATTTAAGAAAACATCTATAATTTCACCATTTATTAAGGACTTTAATTACTGGTATTAATTTCGGAAAAGAAGTGACCACTTTAAGTAATTAAGTCAATTTACAAGGTTTACTTATACAATCCGATTTAGTCTGCAATACTAATTAAATAAAAGAAAAACCATAGTCATCCATGGGGCCTTACTAGCATCCTTCTGGAATTACCAATGTTTCAAAAGATAATTTAAATAAAATTATAGATCCACTAATGACATTGATTGCCCTCTGGGTACTTGCTAGTGTCCTTCCCAATGTCCTTACTCGATGTAATTGGGGTGGGGTGGGTTTTTTTCCCATAAAAAGTAGGGACAAATGAGCACTCAACATGGTGGGTAATACTAAGCTATACGTTTTCTACAAAATGCCATACATATAACATGTATTTTTGTAATTTTAAAAACATTTTACAATTTAGCAAGTATTAATGCAACTAATAAGAAATGCACCCTAGCTCTTTGCTCATACTCATGATTAATTATTTTACACCACCCTTTTATCAGGTCAAGAAACTAACTAACCATATTTTTATTCCTTAGACTCCTTTTTATACAACTTCATTAGGTTGTCTTACTTACATTTTTAGAATAATCATAATCATTTCTTATTTTATTATCTTTTCTCAGAATCTTCCAATATTCGGATACTTTAGGGGGATCCGCACCACCATCTATGCTATCATATGCTCTGGGTAGTGATTTTGGGTCTTTCACCTCGGGCTCCGAGCCATTCTTAATTATTTTCGGTGTCATCTGAGTCCATATTAATGTGTTTTAACATTTTTTCTAATGTTTACATTATTTCATCATCTTACCGTTTATATCATTTCTACGTTCTATATCACCATTTTATCTCGTCAATTTATCCGTTTGTCACACAAACTGACTGATAAGGTCTAACGAGAAAGTGCGATCACAAGGACCCTTAATTTTATCAAAAATTACCATTTTAACCTTTCTTCATAATAAATTTTTTTTAATTTAACTCATTATGGCATTATAAATCAACATATCCTTTAAAACCATCTTTTTGTGATTTTATGTTCAAAATCATGCTTCAGCATTTTATGTTTCACTACATAAAATACATTTAATCATTTGAAGACCGTTTTAGCAAAATGTCTGCTACCTTGCCATATTACCTCAAATATTGTTTTTTTCTTAATTCTTAACAATATTTAAGACACAAATGTAGGGCTATTTTTCTACACTTTATTTATACCTCATATGACCCATTAATCATCATTTGTCAAGTCTGAGATGTCTTTTACCAGCAAACTACCTGTTTCTATACATGTTAAGTACGATTTCAAGTCTAAAAATACTCAAATATGATACTAAACAAGGTATTAAACATGGGTTTACTTTATTCATGCTTTCTCTCCATATTTCAAGACTAAATATCATTATTCATAAAAAAATCCATTTCGACTTTGTCTTTTTTCAAGCCCCATTTTTGCAAGACTTGAACATACTGGAAAATATCTTCATTTTTAACATTAAATCACGTCTACCATGAATAATACATAATTTTAATACCTTAAACCTTGAAAATGTATAGAGATAAAACCCATACCTTAAGGTTTGAAGAGGAGACAAAGAAGACTCCAAAAGTTCTCTTGAATGCTCCTACTCGCTCACACAACCCACTGCTATCCTCAAAAAATCTTTTTTTGGAACAATACAACTTGGAAATGGGGTGAGAATGGTGTATTATCGTGGAGATTTGGTTTACCTATGGTGGAAATGTCTTAAGGAAGAGGAACTATTCTTGAAACGAGAGAGAGAGAGAGAGAGAGAGAGAGAGAGAGAGAGAGAGAGAGAGGAGAGAAGTTATTGCTAATGACAAGAATGGGTGAAAGAACCCATCCTCATATCTCTCTTAAATAACCCATAAACCATAAAAGATGCCTTTACCATACGGCCTCCCCATGAAAATCACGTTTTATTTGATCTGGAGCACCAGAGTTTGACACCCCAGAGATCCAATGGCTCAATTGCTATCATCACATTAAAAATATGCAGAATTTTTCGAGTTGAGTTTTGATCGTTCGAATGACTCGTTGGAATGAGATCACTATTTGTTCGAATGACAAACCCTTTTTTTCGAATGACAAGGGACTTTATTCGAACGTAGGCTTCTAACGAAATTCCAGAGAGAGAGGGAAATTAACCATTATCTCAGTCGTTATAAGTTCATTCGATCTTCATTTGAATAACATGCTCCTCGTTCGAACGACTTCGGATTTCCACTATATAAACTTTAATCCATAAAAATACTATTCGACAAGAATGAAAGCCACGGTGATGGTTAAATATCATTATTCATTCATAAATATAAATTTACACTAAAAGAGATATAAATAGGGCACTGGTATTACAACCGTGATGTGTGTGATAAGGACAGTGATGTGTTATATAACTATATGAATATGAACGAACGCACACACACTTAGTAAAAAATTCTTGTTAATTACACATATTCTCTAAAATGCTCAGATCTAAAATCTTATAACATCACATAGTTAAGAATACAAGATCGCATCATATCATTTGAAAAATAGATCTAAAAATTGTATTAACATGAAAATAGATTTCACAAATTGTAAAATTGGGTTTAAAATAATACATATCGTAAAATTTAAATGATTTTAAGATATGTAAAGTTTTGGATCTTGAAAGTTTGTGGATCAAAATGTATTTTGAAATATGAACATAAATCCAACAAACAAAATCATATTTTAAAAAAATATTTCCCAAATAAACTATAACTAGTGTAATAAGAAGATCTAACGAATAAGTCTGTGAAATGTATCATAGAAGTTAGGTTCTAGATTTCATGGAAAACAAAGCATGCCTCTATCAACCGTAAGGGATTTTTGGAGGAGAATTAGATTCACATGAGTTTAAAAATCTAAACTCAAAATCTCAAAACACTCAACTCTCGTATTTTGAAAAACCTAACAGATTTGAAAGAAGTGAACTCTCTAGTTTCCAAAAAAAGTTTAGGAGAAATATATTTTGTAAATAAATTTACTCTCTAGTTTTAAATAAAAGTTTTTCTCTTAGATGTCTCTAATATATCCTCTCTCTTTCTCTCTCTAACCTTTACCCTGTCTATCTTCTCTTTCAAAAATTGAACAAAAGTCTGGAAATTTTGAGATGAAGATGGATTAAATTAAGATGGAGGGAAGGTTCTGGAAACTGACCTGCTAATGAACGGTTGAGATGTATATACCGGTTTGACTAAGATCTAATGGCTAGGAAATAAGCTGTATATGGGTTATAACCGGTTATAGAGTCTCACCAGATGATTGGTTACAAGGGTTGGCACACAGATTGTGTTAGAATGATCAAAGTCCTTGGATAAAATGTGATATAACGGTGTGTGTTGTGTATTGAAATTCTGAGTGTGAATAAACGTGAAACAAACTAATGAGATAATGGCAAGTAGCATACATGTGTTACACACACGCACACACACATCAATATTAAGCGGTTTCAGTGTAATGAAAATATAACTTTTCTCCCTAAAGGTTTTAAAACATCAATTTTAAAACTGTTTCTTTAAATGATAAAAATGGATTTTAAATCCGGAATAATTTTTAAAAAAATTATTTCAATTTTTTTTAAATCCAAAAAACCATTTTAAACACATATGATTTATATGGTGTAATGTGTCCTATAGTGCGTATTTTTTTATACCTTTGGATCCCAATATGGATAGGGAATAATTGTTTTTGAGGATGCCATTTGAAGTTGTCACCAATCATGAACTGTGGAGTACCATTTAGAAGAGCTCAACACCACTAAATATATTTTGTCTTAATATCTAAACTGAATGAAAGACCTATATGGTATACACTCCTAATAATTCAGCCATTTAGGGTGTTTAAAACCCACTTGTATTTGAAAATGGTCTAAATACAAAATCATTCTTGAACCAAGATACACTAACCAACATATGTGCTTAGATAATAAAACCCAAGTCTCCTAAGACATGGACCAAAACTTAAATTCCGCTTGAAAAAATCACATGGAATTATTTATTTGCTTACTTTTATTGAAAAAGAAAGTAAACCCATTCAACCCTTCTTTTAGTAAAGCGCTAGCTTTATGGCTCGATTATTAATCTTGTACTATTTATTACGATTGAACTTTATTGTATATTTATGGTTAGTACCATCGTTGTTACAAGCTGTCGATTCGTTTAAAGTCCATGTGCTATTATATGGATATCTCTCAGTCAAGGGCGAAGGTATCATCTTATTTGTTGTAGTTTTGCAAGATGTTGTTCCTTGTGAGGTTCTTGTTTCACCATAAGTAAACCAGGGATAGTTAAATAAATGAGTATTATCGCGAGTGTGAACGCAGGCAAGGTCGAACCACAATAAAATCTCAGTACATAAACTTCCTTCCAACGCTCTCACCTCCCTTACTTTATTTACATTCATGCTTTGCTTTAAAATGATTAATAGGTATATTGCTCAAATTTTAATGTGAATGTGAATGAATGCAAGACAACATTAAACAAATCATTTTATCAATACACTAATAAAAGGCTTTTTACTAAGTTGCAAAGTCTATAAAATGACATTGAAAAGAAAGAAAGTAATTTCCATTTATGAAAATTCGACAAAATATCATTATCTTAGATCAATCCCCCCTCTTCCCCCAGGATAACATTCGGACAAAAAATTGGTATCAGAGCCTAGCTCATATATACTTATTTTGAAAAGTATACTTTGAGTTTAAGATCACATCCAAAATTAGTGATTTTTTAAAAGTGATGCTTTGTAAATTTTTAACAAGATGGATCTTCTTTGAAGATACAAAAGTTCTGAAATATTTATATGCAAAAGAATAATGAGAAGGTTATTATCACTTGAAAATGTTTTGGTGAAAAACTTGTTGTCACACCTCGCCTATTCTACCTATGGGTGATCAGTCCTTCATTAAAATAAATATGAATCTCATCTAGTTCATTCTTAGCATCACTGTCAAAAAACTTTTTAATTACTAAACACATATGACAAGTTAAGTCGATGCCAAATTTTATCTTTCATTATAATCACAACATGCGAAAAATAAATTAAATCAACCAAACCATCCACACAAATATAGTCTGAACAATCACATGACATATATATATAAATGAATAATACCGAATAAACCATCAGTTTCCAAAACAAATAATAAAACCACAAGTCTGACATAATAAAACTGAATCTAAATACAGTCTGATAAATAAACTGGAGAAATAAATATTCTGAAGAGTAACACATACAAATGAAATACTGAAGAATCCCTATCTAGAAATAAATGAGCTAAATCATGTAAGGAAACTCCTGCAAGCCTCCACAAATGTTGTAGCTATGCATCCATGGATAGAATCCTCAATCTTGGCGTCACTATGGCTAGACACCTAAAAGGTTTTAAAAATATTTTGACACGGGTCAGTGCCCAAGAAAATAGTTTGAAAATATTTTACAAGAGTTTAAATCACAGTATAAATCAGTTATTAGAGACACATGTTAGTTCAACGTACACTCACTTGAGTTCCTCACCTCTCAACCCATATGCATGTCTAATGTATACTACCTAGCTATCCTACCCAGCCCAACTAGATAAAGTACCTAACTAACCTCAAAAGGTGTAACTCCCTCATATGATACATATGACTCGCTACCAAAATACCAATAATTAATATTTCCCACATATTATTATTGAATCAATTATTTAAGATTCTATACATAAATAATTTTTAGATACACACAGTCTATCAGGTCTACTATCACACCAAAGTAGATATATCCCACATGTATATGTTTATCACACATACAATATATACAACTATAGCATCCCTGGAATGGCCCCTCGTGATGCTGGCATACTCTGTTATCAAGTCCATGTACCTCTCGTACTAAATCAAAGACTATTAGTTCGGCATGTCTCCCCGAACCCAAAATCCATCAACACACAATGGAGGCGAACATGGTTATAAGCCTTTGGGATACACAACCAAATGAGATGACGGTTCCACTAATACACACACATAGTGAACCTCCCTAAGTTCCATATTTCAGGGCACAAATCTAGAACTCATTGGAATCGTGAAGGTGGGATCGCCCTCTATACATTAACCTCCGGATAAAAGGTAGCTTAGGTATGTTCACGCACATAAACAAATCATAATCATAGGTATTCACATAACCTATATACATATTTATTAAGTGGGTATACACACAACCCAATTATGTCAACCTGCACGTGGTATATCTCTCTCTCGTACTTAATGTACCCTTAATTACAATTATAACCTCAAATCGTATATTTTCGAGTATCGCTCACTACCCTAAGGGTCCTAGTTACCCCTTAATTAATATCAGCATCCATTTCACTCATACACTGCTTGTTGGGGTCATAGGCTCATTCATCCCTCTGTGACCAATTTCAAATCATGTATGTTCAATAACTATGGACATGTGCCCAATTTTCCCTAGCCTTAACGCATCTCAATTTATGTAAACCTAATCCCTACCATAGGCCTACTCACATTTAATATAATCCTCTTTATCATTTAGAGATGTCCCAAAAGTCTCCCCGTTAATTATTCACACATTCAAGGTTCAAATGGAAAATTTCACCAATTTTCCAAACCGAATTGATTCGTTTAAAGGCCGGATCGATTCGCTTTCTAAATTGATTTTCCCTTAGGCCAAATCAATTTGAAAAGTGTCAGGTCAACTTCTCCAATAAGCTATTACATTTTTTTCCCATTTTTCTTCAACACAACTTTCATGATTCATGTTAAAAGTCTCATATAATTTAACCTAATATCTAATATGAGTACATGAATGGATCCCAATGAATTTTGATCATCAAAACATGATTTAATTCCATGATTCATAAGATTAAATTCTCTAATTAATTCATGCAACCCCTAGTTTCATATTCAAAACAAGTTATGTATAAACTCAGATTTCATTCTCTTGTATTATCCTAAGAAATCGGATTTACAATAACTATAGAATCAAAACCTCTAACATGTTTTCTCATCATTAACATGAATATGGTCCAATATTTATTCTAAAAATCATGAAATCATGTTAGATATCTAAACTCCTAACATAAGTATTATAACTAATTGAAAGTAAGAAAGATAAACACTTGTGTTATATAGGAGTGGTCTGATTTCATTTTTCTGATGATGATGTGTTTATCTTCACTTCCAATCCACACTCTAAAGATAATAGTGACGCAAGAATAAGGTTGAAAGCTTCTAGAATCCTCTCCTAATCTATAAGAATGCACTCATTTTCTTCTTTAATAGCCTTTAGGGGTTTTCTATTCTTCTAACCCTAGCCTCTCTAAACTACAAACTGATATAACCCTTGGAGATTCGTAGCTCCCTTAACCCTAGGATAATAAATGACTAAAATTCCCTCTAATGGTGCCGGTTAGGTCTAAAAATTACTAAAATTCCCTCTAATGAAACTCAATTCTAGTAAGTGATCATCTGAGGTCCAGTTAGGAAAATTTCCAGGTTATCTGGTCAAGAAGAGGGAAATTGAGGCTAATCCAGATCAAATAGAGGCTATTAGTAGAATTTTTCCTCCAAAGACATTGAATACAGTCCAAAAGCTCACTCGGATGCTCGCAATGCTCAATCGCTTCATTTCAAAGCAGTCTAAGTATTTTCAACCCTTTTTCCATCTACTCAAGGAGAAGTGCTGCACCTGGAATGATGAGTGCTCCAAGGCCCTTAAGTATATCAAGGCCTATTTAAGTAAACCTCTGTTACTAGAAATATTCGATCTGGGGGATCCCCTTTACCTTTATCTCACAGTATCAAGTCATGCAGTCAGTTCAACCCTAGTCTGTGAGAGAGAAACGAAGCAGCTTCCTGTTTACCACGCTAGTAATATGCACTTGGATGCTAAAAAATGCTAATTGCCTCTAGAGAAACTATTTTATGCATTGGTAATCGCTTCATGAAAGCTAAAGCATTATTTTGATACCCACTCCATTACTGTGATTACCTCTTTCCCCCTTAAAGTTGTCCTTTGTAAGGATGACCTTTCCAGACAGATGTCAAAATGGCAAGTAGAGATTGGGAGGTTTGACATTCACTTTCAATCGAGGATAGCAATCAAAGGGAAGATTCTGGCCAATTTTATTATAAAATTTACTGGGCGTGGGCCCACCGACCAGTAATTGATCGATCAATCAGAGTTGCAAAAGCACATTCAGGACAAAAGTTAGACAATGTATGTGATGGTCCCTTTAATTCTAAGGGGGAAGGTGTGGGCATTGTCCTTGTGACTCCAAAGGGCGCTATGATCGATCAAGGGATCAGACTGTGATTTGAAGCCTCCAACAATGAGACCAAGCATTAGGTGCTTGTAGCTGGTCTACAAAAGGCTCGCTTGCTTAAGATAAGATGGCTCATTATTTATTACAAATCCAAACTAATGTCCAATTAAGTCAGTGTGGATTTCAAGTCCAAATATGACAAGATGGAAGCCTACCTTGTGATCATACATGATCTAGTTATGAAATTTGAGTAAGTTCATGTTCAAAAGTTCCCTCGAGGGCACAACAGTCATGTCGATGCTTTAGCAGTCCTAAGCTCAGCAGTGGACTTAGATCTCAGGAGAATAATCAAAGTGGAATTACTCACCAAGACTAGTGTTGATAAAATAGTAAGCCCCAAGAACAACCTCTTTATCGATAAGGGTCCCTGTTAAATGGACAACATCATACCATACTTGCAGAATGAAACACTGTCGATCGATAAGAAATTGGCCCATCAGGTCAAAGTGAAAGATGAGCATTTCTACTTGGACCCTGGGGGAAAGATTTATAGGAGATCCTTCACTGGCACCTACCTCTAATGCGTACACCCAAAGGACGTCGAGTAAATACTTTATGAACTTTACCATGGAATATGTGGAAGTCACGTAGGAAGAAGATCCTTAGTATTTTGAGTAATGAAAGATGGGTACTGGTGATCGTATGTTCATAGAGATGAAAGTTGTTATGTTAAAAAATGTGAGAAGTTCCATAAATTATCTCCCATAGTGCATCAATCAGCTAACGACATGAAGTTTTTTACCAGCCCATGGCCATTTTCACAATGGGGATTGGATAGCATGGGACCACTACATACCACACCCAGGAATCATAAGTACTTGCTAGTCAGCACAGACTATTTCACCAAGTGGGTAGAGGAAGAACCATTGGCTAACATTATAAATGTCAATATGATAAGGTATGTCTAGAGAAACATCATAGCACGCTTTGGTGTACCAAGGTTCATCATGACTGATAATGGAAAAATTTGAGAGTGGGCCTTTTTAGAGTTTCTTCAACGAGAATAAAGTCAAGAACCACTTTAGTTTGGTAGTGTATCCCTAATGCAATGGTCAAGATGAAGTCTCTCATAAAATAATGCTTAATGACCTTAAAAAGAGGATGGGAAGAGAAAAAGGTGATTGGATGGATGAGCTTCCTCATGTTCTCTGGGCATATTGTACCAATTCCAGGAGACCAAGCGGAGAAATGATCTTCGCACTCATATATGGAATAGAAGATTTCATACCACTTGCAGTTGACCTCCCGATCGTAAGACTAAGGGTTCCCGACTAAGGACTGAATGATGATGCCCTTTACGTTACACATGACCTGGACTATGAATGAAGAGAAGAAGCCATGATCAAGCTGGCCTCATACTAGCAGAATTTGGAAAAGTTGTACAATGAGGTGGCCAATCCAAGGAAATTTCAAGCAGGAGATTACATCCTCTGAAAAGTTCTTAGCAACATCGTAAGACCCTCAAATGGCAAGTTGGGGCACAACTGGGAGGGACCATTCAAAGCAGTCAAAGATGATATGTAGGGAGTGTATCACATAGAAACAATAGACGGTAGAGAGATACCAAGAGCATGGAATGCAACCAACCTCAAGAAGTTCTACTTTTAGTCTTTTTAATTTTTAGCGCTTAGTTTATGCAAATTTTGATTTAAAAAATTATGTTGCTCGTAGTTTATTATTCTAATTATGAATAAAGGCCCTTATTTCCACATCTCTCTCAATGTCTTTATTTATCCAATTAATTTACATTTCTCCCTAAGTAGCAGGACCATAATTTGCATTTAGTCTTAGAAATGTGTCAATTAGGATTTAACTTAATTACAATGGCAATTTTGTTTATTACAGCCCTCAAGTCCTTATCATAACCAACCCAGATGAGGTCACGACTTTACCATGCAAGATAAAAGCCCTATATGGATCCTTAGGCAATAAACCAACTTTGTTTGGTCGAATAAAATCCGGAGTGGGTGGATTGCCCATAGACCAGGTGCATTTTTGCCATTGTCTTTTCTAGACCTAAGGGAGTTTGATTACACGACCTAAAAGTTAAAAAAGACAGAATAACACATGGAAGGCATAATGGACCGAAAAAATGAAAAAAAAATGGTATTAACTTGATTCCTTGATAATGACTAATTATAAAATAATTACAAAAGTACAAAAATGATTACAACGATTTATGGTTGGTTGGCCAAACACTTTTTGATCTTCTTCCTCGGACCATCATCGAGATCAGGTCTATAATCATCATCACTATCGTGAGGTTTCAAGTATCTCTCGATGAGTGGAAGGGGAATGCCATATAAAGGGACACATGTCTCATTGCGCCCAATAGGAGGTCATTAGCATGCATGACACTCAACATCGTACATGTACGAGATCTGAGAATCTTGGGGGTCTTTAGTATCCTTGAGCGCATTTAGTTAGTCGTGCTTGTAGGCAACGTCTTTAGCCTCCTACAAAATCATAGGGGCATCTTTCCACCCCTCTTCATAACCGGTCGACCAGGATGCTTATGGACCCATCTTAAATAAGTACTAGAGCTTTTTTATGTCGCGATTTATCCCCATCACCATGATTTTCTCCTTTAAACTTTTTCCTCAGCCTTAGCAAGCTTCCTCTTGAGATCATCATTCTCTTACTGGATTAGAGCACTGACCTCCCCCGTGTCCTTGGTTTCATCCAACTAGGTCTTCAAGTCATTTAGTTCTTTTTACGTCGAAGATATCACATCTTCCAAGTCTTTGAGGTCATCGTTTAGCTTCGTGACAAAGGGGGACTTGTTCTTGTAGGCCTCAATCCTTTTCTTTAAAGCCTTACACGCGGTAAAAAATGATCGGCAAGCTTGTGCGCTAGCATCCCACCCGAGCACATTATCTAACTTGTTGAAAGAGGAAATATCTTCAATAATAGGTTATAGTATCAAAGCAGAGTGGGAAATAGTTTATCAGAAATGATAAAATTGGCACACCCAAAGTGAAGAAAATACTATTTTTATTGACAAAAATGTACGCAGAGCCATTTATAGTTCAATACCACTGGAAAATAAAAGAGTATAAAGTACAAGAAAAATAAGAAGAACCCTAGAAATTACGGTCTTCACTTCTTCACTTGTTCTTATGCCTAAGTCTCCTTCCCCTTGGTCGCTACCTACTTGGCTTGATCGAAAGGGTTGCTGGTGGAAGTCCCTCCATCAACCATGGGAGGGTAACTTGGGTGGAGCTCACTAAATAACTGAGACTCGATAGTAACCCCTGCTTTTACTAAGGCCTGATCCCAACCTTTCTTGAAGCTAGATTTATGAGCATAGCCTATCTAGATCTTGGCATCAGCATAAGCCTCAACTCGGCCTTGCTCATAACTGGAATCCTTAGTAAAAGGAATCTAGGTCATCTCATTAGTCAATCGAGAATTTTTTTTTTCAGTTTAGTATTCTCTACCTTCAATAGACTATTATCAGTCTTGAGTGAGGTCGTGACATTGATGGTGGACTTTTCTCTCTCTCATAGGCTTTCAGGGCCTTAGCTATGGCCTTCTAGGATTTTTGGAGTGACTCACTCTATTCATCTTTCAACTTGGACTGGTAGACTCGACCATCCAAGAGGCTAATAAACACTGCCACAAACTACAAAATAGAGAAAAAGATAAGTGTTAGAAAAACTGATAAGTCATAATCGAACAGAATAAAAGAATATAAAAAAAAAGGAAGATTCTCACAAGTGATAAAGTTCGGGAAGCACAAAGTGAAAGTTGGTCTGGTCCCATCATCCTCAGCCACTCGCGATCACCATAGAGCACTGCCCCTTCAGCAAGCCAGAGGCCAAGTAGGGATTATGGGCCACAGATTGGGCCTCGGGGTCATTGGAGAGAGAGGGAGGGACTTAGTTATTATTTAAAAAAAGGGACATGAGGTCCTTCTTCTTTTTATCCTCCTTTTTCTTCTTCCCTTTTACCTCTTCCTTCTTCTTCTCCTTGGCGACCAAATTCTGGTCACCAGCCTTGGAGGACTCGCCCTCAGCCTTCTTCTGGGACTTGGCTAAGGAGGACTTCATCATCATAATCCTCAATCATGAGGAACCTCTTTGACACGACCATAAATATGCATCTAGTGTGCGCGTTATATAGGCTCAAGCGCAAGCCTGTCATGCTAGTAATAATCCGATAAGTCGAGATCGTCTCCACAGGGAACTAGGATAAAATATCATAACGACGTAGGAATAGAAGACTAACCCTAAACTGATTCTAGAAAAGAAATGAAAAGATGAATAATTATGAACTGAGTGACTACTACTAAATGTGAAGGAAATTTAAACTACTAAATAACTAAGTGAACATAAATAAGCTGTTGCAATGAAGTAAATATGAATAAGGGAAAGATAGGTTAGGATACAACCCCCAAACCCTAGTATATTTACCGGATAGAATACTAGCATTTGAATTAGAAAGTTGTATCAACCCAGTTTTTATTAATCATAAAAATTACATATATGAGGGTACTAGCCCGCATCATACGTAATCAAAGGTAAGAACAAAGTTGTGCTGAATAGATAACATGCATATCGCACCCTTAAACACCCCGGTTACCTTTGGCAAAATGAGGTTAAAAGGTCTACGACGATTGTGCGTACTGGGTACATTACATCGGGTTGGGTTCATGCATCCCAAACCTTAAAAATCTAGCTAGACATAGTGTTCTTAAGGAAAAACTTGTAAACTATGGTGCATGTAATAGTGAAAGCAAACCTAAACATGTAAACACAAATTGGAATCTCAGAAAATATGGAAAACATGAGAAGAAAAGTTAACCTTGAAGAGTAGAGATGAAGAACACAAACTTTGGAGAAGAAAACCCGTAATTATTGCATAAAACTTGAGTATTGGTTATCGGGGGCAAGAACCCTCTAAAACTATGAAAAGGAGAACTCCCTAATATCTGGTATAAAAAACAATTAATTACATCACGTTATATTAAGTCATTCATCCATGCACAAATCTATTTTTGAAATAAAAAAAAATTGGAATTTTCGCTCGCCAAATGGATTCGCTATTTTGTTCTTTACCTGTCCGAATTGGTTTGGTTTTCCAGTGCTGATGTGAAACTCTGAGTTAAAAAAATTTCTAAATCTATTTCTTCTCCTTTCCTTCTTTTTCCATGACTTCTTCCCAAGTTTTAGCTTTCATAACTTTTCACTCAGATTTGGATGCTATTTTTTTCCTACGGGCTTGTGGACCCACGAACTTCAACTTCTTCTAGGAGTCCATGTTCAGATTTTGGGTGTAAAATTATGAAATTACCCCTTCACTTTCCTTCTCTTGCATTTTGTCTCTCTCTTGAATTTGAGTTTTCTCTTTTCTTCTCTTGAAAGAATTTCCTGCAAAATGTAAGAGAAATATACAAAACTCGATGCACTGCATAGAAAAGGTTAGTAGCAATAATATAGAAGAAATCAACGCATTTTACAATCCACAAGGTGATAAAAACCTCTAAATTAAGGGAATAAATACGAAGAATTTATACCTAATCAACCCCCTAACTTAGAACTTTGATCGTCCCGAGCAATGTAAAAGAATTGAAGCATGTTCAAATACTTAACCAACACGTGATAGAGATAGAGTACCACTTTCGCGGGAAAGCGATTTCATTTAGCGTATGAAATAAGTTGTTAAACCCCTAGGTTACCCTAGTAGGACGAGTTGTGTCTCGTGACGTTTTGTAGTGAATATACCCACAAAATTCGTTTGTGTCTCAAAGAAAATTCAAAATATGTAAAAATTGTACAATTTAAACTTTTTTAAAAATAGTCACCGTAAATTTGTATTCTCAAGTCTCAATTTTCTGTGTGTGTGTGTGTACGAAGACAAAAATTAATCGCAAATTTCCACCGATTCATTATTATGTTACCTTTTTGAAATTTTGTTTTGATTCAATTTCTCACGGATGCTCTCAGAAACGAATCACTCGAATTGTGGCTCTTTTCTCTCGGTATGCGTGATATAAAGAGTAGATATAATGGAACACAAAATCATGCACACAAAATTGGGGTTTCACAAGAGTGCGATTCCACTTTAATTATGAAATAAGTACATTTATATTTATTATGCACGGTTAACACACTTGCTAAAATATTTTTACAACTCGGGTTCTGACCCGTTTACTTTTCTCTCATGCATGTGTGTGTGTGTGTGTGTGTGTGTGTGTGTATATATATATATATATCTTACTACAGGGGTCCTACCGCTTGGATGTCGGATGACCCTCTATCCAGAGTCTTGGGAGCCGTGACAAGTGCGGACTGTTGTGGGATGTAGATTGTAGTCTCTTCCTACTTCTTTAAAAAGCTAGGTAAGATTCATGTTGTATATCGGGTTTGTACCCAAGGGATATTTATAGATGTTTATATTTCTTCCATTTCAGTTATTGTATTGTCTATAACCCGACAGCTTATTCGTGTTTATTTCTTTGTGGTATATTCATTTGTAGTTATTCATTTCATTCATCATAGTTCTTGGATGCACATCTTTCTTTTCTTTGTTAGTAGCTTATAGTGTTGGCTTGCTGTGTGTTCTATGTTTTATTTAATTTTAACACCTCGTTTATATGATATCGGGTAGTTAGTCTTATACTATTTAGTATTGTCAGTTGATGTTGATACTGAGCCATCTGAGACCCTTGATTTAATGTAGTATAGGGCTGGCCACCCGTTATTATTTTAAGCGGGGTGTTATAGATGGTATCAAGTATCAGGTTCTAGAGTCTTTAGGATTTGTGCGAGTTTTTTGTGTTCCTCCGTTAAGCGTTCTTGATATAGAGCCCTACTGTTAGGGTTGTTGCGTTCACTGCGTTTATTTTCTTCTGTGAAGTGTATTCACTTGATCGACGTTCTAATAATAGTTTCTCTCGTTTCAGACGTCACCTAAATTATGTCGTCTAGGAAAGGACAAGATTAGAGATACAGTACCCATAATAGATTTTGGGTACGCTTGGATTCGAGGTATTTGTTTTCCTCAATTAAGGCAGAAATAAGAAAAAGAACTCTAGCAGTGGTTCAGGGTGTTCTATCGGTGGTTGAGTAAGAAAGGGAAATTTACTCGGATAGTGAATCTTGGACTTAATAAGGTAATTTCTAAGGAGAGGCATATAGTGATGTCCTTGGGAGGTTGGATTGAGAAATTCTTCAATAATTATTAGTAACCCTGATGTTGGTGACTTTTACCGGTGGAAGGTAGGTGCAGTTGTCCCAATATCGGGAGTATTGCCTTCTGGAAAGAGGGAGTAAGGAAGTTGGACTCAAATTCGTTAAGTAGGACCAAAGGAGTTATTAGGGGGCACAATTGCGTCTTGTCCTTCAAAATGGTTAGGAAGGATTTTAAGGAGGATGTTTCTCTGTGGAGAAATAGGTTTAGGAAGAAGTAGAGGACCTTGAATTGATATTCTTGGATGAGATGAAACCATTGGATTATGGAAGTATAAGGTAGAATACCTTTCTTTGGGTTTTGTAATACCCCGTATTTTTATGCTTATTAAATTTAATGTGAGTTATTAATTTAATATAAATTCGAAAATTAATTACTTTATAATTATTAACGTGATGTGAGTTAGTAATTATGGGAAACTTGTTGAATATTACAAATGAGCGGAGTAATATATAATATTGGTTCTATTAAATGTCAAGAGTGAATAAAATGACAATTTTGGAAATTTGAGTCGGGACGCGCCCGTGTCGCGTCGGGACTAAATATTGATTAATAAAACTGAATAAATTATAAGTCGCTCGTATGGTCGTTTTGAGTTCCCCAAAGTGTCCGAAAGGGTCGAGATGGTCAGAAAAGTATACCCGGGGGTTTAGTTTGGGTCTCGGGGCGTTTTTAGGCCTATTTAGCACCCCGGGAGGGCTTTTTGAACATTTTGTAATTTTGGGCAATTAAACCCACGAATTTTCAAGGATTATATCAGATGTCTAAGGTTGTCTTCTAGGGTTAACACAACCAAAGGCAAGTGACGGCCATAGGAGAGGGAAGGAGAGAGTTTACCAAGGTGTTCTAGGCCGAAAATTCATCCGGTTGCACCGCCACCACCACCAACGCGTAGATCGCGCGACGGGGAACGCAACCACACCAAATTTGTCCACATATGAGAACTCTGAAATTTCCAGGCAAGTGTTTATCTTGCTTATTTTCGTTAATACATCACTCATGTTAGTTTAGGGTTCATTAGGATGAGTTTCATGGAAGAAAAATCATATTGGAGATAGGAAATTGCATATAGTAATGATATAAATGGAAATCTGGAAATCCCCCTTTATATGTAGAGATTGAACCACGGATTTATGATGTTTTGGAAGAAGAAATTCTGGAAAAATTTTGATTAGAAAAAAGTTAAATAAATTTCTAGGGTTCATAAGGTTTATATAAGTTTTTCCCCTTTTAATTAATGGTTATTGATGAAAATTCACATGCTTTACGTAGAAGATTGTTAGTTTGGGTTTATAATCTTTGTAGTACGAATTTCGGGGAGTTTGGGTGTTAAAAATATGAATTTGGTTGAGGTTGGATGATAGAACCCGTAACTGTTAATCTGCAGAATTCGTATACCTGTTTGATCGATCGATCGAACCAGGAGTGTCGATCGATCGACGCATCAATCGATCGAGCCCCTACCATCGATCGATCGACCCCTTCTGGAAGACTCATATTTCCCTTTTTAAATAGTAAATTCAAATTAAATGAGTAAAAATATTTGGACATCCTTATTAAAATATTTTGGGAGATAAAGAAGACCAGTAGGACTTATTAATAATTATGAGACCTTTAATGTAAGACGAGATTTCCATTTTTTGGGATGTTTACATATAAGGGACGATAGAAGTACGTATTAAAAGGAGAGACGCATAAGATAGTTACGATGGAAAATAGATGAGTACCTACTGAATTCTACACTTGGGAGGATAGAGTCCATGAGTGTTACGTAGTAAGTTGGAATAATCCCTCAAACTAAAAGTAAGGGACGAACCATTATAAGTGATAACTAAATAATGAGAAATAAGGATAAATGTTATAATTATGGGTTATGAGATGAACCTAAATTTGATATAGAAAAAGTAGTATATTTATATGACTGTGTTTATGCATATACTATATACGTGTGAAAATCATGCCCGCGCTACTTGTTATCCCTGAGGTTACCGCGCTAGGACAGTCTTATCTCGATGGGACCTTTACGGGGGATATTGACTTGTACCCAAGAAGATAGGAATCCTAGGTACAGGCTATCGTATCGATAGTCACGGTCCTAAGAGACGCGAGGGTATGTGCCGACCTCTTGGACTTGGAAACTATTCTTCGCCTCAATATTGTTTGTGTATGTATTAATACAGTTCTAGAGTGATTATGAACTTATATTTCCCTTAGTACGAGTGATAAGGGGATTGGATAGCAGAGTATGCCCGCACCATAATTTTTATGTGGGGTGCTGTTAAAATATATATATTATACGAGTATTTAATATATATATATATATATATATATATATATATATATATGAAATTCTGAAATTTGGAACTTCCTATTGTGTTTATGGTAAGTAAGAAATGAATAATGACTTCAAATTGGAAATGCTTGTTTTGAAAAGTATAATAGGACAGTGGGAAAACTTTATTGTCAAATAAGGTTTAAATGAGAACTTTGTGATCAATTGAAATTATCCTCTTAAACAATTAAATTGTTCATCTTTAAATCTTACGAGTAACCTAAGATAAGTTAAACCGTTGGGAAGGTTAGTACGATAGGCGTACACATTAGAAGAGAGGTGAGAATTTCTCGAGGGAGTGCCGCACGCACTAATATGTTGTTGCATTGGCCTGTAAACATTTTAAATACTTTCTAAACAAATTTTTAAATCATTTTCACAATTGGGTTCTGACCCGTTTCTATTTTCCCTTATCTCTTGTATATATATGTATATATTACAGGTGCCCAGCCACAGGGGCGTCTTGCATAGGATCCTTTGGAAGGAACGTGATGCAGCTTAGGTGGGAGTTACAGGCCTTTTGCTTAGACGACCTCATTCATTTGATTCTACTCTTAGCATATTTATTTCAGTTGGGCTTGTGTCGCCCTTTCCATTATTCAGTTATTTTATTGAATATTGTAATCCATTTATTTCCAGTACTTGCACTTTGGGATTTATTATTGCCAGGATGTTTTCATTTAAAGTATTAAATGTTGGATTCAATTAGTTGAATGTTTGATTATTTGTATTGTATGTTCCAGGATAGGTTTGGTATGACTATTAAATTGTGAATTATGCAAAGTTTTAAATGTTGGTTTATATAAAATAAAATTTGGAAAGTAAAGTCTAAAAATAGTTTTAACACTTAGCTTAATTATTTAGGGTGTTTAAATTGGAAAAGTATTTTCGACAGTGATGCTAAGAATGAACCAACTGTTCAACTTGATTTTAATTTAATAAAGGAGTGATCGCCCGGTATTTAATAAGGCGAGGTGTCACAGGTTTAAGTCACGCTTTGTACGATATTGGGAACGTCGCGCGTAAGGTATGATGAGTAGTAGCCGCTACACCGTTAAGGTGTATAGAATTTCCTTGGAGGAAGGAGTAAGTATGGCCTTTGTATGTCATCTTTTAAGAAAATAAATCATCTCGTGAGGAGATAGTCGAGAGTTATAATATTGAATTCCGGAAGTGCGGAATGTCGAGGTTTGTTGAGTAGTGGTTATAAGGTTATTTGTCTTATGGATAGGTTAGGGCATGTAATTGTAGTGTTCCAATGAGGGAAGAACTTATTTTATGGAAAGGTGTTGATGTGATGTAGAGGAATTTTATACTTGAGAGGTTCAAAGTTTGGTAGATTTATTTTGATCGGAGAATTTAGCTCATAGTTGTGCTAGTTTTGAGAACTAGGTATTGGTTAGAGTCGTGTCTTTGTTGAGGCCTTATGTCCTAAACATAAGGTGTTTGTTTGGCGTGTCGAAAGACGCGGAATTGATTTATATTATATTGTTGTATAGGTTTTCGGGCAATATCTAAAATATGAAAATTGTCTTATAAAACCTTAATCCTGGTTTAACTAATCTCAATCCCCGACCTAGCTACATAGTAGTGTATTGGGAGGGTTCCTTGTTTGGATTTCGCTTACGAGACCTCCCCCGCACGAAGGTAGCTAGCGTCAGTAATTGAGGAGAGTTCAACCATGGGAAATTTCAAACTTCTATATATTTAATAGGTTGCTATAGATTATATTGCTGAGAGTTATATTACGAATTGAGGCTGATGGAGCCTGATTATAATTCTACGAGTTGAGCTCGGGTATGGGTTGTATGTGCACCTTGGGAAGTTAGTTTGTTTTAAAATTTATATGGTTCGATGTGAGAACTAGTAAGGATAGGTATAGTGATCCTGAGGGTCGATGTAAGGACTAGATGAGATTGCGGTCTTAGGCATATCTTCAATTTCGCGGGAGAAATTTTTGTAAGGGGGGAAGTATGTAACAACCCGTGACTTTGGAGATCGAGAAATTAAAATTTTGGGAAAATAAAATTTAATTAAATTGGAGAAATATAGAAATTGGAATTGAGGTCTAAAACTAGAGAACATTTCAAAGTATTTCGGATGATGATTTTGAGGGTACCATCGATCCCGGAAGGGTCGAGATAGTCGAAATGACTGTCATTGGGTTTTATTTCAGTTTCGAATTATTTTTAAGTTAGTTTGACTCGAATTGGAGTAAACGAGTCATTTAAAGTGTGTATTAACATTTAAATTGGGTTTATTATTTTAAGGGATCTAAGGGCTTACGATTTCAGCCCTTCTCATTTGTGAGAAGAGAGAAATAGAAGAGAAAGAGAAAGGAAGAGAGAAATAAGAAGAAAAGAAGAGAGAGAGGAAGAAAAGCTTGGAGATTCCGGCCCAAACGCGACATTGAAGACGATCCAACCTCTATAAAATCAAGGCAAGTGTTTAATCTTGCTAAATAAGTCATTTGTATATTTGATTTCATAATTTGTGGGTGAAACAAAAGAAATTTTGGGTATTAATATCAAACCTAGATTTTTGGGTTTAAATCTTGAATTAATGTTTAAATATGGGTTTGATGGTGTAGAAATGGTTGGGAGTAACTTTGGGTTTATTTATTGGCTTAGAATCATGTTGTGATGAAGGTTTAGGGGCTAGAATAGAAATTTTAGGGTTTAAAATTCGTGGGTTTCATGAAGAAAAAGAACCCTTCAAATTCTGCAGACCCGAATCGATTCGCCCCTTAAGCGTACCGATTCGGCATAGGTAAAATTGGCAGGTCTGCATTGACCGAATCGATTCGGATCCAAGGCGAATCAATTCGGTCTGAGATAGAAGCCCAGGTCTTTGAACCCGAATCGATTCTCCTTGGAGGTCGAATCGATTCGCTGGGCCGAATCGATTCGGAAACAGGGTAGTTTTATGGAATTTCTCTAGAATGATTTTTACCCCTTTTTGGTTGGGCTAATTGATTTGGGGCCTTCGTTTATGATGTAAGAGTTATGTTTTGGAGACTTATAAAGGGTTTCTCCCTCATTATGATTTTGGGGACTTCTTTAAATAGATTAAGGAAGGTATATGTTTAGATGTATGCATTAGAGTATAGGTGCGTATCGAAATCGTGAGAAACCCCATTGGAGATGGAAATCCAATTAATAGATCAAAAGTGAGTCTAGAGATTATGTGAAGTTAAGGGCTCTTAGAGAGAGATTTGCGAGGACATGTTGGGAAATTATAGGTCGATATTCATGTTGAATCCTTATAGCGATAGGATTATATTAAGTAATAATTGGGGACCAACGAGAGAGGATGGTCACGTATCCTTAGAAACGTTTAAATTAAGGAACAAAGGGTAACCTAATAGGAGTAAGGGTTCATAAGATCAATTGAACCGTAGGGGCAATTGGGAACGATTTGGATCGTAGTATCAACTAGAATGAGTGGTAGTACAATTCTAGTCAGGATAGTTTATACATAATTGTCTGGAAGTAACCATTGGGATTCCAATACTTGAAATGAAGTTGGGATAAGTTGAGGTTTATAGACTATTAGTTATGTATATGCCAATGGTCAAATAGTACTAGAGATATTTATGTACTTTCGAATATAGATGAGATGTGTAGTGATTGTTACCTACACTAAACCTTGGGTGATAACCTACATGTTGGATATATATATATATATATATATATATGTATATGTTGGAAGACTAATCCTCATAGGAAAAATGGATGAATATGCTTCAAGTGAGGGATCGTATTCACATATCGAGGTAAATTAAGTGAGTTTGGGGTGACGGCTAGTATATTGAGGACAATGTATACTTATAGCCGAGTTTATATATCTTATAAATATGAACGAGAAATAGTTTGTGTGTATATATATATATATATATATATATATATACGTAGAGATATGAATAAAGTGGATATACATGATGTGAATATCTAAACCGTATGGGATGGTTTAATCATATGATGGGATCATATGGATGTATATATATTGTGAATGTGAATGATATATATACTTATGTGGTTAAGCATACCCCGCTCATGCTATCATTGGGAAGTTTCCGCGCAGAGGGTGAGCATCCTAGCTCAAGGAGCAGGGTGTGGATATTCCCCAGGTCATAGTCGTCCATTGTGTTATTATGTGATATGCATTTCTTTTGGGGTGGGACTTGGTGGGTATGTCTCATCTCATTGACCGGTTCGGAGCTATGACCACTTCCTGGGACATTGTGTGTGTGTGTTTCGCCCCGATGTCAGTGATATTGAGTCCGACCGTGGTCCCCAGGATGGTATATGAGTAATGCCCTAGAAGATTATAGCATGGTGCAGTTTATCGGCGATATATATAGCCGGGTATATTATGTGCATGGCCATTGTACATCATATGTAGTATGTACACTTGGATATGGGAATGGATGATTGTATATATATATGGTTAGAATAAATACCTATATATATATATATATATATATATATATATATATATATATATATATATATATATATATATATATATATATCCTATAGGTGAAAGGATATGGACTTTTTATGGAGTACATCTTGGATGATTATGATGTACTAGATGGTTGGGGGTTGTTGTATCGCATTTAAGGAATATTTCGGTTACATCATCCCAAGGATATTATTGGAGATTTTGAGTTGTTCTTATATGGTAATATAAATTCAATAGTTGTAATAGTAGAATTGTATGTATGGCATAATGGATCTATAGGATCGACATTGTCAAGGAGTAGTGTAACGGGGGGGTTCCTTATTTGGATTTCGCTTTGTGAGACGCCCCACGCACAAAACGTAGTGCAATGTTGAGATTGGAGAGAAGTTTTGTCCTTATTAATTTGTATGCATGTTATTTAGAAATTAATGATATGATTCAAATCTAATGTAAATGGGTAACGTATTAAGTATTATCATTGGTTAAATTATAAACCGCATTCAATTAGGCCTTGTATGGCATATTTGTTTGTAAAATAATTAAGTGTGTTTAGAAAGAGTTTCATTCTTGGGTAATGATAGGAGGGTAGGTCTTGTGGGCATAGGCTATGCCTATGGTAAGTTAGATTGTCCTTATGGGTGTGGTAACTTAATTAATATTTTAGGACGCGAATGGGTGCGCGCCGTTAGATGAGAGGTGAGTTGGGGTTTCACGAGAGTGCGATTCCACTTTAATTATGAAATAAGTGCATTTATATTTATTATGCACGGTTAACACACTTGCTAAAATATTTTTACAACTCGGGCTCTGACTCGTTTACTTTTCTCTCCTGCATGTATATATATATATATATATATATATATATATATATATATATATATATATATATATATATATATATATATATATATTACTACAGGTGTCCTACCACGTGGATGCCGGATGACCCTCTATCCAAAGTCTTGGGAGTCGTGATAGGTGCGGACTGTTGTGGGATGTAGATTGTAGTCGTTTTCTACTTCTTTAAAAATATAGGTAGGATTCATGTTGTATATCGAGTTTGTACCCAAGGAATATTTATAGATGTTTATATTTATTCCAATTCTGTTATTGTATTGTCTGTGACCTGACACCTTATTCGGGTTTATTTCTTTGTGGTATATTCATTTGTAGTTATTCATTTCATTCATCATAGTTCATGTATGCACATCTTTCTTTTCTTTGTTAGTAGCTTATAGTGTTGGCTTGTTGTCTGTTCTATGTTTTCTTTAATTTTAACACCTCGTTTATATGATATCGGGTAGTTAGTCTTATACTATTTAGTACCGCCAGTTGATGTTGAGACTGAGCCATCTGAGACCCTTGATTTAATGTAGTATAGGGTTGGCCACCCGTTATTATTTTAAGCGGGGTGTTACACCTTAACCCTATCCAAGTTCCAAACTAAATGAGTTTCGAGAATCAAAACCCATAATATCGAACTTCCAACCCAAAACCTATCATTTCCAAGAATCAAAACCCCTTTCTATCTATGTGAGATTCAAAACTAAATATCCATTCTAACAATATATCGATTGAAGTAAACTATTAAACATCAAACATATCCAAGTTAGAAACGAAATGAGTTCCAAGAGTCAAAAGCCATTATACGCGACTTCCAATATAATCGCATAATTTCCAAGAATCAATACCCATTTCATCCAAATTACTCAGCCTAAACCCATACAAGCCATGTTCTTGACAATGCAAAAAATAACCCATTTCTAGAAAGAGAAATTTCCACCCACTTTACAAGATTACTTTAAAAAAAATCACTGACCATTTGTTCTTAGATATGAAAACACGAATCTCCAAAGACAACTATCTATACCAAAAACCCACTCGTATTTCAAAATGGTTTAAACATAAACTCATTCTTGAATGAAGATACTTGAACCAACGTATGTGCTTAGAGATTAAAATCAAGTCTTCTAAGGTATAGACCACAACCCAAATACCTCCCTGAGAAAATCATATGGGATTAATTTGTTTCTTAAAAGAAAAAAAAGTAAACCCATTTCACCCTTATTTTAATTAAACACTTTATTTATGCTTCAGTTACCAATATTGTACTATTGATTAAATTTAAACTTTATCATATCTTCACAGCTAATAGCACTATTGTTGCGAGTTGTCAAACTGTTTAAAGTCCATGGGTTATTGCATGAATTTCATTTAGGCAAGGGAGAAGGTATCGTCTTATTTGTTGCAGTTTTATAAGGTGTTTTTCCTTGTGAGCTTTTGGTTCCTCCATAAGTAAATTGAAGATAGTGAAGTTCTAGAGGACCATCACGAGTGTGAACATAGGCAGGGCCGAATGACGTTAAAACCTTGGTTTAAAAATTTCCTTTAACCCTCTTACTTCCCTTATTTTTTTTTACATTCATGTTTTACTCAAAATATCTTTATACCTATATTTCTCGAATGTGAATGGATGCAAGACAGCATTAGATAATTCATTTTATCAACAAATTAAGAAATGGTTTTTTACGAAGTTACAGTGTTTATAAACTGACATTGAAAAGAGAGAAAGAAATTTTAATTTGTGAAATGTCTATAAAATGTCATTATCCTAATCCACCCCCATCCCCCTCTTTGGATAATTTTCGGTCCGACACATACTCTTCGGGTGGGCACTATTAGTAATGAATATATTAGTAAAACACCTCAGGGAGGTGCTTAAAATTGGTAATTGACTAGTGTGGTAGATTCTAGAACAACATTTGTGCAATATTCCTATACTGAAAGGGAATATTAGGCACATAAGGACGTCATTATTGTTCCATATGGTCATTTCATGTCTATACTAATGGACATGGTCAATGGGATTAGTTTTTTCATTATATATCTTGAACATGAGAGAGGAATTTTTTTAGGAGGTTCTTGCTCCTTAATCGCCCTTGAAAAGGTGGATTTAATCTGATAGATGAGGTAACTTTTAGCTAGATTTTTGGTATATATTTCCCCACGGTGATCAGGATGTTAGTCCATATATTTTCTAATGAGATCATGGAGGTCATTCTTGTAATGTACCCCTTACTAATGTCATCGTGTTGGTGGACTCTTGTTCATAGAGTGCTCTTGCTCGCAGCACAAACTTCTTTCCCAACTATGAGATTTAATCCCTTGGGGGTGAGGGTTTAGGTGTGACTCTTATGCTTAATCCCATGGATATTTTACTCCGTTATCTGTCAATAATGTTGTAATCGTCTATTCTCCTCCCCTTGGAGGTGCGTGGCTCACTCCTATTGATGGAGCTTCCTTTTATAAGCGACAACAAACAATGAGATTTGTGTAGATCTAATTTATTGGTTGCTATGCTCATAGTGTCCTTCACGAGGATTATATAGTGATTTAGGAGTGTTATAACTCTTGTTGGGATGGACCTCAGACCTATACCTAGGTGCTGGAGGACCATTTTGACAATTGCCATTGAATGGCAGATGTGCACTGTGAGGGTGACACAAATCTACATATTGCCTAATTGGATCAAAGAAGAAAAACTTGTTCCCAATGATGCGCCATTTCTAGGTGCTAAAATGATACTAAGAGTAACTCCAAACCAACAGAGCCAAAATAAAAAAAATAAACCGCACAATCACAAAAGATAAGATATACACAGTTCGACAATATGCCTACGTCCACGAGGTGTTTCTATTTATTCTTATATAATAAGAATTACATGCCCCATTTCCCATGTCTGAGGGTTGTATTTGTAGACAACATAAGGAAGATGAGACGACTAGGACTCTAGGACTTTTAGGTGTATTAGCAACATGGTTGAACGGATCTTTCTTGAAGATTGTCGCATGTTGGACTTATTTTTTTCTTATCCCAAGTTGTGGTTATTTATTATGACCTTCTGAACATGTCTCACCTAATCCGAATAATTCCCCCGCGATTATGCCTTGGGTTGAGACATTCATAGTAGACTAATTCAATTCTGATCAAGCGGCGAGGTAGCTTTTCATGTGAGTATCGAGTGTTTTTCATGATTACGTGAATGAGTCACGTGATTATTATTGCATTGATATAGTTCATTTCTCTTGCAACTTTCTGGGCTTTGATTAAAAATATTACAAAAAATGTGTAGATGCTCTTAGATAGGAGCAACATAGATGAGCGGTTCAAACTTGCCAATTGCATATTTTCAGCCATTCATCCATTCCTAGATTAGGTTGTTATTTATTTAAGTCATTTCAGTTTCATATTATTTTGATTCGAATACTGCATGGACCATGTTGGTCCCAGTTTATTTATTTATTTGATATTATTTGTGGCATTTTAGATGATATTATTTATTATTGTTGGATGTGGAGAGACTTTGTTATTTTAGTATTTATTATTTTTTACTTTTTGCATGTCGTGGATAATTTAAATTAATTAATAGTCATCTATTATTATTATTATTATTATTATTATTATTATTATTATTATTATTATTATTATTATTATTATTATTATTATTATTATTATGATGATGATGATGATGATGATGATGATGATGATGATGAGAATGATATAAATTATTTTAACGGGCCTTATATTCGGTATATCAATATAGCCAATCTGTATGTAAGAAAATAGGGAATGTTACAAATATATCCCAAAAATGATCAATCAAACTATAAATATAAAAATATTTAAGAATAAAATAAAATTTCGGAATCAATATAAAAAAAAAAACTTAAAGTTTGGGATGTGAATAAAAATCCCAATACAAATTCGGTTAATTTGTAATTATGTAATTTGAAAACTGTGTGATATATTTTTATGCAGCTTAACCTTTAGGTTATTAAATCCATGGAAATGAAATTTATTTAATTTGATTATGATAAAATACAGGGTAAACTACAGAATTAAATTTGGGGCCATTTTTAATTTTAGACCTAATATATCAAAATTTTCTATGTTTAATAATTCGAGCAATCTTATCCCTCTGTCGCATGTTGGTAGGAGACTTAACATATTGGATGATTGGACATCCTATTTATTTATGTCATTCATTTTGTAAAGTATCCTTACAGAGAAGTGATGTAAAGCTAAAATTGTATGAATTTTTACATCATGGTTAACATTGCATATTTTGAAATACTTGGGCCGAAATTGAAAAAAATTGCATACTTTATGGTTAGTTTCATTTTACCCTAAAATGAAACATAACAACAAAGATTGAATGATATGAGAATAAAGTATGTAAATTGATAAAAAAAAAATGTATCACCGAGATTCCTGATAGATTAGAAACTCCAACATATAAAAGTACTAAAATATTATACCACGAATATGTATATTATACATAGATTAGAATATTGATAAAATCAAGTGAAAATACTTACCTGGTCTCAGTTGCTATAACATTTCTCATAATAACGTAGCAATCTAACCTCCATTACATTTGGGTGTCGAATTTCTTTATATGCAATGCAGAGTCCATTTCTTACCTGGACCTTTTATAGTGTTAAAATGGGCCAAAAACAAACTCCACTTATAATATAACACTCGATCCATAAATAATATACATTTGTTGGCGTTGAATTCATTGCACTCCAATAAGGCACACGTGGAAAAATATACGAGCATATTCATGCTAATATTGTGTTGTGAGAAAGAAGGCACATAAGGTATTTATAGAGAAAAACTTGTCATCTCAATCTCTCCATACTTAACAGGGCGCTCTTATTTATAAGACAAAGGATCTTAACCATTCATATTTCAATATGGGATTCCATGTTTGTGGGAGTCCACAATAATGCACAATTTATAGAAGCTTAACGTTTGGTATACGTTTTTGGATTCTTTGTTTTTTCGGCCTTAAGGATCTTGGTGTTATTTTCCAACCACACTATTTTCAACAATTACAAATTTGAGCAGTTATATTTTTAGAAATTACATTTCATCAAACATAAAGTTAGGTAATTACATTCGTGAAAAAATAATTTCAAAAAATATATTTTTATTAATTAAAAAATAGCAAATACCAAATTGTGGACACATGTTATGCCAAATTTCATCCTTTGAATCCATTCATAAAGAGATATTTTGGTAAACATATTAATAGACAGTGGGGGATTCAGGATTTTTGGTTAATCGGGGCCAAAGTTTCGAGTGGTGCCGGGGTTCGGGGGCGGGAGCCCCTGAGACGAATTTTTTTTGGGTTATTTCGAGTTTTATACAAATTATAACTTTATTTCGAGTTTTATACAAATTATAGTTCATTCAAATTGACTACAAATTATATGTTTCGAGTTTATTTATATTTTTTGTTAGCATATATGTTTGGGACACAAATTACATAAATTTGACATTTTTTCTCAAATTACAGAAATTTTTTGGAGAAATTACAGAAATTTGACATTTTTTGGAGAAATTGTATGAAAAATATATACCCTTATTTTTGTACAATTTCTCCAAAAATAATACTTACACAAAAATCATACATTCAATCAAAATCATATATACAATCAAACATCTTACACAAAAATCAGATTAAGGGACAAAAAATACCTGATGAGTCGCTTAGAGGCTGCTCTGGAACTGGGCTGGTGGCTGGTGGTGGCGGTAGGGAGGCGCTCAAAGGCTGCCGTCGGCTGGACGGAGACGAGAGGGAGGGAGGGAGCGTCCGAGCGTGTGAAATGCTAGACGGAGATCCTGAGAGGAGAAGAAATGAGCGCTGAGAGGAGAAGAAAATAAATGAGGGTCGGCTTTTCATATAGGTTAGGTTTAGTTTTTTTAAGTAATTACAATCTTATACCCTAAGGTTTGAAAATAATTATAGTTATACTTCAAAGTATGAAATTTTACCAAAAATCCTTTATTTTTTTTTATTTTTTTTTTGCAAAAACTGAACCGGGGCCATGGCCCCCCTTGGTCCTCACCTCCATCCGCCCCTGTTAATAGATATACTTTTTTTAAAGGAGAAGCTTAGAGTAGAAAGGTAGCCAAAATGTGAATTCAAAAGGTTCATGGCAATCGTTTAAACCTCTTATAAGATAGTATAATGAATTCAGACGAAGTTTTAGATTATTAAAGATATAATTTTTCGAAATGAACTTATATATATATATATATATATATATATATATATATATATATATATATATATATAGAGAGAGAGAGAGAGAGAGAGAGAGAGAGAGAGGTGTCGGGTTCATTCGTTGTTCCTTGATGGAAATGTGGTTATTTGGCGAAGAGAATGTGGGTAAGGAGGCAGGCTCTAGGAAGACACGAGAGAGGAATGCGGAGTAAGATTAAAAGTTTTAGAAGAAGGATACATGTATAAGCACAAATTATTTTTCAAAACTACATTTTTTTACCCTAAGGATTAGAAAAAAGGTATATTTACTTTCCTTTTATTAGAAGCTTCCATCTATACTCCCGTTTTTCCCACTATATTAGTAAAAAATATATATAATCTAAGTGGGTGAGATCACGTCTTATCGATTCTCTTTACATCCAATAATTGTAATAATAAAATTCACCATTAAGTTTATGTGCCAAATAATGAGGGTATCCCTAAAATTTAAATTTTCTTGTTATTTGGATTAAGATGTAAACAACATGGTATACACATATATACTTAGATTGTATATTGTTGATATGTTATGAAAGTGGGTGGAAATTATAATACGTATTATAGTCTAGGTTGGGAAATTATTCTTATCTTGGTTCTTTTTATCACATGATGTTCAAAAGTGTGTAGATAAAACTCATCTCTCTCTCTCTCACACACACACACACACACACACACACACACACACACACACACACACACACACACACACACACACACACTTAGATTAAAATGTAAACAACATGATATATAGTCCCGTTTTTAACATGATATAAGTGTGTGTGTTCGTGTGTGTGTGTGTGTGTGTGTGTGTGTATGTACATATATATAGTCCCGTTTTAAAGTTTTGTTAGGATCCCCTCCCATGTATATTTTAAATTGTATAAAGTCTCATAAATATCCAAAACTGCAATCAACCACCTTGTAACCGCTTTTAAACGTCCATATTCCTTTTCACAGAGAATGACACTTGTTCAATACTTGTTACAACGGGACCAACAACCAAAAAAAACTAAAAATATGGGAGTGGTTACAAATGAATCACTAAATTTATAACTAAATACTTTTGATTATATATATACACGCACACACACACTAGGGTATGCTCGTGCGTAAAGGCATGACAAACACTTCCAAAAAGCTGCGTCGACTAAAACTTGTAATCATAGAATTTATTATAAAGCACAAGATTGTGTACACGACTTAGAAAAAGTGGGAAAAATTTCCTCTATATATAGGACTATCCATGGCACATTGGTAAATAGTCGATCGAACATATATGGCACATTGGACTATCCATGGCACAAGATTGTCTACACGATTAATCAAAAATATAAATAGTCGATTGAACAAACAACTCATGGCACATTGGTAATGGGGTGGGATAGGGCTCAAAACTGAACGAGCCCCCAAACTCAGGCTTATAATTGACACGTTCTCCTCATATTTTCCATAATCTGAAAATTAAATAACAAAAAATAGACATGTTAGTTTAAATCCATAATAATTATATAAACAACGCCTTATTAAGGTAGATCCCAAAAGTTTTAAGCATACCTGCCAATTCTTTTCTACTCTTCTTCATCTCAATCTTCATCGTCATGTCAATATTCATCAACATACAAAAGTCTATTTCAAGGCAAACCTCCTATAAAATACATGCAGTTTGAACACGTAAATTGACCTTCTACATAAAATAATATGCATAACATCACAATAATACCTAAGCTCAAATACTGAGTTAGTTTGGCTCTCTTTATGCATTAATTATCCACTCCTAACCTCCTATACATAAAAACAATGGAAAATGGATTTATTACATTTTTAACAACTGAACATAGCCACATATACTATCTAAGAAAATTTTGGATCTAACCATGTTTACAAAAGTTAACTTAATCGCCAAAAAATCCCATTAACTGATGCAATAAGAATAGAATTGATTATAATCAGTAGTGGCCATCAATGAAACATCAACAAACATTCTAGCATCAAAACACATGACCAAAACTGTATAATGGAGTCAAGAAGAAAAAAATCGAGAGATTGATAGTTATAGCTATTAGTAAATGTGGAGATGAATTAATATAACTCGGGAACCCAACTCTTTTTACATCAAAGTCAGATTGATACATCTTTTGCAAGTATTATACATAACATTTGTTGCCTCATTTCTATTTTACAAATCAACATAAAATAAGTGATAAAAATCAAATACCCTCTCAATTTGAAAAAATTACGAACCAATTTGGCAATGAATAGCTTCTGTATATGGAAGCCTGATGAATTTTTGTTTGTGGTAGCCTAATGAATATGCCAGCCTTGGCACCTATGTTTATGTTAGCCTAATGAATAGTTGAATCTACATGTTATTACCTATATAGAGAGAGAGACATTGACTATATATCAAATGCATTTGATGAAAATGGGAGTATCATAGGCTAATCCAATTAGTGTTGGTTATTCACTCAATGAAAAGAATTCATTAAGATAACCCATCCAAGCTATTTAGTGCTTATAACCACTATGATGTGGATAACAAACCTTAACTCAATATATCAAGAAGCATGATTAAATCGGTTCATAAACCTCATCACTTTGAAATTTATCTTTAATATCCTTGATCATCTTCAATTTGTTGAAACACAAACAAACAAAAGGGGAGGAGAAAAGAACAAAATAGAGAAGAGAAGAAAATATTTAGTCCAAGAATCTTGGGAAAATTATATCTTTCAAAAACTAAAACCAATTAATAAAATTTTAAAAATATTCTTTAATAAAAAAAATGATTCCTCCGCAAATGAAAAAAAAAAATCATTACTTTAATAAATACATATGCAAAGTTATAGGCGTGGAGCTATAAATCCAAATTCAAAACAAGTTGGTTATGAAAGTGGGGGCGGTTATGGGTTCGAGTTTTATGCTTTTCTTAACAAGGCATGCTTGATTTTTGAAAAATCACCTTTAACTGACCTTATCATCCCTATTTAGGACTCTAAAGAGAGATGTTTAAAGTAATTGGGAGTAAAATCATGGACAGAGAGAAGTCTAAACAAAAACAAAAAAGATGGAAAAACATTATTCATACGTAACCACTCGGAGTGAAATAAATGACTAAAAACACTAATATATTAATTTAAAAGAAAATTTTCTGAAAACCAAGTATATGATCTACTTAAGACCTTAGCTCTCATAGCCAATGAAGACTTATAAGCACAAACAAAGTAGAAGTACCTTAACTAAGAAAACAAATGAACAAAGAACACTACATACTTATGCACAAAGTATAGTATTGATCTAATAGCACATAAATTTTTATATTTAAATGATGCCTACTATTGAATATAAGAACCTACCTAGCCTTACATACAAAAATAATTAAAAGTGTTCAAAAATAGAACCTTACGATTTGGTCCAATTCATTATATCCATTAACATTTTTAATCGCGTGCTGCTTGAAACCAAACATAGTTAAAAAAACTACTGATAAGTATAAAGAAACTATAAATATTTTTTTACAATATTAACTACACAATTCGAAAAATAAAAGTGTCTAAATCATAATAAAAATTATCAAAGAAAATAGTGTGTTGCCTCCAAAATCACAAATCATTTGAAAATTAAAACCTTATAATCAATGAATCTAAAATTATAAAACCTAACATCCGCAATCAAAATTTCATCAATACGTCGAAAAGAAGTCCAAGAAAAAGAGGAGACATGAGGAGCATGATAAAATAAGAAAATGGAGGACTCACAAACAATAGAGTTAGAATTCATTTGGTGTTGGTGTTGGTTGATATAGAAGGGTGTCAATCAATAAAAAAAGCAAACAAAATAAAAATGCTTTTTTTATTAATGACATCCGAGAGGTGCCCACGAGGGTCACTGCAGCAATGACATTCGAGAGGGTCAGCGCCACTACAAGGGTCAGCGCCACTGAAAGGGTCACTGCAGTAATGACCCTCGAGAGGTGCCTCGCAGGGCTTACCACAGAAATCCAAGATTGAGAAGCGCCACTGCAAGGGTCACTACAGCAATGACCCTCGAGAGGGTCAGCGCCACTGCAAGGGTCACTACAGTAATGACCCTCGAGAGGTGCCTCGCAAGGCTTACCATAGAAATCCAAGATTGGTCAGCGCCACAGCAAGGGTCAGCGCAACTGTCAGCGCCACTGCAAGGGTCACTTCAGTAATGACATTTGAGAGGTGCCTCGTAAGGCTTACCACAGAAATCCAAGATTAAGAAGTGCCACTGCAAGGGTCAGCGCCACTGCAGGGGTCAGCGCCACTGCAAGGGTCACTGCAGCAATGACATTCGAGAGGGTCAGCGCAACTGCAAGGCTCAGCGCCATTGCAAGGGTCACTGCAGTAATGGCATTCGAGAGGTGCCTCACAAGGGTCACCGCAGACATCCAATATTGAGAAGTGCCACTACAAGGGTCACCGTCACTGCAAGGGTCACTGCAGAAATGTTATTCGAGAAGTGCCACTACAAGGGTTCCGGCAGAAACTCATATTGAGAAGGAACCTACCCAGAGTGGCCAGGATGAGGTAGTAGCTACCACGAGCAACTCCTCATCATGAAACGTCAGTCTTTAAATGAACAACAGTATTAATACTTTACTTTCTTGTGCAGTTTGCCTAGTTGAGCAAGCAGGGCTCGAACAGGCGCGTTGGGACCTCTTGGGAGTTTTGGCTTGGCGGCTGAGGGACAAGGTATGTTGAGCAAGCTCAACCACTTAGCACTATAGGATTGAGATAATACTAGTAGAAAGACCCAGAAGTCACTCAAGACTACACACACTCCACACTTGATCACAAGTGAAGTGAGCATCCAAAGAGATGGCTACCCACAAGAAATAAACTCTTTACAAGAAAATGACTTTTCCAGAAGAGGGGGTCCTCAAGGTCCCTCTCAATAAAAACAGCATTTTTAGAGGAAAGGAGTCCTTAAGGTCTCCTCTCTCAAGATTTGTAAAATTTCACTACAAGTTACCGTTTCAAAAGATAACTACCAAATCTGATATTTTGTCTCCATTAGGGGACATATGTGCGTTTTGACTTTTGGTCGGCGCCAGGTGGCGCCTGCAGGGGGGACAGGCAGGTTGCCTATAGGTAGGGATAAATGATACACTTCAGACATTGTTCCCTACCAACTCTCTTAATGTTGGCGCCCAAAAAATGCCAACTCACCCCTAACGCCCTAGTATAAATAGACCTCTGGGCAAGGTCAAGAAAAAGACAATAAAAATTGCACTGTTACTCTGCCAAAATATCACCAGACCTACCTAAGTATTCTATCCCTGCTCATTCTCTTAGTGTTGAGTGCCTTGTTCCTTCACTCCCCACTGGCAGCCATCACTCTCAGGTGTTTCCCTTGAGAAAATTACTATTTTTGCTGTGAAAGTTCATCTTCTTGCAAGGAGTGAGTTGAAGCTTGAGTTCCATTGTTACCAGAAGGAGAAGTTTTCTTCAGAAGTTGCACCAGGAGACCTTAAAGACCTTGCAGGCAGCGTCCATTGGAGTGGGTCACGCTTCACCCTTTCCAGTTATTCATAGACCCCAGTCTCACTACCCTCTTACATTTGGCGACTCTGCTGGGGAGGTATCCTCACTTCCATGGACAAAGAAGGTTTCAATGTCTCTAAGCAGTTGGTTTTTTAGGACATTCCATCTGGTAATGGAGCTCACAGTGACCAGACTACTCAGGAAGAAGTGGTGGTGATCGGAGCCAAGGCGCCTGCACCTCAGGGAGGGCAGACTAGTTCTCCGGCAGTGGCTCCAATGGCAGGTATGAATCTTATCGCAATATTTTTCGACTTTTTAAAGCAAAACAACGTGGATCTATCAAGCTTGGGTCAAGGTTGTGTGACACCTGTTGCTGCCCCTTCTGGAGGGGTAGCCACCCCTATTATGATTCTGACATAGACGATTCCGTCTCGGAAGGCGGCGCCGGAGCAGGTCCTGGCGCCAACAGGTTCTCCAGCTGCTAAAAGCACGTGTTTGGAGGAGTCACCCTCTAAGGCTGTTACTATGGAAAAAGTGAGGAAGCTCCTCTCCTCCTCTCAGAGAGAGGGTTCCCACCTATACGAGGAGTTACAAGACCCCTATCCACAGGAAGTAAGTGAGAAGCCATACCCTGAGGGGTATATTCCACCAAAATTTGTCAAGTTTGGCGAAAGGGGGAGAACCCTAGAGAGCACATGAAGAGGTTTATCGAGTACCTGGGAGTACATGCTGGCGACAAGAACCTGAGGTTGAGGGAGTTCTCTAAGACTCTCACTATGAAGGCTTATACATGGTATTCCCACTTGGCTCCTAACAGCGTCCCTACTTGTGAAGAGATGCACAGACAGTTCCTCCAGAAGTTTTTTATAGCGGAGGACGAATTTACACTGAGGCACCTGGCAAAAGAGGTCCAGAAGCCAGGAGAAGAGTTGATGCACTACATCAAGCAATTTCATGAGAGGGCCTTAGATGTCCACGAGGACGTGGCGGAGTCCAGGTTACTACAGATATGTGTGGAATGACTCTTAAAAGAGTACAAGTTGCACTTGATCAACGAAACTAGAGATGGAACTTTCAGAGAATTCACCAGGGCCACTAGCAACATAGCTATGATAATCAAACTAAGAGCCCCGGGTTGAAGGACGCAAGTTCCACTGACTTTCGGGAGGTTTCAAGTTTTGAGGAGGCAAGCGATTAACTATGTGGACGAGAGTAACAAAGGGAAGAAGGGAGGCTCTGGGGCCAAGACTGACAGTCCCGGCAACAAGAGAAAATTTGGGGAAGATGCCCCACCGCCACTACCATGCAGCGTAGCTGAGGCTATGGATTGTTACCGCACCTTAGTACGAGAAGGTGTAGCAGGACCTCCCCACCTAAAAGGAGAAACCCCCACTGAAGCTGACAAGGCCAATCCAAAGTACTGCGAGTTGCACCAACGAGTGCAACACTCTACCAAAGATTGTTGCTACTTGCGAAGGATCATTGGCGAGCAGATGGCCAGCGGTACCTTGCAGATACCCCCGGTGGACGTTAACGAGAACCCACTTCCTGCACATCATTTTGGCACCGCCAACATGGTAGTTACCTACGACGAAGAAGCTACAAGAAGTCTTATGAAGTGGGAGAGTGGCGAGCAGTTATGCGAGGAGTTAGAAAATCTATCACTGAGCAGACTTGAGCTAGAAAGAAAGCAAGAGGAGTGGTTCTTCACTCTGGAACAAGAAAATGGAAGTGGGGAAGTTGAGCAAGTGACTCTCTCAGAAGGTGAGGTAGACGTCATTCTCACTCCAGATGAGGGAGGGACCTCTGAAGCGGAGTACGTTTGCAGTGCCCAGACGTACGAGGTAGACTTAGACTCTGAATGTGAGGCCATGGCAAGGAGCCCCAAGTTCAAGTGGTTTTTCAACCAGATAGGGGTGAAGTACGACACAAGGGTGTCCATCACAAGGAAAGTCTTGGAGATAGTGCAGCAGCGGGGAGACCTTTCACGAAATTGGCAGGGGCCAATCGGAAGGATAATTAAGAAGTATACTTCTGAAGTGGTGTTTTCATAAGCAGATATGTTGGTGCCTTACTTCCACAACCGCTCGTTGTATGTCACAGCCATGGTTAATGGAGTCTCATTTCCCAGGGTGTTGATGGATGGAGGAGCATCGATTAACATCATGCCCATCAGTACATTATATGAAACAGGAATTGACCAGGAGAAGGTGGTTCCAGTACCACTTGTAATTTTCTATTTGATAACGCCGAAATGCAGTCTATTGGATACGTGAATGTGGGAATCAAGTTGGGAAATTTCACCTCCCACATTAAATTTCACGTTATTAATGCTAACACCAGCTACCAATTACTCATTGGAAGGGTATGGATGCACACTCATGGCATAGTGCCTTCCACCTACCATCAATGCACGAAGGCAAACATTAGAGGTACATAGATAGTGATCAAGGCCACACAGAGACCTTTCGCCGTTGAGGAGGCCCACCTGGTGGACGCTTCCTTCTACACCGAGTTAGATGAGGAAAGAAAGGTCTCTGCAAGAAAACTAGAAGGAATCAAGGTAGCTGAGGGAAGGGTTCCACAGAAGACGTCCGTTTATGACCTCCTAGGGGAGAAGATAATCCTCCACGTGGCCAAAGGCAAGAGGAAAGTAGAGGAGGTAGCTAGACCCCCTCAAACTTGCAAGAAGGTGGTCTTGCCCGATGGAAAGATCATCTACCATTTATAACGGTCTGCGCGGGCGGTGTTCTGGGATGAGAGCATCACCCGACGCCCAAATGTTTTATCTTTGATGAATCCCATATCGTTGAGCATGTTGAGGAACCAGAAGAAGCTCCAGAGTGCATGCAAGACAGACCCAGAGAGAAGCTGTAAGAATTAGAGGAAATCAAGTTGGGGCTAGAAGAGGGTGAGAGTAGACCCGTTCTAATCTCCAAGTGCCTAGAACCAAGACAGAGGGAGGAGATCATCGGGCTAATTAAGGAGTTCACTGATGTATTCGCTTGGAAGTACATGGAGATGCCAGGAATAGACGCAGAAGTAAGCTCTTATAGATTGAACATCCTTCCCAATGCCCTTCCGATAAGGCAAGCCACACGCACATACAAAGCAGACCTTGATTTGAAGATAAAAGCTGAGGTGGAGAAGTTGTTAGCGGCAGGGTTCATCAACCTATTCAGCACCCCATATGGTTGTCCAGCATAGTGCTAGTGGAGAAGAAAGACAAGACCCAAATTAGAATCTGTGTAGATTTTCGTGACTTGAATAGGGCGTGCCCTAAGGATGAATTCCACTACCCAGCATAGACAGCTTGGTGGACGCCACAGCGAGACATGAGATGTATATCTTCATGGACGGGTATGTCGGATATAACCAAATTAAAATGGACCCTGTCGACGCGAAGAAGACTGCCTTTCGTACACCGTTAGGGAACTTTCACTATACAGTCATGCCCTTCGGATTGAAGAACGCTGGAGCCACATACCAGCGGACCATGATGGAAATTTTCCATGACTTATTTCATGATATACTATAATTCTATGTGGATGATATGGTGGTGAAGTCTAAGAAAGAAAGCAAGCATATTCAGGATCTCAGGAGAGTATTCGAAAGGTGTCGTCGGTATAAGATGAAAATGAACCCTCAAAGTGTGCCTTTTGGGTTACTGGAGGGAAATTCTTAGCTTTTGTAGTAAATAGACAAGGGGTGAAAGTGGATGCAGAGAAGATGAAAGCCATTGTGATGATGCCACCGCACAAGAGTCAGAGGCAACTTAAGAGCTTCCTGGGAAAGGTATCCTACCTGCGGAGGTTTATACCTGTGCTGGCAGAAGTAACTCATCCGTTCGCGCCTCTACTAAAATACAAAGCCTAGCCTTTCCTTCCACGATGATTCCCGCCGAAGCCGGAGCGCCGCTGCTGCTCTACCTTACTTCTACAGAGAGATCAATAGGAGCCCTCTTGGCGCAAGAGAAAGAAGGAGTGGAAAAGTCGGTCTACTACCTGTCAAGAGTAATATCTGGAACAGAATCGAGACACACCAGCATTGAGAGGCACTGCCTGGCGTTGGTATTTGTAGCCCAAAAGTTGAGACACTATCTTCTAGCCTTCACAGTTCACATAGTCACCAAGTTTGATCCCATCAAGTACCTCCTCACGCGGACTATACTCGTGGGATGAGCAGCAAGGTGGTTTTTGATCTTGTCAGAATACGATCTAAAATGCGTAGTGCCTAAAGCCATTAAAAGCCAAGCAGTAGCAGATCTACTTTCCCACTTCCCAAGTGGATTTTTCGAACCGCCTAGTGAAGAGCTACCTGGAGAGAGTTTTTAGGCATGCATGGTGGAGGAGGTGAAGAAGTGGTTTATAGAGTTTGATGGTTCCAGTGCTCAAGGAACAGGTGGAGCCGGCGTCATACTGTCAGACGGGAAGGAGAAGATTACCCTCTTTCAAGTTAGATTTTAAATGCTCAAATAATGAAGCTGAGTACGAAGCCCTCATTCTAGGGATGTTGGAAGCACTCAGAAGAGGGATCAGGGTATTGTGTATACGAGGGGACTCCAATCTGGTAGTAAGGCAGGTCAATGGAGAGTTTTCCCTTAAACATGCCAACTTAGCGCCGTACAGACACATCATCCAAAGACTGTTGGGACAGTTCTTAGAAGTAACTGTGGAGAGGTAGGCGCGAATGATGAACAGGAACCCTGATGCGCTCGCCACCATAGCATAAAAGTTGGACATGGAGGGGACAGAAGCAACCATCACAGTGAGGCGGAGAACGGTACCCACTACTGTAAAATCCTTATTCCCAAGTAACGAGCCAGAAGATTGGAGGCGTCTGGTGGAGAAGCAACTTGAAACCAGAGAAGGGACAATGAAAATATTAGAGTTAGCCAACTATCATGTGCTGCAAGTAACTCTCTACTTCAAAAGTCCTGGAGGGTTTCTGGCAAGGTGCGTAGGGGAGCAAGAAGCCAAGGAGAGGTTAATAGAGATGCACCAAAAGCACTGCGGAGATACGGATATCCCCCTTTACAGATGAATGCAGCGAAGCGGGTATTATTGGCTTGCCATGAGCATCGAAGCGGCCCGCTTACAACAAAGTTGTTTGAAGTGCCAAGCTAATTTTGACCAGTCGACGGAGGCTAACTTTGTAGAAGCCTTCGAAGATTGGAGACAGCCGTACCTAGCATATCTAAAAGATGGGGAGCTGCCCGCCGAGAGAGCGGATGAAATTTACTTGGTCGAGGGAGAGTTATATAGGAAGGGGTACAATGAGAAGTCGCTAAGGTGCGTAGCCAAAGAGGAGGTGGAAATGGTGTTGAAAGAAGCTCATGAGCCCTCCCACATGGGAGGCGCCAAGCTGTATAATTAACTGATGACGCTGGGATAATACTAGACGACCATGGAGGCTGACTCCATTGGGTATGTGAAAACGTGTAGAGCATGTCAAGTGCATGGAAACATGGTGCACGCTCCCTCCGTCAGTCTACAAAGCTTGGCAACTCCTTATCCCTTCCACACGTGGGCGTTCGACCTGGTGGGAAAGATCGCCCCAGCATCTCACATCAAGGCTTTTATCATTGTGGCTACAGAATTGTACACCAAATGGGAAAAAGCCATTCCTTTAAGGAGAGTCACCGCCCAAGTGGTGACCCAGTTTATAAAGGAGTATATCATATGCAGGTTTGGTATACCCAAAGTGATCCCAACGGATAACGGGAAGCAATTTGTATGCAAGGAGATGGCCCTCCTCACAGATAAGTATAAGATTGTGCATAATAGCTTAACCATATCCTACCCCAAGGGCAATGGCCAAGCAGAGGCTACCAATAAGACCCTGATAAACATTTTGAAAAAAATGCTAGAGGACATGCCGGGAGCATGGGATGAGAAATTGCCTATGGTGTTATGGGCCTACCGTACGTCGAAAAGAAAGCCAATAGGATTCACTCCCTTCTCTCTAGTATATGGGACCGAATCTGTCATACCAGTGGAACTGGAGGTGCCTTCATCCAGAATTTCTCTTAGGAATGGGCTCATCCCAGACCCAAAGCATGTGCAACTGGAGGCGCTGGACGAGCATAGGGACAAGGCAAGAGAGAATTTCAATGTCTACACTCAGTAACTGTCCAGGGCCTACAAGAACTTAGTCAAGCCTAGAGAATTCCAAGTGGGAGATCTATTCCTGCGAGCGTCAACTCACCATCTCCGTAGCATGTCGGCATCAAAATTCAAACCCAACTGGGAAGGCCCTTTTGTCATCAGAGGAGTGTGGAAGTCAGGCTACTACCAAATATCAGAACCAGAGAGTGATTGCCTCCAGTCCATCAACTGTAAGTGGCTGAAGAGGTACTATGCTTAGTAATAGCTAACAAGTTTTGTTTGTGTTTTACATGTTTGTAATGGATTTCGAGGATTGCTCCTATACCAGAAAAGTTTTTTTTGTAAATTTTTTTTAGAGCAATACTACATTGTAAATAGCACACAAAAGTAAAGAAATGAAATAGCAACACTTTTGATCATTGTTGACGTTTGCTTTGCTTACTCATTTATACATATATATACACTCCCTATTAAGTTATAAGAGAGTATAAAAAAAATCAGGAACTTTGCTCACTACACTTGGGAGGTAATTCAATCCTAAGAGAAAGTATACTGAGCAAAGTCCCCCAGACATAAATTAATAGAAAATATAGAGGGAAGATTAAATTCCTCCTCCTTAATATTACAAAGAACAGTGAAACTCTTAAAGAGAATATAGAGCAAGGACCCCAAAGACTAGGGTCTAGCTAATTCAAATAGTTTTTTTTTAAATCAGGCTTTCGGGAAAGGGGCAGGGGTCACCCCCCTCTCCGACCTAGCCTCTACGACTATAAGTAGTAATATGCAGGAATACCCCCACAGACAGGAGGAGCAATCCAAGAAAGTCGCATGACAATACCTCACAGCTACAAGAGGTGCATTTTTTATAAAATATACAATATGTTAATACATAACTTTTCATATTAATGCAAATACCCCGCAGTATATGGGGCAGCCACCAGTAGACTAAATGCTCACAGAAATTAGAGCAAGTCATATAAAACAAACACCCATAGTATAAAGGGAGAACAAAGGAAAAATAAAGTGCAGAAGAAACAAAGTGTCTCATTCAGGAATGATAAGTGATGTACATATAGAATTCTGAGCACTACAAAGAAAGAAGTAGACTATCTGCTAGAAACTATAAAAAATAAATCATCGCGAGCGATGGCGCCGGCATATGACGGACTAGCCTCCCGCAGAAACTCTTCCTCCAACCTGATGAACTTAGCCTCGTCCTCCTCATCGCCAGACTCAAGTATGGCAAGATTCACCTGCAGTAGGGCGATCTGATTCCAGATTCTCGTAGCCTCATCCTACCGCTGCTCAACTCTGGACTGTCGGGAAGCGTGAAATATCACTATCTTTCGAAAAGGAACACTCAGAAAAGGGCGAACCCCCGCATTAAGCCAATCCAAATGAAAATGATAGAACTGCTGCAAGTTGCGGAGAGCATCTAAGAACAGCAAAATGGAAGAGCTAGCCAGCTTAGCAGGGGAGGTAGCCAAGAACTCATGAACATGGCTAGCGAGAGCCCTCAGGTTGAAGGCCGTAAGACTGTCAACCTTAAGTATACTCTGAGAAGTGAATGTCTCGCGCTGGTTCTCCAAGATGAGATCCAAGAGCTGACGCTCATGTACCCTGAATCGGCCTGGTAACTCCTTACGCCATAGCCTACTAGAAATAGTCGCAGCATCCTCTACTTCATCATCGCCATCGGAGTGGCGAGACCCCGCCTCAGAAGGAAGGAAAGAAGACTCTCCACCAAAATCAGCGTCACCGACCAAAGGAGTGAACTCAGAACTATGATCTCTCTCCACAGTCGCCCCACTACCAGTCTCCACAGCCATCAGAGCACCCTCATGCACCTGGAAATAATGAGACAATGGTGAAATGGGAACGCTTGCATAGCATACGCAAGAAGAAAAAGGGGAATAGTAAAAAGAGGGGGTATGCTAGTTTAATACCTCTCTCGCAGTTGCCCCACTGCCAGACTCCACAGTCATCGGAGTACTCTCATGCACCTGGAAACAATGAGACAAGGGTGAAATGAGAATGCTTGCATAGTATACGCAAGAAGAAAAAGAGGGGAATAGTAAAAGGAGGGGGTATGTCAGTTTAATACCTCTCTCACAAATGCCCCACTGCCAGACTCCACAGTCATCGGAGTACCCTCATACACCTGAAAACAATGAGACAAGGGTGAAATGGGAACGCTTGCACAGCATACGCAAGAAGAAAAAGGGGAATAGTAAAAAGAGGGGGTATACTAGTTTAATACCTCTCTCGCAGTTGCCCCACTGCCAGACTCCACAATCATCGGAGTACTCTCATGCACCTGGAAACAATGAGACAAGGGTGAAATGAGAATGCTTGCACAGTATACGCAACAAGAAAAAGAGGGGAATAGTAAAAAGAGGGGGTATGCCAGTTTAATACCTCTCTCGTAGATGCCCCACTTCCAGACTCCACAGTCATCTCAGTACTCTCATGCACCTAGAAACAATGAGACAAGGGTGAAATGGGAAAGCCTGCACAGCATACGCAAGAAGAAAAGAGGGGAATAATAAAAAGAGGTGGTATGCCAATTTAATACCTCTCTCGCAGTTTCCCCACTGCCAGACTCCACAGTCATTGGAGTACTTTCATGCCCCTGGAAATAATAAGACAAAGGTGAAACGAGAACGCTTGCACAGTATATGCAAGAAGAAAAGAAAGGAAATAGTAAAAAGAGGGAGTATGCCAGTTTAATACCTCTCTCGCTGCTATCACACTCTCTGGCTCCACAAATATCGGAGCAACTTCGTCAGGCTCCATAGTCATCGGACCGACCTCGCTCACTTAGAGACAATGCAACAAAGGGGAAGATAGGAATGCTTGCGTAATTTAAACAAAATAATAAAGACATGAGAATGACATGAGGGAAATAGATACCCTTATACACTGTACCTGAATAACACCCTCTGTAACGGTCAAAGGAGTAGGAACAGGGGGTCCCATAGGGGCCGCAACAATGGTCAATGCTCCTGAAGGGGTTGTCTCAGTGACGAGTGCTTTGGAAGAAGCTACCTCAACCTCAGGCACTTCCGGAAGAACAACCTCAGCGACGGCGGGTGCGAGGGGTAGGCGAGGCTGCGAGTGACAAGAAAGGGCAAGAGGTAACAAATCACTTACCTCATGAATGATAAATACCTCAATTAAAAAGAGGGAGAGGGAAACTCCTAAAAAGGCACCACAGAGATATCTACCTGAAGGGGCGCGATAATAGGACAAACTGGCCAATGTATAAGGGCTGCTGAAGAGGCAATAGCAGGAGCCACACTCGAAACAGCGCCAAGGGATAACTGCAACAAAATAAAAGAGGGCTACGATAAGTACAGGCTGGATAGAGAAGAAATATATAACTAAGAAAATAAGAAGGTACCTGAGCCCCCTCCAAAAGGGAAGAGCGAAAAAGGACGATCGGCGGAGTAGGGGCTGTGCTGATGGCCTGCAAAGAATAAAAAGATGTTATTCATCGCACGTTCAAGGAAAAAGAGATTCCATGCTTCAACAGAAAGGCCTGACCTGAAGTGTGGGCTCACTGTTTGAAGCCACAGTAAATATTGGTTCATGAGAAATTGCCTGAACCAGGGGTCTATCGTCCATAGATACGCGGACCCTAGGGATAGAAATCCTCCCCGAAGAGGATAAACTCGGGATGATAACGCCAGGTAAAGGAGGAGCCCCTCCCTGAAAAGAAAATCCAAAAGCCATTAGGACTCCTATTGAAAGGAAATAAATATTCAAAGTAAAAATACATACCTCAGATGAAGAGGCGTCCAGGGGCTCAGCTGTAGAAGTGCCCACCGCCGAGATAAGAGAAGATGAGGTGACAACGTCGGAAGACACGACCCTCTACGCGTGATAAATGGGTAAATAAAAAGAAGAAGTAAAGAGAAAATGGCACACTGAAAGTTTTAAGAATAGCGAGGCATACCTGAGGAGAAGGAGAAGCCACAAGGGTGGTCCTGGTGGCGGTAAAGTGCACAGATGAAAGCTGCAGGGAAATGACAGCGTACACAACCCAAATGTAATTAGAAGACTAATAAATTACAATAGATGATAAAAGAATTAAGGAGACAGCAAACCTCTCTAAAAAGGCCTCGGGAAGAAATGAGCATGGAGTTCCTCTCCCGCTAAAAGGGCGTCAGCCGTAGTGGGGGAAGAGGAGAACTACTTGCCTCTACGGAAATGACCTTCAAAATATGACAGAATTCTTTCATTAACAAATAAAAAAAATAATGAGGGGGAAGAAAGAAAATCATATGCGAAAAAAAAATATACGAGTAAAGGGATAACGCTTACGGTAGCAGGGCGCGTGGTCTGGCCATAAGGGAGATGGGTGGGGCTAACTCCCCCAGGAGAATGGGATGCCTCATCATCGCTAGAAGACTCTCTCGAGACTGATAACAAAGCATAAGTGTCAGTAGTGTTTTCGCTATGGAAACCCAGGCCACCCATATCACCCGAAGAAGAACTATGGTCGTCATAGGAAGGGGTGCTTCCATAATCAACTAGTTCCACTTCCAATGAAGGGGAGGGAGATAAAGAAACTCCGAGAGAACTAGTTCCACTAAGTAAAGAATGTCATGATATAATACCTTTTGCAATGGGAATAGACGCGACCCGCGCCTCCTAGGAAGCAAGGCTCGGTGAGGAGTAACCTTTCCCTTTCACTACTTGGAAAGTCTCCCCCACCCCGAGATCGCCAGTATCGGACTCTTGATCCACCGTAGAGGAAGCAGTCATGCCAGCGCCATTTCCTTTCTTTTTCTTTGAAGTTCGGGTCCTCACAGGAGAAGAGGGAGGAGAAGCGGTAGTAGCAGGAACAAAATTAGATACATCTGCGTCAGGGTGTTTCCTTTTGCTTGTAGTAAAGGTGATCGCTTTCCCTCTGCTCTTTGGCTGGCTTCTAGACTTCACAGGGGGAAGCTCAGTCGGCGGAGGTGGAAGTGACTCGTCAATGAGAGGTTTCACTAAAATGGGAATGGCCTGATCCAAGGGTGGCGTGGGAGTGGTGCTGAGAAACCAGGGATCTTTCTGCGTCCGCCTGACCAAAAACTGAGCTTTGGTGTATTTAATGGGGTTGGTCTCATGAGGGGGTCCAACTACGCATTCTTGAATAATACGGACCTGCCGCTGCCAAAGGAGGAACCAAGATGAAGTGAATGAAGGATGATAATCGCAGGGAGGCACATAGAGACCACCTAAACCACTGACCCTACGGAATAATCCCTGAAGAGTAAAGCTAGCACATGCCTCTGAAAACACCTCTGAATGACTGTTGTGGGTAGGAAGAGGAGGGATATGAACGCCCTGATCGTAGCCAAACTATTGTCTTGCCCTCTCAGAATGATAAGATTCAGCACACGGACCTAAATCGGTCCAAGAAGGAAGGTATCATGGTAAGAGCATCGTCACCGCATTAATATAAGGACAGGTGGAAACTGATCCCACTGCTGAAGCGCAATAGAAGGTCCCGCCATCACCAGGGAAAGAAAGACAGCTGAAAGTTCCCCCAGGGCGCTTGGTATAAGGCCGAAACTGAAACTCCTCAATATCGTCAATCAACATTCCAAGAGATTTCTTGGGAATTTTCTTATGCCACCGGAGAAGTCTCGCAGCGTCGCTATGACAAGCGTAAGCCCCTGAAGTAAATTGGGGGAAATGCTCAAATAAAAAGGCAATTAAGAGAGCGGCATTTGCATGATTAGCAACATCATACCGACCGCAAGACCTCTCTACATCTATATGTTCTCGGTCCATCCAGGTGTAAAGAGAACCCAAGGTCAAGGGGGCCATGGGTATCGACCTACCGCGAGACAATCGTACAGCCAATCTAAAAAGAAGTTCGCGGGGACAATCTTCAGGCTTACCTGACAGAAGGAACCGAGTCAAAAATGTAACGAAGAAAGCGGCTAAATGTGCAGGAGAGTGGAGCTTAGGACCGTCCTGGGATCTGGGGGCTGCGCATAAAGTCTCTCCCTTCTGCAACTGCTCAAAATCTCTGAACTAGTATCTTTGCCATTTGGCAAAGGAATGTTTGTAATGACCAGTTATATTATAGCCACATACTTCGAGAACTCTCTGAGAGCTGACCGTAGCTCCCCCACCATATCCTACTCTAAAGAATCCTCGCAGTCATCAGAAAAGACGTGTTGCCCAAATAAAGGAAGAGCGTACAATTCACATACATCTTCTAGGGTGAGGGTAAATTCGCCCCAGCCTGTGACAAAGGTGTGAGACTCCATACTCCACCGAGACAACAAAAGATTGAGCGAAGAAATATGCTTAAATATGGTGCAGGACTTCAGGCTGCTGACGAAGGTAAAAAGTCCCACCTCCCTAAGAATAGCCACATAATCAGGAACGCTCAGAACATAATCAACCCAGCTACCCACTCCTCTGTGGGTCCCCCCGGGGCTTTAACTTCAACATTGGAATAAGGAAAGTCACCGCGGTCGACTCGGACTAGGAGAACGGAATCCGAAGAAATTGTAGGGAGGTCAACAGACTCACTTAACCCCACATGAGAACGCTCGGGAACAGCTGTGACACCCCGTCTAATTAAATATCGGGTAGCTACTCCTTTATTAAAATTAATACAAAATGCCAAGTTGGTTCAGTTAATAGCATCACTGTCGAAAACATTTTAATGATTACTAACCACCTAGTATTTAAAAAGCGAGTTGCCAATTTTAAATTAAATCTGATTAACATGAAGTAAGTGAAGAATAAAAGAATAACATAACCATACACAATAAAGTCCCAATAGTGTAATCAACAAGTAATGAAGAGTCTGGAGGAAATACTCCTCACAACAATCCCACAACTGAAATAATAAAACAAGTCTGAATCCTGAATTAATTACAATCCACAACCTGAATAACTGAATATAAAATGTCTCTAAAAGAAATGGGTGACATGCCCTACAAATGATGAAACTGAATATGGAGTCAAGACTAGAAAAGGAGGCGTCTACTGTCAAGGCCCTGTAACTTTCACAACAGCTACAGCTCGTCACCTGAATAGAATTCCTATGCATGGTGTCCTTGTGGCTGGGCACCTAAAAAGGATTTTTTAAAAAAATAGATTTGGAGGAAAATGGGTCAGAGCCCGATGTGAAAACAGTTTAAAAGTTTAGCAAGTGATTTAAATTACAATTGAACATCACATATTATAAACACATTAATTGCGTACTCTCAGATGAGTTCCTTGCCTCTCCACTACTGTGCACGTCTAACGTATGCCTTTAACCCATCCTAGTTATGCCACTATCTAACTAGTTTATACCACTCCTGCCTTCGCATTCAAACATAGAGTATCTAAACATAACCTCCCAATTAAGCCATATTTATAACCCATGTTCACATTCGTTAATTTACTTATCTCAAGTGTTAGTTAAATTCTCATTTTTAACCCATTCTCATATCTTAGTCAATCACATATACTAAGCAACAATGAACCCATCACAAATACATAAGTACATCACTCTCAGTACATAAATATATATATATATATATGGCACCCCTAGGCTAAGCTGCAGTGCACGCATACTCTGCTATCAAATCCATGTACATCACGTACGTAAGGATCATGTGTTCCGAATCACTCAGGAACCGTTGAAATACAAATTACACATATTGGAGGCGAACATAGTTCACATACCCATGGGTCACGCACATACCTACGCTCCCAAGGTCAGCAGACTTATCCATTAAGCAATAATCCCTTCCAAGACCTATGTTCTGAGGTATAGATCTAAGGTCCCCCCGAAGGTCACATCGAGACTAGACTATCCTCTTACGAACGACCTCTCGTGATAGCAAGTATGGTAGGTATGTTATACACATAAGAAGTCCATACACTAGGCATTCACACAACCTAAGTAATCATATATCAATATAGATGCTCGCACATTTCATCTAGTTAATCTCGTACGTGGCAAATTTACTCCGAGTATTACATATCATATATATTCCGTTTGATAACTCTCTCGTCGTATTAATTTGGGTACTTAAACCTAACTCAAAAGGTTACTACATTTCTTATTTATTTCAAATGTTATCTCAGTACTTAAAGTCCCTCCGTTACTGCCCTTATCTTACATCATCCTCAATTCTCAATGTAGTTCCAATTCGAACGTTCTCTAACCGTACCTCACTCGGTAGACCCTCGTACGTAATATCAATCAATACCATAAGTTATAGCGTTCTCCGATAACAACTAAGGCCCTACTGACTTTAATTAAGTCCCACACTATCATATTAATCTTCCTAATAACCAACATCGTCTTTGGAATAATCATTAAACCTTAAAGAGAAACAATTTCCAAAATACAGCAGGGGTCGATCGATCGATAAAAAGGGGTCAATCGATCGAACCTTCGATCGATCGACATTCTTGAGTCGATCGATCGATCAAGCAGGCATCAGCCCAGAAATCCTTAATAGTTACGGGTTTGCATTTTTTTACTCTTCATAATCATCATTCTAACGTCCAAAATTCTCAAATGAATACACTAATTATCCTACTAACATGTTTACTTCTTTCCCCACGTTTTAGATTCATCAAATCAACATATAACATCACTTTCATGGATCAAATTACCCAAAAATCATATAAAACCTAGTTTTTCCTATTTCTTCAAGAACATCTCATAATTCCTTCAAATTTCGAAATCCTCTACTCATTAATCATAAATTCGTAGTTGTTATCATCTCAAATATAAACCTACCTGAAAGTCCTACCCAAATTATGATTTAAACCATTCAAATCCATTTAATTTTCATTATTTATGAGAAATCTCCAATTCTATAGAAACATGTAAAATATATGCTTTTAATCTTTGCAAGATAAACCACTTGCCTATAAATTTGATGTTCTGATCCGTTGTTGTTGTTTAAGGGCTGGTCCTCTCTCCATTCCGGTCACAATTCCGTCCAAATTGGTGGTGGTGGGTGGTGGTTTTGGTTTGGGGACTCTTTGTAACCTCTCCTCTAACTCACGTAACTCCCCTATATGTTTTTGGCTGATCATGGCCCTAATGGCCTAACCAAAAATAAATAAATCAACACTAAAAATCGTGGGTCTTAATTCCTTAATTTTTAAAATTACCAAAATACCCTTCCGGGTTGTCGGTTTGGCTTAAAAATGCCCCGGGACCCAAACTAAACTCCCGGCTAGTGTTTTCTGACTATCTCGACCCTTCCGGACACGTTGGCGCACTCAAAATGACCATAAGGTTGATAAAAATAAAATTCACTTTTTAATTTAAATAATTACCCTCCTGACGCGATTGTCACGCGCGTCCCACAAAATTTCCCAAATTGCCGTATTTCAGTCTCGTGACAATTTTAATATTTTCAATATTCATATACCGCCATATATACACATTATAATCAAATACCAACTCACATCTCGTTAGTATTTTATCCGGATTAATTCTCAATTAATTCACATTTAATTTAATTAATCCCATAAATAAATATCCATAAAAGTACGGGGTATTACATACTTCCCCCCTAATAACAGAATTTCGTCCCGAAATTCGGATAAGTAGGGCACACCTGGAAAAATTAGGTATCCTCCCGTATTCAAAACAATTATAAAGAAAAGCCCAAATCACTAAAACCCTCACTTCACAATAAGCTTGTTTAACATACTTGATACCTTATCAGAATAATCTTCAATAAATGCACCTCACGTTGTGCTCTTATTAAACAACCTTCAAATAAATATAGCATATACATCATTAGCCGCATTATTTTTATTAGTATTGTGAGTCCGCACCTCACTACTAACTCCCACGTTTATCAAAACTCTAAACTCCCATCCTGGGATGAATCAATAACACATCTGACTACGCTTGTCCATTCCTTGAAATATCCCGACGTTGTGACTTTCACACAAGGGAAAACCACCTCAGCCTGTTGGTGTCACACAAACCTTTGTAAGCACCTTGTCCACCATAAATAGATACGGGTTCTTTTCCCCCAACTCTACCATTAGGTAATATCTCCTCCTCATGACTTCAATATACCTCACTAGTTATACCCGATTTGGAATTGAAAATATCGTAATGAACCCAAAATTTCTTTCATACAATCCATCAGTCGTTAGTCACGTTGCGCCTGCACCTCGGGTTATAGGTGATACAACCCTCAGTTTGAATCTTTATTTCCCACTACTTATTGTCACCCCACCTAAATGTGGATTTCGGGGATTTCATCCCAGTTCTAAATAATACTACGTCGAACCACGTACCGGCGTGTTCACTATCTAATAGTGTAAATCATTCAAGTATATAACAATTTATCTCCTTCTGAACAACATGACTCACGTATTTGAAGGAATTTGTTACCCCTCAAGGAATTTACTAACTTGACTCTTCCATCCCTGGTATCATCGGTTGGATACAAAATTAATTGGTTAATAATCTAACACCCAACCGTTCTACTACTTACTACACCCCTTTAAATGCTGACTTTCTTGTAAATATTCTTCCCGTTAAGTGATACTTAACGATCCTCTGCTTCTCTTGGCGTATGCAAAAGTTTCGACCCTTACACTTTCTCACCTCTTTGTGAAAATCCGGACTCCTTATACCTTATTAACATTCTCACTCTATTTACTTTGAGTCACCCTCAACATTCGATGGATCGGAACTCTACTCCAAATTGCTCATAATAATTTATTCGCCTTCTCAAGAGATATCCTTTTATTAAATGGCTTTCTACTGCCTTTCCTCCAAATTTGAACGTGCTACACTGACTACACATGATATTCACTTACACCTTTTCTTATGACGTTTAATCTCATAAGTAATAATCTCACCCGTCTATGTTCCCTCTTCCTTTGATTTACACTTTAGCAAATCAAGATGTCTACGCCCCCTTATAACCCAACCATACGGTTTTTAAACATTATATACGCTTCATACAAATCCCAAACTTTTTATTGTCACTGTAAGTACAACGGTGCTATACCACTTGGGCGTTCTCAATCGATCCTGAATTAGAAGTCCTAAATCCTCCTTATCCTCAATGCGTCCTTCAACACACCGTGAACAAACCAACATTATTAGTACATATATCGTAATTTACTAACAACTGGCTCTGATGGCCGTACATCATAATTTACTCCTTGTAACTTCCGGTTATAACTACGTACTCCCATAACGATAGAGGTATCCAAATCATGAACGAAAGGCCACACATTTCCTTACTACCAACCTTATGCTAAGTTTCATGCGTGGGGTGTCTCGTAAAGCGAAGTCTAAACAAGGAACCCCCCCCCCCCCCCCCCGATACACTACTACCTAACATTGTCGATCATCGGAATCCGTTAAGCCCTGTCCATAATATGTACCCCTACACTCTCGCCTTTTAACAACAAAGTTTCATCTCAGTTCGCAATTATACATAAACAAAGAACTCCTTCTGAAAGGCACTTTTCTCTTTACAGTGATGGAAATCACATTTCATATACAACATGCGAGATATTTGAGACCCTCAAATTCCCGTCCCCAGACACACAACTATGAGTATAAACTTCCAAATCTCTAACGGGTGATAAAACAATGCGCTCTTTTTGTTACGACCTCTCTATCGTTAATTATAAAAACCAACTAACTCTTTGTTGACTAGTAAATCAATTACATACGACTCATAATAATGAAATCCCTACGCATACTGGGATTAAATATCCGAGACCATTATACTTTGAAATCACAACATATATATATATATATATATATATATATATATATATATATATATATATATGCACGAAAGTACAATTGCGAGCCCGGCCCTCTAACAGATGGGGCCTCGCCAGAACAAAACATGCTACCCCGATGTAGTAATCCCAAATAAACTTGCAATACTAGCACACTATCAGTATAATCATATATATAAAACAATAATTAAGATCATATCATACTCGTATAACACAGCACTAAAACGAGTAATTTCGATAAAGCGTAAACCGCTATTAATATGCCCATTCATCCTCTGCGGATGACAATAAAAGTAACCCCCACACTATCAGGGAAAATGCTCTTATATATAATAAACTTACTGATATACTCACTAAACTCGACTCTCTAGTGAAAATACAATTGTAACAAATGTAGTAACTCATTCATGCCACAAGTAACATGCATCCTCATCTGAGTATATAACTCATACTTCTATCCTAATAATCGTCCCGGCTGCTCAAATGGTTCCTGGACTTACCACACATGTCTGTCCCAAACCGGATATTTCAATAACTGTTGCCCTCGCCAGGCACAATACCTTGATCCCTACTCTAGTATCGGGAAAATTTTTATAACGTACGGGTTTCACTCCCCACAGAAATATATCTACACATACTTCACTTATCTTTTGTCTCACAAATCATGTTAAGGTGGTCCATCTCTCGGACGTTGGTAGTCTCGACTCAGATGACTATCTTCGTTGTTCTCTTAGTTTTGACGGCCCTAAGGAACACACTACTAATTTCTACATCTCTCACTGAAATCACCTTTTCCCGGTAGTAATTCAGCTATCCGAATCATTTTAACTGGTTCTCCATTGGGTCTTCCCATTGTGGTGCTTCACCAACACTGTTTTCCCCCGTCTTACTTTATATTAAGCCTTCGATTCTTGTATCTCCCCATCCGGGGATGTTTACCTCCAAATTAACACTATGCGACAATACCATTTGCTTTAACCGTCTAAGCAGAATTCTGCCAGAAGGACTAGCAATTCTTCTATGTAAATTCTCCCTTTAATATCCCCTTCTCCGTTTTACCTACTTCACCTGGTGTAGGGTTCACTAAATAATTATATTTCTTCTCACAAAGTGACCTCTGTCCGGACCTCTCGTGTGAGTTCAGAACGACATTTGTTTTCATCCTAAATATCTGATCAAGGAACTTATGGTCAAACATTCGTGTACGCCTTCTCTCGACGTCACATTCCACTTATAAGTGTGGTGATTGTTCTCCCCATTGAAACTCCGCTCTCACGAGACAAGAAAAATTTTTCCTCAAATTTTCACTCTCGATTGGCCATACTCCGACATATGTCCAAGCCTTTGGATACATTGCGTTCGTTTGGCTAGCACATGCCGTCTTCGCCTTTCGAGTATTGCTACCGCTGGTTCTCTTCAATGTTACACCTAACTCTGTCTCTCCCATTCCAACCTTGTTGGATGTGTCTAATTTGACCGCATTCCTACTATAGTTGTACCCGTAAGTCTCAAGTCGCGCCTTAGACTTCAATATCATCCAGGACTTTCGTGCCATAATATCGGTGACTTTAACTACGGTCATCCTTCTTTAAATAAATCAATTAACCTCAATATATATTTGCCTCCTGCTGTTCAACCAACTGTCTTCGCCTGACGTACTACATTGTTCGGCACACGAATACACCCGATCGTAATACGATTCGCTATCATATACATTATAGCAGGAGAACGAAATTTTACTAAAGGAATCAACAATCCTAAATATAGGGCTCTATTTCAAAGAAAGTTACGCTGGAAGCATAATAATCCATACAGATCCTAAAGGACACTAGAACCTGGCTCTGATACCACCTGTGACACCCCGTCTAATTAAATACCAGGTAGCTACTCCTTTATTAAAATTAATACAAAATGCCAAGTTGGTTCAGTTAATAGCATCACTGTCGAAAACATTTTAATGATTACTAACCACCTAGTATTTAAAAAGCGAGTTGCCAATTTTAAATTAAATCTGATTAACATGAAGTAAGTGAAGAATAAAAGAATAACATAACCATACACAATAAAGTCCCAATAGTGTAATCAACAAGTAATGAAGAGTCTGGAGGAAATACTCCTCACAACAATCCCATAACTGAAATAATAAAACAAGTCTGAATCCTGAATTAATTACAATCCACAACCTGAATAACTGAATATAAAATGTCTCTAAAAGAAATGGGTGACATGCCCTAAAAATGATGAAACTGAATATGGAGTCAAGACTAGAAAAGGAGGCGTCTACTGTCAAGGCCCTGTAACCTCCACAACAGCTACAGCTCGTCACCTGAATAGAATTCCTATGCATGGTGTCCTTGTGGCTGGGCACCTAAAAAGGTTTTTACAAAAAAATAGATTTGGAGGAAAATGGGTCAGAGCCCGATGTGAAAACAGTTTAAAAGTTTAGCAAGTGATTTAAATTACAATTGAACATTACATATTATAAACACTGTAAGGACACAAATTTCCAATTGAGTCCATATATAGTTTTGGCTCAATTCCGGACAAAAACATTTATTCATAGGATAGTATGTAATTGTAACACTCTCAAGCCTATGAAGTGTTTGTTGAAGACGTAGCGGAAAAGAGTATAAAGCATCATCAAATATGCCGGTTTGCGTGCCTCGTTTCTACGTCATCAATCATAGTTCCATCCTCCAAAGGTATGAATGCAATTATATATATATAGGAGCTTGGAACAAGTTTATCGGGTGTTAGGTTTATAAAAACTGCGTTTGGTTTTAAGAAAGGATTTATTATAACTTTAAATAAATGTCTATAAAGTTTTCTGGGCTAAAAATGAATTTTTCAAACTTTCTGTTCTTTTGTTAGATATCTCGTTCGAACGAGTTTTTTTCGTTCGAACCAGATGTCATTCGAACGAGTTTTGCCAACAAGTTCCCACTAAGGCATACTGGTCCGTCGTTAGAAATGTCGTTCGAATGAGATTGTCGTTCTAACGAGATTTCCAACGAGCTTCTAACGAGTCTCTACTGGAGCGTCGTTAGAAGACTCGTTCGAACGAGCTGTCAGGCGGGAAAAGTTTTTTGGCAGTTTTTCACCCACTTCCCCACTTGGTTTTTAACCAACTTTTACTGACTTTAATATGTGCGGGAATGACATTTTCCAAACCAACATTTCCATAACTTTTCCAAAATATTTCCATCTGTTAGAGAGTGTTTGAGAGCAAAAATGGTTTAGGAAAATGTTCATGTTTTGAGTATTATTTTTCAAAGAGAAAATCCTTCACACTCTAGTTTACACCCAATTGTATTTAGTCCAAGTTCTTATTTACATATCAAATTTCTTGGAGTTTTGGCACCGGTTTATCTCTTCCGTTTCAAAGAGAAGTTTTTGGTTTGCTTCTACATCCATCAAAGAAGAAGACATTTTGTTGTGATTCTACCCACTTGGAGAAAGGCTCCTTGCTAGGGTGAAAGTGACCATAGAAAGCCCTATCGGTGGATTCCGAGACCGCGGTGGTGTTCCAAGGTTATCCGCTAGGAAGAGGTGTATACAAGAAGAAGCATCGAGGCTTGAGAGGGATCGAGTCAGTCGTTGTAAGTCTACATGTCTTGTAATTGTAATTTCATATCTAGTGGATTTGTGGCTAGGGCCGTCCGAGGTTGTTTCCCATCTTGGGTTTTTCCTCGTACATCGCGGCGTAGTGTGATTGGTTTATTTTATCTTGCATAAATAATTTAGAACGCATGTTTAGAATCATTCAAGATAAAATTCGGTTTAATCTATCACACTCATTTAATTTGGACTTTATATTAAATATTGGGTAATGTTTCTTTAATTCAAGTCATTTGCTAAAATTTGGTTTTGCCTAATTTGCTAAGATTGATAATTATGACTTAGGAAAATTCTAGGACTTGGATTAATGAATCGTTTTAAGTGAATATTTATGAATTGATTAATTTTACTTTACTCGGTTTGATGTTAATTTGGTTTTAATGAAATTAAAATTCGTTTTGTTTTAAAGTTGAGCCATCACGTTTACACTTCCGCATCATTCTTGAATATTTATATAAAAAGGAAATTGTAAGCCTCTTCAAATTGGTATCAGAGCCAAAAACGATAAATTATTTCGTTAAACGATCTTTTAAATAATTTTTGGCTAAAATGGATTTTTCACCATTTTCAAAATTTCCTATTTTCGATGGTTCAAACTACGCGTATTGGAAAGCGCGTATGAGATCGGCACTAAAATCTATCGACGAAAGAGTTTGGATGTCTGTTGTTAACGGGTGGTCCCCACCAACTTATTTAGTTAAAAATGAACGTGTTATCAAACCCGCCGATAGATGGACTGAAAATGAGTTTAAACTTGCTAATTTCAATTCCCGTGGTTTAAATGCTTTGTTTAGCACTGTCACACCGGATGAATTCCGCCGTATTATGACGTGTGAAACCGCTAAAGAAGCTTGGGATATTTTACAATTAACTCATGAAGGAACTAGTGTCGTTAAAGCTTCAAAACTCCAAAACCTCACCACTCAATTTGAAACTATCAAAATGAATGAAAAATAAACTTTTGATGAATTTTATGCTAGACTTTCCGATATTGTTAATTCATCTTTTAACTTGGGAGAGAAAATACCTGACGACCGTGTTGTAAAGAAAATTTTAAGGTCCCTACCCGATAGATTTATTCCAAAAGTGACCGTTTTAAATTCTTTACCCACTTTAGCCTCTACGAAATTAGAAGACTTGTAGGTGATTTACAAACCTATGAACTAGATATGTTTCCCTCTAAAACTGAAAAGAAAATTGAAAAGGGTGTTGCTTTAAAAGCCCGAAAAGAGGTCAAACAAGTAGTAGAGAGCGATAGTGCTAGTGACTCGGAAGACATGGCTTTGTTTGCTCGTAAATTTAGAAAATTTCTTAAAATTAACAAAGATAAATATAAAAATGATTTTAAGATATTTGATACTTCTAAACATGATAAAAGAGAGAAGATTTCTAAAGCCGAGAAGATCCCTAAACCTAGCAATGACAATTTAGATAGGGACGAGTCTAATAAGTGTTTTGGTTGTGAGGGTTATGGCCATAGGGCTTATGAGTGCCCCACTAAACTAAGGAAAGAGGGTAAGCGACCCATTTCATATAATGCGACCCTTAGTGATAGTGATAAGGAAGAGAAGCCCGATTCCCCCACTAAGAAAAATTTTGTGGCTTTTATGGCTAGTCATGTGAGTGATAGTGAGAACGCATCGATTGATGAAACGATAGCACATGCCACTTCCAAGGTCATTGTACATGATTCTCTTGTTTTTGATGATAGTGAGAGTGAAGAAGAAAGAGAGAGTGAAAATGAAGAAGAGGTTAATGTGAGTGAACTTCAAAATGCTTTTCAAGATCTTTATAAAGAATCTATTAAATTGAAAAGAGCTAATTTGAAGTTAGAAGCTAGTTTAAGAAAGAGTGTCAAGGTCGTTGATGAAAATGATTTAATAGAAGACCTTAGGACACATGTGAGGACTCTTAAAGAGAAGCTTGAATATGTAGAAGGCGAAAGAGATAGCCTTAAGGGTTTAATAGAATCCTTGAAAAAGGAACTTCTTGTTTTTGAAGAGCGAAATATTTTACTAGAATCTAACATTGTAGAATTGGAAAATAAATTAAAAGATTCTAGTAATGTCAAATTTGATTTGGAGTGTCGTTCGAAAAAACTAGATAAAATGTTAGGAACGGTCCAAATTAAAAATGACACTTGTGGTTTAGGCTTCAATACTTGTAATGAATTTACTCATAATGCCCAAACCAATGTTTTAGGAGAATCAACTAGGAATACATTTAAAGATCACTCCTTAAGTAAATCTTTTCGACATGTTCTCACTTCTACACATTGTGGTAGACAAGGTCATCTTAGGAAATTTTGTTTTGATCTTAAACGAATTCCTAGAAAACCCCATAGTAAAGTAAGCACTGTAGTTAAAGTTCTTACACCCCAAGATAGTCATTCTTCATTAATTTGGGTTAGGAAATCCGACTTGGTTGCCTTGCAAAATAGGGTTTTTGATTCTCATTTACTTTAGTGTTTGCATACTTTAGCTTTTGTACTTCATGTTATATTCACATGCTAAATGTATGCTTGTTTAGTCATTTTCTAGTCATTGCCTTATTTCATATCACATGCTAGAAATTATGACTTGTTTATCTTTTGTATTATATTTCTTTCATTTTGTTTGCATTACATGAAAAATACAAAAAGATTTTTTTTTATCATTTGTGTTTTATTTATTTCATTTAAACTTAATGAAAAATACAAATGATTTTTGTTTGTCCTTTTGAGTAAATATGTATTTTTGATTAAAAATGTTAAAAACTCAAAAAGATTTTATTTTGTGTGTATTTTAGTTTGGCACACTTTATGTGGCATATATTTGTGTTTGAATCCCATCTTTTACGCTCACACGTGGCTAGAACTTTTGGTTTAGATTTTCAATCCTTAAAATGTTCTTTACCATATTTTATGGAGTAGTTGGATTTTGTATTGATTAAATGGATTCTATTTTTATATGCCTCTATTCAAACATGCACGAGCTCTTTTGAAATCTTAATGTCACATGTTATATTTGAGCTTTTTGAGGTGTTCTCCTATCAATCTAGTCATCTACATATCTATGACCTAGGAGGACTAGTGCATGTCAAAATCCGTTGCATGTGAGATTTGTGTGGAAATGAAAACATGATAAATATAAATGTGCACGGGGAAGGGCTCCGAAAGGATGAATTAAATATTTTGCGATAGTAAGCCACCGTTTATTGGATCTAAAAGAAATCCGTGATCCAAAGGCCTAAAAACAGAATATTTGGCAGTAAAAAGAAAACAATTGCCAAGGCCTATCGTTGTTTGATATATTCATTCAAAAGCAAAAGAATATATATGCTTATTGAGGGAGAATTGGATGGTATATCAACGGTTTGCACAATGTCCGTTTATCCTAGTTGTCTTTAATGTCATGACTCTATTTGGTTTGTAGAATCATCATCATGCTAGGCTTGTATGCATTGTGTATGTTTGTTCATTGAGTTCAATCTATATTGTCACATGAGGTTATATTTAAATGTGATAAAGCTTGCAATCAAATGAGAACTTCGTGAATGTTTATTAAGTGTTTGGGTCTAAATCTCATTGTTGCTAGTTCACACCCCAACACTTACGTTTCCATATGACACATTTTTGCCATACGAGTGTGCAAACTGATTGTATCTTGTGTTATATGTGTGTTTATATCTATATATATATGCAAGTACCTCATTGGTATATTTCTAGTTTATATATATATGATATTTGTTTGTCTTTGCCTTGCTTTTATTGCCCATATGCTTTAATGTCTTATCACTTTAAGCTTCAACATGCTTTTATGCTTATTAGTTCTTTATCCTTTGCCTATTCCTTAACAAAAAGGGGGAGAATGATGATAAGGGAAATGATGATAGGGGGAGCAATGGTATCTAATCCTATTATTATCATATCTTAGTTTGGGGGAGATTTATCTTAGGGGGAGACGTCTTTCTAAGTAGGTCATGTGTTTGATAAAGGGGAAAATTAATTTAGGGGGAGTAATTAATTAATTGCATTTAATACTTTGATATTCCCTATGCATTTGATGAGTTTGCTTAAGTGTGCAGGATTTCTTCTAAAGCGGCATTGTTTAAACGGCAAAGCGTTTGATCCTTGGGTTGAGTCAAGTTTGGGTGGGTTATGTTTTGAGTCTAGTGAGCTTGACGGCCCTTTAGGATTTTTGTTTGGTTTTAGTCCCGGAATAGCCAAAGGGGGAGATTTGTAAGGACACAAATTTCCAATTGAGTCCATATATAGTTTTGGCTCAATTCCGGACAAAAACATTTATTCATAGGATAATATGTAATTGTAATACTCTCAAGCCTATGATGTGTTTGTTGAAGACGTAAAGGCAAAGAATATAAAGCATCATCAAATATGCCGGTTTGCGTGCCTCGTTTCTACGTCATCAATCATAGTTCCATCCTCCAAAGGTATGAATGCAATTATATATATAGGAGCTTGGAACAAGTTTATTGGGTGTTAGGTTTATAAAAACTGCGTTTGGTTTTAAGAAAGGATTTATTAAAACTTTAAATAAATGTCTATAAAGTTTTCTGCGCTAAAAATGAATTTTTCAAACTTTCTGTTCGTTCGTTAGATATGTCGTTTGAACGAGTTTTTTTCGTTCGAACCAGATATCATTCGAACGAGTTTTGCTAACGAGTTCCCACTAAGGCATACTGGTCCGTCGTTAGAAATGTCGTTCGAACGAGATTGTCGTTCTAACGAGATTTCCAACGAGCTTCTAACGAGTCTCTACTGGAGCGTCGTTAGAAGTCTCGTTCGAACGAGATTTCGTTCGAACGAAATGTCGTTCGAACGAGCTGTCAGGCGGGAACAGTTTTTTGGCAGTTTTTCACCCACTTCCCCACTTGGTTTTTAACCAACTTTTACTGACTTTAATATGTGCGGGAATGACATTTTCCAAACCAACATTTCCATAACTTTTCCAAAATATTTCCATCTCTTAGAGAGTGTTTGAGAGCAAAAATGGTTTAGGAAAATGTTCATGTTTTGAGTGTTATTTTTCAAAGAGAAAATCCTTCACACTCTAGTTTACACCCAATAATGTTTAGTCCAAGTTCTTATTTACATATCAAATTGCTTGGAGTTTTGGCACCGGTTTATCTCTTCCGTTTGAAAGAGAAGTTTTTGGTTTGCTTCTACATCCATCAAAGAAGAAGGCATTTTGTTGTGATTCTACCCACTTGGAGAAAGGCTCCTTGCTAGGGTGACAGTGACCATAGAAAGCCCTATCGGTGGATTCCGAGACCTCGGTGGTGTTCCAAGGTTATCCGCTAGGAAGAGGTGTCTACAAGAAGAAGCATCGAGGCTTGAGAGGGATCGAGTCAGTCGTTGTAAGTCTACCTGTCTTGTAATTGTAATTCCATATCTAGTGGATTTGTGGCTAGGGCCGTCCGAGGTTGTTTTCCGTCTTGGGTTTTTCCTCGTACATCGCGGTGTAGTGTGATTGGTTTATTTTATCTTGCATAAATAATTTAGAACGCATGTTTAGAATCATTCAAGATAAAATTCGGTTTAATCTATCACACTCATTTAATTTGGACTTTATATTAAATATTGGGTAATGTTTCTTTAATTCAAGTCATTTGCTAAAATTTGGTTTCGCCTAATTTGCTAAGATTGATAATTATGACTTAGGCAAATTCTAGGACTTGGATTAATGAATCGGTTTAAGTGAATATTTATGAATTGATTAATTTTACTTCACTCGATTTGATGTTAATTTGGTTTTAATGAAATTAAAATTCGTTTTGTTTTAAAGTTGAGCCATCACGTTTACGCTTCCGCATCATTCTTGAATATTTATATAAAAAGGAAATTGTAAGCCTCTTCAAACACGTTAATTGCGTACTCTCACATGAGTTCCTTGCCTCTCCACTACTGTGCACGTCTAACGTATGCCTTTAACCCATCCTAGTTATGCCACTATCTAACTAGTTTATACCACTCCTGCCTTCGCACTTAAACATAGAGTATCTACACATAACCCCCCAATTAAGCCATATTTATAACCCATGTTCACATTCGTTAATTTACTTATCTCAAATGTTAGTTAAATTCTCATTTTTAACCCATTCTCATATCTTAGTCAATCACATCTACTAAGCAACAATGAACCCATCACAAATACATAAGTACATCACTCTCAGTACATATATATATATATATATATATAGATATATGGCACCCCTAGGCTAAGCTGCGGTGCACGTATACTCTGCTATCAAATCCATGTACATCGCGTACGTAAGGATCACGTGTTCCGAATCACTCAGGAACCGTTGAAATACAAATTATACATATTGGAGGCGAACATAGTTCACATACCCATGGGTCACACACATACCTACGCTCCCAAGGTCAGCAGACTTATCCATTCAGCAATAAGCCCTTCCAAGCCCTATGTTCTGAGGTATAGATCTAAGGTCCCCCCGAAGGTCACATCGAGACTATACTATCCTCTTACGAACGACCTCCCGTGATAGCAAGTATGGTAGGTATGTTATACACATAAAAAATCCATACACTAGGCATTCACACAACCTAAGTAATCATATATCAATATAGATGTTCACACATTTCATCTAGTTAATCTCGTACGTGGCAAATTTACTCCGAGTACTACATATCATAATATTCCGTTTGATAACTCTCTCATCGTATCAATTTGGGTACTTAAACCTAACTCAAAAGGTTACTATATTTCTTATTTATTTCAAATGTTATCTCAGTACTTAAAGTCCCTCCGTTACTGCCCTTATCTTACATCATCCTCAATTCTCAATGTAGTTCCAATTCAAACGTTTTCTAACCGTAACTCACTCGATAGACCCTCGTACGTATATCAATCAATCCCATAAGTTGTAGCGCTCTCCGATAACAACTAAGGCCCTACTGACTTTAATTAAGTCCCACACTATCATATTAATCTTCCTAATAACCAACATCGGCTTTGGAATAATCATTAAACCTTAAAGAGAAACAATTGCCAAAATACAGCAGGGGTCGATCGATCGATAAAAAGGGGTCGATCGATCGAACCTTCGATCGATCGACATTCTTGAGTCGATCGATCGATCAAGCAGGCATCAGCCCAGAAATCCTTAACAGTTACGGGTTTGCAATTTTTTAGTCTTCATAATCATCATTCTAACGTCCAAAACTCTCAAATGAATACACTAATCATCCTACTAACATGTTTACTTCTTTCCCCACATTTTAGATTCATCAAATCAACATATAACATCACTTTCATGGATCAAATTACCCAAAAATCATATAAAACCTAGATTTCCTATTTCTTCAAGAACATCTCATAATTCCTTCAAATTTCGAAATTCTCTACTCATTAATCATAAATTCGTAGTTGTTATCATCTCAAATATAAACCTACATGAAAGTCCTACCCAAATTATGATTTAAACCATTCAAATCCATTTAATTTTCATTATTTATGAGAAATCTCCAATTCTATAGAAACATGTAAAATATATTCTTTGAATCTTTGCAAGATAAACCACTTGCCTGTAAATTTGATGTTCTGATCCGTTGTTGTTGTTTAAGGGCTGGTCCTCTCTCCATTCCGGTCACAATTCCGTCCAAATTGGTGGTGGTGGGTGGTGGTTTTGGTTTGGGGACTCTTTGTAACCTCTCCTCTAACTCACGTAACTCCCCTATATGTTTTTGGCTGATCATGGCCCTAATGGCCTAACCAAAAATAAATAAATCAACACTAAAAATCGTGGGTCTTAATTCCTTAATTTTTAAAATTACCAAAATACCCTTCCGGGTTACCGGTTTGGCTTAAAAATGCCCCGGGACCCAAACTAAACTCCCGGCTAGTGTTTTCTGACTATCTCGACCCTTCCGGACACGTTGGCGCACTCAAAATGACCATACGGTTGATAAAAATAAAATTCACTTTTTAATTTAAATAATTACCCTCCTGACGCGACTGTCACGCGCGTCCCACAAAATTTTCCAAATTGTCGTATTTCAGTCTCGCGACAATTTTAATATTTTAAATATTCATATACTTCCATATATCCACATTATAATCAAATACCAACTCACATCTCGTTAGTATTTTATTCAGATTAATTCTCAATTAATTCACATTTAATTTAATTAATCCCATAAATAAATATCCATAAAAGTACGGGGTATTACAACAGCATTAGAAAATTTTCCCCCAAATTCAGAAAGTGAAATCATGAAATTGTTAGCGGGACCAAAAAAAGGAGCGCGACGATAAATACCAAAGTCTCGCCCTTGGCGAATGTGCATATAGCCCTTCCATGCCTGAGAAGAGGATGACGTAGTTGATGAACCACCAAGAGCCATTGGCTCAAGAAAAGAACTCATCCTAGTGGGGACTCCGAGCGAGGGACCGTAGGTGTCCCCTGTCGCAAAAAAAGAAGTGGAAGTGGAAACCCCCGCAAAAACATGTGAAGATCCCCCAGTCAGTGGCATACTCCCCATAACGCCAACAATTGGCGAGACACCCTGGGTCGTGGAACCTTCGATGTGACAAGATGTCGAGACCCTCCCACCAGAAACAAATGGCAAATCACTGATCTCCCCAAACGCAACACGACCAGTCAAAAAATCGTCAACATCACAAAGGGTCGAGGAACCCTCGACAAAACAAGATGTCGAGACACCCCATTGCAGTGACGAGGGACCCATAGACGCGAGGCCAAGTCGCGAGACCCCGACCGCTGATGAGAGGTCACCATATTGTCATAGGCCGAGACCCCTATTCCTGAAAAATTCAAAGGCATCGAGACACGGGTCGCCTCGGACATAGGGTCGCCTCTCGGCAAACCACGGGTCGAGATCCCCCCTTCTTCAGCAAAAATCATGAGCGTCGAGACACCCGAGGTCGAGTACCCCCGTCAGCACCGACACATGTCGAGACACCCCCTTGTAACGACGAGGGACCCGTAGATGCGAGGCCAGGTCGCGAGGCCAGGTCGCGAGGCCCCCGGCCGCTAACGAGAGGCCACCATACTGCCATAGGCCGAAACCCCTATTTCTAAAAAATTCAAAGGTGTCGAGATACGCCCGCCCAAAGCAACTAGGGCTTTTGAAGACTCCAAGGCAACTGGCGAGGGATCCTCGGACGTAGGGTCGCCTCGCGGAAAACAACGGGTCGAGACCCCCTTCTTCAGAAAAAATCATGGGCGTCGAGACCCCCCTCCCTCCAACCCTGTTTTCAATAGACAAAGAACCCCCCGCGCCTAGATCAACGTGCGAGGAACCACCGTCGGTGCCGAAATATGTCGAGACACCCTGACCCAAACCAACCGAATAAGTTTCGTGAACCGAGGTCGAGATACCCCGCCCAAAGCAACTAGTTTTTTTTAAGAGTCCAAGGTGACTGGCGAGATACCCTCGGATGAGGGGTCCACTCATTTCGGGCCCTCGTCAACAGCCACATCAAGTGAAAGACCCAAGGTCATGCACGGATTGGGCAAGACACTTCTCGCTAATAGCAGGGGGACGGGCGAGACACCGTCTATCTCCAACGAAATGCCACTAGTCGAGACACCCAAAAAGTATACCTCGTCCGTGGAATGAAATCGCGAGGAGCCCATGGGGGTTCTCGAACCACCGCCCGAGGGAAAGGATGCAAGTAGCACGAATGAGGCGTCGACGCCACTGGTAGGATGAGACTGGAGGTCGTCGACGATGATAATACCGGCGGTAGGAGCGTTTGGGAGGGGCATCTAAAGGGACGTGGAGCCAAAGTTCATGGGAGCTTTGGGGATGCTCACATTTGAAGAAGTATTAGTTGGATTAGAATCCATGAATGAGAGGCTATGGTGTTTCAAAAAAGCTAAAGCAAAAAAGGATGGGAGGCTATGGTGTTTTAAAATCCCTTTCTCTCACTACAAATCCAATGGGTCTTATTTTTTTTTGAAGAAGATGAAAGAGCTTAAGAAAAGGGGCTTATGTTTTTACATCAAAATGGGAAAACGTGCAGGAAGGTAAAAAGGTGATGACCTTTTTTTCCCAAAATGATGAGATGACAGTTCCCACACTGACGCGTGGGTTCTCAAAAAAAATTAAAAACCTCGGATAAAGGGACACAACACTTAATGATCCTAGGTTCCATAAAAAAAAAAAAATATATATATATATATATATATATATATATATATATATATATAAATTATTGAAATCAAATTTATGGCGTACAAAGTTTTTTTAGTCTACCCAACCAAAAAATCTTTGCACGAGGGGCTAATGTAGAAGGGTGTCTATCAATAAAAAAAGCAAATAAAATAAAAATGCTTTTTTTTATTAATGACATCCGAGAGGTGCCCGCGAGGGTCACTGCAGCAATGACATTCGAGAGGGTCAGCGCCACTGCAAGGATCAGCGCCACTGCAAGGGTCACTGCAGTAATGACCCTCGAGAGGTGCCTCGCAGGGCTTACCACAGAAATCTAAGATTGAGAAGTGCCACTGCAAGGGTCAACGCCACTACAGGGGTCAGCGCCGCTGCAAGGGTCAGCACCACTACAGGGGTCAGTGCCACTGCAAGGGTCACTGCAGCAATGACATTCGAGAGGGTCAGCACCACTGCAAGGGTCACTGCCGTAATGACCCTCGAGAGGTGCCTCGCAAGGCTTACCATAGAAATCCAAGATTGGTCAGCGCCACTGCAAGGGTCAGCGCCACTGCAAGGATCACTGTAGTAATGACATTTGAGAGGTGCCTCGCAAGGCTTACCACAGAAATCCAAGATTGAGAAGTTCCACTGCAGGGGTCAGTGCCACTGCAAGGGTCACTGCAGCAATGACATTCGAGAGGGTCAGCACCACTGCAAGGCTCAGCGCCTTTGCAAGGGTCACTGCAATAATGACATTCGAGAGGTGCCTCATAATGGTCATCGCAGACATCCAAGATTGAGAAGTTCCACTGCAAGGGTCACCGTCACTGCAAGGGTCACTGCAGAAATGTTATTCGAGAAGTGCCACTACAAGGGTTCCGGCGGAAACTCATATTGAGAAGGAACCCACCCAGAGTGGCCAGGATGAGGGAGTAGCTACCACGAGCAACTCCTCATCATGAAACATCAGTCTTTAAATGAACAACAGTATCAACACTTTACTTTCTTATACAGGTTGCCTAGTTGAGCAAGCAGGGCTCGAACAGACGCGTTGGGACCTCCTGGGAGTTTTGGCTTGGCGGCTGAGGAACAAGGTATGTTGAGCAAGCTCAACCACTTAGCACTATAGGATTGAGAGAATACTAGTAGAAAGACCCAGAAGTCACTCAAGACTACACACACTTCACACTTGGTCACAAGTGAAGTGAGCAGCCAAAGAGCTGGCTACTCACAAGAAATAAACTCTTTACAAGAAAATGACTTTTCCATAAGAGGGGGACCTCAAGGTCCCTCTCAAGAAAAACAGCATTTTTAGAGGAAAGGAGTCCTTAAGGTCTCCTCTCTCAAGATTTGCAAAATTGCACCACAAGTTACCGTTTCAAAAGATAACTACCAAATCTGATATTTTGTCTCCATTAGGGGACATATGTGCTTTTTGAATTTTGGTCAGTGCCAGGTGGCGCCTGCAGGGGGATAGGTAGGGACAAATGGTACACTTCAGACATTGTTCTCCGCCAACTCTCTCAATTTTGGCGCCCAAAAAATGCCAACTCACCCCTAACGCCCTAGTATAAATAGACCTCTGGGCAAGGTCAAGAAAAAGACAATAGAAATTGCACTGTTACTCTGCCAAAATATCACCAGACCTACCTAAGCATTCTCTCCCTGCTCATTCTCTTAGTTCTGAGGGCCTTGTTCCTTCACTCCCCACTGACAGCCATCACTCTCAGGTGATTCCCTTGAGAAAATTACTATTTTTGCTGTGAAAGCTCATCTTCTTGCAGGGAGTGAGTTAAAGCTTGAGTTCCATTGTTTCCAGAAGGAGAATTTTTCTTCAGAAGTTGCACCAGGAGACCTTAAAGACCTTGCAGGCAGCATCCATTGGAGTGGGTCACGCCTCACCCTTTCCAGTTATTCATAGACCCCAGTCTCACTACCCTCCTACAGTTGACATATAGATATTGAATATATTTTAAGCACAAACAAACCGTATTGTGAGTAACTATGTTTGGAACCCTAATTTTCAAGTAAATCCCCAATTCAAAAGTTCGAACCTAAAATCACAGCACCGGTGTTCACACCGCACCATTTTTCCTCACATGTATGTATTTACTCTAAAGGCCAAAATATAAATAGGAATAAAGAATATCAGATGTTGCATTCAAATAACAAAATTATTAAAAATAAAAATTGTACTTGTTACGATATTCGGACAATATATTCTTGGGATAAAAAACTCTAAAGCGTAAACTCCCAAGTAGCTCAATGTTGACGCGTCCCCAAGTATTCTGTTAGGATGAAAATAAGTTAATCAACTAAATAAGGGAGAACATATTAAAATAAATGTTAGGAAGAAAATATATCACATAACACAAAGTAATCATTAAAATCTATTTTAATAAGCACAAACATGGCCTAGTTAGTATATGACTAAAAACATTACAAACCATATCCTTCTAATTACTTCTACAACATTGGTCAGTTTCCTCATGCCTCGTGCTGGAAAAAAAACGAATGGCATCAAATTACCACATATGAATATAAAACTAAATTACCCTAACATTTATAACATCTAAAAAAATATTTATGTAACTTCATGGATACAAGATCATAATAAAGATCTATCTGCAAACAGATATGAATATAAACCTAATTGATTGAGAAGAACGATTTTCTTATTTCTGACATTGAATCTATGCCTATTGAGCACTTCAACGACATTGTTTCCCGGCTCCAGTGACAACTAGTATTTTATGGAATTGAAATTGAAGAAACGAACATCTATGATGAGGTATAATTAGAATATTGCAATGAATAAAACTTATCAGTAATTGTAAACCCCATTCTCCCTCTATTTCTCGTCATGTTCCACAAACTGTTGGAGTTTGATTCTTTCTCCTGAAAACCATGGAGCATCAGTTTTATGGTTGAAAACTTTAAAATTGCATGTAATGAGTAAAACATTAGATAAACATTTGTCGATGTCAGCTCATGAAAACTATAGACATGAATAATAGAACTCTCCAATGTCAGCTCAAGAAATAATAACATAATATGACCCATAAACCACATGACATCCTTGTAGATAATATATCCTTATCCAAATTGAAATTGAAATAAAAAAATTTATATCATGCAATAACTTATGTCCATCATTTCATTCAGTATCACAAATTCTAAATTATTCACACCATCAAACAATATGATGATGTTATATAAGACCAATATATGCATCTTGACCTAAATAAACTTGATCGAGAAACCTTTATTGTAAGCGCAATTCGCACTAACTAATGTGATGAATTGATAAATCATTAAGCCATTGGTCCCGTTTGTTATGGCATATATCAATTTGGGTGACAAAATTTAATATTCCACAAAAATATTGCAAAAAGTGAAATATGCATGGACCGATAATAGGTTAAAATTTAGCACCCAAAGTAATTTACACCACAAAAAAGGAACCAAAGGTCAAATGACCCTTAAAAAATTTATTTTACATTCATCTCAGTTTGGGTAAGATAAGGTTGGCCATCAGGATCCCGTGAGAGATGAACTTTCGATTCCTTTGTCTCTCCGGCACTAATCCATTCAACACTCACTTCACAATCCATCCACATTGCTCTCATGTCCTCGGGATTAACACAATAGGAACCATAAATAGGAAGATGTGGGTGGGATATGGAAATAGATATAGCAATAAAGATAAGACAATATAATTATTGATGTAATCGCACAATACTTAAAGTGGGTGAGTGTTGCTATAGTTTTAACTTGAACTACTCGCCAAAACACTATCACATCCCGTGTAAACTGAACCACTTGAAATAAGAACATAAAAGATTAATTTTCTTACACCGTTGTCATTAAATAAAAGCAAGCGACAATAATAACAACTTGAAAAAGTAAACTCAATAATATCGAATACATTAAATTCTATTTGTAATAAAAGTCAATAAAGCCAGTTTCATATTAACAATGATCGAACTTAATAATTACATATTAGATAATTAATTATCCAAATGTAATTCCTACATTTAATAATAATGATTGAAATTAATAATATTAGCAATATTAATAATTATCCTTGGTCAACTGATAAAGCCATTTTGTAATAAATAATTATTCAATAATTATTCAATAAAGCCAGTTTCAATAAAGAATTACTGAGTTTGTAATAATATTATTCAATAAATCCAGTTTCAAATTCTATTTGGATAATTAATTATTAAAATGTAATTCCTACATTTAATTGCTAACATTCATTTATTCCAGTCTCATAAGTTTCACAAATAAGGCATAAACATCCATTATGCATTATGGGGTCCAAGTATAATTATTGTTCGTATTCTTAGACAATAAAATTATTTCATTAATGTTCCAGCAATTAATAATATATGTCCTTTCATATATTTGACACACATAAGCATCTACCATTGGTGTATAATTCATACTCTATCGGCACATCCAGAGGAAATCTCTTATTCCTAAGTGAACATCATAAAACACACATAAATTGGAGGTGGTCCCTACGTAGGACACCTACACGACCCATACCCAGAGGTGACACGGGAAGGGTCAGCGTCAACATCTATCTTTTGTAGATGACGCATCCACATAGTACCTATATGACCTACACATCATCAAGCCCACATGTGCTGACATAGGACAATCCACAAATATTGGTATGTCCACACAAATACATAATATTACACATTATTATCTCGAATAATATGTATAGGCAATTACTCTATAATAACCATAAACGTCCAACTAAGGGAATCAACATTTTTACTTAAATTAATAATTTACGATATAGTAAATTATTAATTCCATCCCATGAAATAATTACTTAACCATCTAGTCATTTGTAATTATTATTAAATTAACTATGGGTTTAACATTAATCCATAAATTAATTAACCCACTAATAAAAGTTCCTTTCCCTTATTTCTTGCTAATGCCATTAAGTGAACCATTTCTAGATTTTAACTACACTCAGGCTTAAGGCAAAAACAAAACGAAGAGAGAGAAAATCCATCACGTCGCTTGAACTACCATGGTGCTCGTTCGCGAGACATAACACAATTCGCTCGAACGACTCACGACCTCATTTGAGTGACCCCATGCTTCTTCCCCACTCCGCTTTCCAAATAAAGTTCATCCAGTTTTACAATTTTTTAACCCAGATTCATTCCTTCGAAACCCATAATTTTATGCATGCAGATCTAAATCTCTAAGTCCCAAATCAACTCAAAATTTATGTATGTTCAAGACTTAAATGAATTAGATGTTTTCCCAACTTATACTCATTATTCAATTCACATAAATGAACTATTCATTATGGAATTTACATCCATTTCAGTCCACAATTTACTAAACATATCCTCTACATTGGTTATTCAATTATCCCCAAATAAATACCAAAAGCTTAAGGAAATATAACATCAATATTCAAATTTTCGATACCGAATTTTTGGGATAAGTTCTACATATAAATCAGTCCTCTACATGTATTGTTCATCATTAAACCAAACATACTCAACCCTAAATTCCAAAATTTTAAAGGGAAAAAATATGATGCGTTAAGAATAAATTTGAAACACAAATTAAGAAAAATAATTCTTGCCTTAAAATTGTAAAAGAGATGCCATTTGATTTCTTCCTTGGTTTCCCCTTTGTTCTTGCCCCTTTTATCCCCTTTTGGTATTTCTCCTTTCTTCTCCCGTAACTGTGATTTTAGGTTTTGTGGAATAATATTGGGGGAGTGGTTTACCCCCACTTAAACTTTAATTAAGTGGTTAATACCGAGTTGGGCCCTAAACCCAACTTTTGGACCCCCAAATGGACCTGAATCCATAATCCAATTTGCCCAAAATTTCCCCAACTTATATATTATTGAATCTGGACTATTTTTAAAGGCCTAAATCATATAAATGGGTACCTATGTGTTCCGAATTATTCATGTCAATAATAGGTACTTTTAATTTGTGTCGCATATTAATTATGTATTTTCTTCGTTATATGCAAATGTGATATTCATGCACATAAAAATTAATCACACAGAAATATAGCTAAATAACAAATTTCAACTGTGACATTTTAAACAAAGATTTTATTTAGGTCCAATTTCAAAAATTAATTATTTATTCCAAAAATATTATTTCATTATTTATTTGGAGGAAAATACGGGGTATTATAGTCTTTCCCCCTAATAACGAGATTTTGTCCACGAAATCAAGAAAAGTACGTACCTAGCTAGAAGAGTTGGGGATACTTTGTTCGTATGTCTTCCTCCCTCTCTCACGTCAACTCATCCTCCCGATGGTGTCCCCATTGCACCCGAACTAAAGGAACAACCTTGGATCGCAGTCGGTGCTCCCGTCTATCTAAAATAGCTATCGATTTCTCCTCATAAGAAGCGTCTGGATGGAGATCAATCTCGTCAATATCAATGTGTTGGTATTCCACCTCATCTCTAAAAAATATCCGCAGTGAAGATATGTGAAAGACATCGTGCATCTGCTACAAGTGATCCGGTAATCCCAACTAGTATGCTACGGGCCCAATCCTCTTTGAAATAGGGAACAATCCCACGTATCGAGGAGCTAACTTCCCTTTCTTCCCAAATATAATCACCGCCTTCATGAGAGACACTTTAATCAACACATGGTCTCCAACATCGAAGTCTATGTGTCTCCGGCCCACATCCACATAGCTCTTATGCTTATCCTGAGAAATTCGTATCCTTTCCCGAATCATCTCCACCTTCTCTTAGGTTACCTGAATGAAGTCTGGCCCAAGTAACTTGTTCTCCCCCACCTCTAACCAGTATGATGGTGAACGAAAAGCTCTCCTATAGAGTACCTCAAATGGTGCAATCCCTGTCATGAACTGATAGTTGTTTTTGTAGGCAAACTCCACTAAAATCAAATACATCTCCCAGCTCCCCTTAAAATCTAAAATTCACATCCGTAGCATGTCCTCCAGCACCATGGTCACCCTCTCCATTTTCCCATCGGTTTGAGGATGATATGACGTGATCAGTCTCAACTCTGCCACCCAAAGCCTATTGAAAGCTCCTACAAAAGTGGGACACAAATGTCTAGTCCCTGTCTGGCACTGTGTTGAGTAGTACCCCATGCAACTTAACAATCTCTGTAAGGAAGAGTCTGGTATACTGATCAGAGCTATAGTTTGTCCTGACTAGTAAGAAATGAGCCACCTTTGTCAATTTGTCGATAATCACCCATATTGAATCATGTCCCCTCTATGAATTAGGTAAACCTATAATAAAGTACATAGATATGATTTTTCATTTCCACACCGGGATCTCCAAAGGTTGTCGAGTACCTACACGATGCTGGTGATCCACCTTCACCAGCTAACATATAGAACACCTAGACACAAACTCAGTTATATACCTTTTCATAACAGCCCACTAATACTAACAACGTATGTCGTGATACATCTTATCCCCTCTGGAATGTACCGTAAGAAGTGAACTGTGAGCCTCCGATATGACTGCTCGCCTCAACTCCTCATCATCCGGAACAACCAGACTCCCCTAAAATGTCAAACCACCATCGGACCGATAGAAAAGTGCTCCACCCCCTCAGCTAGAAACTGTCTCACTCACTCCTGGTAAAGCTGATCCTCCTCCTGTGCCTTCACCACCCGAATAATGATCTCAGGGGTGATGGTGAAAAGTGATATAAATGCTCAGGTCAAGTCGTCGTCCCTACGAATTGACCTCCACTTCACCTTCCACACTGCTGCCAACTCCATAATTGACTTACCGCTCAATGCATCCACTACAACATTCGCCTTCCCCGGGTGGTATTGAATGTCGAACTGATAATCTTTCATAAACTCTAACCACATCCTTTGTCGCATGTTCAGTTCCCGCTGTGTGAACAAGTACTGCAAGCTTTTGAGGTCTGTGAAAAGCTAAAATTTATCCCCTAGGAGATAGTGTCTCCAAACTCGCAAGGCAAAAACCACGGCTACTAAATCCAAGTCATGGGTGGGGTAATGTCCCTCGTGAGGCTTAAGCTTTTGGAAAGCATAAGCTATCGGCCTCCCCTCCTGCATCAAAACTCCGCCAAGTCCCCTTAGGGACGCATTTGTATAAACTCTGTAATCAACTCCTGCCCGAGGCAATGCAAAACTAGTGATGTAGTCAATCTAGTCTTCATCTCCTCAAATGCTTTCTTGCATATCTCATCCGAAACAAATGTTTCCCCCTTCCTCGTCAAATTCGTTAAAGGTCCAGCTATCTGAGAGAACCTGTGAATGAATCGATGATAGTATTTGGTTAATCCCAAGGAGCTACACACCTCGGTGGGTATATCGGGTTGTCCCCACTCCATCACGACAGACACTTTCCCTGGGTCCATGTATATCCCCCGCTCGGATGCAATGTGGCCCTAGAACTATACCTCTCCTAGAAAAAAACCCACACTTCTCGAACTTTGCATACAACTGATGATTACGAAACATCTGTAAGACCACCCGTAGATGCTATACATGCTCCTATATAGTCCAAGAATAAATCAAAGTGTCATTTATTAATACGATAACAAAACAATTCAAATAGTCCCTGAACACTCGATTCATCAAATCCATAAATACTCTCGGTGCATTGGTTACCCGAATGGCATCACCAAAAACTCATATGTAAGAAAGGTTATCTTTGAGACGTCCAGCTCCCGAACTCTCAAATGGTGGTACCTCCGCCTCAAATCGATCTTAAAAAAAGACGCAGCACCCCTTAGTTGGTCAAACAAATCATTCATACTGGCAGTGGGTATTTATTTCAGATAGTAATTTTGTTCAACTCCAGGTAGTTAACAAAAAGTCATAAAGATCCATCCCTCTTCTTGAATAATAACACTAGAGCACCCCAGGGTGAAGTACTCCTCTTGATAAACCCCTGCCCTAATAACTGCTCAATCTGCTCTCATAGATACCTCATCTCTAGTAGAGCCATCTGATACAGAGTACGAGAAAATGGGTCTTGTGCCCGAAATTAACTCAATTACAAAGTCGATCTCCCAATGAGGTGGTAACCTTAGAATCTCCCCAAAAACATCAGAAAAGTCACTCACCAGTGGGATGGAATCTATCATCACCATAACCTCTAAAGAAGTATCCTCCTTGATGTAATGAAAAAGCAAGCTCGACCTACCCCCGGGGTGAGACATCACAACTAGGTTCATCTCTTGCCCCATAATGGCAAAGACGAAGGACCTCCCATACCAATCCACACAAGATCAATACGTAGCTAGCCAGTCCATGCCCAAAACGACGTCATACTCGTGCATGTCAAGTACTAGTAAATCAGCTAGAAAGGTGAGCCGACCTCTCTCAATATCGATACCTCAGCATTCTGACTGTAGGGGTGCCCCTCAACCCACTGGTGTGTCTATATGTAAAATAATATTTGACACAAAATCTACCATACCCGTCTCCCTTGCAAACCCCGTGATAACAAAAGAATGTGATGCACCCCTATAAAAAAGAATGCGACCAACATGACCAAAAATGGGAAACATACCCTTGACTTCCAGTGGAGGTTCTATCCCATTTGTTACTATGACAAGATAGACCCACCCATACCGCAATGGATGTTGCCCATGAGGTGGGGATGTTGGTGATGGAGCAGTTGGTGCAGAGGCTCCCTGAGCTGGAATCGATGGACGCTATCCCTGAGGCGCCTGATGTCCCCTAAAACCTCCCTATCCTTAGGATGCCTGGCCCCCTCGCATGTAGCTCCTCAAAGTGTGTCTCCTCTCGCCACATGTATAGCAGTTTCCCTGAAATGGACCCCTCTTAACCTGTCAGACCTGCTATCCTTGGCCCTGGTGGCCTTTATACTGTTGGCCCTACTGGCCTCTATACTGTTGTTCATGTCCTGCTTGACCCTGGCCCTACTAGCCCTGCCTCTGACGGTCACCTACACCTCTGAACTTCTTATTCTGATTAGTGGATGGGGCGCCCTTGTGCTGTTGGGGCCCAAATCCACCTATTCCACTCGTTTTGCCCTGTTGGCTAGATGACTTACCTCCATAACGTTTCTCCCCCTTGCTTTTCAGAAAGGCCCTGTGATCCTGGTAGTGGAGAAGTGCAGCATTAACCAAATGGTTATATGTCGTGAAGGTTGGATTCCCCAGAAGAATCTTCTTAATATGCCATGCTGACCCCTTAATAAATCTATCCATCCTCATCTCCTCAGTATGAACATCCTCCCTGGAAAAGTATGAGAGGGATGTGAACTCCTCCTCATACTTGGCGACAGTACGCCCCTCTTGCTTAAGCTCTATGAATCTTGTCCTCACCTCGGAGTGCATGGATAGAGGAAATCATTTCCCCTCAAACGTCTCTCAGAACTGACCAATAGTGAGGTTATCCCTCTCCATAATAGTCATGACCGCCTCCCACCATTGAAGAGCAGCCCCAACCAACCTGAATGAAGCTAACATCTTATTCTAAATCGGCATGTACTCAACCATCCATAAATTCCTCTTGATGTCATTCTTTCAATGACTAGCAACCAATATATCGAATCCTCCTGCAAACTCTGGAGTTGGCCCTTAACAAAGGCCTTCCTCTCTCAGTCCCACATGTATCCTGGTGTTTGTGCTTGTATAGACACCTACTATGGTGGTGGCTACGAAGGTGTCTATGGCGGTGGAAAATATTGTAGCATGATTGCCATTGCTGTAGAAACCTCATGAGACACAATAGTGGTTATCTCAGTGTGGGTGATCAACTATAGGTCCTGTGATGGCTCTGGGTGAGCCTCCTCCTCCTCAACCGATGGAACTAATCGCCTCGGTCTGCCCCTACGTCTATTTGCCATTTGAAAGCAAACAAGGTTCGAATTAGTATCAATCGTAAGAATAAAATAAATCCTAAGTATAGGCTCTATAGATCAAAGAACGCAATTTAGAACGTAATGATCGCAAACACAGATCCTAAAGACACTAGAACCCTGCTTTGATACCAAAAAAAACAACCCTTATTTTCTCACGTAAAGGCTGGCCAGACACGATACGCTGAAGATAGGGCTTGCTTGTTAATTAATACAATTCTTAGCACAAATGTAAATATAAATAAATTATTTTCTAAAGCTTTTGCATTTGCAATGTGAAGAATAAAATCCATACTAATCAAATAATCCAAATCACCATAACGAAATAATAAATCCAACCAATAATATAAAGATCCCAACCGACATAAAGTAAAGAAGTCTCGGGCTTATGCCCTTACAAATATTCCAAATAAATAAAATAGTAATATCTAAAAAACACCTATGCTCGAATCCAACTGATCTGAAAACTGAAGGGAAAATGAGACTGCAAGACTGCTATAACACAATCCAGCTATCCTTATCTAGGAGCACTTGGGGGAGAAAATATTTAAATTTGGGTCAGAGCCCGAGGTGTGCAAGAATTAACTTAATTAATTTATGATGCAATAATATAATCGATGTACAATAATTATTCCCCCTTCGTCACTCCCATTCGTATAACACCTCATCTCTCATCTAAGTGTGATATCATTCGCACCCCAAAACATCCCAAATAATGAATTATGACATTTTAGCATATTGATAAAAATGAATATATGGATAATTAATTATTCAAATGTAATTCCTACACCTAATTGCCAACATTAATTTATTCCAGTCTCATAAGTTTCACAAATAAGGCATAAACACCCATTATGCATTATGGGGTCCAAGTATAATTATTGTCCGTATTGTTAGACAGTTAAATTATCTCATTAATGTCCAGGTAATGAATAATATATGTCCTTTCATATATTTGACACACAAGGGCATCTACCATTGGTGACAAATTCGTACTCTATCGAAAAGTCCAAAGGAAATCTCTTATTCCTATGCATACATCACAAAACACATATAAATTGTGGGCGATCCCTACGTAGGACACCTGTACACGACCCATACTCAACGATGACACAGGAAGGGTCAGGATCAACACCTACCTCTTGTAGTTGACGCCTCTACATAGTACCTATATGACCTACACATCGTCAAGCTCACCTGTGCCTACGTGTGGTACCCGGTCCGAAAGCGCGAACCCCCAAGACGATAAGACAGTCCACGAATATTGGTATGTCCACAAAAATACATAATATTACACATTATTATCTCGAATAACATGTATAGGCAATTACTCCATAATTATCTTAAAAGTCCAACTAAGGGAATCAACACTTTTACTTAAATTAATAATTTACCATTTACTAAATTATTAATTCCATCTAATTAAATAATTACTTAACCATATAGTAATTTGTAATTATAATTAAATTAACTGTGGGTTTAACATTACTCCATAAATTAATTAACCCACTCATTAAAGTTCCTTTTCCTTATTTCTTGCTACTGCCATTAAGTGAACCATTTCTATATTTTAACTAAACTCAGGCTTCAGGCAAAAAGGGAACAAAGAGGGAGAAAATCCATCACATCGCTCGAATGATCGTGGAGCTCGTTTGCGCGGCATGACACGTCACTAGAATGACCCACGACGCCGTTTGAGCAACCCCTTTCTTCTACCCTACTCCGCTTTTAAATTATAGTTCGTCTAGTTTTGCAGTTTCTAAACCCAGATTCATTCCTTCAAAGCCCAGAATTTCATACATACAGATTTAAATTTCTAAGTCCGAAATCAACCCAAAATTTATGTATGTTCAAGAGTTAAATGAATTAGATATTTTTTCCAACTTATACCCATTATTCAATACACATAAATGGACTATTCACCATGGAATCTACATCAATTTCTGCCCATAATTTACCAAAAATATCCTTTACATTGGTTATTCAATTATCCCCAAATAATAACGAAAAGCTTAAGAAAATCTAACGTCAATATTCCGATTTTCGATACCTAATTTCTGGGACAATTTCTACATATAAATCAGTCCGCTACATGTGTATTTCATCATTAAATGAAACATACTCAATCGTAAATCCCATAAATTTAAAGGGAACAAATATGATGCATCAAGAAATAAATTGAAACCACAAATTAAGCAAGAGAATTCTTGCCTTCAAATTGTAGAAGAGATGCCATTTGATTTCTTCCTTGGTTTCCTCCTTTATTCTTGCCCTTTTCTCCTCTTTTGGTATTTCTCCTTTATTTTCCCTTAACTGTGATTTTAGGTTTTGTGGAGCAATAGTGGGAGGGTGATTTACCCCCACTTAAACTTTAATTAAGTGATTAATCCCGAGTTGGGCCATAAACTCAATTTTTGGACCCCCATAATTCAATTGGTCCAAAACTTTCTCAACCTATATATTATTGATCCGGGACTATTTTTGAAGCCCTAAATCATCTAAACGATCCCTTATGTGTCCCGAAATGTGTTCCGAATTATTTATGTCAATAATAGGTACTTTTAATTTGTGTCGCATGTTAATTATGTATTTTCTTCATCATATGCACATGACATATTCATGTACATAAAAATTAATCACACACAAATGTGGCTAAATAAAAAATTTAAACTGTGACATTTTTAGACAAAGATTTTATTTAGGTACAATTTCCAAAATTAAATATTTATTCAAAAAATATTATTTTATTATTTATTTGGAAGAAAATATGGGGTATTACAACTTACCCTCGAATGAAACCACAAATCGATTTTATATTACCCTCGAACATTAGATCTGCAAAAAAAACATTACATATGTAAAGAAAAAAAACATTAGGTTCTTAATAGATATATCAAAGTAACATTGAAATAAATGCTTCTTAATAGAAAACCTTATGAAATGATCATTTACCACAATGTTAATTTGATTTTTCTATTAAGAATAAATTATAGATTTTTATGGTCTAGTCCCTTGACTAAACATTTTGGACAAAAACACTTGTGAAACAAATTTTAAATGATTAGGTCCAACATATAAATACTGCCAATCTAAAAAAATCATAAACCCAATCGTCTATTGGAGGTTTCTCTGCAACTATCTACTATTCTCCAAAATCCAAAATAACATCAATCTTGATGCTTTTTTCGTCTGTCCAATAATCGATTACAGTGTTCTTAATCGATTCTACCTGTATCACTTGGCTCTATTATTTGTAAGTTTATCTTTATCTGCAGTTTGTTTTTCTATTTTTGTTCGATTATAATAGGTCAATGTACTTTTTTTTTATTCAATGAACTCATTATAATTTCGTGATTCATGTGGTTGAATAAATTTTTATATATTTTATATGTATATGTATATGTTTTGATTTTGTGTTTTTTATGCATTTATGTTTGGATTCTTCATAAATAAGATAATATTTATCAATATTTGTAATTGTTAGTTGAATGTGCTGAATGAATATTATTGATGTTTCATTCTAATTTTAAGAGTACTTGATTTTGAGTTGGTATTGAATCACTTATTTGATATAGGTCCGCTCCAGCGGAACTACTCAATTCGACATCAGTTTTCAAAGTACACGTAGTGTTTATAAAGTAGACATGATTATTTTTTTTGAAAATATACGTATACTTTATTGCTTCATGTATAGGTTTTTGAACAGTGCCTATAATTTTATATTAATTATATATAAACATTTTGATATTTCATGCATTAAATTATTGCACACATTTTTAGAATTGTTGACCTTGAAGTAAATGCTTTTCGTCTCTCTTTTATTGCAGGACATTATGGTAAGTAGTATAATAGCAAGGTGTTGCTATTTGGATAATATGGCTTGTATTGAAATATTTGAAGAAAGATCATTAGATTTAAAGATCATATGCAATAAGTTGTGTATTAGGTTTACTAATTTGAGAAGTGAGAGTTTTTTATTGAGGTATTCATTTGGTGATGAATGTCGGTTCATGTTGGTTTGTGACAATGATATTTTTTTTGTATGTTGCGGTCCCAATTGATCGTGAAAGCTGATTTCATTGGGATATATGTCATTGATTCATTAGCATTGCCAAGTAATACATGTCGTGAATGGGTTGAATGCTCTAATCGAATTTTTAAAGGGGTTGACTGTAGTAATACAAGTTCTGAGAGGGTTGACAGTGGTGATACAAATACACAGAGGTTAGAGTCTTTATCATCAGGCACTGCAAATGATTTTAATAGTTGCATTAAAAATGACTTTTATCTTGGAGGTGTGGAGACAAGTAAGTCGAAAGTCTATCTTTCGAATGATTGGAGACATATATAAGTCATGAGCAACAGTGTTTTGAAGGAGGTGTAGTGGAATTTCGGGATAAATTGTGAAAGTATGCCGTTGAGGTTGGGTTCAAGTATGTGTATTTGAAGAATAATAAAACTCGAGTGACGGCTGAATGCTCTAAAAAGACTACTGAGAATTGCATGTGGAGAATTCATGCTTCATTATCTACAATAAATGGAGACTTTTACATACGAAGTTTGAATAATAAGCATACATGTAGAGGTGTCTTTCATAGTCCGTCAGCCAAAATGATAGCCTCTGAGTTGGTTTCAACATTGGTAGCTGATGATCTTAGAGATAACCCGCTATTGAGACCAATTGATGTAGTTAGAGATATGAAGAAGAATTATGGTCTTGATATAGCATATCAACATGCATGGCGTGCAAAAGAGATGGTTTTTGTTGATATACATGGTGATGAAAAGGTTTCTTATGCATTTATGAATAATTATCGTGACCTTCTATTGTAGTATAATCCTGGGTCACATTGCATCCTTGACGTGAAACATGAGAGTAAAAAATTTAAGAGAATATTTGTAATATTTAGAGGATGTATTTATGGATTTTAATACTGCAAACCTGTTTTATTTCTTGATGGTGCCTTTTTGAAGAGCTGTTATCGTGTAACAATATTGTCAGCAACTGGAAGGAATGGGAACAATGGTAAATTAATTCTAAATATTTTATTTTGTGTATTGCATTGAAATTTTGTTTGTTCCATTCCAGATCATCAAAATACAAGCATAAAAATATAAAGTACCTTTGAATGTCTTTGTTTTAGTTCACGTGTAATTTTCATTTTTATGCGTGTATTTTGATGATATGTCTTGTTATGTTGAATACTAACTAAAGTACATGCATAGTACATGTCAAGTACATGTGAATGTTTTTGTTAATTTCACGTGTACTTTTCATTTTTATGCGTGTACTTTGATGATGATGTTGTTATGTTGAATACAAACTAAAGTACACGCATAGTACATGTGAATGTTTATGTTAATTTGACTTGTACTTTTCATTTTTATGTGTGTACTTTGATGATGTTGTTATGTTGAATTCAAACTAAAGTACACGCATAGTACATGTCAAGTACACGTGAATGTTTCTGTTAATTTCACGTGTACTTTTCATTTTTATGCGTATACTTTGTTGATATATCTTGTTATTTAGAAATAATAAAGCCAAGTACATGTTAAAAATGTAAAATAACTTTGAATGTCTTCGCTTAGTTCACGTGTACTTTACATTTTTATGCGTGTGCATTGATGTTAGTGTTGTTATTTGAAAGTAATTCAAAGTATAAGCAAAAGATTGGAAAGTAAATGTACATGTCTTTTTATCGTTATCACGTGTACTGTACATTTTTACGTTTTATCTTGTTATTTACAAACAATTTAAATTAAACACATATATATTTCCCATGTGTTTTAAGGTCTGTGCCAGCAGCATCAATTTACGATGTGTTCTACATGGATATGTTATTTATTTTAATTTTGATATATTTTTATATTTCAGGCCTTTTTCTTGTTGCATATGTTTTTGTTGATTCTGAAACCGAAGATAACTGGATGTGGTTTCTTGTCAATTTGCATAGTGCAGTAGTTGAGCAATATCAAAACATAACATTTATATCAGATCGAAACAATGGATTACTTGAAGCTGTTTCAAAGGTCTTCCCGTTGTTTGCACATTCCTACAGTATACATCATTTACAAGGGAATATAAAAAAGAAAATTTGGGGAAATTGTGGATGATTTTGAAAGAAAATTATTAAGGATTTTTTATCTTATGGATATGCTATCTCAGTAGATAATTTCACAAGAATATTGAAGCATTGAAGAAGGAATGAGGAGTTGTTATTGTTGATTTGATTGATAGTTTGCCTCCAGAGAATTGGTCCTGTGCATATTTCCCTAGTAAATGGTATGGTGACATGGCATCTAGTGGTACGGAGTCATTCAATTAATGGATATTGGAGGAAAGGCATTTACCAGTAATGAATATGCTTGATAAATTGAGAGTGAAGATTATGAATTTCAATGCAAACAAACTTGTTGAGTCTAACACTTGGACAAATGACCTATGTCCTTTTTTCAAAAGTTACTGAATGAAAATTGGAATAAAAGTCGACATTGGACTATTAGTCGCTCAAGTCAAAATGTATTTGAAGTTCACTCATAAGTGCGGGCAACAATTGACTTAGGATAAATGACTTGTTCTTGTAAGAGTTGACAGATTAGATGTTTTCCATGTTCTCATGTTGTTTGGGTTGTACGGAGGAAAGGGAACAATATGTATGATTATATTTAGGAGTACTATAAGGTATCTTTTTACAGAAAATCATACTCGATACCTATAGTTCCTCTTCCTGATTTGATTTCCTTAAATATTCCTATACCTGAAAATCCATTTGTCCTTCCACCAATGACTAAGGGACCGACAGGCAGGTCAAGAAATAAAAGAATAAAGTCTTCTGATGAGATCACAGTAAGGGAAGTTACTTTCTCGAGGTGTAGTAAAACGGGCCATTACAGGTCTACTTGTAAGGAACCCATTTGATTACGTTTAGAATTGTTGAATTCATTCATTTTAACTATTTGATTGAATAAATTAATTAATAAACCATTTTTTTCTCATAAATGAATGTTATTTTAGTTTTTATTCTCATTTTTTAGTTTATTTTTGTGTAGTTGTACACGTATTTTTCATAAAATACACATGATCATTTTTCCTGATGTTCACGTGTACTTTACATTTGTATACGCATGTTATGTACAGTACACGCGCATTGTGATGACCAAAGCCATTTTATATATGTGTGTACTTGATTAAATATGCGTGTACTTTATGAAGTACACGCATAATATATAAAGTACATGCATTTAAAAATGGATTTGGTCAGTTCAATCTGCGTGTACTATATAAAAGCATGCGTGTACTTTATTTATTACATTTAGTTTAGATTTACTTGATGAAATATGTGTGTACTTTATGATGTACACGCATTAAGTACAAGCATAATATAAATATAATATGCATGTACTTGATGAATTATGCGTGTACTTTATGAAGTACGCGCATAATATATAAAGTACACGCGTTTAAAAATGAATTTGGTCAGTTCAATCTACGTGTACTATATAAAAACATCCGTGTACTTTATTTATTACATTTAGTTTAGATTTACTTGATGAAATATGCGTTTACTTTATGATGTACATGCATGAAGTACACACATAATATAAATATAATATGCGCGTACTTGATGAAATATGCCTGCACTTTATGAAGTACACGCATAATATATAAAGTACACGCATTTAAATTGGATTTGGTCAGTTTAATCTGTGTATACTATATAAAAGCATGTGTGTACTTTATTTATTACATTTAGTTTAGATTTACTTTCTTCATTTTATTCAATTCTTTTGAATAAAATGAATGTAATTTTAGTGTTTATTTTTTAGTCTCTTATTTTAATTTAATAAATGAATATAATATTAATGTTTACTAGTCAGTTCTTTTTTACTAAAAAGAACAAAACGTGATCATATTTTCAAATGTTCACATGTACTTTACTAAATTTGTGTGTACTTTACTTTTTTACACTATGTATGAGTCATGGTTCGATATAATGATATATTGTATAGGTTTTAGTGTATGAGATAACTCACAAGACATGCATGAAGGAAATAATTTTTTTATTAAAACTGAAAAAGACAGTATAATTTTTTCACATAATAAATGCTGAAAAAAATAAAGAAGTCTTCCACTAGGGAAAGCTATTAAAGGCATCTATGGTGTCAGGAAGAGAGTCAATTAAATTCGAGTATACTCGAATTTCTTCTTCAGTGACAACCACAAGACCTTCATGGTGCGCCTTCTTCTCCTTCATCTTAGCGATTTTTAAGGGAACTTCTTGTCTATAGAAAGACATGAGGTCTTCATGTGTTTGAGGAAGGTCCTCATACACATTAAATAAATCTATGAAATTGGGTGGAAGTCCAGAGTAGCCTTCCCTCACATATGTTTGAAACTGCTTAAAGGCAGTTTCATATGAGGAAAGATTTTCCTCAATTTCCCTTATTTTTTTTATTTCTTTCATCTCTCTCAAGAGTATCTCACAACTTTTCTGCTGGAATTCTCATTATGTAATATTTACCCAAGATGTAATGGTTAAGAAAGGAACAAATATTACTCTTTTATAGGAAAAGTTAAAACTATTTATTTCTTTTACCCGAAGTAGTTGCGAAGTGAGTAGTTGAGCTTAATAAATTGATTTTGGTTATTATGTCCTTCTCAATAAATATATAAAATAGTTTTCAATTAAAAATAAAAATTAATACATTAACCAGTGCGTGTAGATTGCTTATATTGCATGTACATTGTTTATATTACGTATACATTATTTATATTGCGTGTATTTTGAAGAATTCATGTGCGTACTTAGTAATTATCAATTATAGTTTAGGTTAAAATGCGTGTACGTTATTTCATAACACTCAGGTACATTGTATGTCTATACCTTATGTGGATTATGGTTCGCGCCAGCAAAAATAAACCATTTTGGTGTAATAAATATTGTAAACAATAACCAATATAACACAAAATAAATTACAAATATGGTGTGCATTTGAATCAATTTATAGAAGTTTTTTCTCCTTTTGGGGGAAGAAATATTTTGATAGACGAATTTCCCTTAGTATATATGCTCTATGTTTTAGCATGTCAGGGTCTTGAAACAATTTTTGCATTTCCTTGTTTCTGCTAATTTGTTCAATATAGTAGATGCAGAACACCCCACAGTCAACCTTGAAATTAAAATAAAACAAATATAGAAATTAGTATGATGTGAATGAAATTTTTTGAAAATATAAAAATTTTTAATTTTTAAAAATGAAGTTTTTGCTTACGCATTACATTGCTTAGGGCATTCATGATCTCTTATTACGTCAAATTTAAGATCACTTTCCAGCAAGAAATCTACTATCCTTTTTTCTTGCTCTATCATTAGACCATCATCCAATGTAAACTCATTTGATGTACCTTCATCAAACTTTCTCTGAGTTTTGAAACCATTATTTTTCACTGTTTCTGCTTCAGTCTTCAATGGGTACAATGTTTTTTGGAAGACTGAAAACTGTTAAGAAGATAAATATTTAATGTATTCAAATAAAAGAGTATATGAAGATTAAAGAGTAAAAAGTACACGCATAATATTAAAGTACACGTGTATTTTATTTGTCCATTTCACGTGTATTTTAAAATATGATGCGTGTACTTTGCCTAAAAAGTGAAAAGTACACGCATAATATTAAAGTATACGTAATTTATATTGGTTCATTTCACGTGTATTTTAAAATATGATGCGTGTACTTTGATAATCTCAGTGATTATGTGCAACTAATATAAAGTACACGCATTATATGATAAAGTACACGTGTATCATATAAGTACATGTAACATTACTAATTAAGTTTAGGCACTAACCATTTTTTTCGCATCATCAAAGTATATTGTGTTAGTTTCCTTGTCGTCTGGTCGAAGGGAATCCATGTGGACGACTTTCTTTTCTTTTTTGTATATAGCAAGAAATGTCAAATATAATATGTTATGTCTTAGTACAATGAACAAATTATTACAAGTGCCTAAGTATTCAAATAAATCTCTGTATAACTCCCCCTTCTTATTGACTTTATTTTTGCTGCAAGCTTCTATCTGAATAAAAATTATAGACATTGTGTTAATAAAAAAAAGTGAAATTTTATTTCACAAAGCTTTCAGTTTAATTGTACTTACCCAACAATAATCAGAAAAAAGTGTGTGAGTGGGAGATCCGTTCCTTTGACAATTTTAACCTCAATACATCACTAAAGACAAGTATTATCTGTTTCACACAATATAAAATGGTGAGGAAATTATAATGTTGAAATTTAATAAATGTCTAATATTTGGACTACATACTTGACTTGAAATTTCTTGATTCTTGAGGACTTCAACAAAATCTTCCCATGGAACATACGAAACTAGCCCTTTGAAAATAAATTCCCTGCATTTTATATAAGTAATAAGAATTGTATAATAGTAATAACCTTATTCTTTTTCACAAAAAAAATACATAAATTAGCGAAGTGATAAATCATAAAACAATACACTTTACCCTGGCTCAGCCTTTTGAATAAACTCTTCAATTTTTTTCTTCGCAGCTTCATCGAGATATTTGTATGCTTTGACTGCTTCAAGCTGGAAGTGAGTTTCTTTCATTTGTTGAGCTATTTTTAGAGGGTCTTTTCTCAGATTTGTCTCTTTTTGTTTTTTAATTGGTTCATGCTTCTCGATTTCTCTGCCATCTTTTCTTTTCTTCTGTCCTCTAGTAACAGTCCCTTTTATTTTGGGTATTTCGGGGGTGCCCTAAACTATCTTTTCTTCTATTTTTTTTAATTGCATTCTCAAGCTTGAAATTTCATCAATGAGTTATTTATTAGTCTTTTCCTGATATATTTAAACAAGGAATGTTGGATTGTAAGCATTTTTTGAAACAATTATTTATGTTCTCTACGTGTATTTTGATAAAAATTTGTGTTTTTCATCCAAATTTGTGTGTATATTATAAAGTACATGTGTGTATTTTATAAAGTGCAAGCATATATTTTATAAAATACACGCGTGTACTTTATAAAATTTATAAAATACGTGTACTTTATAAAATTTATAAAATAATCATGTACTTTCTTCATAATTTGTGTTTACTTTAGAAAGTACACGCGTGTACTTTATATCTATTGTACTTTATAGATACCTGGTCAGTTATTTTCACTGCTGATTCATCAAGCATTTTCTTCAACTCCGAAATTTTGTCATTAAGAATTTTACTATTGCTTTCATGTTATATAAAAAGAATGTTAGATTATAAGCAATACTTGAATAAAACTGCATTATTTCTAATCAAATAATGTGTGTACTCTGCATTATTTCTAATATCAAATAAAACTACGTGTACTTTAGGAAAACTGCGTGTACTTTGTATTATTTATAATCAAAAATACCTATTGAGTTCTTTTCAATTCTGACTCCTCAAAATTCTGCCTCAATGTCAACATCTCTACATTTTTGCAATGTATCATCATACTTTTTTTTAGATCTTCATTACTCAGAGATAGATATCCATTTTTTTGTTCCCAAATTCGTGATGATTCTTCCTGCTTTTTCAATGATTCGTCCAATTCTTTAATTCTATCTGAGTCACTCATTGTGAATTGATCAAGCTTTTCTTTTAAAGAATTATTTACTCAACTAGTTTATTTTCCACCTCCAACTTATTTAGTAAATCTTTTTCCTTCAAAAGGTTGGAATTCTCCACCTTTAACTTCTTCATTTCCTCTTGGGCTTTCAAAAGTGAATTGTTATCTACATGCAACTGTACATTCAAAATGGCAAGGTTCGCACTCTCCACCTCCAAAGAGGTCACCTTCTCTAGTGCATCATTAAGGTCTTCAGCTACTTTAGATAGTTGGTTATTTTTTTCCAACAATTCCCTTTTCAAAACAGCAATTTATTCCTCCAAATTAACCCTTTGTTGATCATTTCCCTTCTTTTTCTTTGGAGTCACAATGTTTTTAAGGGGAATATTCCAACCATATGAAAACTTATTGTTATTAATATCTTCAGCAACTTTTTCTGATGATGAATCAGTATGTATAGGACTTTCTGTAGAAATGTTCAAAGAGTAATATGGCCCTTCAAACTGAGATTCCTTTTGTACAAAACTGTCATTACAAGATGGTTTATTTTTATCCTGCTTCAAATTTGTTGTTGCGATGTCATTCTTCACAAACCATTGTCTCAAAGAAGACAATTTCCACCTCAGGAATTTTGGCATCTTATCTTTAAATTCTTCAACAGGAGAAATAATTTCAAATTTCTCACATGCCTAATACTGTGATCATACAAAAAATAAAATGATATTAATAATTCTATTACCTAGGTATTCATAATGGAAATTACAAGTGATTTTTTCAAAATACACGCAAAATTAAACGTGTACTTTGTAAATATTACAAGTGTATTTTGAAAGTACACGTGATTTTAACAAAGTAAACGTGTAATTTATAAATATAAGTTCACGTGTACTTTCTAAAGTACACTTATAATATTAACAAAAAATATAACAAGTGTATTTTGAAAATACACTGGTTATATTTACAAAACATAGTACACGTGTACTTTGTAAAATAAAAGTGTACTTTATAAAGTACAAGTGTACTTTCAAAATACACGTGATATAAGACGTGTATTTTCAAAATACACGTGAAAATATCATGTGTATTTTGAAAATACACGTGATATAACACATGTTTTTTCAAAATACACGTCTTATGTCACGTGTATTTTGAAAGTACACGTGAAAATATGACGTATATTTTCAAAATACACGTGAAAATGTTACGTGTATTTACAAAATACACGTGAAAATATCACGTGTGTTTTCAAAATACACGTGATATTTACAAAGTACACGTGAGTATTGGTATGTGAATTTTGAAATATCCACATCCAGTAACTGTGCTAGGTTTTGAACTTGCTGATTTGTCAAATGAATGTATGAGAAACTCATGCACAACAGATGCCCAATCATACTTATTCACTTGTATCTATTGGCATTATTTCAATCCTACTCTTCATATGGAAACTTTTGGTTTCCCTATTGTACAGCTGGATAATTGATAAAATATTTTTATCGGTCTTCTTGTGGTCCACTTCTACTACTTTTTCACTGTAGTAGGTATTGAAAAACTCCCAAAATGGAGTCTTCTTAAGAAGTTCCATATGCCTATTGTTTATTTTCTCTTTAATCTGACGCAAATCATGAAGAAAGCTAACAATATTTGATCGATATTGGTCATTCTTCTTTACATGACGTTTAGATTTCAATGCCACACTAGAACTAGAATTGGAACTGGATGAAGAACTTTCATCAGAGCTGCTCTTTTTTTGGTTATTTCCTCTTCTTGCCTTCATCTTCATCCCCATTCTATTGATCTACAAAAAAATTTAAATAAATGACCTATAATGATATGTACAAAAAATAAAATACATGCGAATTAGAACAAAACATAGACTAAAATAATAAAATATAAGTGTATTTAACAAAAGTACATGCAATATTCTCACAAACAATTCATACAACTCTTAACAAAATACATGCTAAATGGGGCAAGTCAAAAATCAAGATTCTCTATTCCTAACATATTCAGTAAAGAAGTGATAAAATAGCTGCATGCTAAAAGCTTCAACATTATCAAAACCCCTTAAGCAATACTGCTCAATTCGTTTAGCTAAATCATTCGCTTTCGATTCAGTTACTTGAAGTTATTGCACATCAAAAGTGCAGTAAATGTCTTCATAGTAGTAGTAGAAACCAAGTAACCTTTTAGCTCTATCATTGATGCGAAGGAGAAAAAGAATTTCGTCATCATTAGTACTATTGACTGTCAATGCGAAAGGTTTTGTATCGTTAAGATCTTCGAAGGTGCAAGCAGCAGTTTTGTAGTTGAACATGCTTGATCGTATGATTTCTAAACAATAACACAACAATATAAAATAGTACACTCATAATACACATTAGTACACGCATATTGGATTGAACAAATTAAATTTTAATGTGTGTATACTTTATGAATTTTGCGTGTACTTTCAACAAAGTACACGCAAAAATATAAAGTACATGCTATAATACTACTTACAAACTAATAAAATATCATTCAAATGCCGCTGGCGCGGACGAAAATAACTCATAAATATTAACACACGTATAAAACATATAAGTACACGCGTATTGGATTGAGAAATTTAATTTCAATGTGCGTGTACTCTGTGTATTTTGCGTGTACTTTTTGAAAGTACACGCAAAATACACAGAGTACACGCAATAAAAGAGGGCTTGTATATGTACATATTCCAATCATGTATATATTCCTAGTCCTCGATAAATGATGTATACAAGAGGAAAAGTACAATGATGAAATACATATATCTAACATGCAAAAAGTATGTTTTGCAATTAAAATGAGGGAAACAAATATATTTTTTCATATAATGAAGAAGAAGAATGTGATTTCATCAGTCCACGTATCTACAAATTTATACATATGAGAACACAAAATACACAAGGACAAACAGGTTATAAGAGAATGTATACATACTTGTTAGTGGTGTTTGAAAGAATTTGATTGAGAATGTAAAATGCTCGGTAGAACTTCAACGATTATGGTTTGATCGAAGAGAGTAAGGGTTTTGATCGAAGAGAGTTAGATTTTTGATTGAGTTTTTGGCGCTTCGATCGGGAGTATTTATATATTGTTGTTGACCAAAATTTGATTGAGAATGAGATTTGTTTTGGGGTTTTGATCGAAACGATGGTACGATTAAGGTTTTAATTCAAGAGATAATACAGTATTTTTGGCGCTTCGATTTCTGAAAAGTGCGTGTTTGTTTTAATTTCGGGGTATTTATATGTTGGACCTAATCGTTTAAAATTTGTTGGGCCTGATTTTTTTTATCCAAAATTGTTAGTCCAAGAATTAGACCGTAAAAGCCCCAATAAATTATACCTTGGTTAGACAAAAATTGTCAAACTATGAATACTTTATAACTAGACTAGAGATTCTATACAATATCAGGTTAATTATATTTTTTTTATGAAAAACATATATCCTAAATTTGCTTATTTTATTCATTCAAATAAATCTGTCGTTGTTACAAAATCATATTTATTAAAAGGCAACGTCCCAAAATATGTATTTATTATCATTTAATTAGATTTTCCCTTAACTAATATTAATTTCCAGATTCTCTAGTAACTGTCGAATTATTGTCTTTCACTTGCTTTAAATAGTCCAAAGTTGACCAAACTCGGATTGGGCTTTATCCATATGTAAGAGATGCCAGATACACTATGGGCTCATGCATTATATACCTCAAACAACCCAACTCTTTAGAACTTTTGCGGCCACTCACTTTTCACAAAAAAACAAGTATCTGTTCCCAAAAATTACGTTGATTTTTTAAAGGATCAAACATAAAAAAATTCCTCAAATATTTTTTAATATACATTTAGTCAAAGTCTTTTATTTTGTATCAATTTTTTTTTTTATTTTCTTATCTTTAAAGATCCGCACCAGCGGTATGATGAATCCTTTTTGACAATGTGAATGACTTTTTGGTGCAAAATAAAAAGGTTTGGACTATACATGTATTAAAAGAAGTTCAAGGGACTATTTGATATATGCTCATTTTTTAAACAAATATAATCCTTTTATAAAACATGAGAAAAAAATATCTCAATGATCTATATTCAAAGAACATAAAAATAGACTATAACCATTACAGTTCCAATTGCAATATATCTCAATTCCTGATTTATTTTTGGGACATATACCAAATAGTCCCTCGGACATTTTTTAATACCCATTTAGTCCAAACTTTTTTATTTTGCCTCAAAAAGTCCTTTGCCACATATTTTGGAGAGGAAGTGCCGCTGGCGCGGACCTCTAAAAATAAGAGGATATTGAGTGCTTGAGGGACTAAATGGGTTAAACTAAAAATATGTGTCCTTTTTAAAAAATATATATTTATAGTAGGGACTATTTAATAATTGACCCTTTATTTTTAGTTAAAATCGTGTCAGTTTAGATCCATTTATAACAAATTTTAAATTATTCAAAAAAGAACAATAAATAAATTACAGGGCCGACAGATGTAGCTTGGGTTTTCCTTTCCCTTTTTCCCTTTCTTTTATCTCTTCACAACTTACATTTCATAACATACAATACATATTAGGAACCGTCAATGTCAAGATTTTAGTCTGTTTAACCAATCAAAGTAGTTAAGGTAAATAGCCTCTTTTGGACAAACTAAACCAATTCAAACATCAACAAAACCATCCATTGATCAATCCAATACAAAATTCGACCACCCTTTGAACTATAGTTGATTCCCCTTTTAACAAAATTAGATCAACTAATAATTTTCTTAACGGAAAATTTGAGTTTGTTCCCTCGAGATGTATTTTTCTGGTTAAGGATATCAAGAAGAGATTTTAAAAAAAAGTTCAACAGTACTGTGGTAATTTTTAGCGAAGTCCTATATCCGTCAGATTTGATAACATATACGTGAATATTTTTTATTGTCTACAAAAATTTTTGCAATGTTGAAGTGTTATGTTTTCTTATAAGATATATATATAAAGCAAGGTTCTAAAAAACGTGAGCCGTGATTGAGGCATGGAGGCTAAGCTTTAAGTATTAGAATCCTAGACGGGTCTTCGGCGTAAAAAGACGTGAAAAAACATTTAGATGTTATTAATATATTTTAATATTTTTTAACCATAACAAGGGTATTAAAATACTAAAATTATACATATCATAAAAATATGTCTAAATATATGCAAATTAAAATACTATTTGATATTTTAGAGTAAACACCTATATATGTATATTTTAGGGGTCCAAAAATAATTGATGTATATAAAAAATGTCAATTTTTAAAATAAATTTAATTTTTTAGGGCCCATTTTTTTAACTACCAAAAAAAAAATCTCTACAAAGAATAATTCAATTACACAAAAAATCTCACCCAACTCATTTTTTTAACTACCCCAAAAAAAATCTCTACAAATAATAATTCAATTACCCAAAAAATGCGCCCATTTTTTAGGGGTCCATTGTTTGGAAGGGCCCTAAGTTAATTTTCGCGCAGGGCACTCTTAATCTTAGAATCGGCCCTGGATGAGATAATGGTCCGATTAGTAAAAAATTCTTTAAAAGGCGATATTGTTTCACTAAAGCGTTGTTGTTTTTAAAAAAAATGGCCTCTTAAGGGTTTTACGAAGAATAAGGTGTAAAAAACTTAAGGCGGAGCGTTTTTCCCAAGCCTTAAGCCTAGGCGATTTTTTTAGAACACTGATATAAAGTATACATGAAGGGTAACGGACTAGAGTAGAATATTCTTGCTCATTAGCGATTAAACCGAGAAGCTTCATTTTCTTAAATACATATAATTCGACTTTTGTACAATATATTCTAAATTAATTTATGTAACATTAATTGAAATCAATAATATTTGAAGTAAAAAAAAATAATGCTTAAAGTAATTATATAATAGGTTCCTTTCCATGTGATCATATGCTAATTTAAATATCGATAAAGGATGATATTTAGTTACTATTACATACAATGATACAAATCCAATGTTTAGTCACTATAAGTTATGAGTTGTGCTAAAGGCACCTCATTTCTTTTCATTTCGACACAACAAAATGGTTTAAAATTATTGTACATTGTGTTTACAAAAGTTGTGTTATGATGCGAAACTGAAAAAATGGGAGTGCATTTAGCACGACTTATGAATTATATTGATGAAATAATTAGTGTACACGCAAAGAAACCTAAACCTCCCATAAAAATAAAAATAAAACTAAAAGTTCTAGGCAAATACCTTCCAAATGTGCAAATAAAAACCAATATTCAGAAAACTAACAAAATGCATGTCAAGTAAGTCTTATAACAAGTTTTAAGTTTAAAAATAAAATTCCACTGCAAAGAGTAAAAGCAGTATTGCAAAAATAAAAACAGTCAATTAACTAAAACTACAAAGATTGGATTGAGTTTCAAAATTTAATGTACTCTACGCTAATTTATAATTTTAAAGAGTGAAAACATTTAGGAGTAATCATTAAACTTAACTCCTTGGTAATAAAATACTAATTCTTCTTAGGAGTAGACACAATTCATCTATGTTGAAGTAATCAATACGGTAAATTTGGAAAGGATTCTTGGACTTGATTTTTGCTTGTTTAGAATTTAAAATTTGATAAGCAAATCCGGTTGGGCTTATAGGACGGATCAGAATAAAATCAAATTTAAAGTGATTTGAATATGATTTGGATTTCGATCCCAATCTGTATCGACTCTATAATATTGGATCCGGATTAGGAGTCGGATTGGGTGCTATATCCTTTCATTTATGTTTATAGTATTCCTCTTTCTTTCTATCTAAAAATTTAAATTGGAATATATTTTAATGTCTTGTAAAGGTATATTATATATAGGAGAATGATAAGTTGTGCTCTTAGGGCACATATTATGATAGAAATGGTAATGGATCGGTTCGGGGTCGGATTTTAACTCTCAATCCCGTCCCCGTTAAATGTACTATTTTCAAGCTCATAAAAATTATGAGCGTCAAAATAGTAAGTACTAGGTGTAAACCAGCGTGATGAGCGAGTTAAATGATTGCAGTTATAATAAGTCGAATAAATGTTGGATTAATGTAAAAAAAATTATATAATATATAATAAACTTGTGTAAAATAAAGTATTTGGATATTTACACACACACACACACACACATACATACATACACACATATATATATATATATATATATATATATAGAGAGAGAGAGAGAGAGAGAGAGAGACGCTATAGTACATCATGCTTTATACATCACCCGTGCATCATACCTAGTTCTAGGCCCTAAAAAACTTTTTTTTTCAAATTATATATTCTTTCCTTGAAATTAACATTCCAATCAACCCATATGCAAAAAATTAGGTCAAAATACATTTTGTAGCTATTTTTAAAAAATTCACAAAAAACTGCTAAAAATATCTTATTTATAAGGGTTTGCGGGAGTAGTTTTTTGTGAATTTTTTAAAAATAGCTACAAAATATATTTTGGCCTAATTTTTGCATATGGGTTGATTGGAAGGTTAATTTCATGAAAAAAGTATAAAATTTAATTTTTTTTTCTAGAGCCTAGAATTAGGTGTGATGAATAGTGCATGATGTAGGTGAGCCTTCCCTCTCTCTCTCTCTCTCTCTCTCTCTCTCTCTCTCTCTCTCTCTCTCTCTATATATATATATATATATATACAACCCTGCTCTTATGCGAACTAGTCCGTATTTTAAGAATGCGGACCGGACATGTGTGATCTGGCGGTGAGCTCAGAAAAGAGAGAGAGAGTGCCTATAATTTATGCGATATTTTCTAGGCGCATCGTTAGGTGACACATATTCGGTCTGTATTTTTAAATGCGTACTAGTCCGCACAAGAGCGTTATTATATATATGTATATATGTCAATCATATATGTGCTACATGCATAAACATTAATTAGAATAAATGAACATGTATTGCATTCATTGTATTATATCATATAATACTCTAATTGATATTTCGCCTATAAACATTGAAATGATGAGAGGGGCATTGCTATCTTCGTCCCTTGTGATTTAAAAAATAAAAAAAAATGTGAAGAGATTTTTGGAGTTAAAATAACGCTTAACCCATTTGACTACACACTTAACAAATTCAAAATTCAAATTATAATTAGCCATAACTGATCGAAAATATTACCATTAGTATTTGGCAATTAAAAAAAATTGTAAGAGAGCAAAATCTATTTATTGAAAATTACATGAAGATGAATATAATCAAAATTATAAAATTTAGAAAATAGTAATAGATCACATTTAAAAATTTACATAATTGGTTATAACATACTATTTTATTGGAACAGTGAACTAAAATCATTTCTTGATGATATAAAAAAAACGCAATTTGAAATAAAAATATATCGCCATCTTCGTTGAAGTTTTTCATCAAACACTACATATACAACATGGAATAAAAAGGTCTAATCACTTTTATGCCTATTTATAATTATGTACATTGAATTATACTACAAGAAAGTTCTTACAATCAAATATACAAAAGCAAGGGACAAAATAAGTTGTACATTGAACGAATGAAAAAAGAATTATCATGAGCATTACTAAAGGAGTCCTATGACGACACAGTTATACTACACATTTAGTGCGACACAGTTACGTGTCGTACAGATTTTGGCTAGTGCCGTTGGCAAAAGCTAAAATTATTGTGACATGTCAATGTGTCGCACCAATATGTATCACAAATTTGTGTCGGAGTAGCATTTTTATTACTAAAGTACATGTCTTACGGTGAATAAAAAGAAAAAAACTATAGCTAAATATTATATATAGGATGCCGCTAATGGCACTCCTAGGAATATGCTAACACTCCATTTCAATTTATCCTCGAATACAAATGTCATAATTATCCCTTAGAAACCAAACTCCTTTTTTGACAGTTTTTAGCTCAACCAAATGTGAGATGTTGAAAATCAATTAAAAAGACAAAAAAATAAAACTTGTTATGAGGTTTTAAATTCATAAATATAAAAATAATATTTAATCAAGAATGATCATTAATATTTAATTAAAAATAATAATAAAAATAAAAAGTAAAAAATGCAAAATATTAATAATTTGTTTTTGTCATTGTACGCCTGTGAAATGTAAAGTTGAAAGTTAAATGTCCAATACACGTTGAGTGCCGCAACCACACACATTGAGTCCTCGCCCGATACAAAACACAAACACGATAAAAATAAAAACAACACAACATGCCACGTCACGAAATCATATTTCTATCTAATAAAAGTGACATGACATGATACGAAATATTATTTTTTTACCTAATGCGATGACGACCCAACTAAAAGAGATATGTCACAAAATATGTTATTTTTTTAAACCAAACACGAATGCGACCAAAATAAAATTAACACGACATGGTGCGACACCCCTCAAAATTTCATTTTACATAAAATGAACATGACCCATATAAAATAAAAAAAACATGACCTGAAATAATTTTTTTGTAAAAGCATATTTTGTAATAGTATAAGTAAATAAATTTTTACTTTTTTATTTAACAAGCGCACAAACCAAATAAAAGTAACACGACACAATTTTTTTAGTGAACACAAAAACAACCAAATAAAAACGTGACATAATATGAAATCTTATTTTTTTTTACATAACGCAAACACAACCTAACTTTTATTTGGGAAAATATATATTTTTCAGTAAAAAAATATTTCAGTAAAAAAATTATTTTTACTCTTGCTTTTTTCAGTAAAAAGTAAACTCAAAATCTTTAGTTTTTATTTAACACGAGCACAACCCAAATAAATGCAACATGAAATGACATTTTTTTACAAGAAATATTTTTTCACTAAAGATTTTATTTTAAAATAATACGACATGACACAAAAAAATTATTTTGGGTCATGTTTATTTTATTTTATATGGGTCATGTAAAATAAGATTTTGAGGCGTGTTCATGTTAGGTAAAAAAATAATATTCCATATTGTGTCATGTCACTTTTATTAGGTAAAAATAGGATTATGTGGCGTGGCATGTTGTGTTGTTTTTATTTTTATCGTGTTTGTGTTCAGTATCGGGAGATGACTCAATGTGTGTGGTTGCGGCACTCAATGTGTATTGGGCATTTAACTTTCAATTTTACATTTCATAGGCATACAACGACAAAAAAAAAAAAAATTAATATTTTGCATTTTTTAATTTTCATTTTTATTATCATTTGTAATTAAATATTAATGATGATTCTTGATTAAATATTAGTTTTATATTTGTGAATTTAAAACCTCATAACAAGTTTTATTTTTTGTCTTTTTAATAGAGTATCAACATCTCCCATTTGGTTGAGCTAGAAAACGTTAAAAGATGATGTTTGTTTTCTAAGGGGTAATTATGACATTTGCATGCAAGGATGAATTGAAATGGAGTGTTGACAGAATTCTGGGAGTGCGATTAGTGGCACCCTTATATATATATATATATGCATGTCGGGTAAAAAAACAATAATTTTCATATCCATTTTAAACAATAATAGAATTGAAAAAAGCATGTACAAAGCATCAAGTGATCATATGAATATAAAAACAATTCTTGAAACAACAAAGGAATAAATTTTCTTATTCAGAAAAATAAGTAACGATGTTTTTGGTATGCTAAAAGTACCTTTAGAAAAGCGGCATGATCCAACTCAAAAAAATTGATTCTAAATTGATCTTGCTTTTAAGTCGGGCATTATTTTTTACAACATCAATGTGTAAACATTTTAGAAAATATTAGAACAATACAAATAGTGTCATAGACCTCATAGAAATAACACCAATTAAGTGTTACATATAATTTAATTAAGTGTAATAATTTTAAAAAATTGGGCAAAATTTACTTTGTTTATAGGACTATCCACCCTGTTTTGAGAAACAAAACAATACTCCACCAACAATACTAATATCAATTAAGTAATTTAAAAGTAAAATTAGAGAACATCAACAACTAAGGTTAATCTTTTTGTACAGATCAATAAAAAGACATCATAATTATGTTGATAGTTAACCGTAGTTTAGTACAGAAAAACTAAAAAGAGACTTAAAAAATGTTTTAAATTTAGTCAACTTCATCCATCGTGCTACCATCATTATCAACTTATGTTACCTGCAATGTTGGCATGTCCTCATTAGCCCCACTTACGGCTTCATCAGCGCTAAGACAAATATTTAAAATCCTATGGATCCGGTTCCCAATAGTGATGGTCTCGTCAAGGCTGAAACCAAACGTGAGCAATGACTGGGGTTGAACCTACAAATGAAGACCCATATATAAGAATGCAACAAGAAAACTAATTTTTTCCGGCACTTTTTTCTCGATATTATTCAAAAATGCTGCGAATTTTATTTTTACCAGCATTTATTTATAAGTATTGAAAATTCACGGCATTTATATTGATGTGCCGTATAAGTAGAGCATTTTTTAATGGGAATTTGTAAATTTAGGACCTATTGTAATATGTATTTTGAAAATGGGACAACAAATATTTTATTTATAGTTTTAGTCCCTATTTTTTAATAAAGGTGTTGGCCCTGACCCATTTTCATAAAACGCCAACCAATCACAACTTGCCACGTGTCTCTTTAATTTAAAAATAGGGACTAAAAATGGAAACGAAATATTTGTTGTCCTATATACATAATCAAGATTATTTTAAGTCCTAAAAATACATAATCTATTTTAGTGTTCTAAAAAACGCGCCTAGGTGCGAGGCTTTTTAGATACGCCAAGTTTTGGCCCTAGGTGTGGATCAAGGCGTGGTCAACGATAGTCAACATTTTTTAGGGTAAGGCGTGAAAAAATGTAATTTTTTTTTTGTATTTTAAAAAAATAGTATTTTAATTTACAAAGATTTCGACATATTTTTAAGGTATGTACCATTTTAGTATTTTTAATAGCGTTGTCATAGTCAAAAAATATTAAAATATATTAAAAAATGCCTAAACGCTTTTTCACGCCTTTTTACGCCTAAGGTTCACCTAGGCGTCTAATGCTTAAGTCTTGACCTCTACCCCTCGATCACGCCCCGCGTTTTTTAAAATCTTATTATTTTTTAATTAATGCTCAAACAAATGTAATATTTTTTGGGTCAATTATTAAATAGTCCCTACTATAAATATATATTTTTTAAAAAGGACACATATTTTTAGTTTAACCCATTTAGTCCCTCAAGCACTCAATATCCTCTTATTTTTAGAGGTCCGCGCCAGCGGCACTCCCTCTCCAAAATATGTGGCAAAGGACTTTTTGAGGCAAAATAAAAAAGTTTGGACTAAATGGGTATTAAAAAATGTCCGAGGGACTATTTGGTATATGTCCCATATTTTTTAGGCATTTCATAACTAATGCCACTAAAATTGGGAAAAAAAATACCTTCACTTAAATAAATATGGCGGGTCTTATTTTCTTTTAAAAGAATATCACTTTTGCCCTAGTTTTTGGCGGGTGAAGTTGCGTAGCTTGGATGGCTCTCCCGGCACGTTCTCCTCTCTCCCGTATCTTGCTCAATCTCCTAAACCTAATCCTCAACAAACCTTATCAAGTATCTACCTCGATCTCACCCAATCACTTTGCCTCAATCTCACCCATCTTGGAACGATTTTTGCTGGTCCCTTGTTATAAGGATGACGGTGCTCTCATCTCACCCATATTTCAATTTTCGGAGGCTCAGATAATCACTTTCATTATTTCGGTGTATTTTTCTTTGAAGCTTTGAACGATTTTGATCTTTGAAGCTTTGCGATTTTTGCTGTTTCCCTGTTAGAAGAACGGTTTTGTTCTTTGAAACTTTGAGGTAAGTTACGTTTTATTTTGTTTATTCCGGTGTATTCTTTTTATTTCCGTGTATTTCAGTGTATTTTTCTTATTTCTATGTATTGTTTTGGCTCAGAGAATCACTTTCTTGCATATATTGGCTTTTGATTGGGTTCTATTTGTTACTGGTAATAGAGGCAAAGAGTTTTCACAAGAAAGATATATTATAAAGAAGAAATCCCAGAAGCAAGGTAATATTTTCTTTTGTTCGTGAGTTTTTAAATTCATACCAGTCTCATTAGTCACCAATCAATAATATTTTGACATCTTTAATATTTAACTCTTTTTTTTCCAGATTTGATATTATATAATCATGTATATGAAATATTGTAATCTTTATTTTTTCGTAACATTTGTGTTATACAAAATTTATGCATATAGATAATGGTTATGATAGACACTTTAAATAAGGAAAAATTAGATATAGCGGGGGATGCAAGAAACTCGAAAGGAAAAATTAGTACAAAATTGGTAGGGGGTGTTGTTATGGTAATTATTGTTGTGTAATCTTTGTTTTGTTATAATTTGTATTTTTGTGAGAGAAAAAAGTACTGAATTTTTTTTAATTTTAATTGATGTGCGAGAGAAAAGTGTTAGAAATGTTTAATTTGTTAGTTGTTGCTGTGTTTTTGGTTATATTTATATAATTAGATGAAGTATTCAGTTGGATTTTCTTATCTATTTTTGGTAACTACCAATTTTTTTTCACTCTTTCATTTATTTCAATTGATTAAAAAAGTCCAGTTCAACGTAAACTTAAATCACTCCCTATGATATCATCTTTGTGCAACTCTAATACCACTGTTTTAATTGATTAGTATTATTTTAACCATCTAAATCGACGTGTTTTTTTACTATAGGGGGTTGTATGCATATTTTTTTTCATGTTTATGTATGTGTGCATTCATGTGATGGTATATATGTGTCACATTTGCATTTTAGTTTGATATATACATATTATTTCTCATGTATATGTATGTGTGTATTCATGTGTGCAGGTATATATGTATCACATTAGCCTTTTAGTTTGATATTACAAAACTTACCAACTCTAAATGAAAATTAGATGGGTCTACATGTCTTTATTCGTTTATTTTAAACTATTTTAGATTTATTAATTCATCTTACTTTTATATATGATAATGTCTAAACTGCAAGCTAGAGCTAATCGCCAGAGTGCGACAGTATACTTATTGCGCGAACAAATGTAACAACCTTTTTACAATGTTTTCAGTCATTCAACTTAGTTTGTATATGTTCCGTTTTGTAATTAATGTTGTTGTGATGGTATCTTTACAAAATTAGTTTTTTATATTGTAGTTGAATTTAGTAAGCCCCTTTATTTATTCATGCAACACGTGCTGAATTTTAAGATAACAAACAAGTTTTAATATTATTTTCTATTCTGGACATTTTGATTTAGTAGCATTTTCATATAGATTCTATGATTTAATTATGCTATCTCATTATTGACAAGGAGATTTGTTTTTCGTAATGATTATTTTTTACTAAAGTTTTTTTAAGCGAGGGCCTTATGGATTATTTTGTGTTTAATCTTTTTAGCTTTTAGAAAATTAAGTCTTGATGTGAGTTGTTGTGTTGGGGTATTCATTCGTTATACATTGTTTTCGTTTAAGCTAAAATGTTTAGGCATTAGGCGTAGTCTTCTTCTTAATGTGTCATGATTCATTGCTACATTAATATCGTTTAGTAATTGATTATGTTATGAGTGAGTTTTTTAATTGTTGTTAACTAATTAAGGTTAAAATATATTGATAGTTAAGTTTCTTCATTTTATATCACTAAATATTGGTAGTTTTCATATAAGGCCACATCCAAATGGTGTTAAAATTAGAGTCTTACTATTTGTAAATTTACATAGTTTTGAAGGAGCATATTAATGATTTATGGTTTAACATTTTTTTTATTATTGTATTTTTTATGAATTTTTTCTAATGAATCTAACAACAATTTAGGGATAGTTTGAGGTAATCAACAATCTTTTCAAATGGATAACGATAAGAGTTGGATGGAGTTGTCAAGAGTTTCTTTGCCTTATATTAAAGGAGTTAATGAGTTTCTTGACTTTGCATTTGCCAATAAATACCCCGAGCTAGTGATCAAGTGCCCGTGTAAGAAATGTCGAAATACCATTAGCCATAAAAGAGAAGTTGTTTATGAGCATCTGATCGTACATGGGTTTGTTAAGAATTACACTAGGTGGATTTATCACGTAAAAGGTGCTCCATACACAATGGGAATTAGTGGAGCGGATGAAGTGCATGACTCGAATACAATAGATGATATGTGTGGACTACTACATGATATATTCAAAAATCGAAGTGAAGAGGGTATGCGATGTAACGACCCGTACGAAGACCAGGATGGGATGGATGAAAATGCATCAGCATTTTTCAAGTTGTTGAAAGATGGGGAACGCGAGTTGTACCCTAGTTGCAAATCTTTCTCATCACTTTCATTTATTGTTCGGCTATTTCATATGAAAACACTTTATAAGTGGAGCCACACGTCGTTTACAACATTGCTTCAATTCTTAAAAGGGGCACTTCCGGAGGGTGAGAAACTACCAGGTTCATACTCTCAAGTAAGAAAGATGGTTAATGATTTGGGGTTTGATTATCAAAAAATTCATGCATGTCCAAATGATTGTATACTGTATCGGAAAGAGAAAAAAGATTGTGAGGATTGCATAGTATGTCATACATCAAGATGGAAGAAATTTTCGGGTGAGTCTGATGATGAAGAAGCTAGGGGTCGAAAAATTCCCGCAAAGGTTGTTAGGTACTTTCCACTGAAACCAAAGCTTCAGAGATTTTTTATGTCATTGAAAACATCCTCCCTCATGAGATGGCATGCGGAGGAACGCGATGACGACGGCATATTAAGACACCCGGTTGATTCTAAAGCATGGAAAACCTTCGATCAACAAAATCCAAATTTTTCTAGTGACTCGCGCAATGTTAGGCTCGGACTAGCAGCCGATGGCTTCAATCCTTTTAGAACAATGAGCATATCTCATAGCACGTGGCCCGTTGTTTTGATGATATACAACTTGCCTCCGTGGATGTGTATGAAACAACCTTATCTTATACTGTCTACGTTGATTGATGGTCCACGCGGCCCAGGGATTAATATTGATGTTTACTTGCAGCCTCTCATTGACGAATTGAAGGAATTGTGGAATGATGGCATACTTACTTATGATGCATCGTCTGAAAAAATGTTTTGTATGCGTGCAGCGTTAATGTGGACAATTAATGACTTTCCTGCCTATGCAAACTTGTCAGGTTGGAGTACAAAAGGGAGATTGGCTTGTCCTTGTTGCAACAAGAACACTCGTTCACAGTGGTTAAAGAATGGGAAGAAATTTTGCTATATGGGTCATCGTCGGTGGTTGGATCACAACCATAAATTTAGAAATGATATCGTAGCTTTTGATGGGAAAGTTGAAAGAGAAGTCAAGCCCACTCAAGTATCCGGGGGTGATATCTTGGAGTAATTAGAGGCAATGGAAAGAAATAATGAGAAGGGTCACTCATCGACAACGAAGAAGAGAAAAACGAGTATCGACAGTGAAGGGAATTGTGATAGTTCTCTAAATTGGAAGAAAAAAAGCATATTCTTTCAGTTGCCATACTGGAAGGATCACTTGATTCGTCACAATCTTGATGTTATGCATGTAGAGAAAAATGTGTGCGATAACATACTTTGGACATTGTTAAATGTTGATGGAAAGTCAAAAGATAATATAAAGGCTCGTCGAGACCTTGAGAACATGGGTATTCGAAAAGTATTGCACCCTAAGAGCTTGCCAGATAGCAAAGTATATTTACCACCAGCATGCTTCACAATGAGTAAAAGTGATAAAGACATATTTTGTAAGGTTTTAAAGAATATCAAAGTCCCAGATGGTTATGCATCTAATATTTCACGGCGTGTAAACATTAAAGGCCGGAATATTTCTGGACTTAAGAGCCACGATAATCATATCATAATGTAACAACTACTCCCGTTGGTAGTACGAAAATCATTGCCTACGAATGTAGCAAAGTCTTTGATCGAATTATGTAATTTTTATCGGCAGCTCTGTTCAAAGACAATGACCTTCAAAGATTATGAATATTTGCAAGATCGTGTTGCTCTTACACTCTGTCATCTAAAGAAAATATTCCCCCCAAATTTTTTCGATGTTATGGAGCATTTGACAATCCATTTAGCTGAGGAGGCAATGATTGCTGGACCAGTACAATTTCGATGGATGTATCCCATCGAGAGGTATATTTCGTGTATGCATTATGTATGTGTCATCTAAATTAATGCATATAAATACTATAATTTTTTTACAATGACGAACAGGTTTTTATTCACACTAAAAGAATATGTTCGTAACCGAAGTCGTCCAGAAGGTTCAATTGCTGAAGGATACCTAGCAGAGGAATGTACAACATTTTGTGCGAGGTACCTGGGTGATGTTGAGAGTAAGTTAAATCGACCTTTACGAAATGATGAAGCCGATGAAAACTCAAGTTCAATAGGTCGTACATTAGGTAAATGAGTAGCATTTATGCTTGATGACACTTCGTTTTCACAAGCACATCGTTACGTGTTATTCGACTCCGCCGCAGTGAAGCCTTTTCGCGAGTAAGATAACATTTGAATGGATTTTAAACTTTATGCAATTAAATATCCCTCTACGTTATACAATTTATACATACATGTTTTACAGGAAACATATAACAATTCTAAAACAGGAGAGACCTCGTGTGGGACACTACGAAATTAATCGCATTCACAACGAAACGTTTCACAAATGGTTTGGGGATCATGTAAGTCATCTTTGTATTTATATGTAACCACATTTTAATATGCTAATGACACATTTAATTTTTACACATCTAATTTTTATTACTCAATCATATGAAAAAATTAGGTACGGAATCTAAGTGAGGGAAAGGTGTCAAAGGAAGTTACAATTTTGGCTTCAGGCCCCTCCAAATGGGCTAGAAGATATACGGGATATATTGTAAATGGGTTTAGGTTTCGCACAAAGCAGCGTGAGAGAAGATTGAATACTCAGAATAGTGGAGTTATGCTTGATGCCACCACCGAAAGTTTTGCAAGTGCAAAGGACAAGCGACCTGTTTCCGGGGATGTAACATATTATGGAGTATTAACAGATATATTTGAATTGCGCTATTCAAATGATTTCAAGTTTGTGCTATTCAAGTGTGATTGGGTTGATACGCATTCGGGGACGACCAAGGATGATTTTGAGTTCACATTAGTGAACTTCAAACATTCACTATACAAGCATAATCGACTGTCAGATGAACCGTTTATATTAGCATCTCAGGCCAAACAAATTTGGTATGTGCGAGACCCGATTGAAGAAGATTGGCATGCTGTCGTGAAGATGACACCGAGAGATTTTTATGACATGTATGGTAAAGATACTTATGGAGATGACACAATAGACGCAGAAGTTGAGCCATACAATATCCAACAATTGGATGACACTCTAATCAACCATGATGGGGATATTACATGGGTTAGGGCTGGTGTGAAGGGAACGACTGTTGACAATATAGTTGACATTGATGGCGGTGATGATATTTGTGTTGATATTAATGACGATGCTTCTGAGACAGAGACTTATGAAGATGATTCAGAGGCGGACGAGAAAGCTAATGAGAGTGATATAGATGAAAGTGATGAAAATGAGGAGACCAGTGATGATTATGATACTGACATGGATGAAGATGACAATTGACGCGAATTTTTCAATTATGAATGGTTTTATTTGTAAGGATGCTTAGATGTTCTTAGTTTAATATTTTAAAAATGACTAATGACTGAATGCATTTTATTTGTTTCATATCATATATATGAATGGATAAATAATGATGGAGAGTTATGTTCTTTTTGTTTTCAATTTTATTTCTGTGTTTATTGATGATTAATGAATGACTGCGTTTTTTGATGATGATGAGTATTGATTATTGAGTTTGACATTCTTTTCGTATATGCCTTTTTATTCTTGATGATGATGCTTGAGTCTTATGCTTTCTTGTACAGTTTTTTACTTGGTAATGAATTGGGGAGAGATGAGTGATACCTTATATAAAGAATACAAAGTAAGAAGAATTAATTAGACTCGTTGACTCGGTAAATTGGTGTTGTCTCCGCCGTTTCTATATCAAATGTAACGAGTCAAGTCTAATTGTGTGGATTTCACCAATATAGGCATGGATGACGGTTTTGGTTTAGTTGGTACCGAAACCAAGTCATCTTGGGTGTATTTGGTATGATTTTGGCCTAACACTCGGTCAGTCCAATTTTTTTCCCGGTATCGAATTCGGGAGAGACGAGTGATACCTTATATAAAGAATAAAAAGTATGAAAAAATAATTAGACTCTTTGGCTCGGTAAATTGGTGTTGTCTCCGCCGTTTCTCTATCAAACGTGGCGAGTCAAGCCTAATTGAGTGGATTTCACTAATATAGGCTTAGGTGACAGTTTTGGTTTAGTTGGTACCGAAAGTTGAAACCAAGCCATCGTGGGTGTATTTATCATTGTATCTATGTAACAAAGTAGAGAAGATTTGAATCTATGTATCTATGTACCCGGCTCTTTGGTCCAAACTAAAGTGTGGTCCGATTCCATACCCAAGGTCTGCATAGATGTTATTTTGTACACTGTTTGCTGAGGTATGCTAATGGATAATTTGGAGCTTTATATTTTCATTCATTCATTTAATCTGTTCCTTTCGTTCATAACTATGTTTGTAACAAGTTACATTGTTCAGGGGAGTTTGTTTTTTGCCTTAAAAATATAGTATAAGGGTGTTTACTGTAAGAATCTGTTTGCAACACCATTCATGAATCTGTTTGCAACACTATTCATGTATAATAGTGTACAAAATAGCATCTTAAGAATCTGTTTGCAACACCATTCATTTAATTTGCTGCGCGTAGAGAATGTACCCGACTCTTTGGTCCAAACTAAAGTGTGGTCCGATTCCATACCCAAACTTTATTTGCAACACCATTCATATATAACAGTGTACAAAATAGCATCTTAAGAATCTGTTTGCAACACCATTCATTTAATTTGCTGCGCGTAGAGAATGTACTCGACTCTTTGGTCCAAACTTTATATTTTCATTCATTCATTTAATCTGTTCCTTTCGTTCATAACTATGTTTGTAACAAGTTACATTGTTCAGGGGAGTTTGTTTTTTGCCTTAAAATATAGTATAAAGGTGTTTACTGTAAGAATCTGTTTGCAACACCATTCATGAATCTGTTTGCAACACCATTCATGTATAACAGTGTACAAAATAGCATCTTAAGAATCTGTTTGCAACACCATTCATTTAATTTGCTGCGCGTAGAGAATGTACCCGACTCTTTGGTCCAAACTAAAGTGTGGTCCGATTCCATACCCAAACTTTATTTGCAACACCATTAATTTAATTTGCTGCGCGTAGAGAATGTATAACAGTGTACAAAATAGCATCTTAAGAATCTGTTTGCAACACCATTCATTTAATTTGCTGCGCGTAGAGAATGTACCCGACTCTTTGGGCCAAACTTTATATTTTCATTCATTCATTTAATCTGTTCCTTTCGTTCATAACTATGTTTGTAACAAGTTACATTGTTCAGGGGAGTAAACTATAAGGAGAAAACTATAAAAAGGTTAATGAAGAAATCAGGAAATTATTCAAGTATCTTGCCGATCAAGTGGACCAACTCCTTGGAATTAGTAGGGTTAACTCTTCCCTCATAGTATCCACCATATCAGAGTTATTTATCTTTGCTAATGCATGATAAAGGACATATACTGAAGAGTTATAAAGGTTTATCCTCTCGAAAAAACTGGAAGCTCAGCGCCCTTTGAAAATTCCCCTCCCTAAGAGGGGTACCACCTTACCTACAGCTTTATTTTTTTACACCAATGGTTTTAAGTACCTTAAAATAAAATAATATTTTTGGGTTACTCCAAAAGTCCCACCGATCCTCAATACTGCTTACAGTAAGGGTAGGGTTTATCATGCTACAGACCTAAGCCTTCAATAAGGTCAGACCCCAAGTTAGTCTCCTCCTCCAGTTTGACCCCAGGTATTAGAATGTCCGCAAGGGTGCCAAATTTCAAACACTTAGTGGTATTAGTTCTCCTCTTTCTGTTGATCATGGCCTGGGCATAAGGTTCATCCTGTGCCACAAAGGTCAGAAGCTTGGACTCAAGTCCCATCCCATAATTAAAAAGATATCTTACAGTAACGAGGACCTTAAAGGGGGTAGAGGCTAACCCCTAAGCCTAAATAATCATGATAAACTTTGATATGGTAGGCTTAAGAACTACTGCAAAAGGAAGGTAAGAATTTCAAATCTCAAAGAAGAGGTAGGTTCAAGTAATGAAACAAAAGTAAAACTTCAACTTACCAACTAATGGAGGAGTACACCAAAGAGTGTGGAAACTAATGGGCTCAGTAAAGTTAGGGTTAGCCTAAGATCCCCCATTGAAGAAGATCTCCCACCAATTCTTAAGGGAATTATGATTACTCCCAAATGTTACCATATTAGGCGTAGAGGCTAGGTACTTCAGGCCCTTATCAGTCGGCTTGCTCTGTTCTTAAACTCTATATAGTTTAAAGAACTAGGCAGGTAAAATATCACACTTCCCCCTGTTGGACTTCCTGAAAGCCAAGATCGTGTTCATCGAAGACCTCCACGAGTTAGCCACCAACTCATAAGGGGCTATGTCGATATCCTTCAATATTTTTACCACATACAGGAGCAAGGAAAATTTGTCCTTATATTAGAGGAAGAACTCATTGAAGCATACAAATGTGGCCACCGTAGAGCAGGATTTCTCATTAGGTTTTCCATCCCTCATAATAACATTCTTCAAAATTTCATAAGTCTTTTAGAGCTCATCCAAATTGTTCTCAGTGATTTGTGAGTCATATTGAGGTCCACCAAAAAATTTGCGATTAAAGACCCCCTCATAGTTCATCACTTATTCCAGGTGGAACGGATCCACCAGAAAGGTTAGCCCAAGGCTTAAATTTTGGCCTTGCCAAGGTAGGTAAAGAGTCAAGGATCCTAACAGAAGATAAAGGATTAAGGTCCAAAACCATAGTAGGGGAAATCTCTTCAGAAGACATTTATGGAAAGAAATAGTGAGTTTTCTCAACGAAATTCTAAGAAAGAAAAGAGAAGATAAGAATTAGTGGTAAAGAACTCAGCTCAGCCCAAGGGAAACTTTCATATACCTAAAGGCTTAGGGTTCTAGCCACTCCCATATTCTACTGTCAAATAGCTTAATCACATCATAGATCTTAGTTGTCATCACCTTAGTCACATGCGAGCTCCTTTCCAACACAATCTAATGATGACAAAAATCTCAATGGTCAGTTATAACTTTTCGCCTAACTTTCACAAAAGATAAGTGTTGGCCCTTTTAACCTTTTTAAGAATAAACAAGGGGATATTGATGATACCCTATTTCACACTTAGGGTTTAAAAGATCTTTTAACTCCCCAACTACCTTGGATATAAGGCAGAGGTCTTAAGGTTGGCCTCAAACCTCATATCTTAGACAGACAATTACATATCATACAAAGCCTCTGCCATTCTCAAAGGTGTGTTATGGTACTATAGCATACATCATCCATGCATTTTTACTCCTATTAAGGTTAGTCGTTCCATCCTACTTCCTTAAGAAGGCACAGAGACCAAATAATCAAGTTTTCGTCATGATCTGTACTCAGAGACAACCTCATATTGAACGATAATGACCTCTTGGGGTCACCCAAGTCTCAGTCCTAGGATGTGGTAGCACCTGCTAATTTGGGATCAATTTTGAGCAAATCCCTGATTCTTCCAAACCTTTTGGACCTGTGGTAAGGCTCCTGTACACGGTTTAACATAGTGGGTGCAAAGAAAAATACTATTTCACCTATCGTTATTCCCCTTTTCCACATGCATTGAATGATACCATCAACATTAAATTCACTTAAAAATCGACTTACATCATCTATAATTACTTTTCCATTATGTTGATCATGAAGTGACACGTACTACCACATCATAAGGTTAAGGCTTGAGTGACCTAGGGAGGTTATTTCCCTTCAATTTGAGGGATGCTCTGAGCACAAATCATGGCAAAACTTTGATGTTGTGGTCTTTGAGATTATTTGAGGAGGTATGCTGGAATGAATAACCTTTCTAGGAGAAAGAATGTATGATTAAAGTCTATTACAGTACCATAGCTCACCCTTAAGAGTAGTGGAGGCTTTATAAGGTAAGTACTGGTATGTCCGAGGATACCCTTTGGACCTCTAACCTGCCTTGGAGGCAGTTGGGGAGTTTGGGTATCTTCTAAAGACCAAGCGTAAAATAGGGTATCTTCAAGGTTGAATAAATTTATAAGTTCTAAGATTTGGGGATCATTAGCATAACTAATTTTTCTATACTAATGTTTTCATCCTTAACAAAATACATTTCAGAGGTATTAGGAACCTTTATGGAAAATATTTCAAGTTGGAATTTCAAATCTAAGGTCTTATGACCCTTAGGAAGTCAAAATTCCTAAAACCAACCCATTATTGTTCAATGATATGGGGCGGGGGTTTACATCAAAGGGCCCACATCCCAAAAGTATAAAAGAAAAATGGAAAGTTACATAAAATTCTCTTCAAAGCCTGATATTGGTGGGGTCAATAAGAGTTTCACTTTTTGGGGAGCTTGATTGGGGTTGAGAGGTGGAATCTTTTTTCGGATCTTCTTCTTCTTGGATCTGGGAGAAATCATTACCATTGTGAAGGGCTTCATTAGCATCATTACCACTGTCGTTCTCATTCTTAGAGCTCTCTTCACTAGACTGAGAGTCTTCAGCAAATAGGCCAGGAACATACACATCAGGAAATTGCTCTTAGACCTTAGCCTTGCTAACCTCAAACTCGGAGTTGTACTTATAGAAGAGAAATTTCTAAAAGGGCTCAGACTCTATATAGGTTTCCATATTGCACTTCACAATGGCATGTATACTCGCTTGGAAATTAGTATTCTTCATAGGACCTCTTCATTTTCATTTTGTAACTCCTGACCTTTAGAAGTTAAAGGGTCTTTCAAAGCATTTATATCTAACACAATTACTTCTAAAAGTCCATGTCCTTTTTAACCTGGAGAAGTTCCTCTCGAGCACTTTGAAGCTTAATGGTTTGATTTTGAAGCGCCATAGTCCCGGGTGATAGGGGACAATGCTAATGAGATTGGTTTTCTCCCAGAGTTCCGGATCTGCAAGACATTTAATGTTGCCTGCTTGTTCCCCTTTTCATTTTTAGCAGCATTCCATAGATCCCACTACCGACAGATCCCAGCCAGCGTGTTCGGTCCCATGTCGATCGAGTTGAGGCAGTCTCATGATAGGAGACCCGACCCGATTACCCGACCCGAGTATATATATATAAAACTGTTTTTTATAATAAAAAACTATTTTTTATAATAAAAAACTGTTTTTATAAAACTGTTTTTTTATTTATATATAACTTATATATATATAAGTTATATACTGTTTTTATAAAATAAAACTAACTGTTTTTTATATATAACTTATACATACTGTTTTTATAAAATAAAACTAACTGTTTTTTATATATAACTTATACTGTTTTTTTTATATATAACTTATATATATATATACTGTTTTTATAATATAAAACTAACTGTTTTTATAAACTGTTTTTATAATATAACTTATATATATATAAACTGTTTTTATAATATAATTTATATTATGTATGTAAACTGTTTTTATAATATAAAACTAACTGTTTTTTTATATATAACTTATATATAACTTATATATATATATATATATATATATATATGTTGGTTATATATATATTTAGTAACTATATGTAAGACTATATATATATAATATTATATATAAATATATATTTATTATATTATATATATATACACATTCGGGTCGGGTCCTTATCGGATCGGAGTCATTTATATCCAGATCCGATCCATTAACCAATCGGGTAATCGGGTAATCGGATAATCGGGTCTATAAAATTTGCTCAGATCCGTTAATTTAGGTCGGGTCCGGATCGGATCCGGGTCCAGATCCTGTCCATTGACAGCCCTACTTGGACTACTGAGGCTACCTTTTCAGCGTATCGATCCTGAGTGCTATCGCCATCATATCATGAGCTCAAGGGGGAGAGTGATGTGACGGGGTTCATATGGGGGTGGACTATTTTGCCTATATTCGATTAATTTGTTTATTGTACTTTTATATCTTTAGAGTTGGTGCTTATCTAGGGATCTTTATTTTATTCATTCTATCCTATTATAATGAGAAGTTAGAGATATATTGTGTTTACATTAGAATCAGTAAGTACTTGTAAACTCAGCTACTTAGATATTTTGCCTTTATGCTGAAAAAATTGTGTTCGAATCTCACTGTAATCCTTTTATATTGTACCTCTCATTTGAATGACCCTAATCTTAGTATGGTAAAATAGTTTGGGATGTTATCATCCCATGCATTAAAACAGTCTGCTATAAGTTGTGAAGTTGGCATGACTATGGCGAGTGAAGTTTGGAATTGGTTGGAAGATAAATATTTACAAGCCACCAAGGATTGGGTTCCATTTTAGTCCATTTATACTAAAATTTTCGTTACAAGCAGTGGGACAGTCCTAGTATATATATAACTCTTGTAAACTCAGTGGTGAATTTTTATTATTGCAGGTTGCTATGACATCACAGAGGCACAGTAAATCCCTCTCACGGGCACATTCCCGTTCACGATTGCACTCACAATCCAATCTCCAACCACCATTTCAACCACAATCTCAGCCCAGTTCTCATTCCCTTTCAGATTCTAGCTCGACCGAACGATCAAACTCAAGTGACTGTGAAAGCGATAGTAGCTCGACGGAGAGTGAGCCGTTACATAACCAAGATGCCCGTTCACATGAAGAAGGTAATCAAATTTATTTGATTTATATGTGCTTATTTAACTGTGTAGATTGAAGTTAACCTATTTTTTCAATTTTTACGGTTTAGCTTCAACACAATATGCCACTAAACGTAGAGGCATTGCGAAGTTGGGTGAATTATGGGGTACGGGAAAACGCTTAGAGCTTCACTTCAACGATTTCTATCAGCCAGTCGGAGATACCGCAGATAGACTATCTACCCATTTAGGCATTTTAGTTCGTGATGGGAACATGTAAAGTTTGTTTTGTAAATTTCTATATAACACAACTCTTATTAGAATACTCTTTGCAATACTGTATGTTATCTATTGACAATTTAAAGATGATTATTTAATCGATGTAAAAGGTTACTAATTTATTATTATATCGATGCTGAACAGGTTACCGTTGGCTTTCAAAGATTGGAGATGCAAGGAGTTATACCCATACAAGGAACATGTTTGGCGAGAGGTGAAGGTAAAATCAAAAGATACCATAATTTGTGGCAAATGAAAATTTTGAATTCTTTAGGTAAAAGTCAACTATGCATGGGTTGTCTTGCCAATCACAACAATGTCAATAGTAGCTCAACTCATAACTTTGAAAATGATAAAACATAATTCAAGCTAAACTCATGTGTAGTAGATGACTTATTTTTCTATACATTGTAATTATATAGGAGAACACTAATGCTCCTGAAGAATTCAAAAAAATGTGTATGAAGAAGGTTGGAAAGATATGGAATAATTGGAAAGCAGAGGTGAAGAAACATCATCGTGCCTTTGATACTGACGAAGAGAGATTGAAATATTGTCCACCTAGAGTAAAGCTAGAGCAGTGGTCACAACTTGTTAAGTATTGGGGAACTCGCGAGGCAAGGGTATGAATGTATTACTACCGATAAAGTTTTATAAATTCAAGTTAAACATATATTTTAAATATATTTTTGTAACAGAAAACGAGTCGAAGAAATCGTCGAACTCGTAAGAAGCAAAGAACACCACATACTTCTGGAAGAAAGAGTCATGCGAATGTTGCTCATAAGGTGTTTTATAAAAGATTTTTTATTGTGAATATTATTTTAGGTTTTCAAACTTATTTATGTAACGACTTACGAGTCATTGGGTTTATGCAGATGGAGGCTGATCAAGGGAAAAAGGTTTCGTTGGTTGATGTTTACATCAAAACACATGAGAGGAGCGATGGCTCAGCCATCGATAAGGATTCCGCTGAAGCAATGGTGCAAAAATATCATCCATGTTCCTTCCCTTATTTCTTAAAAAATCTCAACGACGTCATTTTACCTATTAATCAAAATTCTTATTCTATTTATCAACCATTATAAAAGGCAACATGCAGGAGATTGTGTCATATTATTAAAAGCATAATATATATCATACACGGATGAGGATTAAATTAACAATTAAATAAGTTTATTATTATTTATGAAATTTAAAATTATGCATGAAATTATTATGTTAATAAGAATCGTTTCATTTCAGTCAAAAATGAAGCAAAAAGTAGATCAACTTCCGTCAGATTGTAATGAATTCGTCAGTCGTAAAGATGAGATATTTTATGAAGTCCTAGGACCTGATAAACACGGTCATTGTCGAGCTTATGGGCATGGACCATCTCCAACTGATGTGCATGGAACTAAGCACCCGAAGGTTAATGAAAAAGAGTATGAGCGACTAAGATCTGAGATTCGATCTGAATTTCAGGATAAATTTGATCATTTAGAGGCTCAGTTTGAGTTGATACTCACACACATGATGACTTGCCCTTCCGTTGTATCCAAACAGGTTAATAAGTACACACTTTTATCTTTTGTGCTTAATTATCGTGTATTTATATAAATGTATGTTCTATTATTAAATTATGCTATTAACAGGTTCCTCAATCCTCCAACGAGCAAAACATACCATCATATAGGTCTATTTTGCAACCCGAGCAACAATTAGAAGAAACCAACCAATTTCAACCTGTAGTGGTACCACAATCAAATCACTATTTAACTCCATCTCAACAGACAAGTAGATAACTACTTTTTAAAATCATAATTTATGACTATATGTTTTCATGACTGAAATAATTCATTTTTTGTAGATTGCAAATTCTCAACACTTGGATGCCCCCGAGATCGCTGCTCGTGTTAGTGAGCAAACGAATGCTACTTCAATTCAGGTATGTTAGTAATTTAAAGGATTTTAAAGGGAACAATATATCTGCGCTTTCTTGGAGAGTTTATGTATACTTGACATTAATTTGTGGGCATATTTGGTTGTACATAGTCTTAAAATTATTGGGATGCCTTAAAAACAAATAAAACTCTGCCGATTTTTTTCCAGAAATATATGGTTGATGACATATTCATCTTGTTTGTAGAAAGAACCATCAAAGAAGAAGAAGAAGCACCATCAACCACGACAAAGGGTCTCAAATAATGCACTTCCTAAAATTGTATACCTTCTTACTTCCGGACTTCCAAAAGTGGTTGTGGCACGTGGATTCATTGTGAGCAAGGACCCTTCAACAAAAGTAGGGGGTACGCAACTGGGTGAAGACTTTTGGGAAGTATATATTAAGAAAACATTTGTAACAAATGAATCATTGCCTAGACCTTATGGAAACAAGTCCACAATTGGAGATGCACATCATTCAACAGTAGCGTGGCATATTGCTAATGTACTAATTTTTAATTTTAATTTTTTAATTAATATACTAAAGAATAAGTATCAATGGCTAACAATTGACTTTTTTTTTTGTAGGTCGAAGAGGATGTTTGACTTTAATGAAGAAGGATCGTACATTATATAAAATTTAGTTTCCCTGTTTCCCCCCTTTTTCTTATTGGACAAGTGATACATTTTATTTTGTGAATGGATAATTGTTCCAAGCACAATTATATTTATTTACGATGAATACTATTGGTTTTAATTTAATGACGTTTTAATTTGATTACTGCCCTCTGAATTTAATGTTATGGTAATGTATTTGCACATAAATACAATACTTCTTATAATTGATTTTTTTAACACCTGTTCCCAATCATATATTACAAAATAATGTCAACATTTTGTTTGATGCCTCTATATTTATTCTCAGCATTTTTTTAGTGCCGCCAAAAGTGTGTTGAACATTTAATAGGTGTTGCAAAAGATTATTATCAACATTTTTTAATGCCGTTAAAAGGTTATTACCAGCATTAATATAAATGCTTAAAAGTGTTACTAACTTTTTGCCGCATTTTTTAAAGTGCCGTTGTTCTTTTACCACATTGGCTACCGCACTTGTGGAAATGCCGCTATAAGTGCCGCTAACTTTTCGCGGAATTTTTTAAAATGCCGTTGTTCTTTTACCACATTGGCTACCGTACTTGTGGAAATGCCGCTAACTTTTCGCGGCATTTTTTAAAATGTCGTTGTTCTTTTACCACATTGGCTATTACCGCACTTGTAGAAATGCTGCAAAAAGTGCCGCAAAAAGCGTTACCGGCATTTTTAGTGCTTTTTTCGGCATTTAATTTATGCTGGGAAAAATCAGTATTCCTGTAGTGAAACAACCAAAGATAAAAATAACAATCTATATTTACTCGGCTCCAATCAACTTAATATTTTTTCCCGAAATTCACATAATTGGGGGAGGAGGATATAAACATAATAAATTAGTACATGCATGTGCCTCAGCACACTGTCTATTAGACATTAGTTAATATAGTTGTTAACGATGTAAACAACTAAATCTTTATGGGCGCTTATGTTACCTATAATTGCAATTTGATTGTCAGAGACTGTTACCTCTACTCCTTAGACTTGGATGGAAGAATATAATGAGAATATTGGTCACACAATTAAAGTGGAAGAAAAGTTGGGCAGAGTATACAATACATTTTCGCCCTGCAGTATTTCAAAAAAGGTGGGTAGAGAGGGCACTACATTTTCGCCTAACAGTATTTCAGAGAAAACGGTTAGTAGCAGGAGTCCCTGGGAGAAGAACAAGATCGAGAATGTTAGTGTCGGTGCTAAAACTGACGATGATGCAGTTGTTATTGCTCCAACACATATTGTACAAAATCCTTTTGGTGACGGCGATGAACATACGATGAGAGATTTAAGTGTTAAACCTCTTGGGAATCAGTACTCTAGAAGGTTAGAAGTTACATTAAATCAAGGCTCTATTTCAGAATCTCCATCTGAGAATCCATGTTCATTTGTTGTTATGCCATTTAACATATACAAAAAGAAGGGTGGAAGTCAACTTGTTTCAACTACATGCATAGAAGCTTCTTCTTCATTAGTTCCTTTAGAGATTATTGTTAAAAATTCTGGAAATGATGCTTGCGTTGAAAACATAAGCATGTTTGGCGAGACTCCTTTTAAACAAAGTTTTGAATCCCCTTCGGCATGAAAACCCCATTGGTTTATCAACTCTTTTCTTGCGGGTCCCAGAGTTGATACAGATATAACAATTGGGGATATTGGTTGTTTTATGCGCCCGGGCAAGAGAAATCTAGATGCTCTTGGGTTAATGAAACAGTTAAGTGAGCATACTCCACCTTCATTTGCTGAGGCCAAGGAGGTTTTAGGAGATGAAACTCCTGATACGTTATTAAAGAAATTATTCTCCAAAAATGAGAATGAGGTTAAAAAGGACATGCAGACTCGACAAGAAAATTGCACAGATTCATCTTCAAGCATGTGTGCGGCAGAGGGACGGGGTATGGATGCAGAGATCCCCAACCTATGACATCTTTCAAAGATTGTTAATTGACACCTTAATCAATTCCCTTGTAGAAATGTAAATTAGTTACATGTACATATATAAACATTTAAATCCGTAAAAAAATCAATACTAACCGACTTAATGCAAATAGCCAATAACATTTCAATACATAAGAAACTAATACTACTTCAAAAAAAAAAAAAATCAAACAAACGCACATTGTACCTAAGCACCAAATGAAATACTGAGATCAAAAACACAAAATGAAATTCAATAGTGACATGTCATGTATAAACATTAAAATTCGTAAGAAAAACAACATTAACTTCCCCAATTTAAATAGCCAATAACATATAATAATTTTAGAAATGAAACCTCTACTGGAGAGAATAAAAAATGTGTATAATGGAGCAACTCAAAACTAAGATTAGTTTGTGTGTATGCGCGTTTGCGTGTGCAATTAGTGCCTTTAGCCCCCAAAATATGTCTGCCCCCAAAATCATAAACTTAAATAGAAGGTTAAACCATTTGAATCTTACCTAAGAGGAGCGACGACGTGTAGAGAGTTGCAGTGGGGTGGAGAGAGGTGCGAAGGCGTGGGGTTGAGGTATGAGAGAACTAAATGTAGATGACCTGACATTGTTTAGAGAGCAAGTTAAACGTTGTTAATAAAAAAAACTCAAATATAAAACATCGTACAACCACTAACACCACTTTCACATTAATTCTAAATTGATACCCCGTACACATATAATATAAGAACAACAAATAATAATTTCATTCAGATTGAAAACAAAAAACAAATACACCTTATTATGCAAAAAGAAAACTGTAAAGACAGAAAAAAAGAGAGAAAAAAGTATGTGTGTAGACCTTTTGAGCCTTCTACACTTGTTCGGCAGGGTTGTGACCCCTGCGATGCTTAGGGGAGCTGGTCAAGCTGTTAATCAGCTGGAGGTATGTATTTTTGGTGGACTCGGTAGCTTGTGCATGTAGTTGTGAGGATCTACCTTCCACGGCAAGAACCTTGAACACATTTTCGTCACTCTTTTTTGTACATAAATTATACATAAAACTTTATAGAATAAATACATTAGAAGAGATTGAGACCATATATAATTATAATTAATTATAGTCAAAAGCGTAATTGAAAAACAACCAACGCGATACATAGCACCCTAATATGTGCATGTATGTGTGTGTTGATAAAGAGGTATGGAGCAACCTAGTTTGCGCTTATTATGTGATAGAGTGAAAGGAAGAGGGGCGCATCCATGATGAAGAAGAAGAATAAGCAACTTGATCGTATGATGAAGATGGTTCTGCTGTTGTTACTCATTGCGCTAAACAGTCTTCAAACCCAGCGATCGTAACACGGGAGTTGAAGAACCGAGTACTGACCTTCTTGAACAAACTATCCCATTGCGACACCCACTTTGCTGCACCCAGTGAGCTTGAATTCATCTCCAAGAACCTTTACACATATTCATTGATGATCATGCCATTAAGCAGGACCAAAACTCTCAGATCGGTGCTGTTGTGTTTGTCGTCAGCGAAAGATAGTGACATCGCCTCCATATTATCAAAACAATAACTAATCAAGAATCAACTAATTAGTGTGAACATGTGACATTTTAGAATGTAAGTTCATAATGATTGTAAGTATTACCAATACATAACTTATGTGATTTTAGAAAGCTTAAGAGCTATTTCTAACTGTCATTTTAGCAATATAAGGATCAATTTAACATACATATAATGATGAATTAAAAAAAATAACTTTTAACTGCGGGAGTGAATATAAGAACAAAGTTATCATATTGTGAGTAAAACATTACCTAGTAAAAGGAAGGATAGTGAATACTGTGAGGGCCTCTATTAATCAGCAATTGATATTTTTCTTTAATCCGCATCCTATTTAGATAATGAGAGAAAAAAAATATTTGGTGCATTTCATCCATCAATTTAGAATCAGTAGAATCACCTGATATTTGACAAAACAACCCACTTCAAATTTACCTGAAAAATTTAAAATTTATCTCTCAAATGTAAGAGTTCTAAAAATAAAAATGCAAACTTTCAAAATAACACACCCAAGATGTCCCTAAAAACAAAGATCATTAATAGCCACATGGGATTGTAGTCGCTTCCAACCAAATACCTGATTGATGAGTTATACAAGCGATTTCAATCCAATAAGACTACAACAAAAGATGCAATCTTAGTTATGACATTTCATTGAATAGATAATGTGCACCTTGTTAAATCTTTGGGTGAACATGTTGTTTAACTGCTTGGAACAAAAAATAAATAAAATTATATTATTATATATATAATTCACATAAATAATGTCAAAAGAGAAGAAATACAATTTACTTAATGTTCATACCTAGTGGGTGTGGTGATAAAACGTCAATACCCGTCCTCAAATTGAATAAACCATTTATTCTTTTTTTAGTGGGCTTAACCAACAAAGAAAAATTTATTCATGAAAATAAACACCTAAAAATCGATCTAAAGTTTGAAAGATTCATAATTGGTGATGGAACGGACGCCCTTCCTTGTTTGAGTTGAAATTCCTTCAATATGATAACAAAAAACAACACTGGCGTTGATGCAAGGATATTAATCTACGCTTGTTTAAAATATCATATCAATTTCCTTTACAAAAGATATCATATCAATTATTGACATCAGAAATTTCACCCCCACTCAAAAAAGAAGAAAAGAGCCCACTTCCCATATGTAAACAACACACAATCAAAAACTATATTATACCACATCTAACCAATCCTACAAAGATTACATTTATAGGACCAACAAATCTTGGAGAGTACCGTATAAAATAATTTAATTCATTCATAGTGCATTTGAGAACTCCAATTATAAGCTTTGGGGTTGAGATGGGAATTGAAGTCATTTTAGTTCAAAATTTAAACTGACTTTGCTCCAATTTTAATTCAAAAACAAGAAACTGAATCTCCCCAAACATCCTCAATATTGTCTTAACCACACTTCATCGATAGTCAATTTAGCAGGCTTAACTAACAAAGAAAATTTTATTCATTGGGCCATAGATAGATTTTCAAACTCTATATTTGGTAAGGCTTAGTTTTATGAGCTATTTCATCAAACACAATCACTACAAAAGTGGCATAGATACAGTAAATAAATCATATAAAAGACGGAAAATCAAAAGAGGGATTTAAATCTCGGCAACTAATGAGTTCGGTAAGTGAACCTAAAGCGTGATATGTTTTTAGTTTTGAAACTATTGTTGGGCATCCTATTACTAAAACACCCATCAAAGGAAACAAAATCACAGAGGATTAAAAATGAAAAACCATGTAATTCCAGAATTTCTTACCTATAAATCCAGAACTTCTTATCCATGAACAACCACTCTTGATGCTCTATAAATTTGTAACTACATATAAGTCAGAAACCACAAAAACTGAGGTTATATTGCAAAGTGCTCAATCCAACTAAGCCCAAATACGAGCTTCCCTATATCAATTGTTTCACCATGTGTACTTAGAGTCCATTAAACCTGCCGATATAATGACTTGATTGAAGTCCAAGACAGCCCCACTATCAAATTCGTTTCCATTTAATTTCTCTAATGGACTAGAAACATAGAAGAACACTGAACGAAGGGCTCTAAATTTTCATTCCAAAGCTCCCACCTCTTCATCTATTACATTTTCCTTGCACATCATCACCTTAATAGAATAACTTATGCTTGTGAACTTAATTTTAATAAGTCCACTAAATTAAATAAAGTATGAACTTATAATCCTTAAACATATAATTAAAATAATTTATATTCATAAAAAAATGTTACATTAATTTCATATCTTGATATTTATAATTATCACATATGTATTATGTACTGAAGAAAAGGTCAAAATTTTAATATTTTTATTTAAAAATTATGTCTCCATTTGTTGATGCACCACATGACTTAACAAATGAAGTCTCATTAATATCCCCCCCTTCACGATCTTTTATCTCTTCCTCTAACTAAAACGTTCCCTCTCTCTTCTCTTATTCAATCGGAGCTTTGTCCCTTCCCCTCTCCCTCCGTTTCTTCTTCCCTCTTCCTCCCTTTATTCTCCTCTCTCTATATATATGAAACATGTGATAAACAACATAGATTCCACCAACATTAGAGGGATCCTATTTTTCGAAGAGCTCTTTGGAATCTCTAGCGATCCCTAAATAGATACGAAACCATTCGAAACATCGACGGTTCACATGCATTTTCTTTATTTTTGGTGATTGTCGAACAACTAATAATTTTTTTATCATATTGTCTGTATTTTCTTTTCATCTATCATGTTACTACTCTGATCATGTAGTCAGACATAAATTCTATGATTATTGTTTTTTGTAAGCGCTCATCGTGCAATTACCAGTGTTCTTTATTGATCAAAGATGATTCGCAATGGTAGATTATTTGTCGGGGCAGTTGATGGTGATGGGTATTTAGTGCGAGAAGGTTTGATTTGGTATATCGTTTGTATTAGTGGTGAAGGGTTTGGGTATTGTTTTAGAGTTTTATCCTTTTAATCAGTAGGATTTGTCTGTGTTGGCGGGTTTAAAACATGCCACCATAATTTGTGTTAGGTTGTGGGATTGGCCAGTATATAGTGTTCTAACTATAATGTGCATTTAGATTGTTGGAATATTTTGTACCTTGCTCATTATAATTAAGGATACTCAGATTTTATTAAAAAAAATAGTTTCCATTACATTTTCTCAATTGCACGTATTGTTCCTCGGGGTCAATAGCTTAAGTAGAGAAGTTATTTATTGTGAGAACTAATATTGATTGATAAATAAAAAAACTGAAAGGAGGGATAGAATATTGAATGAGGTGATAATGCAAATTTTATTGCGTAAGTAGAAATGATAATAACAGAGCTTTTAAGTACCAAATTTTTATATGGAATGAGGTGATAATGCAATGTAATATCAACTTTTATAAGAGTTACATCTAGGCGATTTTTAACATGATGTGTTAATTTGACACAAACATGATTGGATTTGATTCACTTTAATAATTTTGGAGTACTCATAGTTTGATAATAAAAAAATGCATTTGAAAAGACTCTCATTTTGATCTCATGGATCTCGTGGAGACGAATTCTGAATCAACAAATGTATAGCTAAAATAGGGATCTCATGGAGCTGAATTTCGAATCAACAATTGTTTAGCTAAAATAGTGTTGATAAACTCAATGTGTGTACATGAGTTTTTTCTTTCTATTTATTATTATTAATTTAAAATCTTTCATTTTAATTCTAATTTGCATAAATATACATAATTGCTAATTGTTCATTTCTTAAAATGTTGTTGGAGGGAGTTTTGATATTGTTATGTTATTATAGGTTCCCTGTTAATTGTTAAAAATGAAACATTCTTACGTCATTCTTATGTTGAGGATAAATGATACTTTAAGAGTTTGATATATATTTTGTTGATATCAAATTAGATATATAGTACCAATTTTAGTGTTAGCAAATAGTTTTTGAATTTCAAAAGATAGATCACATACATTAAGGACTTTATCTCCACAGAGTAATAAAATAATATTTTACGCATCTAAATATAATTTTAATATCAGGTATATCTTCTAATATTAATCACTCTTTAAAAAAGATCATTACATCACTATGCCATAATTTGCTACCAGTTAAAATATCCCTTATGTCAAGTCCATTTTTTTTTTCGAGTGCATACAACTCTACAAAGAGTTCGTGTATCGCGTGGGGCTATAATCTAGTCATACCTAAGTTTGCATTAGATTTGTTTAAGTAATATTTTTCCATTAGATCCTTGAACTTGAGATCCGAAATTATTAAGGATTCGTGGATGCTTTCCTCTAGCCTTATTATGTTTCTTGTCACAAGTGCCTAAATGATGAAGCTTAGGTCGTAATTTATAAGTAGGGAGAGGTCCTGAATCCCAAAGAGTCATGTGTCATCATGGTTAGATCAAGAGTTTACTTTAATTTTATTTTTTAAAAGATTGGTTAATATAATAAACCAGCAGTGAAATGAACCTTTGAATTTCTTGGGTGATCTTTTATTTACCCATTCTAACTTATTGTTTAATTTAAGTATGAACCATGTAAATGACTTATTAATTAATCAATAATTCTAACAGTCTCCTACATAGTTCATAATTAACATAAGGAGTTCTTTAAAACATTCAGTCATCTTTAATGGTCTTTCATGAACACCTTAATTGAATAAAACATCAATATGAGTCATAGCAATTCCATACTAATTCATCAGTAAGGTTCCTTTTATGTACTATACGACTAACGATTTATTTAACAAGGTCTGAAATAATGTCTATCAGAATGACCAAATAATTTTCTTATAAAGACTATTTATGTCACTTTAAGCAATCAACATGCATGTAAATAAAATATTACAATACGTGAATTGAAAAATTCAGGTGACAATTTCATTAATATTAAAATTATGTCACATACATTGTAAGCACTCTTGCAATCATTATTTCATCTACTACTTTTCAAGACCTATCCTTTCAACATGTTGTAAAAAGGTCTTTACATCTACTAGTTTAGTCAATAGATCTATCACATTAATATTTGTACTGATGTGTTCTATTAATACTTATTTTTCCTTAACTTCTTCTTCGACGGATAGGTATTTTATCTCGACGTTCTTTGTTTCTTTAGAATACCTATCATTGTTTCAAAAGAAGACTGGTGAGACACTACCACAATAATATTTTCAGCATCTTAGATATAAAATCAATAGCACTAAATCCTTAAATAAATTTCCACAACCATAATCTATGATTTTTACCTTTAACACATGCTATGAACATAACCTCCACGGTGGAAGGTGCTACAACATTTTTCTTGGAACTTCTCCACGAAATTGCTCCTACATTCCTAGGTTACTTTGATATCTTCCTAACATCTCGACAAAAAAACTAATATCTGGCCTTGTGAAAACATATGCATATATTAAACTTTCGATAATGGATGCAAATGGGATATTTTTCATATTCTCTCGTTCAGGACACTACTTGATGCTAAAATTATCACCCTTATGAATTGGAGCAATGTTTGGGCCACAACTTTGCATGCTAAACATTTCTAAAACTTTGTTAGTCTATATTTTTTGAGACAATCCCGTCCATCCACGTAATCTGTCACGAAATATTTCTATGCCTGTCAAGTAGGACGTCTCTCTCATATATTTCATTTCAAAGTTTTGAGAAAGAAACTTGTTAGTTTGATTTAATAAACCTATATAATTACTTGCAATGAGTAACTCAACAACATAATGTAAACTTACTCCCACTGATCTTTAGGTATATAAAAAATCAACGGTGTTTTCCTCAAACCCAAATGAGGGAATGGTATGATAAAACATAAAATACCATTAGCGAGAATCTTGATTGAGTCCGTATATTAATTTATTCAAAAGGCAAACCATATCATCTTTCATTTTTCAATGAAGCCTTTTGGTTGAGCCATGTAGACTTCTTCTTCTAAACTCCCATTTAGAAAAGCTATTTTAACATCCATCTAATGCAGCCACCAGTGTAAGAATAATTCTTAGAGAATATTTCTTAGAAACAAGTGAGAAGGTTTCATTATAATAAATGACTTCTTGTTAACTAAAACCTTTGTCTACAAGTCTAGATTTAGGTAATTCAATATTGCCTTTAGAATCGTATTTGGTCTTCTAGACAAGTTTACATCAGATTCTTTTGTGTCCTCGAGGCAAGCTGACCAATTCCCATACTTCGTTAAAGCTCATAGATTTTATTTCATCATTTATGGAATCAATCTATTTATCACAATTACGATTATTCACAACTTTTCAATATGAAGTCGAATATCAAACTTTCAAATATTAAACTCTAATTTTTATGAATAGACAACATAATCATCTGAAACAGTTATTTTTCTAGTCCTTTGAGACCTTCTTGTTACTAATTATTGTGGTGTAGCTACAATGGGTTCCTCAATGATGATTTTTGCATTGGGTTCATGATGTGATCTTTCATTGGTTTGTTGAGTATTCATTTGTTGCTCATTGCTGTCGTTTGGGGTAACTTCTTAAGGAACGATGATATTATTATTAATATGATATGCGGGAATTCCCAATTTTTAAATTTCTTGAATAATAACATCTGTAACTTCATCACTATGACACCCCGCCTAATTAAATACCAGGTGATCAGTCCTTTATTAAATTAAAAATCAAGGTGAACGGTTGGTTCATTCTTAGCATCACTGTCGTAAAAATAAATTTCCAGTTTAAACACCCTAAAGAATTAAGTTAAGTGTCAAAACAATTTAAACCTTATTTCTACTTTATTTAATTCCATTATGAAAACCTTTTAAATAATTAACAGTTAAGAATCGTATAAATATTAAAGGTGGCAATTAACACACAAGAATTTAACCATTCAGATAAACAATTACCAAGTTTAAAAATTACAAATAAAATCATCCTGACACGAATTTCATCCCAAACAGTACCAAATACTGAAAATAAATGAACATAAATCTCTGACAAATCCAACTGAATAGGGAAACGGGTGACACATGCCCTAACTAATCAGATCTAAAATAAGAATATAGTCAACAATGAGGTCGTCTAAGCAATGACCTGCAACTCCCACATAAGCTGCAGCACGTCCGTTCCAAGGAATCTAAGCATGGCGCCCCTGGGATAGGCACCTATAATACATACATACATACATACATATATATATATATATACAAGAGAAAAGAAATAACAGGAAACGGGTCAGAGCTCGAGTGTAAAACAGTTTAAAAATAGTTTAGCAAGTATTTAAAATGCTTACCGGCTAATGTAACAACTATGTTAGTATGCGTCACTCTCTTGAGAAATTCTCACCTCTCGTCTAGTGTGCACGCCTACCATACTATTAACCTCAAAGCTTTATTTTAACTTAACTTTTCCATAAAGTCTCATACTGCTAACTATGATGGCTAAGATAATTAATTTCTAAAAATTAAGCTCTCTCATATATCTTATATTATATTAAAATAACCGAGAGATATCACAAAATTCCCAAACACTTATAATAAAGTTGGAGTATTTATTCAGTACTTAACTACTTTTATGCACACTAGAAAGTTCCCATACTTAAGTGTATATATATATATATATATATATATATATATATATATATATATATATATTATCAGCACCCCACATAAAATCTATGGTACTGGCATAATCTGCTATCAAGTCCCCGTATAACTCGTACTAAGGGAAATACTAGTTCGAAATCACTCTCGAACTGTATTAACATAAAACACATACAATTGGAGGCGAAGTATAGTTCCAACTTACTAAGAGGTCAGCACATACCCTCACGTCTCTTAGGACCATCTCACTATCACTCAAATAGCCTGTATCAAGGATACTATCTTCTAGGGTACAAGTCGTTATCCCCCATAAAGGCCCAATCGAGATAAGATGGACCCGACGCGGAAACACTACACCAAAAACAACATTTTGTCACACCCTGATATTAAAAATCTGGCACAGTTTTAAACTGTGCTAGATTTTGGCACGGTTTAATAGAAATTTGGCACACTTTAAAACAGTGCCAAATTTTGGCACTGTTTTAAAGTGTGCCAAAATTGAGTCACTTGACTAAAATATATAACACCTTAAAAAAATTCACTATACTCCACTTTTGTATCCCGCTCACCGCCGCTCATCCCTCTCTCTACTTTGACCTCTCCGCTCAGCTCTCTCTCTCCGGCCAGCTCTCTATCTCTCGCTGCTACCTTCGGCTCCTCCATCATCCACAAAAATAGGTATTTTATTTCAATTTCCAATTAGTAACGAATACAATTAGTATAAAATTTCATTTCAGATATTTCATACCCTCATTTTCATCTAAAATTTCAGGTTCATCCACGAAAGTAATTACTAGATTTAAATGTTCCATTTTTCATTTCATTCAACGAACTTTATTTCTAGGTTTTCATTATGTTTAATCTTTGACATTTTCTTCTCTCATTTGTAATATGTTTCATGATATTAGTTTTAGTTTTGTAATAATCTAATAAATTTGGTACCGAACACAATTTTTTTCAACATAAGCTCTGATTTCTATATTTTTGTTATCTTTGTTTTTATTTTGCAAGAATGTAATGAATTTCATATTGAACACATCAATCTCATATATAAAAGACTTTTTCGTTGTTGTGCACTAAGTATTTGCTGAAATGTCAAAAGAAAGGAAATTTTTCTCTAAATAACACACGATTGATGCACACTATATACGATTGATGCACACTTTTTCATTGTTGCCCACTAGGTGTGTGTCTATATGTTTTGCAACAGAGTAATAGAAGAGAGTGTACTGATTTGTCTTGTTGTTATGCATCTCTCTGTGTGTTGGGGGGGGGGGGGTAATTGGGGAAATTGATAGATTTTATAGGTGGGCTTCATTTGAAATGGATTTAATCATCTCTATTTGAGGGAGGTTTTGTATGTGCCATGTATGGTGTTTAATATTTATGTCCTGAATTATTTGATAGACAGTGCAAAATATCTTCATTCTAACTGATTTTTTGCTGAGTTGGATGGTATAAGCTTGACTTTTCTCCCCATATAAAAGTGTTTTCGATTGTGCTAATTTTTTTTTCTATGGAAAATATTTTATGCTCATTTTTCTAATATTGCAAGTGATTTTTTTACCAAGCTTGGGTAATGTACAACTTAATAATGCACATTTTGAACATTTTCCTTGGAATTTCTGTTCACCGACTCCAATCAAAGACACCATAAATGTTTTTTAATGTCGTTGCTACTTTATCAGAATGAGACGACCATGTCGGTTTGATTTATTTTAAGTTAGATTGGCATGGGTTCACATTTATATGATTGACTTACTTTTATCTAATGTATATATGGATTAGTTTGTAGTGTATACTGAGAATTTTGTCCTTGTCTTAGATTTGCATTGGAGGTTTTTCATGGATTACAAGAACAAGTGATGTTTACATCTTCTAGAAGACATAAATTGATGGTTAAAAAATGTTGAAGTTGCATTTCCTCCACTTGAGAAGGCCATACTTGCCCAAAGGAATCACTTACACTTTACTTACAATGTTGGTATGTCTCATCTATGTTTTCGTTAAGATGTTTGGCATTTTTTTCCTCAGGGTCTGCGTCCCTCCTAATAGCATTTGAGCATTGATATAAAAGAGAAAATATTGATTCGTTTTGTTCAATAAATATCCACAATCAATCAATACACTTGATAAGATATACATTGAACAAGATAGTGTTGTGTCAAGATAAATCACAGTGAGGTATTGTTATCTATTCCTATCATGATATTTTGGTGGTTGAATTGAATAAATAATTTGATGGTCAAGATTTAGGCAATTTTGGGTTCTTCTTATTATTATATTTCTTTAAGTTTGGCAAGATAGTGCTTTTATATTTCCATGTCAATGTTCATAATTCCTCATTTAAATATTTCCCATAAACTGAGAAGCTTTTATGTGACAATTTCTCTTGAACTTGGTAAAACTTTGAGGCTTAATATAACGTTGCCTCATTTACTAATAGATTAACTAGATGTGTTGAGTTGGTAATTTAATTTTTATAATGATTTTTATAGTGATAGAAATATATTAAAGCCATACGATAAATTATTCAACTTGGAACTCATTTGGCACTGTTGCAAAGATCTGTGATACTATCATTGAATGTATTCTATTATCAAGTGTTACGAGTTATATATACAAATCCTCTAATTTACTTAACCCCCACACATTTTGAAGACTAAAATACCTATTGAGATGAGTCACCTTATCTGTTGAGAAATGAGTCTGCCATTGACAATTCACCAAAACTTTACAAAGTCTAATCCATATTCTGCTACTGCCACCCCTTTTATTAAACTAAGTGAATCTAGATCCTGAGTACCCAATGTCCAAGGGGAAGAAACTGCAAAGAAATTGAGGTAATCCTATAGGGAAAACCTCTATCTCTTAGTACACTTGGCATAAATGAAAGAAATTTGAATTTGAAAGAAATTCTAGATATAGGGAACTTGATAGGGGAAACCTCCCCTTTCCATTGATTTGGAGTTTTCCTTGGATAGTTATATAGTCTGCTTCACTGATCTCCCCTATATCTAGAATTCCATGAGGATGCTGGGGTTCAATAAGATGATTTTTATCAATTGTTATCATCTTTTCCCCTATTTCCTTTTCTTCAATGATTTGTATTTGACTTGTCTCACTTCCTTTTCTTCATGATGCAATGTTTGTTGTCACCACCATCAGATGCAATGTTCTACCAATGTGGCATATTTTTCACTCAATTCTTCTCAAACCTATGGAGAATTTGATACAGAAGACTCAAAAAGGTTTTTTTTGAGTCGAGCGTGTCTCACATCATTCTTTATACAATTTTCTTTCGTCATATCCCATGGAGAATATGACTATGGTTATTGAGTTGTACGTGAACTTATTTATTTTGTTATAGAACTCTTTGGTTATATCCTCATTTGTTTGTGATCGGGACATTATCTTGACATAGAATGTTCTCGCTGAGTACCAATGATTGTCTTGCATTGACCGACATCATTTCCTTCCCCACTACTTTCTCTATATATGTGGTAACACGTGAAATTCATTTGTATTTCATCAAAAATAAAAAAAGTTAGGGATTATGTCATGAACCCAATCATATCCTTTTCATTTCTTTTTTCCAACTGATAAAAACTGAACTGTTTTTCAATAAAATTTTAAACTTAATCAAACGCACCTTAAAAGGATAATGTTGTGTAAAATGGACCATCACATGTTACTTCTTTCTTCAACTTATATTCTGATTTCATATACCTTGCATATGTTTCTATAGAATGAACTAAAGACCAAGTGGGACACAGAGAAGTCCGTGCTAGAAGGATCAAAGAATGAAGCAGAAAAGAAGTATAATGAAATTAAAGAACAGGTAATCTTCTCATATAAGTTTAGTGGTTTGGCATTCTGATAGTTACTACTGTCAGTTTATATATTTCATATGTTTACTGGATTCCTTATTCGATCAGTGTCATCATTTATAATTAGATTTTAGGCCTAAGATGCATTTTTACATCTCCTAGCTTCAACGAAATTAAATTTAGAAAAAAGGGAAAAGTCAGTTATGTAACAACTTCACCCATAAATGATCTATCTCTATTAGTTTGTATCCATAAATGATTTATCTCTATTAGTTTGTGTCCATAGTATGATTAACATCCATTTTGGTGTTGGTTTTGGTTAGAAAAGTAAGAATTAACATGTGAAAGAGTGTTGTATTTCACTGTGTAATCATTTGGTTTTCTTCTACAACATGAACATGTCGAATGTCATAATTAATTGGAATTTCAAGTTTGAGGAGTTATGCCAAATTTGGTTTCCTTTCTTTAGTGTAGTGATATTACTTAATCGACTTTGTTTCTTTATTGTGGGAGATGTACTCTCATAGGTAACCTCTCTATATCTATTCTTAAACATAACATTGGTCTTATGGCATGGATTCCTCATGTTCTGTAAATAACATGTTTCATACCATCTCTTTTGTAGGTTTAATGTTTTGGATTCTTGAGATAATGAAGGTTGGATTCCTCAAGTTGAAATCTTTTGTAAGTTTGACATTTTGGGTTTCTCATCTCATTTATTTTCTTTCATGTTTTGGCTAAATATTTCTATCTTATCTTCTTTTTCATTCCTAATCCCATGAAATTTGTGTTTACTACGTACGTTCTTCATTAGACATTGATTTCCTTATTAGACAGTTGTTCATCTACTGCACAAATTTCTCTCATGCTGTGCTTGGACTTTCCTTAGGCTTCGAAACATCACTTGGAACTCCAATTTTAGGTGCTGCTGCTGTTGCTGCTATATATATATATATATATATATATATATATATATATATATATATATATATATATATAACATCATGTAATAGAAGTAATCAGTTACAACGACGAGTTCGTGAGATCATTTGGGCTCGAAGCATTATGTGGTGAACCTGGTCTTCCTTAGTCAATGGCAAATTTCATGCATTTGTGCGAATAATTTGCAAAAATCACACTTAGACTTAAAAACAAGCCGTTAAAGGGTGAAAACCCAAACCACCCCCCAAACGACCCCGTAGGAGGCACGAACACCTCGCACGGGACCAATATAACTTGTAGGAACTGACTGCATAGTCCCGGGTCTCCCGATTTGAGAATACGACGATAATTTGCAAAAATTAACACTTAAACTTAAAAACAAGTCGTTAACGGGTGAAAACCCAAACCAGCCCCCAAACGACCCCGTAGGAGGCACGAACACCTCGCACGGGACCAATGTAACTTGTAGGAACTGACCGCGTAGTCCCGAGTCTCCCGGTTTGAGAATATGATGATAATTTGCAATAATCACACTTAGACTTAAGAATAGGTCGTTAAAGGGTGAAAACCCAAACCAGCCTCCAAACGACCCCGTAAGAGGCATGAACACCTCATATGGGACCAATGTAACTCGTACGAACTGACCGCGTAGTCGTGGGTCTCCCGGTTTGAGAATATGACGATAATTTCAAAATATGTCGATTTGTCTTGAAAACAAGCCGTTAAAGGGTGAAAACCCAAACCAACCCCCAAACGACCTCGTAGGAGGCACGAACACCTTGCACGGGACCAATGTAACTTATAGGAACTGACCGCGTAGTCCCGAGTCTCCCGGTTTGAGAATACGACAATAATTTACAAAAATCAACACTTCAACTTAAAAACAAGCCATTAAAGGGTGAAAACCCAAACCAGTCCCCAAACGACCCTGTAAGAGGCACGAACACCTCACACGAGACTAATGTAGCTTATAGGAACTGACCGCGTAGTCCTGGGTCTCCCGATTTGAGAATATGACGATAATTTTCAAAAAATACACTTAGACTTAAAAAACAAGCCGTTAAAGGATGAAAACCCAAACTAGCCCCCAAATGACCCCGTAGGAGGCACGAACGCCTCGCACGGAACGAAGGTAACTTATAGGAACTGACCGCATAGTCCCGGGTCTCCCGGTTCGAGAATATGATGATAATTTGCAAAAATCACACTTAGACTTAAAAACAAGCCGTCAAGGGGTGAAAACCCAAACCAGCTCCCAAACGACCCCGTAGGAGACACGAACACCTCGCACGGGACCAATGTAACTTGTAGGAACTGATCGCGTAGTCCCGGGTCTCCCGGTTTGAGAATATGACGATAATTTACAAAAATCACACTTAGACTTAAAAACAAGCCGTCAAAGGGTGAAAACCCAAACCAGCCCCCAAACGACCCCGTAGGAGGCACAAACACCTCGCACGTGACTAAGCTAAATTATAGGAACTGACCGCATAGTCCCGGGTCTCCCGATTTGAGAATATGATGATAATTTGCAAAAATCACACTTAGACTTAAAAATAAGTCGTTAAAGGGTGAAAACCCAAGCCAGCCCCCAAACGACCCCGTAGGAGACAAGAACACCTTGAACGGGACCAATGTAATTTATAGGAACTGATCGCCTAGTCCCGGGTCTCTCGGTTTGAGAATATGACGATAATTTGCAAAAATCGATACTTAAACTTAAAAATAAGCCGTTCAATGGTGAAAACCCAAACCAGCCCCCAAACGACACCGTAAGAGGCACGAACACCTCGCATGGGACCAATGTAACTTGTAGGAACTGATCGCATAGTCCCGAGTCTCCCGGTTTGAGAATATGATGATAATTTTCAAAAATCAGACTTAGACTTAAAAATAAGTCGTTAAAGGGTGAAAACCCAAACCAACCCCCAAACGACCCCGTAGGAGGCACGAACACCTCGCACGGGACCACTATAACTTGTAATAATTGACCGCGTAGTCCCGGGTCTCCCAGTTTGAGAATATGATGATAATTTGAAAAAATGACACTTAGACTTAAAAACATGCCGTTAAAGGGTGAAAACCTAAACCAACCCCTAAATGACCCCGTAGGAGGCACGAACACCTCGCACGGGACCAATGTAACTTGTAGGAACTAACCGCGTAGTCTCGGGTCTCCCGATTTGAGAATATGATGATAATTTACCAAAATCACACTTAAACTTAAAAACAAGCCGTTAAAGGGTGAAAACCCAAACCAGCTCCCAAACGACCCTGTAGGAGGCACGAACACCTCGCACGGGACTAATGTAATTTGTAGGAACTTACCTCGTAGTCTCGGGTCTCCCAGTTTGAGTATATGATGATAATTTTCAAAAATCAGACTTAGACTTAAAAACAAGCCGTTAAAGGGTAAAAACCCAAACCAGCTCCCAAACGATCCCGTAGGAGGCACGAACACCTCACACGGGACCAATGTAACTTCTAGGAACTGACCGCGTAGTCTCGGGTCTCCCTGTTTGATAATATGATGATAATTTGTAAAAATCAACACTTAAACTTAAAAACAAGCCGTTAAAGGGCGAAAACCCAAACCATCCCCCAAACGACCAGGTAAGAGGCACGAACACCTCGCACAGGAACAATCTAACTTATAGGAACTGATCGCGTAGTCTCGGGTCTCCCGGTTTGAGAATATGATGATAATTTGCAAAAATCACACTTAGACTTAAAAATAAGCCGTTGATGGGTGAAAACCCGAACCAGCCCCCAAATGACCCCGTTAGAGGCACGAACACCTCGAACGGGACCAATGTAACTTGTAGGAACTGATCGCGTAGTCCCGGGTCTCCCGATTTGAGAATATGACGATAATTTTCAAAAATCACACTTAGACTTAAAAACATGCCATTAAAGGGTGAAAATCCAAACCAGCCCCCTAACGATCCCGTAGGAGGCACGAACACCTCGCACGGGACCATTGTAACTTGTAGGAACTGACCACGTAGTCCCGGGTCTCCCGATTTGAGAATATGACGAGTATTTCCACTCCTATATGTAATTTTTTAGTTTAAGTAATTTTTTTTTGTAAATTATTGGGTTACTAATATCGTATCTGTTTTGTATCCTATTTTTTTGCAGGATAACAGTTTATCGTTGGCATTTATTCACATGGAACACACAGAGAACTCAATGGTTTACAACAAGGGGTTTATTCATGATTCCATTTTTTTGTGTTATGGCCGTGCGGTCTTTTGTAGTTTTATTGTTAACTTTTATGGCCATGCGGGCTTTTGTAAGTTAATTGTTATATTTTGTGGCCGTGCGGAATTTATGTTAGGCAGGTTTTGTATTAGCAGGTTTTGAAATGTCCAGAAAATAGAGAAAACTCTGCCCAATTTTTTTTGGCCTGTGAACTATTAAAGACTTCTAATATTTTGAAGTTTGTATGTACATTAGTTTATTAACAACGTGCAATATTATTAATTTGTAAATTTTTGTGCTTTCAAATAATTATTTTTTTTCTTTTTATAAAAAATTTGGAACTTTTCAAAACCGTGGCAAAAGTGTATCATATTTTGGCACGGTTTTGAACTGTGCCAAATTTTTTTAAACTGTGTTGAATCTGGCACAGTTAAAAACTGTGCCAAAAGTGTGCCAGAAATATCAAATTCTGGTACGGTTTAAAAGTGTGCCAGAAGTGTTCTTGTTTGGACAAATCTAGCACACTTTTGAGCTGTGTCAGAAAAAAATTGCCATTTTGGAACACCTGATTCTGATACAGTTCAAAATCGTGCCAGATTTGATCTGGCAAAGTTTTAAACCGTGCCAGATTCCTACTTTTGGTGTAGTAAAAACCCCGTGATAGCAAGTAGACCGGGTATGATTTTTACACACCTATATAATATATGCACAATCACGCAATCATATATATATAAATATTCACATTTCTAAATTAGGTGCGACCACGACCCAAAATTATTATTATCCGTTCTTAGCACATTTTACTCGGTTATCTCGCATAACGGACTCGTCACTTTTATTCTCATATATAAGTTACTCCATACTCACTTCTCATCTCTCGAAGTATTCTATCTCCCTAAGTATTATTTCAGTAGGCATACTCTCACTTATCTTCTGGTCTAACTCCCTTACGAGTCTCGATCTTTTATTAAACGTACGCATGATTTCTTATTGTGTGAATAACTCCTCGTTAACCCATAATTTTATCCTACATTAAATTTCACTCAACGGGGTCCACCTAGACCCTACTGGTCCTCTTTATATCCTATTATGCTCTCATAATAATAATCAAGGGTTCCTACGCATTTTACCCGGGTTAAACCAACAGAAGAAAAATATGCAGTTTTCCACGAGGGGGTCGATTGATCGAGTAAAGGGGATCGATGGATCGATACCGTCGATCGATCGATGTTCTTGATCGATCGATCGATCAAGTAGTTATGACGAGTTCTGCCATTGACAACTTACGGGTTTACCTCTCCAACCTCTACCAAATCTCCATTATAGATTTCCAAACTCACAAACAACATTACTACAGGTACTATATACCTAACTACATGATTTTCTACGTAAAATATGTCCGATTTCACCAAGTATAACGATTTAATGGAGTAAAATTGACATAAACTTAAAGAACCCTAATTTTTTCTTTAATTTCCATTCTTCTAATTCTTTTCCAGATTACTTGCTTCGAAATCCATACAAATTCGTGGCTTATCCTCTACATGTGATTTAGATGTCTAGAATATGTCTACTTCCTCTACAACATACGATTTTAAGTCTAAAAAATATCAATTTCTTCCATGACACATGTTCTAAATAACCCTAGACTAACATGATTGAAACATTAACTAAAAATAAACTAAGATAGATACTTGCCCGGAATTTGAGTTTCTGATTTGTGGACGAAAGAGGTATGGTTCCGTTCCTTGTCACGCGATCTACGTTTTGGTGTTGGTGGCGGTGCGAACGGGTGAGTCTTTGGCCTTGAGTTGCTTGGAAAGCTCTCCAACTTCTTCTCTAATGGCCGTTCTTTGATTTTGTGTTTGCTAACCCTAGAAGGCAACTCCTAAAGGCTGATTTATCCTTAGAAAATTCGTGGGTTTAATTACCCAAAAATGTTAAATGTCTATAATACCCTCCCGGGATGCCAATTAAGCCTAAAAACACCCCGAGACCCAAACTAAACCCCTGGGTACATTATTTGGACTATCTTGACCCTTCCAAACACATTGGCGCACTCAAAATGACCATATGGGCGACTTATAATTTGTTCACTTTTAATAATAATAATTTAGTCCTGACACGACACAGGCGCGTCCCGACTTAAATTTCCATAATTGCCATTTTGTTCACTTGTGACGATTTTTTATAAAATCGATCTTATATATTACTTTACTCATTTAGTAATATTTGAGAAATTCTCAATAATTACTACCTCTCGTCATGCTAGTAACTATTTAAATAAATTCCCGGATTAATATTAAATTAATATCCCAGTTTAAATTTAATAAATCCCCAAATTTTAAAAGCCATAAAAATACGGGGCATACCCGGTAAGAATAAATCTGGGTAACTCTCACGCATATCTACCTTGCACTCCCAAGTGGATTCCTCCACATTATGATGCTCCCACTGGACCCGTACAAGTGGGACTACCTTTGACCTCAATTTCCTCTCGCTATGGTCTAGGATAGCCACTGGTCTCTCCTCATAAGAGCTGTCGGGCGGTAAATCAATCTCCTCTATCGCAATGTGAGTATGGGCCATGTAATCCCGAAGATATCATCTCAACGACGAGATGTGGAACACACCGTGAATGCGGTGCAAATGCTCTGGCAGCCCTAATCTATATGCCACCGGCCCAATCCTCTCGATAATGGGAAATTATCCCACGTACCTCGAAGCCAACTTCCCTTTCTTTCCAAACCTCATTACTCATCTCATAGGAGATACACGCAGTAATACTAGGTCCTCGACACTAAACTCTCGAAAAAACCGCTTCGCATCAGCGTAGCTCTTCTGTCTGTCTTGTGCTACCCGAATGTGACTCCTGATGAGCTCAATCTTAGATGAAGTTTCCTGAATCACCTCAGGTTCGAGAAATTTATTGTCCCCCACCTCTAGCCAACAAGCGGGAGAATGATAAGGCCTGCCATACAGTGCCTCAAATGGAGACATGCCGATCGTGAACTAATAAGAGTTATTGTAAGCAAACTCCACCAGTGGAAGATACGACTCCCATCCTCCTCCAAAATCAAGGACACACATGCGTAGCATATCCTCCAACTTCTGATTGGTACGCTCTGCTTGTCCATCCGTCTGTGGGTGCTAAGATGAACTCAATGTCAACTCTGTACCCATGACCTCCTGAAAGCTCTCCCAGAAGCGTGACACAAAGATCTTGTCTCTATCAGACACGATATCCAGGGGCACCCCATGTAGCCTAGCAATATCAGTAATGAATAACTGTGCATACTGGCCCGTGGTATAGTCTGTCCGTACTGGCAAGAAATGAGCAACCTTGGTCAACCGATCCACTATAACCCATATGGAGTCGGGTGATGTAGGCAGCCCAGTAATAAAGTCCATGGAAATACTCTCCCACTTCCACGTAGGTATGTCCAATGGCTGAAGTAATCCCGATGGTTTCTGGTGGTCTACCTTTACCATATGGTAAGTATAACACTTGGACACGAACTCGACAATGTCCTTCTTCATCCCACTCCACCAGTACTGCCGCCTCATATCCTGGTACATCTTATCCCCTCTGGGATGTACCGCAAATCTGGACCCGTGAGACTATGTCATCACTGCATGACATAAGTCTTCTCATTCTGGTACCACCAATCTCCCATTAAACCTTAAACCTCCATCAGAACTTACTGAATAGGATTCATCACCCTCAGCTAAAAGTCGTACAATTTGTTCTTGATAAAACGAATTCGCTGACTGTGCCTGTATCACACTCATAACAATCTCTGGTGTGACTGTCATGACAGATACAAAGGAACGGGCTATCGCGTCCTAGTGACCTAACTCTTTCCACTTCACTTTCCAGACGTTCGCTACATCGCCTACAGATATATGACTTAACGCATCAGCAACCACATTAGCCTTTCTCGGATGTTACTGTATCAAGAAATGGTAATCTTTCACAAAATGTAACCATCTGCGCTGACGCATATTCAGCTCTCGCTGAGTGAACAAGTACTGCAGTGACTTGTGGTCTGTGAATAAGCGAAACTTCTCCCCCAATAGGTAATATCTCCAAATCCTCAATGCAAAAATGACCGCTGCTAACTCTATGTCGCGGGTGGGGTAATCCCTTTCGTGAGGCTTTAACTTGCGGGAGGCAAAAGCTATAGCCTTCTCCTCCTGCTGAAGTACTCCCCCGAGTCCCCATAAAGAGGCGTCAGTGTACACCAGATATTCTACTCCCGGCTTTGTCAAAGTAAGAATTGGCTCCGAAGTCAAGTTATCTTTCAGCTCATCAAAAGCCAATTGACAAGCATCATCCCAAACATACGAAATTACCTTGCGAGTCAGATTCGTCAACGGACCCGCTATCTTCAAAAAGCCTCGGATGAATCTCTTGTAGTACCCAGCTAAACCCAAGAAACTACGGACTTTCATCAGTGTCGTGGGCTGTCCCCACTCCCTCACCGCCGACACTTTTCTCGGGTCAATCGATATTCCCAATTCCGACACAACATGCCCCAAAAACTGTACCTCCCGTAACAAGAATCCGCACTTCTCATACTTAGCGTACAACTGATGCTCTGGTAGAGTCTGAAGAACCTTCCTCAAGTTCTTGGCATACTCCTCCTCAGTGTGTGAATATATAAAGATGTCATCTATGAAAACGATGACAAACTGATCTAAGAACTCTATGAACACTCGGTTCATCAAGTCCATGAATATGGATGGAGCATTTGTCAGCCCAAATGACATGACTCTGAACTCATAGGACCCATATATCGTTAAGAAAGCAGTCTTTGACACATCCTGCTCCCTAATCCGTAGCTGATGGTATCCCGATCTCAAATCTATCTTCAAAAAGAAGGTAGCTCCCCTTAGGTACAGGTCATCGATTCGAGGCAACGAATATCTGTTCCGTATCGTGACCTTATTCACCTCCCGATAGTCCACGCATAACCGCAGTGAACCATCTCTCTTCTTCACAAACAACACTGGAGCGCCCCAAGGTGAGGTGCTCCTACGAATGAAGCCCTGACCTAATAGATGCTCTATCTGATCCTTTAACTCTCTCATCTTTGCTCGAGCCATACGGTACAGTGCACGTGCTATCGACCGAGTGCGCGGCATCTAGTCTATGATGAAATCTATCTCTCGACTGGGGGTAGGCCCGATATCTCCTGAAATACATCGGAGTACTCACGAATGACTGGAATTGAATCTAAGGGAATCACAATCTCCTTAGAGGTATCCTCCTCTATATAATACAAATGGGTGGAAGATCCTCCCTCTGGGCGAGGCATCACCACCAAAAATATCTCCTACCCCGGAATGGCAAAGATAATACTCCCACCGAAATAATCTGTCATGGATCTATACACAGCGAGCCAATCCATGTCAATAATAACATCGTGATCATGCATCTCAAAGACTTGCATGTCTTCCTGTAAAATTAAGCTACCAATCTCTACTCCTACACCCCGGCATATAAAGAAAATCAAAGACCCATTCCCCAATGGTGAGTCTACACATGTCACAGTGCTCTCTGTCGTGTCAAATAACCCTAAGGCCCGTGAAAAATGAGTAGCTATAAAACAATACGATGCCCCAGTATCAAATAAAACCTGACTCATAATGCCATGGATAGGAAACGTACTCTCAATCGCGGGTGGTGCCTGAGGTGCTGCTACCTGGTGGACGCTATAGACATGTCCATACTGCAATTGCTCATACTGAACTGGACCTGCTGAGATGACGGGTTAGGCTAGCACCTGAGCTAGCGCTATGAGGGCAGTTGGAAATAGTGGCCTCTGTGGCTCATTACGGGCACCCTGCTGCTGTGGGGCCCTATCTCCCTCTGGGAAATCCTGGAGCCTATGTCTATTCTTGCCACATCCGAAACATCTGCCCCTGATGACCACGACCCTATTGTCCATTACCACCCCACCACTGGCCTTGCTGGAAATGCTGTTGACCCTGATGGCCCTGCTGCTATCCCTGCTATTGACGCTGTTGGCCTTGTTGGCCATACTGATTAGACTGGCCTTGATGGACCTGCTTAAATCCCCCAAATCCCTATCTGGAGTCTGATCAGAACTGCTTGGCAGGGTCCCCCTGATGAGAACTCTGCTCAATGTGATGGGTCTGCCCTTGGGCTGCTGGTGCCCCACTAGTACTATTGCCCCCTGTCCTGCCCTGCTGGCTGGACTCCCCTGCTCATTTGCTCCCCTACATATGGAAGCGGTGATCTTAACAGTGTAACAAAGCAACATTGAGTACATTAGTGTAGGTACTCAATGATAGATTGCCGATGAGGTGCTAATGGATCCTCTAGGATAATCCATCTACAAACAACAGTGTCTTCTTCTCCTCAATGGGTGCCTCATCTGGCACTATAGTGAGAAGTCTAGTAAACTCCTCCTCATACTCAACAACATTCATACTCTCCTGATTTAGATTCAGTAACTTCCACCTCATCTCAGTCTGCACGGAGGATGGGAAATACTTACGGTCAAATCGCGCCCAGAATGACTGAATCGTGATGCTGTCCCTCTCTTCTAAGGTGGTGGTGGACTCCCACCACTGCAAAGCGGCCGCCACTAGCTTGAAGAAAGCCAAAAGTTGTTTATGCACGTCAGTGCACTCATACATGCGCAGATGCTTCTGGATATCTTTCTTCCATTGGCTGGCGACTACTATGTTCGAACTACCCGAGAACTCCAGGGGATGCGCCTTCTGAAAGGCATCCCTAACCCGCTCCCATACAGATGGAAGCTGTGATGGTATTGGCGCCACTTCCTGAATCTGGGGTGGAGCCTACTGCACTACCGCTAATGCGGCATTCACCGCCTGAGCAATAATAGTGGCTACCTCAGTTGCGTTCATCATCCCCTGAGCCAGAGATGCTAGCTGCTCGGCCTGGGCATTCATGTCTCGGGGTGCGCATCTTGGAGGCATCTGAAACGAGGAGGATGTTTAGTAGTCTACAGTTATTATCAAATCTCGAATTGCTGAAGACATAAGCGTAAATACAAGAATACAACAGTCCAAAAAATAGGGCTCTATATCAAGGACGCTAAGCTGGAAATGAAATAAGCCGTACAGATCCTAAAGGACACTAGAACCTGATGCTCTGATACCACATGTGACACCCCGCCTAATTAAATACCAGGTGATCAGTCCTTTATTAAATTAAAAATCAAGGTGAACGGTTGGTTCATTCTTAGCATCACTGTCGCAAAAATAAATTTTCAGTTTAAACACCCTAAATAATTAAACTAAGTGTCAAAACAATTTAAACCTTATTTCTATTTTATTTAATTCCATTATGAAAACATTTTTAATAATTAACAGTTAAGAATCGTATAAATGTTAAAGGTGGCAATTAACACACAAGAATTTAACCATTCAGATAAACCAATACAAAGTTTAAAAACTACAAATAAAATCATCCTCACACGAGTAGATGTCGACAGCAGCTTGAAATTGCTAAATGTGCAGGACTAGATCAGTTTTCCCATCATACTTGGGAGTGACCACTAGTGGCCTGAACTTGGAAGGTGTGGGGTATTCCATAATAGCCTGGATGAAAGATGAGCCTTCAATAAAACTCCTTTGCAATGGATTATTACTTTTAACCATTTCACCTAGACGATCTTCCAACCATTGCATGGATCCTTTCCAGGATTATTCTTTTGGCTTAGACATGGCCCAAGTAGATTTAGTGGCTTTATTGTGTCTATGTGTTGAACTCTACTCCTGATAGATCTTCTCGGCATGCACATAGCCCCTCATAGTGGACCTAGAACTTGTGGACCCTTCTCTATATTTACGATGACGCTCCTGCTCTCTATGATGTCCTCTAGTTAATCGAAGCCCTAGACGATCGAAAGCACACTCTCTTCTTAGCCTTTCCAAAACATTTGGTCTCTATTTAGAAAAATATCTACCATCATAGTAATCCGTTGATCGGAATGAATATGTTACTCTAGGACTATATAGCCTATCGTGAGAAGAATGATAATGATAACTCCTTTCATTTCTATCCTTTCTAGAAATGGAGGACTTAGCTTGCATAGTGCGGGCTAATTGCCTAAAAGACTTTTTCATGACTTCTTTCCCTCTAGCAAGGTTGAGAATAATTCCCTATAGGTCTTTCGCACTAGAAGGATAACATGGAATGACGACATTGCCTTCATTTGTCTTTATTTTCTTGGGTCACTCATTTCTTTAAAGGCAAAGAAATGAAACAAATGGTTGATAATGATGTCAGACAAACGTTCCCACAGATAGTGTCGATCTGCTGATGTCTAAAAGTGGAGTAATCCAGATTTATAATCATAGATGAAATAAAGTAAGTAACTCAACCCACACACATAAGAGAATAGATTTTTAGAGTGGTTCATCTATAAAACAACCTACATCCAATTTTGGTTTTTATTCAGTAGGGTTTACAATAGCTTAGTATGGTGCGCATATGAGTGATTCGAGTTGTCCATCAAGCTAAGGGGTACTTTGTATTTATATTGGTGTAAAACCCAAGATCAAACACCTTTATATTGATAGGCGTTTACATCTTTGTACACTAAATGAAACGCTTGGAATTTAGTGTTGGTTAGTATCCTATCTGAGTAACTATCGGTATTCTTGCTAGCTAGCCTCCTCGAGTTAGTTGGCATTCCAACCAACTAGGTAGGATGACATGTGTACATTCATCATTGGTCCACGTAGGAGAGTTATTTTACATACAACAAAGATTTATCCTTTAATGTATAAAGGTAACAATGACAGGAAAAGTAATTTCATTATGTAATCTTAAGAAGGTTTTTACTTCTTGTGTCTCCCTTTTTTGGAATGTTTTGTTTGCTTTCTTTTAATGCAATCCAAACAAGTTCCAAAGTCATTAAAATCCATGTTAGGGAGAATCCCTTCTTTCACAAGTATTTCGACTCATTCTTTAGATATATGTCCCAATATTTTATGCCAAAAAAATGACGAATTCTCATTAAATAAAGTACGTTTAATATTAACATTATGATGTAGAGAAATAAGGGATTTAGTACAATTATAATCCAAATTAATACGATATAATTTATTATCATAAATATGACCACCAATAATATTATAATCTTTAAGAAAATAAAACATGTTATTATTGAAATTCCAACAAAAACCTTCTAAATCAAATTTTGAAAAAAAAAAAATTAAACTTCAAGAAAAGGAATGCACATAAGTATTTTTTTAAGATTTAAGCAAAATCCAATGTCATAAATTAGGCGATAGGTGCCTACGGTCAAAACTGATGCTTTTTCCTCCATTTACCATATATATAAAGCCTTAACTATTTTTTTTGTATTCTTCATTATAAGGTTTCCTTGAATCGAGTTGGTTATATGAGTTCTAGATCCAGAATCAATCCACTAAGTATAATAAAGTACACTAATTAGATTTGACTCGAAACATACGATGGATAAAAAATCACCCTTCTTTTCGAACAACTCTGCGCTTCACGCATTCTTTATGAAAATGCCCAGTTTTTTTTTTTATAGAAAGGATAATTTTCCACCTTTTTTCCTTCTTCTTGGCACCCTGATTCCCATTATCTTTCTTCAGTGGGCCATGCTTGATTCTCTTGACATTTTTATTGTAAGAGCTACCCTTGATAGATTCTTGGGTGGACAAATTAGGCAATAAACTCTTTCCCTTCTTCTTAGGCCTTTCTTTTTCTTGGATCAATTTTGAGGCAACTTCATTCAGATTCCACTTGTCTTTAATGGCATTACAGTTAATTAAAAAAATGGAATATTGATTCGGTAAGGTGTTGAGGTAAAATTGGATAAGGAAATGATCTTTGAACTTATAACAAGAGTTCCTAGCTTCGTGGCCATGCAAGTCATCTCCATAATATGTTCATTCATGATGCGTGTGACATCAAAACTCATTGTGGTGAGCTTCGACATAAGGTACACGATAAGCGATTTGTCTGCTTCTTGGAATCTTTCTTTAAGATTGGTCAAAAATTATTTCACAGTACCAGTTTTGGCTAAGGAGTTCCTAACGTTGGGGACTATTGTTAACATAATGAAGGCGAGACTAAGTTTTTTGGAAAACATTTCTATGCTTCATAAAATGCTATTTCAGTGTCATTACTTTCACCAGTGAGTTCGGAAGGCGGGTCACATTCTAAAGCTATGTCAAGGTTTAGAAGGACTAATTGTAAACTTATATGCATCTCCCATTCTGTTAGGTTTATTCCATCAAATTGGGGAACATCACATGCTTTGAGACTGAGACCATTGAAGAAACCTAGTGCATTCGAATAAATTATACTAATAAATTATCTCAATTATAGTAACACATTTAAATATTATTTTCAAGGGATTTTCTCGACTGTTAAAATATTACTTTTATTTTAAGAATTTTTATTGGGAAAAATATTTTAAGAAAAATATGGATCTTTCGATTGATAATGTTTTCTCTATTCAATTATTACATGGCCCCTTAATATTTATTTAATCGTGAGAATTACACCTTTCGACGACTAATTCAGAAGGATTAAATAAAACATCATAGTAAATATTGGCGGTCACTAATAATATTTGTACATTTGGGCAACAAAATATTTATCCACCATAATCTAATATATACTAACATAGGGCTGGGCACTTGGTGAACACTTATCCTATCTTTATGAGAATATTAGCATATAAGATTCTTATATTTCTAATACAAACCTAAGAAATATCATACAATAATCTGGAATGTCATAACGTGCATAGAATAAAAATGTAAGGACATTAACATTACTTATGTAGTGGAAAAACTCATAAAATGTAAAAAATACAAAAAATTCTAAAAAAATAAAAAATTGAGTTAGCACCATAAATATGTCTAAAATTGCATAAGAATCACTCTCCATTTTGCAGAATCAAAAAATAATTTTCGTGAGATTTATATAAGGGTAAAATTTATTACCAAATAAATAAACAAATAAATAAATGACAATTTTTTATGGCAATAAGGTATGGAAAAAATCAACGACAAATATAAAAGTGTGGCAGGAAATTTTATACATAAATCCCAATAGATTCAGCGGTATAAAAACTAAACATCGTAGAAAGTTTTTATATATAAATCCCAACAGATTCAGTGACATTAAAATAGAACATCACAATTTTTTTAAAATATGAATTCTAACAGATTCAGCGACATTAATACAAAACGTCGCAGAAAGTTTTTATACATGAATCCCAACAGATTCTATGACATAAAAACATATATGGTATAATGTGGAAATTTTTTATATTTGATAGTGAGGGATTTATCTTGAGTATACAAAAGATCTTTAAGTTTATATGATAATAGATTTTTCTGAATTATGGTATTCTTATTGGTGGTTTATACAATTATGTTTTTGATAAACTTTCACAAGAAAAATCATTTTGATCCTATATCATAATGTTGAACTTAAGAGTAGATTTTTTATTAAAATTCTTCAACCTAGTGGCACAGTTGAATATGAAATTATTTTAAATCTAGACTTACGTTGATGATTTAATCCGCTAAATTGTCGTAGGATTGTCACTTATGAATCTTAACACTCACGTTTTAGCTCTTAAGGTTTCAAAATTTTATAATGATCTATGTGTTCCAAGTGGGGTATTATAGTCCTTGGATAGTGGACTCACATAGATCATATCATTACAAAACATAAGCTAAACTCACCAATGTCGATGTCGCCACAAAATTTATTCACACACATTTACCCAAAAAAATTGGATTCCAAACTTTGGTCGAGAAGTTTTTGAATGTATATGGTTAATAGTGTATTATATAAATGTACTTTACTTATACTTTCAATAGGGTACACTAATTACTTCTAAAATCGAAAATATTAAATTCTTTAAAGAATTGTAAAATTAATGGGAATATCAAATCACCTAATGCAGTTATAAAATAAGTTAAGATACTCATTTCATTACCTTAACATCCAAAGTAATTGTTATTTTGGTTGGTAAATATGAATAATTTTAAGAAGATCTTAAATTAGTTTGCTATTTTGAATGATTATGAGATTTATCCCAAGAATATGAATTTGACATAGAGTAAGAAAATATCCGATTTTATTTTCATAAGTTAAAACATAATGCCATTAATTGACGAAAATGAACTTTAAGATCGCGTTGAATTACCTAATTGACACACCGGAATCTAATGTAAATGTCTTTTTAAGACAAAAATAAGACCTTGGTGATAATCAATGATATAAATCTAGACTTACGGTTAAAGTTTTAATTATGAATAGCGAAATCGGTGCAAATAAATATTTCAACCTATATCTTAAAATGTGAAATTCTTATGGCTTTAGTATCTCCTTTTGGTTAAGAGTTACATTTAGTGTGAAACTTATTAGAGTTTAAGAAAAGAACTTTATAGATTTAGAAATCACAATTAAACTTATTCAGTTTCCCACCAAATGGTATTTTAAGAATAATTTATGTATTTTTTATTAGTATATATATACCTTGAGATTGGTGGGGGTAAGTTTATGTATTTTGGACTTCTTTATACGTTAGTAATGAAAAATAAATTAGAGAAATAAATATTTTTAAGAGTGTGAATTAATGAGATTCCTAAAATATTATATGCTCACACATATGATAATTGTTCATATAAATATGATCAGTACTTACAATTTTCTCTTGGTTAAGTAGATTTGTTTTTGTCTAATGGATAACATTATGAAAGAGTGAGAAATAATTAAATAATATTTTTAGTATTCCCTGATGCTATAATTTATGGATTATCAATGTGAATCTTTTTTTTGGGATAGGGAGTTGTCGAAACTATTACCAAGTCACTGAAGTATTAAGATAATGCCATTGTAATCTTCGTTATGGAAAACTCATAGGTATTTCAAAGAACCTAAGCACATTAGGATGTAATACCTATTTGTGAAAGAAGAAGTTCAGAAATAAAAAGTGTTAATTGAGAACATATATACACATTTTAACATAGCATATCTACTAATAAATTGGCTATCACCATAGGACATTCATGAAGAATGCTTAAGACATAAGTCTTGAGTATATCCAATAAAGTATGAGTGTTGTGGATTGTTAGGTTCTTAATTTTGACACTATATTTGATATCAATTAAAGAGTATTCTAAACATTTTAATTTCGGTCTTGCAATATAAGTTTACGTGCATGTGAACAGATAGATGTGATATAAATAATCTTTTATATAAAACATTATTGGACCATTATTTATTAACCCTATTTATAGACCTTGTTGGATGAGTTGTTAATATTGTGATACATGGAAGCGATCATGCTCTTGAATTACTATGTGAGCACCATAATTCACATTAATGGTTTGTTTGATTAAGGTGGTTATGAAAAACCATTTAAGGATGGCTCAAATATTATTCCGCACCTTTTGATAATTCTGAACCAAATGATAGAATTCTAGAATTATTTTAAACAATAATTCTATATGATGTGTTCAATAATTAAATAATACTAGGAGTACCATTGGTTAATGAAAGGGTACTCTAAATACCAAGAGTCAAAAGGACTCGTGGATATCTATATTGATGGAGGATTGAGATTAAGTGACTGTTGGAGATTTGGGTCCTATCACTGCTTATAAATAAATGGTTGATTTTCCATCATTCAGACTCACTAAGAGAGAATATAATAAAATTATAGGATAAGGGAGAGAAATTCAAATACTCAATAAGAGTTAATTTTTTAGAATAGTTTTTTAAACATGAAAGAAGATCTAACCATTGGGATGTGCTGAAACATGAATCTGTTCTTTCCGGAGATAAGATAAAGTCGTGGTTCGAAAATCAACACGATGGGACATCTTTAAGATCAACTCCTCTGCTAATCATTCCAACAGTAATATAATGAAGGTACTCAAAGAAATTATAAATTCATTTGTTATGGATCGAGGCATGTGATTAGATTATTGATTTATGTTCCACATAATGATTATGTGTGAAAAGTATGAATTTTAAGATGTGATTATCATGATTGATGATGCTAAGAATAACCACCTCAATGATATGTAGTTTAAAGTATATATATTTCAACAATGAAGGAAATAATAGTAATATGTGTATAGATAAGGGGATGAGAGAGATGAAAGACACATGCATGTAAATGGTTCGGACTTGGCCTACTCCACTATGCAAGGTGATTGTGTTTTTGTATTTCTATAAGTCACTGAAGGCCATTATTACATGCAATCAAGATTTCTCTCTCTATATCACAATTGGGAAAAGTTTCAGTAGGATTATGAATTATTCGATCCATTTCCATGAAGATGAAGTTGGATTTTATAGTATAGGGGGTGCGCAGTGCCAGCCCCAAGCATGCAGTGTGTGTGCATTATGTAAACGCATCAATAGGAGAAAATTAGTTATCTTGCACACATGTACATCACGATGATGAAATATTCCCTCATGTGGGTTATTGATCTTATATAACGGGCTGGTCCACGTCGCTTGATAGAACACAATCACATGTTTCATGTGAAGTATTGGAGTTAGCTTCATTGATCTCGTCCAAGCCAAGACTGTGGGAGTGGAATTCCGGGTGACTAACTCTGAGACTTAGGAAATCATCTAGGAAAAGCAAGAGATCGACCTGTCAGTGTCTCATCTGAGGCTGACACATGACAAAGCCGTGACTGTGGAACCATCGTGGAACTATATGTAGGTATCGGTCTGTCAGTGTCGTCTGATCCCAAAACTTGTGGAAGCCGAGACATGGGTCAGTTAAGATTATGGGTCAAGCCTTCCTCTTTGATGAGGGTGAGGTCTCAAAGGCCAAGACTGGTTGGCATGTGACTCTGTGTCGTGCGCCCATGTATAAATGAGTCTGACTAGCATGGGGTAATGGTTGTGGATCCAGGTTGAGTCTCAACAAAATGAGGCCACACTTATGTACATCAATCACCCCTAGACCTAGTTTTAAATATGCATAGTAGATTGAGGGGTAAATGTCGTTCGACCCTTATGATGTAATGACCCCCAGTGTCAGAGGCTACCTTTTAGATGTGAACGAGTTGTGTAGATTTCAGGAATCTCCCTCTTGCATCCCAGACACACATGGCATTCAAGTTTCCTTGACTGGACATATGTTAGCAAATGGGTGGCTTGGCGTACATAGCATGGCAGTCTAGAATTCGTGATCTAATGATGTGGGCCTTGGAAAGTGAACGTAATTATTAGCCCTTTTAAATACCAAAATTTTGACCTTTACTCTTTCTTCTCCAAACGTTCATCTCCCGCTCTCAAGCTTTCTTTAGTAAACCTAAACCTTAATTCTCTCTCTCTTCAAACCACCTTATTCCAAGTGAGCTTAGCATCTCCTTTTCATCCCAAAGTCTCCTCCATCACCCAAGTAACCCATTTCTCTAATCTATTTCATTTTCTTGTGTTCTATTGCTTCATTTATGTTTTTATCACTTTTACGATGAAGTGTGTAATTTTGTCCACTATTCGTTTCTATTTTAGTACTTACTTAGTGATCTTGAAGTTGTTTCTAGGTCGTAGAGAGTTGAGAGGAGGCTATTTTGGTGAGAGTTTACATTTCCATCGTCGGCATAATTTTTGGTGGGTCTTCGGTTATCATCTTTGGTGGCCTTCTTATTTGTTCTTGACTAGTTTTTCTTAAAAATAATTAAACTTCTTCCTTTTTGATCTTTTTATCAACTTAGGTCAAACCTGTTTCTGTTTGAATGTATAGAATGATATACTAGCTTGGTGAGCAATACCCACATTTGAGGGTGAGGATACTTAGGGGGATTCGTAAGGTTAAGGTCGAGGCTAGACGTAGAGATGAATTTGAGTCTAGACTTATAATCCACCCAACCCCTTTATTTGTAGTTCATCCACACCAACTTCTTACATACCATTCCTCGATCGAGCCTAGTGTCATCAACATCAGTAGTGACACAATGTATGACACCTCTTCTAAGGGGTCTTCTAAGGGGTCACAATATGTAACCTCGTATAAGGGTAACATACCCTCATTATCCAAGGTATCTGATAGGTCAGACTCATTCGAAGAGGCCATGCAAGTCCTAAGGTCTCGTCTGGATGAAAATGATATTACTGAGTCTAGCACTCAGGGAAACTAAAAAATCCTAGGATTAGGAGATATCAGATGATGACGAGCCAAGAGTGGAGGTAACTTTTAAGAAACCTCCAATGGCTATTCCCTTGTTGTCTATGACTGGAGACACATTCACTATAAGGTTCCCTAGTGGTGTAATTGCAGTTGATGCTGAGGACGGGGACGATGATGAAGAAGAACCACTTTCCACTTTATATGTTGTGACCTTTCCCAGTATTATTCGAGATAGATTTGATTATGTGGAGGCATCTCTACATGATAAAGTCCTCTATCAACATGAGAGTACAGTCTAACGATGAAAGAGCCCTTAATAATCGAAAGGGATAAGTAGTTGTTTATGAGTAGATGTTTAGGATCGACTTTAAATTATCGATTCATCCCAACATAAGAGTTATCCTTTCCAGCACTGGGCTTTCCCCAACTCAACTTTCTGTTAACGCTGAGAGAATTATTCTCAATTTCATCCAAATATGGAGACTATACTTTGAAACTGACCTTCCAGTTAGAATCTTTAGATCTTTTTATACTGTACAAATGATGAAGTTTCAACCCTAATACTTTCATCTCATATCTAGTAAATCTAACAAAAAAGTTTTAATCATAAATCAGACCTCAAATCATGACTGGAATCCCTGATACTTCTCTTTGTCGGGGTCCTAGGAGTTCGACCCAATGTTCCTTGCAGTGCAGATGAACCAAGGGTACTCTAAAAATAGGGCAAGGTGTCGATGTCGATAAGACTTGATCCCTACCTAAGAAAAGATGTCCAGGAAATGATGAATCATTTAAGGTTCAGTGACAAGAAGGGAGGCCTGGTTGAGTTTGAGCAATTGACAACCCCTAAACTTTGGATCCAGACTCGTTTGGGGGTTGACCCCCTTACCGCGATGTATAAGTTTGAAATATCAACTATACTAATGTCTTTTATTTAAATGCTAATAATAATCATTGTCTTCGCTTATAGGTCATCCAAATAATACTCTTAAAGAAATTTGGATAATGGTCATCCTAAACCTAGCCAACACGCTCTTTAAGATGATGAACAAAAAGACTAAAAAGACAACAACTGGGGGGCTAGGTCAGGCTGAGGTTTACAAAAAGAGAAAAGACTTTCTTGAGGGTGTCGGCACTATCCCTTCTTAAATAAATGAGAAGAACGAGAGGGATGTCCCATCCAAAATCATCATTGACCAAGCTATTCCTATTTACAGTGATGCCACACTTGCTTATTGGGTGGCCCATTGGATAGTCTCATACGATTCTCTGATTAGTTGTAAAAATAGGGCTAAGGATTCCATAGGCTCTATTATGGCTGAGTTCGATAATAAATTCTTACATGTCATAGATACCTCTCGACTTAGTGATTTTTCTCTCCATAAAGTGGCTCAAGTATCGTCTCTAACTATTCTACCAGTTTTTATTTTCACTAAAGCGTTGTCTCATCTTTTGCTAATTATGCCTTTTTTACTTTGTAGACTGTGATGGCCCTTTACTAGCTCAACCAATGGGTTAAGAAGAATGCTCTTGTAGTCCAACAGGCCGATAAGGCTATTTAGACCATAAAGTCTATAAAGAACTAGCCGAAGGAGGCTGAAACAAGTCATCTAAATGTAATTAATTAGCTGAAGAAACAGTAGGAAATAAACTTGCAGACCCAGAAGATTGGTAGCCTGGCTGAGATTGCTGATCCCAAAATAAATCATGAGGTCGACATTAAAGATGTTATGAAGAAGGCAATAATGCCTTTAAGGAGTTCGAAGAGTTTGTTGGTTTTCCCTTCTAGTACTTGAAGAGGAGGGAAAAAAATGGCTTTCTGATGGGCTTTAAATAAATACCCTGACCTAGGTAAGGTTGAGCCATAACTCACGGACGACATGAGGACCTTTGACATGTCTGATCCTATAGCTGTTGTCGCTATTGGTAAGGTTGAAATTCAGGCCGCTGCCCAGGCATCTATGGTCGAGACCACAGTAAACAACCAGGATGATACCATTGCATCTGATGGAGGAAATACTGAAGAGGACATTCATATAAAATATCCCGCCCATCCTCTAGCTTTTGACGTCACAGTCGGGGTCGAGAAGGGAAAGGAAGCATAATCTCATCTTTTATCGGGTGTTCACCTATGGCCTTATACCCCTGTGCTACAATGATAATTTTAAGTAGTGTTTCTCCTTATATGTATTATATTTTTAGTTCTCATATTTCTTGGAAGTATTGTAACACTTAACATTTTGTGTATCATCTTATGAATGCATATTTAAACTTTCGATGTGGATATTCTTTTAACTTTTGTGATTCAACTATAGTCTCTACATTATGTTTTATGTCACCACTGAATGATATTCTTAATATAATGCTTGTTACTATACTTAATCATCACCACGACTGGCACTTTATTTGATATCCACTCTCGTATCGCTACGAGGTTAATAATGATCTTATTTTACCATAAACTGATGTTCAAGCAACCATATATAATGATTTTAACATTTTTGTGTTCACCACCTAAATGATGTTATCACACTGATCCCCCTTCCCAGTATTATTGCGAGGGTATGAAGGAGATTAGACTCCTCATACACTTCGTATCTGTGGCCATCCTCGATCCCTGCCGCGGAGGGAAAAGGATCCTTCGGGTCCCGCGCGTCCCCTCTTGGGAGAGCGCTTCGGCCGGCATCGATTTGTGAGGTGTGAAAATGCAGAGAGATTCAGAGTTGCCAGTCTATTTTACTCAAAACAGACAAAAGAAAAAGGGGAGCTACCCCGAAGGATGGCATCCAAAGACATACTGGTGCGTGAGAAACCAAAATGATTCGAGAAGGGTTCGAAGGCTTAGTTACGAAATGGGAAGGTGTTAGGCACCCATTCCACCCTTTCGGTCTCTCATTAATATTTATTATTTTCCTTTATATTTCCCCCCGTGATATGTGTGCATCTGTATATATAGAATGGAGGTAGGAATCCTCGACTTTTATCATGGAAAAGATAAAGCGAGTCATCCGTAGGAGTTTGAGATTAGTGTAGAAAATAGGATGTGCGCGATTACCCTTGCGTTGATTGTTATAAGGGAACGATAACGCATGTGAGATAATACGCTACTAAGAACAAATGTATAGAATATAACAGAAAATGGGATAAAGAGAAGATTGACAATAAGAAAAGAATGAGAAAAGGACTCGAGTCTCGGGTTTTACCCCGAGACGCCTACGTAGCCTATAAAGGCATCAAAGTCCACGTAGTTCGCATACAAAATGAGGGGTGGGGTTTATCCCATAAATCCAAATGGAGAAATCTTTTATTTGTAAGTGTGTGTGTGTGTAGAAAAAGTATTTTTAGTTGTAAGAGAAGCGTAGAAAAAAGGTGAGAATCCCTATTTGGAGTTTATGAGCGAACCCTATTTTTCTTGTTTTTTGGGTTTATTTATATGAAAATAGGAGATGTGAAATAATATTAGATTAAAAAGTATGTTAGGATATGTGAAATAAGATAATAAAAGTGCTTAAGTAATAAAACAAGTTATTGCAAATTTAAGAAGATTTGAAAAGAAATGTGAGAAAGATGGACCTTCTTGGAGACTCGGAGCTTGATCTTGAGTGTGGAAAAATAGCCCTTGCACTTGGATGATGATGGAGAGTGGTTAAATCATCAAGTTTGATGAAAGGTATGATGAAAAGTGGAAGTGAAAAAGGGACTTGGAAGTTGAAATCACGCTGCCTTCGAGAGAGGTTTCTGGGACTTGTAGAGAGTGATTTCCTTCTGATCTGAGCTCTTTTCTGCAAATGAGGCCAAGGCCTCCTTTTTATAGGCCCAGGGGTCTACCGATCGGCATAGATCCCTTCCTTCCTATCGGCAGGCAGGTGCCGATAGGTAGGTTCTGGAACCTGCCGTTTGGCAGTGTATTTCAGGTTTTTCGGAAAATTGGCCGCCGAGGGCAAACCGTTGGTCAGACTTGTGTACGGGGCATACCATTGGAAATTTAATTCAGAGACCTTCAAAAGTCCTTTGGACCTCTCCCGGGTTCAGGAGATGACTTTGGGTCAAATATGGCTCGGAAGTGTTTGTCGGTCCATTGGACGGGGAATCGTGCGGACGCAAACGGATCGTTCGTCCGCATGGTAAGTTCGAATTGTGCACGGGCCATACCGTTGGAAAGGTTAGGAGATGTATTTCGACATTCCAAAAAGTTTGACCCGGTTCGGAGAGTTGACTTTGGTCAATCGGGCCTGAGAAGCGCTCGGTGGCCTCCCGGAGTTAAACGGATCGTTCGTCCGCCTGGAAAGTCAAAATCACTCACGAGGCATACCGTTGGAAAGGTTAGGAGATGTATTTCGACATTCCAAAGAGTTTTACCTGGTTCGGAGAGTTAACTTTGGCCAACCGGGCTCGAGAAGCGCTCGGTGGCCTCCTGGAGTTAAACGGATCGTTCGTCCGTCTGGAAAGTCAAAATTGCTCACGGGGTGGGTCGTTGGAAAGGGTATTCAGTGACCTTCGAAGATTCATTCAGCCTCGATCGAGCTGAAGAGTTGACATAGGTCAAATAGAGTCTGGGAACGCCCGGTGGCCTCTGTGTCGGGTTTCAGACGCAAACGGCGCGTTCGTTCGCATGGTAGGTCGGAATCGCGCACGGGGCAGACCGTTGGAAAGGGTATTCAGTTCCCTTAAAAGATTTATTCAGCCTCGATTGAGATGAAGAGTTGACAAAGGTCAAATAGAGCCCAGGAGCGCTCGGTGGCCTCTAGGTCAGGTTTCGGACGCAAACGACGCGTTCGTCTGCATGGTAGGTCGGAATCGCGCACGGGGTAGACCGATGGAAAGGGTATTCAGTACCCTTCAAAGATTCATTGAGTCTCGATCGAGATGAAGAGTTTTATTTTTGGGTCAAACTGAGCCCGGGGGTGCCCGATGGCGGGACGTGACCTGTGTTTGTAGTGATAACGGGAGGTACTAGGGACCTAAGGAGAGTTAGGGGGTAACAGAATGGATTGTCTATAGATCCCCTCAATGGGTGAGTTTGGAACAAATGATGATCGTCGAATAGACACCACATGATGCTTTTGAGGAAGTACGACCGATTCAGAGGGTCGAGGTCGATTCTGAGGACCTAAGGAGTGTGCTGGGGATGATCAATTCTGCGGATCAAAGCCAAATCTGTGGGCTTAGGGTAAATGTCTGATAGCTGAGGTCAATTCTGACCTAAAGAGCGGTGATGACCGAGGACCGAGGTCAATTCTGACCCAACTAAGGTGATGATCCAAGATCGGGGCCAATTATGACCTAAAGAGTGGCGAAGACTGAGGACTGAGGTCAATTCTGACCTAACTAAGGTGACGATCCAAGACCGAGGCCATTTGTGACCCAAGAGTGGTGACGACCAAGGATCGAGGTCAATTCTGACCTAACCAAGGTGACGATCCAAGATCGAGGACAATTGTGACCCAAGAGTGGTGATGACCAAGGACCGAGGTCAATTTTAACCTAATTCAAATGACGATCCAAGACCGGGGCCAATCCTGACCCAAAGAGTGGTGACGATCGAGGACCGAGGTCAATTTCGACCTAACTAAGGTGACAATCCAAGACCGGGGCCATTTGTGACCCAAGAGTGGTGACGACCGAGGACCAAGGTCAATTCTGACCTAACTAAGGTGTCGATCCAAGACCGGGGCCATTTGTGACCCAAGAGTGGTGACGACCGAGGACCGAGGTCAATTCTGACCTAACTAAGGTGACGATCCAAGATCGGGGCCATTTGTGACTCAAGAGTGGTGACGACTGAGGATCGAGGTTAATTCTGACCTAACTAAGGTGACGATCCAAGACCGGGGCCATTTGTGACCCAAGAGTTGTGACGACCAAGGATCAAGGTCAATTCTGACCTAACTAAGGTGACAATCCAAGACTGGGGCCATTTGTGACCCAAGGGTGGTGACAACCCAGGACTGAGGTCAATTCTGACCTAACTAAGATGACGATCCAAGATCGGGACCATTTGTGACCCAAGAGTGGTGAAGACTGAGGACCGAGGTCAATTCTGACCTAACTAAGGTGACGATCCAAGACCGGGGCCATTTGTGACCCAAGAGTGGTGACGACCGAGGACTGAGGTCAATTCTGACCTAACTAAGGTGACGATCCAAGACCGGGGCCATTTGCGACCCAAGAGTGGTGACGACCGAGGACTGAGGTTAATTTTGACCTAACTAAGGTGACGATCCAAGACCGAGGCCATTTGTGACCCAAGAGTGGTGACGACCGAGGACCGAGGTCAATTCTGACCTAATTCAGGTGACGATCCGAGACCGGGGCCATTTATGACCCAAAAGTAGTGACGACCAAGGATCGAGGTCAATTCAGACCTAACTACGGTGACGATCCAAGATCGGGGCCATTTGTGACCCAAGAGTGGTGACGACCGAGGACCGATGCCAATTCTCACCTAACGAAGGTGACGATCCAAGATTGGGGCCATTTGTGACCCAAGAGTGGTGACGACCGAGGACCGAGGTCAATTCTGACCTAACTAAGGTGACGATCCAAGATCGGGGCCATTTGTGACCCAAGAATGGTTGCATTTCCTTGGGAAAAGAAAAGAGTTCCACTGGGGGTAAGAATCGGGTTTGAGGTTCTGCTGGGGATAAGAATTTGGATATGAGATTTCGCTGGGGAATGATGGATGAGCTGGGGAAGATTAGGATCATCCTTTGGGAGAGATTTCCTAGGGCAAGTGATTCTTATGAATTCCGCTAGGGAGAATACCATGTGATATTGGTTCGCACTGGGTAGCCGATGGCTGGGGAGGCATTGTGTCTTTGATTTGAGCAGAAGAGTTGATTGTTCGGGAGGTAACCGATTTAAGGTTATAAACTCTGTTGAGGAGGTGATTAAGTGGTCCAGGCGCATTGCTCGAGAGGTCATTCGCTTGGATTTTGAGGGTTCCATTGGGAAAAAAGAGGTTTCGCCTGAAGGAGTGCAAAATTTTCTTGATGAAAACATTCCGAATCCCTCCTGGGATTTTTCAGAATTTTATGAGGATTTTTCAGGGTTTCTGGCATTTTACAGGAATTTCTGTACGGAATTTTAAGGGGGGTGCCATTCGGCAGTGGCACGGACTTTTGGGCTACCTCAGGAAGGTGAGGGGTCAGTGCCGATCGGTATGAAAGGGTGAGATGCCGATCGGCATGGCGCTTGGCATCCTATATAAAGGGGGCGAATCCCCTTCATTTTTCACAGCTTCTTGCCTTATCTCTTTCTGCGATTTCTTTCTACGAATTGTTCTAACGTTCAGATCTTCAAGAAATGGCTGCCTTTGTGAGCACCGCTGTCCACCGGGAGTGGTTGACCATTGATGACTGGGCGAATGTGCATTGGAGGGACAGGGTGCCCCTTGCTTTGGGGAACGAGAATGCCTTTTATGCATTCGAGCAGGTTGCGGATGAGCGGACCTTACTGCGGGAGCCATCGCGTCATCGTTCTTCGAGAGTGATTCCTAGCGGTTATGTAAGTAACCTGACCTTCGTCATTCCTTTCTTTTTGGGTGATTTTTCTTTCTTTCTTAACTCTTGATGAGATTTTTCCTTTTGCCAGTCTGATATTTCCTTGAAGAACATACGTGCCCATGGGATGACGGGGCTTAAGGATGTTTGGGAGCATCTTCCACCTGTGGTGTGCTGGATGGTATCATCAGCGGGTTTTGGGAGGTTGGCGACTGCGCTGGATGAGACACCTCGTTCGACAGCGGTCCTGTGCGCTTTGGGGGAGAGGTGGTGGGACACTACCCACACTTTCCATTTTGGCTTCGGGGAGATGACTATGACTCCCATAGATGTGCAACAACTATTGGGCCTGGATTATGACGGGGAGCAAATAGAGGAAGATCACTCCTTGCGGGTGAGGCCGGAGGCGGTGCATGCGGCACTTGGTGATGTGAGGAGGATAGTTTCTGGAGATTCCATCCGACTCTCCTTGCTGAAGGATGTTTTGCTGAGCAGGGTGGTTGATGTGGAGGATGGGCTGCAAGTGAGGCAGATGGCCCAGTTATTCATCTTGTTGGTGCTGGGAGGTTTCGAGCGGCGACGTCGAGCGGCGACGTCGAGCGGCGACGTCGTTCATTTGTGGTTTCTGTCGTACCTGAGGATGTTTTCTAATATCCCTTTCTATGATTGGGGGAGTCTGACCTTGGCGACCCTTTACTCTTCTTTGGATGCATTCATCTGGTGCTGCCGGCAGACTTTTACTGGAGCCATGTATCTACTTGAGGTATTCTTTACTTTGCGCATTTTTATCTCATGCATTCGAATTTTCCTTATGCGTCTCTTTTTGCTTGTGAATTCAGATGTGGTTTTATGAGGTAATCGGGTGTAACACCCCGCTGATTGCTCTGAAGGATGACACTGTTGGGGGCTTCTGCCGACTGTATCGATGGCGTAAGGCCAACCGACAGTCAAAGGGATCTCTTTCCCTGGAGGCGATGCGTCAGGTCTTGAATGACCTGACGAGTGGTCGGGTAAGGTCCTTTCCTTTTCAGTCTTGGTTTTTGCACCTTCTGATCTTGTGTTGACTCATGCTTGCTTGGGGATTTTCAGGTGACCTTTTATCCTAGGGGGACAACCATTCAGGATACAGGGATGACTGGGGTGAACGCGCAGATGAGGCATTTGTTGGTGCATGAGTTCGGCCATTCCTGGTATCTCGGGGAGAGGGTGGTTCGCCAGATTGCTGGGGAGGAGGTGGTGGTGCCACCTGCACATCCTCCCACGTCTATGAGGCGGGAGTGACAACTGTTGGAGGATGAGAGGATCGCGGCGATGATAGGCGAGTCCTATGCGTTGTACACTGATACGGCTGCGCCGTATGACTATATGGACTTTGTGACGAGCTAGTTGATGGCGCCCATCATACATGATACCTTGCCTTTCCCCCCTGCGGGTTCGAGTCGGGCGGTGGGGTATTCCCACAGTGGTGGTGGTCCTTCGGCACCTACGGCGGCGGCGACCTCAGAGGTTCCTTTCGTACGGTTTCACACTCCTTCGTACAACACCCGGTGGGCTGATGGAGGGATAGTGCCGATGTTGCACCGTCCTCTTGTGATGGATCCGGAGGAGCTGGGTTTGACAGAGGAGGTCCTTCGTCCTGCGGTAAACCTTTCGGTCTTTTTCCTCTTTTTGATTTCTTTGGATTGATATTGATTCTACCTTTTCCTTGCAGCAAATCCGGGTTTCGACCACTTGTCTGAGAGACATTAGAGACTGAATATCATTGGTGACTTCCCACATTCAGGATGCTGTCCCTGTTCCTTCTTGCTTGGTGCCATCAGCGTCGTCCGGAGAAGACTCTGGCTCGGGTAGTGGGGGCGCGTCGTCTCGCCGTAGGGGGAAGAGAGCGCATCACAGGGGTGGAAGCTCTTGAGAGAGAGAGAGAGAATGTGGGTTCGGGCTGAGTCCCATTGTTTTTAGCTTTTCTTTCTATTTCCTGCAAAATGATGTAACACAGAAAATAGATATATGTAATGTAGTGTAGTTTTTTGACTACCTTTTATTTTAATGATGAATGAATGCATGCGCTTTTTAATTTGCTGCTGCGACTGTAAAAAGGAATATTTTTGAAAATTTGTGAAGGAAAGTTTTTAATTTTAAAAAAGGGAAATTATATAAGGAGGAAAAGGTATTTTGAAATTCTGTTGAGAATATCAATTTTTATTTGAGTTTTCTGATTTGATAAAAGAGGAAAAAGGGAAATTTCCCAAAACGGGGAGGGGGGTTGCTGATCGACAAGCACCCTGACCTGCCTTTCAGCAGTTCAGTCCAGTCCCATTAATTGAAGGCCTTGATTGGTACCCTCTTCAGCCTTTAGTACCTTGTGGGGTAGGATTCCTTCCGATTTCTGTAGGGATTATGTCCCTTGTGAGGATTTTTAAGTATAAAAAGGGAGAAGGGTGGAGTGTTTTCATCACACCTTTGCATTCTTATCCACTTGCCTATTATCTTTTAGCCCTGCAAGATGGCCCTCCCTGGTAGCATTGAGTTTGCCAATTACCTTAAAGCCTTGGAAGCTATGTGATCTTATAATGTCGACTACGATGCCTTCAACATGCATCGAGTCTCCTTGTGGAGCAATTGGCCTTTTGAGTGGAATGTGCTGATGGCGGCGGTACAATTCTGGTACCCCGAAGACCATGTATTCTGCTTTGGGTTGGAAGAGGTTTGTCCTACCTACGAGGAATTTTCTGCCATACTGGGTGTAAATCCCAGTGTTGCTGTGGCTTTGCTCGAATTTTTTCGCTCTCCTAGGGATTTATTGGCCGGGCTTCTTCATGTCTCGCCTTTGGCGGCCAGGTCATTGGTTGTTGGAGGAATGATCTCCCTCCCGGTGGTACTACAGTCAATGCATTTGCGAGAAGTAGGTGATGCTAGCTATGCTAGAGCTGTGGTTCTGGGCCTGGTTTAAAAGTTGCTATTGGTGACTGGGCAGGTGCAAATGGACACTCAACTTGCATCCATTACTTCATGGATGTCATATCATCGCAGTCCTGCGGCGGTGATATTGGCGGATACCCTGAATGGCCTGGATGCCTGGAGAGAAGGTCGTTCTGACTTTTTAAGGGGTAGCCCCGTGATGCTATTTATGTGGTTTTTTGAAAGATTCTGCTTGGCGACTCCTCCAGAATATCCTTTGTCGGCTGTACCCAACTTCTTTTCGTGCTACTTCATCAGCGTTGGCTTGTATGTTGAGAACTGGGGGAATTGGTTTGTGGAGCATGGGGCTCATGGGCTGTATTGGTCCGTGCCTTGGTGGGGAGAGTTGCAGCCTGTTTTAGAGCTAGGAGAGTATTCATATGTGCAGCTGTTTGGTCTCAGACAAACCTCTTTTTATTTCCCTTGGCAGCTTCTGCGTCAATTTGGCTGGGCGAAGGTCATGCCCCCTCGGACCTCAAATTTCTTTCCAGTAGAAGATTTGACTGAGCGCCTGCATCTGTTGCTTGGGTCTCTATGGGAAAAATGGCGTTCGTCGACCCATCCTTCTCAGTCTTTCGGGAAGGTTTGCCATGTCCCTAAAGATTATATGAGGTGGTTGTGGAGGAAAGTAGCCAGCAAGATGTTGGCAGTAGACTGGTCAAATATGGTTTGTTTTATCTGACTCCATGGAAGGGGGTGTTGTGGTCTTTTCGAAGATGGTCAAGGCTCATCGATGCATGGAATGTTTTGCGGCACTCTATTCAGGCAATGGAGACTTGGGGTCCTCAGGGCGTGGACGATGAGGGTGTAGGCTCTTCGGGTAGCTGTGGGTAGGACTCCTGGGGAGTTTATTTATGTAATCGGGAATGTATTTAGGGATTTTATTTGGCTTTTTATGGCGGTGGGGAAGGGAGTTATCCGTTCCTTTTTTCTTTATGTAATTCGTACTGTAATTTCTTATTAATGAAATAAAAAAGTTTCTGATCATCCAGTTGTGCCTTTTGATGAGTTTTGTATTTTCAATTATCTATACTGATCGCTAAGGCATACATAATCCTTTTGTTCAAATAATTTTAGAATGAACCGCCGTTCTTGGAGGTAAGAAAAGAATAGTATTTTGTGAAAAAGAAAGGGCCGCACTCATGTGAGGAGTATGAGCTGCCTACGTACCTTTGGGGTTTTTGAAAAGCTTTAAAATAGTTTTTTTAGAGGATCATGCCCACGTTGTTCTGGGTAGAGGGAGGTGAAGAGTTTTTTTTGTGGAATAGAAGGGGGGATGAGAAGAGTCGTAGCGCGCCTAGATTTCGGACTAGGGGTAGAACTTCTTGAGATGGTCCAGATTGACTAGACGAGTCATCTCTTCCCCATCCAGGTCAGTGAGCATGGCGGCACCGCCAGACAAGATTTTCTTCACAATGTAAGGGTCGCTCCAATTGGGCTTGAATTTTCCTCTGGGGTCCCAGATGGGTTCTATTATCTCCTTGAGGGCTAAATCCCCTTCTCGAAAACCGCAGTCCTTGACTCTCTTGTTGAATGATCGCGCTATTCGGCGATGGTATCCCTGTATGTGATAAAGGGATTTTAATCTTCTTTCATCTAGGAGGGCTAGCTCATCAAGACGGCCTTGGCACCAGTCTTCTTCACTAACTTTGCTTTCGACCATGATGCGTAACGAAGTTATTTCCAGCTCCACAGGTAGGACTGCTTCCATACCGTAGACCAGGGAGTAAGGGGCAGCCCCAGTAGAGGTTCGAATTGAGTTTCGATAGCCCCAGAGGGCGTACGGGATCCGATCATCCCAATCCCTATAACTTTCGGGCATCTTGCTGATGACGGCCTTGAGGTTCTTGTTGGCGGCTTCAACTGCACCATTGGTCTGAGGTCGGTAGGGAGAAGATTTGTGTCTCTGAATCACGTACTCATTGACTATTTTTGTGACTTCTTCCTCGAAGTGCAAACCATTATCTAACACTAGCTCGTGCGGGACCCCATATCGGCAGATGATATTCTTCTTGATGAATTTGCCCACCTTCTTGGCATTTAATACCGTGTATGACTCATCTTCGACCCATTTGGTGAAGTAATCAATGGAAACTAGGATGAACTCATGCCCATTTGATGCCTTTGGCGTAACCTTCCCTATGATGTCGATACCCCAGGTGGAGAACGGCCAGGGAGAAGTCATGTTGTATAATTCGCGCGAAGGGAGACGTTGGAGATTGGAGAACTGTTGGCATTTAAGGCACCTCCGGACATAGGCGGTGCAATCCTGGGCCATGGTGGTCCAGTAGTAGCCCTGTCGGATGATCTTCTTGGAAAGCATGTGACCGTTCATGTGGGGCCCGCATTCCCCGCTGTGGATTTTTTACATTATCTTTTCAATGTCAGCCCTTGCGATACAGTGCAAATGAGTTCCATCAAAATTCCTCTTGAGTAGTGCTTTATGATAAATGATGTACTGGGTGGCCAGCCTTCGGAGGGTAGCTCGGTCGTTCTTGTTAGAACCCTCTGGATATCTACCATACCTGAGGAGGCACCAAATATCATAGTACCAGTAGTTGACTAGCTCAGGATCTTCTATGGTGACGAGCTCAATATGGTAGCAATGGGTTGGTTTGTCTTGCTTTTGAACTAGGAAGGGGGTTATTGTTGTTCCCTCGGGCATGTCGACCATGGAGGCCAAGGTAGAAAGAGCATCGGCTAGGTTATTCTTTGCTCAGGGAAGGTAATGGAAGGTGATGTCTCGGAATTGAGAGGCTAACTCTTCTAATTGGGCGTGAAAGGGTTGGAGATTTTCGTCCTTGACTTTCCACTTTCTGAGCACTTGACCGATGATGAGGGAAGAATCCCCATATACATCAAGGTATTGAATACCTTTCTTGAGAGCGACCTTGAGGCCCACTGTGCATGCATCGTATCCTGTGATGTTATTAGTGCAGGGGAAATTTAACTTGATGGCGAAGGGAGTATGAGAGTCATCCGGGGCGACTAGGAGTATTCCAATGCCATATCCCTTTTTATTGGCGGTGCCGTCAAAGAACATTTGCCATAAGAGGTTGCCTTGGGCAGTGCAAAGGATATTCTCATCTGGGAATTCGGAGATCCAGACATTAGCTTCTTCTACGGGGTAATCCGTGAGGTAGTCAGAAATGGCTCTTCCTTTAACAGCTTTCTGTGTGACGTACATGATATCGAACTCAGTTAGGAGCATCAACCATCGGGCCATTCGACTAGATAAGGAGGGTTTATTAAGTAGGTATTTGATGGGATCCATTCGGGATACAAGTTTGATGGGGAAGGCGAGCATGTAGTGTCGTAACTTTTGGGTGACCCAGACAAGTGCGACACATGCTTTTTCCAAAGCAGTGTAGTTGACCTTGTACCTAGCCAATTTGTGACTGGCATAATAGATGGCTCTTTCTCTGCAGGAGTTTTCAAGGTATTGGGCTAGAGAATCCCCGACTGCAGTGTCGGTTATGGTTAGGTATAGGAGCAAAGGAAGACCAGGTTATGGTGGCATGAGAACTGGAGGTTGGGTCAGATATGGTTTGATTCTGTCAAAAGCTTCTTGGCAGGCCTCATTCCAAACATTGGTTGAATCCTTTTGGAGGACCTTGAAGATTAGTTCATAGATGGAGGATAGCTGGCTGATGAACCGGCTGATATATTATAATTTCCCAAGAAAACCTCAGACTTCTTTCTCTGTTCGGGGTGGTGGCATCTCAAGTATGACCTTCAGCTTTGTAGGATATGCTTTTATCCCCTTTTCACTGACCATGAATCCCAAGAGTTTTCCCCTTGTAATACCGAAGACACACTTCAGTGGATTAAGTCACATCTGATACTGTCGCAGTAGTTCGAAGAACTTCTGGAGAGCGGTAACATGGCCTTATTTAGTTTTGGACTTGATAATCATATCATCCACGTAAACCTCGACCTCCTTGTGAATCAGGTCGTGCAGGATGGTCGTGGTAGCCCTTTGGTAGGTAGTCCCAGCATTCTTGAGACCGAATGGCATAACGGTGTAGCAAAAGGTTCCCCATGGGGTGATGAATGCGGTTTTTTCTTGGTGATCGGGGTGCATCTTGATTTGGTTGTATCTGGCAAACCCGTCGACAAATGACTTGAGAGCATGGCTGGCCGTGCTGTCCATGATCATATCGATGTCGGGAGTAGGGATGGCTCAAATCGGAATCTTGATAGGAGCATATCATTTGACCCATGCAGTATCTCAAGAATTGGGCTGCTGGTGCTTGCACCCTCGACATTTTCATCGTCGCCCAAAATGGTGATGACTCGCCCGTCGGTGAAGAACTTCAATTTCTGATGGAGTGAGGAAGACACACCCTTTATACTGTCGAGCCAGGGACGTCCGAGCAACAGGTTGAAACAGGCCGAGATATCAATGACTTGGAATTTGATGACAAAGTTTATAGGTCCAACCCCTATTGCAAGTTTTATGGATCCCATCACCTCCAGATGGGTATTATCGTAGGCACGCACGACAGCGGAGGTTGGAGCAAGGTCACTTTCTTTCAGACCTAAACATTTGAAGGTTCTCAGTGGGCAGACATTCAAAGAGGATCCGTTATCAACGAGAGAAAGCGGTACAACCTTCCCCATAACTTCGATGGAGATGTTGAGTGTATGATTGTGATTTGGCCCAATTTTGGGGATTTTTTCTTCAGAAAAGGACAGTATTCGAGTAGAGGTCAAGGATCCGACCAAGTTTATCGCTTCTTCTGGTGTGGTAGAGGGAGGAACTATAGGTCCAGTGAGTAATTTGATTAAAGCATTTCTGTGCAGCTGGGAAGTTATGAAAATCCCCCATAGAGTGATGTTAGCTTGAGTTTTCTTCAGTTGATCAAGGATATTTCTCTCCTCGATGGTCATTTCTGGCATAGATAGGTTTTCAACGCCCTTCCCCTTGTCATTTACTGGTAGTGAGCTTGGAACCTGGTAATGTCTCCCTGATCTGGTCATGTGATTTACCGAAGAAGAGAAAAACATGAATCCTGTTTCTTCATCGATCTCAGGCTTCTCTGCCACCCTATTTATTTCTCCAAGGAGTTCTTCAAATGACATCATCCCGCATAAGTCGGTTAGTGGGCCAGTTCTTCCTGAAGCTTGCTCTTCATTTGAGTCTTCGAATTCTTCCCCCCATCCGATGGCAACAATTATGTTTTCCCCTGTGAAGTCAATGCATTCCACGACTTCAATGGCTTCCTCATATAGGTCTTCCCATTCAGTGGGGATGTGTAAGGGTGAAGGGACCAGGTGCCCTTGTAGTTTCAAAGCACCAAATAACTCGGTGGTACTGCAAATGCCATTGGTTTGCCTGAATAATTCTACCATAGTCTGGACAACACCATCTAAGCAGACTTTGTCAGTAGATACCACCCAACTATCTGATTCTTGGGCCCATTTTCGTGCTACCAAAAACAACGCACTGAACCTCTGGCAGTCGATATTCATCCTTGAGGGCAATTTCAGCCCAAACTTAGGGAGTTGGTTTAAGACCTCTGACAATTCCATACTTCCATCTCTAGAATGGGTATGGACAGCGATGCATGCTCTAGTAAGGAGTGACAGTGTTTGATCAGCGGGGCTAGCAGAGTGTAGGAGGGAATATGGGCAAATTTGAAGAGGTTTAGGAGGGTATAGGGGTGTGATTTGGGTTGATGGATCGAAATTCGGGTTTTCTTCCAAGAAGATGACATTGGTGTGATTTGGGAGGGGATTGTGAGTATTGTTTGGCTTAGGATTGGCTGGTGGGGCGATGGTACCACGATCGATGAGATCTTGGATTACGTTTCGGAGGTGGTAGCATTGGTCGGTGGTATGGCCAGCTGTTTGGTGAAAGGCGCAATGAGCATTAGTCTTGAAGTTTCTTGGAAGTGGGTTGGGTAATGGACGTGGATCTAGGGGCTTTATAAGGTTTCGGCTTAACAGGGCTTGGTAAACTTTGGAGAGGGGGACATGAAGCTCAGTGTATTCCCTTTGGACGGGAGTAGGGCTGCTTTCTGGTGCCCATGATGTGGTTGGTTGACAGATGTTGTTGATGGTTGAGACTGTAGCATTGGCAGGCTTGTCATATTTTTTGGGGGTGAACTGTCTGGACACCTTCTTCGGTTCAACTTCTGTTTTGGCAAGACCTTCCTCGATTTCTACTCCTGCTTCTCTGAGAGCTCGAAAGTGGGGGTAGTACTGTCCTCCCATGGTTGCTCAGACAAGGGGCAAGAAATTCTTCTTCACTATGTTGACCTGTTCTTCCTCAGATGGACGATTGGTCATGGTAGCTTCTTTTTCCCTCCATCGGGCTATGAAGTTACTGACTGATTCTCCAGAGTTTTATTTGAGCATCTCTAAATCACGGCGGGTGACCTCGAGCTCTTCGTTGTATTTGTATTATGACATGAATTCTCGGGATACATCCTCCCAGCTATGAATTCTAGATTCCTCAAGAGATAAAAACCATCGGAGGGCACTATCCTTAAAAGTTTGCTGAAACAGTTGGGCCATCAATTCTTCAGAAGCCCCTAGTAGAGTTATGGAACGATGATAACTATGAAGATGAACAATTGGGGGACCACTCCCCCCGAAACTTCTCGATATTTGGCATCTTGAACTTCTCGAGTAACCTCGCTTTAGGATAAGGAGACATGTGGGTGTAGTCCATGTAATTTTCAGAGATCCTAACTTAGTCAAACTTCTTGTTGAGCATCTTGAGATCCTATTTGACTTTATTCAACTCATCCTCCTTTGGATCAGTGACCACAGGCAGGTTAGCCATAGGCTGGGCAATGTTTGGCATTGGAAGCTGGGCAGGCGATGACCCATTAGCCAGAGGGGTACGTGGAGCGTGCTGATATTCTTTCGGGACCCAGATAGGCTCGGGTGGACCCATAGCACGAGGAAATGGGGCCTCGGGCTCTTGAGGAATAGGAACTTGGTTTCTTTGCATTTCTCAGACCTCAGCCTGGAGGTTGTCAATCTTGGCCACGAGCTGAGCTAGGACCGTCGGCAGATCTGGTTGTATGACTGGTGCTTGATCTGCATTCTCCATGGAGGATGGATGGATTCTGGACTCGGAAGAAGTAGTAGAGGAGCCGATGAAACTCCGAGGTGATTTGACTGAAGACCGAAGCCAATAGGGAGCCAGTCCAAGGGCGTGCGATTGACCTGAGAAGGCGTAGGATAAGATTTATATTTTGAGAAAAGGGGAAGAAACTATTTTTGGATTTTTGATAAAAAGGGAGAAATGTTTTTGGATTTTTGATAAAAAGGGGAGAAATGTTTTTGGATTTTTGATAAAAAGGGGAGAAATGTTTTTAGATTTTTGATAAAAAGGGAGAAATGTTTTTGGATTTTTGATAAAAAGGGAGAGATGTTTTTGGATTTTTGATAAAGAAGGGATATATGTTTTTGGATTTTTGATAAAGAAGGGAGAAATGTTTTTGGAGATGGAACTCAACATCATTATTATGATTATTATGTTCTCACTTGTATTTAATTCTCCTAAATGCAATGCCGGACGGGACCTGAGCTTGAAAAAGTGGGTTTCTTAATACATGAAAAGCTAGGGTTTGGACTTGTAACCAGGATCGCGGACAGGGTCCCGTTTTTTAAAAAATGCATGAAAATTGGGCAGCAGGCCGACCCGGAATTTCGGCAGAGCTTCGGGTTGAAACCGACAATCTAAAGTACGCGTCCTAGGTTTGACACCTACATGCGAGTATGCAGTTGTTTGGGTGAATCGACATGGGTTCCCCCCCTTTGGCGTGACTTCCACGATATACGTCTTGCTCTTGCGGGCAATCAGTACGTGTGGACAAGACATTTGATATACCTGAGTGTACGTGAATTGCCTCACCATATACCTCGTGAGGACGGTACATGTGAGAGCGAATTCGATATACTCGGCGTACATTAATGAATTCCCTCCGATATACCTCCCGTCATGAATTCGGTCAAGCGGTACGATGCGGGGGAACCGTTCGATATACGTCAAAGGTACTTGGCCAATGGAAGGTGAGAGTCATATCGCTTAGGCTAACTGTGACCTGCCGGACCAGCGCCCATCACTAAGTGACCCTCCAGTTAGTGGGTAAAATTTGGTCAATAGAAATGCTCTTTGGTGATATCATGTGAATCATGCATGATTCTCTTATTAATATCTTATGATGAGAATGCCTTTATTGATTACGCTAAACAGGGAGCAAAGTATGAGTACCCAAAAAGTACACCAAGTATGGATGGGTGATGCGTGCAACATGGGGATATACATGTGATCCTAGGTGCACGTATTGTGAAGTGTACATGGAGAATTTTCTACAAGTGTGTGAATATAAGCATAAGCATGGGATACACATGTGAGTAAGGGGAACATGCAGATATGGGGGGAAACATAAGATAATATGGCATTCATGTAAATAGAGTCAAGCCCTCAAAATAATAGAACTCCCCAACGGAGTCGCCACTGTGGCCATCCCCGATCCCCGTCGCGAAGGGAAAAGGATCCTTCAGGTCCCGCGCATCCCCTCTCAGGAGAGCGCTTCAGCCGGCGTCGATTTGTGAGGTGTGAAAATGTAGAGAGATGCAGAGTCGCCAGTCTATTTTACTCAAAACAGACAAAAGAAAAGGGGGAGCCACCCCGAAGGATGGCATCCAAAGACATACTGGTGCGTGCGAAACCAAAATGATTCGAGAAGGGTTCGGAGGCTTAGTTACAAAATGGGAAGGTGTTAGGCACCCATTCCGCCCTTTCGGTCTCTCATGAATATTTTCTATTTTCCTTTATATTTCCCCCCGTGATATGTGTGCATGTGTATATATAGAATGGAGGTAGGAATCCTCGACTTGTATCATGGGAAAGATAAAGCGAGTCATCCGTAGGAATGTGAGATTAGTGTAGAAAATAGGATGTGCACGATTACCCTTGCGTTGATTGTTATAAGGGAATGATAACGCATGTGAGATAATACGCTACTAAGAACAAATGTATAGAATATAACCGAAAATGGGATAAAGAGAAGATAGACAATAAGAAAAGAATGAGAAAAGGACCCGAGTCTCGGGTTTTACCCCGAGATGCCTACGTAGCCTATAAAGGCATCAAAGTCCACGTAGTTTGCATACAAAACGAGGGGTGGGGTTTGTCCCATAAATCCAAATGGAGAAATATCTTATTTTTAAGTGTGTGTGTGTGTGTAGAAAAAGTGTTTTTAGTTGTAAGAGAAGTGTAGAAAAAAGGTGAGAATCCCTATTTGGAGTTTATGAGCAAACCCTCTTTTTCTTGTTTTTTGGTTTTATTTATATGAAAATAGGAGATGTGCAATAATACTAGATAAAAAAGTATGTTAGGATATGTGAAATAAGATAATAAAAGTTCTTAAGTAATAAAACAAGTTATTGCAAATTTAAGAAGATTTGAAAAGAAAGGTGAGAAAGATGGACCATCTTGGAGACTCGGAGCTTGATCTTGAGTGTGGAAAAATAGCCCTTGCACTTGGATGATTATGGAGAGTGGTTAATTCATCAAGTTTGATGAAAGGTATGATGAAAGTGGAAGTGAAAAAGGAATTTGGAAGTTGAAATCACGCTGCCTTCGAGAGAGGTTTCTGGGACTTGCTCAGAGTGATTTCCTTATGATCTGAGCTCTTTTCTGCAAATGAGGCCAAGGCCTCCTTTTTATAGGCCCAGGGGTCTGTCGATCGACATAGAGCCCTTCCTTCCTATCGACGGGCAGGTGATGATAGGCAGGTTCTGGAACCTGCCGTTTTGCAGTGTGTTTCAGGTTTTATCAGAAAATTGGCCGCCGAGGGCAAACCGTCGGTCAGACTCGTGTACAGGGCATACTGTTGGAAAGGTAATTTGGAGACCTTCGAAAGTCCTTTGGACCGCTCCCAGGTTCGGCAGTTGACTTTGGGTCAAATATGGCTCAGAAGCGTTTGTCGGTCCATTGGACGGGGAATCGTGCGGACGCAAACGGATCGTTCGTCCGCATGGTAAGTCCGAATCGTGCACGAGGCATACCGTTGGAAAGGTTAGGAGATGTATTTCGACATTCCAAAGAGTTTGACCCGGTTCAGAGAGTTGACTATGGTCAATTGGTCCCGAGAAGGTCTCGGTGGCCTCTCGGAGTTAAACAGATCGTTCGTCCACCTAGAAAGTCAAAATCGCGCACGGGGCGGACCGTTGGAAAGGATATTCAGTGCCCTTCAAAGATTCATTCAGCCTCGGTCAAGTTAAAGAGTTGGCATAGGTCAAATAGAGCCCAAGAGCGCCCGGTGGCCTCTTGGTCGAGTTTCGAACGCAAACGGCGCGTTCGTCCGCATGGTAGGTCGGAATCGCGCACGGGGTGGTTCTTTGGAAAGGGTATTCAGTGACCTTCAAAGATTCATTCAGCCTCGGTCGAGATGAAGAGTTAACAAAGTTCAAATAGAGCCTGGGAGCGCCCGATTACCTCTTGGTCGGGTTTCGAACGCAAACGGCGCGTTCGTCCGAATGGTAGGTCAGAATCGCGCATGGGGCGGATCGTTAGAAAGGGTATTCAGTGACCTTAGAAGATTCATTGAGTCTTGGTCGAGACGAAGAGTTTGATTTTTGGGTCAAACTGAGCCGGGGGTGTGCCCGATGGCTTCCAGGTCAATACTCGGGACGTGACCTGGGTTTGTAGTGATGACAGGAGGTACTAGGGACCTAAGGACAATTAGCAGGTAACAGAATGGGGTGTCTACAGTATCACCAAGAGTGAGTTATAAGATAATTCATCATAAATTGATGTTCAAACAATCATATGAAATGATTTTATTTATTTTTTCACTACGTAAGTGATATGATCACATTGATCCCCCCTCTCGGTGTTATTGTGAGGGTATGAAGGAGACGAGACTCCTTCGTATCATCGAGAGTGAGTTATAAACTAATTCACCATAAACTGATGTTCAAGCAACCATATGAAATGATTTTAATTTTTGTTTCTACCACCCAAGGTTCTAAAAAACGCGGGGCGTGATTGAGGCGTGGAGGCCAAGACTTAAGCCTTAGAAGCCTAGGTGGGCCTAGGCGTAAAAAGGCGTTTAGGCATTCTTAATATATTGTAATATTTTTTAACCATAACAAGGCTATTAAAATACAAAAAATGCACAGATCATAAAAATATGTCTGAATATATGCAAATTAAAATACTATTTGATTGTTTTGGATGAGGTAATGGTCCGGTTTGTAAACAAATTCTTTAAAAGGCGACATCGTTTCACTAAATCATTGTTGTTTTTAGAAAAAAGTGCGCCTTAAGGGTTTTACCAAGAATAAGGCGTGAAAAGCGTAAGGCGAGGCGTTTCTCCCAAGCCTTAAGCCTAGGCGGGTTTTTTAGAACAGAGCCACCACCTTAGTGATGTTATCACATTGATCCCCCCTCTCGGCGTTATTGGGAGGGTATGAAGGAGACGAGACTCCTTACACATTCTCATATCACTGAGAGAGTGTTATAAACTAATTCACCATAAAATGACATTATTTGGTTTAATAATTCTCAAACCATGAAACTATTTTGGATGATAAACAAATAAATATGAGTCAACACTTGTACTTTTCATTGATCACTTTCACTTTATCGTACAGATGAAACTGAAATGGAAATATATTTATTTTAAGAAGCTACACTTTGTAAAAATATAACTACTAATAGTATCTCTACAAGTGGTCAGCGTTCCTAGGGTTCGAGAAGGGATCACCCTCTAGGTTTTCCAGCCTTAAATTTCTCGACACGCCCTTCTCAGTCACTCTGTATAGTCCATTCCAATTGGGATAAGCTTGTTAGGTTTTTGCCATACCTTTTTCAAGACCAAATCACCTGCAGCTATCATCCTAGCCTTCACTCTTTTGTTGTTAAATCTTGCATCTCTTTGTTGATAAACGGATTTTCAACCGCAACATCCTCTCACCTTTCATCAATCAAGTCCAAATCTAACTTCTTTTCTTCAATTTTGGTCTTCGGGTCATATGTCTGGACTTTATGGTTGAGAAGTCCAAGCTTGGTCAGGATAATTTCTTCGGACCCGTATACTAATATGAACGGTGTTTTGCGTGTCGATGTCCTTTCAATAGACCTATAAGCCCATAGGATTATGTGTAGTTTTTCAATCTATTTTCCATTTGTGTTCTAAAACTTCTTCTTGATCCCGTTAAGTATCATCATATTAATAACCCCCATCTGACCAGTAGTTTTTCATCGGCTAGGAGTAAAGAAGGATTTCTTTGTGCCGACCTTTATGCAATAGACTTCAAGTGACTAATTTCCTAACTGTTTGCCGTCATTCTATATCATAGTATGGGGAAAGTCATGTCAGTAGATGATGTTCCTCTAAATGAACTTGAATGTCTTGACCTCTGTAATGGATATCATAGCCTAGGCTTCGACCTACTTTGAAAAATAATCAATCGCCACTATTAGATACTAGTAATTTCTTGCCTCCTTTGGAAGTGGGCCAACCAAGTTGATCCTCAAAATTGTGAACAACCAGGGCGTTATGATGGACTGGAGAGTTTGATGATAGATGTTTGAGAATCTCTGACACTCATCAAATTTTTTCACATACTCAGCCACGTCCTTGGAAAGTGTCTACCAAATATAACCCCGAGTGATGATCCTATTAGCCAGAGACCAACCATCAATGTGACTTGTGCAAGAACCTTCATAGATGTCTAGGAAGACGTAGTCTGTCTCAGTAGGGTAAAAACATCTAAGAAATATGAGTAAAAATCCAATCTTATATAAGATATCACTAATGATAGTGAATTTCACTGGAAAGTATCAGTGCTTCTTCCCCTCGACTTTAGATTTTGGCAACTACCGTCTCAGATATACTTAATCAATTGATCCATACAAAACTCTCCCATATTTAGATTCAGATAGAACACTGGGATGCTATATTATTTTTCAATACTCGACTTATATATGATTTTTACAGGGACTGATCATCTGATTTCCATCCTGGTAGATGATGATAATCTGTCCAAAGCATCATCTCGACTACTTTTAAGTCTAGGGATCCTCTTGACCGTGACTCCTTTGAAGTTTACCATCATCTTTTTTACTCTGGCAAGTATGTGACCATCTTCTCGTCTTTAGTTTCGTAAACAACCAAAATCTTAGGAACTACAAGATGTGAATCACTGTGCTCAATCACTTGGTCGACATTAAGTATTTTGGCGAAAGAGAGACTAGCCAGTAGGGCCTCATACTCTGACTCATTTTTCGATATCTTGAAGATAAATCTTAGGGTATAATCAATATCTATTCTATATAGGTCTGATAGTATCAACCTCGCGTCGCAGCTGATCTTACAAGACGATCTATCTATGAACAAATTCCAGATTATCTCTCCCTCCGAAAAAGGACCCTTATTCAAAACTCCTTTTTTGAATAAGAAATATCTTTCGACAGCATCGACTTTCACCGTATCAGCCGATGCAAGGTTCGCCACATCTTCCTTTATCATTGTTGTTGGCATATATACCTATTTAAAAATATTTTCAATCTCGAACCATGTAAACTCAGCTACAAAGTCTGCTAAATTCTTTCCCTTGATTCCATTCCTAGGCTGGTAGACGATGTCAAATTCAACTATTTTGATATCCGAAGACATTAATCTACCCAATTTCTTGGTCTTATGAATGACCTGCCATAGAGGAGTGTTAGTGAGAACCACTATCGTATGCACTTAAAAATATGGATTTATTTTCCTGGAGGCATGAATCAGTGCATAGACCAGTTTTTCCATCTTCAGTTACTTGACCTCAGCCACCTACAAAGCCTTACTATTACAATATACTGGTTTTTGAAGCACTTCATCGTATCAGACGATGGCCACGCTGATCACTAATTCTGACACTACTAGATAAAAATATAATTTCCCCTCTGAATCGACTGAGACAATAACATAGGAGACTCTAGATAAGTTTTCAGTTCTTGGAAATCTTTCGCACATTCTTCATCCCTGAAAAGGGCTGCTCTTATTATTTTTGTCATAACCCCGACCACAAATTAGTAGGGAACGTGTGTCTTGACATGCTACCAAGGCATCAAATATTTCAAATTAAATTGTTTACTTAAATAAATGTAGCAGAAATACAATCACATGGTTATGAATCATAAAATACTGAAAATGAAGGAATTACGTCATTAGACCTTTTTAAAAGGAAACTTCATATAAGTAATAACGAGTTACAATTTCAGAAAAAAATTAAAACCTATTACATGCTCTATCTAATAAACCAAACATTTTATATAAAGTAACAAAAGGGGCTCTAAAAGTCAAGTCTTCAATATAGTCCTTTTACGTTCCATCTATGAGCCTAGTTATTTCCTAAAAAATTGTTACAACATCAGCTAAAAGCCGAATGAGATTTAATCATTAGACATTCCAAGTTTTTTTTTAGTAAAAGATACCTATTCAAGCAAGAACATAAGGCATATACATATATGGATAGGAACCTGCAGTAATATATTTATATGTGAATGACAATATGTAGAAATGAATAGCTCAGAATAGAACGGATGTGAAAAATCAAAGGCAATATCTTTTTCTTTCAATCATATCATTTTAACGGCTAAGTACACTCTAGTACCGTGTTCTTCTATCGTATTATTCTACGGTAGTTGAGGATCAATCGAACTTGTTTTTCATAACACCTTATTTAGGGCACACCAACGGTAACTCAAATGTGAAGATCAGTCAGTAAAAGAGGTCCCTCAGGCCAAATCTTATTTCCAATATTCAATATCATTTTTAATGCTCATTTTAATCGGTATGTCTACAAGGACAAATATAAACATATCACAATGAATCAATCATCGGTAGTAAATGAATTTTGAGAATAAAAGAAGTTCACAAAATATATAGTTTGCATAATATCGTATAATCAAAATACTCATGGAATGTCATAGAATACTCACCTAAAATGGAGGTTCAAAATTACATATTGAGTCGTTGATCACATGTTAATCTTAAGATGAAAATAAATTCTTCTTAAACATTCGCACTCTTTCTCTCAGTATTTCCCAAGAATTGGGGTGAATTTAAATGATATAAAAGACGTATTTATAGTTTTCCAAAGATATCAAGGAGTTGGCACGTGTATAGCTGACCAAGCTTTTACAATGGCAAGTGAACATTGAAGTGTCGCGGAATGAAGGGGTCTTGAAGTCTTATTTCACCAAGTTGTGACACGTGTTTTAGCTTTCCCTCTAAAGACGATTCGTGTTTAAGCTTTACGTATATGGATGACATGTGTAAGCACGAGGTAGAAAGGTATTAAAAGTATAAGGGACATTTTACACATGAAGGGAATTTTGGTAATTTCACACTATATATTTTTAATATTTCTTATAGGACCCAGAAAATATTTTATTTACAAAAGGGTCCTTTTTAATTTTCATTTTAGTCATTAGAACTTTCTTAATTGAAATCAACTCCCTAAAGTTTTATAAAATTATATTTTCTACCCCAAAACTTATCATTTAGCTTAGGACGTGTCATAGAACTTCAATTTGATCCGATTCACAGTTGATTCTTCATATTTAAAAATGGATTTTTTTATATTAACCCCCTAGAACATCACATATGTAATAAAATAACATTTGTCAGATAATAAGTGAGGTGCAATTGCAAAAACAAACATATATGAGAATATAAAAGTGAGGTCATTACATCCTACCCTCCTTATAAAAAGTTTGGTTCCCAAACTTGACTAACATTAATTTTCAAACAGGTATGGATATCTCTCCTTTATTTCATCTTCCCGCTCCCATGTTTCTTCTTTAGTGAAATGATTACTCCATAATACTTTGACCAGTTGAATTACCTTAGTTCCTAATATTTTATCTTTATGGTCCAAAATTTCTACTGGATGCTCAATCTAGGTCAGATCTTCTCTAATTTGAAGAGGCTCGTGACTTATAATATGTGTTGGATATGGGATGTATTTCTGCAGCATTGACACTTGAAACACATTATGTACACTAGAGAGTTCAGGGGGTAAGGTTATTCTATATGTAATAACTCCTATACTTTCAAGAATTTCAAAAGGTCCTATGTATCTTGGACTCAACTTCCCTTTCTTCCTAAATCGGATTAGTCCCTTTGTTGGTGATACTTACAAGAACAAATAATCTCCTCTTTCGAATTCTAACTTTTGGTGGCGATTGTCGATAAAATCTTTAGACGACTTTGAGCGATTCAAAGTCAGTCTTGTATCAATTTCACTTTATCTTTTGTGATCTGGATCAATTCCGGCCCTAATAATTTTCTTTCCCCAAATTATACCCAACATAAAGGAGAATGACAGCTTCTACCATAGAGTGCTTTATACAGAGCCATTTGAATACTTGCTTGATAACTATTATTATATACAAATTCCACTAACTAGTAAATAATCATCCTAATTCCCTTATAGATCAAGTACACATGCCCTAAGCATATCCTCTAGGATTTGAATGGTTCTCTCAGATTGTCCATCCGTTTGAGGGTGAAATTTTTTGCTAAAATTCAATTTTGTTCCCATGGTTGCTTGTAGGCTTTTCCATTAGTAAGACACGAATCTAGGATCACGATAAAAAATAATTGGAATAGGGGTTCAATGAAGCCTAATAATATCACGCACGTATAATTTAGCTAACTTTTCTAATGAATGGGTAATCTTAATGGAAAGAAAATGAACAGATTTAGTTAACCTATAAATAATTACCCAAATAGAATCATTACTAGTTGAACTCCTTAGTAAACTTGTTACAAAATTCATGGTAATATGTTCCCATTTCCACTCAGGGATAAGTAGAGGTTGTAATAATCCCAATGGTTTTTTATGTTCAGCTTTTACTTGTTGACAAACCAAACACTGAGATACAAATTTTGCTATCTCCCTTTTCATGTTATTCCACTAAAACACTTCTCGAAGATCTCTATACGTCTTGGTATTTTTGTGATGAAATTTGAATCTCGAGTATTGACTTTTCTCCGAAATTTGCCTCTTCAATTGGTCATCATGTGGAGTACATAATCTATTTTCAAACCTCAATATATCATCTCGTATAGAAAATTGAATTCTCTTCCCTTTAATAACTTCTTATCTAATCTTCTTTAGTTGTGGGTCATTTACTTGTGCAATTTTGATAATTTCCATCAACATGGGGTATACTTGTAAATGAAGATTATTTGCTATAAATACGTACATTTATTTCCATACTTCTTAAGGTTCCTGATTTATAATGAGACATGCTAAACTTGTTGTAGACTTTTTACCTAAAGCGTAAGTTACTACATCAACTTTCTTTCGGTGATAATGAATATTTAAATCATAATCCATCATCAATTCTAACCACCTCCTTTGTCTCATGCTCAATTATTTTTGGGTAAAAATTTATTTCAAACTCGTATGATCGGTATAAATCTCAAATGTCTCACCCTACAAATAATGTCTCCAAATTCTAAGAGCAAAAATTATAGCTTCTAACTTTAAGTCATGGGTTGTATAATTCTTTTAATGTTGTTTTAACTATCTAAAGGTATAAGCTACTAATTTTCCATTTTGCATAAGTACACACCCTAAACTATTTTTAGAAGCATCATTATAAATCACAAATCCCCTTGTCCCAGAAGGAATAAACAAAATTTGGGCAGTTACTAATTGATTCTTAAGTTCTTAAAAACTACTCTCAACTTCCTCAGACCATTCATATTTCACCTTCTTTTGTGTTAACCTAGATAGAGGTTTGATAATACTAGAAAACCCTTTAATAGATCTTTGATAATAACTTGCTAATCCAATAAAACTATGAATCTCCATCACATTAGTTGGTTTATGCCAATATAGTATAGCTTTGATCGTTTGAGGTCCAACTAACACTCCCTCTTTAGAAATGACATATCCTAGAAAAGAGAACCAAAACTCACACTTCTTTAATTTCGCATATAATTTCTTTTTCTAAGGATTCATAATACTATCTCTAAATACTTTTTGTGTTCTTCAATACTCCTAGAATAAACAAGGATTTCATCAATGAAAAAACCCACAAATTGATCCAAATATTTCCTAAACACTCTATTCATCATATCTATAAAAGAGGTTGTTGCATTAGTTAGTCCAAATAGCATCACATGAAATTCATAGTGACTATATCCAGTATAAAAAACTGATTTTAAAATATCATCTTCCTTAATTTTCAATTGGTGATAGCTTGACCTAATATCAATATTTGAAAATACTTGCGCACCTTGAAGTTGGTCAAACAAATCGTCTATACGAGGTGGGGGTATTTATTCTTAATGGTCACCTTTTTTAGTTTACAATAATCAATACATAACCTCATCGTCCCATCTTTCTTTTTAATAAATAACGCTGGAGCTCCCCAAGGGGATATACTTGGTCTAATAAAACCATTGTCTTATAGATCTTGTAATTGAACTTTTAATTCCCTTAATTCTAAAGGTGTCATGCGATAAGGTTGTTTTGGTATTGGTATATTTCCAGGAGTAAGGTCAATGGTAAATTTTATTTCTCTATTCGGAGCTATATTGGGTAACTCATTTGGAAAAACATTCAGAAAATATTTAACTATAGGAATATCCTCTAAGCTAGGCTCAATTGTCTATAAATTGGTAACAGTTGCTAGAAACCCTTGGTATCCATTCTTTAGAAAACTATAGACTTCCATTACAGAGATAATACACATCGAATATATGATTCTAGCTCCTTCGAAACGAAATTCTGGATGGTTAGGAATTTGGAAAGTAACTCTCTTCTCAAAACAATCTACCTTAGCATGATATGATGCAAGCCAATCCATCGCCAAAATAACTTCAAAATCTTTTATGTCTAAAACTATCAAATTAGCTAATAGTTTATAACTGTTGACATCCATGATCCAATACTTATATACTAATGTTCCCGTCAATAAATCACCCGAAGGAGTACAAACTTGTATGCTATGATTCAAGGGTTCAGGAATATTAGGAAAGCAATTAACAAAAAGTAGAGACATAAATGAATGGGTAAAATTAGGATATATTAAAAGTTGAAAAGGTTGTGCACATATAGAAAGTGTACCTAACACTACTGCATTATAATCTTTTTCCCTGAAAAGATTAAAAATTCCACCTTGTTTTCTATGATCCTTATTGTCATTAAAAGTCTTGGTTGGCGCCTTATTTTTGTTTGGGCAATCTCTCATTTTATGCCCCTTTCGACCACACCTAAAGTAACTTCCTATCTTCAGGTAACGTGGTTTCCCTCTATGAATATTACCACATCATTGGCATCTATCAACATTAAAGGGTTTGTTTATAAAAGGTCAGTCTGTATTGGGTATAGTCCTAAAGGGTTTGTTATTGGGGTTCCTTCCTCTTTGTTCTTCAAACTTCCTCTTCCTATATCTAACCTGATTATATTCTCCACTTTCCTTCTCAACTATTGTTGCCCTAGTCACCACGTTAATATATGATCTCAACTTCAGGATGGAAATTTGACTACGAATATTCCACCGCAACCCATGTTCAAACTTCTTGGATTTTAAAGCATCAATTATCACAACATAAGGTGAAAAATGGGATAATTCAGTAAACTTTTCCTCGTATTGACTAACCGTCATATATTTTAAACCACACTTATGAAGTCAACAGCTTTTTGGTCTTACACCATTTCAGGAAAGTATTTCTCGTAAAAGATCAGTAAGAAGTCATTCCAACCTATGGGATTATTCCCTTCCTTGTAAATTCTATTAGTAATTCTCCACCAATGTTCGGCTTCACCTTGTAACATGAAAATTACAAATGAAACCCTTTGTTCATCAGTACACTTAAGAACATTGAGTATCTTTTCCATTTGCATCACCCAACTTTCTACTTCAGTGGGGTTAAGAGTACCTTTAAAAGATGACGGATTCAACTTCTTGAAGTGTTCAATAGTACAACTACTTAGTTCAAGATTCCTTGGTGCTTTATTATTCACCTGATGCTCCAAAATCTTTGCTAGACTTTTAATCGCCTTATATGCACCTTCCAATCCTTCCATACTTGAACCACTAGTTCACGCAATTGATCCCGTCTTAGTCATTTTCTACAATCATGGACAAACGTAAGATGTATTATACGATCTCAAGATTGCAAATTAGAAGAACAATTATATATAAACAATTACATAGAATGTAAGATATATGGAGGGTTATCACATAAGTTGGATATTTAATCCTAAATCCTATGTATGGAAACTTAAAATCTATACATTTCAAACTTATGATCAGTAGCCTACGTGTTCATAACCTATGCTCCGATACCACTCTGTCACGACCCCAACCCAAAATTAGTAGGGACCGAGTGTCTTAACATTCCACCAAGGCATCAAATATTCTGAATTAAATTCTTTACTTAAATAAATGCAACGGAAATACAATCACATGGTTATGAATCATAAAATATTGAAAATGAAGGAATTATGTCATCACAACTTTTAAAAAGGAAACTTAATATAAGTAACAACGAGTTACAACATCAAACAAAATTTAAAACGTATTACATGCTCTATCTGATAAACCAAACATTTTACATAGAGTACCAAAAAGAGATCTAAAAGGAAAATCTTCAACATAGTCCTTTTAAGTTCTATCTGCAAGCCTAGTTATTTCCTGGAAAATTATTACAACGTCAGCTAAAAGTAGAATGAGATTTAATCTTTAGACATTCCAAGGTTTTTCAAAAAATAGATACCTATTGAAGCAAGAACAAAAGGCATATACATATATGGACGGGAATTTTCGATAATATATTCATATGTGAATCACACTACGTAGAAATGAATAGCTCAGAATAGAACGGATGCGAGAAATCAACGACAATATATTTTTATTTCAATCATATCATTTTAATGGTTAAGTACACTCCAGTACCATATATTTCTACCATATTATTCCCCAGTAGTTGAGGGTCAATCGAACTTGTTTGTCACAACACATTATTTAGGGTACACTAGCGATAACCCAACTGGGATGGTCAGCCAATAAAAGAGGTCCCTTAGGCCGAATCTTATTTCCAATATTCAATATCATTTTTAATACTCATTTTAATTCGTATGTCTATATGGACAAATATAAACACATCACAATTAATCACTTATAGTTATCAAATGAATTTTGAGGATAAAATAAGTTCACAGAGTATATAGTTCGCATAGTATCATATAATCAAAATACTCAAGGAATGTCATAGGTTATTCACCTAAGATGGAGGTTTGAAATTACAGATATTGAGTCTTTGGTCACACGTTAATCTTAAGATGAAAAGAACTTCTTCTTAAACTTTCCCACACTCTCTCAGTATTTCCCAAGGAATTGGTGTGAATTTAATGATCCTAAAGTCCATATTTATAGTTTTCCAAAGATATCAAGTCGTTGACACGTGTTTAGCTGACCAAACTTTTATAATGACGAGTCAGTGTTGAAGTGTCGCGTAATGAAGGGGTGTTGCAGTCGTATTTCTTCGAGCTGCAACACGTGTTTTAGCATTCTCTTTAAAGACGACATGTGTTTAATATTTATCTATATGGATGACACGTGTAAGCATGAGGTATCAAGCACAAGGTGGAAATGTATTAAGGGTATAAGGATCATTTTACACGTGAAGGGCATTTTGGTAATTTCACACTATATTTTTTATATTTCTTACCTTAAAAATATTTTATTTACAAAAAGGTCATTTTTATTTCTCATTTTGGTCCTGAAACTTTCTTAATTAAAACCAAGTCCCCAAAGTTTCACAAAATTTCATTTTTTACCCCGAAACTTATCATTTAGGTTAGGATGTGTCAAAAAACTTCAATTTGATCCTATTCACATTTGATTCTTCATATTTAAAAATGGATTTTGTCATATTAAGAACCTAAAACATCACATATGTAATAATACAACATTTATCAGATAATAATTTGGATGAAATTCTAAAAACAAACTATATATGAGCATATAAAAGTGAGGTCATTAAAATTTTGAAGATTGGTAGACACATATTTGTTGCTCGAGAGATGAAACGATTGAGAGTTGCAACTGGTCCAGTAAGTCGCTGAACATCCTTTATGCTTTTCGATGTCTCCATGTCAATGAGTGCTTTGATTTTAGCGGTGTTGGCCTCTATCCCCATTTGATTCACAATGAAGTTAAGAAACTTTCACGCACCTACACAAAACACACCTGGATGGATTCAATTACATCTTGTATTTATCCATTGTGTCGAAAGTGTGCTTAAGATCGACTACACAATCCTCAGCCTTTAGACTCTTACTTAACATGTTGTCTACATAGACTTCTATTGTCTTCCTGATCTGGTCTTCAAACATCTTATTGACCAACCACGGATAGGTTTCCCAGCATTATTTACATCTAGTGGCATTGCCTTATAGCAATAGGTTCCTTTATCCATGATAAATGAATTATTCTCGGTGTCGGGTTCATGCATAAAAATATAATTATAAACCGAATATGCATCCATAAAACTCATTAGTTCATTCCCGGTCATAGCATCAACCATCTGATCAATTTGATGTAGGGGAAACCTATCTTTGAGACAACGTTGGGTAGCTAGTATGGATGTTGAACTTCCCGAATGAACTCAGTTGTCTGGAGCTTTTTAGCCTCATCTTGAATAACCTCGTAACTTTCTTTTGAGAAATTTTTGCATATTTGTTTTACGGGATTCACTTTTTTATTAATATTCAATTAAGGGAACATAATATCGGGGTCAATCCCCGACATGTCTCCATACCTCCAAGCTAAGATACTTTGTCTTCTTCTTAGAAGCTTAAGTAATTCTTCCTTGACTTTATCTTTTAGGGATGAACCGATGCTCGTCCTCTTTGAGGGTGTGGATTTTACCTCCTCTGTGAGCTCACCCTTTTTTTAGCATTTTCTCATCTCTCGGGTCGAGAGTGTCAATGTTGTACGAGGTGGTTACTCTTTTATGGGCTTCTTCTTTCCGTCGAAGTGAAGTAAAATTCGGGAGCCTCCATATGGTCATCCTGTATTTCCCCTACTCCATATGAAGTTGAGGATTTCATCATCTAGTGTACCATGGAAGGAACAACCTCAAACTTTTTGAGGGCTAACTATCCCAGATTATATTATTGGTTGAGAATACGTGCTCATCCATGATAAAAAGATAATATTCTTAGTGAGGCATCTCGTCCAGGTGCCTATACAAATGTTCATCTCAAATACCCCCAATGGGTGTACTTTCTCCCCACTGAAGGCGATCTGTGGCTGGTGATAAGGTACAAGGCTCTTCTTTTTTAATTTCAATCCTTTAAAACATTCCTAGAACATTACATCTGTCGAACTTCTCTCATCGATGAGAATACGGAAAACATCGTATCCGTGGACTCTCGTACTGATGACCAAGGGGTCATCATGTGGAGCCAAGATTTTTTTAAAGTCCATTCGGGAAAATTCGACAACTAGCATGTCCGTATCAAACTTCTTTAATTTCCCCAATTTAGCATTGGTCATTGCTTAATTCATCTCTAAACTTTTTGGGGTATCCTTTTCTTCTACCACATGTGCTTTTCGATCATTCAACTATGTACTTCCACCTTTTAGGTCACCCCAGATCATATTCATATGAAAGGAGATCATATGAAAATGATCCTTTGCATCAAGGATCTTTCTTGGGAGGTCGGGGTCATTTCCCCCACTATCAGACTCATTGCCATTCTTACTAGCCTAGGCCTCTAGTCTCGGATTATCATATTTCCTCCCATTTTGATTTTTTTGAACTCGTCCTTCTCGCCACTCCTATCCACGTATTTTAAGAGCTTACCCCATTTCATTAATTTCTCGATCTCGTCCTTCAAGGCAAATCACTTGTCCGTTGTGTGCCTAAGATCATAATGAAATTCGCGCCGCTTACTCTTGTCCCTCTTATGAGGAGGGACTTAAGTTTTTCTGTCCATCTCAGTGCTCTATCATCCTTGATCTTATTAAGAATCTGTTCTGGGCTCACTGTCAGCAGAGTGTACTTTGCAAATTTATCCTAATTAAATCTCTTCTTTCCATTCTTGTCTTTTAACTAGCCTAACTTACTACCACTGACCTACTTTGTGTATCTCTTTTTAGCCGCCACAACCTCCTCCGCATTCATGATTCTCCCAACCGAGGCCAGAAAATTTGTCATGGTTTTTAAAGGATTTTCAAAAAGTTTCCAAAGGAGTATACCGTATTGCATCTCACTAATAAGGACTGACATGTCTATGTTATTATCGTAGTCTTAAACCACCAATTTTTCCTTATTGAATAGTGATATGTATTCTTCCAGAGCCTCGTTCTTTCCTTGCCTTGCATTTAAGAGGTGAGTTACCCTCTTTGACAGCTTCATGCCGAAATAGAAGTCATGGATGAAATTCTCGACCAACTATTTAAAATTCTCTTTGGAACCTCTTGGCAAAGTGGTGTACCACATGTGAGCTACAGACGTGAGAGTTCTAGACAAGACTCGATATCTCATCCCATCGGGCATCGAATACCTATAAGCATTCGACTAATACATCTCTATATAGTGGATCGGATTTGTACTACCATCATACCGCATCATCATAGTTGGAGGTCTGAACTTTGTAGGGGTATGATAACTTACAATTCTCGAGAAAAATGGATACCCTTCCATGTAACCTCGATAACTAAGTTCTCAACTCTGGATCAAGTTGCCAATCTTGTCTTATAGACTTTGCATGGAATTACTCCACGGCTTATCTTCTGCCACTGCGTTATCGCCCTCTCCTTCTATGGACATAACCACTAGTGTTGGCTCTCGACCAGAGGTTCTCTATCTGTTGTTGATCTCCCTCTGGTTATCTTTACCTCAACTTTTCCTTGGTCTTTCAGCTCAATGTCTTTCATTTCTCTCCTTTGGGGACAAAATGGTCAAAGGACGATCCCTTACTCAACTTATCAAAAGTTAAAGCCTTGTATCAGCTTTCAATAGTGTGATGAATGTTTTTTCCCTCGTAAATTAGGGCTTATGTTCCTCGGGGTCGGATGATGTCACCATAAATTACCATAGTTCACCAATCGAAGCTCTCAAGTTGTTGGATATAAGATTATGAAGAGGTAAGAATATCTGGTTAATTTCATCCACTAGTACCCGATTCAAGCACTATTTTCATTAACCTAGCCCTTTAAACGACATTTTAACTACAACACCCAATATTTTCCATGTATCCCTTCACCTCTGAAGATAGGGGATGTTTAAGAATTTATATCATTCTAAGAATTAATATAAAACTGAAGAAAAACAAAACTATCCTCGATTGTATAAAAAGATGACAATTGTAGGAGGGTAGTGAGACTAGGGTCTATGAATAACTGGAAAGGGTGAGGCGTGACCCACTCCAATGGACGCTACCTGCAAGGTCTTCAAGGTCTCCTGGTGCAACTTTTGAAGAAAACTTCTCCTTCTGGTAACAATGGAACTCAAGCTTCAACTCACTCCCTGCAAGAAGATGAACTTTCATAGCAAAAATAGTAATTTTCTCAAGGGAAACACCTGAGAGTAATGGCTGTCAGTGGGGAGTGAAGGAACAAGGCACTCAACACTAAGATAATGAGCAGGGAGAGAATATTAGGTAGGTCTGGTGATATTTTAGTAGAGTAACAGTGCAATTTCTATTGTCTATATTTTTCTATCCCCCCGTATGACCTTGCCCAGGGTCCTATTTATACTTGGGCACTAAGGTTGGGTTGGTACTTTTGGTGCCAAAACTTAGAGGGTTGGTGAGGGACAAAGTCTGTAGTGTACTATTTGTCCCTACCCGTAGGCAGGTCTGCCTGTCCCCTCTGGCAGATGCCCCCTGGCACCGACCAAAGTTCAAAAACAAATATGTCTTCTAATGGAGACAAAATATCTGATTTGCTAAATATCTTTTGAAACGGTAACTTTGATACACACTTTACAAACTTGAGGGGGGTCTCGAGGACCACCTCCTCTAAAATATTTGCAAGCTTGAAGGGGGTCTCGAGGACCCCCTTTTGAAATCATTTTTCTTAAGAGGGGTTTAGAGGACCCTCTCCTCTAAAATTATTTTATAAACAGTTCTTTTCTTGTGAGCAGCCAGCCCTTTGGCTGCTCACTTCACTTGTGACTAAGTGTGAGGTGTGTGAGGACTAGGTGACCCTAGGGTCTCCTACTAGTATTCTCTCAATCCTATAGTGCTAAGTGGTTGAGCTTGCTCAACATACCTTGTTCCTCAGCCGCCAAGCCAAAACTCCCAGGAGGTCCCAACGCGCCTGTTCAAGCCCTGCTTGCTCGACTAGGCAACCTGTACAAGAAAGTAAAGTGTTAGTGTTGTTGTTCAGTTAGAGACTGATGTTTCATGATTAGGAGTTGCTCATGATAGATACTCCCTCTATATGAGTTTCTGCCAAAACCCTTGTAGCGGCACTTCTCGAATAATATTTCTGCAGTGACCCTTGCAGTGGCGCCGAGCCTTGCAGTGACGCTGACTCTCTCGACTTGTCATTACTGTAGTGACCCTTGCAGCGGCGCTGACCCTTGAAGTGGTACTTCTTAATTTTGGATTTATGTGGTGACCCTCGCGGGTACCTCTTGAATGTTATTGCTGTAGTGACCCTTGCAGTAGTGGCGCTGACCCTTGCAGCGGCGCTGACACTTGAAACGGCGCCGACCCTTGCAGCGGTACGGACACTTGCAGCGGCGCTGACCCTTGCAATGGCGCTGACACTTGCAGTGACGCTGGCACTTGAAGCGGCGCCGACCCTTGCAGCGGCGCTGACCCTTACAATGGTGCTGACCCATGAAGTGGCGCCGACCCTTGCAGCGGCGTGGACACTTGCAGCGGCGCTGACCCTTGCAACGGCACTGACACTTGAAGCGGCGCCAACACTTGCAGTGGTGCGGACACTTACAGCAGCGCTGACACTTGCAGCGGCGCTGACAATTAAAGCGAAACCGAACCTTGCAGCGGCACGGACCCTTGCAGTGGCGCTGACACTTGAAGCGACGCCAACCCATGCAGCGGCGCGGACACTTGCGGCGGTGCTGACGCTTGCAGCGGCGCTGACACTTGAAGCGGCGCCGACCCTTGCAGCGGTGCTGACCCTTGCAACGGCGCTGACACTTGAAGCGGCGCTGACACTTGAAGCGGCGCCGACCCTTACAGCGGTGCCGACCCTTGCAGCGGTGCTGACCCTTACAGCGGTGCTGACACTTGAAGTGGCGCCAAAACTTGCTGCGGCGCTGACCCTTGTAGCGGCTCTGATACTTGCAGCGGCGCTGACACTTGCAGTGGTGCTGGCACTTGAAGCAACGCTAGCACTTGAAGCGGCGCCGACCATTGCAGCAGAACGGACACTTGCACCGACGCTGACCCTTGCAGCGGCACTGACACTTGAAGCGGCGCCGACCCTTGCAACGGCGTGGACACTTGCAGCGGTGCTGACTCTTGCAGCGGCGCTGACACTTGAAGCGGCGCCAACAGTTGCAGCAGCGCTGACACTTGCAGCGGCGCTGACCCGTGCAGCGGCGCTGACACTTGCAACGGCACTGACACTTGCAACGACGCTGACACTTGAAGCGGTGCTGGCACTTGAAGTGGCGCCGACCCTTGTAGCGGCGCAGACACTTGCAGCGGCGCTGACCCTTGCAGCGGCGCGGATCCTTGCAGCGACGCGGACCCTTGCAGCGGCGCTGGCACTTGAAGAGGCACCGACCCTTGCAGCGGCGCGGACACTTGCAGCGGCGCTGACCCCTGCAGTGGCGCTGACACTTGAAGTGGAGCCAACCCTTGCAGCGGCGCGGACCCTTGCAGCGACGCTGACCCTTGCAGCGACGCTGACACTTGAAGCGATGCCAACCCTTGCGACGACCAATCTCCATCTTGGACTTCTACAGTGGCCTTTGCGGGGCACTTCTCAAATGTCATTTCCCTAGTGACCCTTGCGGCGTCACCTCTCGAATGTCATTTTTGCAGTGACCCTAGTGGCGTCACCTCTCGAATGTCATTTCTGCAGTGACCCTAGGTGGAATGGCCTAGGTGGGGTCCTCTCAATATGAGTTTCTATAGGGACCCTGGGGGTTCCTGCTCATTATGAGTTTCTGCCGGGACCCCGGGGGGGTTCCTGTTCAATATGAGTTTCTGCCGAGACCCTGGGTTTCTTCTCAGTATTTCTAATAAAATAATATTTTTACTTTTTTATAGGTAGACACCCTTCTACATTAGCCCCTCGTGCAAATTTTTTTAGGTTGGGTAGACCAAAAAAACTTTGTACGCCATAAAGTCGATTTTTATTTTTTTATTTTGGCGGACCCTAGGGTTCCTTCATCATTCCCCCTTAGGGTCATTAAATGTCCTGTCACTTCATCCTAAGTTTTGCAGATGAGTCCACTTATAGTGGACCTCCTTATCTGGGTATCAACTTAGGCGGAGGGGTTACTCGCGGTGAGCCCCTCGTTCTTGGCCTGCTTCTGTGGCCTTTTTTCTAGGGCGGAGGGGTTGCTCGCGGTGAGCCCCTCGCCCTTGGCCTTCTTCTGTGGCCTTCCATCTTGGGCGGAGGGGTTTCTTGTCGTGAGCCCCTCGCCCTTGGCCTTCTTCTGTGTCCTTCCATTTTGGGCGGAGTGGTTGTTCGCGGTGAGCCCCTCGCCCTTGGCCTTATTCTGTGGCCTTCTTTCTTGGGCCGAAGGGTTACTCGCGGTGAGCCCCTCGCCCTTGGCCTTCTTCTGGGGCCTTTAATCTTGGGCGAAGGGGTTGCTCGCGGTGGGTCCCTCGCCCTTGGCCTTCCATCTTGGGCGGAGGGGTTGTTCGCGGTGAGCCCCTCGCCTTTAGCCTTCTTTCTTGGGCAGAGGGGTAACTCGCGGTGAGCCCCTCACCCTTGGCCTTCTTCTGGGGCCTTTCATCTTGGGCGGAGGGGTTGCTCGCAGCGGCCCCCTCGCCCTTGGACTTCTTCTGTGGCCTTTCACCTTGGGCGCAGGGGTTACTCGTAGTGGGCCTCTCGCCCTTGGCCTTTCATTTTGGGCGGAGGGGTTACTCGCGGTGAGCCCCTCGCCCTTGGCCTTCTTCTGTGGCCTTTCCTTTTTTTTGGGCGGAGGGGTTACTCACGGTGGACCCCTCGCCCCGGGCCTTTTTCCGTGGCCTTTCATTTTGGGCGGAGGGGTTACTCGTGGTGAGCCCCTCGCCCTTGGCCTTATTCTGTGGCCTTCTTTCTTGGGCGTAGGGGTTACTCGCGGTGAGCCCCTCGCCCTTGGCCTTCTTCTGGGGCCTTTCATCTTGGGCGGAGGGGTTGCTCGCGGTGAGTCCCTCGCCCTTGGCTATTTTCTGTCAAACTTGCAATCTTGGGCAGGTGGAGTCACCTCCAAGCTTATTTTATTATTTGTTCACTTGTTTGAGGACTTCTCAATATTAGCCCCCTCGTGCAGAAGTGTCTTGTAATGTCGAGAGACTTGTGCACGAAATTATCGTACCCTTTATTTATACTTGGCAGTTGCTCAAGACTATGAGTGCTCTGATGCCCTTGGAGCCTTAGGTACTAAACAGTTGTACCCTATGTTTGTACTTGTATTTTGCTCAAGACTGTGAGCGCTCCGGCGCTCTTGGAGCCTTAGGTGCTAAACAGTCGCACCTTATATTTATACTTGGCACTTGCTCAAGACTGTGAGCGCTCCCGTGCCCTAGGAGCCTTAGGTGCTGATCTGGAGCACCTTACATTTATACTTGGCACTTGCTCAAGACTGTGAGCGCTCCGATGCCCTTGGAGCCACTGGTGCTCAACTGGCGCACCTTATATTTATATTTGGCACTTGCTCAAGACTGTGAGCGCTCCGGTGCCCTTGGAGCCTTAGGTGCTAAACTGTCGCACCTTATACTTATACTTGGCAGTTGCTCAAGACTTATGTTTATACTTGGCACTTGCTCAAGACTGTGAGCGCTCCGGTGCCCTTAGAGCCTTAGGTACTAAACTTTCGTACCTTATATTTATACTTGGAGTTGCTCAATACGTTGAGTTACTCTTTTTTATATGAGAACCTCAAGATTGAACTTCCCGCTTCTAACTGTGGGGTATTTGCATATGAGATGAGCAAGTTAAAATTTTGAAGCTCCCCTCTAACTGCGGGGCACTTGCATATAACTGAGCAAGTAAAAATTTGGACGTTGCCCCTCTAACTGCGGGGTACTTGCATATAGCTGAGGAAGTTGAAAATTTTAAAAGTTTCCCCTTTAACTGCGGGGTACTTGCATATGAGATGAGCAAGTTAAAATTTTGAAGTTGCCCCTCTAACTGCGGGGCACTTGCATATAACTGAGCAAGTTAAAATTTGGAAGCGGCCCCTCTGCTGCGGGGTACTTCTTGCATATAACTAAGCAAGTTAAAAGAATTTTGAAGCTGCCCCTCTAACTGCGGGTACTTGCATATAGCTGAGCAAGTTTAAAATTTTGAAGCTTCCCCTTTAACTGCGGGGTACTTGCATATAACTGAGCAAGTTGAAATTTGGATGCGGCCCCTCTAGCTGCGGGGTACTTCTTGCATATAACTAAGCAAGTTAAAAAAATTTAAAGCTGCCCCTCTAACTGCGGGGTACTTGCATATAGCTGAGCAAGTTTAAAATTTTGGAAGAAGCCCCTCTAGCTGGGGGTACTTACATATAGCTGAGCAAGTTAAAATTTGGACGCTACCCCTCTAACTGCGGGGTACTTGCATATAGCTGAGCAAGTTATATTTTTTAGCGCAACCCCGTGTGACTTTGGGGTATTTTGTTATGCATATTCATTTCTTAGGAAGTAACTAAGAGATGGGGTTAGCACTTCTCCTATCCACAAACTTTGCATAAAATTTCACATATATTATAAGTAAAGAAATAATTATTTCTTTATACTAAAAATTTCCCTTGGTCTGGAGGGTCCTTGTTCCAAACTTTTCTTAGGAACCTTTTTTGTCTTATAAAAATAACAAGTTTAGAGAGGGGGGTAGACCCGTTTCTCCCTATTTTCTGAAAACTGGTCGAGTAAAGTTTTCTTGAGAACAGAGGTTAGGACTTGTTCTCTAGGCTATAAATCTATATTGAATAATAAAAAAAACGTTGTGATTTTTTATTATTATTATTATTACTAGGAGGATAACCTCCTGCTGGTCCTATTGGGTCTTAGGGACTTTACTCACTATACTTTTACTTTTGGGTTGGATATCCCCCCAAGTATGATGAGGAAAGTTCCTTATATCATGGGCCCTCTTCTAATCTAGTAGAGGTTCTGCCCTTCTTTTAAGAAAAGAATGCATAAATCTGGTGTACCCACTGCACAATGTAGGTAAATGAGTCATGCACAAAATTTCTAGTGCCAAAAATAATGGGTATTACTTTTCTTCATTGCAGTCAGAGTTTATATTTCTTACAAGAAGTGTACTCATAAAACTAGAGCAGGCTATTGAAATTTTTTAATAAAATGAAACCGGGCAGGAGTTAGGCATAGTACCTTCTCAGTTGTAGTGGTGAAGATGTCTGTTGATGACGGTTTGAATTTTTTTGGGGCGAGGACTTATACGGGTCCCTCACCACTGCCTGTAATGGTGGGGGTTCCTTGCGTGGAAGTCCCCTTCTTGGAACTGAATTTATTATGGGTTCCTCGCACCCACAGGTTATTGAGGAGGGCTCCTCGCTTCTGGGTTCCTCACATGTCACTGTGAATGAGGGGGTTGTTTGCTGATGAGGGTTCCTCTCTTGGAGTCCCCAAGCCCCTTCTTCACTGGGTTCCTCATTGGAACATAGAGCTACTAGTAGTTCCTCATGCGAGGTGTTGCCTATGGGGTTTCATGACCTGGAGATTGTGCCCGTGGGTTCCTCATGTGAGGAATAAAAAAATTTCAAACAAGTGTTCCTCTAATTTTGGGACTTTATTACTTTTGGGTTCCTCAACCATGGTATCTCATCTAGAGAGATTAGTTTTGATCCCAAATCTTTAGGAGCCGCTGTTGGTAAGACATAGGGAACGAGGGTCCCTCGGCGGAGGCCGCTGTTGACGCCATTCTGATTTCACCACAAGTTGGGACTTTATTTTTTTATGGGTTCCTCGACCGGAGGTACCACGTCTAGAGGAACAGATTTTGTTCCCAAATCTTTTGGGGCCAGTGTTGGTGAAACCTTTGGTTTTGGAACATTATCTGGTATGGGTTCCTCGTTGAGGGGTGTAACTGTTGCGCGTCCCTCGCTTGGGTTTTTTATCCACCATATCTATCTCCTCCACACTCTTATCCTCATCTCCTTCCTCGAGCGCCGAGGGTTTTTTTGCGATCGTCGCCATCCGAGGTGGGTTCCTCTCCCCAAATAATTACGATAATTTTGAGTTCTTTGACCGCTTATAGTACCTCAGGTTCCCCGTGCCCGAGGGTGTGTCGCCTGGTAGAGCTTTGTTTGGAGAGGGGGGTCTCGACCCTAATATTTTAATTATTTTTTTTTGTGTTGGGTTCCTCGCACCTTGGCGCTGTGACGCTGACAGGATTCCTCGCACAAATATTTGATTTTTTTTTTGTGTTGGGTTCCTCGTACCTTGGCGCTAACAGGGTTCCTCAACCTTTCGCGAACTTGTGGCATTGACAGGGGGTCTCGCCCCTAATATTTGTATTATTTTTTTTTGTGTTGGGTTCCTCGCACCTTGGCGCTGTGGCGCTGACAGGATTCCTCGCACAAATATTTGATTTTTTTTTGTGTTGGGTTCCTCGCACCTTGGCGCTGATAGGGTTCCTCAACCTTTCCCGAACTTGTGGCATTGACACGGGGTCTCGCCCCTAATATTTGTATTATTTTTTTTTGTGTTGGGTTCCTCGCACCTTGTCGCTGACAGGGTTCCTCAACCTTTCGCGAACTTGTGGCATTGACAGGGGGTCTCGCCCCTAATATTTGTATTATTTTTTTTTTGTGTTGGGTTCCTCGCACCTTGGCGCTTTGGCGCTGACAGGATTCCTTGCACTAATATTTGTATTTTTTTTTTGCGGCGAGGGACACCGAGGGTTCCTCGCCCATGAGTTCCTCGCTCCTCGACTTCCCATCCGGGGTGTCTCTACCTTATTCTTCATCGAGACTGCTTCCACAACTCCTTTGTTGGTGACAAAGGACACCCAGGGTTCCTCACCCATGAGTTCCTCGTGCCTCCACTTCCCATCTGGGGGTGTCTCGACCTCATGCTTCGTCGATACTGCTGCCACAACTCCTTTGTTGGTGACAAGGGACACCCAGGGTTCCTCACGAGTTGACATTTTTACAAGGGTTGCTGTTGCTACTTCTTTTTTTGTACGACAAGGGACACCCAGGGTTTCTCATCCATGGGTTCCTCGCGAGTTGGTGTTTTTAGAGGGGATGCTGCAGTTGAGAGTTCCTCACTTGGAATTTCTACCACGATGGGTTCTTTTCTTGAGGGCTCCTCATCGCTATCATTGAGCGAGAGGAGTTCCTCGACCATACCGAATTCCTCGCCAAACACTTAGGGTTCTTGGGGTTCCTGTCAGTGAACTCGACGGTTGTCACAACTTGCTCCAGCGCCGTCCTTCGCGACTGAGCTACTTCTACCGGGATCACCGCCGGAATGGCTGCCCCTCCACAGGGGGTTACTGTTGGTGTTACACAATCTTGACCCAAACTTGCCAAGTCTTAAAAAACATACTCATAAGCCTCTGCCACTGAAGCTGCTGCCAGTGAGATGGTCTGCCCTCCCGGAGGAGCAAGTATCTTTTCTCCGGTCACCACCACATCCACCTGAGTGGCCTGGTCTCTTTCAGCTCCATTCCCAGATGGAATGTCTTCAAACACTAGCTTCTTAAAAACATGAAAAGCTTCTTTGTCCATTGAAGTGAGGATACCTCCCTAGCAGAGTCGCCAAATGTAAGAGGGTAGTGAGAGTGGGGTCTATGAATAACTGGAAAGGGTGAGGCGTGACCCACTCCAATGGACGCTGCCTGCAAGGTCTTCAAGGTCTCCTGGTGCAACTTCTGAAGAAAACTTCCCCTTCTGATAACAATGGAACTCAAGCTTCAACTCACTCCCTACAAGAAGATGAACTTTCACAGCAAAAATAGTAATTTTCTCAAGGAAAACACCTGAGAGTGATGGCTGTCAGTGGGGAGTGAAGGAACAAGGCACTCAACACTAAGAGAATGAGCAGGGAGAGAATATTAGGTAGGTCTGGTGATATTTTAGCAGAGTAACAGTGCAATTTCTATTGTCTATCTTTTTCTATCCCCCCTATGACCTTGCCCAGGGGTCCTATTTATACTTGGGCACTAAGGCTGGGTTGGCACTTTTGGCACCAAAACTTAGAGGGTTGGTGAGGGAAAAAGTCTGCAGTGTACTATTTGTCCCTACCTGCAGGCAGGTCTGCCTGTCCCCTCTGGCAGATGCCCCCTGGCGCCGACCAAAGTTCAAAAGCAAATATGTCTTCTAATGGAGATAAAATATCTGATTTGCTAAATATCTTTTGAAACGGTAACTTTGATACAAACTTTGTAAACTTGAGGGGGGGTCTCGAGGACCACCTCCTCTAAAATATTTGCAAGCTTGAGGGGGGTCTCGAGGACCCCCTTCTAAAATCATTTTTCTTGAGAGGGGTTTAGAGGACCCTCTCCTCTAAAATCATTTTATAAACAGTTCTTTTCTTGTGAGCAGCCAACCCTTTGGCTGCTCACTTCACTTGTGACTAAGTGTGAGGTGTGTGAGGACTCGGTGACCCTAGGGTCTCCTACTAGTATTCTCTCAATCCTATAGTGCTAAGTGGTTGAGCTTGCTCAATATACCTTGTTCCTCAGCTGCCAAGCCAAAACTCCCAGGAGGTCCCAACGCGCCTGTTCGAGCCCTGCTTGCTCGACTAGGCAACCTGTACAAGAAAGTAAAGTGTTAGTGTTGTTGTTCATTTAGAGACTGATGTTTCATGACGATGAGTTGCTCATGATAGCTACTCCCTCTATATGAGTTTCTGCCAAAACCCTTGTAGCGGCACTTCTCGAATAATATTTCAGCAGTGACCCTTGCAGTGGCGCTAAGCCTTGCAGTGACGCTGACTCTCTCGACTTGTCATTACTGCAGTGACCCTTGCAGCGGCGCTGACCCTTACAGTGGTACTTCTTAATTTTGGATTTATGTGGTGACCCTCGCGGGCACCTCTCGAATGTTATTGCTATAGTGACCCTTGCTGTAGTGGCGCTGACCCTTGCAGCGGCGCTGACCCTTGAAGCAGCGCCGACCCTTACAGCGGCACGGACACTTGCTGCGGTGCTGACCCTTGTAGTGATGCTGGCACTTGAAGCGGCGCCGACCCTTGCAGCGGCGCGGACACTTGCAGCGGCGCTGACACTTGAAGCGGCGCCGACCCTTGCAGCGGCGCGGACACTTGCAGTGGCGCTGACCCTTGCAGCGGCACTGACACTTGAAGCGGCGCCGACACTTGCAGCGGCACGGACACTTGCAGCGGCGCTGACACTTGCAGCGACACTGGCACTTGAAGCGGCATCGACCATTGCAGCGGCGCAGACCGTTGCAGCGGAGCTGACACTTGAAGCGGCGCTAACCCTTGTAGCGGCTCGGACGCTCGCAGCGGCGCTGACGCTTACAGTGGCGCTGACGCTTGAAGTGGCGCCGACCGTTGCAGCGGCGCGGACACTTGAAGCGGCGCCGACCCTTGCAGCGACGCTGACACTTGAAGCAGCGCCAATACTTGCTGCGGAGCTGACCCTTGGAGGGACGCTGACACTTGCAGCGCGCTGGCACTTGAAGCGGCCCTGGTACTTGAAGCGGAGCCGACCCTTGCAGCGGCGCGGACACTTGCACCGGCGCTGACCCTTGCAGCAGCGCTGACACTTGAAGTGGCATCGACCCTTGCAGCGGCGCGGACACTTGCAGTGGCGCTGACTCTTGCAGCTGCGCTGACACTTGAAGTGGTGCCAACACTTGCAGCGGCGCTGACCCGTGCAGCGGCGCTGACACTTGCAGCGGCGCTGGCACTTGAAGCGGCGCCGACCCTTGCAGTGGCGCTGACCCTTGCAGCGGCACTGACACTTGAAGCGGCGCTGACCCTTGCAGCGGCCCTGACCCCTGCAGCGACGCTGACACTTGAAGTGGAGCCAACCCTTGCAGCGACGCGGACCCTTGCAGCGACGCTGACCCTTGCAGTGGCGCTGACACTTGAAGCGGTACCAACCCTTGCGACGACCACTCTCCATCTTGGACTTCTACAGTGGCCTTTGCGGGGTACTTCTCAAATGTCATTTCCCTAGTGACCCTTGCGGCGTCACCTCTCGAATGTCATTTCTGCAGTGACCCTAGTGGCGGCACCTCTCGAATGTCATTTCTGCAGTGACCCTAGGTGGAATGGCCTAGGTGGGGTCCTCTCAATATGAATTTCTATAGGGACCCTGGGGGTTCCTGCTCATTATGAGTTTCTGCCGGGACCCTGGGGGGGTTCCTGCTCAATATGAGTGTCTGCCGGGACCCTGGGTTTCTTCTCAGTATTTCTAATAAAATAATATTTTTACTTTTTTATAGGTAGACACCCTTCTACAACAATAAAATGAGATACGTCAAATGAGTCTTAAATAACTAAATTAATAAAACTCAATGATTACACATTAAAATGTTTCAACTCCACCAAAAGAAAATAAAATAGAAATAACTCTGGAATCTACCATAACCCACACTAAAAAAATCAAATAATAAACTAAAAGTTCCAATGTTCGATTATAAAATAAATACGGTGAGAAGTCACTCCACTATTCTTACTTTAGTATTGGGATAAGGCTGACCCTACAATTAGCCTGCTCATCCTCTCATTGTTGAAAGGAATACACCGAGCTCCATGCTCCCCTCTCCAAAGTTTATCAAGCCTTGTTAAGCTGAAACCTTATCAATCCTTTGGATCCCGTCTATTGCGAAATCCACTCCCAAGAAACTTCAAGGCAGATGCCCATTGTACGTTTCACGAAACAGCTGGCCATACCACCGACCAATGCTTTCACCTTCGAAACATAATCCAAGGTCTAATTGACCAGGGTACCATCTCCCAACCAGCCAATCCTAAGACAAACACTACTCATAACCCCCTTTCAAATCATACCAATGCCATATTTCTTGAAGAGAACCCATAATTTGATCCCTTAACTCAAATCACACCCATATACTCTCCCAAACCGCTTTAAATTTGACCATATATCCTCCTACACCCTACTAGCCTCGCTGATCAGGCATTGTCACTCCTTACTAGAGCATGCATCGCTGTCCGTACCTGTTCTGAAAATGGAGGTATGGAATTGTCAGAAGTGTTAAACCAACTCCTAGTGTTCGGGTTGAAATTACCCTCATAGATGGTCATTGATTGCCAAAGGTTCAGTACGCTGTACTTGGAAGCGCAAAAATGGGCCCAAGAGTCAAATAGTTAGGTAGTACCAACTAATGAAGTCAGCCTGGATGATGTTGTCCAGATTATGGCAGAATTATTCAGACAAACCAATAACATTTGAAGTATGACCGAGTTACTTGATGCTTTAAAGCTAGAGAGGTGCCTGGTCCCTTCACCCTTACACATCCCCACATAATGGGATGACCTGTATGAAGAAGCCATTGAAGTTGTGGAATGCATCGACTTTACATGGAAAGACAGAATTATTTCCATCGGATAGGGGGAAGAATTCGGAGATTCGAATGAAGAACAAGCTTTCCAGAAAACTTGCTCGGTAGCCGACATGTGTGGAGTGATATCATTTGAAGAACTCCTCGGAGAAATAAACAAGGTGGCAATCGATGAGGAAACAGGATTCATATTTTTCCCTTATTTAGTAAATCACATGACCAGATCAGGGAGGCATTACCAGATTCCAAGCTCATTACCAGCAAATGTCAAGGGGAAGGGCGTTGAAAACCTTCCTATGCCTGAAATGACCCTCGAGGAGAGAAAGATCCTCGGTCAACTAAAGAAAACTCAAGCTAACATCACTCTATGGGGGATTTTTATATCTTCTCAGCTACACATAAATGCTTTGATCAAGTTGTTACCTGGACCTACAGTTCCTCCTTATACCACACCAGAAGAAGCAATAAATTTGGTCGGATCCTTGAACTCTTCTGGACTGCTATCCTTTTTCGAAGAAGAAATCCCCAAGATTGGGCCAAACCATAATCATGCACTCAACATCTCTGTTGAAGTTATGGGGAAGGTCGTACCACTCTCTCTTGTCGACAATGGATCTACCTTGAATGTTTGCCCACTGAGAACCCTCAAATGTTTAGGCTTGAAAGAAAGCGACCTCACTCCATCCTCCACTGCTGTGCGTGCTTATGATAATACCCGTCGAGAGGTGATGGGATCCATAAAGCTTGTAATAGGGGCTGGCCCTATAAATCCTGTCGTCGAATTCCAAGTTATTGATATCCCAACCTGTTTCAACCTATTGCTAGGACGACCTTAGCTCCACAGTATCAAGGGCTTGTCTTCCTCACTCCATCAAAAATTAAAGTTCTTCGCCGACGGACGGGTCATTACCATATTGGGAAACGACGACAATGTCGATGGTGCAAGTACATATTAAGCTATTTCATAATTAACTTAATTAATTCCTCTTAAATAGTAACATATAACCATATCACAAGTTATATAAAATAAATACATCACACACTGTATTATTTCCACAAATGATTAACTTAATTAATTTCACATTAATTAACAGCATATAACTGTAACCCGAGTTATATAAGTTATATACATCACGCACTGTATTATCACCTGCATATAATATTTACTACCATATTATACGTACCTTTACTATCATCCACACACATATCATACGCGTATCCATCCTTCCGAGTATACCCTCACCGGATGATTCACTCTAAAATGCCATCTCACGAGGTGTGCTCACAAAACCTAGTTTTTCCAAGTTGGATTCGCTCACCAACCTGGTCTACAACATAAACGAATTGGAGGCGGTCATATTCCTTCCTGAAAGTGATATAATCTCCTCACCCATATACCGGACGCTATGACCTGGGGATATACTCACCCTACTCCTCAAGCTAGGGGATTCACCCACATCGCGCAACCTCCCTTGATAGAATTAGAGTATATAATTTGAATAAATATCTAGTCACTGATATTTAATATCACACACAATATATACACGTATATATATACTATCACTACACCGTATATATATATATAATATAAACCCTAGCTTTACCGTGTACTCAAAATCCCGTATACTGCCTGAAATCTAATGTCACACACAATAGATACGTATATATATATATATATATATATATATATATATATATTATAACCCTGGCTTTACCGTGTACTAAATATCCCGTATACTGCCTGAAATCTCCTGAGTCTGTGGCTCGACTCAAGGTAATTAATTTTCTCACTTAATATTTTATCATCTTCCCGAGACTATGGTCCGACTCTAAGATAATTTAATTATCATTATTATTAATTTAATCCTACCCGAGTCTACAATCTGACTCTAATTAAATTAATTATTACTCTTATTAATTTAATCCTTCCCGAGTCTACAATCTGACTCTAATTAAATTAACTATCACCATTATTAATTTAATACTTGGTGTCGCCCAACCATTATCTCTGGACTCCCTCACTTGGCCCGTACCTCAACATTTCCCGAGTCTATGATCCGACCCCAAACTAATTACTTTCACTCAATAATTAATGTAATACCTTGATGCCACTTAACCAACATACCCGGACTCACTCACTTGGTCCAATTTACATCTCATAATATAATACCCACATTTTCGCCTATAATGTGTCACACCTTTATTTCTATAATTCTCCCAATTATATTTGCCTATAATTATTAACATATCCGGACTCGATCCACTTGGCCCGAAATTAAATATTCCCGAATCTATATCCCGACTCTAAATTAATTAGTTTATCTACAAACTTAATTCACTACCTTGGCATTGCTTAGACAATATACCCGGACTCGCTCACTTGATCCGTATCTCCCTATTTTGAAATAAAATTCCTCAAATTCATCCATTAAGTTCCCCACATAAATTCATCCTAGTCCCAATTACTTTCTCTCAAAATTGCTAGAATATTTGGTTTATAAATATTTATTCACTAATAAATGTATGGAAATTAATTTATAATTAATTTCCCCCTTATATCACACACAGGCTGAACTGCCCAGAATTTCCCATCGTCGATCGATCGATGCCCCCCGATCGATCGATCGATCCCTTCGTGCCAGCTCTCCTTCCTTGCTGAATTCCACCATTAATGAAATTTCAAGGTTTCTTTCCTCAAAAACCAACCTCAAATCAGTCTATTAATCATCTCAAAACATTTCTCATGAACTAAAAATATCATCTAAACCTTTTAACATCATTAACACTATGAAACTTGACCCACCCAAGAACACAAATTCCTAGGGTACAATTCCAATTACAAATTCAACTTCCATACTTTTATATTCTGATTTTTCACATTCAAACCAGATAATCATACTCAGAATTATATAGCACAACTAATTCTTACCTTAAATTTCATTCAATGGTTCCATTAACAAAACCCCCTTTTTGTACCCATTTATCCCCAAAACGAATTTTAGTGTACACATCACTATGATATGAATTGATTATCATACTTTAAGAATCAAACCAGTTAACCACTTGCCTGTAATCGTTCGTAGGGTATGATCCGTTGTTGTAGTGCCTTAATGTGGCTCCGAAATCCCCAAATTGGTTTTTGCTAAGCTTTTCCCCAATTTCCCTCTCAAGCCCTAGGCTTAGAATTGTGTTGGCTGCTGATTTCCTAATCCCTCACTTAGGTTAAAACTCTAAATCCCGTTTTTCACCTAATGGGCTTAATTAAAATAGCCCAACTCACCCCATGTGGGCCCGGATATGCCCAAAAATGTCTCGAGACACAATTATTACCCCCGGGTACTCTTTTCTGACTATATCGACCCATCTGGACACAACCGCGCACTCAGAATTGGCATCCGAATTAATTTATAAAAATACTTATCTCACACCCAATTTAGTCTATACCGACTCCCGACTGGGATAAGTGCATACCCTATCATTAATACCCGAAATGACGTAATAAAATTATTACTATTCACTTAGTATATAAATTTCCCTAAACATTAACCATTCACTCCCCGATTAATATTTAAATACATATATTGCCATAATTAATTCAATTAAAATTACAATACACAAGTAATTTAAAATTCCCGAATTAATTAAATATTAAATGCACAAAAATACGGGGTGTTACAGGTTTTAGATTGAAAATCCCAAAATTAAGCCTATGGGCCAAGCCCAAATGACCCGAACACCCCCGTGTGAGCCCAGCTATGCCTAGAAATGCCCCGAGACCCAATTACTATCCCCAAGTACTCTTTTTCTACTATCTCAACCTATCTGGAACCAACCGTGCACCCAGAATCGCCAGATGAGTTACTTTACTAAAATTATCCAATCTCGAACTTAAATTACAACACATGAGAAACGTGAATTTCAAAAATACTCCAAATTAATGAAATCTTATTTCACCGAATTAATTAAAACCTCCAGATAACTTAAATCCTATATCACCAAATTAATTAAATTCTATATCCTCAGAAATGCAGGGTATTATATACTTCCCCCCTTACAAAGGAATTTCATCCTCGAAATTAGATAAGTCTAATACTTCAAGCCTCGAATACTTCCCTACTCATATTCCTCTAAGATTTCTAGACATATCTCCACCCCATCAAATCGCGATTTATATGAAATTATATTAATTATCCAGGGTACCTATACACTATTCCTGTGCTTATTTGCACAAATGTTAACCGGATCCATTATCCTTAAATCGTAATATAACTTTCAACCCACAGTTATAACTACATATATGTATAATAACAAAGGTATCAAACCCATATCCTAATGACCACACATCTACCCACTTCCAACATTGCACTAAGTTTCATGCGCGGGAGTCTCGCAAAGAGAAATTCAAATAAGGAACCAAATGATACACTACTACCTAACATTTTTGGTCGTTGAGATCCGTTAGGCCCTCAGTCCATAGAATGTACCCCAACATTCTCGCCTCCTCACATAAAAGTATACTCGTCCACTCTCATGTTACAAAATACATCATACAATACGACGCCCTTACCATCACTAGTTTCTTAGCACAAATGAATCACGAGATAAATCTCCCAGCTCGATAAAAAGCCTTATCCACACTGAGTCCCATCAGTAAATGTCCCTAATCCGTGGGATTAAATATAACAATACAAACACTCACTTATAAGTCTATCATGCAACACACTATAACATATAAACACGTATTTATAGACTTGAACCTTCTTTCAGGTGAGACATCACAAAAATATACATCATAACCCAGAACACCGAACACGATAGTCTTGTTATAACCATCCACCATCACTTAACAGTTTGTACCAAGAATAAAACCATACCTTGAATATTTCCTCTCAAAAAGATCTACCCTCATAAAATATATCCACTCAGTGTCCAGACCTGCTCCCTACAGATGGAACTAAAGAGAGCCCCGCTAACGAAACAGTGCATATATACAACTATAGTAATATTCACGATACCTTTAGTAAACCCATTTCTCATGCAAATCTAGTACTAATGAACTACTGTGACTCGTTTGTGTCACATAAAATAGACCCTAATTACCCCTGGATATAACTCATACATTAAATTTCCAATAGCACTGGCAGCTCAAATGGTTCCTGGATGTAACACCCTCATCCCAACCAAACCAAAAGCTTCTTATAACTGTTACCCCTGTTAGGCATCCTGTTCATGTCCCCTAATGCGCTTCAGACAAGATCCACACATGTGTTCTTACTCTTTACACATAAGACACCCCTCTGTGTCGTTCCCCTTACTCTGGCCCCACTGACCATATTGGGGTTGTCCTCTTCACAAACCTATTAGACTTGACCCTGATTGCTACCCCCATTGTCCCTTTGGCTCCACTGCCCTATGGGACTCGTTCCTAGCCTTAACAGCCCTGACTGAATCCACCATCACCTAGTACGAATTATATTGATCTCAATCATTAAAATGGGTAATCTACTGGGTATACGCTTTTGTGGTGCCTCATTAACACCGTTAAATCCAGTCTTGCACTTCGATTTGATTCTCCAACACTCTTGACTCCTTTCTCACGAAAGTGCTGATATCAAATTGTAAATGCATGACATTGACGAAAATGGTACCAGTCATTCTAGCCGGATTTACCCATTCATGCTTGCATATTCTACCCATAAGTCCATTATTAACTTACGAACCTTCTTGATCCACTGTCTCCACCTCATCTGGTACGAAGTTTGATAAAAATGTAAACTCTCCGGCATAACCAACCATTATATGACCTTTTTGATACGAGTAATTAAATTTCATTTGCCTCTCTATTTAAGAGTTGGTGAGAGGGTTTATGGTCAAATCACACCCCAACTTGTTCGTTTCTCATGGTGTCTCTCCATAGTTATGGTGATTGGCTCCCATCACTACAACACCGCTCATATGAGTTAAAATTTAACCTGAAATTTAATTATGGGTGCCACTACAATCCACCCTACACAATTTCCTTTAGGTTATCTCCTTCCATTGACCTATCACACTCCTTCTCTTCCCCGAATCCTTACGTATAGCTCTTCGAAAGAGTTCCTCCAAATCGGCCCCTTAACCAACTACATTGGGTGAGTCTGAATTTGCATCACCGCTTTTCACTACATTTCTTAGGGAAACTACTATGCCCTAGTGATTGTCCCAACCTTATCTTCCTGAACAATAACCATGATGAATTCTATCACGGTAATCATTTCCATAATATTCATTGGATTTTGCTGAGCCTGTCCACTTTCAATCCTTCTAACGGCCCTCGATGGTCATCCAAAATTATTTAGTGTACGAAGCCCAATCGAACTTGTATATGAATTTCATAAACTATACTTAATAGTAGGAGAACGTAAGTCGTATACTTAAAATAATACAATAATCCTATAATAAGGTTCTATATCAAAGAACGCTACGTTCAAACATAATAATCCACACATAAGGCTCTAAACCTCATGCTCTGATACCATCTGTGACACCTTACCTATTAAAATACCGGGTGGCCATCCCGTCATCAAAATAAAATGTTGGTCTCATATGGATCATTCTTAGAATCACTGTCAAAAAAAAAAATTAAGTTACCTACCACCAAGTAATTAAAATAGGCTGGTGCCAAATTTTATCTTTCATTAACTAACAACGTGTAAAAATACATAATAATTAAACCATCCACCCAACCTGGTAACTGAATCCAACTCCGATGAATAATAAGAATAAAGAGGACCGAATCAACTATCGGTTCAATAATAAAATACAACAGTTAACTAAAATAATAACCTAGATATAAAATGTCAAATAAATAACTAAATAACTAAATACTAAATCTGAGGGCGACATGACCAAATGAGTACTGAAGTAAAGTCCACATACTAGGAATAAATGAATGCAGCGTCTATAAAAAAGTCTTGCAACTTCCACACGAGCTACAGCTACGCATCTCTGAATAGAATCCTCAAGATGGGCGTCCCTGTGGCTGTACACCTAAAAGGATTTGGAAAAGCTTTTGACACGAGTCAGAGCCCGAGTAAAACCATTTGAAAATATTAAGTAAGCCGTTAAATTGCAATGATTAAATATGCATACACACTCTTCATATTTAAGCAACTGTCCCACTCCCTTGAGGTATAGCTCACTCTTCATCTAATGTGCAAACCTAACCCTTGCCTTCTAACCTTCCTAGTTATGCTACCCCACCTAACCAGTCATATCACACCTTTTTCTACCACACTCCTCCAACCCGAGTATTCTTACCTTGATTATTTGTAATACCCCGTACTTTTGACTATATTTATTTTGAGGATTAATTAATTAAATTGCGTATTAATTGGAAATTAATCCGGGTTATAAATACTAATGTGATACGAGTTAGTATTTGATTATGTGCATATATGATTATATATGAACTCGGTATTATAAAATTTGTCGTGGGATTTATATACGGCATTTTAGAAATTTTGTTGAGACGCGTGGGACCGCCGCGTCACGGTATAATATTTTTGATAATAAAAAGTGAATTTAAAATCTATAATCCGTATGGTCATTTTGAGTGCGCCAACGCGTCCGGAAGGGTCGAGATAGTCAGAAAACACTAGCCGGGGGTATAGTTTGGGTCCCGGGGTATTTTTAGGCCATACCGGTAACTTAAAGGGTATTTTGGTAATTTTACATTTTGAGGAATTAAAAGTGACGAAAATTAGAGATGTAAATCTGATGTGGATTAAACCCATTAAGCCCATTAACCAACCCATATTAACCTAGAAGGCTACGTAGGTTGTCATTTAGGTTTTCTAGGTTTCCCCAAATCAAAACCCTAGCCACCTTGAGCCACCATTGGAGAAGAGCTTGGAGAGAGAGGAATTTCTGCAGAAACTTCATCTAATCTACACCAAAGTCAGAAATCAAACCAAGGCAAGTGACTTTATTCCATTTAATTTCTGAGAATGTCTTTTCCATGTTAGAAAATTCGGATTTATGGTTTGTTCTTGATAAATATGAAAACCCATGTAGTCTAGATCATAGAACTTGAGGAAATTGAGAAGGATTGCATGTAGAATAGTTTGGAGACAATAAATCTGATGTTAATACATGTTTGGGTGAAAGAAAAACGAATTAAATTCTGGGATTTCATGATGATATGTAGTTAGGGTTCATGTTCTTGAGATATTTGGAAAAAGTGTAGAAAGCTGTAAATTTAATTGATATTTGGGTGGATTGATCCCTTAGAAACATGTTAGGATGTGACTATATATGTTTAGTATTGATTATAGACCCTAAAACGATGTTGTCATGAAATTTGGAATTGATTAGAAGTGATAAAAATGGTTAAAAACGAATTGGGGAAAAATCTGGGCCGAAACCGGCCAGTCATTAGAAGCAGCCCCCAGGTCGTTCGAACGAGCTCGTTCGAACGAGCTCGTTCGAACGAGCTCGTTCGAACGAGCTTCTAACGAGTTGACCAGTCGTTACTAACGAGTAGGGATTTCGTTCGATATCTCGTTCGAACGAGATATCGTTAGAAGGGACAGTTCGTTCGAACGAACTGGGATCTCGTTCGAACAGCCTCGTTCGAACGAGACTTCTAACGACCTGACAGTCCAAACTCGTTCGAAGCCTCGTTCGAACGAGACTTCTAACGAGTTGACAGTTTGATCCTTTTTGGACTGTTTTGACTTTTGGAGTTCCGTAAACTTGTTCAAGGTTATAGATAGCATTCCTTTGATGATATAGTGATAAACTTGGGACATTTGGGTATTTATGAGGAGGAATTATATACGAGAGTTGTATTACATGGACGGTTTGGGATGAGACGTGAGTGTCTATTACGACGTGAGAAATTATGGCGCGTATAATTACAAACCGGAATAGTACGAATTGTGATAATTATAGTTAGTATGAGAATATGTACTACAATTAAAATACGGTATTACTAAGATGTGTGTTTACTTAGTATTGGTATATGGATTGTGTGTATGACATACCTACCATACTTGCTATCACGGGAGGTTACGTTCGCTTAGGACCCTCTAATCCTTGTGTGCCTACGGGGGGGATATAGACTGGTACCTTGATGAACATAGGTCATAGAAAGACTTATTGTGATATTAATAAGTCCGCTGACCATGGGAGCGTAGGTATGTGCGTGACCCATGTGATGGTGACTGTGTTCGCCTCCACTATTTGTGATTTGTGTTATCTGGACTATTCCTGAGAGATTCAGAATATGTGATCCTTATGTACGTGATGTACCGGGATTGATAGCAGAGTATGTGTGCACCATAGCTTAGATTGCGGGGTGCTTGTATCGTATATTTATGATGTGAATAATATACATTAAATTAATGGGAATCTTCATGTTAATGTTGTAAAAATATTACGGTATTATTTCGAGTTACATAATGAGTTAACTGATAGTTATATCAATGGTATATTTAGTAACTGAGTTCATGTTAAACCCCTATTTAATTACGAGCGTTGTTATGTTAAATGGAACCAAGTATTATGGGTAGAACCCTTGTCAGTCTAGCTAGATACGTTGTCACTTAGCTAGTGGTATGGGTAGTTATAGATGGGTACTTGCGTTAGGAGTGCACAGTTAGACGAGAGGTGAGAATATAATGTGAGGGCACGTCCTAACATGTACTTTGCATTTAATGTTTTAAATGTTTTTAAAGCACTTGCAGGTTTTTAAAATATATCTCCACATTCGGGCTCTGACCCGTTTGCTTTTCAAATCTTTTTCTTTGTAAAACCATTTTAGGTGCCCAGCCACAAGGACACCAAGCATAGGATTCTCATTCAGGTGACGAGATGTAGCTGTTTGTGGAAGCTACAGGGACTTTGCTTATAGACACTTCGATCTTTTGGATTCCAGAGTCACTATCTATCAGTTGTAGGGCATGTTGCCCATTCCTATTTAGAGCATCTTTTACATTTCAGTTTTCAGACTTTAGCATGTATTGTTTCAGTTTATTTATTTCAGTTATGGGATTATAGTGAGGGGTTTCCTCCAGACTTTATTTATACTATTGTGATGGTTATTCATTTTACTTTAGCATGGTGAATGGTGTTATCTATTTCTTCATTTTACTTCTTGCATGTTAATCAGATTTAAATTAAAATTTGGCAACTTGATTTTTAAATACTAGGTGGTTAGTAATAATAAAAATGTTTTCGACAGTGATGCTATTAACTGAGCCAACTTGGCATTTTGAATTAATTTTATAAAGGAGTAGCTACCCGGTATTTAATTAGTCGGGGTGTCACAGGTGGTATCAGAGCATCAGGTTCTAGTGTCCTTTAGGATCTGTACGGCTATTATGTTTCTGCTACGTTTCTTTGATATAGAGCCCTATATTTTAGGACTGTTGTACTCTTTTTGTGTATGCTTCGTTCTTCAGCTATTTTAAGTTTATAAACCGTGAACTTATAAACTTCGTTCTTATTTCAGATGCCTCCACGACGTGCACGACGAGTTCCCAGGGATGCTACGCCCGAACCACAGCCCGCTCCAGTTCAGGGCATGTTAAACGCCGCTGAGGTTGCAGCTATAGTAGCTCAAGCGGTGAATGCCGCGATTGCCGTGATTCAGCAGGCACCACCACAGGCGTCAGTTGTCGCGCCAGTACAGGTTAATGCATTCCCGTCTGCTTAGGAGCGTGTACGTGACGCTTTTCAGAAAGCGCATCCGCCAGAGTTTGCAGGTAGCTCAGACGTGGTAGTCTCGAGACAATGGAGGAAGGACATACAGAGGCATTTGAGGATGCATGAGTGCACTGACGTTCAGAAACAGGTGCTAGCTACTTTCAAGCTAGTGGGATCTGCACTACAGTGGTGGGAGTCTATCACCACCGCGGAGGAGAGGGATACCCTCACGATTCAGGAGTTCTGGGTGCGGTTCGACCGCAAGTACTTTCCTTCCGCAGTTCATACAGAGATGAGGAGGAAGCTGATGAGTTTGAAGCAGGAGGGCAAGACAGTGGCCGAGTATGAGGCCAAGTTTACTAACCTGTTGAATATCGTACCAGACGAGATTCCAACAGAGAAGAAGAAAATAGAGAAGTTCACCGATGGGTTGAATTGGAGGATCCGTCAACATCTGCTAGGGAACCTATCGTTGGCCACGTATTCTGATGTGGTTAACGCTGCATTATTGCACTACCAGGACCAACGTTTTCATATGGCCGAGGGTAAGCGGTCGGGGGAGTCTAGCCATCAGGGCAGGACTGGAGGACATAGTGCCAGCGGGGTACAATCGGGTCAGGGGCAGAGATAGAATGAGCAGGGTACCCAGCAGGGGGATAATAAGAGGTTCCGGTTAGGGAACTACAGACAGGGACAGGGAGGTTTCCGTCAGGGCCATCAGGGTCCAAACGGCCATCAGGGCCAGCAGGGGAAGAATGGGCAACAGTTTCATCAGGGCCAGCAGGGCCAAGGGAGGAATGGTAACGGCCACCAAGGCCGGGGACAGTAGGGGCAGAGGGGAGGGAACTTCCCAGGAAAGTGCTTTACTTGTGGCAAGACTGGCCATAAAAAGCAGGATTGTCCAGATAGGGGCAGGGCCCCACAGCAGCAGCAGCAGGGTGCTCGCCAGGAGCCACAGAGACCTATATTTCCCACCGCTCTTCCCGCACCGCCACAGATGGCAGCATTGCCACCCATTCCAGCAGTCCCAGCTCAGCAGGGGCAGCTACAGTATGGACGTGTCTACAACGTTCACCAGGCTGCAGTTCCACAGGCACCGCCCGCGATCGAGGGTACGTTTCCTATCCATGGCACTATGGGTCGGGTGTTATTTGATACGGGTGCTACACATTATTTCATAGCTACACACTTCGTGAAAGCTTTAGGATTGTTAGCTACGGCAGAGAGCACAGTGACGTGTGTCGACTCACCATTAGGGAGTGGGTCACTTATTTTCTTTATATGCCGGGGAGTGGGAGTAGAGATCGGTGGTTTGGTATTACCTGCAGACATGTTAATGTTAGATATGCATGTTCACGATGTGATCATCGGTATGGATTGGATCGTAGCATATAGGTCCATGATTGATTGCTTCAGCGGGAGCATTATTTTTACCATTCCGGGGCAAGAGATGTTTATAGTGGCGATGCCTCGCCCAGAGGGAGGATCGACCGCTCATCTGTATTACATTGAGGAGGATACCTCTAAGGAGGTTGTGATTCCATTAGATTCGATCCCGGTTGTCAGGGAGTATTCAGATGTGTTTCAGGAGATACCAGGCTTACCACCCAGTCGGGAGATAGACTTCGTTATAGATTTGCTACCAGGTACGAGACCTATAGCACGCGCACCGTACCGTATGGCTCCAGCTGAGATGAGAGAGCTACGGGATCAGATAGAGCAGCTGTTGGGACAAGGCTTTATTCGCAGGAGTACCTCACCTTGGGGCGCTCCGATTTTGTTTGTGAAGAAGAGGGACGGTTCACTAAGGTTGTGTGTGGACTACCGAGAGTTGAATAAGGTCACGATACGGAATAAGTATCTGTTGCCTCGAATCGATGACTTGTTCAACCAGTTAAGAGGAGCTTCTTTCTTCTCGAAGATTGACTTGAGGTCAGGATACCATCAGTCGTGTATCAGGGAGGAGGACGTCTCGAAGACCGCGTTCTTGTCGAGATATGGTTCTTATGAATTTCGGGTTATGCCTTTCGGCTTGACCAACGCTCCAGCAGTGTTTATGGACTTGATGAACATAGTGTTCAGGGATTTCCTGGATCAGTTTGTCATTGTCTTCATTGATGACATTCTGGTTTACTCTCAGACAGAGGAGGAGCACGCCGAGCATTTAAGGCAGGTTTTGCAGACACTTCGTCAGAACGAGTTGTATGCAAAATACGAGAAGTGCGATTTTGGCTGAAGGAAGTCCAGTTCTTGGATCACATTATTTTCGACCAGGGAATATCAGTTGATCCAGGGAAGGTATCAGCGGTGAGGGAGTGGGGACAGCCCACGACACCAACGGAGATTCGTAGTTTCTTGGGTCTAGCAGGATACTACAGGAGGTTTATTCAGGGTTTCTCAGAGATCGCAGGTCCTTTGACACATCTTACTCGTAAGGGTCTGCCATTCATTTGGAGTGATTCCTGTCAGTTGGCGTTCGATGAATTGAAGGACAAGTTGACCTCAGCACCTGTGTTAGCATTGCCGAGACTGGGAGTTGAGTATTTGGTTTACACCGACGCGACTTTGCAAGGGCTTGGAGGTGTATTGCAGCAGGAGAGACAGACCATAACTTATGCTTCCCGTAAGCTTAAGCCTCATGAGAAGAATTACCCCACGCATGATTTGGAGTTGGCGGCAGTGGTATTTGCCTTACGGATTTGGAGGCACTATCTTTTGGGGGAGAAGTTTCAGCTGTTCACGGACCACAAGTCACTACAGTATCTATTCACGCAGAAGGAGTTGAATATGCGGCAGCGTAGGTGGCTTGAATTTGTGAAGGACTACCAGTTCGACATCCAGTACCACCCAGGTAAGGCTAACGTGGTCGCAGACGCGTTGAGCCGCAGGCCAGCAGATGGGGTGGCAGAGGTGTGGAAAGCTAAGTGGAAGGAATTGGGACACCAGGATGCAGTGGCCCGATCTTTCATGTCTGTAATGACCGTTACACCGCAGATTATCATGAAGGTAGTACGGGCACAGGCTAATAACTCGTTCTGTCAGGAGCAGATAGTTCGATTACTAGCAGAGGGAGCCGAGTCCTATACCGTTAGCTCAGACGGGGGATTGCGCTTCAATGGGAGGTTGGTAGTTCCGGAGGGGGAAGAATTATAACACGATGTTATGGCAGAGTCGCACGGCTCACGGTACATCCCGGAGGGGACAAAATGTACCAAGACATGAGACGGCAATATTGGTGGAGCGGTATGAAGAGAGATATCGCTGAGTTTGTCTCGAAATGCGCCACTTGTCAGCTTGTAAAAGTGGATCATCAGAGACCAGCAGGATTGCTACAGCCGTTGGAGGTTCCGGTATGGATGTGGGAGAGCATATCCATGGATTTTGTCACGGGATTTCCTACGTCGTAGAGGGGTCACGACTCCGTATGGGTAATTGTGGACAGGTTGTCCAAGGTCGCTCACTTTTTAACCGTAAGGACTGACTACACTACGGGATAGTATGCCCAGCTCTTCATTTCAGAGATTGTGAGACTTCACGGTGTGCCCCTAAATATCGTGTCTGACAGAGACAAGATATTTGTTTCGAGGTTTTGGGAGAGTTTCCAGGAGGCCATGGGCACGAAATTGCGGTTGAGTACGGCTTATCATCCGCAGACCGATGGGCAGACAGAGCGCACCAATTAGATGTTGGAGGACATGCTACGCATGTGCATTATTGACTTCGGGGGTGGATGGGAGCAGTACCTTCCACTGGTGGAGTTTGCTTACAACAACTCCTATCAGTTCACGATTGGCATGGCTCCGTTCGAGGCATTGTACGGTAGGCCTTGTCGTTCCCCAGCATGTTGGTTGGAGGTGGGGGACAACAAATTGCTTGGGCCGGAAGTGATTCAGGATACCTCGACAAGGATTGAGTTGATTCGGAGTCGCATTCGGGTAGCTCAAGACAGGCAGAAGAGTTATGCTGATGCGAAGAGGTTTTTCAGGGAATTCCAAGTGGGGGACCAGGTTTTGCTCAGGGTATCTCCAATGAAGGGGATTATGCGATTCGGGAAGAAGGGGAAGTTGGCACCGAGGTATGTGGGGCCATTTCCTATTATTGAGCGGACCGGACCCGTTGCGTATAGACTTGGACTACCGGAGCACTTGCATCGGATTCACGACGTGTTCCATATTTCCTCGCTGAGGAAATACCTTAGAGTTGATTTGGCTCATTCTCACATTGCCGTGGAAGACATCGATCTCCAGCCGGATAGCTCCTACAAGGAGGGGCCAACTGCTATTTTGGACCGAAGCGAGAGGAAACTGCGGTCAAAGATAGTCCCGTTAGTGCCTGTTCAGTGGCGACATCACAATGTCGAGGAGTCCACATGGGAGCGCGAGGATGAGATGCGCGAACGTTATCCAGAGCTATTTTTAGCAGGTACTTTCTAGTTTCGAATTTCGGGACGAAATTCAGTTATTAGGGGGGAAGTATGTAATACCCCGTACTTTTGACTATATTTATTTTGAGGATTAATTAATTAAATTGCGTATTAATTGGAAATTAATCCGGGTTATAAATACTAATGTGATACGATTTAGTATTTGATTATGTGCATATATGATTATATATGAACTTGGTATTATAAAATTTGTCGTGGGATTTATATACGGCATTTTAGAAATTTTGTTGAGACGCGTGGGACCGCCGCGTCACGGTATAATATTTTTGATAATAAAAAGTGAATTTAAAATCTATAATCCGTATGGTCGTTTTGAGTGCGCCAACGCGTCCGGAAGGGTCGAGATAGTCAGAAAACACTAGCCGGGGGTATAGTTTGGGTCCCGGGGTATTTTTAGGCCATACCGGTAACTTAAAGGCTATTTTGGTAATTTTACATTTTGAGGAATTAAAAGTGACGAAAATTAGAGATGTAAATCTGATGTGGATTAAACCCATTAAGCCCATTAACCAACCCATATTAACCTAGAAGGCTACGTAGGTTGTCATTTAGGTTTTCTAAGTTTCCCCAAATCAAAACCCTAGCCACCTTGAGCCACCATTGGAGAAGAGCTTGGAGAGCGAGGAATTTCTGCAGAAACTTCATCTAATCTACACCAAAGTCATAAATCAAACCAAGGCAAGTGACTTTATTCCATTTAATTTCTAAGAATGTCTTTTCCATGTTAGAAAATTCGGATTTATGGTTTGTTCTTGATAAATATGAAAACCCATGTAGTATAGATCATAGAACTTGAGGAAATTGAGAAGGATTGCATGTAGAAGAGTTTGGAGACAATAAATCTGATGTTAATACATGTTTGGGTGAAAGAAAAACGAATTAAATTCTGGGATTTGATGATGATATGTAGTTAGGGTTCATGTTCTTGAGATATTTGGAAAAAGTGTAGAAAGCTGTAAATTTAATTGATATTTGGGTGGATTGATCCCTTAGAAACATGTTAGGATGTGACTATATATGTTTAGTATTGATTATAGACCCTAAAACGATGTTGGGATGAAATTTGGAATTGATTAGAAGTGATAAAAATGGTTAAAAACGAATTGGGGAAAAATCTGGGCCGAAACTGGCCAGTCGTTAGAAGCAGCCCCCAGGTCGTTCGAACGAGCTCGTTCGAACCAGCTTCTAACGAGTTGACCAGTCGTTACTAACGAGTAGGGATTTCGTTCGATATCTCGTTCGAACGAGATATCGTTAGAAGGGACAGTTCGTTCGAACGAACTGGGATCTCGTTCGAACAGCCTCGTTCGATCGAGACTTCTAACGACCTAACAGTCCAAACTCGTTCGAAGCCTCGTTCGAACGAGACTTCTAACGAGTTGACAGTTTGATCCTTTTTGGACTGTTTTGACTTTTGGAGTTCCGTAAACTTGTTCAAGGTTATAGATAGCATTCCTTTGATGATATAGTGATAAACTTGGGACATTTGGGTATTTATGAGGAGGAATTATATACGAGAGTTGTATTACATGGACGGTTTGGGATGAGACGTGAGTGTCTATTACGACGTGAGAAATTATGGCGCGTATAATTACAAACCGGAATAGTACGAATTGTGATAATTATAGTTAGTATGAGAATATGTACTACGATTAAAATACGGTATTACTAAGATGTGTGTTTACTTAGTATTGGTATATGGATTGTGTGTATGACATACCTACCATACTTGCTATCACGGGAGGTTACGTTCGCTTAGGACCCTCTAATCCTTGTGTGCCTACGGGGGGGACATAGACTGGTACCTTGATGAACATAGGTCATAGAAAGACTTATTGTGATATTAATAAGTCCGCTGACCGTGGGAGCGTAGGTATGTGCGTGACCCACGTGATGGTGACTGTGTTCGCCTCCACTATTTGTGATTTGTGTTATCTGGACTATTCCTGAGAGATTCGGAATATGTGATCCTTATGTATGTGATGTACCGGGATTGATAGCAGAGTATGTGTGCACCATAGCTTAGATTGCGGGGTGCTTGTATCGTATATTTATGATGTGAATAATATACATTAAATTAATGGGAATCTTCATGTTAATGTTGTAAAAATATTACGGTATTATTTCGAGTTACATAATGAGTTAACTGATAGTTATATCAATGGTATATTTAATAACTGAGTTCATGTTAAACCCCTATTTAATTACGAGCGTTGTTATGTTAAATGGAACCAAGTATTATGGGTAGAACCCTTGTCAGTCTAGCTAGATACGTTGTCACTTAGCTAATGGTATGGGTAGTTATAGATGGGTACTTGCGTTAGGAGTGCACAGTTAGACGAGAGGTGAGAATATAATGTGAGGGCACGTCCTAACATGTACTTTGCATTTAATGTTTTAAATATTTTTAAAGCACTTGCAGGTTTTTAAAATATAACTCCACATTCGGGCTCTGACCCGTTTGCTTTTCAAATCTTTTTATTTGTAAAACCATTTTAGGTGCCCAGCCACAAGGACACCAAGCATAGGATTCTCATTCAGGTGACGAGCTGTAGCTGTTTGTGGAAGCTACAGGGACTTTGCTTATAGACGCTTCGATCTTTTGGATTCCAGAGTCACTATCTATCAGTTGTAGGGCATGTTGCCCATTCCTATTTAGAGCATCTTTTACATTTCAGTTTTCAGACTTTAGCATGTATTGTTTCAGTTTATTTATTTCAGTTATGGGATTATAGTGAGGGGTTTCCTCCAGACTTTATTTATACTATTGTGATGGTTATTCATTTTACTTTAGCATGGTGAATGGTGTTATCTATTTCTTCATTTTACTTCTTGCATGTTAATCAGACTTAAATTAAAATTTGGCAACTTGATTTTTAAATACTAGGTGGTTAGTAATAATAAAAATATTTTCGACAGTGATGCTATTAACTGAGCCAACTTGGCATTTTGAATTAATTTTATAAAGGAGTATCTACCCGGTATTTAATTAGTCGGGGTGTCACATTATTAAGTTATCTACTCATTAACTTATTAATCGGTTCAACTATTAATTCATATAACATTCACACTAGTTATATAAGAAACCCCTTTTTAATCATGTAGATTTCACACTAGTTATGTAATAAATACATTCACACTTATGTATGAATCTCGTATGTAATTATCTACTCATATTAACTACATATTAGTATACTACAACATTCACACACATGTCACGTAATATAACCATCCATTCCCGACTAATAACTCACCAGATGCTTTCTCTAAAATGCGATCATGTTCCATTTATTATCACTCTAACTCGGTTGCCTCAAGTATTACTCACTCACGAGCCTGGGTAAAAGTAATAAGTGTAGTGGAGGCGATCATTGTTCCCCGAGAGTGAGGCTGAATCATACCATACACGTCTCATCCCAAAAAGAATCACAACATATATATGCTGGACGCTATGACCTAGGTCTTATACTCTCCATGCTCCTCAAGTTGTAACACCCCGTATTTTTGTGCATATATACTTAATTAATTAGGGTAAATTTTAAATTACTTGTGTGTCGTAATTTAATTTAATTAAATATGTTAGTATTTATTTAAATATTAATCGGGAGAGTGATTTGGTTAATATTTATGGAATTTATATTACTAAGTGAATAGAAATAAATTAATTACGTCATAACATGTATTAGTGATGTGGTATTTATTTATCTCAATCGGGAGTCGAGTATAGACAAATTTAGGTGTGAGATAAGGATTTTTATAAACTAATTCGGATGTCAATTCTGAGTGCATGGTTGAGTCCGGATGGGCCGAGAAAGTCAAAAAATGTACCCGGGGGGGGTAAATGGGTCACGGGGTATTTTTGGGCATAACCGGGCTCCCATAGAGGTATTTGGGCCATTTTTATTAGGCCCATAGGACCAACAATGATAATTGAAGATAAAAACCTAAGTTTAGGAGTTATGGGAAGCCATAACACAATTGAGAGAAATCTAAGAACGTAGAGTAAGAAAAGAGAGAACTCTTTGGAGCCAAAAGGAAGAACAAGGGAGGTGTTCTTCAACAAAGCAAATCTCTACATCAAAGGATTAATCAGACTCTACGAATCATAAGGCAAGTGGTTAAACTTGCTTTTAAATAAATTGTTGATTTCAATTCATATCACGGTAGGTGTTAAACACCTGATTTTGGGTTGGGTTGATACAAATTGGGTTTTCAAATTTGTGGATGTTACGAATCAAGTTTTGGGGATTTATATGATAGGGCTTATGAATCTATATTATACTGTGAAGAAATTTTAAGATTAGAGATCTTTTTTATTGCAAAATATGTGGGAAAATCATTTACATTCATGTCTTTATTTACAATTGGAGATATAAATTGGGAATTGAAGATTTTGGAATTTGTGTTGATTCATAGAACTTACTGTGTAAATTCTGGGTTGGCAGAGGACTAGTTATGGACGAAAAGAGGGAAAATGTTGAGGGTTGCTCGAACGACCAGGACTCTGGTTCGAATGATAGTGATTGTCATTCAAACGACATCACTTTCCCTTCGAACAACGTCATTTCTCATTCGAACGAGATGGTAAAATTCAACCCATTTTTGGTTTTTACTGTATTGATTGACATGGGTGGGAATTTATGGGGGAATTAGGTACAGTAAGGAAGCATCTTAAATCTGGGATGGTTTAGGATTTTAAGAACAAACAGTATAATGTTGTTTTATATTTAATGTAAGAGAGACATTAAGGTTAGAATTAGTTAATAAGTGTGAGTTAAACTTATTAAGGGAATTTTGACATTTGAATTTTGAATAATAATTGAGCCAAGTGAGCGAGTCTGGGTATATTGGTTGAGAGATGCCAAAGTATTTAATTAACTATTATGACAAAAAGGTTAATTTAGAGTCGGACCATAGACTGGGGAATGTTTTCGGCTAAGTGTTACGGATATTGTACACGGTAAAGTCGATATTAAACTTAAAGTATATATACGGTAGTGTGATAGTATATATTCTACAAGTGCTTAAATATCCATGATTAGATATTTATTTAATTCATATACTCTAGTGTTATCGAGGGAGGTTGCTCTCTGTGGGTGAATCCCCTAGTTTGAGAAGTAGAGTCAGTATGTCCCCAGGTCATAGCGTACGTTATATGGGTGAGGGGCATATCTCACTTTTAGGAAGAAAATATGACCGCCTCCATTACGTTTATTATTTATGTTACGATTCGACGGACCATAGTGTAATACCCCACACTTTTAGGGATTATTAAATTACATTAGTGTGTGTAATTTGGAGATTAAGGGAAATCCTCTTAATAGAAATTCTGAGGTTTATGAACATTTGATTATTACTGGTGTTTGTTTCATTTACATTTAAGACTAAGTAAATGAGTTGGATTGCTTTAATTACATGTCGCAGTTGGATAAAGCGACAAACGATGATATTTTATTAGGTAAACCCGCATTGAGATGTATTGGGTTTAACTAGTGGATTGCGGTCAAGTAACTCGGATGGAGATTTCGAGTGCGTGGTTGGCCTCGGAATGGCCGAGATAGTCATAACAGAGTATCCAAAGGTCGTAATTAAGTTTCGAGAATTTTTGGATTAACAGGAACTCGCAATTGGGTATACGAGTCATTTTGGGTTTAAAGGGATAAACCCTTATTTCTCCCTATATAAGGCACGGGAGAGGGAAAGAAAGAAAGGAAAAGAGAGAAAAGAAAAAGGAGAGGAAAGGAAGAGAGAGCAGAGGAAGAAAAGGGAGGTTCCGGACAAACTCCATGGGATTCGACTCGAGGTCATCGAATTTTATCCATGAGGCAAGTGTTTACTTGATTTATTTCCTTTTGAGCATAAATATCATATTATAATTTGGTAATAACAAATTAGATGATTTTGGGGTTGGGTTTTCGTGAATCAAAATAGGTTTTCGGAAGTTAAACCAGTAAACCCCAAATAATAACCAATTTGAGAAACCTAGGATATAATTAAAATTTATTGTTGGTTATGGGTTCTAGGATATTTAGAACCCTTTTCATTTGGATATATGCAGTTGATTGAGGTTGGATGACATTAGTGTGATAACCCAGTATCCGAAATAAGGGGTGGCCAGCCCGGTACTCCAATAATACAGGAATCATGGATGGAATCATTCTCAGCACCATAACAACATAAAGAGTATACGGGATAACCACACAATATTTTAGAAAACGGGTTGTCAAAAATTTCGTTTTGTAATTTAAACAAAGCATTGTCAACAACCCATAATTTAAAACAAGTGGAAACCCCGAAAGTATATATTACAACTACGAAAATATAAAATAAAGGACCGAATATAAAGTCAGTCAACATAATCCATACAATGTACAATAAGTTATAAGAGTTACATTTTACATCCATTATACATTTACAACAGTTTGGGCTACACGCCCGAATAAAGACCCGAACATAACTAGAAGACAACAATGAAGGCGTCTACACAAAATATCCCGTGATATCCGCAAATATGTCACGGTTCCTCAAAAGACACTGGAATGGTGAGGTCAATACGGGCGTCCTTGCGGTGGAGCACCTGAGTGGTTACAATAGATATATGCACAACAAGAAAGAAGAACGGGTCAGGGCCCGATTTTATGTGATCACCAGATAAATGACAAGTATGAAAATAATGAACAACTAATCATGGATGATAAAGATGATATTCTAGCATGATAGCATCCTATAATGAATCAAGACAATTGAATGATCATAAAGTGAAAATCAATTATATAAGAAAATAAGAATAATCATAAGCCTTTTTCATCCTTCACCATTTTCATTTTTCATCTTTCCATTCCTTATTAGGAATACAAATTTTATCATGTGCTCTTTGTGGCACGTATCTCAATTGTATGCTCTTTGTGCCATGTATGATGCTCTTTATGGCATTGCATTACGCTCTTTATGAAATTAATATCCATCAAGTCCCACTTGATGTTAGAATAGTTATAATTATACATATATAATGATTCTAAGACCGCCCGTCCGGTTTTCCCCACGGTGCGCGCCCCTAAATAACCATCATATTCCAGGGCCTATCATCAAGACAACCTGGGATCCTATCGCAACATCGAGAAGCGGCTATATACCTGCGGGGTAGTCATAACCGTACCCGGAATTACCTAACCATCACAAAAAATATAAAGCAAGCGCTCATATGGCCTAGGACTATATCCACCCTGCATTCATTAGCCAGGGGGCTTCACCTTACGCACAGACTTACCGTAAGATGGTATTTAAAGAGAGTGTGTTCCAACCATTTTATTAATTTCCATTACATGATTTAGTAAATTATCATTTACTTTATCATTTTACATTTTATCAAATGCATCATGGTTATCAGGAACTATACGTGCTTCAAATCATCATAATAACCTCGAGGAATATTTAAACTCCCAAGTTTTTTACCAAGTCTCCTTTTGGCTCTATAATAGAACAACATACCTCAAATTAACTTCGAAAGTCTCCAAACATAACTTAGAAATTTCCTAGACTCCTACTAATTAAAGAAAGAAAGTAATGCCTGAACATCACTTTGTACACCCTTGAAATAATTCCCATATAACCCAATTCTAATCTAGGGTAGTAAACTAACTCACCTAGAACTCTAGGACTCTATGTTTACTTTATACAAGAAGGTTCCTAGGCCCAAACCCTAAAGAACATGAGTTAGAATTGAGTTTCAAAAATAACTCAAAACAGCAGGAAAACGAATCGATTCGCCCAAGGGCCGAATTGATTTGCCTTAGCGAATCGATTCTCCCTAAAAGCGAATCGATTCGAACAAGGGAAACTAACATTTTGTAAACCGCTGAATCAATTCGGCCAAGCGGAAATGATTCAATCCAGGCAGACCTGGAAACTGGATCTAAGCCAATCGATTCGCCCCAAGGGCCGAATCGATTCGGTCCTGCGATTTTGCCAAAAATGGCTATGGAGTCTTGGACTCCAATTCTACCCCCAACTCAAAACCTTCCAAACCAAACTCATTTATTTCAACCAATACACCATAAATACTACTAACTACTACTACAACCATCAATAATAATTCAAATCATTCTTTAATGATTCAAGACCCACAAATACCCAAAAACCCTAAACTAGTTAAACCATGATCAATACATCATTATCACACCTAATAATTTATCTTAAACCACATATAGCAAGTAGAAAACTTGCCTCAATCTAGCAAATGCAAATTTTCCTTGTGTAGTAGCAAGAATCCCTCTTCAATCTTCAATCTCTTCTCTTTTCTCTACTCTTTCTCTTCCTCTCTCTAGTTCTCTCTAGGTCTAAGAACGAAATTAGGGAAAATAGAAGACTTAACAAGACTAAACCGTGCCTTTAGTCAATAATTCCAACTTAAATGATCAATACCGCGGTAAAATAACACACAACTGCATATTTAAGGTATAATCAGTCAAAAGTACCAAAAACCTCAAAATACAATATAGCACATATTTTGACTATCTCGCACGTTCCGGAATCAACTACGGCCTCCAAATTATCATTTGGATATTTTATAACTCATTTTAAGTTCCGGTTCCATTTTAAATCATAGGGTCATTTTAAATTCTATGACACTATAAAGCTCATCATGAGGATATTTACATACTCATACAGGAAATATACGACAAGTTAGTAAATATTAACTTTTCTTCATTAAATTAATACTTACTCCGTGTTCTAACATTTTATACGTAATTACTTCACATAGCAAGTAAATGTAAAATAGGCTCTCATAAGCGAGGGTTGTTACATACTCCCCCCTTATGAGGGAATTTTGCCCCAAAATTCAAGCGTACCTTGTAAGAAGAGATGCGGATATTTTTCCCGCATGGATTCCTCACGTTCCCACGTCGATTCCTTAGCATTGTGATGACTCCATTGGACTCTCACCAAGGGCACCACACGAGATCTCAACCTACGCTCCCCATGTTCTAGAATAGCATACGGTTGTTCTTCGTATGAAATGTCAGGTTGTAAGTCAATATCCTCGAAAGGGATATGCCAAAGGGAACCTGTGCATCTCTTGTACTTCTTCAAAGAGGAGACATGGAATACATCATGACTTTGTTACAAGGGTTCCGGTAAGGAAAGTTAATACGCCACTGCACCGACTTTCACGATAGTTAGAAAAGGTCAAACGAAATGCGGCGCAAGCTTTCCTTTCTTCCCGAAACGCTTAATGCCTTTCATTAGTGACACTCGCACCAAGACTTGGTCCCCAATGTCCAGCTCCATGTGTCTTCTACCCGCATCGGCATAGCTCTTTTGGCGGTCTTGAGCTAACCGAATACGATTCCAAAAGAGTTCAATTTTAGAAGAAGTATCTTGGATCATTTTAGGTCCAAGGAATTTGTTATCACCCACTTCCAACCAACAAGCGGGTGACCTACATGGACGTCCATAAAGAGCTTCATAGGGCGCCATTCCAATAGTAAATTGGTATGAGTTGTTATAAACAAACTCAACCAATGGGAGGTATTGTTCCCAACCACCCTTGAAATCAAGCATGCACATACGGAGCATATCCTCCAATATCTGGTTTACCCTTTCAGTTTGACCATCTGTTTGAGGATGATAAGAAGTGCTTAACCTCAATTCGGTCCCCATGGCCTCTTGGAAACTTCACCAAAAGTGGGAGACAAAGATCTTATCCCAGTCGGAAACTATATTTAAAGGTACCACATGAAGTCTAAGAACCTCCTCGGTGAACAACTGGGCATAGCGAGCAGTATAAAAAATCCGTATGCACGGGCAAGAAGTGTGCCGACTTAGTCAAGCATTTGACAATCACCCAAATAGAATAATAACCCTTCTGTGACCTTGGTAAGCCCGTAATAAAGTCCATCGATATGCTTTCCCATTTCCACACTGGAATCTCCAATGGTTGCAACAAACCTGTCGGTCGCTGATGGTCGATCTTGACCAGCTGACAAGTAGTGCATTAGGATACAAACTCAGAAATATCCCGCTTCATGCCAGGCCACCAATATTGGCGATGCATTTCTTGATACATCTTGTCCCCGCCAGGATGTACCATAAATTTTGACCCATGAGATTCTGCCATCACCGCCCGTCTCAAATCCCCCTCTTCCGAAACAATAAGTCTTCCATGGAAGCGTAGTCCACCCTCTGAACTTATCGATTAGGATTTCGCTCCCTCGGAAAGTAATCGATGCAGATGATCCTGACAAACCTTATCCCTTCCTTGGGCTTCTACAACTTTTGCCACAATGTTAGGAGTAACGGTCATCACTGACATGAACGCTCTCACCACCGCATCCTCCTGATTGAGCTCTTTCCACTTAGCTTTCCATACACCGGCTAACTCTCCTTTGGGCCTCCTAGTCAAGGCATCCTCTACTACGTTCGCCTTGCCCGGATGATAATGGATATGAAATTAATAATCTTTCATCAACTCCAAACATCGACTCTAACGCATATTCAAATCTTTCTGTGAAAATAAATGTTGCAGCGATTTATGGTCCGTGAAAAGACTGAATTTCTCCCCCAAAAGATAATGCCTCCAAATCTTCAAGGCAAAGACAACCGCGACAAGTTCTAAGTCATGCACCGGATAGTTTCTTTCATGAGGCTTGAGCTTTCGATAAGCATAAACAATAGCCATCGCTCTTACTGAAGCACACCTCCTAATCCTTGAAGAGATGCATCGGTGAAGACTAGATATTCCAATCCTAGTTTTGGCAATGCAAGGACTGGATCCAAAGTCAATCTATCTTTTAGATCATCAAAAGTAGCCTAACAAGAGCTATCCCAAATAAATATCACCCCTTTTTGGGTCAAATTTATCAAAGGGCTAGCGATCTTTGAGAAACCCTTGATAAATCGATGGTAATAACTCGCCAAACCCAGAAAACTACAAATCTCAGTAGGTTTCGTGGGCTGACCCCACTCCCTCACCGCAATCACCTTGCTTGGATCCACCAATATACCTTGGGATGACACTATATGAACCAGAAACTGAACTTCCTTCAACTAAAAGCCACACTTCTCGAACTTTGCATATAATTGGTGATCCCTCAATCTTTGTAGGACCAACCGTAAGTGAGTAGCATGGTCAGATTCTGTCTGAGAATAGACTAAGATGTCATCAATGAATACAATAACAAAATGGTCAAGGAAGTCCCAAAATAATCTATTCATGAGATCCATAAATACAACGGGGGCATTGGTTAGTCCAAAGGGCATAACCAAGAATTCATAGGATCCATATCTGGTGAGAAATTCAGTCTTGGATACATCTTGCTCCAGTATCCACAACTGATGATACCCTGTCCTCAAATCGATCTTATAGAAGTAAGGCACTCCCCTAAGTTGGTCAAATAGATCATCAATGCGAAGCAAATGGTACTTATTCCGGATGGTGACTTTGTTTAACTCTCTATAATCCACACATAACCGGAGAGAACCGTCTCTTTTCTTTACAAACAACACTGGAGCACCCCATGGCGGCGTACTGCGCCTAATAAATCCCTGCTCCAATAACTTCTGGATTTGGCCTCTCAACTCCCTCATTTCCATATGAGCCATGCGATATGGAGCTTTCGTAATAGGTCGAGTTCTCGATGCTAAATTGATCATAAACTCAATCTCCCAGCTCGGAGGTAATCCCGGTATCTCTCAAAAAAACCTCTTCAAAATCTCTAACAATCGAAAGAGAATCCAGGGGAACAACTACATCCCTAGAAGTATCCTCCATAATACAATATAAATAGGTACTCGTACTTCCTTCCAAACTAGGCATAACTACCAAGAACATTTCTTATCCCGGAACTGCAAAGACTATACTCTTCCCACAACAATTCACTATCGTGTGATATTTCATTAACCAATCCATACCCAAAATCACATCATACCCGACCATGTCAAGGACGAGAAAATCGTCCTCAAAGCACAAGTTACCAAGCTTAATCCCTATGTTTTTACAAACGAAGAAAATCAATGAACCATCACCCATCGAGGATTCAACGCTAGTGAAAGTACTCTCAGCAGACTTTATCAAATCTGTGGTCTGAGAAAAACTCCTAGAAATGAAAGAGTGTGTCGCACCCGTATCAAATAACACCCGACCCATATGCCCTTGGATGAGAAACTTACCCTCAATCGCTGGCGGTGCCGGAGGGGCATGAGGAAGCATAGCCTCCTGAATATGATAGACCCGTCCATACTGCAGTTTCCCTTGCTTTGGAGGAATAACCGGATTAGGTGGCTGGGGAGAAAACTATACATATGGCTGCTGTAGAGCCCTAGGAAGCTATCCTCAAATAAACTAAGGACACGACCTCTTATAATGGCCCATCTCTCCGCACTGCAAACATTTGTTCGTTACATTCTCCTGATTCTGTCCCTGATTGTTTCGGAATTGTCCAAAACTTCAGCCCTGCTGTCCTCTACCTCCATTTCCACCTCTACCTTCTTGTTGTTGGGGCGGTCCACCTTGACCCTACCTATTATTGTGACCACCCGCATTAAATCCACCAAAGCATTGGCATTTTGACAAATCCCCTTACTGGGGTCCCTCTCGCTTTGCTTACTCCCCGAATATTGGAATGTAGGAGATGCTCCTCCCTCAATCCCATTCCCTCCAGGTTTTCCCACCTGCCCCATCGCGATAGCCTTCTTGCTATTGTGCACAAATAATCTATGCTCTTGGCAATGGAGTAATGTCGCATTCATCACATCCCCAAAGGTTTGTAAAGCCGAATTTCCCAACAAGTGTTGTTTTATCTGCCAATGTAAACCTCCCACAAACTTAGAGATTCTCCTCTCTTCTGGAGTCACCTCATCCGGTACAAAACTTGCCAACCAGGTGAACTCCTCTTCATACTCTACAACAGATCTCTCTCTCTGTACTACATCTTGAAGCTTCCTTTGCATCTCCCTTTGAACTGTGGGAGGGAAGTACTTTCGGTCAAACGAGGCCCAAAAATCCGTGATTGTTATCGTAACCCTCTGTTGTGGTGTAGTCATCGACTCCCACTAATGTAATGCCGATCCGACAAGCTTGAAAGTAACAAGGATTTACTTTTTCTCCTCACTACATTCTACCATTCGAAGATGGCATTGCATGTCTTTCTTCCACTGATTTTCCCTTATAACATCCAAGCCTCCATCGAATTTCGGGGGATGTCCCTTTAGAAAAGACTCCCTAACTCTTTCCCACGGAGAAGGCCCCGCAGGAGCTTGTGCCTCTTGCGCCCGTGGTTGAGCTTGTGGAATTCGTTGTACCACTGCAGTCATAGCTGCATTGACTGCTTGGGCCACTATGTTTTCTACTTTCGTAGCATTAATACTCCCCGGTGGTGGCGGTGGAGGACCAACCTCCTCTTCCACAACTCTATTACGTCGAGCGGGACGTCCTCTCTTAGGCGGCATCTGAAATGAAGAAACAACAGAGTTAGGATACTATATAAGTCAATCTACCCTACAGGAGATCGCAAACATAGGTAACAAAGAAGTCCTAACATTAGGCTCTATATCAAAGAGCGCTACGATAGAACGTGACAAGTCCGCATAGATCCTAAGACTATAGAACCTGATGCTCTGATACCATCTGTGACAACCCAGTATTCGAAATAAGGGGTGGTCAGCCCGGTACTCCAATAATACAGGAATCATGGATGGAATCATTCTCAGCACCATAACAACATAAAGAGTATACGGGATAACCACACAATATATTAGAAAAAGGGTTGTCAAAAATTTCATTTTGTAATTTAAACAAAGCATTGTCAACAACCCATAATTTAAAACAAGTGGAAACCCCGAAAGTATATATTACAACTACGACAATATAAAATAAAGGACCGAATATAAAGTCGGCCAACAGAATTCATACAATGTACAATAAGTTATAGGAGTTACATATTACATCCATTATACATTTACAACAGTTTGGGCTACACGCCCGAATAAAGACCCGAACATAACTAGAAGACAACAATGAAGGCGTATACACAAATATCCCGTGATATCAGCAAAAATGTCACGGCTCCTCAAAAGACACTGGAATGGGGAGGTCAATATGGGCGTCCTTGCGGTGGAGCACCTGAGCGCTTACAATAGATATATGCACAACAAGAAAGAAGAATGGGTCAGGGCCCGGTTTTATGTGATCACCAGATAAATGACAAGTATGACAATAATGAACAGTTAATCATGGATGATAAAGATGATATTCTTGCATGATAGCATCCTACAATGAATCAAGACAATTCAATGATCATAAAGTGAAAATCAATTATATAAGAAAATAAGAATAATCATAAGCCTTTTTCATCCTTCACCGTTTTCATTTTTCATCTTTCCATTCCTTATCAGGAATACAAATTTTATCATGTGCTCTTTGTGGCACGTATCTCAATTATATGCTCTTTATGGCATGTATGATGCTCTTTATGGCATTGCGTTATGCTCTTTATGGCATTAATATCCATCAAGTCCCACTTGATGTTAGAATAGTTATAATTATACATATATAACGATTCTAAGACCGCCCGTCCGGGTTTCCCCACTGTGCGCGCCCCTAATCATCATAATAACCTCGAGGAATATTTAAACTCCCAAGTTATTTCCCAAGTATACTTTTGGCTCTATAATAGAACAACATACCTCAAATTAACTTTGAAAGTCTCCAAACACAATTCAGAAATTTCCAAGACTCCTACTAATTAAAGAAAGAAAGTATTGCCTGAAAATCACTTCGCACACCCTCGAAATAATTCCCATATAACCCAATTCTAATCTAGGGTAGCAAACTAACTCACCTAGAACTCTAGGACTCTAAGTTTACTTTATACAAGAAGTTTCCTAGGCCCAAACCCTAAAGAACATGAGTTAGAATTGAGTTTTAAAAATAACTCAAAACAGCAGGAAAACGAATCGATTCGCCCTAGCGAATAGATTCGCCCTAAAAGCAAATCGATTCAGAAAAGGGAAACTAACATTCTGTAAACCGCCAAATCAATTCGGCCAAGACGAATCGATTCGGTCCAGGCAAACCTGGAAACTGGACCTAAGCGAATCGATTCTCCCCAAGGGCCGAATCGATTCGGTCATGCGATTTTGCCAAAAATGGCTATGGAGTCTTGGACTCCAATTTTACCCCCAACTCAAAACCTTCCAAACCAAACTCATTTATTTCCACCAATACACCATAAATACTACTAACTACTACTACAACCATCAATAATTATTCAAATCATTCTTTAATGATATAGACCCACAAATACCCAAAAACCCTAAACTAGTTAAACCATGATCAATACATCATTATCACAACTAATCATTTATCTTATACCACATATAGCAAGTAGAAAACTTGCCTCAATCTAGAAAATGCAGATTTTCCTTGTGTAGTAGCAAGAATCCCTCTTCAATCTTCAATCTCTTCTCTTTTCTCTACTCTTTCTCTTCCTCTCTCTAGTTCTCTCTAGGTCTAGGAATGAAATTAGGGAAAATAGAAGACTTAACAAGACTAAACCGTGCCTTTAGTCAACAATTCCAACTTAAATGATGAATACCGCGATAAAATAACACACAACTGCATATTTAAGGTATAATCAGTCAAAAGTGTCAAAAACCTCAAAATACAATATAGCACATTCTTTGAATATCTCGCACGTTCCGGAATCAACTACGGCCTACAAATTATCATTTGGATATTTTATAACTCATTTTAAGTTCCGGTTCCATTTTAAATCATAGGGTCATTATAAATTCTATGACACTATAAAGCTCATCATGAGGATATTTACATACTCTTACAGGAAATATACGACAAGTTAGTAAATATTAACTTTTCTTCATTAAATTAATACTTACTCCGTGTTCTAACATTTTATATGTAATTACTTCACACAGCAAGTAAATATAAAATAGGCTCTCATAAGCGAGGGTTGTTACAATTAGGTGATGAGATAAAAGCTTAGGAGAAGCTTTAATGGCGGAAACAGTTTCTCGAAGAAGAAGCTGTCTAGAGCGATCAATCGATCGATGTCTCAGGGTCGATCGATCGATCTTTCAAGATTTTTGGCAATTTTGCCTAGGGTTAATTATATGGAATAAATTCCAATTTTAATTAATTCTAGTTTATTTAATTAAGTAAATGAAGATTCATTGTGGGAATTAATATCTATCCATTTGAGGAAAATTATAGGGGCTAGGAGGGTGCTATGATGTGCAGCACTAAAAGTACAATTTCGAGGAAATTAAATAGATTGAGGAATGAAATGTTTAGGGCTCCTAAAATAGAGTGGGGACCTCTAAATAAATTTCGGAACGGTATGTAAACTTTAGGTTTATGGAAAATGGGATCCATGACTTATTTAATCGAGGGTGTTTAAGATGAGTAACACTCGAAGGAATATTTGAGCGGGCGATTATATGGAAATAATTGTGCGCGTAGATAATGAAATCTTATGCTGACTATAATTGAGCAAATCATATGAGGCGGCTAGGATGGAATTTGGGTTATAGGTTAAAGATAAGTTAAGAGTATACTTATATAATGGTTATGAATTGGTATTTTTGGAGAGTATTTAAATCCCTAACAGAGATCAAGGTGCAAGGTATATTTATGTAAGGTAATACTTAAATATCATTTTACGATTGGCAATTATAGCCATGTATCCAGTTGAGGAGTGATACGTGTATATATATATACGATGTGAATATAGTATATATGGTATGATACGAATATATATATATATATCTATGTGTGTTTGGTATTTGTGTATTTAGAGGCTGATTCCACGGGGTTTCATTTGGCATAGGGTTGGAACAACCAGTTATATATTTTTCTCTAGTACGATCCAGGGAGGTTGCACGATGTGGGTGAATCCCCTGGCTTGAGGAGCAGGGTGAGCATATCCTCAGGTCATCTCGTCCCACGTTCGAGTGCAATATGTGTACTCCACTCGCAGGGGGAACATGATCGCCTCTACCATTGTTTATATTTTACCATGACCATTGAGTAAGTTTGGCTTGATACCGTGGTACAGTGAGTAAACCCGGATTTGGGATCGGCACTATGAGACTACATCCTCGAGTTATAGCTCGGTGGGATGGTTATTATACTTATGTTTGTGATAGGTATAATCACATACTGGTTGCGTATAGTATATTATTTGTATATGAAAATGAGATATCATATAGTAAACTTATGAATATAAAGTGAAAATCATAATAAGGTGTATTTTTCCCCTTTCCGGTAGATTTATATGAATATGAATCATAAGTTATAATAAGAACTATATGTATATGTATATGTGAGTCTTTTATACGCTTCAGGTGCTGAGGGCCTAATGGATCTCGACGATCAATATTGCTAGGTAGTAGTGTATCAGGGGGGTTCCTTGTTTGGATTTCGCTTTGCGAAGCACCCCACGTACGAACATAGAGCATTGTTGGGAATGGGGAGAAGTTTATCCCTTAGTACTCGGGTTAACTAGGATTTTTTAGAGATTGGGTGCAACGGATTAGATAGGTAGGGTAGATTAACTAGGTTGTTTGTTAGGTATACGATAGGTGTGCACTATTAGAAGAGGGGTGAGGGGTATCTCATGGGAGTGCGATACCAAATTTAAATTTGAGGTAAAACATATTTTAAAAACATAGCATTTATGCACTTACAAAATATTTTCACAAATTGGGCTCCCCTCTCTTGCTATATATTATATATATATATATATATATATATAGGTTTCCAGACACAGGGACGTCAGGATGACGATTCCTTCGAGTTAGACGCTTGCTGTAGCAATTGTGGATGCATGCAGGTTTCTTGTAGACGCTTCCATCCTTGATATCTAGATAGGAGAAACTAGAGACTTTCGCGCTGAAAGCCAATTGTATTTATTTATTCTTTTATCGCCTTTTGTGTGGCCTTTGATTTGATTGTATTACTTTAAACCGAGCGTTTGGTTAGTTTATATCTTTCCAGATTCATCTATATAAATTGTGAGATGGCTTCACTTTGTTGGTTTGATTAAGAAGACTAGTTAAATAAAATTTTGACGCCAGCCTAATAGGTTATTAGTAATTAATTTGGTTTTCGGTGGTGATGCTAAGAATGAACCATGTGTGAATCTTGTTTTAATTTGTTATAGGAGCGATCTCCCGATATTTTATTAGGCGGGGTGTCACACATAGTTGTCTTGGAACTCCAGGTGGGACTGAGTAACCTGGGTTTATATCATTTTAGAGAATACATCCAGGGAGTTCTTACTCAGGAGGATGGGCTATTAATATATTCGACATATGTGCGAATGTTGTAATATGAGTTTACATGTTCATTATGGGTTTTTGAAATTTTATTTTACCAACTTTATTAATGGTTCAGATATGAGTTTGTTTTACAGGACTGGGTTACAGAGGTATGATATTTTTGTTTTGATTAAAGAGTTTTATACAAAAAAATGTCTCCCTCTTCTGACGGATCAAACATGTATTTTGATTATAAAGATCTAACGGATCTTACATGTATTTTATTCTTTTTATTTTGGATCTCAGATCTGATCACGTATTAAGCCATCAACTTGGATCTCAGATCTGATCTAACGGATCTGATCGCGTATTACGCCATCAATTATGCAGAGTTGAACAAAAAAAAATCCATAGAAACAACAAGGGTTTTCTTCGGTCAATCTGTAGCTAATTTAAATGAGGAAAAAAGAACTAACAGAAACTTTTAGTGTTGATTGACATGAAATTTTGCGTGGATGATTGCTTCTCAGCGTCCACAAATGTAAACTCCATCATTAATCGACCCAGCGAAACTCAACGGGTTAAAGAATTTTCCACATGGGTAGCCCTGATGAGTTTTTTTAGGGTTGAGCTTGAGATCCCTTTTTTTGGTTGAGATCTATTTATTTTATCTACTCCCGTGCTATTGTGGGATTACAATTGGGAACCTTTTAGATTTAGGATTTATGAAAATACTGACTTTTACCTTTTTTAAATTTTCAGATTTGGAACCGGCTTTCACTGGTGTCATGATGAGTTTACTCGATTGTTCAAGCTTTTAGTATCTTAATCTTTCTTTGTTTATTATGTATATATAAACCTTAGCAAGAATATATATCAGTTTTTAAGTATAAGGTTTTTGTATACCTTTTAGATTTACACTTCTTAGCAAGATTTACACTGCTTAGCAAGAATATATACCACGGATATATATACCATGGAGTTAGCGTATAAACATGAGACATTTTTGGATATGCTGAATTGGTTTTACACTGCTTAGCAATAATATATAATATATATTAAGTATAACATATATTCTTGCTAAGGTTATTTATACCTGCTAAGGTTTTTGAACATCTCTTTGTAATGGGTTTACAGTTTTTTTTTGTGGTAAAAAACTGAGTTTATTGTTGAGTATAACATGAATGTGATTATGACTTTTGCCTTTTTTATATTATATTCATTTATTTGGGTGAGGTTCAGGTAATTGTTCATGTTTTACATTATCAACCATATTTCTCATGTTTGTGTGTAAATGGCTTCCAGCTTTGGATTGAATTTGTAATTATGGCATCTCCTTTTTTTCATTCTGATATTTTGAATTACATAGGATTTCTTGGCATGGGAATCTATCATTTGGTGCATAAAATTGTTTTGGTAAGTAACCAAATTAAAAAAATATTGGGTATGCCATATTTTTATATATGTCGCTCATCTTCCAATCAGAGAGAGGTTCCTATGCGGGACCCTAAATGCAGGACTTCCATGTGGGATGCTTTTTTAAAAAAAAAAATAGTTTTATTTTTATAATTTTTTGTTTGGGTTATAAACATTTCAAGGTATCCCTACAAAAAAATCAATTCAAAATAATATTTTTTGGCATTTTAAAAAATGGATCAATATTTGACAATATTTAATTCAACTTAAAATAATATTTTTTGGAATTTTAAAAAATTGGTTCAATTTTTGACAGTATTTAAGTTGCTTAAAATACTGTCACATATTGACACATTTTTTAAAATATCCAAAAACATTTTGTTTGGTTTTTCAAAAATATTCCGCACGCAAGTCCCGCATTTCGGCTCCCGTACAGGAGCCGTTCTCCTTCCAATCACATTTCTTAAGAAATTACTTAGTTAGCTTTCTGTTTTGTTGCAGGTTGGCATTAGTTAATTTTGAACAAGTCACTACCCATTTCACTACTATTTCACATGGTGTGGACGGATGATAGTACCAAATTTTTTGTGTGGCGTTGTGGAAGGAATAGTTATGGAGTTTTGTTATTAACTCCATATTGTTCCAATCGTACTTGGAATTATTAAAACAAAATATGTTGGGTTGGTATCTATTTGTGTCTCCAATAATATGGTTATGTAGAGATCATCTACCTTTTGTTTCATGTGTATCTCAGGTAATAAATTTGAGGAGGGATAAATCATTAAAATATTTTGTTGGAATATTGTTGTCTAAATATTATTTAATTTCCAAACAGGGTGTATATTCGTATAAATAAAGGGAATTTTATCTAAGTTTTCTAAATTTTTTACACTTATTTATGTTGTATAAACTCTTTTTGACTTAAATTATTCATGAGGTCCAAGACGGACTGTTAGTATTGTACACGACTTTAGACTTTTCAAAAATTATATGCGTGCCTTCAGGCATGGGCATACCCTTGTGTGTGTGTGTGTGTATATATATATACATACACACACTAGCGGAATTCCCGTGCCTGAAGGCACGTGAAAATTTCCAAAGTACGTAAATGTAAAACGCTAAAAAATTCCAAAGTATATAATTGAAAAAAGGCAAAAAATTCATTCCCCAACAAAACAAAGTGTAATTTAAAAATATGCATTCCATAGTAGTTTTTAACGACTACAAATCCAAAAGACTACGTCGGCTAAAACTTGTAATCATAGAATTTATTATAAAGCACAAAATGTGTACATGCTTTAGGTGCGTTAAAAATGTCGGAGAAGAAGGTGGGTATCATTCATGAGATTAAGGTGCATTAAAAAAGTTTGAATGTTGAGGCTGGTTTGGTGCTTGGATTGGTCCGAGACGAAGGTGGGTATCATTCTTGTGGTGATTGGGTTTGATTTTTTGGGTTATTTCTACTTTTGACGGTTCAGTGTTGTGTGGGTTAGTTCCGATTTAGATTGTTCAGTTTTGAGTTTGGAAAGTATTTTTGGTTATATTTGTTTAATGTTGAGGCGGTTCATTGCTGAGATTGGTAAGTTTGGGGTTATATTTCTATTGGTGATGGGTAAATTGGTGATGGGTGGATTGGTGAGAAAGAGTTTCTATCTAAGTTTGAATATGTGTATGTTTTTTTTTGGTCGGTATGAGAAGAAGATGGCATCACTATTTTTCAAAATGTCTAATGATAGTTTTGTTGGGTGTTGGAAAGTATATGTACATATAATTTAAAATTAGTATATAATTTAAAATTACTAAATTTATACCCACTTTGGTGTCGCACCCGCATTTTTAATTTTCTGAAAATTTACGCATTGGCATGTTTGCACCCGCAATCGCCTCTGCACCGCTCCACATATTTTTTACTTAGATTATACCTCATACACTTCTTGTTATGTAGTATTTGTGAGGCTCAAGGCACATAAAAACTTTTCTGGACGTTATGAAACCCAACTAAACCACTTTTTGGGGATGCTCGAGGCGGAAACATTAGTACACCCCATAATGTAATAGGTAAAAAAGAATAACCCAATGTTTCAAATACTAAAATATTATAATGTTTAAATATGAAGTGTTATAATTTATAGTACCAAAGTTTTAAAAAATAGATAGATACCTATACGAAAGTTTTAGCGAATTTACCTAGTCATTCCATTTTCATTATAAACTAGATTCTATTAAGGATGAATATTTTTAAAATTATATTAGAATTAAGCATTAAACAAAAAAATTTAAGGACTAAACATTAATTAACATTTTTTTTTAATTTTGACTACTTCGTATTAGGTAAACTTGATGTGTTTTTTCTTCCATAATTCCTTCTTGACCAAAATAAAAGTTTGATTATAAAACACATATATTTGAGGATATTTCACATACAATCATGAATATCTAATGCGATGTCCTTTCAAACAATTTTTGGCAAAACTCCTGACTAACAATGTTTTTATCCTTGGATCTATAAATCATACTTGAACAAATAATATTTAGTCCCTAGTATATAAATACATTATGCATTTAATTCTCTTTATTTTTTATGTTTACAAAATTCCTTATATCTATTCGTTTTGAAAAAAAATCTTGGTACATAAATTATCATGTTAAATTAAAAGTAAAAAATTATTGGAACACAACACTATTCTCTTTTGTAAAAACATGTTCATAAATTTTCTTTCAAGACGCACTCCAATCCACTACCCATTGTTAGTCCAAACTAAATAATTCAACCACTCATCATCATTTATTCCTAACTCACTAATATTAAGACAATTAATAATTAAAAACCTAAATTCAACAAGAATATCCATATTAGATTGAGCATAAACATTGGATTAAACATCTACTTGGGGCTATAAGAAATAAAATTGTAAAATATATGAATTTAAATTTAGGTATGAGTTTATTTTAGAAAAATATTAAAACCTTTATTAATTTTTCTTAATAATAAAAAAGAAAATAATTTTAGTTGAAAAATTTGTTCAATTTTAGTTGAAAGAATTCAATTACGCATGAATATTTAATTTATACAGAACCATGCCTGCAATTGAATATTTAATCGTGACCAATATATCAAAACTTCAAGATTTACAAATGTAAAGAAACACAGGTTTCATATAAACCAAATAAATCGAGAACAAAATTTATCAGTTGTTGTAACATTTTTCGTAAGTTTTGTTTCAATAGCAAGTCATCGGCAAAATTTTGACCAAACCAAATTCAATCAGGACAACAATTGTGCTAATTGGGAACAAAAATTATATTTGGAACTGGAGGGGAAAGAAAACAAACCCTCGCTCACATTAAAAATAGATTAATCATGGGGGTACTTAACAAAAAAAAATAATGAAAAGATTAAATAACAATAAAAAGTGAGAAAGAAAAAGCCTGAGTGTGGGTTTTATTCAACAAAAACAAACAAACAAATGTTAAGTATGTTTGTCAGATAATAAAACCCACAAAATTCTCAAACTTAAACACAAATCTTCTGCTAAAAAACACACGCAAAGTTCCTGTTAAAAAAAGTATCCAAGTGGAGGTTTTATTCAATAAAAAATAATAAAATAATTGTTATGAGCGAGTTTTTCAAATAAAAAACACCAAATGATCATATTATATTTGAAACCCAAAGTTGCGATATGTAAAAAAATAAAGATGGAAGAAAAATAGTACAAAAAGAGTGAAAGATGAGAAATCCTACAAATTAGGGAGAGATGATCCAAGAGGTAGAGGCAGATATAATAGAAATGGAAAAAAAGAGCCCAAAACTTACATATTTATCATTTTAAAGTAAAAACTATCAAAAAAAATATGTAGAAATATCTTTGACACTTAAGATTTTATGATTTTAAAAAAACAGGGTAAGTTCCCACCATATTGATTTTGTAATGAGAACCAAGAAAAATATAGAAAAAAAATTCAAATCCCCAAATATTAGGGCTTACATGATCAAATCTTACACCCTGGAGAGAGAGAGAGAGATTGTTACCAGTTGAACCTACAAAATAAAACATACAAATACTGAATTAGTTATCTCAAATAAAAGTGAAAAAAAAAATATCAAATAACAAATTTCGGACCTTGCTTCCTCCTCAAGCATTAAAATAAGTGTAAATTTATATTTAAAAAATTTGAAGGTCAAAAAGGTTAATGAAAACAAATATTTGATGGCATAAATAATTCATATGCACACGTCATGACCAAAAATTAACCGAGTAACATAATAAAAAGAACATATAGAAAACCAACAAAGCAAAAAAGAGAATGTTTTTCTTCAAAAAAGAGACTGTTTCTTTTGCCTCATAATCTCACCTCGATGATTGAGCTTTTTTTTATTTTTTTCTTCGACCTCTTTCAAATCTATTTGCTCATATACCAATTTGCGAGGGTTAGAACAGAGTACCTGCATGGAGGCCTGGAAGTATGTTAGAAGGGTTGTCACCAATTATCCAATTTGCCTCTTCTTCTTCTTCCACCGTAGTAATAGAACTCCATGACCCTCTCTTTAATGAATCCGCTATATAATGATCTTTGTGCTAAACCATTTCGAAAGTCAAATCTACAAGGGTTATGGTTTATATCCACTAGGTGTCCTTGGCAGCTCGTCATATGTAGAAGATGTAAGGAAATGGGTTTTAAAATTTCAATGTGGGGTAGTTGGGGGAGTTAATGGGAAGATAGGTAGGCCTGATATTTCTTTAGTAGGTGGGAAAGGCTATTTTCTGAGAATGGGTAAGTGGGATAGATTCAAATTAAAGTGAGAATAGTTTGAGGTGTAAATCCTAAGGAGCATTTGTCGTGTGAATTTTAATCTTAACCATTTGCTTCAATTTTTTATGGTTAAATCGGGAACTCTTATTGTCTTAACTCTTTATGGAATAGTAAAACTATTATTCTCTTTATTATATAGATACATACATATTGTGTTATATTATAGACTTCGGTGAGTATGTTGTCTTGTTATACTTGATCCTGATGAGGATGGACGTTTATAGATGCAATTCCTAGTATATTGATTTGTTATCGAGCGGAGAGATCTAGCTCCTTATTGATTTAGCATCAAGGACTCAATAATAGTAAGAGCTTTGTGTTGAATATTGTCTTTAGTGACATAAGAGTGGGAGAGTATATTATCAAGTCAAGAGATGAGTGTGACACCCCGACAAATTAAATACCGGGTAGCTACTCCTTTATTAAATTAATACAAAATGCCAAGTTGGTCCAGTTAATAGCATCACTGTCGAAAACATTTTTATGATTACTAACCACCTAGTATTTAAAAAGTGAGTGGCCAAATTTTAAGTTAACTCTGATTAACATGCAATAAAAGGAATAATGATAGAATAACAACATTCACCATGACGAAACAATAGAATAACCAACAACATAATAATAAGTCCGGAGGAAAAACTCCTCACAACAATCCCACAACTGAACTAAATAAAACAAGTCTGAATCCTGAATAAATTACATGCCAAAAGTCTGAAAATCTAAAATAGGAAATGTCTCTAATAGAAATGGGCAACATGCCCTACAACTGATAAATCCTGAATATGGAGTCAAGATGAAAGAAGCGTCTACTAGCAAGGTCCTGTAACTTCCACAAACAGCTACAACTCGTCACCTGAATGAGAGTCCTAAGCATGGTGTCCTTGTGGCTGGGAACCTAAAATTGTTTTTACAAAAATAGATTTGAAAGCAAATGGGTCAGAGCCCGAAAGTGGAAATCATTTTAAAAACAGCAAGTGTTTTAATAACATTAAAACATTAAATGCAAAATACATGTTAGGACGTGCACTCACATGAAATTCTCACCTCTCGACTACATGTGCACTCCTAACGTACCGTACCCATCTAATAACATACATATCTAACCAAACCGTAATACGTTCTACCCCTTACTACTCGATTCCCATATTACCTTCTAGCGTTATCAATTAAATAGAGGGCTTTACTTAAACTCAGATTCTCAATTAGTAATACAATTCACTATCGGTTAACCCGTTATGTCTTCTCAAAACATTACCATAATCATTTACACAATACCAACATGAAAGTTCCCATTAATTAAGTGTATATTATTCACGTCATAAATATATAATACAAGCACCCGAGACTAAGCTGCGGTGCACACATACTCTGCTATCCATCCCGGTACATCACGTACATAAGGATCACGCATTCCGAATCTCTCAGGAATCGTTCTCAGATAACAACATCACAAACAATGGAGGCGAACACAGTCACATCACATGGGTCACACACATACCTACGCTCCCACGATCAGCAGACATATTAACATCCCAATAAGTCCTTCTCTGACCTATATTCATCGAGGTACCAGTCTAAATCCGGTCAACACAAGGATTATAGGGCCCTAAGCGAACGTAAACCTCCCGTGATAGCAAGTATGGTAGGTATGTTATACACATAAAATCATATACATATACTAAGTATGCACACATCTTAGAAAATCACCATAATATATTTGTGGTACACTTCTTATTCTCGTACCGACATATAATGCTACACAATTTATATGTTCCCGGTTAATATAATTATTTAGGCCGCCAATAGTTCTCGCATCGTAATAGACACTTACGACCTAATTCGTAATTTCCCTTAGGTTCAAACTACACTTCTAGGTTTTACTCCTCATTATATCCCAAATATAACAAATATAACATTTAATCATCAAGGAAGTGTTGTCTCTACATATAAACAAGGTTACGGGACACGCGAAATCAAAACAGGCTAAAAATCCTAAACTGTAAACTCGTTAGAAGTCTCGTTCGAACGAGGCTGTTCGAACGAGAGTTCGTTCGAACGAAGTGGGCCTTCTAACGAGATCTCGTTCGAACGAAAGTTATCGAACGAACATACTTATCGTTAGAAGTCAAACTGTCAACTCGTTAGAAGCTCGTTCGAACGAGCTCGTTCGAACGACCTGGGCAGGTCTTCTAACGAGAGGCCAGTTTCGAGCCCAGATTTCCGATTTTCATTTTTCCAACTTTTCTTCACCTCTAATCTCATCTAAACCTCAATCCAACAATAGTTCATGGGTTCTAATCATTCCTAAACATACTTAGGTCATATACTAACGTATTTTGTGGGATTAATTCATCCTAAATCTCATCCACATATCAAATCTCTACATCTTTTTTTCCCAATCTCAAGAGCATGAACCCTAGAAATTAAATTCATCCATAGACATAAATAAATCCGTTTTTATGGTATAAAAGATGTATTTTTCTCTGACTAATCATCCTAACATTGTTCTACATGCAATCTCCTCATAAAATTATAAATCTCTACATCCAATTCAATGGGTTTTTATTATTCTCCAAGAACAATGAAATTTTATAAATTTCCTACGCATGGAAGAAGCATTCTTTGCAAAATATGTAATTACACCACTTGCCTTATGTATATCTCTGATTTTGATGTCGAATTGCTGAAGTGTTCTCTCTCTCTCTGCAGAATTCTCCTCTCTTCTCTCTCTCTACAAGCCTTCTTCTCCAAAGTTACAATGGTGGCTAGGGTTTGCCTTAGGAACTCTTTTGGAACTAATTTCAATAACCTCCGGAGCCCCTTAGGTTATTAGTGGGTTTAGTGGGTAATTGCCAAATCAGATATTAATTCTTAATTTTCGTGGGTTTTAATTCCCAAAAATCCAAAATTACCAAACTACCCTTATACGTTGCCGGTATGGCCTAAAAATGCCTCGGGACCCAAACTAAACCCCCGGCTAGTGTTTTCTGACTATTTCGACCCTTCCGGACGCGTTGGTGCACTCAAAACGACCATACGGTTAATATAAATAAAATTCACTTTTATAATTAAAATAATTATATTCCTGACGCGACTGTCACACGCGTCTCAACAAAATTTCCAAATTGCCGTATTTCAATCTCACGACAAGTTTCATAATTCAATATTCATATATGCACATTATAATCAAATACCAACTTGCATCTCGTTAGTATTTTAATCCGGATTAATTCCCAATTAATACACATTTAATTCAAGTAATCCCATAAATAAATATTACAAAAATACGGGGTATTACAATGGGAATTTGGGAGTACTGGTTATGTGCTGAGGGACTAATGGGTCTAGACGATCGATAATGTGAGTTAATAGTGTATCGGGGTTGGTTCATTATCTGGACTTTGCTTTTCGAGATAACCCACACATGAAACTTAGTGAACGTCGAGAGGTGGGAAATGTGTGGCCTTTAGGATATGGGTTTAGTACCATAATTATTATACGTGTATAAAGTTATAACTGAGAGAATATAGTTAGATGATGATTTAAGGCTAGAAGAGCCATATGATGTCGATGTGGAAAATAATTAATTTGTGGTTGATAGAGTGGTTAAGTGTATACCTATTGCATAGTCATGCCTATTATACAAGGCTTAATTTAAAACTAGTAAATTACATTGATTTATGCAGAAATACACGGGACACAGGGTGTATGGGCTCCCTAGTTAGTTGAGATTTTTAGTATCATTGACGAGGAGAAGATGGGCAAACGTATGAAATAAACATAGATACATGAATAAATTAGAGACATGGTGAGAAGGAGACAAAGAGAATGTAGTTGAATTGTGAGCAAGGAGTGTCATCAGAAACTGAAGGGTAGACGGAAAGGGGTGACCATAGTGTTGACAAATACAAGGAAGGTACATTTTAAATTTTCAAGGATAATAGAGAACTACTCGGAGCAGAGGAGTAACATGATGAGAGTTATGTCATACCCAACTGTAGATGTAAAAGTATAACAAGAATAGTTAGGTATGATTGTAGATATCTCCCATGAAGGAAATATATGATTTGAAATGGGAACATTGGTATCTAGGGAAGAGGGGACCTTTCCTAGGATAGCGAAGGGAATAGCCATTAGAATATCGTCCCAAATCGTGTTGGAATATTCTTGGGAGAAGGGAAACTGGTTTAGTAGGAGTTAAGGTACAATAATAAGGAAATGAAGAAATACTTTGAAGTAAAGTGATTGGGGAAGATTGATCACTAGTTCACATGGTATAGTATAGATAGTCAGACTGAGAATTACCACTAGTGAAGGGGTATCGAGAATAACATAATGTTTTAAATTTTAAAAGGGCATGGATACCGTGCAAGAAAGTATCAGAGACTATTAGTACTGAGCTTATCCTAGTTTCGAGGATGAAATTCCTTTGTAAGGGGGAATTATGTAACACCCCATTAATTTTAATGAACTTTATATGGGGTGTTGATACCAAAAATTACCCACCTACGTGGACCAATCAGATATGGGCACTTGTCTCCTTACATGGAAAAAATCCTAGTGAGAAGCCACTTCATTCACCCCGAATATAGTTGCTTGGTAGTAAAGTAGACCAAGACAAAAATGCAGACCATCGAAGTAAATAAACGGTCACCACTTGGGGGAAACAACCAAGGTTCCTTTTGCACGTGGTCTAGACTCCCAACCATCACATTCATTATGCACGGGTGAAAATTCTTGAATACATAAAGGCATTCCAACCCTTGATCTCCGAGTCATTATAAATACATTGTATTCCTTTCACAAAAGTCAAGATATAGAAGATTATAGGTTATTCTTCTTAACAAGAGTACCTATCTTTCTGTAATCACTCAAACCACTACGATAACAGTGGACATAGGCTTTCTTTCATAGTCGAACCACTTTAAAAACTCTTTATCTCTTGTGAGATTTATCCTATCGCATAATATATTTTATCCGTGATTAGAAAATTGGATCAAGTCCATTTTTTTACGTTAATAGATTATCGCCATCTGTGGGAACGTGTGTCTATTACCGTTCTCTATCTTATATGTCTTTGTTCAAAGGAAAATGAACTACCCTAAGAGTAGTATGAGAAATAAAGGTAACACTACCGTTCTATCTTCTCCGCTTATAGTAGCCTACTTGAATGGAATACTTGCCAGTATTGTCAGGGGTTACTATGCCATGCAAGAAATCATGAGGTAGTTAGCTCAATCATTAAAAGCTAGGTCTCCAGCCCTTTCCAGGAAATATATGAGTCTTTCCCTCATGAGAGAAATGCCACCTTCGCCTCCAAGGCATAGCTGCCATAGCTATCCCAGATCTTCACATGATAAGTCTTATAGTCCAGGAGTAAGTTCATCGCTCAAATACACATAATTATATAATAGCCCTTCTCTTTCTCCTAATAGACCAAGCATTTTGGAAAGATTAATCAAAGCATCGCCTTTTGACCGTTTAGAACCCCAAGCTAATAAGAATCCACCTAAGGAGTTATTTGGAGTTAATAAACACCTAGTCGAACATCATGAATCCTCAATCAGGTCCACATCAAGCATCCGCCAATCTATTCTTATCGAGTAGACTTATCAAGGTGAGAGCTGAGCCCAAACACATGGTCGTGATAGTCGTACTTCTTCACATAGATCTGATGTAGGCAACCCTTCATGGAAAGGATCAATCCAGCGATTAGAAGATTATTTGGGAGAAATGTCCAAGGTAAAGAATTCGTTGTAATAAAATTTTGTCAAGGGATCTCCCTTCATCGAGGCAATTGTTGATTTACCAACTCCATCTAAGTTTAAAACTCCAGTGGTCACCACTAAATGTAATGGTAAAACTGACCCAATTTTAGACATTGAGTAGTCTCAAGCTACAACTGACAGATATTCTGATCCCAATGAAATGATATGTAGAGCCTTTTTAACCACCATTACTGATTCAACCCAAATGTGGTATAATAACTTACCCCAGGGACAAATTGGAAACTTCAACCAACTTGTTGAGCTGTTCGTCAGTAACTTCTATTTTGGGGCCAAGCCAGCTAAGAGAGTAGCCCATCTCTTGAGTGTCAGGCAGTGAGTAGGGGAAACCACCAGAGATTATATCACTCGTTTTAACAACGAGAAACTAAAAGTGGTTGACTATGAAGAGAAAATAGTTATCACCACTTTATTAAGTGGATTATTCCAAAAAAATCTGTATTATGCTTTGACAAAAATGCTCCCAAAATCATGACTGAGCTCATGGATAACCAGGAAAAATCATTAATGCCAAGGAATCAATGGTTGCAAAGAAAAGTTTCATCATTAAGCCTAAGAAGAAGGAGCAGAAGGAGAATAAATAGAAGAAAGATGATAACATAAAAAAACTATGGAAGATATACTCCATTGATAGTCAGTATTCACCATATTCTAGAGGAAATTAAGCACAATAAAGATTTATGATGGATTGAGAAGCTGAGGGAACCACCTAACAAAAGGGATAAATTTAAATACTGTGAGTTTCATAAGGATCATGATCACACAACCAACAACTGCATTTCTTTAAAGAACAAAATGGAATCCCTCATTCGTCAAGGAAATATAAAAAAATTTGTACATCTATGTGACAGCCAAGAAATAGGAGGAAAGCCAAATTCTCCATGCAAATCCAGAGATGACACAAAGCGAAACCATAAAGATGGTTATGAAGACGATCCTGGCCTGTCGAAGAATCCCAAACAACTAGAACTTGAAGTACCTATGGTACGTTTTGGCTCTTTTGATTGTTATGAAATTACAGGTGGAGATGCACAAGGGGGAGATTAAATTGAAAAGAGAAAGGCCTACCTAAATGAAGCACATGTCTGCTCTTATATACAACGAATCAATCTGAATGAAGATGATTGGACAAAGAAAGTCAACAAAGACAAATTAGTTATTGTATAATTTCCAAATATGATCTCTCTAGGGTACCGTATCCCCATGATGATTCGTTGGTCGTCAAGTTTAGAATTCAAGAAGCCATCATTGTTAGGGTTTTGATTGATAATGGGAGCTCGGCTAATATTATGTTCTACCCCTACTTTCAGAGTTTAGGATTGAAACTTAGCCAAATGGAATCGTACCATAGTCCATTGATAATCTTTTCAGGAGAAAAAGTCTACCCCCTTAGGATAGTCAAGCTAGAAGTGTTGTTCAGCACTTGTCCAGCAATACACACTAAAAATATACGCTTTTTCTAATAGATAAAAATGTTTAATCTTCTTACAATGTGTTATTTTTAGCATGGTAGGACTAAAGAAGTTGGAAGCTGTACCATCCACAATCCATTAGTGTTTGAAGTTCCCTACTCACATTGGGGTTGGCGTTATGAAATATGTTATTATTCTTCAATCGAGCAAGAAGATTTGGTTCATTTGAAAAATAAGACCACCACCTACTAGATAGACGCTATGGAGTCCAATAGTGAATCGGAAGTTAATACTCTGGATCCCCGAGATAAAATGAAGCTAGTCAAAGGGTAGATTATGGAAGCCACCGAAAGCATAAACTTGGATGATGATAAGCCAGAGAGAACCACCCAGATTGGCTCCACATTGGAACCACTCCTAAAATAAGAATTGATCGCATTCTTAGGAGAGCGAAGGAATGTATTCTCTTTGAGGCATGACGATAAGACTCGTATTGATACCAACTTCCTTTGTCATGAGCTCAACATTAATAAGGACGCCAAGACGATCAAGCAAAGGCGTAGGGTGTTCAATACAGAGAAAAACCAAGCCATACAGAAAGAGGTGGAGATACAACAAAGGGCCCAATTCATTAAGGATGTCAAATATCCAACATGGTTAGTCAATGTTATGATGGTTAAAAAGAGAAATGATAAGTGACGAATGTGTGTAGATTTTACTGATCTTAATAAATCTTGAGATTTTTTCCGGATCCTCCTTTTCTTTCAAAAAATGGGAAGGAGAAGGAACTTCTTTCGTGGATCCCTCTTGTTCCTATTTAGTCCCCTTCATTTTGAAAGTTGTTTCTATTTTTACATCTATTTCTTCCTCACTTTCCCCCCTTTCTTTCATTTTTGAGGTTTCTTTCAGTTTCTTAATAAGGACTTAAGCAATGATATAAAAAATGAGAGGGAAAAATATTCCTATTAAATAAAAAATAAATAAAATAAGTAAATAAAAATGAAGTAGAAGAACACAAATTCCAAATGAACAATTTCAAATTTTAAAAGAATCTTTATGATTCTCGAAGAATGATTGGCAAAAGGGATTGATCGAAAAAGATATCTTATTTTTATTATAAGATCCCAAATGACCATTTTCCTATGCCTAGAATTGATTAGTTGGTGGATGCAACCTCTGGACATGAGCTGTTGAGCTTCATGGATGCTTATTCTGTGCATAACAAGATAAAAATGAAACCAGAAGACAGGGAAAGCATTTGTTTCATTACCAACTGAGGTACTTATTGCTAAAATGTAATGCCCTTCGGGCTAAAAAATGTTGGAGAAATGTACCATAGGTTAGTCAATAAGGTGTTTAAGGAGCAGATTGGGAAAAACATGGAGGTTTATGTAGATGATATGTTAACTAAAAGAAAGAAAGCTTAAAATCATATCAAGGACCTCAGTCAAACTTTCGATTAGCTGGAAAAAGCATCAAATGAAGTTAAATACGACTAAGCATGTGTTCGGTGTGTAGAAGGGATTCTTCCTGAACTTTATAGTGTACCAAAGAGGAATTGAAGCTAATCCTTCCAACATCAAAGCTCTGATAGAAATGCAATCGCTGACCTAGAACTTACTAGTAGAGTAGCTACTTTAAACTGGTTTATTTCCCGAGCAACATATAGGTGTTTACCATTCTTCAAGGTTCTTAGAAAGACCTTTGAGTGAAATGCAGTGTGAAGAAGCATTTCAAGAATTGAAGAAGTATCTGGGATCTCCACCATTGTTATCCCGACCTATTTTAGGAGAGAAATTATACTTGTATTTAGCTGTGTCTGAGTTAGCAGTTAGCTTAAAATTGGTTCAGTTGGAGAATGGGATCCATAGTCCAATCTACTAAACCAGTAAAGCATTATGGGGAGCCAAAAGCAGGTATACATGCTTGGAAAATTGTCCTTAGCACTCATTAAAGCCTCCAGGCGCATGAAGCCTTATTTTCAAGAACATCCCATAGTTGTGTACACTGATATACCTCTCCAGCAAGCACACCACAAAGATGAAAAATCAGGAAGATTGATGTATTAGTCGTTAGAGCTGGGAGAATATGACATCATCTATGAACTAAGGTCATCGTTGACGGAACAAGCTTTGGCAGATTTCCTTGTAGAGTTAAACTATTTAAAGGTTACTTACCCACAAAACTTGCCCGTCGAGAAGACTTTTGAAAGAGAGCTCAACTCATAAGAAATACAAAGTCTTAGCTGACCAACCTGAATTATCCAGCACTCAAGAGGTAGCTCCGAAGTATGCAGAAGCTAGTAAGAAGATATTTCGCTATTAAATTCTGTTTATAGAAAGCTTTAGCAGTGATATTCCATTACGGAACTTATTTGTGGATGGATCCTCGTGTGAAACTAGAAGTGGATCAAGTATTAACCATAATTGAATATGCCCTTAGATTTTAGTTCAAGGCATTAAACATTAAAGCTGAGTATAAGGCCTTGATGATCGAATTGGAATTATTCCAATCATTGGGCACCGAGCAGGTGGTGGTTTATAATGATTCACAGTTGGTTATAAACCAAGAGCTTCATCTATATAGACCCAAGGGTGAGTTGATGATGAGATGCTTGACAAAGGAAATGGAAATCATTTCCAAATTTCTAGGCGTGTAAATGAATAGGATACCAAGGATAACTAATGCCCGAGCTGGCGCACTTGCTCGGTTAGCTTCAGCAAAAAGAGTAGAACTCAGGAGAAGAATTCCAATTGAGATTTTATCAAATAGGGGAATATATTATGATCCAATGGTTACTTTCATTACTATAGATTTAGGACCTTCCTGGATGCATTTGATCAGAGCTTGCATTAAAGAAGGAACCCTACCACCTAATCCAAAAGAAGCAAAGAAGGTTCGGTATAAAGCAGCCAGATATGTGTTGGATAAAGGAGTTTTATACAAAAGGGGATTTACTATTTACTTACTATGTTATGTCCATCCATTGGAAGTTGGGGATTTAATCAAGGAGGTGCATGAAGGTTCTTGTGGAGCTCATTCAACTGGTCGGTCATTACTCCAAAGAATCAACACACAGGGATACTACTGGCCAACTATGAGGGCAGACTGTAAGGCCATTTCAAGAAAGTCTGATAAGTGCCAAAGGTTTTTTGCAATTCATAAAACACCCAATGTTACTCTAGCACCGTTTATTTCTCCTTAGCCATTCTCCATTTGGAGAATTGAATTAGTCAGACCACTGCAGACCACCAAATGTAGGTTCAAATAACTGGTAATTGATGTTGGCTATTTCACAAAATAGGTGGAAGCAGAGCCATTGATAAAGATGCCTTATGAGAAGGAATACCAATTCATCTAGAAAACCATCATCCATAGGTATGACATGCCTTATGCTTTCATTACAAACCATGGAACCCAGTTTGGTAATGATGAATTTGAAGCATATTGTGTCCAATCCAAGATCCAGAAACTCCATTCTGCACTTGGCTATCACCAAAGCAATGGTCAGATGAAAGTAACAAACAAAACCTTGATTAATGGACTAAAAAAGAGACTTGATGCTATTAAAGGAAATTGGATAAATGAATTGCACTCTATTCTTTGGTCTTATAGAATCACGCTGAAGACAATGATTCGAGAAACACCTTATACGCTTGCGTTTGGGATATAAGTCATGGTACCAGATAGGCCTACCAGCTCACAGAGTGTTGAAATTTTATTCTCCCAAGAGTGACTTAATGAGAAGATTGGATTTGGACATGATGGGAGAAGTTCAAGAAGATGCCGCCCTCAGAAATGTTGCCTACTAACAAAGGACTTCTCTTTTTTATAACAAAAGGGTCAATCCGACTAACTTAAAAGAAGGAGACTACGTCCTAAAAAAAGTCATCCAGAAGGGAAACAAGCTTGAGTCCATTTGTCATGGACCATATCGTATTTCAATGGTGATCCGACCAGGGACATTTTGTCTAGAGATTCTTTATGGGGAGGAATTCAAAAACCCTTAGAACATCGAGCACCTCTGCAAATATTATCAGTGAATACAAGAATTGGATTATTGTATTTGCTTTTACTTGATGTTTAACAAAACAATTTTTTAAGTTCAATTAAGATCTTGATTTTAGTTACCTCAATTTTTTTTATTTTTTTTGGAGTACAGTGATATACATCCCCTAGAAACCACAAACAAAAAATGTCTCTTGGTCTTCAGCTCTTGCCGATTAACAACAAATACTTAATCAAGTTGAACTTATCAAATTTAAGATGCACCAACAACTTAATGAATATTCATGTCTCGCCTAAGTTATTACTTCATTATGACTTCGTATTAACAAGTCACAAACAAAAAGCATTACCCGACAAAGTTAAATACAGGAATACACTCCTAACGGACTTGGTCGCCGCTTATAATTTACTTCATATATGACTTCGTCTTTGACAAGTCAAGAATAAGAAGTCTGTAAAACTTCGTATACAACTCACACAGTTGAAAACAAGTTTTACCCTACTGAGTTAAATGTAGTAAGACATGTATAAATTCATAACCATTAGAATGCAAACATATATTCCTCATACGCTTGGTCGCCACTAATAATTGATGTTAAACTTGGATCAATAAAACTATTTATAGTTTCATTCAAGTGCATTGGTTGAATCTAAGGCCCTACAATAACAGTTTAATAATTCATTATTAAGCGATAACTTATTTGATTGATTGATTAGCTAATCATATGTTGACAACACAAAGCATGGTTTTTTATTCAAATCCTAATTGTATTACGTTCAAGATTATATAAATAAAGCATACAAAAAAACGTTATTCAGCTAGACGTTTTCTTTGTGTTTTGGAAGTTTATGGTGCTCTCTCATATCGCACTCTCTCCATCATAGCAAGAGGATCATCCAGGGTATAAGGTGAATTAATGAAATTAAAATCCCTCAGCATTCTCCTATTACTGCAACTCGACACATCGATTATATGAGGAAGATGAATTATTTCATGCACATCATGAAGACCATAATCTCCAAGGTATTTGGTGATTAAGAACTAAGGAATAGTATCGGCAGGAATCCATGATATGTCCAATTTAAATGGGGGCTTGTTAAAATCCAGTAAATTATCCTCATTCTAGTACCATAGCTCACTGTTTTGGTCATATTTCAGCAAGGTCATCAAGTTGGACCATCTCCATCTGTAACCTTCACAATAACTTTTGGAAAGGTGATCATCAACATGGCTAAGTGCTTCATTATAGCCTTCCATTTTGACCTCCCTGGGTTGCTTATGAAATTGAAAGGTTAGCCTTTTAACTCAATACATCACTCTTTACTTTTAATTAGACGGATTGATCTGCGATGGCTTTATCCTTAGATTTGAACTTGATAGACAAATAAGTAATGGTCGTACTCTTCACTTTTAGCTGGGTAACTTGGTCGATTAGTATTTTTTTAGTTATTGCCCCTGCTATAGTTGGTCGGACAACCCTTTATTGCCTAGAAGTTTTCCCAAGTTTGTCTTTTTGTAGTTTTTCAAGTTTTTCTACTAATCTGGCATTCTCAATTTCCAAGAAAGAAGCACCCTCATTAGCACCACTGGTAGACGACTTATTTAAGCTATCTAACTCATTTCTGAGTCAATTGTTTTCCTCTTCAAGTAGTTTGTCTACTTCCCGAGCTTCATCCACTTCTCGATTCAATAGGAACTCTTTTGTTTTGTCCATGGAGGCATATGCTTCAAGCTTCTTCTCAAAGCCCCATCCTTCACTCAATGCTTTATACTTAGCTTCATAGTCGTCATGGAGTGAAGCCAAAGAAAACTTGTAGTCTTCTTACATATCTTTAATAATCTTATAATAAACAACATTATTTGCCACTGCCCTATCTAGAAAATAATGAATATGGATGTATGACTCCTTAACAGGGTCGAACACATCTGGGCCAAGCAAGACTAAGTTTTATTCGGATAAAGGAACACGGTCAGCCTCTAAAAGATTTATACTCTGACTAAGCAGGTCGAATTCAGTAAAAACTATGGCCCTTTTCCTATCATCAAACTGAAAATTACAAATATAAGAACACAAGTGTGATTACTAAGAAAACATAATACAAATTATGTGACTTCATGAAGATAACTCAACCAAGCAAGAAGTCTTAAGTATAATAAATGCAACACATTCTGCCAAAAGTAAATTTTTTCATTTCTTGACAAAACAGTGTTATATAATAATGATCATATTACGAGGCAGAAAAAAAAAATCAAAGTAGTTAAACCTTATCCTTATCCTGGACATTACTCCCCGAAGGCAGCTCGACAATAGGGATGGCTTTATCAATGGGCTTTAAGGTAGACCCAACAGGCTAAATGGAGGATTATCCAGATCCTTCCTCATTATTAAAATATTCCTCCAAGTTTGAAGGAGAGTCTGGATTATGCCTCTGAAACTGTTCAGAATATCCAGTATTGCTGACCTCCTTTAGGGCATTCAACTAACTGTCCTTGAGTGATTTCTTCCTAAAGAACTCAATTTGAGCGGAGGCTGCAAGAAAAGCTTTGTCCTAAACCTTGTTAAATGATTCTTCCTTTATTTTCTTATTCACAGCCTTCTTTGCAACCAGGTCAGCAGTAAGACCATTTAATTTGTCCACAGCAGACCTGAGGAGGGCTTGATTCTCCACCAACTTGTCTTAGGCCTCCTTGGCCCTATTTTTAGTAGTCACCAGTTTCCCTCTATATTTGTCGATCTATCCTTAGCATTATTCAGTTCTTCCTCCCAAGATTTTTGTTTATACTCCAATACATGCCTTAAAGTCTCCACAGATTACCTTAGAACCTCAAAGGGCTCTTCCACATCTCCTCCCGAAGAACGCAGTTGATCATCCTTCTCCATAAATTGATTGAAGTTCACCAAAAGCATCACAAAGGAACAACATCCGATTACAATGAGAAAAAAAATACATTAAGAGCAATTATCAAAGGGGAAAAAGTTACAAAAGCTAAACTTTGGCAAGAATTTTCTGCTAAGTTTAATCATGGAAGATAAGCAACAGTTTCTCTACTAACAGAGCGAGTATTATTCTTGATCAATTTCCTAGTTGGGTCACGATTATTAACAAGAGTGTATGACCCTACAATATCCATGTCCTCTTGAACTTCCTCGACCAAATCTTGGTCAATAGAACTCTTCTCAATTTTTTTTCTCAAAAAGTCCTTTTCTTAACCTCTTGAACTGAGGTGCAACGGTATCAATCTCCCCTGTAGTAATAACTCAAGGACCTTATTCAGAATATTTTTTTATTTTCTCTATCACAAAGAACTTCTTAGCATCAGCAGCATTTCCCGCCTTCTTTGCCGCTCTTCTAGCAGTGGGAGACAAAGCTCCAGTCATTAACTCAGTAATTTTCCTTTTGCCCATGATAGAAAGTGGGGAGGTGGGAACAATTGAAATGTTCAATGACTCAAAAGAAGAGGAAGTACCAAAATCCTTTTCAGCCCCTACGGATTCCTTAGCCGAAGAAGTGGGAACTGGTTCATCTTCTCTATTAGTATGAGATAAATCTGGAGCAGTGGTAGGCCTAGTGACAAAGGAGGTAATTGACCTCCTATATTGCAATAAGTATGAGGCTGATCTGGGGTGTTCCTCTTTAAATGCTCCACAAGAATTTCAATTCTTGAAGATTGACCTCCTGTTATTTAGGATACTTTTTCTTTCTCTCAAGTGTGTAAAACAGGACAAGAAACATTAGTCAACATATTATCAAATAACTGGTTATCAAATAAGAGAAAGGTACAAAAATAAAAATTAACAACTTATGCCATGTCCTACTAGAGGGCATCTAGACCATCATACACTTCTTTTCTTTGAAGAGTAACATGTTGCCAATTTTTTGTATTTACCCCATAATCAAAATAGTGTTTGTTGGAGTTAGGTAAATTAATGACTAAGGTTTTATTGGAAAACCAAGTTTTCATATAATAGGTACTGTCACTAGTAACCCATTTTGTAACATAACATCAACTCAGGGATGCCAATGTGGGTATCATGTATTTGGTTAAGCCTATGTATCCCATTCACTATTATCCAAGTATTAGGGGCTACTCTAGCAGGGACAACGTCAAAATATTACTCAAGAAATAAACGATTGGGGGGAAGAGTGAAACCACACCCATCTATGAATAATGAGGGAATCCAGTGACCCTCTGGTAGCGATAACACTTTAACTACTGGTAGTAGAATTTCTAACTCTACCTAATAAAGGATGTTCCTTTCTCACATAAATTTGTCTAAAGAATCCCCATGAACTATGTAAACCATGGTTATAGTATAGAACGAAAGAAATCGAAAAGAAAGGAACGAAAAAAGCTTACACAGAAAATGGTGGCAGAAGCATGGGTAGGATGCAAAGGAAATCTCAAAGATAGAAAACTTGGAGAAGAAAGAATGTTTGAAATCTTGGAAAGTTGTGGTACAGAAACTGAAAAAACTCTCGTCTCTTATATCTTACCTATAAAACTATGCAATAAATGATTACTTATATTGATGATTGACGTTCTGACAGTTGTACAGTTCTAAAAGAGAAAAAAAATACCAATATAACCTTTGGCGGTTCGATAAACTTTCAAATTATTCACAAAACGTCCACCACAAGATCAAGGTATGGTATATTTTCGCAAGTCCCATAGGTCAGCTTATAGTGTTCAACTTTGAGAAAACATACTCCATCCATTCAATAAAAACATCAAGAATGAAGTATTTAGGAATTCTATTGATACAAAAAGCTATCCACCTGTATGGACCAATCAGATATTGGCACTTGTCTCCTTACTTGGAAAAACTCGACAGGCAGGCCGGCAAACAAAAAGAATGCAAACCATTGAAGTAAATAAATAGCCACCACTTAGGGGAACCATCCAAGGCTCCTTCCGCACATGGTCTAGACTCTCAACCATCGCATTCATTATGTACGGGTGCAAATGCTTGAATATATAAAGGAATTCAAACCCTTGATCTTTGAATCACTATAAACACATTGTATTCCTTTCACAAAAGGTAAGATAGAATGGATCTAGGTTATTCTTCTTAACAAGAGTAGCTAGTTTTCTGTAATCACCCAAACCAATACGATAATAGTGGATGTAGGCTTTCTTTCATAGATGAACAACTTTAAAAACTCTTTATCTATTATGTGATTTATCCCATCACATATTATATTTTATCTGTGATTAGAAAATTGGATATAGTCCATTAGTTGACATCAACATGGGGATTAATTAAATTAAAAGAGGAAATTAATTTGAATTAAAATGAATATTAATTAGCGAGATAAGGATTGATGTATGTTTGTTGAATTATATTGACAATTACTTAGTGAACTAGTAATAAATTGATGAGAAAGTATTATGATTGTCGTGAGTGAGAAATACGATAGTTATGATAATTTAGTCGGAACTTGCGTGTGAGTCATGTTGGGACTTAAAACGTATGAAATAAAATGTGAATTATTTATAGTTCATCCAAAGGGTCATTTTGAGTGCGCAAATGTGCCCGAAAGGATCGAAATATCTAAAAAAGTATACTCAGGGGTTTGGATTGCATCCTGGGTCATTTTTATGCCAAACCGGCAGCCCGAGGTGCATTTTGGTTTTTTGACTTTTTACGAAACAGAGACCAACTAAATATCAAGTGATATATCAGCAATACATCTTCGGTAACTTAGGGTTAGAAGTAACAAAAAATAGAGAGGTCATTAGAAAAGAATGAGAAACTGTTTTTGAAGCTTTAGAGAGAATTCTTTAAGGATCCAAGCTTGTTCTTGCACCCCATCATCATTGGAGAGTGGATTGGAAGGGAACACAAACCAAATCATCAGCAATTCATGAATTCAGATCATTAGTTATAAAGATTCAAGTGTTTATTGCAATTTCTTTTGAAGTTGTAATACCTATGTAGTGTAGGGTTTTATATTTGATGAATTAAATGAAGTTCTTGCAAAAATTAAAGAATTAAATACATGATCTTGGGTAGGATTGCATGTAGATTGATCCATGTATGTACAAGATACGAAACTAAATGAAATCTAATGATTTAAATGGGAAAATTCTGGGTTTTTTGTTAAGTATGAATGAAGAACTTAAAAATCTAGGGTTTTATGTAATAAATTATCTGATTCATTCTTAAATAGAAATCATAGTGGTTTGATGTTACAATCACATTGAAAATCATCCTATCATATGTAGATAACGTTTGGGACCATTAGTCGTAAGTTTGGTGAAGGATCATGGATGTTGTGTAAAAGAAAAATGGTGAAAATGCTAAAACCTAACAAAGAAGCCAACCTGTTACTGTTCGAATCGATTCGTCCCAATGGGAAATTGATTCAGCAATCGATTCGGTCCTAGGGAAAATCGATTCAGATTACCCAAATTTGTGTTATTTCTCTTATTAAAATCTTAAAATGTGACTTATAAATGGCGAAACGTTTGGGACATCCTTATAACATAATGAGGGATATTTTGAATTATAGTAGGCCTTTGTAGGATTTGGACTTAGTCATGAATGAGAGAATTATGACTAAGATTATCGATTTTAAAGATGAGTGTAAGTTAATTATAAAGAATGAGATTGAGTTGAGGGGACTTCGAGTGAACTTATGGAATAGACTAGTAGAGTATGAGTGAATTAATTACTGAAATAACATAAGGGGTAATTAGGGCCTTTCGGATAGAGAATAATACTCGGTAATTTAGACAGAGAATTAGAAAAATAAATTGATAAGTATGGTAGATATATATACTTCTTACAAATGATAATTATAGGTTGAGTGTAAACCTCTATGTATTATATTATAGGCTGAGTGATTATCTATACATATTGTATTTATAGGTTACGTGTATACCTCCATGGATGTTATTTATAGGTTGTGTGTATACCTATATGTATTACATTTATAGGTTGTGTGTATGTATAATATGTTCTTGCTTATGTGTGTGAACATACCTACGCTTCCTGTTATTCGGAGGTTTCCACACAGAGGGCGATCCCATCTTGACGATTCCAGTGAGGTCTGGATTTGTGCCCCAGAACATGCAACTTAGGACGGCTCACAATGTGTGTGTATTAGTGTGGTTGGCATGTCATTTGGGTATGTTAGGTATGTGGGTAGCCCAAAGTCTTAGAACCATGTTCGCCTTCATTCTGCGTTGAGTTATTTTGTGTTCAAGGAGACATGCAGAATCAATAGTCCTTGATTGAGTACGAGAGGTACATGGACTTGATAGCAGAGTATGTAGACCCGCATCGTGGTTCTTAGTCTGGGGATGTTGGAGTTATGTATATAGAATGTTTTACATATATATTTACAGACATGTTTATTTTCCTACTTGTGTGTGAAGGTAATAGTTGTAGATGATGTATATCTAACTGTGATGTAATTAAGAGATATTCTACCTAGTGTGTGATGGTAATAAAGTTAGCTAGCGTATGTCTAAAAGATGATTTAAGTAGAGTAAGTTAATGAAATTTTTTAACAATAACATAAGTGAGATGTTAATTATGTTAATAATAACATATGAGACATGTTATTTATTAGTGTCACAATAGCGTACTGTATGGGCAGTACGGGAGAATTGAAAGAGATATTTAGCGAAGAACTTAATGGGTAGTGTATTGTATGGGCGATACGGAGGAGCCAAACACTTTGGTGGTTAGTTATTTAATAATGAAACCTAGTTGGGCTAGGTAGCATATCTAGGTAGGAGACATTAGGTGTGTAATATAGATAAGAGGTGAGAAACTCAAGTGAGTGTACGCGGACCAACATGTGTAATCAATAACTGATTTTAAACTGTGATAAATACTTGATAAATATTTTCAAATGTTTTGGGCTCTGAGCCTTCTTGCAAAAATATTTTCAAAACCTTTTAGGTGTCCAGCCACAGGGATGGCAAGATTAAGATCTGTTCCAGGGATGCGTAGCTGGAACACTTGGAGATGCTTGCAGTAGTTGGACTAGACGCTTAAGTTACTTCATTCCTAGAGTAGGATTCAGGTTTAGTTATTTCATTTTTCCATGTCGCCCTTCAGCTATTTCTTTTATTCAGCTCATCAGACTTTGTATTCGTGAACTAAGTTTATTTCAGTAGATATTTACTTGAACTTTTGTATTGGCAACCGATGATTAATTCAATATGATTTTATTCAGTATTTATCTTGTTAGTGATTTATATTACTACCGCGTGGATGGTTTGGTGATTGTATTTATTTTTTGCCTGTTGTTATTTAATGAAAGATAGAAATTTGGCACCGATTTATTTAATACGTAGGTGGTTAGTAATTTGAAAAGTTATTGATAGCGATGCTAAGAATAAATAGGATGAGGTTCCTATTTTATTTTTATGAAAGAATGATCACCCGGTATTTAAATAGGTGGGGTGTCACAATAACCAATTAGCAAGAGATAAAAGTATATTAGAAAGTTTCATGAGCAGCATCTTTATTTACTTAATGAAAGGACATTCTAATTTACTTAATCAAACATTTGAAATTTAATATAAAGTTTCATAAGAAAAAATACAAATCCCTTGAAAAGTTGACGTTTAAGGCAAAATAAAGTATGGCATAAGGATGATAAAAAATTTGATTGTCCATTAAATAAAATTGTGCCATTTTGTTAACTAAAAAGCACACCTAACCTATATTACAATTTTTTTAAATGTTTTCAATCTAGTGCAACCAATCATGAGAAAGTTTTGGCCCCTTCATCTAACACTTGTATGTGTCATCTACATAGACATGCTCATTCATTTATAAACTTGGTTTAGGTATACATGACCTAAAAAATCAAAATGTATATATTAAGCTAATACCCATATCTAAAAACAGATAGAAAACTTACACGTTTTAAGTCTTTAAAAAATTGCCACACAATCAAGATAAATAATGTCTTTGAATACAAGAAATTCTAAAATAAGGTTTCTGATAAGACTTGATTCATGTATAAATCATTCTCATTCACAAGGTTATTTTCTTTTTGTATCATTTTTTCTATTTACTATTGCCCAAAAGTGTTAAAATCGTTAATGACTTTGTGAGGTGTTTTTTCATTTTTAGACAAGAATAGTAATTTGAGGTAATTTGAAGGGTTGCCCTTTCATCCAAATGATTTTTTTTAAATAAAAATAGAAAATATTTCATTATTTAGTCTTCCACATCCAAAAAGATGGCCCTTGGACATCAGACGATAAAAGAAAAAAAATGAAAGAAGACAAATAGATACCTGAATAAGGAGCTGAGGAGAGTTGAGAATCCTAGATGATCTAGGAACATCATAAATGATCTTCCCCATCCACGAAAATGGCGGTCGAAGTGCTTCTTCAAACTGGGTAAGGTCATTTCACTACCCAGCTCTGTTCTCACCTCTAACTCTCTTGACCACTCCGAGATCCCATACTACTAATTTTGTTGTATAGGAATTTGTTATATTTGTGATATGTTGGTAATTTTGTATGGTCGTGTGAATTTTTTATATGTTGGCCATTAGACTACTAGACTAGTTCTCGCGTGAACTATCAGAAAAATTCTCGCGGGGTGTATAGACAAATAGTCACATAGTTTCACACACATATTATACCTAGAGTTCATAAACTACACACAAGAACACAAACTTCCATATACTCAGATTGAACATATAGTTCCGCACACACATACTGCACAAACAGTTTTAGAACGTATGTTATATACAATACAGTTCACATAGTTTCAGACATTGTTCATGCACAATTTTACAGACACTAGACACTAAAGTACCCACATGTCAAGAGTTCTAATAAAATTTTACCTAACTTCGATATCAAAACCAGACAAATAAATTATAACATCACGGACTTGAAATTCATTAAATTCTAACTCCTGGAAATTATAATTGAATCGAAAAGTACCCTTAGAGTTAAAGACCAATTGTAATCTATATTTTGGATGTTTCAAATGTCATTTCCTTTAATAGAGAAGATGATTAAATATAAAAACGAATGTTTCCCCAAATTCTTCCTCTACTATAATTTCTTTTACGTAAATAATAGAGATAAAAATAAGGGTCCTAACTGAAAATCGACTTTAGGTTCATCAATAAAATATCTTAGGGACCAGAGGTCTATGGATTAGCATGAACAAACAAATATAACTGGCTAGAAAAAGTCTAAAATCAACAATGGACAATAACATAAAATTTCAAATTAATCTGACTAGAAAATATATGGATTCTCAAATTTTATCAGATAAACTTTCCACACAAGCAATAAGGGATATGTTAAAAGTAATCACAATACCTTCTAAAACTTTATCATTCGGGATGAATATTAGTTAAAAGAAAAAAAGTAGCACTCAAATCGGTAAAGTAAGAAGGAATAGATATCTACAAGACAATATGGGAAGAGAAAAAAGTTGTACATCCGACAAAAACACAAAATCAAACTCAAAACAAAATATAAAACACTTGACAATATTGTCAAACATAAAACAAATAAAATTTCATATATGAGTCCTTTGAATTTGCCTAGGGTGTTTTTAATCTTAAATCTTCTTATTTTCAAATTTAGTCCAATTGTCAAGCTGTGAGTCATGTGAATTCGCGGTTAGTTCCTACAAGTTACATTGGTCATGTGGGACGTATTCATACCCCTTGCAGGACTGTTTGGGGGATATTTTGGGTTGCACCCTTAGGGTCACATTTTCAATCCTAAGTTTGATTATTTTCAAATTTTAGTCTTATTCTCAAATTGGGAGTCTCGTGACTATGCGGTCAGTTCCTATTAGTTACATTGGTCTAGGGAAAGATGTTCTTGCCCCTTACGTGGCTGATTTGGGTTCCCCCCATGGGAAATTTTCAAGCTTAAGTCTGCATATTTTCAAATTTTAGTCATATTCTCAAATCGAGAGTCCTGTGAGTACATGGTTCCTTTTTACGAGTCACATTGGTCCCGTGAGTGGTGCTTATGTCCCTTCAAGGTTTGTTTAGGAGTTATTTTGAGTTTACCCCTAGTGGAAAATTTTCAAGCTTAAGTCTGATTATTTGCAAATTTTTGTTTTATGCTCAAATTGAGAGTCCCGTGACTACGTTGTCAGTTCTTTAGAGTTATATTGGTCTCATGCGGGCTGTTTTTTCCCCTTACGGGACCGTTTGGGGGATATGTTTGGATTCCCCCTTGGGACATGTTTTAAAGCCTAAGTCTACTTATTTACATATTTTATTTATATTATAAAATTTTTGGAGTCTCATGACCACGTGATCAGTTCTTATGAGGTACAATAGTCCCATGCGAGGTGTTCGTGCCCCTTACGGGGCAGTTTGGGGGTTATTTTATGTTTTCTCGCGAGGGGCAATTTTTTAAGCCTATGTCTTCTTATTTGAAATTTTTTGTCCTTTTCTCAAACCATGAGTAAAATCACTATGTACTCCATTCCCACGAGTTAAATTGTCCTGTATGAGGTGTTCATGCCCCTTCCGGGGCCGTTTTGGGTTTCCATTAAGGGGCACATTTTCAAGCCTATATCTGCTTATTCGGAAATGTTAGTCTTATTCTAAAATCGAGTGTCCTGTGACTATGAGGTTTGTTCCTACAAGTTATATAGGTTCCATGGGAGGTGGTCATCCCCCTTGTGGGACTATTTAGGTGCTATTTTCGGTTCCCCACATAGGGGCACATTTTTAACACTAAGTCAGCTTGTTTGCAAATATTAGTCCTATTCTCAAACCAAGAGTCACGTGACATTCTAATCAGTTCTTACAAGTTACAATAGCCCAATACGAGTTGTCCATGCCCTTTACAGGGCCATTTAGGGTTGTTTTTGGTTCTCCCCCTAGGGGTTGTTTACGATTATTTTGGTTCTCCTCCCAGGGGCATATTTTAGTTTTATTCTTAAACTGGTAGTCCCATGACTACACGGTCAATTCGTATGAGTTACATGGATCCTGTCGAGGTGTTCGTTCCCCCTATGGAGTTGTTTAGGAAATATTTTAGTTCCCTAGGGGCTAATTTTCAAGCATAAGTCAACTTATTTGCAAATTTTAGTCTCATTCTCAAAGCAGGAGTCCCGAGATAATGTAGCCAGTTCCTACGAGTTACAATTGTCTTATACGAGCTGTTCGTGCCTCGGGACCATTTGTGACTATTTTGAGTTTTCCCCTTTGGGAACGTTTTCATGACTAAGTCTTCTTATTTTCAAATTTTAGTCCTATTTTTAAATTAGGAGTCCCATGACTATGCGGTTTGTTCCTATGGGATACATGGATCTTGTGGGTGGTGTTCGTGCCACATGGGGAGGGGGGGGGGGGGATTCATTAGGGAGTTGTTTTGGGTTTCCCCCTGGGGGCACATTTTCAAGCTCAAGTCTTCATATTTGCAGAATTAGGTCCTATTCTCAAACCAGTAGTCCCATCAACACACAATCAGTGTTCCTAAAGTTACATCGATCCCGTTTGAGCTATTCGCGACCCTTGCAGACCCGTTTGGGCTCTTTTTGGATTTTTCCTAGGGGCACGTTTTAAAGCCTTAGTTTGCTTATTTGAAAATTTTAATCCTATTCTCAAATCAGGAGTCCCTTGACTATGCGGTTATGTCCTACAAGTTACATTGGTCCCTTGCGAGGTATTCATGCCCATTGCAAGGCCATTTGGGGGTTTTCCCTTTAGGGTCACTATTTTAAGCCTATGTCTTCAGATTTGAAATTTTTAGTCATATTCTTAAACCATGAGTTCGGTGACTACCTAGTCTATTTCCATGAGTTTTATTGGTTCCGTACGAGGTGTTCGTGCCCCTGCGAGGCCATTTAAGGTCAGTTTTGGGTTCCCCCATAGGGGAACTTTTTTAATCCCGAATCTTCTTATTTGGAAATTTTACTCCTATTCTTAAACCGATAGTCCTATGATTAGGCGATCAGTTCGTACAAGGTGTTTGATCCCCTTGCGGGGCCGTTTAAGGGCTATTATGTTTTTCAACTAGGGCCACATTTTCAAACCTAAGTTAGCTTACTTGACAATTTTAGTCCTATTCTAAAATCGAGTTTCTCATTATAATGTATTTAGTTCCTAGGAGTTACAATTGTCCCATGATAGGTGTTCGTTCCCCTTTAAGGGCCGCTTGGGGATGTTTTGGGATTCCCCTTAGGGGCATTTTTTCAATCCTAAGTTTGCTTATTTTTAAATTTTAGTCAGATTCTTAAATCGGGAGTCCCATGACTATGCGATCAGTTTTTACGAGGTACGTGGATACCCTGTGAGGTATTTGTTCCCCTTGGGGGTCATTTGGGGTTTGTTTTGGGTTCCCCCTCGGGGCATGTTTCAAGCCCAAGTCTACTTATTTCCAAAAAAAATTCATATCCTCAAATTGGTAGTCCCATGACTATGCAGTCAATTTCTAAAGTTACATTGATCCGGTGTAAGGTGTTCATGCCCCTCGTGGGCCCATTTAAGGGCTATTTGGGTGTTCCTCCTAGGGACACATTTTCAAGCCTAAGTTTTTTTACTTGAAAATTTTAGTCATATTGTAAAACCAAGAGTCACTTGACCACGCGATCAATTATTACGAGGTACATTGGTCTTGTTCTAGGTGTCTGTGCCCCTTGCGGTGCCATTTGGGGGTTGTTTTGGGTTTCCTCCTAGGGGAACGTTTTAATACCAACGTCTGCTTAATTGAAAGTTTTAGTTATATTTTCATACCATGAGTCCAGTGACTACGCAGTCTATTCCCATGAGATGTATTGATCCCGTACGAGATTTCCGGGCCCATGTGGGGCCGTTTAGGTTCAGTTTTTGATTTCTCCCTAGGGGCACGTTTTCAAGATTAAATCTTTTATTTGGAAACTTTAGTCCTATTCCTAAACCGAGAGTCTTGTGACTACATAGTCAGTTCTTACAAGTTACATAGTCTAGTGGGAGGTGTTCGTGCCCCTATTGGGCCGTTTGGGGGATATTTTAGGTTCCCCCTAGGGGCACATTTTCAAGCTTAATTCATCGTATTTTCAAATTTTAGTCCTATTATTAAACTAGGAGTCCCATCATAATATAGTTATTTTTTACGAATAAAAATTGTCTTGTACTAGGTGTTCGTTCCCCTTCCTGGGCCGTTTGGGGTTGTTTTGTGTTCTCCCCCTTGGGGCACGTTTTGAAGCCTAAGTTTACTTATTTTCAAATTTTATTCTTATTCTTAAATTGGGAGTCGCATGACTACGTGGTTTATTTCTAGGAGTTACACGAATCCCGTGCGAGGTGTCCGTGCCACTTGGGGGGTGTTTGGGGGTTATTTTGGGTTTTCCACTAGGGGAAAGTTTTCAAGACCTACTTTATTGATTTGAAAATTTTAGTCCTATTCTTAAATTGGTAGTCCCATGAATGTGCGATCAGTTACTAAAGTTACATTGGTCTAGTGCGAGTTGTTCATGGAAATTGCGTGCCTATTTGGTGGCTTTTGGTGTTTTCCCCTTGGGGGTACATTTTCAAACCTAAGAATGCTTATTAACAAAAATATTAGTCAAAATATCAAATTAGGAGTCATGTGGCTACGCACTTATGTTCTACAAGTTACATTAGTCCCTTCCGAGGTGTTAACGCATCTTGCGGCGTCGTTTGGTGGTTATTTTGGGTTTTCACCTCGCGGCACGTTTGCAAGCCTATGTCTGCTTATTTGAAAATTTGAGTCCTATTCTCAAACCATGAGTCCAGTGATTACGCAGTCTACTCCCTCTAATTGCATTGGTCCCGTACAAGGTGTTCGTGCCCCATGCGAGGCCATTTGTGGGAAGTTTAGGGTTCCCCCCTTAGGGCTTGTTTTTAAGCCTAAATCTGCTTATTTGGAAATGTATGTCCTATTCTTAAACTGGGAGTCCTGTGACTAGGTGTTCATTTCCTACTAGTTACATAGGTCGCGTTGGAGGTGTTCATGCCCATTGTGAGGCCGTTTTGCGGCTATTTTAGGTTTCTCAAGTAGCGGCGCATTTTCAAGCCTAAGTTAGCTTATTTCTAGATTTTATTCTAATTTCCAAATCTAGAGTCCCGTGACAATGCAGTCAGTACCTACAATTCGCAGTTGTCCCGTGTCAGGTGTTCGTTCCCCTTTTAGGTCCGTTTGAGGTTTCTTTAGGTTTTCCCCTATACACTCATTTTAAAGCCTAAGTCCGCTTATTTTTAAGTTTTAGTCACATTCTTAAAAAATGCGTCCCTCCATTACGCGGTCAGTTCCTATGAGTTACATGGATCTCGAGTGAGGTGTTCTTTCCTTCGGGATTGGGTTAGAGTTGTTTTAGGTTCCCTATAATGGCGCATTTTCAAGCCCAAGTCTTCTTATTTGTAATTTTTTATCGTATTCCTAAAATCGGTAGTCCCGAGACTATGAGTTAAGTTCCAAAAGTTACATTAGTCTCGTGCGAGGTGTTCGTGCCCCTTGAGGTCTCATTTGGGAGCTTTTAGGATTTCCCCCTGGGGCATGATTTCAATCCTAAATATTTGTATTCGTAAATTTTAGTTCTATTCAAAAATATGGAGTCCCGTGACTACGCAATTATTTTCTGTGAGTTCGTGCCCTTTGCAGGGCCCTTTGGATGTTGTTTTGCATTTCTCCCTAGGGGCACGTTTTCAAGCCTATGTCTACTAATTAAAAAATTTAATCATATTCTCAAACCATGAGTCCAGTGACTACGCAGTCTATTCCCACGAGTTATATTTGTCCCGTAAGAGGTGTTCGTGCCACTTATCAGACTATTTGGGGGCATTTCTGGGTTCCAACTAGGGTCACATTTTCAAGTCTGCATCTTCTTACTTGGAAATCTAAGTCTTATTATTAAATCAGGTATCCTTTGACTATATGATTAGTTACTATAAGTCTCATGGTAGTTGTTCGTGCCCCTTTCGGGCCATTTGGGGGCTATTTTAGGTTTCCCCTTATGGGCACATTTTAGTCCTATTCTCAAACCAGTAGTCCCTTGACAATATAGTCAGTTCTTACGAGTTAAAATTTTCCCATGCGAGGTGTTTTCTTTGCCACGGGACTCCCAGCTTGAACATGTTCCACTAGTGGGAACCCAAAACTTCCAACGAATGAACCCTAAGGGGCATGAACACTTCGCATGGTATCCATATAAGTCGTAGGAAGTTGTCGCATAATCACAGGACTCTCGGTTTAAGAATTGGACTTAAATTTGCAAATAAGCAGACATAGGCTTGAAAATGTGCCCATAGGGAGAAACCCCAAAATGCCCCCAAGCGGGCCCGCAAGGGGTACGAAAATCTCGTAAGGGACTAACAGTTCTAAAGTAGGACTAAAATTTATGAATAATCAGATTTTGGCTTTAAAATATTCCCTTAGGGGGAAACCTAAAACAACCCCCAATTGACTCCCCAAGGGGCACGAACACATCGCACGGGATCCATATAACTCATAGGAACTAACCACCTACTCACAGGACTTCCTGTTTAACAATAGCACTAAAATCTGATTATTTAAAAATTTGAATCATATTCTCAGATCAGGAGTCTTGTGACTACGTGATTAGTTCTTACAAGCTACATTGGTCTCATCCGAGGGTATTGTTCCCGTTGTGGGGTCGTTTGGGATTTATTTTTTTATTTTTCCCTTGGGGGAATTTTTTTCATGCCTAAGTGTGCTTATCTGGGAATTTTAGTTGTATTCTCAAATCGGGAGTCCTTGGAATACGAGATTAGTTATTAAAAGTTACATTGGTCCTGTGCGAGTTGTCCGTGTCCTTTGCGGGGCCATTCGGTGGATATTTTCATTTCCACTCCAGGGGAACATTTTCAATCCTAAGTGTGCTTATTTTCATACTTTAGTTTTATTCTCAAATCGGCAGTTCCATGACAATGCAGTGAGTTCCTACGAGCTACAATGGTCTCGTACGAGGTGTTTGTGCCCCTTACAAGGCTATTTGTGGCTATTTGGGGATTCCACATAGGATTACGTTTTCAAGCCTAAGTCTGTTATTTTTAAATTTTAGTCCTATTCTTTAACTAGGAGTCCCTTGATTGCACGGTTAGTTCCTATGAGTCACATTGGTCCCATGCGAGGTGTTCATTCCATTTCCAAGGTCGTTTAGGAGTTATTTAGAGTTTTCCCCTGAGGGAACATTTTCAAGCCTTAGTCTTCTTATTTACAAATTTTATTCCTTTCCCCAAATCAAGAGTTCAATTACTATGCGATCAATTCCTTTGAGTTACTTTGGACTCGTACGAGGCATTAATCCCCATTGCGGGGCCATTTGGGGGATTTTTTGGGGTTCCCCTTTGGGGCACATTTTCAAGCCCAATCCGATTATTTACAAATTATACTCCCATTGTCAAATGGGGAGTCTCCTAATTATGCAATTAGTTCCTAAGAGTTACAACGCTCCCATATGAGATGTTCGTGCTCCTTATGGGGCCGTTTGGGGGCTATTTGATGCTCCCCCCTAGGGGCATGTTCTCAAGCCTAAGTCTTCTTGTTTGCAAATTTTATTCATATTCCCAAATATGGTGTCCCATCGCCATGTGATCACTTCCTACGAGTTACATTAGTCCCGTGAGAGGTGTTCGTGCCACTTGTGGGGCCCTTTGGGGGTTATTTTTGGCTTTGCCCCTGGGGCACATTTTTAAGCCTTTATCTGCTTATTTGAAAATTTTAGTCCTATTATCAAATCATGGCTCTAGTGACTACGTAAAATATTCCTATGAGTTACATTAGTCTCGTACGAGGTATTTGTGCCCCTTGTGGTGCCGTTTGGGGTTTGTTTTGGGTTTTTTTGCCTAGGGCTACCTTTTTCAAGCCTATATATGCTAATCTGGAAAATTTAGTCCTATTCTCAATCAGGGAGTCTTGTGAGTATGTGGTCAGTTCCTTAAGTTACATTGGTCCCGTGAGAGGTATTCGTACAGCTCGCTAGACCGTTTGGGGCTATTTTGGGTGCCCCATAGGGGAACATTTTCAAGCCTCAGTCTGCTTATTTGCAAAATTTAGTCTTATTCTCAAATAAGGAGTTCCGTGACAATACGATCTGTTCTAAATCCTCAAAATTCTCCCGTGTGAGGATTTCGTGCCCCTTGTAGGGATGTTAGGCACTATTTTAGATTTCCCCATGGGCATTTTTTAAGACCAAGTCTGCTTATTTACAAATTTTTGTACTATTCTTAACCCGAGAGTCCGGCCACTATGCCGTCAATGTCTACGAGTTACATTGATCCCTTGTGAGTTGTTCGTTCCCTTGCGAGTTACATTGATCCCTTGTGAGTTGTTCATGCATTTTAAGTCTTCTTATTTGGCGATTTTAGTTCTATTATAAAATGTAGAGTCTCATGACTACACGGTCAGTTCCTGAAGTTACATTGGTCCCGTACGATGTGTTCGTGCCCCTTGAGGGACCGTTTAGGGGATTATGGGGTTTCACCCTAGGGGCACATTTTCAAGAGTAAGATCGTTTATTTGCAAATTTCAGTCCTATTCACAAATTGGTAGTCCTGTGACTACACGTAGAGTTCTTTCAAATTACATTGGTCTTGTATGAGGTGTTCGTGTCCCTTAGGGGCCATTTGGGGGGCTACTTTGAGTTCCCATTAGTGGAACATTTTGAAGCCTAAGTGTGCTTATTTGCAAATTTTAGTCATATTAACAAACCAGAAGTCTTGTGACTACGCGAAAACTTCCAACGAGTTACAATTTCCCCATGCGAGGTGTTCATGCTTCTTGCGGGGTCATTTGGGGCGATTTAGGATTTTCCTTCCAGGGAACGTTTTCAAGCCTAAGTCTACTTTTTTATAAACTTTACTCCTATTCTCAAACTGAGAGTCTCGTGATTATGAGGCCAGTTCCTATGACCCATAAGGATCCCATGCGAGGTATTCGTTCCCTTGGGGGTCGTTTGGTGGTAGTTTTGGGTTTCCTCCTAGGGGCACGTGTTCAAGCACAAGTCTGCTTATTTGTGAATTTTAATCCTATTCTCAATCTAGGAGTCATGTTACTAAGAAGTTAGTTCCAATGAGTTATATGGATCCAGTGAGAGATATTTTTGCCTCTTACGAGCCCACTTGGTGTTATTATGAGATTCCACATAGGTGTACATTTTCAAGCCTAAGTCTGCTTGTTTTCAAATGTTAGTCCTATTCTTAAACTGGGAGTCCCATGACTAAGTAGTTAGTTCCTACGAGTCATATTGATCGTGTATGAGGTGTTCATTCCCTTTTCAGGGTCGTTCAGGAGTTATTTTGAGTCTTCCCCTACGGGAATGTTTTCAAGCCTAAATCTCCTTATTTGCAAATTTTAGCCCTTTTCCCAAACTAAAAGTACCAAGATTACGCGATTAGTTCTCAAGAGTTACTTTGGTCTTATATGAGGTGTGAATTCCGCTTGCGGGGCCATTTGGAGGTTTTTTTGGGTTTTTCCTCTAAAGGAAATCTATTTAAGCATAAATCTTCTTATTTGGAAATTTTAGTCTTATTCACAAGTAAGGAGTCCTGTGACTATGTGGTCAATTCCTAGAAGTTACATTGGTCCCGTGAGATATATTCGTGCAATCTGTGGGGAGTTTCGGGGCTATTTTGGGTTTCCCTGATATGAGCACATTTTCAAGCTTAAGTTAGCGTATTTAAGAATTTTAGTCCTACTTTCAAACCGAAAGTGCCATGATGATGCGATCCGTTCCTACGACTTACAATTATCTTTCGTGAGGTGTTCATGCTCCTTGTAGGTCTATTTAGGATTGTTTTGGGTTCCCCCTAAGGGCACTCTTTCAAGCCCAAGTCTCTTTTTACAAATTTTAGATTATTCGCAAATCGGGAGTCACGTGACTATGCGGTCAGTTCTTACGAGTTACATGGATTCCTGTGAGGTGTTTGTGCCCCTTGAGGGGTCATTTTAGGGATTTCTTTGGTTTTCCTGAGGGACACATTTTCCATCCCAAGTCTACGGATTTTCAAATTTTAGTCATATTCTAAAATCGGGATTCTCATCACTATGCGGTCCGTTGTTAAAGTTACATTGGTCTCGTGCGAGGTGTTCGAGCACATTGCGGGTGTACTTGGTGGCTTTTGGAGTTTCCTCCCATGGGCCAAGTTTTTAATCCTAAGTCTTCTTATTTGTAATTTTTTATCCTATTCTCAAATTGGGAGCCCTGTGACTACGTGGTTTGTTCCTACGAGTTACATTGGTCCTATATAAGGTGTTCGTGTCCCTTGTAGGACCATTTTGTTTTTTTTGGGGTTTCCCCCCTAAATGCATGTTTTAAAGCCTAAGTCTTCTTATTTGAATATTTAATCTGATTCTCAAACTAAGAGTCCCGTGACTACACAATCAGTTTCTACGAGTTACAAGGATTCCATGCGAGTTGTTCGTGCCCCTTGGGGGTCGTTTGGGGGTGGTTTTGGATTACCCCCAATGGGCACGTTTTTGAGACCAATCCTAGATATTTCCAAATTTTAGTCCCATTCTCAAACTGGGAGTCCGATGACTACATGGTCAGTTCTTAAAGCTACAATGGTCCCGTGCAAGGTATTTATGCCCCTTTCGAGCCCATTTGGTCGCTTTTAATGTTTCAACCTAGGGGCATGTTTTCGTGACTAAGTTCGTTTATTTGCAAATTTTAGTCCTATTCTCTATCCATGGGTACCTTGACTACGCGATCTATTCCTACGAGTTACATTGGTCCCGTACGAGGTATTAATTCCCTTTGTGGGGCCATTTTTTTTTTAGTTTTCTCATGGAGCACATTTTGAAGCCAAAGTTTGCTTATTTGGAAATTTTAGTCATGTTCTCAAATCAATAGTCCTATGACTACGCAGACAGTTCCTACAAGTTACATTGGTCCCATGTAAGGTGTTCATGTCCCTTGTGGGGACATATAGGGGCTACTGTTTATTTTCAAATTTTAGTCCTATACTCAAACCATGAGTCCCATGACTACACAGTCAATTCCTATGAGCTACAATTGTCTCGTCAAGTTGTTCGTACGAGTTGTGGGGCCATTTGGGGCGATTTTTGATTTTCCTCTTAGGGACACATTTTCAAGCCTAAGTCTCCTTATTTTTAAATTTTTGTCCTATTCTTAAATCTAGAGACTCATGATTACATGGTCAGTTCTTACGAGTTAGATGGATTCTGTGCGAGGTGTTCGTTCCCCTTCAGGGGTCGTTTGGGGGTTCTATTAGGTTTCCCCTGAGGGGTAAATTTTCAAGCCCAAGTCTACTTATTTGAAAATTTTAGTTCTATCTAAAATCGAGAGTCCCATCACTATGCAGTCAGTTCCTTAAATTGCATTTCTCCCGTGCAAGGTGTTCATGCTCCTTCCAGGCCCGTTTCGCGACTTTTTGGGTTTTCCCCCTTGGGGAGCATTTTCAATCCTAAGTTTGCTTATTTGTAAATTTGTATCCTATTCTCAAACTGGGAGTCCTCTGACTATGCGTATAGTTATTACGAGCTACATTGGTCCTGTGTAAGGTGTTCCTACCCCTTGTAGGGTTGTTTGGGGTTGCACCGGGTTTTCCACCAAAGGGTAAATTTTCAAGCCTAAGTCTGCTTATTTGAAGATTTTTGTCCTATTCTCAAACCGAGAATCCCGTGACTACGCGGTCTGTTCCCACAAGTGACATGGATCTCGTACGAGGTGTTCGTGCCCCTTGGGGGGTCGTTCAAGGGTTGTTACAGGTTCCCATTGGGGGTAAGTTTTGAAGGCCAACTCCATTTATTTGTAAATTTTAATCTTATTCTTAACTTGGGGCCCTTTAAATTCGTGGTAAGTTCCTACGAGTTACATGGGGCATGTGTAAGGTTTTCATACTTATAGGGAGGCTATTTGGGAGCTATTTTGGATTTCTCCCCAGGGTAACGTTCTCCAACCTAAGTCTGCTTATTTGCAAATTTTAATCCTATCGAAAGACCTAGAGTCTCGTGACTATGTGATTAGTTCCTACAAGTTTCATTGGTACCATCTGAGATGTTGATGCCCCTTGCGGGGTTATTTAGGGGCTATTTTTGGCTTTTCCCTTGGAGGAATGTTTTCTTGCAAAAATATACTTATTTGGAAATCTTAGTCCTATTCTCAAACTGTGAGTCATGTGAATACGCGCTTAGTTTCTACAAGTTACATTTGTTCCATGCGATTTTTTCGTGCCCCTTATGGTGTCGTTTGTGGTTTTTTTGGGTTCCCCCTAGGGGCACGTTTTCAAGACTAAGTCTGCATATTTTTAAATTTTAGTCTTATTCTCAAATCGAGAATTCCGTGACTACGTAGTCAGTTCCTAGGTGTTACATTGATTTCGTGCGAGGGGTTCTTACCCCTTCATGGGTGATTTAGGAGTTGTTTTCAGTTTTCTCCTAAGGGAACATTTTCAAGCCTAAGTCTTATTATTTGAAAATTTTAGTCCTTTTTTCAAATCGGGATTCTCGTGGCTACGCGGGTAGTTCCTATGAGTTACTTTGATCCCATGTGAGGCGTTCATGCCCCTTGTGGGGCCATTTAGGAGTTATTTTTTGCCCCTTTGGGGCACATTTTCAAGCCTAAGTCTTCTTATTAACAAAATTTTATCTTGTAATCAAACTAGGAATCTCTTGATTAGGCAGTCAGTTCCTAAGAGTTACATTGGTCCCGTGCGAGGTGTTTATTCCCCTTGCGATGTCTTTTGGGGGCTATTTTAGACTTCCCCTAGGGTCACATTTTTAAGACTAAGTCTGCTTATTTTCAAGTTTTAGTCATATTCTCAAACTGGGAGTCCGTGATCATGCGGTTAGTTCCTACAAGTTACATTAGTCTCGTGCGAGGTGTCTGTACCCCTTAGGGGCAATTTAGGGGTTGTTTTGGGTTTTCCTCCTAGGGGCACGTTTTCAAGCCTGTCTTCTTATTTTAAAATTTTAGTCTTATTCTTAATCCATGAGCCCAACGGCTACGTGGTCTATTCCTATGAGATACATTAGTCCCGTGCGAGCTGTTCATGCCTCTTGTGGGGCCATTTGGTGGTTGTTTTGGGTTTTCCCCTAGGGGAACCTTTTTAAGACTAATTTTACCTATTTGGAAATTTAAACCCTATTCACAAACAGGAAGTCTAGTAGCTTAGCGGTCAATTCCTATAAGTTACATTGGTTATGTGCGAGGTATTCATGCCCCTCATATGGTTATTTTGGGCCTATTTTAAGTTTTCCTTATAAGGGCACATTTTCAATCCTAAGTCACCTTATTTGCAAAATTTAGTCCTATTCTCAAATAGAGAATCCCTTGACAACACGATCAGTTCATACGAGTTACAATTGTCCCGTGCGAGGCTTTCGTACCCTTGTAGATTTGTCTGGGCTTTTTTCTTTCCCCTATGGGCACATTTCCAGGCCTAACTTTGCTTATTTATAAATTTTAGACCTATTATCAAACTAGAAGTAACGTGACTACGTGGTCAGTTCCTACAAGTTGTATGGATCTCGTGTGAGGTGCTCGTGCCCTATGGGGGTCGTTTAGGGATTGTTTTTAGCTTGCCCCTAGAGGCATGTTTCTAAGCCTATGTTTGCTTATTTGAACGTTTTAGTCCTATTCTTAAACCATTGTCCTAATGACTACGCGATCTCTTCCTATTAGTTTCCCATAGAAGGTGTTTATGCCCCATGTGGTTGTTTTGGGTTTTCCCCTTGGGGAACCTTTGTAAACCCAAATCTCCTTATTTGGAATTTTTTGTCATATTCTCAAACAGTGTGTCCTGTGACTATACGATCATTACTAATGTTACATTAGTCTCGTGTGATGTGTCCGTTCCTTTTACGGGGTCATTTAGGGGTTATTTTGGGTTTCCCTCGTTGGGGCATATTTTTAAGCCTCAGTCATCTTATTTTCAAAATTTAGTCCTATTGTTAAACCAGGAGTCCCGTGGAAACGCGATCATTTCATACGAGTTACAATTATCACACGTGAGGTGGTCGTGCTTCTTGTACGTCCATTTGGTGTTGTTTCATTTTTTTTCCTAAGGGAACTTTTCAAGCATAAGTCTACTTATTTGAAAATTTTAGAGCTATTCTCAACGATGAGCCCAGTGACTACGCATTTAGTTGTTACAAGTTACATGGATTTTGTGCAAGATGTTTATGCCCCATGAAGGGTTGTTTGGGATTTTCTTTGGGTTCCCCCCGAGGCTCCTGTTTTTAAGACTAAATTTGCTTATTTTTAAATTTTAGTCCTATTCACAAATGGGGAGTCCAGTTACTATGTGGTCAGTTCTTACAAGTGACATTGGTCCCGTTTAAGGTGTTCATGCCTCTTGCGGGGATATTTAGTGGATATTTTGGGTTTTTCTTGTGGGGTACATTTTCAAGCCTAAGTCAGCCTATTTGCAAAATTTACTCTGATTCTCAAATCGAAAGTCCCGTGATAATGCGATCAGTTCCTATGACATACAATTATCCCGTGCAAGGCGTTCCTGCCACTTGTTAGGCCGTCGGGGCTACTTTTCATTTTCCCACAGGGGGAACATTTTTAGGCCTAAGTTTGCTAATTTATAAATTTTAGCCCTATTCTCAAAGCGGGAGTGCCGAAAATATGCAATGACTTTCCATGATTTATAAGGATCCCGTTGTGAGCTGTTCATGCCCTATGGAGGGTCGTTTAGGGATTGTTTTGGGTTTCCCCTAGGTGGACATTTTTAAGACCAAGTCTTCTTATTTGTAAATTTTAGTCATATTCTCAAACTGAGAGTCCCGTGACTACTTGGTTAGTCCCTAGAGTTACGATTATCCCATATGAGGTGTTTGTACCCCTTATGGGCCCGTTTGGGGGTTTTGGGGTTTCCACCTAGGAGCATGTTTTCAAGCCTAGGTCTTCCTCTTTGGATGTTTTAATCCTACTATCAAACTGAGAGTTCTCTGACTACGCAATCAGTTCCTACAAGTTACACTGCACCCATATGAGGTGTTCATGACCCTAATGAGGTCATTTGGGGGCTTTTTTTGTTCCCCCCCAGGGCCACATTTTGAAGACTAAGTCTACTTATTTATATGTTTGAGTCCTTTTCTCAAACTCGGAGTCATGTGACTACGCGATAAGTTCATACGAGTTACTTTGGTCCCATACATGCTCCTTATGGGCCATTTGGGGTTGTTTTGGGCTCCCCCCAGGGGCACACTTTCAAGACTAAGTCTGTTTATTTACAAATTTTAGTCCTATTACCGAAGTGGTAGTCCTTTGATTATGCAGTTAGTTCTTAAGAGTTACATTTTTCATGTTCGAGGTGTTTATGCCCACTGCAAGGCCATTTGGGGCTATTTTGGGTTTCCTCGTATTATGTTTTTAAGCCTAAATTTGATTATTTACAAATTTAATCCTATTCTCAAATAAGAAGTCCCCTGACCATGCGGTTAGTTCCTACAAATTACATTGGTCCCGTGTGAGGTGTTTGTGCCACTTACGGGGCCATTTTGCGGTTGTTTTGGATTTTCCAACTAGGGGCATGCTCTCAAGCCTATGTGTGCTTATTTGAAATTTTATTCCTTTTAACCATAAGTCTAGTGACTATGTGGTATTTTCCTATGACTTACATTAGTCCCGTACGAGGTATTCACGGCCCTTGTGGGGCTATTTTGGGTTTTCCCCTTTAGAGCACCTTTTCAAGCCTAAATCTTCTTATTTGGAAATTTTAGTCCTATTCTCAAATATGGATTCATGTGACTATATGGTCACTTACTAGAAGTTTCATTGATCCCGCTTGAGGTGTTCATGCCCCTTATGGGGCCGTTTAGGGGATATTTTGGGTTTCCCCAGTAGGGGAACATTTCCAAGCCTAAGTCAGCTTGTTTACAAAATTTAGCCCTCTTCTAAAATCGGGAGTCCCGTGACAACGCAATCAGTTCCAACGAGTTACAATTATCTCGTGCGAGACGTATGTGCTCCTTGTTGGGCCGTTGGTGGTTATTTTGGATTTTCCCCTAGGGGCACGTTTTCAAGTCTAAGTCTTCTTAATTAAAAAGTTTATACCTTTTATCAAATTGAGAGTATCGTGACTATGTGATCATTTCCTATGGGATATATGGATACTGTGCGAGGCATTCGTGCCTCGTGAGGAATTGTTTGAGGATTGTTTTGGGTTCCTCCTCAGGGCACATTTTCAAGTCCATGTTTTCTTATTTTCAAATTTTAGTCTTATTCGCAAACTGATAATCCCTTGACTGTGTGGTAAGTTTCTAAAGTTACATTGATCCAGCGTGAGGTGTCCATGACCCTTGTGGGCCCGTTTGAGGGCTTTTTGGGTTTTCCCTCTAAGGTCACGTTTTCAATAATAAGTCCGATCATTTGAATTTTTTTGTCATATTCTCAAATCAGGAGTCCCGTGACTACATGATAAGTTCCTAGGAGTTACTCTCGTCGAGTGCGAGGTGTTTTTTCCCAATGGAGGGTTATTTGGAGGTTCTTTTGGTTATTTCCCTAGGGGCACGTTTTCAAGCCTAATTCTGCTTATTTTAAAATTTTAGTCCCATTCTGAAATCGATAGACCCATGACTCTTCGGTTAGTTCTTACGAGTTACAATGATCTCGTGCGAGGTGTCATGCCCCATGCAAGGCCGTTTGGGGGTTGTTTTCAGTTCCCCCTATGGGCACGTTTTCAAGCCTATGTCTGCTTATTTGCAAATTTATTCCTATTCTCAAACCATGAGTCCCGTGACCACCCGATCTATTCCTACACGTTACATTGGTCTAGTTCGAGGTGTTCGTTCCCCTTGGGGGGCCATTTGGGGTTTCCCCTAAGGGCACATTTTCAAGCCTAAATCTCATTATTTGAAACTTTTAGTCCTACTTTCAAATCGAGAGTCATATGACTACACGATCAGTTCCTACAAGTTGCATTGGTCCTATGGGAGGTGTTTGTGCCCCTTATAGGGTCGTTTGTGGGCTATTTTCGATCTCCACCTTGGGGTATCTTTTCAATCCTAAGTTTTCTTAGTCTGAAATTTACATCTTATTCTCAAAATGGGGGTCTCGTGACTATGTGGTCAATTCATACGAGTTACAACTGTCCCATGCAAGGTGTTCTTGCTCCTTGCATGGCCAATTGGGGAGGTTTTGGGTTTTCCCCCTAGGTTCACATTTTCAAGCCTAAGTCTGCTTATTTTCAAATTCTTGTCCTATTCTAACGTCGGGAGTCCTTTGAGTACGTGGTTAGTTTCTATGAATTACATGAATTTCGCGTGTGGTGTTCGTGACCCTTGCGGAGTCATTTGGGATTGTTTTCAGTTTCTCCCTAGGGAAACTTTTTCAAGCATATCTCTGCTTATTTGTAAATCTTATCCCTATTCTCTAATAGGGAGTCCCATGACTACCCGGTCAGTTCCTATAAGTTACATCGGTCCCATGCTAGGTTTGTTTCCCTTGTGGGGTCATTTGGATATTCTCCCTAGGCCACATTTTCAGGTCTTAATCCTTTTATTTGAAAATTTTAATCATATTATCAAACTGAGAGTTCTGTGACTATGTGGTTCATTCCAACGAGTTATATTGGTCATGTGTGAGGTGTTGTGTCCCTTACGGGGCCGTTTGGGAGCTATTTTTAGTTTTTCCCTAGCGTCATATTTTCAAGCCTAAGTCTGCTTATCTATAAATTTTAGTCTTATTCTTAAAACAGGAGTCCAATGACTACACGGTCAGTTCCTAGGAGTTACATTAGTCATGTGCCCTTCATGTCCCGTATGGGCCCATTTGGGGGCTTGGGTTCCCCACGGGGTAAATATTCAAGCCTAAGTTTTATTATTTATAAATTTTGGTCCTAGTCTCAAACTCGGAGTCCCGTGACTGGGCGATAAATTCTTAAGAGTAACATTGGTCCCATGTGAGGTGTTTGTGCCCCCTGCGTGGCACTTGGGGGTTGTTTTGGATTTCCCACTTGTGGCACAATTTTCAAGCCTAAGTCTTGTTATTCATAAATTTTACTCCCCTTCTCAAACGAAGAGTCCCATTACTATATGGTCACGCGATTAGTTCCTATGATCTACATTAGTCCCGTGCAAGGTGTTCATGTCCCTTTCAGGGTCGTTTAGGAGTTATTTTGGGTTTCCCCCTTAATCGCACGTTTTCAAGCCTATGTATGCTAATTTGAAAATTTTCATCATATCTCAAACAATGAGTCCAGTGACTATGCGGTCTATTCCTACGAGTTACATTATTCTCGTACAAGGTGTTTGTGCCTCTTGCATGGCCATCTAGAGGTTGTTGTGGTTTTTCCACTAGGGGAACCTTTTCAAGACTAAATCTTCTTATTTGTATATTTTAGTCTTATTCTTAAACAAGGAGTCTTATGACTACAGGATCAGTTCCTACAAGTTACATTAGTCCCGTGCGAAGTGTCTGTGCCCCTTGTAGGGACTTTTGGGTGTTGTTTTGGGTTTCCCCTGTAGGGGCATAGTTTCAAGACTAACGAAGTTTATTGGCAAAATTTAGTCCCACTATGAAATCCGGAGTCCCATGATAATGTAATAAGTTCCTACGAGTTATAATTGTTCGGTGTGAGGTGTTCATTCCCCTTGCAGGGTCGCTTGGGTTTTTTTTTGTTTTCCCCTTAGTGGCACATTTTCAAGCCTAAGTCTGCTTAGTTACAAATTTTAGTCCTACTCCCAAATTGGGAGTAACATTACTACATGGTCAGTTCCTACGAGTTACATTGGTCCCATATGAGGTATTCGTTCCCCTTGCGGGGCCATTTAGGGTTTATTTTGAGTTCCCCCTAGGGGCACATTTTCACGCATAAATTTACTTATTTGAAAATTTTAGTCCTATTCTGAGACTGGGAGTCCTGTGACTACGTGGTTAGTTCATATGAGTTATATTAGTCTTGTGTGAGGTGTGTTAGTGACCCTTGTAAGTCCATTTGGGGCTGTTTTGGGTTTGCCCTCCTAGCAACACATTTTTAAGCCTAAGTTTGCATATTTAACAATTTTAGTCCTACTTTAAAAATGAGAGTTCCAAGACTATGCAGTCAGTTCCTATGAGTTATATTGATTCCGTAGGAGGTGTCCATGCCCCTTGTAGGAACGTTTGGGTGTTATTAGAATTAAGGCCAGTATTAACCTTCATAGCATCATCTATTCTGTTCTTAAGGCCATTAAGGTCAATCATATTGGTCCAATTAGGGATGCCTTACCATTTGTCGTTATTATTACTAGACATGGCCTTGAGGTTGGATGTCCCCTCCTTTCCTCGGATATTTTGGTGACTCGTTTATAGAAAATTAATATCTCCTCTACTAGTCGCTCACGCGATCACCTTCCCCGTGATATCCCTCATCCCACTCCTTCCCAATCTATGTCATCCCATTCTTCCACTTCATCCACTCCCACTCCCCTTAGACCTTCTTCTTCTCATTCTCACCCACCTATTGAGTCGAAGGATATTAGGTTGGTTCGTTCACATGTAGAGAAGCTTCAAGAGAAACGTCACCAAGATAGGGCTCTTTTACAGGATCTTTTACTCACTATGAGGCGAGACCTTGAGAGAGATGAGGAAGCTTAAACTCGTCGTGAGAAGTCTCAGGCACGTCGAGATGAGCCCCCTAGGTGAGACTCTATTATTATGGATCATCTTCAAGTGTTAATCTATTTAGAGATGCGTCGTGGTGCAGGCTCTTCAGGCACAGGATCCGATCCAGATGATGCTCCCAATGATGCTCCTGCTCCTTGATGATATTTCACTTCTATTTACATTGTTCTTATGTTCTAGTGAGAGTGTGAGAGAGACTTGTATTTTGTTTATTTACTCCTCTCACTTGTTCTAGTTAATTGTAATTTTTCTTTTCTAAGTTTGAATAGTGGTGGATTTATCTTTAATTATAGTGGATTTTAAGCAATAATGATTAATCCTAGTTCTTGGTTTGATATATTTGTTGGGTTTATGATTTCATGTCGTTATTTGTTCCTATGCATACTACCCTGCTCTTATTCATCTTTAAATTGTTTCTGCGATATTCTTGATCTAATACGTCCTATCCCTTTGTATTTTTTGAACAAAAAGGGGGAGAACACGTGTTTTGGGGGAGACTAATATTTATGTCTAATATTTTTGTTCTTAAACTTTATATTTCCCCATGCATTTTATGTCTTTATTGTTTCATGTGTGTAGGCTTCCTACTGCAATTTCATTGCCTTTCAACAATGCAGAATACTAGTCAGTCGAGTCTGTCCTTTTCTCTTGGGTTTTGGGGATGGGCGTTAGAATCGCCTAGACGGATGATTTAGAAAATTCTGAGTCATTTCGTTTGTACTATATTTATTTTATGTTTTTCCTGGAATAGCCAAAGGGGGAGATATGTAGGGAAAAATTTTCAATTGAGTCATTTGTAGTTTTGGCTAAATTTCGTTGGACAAAACATTTTGGGCGTTATGGTTCCTACAAATATCATCATTGTAGAGTTTGGGCACCGACTATGCATACCTCATCATATGTATTCCGAATTCTTTTTTCCCAAAGGTATATGACTCGATTCCTTTAATATGTTGGAGACAAACTTAATTTTATTAAAAATAATTTTTTCAAGAAATTTTTCAAACCTATTTAGTCAGTGTAAAATTTACCATTTTGTTGGAAAATTCCCCAGGTCATTCGAACGAACCTGTTCGAACGAGCTTGCTAACGAAGTTCTGCCCAAAATTCACTAAAATATCATTAGCGGTTTTGTTAGAATGACGTTCGAACGAGACTTAGAACGTGTATCTACACATTCTCTTCTGAATTCTCATTAGAATTTTGTACGAACATAGTCGTTCAAACGACCTGCTTTCAGTTTGAAATTTTTTAAATTTCAGCAGTTTCCTTCTTTAATGTTTTCGCCCATTACGTTTCCCTCATCAACTCTTATGGACAAAAATAGTTAGAGTGAGCCTTAGAACTAAAAACAAGAGAAATATAAAAGACATTTTATTCCCTTTGTCTCCAACCTTTTATGTGATCCTTTGATCATGTCTTAAGAACTAAAAACCCCATTCACATCCTTCAATTTATTCATCCTTGTTATGTGCATTGGAACTTCGCACAAGTGCTAATTTGATATGGCATTTAGGTTTCGGTGGATACGGAGACACGAGAAGTGTTGTCCAATGCGTTGGATCTTCGCCTACTATAAACAGAGGTAAACGTTTTTTGAGTCTCTTTGTAAAACCATATTTGTAGTGGATTTGTCTAGGCCCAGTTGTCCGAGTTTTTTCCCATTTGGGTTTTCCCCGTACATCGGCATGTTGTGGTTATGATCATTTATTTTATCTTGTAAAATAACCTAGATGCATGTGTAGGTTAAAAAGATTAAATTTGGATTAAATCATAACTTTAGTTTAATTTGGTCATTTCCCATGCTCATTTAGAAATTATTAAAGAATATTTAAAATTGGAATATTTCTTCATATGGCCTAATTTATATTCTGTTTTGAAGTGTATTCATCGAAATTAACTAAATTCATATAATCGTGCAAATTCAGGAACATTTTCAAGCATAAGTATGCTTATTTGCAAACTTTAGTCCTATTCTCAAACTCTCCTCTTACTATACGATTAATTCATATGCGTAACATTGGTCCCTTGCGAAGTATTTGGCCCCCTTACAAGGGGATTTGGGGGTTGTTTAGGGTCCCTCCAGCAACTCATTTTCATTCCTAAGTCTACTTATTTTCAAGTCGGTGTCCTATTCAGAAATTTAGAGTCTTGTGACTATGCAATCATTTCCTACGAGTTACATTGGTTCGGTGCGCGGTGTTCGTGCCCCTTGTGGGCCATTTGGGGTAATTTTGGGATTTTCCTCTAGGGAAACGTTTTCAAGCCTAAGTCTGTTTATTTGAAAATTTTAGTCCTATTACATAGTTAGTTCCTACGAGTTACATTGGTCCCAAGCGAGTTGTTCAAGCCAAAGTTTGTTTATTTTCACATTTTAGTCCTATTCTCAAACTGGTAGTCTCCTGACTATGCGGCTGTTTGAGGACATATGGGTTTCCCCATCGGGAAACATTTTCAAACCTAGGTCGGGAGCTTCATGACTATGCGATCAGTTCCTATGAGTTACATTGGTCCCTTTCATGGTGTTTGTGCCCCTTGCGGGGACATTTGGGTGTATTTTTTTGTTTTCTCCACCTAAGGGCGAGTTTTCAAGCCTAAGTGTTATTATTTGTAAATGTTATTCCTATTCTGAAACCAGGAGTCCCGTGATCATGTGGTTAGTTCCTACGAGTTACATTTGTCCCACGTAAGGTGTTTGTGTCCCTTGTGGAGCCATTTAAGGAAATATTTTGGGTTTTACCCTAGGGGCAGGTTTTCAAGCTTAAATCTTCTTATTTAGAAATTTATGTCTTATTCTCAAACTGGGAGTCCTTGACTATGCGGTGAGTTTTAATAAGTTATATTATTCTCGTGCGAGTGTTGGTGCCCTTATGGGGGCTTTTGCGGTTTATTTTGGCTTCCACATAGGGGGAAATTTTCGAGGCTAAGTCTTCGGATTTACAAATTTTAGTCATATTCTCATGTTGGGAGTCTCGTGACTTTGTGGTTAGTTCCTACAAGTTACATTGGTCCAGGGGGAGGTGTTTGTGCCTCTTACTGGGTCGTTTGTGACTATTTTTGTTTGGGACACATTTTCAATTCTAAGTCGTCTTATTTTCAAATGTTCTTCCTATTATCAAACCGGGAGTCCTATGACAATGTGGTCAATTCCTACGAGTTACATTAGGCACATGCGAAGTGTTCATGCCGCTTGTAGGGCCGTTTGATAGATATATGGGCTTCCCCAAGGGCACCTTTTCAGGCCTAAGTCTGCTTATTTAAAAAATTTAGTCCTATTATCGAATGGTGTGTCCCATGACTTTTGGTCATTTCCTACGAGTTACGTTATTCCCGTGCGATGTGTTTGTGCCTCTTGTGGGGCCGTTTTGGGATGTTTGTATTTTCCCACCTAGGGGTTCATTTTCGAGCCTAAGTCTGTTTATTTGCAAATTTTAGTCATATTCTCAATTCGAGAGTCCCGTGACTACACAGTTAGTTCCTACAAGTTACATTAGTCTCGTGCGAGGTTCACGTGCCCTTTGCAGAGCCATTAAGGGGCTATTTAATGCTTCCATTAGGGGCATGTTATCAATCCTAAGTCTATTTTTTTAATAAATTATAGTCCTATTATCAAACAGGGAGTCTTGTGACTATGCAGTCAATTCCTAAGAGTTACATTGGTCTGGTGCAAGGTGTATGTGCCCATTGAGAGGCTTCTTAGGTACTACCCACTCTACAAGGGGAATGTTTTCAAGGCTAAGTTTGATTATTTTCAAATGTTAGTACTATTCTCAAATCGAGATTCTCATAACTAAAGGATCAGTTCTTATGAGTTACGTTGATCTAATGTGAGGTGTCCGTGCTCCTTTCTAGGCCATTTAACGACTATTTTGGGGTTTTCCCCAAGGGGCACTTTTTCAAGCCTAAGTCTACTTATTTGAAAATTTTAGTCCTTTTCTTAAACCAAGATTCTCGTAACTATGCGATCAGTTACTACATGAATCCCGTGTGAGGTGTTCGTGCTCCTTGGGGGGCATTCTGGGGTCTATTTTGGTTTTTTCCTAAGGGCACGTTTTGAAGCTTAAGTACCCTTATTAGCAAATTTTAGTGTTATTTCCAAATCAGGAGTTCTGTGGATAAAGAGTTAGTTCCTACAAGTTACACTTGTCCCATGTGAGGTGTTTGTGCTCCTTGCGGCCATTTAGGGGCTATATTTTTTTCCATAGGGGTACGTTTTCTAACCCAAGTCAACTTATTTGCAAATTTTGGTCCATTTCTCATACCTAGAGTCCCATGACTATGCGATCAGTTCCTACGAGTCACATTGGTCTTGTGTAAGGTGTAGTGCCCCTTGTGGGGGCACGTTTGGGAGTTGTTTAGGTTATCCCCCTAGAGGCACATTTTGAAGCCTAAGTCGGATTATTTTTAAATTTTAGTCATATTTTAAAACTAGAATCCTATGACTATGCGATCAATTTATACGAATTACATTGGTTACACGTGGGGTGTTCATGCCCTTTGCGAGAGCGTTTGGGGGCTATTTTCGATTCCCCTAGGGGCCTGTTTTCAAGCCTAAGTCTGCTTATTTGAACATTTTCTTCTTATTCTCCAACCGGGAGTCATGTGATTACGCGATCAATTGACACGAGTTACATTGATCCCGTGAGAGGTGTTCATGCCCCTTGTAGGTCCGTTTGGTAGCATTTTTAGGTTTTCTCACCCTAGGGGCACATTTTCAAGCCAAAGTGTGGTTATTTGAAAATTTTCGTCCTATTTTGAAATCGAGAGTCCCGTGACTATGAGGTCAGTTTGAGGGTATAGTTTTGTTCCGTTTAGAATCACGTTTTCAAACATAAGTTTTCTTATTTATAAATTTCAGTCTTATAATCAAATTGGGAATCCCATTACTACGCGAACAGTTTTTATGGGTGAGGTGTTCGTGCTCCTTATGGGGGCCTTTCATGGTAGTTTTGGGTTCCCCCATGGGAAAATTTTCAATCATAAGTCTACTTATTTGTAAATTTTAGCCATATTCCTAAATCGGGAGTCCCATGACTCCTTGGTCGGTTCTTACAAGTTACATTGGTTCCATGCAAGGTTTTCGTTCCCCTTACAGGGCCGTTTTGGAGTTATTTTTGGGTTCCTCCCTATGAGCACATTTTCATGTCTAAGACTACTTATTTAAAAATTTTTTTCCTATTCTCAAACTTGGGTACATATGACTACATGTCAGTTCCTAGGAGTTTCATTGGTCTCGTGCGAGGTGTTCGATCCCCTAACAGGGCTATTTTGGGCTTCCCCCTAGAAGCACATTTTAAAACATAAGTCTGCTTATGTCAAATTTTATTCCTATTCCTAAACCGGGAGTGTCGTGACTACTGGTCAGTACCTATGAGTTACATTAGTCTCATGCGAGGTTTGTATGCCCCTTCCGGGGTAGTTTAGGGTTATTTTGGATTTCCCCCTGGGGAACATTTTCACGCCTTAGTCTACTTATTTATAAATTTTAGTCCTACTCTCATATCGGGAGTCCTGTGACTATGCAATCAGTTCTAACGAGTTACAATGGTCCCATGCGAGATGTCCATGTCCCTTGTGGGGTCGTTTGGGTGTTGTTTTGGGTTCCTCCTAGGGGCCCGTTTTCAAGCTTAACTCTTTTTATTTGAAAATTTTAAACTTATTCTAAAACCATAAGTCTCGTGACTACGCAGCTAGATCCAATGAGTTACATTAGTTCCATGCGACGTGTTCCTTCCCATTGGAGGAACGTTTTGGTGATATTTTGTGCTTTTCCCCCTTGGGGTACATTTCAAGCCTAAGTCTTCTTATTTGTAAATTTTAGGCCTATTCTCAATCTATCCCCTTACTAAGCGATTAGTTCCTATTAGTAGTATTGGTCCCATGCGAAGTGTTCATGCCTCTTATGCGGGCATTTGGGGTTTGTTTAGGGTTCCCCCGAGAGGCACATTCTCAAGCCTAAATTTGCTTATTATCAAAATTAAGTTCTTTTCAGAAATCGAGCGTTGACTACACAATCAATTCCTACGAGTTACATTGGTCTTGTGCACGGTGTTCGTGCCCCTTGTGGGACCGTTTGGGGCAATTTTGTTCTTTTCCCCTCGGGGCACATTTTCAAGCCAAATTTTGCTTATTTGTAAATTTTAGTCCTATTACGTGGTATGTTCCTATGAGTTACATTGGTCCCTTGCGGGTTGTTCAAGCCTAAGTCACTTATTTATAAATTTTGGTCACATTATCAAACCGGGAGTCGCATGACTTGCAATCAGTTCTTATGAGTTACAGGGGTCCGTTGGGAGGTGTTCATGCACCTTGCGAGGCCGTTTGGTGCTATTTTTCGGTTTTCTCCACCTAAAATAATGTTTTCAATCCTAAGTGTGGTTATTTGCAAATTTTAGTCCTATTTTAAAATCGAGAGTCCCATGATTATGCAATAAGTTGTTACATTGGTCCTATGCGAGGTGTTCGTGTCCCTTCCGGGGCCATTTAGGGGGATATTTTGGATTTTCCCCTAGGGGCATGTTTTCAAGCCTAAGTCTACTTATTTATAAATTTCAGTCTTATGCAGTCCATTTCGATGAGTTACATTGGTACCGTACGAGTGTCCGTGCCCCTTACAGGAGCTTTTGGGGGATGTTTTGGGTTCCACCTAAGGGAATATTTTCAAGCCTAAGTTTTCTTATTGGAATATTGTAGCCATATTCTCAAATTTGGAGTCCCATGACTACGCGATCACTTCCTACGATTTACATTGGTCCAGTGCGAGGTGCTCATACCCCTTCCAGGGCCATTTGGGGGATATTTTTATTTTCTCCTTGTGGCATATTTTCAAGTCTAAGTTTACTTATTTGAAAATTTTAGTCCTATTCCTAACACAAAATCCTGTTATTATGTGATCAGTTCCTATGAGTTACATTGGTCTAGTGTGAAGTGTTCGTCCCCTTGTAGGACCGTTACTATTTGGGCTTCCCCCTAGGGGCACATTTTCAATCCTAAGTCTTCTTGTTTGAAATTTTAGTCCTATTCTCAAATCTGGTGTCCCCTAACTATTGGTCATTTCCTGCAAGTTACATTGGTCCCGTGCGAGGTGTTCGTGCCCCTTGCGGGGCCATTTGGCGATGTGTTGATTTTTCCCACCTAGGGGTCCATTTTCAAGCCTTAGTCTTATTATTTGCAAATTTCATTCCTATTCCTAAATAGGGAGCTCCATGGCTATGTGATTATTTCCAACGAGTTACATTGGTCCCGTGCGAGGTGTCCGTGGCCCTTGTGAGGCCATTGGGGGGGTTGTTTTAGGTTCCCCCTATGGGCACATTTTTAAGCCTAAGTATTTTTATTTTAAATTTTAGTTCTACACTCAAACCTAAATCCCGCGACTACACAGTTAATTCTTGAACTATAAGTTCCATGACTATTTGGTCAGTTACTACAAGTTACTTTTGTCTTGTGCATGGTGTTCGAGCCTCTTACGGGGCCATTTGAGGCTATTTTTTATTTCCCCACCTACACGCCCATTTTCATGCCTAAGTTTGATTATTTTCAAATTTTAATCATATTCTCAAATCGGGAGTCCCGTGACTATGTGATTAGTTCCTACGAGTTATATTGGTCCCGTGCGAGGTGTTCGTGCCCATTACGAGAACGTTGGGGAATTATTTTGGGTTTTCCAACTAGCGCCACATTTTCAAGATTATGTTTGCTTATTTGCAAATTGGTGTCCTATTCTCAAACTGGGAGTTTCGTTACTGCGTAATTAGTTCCTATGAGCTACATTAGTCCCATACGAAGTGTTTACGCCCCTTGTTGGAGCGTTTGGGGGTTATTTGGGGTCCCCTCTAATTACACATTTTCAAGCATAAGTCTACTTATTTAAAAATTTATGTCCTATTCAGAAACTGAGAGTCACGTGACTACGCAATCAGTTCCTACAAGTTACATTGGTTCGTTGTGTGGTGTTCATGCCTTATATGGGACCATCTAGCAAAAAGTTTGTGTTTTTCCCCTAGGTTACATTTTCAAGCCTAAGTCTACTTATTTACAGATTTTAGTTCTATTTCACGATTTGTTCCTACGAGTTACATTGGTCCCAAGTGAGGTGTTCAAGCTTAAGTCTGATTATTTGCAAATTTTAGTCATATTCTCAAACTGGGAGTCCCGTGACTATGTGGTCAGATCCTATGAGTTATATTGATCACGTGTGAGGTGTTCATCCCCCTTGTGGTGTAATTTGAGGGATGTATGGGTATTCCACTTAGGGGAACGTTTTCAAACCTAAGTCTGCTTATTTATAAATTTTGGTCGGATTCTCAAATCGGGAGTCTTATAACTATGTGATCGGTTCTTATGAGTTATGTTGGTCCCTTGCGAGGTGTTCGTGACCCTTGTAGGGCCGTTTGGTGGTATTTTTTTTATTTTCTCCACCTAAGAGAAAGTTCTTAAGCCTAAGAGTAGTTATTTGCAAATTTGAGTCCTATTCTGATATCGGGAGTCCAGTGATTACACGGTTTGTTCTACGAGTTACATTGGTCCCATGCTTAGTGTTTGTGTCCTTTGTGGGATCGTTTGAGGCGATATTCGGGGTTTTCCCCTAGGGGTACATTTTCTATCCTAAGTTTGGTTATTTATAAATTTCAGTCTTATTCTCAAACTAGAGTCCCGTGACTATGCAGTCAGTTTCTATAAGTTACCTTAGTCTTGTGCAACATGTTCGTGCCCTTTACGGGGGCCTTTGGATGCTGTTTTGGGTTCCCTTGGGGAAAATTTTCAGGCCTAAGTCAGCTGATTTGGAAAGTTAACGCATATTCACAAATCGGTAGTCCCTTGACTACACGATCAGTTCCTACGAGTTACATTCGTCGTGTGTGAGGTGTTCGTGCCCCTTATAGGACCGTTTGGGGATATTTTATTTTCTCCCAAGAGGCACATTTTCAAGTCTAAGTCTTCTTATTTGTAAATTTTAGTCCCATTCTCAAACTGAGAGTTATGTGACTACGCGGTCAGCTCGTACGAGTTATATTGGTCCTGTGAGAAGTGTTCGTGCCTATAGCAGGGTCGTTTGGGAGCTATTTGGGATTCCCCATACGGGTACATTTTCAAGCCTAACTCATCTTATTTGAAACTTTTAGTCCTATTCTCGAATCGAAAGTCCAATGACTATTAGCCAGCTCCTATGAATTATATTGGTCCCGTGCGAGGTGTTAATCCCCCTTGCGGAGCCGTTTATGGTTGTTTTGGATTTTCCCACCTACGAGCCCATTTTCAAGCCTAATTCTTCTTGTTTGATAATTTTAGTCATATTCTCCAACCAGGTCTCCCGTGACTATGTAGCTAGTTCCAACAAGTTACATTGGTCTGGTGCGAGGTGTTCGTTCCCCTTGCAAGGTCGTTTGGGGGCCATTTTGGGTTCCCCGGAGGGGCATGTTTTTTATCATAAGATTGCTTATTTACAAATTTTAGTCCTATTCTCAAATAGGAGTCTCGTTACTGAACAGTCATTTCTAACGAGTTATATTGGTTCTGTGTGAGGTGTTCGTTCTACATGCGGGCCGTTTGGGTGATATTTGGGTTTCCCCCTAGAGGAACATTTTTTAGCTTAAGTCTGCTTATTTGTAAATATTATTCCTATTCTTAAGTCGTGAATTCCAGTCTGCACAATTAGTTCCTACGAGTTACATCGGTCCCGTGCAAAGTGTTCGTTCCCCTAGCAGGGGTGTTTGCTCGCTGTTTAGGTTTCTTCCCAGGGGAACATTTTCAAGCCTAAGTCTGCTTATTTTCAAATTTTAGTCCCATTCTCAAATTGAGAATCCCGTGACTACATTGTTTGTTCCTTCGAGTTACATTGGCCTGATGCGCAGTGTTTGTGCCCCTTGTAGGACCATTGGGGGGCTATTTTGGGTTTTTCCCCAGGGACATGTTTTCAAACCTATTTCTACTTATATGAAAATTTTAGACCCATTACAAAATTAGTCCCTACAACTATAATATCCCCATGTGAGGTATTCGTGCACCTTACAGGTCCGTTTAGGGGTTGTTTTGGATTTCCCCCTTGGGACATATTTTTAAGACTAAGTCTGTTTATTTTCAAATTATATTCCTAGTTTCAAACCAGGATCCTCATGATTGTGCGGTTAAATCCTACGAGTTACATTAGTCCCGTGCCAGGCGTTTGGATCTCTTGTAAGGGCGTTTGAGGGTTGTTTTGGGTTCCTGGTAGGTGCACATTGTCAAGCCTATGTCTGCTTATTTATAAATTGTAGTCATATTCTCAAAACGGGAGTCTCGTGACTATAAGGTCAATCCCATGAGTTACATTGGTCCCATGCGAGGTGTTCATGCACCTTACGGGGCCGTTTGGGGGATTTTTCGTGTTTCTCCCCTAGGGGAACGTTTTGAGGCCTAAGTGTGGTTATTTGTAAATTTTGATCATATTCTCAGACCAGGAGTTCTGTGACTATGCAGTCAGTTCCTATGAGTTATATTGGTTCCATGTGAGATGTTTGTGCCCCTTGAAGAGCAGTTTGGGTTATATTTTGGGCTCTCTCCCTAGGAGCACATTTTCAAGGGTAAATCTTTTTATTTATAAATTTGAGTCCTATTCTCAAGTAAAGAGTCCCATGACTATGCGGTTAGTTTCTACGAGTTACATTGGTTTGGTGCAAGGTGTTCATCCCCATTGTGGCGTCCTTTGTATGATGTTTTGGGTTCTCCCCTAGGGGCATGTTTTCCAGCGTAAGTTTGCAAATATTAGTCCTATACTCAAATCGAGAGTCTGGTGATTATGTGATCAATTCTTATAAGTTACATTGGTCCCGTGTTAGGTGTTCATGCCCCATGAAGAGCCATTTGGAGGCTTTTTTGTGTTTCCCCCTAGGTTCACATTTTCAATCCTAATTTGCAAATTTTAGTCCTATTCTCAAACTGAGAGTCCCGTGACTTCGCGGTCAATTTCTATGAGTTACACTGGACCCATACAAGGTTTTAGAATTAAGGATTTTAGTCTTTTAGTTTTCAATATACTTAAGGATATGATTTAGGATTTATGGTTTACATTTCAGGGTTTAAGTACTATGGCTTAGGTGTTTGGGTTTAAGTGTTTGGATTTTGTCATCGGGGTTTATTGATTTGGGCTCAAGTTTTTTGGTTTAGTAAATAAGTTTAGGGCATTTTTCCACTAAATTAGTTGTTAAAAAAATGGTCAAATTTTCAACTAATTAGGGTTTAAGAGCTGGAAATTTTAAATAAGTTAAAATACACACACATACATGTACATCCACACACATATACACACACATACACATACATACATACATACATACATACATACATACATACACAACATATAATACCCACACATACACAAATATATACATAAATAATTTATATAGGCAGAGATAGAGGGAAGAAAACATGATAATGTAGAGAGAGAGAGAGAGAAAGACGTTGGTCAGAGAGAGAGAGAGAGAGAGAGAGAGAGAGAGAGAGAGAGAGAGAGAGGTGGGAGAGGGATTTTGGCCGGAGAGAGTGTAGAGAGAGGGTGAATTTGAGAGTGATAATAGAATATTGAAAATGACGCTGGGGGTGCTGGGTTTTATCTAAAGGTAGTGGTCGCAGCCTTGGACCGTGACCAATTAATTTTTCCACATCATCAACATTGACATGGACCAAGACCATGAACATGCTAATAAAGTGGAAAAAATTAATTAGTGAAGCCTTGATGTCACGGTTTAAGGTCGTAACCAACAATCGGGACCCATTAAAAATGTTCACAGTCCAAATCTATGAACCATATCAAATTAAAACCCTAACTTTCCATGGCCTTCATCACTGTGGCCATCCCCAATCCTCACGGTGGGCGGGAGGCGTGATGGAGGATCCTAGGTTCCGCGTGTCCCTCTCGGGAGAACTTCGGCCGGCGTCATTTGGGTGAGGTGTAAAAATGTAGAGATATTAGAGTCCTTAGTCTATTTTACTCAAAACAGACAAAAGAAAGGGAGCCATCCCAAAGGACAGCATCCAAAGACATACTGATGCATACGAAACCAAAAATGATTTAAAAAGGGTCCGGAGGCTAAGTTACGAAATGGGAAGATGTTAGGCACCCATTCTGCCCTTTCGGTCTCCCATGAATTTTTGTTATTTTCCCCGTGATATGTGTGCATGTGTATGTATGGTGGAGATAGGAATCATCGACTTGCACCATGGAAGAGGTAAAGCGAGTCATCCGTAGGAAGGTATAAAAATATTAGAAAATAAGATTTACGCGATTATCCTTACGTTGACCGTTATGATGGAATGATAACGCATGTGGAATAATACGTCACTAAGAACAAATATATGTATATATATAATATAAGAGAGTGGAGTTTAGAGAAAATATAAAATGAGAGAAAAAGTAAAAATAGGACTCAAGTCTCGGGTTTTACCCCGAGACGCCTACGTATCCTATAAAGGAATCAAAGTCCACGTAGTTCGCATGCAAAACGAGGAGTGGGGTTTATCCCATAAATCCAACCGGGGGATTCTCTTATTTGTGTGTGTGAGTGTGTGTGTGTGTGTGTGTGTGTGTGTGTGTGTGTGTGTGTTAGTTGTGAGAAAAGTGTAAGAAAAGTATGAGAATTCCCGTTTGGAATTTATGGGCAAACCCTCTTTTTCTTGTTTTTGGAGTTTTTATTTATATGAAAATAAGAGATGTGCAATAATAATAAATAAAAGTATATTAGGATGTGTGAGATGATAGAATAAAAGCACTAAGTAATAAAACAAGTTATTGCGAATTTATGAGAATTTTAGGAGAGAGTTGAGAAAATCGGACCTTCTTGAAGATCTTGATCTTGAATTTTGGAGAGCAGCCCTTGCACTTTGATGATGATGGAGAGTGGTTAATTCACCAAGTTTGATGAAAAGGATGATGAAAAGTGAAGGTTGGAAAGGGATTTGGGTGTGGAAATCACACTGACTTCGAGAGAGGTTTTCTGGATTTGTTGGGAGTGATACCTATCCGATTTTGGCTCCCCCTGTAAGTGAGGTCGGGCCTCTTTTTTATAGGCCCAGGGAATTACCGATCGACATAGCCCTATTCCTGCCAATCGGCAGGTGCGTTTAGGCACACTGTCGATAGGCAGGGTCTGGGACCTGCCGTTTGGCAGGGTCTGGGACCTGCCGTTTGGCAGTGTCTTGCAGACCTTTTTGGAAAATCGGCCGCAAAACGCAAACCGTTGATCAGAATCGCACACGGGGTGGACCATTGGAAAGGTAATTTAGAGGCCTTCGAAATTCCTTGGATTTCTCCCGGGTTCGAGAGCTAACTTTGTGTCAAATATGGCTTGGAAGAATTTGTCGATCCATTAGACGGGGAATTATTGGACGCAAACAGATTGTTCGTCCGCATGGTAAGTCTGAATCGTGCACCAGGTGGACCGTTGGAAAGGTTAGGAGATGTACTTCGACATTCCAAAGAGTTTGATTCGGTTCGGCGAGTTGACTTTGGTTAACTGAGCCCCGAAAGCATTCAGTGACCTTTCAGAGTAAAACGGATTGTTCGTCCGTACTGTAAGTCAGAATCGTACATGGATTAAACCGTTGGAAAGGGGTTTTAGTGACCTTCGAAGATTCATTCAGTCTTGGTTGAGTTGAAGAGTTGACTTAGGTCAAACAGTGCTCAGGAGGACCAGTGGCCTCTTGATTAAGTTTCGAGGGAAAATGGGTCATTCGTCCGCATGGTAAGTCGGAAGTGCGCACGAGATGGACCGTTGGAAAGGAGTTTTAGTGCCCTTCAAAGATTCATTCAGTCTCGTTCGAGTTGAAGACTTTGAGTTTTGGTCAAATGGATCCTAAGAGTGCTCGATGGCTTTTAGGTCAGTACTCGGGGTATGACACGGGTTTATAATGATGAAGGGAGGTGCTATGGACCTAATGAGGATTTAGGGGGTAACAGAATGGGGTGTCTATAGAGCCTCTCGACCGGTGAGTTTGGAACAAAGGATAGCCATTGAATAGACACCGCATGATACTTTTGAGGGAGGATGACCAATTTAGAGGGTCGAGGCTGATTTTGATGACCGAAGGGAACGAGGATGACCAATTCTGAGGACCTAAGGGAGCGAGGATGACCAATTAAGAGGGTCAAGGTCGATTCTGAGGACCTATAGAGTGTGCTAGGGATAACCAATTCGGTGGGTAGAAGATGATTCTATGGGATTAAGTTGAGGTGACCAATTCTGCTAGTCGAAGCCAATTCTATGGGCTTGAAGGTGAGGGTGACCATTTCTGTGAGTCGAAGCCAATTCTGCGGGGTTAAGGATGAGATGACCAATTCTGCGGGTCAATCCAATTATGAGGGATTAAGGTTGAGATGCTAAATTATGCGAGTCGAATCTAATTCTGAGGGCATAAGGTGGGATGACCAATTTTGCGGGTCGAAGCCAATTCTGCGGGTCGAAGCCAATTCTATGGGCTTAAGGTGAAGGTGACAAATTCTGCGGGCTTAAAGGTGAGATGACCAATTCTGCGGGCTTAAGGGTGATGACCAATTCTGCGGGCTTATGTAGATATGAATAATTCTGCGGGTCGAAACCAATTCTGCGGGCTTAAGGGTGATGACCAATTTTGCGGGTCGAAGCCAATTCTCATGGCTTATGTAGAGATGACCAATTCTGTGGGTCGAAGACAATTATGTGGGCTTATGTATGAGATGACCAATTTTCTGGTCAAAGCCAATTTTGCGGGCTTAAGGGTGATGACCAATTTTGCAGGTCGAAGCCAATCCTGCGGGCTTAAGGGTGATGACCAATTCTGTGGGTTGAAGCCAATTCTGCGGGCTTAAAGGTTATATGACCAATTATGTGGGTCGAAGCCAATTCTGCGTGTTTATGTGTGAGATGATCAATTATGCGGGTCGAAGCTAATTCTGCGGGCTTAAGTTGAGATGTTCTTGGGGAACTCTGCCGGGGAGATTTATCTTGTGGTTTTGTTTTGGGCTGGGGCACCGAATGCTGGGGAAATCTTTTGCATCCTCTGAAGGAATAGCCAAAATTCCACTGCGAAGATTTAGGTGGCCCAGGGTTTGGATGTATTGCTTGGGGAAAATTGAGGCCTTTGGGGCATAGGGGGTGATCTTTAGAGATCCTCCAGGGATGTTACCTGGAGGGGTTTTACTTGGTTTTTGAGAGTTCCTCTGGGGAAATAGGGGTTCTTCTTAAGGGAGTGAAAAAATTTCTTAGTGAAAATGTTCTAAATCGTTCCTGGGATTTTTAGGAATTTTCTGAGAATTTTTTAGGGCTATCTAGTATTTTTTGGGAATTTTTATACGAAATTTAAAGGGGGTGCCGATCGGCATGGTTCAGACGGTACCATTCGTAGTGGCACGAAATTTTGGACTGCCTCGGGAAGGTAAGGGGTCAGTGTCGATCGGTGGGTGGGGGATCAATACTGATCGACATGATCCTTGGCATCCTATATAAATGAGGCGAATTTCCCTCATTTTTCATAGCATCTTTCTTTCTTTCTTTCTGCGATTTTCCTCTTCAAATCGTTCTAGCATTCTGATCTCTAAGAAATGGCCGCCTTTGTGAGCACTGTAGTGCATAGGGAATGGTTGACTGTTGATGACTGGGCGAATGTGGAGTGGAGGTCCAGGGTGCCTCTTCCTTTGGGGATTGAGAACTCCTTTGACTCATTCGATATGGTTGCGGATGAGCGGACCTTTCTATGGGACTCATCGCATCATCGCTCTTCGAGGGTGGTGAGCCCTGGCGGTTATGTAAGTAACCTGACTTTTCGCATTCTTCTTTTTTTGGTGATTTTTCCTTTCTGGAATTTTTGACATGGATTTTTCTTTTGACAGTCTGATATATCTTTGAAGAACATACGTGCCCGTGGGACGACGGGTCTTAAGGACGTCGGGGTTCATCTTCCACCTGTGGTGCGTTGGGTGGTGTCCTCAGTGGGTTTTGGGAGGTTGCGTCTGTGCTGGATGAGACGCCTCGGTCGACAGCGGTCTTATGCTCTTTGGGGGAGAGATGGTGGGATACTACCCACACCTTTCATTTCGGTTTTATGGAGATGACCGTGACTCCCATAGATGTGCATCAGCTGCTGGGGATGGATTGTGACGGAGAGCAGATAGAGGTGGATCACTTTATGAGGGTGAGGACAGACGTGGTGACGGCAGCGCTCGGCGATGTAGGGAGGATAGTTTCTGGGGATTCCATCCGGCTGTCCTTGCTGGAGGATGTCTTGCTGAGTAGGGTGGTTGATGTGTAGGATGGGCTACAGGTGAGGAAGATGGCCCGGTTGATCATATTGTTGGTGCTAAGAGGTTTCATGGTGGCGTCGAGCGGCGACGTCGTCCATTTGTTGTTCTTGCCGTATTTGAGGATGTTTTCGAACATCCCTTTCTATGATTGGGGGAGCCTGACTTTGGCGACCCTCTATTTTTCTTTGGATGCATTCAGCCGGTGCTACCGATAAACTTTTACTGGAGCCACGCATCTCCTTGAGGTATTTTTCAGTTTGTGCATTCTCCTTTCATGCATTCGCATTTTCCTTATGAATCTCTTTTTTATTGCGAATTCTTGTCTTTGGCAGACGTGATTCTATGAGGTGATTGAGTGTAATACCCAGCTGATTGCCCTGAAGGACGAGACTGTTGGGGACTTTTGTCGATTATATCGATGGTGCAAGGCCAATCGGAAGTCGAAGGGATCTCTCTCTCTGGAGGTGGTGCGTCAGGTCTTGAATGGCTTAACCAGTGGTAGGGTAAGACTCTTTCCTTTTGAGTCTTGGTTTTTGGCATGTTTTGATTCTGTATTGACTTATGCCTGTGGGGAATTTTTAGGTGACTTTTTACCCTTGGGGGAAGCCATTCAGGATACAAGGGAGATCGGGGTGAATGCGCAAATAAGGCGTTTGTTGGCACATGAGTTCGTCCATTCTTGGTATCTCGGGGAGAGGGTGGTTTGGCAGATTGCGGAGGAGGAGGTGGTGGTGCCACCTACCAGAGGATGCGAGGATCGCGGTAGTGATCGGCGAGTCCTACCAGTTGTACACTGATATGGCTGTGCTGTATGACTGTATGGACTTTATGATGAGATGGTTGATGGCACCCATCATATATGATGCCTTTCCTTTCCCTCCTGCGGGTTCGAGTTGGGCGGTGGGGTCTTCCCACAACGGCGGTGGTCCATCGGCGTCTGCGACGGCGGCGACTTCAGAGGTTCCCTTTGTGCAATTGCATACCCCTTCGTACAACATTCAACGGGATGATGGAGGGATGGTGCATATGTTACACCGTCCTCACGCGATGGATCTGGAGGAGCCGGGTTTGACAGAGGAGGTTCTTCGTCTTGCGGTATAATTTCTTCCTCTTTTTGGTTCCTTTTCTATTTTGATCCCTCTTTGATACTGATTTTTCCCTTTACTTCCAGCAAGTCCGTGTGTCGACCACTTGGCTAAGGGACATCAGAGACTGGATATTTTCGATGACTGCCCATATTCGAGATGCGATCCCTGTTCCTTCTTGCTTGGTGCCATTTGCTTTGTCCGGCGAGGACTCTAGCTCGGGTAGTGGTGGTGCGTCATCTTATCGTAGGGGAAAGAGAGCGCGTCGCAGGGGTGGAAGCTTTTAGAGAGTGGGGTGAAGGGTAGGTGAGAGAGAGAGAGAGAGAGAGAGAGAGAGAGAGAGAGAATGTGGGTTCGAGCTGAGTCCTGTTGTTTTTTTCTTTTCTTTTATTTCCTGCAAAATTGATGTAACATAGAGAATAAATATATATGCAATGCAATGTAGTTTTTTTATTATCTTTGTTAATGGTGAGTGAATGCATGCACATGCGCTTTTTACTTTGCTGTTGAGACCGTAAAAAGAGACATTTTAAGGATTTTTTGAAGGAAAGTTTTAAAAATGGGAAATTATATAGGGGTGGAAGAGGATTTTTGAAATTCTATTGAGAATATTAATTAATTTTTTATTGGGTTTTTCTGATTTTGGCAAAAGAGGAAAAATGAAAATTTCCAAAAGTAGGGGGTTGCCGATCGATAAGCCCCTTGTCCTACCTATCGGTAGTCAAGTCCAGTGCCATCAATTCAAAGTTTTGATTAGTGCCCTCTTCAGCCTCTTATACCTTGTGGGGTAGGATTCCATCCTATTTCTGCAGGGGTTATGTCTTTTGTGAGGGTTTTCAAGTATAAAAAAGGGTAAGGGTGGAGTGCTTCCATCACACCTTCACATTCTTACTTACTCGCCTACTATTTCTTATTCTTGCAAGATGGCTCTCCCTGGTAGCATTGAGTTTACTAACTACCTCGAAGCCTTGGAAGCGATGTGCTCTTATAATGTCGACTATAATGCTTTCAACATGCGTCGAGTCTCTTTGTGGCACAATTGGCCAATTGAGTGGAACCTGCTGATGGCGACACTACAATTTTTGTACCCCGAAGACCATGTATTCCTCTTTGGTTTGGATGAAGTTTGTCCCACCTACAAGGAATTTTTTGCCATGCTGGGGATAAATCCCAGTGTTGCTGCGGCTCTACCTAAATTTTCCCGTTCTCCCAGGGATTTGCTGGTCGGGCTTCTTCGCATTTCGCCTTCGATGGCCAGACCATTGGTTACAGGAGGAATGATCTCCCTTTCAAAGGTGTTATAGTCCATACATTTGTAGGATATTGGATATGCTGGATACATCGGAGTTGTTGTTCTGAGCTTAGTATCAAAATTACTATTGGAGACTGGGGAACTACTATTGGATCCACAACTTGCAGCCATTACTTCATGGATGTCATACCATTGCAATCCTGCGGCGGTGATACTAGTGGAGACCCTGAACGGTCTGGATGCCTGACAAGAAGGTCGTTCTGACTTCCTGCAGGGTAGCCCCGTGATGTTGTTCATGTGGTTGACTGAAAGACTCCGCCTGGTGGATCTTGCAGAATATCCTTTGTTGGTTGTACCCAACTTCTTTTTGCATCACTTCTTCAGCGTTGGCCTGGATATTAAGAGTTGGGAGAATTGGCTTGTGTAGCATAGGGCTCGAAATCTGTACTAGTCAGTGTCTTGGTAGGGATAGCTGTTGTCTGTTCTAGAGATAGGAGAATACCCGAATGTGCGGCTGGTTGGTCTCAGCCAGACCTCTTTTTATTTCCCTTGGTGTCTTCTATGCCAATTTGGTTGTGCACAGGTCGTTTCACCTCAGACACTAGACTTCTTTCCGGTATAAGATTTGACTGAGCATTTGCGCATACGGCTTGGCTCTATATGGGAGAATCGGCATTCGTCGACCCATCCTTCTCAGTTTGTTGAGAAATTTTGGCATATCCCTGGGGATTATATGAAGTGGTTGTGGAGGAGAGTAGTTAGCAAGATGTTGGCAGTGGAGACTGGACAAAGGTGGTTTGTTTGTTTGATACCATGCAGGGAGGTGTTGTAGTTTTTTCAAAGCTGGTTCGAGCTTATCGGTCCATGGAGTGTCTGCGACACTCTGTTCAGGTAGGGAAACTTGGGGACCCCAAGATGTAGATGATGATGACGGAGTAGGCTCCTCTGCTAGCTGTGGATAGGACTCCTGGAGAGTTCATTGTGTAATTGGGGATAAGTGTGGGGATTTTATTTGGCTTTTTTAGGAGGGTAGAGGGGGAAAGGAGTTATCCGTTCCTTTTTTTATGTAATATGTACCAAAATTTCTTATTAGTGAAATAAATAAGTTTCTGATCATTCAGCTATGCCTTTTGATGATTTTTGTATTTTTGAATTATCTATACGTATCGCTAAGGCATACATAATCCTTTTGTTAAAACATATGTTAGAATGAACTGTTATTCTCGGAAGTAAGAAAAGAATATTATTTTGTGAAAAAGAAAGGGGCGTGCTCATGCAAGGTGTATGAGCTGCCTACGTACCTCTGGGGGTTTTGATTTTTTTTTAAATGGTTTTTGCAGAGGATCAGGCCCACGTAGTTCTGGGTAGGGAGAAATGAAGAGATTTTTTTTTTAGAATAGAAGGCAGACGAGATAAGTCGTAGCACGCCGAGATTTCGGACTAGGAGTAAAACTTCTTGAGACGGTCCTGGTTGACTGGATGAGTCATCTCTTCTCCATCTAAGTTAGTGAGCATGGCGGCACCACCGGACAAGATTTTCTTGACAATATAGGGGCCTCTCCAATTGGGCTTGAATTTCCCTCTGGGGTCCCAGATGGGTTCTATGATTTATTTGAGGGCTATGTCCCCTTCCCGGATATCGCGGTCCTTGACTCTCTTGTTGAATGATCGCGTTATTTGGTGATGGTACCCTTGTACGTGGTATAGTGTTTTTAATCTCCTTTCGTCTAGGAGGGTCAGCACGTCAAGACGGCTTTAGCACCAGTCTTCTTCACTGACCTTGCTTTCAAGCATGATGCGCAACGAGGGTATTTCCAGCACCATGGGTAGGACTGCTTCCATATCGTAAACCAGAGAGTAAGGGGTATCCCCACTAGAGGTTAGAATTGAGGTTCGGTAGCCCCAGAGGGCATACAGGATTCAGTCAGCCTAATCCTGACAACTTTCAGTCATCTTGCTGATGATGGCTTTAAGGTTCTTATTGGCGACTTCAACTGCACCGTTGGTCTGAGGTCGGTAGGGAGAAGATTTGTGTCTCTCAATCCTTTACTCGTTGACCACCTCTATGACTTCTTCCTTGAAATGTAACCCGTTACCTGACACCAACTCGTGCGGGACCCCATACCGGCAGATGATGTTTTTCTTGATGAATTTAGCCACTTTCTTGGCGTTCAGCACTACGTATAACTCAGCTTCGACCCATTTGGTGAAGTAATCAATGGAAACTAGGATGAACTCATGTCCATTGGAAGCCTTCGGTGTAACCTTCCCTATGATGTTGATGCCCCAGGTGGAGAACGGTTAGGGAGAGGTTATGTTGTATAATTTGCGGGCTTAAAGGTGGAGAATTATTGGCATTTGAGGCATCTCCGGACATAGGAGGTGAAATCTTGGGTCATGGTGGTCCAGTAGTAGCCCTATCGGATGATTTTCTTAGCAAGCATGTGACCGTTCATGTGGGGTCCGCATTCCCCGCTGTGGATCTTCTGCATTATCTTTTCAATTTCAGCCCCTACGATACAATGTAAATGAGTTCCATCGAAGTTCTTTTTGAGTTGTGCTTTGTGACAGATGATGTAATGGGCAGCCAGTCTTTGAAGGGTTTCTCGCTCTTTCTTGTTGGAACCCTCGGGATACCTACCATGCTTGAGGAGGTGCCAGATATCATAGTAACAAAAATTGGCTAGCTCGGGATCTTCTGTAGTGACAAGCTCAATGTGGTAGCAGTGGGTTGGTTTGTCTTGCTTTTGAACTAGTAAGGGGTTCATAGTTATTCCTTCGGGCATGTTGACCATGGAGGTTAAGGTAGCAAGGGCTTTTGCTAGGTTATTCTTTGCCCGAGGTAGGTAATGTAAGGTGATATCTTGGAATTAGGAGGCTAGTTCTTCTAAGTGGGCATGGAATGGTTGGAGTTTCTCGTCCTTGACTCTCCACTTTTTGAGCACTTGATCGATCATGAGGGAAGAATCCCTGTAGACATCTAAACATTGAATACCTTTCTTAAGATCAACTTTGAGGCCTATTGTGCATGCCTTGTATTCAGTAATGTTATTGGTGCAAGGGAAATCCAACTTGATGGCGATGGGAGTGTGGGAGTCATCTGGGGAGATCATAAGTATCCCAATTCCATATCCCTTCTTATTGGAAGCGCTGTCAAAGAACATTTTCCATCGAAGTTTGTCTTGAGCAATGCAAAGGATTTTTTCATCTGGGAATTCAGAGATCCAGACATCAGTTTCTTCTACGGGGTAATCAGCGAGGTAGTTAGAGATGGCTCTTCCTTTCATGGATTTTTACGTGACGTACACGATATCAAACTCGGCTAGGAGCATGAACGATCGGGCCATTCGAATGGATAAGGTGGGTTTCTCAATTAGGTATTTGATGGGGTCCATTCGAGATACAAGTTTGATGGGGAAGGTGAGCATGTAGTTCCACAACTTTTGGTTGACCCAGGCAAGTGCGACGCATGCCTTTTCCTAAGTAGTGTAGTTAACCTCATACCCGGTTAATTTTCGACTGGCATAATAGATGGCTCTTTCTTTGTGGGAATCTTCAAGGTATTGGGCTAGCAAAGCCCCAGCTGCGGTGTCGGTTATGGTTAGGTAGAGGAGAAAGGATAGACCAGACTATGGTGGCATGAGTACTGGATGTTGGGTCATATATTATTTGATTCGGTCAAAGGATTCTTGGCATGCCTCGTTCCAAACCTTTGTTTAATCCTTTCGGAGGAGTTTAAAGATAAGTTCGCAGATGGAGGTTAACTGGCTGATATATTATAATTTCCCAAGGAAACCTCGAACTTCTTTGTTCGAGGAGGTGGCATCTCTAGTATGGCTTTCAGCTTGGCAAGATCTGCTTCTATCCCTTTTTCACTGACCATGAATCCCAAGATTTTTATCTTTGTAACGTCGAAGATGCATTTCTGTGGATTGAGTCTCATATGATATTATTGCAGTTGTTTGAAGAACTTTCAGAGAGCGGGAACATGATCTTCTATAGTCTTAGACTTGATAATCATATCATCCACATAGACCTCAACCTCTTTATGAATCAGATCGTGCAGAATGGTTATAGCATCCCTCTGGTAGGTAGTCCCAGTGTTCTTGAGACCAAATGGCATGACAGTGTAGCAAAAGGTTCCCTATGGGGTGATGAATGCGGTTTTTTCTTGGTGGTCTGCGTGCATTTTGATTTGGTTGTATCTGCAAAACACGCTGACAAATGACTTGAGAGCATGACTGGTTGTGTTATCCACGATTATGTCGATGTTGGGTAGTAGATAATCATCTTTTGGAGAGGCTTTGTTCAAATCCCGATAGTCTACACACATCTAAACTTTCCTTCCTAATTTCGGCACGGGCACTATGTTGGCTAGCCACGTGGGATATTCCATCACATGAATGAAGCCTACGTTCAACTGTTTGACCACCTATTCTTTGACATTGAGCGACCTTTCGGTGCGGAGCTTTCTCAACTTTTGTTAGACTGGCTTGTAATCTGGGAGAGTGGGAATCTCAGGCTGAGCTATTTCAGGATCAATGCCTGGCATATCTTCGTAGTACCATGCGAAGACATCCACGAATCCTTCACCAACTCTTTGAGTTGTGCAAGTTCATGCTCGTCAAGGGTAGCCCCTATCCTAATCTCGCGCAGTTAGCTACTAGAATCGAGGTTAATAATAACAGTCTCATCTTCATTAACTTGAACGCAATTATGTTCTTTATTATTAACCTTATTTAGATCAATTAAGAATTATTCGTTTGCAAAATCATCATCATTACAAGTTTGATTAGAATCCAAACAGTTAATGTAAGGCACAGTAAGATACTCAAAATCTTTATTTATTTCATTGATAGGAAAAACAACATTGAGAACCTCGTTAAAAGAGGACTCGATTACATTTAAACAAGGATAGACAACAAAAGAATAAAAGGGGTAAACATTAGGATTAGGGGAGATTTCAGTAGGTAGAACTCACGCAGCATGCCAGTTGAGGAGAGGTGTATCATCAACTTTAATCAGGTGGGACGGATCCAGTGATGTAGTGCCTGAATGAACCATGCAGAGTGTCAGCCCTAGTGTCTGTAAGTTGAAGGAATCTTTGGAGTCACTTTCCTCGGTCTCTTCGGTATCTTTGATGAGCGGTTGCACTTAGTGTTGGGAACCTTCGGCCCATGGGTAGCTATCTTGGAAAAATATCACCATTCCAGGCTTCATCTTCTTGTCTATATGTTCATACCATAATTCTGAAAAGCCATAAAAGTCAAAGTCCTCACCTTCTTTAATGAATTGTCCATTTAAGGAGTCACATGGGATAGTCTCAATGCGGTCTAGTCTTTTCTTTGGTCAAGACTTACGGATCATTCGGGTCTCTTGTTCTGACGGTTGATACCCAAAACCACAAGGAGGGAAAGCCTTCTTTAGTTCAATCGGCTCGAGTATACCTTGTTGTCTTTGTCCTAGCCCCAGTGCGGGAATGAAGTGCATGTTTCTGAACATCTGAATCACATTGACATTGCCATGAGGGTCGTATTTTGGATAAAACCATCCTTAAAGTTGTCCCCTGTCGAGAGTAAAAGTGGTTCAACTCGGAATCCTGATACGAGCATATCATTTGACCCATGTAATAGGAGCATATCATTATACTCGGGTTAGAGTAGTCTCGCAAGGGAAGGTTATACCAGGACTAGTTAGATGGGGTAGCACAACTAGGCGGGGTTAAGATAACCGGTAGGTGTGCTCAATAGTGGAGGGGTGAGAATGTCCACAAGGGAGTGCGACACTAACATAAATATGAAGCGCATTCATGCATTTTAAATTACTGCAGTTAATTCACTTTATAAATATTTTCAAAATGTTTTGGGTTCTAACCCTTGCTATAAAACTATTTTCAAAACCTTTTACGTGTCCAACCACAAGGACGTCAGGATTGATATTCTATTCCAGGGACACGGAGCTGCGGCATATGTGGATGCTAGTAGGAGTTTGGATTAGACGCATCATTCATTCATTCCTAGAGTAGGAATCTTGTATCAGTTTCAGTTTTATTTAGGGCTTGTCGTCCAGACTTCTCGGTACGGTTTTCAGGTGTAATTTATTCGGGTGTTGAATATTTGTATTGGATTATTTCTTTGGTAGCCGGTGATTTATTCGGCAAGTTGTGTAATTATGATTTAGTCTATTTTCATTCAGTTTTGTGAATGATTTATATTTTAATTCCGCATGTACTGTTTTGTTTAATCAAAAAGTTAAAATTGGCACCAGCTTTGGAATACTAGGTGGTTAGTAAGATTTAAAAAGTTTTCGACAGTGATGCTAAGGATATCCAACTGGGATTCCTATTTTAATTTGGTATAGGACTGATCACCCGGTATTTTATTAGGCGGGGTGTCACAAAACCTACATTAGGAAGTTCGTGCAAACATAATTCAGTAAGAAAATCCTAGTTTTGTAGAGGAGAAAAGAGGGAGAAATTGGGAGAGCTTTTGGGAGACAAACCAAGAAGAATTGGGTGTGTTCTTCATCAAACCTTCGTCTACATCAAAGGAAATCAGACCCTACAAATTTATTCAGGCAAGTAGTTAAACTTTCTTTCAATTTAACTGCAGTAATTCAATTCACATCATAGTGGGTGTGATAAAGAAATTAATTTTTGGGAGTACGCTATCATATGATATGGGTTTTGGGGATTTAAGGACATTATGTAGATTAAATATGAAATCGATGATTGATTGGGACAAATCATTATTTGATTCATGTGTAGATTAGAAATATAGATGATAGGTTCGTTGGTGTGAGGATTTTGTAGCTGAATCTTAGACGAAGATTGAATAAATCGTACAAAACCCGAATTTTTTAATCAAAAGATGATGGGACAATTCAGTGAGGTTTAAAGTTCAATGGGATGATTTTAACTTATTTTTGACGAATCGAAAATGTTAAAAAATATTTGGTGGCATGTTTTTAAGAAACTAGGAAGGATAAAGGTCCACCAATGGTAAAAAATGATGCATGGAGACGAAGGAGTATAATCCCATCAGGTCGTTCGAATGATGTGGGGCGTCGTTCAAATGATGCTGCAAAGATCTGGCTAGTTTATTCCTTTTTTTCGATCTGAGGTGTTGGGAGCTGTAGAGATAAATGTCATGTAATTTTTGTTCTCTCATACTCAGGGACTTAAAGGGTGAATACTAATAATTGTGAAGGAAGATAAAAAGTATGAGATTTATTTAGGGAAATTGGAGTAATAAATTCAAAAGGTTACTATACGGACCAAGTTTGGGAGTCCGGGCATTTTGGATGAGTGACACTAGTTAAATAAAATTAATTGAGGTGAAATTAAATAAATTAAGGGTCGGGGATTCGACTCGAATATTTTTAGGCTAACTGCTATGGGATTTAGGCGCAGGGTAGCCGGTTTAATTTATTATAGATATATATAATAAATTATCAAATAATAAATTTAACAAAAAAAATTTACCTAATAATGGGACTTGGTGTAATACATTCTAAAGGGTGAAGATAGATATCGAATGAGTGAGTCTGGCTATTATAGTTGGGTGACACTACATAAATAACAAAATAATTAATGTGTGATTAATTAAATTACAAGTCGGGATATAGACTTGGGTATTTTAGGCTAGTTCTACGGGTGTTAGGCACGGGTTAGCTGAACGTTTTTTAAATATATGTATACGGTTAGTGTTATAATGTGTGTGTATATATATATATTTATGTGCAATATAGATATCGGTGTGAATGATATTTATAAGAATACATACCCCTCTAGTGCTATCATAGGAGGTTTCACGATATGGGTGAATCCCCAAGCTTGAGGAGCAGGAAGAGTATAATCCCAAGGTCATAGCATCCAGTATTTATATGTTGTGATTCTTTTTCGGGTGAGACATATATAGTATGTTCTGGTTTCACCCTCGAGGAACTATGATCGCCTCCACTACACTTATTACTTTTACCCAAGCTCGTGAGTGAGTGGTAGCCGGGTTAGAGTGAGCATACCTTGAACATGATATCATTTTAGAGAAAGCATCCGATGAGTTATTACTCGGGAATGGATGGTAATATTATGTGACATGTGTGTGAATGTTGTAGTATACTAGTATGTATATAATATGAGTAGATAATTATATACGGGATTAATACATAAGTGTGAATGTATTCTTACATAAGTAGTGTGAAAGCTACATGATTAAAAATGGGTTTCATATATAACTAGTGTTAACATTATATGAATGAATATAGTTGAACCGATAAATAAGTTAATAAGTAAATAACTTAATAATCAAAGTAAGAATACTCGAGTTGGAGTAGTGTTGTAGAAAGAGGTGTGATACGGCTAGTTAGGTGGGGTAACATAAATAGGAAGGTTGGAAGCCAAGTGTTAAGTGTGCACACTAGATGAGAGGTGAGTTATACCTCAAGAGAGTGCGACACTAGCTTAAATATGAAGAGTGTGCATGCATATTTAATCATTGCAATTTAATGCTAGATAAATATTTTCAAAATGTTTTACTTGGGCTCTGACCCACGTCAAAATATTTTAGGTGTCCAACCACAGGGATGCCCGACTTGAGGATTCTATTCAGGGATGCTTAGCTGCAGATCGTGTGGAAGTTACAGGACTTCGCTATAGATGCTTCATTAATTTATTCTCAGTGTAGGGACTTTTCTTCAGTACTCATTTGGGCATGTCACCCTCAGATTTAGTATTCAGTTATTTATTTGACCTTATGTATCCAGTTTATTATTTTAGTTTCCTGTTGTATTTTATTGTTGAACCTATAGTTGATTCAGTCCTCCATATTCATATTGTTCATCGGTGTTGGATTTAGTTACTAGGTTGGGTGGATAGTTTAATTAATGTTTACTTTCACATGTTGTTATTTAATGAAAGATAAAATTTGTCACTAGTCTATTTCAATTACTAGGTGGTTAGTAACATTAAAAATGTTTTCGATAGTGATTCTAAGAATAAGCCATATGATTCCAATATTTTATTTTTATCACGAGCTGGCCACTCGGTATTTTAGTAGGCGGGGTGTCAAAGCAAATAAGACTACACCAATTAGTAGTGTGGAAAAAGACGGGGAAAAAATAAAGAGTTAAAGAGTAACATGCAACAAAATAATCTCAACCCTCCATTTCAAATCTTTTTAGCACCATCCTCACCACAAATTGTCTTATCATCTTATGGAATAGTAAAACAATTATACTCCTTATTATATAGATATATACAACGTATGTATATAAAAATATATTTGATGGATGTATATGGAAGTAATGGAAGTTTTATGTATCTAGGGGTATAATAGTTTTTTTTCCAGCTTTGGACTAAGCATCTATGGAGGTTGATATATATATATATATATATATATATATATATATATATATATATATATATATATATATATATATATATATATATATATATAGATATATAATCACCCTCTCCAACATACCTCACTTAACATACCTAACAAAATACCCATTTTTTTAAATAGTAAAAAATGTATTTTTTTAACCAAACTAGGTATATAGGATCTACATAATAAGGAGATTATCTAAAAAAAATCAATTGGATAGTGGATGAGAGGATGGAAAATATTTGAACGGTCGATAAATGCTCATATATATCCACTTTTCATTTCACCCATTTTCGGATTAAGTTTTTTTATGATTATTTTTGTAGATAAGCTCCTCACTACGTAGATAATATATATCGAATTTGGTTTAAAAAATACATTTTTTTACTATTAAAAAAAATGAGCATGTTGCTAGGAGGTTTGTTAGAGAGTCTGACTGTATGCGCACACACACACATACATATATATACATACATATATATATATATATATATATATATATATATACATACATACATATATATATATATATATAGAGAGAGAGAGAGAGAGAGAGAGAGAGAGAGAGATAGAGGCTCTCCAACATATCTCCTAGCAACATACGCATTTTTTAAAATAGTAAAAATAATAATTTTGAGATGATATTTTTATATGGGTCCATGATATTTCAATGTGCCCCTGTAAAAAAATCAACTGAAAATAATGTTTTTTGTTATTTTAAAAAAATATGTAAAACAACTTACAGTTTTTACCCTATATAACTGCCAGATTTTTTACCTGTTTTTTAAAAATAACAATAAATATTATTTTGAGCTGAATATTTTTATAGGGACATATTGAAATATCATGAAGCCATATAAAAAATATCAACTCAAAATTATTTTTTTTACTATTTTAAAAAAGTAGGTATGTTCATAGGTATGTTTAACGTGGTATGTTAGAGAGCCTGACTCTCTTTCTCTCTCTCTCTCTCTCTCTATATATATATATATGTATATATATATGTATATATATATGTATATATATACATATATATATATATGTATGTATATATATATATATATATATATATATATATATATATATATATATATATATATAGGGATATTTAAAAAGAAAACAAAATAAATCAGTGTTTATGTATGTGCATCTTATGAGAAATAAGCCAAAAGTACTTTTTAATTACGTAAGGGCCAAAATGTTGGTCGTAACAAACTTTTACAATACGTATGGGTGATCGGATGAAATTCTGTTAATTTTAAAAATCCAACGGTGAATTTAAAAATACACGCAAAAAATGACGAGTTTTGTAATCTTCAAAAATTGATATCTTTCAAATCGTTCCTCAGAAAAATACTTTGGATTCGCAGTTTCATAAAGAACATTTTAGCGTATAAGCATTTTATAATCGACACTATTTTTAATGATGCCAAAATTAGGCCATTGTGTTAATTAAGGGTTCTAATTTTCTAGTCAGAATTATCATTTTTATCTTGTGAAGCATGTACCATAATTTTTTTTACATTATGTACTGTGTTTTAGAAACAACTAAACAACTTGAGTTAAAACTTCAAAACCCATTTTATTACATTTTCCCGAAAGCTATTTCGATGACTCACATCATTATATAAAAATTGAAAGTTGGATACTACTAGAAAATCTGTATAAATATTAATCCAGTTGACGCATTATCTAAATCAGTTTAATTCAACTTCGAGTCGAGCTTCGTATAAAGTAAAAAATTTATCACCGTATAAGCAACAAATAGTATGCATACACATAAACTAGTAAAATGTCTATTTTGATTATCCGTAATAACCTTGAATTAAATTCACAATGGAAATAACAAACGCAAATTGTACCAATCAGTCAAAATCCCACGAAATTATGGTAGTTGATTCTATTTCACTATTGAATTACAACCTATACCTTTGAAATTAGTTCCTTGTTTATACCACTATGTGATAGCCTTAAACTCTTGTTTTCATTATCAATAATATTTTGTTGTTCATATTTCCATGAATATTGATTCAATCTTTATGAAATTAAGCCCTATCTAGCTAAACTCCGACAACCAATTATTTCAGTTAAACCTTGATTTCACTTTAACCCCCTGACTTTAGTGGCACCCTGGATTGCAGTAAACCCCTACAACTTAGAATTTTATTGTCAATGAAACCCAATATTCACGGCATACCCAAAGTTTTTATTGACAATAGCTAGCTAAACCCAATATTGACAATAGCATACCCAAAGTTTTGTTTGGCCTTTAGGACTCAGATGTTTGAGTGCCTAGTTTTTATTTCTACATACGTATGAGAGCCACTCTTGTTAGTGCGCATAGCTAATTATTTTTCCCTAATTATTTTGGGTTGATGGTCCAAAGGTTTTATGCAATATTATAATGTTATTGCTACACATTGGAAGCCCCTATAATCAATAATTTATGGGTTATCTTGTTATAATCTGAAACCTTATCTGTATGACTTGATGGCACTTATCTAGCTATAAATCACCATACTGTTCTTTTAAATATTACATACTCCACTATACCCCTGTTCATTACTGTTGATATTTTATTTTGCTTCAAATTACTATAAACTGCGTTATGTTACCAGCATTTCAGTCCCAGTTATGCTATAAAAACAAACTCCTATATATACATTGTTATAGAAGTAGAATTATCTACTTGGCAAATTTTTACTTATTCTTTTGCTTCCAGTTATTTTGAATAGCTACCTATAACCAATGATGATCAGTTCGGTCTATCTACTTGGCAAAGTTTTAATTCCGGTAATTAGATTTTACGTGGACGAAAGAATCATTAAGAATTTTAAGATTGTCAATGATGTGACTAAGGTTTAGATGCCCAATAAGAAAGTTATATTAAGAAGGGATTGTATACACTGTACTCCACAAGTCTATATGTACATCACAATTCTTTTGTCTATACTATTAAATTGATATTCCCCTTGAAAATAAATTACTTCATTTGGAATTCTAAAATTTTCATCTTCGAAAGTTACCACACTTTTCTATTGCCTTCAGTATCATCTTCGACATTGTACTCTTGTTATACTGTATACTATTCCCATTAGATTAAAATAAGAACTTACTATTGTTATAATGGTACCCGAACATGATTTAATAAGAAACTATTTAATGAATTCCTAAGTGAACATTAGGAATTTTTCTAAGAGAATTTTGGGGGCATTAGAAGTATCGTCCTACTCTTTACAAAGTAATGATATTACTTGATCCTATCCCATAGATATAATTTTCCCAAAATCCTACACAAGCATGATTATGAATTTCGATTACTTAACTAATACCATAAGTCTTATGACTACTTTTAATTACTTTCTCAGTTTACCATGATTTAGGTTATTACTGAAAATTTCATTATCACCGGAAACATTACAGGCTCCGTAGGGAAACATGATTCTTACCCATAAACAACTAGAATAGTTGTGATAAGCTAAAACCTTACCTAATCCCTCTACATGACCTTGATACTACAAATGCATTTCCCTTATAAACCATTTTTCTAAAGAAACCCTAATTTGAAGCCGAAATAATCTTCCTGATAAACAATATGGATTTTCACCCCTGGCAGGTGAATGATAAAATTAATAGTGCCCCTTATTTTTCTATGTTTGGGAAAAAATGAATAACCCATGACAATGATTTTTTCCATAAATTACCAAGACTACCTAAGTTCTTATATGAAATAGTAGTTTTTTTTTTATCTTAATCAATGAGACATTTATAACATACTTTGCATTATATGAATCCCTTAGCCTTGGATGGCTTGCCTTTTTCCTTATTATGCTACTATGAATACTAAAAAAATCATTAGTTAATAGTAATTCGATTGATCAATATTTAACTGAATCCCATGCTTTAATTATAAATAACCCCATGCTCACATTTTAAATCTTACTTCTGAAAACTTGGATTTTCATTACTTCATAATAAATGTTACATTAGCCTGCTCCTTATTCTGTATAGTTCGTTTGCTTTCAACATATGAAAAATCCTACAATAATAAATGTTTTGAATAGATAGTCTATTAATTTCAGAACTTCATTCAATGTATATCTACAAGGTATCCCGAAAAAGTTATTCAAATATAGTACCCCTACGACCCTCTAGAGTTCTAATGCACTAACTGATTAGGAACAACCATACTCTAAATCGTTACATAATTAAAGATATAATTAGTTACTAATTTTTTTATCAGTTGTGTACCATAACCATCTAAATTAAGGTGATCAGCGGTTTAAACCCCAACCCATCTACTTACATTCACCCTATTACCAGTTCCTCGGATATCTAGTTAGTACTAATCTAAGAATAATTCCCAATTTTCTATTTGTGTTATCTCCTGGATTAATATAGGGAACCATAATCTTCTATTGTAAGGTGAGGAATTCCAAATAATTTCAGATCACACTAGTTTGAAATACATTGTTACCCAAAAGTAATTGAATTTGAGATAGAGTGGTTAATGGAATTTCGAAGGATTATGGATTCAAGTTACACTACAGTCTAGAAAATTGAACGTTATAGCCAATGCTTAAAGCTGTAACCCTATTGGAAAACTTATCTAACCCCGCCATTTTTCAAAATTCATCAATACTATTGCTTACCTGAACCTGAGAAAGAAAACCTTAGAATAATAACTCCAAGATCCCTCTGTGAAGAAACAACAAACCAGAAGTAAGACCTAAGATTTATCGTATGATAAGGAAACAAGCCTACAATTTAGATGTATATTACATGTACCTAATGAATCATCACTACGATAAGCGATATCACAAGAAACTCATCTTTCAAGAATCATGATACATCCGCAAAGCTAAAAAATGTATCGTGTATGGCAGAAATAGAATTGGTATCCCACTATGAGAGTGATACTAAGAAATTTTTGAGAAGATATCTTAATTGTCACCTAATCAAAATAGAGCCCCGGTGTCCTGATGGATTTCTCCAACCTTTTTGACTCCGAATTGGAAATTGTATCATATAAAAAGTATTTTGGTAGTAGACTATCCCGTATGTTCCAAGGGTACCATTCTGTATGAATAACAGTAAATTGACTCACCAAATTTTTCCATTTTCTTCACTCTTAATTATTTCCAAAATCCCACTACAAGGATTTATAGTAAGACAGTTAACATGAAGAATCTAATAGCTCATTAAGTAGAAAAATAGATGTTCCTAGAAGCTCAGACAAGATCAAATATTGGAATAAGGACATGCGGTTATAAATGATGCAAACCAATCCAAGAAAAAGAGTTTGGATGGCACAACATTATGACTTAAAATTATCGTACTTTGATTATACAAATCAGTTTATAGTAAGATTACAAACATTAGTGACTATGACTTTATACACGTTAGCATTTAACTTAGTTAAGTTTTGTGTACTCTTGTAAACATACTTCCAGTAGTAGTGTCTTAATGTTGAATGATATAAATGTTAGTGATCTCATTCACATAGTTGTACATACTACATGTAAAGAAACCCCTTTTTATTCTCATTATTATACCCTCGACTATGTAAACCCCATCAATCTATCAAGGCCAAAATTATCCAAATTTATACAGTATATCTAGAGTAGCACCAAGTTACCTTAAAGAATCCTTTTTCCTTGTATGTCTATGGTAGATTCCATAATATTCTTTCTATAATATTATACATCAAACCCACAGTGATCCTTAGAAAAACCATACAAACTTGAGAACCAACTGAAAAAACGGACATATTTAAAATACTCAAAACTATAAGGCGTTACCTTCTGTCCTAAAACATTAACATATGAAAGGTCAAATCCTAAACATACATTATTCTAGTATTCAGGAAGTTACGTAAACAGCACATCAAGATTCCAAGTACATTTTTCCCTTAGTATGGGAAATTTAAAAAAAACCTCTTTATGAAATTATCAACTATAATAAACCACCGATGTATTTTTCCTTAATAATCGACACGTGACATCACAACCATAGGAAAACTATCTAGTAGTTCCCATAATTGTCTGCTACCAATGGAAATGTTAATAATGAAACAAGCATAAAGTACCATACCACAACAATAGGGACTGGAACTCTTATGGTAGAGTTGCTAGTTTTACAAAGAGAAGGAATTTTCTTTTGATCCATTACGAGAATTCTATTCAAACAACATGACTTACGATTCGAATATCATCACCTTAATGTTAGTTGACTTTAGGAGACCAACCTTTAAAAATTCGAGTGTAAAATGTTGACCTACAATTATCATAGGAACTTATACCTTCCAATCATCGAGTGTGCAACCAGATGTAAATTACCATAGTTATGAGACTAAGGTATAACATGTAATATCCTCTTACCGATACCCTTTTTTTATTGCCTAAAGTATATTGTGTGAAATGAACTTTAGACGACCATACTTTACATAACCCCCCATTACCAAAAACTGTGTTTTGATACACGCTACATGCAAAGCTTGTAAAAATGATGATTAATTATCTAAAATGCCCTTGTTTCAATCTTACCTAAATCATTGTCCTTTATATGGTTGTGTTTCATAACTAATCACAAGACACCAACCTTGGCAAAGACATCATAATTACGTTATAAACCTTCAGACCTATCATGTTGAATATACTATATACCCTAACACGATGTAAAACCTATGACAATAGAAAACTTTAAAAATATAAAAATTTCGATTTTAATTTTTTTAGGTGGGTAGATTGTAACAATTTGCATTTTTCTTAACTCAATTAATTATTACTCAAAATGTCATTTTATAACCAAGTCGTCCATAAATAATAAATTTTCACCATCGTGTATAAAAATGACACACTTTTATTTTATTTTTATATTAAACACCAAGTAAGAACATACACACACACACACACACACACACACACACACACATATATATATATATATATATATATATTAATTTTTACGTCAGACCCCATTCCCCCTTTAAGCGGCAAATAAGCTTTTTCCTATAACTTTTTATGCGTATAGTTACCGCACACATTTTTAATATCTTGTCCATTTTAAGCCAAAAACCCGAGTTTAACTTTGAACCCAAAATAAAATAAGACTTTTGAGTGATTATTGAAACAAAATTTAAGCGCAAAGTTAAAATTTTAAACGCTGAAAATTTCGGGGTTCAAAGTAAATATAACCAAACTCAAAACAAAAATCTAGAAATTTCTTGATATTTATAGATATTTTAGTTTTATATTATTTTTTGTTGCCATTTCTCTCTTAGTAGATATACATCCTTTTAGACATTCCTCCATCTTCCCTCCGTCTCGAGGTTCCGCGCTCGTGCTTGCATGGTTGAAACGGGGGAGAATGTCTTGCTCCATTTTCTAGGAACACTTTGGTTGTCGTCAATGTGGGGTGATGTAAAGAGATGGAGTTGCCAGCCTATTTTTCACAAAACATGCAAAAGAACATGTCGCCACCTTAAGAGGGCGTCATCAAAGACAAATTAATGCTTATGAAACTAATAATTCAGAGGTTCGGGGCTAAGTTACGGAATGAGAAGGTGTTAGTCACCCAACCTGTCCTTTCGGTCTCTCATGGACTTATGTTACTATTTCCTTAATTTCTCTGTGAAATGTGTGCACATGTATATATAAGTGGGTATTGGAATCGCTCGACTCAAATAATAATTAGAAAATATGATGTATGCGCTTATTGAGATATGGATGGTTATAATGGAACGATAATATTTGTTAGATAAAATGAAAATATAAATCACAAGTATGGTATATATGAGTAATGTATGGATGAAATAAGGGAAAGATGAAAATATGAAAAATAAAAAAATTGGACTAAAGTCTCGGGTTTTAGCCCAAAATGCGTACGTAGCCTATAAAGGCATCAAAGTCCACATAGTTTGCATGCGGAACAAGAGCGGGTTTTATCCCATAGATTCAAACGAGAGGTTTTTTTATATGTGTGTGTGAAAAAGATATTTTTAGTTTCGCAAAAATGTGGTGAATAATCCCGTCGGAATTTATAGGTGGAACCCTCTTTTTCTTTTTTTCTTTTTTTATTGAAAATAAAGTTTGTGCAGTAAAACTGATAAAGGATGAGATGTTAATGTGTATGATCTAAAGGAAAGACAAAATTAAGAATTTATATCACTAATGCAAAAACATACAAATTAAGAGAGAGAGTGTGGTATTTGGTCCTTATTTGGAGACATCAAGCTTGATCTTGATCTTTGATGAAATTCCTTGCAAGTTGTGATGGTTATTTAATGAGAGAGAAGGGGATTTTTGCTAAATTGGTTATAAAAATGATGGGAATTATAGGTGGAAAGGAATTTCACACAAGGGAACTTCGCTGATTGTAGACGAATATTACTGAGATCACCGATATTGATGGATCTGAGTTGTGCCTTTGAAGTGAGATCATGCCCTACTTATATATTTTAGGGGGACTGTCGATCGACAAATCCCTAGACCTGCCAATTGGTAGGTGACCCTAGATACACTACCGATTGGCAAGGAAATCGATAGTCTTGTGTAGATTTTTCCAAAAAATGATCATAAAATGTAATCCATAAATCCAAATTGCACACATGGCATATCGTTAGAAAGTTAATTCAAATATATTCAAATAACCTTTGATACTCTCTTAGGTTTGGGAGTTGACTTTGTTCAAACGGGGCTCGAAAGTTCCCGTCAGTCCTTTCGACAGGAGATCGTCCGATAATAATGGATCATTCTTCTAAATCGTAAGTCAAAATAGCACACAGGGTGGAACCTTAGTAAGGTATGTGGGGAAATTCAATGTTCCAAATATCTTTGCTCGGTTCAAAGAGTTATCTTTGGTTAAACGGGCCCCGAAAATGCCCAATGACCATTCGTAGTAAAGTGGGTTATTCGTTTGTGCTATAAGGCTGATTTGCACACAGGGTAGACCTACCCTTCAAAGATTCATTCAGTCTCGTTGGAGATTAAGATTGACTTTCCTTAAACGGAGCCCGAGAGTGCTTGGTGTCCTCTGAAAAAAGTTTACGGGGGAAAATGGATCGTTCGTCCGAACTGTTATGCCGTTTCACGCACGGGGTGGACCATTAGAAATAATTTTAGTGTCATTTGAAGATTTATTAAAATTTATCTTAGACGATAAAGTTGATTGGATTCAAATTGGGGCCCGGGAGTTCCTAGTGGCTTCTAGATTGATTTTCGGTAGTAAAATGGTTCGTCCGTCCGATCCGTTATGCCTATTTGTGCACACGACATATTGTTAAAAAGGGTATATATAGCCCTTCTAAGTTTCATTAAGCTTTATCTTTGATGATTAAGTTTACTGGAGTTAAATGGTGCTCGAGAGCACCCGATGGCTTTTAGATCAGTACTTGGAGTATGAACTGAGTTTTGTAGTGATTGAGGAGGTGCTAGGGACCTAAGGAGAGACTTAGGGGATCTTAGAATGTGGTGTCTACAAATCCCCTCTACGGGTAAGCTTGGAACAAGTTAAATCCATCAAATAGACACCACATGATGTTTTGCGACAATGGTCAATTCTACGAAGATAAAGGGACAAGGGTGACTGGTTCACAGGTTTGAGGTCGATTCTTAAAACCAAAAGTAACTTTGAGGGTAGTAAATTCTGTGGGATGAGGTCAAGTCTGAGGACCTAGGTGGGAGAGAATAATTCTAAGGGTCGAGGTCAATTATGAAGACCTTAGGAAGGAGCGACCAATTCTGATGGTCGAGGTAAATTTTGAGGACCTTAGGTAGAGAGCGATCAATTCTAAGGGTAAAGGTTAATCCTGAGGACCTTAAATTGGAGCGACCACTTATTAAGGTAGAGGTTAATTCAGAGGAACTTAAATAGGAGCAACCAATTCTGAGGCCCGAGATTAGTTATAAGGACTTTAAGTGGAGATCAACCAATTTTGAGGGCCGAGGTCAATTCTGAGGACCTTAAGTGAGGTTAGGAAATACGTGGGAGAGAATAATTATGAGGGTCGAGGTTATTAACGAAAGCTAAGAGAAGAGCTGGTTTCGAACGTCGTACCAGGGACAGGTTGGTCTGTCTGTTCACATGAAAAGAAGACACCCTGCCGAAGCGAGCCGACAGGGACACAGTTACCGACCCGGTCCCTATCTTTCTTATACTGTAAAGATAGGGAAAAGGCAAAGGCAAAGGCGCTTACACGCCAAAACGGACGGCCACAAGAGGCGGCTTGCCCCAGGGCTACGGTTCCACCACCGACATCTTGTGGTCACAGTTCGCAGGCAAAGAAGAAAACAGAGGCAACACCTAGCAGGTACTTCTAAGGACCTTAAGAAGGACTGACCAATTTTGATGATCGAGGTCAATTTTGAGGACCTTAGGTAGAAAGTGACTAATTATGAGGGTCAAGGAAATCCCGAGGACCTTAAGTTAGAGCGACCACTTCTGAGGGTCGAGGTTAATTCATAGGACCTTAAATAGGAGAGACCAATTCTGAGGACCGAGGTCAGTTATATGGATGTTAAGTAGAGAGAAACCAATTTTGAGGGTTGAGGTCAATTCTGAGGACCTTAAGTGAGGGTTACCGATTTTGAGGGTCGAGTCTAATTATGAGGACCTTAAGTAGGAGAGACCAATTCTGAGGGTCCATGTTAATTCTGATGATGTTAAGTAAAGAGCGGCCAATTATGAGGGTCGGGATTAATTATGAGGAACTTAATTAAGGGCAACCATGAGGACCTTAAGTGGGGAGCGACAATTCTAAGGGTCGAGTTCAAATATGAGGATCTTAAAATGGTATTGTAGGGGATAACTCTCCTGGGGAATTTCTCGTTTGAGGCTTTACTGGGGAAGTGGCATCTGTATGAGAATTATATCTTTTTGGGAAGATATATCTTTGATGGGGAAGCTAGAATTCTTAATCTATAAATTTCGCTTGGGGAAACAATTAATGACTTGAGGTTTTGTGATTTCACTAGGGAATGTGTTTCTCGGGAGAGATTCTAAGTTAAAGGTTTCTAACTCTTCTTAAGGAATTTGGAAATTTTCTAGGCAAACATTTTTATTCGAGAATTCTTGCTAGAAAATGGGTAGCTATGTCGAGGAAGCATTTGATTTCTGTTGTGGATGAAGTCTTCAGGATCCCCTTGGGGTGTGGTAATGGACACATTGGTTTTTAGGGTCTTAAGCTAGGGATAGATGATATTAATCTCACTGGGGATTTAGGATCTCTAAAAAATGGTTCTCTTAGTGAATAAATATTCAACTATTTATTTTGAAATTTTAGGAAATTTTGTGGAATGTTTGGAATTTTTTGGTATTTTTTTTTTAAATTTAATGGTAAGGGAAGGGGAAGGGATAGTGTCGATAGATGGGTGTCAGGCAACTGCTGGATATTAATTCCAAGGTTTTTCCGATACAGGTGGATCATACGCTAGGGGTAATGTCGAAAGCAAGTCTAGCGACGTTTGGGTAGGATTACTAAAACTCCACTAGGTATGTTGGTGACCTTTTAACCTTAGGGGCTAGCTCTTCGGGAATTTCTTGAAGATTAATTGTTCACTGTGGGATTTTAGCATTGACCATATTTCATGCTTGATGAAGCAGTATTGCACCTGAAAAGAGAATTAAAAAGGCAAAAATATATGCAAAATTTGTTTTACTATCTTCATTTACTGGCTTACTCTATATACACTTTAATTTGTTGTTGAGCTTTTATTTTGAGAAAGACTAGGAAAAGTGTGTTTTTTGGAGATTTTTGGATATGTTAGAGTCGAGGATTACCTTTTGAAGGGATTTATTTTGAGACAAGGTAAAAAATGAATTTTTTGAATCGGGTAAGGCGTTGGAGTCTTGGTGGGTATATGGATTAGGGGAATAAAAATCTGGGTTATAACGTGGGGCTTGTCTCTTTCATTGGATTATGTTGAATCTGGTGTGTTGAAGAAACTGTACTGATGTTAGAGCTATAAGAAGGATTTCTCCACATATCTCTTTTGGTGGCTTGGTCATTGGTCACTTGGAGGAATGATCTCCCTCCCATCTTCACTCTACTCCATGCGTTTGCGAGATGTGAATAATGTGGGCCATGCCAGATCTGTCACCCTTTGCTTTACTTCAAATCTACTATTGGTGATAGGGGACCTATTGGTGGACCCTCAACTTGCTGCTATTACGGCGTGGATGTTATATCATTGTAATCATGCACCGGTGATACTGATAGAGACCCTAAATGGTCTACATACTTGCTGGGAAGGTCGTTATGATTTTTTGAGAGGAAGCCCCATTATGCCTTTCATTTGGCTGTTTAAGAGACTTCATTTGGCAATTCTCCCTGAATATCCCTTGGCAACTATGACGAATTTCTTTACTTGTTATTTCATCACATTTGGCCCAAACATCGAGAACTGGGTAAACTAGTTTGTGGAGAAGGGAACTCAATGTCTGCACTGGTAGGTTACCTAGTGGGGGGAGTTGTAGCCCATTCTAAAACTGGGGGAATACCAGTATGTTCGGTTAGTTGGCCTCCAACAGACCTCTTTCTATTATCCTTGGCGTCTCCTGCGTTAAGTTGGATGGGAATAGATTTTTCCCTCCCGTACCCTAGACTTATTTCTTGTAATAGATTTGACTGAAGGTTTGCGCATGCGATTGGGCTCTTTGTGGAAGATTCATCGGCCATCAACCCGTCCCTCTCAATCTAATGACCGAGTTTGGCACGTTTCTGGGGACTATATGAAATGGATGTGGAGGAGGGTAGTGATTAAGATGTTGGACAAGGAGACCGATAGGAGATGATTTTCCATGGTTGACACTATGTAGGGAGGTGTACTAGTTTTTCCTAGGATGGTTCGGGCTTACCGTTCCATGTAGAGCCTTGGGTATACTATCTAGGCAAGGGGAGTTTGGGGGCCTCAGGATGTAGATGATGATGGGTTTGGATTTTCTGGTAGCTGTGTGCAGGGTCTTTTGTGAGACTGGTGTGACACCCCGCCTAATAAAATACCGGGTGATCAGTCCTATATCAAATTTAATAGGAATGTCATCTGGTTCATTCTTAGCATTGCTGTCGAAACATTTTTTTTAAACTTTACTGACCACCTAGTATTCAAAAGTTGGTGCCACATTTTATCTTTTTCATTAAACAACATACAACATGCAAAAATATAAACTAAACCATTCACACCATTTGAAACTGAAAAGAACTGAATAATTAATAAAAGACTTGCCGAATAAACCATTGTCTAAAATCCCAATCCAAATAAACATCCAACAATAAATAAAATAATTCGAAAACAGAATTTGAGAGTAACTATGAAACATGCCCTACATGAACTATGACTGATAATAAACCCCTAATCTATGAACAAATAAATGAAGTGTCTAATATAAATTCCTGACAGCATCGACATGTACCGCAGCTGCATGTCCCGGGAATAAATATCATGTCTGGCGTCCGTATGGCTAGATACCGAAAAGGTTTTGAAAATATTATTATAGCAAGGGTTAAAACACAAAATATTTTGAAAATATTAAGCAAGTGAATTAAAATGCATGAATGCTCTTTATATTTAGGTTAGTGTCGCACTCTCTTGAGAACATACTCACCCATCGACTAATGTGCACACCTATCACTTTCCTTATAATTCACCTAGTCATACTACCGCTTCTAACAAGTCTTGCTAAAATTCCCCTTTAACACACTACTCTAGACCGAGTACTATTATTTGTGATTTATAAGTTGGTTCTCATATTAACTTCATTAATCCCCTTTTTAAATAAAACCATATAACTATTACACATGTTATATAAAATAAATACATCTACACTCTGTATTATTGCCCGTATATAATTATCTACACAATTATATATGTATCCATACTATAACATTCACATGTATGTCATATGTATATATCCATCCTCTCGAGTAATAACTCACTCGATGTCTTCTCTAAAATGCTATCACTCCAGGTAACTCACTAACCAGTTCACCCAAAGTTGGACTCTCTCACGAACTTGGTGAAAATACGAGCGTAGTGGATGCGGTTATAATTCCTACCTGAGAGTGAGAACGAATCATACCCAAGATTTCTCACCCATAATTTGAACGGTTATAACCTAGGGACTATACTCTTCTTGCCCCTCAAGATTGGGGATTCACCCACGAAGCGCATCCTCCTGTGATAGCACTAAAGGGGTATGCATTCCTATAAATATTATTCACACCAATATTTAGAAATTCTTAATATATATATACTACACATCACCGCATATATATATATATATATATATATATATATATATATATATATATATATATATATATATATATATATATATATATACCGTTTATCCCATGCCAGAAACCCATAGCACTAACCTCAAATACACGAGTCTTTTCCCCGACTTATAATTAATTAATTTCACCTTAGTTAATTTAATTAAGTAGTATCACTCAACTATGATACTAGGACATTTTCACTCAGCCCGTACATTAAGTACTTATGAATCTTACCCAAAATTATCCATTATGTGCCACACATTTTTCCACCTTCCTAGTCCTAAATTTCTTTTCTCAAATTACTAGGAATATGTCCCCTTATTTAGTTTTCCTCAACAAACTGGTTGTGTAGACACCCCGTTCCAGTACCCCCTAATCTTTCCTTAGGTCCCTAGCACCCCTACAACACTACGAACCTAGGTCATACTCCGAGTACTAACCTAGAGGTCATCGGGCGCTCCCAGGCTCTGTTTGACAAAAATTCAAACTCTTTAGATCAATCAAGGCTGAATGAATCTTCAAAGGGTACTGAAACCCCTTTTCAACGGTCCACCCCGTGCGTGATTCTAATTTACGGTGCGGACGAACGACCCGTTTTCAATCGAAACATGATATGGAGGTCACCAAATGCTCTCGAGCTCTGTTTGACCAAAGTCAACTCTCAGCTTGATCGAGACTGAATGAATCTTCAAAAGGCACTGAAACCTCTTTCCAACGGTCCGCTCCGAGCCCAATTCTGACTTACGATACGAACGAACAATCTTTTTTACTCCGAAAGGTCACCGACCACTTTCGGGCCCCGGTTGACCAAATTCAACTCCTCAAACCGAGTCAAACTCTTTAGAATTTCGAAGTTAATCTCATAAAATTTCCAACGGTCTTCCCTGTACGCGATTCTGACTTACCATACTGACGAACGATCCGTTTACGTGCAACGATCCCCCGTCCAAAGGACCAATGAGCGCTTCCGTGCCATATTTTACCCAAAGTCAACTCCCGTACCCGGGAGAAGTTCAAAGGAATTTCAAACGTCTTTGAAGTACCTTTCCAGTGGTATGCCTCGTGCACAATTTGGCTCAACATATTGCGTTTTACAATCATTTTTCCAAAGGAATCTGAATGTGACGTCCAAACGGCAGGTTCAAAATCCTGCTTATCGGCAGTGTGTTTAAAGACACCTGCCGATTGGTAGGACCAGACCTATGCTGATCAGCAATTCCCTAGTCCTATAAAAAGGAGGGCCTGACCTCATTGCAAAGCACCTAGAAATCTGAGATCTATCACTCTCAACGAACTCAGAAAACCTCTCTAGAAGTCAACGTGATTTCTACATGCAAATACCTTTCGAACCCTGACTTTTCATCATCATTTTCACCAAACTTGGTGAATTAACTATCAATCATCATCATCCAACTGCAAGGGCTTCTCTTTAACATTAAAGATCAAGCTTAAGATTTTCAAGAAGGTCCAACTTTCTTAACTCTCTCTTTAAAAACTCTTAAATTCGCATTAACTTTTTTTATTACTTAACACTTTTATTCTCCCCGTCTCACATATCCTAATATACTTTTTATTTAGTATTATCGCACATATCTTATTTTTCATATAAAAATCCAAAAAAACAAGAAAAAGAGGGTTTGCTTATAATTTCCAAATGAGGATTCTCACACTTTTCTCACACTAAAATACCTTTTTACGCCCCACCCCACACACATAAGAGAATTCCCCGATTAGATTTATGGGATAAACCCCACCCCTCATTTTTCATACGAACTAAGTGGACTTTGATGCCTCTATAGTCTACGTAGGCGTCTCGGGGTAAAACTCGAGACTCGAGTCCTATTTTTTCAATTTTCTATTCTTCTATTTCCTAATTCATTAACTTAATTATCTTTGATTCTCATCTCTACATATATGTGTATTTGTTGTTAATAGCGTATTATTCCATACGTGTTGTCGTTTCATTATAACGATCAACGCAAGGATAATCGCGTAAATCCCATTTTCAAATATTACTTTTATAAACATTCCTACGGATGACTCGCTTTATCTCTTCCATGATATAAGTGGATGATCCCTATCTCCATTACATATACACATGCACACATATCACGAAGAATTAGAGGAAATAACAACAAACCCATGAGAGACCGCAAGGGTTGAATGGGTGCCTAACACCTTCCCATTCCATAACTTAACCTCCAAACCCTTCTCGAATCATTTTGGGTTTCGTATGTATTAGTATGTCTTTGATACTGTTCTTCGGGGTGGCTCCTCCTTCTTTTGTCTGTGTTGAGTAAAATAGGCTGGCGACTCCATCTCTCTACATTTTTCAGCTCACAACATCGTCGACGATGGTCGAAGCGATCCTGAGAGGGATGCTTGGGACCATGATCCTCCCTCTCTAATATCTCTCTCTGCAAGGATCGGGGGATGGACATAGTGGCGACTCCACTGGGGACTTGTTTTGAGGGCTAGACTCTATTTACATGAGTATTTGTTTATCTATATATTACTCTCTCTTCTGCTCACTAGCACACACCTTTACACTTGTATATATCCATGCTTAGTGTAGATTTTCTTCTCAGAGTCATACTTGTCCCTGTTTAGCATGATGTTCATCAATGAAATATACATCTCTCCATAAGATACTGATAAAAATATCATGCATTTTGAACACTACTCCACCGAAGAGCATTGCCATTGACCAAATTTTGTCCCGTAACTAAAGGGTCACTTCGTGATGGGCGCTGGTCTAGAAGGGCACAGTTAGCCTAAGCGATATGACTCTCACCTTCCATTAGCTAAGTACCTTCGACGCATATCGAAAGGTTCCCCACATCATACCGCTTGACCAAAGTCATGACGGGAGGTATACCGCAGGGAATTCTTTCACGTACGTCGAATATATCAAATTCTCTCTCACACGTATTGTCCCCATAAGGTATATCCTGAGGCAATTCACGTACACTCAGGTATATCAAATGGCTTGTTCACACATACCGATTTCCCTCAAAATCAAGACGTATATCGTGGAAGTCATGCCGAAGGGAGGAACCCTTTCCAATTAACCTAGCAAGATTGCATATGTGCATATAAGTGTCAGACCTAGGGCACTCATGTTAATTTGCCGATTTCTACCCGAAACTCTGCCGAAATGATGGGTCGGCATGCCGCCTAAATTCTCGAGCTATTTTATCTTTTTCAAAATGGGATCATTTCCATGAGCATGGTAATAAGTCCAAACTTTTCATATCTTAATTAAACCCCCAATTTTTCCATGCTCGGGTCCCGTTCGGCATTTCCTTTTTTCATTTAGGTCAACCTAATACAAGAGAGAATATAATAATTATAATAATCATGCTGAGACCCGTCTCCCATTCATTCTCCCCTCCCTGTATAAAAATACCAAAAAAGATATATTTCTCCTTTCTTTATCGAAAATCCAAAAGCATTCCTCCTCTCTTTATCAAAAATCCAAAAATATTTTGTCTTCCAATCTCAAAAAGAAAAAACAGTGTCAAAAATATTTACATTCCTTCTTCAAAAATAAATCCCATTTTATGCCTTCTCAGTTAAATCACCCCGGAGTTCTGTCCCTTCCCTTGGTACTTATTTCGAGTTCGAAATGCATTCGCTTTCCATGGAGAACACGGATCAAGTTGTGCATCCAGATCTGATGGAAGTCTTAGCTCAGTTCGTGTCCAAGATTGACAACCTCCAGACTGAAGTTCACGAGATGCAATGAAACTAGGTTCTTATTCCTCAAGAGCCCGAGGTCCTATTCTCTCGCGCTATGGGTCCACCCGAGCCTATTTGGGTTCTCGAAGAGTATCAACACGCTCCACGTATCCCCCTGCTAATCGGCCATCGTGTGCCCAGCTTCCTATGACAAACCTTGCCCAGCCTGGGGCTAACTTGCCTATGATCATGGATCCAAAAGAGGATGAGTTGAACAAGGTCAAATAAGATCTCGAGATGCTAACTAAGAAGTTCGACCAAGTCAGAATCTATAGAAATTACATGGACTACACTCATATGTCTCCTTATCCTAAAGTGAGGTTACCCAAGAAGTTGAAGATGCCAAATATCGAGAAATTCAGAGGGAGTGGACCCTCGATTGTTCATCTTTGCAGTTATCACCATTCTATGACTCTTCTAGGGGTTTGTGAAGAAGTGACAGCCCAATTATTTCAGCAAACTTTGAAGGATAGCACCCTTCAATGGTTTTTGTCCCTCGAGGAGTTCAAAATCCGTATCTGAGAGGATATAGACCGAGAATTCATGTCTCAGTACAAATACAACAAAGATTTTAAGGTCACCCATCGTAATTTAGAGATGCTCAAACACAACTCTAGGGAATCAGTCAGTAACTTCATAGCCCAATGGAGGGAAAAAGCAGCCACCATGACCAATCACCATACGAAGAAGAACATGTCAACATAGTGAAGAAGAATTTCTTACCCCACGTTCGAGCAACAATGGGAGGATAATACTATCCCCACTTCCAAGCTCTCAAGGAAGTAGGAGTAAAAATCGAGGAAGGTCTTGCTGAAACAGAAGTTGAACGAAAGAAAGTGTCCGTACAGTTCACTCCCAGAAAATATGATAAGCCTATCAATGCTGTAGTCTCAACCATCAACAACATCTCTCAACCAACCACATCCCAAGCACCAGAAAGCCGCCCTGTCCTAGTCCGAAAGGAATACATCGAGCTCCATGATCCTCTCTCCAAAGTTTATCAGGCGTTGTTAAGCCGAAGCCTTATCAAACCCCTGGACCCCAGTCCATTGCCAAGTACACTTCCAAAAAACTTCGAGGCAGATGCCCATTACGCCTTTCACCAAACTGCTGGCCATACCACCGACCAATATTTTCACCTTTGAAACATAATCCAAGGTCTGATTGACCGGGGTTTCATTACCCCACCAGCCAATCCTAAACCAAATAATACTCACAACCCACTCCCAAATCATGCTAATGCCATCTTCCTAGAAGAGAATACATAATTTGATCCCTAAACTCAAATCACACCCATATGCTCTTCCAAACCTCTCCAAACATGACCAAGTTTCCTCCTACACCCTGCTAGCCTCGCTGATCAGGCATTGTCACTCCTTACCACAACATGCATTGTTGTCCGTACTCGTTTTAAAAATGGAAGTATGGAATTATCAGAATTATTAAACTAACTCCTAGAGTTCGGGCTGAAACTACCCTCACAGATGATCTTTGATTGCCAGAGGTTCAGTACACTATTCTTGGAAGCAAAAAAATGGGCCCGAAAGTCAAATAGTTGGGTGTTACCAACCGATGAAGTCAGACTAGATGACGTTGTCCAGATCGTGGCAGAATTATTCAGACAAACCAATAATATTTGCAGTATGATTGAGTTACTTAATACTCTGAAGCTACAAGGGCACTTGGTCCCTTTACCCTTACACTTTCTCGCTGAATGGGAGGACCTATACGAAGAAGCCATTGAAGTCGTGGAATGTATTAAATTTACATAGAAAGATAAAATTATTTCCACTCGATGAGGGGAAGGATTCGAAGATTCAAATGTAGAGAAAGCTTCAGATAAAACTGGCCCGGTAGTCGACATGTGTGGGATGATATCATTTAAAGAACTCCTCAGAGAAATAAGCAAGGTGGAAGAAAAACCCGAGCTTGATGAAGAAACAGGGTTCATTTTCTTCCCTTTTTCACTGAATCACATGACTAGATCAGTAAGGCACTACCAAATCCCAAGCTTACTACCAGCCAATGCCAAAGGGAAGGGTGTTAAAAACCTTCCTACGCCAGAGATGACCATCGAGGAGAGCAAGATCCTCGATCAATTGAAGAAAACTCAAGCTAATATCACTCTATGGGGACTTTTTATGTCTTCCCAGCTACACATAAATGCTTTGATCAAGTTGCTCACTGGACCCGCAGTTCCTCATTCTACCACACCAGAAGAAGAAATAAATTTAGTCGGATCCTTGACCTCTACCCAAATGCTATCCTTTTCCGAATAGAAAATCCCCATAATTAGGCCAAACCAAAATCACGCACTCAATATCTCTGTCAAAGTTATGGGGAAGATCGCACCACTCTCTCTTGTCGATAATAGAGATGTCTACTGATTAAAACATTCAAATGCTTAAGACTCAAGGAAAGTGACCTCGGTCCAACCTTCAATACTGTACATGCCTACGATAATACCCGTCGAGAAGTGATGGAATCTGTAAACTTATAATAGGATAAACCCTGTCAATGAATTCGGAGATTATTTCAACCTATTACTTGGATGACCTTAGCTTCACAGTATCAAGGGTGTGTCTTCCTCACTCCATCAAAATTTGAAGTTCTTCTTCGATGGGCGAGTCATCACCATTTTAGGCGATGACGATAGTGCCAAAAGTGAAAGTACCAACAATCCAATCCTTGAGATACAGTATGGGGCAAAGGATATGCTCCTATCAGGATTCCATGTTGATCCACTTCTACTCTCGACAGGGGACGACTTCAGAGAAAGGGTTTGTCCTAAACATAACCCTCATGGGAACGTCAATGTGATTCAAATGTTCAAAAACATTCACTTCAGTCCCGGGATGGGACTAGGACAAAGACAACAAGGGATGCTTGAACCCATTATGCTAAAAAAATATTTCCCTCCTTATGGTTTGGGGTATCAACCATAAGAACAAGAGCTCAGAATGATCCACCAGTCTCAATTGAAGAGAAGACTAAAATGCATCTAGACTGTCCCAGGTGTCTCCTTAAATGGATGATTCATTAAAGAGGGTGAAGACTTCCCCTTTTGTAGCTTTTCGAAACCACAATATGACCATACAGATAAGAAGATGAAGCCTGGAATGGAGATCTTTTTCCAAGACAACTACCTATGGGCTGAAAGTTCTCGACACCATGTACAACTTCTCATCAAGGATACTAAAGATTTTGAGGAAAGTGACTCCAAGGATTCGTTGAACTTACAGACACTTAGGCTGATACTCTGCATGGTTTACTCAGGCACTACATCACATGACCCATCCTACTTGATTAAAGATGCTGATACACCTCTCCTCAATTGGAAAGCTGTGCTAGTTCTACCTATTGAAGTCCCACCTAACCCCAATGTTTACCCCTTCTCTTCTTATGTTATCTATCCTTGCTCTAATGTAATCGATACCTCTTTTGATGAGGTTCTCAATGATGTTTTTTCTATACATGAAATAAATGAAGATATTTAGTATCTTGTTATGCCTTACATTAATTGTCTAGATTCTAATCAAACTTTCGATGATGATGATTTTGCAAATGAATAATTCTTAACTGATCTAAATAAGGTTAATAACAAACAACATAACTGCATTCACGTTAATGAATAAGAAACTCTTATAGTTAACCTTGGTTCTAGTAGCCAACGGCGTAAGATTAGGATATGGGCTATCCTTGACGAGCATGAGCGCGCACAACTCGAAGAATTACTGAAGGAATTCGTGGATGTCTTCGAATGGTCCTATGATGATATGCCTGGCATTGATCCCGAAATAGCTCAACATGTGATCCCCACTCTTCCAGATTACAAGCTAGTTAAACAAAATTTGCAAAAGCTCCGCACCGAATGGTCGCTCAAAGTCAAAGAAGAATTGGTCAAATAGTTAAACGTGGGATTCATTCACGTGATCGAATATCCCACATGGATAGCCAATATAGTGCATGTATCGAAATCAGGGGGAAAGTTCATATGTGCATAGACTATCGGGACATGAAGAAAGCATCTACGAAGTATGATTAACTGCTACCCAATATTTACATGATTGTGGATAACATAACCAATCATGATCTTAAGTCATTCATCAATGGGTTTGCCGGATACAAGCAAATCAAAATGCACCCAGAACACCAAGAAAAAACCACGTTCATCACCCCGTGGGGAACATTTTGCTACACTGTTATGCCATTTGGTCTCAAGAATGTTGGGGCTACTTACCTGAGGGCTGCCACAACCATCCTGCACGATATGATTCACAAAGATGTCTAGGTCTATGTGGTTGATATAATTATCAAATCCAAAACTAGAGAAGGCCATGTTCCCACTCTCCAAAAGTTCTTCGAACGATTGCGACAATATTAGATGAGACTCAATCCATAGAAATGCATCTTCGAAATCATCGAAGGGAAACTCCTAGGATTCATGGTTAGCGAGAAAGGGATAGAAGCAGATCCTGCCAAGATGAAAGCCATACTTGAGATGCCAGCATCTCATACATAAAAGGAGGTCCGAGGATTCCTTGGAAAATTACAATACATCAGCCGGTTCATCAGCCAACTAACCTCTATCTGCGAACCTATTTTCAAACTCCTCCGAAAGGACTCAATTAAGGTTTAAAATGAAGCCTGTAAACAAACCTTTGACTGAATCAAACAATATATAACCCAACCTTTGATACTCATGCCACCGCAGCCTGGTATCCCCTTACTCCTATACATAACCATGACCGACACTGGAGCTAAGGAATTGCTAGCCCAATACCTTGAAAAATCGCACAAAGAAAGATCCATCTATTATGCCAGTAAAAAATTGGCCTAATACGAAGTCAACTACACTACTTTGGAAAAAGAATGCGTCACGCTTATTTGGGTCACCCAAAAGTTGCAACACTATATGGTCGCCTTTCCCATCAAACTTGTATCCCGAATGGACCCCATCAAGTACCTGCTTGAGAAACCTGCCTTATCCAGCCGAATGGCTCGATGGATGATGCTCCTAGTCGAGTTTGATACTGTGTACGTCATGCAGAAATCCATGAAAGGAAGATCCATCTATGACTACCTCGCTGACTACCCCATGGAAGAAGCTGATGTCTTGATCTCTGAATTCCCAGATAAAAACAACCTTTGCGCGCTCAAGATGACCTTCGATGGAAAATGTTATTTGACAACGCAGCTAACAAAAAGGGATCTGGCATTGGGATACTTCTGATTGCCCCAGATGACCCCCACAGTCCCATCGCTATCAAGTTGGATTTTCCCTCCACCAACAACATGACTGAATACGAGGCATGTAAAATAGGCCTCAAGGTCGCTTTCAAGAAAGTTATTCAATGACTAGATGTCTATGGGGATTATTCCCTCATCATCGTTTAAGTGCTCAGAAAATGGAAAGTCAAGGACGAGAAACTCCAACCCTTCCATGCCCACTTAGAAGAACTAGCCTCCAAGTTCCAAGATATCACCTACCATTACCTACCTCTAATAAAGAATAAACTAATCGATGACCTTACTAACTTAGCTTCCATGTTCAACATGCCCAAAGGAATAACAATGTCCCCATTCCTAGTTCAAAAGAAAGATAAACCAACCCACTGCTACCACATTGAGTTGATCACTAAAGAAGATCCTGAGCTATCCAATTGCTGGTACTATGAAATTTGGCACCTCCCCAAGCATGGTAGGTATCCCAAAAGTTCCAATAAGAAAGACCAAGAAACCCTCCAAAGAATGGCCGCCCTATACATCACCTGTCACAAAGCACTATTCAAGAGAAACTTCAATGGAACCCATCTACACTGTGTCGCAGGGGCTGACATTGAAGATATAATGCAGAAGATCCATAGTGGGGAATACTAACCCCACAAGAATGATCACATGCTTGCCAAGAAGATCATCCGACAAGGCTACTATTGGACTACCATGGTCCAGGATTACACCGCCTACGTCCGGAGATGCCTAAAATGCCAACAGTTTTCTAACCTTCAACACCTACCTCCGCGATAATTATACAACCTGACTTCTCCCTGTACATCCTCCACCTGGGGAATTGACATCATAGGGAAGGTTACGCCCAAGGCTTACGGGCATGAATTAATCATAGTTTCCATTGATTACTTCACTAAATGGGTCGAAGTCGAGTTATACAAAATTCTGAACGCCAAGAAAGTGGCCAAATTTATTAGGAATAAAATCATCTACCGATATGGGGTCCCACACGAACTAGTTTCAGATAATGGGTTGCACTTTGAGGCAGAAGTCATAGAAGTGGTTAACAAGTATGGGACTCGGAGACATAAATCTTCTCCCTACCGACCTCAAACCAATGGTGTAGTCGAAGCCTCCAATAAGAACATCAAAGCCATCCTCAGTAAGATGATCAAAAAGCTATCGAGATTGGGCCAACCGAATACCTTACTCCCTATGGGGCTACCGAACCTCAATCCGAACCTCTACAGGGGCTACCCCTTACTCTTTGGTCTATAACATGGAAGCAGTCCTACCCGTTGATATAGAAATCCCATTTCTTTGCATCATACTCGAAAGCTAAGTCAGTGAGGAGGACTGGCACCAAAGCAATCTCGACGAGCTATCACTCTTGGACGAAAGGAGACTGAAAGCATTGTATCACATACAAGGGTACCATTACCAAATAGCGCATTCATTCAACAAGAGATTCAAGGACCACGGTGTTCGAGAAGGGGAACTAGCCCTTAAAGAAATCATATAACCCATCTAGGACCCTAGAGGGAAGTTAAAGCCCAATTAGCGTGGACCCTACATTGTAATGAAGATCTTGTCAAGAGGTGATGCTATACTCAACGACCTTGATGGAGAAGAGATGGCTCATCCAATCAACCGGGATCGTCTAAAAACATTCTACCCCTAGTTCAAAATCTCGGCGCTCTATGACTTTTCCCATCCCCCTTCTATTCTAAAAAAAAATCTTCTTCATTTCCCTCTACCCAGAACTACGTGGGCCTATTCCTCTATAAAAAAAACCATTTGCTTTCAAAAAAATTAAATCTTTTCAAAACCCCCGAAGGTACGTTGGCAACTCATACATCTTACATGAGCACGACCCTTTCTTTTTCACAAAGAAACAATTTTTTTTCTTATCTTCGAGAATGACAGTTCACTCTAACGTATACTTGAACAAAAGGATTATGCATGACTTAGCGACCGGTATAGATAATTCAAAATAAAAAATTAATCAAAAGGCACTGTTGGATGATCAAAAACTTGTTTATTTCACTAATAATAAATTACAGTGCAAGTACATAAGAAAAGGGACGAATAAATCCCTTCCCCTACCTCTCTAAGAAGCCAAATAAACTCCCAAATTTATTCCCCACTACAAAAAAAAACTCCCCACGAGTCCTATCCAGAGCTACTAGAGGAGCCTTCTCCATCATCATCCACATCTTGGGGTTCCCAATCTTCCCCTGCCTGAATAGAATGCCGCAGACGCTCCATAGACCGATAAGCTCGAATCAGCATCAGAAAAACCACAACACCTCCCTCCATGGTATCGGATACGACAAACCACATTTGTCCAGTCTCCACTACCAACATCTTGCTAACTACTCTTCTCCACCACCACTTCATATCATCCCTAGAGATGTGCCAGAATCTCCCAACAGACTAAGAAGGACGGGTCGAAGGATGCCGACTCTCCCATAAAGAGCCAAACCGCATGCGCAGACGCTCTGTTAGATCTTCTACTGGAAAGAAATCTAATGTCGAGGTGGCATGATCTTCTCCTAGCCAAATAGGGACAGAAGCTTCCAAGGGAAATATAAATAGGTCTGTTTGAGACCAACCAACCGAACGTATGGGTATTCCCCCAGTTATGAAATAGGCAGTAACTGCCCCCACCAAAGTATTGACCAGTGTAGACTTAGAACCCCGTGCTCCATGAACTAGTTCGCCCAGCTCTCGGATCTAGGCCAACACTGGTGAAATAGCACGAAAAGAAGTTGGTCATAGCCGACAAAGGATATTCTGGAGGAGTTACTAAGCAAAATCTTTCTGATAACCACATGAACAGCAACACAAGGCTACCCCTCAGAAAGTTAGATTGACCTTCTCACCAGGCATCCAGGCCATTCAAACTCTCTGCCAGAATCACCGTCGCAGGATTACGACGCTATGACATCCATGAAGTAATGGTTGTAAGTTGTGGGTCCACTAGAAGTTTCCCAGTCACCAGTAGCAATTTCTAAACCAAGCCCAGAAAGATAGCTCCGGCATAGCCAGCATCACCAACCTCCTACAAATGTACAGACCGCAACACCGACGAAAGTGAAGTCATTCCTCTAATAACCAAAGGTCTACCCGCCGAGGGTGAAACGTGGAAAAGTCCAGCCAGCAGCTCCCGAGGAGACCGAGAAAACTCAGGCATAATAACCTCCACACTAGGGTTTACCCCCAATATGGCAGAAAACTGCTCATAGGTTGGACAGACTTCTTCTAAGCCAAAGCGGAATACATGGTCTTCGAGGTACCAAAATTGTACTGCCACCATCAGCATGTGCCACTCTATGGGCCGATTACACCAAAAAGCGACTCGACGCATGTTAAAAACATCATAGTCGACGTTGTAGGTGCACATCACCTCCAAAGTCTCGAGGTAGTTGGCAAACTCCACACTACCAGGGAGAGCCATTTCACAAAATAAGGAATGTGAAGGTGTGATGAAAACACTCCGCCCTTAACCCTTTTTATACTTGAAAACCCTCACAAAAGACGTAACCCTTGCAGAAATCGAAGGGAATCCTTCACCATAAGGTACCAAAAGATGAAGAGAGTACCAATCAAAGCCTTGATTGATTAGACTGGACTGACCTGTCGATAGGCAGGACAAGGGTCTTACCGATCGGCACCCCCTATTTTTAGAAACTCACCTTTTTCCTCTTTTGCCAAAATATATATATATATATATATATATATATATATATATATATATATAACTCAGTGAAAATAAATTGATATTCTCCACAGAATTTCAAACCCCTTTTCATCTTTAAGTTATTTCTCAAATAAATTTTCCTTCACTTCTAAAAAAATCCCTTTTTATGGTCTCAGCAGAAAAGTAAAAAGTGCATATGCATTCATCCATCAATTAACAAAAGACAAGAACAAAAATCTTCATCCGCATTGCATATACATTTTTTGTGTTACATCAATTTTATAGGAATTAAAGAAAAAACAAAAAAACAACGGGACTCAGCCCAAACCCACATTATTTCTCTCACCTAACCTTCCCCTCTCTCTAAGAGATTCCATCCGTGCGATGCCCTCTTTTTACCCTGCGAAGAGATGACTCACCACCGCTACCTGAACCAGAATCCTCCCCGGATGAGGCAAATAGCACCAAGAAAGAAGGAATAGGAACCACATCTTGAATATGGGGAGTCGCTAGAGATATCAAGTCCCTAATGTCCCTCGGCCAAGTGGTGGAGACCCAGAATTTCAGCAAGAAAGGAAGAATCAGTATCAAGTAAAGAAGGCCAAAAGAAACCAAAAAAAAAGAGAGAGAACAGAAAGGTATACCACATAGAGAAGTACATCCTCTATCAAGACCAACTCCTTTGGGTCCATCACATAAGGATGATGCAACATAGGCACCATCCCTCTATCAGCGTGCCGAATGCTGTAGGAAGGGGTATGCAACCGCTCAAAAGGAATATTCGAAGTCGTCACAGCCGCGGATGTCGACGGACCACCACCACTGTAGAAATACCCCACTGGCTGACTCAAACCCGCATGAGGGAGAGGAAGAACAACATATATGCTAGGCTCCATCACCTAACTCATCAAGAAGTCTATATAATCATACGTCACAGTCGTGTCGGTATACAAAAAATAGGAATCGCCAATCATCACCGTTATCCTCGCTTCCTCTGGAAAAATTCGCTCTCTCTTCATTGACATAGGGGGTATCGCAGGTGGCACCACTACCTCATCCTCAAAAATCTTTCGGACCACCCTCTTCCCGAGATACCAGGAATGGACAAACTCATTTGCTAAAAAATGCCTCATTTGCGCATTCATCCCAGTCGACCCCGTGTCCTGAACAGTCGTTCCCCAACAATAAAAGGTCAAATCAAAAATCCCCATCAGATAAAAGTAAATATGGAATCAGAACACACAAAGACCAAGTCTGAAAAAGGAAAAGGACTTACCCTATCACTGGTCAGGCCATTCAAGACCTGACGCACCGCCTGCAGAGAAAGAGACTTCCTCGACTGTCGATTAGCCTTCCGCCACCGATACAACCGATAAAAGTCCCCCACAGTCTCTTCCTTCAAAGAAATCAGTTGGGTATCACACCCAATAACCTCATAGAACCATGCCTGCCAAAGATAAGAATCCACAATCAAAAAAGATATGCACAAGGAAAATGCGAATGCATAAAAGGAAAATTTACAAACTAAAGAATACATCAAGAAGATACGTGGCTCCAGTAAAGGTGTGCCAACAACACCGGTTAAATGCATCCAAAGAAAGATAAAGGGTAGCCAAAGTCAGGCTCCCCTAATCATAGAGAGGTATGTTCGAAAGCATCCTCAAGTGTGGAAAAAACCACAGGTGGACAACGTCGCCGCTCGACGCCACCAGAAATCCCCCTAAAACCAGAAAAATAAACAATTGGGTCATCTGCCTCACCTGCAGCCCGTCTTCCACATCAATCACCCTACTCATCAAAATATCCCTCAGTAGAGACAAACGGATAGAGTCCCCAAATATTATCCTCCCCACATCACCCAGCACCGCCTCCAGCCTCACCCGCAAAGATTGATCCACCTCTATCTCCTCTCCATCACAATTCAGCCCCAGTAGCTATTGCACATCTATGGTAGTCATAGTCATCTCCCCAAAGACAAAATGAATGGTGTGGGTAATATCCCACCACCTCTCCCCCAAAGCACATAAGACCACCATCAAACAAGGCATCTCATCCAACACAGACGCCAACCTCCCAAAGATGGCTGATGATACTACCCAACACACCAGACGTGGAAGGTGCTCCCAGACATCCTTAAGCCCCGTCGTCCTGTGGGCATGCATAGTCGATAAAGAAACATCAGACTGTTAAGGAAATTTTTTTCTAAAATCCAAGAAAAAAGGAAACCACCAAAAGAGAATGCCAAAGGTCATTTTGTACTTACATAACCACCTTGGTTCACCACCATAGAAGAGAGATGATGCGCCGACTCCTGCAGTAAAGTCCGCTAATTCACAACCGACTCAAACGCGTCAAAAGCGTTCTCACTCCCTAAAAAAAGAGGTGCCCTGGCCCTCCACTCCACATTCGCCCAGTCATCAACAGCTAACCACTCCCTATGTGTTGTAGTGCTCACAAAAGAGGCCATTTTTTATGTTTCGAAACGTTAAGATGATTCGCAAAAATAAATCACAGAGAGAGAGAAGGCAAGAAGCGGTGAAAAATGAGGGGAACTCGCCCCCATCTTATAAGAAGCCAATGGTCATGTCGATCGGCACTGCATCCCCACATACCGATCGGCACTGACCTTCCACCTTCTTGAGGCAGTCCAAAAGTCCGTGCCACTTCCGAATGGCACCCTCCACACCATGCTGAATGGTACCCCCTTAAATTTTCGTACAAAAACTCCCAGAAAATACCAAAAAATCCTGAAAAATCCTCAAAAAATGACTAAAAATCCAGGGGAAGATTTAGAACATTTTAACCAAGATTTTTTTTTCTCTCACACTCTCTCAAGCGGAACCCTTAATTCCCCAGCAGAACCCTCAAAAACCAAGTGGATCTCTCCCCGGTAACATCCCTAGACGACCCCTAGAGTATCCCAAAACTTCAGGTTATCTCCTATTCCCCAGTGGATACCTCAAAAAACCATTACGGTAAAAGTCTCAAATTTCCCCGAGAAAAAATGTCCAAACCCTGGATCACCTAATCACTTCCGTAGTTCAATTCACAGCATCAAATTAGCTATTCCCCCGCAAAGTCTCCAAAAGATATGAAAGTTTCCCGAGCAATCAGCTCCCCAACTCAAATCAAAATCACGAGGTGATTTCCCTGGAAGAGTTCCCCAAGAACATCATAATCAAGCCCTGAGAATTGGTTTTGACCCACAGAATTGGTCACCTCAAATCAATCCCTTAGAATTGGCTTCGACCCGAAGAAATGGTCATCACAACTTTGACCTACAGAATTGGTCATCAGAATTTAAGCCCTTAAAATTGGCTTCGACCCGCATAATTGGTCATCATAATTTAAGCCCTCAGAATTGACTTCGACTCGCAGAATTGGTCATCACAATCAAGACCTCAGAATTGGCTTTGATCCATAAAAATAGTCATCACAACTTTGACCCGCATAATTGGTCATCAAAACCTAAGCCCTCATAATTGGCTTCGACCCGCATAATTGGTCATCATAATTTAAGCCCTCTGAATTGACTTTGACCCTAAAAAATGATCATCACAACTTCGACCCGCAGAATTGGTCATCATAACCTAAGACCTCAGAATTGGCTTTGACCCGCAGAAATGGTCACCACAACTTTGACCCATAGAATTGGTCATTGTAACCTAAGCCCTCATAATTGGCTTTGACCCACATAATTAGTCTTCACAATTTAAGCCCTCAGAATTGGCTTCGACCCACAGAAACGATCATCACAACTTCGACCCGCAGAATTGGTGATCACAATTGAAGCCTTTCGAATTGGCTTCGACACGCATAATTGGTAATCTTAAAACAATCCCTTAGAATTGGCTTCGACCCGCACAATCAGTCATCCTCATTCCTTAAATCCCTCAGAATTGGCTGCGACCCGCAAAATCGGTCACCCCCAGCATTGCTTTAGGTCCTCAGAATTGACCTCAATCTTTGGTCGTCACTTACTTTAGACCATCCCTAGTGTGCCCCTTAGGTTATCAGAATTGGCCTCGACCCTCTGAATTGGTCATCCTCATCCTTAGGTCCTCATAATCGTCCTGGACCCTCTCAATCGATCATCCCCATCTCCTTAGGTCCGCATAATTAACCTCTCTCAAAGGCATCATGCGGTGTTTATTCGACGGCTATCATTTATTCCAAACTCATCCGTTAATGGGCTCTATAAACATGCCATTGTAACACCCTCTAATCTCTCCTTAGGTCCCTAGCACCTCCTTCATAACTATGAACCTAGGTCATACTCCGAGTACTAATCTAGAGGCCATCGGGCGCTCCCAGGATCCATTTGACCAATATTCAAACTCTTCATCTCGATCGAGATTTAATGAATCTTTAAAGGGAACTAAAAACCATTTTCAACAGTCTACCCTATGCATGATTCTGATTTACGGTGCGGACGAATGACTCGTTTTCCCTCAAAATTTGATTTAGAGCCCACTGGACGCTCCCGAGCTCCGTTTGACCAAAGTTAACTCTTTAGATCGATCGAGACTGAATGAATATTCAAAGGGAACTGCAACCCCTTTCCATAGATCCCCTTCGGTCCCCCAATTCTAACTTATGGTATGGATGAATGATCCGTTTTACTTCGAAAAGTCACTAAATGCTTTCGATCCCTGGTTAACCAACGTCAACTCCCTAAATCGTGTCAAAATCTTTGGAATATCGAATTTTATCTCCTAACCTTTCCAACAATCCACCCCATGTGCGATTATGACTTACCATGCGGATGAACAATCAGTTTGCGTCCAACGATCCCCTGTCAAAAGGACCGATGAGCACTTCTGAACCACATTTAACCCAAAATTAGCTCTCGAACCCGGGAGCAGTCCAAAGGACTTTCGAAGGTCTCTGTAGTACCTTTCCAGCGGTATGCCCTATGGATGATTTAGATTTACGAATTTCATTTTATGATCATTTTCCCAAAGGAATCTGAACGAGACTGCCAAATAGCAGGTTCAAAATTTTGCCTATCGGTAGTGTGCCTAAAGACACCTGCCGATTGGCAGGATCAGACATATGCCAATTGGGAATGCCCTGGGCCTATAAAAAGGAGTGCCTGACCACATTGCAAAGCACCCAAAAATCCGAGATCTATCACTCTCAGTTAACTCAGAAAACCTCTCTAGAAGTCTGCGTGATTTCTACATCCAAATCTCTTTCCAACCCTCACTTTTTATAATCCATTTCACCAAACTTGGTGAATTAACTATCCATCATCCTCATTCAATTGCAAGGGCTCCTCTCTAACATTCAAGATCAAGCTTAAGATCTTCAAGAAGGTCTAAATTTCTCAACTCTCTCTTTAAACTCCCTTAAATTCGCATTAACTTGTTTTATAACTTAGCATTTTTATTCTCCCCGTCTCACATATTCTAATATAATTTTTATTTAGTATTATCACACATTTCTTATTTTTCATATAAAAATCCAAAAAAACAAGAAAAAGTGGGTTTGCTTATAAATTCCAAACGTGGATTCTCCCACCTTTCTCACACTTTCCTCACACTAAAATACATTTTTACACACACACACACACATATGATAATTCCTTGGTTTGATTTATGGCATAAACCCCACCCCTCGTTTTGCATACGAACTACGTGGACTTTGATGCCTCTATAGTCTATGTAAGCATCTCGGGGTAAAACCTGAGACTCGAGTCCTTTTTTTTCAATTTTCTATTCTTCTATTTTCCTAATTCCTTAACTTAATTATCTTAGATTATCATCTCTACATATACATGTATTTGTTCTAAATAGTGTATTATTCCATATGTGTTGTCATTTCATTGTAACGATCAATGCAAGGATAATCGCATAAATCCCATTTTCTAAAATTACTTTTATAAACATTCATACGGATGACTCGCTTTATCTCTTCCATGATACAAGTCGATGATCCCTATCTCCATTACGTATACGCATGCACACGTATCACGAAGAATTAGAGGAAATAACAACAAATCCTAGAGAGAGCGCAAGGGCGGAATGGGTTCCTAACACCTTCCCATTTTTTAACTTAGCCTCTGAACCCTCCTCGAATCATTTTTGGTTTCGTATATATTAGTATGTCTTTGATGTTGTCCTTCGGGATGGCTCCATCTTCTTTTGTTTGTTTTGAGTAAAATAGACTAGTGACTCCATCTCTTTACGTTTTTCACCTCAAAGCATCGTTGACGACGGCCGAAGCGCTCCCAAGAGGGATACGGGGGACCAGGATCTTCCCTCTCTAATCTCTCTCTTCGCAAGGATCGGGGGATGGACACAGGCTGAACTGGAAAAATCCCTGGACCGTCGATCGATCGACACCTGGCATCAATCGATCGATTGAATAGGTCCTTGTCTTCTCCGACTTCTGTTTCCTTCATTAATGAAGCTCCGAGGTTTTAATCCCACAACTTCGAACCTTAGTTGATCATTCCCATTATATTTTCTCCTCTAAAATAAGTTGTAATAATCTTCAACCAGTTTAACATAATCGATTCTTAGGAAAAACATCAATTCCAAAAATTGGTCCCTATGGTTTTATCAAATTCGTAAACCCAAAATTTATCTCACAATCCAAATAAATTCACATCTACGACTGAATTTCTTCTATTATTCAAATTCCACTAACACTGAGAAACCCTATCACATCAATTGAACTATCAATTCACACAACATGTTCAATTCCATAAAAACCCTATTTCATACGAAAACCCACCCAAAAATGGATTTGGTTTTACACATCACCATAATATGATTTGGTTATCACAAAATTACAATTACACCAAATTAACTACTTGCCTTAACAATCCTAGAGTTTGATTCCTTTGGTGTTGATGATGATTCCACAAAGAACATCCTCAATTGCTTCTTGATTTGTTTCTCAAAGATTTCCAATCGATTCCCAATTGCTCCCTCTAGTTTTCTCTAAAACTCTAAGGTTTAGAATGTTGTTTTCTGTCGTTCGACACACTTAGACTTAGGTTAATCATACTTAATCCCGTTTTTACGCTTATAAGTCAAGCCCAAATGATTCGAACACCCCCGTGTGGGCTCGATTTTGCCTAAAAATGCCTCGAGACCCGATTACTACCCCCAGGTACTCTTTTCCAACTATCTCAACCTATCCGGAGTCAACCGTACACTCATAATTGTCATCTATAATACTTTATAACATCCTCTAATTTTTGACCTAAAAATGCGACACAATAATAATCTGAATAATGAAATCCAAATTCCCCAAATTTAAATAATTCCTCCAATTTAATTAAATTCTCCAAATCATAAATTTAAATTTCTCCAATTTAAATAAGTTTATTGCTCCCAAAAAATTTACATTCTAAGTCCTTAGAATTACGGGGAATTACAACTGGTGTTCTTGTGAAGCTTTCATGTGTTTGATTTTGTATTTGGTCATTTTGGGTTTGTTGGGAATAAATTTGGGAAGGTTTTGGTTAGATTCTTTATTAAAAATTTGGGTTGGCTTTGTTTTTAGGAGAGTTAGGTTGGCAGGGGAAGTGGTTTGACTCCCTACACTGATATTTCATGTAATCGTGTCGAGTTTTCCCAAATGGAACATAAAAGATTTTAATTATATTTTTGTGCCTCTTGATGATTTTTTCATTTGAATTATATATACCAATCGCTAAGGCATACATAATGGTTTTGTTCAGATAAATGATAAAATTAACTATCGTTCTCGGAGGTAAGAAAAGAATAGATTTTTGTGAAAAAAATAAAGGGACCGTGCTCACATAAAGTATATAATCTACCTACATACCTCTGAGGGTTTTAAAAAAAAATTAGTTTCATTTTTGAAAGTAAAAGGTCTATTTAGAGGTTCAGTCCCCGCGTAGTTTTTAGTCAAGGGAAACGAAGAAATGTTTTTTTTCAGAATAGAAGGGAGATGAGAGGAATTGTAGTGCGCCAAGATTTCAAACTAGAGGTAGAATTTATTGAGATGGTCTATGTTGACTGGTCAGGACATATCTTTTCCCTCAAGGTCAGTGAGCATAGCGGTGCCACTAGATAGGATCTTCTTCAGGATGTAGGGGCCACTCCATTTTGGCTTAAATTTCCCTCTGGGGTCCCAAACGGGTTCTATGATTTCTTTAAGGGCTAAGTCCCCTTATTGGGCACCATGGTCCTTAACTCTCTTGTTGAACAGTCCCGCTATCCGGCAATGGTACCCCTGTATATGATATAAAGCTTTTAGCATTGTTTCGTCTAAAACCAACAGCTTTGATGCCAGTCTTCTTCATTGACCTTGATTTTAAGTATGATTCGTAATGAAGGTATTTATAGTTCAACGAGTAGGACTGCTTCCATTCCTTATACCAGAGAGGAAGGGTAGGCCTAATAGATGCTCAGACTAAATTATGGCAGCCCCATAGGGCGTACAAAATTTGATAGGCCCAATCCGAGTAACTCTCAATTATCTTGTTGATGATTGCTTTAAGGTTCTTATTGGCAGCTTCAACTGTATCATTGGTTTGTGGTCGATAGGGAGAAGATTTGTGTCTCTTGATCCTATACTCGTCGATAAATTTTATGGCTTCTTCCTCGAAATATAACTCGTTATCTGACACTAGATCGTGTTGGACCCTCGTATTAGCATATGATGTTCTTTTCGATCAACTATGCAACCTTTTTGGCATTCAACAATGCATAAGACTCAACTTTAACCCATTTAATGACATAATCAATGGCCACTAGGATGAAATCATGGCCATTGGAGGCATTAGGTGTAACTTTCCCTATGCTATAGATGCCCCACGTGAAGAATGTCCAGGTAGAAGTCATATTGTATAATTCTAGTGGAGGCAAGTTCTAGAGATTGGAAAATTGTCAGCATTTAAGGCATCTTAGGACATAGGCGGTGCAATCCTGAGCTATGGTAGTCCAATAATAAACCTATCGGATAAACTTCTTGGCAAACATATCTCCATTCATGTGGGGTCTGCATTCCCCATTGTGGATTTTCTACATCATCTCTTCAATTTCATCCCCTGCGATGCAGTGTAAATGGATTCTATTGAAGTTTCTATTGAAAAGTGCTTTATCATAGATAATGTGTTGGGCATCCAACCCGATCTTTCTCGTTGGTACCCTTGGGGTACCTACTATGCTTGAGGAGGTGATAAATATCGTAATACCAGCAGACAACCCTATCAGGGTCTTCTTCTGTGATGAGCTCGATATGGTACTAGTGGGTTGGTTTATCTTGCTTTTGGACTAGGAAAGGGGCCATCATTATTCACTCAGGCATGTCAATTATGCAATTTAAGGTAGAAAGGGAATCAACCAAGTTGTTCATTGCTTGTGGGAAGTAGTGGAAGGTGATATCTCATAACTGGGAGGCTAGCTCTTATGGGTGGGTGTGGAAGGGTAGGAGCTTCTCGTCCTTGACTTTCCATCTTCTAAGGACCTGACTGATGATAAGGGAGAAATCCCCATAGACATTTAAGCATTAGATTCCTTTCTTGACAGTGACTTTGACACATACGATGCATGCCTCGTATTCAGTCATGTAATTGGTGCAAGGAAAATCTAACTTGATAGCATTGGGAGTGTGAGGGTCAGGAGTATCCTAATGCTTTATCCTTTCTTGTTGGCGGCATCATCATAGAATATTTTCCACCAGAGGTCTTCTTGAGAGGTGCAAAGGATATCTTTATCAGGGAATTTAGAGATCTAAACATTAGCTTCTTCCATGGGGTAATCAATTAGGTAGTCGAATATGGCTCTCCCTTTTATGGCTTTCTTATGACATACATAATAACGAACTCGGCTAGTAGCATTAACCATCGGTCCATTCGACTAGACAAGGAAGGTTTTTCGATCAGGTATTTGATAGGATCCATTTAGGACACAAGTCTGATGGGAAAAGTGAGCATGTAAAGCTATAATTTCTGAGCAACCTAGACAACGGGCATCGCATGACTTCTCCAAGGCAGTGTAGTTTACTTTGTATCCAGAAAATTTTCTACTGGAATAAAAGATGGCCCTTTTTTATGGGATTATTCAATGTATTAGGCTAGAAAATCCCCAGCTGTTGTGTCTGCTATAGTCCAGTGTAGGAGAAGAGGGAGACTAGGCTGTTGTGGAATGGGTATCGTAGGTCAAAGGTTTCCTGGCAAGCTTCATTCCAAACCTGGTGGAATCATTTTGGAGAAGTTTAAAGATGAGTTCATAAATAGAAGTCAACTGAATAATGAACCAACTAAAGTACTGTTATTTTCCAAAAATCCATAAACTTCCTTCTCCGTTTACGGTGGTGGCATCTCTAGTATGGGTTTCAGTTAGGTAGGATCTTATTTAATCCCCTTCTCGCTAAGCCTTAATCCTAAAAGTTTTCCTTTTGTAATGCCAAAAACATAATTTTATGGCTTACGTTACATTTGGTATTACCGTAGTTGTTCGAAAAACTTTCGAAGAGTAGGAACATGACCTTCTCGAGTCTTACGCATGATAATCATCCATGTAGACCTCAACTTCTTTATGTATCAGATCATGCAAGATGGTTGTGTAAGACCTTTGGCAGGTAGGCCCTACATTTCTGAGACCAAATAACATAATTGTGTAATAGAAGGTTCTCCAAGTGGTGATAAATAGATTTTTTTCTTGATGATCAAGGTGAAACTTGATCTGATTGAATCTAAAAAACCCACCAACGAATGACTTGAGAACATGATTGGCCATATTGTCCTTAATCAAGTCGATATTGGCTGATCGTGTGGGATATTTGATCACCCGGATGAATCCTATGTTTAACTGTTTGATAACTACTTCTTTAACCTTGAACGACCAATTAGTGCAGAGCTTTCACAATTTCTGTTTGACCATGTTATATTCTTGGAACATTTGGAATCTTTTGTTGGGTGATCTCGGGATCAATGTCAGGCATGTGGTCGTAGGACCATGCGAAGACGTCCATAAATTCCTTCAACATTTTTTTGAGTTGCGCGTGCCCATGCTCGTCATGGGTGGACCATATCATGATCTCGTGCAGTTGCTACTAGAACCAAGATTGACAATAATAATTTCATCCTCATTAATTTTAATACAGTTATGTTATTTGTATTAACCATATTAAGATCAACTAGGAATTGTTCATTTGCATAATCATCATCATCAATAGTTTGATTAGAATCAAGACAATTAATGTAAGGCATAACAAGATACTCAAAATCTTTGTTTATTTCATTCTCAGGAAAAAAAGCATTGAGAACCTCATTAAAGTATGCCTCAATTACATTATGATAAAAATAAGGAGGAATAAAAAAAGAAGAAGAAATAGGATAAACATCTGAGTTGCGTTGTATTTAAGCAAGTGGAACTGGTATAACATTCTAGTAAAGGAGGGGTCCGTCAGCATTCTTGATCAGGATGGATGGATCTGATGATGTAGCGCAGGAGTGGATCATGAAGAGTGTCAGCCCCAGTGTTTGTAAATTGAAAGATTCCTCAGAGTCACTTCCCTCAGAATCCTCGGTAACTTCTGTAGTCTTCTCAACGAGTGGTTGCATATGATGCTAGGAACTTTCGACCCATGAATAATTATCTTGGAAGAAGATATCCATCCCTGACTTCATCTTCTTTTCCACATGATCATACCACAATTTAAAAACTCCACATAAAGGTAAATCTTCACCCTCTTTGATAAATCACCCATTCAATGAATCTCCATAGATAATCTTAGTACTTTCTAGCCTTCTCTTCAATCGAGATTGGTGGAGCATTCTGAGTTTTGGTGATTATGGTTGATAACCCAGGCCACATGGAGGAAAGACATTTTTTTAACACTATGCATTCAAGTATTCCTTATTGGATTTGTCCCAGCCCCAGTCCGGGCCTGAAGAACATATTATTAAACATTTTAATCACGTTAACATTGACATAAGGACTGTGCTATGGGCAGACTTTATCTCTGAAATCATCCCCTGCTGGGAGCATTAATTGTTCAACTCAGAAACCAGACAGAAGCGTATTCTCCCCATATTGTATCTGTAGTACCGTACTACCGGTGTTTGTGTTCTCAGTATTATCATCATCGCCCAAGATGGTGATGACATGCCCCTTGGCAAAGAACTTTAGTTTCTAATGGAGAGAGGAAAATACCATCATAATGTTGTGAAGCCATGGTCGACCAAGAAGTATATTAAAGAAGCTGGTATATCACTGACTTGGAAATTCGTAACGGGATTTATAGGGCCAACCCATGTTATAAGCTTTAAGGACCCCATCACCTCTCGATGATTATTGTCATAACCACGCACCATGGTGGAAGTTGGATGAAGCTCACTAACTTTCAAAAATAATAAGTAAAGGATCATGAACGGGAAAACATTAAGTGTTGATCCGTTGTCGACAAGCGAAAGAGGGACTGTCTTCTCTATCACCTCGATAGAGATATTGAGAGCGTCATTGTAATTTGGACCAAACTTAAGGACTTCTTCATCAAACAAGGATTGCATTATAGTAAAGGTTAGGGACCCGACCAAGTTCATGGCTTCTTTCGGAGTGGTGGAAGGAGGGACTATGGGCCCAGTTTTGCAATTTAATCAGTATATTTTGGTGTAATTAGGAAGACATGAAAATTGCCCACAAAGTGATGTTAGCCTGGGTTTTCTTCATCTGTCATTTTTTATTGTGGGTTTGGACTCTGGTAGTGCCTCCCAGATGTAGTCATATTGTTCATAGAAGAGGGAAAAATAGACACACAGTTTTTTCATATATCTCAATCTATACGTCCATATTGTTTAGCTCTGCTAGTAGATCTTTAAGTAATATCATCCCGCGCGGGCTAGCCTTTTCCGGTCCTGGATCTTCATCTAAACTATCAAATTCGTCCCCTCATCCGGTGGAAATGATGTCATCCTTCCATGAGAAGTCAATACATTCTACAACCTCCACGGCTTCTTTATACAGATCCTCCCACTCAACGGGGAGATGCATAAGTGAAGGGACTAAGCGCCCTTTTTGTTTCAGAGGATGGAGTAGCTCGGACATACTGCAAATCTCATTAATTTGTGGGAACCAGTCTACCATAATTTGGATGGCATCATCTAAACTAACTTCATTGGTGGGTAGCACCCAATTCTTGACTCTCTAGCCCACTTTTCGGCTTCTGTGAATAATGTGTTGAAGTTTTGCTAGTCAATGGTCATTTCTAAGGGCAATTCAGCAATAAATTTTAGGAGTTGGTCCAACACTGCTAGCAATTCCTTATCTTTTGAAAAGCATCAGGCCCCTAATTTTAAAACCATTCACTATAATTTCCTTTTAAATGCGGAATAAAGAAGGTTCAACATAACAATTTAATGTTTCAAATTTTGTTTGATTTACTTTTCTTAAAGACGAAAAATTAAGTTAAACACAAATTTTAATTTATACAAACAAAGTTGAAATTAAACCTAAATTAGTGAATTATGGTGAACATGCATACACACACAATTCACAAAAACCAGTATTAGGGCTTTCTCACAAACACAACTAACACATGAAGTTAACTATGAGAAATTTACTTTTAGCCCAAAATTAATTTAACACAAGTCCTCAAATTTGCCTACACAATATTTTCAATATTACCAAATTAGGCCAAACCAAAATTTAGCAAATATAAATAACTGACTTGAATTAAATCAACTTAAGTTTCACCTAAAATTATTTTAGCACCAAATTACACAAGAGAAGTGAATTAAACTATATTTTATCCTTTAATCCTAAGCATGCGTTCTAGGTGATTTGCAAGATGAAATTAATTCACAACCACTATGCCGCGATGCACGAGGAAATACCCACAACGGGAAAAAACCTTGGACGACCCTAGCCTTAAGTCCACTAAGTACGGAATTTTACAAGTACAAGACAAATGACTTACTCAACTCGACTCCCTTCAAGCCCTTGACACGTCTTCTCGTACCAACCTATGCTTAGTCAACAGTCCCGAAATCCATCGAAACCTTGGAATCGATTAATGATGCTTTTGGAAAACCGTCAACCCTCCCACAATGCCTTTCACCGTGTGAGTACGCCGCAGCAAAACAATGAACTTCTTCTTTATGGGATGCATAAGTAAACCCAAACAAACTCTTCAATTCTGTAGAGTAAAACCCGGTGACCAACACTCTCCAAGAAAGTATATAACAATAGGAACTTGGATTAAACTCAAACTAATGGGTGCAAGTGTTTTTGTAGAAATTAATTCATGGATACTAGAAAACACTAAACAAATGAACTTTTGAACTTATAATTTTTTCTCTCTTTCATTGTTCTCTCAAAATGTATTTAGAAAATGTCAAAAGTTTGTTTTTCACAGTTGGTTCCCTCACATATAAATTCTAGAAAAGGTAGTGGGAACAAAAGAGTGGGATAGTGGAGAAAAACTGCGAAAAACTTCCAAAAAGTTTTCCCACCAGAAATTGGTTCCTTCTAACGAAGTTCAAGTGGCCAAAAGGGAAAAGTCTTTGTCAAACTCGTTAGAACGAAATTCTCGTTCGTACGACATTCTCGTTCGAACGAAATGACAGAATGTTCATTTTTCAATTTTAAGCCCAAAAAATTTATTTTGAATAAACATTACGCCCATTAAAATTATTCTAAGCCTCCTACAAATATATAAAAACATTCATACCTTTGGACATTTGAAATATGATGTTGATGATGTGAAACGTTGCACTTGAAACTCGAAAATTGATGTTCACTTGAAATACTGGCCACTACATCTTCAACTTTACATGTCATAGGCTTGAAAGAATACAACATGAACACTATCCTATGACTCAAATGTTTTTGTCCAGAATTGAGCCAAAACTAATAAGTTCTCAATCGGAGACTTGTGTCCTTACAAATCTCCCCCTTTGGCTATTCCGGGACAAAAACCAAAAAAAAATCCTAAAGGGCCATCAAGCTCTGCTAGACTAAAAAACATCCCACCCAAAAGAAATAATTACATAGCTTAACTCAAAACCCAAGGATGAATAGCTTTGTCGATGAAAGGTTGCCACTTAGAGAAATTCCTGCACACTTAAGAAAACTATCAAACGCATAGGCAATATCAAAGAAATAAATGCAATGAAATTAATTACTCCCCCTAAATTATTTCTCCTTTATCAACTATAATCAACCTGAGAAGATAGCTCTCTCCCCCTAAGTTAAATCTCCTAAACTAAGATATGAGTATAATAGGATTAGATACCATTTCCCCCTATCATTCTCCCCCTTCTTGTTCAGGACTAGAGAAAGGATAAAATAACTAATTAAACAAGATGAAGCATAAAGTGATAAGATCATGAAAGCATACGGGCAGCAAAATCATAACTAATCCATACAAATAAAAGGAAATCAACTAAGATGAAAAAAAAATGATACCAATTTGATGCATAAGATACTAAGCATATGATATCAACCAAAATATGCAATAAGATAGATATCAAATATGAATTAAAGAATAGATGGACTAGCAAGCAAGGCAAAGACGAAAAAAAAGTTACCATATATATGAGGACATAATGAATATTACTAATGTACAAGTACATATTTATAAGTATAAAAACCACACATGACACAAAATTCATTAAGCTTTTCACACTCGAATAGCAAAAATGTGTCCAAATACATGTGGAAAACGGAAGTATAGGGGTGTGAACTAGTAAGAATTAAATTTAGAACCAATCACTTAAAACATGTTCACGGAGTTCTCATTGGATTGAAAAACTTTTATCACATTTACATATAGCCTCACGTGATAATATAGATTGAACTCAATGAACAAACATATACAGTGCAAAAAAGCCTAGAATTTTTATGATTCTACAAACCAATAGAGTCATGACAATGAAAGCGGACTAGGACAAACAGACATTATGCAAAACCGTTGACAATCCATCCAAACTCTCGTAATATAAGCTTAATATTTTAATCTTTTGAATGGATAAATCAACTAAAGAAAATAGGCCTTGACAAATATTTTTTTTAATGCCAATATTCTTTTAGGCCTTTGGACCACGTATTTCTTTTAGGTCCAAGCAAATGGTGGCTTACTCGCAAAGGATGATATTTCCTTTCAGATCCCTTCCCCGTGCATGTATCATATATTAATTTTTTTAATCATCACAGATCTCACGTACAACGGATTTAACATGAACAAGTTCTCCTAGGTCATAAAATATGTAGATGACTAGATTGGTAGGAGAATACCTCACAAAGCTCAAATATACATGTGAAGTTAAAATTTCAAGTGAGCTTGTGCATGTGTGAATTGAGGCATGTAAAAATAGAATCCATCAAGCCACACAAAATCCAACTACTCCATGTAAGCATGGTAAAGAACATTTTAAGGATTGGCAATCTTAATCAAGAGTTCAAGAAATATGGAAGCGAAAAAGAAGGGATTCGAACACAAGTACGTGCCACATAAAGTGTGTCAAACTAAAATACACACAATAAAAATATTTTTGAGTTTTTGAAATTTTTAACTAAACATAATAAATATTTACTCAAAAGATAAATAAAATCTTTTTGTATTTTTTTTTTCATTTAATGCAAACTAAAATGAAAGAATTATAATACAAAAGATAAACAAAAATCATAATTCTAGCATGAGATATGAGATAAGACAATGACTAGAAAATGATAAACAAGCATACAATTAGCATGATAATAAAGCGTGAAGCACAGAAGCTAAAGTATGCAAACAACTAACACATTAAACCTTTAGATTTAGCAAGGGAGGAAGCATATGAAAGTAAATGAGAATAAAAAATCCTATCTTGTAAAGCTACCAAGTCGGATCTCCTAACCCAAACTAATGAGTAATGACTATCTCAGGATATAGGAATCTTGGATACCTCGGTTATGTTACAGTGGGATTTTCTAGGACCTCGTTTAAGATCAAAACAAAACTTCCTACGATGACCTTTTCGACCACAATGCGGGCACCTAAAGACTCGGTGAAAAGAATTACCTAAAGAATGATCTATAACATTCTTCTTAGAGGATTCTCTTAAAACATTAGTTTGGGCTTTGATCGTGGAATCGAAGCCTAAACCACAATTGTCAATTTTAATTTGGACCGTTCCTAAGATTTTATCTAATTTCTCCGAATGACTCTCCAAATCAAATTTCACGCTACTTGAGTCTCTCACTTTCTTCTCAAGCTCTACAATCCTAGACTCAAGGCAAACCATTTCTCTCTTCAAACTTGAGAAGATCCTTTTTCAAGGATTCCATCAAACCTCTAAGGCTATCTCTCTTGGCTTCTATATACTCAAGCTTCTCTCGAAGATCTCTCTCCCGTGTCCTAAGGTCATCAACTAATGCACTCTCATCAATAACCTTGGCACTCTCTTTTATACTAGCTTTTAACTTCAAATTTTCTCTTTTTAATTTAATAGAATCATTGTATAGTTCTTGTTATGAAAATTAAAGTTCACTCACATCAACCTCTTCTTCATTTTCACTCTCTCTCTCTCTTCTTCACTCTCACATCCATAAAAAATAAGATAATGATAAACTTTGGCCTCAGAAGTGTCATGTATTTGTATTTCTTCATGGGAAGATTCATTATCAGTGCTCACATGACTTGTCAGGAACGCGACAAAGTTGCGCTCAATGGACGAAGCGGGTCCCTCTTCCTTATCACTATTACTAAGGGTAGCATTATATGAAATTGGTTGTTTACCCTCTTTCCTTAGTTTAGTGGGGCATTCAAAATCCCTATGGACATAACCCTCCCAACCGTAACACCTATTAGACTCGTCCCTATTTAAATTTTCATTAAAAGTTTTAGGGATCTTTTCGTCTTTGTGATGCTTAAAATTTTTAAATTTCATAAAATCATTTTTAAACTTATCTTTATTAAATTTAAGAAATTTCCTAGAAAGCATGGCCATGTCCTCCGAGTCACTATGACTTTCACTCTTTATTACTTGTGTTTCCTCCTTTCGGGCTTTCAAAGAAACGTCCTTATTTATTTTCTTTTCTGTTTTAGAGGGAAACATGTCTAGTTCATAGGTTTGTAAATCACCTACGAGCTCTTCTAATTTCATAGAGGCTAAAGTGGGTAAAGAATTTAACACGGTCACTGTTGATACCAAATTTAGTCTGCTGACATGGACCAATCACTTGAAGACACGTGTCAACCTACATGGAAAATACAAGTACTTTAGATGAGCAACTTAAGCGTACCGAGAAACTCAGGAGCCCCGAGCAACTTAAACGTACCGACCAACTTAAGCGGTCCAAGAAACTTAGCGTGCAAAGCATCCAAATCAAGAGAATCAAAAGACAGCTACGCATTAAATGCACATTATTATCATACAGATGTATATGTCTACTAGATAACAACGCATTATCATTTCATATGTACAGCCTCAAGGCTATAAATACATTGTAACCTCCTCATAAGAAGGGGACTTTGGATCTCTTGGAAAACCTATTATCGAGATTACAAATAAACAGTCAGTAATACAAAAATAGTGGACGTAGGCCATTTTCATCAGGCTGAACCACTTTAAAAATCTTTTGTCTTATTAATTTATTTATCTGTGATTGATTAATTAGAGATAATCTAGTTTTTTACATCAACAAATTGGTGTCGTCTGTGGGAAATGACTGTACTTAGTGTTTTTCACTAAAACAATTCATCATCTATGGCTGAGAATTCGGAATCCAATAATCAAAACACTGGGGTCCCTCCAAACCCTTCTACTCCACCAAATGATCAAGATCTGGCAAGCATAATGGCTAATTTAGCCCAAGGGCAAACGACCATGCAAGAAACCATGCGTCAACTTATACAAACTGTTCAAGGTGGAGTGTCGGCCCAATCTGGACAACGAAGTGATCAGAGAAATACCCATCTTCTATCCTCAAGCACAAGATGAATGCTATTCCCGGAGGTATCTCAATCTAGACATACCGAGTCATATCGTACTGAAAGATCTAGTGATCCTTCGTATCAACCTGGATGGACTTCATCAGTACCAGCTACAAATTCTCAATGAAACGTCACTCTAACTCTAGAAAGGACTAGTGCTCTGGAAAGGTTGAGTAGGGTCTCTCCTTTTGATCGTTTGGGCCCTAGGAGGAATATAAGTCCTCCTAGGATTGTTTCGAGGAACTCTCAATGACCATCCGACCTAAGGGAAGGCTCTGCCCAATCACGCCCAGTAGCTCGTAATGAAAGATCCCAAGAGGAAAACTCAACGCGATCAGTCGCCCGAACAAATAGGCCAGAGGTGGGAAACGATGCATGGAAAGGATTTATTCAAAGTTTGGAAGATAGGTTAGGGGAAATATCTAAGGCCAAGAATCCTCTACAAAGAACTTTTGTCCAAGGGACACCGTTCGTACAGGTAATTGTGGATTTTCCCACACCATCAAAGTTCAAAGCTCCTATGGTGACACCTATATATGATGGAAAAACTGATCCTGTCCTCTATATAGAATAATACCAAGCTGCTGCTGATATCTACCCGATTCCAGAAGAGATGAGATGCAGGGCATTTTAAGGAACTCTCACCGGGTCAGCCCAGATATGGTACAACAACCTTCCTCGGGGGAAGATTGCGAATTTCCTTCAACTGGCAGAGCTGTTCATAGGGAATTTTTGTATTGGAGCAAAACTAGTTAAACGAGTAGCACACTTACTGAGTGTTAGACAGAAGACAGAAGAAAGTACTATACCAGTGATGGGAGAAAGGCTATACTTGTATCTGGCAGTTTTAGAGAATGCAGTCAACCCGACGTTGATAAGAGTGGAGGGTGGAGTGCAAAAAATGGTCTATTACACCAGCAAGGCTTTTCGAGGAGCAGAGATCAGATATCCAAGGTTGGAGAAGTTGGCACTGGCACTAATCGAAGCTAGCAGAAGGATGAGGCCATACTTCCAAGACCATACTATAGTGGTGTACACTGATATGCCATTAAGACAAGCTCTGCATAAACCAAAGAAATCAGGAATATTGGTGTACTAGGCAGTAGAACTTGGGGAATATGACATAGTTTATGAGCCTAGATCATCGCTCAAGGTACAGGCAGTAGATGATTTTATCGCAGAGTTTACTCATTTTGATACCCTCGAAGAACAGGAGTTTAATACAGACCAACCCGTGGATGTTACCGGATCCTCAAATTTAACCCCAGACCAATTTCCATTTGTTGACGATCAAGAGAAGATAATCAACGAGCAGCGAGAAGGGCCGAGGGAGGACAAAATAAAGTATTAAATATTCCATCGAGGAACTCTGTCTGATCAAAAATTTGATAATGAAGTACCTGTATGGAATCTGTATGTGGATAGCTCTTCGTGTGCCACAGGTAGTTGAGCAAGAATTATTTTAAACAGTCCTGATGAGATTGATATAGAATATGATTTACGTTTTCAGTTTAAAGCCTCCAATAATGAAGTTGAATATGAGGCTATGATTGTGGGTCTAAGTTTGGCCAAAACCATGAAGGCGGAATAGGTCGTGGTGTTCAGTGATTCACAGTTAATCGTAAATCAAATTCACGAATTCTATGCAGCAAAAGGAGAACTAATGGTTAAGTATCATGCAAAGGCTATGGAGGTTGTCTCAACTTTTACCGTAGTATAGTTGATTATAATACCGAGACTGGAGAATGCAAGAGCCGATGCCCTAGCTCGGCTGGCATCAGCAACACGCACCGAGCTACGAAGAAAAATCCTAATAGAAATCTTGGCTGGTCGGAGCATAAAAGAAGATTTGATAATGAACTTCATTACCCTTGACTTGGGACCATCTTGGATGGACCCTATCAGGGCCTATATCGAAGAGGGGACTTTGCCCACTGATAAACTCGCAGCCAAAAAATTAAAGTTTAAAGCTGCTCATTACGTATTGACAAGTGGCATTTTATACAGAAGAAGAGTTGTAGCAGCACTATAGAGATGTGTCCATCCCTCCGAAGTTAAGGACTTAATTAAATAGGTTCATGAAGGGTCCTGTGGAGCCCATGTAGTAGGTCGAACTCTTTTACAGAGAATAACAACACAGGGGTATTACTGGCCAACAATGAGAGCTGACTGCGCAGCTTACGCTAAAAAGTGCGATAAATGCCAATGTTTCTCTTCCATCCGAAGAATTCCCCAGGCATTATTAGCACCCATCACCTCCCCTTGGCCATTCGCCATGTGGGGGATAGACTTGGTCAGACAACTTTCGACGACCAAAGGACGATTTAAATACCTCATGGTTGCTGTGGATTATTTTACCAAATGGGTGGAAGATGAACCCCTCGTTGATATGACGTATGACAAGGTCTATCAATTTATTTGGAAGAGTATTATTTACAGATATGGTCTCCCATATGCATTCATTACTGGCCACGGAACCCAATTTGACAACGAGGAATTCGTTGCATATTGTCATCAATCCAATGTACAAAAAATCCACTCTACACCAGGTCATCTCCAGAGCAATGGGCAAACTGAAGTGATGAATATAACCCTACTGAATGGTTTGAAAAAAACGACTGGATAATGCAAAAGGAAATTGGATCAACGAGCTACATTCTGTGTTATGGGCTTATCGTACTACACGACGAATAATAACTGGGGAGTCTCCATACATGTTAATATATGGAAATGAGGCTATCATACTTACTGAATTGGGTCTACCCACACATAGGGTTCTTAATTTCAATTCTCCTATTAGTGACTTGATGAGACGATTAGATCTGGATATGCTCGAAGAAGTTAGGGAAGAAGCACCAATCAGGAATGTTTCATACCAACAACGAACAACCTTGTTCTACAACAAAAGGGTGAAGTAGTGCGATTTGAAAGAACGGGATTATGTGCTGAAGAAAGTGATCCAAAAGCACAATAAACTGGAAGCCAGCTGGCATGGACCTTATAGAGTAACTGAGGTTGTTCGTCTAGGGACATACAAAATTAAAACTTTGGAGGGAGAAGAATTCAAAAACGCATAGAATGCTGAGCATCTGCGCAAGTACTATCAGTAATTGAAATTCCTATGTAATACAGTTTATTCAATATGAATAAAGTGATGTTTTGCCCATATTTCCTTATTTGTTGAAAATTTTTGGAATATTAGTGCAACACACTACACAAACCCAAATTCAAAGCAAACACCATCAACTCCGGTTGGTCGGCAACTCATAACCACTAACTCCGATTGGTCGATAACTCAGTACCACCAACTCCGATTGGTCAGAATCTCATTACCACCAACTCCGATTGGTCGGTAACTCAATACTACCAACTCCGATTGGTTGGTAACTCAATACTACCAACTCCGATTGGTTGGCATCTCATTACCCCCAACTCCGATTGGTCGGTAACTCAATACCACCAACTCCAATTGGTCGGCATCTCATTACCACCAACTTCGGTTGGTCGGCATCTCACTACCCCAAACTTCGGTTGGCCGGTAACTCAATACCACCAACTCCGGTTGGTCGGCATCTCATTACCAACAACTCTAGTTGATCGGTGAATCAATAACCACCAACTCCGATTGGTTGGTACCAAACTAGGCAAGAAGCTGGACGACCTCTCGGGGAATCCACTGTCTAGGCAACCAGGTAATCCATACGAGATTACTACAACTAAGCAGGAACATGAAATGAAAATCATTCCATTGCTTAGGCCCAAAGAGTGACAAGTCACTATAATCAAACAATAAATGGGATAAGTATGGTATATATATATATATATATATATATTCACTAACCAACAAACCAACAAACAAGGACATTTTACAAATTATTTCGAAGAAAAAATGAAATTGTCAAAGACTAAAAATTTCTTCATTAAAATCAAGTAGATTACATATGATATGACATTTGATTCATTACATAAACATATCCTACTCTATGGGTTTCTTTCCCTCTACTTTTGAAACAGGTTCCACCCCAGCTGGAGGATCATTTAATGCATAAGGAGAATTTATAAAGTTTAGATCTCACAACATTCTAACATTCATTATGCATAGATGATCGAGCAAGTGTTCTGGATGAGATATCTCAAAATTTGAATGAAGGTTGTAGTCACCGAGATACTTGGAGATCAAAATCCGAGGAATAGCACAGGCTGGGATCCAATTAAGGTCGAGTTTGAAGGGAGGCACTGGAAAATCAAGAACTCCAGGTTCATAATAATCCAACAAGAAATGACCTTGATCCAAATTCAGGACACATAAGGTATTCAACCACCCCTGTTTATATCCTTTATTTTTTTACTGCTGCAAGCGAGCATCAAGGTGATATAGAGCTTCATTATACCCAGCCATCCAAAATTCCCTAGGCTGCTCGTGGAATTGATAAGTTATTCTCTCAAGTTGATCGTGGAACTTTTTCACAAGAATTTCTTTATTTTCGAGAGAAAAACTTTGATTGGAGAGTTGGCCGTTGGAACTCTGAATCTTCTTAGACATTTCTGCCAAGGCTTGGTTCTTCTCCATCAACTGAACAGCTTGATTCTCTAAGGCCGAATGAGTTCTCATTTCTTCAATGGTAACCTGACCAGCCCTTGCTCATCCACGAGAAAAAGATCTTGCTTTACCATGAGCAGGTGTGGAAGATCCAGCCCATTTCAAAGTTTCTAACTCATCCCGTAAGTTAGCTTTTTCTACTTCCAAAAAAGAAAAACCATCATCATTAACGAGGACCAAGGCTCCCGAAGAAGAATCAGCATATTTGAGTTGTTTTATTTCCTCTTGCAAAACGATGTTCTCCTGCTCCAACAGTTTGTCAATATGTCTGTGCTCTTCAATTTCAAGCTCTAACATGCTTTCCTTTTTCTCATGAGCAGAATTGAACTTGTCATATCCATTGTCAACACCCAATTGATCGTAATTTTTCTCATAACCTTGATGTAAAAGTGTTGTAAAATATTTGTACTTCTATTGAAGCTCCTCGATCGTTCCTTGAAGATCTTCAATCATCTCGTAGTAGGCCACATTGTTGGCTACAGCATGATCAAGTAAGCACTTCAAGTATTGGTAAGCTTCAATTTCTCGGTCAGAAACACCTGATCTGAGGATGTCAGTTATATGGGCCTCAATAAGTGGCTTGGCTGGTGGAGCGATAAGTCCCCGGTCAATCAGACCTTAGATTATATTCCAGAGATGAAAGAGATGATTGGTGGTATGGCTAGCATTTTGATGGAAATCACAATGGGCGTCGATTTTGAAATTTTTGGGAAGTGGGTTTGGTAATGGACGGGGGTCCAATGGTTTGATGATATTTTGGCTCAGTAAGGCTTGGTAGACTTTGGAGAGGGGAACATAAAGCTTGGTGTTTTCTTTTCTGACAGGCTTAGGGTAGCTTTCTGGCTCCCAAGTGGTAGCAAGGTGTGAAATGCTATTGATGGTCAAAATGATGGTATTGACAGACTTCTCATACTTTATTGGAGTAAGCTGTTCGGATACTTTATTTGACTCATCTTTTGTCTTGGCAAGACTTTCTTCAATCTCCACTTCTACTTCTTGGAGTGATAAAAAAATGGGGGTAATAATGTCCTCTCATCATCGCTCGGACATGGGGTAAGAAATTTTTCTTCACAATACTAACTTTCTCCTCTTCGGAAGTACGGTTGGTCATGGTGGTCGATTTCTCCCTCCACATTGCTATGAAGTTGCTGACAGTTTCCCAGAGATTATGTTTGAGGAGTTATAGATCACGACATGTAAGCTCTAGTTCCTCATTGTACTTATACTGTGACATGAATTCTCAGGAAACATCCTCCTAACTATGAATTTTGGATTCCTCGAGCGATAGGAACAAATGTAGCCCGCTGTCGTTCAAAGCATTTTGAAACATCTGGGCCATTATTTCATCAAAGGCTCCAAGGAGAGTCATGTCTCAATGGTAAAATCTAATATGGACAATTGGGGGCCCACTACCCTCGAACTTTTGAATCTTAGGTATGTTGAATTTTTCCTATAGCCTTGCTTTAGGGTAGGGGGACATATGGTTGTAATCCATGTTGTTCTCAGAGATTCGGATCTAATCAAATTTCTTAGTCAAAAGCTTAACGTATTCCTTGACATTTTTTAGTTTTTATTCCTTCGGATCAACTGTCACTAGCAGGTTAGCCCTTGGCTAGGTAAGATTCGAAATAGAGAGCTGAGCTTGTGCTGGCCCATTGGCAGGAGGGGCACGTGGAGCGTGCTGATATTCTTTTCGGACCTAAATAGGCTCAGGTACGGGAAAACCCATATCCTGAGGGAATAGGACCTATGGATCTTCAAGAATAGGGACCTAATTTTGCTACATCTCGTGAACCTCGATTTGAAGGTTGTCAATCATGGAGGTAAGTTGGATTAGGACCAATATCAAATTAGGCTAAAGATTTGGCACTTAGTCTGCATCCTCCATGGAGAGTGGGTGAGAGTGGATTCTGAACTTGGAGGAAGTAACGGGAGAACTGATGGAGCTTCGAGGCAGTTTGAAGGAAGACCGAAGCCAATAAGGATCTAGGCCAAGGGTCGGGTTTGCAATCGACCTAAGGAGAATGATTCAAATTTATTTTTGAAACAGAATAGGAAGAACCTTCTTTTTTTGGAAAAGAGGAAAATGTTTTTGACAAATTTTTTAGAAAGGAAATGATAAAATATTTTTGGTATTTTTTCATAAAATGAGGAAAAATGTTTTGGTATTTTGAAAAGATATGGGGAAAATGTTTTTGATATTTTTCTAAGGAATGAGGGAAAAACGAGAGAAGAGTCTCAGCATTCTTCTTCTTCTTCTTCTTCTTCTTCTTCTTCTTATTATTATTATTATTATTATTATTATTATTATTATTATTATTATTATTATTATTATTATTATTATTATTATTATTATTATTATTATTATTATTGTCATTATTATTATTCTGTTTTCACTTGTGTTCGATTTACCTAAATGCAAAATAATTGTCAGACGGAACCCAAGCCTGGGAAAAAATTGGTTTAAAAAAATATGTAAAACACGATTTGTTTTGTTGCTAGGCTCATAGACAGAGACTTGTTTGGGAAAAAGATGAAATCGCACAAAAATTTGGGTGTCAAGTCGACCCTGCATTCTGGCAGAGTTTTGAGTAATAACCGACAAATTAAATATGAGTGCCCTGGGTTTGACGCCTATATGAGGGTACGCAGTTGTTGGGTTAGTGGAAAGGTTCCCCCCTTTGGCATAACTTCAATGATATATGTTTTGCTTTTGAGGGCAATCAGTAAATGTGGACAAGCTATTTGATATACCTGAGTGTAAGTGAGTTGTCTCACTATATACCTCGTGGGGACAGTACGTGTGAGAGAGAATTCGATATATTCAACATATGTGAACTAGTTCCATGGAACATACCTCCTGTCATGACTTCAGTCAAAAGGTATGTTGCGGGGAGAGCCGTTCATTATACGTCGAAGGTACTTGGCCAATGGAAGGTGAGAGTCATATTGCTTAGGCTAACTTCGACAACCGGACCAGCACCATCACAAAGTGACCCCAAGTTATAGGACAACATTTGGTCAATAGCCATGCTCTTTGGTGATGTAATGTGCAAAATGCATGCTTATTGATTAATGTATTATGGAGAGAGCATTTTTATTTGCCATGATGACAACTATACTAACTGGGAAGAATGTATAAGTATCATGAAAAGTAAATCTATCATGGAGCATGAAGATTACACTAAGCATAAATATGTGAGAGTGAGTGGTGTGTGAATATATATAAGTGAGTGTGTGGTAGTTAACCTAAGGATGGATCATCTACTAGTGGCGTGTGAAAAGCATGAGTGATCATGGATATATACAAGTGTGATAAGTGGAGGTGTGTTCTAGTGACACCTAATTATGGATATTTTAAGTGATGTATCCAACATATGGGTATAAGTGAACCTATACAAAAGTGTGATAAGTGGAGGTGTGTGCTAGTGACACCTAAGCATGGATATTCTAAGTGGTGTGTGCAACATGTGGGTATAAGTGAACCTATATACACGTGTAGGCGGTGTGAGGTCTACATGGAGCGTATTTATAAGTGTGTGAGAGAGGAATGATATAAGCATGAGGTAGATATATAAAAATAATAATAGAGGAGAAAAAATGGAACATACATGTAAGTGCATACGCACACAAGTAGAAAATGATAAAACCCATGCAAACAAAGTATTTCCCTCTTAAGTCGAATCCACAGCGGAGTTGCCACTATGGCAATCCCTTCGGCTTTTCTCCATCTCGTGGTTCGCCTCTCGTGCACGTGGGGTTGGAGAGGATGAGAAGGTCCCACACCCTTTTCTAGGAATGCCTAGATTGTTATCAATGTGGGGTGATGTAAAGAGATGTTTTCACCAGCCTTTGCACAAAACAGGCAAAACAACATGTCGTCACCTCGAGAGATCAGCATCAAAGACAAACTACTTCTTACAAAAGCAATAGTTTATAGGTTCAGGGGATAAGTTAGAAAATGGAAAGGTGTTAGGATCTCATCCTGCCTTTTCGATCTCTCACATGCTTATGTTCCTATTTCATTGATTTCTCCATGAAATGTTTGCGTGCATATATATAAGTGGAGATCGGAATAGCTCGACTCATATCATGCAAAAGATTGAGTGAGGTCATCCAAACGACTGTTCCCAAAATAATAATTAGAAATATGATGTATGCGCTTATTGAGATATTGATCGTTATAATGGAACGATAATATTTGTTACATAAAATGTAAATATGAATCCCAAGTATGGTATATATGAGTAATGTATGGATTTAATAAGAGAAAGGTGAGCATATAAAAATAAGAAAACTGGAAAATTGGACTTGAGTCTCGGGTTTTAGCCCGAAATGCCTACGTAGCCTATAAAGGCATCAAAGTCATTATAGTTCGCATGCGGCACAAGGGTGGGGTTTATCCCATAGATGAAAATGGGAGTTTATTGTATGTGCGTGGAAAAGATATTTTTAGTTTTGAGAAAATGTGGTGAACAATCCCGTCGAAATTTATAGATGTAAGCCTCTTTTTCTTTATTTTTTTTATTGAAAATAAAGTATGTGCAATATAAATAATAAAGGATGACATGTTAATGTGTATGATCTAAAGGAAAAGCTAAATGGATAATTTTTATAACTAATGCAAAAACATAGAAATTTAGAGAGAGAGAGAGAGAGAGAGAGAGATTGAGAGAGAGAAGGGTATTTGGACCTTCTTTGGAGACTTAAGGCTCGATCTTGATCCTTGATGAGCTTATTTGAAAGTTGGGATGGATATTGGATGAGAGAGTAGGGTATTTTAGCGAAATTTAGTATGAAAATGATGGGAATGAGAGGTGGAAAGTAATTTCACACAAGGAAACTTCGCGAATTGCAGAAGAATGTTGTTGAGATAACTGATATTGATGGATCTGAGGTGTGTTTTGGAAGTGAGATCATGTCCTCGTTATATAGGGTAGGGGGACTATCGATTGGCATACCCCTAGCCCTGTCAATCGGCAGGTGACCATAAACACATAGTCACTTGGCATGGAAATGGACCTGCCAATCAGCAGTCTTGTGCAGATTTTTCTAAAAAAATAGTGGAAGAATGCAATTCATAAATCAAAATTATGCATGGGGCATACCATTAGAAATGTAATTTCGAGACCTTCAAGAGTCCTCTGGTCCCCTACCTATTTCGGGAGTTGACTTTGGGTCAAATAGGGCTTGGAAGAGCCCGTCGGTACTTTGAACAGGAGATCGTCGGATAATAATGGATCGTTGGTCCAAACCGTAAGTCAGAATCATGCATGGGGTACACCATTGGAAAGGTTATGTGAGGCACTTCAGTGTTTTGAAGAGATTTTCTTGGTTCAAAGAGTTTACTTTGATGAAATGGGGATCCGGTGACGTTTTGAAGTAAAACGGGCCATTCGTCCATGCTGTAAGGCTGATTCAAGCACGGGGTGGACCTTTGGAAAGGTTATTTAGTGCCCTTCAAATATTCATTCAGTCCCATTTGAGATGAAGAGTTGAATTTGTTCAAATGGAGCCTGGGAGCGCCCGTTGTCCATTGGACTAGTTTTTTAGGGAAACAAATTGTTTGTCCGAACCATTATGCCATTTCACGAATTGGGTAGACCATTGGAAATGGGTTTCAGTTCCCTTCGAATATTTATTAAGATTTTTCTCTAACGATATAATTTATTGGGGTCAAATTGGGGCTCGGGAGTGCATAGTGAATGTCAGATTTATTTTCGATAGTAATATTGTCTGTTCGTCCAATCAGTTATGTCAATTTGTGCACGGGGCAGACCATTGGAAAGGGGATTTAGAGCCCTTCGAAGTTTCATTAAGATTTCTCTCTGGCGATGAAGTTCATTGGAGTCAAATGGGGATATGGAGAACCTCATGGCCTATAGATCGGTGCTTGTAATATGATCTAGGGTTTGTAGTGATTGGGGAGGTGCTAGGGACCTAAGGAGAGACTTAGGGGGTCCTATAATGTCGTGTCTATAATCATCATTTTTTATTGTTAACAAATAACCACTTAACAAACAAATAAACAAGATAAAACCCATTACCCTTTACCTACCCCATATGAAACCCATGGTCTACAAACCAATAGAAAAAAAAAATTCTTCTTTTCTCCTACCCCAACTCAAACTCACGAACAGGAAACCAAAGAACAAAAAGATAACTCACTTCTCAATTTTTATACAAAAACCATGTGCGCAGGGTCTAGAGCCCAACTGACACTCTATATTCATCTTCTCTAAACTCTCCATAAATGAAAGTTTATACCGTGTATTTTCTTCCTATGTTTTTTCATATATACTCGTTTCTGTAAGTAATTATATGTAAGCATGGTCGTATATATATCCAGGGTTCCCTTTGTGTAATGGTTTTATGAAAAGACTTTGTGTTAGGCTGCCATCAAGGTTTAGAATATATATATATATATATATATATATATATATATTGGAATATTTAAAAAGAAAACAAAATGAATACATGTTTATGTATGCGCGCGTGCTACGAGAAATAAGAAAAAAATAAGTTTTTAATTACGTAAGGGACAAAATATTGGACGTAACAAAATTTTATGATGCATATGGGCGATTGAAGGAAATAATGTCAATTTTAACAACCCAACGGCGAATTTAAAAATACACCAAAAAGGGCTAGTTTTGTCATCTTCAAAAATTCATATTTTTCAAATCGTTGCTCAAAAAGTACATGGAACACCTTTGTTGGAGTCACAGTTTCGAAAGGAATATATTAACATTTTATAATCGACATCATTTTTAAGGACGCCAAAATTAGGCCATTGTGTCAATTATGGATCCCGATTTTCTATTAAAGGTTATTATTTCTATCTTGTGAAGCCTGTTCCATATATTTTCCTATATTACATATCGTGATTTACAATGAACCAACTACTTGAGTACAAAATTCAAAATACATTTTATTTACATTTCCCCGAATTTTTTTTCAATGACTTGCAACATTTAAAAAAATGAAACTCGGATCCTACAAGAAAATGTGTATAAATATTAATCCACTACCTACATTATCTAAATCAGTTTAATTCAACTTCGAATTGAGCTTCATATAAAGTAAAGGTTTAATCACCATATAAACAACAAATAGTATGCATACACATAAACATGTAAAGTATCTACTTCGATTGCCCTGAATAGCCTTGCATTAAGATCATAGCTGGAGAAAAAAAATGTAACTTATACCACCCAGTCAAAATCCCACATAATTATTGTAGGTGATTCTATTTCACTGTTAAATTTGAGCTTATACTATTTGAAATTACTAGCTTGTTTATATCACAATGTGATAGCCATTGAACTTTTGTTTATGAAATCTTTTGTGTAGTTCACATTACTGAGAATGTTGATTCAGTCTTTATCCAATTAATTCCTAGCCAGCTAAACCCTAGCAATCAATTATTTTCGTAAAATGCTGATTTCAGTTAAACCTCCTGGCTTCTGTAGCACCCCATATTTGTAGTAAACCCTTGTCAGTTATAATTTTATTATCACCGAAACCCAGTAGAACACCTTATAATTCAGGGATTAGGCTCTAGTATACCACAGATGTTCTATTTAGCCTTTAGGACTCAGATGTTTGTGTGCCTATGTTTTATTACTACATAAGTATGAGTCCTACTCTTGTTAGTGTGCAGAGCCATTTATTTTTCCCTAACTATGTTGGTTCGGTGATCCAATGGTTTTCGACGATATTATAATGGTATTGCTATGCATTTGAAGCTCATATAATAATTTATGTGTGTTAAAGTCTAAACCCTTATTTTCATGACTTGATGAAGCCTATCTAGTTATAAATCACCATATTGTTCTTTTAAATATCACAAACTCAAGTATACCCCTGTTCCATTTTATTTATATATCATTTTGCTTCAGATTACTATAAACTGTGTTATATTACCAGCATTTCAGTCCCAGTTATGCTGTAAAAACAAACTCAGGTATATAGATTATTATAGATGTAAAATTATTGTTGGAGCACTTTGACCCCAAATTTTAAATATGCTTTTAAAATTAAATATTAATCTCCATTAATTGGGCAATAGGATGGTTCAAAACAACGCACACAACCTTCAAATTTTAATTTCTTATGAATTAAAATTAAACAAAACTTAAAGTGACATTAAATTAATCAATTAACAAATATTCACTTAAATAAATTAACTCAATTCGCGCCCTAAAATTTTCCTAACATGATTAATTCATTTTTCTATATAGGTCAAACCAATTTTGATCAAATTAAATTATTTAGACTAGAACTGAATTAAGTTAAACATTACCCAAACTAATTTTAGGACCAAATTAAACATTAGTGTGATAAAACCCAATTTTATCTTAAATTACCTAAGCATGCACTCTAAAGTGATTTTATAAGATAAAGACAAATAAACCACACTACAACGCAATGTACGAGGAAAATCCAAAATGGAAAAAACCTCGGACGACCCCTAGTCTTAAGTCCACTAAGTACGAAATTTTACAAATACAAGACAGATGACTTACACAACTCGACTTGACTCCTTCAAGCCCCTGACGCATCTTCTTATACCGACCTCTGCTTACCCGACAATCCCTAACTCCAGCGGAACCTTGGACTCCTCTAATAAATCTTTTGGACTCCGCCAACCACACACGGTGCCTTTCACCGTATGAGCATGCCGCAACGAAAAATGTCTCCTTTTTGGGTTGGAGATGGAACCCAAACTTTATCTTTATGGTATGAGAATGAACCCAGTTCCAAACAAAAATCCAAGCAATAGATATATATGTAGAGACACCTAGAATTCGAAACTAAACAAATTAGGTGTATATTTTGTGTTTTTGAAGGATTTTAGCCATCTAATTTAGACACACAAAATGGACTTTTCTAAATATTAATTTTCTCTCTCACAAGATCTTAAAGGATTGTGAAAAGTCTCAAGATAAATTCTATCCCTAAAAGGTTAAAAACTATCAAAAGAAAATGGGGACAAAGTACTGAAAAAATGGGAAAAACTGCCAAAAACTCTTCCGAACTGAAATCTCATTCGAACGACATTTTTGTTAGAACGAGCCTTCTAACGATATGTCAGTGATCAAAAGGGAAACTCGTTGGAAAAAATCATTCAAACGAAAATATTGTTCGAACGACAATCTCATTCGAATGACATTTTCGAATGAAAAAACAGGATATGCATTTTTCGTTTTAAGCCCATAAAACGTTTATACCATGATAAAAATATAAAATCATTTTAAATAAAACTTACACCCAATAAAAATTCCAAGTTCGTAAAAATATAAATAAAGCATTCATACCTTAAGGAGCATTGGAAAATATACCGTTGAGGATGCAAAACAAGGCACTTTCAAACCCGACAAAATATGAACTCTAAATTATGGCCGCTACATTTTCAACAACTTCAAACGTCATAGGCTTGAAAGAATGTACCATGAACATCTAACATACAATTCAAATGTTTTTATACGTAATTGAGCCAACACTACATAAGACTCAATTGGAAATTTGTGTCCTTACAAATCTCTCACTTTGGCTAATCTGGGATAAAAAACAAACAAAAATCCTAAAAGTCCATCAAGCTCAACTAGACTAAAAAACATCCCACCCAACATAAAAAATACAAGGTTGACTCAAAACCCAAGGATGGATATCTTTGTCGCTATAAACAGGCCGCTAAATATCCTGCATACTTAAGCAAAACATTAAACCCATAGGGTATATCAAAATATTAAATGCGATTAAACTAATATTAAATGCAATTAAAATAATTACTCCCCCAAAATTAATTATCCCCTTTATCAAATAAATGACCTACTTAGAAAGATGTCTCCGCCTAAGTTAAATCTCCCGAACTAAGATAAGATTACAATAGGATTAGATACCATTTCTCCCCATATAATTCTCCCCTTTTTGGTTTAGGAATAGATAAATGTTATAGAATTAATTAAACACTCATTTCTCCCCCAATTGAATAAAGTACCATTTCTCCCCCTAAGAACTACATAAGGGATATAAATATGTGAAAGAAAGTAAAACATGCATGAAGTGATGGATCATTAAGGCCGAATGGCAGCAAAAATTTGAACTAATCCATACCAATATTAAAGGATACGAACTATGATGCAACAAACAAAATGATATCAATTTGAAAAAAAAGAACTAAGTATGAGATATCAAACCAAAATTTTGCAACAAATTAGATACCAATTATGAATTAAAGCATAAGTGGACTAGCTAGAATGGCAAAGACTCAAAACAAACACAATATCATATATATGTATGCACAATAGATATAAAATATGCACAAGCACACATATATAGATATAAACACACAAATGACACAAAGTACAATACTATAAGTTTTCGCACTCTTATAACATAAATGTGTCATATGGAAATGGAAGTGAAGGGGTGTGAACTATATACTAATGGAGTCAAAACCCAATGACTTAAACATGTTCACGGAGTTCTCATTTGATTGCAAAAATTTATAAACTAGATTTAGCCTTATGTGACAAGATAAAGTGAACTCGTGAACAAACAAATACAATGCATACAAGCCTAGCATTTTGATAATTCTACAAACTATTAGGGTCATGACAATGAAAGTGCAACTAGGATAAACGAACATTTTGCAAATCTTTGATATACCATCCAAACTCCCTCAAAATAAGCATATTATTTTTTAATGACTATATCAAACTAAACAAATTAGGCCTTGGCAAATTATTTTTCTTTTAATGCCATATGTTTCTTTTAGGCCTTTGGACCACGTATTTCTTTTAGGTCCATTACATACGGGGGCTAACTCGTAAAGGATAATGTTTCGTTTCAGAGCCCTTCCCTGTGCACATTCATATATCTATTTTTTATCACAAAAATTTCACGTGTAACGGATTTAACATGCACAAATTCTCCTAGGTCACAAGATATGTAGATGACTAGATTGGTAGGAGAACACCTCATAAAGCTCAAATATACATGTGAAGTTAAAAATTTCAAAAGAGCTCGTACATGTGTGTGAGAAGGCATATAAAAGAGAATCCATTAAGCAAGCCAAACATAAAAAAACACCATGTAACCATGACAAAGAACATTTTAAGGATTGAAATTTTTTAATCAAAAGTTCTAGCCACATAGAAGTGAAAAGAAGGATTCAAGAAAAACATATGCAACAAAAGGTGTGTCAAACTAAAATACAAAAAAAAAAATCTTTTTGAGTTTATCAAAATTTTAACTAAACACAAAGATATTTACTCAAAACACAAACAAAAATCATTTCTATTTTTTATTATGTCTAAATTACTCCTAAGATAAAACACAAATGATAAACACAATCTTTTTGTACTTTTCAATTAAGGCAAAAAAAAATGAAAATAATATAATACATAAGATTAACAACAATCATAATTCTAGCATGTGATTGATTATGGACGATAGTGTGATAACCCCCCAATTAGAAATAGGGGGTGGCCAGCCCGATACTCCAAAATAACGGAATCATGGATGGAATCATCCTCAGCATCACAACAAAATAAGAAGTATGCGGGATAACCACTCCATATTTCAGAAAAACTGGTTGTCAAAATTTTGGTTTTAAAGTAAATAAGAAAAACAATTTAACAACCCAATAAATGGAAAGTGAAAACCCCAAGAATATATATAGCAAGAACTACGAGTAAACAATAAAAGGACCGAATATATTGTCGGTCACAGGCGGATACAATAATATTAAACAGGTTCATTAATTTACATAATTCATTACATTAATCAATTAAAAAATCTTGGGCCACTTGCCCGAGTAAAAGACCCAATCATGACTAGAAATACGAGGAGGATAAAGTCTATACCAAATGTATCCCGTAATAATCGCAGAGCATCATGGCTCGTCAATGACAAAGGAATAAGAAAGTTAAAACAGGCATCCTTTGCGGCGTAGCACCTGAGCGGAAAAGAGATGCATACACAACAAGAAGTATAAAAGGGTCAGGGCCCAGTTCTATATGATTACTGGATGAATAAAGAGTATGACATTTATGAATGATAAATCATGGCGAAGCGAAATAAGAATCTACCAACACAATTTAAAACATAACCTAAGACAATTTAATTAATCAAGAATCTAATTTAACTAAGCAGGAAAAAATAAAATGATCAACACTAATATAAAACTTCATCATGCGCACCAATTATCTCATATATCTTTTCCTTAACAGTTAATATATATATAATCAAAATCTTATGCTCTATATGGCATTTTTATCTCACTTTTACATTTTTGTAAAATTCCTTTCCTTATCAGGAAAGTAATCATTTTCAAATTCTCTTTGTGGCATTTATATGTGCTCTTTGTGGCACTTCACTATGCTTTTTATGGCATATATAATCCATCAAGTCCCACTTGATTATGAATAGTTATATTTATATACATATAATGATTCTAAGACCGCCCGTCCGGGTTTCCCCACTGTGCGCGCCCCTAAATGACCATCATCTTCCAGGGCCTATCATTAAGACAACCTGGGCACCTAAAACGCAAAACGTCGGGAATCGGCCATGTGCCTGCGGGATAGTCAAGACCACACCCGAAATATCCTACCCATCGTAGAAAATATACAACACAAACCTTCACATGGCCTAGGACTATATCCACCCTGAATTCATTAACCAGGGGGATTCACCTCAACGCGCGAACTTCCCTTATGATGTCATTTAGTCATTTAGAGAGGGTGTGTTTAAACCATTTTATTTATCATTTTCAAAAATCAAGTAAATTAACATTTACCATAATGAATATATCATACTCAATTCCATTTACATTTTATCATATGTATATCCTTTTCCAAAACCATATTCGTTTACATTTTGTATATAATTCACCTTTCTAAATCCGGAGCCATACGTATGTCGTATCATCATATAAACTCGATGAATAATTAAACCTTCAATTTATTCTCCCAAGAACTCGTTGTGAAGGTATTATAAACCATCAAGAATAACATAGCTCAATAGAGCTTCTAAAATCTCCCAACCATGCCCCTACATCTCCTAGTTTAATAATAATCAAATAGAAGAAAGAATGCCCTATCATCAATTGGCATATCCCAGAAAAGTCCCCGCATAACCCATTTCTATTTTAGGGTATTTACCCAACCCCTCTAAAACTCTAGGACTCTAAGTTTACTTCATTCAAGAAGGTTCCTAGGTCCTAATTCTAAAGAAAAGAATCAAAATTGAGTTATAAAAACAACTCAAAAATAGCAGGAAAATGAATCGATTCGCCCAAAAAGTGAATCGATTCGGATAGCAAAATCATCTTTCTGTAATTGGCCGAATCGATTTGGCCTTAACCCGAATCGATTCGCGTTATGCAGACTTGAAAACTACCCCTTAGCGAATCGATTCTCCCCAAGGGCCGAATCGATTCGCCCCTGCGAATTGGCCAAGAATGGCTTACGGGTTATGAACCCTAGATTTTCTCCAAATCATCAAATCTCTTTATTTACACACAACCAACCATTTTAATCTACCCCAAGTCATTCTAAAAGAGTATTAACAACTATAATCCATAATTTCAGCATCAAAACTAATACTAGGGTTTAAATCCCATAAATTCCTCATTTAAACCATAAATGTAAATACACAACTATCATACAATTTATGCATCTTAAATCACATATTAGCAAGTAGAAAACTTGCCTTAGGGTTGATATCTCTGATTTATTTGTAGAAGAAGCAATCCCAATCCTTTCATCTTCAACCTCTCTCTCATTCTCCTCTTTTTTCTTCCTCTTTTTTTCTCTCTTTTTCTCTCTATGTTCAAGACATAAAATGGGGAAATAAGGGATTTTAGAAGACTAAAATCGTGTCTTAAGTTAAAACTCCCAACTTAAATGATTAACACCACATTAAAATGACTCCCAATTACGCGTTTATGTTAAAACCAGCCAAAAGTGCCCGGAACCCAGAAATACAATATGGCACTTATTTTGACTGTCTTGCACCTTCCGGGACTAACTACACCCTTTAAAATGGCATCCGAAAATTTTATAATTTATTTCGAGTTCCAATTTCATTTAAACCATAATGTCATTTAAAATACATGACACTCTACAACACACAACATGAGGATATTTACCTACACATACGGTAAATATACAGCATTCCAGTAAATATTAACTTTCAAGTCCTTAAATTAATATTTACTCTATTTCCAACATTTTATATAATTACCTTATGAGGTAAATTAATATAAAATTAGCCTCCTAAAAATGAGGGTTGTTACATACTCCCCCTCTTATGAGGGAATTTTGCCCTCAAAATTCGGGCGCACCCTAATCACATAAAGGTTAAACTATTCCAAACTAGGATTCTACCATCCTAAACAAGCCCCTCGTTATCGCAACGTCCCAAAAGGACTCGGACTAAGGTCGACCCTATCGATCTCAGTCTACATCCTTTGTGATTTAGCATATCACAAAGTGTTCCTCACTAACCACAGATCCTATCTTCCTACAACAGAAGAAAATACCCATAAGACTCGACCCAAAATAACCTTGTCTTCTAAAGCAGGTTAACCCCCCCCCCCCCCCCCCCCCCCGGGGATACCTACACCAACAATAATTGGCTTAACCCCATCACTAGTCGATTTCTCTTCGCATAGGCGTATCCCTTCCAAGAATACGGTTCAAAAGCCCAATCCTTAAAGAAATGTTTCGGAACTATTCCAAGTCCAAGGAACACATTATCCGTTGGTTCCACCCAACGAGTATATGGATTACTTAACCTTAGGATGTAATCCATAAGGCTACTTAAGAAGTCCAATTATTATACGGGAAATCCATACCATCCCCTTAACCCAAGGCGCACATTTAAAGTATGCCGCTCGGCATTAAGTCAACCTCCTCTACAAGGAGCGGGGCATACTCTTTTACATATAGTCCGCCCATAATGGCCAGAAAAGAAAAACAACAATTCGGTCAAACGATCAACAATTTTCTCAAATGAAATCATGACCAGTTCGGTGTCGGCAATTCGACACAAACGTCTATGAACACACCCTTCTTCGTTCCACTACTACTCTGCTTCACGTGAGTAGGTGAAATGGTCCGTTACAGATATGAAGGCTCCTGTTACAAGATCTATCTTATTATGCTCGCTCTACTTGGCCTTCCATGACATAACTATTATCCCTGACGAGTTCTCTACTTAACGCCTCTACTACCCCAATAGCATTCCTTTAGCGAGAGGAAATGTCCAATCGATAGTTCTTCTGAACTCCAAACACCAACTCTATTCCTCCCACAACATATGGCATCCACTTGTTGCTCAGGTAGTGCCTCATCTCCTTAAGGCGATCACTACCGCAATGAACTTTAATTCAAACACGGGTTAATACTTCCCACCAGTTTCAGCTTGTGAGACGCATAAACAATGAGTCTACGCTTCCGTATTATTACTCCCCAACTTGGCAGAGAATTTTTCATTAAATCCACCCTCGAGCTTACTAACATGGGCTCAAGAGGTAACGTCAACTCGCCATTTTTACTCCCCGAAAGTTAAGTCATCAACCTAACATTTTAATCAAGAAAGGCCTTGTCTTCTTCGGCCTAACCTACCAAACCTCTCGAGACCCCATAAATCTCGTTCCTAGGGATATAATCCCTCATGGAGTTAACCCATAAATTATTTGTGGTCGACTCCCTACCTCCTTCCTAAACTAACGTCACATACCCTAAAGACCTAATGTCCTAATAATACTAAAGTTGATCTATATATATATAATATCTAAGTCATAGATATATAATACTAAATATATCCTTAGTTCCCAAGACCTTACTCAACGTCCGACAGTCGCTCGATTTCGTGCGTGGGACGTCTCGCCGAAGCGAAATCCAAACAAGGACCCCTTCCATTACACTACTACCTCGCATAGTCGGTCATCAAGATATGACGGTCTAAGAAACATAATCAGGATCGGTAATTAAAAGGTTAATGCACAATCCTACAAATATGATTCTACTTTTACATCTTACCATATAATTAATTGAGAATTTCAACAAATCAGACATTTACTTTCTTTAAAGTCTTACAAAAATTTATCCCATTATATACACAACTTTTTAAACAACCTTCTTATCAAGGCATAACCCGAAGTCTGAATTCGACTTCATATCTCAGTCTCCCTCACATCAGTCAGAGGAGAGAACTATATATAGTGCTTCTATCTCGCACTTTAATATCCCTTAATCACTCTACTACGTGATTCCTGGCTAAACCTTCCAACCCGGCAAAAATAAAATAAAGAAAAATAAAAGCAAATAAAAGAAAGGAAAATTAGTATTTCCCCACTCCCAACGTCGCTGAGGTTCACGCGTGGAGCATCCCGCAAAAGCGGAATCCAAACAAGGAACCCCTCCTATGCATTACTACTCAACCTTGTTGGTCGTGGAGATAAGGCGTAACAATCACATACTATGCAAACAAGCAACCAAATACTCAAACAAGATAGCACAACAAATAATGAAAACCTCGTACTTACCTACAACTACCCCTATAAAGTCCCAACCTGTATACAGGAGAGATATTATAGGACAACTAGTTTCACCCTGAAACTAGAAGTAAGATAGCCTCGCAATTTTAATCGCTTGCCATCACCCCAAACAAACTAAAATACCTTCACTAGTGTAATACACGCAATACAAATAACGCATAACACACGTAATACTATAATATCATCACTCGACTGATAACGAGTGAAGGAAAATATAAAACTTCCCTACTATGGAAGTCATATAGTTACACTATTAATAGTAGCGTCAATACTACCACAAGCTCACAATTCCCACGCGAATCTAGAGTAAACACAATACTACTCTAGCTAAGCATAAGAACTGCACCACTCACTACAAAGGTGGAATTTCCTGCCACCATTCTTCGATCAACCGAATTTAAAGGACCGGTTCTACACTCCCCATCATAGCCATGTCATAGATATGGTCACATCTCGAGCTGCCAAACGATTTCCCACGCAATCCATTTCACCAACTCAACAAAAGGGAACACACTACCGGCCTCCCCTTCCATAACTCAATGAAATCTCCCCAGGTTGATATTCACCAATGGGGTCTCATGATCATTTCTCTCCCAGAAGCGCTAACAACACTTATATCTGAAGCCTATCATTTCATTGAAGGGCTCATCCTTCCTTATACCTACCATATATTAATATACGGGCTCCCTAACCGTACAATTCTTTATTCACAGTCGGCCTCAGGCCGAACATCGTGTGAACTATTAGGGATCTATCTTCTCCTTAGTTCACTTATACCTGAGAAATTAGCTGTTAAAAATGTCCACCGGGTCTCTCCACGGCAAAACCTTCTGCACCTCCAAATGTGGTGCCTACATTCCCACCACTTCAACTCTACTCCCATGAGTAAAGGATTTTCCTCCATCTTACTTCATTAAATGGCCCCATATCATGGGCTCTTCTCTACTTTGATGTAACATCGCTTGGAATCCAAAGCTTAGTACCACCCTCTTCTACTAGTGGTACTGGGAAAACTATATCTACTGTAATTAGTAGTCACAGTAGTAGGGCAAGGATGCCACAAAAGGGGAAGCGACCTTCAAAGAGATCCTCATCCCGACTACAACTTACAGTTCTTAGTAATCCCATCTTCTGACGCCTTCACAACAACCTTGCCTAGAGCCCTCCTTCCATCAACCTAGAAATCTCACATGAATATGCAGAAGATTCTATAGGTTTTACCTCATGGCAGAGGAACTAAATATCACAAGAGAAATCAACGATCTTAATCCTAATGCTCTATGTCAATTCAAAAGCAACCCGAAAGACGTAACGCGTACACCCAGATTCCTAAGAACTCTATAACCTGATGCTCTGATACCATATGTGACAAGCCGCCAATCCAAAATAGGGGTGGCCATCCCGATACTCCAAAATAACGGAATCATGTATGGAATCATCCTCAGCATCACAACAAAATAAGAAGTATGCGGGATAACCACTCTATATTTCAGAGAAAATGGGTTGTTAAAATTTTGGTTTTAAAGTAAATAAGAAAAAAAATTAAACAACCCAATAAATGGAAAGTGAAAACCCCAAGAATATATATAGCAAGAACTACGAGTAAACAATAAAAGGACCGAATATATTGTCGGTCACAGGCGGATACAATAATATTAAACAGGTTCATTAATTTACATAATACATTACATTAATCAATTACAAAAGCTTGGGCCACTCGCTTGAGTAAAAGACCCAATCATGACTAGAAATACGAGGAGGATAATGTCTATACCAAATGTATCCCGTAATACCCGCAAAATATCAGGGCTCGTCAATGACACCGGAATAGGAAAGTCAAAATAGGCATCCTTTGCGGCAGAGCACCTGAGCCGAAAAAGAGATGCATACACAACAAGAAGTATAAATGGGTTAGGACCCGGTTCTATATGATTACTGGATGAATAAAGAGTATGACAGTTATGAATGATAAATCATGACGAAGTAAAATAAGAATCTACCTACACAATTTAAAACATAAGCTAAGACAATTTAATTAATCAAGAATCTAATTTAACTAAGCAGGAAAAAATAAAATGATCAACATTAATATAAAACTTCATCATGCGCACCAATTATCTCATATATCTTTTCCCTAACAGGAAATATATATATAATCAAAATCTTATTCTCTATATGGCATTTTTTTCTCATTTGTAAAATTCCTTTCCTTATCAGGAAAATAATAATTTTTAAATGCACTTTGTGGCATTTATATGTGCTCTTTGTGGCACTTCACTATGCTCTTTATAGCATATATAATCCATCAACTCCCACTTGATTATGAATAGTTATATTTATATACATATAACGATTCTAAGACCTCCCGTCCGAGTTTACCCACTGTGTGCGCCCCTAAATGACCATCATCTTCCAGGGCCTATCATTAAGACAACCTAGGCACCTATAAGACAAAACGTCGGGAAGCGGACATGTGCCTGCGGGATAGTCAAGACCACACCCGAAATCTCCTACCCATCACAGAAAATATACAGCACAAACGCTCACATGGCCTAGGACTATATCCACCCTGCATTCATTAGCCAGGGGGCTTCACCTCAATGCGCGAACTTCCCTTATGATGTCATTTAGTCATTTAGAGAGGGTGTGTTTAAACCATTTTATTTATCATTTTCAAAAATCAAGTAAATTAACATTTACCATAATGAATATATCATACTCAATTCCATTTACATTTTATCATATGTATATCCTTTTCCAAAACCATATTCGTTTACATTTTGTATATAATTCACCTTTCTAAATCCGGAGCCATACGTATGTCGTATCATCATATAAACTCGATGAATAATTAAACCTTCAATTTATTCTCCCAAGAACTCGTTGTGAAGGTATTATAAACCATCAAGAATAACATAGCTCAATAGAGCTTCTAAAATCTCCCAACCATGCCCCTACATCTCTTAGTTTAATAATAATCAAATAGAAGAAAGAATGCCCTATCATCAATTGGCATATCCTAGAAAAGTCCCCGCGTAACCCATTTCTATTTTAGGGTATTTACCCAACCCCTCTAGAACTCTGGGACTCTAAGTTTACTTCATTCAAGAAGGTCCCTAGGTCCTAATTCGAAAGAAAAGAATCAAAATTGAGTTATAAAAACAACTCAAAAATAGCAGGAAAACGAATCGATTCGCCCAAAAGGCGAATCGATTCGGACAGCAAAATCAATTTTCTGCAATTTTCCAAATCAATTGAGCCTTAACCCAAATCGATTTGGGTTATGAAAACCTGGAAACTACCCCTTACCGAATTGATTCGCCCCTGCGAATTGGCCAAGAATGGATTACGGGTTATGAACCCTAGATTTTCTCCAAATCCTCAAATCTCTTTATTTACACACAACCAACCATTTTAATCTACCCCAAGTCATTCTACAAGAGTATTAACAACTATAATCCTTAATTTCATCATCAAAACTAATACTAGGGTTTAAATCCCATAAATTCCTCATTTAAACCATAAATGTAAATACACAACTATCATACAATTTATGCATCTTAAATCACATATTAGCAAGTAGAAAACTTGCCTTAGGGTTGATATCTCTGATTTATTTGTAGAAGAAGCAATCACAATCCTTCCATCATCATTCTCTCTCTCATTCTCCTCTTTTCTCTTCCTTTTTCTTTCTCTCTTTTTCTCTCTATGCTCAAGACATAAAATGGGGAAATAAGGGATTTTAGAAGACTAAAATCGTTGCTTAAGTTAAAACTCCCAACTTAAATGGTTAACACCACATTAAAATGACTCCCAATTACGTGTTTAAGTTAAAACCAGTCAAAAGTGCCTAGAACCCAGAATACAATATGGCACTTATTTTGACTGTCTCGCACATTTCGGGACTAACTACACCCTCTAAAATGGCATCCGAAAATTTTATAATTTATTTCGAGTTCCAATTTCATTTAAACCATAATTTCATTTAAAATACATGACACTCTACAACACACAACATGAGGATATTTACCTACACATACGGTAAATATACAGCATTCCAGTAAATATTAACTTTCAACTCCTTAAATTAATATTTACTCTAGTTCCAACATTTTATATAATTACCTTATGCGGTAAATTAATATAAAATTAGCCTCATAAAAATGCGGGTTGTTACAGATAGACTAGAAAATGATTAAACATGCATACAACTAGAAAACATATATGATATAAAGAACACAAAACAAGAGTATGCAAAAAACTAACACATTCAACCTTTAGATTTAGCAAGAGAGGTATCATGTGAAAGTAAGTGAGAATCAAAAATCCTATTTTGTAAAGCCACCAAGTCGAATCTCCTAACCCAAACTAGTGAAGAGTGACAATCTTGGCATTTGGGGATCTTAGCTACCTCGGTTACCTTACATTTGGATTTCCTAGAAATTCTCTTAAGATCAAAACAAAACTTCCTAAGATGACTTTTTCGATCTCAATGTGAGCAAGTAAAGACAAGTCGAAAAGTAGAACCTAAGGACTGACCTCTAGAAGTGTTCTTGGGAGATTCGCTCAAAACATTGGTTTTCCCATTATTAGTGGAATCGTTACAAGAATCGAATCCTAAACCAAAAGTGTCATTTTTTACTTGAACGGTTCCTAATATTTTATCTAATTTAGCGGACATACATTCCAAATCAAAGCTGACCTCACTAGAGTCTCTCAATTTTTCTCCCAACTCTAAAATTTTAGACTCTAGCAAAACATTCCTCTCTTCAAACATAGGAAGATCCTTTTTCATTGATTCTATCAACCCTCTAAGGATATATCTCTAGCCTTCTACATACTCAATATTCTCTCGAAGAGCTCTCTCATGTGTCCTAAGGTCTACAACCAATGCACTCTCATCAACGACCTTAACACGCTCTCTTAAACTAGCTTCTAACTTCAAATTTTCTCTTTTTAATTTAATAAATTCTTCATATAATTCTCTAAATGAAAATTGAAGTTCACTCTCATCAACCTCTTCATCACTTTCACTTTCTCTCTCTTCTCCACTCTCACAACCATCATCTTTTGGGGATTCACAAACAAAGGCCTCGAAAGAGTCATGTAAACGTATATCTTCATTGGAAGATTCATTATCGGTGCTCAAATGACTTTGTATTAACGCGGTAATGTTGCGCTCAATGGGGGTATCGGGTCCCTTTTCCTTTTCACTTTCATCACTAAGGGTAGCATTATAGGAAATTGGTTGTTTTCCTTCTCTCCTTAGTTTAGTGGGGCACTCTCTAGCCCTATGGCCATAACCCTCACAACCGTAGCACCTATTTGACTCGTCACGATTAAGATTTTCATTATATGATTTAGGGATCTTTTCGGCTTTATCATACTTAGAAATTTCAAATTTATTATAATCATTTTTAAGCTTATCTTTATTAAATTTAAGAAATTTTCAAAATTTCCTAGCAAACATAGCCATGTCCTCCGAGTCACTATCACTCTCATCAACCACAACTTATTTTTCCTCGTTTTGGGCTTTCAAAGCGATGCCTTATCTATTTTCTTTTAATATTTAGAGGGGAACATATCAAGTTCATAGGTTTGCAAATCACCTACTAACTCCTCAAGTTTGGTTGAGTGCAAGGTGGGTAAAGAATTTAAAGTGCACACTTTAGGGATAAATCTATGGGGTAGGGACCTTAAAGTTTTCATTACTACTCGGTCGTCAGGTGTTTTCTCTCCCAAATTAAATGATGAATTAACTATATCGGAAAGTCTAGCATAAAATTCATTAAAGGTTTCATTCTCAAGCATTTTGATGGTCTCAAATTGAGTGGTGAGGTTTTGGAGTTTTGAAGCTTTAACGACACTAGTTCCCTCATGAGTGAGTTGTAATATATCCCAAACTTCCTTAGAGGTTTCAAAAGTCATGATATGATGGAATTCATCTGGTGTAACCACACTAAACAAGGCATTTAATCCTCGAGAATTAAAATTGGCTAGTTTAAATTGATTCTCACTCCATCTATCTACGGGTTTGGGGACATGCTCATTTTCTACCAAACATGTGGTTGTGGACCACCGGTTAACAACTGACAACCAAACCCTCTCATCTATGGACTTTAGTGCCGATTTCATACGCGCTTTCCAATACGCATAATTGGAACCATTGAAAACAAGAAATTTTAAAAATGGGAAAAATTTAATTTTTAACAACAAAATTATAAAAGGACCTTAACGCAATAAATTAGCGATGCGACTCTAATACCACTTGTTGGAGCATGTAAATACCCAATTTTAATTTTTCTTTTAAAGTTAAATATGAATTTTCTTTAACTGCGGAATATGATGGTTCAACACAACACACACAACCTTCAAATTTTAATTTCTTACAAATTAAACTTAAACTAAACTTAAAGTGACATCTAATTACTCAATTAACAAATATTCACTTAAATAAATTAACTCAATTCAAGTCCTAAAATTTTCCTAACATGATTAATTCATATTTTTATATAGGACAAACCAATTTTGATCAAATTAAATTATTTAGACTAGATTAAATTAATTTAAACATTACCCAAACTAATTTTACCACCAAATTAAACATTAGTGTGATAAAACTCAATTTTATCTTGAATTACCTAAGGATGCATTCTAAGGTGATTTTGAAAGATAAAGAGAAATAAATCACACTACGCTGCGATGTACGAGGAAAACCCAAAATGGGAAAAACCTCCGATGGCCCCTAACTTTAAGTCCACTCAGTACGTAACTTCACAAATACAAGACAGATGACTTACACAACTCGATTTGACTCCTTTAAGCCCCTGACACGTCTTCTTGTACCAACCTCTACTTAGCTAATAATCCCGGACTCCACCGGAACCTTGGACTCCTCCAATGAAGCTTTTGGACTCCGCCAACCACACACAGTGTTGTTCACCGTATGAGCATGCCACAACAAAAATTATCTCCTTTTTGGGGTGGAGATGGAACCCAAACTTTCTCTTTATTGGGATGAGAATGAACCCGGTGCCAAAAAAAACTCCAAGCAATATATATATATATATGTAGAGACACTTGGAATTCGAAACTACACAAATTGGGTGTATACTTTTGTGTTTTAAAAGGATTTAAGCCATCTAACTTAGACACACAAAAGGGACTTTTCTAAACATTAATTTTATCTCTCAATGGATCTCAAAGGATTTTGAAAAGTCTCTGGAAAAATTCTATGCCTAAACGGTTAAAAACTATCAAAAGAAAGTGGGGATAAAGTAGTGAAAAAATGGGAAAAACTGCCAAAAATTGTTCGCACCTAAAATCTCATTCGAACAACATTTTCGTTCTAACGACATTTCGTTCGAATGAAACTTCTAACGATGTGTCAGTGTTCAAAAGGGAAACTCGTTGGCAAAAATCGTTCGAATGATAATCTCATTCGAACGAAATTTTATAACGAAAAACAGAATATGCATTTTTCATTTTAAAACTTTTATACCAAGATAAAAATATAAAATCATTTAAAATAAAACTAACACCCAATAAAAATTCCAAGTTCCTACAAATATATATAAAGAATTCATACCTTAAGGAGCCTTGGAAAATATACCGTTGAGGATGAAAAACAAGGCACTTTGAAACCAGACAAGATATGAACTCTAAATTCCGACAGCTACGTCTTCAACAACTTTAAACGCCATAGGCTTGAAAGAATGTACCATGAACATCTAGACTACAACTCAAATGTTTTTGTCCGGAATTGATCCAACTCCAAATAAGACTCAATTGGAAATTTGTGTCCTTACAACTATCTACATGGCAATATTTTTGCTTATTCTTTTCCTTCTAATTATGTTAAACAAGTACTAATAAGTAGTTCGACCTAGAATTATGTGACAGTCGAGAATAGTGTTGGTTAGAGAATAAGTATACGTGAATGATTGTTAGTCAAGAACTAAGGTACGTATATAGCATTTTATAGTTAAAACTTTGGGTTGGAACATTGTGAATTATAAATAAAGTTTTCGTTTTAGAAAGAAATGATGGCTTTCATTATGGTAAAATATTTATTAGGATTAACCTCACACTCGAAAAAATGGAATCTGAAAATTTTCCTCATATATCTGGTGATGTGTTATGGTTTCACTTGCTTCATACTTTACATCTCAAATGATTACTGAAGGTTAATATTTATTGCATAGACTATATCATGTATAAATTTTTTCACCCATACCTTTAGCACGTACACTTTCTTTTTAACATCTTTTAAAATTTAAAGTATATTTTAATTCGGCTTATTCTTTAGTTTTGAGTTGTATTTTACCAATAGAGCATAATTTTAACTAGCATAAGAGATAGTCATCTATAACATGTTTGGATCTAATGATGGTGGAAAGACAAGTGAAAAAATATGTTTCAATATTCTCTCTCAAGTGATGGTACTGTTTATAAGATTGATACTTCATCTTCTTTCGGTTATTCAAGTGACAAATCCAATGTGAAGGAAGATGGTGACTTGGAACTTGATTTAGATAAATTAATTATTGAAAATTAGAGACATAAAAAGTGTTTATTAAAAGTTTTCCTTAAATTAAAATTAACTAGGAAGTAATTTATTTCATTAAAAAATGAAAGTTTCATTTTGAGTAATGTGGAGGCTCAACGTTCAACTATAAGAGAAAATCTCCTATCTATGGAAAAAGGGAGAAGTGATTTGGAAGAAAGATTAAACTTTTTACAAACCGAGTTATTGTTGGGTGTTTATTTCTAAAACCATATATGACATTTACTCTTAAATAGTGGTGTGTGAGTTCATTTTGAAATAAGAATCATGGTTATGATAATGTCTTGTATTTAATCTTTAAATATATTGTATACATGTCGGTTAAGTGTACTTAATAAAAACTTCGGGCCCGACTTGATCACAGAAGATCAAAATTTCAATTCTAGTACTATTATACAATTCACAACCAATATAAGGAGTTGGCATCCTATAAGACTGTTTATCATACAATCCTAGTAGTTTATCTCAAACTACGGGAACCTATTTTATTGTTTCAGAACTTATATGATAGTTCAAAGAATGACTGTGACTAGCATATCCAGGAATGTATTGAATAGGACCACTGATGAGATTTTAAGGCTAAGGATTGAATTGATTAGACTTAGGTAATCTCACATCATTTTCAAAAGTTATATATTCTTAATCTCGAGAAGTATGAGGATTGAAATATGTTTAAAATTGTTTCTTTTACTGTTATAGGTGTAATTCAATTTTATATTCCGTCAATAGATCCTCGTCGATAGGGAAATCATTATGTGAGTAGGTATGTGATCATAATTTAAAGGAATCTTCATCCAGGATATATGTTGGATTGTGATACGCCCTTGATAGACACACACACACACACACACACACACACACACATATATATATATATATATATATATATATATATATATAACCTGTTAAACCTGATCAATGAGGAGAAAATAAGTTAATTATGAGAATCAAGGAATTGATTCGATGTTGGTTAAAATCGATTAACAGAAAATTCAAAAGGTATAAAAAATTTAACGTGTGGAATCATAATATGTACCCTAATCAACTTTGCAAATAACACCATGTAACATCCCGTGATTTTTTTAGCCATAAAATTCTTTTTTATATTAAAAAATTTGGAAAAAGTAATTTTTTAGAATCTTTATAATTTTGGCATGTAAAAATGTTGGTTTATATATATATAAAAGGTTTTAAGTATAATTTAAATTTGAAAATTATAACTTTTTGTATAAAAATCGGGGGAGGATCCGACCTGAGCAGAACAAAAATATTCGACCATCTGATCATGTTGAATTGTTTAAAGCATCATCATCTCGCCTTCAAATACAAAAAAATAAAATTTTAGCCAATTCTAACGGTCCGATCATCTGGAATTTTTTTAGTGTTTGTGTTTGATTATGACTCAAATTATTTTTGGTATATAAATATAAAGTGACGAGTTTAGGACATTTAAAACATATTTCATCATTCTAAAACTTAGTTGCCTCTCTATTTCCATTCTCTCTCATCTACAAAATCTAAACCCCGTTGAACATAACTTTCAACCTAAGTTTTGAAGATCTAAATCATGTTTTCTCAAGATCGGCCAAGAACGCGTCTTTATTGTTTTCACGAGAGGAACATAACAGTGTAATTAGAATTTAGAGAAAGAATTTTAAGAGTTTTCAAGTGATGATTTTAAGGTACGGGGTTTACACAATATGCTCCTCTAATTCTCTCGAGATTATTTTCTTATTTCTCAGTTATTTGAATTCTTCTTAAAATGTTGTGGTATTCATTGGAATACTATGTGTTATTCAATTGAGATATTGTGTATTTGTTGCTGTGAGCATGGTTCCATGAAATTTTAATATGTCACTGATAATGGTCACCCGCCAAAAGTCTCAGCCGGAATGAGGCTTGAATAAGCCTACGTGAGGTGAAGTGAGTCACAGTGACCTATTAATGTGTTATTGAGAAATAAATTGGTACAATGCTCGGGTGTCACATTGGACTTGTATACAATTTCGTATTGTTACATTTTATTCACCGTTATTGTATTGAGCATCTTGTCTTCTCATATTGTATACTTCCCTGTATTTTTCTTTCTAGTGGATGGTAAGCGTGGATTTTGATGTTACGGATTTTTGAAGGACATTAAGAGCACAACATTTGAGAATATTATTTTTGTAAAAATTAGCAGAGTAAATATTTGGGTTCTTTGCTTTATTTTGAGTTGAATTTAAACTATAATTATTTGGAGGCGTATTTTACCTAGCTTTTTTGTTAGGAGACATTTTAGATTTTGGGATTAGACGTTATGTATTTTGATCACCTGTGATATTTAATTTTTTGTAATAAGGATTCTCTATGAGGATCTTAGTTTAATTTTAAGCACTGTGATGCCTCGAATTTCCTTAGGGTGTTACAGATGGTATCAGAGCTTATGTATACGACAACTCTCGGGCATTTAGGTTTGGGTTTAACATATGTGTTAGTTGTTTTTCTTCGAGATATGGAATTTTGTGTAAAGTCCGTTGTAGGAATTGAAGTTAAAAGTAGTAATATTGATGTGAGTATCTTTAGTATTGATTTTTGGAGACCATATTTATTTTAGAGATCATCATTACAGATGTTAGATATCGTAAGTATTAATTTAGTGATGTGATTTGATTTGAGGACTTCAGGGTTCGACGACTTTTGGAGGGAGAATTGAGTGGTGATACGTGAGAGAGCATAATACGTCATTCTTTTCATAGATATATTTATATATATAGTTAAGATATATGTTTTATTTTGTTTGCGACGTTAGTGCGTGTGGGATTGGGTGTATGGGTGCCAAATTGTGATATTCTATGGCTATGCATATGTAAGCACGACTTTACGTTTGACGTTTACGCTTCATCGAAATTCGAGGAAGAATTCATGTATTAGTGGGGGAGTATGTAACACCCCATGATTTTTCTAGCCATCAAAATATTTCTTAACTTAAAAAAATTGGAAAAAATAATTTTTTCGAATCTTTTTAATTTTGGTATGTAAAAATGTTTGTTTTTAATTATTAAAAGTAAGGTTTTAAGTGTAATCTAAATCGAGGCTAAAATTTGGAAATTGTAACTTTTTGTATAAAAATTAGGGGAGGATCCGACCTAAGGAGAAAAAAAAATATTCGATCGTCCGATTGAGCTGAATTTTTTTGAGCTTCTTTGTTTTGCCGTCATCTATAACAAATTAAAATTTCAGCCAATTCCAACGATCCGATCGTTTGAAATATTTTTTTTAGTGTTTGTGTTTGGTTAGGACTCAAATTCTTTTTTTGTATATAAATATAAAGTGACGGGTTTAGGAATTTTAAAACACATTTATCCTTCTCAAAAATCAGTTCCTTCCTATAATTTCATTCTCTCTCATCTACAAAACCCAAACCCCATTGAACACAAGTTTAACCCAAGTTTTGAAGATCGAAATCAAGTTTTCTCAAGATCGTCTAAGAACGCGTCTATATTGTTTACGAGATAGGAACGCAATAGTGTAATTAGAATTTTTGAGGAAGAATTTGGAGTGTTTTCAAGTGATGATTTTAAGGTACGGGGTTTACACAATAAGCTCCTCTAATTCTCTTGAGAGTATTTTCTTATTTCGCAGTTATTTGCTTTCTTCTTGAAATGTTGTGGTATTCATCAGAATCCTATGTGTTATTCGATTGAGATATTATGTATTTGTTTAGGTGATAATGGCGCTATGAAATTTCAATATGGCACTGAGAATGGTGACCTGCCAAAAGTCCAAATGTCCAATAGCATGAATAAGGCTTTAAGAAGCCTAGTTGAGGTGAGGTGAGGCCCGGTGACCAATTGATGTGTTGTTGAGATATAAATTGGTACAATGTTCGGGTGTCACATTGGACTTGTATACAGTTTCGTATTGTTGCATTTTATTCACCGTTATTGTATTGAGGATCTATTCTTGTCTTATTGTGTACTTCCCTATATTTTTATTTTTAGTTGAATGTAATCGTGGATTTGGACATTGCGGGTTTTTGAAGGACATTAAGAGCACAATATTTTAGAATAATATTTTTGTACAAATTGACAGAGTAAATATTTGGGAGCTTAGCATTATTGTAAGTGGAATTAAAACTGTAATTATTTGGAGGTTTATTTTACCTAGCCTTATTATTAGGAGACATTTTAGATCTACGTGTAAATTTTGGGATTAGATGTTCTATATTTTGATGACATGACATGTTTATTTTTGTGGAGTAGGGATACTCTATGAGGAGTTTAGATTAATTGTAAGCACAGTGACGCCTCAAATTTCCTTGGGGTGTTACATACCTCTTTATTCTGATTGATTTTGACATAATTAAATTGGAGTGAAATTGTGATTATTTAGTAGAACTAATCACGATTAAATAAAAATGATAATTACTTTAAATGTAATTTGAATTTTGAAGTATTTATTTTGAAGCCAATTTAAGTATTTGTCTTGGGTCACAAACCTAGGTTGTAAGCCCAAAAATCTCTAGAATACTAATTTAGCTAAAGCCCATGATTTATACCTATTTATATAAGTGGAAGCTAAGGTTTTAGGTGAATGATCCATTATCAATGCTTAGAGATGGATATAAAAAACACTATTTACATTTTTATGAAGGGATTGGGGGGGGGGGGGGGGGGGGGGAGAGTTATTTCTCTTATATTTCACCATGGTGCCATCTCCAAGAGTGCCCACATAGAAGGCTTACTTTAGGTGGATAATATGTTAAAAGATTTTAGATATTCAGGTATTTCTAACAATGTTCTTGGGGACTTTGAAGGGTAGAAAGATCTTCATATTCTCTAACCTAACTGCCCACATACAAATCACAATATAATTCACAATGGTATTTCATTTTAAACCCTAGTTTTATTCTTGAAACATAGTTGTTGTTTTTTTCCAATGCATGATTGATAAAAAATCACATGGTTGAATTTTTCTAGAGCCCTTATACCTTTTCTCTAATAGTTATTAGAATGCAATAATTATAATGGCTCTTCAAAAGAAAAGACCATCTATGTCAGAAATTATATTCTCTCTATTAAGAGAGTTAAAGTTAATTTGGAAAATCGGTCCTGAAAAATCAGTATAATACCTTTATCACATAACCGATCTTCTAATGACAAAAGTGGTATCATATTTCAAAAATTAAAAAAATCGAATATGAACTCTAAAACTACATTTGTCAAAATTTCACAAGAGACTCATATTTCTATAAAGTCTCCTCCACAACACGAGCATAATTATTTTTGAAGCATCCTAATGACAATATCCCATGAGTTGTGTACGAGTGCACATTTCATAAGAATAATGAACACTTAAAGGATTTTTTTTATAAGCTTGATGAGACCATAGTGACCAAAAGACCCCATGCTTGGAAATGTGATCATTTTTCTTCTCTAAATCATGACTTTAAGAACCTTGTGGAAATGTCTAAGATCATTTTGTCCAACATTGAAATTTTTCTAAATTAAGAAATGTTGAACAAAATGTAAAGTATTTGGCTAAGAGTAACGAGACTAAGCCCAATGTTAAAACATTTTGGCCTCGACAAAAAGATTTCAAATATCTTCTTTTTCATGCGACGTTAGTTGCACATAACTATTCACAATTGTACTTTGATAGTTGATGTTCTAGGAATATGATTGGGGATTAATGACTATAAACAAAAGGTGTTAAAGACAAAAGCGACATCGTTATTTTTTTTTAAAAGAGTATGTCTAACATGGTAGAAAAGGGTACTATAAAAATCATTGGGTTTCCTAGGTTAGACATTGTACATTTTCGTGGATCGATTAAAAATTAATTTAATTAATAATTAGCCACTTGTGGGACGGTCGTCACCTTGTATTATTTACCTAAAATGAATGTCAACATCTTGACCTTAAAGGTAAATGAAGTTTGAAGGCCACCAGAACTATGGAAAACTTTTATGTTGTTAATATATCTCCTTTGGTTCTTTAAAATAGTGCAAAAGAATATGTGGAAGATCTTTTTCATAAGAGGCTGGGTCTTGTGAAGTATGTGGATCATAGAAAACTTTCTCGAAATGAACTTGTTTGTGACTTACCTTAAATTTTATCGACTTCTTCCCGCATACATCGTACTTGAAAATGGGAAAACAAATCCAAAATTCACATAAGAATATGAACGAGATACGTACCTTCTCGGTTTTAGAGCCTCAGCACAAATACCTCATGGGTTCAATCTGCATGGAGAGTATATCTATAAACATTAAGTTCTTGTTATCATAGATGATTTTTCTAGCTTCACTTTTGTAGGGTTTTTACGTAGAAAGTCCAATGCAAAGGACTTATTTATTCTTAAATGAAAATAACTCCATAATGAGAAGGGGTGACAAATTTTTACAGTTCTAAGTAACAATGGGACTGATTTTAAATGAATCGAATTTTTGGACTAGTGTAGTGGTATTGGGATACACAATGAATTTTCCCCACCTAAAACACCTAAAAAATATGGTATTATTAAACGAAAAATTCGAACAACTTTAGAGATGGAAGGTCTTTGGTTATAATAATGGGCATGACTAATGGGTTTTTGGTATATGAAGCAAACACGATGTCACATACCATAAACATAGTTTATATGATGTAAATTAAAATAAATACCCCTTATTATATTTGGAAAGGAAAAAAATCCACACTCAATATGCCCATCTCGATCGGCGCGACGTTCATTCCAGGGGGAAGGAGGAGGATCCCTCGAGGAAGAACTATATCGCGATTTCGGACCCTTCTCTCTGAAAAGGGTCTTCGATCGTCGTCGGTGTGGGGTGAATGTAAAGAGATGGAGTCTCCAGTCTATTTTTCTCAAAACAGGAAAAAGAACATGTTGCCACTTCAAGAGAGTGGAATCAAGGACAAACTGATGCATATGTGTTGGTGCGATAGGCCCCCAATTTTAAAATCTTTGAACTCAATTATATTTCCTTTTTATGAAATAGATATGCGGAAGTGTAAAGGTGATGGTTCAATAAAAACAAATAACGAATTTTAATTTCCTTTTCAAATTAAAATTAAACAAAGTGAAATTAAATTAATCCATTAAAAAACATTTTCACTTAAACATAATTAATCTAGGTAGAATTTGCCTAAGTCATATTTTTCAATTATTCCAAAACTAGGCCAAACAAATTTTAACAAAGACTTGAATTAAATTACCGTTACCCAAATTTAATTTAGCACCAAATTAAATTAAGTGTGACAATTAAAACCAATTTTATCTTGAATTATCCTAAGCATGCGTTCTAATTTATTATGCAAGATAAGAGTAAATCAGTCACACTACGTCGCAATGTACGAGGAAAAACCCACAACGGGAAACAACCTCGGACGACCCTAGCCTCAAATCCACTAAGTACGGAATTTACATTTACAAGACAGATGACTTACGTCCTCAACTCGAACCCTCTCAAGACTTGACGGGTCTTCTTGTAACCACCTCTGCCTAGCGGATAACCACGGAGCTCCACCGCGATCTCGAACCCAATGATCGAACAATAGGTACACCGTCAACCGCATATGGTCCTTTCACCATGTGAGAAAGTCGCAGCTAAACAATTCTTCTTCTTTGAGGGATTTAGAAGAAAACCCAAACTTCTCTTCAAATGGTAGAGATAAATATGTGCCAAAATGATCCAAGAAAAGTATATGTATATTTGAACTTGGAAGAAACAAATATGGGTGTAACTAAGTGTTTAAAGGATTTTTCTTTATAAAATGAACACTCAAACTCATGAACTTTTTCTTGGAAGAATCAACTCTCAAAACTCTCTCTAGGAGTTAGAATATTATGAAAAAGTTAAGATACAAATTTTGGTTCCCGCACTATAATAATCTGTCTAAATTTAGTGCGGTAAGGAAGTGGGAAACATGGGTAAAAACTGCTAAAAACTGCCAAAAAAAAATTCCCGCTTGAAATCTCGTTCGAACGACATCACGTTTGAACGAGGCTTCTAACAAAGTTCCAGTGTGAACTCGTTAGAAATATCGTTCGAATAGAAATCTTGTTCGAACGACATTTCGAACGAAGTTCCAGTGGCCAATATGGGAACTCGTTGGCAAACTCGTTCGAACGACTTGTGGTTCGAATGAAAATCTCTTTCGAGCGACACTTCAAACGAACTTATAGAAAGTTCCAAAAATTTCATTTTTAGCCCAGAAACTCTATATACTTTATATAAAAGTTTTTAATAGAAATCTTTCTAAAAACGAAACACAGTTTTAAAACCTATCACCCAATAAACTTTTTCCAAGCTCCTATATATTTAAAAAATGCATTCATACCTTGGGAGCATGGAACCACTGTTGATGAAGTTAAAACGAGGCACATAAACTCGGCATTTGATGAAGCTTTATACTCTTTATCTCTATGTCTTCAACTAAACACATCATAGGCTTGAATAGGTACACTTGAACACTATCCGATGACATTAACGTTTTTGTCCAGAATTGAGCCAAAACTATATTAAGACTCAATTGGAGAATTGTGTCCTTACAATACGAAACTAAAAGATCAAAGGTCCAGGGACAAAGTTATGGAATGGGAAGGTGTTAGGCACCCATCTAGCCCTTTCGATCTCTTATGGACAAATGTTAATATTTTCATTTATCCCCGTGAAGTGATTGCTTGTGTTTATATAATGGAGATTGGAATCGTTTGACGCATACCATGGAAAATATAGGGTGAGGTCATCCACACGAATATTCCCAAAATCATAATAAATGTAGAAGATAAAATATGAACATTCATCATCATATTGATCATTATTGGAAAATAATATGTGTTGGATGAAACGCGACGAAGCATATTACATGTATATGTATGATAATTATGAAAATGAGGGGTTTCGAGAAATTTGGAAAATAAGAGATATTGGGAAATTAGAAAGTTGGACTCGAGTCTTGGATTTTATTTAGGATGCCTACGTAGCCTAGAAAGGCATCAAAGTCCACGTAGTTCGAATGCATAATAACGGTGAGGTTTATCCCATAAATTCAAATGGAATTTTATTAGGTGTGTGCGTGTAAAAAATGTATTTTTCGTTTTGAAAAAGTGTGGTGGATAATTCCGTTCGAAATTTATGGGTGTAACCCTCTTTTATTTGTTTTTTTATGAAAAATAGAGTATGTGTAATATACTAATAAAAGTGTAGATGTTAATGGGCATGAACTACAATGGAACTAGATTATGATTCTAAAGTAATTTATGCAAAAAGAGGAGGAGAAGGAATTGGACCTTCTTTGGAGCCTGAGCTTGGATCTTGGATGAACTCCTTGGAATGTTGATGGATGTTTATTGTATAGAAGGATATTTTCCAAATTGGGTGTGAAAAGGATGGGTATTTAGGCTTGAATGGTATTTCTCATATGGAACTTCACTGATTTCGAGAGAATGTTGTTAAGATCACTGATGTTGATGGGTTTGGCCTGTCCATGGAATAAGATAATGAACCTTATTTATAGGGAAAAAGGTGGGTGCCGATAGGACTACCCCAGGGGGTGCCTATTGGCAGGCCACCCTTAACCCTGTGCCGATAGGCAGGGTTTAGGACCTGCCAATTGGCACTCTTGTGCGGACTTTTTTGGAAGAATGATTGTAGCGCAAAGATCATTGATCTGAATTATGCACAGGGATATCGTTAGAAAGTTATTTTAGAGACCTTAGAGAGTTCTTAGGACAATTCCTGGGTCCAAGATTTGACTTTGGGTCAAATGTGTCTCGGAAGCGCATGTCGGTCCAATAGACGGGGGATCGTCAGACGCAGATGGATCATTCGTCCATATGATAAGTCATAATCATGCATGGGGTGGACAGTTGTAAAGGTTAGGAGATGTACTTAGAGATTCCCAAGTGTTTATCTTGGTTTCAAAAGTTGACATTAGTCAAACGGCGCCCAGAAGCGTCCGGTGACCTCTCAGAGTAAAATGAATCGTTTATCCATATCGTAAGTCAGAATAGCGCATGGGTTAGATCTTTAAAAAGGGTATTGAGTGACCTTAATAGATTCATTCAGTCTCATTCGATCTGAATAGTTGACTTTGGTCAAATGGAGTCTAGAAGCGCCTGGTGACCTCTGAATCAATTTTCGGGGGAAAACTGATTGTTCATCCAAACGATTATGCTATTTCATGAATGGGGAGGACCATTGGAAAGGTATTCCAGTTCCCTTTGAAGATTTAAAGAGATTTCACTCTGATGGTGGAGTTGATTGGGGCCAACTTGGGTGCCCGAGAGCGCCCGATGGGTTCTGAATCAGTTTTTGGAAATAAAATGGTCTGTTCGTCTGAATCGTTATATCGATTCACGCATAGGGTGGACCATTGGAAAGGGTAATTGTAGCCCTTCAAATATTCAAGGATATTTATCTCTGACATCGTAGTTAACCAGAGTCAAATAGGGCCCCGAGGTGCCCGAGGGTCCCCAGATCGGTACTCGGAGTTCGACGTAGGCTTGCGATTGAAAGAGGGAGTGCTAGGGGTTTGAGGAGATACTTAGGGGGTCCTAGAATTGGGTGTCTACATATCCCTCGATGGGTGAGCTTGGAACAAGTGATGGTCGTCGAATAGACACCACATGATGGAGGGAGGTCAGTTTTGCGGACCTAAGGGATGTGGATGACCGATTCAGAGGGTAGGGGTCGATTCTGACCTAAAAGAGGTGGCAAATGAAGACCAAGGTATATTATGACCTAACTAAGGTGATGATCCAAGATCGATGTCAATTTTGACCTAAATAAGGTGACGATCGAGGATTGAGGTCAATTCTGACCTAAAAAAGGTGATGACCAAGTACCAAGGTCAATTTTGACTTAGAAAAAGGTGATGACCGAGGACCAAGATCAATTATGGCCTAACTAAGGTGGAGATCCAAGACCGAGGTTAATTCTGACCTAGAAGAGGTGACGATCTAAGATCGAGGTCAATTTTGACCGAAAACAGGTGACAACCAAGGACCGAGGTTAGTTTTGACCTAACTAAGGTGGTGATCCAAGATCGAGGTCGATTCTAAACTAAAAGGGGTGATGAATGAGGAACAAAGTCAATTCTAACCTAACTGAGGTAATAATCCAAGATCGAGGTTAATTCTAACCTAAAAGAGGCAATAATCGAGGACTGAGGTCAATTCTGACCGAACTAGGGTGAAGATCTAAGACCAAGGTCAATTTTGACCTAAAAGAGGTGACAACCAAGGAGCGAGGTCAATTATGACCTAACTGAGGTGATAATCCAAGATAGAGGTCAATTTTAACCTAAAAGAGGTGACGACCGAGGACTAAGGTAAATTCTAACCTAACTAAGGTGACGATTTAAGATCGAGGTCAATTCTGACTTAGAAGAGGCGATGATCGAGGATCGAGGTAAATTTTGACCTAACTAAGGTGACGATACAAGATCAAGGTAAAATCTAACCTAAAAGAGGTAACGACCAAGGATCAAGGTCAATTCTGACCGGAAAGAGGTGAAAACTAAGGATCGAGGTCAGTTCAGACCTAACTGAGGTGATGATACAAGACCAAGGTCAATTTTTACCTAAATGAGGTGAAGTTTGAGGACCGAGGTCAATTCTAACCTAGCTGAGGTGAGGATCCAAGACCGAGGTCAATTCTAACCCAAAAGAGGTGACGACTAAGGACCGAGGTCAGTTCTAACCTAACTAAGGTGATGATCCAAGATCGAGGTCAATTATTACCTAAGAGAGGTAAAGATTGAGGACCAAGGTCAATTATGACCTATCTAAGGTGATGATCCAAGACCGAGGTCAATTCTGACCTAAAAGAGGTGTTCTTTACATAGGGAAATTTGGGGATTCCACTGAGGATGATGATTGGATTTTAGTTTCCGCTGTGGAATAGCGAATGATCCAAGGATTTTATAGTTGGGGGAAAATTTGGAGTGTCCTTTTGAGACGTTATTAGGGGTAATGATTCTATGAAATTTTGCTGGAGGTGTTAAAAATGTTTTCCTCAGTGAACAAGGTGCTAAAATGTATTTGGCAATTTTAGGAATTTTTCGGGAATTGTTTTAGAATTTTCTGGTATTTTTTTGGATTTTTTGAATAATATTTTAAAAGGTGTGCCGATCGACATGGATGGAGGTGTGCCAATCGGCATTGGCATGGACTTTTGAGGTACCTTGAGAAGGTGAAAGGATCAGTGTCGATCGGTGGGTGAAGCGGAAATTCTTCTCTCCTTGAGACCAATTTTTCCTTTTGCTCTTGCTGGGGAGTTTGCATGTGATCTTTTTATCCCTGGGGGGAGGCCATCTAGCATACTGGGTTGACTGGGGGGGAATGTACAACTAGGGCAATTGATGGCACATGACTTTGGGTTCATCTGGTACCTAGGAGAGTAGCTAATGGGGCAGATGACGTGACATCCAATTCTGTTTCTTTCTTTTCGAGATTTCTTGCAGATTCATTACTGACTGTGGGAGCTTAGCAATTGCATGCTTGATGTAGCGGCCTTGCAAAAGAAAGGAGACTCAAAACTGCAAAAATATATGCACATTATGTTTTATTATCTTGATTTAGTGGATTACTCTACATGCACTTTTAATTTGCTGTTGAGTTTTTATTTTGAGATAGAGTAAAAAGAGTGCATTTTTGGAAGTTTTTGATCATATTTGAGTATAAAATGGCCTCGATGGCTAGGTTTAAAAAGAGATTCCCCTTTGAAAGGATTTATTTTGAGAAAAAGTAGAAAAAATGAGTTTTTTTTGTAATTTTTGAGTGAAGGAAGGCCTTGGCGGGAAGGTCGTTTGGACTTTCTGAGGGGTAGCCCTGTAATGTTGTTTATGTGGCTGTCGGAGAGGTTTCACATGGAGGTCCCACCTGAGTATCCCTTACTGACTGTTCCAAACTTCTTTTTGCGCTATTTCATTAGTGTAAGCCTGGACATTAAGAGTTGGGGGACCTGGTTTGTAGAGCACGGGGCTCGAGGCTTACGCTGGTAAGTATCCCGCCTAGGGAGTATATTCGCAAGAATAAAACTCAAAGGAATTAATAGGGGCCCGCACAAGCGGTGGAGCATGTGGTTTAATTTGATGCAAAGAGAAGAACCTTACCAGGGCTTGACATACCGCGAATCCTATTAAAAAAGAGGGGTGCCTTCGGGAACGCGGACACATGTGGTGCATGGCTGTTGTCAGCTCGTGCCGTAAGGTGTAGGGTTAAGTCCCACAACGAGCGCAACCCTCATGTTTAGTTGCCATCATTGAGTTTGAAATCCTGAACAGACTACCGGTGATAAGATGGAGGAAGGTGAGGATGATGTCAAGTCATCATGCCCCTTATGCCCTGGCTAGTGTTTTTACAAGAAATCTCTAGCCAACCATCCTGCAAGAGATCTTTTCTTAACATCTGGAGAGAAAATCGAATTTCTTTATTAGTCTTTACAAAACAAAAGAAGAAAAATAGGAGTAAGCTGTGACAGGTTCACTAAAACAAATCCTTTTGTAGCAAATCAAATGGGCGAACGACGGGAATTGAACCTGCAAATGGTGGATTCACAATCCACTGCCTTAATCCACTTGGCTACATCCGCCCCCTACTAGTATTTAGATTACAACTAGTATTTACATTACAAACATTCATAATTTTTTTTTATGATTTCTGAGATACAAATCTTAAGAAAATATTTCAAAAAATTCTTTATTTTTATTATTTAATATAAAAAACAAAAAACTATAATAAAAAATAAAAAACACCCAATTTCAGAAAAGATTGGGAAAAGGTTATCAAAATGCTATATTAATACAGAACAACAGCACAATACTTAAGTATGACCCAACCCATAAAAATCCTTGTTTTTTTCATTTAACGAAAATATGTAAGTCAAATACTACAAAATAAAATAAAATAAAAAAGGAGCAATATCACCCTCTTGGTGGAACAAGAAAGCGGTTATTACTCCTTTTTTATTTCAAATTCTCGTATACACTAAAACTAGGTCTTATCCATTTGTGGATAAAACGTCAGGAGCAGCTAGGTCTAGAGGGAAGTTGTGAGCATTATCTTCATGCATAACTTCCCTACCAAGGTTACACGGTTAATGATATCAACCCAAGTATTAATTACACGACCTTGACTACCATTTAGGTTGAAATCCATAGTGTTGATACCTAAAGTCGTGAACCAGATACCTACTACAGGCCAAGAAGCTAGGGAGAAATGTAAGGAACGAGAGTTATTGGAACTAACATATTGGATGATGAATCGGCCAAAATAACCATGAGCGGCTACGATATTATAAGTTTCTTCCTCTTAACCGAATCTGTAACCTTTATTAGCAGATTCATCTTCTTTTGTTTCCTTGATCAAATTAGAGGTTACCAAGGAACCATGCATAACACTGAATAGGGAGAGGCCGAATACACCAGCTACGCCTAACATGTGAAATGGGTGCATAAGGATGTTGTGCTCAGCCTCGAATACAATCATGAAGTTGAAATTAATAGAGATTTCTAAAGGCATACTATCAAAAAAAATTCCTTGACCGATTAGGTAGATCAAGAAAACAGCAGTTGCAGCTACAACACGAGCTGAATATGCAACAGCAATCCAAAGTCGCATACCCAAACGAAAAGTAAGTTCCCACTCGTGACCCATATAATAAGCTACACCAAGTAATAAGTGTATAAAAATTAGTTCATAAGGACCCCTATTGTATAACCATTCATCAACGGATGCCGCTTCCCAGATTGGGTGAAAGTGCAAACCTATAGCTGCAAAAGTAGGAATAATAGAACCTAAGATAATATTGTTTCCATAAAGTAGAGATCCAGAAATAGGTTCACGAATACCATCAATATCTACTGGAGGAGAACAATGAAGGCGATAATAAATACATAAGCGCCTTAGTGGGGGGAACTGCTGCCCATTCTGGAACTCGGGGAGTACCATTATGTTCGGTTAGTAGGTCTCAAGCATACCTCTTTCTACTTTCCCTGGTGGCTGTTGTGCTAATATGGTTGAGATAAAATCGTGCCATAGCGGACACTGAACTTCTTTCATGTGGAGGACCGGACAGAGCGTATGCACATGTGGCTTGTTCTCTATGGGAGAATCTTCGTCCATCGACCCTTACTTCTCAGCCTACTGGGAGAGTCTGGCATGTCTCCGCGGACTACATGAAGTTGTTGTGGAAGAAGGTAGTGGCCAGGATGCTAGCTGTGGGGACTTGTCAGAGGTGGTTTGCCATATCTGACACCATGGAGGGAGGCATTTTGGTCTACCCCAAGATAGTCTGGTCTTATCCCTCTATGGAGCGTCTGCAATACTCTATTCAGAAAGGGGAGGTTTGAGGAGCCTAAGATGCACGTGATTATTGTGTTGGTTCCTCTGGCAGCTGCAGGTAGGGTTTTGGGAAGCTTCTTGTAATATGTGTGGTTTTGTGCTTTGTGAGAGTAATTGAGGGATGATTTTCAGGAGTAGTGGGGGTTGTTAATATCCATTTTATTTAGTAGGTGTAGTGTTATCCAGGGAAGTCATTTGACTCCTTATGCTAATGTAATCATGCGGAAATTTCAGATAAAGAAATAAATAAGTTTTTGATCATCTCGTTGTACCTCTTGATGACTTTTTGAATTTTGAACTATCTATACTTATCGCTAAGGCATACATAATCCTTTTTTTCCTGTATATGTTAAAATGAACTGTCGTTCTTGGGGATACAAAAATAATAGCGTTTTTTGAAAAAGAAGAGGGGGTGGGGTGCTCATGTGAAGCGAATGAGGTGCCTATGTACCTCTAAGGGTTTTGAAAAATTTTGAAATTCATTTTTAAAAATGTTTTAGAGGATCAGGCCCACGTAGTTCTAGGTAGGGAGAAAAGAAGTGATTTTTTCTTTTTTTAAAATAAAAGGGAGATGAGAAGTGTCGTAGCGCGTTGAGATTCTTGACTAGGGATAGAATTTCTTGAGACGGTCCAGGTTGATTGAACGTGCCATTTCTTCTCCATCGAGGTTGGTGAGCACAACGGTGCCGCCTAACAGGATCTTCTTCACTATGTATGGGCCACTCTGATTGGGCTTAAATTTCCCTCTGGGGTCCCAGATGGGTTCTACTATTTCTTTAAGGTCATCTTTGACGCCTACTGTGCATGCCTCGTATTTAGTCATGTTGTTTGTGTAGGGGAAATCTAATTTGATGGAAATGGGAGTGTGGGAGTCATCAGGGGCAATTAGGAGGATTCCAATGCCATATCCTTGTTTGTTGGCAGCGCCATCAAAGAACATTTGCCATCAAAGATATTCTTAGGAGGTACAAAGGATATTATCATCTAGGAATTTAGAAATCCGGACATCGACTTCTTCCATAGGGTATTAAGCAAGGTAGTTAGAGATGTCTCTTCCTTTCATGAATTTTTGTGTGACATAGGTGATATCAAATTCGTCTAGAAGCATCAACCAACGGGACATTCAACTAGATAGGGAGGGCTTCTCGAGTAGGTACTTAACGGGATCCATTTGGGATACGATTCTGATAGGTAAGGCAAGCATGTAGTGCCGTAACTTTTGGGTAACCCAGACAAGAGCGACACATGCTTTTTCCAAGGCGGTGTAGTTAGCTTCGTAACCGAGCAACTTTTGACTGGGATAGTAGATGGATTTATCCTTGGGGGTTTCTTTAAGGTATTGAGCTAGCAGAGCCCCAACTACAGTATTAGTCACAGTTAGGTATAGGAGTAATGGAAGACTAGGCTGCGGTGGCATGAGTACCGGAGGTCGGGTTAGGTATTATTTAATTCGATCGAAGGATTCTTGGAAAGCTTCATTCCAAACCTTGGTTGAATCCTTTTAGAGGAGTTTAAAGATGGGTTCAGAGATGGAAGTCAATTGGCTGATGAATCGACTGATGTACTGTAATTTCCCAAGGAATCCTTGAACTTCTTTCTCCGTTTGATGATGTGGCATCTCAAGTATGGCTTTCAGCCTAGCAGTATCTGCTTATATCCCTTTCTCACTGACCATGAATCCTAAGAGTTTCCCTTTGTTAACGTCGAAGGCACACATATGAGGGTTAACCCGCATTTAGTACTGTCGCAGTTGTTCAAAGAATTTTTGGAGTTCCAAAGAGCAGGAACATGACATTATCTAGTCTTGAATTTGATAATCATGTCATCTATATAGACCTTGAACTCCTTGTGTATCAGATCATAAATAATGGTTTTGGCAGCCCTTTGGTAGGTAGCCCCTACATTTTTTAGACCAAATGGCATGACAGTGTAGTAAAAGGTTCTCCAAGGGTGACGAATGCGGTTTTCTCTTGATGATTAGGGTGAATCTTAATCTGGTTATATCCGGTAAACTAGTGAATGAATGACCTGAGAGTTTGACTGGTTGTGTTATCCACAATCATATTGATGTTGTTTAGAAGGTAATCATCCTTCAGATAGGCCTTGTTCAAGTCCCAGTAGTCGACACACATGCAGACCTTTTCTCATAATTTCGGCATGTGTACGATATTGGCTAGCCATATAGGATATTCAATTACTCGAATGAAACCCACATTTAATTGCTTCACTACTTCTTCTTTTACTTTATGTGACCATTCGGTGCGGAGCTTTCACATCTTCTGTTTGAATGGTTCACATTTTGGGAGAGTTGGAATCTCATGTTGTGCTATATCAGGGTCAATGTCAGGCATATCATTGTAGGACCATGCGAAGACATCCACGAATTCCTTCAGTAGATCTTCAAGTTGCATGTGCTCGTGCTCATCAAGGGTAGCCCCTATCCTAATCTCGCACATTTGGCTACTAAAGCCAAGATTAAAAACAACTGTTTTATCTTTATTAACTTGAACGCGATTATGCTGGTTGTTATTAGCCTTATTTAGATCAGTTAAGAATTGTTCATTTGCAAAGTCATCATCATCAAAAGTTTGATTAGAATCAAGATAATTAATGTAAGGCACAGTAAGATACTTAAAATCTTTGTTTATTTCATTAATAGGAAAAACAACATTGAGAACCTCATTAAAAGAGGTCTTGATTACATCAGAGTGAAAGGAAAAAACTAAAAGGTAAAGGGGATAAACATCATGGTAAGGTTGAATATTAGCAGGTGTTATAGGTGTAGCATGCTTACTAAGAAGAGGTTTATCAACATCTTTGATAAGGTATGATGGATCAGATGATGTAGTCCCTGAGTGGATCATGCCGAGTGTCAGCCCTAGTATCTCCAAGTTGAAAGAATCCTCAGAGTCACTATCCTCAAAATCCTTAATATTAGCTATGGTCTCCTCAGTGAGTGGTTGCACACAGTGCTGGTAACTTTCGGCTCCTGAGTAGCTGTCTTGAAAAAATATCTCCATTCTTGGTTTCATCCTTTTATCTACAGGGTCATACCAAGGTTCAGGGAAGCTGCAGAAAGGGAAATCTTTGCCCTCTCTGATGAATCTTCCATTTAGGTAATCTCCTGAGATAGTTCTGGTGCATTCTAACTCCCTCTTTAGTCGAGGCTAATGGATAAATCCAATTTCTTCTTCTGACGGCTGATAACCTAAGACACAGGGAGGAAAGGCCTCCTTTAACACAATAGGTTCAGTTATCCCTTGTTATCTTTTCCCTAGCCCCATTCCAAGCATAAAGTGAATGTTCTTGAACATTTGGATTACATTGATGTTTCCATGAGGATCATATTCTGGACAAACCCTATTTTTGAAGTCGTCCCTTGCTAGGAGTAGGAGTGGTTCGACCTAGAAGCTTGATAGGAGTATATCTTTCACCCCGTGTTATATCTTCAGTACCGAATTACTCATTCTAGCATTCTCGATGTTATCACTCTCTCTCAATATGGTGATAACTTGTCCATTGGTAAAGAATTGCAATTTCTGATAAAGGGAGGAAAACACCCCTTTGATGAAGTGGAGCCAATGTCATTCTCCTAGCAGATTGAAATTGGTTGGTTTGTCGATGACTTGGAATGGAACAACAAAATTTATAGGGCCAATCCCTATTGCAATCTTGATAGATACCTTTACTTCTCGGCAGGTGTTGTCATTGTCATGCACGGTAGCAGAGGTTGGAGCGAGGTCACTCACTTTCAATCTTAGACAGTGGAGGGTTCTTAGTGGGTACATATTCGGAGCTAATACATTGTTGATGAGGGAGAGGGGAATGGTTTTCCCCATAACTTTAACAGAGATATTGAGAGCATAATTGTGGTTGGGACCAGTCTTAGGGATTTCCTCTTCGAAGAAGGAGGTCATTCAAGTAGAGGTCAAGGATCTAACAAGATTTGTTGCTTCTTCTGGTGTGGTTGAGGGATGAACTGTGCGTCCTGTGAGTAGCTTGATTAGGGATGTTCAGTGTAATTGGGAAGACATGAAAGTCCCCATAGAGTGATGTTAGCTTGGGTATTCTTCAGTTGATCAAGGACTTTACTTTCTTTAAGATTCATTTCTAGAATAGGGAGATTCTCAACACCTTTCCCTTTATCGTTTGCTGATTGTTGTAAGTTTCAGTTATGGTAATGTCTCCCCGATCTGGTCATATGGTTGCTAAAAGAGGGAAAAAAATATAAACCATGTTTCTTCATCGATATCGAGTTTCTCAACTACCTGGTTGATCTCTCCTAGCAGCTCATTGAATTATATCACTTTGTACAGATTGGCTATTAGACTAGTCTTTCCTGAATCTAGCTCTTCATATGAGCCTTCAAAATCGTCTCCCCATCTGGTGGCAATGATATTGTCTTTCCATGCAAAGTTAATAGACTCTAAAAATTTTATGGCTTCTTCGTATAATTCCTCCCATTCGGTAGGGAAATTCAAGATCGAGGGGACCACTTGTAATTTTAAAATGTCAAACATCTCATATATGCTACAAATATCACCCATCTATCGAAAAAAATCTTCTATGATCTAGACCACATCATCTAGACCGCCTTCGTCGATGGGCACTCCCTAGTTATCTGACCCTTGGGTCCATTTTTGGGCTTTTATGAATAACCCACTAAATATCTGATAGTCAATGGTCATCTGGGAGGGCAATTTCATCTTGAACTCTAGGAGTTGGTTTAGTACTTCTGATAATTCCATGTCTTTACCTCCATAACTGGTATGGACAACGATGGATGCTCTGGTAAGGAGTGATAAGGTTTTTTCGGCAAGGTTAGTAGGGTGTAAGAGGAAATATGGGCATATTTGGGGAGGTTTAGGAGAGTATATGGGTATGACTAGTGATTTACTTGGCATGATTTGGGTAGATGGGTCGAGTTCTGAGTCTTCTTCTAGGAAGATGTCATTTGCATGATTTGGGAGTGGATTATGAGTAGTGTTTGGTTTAGGATTAGCTGGTGGGGCGATGATGCCCCGGTCAATCAGGCTTCGAATTGTGTTTCGGAGATGAAAACATTGGTTAGTGGTATAACTATAAGTTTGTTGATAGTCACAATAGGCATCAGGTTTGAAGTTCTTCAGAAGTGGATTTGGTAACAGACGAGGGTCCAAGGGTTTGATCAGGTTTCGATTTAAGAGAGCCTGGTAGACTTTGGAGAGAGGCGTGTGAAGCTTGATATATTCCTTCTGAATTGGGTTTGGGTGACTTTCTGATTCCCACGAAGCGGCAGGATGAAAGATGTTGTTGATAGTAGAGACTATGGTACTATCAGGCTTTTCAAACTTTCTAGGAACAAAATATCTAGAGGTTTTCTTCGGTTCAACTTCTATCTTGTAAAGACATTCTTTTATTTCTACCCTTGCTTCTTAGAGGGCTCGAAAGTGAGGGTAATAATGTCCTCCCATTATTCCTTATGGGGTAAAAAATGCTTGTTCACAATACTGGCTAGTTCTTATTCGAAAGGCCGATTGGTCATGGTAGCTTCTTTTCTCTCCATCTTGCTATTAAGTTACTGACTGATTCCCCAGGCCCCTCGTCGTACTTTTACTATGACATGAAGTTCACAGCGGGTAACCTCTAGCTCCTCGTTGTACTTGTAATGTTACATGAACTCGTGGGCAATGTTTTCCCAGCTGTGGATTTTGGATTTTTCAAGGGATAAGAACCAACGGAGGGAGCTATCTTTCAAAGTTCGCTGAAACATCTGAGCCATTATTTCTTCGGAAGCTCCTAGGATAGTCATGGCTTAGTGGTATCTACGGAGATGAACGATCGAGGGTCCACTACCTCCAAACTTCTCGATATTGGGCATCTTGAATTTTTCTAGTAGACTGGCTTTAGGATAGGGAGACCTGTGGGTGTAGTCCATATAGTTCCCAGAGATTCTAACTTAGTCAAATTTCTTGGTTAGCATCTTGACGTCTTCCTTCTCCTTTTTCATTTCTTCCTCTTCTGGATCAACAATTATGGGAAAATTAGCCCCGGGCTGAGCAAGGTTTGGCATAGGAAGTTGGGCAGGTGGAGGCCCATTAAAAGGAGGAGCACATGGAGCATGACGGTATTCTTCAGGAACCTAGACTGTCTTGGCTGTAGATGGACCCATGGCGCAAGGGAAAATGACCTCAGGAGCTTTGAGCACAGGGACCCGATTTCTTTGCATCTCGTGAACCTTAATTTCAAGGTTGTCAATTTTGGCAGTGAGCTGAGACAGAATCGGTAACAAATCTGATTGTACATTCAACACTTGATCCGTATTATCCATGGAAGGAATGTGCGTCTCGGACTTGGAGGAAGTAAGGGGACTGACAAAACTTCGAGGCGGTTTGACTCAAGACTGAAGCCAATAGGGAGCCAGGCCAAGGGTATGTGATCGACATAAGAACAAGAAAAATTGGAATTTATTTTCGAAAAAGAAAAAGGGGAACTTATTATTTTTGTAAAAGGAGGGAAATATTTTTGACATTTTTGGAAAGGATGGGGACGAAAAGGTTTGTTTTTCTTTTGTTTTGAGGGAAAAGGAGGAAAAATATTTTTGGTATTTTTGATAAAAGAGGGAGAGATGTTTTTGGACACTTTTTGGGAAAAAGGGAGAGGCAAAGACTAGAGGCGGGTCTCAGCATAATTATTATGTTTATTAGGTTCTCACTTATGTTAAGTTCAGCTAAATACAAAATGAAATGTCGGAGAGGACCCGATCCTGGAAAAATTGGGTTTGCAACATATGTAAATCTATGGTTGGACTTGTAACCAGGTTCACGGGCGAGGTCCTGTTTTAAAAATTGCACGAAAATTTGGGCGGCAGGCCGACCCAAAATTTTGACAGAGTTTCGGATCGAAATCGGAAATCTAGCATGTGTGCCCGAGGATTGACACCTATATGCAGGTATGCAGTTGGCTGGGTGAATTGGAAAGGGTTACCCCCTTTAGCGTGACTTCCACAATATACGTCTTGCTTTTTAGGGCAATCGGTACATGTCGACAATCCATTTGATATACCTGAGTGTACGTGAATTGCCTCACTATATACGTCATGTGGACGATATACGTGAGAGAAAATTTGATATACTCGACTTACGTGAATGAGTTCCCTACGATATACCTCCCGTCATGACTTCCGTCAAGCAGTACGATGCAGGGGAACTGTTCGATATACGTCGAAGGTACTTGGCCAATGGAAGGTGAAAGTCATATCGCTTAGGCTAACTGCGGCCTATTAGACAAGTGCCCATCACGAAGTGACTCTTAAGTTACAGGATAAAATTTGGTTAATAATTATGCTCGTTAGTGATGTTGTGTGAATCATGCATGATTCATTTATTAGTATCTTGTGGAGAGAGTATCTTTTTCTTAATCATGCCAAACATGGTGCAAAGTACAAGTATAAATAGTAAAGCTATACTAAGCATGGATAAGTGATGTGTGTGTGAAGTGTAATTATCTACAAGTGCGTGTGTGATTAGTAATCATGGATATATATAAGTGAAGGTGTATGTTGATGACACCTAAACATGGATTTCTAAGTCATGTCTGCAACATGTGGATATACATGATCCCACGTGGTGTGAACTGTACATGGAGAGTTTTCTCCAAGTGTGTGAATAGTAGCATAAGCATGACGTAAATATGAATAATAAAGGGGAACATGCAAATAGGGTTATATACAACAAAATGAAACACCCCTGTAGATAGAGTCTAGCCCTCTTAAAAATAGAAGTCCCCAGCGGAGTAGCAACTGTGCCCATACCGGTCGGCACTGCGTTCATTCTGGGGGGAAGGAGGAGGATCCCTCAAGGAAGAACTTCATCGCGGTATCGCACCCTTCTCTTCAAAAGGTTCTTCAGCGGTCATCGGTGTGGGGTGAATGCAAAGAGATGGAGTCGTTAGCTTACTTAGCTCAAAATAGGCAAAAGAACATGTTGCCACTTCATGAGAGCGGTATCAAGGACAAACTGATGCATACGAAACCAATAGATCGAAGGTCTGGGGGATAAGTTATGGAATGAGAAGTTATTAGGAACCCATACCGCCCTTTCGGTCTCTTATGGGCAAATGTTAATATTTTCCTTTATCCCCATGAAGTGTGTCCATGTCTTTATATAATCGAGATTGGAATCGTTCGACCCATACCATGGAAAATATGGGGTGAGGTCATCCACAAGAATATTCCCAAAATAATAATAAATGTATAAGATAAAATATGAGTGTTCATCGCGATATTGATCATTATTGGGGAAATGTTAATATGTGTTGGATGAAATGCGACCAAGCTTATTATATGTATATATATGATAATTATGAAAATGAGGGGTTTAGAGAAATTTGGAAAATAAGAGAAATTGGAAAATTAGAAGATTGGACTCGAGCCTCGGATTTTAATCTGTGATGCCTACGTAGTCTAGAAAGGCATCAAAGTCCACATAGTTCGAATGGAAAATAGGGGTGGGGTTTATCCCATAAATTCGAACGGAATTTTATTAGGTGTGTGCGTGTAGAAAATGTATTTGTGGTATTAAAAACATGTGGTAGATAATTCCGTTCGCAATATATGGGTGTAACCCTCTTTTATTGTTTTTTATTTTTTTTAGGAAAAATAGAGTACGTGAAATATACTAATAAAATTGTAGATGTTAATTTGTATGAATTATAATGAAACTAGAATTTGAATCTAAAGTAATTTATGCAAAAATAAGAGATTTAAAAGAGGAGAAGAAGGAATTGGACATTCTTTGGAGCTTGAGCTTGGATCTTGGATGAAATCCTTTGAATGTTGATTCATGTTGATTATAGAGAAGGATATTTTCCAAATTGGGTGTGAATAGGATGGGTATTTAGGCTTGAATGTGATTTCTCATATGGAACTTCACAGATTTCGAATCAATGTTGCTAAGATCACTGATGCTGATGGGTTTTGCCTGTCCCTAGAATGAGGTCATTGATGTTATTTATAGGGAAAAGGTGGGTGCCGATCAGCCTACCCCAGGGGATGCCTATCAGCACGCCACCCTTGACACTATGCCGATAGGCAGGGTTCAGGACCTTCCAATTAACAGTCTCGTGTAGAATTTTATGAAAAAATGATTGTAGCGAACAAACCGTTGATTCGAATTGTGCATGGGGCATACCATTAGAAAGGTATTTTAGAGACCTTCGAGAGTCCTTAGGACTACTCTCGGGTTCGGGAGTTAACTTTGGGTCAAATGTGGCTCGAAAGTTCACATCGGTCTGTTGGACGGGGGATCTTGTGACACAAACGGATCATTTGTCCGTGTGGTAAGTCGCAATCATGCATGGGTTGTACCATTGGAAAGGTTAGGAGATGTACTTCGGCATTACAAAGAGTTTCGCTCTGTTTAGAAAGTTGACATTGGTCAAACGGGTCCCGAAAGCATCCGGTGACCTCTCGGAGTAAAACAAATCGTTCATCCGTATCGTAAATCATCGATAGAAAAGGGTATTCAGTGACCTTCGGAGATTCATTCGGTCTCGTTCAAGATGAAGAGTTGACTTGGGTCAAACGGAGTCTGGGAGAGCCCGGTGGCCTCCGGATTGATTTTTGGGGGAAAACTGATTGTTCATCCGAACAGTTATGCTATTTTGCACACGGGGTGGACTGTCGGAAAGGGGTTTCAATTCCCTTATATGATTCAAAGAGATTTTTCTAGGATGGTGGAGTTGGCTGGGGTCAACTTGGGGCCCGGGAGCCCCCGATGGCCTCTGAATCAGTTTTCAAAAGTGAAATGGTTCGTTCGTTCGAACCGTTATGCCGATTGGTGCATGGGGTGGCCCTTTGGAAAGGCCATTCGGATCCCTTCAATGATTCAAAGAGCTTTTTCTCTGATAAAATAGTAGACTGGAGTCAAATGGGGCCTTGGTATGTCCGATGATCCCTAGATCGGTACTCAGAGTGAGACCTAGGTTTGCAGTGGAAATATGTTGGGTATAGGATTTATTTTGCGAAGGAGAAAGATCATAAAGCATAAGGAGAGATGATGGAGAACTTTCAGCTGGATGGTGACACCTAGGAAGTGAAGGTTGTGGGGAAAAAATGAGGGACAGTTGAGTGAGGGTTCAGTGTCTGGTGCCTTATGTGTGGGGCTTATATAGTGGGTTTTGTAGTACAACGACTTTATTTGTATAAAGGCAAATTAGTAGGGTGGCTATGTTCATTTGTACAAAGTAGTGGAGAGCGAGAAGGTGGGACGTGACAGCTGGGGATTAGGAGTTTATGTGGGTTAAAAGGGAGAGAGAGGTAAGCGATGTTTGTCCGTGTGCGCGCGCGCATGTGATATATTATTAATAATAATATACAATTGAAAACACATAATTATAATTGTATTGAAACCAAAAACAAATACAAAAATACAATCACACTACTATATAATATTTTGACTTCAAAATTACATACAAATAATAATAAAATAAATACACACTTATATAATATGGTGGACACAACTCAAACACATAAATATACTTGGAATTACAATTATAACGACAATAACTATAGTATACCATATAAAATACAAAAATACTTAACGTGATAAAATAGCACACCCATATATGTAGTAGTATATAGATAAAATAAATTATTATTATTATTATTATTATTATTATTATTATTATTATTATTATTATTATTATTATTATTATTATTATTATTATTATTGTTGTTGTTGTTGTTGTTGTTGTTGTTGTTGTTATTGTTGTTGTTTTTGTTGTTGTGTTGTTGTTGTTGTTGTTGTTATTATTATTATTATTATTATTATTATTATTATTATTATTATTATTATTATTATTATTATCATCATATACACACACATATAAATTCATATATATAAGAAATGGGAAAATGGGAGTGGGATAAGAGAATGATAAGGGATCAATTTTATTGGGAACTCAGTGTCTTGGGTCGCATTGTTTACACCATATAATTATCGTCCAATGAGAGAATGCCACATATTATGATTAAACTGAAATTACATTCGTGTAAAATGTGTGGGATTAATAATAAAATAAACTTAAACGATTGATACATGTCACGACTTTGGATGTGGATTAAGCACTAAGCAGCATTTATATGGGCATTAATGAACCTAGGCGGGATAAACTCAATTGGCATGAATAGCCACCTAATAATAACACAAACAGTTACGTTGCATAGCAAAAACCTTTATAAATAAACAACGAGCAGACAAAGGAAAATATGGCTCCCTCAACAAAAAAACTACATTTACTCATTTTATTCTTTCCTTTCTTTTCTTTTGTTTACTATTTTTCTTTCAATTCGAAGTAAATTGTAAGGTCGTTTGTAATTTTCATCCAAGTTTATTAAATGTTTCTAGTCTCTCCATTTGGTTTCATTTACTTTCTTGCTTTACATTTCGTAGTATACTCCTTTACTTTATCGCATTTCCTTTTCCCTAAATTCAAAGCTTTACCTTTTGTTCTAGTTCATTTACTTTACAATTTTTTTTTATTTCTAGTTAATTTATCAATTTAACAATCACATCAATGTCTTACCTAAGTGAAGCACATGTCTTCTTAATTCAATCATCGAATAGTACATAATCGTCTAATATTATCAAAAGGCTGATATCTTTTGGTTGATAAGACCATAAAATGGTCAAAATAAGAATTAAACTTTTTAACCAAGCAAAGTCAAAATCCCACAAATATATTTTTGTCACACTCTGTGGGACTCTCAGTGTTGAATTGGTGTTTGAAATGACTAGGACATGTAGAAACAAAGATGTAACTGAAAATATTGGTGAAATTAATTAAACCAAATAACAGGTTACCAATTATGAGCATAAACTAGTAAAAGCATCTGACGAGTTGGGACCAAATGCTAATAGGCACGATCTGAATATGCCAATGGAACTAAAAGTCGATAATATTCAATACACACTATTTGTTAGTTCACACACAAATCCCTAAGACCAATTTATTAACCAAATAAACACAGTCTTTAATCATTTGGGAACATAACGGAGAACATTAAAATAATGATCACCACAGTGAAAACTAGGTTATCTACACCTATTAATGTCGTGTATAATGATCAGGGTTATTCATCAAAGTTTAGTGTAAACCCAACAACTTAGCCCAATCCTCACCATGATATTAGTTATACATGTAACACTAGTGAAACACATTCGAGAAAAAACCAAAGGATTGGAGGATATGTCAATACCATGGATCTACTAATCAATAACCAAATGAAGATTTCAGGACCACCTAAAACCTGCCAAGAGTTGGGTTACAACAAGCTAATAGGGAGAGAATACCTCCCAGAGGTAGGTTGAACTAGTACATTCCAAAATGTTGTCAATCTTGGTTTCCTAGTTACTTTAAACTATGGGATTATCAATAACCTTGTGTTCGAATGAGAACTCATGAGGTTAGGGAACAGTAGGAGAATTGACATCTAAATATCTCAATTCCCTCAATATCTAGAATATCAAACATGAAAAAATGTGCCTCCGTAAGTGTCACTATTATGGGTGCATCCATCTCCCTTAATAAATTAGGCAATTGCTATAGAAAATGGGAAACTACCTGGGAGAGTGGGGAAAATGAAATTGTGGATATCGTTTATGAAATATGTGGGTCAATGGCTTAGGGTTAAAGGCCATATCCTAAGTGGATAGAAAAAATTAAACTCCCAAAATCTTTTGAATTCCAAACCTTTACCTTCTTTGTATGTCATGGAAGTCGTTCTAGTGTGGAACACATTACTAGATTCACTAGTCAATCTACTAATACTGGTACAAATGAGTATTTAAGATTGAGTTTGTTTTCTAGTTCAATCGTTGATGAAGCCTTCACATTATATTCATAACTTTACCACCTAACTCCTTTTAAAACTAGAAATAAATTGAAGATATATTTCATGTAAAATTCTTCCAAACTGAGCCAAAAGTCTCTATGGCTTAATTAGCTAGGTTAAGCTAAATATCTAATGAAAAGGCCACTTCCTTCAATAATCGGATCAAGAGGGCTGGAAACAAAGAAAAAATAGTCCTACCCGAGTTTGAATATGTGAAATTTGCACAAAATGGTTTTGAATTTAGTCTTCGAAGAAGTTTGATTCCACTGAGCTTAGAAATTTGGTAGACTTAGCTGCCATGGTATCCGAATATGAGGCTCTTCCAAAGGAAGTGCATGAAAGTAGTACGTCTTCTTTAAATACATATTATAAGAAGCCTAACTTCAAAAAAGACGTTGAAATTATAAGAGCGAAACCTATAGTTTGTGAACCATTGGTTCGAAACAACACAACAATAACATCTTTGCACCAAAAATAGAGGGAATGATAAACAATTACTCAATTGACATTTTTAGGGCTGAAGAGATTTTTTATTATCTATTTAATGATAAAATAGTGAAACTACCGATGATGCTAAAAACCAAATGAGATAAAAGGGAAAAGTTATTATAAATGGTATAATGTTTTCTCCCACTCAATTAATGTTTGCTCTATGTTTCACAATAGGATTCAAGAGCTAATAAGGAGAGGGAAAAACTCCCTATAAAAGAAGAAAGCATCATGGGTGTGGATGATGTCCCATTACCCAATGTTAAAGAAGTGGTAATAAACATGCAGTTAATCCAACTAGCTGGAAACAAGGGGCGTGTCAAATTTAAAATAAAGTTCACGTATGAACAAAAGGCTTCAAAGCCTGAAATAATTGACTACGTAGATTAATAGGTCATAAAACACCTATGCATTACGTGTGGTAGAATTATACAGAAATGTGACAATTTGTGACCTCAAACAAAAATCAATAGCTAAAAAATAATAAGAATGAGAACAATCGATATGTTGCCAAAACCCCAATGTTCTAAGGAAAAGATAAAATTCAAAGAAAGGCCTTTGCAAAATATGAGTCCATTATCTGGTCCTTATTACCCTCAAGTGAACGGTAAGATGTCATGGAATAATTAATACATTAGACCTGGCTTCAAAGATACTTAATCAAATCAGGTTATGGGAAACTTAGGGCCTATAAAAGTCCCAAAGTCTATCCTAATGGTCAAAGGAGTGCTAGATTGGATTGTAATCTATGATTAAAAATTGACACATTAATTTAATGAAATTATAAAGAGGACAAATACAGTGAAGCCCCAACAAGTGGCCGCGGGTATGTGTCATGTGGTGCAGTCACTATTGTCAAAGAGAAGAGAGTCAGATTTGGTAATTTGTCATACCCATCAAAGAAGAATCCAAAGAAAGTAAATGGCATGTTGGAAACATCCCATTATTATTCATAAAAGTAGTAATACCTACCATGGCCACCCCAAGGCCCAAAAGCAATCCAAAATAATCTTCATAAAGCCAAAAAAATCCCAAACAGCTCACAAATAGTCTACCTAAATGAGTCAAACCAACCCAAAATGGGCCCAAAATCCTAAGTTAAAATGCACTTGACCAATCGGTCGTAAGTGTACAACACCTTTTAATAATACATCCTTATCCCCAGACAATTTTCCTATATAAGGGACCCTCACCTACCATCTCAAGGCATTAACTTCGCCTTCTTGAGTGTTGACCATTCTATCCAATCGAAGTTTTCTCTAAACATAACCTCAAAACTTTCTCCATTTGTCATCAAAATCCCTATGAGGTTTTTATATAGAGTTATTACATTATCTCTAACTTCTTTTTCACATCCAAGCCCAAATGAAATCAAAAAAGTCATTTTTCCCCCTTTTTTTTACCTTTTTATCATGCATTCTTAAAAAGTTTGATTCCAAGCCAAAACACTAACGAAATAAGAAGGAGAATGTGTAAATATGTTGGTATGCTATCTATCTCTCTTTTATTTTAAAGCCTTGATATATAAAAGGTGGTTTTATGATTCAACACCACTCCAAACTACTTTTTCTATGTTTTTTGCTCTATATGACTTGATTTTACTCTGAAGATCATGTCCGAACTATATGGACTTCGTTTCCTCCAATGGCGGATATGTAGGCATATTAGAGAAGCTTGATCTCTAAGATTCAAGTCAAATCTTGTACATATTAATCCATTTTCATTTTTATTCTCAAAAATAAGAAAAAAGGTTCAAAGTCATGGAATATTCTCATATAGGTTAGAAGATCACAAGATCTAGATATTTCATCTACTATTTTATTCTTAATGTTTGAAGTTGGTTCATTATCTTATCATCAAGTGATTTTATGGGCGAATCAATCTTGTTCAAGTTCTTTCATGAACTAAATCATTCATATTTTGTAACTCGATTTTGTTTCACGCTGAAAACAACTCCAAAGATCGAAGAAAGACTAGATCTCTTGTATTAAGGCTGTATATGAGGAAAATCTCTCTTGTTTCTACCAGAACTACGTGGACTTTGAATCTCTCCATGCGAGTATGTAGGATCACTCAGACTGTCATCTGAGTGACCAATTCCAACCTTATACATATTTACTCTTTATCTATATAATCTACACTCAACTTGCACTACATTGCACACTCTAGATACATACTAACTAGTATTATTATTTCTTTCACACTTTAACATGCTTATATAAATGCTTCACATATACATTTATGACCGAAAGGGAGGAGTGGGTGCCTAACACCTTCCCAATTGTAACCCGATCCTCGAACCATTGATTTTATGGAAACACATTCACCACTTGCCATCACTAGGTCTCTACGAAGGCCTAAGACCTTTTTTGTTTTGTGTAAAATAGACTAGCAACTTCATTTTATTTTTCCTTATTTTTCTAAAATGAGAACTTATTCAACTGAGGCAGTGATCGCCCATCGTCGATAGAGGACGATAAGAATGCATCGAATCCTAAAGTGGTGACTCTGCTGGGGACATTTGTTGTAGAGGACTTAACTCAATTTATGTGGATATTTAATTATTTAAGCATGCTATTACTGTATATTCCTATATATTTTGTTTACTATTCATTCTTATTTCTTTTTTGATACCTGGCTAGGTAGATAAACATTAGTATTTCATTCTCTTATAGGGATAATAAGGTTACACCCTAGGCATCCCATGAACCTTGTTTGTGACATGTATGATAAGATACCTAATAGCCTCAAGTAAAAAAGGCTCTATAAAAAATAAATACAAGTATTTTGAAAAAAGACACACTAATTCATCGCATAATATTTGCATGTCAGTACATACATATTACCATAGAGAACCTAGATATGGTCTTGATTCTTACACATTCAAGCCCCTAGCTACAATTTATACTTTTCTTGGCGTTGTACCATCAACATATAAAGAATGGTATGTTCTTGCGAAACATAACTCATGTACCTCAAGTATATCAATTTAGTTCTGCACGTACTGTCCCCACAAGGTATATAAGGAGTCTCAATTCACGTACATTCGGGTATATCAAAATGAACCTTACACACATACCCCCAAGGTATATCATCAGGGGTTATATTCAAAGAAATGGGCCTTTTGTGACACCCCGCCTATTAAAATATCCGGTCGACAACCCTTTATGAATATAAAATGTTGGTCTCATATGGACCATTCTTAGCATTACTGTCAAAAACATTTTAAATTTATTAACCACCTAGTCATTAAATAGACCGGTACCAAATTTTATCTTACATTAATTAACAATATGCTAAAAGAAATAACAATTAAACTATCTACACAAATAGATAACTGAATTCGACATAAGTAATTAATATAAATAAAGAAGACCGAATCAGCTATTTGTTTAACAATAAACTGAAATAGTAAACTGGATACACAAAGTCCAATAAATAACTGAATACTAAATCTAAGGGAGACATGCCCAAATGAGTAATGAAATAAAGTCTCTACACTATGAATAAATGAATGAGGCATCTGTAACAATGTCTTGCAGCTTCCACACATGATGTAGCTACGGATCCCTGGATAGAATCCTCAAGCTGGGTATCCCAGTGGCTGAACACCTAAAATATTTTGGAATTTTTTTTGACACGAGTCAAATGCCAAGTAAAACATTTTGAAAATATTTAGAAAGAATTTAAATAGCAATTAATTAAATACGAATTCACTTTTTTCATATTTAAGTTAGTGTCGCACTCTCTTGAGGTATAACTCACCCCTCATCTAATGTGCGCACCTAACGCTTACCCTCCAACCTCCCTAGTTTCGCCACACACCTAACTAGCCTTATTACACTTCTATCCATCGCACTACTCTAATATGAGTATTCTTATTTTGATCATTAAGTTATTCACTCATTAACTTATTAATCAGATTCAACTATATTAAGTCATTTAACATTCACACAAGTTATATATGAAACTTTTTTTAATTGTATAAAATTCACACCAGTTATGTAAGAAATACATTCACACTTATGTATTAATCCCGTATATAATTACCTAATAATATTATATATGCACTAGTTGCGATACCCCCCTAATTAAATATCGGGTGATCGGGACTTTATCAAATTAAAACATTTTTCTCATACGGTTCATTATTAGCATCACTGTCGAAAAACCCAATTAATTACTAACCACCTAATAGTTAATTAAACTGGGGACAAATTTTTTTTTCAATTAAACATGATGTATAAATAGTTCTAAAACTAAAACAACATTCATAATATACTAGAATCCAAACCATCATGATATGTAAATGAATCGAAGTCATGCCAAATAAACCATTGGCTAAAACAACCCAAACCAATTAATAATCCAAGTCGAAACTGCAAAGTAAAATTGATACCAAAACTAAAACTATAATACCATCGACGGACCACATGTCTAATCATGAGATACAAGAGTGAGATCCTACGCTAGATCTGAATGAAAGAATCGGGTACTCAAAATCTTGTCCATATCCACAGTGATACATCTCAGAGTCCCTCGAATGAAACCATCAAGCATGGCGTCCTTGTGGATGGACACGTAAAAGGTTTTTGAAAATATTTTTATTGAAAGAGTTAGTGCTCAAAACATTTGAAAACATTTAACAAATGATTTATCGTAATAAAAATCGGTTATTGATTACACATGTTAGGTTCACGCACACTCCATTGAGTTCCTCACCTTTCATCTAATGTGAACACCTAACGTTCAATACTTATCCCACCTATGAAATATAACCAAGCTATCTCGACTAAAGTATATAACCGATCTTATCAAGTCTACTCTCCTGTACCGCCCATACAACACGCTTCATTATTAACATTTCTCGCATGTTCTTCATTTCTTATGTAACATTTACATATGTTCAATTTCATCATCATACTCAAGTTTCACTACTTAATTCATATAGCAATCCATATCTATCATCATTCAACTTCCATAATTAAGTTTCACTACTTAATTTACTATAGATATTCGCAATCTATTTTTATTCTTCAAATTAAGTTTCTCTCTACTTAATTTACCAATTACATGTGTGTATATATATATCATCTACAAATGTACTTTCACACATAAGTTGAATATCATGAAGTACATATTTCACACACAATATATACTAAGGATTATTGGTCCAGATAATCCTCGATTCCAATTATCCTATCATTTACATTGGTCCGGATATCCCTCCACCCCAAAGTATATGTTATGCATATGTATATTGGTCCGGATACTCCTCAACCCCAATATCATTTATCTTTGATTTGGTTTAAATAATCATCGACCCCAAATCGAGCTTCCATGTATTGGTCTGAATAATCATCGACCCTAATACAAAATTAAGCACATTTTATGTATATGTATTTTGAGCACATTGTATACTATAAACACATACTATATAACCACCTCCCTATATCACATTTTACGGGTTATTGGCTCGGAATCCTACCTCGTTCACCAATACTGACTTATATCTCTTGGCTCGAAATCATACCTCGATCACCAATATATATAGTATAATTTAGGTATTCACACAACCTAAGTAGTACTATGCATCAATAGGGATTCACACAACCTGATAATATATGTTAGTACGCTGTATATATCTCTCTCTTACTCGTCGTACTATTTACTTTACGATTTATCTCACTATCATATATATATATATATATATATATATATATATATATATATATATACAGGAGCGCTCACATAACTCTAGGGTCCTAGTTATCCCCTTGTTATATAAATTCAGTAGTTACCATCTTTAACCTAGTAATATACATGTTGAATTGATGTTTACTCTCTCTCTGTAGCTCAATTCCCAAATTTCCCAATCTATCTCTCATTCAGTCATTCCTTATTGTCCATGCTCTAAGTCTTACACCCAACGGCCTTAATGGACCTTAACTATACCCTAATGGTGTTTATCAAATCCCTAAATAGGTATAATATCACTCCTAAGGTTACCCTCTAATGTTGGAAATCGAAGAAAACTCAACCAACAAAAGAACCCAATTTCTGCCTGGGTCGATCGATCGAAGCATTTGGTCGATCGATCGACTACACCGATCGATGGACGTTCATGGATGGATCGATCGATCGAATAGGTACAACTTCGTTTTCTCCAATTTTTCACCCTTTCTGATTTAATCAAATCCCATAATTCTCCACCAAATTCACATCCGATTATTCCTAACTATTTCAACAACAGTTATGATGATTTCAAATGTTTCAAACACATTAAAACTTCGCTGAAATCAATCAAGAAAGAACCAAAATCTCAAAACTCATTCATAATCTAGGTTTGTGTTCATCCATTACATTCAATTCATAACTCAAATTCGAAATTCGTAGTAACAATCAAAACCCTTCTGATTTACAAAAATCTATCGATATAAACCCTAACTACATGCCATTTTACCCAAACATGAAATCAATTGATGCTTTTCATCAAAGGTTTTGAAATAAAAATCAATCCATTCAAGAAATCCCTACACGTGGGATTATAACTTCAATCCAATTTGTAATAAACACTTGCTTGAAATTGATTGATCAGATTTCTTGGTTCTTGGTTGATGATTGGTTGTTTCCTTCTCCAATCTTCCTTTCCGAATACCTTGAGGTGCAAGATTTCTTCACCATTTTCAACATTCCTTTTTAACCTTTGAAAGTTGGTTCTCTCTCTCTCTTCTCTCTAATGGCATCTTAAATCTTTTGTTCTTGGTTGATGATTGATTGTTTCCTTCTCCAATCTAAAATCATCAGATATATGGCTCCCAATTTCGTAGCTCCCTTCACTTTTTTTTGTAAAATGATCGAAACGCCGTTAATAGGTGTTGGTTTGGTCCAAAATTTCCCCGGGACCCAAACTATACACCCAGGTACACTTTTCCGACTATTTTGACCCATCCGGAATCATTTTTGACCTCTAAATTATCAATGGACTCACTTCAAATATATTTCTAATTTCTCACCCCAAAATAGTCTATATGCGACTCCCGATGAGTAAAATAAAATACGCACATATCACTCGTTATGCTGTATAAAAATAATTATCACTTATTTACTATAAGCACTTAGTATATATCATAATGAAATATTAAATAGTATCTATCTCTCGATTAATATTTAATAGTCACAATTATTATCAAATCGCAATTAAAATTTATTTTTCCTAATTAATTCCTCAAATGAATTAAATAAAAATACATAGAAATACGGAGTATTATATGTGACACCCTGCCTAATTAAATATCAGGTGATCACTCATGTACCAAATTAAAACAGGAGTCTCATATGGTTCATTCTCAGCTTCACTGTTGAAAACAAAATTAATTACTACTACTTGGCAATGTCGATCGTCGAGATCCAATAGGCCCTCAGTGCATAACGTATATATATATATATACACACACACATACCCATATAAATACATATACATCACATACTCATTTACTATACATATCATAATTTTTATCTGGATTAAATATCCCGGAATAAGAATAAATCCTTATTCATTTTATGTCTTTACTCTCGTTAGAGATATATATATATATATATTTATGTTCTCATACACAAGTAATATACTATACACACAAGTATAATAACCATCCCATCGAGCTATAACTCGAGGATGCAGTCTTATAGTGCCGATCCAAATCCGGGTTTACTCACTGTACCACGGTACCAAGCCAGACTTACTCAATTCTCATGGTGAAATATACACAATGGTGGAGGTCGTCATGTTCCTTTTGTAAGTGGAGTACACACATCACACTCGAACGCGGGATGAGATGACATGGGGATATACTCTCCCTTCTCCTCAAGCCAAGGAATTCACCCACATCGCGCAACCTCCCTCGATTGCACTAGAGAAAATATAAAACCTGGATGTTCCATCTCTACGCCAATGGAAAGACCGTGGAACCATCCTCTAGGATATAAATATACCAATCACACACAGATATATTTATTCATCTCATCTCATATATATACTTTAACCACTTCCGTATATATATTTATAATATCACTTCCCAATACATATATATAGGGCTATAATTGCCAAACTCTCATAGAGATAGCCAATTATCCCGAATGTTCCCATTCGTAATAGTATATAAGTATTCGCACACTTAAAATACTAAACTGTTAAGTATTATCTCACTTGAAATATGACTCGCACCTTAATCGCGTTTAAGGATTTATATATATATATATATATATATATATATATATATATATATATATATATATATATATATATATATATATATATATATATATATATATATGTGTGTGTGTGTGTGTGTGTGTCTTCTCCAACTTATTTGACTCCCACATGTATCGCATTACCTATACAAATAGTCGTCAATAGACGTATCGGATAACCGTTCAATCATCCTAAACCTATATCCCAAATTCCATCCTAGTCGCCTCGGAGGAATTACGCGACCATAATCGGTATATAATTTTTGTTTTCTACGCGCACAATTATATATATATAATCGCTCGCTAAAATACTCCCTCAGGTGTTATTCGTCCCGAACATCCATAATTAATTAAGTCATGGAATCTATTTTAAATTAACTCATAGCTACCATACCACTCAAAAAATAATTTAGAGGCCCCCCCTCTAATTTAGGAACCCTAAACCTATAAGTTACTCAAACTCTTTATTTTCCCCGAAAACACACTTTTAGTGCCACACCATTTTAGCACCCTCCTAGCCCCTATAAATATTCTGCAAGGGCTAGTTGTTAATTACCTAATTGAATCTTTATATCCTCAGTTAAATAAACAAGAATTATTTAAATTCGAAATTAATTCCATCTAATTAAACCTAACCAAAATTGCTAAAAATCCAGGACCATCGATCAATCGACCCTGGGCCATCGATCGATCGATTACCTCGAACAACTTCTTCTCCGAGAAGCTTTTTCGGCCATTAAAGCTTACCCCAAGCTTTTATCTCCTCTCCTAACATCCTACGACCTCATTCAACTACATATACACATATAAAAAGGGTTTTAAACATCCTAGAACCCATAACCAATAATCGATTTCAATAAATTCCTAAGTTTCTCGAATTGGAAATTATTCAGGGTTTATTCGTTTAACTTTCGAAAACCCATTTTGATTTACAAAAACCCATCCCGAAAAATCTTTGTGGTTTATCACTACCAACTACGATATGAGATTTATGCTTAAAATAAAGAAAGCAAGTAAACAATTGCCTCATGGATAAAATCCGACGACCTTGAGTCGAATCCCGCGGAGTTTAGCCAAAATCTCCCTTTTCCTCTTCTTTTCTCTCATCTCTTCTCTTTTCTCTCTTTCTTTATTTTCTCCCACCATATCTTTCCTTATATAGGGGAGAATAAGGTTTTATCCCCTTAAAACCCAAAATGACTCGGTTACTCAATTTTGAGTCCCTATTTGTCTAAAAGTTTCCAGATTTTGATACTTTATTCTGACTATCTCGGTCACTCTGAAAACAACTGCGCACTCGGAGTCTCCATCTGAGTCACTTAACTATGATTTACTAATTAAACCCAACGCCTCTCAAACTGGGTTTTCAAATTAAAATATTAACCATTGTTGCTTTATCCAACTGCGACTTGTAATTAAAATACTCCAACTCATTTACTTAGTCTCAAAAGTAAATGAAACACACACCAAAAATAATCAAAGGTTTATAAATCCCAAAATTACTATTCACACAATTTCCTTTAATCTCCACCTTACGCTTACTTACGAAATTTAATTTTCCCCAAAATTACGGTGTGTTACATACACCCCCCCCCCCCACAACGGAATTTCGCCCTCGAAATTCGGATAAAACCTACACCACCATCCTAGGATCGCTAATTCTAATGCATCCTAGTACCCCCGTAATCGAAAGGTTCTAACACGATGATCCCTTAATATACTCCACCTATCTCAAGGTGTATGCTCAAACGTACTAGCTTTACCAAAAGATCATCTAAATTTCTACATGCTAACGCACAACAACGACGCGTTACACCTATTGCTTCTATAACCGCCTATAAGAAGAACGAGCCTATAATAACCACTCTAACGTATCGAAAGGCTGATGCCCTTTCTAACACTTGAAGCGTCTGCTCGTCCACAACATGACAACTGATCTCCTTTAAGAAGGAAACTCCACTAAGACTTGACTACTTCTGTTAGTCTTCTCTTTTACTTTAGGTGCGTGACTCGTGTTGCCCTATACAATTGGATTATCGCATGCCTCCTATGACGTTCCAATCAACAAACTTCTATCTCTCTTATAAGTGCTTTACGACATAGTCTCCCATTTTATATACCATGTACCCCTTCTATTCCTGGCGGAATATAACAAATCAATTTACTAAGGTTCCTATACACCTTTTTACCCGTGCACATCTGCACATACATTGTGAACGTCCGACATGTAACACCCTTTATAAATAATGGGCCTACTTCCTCGGCGTAATACTCACACAGGGGTTTTCCTAACTCATAAAATTTAATTCTTCCTATACTAGAAAACCCAATCCTTCTCAAGGTTAACCAACCAATCTTCTTGTGGTTAACTCACAACTACCTCCTTACATCGGCGCCACCAACCTTCTGACTTAAAATTCTAATAATCCTATGATCGATGTGTTTCCAACACACGTAAAACTAGTATGATCCTAAGTATCCCTAGTGACCAAGGACTCGCTCAACCTCCCACATTTGCACGACTTCATGCATGGGACGTCTCGCAAAGAGAAATCAATACAAGAACCCTACCGTTACACTACTTCCTCGCATTATCGGACATTAAGATATAACGGCCTGAGGCACACCAGTGGGACGTCCTAAATCCTACCTCACTAACCTACTAACACTCTTCGAACACTATCTCCTTTTATCTTAGTGAATTGAAAAGTCTAACTAATCGGGTGCCTACTCCCAGCCAAGATGTTACGGTCATCTTACCTAAAAGATACTTCCTCTTAATTTGCCTTCTATTCAAGGCGTGGCTATAAGCCTCTAATCAATATCCTTTACCTCATCTCACCACATACTTGTGGTGAGAGAACCATTTTAGTGCTTTTTTTTCCATAGCACTTTTATCTTTAAAAGCACACACTCTTTAAACGTTTCTCAGTCCATAGTGTTTTCTCTACACTAGGTAACTTATCATCCAAACCAATATCCTTGCATCTCATAACATCTCTCCACTCCCGACGTCGTTAAGGTTCATGTCCGGAGCGTCTCGCAAGCGAAATCCAAACAAGGAACCCCTCCAATACACTACTACTTAACTTTATCGGTCGTGGAGGTCCGTTAGTTTCAAATATGCTACTGGGAAAAATCCCATCCCACGTATTTTACAAAATGTGGTGAGAACTCCTATTTATTTCCAAGAGTTACACTATCAAGTGCTCATACTAACTCTAAATCCTTCGCGGCACTGCTAATATGCTTAAACTCACAGCTTATCAATAGGTTCTGGAGACCTTAAATCACAGTTCTAAGGTCCCCACGGACTCAAATCAAGATAAAGAAACATCTACTCACCGAAGTTCTATCCACCTATATAACAAAGGCAAATTCAACCTATATCCAGGTAAGATATCGCAATAAAACCCGTTCCACCCTAGAACCACGGATACGATAGTCTTGCAATCAGTAGCCTGTTATCGCTCCAATCAACTAAGAACATATAATACTCAGAATAAAACTATACTCGTATAACACATATAAAATGAGTAGTACCAGCCAAATTCAAATTTAAGATAGAATCCTGCTACCGCGGAAATACACCCCCCCCCCCCCACACACATATATATATATATATATATATATATATATATATATATATATATATATATATATATATATATATAAGTACTATAAAACATTATTAACACCGCCAATAAACTTAAATCACACACGAATCTAGGGATAGCAAAATACCGTGACCCAAATCTTGTCACACAACGTGTACCTCCTTCATCCGATGTGAAAATGATAACGACATTCTTTCCAAACTCCCTAGCTACTCCAAATGGTTCTTGGACATGGTACACTTGCCCTAACTGAAACAAAATTTCTTAGCTCAATGACTCATCCAGGCACTCCACTTTTGTCCTTTTTCTCCTACCAGGAAAGGACGAACCGTGTGGCTCAACACTCCACATAACCCTATCTCCATCTCTTGCCTTCCTGACTATGTAAAAGTTATCAGTATTATTGGACTCTATAGCCTCAATACTCACAATCACCTTCATAGTCCCCTTAATCTCTGCGTTAGAAGGAGACTCCACTACCGGCTTCAATAGCCCTATTTCAATGAATTCCCCAGGTGGGCGCCCACCAATGGTTTTACTGAACGTACTTTCTCCATAAGTGTTAGCAACACTTACTAGTGAGCCTATCATTTCTCTGAAGGGCCCTCTCTTCATTATACCTACCTTAATTCGGTACCAAGTTCATTTATTCCTATAATTCTTTATTCACTGTCGGCCTCTGACCGGTCCTATGTGTATAATCCAAAAACTGCCTTCCCTCCATTTTTTATAGAACAAAGGAACTAATGGGTATATACACCCATAAGATACTTCCATGGGCAAAATATCCTGCTCCCCCATATATGGTGACCATCATTTTCACCATTTCAACATTGCTCCTACGAGTGAAAATTTTTCCTCAAATTTCCACATCCGCTTATTTTTTATAACCGGCTCTAAGCCATAGCTCCCGATCCCTCTACTTCCACTGAGTAAAGCTAAACTAACTTCGTATAACTTATCTTTAGGGTATGGTCCTTATCAAAGACATTTCGAACTTTTTCCCAACTCAACTTCATCGAGTAGTTCAATTTTAGCACCACTCTCTACTATAGCGAAACTTGGACACTAGAGGTCCTCATCACGACGTTCCTTGGTCTCCCTTCCTCGATCAGCACATGAAAGTCAAACGAGCGGACAAAAGATTTACTATAATCTTTCATCATAGCAGGAGAACGAAATCTCACAAGAGGAACCACCAATCCTAATCCTTAGTCTCTTTATCAAATTGAGAGCAACGCTGAAAGGGTAGTACCTCCACACAGTTTCCTAAGGACACTAGAACCCGATTCTATGATACCATCTGTGACACCCCGCCTAATTAAATACCGGGCGATCACTCTTGTACCAAATTAAAATATGAGTGTCATATGGTTCATTCTCAGAATCACTATCGAAGACCAAATTAATTACTAATAACCTATTAGGTTGGCGTCAAATTTTATCTAACTAATCTTTTTAACCAAACCATTTAAAATAACCCATCCACAACATTTATAAATAGAACTGAATGAAATAAAATAACTGAACATTCGGTTTAACATTATACAACTAAAATGAATGGCCACACTAAAAGGCGATAAAAGAGTAAATAAATGTGGTTGGGCAATTAGGTTGAATGTTTATACAGTACCTCCTATCTAGATTACAATGATAGAAGCGTCTACAGTAAACATGCATGCATCCACAGCTGCTGCAGTAGGCGTCTGACTTGAAAGAATCATCATCCAGGCGTCCCTGTGTCTGGACACCTATATATATATATATAGCAAGAAATAAGAAAAATAGAGAAACGGGTTAGAGCCAGAGTTCTGAAATATTTTTTCAAGTGCATAATTTCTTTATTTAAAAAAAAAAAGTTTTATCTCATATTTTAATTGGTATCGCACTCCCATGAGATACCCCTCACCCCTCTTCTAGTTGTGGACAGCTATCGTGTTCCTATTAAATAACCTTGTCCAATACCCTGCCTAACTAATCCGTTCCAACCATTCTTAAATCCTAATTAACCCGAGTACTAAGGGCAAAACATCATCCCAGCCTCAACACTGTGCCATGTTCATGCGTGGGGTGTCTCTTGAAGAGAAATCTAAACAAGGAACCCCCTCGATACACTACTACTTGGCAATGTCGATCGTCGACATCCAATAGACCCTCAGTACATAACGTATATATATACATACCCATATAAATACATATATATCACATACTCACATACTACACATATCACAATTATATATATATATATATATATATATATATATATATATATATATATATATATATATATATATATATATATATATATATATATATAATCACTCACTAAAATACTCCCTCGGGTGTTGTTCGTCCCGAACATCCATAATTAATTAAGTCATGGACTCTATTTCCCATGAACTCATAGCTTACATACCACTCGAAAATTAATTTGGAGGTCCCACCCTCTAATTTAGGAACCCTAAACCTATAAATTCGTCAAACTCTTTATTTTCCCTGAAAACACAGTTTTCGTGCCACACCATTTTAGCACCCTCGTAGCCCCTATAAATATTCTCCACGGGATAGTTGTTAATTCCTTAATTGAATATTTATATCCTCAATTAAATAAACTAGAATTAATTAAATTCGGAATTAATTCCATCTAATTAACCCTAACCAAAATTGCTAAAAATCCTGGACCATCGATCGATCGACCCTGGGCCCCTGGACAGCTTATTCTCCGCGAAGCTGTTTCGGCCATTAAAGCTTATCCCAAACTTTTATCTCCTCTCCTAACCTCCTTCAATCTCAATCAACTACATATACACATATAAAAAGGGTTCTAAACATCCTAGAACCCATAACGAGCAATCGATTTCAATAAATTCCTAAGTTTCTCGAATTGGAAATTATTCGTGGTTTTTTCGTTTAACTTCTGAAAACCCATTTTGCTTAATAAAAACCCATCCCGAAATTCTTTGTGGTTTATCACTACCAACTATAATATGAGATTTATGATTAAAATAAAGAAAGCAAGTAAACACTTTCCTTGTGGATAAAATCCGACGACCTCGAGTCGGATCCCGCGGAGTTTGGCCGAAATCTCCCTTTTCCTCTTCTTTTCTCTCCTCTCTTCTCTTCTCTCTCTTTCTTTCTTTTCTCCCACTCGCTCTTTCCTTATATAGAAGAGAATAAGGGTTTATCCCCTTAAAACCCAAAATGACTCATTTACTCAATTTCGAGTCCCTATTTGTCTAAAAGTTCCCGGAGCCTAAACACTACCCCTGGATACTTAATTCTGACTATCTCAGCCATTCTAAAAACAACCAAGCACTCAAATTCTCCACCCGAGTAACTTAACTACAATTAACTAATTAAACCCAATGCCTCTCAAATCGGGTTTTCCAATTAAAATATTAACCGTTTTTGCTTTATCCAACTGCGACTTGAAATTAAAATACTCCAACTTATTTACTTAGTCTCAAAATTAAATGAAACACACACCATAAATAATCAAAGGTTCATAAATCCCAAAATTACTATTCACAAAATTTCCTTTAATCTCCACATTACGCTTACTTACGAAATTTAATTTTCCCTAAAAGTACGGGGTATTACATTATATACTTACCCCCTTACAAAGGAATTTTGTCCTTGAAATTAGGGCAAGATGGGTATTAAAACTTAGGATCTCTGAAATCACGACATCCTTTAGTAACCAAATTCCAATCATAATAACATAAGGGTCACTCCACTATACACTTTCTAGTGGTACCCACCTAGCAAAAGAATTAATCACTCTAGCCCATGTTTATCAACACTTTCTCAATTCACTACATACTGATACACGCTATCAGTCATGTGATCTCAATACTGGCTCTTTCATCTCCATATTGAGAAAAGGTCGCACAACCCTAAATGCCAATTCCCCTTATTCACGCAACTCAAAACTCCCTTTATGGGAAAAATCACGATAACCTCTGACCACTCATGTTAGTATTTAGAACTTTGATTCATGGTTACTTAACTCTTATGACATTTAAAAGCCACCCAAAATAGTTTGTGTTTCACTCCACAATTAACAATGGATTCCAAAGTCATGGTCAATCCAAAAATCTAGTTATCCTCTCCCATCTAATCAACTAAAGGGTGAATGACAAGGCGTTACACACAAAACCTAAAAGGTACCTCGTGCCTGATAAACTGGTACAAGTTATTACATACAACTCTACCAATGGTAATTTCTCCGCTCAAATATGCTACGAGGCACCTATCGCATTACTCGCATCAACCATCATAATAAACCCCCTCTCATCTAACCATTGGGCTATAGGTGATAGAATATTCCCAAATTAAAACTTTGTCCCCATCGCTCCCTGAAAATCCTTATCAGAGGTGGGTTTGAAGGATCTCATCCTGAGTCGCAACAATATTAGGAGGCACTTTGCACCAGTGCAATCCTTCTTTTCAAAGAAAGAATAACAATTACTTCCTTTCAGGCAATCAATTCCATACATTTAGAGAAATTGTTGACCTAGACACGATGTTGGTAGTCAATCAATGAATTTTATCAGTCTACCTACCCATTCCGTCACTGGAAATGTAGGCTTGTTACTAAATTCTGGTTGATCATCTCGAGCCAACCTTTTTCCATCTATGAGTGCTATATCCCGAGATAATCTCACTACGTCTCACCCAACACCAATTCCCACTTATAATATCTCAGATTAAGTGGTACTTTATGCGTCCCTTCTTCACCTGGTATGCTAAAAGTTATGTCCCATTCATTTTTCACAACTGGCACACTTTTTGGGTCTTTTTGCCCCATAGTCATCAACATCCTATTTACGCACAAGATAGTCTCAACATTCAATTAAGTAAAGATACGCTCTATTTTCTCACAACAGTTCGTCCTCCTCTTTATCAAGAGATATCTTTTTAATGGCTTCCCACAGCCTTTCCACCCATCTCGGTGTGCTATTCTCATTGCGCACACATACTTAGATTATTGACATTCTCACACGACAGTCAATCCATCATACAATTCTGACTTTGTCTATAATTTTCCTCGGGCATATGTTCCACACACTTATTCCTATTTCCTCCTATCTTGGAGGGTTTAAACAAGCGAACAAGGGCCTCCGTACACCCTATAGTTGCTGCATAACTACACAATACTGGAAAAGTGACACACACTTTCCTTGAAACTGGCCTTACATTGTCGTCGGGGCTATAACCCATGGGTATTCTCAATCACCCCATAAATCTAAATTTACTTCTCCTTGACATCATTCCACCCTTAAACTCGTGGTGAGAAGAAAAAATTTCAGTGCTCTCTCAGGGAAGTACCGGATCCACATGCCTTATACTATATAGTAGCTCTCAGTTCAGAGTGTTTTCTCTACAAATTCATTGATTAATATTTGAAACTGGTTCCCTAACATCCATCAATGTCTCTCTACCCACGACGTTCATCAAGGTCCATGCATATCTCACCACGCAACAACATTCAAAGAAGGAACTTTCCCCAATACGCTATCACTCAGCATTAGTGGTAATCAAATTCCATAAACCTCAATCTTATAACCGAGACTCTCAAAATCCGGTCCCCAAAAATATAAATATAAATCTCAACTCCCATGCCTCTAAATGAGTGATATAATAATGTGCACTCCGTATCACCAAGTTCTGAGCGCTACACATATTAATGAGCTAAATCTCTCCGTTCAAAAGTAAATCCAATCTATCTCAAATCACATCAGTAAAGTCCTTACACACTGGGATCAAATATCTCGAGACAGCCCTATTCTTTGAAGTCTCTATCATAATATAATATAAATTCAAGCCCGACCCTCTTTCAGGTGAGGCCTCGTCAAACAACACATCCAGCCATGGAACATTAAACACGATGACCTTTCAATCACAGCCCTCAATCATTCCACTCACATCGCGACTTAGTCCATTCCCATGATAATATCACACTCGTATGATACATCACTAGAATGAGTGATTCCAACATACATATACTCCCTATGCCTGCACTCTCTCCCCATGCGGATAGTACTAAAGAGATCCCCACTATACAAAGATAACTGTATACACATTAAAGTTCTATGAATGATATACCCACTAAACTCGTCTCACACGCAAATCTAGTGCTAACAGAATACTATGACTCGCTCGTGTCCCATAAAACATACCCCACTAACTCGAGGATAAAACTCATACTTCCAATTATCAATAATACTAGAGGCTCAAATGGTTTCTATACATAACACTGTAATACCAACCGAACCAAAACTTCTATAATTTGTTGCCCATATTTGAATCTTATTCTTGTCCCTGACCTCGCTGTGGACAAGAGTCACATATGTGATCTTATTCTTTACCCGTTAGACACCCCTATGTGTCGTTTCCATTTCTATGTCCCTACTGGCTATTATAGGATGGTCCTTCTAATGGACCTGGTAGTCTTGACCCAGGCTACTACCTATGGTATTCCTTGGGCCCCACTAGTCCTATGGAACTCATTTTTGCCTTGCTTGTCGTGACTAAACCAACCGTGACTTGGTAGTAAATTCCATTTATCTGAAATATTTCAATGGATCCTTAGCATTTATGGAAGATTAAAAACGAAGGATCTTTACGACATCAACACTGGTCATCCTAACTGGAGTTCTCATTCACTCCTGTGTATTCTTCTCGCGGTTCCAAACTTAACCTACGAATCCTTTTATCAAGTCCCCGTATTCCTTTGTCGGGTACGAAATTCACTAATACATTCCTCATCTCCCTACCTACAACGTAGGGTGAGTCTAAAAATATACCATTATCTACTACAACGGTGTTTGGGAAATTACCATCCCCAAAAGATTATCCTACTGGTCATCTCCCTCAATAACATTATGATGCTCTTAATCATGATTACCATTTCCTGGATACTCCAAGACTTATGCTAAGTCCCTTCTTCCTACTGTCCTTTTAACGCCCTTTGATGGTCACCTTAGTGTATGCTATATATCATGCCCAATCGAACTCATATGTGAATCACATCAACCACACTTAATAGAAAGAGAATGCAAGCCGCGTACAAAGAGGGATACAATAATCCTATGATAGGCATATATATCAATCAAACGATATGCTTAATACGTAATAAGCCGTAAAGATCCTATGGATACTAGAACCTAATGCTCTGATACCATCTGTGACGCCCTGCCTAACTAAATATCGGGTGGTAAGGCCTTTATCAAATTAAAACATATTTCTCATATGGTTCATTCTTAGCATCACTGTCGAAAAACCCAATTAATTACTAACCAACGAATAGTGAATTAAACCGGCGCCAAATTTTATCTTTCCATAAAACATGATGAATAAATAGTTCGAAAACTAAAAAAACCATTCACAATATACTAGAATCCAAACCATCATGATGTGTAAGTGAATCGAAGTCATGCCGAATAAACCATCGGCTAAAACAACCAAAACCATGTAATAATCCAAGTCCAAACTACAACCGACGACGGACCACATGTCCAATCATGAGATACAAGAGTGAGATCCTATGCTAGATCAGAATGGAAGAATCGGCTACTCAAAAACCTATCAGCACCCACAGTGCTATAACTATGAGTTCCTGGAATGAAACCATCAAGCATGGCGTCCCTGTAGCTGGACACCTAAAATATTTTGAAAATATTTTTATAGCAAGAGTTATTACTCAAAACATTTTGAAAATATTTAACAAGTAATTTATCGCAATAAAAATCTGTTATTGATTACACGTGTTAGGTTCACGCACACTTCCTTACGTTTCCTCACCTCTCATATAATTTGCACACATAACCTTCTATACTTCGTCCAATTAGCTATCATACCTAAACAATCTCGACTAAAGTATACAACCGATCTTATCAAGTCTGCTCTCTCATACCGCCCATACAGCAAGCTTCATTATTAACATTTCTCGCACATTCTTCATGTCTTATGTAACGTTCACATATGTTAAATTCCATCATCATAATCATGTTTTAGTACTTAATTCATATAGCATTCCATATCTATCATCATTTAACTTCCATAATTAAGTTTCTCTACTTAATTTACTATAGATATTCCGAATCTATTTTTAATCTTCAAACTAAGTTTCTCTTTACGTAATTTACCAATTAGATGTTTCCCTCTCTTTCTCTCTCTCTCTCTCTCTCTATATATATATATATATATATATATATATATCATCTACAAGTATACTTTCACACATAAGTAGAATATCATGAAGTATATATTTCACACGCAATATATAATAAGGATTATTGGTCCGGATAATCATCGACCCCAATCATCCTATCATTTACATTGGTCCAGATATCCCTCGACCCAAAAGTAAATGTTATACATATGTATATTGGTCCGAATACTCCTAGACCCTAATATCATTTATCTTTGATTTGGTCCGGATAATAATCGACCCCAAATTGAGCTTCCATGTATTGGTCGTGATAATCATCGACCCCAATACAAAATTAAGAACACTTTATGTATATAAATTTTGCACACAATATATATTATAAACACATACTATATAATCACCTCCCTTTATCACATTTATTAGCTCGGAATCCTACTTAGATCACCAATAGTTATTTATATCTCTTGGCTTGGAATCATACCTCGATAACTAATATATATAGTATACTTTAGGTATTCACACAACCTAAGTATTACTATGCATCAATAGGTATTCACACAACCCGATCATACATGTTAGTACGTTGTATATATAACTCCCATACTCATTGTACAATTTACTTTACGATTTATCTCACTATTGTATATATAGGAGTATTCGCAAAACTCCAGGGTCTATCTCTAACCTCCTAATATACATGTTAAATTGATGTTTACTCTCTCTCCGTAGCTCAATTCCTAAATTTCCCGATCTATCTCTCATTCGGTGATTACTTTTGATACATGCTCTAAGTCCTACACCCAATGTCCTTAATGGACCTCAACTATACCCTACTGGCCATTATCAAGTCCCTACATAAGTATAATATAACTCCTAAGGTTCCCCTCCAATATAAGAAATCGAAGAAAACTGAACTGACAAGAGAACCCAATTTTTGCCTAGGTCGATCGATCGAAGGATTTGGTCGATCGATCGACTCCATCGATCGATCGACATTCATGGGTCGATCGATGGAAAAGGTACATTTTCATTTTTTCCAATTTTTCACTCTTTTTGATTTACTCAAATAGCATAATTCTTCACCAAATTCACATTCGATTATTCCTAACTATTTCTACATGAGTTAGGATGATTTCTAATGTTTCAAACACATTAAAACTTCCCCAAAATCAATTAGGAATTAATCAAACACATAAAACTCTTTCATAATCTTGTTTTGCGTTCATCTATTACATTAAATTCAAAACCCAGATTTAAACTCTTAGTAACAATCAAAATCCTTCTAATTTACAATACTCAACAGATATAAACCCTAACTACATGCCATTTTACCCAAACATGAAATCAATTGATGTTTTTCATCAAAGGTTTTTAAATAAAAATCAATCCATTCATGAAATCCCTACACATGGGCATTATAACTTCAATTCAATTTGCAATAAACACTTGCCTGAAATTGATTGATCTGATTTCTTGAATGCTGGTTGATGATTGGATGTTTCCTTCTTCAATATTCCTGTCCAATTGCCTTTAGGTGCAAGATTTTTTCACCATATTCAAAATCCCTCTTTAAGCTTTGAAAATTGGTTCTCTCTCTCTTTTCTCTAATGGCCTCTCAAATCTTTTGTGTTGTGAGCCCTAAATCCAATCTCTAATTATCAGATACATGGTTCTAAATTTCGTAGGTCCCCTAACCTCTTTTTGCAACATGACCGAGACGCCCTTAATAGGTGTCGATTTGGTACAAAATTGGCCCGAAACCCAAACTATACCCCCGGGTACCCTATTCTGACTATTTTGACCCATCCGAAATGATTCATGAACTCTAAATTATCATCTGAGTCACTGAAAATATATTTTTGATTTCTCACCTCAAAATAGTCTATACGCGACTCCCGATGAGATAAAATAAAATACACACATATCACTCGTTATGCCGTATAACCATAATTAATAAAATACGCGCATATCAGTCGCTATGTCCTATAACCATAATTATCACTTATTTTCTATACGCACTTAGTAAATATCATAATGCAATATTAATCAGTATCTATCTCTCGATTAATATTATTAGTCACAATTATTATCAAATCACATTAAATTACTTCACTCACATAATTTAATTAAAACATAGTTTTCCTAACTAATTACTCAAATTAATAAAATAAAAATACACCAAAATACAGGGCATTATACCAGTATACTACCACATTCACACACAAGTCATGTATAATAACCATCCATTCCTGAGTAATAACTCATCGGATGCTTTCTCTAAATTGCTATCATATACCAGGTATGCTGACTCTAACCCGGTCACCTCAAGTCGGACTTACTCATGAATTTGGGTAAAAATATTCCAAACGTAGAGGAGGCGGTCATATTCCCCCCCCCCCCCCCCCAAGAGTCATACCGAATCATATGCAAAGAGTCTCACCTCGTAACATAAATCACACAATAAAACATCAGTGATATGACCTCGGGGACTATACTCTATCTGCATTCGCTTGCTAGGCAATTCAGCCACATCGCGCAACCTCCTATGATAGAACTAGATGGGTATGTATCTCTAAAATATCCAACACCAATATTTAATGAGCACAGAATCATATATATATATATATATATATATATATATATATATACACTATCACATTATTCGTATATATATAAATTAATTAAACCCGCCTAACCCATGCCTAGCTCTCGTACCACTAGCCTAGAATAATACCCGAGTCTATTCTCTAACTCTTAATTTAATAAATGACACCTCAATTAATTTTATTAAGGTATTGTCACTCAACTACAATACCCAAACTCACTAACCTGGTTCGTATTTTTACCCTTTAGAATTTATTTAACAAAATTCTGTTATTTAGTTTGACACTCTTTCTAAATTTGATATTACTTAAAATCCCATCTCCTAAGTCCCTAAGTATTAACCACCATTTAATTTTTACTCTAATTAAATACCCTTAGAAATCCCAAATGAAACAAGGCAATGATAGAACAAAACTATCAAAAAATTTCATTATCGTTCGAACGAGGCCCTTAGTCATTCGAACGACCGCCATGGTTCAACCTTCTTCTTCCCCACGATTCCCTTCTTTCCTATGATTTTCCTTTTTTTTCATTGTTACAATCTTAAGATTCAAAGCTTCAACAAATTCCTCAACAAAATTGTACCCAAGGATTCATATGGGTTCCTAACAGTTTCTAATCACAATCAACGTCATTCATGATCCACGATTTTCACTTTAGTCCACTAATCTCCATATTTGATTTTTTTGGATTTTCATTTAATAGTGTTCTAAATTTCGATTATTTAATCCAAATTACTCAATATTTTCTATTGGGTTTTTACAATAATTCACATTCTAACATCACGGAATCATATAATATCCTCAATTACACATTTATTCTGCAGAAAGTGATAATATCCTAAAAACCCATGTTTATGTGATATCCCACCACAAATTCGAGTTTTCAATCACACTCACCATGATATGAATCGAAATACTATAATTTAGATTGTAAGCAAGTTAACCAGTTGCCCGATTAGATTCGTAGGGTCTGATTCCTTTAAGGTAGATCACGAATCGATGAAGAAAACACCCAATTCCTTTTGATTTGGCTTGAAGCTCCCCCACTTTATCTCTATTTTCTTCTCTACAGATCTGGGGTTTTATTTTTTAGTTATGTCTACCACTAACTTCCTAATTTAGGTTGAAAATTGTTAATCATGAAATTAAGCTTATTGGTCAAGCCCAAATGTCCCGAAAGCCCCCATGTGGGATCGGTTATGCCTAAAAATGTCCCGATACCCAATTACCACCTCTAGATACCCTTTTATCTATTTAGACCCATTCGGAATCAATCATGCACTCAGAATCATCATCCAAGTCACTTGACCAAAAGTCTCCATCTCAATGCCAAAATAGTCTATACCAACTCCTGGTTTGAGATACAATAAACTCCCATTGTTTGACTCACTTCAAAGTATAAAAATAGTCACCTATTATTTACTACTCACTTAGTAATATATTTCATTTATATCAATCATTATCTCTCCCATTTAGTAATTAAATAAACACATAATAATTAATTCAATTAAATTATGACACTTTTTTAATTTAAAATTACCCGAATTAATTGAATCATATATTGATTAAACAATATATACTAAAAAATACGGGGTGCTACACATTTATCTTCATGAAAGGTCTTGCATAACCTCGTGCAGTCTAATTCTAGAATGCAACCAAAGAAATAATGCAAGAGATTTAAAAAATGGTGACATCTCCCAAAAAGGGCTTTGTATCCCCCAATAAAGTTTCCTAAAATAGGATGGGACTCCTGGATTCAAGGAATCTACTCACTTTTATAACTCTGAACTAGAGGATACGAGTTAAGTGAGGAGTATCGTAGGAAATGGACCATCACCCGATCTTATCCCCAAAACAAAAAAAATGCATCTTTAAACTCTTTCCTAAACCTCTTAGAATAACCCAAAGGAAAAAATCCTAATTACGTAATTCCGTATAACTGTGTAGTCAGTATCTTGGACAAGGGACAAAAGTAGCATCTCCCGAACTGTGATATCTCATAATCCTGACAACATATAGAAGGAAGAAGTTGTTCCACTAGCTGACATTTTGTCTAGACAAACTAATCCGAGGGGTATATGTGAACCCTAGGTTAGGATAAGGCCTATGTTGATGCAAAAAACTAGACTTGGATGATTAATTGATCACAGATAAATAGAAATAAGAGACAAGATATGTTTAAAGTGGTTTGGCTTAAGGTAAAAGCCTACGTCCACTATTGTATATTGCCTTGGGATTATTCAATTGCCCCTCTTTTTGTGTGTCCCTTAGATATAGGATTTACAATGTATTTATATCCCCAGGGGGTGTAAAAGAGCTTGAATATAAAAGGATGGAATGTCTTTATATCATATACATTTACAACTGTACAATCATTAATCTATACAACTATTGGTGCTTGCCTGTCATCGTTAGTCGGCATCCCTGATGTTAGTCGGTATTCTTGGTATTGGTCGGTATTTCACCCTTAATGACTATGATTAATATCCCTCTGTACAAAAGTGTCAGTATCTAAATGGTCCACGCAGATGGATAATTTTTGGTATCTTTATAAGCCCCCAATATTTCATTCTTGAAGTTTTTACAAGAGTATGGAGCATTTGGCTCTTAAAGTTGCTCGGGCAACAATTATAGGCTTGGTCGGTTGCCAACTTCCCCTACTTGTAAAAATTAATAGTTTAATTTTGGAAATATAGTGAACATGTCATTTTTGAAATTATCCACAACTTTAATGAATCGTTTTTGGGAAAATCCGTCTTTTCGGTCCTTTAGCCGCCACCAGTTCAATCGACGTTACCTGCTAATCATTACTTTTCCAATTTTTGAGTCAACCTATAAACAGTGGGAAAACCCACGAACTTTTACTACATCAAATCTTCTGAGTGTTTTTGGCTACAGTGTCCTCAAGCTTTATTTTCTCTCTTGAGCGATTATTTTTTGTTCTTCAGTTCTGGTTGAATCCTTAATTCCTATAAGAATTCTTTATTTTCTCTTATATTATTCATCATGGTTTACTCTGGTGATTCTCTTTATGAATTTAGAAATGAATTTAAGATTCCATCTTGGGCTATTTTTTAACACGCTATTTTACCTGTTGATTTTTTCTCACTTGGTGAGGGTTACTGGTTTCCCTCTATTTTTATAGTTGAGTGTGGGGTTACCTTTCCTCCCAACACACTGTGCCTTGAATTTTGCCAATACTTTGACATTGTCCCATCTACGGTATCCCCCAATACTTGGAGGGTTGTGAATGGAGTGTATAGGTTGAACTAAGTTCATGGAACCCATCAGGGGATTTCAGTGTTTTGTTATAAGTGGGTGACTAGTGACACCATTTTTTATTTAAAGACTAGGGTTGTAAATAAAGCGTTAGTAGTTAATATTTCAGACTCTAATAGGGATTATTTTGAGCATGGGGTTGTTGTAAAAAATTGACAATACGCCCCTTTGACTGGAAATGTTGAATACCAGGGGCCTAGATGCCCTCCTTTTGGCAATGGGATAAGTTATTCCTCATTTAACTGTTTTTCCTTATACATGCATGTTTAAATGTTAAACTAATTGTTCCTCTGTCAATTTTTATTGCAGTTGATCAGAAGATAAGGTGCCAAAATGAAAGCGAAGTGAATTTGAGGGAGTTAAAGTTTATTTAGGGACTTCATCAAAGGATTAGAGAGGAGCATGTCAGGTCTTCATCTTATTTGTTATAGTACAAGAACGCAATCTATTCCTTAATTTCCTGTCCTACTCCTTCCCCTATGATTGACCTTGAACAAGAACCTCCTTCTACTTCCCTAGCCACTGCATCTGGCAATGGTGATCTTACTTCCCTTTCCCCTTCCTCCTAAGATTCAAATTTTCCCCTTGTCATATCCATGGGGAAGAGGAATATTCCCAACATTTAGGGAGATATATCCGCCAATACCTCTTCTAAGAAAGCTGATGTAGCGATGAAAAATAAAAATGAGACTGGGAAGAAGCCCCCAGCCAAGAAAATTTAAGACAGCCCCCTAAAAATAATAAATAAATGGCCACCTTTTAAGTTAGAAGAAGGTTCTTCTACTCTTCCCGACCAATGTGAGTTGGTCAATATATCTTCTTTTGCCTCTCCATTGGTCCTTGGCGCTGGATTGTCAAGACACTAATAAATTTTGGGACCCTTCCAGACCACAAGAGTACTGCTGCTACATTGCTTTGCTCTAAGAGTTCTGACAGGGCTGCTCAAAGACATCCTTTGGTATATTCTTTTTGCCTTTTTTTTAATTTTCTATCTCTTAATTTTTTCTTCAAAATACTAGCTTTCCTTGTTGTTCTTGTGCAGTCGCTTGTTGACTTCAGTAAAATATTAGAGAAAGATGAGGCTTTGAGAGATTGTTCCTCTGGTGAAGTTGAAGAAGCTTTCAACGAGTTAAAAAGGTCATTGCTTGATTCCCAACAAGAATTGGCTAATGAACAAAAGAAATGGGAGGAGAAGATAAAAGATTTTGAGATTTCTTGGGGTCTTGTTGATAAGTTGTAGAAGGACTTAGATGTTGAGAAAGTCAAGTCTGCCCAACTAAAGAAGGACCTGGGTATTGATAAGGTAAAAATGGCTAAGGCCAGAGAGGATGGATTCAAAAGAGGCTTGGATAAGGCATTTAGTGAAGCTTCTTTGCAAATTGAGTTTACGAAGAATAAATTCTTTAAGGATGGCTGGTCTGCAGCTCTGGCGGAGGTCGACACTCCAAAGGATTTCAAGTTATTCTCGCGACATGATCTTAGGACTCCTCCAAACCTGGATGAATAAGTTCATGATGGGGGTTGCAGTAAATCTTTGATAATAGTGGAGTCTCCCGATCAACACCAAGATGTTGATTCTAATGCGCCCTCCAGAGTTAATCCTCCTCTTCTTTTAGTTTTTTCTTCTTCTTTAGCTAATCGTGAGGCAGATAAGAAGAAGGTGTAAAACCAAGAAGCTTTTGTTTTCCTTTTTCAATAGATGTATTTTTTTATTTTTGAAGATGTATTTGTACTTCCCTTTTTTATTAATGAAAAGAGAAATATTTATGTCCCTCTGATTGTATTATTCAACACTCTACATCTTGTTGATTAATGACTTTCTTCTTCTTAATAGTTTATGGATAAATTGGAATACTTCTCATCTACTGACTCCAAGCTACTCTAGAGGTGTAATGATCTTTTGAAAGATGATCACTTATCTTTGACTGATGTCAACCTACTTAAGTTGCTCGGGGAAGAGGTATCCGAGCAAGCTAAAGAGTCATATGTTCATCTTAAGTGTCTTTTTAATCAGGAAGTAGCCAATAATGTTGCCTACTATAAAATGATTGAAGAGATGGAAGAGGACCATAATGAAACTAAGGCACATTTGCATGAGGATTATGAGAAGAAATTCTAGGCCCTTAGTGAAGGTTGGGGCTTTGATAAAAAGTTGAATATATTTGCTTCTCATTTTCGAAGACAAGAATTCTTACTGAAACATAAAGTGGATGAAGCAAGGGACATTGCCAAGCTTCTAAAGGAAGAGAATAATAACTTGAGAGATGAATTTGATTCCCTGAAGTCATCCACTGATATTACTACTATAGATGAGGGTCATTCCATCTTGGAGCCTGAAAATGCAAGGTTCAGTGAGGAGTTGGAGGCACTGAAGAAATTAAAACATGCTTGTTCATCTTCCCGAGCTTGAGTTAAACCTGAATGAGGTACTATAGAGGAAGTCAAGACCTAATAGTCCCTTTTATAATCAAGATGGATAATTAAAATCTAATGATCAACCTTTTGCTGAGATGTCCCGAAAGCTACGGGCCTTGTCTTAACAACTATCCACTCAATCTTCTCATTTATAAGGTAAGGATGGAGTGTTGAGGGAAATGCATTCCCAGGTTGATAAATTAACTTTTTAATTCTATACATAACCAAGGGAAGTCTAGATGGATGGTTATAACAAAGATCTGAGGCATCTTGATGATAACCTTCAATAAGCTAAGAATGAGAGCTATAAATGGGGTTGGATAAATGCTTTGACAATGATGAAAGTGGATCAAAATAGCTCATTTGTGGGACTAGAATGATCCAGGCTTGCTTGAGCTTGACAATCATCCTTTTAAATTAGATGTCAATTGGATTCCAGTCCATCGTATTCCTCAATGCTTGATTTTAAAATACTTGGGAGATTACGAGCTTCATGATGAATTAGAAATCCTCCGACATCCTTGCCTGCTTTACCATCCTAGTAACAGCAATACTAGAATGCTTCAGGATTTTAACTTCATCAACTCTCCTTATACTTTAGATGATCCTCCTGCTGGAATGAATCATGTTTCAAAAGCTAAAGGGAAACGTCTTATAGAATGAAGCTTTGTACTTTGTTTTGTTAACACAGTCATGTAATTACTTCGATTGAATGAAAAGGATATTTGATTAACTTATCCTATGTTGAATGTTAATCCTTTATTTATCATTAATTCTATTGATACAATTTGATTAAGTTGAGTATGAATGATCAATGAGTGCAGATGTTATACTAGCATACTTAGATTAAAATCTAAATTTAGCACTAGTTACCCATGTGTCTCCAAAGGTTTTACTAATGCACCCTAGTTTTGGATTTTTGCATTAAATACCAGTGGTGTGACCAGGAGTTTGTGGAATATGTTCTTACATTCCTCTTGAGGAACCTTTTCAACTTTTTCCCAATACTTTTCCTAGTAGGATAAAGATTTTGTTTTATCCTTATGTTTGTGGACTAAGTTTCTTGAGGATTTAACATCTTATTGACTTAAAATTTGTGTATGGATTCTCCGAGCAACTTATTGCTTTAACCGAGCTGTGTTTAGGGCAATATTTGTTGAGACTAGCAATAATTTTCTGAATCGAGCAACAATTAAAACTATTTATCAATTAGCTAGAGTAGTGCATAGCACTAGTACTCCCAAAAAAATTAACAACAAAAATGGAAAGAAACAAAAGATTTTATTATTACTGCAAGTTGATTTTAAGTTGATTACAACATCATTCATAATACTTTCTGAGTTGCTCTGCATGCCATGGATTTTTGAATTCTTCGCCTTTCATGGTTTCAATTCGATAGGTTCCAGGTCGGATCACTTATGAAATACAGTAGGGCACATGCCAATTGGCCTCAAGCTTATTATTTTTCTATAACACTTTCTTCATCACATAATGTCCTTCCTTCAAGTTGGTCATTTCATCCTTTTATTGTAAAGATAGGTTGTTCTTTGCTGATAAGTCGCATTGTGTAGGGTAGCATCTTCCCTTACTTCTTCCAGTATGTCTAGATCCAACCTTCTCATTAGGTGGCTACCATGAGAGTTAAAATTTAAAACTCTATAGGATGGCAGGCCTAGCTCGGCAAGAATGACAACTTCAGTCTCAAATGCTAATATATATGGGGATTATCCAGTTTCGATTTGCGGTGTTGCTCGGTATCCCCACAACACAGAGTGTAGCTCATTTATCTAATTTCCCTTGGCATCATAAAGCCTTTTCTTCAACCCGCTAAGCAAGGTTTTGTTCATAACTTCAGTTTGTCCATTACTCTAGGGATGTCCTGGAGCAGAATGCAATTTTAAACATTGGACTGAGAACAGTAATTTGTGAATTCATCATTATCAAACTGTGTTCCATGGTCAGTAATGAAAGCATAGGGAAACCCATACCTACAAATGATGTTTTTTCATATGAATTGATAGAACTGTTCATAAGGCATATCTATCAGAGGCTCTGCCTCAACCCATTTTATAAAATAACCCACGACGACCACTAGGTATTTAAATCTTCCTCAGGTGGTTGGCAATGGCTCGATCAAGTCTATACCCCATATGGAAAATGGCCATGGTGAAGTGATTGGAGTGAGAGCATCATGTTGAGTTTTGCGAATTATGGAGAATTTCTAACATTTATCACACTTCTTGGCAAAAGTTACACAGTCTGTTCGCATTTTTGTCAAATAATACCCTTAAGTACTGATTCTTTTCATAAGTGTTCTCCCTGCTATGTGAGCTCCACATGATCCTTCATGCACCTCCTGAATTAGATCATGGACCTCTAATGGATGAAGACAGCACTGCAAATTAACTGTTAGTCCTCTCCTGTACAAAACACCCTTATCTAATACATACCAAGTTGCTTAGTATTTTAACTTCTTTGCTTCCACCATATCTGTTGGTAGAGTTCCTTCTTCAATGTATGATGTGATTGGGTCCATCCAAGATGGCCCCGTATCTATGGCAATGAAATTGATCATCAAACCTTCATCTATGCTCCTTTGGCTGCATAAAAACTAAGGCGATGGAAGTCATTATACTTCTTGAGTCACTCCACACCTCTTTTATTTTTTTATTACCTATGTTCTATTGGGTCTTTATGATATTTCTTATCATTGTTTCCATCAACTATTTTTCCCCAGCTACACTTGGCTTCCATTGCTTCCTCGACAATCATGATCATTGCTACTTTAACCATCAATTCTTCCATTGTCTTCGGAGGATCCTTAATAAGAGTGTAATATAATGTTTTGTGGAGAAATCCACTCACCGGGGTAGTTATTGTAGTCTTCTCCTCATAATCTACTACTTCTAGTTTCTCGTTATTAAAATGAGTGATGTAATCTCCGGTGCTTTCTCCTTCTTTCTGTCTCACACTAAGTAAATGTTCCACCCTTTTCACAGGTTTTGCTCTAAAGAAAATGTTGTTAATGAATAGCTCAGCTAATTGGTTGAAGCTATATATTTGTTCCCGAGGAAGACCATTGTACCAAATTTGGGAAGATCCCGTAATGGTTCTATAAAATGATCTACACCTCATTTCATCAGAGACGGCATAAATATCAGCAGCTTCCTGGTATTGTTCTATATAGAGGATCGGATCAGTTTTTCCATCATATTTGGGTGTTACTAGTGGAGCCTTGAATTTTTCTGGAGTAGGGAAATCCGCAATTGCTTGCACAAATGGAGACCATGTTACAAAACTTCTTTGTAGTGGGTTTATTCTCTTCGCCATTTCTCCCAATCTGTCTTCCAGTCTCTATATGGAGCCTTTCCATGCATCATTGCCAGCACCAGATTTATGCATTCGGACTTTATTAGTTGTTGAGCTTTCTTCCTGAAGTCATTGCTCGATCTGAGTAATAGTTCATCAGGCATTTGATCTAGATTGATATGTGCTTTCCCTTTTATCAAATGGTCATCCGGTATTACCAGATCTTACCCCAAGAAAATTTCTATTCACCCGGGTCCCAAATGATCGAAGGGAGATACACAACTTAATCTTTCTAAGGCACTTTTCCTTTCTAGAGAATAAGAGTGTGTATGAAAAGATTCCAATGTCCTGAGTAATGAAGTTGACCTTGGATGGTAGGAGACATCTCTTGCTGATATCGAGTGGCTGCGCCGACCACCTATTGGTGGGGGTAGTGTCATATTTCCTTGAACATATAGAACAGGTGCTCCGACTTGAAGGGTTTTTGTAAGTAGCATGTTAGTATCTTGCATGGCCTCTTGGCCTCTTGCAACACTGGCCAGAATCCCGGCTAAATCATTTGTAGATGTAGGGGAAGAAGGAGCCGACAGAATACCTTCATTATTGAGACTTGATTTAGGAATTTCATCCATTTAGATGTTTGATTGAGTGAGATCGATTGTAAATATCGTTACCATAGATGATGCTAATCTATTGATGTAAAAAAACTAGACTAGGATAATTAATTGATCACAAATAAATATAAATAAGAGGCAAGAGATTTTTAAAGTGGTTTGTCTTAAGGGAAGAGCCTACATCCACTATTATATATTGATTTGGGATTGTTTAATTTCCCGTATTTTTGTGTGTCCCTTGGATGTTGGGTTTACAATGTATTGATAGCCTCCAGGGGGTGTACAAGACCTGGAATATCAAAGGATGGAATGTATTTACATCATAGACATTTACATATGTAGAATCATTAATGTATACAACTGTTTGTGTTTGAGTGTCATCGTTCGTCGGCATCCCTGGTGTTGGTCGGTATTCTTGATATTGGTTGGTATTTCATCCTTAATGACTAGGATTATTCTCCCTCTGTACAACAAGTGTCATTATCTAATGGTCCACATAGATGGATAATTTTTGGTATCAACGGCCTCCCTCCAAAACTGACTAGAAATACTGATGGATAGGGATAAAATCCTCACCTTACTAATACTATACCCCTAGTAGTTACAATATAAGCTACCAATAATCCCCCTATCATAACTACAGAAATAACAGTTATGGCCAACACAATATAGGTTCTAATAGATCTTATATGACTTATAATGGAGTTCTAAACACTCTAACAAAACTTTTGACAACTTTGACCTGCTAATAATCTTGCAGACATCTAGCGTCTATCACTTTACCCTAAAGCAAGGCTATAAAACTAGTTTAGAATAGTGAATATTAACAACTTCACATGAATGGGTCCACCAATAATCAAACTCAAATTATATGTCGGAGCCATAAAAGCTGTAGGGACTTTTAAGGCGATCATAGAACAAAAGTTTGGGAACACATTATAGAGAGGAACAATCAAATAGTTTTTGTCCAATTATGATGGGAGAACCATCAGTCGCTGTGATATTTGTTAGGAATTGGTGAATTAGTACACCTACAATGATGAGTTACATATTACACACCAAGACCTAAAAATGACAAAATAAGAGGTCAACGAACAGCTGGGTACTTTCATCACTCGTTGGAGAAATAATGCTACCCATATTATGAACTGATCCCCCAAAAGAAGAACAAATGGCTATTGTGAATAACAATTTGATTCAGCCCTACCGAAACTAGGTGAATACATAGTAAATACCTCACTTTAAAACCTTGATTTATCTAGAGGATGATATCATGAATCTACCACCCATAAGAAAGACAAACAACTTTAGGAATGTTCGTCCATTTATAAATAAGAGGATTGACAAATCATCCACCGCTTCCATCAATGATATTTAAAACCTAACATCTTCACATTCACCCTATACATTTTATCCCCTATACATTCCCATAGGTTGATTTTATGCATCCCTAAATAATAAGGGGCTTCAGAAGCCCTGATATCCCAGACCTTTACTCGTTCCCTTACTAGAAGTCTTTTGAAATGATCTCTACAGTGAATATCGTCATATGATATGACATAACCTAGAAAGATGTCAAGATGTGAGGTTTATCATCCAAGATTTGATATATCAGGGGAAGATTACTACCCCACCTAAGTCTAAACCTAATGTCAATAGTAATCCTATGCCCAACCACGGCACATGGGTGAATACCCTCACTTCGAAAGGTGAATTTGGAGACCTATCCCTTTTAATTCAGAAAATAAACTCAGCAATAGAAGAAGAACAATTGATTCTCAAGAGCTTCATCAATCATAACTTAGATTATATGGTTCCCACATAAACCCATATGGATCTTATGGTCCAAAAATTTAGATATTCGAAATCCACTGGGAAGGATCCTTTGGAAATAATATTATATCAACTAATGTACTTATCATTCTAAGAAAATTCCAATCTTCAACTATCAGACACAATGCATAGACATGAGATCCTCTATGATCATTGAGAAGTGATGCATGACAAGGCACAACAAGGGATAGGGTATATCAAAGGACCATAAAATTGATAAATTGTCCCGTCTGACAGGGGTGAATAATTAAAAACTGGATATAATCAAGATTCATGGGCATATTTATATCCAGATAATTCAATAGTTGATTTATATGTGAAAAAAGACCTAATCTTCCACTTCCATGATATGCTTATCTCCCCTTATTGGGAAGATGATGATTACATCTTGACTCTGAACTTCAATGGCATAATGGTCTAATTCCTCATTCTAGAATGGGAGTATATGGAAGTCGACAATGAGACTTACTCTAGGATATTTTACAAAAGACCCTGTCCTAAAACCTCAATCCTTCATGGTAAAAATAAAATAACAAAGGAAATAAGGAACTCAAATAAGGACACATAGGACGAAATTGAGGAGAACCGAATTCTAGACAAACTAAAGAACAGACAGCGAACATCTCCCTATGGGTCTTCTCATGGCATCAAAACCCCATGGGTAATTCATTAGCAAGAAATTTTCTCAGAAGGTGATACCCATCTATGCTAGTCCTGAAGAACATATATAGACCAAACCTGGCCATGAATATCATTATGAACATATAGTGATAAAGGATTCCCATGGTACTTGTAGATAACGAATTTTCTCTCAATGTATGGGCTTTAAAAAATACCGAATGTTTGGTAAACAAAAATAAATATATCACATCTACCACCCAGGCTGTGAGGGACTATGATAACACCCATAAGGAGATAATGGGATTTGTTAAGATCAGTCTTGGAATCGACTGCCCGATAGCATCACTGAGTTTCAAGTGATTGATTTACATGTTTCCTTTAACTTCCTTATGGGAAGGCCATGAATCCATGAAATTGCAAGTATCGCTTCATCGCTGCACCATAAATTAAAAGTTTTTGGGAGAGAAAATTTGATAATAGAGTTTGGATATTCTATACTGCTTAGACGGGAAGGACCCAACACTCCAGTCCACAATATGCAATATGAAAGTAGGGACACATATATATCAGTGTTTCTTAGTTAGATCCACCGATACATACCATCGTAACCAACATAATGGAAGAGATCTCGCAGTCGTACTTAGAATATGGGTACTGTAATGCCACCTATATGATGAAAAGAATGAAATTACTATTAGTAATTGGAATCGAGAGAAATCAATATGGAATCAGTGAGCCCGTTATGATTCCTTAGCAGTCTAACCCTAAGGGCAAGGATAAAATTGGAAGAGTGATGATCTTATCTCTAAAGCATTAAAGGTTAAGAAACTAGAAATTCAGAAACTATGGTGGCCCATACAACTAGTCGTTCTAGCCTCAACAGGAACTTTTTTAAGGAAGGGAATGTATTACTTGTTTGGAAATTCCCAGAACCATGGGTAGAAGCTAACTTAGGAAGACAAGTACTAGGATGGGAGATATTATTTGAACACTACCTCTCATGCATATAGTAAGAAGTGCACAAAATAGCAAATCTGATCGAAAAATAGAAAAGTCACCTGTAAATTGGGAACCTCTCGAGGATTTGAAAAATACTGAAATGTTTTGAGAATTGATGGAAGAGGAGAGGAGCTAGACCTTCTTCCACTTAAAAAAGATTGAAAACCCTTTTGAAGATACGATTGTGGACATGCTTCAAGAATATCCCTGGGCTAGTGTGTTTAACCTTCCTTCTAAGGATAAGGCCATTACGAAAAACCATTTCGATGTACTTAATGATGTCAATCCCTTTGTCGATGAAATAAACTATAAGTTTGAGTATCCCTATGTGAAAAATATTAATGATGACAAATGAGAAAATCAAGGTAATGAACTTAATTTACATAATCAGGAACTTGAAGAACACATAAAATAGCTTAATAAGAAATAAATCAATCTTTTACAACATGTTGATGAAATGACAATGGTTAACTTAGAGTCTCACGATGAGATGAAAGAAATCAAAATAGGATCCTCTTTAAACGATTTAGAATGGTCCAAACTCATGAAACTCCTTAAATAATACATCAATGTCTTTTCTTGGTCTTCTGCCGTCGTGCCAGGAATTGAGCCCGAGATTATTGTTCACTACATACCCATATATCTAGAATCCAAACTAGTCAAGAAAAAGCTCAAGAAGCTTAGTCTAGAATAGTCCCTCAAGGTCAAAGAGGAAATCATTAAACAACTCATCATAGGCTTTCTAAGGGTAGTCGAGTACCCCACATGGATTGATAGCATCGTACATGTCCTAAAAGCAGGAGGAAATATGAGGATGCGTGTCGATTATAGAGACTTTACCAATGTTAGTCCCAAAGATGATTACTCATTGCTTAATATCATCCTTATCATCGACAACACCATGAACCATTCCCTAAAGTTCTTCCTTCATGACTTCATCGGTAATATTCAAATCAATGTGCACCTAGAAGATAAAGAGAAAATGACTTTTACTACTCCCTATGGGACCTTTTATTACATAGTAATGTCGTTTGGACTCAATAATGTTGGTTTCACTTAGTAACAAGGGGCTACCGGGATGATCCACAAGAGGTTCAAGTATAAATGGATGGTCTGCTCATCAAATCCAACACACGTGAAGGATAAATTTTGGCACTAAGGATGTTATTCAATAGACTGAGGAGGTATCAAATGAACCCAAGCCCCATAAGTGCATCTTTGGATTCACTAAGGGGAATTTACTTGGATTCCTCATTAGCAAAAAACGGATTAAAGTTGACATGGACAAGGTTAAGGTCATCCTATAAATGCCATCGCCACGCAGCGATAAGGAAGTCAGTGGTTTTATGGGAAGGTTATAATATATTAGTGGGTTTATCTATCAGATGATCTCAACTGATCTTCAAGATACTTTATAAAGATTCCACCTACATATGGAATTTCTCCAGCCAAAAGGCCCTTGACAGCACATAGAAGTATCTTATTAACTCGCCTATATTATCCCCACCATGATCTGTGCACCCTCTTCCCTTATATCTTATAATCAATGAAACTGCAGTAGGAGCCATGTTGGCTCAGCACGTCGGAGAATCCCGTGCAGAATAAGCCATACATTATGTCAGTCGGAATCTCATTGCCCATTAAGAACAATATACGAACTGGGATATTGGATCTTTTGAAGCTTAATCCTTTGAAGAATAAGCCATATATTATGGGAAATGCATAAGCTAAGTGATTATATGGTCACCTTTGAAATTAAATTGATCTCCTGCATGGATCCTTGAAAATACATACTTAAAAAAAGTATTAACATGAAGAATGTATAAATGGTATCCTTATTTACATATTTTTTCTTCTAGTACGTGCATAAGAAGGCCGTCAAAGGGAAATCCATTCCATGATACTTGGATGAATCCCCGTTAGACGAGCAAGATGATATTTTTGCCAATTTTCCGAATGAAGAGATTCTGGTAACCAAAAGTGAAGAAGAGTACAAATTATAGTTATACTTTGACGGATTCACAAATAAGAAAAGTGTTTGGAATTGTGATGTTACTGATTTTTCCAAACGGAAAACACCATCCTACTACCATCAAGTTTAACTATCATTGAACCAAAAATATCACCAAGTGTCAGATGTGGGTTCTTGGAATATAGTTAGTATTAAGTGAGGCGTAACCCCTTATCAAGATTCGGATCAACACCTTGCAGTATTAAATGTTGACAATGAACACAGGTGAATGAGAGGCAAAGGGATTTAATATTTAGACTTGTATTAAATGATATGTTGGATTAATAAATACACAACAGGGAAAATAAATAGATTGGACCAGCAGGTGGCTTGGTCAGAGGGAGAAAGAGAAAGCACTTTAGGCATAGTAACGGCAAGGAAGGAACTGCAAGCCCCATTAATGCTTAATGATATGGGTATTAATAAGGTGTGGGAACTTATGTTCTCACCATATCTCTCATGTATGGAGGGAGTTAGGCAACAATTTTAGGCTTAGAATCCTCTCCCTGTTAAACTGTTTGTCTGGTGTATTTATATGAAGGTCCGATTACTCGAGTAAACTTGCCCCTTTTCAATATAATTGATTGCATAAAATGCACAAGTACCTCCCATTAATGTAGAAGATATTGTATTAAATGCATGACTGGAGGTATGGAGGGCATTAATGAGGGACGTGAAGTGGTAGCTTGGGGATTATCTTAGAATGGATAAAGGGTCAGGTTTTGTGCACTAGACCTGCCATCTTTAAGACCCCGTATTTTTATGATTTTTAAATATAGGATCAATTGAATTTAATTTAAGAATTAATTAAGAACTAATACGAATTAAAATAAATGTTAACTAGAGAGTTATGGGTTAGTATTTATTGATGTCTATTATGTTGAATATTAATGAGCAAATAAAGTAATATATGATTATGAAATTAGTATAATTGTCGACAGTTACGGAAATTAAGTCGGGACGAGCGTGTGAGTCATGTCAGGACTAATTTAAAGGAATTAGGAAGTAAATTAATTATAAATATTCCGGATAGTCATTTCGATTGCGCCAACATGTCCCGAAGAATCGAGATAGTCAGAAAAGTCTACTCGGGGAGTTTAGTTTGTGTCCCGTGACAGTTTTGGCCAAATAGGCATCCCGAGAGGGCGTTTTGGTAATTTTAATTCTTGGGTAATTAATATGCACAAAAATTTGAGATAGAATATATCTGCTACGTGAGTCCAATTAGGTTTTCTATTCACAAGTTTCAAGGGAGAGCCACAAAGGGTGAGGGAGAAACAACCCCAAGGAACTAAGGCCCAGAGCCACTACCTTGCAACACCAGGACCACCACCGTGTAGATCGGAGAATAAGTTAATGACCCATACCACCTACATGAATGGATCAGACCATCATAATCAAGGCAAGTTTTTGATATTTTCTTCCTTTTAGAAATAATTGTGTTCATGTTAGAATAGGGATTAAACTCATGATTTAGAATTGAATTGGGTGGATTTAGAGATTTTAAATCATATGTTAGGACTAATTGTGATCAACGATTGAATCCCTTTTCATGTAGAATAGGAATCCCGAAATTTTAATGTAATACGATGAACGAATCTAAGCTGCATTTGATGATTGTGCATGAAATTAAAGAACTAGGGTTTCTTATAGATTAATTGGAAATTTTGAAATTTATTATTGATTGATGATGATTTGAAGATATTAGGATGTTAGAATAGGAGTATACTTATTGGGTTATCAATTAGTATAGTTTTATTGGTGTTTGGGTAAACTCTGTAGAGGATTGGAGGTTTAAAAATGGTGAAAAATGGACTTTTTAGAGGTTAGGGATGAAACTGGTAGAGCCCGTTCGGACGATCTGGGGAAGTCGTTCGAACGACCTCGTTCGAATGAGATTAAGAACGAAATTCCGAGTTAAGTTCATCCGAAATTCGTTCGAACGACAATCTGGGCACTTCAAATGAGATTTCAGAACTGGGAATTTTGCCTGACTTGGTTTCAAACGATGGGTCTTGGCTAATTCTAAAAAGAGGGATTTTTCTACGATAAATATTTCCATAGATTAATAGTGAGGGAGTTGGGTACACTACTAGGAGAGACTCGCATAGTTGAATCATGTTGCATAAGGCGCGATAGAGAGAATAAATCGTAAGCTATAGTATACCAAAAGTTTTAGAGAAACAAATACTATATATGAACCTATGCTCGGGTTGTGTGTATACCTAATTATATTAATCGATGGTGTGAATACTTATAGTATCTTTGATTATGTATAATGACATACCTAGATGCTTGCTATCACGGGAGGTCTTAAAACCGATAGAGGGCGGTCTTATCCTGATGAGCCTTCGGGGGGATTTTAGATTTGGCACCTCAGAACATAGTACGTCGGTTGGATTTCCATTTCTGAGAACGACGGAATTAGATAAGTATTTGGGGTGTGTTGGTATGTGCGTACCCCCTAACGCCTAGGACTATGTTCGCCTCCTATATGTGTGCTTCATTTATGGTTCGTGGGAGATTTCTGAACCGATTGTCCTTATTTCAGTACGAGATGTACCAGGAGAGTATGTATGCACCGTAGTCGAGTGTAGGGGTGCCGTATTAGTATATATATTATAGAGTGATTATATATATATACATATTAGTAATATTATCTGCCTTCTGATATTTGTAGACGATTAAGATAATGAAATCCTAAGTACCTTAAGATGTGAATACTTAACTTTAGGGTGACAACCTTAAACAAATTTATAAATGTTGAAACAGTGAATACAAGTATATGGGAATGCGGGATACTAGTTCAAGACACAGTTAGTGGTGTAAGTCTAGAATCTAGTTAAATAAAATTAGGATAGCTAGATTGGACCAGATGTACGTTAGGTGTACACAATAGTTGAGAGGTGAGAATCTCATGTGAGAGTACAAAAATCTAGCATCCACATAATACTTTATTTAACGTAAATTTTAAATACTTACTAAAATATTTCTATAACTCGGGATATAACCCGTTTCTTGCATATGTTTTTGTTTTGTACTATTTATATCAGGTGTCCAGCCACAGGGATGCCAAGCCTAGATGTACAGATTGTTTAACATGTTGTAGCAGTTATGGTAGCTATAGGTCCTCGCACTTAGATGCCTTCACTCCCATTTCATTCAGTTTGTTATAGACATTTTATTTAGGGCATGTGTCACCCATCTTCAGTTATTTTTGTGGAGATATTGTACTTCCTTCATTTTCGTATTTAGTATTTAGTTGGATTTAGTATATTAGTTTATGGTTTGAGACTTTGAACTGGAATTTTTTTTATCCAGTCTTTTTATTTCAGCAGTTGATTCATATCTAGTTTTTACTTTATTCATGTTTGTGGTAAATGGTTTGTGTCTTAATAATTGGAATTTATTAATGGATAATTTGGGTATAACTTAACATGGAAAATCTTTTGACACTGGATTAATTATTTATTAGGTGTTTAATAAGGTTAAATGTTTTCGACGGTGATGCTAAGAATTAACCAACCGAACATTCTATTTTAATTTTAATAAAGCACTGGTCACTTGGTATTTAATTGGGCGGGGTCTTATAGCATCCTAAGGAGAAACGCACTTGAGTGCTATAGCTTCGAGTCCCTAAATGCCAGACGTTTTGATGTTAGAAAGTGGGTAAACAGTGACTCTGTTAGGTGTATAGTCACATCAGTAAGGCGGGATGGCATTTTCTTTAAGGTTGCTAGGCTGGTAGGTAGCTCGAGTGTTTAGTTTTCTGTTTGTTGGTTAAGAACTATCTTAAGACCAAGTCTACAAGATTGAGGTACCTTGAGGAGGTTCCCTCAAACAAGTAGGAGTTGAGGTAGCTCGGTTGTAGTGGCTCAAGAAACCATATATACTGAGTGAAGTTTTCCCTAGGTGTGCCAAGAGGATTGTAAATTGTATTTCCAAGGTGTCTTCGCTCCCAATCCTCATAACCATGTCCCTGTGGGGTTCCCAAGAGGAAGTTGTTCGATAGAGCATGTTATCTCTCCCATGCCCTGCCAGGCGTGGTCCATCTTGGGTACTAAACAACCTCAATCAACATATAATCATAAGATAAAGTATATGATACAACTCACTCTATTTCTTATTACAAACTATCATCATCTAAGTGACTTTGATCTACAAGTTGAATCCTTCGAACCAGGTTCGTAAGAGAACCTTCGAGGTAGGTCCTTCGAGCCACATCTATGGAGAATATTTAATTTTTATGATATTTAATTTGTACGTGTTCAATTTGGACACCCTGAAAAATACCCTTCAAAATATTTGTAGCCTCGCATGAATTTGAGTTGCTCGAGTAGAAAAACATTTATCTCTTAAAAAAATTATACCCTATGAAATTGTGAATATATTTCATGTTATCCCATGAGGACCATTTAAGGATTTAGTAAAATCATGTACTCAAACAATCTTACCACAATAATATTTTTGAGCGACCATGTCAAAAATGAGATCCTTTGAACGACCATATCAAAATTGATATTTTTTAGAGTGATCTTGGCATTTTTGTCAAGCCGTGGTACCTCGAGCAGGTACCTTAAGAAGCCTTATTCTTGGTACCTCGAGTAGCCTCATCCATGGTACCTCGAGAAGCCTCATCCATGTACCTCGACTAGCCTAATATTTTTGGTAAAACTTTGAAAAATTTTCTCAGATCATAGTACCTCGAGCGACCTCGTCCTAGTGACTCGAGCGACATCTTACTAGCGACTGCGGTGACCTCATTCATAATAACCTTCTGAGCAACCTCATCCATGGTCACTCGGAGCAACATGACGTGCTACCTTGTATTCAATTTATGTTAAACTATGATTTATTCACATTCTCATGGTAGTTACACGAAAATTCACGTCTGGTATTTATTATTCGCCTCAAGGTGACTCAACATGCCTACTGACCGAATTATTCTATATATGATTTAAAATTGCTTCTATGTTTCCTCGACTTTGTTAAAATAGTGAGGGCATTAGATAAATAGCTCACCACATGATATATTTATAATTTATCAACCGTATCTTGTATCATATCAAACTTTCATCATGAAATTGCAAAAAACAATATGTCCATGATTCCTCGAAGCATCCTTCTATGTTTATTTTATTCAATTGACATAAAATAAAATAAAATAAATTGAAAAAGATACACCCCACATGATTATTTATGGCATTATAATATGCCTCACAAGTTACTTAGAATTTTTATGTCATAATTCGAGTCGAATTATTATCCTAGCAGATATTGAATGCACATGATTAAATTGAGTGTGAGCAATTACATCAGACATTACAGATGTCAAAGTCAAAACGCTCAAGGGATTTTATTTCAATTGGGGGAAAATACCCCGTGAACTGTATTTAAATGCTTTCAACTATTAGATGATGTTGTAAATAGTAGCTATATTTTTCTTTACTTTACTTTATCTTGAGATAAAAGACAAAGGAAAGTAAAGAGAGGTAAAAGTACTGTATAGTGTACCACTTGTAGTCAGGAATAATCACAGGTGACAAGCATGCTCGGATTCGGTAACAGAATGACGATAATTAATGAAGCATCCCCAAGAACAATGTCAGAGTTGTTCAGCATAGCCACCGGATGGCTCACATATAGAAGTGACTATATGAAATTATCTCCATCATAGCGACAGGGGGCAAGCAAAATTGCTCGCAAAACCTGGAGAATGGATACAAAGTTTGCTTACAAACCTTACAAGTTTTGAGGTAAGTCGCCCGAGAGGTTCATTATAGTTCACACAAACCTTACCGGTTTCGAGGTAATTCGCCCACAGAGGTGCATTATATTTCTCATAAACCTTACCAGTTTTGAGGTAAGTCGCCCACAGAGGTGAATTATATTTCTCACAAATTTTACCTGTTTCGAGGTAATTAAGTCTCCCATAGAGGTGCGTCAAAGTTCTCACAAACCTTGCCAGTCTTTTGGTGACTTGCCCAAAGCGGTACATTATACTTCTCATAAACCTTACCAATATTGTGGTAAGTCTCCCACAGAGGTGCATTATAGTTCACATAAACCTTACAGGTTTAGAGGTAAGTCGGCCACAAAGGTGCATTATATTTCTCATAAACCTTAATAGTATTGTGGTATGTCGACCACAAAGGTGCATTATAGTCTTCACAAACCTTGCGAATATTGTGGTGAATCGCCCAAAATGGTGCATTACAGTTCTCATAAAGTCCTACATTCTCGGCCCGCCTGGTCCCCGGATATGGGAGATTTAAGTCCAACATTACTAGGCCTGCCTGACCCTCGGATATAAGATATTTGAGTCCTACATTACTAGGCCCACCAGACCCTCAGTTATGGGAGATTTAAGTCCTACATTACTAGGCCCTCCTGACCCTCAGTTATGGGAGATTTTAAGACCAATATGACTTGGTCTGCCCGACCCTCAGTTATGGGAGATTTTTAAGAGCAATATGACTTGGCCCTCCTGACCCTCGGTTGTGGGAGATTTTTGTTTTTAAGACCAATATGACTTTGCCTACCTCCACCCTCAATTATGGGAGATTTAAAGACCAATATGACTTCGCCCGCTTCCACCCTCGGTTATGGAAGATTTAAAGTTCAATATAACTTGGAGCACCGGACCCTAGCTTATAGGAGATTCAAAGTCCTATATTATTAGGCACCAAAGTCCTATAATACTAATAACGCATGACCCTCTTAAGGGAGATTTAGAAGTCCTACATTACTAGGCATAAGCATGATTTACGGGAGACTAAAGCCCTATATTACTAGGAACACTTAAAGACCCCGATTTTTTTGCATGCTTCAAGTCCTAAAAGGACCTTTATAGTCGCTCGACCAAATAAAATTGGGTGCACTTACAAAAATATTGGTTTAAAAACCCCATTTCAATCAAAGCACTAATGATTGCTTGATCGAGTACTCTCAAACATGTTTTGATCTTATGATTGCAAAAGATCCACTATACTTAGATATCCACCAATTGGTTGCTTGGACTAGTATATCTGGCAAGCTTATTGTTCAAACCATTTGAAATCGCAGTAAAATTATGGAGACATGCTCATTCGAGAGGAATGGGGGCAACCCCCAAAATACTACTCCAAAATGAAAAGCAGAAGCAACAAAGATAACCCTCAAAACTACTTATAGATGATATGCGCATATGCACGCATGATAAGCAAACCAAACATGTTTCTGTAATGATTTTCTTGTCAAACAGGCTAAACGATTTATTTTGTACACATAGTTGATATGTCTCAGCAGAGGCATTAACACACCAACTATGTCTACGAGGGGGGAAATGTAGAGTGGGGTTAAATGCATTAACCACCAACGCTTTAATAATTAACCCCATATATTTGATTAAATATTGATTTATGATTTATCAAGTTTTACTACAATCTAGGCCCTACACGAGCTAAGATATTATTACGCGCGATTTAATATGTTGTGTATACTCCGCATTTGATAAATTACACTAGAAAATACTCTAGCAGTGATTTAATTTGTTCATTTAAGAAGCCACCACATATATTGTGACAAGTGTCACCATAAATATTGGACACTTGGTTCCATATATAACATGACATGTGTCAAGCCCACTCTAGGTACTTTTGCTATAAAAAGAGGGCTCCCCCCTCATTTGATAGTTGATGGTCTTGGGGAAAAAGTAAACAGAGGAAATATAGCTCCCCTCCGCCATGCACCTTTTCAGCTTCGTCAGAGGTTCAATAGTGACAAGAAGATTTTCATAGTTTCGTTACCGTATATGGGCATTTGAGAGGCGGGTTCGCTGGATTTGGTACCCTCCGCGCACCAAAACAACCAAAAACCAAGCTCTTTCCGGTGTATCGTACGGACCCACGAACTACATAGAATTTGATTCCGTAAATATGGATATGTAGGTGCAACCACATTGCTCATTTCTAAAACATGCTCGACGCGGTGCCTGCTTAAATATTCACTCAAATCTTACACCCAGTAAGAAGACTATATTGCGGGAGTGAAAATAGCTCACGAAAGAGGAATTTAAAGGATTGACGTGTACGGGGACTCAATTCTCGTTATCTTCCAAATCATGGGATATTGGAAGATTAAGGAAGAATGAATTCTACCATATCATGAGTATTTGGAGGAAATTACTTTCGTATTAGACGATGTTCAATTCTTCTATCCTCCATGTGATCAGAATAGCTTAGCTGATTTATTGGCTACCCCATCCTCCATAGTTTACTTCTCTGGAGATGTGGATAAAGTAAAATTAGGCATATAGACACTAGCAAAACCTAGGTTCATGTACGAAATATGCATGGCTGAGGCCATAGATGAGGGTACTTAGTACCAGGACATAAAGTAACTTCTTTAAAAAGGAAAGTATGCTTCCAAATCCAGGAATAAAGATAAGATGGCACTCTGATGATGGAAAGCCCAATTCATCATATTTGTTGGAAACCTATAAAAGATACATTTTTATGGCATCCATGTACGCTGTCTTGAAAAAGGTGAAGTAGACAACGTAATGGAAGAAATCCATTGGGGAGAATACAGTCCTCACATGAATGGATAAACTATCATGGAAAATATTCTCTGCCAATGGTATTGTTGGAGTACTTTTCAACATGACTATATCAAATATGTTGAAAAGTTCCCAAAATGCCCATTATTCACAAATTTACAACATCTACCTCCGAGATAACTATTCAACATGACATCGTCACCGCCCTTTTCAACATGGGTAATCAATATCATTGAGAAGGTAACACCGAAAGCATCGAACGACCATGAATTCATCTTAGTTGCTTTAGATTACTTCACCAAATGGGTCTAAGTAGATTCGTACAATGTGATGAATGCAAAAAAGGTGGACTAATTCATTCAAAATAATATCATATGAAGATTTGGATACCATTTGAACTAATATATAATAATGGGATGCATTTTGAATCAAAAATTGTAAACCTCATCAAGGAGTATCAAATCCAGAGACAAAAATCATCTCCATATCTCCTTCAGAGCAACGACATTATGGAATTAGAAAGAAAGAACATTAAGGCAATATAGATCAAAATGATCAAGGGATGCTGAGACTACAATAATCATATTCTCTATGCACTTTGGGAATACTGTACCACTATTCGAACACCTAATTTTTTCACTCCATTCTTACTCTTATATAGGATGGAAACCATGTTACTAATATGAGGGAGTGAACCAAACCAAACCCATCTATGAGAGTGAAGTATTTATATTTTATCTCATCTTCTAAATTCCTAAGAATCGGTCGCGAATTCGTTAGGATGATAAAGAAATGTGTGGAGCCCGCAGAAAACTCATTTTTATTAAAAAAAAAATATTTTCTATACAACACGCACATTTATCATCTTTAATTAAAAGAATACATAAAGATAATCAAGACAAGTTCTTTCCTACACCATAAAAGGAATAAAAACCATCCACTTATTCCTATGAAATACTCATGTCTCGAGAACCACTATTTATCTCAAAGTCATTAAAGGACTCCATATCTTGCAATAAGGTAATCCCACAAACATCCAAAGATCCATGAAATAGTCAATCCAAATAGTCAACAGAGGTCAGTCTCCATCAAAACTATTGCATCCTTCACTTTATCCCAAAAGCAGAGTGAATTATCCATAGACAAAACCATTGGCATGCAGACTAAAACAAGTGGAATATGGTGGAATAGTGGAACCTCACTCCTCTAAAGGTAAGAGATTATGTTTACAAGATATGTAGACAAAGGCCTAATTAGATACAGCTGACCCAAAGGAGGTTGGATCTCATGACTTCTTAAAAATTGAACCATTACCCATCGTTGGAGGTTGAATTAGGTAAAGTTCAAAGCGAACAAGTGGACATAGGAGAACGGACCCAAAGAGAAAGAAGGTGTCACAGTCGGTCTCCAATGAAAATAACAAAGGATATAAGAATTCTCATATTTGAAAATCTAGTCTACCTATTCTCCTTAGACATCCCTCATGAGAAAAAGTCTATCTCAGATTACATACTCAGTTGGTCAATAGGTGAGAGACAAAGGGTCATTGATCGGGCTTAACCTCTCCAATATCCATATATATAGAAGCAAGGGGTTTCCCTATTAAAAAGGACATTCATGAGAATGAAAGACAAAAATACCATTGATAGTCTTGACCAAAATCATGGGTATTGGGATATTGCCCTCACTTATATGTAAAACCACACTCACCAGACAGATGGCAACACAGGTAGTACCCGTAATAAAAAAAAATTGGGATACAAATTCTAAATCCAGAGTGCCTCTCCGGCCACGCCTGTGCCCTCTCCCGATGATATCGTATAAAAAGAAAGTAATGACCATAATCATATCAATTCCTTCCTCAGTTAGGAATTACCCAGTATTAAGGTAGTCCACCTAAAGTGTCTCAATAAGATAAGATATTCCTTCCCAACTTAGATTTATCATGGAAATGGGTTGGCCTGCACCATATCCCATCAAGAAGAAATAGTCTTCAAACATCGAACATATTTACTCCAAAGAAAAATGGAATAAATGATTTTTTGTGTTTCAAAAAAGAGCAACCACTCGCAGAATAGACAAGTATATAGACATGGTCCTCCAAGATACAAAAAGGACCCAACAATAATGGTCTATACATGATAGGGACTAATTATCGAAGATGCAACTGAAAATAACATAGTAGTTAAAATTTGGAAGAACCATTACAAATAATAAGATACAAAAAAGAATGCAATGTCTAAGACCATTCGAGAAGGAGGCAAAATATGCGATCTTCCAAGTTTATAACTGCTTCCAATTTATAGAAATAATGAATTTATCGATCAATACCTCAATAGATCGATCGGTCCTCTTATCAAAATAGGAATATACTGTCTACTCCTGCGGATTTGCTAACTAAAAATCTATCTGACACGACTCGTTATGAGAATGTCAATTGTGGCAATCCTCGATCCTCGCCGCATGATGGAGGATCCTTAGGTCCCACGCATCCCTCTCGGGAGCGCTTCGGTCGGCATCATTTGAGGTGAGGTGAAAGATATAGAGAGATTAGAGTCGCCAGTCTATTTTACTCAAAATAGACAAAAGAAAAGAGGAAGCCTTCCCGAAGGACAACATCCAAAGACATACTGGTGCATATGAAACAAAAATGATTCGAGAAGGGTTCGGAGGCTAAGTTACGAAATGGGAAGGTGTTAGGCACCCATTCCTCCCTTTCGGTCCCTCATGGATTTTTGTTATTTTCCTTTTATTTTCCACGTGATATGTGTGCATGTGTATATATAATGGAGATAGGAATCATCAACTTGTACCATGGAAAAGGTAAAGCGAGTCATCCGTAGGAAGGTATAAAAGTATTAAAAAATAGGATTTAGGCGATCATCCTTACGTTAATCGTTATGAGGGAAGAATAACGCATATGGAATAATACTCCCCTAAGAAAAAATATATGTATATATATAATATAAGAGAGTGGAATTTAGAGAAAATAGAAAATGAGAGAAAAATTAAAAAATAGGACTCGAGTCTCGGGTTTTACCCCGAGATGCCTACGTAGCCTATAGAGGCATCAAAGTCCATGTAGTTCGCATACAAAATGAGGGGTGGGGTTTATCACATAAATCCAACTGGGGATTCTCTTATTTGCGTGTATGTGTAGAAAAAGTGTTTTAGTTGTGAGAAAAGTGTAAGAAAAGTATGAGCAAGCCCTCTTTTTCTTATTTTTTGTTTCTTTATTTATATGAAAATAAGAGATGTGCAATAATACTAAATAAAAAGTATATTAGGATGTGGGAGATGAGATAATAAAAGTGCTAAGTAATAAAATAAGATATCGCGAATTTATGAGAATTTAAGGAGAAAATTGAGAAAATTGGGCCTTCTTGAAGATCTTGAGCTTGATCTTGAATGTTGGAGAGAAACCCTTAGACTTGGATGATGATGGAGGGTAGTGAATTCACCAAGTTTGGTGAAAATGATGATGAAAAGTGAAGGTTGGAAAGGGATTTGGGTGTAGAAATCACGCTAACTTCGAATGAGGTTTTCTGGGTCAGCTGAGAGTGATATCTCTCATATCTGGGCTCTCCTTGCAAGTGAGGTAAGGCCTCCTTTTTATAGTCCCAGGGCATTGCCAATCGGCATAGCCCTGTTCCAATCATTCGACAGGTGCGTTTAGGCACACTGCCGATAGGCAGGGTCTAGGACCTGCCGTTTGGCAGTATTTTTCAGGCCTTTTTGGAAAATCGGTCGCAGAATGCAAACCGTTGATCATAATCGTGCACGGACACCTTTGAAAGTCCTTTGGACTTCTCCCGTCTTAGGGAGTTGACTCTGGGTCAAATATGGCTCGGAAGCAATTTTCAGTCCATTGGAAGGGGAATCGTCGGACGCAAACGGATCGTTCGTCCGCATGGTAAGTCCGAATCGCACATGGGGCAAAACCATTGGAAAGGTTAGGAGATGTAATTCGACATTCAAAAGATTTTGATCAGGTTCGGGGAGTTGACTTTGGTCAACTAGGCCCTGAAAGCATTCGGTGACCTATCGGAGTAAATAAATCATTTGTCCGTGCCGTAAGCCGATGGCTTCTAGGTCAGTACTCGAGGTATGACCTAGATCTTTAGTGATGAGGGGAGGTGCTAGGGACCTTAAGATAGTTTAGGGGGTAACATAATGGGGTGTCTACAGAGCCCCTCGACGGGTGAGTTTGGAACTAATGATTGTCGTCAAATAGACACCGCATGATGCTTCTGAGGGAGGATGACCAATTCCGAGGGTTGAGGCCAATTCTGAGGACCTAAGGGAGGTGAAGACTAAGGACCGAGGTCAATTTTGACCTAAGAGAGGTGATGACCGAGGACCGAGGCCAATGTTGACCTAAAAGAGGTGACGACCGAGGACCGAGGTCAATTATGACCTAACTAAGGTGATGATCTAAGATCGAGGTTAATTATGACCTAAAAGAGGTGACGACCAAGGACCGAGGTCAATTATGACTTAACTAAGGTGAAGATCCAAGAGCGAGGTCAATTCTGACCTAAGAGAGGTAAAGACCGATGACCAAGGTCAATTCTGACCTAACTAAGGTGACGACCAAAGACCAAGGTCAATTCTGACATAAGAGAGGTGACGACCGAGGATCGAGGTCAATTCTGACCTAACAAAGGTGACGATCCAAGACTTAGTTCAATTCTGACCTAAAAGAGGTGATGACCAAGGATCGAGGCCAATTTTGACCTAACTAAGGTGACGATCCAAGACTGAGGTCAATTCTGACCTAAAAGAGGTGGTGATCAAGGACCGAGGCCAATTCTGACCTAACTAAGGTGACGATCCAAGACCGAGGTCAATTCTGACCTAAGAGAGGTAACGATCGAGGACCGAGGTCAATTCTAACCTAACTAAGGAGACGATCCAATACCGAGGTCAATTCTGACCTAAGAGAGGTGACGACTGAGGACCGAGGCCAATTCTGACCTAACTAAGGTGACGATCTAAGATCGAGGTCAATTCTGACCTAGCTAAGATGACGATACAGGACCGAGGTCAATTCTGACCTAAAAGAGGTGACGACCGAGGACTGAGGTCAATTCTAACCTAACTAAGGTGATGATCCAAGACTAAGGTAAATTCTAACCTAAAAGAGGTGACGACTGAGGACCGAGGTCAATTCTGACCTAACTAAGGTGGCAATCCAAGACCGAGGTCAATTGTAACTTAAAAGAGGTGACGATCGAGCCCAATTATGACCTAACTAAGGTGACGATCTAAGATAGAGGTCAATTCTGACCTAAGAGAGGTGACGACTGAGGATCGAGGACCGAGGCCAATTTTAACCTAACTAAGATGACGATCCAAGATCGAGGTCAATTCTAACCTAAGAGAGGTGATGACCGAGGACCGAGGTCAATTTTGACCTAACTAAGGTGACGATCCAAGGCTGAGGTCAATTCTGACCTAAAAGAGGTGACGACCGAGGATTGAGGCCAATTCTGACCTAACTAAGGTAACGATCCAAGACTGAGGTCAATTCTTAACTAAGAAAGGTGATGATCGAGGACCGAGGTCAATTCTGATCTAACTAAGGTGGCGATCCAAGACCGAGGTCAATTCTGACCTAAAAGAGGTGACAACCAAGGACCGAGGTCAATTTTGACCTAACTAAGGTGACGATCGAGGATCGAGGTCAATTATGACCTAACTAAGGTGATGATCCAAGACCGAGGTCAATTATGACCTCAAAGAGGTGACGACCGAGGACCGAGGTTAATTTTGACCTAACTAAGCTGACGATATAAGACCGAGGTCAATTTTGACCTAAGAGTCGTGAAGATTGGATTTTGGGTTCCGCTGGGGAAAATGACTTTTTGGAGTTTTGCTGGGGAAATTACCTCGTGATGTTGTGTTGAGCCGGGGAACTGATTGCTGAGGAAGCGTTTGTGATTTTAGGGATTTCACGGATGAAAGGCAGGTTTGATGCCATAAACTTCACTAGGGAAGCGATTAGGTGGTCTAGGGATTGGAAGTATTTCAAGACCTTTGGGGGATAGGAGGTGATCCTTAGAGATCCTCTGAGAACATTGTCGGGAGGAGTTTCACTTGGTTTTCAAGATTTCCACTGGGGAAATGGGGGTTTTGCTTGAGGAAGTGAGAAATTCTCTGTGTGAAAATGTTCTAAATCCTTTCCGGGATTTTTAGGAATTTTTTGAGGATTTTTCCCAATTTTTGGGGAATTTTGTATGAAATTTTAAGGGGGTGCTGGTCGGCACGGTTCAGAGGGTGCCATTCGACAGTGGCATGGACTTTTGGACTGCCTCGGGAAGGTAAGGTGGCAGTGCCGATCGGTGGGTGGGGTATCCTGTAATTTTACTGGAGCCACGTATCTCCTCGAGGTATCCTTTAATTTTGCGCATTTTTCTTTTCATGCATTCGCACTCTCCTTACGCGTCTCTTTTTTATTGTGAATTCCTGTCTTTGATAGACGGGGTTCTATGAGGTGATTGGGTGTAATTCCTCGTTGATCGCTCTGAAGGATGATACTGTTGGGGACTTTTGTCAATTGTATCGATGGCAAAAGGCCAATCGGTAGTCGAAGGGATCTCTCTTTCTACAGGCGGTGCGTCAGGTCTTGAATGGACTGACCAGTGGTAGGGTAAGACTTTTTCCTTTTCAGTCTTGGTTTTTGCACATTCTGATTCTGTATTGACTTATGCCTTCTTGGGGATTTTCAGGTGAACTTTTACCCTTAGGGGACAACCATTCAGGATACGGGGGCGACCGGGGTGAATGCGCAGATGAGGAATTTGCTGGTGCATGAGTTCGGCCATTCCTGGTATCTGGGGGAGCGAGTGGTTCGGTAGATTTCTAAGGAGGAGGTGGTGGTGCCACTCGTGCATCCTCCTATGTCTATGAGGCGGGAGCGGGAGCGGGTCCTGCCGGAGGACGCGAGGATCGCGGAAATGATCGGTGAGTCCTACCTGTTATACACTGATACGACTGCGCCGTATGATTATATGGACTTTTTAAAGAGTTGGTTGATGGCGCCCAGCATATATGATGCCTTGACTTTCCCTCCTACGGGTTCAAGTCGGGCGGTGGGGTCTTCCCACAGCGGTAGTGGTCCGGTGATAGCGACGGCGGTGACGATTTCAGAGGTTCCTTTCATGCGATTTCACACTCCTTCATACAACATTCAACGAGCTGATGGAGGGATGGTGCCTATGTTACATCATCCTCATGCGATGGATCCAGAGGAGCTGGGTTTGACAGAGGAGGTGCTTCGACCTGAGGTATACCTTTCTATTATTTTGCTCTTTTTGGTTCCTTTTCTGTTTTGAGCCCTCTTTGATACTGATTTTTCCTTTTTCTTTGCAGTAAGTTCGGGTGTCGACCACTTGGATGAGGGACATTAAAGATTGGATCTCTTCGGCGACTACCCATATTCGGGATGTGGTCCCGGTTACTTCTTATTTGGTACCTTCTGCTTCGTTCGAGGAGGATTCTATCTTGGGTAGCGGGGGTCCGTCGTCTCACCGTAGAGTAAAGAGAGCGCGTTGTAGGGGTGGAAGCTCTTAGAGAGTGGGGTGAAGGGTAGGTGAGAGAGAGAGAATGATAATGTGGGTTCGGGCTGAGTCCCGTTGTTTTTTTCTTTTCTTTTATTTCCTGCAAAATTTGATGTAACACAGAGAAAAAATATATATGAAATATAATGGAGTTTTTTATTATCCTTTGTTAATGATGAATGAGTGAATGCATGCACATGCGCTTTTTATTTTGATGCTGATACCGTAAAAAGAGATATTTTGGGGATTTTGAAGAAAGTTTTAAGAAATGAGAAATTATATAAGGGTGGAAAAGTATTTCGAAATTCTATTGAAAATATCAATTTATTTTTATTGGGCTTTTAATTTTGATAAAAGAGGAAAAAAAGGGAAATTTTAAAAATGGGGGGTTGCTGATCGGCAAGCACCTTGTCCTGCCCATCGGCAGTCAATTCCAGTCCCATCAATTCAAAGTTTTGATTAGTGACCTCTTCAGCCTTTTATACTTTGTGGGGTAAGATTACTTTCGATTTCTATAGGGATTGTGTCTCTTGTGAGGGTTCTCAAGTATAAAAAGGGGAAGGGTGGAGTGCTTCCATCACACCTTCACTTGTCTACTATTTCTTAGTCTTGCAAGATGGCTCTCCCTGGTAGCATTGAGTTTTCTGGTTACCTCGAAGCCTTGGAAGTAATGTTCCCTTATAACGTCGACTATGATGCGTTCAACATGCGTCGAGTCTCTTTGTGGCACAATCGATCCATTGAGTGGAATATGCTGATGGCGGCGGTACAATTTTGGTACCTCGAAGACCATGTATTCCGCTTTAGGTTGGATGAAGTTTGTCCTAACTACGAGGAATTTTCTTCCATGCTGGGGATTAATCCCAGTGTTGCTGCGGCTTTACCCGAACTTTCCCGTTCTCCTAGGGATTTGTTGGTTAGGCTTCTTCGCATTTTGCCTTCGGTGACTAGATCACTGGTTACTGGAGGAATGATTTACCTCCTGGCGGTGTTGCAATCCGTGCATTTACGAGAAGTAGGCGATGCTGGTTATACTGGAGCCGTTTCTCTGGGCTTAGTTTGAAAATTATTGTTGGTGACTGGGGAACTGCGGGTGGATCCGCAACTTTTAGTTGTTACTTCATGGATGTCATATCGTAGCAATCCTACGACGGTGATACTGATGGAGACCCTGAATGGTTTGGATACTCAGCGAGAAGGTCATTCTAACTTCCTGTGGGGTAGCCCCATGATGCTGTTCATGTGGTTATCTAAAGACTCTTCCTGGTGACTCTTCCAGAATATCCTTTGTCGGTTGTACCTAACTTCTTTTCGCGTCACTTCTTTATCATTAGCCTAGATATTGCAAGCTGGGAGAATTGGCTTGTGGAGGATGGGGCTCGAAATTTGTATTGGTCAGTGCCTTGGTGGGGATAGTTGCTTCATGTTCTGGAGCTAGGAGAATAATCATATGTGCGGCTGGTTGGTCTCCGCCAGACCTCTTTTTATCTCCCTTGGCAGCTTCTGTGCTAATTTGGATGGGCACAGGTCGTGCCACCTCGAACACTAAATTTCTTTATGTTAAAGGATTTGACTGAGCGTCTGCGTATGTGGCTTGGCTATCTGTGGGAGAATCGGCGTCCGTCGACCCGTCCTTCTCAGTCTGTTGGGAGAGTTTGGCATATCCCTATGGATTATATGAAGTGGTGGTGGAGGAGCGTAGTTAGAAAGATGTTGGATGTGGAGACTCGACAAAAGTGGCTTGTTTCTTTTAACATCATGGAGGGAGGTGTTGTGGTTTATTCAAAGCTGGTTCAAGCTTATCGGTCCATAGAGTATCTGCGACACTCTGTTCAGGCAAGGGAAACTTATGGACCCCAGGATGTAGATGGTGATGATGGAGAAGGCTCCTCTGGTAGTTGTGGATAGGATTGTGGTGAATAAATGTGGGGATTTTATTTGGACTTTGTTAGGAGGGTAGGGGCTAAGGGAGTTATTCGTTCCTTTTCTTATGTAATCTGTACCGTAATTTCTTATTAGTGAAATAAGCAAGTTTCTGATCATCTAGTTGTGCCTTTGATGAGTTTTGTATTTGTTTGAATTATCTACACTGATTGCTAAGGCATACATAAACCTTTTGTTCAAATATATGTTGGAATTGATTGTCGTTCTCGGATATAAGAAAAGAAATAGTATTTTGTGAAAAAGAAAGGATCGTGATCATGTAAGGTGTATGAGCTACCTATGTACCTCTGGGGTTTTTGAAAAATTTTAATTTTGTTTGAAAATGATTTTTTTTTACAGAGGATTAGGCCCACGTAGTTCTAGGTAGAAGGAAATGAAGAGAGTTTTTTTTAGAATAGAAGGGAGATGAGAAGAGTCGTAGCGCGTCGAGATTTCGGAGTAGTGGTATAACTTCTTAAGATTGTCCAGGTTGACTCGATGAGCCATCTCTTCCCCATATAAGTCGGTGAGCATGGTGGCACCTCCGGATAAGATCTTCTTGACAATGTAGGGGCTGCTCCAATTGGGCTTGAATTTCCCTCTAGGGTCCCAAATAGGTTCTATGATTTCTTTGAGGGCTAGGTCCCCTTCTCGGACACCACGGTCCTTAACTCTCTTGTTAAATGATCGCGATATTCAGCGATGGTTTCCTAGTATGTATTATAGAGCTTTTAATCTCCTTTCTTCTAGGAGGGTCATCTCGTCAAGACGGCATTGGCACCAGTCTCCTTCACTGACCTTGACTTCAAGCATGACATGTAGTGAGGGTATTTCCAAATCCACGGGTAGGACTGCTTCCATGCTGTAGACTAGAGAGTAAGGGGTAGCCCCAATAGAGGTTCGAATTGATGTTCGGTAGCCCCAGAGGGGCGTACAGGATCTGATCGGCCCAATCCCGACAGCTTTTGGTCATCTTGGTGATGATGGCTTTGAGGTTCTTATTGGCGGCTTCAACTGCACCATTGGTCTGAGGTTGGTAGGGAGAGAATTTGTGTCTCTGAATCCCATACTCGTTGACCACTTCTGTGACTTCTGCCTCAAAATGCAACCCATTATCTGACCCCGACTCGTACGGGAACCCATATCGACAGATGATATTTTTCTTGATGAATTTGGCCACTTTCTTGGCATTCAGCACTGCATATGACTCAGCTTCGACCCATTTGGTGAAGTAATCAATGGCAACTAGGATGAACTCATACCCACTGGAAGCCTTCAGCGTAACCTTCCATGTAGTGTCGATGCCCCAAGTGGAGAATGGCCAGGGAGAGGTCATGTTGTATAATTCGCGCAGAGGCAGATGCTGAAGGTTAGAGAATTGTTAGCATTTGAGGCATCTCCGGACATAGGAGGTGCAATCCTGGGTCATGGTTGTCCAGTAGTAGCCTTATCGGATGATCTTTTTGGCAAGCATGTGACCATTCATGTGGGGTCTGCATTCCCCGCTATGGACCTTTTGCATTGTCTTTTCAATATTAGCCACTGCGATGCAGTGCAGATGAGTTCCATCGAAGTTCCTTTTGAGCAGTGCTTTATGAAAAATGATGTACTCGGCGGCGAGTTTTCGAAGGGATGCTCGATCTTTCTTGTTGGAACCCTTAGGATACCTACCATGCTTGAGGAGGCACCATATATCATAGTACCAGCAATTGGCTAGCTCAGAATCTTCTGTAGTGACGAGATCAATATGGTGGCAGTAGGTTGGTTTGTCCTGCTTTTGAACAAGGAAGGGGGTCATTATTATTCCTTCAGGCATGCCGACTATGTAGGCCAAGGTAGCAAGGGAATCAGCTAGGTTATTCTTTGCTTGACGTAGGTGATGGAAGGTGATATCTTTGAATTGGGAGGCTAGCTCTTCTAAGTGAGCATGAAAGGGTTGGAGTTTCTCATCCTTGACTTTCCACTTTCTGAGCACTTGACCGATTATGAGGGCGAAATCCCCATAGACATCTAGGCATTGAATACCTTTCTTGAGAGAAACATTGAGGCTTACTGTGCATGCCTCGTATTCAGTCATGTTATTGGTGAAAGGGAAATCCAATTTGATGGCGATGGGAGTGTGGGAGTCATCTGGGGCGATCAGAAGTATCCAAATGCCATATCCTTTTTTATTGGCAGCACCGTCAAAGAACATTTGCCATCGAAGGCAGTCTTGAGTAGTACAACGGATGTTTCCATCTGGGAATTCAGATACCCAGACATCGGCTTCTTCTACGGGGTAATCAGCGAGGTAGTCAAAGATGGCTCTTCCTTTCATGGCTTTCTGCATGATGTACACGATATCAAACTCGGCCAGTACCATTAACCATCGGGACATTCGACCAGACAAGGCAAGTTTCTCAAGCAGGTATTTGATGTGCCCCATTCGGGATAAAAGTTTGATAGGGAAGGCGAGCATGTAGTGCTGCAACTTTTGGGTGACCCAGATAAGTACGACACATGACTTTTCCAAAGCGGTGTAGTTGACCTCATACCCGGCCAATTTGGGACTGGCATAATAGATGGCTCTTTCTTTACGGGAATCTTCAAGGTATTGGGCTAGCAGAGCCCCGACTGAAGTGTCGGTTATGTTTAGGTATATGAGCAAGGGGAGACTAGGCTATGGTGTCATGAGTACCGGGGGTTGGGACAGATATTGTTTGATTCGGTCAAAGGCTTCTTGGCTTGCCTCGTTCCAAGCTTTAGTTGAATCCTTTCGGACGAGTTTGAAGATATGTTCGCAGATGGAGGTTAGCTGGTTGATGAACTGGCTGATGTATTACAAATTCCCAAGGAAACCTCGGACTTCTTTCTCTGTTCGGGGAGGTGGCATCTCATGTATGGCATTCATCTTGGAGGGATCTGCTTCTATCCCCTTATCACTGACCATGAATCCTAAGAGTTTTCCCTTTGTAATGCCGAAGATGCATTTCTGTGGATTGAGTCTCATCTAATACTGTCGCAATCGTTCAAAGAACTTTTGGAGAGCAGTAACATGACCTTATCTAGTCTTGGATTTGATAATCATATCATCCACATAGACCTCAACTTCTTTGTGAATCAGATCGTACAGGATGGTTGAAGCAGGCGTCTGATAAGTTGCCCCAACATTCTTGAGACCAAATGGCATAACAGTGTAACAAAAGGTTCCTTATGGGGTGATGAATGCAGTTTTTTCTTGGTGGTCTGGGTGCATTTTAATTTGGTTATATCTGGCAAAATTGCTCGACGAATGACTTGAGAGCACGATTGGCTGTGTTGTCCACAATCATGTCGATATTGGGTAGTGAATAATCATCCTTTGGAGAGGCTTTGTTCAAATCCCGATAGTCTACACACATCCGAACTTTTCCTCCCGATTTAGGCATGGGAACTATGTTGGCGAGCCACGTGGGATATTCAATCACACGAATGAAGCCTACATTCAACTGTTTGACCACCTCTTCTCTGACCTTAAGCGACCATTCGGTGTGGAGCTTTCTAAACTTTTATTTGACTGGCTTGTAATCTAAGAGAGTGGGAATCTCGTGCTGAGCTATTTCAGGATCAATGTCGAGCATATCGTCGTAGGACCATGCGAAGACATCAATTAATTCCTTTAGTAATTCTTCGAGTTGTTCACGCTCATGCTTGTTAAGGGTAGCCCCTATCCTAATCTCATGCAGTTGAATACTAGAACCGAGGTTTATAACAACAGTCTCCTCTTCATTAACTTGAATGCGATTATGTTGTTTAATATTAACCTTATTTAGATGAGTTAAGAATTGTTCATTTGCAAAATCATCATCATCAAAAGTTTGATTAGAATCCAAACAGTTAATGTAAGGCAAAACAAGATACTCAAAATCTTTGTTTATTTCGTTTATAGGAAAAAAAGCATTGAGAACCTCATCAAAAGAGGACTCGATTACAATTAAACAAGGATAGACAATATAAGAAGAAAAGGGGTAAACATTGGGATTAGGGGATATTTTAGCAGGTAGAACTAGCACAACATGCTAGTTGAGGAGAGGTGTATCAATAATTTTAATCAGTTGGGACGAATCTGATGATGCAGTTCCTAAGTGAACCATGCAGAGTGTTAGCCCCAGTGTCTATAAGTTGAAAGAATCTTTGGAGTCACTTTCCTCAATCTCTTTGGTATATTTGATAAGTGGTTGTACATGGTGTTGGGAACTCTCGACCCATGGGTGGTTGTCTTGGAAAAAGATCTCCATTCCAGGCTTCATCTTCTTGTCTATATGGTCATACTATGGCTCAGGAAAGCCGTAAAAGGGGAAGTCTTCTCCCTCTTTGATGAATCGTCCATTCAAGGAATCACCTAGGATAGTCTGGACACAGTCTAGTCCTCTCTTTGGTTAAGACAGGAGGATCATTCTGAGCTCTTGTTCTAACGGTTGATACCCCAAACCACAAGAAGGGAAGGCCTTGTTTGGTTCAATCGGCTCAAGTACACCTTGATGTCTTTGTCCTATCCCCAGTCCGGGCATAAAGTGCATGTTTCTGAACATCTGAATCACATTGACGTTGCCATGAGGGGCACATTTAGGATAAAATCTTTCTTTGTAGTCATCCCATGCCGGGAGTAGAAGTGGTTCAACTCGGAATCCTGATAGGATCATATCATTTGACCCATGTTGTATCTCAAGGATTGGGTTGTTGGTACTTGCACCATCGGTATTGTCGTCGTCGCCCAAGAGGGCAATGACTCGCCCGTCGATGAAGAATTTTAATTTTTGATGGAGTGAGGAAGACACGCCCTTGATACTGTGGAGATAAGGTCATCCTAGTAATAGATTCAAATAAGTTGGGATGTCAATAACTTGGAATTTAACTATAGGGTTTATAGGTTCGGCCCCCATTACAAGCTTTATGGATACCATCACCTCCCGACAGGTATTATCGTAAGCACGCACATCTGCAGAAGTTGGACCGAGGTCGCTTTCTTTTAGTCCTAAACATTTGAAGTTTCTCAATGGGCAGACATTCAAGGAGGATCCATTATCGGCAAGAGAGAGTGCTAAAACCTTCCCCATAACTTTGATGGAGATTTTGAGTGCATGATTGTGGTCTGGCCAAAACTTGGGGATTTCTTCTTTGGAAAAGGATAGCATTCGGGTAGAGGTCAAGGATCCGACCAAATTTACCGCTTCTTCTGGTATGGTAGAAGGATGAACTGTGGGTCCAGTGAGCAACTTGATCAAAGCATTTATGTGCAGCTGAGAAGGCATGAAAAGCCCCCACAGAGTGATGTTAGCTTGATTTTTCTTTAGTTGATCGAGGATCTTACTTTCCTCGAGGGTCATCTTTGGCATAGGAAGGTTTTTAACGCCCTTCCCTTTGTCATTGGCTGGTAGTGAGCTTGGAATCTGGTAATGCCTCCCTGATGCTGGTCATGTGATTTACTGAAGAAGGGAAAAACATGAATCCCATTTCCTTATCGATATCGGGTTATTCTTCTACCTTGTTTATTTCTCCGAGGAGTTCTTCAAATCATATCATCCCACACATGTCGACTATCGATCTAGTTCTCTCTGAAGCTTGCTCTTCATTCAAATATTCAAATTTTTCCCCCATCAGGTGGCAACAATTCTATCTTTCCATGTAAAGTCGATGCATTCCACAACTTCAACGGCTTCTTTATACAGGTCATCCCATTCTATAGCTTCAAAGCATCAAATAACTCGGTGATACTGCAAATGTCATTGGTCTGCCTGAATAATTTTTCTATAGTTTAGACGACATCATCCATGCTGACTCCATCGGTCGGTACTACCCAACTATCTGACTCTCGGGCCCATTTCATTGCTTCCAAGAATAGCGTACTAAATCTCTAGCAATCAATGATCATTTGTGAGGGCAATTTCATCCCGAACTCCATACCTCCATTTTCAAAACAAGCACAAACAGTGATGCATGCTCTGGTGAGGAGTGACAGTGCCTGATTAGTGAGGCTAGCAGGGTGTAGGAGGAAATATGGGTAAATTTGTAGAAGTTTAGGAGAGTTTATGGGTGTGATTTGAGTTGAGGGATCGAATTCTGGGTTGTCTTCTAGAAAGATGGCATTGGTATGATTTGGAAGTGGGTTGTGAGTAGTGTTCGGCTTAGGATTGAATGGTGGGGTGATGGTACCCCGATCAATTAGACCTTGGATCATGTTTTGGAGGTGAAAGCATTGGTCGATGGTGTAGCCAGCTGTTTGGTGATAGGCACAATGGGCATCTGCCTTGAAGTTTCTCTGGAGTGGATTTGGAAATGGACGGGGATCCAAGGGCTTGATAAGGTTTCGTCTTAGCAAGGCTTCAAAGACTTTGGAGAGGGGAGCATTGAGCTTAGTGTATTCCTTTCGGACTGGGACAGGGTGGCTTTCTGGTGTCATGATGTGGTTGGTTGAGAGATGTTGTTGATGGTTGAGACTGTAGCACTGGTAGGCTTGTCATATTTTCTGGGGGTGAACTGTCCTGACACCTTCTTTGGGTCAACTTTTGTCTTGGTAAGACCTTCCTCGATCTCTACTCCTGCTTCTCTAAGAGCTCAAAAATGGGGATAGTATTTTCCTCCCATCGTTGCTCGGACATGGGGTAAGAAGTTCTTCTTTACTATGCTGACTTGTTCTTCCGCAGAAGGACGATTGGTCATAGTTTTTTCTTTTTCCCTCCATCGGGCTATGAAGTTACTGACTGATTCTCCAGGGTTCTGCTTGAGCAGCTCTAAATCATGGAGGGTGACCTCAAGCTCTTCATTGGATTTATACTACGACATGAATTCTCGAGCTACATTCTCCCAGCTACGAATTCTGGATTATTTGAGAGACAAAAACCATTGGAGGGCACTATCCTTCAGAGTTTGTTGAAACAATTGGGCCATCACTTCTTCAGAAGCCCCTAGTAGAGTCATAGAACGATGATAACTACGAAGATGAACAATCGGGGGTCCACCTCCTCCGAATTTCTCAATATTTAGCATCTTGAATTTCTCAGGTAACCTCGCTTTAGGATAAGGAGACATGTGGGTGTATTCCATGCAATTTCTTGAGATTATGACTTGGTCAAACTTCTTAGTATCTTGAGGTCCTCTTTTACTTTATTCAACTCTTCTTCCTTCAGATCAGTGATCATAGGCAAGTTAGCCCCATGTTGGGCAAAATTCGGCATAGGAAGCTGGGTAAGCGACAACCCATTAATAGGAGGGGCATGTGGAGCGTGCTGATACTCTTCGAGAACCCATATAGGAGCGGGTGGATCCATAGTATGAGGAAATAGGGCCTCGGGCTCTTGAGGAATGGGAACCTGGTTTCGTTGCATCTCTCGGGACTTGGTTTGGAGGTTGTCGATCTTAGACACAAGTTTATATAGAACTGCCGTCAGATCCAGCTACACAACGGGTACTTGATTTATGTTCTCCATAGAAGGTGGATGGATTCCGAACTCGAAAGGAGTAATAAGGGAACAGATGGAACTCCAGGGAGACTTAACTGAAGATTGAAGCCAATAAGGAGCCAGGGCAAGGGTTTACGATTGACCTGAGAAGGCATAAAATGGGATTTTTTAGAAAAGAGGGAGAACCTTTTTTTTTGTTCAAGATGGAAAGACCAAATGTTTTTGGAATTTTGATAGAGAAATGAGAAATTTTTTTATATAAAGAAAAAGGGAACTTTCCCTTTGGGTACGGTCTCAGCATGATTATTATAATTATTATGTTCTCACTTGTATTAAATTATCCTAAATGCAAAATGAAATGCCGGACGGGACCTGAGCCTGGAAAAATTGGGTTTGTAATATATTCAAAGCTATGGCCGGACTTGTGACTAGGCTCACGAACAGGGTCCCATTTTAAAAATGCGCGAGAATTCGAGCGGCAGGCCGACCCAAAATTTTGGAAGAGTTTCGGGTTGAAACCGATAATCTAACATGTGTGTCCTAGGCTTGACACCTATCTGCGGGTATGCAGTTTGTTGGGTGAATCGAAAAGGGTTCCCCCCTTTGGCGTGACTTCCATGATATACGTCTTGCTCTTGCGGGAAATCGGTACGAGTGGACAAGCCATTTGATATACCTGAGTGTACGTGAATTACCTCACCATATACCTCGTGGGGACGGTACATGTGAGAGAGAATTCTATATACTCGGTGTACATAAATGAGTTCCCTGTGATATACCTCTCGTCATGACTTCGGTCAAGAAGTACGATGTGGAGGAACCGTTCGATATACGTCGAAGTTACTTGGCCAATGGAAGGTGAGAGTCATATCGCTTAGGCTAAATGTGATTTGCAGGACCAGTGACCATCATGAAGTGACCATCCAGTTATTGGGTAAAGTTTGGTCAAACACAATGCTCTTTGGTGATGTCGTGTGAATCATGCATGATTCTCTTATTAGTATCTTATGAGAATGTATTTCTTGATTATGCCAACAGGGATCAAAGTACAAGTACCAATGGTACACCAAGTATGGATGGGTGATGCGTGCAACATGTGGATATATGTGTTCCTAGGTGCACGTGGTGCGAAGTGTACATGGAGAAGTTTCTACAAATGTGAATAGAAGCATAAGCATGGGGATACACATGAGTAATAAAGGGGGAACATGCAAAATGGGGGAAAATATAAGCAAATATAACACCCATGCAAATAGAGTCTATCCCTAAAAAAAAGCATCCCCAATAGAGTCGCCACTGTGGCCATCCCCGATCCTCGCCGCGTGATGGAGTATCCTTAGGTCCCGCGCATCCCTCTCGGGAGCGCTTCGGCCGGTGTCATTTGAGGTGAGGTGAAAGATGTAGAGACATTAGAGTCGCCAGTATATTTTACTCAAAACAGACAAAAGAAAAGAGGAATCCATCCCGAAGGACAGCATCCAAAGACATACTAGTGCATACGAAACCAAAATAATTCGAGAAGGGTCCGGAGGCTAAGTTACGAAATGGGAAGGTGTTAGGCACCCATTCCTCCCTTTCGGTCTCTCATGGATTTCTGTTATTTTCCTTTTATTTTCCCCGTGATATGTGTGCATGTGTATATATAGTGGAGATATGAATCATCGACTTGTACCATGGAAGAGGTAAAGCGAGTCATCCGTATGAAGGTATAAAAGTATTAGAAAATAGGATTTCGGAGATCATCCTTACGTTAATCGTCATGAGGGAACAATAACGCATATGGAATAATACGCCCCTAAGAAAAATATATGTATATATATAATATAAGAGAGTGGAGTTTAGAGAAAATAGAAAATGAGAGAAAAAGTAAAAAATAGGACTTGAGTCTCGAGTTTTACCTCGAGACGCCTACGTAGCCTATAGAGGCATCAAAGTCCACGTAGTTTGCATACAAAATGAGGGGTGGGGTTTATCCCATAAATCCAACCAGGTATTCTCTTATTTGTGTGTATGTGTAGAAAAAGTGTTTTAGTTATGAGAAAAGTGTAAGAAAAGTATGAGAATTCCCATTTGGAATTTATGAGCAAACCCTCCTTTTCTTATTTTTTGGGTTTTTATTTATATGAAAATAAGAGATGTGCAATAATACTAAATAAAAAGTATATTAGGATGTGTGAGATGAGATAATAAAAGTGCTAAGTAATAAAATAAGATATTGCGAATTTATGAGAATTTAAGGAGAAAATTGAGAAAATTTCACCTTCTTGAAGATCTTGAGCTTGATCTTGAATGTTGGAGAGCAGCCCTTAGACTTGGATGATGATGGAGGGTAGTGAATTCACGAAGTTTAGTGAAAAGGATGATGAAAAGTGAAGGTTGGAAAGGGATTTGGGTGTGGAAATCACACTGACTTCGAGAGAGGTTTTCTGGATCTGCTAAGAGTGATATTTCTCAGATTTGGGCACTCCTTGCACGTGAGGTCAGGCCTCCTTTTTATAGGCCTAGGGCATTGTTGATTTCCATAGACCTGTTCCTGTCCTTCGGTAGGTGCATTTAGGCACACTGCCGATAGGCAGGGTATGGGACCTGTCGTTTGGCAGTATTTTTCAGGCCTTTTTGGAAAATTGGCCCCAGAATATAAACCATTGATCAGAATCGTACAGAGGGTGGACCGTTGGAAAGGTAATTCAGAGACCTTTAAAAGTACTTTAGACTTCTCTTGGGTTTGGGAGTTGACTCTGGGTCAAATATGGCCTGAAAGCATTTGTCAGTCCATTAGACGGGGAATCATCGAATGCAAACGGATCGTTCGTCCGTATGGTAAGTCCAAATCGCGCATTCGGTGAGTTTGATCAGGTTCGGGGAGTTGACTTTGGTCAACCGGGCCCTGGAAGCATTCGGTGACCTCTCGAAGTAAAACGGATCGTTCATCCGTGTCGTAAGCCAGAATCGTGCATAGAGCAGACCATTGGAAAGGGTTTTTAGTGCCCTTAGTCAAATTCATTCAGTCTCGATCGAGCTGAAGAGCTGACCTTGGTCAAATGGATCCAGGGAGCGCCTGGTAGCCTCCTGATTGAGTTTCGGGGGAAATGGGGTGCTTGTCCGCATGGTAGGTCAGAATTGCACACGGGATGGACCGTTGGAAAGGGGTTTGAGTTCGCTTCGAAGATTCATCTAGCCTCGATTGAGCTGAAGAGTTTGACTTTTGGTCAAATGGAGCCTGGGAGTGCGCGATGGCTTTTAGGTCAATACTCGGGGTATGACCTAGATCTGTATTAATGAGGGGAGGTGCTAGGGACCTAAGGAGAGTTTGGGGGTAGCAAAATGGGGTGTCTACATCAACTATAAAGGATCTCAAATTGTGAAATTAGGATTCTTTGCCATTTAGGTTTTGACCAAATCTTTACATACATATATTTTATTATATCCGTCATAATTATAATGAAATCATCTAAATAACCAAAAAATAAAAGGAATCTCAAATAAATTAAACATGTTTTGTAGATAATGGTGCGAATAAAGGAAAAGCCCCTTCAAACTCTAAATACAAAATACAAGGGATAAATCAATCCGAGAGTTATGTGGACATCCCTCCCCAAGTTTTTCTTCTCCTTCTCCACCTCTGGGGTCGGTGCTTCTGTGTGCGGTGGAGAGAGAGAGAGGTTTCGTACCCTTCCTAGGAACGCTTTGGTCATCATCAATGTGGAGTGATTGAATGAGATAGAATATCTAGCCTATTTTGCACAAAATAGGCAAAATAAGATGTTGTCCTCTCGAGAGAATGGCATCAACGACATACTCATGCTTGAGAAACTAATTCCATTAAAGGTTTAAGGGCTAAGTTATGAATGTGAATGTGTTAGGAACCCATCCCTCCATTTCGGTCTCTCGTGGGCTTATGTTATTATTTTCCTTAATTTCTTCATTAAGTGTGGTGCATGTATATATAAGTGAAGATCAAAATCGCTCGACTCGCGTCATAGGAAAAGACGAAGTGAGGACATCCCTAGGAATGTTCCTAAAATAATAATTAAAAATATGATTTGTGAACTGATTGAGATATTGGTCATTGTGATAAACTGATAATACGTTTGGATAAGAAGTAAATATGAATCACAAGTATGACATATGTAGAAAATATATGTCAAAAATTAGAAAAGGTGGAAAATAGGACTCGAGTCTCGAGTTTTAGCCCAAAACCCTTATGTAGCCTGTAAAGACATCAAAGTCCACATAGTTCGTATGCGACTCGAGCGTGGGGTTTATCCTATAAATTCATAAGGGGATTTTATTATATGTGTGTGTAAGAAAAATGTGGTGACAAATTACGTTTGAATTTATAAGTGTAACCCTCATTTTCTTATTTTTTTTATATAAAATATATTATGTGCAATATTAATAATAAAAGATTGAAGATTAATATGCATATGATCTAAAGTAAAAGCTAAATTAAGAACATATACAACTAATGCAAAAATATAGAAATTTAAAAAGAGAGATGAATATTTCAACCTTCTTTGGAGACTTTTAGATTATTCTTAATTGAAGATTGCTAAATTGGGTGTTAATGTGATGAAATTGAAAGGTGGAGAAAGGTTTGAAATAAGGAAACCTCGCTGAGTTTAGAAGAATGATGCTGAGATCACTAAAGTTCATGTTTCTAAGGTCCCTCTTAAGGTGAGCTCATTTTCTCCTTATATATGGTCAAGGGAATGCCGTTCAACATTGTCCTTACTTTACCTATCGACAGGTAACCCTAGACGCACTGTTAATAGGAAGGGAAATGGACCCGCTAATTGGAAGTCTCGTGATTTTTTGGAAAAATGGTCGTAAAACGCAATGCATAAATCCAAATTATGCACGGGGCACATCATTGGAAAGGTTATTTAGAAACCTTTTAGAATCCTTTAGGCCATTCCCGGGTTCAAGAGTTGACTTTGGGTCAAATGGGGCTCGAAAGCGCACATCAATCCTTTGGACAAGAGATTATCAGACGATGATGGATCATTCCTACAAATCGTAAGTTTCAATCATGCACGGGATTAACCGTTGTAAATTTTATATGAGGAACTTTGATGTTCCAAATATATTAACTCGATTCAGAGAGTTGTCTTTGGTCAAATGGGGCTCAAAAGTGCCCAGTGACCTTTCAAAGTAAAACGGGTCATTCATTTGTATAGAAAGTTTTATTCACGCACGATGTAGACTAATGGAAAGCATATTCATATCCTTTCTAATATTAATTTAGTCTCTTTTGAGCTGAAGAGTTGACTTTAGTTAAACAGAGCTTGGGAGCAGTCAGTGGCATCTGGATCAGTTTTTGGGGGGAAATGGATTGTTCGTTCGAACGGTTATACCATTTTCCGCGTGGGGAAAACCATTAGAAAGTAAATTCAGAGCCATTCAAAGATTCATGATCTTTCACTCTAATGATGAAGTTGATTTTGGTCAAAATGAGGTCCCGGAGAGCCTGGTGGCCTCTAGATCAGTTTTTGGTAGTAAAAATGGTTCATTCGTCTGAATAGTTATACCGATTCACACATAGGGAGGACCTTTGGAAATGGGATTTATAGCCCTTTGAATATTCGTCAATCTTTCCCTTAGATGATGAAGTTGATTGGAGTCAAATGGGGTGTGGGAGTGCCTAGTAGCCTCTCGATCAGCACTCGAAGTATGACCTAGGGTTTACAGTAAATAGGGAGGTTATAGGGACCTAAGGAATGACTTATGGGTGTCTTATAATGTGTTTTCTAAAGATCCCCTCAATGGGTGAGCTTGGAACAAGTGAAATCCATCGAATAGACACCACGTGATGTTTTGGGAAATAGGTTAATTCTGCAGACCAAAGGGGCAGGGATGACTATTTCAAAGGGTCAAGGTCAATTCTAAAGACCTAAGGTAATGCTCGGGATGGACGATTTGGTAGGCAAAGGTCAATTATGAGGACCTAAATTTTGGGAGACTAATTCTGCGAATGGAGGTCAATTATTTGGACCTAAAGTTTTAGGAACCAATTCTGCAAGTCGAGGTCAATTTTAAGGACCTAAAGTTGGGGTGACCAGTTCTGTGGGTTGAGGTCAATTCTGAGGACCTAAGGTAGGGGCGACTAATTCTGTGGGTCGAGGTCAATTTTGAGGTCCTAAGGTAAGGGCGACCAATTCTGTGGGTCGAGGTCAATTCTGAGGACCGAAAGTTAGGGTGACCAATTATGGGGGTCGAGGTTAAATCTAAAGACCTAAAGTTTTCGCGACCAATTTTGCGGGTCAAGGTTGATTTTGAGGACCTAAGGTAAGGATGAGAAATTTTGCGGGTAAGGGTCAATTATGAGGATCTAAAGTAGGGGTGACTAATTCTCCGGGTCGAGATCAATTTTTTGGACCTTAAGTAGGGGTGACCGATTCTACAAGTCGAGGTCAATTATGAGGACCTAAAGTTATGGTGAACAATTATGAGGGTTGAGGTCAATTCTTGGGACCTAAATTTGGGGCGACCAATTCTTCGAGTCGAGGTCAATTTTGAGGACATAATGTAGGGGTGACAAATTCTGTGGGTTAAGATTAATTCTAAGGACCTAAATTTGGGGCGGCCAATTATGCGGGTCGAGGTCAATTCTAAAGACCGTAAGTAGGGGCGATCAATTCTACGGGTCGAGATCAATTATATGGACCTAAAGTTGGGGCAACCAGTTCTGCGGATTCAGGTCAATTCAGAGGACCTAAGAGAGGGGCCACAAATTCTGTGAGTCGAGGTCAATTTTGAGGACCTAAAGTTGGGTCGACCAATTCTGTGGGTTAAAGTTAATTTGAATACCTAAAGTTATAATACGGGTTTTTTTTTATCTTTGAGGAGTCTATGATTTACCCTTTTTTGAAACTCAATTTGGGAAGAGACATCTGGTTGGGGATTTTGTCCTTTTAAGAGGTGATAGCTTTGTTGGCCGAGCTAAAATTATTATGGTGGATGGATTGGGAGAAATTTTAGTCTGGGAATTCCGCTGAGGAACAGTTGATGACTTGAGGTTTTGGGATTTTACTGGGGAATGTGTTTGTATAAGATGCTACTAGGGAGAGATCTTCGACTGACTTATAGCTCCACTGGGGAAGTTGGATTTGGATGTTCCTTTAGGGAATTCCAGTGGACTTAGGGGATGAGGGTGCATCGTTTTATGGTTTAAATTGGGGATAAGAACTTAGTTTTAATTCGAAGGGGATTTTGAGATATTTCAAAAAAATCTTGCTGAAGAGATGTTCCAATATTTATTTGGCAATTTTAGGAATTTTTCGAAATTTTTTTGGAATATTTTGGCTTTTTTTGGATTTTTTTATACAAAATTTCTGGGGGATTGTCGATCGTCATGTTTCAAGGGTCTCCGTTTGTCAATGGCAGGATCTTTTAGGCTTCCTTGGGAAGGGGAAGAGGCAATTACCAATCGGTGGGTGTCAGGGGACTATCGATCGGCATGCCCCTTGGCCTCCTACAAAAAGGGGTAAATTAACCTCATTTTCACAACTTCTACCATTCAGATCTTTTACCCTTTCTTTCTAAGATCCGTTTCTAAGCCTTTCTCTTTCTTCGACCTTAGAAATGGTGGATTTTTCAGGTAGCACGACCCACGTGACGTGGTTGGTGTCGATAATTGGGCGAACCTACAGTGGCGAGCTAGGGTGCCCCTGGCATTGGTCAATGGAAATGCCTTCTAGTTATTCAAACCGGTTGTTGATGACCGCTTTATCCTGTCGAGCCTTCGCATCACCGATCACCTTGGGTGAGGAACCTTAGTGGCTACGTAAGTATTAATGACCTTTGGCATTCTTTCATTATTTTTCTTTTCTTTTTATTTCCTTGAGTTAACAAAGGGTTTCTTTATTTTGGCAGATTGACATAGCTTCGATGAGCTTTCCTTCCCGAGGGATGAAGGGGTTTAAGGATGTGTGCGAGAACCTTTCGAAGGTAGTGCGCTGGGTAGTTTCCTCTGCGAGTTTTGGTCACCTAGTGTCTTATATGGATGAGACACTGCGCTCTATGGTTGTTTTATGCACGCTGGGAGAGAGGTAGTGGGACACCATCCTCACCATTCATTTGGGACTAGGACAGATGACGGTGAATCCCATGGACGTCCAATAGCTGCTGAGTATTGACTACGAGGGCATGCAGATTGAGGTGGAACAGTATTTGAGGATAATACTTAAGGTGATTGATGATGCATTGGGAGACGTGGGGAGGATAGTATCTAATGATTCAATCCACAATTCTACTCTGCGGGAGATGCTTTTGAGCCAAAGGATCGACGGAACAGAGGGGCTGTAAGTATGGAAGATGGCCCGTTTATTCATTCTTATTTTATTGGGAGGGTTCTTGGTTGCATCGAGTGGTGATGTGGACCACTTATGGTTTTTACCATTTTTAGGGTATTTTTGGATATTCCTCTTTATGACTCGTGGATCCTTTTCTTGGTGACCCTTTATTCTTCTTTGGTCACTTTCAACCGGTGTTGCTGGTATACTTTTACAAGAGCCATGTATCTTTTTAAAGTAATTCGTCAATTTTTCTTTATGTATTTTCTTGCATTTCCTTTTTTTTATTGGTGACTCTTATCCTTTATGCAAACGTGATTTTATGAGGTGATCGGGCTCAATGTCCATTTTATAGGTTTACATGATGAGGAGGTGGGAGACTTCTTCTAGATGTACTAGTAGCAGATGTCCAATTGGTGGTTAAAACAGTCTCCTTCTCTGTCGGCTGTGCACCAGGCCTTAAACATCATGACGAGCGAACAGGTTATTCCCTTTTTATATTGATCCTTTTTTGGCATTTTATCTTTTCCCACAAACAATGATCTTTATTGGTAATTTCATGTGACTTTCTATCCTTAGGATATGGTTGTCCAGTACACGGGGGTGATTGAGGTGCATGCACAGATGCACCGGGTACTGGCACGCGAGTTTTCCTACTCTTGGTATTTATGGGAGAGAGTGGTCCGATAGATTGTGGAGGATAAGGTGGTGGTTCCATTGGCGGCACCCCCCGATGTACATGAGGTGGGTTCGGGAGATGTCGGAGGAACCCAAGACAGCGGCTATAATTGGTGATCCCTATTCGTCATATACTGATACGGTGGTGACTTATGACTATATCAACTTAGGGACGAGTTGGTTAATGCCTTCTTGTATATAGGATTTAGTGAACATGCATATGCCTCCTATGACTTCAGTAGGGGTAGGAGCAGGTCGATGGGGTCCTCCCATAATACTGATGGTGCATCTTCATCGGCAGTGGTAGTGGAGGTCCCATTCATTCAGCTGGTCCCGCCTTCCAATAATTTCCAATTGGCTAGATGGAGATATCTCTTTATGCCGCACCTCCCTAATGCAGTAGATTTGTGGGTGTTGAGGCTGACAGAGAACGTCCATCCGCCAGAGGGATATCTATTCTCTTTCATTATCCTCGTTTGTCTTTTTTTTTTTTGCTTTAGACTGACTAGTTTTCCCTTTGTTTCTGTTTCTTTCCTTGTAGCATGTCCGAGTGCCAACTACTTGGCTCGGAACATCCGGGACTGGGTGGCCTCAGTGACTGCTTACATTAGAGACTGAGTTTCATTTTCTTCTTGCCTTGTGCCATTTGCTAACGCAGAGGAGGGATCGGGATCGATCAATGGAGGTTCCACAACTCGCCGCAGGGGGAAGCCCACTCGCCATAGGGATGGAGGGTCTTTAAGAGAGATAAGAGATTGGGTTTTCAGGCTGAGTCCCGCTGTTTTTTTGCTTTCCTATTTTTCTTCTTTTTTTCCTGAAAAATGTAATGATGCAAATGGCAATATATATAAAATTAATGAGACCTTTGTTTATTTAACTTTACTTAAATGATTTATTCTACATGTACATTTTAATTTATTGTTGTTACCGTAAAAAGTATCGGATATTTAAATAACTCAAGAGAAAATTTATTTTGAGAAAGGATGATTAAAAATGGATAATATAGGATGAAACACCCCGAATTTTTTAAAATAAGGATTTTTTTTAGTTTCTTTACTTTGTCAAAAAAGGAAAGATAGAATTTTCTAAAATAAGGTAGGTGCCAATCGGCATACCCCTTGTCCTTCCCATCGATAGGTTAGTCCAGTCAAATTGTCCTAAGGCTTTGATTTCACTTTCTGTATCTTCAAAGTACTTAGTGGTGAAGGCATTTATTTGCGTTTCTCAGATTTCTTTTGTTGTGTAGCCAAGATTTTCATGTATAAAAGGTGGTAGGGTGGTGAGGTTTTTTCACCCATTCACATTTTCTCTTCTTTCTTGCTTATTTCTTCCCTTATGTCTTAATGTTTCCCAAATTGTCCATTCCCATGATTGTAGAATTTTGTTCGGATCTTAAAATCCTGAAAGGTATGTGTGTGTATAATGTAGATTAAGACACTCTTAACATGAAGTGGGTCTCTTTGTGGCATAACCGTCCCCCTGACTAGAACATGCTGGCAGCGATATCACAATTTTAGTATCCCGAGGATCATGTTTTCCTCTTTGGCTTGGATAATGTGTGTCCAAGCTATGAAGAGTTTTCATCCATATTAGGGATTATTCCCAGCGTGGCGGCGGCTATACCTAAATTCTCTTGGTCTCCTCGGGATCTATTACCAGGATTTCACCACATCTCTCCTTCCATGACTCAGACATTGGTCAATGAGGGAATAATATCTCTCTAAGCTATCTCATATTTTGTGCATCTATAGGATTTTAATGATGTAAGCCATGCATGAACTGTTACCCTGGGCTTAACTTAGAATCTACTTCTAGTGATCAGGGACCTGATGCTGGAGCCTCAACTGGTATCCATTACACTGTGATATCAAATCATCGCAATCATGCGGTGATGATATTGGCATAGACCCTTAATGGTCTAAATACTTGGCGAGAAGGTCGTTCTGATTTTTTTAGAGGAATCCCGGTTATGTTGTTCATGTGACTAGCAGAGAGATTTCATTTGGTGGTCCCCCCCGAGTATCCCTTGGTAGCTATGCCAAATTTTTTCACTCGTTATTTCATCAGCTTTAGCCCATCCATAGAGAACTAGGTAAATTGGTTCATGGAGCACAGAGCCTGATGTCTGTGCTAGTCAGTGCCATGGTGGTGGGAGCTGTAACCCATTTTTGAATAGGGAGAATACCGATGCGTTCGTTTAGTTGGCCACTGACATACCTCATTCGATTTCCCCTAGTGGCTCCTGTATTAAGTCCGATGGGAGAAAATTACGCCTCCTCATACCATGGATTTGACTAAAGGCTTGCGCATGTGGTCGTGTTTTTTGTAGGAGAATCGTCAATTGTTAACCCAACCTTCTCAATTTGTTGGCATGGTTTTGCATGTTTTTGGAGATGATATGAAATGGCTATGAAATAGGGTAGTGGCTAAGATCTTAATAGAGGAGTAGGACATAGATCATTTATCATATTTGACACTATAGAGGGTGTCCTAGTTATTTTCTCTAGGCTGGTCCGATCTTAACACTCCATAGAGCACCTTCGGCATACCAACCAAGCAGCGAAAGTTTGGGGGCCTCAATGAGAAAATGATGATGGGGTTGGGTCTTCCTAAAGCTACGGATATGGAAACCGGTGTTTGTTTCTTGTAAAGCTTTTATAATTAGGATGTGTTTGGTTGTTTTTGGTTTGTGTTTTGGTTTTTGGGAATATATTTAGGATTTTTTGGTTTGTTTTATTTTCAGGGTAGTTTTCATAGAGGGGTAGTTATTTTACTCCCTACTCTGATATTTCATGTAATTGTACAGAATTATCCCAGTTTGGAATAAAAAAGGATTTTAATTATACTGTTCTGCCTATTGATGAGTTTTACATTTGAATTATCTATACCAATCGCTAAGACATACAAAATCCTTTTGTTCATGTAAAATGATAAAATGAACTGTCATTCTCAAAGGTAAGAAACGAGTAGCATTTTGTGAAAAAGAAGGGGTATGTGCCCATGTAAAGAGTATGGGTTGCCAACATACCTCTGGGGGTTTTGCAATTTTTTTGAGATTTATTTTATTTTTTAAAAGATCAGTGATGATGCTGGAAATAGCACCACCCTTCAAGGTGTTTGTAAGCTCAAATCAGTGATAACAATGGCATCTCAGGTACATACTAAATATAAGAGATTGACATGAGGAGAAGAGGATGAACATCAATATATACGTGGTTCAGCCAATTAGGCCTACATCCACTGTGCAATTGAGTGAATAAGATCACTAAAATAAGGCACTAATGGCCACGGATACAATCTCTTAAGATTTCTCTCTCTACTGTGGAATTTGACAGAGTTTCAGTTAGGGTTACATTTTGGGCCTCTATATATAGTGCTTGGGGGGTGTAATGTACCCCCCAAGCATGCAATGAGCATGTGCATGAGGATCGAACCAGTATAAGAATGACACCTGGCTGATCTTATTATAGATAATGATGACCTCAATATTTCCTCACATGATAGGAATGATAAAGTTATAACAAATTTCTCCACATGTCTCAAGCCGTACATGTACATATAAAAGCTCGTTCGTCTTTGCCTGATACCAGTCTCGGCCTAGGTGAGTATGAGGCTGGTGAGGCACGCCCCCTATCTTGGCTGTGAATTATATGATGACCTTGGCTGGGATGCTAGCCAAGGTTAGATGTGTGGAACGTCAACCAGGGCCGAGGTTGACCTGACAACTGATGCTGAGCCTAAAGGGTTGTTGATTCTCATGTGGCGCTTGCAACGTCGGTTAGGGCTGATGTTGGCATTGAAAGGTGATTAACCCATGAGTCTTTGGTGGCCTCGACTGATGACCAGCCGGGGTTGATGTGTGGGATGAGTGCTACGTCGGCTATGGACGACCAGATAAGAGATATTTCTTCAAGGTTCTAGATAATCTCGGTTGCATCTGAGATGATGTCTATAATCAAATGGGGCATCGACTGTAGCCGACCTTAGTAGGACGTTGCTACTGATATGTATTCTTGAATCCTTATTACCTCAGCTTTTATGAGGCCGAGGTTAAGGTCTCTAGATTATCCGGTACACTTTGGGCATATCAATCACCCCTAGCCCTTAGTTACATATATGAGTAGGTGATTAAGGGGTATACGCGTCCGAGGTTATATTTTCTCTATGTACCACCATCTCTTCGGCAAGTGTCACCTATTAGGGTGGATAGCGTGCCTGACAAGTGTCATCATTCTGATTGTCTTTTGGGCTCCCAAGGCAATGATGGGCCTTGGGAGTTATGCCAACGCACTTAAAAGGTTTAAACCTCATTTCTTTCTCTTTCTTCTCAATTTCTCTCTTTCCAGACTTGGCTACCTCTGCAATTCTCTCTCTCTTACTAGGGTTTGGTTGCTGCGTTTTCAGGGATCTATTTGTTTCTTCACATATTCTTCACTTCGCGAGTATACAGGTATCATCTCCACCTCACTCTGCCATTTTAAACCCCTTTTATTCTTGTTTCTTCAATTTCCGAGGAATTCAGATGAGTTTTTCGATGACTCTTTGAGTTTTCGGTGAGGTTCTTGAGGTTTTCGATGATTCTTCTTGCTTGATCTTGCTTTAAAATCCCATTTTGATCCTTAGTTAAATTTGTTAACTTGTTTATTTAGGATTTAGGGTTCCAAGTGTAAGGTCTGACTCATATGCTCAGATCTTTTAGAAGAATTCCCTTCTCTTAGGGAGAAAACTTTAAATAAGATTAGGCAGATAGAACGAGCCCAAGAGGAAGCTCGTAGATCTGAGGCATTTCCTCTTAGACCTATTTTTCTTCCCCCTCTGAGGGTGATATACCCTGAGCCAGCAGAACCAACTGATCCAGCGAAGACTCCGTTAGGACCCACTCCAATGTCTGAGTCTAAGTCATCCACCTCAGACCCTATGTCTATTGACTCATTCCAAGAGGTGATGGACTTCACCATTAGGCAAGATTAGGTACCTGATCAGGCCGAGGTTGACAGTCGCGCCTCATCCCACAACGGTTCTAGCACTTCAGGGACTTCTTCTGATGTTGAAGTTATGGAGTTGAGTGTGGTTGTTCCCCCAATCATTGATGTTATTCCCCTGTCGGCTGCCATAGGGGTTGAATTCGCTCAGAGGTTCCCTGTAGGTATTCCTACACCTGCAAAGATCGATATTGATAGGGACGAGGATAATGGTCATGAAAGTCATGTTGACACCTCGGAGGTAGCCCAGATAGAGAGTACCGTCACTGAATTTGATTTATTAGCCTTTAGACACCTTTATGCTATAAGTCCCTCTATTAAGCTTAGGAGGCCTTTGAGGGACGAGAGGGCCTTTAGTGGCCGAGACGGGGAGATCTGCGTGTATGAGCATATGTTTAAGTTAGGATTTCGTCTCCCCATCCATCCAATAATTAGGTCCATACTATCCCATATCAACTTGGCCCCCTCCCTATTGTCTCCCAATGCCTGGAGTGTGATGATTGGAGCCATCGTCCTATAAAGGGTAGTTCATCATTCAGACCTTCCTATCTGGGTCTTCATAGGATGCTACATTCCCTCCTCTGCCAGAAACCATCAGAGCTACTACCACTTCCTATCTAGGAAGTCTGATAAGAATATTTTACTAGTTACCCAAACCTCAAATAAAAATTGGAAACCACGATACTTCCTCGTTTCTGGGGTATGGGAATTTGGCACTTGTGCCCCCTCTTCATCTTTAGAGCTGAGGACCCCTCTGAGGTGGGAAAACATGTCGCTGGCTGCCAAAGCCGACCTTGGGCTAAGCCAGGATAACCTCCAAAAGGTCAAGGACCTTCAAGATCAAGGGGAGCTTGGTCGACTGGTCAAGAACGAGCACCTAATGACTCCTTACTACCTCTCTGAGACAGGCATGGGGGGAAGTCCTTTAGCTGAACTTCATAAGTTTTTATTTTGCCAAGTTTTACCTCTGATATTTAGATGTCTCTGATTTACTAACTCATACATTTTTTGCAGAACGCCCTGAAGGGGTCTCAGACGACTTCTGGGAGATGTCCGCACCAAGTCTCATTAAGTTGGTGAAGAAAGTTGGTCTCAACGCCCCTCCTACTCCCCCGTCTAAGAAGAACGTCGACACTTCTAAGGCCGACGCTACAAAATGAGGAATTCTCCCATCACTGCCCCAGATGATCAGAGGAAAAGTAAAGCTGAAAAGAGCGATCGCGCCATCCCCATCTTGTCTGATAATGCACTGGCTGCTCGTCTAGAGCAGCTGAAGATTAGCGACAGCCTCATAGGTCATAGTCCAAAAGTAATGGATGTCATCGTCTGTGCGATGACCGATGCTGACAAGCGCTTCCTACGCTCTATTGATACTCCTCTACTGGTCGAGTTTTGCCTTCATAGGTTTATCCAGGTAAAGGCTTAGTTCAAGTGTAACCTCGTCTTTGATTTGCATGGTCTTGATCTTATGCCTCTGATTTTGTGTTGCAGGGTGTCCTCGCCATGCACCGATTTGTTGATTGGACACTAGGGAAGCTACCCCTGATTGAAAAGGGAAGAGAGGCCCAGAAGGTAGAGACCGCTCTAAATGCTGAAGTGGAACATCTGAAGATGATTTTTGAAGGATCTCAGACCAAGGTTAAGCTGATGGAGAAGGGGGTTTCCCAACTCAAGAAGGATCACAACACTGCTATGAAGGCCAAGGATGATGCTCTATAACGAAAGGTTGATGCTGCAATGAAGGCTGCAGTTGAAGACGCTTCAGAGAAGATCTTGGCTGACTACAAGGTCTCTGATGAATTCATCAGTTTTGGTTTTGAATACCTCAAAAGAGGTGTTAAGGCCACTAGTAAATGGGTGGCCATGAAAGAGAAGGAGTCAGGGAGCCTAGAAGCCATAGACTTCCTTGGTCTCGGCTATGGTAACCCTCAGTTTGCTCAGGCCTTACAAGAGGTCGAGGAGAAAGGAGAGGGTGATGAGCCTGCAGAGACTACACAATCGAAGGTTACTGAGACTAAGGATATCAATCCTCAAGATGATGGGGCCGAGAATACCAACGTCGACCAAGCTGATAGGCCTGGGGTTACCTATCCTGTGGTTGCAGACACCTAAACCATCACTTGTGAATCTTCGTAATTTTTGTTGATCTGTAACTTCATATCTTCTGATAACATTCACAGCATCGTAGTTTGACTTGTAATTTTGGCTTATTCATGCTATATTATCCTCTTAAGAGGGCTTTGTTTCTTTTGATGGATATTTCTTGAATGGTTTTATATGTCATGCAATGATGTTTGTATTTAAGGCCTGAAGCCTCAATATAATGGTGCCTTCATTGCTAAATTATGATGTTTTAAAGGTCTTAGGTCATCAAACTAAGATGTTACCCTCATACATTTTCACCAAATTAATGATGTTCAAGGTCTGAGGTCATCCAAATATGATGTTTCACCTCAAACCTTGTCACCAAACTAATGATGTTTAAGGTCTGAGGTCATCAAACTAATATGTTACCCCATAAATTTTCACCAAACTAATGATGTTCGAGGTCTGAGGTCATCCAAATATGATGTTTCACCTCAGACCTTGTCACCAAACTAATGAAGTTTAAGGTCTGAGGTCATCAAACTAAGATGTTACCCCATAAATTGTCACCAAATTAATGATGTTCAATGTCTGAGGTCATCCAAATATGATGTTTTACCTCAGACTTTGTCACCAAACTAATGATGTTTAAGGTCTAAGGTCATCAAACTAAGATGTTACCCCATAAATTTTCACCAAATTAATGATGTTCAAGGTCTGAGGTCATCCAAATATGATGTTTTACCTCAGACCTTGTCACCAAACTAATGATGTTTAAGGTCTGAGGTCATAAAACTAAGATGTTACCCCATAAATTTTCACCAAACTAATGATGTTCAAGGTTCGAGGTCACCCAAATATGATATTTCACCTCAGACCTTGTCACCAAACTAATGATCTTTACGGTCTGAGGTCATCAAACTAAGATGTTACCCAATAAATTTTCACCAAACTAATGATGTTCAAGGTCTGAGGTCATCCAAATATGATGTTTCACCTCAAACCTTGTCACCAAATTATGATGTTTAAGGTATGAGGTCATCAAACTAAGAAGTTATCCCATAAATTTTCACCAAATTAATGAGGTTCAAGGTCTGAGGTCATCCAAAAATGATGTTTCACCTCAGACCTTGTCACCAAATTATGATGTTTAAGGTCTGAGGCCATAAAACTAAGATGTTAACCCATAAATTTTCACCAAACTAATGATGTTCAAGGTCTGAGGTCATCCAAATATGATGTTTCACCTCAGACCTTGTCACCAAATTATGATGTTTAAGGTCTGAGGTCTTCAAACTAAGATGTTACCCCATTATTTTTTACCCAATTAATGAGGTTCAAAGTGTGAGGTCATCCAAATATGATGTTTCACCTTAGACCTTGTCACCAAAATTTGACGTTTAAGGTCTGAGGTCATCAAACTAAGATGTTACCCCATAAATTTTCACCAAACTAATGATGTTCAAGGTCTGAGGTCATCCAAATATGATGTTTCACCTCAGACCTTGCCCCCAAACAAATGATGTTTAAGATCCGAGGTCATCAAACTAAGATGTTACCCCATAAATTTTCACCAAATTAATGATGTTCAAGGTGTGAGGTCATCCAAATATTATGTTTTACCTCAGACCTTGTCACCAAACTAATGATGTTTAAGGTCTGAGGTCATCAAACTAAGATGTTACCCCATAAATTTTCACCAAACTAATGATGTTCAAGGTCTGAGGTCATCCAAATATGATGTTTCACCTCAGACCTTGTCACCAAATTATGATGTTTAAGGTCTGAGGTCATCAAACTAAGATGTTACCCCATAAATTTTCACCAAACTAATGATGTTCAAGGTCTAAGGTCATCCAAATATGATGTTTCACCTCATACCTTGTCACCAAATTATGATGTTTAAGGTCTAAGGTTATCAAAGTGAGATGTTACTCCATAAATTTTCACCAAACTAATGATATTCAAGGTCCGAGGTCACCCAAATATGATGTTTCACCTCAGACCTTATCAGCAAACTAATGATGTTTAAGGTTTGAGGTCATCAGACTAAGATGTTACCTTATAAATTTCACCACTAGAGCATAATGAACCAAGAATCGACACAGGAACTGATTTTCTTATTAATAATCTCTTCATAAGATGATACATTTACCTAGAAAAAATTTCTACATCATATGTAATACTTCTTTAGATTATCAGCATTCCATGGATTAGAGAAAGTTTCCCCTTCAATATTTTCTAGCTGGAAGGTACCGGGTATAACATCCTCGATCACTTTGTAAGGGCCATGCTAATTTGGGTGAAGCTTGTTTGTCTTCTGTAACATCTTCTTCAGCACTTGGTCTCCTACAGCTATGGGTCTTGATTCATCCTTTGATTGTAGAACTTTGATGTTCTCTACTGGTAGGCTTCCTATTTGATCTCGGCGTCTTCCCTTCTTTCCTAAATTAAATCTAGGTCAAGTATTCTCTCTTCCCCATTATTCTCATGGTCATAGGTCTGAATTCTGTGAGTGGGGAGTCCTACCTCTGTTGGTATTACGGCTTCTGAGCCATATGATAACATAAATGGTGTCTCCCCCATTGGTGTCCTAATCGTTTTTCAGTAGGCCCATAACACACCATAAACTTCTTCGGTCCATCTTCCCTTATCTTCTTAAACATCTTCTTAATCCGATCAAGGATTGATCTATTCGTGACTTCGGTCTCACCATTAGGCTGTGGTCGGCCAGGAGAAGAGAAAAATTTATTGATCCCAACTCTCTCGCAATACTTCTCCAAGGAAGAATTCTTGAACTCGGTTTCGTTGTCCGAGATGAGGGTGTTCGGAAAGCCATGTCTACATATGATGCTCTTCCAGATGAATTGGAAGGTATTCTGCTGTGTAATCATGATCATCGGCTCAGCCTCTACCCACTTGGAGAAACAATCAATTACAACGATCAGAAATCGATAATTGTTCGCAGCTCTAGGCAATGGTCCCACCAAGTCAATCCCCCATACTGGGAATGGCCAAGGGGAACTAATTGACGTCATAGATTGATGAGGTTGATGGGGGGATAGTGGAGAATCTTTGGCATTTATCACACCTCTTTATGTAGGCTGTAGCATCCTTGGCCAAGGTCGGCCACCAGTATCCTTGCATGGTAATCCTCTTGGCCAAAGGTCTTTATCCTATGTGACTAGAGCAAGAACCCTCATGTACCTCCTATAGGACACGGGGGACCTCTGTGGGATGAACGCATCTGAGGAGAGTAAACAGAAATCCTTTCTTATATAATACGTCTCCTATTATGGAGAACTTTGTAGCTCTGTACCTCAGTTTTCTCCTCTCTAGCTTTGATTCTGACAGCTCTCCCTATATGATATATCTGATGAGGGGGTCCATACATGAGTCCCCTAGGTTCAAGTTGAGGCAAGAGTTGGAAACCTCTTCTTCCTCAATGGTCGGTTTGAACATGATCTTGACTGGTACTGTCCTTCTGATGTATGTCCTTATTGTTGAAGTCAACCTTGCTAGTGCATCTGCGTGGTTATTGTTTTATCGAGGTACCCTCTTCATCTTTTCCTCTTTGAAACCTTCTATAATCATTCTTACCCTCTTTAGGTATCCGGCCATCCTTTCATCCTTGGCCTCATAAACTCCAAACACTTGGTTGACAACTAACCTCGAGTCACTGTGAAGTAGGAGTCGACCAGCCTAAGGGTCTTTTCCAAGGAGAGGCCTGTTATCATGACCTCGTATTCTAACTCGTTGTTTGATGCATTGAATTTGAACCTTAGTGCATACTCAACATTGGTACCATCCGGAGCTGAGAGTATCAACCCTACACCGCTTCCACTTTCATAAGAAGACCCGTTAACGAAGAGGTTCCAAATGTATTGATTCGAAGAAAACCTTCCATTAGAGAGGGTTCCTTGCTTGTAGAGGTACATGTCTTCCTCATTATCAGCTATTCAGTTTCTGGCTTTTTTGGACTCGACCTCTTTCGGGTCTCGAAAGATGTTACTATTTGATCCCTCTATGATCACTGGACTGTTCTCAACCTTAGCCTCTTCCCACGTGAACTCAGTAACAAAATCTACAAGTGCCTGCCCTTTAATGGCCACCTTGGGTTGATAAATAATGTCATACTCTCCTAACTCGATGGCCCAGGTCATCAATCTGCCCGACTTTTCAGGCCTGTGGAGGACTTTCCTTAATGGGGAATCAGTGAGGATGACTATAGAGTGGGCTTGGAAGTGGGGTTTCATCTTACTGGAAGCATGTATTAAAGCATAGGACAACTTTTCAATCCGAGGATTATTCTGTTCAGACCCTTGAATGACCTTACTATTGAAGTATACAGGCCTCTATGCTCCATCGTCTTCTCGTACTATGGCTTCACTTATGGCTGACTCTGAGACTACTAAATAAACATACAACTTCTCTCCCAGAATGGGACGAAATAAGAGCAGTAGGGATCTGAGGTAGGACTTGAGTTGTTTAAAGGCCTTGTCACACTCTTCGTCCCATTCTAAGGCTTTTCTAATCACTTTGAAAATTGGAAGACATTTCTCCATAGCTCTGGAAATGAACCTGTTGAGCGCTGCAACTCTTCCGGTGAGCCTCTAAACGTCTTTTATACTTTTTGGTGTCTTCATATCAAGCAAAGCCTTGATATTTTCAAGGTTGGCCTCTATTCCCCTCTGATTGACAATCAATCTAAGAAACTTTCCATCTCCTACTCCGAAGACACATTTGGCAGGATTGAGCTTTATCCTGTATAAGTCCATGGTGTCAAATGTTCTCTCTAAGTCGGCTACATGAGTGCAGGCCTTCAAGCTTTTTGTCAACATGTCTTCTACATATACCTCCATGATATTGCCAATTTGATCTTCAATTATCTTATTTACAAGACGTTGATACGTGGACCCTGCATTCTTCAAGCCAAAGGGCATAACCTTATAGCAATAGGTTCCCTTGTCTATGATGAAGGTTGTCTTCTCTGAGTTCTCATCATCCATAAAGATTTGATTATAGACTGAATATGCATCTATGAACCTCATAAGTTCATGCCCTATTGTGGCATCTACAATCTGATCAATCTGAGGTAAGGGATAACTATCTTTTGAGCAAGATTTGTTCAGGTCGGTGAAGTCTACGCACAGCCTCCATTTTTCATTGTCTTTTGGCACAATGACAACGTTTGATAACCACTCCGGGTATATGACCTCCCTGATCAAATGAGTCTCTTCCAACTTCCTGACCTCTTCCCTTATAACATCAAAATTTTCCCTGGAGTAAACTCTTCACCTTTGTTTGATTGGCTCAGCATCTTCTATAACGTTAAGTTTGTGGCACATAACCTTCGGGTCAATGACATGCATGTCTGCATGGCTCCAATCGAAGACGCTCTGCCTCTTCTTTCAAAATCTTATCAACTCTTCCTTGATTTCATATTTTAAGGCCTTGCTCATTTGGATGGTTTTTTCGGTTCGTTCTCATTGAGGACGATGGATTCTACCTCTTCTGCGGCCTCTCCTTTTCTTCAATTTTGTTTCATCCCTGGGATCAAGTGTATCAATGCTATATGTGGTAGTTGGCCTCTTATGAGCCTCTTTCTCTTCAGTCGAGTTTAAGTATCATTCTCGTGCTATGGTCTGGTCACCCTACACTTCCCCTACCCCATAGGGGGTCAGTAATTTTAGCATTTACTGGACCGTTGATGGTACGACCTCAAACTCCTTAAGGGATACTCTTCCTATGATAAGGTTGTGTGACGAGAATAAATTTTCATCCATAATAAAAAAAATGATTTTTTAGGTCAACCTCTTAAGCCACTCATCTCCCATTCGCACATCCATCTCATACATGCCCAACGGATGGACTTTCTCCCCGATGAAGACCATCAACGGATGATGATAAGGTACCAGCCTAGCTCTGCTGAGGCCTAGGCTCTTAAATCAGGGCCAAATCATCACATCTACTAAACTTCCTCCATCTACGAGGATTCTTTGTACTTCACATCCATGCACCCTTATTGTAATTACCAAAGGGTCATCATGCAGAGCTAAGATACCTTTGAAGTCGAGTCAGGAGAATACAACTACAAGACTATCTATATTCACCTTATTTCTCTTCTTCTTTGCCTCTGAAGATGCGAGATTTACAACCTCTACTTCGGTCACTGACTTGGCCTCTTTTTAGAAACTTACCTTTTTCCTCTTTTGTCAAAATTAAAAAACTCAATGAAAATAAATTGATATTCTCAACAGAATTTCAAAATCCCTTCCATCTTTATATAAATTCTCATTTTAAATAAAAATTTCCTTCAAATCCTAAAAATATTTCTTTTTACGGTCTCACCAACAAAGTAAAAAGTGCATATGCATTCTTTCATTCATTACTAACAGAAGATAAATAAAAAACTCCATTGCATTGCATAGATATGTTTCTGTATTACATCATTTTGCAAGAAAATAAAGAAAGGCAGAAAAATATTGGGACGGAGCCTGAACCCACATTCTCACTCTCTCTCTATCACCTAACCTTCACCTCTCTCCCTAAGAACTCCCACCCCTACGACGTACTCTCTTTCCCTTACGACGAGATGATGCACCACCACTACCTGAACCAGACTCCTCCCCGGATAAGGCAGACGGCACCAAGTAAGAAGGAACAGGAACCGCATCCCGAATATGGGAATTAGTCGAAGATATCAAGTCCCTAATGTCCCTCAGCCAAGTGGTGGACACCCGAACTTGCTGCAAGAAAAGGCACAATCAATATCAATCAGAGAAGATCAAAAGAAATAAAAAGAAACCAAGAGCAAAGAATAGAAAGATATACCAAAGGAGGAGTAACCTCCTCTGTCAAACCCAATTCCTTTGGGTCCATCGCATGAGGATGATGCAATCTAGGCACCATCCCTCCATCAGCACGTCGGATGTTGTATGAAGGGGTATGCAACCTCACAAAGGGAACCTCCGAAGTCATCACCGTCGCAAATGTCAACGGATAGCCACCATTGTGGGAGTACCCCACTGGCCAACTCAAACCCGCAGGAGGGAAGGGTAGTGCATCATATATGTTGGGCGCCATCATCCAACTCATCACAAAGTCCATATAATCATACGAAACAACCGTATCATTGTACAACAGATAGGACTCGCCAGTCATCGCCGCGATCCTTGCATCCTCTGGGAACAGCCGCTCCCGCCTCATAGACATAGGAGGCCTCACAGGTGTCACCACCAGCTCCTCCTCAGCAATTTGTTGAACCACCCTCTCCCTAAGGTACCAATAGTGGCCAAACTCATGCTCCAGCAAATGCCTTATATGTTCATTCACCCCAGTCGACCCCATATCCTGAATAGCTATCCCCAAGGGTAAAAGGTCACTTGAAAAATCTCCAGAAGATATAAGTCAATACAGAATCAGAGCACACAAAGATCGGGACTAAAGAAGAAAAAAGTCTTACCCTATCACTGGTTAGGCCATTCAAGACCTAACGCACCACCTCCAGCGAGAGAGTCTTCTTCGACTGCTGATTGGCCTTTTGCCATAGATACAACCGAAAAAAGTCCCTAACAGTCTCATCCTTCAGAGAAATCACCTGAGTATTACACCCAATCACCTCATAAAACCACGTCTGCCAAAGTCAAGAATTCGCAATAAAAAAGAGACGCACAAGGAAAATGCAAATGCATGAAAGGAAAATGCACAAACTAAAGAAAACCTCAAGAAGATACGTGGCTATAGTAAAAGTCTATCGGCAGTACCGGATAAATGCATCCAGAGAAAAATAAAGGGTCGCCAAAGGTGGGATCCCCTAATCATAGAGAGGGATGTTCCAAAACATACTCAAGTATGGCAAAAACCATAAGTGGACGACGTCGCCGCTTGACCCCACCAAAAATCTCCCCAGCACCAGTAAAATGAACAACCAGGCCATCTTCCTCACCTGCAGCCCATCCTCCACATCAATCACCCTACTCAGTAAAACGTGCCTCGGCAGTGACAGACGGACGATCGACACTGCCCCTTTATCATCTCGAGGAAGTCCAAAAGACCATGCAACTGCCGAATGGCATCCTCCACACCATGCCGATCGACACCCCTCTTAAATTTGTGTACAAATACTACCAAAAAATACCAGAAAACACTGAAAAATCCTCAAAAAATTCCTAAAAATTTCGGAGAGGATTTAGAAAATTTTCACCAAGAAAATTTCTCACTCCCTCAAGCGGAACCCCTATTTCCCCAGAAAAACTGTCAAAAGCTAAGTGAATCTCCTCCCGGAAACGTCCCCGAAGGACCCCTAAAGCATCCCAAACTTCAGGATCATCTAGTATTACCCAAAGGTCTCAAATTTTCCCAAGCAGTACGTCCAAACCCTGGACCACCTAATCACTTCCCTAGTGGAATTTATAGCATCACATTATCTATTCCTCCATAAAGTCTCCGAAAGATACAATGATTTCCCCACCAATCGGCTCCCTAGCTCAAATCAAAATCACTAGGTATTTTACCCGGCAGAGTTCCCCGAGAACATCTCAACTTAAGCCCTCAGAATTGGCTTTGACCCACAGAATTGGTCATCTCAACTTAAGCCCTCAGAATTGGCTTCGACCCGCAGAATTGGTCATCTCAACTTAAGCCTTCATAATTGGCTTCGACCCATAGAATTGGTCATCCCAACTTAAGCCCTCAGAATTAGATTCAACGTGCAGAATTGGTCATCACAATTAAAGCCCTCAGAATTGGCTTCAACCCACAGAATCGGCCATCACAATTTAATCCCTAAGAATTATCTTCGAGCTACAGAATTGATCATATCAACTTAAGCCCTAATAATTGGCTTCGACCCGCAAAATTGGTCATCTCAAGTTAAGCCCTCAGAATTGGCTTCAACCTGCAGAATTGGTCATCCCAACTGAAGCCCTCGGAATTGGCTTTGACCCACAGAATTGGTCATCTCAACTTAAGTCCTCAGAATTGGCTTCGACCCGCTGAATTGGTCATCTCAACCTAATCCCTCAAAATTGTCTTCGACCCGAAGAATTGGTCATCTCAACTTAATCCCTCAGAATTGGTGTCGACCCTCAGAATCGGTCATTATAATTTAAGCCCTTAAAATTGGCTTCGACCCATAGAATCGGTCACCCTTATCCCTAAGTACTCAGAATTGGCTTCGACCCGCATAATCGGTCATCCTCATCCCTAAGCCCTCATAATTGGCTTCGACCTGCATTATCGGTCACCCTCATCCCTAAGCCCTCAGAATTGTCTTCGACCCACAGAATTGGTCACCCTCACATCTAAGCCCTCAGAATTGGCTTCGACTTGCAGAATCTGTCACCCTCGTCTTCAAGCCCTCAGATTTGGCTTTGACCCCCAGAATCGGTCACCCTCATCTTCAAGCACTCAGAATTGGCTTCGAGTCACAAAATTGGTCATCCTGATCTTTAAACCCTCAGAATCAACCTCAACCCATAAAATTGGTCATCCTCATCCTTAGGTCCTCAGAATCGGCCTCGACTCTCTAAATTGGTCATACTCTTTCAAAGGAATCATGCGGTGTCTATTCGATGGATATCCTTTGTACCAAACTCACCCGTCGAGGGGCTCTGTAAAAACACCATTCTAGTACCCCTAAAACTCTCCTTAGGTGCCTAGCACCTCCCTTCATCACTATAAACCTAAGTCATACCCCGGGTACTGACCTGGAGGCCATCGGGCACTCCTAGGCTCCGTTTTACAAAAAATCAAACTCTTCATCTTGATTGAGACTAAATGAATTTCCAAAGTTCATTGAAACCCCTTTCCAATGGTCCACCCCGTGCACAATTTAGACTTACGGTGCGGACGAACGACTTATTTTCCCCCGAAACATGATCAGGAGGCCACTAGATGCTCTTAAGCTCCGTTTGACCAAAGTCAACTCTTCAGCTCGATCGAGACTGAATGAATCTTCAAATGGTTCTGGAACTCCTTTCCAACGGTCGACTTTGGGCCCAATTCTGACTTTCGGTGCAGACGAATGATCTATTTTACTCTGAAAGGTCACCAATACTTCCAGGCCCCGGTTGACCGAAGTCAACTTCCCAAACGAAGTCAAACTCTTTGGAATGTCGAATTACATCTCCTAACCTTTCCAACTATCCACCCCATGAGCGATTCTGACTTACCATGCGGACGAATGATCTGTTTGCGTCCGATAATACCCCGTAAAAAGGACCGACGAACACTCATGATCCACATTTGACACAAAGTCAACTCCCGAACCCGGGAGCAGTCCCAAATACTTTGGAATGTCTCTGAAATAACTTTCCAACAGTTCTCCCCGTACACAATTCGGATCAACGATTTCTGCTCCACATCTGATTTTCCAAAGGAACCTGAAAGAGACTGCCAAACAATAGGTTCCAAACCCTGCCTATCGGCAGTGTGCCTAAAAACACCTGTCGATTGGAAGTACTAGGACTATGTCGATCGAAAATTCCATAGGCCTATAAATATGAGGTCCTGACCTCATTGCAAAGAGGGACAAGATCTGAAATCTATCACTCTCAACGAACTCAGAAAACCTCTCTCGAAGTTAGCGTGATTTTCACATCTAAATCCCTTTCCATCCTTCACCTTTCATTATCTTTTTCATCAAACATGGTGAATTAAATACCCCCCATCATCACCCTAGTGTAAGGTCTACTCTCCAACATCCAAGATCTATCTCAAGGTCTTCAAGAAGGTACAACTTTCTCAACTCTCACTTCAAATTCTCCCAAATTCGCATTAACTTATTTTACTACTTAGCACTTTTATTCTCTCTCACATATCCTAATACACGTTTTATTTAGTATTATTTCACATCTCTTATTTTTATATAAATAAAACACAAAAAAACCAATAAAAAGAGGGTTTTCTCATAAATTCCAAACGAGAATTCTCACACTTTTCTCACAACTAAAAGACCTTTTTACACACACATTCATAAAAGAGAAGTACCCAATTGGATTTATGGGATAAATCCCACCCCTCGTTTTGCATACAAACTATGTGGACTTTGATGCCTATATAGGATACGTAGGCGTCTCGGGGTAAAACTCGAGACTTGAGTCATATTCCTACTTTTCTCCCATTTTCTATTTTTCTATATTCTTTAACTTAATTCTCCTAAAATCTATATGTTTACATATGCATATATTTGTTCTTAGTGGCGTATTATTCCGTATGCATTATCATTCCATTATAATGATCAACTCTAGGATAATCGCATAAATCCAATTTTCTAATATTACTTTTAGGAACATTCCTACGGATGACTCGCTTTATCTCTTCATTGATACAAGTCGATGATTCCTCTCTCTACTACATATACACATGCACACATATCACGAGGAAATAAAGAAAAATAGCAACAATCCATGAGAGACTGCAAGGGCGGAATGGGTGCCTAAAAACTTCCCATTTCGTAACTTAGCCTCCGGACCCTTTTCGAATCATTTTGGTTTTGTATGTATCAGTTTTCCTTTGGATGTTGTCCTTCGGGATGGATCCCTTTTCTTTTGTCTATTTTGAGTAAAAGAGACTGGCGACTCCATCTCTCTACATTTTCTTGCCTCATCACCGACGCCGGCTGAAGCGCTCTCGAGAGGGATGTGTGGGACCAAGATCCTCTCGATATGAATATACCCTCTTCTTCATCCCTCCCACCGCGAGGATCGGGGATGTACATAATCCTATAGTTCCTAAGTAAAGATGAAGGTTTACCAACCATAACACGAGTTCATGAGGGTCTTTGTTGGGCTCATCGGGTTGGTCCTATAATGAGGTGGTTATTAAGAAGGCATGGATTTTATTATCCATCGTTTTAAAAGACTATACTGAGTTTGCAAAAGGATGTCAGAAATTCCAATAGCATATCCCTTTGAAACATATGCTTGCTATAAATCTACCATATGTAGTGAAATCAAGTCCATTTAGAGGATGGACTATTAATTTCACTATAAAATTTATCCCACATTCGCTAAGTTACAAAGATTTGTGTTAGTAGCAACATAATACTTTACCAAATGGGTAAAAGGAAAGGACTTCAAGATTGTCACCTAAAACAAAATTAGTAGATTATTTCGAGATATTTTATATAGGTTCGGGATCCTAGAAACCATAACCTCAGACAATGCATGTATATTCGAATCAGAGATGGTGCTAAAATTTATTTCAAGGTTAGGATTAACTTTCACAAAAATTGCACCTTATTATGCTCAATCAAAGGGTCAGGTAGAGTCCACTAATGATGTAATTAAAAATAACATGAGCAACATGATTGAGAAAAAATCCAAAGGATTGGCACAATTTGCCATCAAAAGTTTTATGGGATTTTAAAATGTCAAATACTGGAATAACTCCATGTTCCTTAACATGTTGCCATAATGTTGTTTTATCAGTTGAAATCACTTTTAATTCATTAAAAGTGGTGGCCCAAAATGAACTACTACTATAAGGATATGACTATGCTATGCACTTGGAATTAGAAAACATATGTGGGGATAGGGTCGGAGCCTTTAATAATATCTTATTCCAAAAGAAGAAAATAGTGGATAATTATATAAGAAAGTAAAGAAAAGTTCCTTCAATAAAGGGGACTTGGTCTGGGAAACCATATTTCCTTAAAGATTAAAAGATCCAAGTTATGGAAAATGGTCACGAAAGTGGTAAACACCATTCCAAATCTATAGAGAAATTTGGGGTGGATCATAGAATCTAAATGACATTAATGGTTACATTTACAAGAAAAAAAGGTTACATATTTGTGAAGACATATTACCCAACCATTTGGGAACAATGCAACAAGATCAAAATGCATAACTTCATGGAAAATTATCATGTTAATTGAAATGTTTAAATACAGGGACCTAAATTTGGTCCAAAAGTTTTCATAAATAAGATTCTTTATTTTAATTTAAAACTCTTTTTCTCTCGCTATCTTCAAATTGAGATGCATCATTGATTGAGACTTGCATATCACCAACTAATTGATGCATTATTTACTAATAGTCCTCCTCTTCTACAATGGACAGATCCAATGCAACATTGAATCTAGCGATTTATCTCTCTAACACCTCTTTCTCAGATAGAAGGTCAATTTTTCATCTTCAAATGCCCTCCGAGTTATGTAAACCCTTGGCAACTTCAGCCTTTTGTCTTGAGAAATGAGTAATGTCTATAGATAAAGTATTCTCCTCAGCCTCCCTTTGTGTCCGGTGATGAGGTGATATGGAAGTGAGTGAACCCTAGTGTTTAATGCCTTCACAATACTCTTTTACAAGCCTTGGAATTTCGAAATACATGAGACAGCTTATTTAAACCCACTAGTAAAAGTAAATTCAGTTAAATCTTCAAATAGCAAGATGATAAAACTTTAAAAAATATTCAAAGCTTGTGGATCTTCCAATTCCCAATACAGAGGATTTGGTTGAGCTTGTTTAAGATGTTCCATCTATTGATCAACATTACTGGAAAAAAATCCCAGGCTTAAACTGGAGCCTTGGACATGATATTTTGAAGTTATCCATGAAAATAAATGACTTCAATTGGTGTCATCAAGTTAGTAACATCCTCAACTGGGGGATGGACCATTACCTCAGAATATGCTTCTCTCAATGGTGAAACACTTGGACTAGGATCATCTTGAGTTTGGGGAAATGGTCAAAGGGAAGGTGACTTTGGATCATTGCTATTAGGATTAGTACCCTATATAGGCTCTTTTCCTCTTTGAATTGAGGGTCTAGCTATCTCAACCTGAAAATTTGGAATGAGGATAGAAGTATCAATAGTCTATGGGGATGTCTCTTTCTCACTGTTTGGATTTGAAATGGGATTAATTAGTGATGGAGGTACATCAATTGGCTTATTCATTGGCTCATTAATTGGGATGCCATAATTGGTGTCCTAGGATGTCTAATTGGGATTCAATCATCCATTTTAGATAAAAACACCAATTGAGCCTATAATAAGGTAAAAGGAAGTTCTAAGTCTAATTTAATGGTGTAATAATACCAAAGTACTAAGAATTTCTTCGAGAGAAAATGGATTGGCATTCCTGCCAACTGGGTTTGATACACATACTTTATTGCTATTGTCTTTATGCTCTTGTTCTTATAAATGATGAATATAACATATATGGTAGGCCCAGCAGGCCCAATATTAACTGATGAAGTTCTAGTTGGATTATCGAAAAAAGACTTTAACCTGGCCCGTTGAACAAGAGGAGATTTTTATTTTACTTCTTCCTCTGCAGCATCCTTCAAAAGTTCCTCTTCTAAAGCCGAATTTTTCTTTAGGAATTAATTTCATTACGGGGTGGAGATTTTATAAGAACATGAAATTATTGAGTTAAAGCCAATACAAACAAAAATTAAATTATAATAAGTAATTAAAGACATTACTGAAGGAAGAAGGATTCAAAGGCAGTCTGGTTGCTGGTAATGGATTCAAGAAGACTTGGACATAGTTGGACCACTAATCCTTAGAAACCTTGCTCACCGTTTCATTAAAATCATCTCATGCTATACTAAAGGCATCTAGAACCTTGTGATACTCAACTATGACTTAAAACTTAGTCACCTTCGAGATTTGAGAGGACCTAGGAAATATATAATGGTTCACTTGGCTCCTCATTCGAACTGAAATAGATTTTTGGTTTATCAATGGAAAAACTTCTAAACGTGGTGATGAGATCTTTGATGCTTTTATTCCCAAGATTAAATAGATAATACGAATATAAATGGATATATTTAGAAATATGTTTGAAATGGCCAAATTCTAGAAAATACCCATGAAAACACATTTGAAGGACCCACACCGGCCCACCTTTTTAGGCAGTAAAGGGTCCTCAACAAGCTCAGAAAATCTCCTTTAAAGAGATCCCAAAAGATAGGTAGCAAGAGAAAATTATTTTCCTTTCATAAAATTCGCACTTAATAAAGAGTTTTCCAACAATAATCTTTGAAATTGGCACCCAATTGGTCGACGAGTATGGGTTTCAAAGACACGAATGTTCTCACTACCAACCTCAAACCAATGGTACAGTCGAATATGCCAATAAGAACCTCAAAGTAATCATTAGAAATATGATCGAGATGGTATTGGGCCGATCAAATCTCTTACGCCCTCTAGGGCTACCGCACTTCAGTTTTAGCATGTAATACGGCTACCCCTTACTCTTTGGTATACGACATGGAAGCAGTCTTACCTGTTCAGCTAGAAATTCCTTCATTATGCATCATGCTTAAAAGAATAGTTAGCGAGGAATGACATCAAAGCCATCTTGACGAGTCGTCACTCTTAGACGAAAGAAAGATAAAGGCTCTATATCATATACAAGGGTACCATTATCGAATAACACGATGATTCAATAACATAGTCAAGGATCGTGGTATCTGAGAAGGGGATTTATCCCTTAAATGAATCGTAGAACCCGTCTGGGACCCTAATGGAAAATTCAAGCCTAATTGAAGTAGCCCTAACATTGTGAAGAAAGTCCTATCCGATGGCGCCACTATGCTCACTGACCTCAATGGGGAAGAGATGGCCCTTCCTGTTAACTTGGACCGTCTCAACAAATTCTACCCTTAATCTCGGAGTGCTACGAATCTTCTCACCTCCCTTTTAATCTTGTAAAAAATCTTCATTTTTCCTACTGAGAACCATGTGGGGCCTGATCCTCTAAAATCCCTTTTACTTTTAAAAATGAAACTAAAAAATTAACAAAACCCCCGTACGTACATAGGCAACTATACGCTTTACATGAGCATGACCCCCTTATTTTTTGTAAAATGCTATTATTTTCTTAACCCCGAGAACGACAGTTCATTTTATCATTTACACCAACAAAAGTATTGTGAATGCCTTAGAGATTAGTATAGATGATTCAAATGAAAAAACTCATCAAGAGGCACAATAATATAATTGAAATCATTTTTATTCCATTAATGAGAAATTTTGGTATGATTACACGGAATAACAACGTAGGGAATCAAACAAACTACCCCGTCAACCTTACTAACATCAAAACAAACAAAATCAGACCAAATTACTCCTAAACAACTTTCCCAAATTTATTCCCACCTACTAAAAACAACCAAACACATAAGCTTCACAAAAGATGTTGGCTTCACATAAAGCCCTACCCGCAATTGCCAGAAGATCCGGCCCCATCATCATCTACATCTTTGGATACCCAAACTTCCCCTACTTAGATGGAATACCGAAGGATCTCCATGGAATGGTAAGGATATATCAGCCTGGGAACCACTACACCCCCTCCATGGTGTTAAACATGGCGAGCCATCTCTACCCGCTCTCCTTGACCAACATCTTAAACATTACCCTCATCCATAGCCATTTTATGTAATCCCCAGAAACGTGCCAAACTCTACCAACATATTGGGAAGGACGGGTAGAAGGACGGTGATTCTCCCACAGAGATCCCAGTCGCATGTGCATGCCTTCCGTTAAATATTCCACATGAAAGAATTCTATAACATGGGAAGGCACGATCTGTTCCCATCCAAATGGATGCAGGAGCCGCTAGGGAAATTAAAAAGAGGTCTATCGGATGCCAACCAATCAATCATAGTGGTATTCTCCCAGTTCTATAATGGGATGTAACTCCCCCCACCAGGGTACCTTCCACTGCAAACATCGAGCCTTGTGATCCACAAACCAATTTTCCTAGTTCTCGACATTTGGCCAAAACTAATAATGTAATGAGTGAATAAGTTCCTCATAACTACTAAGGGATATTTAAGGGGGACCACCGAACGAAATATCTCAGACAACAAAGCATTCAAAATCTCTTCCAGTATCACCGCCATAAGATTACGACGGTATGCCATCCATGTAGTTATGGTAGAAAGTTGAGTGTCCACCAGCAGGTCCTTGGTCATCAATAGTAAATTTGAAAGTAAGCCAAGGGCAACGGCTCCAGTATTGGTTGCATCACTAACGTCCTATAAACTCATGGAGTAAAACACAATTGAGAGGGAAATCATCTCGCTGGTAACCAATGACCGAGCTGTCGAAAGTGAAATATGGAGAAATTATACCAACAATGCTCGAGGAGATCAAGAAAATTTAGGTATGGTCGTTGCAACACATTGATTTACCCTCGGTATAAAAGAAAACTCCTCGTAAATGTCGCAACCTTCATATATGCCAAAACGAAAGACATGATCCTTGGGAGTACCAGAATTGTACCCCCACCATTAGCATGTTCCAATCAATAGGTCCGTTATGCCGTAAGGAAATTCGATACAGGCTAAAGGCATCATAGTATATATTGTATGAGCCCATAGCATCCAAATTCTCGAGGTAAGAGGTGAATTTATCACTCACAGGAAGAGCCGTGTTGGAAATAATAAGATAGGAAGAAAAAAATAAGCAAAAGAAAGGATATTTGGTTGGATGAGGAAAACATTCCACCATTACCCCTTTTTATTCATGAAAAACCTGGATAGAGACAAGGGTCCCGCAAAATCTAGATGAAAGACTACCCCTATCAAGGACAAAGTAGTTGAAGAAAGTGAAATCAAGTCTTGGGGTGATTGGACTGGACTGGCTTGCTGATAGGCAGGACAATGTGTATGAAGATTGGCATCCCTCCATTTTTAGAAAATTCTCTTTTTCCATCTTTGTCAAAAATCAAAACTCAAAATTAATTAAAAAAAAATTAGGCCAGTTCAACCTATTTTAATTTAACTTTTCTCAAAATAAATTCATTTCCTTTTTAATTAATTATAATCCTTTGTACGGTCTCAGCGGCAAAGTAAAAAGTGCATTAAGTAATTAAAGCAAAGATAAATTAATAAAAACCCATTCCAGTCCACATATATAGCTTCATTACATTTGTATTGCTAAAAAAAACACAAAAATAGGGGGAGTCAACCCAAAACCCCACAAAAAAATTATATCTCTCTCACCTTCTCTTTCTTCCTCTCTCTCTGTCTACCCCCCCCCCCCCCTCCCCAATCCCTAAAGCGTATGTGCTTTCCCCAAAGACGAGCTGAAGAGCCCTCGCTACCTGATCCAGACCCCTCCCATGACGAAGCAGATGGCACCAAGCAGGAAGGAATCAAGATCGAATACTGAATATGAGCAATCGCGGAAGCCACGTAATCTTAGAAGTCTCTCCAATAGGTGGTTGACACTCGGGTGTGCTGCAAGTAAAATAAGAAAAGAGCAAATCATTCAATCTGAGGAAAAAGAATAAATCAAAACGACAAAAGTCAATAAAATGAAAGGTATAACTCTGGCTTAAGGACATCCTTTGTCATCTGCAACACCATTAGGTCCATCTCATTGGGGTGATGTATCATACGAACCGATCCTCCCTCAGGTCATGTGATGTTATAGGAGGGAGGAGCCATCAGAAGAAAAGGAACCTCTCACGTTGCCACCGCTGATGATGTCGACGCACCACTCGCACCGTGGGTAGACCCCACTGTCCGACCCGTGCCCTTACCAGAAACCATAGGAGGAAAATGAATAACGTCATATATGATTGGCAGCATCATCCAGCTCAACACAAATTCCAGTTAAACATTGGTCGAGGTCGTGTTGGTATATGAGGAGTAAGGCTCACCAACAATACCCGACACCCTTTTCTCCTCTAGCATCTCCATCACCCGCCTCTTGTACCTTGGGGGCATCGCAAGTGGAACCATCACCTCGTCCTCCACCACCTCTTGAACTACTATCTCCCCTAAATACTAGCAGTAGTCGAACTAATGCGCCCGCAATCGATGCAACTATGCGTTCCCCCCGCTCATCCCCGTGTGTCGGATGGCCATCCCTCGGGGATAAAAAGTCACCTGCAAGATTCCCAGTAGTAAATAAATATCTGAAAAAGGATATAGAAAAAAAAATCGTCTCAAGAGGGAAGTAGAATTTACCCGATCGCTCGCCAAGCCATTCATGACCTAACGCACCACCACCAAAGAGAGAGACTGCCTCGACTGTCGGTTGGACTTTCGCCACCGTTTAATACTGCATAAGTCCGCCACTGACTCATCCTTCAAACCTATCAAAAGGGAATTAAGACCAATCACCTCATAAAACCACGTCTGTAAATGGACAAGGGTCATCAATCATAAGGAAACAATCAAGGAATCAAATATAAAATGCATAAAGGAAAAATGCAAAAAAAAATACCTCGAAAAGATAAGTGGCACCAGTAAAGGTCTGTCAGCAGCACCAGCTGAATGCATCGAAAGACAAATAAAGGGTCGCCAAAGTAAAGCTCCCACAGTCAAAGAGAGGAATATTCGAAAATACCCTCAAATAAGCCAAAAACCACAAGTGGACAACATTGCCACTCATCACCACCAAAAACCCTTAAAGAAACAAAAGAATAAATAAATGTCCATCTGCCGCACCTATAGCCCATTAGTCTCATCTATCCTATGACTTAACAAAACCTCCTTTAAAAGAGAGAGACGGATGGAGTCCCCTGAGACTATCCACCTAGCATCAACCAGCGCCTCCCCCACCACCGATGGCGGCACCCATAAAGTCCACTCCACCTCTATCTAAGGACCCCTCACTGTCTAGCCCCACCAGTTATTGTTCATCGATGGAAGTAACTTTCATCTCATCAAAACTGAAATGTATGGTGTGGGTATTATCCCACCACCTCTCTCCCAAGGCACAGAGGACTCCCATCGAATGGGGAGTTTGGAAGAAGGTCCTCCGAAACCTCCTTGAACCCCGTCGCCCCCAGAGAATGCAGGTTCAACATAGATATATCAGTCTGTCAAAGAAAAAACCCTTGTCAAAATTCATAAAAAATTAGGAAATACACAAGAAAAATGGAATTACCAAAGGTTATTAACACTTACATAACCATTGGGTTCACCACCCTAGACGATCTATGGTACTCAGGCTCATGCGAAAGAATCGGCTCATCCACAACCGGCTCAAATGAGTCAAAGTCATTCTCATTGCCTAGAACTAAGGGCACCCTAGACCGCCACTCCAAATACACCCAGTCATTAACACTCACCCACACGTGGACCAAACTGCTTGAAAAACCTGCCATTTCTTAGTCTTAGAAAAGAGAAGAATGCTAGAACAGCTCACATAAAATAAAGGCAAAAGATAGAAGATCTTAAAGGTGTAAAGCATTAAGAAATCTCACCCCTTTTATACGAGGCCAAGGGGCAAGCCAATCGACAATCCCCATCCACATATCGATCAGCACTGTCCTCTCACTCGACTAAGGTAGTTTAAAAGACCATGCCCCTATCATTTGGCACCCCCTACACCTTGCCGGTCGGCACCTCCCTGAAATTGTGTACAAAAAATCCCAAAAAATGCTACAAAATCCCCCAAAAAAATCCTGAATTTCCACATATATTTTGGAACTTTTTTTACCAAGAAAATCATTTTTCAATCCCTCAAATCGCCAACCAAATTAATACCACATTTTCTCCCCCAACTTAATCCCCATAATTCCTTAACGAAATCCCATGATTATTTCCCTAGAAGAATTCTCAAATTCAACTTCTCTAGTGGAACTTTAAGCCAATCAGATATCTCTCCAGCAACGTCTCTAAGGAACACAGTAGAAATCAAAAAGCTCTCCCAACAGGGCAACATCCAGTCCTCAGATTAATATATTTTTCCCCAAGGAGTCTCCAAATTTTCTCGGGAAAATTATACCCTACTCAAGCCCTCAGAATTGGCTTCGACCCTCTGAATTGGTCGCTTCTACTTAAAGCCCTTAGAATTGGCTTCGACTCGCAAAATTGGTTACTCTTACTCAAGGTCCTCATAATTGAACTCGACCCGTAGAATTGGTTGATCCACTTAAGGTCCTCATAATTGACCTCGATCCTCATAATTGGCCTATCCCCACTTAAGGTCCTCAAAATTGACCGCAACCCTCAGAATTGGTCACTCCCCACTTAAGATACTCATAATTTACCTCGACCCACACAACTGATCGCTTCTACTTAAAGTCCTTAAAATTGACCTTGACCCTCAAAATTGGTCGCTTTTACTCACGGTCCTCAGAATTGACCTCGACCCTTAGAAATTGTTGCTTCTACTTAAAGCCCTCAGAATTGGCTTCGACCCTTAGAATTGGTCACTCCTCCCTAAGACCTTAGAATTGTTCACCTCTACTTAAGCCCTCAGAATTGTCTTCGACCCTCAGAATTGTTTTCTGCCATTTAAGGTCCTCAGAATTAAACTTGACCCTCAAAATTGGTCTCTCTCATTTAAGGTCCTTAAAATTTACCTCGATCGACAAAATTGGTCGCTCCCATTTAAGGTCCTCAGAATTGACCTCGACCCTTAAAATTAGTCCCTCCTACTTAAGTTCCTCAGAAATGACCTCGGCCCTCAGAATTGGTCGCTCCCATATAAGGTCCTCAAAATTGACCTCGACCTTCAAAATTGAGTACTGATATAGAATCCATTAGGAACTCTCGAGCCTCGTTTGACTTTGATCAACTCTATCGTCTAAATAAAAGCTCTATGAGTCTTCGAAGGACTTTGAATTCCCTTTCCAACAGTCCACCTTGTACGTGAATTGGCATAACAGTTCATATGAACGGACCATTTTACTCTTAAAAATCGATCTAGAGGCCAAAAAAAGTTGATTATAGTTCATTATCGGAGAGCCAAATCTATTAATAAAGTTGATTAGAGTCAAACGGACCATTTTTATAACAGTTCATTACCATTGGCATAACCATTTTACTACTAAAAATGATCTCGAGCCAAACGGGCCATTGGCATAACAGTTCATTATCAGAGAGAAATATCTTCGAATCTTCGAATGCAACTAAAACTCCTTTCCAATGATCTTCCTTGTGTGCAAAATGATATAACCATTCGGCCAAGCGATTCGTTTCCAATCAAAAATTGATCTGGAGGCCACCGGGCGCTCTCGAGATCCGTTTGACCAAGGTCAACTCCTCAGCTAGAATGATACTTAATAAATCTTTGAAGGGCACTGAATACCCTTTCCAACATTCATCCCCATGTGTTAATCATCCTTACGGTACGAACAAACAAACCTTTTACTCCGAAAGGTCACTGGGCACTTTCGGACTCTAATTGACCAAAGTCAACTCTCTGAACTAAGCGAATCTCTTTCAAATGTGAAATTACCTCAAATAAACTTTCCAATGGTCTACCACGTGTACGATTATGACTTATGATTTGGAGGAATGACCCATTACCATTCGATGATCTCCCATCCATAGGATTGACAAGCGCTTTCGTGCCTTGTTTGACCCAAAGTAAACTCCCAAACCTAGGAGTGGCCAAATATACTCTAGAAGGTCTATGAATTACCTTTCTAACAGTATGCCCCGTGCACCATTTGGATTTACAAAACTATCGATTGGCAGGTCCATTTTCGTAGCTATCGATACTGTGTCTAGGGTTACCTGCTGATTTGCAGGGCTAGAGATATGCTGATCTGCACCAACTATCCTATAAATAGAGGGAATCACCTAACTCCTAGACCTCAGATCCATCAGTATTAGTGATCTCAACAATATTCTTTTGTAATTAGAAAAGTTTCCTTGGATGAAATTATTTTCCGCCTTTCATTACCATCATTTTCACACCCAATTTAGCAAAATCTCATTTTCTCTCATCCGATATTCATCTCACCGATTAAGGGATCTCATTAAGGATCAAGATCAAGACTCAAATCTCCAAAGAAGGTCCAAAAATCCTTCTCTCTCTTTAAATTCTTTATTTTTGCATTGGTTACATAAATTCTTAATCTCGATTTTACTTTAGTTCATACGCATTAATACCTCATACTTTATTAGTTATATTGCACATACTCTATTTTTTATATAAAAAAACTGAAATCAAGAAAAGAGGGTTACAGCTATAAATTTCGACGGGATTACTCATCACATTTTACCAAAACTAAAGAAAAAATTTCCACACACACATATATAGTAAATTTCCATTAGAATGTATGGGACAAACTCCACCCTTATGTTACATTCAAACTACGCAGACTTTGATGACTTTATAGGCAACGTAGGCATCTCGGGCTAAAACCCGAAACTCAAGTCTAATTTCTCAAATTTTCAATTTCCCCATTTTTCCATTTGCATCCTTTTCATCTATGAATTATTTAATATATATATATTATATTTGTGATCTATATTGGAATTTTATCTAACATATAATATCATTTCATCAGACTAGTCAATATCTCGATAAACTCATACATTGTATTTTCTACATATTATTTTGGAAACATTCCTATTGATGACATCACTCTATCTTTTCCCTGATATGAGTTGGCGATTCTGATCTCCATTTATATATACACGAGTGCACACACACTTCACAGAGAAATTATGGAAAATATTAACACAAGCCCATGAGAGACCGAAACGGCGGTTGTGTGCCTAACACCTTCCCATTAAGTAACTTAGCCTCCAAACCTTTGAACTATTGGTTTCGTAAGCATCAGTTTGTCTTTGATGCATCTCTCTCGAGGCGGTGACATGTTCTTTTTCCTATTTTGAGAAAAATAGGCTAGCAACTCCATGTTTTTACATCACCCCACATCGACGATGACTGAAGCAATCCTAGACAAAGATGGTGGGAGAGCTTCTCCACCTTTTTCCCCCGGCATGGTAGGAAGAGATAAGGATGGACGCACATCTCATTGGATTCCTTATACAAGTACATATTTTTAAGGGAAATTTATGACAATAAAAATCAATACAACCATCAGCTTCACGATCACCTTACTATGTAAGGTAAATCAAAGAAAAATCATTCAAAACATTCAAAATGGGACTGGCCTTATTAAAAAGATATCCATAAAGAGACGTGAACTCATCATAATATCTGAAGTCGACTTCATAGTGCATCATTCAATTGCAGAAATAAATTTGAGATTGTAGGAAAAAAATATTTAAGATTTAGGGATTGGGGGAGTGTCTTCAATGTTCTGAAAAATCAGTATGGCCCAGAGTATATTATCAAGAGCATGATCTTTTAGGAGTACCCTCGGAGAGGGATAAGAAAAGGCATGGATAAGTTTAAGAGATTTGCAAACATTATTATCAATGGAGGGTTGAGTAATAGTTTTATAGCTATTGTCTAGTACATCTTGAACAATTTTCTCCAAATCCATAATGGGGTCTCCAGAAGAAATATATGAGAAAAAAAATATGTCAAAAAGGTGAATAATAGAAAAACTTGTTTCGCTCATAAGTCTTTCAAAAGAGATGATATCAAAATTAACTCCAGTTACGGCATAAAAAGTCTAGATGACATCGATGATGTGATAAAAAGAAGGATGAACAAAATCACGACAACGGTTATGGACTTCATTAGAGGTGTACCTTGTGACTTTATAAGTTGAATGATGACAAGCATCCAAAAGGCTAAAATACTTGCCTTTGAGAGTATCAAAAGGAAAATATGTTTGGTCAAGTTTTGACCTAGCATGTGCTCTAAGTGGATAGCTCATGAAGTTGAAAAAAACACTTGAGCTTAAAACTCAAGTCAAAAGAGAGGAAATATAAAAGCAATGTTCACGACCAATGGTTGAAGAATCATCAGCAGTAAAAATAGGTTCATCATACACATGTCCAATAGGAAGAATTGTCAAAGGACCTTCATAAGCTATGTTGGGACACATACCAAAGTTATTAGAGGAATTTTAATGTGTATAATTGGGTTTATACTCCAAAACATCAAATCCATATACATCATCGTCTTCAAATGCCATACGATCCAGATGTTTTTTCTAACATAACAGGATGATAAAATTGGAACAACCAACCTAGTGACATTAGAGTCAGACCCACCAAGGAAAGGTGGAGTAGGAATTTCGTCAAAGACATGACCAAGCGTTCTCTGAGATCTAGTAGAGAATAACTCATCATCATAAATTGATCACGGGTGATATTGTTAATCCCCCATGGGTTTGTATCAGTGTTTATTAAGTTCAAAGAAGAGTTGTTGTTGCTATCTTGGGATGACATTGTTAGAGTTTAGAGAAAATGGAAGGATGAGATACATACAATTCAATTGAATTGACTGATGGACTAAAATGAAGAACATCTGACCACCAACAAACAATATATAAAAAGCATTTGATTAGAAGTTATGACGACATGAATGTGGAAGGGTGGCATGGGAAACTCAACATTCCACTATTGAACATTTTTCCAAAAATTAATTAGTGCGACAAGTATGTTTACGTCATACAGCTAGCGTCAAATAAGAGAATGACATGTATCATGATAAAATAGTGTAAGATAAACCTTTATGATTTCTCATTTATGATTTTGGTTTGGCATAGCCCATTATGAAAACATGACACCTAAATACATCTACGTCATTACTTCTCGATACTTGAAGACTATCTTGAAGACCATAAAGATTTGAAGATTTGCTCATCTCAACAACCTAGAAGTAGTATGCATTTGGTGTTGTAATTAGGCTCTGAGTATTTTCTGGTATTTACTTATTTTTATGTGGCATTATTTTTTGTAAAGGAACAAAACTAAATTATAAGAATATTTTTTTTCAAATTTTCAAATTTTGTTTAACGAAGTTCACCCTCATTCGAAGGAGATTTATTTTGGGTCGTTATGAATTATCTTTAGAAGTTCGTGTTCAAATGACTTTGATGTTGTTTCAAATGAAGTCCTTTTTGGTTAACCCTATAATCTCATTTGAAGCCTTCGTTCGAAGTATTATTTGAACAAGATGCAGTGTCGTTCGAACGACCTGCCCCTTCGTTCAAACAATCGGAGCAAACTTTATTGTTTAAGGAATATCTTAATATTATCTTTTGTGTTTATTCTTTTTATCTTCCCTTATTATAAAAAGGCTGAACAAGATCAGATATTACAATAAATGTTTTTAAAAAATAAAAACGTCTTTTGAGTTTTTTTTGTGATCAAATGCCTCATCTCCAAATCCTCACCCCCAAGATATATTCAAGATCATTTTTATCAACATCAAGAACGTTTCTTGTGATACACTCTTGTAGATACTTTTCTCTATGGAGATACACTCTTGTAGAGAAACTTTTACGACTCATTTTGTGAGACGTGGTTTCACTGCTGAAGAAGAAAGAGGGTTGAATAGGTGGATACTGAGGGTAGATTGCTACCTTTGGACGACTCAAGAGTTGAGTTGTATCCATTGGCATTTGGAATACTTTGAGCATCTAACTTAGTGTATCTAAGTGTTTTGTAAGTCGATTATATTCAAAACTTCAATTTTACTGAATAAAAGGTTTCGCTACAAAGGGATTTTTCCTCATCTTGCATGTTTTTCCATGTTTGGCCTGAAAATTTTAAATATATATTTGAACACAATTCACATGCGAGTCATAGTTAATGAAGATTAAAATTTGAATTTGTATTTTAACACATTTAATTAAATAAATTAATCAAATAGTTTGTGCGCACTCTCAAATTGGTATCAGAGCAGGTTACATCAATTTTCCGTGTGATCATTTTTTTGCAAAATGTGTTATATCAATTTTTTTGAATTTTTTTTTATATTTAAAAAGACGAAATTCAATGGATAATTTGTATAACCGAATGCCCATTTTTTATATCTCCAATTATGCTTACCAGAAAGTTAGGATGAGGTCCAATCCAAAATCAATTAATCAATATGTATAGTTGCTTTATGAAAGAGGGTGGACACCACCCTCTATAACTGTTGATAATGTCGTTGTGCCTAAACCTGTCTCTCAATGAACAAAGGACAACTTTAAATGGAGTAATTTTAGCTCGTGCGGTTTGAGTGCCATCTTGGGAGTCGTCACCCCTGACGAGTTCCTGCACATTATGACATGCACCACGTCTAAAAAAGCATAGGACACCCTCCATCTCACACACGAGGCTACCAATTCTATAAGGGCATCTAAGATTTAGAATTTTACTACCAAATTTGATAATATTATCGTGCTAGAGTCCGAGTCTTTCAATGAGTTGTATGCACATTTGTGAGACATAGTTAATTCTAGTTTTAATTTGGGTGAGAAAAATCCTTAAAATGAGAGTTGTTAAGAAAATTTTGAGATCTTTCGTAGCCCGTTTTATTCCTAAGGTCACCGTGCTTAATAAGTTAGAGATATTAGATACTCTTAGCTTAAAACCACTTGTAGGAGATCTTCAAACGTATAAGATAGATACATTTCCTCAAACTATTAATCCTAAGGGAATAGTAATTATATGAAAACTCATACTAATAAAAAGAAGAAAGAAAAAAATTGTGAGCCCGAATCTGACTTTGATTTTAAACAGGATGACTTAGCCCTTTTTCCAAAAAAAATTAAAAATTCTCAAATTTTTCAAAGAAAATTCTTCCAAGAAAACAACTTTTGATTAAAAAAAAAAGATTAATGAGGGAAAGACTAGCGGTGAGAAAGAGGAAGAGATAAGATTTTATGAGTACGAGGGCAGAGGGAACCAGGCACATGAGTGTCCCAATACCCTTAAAAGAAAGGGAAAGAAAGTTGCGAATAAGGACACTCTTAGCGATAGTGATGTCGAGTCGGTTCATTCAAGAGGAGAATCATAACATGAATTGTGTGTTGGGTTCATGGTGAGTCATATTAGCTCTTTTAGTCCATCACACACCGATGAGGATATATCTAAATATTAAAGCCTTGATGATGTTTCGATTCACTCTGGAGAAAGTGAGAGTGAGGATGAAAGTTTGAGTGAGGGAGACGGTGATGTCCAAAAATTGTTTAGTGGTTTCTACACCGAGACTTTAAAAAAGAAGGAGGTTAATAAATATTTTCCTCTTAGGTTGTTAAAATGGGAGAAAGAGGTGAAAGTTTTGAGAGAGTGTGAGGCATTGGTGAGCTAACTAGAGAGGTGAAAATTTCTTTGTGTGAACAGTTGATTGTTTTAAGTAGGGAAAAGATTGATTTGACCAGCATTATGGCTATTCTTATGGGTGATATTAAATCTTCATTGGAGACTCATTAGAAACTTAAATCCCGTGTATCCCTACTAGAAATTGATCTCAAACGTGCCCATGATATTAAAGCCACTTTAGAGGACACATCTAAGAAGGTTGGAAAGATACTCCTCGGTCCCGCATTAGGTAATGTTGAGAGTCTAGGAATTGGTAATGGCAGTGCATCCACTTCCAAAGCCACAACTGAGACGGTTACTGAGTTTGTGATGGATCCTTATGACCCTCAACTGAACCCACCTAGATAATGTAACCTACCAATAAGATCTCCTCCTAGACTTTTTGACAAAGGTGGACCCAAACCCATTTACTTTTGTTCCCACTGCAAACAAAGAGGTCATCTTAGAGAGTTTTATTTTTATCTAGGGAGAGTTTATCACATGCGTGCTCCCTGGTATGATCCCACGCGAGTTTTTCTATATTTTCTCACACGCACTCGAAAACATGTTACTACACATGCTCCCACACCTCACTTTAGAGATTTTGATTTTTTTCGAGAGCTAGAGTTTTTAGTTGAAACTTCAAAATGTTTGATGGGGGAATTTTATAGGATTTTATCTCCTTCAGAGAAATCCAACGGGAATAATGATTGAGGTTGAGATTTTTTTTTCTAGAATAGGGTGATTTTCATGCTCATATCTTACATCACTATTGCTGGATTGTATCATCATTTTATTTATATTTTTCATTCTTTTTCTTGAAAAATCCAAAAAAGATTTTTATTTTTCTGGAAAAAATTTTAATAATACAAAAAAAAATCGGCTTATATGAAAAAGGTGAAAAAGGAAAAAGATTATTTAAATAAAAAAAATTAAAAAAAACAAAAAGAATTTTGTATTTTTTTTTTGTCATCATATATGGATGAATATTTAACATGTCCGGATCACTCATTCATTCCATATTTACATGTGACTTTTTCATAGTGTTTTGACACATGACATCATTTCTATAGTGTGCTTAATAATGAATGGATTCATTACATTGATCTTTGATAATTACTTTCTACAAGTTTGACTCCTAATCACCTTTAATGAAAACGTGCACCAACTTGTTTGAATATTTCACTTCCTTGTCAGTTTTCGAATATGATGTTCTTATCTCTATTTTTCTTTATAGCAAACCAAATGTAAAAAGAGATAAAGTTGTGCATGTAAGAACCATTTCCGGAATTTAAATCATTTTTTTGGAAAATCTTGTTATATTTTTAAGGATGTAAAGGGCCTATGAAAGATAAAAATATTCGTTGCATGAAAATCAAGCATATGCATAACAGAGGCCAAAAAGATTGGAGGCATATAAAAACACAAATGCCAGGCCAATTTGTGATACATTTCTTTGCTACATATGATCATTAATTTCTTCAAAAATCATTGAGAGTTTATCATCATATATGTGAGATTTAGGGGGATTTAAATTCGAAGATCAATGGTTTTGCACAACTAAAACGACTCAAAAAACATTACATAGTTTGGCGTTATTGATGTGACAACTATTTATGTTCATGACTTGTTAATTAAGTTGAGTCAACTTCACTTGAGTTTGCCAATTTTTACACCTAAGGTAGGCATTGAGCTCTTTCGATAGAAGTATCCCAAAACTTCATGCACACATGATATGATTATATATATTGATTAACCTATGGCAATTGTTCACACCCCAATGTTTCTCATTCATGTTTCAGATATTTTAGTGTTATTCCATGGTGTGTTGTATTTGATCATTTTATACTTTATCTTTAAAAGAAAAATGAAAATTTTTCAAAATAGTTGGTTGCCTTTGAGATTATCATAACATATTCTTACTTGATTATCCATGTGTTGATATATTACTTCTTCGATTAATGTCGATATTTCATGATTAATTTTGACTCCGTTGTATATTTCGGACAAAAAGGGGGAGAACAAATTTAGGGGGAATTTTTTATTTTCTACTCATAACTCTATGCATCACTGTATCTTTGTTTGTCTCATGTGTGTAGGGTGTTCTGCTTGGATGATGATCATTTGGACCCACACAGGATGAAGAAAATGTGTGCCAAAGAAAAGATCATGTTTCGTGATTGAAGACTTGCACATATTCTACGATCCATTTTTCATTTATATTTTGGGAGGGTAGATTATATTATATAATTAGAGGTTTTAATGGCTTAGGATGGTGTTTTGTACCAAAATAGCCAAAGTGGGAGATTTGTAGGAGAAACATTTATGATTACTCATTTTTTATTTTTGTTTGGCATATCCCATTACAAAAACACGACACCTAAACATATATATGTCACTACTTCTTAATACTTGAAGACTACGCTGAAGACCGTCAAAGATTTACAGATTTAGTCATCTTAACAACTTGGAAGAAGTATGCGTTTGGCGTGGTAAAAAGGTTTTGAGTATTTTATGGGATTTACTTCTTCTTATGAGGGAATGTTTTTTGGAAAGGAACTCAAAGTTTTTATAAGATTTTTTTTTTCCAAATTTTTGAAGTTTCATTTGAACGAAGTTCACCCTCATTTGAACGAGATTTCTTTTGGGTCATTATGACTTCTCGTTAGAAATTTGTGTTCGAAAGAGTTTGACATTGTTTTAAATGAATCATTTTTGGTTCACGCTGTAATCGCATTTGAAGATTTCATTTGAAGCGTCGTTCGAACGAAATGCAGTGTCATTCGAACGACCTTCCCCTTCTTTCGAATGACTGGAGAAGATTTTGTTTTTTAAAGAATATCTTCCTATTATCTTTTGTGTTTATTCTATTTATCTTCCCTAGTTATAAAAGGCTGAACGGGATGAAATATTCCAAGAACTATTTTTCAAAAAGAAAAACATATTTTGAGTTCTCTTTTTGTGATCAAATACCTTATATCGAAATCCTCACCCCAAGATATACTCAAGTTCATTTTTCTCCGGCTGATTTTGTGATATGTGGTTTCACTATTGAAGAAGAAGAAGGCTGAATCGGTTGATACCGAGGGTAAACCACTACATGTGGACAACTCTGGAATTAGGTCGTATATGTTAGCATTTTGAAGACTTTGTGCATCTAACTTAGTGTACTAAGTGTTTTTTAAGTCTATTGCATTCAAAATTATCAATGGTGTTGAATAAAAGGTTTTTCCCTGCAAAGGAATCGTTTCTCATATCACTTATTTTTGCATGTTTGGTCTGAAAACTGAAAATATACAATTGAACACAATTCCAATGCATGCCATAATTAATTGAAGATTAAAATTTGGATTTGTCTGTTGGGGCATTAATTAAATAAATTAATCCATTAGTTCGTGCGCACTCTAAAATAAAAATTAAAGTCAATTTAAGTGCGTGGGATTAATGACAAAATAAACTTAAAAGATTAACACATGTCAAGACCTTGGACATTAATTAAGAACTAAGTAAAATTTATAGGATCACTCGTGCACTTAGGAGGGAAAAACTCAATTGGAATTAATAACCACCTAATAGTTAAGAAAACATGTATGTTGCATGGAAAAAATGTATAAATAAGCAACACGCGGACAAAGGGAAAAAGGTTTCCCTCGACAAAAAAATATATCTACTCGGTTTATCCTTTATTTCCCTTATTTACTCATTTTCTTTCAATTCGAAGTAGATTGTAGGGTAGATTGTAATTTTGTTTCAAATTTATCAAAAGTTTCTTGACTTTATATTTGGCTTCTTTTACATTTTTTTCTTTACATTTTGTAGTGTACTGATTTACTTTATCACATTTAATATTGTTTAATTTCAATGCTTTACTTTTTTTCTAGTTCATGAACTTTACAAATTCTTTAGTTCTAGTTAATTGTATCAACGTATTACTCACATTAAAGTCTTCCCTAAAGGAGGCATAAATCTTTTTAATTGAAGCATCGAACGGTATATAATCGTTTGATATTGTCACAAGGCTTAAGATACTTTGGTTGGCAAGACCATAATATTGTCTGGCATGCTTGAAATCAAAATTAAAGCCATTTAAAACCATTTAAACATCATGAAATTTGCATTGACACTCTTAAACGCATTTTCGTTGCAATTTCCTCAAATTAAGCCTTTTGAAAGTGTAACTATGTATCGACCTACAAGTTAAAGAATTCCACACATAAGGCCAATTTTAACGAGAAATAAGAGATAAAATGATTCTATTTAGGGTATAAATATAACACTTTTGGTGTCTATCACACTACCCATAAACAGAGTTTTGATGGTCCTCGAGCAAAAATATAGACAAATAGAGATAAGTAATTGAATGCGTGCCTTACGATTTCACTTAGCATGTATAATAAGTCGTTAATATTCTAGGTAACCATACAGGACGAGTGTTAGCTCATGAGGATCTGCGAAAAATATACCAAAACAAATTGAAAAGATTTTTTTATTCAAAATGACTTAATGAAAAATAGTACTTCTCTTATTAGACGTGGGAAATATCATAAAAAACATTATTACGAAATTCAAGGAATATGAATGTTGAACAATGAAGTGTATGTAAAAATAAGCTTACTTAATACTAAAGACACAAATGATTTATAAAAATTGATGAGTGTTATGTGAAATCAATCAACATGATTTTAAATATCATAAGAGTAATTCCTATATTGCCTTGAATTAAGCCTTTTGAAATCACAACAGTGTATTGACCTATAAGATAAATAATTACACATAAGGATAATTTTAATCAGAACTAAAAACTAAAATGAGTATATTTATTGTATAAATTTAACACTTTTGGCTAGACAAGGCCTCCTTTAGAATAACAAGTGCCAATTATGGGTGCTTAGAACTAACCCCTTAGTAGATGCCTTACCCTTACGATAGGCATCCACTAAATTTGAAGTCGACACCTGAATAGCAAGGTTGTTTCTTGTATTTCTTCTCTTTTGAAGGTTGGACCTTCACCTTATAGGAGGAATCCCCCAGAGTAATAGGGTCATAAGGACCCCTTGCCTTTTTTATATTTGGTCGGTTGAGTAGTTGGAGAATTTGAATTGAAGGAACCTCTTATCAGTTTTAGGATCTTCCTCTTTGGATCCATTTATTCCTTGGAATAAATAGGAACACTTGTGGGGATAGAAGATATGTCCACACACTAAAAAGATCCTAATATACTAGAAGTTAAAGGGTTATGCACAGTAAAACCCCTTGGGATCTCTAGCTCTTAGTCCATAGTTGAGCGATGAATGAAATTGTTAATGAAGTGTAGGAGAGGAGTGCAAATGATGTTGCGTGGTTGGGGTATCTCAAACCTTATTTGATCAACCATGTTTTCTTCAGAGCAACAAATTGTACATCTCATGGCTTGGTCTCTTTCTTTTTATGAGAATTTACACAATAAAATATCAGAGCATCAAAAATAGTACATTGGATGAGAAAACAAGGAAATATAAGTGAGTAGTACATCTCTAAAGAAAGTTAGAACTATTTCATAACCGCCTTTAGGGCACCTAAGGTCCTTGTAGGGCTCACCGCCTATAGTATGGCAAATGTTCTCAATTTTTTTCCAGAAAATCCTAGGCTTAATACTCCTTATTAGAGTCCTTAGATGATGACTACGGACCTTTCATCCCTCCTTGCCTTTAGGTAATAGACATTATCATTGATCATCACCCATATATAGTAATAATGAATTAGTGGGATCTCTAGTTGGATCCCATGTAGCTCTTTTATATGGTCTACACTATTTATAATCCCCCAATTTTTTGGAGAACACTATGCAGGGGATATTTCAAAGAATTCGCAGAACTTGGGGAATATCCGATTTGGATGAAATGTAATTTGGTCCTAATCTATGAACTGGGAGAAAATACAATAGCCATCAACATAATAAAATTTTGTTAGGCTTGAGTCAAACTCAACGGTTACCCATGGGGGGTATTATTGACTTTGAAGTCCTCAATCGTGTTCTCGTTCATTACATATACCATTTTTATAAATAAGAAACATAATGAAAGATGGAATTATTTAATGAAAATATAGAAATTCAGTGAGAAATTGAAGGAATAAGACCTACAAATGTGGAATTAACAATGGGAGCTCTAGTTTTGTTGAAGGAACTGGAATTTTGAATAATGGACCAAATTGGAAGAAGATGTGGATATAGTGGGTTTGAACACATTCTAAGATAAAGTCCCATAATTAGCTAACATGCTCCCAAATGGCGGCTGGTAGGCAGCCACCCATTTAACTTAGGGATCCATATTACTAGAGCACCCTAAAATCAATGGGGAAAATTACCAGCGTATCATCCAAAGTTAGCAGGTAAAAGAACTTTTTCACCTTCAAAAATTACTACTACCATTGTAACACCCAGTATTTTTGAGTATTTAGAATTTAATTCATTCGATTACTTTTAAATTACACGTGTGTCATAATTTAATTGAATTAAATATTATATGTTTATTAAAATACTAATCGGTAGAGATAATGATTAATGCTTCTGGAATAAGTTTACAAAGTGAGTAGTAAACAATGATTATATGTCGTAGGGATTGATGTGGGCGTGACTGTGTTATATCTTAATCGGGAGTCGCAAGTAGAATATATGAGAACGAGATGGGAAATTAATGAAGAGTGAATCAGATGGCGATTTCGAGGTCACGGTTGTTTCCGAATGGGCCGAAATAGGTAGAATAACGTACCCGAGAGTATTATTTGGGTTTCGAGTGAGTTTTAGATTATACCGAGCTCTAACGGTGGTATATGGGTCAAGTGGGCATGGCCCATTAGGCTAATTTTCAGATTAGAGAGTTAATAACATACTATTATAAGTGTTCGCATCAATTATCATTAGAGACAAACCCTAAGAGAGAAAGAAAAAGAGGCAAAGGCTAGGAGAAAGCTAGAAATGCTAAATTGGGAGAGAATTCAGAAGGATTCGAGCATTCAACCATAGATTCATCATCTACAATAGATTTTTAGACTCTATCAACCATTTAAGGAAAGTAATTGACTTGTACTGATCGTATATATAAGGATTTTCGATTCATGTCCCAGTAGGTGTCGAATAAAACAATTTTGGGGGGGGGGGGGGGAGGGTGGGGGGTCACATGTAAAAAGGGGGTTTTGATAAATTATCTTATAACTTGTAGGGTAAATGCATATTTGATGTTTTTTAATGAATCATAATTTATGGAATTCGAACCTTGAAAGAGATTCAGAGATTGATCATGATTAATTGAGACTTTGAATCAAATCTAGGGTCATTTGATGGATTTATCATGTAAACCCATTTGAATGGATTAATTAAGTGATTGTAGTTAATCGTTGGTATTAGGATAATTATTTGATGTTAGAATCATCCAAGAATATTTCTCTTATGTTCCATATTATTGGGTGAATGTATAATATCATGTAGAAGGTGTTTGGGTTTGATTTGAAGAAGAAACATTTGGGTTGCTGCACTATTTCTGTCGGGATTTCTGCACTGTTTCCGTAAATATCATTAGAACATAGTTAGAACCTCATTCGAACGATGGGTCTTTATCATTCGAACGAAGCCGGTATGTCGTCCGAATGCTATAGATTTTGGTCATGAAGATATATCTTTTCGTTACGAACGTGTGGCCGCTAGTTTCATATTTTTTTTATTTTTTTAATGAGTTATGAATTTTCTACGAAAGGGTGTTCGAGATCGAAATCTTTAGTTAAAAAACAAATCCAGGTATGGATGCATGGGATTATATTACCTAGGTATTACTGGGTACTTAATATTGAATTAGAAATTGTGAGAGAATTAGTTGACGAGGAAGTTTAAATAACGAATTGAGTGAGGTAAATTCATAAATTTGTAATGTACGTGATAGTTGAGTAAGTTAGGGTAGTTTGACAAGGTGGCATTAAGTTATTTATTAAATTTCTGAGAACTTGAATGAATTAAGGGTCATGGGATAGAATCAGGATAGTAAGCGAGTGCTTCGGGCGATAGGCACGGTTGAGCCGAATTTGTGTGTGTGTGTGTGTGTGTGCATATATATATATATATATATATATGGGGAGAGGTTCACAAGTGAACCTAAAAGATGAAATTTGTAATGAACCTTAATAAAATAACACCTAACAACTCATTACTTTTAATTTATATATTGTAATTGGTCCACGCCAGTGACAACCATCGTGCGTGTCGATCGATCCCCAACTCCCTCACCCCCCCCCCCCCCCCCCCGACACCCCACCCTAACCCCACCCCCACCCCCAACCACCACCATCACCATGACAGCCCTTATAGCAGCCCTTATGGAAGCATAGCAGCCCTTACGGAAGCAGGGTTGCCATGGGGGTCGGGGGGGTTAGGAATCAATCGACCCACGTGTCTGTTACCACTGGCGCGGGCCAATTAAAACATAGGAATTAAAATTAATTAATTGTTAAGTATTTTTTATTAAGGTTCATTAAAAAGTTCATCTTCTAGGTTGACTTGTGAAGCTCTCCTTATATATGTGTGTGTGTGTGTGTGAGTGTTATAAATATCAGTGTGTATGATATTTATGTGAAGCATACCCATCTAGTGATATCATCGAAGGTTGAGCTATATTGGTGAATCCCCTAGCTAGTGAATGTAGGGAGAGTGTAGTCCCCATGTCGGATCGCCCAGTATTTTATTATGTGATTTACTTTTCGAGGTGAGACACTTTGGGTATAATTCGGTCTCACTCTCGGGGGAATATGACCGCCTCCACTACATTTACGATTTTATTTACCTATTTTCGTGTGAGTTAATCAACTTATGGTAATCGAGTTAGAGTGAATGTGCCTAGGATATGATAGCATTGGAGATAAAAGCATCCAGTGAGTTATTACTCGGAAGGATGGTTATTATACGCGACATATGTGTGACTATTGTGATATATTACTACATATAATTTATGTAAATAATTAGATGCAAATTAAATTCATAAAGTGCAAACGTATTTTTATATATAACTAGTGTGAATGTTATATAATTAATAAAAGTGAAAATGATTAATTAAGTTAATGAGTAAAATAACTTATGAATCAAAGCGGGAAAGTACTCTAGTTAGAGTAGAGTGATAGAAATATTTGGAACAGGACTAGTTAGTTGGTTGGAATAACGAGTTGGGTTATGAGGTAAATGATAGGTGTGCACAATATTTGAGGGGTGAGTAATATCTCAAGAGAGTGCAACACCCGCTTAAATATGAAAAGTTTTCATGCATATGTAATTATTGAATCTTAATTACTTGCTAGATATTTTCCAAATATTTTGGGCTCTAACCGCGTCAAAAATATTTTTCAAAACATTTTAGGTGTCCAGCCACAAGGACGCTAAGTTTGGTGACTCATTCCAGGGATGCGTAGCTACAGCACTTGTGGAGGCATGCAAGATTTGTGAAGATGATTCAGTAATTCATTCCTAGACTAGAATTTATGATTCAATATTCCATTAGGGAATTTTTCCCCTTCATTTGATACATTCTTTTAGTATTATTTATCCGACGATGTATTTGGATTCGGTTTTATTCCATTAGACTTGTGGATTGGATTTAGTTTTGGAACCGATGGCTTATTCAGTATTTATTTTCTCTATTTATCATGTGACGATTCAGACAATTATATTTGTGTGGATGAGTTTTATTATTTCTATTTTCGCATTTTTTTACATTAATGAAGGATAAAATTGGCACTGGCTTAATTTAACATAGGCGGTTAGTAATTTTAATGTTTTTTATAGTGATGCTATGAATGAACCAAATGAGATTCCTGATTATTTTGATAATGGAATGATTACGTGGGATTAAAATAGGCAGGGTGTCACAGATGGTGTCAGAGCATCAGGTTCTAGAGTCCTTAGGATATGTAAGACTTATTACGTTTTCAGTGTTTCTTTCCTTTGATATAGAGCCTTATGCTTAGGACTGTTTATCCATAATGCAACTTATATTCCAATAATATTGTGTATATTTGATGCGAATCATATACAGGTTCAATTGGGCTTCGTACACCGAATAATATTGGACGACTAATGAGGGTTGTTAATGGGACTGCAGGAGGAGAGGCTCAGCTAAAGCCATAGAGTATTATAGGAAATGTGACCACCGTAAAAGTCCCCACTATTATAGCTCAGGTAGTTGACGTTAGGATAACCGCTAGGGCATAGTAGTTTTCCCTAAGTATCACCATAACAAACAGTAGGGCAAATTCAGACTCACCCAATATAGTCGGTAAGGGAAAGAGTCGAATAGGTTGTCCAAAAATTGCATCCACAGGAGTTCGGGAAAGTGAGGAAGTGTGATTTGGCTAATGGAAGGAGATCATCCAAAAACAATTGTGTAGGGTGGAGTGGAGTGACATCTAAGATTAAAATTTTGGACAAATTTTTTAGCTCATATGTTAGTATTGTAGTGATGGGAGTCAATCACCCCATCCGAGGAGAGATACAATGAATATTAAGGAATTTGGGGTGCAGCTTGATCGCATAATCATCTATCGTATCAGATAGACGAAGGAAATTCTAGTATTTATTATAGGAGGGCCGAATAGTGGCCAAATATGAGGGAGAATTTTCTTATTTAGCAAGCTTCGTACCCGACGAGGTGGTCTTGGAGATGATAATGGACTCATGAGTATAATATGCGAGCATTGAAGGAAAATCCGGTCGGGACGACTGAATGTGATGTCGTTAATGTCGTACTTTTGTAAAGGCAATATAAATATTTCCATAAAAAGGATCAACGAGATTGGAGAGTCTAGTCAGCAGAATAAGAATAAATGTAATTGGTGAGAGTGAGGCACCACACGGGGATACCTAGCAGGGGACCCATTTAAATGATTCAAACCAAAGGAATTCCTACCAAGTGAGAGTAGATTCTATCAGAGCCGTCAAGGCCAGTAGTGTGTTCCATAGGTCCAGAAGATCCAAAGCAACAACGGGGCAAGTAAAAGACTACCAGGTCTGAGAGAAGGACAACCCTGGCATAGCCAGTGGGGTTAGAGATATGGGTATGACACAGAGAGGTGTCCTATATATGGGGAGTAGGGCCACCTGTATTGAAATTTTCCACAGCGAGTAAGGGGACAGGAGCGACATGCCCAATATGGGCAACAATTATAAAAGTTTTGATTCAATTGGGATGAGAGTGTTATGTTCAGGAATCATTTGAACTTCCACTACTATTGGCAATTGAAAGTATGAGTTTTATCCTATGTTCCAAATTAGTTTAACAATTAAGCTCAATCTAGTACAACAATGGAGTATAAGAAGGTATAAGATTATAGAAAGAGATGAGGCAAACACGAAGAGAGCACCAGATATAAGTGGTTCAGCCTTTAAAGGGCTTACGTGCACTGTGTGAGTGTGTGAAATCCACTAAATATGGGCTCTAATGGCCTTGGGATACAAGCACTCAATCGCTCTCCTTTAAGAATGGTTTTGATAGAGTTTCAGTAGGTTTTACAATGAGCGATCCCTTACACGAATATAGAAGACAAGTATTTATATGGCTGGGGTGGTGTCGTATGCACCTGAGTCATGCATGAGGCATGCATATCACGAAGAACCCAGTAATACAGTGCCCTCTATCTGTTGTTCATGAAAGTAATGATTACAAGATATTCCTCACATGTGGGGATGATACTATTGTAACGGTTTTGCTCACGCGGGCTCACCGCCCACGCGTGCTCCATTCCACACGCCTTGCCAGATGTCGAACATGTCATGCTAGAATGAGGTGTCGGATTACCTGAGTAGGAGACCTCAAACATTCCTCTAGATGGTATACTGATAATTGCTAAGTGTAGTCTTGCCTGGCATGCATTAGGTTGAGACGTGATGTTTCTCCAAATTATGTCGTCTCGGTTGAGCTCCGGACGAGGTCGAGATAGTTATGGCAGATGGACCAGGGGATCACACTTTGCGGGTTTAGCTTTAGATGATCTTGGCCTGAGCCGAGACAAGTTCTCATATTGACATTCAATCACCCCTAGCCCTTAGTCTTCAGTGTAGATAGAAGACTGAGGGATAAAAATTCCAAGCTTCACTGAAGATGGTACGTCTCTAACTTGTCAGATGCAGACGTACTGATGTGTACGAGTGGGGGACACTTGTAATTTGTTAGTTGGCCTAGCATGTTCCCCAAGTAGTATAGGCAGCATGTGTTTACCTTGGAAGTTGTTCCCTAATGATAGGCGCATTGAGAGTTGAACCCCATTATTTGGGGATTTAAAAATGTTTAATTCCAAAACTGTTTCTCTTTTTTCCCTCACGTGTGCCATTTTCTCTCTCTAAACTTCTTAGTTCCCGAGCTTCTTCTCTCTTTCTTCCACCTCCTAAGTGTTTTCTAGGCATTTTCTTGATTCTCCTATGCTTTCCATCCTAGGGAAACTTTCTAGATACTTCTCTTTTCCTTTACTCATTCTCTTTTCATCTCCTTAGCCATTTTTGCATTTGTTTTGCTTTTCCATTAGTTTATTATTTTTTTAGCAGTGATGTTTTGGGGTTGTTAGGTGGTATTTAGGGCTGATTAAATTATTTTGATGGTTAAAAAAGTGGATTTATGGGTTTATATGTAGTTTTAGAGTTTTTCCTCTCTGTTTTACCATCGTTTAGTCACTCTGGTGATCCTCCAATCATCTTTTTCGGTGGAATTCTCATCCTGTTCTTAATACTAACTTGACATATTCCTTTCCTTAGATATTTTAGTCAAATCGAGTCAAACCTTTATTTGTTTTCCCTTATTTATAATTTCCATCAAGTTAAGGGTCGTCCTTTGAATGTTAAGGAAGCTATACAAATTAACTGAAGATTTCCCTATTCTTAGAGAGACGTTATTCGGGGAGATTAGAAAGCAAGAGGTCGAGGAAGCTGCCAAACACAAGGTCAAATCCTTTCCTCTTCATCCTATCTATCATATCCCTCTTACAACCATTTGTCCTCCAGTTGTAGAACTTAATGACTCCATGTCTGATCTGGCTATTGAGAGATTGACTATTTCCAAGTGGCAGTGAAAGTCCTACATGATAGGTTTGAGGAGGATTAGGTATCTTTAAGATCCTCATCTTCTTATCAAGATAAGTCATCCAATAGGTCCGAGTCATCGAACCAGGCCGTGTCATCATTAAACCGATCCAAACCTTCCTAGGGGCTAGATTCTTCTATATAAATCCTCTCATCCCATGATGGGTCGAGAGTGGACGCTGTTATGACACCCCAATGTATTCCATTCCTCTCACTATTATTTCGGGGAAGCACTTAGCTAGTGCTTCTCATGCCCCAGGTGTCATCCCGACTGCAGACCAAGACGATGATGAAGATGCAGCCTAGGGCACACTTGATATATCCTGTACTGAATCCTACATCAGTACAGTAACTAAGGTCGACCTCTTGATGTGTATATATCTCTATGGTATTGCACCTTCCATCTATATGAGAGCACCCTCAGTAAATAAGAGAGTATTTCAAGGTCGAGAGGGTGAAATTTGTATATATGAACAAATGTTCAAGATCGGCTTTAGGTTACCTATTCATCTGGTTGTACGAGCTATTCTGGATACTCTCTGTATTGCCCCTTCTCTACCTTAACCAAATTCCTGGAGAGTTATTATTGGCTTCACCGTCCCATGGAACATAGTTCACTACAAAATTCTCCTTGTTAATGTCTTCAAAGGATGTTACACCGTCTTATCCCCCAAGACTCAGTTTGGCTATTATCACCTCGTAGCCTAGAAGTCTGAGAAGAAAGCACTGCTAGTAACCCAAACTTCAAATCATAACTAGAAATCACATTATTTCTTCATCTCGAGAGCCTAGAAATTTATCCCCGATGTCCCTTGATCTACCTCTAATCCTTGAGTCCCCCAGTGTTGATCCAAAGCCACTATGTCAGTTTAGGCCGATCTGGGCTTAAGTGTTGAGGCCACAAATAACCTTGAGAAGGTTTGTAAGCAAGGAGACAAAGGGGGTCTTGTCTAATTTGAACAATTGATGACCCCTTATTTCATAGAGAAGACTAGTATGGGGGTAGACCCCTTATCTGATTTATGTAAGTTTGTTAACACCTTTTTTTTCATAATGTTGTGTCATTTTTCTCCTGTATAATCTGATGATCTTACTCTCTTTATTATAGACCAACCACCAAATACAACATACGCCGTGTGGAATATGGAAGCACTGAGAATTTCCAACTTTCTCAAACAGGTCGAGAAGAAATAGACCCATGTTCCTCAGATGAAAAAGTCCACGACTGCAAACCCCAATCAGGCCAAAGGGTCTAGGAAGAGGAAAGAGGGCCAGGAAAATCTCCTTACGGCCCACCATAGTAAAAAGATCAGGGATGACCCGTCCAAGATTGGGATAAGTTAAGCCATACCTATCTCCTTAGAGGGTGCACTTGCTATCAGGTTGGAGAACCTGAAGATCGGCCCTGACTGTGCCTTGGGAAGCAAGGACAAGTCCCTAAAGTTCTGAACATATAATACCTCTAAGTTTGACAGCAGATTTCTAGAGGCTATCAGCATCTCCTAGATGAATGACTTCATTCTTCACAGGGCTATCCAAGTAAGTCATTGTTCTCTTTATTTTTGTCAACAACTGTAAGGTCATCCCATAAGGTCGTCTCGTACTAATTTTCTTTATTTTATACAAATTACTATATACCTCCAAAAGATCCATCAATAGATTAAGAAGAAGTTCCTTGAGATCCTTCATGCTCATCAAGCTATCAAGGACGATGAGGCTCATATTATTTGTATCCAAGATCTAAAGACTTAGATTGAAAACCTGGAGAAATAGCACTCCCAAGATATCACCAATTTAAACAAAAGTCGTAATTAGGCTATCAAGTCTCTGAAGAACCATCACTAAACTGAGATAACTGGGAAGATAAAGGAGGCTATTAATAATAAGCTCTCTGAGGCTCAGAAGAAGGTGGTTGAGGCCTTCAAATCATTTAAAGAGTTCTTGGGTTATAATGTGTAGTACCTTGAGAGGGGTGCTCAAACTGGTTGCCTATGAAAAATAATGAAGTTCCCTAAGATTGCCCACCTCTTTGATCAGTTGAAGACATTTAGCCTAGATGAATCTATTGCAATGATAGCCTTAACTCAAGTTGAGGCATTGTCTAAATAGGAGCCTACAGTCCAGACTACGAACCAGGTGGACGAGACTGAGCCTATTGGAGATGCTGAAGCCAACAGTACTACTTCTAGAGATGTGTCAACTCTTAATGAAACCTAGAATCTCAATTCTGAAGAGACGAACCTCCAAGCTTAGTTTTTCTCTGTCTTTCTTTTTTGGACAACCTCTTGTGGCCTGATGCCTCTCTTAGTTGTATAAAGTTTTAACACTTAAACATGCTTTTGAACATTTCTGGTCTCATACTTATGAATGACAAATGCTCTAATCCTTCCTTTCCATATTTTTTATTTTCCTTTATTCATTTTGCACATGCATTCTTCTAATGTTTTATCCAGTAACCACAATTAAACTGGTTTCTAACCTTGATATCACCAATTGACAAGATATCATCCCATCTTTAGACGAGACGAGCATAAGTGACAAATTTCCTCATATTAACATCGTCTCATCATAAGACAAGACGTAATTGTTTTTAATCCTGAATGGATTGATTACCAAATTGTACAAGTCCCCTTACGTCGTTTTGAGAGTGCATGGATGAGAGTCGTCTCGTCCATGCACTGTAGTCTCGATCGAGTGAGAATTTTTACCAAATTAATAATGTTTAACATGAACCACACTAAAGTGATTTTTAAATTTTAATTCACCAAATTATGATGTTTGCATCATAAGTCCCCTCTTGTCGTTTTGAGAGTCTGTGAATGATAGTTGTCTCGTCCATTCACTATCATCTCAGTCGAGAGAGAATTTTCACCAAATTAATGATGTTTAACATAAACCACACTAAAGCAACTTTTAAATTTTATTTTTTAAATTTTAATTTACCCAATAATGATGTTTTCATCACAAGTCCCCTCTCATCATTTTGAGAGTGCATGGATGAGAGTCGTCTCGTCCATGCACTGTCGTCTCAGTCGAGAGAGAATTTTCACCAAATTAATGATGTTTAACATGTTCCCCCCTCTCAATTTTATCGAGAGTCCATATACGAGGTTGGCCCCATCTGGACTGTCATGTCACCAAGAGTAAGTTGGAGCTACTTCACCACGAATGATGTTCTATAGGTTAGGATGAACTAATACATACAATCCAAAATCATTCAAATAACAAAATAGGAGAGAACACTTGGACATTTTTCATTCATAATTTTCTTTTCATATACACAGACAAATGAAACAAATACGAATTAAAATAATATAAAACTCTTATTAGTGATATTTTTTAAGATGATCATCATTTCATGGATTAGAGAATGTCTCCCCATCTAAATTTTTCAGCCGATATGTTCCTGGAACAACTTCTTCAACCACCCGATAAGGACCATACCAGTCAGGATGAAGCTTATTGGGCTTTTTTCATGTATTCATCAAAACTAAGTCTCCTACTGCTAGTGGTCGGGCCTTCACTCTCTTAATATAACACTTTGTTATTCTTTGATGATAAACAGATTGCCTAACCTCATCATCTTCTCGTCGTTCTTCTATCAGATCCAAATCCAGTCTTCTTTCTATAATATTTTCCTTTGGGTCATATATCTGGATCTTTTTTTTGGGGAGGCCAATTTCGGTCGGCACAACAACCTCTAAACCATATGCCAACAACAATGGGATTTCACCCATCAATGTCTTCTCCGTCGTCCTATAGGCCCATAGGACGATGCGCATCTCCTCAATCCATCTTCCCCTGTAATCTTCAAGCTTTTTATTTATTCCATTAATAATTGTTATGTTCGTCACCTCGGTGTGACCATTAGCTTATTGTCGATCGGGAGTTGAAAAGAATAGTTTGATATCGACCCGCTCATAATATTTCTTGAGGGAGATGTTCTTAAACTGCTTCACGTTATCAGAAATCAAAATGTTAGGTAGGACGTATCTGCAAATGATGTTTTTTCCAAATGAATTGAAAGGCTTTCTTCTCCGTGATCGAGATCATTGCCTCGGCCTCTACCCACTTGGAAAAATAATCAATAGCCACAATCAGATAGCGGTTATTATTCACAGCTCTGGATTTAGCCCTGCTAAATCAATCCCCCAGACTACAAATGGCCAGGGAGAAGTGATAGAAGTAAGAGGTTGATGAGGTTGATGGGGTATAGTGGCAAACCTTTGGAATTTATCACACTTCTTCATATATGCAATTGCATCATTGGCTAATATCGGCCACTAATATCCTTGAGTGATGATTCTCTTTGCTAATGACCTTCCTTCGATATGACTAGAGCAAGAACCTTAGTTCATGTCTTTTAGAATGTACTCTACCTCAAACGGGTGGACAGATCTGAATAATGGGAGTAGGAATTCTTTGTTGTACATAATGTCTCCTATGATGGAGAACTTTATTTCTTTATACCTCAGTTCCTTCTTATGTTCTTTTGAATCGGGAAATCCCCCATCCCTGATGTACCAGATGATAGGATTCATCCAAGAATATCCCATGTTCAAGTTTAAGAAAAATTCCACAATGCTATCTTCCTTTTCAATTATCGATCGATGTAAAATCTCTACCGGTATCGACCTTTGAATTCCTATTCTTATAGAAGAAGCTAGTCTTGCCAAAGCATTAGCTCGACTGTTGTCTAGCCGAGTTATCCTCTTTGGTTTAACCTCTTTGAAATGATTCAGTGATGCTTTTACCCTCGCAAGGTATTTGGCCATTATGTCATCCTTAGACTCATATAATCCTAAAATTTGATTCACAACTAACCTAGAGTTGCTATGAACCAAGAGTTGGCCAACATTAAGTGCTCTGGCATGGGAAATTCCTACAAGTAGGGCTTCGTACTCTGACTCATTGTTGGAGGCTTTGAAATTAAACCTCATAGCATATTTAATTCCATTCCCATCTAGGGATAATAAAATCAAACCTTCTCCACTTTTGGCCTCACACGAAGATCCATCAACGAACAAGTTCCATACAGTACCATCTTTAGAAAGAGTACCCTCTTCCAGGGTCCCATTATTGAAGATATATCTCTCTTCCTCATTCTCATGTACCTTTCTCCTAGTTGTACTCGTCTTGGCCTCAATTGGGGGGAGACATACTCTTCTTTATGGCTCACAAGCTCGAGTCTGAACCTCTTTTACATTGGCCTCATCCCATGTGAACTCGACTATAAAATCAGTTAGGGCTTGCCCCTTGATGGTCATTCTTAGCTGGTAGATGATATCAAACTCCTCCAACTCTATTGCCCAGGTCATCAACCTACCCAATTTCTTAGTTTTATGGATGACCTGACTGAGGGGAAAGTCGATGAGAATGACCATGGTGTGTGTCTCTAAGTAGAACTTGATCTTCTTTAAGGCATGGATTAGAGCATAGGCCATCTTCTCCATTTGAGGATATCTTTGCTCGGCCCCCTGGTGGGCCTTACTGTTAAAGTACATTGGCTTCTACACTCAACTTCATCTTTTACTATGGTAACACTAATGGCATATTTCGACACCACCGGATACAGATATAACTTATCTCCCTTGATTGGTCTTAAATAACAGGAATCAGGAGTCGAGGTAGTCTTTAATTCTTGAAAGGCCTTATCACACTCCTCATTCCAATAAAAAGCTTTCTTGAGAACTTTAAAAAAGTGAAGGCACTTGTCAGTATCCCTAAGCACAAACCTATTCAATGCTGCTAGCAGACCAGTTAACCTTTGCACATCTTTTATTGTTGATGCAGTCTTTATCTCCATTAAATCTTTGATCTTCTCGAGGTTTGCCTCAATCCCCCTCTGGTTCACGATAAAGCCCAAGAATTTACCTTCCCCCACGTCGAAGACACACTTGGCAAGGTTGAGTTTCATCAAAAACTCGTCCATAGTATCAAAAGTTCTCTCAAGGTCGGCCATATGAGTGACGACCTTGAGACTATTTATAAACTTATCATCGACTTAAACCTCCATCGTCTTCCTGATATTCTCTTTAAACATCTTGTTGACCAATATTTAGTACGTTGCCCTAATATTCTTCAAACCGAAGGGCATGACCTTGTAATAATAGGTCCCCTTGTTAGTCATAAAAGAAGTCTTCTCAGCATCGTCCAGATCCATGAATATTTTATTATACCCGGAGTAGGCATCCATGAAACTCATTAAATTATGGTCGGCTGTAGCATCAACCATCCTGTCTGTCCTTGGCAGAGGAAAGTTATCTTTGGGATGGGCTTTGTTCAAATCCTTAAAATCAATGCACATCCTCTATTTTTCATTGGCCTTAGGGACAATAACAACATTCTCCAACCACTCAGGGTAGATAACTCCCTAATGAAGTTGGCCTTTTCTAACTTTTTCTCTTCTTCTTTAATGACATCATATTTCTCTCGAGAATAGACTCTTCTTTTTTGACTAATCGGCTTCACATCATCGGCCACATTAAGCTTATGGCAGAGGACATGTGGATCGATGTTGGGCATATCCTCATGAATCTAAGTGAAGATGATCTTCCTCTTCTTCAACATCTTGATCATCTTCTCTTTGATTTCTTTCTTCAGGGCTTTGCTGATTTGGGCAATTATTTTCGTCTCATCCTCATTAAGGAAGTTGGATTCTACCTCCTTAGCGGCTTTGCCCTTCTTCAACTTTGTTTCATCTATGGGGTACAAGGTATCAATATTATAGGTCATCGTGGCCGTTTTATATGCCTCCCTCTCTTCTGCTGAGTTGAAGTAGCATTCGCGTACCTCAACCTGGTCACCCTGCACTTCCCTTAACCCATATGGAGTCAAGAATTTAATCATCCGGTGAACTATTGAGGACACGACCTCGAACTCCTTCAGGGCTACCCTTCCAAGGATTATATTATAGACCGAGTATAAATTCTCATTCATAACAAAGAAATCAAACTTCTTCATATGGCATTTTGGTCAGTAGTTCCCCATCTAGACTTCCATCTTATATATTCCCAAAGGGTGCATTTTCTCACCACTGAAATCGATAAGGGTCTGTAAGGACATAAATTTTCAATTGAATCTTATGTAGTGTTGGCTCAATTCTAAACAAAAACATTTGAGACATAGGATAGTGTTCATATATATCCTTCAAGCCTATGATAAGTTTGATTTGAAGACGTATCGGCCTAGTTCAATGTGAAGACATCATTCTTCTCGAGTTTCAAGTGCCTTTTTCATCCTCAACAATTTATCATATTTCAAGTCTCCAATAAGGTATGAATGCGATATATATATATATATATATATATATATATATATATATATATATATATATATATATATATATATATATATATATATATATATATATTTGTGTGTGTGTGTGTGTGTGTGTGTGGAGACTTGGAATAATTTGTAATGGGTGTAATTTTTATTTAATATAAATTCCAGAACTTTTTGAGCTTAACATAAAAAATGAACATTCTGACTTTTCGTTCAAAATTGTCATTCGAACAAGAATGTCGTTCGAACAAGTTTTTCCAACGAGTTTCCCTTTTGTACATCGACTTTTCTTTAGATGAGTCGTTCGAACGAAAAAGTCGTTCGATCGAGATTTCGGGTGGGAACTACTTTTGGCAGTTTTTTCCATTTTTCGACTATTTTGTCCCACTACTTTTTGTCAGATTTTAACAAACTTCGGGACCAGAATTTTTCTAAGACTTTTCACATTATTCTAGAGAGCTTTTGAGAGAAAAATTCATGGGTTGAAAAGTCCCTTTTGTGTGTTTAATTTAAAGGGCTTAAACTCTTTCAAAACACAAAAGATATACACCCATTTAGTTTTGTTTAACATTCCAAGTTCTACATTTATATATATTTATCACTTGGAGTTTGTTTCGCACCATTGTTTCATCTCTACCACAATAAGGAGAAGTTTCGGTTTGCTTCTATTTCCCACAAAAGAAGAAGTCGTGTTTTTGCTGCGGCATTCTCATACGGTGAAAGGCTTCGTGTGTGGTTGACGGGTTCCCAAGAAGCTTCATTGGAGGAGACCAAGGTTCCGGTGGAGTCGGGGATTGTTGACTAAGAATAGGTTGATACAAGAAGACATGTCATGGGATTGAAAGGAGTCGAGTCGAGTTGTGTAAGTCATCTGTCTTGTATTTGTAAAATTCCGTACTTAGTGGACTTAAGGCTAGGGTCGTCCGAGGTTTTTCCCGTTTGGGTTTTCCTCGTACATCACGACGTAGTGGTTGTGAATTTATTTTATCTTGCAAATCACCTAGAACGCATGATTAGGATTAAAAGATAAATTTTGGTTTAATTCACACTCTCATTTAATTTGGTGCTAATTTTAGCTTGGGTGAATCTAAATTAATTTAATACAAGTCATTAATATAATTTGGTAATATTTGGGTTGGCCTAATTTGCAAAAAATGAATTCATATTGTTAGGAAAATATTTAGGACTTGGGTTGAATTAAATTGGTTTAAGTGAAATATTTATTAGTTGTCTAATTTAACTTCACTTAGTGTTTAGTTTAATTTTAATTTTGAAGAAATTAAAATTTATTGCTTGTGTGTGTTGTGTGTTGTGTGTTGAACCATCCGATTCCGCATGTAAAGGAAATTGAATTTATAAAAATTTCAAATTGGGGGTGTACGTTCAAACAAGTGGTATCAGAGCCAAAGCGCTAATTTATTGCGTTAAGGCTTTTTTTAATATTTTTGTTAAAATGGAATTTTCCCAATTTTCAAAATTTCTTATTTTCGATGTTTCCAACTACGCGTATTGGAAAGCGCGTATGAAATTGACACTAAAGTCTATCGATGAGAGGGTTTGGTTATCAGTTGTTAACCGATGGTCCCCGCCCACATGTTGGGTATAAAATGAGCATGTTCTCAAACCTGTAGATAGATGAAGTGAGAATGAATTTAAACTTGCTAATTTTAATTCCCGGGGTTTAAATGCCTTGTTTAGCGCGGTCACACCGAATGAATTCCAACGTATCATGACGTGTGAAACCGCTAAGGAAGCTTGGAATATAGTACGACTCACTCACGAGGGAACTAGTGTCGTTCAGGCTTCTAAACTCCAAAACCTCACCACTCAATTTGAAACCATCAAAATGAATGAAAAAGAAACATTTGATGAATTTTATGCTAAACTTTTCGATATAGTAAATTCATCATTTAATTTGTGAAAGAAAATACCTGACGATCGAGTAGTAAAGAAAATTTTAAGGTCCCTACCCGAGAGATTTATCCCTAAAGTGACCGTTTTAAAATTATTTACCCACCTTGCACTCTACCAAACTTGAGGAATTAGTAGGTGATTTGCAAATCTATGAGCTAGATATGTTCCCTCCAAAAATGAAAAGAAAATTGATAAGGGCATTGCTTTGAAAGCCCAAAAGGATGAAAAACAAGTTATGGTTGATGAGAGTGATAGTGACTCGGAAGACATGGCTATGTTTGTTAGGAAATTTCAAAATTTTCTTAAATTTAATGAAGATAAGTTTAAAAATGATTTTAAAATTTTTGAAAATTCTAATCATGACAAAGCCGAAAAGATCCCTAAAATTTTTAATGAAAACCCTAATAGGGATGAGTCAAATAGGTGCTATGGTTGTGAGGGTTATGGCCATAGGGATTTTAAATCTCCCACTAAACTAAGGAGAGAGGGAAATCAACCTATTTTCATATAATGCTACCCTTAGTGATAGTGACAAGGAAGAGAAACCCAATTCCCCCATTGAGCGTAATTTTATCACGTTCATGGCAAGTCATGTGAGTAATAGTGAGAGATCGTCGAATGATGACACTAAAATACATGAAAATTCCGAGGCCAAAGTTTATGATTCCCTTATTTTTTATGGTTATGAGAGTGAAGAAGAGAGAGAAAGTGAAAGTGAAAATGAGGTTGATTTGAGTGAACTTAAATTTGCATTTCAAGAATTATATGCCGAATATATAAAATTAAAAAGGGCAAATTTGAAGTTAGAAGCTAGTTTAAAATAGAGTTCCCAGGTCGTTGATGAGAGTACGTTAGTTGATGACCTTAGGACAGGAGAGAAAGCTCTTCGAGAGAAGATTGAATATATAGAAGGCGATAGAGATAGACTTAGAGGTTTAATGGAGTCAATGAAAAGTAGGTTCTTGAGTTTGAAGAGAGAAATGGTTTGTTAGATTCAAGAATTTTAGAATTAGAAGAACAATTGAGAGACTATAGTAAGGTCAAATTTGATTTGGAGAGTAGGTTCAAAAAACTAGATAAAATCTTAGGCACAGTCCAAATAAAAAATGACACTTGTGATTTAGGCTTCAATTCTTGTAGCTATTCCTTTATTAAAGGCAAAACCAATGTTTTGATAGAATCACCTAAGAACGATTCTATAGGTCAATCCTTAGGTACTACTATTCGACGAGTCTTTACTTGCTAACATTGTGGTCGAAAAGGTCATCTTAGGAAGTTTTGATTTGATCTTAATCGAGGTCCTAGAAAATCCCAACATAAGGCAACCAAGGTATCCAAGATTCCTATATCCCGAGATCGTCATTCATTATTAGTTTGGGTTAGGATATTCGACTTGGTAGCTTTACAAACTAGGATTTTTTATTCTCATTTGCTTTCACATGCTTCCTCCCTTGCTAAATCTAAAGGTTGAATGTGTTAGTTGTTTGCATACTTTAGCTTTTGTGCTTCATGCTATATTATCATGCTAATTGTATGCTTGTTTATCATTTTCTAGTCATTGATTTATCACATATCTCATGCTAGAATTATTATTTTTGTTTATCTTTTGTATTATAGTTCTTTCATTTTAGTTTGCATTAAATGAAAAATACAAAAAGATTTTATTTGTCTTTTGAGTAAATATTTTTGTTTGCTTGGTTAAAAAAAATCAAAAACTCAAAAAGATTTTTCTTGTGTGTATTTTAGTTTGACACACTTTATGTGGCATATACTTGTGTTTGAATCCCTTCTTTTTCGCTTCCATGTGGCTAGAACTTTTGGTTAAAATGGTAAACCTTAAAATGTTCTTTGCCATGGTTACATGGAGTAGTTGGATTTCGCGTTGCTTAATGGATTTTATTTTTATATGCCTCAATTCACACATGCACGAGCTCATTTGAAATTTAATCATCACATGTATATTTGAGCTAAGTGATATGTTCTCCCATCAATTTAGTCATCTAAATTTTCTATGACTATGAAGGATTTGTGCATGTAATCACCATTTCTCGAATTTTAAAAAAATAGAAAAATATGTTTATCCAGTGTAGTTGTTTATCAATGGAATCGGGCTGCGAAAGACAAAATTACTTTGCGTGAAAAGCCACCATTGAATTTTAGGCCTTAAAAATGTGGCATTAAAAAGAATATTTGCCAAGGCCAAAAATATTTTAGTTAATATGTTCAAAAGAAAAGAAAAATTATGAGGAGTTGGTTGGATATATTAACGATTTTGCATAATGACTTTGAAACCTAGTTAAGCTTTTCTTGTTATGACTCTATTGGTTTGTAGAATCATCAAAATTCTAGGCTTATATGCATTGGGTTCAATTTCTATTATCACATGAGGCTATATCTAAATGTGATAAAATTTTACAATCACATGAGAACTCCATGGACATGTTTTAAGTGATTGGGTCTAAATTTAATTGTTACTAGTTCACACCCCTACACTTTCGTTTACCACATGTATTTGGACACAATTTTTCCATACGAGTGTGAAAAGCTTAATGTATTTTGTGTCATGTGTGGTGTTTATACCTATGTATATGTGCGTGTGCGTTAAGGATATTCATTATGTATACATATATGTGGTATTTTTTTAGTTTTTTTTAGTTTTTGCCTTGCTTGATAGTCCATCTATGCTTCTAATCCATAATTGGTATCTATCTTGTTGCGTATATTATTGGATATCACATGCTTAGTATCTTATTTGTCAAATTTGTATCATTTGTTTTCACATCATAGTTGGTATCCATTAATATTTTTATGGATTAGTTATGTTATTGTTGCCCATATACTTTCATGTTCTTATCAACTTATGCATCCTCTTGTTTACTTGTTTCCCCATACTTATATCCCTTATGTATATTTTAAAGGGGGGGGGGGGGGGGGGGGGGAAGGTTCTTAGTTAAATTGGGGGAGAAATGAGTAATTTATTAGTTCTTTTATCCTTTGTCTATTCTTGAACAAAAAAGGGGGAGAATGATATGGGGAGAAGTGGTATATAATCCTATTGTAATCGTATCTTAGTTTAGGAGATCTATCTTAAGGGGAGAGCGCTATCTTCATAGGTTGATCATATTTGATAAAAGGGGAGAATTAATTTAGGGGGAGTATTTTCTTTAATAGAATTTAATATTTTAATATTCCCTATGCGTTTAATGTTTTGCTTAAGTGTCAAGGAATTATTCTAGCGGCATCTTTCATCGACAAAGATAGTCATCCTTGGGTTTTGAATCAATCTTATATTTTTTATTTTGAGTGGGATGTTTTTGAGTCTAGTAGATCTTGATGGACCTTTAGGATTTTTGTTATATTTTTGTCCCAGAATAGCCAAAGGGGGAGATTTGTAAGGACACAAATTTTCAATTGAGTCTTATGTAGTGTTGGATCAATTCCGGACAAAAACATTTGAGACATAGGATAGTGTTCATGTGTATCCTTCAAGCCTATGACAATTTTGAGTTGAATATGTATCGTCCTAGTTCAACGTGAAGACATCATTTTTGTTGAGTTTCATGTGCCTTTTGCGTCCTCAACAATTTATCATATTTCAAGTCTCCAATTCCCGAACTTTTTGAGCTTAACATGAAAAATGAACATTGTGACTTTTCGTGTAAGGCCCTAAAACATGATTAGTAAGGTTAATTACATGATTAAGTATAAGTTATGAGTTATAAGTTATAAATTGGTTATGTGTATTAAACATGTTAATTATCATGTTTAGGGAATGCATACTCATGTGATATGTATGTTGTTTACATTAGATGCAAATCGAGCTTACGATTGGGGATAACATGTTTAAGTGATGTGATTAGTTATGTGGTTAAATACATCGTGAAAATATGTTTCTAAATGTGTCATTATGTTTATAAAAATTAGGCTAAAGTGTTGGTGCGAAAGTGGCGATGTTTGGTCGCCAAATGTGAAAGTTATGAAATTTTGAGTAAATAATTACTCTTCTGTTCGAGCCCAAATTAGGTGTACTAGTTTTATGATTTTGGAAAAACACAAAATATGAAAGTTGTAGATGTTTGAGTTATATACTCATAGACATAAAGTAGGAGTAAATCGTGGCCCGAAATAGTGAGTTATGGTGATTTTACGAGGCAGGACAAATCTGTCATTAACGGAATTGTCCTATTGGACCCCTTGCCCAACGAATCGCATAATACCACCTTAAAGTGGTCATATGGCCACGTTTTTAATCTTATAAGGCAAACCTTATCATCTTTTCCATTCCTATTACAAGCTTAAGAAAAAAAAATATGCTTATGGAGAGAGAAAAAGAAAGTTAAGGAGGAATTTCTATGAAAATTCACCATAAATTGAGCAATTCTCGTAAGGTAATTACTTCTTAATTAAAGTTGATCACATGCATGAGTTCTACACTTGGTATTTTTTTTTTCTAAATATTTTTAGTATTTTAATGATACCCATATTTCCTAAGTGTATTAAAATAAGGATGGGTTAAGAACATAAGTTAGATCGTAAATGCATACTTTAAAGTCCTAGATTTACATCATTTTTGTAAAGAATTTTGATTTAGAAAATTCATGATTATGATGTATATATCTGCTAAAACTTGTTTATTATATGTTTCCATGATTTATAGTCAAGGTGGAGGTTATGTATGCTTAAAAATGTTAAGTTATGCTTTAATGTTCTTTTTCGACCTAGTTGTGCTAAAAATGGTATAAATCATGGAATACTTATTGGAATTGAGTGATTCTAGTTGGAGAGTAAAATAGACTCATACATGTATAACATATCCGAAAATTGTGTAAAAATATCAAGTAATGAACCTTTGGTGATAGTTTGAAGTTTTGGTTTAAAATCTGCCCTAAAGGAGCAAGAATGCATACCAGGTGTTTGACGATTTGCTCGACATAGAAAATGAGCCCTAAAAATTATAAAACATAAATTTTATATTATTCAATGTGTTTACTGATATTGGGTGGAATATCATGTAAAGTTATGTTGTACAAAAATTATGAAAATTCCAGGAAATTGAAGTTGTGTTGCTGTTTTTCTTGAGAAACGATTTGGAAAAGGTTGTAATAAAATGGGCATAACTTTGTCTAACGAATTGGTAATTTAATTCCGTAAATTGTGTTAGAACCCTAATTACTTGGGTGTTATAGAAATGTGAAGTATCATATTTATTTCCTCCTTAGTTATTTCTGATTGACCAAATGATGTGATGTATTACTAGGTTTAATGTTAATTGGTGTATTCAGATACTAATGACGTTGACTTGTTAGGTGGGGAAGCAACTAATACTACCATACCAAGAAAGTAGTTTGTTATTAATATTAGTACCAAATCCAAGGTGAGTGACCTGTCCTATGAAATATAGATGATTATATGTTCAAATGGAAATGTGTAGTTCAATACGTGTGTTAAAATGCTTATGGGAGTGATGTTGTATTTAGGAAACATATGCATATGATAAAAATGTTAAGTGATGTTATTTAAAGTTAAGGAGTGTGGTGGGTCCTACAGGATGTGACGGTCCTGTTAATCAAACTTAAAGGTTTGTGTACTCGGGCCTAATAAAGGGATGTGGTGGTCCCCAATAACTGTGGTGGATTAATTGGACTGTGGCGGGTCCAGGCTTGCGAGATTTTCACAATTCCTGTTAGGTTATAGCATTAGAACAAAATAAAAATGGTTATTCAATTTGTTTATAGGTTTGGTATATGGTCATTCACTAAGCTTATATTGCTTACACTCCTGTAATGTTATGTTTCAGGTATGCCTATCATTTGGAGTTCACTGCCAAGTTAGGACCGTAAAACGGGGGAGTGACGAATATCTAATATGGGTTGTATATCAATAAGGTTTTGTGTCAATGTGAAACAAAGGAACTTGTATATGTAAAGTTGTTTAGTACTTGCAAGTTATATGTACAATTAGTTATGTTTTCATCTAAACATGCCAAAAAAAATCTTGTGCTATTTTGTGAGAGATTTACAGTAAAGTACATGTTTATGGGAAATTATCTCTAAATAAAAGGATGATTTTAACTTAATTAAGTTGGGGTGCGACATTTCATTCTAAATTGTCATTCGAACGAGTTTTGCCAACGAGTTTCCCTTTTGTACACTGACATTTCGTTAGATGAGTCATTCGAATGAAATGTCGTTCGAACGAGATTTCAGGTGCGAACAGTTTTTGGTGGTTTTTTCCATTTACCCACCATTTTGTCCCATTTTTAACCAACTTCGGGACCAGAATTTTTCTAAGACTTTTCACATTATTCTATAGATATTTTGAGAGAAAAAATCATGGTTTGCAAAGTCCCTTTTGTGTGTTTAATTTAGAGGGCTTAAACTCTTTCAAAACACAAAAGATATACACCCATTTAGTTTTGTTTAACATTCCAAGTTCTGCATTTATATATATTTATCACTTGGAGTTGGTTTCACACCATTGGTTCATCTCTACCACAAGAAGGAGAATTTTCGGTTTTCTTCTATTTCGACAAAAGAAGAAGTCGTGTTTTTGCTGCGGCGTTATCATACGGTGAAAGGAACCGTGTGTGGTTGACGGGTTCCCAAGAAGCTTCATTGAAGGAGTCCAAGGTTTCGGTGGAGTCCGAGATTGTCGACTAAGCAGAGGTTGATATAAGAATATACATAAGGGTCTTCAAAGGAGTCGAGTTGAGTTGTGTAAGTCATCTGTCTTGTATTTGTAAAATTCCGTACTTAGTGGACTTAAGGCTAGGGCCCTCCAAGGTTTTTTCAATTTGGGTTTTCCTCTTACATTGCGGCGTAGTGGTTATGAATTTATTTTATTATGAAAATCACCCAGACTGCATGGTTGGGATTAAAAGGTAAAATTTCTTTTGATTCACACTCTCATTTAATTTGGTGCTAACTTTAGTTTGGGTGAATCTAAATTAATTTGACATAAGTCATTAATATAATTTGGTAATATTTGGGTTGGCCTAATTTGCAAAAAATGAATTAATCTTGTTAGGAAAATATTTTGGACTTGGGTGGAATTAAATTGGTTTAAGTGAAATATTTATTAGTTGTCTAATTTAACTTCACTTAGTGTTTAGTTTAATTTTAATTTGGAAGAAATTAAAATTTGTTGTTTGTGTGTGTTGTGCATTGGACCATCCGATTCCGTATGTAAAGAAAATTGAATTTATAAAAATTTAAAATTGGGGGTATACGTTCCAACAGGGTCTGGTGATACAGGATCAGCCTCTTCTTGCTCAGCCCTAGGCCCTTGTAGCATCCCCAAAACATCACATCATTTGAGCTTCCACCATGGACTAATATTCTCGAAACCTCATACCCATGCACAAGGGTGGTAATTACCAATGGGTCATCTTGTGGGGCTATGATCAACTTAAAATCCAATCTTTAAAAAATAGAAATCAAAGTATTCATATCAACTTTAGTTCTTTTCACCTTCTTAGGCTCTACTGCTGCTGAGTCCACTTCTTTGGGTTTCAAGGGAAGATCTTTGGCCTCTGATACATAAACTTTCCTGTTAGCAATATCTTTTCCTCCTCCAGTAAGTCCTCCATAGATCATCTTAACCCCAAGAGAAATTATGTGGAGCCGACCCTTAGGATCGGTGATTGGAGGTGGCAAGTCTGGGTTTGCTTCATCATCATCGTTTGAGTCATCATCGTCTTGGATGGATGGAGCATCAGGCTTGCACTTATCATTTCTCCTTTTCCTGGTGTCATCTCGGCAACTCTTGGAATTTCCCTTGTCAACATACTTTCTCAGCTTGTCAGCTTTCACCATTCTCTCAATGTCCTTGATAGTGAAACACTTATCGAACATATGGTTGTGGTCTTGGTGAAATTCACACCAAATGTTCCTATTGCTCTTGTGAGGAGGAGCTTTCAGCTTCTCAGTCCACTTCAAAGACCGATCATTATTGATCTCATTTAAAATTTTCTCACAACTAACAGTCAGAGGGGAATAGTCAGCGAACTTATCGTCCGTTGACCTCTTCTTTCCATCTTTGTTCTTCTTGTGGAACTTACCTCCGCTAGTTGTTCCCTTATCATCTTCACCTTTGGCAGCCATTGTCTTCCCCGCATTAAAGACCTTCCCAACTGTAGCCAGGAGCTCGACCATAGATTTTGGGGGATCTTCGGAAAGCTTCCAAAGTAGCTTTTGTTTTTGTAAACCTCAAATCATATTATTCATCGAAATATTCTCTTCGTAATCCTTAACTTTCAATTTCTCCTCGTTGAATCTCGTTATGTACTCTATTAGACTTTCATTATTTCCCTGCTTCATAAAAAGCAGGTGGGTCGTCTTCTTCTAGGGCCTTACCCTGAAGTAGAAATTGTGTACAAACCTTTCTGCAAGTTGTTTGAAATTCTCAATTAAGTTTTTAGGGAGAGAGTTAAACAATTTCAATGGAATTTTTCATGGCATTATCTTGATCAATTATGATTGCATGGGAGCATGGGCATTCATGAAAGAAATCCATGACGTAAAAAGCCAAGCAAATGTATTTGTATTCTCACTTGATATCAACCCACACCCCAATAATATTGATTGTCCATGATGATTCACTCCAACAAAAAGGGCAAAGGGGATGTCGTACTTATTGGTCAAGTACGTTATAGAAAATGTGATAACATCCCTAAACTCCTCATACTCCGCCCTACTTCTAAAATCTGGCCAAAATAAATTCTCCATTCTTCCCTCATTATCAAAATCCATTTCATAATAGAAATTAGAATTATTATCCTGCATTTTACAAAAGTAGTTTTGAACAGCTAAAGCATCTCCATCCCCAAGTCTCAACCTTCTCACCTTGTCAAGATAATTATAGTATTCCTTGATAAAAAAACAATGGTAACATTTTCATTCCCACCGGCTTCCACTACACACGCATTGAAATTTTTTTTAGGTCTTATACCAGCCCTATCATTCAGTGCAAGTCTCATTTTCACCACTATAGTTATTTCCAAATTAGCCTTGAAATATCATGATTTCCCCGGGCTCACATGATGGTTGTGGTCAAGGAATACACTTTTAATCATCCATTTCCCAATAGAACACAACACGACATTAATTTTGGCATAATAATTACCTCGGCAACTTGGTGGCAATTTAAAGGAATTTTTACTCTTATTTTCTTTTTTTCCCTCTGGAGTGCAAGCAAAACTAACCCATCGTAGAACATCGTCATCCTCTCTCTTTGAAGTCCTCTTCTTCACTGGAAAACCTTTTTCATTTCCATATTTTCTATAATATACCAATATATCATCAATAGTGTAAAATGTCATTCCATCTATAGGTTTAACCAAGTTTTCTTCTTGAACTTCCTCATTTTTATCTTCCTCATTTTTTTTAATACCTTCTACTTTGTCTGCTTCATTTTACTCAACATCTTCATTACACTTACTCAAGTCAATGCTAGGATAATCTTGAGAAAATTCAAAGTCCATTCCTATCAAATTTTAACAAAACAAAGCACAACTTAAAAGAAAACAAAATTCGAAACTTGACAAAAAAAATACTTATTTCATTCTTTTAAATATTTGTTTTAATCTATATATTCTATATATAAAAAAGTACCCTTAAAAAGAATTTAGTTTATTAATTCTTATAAAATCCCTAAAATTAATATTTAAATAAATATATAAATGAGATAAACCAAATTAAAACTTACCATGATGAGTGTTGGTGACGATGATTATGCTCCCTTTATCTGCTTGCATGATAATAGTTGATGATCTTCCACCTTGACAAAAGCTGTAGAAGATGTTCAAAAGGTAAAAACAAAAAGATTTAAAAACTCACTTTTCTCTAGAAGACAAAAAATACTCAAAAGGTAGATTTTGGTGGTTTTGATATCCGATCAATACAACTCTCCATTTGGCACCACTTTCTTTTTTTCTTGGGATGCATGCTAGATGGTTGCTAGTTGTTTCAATCCACCGACTTTTGATTAACAAAACATGCACAATAGATTTTTTCTAAAATTGTAGAGTAGCTCTCATATCTTAATACCTTTCCCCTCTCCCAAAAAATTAACTTTCCTCAATTTGAGGAAACCTTCCTTTGTAACCAAAAAGAAAAAGAAAACCTTCCTTTTTACACCTCTCCCTAGGCTTCATGTCAGTTTAAGCCGTCCATCTCCTAATTTTCCATCCACCTTTGTCGAGTTTCTTGGTGGAAATAAAAGTATCAAGTACTAAAGTAAAATTCAAAAACACACAAAAACCTTATTTATATATTTCTCTATATATCGCTATAGCTAGAATTTGTTTTGATGTTTTGAGATTTCACTCACGGGGTAACGATTGGTTTGGGGATTTCATTTTTATTTGAATTTTTAACTTATCTATATAAACTATTTGTATGCATAGATTTGGTATTTGTTCAAATATATTTCATATTTAGGTGTATGTTTGGCTGCATTGAATTATTTATGATTATGTTATCTCAAATTTACGATTTTTGTTTTAGATTTTTGTGTATAAATTTGTTTGCTCTAAAAAATTTCATCTGGTTCTTTGGATAAAAAATAACTCAAGACCGAACCAAACCCGAATAAGATTGAGACGGAATAAATTGGATTGGTCTCGATCTAAAAGTATGAGGGATCGATTAATTCAGTCGAGGCCCAAAACTTCCCCAACAGCTATTATGTGATCTAAAGCTCTCTTAATACAAGAAAACACATAATCCATGTAACCACATATCAACGAACCATATTAAATGATGATCAATATCAATGGTCTGAATTGAATGCCAGTTAGTAAAATTAAATTTATATCTCTAAATTAATTTTTTAAAATAATTCAATTAAAATTTAGAAAAAAGGTTTACATTTGAAAGGTTACTATTAATTTCTGGAAAAATTATTTTATCCTAAATAAAAAAAAATTGGTTCCATTTGTTAGACATGAAATGTGTGATGTACTATGATCAATCATTCCATTTTTACTCCTTTTTAAATTATTGTGGCTTCTGAGTCATTATATTCTTATTTAAGGCACTTTGAATCTTGAAGATATTCAAATGGAGAATCTCTTGAAAATTAGATAATGGTGGAAAAATATTCCTTGACCTCAAGTACTAAAGAATATTCCTTAGCCTCAACCAAACCATAAACACGAGTATCCTTTTTTCAGTTATTAACATGAATCCTTAAAACTAAAATTTTTCACAATTTTTGAGGTAATTATGCTTATTCAAACTTACTGAAAAGATAATCAGGCTTAAATTACCCCTTTTATGTTTTACCAAAATCATGATTTTATGCATCCCTTGCTAACCCCACCGACCTCCTAGATTTTATAGTGATATCATAATACGTGAAAAACATAAACATAGGAACCATGAGCAAAATAGCTCAGCAAATGCATCACTACTGCACTATGGCATAAAATTAAATGAAATAAATCATATACCTATGATGATATATACATACTTATCCAACTCATTCAAAAAGAATTACCAATTATATACTTATTCGGCTCATTCATAAGGAATGACCAATTATATACTTATCCGACTCATTCATAGAGAATGATCAACTTATCCGAATCATGATTCACATATAATGTCTCCAATAGACAATTCTCCCCCATTTTGGGTGAGGGAGTAACCTCCCATTTCGGTAAACCAAAATGAACAGTTTCATATTCATAAGATTATAACCACAACCATAACCCATAACCATACATAAATACATCTTACTAATGAGTAATATTATGAGCTTATCCATAGCCATATATAAATGCATGTTACCAATGAGTACACTCACCTTGGCCACTTAATGGGTTTTCCACCTTGCCTTTGTCTGGAAGTTGTTCAACCGATTATCCTTCCCTTCCTAAGCACCCTTGGATACATAAGCTTGTTTATTTCTCGATTATCTTCCTTAATCAATCACTAATTCACCCTAACCACTCTTTCTTTCATGGGAACCTCAACCCACATGAAATTATGATGTAGATGAAGAATAAGGGATATTTTAAGATCTTTAAGTCGTCATAAGGGCATCTCCCCTTGGTCCAATCAAAATATGACATGTGGTGCCATATAAGACAAAATATCATTTAATGCTAAATGACTACTTTACCCCATGTTCGTAAAAATACGATTTCTTTTCACTTGAATGTTTGTTCGATGCACCGTTTGTTATGTTACAAACCTAACTCACATATCTACAACTATATATTTTTCACCTCAAGTCAATTGTTATATTATAATGGTCAAAAGTAGTCTCTAACATGAACATTCCTACCGAAACTTTAAAAATTTGTGTTTGTAACTAATTCGATATCTCATGAGTTATGAACGTAGGATTAGACTAAACATAATAACTTAACATTATATACATCAATAACACATTATCCCCATCCCATGCGATAAGCATGATTTAAACATGATCTATCATAATTATATCCGGATTGTCACATACGCGACTAGCCAATCCATGCCTATAATAGCGCCGTACTCAGACATATCTAACATAAGTATATTAGTTGATAAAATAAGACTCCCAATCTCTATACCCATACCCCAACATATATAAAAATTAGCGTCCCATTACCCAACGACAAGTCTACACAAGTAACCGTAATTTCGGTCATGTCTAACAACCCTGCGACCAATACAAATCTAGTGGCTATAAATGAGTGTGACACCACGGTGTCAAATAAAATGCGCCCAAAAATGTCATGGATGAGAAACATACCCTCAATAGCGGGTGGAGCCTGTGATGCTGCAGCCTGATGGACGTGGTACGTACGTTCATACTTTAATTTCCCCTGGTGAGGTTGGGCTCCTAAAATGGCTGGAATGGGAGGCAATACTGGCATCTAAACTAGTGATGGAAGAGAAGCTGGGAAGATAGGCCTGTGGGGATTTTAGCGAGCACCCTGCTGTTGTGGGGTCCTGCCCCTCTTATGGCACTCCTAACGTTTGTGGCCAATCTTGCCATAAGTAAAGCACTTACACACAAAGTTTCCTCCTCGCTGACCCAGCTGTGCTTAGCCCTGCTAGCCATTACCACCACTCCAATGGACCTTCTCTCCTCGCTGATGGCCTTGCTGACTTAGATAACTCTATTGGCCCTGATGGCCCTGTTAAAAAGCTCTTTCTCCCTTCCTGGAGTCATTGAATCTGAATCTTTTACCAGGGTCCCCCTGGTGGGAACTCGGCGTACCCTATTTATGCTGACTCTGAGTTGATGGTGCCCCACTGGCACTGCCACCCCCGATCCTTCCCTGCTGGCTAGAATCTCCAACTCGTTTGCTTCCCTTAACATGGAAGCGGTTGTCCTGGTAGTGTAACATAACAACATTTAACACATCACTGTGTGACTGCAAAGATAGATTACCCAGAAAGTGTTGTCGGATCCTCCAGGTGAGACCATCCATAAACATTTGTATTTCCTTCTCTTCAGTAGGCACCTCTCCTGGTACCAAATTAGTCAGACTCGTAAACTCCTTCTCGTATTCAGTAGCAGTCTTCACCTCCTAGGTGAAGTCCACTAATTTTTGCCTCATCTCAATCTGGATGGTGGAAGGGAAATATTTTTGGTTAAACCGCACCCAGAAATCCTAAATAGCCATGTTGTCTCTCTCATCAGCTATGGTAGTGGACTCCTACCACTATAAGGCTTCTCCAAGTAGCTTAAAGGTCGTTAGTATCTATTTTTGTACCTCGGTGCACTCGTACATCCTCAAGTTCCTCTAAATGTCATTTTTCCATTGACTCGCGGTAACAACATCAGAATCCCCTAACATTCTGGGGGATGTGCCTTCTGGAAGGCATCTCTAACTCGCTCCCAAGCAGAAGGAAGCACCTGTGCCTGGGTTGGTACAACTCTTTGTGCTTGGGGTGGATCCTGTTGTACTACTGCTAAAGCTTCATTCACCGCTTGTGCCACTATCGTGGCAACCTCTGTAGCATTCATAGTACCCTAAACCGGTGCTGGTTAGGCATTTCTGTTAGCCCGTGGTGCACGTCTGGGAGGCATCTAAAATGAGAAAGAATTCTCATAAGTCCTTAGTTCAATAAATCTCAACTAGTTGAAGACGTAAAGGAATAATCATGAATACAACATTCCTAATAGTAGGACTCTATATCAAAGAACACTACGTTGAAAGCATAATAAGTCGCACTGATCCAAAAAGACTCTAGAAACCGATGCGCTGATACTATCTGTGACAGCCCGCTTAATTAAATACCAGGTGATCAGGCCTTTATTAAACTAAAATAGAATATTCAGTTCAGTTCACTCTTAGCATCACTATCGAAAAACTTTTTAAATTTACTAACCTACTAGTATTTGAAAAGTTGATGTCAAAATTTTATCTTTTTGTGTAGCATGCAAAGATTTAAAACAATTAAATAATTAAACAACACATTCACTATACTAATTTAATTAACGAAATACGAAATAAAATAAAATATGATGGGAGTAAACACCCCAGTCTGAAACTCTAATAAAATAATCCATAATCAAAAGTCTAAATCCAATAACTGAAATAAAAGAAGTACAATGTCTCTGAAATCACTGCTAACAGAAGAAGGGCGACATGCCTGACTAAAATAAAATAAGGATGCATCGAATCTGAAATGAATGGAGGAGTCTACCAAGTAAGTCCTGCAATCGGTCACAGCAACTACAGCAATGGCAAATGAAAATGATCTCCTAAGCTGGGCCTCCCTGTGGTCGGGTACCTAAAAATGGTTATTACAAAAAATATAGATTTGGGAGAAACGGATCAGAGCCCGGGTAAAAATATTTTTAAAAATATAGCAAGTACTTAAAATGCATAATTAGAATTTATTATATGCATGTTAGGTTCACGCTCTCACTTGAGGTCCTCACCCCTCAACTAGTGTGCACGCCTAACGTATACTCCTAACTCATCCTAGTTATACTACTCCGCCTAATTAGTTTGAATTAAATATTTTACTCCATCTACTAACTTATGGTGCTCACTTATGTTAGCCATACAGTAAATTATTTTCTATGTCTATTAGACATTTATAATTTCTCAAATAATATTAATTTCTCACATACTTATTTTCATTTAGATATTTCTATCTTTCTCTTCTACTAAGCACAAACAGTAGGATTAAAAAATAAGTGTGTGTGTGTGTGTGTGTGTGTGTGTGTGTGTGTGTATAGCACCCCTAGACTGAGACCTACGATGCATGCATACTCTTCTATCATTAACTGGTACATCACACACTTTATAAAGTATTGTTGGTTCGGTATCTCTATCGAACCATAAATACAAACCACATATATTGGAGGCGAATATAGTTCCAAGACTATGGGTTACACACATACCTACATACCGATATGATCACCAGCTTATCGTTCTCACTAATAGGCCTTTTCTAGGTTCTATATTCTGAGGTACAAGTCAAAAATCCCCATGAAGGCTCCTCAGGATATGACTGTCCCAACGCGGAACCTCCCGTGATAGCAAGCAGTGTAGGTATGTCATTCACATAAGAAATCATGCAATAGGCATACACACAACATACATTTTTATATCATCAGTATAGGTTTACTCCCTACCTATATTATACATCCCATATGTAATATATTTTTCTCTCCCGAATATCTCACGTATGACTGATTGTTCATTTTACTAATCGTGGCATATTTCCGAGAATGCCTAACCACTCGAAGTGTGTCCATTATTCTATAAATAATATCAATAGGTAACTCACTCATATCCTACTGATCTAAATCATCATTCTTCTAGAATTATCGTGACTCGAATTATCCTTCAATTTATATTTTTTCTCTCGATTAAACCTAATTAATCTAGCTCTTAAATTTCACTCATATGGCCAAGCCTAAAACCCGACCTAGGCCTCCTAGTGTTTCAATTTAATCCTCTTTATATTTAAAATTAAATCCCACGAATGAATCCCGAACGATTTGCAAATATTCTAAACAAAAGGGAAAAAAGTGGCCAAAACTGGGCAGCTGAATCGATTCGCCCTGATCCAAATCGATTCACTTCCCGAATCGATCCTGTCAGGAGCCGAAACGATTCACCACATATAGGTCTCAAATTCTGGATAACTTTTCCTACGGGTTTCACTATTTTCAATCATCAAAACCTTTACCAAACATTCCCAAACACCCAACCAATTACTTCAAACATTATACCAACATATATGAATGAATTCTACTAGACAAGAATCATGAATTCATCAACAATCATCAATTAATCAATTTAATCCCAATTAAATTCTGAAAAACCCAAGTTTAACACTTTCATTCAAGAATCAATTTAAAAGGCAGATTTCTTCCTCAAGACTGAATGAAATTTTGTGGGTTTCATACATGGAGGATTCAGTCCTATATCATTTTTTAACATAAGATGATGATTTAGGTCTTCCAATTTAACTCAAAGTATACAAATTTCTTATATGATACATCCTACACTAACATGGATATCATACATGCTATTGTTTTGCAAGATTAAACACTTACCTCAATATGAAGGTATGTTCCTCTGAAGAAAATGGGTATATTGGTGTCCCTCTCCTTTCGATCTATGCTCCGGCAGTGTCGGTGGTGCAAAAGGTATAGGAACAGTGATTCTAACCCTTGGAACTCCTCTCCTCTTCCTCCTATGTATTCTTTGTAACTTCTCTTTGTTTCTCCCGTATCTCACCCAATTTCCCTTTTCTTATCATATATATTTTACTTAGGAAATTCGTAGGTCAAATTACCCCAAAAATATGAATGATCAAAATGCCCTCCCAAGATGTCGGTTTGGTCTTAAATTGACCCGAAACTCAAATTAAACTCTTGGGTAGACTTTTTTGACTATCTCGACCCTTCTGGACACTTTGGCGCACTCCAGATGACCATTTATATGACTGAAAAATAAATTACTTTTTTTCCATTAAATTAGGCCCTGACACGACTGACACGCACGGCCCGACTAAATCACCGTAACTATTGTATTTTTCACTCGCGAAAATTTTAAAATTTTAATAATCACATATTGCTTAAATCACTAAGTAATATTCAATATAATTCACATCAGTAAATACTAACCCTTATCTCGCTAGTTAATATTCATTTTATTTCGGATTAATTATCAATTAATTTTCCTTATTTAATTTAATTAATCCAACATTTAAAAATTATTAAAATTATGGGGTGTTACCAAAGGCATATAGTAATTTGTCAAGTTACGACTTATTAGTCATGACATAAGATCATAAATAAATCTCTCTATGCTTGTGATAACATTAGGCCTAATAAGATAATTGTGGATACGCTAAAAAGAGAGTGAGAGAAGTTTATCAAGGGGAATGGGCTTAAAGGTGGTTAAAATATAAAAGAATTTTTATAATGAAAACCCAACCTAAATGATTGGAGATCCCAAGAATTCGGTTCAATAGGACAACCTAATTATGTGCGATTCAGTTAGCACTGAGAGGAAAATAAATTCTTCCTTCCATTCCTAGAATGAGTCAGTGCACTATCTGTCGCATGTAACAAGATAAATTTTATTTTTAATGATTTCTATATCTTGAACATATGGATCACGTGGTCTATTAGTAGGATACTCTTTATAGAAATCACCTATGTGAGTGAGAAGGGGCCACATCTATGAGAATAACCAAGGACTACATTATTAAATTCTCTAACACACGCATGAAACCAAAAGGTGTCCAAGGCCAAAACGGACACAACAATGAGAACCAAGAATGTTCGGAGAAGGACTGCGTGAATTCTATTATCTTGTTTTACACAAAAAGATTGATCAATTCAAGACATCGCATTAATTGATTGGTCAGTAAACCCGATAGCCTCTCACTAGGAAAGATTCAAGGGAAAAGCTATCTTTACCTATGCGACTCTTTTCTACTGATACTTTCTCTAATTTGTCTTCATGTTCCTTTGATTCTTTACCCAAATTTCATTCATGTGGGGGATTGTTGGAAAAAATTGTGTTTTTACACAAATTAATATTATGACCAAATATATATAGGTAAACTTTGAGACATTATAAAAATAGGACCTGTACTTTAAACGTGGTGGAACCAAGTACCTACGTGTTCCTTATAGCAAGACGAGTTACGTGATGCATTCATTTGGTAAAAACGAACAAATAATGAATAAGAAATTTGGTTTCAAAGTGTCCTAATTACATATGAAAATTATTGGGAAATTTTATTTAAATTTCTGGGACGAATTTTTGTAACTGTCAGTAAAGGTTGTGACTGTTCTCAAAACCATCCCTAAAGATTGTGACTGTTCACCATAAGTTGTTACAGTTCATAAAAACGTCTCTAAAGTGACTGTTTTTTAAAAGACATGTCTTTTCATAAAAAAATACTTTGTTTTCTATAAATACATGACTTGTCTTCATTTTGAAAGAGAGAGAAAATATTTTCGATACTTTTTAATCCCGGGCGAGTTGGATTGAGTATTAAACATAATTGGTTCATGCGACATGCACATTGAAGTGCTTCTTCCGCATGTCGAGACCGTTTTATCCCGTGAGGCAAACGCTCATGTTTATTGCCATAGGCACCGTAGCAGAAGCGCATTTTGTCTTAAGGAGAGAGCGTCAAACGCTCGACTCGGTCATCTTCTTCGTTTGTAAGTTTTCTAGTAGTATTATTTTTATTGCATAAATATGATTTATTTCATATTTTATTTTTTGATAAAATACAAAAAATACATAATTTTAAGCAACATGTACAACTAAGAAATTAAAAATAAAAAGAATATAGTTTTAATGTATAACAAATAGAGAAAATTGATAACATATGAAATAAAGGCTAGTAGCTTTTATTATAAATATATTATGTAAAAAAATTACTGAATTTTCCAATGGTATAGACCGGGACAATGTTTTATAAATGGTTACTAAATTTTCATTGTCATTTTAAAATTTTGTATTTCCAATCGATGCAATTATCACTAATTTGTCACTATATATAAAATATCTGAAAAAGAGTTTGTAACAATATAAAAAAGGTGACTATATATAATTCCTGAAAAAATTAGTTGGAATTGAATAATGTCAAGACTAATTTCCTAACGGAAATTGCTGTTGAAAAAAATTGCCAGATACATTATTTTCTCGAAAAGTTCAGGCTCGGCTGGCCCCGCCAACCTATTGTGGGTCCACCTTTGGATGGATACAACAATTGTTTACTAGAAGATTATCACAAGCTTTTACATTGTTCGGTTATTCGGAAGAGAAAAATAAAGGCACAATTTTTTTCAGTTAGATCTGTGTGTTTTGTTTTTGTAATTTTTGATTTTTGGTTCTTTAATTCCAATGTTATTTGAGGACAAGACGTATGGGGAAACATGTTTTTTAGCATTTCATACTCATGGACGGTAGTGCTTTTGAATTAAAAAGGAAAGTCAAGGAAAACGCTTGAGTGGATAGTGACAATAATCTAACTGTTATTATTGGTGGATTTCTGAGGAGGAGGTCACTACCTTTTTACATGACATCTATTAGGAAAAAAAAGTTTGATGTTTTAAGACACTTTAGACATCAAATTTATGATGTATTGAAAATGTGATGGGTCAATACTCTTGATGCTAATTTATATTATTTTTAAAAATTAGTTCACATTAATAATATTGACCAATCAGATTTTCAAAACATTAAGAGTTTGATGGGCCAAAAATATCAAAAAATTTGTCATCCATTAGGGCATCAATACAATGAGAACATAAAAAAAGTGAAATGACAACTCTTATGATTTCAAGCCATGAAATGGTCTATCCGCTTTAGATATTGCGCAACATTGATGATGGTACGTGTTGTAATTACCCATGCAAAACAATGTATTTTTTTTAATATGAAGAAGTTTAATTTATGAAGGAAAGTCGTTAAAATGTCAAATTATGCATATTATTGCAAAGAATGTGTATTAATTACCTTGTTGCGAATCAATCTAACCATTCACATGCATGGATGATGTGTTGGACACATAGTACGAGCATACTATTTAATACACATATGTAGTAAAATAAGTCTCACAATTTTTTTTCACCATTGGGTTCCATAAAAAAACATCTTTGATCTAATAGGTAATATTAGAACTTAAGTAATGAACATTTACTACATTTATGAATATTACCTATATATTTTTTTATTTTGTTAGGACTAAAGATAAAATATTTTATGTAAACAATATGTATTTGTCAAACTCCCTCTATTAATCTACTCCTTATTTATCTTTATCTATTATGACACATAAAATTTCACTTAACATTACACATTCCACGCCTATCTTCTAATTCTAACACTACTATTACTCTGTCCCACGAATTACCCACCACAACACTTCATAAAACTTTGAATTGAGCAATGAATGACAATGTTAAGATTCATTAAATATATTTAGATTGACTAGACTATAATTGTAGTATATAATTAGCATGTAACCCGTGCGATGCGCGAACGTACTACAATATTTGTTAAAAATATAACGAAAAATTAAAATAATCAAATAAAGAATTAACTATAAAAGTAACATTGCATAGTAAAGTATTTGTTGGGAAGGGTTAATTACAAACTTTAAACCCATAGTAAACAATCCTAACCATTACAATAATATACCAAAATGATATACACATCAAATTGAATGAATATATTGAAGTTGTACAATCCAAGAATCATTGGTAATCAAATTAAAAAATAACTTTTCTAAATGGAATAATATAAAATTGCATCAACACTCACCTTATATAAAAAAAATCTACAAAAATCAAAAGGGTAATAAGACAACTAAAAAGAAAACAAATGATAGTGCTAATAAAAATGAAAAAAAAAATCAGGGTGCAAAAAATTGTGAGCTTTCTTTGGAAGGGGCTTTGTAAATTTATGACATATTATAATATGTATTCTGGAAATATGACAACAAACATTTTCTTTCTAGTTTTAGTCCCTGTTTTTTAATAAAGCCGCTAGCGCGGACTCATATCCATAAAACGTCAACCAATCACATCATGTGACGTCAACCGATAATTTAAAAACAGGGACTGAAAATGAAAATAAAATATTTGTTGTCCTATATCCATATCCAATATTATTTTAAATCCTAAAAGTGCATAATCTATTCTTGAAAATAAAATTAAAACAATAATACACACGGTATAAAATAAGAGCAAACATCAAACATAAGAAATAAGAGCAAGTGAAAAAATATTAAGACCTTTTAATGCAAAACATGACCGTGTAATAATAAGTAACCCACCCAAAAATTATTCAAGGAGAGTTGTACGGATAGATCTATAGAAATGAATAAGCATGCTAGGTTATTTTAACCTTAAATACCAAGAAAACGAAATCATCTCTCGCGTAGGGATTTGACAACTCAGCAACAAATTCCATCAATTTCAGATGTCAAGCACCTTAAGTGAATCAACTACCACTTTTAGCTGATTCCTAACACTTCTTCACGTCTTTCATTTTCTCCCAAAATTAGTGTGTATAATCTCCCACTAACAAAATACTATGTTTTATCTATAGTATTAAACAAATTTTGAATAAAAATAAAATAAAAAATAAAAAAATTTGTGTACTCACGCATGAGAAAACTGAAGTTTCTTTTGGGTAAATATTTAAATCCACCAACCCACAAAATACACCAATGTAATGTAATAACATACCATTTCCAACTGCTATGGTTGCAAAAGCTTCTCGAAAAAAAATTCTAGGGGTGACTGTATACTCAAAGGTATAATAGTTTTTCCCATTAGTTGTCCTCTACATTTAGTAAACACCCATAACACAAACTTCTATCAGATACATTAATATAAACGATTTGTTTACCCACGCCCTATGTAAAACATTTATCACATTACCAAATTTAAGAAAATGCTCCTATTTAATATCCATTAAAGGAGTTTAACATAACTCTCTCTCTCTCTCTCTCTCTCTCTCTCTCTCTCTCCATTTGGTTATTTCTTGGTACACTGATTTTCAGCTCTACATATAGACAAATCAACCAAGGCATACAACCATTTTATTTACAACCAGTCGCTCACTCACATCCCCACTTTATATAGATATTCATATATTAATGCGTATGCAAAAATATTTTAAGATCTGAGCACATATCTATACGAAAAATAAACATATATGTGTGCGTTTATATGCAAACGATATTATATATATATATATATAACACCAATAAATTAACTCATAGACATATAAAAACCAACACTAAAAAGATGTTTAAGGATAAATTAATACATAAATATACAAAAAAATAAACACATTACATCAGATTATGTATTATAATAAACCAAGTTAGTTATCCAGGATGAAAGGAAATCATCTCGGCTTCTGCTCATTACAGTGTTAATTGCTTAGCATAAGGTAAGCTCAAACTGTTTATTTTCTTTTTTAGTCTTTCGGTTAATAGAGGGACTATATAAAATATTGCAAAAGTGGTGATGGAAAGCAAAGAGAGAGACTTAAATAATAAATGATGGAAGATAAAGAAACAAAGTAAACCAAAGGCCATGGTGGATCGGGTCTTTTGATGGGAAGTAAACCAAAGGCCATGGTGGATCGGGTCTTTTGATGGGAAGGGTCATGACTAAAGTGTAGATGTAATAAGGGTTATTAAACCTCTAATACTATCGTATTAGAGGTATATAATAAATTAAAATTAACTGCGAAATTCGATGTCGACATTTATCGCACCCCCACGATGATACGTGTACACTTCATAAATGTTTTAATTATTTTTCTCTGTCCTAGAATTTGAAGAGGCTATATTTATTTGACTTCATGACTCTTTATCTTATTGGCTTTTGGATAACTTTATTTACTTCCTCTCTTCGATTCCTCTATAATCTCCCAAACTACCCAATTAATTCAACCTTAATGCATTCGTCTCTCCATTCTACCTACATTACATTTATTTTTTGTAAAACCTAAAAGCTACCAAACCACAACCCACACAATTAGTGCTGCCAAACTTTACATACCCCCATTCTCTCCTTAGTTAGTTAAGTTATTCATTAGGAATGAATGCTAAGAAAAAAGTGAAAGTCGCTTTCGATACTGCAATACCAATCATCATTATGCCAGGTCCGGAACCTAATGTTGATGAAGAAGACAAGGTTAGTTTGTTTTTATCTTTTGTTATTTTCGGCTTTGTACTGGATCCGTAATTCACCTTTGATTATTTTGTTTCCTTTTGTTTTAGGTTTTGTTATTTTGTTGCTGAAGAAGATAAGATTAGTTCTATTACAATACCAAACGGTTTACTTGCTTAAGAAAAAGATTTGTAGATCATTTGATATTGTATATTATGTTGCATATCTATGTATATATGTATGTAGTTTTTCGTTTTAGTTAGTTATAGTTGCAATATTTTGTTAGTTTTAGTTTTAGTTTAGTTTTATAGTTTTCTATTATTATAGTTTGTTTTAGTTTTAGTTTGTTAATTTTACAGTTTTAGTTTTACAGTTTACAATTTTAGTTTTAATATATATTTATCTTTTTAGTTTTATAATATTAAATATGTTGAATAAACTTATCCATTTATATTTTTAGATGACGGATAGCAAAGAAGATTGTACATAGAAAGATAACAATGCAAATGTAATTGATGTAGATATTAAACTAGAAATATAAGATGTACAGGACAAGGCTTCAGACGCCCAAGAGATCATTGGTATAAGGTATGAAACTTTTTGATTTGCTTTCGATTGGGCTTTGATGGGAGCGAACAAGCCAAGGGTAAGAAGAAAGGAAAAAGTTATATATGCGAGAGTGAAATCGGGACAAGTAGTTTGAAAAACCATACTAGTAGGTGTCCAAAAAACGACAAAAGTGACATTAAAAAATGTGAGTATCACATTTGTACTAATTGGGTTTGGATTGTTTTAGATGGAATTTTTTACTAAAGCTAGCCCAGTTCAGATTTTCTTCTCAATTCATGAGGGTATTTTTTGGTTTTCCCATTCACATTGTGATTTTCCTTGATTGCTGCACAATGTACAGGTTTCCTAATTCCTTTGTGTAAGGACATATTTTTATAAAATGTCCATCACAATTTGTTATGTCGTATACCGCTACAATCGTCGAAGAATTGAAGAAGTTTTTATCTACAAAAGACGAATCCGAATTACAAGCTCTCTTCAACATTCAAGCCCAACAATATGATCTTTGGTAAGAGAATGTTTAAAGTTTCATTTATAGTTCATATTAAAAGTGTTGGGATATTTTTATCAAATATTTTTCTAAAGATTTTGTTCTCAGACACCTTTTCGTAAAAAAATCATAACTAATTCAAAAACAATCAAAAAAACATGAAACCGGCGGCCACGCGTTCGTATCGAACTTATCTAGAAGAAAGCGTGAAATCTCGTTCTAATGACCTGCTTATGTCGTTCAAACGACATAGCTATCTCGTTCAAACGAGATTGTTTATCGTTCGAGCGACTTGACTTTTTAGCTGACACGCTGCATTACTGATCCCTTTGATCGCCTCAAAATTCCTATATAAAGGAATGTCAAATTTGTTATTTCGGTAGAGAAGAAGTTTACAACCTTTTAGAGTTTTGTTTGGCTTTTGGTACTGTCATAATTTTCGATAACATATCTTTGGCAGAATGGTTTTTCCTCTCATTTAAGGGTTCAAATATTTTGTTTTTAATTCACAAAATCTCAATTACTTTTATGTGTATTGTTTTGTGGAACCCAAGAACATATTTTGTCTTTGTTCATTCTTTGTGGGGAGAGATCTACAACCGACAGCTGCGTGCTTTTGTGGAGGGAGTCCTTGTGAAGATTTTAGACTGCGTGTCTATGACTGCGCGTCCTTGTGGTATAGCTGCGCGTGAACCACTACTGATTTCTAGCCGTTTCTTTGAAGGTTTGACGAAGACACCGTGCGTTACTCTTGTTGGCGAAAGCAAGATGGTATGTAAGTCAATGGTCTTGTAAACTTTTCAAAGTTCTAGAAATAAAAGGTTTTTCCCTTCGGGGATTTTTCCTTAAACATGTGTTGCATACTTTACTGATTTATGGATTGACACACGCACACACGTAGTTGAATGGTTTGGGGATGATTTAAGTTTGTTTCAAAATAGACCCTAATGAAATTAGGTTTAATTGAAAACTTGCGAATTATTTTAAATCGATATCGCACACCGCATTCCTTTGGGTTTTTTTAATTGGGTATTAGAGCGGGTTACGCTAATTTATCGCGTGATCCTAATTTTTTTGAGGATTTACTTTTTGATATAATTTGTTTACTCACGTTTACAAATTGGTATCAGAGCAGGTTGCGCTAATTTATCGCGTAGTCCTATTTTCCGCAAAATTGTGTGATATTGATTTTTTTTTTAAAATCAGTTTTGCGAAAAATTGCAATTTTTCCGATGGAGCACTTATCTAATCGGATGCCCCCCTTGATGACACGAGTCAGAGTTTTGATGATATAAATCATTTGAATTTGACGTTTGCTAAAAGAATAGATTTCTTGAAAAAAGGAAATTCTCATTTTAAATCCACGTTGGATCTTTTGCAAACGGTTCAAAATCAAAGAGATTTTTATCGTGAAAAATTTGTTTCCTTGGACCATGACTTTGTTGCTCTAAAATTGTCCAAGAAGGAAAGTGATGATAGGGTTCTATTTTTAGAAAAAGAATTGGAGGACCTTAAAAATTCGATGGTTTGTGTTTGTGCCAAAGATGACAAAATTATTTTAATCAATGAGTTTGTGGCACATGAAGAGACTCTTAGGGAAAAGTTTTCCTTCATTAAGGGAGAGAGAGATAACCTTCTAAGAATTGTTGAAAATTTGAAAAAGGCATCCTTTAAATTGGAAAAGTCTAATTCTTTGCTTGAGGTAAAATTATTAAAGTTAAAAAATGATTTTAAAGACTCAAGTAGGTTTGATAATGGTGGTAATGCCTCATCTTGTTCTCATGCTTCTAGTGCTAAAGACAAAACCATTATTTGTTTTAGAGGGTAAACTTATTCCAAGGATGTTAGAAAATGTCAACCCATAGCTTTCGTTCCACTCATTTACACATGTTCATATTGTGGTAGGAAAGGTCACCTTAGGCGTTTTTGTTTTGATTTTGGAAAATGTCCTAGGAAGTTTATGTCTAGTATTCCCGTGGTTCCCAAATCCCCCACACGACGTTTCACATCCATTTGGGTTAGGAAATCACTTTTAGAGGCACGAGATTTTAGACAAGTTGATTCGTACTTGCTTGCACATGATTCTTCTCTTGTTATATCATATAGATGATTGTGTTTTCATGTTTGTCATGCACTAGTTTTGGTTTCATGATATATATTTGCTAGTGTGTTGACATGTACTTTTTGTATAAATTTTTGCTTTTAAAATTTTTTGAAAAATACAAAAAGATTTTATTTTGATAAAATTTTTGAAAAATTCAAAAAGATTTTTGTATTTTGTTTGCACCATATATGGATGGACACTTACGATGGCCGAGTCACAACATCATTCCATTTTTTTATGTGACTATTTGATAGTGTTTTGAGATAATAGGTCAATTCATCCATGTGCTTTATAATGTTTGGAGTCATTAAGATGTAATTAAGTGTTACTTCCTACATGTTTGACTCATGTTTCCTTTATTGCACACATGCACGGATTTGTTTGATTATTATGCTTGTCTTATCACATGTTGATTGGGTGTTTTCACTTCAATCATGTCCTTAAAATGAACCAAGCACGATAAAACTTGATAAGAAAGTTGTGCATGTAAGAGCCATTTGTGAGGATTTGTGTGCTTTATTCGAAAACGGTGAAGGGCTACGAAAGATTATTTTTTATCTTTTGCGATTAAGCCGCCGTTTAAATCGGACCTAAAAATTGAGGAATTTTATTATTAGGGGTTCAAAGAGGTTTAAAAGAGTCCGATAAAATTTAAAGGAAATAAAAAGAAATTCATGCCATTTATGGGTCATTTAGGTTTTTACACTAATTCTCCAAAGTTTGAGAATTTAGTTTAACACATCTAAAAGAAAATATTTTTGAGGGAGTTTGGTTGGAGAATTAAAACGGATTTTCACGTCCTTAAAGTTCTTGAAAAGGCGCTAAATAGTTTTGTAGGTAATTGGTGTGAAAATCATTTGAATTTGATTTGTTGATTTGTATAAGACGATGTCATCTAAATTCAATAAATTTTTACACCTAAGGATACTTTTGATGTTCATTCGTTAGGAGTACACGTATTCATCATGCACATATAATTGATTGAGTTTATTTACCTATCGAATGTGTTCACACATGTACATTCCATTTCCATGACTTGGTTGTTTTAGTTTAAATCCATGGTGTGATTTTATTTGTATCCTATTTTTGTATAAAATAATTGAAAAATTCAAAAATAGTTTGTGGATGTTTTTGGGACATACCTTTGCATGCGCATAACTTGATCTTTGTTTGCTATGCATTTTGTCGTGACACTCCATGTTTTGATTGTTTCTTCTTATCTGTCTATTTGGGGACATCGTAAAAAGGGGGAGAAAGAATTATCATGTTATGGGGGAGATTTGATTAATTAATGATTATTCGTATATCATTTCAAACTCGATGCGTCACGAAGGTATTTTGCTTTATCTCATATGTGTAGGTACAAAATTGAAGATTGATATGTTGCACACCCTGATGAGAAACGCTTTGAGAGTTTTGATGTTGAAGAAAAATTTGACAACTTGCAAATTTTACCTTTTCAGTTTTGGAATTCATGGAAGGGTAGATTTGTATAGGTAATATAGTATTTGATAATTCAGATGTTTTTATGTATGTACCGGCATAGACATAGGGGGAGATTTGTAAGGACATATTTTTATAAAATGTTCGTCATAATTTATTATGTCGTATACCGCTACAATCGTCGAAGAATTGAAGAAGATTTCATCTACAAAAGACGAATCTAAATTAAAAGTTGTCTTCAACATTCAAACCCAACAATATGATCTTTGGTAAGACAATGTTTAAAGTTCCATTTACAGTTCATATTAAAAGTGTTGGGATATTTTTATCAAATATTTTTCTAAAGATTTTGTTCTCAGACACCTTTTCGTAAAAAAATCATAACTAATTCAAAAAAAATCAAAAAAACATTAAACCGGCGGCCACGCGTTCATATCGAACTTATCTAGAAGAACGCGTGAAATATCGTTCTAATGACATGCTTATGTCATTCAAACGACATAGCTATCTCGTTCAAACGAGATTGTTTATCGTTCGAGCGACCTGACTTTTTAGCTGACACGCTGCTTTACTGATCCCTTTGATCGCCTCAAAATTCCTATATAAAGGAATGTCAACTTTGTTATTTCGGTAGAGAAGAAGTTTACAACCTTTTAGAGTTTTGTTTGGCTTTTGGTACTGTCATAATTTTCGATAACATATCTTTGGCAGAATGTTTTTTCCTCTCATTTAAGGGTTCAAAAATTTTGTTTTTAATTCACAAAATCTCAATTACTTTTATGTGTATTGTTTTGTGGAACCCAAGAATATATTTTGTCTTTGTTCATTCTTTGTGGGGAGATCTCTACAACCGACAGCTGTGTGCTTTTTTGGAGGGAGTCCTTGTGAAGATTTTAGACTGCGTGTCTATGACTGCGCGTCCTTGTGGTATAGCTGCGCGTGAACCACTACTGATTTCTAGCCGTTGCTTTGAAGGTTTGACGAAGACACCGTGCGTTAATCTTGTTGGCGAAAACAAGATGGTATGTAAGTCAATGGTGTTGTAAACTTTTCAAAGTTCTAGAAATAAAAGGTTTTTCCCTTCGGGGATTTTTCCTTAAACTTGTGTTGCATGCTTTACTGATTTATGGATTGACACACGCACACACGTAGTTGAATGGTTTGGGGATGATTTAAGTTTGTTTCAAAATAGACCTTAATGAAATTAGGTTTAATTGAAAAATTGCGAATTTAATCAATTGTCACACAACCACGTTTTACACTTTGTTTTGTACTTTGTGGTGAGATTGATTTTAATTAGGAATAATCTAAATTATGGGTTATTTCTTTTTTAGTAGGAGGCCCATTTAAATTTTGTTTAATCAATATTTTGTCAACCTTTGGATCTGCATGCTCTCTTTATACATGTATGTACACTTAGTTAGTTCATTATCTAATTTGTTTTTAACTTGTAGCTATATTTTCTTATCAATTGTATAATACGTCCGTGCATCGTGCGGGTTGCATGTTAGTATATGTATAAGTTTATGAGAGATTTAATGGAGTATGTATGTTATGGTAGAAATTGTGACATTAGGGAACACATGTTTATTCTTATGATTGTTTTACAGAAAATGGGGAAAAGGAATTAAATATTGACATTGTTATGAATAATTTAATAATAACTAATTTCAAAATTAATGAAAATTTGCTATTTAACATGGTCCACATAAGAATTGAGATTTGATAAGGATTTCATTAGATAAGTTATCAAAAATTTTAATACAATGAGCGTGGGTTAGTTTCCTAATTAAAAACAGAGAAATTTATATATCGTATGTTATATGTCATCATTAATTAGCATAAAAATAATACACAATATATTGGCTAAGAGAGAAAAACTTCTAAAACTTCAAATTATTGTAAATTTCTGTCAAATAAGAAGGATTTGGTGGAGCAATGAAAACAAGAATTAGAAGACACATTTCTGCATCAATGTAATTCATATCAACGTATAAAGGTATGTTTTCTTGTTCATATACTATGAGTACAATATTTTAATGCATGATGATCAAGATCTTTTTATTAAGAATAAGTTACATATTTAAGCTTAATCGTATTAATGAACTCATCATTAATTTATGTTGTTCTTAATAATGATTTTACGTGGGGGTATGAGAGCTTAGATGTCATGTTTTCCATAATGATTATCACATATAATGAAGACTGCATAAAATCGATTTTAAATGCTTGAAAATTATATGCGTTTTATGTGACGTTTTACTTATGCCTCTAAATATGCCTTGAAAAATGATTTGTGTGTGTGTCTGAGATATTATGTAACCCCTTTGTGATGCTTGACTTATGCTTGTAAATCTTTTTAAATTTATTATGTGTGTCGTTGATCTTTGGGAACGTTCCAGCGACAAAAAAAATTTGTTGTCGATTGCCTGTATTAGTAGAAATCAATGTCAACTGGTTCAACATTTTTTGAAACGTTGTAGGTCGATTAGAAACGACCTAATAATCAATAATGTAGGGGGAATATCTCACTTCAAAATTTATTTTCAAAATTTCGCAAACTATTTTTGTGATAATGGAGTGATTATCTATAACCATGAGGTGCGAACTTAAATTTTTCTTGTTTGGAAAAAAATATTATATTTTTTTCCAAATTTTATGTAATTTTTCACAACATGAGTTGTTTTGTTTGCTCATGGTGATTTTATTTTCCATGTTTTAGTGGAATTGATAATAAGCGCAAACTATATTTTGTATGCCTGGATATTATATGGATGGTTCATTGTTAATACTAATATTCATGTTAAGTTGGCTTAAATGTCAAACACATGCATGGTCTAGATCCAAAATATTATCCCTCATGCTTATGAAAATTTACATTGCTACTAATATGAAAACCTCCCTTATTGCAACAACTAAAGTTAAAGAATATATTAACAACATAAAAGAACATTTTTCGCATTATCATAAGTTCCTAAATTGGAAATTAATGGATGACATTACCACAATGAGGTTTGATGATACTCGAACCCTGAATGAAGATACAATTTAAATGGTTAATCTATCTTCTAAATTAAAGAGTTGGAGCATTATAGTGGATGGATTAGTTCTTGTCCAATTCCTCATGGACTCTCCACCTTCTGAATTTTATATTCATTAGAACACTATAAAGGATATGTGGAATATAATGAATTTCAAGGTATGTTAGTTCAAGAGGATGGAAGACCCAGGAAGCAGAATAATTATTTATCAAAAGAGAATGTGGCTAATGTAATTATTAGAGGGGATGGAAAGGGAATTAAATGCTTCCCTTCCAACCAAGAAGATGTCGGTCCACTAACAAAATGTCGTACAAAATTATATTATGGTGATCTTAGTATTGTGTATTATGCACATACACATAAACATTTAAAGATTTTAGCAAAAGGTCTAGAGTGTTGCATCGACTCATTATATTTTCAAAACAAATTTAGTTGATGTTCCTTTTAATACTTGGTGGATTGACTCTAGTTCTAATTTTCATGTTTCAAATTCGATTAAGGGATTCCATTCAATGTGTAAAATAAAACAAAATGAGGCTTTTTTTACATGGCAAAGCGGGTGAAAGTTAAAGCAAAATCTATTGGAATTTTTATATCAGTCTTAGATTCTTATTTTTATTTAGATTTAGAAGAGACTCTTTATGTTCCCACGGTTTCTATAAACTTGAGTTTCTCGTCAAAAGTTTCTTTTAATAGATTCAATTTTTATTTCAAAAATAATGGTTTTAGTTTATTTCATAATTTTTTTCCTAGTGGTTCTATATTTTTATGTATACTTATATTAAATTAATATCAAAAATAATATTTTTGAATCTATTATATTCCTACATCCTAATGTTGGAACTAAATGTGTCTTATTAAACGAGAAATTTTCTTAATTGTGTTATAGAAGATTAGGGCACGTATCCTGGAAAAGCATTGAAAAACTTATTAAAGATTGAATTTTTCCTAACTTGGATCGGGTTGTTTATAGGGTATGTGTGTGTGGATTGAATTAATGGAAAATAGACCAAACACACAAAGAAACGAGCTACATGGACCATTTAACTTTTTACAATTATACATATACATATATGTGGACCTTTTGATGTTCCATCTATTAATACAGAAAAATACTTCATTAACTTTATTGATGAATTTTCATGTTATTATAAATTGTATTTATTGCATGATAAATATTACTTTGTTAATGTTGTTGAAATCTATATTATTGAGGTTGAGAGATAATGAGAACCATTAGGTTAGATAGAGGTATAGAATTTTATGGAAGATATTATGAGTTGGGGCAATGCCCTGGCTCTTTTACTGAAACCCTTGAATGCTTATGTATTTATGCATAATACACAATATTAGGATCACACTAATATAATGGCAGACAAAAGGCGAATTTATACCATTATCGAAATAGTTATGATTATGTTAAGTATAACTAATGAACCTATTATTGAGGCACCACAAGAAATTGTATTAACAAGATCTCTAAGAAATAGGAGATCGGCTATTCTCGATGATTATAAGTGGTATTTGCAAGAAATAAAATTTAACATAGAGGATATTGATGACCCAGTTAGTTATAAACAAGCTTTCAATAGTAATTATTCTACTGAATGGATTGATTTCATGAATGTGAGAAATAAATTAATGCTTTTTAATTAAATCTGGAAATGATTCAAATTTTCAAAATAACACAAACAAGTTGGGTCTAAATGTGTCTTAAGACTAAGCGGGACTCAAAATGCAATATTAAATGACATAAAACTAAACTTGTTTGCAAAGGTTTTAATCAAAGAGAATGCATTAATTATAATGAGATTGTGTCACCTCTCTTAAAATAATAACGGGTGGCCAGCTCTATACTATAATTAATCAGGAATCTCGAGTGGATCATTCTCAGCATCTACTTACGATACTAAGATAAGCAAAGCTAACTACCCAGTACTATAAAAAGCGGGTGCCAAAAAATTTAAAACATAAAATTCAAAAATCAACCAATAACATAAATAACTACTAAACATGATAATGAACACAAACTTGCAAAGATAAAAGAGAACATGTCTATAATATACTAGAAATATACAAAAGGAAATACCTGAATATGTTGTTGGGTCACAGACAATACAACAATCTGAGATAAGAAATATAAACGTACTACAAACGCAACCCTTGGGTGTAAACCCGATATACAAACTGAATCCTAATCTAGATTTACGAAAAGAGGAAACGACTATAAGAAAATCTCGCAACAGTCCGCATCTGCTACGGCTCCCCGAATACTTTGGATAGAAAACATCTTTGGTGTCCTAGCGGAGGAACACCTAAAATAATACAATATATATATAGCAGGAGAAAATATAAACGGGTTAGAACCCGAGGTATGAAAACATTTAATCAAGTGCATTAAAATGCATAATAATTATAAATGCACTATAGCATGATTAAAATGGAGTCATACTCTCCTGGAAATCCAACTCACCCCTCAACTAGAGCGTGCACCTAATCGCATGCTCATGATCCTCAAATAACTGCCCAACATTTTCTAGGGACAATTTAATCTAATCTACGCCAAATCCACACTCGCGTAACCCGCCATCTAAAACATAACCATAAACTTTCGATTTTACCATAACCAAAATAAACATCTAAACTTATTTAACATATAAATATACATATACATAACTCTTCCTAGAATTAATCGAATTCGAGTTATTAACTTACACGAGTTAATAGCATTTAAATGCTAATGACTAAACTTCACCTAACTCTCAACATTGCACTGCATTTCATGCGTAGGACGTCTCGCAAAGAGAAATCCAAACAAGGACCCCCCCGATACACTACTCATTGGCACTGTTGATTGTCGATATTCATTATTCCCTCAATGCACGACGCATATAACATCAACTACTCATTTAAATATTTCTCGAGTTTATTCTCATAAAACCTCGTTTCATTATAACATATAAATCTGATTACTAAGGACTAAACTTTTTCCCACTCCCAAGATTGCGCTACGTTTCGTGCGTGGGGTGTCTCGCAAAGCGAAATCCAAACAAGGAAGCCCCCCCGATACACTACTCCTTGACAATGTTGGTCATCGGGATCCATTATACCCTCGGTACCCCACATGTAACTACGAATACTTATAAGGAGCAATAATCTCTAATCACATAAATAAGATAATTCTCTGAACCTTTAGGGTCTGTAACATTACTCTAGATACAAAGCACAAACATTCAACCCCAACAAGTAAGTACACATAACAGACTTAGTATACAAATAAATATCCAATATATCATCACTTATGGATATAAAATACATCACAATGATATCATCTTCGAGGTATTACTCACTATATCTCTAGTTACCATATATCGGATTATTATCACACCGCCATGGTAATAAAAGAAATCACAACTTATAGGAAGCGATCAAAGTTCCGAACCAGAAGTGAGAACGAATCATACCCGAGACTGCTCACCCCGAATAATATCACACAATAAATAAAAGATGACTATGACCTGGGGACTATATGCACCCTGTTCCTCAAGCCAGGGGCCTCACCCAAATCGCGCAACTTTCCATGATAGCACTAGAGGGTATACTCACACAATAAATATACATATATCATTCACACTAGATATATATATATATACAATCACATCATACAAATGCAAACTATCACACAAGGTATTTACATTACGACATCTAGGTATACATACTCTTTTACGCTCATATGTATAAAAGAAGTAAATTCAGATATAAGTATGTAACTCTCGTTGTTGATGTAAAAAATTAGATCATATCTAATTATTCAATCACAGATAAATAAATGAGACAAAGAATTTTTAAAGTGGTTCAGCCTTATAAGAATAGCCTACGTCCGCGGTTATGGTATTGCTGATTGTATGGTAATTGTCGATTACAAATTATCTCAAGAAATTACGGTCCCTCTACAATGAGGATTGTACAATGTATTTATAGCCCTGAGGCTTTAATGTGAAAGGGTAATACATTAAATGATGTACATATAAAAGGATAATACATTCAATGCCCCTTAAGCGTATGCGTCTGAATGATAAGCATTTAATGAACAGTTAAACTGTTGGTTATCCTGCTATTAATGCTTTGTTCGAGGTGCAGCTCGGACCACCTGAGTTGCTCGGACCGCCTGAGTTGCTCGGTACTCAAGAGTTCCTCGAAGAGTTCTTGTTCCTAGGAGCGTATGAGTTCCTCGGGGAAGTTGTGTTCCTCGTTGTAGTATGGTTCCTCGGAGCGTGTGAGTTCCTCGGAAGAGTTTGTTGTTGCCACGTAGATTGCCATGTGTCTTCACTCAATTGATCCATGTCAGCAGACTAAATTTGGTATCAACAGAAGCCCCCAAAGTTTCATAGTTCGAAATTTGAGGAGCGTGGAACATTCTTTCTAGGAATATGGTAGTTTTAAATGATTCTCCTATTTTTTAGGAGTGTTTCCCTTGTATTTATTTTTCATTCCAAATTCATAGAATCAGGCTTTTTTGAATTTTTATAACCGCTTCGATTGCCGCACCCTTTTTGTCATTTTAGCCGTCGGTAGCGTAATCGTTTCTTTTTGTAATCATTACTTTTTCCTTTTCTCAAGGCAAGGTATTTAAACGTCACAGACACTCCCATCGTCTTCTACCTTTTCAAATTTGTATTTTCGAGTTTTCCATTATCTTACTCTCTTGTGCATTCATCCTTTTCACCGTTCGTTGTCAACAGATCAACTCTTTTTCTGTAAGATCTTCTTCCTTCTTCTTCATTTCCTTTATTCATCATGGTTTACCCTGTTGAATCTCTTGAAAAATTTCGCTCTGATTTTTCTATTCCCTCCTGGGTTGTTCTAGAAGAGATTTCTGAGACTTCTGACTATTTTCGTTTGGCTGAGGGACATTGGTTCCCCAGTCTCTTCGTTGCTGAGTGTGGATTTTCTTTTCCGCCCAATCCTCTATGTCTGGAATTTTGTCAATATTTTGACGTTGTTCCTGCAAGAATAGCCCCCAATACATGGAGAATAGTTAACGGGGTTCATAGGTTAAATCAAATTCATGGAACTCGCATAGGAATTCCAGAAATCATGTTTTGTTATAGATGGGAAGTTGGTGATAACACCTTTTATTTAAAAACTAGATTTCTAAATAAGGCTTTAGTGGTCAATCTCCCGGATGCCAATAGGGACTATTTTGAGCACGGGGTTGTCATAAAAAATTGGCAACATGCTCCTTTATCTGGAGATGAAGTGTATCAGGGTCCCAGATGCCCTCCCTATGGAAATGGGATAGGTTATTTTTATTTCATTTTATTTATTTTGAAATTATGCTTCCTCTATGTTTGATAAAATGTGTCACTGATATTTCAATGTTTATTTATTTGCAGTTGACAGTAAAAGAAAGTGTCCAAAAGAAGCAGACGTGAATATAAGGCACTTAAAACTTATCTGGAGTTTGCATCAGAGCGTTGCCGACGAGCACATTAGGTCAGCCTCGTATCTGCTACAGTATAAGAGCTACACCACTTCTTTTACTGCTCGTCCGGTGATAAGTGAAGTAGAACCATTACCAACTTCTACCAGTTCCTCGCCTGAGTCACATATTCCTTTAAGTGAAAGGATAAAGAAGAGAAGACCTCCCACCCTTTTTGAGAAATCTGCCTCGGGTGCTGGAGAGGCAATAAGAATTAAGATTGGCGTCTCAGGGGAGGGGACAAAAAAAACTGATGCACCTTCCTCGGCTGCCCCTGTTATGAAGGTTGTCGAGAAGGCCCAAGTGGCTCCGAGCAAGTCTGTTGCTCCAGGAAAAGTGATTGTAATATCACCGACCAAGAGTTCCTCCTTGGTTGAATCTATTCCTTCTCCCTCGAGGAAGCTGAAGAAGAGCTCCTCGGTCAATTTGGCTGACACTGTCTCTCAACCCCCGACTAGTGGAGTTCCCACTTTCGTTCCCCCGAGCTGTGCCATTAGCTCGGTGAAGACTTGGATCATTCCCGAGATCCAAGGTATCGAAGAAAACCTTTCTCGGGATTGGGTTACCTCTTTGGCAGCTCGCCACATTGCTTCTGTAAGTCCTTTTACTTTGAACTTTTCATCTTTCCCTTGTTATATCTATCTCTGACTTGCTTTCATTTTCTTTTCACAGTTGATGAGCTGCTTCAATACAATTTTGAAGAAGGATGAAGCTATTAAAGCTTCAAGCTCTTCATCTGGTGTGGAGGAAGCTTTGATGGGCGTGAGGCAGTCTTTGGAAGATTCTCGTCAGAAGTACAATGCTAACAAGGCTGTTTGGGAGAAGAAACTTACCTCCACCGAGAAGGAGAAGGCTCAAGTTGTTGAAGTCTCCAAGGGGTTGGAGAAGAAAATAAAGGACTTGGAGGAGAAAATAAAGAGCTTGAAGGGAAGCTCAAGAATGCTGAGGAGTTTGAAGATAAACTCAAGGTTGCTGAGGAAGAGTTGGGTCAGCTTCGGGAAGTAAATCGGCAGAAGGAGGAGGTTGAGAATAAATTGAAGACTGCTGAAAACCTTCTGTCCGAGAAGCTTTCCTCGGAGAAATTAAAGAGAAAATTGGCTGTGAAGAAGTCTTTCAGCGCTGGCTGGGACAAGGGGTGGAATAAGGGCTTGGCTACCATGATGTCACAAGTAAAATATGGCAGCCTCAAGTACTTCAAATATGGATGGGTCGCTGCTCTACAGGAGATGAAAGTGGATGAAAATTCCGAACTCTTTCAGCGACACATCTCTGGTCCCCCTCCAACTCCTGAAGACGAAGAAGAGGACGAAGCTGCCTCCGAAGAGTCTTCCATGGTGATGGGAGATCATCCTCTAGCCATCCATACTGCTACCGAGAAACTTCAGCAGCTCGCTACTTCCTCAGAGCAACCTCCAGCACTTCCCCAGCTACCATCTGTTCTATCCGAGCAACCTACTTCCTCGTCCCAGCCTCCCGAGAAAATTTTGGGAGACAAGGAAAAGGTGTAGAGTTATTTGTAATTCTATCTATTTTATTTTTCTTTAATAAATGTAATCTTGAATATGTAATTCTGAACCTTGTACTTCTGACCTTTATGATATAATAAAACTTGAACTTGTGTTTATTCATACTGTTGTCTCTTCTTCATGCTCTGTTTTGATTATTGATTACTGCTTTTTCTTCCTCTACAAGTTTCTGGCCAGGATGGAATTACTGTCTGCTCATGATACAAGGTTGTTGAGGCAATGCAATGCTTATTTTAAGGCTGGTCACACAGATCTGAGTGCAACACAAATCGTCGACATCCTTGGCCAAGATGCTTCAGAACAGGCAATTGAGGCCTACCAGTACTTGAAGTGTCTGCTTGATCGTGTAGTGGCCAATAATATGGCTTATTATGATATGATCGAGGATCTCTAAGGCACTCTTGAAGACCTTCAGCAGCAATACAAAGAATCCACTGCCCTTTTACACGAGGGGTATGAGAAGAAGTATCAGCAACTCAATGCTGACAAGGGATACGAGAAGCGTTTTGCTGGCTATGATGTGAGGGAGAGAACTCTGAGGGCTGAAGTTGAGGAGTGCAGACAAATAGCTGAATTATTAGAGTAAGAAAATAACAACCTGCAAAGAGAGTTGTCGCAATTGAAGTCTACAGCTTCCTCTTTAAAAGCCTTGATCCCAGTGACTGATGAGGGATTCTCGTTCTTGGAGGTCGAGAATGCCAAATTGAGGGACGAATTGGAGACCTTGAAGAGAGTTGGCCCCTCTACATATTCTCATGGACGAGAAAGAGCTCCTCAGGGACGAGCAAGAGTAGCTCGAATTCCTGTCGAGGAATAGAGGACTCAATCCGCTTTGGAGAACCAAGATTTCCAATTAATGGCAAAGAACCAGGCGTTGGCTGAAAGTCAAAGAAGATCAGGGACCTGGAAGAGCAGCTTTCAGCGCAGAAATAAGTCTTGGAGAATACGGAACTCTTCATCGAAAATCTCCACGAGCAGCTGGAAAGACTGATATATCAATTCCACAAACAGCCCAGGGAGTTCTGGATGGCTGGGTACAACGAGGCTCTCTACCACTTGGACGATCGTATCCAGAATGCCAATAATGAGGGATACAAGCAAGGCTGGTTGAATGCCTTAGGTGTGCTGCAACTCGAACATGGTCATTACTTATGGGATTACCATGATCCTGGGCTGCTCGACCTACTCGTGCCACCATTCAAACTGGATATGAGTTGGATCCCTGCTCGGGCCATTCCTCGATGCTTAATTTCCAAGTATCTCGACGACTACAATCTCCATTCAAGTGTCGAGATATCTCATCCCGAGCACCTCCTAGATCGACCATCCGTGATGAATATCAGGATGTTAAAAGATTTGAACTTCATAAACTCTCCTCTTGCTTTAAATGATCCTCCTGCTGGCGAGGAACCTATTTCAAAAGCAAATGGGAAGAAACCAATAGAGTAGGAATTTTGATGTAATAGTTAATATACATTTCATTATCAATGTAATCTATTCTTGGATTTAATGAAAGACTTTTATTTTTTTCGCAATCTTAACTGCTATTGTCTTGTAAAATACTTTACATTTGTGCATGTATGTCTGTTAAAAATATAACAATATTGTGTTATTTTGTGTTGTTTGTCGATTAACTTATTATCGACTAGCTTGAATTTGTGGTAGTCATTATAAAAAATTACTAAGTTATTCCTCGACCAACTTACTAAGTTGTTTCTCGATCAACTTACTAATAATTTTTAAAAAGTCACGAGTATCAATAATTTTTCTTGATCATTTTCTCGTATTCATAAAATGTTTATGACCAATCAAGGTCGGTAAATTTTCCTTTTCGACTAACTACATTTTGTGTATTTTTATCCCCGACCAGCCGTAGTTAGTGGATTTTTCCTCTGCGAGCAACTTTTAGCACTTTTTTGAAATAATTTTACCTCCCGACCAACTCAAGTTGGCCTTTTCGAGAATATATTTACTTCCTAACCGACATAAGTTGGCATTTTTAGGAATACTTTTACTTCTTGAGGAACATATAGTTTTATTTCCCATAGGAATACAAGTTTTACTTCCCAGAGGAATACAAGTATCTTTACTTCCCGGAGGAATACAGGTAGCTTTACTTCCCGGAGGAATATAGGTAGCTTTACTTCCCGGAGGAATATAGGTAGATTTACTTCCCGGAGGAATATGAGTTTTACTTTCCGGAGGAATATAAGTTTTACTTCCCGGAAGAATACATTTGTTTCTTGACCAACCTTAGCTGGCATTTTCAAGAAAAATTTTGAGTAGCCCGAGTTTCGCCGAGTAGTGTGTAGCACTAATATTCCCCGAAAAACTTTCGATAAAAGGAGAAAATACACATCACTGATAATACTTAGCAGGTGCTCTGCGTTCCATGCATTTTTAAACTCCTCCCCTTCTAAAGTTGTTATTCGGTCATGTTCGAACAATTTTTGTAACTCGGTATGGTCCATGCCAGTTTGCCTCCAGTTTATTGTGCTTTTGAATTACTTTCTTCAGCACATAGTCTCCTTCTTTCAGGTCTCACTTCTTCACCCTCTTATTGTAGAATAGAGCTATTCGTTGTTGGTATGCAGCATTTCCGATGGCTGCTTCTTCTCTAACTTCCTCGAGCATGTCTAAATCCAATCTTCTCATTAAGTCGCTGACAGGGGAATTGGAATTCAGTACCCTGTGTGTTAGGAGGCCCAACTCAGCACGTATAACAGCTTCACTTCCAAACTCTAGCATATATGGAGATTCTCCAGTTGTTACTCGGGGAGTAGTTCGGTAAGCCCACAGTACTGAATGTAACTCGTTGATCCAATTTTTCTTTCGCATCGTCCAATATTTTCTTCAAACCATTCAGCAGTGTTCTGTTTGTCACTTCAGTTTGTCCATTGCTTTAAGGATGGCCTGGTGCTGAGTGGATCTTCAACACATTTGATTGATGACACTAGGTAGCGAACTCCTCGTTATCAAATTGTGTTCCATGGTCTGTGATGAATGCATGGGGAAGACCATATCGACAAATGATGTTCTTCCAAATAAATTGGTACACCTTCTCGTACGTCATATCAATGAGAGGCTCAGCTTCTACCCACTTAGTAAAATAATCCACTGCAACGACGAGGTATTTGAATCTTCCTCTGGTCGTTGGCAGTGGCCCGACCAAATCTATTCCCCACATGGCAAATGGCCAAGGGGAAGTTATGGGTGTAAAAAATTCTTGTGGAGTTCTTCGGATGGAGGAAAAACGCTGACACTTATCACATTTCTTGGCATAGGCTACACAATCATCCCTCATCGTCGGCCAGCAATATCCATGCGTCATCATCCTTTGCAAAAGCGTCCGACCTGCTACATGGGCTCCACAGGAACCTTCATGGATCTCTTCAATTAATTCTTTCACCTCGGAGGCATGTACGCATCTTTGTAAACCTTCCATAATTCCTCGTCTATATAAAATACCGTTAGTTAATACATACCGAGCAGCTTTAAACTTCAATTTCTTGGCTGCGAGCTTGTCAATTGGTAATTCTCCCTCCTCAATATATGCCCTAATGGGATCCATCCAAGATGGTCCTAAATCAAGGGTGATAAAGTTCATCGCCAAATCTTCATCTATACTCCGACCAGCTAAAACTTCAATTGGGAATGTTCTTCGTAGCTCGGTACGAGTAGCTGATGCTAATCGAGCTAGGGAATCTGCTCTTGCATTCTCCATTCTTGGTATTCTGACCAACTGAATAGCAGCACATTCTGATACCAACTCCATCACCTTTGCATGGTATTTGATCATTAATTCTCCTTTGGCTGCATATATTCCCAACATTTGATTTACGATTAATTGAGAATCACTAAAGATAATAATCTGCTGCGCCTCCATAATTTTTGCCAAATTAAGACCTGCAATCATAGCCTCATACTCAGCCTCATTATTGGAAGCTTTGAATTGGAAACGTAGGGCATATTCCATGTCAACCTCGTCCGGAGTGCTCAAAACTATCCCTGCCCCACTGCCTGTTGTGCATGATGAGCCATCTACGTATAGCCTCCATATAGGTAACTCGTCTTCAAACTTATGATCTGACAGAGTTCCTCGGTGAAATATTTGTTACTTCCTTTCATCTTCCCCTGATACTTCTCTCTCTTCGTCGATCATCTTTTCTTGCCCTTTTACCAATCGGAGTTGGTCTGAGCTCGAATTTGATGATCCTGTAACATCCACTTGCCCTTTTACCAACCGGAGTTGGTCTGAGCTTATGTTTGATGATCCTGTAACATCCACTTGACCTTTTACCAACCGGAGTTGGTCTGAGCTTGTGTTTGTTGATCCTGTAACATCCACAGGTTAATCAGCGAGCAAGTTTTGCTCCTCGGGGTTATCAGGACAGGTGAACTCTGCTATAAAATCCGCTACAGCTTGCCCTTTAAGTGATGATCTGGGTTCATAGACTATATCATATTCACCGAGCTCTATTGCCCAGTACATAAATCTCCCTGATTTTTCTGGTTTATGAAGGGCTTGCCTCAACAGCATATCAGTATATACGACTATAGTATGAGCCTGGAAGTATGGCCTCATTCTTTTACTTGCCTCAATCAGCGCGAGTGATAACTTTTCCAGCCTTGGATATCTAATCTCTGCTCCTCGGAAGGCCTTACTTGTGTAGTAGATTGGTTTTTTGTACTCCATTCTCCACTCTTATTAACGCCGAGCTAAATGCATTCTCCGATACTGCTAGATACCAGTACAATTTTTCTCCCATCACTGGCCTGGATAACAGTGGAGGTGCTCCCAAGTATTTCTTCAAGTCTTGAAAAGCCTTTTCACATTCATTATTCCGCTCAAAAGTCTTTCGGAGTGTCTTTAAGAATGGGAGACATCGATCAGTTGCTCGTGATACAAATATGTTGAGTGCTGCTACTCGTCCTGTAAGACTTTGCACCTCTTTCTTTGTCGTTGGAGATCGCAGCCCTAATAGAGCTTTGATCTTTTTAGGATTTTCCTCAATGCCTCGTTGATTGACAATGTACCCGAGAAACATGCCTTCTCGTACTCCAAATCTGCACTTCGTCGGGTTCAGCTTCATTTGATATTTATCTAGTTGATCAAAAACCTGACTTAAGTCAACTAGATGATCGGCAGCTTTCTTGCTCTTTGTCAGCATATCATTAACATAGACTTCCATATTGCAACTGATTTGTTCAGCGAAGACCTTGTTCATCAGTCGCTGATATATCGCACTTACATTTTTCAAACCAAAAGGCATAACATTATAACAATAAGTTCCCCTAGGGGTAATGAAAGAAGTACTCTCCCTGTCTTCAGGTTTCATTTTAATCTGATTGTAACCAGAATAAGCATCCATGAAGCTCAACAGCTCTTGTCCCGAGGTAGCATCGACTAGTTGATCAATTCGGGGTAGTGGAAAGTGATCCTTTGGGCATGCTTTGTTGAGGTCGGTGAAGTCTACACACATCCTCCACTTGTTGTTTTTCTTCTTTACCATCACCACATTGGCTAATCAGTCTGGATATTTAACATCTTCAATGAAGCAAGCTTTTTGGAGCTTCTCGACTTCCTCCTGTATAGCTTAGTTCTTCTCGGGGATGAACACTCTTCTTTTCTGCTTCACTGGCTTGATTTCCTTATTCACATTGAGTTCGTGACATAAGAAATTTGGATCTATTCCGGGCATATCCTCATGACTCCACGCAAAAGTTTGCTTTCTGCTTCTAAGGAAAGTTATCAATTCCTGTTTTAGTGAGGCTTCCAACGACGAACCTACTTGAGTAGTTCGTTTAGGGTGCTCGTCGTCCAGAATGATGTTTTCAGTAGCTTCCACCACTTGACCCTTCACGAGTTGCGACTCATCTCTAGGATCTAATGTTTCAATTTTTGCCCCTTCTTCCACTTGATAAGTAGTAGTCTTTTTCCTTGATTCCTCCAGTTCTTCTTGCTCGGCGGATGAATAATAGCATTCCCGAGCTACTTTCTGATCACCTTTCACAACTCCTACTCCAAAATTTGTTGGAAATTTTAGGCACTGATGCACTATAGATGGTACCGCCTCGAACTTCTTCAATCCTACTCTTCCCATGATGATATTATATGATGATTGAACATTCTTATCCATCACAAAAAAGCGTATTCTTTCTATCCGATAAGCAGGCCACGTACTAATGAATATATCCAACTTGATCGTCCCAAGTGGAAATACTTTCTCGCCAGCAAAGCCGAGGAAGGGTCTATGATAAGGCTCCAATTGTGATAGTTTTAAATTTAAACTATCGAAGCACGAGTGAAACATGATATCTTTCGAGCTACCGTTGTCGACCAATACTCTTGAAATTATAACCTCCTTCATTCTCATCTTGATCACCAGTGGGTCATCATGAGGATATAGAACACCTGCAAGGTCATTCTTTGAGAACCCAATGACTAACTTATCTTTGTTCACCTTTCTTGGGTGATCCTCCTCAGCTATATTTATTCGTTGAATGTACGAGAAAGCTTGAGCCTCACAGAGGTAAGCTTTTCTCTCGACAGTAAGGTCTCCTCCTCCTGCATCTCCACCTGTTATAACATTACAGTCAAATGACCCAAAGCGTATTGAAAATACCTCACATTCTGGCTGCCTTGGTCTCTTGGGAAGATCGGGGTCGTCTTTGGGATCAACTTCGTGGTTTCTTTTCTTGTTCTCCTCTGCTCGACGAGGAGATCTAGAACTCTCTCTTGTTTGATCGTTGTTTCTTCTTTCGCTTCCACGATCAACATACTTTGCCAGCTTTCCTCGTCTGATGAGTATTTCAATTTCATTCTGAAGAGCTATGCAATTTTTTGTCATATGGCCATGATCTTTATGAAACTCGCAATACTTTGCCTTATTCCTCTTGTCAGGGTCTGCCTTCATTTTCTCTGGCCAGTTTAATTCCTCGTTTGCTCTTGATTTCTTCTAGAACATGGTTGATATCCTTCTTCAAAGGAGTATAATTATCGAATTTCTTCATTGCATCCCATACCGACCTTGTTCTTGAATGTTTGTCATTACCATTGTTCTTATGCTCTTTCTTCTTAGCTTTATCACCTTCCACCTTGGTTTCTTTGGAATTCATGTTCTTCTTCGCAGCCATATCCTCCTCGGCATTCATAATCTTGGACACTTTTCCCATCAGGTCTGACATGGTTCTAGGTGGATCTTTGGCCAAAGTGTAGTACAACTTGTTGGGCAGCAGTCTACTCATCAAGGCGGTAATCGCTGTCTTCTCCTCATAATCAATGACTTCAAGTTTCTCGTTATTAAAATGAGTTATATAATCTCTGGTACTCTCACCATCCTTTTGTCTAACACTTAACAGATGTGCTACTCGTTTAACTGGCTTTGCCCCAAAATAGAAATTCCCAATGAATAACTCGGTCAGTTGAAGAAAAGTTGAGATCTTACCCCAAGGAAGATTATTATACCATATTTGAGCAGATCCAGTAAGAGTTCCCGAGAATGCCCTGCATCTCATCTCATCTGGAACAGCATAGATGTCGGCTGGATCTTGGTATTGTTCTATATGAAGGACATGGTCTATCTTTCCATCATATTTGGAGGTCACAACAGGTGCTTTGAACTTTGATGGTGTTGGAAAATCTACAATGGCCTGGACAAAAGGTGTTCCTCGAACAAAAGTTCGTTGTAGAGGGTTATTAGCTTTAACCATTTCTCCCAATCTATCCTCCATCCTTTGAATAGACCCCTTCCATGCATCATTTCCTTCCTCGGGCGTGTTGGTTCGAGCAACTGATCGCGTTGTGGTGGCTTCCTGGGATCTATCTTGATGAGCAACTGATCGTGACTGGGCAGATCCTTCCCTTAAGTCTGATGGTCGTCGAAAACTCCTCGATGGGGCTCTAGGAGGACTTTTGCTCCTCCTAGGACCTAATCGATCGAAAGGAGATACTCTGCTTAATCTTTCTAGTGCACTGGTCCTTTCTGGGGAGAGAGTGATACGTTGTTCAGTATCTGTGGCTCACACTGACGAAGTTCGTCCAGGTTGATAAGAAAAATCTTCAGACTCCTCATTGCGATATGAATTGGTACGTCTAGTACGTGAAGAAGGTGCATGGGTATTTCTTTGAATACTTTATGGTCTTGAATGGGTTGGTGCACCGCCATGGAGGGTTTGTATGAGTTGACGCATAGTTTCTTGCATGACGGTATGGCCCTGAGCCAGATTTGTCATTATTCCAACCAGATCTGGAATATTTGGCGGAGCAGATGGATTTAGAGGGCTTCTAGCATTTCGATTGCTAGATTCTGGAATATCAGCCATTTGTGATGGATTATTTTTTATGGAAAATGATATTACCAGTCGTTTCCCACAGACGGCGCCAATCTGTTGATGTAAAAAATTAGATCATATCTAATTATTCAATCACAGATAAATAAATGAGACAAAGAATTTTTAAAGTGGTTCAGCCTTATAAGAATGGCCTACGTCCACTATTATGGTATTGCTGATTGTATGGGAATTCTCGATTACAAATTATCTCAAGAAATTCCGGTCCCTCTACAATGAGGATTGTACAATGTATTTATAGTCCTGAGGCTGTAATGTGAAAGGGTAATACATTCAATGCTCCTTAAGCGTATGCGTCAGAATGATAAGCATTTAATGAACAGTTAAACTGTTGGTTATCCTGCTATTAATGCTTTGTTCAAGGTGCAGCTCGGACCGCCTAAGCTTCTCGGTACTCAAGAGTTCCTCGGAGAGTTCTTGTTCCTCGGAGCGTATGAGTTCCTCGGGGAAGTAGTGTTCCTCGTTGTAGTATGGTTCCTCGGAGCCTGTGAGTTCCTCGAAAGAGTTTGTTGTTGCCACGTAGATTGCCATGTGTCTTCACTCAATTGAGCCATGTCAGCAGACTAAATTTGGTATCAACACTCGTTATACTAACCGTTGCTAACTCGAAAACCTTCCCATTTTATTTCATACTACGACCCCTCACTTGAAACTTACTCATCCATCCCTCCTAATTTTATGAATAGTCTCCCAATTCAATAACCATTAAGGATACCATCTATATCCGAATGCACACCGATCAACAATAATTTTTCCCCAAGTAGAAATCTCGATGCTAGGAGGATTCCCCACTAAATAGGTACAATAAGTCAAATTCCCACTCTCTTACAAAAACTCAATAAGACGCCAACATTTCATCTTAGGTTAAACGCCCTAAAATCTAAAAAAAAAATACTTCCCATAACCTGTATTAAGGTGCCCAAGCTATAAATCCAAAAGACAAGGGGTGGGAATAAGATCCCAATCTTGGACCAAAAATAGAGGACTGGTCGACCGGCCCCTGACCCCCGGTTGACCACGGTTTTGAATTTTTCCTTAAGAACAAGAAAGTAAGCTTTTTCCCCGAGGCGAGGTCGACCGACCTCATGGTCGCGGTCGACCGGCCATAACAGATACCTCGTCCAACCATTCTTTTAGGATGAGATACAACAATCCAAAAACCCAAAATACCTACTTCTATACACAAATCTTCAACCTCGTCATGTTTCTAACATTAATACTCCTCAAATAACTTAACCCCACTAATTTAGAACCTTAAATTCATATATACACACCTCAAATGCAAGATTTACCCAAACACTAGGTTTTAACATTTATAACCCAAAATCCATAAATTTATCCACAAATCATGAAATAAATGATACACAAGAATTATTTAGCGAGTTTAATCACTTGCCTCAAAGTTGTAGGGGTTGAATCTTCCTCGAAATCGCATAATAACCGGAATTCCCAAGCATTTCTTCTTTCTCTTCTTCCTTTCCTCTTCTCTCTCTATCTTTAGGGCTTTCTCTCAATCTCTCAAATGAGATTGTTATCTCCCGTATGCTTTTTAAGCCTTAACTCCAAAATACCTAACTTTAAATGATAATACACACTTTAAATGACTTGGTTACTCCAATTCGAGTCAAACGAACTTAAAATATTCCGGAACCAAAATAAGACCCAAGTACAATCGTTTTGACTATCTCGACCCATCTGGTATTAACCGCACACCCATAATCGTCATTCAAAATACTTTCTAACATCCTCAAATTTTGACCTCAATCGCTAAAATTTAAACTTCTCCAATTTAAATAAATATGTATTTCTCCAAAAAAAATTAAATTATTAGTCCAAAAACCACAGGGGTATTACAGACTTCCTCCCTTACAAGAATTTCATCCTTGAAATTAAGCTAAGCCTAATACTCCAAACCTCTACTATCTCCTAAGACACCTACTCTCAAGATCACTATATCTATTCCTCCCACTTCTCACGGCGAATCATTTTAATTAAAGACCAAATCAGCTAACTAGGGCGCCCATACACAACGTACCCGAGTTGAACTCGTATAAACATAACCCGGCTCCACTTAGCCTCAAATTATAAAATAACCCAAAACAAATAGATCCATTATAACTTATTAATTATATAATAATTTTTGAAATGTCTGAAGATTTAACTCTTATCAATTCCTAACATTCACTAATTTCATGAGGGGGAGGTCTCGCAAGCGAAATCCAAATAAGGAAACCTCCCAATACAGTACTGTGTAGCTCCGTCGGGGATTGAGATTAGTTAGACCGGGATTAAAGTTTTAAAAGAAATATTTTTAAAATCATTTTGATGTTGCCCGAAGGCCTATAAAACAATTTTATTTTAAAATCAGTTTATGTCTTTCGACATCCAAATCAAATACCTTATGCCCAAGACACAAGGGGCCAACAAAAACAATACTCTTACCAACCATTAGTTCTCAAGACTAGCACAACCAGGAGTTAAAATTCCTGGCTCAAAATAACTCACTAAACTCTGAATCTCTTCAGTAACAAGAATCATTTACCTCATAACAAAACATTTCCATACACTAGGATCTTCCATAACTGGAACATTACGAATACATAAGTCTATCACGACTAAAAAATGATAGCTTTACCGTTACTACCCAACGCATTTCAATAGTTCCTACGATCAAAACAAAGTCGTAACTCTCTAATAGCACATCACAAGACAATCTATTGTTCCAAAATATATCGTCTAAGAGCCTCACTTGCTCAATCCTCCCTTACGGGTCATTCCGTATAAAATAGGGTTATAACAACTAACCACTCATTAAAATCTTACATCCGATACCCCCAATGCCCTTCAAAGCATAATCCTAACCACAAAGGAAAAATATAATTTACAGTTTACCTCTCTAATCCGACTGCATCCCGTCATCGATGGGTTCCAGCTCAAAGTCCTCCGACCCAAACTGGTCTATGATTTGTTGTAGGGGTTGCGCATTTAAAAATTCCTCTAAAAGTGGCCCTCTATCTCTTTCGGGACAATCTCTCTTCCTATGGCCTATTTCTTTACAAAAGAAACATCTACCAACAAATCCTCCCTACCTATCCTGAGGAACAAAACGTTGCTGCGAACCTTGATAATCCTGTTTATACCATCTTGCTTCACAGGCATTCTCTCCTCCAGACTTACTTTATGAACTCGAGTCTCTAAATTCCTTACCCCCTTGTGAACGAAGACGGTATTCCTGACACTGTAATAACGCCACATTCACTACCTCGGCAAAAGTCAATAACGCTTGGTTCCCTAACAAATGCTGTCGAATTCCCCATTATAAACCTCCCACGAACTTCACTATTCACTTCTTCTCTGTATTTACCTCATCGGCTACTAAATTTTTTAACCGAGTAAATTCTTCTTCATACTCGGCCACCGTTCGATCACCTTGAAACACATCCAATAATCTCCTCCTCATTTTCCGTCTGGATCGCAGAAGGAAAATACTTTTGATCAAAGCATTCCCAAAAATCTGCTATGGGCATCGCATCTCTTTACTCCAATGTGGTTATTGATTCCCACTATTAGAGAGCTGCTCCCGTTAATTTAAAGGTGATGAGAAATTGCTTTTGTACCTCACTGCATTCAACCATTCGAAGGTCCCTTTGCATACTCTTCTTCCAACGACTTGCAACTATCGCATCAGCTCCCCCTAAAAATTCTGGAGGATGTACCTTCCTAAAAGCTTCCCGTACTCTTTCCCACTTAGACGGCCCTCGGTGGGCTTGGGATGCTTGAGCTACAGGTTGATGTGCCATCGCAGAAATGGCAGCAGTTACTGCTTGTGCCATAAAATTGGCAACTTCGACTATGGTCACAGTCCCTTGAGGAAATTTGGGGTTCCATATTCTCATCCCCTCTATTTGCCCTGCCTAGATGACCTCTCTTCGGTGGAATCTGAAATAAGAGAAATTGTATTAGAATTCCATTCAAATGATTACAAAGAACGCATAAAACCCGCACAGATCCTAAGGACACTAGAACCTGATGCTCTGATACCACATGTGACACCCCGCTTAAAATAATAACGGATGGCTAGCCTTATACTGTAATTAATCAGGAATCTCAAGTGGATCATTCTCAGCATCTACTGACGATACTAAGATAAGCAAAGCTAACTACCTAGTACTATAAAAAGAGGGTGCCAAAAAATTTAAAACATACATTTCAAAAACCAACCAACAACATAAATAACTACTAAACATGATAATGAACACACACATGCAAAGATAAAATAGAATAGTTTTATAATATACTAGAAATATATAAAAGGAAATACCTGAATATGTTGTCGGGTCACAGATAATACAACAATCTGACATAAGAAATAGAAATGTACTACAAACTCAATCCTTGGGTGTAAACCCGATATACAAACTGAATCCTGATTTAGATTTAAAAAAGATAGGAAACAACTATAACAAAATCCCATAACAATCCGCATCTGCTACGGCTCCCCGAATACCTTGGATAGAAAACATCATTAGCGTCTTGGCAGAGGAACACCAAAAATAATACAATATATATATAGCAAGAGAAAATATAAACGGGCCCGAGTTGTGAAAATATTTTAGAAAGTGCATTAAAATGCATAATAATTATAAATGCACTATAACAGGATTAAAGTGGAGTCGCACTCTCCTGGAAATCCAACTCACCTCTCAACTAGAGCGCACACCTAAACGTATGCACATGATCCTCAAATAACTGTCCAACACTTTCTAGGGACCATTTAATTTATCCTACGCCAAACCCACACTCGCGTAACCCGCCATCTAAAACATAACCATAAACTTCCGATTTTACCATAACCTAAATAAGTATTTAAACTTGTTTAACATATAAATATTCATATACATAACTCTTTCAAGAATTCATCGGATTCCAGTTATTAACTTATACGAGTTAATAACATCTAAATGCTAAGGACTAAACTTCACCCAACTCTCAACATTGCACTTCGTTTTGTGCGTGGGACATCTCGCAAAGCGAAATCTAAACAAGTAACCCCCCCCGATACACTACACCTTGGCACTGTTGATTGTCGAGATTCATTGTGCCCTCAATGCATGACGCATATAACATCAACTACTCATTTAAATATTTCTCCAGTTCATTATCACAAAACCTCGTTTCACTATAACATATAAATCTGAGTACTAAGGACTAAACGTTTTCCCACTCCCAACATTGCGCTACATTTTGTGCGTGGGACGTCTCACAAAGCGAAATCCAAATAAGGAAACTCCCCCCCCCCCCCCCCCAATACACTACTCCTTGACAATTTTGGTCATCGGGATCCATTATGCCCTCGGTACCCCACGGGTAACTACGAATACTTATAAGGAGCAATCATCTCTAATCACATAAATAAGATAATGCTCCGAACCTTTAGGGTCTATAAAATTACTCTAGATACAAAGCATAAGCATTCAACCCCAATAAGTAAGTACACATAACACACTTAGTGTACAAATAAATATCCAATATACCATAACTTATGGATATAAAATACATCACAATGATATAATCTTCTAGTAATTACTCACTTTATCTCGGGTTACCATATATCGAATTATTATCACACCGCCATGGTAATAAAACAAATCACAAAGTATAGTAAGCGGTCATAGTTTCGAACAAGAAGTGAGAACGAATCATACCCAAGACTGCTCACCCCAAATAAAATCACACAATAAAGAAAGGACGACTATAACCTGGGGACTATATGCACCCTGCTCCTCAAGCCAGGGGCCTCACCCACATCGCGCAACTTCCCATGATAGAACTGGAGGGTATGCTCACACAATAAATATACATATATCATTCACATTAGATATATATATACAATCACATCATACAAATGCAAACCATCACACAAGGTATTTACATTACGACATCTAGGTATACATACTCTTTTACGCTCATATGTATAAAAGAAGTAAATTAAGATATAAGTATATTACTCTCATTATACTAACCATTGCTAACTCGCATACCTTCCCATTTTATTTCCTACTACGACCCCTCACTTGAAACTTACTCATCCATCCCTCCTAATATTATGAATAGTCTCCCAATTCAATAACCATTAAGGATACCATCTATATCCGAATGCACAGCGATCAACAATAATTTTCCCTTAAGTAGAAATCTCGATGCTAGGTGGATTCCCCACCAAATCGGTATGACAACTCAAATTCGTACTCTCTCGTAAAAACTCAATAAGACCCCAACATTACACCTTAGGTGAAACTCCCTAAAATCTCCAAAAACATACTTCCCATAACAGGTATTAAGGTTCCTAAGCTTCAAATCCAAAAGACAAGGGGTGGGAATAAAATCCCAATCTTGGACCAAAAACAGAGGATCAATTGATCGGTCTGTGACCCCCGGTCGACCTCGATTTTGAATTTTTCTTTAAGAACAAGACAGTAAGCTTTTTCCCCGAGGCGAATGCCCTGCAATTTGTGACTTGTTTTTCCTTTTAAGTTTCGAGACAACCCCAATTTATAAGAACCCTTAATGTTGAATAATTGAATATAATAGGACTGAGGGAAGGTCAGTAGGGTTGTAGTTAATACCCGAAAAGTATCATTATGTATAGGCTTGAATGGGGAAATTTGCGAGTGTTCTTCGAATGAGTTATGATTGGAAATTTTATGGATTGGATTTTGGATGAATGGTGACTTATGGTTAATACTAGTAGTAGGGGGGACACTATAGTACTGAATTAACCTAAAGAATAAAAGGGTGACTTCGTAATCTTTTGGAATAAGGAAAGGTACTTGAATTTACACGACGAGAGTTATTGTGTTAATTAAATTTACATATGATATTCTGGATACAAATACAATGTATGAGATTTGTAATATGGGATGAGTGTATACCAATATTGAACCTGTAAATACTTAGGTTGTGTGAATACCTATTGTATGGATTTTATGTGAATGACATACCTACAACCGGCCATAACAGATACCTCGGCCAACCATTTTTTTAGGATGGAATCCAACTATGCAAAAACCCAAAATACCTACTTCTAACCACAAATCTTCAACCCCATCATGTTTCCAACATTAATACTTATCAAATAACTTAACCCCACTAATTTAGAACCTTAAATTCATATATACACACCTCAAATGCAAGATTTACCCAAAATCTAGGTTTTAGCATTTATAACCCAAAATCCATAAATTTATCCACAAATCATGAAATAAATGATACACAAGAATTATTTAGCAAGTTTAATCACATGCCTTAAAGTTATAGGGGTTGAATCTTCCTTGAAATCGCATAATAGCTGGAATTGCCAAGCTTTTCTTCTTTCTCTTATTCCTTTCCTCTTCTCTCTCTCCATCTAGGAATTTCTCCCAATCTCTTAAATGAGATTGTTATCTCCCGTAGGCTTTTTAAGCATTAACTCCAAAATACCCAACTTTAAATGATAATACACACTTTTAATGACTCGGTTACTCCAATTCAAGTCAAACGAACTTAAAATATCCCGGAACCCAAATAAGACCCAAGTACAATCATTTTAACTATCTCTACCCATCCGGGATCAACGGCACACTCAGAATCGTCATTCGAAATACTTTTTAACATCCTCAAACTTTGACCTCAATTGCCAAATGTAAAATTCTTCAATTTAAATAAATATTTATTTCTCCAAAAATAATTAAATTATTAGTCCAAAAACCACGGGGTATTACATAGACTTTCTCTCCTGTTTCCAAAGAGTATTCTCTCAGATGGCTCGTTATGACATGGAGTTACAGAACATCGATTGAAACATAGCTTTTTTTTTCTAAATGGAAGTTTAGATTAGGAAGTTTACATGGCACAACCACAAAGATTCATAATAGAAGGAAAATGAAAAAACATTCTTTATGTGAAAGAAACCAACATATGGACTTAAATACCTTGAGTTCCAGGACACCATTACGTCTTTCGGTTTTAGGAAAAACATAGTTGATCAACGCATCAACCTAAAGATGAATGGGAGTAAGTTTATTTTTTACGTGTTATATGTTGACAATTTGTTTATATCAAGTAGTGATTTGGGGTTTTTAGTGGAAACCACGAATAGTCTTTCAAAAAATATTGAGTTGAAAGATATGGTTGAGGCATCCTTCGTAACCCAGATAAAGATTTTCCAAGATATATCCGTGGATTGTTGGGATTGTGTCATAAGGATTTCATTAAGATAATTTAGAAGGATTTAGCAATGAAGATTGTAATCCCATTAATCTTCCAATTCTGATTAGGAATAGGTTCAACTTAAGTTGTCCATAAAGTGAATTAGATTTTGATGTATGCACATGTTTGCACAACACCAAATATTAGTTTTGTCATTGTGATGCTAGGCATATATAAAAGTAATCCGGGTGATGATCAATTGAAAGTTGCAAAGATAGTGATAATGTACTTCCAAGGGACTAAGGAGTACACGCTCACTTTTAGGAAGACCGATCATCTTTAGGTGATTGAGTATATAGACTCATATTTTAAAGGATATATCGTTAGCTGAAATATCACTTTGAGTTATGTTTTTCTTCTAACAGGAGTTGTCTCATTGAAAAGTATTAAGCAAAGTTTTAATGCTTCATCCATTATAAAGGTTGAGTTCATAGCTTACTTTGAAGTTACAAATCAAGGATTACGACTTCGGAATTTTATTATGGGTGTTAGAGTTATGGTTTCAATATCGAAGTTGTCAAAAATTTATTACGATAATGTTGTAGAAATCTTCTTTTCAAGTAATAACAATTATATTAAATAAGCTAAGCATATCGAGAAGCCATACCTATGTGTCAGAGAAGAATGTTATAAAAACACGTGTCAATTGAACACAATAGTAAGAGTCTTAACAATGCATATTATCTTATCTACAAAGATATTTATTAAACATGTTGAAAAAACGGGTCTTGATCAGTTTGAGTTAAGGATTATCATTGGTTAGTTATTTAACACTACATTTTGATATTAGTAAAGTGTTTCTTATGTCTTTATTATAAAATGCATCTGAATGAACTATTGTGAAAGAAATAGTTTGCACCAGAATAACACCATATATCGGGAAAAGAGAGAGAAAATTATGATATTCAAAATTATTGTGGTTTTTTTAAATAAAAAAAAAAGAAGGATTTATTGGAGCAATAAATATCAAGAAATTAGAAGATAAAAATACACATAAATTCAATTTATATCAATAGATAAATGTATATTTTTTTGTTCCATTAAGTACATGTACAAATCAATGAATGCATCATGATCAAGATCTTGTTATTAATAATAAGTTATATGTTTAGGCTTAATCATATTAATGAACTCATGATTAATTCATATTGTTCTTAAGAATGATTTTATCGAAATCCATCGGTATTTTCTTTTGAATTTTCATAATTGTCATTAATTTTATTGTCTTTTTTATTCCTTTCGTAAATATTGAAGTTAAGCTTAACGATCATGTGTAATATAATTGACACTTTTTAAAACATAATGAAGGAGTTTTTGTACTTGCATATTTTTTAATTATATTTAAATATAAATTTTTAAATTTTCCTTGTATGTTTGTTTTGTTTTTTGGTTTTATAATGATTAAATTTTATAATTAAATCTAACTCGACATTAACCAAAAAATTATGAACCTTAATAAAAGTAACCACGTGTGAAAAAATGATAAAGCTAGTATGATGGAGATATTATAGCCTAAAATATTTAAAAATGTACATATTGAGATAACCGATTATTTTCTGAACTCAATATAAAATTTAATTGTTTAGAAAGTGAGTATAAATTATTTACAAATAAGATGAATCACGTGCCACATTTGTGTCTATTGTTCTCCTATAAATTATTAGTGAGAAAGGATGAAAAGAAAAAAAAAACATTAAAAATGCGTGAAAAAGGTGTTTTTTTAATGTTTTCATTTGAGTATGTAGTCTATATTATATCTTATAAGGACATTATTTTATAAGTCCGTTATCAATTTAGTATGTCATATACACCGTCGAAGAGGATTCAAGAACATTCAAGCATCAAAGAAGGATCCGAATATCAAGATCTTCAACATTCAAGTCTCCGCGAGGTTAAGTTTGGTAAGGTTGTGTTTTAATTCCTTAGCATTTCACTTAAAGTGTTGGGATATTTTTATCAAATATTTTTCTAAAGATTTTGTTCTCGAACACCTTTCCTTAGAAAAATCATAATTAATTCATAAAAAATCATAAAAATATGAAACTGGCGGTCACGCGTTCGTATCGAATTTATCTACAAGCACGCGTGAAATCTCGTTTCATAGGTCGTTCGAACGACCTAATTTTGTCATTCAAACGACATAAAAATCTCGTGAGAAGTCGTTCAAGCGACATTTTCCACATGTCATGTTTCTCGTTCGAGTGACTTTCAACCTCATTCGAATGACGCGCTGCCTTAAGTTTTTTATAAATAGGAGTCTCCAACTCTGTTTTTCACAAGAATACCTGCATATTTTCAATCGACGAAACTGCTACTGCAGAAATGATTTTTGTCTTCTTCTTTTAGGTTTTAAACCTTTTGTTTTCAATTCACAAAACATTACAATCTTTTAGTGAATTATTTTGGAACCCTAGATTCAAGTTTGTTGAAACTTTACCTTTGTGGGGAGAACTCTACAACCGGAGAGCTGCGTGCTATTGTGGAGGGAGTCTCTATGAAGTTACTCTTGTGGGGAGGATTACCTACACCGTGAAGACTGTGTGTCTAGGATGACGTCTCCTTGTGGTATAGCTGCGTGTGAACCACTGTTGATTTATAGTCATTACTTTGAAGGTTTGACGAAGGCACCGTGCGTTACTCTTGTAGGTGATCAAGTTGTTTATAAGTTAATGGTCTTGTAAATTTTTCAAAGTTCTAGAAATAAAAGGTTTTGCCCTTCGGGGATTTTTCCTGTAATTTTGTGTCGCATGCTATATCTTATTTGGTTTGATATGTAGTTGCATGTTTAGGGGCTGAAATCATTTGGTTTAAAAATAGACTCCAATTAAATAAGGTTTAATTAGAATCTTGCGAATTAATTTAAATCGGTATCACACACTGCATTTTACAAATTGGTATCAGAGCTTATTTAAGCGATCACCACTTTTACAAATTGGTATGAGAGCGGGTTGCGCTAATTTATCGCCTATACCTATTTTTCGCAAAATTGTGTGATATTGATTTTTTTTTAAAAATTAGTTTTGTGAAAAATCGCAATTTTTCCAATGGAATGCCAATTTAATGAGAAGCCTATTTTTGAAAAAGTTCAGGACAATGCTGAGAAATTAAAAATTTTGAACTTGAAACTTTGCAAAAGAATTAAAGTTTTGAAAAAAGAAAATTCTTGTTTTAATAGTAAGATTGAATATTTGCAAACGTTTCAAACTCAAATAGATATTTTTCGTGAACATTTTGGCAATTTGTGAAATGACTTTGATTCCTTAAAGTTGTTAAGAAGGAGAGTGACGATAGAGTCCTATTTTTAGAAAAAGAATTGGAGGACTTTAAGAATTCTAGTGGTTGTGTTTGTGCCAAAGAGCATAAAATATTTTAATCAATGAGTTTGTGGCACGTGAAGAGACTCTTAGGGAAAAGTTTGCTTTAATTGTGGGGGGGGTGGGGGGGAGATACCCTTTTAGAATTTGTTGAAAATTTAAAAAAATAAATTCCTATCTTTGGAAGAGTCTAATTTGTGCTTGAATCAAATATTTTGAAGTTGAAAAATGATTTAAACGATTCAAGTAGGTTTGATAGTGATGGTAATGACTCATCTTGTTCTCATGCTTCTAGTGCTAAAGCCAAAACCATTATTTATTTTAGAGGGTCAATTAATCCCAAGGACATTAGAAAAGATCACACTTTAGGTAACATTCCTCCCGTTTACACATGTTCACATTGTGGTAGGAAAGGTCACCTTAAGATATTTTATTTTGATCTTGGAAGATTTCCTAGGAAGTCGAAGTCTAGTGTTCTGTGGGTTTCCAAAACTCCGTGTCGACGTGTTACATCCGCTTGGGTTAGAAAGTCACTTTTGGATACACTAGATTTCAGAATAGTTGATTCTCATTTGGTTGCACATGACTCTTCTCTTGCCATATCATATAGATGATTGTGTTCGCATGTTTGTCATACGCTAGTTTTTTTTGTTTCATGATATTTATGTTTGCTAGCGTTGTGACATGTACTTTTTGTATTATATTTTATTTTTGATAAAATTTTGAAAAATTCAAAAAGATTTTTGTATTTTGTTTGCACCGTTTATGGATAGACACTTAGGATGACCGAGTCATAACATCATTCCATTTTTTATGTGACTCTTTGATAGTATTTTGAGACAATACGTCATGTCATCCATGTGCTTTACAATATTTGGAGTCATTAAGATGTAATTAGTTGTTACTTCCTACATGTTTGACTCATTATGTCTTTTATTGCACACATGCACAGATTCGTTTGATTATTGCACTTATCTATAACATGTTGGTTGAGTGTTTCCATCTCAATTCTATCTATACAACGAACCAAATGCGATAAAATAAGACAATAAAAAGTGTGCAGCTTTGAACCATATTTGTGAGGATTTGTGTATTTTGTTTGAAAATAGTGAAGGGATACGAAAGGTTATCATTTATCCTTTGGGATTAAGCCGCCGTTTAATTGAACCTAAAAATTTGAGTAATTTTATTATCCGGGGTCCAAAGAGGTTTAAAAGAGTCCGAAAAAATTTAAAGGCAATACAAATAAATTCATGCCAAAAAGGGCCCATTAGGTTTTTGCACCAATTCTCAAATGTTTGAGAATTTAGATTACCTCTAAAAGAAAATATGCATGGGGGAGTTTGGATGGAATTTAAAACAGGTCTGCACTTCCTTGAAAGTCCTGAAAAAACATTAAATAGTTTTGGACGTTATTGGTGTGGAAATCATTTTGACTTTGATTTGTTGATTTGATTAAGACGATTTCATCTAAATTCAACAATTTTACACCTAAGAATATTTTTTATGTTCATTCATTAGGGGTACATATATTCATCGTGCACATATGATTGATTGAGTTGATTTACTTATCGAATGTGTTCACACCCATACATTCCATTTCCATGACTTGGTTGTTTTAGTATAAATCCATGGTGTGTGATTTTTGTATCATTTTTTTGCTTTGTTTGAAAAAATTAAAAAATCCAAAAATAGTTTGTGGAATCTTTTGAGATACTCCTTTGAATGCGTAGCTTGATCCTTGTTTGTTATGCTTTTGTGGTGACACTCTATGTTTAGTTTGTTTCTTCTTATCTGTCTATTTGGGGACATAATAAAAGGGGGAGAACGAATTATGATTTATGGGGGAGTTTGCATTATGGGGGAGATTTGATTATATTGATTGATTTATTCTTATATCATTTCAAACTCGATGCTTTACGAAGGTATTTTCTTTATTTCATGTGTGTAGGTACAAAAGTGATGATCATATGTTGTACACCCTGATGAGAAAAGCTTAAAGGTTTGAAGATTTGAACTTGAAGATTTTTAAAGAAAATTTGAAGACTTGCAAATTTTAGTATTTTCCATTTTTGGGTTCATGAGGGATATTAGATTTGTATAGGCACTTTGATTTGATAATTCGGAGTTTTTATTTTGTATCGGTATAGACATAGGGGGATATTTGTAAGGATCCATTATCAATTTAGTATGTCGTATACCTCTATGCCGTCGAAAAGCATTCAAGAACATTCAAGCATCAAAGAAGGATCCGAATATCAAGATCTTCAACATTCAAGCCTCCGCGAGGTTAAGTTTGGTAAGGTTGTGTTTTAATTCCTTAGAATTTCACTTAAAGTGTTGGGAAATTTTTATCAAATATTTTTCTAAAGATGTTGTTCTCGGATACCTTTTCGTAGAAAAATCATAACTAATTCATAAAAAATCATAAAAATATGAAACTGGCGGCCACGCATTCGTATCGAAATTATCTATAAGGCGCGTGAAATATAGTTTGATAGGTCGTTTGAACGGCCTGCTTTTGTCGTTCAGACGACATAAAAATCTCGCGAGAAGTCGTTCAAGTGACATTTGCGACGTGTCATGTTTCTCGTTCGAGCGACATTCAACCTCGTTCGAACGACGCGCCGCCTTAAGTTTTTTTTATAAATAGGAGTCTCCAACTCCATTTTTCACAAGAAGACCTGCATATTTTTAATATATGAAACTTCTACTGTAGAAACGATTTTTGTCTTCATCTTTTAGGTTTTTAACCTTTTGTTTTCAGTTCACAAAACATCCCAATCTTTTAGTGAATTGTTTTGGAACCCTAGATTCAATTTTGTTGAAACTTTAAATTTGTGGGGAGAACTCTATAATCGGAGAGCTACGTGCTATTGTGGAGGGAGTCTATATGAAGTTACTCTTGTGGGGAGGATAACCTACAACGTGAAGATTGTGTGTCCTTGTGGTATAGCTGCGTGTGAACCACTGCTGATTTCTAGTCATTACTTTGAAGGTTTGACGAAGTCACCGTGCATTATTCTTATAGGCGATCAAGTTGTTTGTAAGTCAATGGTCTTGAAAAAATTTCAAAGTTCTAGAAACAAAAGGTTTTGCCATTCGGGGATTTTTTCTGAAATTTTGTGTCGCATGCTATATCTTATTTGGTTTGATACGTAGTTGCATGTTTAGGGACAAATTCATTTGGTTTAAAAATAGACTCCAATTAAATAAGATTTAATTGGAATCTTGCGAATTAATTTAAATCGGTATCAGACACCACATTTTACAAATTGGTATCAGAGCTTATTTAAGCGATCACCACTTCTACATACCTCTAATACGATAGTATTAGAGGTTAATGATGCATTTATTTATGATCATCTGTCCATACACTACCCCTACCGTTCTTTACGAAGTGACTCACCATTCAATGCTCTGTCCATACATTTTCCCTACCGCTCTTGACCACTGATTTCACCATTCAACTTCTTGAAATATCTCCAAACTCCAGCCTTAGTTTTCATCCATTAAAATTTCCACAGTTTCTCCATTGAGATATCAATACCGTCAGTGGTCAAGAAAAATACGTCAGTGGTCAAGAGCGGTAAGGAAACCTCCACCCTTATTTAACGGTCCATCACGCATACATCCATTTGATAGTGCGGTTGACGGTGTTCAATCTCTGATTGTATATAAAAAAAATTCGATGTCGGTCAGTATTGATCATATACATTCTCTCTTCATTTGTGTTTAATTTTTTTGGATTCGTTTTTTTACCAAATGAAATTTCAGTTCAGTTCTATTCCATTTGGGATTAATTTGAGTTTAACGGGTTGCTAATATCAAATTGGTGCCGATCCTTTTATTACTTTCGGATTGTTGTTTTGCTTTGTCACTCAAATGATATTCATTGTAATAACTACTACAAATAGACATATGTAGTTTGAGTTTTCAACCCCTCCTAGGTTTTTGTTGGGAGTTTTGATTTTACAACATCATTTAAGTCCTTTTTTTTATTTTTTTTGCAGATTCGAACCGCTAAAGTTAGCAATGTTCCTTTGGGGATATCTTAGAAAGGCATCAAGGAGTTCTTTTCTTTTTGTGGTGATATTGAATATGTTGAGATGAAGAGGTATTTCTAAGTTAGAAGTACACTTTTCATTTTTGACCCGTCCAATTTTATCCGTATAAATAAAAATTGAGATCTATAATATTTGGTTGTTGGCTTCTTTTTGTTCTTTGGGCCAATAATGGCGATGATGGTTTTTGTATGAACGTTTATCTCCTCTGTACAATAACAATTTTGTATTCCCATCATTTCTTCCATTACATGGATTTTGAATGAGTATCAATACAATTACACAATTTTACTTAAATTAATCTTTAAGAGATTAAAAATGTACAATTAAAAAGACTTTAAAACAGTTTTTTATATAAACCTTTAATAATAATAACAAATTATAAAAAAATGTACAACTTTAAAAAAATATATATTTTTAAAAAAAATAGTTTTTCAAAAACAGTTTTTTTTTTTAAATGTATAGTTTATTTTTCAACAAATAATTTTTTTAAATCACAAAAGACCCGAACTCTAATAATGAGAACTACACGATCATGGAAAACAAAATTTTAATGTCACTAAGGCATTGATGTCTTAGAGATACGATTTATTAGTATCACTGGTGCAGAACCACATACATAGACAAAAAAATTTACTGTCTTCACTGAAAAATGAAACAGTTTTATATTGAAGAAATGTAGTTCTCACTATTTAGGGCTTGAGTAAATTTGTGATTTAAAAAAAAACTATTTTAAAAAAAAACTATATAGTTTTTTCCATAGTGTCGCTGACATGGACTCATATACAAAGATAGTAAAATTTACCATCTTCATTGAAAAATGAAACAGTTTTATATCGAAAAAATGTAGTTTTCACTATTTAGAGTATTAGTCTTTTTGTGATTTAAAAAAAAATTATTTAGAAAAACAAACTATACATGTTTTTTTTTAAATGTTTTTTTTTAAAAAAAAACTTCACAATTTTTTTATAGAAATAGTTTTTTTTTATTAAACTTTAATATAAAAAAATAGTTTTAAAAACCTTTTGAATTGTACATTTTTAATCTCTTAAAGCTTAAATGTTTGGTCTTTTAGTGAAAGGGTGTCAAAGTATTGTTTAGGAAACAAAATTTTATCCCTAGGAATATTGGGTGATAAGGGAGCTACACTAGCATTTTTTTTTATTGGATTAGCTTTACATTTGGGGGTACACAAATTTGTTGTCCTCACCCAAATAAGGTTTAGCATGATCCTCTCATATAATTTGTTGAAAAATAAATTTCTCGATAATGAAGTCCCCGGTTTTTAGTGAGTGGTAGTTTTCTAACTATTTATCATATATAAGTGTCATGTTATCTATATTTAAGAAGGGTCATCAAAACTCTTGACTTCAAATATTAAGGTAACTATTTTTAGAATAACTCTCTTAATATCTTTATCTTCAATTCTGATATAACTACTATTACTTTGTGCCAACTCTTAGTTGTTTTCATCTAGATATTTTTGTATTTTTGCAATATGATTAGGTTTAAAAAATTTGTTGTTTAATGCTGACAGTAGTTGGAAAATGTCTATCACTTAGTATATATGGAAACTTAGTAACAAAATAATTTGTCCCGAATAAAATATAATCTACTAATAATTAATTCAGTATTAACTTATAAATTATGAAACTTCTTTGGATAATTAGAAAAATATTTCAAATCCTTAATGGTATCTTATGAGTTTGGGACAAAAAAATGTCCGTGTTTTTATTTATATGATTTTTTTATCATATGAGTTTGGGACGGAAAATATCCGTGTTTTTATATAAGTGATTTTTTTTATAATTAAGTTGCAATGAAAAGAAGTTTAATTGACTATTATACACATATTGCAATTAATCTCATCCCCACCATTTATCCCTTCATATCTACAACTATTCAGCCGACACAATATTTTAAACGACATAAACCTCTTGCATTCTAACCCTTCCGTTGCCTCTCTTTCCAACTCAACCCTTAATCCCCCCCCCCCCCCCCCCCCTGCCCAAAAAAACTCCACTAAAAAAGGTTCAATCTTTGTCTTGTACTCCCGTATGCGCTCCGTTGGTCCCCATTTGAACACACTCTGTTTGTCACCCATTGGAACATGAAGTTATGCCTAAGGTATTTATGCACTTTTATATTTTTGTACGTGTTTATGAAGATAATGCATGTGTAATAATTTTTTTTCTATAATCATTCATTTTGATATGATCTAATGTGATATGTGGGTTATTTAGGTTTGCATGAGCTTTGAGTGTTTGTCCCAAATCACAATATCTTCTACAATTCTTTAGTTATGCATTTTAAAGGGTTTTCCATCTCACATATTATATGTTGTGAAGAGTGGGGAAGCTGATTGTAGCAGCTGTTTATTGAATTTAGGGTTTAGTTAATTAATTGATGTTAAGTTCTATTTCTGTACATTATGTTTATCATTTTCATTCGGACATTATTATTGGTTTATTGGTTGAGGATAGGCTATCGTTTGGTACATGAATTTTGTAATATGAGCGTGAAGCACATTTGGTAATTTTCATGTACACTTTTTCGAAAAATCTATCATTTTTCTTTGGATAAAAGTCATGTTTCATCTTGTATTTGAATTTATAAGACACTTAGGATGATGTTCATTTGTAATATTTAGTTATAAATTTAACAGTTATATTATATAGTTAAATTTAAAATTTTAATTATCCTCAGATTTTTTTATAATTACTTCTTTATTTTAGTTACTTTTTTATTATATTATTATTAAATATTATAATACTCGGTATCACTAATGTTTGACACCTAATGTTTGATTAGTGGGAAATTAGGAGAGATTTGGGAGCGGAGAAAAGTTGCAGATGAGCATGAATTAGTGGGTTCACCGTTACAACTTCAAAGGAAAACAAGTGGCAACGCACCAATGGGAAAGTGGTTATCTAGGTATGCATCTTTATATTGTGTTGACGCTAATACCCTTTAGACTTGAAGCACAGATTACTAATTTATGCCCAAACATTTATAAATCATACTAATGATTGCAATTAATATGTTCTAACTACGGGTGGATTATAAGAACGGTTTTTACCACATTGCATGGTTTTGATTTTAAAAACTATTGTTTGATTTATCACTTTTCATTAGTGAAAACAAAAACTATCCAAATTAAAATTCTCAAAAACTTGATTTGTTTTGATATATACATTTAAGAACGTATTACAACTAAAATATCAAAATGACAATCACAAATAATAATTTAATATGCTTGAAATAACAAATATATATTGTATATGTTAATGGACTCAATTATCATCACATATAATATTAAAAGTTATCTCACAATTAATTTTCTCATTCCTATTAAAAATCTCAATTAACTTTATCATCCTTTGAGTAGGTGTTGTTTAAACAATATATATGTAGTAATGTTTCATATAATTATAATTCATGTTTATTCATTTATGTGATATTTAATAGTTTTGTATTAATTTAGTTATCGCAACTGGAAATTGAAAATATCGAAAAACGAACATAAAAAATAAAAAAATATTAGGATGAAACTAGAAATAGCTTAAAACATCAAAAGTATCAAAAACAAAACTCAAAGAATCGATTTACCATATGATTTGATACTGGTAACTAATTTCAGAAAACTAAAAACCGAACATACTAAAAAATTGGTCCGGAATTGTAATGGGCCAAATACCGAACACACTGACCGATGACGACCCTTGGTCCTAACAAAGTTAATCTACTATGGTGTAACATATATAAACCATCTTTAGATGTATTAACAAATCACATTTATTAAGATTAATGAGTAAAAATATGATTTACATGTTCTTTCACGTGTTTTACACCAATAATATTTAGAAAACACAATAATTTGAAATTGATTACACACCTGATACATTTAGTAAGAAATGGGGTGTGTTTACTTAATAAACATGCCCACTGGGAAAAAGTTCATACCCCATTAGTACCACATTAAAAGTCCATTATTTTTTTGTTGTCCCGAATTAAAAGTCCCTATTCTTTTTAATTGAACATCAATCGACAAAAATATATGATAATTAATACTTTTTTATCTTGATAAATGATTAGTGAATCCTTAATAAACACGAACAACGGATAGGAACTTTTAAATTGGGATGGGACAGATAAAGAATATGATATCGAAAAGCAATTAATGTGACATGACATTATGTCATAACTGATGCTAGGCCGTAGGCATGGTTGTGGTTTATTTATTGGTAAAATCGTATTTATGGATATCATGTGCAATAGGTGTAAGGCACGTTCCATAGCCATTCTATTTGTTGTAAAAATATTGAAGGTAATTTATATTTCAAAAGTAATTGTGTACATTCCAGAATTAATGTAACGACATGTCGCAAAAATTGAAAATTATCAAAGATGTTAATCGAAGAATTATCAATGACAATAAAATTTCTTTGAGCTAATAGGGGTTAGAGATTGCTATATGATTTCTATTGAATTTGAAAGTCACTTAAGTAATTTTCAGGATTTATTATAAACGATAGAGAAATTTTGAATCAATTGGGATCTTATCATAATTCAATAGAGTAAAATAGCCACGGAAAATAATTGTAATAATGTGATTTAATTTGAGATTATTAGTGATAATATACGGCTTAACGAAAGGGACCGAATGACAAATGAATGTATAATAGTGTTCAAGTTTAACACTTCAGGAGATAAAAAGATGTTTGAAAATGGGTGGGAAAATGTTTTGGAACAAATGTTTAATAATATGATATAAATTTGTAATCTGGCATTTTGCCAATGACATTTGACAAAAGCAATACAAAGAAAAAATAGTAGGTATGTAGGGTAAAGTTGTCATTTGTGGTGGACAAGTGCAAATTATTAGAAATTTCATCCACCATACAAACTTTGTTGGTAAAGCAAGGACTGTTTTAGATAATGATTTAAACACTTAATGATCCGCTCTTTTGCAGTTCAGCATTTCCACTTCATTCATGATCTATTTAAACAGCCACTACTGGTGATAACCTATCATCTAGCTTTTGTAAGCCCCAATTGGGTGTTATTATCATCAGAGGAACAAAAACTATCAGTTTCTTGACAAATTGATAGATATCTATGGGTTTTATGAATTGGCATGAATCTATCCATGGGTCTTGAAAAGCAAGGCAGTTTGGGGTGAGGTGAGGGATTTTATTTTATTCCAAATATGCCCTTGCTCTATAGTCAGACAGTTTGCTTGGGCTTAGCCAAGAGTTTTTCTACTAATCGGCATGGAGAATAAGCTTGATTGACGTGGGCTTTAAATATGTGCATGATCAATGTAGCGGAGACTTTGGTTAAAAGCCTAGCAAACCGGCAAGTCACATAACGGCAGATGGACTCGGTTCAGAGTCTTTTATTTTCTTTATGGCTATGTTTCAATCTCTAACGTGAGGATGTAATAAAAGAATGGTGCTCTAAGCAAACATGATTCTGTGATTCACTATATCTCTCTCCACGCTTGTGCTCATATATGTGTATAGATGCATGCAGAGGCGGCTCAAGCAAATTTAAGGCGCTAGCCAAATGATTAAAATTGTCCCCCTTATAAATAAAAATACATATTTTTATATTATTTTATAATATATATTTGTCTGCATTTCCATTAAAAAAATTAAATGTTTTTCTGTATTTATTGTAGAAGAAAAAAACTTTAAATCTTATAATACATTTTTTATTATTTCAATAATAATACACCCGCAAGAAAATAATACACCATCAACAAAAAGTTAATCCAAGCTTAATAAGAATTTAATTGTTATAACTTTAACTTTTAATATTTCCTAGATCGATTATAGCGATAATTGTAATTAATATGTAAATGAAAAAGAGTGAGAGATACAATAGAAATAATAATAGGTAAATAGAGAGTAATAAAATGATTGACAAAGAGAAAGATGTTTGTTTCTCTCCTCGATATGAAGAGTCTTCAAATTTGAATAAAAAACTACATTTGCAATTTGTAGGTTAAATGATTCACACAGTTTGAGAGATTTTCAGTTATATTGGAAATCGAAAAGTCGGAATATAAGGCTGTATAAACCAACTCTCTTGGCTCAGTGATATGAGACTGTCTCTGGGACAAGCTTGGGGTCGACTGCGTTTGTTCCCCAGTTCGACTCTTGGAGCTGTCAAAATAATGCTTGGTCAGCGGAAGCCATGAATCACGAACGAGGATTAGTTGAGGTGTGCATAAAGCTAGCCCAGACTGGACATCATGTGGTATGCTACCGAAAAAAAAACAGTATGAATACCAATTTTACGATACATTATTATTCATATATATAACACATTATATAAAAGTGGGCCCCTTCAATCATGGGGCCCTGGGCTCGTGCCTAAATTTCTAACAAGTAAAGCGGGCAGTAGATGTATGCGAACCAAGTAATATGTCCCTAGGAACAGAGGCGGATACAGGGGGGCAAGGGGTGGCCTTGGCCCCCCAAACTTCAAAGAGCTGCACATTTTAACTCTATAGTTTCAAAATTTTATGAAAAAATTTTGGCCCCTACAAAAATAGATATTTATTGTTTGGCCTCGTCTTATTCACATTTCTGGATCCACCACTGCCTAGGAAAACTGTAATACATTTGAACACTAGAAAGCTGATCCTATAAGGGAAGAAAACTTCGATTGCATGAATATTGTTAACCGTTAATGATTTTTGTTGGGTGCAACATATATTTTATCGTGGTAGTAGGGAGGCAACCCTCATGGCGCTTGGTCGTATTAGTTTGCAAAAGGTAAGGACCACTTGGCAATCGCCTGACCCCGAGGTATGCTTATAATGATAAGAATTTAAATTTGTTGACCCATTTTTTATGTTAACCAACTTACATGATTTTTTGAAGTATTAAAAACTGCAAAAATAATGTAACTATTTATTTGTTATTTTAAGGTTTCAACTAATCAATGTGAGAGGGTCACCGGGAACCACTGACATTTGTACATATATTTTTGAATTTTGATACTAAACACTTAACTTGCCTCTTTACCTTGACATCTCCGGATGGCTTGGATTAATTAAAGGTGTCTTGATTTGATTATCAATACATTACTATAAAAATATACTATAGGCCCAGAAATACTATGCATTTGAGTTGTATTACTATACAAGTTATATATTGTTAACAAACTATGTTGGTCAAGAATTATTAATTATATTTTGATCTACAACAAAAAGGACTTCACTCGTAAGCTTTTACTCTAACGAGTAATTAAGAATAAAGGTGCCTAACCATGAAACTAGATTAAAAAAATATATATGCCATCACACGTCATTGCAAAAATATTAATTTATTTTTTTAATAAATGTTGTGAATATAAAAAATTACTAGGGCTAATATTGTAATTTTAATAATGACAAAAATACATGATATAAATATGGGTGTTAATATATTTATTTGGGTTACATGTGAGTTTTGATTTAGTATTCACAACTAATATGGCCAGCTACATGTAAATTCAAACCTCCTTTTCAATCCAAGGAGAATATGTCCTTTCACTTAGCTAGATATATTATTTTCTTATGATTATTTTCATGTACAAATTCTTTTCTATAAGACCTTAAAAAATTCCTAACAATCATGTACCAAAGTTAAAAACATTTTGCCATTCGACTTCTTTTAGTTTGGTGTTTGGGTTTTGAAATATAACAGACTGAAATGATTTAAAATCAAAAGAAGAAAATGTGTCCCATATCACATGAGCGCTTATCATGTGACAACTTGTATTTTCAATATTTAAGGTGGTCAATTATAAATATTAAAATTGCGTTTGATATGTAATCCTAGTGATCCCCATCTACCTCAAATACTTTTCTTGTATATAATAACATATATTCCTCCACATCCTCATACCACGTGTAACACTCGTGCCCAATATTTGTACCTCATTCCTCATAATTTGTATTCCCTTGGACCATAAACTGTATATTATGAATGGATGTTATGTTTGAGCTATCCTTGTGGCCTTTATGCAATTTAAATTGGGGATTTAATGGCCTAATGTTGGTTTGTAAAAATTTGGGCGTCGTTTGAATGAGTGACCACGTCATACGAACAAGAATGGACCTATCGTTCAGACATGTTTCGAACGACTAGGTAATATTTGATTTTCATCGTTTTTTGTAATCTCGTTGGAATGCCCTCGTTCGAAGGAGGTGTTTTGTCATTCCAATGAGGGGTAGTTTTTCGTTAGAAAGAGGTGGTTTCCTATTCTGTTTCAACGTTACTTAGTACCTCATTAGAACTCTCATTCGAACGAGATGGGATCTCATTCGAATGAGGTCCAAGTCATTCGAATGACCTAACGAAAATCAGACTTTTCTACACATTTTAATGTGCTATCACGACCTAGGGCATTGGATTTGATGAGTTATCGAGCCCTTAGCGGATCACATCAAAATGTGAGTTTAACCCTTGGTTAATGGGTTAAGTGTTGGTGGGTTTAAATGGAGGTGAGAGGGTTGGAGAAGCCATTTCCATCATATTTTTGGAGCTCTCTCTCTCTCTCTCTAAAGATACACTCTCCCATTGCTCACCTATTTTTCATCATTTTCAAGGTTTTCCCTTCCATCCCAAGTATTTTCCAATGTAGATACATTATTTTAATCTTAGTCGAAGGAGAAGTTGGGTAGAAAAGGCCATTGTTGGAGTTGTTTCGAAGAAGTTGGATCTTTCTTAGAGATTTGGAATTTTTAGGAGTTTTCAAGTTATTCCCTTTAGATTCTTCTCTTCAAATCCAAGGTAGGATTTTCCTCCAAGTGTTTTCAAGATTAAAAGCTATTAGGATGCATGCTAAAAGGGTTCATTTTGCAAAAAATATTTTCTGCTATGTTTATTTATAGGTTTTCTTTCAAAAATGGAATTTTGGATGAAAACTAAGTTCAAATGACTTTTGATGAACAAATGCTATTTTAATTTTTGCAAAATGAGGAAAGAAGTATAAAAATGTATTTCCATGTTAATATCATGTTTAATTTCATATTTAAGTGTATCTAGGCTTAAAATCCTCCAAAAAATGCTTAAAATATTATAGTATGTTAAATAAGGATTTGTAGACAATATGTGAAATTAAAAATTAATTTCTTGATAAAATAAGGAATTTGAAAATATTATCCCTAAGTATGTTATAAAATGAAGAAGAAATAATATTTAATGTAACATTTGGGTATTGTAAGATGGACATTTTATAAAAATGGTCTTTATGAAATTAAATATGTTTCTTGAAAAGAATTATGAAGAAATAGGATTTTCTTGGAGAAAAAGAATCATTTGTGATTTTTGGGACATAATATCATGAAAGGTGGCTTGGAACAAAAAATAATGATTTATAATCCCATGATGAAAGAAATGTATTTTTGACAAGATTTCGACAAATGAAGGGTAAAAAGGTAATTTTAATTCAAAAAAATAGAGTGTCCTAGTGGTTGGACTTCCTCGTGTGACCTTATTGGTTGGTTTTGTAAAAAATGGATAAATGAATGAAATCGTATGAGAATGGTGAAAGTAAAAGAATAATGTGGACATTGGTAAAAATATTGAAACACATTAACATTAACTCAGATGAGGTTGAAAAATAATTGAGAAGGGACCGAAGCCCTAGGGTGAAAGATAAAAAAGCACCGGAGGTGTAGAGCCCATTAAAGTGTGCGGTTATTGAAGGATTCAGAAAAAGATAATGGAAAGGAAAATGAACTTGGTTGCGCTCATTGAACATAAATAATACAACTTAATGAAAGAAACAAAATTGAGAGTAAGAAATCATATATGATTAAATAGTCTCTAGACCCGGTAAAGGGTGGTATGAAATGGTTAAGTGTGAATATGAGCACGTCGCTCGGGTGCATTGCATGGTAATTGCTTTAATACAAGCTAAGGTGTTAAACGTTTTCAAAATTATTTAAAATATATGTTATATGTATAGTATTTTCATAGAAAATGTATAACTTAGTATTTTCCACCCTGTTGAGCATTTGCTCACCCCTGCTTTTTATGTTAAAAACCCCACCTCCACCCCAGGTACATTGAGTAGGGACATTAGCAAGGATGTCGATAAGGCCCCAGAGGGTAACAATCGTCATTAGAAGATTTGTTGTTTTATTTAAAACTTCCTTTGAAAACATTGGATTCAGAATACTATAAATCATTTTATTCGGGCCTTTGGTCAAGTGTCGTAATAATACAGGGACAACTATGATTTATTTCTTATTTTTTAAGCATTGATCAATCAACGAATTTTCCTAAATAAACCTTGTTATAATTAACCTAATAACTTAAAGTGATCACATGTTTCTCAAATTAAAACCAGTAATTTAATCCTTATAAAATGGTGCAATTAAAGGGTTTTTCTTAAATAATAGAATTGGAATTTCTTCCTCCCCCTTTAAATCCTTGGCTCTGAGAGGGTTGACCCGACGGTGACCCAAACTCGGGTCGGGAAATTATAAATGGTATCAGAGCAATAGGATTATGACTGAGTGTTTATGATTTCTTAGTACGCTTCCTTTATACGTTTCCATTGTAGTTACCACTGTAGTGACTGTTTAAGTTAATCACTTCCTCTATCGCTTTCATTTTGTATCCTTGTGTACTCAACTATCCTTTGTTGTTTAGATGATTACATGTTGTGGTGGGGCTAGTGTCTCAGGGAACAATGAGCTTAGAAGAATGAAACATGTCGTGCATCAGCTTGCAGTCCCCCTCTTGTAGCAACAGAGGGCCAACTATAGTGGAACAGTTAAGAGCAATACTTCATCCTCCATTCTAAAAGAGTTCATAAGGCTGCACCCACCCACCTTAAATGGGGCAACTGGACCCGATGTTATAGAAGAATGGCTCGATGAGGTCACTAAGGTTATGGAGATTCTTGATGTTATAACTGGGAATTAAGTCAACATAACGACCTTCCAACTCAAAGAGAAGGAACAATGCTGGTGGAGATCCAAATCGACCAGCATGATTGAGACTTTAGATTGGGACAACTTTAGGGCCGCATTTCTGGACTAGTAGTTTCTCCAGTCAATTAAGGATGCCAAGAAGGATGAGTTCCACTATCTAATTTAGAGGAAGACATCAGTGAATGAGTATTAGGTTAGGTTTGAGAGTTTGTGAAGGTATGTAGATGCAGTGCAAAAAGATGAGGCCAAAAGGATAAGGTTATTTGTCAAGGTACTTAACCTCGATATTCGACGAATCATAGCTAGTTTAGATCTACTAAACTTTAAAAATGTGGCGATTTAGGCCATCAGGCTAGAGTTAGAGGTAGAGGATGGCAAGGTCATCAGATAGAAGAAGATGGATCCTAGTAGGTCCTAGGGTAATGGTCACAATAACTCTAAGGGCGGGGCTCAAGGCTTCTTTGCAAAGATGAAGGACTCCATGGGCGTTGGTTCATAATTCGCCCAGTGTACCAGTGACCAGAGTACTATGGACACTACTGAGAGGACTTATTTTGCATATGGCTCCCCTGGTAACTTCAAAACGGATTGTCCGTAGAGATATTCGAGAAATTAATAAGGTAGTCGGCAGACTATTAACAACGTACTGGGAAGGAGTTCTAGCTACACGGGTCCCACCTAGCATCAACAACAATAATAACAATAACTACAGTTTTCATTAGGTTATCATTAGTCAGTGATGCATACCTTTGATGGTTCATGTCCCAGTAAGGGGCCGAGTAGCCACGAGCCAGATCAGGTGCCCAATGGCCAGAGCAATAAGTTTAACCCTGGTCGCGCATATGTCATTTCAAAGTTTGCAATACTTTTCGATGATCCTTTCGTAATGGAATCTATTATCCTCTTGTTCAACACATGGTTAAATGCATTTTTTTATTCAGGTGCATTACATTTATTTATTTTGATCTCCTTACCATTTAGTTTGGGATTAAATGTAGATCGTTTTTACCCTCATATCTTAATAAGACTTTCGATTGACGATGATATAATTATTGATAGGGTTTATCGTAGTTACGTGGTTATGGATGGAGACTATGTTCTGGAGTATGAATTGATTATCATAAACATGTATGGATATTATGCGATCCTCTATCGTGTTTTGATGCTACCATCGAATGCCATCGACATAGTGCCTCAATATCTCTCCTAGACGGATATCACCATCATTTCAGTAGAGAGTAGGGCATTGGTTATCCTTACCAGTTTTCCACTATACGTGAGAAAAAACAGTACTTCAATTGGTTGAGCAGTATTATGGCTCAGGATGAGCCCGATGGTATGTTATTAGACTACCCAATAGTGCAAAAGTTTTTCGATGTGTTCCTGGATGATCTTCTTACTTTACCTCCACACTATGAGGTGGACTTTTCTATAGAGGTGCATTAAGGCGTCTTGCCCATATCTATACCACCTCACGGGATGTCTTCGAAGAAATTATAAAAGTTAAGGGTTCAGTTAGAGGAGCTGACCAACAAGGTCTTCATTCACCCTAATGTGTCCCATTGGGGAGCCCAAGTCCTCTTTGCCAAGAAAAATGAAAACTCCTTACAGCTTTTCATAGATTATAGGCAGTTAAATAGGGTGACAATGATCTTGTTCCAAAGGCATGTCCATGAAGGATGATCTTCGCTAGTGGGTCGTCTAGACGAGACCATACTTATGTTTATTAATCACCCCTAGACCTTAGCCTTCAATATCACCAGGAGGCTGAAGTTTAAAAATGTTATGTTATCTCGTCTCATCATGGTATTGTCATCCATGGTATGTACACGAGGTTACACAAAAGTTAAGAGAGGATCAACTATCATATTGGGCCTTACTAAAATGTCATTTCTCACTTATGAGAACTAGTACACTTGACGTCTGTTATGAAAAAAGTTATAGGAGGAAAAGTCTGCCCAACCTTTCATTTCTTCACAAAACACTTCCAGAGAAAACAACCGTCCCTTTCTCTCTTGAAGTTTATTTTTATCCGGTTATGTCTTCAGCCTTCTCTTTCCTTTTCCAGGTATTCCTTTCATCCCTTCTTTTAGTGTTTCGATTTGATAAAGCTTTCTGTAATTTTTTATTTTTTTTTCTGAGCATTCTGATCTCTATAATGACCATCTTGTGGTGGTTTGAGAGGGTGGTAGTTAGATAACAGGAGGCTTTAGGCTTCGTTTGAGATAACTTTGGTGTCTCAAGTCACTTTTAGGGTTCATAAATTTTTCTATAGCATTGTCTCTGGCAAGAGTTACGTGAGCCAAGAACAAGTGTTCTTGAGCAAAACTATTCAAAAATAAACCAACTTACTTAGTTTGATATTTAGTAGAATTCAATTTCATTTTCCCATGTGTTTGTTCATGTACCATGATCTTTAAGAGCTTGATCAGCAGATTCATAATCTATATAATTATGTGAGACAAAATGTAGAAGAGACCGAGGTAGACTTACGCCGACCTAGGTCTCTGATACCTTTTACCCCTACTAGTTTAAGAAAATTTAACTTTACTTTTGACTATAGTTAGAACTCCTATAATCATTACCCTTAGTAGTCATTATGTGTCCTCACCCAAGAGATATAACCCTTTTGAACGCTTGGGTTTTATAATGACCCGATGAACTCTGAGGATGACTCCTTTGATGAGGCCATGAAAGTGGAAGTATCCCATCTCGTCGAGGCCAAGATGGTAGATTGTTCTGAGTTAAACAAAAGGGGCTACCCTAGTGCTCCCTCTCATCATCCCAATACTTCTTCTCTCAATGAGGGGACCCCCAACCCCTAGTTTATGACATTTAAGATGACAAGGTTGAGGACGAGTCTGGAAATAATGTTCCCCCACCTCCTCCAATGCCCATACATGTGTCAACTATGACTTAAGACGAGTTCTTACAACATGAACCTTGTGGCAAAGCCCCTGCCACTAAGGAGGAGGAGGAAGAGGATCCTTACACGTAAGACACAAGTGTTGCCTCGGTCAATCCCCATGACATTTATGGGATTGATCTGGTAATTTTAATGCATATCTATGGGATAAAACCTTTAATCAGAATGAGACTTCCTACTTAGGATATGCATGACTTGACCTTAGAAATAAGGGAGAAATTACAGTCTATGAGCCAATATTTAAGGTCAATTTTCGTCTTCCTTTTAACACGGCCATCAGGTCCATTCTTTCCTCAACTGGTGTTGCTCTAGCCTAATTGACTCATAACACTTGGAGGACCATTTTGGGAATAGATCATCTTTGGAGAATAACCTATGAGGTAAACCTTCCAACTGATATTGTCCAAGTGTGATATACGGCTGTCACCATGAGATTTAACCCATGTTATTATCACTTTGTGGCATGTTGTCCGGACTGCAAGCTCCTTCACATTAATCATACTTCCAACCATGATTGGAAGTCTTATTACTTTTTTATCTCTTATTACTTCTAACCATGATTTGAAGTCTTATTACAGCTCCTTCACCGCAAGCTCCTTGCTGATGTAATCGTATTATGATCTCGATAAAAGTTGATCCTGACCTCAGTGCCGAGATGAGCAAAGATATTAACTAACTCAGGGATAAATGTTTAATTTTCTTTGAACACTTAATGACTCATGGAGCTCATGAAATACTCTGTCATGGGGGTGAACCCCCTTAAGACACTTCGTAAGAAAACATTTTTTTTGTATTTTCAAAATTCTCTAACTTTATTATCGTCCTTCAATTATTTTGACATAACTATAGGTCGATGTTGATATTGTTTATATGTTCTTTGCAGATCTTCCATCAAATATCTTAGACATAGTTTGGGAAATGAAAGTACAACTATCCAGTAATCTGATTGCTCATCTCCAAGAAAAATGTGTTTAACGGACTTATTCTCGATAAAATCCATTACAGTGGGCCCCGACACTAACGAGCAATTAAGAAAAATAAAAGAGGTTATTAGTGGAACCTCCGATGATCCCACTCAGTAGCAATAAAAAAAGATGAAGGATGGGTTCACCAAGATGATCCACTGAGTCTCTCCTCCCCATAACATATGACACAATAGTAGATGCACGACTATAACATCTTGGTGTTAATGCCGATAGAATCCCGGGGAGTCTGGTGAAGGCCACTGAGGCAATTATCTCAATTGTTCCTAATTCTGACAATAAATAGTTTGATTCCCAGGACCCTTCAGGGTTATTAACTTTTCCATCCAAAAAGCAACTTAGGTATTAACCAAATTTAAACTTCATTATTTTTACTAAGTGCAGCATCATCTCATATGTATCGTACTAAATTTTTCATTATTTGTAATTACAGTCTCTTGTTTCCCTTTAAAACATTCGTTAGTGGATGGTGGAGCATAAGTCAGAGTAAATATGGATGACGATGCTAAGTCTCAGCTCTCTGAACTAAAACAAAAGATGGAGGACCAAAAAACTTACTGCAGCGCCAAGACTTGGGAACTCCGTGATCGACATATGGAATGACTTTCAACTTGAAGCAGAGTTGCAAGACCAAGGTTGAAAAACTTGAGATTGAGATTAAGAAATAAAAAGGTGTTAAGGATGAGCGAGTCAAGGTCTGTTCTGAGGAGTCTGTTGCTGACTTTAAAAAGTCAGAGGAATTTTTTGGGTATGCCATCAAGTATCTTAAAAACATAACAAACACAGCATGTAGGAAGGTTTCTACCCAGTTTGTCTATCTGCTCACCAATAATCTTTCTTTGTTCAAGTGCCTAAAGTCATTTAACTTCACCGACCCTAAGATCATCACTGCTCTCTAGGAGGTATAGGCTGGGGCCGATGTTGAGGTTACTAATGCTGTTGGGAAGTTGGCATCTCAAGATGAGATGACCCAAGGTGACAAAGAATATGGAATAAAGGCATTGGTGACCAAGATGAGACTACTATAAATCCTAATAAAAAAACATGTCGTCCCTAAGACCACTGTACCGAGGGGGTGGCGATCGATGATTAAAACTCCTCTTTTACATCTTCGCGGGATGACCAACTATGGTCATAGTCTTTGATTTTCACCTCTGAACAGCTATCCCATTTTGCACTTTATAACTTTTGGCATGTTATTTTTAATACAGCTTCCATGTTCAGTTTTGTGACTGTCTTTTTCATTATTTTTACCAATTGTAGTATTTTCTTTACTTCTTTCACCATGTTATGTGATGCTTAGCTTTTCACTATAAAGTGATGTTTATTTTGGAGCATTGAGATGAGACATCATTCCTATTGGTATTAAGCCCTATTTCCACTGCAAACTTAATAATGATGTAAAAATTAATTATTCTCCAGAGTTTTTTATGAGAGTTGTCTGAAGATGACTTTAGACCATTCTCGTACCATCGAGAGGAAGTTTTACAGTATGCTCATCATAAAATGATGTTAGAAATTTCACCACATACAAATGATGTTTAAGTGTTTCCAATATCCTCGGGTTTTTAATGAGAGATTTCTAGGAGAAGAAAATCCTAGGAATTCTCATACCACCAAGAGAAGGAATTTATATTCACAATAAAATGATGTTAGAAATTTTAACATATATACATGATGTTTAAGTGTTTCCCACCTCCCGGGCTTTTTAATGAGAGATGTCTTGGAGATGACACTCCTAGGAATTCTCGTAGTACCAAGGGAAGGATTTATATTCATCATAAAATGATGTTTGAGATATCACCATATAGAAATAATTTTATGTGTTTATGCTTTGGAGACGACACTTCTAGCCATTTTGGCACCCGAGAGAGAGAGATTCTAAAGATACATATGTGTTTCACAAAATACAAGTTCCAAAATAAGAGATAACACCTCACTATATTTATCTTTCCAAATTTTCTTCATACATATTTTGAGTATAAAATTGAGACTTATTTTTAGCTATAACATATGAGATATCTAATGGTAATATTTCTTCACGTGGTATGCATTCCAAGGGTTGGAGAATGATCCCCCTTCAAGGTTTTCTAGTTGATACGTTCCTGTGATGACTTCTTTTGTAACTCCGTAGGGCCTGTTCCAGTTAGGATGAAGCTTGTTGGTTTTCTAGATTATCTTTTTCAGTATGAGATCCCCCATTGTGATACACCAAGACTTGTATTGAATTTAGAGGCTCTATTCTTATAAGATAACTATGTTATGGTGGCATCTTCTATTCTTTCTTCAATAAGATCCAAGTCTAGCCTATGTTCCTCCTAATTTACTTCGGGGTTATATGTTTGAACCCTGTGGCTTAATAATCCCGTCTCTATTGGAATGACAGCTTATGACCCAAAGACCAACATGAATGGAGTCTCTCCCATTTGAGTTCTTTTTATCATACTGTAAGACCATAGAACGTTGTGCAGTTCATCAAACTATTTTATTTTAGCGTCCTCCGGTTTCTTCTCTATACCATCCAGTATCTTCTTATTGGTTACTTCATTCTGCCCATTTTCCTGCGGTCAACCCAGCGCAAAAAATAACTATTTGATACGAACCCTTCCACAGTAGGACATCAAGGCCTTGTTCTCAAATTGGTTTCCATTATTGGATATTAATTTGTTAGGGAGTCCATACACGTAAATAATATTTATCCATATAAATCTAAAGCACATCTCTTTTGGGATGGTAACCACCTCAAACCCACTTTAAAAAATAATCTATCGCAATGATCAGAAAATGAAAGTTCCCCTTTTCTCTCAGTAAGGGGCCAACTAGGTCAATCCCCCACATTAAAAATAACCATGGTGCCAATATGGGAGAAAAAGGGCAATGTGATATATTTATGAATTCCTAGCACTTGTTACATTTATAAACATATCCACAGCGTCCTTGACTAGGCTAGGCCAATAATAACCCATAGTGACAATCCTTTTGGCCAAGTATCCTTCCCCAATATGACTCACATAAGACCCCACGTGTATGTCTCTGAGTACATATATGACATTTGATGGGCACACACATCTTAATAGGGGGAGAACAAAACCTCTCTTATAAAGTAGATCACCAATGATAGTGAACTTAATTACGCGATATCGTAACTCTCTTCGCTCAGCTTTGGTTTTTGACAACTTTTTATCTCTCAGATACTCAATTATTAGGTCCATCCAAGATGGTCCTAGATTCAAGTCCATGCATTCTATAATATTGGCCTCATCTTTCTCAATGCTCGACTTCAAGAGGATTTTAACTGGAACTGATCGATGGATTTCTATTCTAGTTGATGATGCTAGCCTTGCAAGTGTGTCTTCCCTTGCATTTTTATTTATAGAAATCCTCTTGTTCGTAGATTATTGAAATCTCTTCAAAGTTGTCATGACCCTAGACAAGTACTTGACCATCTTCTCGTCTTTAGCTTCATAAATGCCTAAAATTTAGCTAACAACTAATTAGAAATCACTATGGGCAAGTATCTGACTAACATTTAATGCTTGGGCTAGTGCAAGTCCTGCTACCATAGCTTCATATTCAGACTCATTATTCGATGCTTCAAAAGTAAATCTAAGGGAAAACTCAATGTTGGTTCCATCTGGCATCGGAAGTATCAACCCTGTTCTATTCCCGTTTGCACAATATGAGCCATCCACGAACAAATTCAACGAAGGCACCTTTTTCAATAATAAATCTCGCTTTTAAACTCTTACTATTGTGTTGGATGATATTTACTTATTTATGTTTTGCTTTTCTTTTTGGATAACCTCTGGGATTTCAATAAATTCTTGTTTGTCAGTGTTAACGACCTCCCATGTGAATGCATCCATAAAATCTACTAACGCCTATCCTTTTATTATTCTTCTTGGATGATAAACGTTATCTAGCTCACCTAACTCACCCAAACAATTCATTAACCTACCCAATTTCTTGAGTTTATGAATGACTTATTTGACAGGTGAGTTGGTAGCACTGCCCTCATGTGATCTTGGAAGTAGGGCTTTATGTTTCTTGAGGCGTGGATTAAATCATGTGCAAGATTTTCCATCTTAGGGTATCTCAGTTCACCCCCTTACAGTGCCTTGTTATTAAAATAGATTTCTTTCAGAACCCCATTATCATATCTGACTATTGCTGCAAAGATGGCCGGCTCTGAGACATCCAAACATAAATACAATTTCTCCCCTTGGACAAGCTGAGAAAGGAGCAATGGTGAGCCAAGATAGGCCTTCAAATCTTGAAATAATGTCTTAAACTCCTCATCCCAAATGAACACTTTTTTCAGAATCTTAAAAAATGGCAATCATTTATTAGTTTCTCGTGACACAAACCTATTCAGTGATGCCACTCAGCCCACGATTCTCTGAATTCCCTTGATTGTTCTCAGTGTCTTCATATCAATTTATGCCTTTATTTTGGAAGGATTTACTTCAATTCCTTTTTTATTGATAATTAACCCCCACAATTTTCCCGATCCGACACCAAACACACACTTAACTAGATTCAGCTTCATCATGTATTGGTCTATAATGTCAAATGTTCTTTCCTGACCGGCCATATGACTATCGACCTTAAGACACTTATTGAGAATGTCATCCACATATAATTCTATTGCTTTGTCGATCTGGTCTATGAATATTTTATTGACAAGCCTTTGGTGTGTACCCCTTGCATTTTTTAAGTGGAAGGGCATCACTTTGTATCAATACATTCCTTTGTCTGTGATAAAGGATGTCATTTTGGCATCTCTTTCGTACATGGAGATATGATTGTACCCAGAATAAGAATCCATGAAAATCATGAGTTCATGGCCGACCGTAGCATACACTATCTAGTCAATTCTCATCAAGGTAAAGCTTTCTTTTAGGCAGTTTTTGTTAAGGGCGATAAAGTGTACAAACATCCTCAACTTTTGATTTTGTTTGGGAACAATGATTACATTATACAATAATTTAGGGTATTTCACTTCCCTAATGAAGTCTTTGTCTGCAGCTTCTTCATCTCTTCTTTTATTAAATCATACTTATTTCTTGCAAAGGTTATCCTTCTCTAATTTACCGACTTTACTATGTCATCCAAATTATATCAGTAATGAATTATGTCCGGTCAATCCTTGGCCTATCCTTACGGATCCATACAAACACACTTTGCCTTCTTTTTGATAGCTATACTAACTCCTTTTTAATTTCTTAATTGAGGGACAATCCGATCTAGATTGTTTTTTCTGGCTCGTCCTCATTGAGGACGATGGATTCCACCTCTTTTGTCGGTTCTACCTTCTTTAGCATTTTTCATCTTTGGTATCTAGATTGTCAATATTATAGGAAGTCATGATTCTTTTGCGATCTTTTCTCTCTTACATTAAGGTGAAGTAGCACTCGTGTGCTTCCACATGATCACCATTGACTTTCCTTACTCTATAAGGAATCGGGAAGTTCATCATCTAGTGTACAGTGGTAGGCAGTGATTTAAATTAATACTATCCCTTGGATAATTTTATAAGAAGAGAAGACTTTCTCGTTCATAACCAAAAAACTAATCTTCCTTGTGAAACATTATGGCTAATTCTCCATGCATATGTTCATCTCATAAACTCCCAAGGGATGAACTTTTTATCCATAGAACCTAATCAATGGATGATGATATGGGACCAACCTCTTCTTGCTTAGTTTTAATTCCTTTAAAGCAATCCCAAAACATGATGTCGGTAGAGCTCCCCCCATCTGAAATAATATAAGATAGGTTGTAGTCATATATTCATGTGCTGATGATGAGTGGGTCATCGTGAAGAGAAAAAATGACTTATATGGAAAAGCCTCATACAAGACTATCCATATCAACTTTCTTCATCTTAATTGGTTAAATCTTAGCCTCATCCAAATTGACCTCTACTCATTTAAGTCCCGCCTTGGCTTCAATCAAATGATCCTTATTGTTGCCTGGATTTATCCACCCCTCCACAAATTATATTCACATTAAAAGAAATCATATGGGCTTACTTGTAACTGCAAGAGGTTTGATGAGAAGGTTAGGGTAATCTTCTTTTTCATCTTCGTTTGACTTTAGAACATCCATGTTTTCTTGTACCTCATTTTTCTTTTGCGTGTCATCCATCGGCGAAGGATATCTCTTTCGATTGTTATTTCATCCTCCCCTCTTGCCCACATGCTTCCACAACTTACTCTGATTCAGGAACTTCTCTATTTCATCTTTTAGGTAAAAGTAATTGTATGTTATATAGCCATGGTCCTAATGGAACTCGCACCATTTTCTATTATCTCTCTTGCAAGGGGGAGCCCTCAACCTCGTCGACCATTTGAGCTCTTTATAGTCCTTGATTTCATTCAAAAATTATTCGGACGAACTATCAAATGAGTATACTTTGCAAACTTATCATCACTAGACCATTTATTCGCATATTTGTCTCTTTCTTCATCTCAACCTTGGCCAAACTTGTTGTCCCTGACCTTTTTTAGGGTTCTTCTATAGTCTGTTATGGCCTCCTCCTAGTTCATGATCCTCCTTGACTTAGTCAGGAGTTCTATAATGGACTTTGGAGCATCTTTGGAGAGATTTCAATAGTTTCCCTTATTGTAACCCCTTTGATAAGGGTTGTCAAGGGAATACTTTTGTCATAGTCTTATACTTCTAGTGTTTTATTATTTAATTGAGAGATGAAGTCCCTTAGAGTCACATTCTTCTCTTTCCTCACATTCAGCAGATAAGTCACGCATTTGGTCAGCTTTATGCCGAAACATAAGTTATGGAAGAATTTTTTGGCTAACTGCTTAAACTTTTTAATGGATCCTCTTGGCAGTAAAGCATACCACACAAGAGTTACGCTGGTGAGAGTGCCAAAGAAGGTCTGATAGCTTATCTATTCCGCAATTGAATTAATATATGCCTTATAGTGATATATTTATATTCGGTGCATAGGGTTTGTACTCACATCATACCTAGGAGTAATAACTGGAGGCGTGAATTTTCTTGGAGTGGAATAGACAGCTATGCTGGGCATAAAAGGTGAGCCCCCTCTATATACCCCCTATAACATGGGTGTCAGCTTCTTATGATACAGTCGATATTATCCTCTAGCCTCTTAATGGGTCTATTCCACGATTTCTCGTCCAATTATGTGTTGTTACTCACTCCCTCAGCATGTAAGACTGCCCTAATAGGGGACCCTCAATTTAGGTTCCTATAATAAATGTTCACCTCCCCCTTCTCATAGTGTCATCTTAGTCTGGCTTTATCGAGATAACTAGTAATGCGTGTTCCAAAAATACTATTTTGGGATCCGTCTTATCCACAATATAGTTTTTGGCCAAGATGATTGAAGGCTAGCCCCTAATCATCCTATTGAACACTGTGCTTGTTTGGTGGCTTTGAGTAATGTGTTGTACACTTTTTCCTTAGTGGTTAGAGCTAGGTGAGGCTTGGCTGATATAAGGTTTGACGTCTCATACCTCTCCCAGTATTCCTCCTCCCCATAAGCGTAATCATTTGGCGCTTCTTTCACCCTTTGTTAAGGCATAAGTGATGCGAGGGAAACTGAGTGTTCGTGTAAGGACACTGTCGTTGATTTCGGCTCCCGCTCTACATGCAAAAAACCTAAGATACTACTACACTTGCGAGGCAAGCACAATGATAAGTCGGGTATCATAAGAAATCCACAGGGAGTGATTGAATTTTATATGTTAATTGCTTTAAAACTTCAGGAATCAAAATGTAAAAGGTGATGGGTTGAAAATAAAGAAAAGGGAAAAATTAAGAAGTTAAGTCTAAACTAGAATTAATAAAACGAGAGTCGGGATCGCGTCCCCACCATGGGCTAAACCACTAATATTTAGAATTTTGTTTCGAAAACATTTAATCGAGCATTTTCAATTAAGCATAAACATCACACAATAAGGAATTTAACCCAAGGTTGCGAGATTAAACATTTAATAAAAAATGGTCACACCCGGATTAAATTCAAATTATCGCTATAAACACTAACGTTGCATGACAAAGAAAGTAAAATGCATAATAATACGACTTTACTACGCGAGGTTTCAATTAAACACAATTTTTCCCAAAAACTAATTTTCGGAGCTCAATGCCCATTAATGGCGGAAACGCAATCCCAACCCTTAAAACTACTCACTACACATGATTAAACTAAGTAAAACAACTAATTAACAAAGGAAACAAGAATTAACAAACTATAACTAACTAATTAAGCAATAAAAGTAACTACAAAGCAAGAAATCAAATAAATAAGCATTAAACAAAGAAAAGTGACAATGAATAGTAATATACTTACATAAATGGGATGAACCCAAAGAGAAAGGAGGAGAGGGAAGCTCCAACAAAAATCCCCAAAAAATATGATTTCTTACCCTAACTAATGTCTAAAATGATCTCCCAACTTAACACAATTTTTACCTATAAATACCCCATCAAAAACCAACTTAAAAGTAGCAATTTGCGGACTTTCTGGTGTGAAAACGAATCGATTCGGACTGGCCGAATCGATTCGGACCTACAGGTCTGCAATCTGCAGCTTTATCCTGTTTTACGGAAAATACCGTCATTTCTTCATTATAGCTCGGAATTAGGCACGATCGGAGGCTACGCGAAGATAACTGAGAGGGGTAAAACATCCAAGAAGATATTTGGCCAAAAAAACAAAATGTTAAATGACTAAAATTCCCTTGAATGTGACCTTGAGTGTACTTTTTAAGTCAAAACCATCCTAAAAATGCCATAACTCCCTCATTATACATCGAAATCATGCACCGTCGGTGGCCACGCGAAGAGAAATCATAGGGATTCAACTTCATGAAGAGATCGGGATTCAAACCCGAATACTGAAATTACTAAAATACCCTCGAAGCTGCAAAAGTCGACGAAACTTTTCCAAAAAGCTTCTGAACTTCATACTAAGCATCCAAATACCTACAAAAGCTCAGTTAACCCCTGCAAAGCATGTATATATAGAAATTCGAAGTTTTCTGGCTAACGAGCATAAGTATAGGGATTAAGATACCCGAGGGGGCTAATGAGGCGTAGGTTAACGGGTGAAATACGCATTATTTGCGTCGTATCACACCCCCCAACTTACACATTGCTAGTCCCTAACAATGAAATAGGAAACAACAAGAACTACAAGCAAACGACAAAAAAGGAGATATCTACAAAGGGGAAAAATTTCACTTTCGTGGGCGAACGATTGCATTTAGCATATGCAATAAGCCGTTAAACCTCTAGATTACCCTAGTGGACGAGTGTCGTCTCGTGAGGGTTTTCAGGGATGAAACCCACAAACATCATATATTTTCCTCAAAATATGCCCATCCCAACATGCGATAAACTCAACAACAACGAAAAAGATTTCAAACGTGTTATTACCATATTGAACTAATTCAAGCTAAAGTTCGTTGTTATTACCAGGTTGAATGCACCTCATAGAATTGAAACTTTAAAAGTGGGATGGGGGAGAGAACATGCATAGTATGATTTGGTAAAAACTTAAATAAATTGGATAAACATAAAAACATGCATATATTCGATCCTCACGGGCATTACACTTAACAAATGAAATTCACTTGAAACAGGGAGGTAGCACATGGAACATGCGAGCATAAAGAGTAAATGAAAATGGAAACTAGGCCGCGAATATGTCACAGATGAAGAACGCTATATATAAAATGAAAAACTGTAATCTTAATGAAAGATACCACTCATCAAAAGAGGCAAAATGCATTTTCACAGATTATCAAAACTATTTTGACTTTTAAATTAAATTCACCCTAAAATCACATAGGACTTGTATAGGGTTGTAATGTAGGCTAGGCTAAGGTACGAAACGAAAGGAATGTATGAACGTATTCAAAGTGTCTGGAATGAAAACTCAGGATAATGAAAACATGCGGGTAATATCAAAATTAGAAAACAAGTTCCAAAACAAGCATTAAATATGAATTGGAGAGTAACAAGGATTATTGAACTATACACAACATGTACAACTTTCTCTTTTCTTTTCCTTTTCTTCTTTTTCTCACGTTTTCTTTTGTTTTCTACTTTCTCTTTTTCTTCACTTTTTCATTACTTTCTTATCTTTACATATCTCACTCTCATATGCCTAAATTGCAACCGACATCATAACAACAACATTCAATCCCAAGTAACATTCCAAACAAAGGTATGGAAAGTGTATATATGGGCTAAAACTCCAATTTAGAGTTGGTTATGGGAATTGGGTTATGAAACGAAAGACTAATATTTAGGCTCAAAGGGGTTGACGAGGGTAAACATATAAGGTGAGGTCAAGGTCAATATGGGTGATATAATAAAGAGATCCTACGATCATTTCCAAAAGTTTACACAATAATCGAGTCAAAACAATATATGAAAATCATGCTCAAGTAATACATTTCATATATGAACTCAATTAATGAACGATCAAATGAAAGAATAGTGAGACTACCGACGAATTCAACATTTCAAAGAGGAATGAATAGTGTATAACACTCACAAACGACGAAAGGTACAAAGCTTAATCGGTGTAAGTATATACAATGCAACAAAAGATTACCGAGTTATAAAAATCTTAAACCAAATCAATATAACAAGGAAAGTGCATATGCTCATGGGATAAAGTTTAATTCATGAAGTTATTGACAATATCAGTGATATGAGGACTAAAGTCTAGTAACTTCTAAAATCGAGAACATGAATCGTTGAGTTGTCAATTGGATCGGATAATTATTGAAATTTATCATCGAAAACAAGGCAAAATGCCCAACAAAATGAGAAAAATAAAGATTTTTTTTTTAAATTTTCAAATTTTTCACAAAAAGGCATACTTAGTAACTAAATGTGAGCAAATCCATGGACAAAACAAAGAAATGGATAAAATATCCTACACCCCCTAACTTAAATGTTGCATTGTCCTCAATGCGCATTAAGAACACAACACCAAGAGAGGAAAAGAAGGATATTACCCAAAATTTGAGTGATCTCCATAAGCATGAGTCTAATGAAATCTACAAAACAAGTTATTACCGAGCATAGAAAAAACAAATAACAAAAAGTTAACTAATTACACTATACTAAATAAAAAGGAAATAAAAATAAATAAATAAAAAGCTAACTATTTACGACCTACTATTTAGGCTTCACACTAACTATACACTAGAAGTCTAAATAGTTGAGGGTCCACCCAAAAAGGGATTTGACTTTGAAAGATCAATGGTGGACCCTCCAAAAGGAACATGCCTCTCGAAAAATAGGAATTCCGTTTGAACAACGGAAGGCATGTGGGTGGTGAAAAAAGTGAACCATCGCCAATTTCAAATTTTGGGCAGACGATGAGGGATTTAGATAACAAGGGGGAAAGGTACACTAGAGGACCAAGAAAAATCGACTCATCTCCTAAAGGTTTTTCAAGTGGAATGGGAGATTGTGCACACACAAGGATAACATCCATCGAAAATAAGTCTGGTAAAAAGTCCTCATGGGCAAAAAGTGTAGAAGTTTTAAAAGTTTCTACCAACTCATAGGAATCAACCGGTAATTCTAATGGTTCGATCACGAAAAACGAATATGGTGATGAAACAAATTCAATCTCAATTGACTCATCGTCGGAAGAAGATTGAATTTTGGGGGAGAAAGATGCACACTCGATGAGAAATTCTTCAAAAAATTTAGGTGAAACACAAGTTTCCACCGCCTCATTTTTTTGTACATAAGAATTCATCTCATCGCAAAGTGCCCCAAGTCTCATTCCAGCACCATTTAGGATTTCCAAACCTTGGGAGTAAAGAAGAAAAGTTTCTTCCAAAGTAAGCTTCCTCGGCTCTAGATCCTCGGATTCCTCATTTGGTTGAAATTCTTCTTCACATTCATCGGAATAAGAATCGTTATTGGATTCGAATAATGAATCCAACTCAAGCTCCCAATAACAATTTTCATTCCAATAATTATTTTCAAGTTTTTCAATCTCAAGAAAATCTTCAAAATGAAAAACATGAAAACTATCCCCAAAGTAAGAATCATTAGAATTACCGTAATAACTATAATAGAAAGACATGATTACCAAATTTTTCATGGATGGGGAATCGAATGGAATAAAGTGATCAATCGCGAATCAAAGTTTCTTAGCGCTCAAAGTATGCAAATCCTGCAAGAAAGGTTAAAAAAAGAATACAAATAGCCAAGGAAAAATACTATGAAATAACAAAACAACTACAATCTAAAACACACTCCCTAGCAACGGCGCCATTTTGATGCGAGGGAAACCGAGTGTTCGTGTAGGGAGACTGCCATTGATTTCAGCTCTCGCTTTACATGCAAAAAATCTAAGATACTACTACACTTGCGAGGCAAGCACAACGATAAGTCGGGTATCGTAAGAAATCCAGAGGGAGTGATTGAATTTTAGATGTTAATTGCTTTCAAACTTCAGGAATAAAAATATAAAAGGTGATGAGTTGAAAATAAAGAAAAGGGAAAAATTAAGAAGTTAAGTCTAAACTAGAATTAATAAAACGAGAGTCGGGATCGCGTCCCCACCATGGGCTAAACAACTAATAATTAGAATTTCGTTTCGAAAACTTTTAATCGTGCATTTTCAATTAAGCATAAATATCACACAATAAGGAATTTAACCCAAAGTTGCGAGATTAAACATTTAATCAAAAATGGTCACACGCGGATTAAATTCGGATTATCGCTATAAACACTAACGTTGCATGACAAAGAAAGTTAAACGCATTATAATCCAACTTTACTACACGAGGTTTCAATTAAACACAATTTTTTCCAAAAACTAATTTTCGGAGCTTAACGCCCATTAATGGCGAAAACGCAATCCCAACCCTTAAAACTACTCACTACACATGATTAAACTAATTAAAACAACTAATTAACAAAGGAAACAAGAATTAACAAACTATAACTAACTAATTAAGCAATAAAAGTAACTACAAAGCAAGAAATCAAGTAAATAAGCATTAAACAAAGGAAAGTGACAATGAATAGTAATATACTTACATAAATGGGATGAACCCAAAGAGAAAGGAGGAGAGGGAAGCTCCAACAAAAATCCCCAACAAAATCTGATTTCTAAACCTAACTAATGTCTAAAAATGATCTCCCAACTTAACACAATTTTTACTTATAAATACCCCACCAAAAATAAACGTAAAAGTGTGACACCCCGCCTAATTAAATACCGGGCGATCACTCCTTTATTAAATTAAAATCAAGGTGAACAGTTGGTTCATTCTTAGCATCACTGTCGTAAAAATAACTTTTCCAATTTAAACACCCTAATTAATTAAGCTAAGTGTCAAAACCATTTTAGACATTACTTTTCAAATTCTATTTATAACCAATGATTTAAAACTTTACATAATTCAATATTAAAGAATCACACCACAATTATCCTGGAACATATAATCCAAATAATTTAAACATTTAAAACTTAAAGTAAAACATCCAGATAGTAATAAATCTCAAGATGACAATACTAGAAATAAATGAATCACAATGTCCAATAAAACAACTGGAAAATGGAAACGGGCGACACATGCTCAACTGAATAAATATGCTAGGAGTGGAATCAAATAAATGAAGTCGTCTAAGCAAGAGGCTTGCAACTCCCACCTAAGCTGCAGCGCGTTCCTTCCAAAGGATCCTATGCAAGATGCCCCTTTGGCTGGGCACCTGTAATATATACATATATATACAAGAGAGAAAAGAAAATGGAAATGGGTCAGACCCCGATTGTAAAATGATTTAAAATTTGTTTAGGAAGTATTTAAAATGTTTACTGGCCAATGCAACAACATATTAGTGCGGCACTCCCTTGAGGAATTCTCACCTCTCTTCTAATGTGCACACCTATCGCACTAACTTTCCAACGGTTTAACTTATCTTATCTTAGTTTGCTCGTAAGATTTAAACTGGCGCTTCAACTGTTTAAGAAGTAAATTCCATTTAATAACAAAACTCTCATTTTAACTTTATTTGCTAAAAAAGTTTCCCAGTATCATATTATACTTTTCAAAACAAGTATTTCCAAATTGAAATCATTATTCATTTCTTACTTACCATAAACACAGTAGGAAGTTCCAAATTTCATAATTTAATATATATATATATTAAATACTAGTATAAGGAGAAGGATCACAAGTGGACCAAAAGAATGGACTTTTTAATGGACTTAACAAAAAAGACTAATAACCCACTAATTTTAATTCCTTGGTGTAATGGGTCCGCGCCAGCGGCACCCAATAACCGAGACTTATTAGTCTTTTTTGTTAAGTCTACTAAAAAGTCCATTCTTTTGGTCCACTTGTGAACCTCTCCCACTAGTATAATATATATAATCTAACAGCACCCCACATCAAAATTATGGTGCAGGCATACTCTGCTATCCAATCCCCGTCTCACTCGTACTAAGGGAAATACAAGTTTAGAATCACTCTCGAACTGTATTAACACATACAAAAATAATATTGAGGCGAAGCATAGATTCCAAATCTCTAAGAGGTCAGTACATACCCTCACGTCTCTTAGGACCGTTTCACCATCGATCAGATAGCCTGTACCAAGGATATCTATCTTCTAGGGTACGAGTCAATATCCCCCATAAAGGTCCCATCGAGATAAGACTGTCCCAGCGCGATAACCTCAGGGATAGCAAGGAGCGCGGGCATGATCTTCACACTTATATAGTATATGAAAAAACACAATCATATAAATATACTACTAATACCGTATCTCTTTAGGTACCTTTCATCACCCATAATTATAACATTTATCCTTATTTCTCAATCTTTAGTTATCACGTATAACGGTTCGTCTCTTACTTTAATTGAGGGATTAATTCAACTTACTACGTAACACTCATGGACTCTATCCTCCGAAGTGTAGAATTCAGTAGGTAATCATCTATTTTTCCAAAGTAACTATCTTATGCGTCTCTCCCTATAATACACAACCCCATCGTCCCTTATGTGTAAACATCCCAAAAGTGCAAATCTCGTTTTAGATTAAAGGCCTCATAATTATTAATAAGTCCTACTGGTCTCCTTTACCTTCCAAAATATTTTAATAAGGATGTCCAAAGATTTTTACTCATTTAATTTGACTTCAACTATTTAAAAATGGGAAATATGAGTCTGGCAGGAGGGGTCGATCGATCGATGGCAGGAGCTCGATCGATCGATGCGTCGATCCTTGTTCGATCGATCGATCAAACAGGTATGACGAATTCTGCAGATTAACAGTTATGGGTTCTATCATCCAACATCAACCAAATTCAGATTTTTAACACCCAAACTCCCAGAAATTCGTACTACAAACATTAATAACCCAAACTAACAATCTTTTACGTAAAACATGTGAATTTTCATCAATAACCATGGATTAAAAGGGCAAAACTTATATAAACTTCATGAACCCTAGAAATTTCTTTAACTTTGTTCTAATCAGTCTTTTTCCAAAATTTCTTCTTCTAATACATCATAAATTTGTGGTTCAATCTCTACATATGAAGGGATTTCCAGATTTTCCATTTATATCAATTCTACATGCAATTTCCTATCTCCAACATGGGTTTTGTCCTATGAAACTCATCCTAATCACTCATAGACTAACATGAATGATGCATTAACGAATTTAAGTAAGATAAATACTTGCCTGGGAATTTCAAAGTTCTTATTTGTGAACGAATTTGGTGTGGTTGCATTCCCCGTCGCGCGATCTACGCGTTGGTGGTGGTGGCAGTGCAACCGGGTGAATTTTCGGCCTAGAATACCTTGGCAAGCTCTCTCCTTTCCTCTCCTATGGCCGTCACTTGTCTTTGGTTGTGTTATACCTAGAAGACAACCTTAGACATCTGATATAACCCTTGAAAATTCGTGGGTTTCATTGCCCAAAATTATAAAATGTCCAAAATGCCCTCCCGGGGCACTAAATAAGCCTAAAAACGCCCCGAGACCCCAACTAAACCCCCGGGTACACTTTTCTGACTATCTCGACGCTTTTGGACACTTTGGCGTACTCAAAATGACCATGCGAGCAACTTATAATTTATTCACTTTTATTAATCAATATTTAGTCACTTTTATTAATCAATATTTATTCACTTCCTCCCTAATAACTGAATTTCGTCCCGAAATTCAGAAAATAAGGCACACCTGGTAAGAATAAATCTGGGTATCTCTCGCGCATATCTGCCTCACGCTCCCAAGTGGATTCCTCCACATTATGATGCTCCCTCTGGACCCGTACAAGTGGAACTACCTTCGATATCAATCTCCTCTTGCTACGGTCTAGGATATCCATCGATCTCTCTTCGTAAGAGCTGTCAGGCTGTAAGTCTATCTCCTCTATCGCGATGTGGGTGTGATCCATGTCATCCTGAAGATATCGTCTCAACGATGAGATGTGGAATACATCGTGAATGCGATGTAAATGCTCTGGCAGTCCCAATCTGTATGCTACCGGCCCAATCCTCTCGATAATGGGAAATGGTCCCACGTACCTCGGGGCCAATTTCCCTTTCTTCCCGAACCTCATCACTCCTTTCATAGGAGATACACGTAGTAATACTTGGTCCCCCATATTAAACTCTCGAAAGAACCATTTCGCATCAGCGTAGCTCTTCTGCCTATCCTGGGCTACCCAAATGCGACTCCTGATCATCTCAATCCTTGCGGAGGTTTCCTGAATCACCTCTGGACCTAGCAACTTGTTATCCCCCACCTCTAGCCAACAAGTTGGGGAACAACATGGTCTACCATACAAAGACTCGAATGGAGCCATGCCAATCGTGAACTGATAAGAGTTATTATAAGCGAACTCTACCAGTGGAAGATGTTGCTCCCAACCTCCTCCAAAATCAAGGACACACATGCGTAGCATATCCTCCAACATCTGATTCGTACGCTCTGTTTGCCCATCTATCTGCGGGTGATAAGCTGAACTCAATCTCAACTCTGTACCCATAGCCTCCTAAAATCTCTCCCAGAAACGCGACACGAAAATCTTATCTCTATCTGACACAATATTCAGGGGCACCCCATGTAATCTGATAATCTCAGCAATGAACAACTGAGCATACTGACCCGTGGTATAGTCTGTCCGCACTGGCAGAAAATGAGCCACCTTGGTCAAACGGTGTACAATCACCCAGATAGAGTCGTGGCCCCGCTGTGATGTAGGCAACCCTGTGATAAAATCCATGGAAATACTCTCCCACTTCCACGCGGGTATTTCTAATGGCTGAAGTAACCCTGACGGTTTTTAATGGTCCACCTTTACAAGCTGGCAGGTAGAACACTTGGACACGAACTCAGCAATGTCCTTCTTCATCCCACTCCACCATTATTGTCGCCTCATATCCTGGTACATCTTATCTCCTCCAGGATGTATTGCAAATCGGGACCCGTGAGACTGGGTCATCACTGCATGACGTGATTCTGCTCCTTATGGGACCACTAATCTCCCATTAAACGTCAAACCCCCATCAGAACTAACAGAATAGGACTCAGCACCCTCAGCTAAAAGTCGTACAATCTGCTCCTGGCAAAACGGGTCTGCTGTCTATGCCTGTATCACCCTCGTAACAATCTCGGGTGTCACTGTCATGACAGATACGAAAGAACGGGCTACTGCATCTTGGTGACCCAACTCTTTCCACTTTTCTTTCCAGATGTCCGCTACATCGTCTACCGATCTACGTCTCAACGCATCAGCAACTACGTTGGCCTTCCCCGGATGGTATTGTATGTCAAACTGATAGTCCTTCACAAACTCTAACCATCTATGCTGACGCATATTCAGCTCTCGCTGAGTGAACAGGTACTACAGTGACTTGTGGTCTGTGAACAAGCAAAATTTCTCCCCCAATAAGTAGTGCCTCCATATCCTCAATGCAAAAACGACCGCTGCTAACTCCAGGTCGTGGGTGGGGTAATTCTTCTCATGCGGCTTAAGCTTGCGGGAGGCAAAAGCTATATCCTTCTCCTCTTGCTGAAGTACTCCCCCATGTCCCTATAAACAGGTATCGGTGTAAACCAGGTACTCCACACTCGGCTTAGGCAAAGCAAGGACCGATGTTGAAGTATGCTTGGATTTCAGCTCGTCGAAAGCCAATTGACAAGCATCATCCCAAACATAGGGTATCCCTTTGCGATTCAGGTTCGTCAACGGACCCGCTATTTTGGAGAATCCCCGAATGAATCTCCTGTAGTATCCGTCTAACCCCAAGAAACTACTCACTTTCGTCGGTGTCGTGGGCTGTCCCCACTCCCTCACCGTTGACACTTTACTCGGGTCAATTGCTATCCCCCATTCAGAAACAACATGCCCCAAGAACTGTACTTCTCGTAACCAGAACTCGCACTTCTTGTACTTAGCATACAGCTGATGCTCTCGCAGATTCTGAAGAACCTGCCTCAAGTGCTCGGTATCCTCCTCCTCGGAGTGTGAATCTATCAGAATATCATCTATGAAAATAATGACGAACTGATCCAAGAACTCTCTGAACACTCGGTTCATCAAGTTTATGAATACGGCTGGAGCATTTATGAGTCCAAATGGCATCACTCTGAAAAACATAGGACCCGTATCTCTTCAAGAAAGCAGTCTTTGAAACATCCTGCTCCCTAATACGCAACTGATGGTACCCTGACCTTAGATCTATCTTCGAAAAGAAAGTTGCTCCCCTCAGCTGGTCGAACAGATCATCGATTCGAGGTAACGGATACTTGTTCCGTATCGTGACCTTGTTCAACTCTCGGTAGTCCACACATAGCCTCAGTGAACCATCTCTCTTCTTCACAAACAAAAATGGAGTGCCCCAAGGAGGGTACTCCTTCGAATGAATCCCTGACCTAACAGCTGCTCTATCTGATCTCGTAACTCTCGCATCTCTACCGGAGCCATACGGTATGGATCGCGTGCTATACGTCGAGTATCCGGTAATAAATATATGACAAAGTCTATCTCACGACTGGGGGTAGGCCTGGTATCTCTTGAAATACATCGAAATACTCACAAATAACTGGGATCGAGTCTAAGGGAATCACAACCTCCTTAGAGGTATCCTCCTCTATGTAATATAAATGAGCGGCCGAGCCTCCCTCTGGGCGAGGCATCGCCACTACAAACATCTCTTGCCCCGGAATGGCAAAAAGAATACTCCCACCGAAATAATATATCATGGCTCTGTAAGCTGCGAGCCAATCCATACCAATAATAACATCGTGCTCATGCATATATAATACTAACATATCTGCTGGTAATACCAAGCTACCAATATCTACCCCCATACCCCAGCATATAAAGAAAATGAGCGATCCACTCCCTAGTGGTGAGTCTACACACGTCACAATACTCTCTGCTGTGGCTAATAACCCTAAGGCCTTCGCAAAATGAATAGCTATAAAACAGTGGCTCACCCCAGTATTAAATAAAACTCGACCCATAGTACCATGAATAGGAAACATACCCTCAATCGCGGGTGGTGCCTGTGGAGCTGCTGCCTGGTGGACGTTATAGACACGTCCATACTGTAACTGCCCCTGCTACACAGGAGCTACTGGAATGGCTGGTAGGGCTGGTACCTGAGCTGGTGCTGGGAGGGCGGCTGGAAAAAGTGGCCTCTGTTGCTCATTATGGGCACCCTGCTGCTGTGGGGCCCTCTCTCCCTCTGGACAATCCTGGCGCCTATGGCCATTCTTGCCGCACTCGAAACATCATCCTTTGAAATTTCCTCCCCTCTGACCCTTTTGACCACGACCCTGTTGGCCGTTACCACCCCGCCACTGGCCCTGATGGCCCTGATGAAATCGTGGTTGGCCCTGTTGGTCCTGCTGCTGACCCTGTTGCTGACGGTGTTGGCCTTGCTGGCCCTGCTAATAAGGCTAGCCCTGCTGAACCTGACTATAACCCCCAAATCCCTGCCTGGAATCACTTGAACGGAATCGCTCGGTAGGGTCCCCCTAATGGGAACTCTGCTCGTGCTGACGAGTCTGTCCCCGAGATGTCGGTGCTCCACTAGCACCACTACCCCCTGTCCTGCCCTGATGGCCGGACTCTCCTGCTCGCTTTCTTCCCTGCAGATGGAAGCGATGATCCTGGAAATGTAGTAAAGCAGCATTGAGTACATCTGTGAAAGTACTCAAAGATAGATTCCCTATAAGGTGCTGGCAGATCCTCAAAGCTAACCCGTCCACAAACAACAATATCTTCTTACCCTCAGTAGGTGTCTCATCTGGCACTATGGTGAGAAGTCTTGTGAACTCCTCTTCATACTCGGCAATAGTAGAATTTTCCTACTTCAAGTTCAGTAACTTCTGCCTCATCTCAGTTTGCACGGTGGTTGGAAAATATTTGCGGTCAAACCGCTCCCAGAATGACTAAATCGGGATATCATCCCTCTCCTCCAAGGTGGTGGTGGACTCCCACCACTGCAAAGCGGCTCCCACCAGCTAAAAGGAAGCCAACAACTGTTTCTGCACGTCTGTGCACTCATACATACGCAGATTCCTCTGGATATCCTTCTTCCATTGGCTGACGATGATGATATCTGGACTACCCGAGAACGCAGGGGGGATGCGCCTTCTTAAAGACATCCCTAACCCGCTCCCATGCAGATGGAAGCTGTGCAGGTACTAGCACCACTGCCTGAATCTGGGGTGGAGCCTTCTGTACCACCGCTAGCGCATCATTCACCGCCTGAGAAACAATAGTGGCTACCTCATTAGCATTCATCGTTCCCTGAGCCGAAGCTACTGGCTACTCGGCTTGGGCACGCCTATCGTTTGGTGCATGTCTTGGAGGCATATGAAACGTGAAGAAATTTATTAGTCTACCGTTATTATCAAATCTCAAATAGATGAAGATGTAATCGTAAAAGCAAGAATACAACAATCCTAAAATAGGGCTCTATAACAAAAATGCTAAGATGAAAGCAAAATAAGCCGTACAGATCCTAAGGACACTAGAACCTGATGCTCTGATACCACCTATGACACCCCGCCTAATTAAATACCGGCGCGATCACTCCTTTATTAAACATAAATCAAGGTGAACAGTTGGTTCATTCTTAGCATCACTGTCGTAAAAATAACTTTTCCAATTTAAACACCCTAATTAATTAAGCTAAGTGTCAAAACCATTTTAGACATTACTTTCCAAATTTTATTTATAACCAATGATTTAAAACTTTACATAATTCAATATTAAAGAACCACACCACAATTATCCTGGAACATATAATCCAAAAAATTTAAACATTTAAAACTTAAAGTAAAACATCCAGACAGTAATAAATCTCAAGGTGACAATACTAGAAATAAATGAATCACAATGTTCAATAAACAACTGGATAATGGAAACGGGCGACACATGCCCAACTGAATAAATATGCTAGGAGTGGAATTAAATAAATGAAATCATCTAAGCAAGAGGCCTGCAACTCCCACCTAAGCTGCAATGCGTTCCTTCCAAAGGATCCTATACAAGACGCCCCTGTGGCTGGGCACCTGTAATATATACATATATATACAAGAGAGAAAAGAAAATGGAAACGGGTCAGAGCCCGATTGTAAAAATGATTTAAAATTTGTTTAGCAAGTATTTAAAATGTTTACTGGCCAATGCAACAACATATTAGTGCGGCACTCCCTTGAGGAATTCTCACCTCTCTTCTAATGTGCACACCTATCGCACTAACTTTCCCAACGGTTTAACTTATCTTATCTTAGTTTGCTCGTAAGATTTAAACTAGCGCTTCAACTGTTTAAGAAGTAAATTCCATTTAATAACAAAACTCTCATTTTAACTTTATTTGCTAATAAAGTTTCCCAGTATCATATTATACTTTTCAAAACAACTATTTCCAAATTGAAATCATTATTAATTTCTTACTTACCATAAACACAGTAGGAGGCTCCAAATTTCAGAATTTAATATATATATTAAATACTCGTATAATATATATATATTCTAATAGCACCCCACATAAAAATTATGGTGCGGGCATACTCTGCTATCCAATCCCCGTCTCACTCGTACTAAGGGAAATACAAGTTCGAAATTACTCTCGAACTGTATTAACACATACACAAATAATATTGAGGCGAAGCATAGATTCCAAGTCTCTAAGAGGTCAGTACATACCCTCACGTCTCTTAGGATCGCCTGACCATCGATCAGATAGCCTGTATCAAGGATATCTATCTTCTAGGGTACGAGTCAATATCCCCCATAAAGGTCCCATCGAGATACGACTGTCCCAGCGCGATAACCTCAGGGATAGCAAGGAGCGCGGGCATGATTTTCACACGTATATAGTATATGCAAAAACACAATCATATAAATATACTACTAATACCGTATCTCTTTAGGTACCTTTCATCACCCATAATTATAACATTTATCCTTATTTCTCAATCTTTAGTTATCACGTATAACGGTTCGTCTCTTACTTTAATTGAGGGATTAATCCAACTTACTACGTAACACTCATGGACTCTATCCTCCGAAGTGTAGAATTCAGTAGGTACTCATCTATTTTTCCAAAGTAACTATCTTACGCGTCTCTCCCTTTAATACACAACCCCATCGTCCCTTATGCGTAAACATCCCAAAAGTGTAAATCTCGTATTAGATTAAAGGCCTCATAATTATTAATAAGTCCTACTGGTCTCCTTTACCTTCCAAAATATTTTAATAAGGATGTCCAAATATTTTTACTCATTTAATTTGAATTCAACTATTTAAAAAGCGGAAATATGAGTCAGCCAGGAGGGGTCGATCGATCGATGGAAGGAGCTCGATCGATCGATGCGTCGATCCTCGTTCGATCGATCGATCAAACAAGTATGGCGAATTCTGCAGATTAACAGTTACGGGTTCTATCATCCAACATCAACCAAATTCATATTTTTAACACCCAAACTCCCAGAAATTCGTACTACAAACATTAATAACCCAAACTAACTATCTTTTACGTAAAGCATGTGAATTTTCATCAATAACCATGGATTAAAAGGGCAAAACTTATATAAACTTCATGAACCCTAGAAATTTCTTTAACTTTGTTCTAATCAGTCTTTTTCCAGAATTTCTTCTTCTCATACATCATAAATCCATGGTTCAATCTCACCATATGAAGGGGATTTCCAGATTTTCCATTTATATCAATTCTACATGCAATTTCCTATCTCCAACATGGGTTTTCTCCTATGAAACTCATCCTAATCACTCATAGACTAACATGAATGATGCATTAACGAATTTAAGCAAGATGAATACTTGCCTGGGAATTTCAGAGTTCTTATTTGTGAACGAATTTGGTGTGGTTGCGTTCCCCATCGCGCGATCTACACGTTGGTGGTGGTGGCGGTGCAACCGGGTGAATTTTCGGCCTAGAACACCTTGGCAAGCTCTCCCCTTTCCTCTCCTATGGCCGTCACTTGTCTTTGGTTGTTCTAACCCTATACGACAACCTTAGACATCTGATATAACCCTTGAAAATTCGTGGGTTTAATTGCCCAAAATTACAAAATGTCCAGAATGCCCTCCCGGGGTGCTAAATAAGCCTAAAATCGTCCCGAGACCCAAACTAAACTCGCGGGTACACTTTTCTGACTATCTCGACGCTTTTGGAAACTTTGGCTCACTCAAAACGACCATACGAGCAACTTAGAATTTATTCACTTTTATTAATCAATATTTAGTCCCGACGCGACACGGGCGCGTCCCGACTCAAATTTCCAAAATTGTCATTTTATTCACTCTTGACATTTAATAGAACCAATATTATATGTTACTCTACTCATTATTAATATTCAACAAGTTTCCCTTAATTACTAACTCACATAACGTTAATAATTTTGAAGTAATTAATTTTTGAATTTATTTTTAATTAATGACTCATATTAAATTTAATAAATCCCAAAATTTATAAAGCATAAAAATTACTGGGTATTACATACTTCCCCCCTAATAACTAAATTTCGTCCCGAAATTCGGAAAATAAGGCATACCTGGTAAGAATGAGTCAGGGTATCTCTCGAGCATATCTGCCTCGCGCTCCCAAGTGGATTCCTCCACATTATGATGCTCCCACTGGACCCGTACAAGTGGAACTACCTTCGATCTCAATCTCCTCTTGCTAAGGTCTAGGATAGCCATCGATCTCTCTTCGTAAGAGCTGTCAGGCTGTAAGTCTATCTCCTCTATCGCGATGTGTGTGTGAGCCATGTCATCCCGAAGATATCATCTCAACGATGAGATGTGGAATGCATCGTGAATGCGATGTAAATGCTCTGGCAATCCCAATCTGTATGCTACCGGCCCAATCCTCTCGATAATGGGAAATGGTCCCACGTACCTCGGGGCCAATTTCCCTTTCTTCTCGAACCTCATCACTCCTTTCATAGGAGATACACGTAGTAATACTTGGTCCCCCACATTAAACTCTCGGAAGAACCGTTTCGCATTAGCGTAGCTCTTCTGCCTATCCTGGGCTACCCGAATGCGACTCCTGATCATCTCAATCCTTGTAGAGGTTTCCTGAATCACCTCTGGCCCTAGCAACTTGTTATCCCCCACCTCTAGCCAACAAGTCGGGGAATGACATGGTCTACCATACAAAGACTCGAATGGAGCCATGCCAATCGTGAACTGATAAGAGTTATTATAAGCAAACTCTACCAGTGGAAGATGTGGCTCCCAACCTCCTCCAAAATCAAGGATACACATGCGTAGCATATCCTCCAGCATCTGATTCGTACGCTCTGTTTGCCCATCTGTCTGTGGGTTATAAGCTGAACTCAATCTCAAATTTGTACCCATAGCCTCCTGAAAGCTCTCCCAGAAACGCGACACGAAAATCTTATCTCTATCTGACACAATATTCAGGGTCACCCCATGTAATCTGACAATCTCAGCAATGAGCAACTGAGCATACTGACCCGTGGTATAGTCTGTCATCACCGGCAGAAAATGAGACACCTTGGTCAAACGGTCTACAATCACCCAGTTAGAGTCGTGGTCCCGTTGTGATGTAGGCAACCCTGTGATAAAATCCATGGAAATACTCTCCCACTTCCATGCGGGTATTTCCAATGGCCGAAGTAACCCTGATAGTTTTTGATGGTCCACCTTTACAAGCTGCCAGGTAGAACACTTGGACATGAACTCAGTAATGTCCTTCTTCATCCCACTCCACCAGTATTGTCGCCTCATATCCTGTTACATCTTATCTACTCCAGGATGTACCGCAAATCGGGACCCGTGAGACTGGGTCATCACTGCATGACGTAATTCTGCTCCTTCTGGGACCACCGATCTCCCATTAAACCTCAAACCCCCATCAGAACTAACAGAATAGGACTCAGCACCCTCAGCTAAAAGTCGTGCAATCTGCTCCTGGCAAAATGGGTCTGCGGTCTGTGCCTGTATCGCCCTCGTAACAATCTCGGGTGTCACTGTCTTGACAGATAGGAAAGAACGGGCTACTGCATCCTATTGACCCAACTCTTTCCACTTTTCTTTCCAGATGTCCGCTACATCATCTACCGGTCTACGGCTCAACGCATCAGCAACTACGTTGGCCTTCCCCGGATGGTATTGTATGTCAAATTGATAGTCCTTCACAAACTCTAACCATCTGTGCTGATGCATATTCAACTCTCGCTGAGTGAAAAAGTACTGCAGTGACTTGTGCTCTGTGAACAAGCGGAATTTCCCCCCCCCCCCAATAAGTAGTGCCTCCATATCCTCAATGCAAAAACGACCGCTGCTAACTCCAGGTCGTGGGTGGGGTAATTCTTCTCATGCGGCTTAAGCTTGCGGGAGGAAAAACCTATAGCCTTCTCCTCTTGCTGAAGTACTCCCCCAAGTCCCCGTAAAGAGGCATCGGTGTAAACCTGGTACTCCACACCCGGCTTAGGCAAAGCAAGGATCGGTGCTGAAGTAAGCTTGTATTTCAGCTCGTCGAAAGCCAATTGACAAGCATCATCCCAAACGTATGGTATCCCTTTGCGAGTCAGGTTCATCAACGGACCCGCTATTTTGGAGAATCCCCGAATGAATCTCTTGTAGTATCCGGCTAACCCCAAGAAACTACGCACTTTCGTCGGTGTCGTGGGCTGTCCCCACTCCCTCACCGCTGACACTTTACTCGGGTAAACTGCTATCCCCCGTTCAGAAACAACATGCCAAATGAGCTGTACTTCTCGTAACCAGAACTCGCACTTCTCGTACTTAGCATACAGCTGATGCTCTCGCAGAGTCTGAAGAACCTGCCTCAAGTGCTAGGTAAGCTCCTCCTCGGAGTGTGAATGTATTAGAATGTCATTTATGAAAACAATGACGAACTGATACAAGAACTCTCTGAACACTCGGTTCATCAAGTCCATGAATACGGCTGGAGCATTTGTGAGTCCAAATGGCATCACTCTGAACTCATAGGACCCGTATCTCGTCAAGAAAGCAGTCTTTGAAACATCCTGCTCCCTAATACGCAACTGATGGTACCCCAACCTTAGATCTATCTTCGAAAAAAAAGTTGCTCCCCTCAGCTGGTCGAACAGATCATCGATTCGAGGTAACGGATACTTGTTCCGTATCGTGACCTTGTTCAACTCTCGGTAGTCCACACATAGCCTCAGTGAACCATCTATCTTCTTCACAAACAAAAATGGAGTGCCCCAAGGTGGGTACTCCTTCGAATGAAGCCCTGACCTAACAGCTGCTTTATCTCATCTCGTAACTCTCGCATCTCTGCCGGAGCCATACGGTATGGAGCGCGTGCTATAGGTCGAGTATCCGGTAATAAATCTATGACAAAGTCTATCTCACGGCTGGGGGTAGGCCTGGTATCTCTTGAAATACATCGGAATACTCACAACAACTGGGATCGAGTCTAAGGGAATCATAACCTCCTTAGAGGTATCCTCCTCTATGTAATATAAATGAGCGGTCGAGCCTCCCTCTGGGCGAGGCATCGCCACTACAAACATCTCTTACCCCGAAATGGCAAAAATAATACTTTCATCGAAACAATCTATCATGGCTCTGTAAGCTGTTAGCCAATCCATACCGATAATAACATCGTGCTCATGCATATCTAATACTAACATGTCTGCTGGTAATACCAAGCTACCAATCTCTACCCCCACACCCCGGCATATAAAGAAAATGAGCGATCCACTCCCTAGTGGTGAGTCTACACATGTCACAATGCTCTCTGCTGTGGCTAATAACCCTAAGGCCTTCACAAAATGAGTAGCTATAAAACAGTGCGTCACCCCAGATTCAAATAAAACTCAACCCATAGTACCATGGATAGGAAACATACCCTCAATCGCGGGTGGTGCCTGTGGAGCTGTTGCCTGGTGGATGTTATAGACATGTCCATACTGTAACTGCCCCTGTTGCATTGAACCTGCTGGAATGGCTGGTAGGGCTGGTACCTGAGCTGGTGCTGGGAGGGCGACTGGAAAAAGTGGCCTCTGTGGCTCATTACGGTTACCCTGCTGCTGTGGGCCCCTCTCTCCCTCTGGACAATCTTGGCGCCTATGGCCATTCTTGACGCACTTGAAACATCTGCCTTTGAAATTTCCTCCCCTCTGACCCTGTTGACCACGACCCTGTTGGCCGTTACCACCCCGCCACTGGCCCTGATGGCCCTGTTGAAATCATGGTTGGCTATGTTGGCCCTGCTACTGACCCTGTTACTGACGGTGTTGGCCTTGCTGGCCCTGCTGATAAGGCTAGCCCTGCTGACCCTTCCTATAACCCCCAAATCCCTGCCTGGAATCACCTGAACGGAATCAGTTGGCAGGGTCCCCCTAATGGGAACTCTGCTCGTGCTGACGAGTCTGTCCCCGAGATGTCGGTGCTCCACTAGCACCACTACCCCCTATCCTGCCCTGATGGCCGGACTCTCCTGCTCGCTTTCTTCCCTACAGATGGAAGCGATTATCCTGGAAATGTAGTAAAGCAGCATTGAGTACATCTGTGAAAGTACTCAAAGACAGATTCCCTATAAGGTGCTGACGGATCCTCCGAGCTAACCCATCCACAAACAACAATATCTTCTTAACCTCAGTAGGTGCCTCATCTGGCACTATGGTGAGAAGTCTTGTGAACTCCTCTTCATACTCGGCAATAGTAGAATTTTCCTACTTCAAGTTCAGTAACTTCTGCCTCATCTCAGTTTGCACGGCGAGTGGAAAATATTTGCGGTCAAACCGCTCCCAGAATGACTAAATCGGGATAGCATACCTCTCCTCCAAGGTGGTGGTGGACTCCCACCACTGCAAAGCTTCTCCCATCAGCTTAAAGGAAGCCAACAACTATTTCTGCACGTCTGTGCACTCATACATGCGCAGATGCCTCTGGATATCCTTCTTCCATTGGCTGACGATGATGATATCTGAACTACCCGAGAACTCAGGGGGGATATGCCTTCTGAAAGACATCCCTAACCCGCTCCCATGCAGATGGAAGCTGTGCAGGTACTGGCGCCACTGCCTGAATCTGGGGTGGAGCCTGCTGTACCACCGCTAGTGCATCATTCACCGCCTGAGCAACAATAGCGGCTACCTCATTAGCATTCATCGTTCCCTGAGCCGGAGCTACTGGCTGCTCGGTTTGGGGACGCCTATCCTTTGGTGCACGTCTCAGAGGCATATGAGACGTGAATAAATTTATTAGTCTACAGTTATTATCAAATCTCAAGTAGCTGAAGATGTAATCGTAAAAGCAAGAATACAACAATCCTACTATAGGGCTCTATAACAAAAAAGCTTAGCTGAAAGCGAAATAAGCCGTATAGATCCTAAGGACACTAGAACCTAATGCTCTGATACCACCTGTGACACCCCGCCTAATTAAATACCGGGCGATCACTCCTTTATTAAACTTAAATCAAGGTGAACCGTTGGTTCATTCTTAGCATCACTGTCATAAAAATAACTTTTCCAATTTAAACACCCTAATTAATTAAGCCAACTGTCAAAACCATTTTAGACATTACATTCCAAATTCTATTTATAACCAATGATTTAAAACTTTACATAATTCAATATTAAAGAACCACACCACAATTATCCTGGAACATATAATCTAAATACTTTAAACATTTAAAACTTAAAGTAAAACATCCAGAGAGTAATAAATCTCAAGGTGACAATACTAGAAATAAATGAATCACAATGTCCAATGAAACAACTGGATAATGGAAACGGGCGACACATGACCAACTGAATAAATATGCTAGGAGTGGAATCAAATAAATGAAGTCGTCTAAGCAGGAGGCCTGCAACTCCCACCTAAGCTGCAGCGCGTTCCTTACCAAGGATCCTATGCAAGACGCCCCTGTGGCTGGGCACCTGTAATATATACATATATATACAAGATAGAAAAGAAAATGGAAACGGGTCAGAGCCCAATTGTAAAAATGATTTAAAATTTGTTTAGCAAGTATTTAAAATGTTTACTGGCCAATGCAACAACATATTAGTGCGGCACTCCCTTGAGGAATTCTCACCTCTCTTCTAATGTGCAGACTTATCGCACTAACTTTCCCAATGGTTTAACTTATCTTATCTTAGTTTGCTCGTAAGATTTAAACTGGCGCTTCAACTGTTTAAGAAGTAAACTCCATTTAATAACAAAACTCTCATTTTAACTTTATTTGCTAATAAAGTTTCCCAGTATCATATTATACTTTTCAAAATAAGTATTTCCAAATTGAAATCATTATTCATTTCTTACTTACCATAAACACAGTAGGAAGTTCCAAATTTCAGAATTTAATATATATATTAAATACTCGTATAATATATATATTCTAACAGAACCCCACATAAAAATTATAGTGCGGGCATACTCTGCTATCCAATCCCCGTCTCACTCATACTAAGGGAAACACAAGTTCGGAATCACTCTCGAACTGTATTAACACATACACAAATAATATTGAGGCGAAGCATAGATTTCAAGTCTCCAAGAGGTCAGTACATACCCTCACGTCTCTTAGGACCGTCTGACCATCGATCAGATAACCTGTACCATGGATATATGTCTTCTAGGGTACGAGTCAATATCCCCCATAAAGGTCCCATCGAGATAAGACTGTCCTAGCGCGATAACCTCAGGGATAGCAAGTAGCGCGGGCATGATTTTCACACGTATATAGTATATGCAAAAACATAATCATATAAATATACTACTAATACCGTATCTCTTTAGGTACCTTTCATCACCCATACATATAACATTTATCCTTATTTCTCAATCTTTAGTTATCACGTATAACGGTTCGTCTCTTACTTTAATTGAGTGATTAATCCAACTTACTAGGTAACACTCATGGACCCTATCCTCCGAAGTGTAGAATTCAGTAGGCACTCATCTATTTTTCCAAAGTAACTATCTTACGCGTCTCTCCCTTTAATACACAACCCCATCGTCCCTTATGTGTAAACAACCCAAAAGTGTAAATCTCGTATTAGATTAAAGGCCTCATAATTATTAATAAGTCCTACTGGTGTCCTTTACCTTCCAAAATATTTTAATTAGGATGTCCAATGATTTTTACTCATTTAATTTGAATTAAACTATTTAAAAAGGGGAAATATGAGTCTGCCAGGAGGGGTCGATCGATTGATGGCAGGAGCTTGATTGATCGATGCGTCGATCCTTGTTCGATCGATCGATTAAACAAGTATGGAGAATTCTGCAGATTAACAGTTACGGGTTCTATCATCCAACATCAATCAAATTCAGATTTTTAACACCCAAACTCCCAGAAATTCGTACTACAAACATTAATAACCCAAACTAACAATCTTTTACGTAAAGCATGTGAATTTCATCAATAACCATGGATTAAAAGGGCAAAACTTATATAAACTTCATGAACCCTAGAAATTTCTTTAACTTTGTTCTAATCAGTCTTTTTCCAGAATTTCTTCTTCTAATTCATTATAAATCCGTGGTTCAATCTCTACATATGAAGGGGATTTCTAGATTTTCCATTTATATCAATTCTACATGCAATTTCCTATCTCCAACATGGGTTTTCTCCTATGAAACTCATCCTAATCACTCCTAGACTAACATGAATGATGCATTAACGAATTTAAGCAAGATAAATACTTGCCTGGGAATTTCTGAGTTCTGATTTGTGAACGAATTTGGTGTGGTTGCGTTCCCCGTCGCGCGATCTACGCGTTGGTGGTGGTGGCGGTGCAACCGGGTGAATTTTTGGCCTAGAACACCTTGGCAAGCTCTCTCCTTTCCTCTCCTATGGCCTTCACTTGTCTTTGGTTGTGTTAACCCTAGATGACAACCTTAGATATCTGATATAACCCTTGAAAATTCGTGGGTTTAATTGGCCAAAATTACAAAATGTCCAAAATGCCCTCCCGGGGCGCTAAATAAGCCTAAAAATGTCCCGAGACCCAAACTAAACCCCCGGGTACACTTTTCTGACTATCTCGACGCTTCCGGACACTTTGGCGCACTCAAAATGACCATACGAGCAACTTATAATTTATTCACTTTTATTAATCAATATTTAGTCTCGACGCGACACAGGCGCGTCCCGACTCAAATTTCCAAAATTGTCATTTTATTCACTCTTGACATTTAATAGAACCAATATTATATATTACTCTACTCATTAGTAATATTCAACAAGTTTCCCATAATTACTAACTCGCATAACGTTAATAATTATAAAGTAATTAATTTTCGGATTTATATTAAATTAATGACTCACATTAAATTTAATAAATCCCCAAATTTATAAACCATAAAAAATACGGGGTATTACAAAAAGTAGCAATTTGCGGACTTTCTGGTGCCAAACCGAATCGATCCGGACCTACTGGTCTACAATCTGCAGCTTTGTCCTGTTTTACGGAAAATGCCGTCATTTCTTCATTATAGCTCGGAATTGGGCACGATCAGAGGCTACGCGAAGATAACTGAGAGGGATACAACATCCAAGAAGACATTAGGCTAAAAAACCAAAATATTAAATGACTAAAATGCCCTTGAATGTGACCTTGAGTGTACTTTTTAAGTCAAAACCATCCTAAAAATGCCATAACTCCCTCATTATACATCGAAATCATGCACCGTCGGTGGCCACGCGAAGAGAAATCGTAGGGATTCAACTTCTGTGGAGAGATCGGGATTCAAATCCAAATGCTGAAATTACTAAAATGTCCCCGAAGATGCAAAAGTAGACGAAACTTTTCCGGAAAGCTTCCGAACTTCATATTAAGCGTCCAAATACCTACAAAATCTCAGTTAACCCCTGCAAAGCATGTATATATAGAAATTCAAGTTGTCTGATTAACAAGCATAATTATAGGGATTAAGATACCCGAGGGGGCTAATAAGGCGTAGGTTAACGGGTGAAATACACAATATTTGCGTCGTATCGATAAGCAATGAGGGTCTATGATTTATCCTTAACTGAGGTTATGCTAAGCCTCTTTAGGGGGAGCTGGGGGTGGTCCCCATAATGCTGGTTATGAGGCCTCTCTAGTGACCAAAGAGATGATATTGACAGTCGGATCCTCTAGGATATAACTGTAACACCCCGCTTAAAATAACAACGGGTGGCCAACCCTATACTATATTAATTTAGGAGTCTCATATGGCTCAGTCTCAACATCAACTGTCCGTAATATAATATACGACTAACTACCCGATATCATATAAGCGAGATGTTAAAATTTAAATAAAATATGCAACCGACAACAACCAACACTACTAATAAAGGAAAGAAAGATGCATGAAAGAACTAAGATAAATGAAATGCTGGAATAAAATGAAATAAATGACTACAACAGAATATACTACAAAAAGTAGACCCGAATAAGCTGTCGGGTCACAGCCAATACAATAACTGGAATGGAATAAATATAAACATGTATATAAATATCCCTTGGGTACAAACCCGATATACAACATGAATCCTACCTAGAATTTTTTTTCAAAGGAGTAAGCGACTACATTCTACATACCGCAACAGTCCGCACCTGTCGCGGTTCCCAAGACTCTGGATAGAAGGTCATCCGGCATCCATGCGGTAGGACACCTGTAGTAATATATATATATATACAAGCAGGAGAGAAAAGTAAACGGGTCAGAGACCGAGTGTGAAAAATATTTAGCAAGTGTGTTAACCGTGCATAATAAATATTGGTGCACTTATTTCATAATTAAAGTGGAATCCCACTCTCGTGAAACTCCAACTCACCTCTCATCTAACGACGCACACCTATTCGCGTCCTGAGATTTTAGTTAAATTACACCAAATTTTAAGGACAACCGAACTTATCATAGGCCTAGCCTATACCCACGAGAATTGCCTTCCTATCATAACCCCAGAACCCACTCTTTCTAAATACACTTAATTATTTTTACAAACATGTATGCCATATTAGGCTTAATGGATTTCGATTTATAATTTAACCAATTATAAATCCTAATAAGTTACCCATATGTATTTGGGTAGAAACATATGATTTAATTTCGAATTAACATGCATACAAGAATATAATTGACAAAACTTCTCTCCAATTTCAACGCTGCGCTGCGTTTCGTGCGTGGGGTGTCTCGCAAAGCGAAATCCAAACAAGGAACCGCCCCATTACACTACTCCTTGTCAACGTCGATCCTGGAGATCCATTATGCCACACATAAATATTTGACAGAACTTCTCTCTAATCTCAACAATGCACTACGTTTCGTGCGTGGGGTGTCTCGCAGAGTGAAATACAAACAAGAAACCACCCCGTTACACTACTCCTTGACAATGTCGATCCTAGCGATCCATAATGCCATACATACCATATAATACTACCACTACTACTAGATTTTAGACTACAATAGGAAAGCAACTAAAAATCTCCAATAATATCCTTGGGATGATGTAACCGAAATATTCCTTAAATGCGATACATCAACCCCCATCAATCTAGTACACCATAATCATCCAAGATGTACTCCACGACGAAACCATATCCTTTTTATCTATAGGATATAAATATATATATAGGCATTTTATTCTAACCATATATATATATATATATACCATCATCATCCATACCCATGACCAAGAGTACATATCATATCTGATGTATAATGGCCATGCACAAATAATATACCCGGCTATACATATCGTCGATAAAACTGCATCAATGCTATCATCTTCCCAGTGCCAGCTCACGTAGCAATACTGGGGCCACCATGGTGGGACTAAACGACACCCATCTCGTGGTAAACACACGCACAGGACGTCCCAGGAAGCGGTCATAGCTCCAAACCGGAAATGAGACGAAACATACCCACCACGTCTTATCCCAAAAATATAAATCATATAATAACACACGGGACGACTATGACCTGGGGAATATCCACACCTTGCTTTTCTAGCTAGGATGCTCATCCTCTACGCGCGCAACTTCCCAATGATAGCATGAGCGGGGTATGCTTAACCACATAAGTACATATATCGTTCACATGCACAATATATATACATCCATATGATCCAATCATATAATTAAACATTAAACCATCATATACGGTTTAAATATCCATGCCATGTATGTCCACTACATAAATATATCCATATATTCATATTTATATAGATATATATACAAATATATTCACACATCCATATATCTATATATACAAACTAATTCTCGTTCATATGTATAAGATATATACTCTCGGCTATAAGTATATATAATCCTCAATATACAAGCCGTCACCACAAACTCATTTAATTTACCTCGATATGTGAATACGATCCCTCACTTGAAACATATTCAATCATTTTTCCTATGATGAATAGTCTCCCAAAACCATATGTGTATATCTATACATATATATTCAACATTAGGGTTATCACCCAAGATTTTGTGTAGGATACCATCACTACACATACCATCTATATCTGAGAGTACATCCATATTTCTAATACTAATTTCGACTATTGGTATACACATAACTAATAGCCTATAAACCTAAAGCTTATCTCAAGTCCATTTCAAGTATTGGAGTTCCAATTGTGACTCCCCCACAATTATATGTATAAATTATCCGGACTAGAATTTCACTACAACCTATCCTAATTGATAGTACGATCCAATCGTTCCCAATTTCGCCTATGGTTCAATTGCTCTTGTGAACCCTTAATCCTATTGCATTGCAATTTATTCCTTAATTTAAACATTACTAAGGATACGCTACTACTCTCTCTCAAAAAATCCCCAAATTGTATCCTAATAGTATCCTAACTCTATAAGGATTCGATACCAATCTCGGCCTAGAATTTCACAACGTACCCTCACAACTCTCTCTAAGAATTCTTAACCTCACATCAAATCTATACTCACTTTTGATTTATAATTAGGATTTCCAATTCCAATGAGGTATCCCACTTTCTCCATAAACACACATAACTCCAATGCATACACGTAGCATATACTTTCCTTAAACTATTTAAAGAAGTCCCCATAATCATAATAATTGAGAAACCCCTTATAAGTCTCCAAAACATAACTCTCACATCACATAACCATGTCCCAAATCGATAAACCCAACCAAAAAGGGTTAGAAATCATCCTAGAAAAATCCCCCTGAAACAACCCTATTTCCGAATCGATTCAGCCTGGCCCGAATCGATTCGGTCTCAAGGGCGAATCGATTCGCTCCAACTGCGAATCAATTCGGTCCAAAGGACCTGGGACTTTGTCTCAAACCGAATCGATTCACCTTGGGTCCGAATCGATTCGGCCACACAGACCCGGGACTCTACAAGATTTCGAATCGATTCGGAAAGAGGCCGAATCGATTCGGCCTGTTCAGCAGGCTACGAAATGGTCATTTTTCTGCATAGACCTAATTTCCCAAAATCCCAATTCAACGATTTCTAACTATAAATTTGTAAACCAATAATGTTTCCAACATCAAACACATCCTATAATTTCACCTCATGAATTTATACCCCTTAAACCCATGTGTAAACATCAATTTCAAGATTTAAACCCAAAATCTAGGTTTTGATATCAATACCCAAAAATCCATTTCTTTAACCCACAAATTATGAAATGAAATACACAAATAGCTATTTAGCAAGATTAAACACTTCCCTCAGATTTGTAGAGGTTGAATCGTCCTCGATGTCGCGTTTAGACAGGAAATCTCCAAGTTTTCTTCCTCTCTCTCTCTTTTCCTTCTTTTTTTTCTCTCTTCTATTTCTCTCTTCTCTCAATTGAGAAGGCTTAATCCGTAAGCCTTTAAACCCTTTAAAATAATAAACCCAATTTTAAATGTTAATACACACTTTAAATTACTCGTTTCCTCTAATTCGAGTCAACTGACTTAAAAATAATCCGGAACCGAAATAAAACCCAATGACAGTCATTTTGACTATCTCGACCCTTACGGGATCGATGGTACACTCAAAATCATCATCCGAAATACTTTGAAATGTTCTCTATTATTGGGCCTCAATTCCCAAATTTTAGAATTCTCCAATTTAATTAAATTTTATTTTCCTAAAGATTTAATTTCTCAGTCTCAAAAATCATGGGGTGTTACATAACTCACAATGTCTTAGTTGAAGGCCTAGAAATGGTGCAACATGTGCTGGTGGTTGGATACGAGGGATCTAATCGTCACCGCTACATCAGCCATTTCGTACTACTCGGATAGTTATCTGACATTTTATGGTGGCTCAGAAGCCATCTCCGTCGAAACACAATCAATAGTAGAAAAAAATAAGAAGGTAAAAACCCATAAATAGAATGAATCAAAAGAGCTAGTAAACCTCCTAACTCAAGCTCCTTCAATGGTGAATAAAATCCATGAGTGGTGGAATTTGATCACCACCAGATATAAGAGGAAGATTATTCAAGATGAGATGAGAAAGAAAATATAATCTCTTTCCAATAAAAAGGTGCTAAAATGATGATACTTTATATCATCTAAGGTATTCAACCTGGTTCAAAGCTTATATAACAATGGTGAAGATAATGACCTATAACAATATAAGAGAAGATGAAAGATATATAGAAGATATGACATAAAATATAAGTGGTTTAGCCATTGAACTACGTCCACTATGCAAAGTTAAAAAGGTATTAGCCATAGGAGGTATTCACTATAATATGGCATAAATAGCCATGGGAGGTATAATAGGGCTTCAATAACTAAGATTTAACAATATATAAGAATATGAGGAGACTAGTATTTTTGACCTTAAATGAATCATAATATAGCAACAGAATCGAGAGATTGTGGTAAATGTCACATTTACTTCCAACCAATTGAGTGAACTTTTTAGAGACATGCATGAGATAGACTTTCATTTAACAAAGATTGAGTGTGTTCCAAAAGAGAAATGATATGCCATAGTACTTAGAAGGATATCCCCAAGGTTATGCTTATTAGAGGAGAATCTCGATCCATGAGGATACTTCGACAGGCCCTTACGGTGCATCTTCATAGAGGAAGCTAAAGAGATTCTCAAGAAATGTCACGATCGATCTCACATTGGAGGATCCAAATTGTATGACCAAGTGATGACACTTGGCTATTATTGGCCAATAATAAAGAAAGACTCAACTAAGTTTGTTCAAAAATGCAAAGCATACTAGCATCATAGCGATATCATTCATCCCCATCGATTGATTTACATTCATTGACATTACCACATCCTTTCCATACTTAGGCATTTGATCATGTGGGGGAAATTAAACCTCCATACAAGGAAAAAAATATGGATTCTTATTGAAATTGGGTGCTGTAAAAATAAAAAAAGTAGTACCTTTGAAAAGAGAAACAACATGAGTGGGGGCATAATTTATTAGAGTATAAGGCATTTTTCATTTTGGATTTCCCAAGGTTTTATTTTAGATAATGGAACTCTATTTAACAACTAAGAAGTGACAATGGTAACTGATAAATATTTAATCATCTACCACACCTCAATAGTGGCTTATTCTAAAGGTAATTATATTTAAGAAGCCGCAAATAAGACATTGGTAAATATTTTAGACAAAAATATGGAATATTTTCCTGGTGTGTGGAATCACAAGCTGCATATGGTACTTTAGGCCTATTGAAAAATTAAGAGGAAGCCAATAGGTTATCCACCTTTCTCTTTAGTTTATGAAGCCAAAGTAATCCTTCCAGTGGAATTATAAGTATCATCTTCCATATATGCCTTGTGAAGTAACATGCTTCTTTAGAGTCGGCATGTTCAACTATAAGCACTATATGAACATTGAGACAACACAAGGAAGAACTTACAAGTCTATATGAGTCAACTTTCCAAAGATTACGAAAACTTCATGAGACCAAGGAAGTTTATGGAAGGAAAATTATTCTTGAAGGTAGATGTTAATCACATTAGAGGATTTCCTTTGACACAATTTATAGTGAATGGGGAAGGACCATAAGTTGTCAAAGAAGCACAAGACACATGTTATTGTCTAATTTCAGAAATTGAAGATGACGTGCCTTTCAAAGTTAACAAAAAGTTGTTAAAAAATTATTATGTTTGAGAAAGCCACATGTAAAATTTCTTTTTTTTTGAAAGAATACGAACAAGCACATCGATTTCTGATATGTGCGAGCTAAGAAGAAATGAAGTATACACATGAAATTTAAGAACAAACGCTTCTTTTGTATTCCACTTTGAAGATATTTACATTTCATAAACAGACTATTATCCAGAGATACAAAGTGATGAATTTATCCAAACAAAAATCCTAAGGTATCTGCTATAAAGAAATAAACCTTATTTGATGCAGCTATATCCCGGGAAACATTCCGTTGAAGCTAAAAAATAATAGAGATCTTCATTTCAGGTTCTACTTTCTTATTCAAGATGGTATCACATTCACTTTTCCCAATAGATAAAGATATTTTGGCTATTATTACTCGTTGTTCACACCCTTAAGTTGATGGATAAGGCTATTTAGATGCACATATTCAGACTTTAAATCATCAATAACCTTGAGGTAAGTGGAACGACAAGCCGATATTTGCGAATCCTTGAGGTTCGTCGACTTGCTTATGAACCATGAAAAATTAAAATCATCCTTACTCAAATCTTTGAGATTGACCATAAATTGATCTAACATATATCTCTCGAGGGAAGTTGTGGGATTCTATTCAATCTTAGAAACAACGGTAGCTACCACATGAAGAAGATATGCCATCATTAAATGATAAGGTATCACACACCCAATATTAAATGTCTATGGATGAAAAATTAGTATTCAGTTCAGCACAAACCTGAATGATCTTGGAGTAATAATGCTAACCTAAAGAACTTGCGACAGAATTGTGCTGGGGAAATAATGGGCATAAAAGACTCAGAACTAGATTCAATTTCCTCATTTTGAATGTTTGTAGTATATCCTTCATCATCGTGGGAGGATGAGTGAGAATGAGCAACCTCAACAATAGACATAACTTATTGAGGTGCTTTGAGAGGGTTCCTCCTATGACAGGTTATAAATATAGATGAAATATCAGAGTTAGCCAAAACCTTAGCAAGATTTGTGTTAAGTCACTAAGCAAGTGAAATTTTACAGAAAGACCTTAGTAGTAAGCTACTAAGTTGACTTACAAAAGACTTACAAAGTGTAACTTTTGAGAAAATCCTTAATAGTAAGCTCTTAAGTTGACTTACAAGGTGTAAATTTTTAGAAAAACCTAAATAGTAAGCTACTAAGTTGACTTTTAAGGTGTAAACATGAGAAAACCTTTGTAGGAAGATACTATGTTGACCTACAAAGTGTAAATATGAAGAAAAATCTTAGTAGTAACCTACTAAGTTGACTTAAAAAGTGTAAATTTTGATAAAACCCTTAGTATTAAGATATTAAATTAACTTACAATGTGTAAACATTGGAACCCTTTAGTAGTTAGATATTAAGTTGACTTAAAAAAGTGTAATTTTGAGAGAAAAACTTAACAATTTTGATGCTAATTTGCCTTAAAAAGGGATTTATTTTGAAACCCTTAGAAATGATGGAGCTAATACATATAGAGAATCATACAAAGGTGGGAAAACTACTTCCTCAGTAGATGAATTACAAGAAGAGGATGGAGGAAGAACCACATCCTCTGAAGCTCAAACTGACTCATCAATATAGGGAGCTTGAGATTCCATTGATATAACAATATTGACTAAAACTATATTAAAGTAATTAGAAAGAGTTAGTTGATCTCTCTCTCTTTTCTCATAGAAAGCTAAAACACCACAATATGAAGAAGCTTATTAATAAAGTCATTTCCTCAGAAAATATATAAAGTAACATTTTATTTTAAAGGTAATTACCTCAACAATGGTTTCATGAATTAGAGGAAGCTTATACAGAGGAAAAATAGTAATGGTCATTATTTTTACCAAAACCTATAAACATTAATCTAATTACTGATAATCCACACATAGTGAGGTGATGTGATAACAAGCAAAATAAGGTTCTTTTTTGAGCCTATTTTAACAAAATTGGATGGCCATAGCTAATGGTTAATCTATTAAAGTCAAAATAGTTTATGAAATGGAATATTCAACATCTTCACTTGAAATTATCAATGGATTTTTATTCATATGTAATTTTTGTGCTACAGCAGTAGCATGCTAAGGGGGGCCTCCTAGAATAAGTAAGCACAATTATTGAAGAACGGAGCAATAGTGAAGGTGCAACATTAGTGTCTTTAATAACTGGACTTAATCGTTCCTTTGATGGAGGGTTATTATCAATATTTACAAAACCAACTAGAGATGATGGTATATCATGCAATTGTAAAACAAAGAAATTATTTAAAAGAATATTTCATTCACAAAGAAATAGTTCCACACTTACAGAAAAGAATTACCGATTGGACTGGCTGAGGTTGTTCAAATAGGGAATCATCCGTGTAAACATTCTCCACAACATCACTTGGTTTATCCGTTAAATTTTGCTCAAAGGAACCTGGAGGTGAAGGAGTTGGAGTTACGTTCACATGTTCATGACTTAGTTTCTTCCTCAAATGTTTTTTTTTTGTTGAGGAGGCCTATTAGTGGGAGACCCTTTCACCATTTGAACTTCTAGAACTTGTCTGCGAGAAACTGAGAAATAACAAAAACATCATTTGGGTATCTTCTCTTCTAAACATATAAATCAACATCTGCACTAACAAAAATGGGATTCATCCTAGATTCAACATCACATATCATAAATTGCACCTTTTCAATGAGATCTGGTTTGATGGGGACAATAGACTTTAGGGATATGCCTTTTATCTCAAAAGAGCCTGGAGTTACTTTGCATTTCTTGGGAGCTTTTGATTTCAAGGGATCTACATTCGATGGAAAATTTATCTTTGCACCAATAACTCATATCTTGGATTTCCTTCCTTTCTTTCCCCTTTAAACAATTTCACTGATTGGGGAAAATGAGCGAAATCTGCAGGTATCTCAATGGTGTGGTGCTTAGCTCAAACTCCAGACCAGTAATGAAGTTATTTTTAAGTCCAAGTTTATAAGGCCTAAAACATTCTACACTGCATTAAATTCACTGGGTTCTCATAAAGGTCTTGAACTACCTAAGCTCGAACGGACAAAATTAGCAGAGCCATTCCTTCTCATATTAATAATAAATATTCTATTATTAAACTCCACAAAAAGAGAATACACACTATGATTAGTGAAGTCAAGGCATGAATCATAGAAAGAATCACCATTTCTTCTATTTTTGCAAATTGGTAGGGGGACACTTTGGTCATTTGGCACACCGACGAGGGTTATAATCTTCACTTTCTTTCTCCCACTCAGTGAATGAATGAAGAAGGCGGCGAGTAAGCATAATTTCTACAACCAATTAAGGATCTTCAATCATAGATGATTGGGAGTTAATCAAGCGAATCGTGTAATATTCATCATTGAATAATGACCATGTTTTGGCATGAGTTTTATCGGAATAAGGTCTAATAACAAAATCATTGTGGACATCAATTAAATAGAAACCATCCTTCTTACAATGTTTATGCTTCTAAGGAAACAATCTTGATCGCCTGACTGGAAACTTGTTAATTAGGATTTAAGGTGGAGAAATGTTATGGAACCTATTATAGAGGAACCCCATAAAAAAAAAGATTGTGTTTCCAATGTTAAAAAGTCACATCTATCAACATGATGATCTAAGTCAAAAAGAGTTTTATCTAACTAAGTATATAAAGATCCTAACATTAAAGCAGCCAAAGGAATATTAACTCCATAAGACAACCTAACAGAGAAATTTATCATGTCTCTACGTGGTTGATCATTGGTCTTGTTAGGTAGAAAGAAGGAGGAAAACAGTTATAAAAGATAGGTAGATATCTCTAAGGATGATCTTAGGCATGACCAAAAAGTGCTTCGAGTATTATACAATTTTCCTTTCTTTCTTTGGTCAGCTTCAAAGTAACCATACACAAATATTTAATCAATTGACTAAAAGTGGAATTAAAAGAATCACCGATGCACTCACGGTAACGTATGTCCAGATTCATTTGAGATTTAGCTTCCTCGTTATCCAATGGTTCATCGTTATAAGTAACAACAATATAGGGCCTATTCCCATCAGTTCATACACATCTTCCAATGTGAGTGTGAACTCACCCCAATATACCACGAAAGTTGGGGACAAATATTTCCAGCAAAAATTAACAAATGGAGAATATAGTTTTTTTTAGAAAGGGTAAAATTCCCAAAATAATAAGCAGCATTAGAATGACCCACTTTGAAAAGAATTTTATCGTATTTATTATAAATATAGGTGATCCAAGCAGAAAATACCTTAAGCGAACTACATAGTGCCTCGAAGTCAATATTGGAATAAAGGAAGTCTCCCCTGTCCAATAGTAGTCTCAAGAGACCATAAGAGGGAATATTGTCTCCCTCAGACTAATTATTAGGTTGATTCTCTATCAATAAAGGATCTTATAATCCTTAAAAATTTACAAAAAAATCCCTACCATATTCACAAAACTTTTCTTTATCCCTAAATTATGGAGCACGACTATAATAACTAAAAACAACTTCTCTCTCCATTAACTCTGATAACAGATCCCCACTTGAGGTATCATTAGAATTTTTGAAAACCTTACTTAAAGATGCCATTGATGCACAATGAAAAATATTATGATAAGAAAAGTGATCAAATGTTGGAAAACGACTAGAAACAGAATACACTCATCAAAGAACTCACTTACAAATGAAGTATTTTCAAAGAAAAACACGATTTCTCTCTGAAAAACCTCAAAAGCTTAAATAGTGGCAATAATGTTAGAAGATTTTGAAGAAATGAAAGAGAAGGGCCTTTATAACTTTTTTCCTTTCTATAAAATCTGTTTAAAAACGCTTTTAAGGGTACATAACCATGCGACCATTGAAATTGGCGGCAAAATGATGATTACGACCACAAAAATTTTACAAATATGGTTCTTCAATTAGAGGTTCTTTGATATAAGGTTATGTAGTTTGAGATTACTCAAAATAAGGTTCCTCAATTCTAGATCCATCTGCTCAAAAACTTCACAAATAGAGTTCACTAGTGCAAGGTACTCTATACAAGATTTAAAATTGAGAGGTTTCAAAAAACGAGTTCCTATAACCAAATTGGCACCTGTAAAAATGAGCTTCAATTATTTGAGATTCCTCAATTTAAAGATTTTTCAGATCAAAGTTACAAATTATTTGAATGAGGTGTTTCGTATAAAAACATCTTATTTGCACAATGATTTTATGTATGAGTGTGAAAATGTAGGAGGGGCTTATTTATAAAACTCCTTACTCATATATAAATTATATCACCGCGGAAAATGGGAGTTCATTCAATTTTATATGGAAGAGGTAAATTAGAACACTTTGTAGACACCCCATTCTAATACCCCCTAACCTCTCCTAAGGTCCCTAGCACCTCCCTTCATTATTGCAAACCCAAGACATACCCCAGGTACTGACCTAAAGACCATCGAGCACTCCCAGGATCCGTTTGACCAAAAGTTAAACTCTTTAGCTCGATTGAGACTAAATGAATATTTGTAGGTCACTGAATCCCCTTTCCAACGGTCCGTATCGTGCGCGATTCTGACTTACCATGGGGACAAACGACCCATTTTTCTCCGAAACTCGATCAGGAGGTCACCGGATGCTCCCAGGCTCCGTTTGACCAAAGTTAACTTTTTAGATCGATCGATATTGAATGAATCTTAAAAGGGTACCGAAACCCCTTTCAAGCAGTCCGCCTCGTGCACGATTCTGACTTACGGTACGGACGAATGATCCGTTTTACTCCGAAAGGTCACCGAATGCTTCCAGTTGCCGGTTGACTAAAGTCAACTCCCCGAACCGGGTCGAAGTATTTGGAATGTCTAAATACATCTCCTAACCTTTCTAATGGTCCACCCCATGCACATTGCTCACTTACCATGCGGACGAACGATCCGCTTGCGTCTGATAATTCCCCTTCCAAAGGACCGACGAACGCTTTTGAGCCACATTTGACCCAAAGTCAACTCCCAAACCCGAGAGAAGTCCATGGACTTCAGAAGGTCATTGAAATAACTTTTTAACGATCCACACCGTCCATTATTTGTCTCAATGGTTAACGCTCTACGACCAATTTTCCTAAGGAACCCGAAAGACACTGCCAAATGGAAGGTTCCAAGCCCTGCCTGTCGGCAGTGTGCCTAAACACACATGCCCATTGGTAGGACCAGGGATATGATGATCGGCAATGACCTGGGCCTATAAAAAGAAGAACCTAACCTCATTCCAAAAGGAGGAAAATCAGATATCCATTACTCTCAGCAAGCTCAGAAAACCCCTCTCGAAGTCAACGTGATTTCCATATCCAAATCCCTTTCCAACCTTCACCTTTCATCACCATTTTCATCAAACTTGGTGAATTAAGTACCCTCCATCATCATCCAAGTGCAAGGGATGCTTTCCAACATCCAAGATCAAGCTCAAGATCTTCAAGAATGTCCAACTTTCTCGACTCTCTCCTTAAATTCACCTAAATTCTCATTAGTTTATTTTGCTACTTAGTACTTTTATTCTCTTATCGTACATATCCTAATATAATTTTTATCTAGTATTATTGCACATCTCTTATTTTCATATAAATAAAAACCCAAGAAAAAATAAGAAAAAGAGGATTTGCTCATAAATTCCAAATGGAAATTCTCACAACTAGAACATTTTTTTACACACACACACACATATACAAGAGAATTCCCCGGCTGAATTCATGGGATAAATCCCACCCCTTGTTTTGCATACGAACTATGTGGACTTTGATGCCTTTATAGGCTGCGTAGGCGTCTCGGGGTAAAACCCGAGACTCGAGTCCTTTTTTTACTTTTGCCTATTTTTCTATATTCTTGAAACTTAACTCTCTTAAATCCTATGTATTTACATATATATATATATATATATATATATATTTTCTTAATGGCGTATTACTCCACATGCGTTATCATTCCCTTGTAATGATCGACGCTAGGATAATCGCATAAATCCTATTTTATAATATTACTTTTAAGAACATTCCTATGGATTACTCGCTTTATCTCTTCCATGATACAAATCGATGATTCCTATCTCCACTACGTATATACATTCACACATATCACGGGGAAATAAAGGAAAATAACAACAACCCATGAGAGACCATAAGGAAGGAATGGATTCCTAACACCTTCGCATTTCGTAACTTAGCCTCCGGTCCCCTTTCGAATCATTTTGGTTTCGTATGTATCAGTATGTCTTTGGATGCTGTCCTTTGGGATGGCTCCCTTTTCTTTTGTCTGTTTTGAGTAAAATAGACTGGAAACTCTATCTCTCTATATTTTTAACCTCATTCACTGACGCCGACCGAAGCGCTCCTGAGAGGGACGCGCGGGATCTAGAGGGATCCTCACCCACGGTGAGGGGGTATATCTGGGTATGGACACAGTGGCGACTCTGCTGGGGATTTTATTTTTGAGGGATAGACTCTATTTACATGGGCATTTTAATTTCTTATATATCCCCCTTTTCCCCCTTTACTATTCATGTGTACCTCATGCTTATGATTCTATTCACACACTTATAGAAAATTCTCCATGTAAACATCACACGACGTGCACCTAGGATCACATATATCCTCATGTTGCACGCATCACCCATACTTAGTATACCATTGGTACTCATACTTTGCTCCCTGTTGGGCATGATCAAGAAAGATTGTAATGACCCCACATTTATATGTTCATATAGATATTTAAATGTTTTGTTATTTAATATGTGATATGGATAATGTTAATTTATTTATTTTATTCTAATCATCCCTTTATGAATCATGTAATATCAAATTAGTTACATACATAAAATTTTAAAGTTTTGGGTAGGAATGTTCCGATTAGAGAGTAGTTTTGACCATTATAATATAACAATTGACTTGAGGCAAAAACTAATAAGTTGTGGATATATTAATTAGGTTAGTAACACAACAAACGTTGTATAAAACAAAGGTACGAGAAAGAAGTTATATCGAAATTACAAAATAAGGGTAAATTTGTCCATCCTTTAAGTCGTATTTTGTCTTATTAATGTGTTAGATTTTGATTGGTTGGAAGGTGAGGCTGGGTTGGATGACTTAAACACTTTGAAATAACCTCCTTCTTCATCAAAATGGATTAAATCAAAGTCTAATATCATATCCTAAGCTAAATGATAAGTTTTGGGGTAGAAATTATAAATTTATGAAACTTTAGGGACTTAATTTTTAAATAAAGAAAGTTTCAGGGACTAAAATGAAAATATAAAAGGACCAATTTGTAAATAAAATATTTTTAAGGACCCCTAAGCAATATTGAAATTTTATGGTGTAAAATTACTAAAATGCCCTGTTATGTGTAAAATGACCATTATACCCTTAATAACTTTACACCTCGTGCATTCTTTTGGACACATTCCCCGCACACGTGTCTCCTTTATAGGAAAGGATAAAACTCATGTCATTCCTTTAGAAAAGTTAAAACACGTGTCGCGATCTGGTGTATTAAGGCTGCAAGATAGCCTCGTTACGTGACACGCGACATGATGACTCGCCAAAATGAATGCTTAGTCATTGGGCCTCTTGTCATAACCCAAATAACTTTGGGAAACTATTAACAAAAGCCTTAGGATCAGTCTTACATGAAATCCATCCCAAATGTCAAAGATAAATAGTGAGAGAAAGGGTGAGGAAGTTTAAGAAGAAGTTTCGTCCTAACATTAACGAGTAATCCAAGACTCTGTATCTGTAACTTCAAATTTCTGTTCTAGGTCAGTACTCTGTGACATTCCTTGCGTATTTTGATTATATGATATTATGCAAACTACATATATTTTTTAAATAATTTTATTCTCAAATACATCTAATACCGATGATTCCGTCGTTTGTTATATGTGTATATCTCTCGATATATACATCTGATTTGAATTCTGAAATTATAGATTCGGCCTATGGAAACTCTCTTTCTATGTTTGCCTTGACTACCGGGTGGAAATATTTGGGTGGTACCTTCCCAGCTGGTTTATTGCTGGTGTGCCCTAAATAAGGCATTGTTTCAGATATCATGATTTTCTGTCTGTGTTGTTACCCGGTGGAAACATTTGGTAACAATATCTGTTTATCTGGGTATTAGAGCATACATGGCCATCAAAATAAAAATTGAATAATTGACATATTGCTCAATTGTTTTATCTGTTATGTTCTGAACTGATTATTCTTAAAATATATACTGCTAGTTTACTTTATATATTTTACTACAAATTCTTGTCCATATATGTATATGCCTCCTAGTGGAAATTGAATAGGTATCAATTTTCTAAAAAAACATGGAATCTATGGAGAATAATTCTCACTCGGCTTTTAGCTGATGTTGTATAAATAATCATTTTTCAGGAAATAAGTAGGTTCACGGAGGGAACAAAAAAGGACCGTGTTGAAAATTCAGCTTTTAGAGCTCCCTTTGTAATTATGTTTCTCTTTTCATTTAGAGCATGTCTAGATCCCTTGTAATAAGTTTTTAATGTTTGTCATAAAGTTATAATTAATCGTTACTTTTAATACAAATGAAGTTTCCTTTAGAAAGCTCTGATAACGTAATTCCTTTACTTTCAGTATTTTACGATTCATAACCATGTGATTTAATTTCCGTTGAACTTATTTAAGGAAACAATTATGTCAGAATATATGTTGCCTTAGTGGCATGTTAAGACACTCGTTCCCTACTACTAATTTGGGGAGGGTCATAACAAAGGTGGTATGAGAGCATAGGTTATGAAGCCGTAGACTACTGAACATAAGTTTCGAACGTTATAGATCCTAAGTTTCCATACATAGGATATAATATTAAATATCCATAATTGTTTGAAAATTAATTCAAGTCAAGTTTTGGGACCAAACTTTTTATAAGGAGGGTAGGATGTAATGTCCCCACATTAATATGTTCATATATATATATTTAAATGTTTTGTTATTTAATATGTGATATGGATAATGTTAATTTATTTATTTTTTTCTAATCATCCCTTCATGAATCATGAAATATCAAATTAGTTACAAACATAAAATTTTAAAGTTTTCGGTAGGAATGTTCCTATTAGAGACTAGTTTTGGCCATTAAAATATGACAATTGACTTGAGGCAAAAACTAAAAAGTTGTAGATATATTAATTAGATTGGTAACACAGCAAACAATGTACTAAATAGGGGTACGAGAAAGAAGTTATATCAAAATTACAAAATAAGGGTAAATTTATCCATCCTTTAAGTCGTATTTTGTCTTATTACCACGCCATGTGTTAGATTTTGATTGGTTGGAAGGGGAGGCTGGTTTGGACGGCATAAACAGTTTGAAATAACCTCCTTCTTCATCAAAATGGATTAAATCAAAGTCTAATAGCATATCCAAAGCTGAATGATAAGTTTTGGGGTAGAAATTATAAATTTATGAAACTTTAGGGACTTAATTTTTAAATAAAGAAAGTTGTAGGGACTAAAATGAAAATATAAAAGGACCATTTTGTAAATAAAATATTTGTAAGGACCCCTAAGAAATTTTGAAATTGTATGGTGTAAAATTGCTAGAATACCTTGTTATGTGTAAAATGACCATTATACCCTTAATAACTTTACACCTCGTGCTTTCTTTTGAACACATCCCCCGCACACATGTCTCCTTTATAGGAAAGGATAAAACTCGTGTAAATCCTTTAGAAAAGTTAACACACGTGTCGCGGCCTGGTGAATTAAGGCAATAAGATAGCCTCGTTACGCGACACGCGACATGCTGACTCGCCAAAATGAATGCTTAGTCATTGGGCCGCGTGTCATCACCCAGATAACTTTGGGAAACTATAAATAGAAGCCTTAGGATCAGTCTTACACGAAATCCATCCCAAATATAAAATATAAATAGTGAGAGAAAGCGTGAGGAAGTTTAAGAAGAAGTTTCGTCTTAAGATTAACGAGCAATCCAAGATTCTATATCTGTAACTTCAGATTTTTGTTCTAGGTGAGTACTCTGTGATATTCCTTGCGTATTTTGATTATATGATATTATGCAAACTACGTATATTTTGTGAAATGAATTTACTCTCAATTACATCTAATACCGATGTTTCCGTCATTTGTTATATGTGTATATCTCTCGATATATACATCAAATTTGAATTCTAAAATTATTGATTCGGCCTGTGGAAACTCTCTTCCTATTTTGGCCTTGACTACTAGGTGGAAATATTTGGGTTGGACCTTCCCAGCTGGTTTATCGCTGGTGTGCCCTAAATAAGGCGTTGTTTCACATATCATGATTTTTGTCTGTGTTGTTGCCGGGTGGAAACATTTAGTAACACTATCTGTTTATCTGGGTATTAGAACGTACATGGCCATCAAAATAAAAATTGAATAATTGACATATTGATCAATTATTTTATTTGTTCTGTTCTGAACTGATTATTTTGAAAATATATACTTCCAGTTTACTCTATATATTTTACTGCAAATTCTTGTCCATATATGCATATGCCTTCTGTTGGAAATTGAATAGGTATCAATTTTCTGAAAAACCATGGAATGTCTGGAGATTAATTCTCACTCGGCTTTTAGCTGATGTTGTATAAATAATCATTTTTCAGGAAATAAGTAGGTTCCGGGAGGGAACAAAAAAGGACCGTGTTGAAAATTCAGCTTTTAGAGCTCCCTTTGTAATTATGTTTCTCTTATCATTTAGAGCATGTCTAGATCCCTTGTAATAAGTTTTTAATGTTTGTCATAAAGTTATAATTAATCGTTACTTTTAATACAAATGAAGTTTCCTTTAGAAAGCTCTGATGACGTAATTCCTTTACTTTCAGTATTTTACGATTCATAATCATGTGATTTTATTTCCGTTGCACTTATTTAAGGAAACAATTATGTCAGAATATATGTTGCCTTAGTGGTATGTTAAGACATTCGTTCCCTACTACTAATTTGGGGGGGGGGGGTCGTGACATAGGTGGAATTAGAGCATAGGTTATGAAGCCGTAGACTATTGAACATAAGTTTCGAACGTTATAGATCCTACGTTTCCATACATAGGATATAAGATTAAATATCTATAATTGTTTGAATATTAATGCAAGTCAAGTTTGGGAACCAAATATTTTATAAAGAAGCTAGGATGTAATGACCCCACATTTATATGTTCATATATATATATTTAAATGTTTTGTTATTTAATATGTGATATGGATAATGTTAAATTATTTACTTTATTCTAATCATCCCTTCATGAATCATGAAATATCAAATTAGTTACTAACCAAAATTTTTAAAGTTTTTGGTAGGAATGTTCCTATTAGAGACTAGTTTTGGCCATTATAATAAAACAATTGATTTGAGGCAAAAACTAAAAATTTGTCGATATATTAATTAGGTTGGTAACACAATAAACGGTGTATTAAACAGAGGTACGAGAAAGAAGTTATATCAAAATTACAAAATAAGGGTAAATTTATCCATCCCTTGAGTCGTATTTTGTCTTATTACCACGCCATGAGTTAGATTTTGATAGGTTGGAAGGGGAGGATGGTTTGGACGACTTAAACACTTTGAAATTACGTCTTTCTTCAACAAAATGGATTAAATCAATGTCTAATAGCATATCCTAAGCTAAATGATAAGTTTTGGGGAAGAAATTATAAATTTATGAAACTTTAGGAACTTAATTTTTAAATAAAGAAAGTTTCAGGGACTAAAATGAAAATATAAAAGGACCATTTTGTAAATAAATTTTTTAAAGGACCCCTAAGAAATATTGAAATTGTATGGTGTAAAATTACTAGAATACCCTATTATGTGTAAAATGACCATTATACCCTTAATAACTTTACACCTCGTGCTTGACACCTCGTGCTTTCCTTTGGACACATCCCCCGCACACGTGTCTCCTTTATAGGAAAGGATAAAACTCATGTCAATCCTTTAGAAAAGTTCAAACATGTGTCGCGGCCTGGTGAATTAAGGCTGCAAGATAGCCTCGTACGCGCACGTGACATGCTGACTCGCCAAAATGAATGCTTAGTCATCTAACCGCATGTCATCACCCAGATAACTTTGGGAAACTATAAATAGAAGCCTTAGGAGCAGTCTTACACGAAATCCATCCCAAATATCAAAGATAAATAGTGAGAGAAAGCGTGAGGAAGTTTAAGAAGAAGTTTCGTCTTAAGATTAACGGGCAATCCAAGACTCTGTATCTGTAACTTCAGATTTCTGTTCTAGGTGGGTACTCTGTGACATTCCTTGCGTATTTTGATTATATGATATTATGCAAACTACGTATATTTTGTGAAATGATTTTATTCTCAAATACATCTGATACCGATGTTTCCGTCGTTTGTTATATGTGTATATCTCTCGATATATACATCTAATTTGAATTCTAAAATTATTGATTCGGCCTATGGAAACTCTCTTACTATTTTGGCAATGACTACTGGGTGGAAATATTTTGGTGGTACCTTCCCAGCTGGGTTATCGTTGGTGTGCCCTAAATAAGGTATTGTTTCACGTATCATGATTTTTTGTCTGTGTTGTTGCCGGGTGGAAACATTTAGTAACACTATCTGTTTATCTGGGTAGTAGAACGTACATGGCCATCAAAATAAAAATTGAAGAATTGACATATTGATCAATAGTTTTATTTGTTCTGTTCTGAACTGATTATTCTAAAAATATATACTGCTAGTTTACTCTATATATTTTACTGCAAATTCTTGTCCATAAATGCATATGCCTTATGTTGGAAATTGAATAGGTATCAATTTTCTGAAAAACCATGGAACGTCTGGAGATTAATTCCCACTCGGCTTTTAACTGATGTTGTATAAATAATCATTTTTCAGGAAATAAGTAGGTTCGCGGAGGGAACTAAAAAGGACTGTGTTGAAGATTCAGTTTTAGAGCTCCTTTTTTTTGTTATGTTTCTTTTATCATTTAGAGCATGTCTGGATCCCTTGTAATAAGTTTTTAAAGTTTGTCTTAAAATTATAATTAATCATTACTTTTAATACAAATGAAGTTTCCTTTAGAAAGCTCTGATAACGTAAGTCCTTTACTTTCAGTATTTTACGATTCATAACCATGTGATTTAATTTCTGCTGCACTTGTTTAAGGAAACAATTATGTCAGAATATATGTTGCCTTAGTGGCATGTCAAGACACTCGTTCCCTACTACTAATTTGGGGCGGGTCGTGACAGAGGTGGTATCAGAGCATATGTTATGAAGTCATAGAGTACTGAACATAAGTTTCGAACGTTATAGATCCTAAGTTTCCATACATAGGATATTAGATTAAATATCCATAATTGTTTGAAAATGAATGCAAGTCAAGATTGGGGACCAAACTTTTTATAAGGAGGGTAGGATGTAATGACCCCACATTTATATGTTCATATATATATTTAAATGTTTTGTTATTTAATATGTGATATGGATAATGTTAATTTATTTATTTTATTCTAATCCTCCTTTCATGAATCATGAAATATCAAATTAGTTACAAACATAAAATTTTAAAGTTTTCGGTAGGAATGTTCCTATTAAAGACTAGTTTTGACCATTATAATATAACAATTGACTGGAGGCAAAAACTAAAAAGTTGTAGATATATTAATTAGGTTTGTGAAACAACAAACAGTGTATTAAACATAGGTACGAGAAAGAAGTTATATCAAAATTACAAAATAAGGGTAAATTTGTCCATCCCTTAAGTCCTATTTTGTCTTATTACCACACCATGTGTTAGATTTTGATTGGTTGGAAGGGGAGGCTATTTTGGACGACTTAAACACTTTGAAATATCCTCCTTCTTCATCAAAATGGATTAAATCAAAGTCTAATAGCATATCCTAAGCTAAATGATAAGTTTTGGGGTAGAAATTATAAGTTTATGAAACTTTAGGGACTTAATTTTTAAATAAAGAAAGTTTCAGGGACTAAAATGAAAACATAAAAAGGACCATTTTGTAAATAAAATATTTTTAAGGACCCCTAAGAAATATTGAAATTGTATGGCGTAATATTACTAGAATACCCTATTATATGTAAAATGGCCATTATACCCTTAATAACTTTACACCTCGTGCTTGACACCTCGTGCTTTCTTTTGAACACATCCCCCACACACGTGTCTCGTTTATAGGAAAGGATAAAACTCGTGTCAATCCTTTAGAAAAGTTAAAACACGTGACGCGGCCTGGTGAATTAAGGCTGCAAGATAGCCTAGTTACGCGACATGCGACATGCTGACTCCCCAAAATGAATGCTTAGTCATCGGGCCGCGTGTCATCACCCAGATAACTTTGGGAAACTATAATTAGAAGCCTTAGGATCAGTATTACATGAAATCCATCCCCAATGTCAAAGATAAATAGTGAGAGAAAGCGTGAGGAACTTTAAGAAGAAGTTTCGTCTTAAGATTAACGAGCAATCCAAGACTTTGTATCTGTAACCTCAGATTTCTGTTCTAGGTGAGTACTCTGTGACATTCCTTGCGTATTTTGATTACATGATATTATGCAAACTACATATATTTTGTGAAATGATTTTATTCTCAAATACATCTGATACCGATGATTCCGCCGTTTGTTATATGTGTATATCTCTCGATATATACATCTGATTTAAATTCTGAAATTATTGATTAGTCCTATGGAAACTCTCTTACTATTTTGGCCTTGACTACTGAGTGGAAATATTTGGGTGGTACCTTCCCAGCTGGTTTATCGCTGGTGTGCCCTGAATAAGGCGTTGTTTCACATATCATGATTTTATGTCTGTGTTGTTGTCGGGTGGAAACATTTGGTAACACTATCTGTTTGTGTTGGTATTAGAGCGTACATGGCCATCAAAATAAAAATTGAATAATTGACACATTGCTGAATTGTTTTATCTGTTCTGTTTTGAACTGATTATTCTTAAAATATATACTGTCAGTTTACTTTATATATTTTACTCTAAATTCTTGTCCATATATGTATATGCCTTCTATTGGAAATTGAATAGGCATCAATTTTCTAAAAAACCATGGAATGTCTGGAGATTAATTCTCACTCGGCTTTTAGCTGATGTTGTATAAATAATCATTTTTCAGGAAATAAGTAGGTTCGCGGAGGGAACTAAAGAGGACTGTGTTGAAGATTCATCTTTTAGAAATCCTTTTGTTATTATGTTTCATTTATCATTTAGAGCATGTCTGGATCCCTTGTAATAAGTTTTTAAAGTTTGTCTTAAAGTTATAATTAATCATTACTTTTAATACAAATGAAGTTTCCTTTAGAAAGCTCTGATGTCGTAATTCCTTAACTTTCAGTATTTTACGATTCATAACCATGTGATTTATTTCCGTTGCACTTATTTAAGGAAACAATTATGTCAGAATATATGTTGCCTTAGTGGCATGTCAATACACTCGTTCCCTAATACTAATTTGGGGCGGGTCGTGACAAAGGTGGTATCAGAGCATAGGTTATGAAGCCGTAGAGTACTGAACAAAGTTTCGAACGTTATAGATCCTAAGTTTCCATACATAGGATATTAGATTAAATATCCATAATTGTTTGAAAATTAATGCAAGTCAAGTTTGGGGACCAAACTTTTTATAAGGAGGGTAGGATGTAATGACCCCACATTTATATGTTAATATATATATTTAAATGTTTTGTTATTTAATATGTGATATGGAACATGTTAATTTATTTATTTTATTCTAATCCTCCCTTCATGAATCATGAAATATCAAATTAGTTACAAACATAAAATTTTAAAGTTTTCGGTAGGAATGTTCCTATTAGAGACTAGTTTTGACCATTATAATATAACAATTGACTAGAGGCAAAAGCTAAAACGTTGTAGACATATTAATTAGGTTTGTAACACAATAGACAGTGTGTTAAACAGAGGTACGAGAAACAAGTTATATCAAAATTACAAAATAAGGGTAAATTTGTCCATCCCTTAAGTCGTATTTTGTCTTATTACCACGCCATGTGTTAGATTTTGATTGGTTGGAAGGGGAGACTAGTTTGGACGACTTAAAAACTTTGAAATAACCTCCTTCTTCATCAAAATGGATTAAATCAAAGTCTAAGAGCATATCCTAAGATGAATGATAAGTTTTGGGGTAGAAATTATAAATTTATGAAACTTTAGGAACTTAATTTTTTAAATAAAGAAAGCTTAAGGGAGTAAAATGTATATATAAAAAGGACCATTTTGTAAATAAATTATTTATAAGGACCCCTAAGAAATATTGAAATTGTATGGTGTAAAATTACTAGAATACCCTATTATGTATAAAATGACCATTATACCCTTAATAACTTTACACCTCGTGCTTGACACCTCGTGCTTTCTTTGAACACATCCCCCGCACACGTGTCTCCTTTATAGGAAAGTATAAAACTCGTGTCAATCCTTTAGAAAAGTTAAAACACGTGACGCGGGCTAGTGAATTAAGGCTGCAAGATAGCCTAGTTACGCGGCACGCGACATGCTGACTCACCAAAATGAATGCTTAGTCATCGGGTCGCGTGTCATCACCCAGATAACTTTGGGAAACTATAAATAGAAGCCTTAGGATCAGTATTACACGAAATCCATCCCTAAGATCAAAGATAAATAGTGAGAGAAAGCGTGAGGAAGTTTAAGAAGAAGTTTCGTCTTAAGATTAACGAGCAATCCAAGACTCTGTATCTGTAACTTCAGATTTTTGTTCTAGGTGGGTACTCTGTGACATTCCTTGCATATTTTGATTACATGATATTATGCAAACTACATATATTTTGTGAAATGATTTTATTCTCAAATACATCTGATACCGATGATTCCGCCGTTTGTTATATGTGTATATCTCTCGATATATACATCTGATTTAAATTCTGAAATTATTGATTTGGACTATGGAAACTCTCTTACTATTTTGGCCTTGACTACTGGGTGGAAACATTTGTGTTGTACCTTCCCTGTTGTTTTATCGCTGGTGTGCCCTGAATAAGGCGTTGTTTCACATATCATGATTTTATGTCTGTGTTGTTGTCGGGTGGAAACATTTGGTAACACTATTTGTTTATCTGGGTATTAGAGCGTACATGGCCATCAAAATAAAAATTGAATAATTGACATATTGCTCAATTCTTTTATCTGTTCTATTCTGAACTGATTATTCTGAAAATATATACTGCTAGTTTACTTTACATATTTACTGCAAATTCTTGTCCATATATGTATATGCCTTCTGTTGGAAATTGAATAGGTATCAAATTTTGGAAAAACCATGGAATGTCTGGAGATTAATTCTCACTCGGCTTTTAGCTGATGTTGTATAAATTATCATTTTTCAGGAAATAAGTAAGTTCGCGGAGGGAACTAAAAAGGACTGTGTTGAAGATTTAGCTTTTAGATCTCCCTTTGTTATTATGTTTCTTTTATAATTTAGAGCATGTATGGATCCCTTGTAATAAGTTTTTAAAGTTCGTCTTAAAGTTATAATTAATCATTACTTTTAATACAAATGAAATTTCCTTTAGAAAGCTCTGTTGGCGTAATTCCTTTACTTTCAGTATTTTACGAAGCCATGTGATTTTATTTCCGTTGCACTTATTTAAGGAATCAATTATGTCAGAATATATGTTGCCTTAATGGCATGTCAAGAGACTCGTTCCCTACTATTAATTTTGGGCGGGGTCGTGGCAAATATACTCTCATCACAAGATACTAATAAGAGGATCATGCATGATTCACACGATATCACCAAAGAGCATTGTGATTGACGAAATTTTGTCCAGTAAATGGAGGGTCACTTCGTGATGGGCCCTGGTCCGGGAGGGTGCAATTAGTCTAAGCGATATGACTCTCACCTTCCATTGGCCAAGTACCTTCATCGTATATTGAAGGGTTCCCCCACATCATACCGCTTGATTGAAGTCATGACGGGAGGTATATCGTAGGGAACTCATTCACGTATGCCGAGTATATCGAATTCGCTCTCACGCGTACCGTCCCCATGAGGTATATAGTTAGGCAATTCATGTACACTCAGGTATATCAAATGTCTTTTCCACTTGTACCGATTTCCCTCAAAAGAAAAATGTATATCATGGAAGCCACGCCGAAGGGGGGAACCCTTTCCAATTCACTCAACCAAGTTGCATACCCGCATATAGGTGTCAAGCAGTGACAACCCGTCAACTAAAATAATAGGTGGCCAGCCCAATACTCTAATAATCACAGGAATCATACATGGTCCATTATCAACATTACTGTCGATTAAAATAATAGTATGAGATAACCACCAATCATTTTAGAAAACGGATTGTCAATAAAAGAGAATTTTGTAAATAAAAGAAAACACTTAGACAATCCCATTTGCAAAAACGTTGGATATCAAAAATCGATAATGAAGAATGACAATTTCATAAATAATCACTGAATAAGCTGTCGGTGCATAGACTAATACAAATAGTTACACCGAGTATTACATTTCAATATTTACAATATAGTAAATAAGTGCAGCGCTTGGGCTAACACGCCCGAAAATAAACTGAACTTAACTAAAGTACAATGGAAAGAAGCGTCTAATACCAATAACCTACAACATCCGCAATATATTGTAGCTCCATGACAACCAGATTGGAAATGTAAAAATGGGTGTCCATGCGGTAGAGAACCTGTAACGGCAATAATATGTGCAGAAACAAAGAAATATAGATACGGGTCAGGGCCCGGTTTGATATGATTCCCATGTGAATAAAATGCATGGCAGTTAAATGCGTAATTCTCTCGCAGTTAACAATAATATTTCTCACCTCTAAATCTAAAAGCAACCTAGCGTAATATAAATGATGCTCAGGTTAAATAAAGAACAACATGTTAACTTCTCCCCAGTCTCAATGCTATGCCCTTATTCGTGCGTGGGGTGTCTCGCAAAGCGAAATCCAAACAAGGAACCCCCCCGATACACTACTACTAGGCAAGGTTGATCGTCGAGATACATTAGACCCTATCCTAATTAATTCAAGTACTAAAGGCTAACTTCTCTCCAGTCACAACACTATGCCCTTATTCATGCGTGGGGTGTCTCGCATAGCGAAATCCAAACAAGGAAGCCCCCCGATACGCTAGTACTACGCAAGGTTGATCGTCGAGATACATTAGACCCTTAGCAGAATATTATGTATATATATATATATATATATATATATATATATATATATATATATATATATATATATATATATATATATATATATATATGAGAGGTCTCATCTACTACTACTCAAGGATATATAATTCTATCCATTCACCATCAAAACATAATTCCCATTTTTTCTTTAGGAATATATATATAAATGGTACAACATTTTATTAAATGTTTACCAATCAATTTCATCGTATACAATTTCATTTCATGGTCACATTCCTTATCAGTAAATATAATCATAGTTTTTATGCTCTTTGTGGCATTTTTTCAATTATACACTTTGTAAAAATATCTTCCTTATCAGGAATATAATCATCATCATATGCTCTTTGTGGCATTTCCATTGTGCTCTTTGTGGCACTTCATCATGCTCTTTATGGCATTTCAATTGTGCTCTTTATGGCACCCATATACATCAAGTCCAACTTGATCTAGAATAGTTATAATTACATATATTTATATATAACAATTCTAAGACCGCCCGTTCGGGTTTCCCCACTGTGCGCACCCCTAAATGGCTATCATCTTCCAGGGCCTGTTATTTAGACAACCTGGGTTCCTACCAAATATCGGGAAGCAGCCATGTGCCTGCGGGATAGTCAAGACCACACCTGGAATCTCCTACCCATCGCAGAAAATATACAATCACAAGCGCTCACATGGCCTAGGGACTATATCCACCCTGCGTTAATTTGTCAGGGGGCATCACCACAACGCGCGCACTTCCCTTAAGATAGCGATTTAGAGAGGGTGTGTATTTATACCTTTTAACATTTATAAAAGTCATCTTCCTTTTCATTTGAAAACATCCATTTTTAAATTCTCAAAATAATTTGTACTTATTTTTTAGTACAACATTTAATAATACACATCTCTTATTCTTAGAGTCATATTTTATTAATGACTTAAGACCCAAAGTGCCATTAACCTCAACTAGTCCCCAAGACTTTAATGCAATATCATAAACCATTTAAAATGAATCTCCCTCAAGGAGTGTCTCCCAAATGTTTCAACATTGATATTTTATCTTCTATTTATCTTTCGGTTAATCTCCTATTTCATTCGGATGTTAACCTACGCAACTAGCCCTCGGGGTAAGCCCAAACATCCCATTAAATCCTAGGGAATTAGTCTATCCAAAACCACCCTCTAGGACTCCCCATTAATCCCCAAAGAAAGGTTCCTAAGCCTTGGACCTAAAAGAAAAAGGTTTAAAAATCAAACTAAGAAAATCTCACAAAAACAAGGGAACCGAATGGATTCTCTAAATAGCCGAATCGATTCGGTGAGCAAAAACTGACTTTCTGCAATCGCCAAATCGATTCGGTTTTAACCCGAATCGATTTGGTCTGCCATACCTGTGTCCCTCTCCTTATCCGAATCGATTCGCCCCTAGGGCCGAATCGATTTGGTCCTGAAATCTTGACCAGTTTGGGCTACGGGTTTAAGAACCCTAAAATTACCAAGACCTCAAATCTTTGATTTTATCCAACATCAACAACATCTAATTCTCCCAAATCATTCCTGCACCATTTATAACTAATAGTTTATCCTCAAATCAAATTAAAACTAAGATTTAAGAGTTTAATCACCAAAATCAATAAATACCCATTTAGGGTTTAAATCTCCAAAACTTAACTACACATGCAATTTATCACATTAAATCACATCTAGCAAGTAAGAAACTTGCCTCGAGGTTCGTAGTCTCTGATCCACCTCCGATAGCAACGAAAATCCGACCTAAATCTCCATTTTCTCTCTTTTCTCCCATTTTCTCCCAACTCTCTCTTCTCTCTCTCTCTCCTTTGGCTTCTAACACAAATGAAGAAAGAAAAGGGGGGTGGGGGGACTTAAACGGGTCTTAAAACACAAATGCCCTATTTTAATTGCTAATACACCATTAAAATGACTCGTATACACTTAATTGAGTCATAACGCGTTAAAAGTGCCCGAAATTCCAAAATATAACTTGGCACTTATTTCGACTATCTCGGCCATTCTAAAAACAACCGCACCCCCTATTTTGGCATTCGGGAAGGTGTGAACAAATTATATGTTCCCATTTTATTTTATTTCATTAATTATACCTCAATTTAAATATGAGCCATAACCTTCGTTTTACATATAACGACGCAACATATCACAATATAATGCCATTTACCTTCTCATACGGTAAATAGACAAAACATAGTAAATATTATCCCTTAATATCACGGGAAACAATATTTACTCCAACTTCCCCTATTTTATAGAATTTGTCCATCGGGAAAAATAATATAAAATAGCCACTCAAAAGCCTAGGTTGTTACATAAGCCTAGGGGACATATATTAGATTGCCAGTTTCAACCAAAAACTCTGTCGAAATTCTGGGTCATCCTGCTTAAATTTTTACGCATTTTTAAAATGGGACCCTTCCCGTGAGCGTGGTTACAAGTCCAACCATAGCTTTGCATATGTTACAAACCCAACTTTTCTAGGCTCGGGTCCCGTTCGGCATTTCACTTTGCATTTAGGAGTATTTAATACAAGTGATAACATAATAATAATAATCATGCTGAGACCCATCTCCCAAAACATTTCTCCCTTTTTTTTATTAAAAATCCAAAAACATTTATCCCTTCTTCATCAAAAATCCAAAAACGTTTCTCCTTTCATTATCAAAAATCCAAAAACATCATTCCTTTCTTTATCAAAAATCTAAAAATATCTTATTTTTCAACCTTAAAAAAATGTCAAAAATATTTTCATTATTTATCTAAAAAATAAATCCCCTTTTACGCATTCTCAGGTTGATCGTATGCCCTTGGCCTGCCTCCTTATTGGCTTCGATCTTCAGTCAAATCACCCCGGAGTTTCGTTCGTTCCCCTGCTACCTCTTTCGAGTCTAGTATCCATCCTCTTTCCATGGAAAAAAAAATTATGTACCAGTTGCGTAGCCAGATCTGACGACAGTTTTAGCTCAGCTCGTGTCCAAGATTGACAACCTTCAGACTGAGGTCTGGGAGATGCAATGAAACCAGGTTCTTATTCCTTAAGATCTTGATTCCATATTCACTTGTGTTATGGGTCCACTCGAGCCTATCTCGGTTCTCTAAGAATATCAGTACGCTCCCCGTGTCCCTCCTGTTAATGGGTCGCCACCTGCCTAGCTTCCTATGCCAAACTTTGCCCAACCTGGTGTTAACTTGCATGCGATCGTTGATCCGAAAGAGAAAGAATTTCACAAGGTAAAAGAAGATCTCAAGATGGTAATTAAGAAGTTTGACCAAGTCAAAATCTTCGGAAATTACATGGACTACACCCACATGTCCCCTTATCCTAAGGCAAGGTTACCCAAGAAGTTCAAGATGCCGAATATCAAGAAATTCAGAGGAAGTGGACCACCAATTGTTCATATTCATAGTTATCACCATTCCATGACTCTCCTAGTGGCTTCAGAATAAGTGATGGCCCAATTATTTCAGCAAACTTTGAAGGATAGCGCCCTCCGATGGTTTTTGTCTCTCGAGGAGTCCAAAATCCGTAGGTGGGAGGATGTAGCCCATGAATTCATGTCTCAGTACAAATATAACAAAGAGCTTGAGGTCACCCGTCATGATTTAGAGCTGTTGAGGCAGAACTCTAGGAAATCAGTCAGTAACTTTATAGCCTGGTGGAGGAAAAAATCAGCTACTATGACCAATCAGCCTTCCGAGGAAGAACAAGTCAACACAGTGAAGAAGAACTTCTTGCCCCATGTCCGAGCAACCATGAGAGGACAATAATATCCCCACTTCCGATATCTCAGAGAAGCAGGAGTGGAAATTGATGAAGGTTTTGCTAAAATAGAGGTTGAACCAACAAAAGTGTCCGGACGGTTCACCCCCAAAAAATATGACAAGCCTGACAGTGCTGCAGTCTCAACCATCAACAACATCTCTCAACTAACCACTTTGTGGGAACTAGAAAGCCTCCATGTCCCAGTCCAAAAATAATACACCCAGCTCCATGCTCCCCTCTCCAAAGTTTAGTAGGCCCTGTTAAGCCGAAACCTCATCAAACCCTTGGATCCCCGTTCATTTCCTAATCCACTTCCGAGAAACTTCAAGGCAGATGCCCATTGCGCCTTTTACCAAATCGCTGGTCATACCACCGACCAATGCTTTCACCTCCCAAATATAATCCAAGGTATAATTGATCGGGGTGCCCCACCAGCCAATCCTAAGTCAATCACTACTCATAACCCACTCCCAAATCATACCATTGCTATTTTCCTAGAAAGTAACCCAAAATTTGATCCCTGAACTCAAATCACACCCATACACTCTCCCAAACCTCTCTAACCTTGCCCATATTTCCTCCTACACCCTATTAGCCTCGCTGATCAGGCACTTTCACTCCTTGCCAGAGCATACATCGTTGTCCGTATCTGTTATGAAAATAGAAGTACGGAATTATCAGAAGTGTTAAACCAACTCCTAGAGTTCGGGCAGAAATTGCCCTCACAGATGATCATTGATTGCCAAAGGTTCAGTACGCTGTTCTTGAAAGCACGAAAATGGGCACGAGAGTCAGACAAATGGGTGGTACCAACTGATGAAGTCATCCTGGATAATGTCATCCAGATCATGGTAGAATTATTCAGGCAAACCAATGATATTTGCAATATGACCGAGTTACATAATACTCTGAAGTTACAAGGGCGCCTAGTCCCTTCACCCTTACATATCCCCATAGAATGGGAAGACCTGTATGAAGAAGCCATTGAAGTTGTGGAATGCATTGACTTTACATGGAAAGAAGTAATTGTTTCCACCAGATGGGGGGAAGAATTTGGAGATTCGAATGAAGAACAAGCTTTCGAGAAAATTGGCCCAATAGCCGACATGTGTGGGATGATATCATCTAAGGAGATCCTTGGAAAAATAAACAAGATGGCAGAACAACCCGAGATTGATGAAGAAACAGGGTTCATGTTCTTCCCTTCTTCAATAAATCACATGACCAGATTAACGAGGCATTACCAGAGCCTAAGCTCACTACTAGCCAGTGACAAGGGGAAGGGCGTTGAAAACCTTTTTATACCAAAAATGACCCTCGAGTAAAGCAAGATCCTCAATCAACTGAAGAAAACTCAAGCTAACATCACTTTATGGGGGCTTTTCATGTCTTCCCAGCTATATAGAAATGCTTTGATCAAGTTTCTCATTGGACCCATAGTTCCTCCCTCTACCACACCGGAAGAGGTGGTAAATTTGGTCGGATCCTTCACCTCTACCTGAATGATATCATTTTTCGAAGAAGAAATCCTCAGAATTGGGCTAAAACTACAATCATGCACTCAACATCTCCGTCGAAGTTATGGGGAAGATCGTACCACTCTCTCTTGTCGATAATGGATCCGACTTGAATGTCAGCCCTTTAAGAACCTTCAAATGCTTAGGACTAAAGGAAAGTGACCTCGCTCTAACTTTTGATGCTATACGTGCCTATGATAATACCCACGGGGAGGTGATGAGATCTATAAAACTTGTAATAGGGGATGGCCCTATAAACTTCGTCGTTGAATTCCAAGTTATTGACATTCCATCTTGTTTCAACCTATTACTCGGATGACCTTAGCCTCACAGTATCAAGGGTGTGTCTTCCTCACTCCATCAGAAATTGAAGTTCTTCACCGACGGATGAGTCATCATGATTTTGGGCGATGAAGATAATACCGAGGGTGCAAGTACCCGCAATCCAATCCTTAAGATACAATACGGGTCAAATGATATGCTCCTATTAGAATTCCTAGTTGAGCCACTTCTACTCCCGGCAGGGGATGATTTCAAGGAAAGGGTTTATCCCGAATACGACCCTCATGGAAATTTCAATGTGATTCAGATGTTCAGAAACCTGCACTTCATGCCCGAACTGGGGTTAGGAAAAGACAACAAGGGATACTTGAGCCCATTGAACTGAAGAAAGCTTTCCCTCGTTGTGGTTTGGGGTATCAACCATCATAACAAGAGCTAAGAATGATCCTCCAGTCTCGACCAAAGATAAGACTAGACTGTAACCAGACCATCTTAGGTGACTCCTTGAAGGGAAGATTCATCAAAGAGAGTGAGGACTTCCCCTTTTGTGGTTTTTCAGAACCATGGTATGACCATACAGACAAAAAGATGAAACCTGATATGGAGATATTTTTTTAAGACAGCTAATCATGGGCTGAAAGTTCCTAACGCCATGTAAAATCGCTCATCAAAGATACTGAAGAGTTCGAGGAAAGTGACTCCGAGGACTCGTTCAACTTGCAAACACTGGGGCTGACACTCTGCATGGTTCATTCAAGCACTAAATCCATGGATTTATCCCACTTGATTAAAGTTGTTGATACACCTCTCCTCAACAGGCATGTTGCGCCGGTTCTACCTGTTGGAATCCCACCTAACCCCAATGTTTACCCCATTTCCTCTTCTATTGTCTATCCTTGCTCAAATGTAATCAAGACCTCCTTTGATGAGGTTCTCAGTGTTTTTTTTCCTATCAATGAAATAAATGAAGATTTTGAGTATCTTGCTGTGCTGTACATTAATTCTTTAGATTCTAATAAAACTTTTAATGATGATGATTTTGCAAATGAACAATTCTTAACAGATATAAATAAGGTTAATAACAAACAACATAACCGCGTTCAAGTTAATGAAGAAGAAACTGTTATTGTTAACCTCGGTTCTAGTAGCCAACTGCACAAGATTAGGATAGGGGATACCCTCGACACGCATGAGCGCGCACAACTCGAAGAATTATTGAAGGAATTTATGGATGTCTTCGCATGGTCCTATGACGATATGCCCAGCATTGATCCTGAAATAGATCAACATGAGATCCCCACTCTTCCAGATTACAAGCCAGTTAAACAAAGGTTGAGAAAGCTCCGCACCGAATGGTCGCTCAAAGTCAAAGAAGAAGTGGTCAAATAGTTAAACGTGGGTTTTATTCGGGTGATCGAATATCCCACATGGCTAGCCTACATAGCCCATGTGCTGAAATTACAAGGGAAAGTTTGGATGTGTGTAGACTACCGATACTTGAACAAAGCCTCTCCAAAGGATGATTATTCGTTACCCAATATCAATATGATCGTGGAGAACACAGCCAGTCATGCTCTCAAGTCATTCACCGATGGGTTTACCGGATACAACCAAATCATAATGCATCCAGATCAGTAAGAAAAAATTGCGTTCATCACACTGTGGGGAACCTTTTGCTACACTATTATGCCATTTGGTCTCAAGAATGTCGGGGCTACCTACCAGAGGGCTGCCACAACCATCCTGCACGATGTGATTCATAAAGAAGTCGAGGTATATGTGGATGATATGATTATCCAATCCAAAACTAGAGAAGGTCATGTTCCCGCTCTTCAAAAGTTCTTTGAACGATTGAGACGATATCAGTTGAGACTCAATCCACAGAAATGTGTCTTCGGCATTACAAAAGGAAAACTCTTGGGATTCATGGTTAGTGAGAAATAGATAGAAGGAGATCCTGCCAAGATAAAAGCCATACTTAATATGCCACCTCCCCGAACAGAAAAATAATTCCTTGGTTTCCTTGAGAAATTACAATACATCAGCTAGTTCATCAGCCAGCTAACCTCCATCTGTGAATCGATTTTCAAACTACTCCAAAAGGATCCAACCAAAGTTTGGAACGAGGCCTGCCAAGAATCTTTTGACCAAATGAAACAATATCTGACCCAATCACCGGTACTCATGCCACCACAGTCTGGTCTCTCCTTGCTTCTATACCTAACCATAATCGACACTGCAGTTGGGGCTTTGCTAGACCAATACCTTGAAGATTCTCGTAAAGAAAGAGGCATCTATTATGCCAGTCACAAATTGGCCGGATACGAAGTCAACTACACTACTTTGGAAAATCATGCGTTATGCTTGTTTGGGTCACTCAAAAGTTGTGACACTACATGCTCGCCTTCCTCATTAAGCTTATATCCCAAATGGACCCCATCAAGTACCTATTTGAGAAACCCTCCTTATCCAGTCGAATGGCTCGGTGGTTGATGTTCTTAGTCGAGTTTGATATCGTGTACGTTACACAGAAATCCATGAAAGGAAGAGACATCTCTGAATACCTCACTGACTACCCCATGGAAGAGGTTGATGACTGGATCTTTGAATTCCCAGATGAAAACATCTTCTATGCTTCTCAAGACGACCTCTGATGGAAAATGTTCTTCGACGGCGCTGCCAACAAAAAGGGATATGGCATTGGGATACTTCTAAACGCCCTAGATGACTCCCACACTCCCATCGCCATCAAGTTGGATTTCCCTGCACCAACAACATGACTAAATACAAGGCATGTATGGTAGGCCTCAAAGTTACTCTCAAGAAAGGTATACAATGCCTAGATGTCTATGGGGATTCTGCCCTCATCATTAGTCAAGTGCTCATAAAATGGAAAGTCAAGGATGAGAAACTTCAACCCTTCCATGCCCACTTAGAAGAACTAGCCTACAAATTCCAAGACATCACCTTCCACTACCTACCTCGAGCAAAAAATAATCTAGTCGATACCCTTGCTACCTTAGCCTCCATGATCGATATGCCCGAAGGAATAATAATGAACCCCTTCCTGATCCAAAAGCAAGACAAGCCAACTCACTGCTACCACATTAGGCTCATTACCAAAGAAGATACCGAGCTAGTCAATTATTGGTATTATGATATTTGGCGCCTCCTCAAGCATGGTAGGTATCCCAAGGGTTCCAACAAGAAATACCGGGTACCCTTTCGAAGACTAGCCATCCAGTACATCATTTGTCACAATGCACTGTTTAAAAGAAACTTTGATGGAACCCGTCTACACTGCATCGCAGGGGCTGACATTGAAGAGGTAATGCAGAGAATCCATAGTGGGGAATGCGTACCCCACGTGAACGATCACATGCTTTCTAAGAAGATCATACGACAAGGCTACTACTGGACCACCATGATCCAGGATTACACCGCTTATGTCCGGAGATGCTTCAAATGCCAACAGTTCTCCAACCTTCAACACTTGCCTCCAGGAAAATTATACAACATAACTTCTCCCTGGATGTTCTCCACCTGGGGAACCAACATCATAGGGAAGGTTACACCCAAGGCCTTTAACGGGCATGAGTTCATCCTGGTTTCCATTGATTACTTTACCAAATGGGTTGAAATCAAGTCATACGCCGTCTTGAATGCCAAGAAAGTGGCCAAATTCATCAAGAAAAACATCATCTGCCGATATGGGGTCCTGCACGAGCTAGTGTCAGATAACGGCTTGCATTTGGAGGAAGAAGTCACTGAAGTGGTCAATGAGTAAGGGATCGAGAGACACAAATCTTCTCCCCACCAACCTCAAACCAATGGTGGAGTCAAAGCTGCCAACAAAAACCTCAAAGCCATCATCAGCAAGATGATCTAAAGTTTTTTAGATTGGGCCGATCGAATCCCATACGCCCTTTGGGTCTATCTAACCTCAATTCGAACCTCTATTGGGGCTACCCCTTTCTCTCTAGTATACGGCATGGAAGAAGTCCTACCCATGGAGCTAAAATACCCTCGTTACGTGTCATGCTTGTAAGAAAGGTTAGTGAGGAATATTAGCATCAAAGCCACCTCGACGAGCTGTCACTCCTCAATGAAAGGAAATTAAAAGCGTTGTATCACATGCAAGGGTACTATCGCCGAATAGCGCATTCATTTAATAAGAGAGTCAAGGACCGCAGTGTCCAAGAAGGGGATTTAGCCCTCAAAGAAATAGTAGAGACCATCTGGGACCCCAGAGGGAAATTCAAGCCCAATTGGAGCGGCCCATACATTGTGAAGAAGATCTTGTCTGGCCATGCCACCATGCTCATTGACTTAAATGGATAAGAGATGGCTCATCCAGTCAACCTGGATCGTCTTAATAAATTTTACCCCTAGTCTGAAATCTCGACACGCTATGACTCTTCTCATCTCCCTTCTATTCTAAAAACAAACTCTTCATTTCCATCTACCCAAAACTACGTGGGACTGATCCTCTGTGAAAATCATTCTCATAAAAATTAAAAAAATTCAAAAACCCCCAGAGGTATGTAGGCATCTCATACGTTTTATATGAGCATGACCCTTTCTTTTTCACAAAAAACTATTCTTTTCTTATCTCCGGGAATGAAAGTTCACTTTAACATATACATGAACAAATGGATTATGCATGCCTTAGCGATCGATATAGAAAATTCAAAGTACAGAATTCATCAAAAGCCACAGCTAGATGATCAAAAACTTATTTATTTCATTAATAAGAAATTACGGTGCAATTATATAAGAAAAGGAACGAATGACTCCCTTTCCCCTACCTTCCTAGAAAGCCAAATAAAATCACCAAATTTATTCCCCATTACAAAACAAACTCTCCAACAGTCCTACCCACAGCTACCAGAGGATCCTACTTCATCATCATCATCATTATCATCATCATCATCATCATCATCATCATCATCATCTAAATCCTTAGGTCCCCAAGCTTCCCCTGCCTGAACAGAGTGTCGTAGATGCTCCATAGCCCGATAGGATCGAACCAGCCTCGAAAAAACTAGCACACCTCCCTCCATGGTATCAGATAAGGCAAACCATATTTATCCAGTCTCCACTTCCAACATCTTGGTAATTACTCTCCTCCACAACCACTTCATATAATCCCCAGGGATGTGCCAAACTCTCCCAGCAGACTGAGAGGGACGGGTCGATGGACATCGACCCTCCCACAAAGATCCAAGCCGCATGCGCAGACGCTTTGTCAAATCTTATACTGGAAAGAAGTCTAGTGTCCGAGGTGGAACGATCTGCTCCTAGACAAATTGGCACAAAATCCACCAAAGGAAATAAAATGAGGTCTGTCTGATACCAACCAACCAGACATACGGGTATGCTCCCAGTTCTAGAATAAGCAGTAGCTGTCCTGACCAAGGTACTGACAATACAGATTTAGAGCCCCATGCTCCACGAACCAGTTCTCTCATCTCTCAATATCCAGGCCAACACTGATGAAATGGTGCAAAAATAAATTAGGTACAACCAACAACTCCCGGGGAGAATGGGAAAACTCAGGCAGAGCCACAGCAATGCCGGGATTTATCCCTAACATGGAAAAAAATTCCTCATAAGTTGGACAGACTTCTTCCTAGCCAAAGAGGAATACATGGTCTTCGGGGTACCAGAATTGTACCGCCGTCATGAGCATGTTCCACTCTATGGGCCGATTACGCCATAAAAAACTCGATGCATGTTGTAATCATCGTAGTCGACATTATAGGAGCACATCGCCTCCAAAGTCTCGAGGTAGTTGGCAAACTCAACACTACCAGGGAGATCCGTCTCACATAAAAAGAAAGTCAGGATATGAGGGTGTGAGGAAAACACTCCACTTTTACCCCTCTTTTGTACCTGAAAGCCCCCACAAAGGACATAACCCGTGCAGAAATCGGAGGAAATCTTTCCCCATAAGGTACCAAAGGCTGAAGAGGGTACCAATTAAAGCTTTAAATTAATGGGACTGGACTGACCTAAGTGCTTGCCGATTAGCAACCCCCGACTTTTGAAAATTTTCCTTTTTCCTCTTTTATCAAAATTCAAAAAACTCAAAAGAAATTGATATTCTCAACAAAATTTCAAAAATTCCCTTTTCATCTTTATATAAATTCTCATTTTGAATAAAACTTTCTTTTAAAATCCCAAAAATATTTCCTTTTACGGTCTCAGTAGCAAAGTAAAAAACGCATGTGCATACATTCATTCATCACTAATAGAAGATAATAAAAAAACTTCATTGCATTGCATACATATTTCTCTATGTTACATCATCTTGCAGGAAAATAAAGAAAAGAAAAAAAAAAAACTGGACTCAACCCGAACCCACATTCTCTCTCTCTTTCTCTCACTTGCCCTTTCTCCTCTCTCTCCTAAGAGCTTCCACCCCTGTGACGCGCTCTCTTTCCCCGACGGTGAGATGACGCACCATGGCTACCTGAACCAGACTCCTCCCTGGATGAGGCAGACGACACCAAGCAAGAAGGAACAAGAACTGCATCCTGAATATGGGTAGTTGCCGAAGATATCCATTCCGTAATGACCCTCAGCCAAGTGGTGGACACCCGTACGTGCCGTAAGAAAAGGAAGAATCAGTGTCAAGCAGAAAAGTTCAAAGGAAACCAAAAGAAAGGAAAAGAAAATAGCAAAAAGATATACCAAAGGACGAAGAACCTCTTCTGTCAAACCCAACTCCTCCGGGTCCATCGCATGAGGATGGTGCAGCATAGGAACCATTCCTCCATAAGCCCATCAAATGTTGTATGAAGGAGTATGCAGCTGCACAAAGGGAACCTCTGAAGTAACCTTTGCCGCAGATGTCGAAGGACCTCCACCACTATGGGAGGACCCGACTGACCGACTCAAACCCGCAGGATGGAAGGGCAGTGCATCATATATGTTGGGCGTCATCAGCCAGCTCATCACAAAGTCCATATAATCATAAGTCATAGTCATATCGGTATACAACAGGTAGGACTCGCCAATCATCGCCGCAATCCTCGCATCCTCCGACAACAGCCGCTCCCGCCTCATAGACATAGGGGGCCTCACAGGTGGCACCATAACCTCCCCCACAATAATTTGTCGGATCACCCTCTCCCCGAGATACTAAGAGTGTCCGAACTCATGCTCCAACAAATGCCTCATCTACGAATTTACTCCAGTCAACCCCGTGTCCTGGACGGTTGTCCCCGAAGGATAAAAGGTCACCTAAAAAAATCCCCAACAGATATGAGTCAAAAACAAAATCAAAGCACACAAGGTCTTAGACTGAAGAAGAAAGAAGTCTTAACCTATCACTGGTCAGGCTACTCAAGACCCGACGCACTGTATCCAAATCGAGAGACCTCCTCGACTGCCGATTAGCCTTGCGCCATCGATGCAACCGACAAAAATCCCCAACGGTCTCGTCCTTTAAAGAAATCAGCTGGGTATTACACCCGATCACCTCATAGAACCACGCCTGCCAAAGAAAAGAAATTCACAAATTAAAAAGAGACGCATAAGGGAAATGTGAATTCATTAAAGGAAAATGCACAAAATTAAAGAATACCTCGAGAAGATACATGGCTCCAGTGAAAGACTGTCGGCAGCACCGGCTGAATGCATCCAAGGAAAAATAAAGGGTCGCCAAAGTCAGGCTCCCCCAGTCATATAGAGGGATGTTTGAAAACATCCTCAAATATGGTAAAAACCATAAGTGGACAACGTTTTCGCTCGATGCCATCAAAAATCCCCCCAACACCAGCAAAATAAACAACCGGGCCATCTGCCTCACCTGCAGCCCATCCTCGACATCGATCACTCTTCCCAATAAAACATCCTTCAGCAGCGACAAGCGAATGGAGTCCCCAGGCACTATACTCCCCATATCACCAAGAATCGCGCGCACCGCCTCTGGCCTCACCCGCAAAGAGCGATCCACCTAATCACTTCCCCATCATCAGATTGGCTGTTCCCTAGGTAAAGTCTCCAAAAGACACAAGGATTTCACCAGTAATCGGCTCCCCAACTCAAATAAAAATCACGAGGTAATTTTCCATGCAGAGTTCCCCGAGGTCATTTCAATCTTAAGCCCGTAGAATTGGCTTCGACCCGCAGAATTGGTCATTTCATCCTTAAGCCCGCAGAATTGGTCATCTCACCTTAAGCCCACAGAATTGGCTTCGACCCGCAGAATTGGTCATCTCACCTTAAGCCTGCAGAATTGGCTTCGACTCGCAGAATTGGTCATTTCATCCTTAAGCTTGCAGAATTGACTTCGACCCATAGAATTGGTCATCTCAACTTAAGCTCGCAGAATTGGTTTCGACCCAAAAAATTCGTCATCTCACCTCAAGCTCGCAGAATTGGCTTTGACCTGAAGAATTGGTCATCTCACCTAAAGCCCGCAGAATTGGCTTCGACCCTCAGAATTGGTCATCTCACCTTAAGCCCGCAAAATTAGCTTCGACCCGTAGAATCAGTCATCACAACCTAAGACCTCAGAATTGGATTCGACCCACAGAATCGGTCACCCTCACCTTTAAGACCTCAGAATTGTCTTCGACCCGCAAAATCATGCACCCTCACGTTTAAGCCCTCAGAATTGGCTTCGACCCACAGAATCGTGCACCCTCATCTTCAAGCCCTCAGAATTGGCTTCGACCCGCAGAATCGATCACCCTCACCTTCAAGCCTTTAAAATTGGCTTCGAGCCGAAAAATCGGCCACCCTCATCTTCAATCCCTCAGAATTGTCTTCGACTCGCAGAATCGGTCACCCTCATCTTCACGTACGCAGAATTGGCTTCGACCCGCAAAATTGGTTATCTCATCCTTAAGCCTGTAGAATTGGCTTCGAACCACAAAATTGGTCATTTCACCTTTAGCTCGCAGAATTGGTCATCACAACCTAAGCCCTCATAATTGACTTTGACCAGTAGAATTCGTCACCCCCGTCATTGCTTTGGTCATCACTTCCTTTAAGACCATCCCCAGCATGCTCCTTAAGCCCGCAGAATTGGCTTTGACTTGCAGAATTAATCACCCTCATCTTCAAGCCGTAAAATTAGCTTCGACCCACAGAATCGATCTCCCTCATCTTCAAGACCTCGGAATTGGCTTCGACCCATAGAATCCGTCACCCTCATCTTCAAGCCCTCAGAACTGTCTTCGCCCCATTGAATCGGTCACCCTCATCTTCAATCCCTCAGAATTGGCTTTGTCAAGTAGAATTGGTCATCGTTATTTTTAGGTCCTCAGAATCAACCTCACCCTCTGGTCATCCTCTTTCAAAGGCATCATGTGGTGTCTATTCGAAGACTATCGTTTGTTCCAAACTCACCAATCGAGAGGCTCTGTAGACACCCCATTTTAATACCCCCTAACCTCTCCTAAGGTCCCTATCACCTCCCTTCATCATTGCAAACCCAATTCATACCCCAAGTACTGAGCTAAACACCATCGGGCACTCCCAAGCTCCGTTTGACCAAAATTCAAACTCTTCAGCTCGATCGAGACTGGATGAATTTTTTAAGGGCACTAAATCCCCTTTCCAATAGTCCATCCCATGGACGATTCTGACTTACCATGCAGATGAACGACCCATTTTTTCCCGAAACTCGATCAGGAGGTCACCGGACACTCCCAAGCTTCGTTTGACCAAAGTAATCTCTTCAGCTCCATCAAGAACGAATAAATCTCAAAGGGCACTGAAACCCCTTTCCAACGGTCCACCCTGTACGCTATTCTGACTTACGGTACGGACGAACAATATATTTTACTCTGAAAGGTCACCAAACGCATCCAGGCCCCGATTAACCAAAGTCAACTTCAGAACCGAGTTAAACTCTTTGGATTGTCTAAGTAAATCTACTAACCATTCTAACGGCCTACCTCGTGCGCAATTTTGACTTACCATGCGGATGAATGATCCATTTGCGTCCGATATTCCCTGTTTAAAGGACCGAAGAACGCTTCTGAGCCACATTTGACCCAAAGTCAACTCCCAAACTCGGGAGTAGTCCAAGTACTTTCTAAGGTCTCTGAAATACCTTTCAAACGGTTCACCCTATGCACAATTCAGATCAATGGTTCGTGTTCTATGATCGATTTTCCGAAGGAACCTAAAAGACACTATCAAACGGCAGGTTCCAAGCCCTGCCTATTGGCAGTGTGCCTAAACACACCGACCGACTGGTAGGACCAGGGCTATGCCGATCGGCAATTCCCTAGGCCTATAAAAAGGAGGGCCTAACCTCATTCAAAAAGGAGGAAAATCAGAGATCCATTACTCTCAGCAAGCTCAGAAAACCCCTCTTGAAGTCAGCGTGATTTCCAAATCCAAATCCCTTTCCACCCTTAACCTTTCATCATCAAACTTTGTGAATTAAGTACCCTCCATCATCATTCAAGTGCAAGGGCTGCTCTCCAACATCCAATATCAGGCTCAAGATCTTCAAGAAGGTCCAACATTCTCCACTCTCTCCTTAAATTCGCCTAAATTCTCATTAGTTTGTTTTGTTACTTAGTACTTTTATTCTCTTATCGCACATACCCTCGTATACTTTTTATCTAGTATTATTGCACATATCTTATTTTCATATAAATAACCAAAAAATAAGAAAAGAGGATTTGCTCATAAATTCCAAACGGGAATTCTCACACTTTTCTCAGAACTAAAACCCTTTTTTACACACACACATATACAATAGAAGTCCCCGATTGGATTTATGGGATAAATCCCATCCCTCATTTTGCGTACGAACTACATGGACTTTGATGCCTCTATAGGCTATGTGGGTGTCTCGGGGTAAAACCCGAGACTCGAGTCCTTTTTCTACTTTTTTCCTATTTTTCTATATTCTTTAAACTTAACTCTCTTAAATCCTATGTATTTACATATATATATATATATATATATATATATATATATATATATATATATTTGTTCTTAATGGCATATTACTCCACATGGGTTATCATTCCCTTATAATGATCGACGCTAGGATAATCGCATAAATCATATTTTCTAATATTACTTTTAGGAACATGCCTATGGATGACTCGCTTTATCTTTTCCATGATACAAGTCGATGATTCCTATCTCCACTACGTATACACATGCACACATATCACGGGGAAATAAAGGAAAATAGCAACAACCCATGAGAGACCATAAGGGAGGAATGGGTGCCTAACACCTTCCCATTTCGTAACTTATCCTCTGGACCCCTTTCGAATCATTTTGATTTCGTATGTATCAGTATGTCTTTGGATGCTGTCCTTCTAGATGGATCCCTTTTCTTTTATCTGTTTTGAGTAAAATAGACTATAGACTCTATCTCTTTACATTTTTCATATCATTCACCGACGCCGGCCAAAGCGCTCTCGAAAGGGATGCGCGGGACCTAGAGGGATCCTCTCCCGCCATGAGGGGGTATATCCGGGGATGGTGACACACTCAAAAACCAAGTCTTGTATAATCAAGAAAGCTATATGCTCCATCGATCGACCTGAATGGGAAGGTTCTCTAGAAAACTACTTTTCCTGATTGAGTAGGCTGCATAACAACTCTATGCGATAAAGCTGTTGCGAAACAACTCACTCAATTTAATCTGTTATGAGCAACCATCAGCTTAATTGACTAAAATATCAATGAGATGTACAAAGGTGCTGATGTAAAGAGCACTATCTGATAATCCCCTGTGTTCATACATTATATTATGTATTGGGCAGTGTACTTAAAAATAGAATAGTTTTAGTTAAAATAATACTTTTTTCCATTTTTTAGGACAACTTTAACCCATGGTTAATGGATTTCTTTCCCATTTAATGACTAATAGTAGTTTACCAATAGAGGATTACAAAAAAGAGGAAAGGGCACTCAAAGTCCCACGAGATTAAAGTCAAGACTATATATGATGCAATATTTCAATTGAACGCAAAACAAAGCATTGATTTAAGAAGAGACTTCAACAAAATTGAAGAGATTCTTAAAGAGGATATAAACACTATACACACCTAAAAGGACAAGTTTTATTGGTGATACTAAGTACATAAACATTGATTTTCATTCTCTAAGTGAAATAAAACTCGAGCTCCTGTGGACGTTGCCCAAGTTGGGTGAACCACATAATTTGTTCTGCTCATATAGTGGATTATCTCCTTCGAGTTTATTTTATTTCACCATTAAGTTTTCTCATCATCATTCTTGCAAAATATATTTTTCCATCTCAATTAATATGGGTTATGACTCAGTTTTACTATAAACGCCTAGGTGATAAGGGAAATCACGACTTCTTTTTACAACTCAAAGAGTTGTGCTCTCTTACAACATCATTGCCTTATTCTTGAAAATGGATTATGTAATAAATCCCGAGCCCAAGTGTAAGCTAGATTTACAAGATAAAATGCAAAATCATATTCCTAATATTGCTAGATCACCCATAAAAGATGAAATACAATCTAATATCGATAATACACATGTCATTTATAATGGATAACAAGTGGTTCCATGTCGATCTGGGAGCATCATAAGAAACCCTCATATGTTAGTGTTTTGTGTTATCATTTGGATATGATCCAAGTAAAAGAAAAACAAAGTCCCAAGAACTATATCATGCCATTACTAGACAATGACTTTTAGCTTTGACGTATGAATGTGGATACCAAAAGGAAATTTGATGTATTCGAATAATTTTTTAGGACTCGTAGACATGGTAATGGGGTAAAACTGATCGGGAACAAGTAGATCTACAATAATTTAAAAGATATATGGTTTGAAAGGTGAAAAACTTCAAGGAAAGGGTTGCTAAAGAGTTTACTGAGAAAGAAATCGATTGACTTTGACCAAACCTTTTCACTAGTAGTTATGCTAAAGACTGTTGGGTTTCTTTTAATGTTAACAAAATATTCTTAAATGATTATCTTTACATATACATAGAAAGAAGTTGGGAGAGAAAAGTAATGTAAGCTTATGAGATCCATTTATATATTTAAGGTGATATAAAGGTTTTAGGTCATTCAATTTGATTAAATAATCAGTTTTTGATTTTGATCAAAGCCTGAATAATAACTATTAGTATAAGTATAATTTTTTTAAATATTTTTTTTTATTAAGGTTCATGTGGTAACAGTCTTTAGCCATTAGGTGATATCAAGGTAGTTTTAAGTATAATTTTTTTTTATTTGCCCAATCGGGAATGAGGTGGGAGTAGTTTTTCATAAGAGTTTTGTTTCCCAGGTATCCCGATATAAAGAACTTGGAAAAATTAAGGCACATCCTTCTAATCATGCTATATTGTGTACAAGACTGAATAGCTTCTATGCCCTTGGCATGGTCAATATATTTTAATTTAATAGTTTTTTACTTTTTAGGTATAAGGACTAGTTTTTTAGTCAAATAAGGATTCCATGTTTTCTACCTCAGAATATGTTCTTACCCAAGGAGGTTGAGCTATAAGTTAGATAAGTGTGAAGCAATCTTGGATTGCCAACTTGTTGCCATTTCGGTGGAAACAAATAGGTTACATGGCTCAATTACTTCCTAAGTAACTTGGGTGAGGTTCTTTCAAGTGCAATTGTCTATTAGAATTTTTATGGTTCATAGTGGTACAATTTCAAGTTTGAGAGAAGCCATAACACTTAAAAGGTTAAAGACATTGAGCGTAGGTTTCACCCAGTTTGAGATATTAAACATGGAGGTGATAAGTTTATGACCGTGGTTGTATTGGATAACACCCAGTTAGGCCTTCTACAATTAGGCAAAAAACTATCGAGTTGATGGGTTGGGAGTTAGATTCATAGGTACATGGCTTTAAGACTAAGTGGGAGATTGTTGCTTTTTTCCCTTAAAACCATGTATGATGTCTACTTTTCAGTAAAGGTGTGTCAGTTCATTTTAAAATAAGAATCATGGTTATAAGAATGCCTTGTATTTATCTTGAATATAGTGTATATAATGTCGATCAATTGAACTTAGTAGGAATTCTGATGAGTTAGGTTCGGATTGATCATAAGAGTTCAAAAATCTGGTGTTAATTCTATTGAATATGTTCACAACCTAGATGGGTAGTTGAAATCCAATTGGTATGGTTGTGTATACAATCTTAGTAGTTTATCTCAAACTACGAAAAAATATCTTATGGTTTGAAAACTAGTGTAATAGTTCAGAAGATGATTATGATGGGTACGTCCAGGAATGTATTAAATATGATCGCCCGTGAGATTTAAGTTTAAGGATTATCTTCATTAGACTTAGGAAATCTCACACCATTATCAAATGGTGCATAGATTCTTAATCTCAAGAGTTCTAAAGATTATAATTCTTGCATAATTATTTCTTCGACTGTTATGCGAAAGTGTAACGACCCGACCCGAATTTAAATGTTATTAAAGGACTAACCTGATCCGGATCCCACGTTAATTGTGAAGTGCAATGAAACACCTTTTATAATATTTCTAATCCAATTTTAATAGTATTTAATGTTACATTTATTAGCATGAGAGTTAAATTTTTAATTACTACGTGATGTGATCCAAGGGGAGTGCCCCCAAGGTTAAGTAAACAGAGCTACTAATCATAAAGCAAGTAACTACTTACCTAAAAAATATTCTCAAAATACCTAATGGCATGCAACCTACCGTAACAAAGGAGGGATGTCAGCCGAATGGTCAGTGGGAACATATACAAATGTAGTATAGAAACGAATAGCAGAAAGGAATACTCACACGCTACACTATATGCATGTGAAAATACATATATATCTACATATATACCTTCATATAATACATTTGCCAATGTATTTAATCATTTTTATTACAAAAATGTTATTTTGTTCCATTTGACCTTACCGGCCTTACAAAATAGTCATTTTGTATTATCATGCTTCGAAAACTAGAACTTATTCCAATTAACTCATGCATAATCAACAAATATCCTTTGTTTGGGAAACCTTTCATTTTGATCAAGAACATTTATTTATCTACATTCAATTAACTGATGCTCGAGTTATTTAACCATATCATAAGACTTTCATCAACACACGCACACATCGTGTTAAAAAATAACTTTTTTTTCCTCTTGAAAGCCTCATATAACACACGCTTGTGTTTATTATGGTTTGAACCTCATTAGGTAGTTCAAGTATCATTAAGTCACCTTATTTAACCATTCCATGTTACCACATGAACCTTAAACATTTAATGTGTTATTCTCGTATTAACAAATTAATGGAAAAATAGCATCTATATATGCCTCTGTCATGAATATTCAATTTATTTCTTAGCATTATCTTTAGGGATTCCACCAACAAACAATCACGAACTTCGTGGCCCACCATATACGATGCTGAAAGTTCGAAGGGGACGTCTCATTTGAATAACCATTGGAAATCATGCAAAGCAAAACCAAGATATGGTGGTGGTTATATTAAATAAAAAATTCTTGGAAGTTTCAAGTCTCCCACCGATCCAACTATAAAGTTTGGCAATCATAAGTTTCAGTCGGAGGTGGAGCAAATGATATATGCTTAAATGGTTGCAGGACATGATTATTTATTTTTATGGGTGAGCACGAGTATTTCAGGCATTGGTTTTCTTATTGTTTCCCCACATACAAATTTCGTTCAAGAGCTACGGCGAAAAATTATTTGAAAATATGTTTCAAGATCGAGAAAGAAACGCTTTATAAAGCTTTTGAAAATCTTTCTTCAAGAGTTAGCCTAACCACTGATATATGGACTCCTAAAAATCAATGAACCAGTTATTGTTTCTTAACATGTCACTATATTGATGATGAATGGAATTTTCATAAAAATACAATTGCTTTTTGTTGGATTGAATGTCTTCAAGATGTGGATAATATGGACGAGTGGGTGAAGGGTAGAATATTGGAGTGGAATATTAATAAGAAACTAATGACTATTATAGTTGATAATGCTAGCTATAATAAGGTTGATCATATTAAATTGTGGTTGAATGGTAAGAAACCCCTTCTTAAAAACAGTGATATGTTTCACACTCATTGCAACGCACATATAATCAATATAATTTTAAAGAATGGGTTAAAAGTAATTGATAGTTTTATTGAAAGAATTAAGAATGGTGTTAAGTATGTTGGTTTGTCTCTTCCAAGAGGTCACACTTGGAATAAATCTTTATGACAAACCCAATTGAATTCAAAAAAACTATTGAACATGATTGTCAAACTAGATAAAATGCTACTTACCATATGCTTGAGCGTTCTATAAATGTGAGAGCAGCATTGGATAATGAATAGCAATGGCTTCCAAGTGAACAAGATTGGAAGTGTGGTAAAGTTTTCTATCAGTGTTTGAAAATATTTTATGACATGACAAATCGTCTTTCCGGCATAAAATATCCAATGGAAAACTATTACTTTAATGATGTATGGCAAATTAATTTTCAGTTAATGCAATGGAAACAAAGTAATGTAGATTACGTTCGTTTGATGGCATTGAAGATGCAAGTCAAGTTTGAAAAATATTAGGAGGATTGTAGTTTGGTGTTGACATTTGGATTAATGCTTGATCGTAGGTATAAAATGGAGTTTTTTTAAATTTTCTTACCATGAGATATATGGTTCTTTGGCCGATAGTTACATTCATAAAGTTTATGCAACTTTATTTGATTTATATGACGAGTATAAGAGTTTAAATGTTTCGCCTTCTTCTCCCACAATATTTGAGCATTATCGTACAAGTGATAGTGATGGTGAAATAACAAACCTAATGAGGGTTAGATTTACTGGAGGGTTTAAGAGTTACATTATGGAGAATTCTGACACTTTATTGGTGCAGAAGAGGGAGTTGGATAAATATTTAGAGGAGGCTTTATTTCCTATTGATGATTCAGATGACCTCTCTTTTGATATATTGAACCGGTGGAAAATTAATGGGATAAAGTTTTCAATACTTACAAAGATGGTTTGTGATATTATAGTTATACTTGTTTTGATCGAAGCATCAGAGTCCACTTTTAGTTGGGGGGGTCTAATTATGGATGACTAACGTTCATCGTTGGCATCAGAGACCGTTGAGACTCTTATATGCATAAAAGATTGGTTGCCATCAATTAGTGACAAACTAATTAGGTCAATTAATTATTTATTACACATTAATAAAATCTAAGTAGTCAATTAATTTTTCATTAATTCATAATTTTTTTCAGATAATTTGAAGGTGACAAGGGATACTGAATGACGACTACAAAGACATTGCAAACTTTTTGTTTATGGAGCAATGGTTTTTTTTTTGGCAAACACAATATTTATTGTTATTTCAATTCTTAGTATGTATCATGGCACCACTTTTTGTTTATGGACGTTGCAAACTTGTATATGTATCGTGGCACCACTTTTTGTTATATTGCAAAACTATTTGCACTTTGTTCAAATCATTTATTTGTTATAATATTTTCATTATTAGTTGATTTTATTATTGTATGCACTTTGTATTCTACCAATCAACAGTTTTTTTAGAACTTGATTGTCAAGCTGGTTTAAGGAAACTATGTGGAAACACAAATTATTTATTAGTATGTATATTAAAGGTTAGTACTTCATTTATTACCAATTTTTTTATAGAGTTTATATTGTAGCTTTTTTAATAGTTATTCTTTACGATGGCTAAAAATGTAAATGGATATGGATATTATCCAAATTCGAGGTATCCGAGCGGATACGGATATGGATAGTTGTTTTAACTATCCAGGTGGATACAAATACGGATACGGATAGTGCATCCACATAGCAGATACGGATATGGAAAACATGGTATCCGAGTCAAAACCGTCCGTTTACCACCCCTAGGTGTAAGGTTTGTTTTTAGGTTAATGATCTGTTATGGATGGTTAGAGAGGGAGATTAAAAACACTATTGACATTTTTATAACGGGGAGATGAGATAGAAAGTGATTTCTCTCATATTTTACCAAAGTGTTATCCCTAATAGTTCCCATACATAAGGTTTACTTTCAGTGGATTATATACTAGAAGATTCAAGACATTCGAAGCATTCTAGCTAGGTTTTTGGACACTCTGGAGCCATAAAGATGATCAACTTCTTCAACCTTTATATGCTCGTACAGATCAAAACAAGATTCGATTAATCAAAGTTCTTAGGGATGATTTTTTTCAACATTTGAAATGGCAAGTCCGATTGGATTTCTTATCATGGATCTCTAATCATCAATAGAGTAGAGTTCAATGTTCATAGGTAACTTCTCATGAGTGGATGCGAAAAAGGTGCTTTCTTGCATTGTGTAAAATATTTTCAAGTTGAATGAGAGATTATAGTGGCTAAAGATTTTTTACCCCTAGGTTGGTGTTTTTTCTCATAAGATATGTCTTTGGATTTTTTGTGTGATGTTTATCTTGATAGATTTATCTCCATCACACACATAACTTCGATCTATTTTAGATATAGTTTAGTTCTTTAATTTTACTTTAGGATTCTCATCTACTGTTAGTTTGTCACAATATCGTTAATACACATGTCTCTTATCATCCCGCCTAGTTGATTATTGTGCTAGGTTTGTTGAATCTGATAAGAAAATTAAAATTGTCAAAAATTGGGTAGAGTTTGTTATTAAACATGCTCCCCCCCCCCCCCCCCCCCACATATTTATTTAAGTATATCACTTATATAGACCCCCCCCCCCAACCCAATTTCTCAAAACACAATCAAATTGAACTTTCAATTAAATTTTTAATTTTAACTTATTCACGCAATTTAATTTTTATTTTAGAATACCCCACATTCTTTTCCCCATTTTCATTTTATCAATATCATAATGCACTAAATCAAACCCATTATATTAATTTAGTTCTTAGGAAAATATTGCGTATTATATATCATATGCAATACACATTTTTATAAATCTTTCACAACAAACAATTGCCTATGTGTGCCTCTGCATAGGCTATTATGTACGTTGAAGGATTCTATTTCTTTTACATGAAAATTTATTTTCCATATAGTTTCCTATGCACTTCTGATTTATTATTGTCTGGTTTTGAGTGATCTTATTTTTTGAAGGGTTATGTATATATAAGACTTTTTTTAATTATATGAAGGTTGCGAATGATGCGAGAATTCGCGAGTGTCAACTAAATTGTAAGGAAAGCATTGAGACGAAAAAAATACCCGACATAAAGAATATGTCCCTAGTCATTTTAAGATTGATATCTCTCTCATTTAAACCGTCATCAACACATATATTTATATATCAATATCTCTATAATTCAAATATTAGTTAGCATGAACTCTTAAATATTATTATATCTGCCATTCAAAGCTCCATAAACATATGCATTTTAAGATCATATTCTTTCTTAAGCAAAGATATTGCCCAAAGAAATCAATAACTTCAAGAACAATGTTAAAGGTTTTCTTCAATAATATTAATAATAATATCAAGAACAACCTTAATCATGGCTTCAACTACAACAACAACTACAAAGTCTACTACACTTGAAGATCAACCATCATGGAAGAAACATTCAAAGCTTCATCAAATATTTATCAAGGTGCTCTTCCATGTATTGAGAGCTTAAATTTCATATTTTACCCTCATAAGAGATTATAAAAATAAATTGTTTTTTTATAGAATTTATGAGATAATCATTATAAGGGTTTAATCTTCACCCTAAGAACAAAGGAGCCCGGTGTGATGATGGATCTTCATCATTAAAAAGATCATGCGAATAACGTTCCTCAACTATTGTCTTAAATCATGGATATAGTTGGTGCATGGAGTCACCGAACCAAAATAAAAATCATTATGTCATCCAATTTATAATCCCTTAACTATTACATATGTTACGAATGAGGCTTAATAGAATCCACGACATTAACAATGCATGAATGTTTGTATAAATTGGTAATAGACAAAAATTTGTTTTAGCCAAGTCAATAGTTTCTACTTTTTTATCTTCTTCGTATTAAGTGTTGAATATCTATAAGTAATTATATATGCAGTTCTTTTGGTATATTTTTTTCAAAGATCTAAATTCTCTTGAAACATGATATCAAAAAGTTATCCCCATTATGATTGAAGTGTCTCTTTATTATAACTTTGATTTTTTATCAATCATTAAAATTTACATTCTTAAGGTTTTTGATGATTTCGAGATCTATTATTTATTTTTAAAGGAAATATTATATCTAAAAAAATTCCTTTTTTGTTCATACTATACTTTGGTATGCTTAATCTTTAAAACCGTTGTTAATACAAACAATTATGGTCAAGGTTTTTTGGAATTGAAAATAATAAAGTTGTTATAATAAAACACTTACATAATAATTTTCTATCAAAACATTATAATGATTAAATGGTTTTTATTGGCCCAAAAAAGATGAGGGTGAATTGGTAGATTCTAATATTAATGGAAATTTAAAATTTTATTGTTACATTGAAATTTGGAGAGGAACATTGATGTGTGTGTTTATAATCAAATTAAAGAATAATAGACATATGGATTTATATCTATACAAGCTCTAAATGATAAAATGTTGATGTCGCACCTATGTAATCGTTAGCACATGAGATAAAATTCCTTATAGTTTTATATGTGAATAATCTCCTAGAGATATTCTAATATATTTTCGTGTGCATGCAGGAAGCCACATGTGGAGATTTTCTATATATTAGAGTGTATAGTAGTTTGTTGTAAGGAGATACGTAGATACCTCGAAATCAGATACATTTTTGTGTCACACGATCGGTTAATTTATCTCGAGACATATCGCGAGGCTTGTTATCATAGGCGAGCGTCGATCTTGATACTATGTGCTCGTGTAGTGTGACAAAATCAAAGAATACGTAGTACGTAATGTGAATGTGGGGATCTGATTGTGTTTAAAATGTAGGGTCTTAGGGTCACAGAAGAATATCATGGTGTTATACCTACATACCAATGTGGGAATGAGATCAAAGTCAATGTCATCCGCGAAGATATGGGTTGAGATATCGTGTATCTTAGGGTTGAAACAGTTGGTTATGAGAAGATATTTTGATATCTTAGGGGAAGATACGTTGTTATGGTGTATCCTAAGGCTAAAACTTGGGGACACATCTTAAGGATTATGCTCACTAGAGGGGATTATTCTTGTTCTTACGTACCCATGTAGTGTGATGAGATCAAAGCCTATGTCGTTCGTAATGTAAGCAGAAGTTGCAACTTTGTAGTAAAGACCATTTGTAGAAACTTTGAATGTACATATTTTACTCGGTGTCCATTTCTAACATAACATTCCTTTTTGTAATCATATTATTATATCCTTGAATTAGGAAAATAATCATTGTTGCCCCGATAGATATTTTCTATAAAACATACTTTTGGTGATAATCTACTATCGTTGTAGAATGTTATAGAAGAGAAGATGAGTAGGAATTAAACAACTTTAGACATTAACCACATAAAGGACACCACGTATGTTTTAATATTTATTTTTTAGCATTTCAAATTACACGTGTGCACATAATTAAATTTAAATGAGAAATAATAAAAATTTAATCAATATTAATTAGCGAGAAAATGATTAATATTCAGGTGAAATTATATTTACTAGTGTGACAAGTAAATAAAATTATGTCAAATGATATTACGCCATAAGTGAGTAAAAAGGGGTGGGTTTTAATAGTATGGAAAATTGATGTTAGGTGACTGTTATGATGATTTCGAGTGCATGAATAATCTAGGATGGGTCAAAATAGTCAAAATTAGGTACTCCAGGGTCGTAATCGGGTTCTGGGGACTTTTTAGACTAATTCTAACTCGTATAGGGGCGTTCGGGTCATTTTATACTTAACCGTTAGCATAACTTCTGGAATAGGGCGATACTTAGGGAAGCTGGATGATAAGGGTAGCCATTTTATCATTCTAAAATACCTACACTTAAGAGAGAGGAGAAAAGAGAATATTGAACTCTAGAAAGACTCAAGAAAGTCATTTCGAGGAGATATTGGGATAACTTCAGTCTACACTTATTATGCAAGAAGGCGCATAAAGAAGGAATTCAATATCTCTAACCATATAAGGCAAGTGTTTGAACTTTCTTAGATAATTTATGTTATGTTTTGAATTCATATTAGAGTTGGTGAAATATATGAATTTTTGATCGGATTCATATGATAAAACGGGATTTTGGGAATGATATCATAATAGATGATTTAATTATAATCATATATGTATAATTTGAGATTGAAATGCATAAACGATGTGATCTTGATTAAAATATGATAATGATTCATATAGAATAAGAAATCTTGATTAGTTCTTATGAGATTAAGAATCATGAAATTTAATTAAGAAAATGAGTAATTTCTTGTTGTTTAGGTCAAATTCGATGGATTAGGATGTTATTGGATGTTTTGGGGACATAAAAATATGTTTCTTTATGTTTAGAATTGATGAGATTATGTTGGGTTGGATTTGGGTGAAGTTTGGAGACCTTATAGTGCATAAATGATTAGGAAAATTTTTTAAACTCTTAACTGACCAACTAAGGCCAAAACTAGGGGCGAACCAGATCCGCTAGGGGGCGAATCGGTTTGGTCCACACCTGTTCAACCCGAATTGGGTATTTTAATGTTTTCTTGAACCGGTTTGGCTTTAGAATAATTTAAGAGGTCCGTAGATGAGGTTAGGACTACTAGAAAATATTTAGAGACAATTTTTTACATTGGGTCAGTCGGGATTAAATTCAGGGGTATGGATATACGGGTGTTTAGGGTGAATGAGACTCGATGATTAATTAGTGAAATAGGTTTGGGATTTTTGATAAAATTGAGATACGGGCTGGAGTAGAATGGCTTAGTGTCCATAATAATACTGGTATTTTTGAATTAATTATAAGTAAGTGACTATATATTTATTCGGGAGTCGGGGTTAGACCCAAAAATTACGGGCTAGTGCTATGAGGGACATATGCACATTTAGTCGGTTATGTGTATATATACGGGTAGAGAATATATATATATATATATATATATATATATATATATATATATAAAGTCTCATGTAAGGACTCCTTATGGTGCAGACTCCCATACATACCATTTTTTTACAATAGTAAAAAAGGGAATTTCTTGATGAAACTTAGTGGATATGATCTCCATGGTGAAAAGATAAATTATAATATTTTTCATCAAAAAATTCAAAAAGAAAACTGCTGAGATGAGGTGATATGTAAGAGATGGTATAAATATTAATTTTCAACCATTAAAATATTGGGTCAGTGCTAGCCACTTTAATGATTGAATTTTTGGATGAAACTTCATAGACATGATCTTCTCACTGTCGAAATCATATCCATAAAGTTTTATTGAAAAATTCAATCAAAAAGTGGGTGAGATGATCACCAACATTTCAACGATAAAAAATGCATATATATTTATATATACCTTTTTTTACGTATCACCTCATCTCAATAATTTTTTATTGAATTTTTTGAGAAAACAATTTGAGATGATCTTTTCAATGTGGATATCATATCCACTAAGTTTCATCAAAAAAATAATTATTTTACTATTTTAAAAAAATGGTATGTACCAGGGTCTACACTATAAGGATCCCTTACAAGAGGGGCATATATATATATATATATATATATATATATATGTGTGTGTGTGTGTGTGTGTGTGTGTGTGTGTGAGAGAGAGTGATTGATATATGTGAAATATACCTACTCTACAGATGCTATCATTGGAGGTTGCGGATCATGGGAGGTCCACCCTGGCATTGACCAGCAGGTGTTGGATCAATTCTCCAAGTCATAGGTCTGTCGCATGAGCACACTACATGAGTTTAGTGCCTAGTGGGGTAATGTGGAATGGTTTGAACCACGGATGTAAGACTATGATGACCTCTGGTTATGTGTTTACAATTTTGGTTCAGTGGCAAGATTTGGACCCGTTGGCCCTAGAGTGGTACGTGATGTACCTAAAGCCGATAGCATGCTAGAGAATGCATCCACGAGGTCTTATCTCTGGGGATGCAGTTATACTTATATATCGAGCGATATATATGTATGTGTATTTAATGTGATATGAATATATGTATATAAGCGTGATAAATATATACGGGATAATAACAAGCATGTGTGAATATTGAATTAAAAATTGGCAAAAAGTTATATGTATCGATTAACGGTGAGAATTAAAATGATTTAGACTATGTGTTAGCTAAATAAGAATTAAAGACGAGAATAAATATATGTGATACAATTTGGCTATAAGGTTAGCATATGGGACTAAGGTAAGTGTTGGTACTAGTTATATAAGGTAGCATAACTAGGATGTTTAAAATACATGCGTTAGGTGCTCACTACAGATGAGGGGTGAAAATTATCTCATCAGAGTGTGACACCGGTTTAAATATGAATGCTTATAGTGCATATTTTTTTTTTAAACAGTTGCAAAATATTTTCAACTAGTTTTTGGGCTCTCACTCGTATCAAAATAATTTCCCAAACCTTTTAGGTTACCAACCATAGGGACGCTGGGCATAATCATTCCTTCCAGTCAGACGATGCTGTAATAGCTGTGGATTCTTCCAGGGATTTCTTATACACAACTATCTTTGAGTTCTAGATAGTATTCCCAGTTCAGTTTATCCGGGCATGTCGCCCACTATCAGAGTGGTAATTTTATTTAGACTTTATTTCGTTTCAATTATGATGGATTACTATATTGGGATTTATACCGAGTGTTTATTCGGTTATTCAAAATATTACATTGATTCCGCATTCCGTTTATTATTGTGATGTATGGTTATTTAATTTATTAGAATGGGTTGTTGTATGAATGGAAGTTCTTTTGTCAAGATAATAAGTTCTAAAAATTTGACACCGGGCTTAACAGGTTATTAGTGGTAAATTTGGCTTTCGATAGTGATGCTAAGAATGATCTAGTTAGAGATTCTTGTATTATTTTAGTAAAGGGTTGGCCACCCATTATTTAAATAGGCGAGGTATCACATATGGTATCAGAGCATCATTATCTAGTGATAGAGAGAAAAAAATGTTATCTCTATTGTATTTGTCATTGTACAATTCTTCTCTCGATAAAAAATCTTTACAAACTTATAAAAGTAGAACAAAACTAGAATATAGCGGTAAGTGAAGTATCAATCCATATCTAAGGAGGAAACACAAAATTGTAGAGGACATATATAGATTCATTTGCATTTTATTACTATTTTTCTATTTTTTTTCCTATTATATTTTTTTATGGATTTTTCAACGGATTTTTTTAACTAACTATACTAATTTTTATAACTACTAATTAAGAAGTAAAATGTAATTTAAAAAAAGTGAGATAAACAAAATTGTGTTAATAAGCAAACTAACAAAATTGGACTCATGAGAGCTTCAAAATTTCATCCCATAAATGGGAGATTAGCCCTCAATAATCATCATCCAAAAAATATAAGATAAACAATTGAAAGCATGTGAGGATTAAACTAAAAGTAATCAAGAGGAGGAGATCAAACCCATTTAAGCCTTGAATTGAAATGGAATCTTCAAGTATACATTAAAAATCTCTCAATCATAATCCCTCACTCATGTATTTATTGACTCTAAACTAAAAACAACAAAATAAAAATAAAAGGGGTAGTGGATGAATTCATAATGGACAATTAAATAATAAAAGAGATTTTCTAAAAATGCAAATCCTAACATTATAAAATTGTACATTAGAGCTCATCCAAAGAAATAGATTCTAAATCATTACTTTATATTGAGATAATTGCTAAAAATGCAAAATCTCAACATAAAGGAATGGATTAGAATTTACCTCCCATAAGGGATGAATTCAACTACATCAATCTATTTTGAAATAATTGCTAAAAATGTAAAAATTCATTATAGAGGGGTGGGGTTGAAATTATCCTAGAGATAAATTTCACTACACACCTCTATATTGAGATATTTGCTAAAAATGCAAATACTAAACAGAGTGGGATGGAGAGAATTTAATCACACAAAGCTTAAAAACTAATTTGGAGATCCTTATCAAAATGGTCTTCATCTTCCTTAAATAGTAGGTATGGATCATGGGGGTAATTTGGGTAGGTTTATTGTGTAAGAGGTGTGTGAGGTGTTGAAGTGAGGGTATTTACGGAATTATGCACACATGTGCATGGGTAAGAGGTGAGGTCATGTGGAAGTGGTGGTAACAACTCTGATTTGGTTTAGAGAGCTAGTTGGGGGTATAATAGGGCACTAATTGATTTTGGTTTAGTCTTTGTCAAGTCACATTTTTTTTATTGGTATTGTTCTGAAAATGGGTTGGGTCTTGTCTTGGTTTGGGGATGAGACAGAATGGGTTTTCGGGTAGGTGGGTTGAGGTGATGTCGTCGGAAGGGTGAGGTCCGGCGGCTGGAGGCTGGGATTCGAGCCTTTAAATGGGTTGTAGGGGTCAGACCCGGATTGGGTAGGGGCATCATCGGACTGGAGGTATAAGGGGGTTGGCTGCGGGTATGGGTTTGGCGAGGAGGGGTGATGAGGAGGGGGTCTTGTTCCGGGTTGAGGTGGAAGCAAAGGGGGTCAAGGTTATCGCCAGCGATGGTGAGGTCATGCGGTTTGGTAATATTGGGTATTGATTTATGGGTGGGGTGAGGTTGTTAATGGAGGAGATAGAGTGGAGAGATAAAGGTATGGGGAAGAAGATGATGTTGGTAGGATTGTGTGTGTGAGGGGGGGGGGGGGGGGGGGGCGGTATGGGAATGTGGGTGTAGGTGAGAGAGTTGTTAGGGTGTGTTTGTGGTGTAGGTTAGTTTGGGTGTTGTGTGTGTGTTAGTGACCCTAAAATAAAATAAAAAATGAAATAAAACAAAATTAACCTAAAATAAAAATTTACCTAAACTAAAAATAAAAAATCAATTAAATAAAATTGACACGACACATTATACAAACTCTAAAAAAACTAAACATAACTAAAATAAAAACTATAAAAATAAAAACTAATAAAATGAAAAAAAGAAATAATAATAAACTAACTGAAAACAAAGAAAATATAAAAACTAATACGCAACGTGCTAAAATTATAAAAATCCTAAAAATATATGCATGACTCAATAAAATAAAATAATAAAATAAACCCAAAAAATAAAATGACACAAATAAAATAAAATGGGATAAACAAAACACACACGGTTCGGGACAGGTTTAGGTAGGCTAGGGTACGGGACAAGTAATTAGCTCCATAATTCGCACAATTGCCTTGAAATATGCATTTGAACATCGCAACATGCATTCGACCTATAAAATACACAATAAAGCACATAAGACCCAAATTGCCAAGAATTAGCAACTAAACTACATCTATTCGGGGTATAAAATATACACTTTTGGGTGCTTATCACACCACCCCCAAACATAGAGAGAAAGAGAAAGATAAGAAACCAAAAGTATACCACGTTCGCAGGCACTAGCATTTGCACTTAGCATGTGCAACAAGTCTTTAAACCTATAGGTTGCCCTACAGGACGAGTTGTGTCTCGTGAGGGTTTGCAGGGAATATACCCACAAAATTCTTATTTACAAAGATTTATTGAAAGGCAGTTAATCTCTTATTAGACATAGAATGATCGCACAATGCATCACAAGAAAAATATTTTCAAAAATACAAGCTAGAAGCGTAAAAAGTTTAGCTAAGTAAATACACAAGGCACATCCTTCCTAAAACTCAACGTGTGTGTGTGAATCAGTCAAAACGGGTCGAGTATCATAAGAGTAATTACTAGATAGCCTCTTGGAATCAATGCTTCAACTTCAAATCTCACTGGATATATCTCTCTCAAACGAACTCTCGAGATTTGGGTTAGTGTATCGCTCTTGTGTGTGAGGAGGTGAGTAAATGTAAGCAAGGTCAAACGTATCACAAACATATAAGAAAGAACGAGAATATAGAAAGAAAAGTGATCTCATGAAAGAAATGCTAATCACTATAGTGAAAACGTCGAGTTATTCACCACATTGACTTTCATTTTCCCGAGCACCTAGGGGAAAACATGGATGATTGTGGGTGAGAGGAAAATGAGATGGGAAGGATATGACGATATGAGGTAGGATAGGATGGATGTACGAAATGATGGATGTAAGATGGGTGGATATGCGATGTGTGAGAGGAGTGTTCTAAACTTTGACTAACAAATGTCTTTATTTCTTGACTGCAACTTTCTCTTTTTCTTCTTTTCAAAATACTCATCAATGCATCTGATAAATCTTCTAAAAATACAAATAACCCCAACATAGATTTGTATTTAATTTTTCTCCATCTGAATCGGCTTTGGGAGAGATATTCGCTAAAAATGCAAACACTCTCTATGACAGATTCTCTCCTTTTTCTCTTTCTTTTTTTTTCTTTTTCTTTTTTTTTCTTTTTCTTTTTTTTTTCTTGTCCAAATACGCATCAACGTCTGAGATAAATTTGCTAAAAATACAAATAACCCCAACATAGACTTGTATTTAATTTTTCTCCATCTGAATCGAATTTGAGAGAGATATTCACTAAAAATACAAACACTCTCTTTGACGGACTGTAACAACCGTTGCTTTTAGGAGGCTAATTTTATATTAATTTATCGCATAAGGTAATTATATAAATGTTGGGATCGGAGTAAATATTAATTTAATGAGTTAGAAGTTAATTTTTACTAGAATATTGCATATTTACCGTGTGTGTAGGTTAATATCCTCATGTTGTATGTTTTATCGTGTCATGTATTTAAAATGACAGTTTGATTTAAATGAAATTTGGAACTCGAAATAAAGTATAAAATTTCCGGATGCCAATTTAAAGGGTGCAGTTAGTCTCAGAATGTCCGAGACAGTCAAAATAAGTGCCATCTTATATTTTTGGGTTTTGGTCACTTTTACCTGGTTTTAACTTAAACGCGTGTTTGGGAGTCATTTTAATGTGGTATTAACCACTTAAGTTGGAGAGTTTAGACTTAAGTTACGATTTTAAGTCTTGCCCCTTATTTCATTTCCTCATTTCATGTCTTAAACATAGAGAGAAAAAGAGAGAAAGAGAGAAGAAGAGAAAAGTGGAGAAAGAAGAGAGAAAATGAAGATTCAAGATGGATTGTGGCTACTACACAAAGAAATCTGAGATTTTCTACATCAAGGCAAGTTTTCTACTTGCTAATATATAATTTAAGATGATAAATTGTACGATAATTATGTGTTTGGTTAATTTGAGGAAATTATTGGATTTGTATATATATATATATATATATATATATATATATATATATATATATATATATGTATGTGTATGATGGAGAAAAATTGATCAAACCTTGGATTTGTAGGGTAAAGGTGATTTAGAGGGTAGTGGAAGTTTAATATTATGGTGAATATATGTTTATGAATGCTGATTTGGAAATTGAAATTTGTCACTTGGGTTTAGTTTTGGAAGAATATTGAGCCCTAGGTCTGCTATGACCGGTCGATCGCGGTCCCAGGACCGGTCGACCGAGCCTTCGGGGGAGGGCACACTGCTTTCCTTCAAAGGCAAAATTTTGAAGTGCAGTCGATCGTGGTCCCATGAGTGGTCGACCGGCCCCCTTCTACCTGGACTTACTGTCTTTCTTCGTAGGCCAAATTGTGAGACGCGGTCGATCGCAGTCTCAGGACCGGTCGACCGGCCCCCTATTTTTTCATCCTTAAAACCTTATTTTGTTTCCTAAATTTATTTTCTTCAATAGGGACTAGGAACCTTCTTGAATGAAGTAAAATTAGATTTTAAGAGTCCTAGATGAGAGGGGTAACCGTCCCAGATTAGAAATACATTATGTGGGGATTTTCCGGGGATATGCCAATTGATGTTAGGGCATTCCTTTCTTTTAGTTGATTAATGTGAAACTAGGAGTCTTAGTGTTATATACGGGAGACTTTAAAAGCTCATTTGAGCTATATTAGTCTTGATGGACTATAATAACTTCACAACGTATCTTGGGAGAATAAATTGAAAGTTTATTTATTCATCGAGGTTACTACAATAAGACGTAGTAAGTATGGCGCAAGGTATAAAATGAGGTATTTACAATAATGTAAAGGATTATGGTTTCGGATAAAATGAAACATATATATATTTATATGGAAAGAAAATGAAATGGTAATGGCAATAATGATGGTAAATGATAATTTACTTAATCATGAAAATGGTAAATGCTAATTTACTTATACACACCTCTCTAAATGACATCATAAGGGAAGTTCGCGTGTTTGGTGATCCCCCCTGGCTAGTGAATGCAGGGTGGATATAGTCCATAGGCCATATGAGCAATTATGTTATGTTTTATGCGCTGGTGAGGGGATTCTGGGTGTGGTCTTGACTCTCCCGCAGGCATATGGCCTCTTCCCGGCGTTTTGCGTTATAGGTGCCCAGGTTGTCTTGTATAGATAGGCCCTGGAAGATGATGGTCATTTAGGGGCGCGCCGAGTGGGAAAACTCGGAAGGGCAGTCTTAGAAACGTTATATGTATATAAATATAACTATTCATAATCAAGTGGGACTTGATGTATGAGATATGCCATAAAGAGCATTATGAAGTGCCATAAAGAGCACAATGAAATGCCACAAAGAGCATTTGTTGATGATAATATTCCTGCTAAGGAATGGAATGCCAGGAAGGGCATGTAATTGAGAAAAAAGCCATAAAGAGCTTAAAATTTTGACTATATCTTCCTACTAAGTAATGGACTATAGAAATGGATCAAGGTTTTGATGTAAGCTCCTAATTTAAATGTTAATTATATTTGTTCTCCAGCATAATTAAATTAGGTTCATGATTTATTAAATTGTCTTAGTATGCACAAAATTGTGTAGTTAGATTCTCCTTATTTACTCATGATTATCATTCATAATTGTCATACTCTTTATTCATCTGGTGATCATATAAAATCGGGCCCTGGCCCATTCATATTTCTTGTTGTGCATGCATCTTTTATCCTCTCAGGTACTCTACCGCAAGGATGCCTGTTCTGACCTTCCTATTCCGACGATTTTGACGAGCCATGATGCTTTGTGGGTATTACAGGACAGATTTGGTATAGAAGTTTTCATTTTTGTATTCTAGCTATGATCGGGTCTCTTTTTACTCGGGAGAGAGGCCCAAGTTTTTGTAATTGCTTAATGAAATGTATTATGTAATTTACATTAACATGTTTTATCCCATTGTATGCATCTGTGACCGACAGCATATTCGGTCCCTTATTGTATATTCGGGTGTAAGTAATATAACTTAGCTTGGATTTCCACTTCCTATTTATTGGGTTGTTAAGTTGCTTTCTTTTATAAACTTTAAAATTAAAATTTTGACAACCCGTTTTCTGAAAAATGGAGTGGTTATCCCGCATACTTCTATTTTTGTTGTGATGCTGAGAATGATTCCATCCATGATTCCCTTATTTTGGAGTATCGGGCTGGCCACCCCCTATTTCAGACTAGCGGGTTGTCACAGATGCTATCAGAGCATCAGGTTCTAGAGTCCTTAGGAATCTGTGTGTACGCGTTACGTCTTCAGCGTTGCTTTTGACTTGACATAGAGCCCTAGGATTAAGATCGTTGATTTCTCTGGTGAGATTTAGTTCTTCTGCCATGAGGTAGAACTCATAGAATCTTTTGCGTATTCGTGTGATATTAGTAGGTTGTTTGAGGAAGGCTCCAGGGAAGGTTGTTGTGAAGGCGTCATGAGATGGGATTACTAGGAACTGTAAGATGTAGTCAGGGATGAGGACCGTTTTGGAGGTCGCTCCCTTTTGTAGCAATTCTTTGTCTCGATGCTGCAACTACTAATTACAGCGGATGTATAAGGTCCCAGAGCATTGGCCTTAGGAGGGATATGGAAGTACCCAAATGATAAGGATGGAGGGAAAATCCTTCACTCATAGGAGTAGTGTTGAAATGGTGGGAATGTAGTCACCACGTTTGTTGGTGCAGAAAGCTTGCCTATGGTGACACCCGGGGGACATTTTTAATATAAAGTTTCTCTGGGATAATTGGATTGATGAGAAGGTAGATTTTTAAACGTTCACACGAGGTTCGGTTAGAGGCCGACAGTGAATGAGGAGTTATGCGGAAAGGGGAGGCCGATAGCATGCTCTCCTTTATTGAAGAAGAAAAAGGGATTGCGTGTGATATCGTTGTCAGCTAGGGTCGGAACAATGGCTATAACGTAGGGTGAAGAACCACTCATTTCTATTGTGTTGATTGGATGACTAGGGAAATGACAGATTGCCTAGTCGGGAGTTGATGGAAGTAATATTGGTTCGGATAAGACTCGAATACGGTGTCTGAGAACTACTGGTAACTAACCGGAGTGATTAGCAGGAATGGGTGGGAATTCCACCCTTGTTGTGGGTAGTGCATCCCCCACAATAAGATGGAGTAGTATTGTGTTTTCTCTAGAATTAGGTGTGTATATCGAGTTGTGGTAGCATTGACGCTATTATAAGGGTAATTATATGACTTCCGTAGTAGGGAAGTTTTGTGATTTCTTCACTCGTTATGAAGCGAGTGATGACATTTAAATGTATATGGGTCATATGTGTTACCTGGTTTAAGTGTTTTATTGTTTGTTTGCATTGTATGTGGATGTTATGCCTTATCTCCACGACCAACAAGGTTAAGTAGTAATACATAGGAGGGGTTCCTTGTTTGGATTCCGCTTTTGCAGGACGCTCCACGCGTGAACCTTAACGACGTTGGGAGTGGAGAGATGCTATTTTTCCTTTCTCTTAAATTATGTATATTATGCGAGTAAAGATATTTTGGCTAGTTTGGGGTGATAGCAAGCAAATAAAATTGTAAGGCTATCTCACTTCTAGTTCAAAATGGAACTAGTTGTTCTATAATATCCCTCTTGGATACAGGTTGAGACTTTATAGAGATGGATCGAGGTAGGTAGGAGATTTTTTTTTCTATTTATTGTGTTATGTTGCGTGAGTGTTTGATTGTTCGTTTTCCTTGTTTATGCTTGATACGCTTTATCTCCATGAACAACTAGTTAAGTAGGCATGTGTAACACCCCGCTTAAAATAACAACAGGTGGCCAACCCTATACTATATTAATTCAGGAGTCTCAGATGGCTCAGTCTCAACATTAACTGTCTGTAATATAATATACGACTAACTACCCGATATCATATAAGCAAGATGTTAAAATTTATATAAAATATGCAACCGACAACAACCAACACAACTAATAAAGGAAAGAAAGATGCATGAAAGATCTAAGATAAATGAAATGCTGGAATAAAACGAAATAAGTGACTACAACAGAATATACTACAAAAAGTAGACCCGAATAAGTTGTCGGGTCACAGCCAATACAATAACTGGAATGGAATAAATATAAACATGTATATAAATATCCCTTGGGTAGAAACCCGATATACAACATGAATCCTACCTAGAATTTTCAATGGAGGAAGCGACTACATTTTTAATCCCGCAACAGTCCGCACCTGTCGCGGCTCCCAAGACTCTGGATAGAAGGCCATGCGGTAGGAAACCTGTAGTAATATATATATATATATATATATACAAGTAGGAGAGAAAAGTAAAAGGGTCAGAGCCCGAGTGTGAAAAATATTTAGCAAGTGTGTTAACCGTGCATAATAAATATTGGTGCACTTATTTCATAATTACAAGTGGATTCGCACTCTCGTGACTTCCCAACTCACCCCTCATCTAACGGCGCGCACCTATTCGCGTCCTCAAGTTTTAGTTAAATTACCCCCATTTATAAGGACAACCTAACTTATCATAGGCCCAGCGTATACCCACGAGAATTGCATTCCTATCTTAACCCAAGAATCCACCCCTTTTCTAATCATATTAGATTATGTTTACAACAATTACGCCATAATAGGCTTAATGGATTCTGGATTATAATTTAATTGATTATAATTCTTACTACGTTCCCCATTTATATCTGGGTTGAATCATAAGATCTACTTTCTAATTAACATGCATACAAATTATTATTGACAAAACTTCTCTCCAATCACAGCGTTGCGCTACGTTTCGTGCGTGGGGTGTCTCGCAAAGCGAAATCAAAATAAGGAAACGCCCCGTTACACTACTCCTTAACAAAGTTGATTCTAGAGATCCATCATGCCACACATAAATATTTGGCAGAACTTTTCTCCAATCTCAACACTGCACTACGTTTCATGCGCGGGGTGTCTTGCAAAGCGAAATCCAAACAAGGAACCACCCTGTTACACTACTCCTTGACAATGTCGATCCTAGAGATCCATAATGTCATACATACCATATAATACTACCACTACTACTAGATTTTAGACTACACTAGGAAAGCAACTAAAAATCTCCAATAATATCCTTGGGATGATGTAACCGAAATATTCCTTAAATGCGATACATCAACCCCCATCAATCTAGTACACCATAATCATCCGAGATGTACTCCACGACGATACCATATACTTTTTATCTATAGGATATAAATATATATATAGGCATTTTATTCTAACCATATATATATATATATATATATATATATATATATATATATATATATATACCATCATCATCCATACCCATGACCAAGAGTACATATCATATCTGATGTACAATGGCCATGAACAAATAATATACCCGGCTATACATATCACCGATAAAACTGCATCAATTCTATCATCTTCCCAGTGCCCGGCTCACGTAGAAATACTGGGGCAACCATGGTGGGACTAAACGACGCCCATCTCGTGGTAAACACACACACACGACGTCCCAGGAAGCGGTCATAGCTCCAAACCGGCAATGAGACGAAACATACCCACCACGTCTTGTCCGAAAAATATAAATCATATAATAACACACGGGATGACTATGACCTGGGGAATATCCACACCCTGCTTTTCTAGCCAGGATGCTCACCCTCTACGCACGCAACTTCCCAATGATAGCATGAGCGGGGTATGCTTAACCAAATAAGTATATATATCATCCACATGCACTATTTATACATCCATATGATCCAATCATATAATTAAACATTAAACCATCATATACGGTTTAAATATCCATACCACGTATGACCACAACATAAATATATCCATATATTCATATTTATATAGATATATATACAAATATATTCACATATCCATATCTCTATATATGAAAGCTAATTCTCATTCATGTGTATAAGATATCTATATACACTCGGCTGTAAGTATACATAATACTCGATATACAAGCCGTCACCACAATTTCCTTTAATTTTACCTCGATATGTGAATACAATCTCTAACTTGAAACATATTCAATCATTTTTCCTATGATTAATAGTCTCCCAAAATCATATGTATATATAGACTAATATATACCGCATTAAGGTTATCACCCAAAATTTTGTGTAGGAAACCATTACTACACATACCATCTATATTCGAGAGCAAATCAATACCTCCAATAAAATTTTTGACTAAAGGTATACACCTAACCAAAAGTCTACAAACCTGAACTTATTCCAAATTTATTTCAAGTGTTGGAATCCCATGTGATTATTTCCACCTAATTATGTGTAAACTATCCTAACTAAGAATTATACTACCGTCTATTCTAGTTGATAGTACGATCCCAAGCCGTTCCCAATTTTACCTACGGTTCAATTAATCTCATGAACCCTTACGCCCATCGGGTTACCTATTGTTCCTTAATTTAAACGTTTCTAAGGATATGAGACCCCTCACTCTCTAAGATTTCTCAACCTCACATCATATTTATACCTTTTTATCTATAATTGGTATTCCCAACCTTAATGAGGTTTCCCCACAATCTCCATATGCAACTCCAATACATACATGGATACATTTCTCCCAAATTACCCTAAGGAGTCCCCAAAATCCTAATATGTGAGAAACTCCTTATATGTCTCCAAGAACATATCTCTTACATCATAGAAGAAGGCCCCTAAATCAATAAACCTAACCAAAAAGGGTTTGGAATCACTATGGTGAAAATACCTCAAAATGTCCTATTTCCGAATCGATTCGTCCTCCAAGGCGAATTGATTCGGGTCCAAAGACCTGGGCTTCTGCCACAGGCCGAATCGATTCGGCTTGGGATCGAATCGATTCGGTCAATGCAGACCTGCCAATTTCCCTAAACCGAATCGATTCGGACCTGCAGATTTTGAAGGGTTCTTCTTCTTTAATGAACCCACGAATTTTAAACCCTAAAAGTTTGATTCTAACCCCCAAACCTTCATCAAATCATGATTTTAAGCCCATAAATCAACCCAAAGGATATCCCAACCATTTTTATTTCATTAAATCCATATTTAAACATTGATTTCAAGATTAAACCCAAAAATCTAGGTTTTGATATTAATACCCAAAAATCCATTTCTTTAACCCACAAATTATGAAATGAAATACGCAAATAACTATTTAGCAAGATTAAACACTTGCCTCGATTTTGTAGAGGTTGGATCATCCTCGATGTCGCGTTTGGGCCGGAATCTCCAAGCTTCTCTTCCTCTCTCTCTTCCTTTCTTTTTCTTTTCTCTCTTCTCTTATCTTTTATTTCTCTTTATCTCTTTCTCTAAATGAGAAGGCTTCATCCGTAAGCCTCTTAAGCCTATAAAACATAAGTCCCATTTTTAAATGTTAATACACACTTTAAATGACTCGTTTACTCCAATTCGAGTCAAACTAACTTAAAATATTCCGGAGCCGAATTAAAACCTAATAACAGTCATTTTGACTATCTCGACCCTTCTGGGATCAATGGTACCCTCAAAATCATCATCCGGAATACTTTAAAACGTCCTCTATTTTTGGACTTAAATTCCCAATTTTAGAATTCTCCAATTTAATTAAATTTTATTTTCCCAAAAATTTAATTTCTCAGTCTCAAAAATCATAGGGTGTTACAATCTTCCCCCCTTATATAAATATCGCCCGCGAAATTTTAGACATGCCTAGGACCTCAATCTCATCTAGTCCTTACATCAATCCTCAGGATCACTATACCGATCCTTTCTAGTTCTCACATCGAACCAAATAGATTTTAAAATATACTACTACCCAAGGCGCCCATACACACCGTACCCGAGTTTAACTCGTAGAATTATAACCAGGCTCCAATAGACTCAATCGTAACATAACTACCACCAATATAATATATAATAACATAGTAATTATATAAAAGTTTGAAAATTCCCAATGGTTGAACTCTCCTCAATCCTTGACGCTAGCTACCTTCGTGCGGGGGAGGTCTCGTAAGCGAAATCCAAACAAGGAACCCTCCCAATACACTACTGTGTAGCTAGGTCGAGGATTGAGATTAGTTGAACCAGGTCTAAGGTTTTGTAAAAAGATTTTCATATTTTAGATACTACCCGAAGGCCTAGGTAACAATATATAATATAAATAAATCCCACGTCTTTCGACATGCCAAACAATTACCTTATGTTTAGAACACAACGCCTCAACAAATACAATACTATTAACCACTACCTAGTTCTCAAAAGTAGTAAAGCTATGAGCTAAATTCTCCGCTCAACATACACCTACTAAACTCTGAACCTCACAGTTATAAAACTCCTCTACATCACATCAACACCTTTCCATAAACTAAGTTCTTCACTCAATGAACCAGTAACCTTAACAATTTACATTCCCAAAATCAATAGAGCCACTCTCTACTAGCTCATTATAAGACGTTTTACTATTTCAAAAAAATGTCGCACAAAGACCTTACTTGCTCAATCCTCCCCAAGGCCTAATTCTCCTCAAAGAAATACCTTCCTCATAAATCCTTCCTAACCATTTTGAAGGATGAAGTGCAATTGCAACTACCGAAAACTCCCTCTGTCCTACACAAAGAAACTAAGTCTCCAAATTCTTTCTCCGTATTCCCATAAGGTAATACTCCTGATATTGGGACAACTCCACCCACTTCACATCTGTAAAAGTCACCAACACCAGGTTTCCTAACGAAGGTTAACGGGTTTCTCAACCTAAACCTCCCAAGGACTACACTAACCTCTCCTCAGACTTTCCTTACTAAGCCCAAGATTCACCATTCGAGTAATTTTCCTTTCTTACTCAACTGCTGATAAATCACCTCGAACCACTGCTAGAAATCTCCTCAATATCTCCTTCGGAATCAGGGAAAACAAATACCCCCCATTAAAGCGTACCCAAAACATGCTATGGGTATTGTACTTCTAATCCTATCCTTTCCTAGACAACAAAATCTAGGCGACGCCTGAAATAAAACAAGAGCAACTATTATCAGAACGCCAATCAAGTGAATATACTTCACAGAAGAAAACAACGCAGTGAACACAACAGTCCTAATTGTAGGGCTTTATGTTAAGAACGTTAGCGGAAGAATGAAGAAAACTTGTACAGATCCTAAGGACTCTAGAACCAGATGCTCTGATACCATCTATAACACCCCGCTTAAAATAACAACGGGTGGACAGCCCTATACTATATTAATTCAGGAGTCTCAGATGGCTCAGTCTCAACATCAACTGTCCGTAATATAATATACGACTAACTACCTGATATCATATAAGCGATATGTTAAAATTTAAATAAAATATGCAACCGATAACAACCAACACTACTAATAAAGGAAATAAATATGCATAAAAGAACTAAGATAAATGAAATGTTGGAATAAAACAAAATAAATGACTACAACAGAATATACTACAAAAAGTAGACCCGAATAAGCTGTCGGGTCACAACCAATACAATAACTGGAATGGAATAAATATAAACATGTATATAAATATCCCTTAGGTACAAACCCTATATACAACATGAATCCTACCTAGAATTTTCAATGGAGGAAGCGACTAAATTTTTCATTTCGCAACAGTCCGCACCCGTCGCGGCTCCCAAGACTCTGGATAGGTCATCCGACATCCATGAGGTAAGACACCTGTAGTAATATACATATATATATATATATATATATATATATATATATATATATATATATATATATATATATATATATATATATATATATATATATATACAAGTAGGAGAGAAAAGTAAACGGGTCAGAGCTCGAGTGTGAAAAATATTTAGCAAGTGTGTTAACCGTGCATAATAAATATCGGTGCACTTATTTCATAATTACAAGTGGATTCGCACTCTCATGAACTCCCAACTCACCCCTCATCTAACGGTGCGCACCTATTCGCGTCCTCAAGTTTTAGTTAAATTACCCCCATTTATAAGGACAACCTAACTTATCATAGGCCCAGCCTATACCCACGAGAATTGCCTTCCTATCTTAACCCAATAATCCACCCCTTTTCTAATCATATTAGATTATTTTTACAACAATTATGCCATAATAGGCTTAATGGATTCTGGATTATAATTTAATTGATTATAATTCTTACTACGTTCCCCATTTATATCTGGGTTTAATCATAAGATCTACTTTCTAATTAACATGCATACAAATTATTATTGACAAAACTTCTCTCTAATCACAGTGTTGCGCTACGTTTCGTGAGTGGGGTGTCTCGCAAAGCGAAATCCAAACAAGGAACCACCCCGTTACACTACTCCTTGACAATGTCGATCCTAGAGATCCATAATGCCATACATACCATATAATACTACCACTACTACTAGATTTTTGACTACAATAGGAAAGCAACTAAAAATCTCCAATAATATCCTTGGGATGATGTAACCGAAATATTCCTTAAATGCGATACATCAACCCCCATCAATCTAGTACACCATAATCATCCAAGATGTACTCTACGACGATACCATATCCTTTTTATCTATAGGATATAAATATATATATAGGCATTTTATTCTAACCATATATATATATATACCATCATCATCCATACCCATGACTAAGAGTACATATCATATCTGATGTACAATGGCCATGCACAAATAATATACCTGGTTATACATATCACCGATAAAACTGCATCAATGCTATCATCTTCCTAGTGCCCGACTCACGTAGCAATACTGGGGCCACCATGGTGGGACTAAACGACACCCATCTCGTGGTAAACACACGCACACGACGTCCCAGGAAGCGGTCATAGCTCCAAACTGACAATGAGACGAAACATACCCACCACGTCTCATCCTAAAAATATAAATCATATAATAACACACGGGACGACTATGACCTAGGGAATATCCACACCCTGCTTTTTTAGCCAGGATGCTCACCCTCTACGCGCCCAACTTCCCAATGATAGCATGAGCGGGGTATGCTTAACCAAATAAGTGTATATATCATTCACATGCACAATATATATACATCCATATGATCCAATCATATAATTAAACATTAAACCATCATATACGGTTTAAATATCCATACCACGTATGACCACAACATAAATATATTCATACATTCATATTTATATAGATATATATACAAATATATTCACATATCCATATCTCTATATATGTAAGCTAATTCTCATTCATGTGTATAAGATATCTATATACACTCGGCTGTAAGTATACATAATACTCGATATACAAGCCGTCACCATAATTTCCTTTAATTTTACCTCGATATGTGAATACAATCTCTCACTTGAAAGATATTCAATCATTTGTCCTATGATTAATAGTCTCCCAAAATCATATGTATATATATACTAATATATACCACATTAAGGTTATCACCCAAAATTTTGTGTAGGAAACCATTACTACACATACCATCTATATCCGAGAGCAAATCAATACCTCCAATACAAATTTTGACTAAAGGTATACACCTAACCAAAAGTCTACAAACCTCAACTTATTCCAACTTTATTTCAAGTGTTGGAATCCCATGTGATTATTTCCACCTAATTATGTGTAAACTATCCTAACTAGAATTATACTACCATCTATTCTAGTTGATAGTACGATCCCAAGCAGTTCCCAATTTTACCTACGGTTCAATTAATCTCATGAACCCTTACGCCCATCGGGTTACCTATTGTTCCTTAATTTAAACGTTTCTAAGGATATGAGACCCCTCACTCTCTAAGAGTTCTCAACCTCACATCATATTTATACCTTTTTATCTATAATTGGTATTCCCAACCTTAATGAGGTTTCCCCACAATCTCCATATGCAACTCCAATACATACATGGATACATTTCTCCCAAATTACCCTAAGGAGTCCCCAAAATCCTAATATGTGAGAAACTCCTTATATGTCTCCAAGAACATATGTTTTACATCATAAAAGAAGGCCCCCAAATCAATAAACCTAACCAAAAAGGGTTTGGAATCACTATGGATAAAATACCTCAAAATGCCCTGTTTTCGAATCGATTCGGCCCTATTCCGAATCGATTCGTCCTCTAAGGAGAATCGATTCGGGTCCAAAGACCTGGGCTTCTACCATAGGCCGAATCGATTTGGCTTGGGTCCGAATCGATTCGATCAATGCAGACATGCCAATTTTCCTAAACCGAATCGATTCGCTTAGGGGGAGAATCGATTCGGACCTGCAGATTTTGAAGGGTTCTTATTCTTTAATGAACCCATGAAGTTTAAACCCTAAAAGTTTGATTCTAACCCCCAAACCTTCATCAAATCATGATTTTAAGCCCATAAATGAACCCAAAGTATATCCCAACCATTTTTATTCCATTAAATCCATATTTAAACATTGATTTCAAGATTAAACCCAAAAATCCATTTCTTTAACCCACAAATTATGAAATGAAATACACAAATAACTATTTAGCAAGATTAAACACTTGCCTCGATTTTGTAGAGGTTGGATCATCCTTGATGTCGCGTTTGGGCCGGAATCTCCAAGCTTCGCTTCCTCTCTCTCTTATTTCTTCTTCTTTTCTCTCTTCTCTTATCTTTTCTTTCTCTTTCTCTAAATGAGAAGGCTTCATCCGTAAGCCTCTTAAGCCTATAAAACATAAGTCCCAGTTTTAAATGTTAATACACACTTTAAATGACTCGTTTACTCCAATTCGATTCAAACTAACTTAAAATATTCCGGAGCCGAATTAAAACCCAATGACAGTCATTTTGACTATCTCGACCCTTCCGGGATCAATGGTACCCTCAAAATCATCATCCGGAATACTTTAAAACGTCCTCTATTTTTGGACTTAAATTCCCAATTTTAGAATTCTCCAATTTAATTAAATTTTATTTTAACCAAAATTTAATTTCTCAGTCTCAAAAATTATAGAGATGGATCGAGGTAGGTAGGAGATTTTTTTTTCTATTTGTTGTGTTATCTTGCGTGAGTGTTTGATTGTTCATTTTCCTTGTTTATGCTTGACACACTTTATCTCCATGACCAACTAGTTAAGTAGGTATGTGTCGGAGGGGTTCCTTGTCTTGATTTCTCTTTGCGAGACACTCCGCCGCATGAACACTTAACGATGTTGTGAGTGGAGAGGCGCTATTCTTTTTCTTTCTTTTATTTTATTCTGTTTTTGGAAGTGGGGTTGGAAGGTTTAGCCGAGAATCACGTAGTTGAGTGATTAAGGGCTACTAAAGTGCGAGATAGAAGCACTGTACATAGTTCTCTCCTCTGATCGATGTGAGGGAGACTGAGATATGAAGTCGAATTGAGACTTCTGGATTATGCCTTGATGAGAAGGCCATGTTTATATAATGGGATATATGTTTGAAAGACTTTACAGAAAGTAAATGTCCGATTAATAGAAATTTTGATTTTTGAATGGTAAAACATAGAATTAAAATCTTGTTAATAAGTTTGGAAAATAGAACTTACCGGTCCCGATTATGTGTCTTAGACCGTCATATCTCGATGACCGACAATGCGAGGTACTAGTGTAACGGGAGGGTTCCTTGTCTGGATTTTGCTTCGACGAGACGTCCCACGCATGAACCCGAGCGAATATCAAAAGTTGAGTAAGGTCTTGTCCACTAGGGATATATTTAGTATTATATACTTACGATTTAGATAGTATCTATATAGATAGACTTTAGGATTATTAGGACGTTAGGTCTTTAGGGTATGTGATGTCAATTTAGGAAGGCGGTAAGGAATTGACCACGAATAAGTTGTGGGTTAACTCTATGAGGGATTAGATCCCTAGGAACGAGATTTATGGGGTCTCGAGAGGTTTGGTAGTTTTGGACGAAGGAGATGAGGCCTTTTTTAGATATGGGGTTACGTGGAGACTGCACTTGCGGGGAGTTAATGGACGGGATGACCTTCACTCCTGAGCCCATGATAGTAAGCCCGAGGGTGGATTTAATGAATAAGTTTCTGCTAGGTTAGGGAGTAATAATACTGGAGCATAAACCCATTTTTATGCATCTCACAAGCTTAAACTGGTGGGAAGTATTATCCCGTGCTTGAATTAAAATTCATCATGGTAGTGATCACCTTAAATAGATAATTCACTACTTCCTGGGCAGGAAATTTGGTCCTTCTCTCGAGCAACAAGTTGTTACAATATGTTGTGGGAGGAATAGAGTTGGTGTTTGGAGTTCTTAAAGAACTATCAAACGGATTTTTCTCATTCTCTAAGGGAATGCGATTGGGGTAGTAGGTACGTGGTACGTCGAGTAGAAAACCCTTTGGAGAAATTACTAATAGCATGGGAAGCCAAGTAGAACGAGCATGACTCGAAAGACTTTGTAGCGAGAGAATTTCGATCTATGATTGACCATTTCACCTACTCTCATGAAGACGAGTAGCGGTGAAATGAAGAAGGGTAAAGTTTCCATGAAGAAATGAGAGATGTATGGAAATGAAGTATATTTTACCACCCTAAAGTGGGTGGATGATTGGGGGGAGTTGACTTAAGGCCGAGAGACATGCTTCGAATGTACGCCTTGGGATAATTAGATGGACGGGAGCAATGAATTGTGTGGATGGAAATTTTTCATGCAAGAATTTGAATCATTTTCTAAGTTATGGCACCGTGGGTGGCCTTGTGTAACCGGGTGAGTAAATTGCATACTCGTTGAATAAGGCCATTGAATGATTGGTCCCTTGGACTTGTAGTGGTCCTGGAACAATTCCTCAATGATTGGGCTTTTGAGCCATATGCTATGAAGAGCTACGGCTATGCAAGGATAAGTTGAGTAGTGTTGGGGTTAAGCCACTTACCGTGGGTGTGAGTACCCCTGACGTATGATGTAACACGATTCAATTGTAAGACTAATTACACTGAGTCGCGTGGTTATCATTTTTCCACCATAGGAGGTTAAAATTGGTAGTTGTAAGGGACGCATCGTGCTATGCCAAAGTACAAAGATTGGAGACTGAGATCGCTAGAGACGACCTTAGTCCAAGTCCATCTTGGGACGCTGTAATAACAAAGGTTTGTTAAAGACAATAGAATGATATATTAAGATAGTATACCCTTTATGCGTATAGGGTATGCCTGAATTTTGGGGGCAAAATTCCCTCATAAGGGGGGGAGTATGTAACAACCCTCACTTTTAGGAGGCTAATTTTATATTAATTTACCGCATAAGGTAATTATATAAATGTTGGGATCGGAGTAAATATTAATTTAATGAGTTAGAAGTTAATATTTACTAGAATATTGCATATTTACCGTATGTGTAGGTTAATATCCTCATGTTGTATGTTTTATCGTGTCATGTATTTAAAATGACAGTTTGATTTAAATGAAATTTGTAACTCGAAATAAATTATAAAATTTCCGGATGCCAATTTAAAGGGTGCAGTTAGTCTCAGAATGTCCGAGACAGTCAAAATAAGTGCCACATTGTATTTTTGGGTTTTGGGCACTTTTACCTGGTTTTAACTTAAACGCGTGTTTGGGAGTCATTTTAATGTGGTATTAACCACTTAAGTTGGAGACTTTAGACTTAAGTCACGATTTTAAGTCTTTCCCCTTATTTCATTTCCACATTTCATGTCTTAAACATAGAGAGAAAAAGAGAGAAAGAGAGAAGAAGAGAAAAGTGGAGAAAGAAGAGAGAAAATGAAGATTGAAGATGGATTGTGGCTACTACACAAAGAAATCTGAGCTTTTCTACATCATGGCAAGTTTTCTACTTGCTAATATATGATTTAAGATGATAAATTCTATGATAATTGTGTGTTTGGTTAATTTCAGGAAATTATTGGATTTGTATATATATATATGTATGTGTATGTTGGAGAAAAATTGATCAAACCTTGGATTTGTAGGGTAAAGGTGATTTAGAGGGTATTTGAAGTTTAATATTATGGTGAATATATGTTTATGAATGTTGATTTGGAAATTGAAATTTGGCGTTTGGGTTTAGTTTTGGAAGAAGATTGAGCCCTAGGTCTGCTATGACCGGTCGACCGCAGTCCCAGGACCGGTCGACCGGGCCTTCGGGAGAGGTCACACTGCTTTCCTTCAAAGGCAAAATTTTGAAGCGCGGTCGAACGCGGTCCCATGACCGGTCGATCGTCCCCCTTTTACCTGGGCTTACTGTCTTTCTTCGTAGGCCAAATTATGAGACGCGATCGACCGCGGTCTCAGGACCGGTCGATCGGTCCCCTATTTTTTCATCCTTATAACCTTATTTTGTTTCATAAATTTATTTTCTTTAATAGGGACTAGGAACCTTCTTGAATGAAGTAAAATTAGAGTTTTACAATCCTAGATGAGAGGGGTAACCGTCCTAGATTAGAAATACGTTATGTGGGGCTTTTCCGGGGATATGCCAATTGATGTTAGGGCATTCCTTTCTTTTAGTTGATTATTATGAAACTAGGAGTCTTAGTGTTATACACGGGAGACTTTAAAAGCTCATTTGAACTATATTAGTATTGATGCACTATAATAACTTCACAACGTATCTTGGGAGAATAAATTGAAAGTTTATTTATTCATCGAGGTTACTACAATAAGACGTAGTAAGTATGGCTCCATGTATAAAATTAGGTATTTACAATAATATAAAGGATTATGGTTTCGGATAAAATGGAACATATATATATTTATATAGAAAGAAAATGAAATTGTAATGGAAATAATTATGGTAATTGATAATTTACTTAATCATGAAAATGGTAAATGCTAATTTACTTATACACACCTCTCTAAATGACATCATAAGGGAAGTTCACGCGTTTGGTGATCCCCCTGGCTAGTGAATGCAGGGTGTATATAGTCCATAGGCCATATGAGCGATTATGTTATGTTTTCTGCGCTGGTGAGGGGATTCCGAGTATGGTCTTGACTCTCCCGCATGCATATGGCCGCTTCCCGATGTTTTGCGTTATAGGTGCCCAGGTTGTCTTGTATAGATAGGCCCTGGAAGATGATGGTCATTTAGGGGTGCGCCCAGTGGGGAAACTCGGAGGGGCGGTCTTAGAAACGTTATATGTATATAAATATAACTATTCATAATCAAGTGGGACTTGATGTATGAGATATGCCATAAAGAGCATGATGAAGTGCCATAAAGAGCACAATGAAATGCCACAAAGAGCATTTGTTGATGATAATATTCCTGCTAAGGAATGGAATGCCAAGAAGGGCATGTAATTGAGATAAAAGCCGTGAAGAACTTAAAATTTTGACTATATCTTCCTACTAAGGAATGGACTATAGAAATGGAGCAAGGTTTTGATGTAAGCTCCTAATTTAAATGTTAATTATTTTTGTTCTCCTACATAATTAAATTAGGTTCATGATTTATTAAATTGTCTTAGTATGCACAAAATTGTGTAGTTAGATTCTCCTTATTTACTCATGATTATCATTCATAATTGTCATACTCTTTATTCATCTGGTGATCATATAAAATCGGGCCCTGACCCGTTCATATTTCTTGTTGTGCATGCATCTTTTATCCACTCAGGTACTCCGTCGCAAGGATGCCTGTTTTGACCTTCCTATTCCGACTATTTTGACGAGCCGTGATGCTTTGCGGGTATTATGGGACAGATTTGGTATAGCCGTTTTCATTTTTGTATTCTAGCTATGATCGGGTCTCTTTTTACTCGGGCGAGAGGCCAAAGCTTTTGTAATTGCTTAATGAAATGTATTATGTAATTTACATTAACATGTTTTATCCCATTGTATGCATCTGTGACCGACAGCATATTCAGTCATTTATTGTATATTCGGGTGTAAGTAATATAACTTAGCTTGGATTTCCACTTCCTATTTATTGGGTTGTTAAGTTGCTTTCTTTTATAAACTTTAAAATTAAAATTTTGACAACCCGTTTTTATGAAAAATGGAGTGGTTATACCGCATACTTCTATTTTTGTTGTGATGCTGAGAATGATTCAATCCATGATTCCGTTATTTTGGAGTATCGGGTTGGCCACCCCCTATATTAGACTGGCGGGTTGTCACACGGACCTTCTCCTTTTGCTTTCAACACTCTTCCTTTCTTTCAACATGGTGAGTGGAAAATGGAATTGATATGAAAATGGGTTGGTATGATATGTGGTGATGATATGGAAAATGGAAGGTGTATGGAAGTATGGTAAAATGGATTTTGGTTGGTGTATGGGTGAAAGTATGGTGATCGGAACAACTTCAAGATACGTGTTTCTTACAACTCGAAAGTGATGTCGTTCTTAGTGATCAAGCCAAAAAATTAGTGAAGAATAATGAGATCATACGCCGATTTAAAGTGTTGACCCAAAAGAAATTGAATCAACTTGTGACTCGTAGATTGCGTAAAACACTCTAAAATGGTGAAAGGCACAAATGTCACAAGCTGAAGTCTCTTCTAGTGATCCTTAAACTTCTCTTTAGAATTGTAATACTCCTCAACTCTAAACCGTAGTGACATGATAAGTGTGAAAATTTTGTTGAGTTTAGAAATTCATGGTGCAATATGCCTTGGTATGTATTACATAAGTTGTTTCTAAAAAGATAAATCCTCTAGCTTGATTCCTAGATTTAAAAATATGAATGATTGAAAATTCACATCAATGAATGAGATGAAAGAAACTGCACAAAATTTTAAAAATCAGGTTCAAAAATAAAAAAAATTCAAAAGAGGTACGATTTTGATAATTCCCCACCCCCAAACAAAAAGGAACGTCATCCTCGATGTTAAGTAAAATGATTTTTAAAATTGAGAGCATAAGGTAGTAAAGTTATTACCAGAATCAACCGCTAATGAAGTGAACAGATGAGGCCAAAATTAAACCTGAATAAAAAGTAAAAACAGAAAAAAAAAAAAAAAAAAAAAAAAGTGTACAAGTCCATAACATGGTAAAGCATTGGGTGATGTGAAACACCACCCCCAAACAGAATGAGACTCATAGAAGAAACGACGGGTTGCCTCCCGGTAGCGCTAAGTTTAATGTCTTCAGCCAGACCGATCCAGTCTCACCCTAAAGATAAGATCTATGATAGCGCGGGGCGATAGAAAAATGGGTGATTAGAATCACCCACAAACAAGACTGAACCGTCAGTCTTGTTGGATAAATTGACAAAGGTGAGGGTGAAGAAACACTGATCGCGGCCATATTTTTTTATTTTCAAGATGTTCACTTTTTTTGTGATTTTTGAATAATTTGAAAAAGAAAGAAAATATCTTGGAATTTTTAGAGAATAAAAGGAAGAAAATGTTTTTGGATTTTTTGGAAGAAAATAGTGGAAATTTCTTTTTTTGGGGGGAGTTTCTAAATTTTTTTTCAAAAGGAAAGAAAATATTTTTTTGGATTTTTCTAAAAAAAATAAAGGAAGAAAATGTGTTTGGATTTTTTTTTTTGGAAGAAAAGGTGGGAAAAAAAATATTTTTCAATTTTTTTTGGAAGAAAAGAGTGGGAAAAAATATTTTTGGATTTTTAATTTTTTTTCAAAAGGAAAGAAAATATTTTTGGATTTTTCTAAAAAAAATAAAGCAAGATAATATTTTCGGATTTTTTTTGGCGAAAACCAAGGGAAAAAAATTTGGAATTTTTTATAAAAATAATAGAAGAAAATATTTTTGGAGTTTTGTGAAAAATAAAGGAAGAAAATATTTTTGGATTTTTTTTATTTTTTTATTTGGAAATAGAAATAAGGAAAATGTTTTTGACTTTTTTTTAAAGGTGTGGAAAAATATTTTTGGATTTTTTATAAAATAAAAGGAAGAAATTTATTTTTATTTTTTTTGGATTTTTATGGAGAAAAATAAGGAAAGAAAATGTTTTTAGCTTTTTTTAATTAGAAAAATAAAGGAAATTTTTTTTGTGGCTTGTTTTTTCGGAAGAAAAGATGGGGAAAAATATGGACTCATTGAATTTGGACGAACTAACTAAAATCTGACTACTGAAAATTGAATTGGACACACGTAAGCCAAGGAGTAATCTTAACTGGCACATAGTCAATTATTATTGTTAAATTTAGTGAAAGGGGTAGTCAAATTTTAATTAAGTCCGCGGGCAATAAAAAATTACGAAAATATCTGAGTGATCGCCTTTGCAAAAATATTCTCCTAGTGGACTACCTAGCTGATTGATTTTAATTTTAATGATGGCTAGGGTAGCACACAATGATAAGCGAGTGAGTCGGGTGATGAAATCCCTTCTCGTAAGTGACCGGGTGTAGGTCTTAGTTGGTTAATTCATCATACAAATTCGAAAATAAATGCGAGAATAAAATCAAATAAGAGCACACAAGCACACACAATAATTAACTCACTAACAGGAGAGGCGCGAGGGTTTAGAAATGTACCTCCCATGGTTTTTAGGCTGTGGGTTGCCTAACAATTTGAGTCGACTAGGGGGAGTTCACACCTATCTCAGTCGGCCACGGGAGTCCTACCGACCCAAGGTAAAGAGGCTTATTTTCCTCGCCTTGGATGCCCTCTCTCTACCTTGTCCGATTTCCCTATCACGCTTTCTTCGCAATAATTATTACAAATTTAAATGAAAAACAAATGGTGTGTCTATGCACTGCAATACAAGCCAAGAATAAAAATCCTAATACAAGCCTTCTAATAAAATACAAAAATGGTACTAAAAAGCAACAAAGTGCGAAAAATAAATGAACTACAAAATGAAATCCGCTCCAAGTGCTTCACGCTCCCAAGAATGGCAACGGCGCCATTTGATAAAGAAAATTGTTGCAACTCCTCTTTCCATAAAAAATCTTCAAAAACCTATAAAAGTAGAACAAAATTAGAATATAGCGGTAAGTGAGGTATCAATCCATATCTAAGGATGAAACAAAAAAGTGGAGAGGACATATATAGATTCATTTGCATTTTATTATTATATTTCTATTTTTGCTATTTCTATTTTTTTATGGATTTTTCAAGGGATATTTTTAACTAATTAACTATACTAATTTTTATAACTACTAATTAAGAAGTAAAAGCTAATTTAAGAAAAGCGAGACAAACAAAATTGTCCGAATAAGTAAACTAACAAAATTGGACTCATGAGGGCTTCAAAATTGCATCCCATAAATGGGAGATTAGCCCTCAATACTCATCATCCAAAAAATATAAGATAAACAAATGAAGCATGAGATGATAAAAATAAAAGTAATAAGAGAGGAATACATCAAACCCATTTAAGCCTTGAATTGAAATGAAAACTTAAATTACATCAACAATCTCTCAATTACAATCTATCACTCATGTATTTATTGAATCTAAACTAAAAACATACAAAATAAAAATAAAAAGGATAGTGGATGAATTCATAATGGACAATTAATTAATAAAAGAGATTTGCTAAAAATGCAAATCCTAACATTATAAAATTGTACATTAGAACTCATCCAAAGAAATAAATTCTAGATCATTACTTTATATTGAGATAATTGCTAAAAATGCAAAATCATAACATAAAGGAATGGGTTAGAATTTACCTCCCATAAGGGATGAATTCAACTACATCAATATATTTTGAAATAATTGCTAAAAATGCAAATATTCATTATAGAGGGGTGAGGTTGAATTTATCCTAGAAATAAATCTCGCTACGCACCTCTATATTGAGATATTTGATATTAATGCAAATACTCAACAAAGAGGGATGGAGAGAATTTTATCACACAAAGCTTAAAACTAATTTGGAGATCCTTATCAAAATGGTATTCATCTTCCTTAAATAGTAGGTATGGAGCATGGGGGTAATTGTGGTAGGTTTAATGTGTAAGAGGTGTGGAAGGTGTTGAGGTGAGGGTGTTTATGGAATTATGCACATATGTGCATGGGTAAGAGGTGAGGTCATGTGGAAGTGGTGGTAACAAATCTGATTTGATTTAGAGAGGTAGTTAGGGGTATAATAGGGAATTAATTGGTTTTGGTTTTGTCTTTAGTAGGTCACGTTTTTTTTCTTGGTATTGTTGTGAAAATGGGTTGGGTCTTGGCTTGGTTTGGGGATGAGACGGAATGGGTTTCCGGGTAGGTGGGCTGAGGTGGTGTCGCCGGAGGGGTGAGGTAATGGGATCGCTGGAGGAGTGATGTCCGGCGGGTGGAGGCTGGGATTCGAGCTTGTAAATGGGTCGTAGGGGTCAAACCCGGATTGGGTTGGGGCGTCGTCGGACTGGAGTTATTAGGGGGTTGGCTGCGGGTATGGGTTTGGTGAGGAGGGGTGATGAGGAGGGGGGTCAAGGTTATCGCTAGCGATGGTGAGGTCATGGGGTTTGAGAATGTTGGGTATTGATTTATGGGTGGGGTAAGGTTGTTAATGGTGGACAGAGAGTGGAGAAAGAAAGGGATGGGGAAGAAGATGATGTTGGTTGGATTGTGTGTAGGGGGTGAATGGGAATGTGGGTGTGGGTGAGAGAGTTGTTAGGGTGTGTTTGTGGTGTAGCTTAGTTTGGGTGTTGTGTGTGTGTTAGTGACCCTGAAATGAAATAAAACAAAATTAACCTGAAATAAAAATTTAACTAAACTAAAAATAAAAAATCAACTAAATAAAATTGACACGACACGACACATTATACAAACTCTAAAAAAGCTTAACACAACTAAAATAAAAACTATAAAAATAAAAACTAATAAAATGAAATAATGAAATAATAATAAACACTAACTAAAAACTAAGAAAATATAAAAACTAATACGCAACGCGCTAAAAATATAAAAATCCTAAAAATATATACATGACTCAATAAAATAAAATAATAAAATAAACCCTAAAAATAAACTGACACAAATAAAATAAAATGGGATAAATTAAACACACATGATTCGGGACAGGTTTAGGTAGGCTAGGGTACGGGACAAGTAATTAGCTCCATAATTCTCACAATTGCCTTGAAATACGCATTTGAACACCGCAACGGGCATTCGATCTACAAAATACACAATAAAGCACATAAGACCCAAATTGCCGAGAATTAGGAACTAAAATACGTTTATTCCGGGTATAAAATGCACACTTTTGAGTGCTTATCATCTATCATCTTTAGGATCTGTGCGGCTTATTATGATTTCAACATAGCATCATTTGATATAAAGCCCTATTATTAGGATTATTGCATTCATTTACGCATTTACGTTCTTCTACTATTATGAATTATTAATTATGGACTAATACAAATTCGGTCTAGTTTTAGTTGCCAACAAAGAGTGGACGACCAACTAAGGCCTCCAGGAGGGCCAATGAGGTAGAGGCTCAATAGGAGTCATAGGTGCCATAGGGGATAGTTGCGGCCGCAGAGGTGGCCACTATAGTTGCTCATGTGATTAATTACTCCATGGCCGCTATGGTAGAACAGTTCCCGCAGACTCACCGCAGCATCGGTGGCACCGATCGTCGATGACCACTCGGGGCCATTAATGTCGGATAGGGTTCCATAGGCCTTGTAAAAAAGGCATCCACTAGAGTTCTAGGGCAGTAGAGATGTAGTTGTTGTCAATCAGCGGCAAAAGGATATATAGAATCATCTTCACATGGTAGAGTGTAATGAAACTCATAAACATATTCTATCCACGATCAAGTTAGTGCGAACAACATTACAATGGTGGGAGTCAGTCACCGCATCTGAGGAGATGGACACGCTGACCATATATGAGTCCTAGGTCCGGTTAGACCACAAGTTCATCTTGTTCACGATTCAAACTGAGATTAGGAGAAGGTTTATTAATATAGCACAAGTGGGTCGGGCTGTGGCTGAGTACAAGGAGGATTTCACCCATCTGGAGAATTTTGTGTCGGACGAGGTGAACACTGGAGAGAAAAAGATGCTGAAGTTTATGGATGGACTTTATTGGAGAATCTGACAACAGTTATTGGGTAATCCGGTATTGAAGACATACACTAAGGTCGTTAATGTCGCAATTCTTTACTATCAGGATCATCGCTTCCATGTGCAGGGAGGTGAGAAAATTGGAGAGTCTAGCTAGTAGGGCAAGATGGTAGGAAATAGCGCCAGTGGGGCACCGCAATAGAAGTCTTGTAGACATAACGAGTGGGGTACCCATCAAGGGGACCTGGCTAAGAGATTAAGGCCAGGGGGATTCAAATCAGGTGACAGTGGGTTTAGGTATATACAGTAGTATTAGTGTGTTCATCAGGGATAGAGGGAATAAAGATACAATAGGGATGGACATTAGGGATTAGTTCATTAGGGCCAGAGACCAGGGTAGCCTCGATAGGTCCAGTAACAATGGGATTTCAAAAGCTGATTCTTTATTTATGGGAAGCTGATTCATATGAGGAGAGATTTCCAGCAGCGGACCATGGGCAGTAGTAGGGTTCCTAAAAAGGACAACATACGCAGTTACCAGTGGCTCCAACAGTCCCATCTTAGTAAGGACAGTGTTGGAAACAATAGGATCCCAAATTTTTTATTTTACAAAAAGTAATTTCCTTTTAGATGCGGAATTAGGATGGTTCAACTAAGCAACAACAAATAACAAATTTTAATTTCTTTCAAATTAAAATTAAACAAAACTCAAAGTGAAATTAAATTCAACAAGAAATATATTTTTCACTTAAACCAAATTAATTCAATCCAGGTCCTAGGAATTTGCCTAACATTAATTAATACAATTATGCAAATTAGGCCAAACAAATTTTATCCAATAAAATAATGACTTGAATTAAATTACTATTTACCCAAATCGAATTAAGCACCAAATTAACTATACCAATTTTATATTTTTACCTAAGCATGCATATAATGTGATATAACAAAAGATAAAATAAGTAAACAACCACTACGCCGCGATGTACGAGGAAAAACCCGCAATGAAAAAAACATCGCACGGCCCTAGCCTCAAATCCACTAAGTATGGTTTTACAAGTATAAGACAAAATACTTACAACACTCGACTTGACTCCGTCTAAGACCCGACGCTTCTTCTTGTACACACCTCTGCCTAGCGGATAACCACAGAGGTCCACCTCGGTCTCGGAATCCACCGATCGGACTTTTTTTGGTCACCACCACCGGAATAAGGAGACTTTCTCCAAGTGGATATGTCACAGCAAGCAAACTCTTCTTCTTTGTGGGATGTAGCAGAATACCCAAACTCTCTTTTACGGTAGAGATGAATTCGGTGCCAAACAAACTCTCCAAGAAAGATGTATATATATATATATATATATATATAGAGAGAGAGAGAGAGAGAGAAACTTGGATTAAAACAAACAATTGGGTGTAAACTTGGTTTTGTTCTTTAAATAAATTAATTTCACTAACAAACACCAAGGGAACTTTTTATGAAAGAATTAAGGTCTCAAACACTCTCTAGGAGATAGAAAAAGTTCTTAGAAAAATTCTGGTCCCGAAGTCATTAAATTCTGTGAAAGAGTAGTGGGACAAAGTAGTGGAAAAATGGGACAAAACTACCAAAAAATTTCCTGCTAGAAATCTCGTTCGAACGATCGTTCTAACGAAGTTCCAGTGGCCAAGTGAGAAAAGTCGTTGGCAAACTCATTCAAACTACATTCTCGTTCGAACGACAAGCTCGTTCGAACGACAATATCGAATGAACTGTCAGAATATCATTTTTTAATTTTAAGCCCAAAAACTTTGTATTCAAAGTTTTAAAATGACCTTCTCAAAATAAATTTCATTTTAAAATAAAATTACACCCTTTATAAAATTATTCTAAGCCTCCCTATATATATATATATATATATATATATATATATATATATATATATATATAAATGCATTTATACCTTTTTGGAGACTATGGAATATGATCTTGATGACGTAGAAACATGGCACTTGAAACACGGTAATGATGAAGCTTTATAAGTCTTGTCCACTACGTCTTCAACTCTTTCATGTCATAGGCTTGGAGGATACTCACTCAATACTATCCTATGACACAAATGTTTTTTTCCGGAATTGAGCCAACGCTACATTAAGACTCAATCGGAGACTTGTGTCCTTACAAATCTCCCCCTTTGGCTATTCCAGGACAAAAACCAACTAAAAATCCTAAAGGGTCGTCAAGCTCTACTAGACTTTAAAAAACATTTCACCCAAAATAAAAATTACATAGCTTGACTCAAAACCCAAGGATCAATATATTTGGCGATGGAAATTGCCATTTTGAAGAATTCCTGCACACTTAAGCAAACTATCAAATGCATAGGGAGTAAAAATATTAAATGCATAGAAAATAAATACTCCTCCTAAATTAATTCTACCCTTTATCAAATAAATTACCTACTTAGAAAGACGTCTCCCCCTAAGTTAAATCTCCCAAACTAAGATACGATTATAATAGGATTAGATACCATTTCTCCCCCCTATCATTCTCCCCCTTTTTATTCAGGAATAGACAAAGGCTAAAGAATAAAAAATTAAATTATCTCCCCTAATTAAAGCATATACACCCCCTAAATTAAACAAGGGATAAATAGAATGGGATTAGAAGCTAAACATACAATAGTGCATAAAGTGATGAAAACATTAAAGTACATGGGCAACTAAAATTCAACTAATCCACATAAAGAGATGAATATAAACTATGATGTGATAATAAAAGATATCAATTGATTGTAGAAATCTAAGCATGTGATATCGAAACAAAATTCGCAAAAAGATAGATACCAAAAATCAATTAAAAGCATAAATGGACTAGCTAGCAAGGCAAAGACTTAAAAACAAACAATATCTTATATATACATACTCTAAATATACCAATAATGCACACGTACATATATATAAATAGAGATATAAACTCACAAATGACACAAAATTAAAATAACATGACTTTTCCACACTCTTATGGAATTAATGTGTCATATGGAAACGGAAGTGAAGGGGTGTGAACTAGATACTAAACAATTAAAACCCAATCACTTAAACATGTTCACGGAGTTCTCATTTGATTGTAAAACTTTATGACATTCAAAAATAGCCTTATGTCACAATATAGACTGAACTCAATGAACAAACAAACACAATGCGTAGAAGCCTAGCATGTTGATGATTCTACAAACCAATAGAGTCATGACATTGAAAGCGCAACTAGGATAAATGGACATTATGCAAACCGTTGATATACCATCCAAACTCCCTCAAAATAAGCATATTAATTTGATGAATGACCATATCAAACTAAACAAAGTAAGCCTTGGAAAATATTTTTTTAATGCCATTATTATTTTAGGCCTTTGGACCACGCATTTCTTTTAGGTCCAAGCCAACGGTGGCTTACTCGAAAAGGATGATATTTCCTTTCGGATCCCTTCCATGTACACGTTTATATATATTATTTTTTATCTCACACAAATCTCACGTGCAGCGGATTTTGACATGCACTAGTCGTCCTAGTTCACATAATACGTAGATGACTAGATTGGTAGGATAACACCTCATAAAGCTCAAATATACATGTGGAGTTGAGGTTCAAAAAGAGCTCGTGCATGTGTGTGAACATGCATATAAAAGCGAATCCATTAAGAAAGTCAAACTTAAACTACTCCATTTAAGCATGATAAAGAACATTTTTTTAGGATTAAAATTTTAAAAAAAAAGTTCTAGCCACATGGGAGCGAAAAGAGGGATTCAACACAAACATATGCCACAAAAGGTGTGTAAAACCAAATTACACACACAAAAAAATCATTTTGAGTTTTTCAAAGTTTTTGACCAAACACAAAAATTAACTCAAAAGATAAACAAAAATTAATTTGTATTTTTCATTTAATGCAAATTAAAATGAAAGAATAAAATACAAAAGATAAACAAAAATCATAATTCTAGCATGTGATTGATTATGAAGCATAGACTAGAAAAATGATAAACAAAATATACAACTAGCAAAAGATATATCATGAAGCACAAAAGCTAGAGTATGTAAGACATGCAAGCAATTACTCATAAGATATGGAAAGATAAGAGTCATGTGCAAGCATGAGAGAACCATCAAATGTAGAAAATATTGAAAGAGGCATATTTTCCATTTTAAAAAAAACTGCCCAAAAGGACCTAAATGCAATAACTTAGCGATCCCACTCTAATACCACTTGTTGGAAACGATAGGAGCCCAAATTTTTTATTTTACAAAGAGTAATTTCCTTTTAGATGCGGAATAAGGATGGTTCAACTAAACAACACCAAATAACAAATTTTAATTTCTTTCAAATTAAAATTAAACAAAACTCAAAGTGAAATTAAATTCAACAAGAAATACGTTTTTCACTTAAACCAAATAAATTCAATCCAAGTCCTAGGAATTTGCCTAACATTAATTAATACAATTATAAAAATTAGGCCAAACCAATTTTATCCAATAAAATAATGACTTGAATTAAATTACTATTTACCCAAATTGAATTAAGCATCAAAACTCCGCCTGTGTCGTGCTTAACTTCTTATTTTTTTGACACTGCCTATCCCAAGCCCGGAAAAAGGAGGGTTGCGTTAGGTAGCTGACAGCCATCGTAAAACTTTGTCAGAAACTTATGAACATGAATCCTATGAATATATGTGCTAATGCTAGGGCATTCCCCTTAAGCGATGCGTTACGCCTGCCACCGGGTGTCTCGAAAAATAGGCAAGGGGAGTTGCGCCTGCCATCGGGTGTCTCAAAAAATAGGCAAGGGGCGTCGCATCGGCGCCCGAATGAGACGATAAATACGCAAGGGTTTCTGCAACAAGCTGGACGTGTGCGGATAAAGAAGCTAGTCCAGGATACTAGACTTAGGTTAGCGACTTGGAACATAGGGACTATAACAGGAAAAGGGATGGAGTTAGTAGGTACCATGATAAGAAGAAAAGTTAACATATCTTGTTTATAAGAAACTAAATGGGTCGGTGAGAAACCTAGAGAAATAGAAAATACAGGATTTAAATTATATTATACAGGAAAACATAGAAATAAGAACGGAGTTGGAATAATAGTAGATAAAAACTTTAAGGACGATATCGTAACCATTATTAGGAAAGGTGATAGAATAATACTTGTAAAATTGGTATTAGGTGAAAACATAATTAATATTGTTAGTGCTTATGCACCTCAAGTAGGATTAAATGAGCACACTAAAGTACAATTTTGGGAACAAATGGATGAACTAATTCAATCAATACCCTTAGGTGAGAAAATCTATATAGGTGGATATTTTAATGGCCATGTAGGAGAAGATCGTGCAGGATATGAGATAGTGCATGGAGGACATGGTTTTGGAGATAGGAACGACGGGGGAGAGTCTATCTTAGATTTTGCGATGGATTATGATTTTGTACTAGTAAATACATATTTTAAAAAGAGGCTTGAACACTTAATACCTTATAAAAGTGGAACACATAAGAGCCAAATAGATTTTTTCATTACTAGGAAAGGAGACCGATTAACATGTAAAGATTGTAAGGTTATCCAGGGAGAGAGCTTAACCTCACAACATAGGATAATGGTGTTGGATATAAATATTAAAAATCAATCACGAGTGTGAAAAGTGAAGATTAACTCACGAACTAGGTGGTGGAATTTAAAAGGAGAGAAATTATAACTATTTAAAGATAAAGTATTAAATGAAGCAACATGGAATTGTGAAGAAGAAACTAACATAATGTGGAATAAGATGGCCACATGCATTAGGAGAATATCAAAAGAAATTCTTGGAGAATCAAAAGGCAAAGAGCCACAGTCTAAAGAAACTTGGTGGTGGAATGAAGAAGTACAGAATATAGTAAAAATTAAAAGGGAGTGCTTTAAAACATGGAAAACAAATAGAAATGAAGAGAATTTTGAGAAATATAAATGGGCTAAACAGGATGTTAAGAAAGTGGTAAGAGATGCTAAGTTAAAAGCGTATGATGATCTTTATACAAAATTAGGAACACAAGAAGGGGAAAAAGTATTTATAATCTTGCTAAACTTAGGGATAGGAAAACAAAAGATTTTAATAACGTTAAGTGCAACAAAAGTGATGATTCGAGAGTCCTAGTCAAAGATGATGAAATTATGGAAAGATGGAAAAACTACTTTGAGAGGTTATTAAATGGAGATAATGGGAGTAGATTAGATATAGAGGAACTTAGGGAGACTCGAGAAGATATATTTTTTCGTAGAATTAGGACAACAGAGGTCACGATTCCTCTAAAAAAGATGAAAATAGGGAAGGCTTTAGGACCAGATGGTATCCCTATTGAGGTTTGGAAGTTCTTAGGGGAGGATGGAGTATCATGGCTTACAAAATTATTTAATAGAATTTTAATGACTAATAGGATGCCCGATGAATGGATAAAAAGTATTTTAGTACCTATTTATAAAAATAAAGGGGACATACAAAGTTGTTCAAATTATCATGGTATTAAGTTAATGAGTCATACAATGAAACTTTGGGAGAGAGTGATTGAATATAGATTGAGATTGAAGACAATAGTATCTGAGAATCAATTTGGGTTTATGCCTAGGAGGTCAATAATGGAAGCAACATATTTGTTGAGGAGATTAATGGAGAGGTATAGAGAGAAAAAGAAGGATCTTCATATGATTTTTATAGATTTGGAGAAAGCGTATGATAGGATACCTAGAGATATAATATGGTGGGTTCTACATAAAAGAGGAGTGACTCGTAGATATATTGACGTGATCAAGGATATGTATGATGGTACGATGACTACAGTAAGAACATTAGCTGGAGAAAGTAGTGAATTTTCAATTACAGTAGGGCTACACCAAGGTTCAGCATTAAGTCCTTATCTCTTTGCTCTTGTTATGGATGAGTTGACTCGACAAATACAAGATGAGGTTCCATGGTGTATGCTATTTACAGATGATATTGTTTTACTCGATGAGACTAAGATGGGGATAAATGCTAGGTTGGAATTGTGGAGAGAAACTTAAGAAACAAGAGGATTTAAAATAAGCAAAACTAAAACAGAATACGTGGAGTGTAATTATAGTAGTAATAGGAGGACAAATGGAGATGTGTTGAAATTGGAGGGTCAAGAAATACCTATAAATGATCATTTTCGTTATTTAGGATCGATTATACAAAAAGATGGAGATATTTGTGATGATGTTACGCATATGATTAGAGTAGGCTGGGTTAAGTGGAGAAGTGCGACCGACGTTCTGTGTGATAGGCGTATACCTTTGAAGTTAAAAGAAAAATTTTATAGGATGGCCATTAGACCCGCCATGTTATATGGGACAGAGTGTTGGGAAACTAAGAAACAAAATTTGCAAAAAATGAGTGTGGCAGAGATGCGAATGCTAAGATGGATTTGTGGTAAAACTCGAAAGAATAAAATTAAAAATGAACAAATTCGTGAAACGGTAAAAGTAGCTCCTATAGAAGATAAATTGAGAGAAAATTGACTTAGATGGTTTGGACACGTTAAGCGTAGACCAATGGATGCTCCTGTAAGGAAGAGTGATTTAGTTAGTATTGATGGTAACCCAAGGGGTAGAGGTAGGCCTAAATTAACTTGGTGTGATATTATAAAAAAGGACATGATATCATGTGTTTTAATCGAAGATATTGCACTGGACGGAATGGAATGGAAAAATAGGATTCATGTAGCCAACCCCAAATATTTGGGAAAAGGCTTTGTTGAGTTGATTTGAGTTGAATTAAGCATCAAATTAACTATACCAATTTTATCTTTTTACCTAAGCACGCATATAATGTGATATAGAAAAAGATAAAATAAGTAAACAACCACTACGCCGCGATGTACGAGGAAAAATCCACCACCGGAAAAAACCTCGGACGGACCTAGCCTCAAATCAACTAAGTAAGGTTTTACAAGTACAAGACAAAAAGACTTAAAACACTCGACTTGAATCCGTACAAACCCCTGGGCTTCTTCTTGTACACAACTCTGCCTAGCGAATAACCACGGAGGTCCACCGTGGTTTCGAAATCCACCGATCAGACTTTTTCTGGTCACCGCCACCGGAACAAGGAGCCTTTCTCCAAAGGGATATGTCACAGTAAACAAACTCTTCTTCTCTGTAGGATATAGAAACAAACCCAAACTATCTTTTACGGTAGAGATAAATCCGGTGCCAAACAAACTCTCCAAGTAAGATGTATGTACATATATATATATATATATATATATATATATATATATATATATATATATATATATATATTGGATTAAAACGAACAATTGGGTGTAAACTTGGTTTTGTCCTTTGAATAAATCAATTTCACTAACAAACGCCAAGGGAAATTTTTATGAAAGAATTAAGCTCTCAAACACTCTCTAGGAGATAGAAAAATTTCTTAGAAAAATTCTGGTCCCTAAGTCATTAAATTCTGTGAAAGAGTAGTGGGACAAAATAGTGGGAAAATGGGACAAAACTGCCATAAACAATTCTGCCAAAAATCTCACTCGAATGAGATTTTCGTTCGAACGAAGTATCATTTGAACGATCCTTCTAATCAAGTTCCAGTGGCCAAGTGAGAAAAGTAGTTGGCGAACTCATTTAAATGATAATATCGAACGAACTTCCAGAATGTCATTTTTCAATTTTAAGCCCAAAAACTTTTTATTCAAAGTTCTAAAATGACCTTCTGAAAATAAATTTCATTTTAAAATAAAATTACACACTTTATAAAATTATTCCAAGTCTCCCTATATATATATATAAATAAATTCATACCTTTTTAGAGACTATGGAATATGATGTTGATGACGTAGAAACATGGCACTTGAAACATGCCAATAATGAAGCTTTATAAGTCTTGGCCGCTACATCTTCAACTCTTGCATGTCATAGACTTGGAGGATACTCACTCAATACTATCCTATAACACAAATGTTTTTGTCCATAATTAAGCCAACACTACATTAAGACTCAATAGGAGACTTGTGTCCTTACATACAGTTACAGTATAGGCGTGTATACAACATCCAAAATGCGATGATTCGACTGGCGTCTCAAGTGCCACCAGTTGTGGAGGTATGTTTCCTATCCATGCGCATATGGGTCGGGTATTATTTGAAATAGGCATCACGTTCTTTCATTTCCACTAGACTTTAACATGATTAGTTTATTAGAAACAAATGACAATATTATTATGTGTGTCGATTCACTTTTGGGTAGTAGGGCCCTTATTCAATCCATTTGTAGAGGAGTGGGGATACATGTCGAGAGATTGTGTTTTGCATCCGACTTAATTATATTAGAGATGAATGGGTATGATGTCATTTTGGTTATGTACTAGTTAGAGTTTATAGGGTGATAGTGGATATGTTTAGTAGGACCGTTGTGTTTGCCATTCCAGGACATGAAATGTTTTTGGTGGTGATGCCTCTTCTTACGAGGGGTCGAGCATGCATTTTTACTATATCGAGGATGGGACATCGTAGTGGTGCTCATATCATCATAATCGATCCCATGATTATGGAGGTTATGAATGTGTTCCAAGAGATAACGAGTTTTCCTTTGAGTCGAGAGATTAAGTTCGTTATGGATTTAGCACCCGGGACTAAGCCAATTACACGTGCGCCATATCGCATGTCCTCATTAGAGATATGAGAGTTGAAGGATTAGATTCAGCATCTCGTAGGGCAGGAATTTATTCAACGGAGTACATCACCGTGGGATATTCCAGTGTTGTTTGTGAAGAAGAAGAATGGTTCACTGGGACTTTGTATTGATTACCAAGAGTTGAATAAGGTCACAATTTAAAATAAATATCCATTTCCTCGCATCGATAACTTATTCGACCAATTGAGAGGAGCAGCTTACTTCTTAAAGATAGACTTGAGATCGTATTATCACCAACTATGCTGTAGGGAGAAAGATGTCCCTAATATTACATTCTTGATGCGATATGGGTCATATGAGCTCAGGGTTATGCCATTTAGGCTAACCAATTCTATAGTAGTATTCATAGATCTCATGAATAGGGTGTTCAATGACTTTTTGGACCACTTTATAATTATGTTTATAGACGACATTCTAGTCTATTCGCATACTGAAGGTAAGAACGCGGAGCATTTGTGTTTGGTTCTACAGATATTACTGGGCCATCAGTATTACGTCATGTTCAAGAAGTGTGTGTTCTGGTTGCGTGAAGTGTAGTTATTGGGTCATATTATGTCTAATAGAGGCATTTTAATGGGCTCGAGTAAGGTTGCAGTGGTGAGGGAGTGAGGTCATCCCACAACACCAACAAAGATCCGTAGCTTCTTGGGATTGGCAGGGTATTATCGCCATTTTATTAAAGGCTTTTCAAAGATTATGGGTAGATTAACGAATATCACTCGTAAGGTGGTGTCATTTGTGTGGGATGACTACTGTCAATTAGCTTTTGTTGAGATAAAGGAGAAGTTGACTTCAGCACCCGTGCTCGCATTACCTAGGGGAGGAGTGGAGTATTTTTTATTTACCAATGCGTCCTTATAAGGACTTGGGGTGAGCTACATTAGGACGACTTGGCTATAACTTATGATTCTCACAAGCTCAATCCCCATGAGTGGAACTACCCCGCAAACGATTAGGAGCTAGATGCAATAGTTTTTGCCTTGAGGATATAGAGGCACTATCTCCTGGGAGAGAAATTTAGTTTGTTCACGGATCATAAGTTTTTGTAGTATCTGTTCACTCAGAAGGATATCAATATGTGACAACATAAATGGTTGGAGCTTATGAAGCACTATCAGTTTGACATTCGATAGCACCCGAGGAAGGCTAATGTGGTGGCAGATGCATTGGTCCAAAGGCCAATGGGGGAGTTAGTGACGATCTGGAAATCAAAATGGAGTGACCTTAGATAGGATAATGTAGTTTCCAAGGCTTGTAATGGGAGTGTTAACTATCACACCTGAGATCATTGTGAGGGTTGTGAAGGCACAGGCTTGGGATCGGTTATGTCAGAATAGGGTGCATCAGTTATTGGAAGAGGGGGTAGAGTCTTACTCGATAAGTTCAGTAGGAGGCTTATGCTTCAATAGATAGCTTATAGTCCCAGAGGATGAGGACTTGCAACATGTTGTTATGAAAGTCCCATGTATCGATAATTATAGTACATCACGATGGGGATAAGACGTACCAAGACATATAAAGATAGTATTGGTGGGTTGGAATTAAGAGGTATATAACTTAGTTTGTGTTGAAGTATGCCACTTATTAGTTAGTGAAGGTGAAGCATCGAAGGCGAATCGGGATGTTGTAATTGTTGGAGATTTTGGTTTGTAAGTAGGAGAGAATATAGATGGACTTAATTACGGGGCTATCAACATCACAGAGGGGTCAAGATTCCATATGGGTCATTGTGGATCATCTAACCAAATTAGCCCACTTTTTTTCTGGTTCGAACGGATAATATGATGGGACAGTACGCCTAGCTCTTTATAGTTAAGATAATGAGGTTACATGGGTGATCGCTCAATATTATGTTTAACCGAGATAAGATTTTGTATCCCATTTTTGGCAAAGTTTTAAAGAGGCGATGGGGGCTGAGTTACGATTGAGTATGGCTTACCATCTGTAGACTCATGGGCATATTGGAAGGGTTAATAAGATATTTGAGGATATGCTTAGGATCTTATACTAGATTTTAAGGGAGGAGCAGTATCTTCCACTGGTAGAGTCTGCGTATAACAGTTCTTACTAGTTCACTATCGGCATGGCACCTTTTAAGGCATTATATGGCTGACATTTTCATTTTTCCTCTTGATGGTTAGAGGTGGGCGATAATAATCTTCTTGGACCTGAGATGATCTAGGACACTTCTTCCAAGATCGAGCTTATTCGTGGTCGCATATGGATAGCTCAGGATAGACATAAGAGTTATGGAGATGCTGATAAGAGGCACTTGGGAGCTGGATGTGGGTGACCATGTATTATTATGGGTGTCTCCTACTAAATGATTTATGATATTTGGAAAAAAAAGGGAAGCTAGCACGAGGTATCTAGGTCCTTTCCTAATCATTAAGAGGATAGGTCCAATTATGTATAGGCTCGCCCTACCAGAGCATTTGCAGAGGATTCACAACATGTTTCATGTGTCATCATTGAAAAAGTATCAGAGGAGTGAGATGGCATATTGGCACATTCCACTGGAAGAGATTAATTACACGCCTGACATCTCATATGAGGAGCGACTGATTACGTTTTTGCATAGTAGTGAGCGTAAGCTACGATCAAAGGTGGTGGCCTTGGTTCGTGTTCAGTGGAGGCACCATAATAATGACGAGTCAACATGGGAGCAAGAGGATGATAGGCAGGATAAATATCCCGAGCTCTTTATGCCAGGTATGTCTGCATTTCGGGGATGAAATTCCTTTATAAGGGGGAAATATGTAACACCCCGTATTTTTAGTATTTATTTTTTAGAATTTTAAATTACACATGTGCATGTAATTTAATCGAAATGAGAAAAAACGAGAATTTGATAAATATGGATTAGAGTGAAAAGGATTAATAATTATGTGAAAATATATTTACTAGTGTGAAAAGTAAATAAAATTTTGTCAAATGATATTATATTGTTAATGAGTAAAAAGCCATGTGTTTTGACAGTATCTCATTTGAGATGAAAGTGTGGGGTCGTGTTAGGAATGAGATGGAAATTAATGTTAGGTTACTGGAATTATAATTTCGAGCGCATGTATGATCCGAGATGGGTCAAAATAGTCAAAATCAGGTACCCGGGGTGGTAATCGGATTTGAGGGATTTTTTAGACTAATTAGGACCCGTATAGGGGCGTTCGAGTCATTTTATACTTAACCCTAGCATAATTTAAGTATTAGGGGGATAATTAGGGATGTTGGATGATGGGAGAAGCCATTAAATATATCTAAAATACCTAGACTTGAGAGAGAATAGAAAGAGAAGGGAGAACTCAACGAAGACTCAAGAAAGTCATTCCGAGGAGATATTGGGATAATTTCGAGCGACAATTCTTATGTAAGAAGGAATTCAAAATCTCTAACCTTATAAGGAAATTGTTTAAACTTGCTTCGATAATTTATGCTATGTTTTGAATTCATATTAGAGTGGGTGAAAATACAAATTTTTATTGGGATTCGCATAACAAAACGGGATTTGGGGAATGATATCATTGTAGATGATTTAATTATAATCATATATATATATATATATATATATATATATATATGTGTGTGTGTGTGTGTGTGTGTGTGTGTGTGTGTGTGTATCTGAGACTGAAATATCTAAACGATGTGATCTTGATTAAAATCTAATAATAATTCATAGAGAAGATGAAATCTTTATTGGTTCTCGAGAGAAATTAAGAATCTTGAAATTTAATTAAGAAAGTGAGTGATTTCTTGTTGTTTATGTCAAATTCGATCAATTAAGATGTTATTTGATGACTTGGTGACAAAAAAAAATATGTTTATTTGTGCTTACAATTGATGGGATTATGTTGGTGAAGTTTGGAGACACTATAGTTCATAGAAGATGGGGAAAATTCGTCAAACCCGTAACATACCAACGCATTCCAGAACCAAGGGGAGAACCGATTCGGCCAGGGGGCAAACCGATTCGGCCCCCTTGTTCAACCCAAATTGGGTATTTTAATGTTTTCTTGAATCGGTTTAGTTCCAGGTTGATTTAGAAGGTCCGTCAATGAGATTAGGAATTTTAGAAGATATTTACGGACATTAGTTTACCTTTGGTTAATCGAGAATAAATAATGAGGTATGGATATATGGTGTTTAAGGTGAGCAACACTTGGTAATTAATTAATTAAATTGGTTTGGGATTTCGAATAGAATTTGGATACGGGCTGGAATATAATGGTTTAGTATCCGGAATAATAATTTTATTTGTTAATTAGTTATAATTAAGTGACTATTTATGTATTTGGGAGTTAGGGTTAGACCTGAGAATTATGAGCTAGTGCTACGAGGGACATATGCATGTTTAGTCAGTTATGTGTGTGTGTGTATATATATATATATATTATATCTATATAATAAAGTATAAAACTTATGTATGTCATAAGCTTAATTGATGATGTCATCTATATGAGTTGTTTTTACAATATCTCTTTTGTCCTTGAAAATTTTAAATTCCCCCTCTTTTGATACACTCTAATTTGTTTCCCCCTTCTTTTTAAAATTCAAAATTGAGGGTAAAATAGTATTATAACATTTGGAGTTCATTATCTTCTCTAAACTCCCCACGATCACTTTTATCTACCTTTACCTTTTCACACATTATCTTCTCTCATTTCTCACTAGAACCCAAAGGCCACCTCTTCCCCCATCGACTCAACCCCTGCGTCCTCCTCCCATGCTCTTGCGTTGCCTCCCTCTGCCAAAAAGTCTCTCTCTCTCTCAGGTGTTTAGTTTCTACTTTTGAAATATATGAAATAAAGTCTAATTTGTTCTAACTAAATGTCCTATTCTAATGTCCTGTGAAGAAGAGCATCAAGCAAAACTTTTTAAAAATTATGCTCAACATCTTCGACCATGTGAAGAAGAGCACCATTTGAACTAATGTCATGTTCCTTTTTTTTCCTTTGCAAGTATTACTATTTTTCTCAGATCACTAAATGCCCAAGGTACTGTTCGATGAAATCCATTTTGGATTTTAAGGTACTGTTCCAACAAACCCATTTTACTCCTTCTCTGATTGGAACTTTGTGGGTTTTACTGTTCGAACAAACTCATTTGTTCAAATTATTTTTTTGCAGATCTAAACAATGCTCCACGTCTCATAACGGTTGTCCAGGTAACAGGTTTTGGTATTCATATTTTGAGAATTAGTTTTCTGGATATAGGTTTTTTGACCGGATGTAAAGCCTTTGGTTCATTTTTTTTCCCACAAGTCTTTGGTTCCTTACCTGTAGGTTTCTTTTTTATAACATGCCCTTAATTTTGGCCGAGAATATTCATTTGAAATGGTTCATACCATCTGTCGTTTTTAGTCCATTTGATCGTTTTTAGTCCATTTGACTATCAGAAACGGAACCTGTCTATACTCACCGTTTTTTACCAAACCAAACCCGATCTATTTTATTAAGAATTTGAGATTTTTTTTTTCATAAAATGAATTTTTGTTCTTCATTTATTCATCTGATTTATATAGATAATAGGGTTAAGACAGTACTTAGGTGAGTTATTGTGTTTGCATGAAATATCATATTCACACGCTTTTTCAAACACGTGGGCAGGGTGGAGTATTTAGAGGGTGACACGGAGATTAAGGAGAGCGCATGGGGGACAGGTGTGGTCATAGGCATGTACAGATGTTGGTTACATAACAGGCAGTCTTGGGTCCGGTTTAAAGAAGGAGACAACCATAATTTCCTGTATTCAATACTGTGGTTCGGGGGCCAAGGGCTCAAATTACTCAGATAAAAAGTTTGTGTTTTTAATTGCTACATATGAGTGGTTCTACATCAATAGTATTTCCACTTTTAGCTGTCATTGGAAACTAAGTGAACATTTATCCAAACCCATTTCTCCCTCCCTCCCACTACAAAACTATTATCACTTTAACTTAAGAAACAAACAACTTTGGCCTTTTTCACCGTAGTCTACGAAGGATGGCAATCAAGCATGCTATAATCTTCTTTTTGGTTGAAATCTTATGAAGCAAAAGTAATATTGCTTTCACATTATAATTTTTTTTGGCATTCATAATATTATAAATTTGTTTTTAAAATTTTGACTTTCATAATATAAATAGGAAGTGGTTCATTGATTTGGTGATTTAATTACATTTTTCTTAGTACCATGTAATGTGGAAGTTTTATTGTGCGACCCAAACATTAGGTAACATCTTTTGATTGGAGTAATTTAAGAAACTTTCAGAATTATTTTTTAAAGTCTCCCAAGAAACTAATAAAACACGGCTCCTGCTCGGACAACAGCACCCTACATGACTAGTGCGTATTTTGTTAAAGAACATGATTGATATTTTGCATTTTATTTTGTTTTTCGATTATCAATTCTAATTTAGAATGTAAAGAAATTAATTGGTTTTGTTGCAGCACATGACTGTTATTTTACATACGATACTTTTCAATAAGTTTTCTTTATTTGATTTCATATTCTTAAACATTGTTTGTCGACCTCCATTATTCACAACTTATAGACTTTTGAGCAGAAACCTATTTAGGTGTTTGATGGAACCATAAACATTTTTTTATTTGTGTTTTGTTTTACATGTATGCCTAAAGTACACTACGGAATTACCATCGATCATCACATGCGATGATGGTAGGTGCTAAATGAGAATCACAATTTTTTTCCAATCATTTAATATTTTTTTGTTAGTGGTGTAGGGTCCGTTCTTCATTAAAATTATTGATCAATTTTTTTTTCAGAATTACTATGTTGGTTGGAAATCACTAAGTAAGAAATTTGGAAATTTCATGTTTACGTTTTTTTTATTCACTCCGCTACTAACATTAATAGTTTAAGTGTTACAGTATGTGTGATTTGTATTTGTTTTATAACCTTTGAATATTTACAAGGAAAATATCTAATTCTTATCTTTATTTTGTTGGTATCGGCTTTGTTAAACATATTTCAATTGTTATTATGTTGTAGGATTGGGTTCAATGCAGTAAATGTTGTAGGAATGTGTCTTGGAGACATGCGAATTAAAGCGTGCCACATAGATGGTGTAGCAAAAGTAAAATTAGTGGGCTTCCATTGGTCATTTCAATTTTTTATTCTATTCATTGGTGGTAAGACATGTCATCTAATAACATTTGTATGCCAAGTAGATAGAAGCATAGAATCGTTTTGGACTTTTGATGTGTAATTGTAATTAATAAATTGTGGCTTTTGTGGTTTAGTAATGGTTCAATGAATATTGTTGGAATATTTTTTAATTTCTTAAACAAGGTGGATGGTTCTATAAACAAAGAAAATTTAATTCAAATTATCTAAATTGTTTACACGTAGTTGTGTTGTAAAGAAAACCTTTTCACTTAAATTATAAGAATTCAGTACTTTAGAAAATTTCATCGTGCCTTCAGGGTAATATTTTTTTTGGCAATACTCTGCCACACTATTATATGTTTTGTGAAAAGAAATGCCACAAAATGGGGCTATTACAATTGTGTGTTGTAAAAAAATAAGTTGTCGCAATATGGGACTATTACAATTGTGTGTTGTAAAAAAATATTTGATTTAATTATACAAGATTTAAAAACTACCCAATTTTTTAAACTAAAAGGTTTGTAACATAGGTTATTTTAAAAAACATTTATATGTTGTGAAATTAATACGACGTATGGTCCTATCAACGACGTACAGTTTTGAAAATTTGCATCATGCCTTTAGGCACGGGCATACCCTAGTGTGTGTGTGTGTGTGTATATATATATATATGTGTGTGTGTGTGTGTGTGTGTGTGTGTGATTGATGTGTGTGAAACATACATACTCTACAAATGCTATCATTAGAGGTTGCGCATCCTGGGCAGTCCACCCTCGCGTTGATCAACAAGTGTTAGATCGATTCCCGAGGTCATATGTCTATTGCATGACCAATGTACATGAGTTTAGAGTCTAGTGGGGTAATGTAGAATGGTTATGACCCAAGAATGTAAGGCTATAACCCCCTCTGGTTATGTGTTTATGATTTGGATTCGGTGGTGAGATTCTGACCTGTTTGCCCAAGAGTGGTATGTGATGCTGCCGATAGCATGCTAGAGAATGCATCCGCGAGGTCTCTGCTCTAGGTATACGATTATACCTACATAGTGAGCGATATATATATGTATGGGTACGAGATGTGATATTAATATACATCTATAAGCGTGATAAATATATAAGGGTAAATAACATGAATGTGTGAATATTGAATTAAAAACTGGTATGAAATTATGTGTATCGGTTAACAATGAGAATTAAACTTATTTATCGTATGTGTTAGCTAAAGAATAATTAAATAAAAGAATAAATATATGTGACACACTTTGGCTAGAAGGTTAGCATATAGGGCTAAGGTAAGTGTTGGTAGGCAGTGTAATGTAATTAGGGTGTTTGAAATACATGCGTTAGGTGCTCACTATAGATGAGGGGTAAGGATTATCTCACGAGAGTGCGACGCCGGTTTAAATATGAATGCTTACATTGCATATTGATTTTTATATTTTAAACACTTACAAAATATTTGCAAATGGTTTTTGGGCTATGGCCCGTATCAAAACATTTTCCCAAACCTTTTAGGTGTCCATCCACAGGAAAGCCAGACAACATCATTCCTTCTAGTCAGACGGTAATGCAACAGTTATGGATGCTTGCAGAGATTTCTTAGATGCAACTATCTTTGAGTACAAAGTAGGATTCTCAGTTCAGTTTATTTGGACATGTCACCCATTATCAAATTGTGTTTATTTTATTTAGACTTTATTTCGTTTAAGTTATGATGGATTATTGAAATGAGATTTTTACCGACTGTTTATTCGGTCATTCGGATTATTACATTCATTCTGCATTCCATTTATTGTTGTGGTGTATAGTTATTTGATTTATTGGAACTGGTTGTTTTATGAATGGAAGTTTTTTTGTCAAGATAATAAGTTTTAAAAATTTGATACCAGGATTAGTAGGTTATTACAAATTAATTTGATTTCGACAATGATGCTAAAAATGAGAGAGTCTGAGATTCCTATTTTGTTTTATTTTAGGAAATCCCTCATGCAAGAATGGCTAGGTGTAGTAGATTAGCGGACGCATATTCAATTTATATATGCATTGCCCCAATTCAAATTGAATTATGCGGCATTCCCTAAAGCAGTTGAATACATTGAGAACACGTGGTTACTAGTGCATGAGAAGTTTGTACTAACATTGACAAACATGATTAAGGATTGTGGTCTTCGTATGACTAATAGGGCTGAGGGTGCACAATCTCTATTGAAAAATCAACTCAGGTCATCAAATATTTCCTTTTTAGGGGTGTGGAAAGAATTGCATGTTTTGTTGACTGCTTAAGTCATTAAGATAAATGCAAGATTTTAGAGATCACGCAATCTTACCCGACATACTCATAACCTTCCTCAGTTCAAGCATTTGTGGGGTCATTTTTTTACCATGCATTTGAACAATTAGTGGAGGAGGTTGATCAAATTAGGGTGGTTGGAATAGATGAGCATGCATGTGGATATGTTTTGCATTCAATTTTGGGGTTACCATATGCTCATGAGTTGGAAAAAACTCAACACTATTCCAAATTTACTGAAATAGGGAGAAGTTGATCATGGGCCCGAGATGATTGATTTTAGAAAAAGATTGCTAGAATCAATTGAGGATGAAAGTTAGGTTCTTTTTTTTCACGTGTGATATTGTAAGTCCCATTGGTAGCTCTTTATTGGATCCGATTTTCGCTATGCCGAAGGATATGTCTTGCAAAAAGATAACGGTAAAGGATAAAACCACTCGATGGCAACAAAGCTTGATCCATGTGCTTTGGAAACATCCAAGTCACTTGACGAATTATTTGTAGAGGTCCCCCCTTGGCCCACCCCCACCCCTAAAAAAACTGAATGTTGCATATGTTGTCAAATGTAACATGCAATACGTGCTTTTAACTTTCCAATAATATGTTGAGGATATTGTGGATATTATGGGTGATGTAAATGGAAATTATAGTGTAATAGCTATTGGAATGGGTTGGCGTGATCTGACAGTTGATTAGTGGCAATATGTCACAAGAGATCTTATGCATGAAATAACCAATAATAAAAATCTTTGGCCTAATGTGTTTATGTGGGGCATTATGACATACTTCAAGATTTGGGGAGCATTAAATCATGAAATATACGCATGCAGTAAGGATAATTGGTTTGAATTTTTTGAGTGGCATACTTGGTCGTGCAACCATACAATTGTGTCATCATGTGACTTTCAAAATCATTATGCATCGTATTTAGGCCATTTCGCAACCGTCTACCTCAAATCGAGGATAATTTTGTCTAACATGCACTATGATCGTGTGAAGCTTAGGAAGATTGTCCACTCCCACCAATAGGATGTGTTCGTAATGAACGTCATGAGCCGCAAGTTCATGGGTGGAAGGAACTTCTAAATTATAAAAATTAACTTTGGAACTCTATATGTCCACCAAATGTTTCCACAATGAATATGCCGATAAATATAGGTTGTTAGAATATGATGATCTTTTTGTTAAATGTACTTACCATAGAACATTCGAATGTTGATATTTTTTGGCTTGATATATATATATATATATATATATATATATATATATATATATATATATATATATATATATATATATATATATATATATATAGAGAGAGAGAGAGAGAGAGAGAGAGAATTTTGATGAATTTACGGAATTTATTGCTTGATTCTTATGTCTTGTTTGAATGTTGAATGTTGATGAATTATTTTAGAATAAGAATAAAATTATTATGTCTTTGTTGAGATAATTATAATTCCAAAAGTAAAAATTTTAAGAAATAATTTTTTTAAACCCCAACTTTTAATTAAGTGATTAAAGCAAAAATTACGCGATGATCATGGGCTAGTGATGAAAGTTTTGTCTAAAATTTATACATGCATGGGTTCGCATAGGTTTTATGTGAATTATATGGTAAATGTCTAGGTTTGCATGTCCAATGAATGGCATTGCGTGGGCATCGTTCGATACATTTGGTTAACTTGTGTTCGGTGTTCATAAACATGATAAAAGCTTTCGGTACGCAAAGTTTCAATGGAAAATATCTTATATATATTCAATTAAATTTTATGATAAAGTTTGAGGTTTTGAATAAAGAATTATATTCAAATAGAAATAGTTATTTTGGGGGTGGAAATATTATTTTGATGAACTGTATTCTTGCAAGATAAATTTGGGAGATGTTTAAGGTTTGAATTTAACTTGTAAGCGGGATGCATGAGGATAATTATAATGATTTGAATAACTCAAAGTAATGTCTTGAAGAACTCAAAGAAGATGAGTGAAAAATATTGCTCTCAAATATTTGAAATGTTTTTATCGGCTAAAAGATTTTTCAAAGCTCTCAGTCTTGGTTTAGAGGAGTGTTGAACACATAAATATATAGACTTATATTTTAAAGTGTTTAAAAGGATAATAAGTGATGATACCCCTATTTTACACTTGGTGTTTGAAAGGTTCTAAAGAACCTCAAACACCTTCAGGCAAGAGTAGAGGTCGTATGGCTGACCTCTGACCTCAGTCAGATTTTCATATGGCACCTAAGGCCTCTGATGCACTCAAATAAATACCATGGTACAATAGTAGGACTCGGTCATGGATTTTTTCTTAAATATGATAATTAATTCCAACGTATCTTCCCAATCATGATTAGAGATCTTAGTACGAGGGGTCTACCACTTCTGACACCCAAAATAGACCTCTATATAAAGAGAAATAGCCTCCAAAGGTCGTCTGACCACCCTTCGAATTGAGTTGTATCATTTCATATCACCTCAAGGACAACTAATGGAAATATTGGAGAAGTTCTGAAGCTCTCAGACCTCCATTGGAGAACTTGTAACCATTCTAGAGATTAGGTGGAAACAAGAACACTATTCCACGTATCACCACTATCCAGCTCCACTTTATTAAATGTTTCCATCAACATTTAAGGTTACCAATAACCATCTTACACCCCCAGGAAAATACTTTGACCAACACTCCACCACATCCCTGACACTAATAGACCTCAGGGACACCACAACCATGATGCGCCAGTCCACTCATTACTTTCCTAGGTGTTTATGTATAAATAGGGGGTTGGTTGAAGGATTAAGATGAATTGAAAGAATCAAACTTACAGAAAATTTTGAGAGTTTAGCACTTTCGCAAGTGTTCACTCCTTATTTCAAACTCCCAACCCGCTATTGAGATCATATAGTTTTTACTTGGATCATTTTTAGTTATTAATAACTTTGTATATCTTATTGATACCTAAAAACATACTCTAGATCCCTTAGAGAAGTCAATTAATTACTTCCTAATGTCCTTTGAATCATTAACAAAGGATGCATGACCTCAGACTCTCTTAACCAAAGCTTAAGAGGTCTCTTAAACTTTAAAAACTCATTTCTAATCTAATAAATGAGCACAAAACCTTTGACAATGATTATCTGACCCCACCCTGAGGTCTTAACCATTATAAATCATTGTGTCACACTTTGATGTTCCTCTATTTGTATTCATCTGAGGTCTAGAGGGGAGAACTTGTGGGCCTAAAGTCACTTACGATTTAACACCCATCAGTTTGGAGCTATTTGTGGGAATTCAAAGTTCCATTATCTCCATGTACACAACCCACTCTCTCCAAAATGGTAACTAATGTTTCCTTATACCTCTCCTTCAAATAAATGGAGGATCCGGACAAGGGTATCCAAGAGAAATTGTCTACCATCCTCGGTATGATAAATCTACTACTAGTGGTACCAAAGTATAATGGTACTGTGGAGAATTGCAAGACGCTATTATAAAGAGATAAGGACCGTGAGGTGCGCCCAGGTAGACTCAAAGATTCGTGATCGGAATTTCTATCAAGTATAGGTTATCACTCCTTCGATAATGGTACCAATGAGGTTCAAGGGTGGCTAGAACCTGGGACGACGAGATACATAATTTTCAAGACTGGTTGGAGAATTTCCTTAACCAGTACAAGACTCAAATGCCTAACACCATTGAGTTGGATCTCCAGAAGATGTTTTCACCATTCTCTAATGATGTTCAATATTATGCACTTCCACTAAAGTGGAAGATGCCTACTATTGAACCATTCAATGGATCTAAGGATCCCATCGACCAGTTAGAGACCCGTAGGTCCCTCAGGCTCCTCTAGTACATCTCGAATGAGTTATGTGTAGGGATTTTCCAACTACCTTAAGAGGAACTTCCATACATTAGTTCTCTATGATAAAACCATGGACCATCAAAAGTTTTACTGAGATGGCAAGATATTTTATTGGCCACTTTATTGGAGCACAATAGATGACAAGCTTGTTACTCACCTCCTCCACTTCAGACTGAAGACTCGAGAGTCCCTAAGAGCATATACCAATATGCTCAATAAATAAGATCTTCATGTTCATGACCTGAAAAACATAATATGTTTTGTCGCCTTCATCTTAGTCCTCAGCTCAGAGGACTTGTCGAGGTCCTTTGCTAATAAACCCTTAAAAACCACAATTGAGTTTCTTTAAAGAGTTAAAAAAATATATGAATTTTGAATATTCTAGCTCCGCAAGACACTCCATAAACTCTCCCCAATAGGATGTGACACCCCTCTTAAAATAATAACGGGTGGCCATCCCTATACTATAATGAATCAGGAATCTCGAGTGGATCATTCTCAGCATCTACTGTCGAGACCAAATAAACATAGCTTACTACTGGAAACTATAGTAAGCGGATGCCAAAAATTAAAACATATAATGAAAATCAACAAAACACCAACATAATTACTATTGAATATGATAATGTATACACACATACCAGGGTGAAAGGAAATAATCCTATAGTACGCCATAAATACACAAAAGGAAATACCCGAATATGCTGTCGGGTTACAGACAATATAAAAATCCTGAGAAGATAAATATAAAATGCTACACAGTGACCTTAGGTATAAACCCGATATACAAAGCGAATCGTATCTAGATTTGCAATAAATAGGAAGTGGCTATAACAAAATCTCGTAACTGCTACAGCTCTGAGAACAATATATAGAAAAGCTTCACTGGCATCCTTGCAGTGGGACACCTATAATGTATTACAATATATGTATAGCAAGAGCAAAATATAACTTGGTAAGAGCCCGAGGTGTGAAAACATTTTTTAGCAAGTGTATTCAAATGCATTATTCCATGAATAAAGTGGAGTCGCACTCTCTTGGAACTCCAACTCACCCCTTGACTAAAGCGTGCACCTAAACGTATGCACATGAATCTCAACTAAGCTACCCTACACATTCCAGGGACAATTTAATACTAACCTATGCCAAATTTACACCCGCATAACCCATCATCTAAAACATAACCATAAACTCCCCATTCTATCCTAACCCAAGTGAACATGTGAACTTATGTTAAGAAATGGTCACACATTTGCCAATTATTAACTTAAACAAGTTATTAGCATCCAAATGGTCACACATTAGCTTTTTATTCTTATAAAAATTGATTAATTATAGCACATATATCCAAATACTAAGGACTGAACTTCTTCCAACTCTCAACATTGCATTGTGTTTCGTGCGTGGGACGTCTCGCAAAGCGAAATCCAAATAAGGAACCCCCCAATACACTACTTCTTGACAATGTTGATCGTCGAGATCCATTATGCCATCGGTACATGATGCATATAACATCAGTTACTTATTTAGACTACTACTCTAACTACTTAATTAAGTTATCACACCGTACCCTTAGGGTTTATATAACATTTCTCTACTCATAGAACACGATCATTTAACCCCAACACGTCAGTACACCTAACACGCTTAGCGTACATTTAAGTATCCAAAACCCAATCACTTATGGATATAAAAATATTTCACAATGCTATCATCTTCCAAGAATTACTCACCTTATCCCGGGTTACCAGCCACCGGACTATTATCACACCGCCCTGGTAATAAAAACAAATCACAACGTATAGGAAGCGGTCATAGTTTCGAACTTGAAAGTGAGAACGAATCATACCCAAGACTTCTCACCTAGAATAAAATCACGCAGTAAATAATGGACGAATATGACCTTGGGGACTATACACACCCTACTCCTCAAGCCAGGGGCCCCACCCACAACGCACAACTTCCCATGATAGCACCGGAGGGTATGCTCACACAAGGTATATACATTTAATCCATATATATATATACACAATCACATCATCTATACATAAACCATCATGCAAGGTATATACATTTAATCCATATATATATATATAATATCTCACATCCGTATGTATGAAAGAAATGAATTCGGCTATAAGTATATAACACTCATTATACTAACAGTTGCTATAACGCATACCTTCCCAATTAATTTTATAATACGATCTCTCACTTGAAACTTCTTTTCCCTCCCGCCTATAATATAAATAGCCTCCCACTTTAATCGACATTAGGAATATTATCGTAATCGAATGTATATAACACTCATATTAATATCCTCCAATTACCTTTTAGTCCTACTCTTATTTCCTTAATGAGAGAGGCACCACACCCTTAAAAACCATTTCTAAAATATACCCGAATACCTCCTTGCTATCCTAGGGTGTCAATATCTCGATATAATAACATAACCCTCTATAATACACTAACTAAGAAGGTCCCTAAGTCTTAAACCCAAAAGAAAAAGGGGCAAAAAGAGAATCCCATTCTTGGGCTAACAACAGAGGACCCATCGATCGGCCCCTGACCCCTGGTCGACCGTGGTTTTGGAATTTGCCTTGCAAAGCAACCAGTAGGCTATTCCCTTGAGGCATGGTCGACCGGCTTCCTGGCCGTGGTTGACCAGTCATAATAGATATTTCATCCCTTCTTCATTTTATGTGAAACCTAACCCTCCAAAAACCTACTATATCATCCTCTAACCATTAATTCTCAACCCAATCATATTTCTAACATTAAAACTCATCAAATAGATTATCCGAACTAATTATACAACCTCAAACCCATGTATAAACATCAAATGGAAGATTAAATACCCAAAATCTAGGTTTTTTGACATATTAACCCAAAATCCAAAATTTATACCCACAGATCATGAAATAAATTACACACGTAGATTATTTAGTAAGATTAATCACTTGACTCAAAGTTGTAGCGGTTGAATCGTCCTCGAGATCACGTATTGGCCGAAATCCCCAAGATTTTCTTCTCTTTCTCCTCTTCCTTTATTCTCTCTCTCTCTCTCTCTCTCTCTCTCTCTCTCTCTCTCTAAGGTTTTCTCAATGTCAAAAATGAGATTGTTATCTCACGTAGGCCTTTTAAGCCTTAGTTCCAAGATACCCTACTTTAAATGATAATACACACTTTAAATGACTCATTAACTCCAATTCGAGTCAAACTAACTTATAATATTCCTGAACCGAAATAAAACCCAAGTACAGTCATTTTGACTATCTCGACCCATCCCGGATCAACCGCGCACTCAGAATTGTCATCCTAAATACTTTATAACATCCTCAAGTTTTGAACTTAATTGCCAAATTTAAAATTCTCCAATATAAATAAATTTTATTCCTCCCAAATAAATTAAATTCTCGATCTAAAAAATCATGGGGTATTACAGACTCGCCCCCTTACAAGAATTTCATCATTAAAATTTAAGTTAAGCCTAGTATTCTAAGACTCAACTAGCTCCTACGACCCTTACCCTCGAGATCACTATACCTATTCCTCATACTTCTCATGGTGAATCATTTAATTTTTAAAACCAAATCAGTTAACCAGGGCGCCCATACACCTTGTACCCGAGCTTAACTGTAAAAAAATTACCCGGCTCCACTTAGCCTCAAATCGTAAAATAACTCAAAACAAATTAATCCATTATAACTTACTAATTACGAAAAGAAAAAAAATTGAAATGTTCGAAGATTTAACTCTTCTCAATTCCTAACATTCGCTACTTTCATGCGGGGGAGGTCTCACAAGCAAAATCCAAACAAGGAACCCTCCCAATACACTACTATGTAGCTCTGTCGAGGATTGAAATCAGTTAGACCAGGACTAAAGTTTTAAAAAATAGTTTTGAATCATTTTGATATTACCCGAAGGCCTATAAAATAATGTAATATTAAAAATAGTTTATGACTTTCAACACACAAATCAAATACCTCATGCCCAAGACACAAGGCATCAAAATTTTCAATACTCTTACTAACATTTAGCTCTCAAAACTAACACAACCATGAGCTAAAATTCCTAGCTGAACAATAATCCTCTAAACTCTGAATCTCTTCAGTAACAAAAATCCTTTACATCATAACAAAAATTTCCATAAGATAGGGCCTTCCACAACTGGAACATTACAATCACATGCACCTAGCATTACTATAAAACCATAACTCCACCGTTACTACTCAACAAGTTTCAACGGTTCCTACGTTCAAAACAAAGTCGTAACTCTCTACTAGCACATCACAAGATAATCTATTCTCCCAAAAGATATTGTCTAAGTGACCCACTTGCTGACTCCTCCCTTCCAGGTTATTCCATACATAACAAGGTTATAACAACTAACCACTCATTACAGTCTTACTTGCGATGCTCCCAATACCCCTCAAATCATAATCCTAAACACAAAGGAAAATAATTTACATTTACCTCCATATTCCAACTGCCTCACTTAATCCATGGGTTCCTGTTCAAAGTCCTCCTGCCCGAATTGGCCTATGATTTGTTATAGGGTTTGCACATCCAAACCTCCTCAAAAAGTTGCCCTCTACATCTATCGGGACAATCCCTCTTCCTATGGCCTATTTCATTACAAAAGAAACATCTACCAGCAAATCCTCCCTACCCATCCTGAGGAATAAAACTCTGTTGTAACCCTTAATAATCCTTCTTACGCCATCTTGCTCCACCAACATCTTCTTCTCCAGACTTACTGGATGAACCTGAGTCTCTAAATTTCTTACCCCCTTTCAAACAAAGATGATATTCCTGACACTGTAACAATTCCGCATTCACCACCTCGGAAAAATTCAATAGCGATGGGTTCCCTAACAAGTGCTGCCAAATTCACCATTTTAAACCTCCCACGAACTTCGCTATTCTCTTATCCTCCATTTTTACCTCACCGGGCACTAAATTTACCAGTCGAGTAAATTCTTCTCCATGCTCAGCCATCGTTCGATCACCTTGAGACACATCCAGTAATCTCCTCCTCACTTCCGTCTGGATCGTGGAAGGAAAATACTTTTGATCAAAGCGTTCCCAAAAATCTGCTATGGGTATTGCATCTCTCTGTTCCGATGTGGTGATTCATTCCCACCATTGGAGAGTGGCACCCGTTAATTTAAAAGTGGCGAGTAATTGCTTCTGCACCTCACTACATTCAACCATTCGAAGGTGCCTTTGCATACCCTTCTTCCAACGACTTGCAACTATTGGATCAGCTCCCCCCGAAAATTTTGGAGGATGTCCCTTTCAAAAAGCTTCCCATAGTCTCTCCCACGCGGATGGCCCCGGGTGGGCTTGGGCTAATTGAGCTGCAGGTTAATGTGCCATCGCGGAAATGGAAGAAGTTACTACTTATGCCACAATATTGGCAACTTCGACTATGGTCACAGTACCTTGAGGCATTTGGGGTTCCATATTCTAAACCCCTCAGTTTTCCCTTCCTGAACGACCTCTATTCGGTGGCATCTGAAACAAGAGAAACTGTATCAGAACGTCGTTCAAGTGATTACATATCGCAGAAGAAAATATAGACGTAAAAAACACAACAGTCCTAATAATAGGGCTCCACATCATGAACGCTTACGGAAGAATGCAAAAAACCCGCACAGATCCTAAAGACACTAGAACCTGATGCTCTGATACCACCTGTGACACCCCGCTTAAAATAATAACGGGTGGCCATCCCTATACTATAATAAATCAGGAATGGATCATTCTCAGCATCTGCTGTCGAGACTAAATAAACATAGCTAACTACCGAAACTATAGTAAGAGGATGCTAAAAATTAAAACATATAATGAACATCAACAAACCATCAACATAATTACTACTGAACATTATAATGTATACACACATACCAGGGTGAAAGGAAATAATCCTACAGTACGCCATAAATACACAAAAGGAAATACTCGAATATGTTGTCGGGTTAAAGACAATAAAAAAATCCTGAGAAGATAAATATAAAATGCTACACATAGACCTTGGGTATAAACCTGACATACAAAGCAAATTCTATCTAGATTTACAATAAATAGGAAGAGGTTATAACAAAATCCCGCAACAGCCCTCAACTGCTATAGCTTCGAGAACAATGGATAGAAAAGCTTCACTGACATCCTTGTTGTGGGACTCCTATAATGTATTACAATATATGTATAGCAAGAGAAAAATATAAACAGGTCAGATCCCGAGGTGTGAAAACATTTTTTAGCAAGTGTATTAAAATGCATAATAATTATAAATGCACTATTACATGAATAAAGTGGAGTCGCACTCTCTTGGAACTCCAACTCACCCCACGACTAAAGCATGCACCTAAACGTATGCACATGAATCTTAACTAAGCTAGCCTACACATTCCAACGACAATTTCATACTAACCTACCCCAAATCTACACCCGCATAACCCATCATCTAAAACAAAACCATACACTCCGTATTCTACCCTAACCCAAGTGTACATCTGAACTTATTTTAACATATATATATATATATATATATATATATATATATATATATATATATTACTAGAATTCATCAGATTCTAGTTATTAACTTAAACAAGTTATTAGCATCCAAATGGTCACACATTAGTTTTTTATTCTCATCAAGCATTGATTCACTATAGCACATAAATCTAAATGCTAAGGACTAAACTTCTCCCAACTCTCAACATTGCACTGCGTTTCATACGTGGGACGTCTCGCAAAGCGAAATCCAAACAAGGAACCCCCGATACACTACTCCTTGACAATGTTGATCGTCGAGATCCATTATGCCCTCGGTACACGACAGATATAACATTAGTTACTTATTTAGAATACTACTCGAAGTACCTAATTAAGTTAGTACACCATACCCTTAGGGTCTATATAACATTACACTACTCATAGAACACGATCATTCAACCCCAACACATAAGTACACATAACATGCTTAGCGTACATTTAAGTATCCAAAACCCAATGACTTATGGATATAAAAATACTTCACAATGCTATCGTCTTCAAGGAATTACTCACCATATCCCGGGTTACTAGCCACCAGACTATTATCACACCACACTGGTAATAAAAAAAATCACAACGTATAGGAAGTGGTCATAGTTCCGAACCTGAAAGTGAGAACGAATCATACCCAAGACTTCTCACCCATAATAAAATCACGGAGTAAATAATGGATGACTATGACCTTTGGGACTATCCGTACCCTGCTCCTCAAGCCATGGGCCTCACCCACAACACGCAACTTCCCATGATAGCACCAGAGGGTATGTCACACAATAAGTATATATATATCATTCACACTAGATATATATGCAATCACATCATCTATACACAAACCATCACTCAAGGTATATACATTTAAGCCACATATATATATATATACACACACGCACATAATATCTCACATCCGTATGTACGAAAGAAATGAATTAGGCTATAAGTATATAACTCTCATTATATTAACCGTTGCTATAACGCATACCTTCCCAATTAATTTTATAATAAGATCTCTCACTTGAAAATTACTCTTCCCTCCCACCTATAATATAAATAGCCTCCCAATTTAATCGACATTAGGAATATTATCTTAATCGAATGTATGTAACACTCATATTAATATCCTCCAATTACCTTTTAGTCCTACTCTCATTTGCCTAATGAGATAGGCAACACACCCTCATAAACCATTTTTAAAATAGGCCCGAATACCTCCTTGTTATCCTAGGGTATCAATCTCTCGATATAATAACCTAACCATCTCTAATACATTAATTAATAAGGTCCCTAAGTCTTAAATCCAAAGGAAAGGGGGGTAAAAAGAGAATCCAATTATTGGGTTAAAAACAGAGCATCGGTCGATCGGTCCCTGACCCCCAGTCGACCGCGGTTCTGGAATTTTCGTTGCAAAGTAACCAGTAGGCTCTTCACTTGAGGCACGGTCGATCGGCTTCCTGGCCACGGTCGATCGACCATACCAGATATTTCGGCCCTTCTTCATTTTGGGTGAAACCTAACCCTCCAAAAACCTACTATATCATTCTCTAACCATTAATTCTCAACCCAATCATATTTCTAACACTAAAACTCATCAAATAGATTATCCAAACTAATTATACAACCTCAAACCCATGTATAAACGTCAAATGCAAGATTAAATACCCAAAATCTAGGTTTTTTGACATATTAACCCAAAATCCAAAATTTATAGCCACAAATCATGAAATAAATTGCACACGTAGATTATTTATCAAAATTAATCACTTGCCTCAAAGTTGTAGCGGTTGAATTGTCCTTGAGATCGTGTGTTGGCCGGAATCCCCAAGCTTTTCTTTTCTTTCTCCACTTCCTTTCTTATTCTCTCTTTCTTTGTCTAGGGTTTTCGTCACGTAAGCTTTTTAAGCCTTAGTTCCAAGATATCCGACTTGAAATGATAATACACACTTTAAATGACTCGTTAACTTCAATTCGAGTCAAACTAACTTAAAATATTCTAGAACGGAAATAAAACCCAAGTACAGTCATTTTTACTATCTCGACCCATCCTGAATCAACCGCGCACTTAGAATTGTCATCCTAAATACTTTATAACATCCTCGAGTTTTGACCTTAATTGCCAAATTTAAAATTCTCCAATTTAAATAAATTTTATTTCCGCCAAATAAATTAAATTCTCAGTCTCAAAAATTGCGAGGTATTACATAGGAAAAGAGGATATATTCCCTATCCTATCTAGAGGAGAACTCAAAAGCATCTTAGGATAAGAAAAACAAGTAAGTGGTTAGGAAAAATGAGCCTTTAGAGTCTAAACACTTCACACAACTTACAACCAGCATAAAGGAGGTCTTTTTATCCGTGGAATCTCAGAATATCTTGCTTCAATGAAAACCCATGAGGATTATAGATGATAAAAGAGGCAAGTTCAAATATTGTCAGTTCCACAAGAACCATAGCCGTAAAACCAGGGACTTCTTCTAACTAAAAAAAGACATCAATGGGTGATAAATGGTGCTATCTCAAATAATATGTGTCTAAAGATACAGGTAAAGGCTAGCATGACAACAATAATAAGAACAAAGATGATGTCCCTTTAATATATGTCCATTATATATCTGAAGTCTTCACAAGGGTAGTTTATCTACCATATCTAGAAAGGCTCACCTCAAAAGTATCCAATAAGAAAGAGTACATTTTAACCATTTACATTTCCCTCATCATACTCTGAAATAAGCCCTTATGATAGTCTAACCACAAGCATACCGTAGGAGGGTTTGATTACCATATAACGACCCCTTCATCATCAAAGTAATCATCGAGAATACAAATATCAAGAGTGTTCTCATTGACGTAAAAAGTTTCACAGATATCCTATTCTTAGACGCCTTTGAGGCTATGGGCCTTGGCGCAAATCACATGTATACATTCACCACTCCTCTCATTAGAATCAATGGGGAACGACCTATTCCTTGGGACTCAACACTCCCCCTCACTATTGGCTTCAAATATTGATACAAAACTATTTGGAATAAGTTCATAGTAGTGGACATGCCCTATTCTTACAACTTGACAATGGCAAGACCTTAACTTAATGACTTAGACATTGTTATCACTACACGAGTACTTGTGATGAAGTTCCCAACCCCCAAGGGGTAGGTGAGGTCTTATGGGATCAGAAGAAGGCTATAGAATCACTTTCGTGAAAGATAGGGAGAGGCCTCTCAATGCTCCACAAGGCCTGATAGAGGTTCTAATAATGCTTCTAAGGGTTCCTAATGTTTGGTATTTATGCTTACGACCATTTACGACATTTAATTTTAAGTAAAGGTGTATCATTTCATTTTCAGATAAGAATCATGATTATGAGAATTTTTTATATTTAGTTTAAACAGTTTGTATGCATGTCAGTCAATGGAGCCCAGCAGGAGTCCTAGTGATTTATCTTTTAGTTGATCACTAGGGGATAAGAATTCCGATCCTAGCCCCATTGTGATGTTCACAACCTATATAGGGAGTTGGCATCCTATCGAAACGGTTGTAATGAGTCCTAGTTTTATATCAAACTACAGGAACCTGTTTTATGTTTTGATAATTTATTTGATAGTTCAACATATAATGTGATCGGTACATTCCAGGAATGTATTAAACATGGACACCTGTGAGATTTAAGTTTAATAATTCTCTTAATTAGACTCATTAAATCTCACACCTTTTACAAAGGGGGCATATATTCTTAATCCCAAGAATTATGAGGATTGGAATGCTTGCATAAATGTCACTTTCTTTGCTATGGATGTAATCTGATTTATTTTGGCTTAAATTATCCCTACATATTGGGGGACAATTGTCTGAGTAGTTCTGATATCATAATTTGGAGTAATCCATGTCCAAGGGATACCATGGATTATGATACCCCCTTGATAGACTTGTATGTTTTCTTTCCACCAAGTAAAACTCAGTCGATGGATTATTTTATAATCTTGGTGGAGTAGAAACTAAGTTAAGTCTGAGAATAAAGGAATTTATTAGATGTTGATTGAAATCAATTAACAAGAAATTGATTTGACTAAGCATGTATCATACGCTTAACGTGGGGACTCATATTACATACCATAGTCAACTTTGCAAATAAGACCTCATTGTATCCGAGTGATTTTCGAGATAATTAAATGGAGTGCAATCGCTATTATTTAGTGGAGTTAATTCACGATTAAATAAAGAAAGTAAATAAAATATAGTAAGTATAATTTTAATTTTTCGAGTATTTATTTAGAGACAATTTAATTACCTATCTTGGGTCCCTTGTATAGTCCATATACCCAAGTAGTGAGGCCCATACTTTTAAAAAATTCATTTTAGCTCAAGCCCATTTTTTGTACATGTATATAAAGGTGTGGAAAAGGGTTTTAATCATCATTATTGATCATTATGATTTGAGATGTGTGACAGAAAACAATATTCATATTTTTGTGAAGAGGCCAGGAGAGACCTATATATCCTACTCATAAGGAAGGAATTTCATCTCAAAAGGTATCCACCCACCTACCTGACTTTAGGAAGGGTCATACACTAAAACATCTCGGCATAATGAAGGTTTAATTAAGGTTTTTTTCATATCTTGGAGGGAATCAAGGATTTCATCATAATCTACTTTTTTCTCCTCATACGAATCACAACAAGATTCGATATGGTATGAATTCTTGAAACCCTTAGTTTAATCTTTAAACCTAGTTATTGTTTTGTTTTCAATGCATGATTAATCAAACATCTTTGGGACTGAAAATTTTTACGCATTTAAGTGACAATCCCAAGTATTTTCTCCCAACAATTGTTATCATAGCCCCCAATTGAGATTGAACGTGTATTAAAAAGGTCCATGTTGTCCATCAAGAAACCCTAATTTTGGCACGTTGTATGATTTTACATCTTTGTGTATAATTTTGTACTAAAATGGTTTTGCGAGATTTTATCTTTATATCCCTTCCATTATGGTCACATATGGTTATTTTGTATGATTGTATCCTATGGTGGTTTATCTATTATTTTTTGCTCCTAGATTCAATATGTTATAATAATTAGGCTTTTGTAATTATTTTAGTATCAATGTATTTGGAGGATTGGTAAGAGAATTTTAATGTTTAGTTACATTTAGAATTATGTTTTTACATGGTTTTGGGTGTTGGGCAAAGTTTCATAGAGTTTGGAGAAGTTTTTCCCCGATTATGGAAGTTTTTGCATGACAAAACGAGAGGAAGAAGATTGTTGTCCCAGACAGGGTCGATCGATCAACCTCCCCTTGGTCATTAGATCTAGGTAAATATTATCAAGAACTCATGTTTGTGATGAAGCCCACATCAAGTTGGGATCCATGTCAAAAGGGTGTCTTCTAGAATAAGGATTATTGGGGTTAAAGAATTCTACTTCAAGAACGAGTTTAGGCCATGATTGATAGGAGAATATTTATCCTTATTATTTTATTTATTTACTGCAGATATTTATTTATATTTGCATTTATGTCTCTTCATTATTGTTTTGCATAATTTATCATACTAATTAAATTAATTAGGAACACTCGTTTTATGGACAACATGGATTTAATATTGATACGAGATTAAATCAAGTTTTTATTGGAAAATCCATTTTATTTATTCTTTTCTAAATTATATTAAATCAGGGTAATAAATTTTAAGGTGTAAATTAAATTTTGATCTCCGAGTTTATTTTAATTTTAAAATGATTTTATTTTTGGTAAATTAAAATTATGATATCGGATAACTTAATTTGTACATGTAAATTGAGAAATACCAAGGATTTAATTCGTCCTTTTATAATGAATGAATAGTTTTTCAAAACCCTTAAGTTTCAAATTCTTAAGCAGGATAGGGGTTCCAACATAAACCCCATGGTCTTCATCATCATTTTAAAATTGTGATGCAATTAATTCTTCGTGTCATCTTCATCCGGGCCCCTATCGGATGGTTATAATCACAGTATCATCGAAATTTTAAAATTCTTAAGTAATAATTTATCAAAATTAAATGTGAATGAGTTAGGTCCTCCCATCAAGGAAATTCTACACGAGCGGATTTGATTTCAATAAATAAACCAATGGTATACACTGAGATACAACTTTTGACACCCTCCCCATCAGAGTCACCATCATTAGAAGTGGGACAAAAAGTCATTGATTATTCATTATGTTGGACAAAGGATCCAGAACTATTTGGATATCATAATGAAAGATTAAAGCCTATCTGGTTCAAAATGGTGTGATTTAATCTCCCATCGAGAAACTTCTCATCATAAATGAACAAGGATGTCCAATAGATTAAATTTAAAATATTGGCGATTGAGGGATTCCATTTAAAAAATATCCGAATTAATTCTTTTATGTTATATGGAAATTAATTTTTTCAATTTCATGATTTTAATATTTCAAAAATTAATTAAACTTTTTCTCATAGTTTTAGTCTTAAAGGTTTAATTGGAATAAGTTTCAAGTACTAAAAATGTAATTGGACATTGTTCTAACTAAATGGAATAGTTAAAATTTTAACATGTAATTCCCATCATCAATATTTTAAAATTGCGATGCGGAATAATAGAATTTTAAAATACATGGTAATTATTTTAAATTAAGTGTTACATTTGTTCGGTTTTCGCATAAGGGAGCCTATATGTGGGCGTTCTAATTTTAAGGAATTGAATGGTGAGAATGTATTAACACCTTTAATGTTTGATGACACCCAAGTAAGAACCATGTTCTTGAATTGATTTCCCTCATTGATTGAACTAACGATTCTTTGGAATAGACATGGTGGGAAAATTCTAACCATTTCATTATTCTGGAGAGAGGAACACTGGTGGCCAAATATTACTGTTAGTGGTTTGATAACATATTTGTTTCTTTTCCAAAAGGGAGGTAGAAAGATAGGGCTCAGTTTTAATTACAACGGTTTGGGTTATGGAAAGTTCATATTCCTCGGTAGTAATGAAATAGCTGAAAGACATATATTCTCATTACAATTAGTTAGAACTTTTACAGATACATGCTTGGTTTTCCCTTTATTTGTAAGAAAAAGGACATGGTAGTGGTTTATCTATTAAAAGTAAGTGCGTGATTTGTGGTCCGATTTACAGTAACTTAGTATGTAGATTCGAGAACCACAAATCAGGATTGCAACTCGTTGCAAAGGTTCCAAGTAACTAGACAATTACTTTAAGAGAATGTTTGTGGTTATGGGCAATCAGAATAAGACAATGGTATAAGCAGATTGATATCTTTTAGATTTTACTGTAGGCATAAAGTTTAGTTAAGTTATTTTGTGTACCTGTGTTTTAGAAAGATGGTTTCGTTATTATTGTTTAGAATAGATATTTAATTGATTTAATAAATAAAAACTATCAAAATTAGGATATCTTTTATTCATTTTTGGTAAATTAAAAATAATTTATACATTATAAGATTTGTCTCACCAATGCTTCTACATACTGAATTAAATAATTTTATGGACAAAGATCAATAAGAGGAAGTTTCGTTCTAGAACCAAGCATATGTTAGGCACTTATGATTAGGTTATTTTATTTTAAAAGGAATTCCAAGACTTGTTTAAAATGGACAATTGAGTTCATTGGAAGTGGAGGTACTTCTAGTCTTAAATCCCATTTGAAAGGTAAAATGGCCAAGTTTACCTTCATGGCCCACAGCTTAAGAGCCAAATATACGTTGGAAATAGTTCAATTTGATTAGTATGGTTAGATGACTATCCGATCAAGAGGTGATTTTGAGTACTTTATCGATTTCTTTTATGGTTACTCAAAGGTAGGGGTATGTTTACATTATGCACCCGTGTCTGAAGATTTTATTACTTCAAAATGTTAAAGTCTAAGGTGGAGCATGGGTGAGACAATCAAATCCAAGTTTTACGGCCTGATCATGGAGATGTTTACCTCTTAGGATAATTAAGGGGTCTTTTATTGTAAGTGTGGGATTTCATCCCATGTTTCTGCACTGAGCATTCAATTTTGAAATGGTGTTGAGGATAATAAGGAATAATACACTTTTTGGTATGATAAGGTCCAGAGTGTAATACCCTTGCTCAAAATTTTATCCATTTCTCGTGTCATTTGTAATTATGTAGAACTCTTGGGCCTTGGATAATGTTTTATAGGTCCCTATCTATAATTGAGTACCCTTGTGGACGTTGTGGAATTTATTACAAATTGATTACACTAATTTGGGATTTAAAATTTATTCTATCGTTCAAATGAGTTAAAGAGTCATTCGAACTAGATCTTTATCGTGTTCAAATGAAGTCACCATGGTTCGAACGATAAGCTTTCCTCGCTTGAACGAGATTCTAACGTATTTCTAATAACTCACCTAGGTATAGGATCCTCCCACCTCCTTAGTATGTCATTCGAATGAGACGTGATCTCGTTCGAACAATTTCTTCAAAAAGTTATTATTTTGATTTGTCCTTACGTGTTGACATGTTCTGGACCCTTAGATCTATGAGGTGTCAACCTCTTGTGAATCAGATGACAAAAAAACATGTTTAACCTGGTTGGCCTTGGTTTTAAATCATTTTTTATTGTTATTGGGGTTATATAGGATAGAGAGGTGGTGTATTATTTCCCACCATATTTGAATCAGCATTTACCCCTATTTCTCTCTTATTTCAATAGTATTTCAACCTCCCAGATCATTTCTACCATAGTTGCACCAAACCTCCACCATACTACACTCTTTCAACCCATTTTCAAGCTCTATTCTTCCTTTTCAAGCCTTGCTAAGGAAGAAGTTGGGTTGATGGAGCAAGTAGGAGCACTCAAATTATCTTTGGGGTATTTTTGAAGAGCTTTTGTAGTATTTTGGAGTCTAGAGCTTCCTTCATCATTGTTGATATAAAAAAACTAGATCCCTCTAATAATTTAATCACAGATAAATAAATGAGACAGAATATTTTAAAGTGGTTCAGCCTTGTATGAATGGCCTACGACAACTGTTATGTTATTGCTGAGTGTTTGGGAATTCTCGATTACAAGTTCTATCAAGAAATTTCGGTCCCCTTGAATGAGGGTGATACAAGGTTTTTATAGCCCTTAGGCTGTACATGAAAGGGTGTTACATTAAAAGATCCACATATGAAAGGGTAATTCATTTAATTCTCTTCAAACGTGTGCGTCAAGATGATAAGCATTCAATGAATAGTTGAACTATTGATTATCTGGCAATCAATGTTGTGGTCGAGATGCAGCACGAACCGCCTTAGTTGCTCGTCGTTCAAGAGTTCCTCGGAGCGTTGGAGTTCCTCGGAGAGCTGGAGTTCCTCGGAGTGTACTTGTTGCTCGGAGTGAGTCTGACTTGGTCGGGGGAATAAACTTCCTCGTTGCTATTGTGCCACGTAGATTGACACGTGTCTTCGTATTATTCGTCCACATCAGCATACTAATTTTGGTATCAACAGAAGCCCCCAATGTTTCATATTTCGAACTTTGAGGAGTATGGAACATTCTTTCTCGGTATATGGAAATATTAAATGACCTTCCTGGGTTTTAGGAGCCTTTTCTTCGTATTTGAATTTTCTTCCAAATTCACATAATCCGCATTTTTTGCATTTTTATAAGCGCTTCGATCTTCGTGCACTTTTTGTCCTTTTAGCCGCCGGTAGCGTAATAGTTTCTTTTTTGTAATCATTTCTTTCGCCGTTTCCTAAGGCAAAGTATTTAAGCTTCAAAGGCAATCCCATCGTATTCTACCTTTTCAATTTCAGCTTTCGAGTTTTCTATAGCTTTTCTCTCTCATGTGCGTTCATCCCTTTCTTCGTTTGTTTGTCAACAGATCTCCTTTTTCCTGTAAGATTTTCTTCCTTCTTCTTCATTTCTTTTTATTCACCATGGTTTATATTATTGAATCTCTTGAGAAGTTCCGTTCTGACTTCTCTATTCCTTCTTGGGTAACTTTGAAGAGTCTTTCTGAGCCTTCAACTTATTTTAATTTGGCTGAGGGACATTGGTTCCCTAGCCTCTTTATTGCTGAATGTGGATTTTATTTTCCACCAAACCCTTTGTGTTTAGAGTTCTGTTAGTATTTCGATGTTGTCCCTGCAAAAATAGCCCCCAACACATGGAGAATAGTTAATGGGGTGTATAGATTAAATCAGACTCATGGAACTCATATAGGAATTCCTGAGATTATGTACTATTATAGATGGGCTGTTTTAGACAATGTTTTTTATTTAAAAGCTAGGTTTTTGAATAGGGCCTTAGTAGTCAACCTCCCTGATGCAAACAGGGATTATTTTGAACACGGGGTAGTCATAAAAAATTGGCAACATACCCCTTTGGTTGGAGATGAAGTATATGAAGGTCCCAGATGCCCCCCATATGGCAATGGGATAGGTTATTTTCATCTTATTTTGTTTTTGAAATTATGATTTCATTGTGTTTGACAAAATGTATGGCTGATATTTCACTATGTATTTGTTTGCAGTTGACAGTAAGAGAAAAACTCCAAAAGAATCAGAAGTAAATATTAAACATTTGAAACATATCTGGAATTTGCATCGAAGAGTTGCAGACGAGCACATCAGGTATGCTTCATATTTTTTGCAGTACAGGAGCTACACATCATCCTTTACTGCTCGTCCTGTGGTCAGCATTAGTGACCCATTGCCAGCTTCTGAGGAATCTTCACCAGAATCTCACATTCCTCTAAGTCAGAAAATGGGCAAGAGAAGAGTTCCTGCTATCTTCGAGGAGACTTCCTCTGCTAGGGATGGAAAGAGAAACAAGGCTGAAGTCCCAAAGGGGACAAAGAAAGTAGATGGTGCCCCTTTTATTGCTCCTCAGAAGGCTGCCGAGAAGCCCCCAGTGGCTCCGATCAAGAAGAATTCACCTGTGGAAGTGGTCCCAACCAAAAGTTCTTTGGTTGAAACTGCTGAAGTGCCACTGCGGAGATTGAAGAAATCCTCCTAGGTCACTTTGACTGAGACCATTCCCCAGCTCCAAGCTAGTGGAGCTGGTGTTCCAACCATTATTCCCCCAAGTTCTGCGATGAGCTCGGTAAAGACTTGGACTATTCCTGAAGTCCAAGGGATAGAAGAAAACATGTCTAGGGATATGCTGACATCCCTAGCTACTCGTCACATTGCTTCAGTAAGTTTCTCTTATCTTGAATTTTTCTTTCTTTCCATCAATTCATGTATCTCGGCATTGACTTATCATTACTTTCTTTTTCAGCTGGTGAGTTGCTTTAACACCATAGTGAAGAAAGATGAATCACTCAAGGCTTATAGCTCCTCGTCTGAAGTGGAGGATGCCTTTGTAGGTTTGGCCCAATCTCTGAAGGAATCTCGTCAAAAATATGACGAGGATAAGGGTGAATGGGAGAAGAAGTTGACTGCGTCTGAGGCAGAGAAAGTGCAGTTGGGAAAGAAAGTGAAGGACTTGGAGAGAGAGAATAAAAAATACGCCGAGACGCTCATAAGTTTTGGGGAGCTTGAGAATAAGTTGAAATCGGCCGAGGAAGAGTTGTCCCTTCTGCGAGAAGTAAATCGCCAGAAAGAGGAGGTGGAGGCCAAATTGAAAGCCACCGAGGATCTTCTATCCGAGAAGCTCTCCTCGGAGAAAATGAAGAGAAAAGTGTCTGTTAAAAAATCCTTTTGAACCGGTTGGGACAAAGGATGGGATAGGGGGGTAGCTGCAATGATGGCTCAGGTGCAGTATGGGAGCTTGAAGTACTTCCGAGATGGTTGGGTTGCTGCCTTGCAAGAATTGAAGGTGAGCGAGGACTCTGAACTATTTCAACAACATCTTCTTGGTCCTCCTCCAGCTATTGAAGATGAAGAAGAGGATGAAGCTGCATCCGAGGAGTCTTCACTGATAGTGGGTGATCAAGTCATTGCTACACAACCCAACCAGACATCTACTGAGGAGATTTCTTCTTTGCCTCATCCTCCTGAACAAATCCCAACTCCAGCCGACCAGATTATTGTTCCCACCGAGCAAGCAAGCTCCTCCTCCCAGCCTCCCGAGAAAGTCTTGGGAGACAAGGAAAAGGTGTGAAGTTGTTCGGTATTCTCTTTTATTTTTCCTTTTACTTGTACTTTGTATCCCAGATCTTTGTAACTTTGCCTTATGATCTAATAAAATTTGAGTTATTTTCTTCCATATGATTGTCTCTTCTCTATCTGCACTCTGTCTTGATCTTCTTTTTCTTTCTCTGTTAGTTTCTGGCCAGGATGGATCTGCTGTCTGCTAATGACACAAAGTTGATGCAACAATGCCATGAATATTATAAAGCTGGTCACACAAACCTAAGTGTATCAGAAGTTGACGACATCCTTAGCCATGGTGCTTCAGAGCAGGCAGTAGAAGCTTATCAATACCTGAAGGGCTTACTTGATCGAGTTGTGGCCAATAACGTGGCTTACTATGACATGATAGAGGAGCTTCAATATACTTTAGAAGATCTTCAGACTCAGTACAAATAATCAACTGCCCTTTTGCACGAGGGGTATGAAAAGAGGTATCAATAGCTTTCTGCAGAGACAGGCCACAAAAATATCATTGTTGGGTACGATGTCAGGGAGAAAACCCTAAGGGGTGAAGTTGAAGCTTGTAGACAGATTGACGAGCTGCTAGAGCAAGAAAATAACAATTTATAGAAAGAGCTGGCACAGTATAAGTCTGCAGCATCTTCTTCAACAACTGTAATCCCAGTGACTGATGAGGGATTTTCCTTTCTAGAGATTGAGAATGTCAAATTAAGGCAAGAGTTGGATGCTTTGAGAAGATCTGGTACTTCTTCTACTACTCGGGGGCGAGGAAGGGGTTCTCGTGGACGAGGACGAGCTGCTCAGAATGTTGTCGAGGAACCAAGTTCTCGACCTGCTCGAGGAGGATCAAGAGCTCTTAGTCGTAATGTTGAAGAAGCTCGTACTCAATCAACGTTGGAAACTCAAGCGTTCCAATTGAATGCAAAAGATCGGGCTTTATCTGAAATGTCTAAGAAAATCCAAACTCTGGAGGATCAACTTGCTTCGACCAAGTCTGCTCTGAAGAATAAGGATGTTTTTCCAGGAACCTTCATGAGCAGTTAGAGAGAATAACTTTCCAATTCCACAAACAACCTCGTGAGTTCTGGAATGCAGGCTACAATGAGGCCCTTTATCACTTGGATGCTCGCATTGAAAATGCCAATAATGAAGGTTATAAATAGGGATGGTTGAACGCCCTGGGTGTATTAAAACTAGAGCAGGGCCATTATTTATGGGATTATCATGCTCCTGGGCTACTAGACTTGCCTGTGCCACCTTATAAATTGGACATGGAATGGATCCCAGCTCGTGCCATTCCTCGGAGCTTAATTGCAAAATACCTCGGTGACTAAAATCTTCATTCTCAGATCGAGGTATCTCGTCCCGTGCATCTACTGGATATACCTTCTGTGATGAACGTTAGGATGTTGAAGGACTTGAACTTCATTAACTCTCCTCAGACTTTAAATGATCCGCCTGCTGGCGAGGAACCTATTTCAAAAGTTGAGGGAAAGAAAACAATAGAGTAGGGATCTTAATGTAATAGTTAGTACACATATGTAAATTGTAATTCGTTTTGAATTTTAATGAAAGACTTTCATTTTCTATTTGCAAATCTGTATTGCTATTGTTTTGTTCTTGTCAAACACTTTATATTTGTGCTTGCATAACAATATTGTGTTGTTCCTCGACCAACTTAGTAATAAAAAATTACAAGTATTAGTATTGTTGCTCGATCACTTAATAATAAAGTAATGAGTATAAAAATGTCAAAAATTCTTCCAACCAACCAAGGTTGTTAAGTTGAGCTCGTCGACCAATTATAGTTAATGGGTTTTTATCCCCGACCAGCTATACTTGATAAATTTTGTCTTTTTCATAAAATGTGACCGACCAACCAAGGTCAAAGATTTTTCCTCGTCGACCAACTACAGTTAGTGGGTTTTTATCCCTGACCAACTATACTTGGTTCAGTTTGGAATATTTGTTCTTCGAGGAACTTTTATGTAATAAACTTACTTCCCGACCAACATAAGTTGGCATTTTGAGATAATCTTACTTCCCGAACAACATAAGTTGGCATTTGAGAGCATGTCTTGTTTCCTAACCAATCGATATTGGCCTTTCATCGATCATATTTTGTTCTCGCCCTTTTACCAACCGGAGTTGGTCGTGGGTTTGAACTATCATTTCCACTAGCTCTTTTACCAACCTGAGTTGGTCACACTAGTGTACGCCTCCTAACCAAAGGAGTATAGTTTTTTCTCGCCCTTTTACCAACCGGAGTTGGTCGTGGGTTTGAACTATCATGTCCACTAGCTCTTTTACCAACCTTAGTTGGTCACACTAGTGTATGCCTCCTAACCAAAGGAGTATAGTTTGTTCTCACCCTTTTACCAACCGGAGTTAGTCGTGGGTTTGAACTATCATCTCCACTAGCTCTTTTACCAACCTTAGTTGGTCACACTAGTGTACGCCTCCTAACCAAAGGATATAGTTTGTTCTTGCCCTTTTACCAACCGGAGTTGGTCGTGGGTTTGAACTATCGTATTCTTTTTACTGCCGAGCAGCGTTGTGTGCCGAGCAGCGTAGTGTTAAACACACTAGTATTCCCCGAAAAACTTTCAATAAAAGGAGAGAATATTGTGAAATATCATCGTTTTATTCATATTTATGGAACTGCTTTACATTTTACATCACTGATAATACTAGCGTAGGTGTTCAGCATTCCATGCATTCTTAAATTCCTCTCCTTCTAGAGTTGCTATTCGGTAAGTTCCTGGTCGGACAACTGCAGTAACTCTGTAAGGTCCATGCCAGTTTGCTTCCAACTTATTGTTCTTCTGAATGACCTTCTTTAGCACGTAATCTCCTTCTTTGAACAGGGCGGTTCCTTGTTAATAAGAAGCATTCCTAATGGCTGCCTCTTCTCTAACTTCCTCGAGCATGTCCAAATCTAATCTCCTCATCAGGTCACTGACTGAGGAATTGAAATTCAGCACTCTGTGTGTTGGAAGACCCAACTCGGCAGGTATTACAGCCTCACTTCCAAAAGCCAGCATATATGATGATTCTCCAGTCGCTGCTCGGGGAGTTGTTCGGTAAGCCCACAATACTGACTGTAGCTCATTAATCCAATTAGCTTTAGCCTCACTTAGCCTCTTCTTCAAACCATTTAATAATGTTCTGTTTGTCACTTCAGTCTGCCCATTGCTTTGAGGATGGCCTGGTGCTGAATGAACCTTCAAAATGTTTGATTGATGACAATAGGCGGCAAACTCCTCGTTATCAAATTGTGTTCCATGGTCTGTGATGAAGGCATGAGGGAGACCATATCGGCAGATGATGTTCTTCCAAACGAATTGGTACACCTTCTCGTATGTCATATCAATCAGAGGCTCAGCTTCTACCCACTTAGTAAAATAATCCACTGCGACGACAAGGTACTTGAATCTTCCTCGGGTCGTTGGCGGTGGTCCAACCAAATCCATTCCCCACATGGCAAAAGGCCAAGGAGAAGTTATGGGTGCCAACAATGCTTGTGGAGTTCGTCGGATGGAGGAAAAACGTTGGCATTTATCACATCTCTTAGCATAGGCTATACAATCAGCCCTCATCGTTGGCCAGTAGTATCCTTGTGTCATCACCCTTTGCAAAAGTGTCCGACCTGCTACATGGGCGCCACAGGACCCTTTATGGATATCTTCAATCAATTCTTTCACCTCGGAGGGATGCACACATCTTTGTAAACCTGCCATGATTCCCCGTCTATACAAAACACCATTAGTTAGTACATACCGAGCAACTTTAAACTTCAATTTCTTTGCTGAGAGCTTATCCTCCAGCAATTCTCCTTCCTCAATATATGCCCTGATGGGATCCATCTAAGATGGTCCTAAATTAAGGGTAATAACATTCATCGTCGGGTCTTCATCTATGCTCCGAGCTTCTAATACTTCAATTGGTATCGTTCTTCGCAGCTCAGTACGAGTAGCTGATGCTAATCGGGCCAGTGCGTCTGGTTGTGTATTCTCCATTCTTGGTATTCTGATCAACTGAATGGCATCAAATTATGCCAACAACTCCATCGCCTTTGCATGATACTTGACCATTAATTCTCCTTTAACTGCATATGTTCCCATCATCTGATTCACAATTAATTGAGAATCACTGAATACTATCACTTGTTGCGCTTCCATAATCTTTGCTAAATTAAGACCTGCTACCAAGGCTTCATACTCAGCCTCATTATTGGAAGCTTTGAATTGGAATCGCAGGGCATATTCCATGTCGATCTCGTCGGGAGTGCTCAGAACTATTCCCGCGCCACATCCTGCAGTGCAAGATGAGCCATCTACGTATAACCTCCATATAGGTAATTCGTCTTCAAATTTCTTATCTGAAAGAGTTCCTCGGTGAAATATCTGCTTTTTCCTTTCATCCTCCCCTGGTATTTTTTGTTCCTCGTCGACCATCTCTTCTCTCCCTTTTACCAACCGGAGTTGGTCTGGGTTTGAATTTGATGATCTTTCTACATCCACATGCCCTTTTACCAACCAGAGTTGATCTGGACTTATGTTTGTTGATCCTGTAACATCCACAGGTTGGTCAGCGAGCAACTTTTGTTCCTCGGGGTATCAGGATATGTAAATTCTGCTATAAAGTCTGCTACAGCCTGCCCTTTTGATGATGATCTGGGTTCATACACAATATCATATTCACCGAGCTCTATTGCCCAATACATCAATCTCCCTTATTTTTCTGGCTTATGAAGGGCTTGTCTCAATGGCATGTCGGTATACACGATGATGGTATGGGCCTGGAAATAAGGCCTCATTCTTCTACTTGCCTTAATTAATGCCAATGCCAATTTTTCCAGCTTTGGCTACCTGATCTCTGCACCTCGGAAAGCCTTACTTGTGTAATAAATTGGCTTCTGGACTCCATTCTCCAATCTGATCAATGCCGAGCTGACTGCATTTTCTGATACTGCCAGGTACAAGTACAATTTCTCTCCCATTACTGGCCTGGATAACAATGGAGGTGCTCCCAAATATTTCTTCAAGACTTGAAAGGTTTTCTCACATTCATCATTCCAATCGAAAGTTTTTCGAAGCGTTTTGAAGAATGGGAGGCATCTATCAGTTGCACGAGATACAAATCTATTGAGCGCCGTAACTCGTCCTGTAAGACTCTGCACTTCTTTCTTCGTCATTGGAGATCGCAACCCTAAAAGATCTTTGATCTTTGCTGGATTTGCCTCAATGCCTTGCTGGTTGACGATGTACCCAAGGAACATTCCTTCTCGTACTCCAAAGGTGCACTTCGTCTGGTTGAGCTTCATTTGGTATTTATCCAGTTGATCAAAGCTCTGACCTAAGTCAACTAGATGATCAGCAGCTTTTTTTCTCTTTGCCAGCATATCGTCGATATAGACTTCCATATTGCAACTGATTTGTTCGGCAAAAACCTTGTTCATCAGCCGCTGATATGTCGCACCTGCATTTTTCAAACCAAAAGGCATAACATTATAACAATAAGTTCCCCTAGGGGTAATAAAAGAAGTGCTTTCCCTGTCTTCAAGTTTCATTTTGATCTGGTTATAACCAGAGTAAGCATCCATGAAGCTGAGCAGCTCGTGTCCCGAGGTAGCATCCACTAGTTGGTCAATTCTGGGCAATGGGAAATGATCCTTTGGGCAGGCCTTGTTGAGATCAGTGAAATCAACACACATTCTCCATTTATTATTTTTCTTCTTTACCATCACCACATTTGCTAACCAGTCTGGATATTTCACATCTTCAATGAATTGGGCTTTCTGGAGCTTCTCGACCTCCTCTTGTATAGCATGATTCTTCTCGGGACTAAATACTCTTCTTCTCTGCTTTACAGGCTTGATCTCCTTATTCGTATTGAGTTCATGGCATAAGAAGTTTGGATCTATTCCTGGCATGTCTTCATGACTCCATGCAAAAGTTTTCTTTCTGTCTCTCAAGAAAGTTATCAACTCCTGTTTTATTGAAACATCCAACGATGAACCTATCTGGGTTACTCGATCAGGGTGCTCGTCGTCCAGAATAACATTTTCTGTAGATTCCACCACCTGTCCTTTTACTAGTTGGGATTCATCTCTGGGATCCAGTGTTTCAATTCCTGTACCTTCATCCACCTGGTAGGTAGTAGTCTTTTTCCTTGATTCTTCAAGCTCCTCTTGCTCGATAGACGAATAATAGCATTCCCGAGCTACTTTTTGATCACCTTTCACAACTCCTACTCCGAAATTTGTAGGGAATTTTAAGCACTGATGTACTGTAGATGGGATTGCTTCGAACTTCTTCAAACCAACTCTTCCCATGATGATGTTGTAAGCTGACTGCACATTCTTATCCATCACAAAAAAGCGTATTTTTTCTATTCGACAAGCAGGCCAAGTTCCAATGAATATATCCAACTTGATCGTCCCAAGTGGAAAGACTTTCTCGCCAGCAAAACCCAATAGAGGTCTGTGATAAGGTTCTAATTGGGATAATTTCAAATTTAAACTGTCAAAGCATGAATAGTACATGATGTCTTCCGAACTACCATTATCTACCAGCACCCTTGAAATCACTACTTCTTTCATCCTCATTTTGATCACTAAAGGGTCGTCGTGAGGGTAAAGAACACCTTCCAGGTTGTTTTTTGAAAAACCGATGACCAGCTTCTCTTTGTTTACCTTCCTCGGGCTATCCTCTTCAGCCAAATTTATCCGTTGAATGTATGAGCAAGCCTGAGCCTCACCGAGGTAAGCTTTTCTTTCTGCAGTAAGGTCTCCTCCTCCTGCATCTCCTCCTGTAATGACATTACAATCAAATGATCCAAAGCGTATTGAAAATACCTCTCGTTCTTGCTGCCTTGGTTTCTTGGGAAGATCGGAGTCATCCTCTGTATCATCTTCATGATCCCTTTTCTTTTTCTCCTCTACTCGATGAGGAGATCTAGACCTTTCTCTAGTTTGGTCATTATTTCTTCTTTCGCCTCCCCGATCAACATACTTTGCTAGTTTCCCTCTTCGGATGAGTGTTTCAATCTCGTTCTGAAGAGCTATGAAATTTTTGTTCATATGGCCGTGATCCTTATGAAACTCGCAATATTTATCCCTGTTCCTCAGGTCAGGGTCTGACCTCAGTTTCTTTGGCAACTTTACTTCCTCGTTATTCTTGATTTCTTCCAAGACATGATTAATACCCATTTTCAAAGGAGTATAATTATCGAATTTCTTTAGGACTTCCCATGACGATTTGTTATTCTTGGAATGCTTGTCACCGCCATTGCCCTTATGCTCTTTCTTCTTGGATTTGTCGTCTTCTACCTTGGTTTCTTTATCCATATTCTTCTTCGCAGCCATAGCCTCCTCAGCATTCATGATTTTGGCTTCTTTTGCCATCAACTCTGACATAGTTGTAGGTGGATATTTGGCCAAAGTGTAATATAACTTATTAGGCAACAACCCACTCATGAAGGCGGTGATTGTTGTCTTTTCTTCATAATCTATGACTTCCAGCTTCTCGTTATTGAAACGAGTTATGTAATCTCTAGTACTCTCACCAGATTTTTGTCTAACACTTAATAAGTGTGCTACTCTTTTTACTGGCTTTGCTCCAAAATAGAAATTGCCGATGAACAACTCGTCCAATTGAAAGAAAGTTGAAATCTTACCCCGAGGAAGATTGTTGTATCATATCTGGGCAGGTCCAGTAAGAGTTCCTGAGAATGCTCTACATCTCATCTCGTCGGGGACAGCATAGATATCGGCGGCAGCTTGATATTGCTCTACATGAAGAACAGGATCTATCTTTCCATCATATTTGGGGGTCACCATAGGTGCTTTAAACTTTGACGGGGTAGGAAAACCCACAATGGCCTGGACAAAAGGTGTCCCTTGAACAAAAGTTCGTTGTAAGGGATTCTTCGCCTTAGCCATTTCTCCCAATCTATCCTCCAAGCGTTGAATGGAACCCTTCCACACATTGTTCCCTTCCTCGGGCTTATTAGTTCGAGCAATTGATTGTTCTGATGTGGCCTCCCGATATCTATCTTGACGAGCAACTGGTCGTGATTGTGCTGATCCTTCTCTTAGATCTGATGGTTGTCGAAAACTCCTCGACATGGTCTTAGGTGGACTCCTATTCCTCCTAGGGCCTAATCGACTGAAAGGAGACACCCTACTCAGTCTTTCCAAGGCACTGTGTCTTTCTGGAGAGAGATACGTTGATCAGTATCTGCAACCCTTATTGACGAAGTTCGCCCAGGTTGATAAGAGAAATCATCAGATTCCTCATTACGATATGACTCAGTACGCCTGGATCGTGAAGAAAGTAAATAAGTTTGCCTCTGACCACTTCGTTGTCCTGAACGTGCAGGTGCACCGCCATGAAGAGTCTGTATGAGTTGCCTCATTGTTTCTTGCATGGCGGTTTGTCCTTGAGCCAGATTCGTCATAATCCCAACCAGATCTGGAGGTGCAGAGGGATTTGGAGGATTTCCAGCATTTCTAACGTTTCGATTGCTGGATTCCGGATTATCAGCCATTGATGATGAATGATTTTTGGTGAAAAATGATAATAACAAATCGTTCCCACAGATGGCGCCAATCTGTTGATGTAAAAAACTAGATCACTCTAATAATTTAATCACAAATAAATAAATGAGACAGAATATTTTTAAGTGGTTCAGCCTTGTATGAATGGCCTACGTCCACTGTTATGTTATTGCTGAGTGTTTGGGAATTCTCTATTACAAGTTCTATCAAGAAATTCCGGTCCCCTTGAATGAGGGTGATACAAGGTTTTTATAGCCCTTAGGCTGTACATGAAAGGGTGTTACATTAAATTATCCACATATGAAAGGGTAATTCATTTAATGCTCTTCAAACGTGTGCGTCAAGATGATAAGCATTCAATGAATAGTTGAACTATTGATTATCTGGCAATCAATGATGTGGTCGAGATGCAGCTCGAACCGCCTTAGTTGCTCGTCGTTCAAGAGTTCCTCGGAGCGTTGGAGTTCCTCGGAGAGCTGGAGTTCCTTAGAGTGTACTTGTTGCTCGGAGTGAGTCTGACTTGGTCGGGGAAATAAACTTCCTCGTTGCTATTGTGCCACGTAGATTGACACGTGTCTTCGTATTATTTGTCCACATCAGCATACTAATTTTGGTATCAACAATCATCATCTTCTTTGTTCTCCTATTCAAACCTTAAGGTAGGATTTCATCCTCTCTACGTTTTCAGGGTTTAAGCTATGGGAAATAGGTAGGATGCATGCCAGAGGTGATTTATTAAAAATGAAAATATTTTGTAGTATGTTCAAGTCTTGAAAAAATGGTGTTTTAAATAAGACAAACTCTAAATGAAGTTTTGAGGAATAAATGACATTTTAACCTTAAAAATAGAGAGAAGTCATGAAAAATATAAACCCATGATTTATATCTTGTTTAGTGGCATATTTGAGGATCTATAGTCTCTAAACCCTCCTTAACATGTGTAAAAATAAGTAGTATGCTAGTAAAAAAATATTTTAGACTTGATAAACACTACACCAAAAACACCAATTTAGCATGCTGCTACAAGGAAAATCTGGCACAGTTCTAAACCGTGCCAAAATTAGGCACGATTTTAAACCATGCCAAATCGTGACACGCTTCATTAAGTCATGCCAAGTCAAATTTCATTCCCATTTCACAAACCCTATCTACACATTTTTCTCTCCCCCTTCTCTCTACGAGACCCACTACCTTCCCCCCCTCCTTCCTCGATGACTAGCTGCCACCCCACCTCCACGCACCTTCTCTCTCGGCGGTGACCTGCTGTCTTCCCAGCCACACTGTAGCCTCATCAGTGCGAGTTCTGCTCCGTCAAGTTTCCCAGCCAAACCCTATATGTGACCAGCAAAGATCTCTATAGCTCCGACCACACCGCTGTTCCCGGTGATTTCTCTAATTCTTTTGGCGCCAGCAATCTTGAACAGAGGTATATCTTTTTATCTCTTCCCTATTTTTAATCTTATGTTCTGAATGATGTTTTTTATGTTTTACTTCTAGGCAAGTGTTCATTTTTAATGCAAATTGTTTTGATTGGCGATGATCTTTTTATACATGTCAGACTTAAATATGCATATTGTACAAACCTGACAAGTATGGGTTTCATGCAATTGGATGTTGAGTTAATCTTGGTTGGATAGTAGAACATTGAGACATCTAATTACTGAAAATAATGACAAAATTAAGAAAGTGTAGGGTGTATGCAAAAAATAGAGGTATCTTTTTACATGTTACTTTTTTTATTATTTATAATTTTTAATCTTTTGTACCATCAACAAGATGATTGGAACTACATAAATCATGCAGAGTCTGCATTGATTGTTCAATCCAGCGACATAAAACCATACTTTCTTAATTGTTAATGTACATAGTTATTTTTCATCATGATTTACTTCTCTTAGTCTCAAAGGGTGTGTTTGATTGGTTTCAGATATTTTCTTAGGGAAATATACTTATTTTTACTCTTTTTTGTGTTTAAATGTTGGTGGCCAGAATATAACTATTTTTGCTCTTTTTCAAGGAAATATGCTTATTTTAAATCTATTTTTTCAGGGAAATATACTTATTTAGCAACCCTTTTATTGATGCCACGGTTTTTAGACTTGGGTACCTTGATACTGGCCAGAATTAGACTTAGGTGTAATACCCCGTACTTTTATGGCTTTTAAAATTGAAGATTTATTAAATTTAAATTGAGATATTAATTTAATATTAATCCGGATTTTTTTTTTATATTTACTAACGTGATGTGAGTTAGTAATTATTGGAAAAATTGTTGAATATTATTCGACGAGTAAAGTAATATATGATATTTATTTTATTACAATTGTCACAAGTGAATAAAATGGCAATTATGAAAATTTAAGTCGGGACGCGCCTGTGTCGTGTCAGGACTAAATTATTATTATATAAAGTGACTAAATTATAAGTTGCTCGTATGGTCATTTTTAGTGCCCCAAAGTGTCCGAAAGGGTCGAGATAGTCAGAAAAGTGTACCCAGGGGTTTAGTTTGGGTCTCGGGGCGTTTTTAGACCTATTTGACATCCCGGGAGGGTATTTTGGACATCTTGCATTTTTGGGTAATTAAACCCACGAAATTAATTAGGTTATATCAGCCATTTGGAATTGTCTCTTAGGGTTAGCAAACTCAAAACCTTAGAACGGCCATTAGAGAAGAAGGTAGAAAGCTTTCTAAGCAATCCAAGGCCAAGAATTCATTCGGTTGCACCGCCACCACCACCAAAACGTAGATCGCGCGACGGGGAATGCTATCATACCATTTCATCCACGAAATCAGAACCTTGAATTTCAGGCAAGTATCTATCTTGTTGATGTCTAGTTAATGTTCCTCTCATGTTAGTCTAGGAATAAGAATTTCATATTTTGATTGAAAAATCATATGTTTTGGAGGAAAAATCGCATGTGTTGTAAGGAGAATCTGTGTAGCCTGAACTTTGGGCATATGTAGAGGTTGTATCACGAAATTTGGGAATAATATTGATGAACGAATTGATGTTGGTTAGGTTCCTTAATTTAAAATTTGGGGATTAGGGTTCTTACGAATTAATTTGGGGATTTCATATAATCTAAATGATTTTTGATGAATTAATGATCCTAGGAAGTTATTAATGTTCTATATGTAACACCCCACATTTTTGATGATTTAAATAATTATGGGATTATTTATTACAACGGGATTAATTAAATTTAAATGTGAAGAATTAAATTGTTAATTAATCCGAATCTAATAAAAATAAATATTAACTAGCGTGCTACGGGTTAATACTTATTAGTTTAATATTACTGTGCGATATGTAATATGGAACTATATACTTTGATAAATTGTCGAGAGATAGTGATACGACAGTTTAGTGAATTAAGTCAGACGCGCGTGTGAGTCGTGTCGGGACTAAATTGGTGGAATAAATATATCAATTATTTTTAATAACTCGTATGATGATTCCGAGTGTACCATTGAGTCCGGAAGGGTCGAAATAGTATACTCGGGTGTTTAGTTTGGGTCCCGGGGCAATATTAGGCCTAACCGGCACCCCGAAAGGGCACTATGGTAAATTGGATTTTTAGGCCTAATTAATGGACGAAAATTAGGACTTAATTTATCAGCCAAAACAATTGCATTAGGGTTAGAAAGATGGAGAAAGTAAGAATGGCCATAGGAAGTGTGAGGGAAGGCTTTTGCCAAGAGAAGAGGGCTAAATCGACATCACCTTGCACCACCACCACCACCACCGTGTAGATCGGGACAAGGGGAACACACCCATACCAACAACATCCAGAAATCAGACTACTCACTCAAGGCAAGTGTTTATAACTTGCTGTATTTCGGTATTAATTTGATTCATGTTAGTGTAGGATTGTTAGGATTATGTTATAGGTTATAAAAATGGTGAAATTGAGGAATTTGAATGTGTAAATAAAATTATGTGATTTATTAGATTGAAACCCTTAATGTATGTAGACTGGAGATCACATTTTAAGGAATTTATATGTAGAAAAAATCTGGAAATTATGGCTTCTTGAACATGTATTGGAAGAACTAGGGTTTTGATAAATTTAAATTCGGGATTCCACATTTTATGAATGATTCATAATGAATTGATGATTTTAGGATGTTAGAATTCATATGTTATTGATGGGGTTCGATGTATAACTGTTTATTTGGAGTTTGGGGTGTTGAATGAGAAGATTTAAGGTTAAAAATGGTGGAAAACGTTGGAAAAATCTGGGTAGGGGACGAACAGCGAATTCTCGCACGAAGTCGCTCGAAGTCGTTCGAGCGAGATTGCAATCTCGCGCAAAGCCGTTCGAGCGACACGTGTCAGTCGTTCAAACGACTTGCCACTCCATTCGAGAGACAGAGTGAAGTTTTGATAAATTCTTTTAGGGCCCAGTTTTGAGTTTATTAGTTCAGAAATGAGAAATATAATTTCTAAAAATAAACTTAAGTAACGCAGAATTTCGAAAGAAGTATGAGAAACTAAATACTTTAATGAATTATGTACGGAGGGAATATACCGTAGAGATTTCGAGAGGGAGAATAACCCTATAACTATTAAGAAAATGTTGAAATCAAAATGCGTAAGAGAAGCATATATGTCGGTAAGGGGAATACCTATTTATTATAATAGTACGTGTGTATGCCTATTAGATATTATTACTATTAAGAGCACCAATGGGTGATAACCCGGGGGTGTGAGACTCTAATTATTATAAGTGTACTAATGGGTGATAACCCGGGGGTACAAGAATGTATTGCAAGTGTATTAATGGGTGATAACCCGGGGGTACAAGATTATTTAAATAGGTGTACTAAAGGGTGATAACCCGGGGGTACAGAATGTTGATTAGGTGCACTAATGGGATATAGCCCGAGGGTGCAGTGTCATGTTATATATATATATATATATATATATATATATATATATATATATATATAGGGCAGACGTGACTATATGTATATATGTATGAGAATTATGAATAAATCTAGTGTGTATAGTAATGAATATGGGAATGAAAATTTGTTAATAAAATTCTAATCGAATACTTGAATTATTATGAAAATGGAAAATATATTAATTAGCTTTTCGTCGTAGGCTAATTGGATAACGTATTGTATGGGCGATATGGGCTTACTAATAGTGAGGGTAAATACTATTAGGATGGATTCAGACTAGTTATATTGGGAGGTATAGCTAAGGAGAAAATTTAGATACGCGTTAGGCGTGCACAATAGAAGAGGGGTGAGAATCTCAAGAGAGAGTTCGAACTAACATGTACTTGATACTTGCTTTACTACAAATTTTAAATACTTTCTTAAACAAATATTTTTACACATCGGGCTCTGACCCGTCTCTTGCATCTTTTCTCTCTCTTGCTATATATATATATATATATATATATATATATATATATATATATATATATATATATATATATGTATTATATCAGGTGCTCAGCCACAGGGACATCGAACTTAGAGTTTCGGATTGCGTGGCATGCTGTAGCCATTGTGGGAGCTGTAGGATTTTGTTTAGACGCTTCGATTATTTCATTCCCATTCGTTATGACATTTTCTTTAGGGCATTTGTCGCCCCTTCCTTAGACAGTTTCAGAGATTATGTTTACTATATTTCTCATTTATTTTCATTTGGATTGATGGATACTATTGTTTTGGTTTAGAGTTTTGAACTGGGAGGTTTTATCCAGTCATATTTATTTCAGCTTGCGATTTTGATTCAGTATTTGTATTAATTAATTGTGCGTGGATGTTTTATATTAAATTACTTGGTTTGGTAATTAAATGGTTTTTAATTAATAAGAAAAATGTTTTGACACTTAGCTTAATTATATTAGGTGATTAAATAAGTTATTGCATTTTCGACAGTGATGCTAAGAATGAACCAACCGAACATTCTGTTTTAAATTTTATAAAGGACTGATCACCCGATATTTAATTGGGCGAGGTGTCACAATATAATCATGATATTATTTATTGGGATTGAAGAGGAGACGTTTGGGATTAAACTGTAGAGGCTTTTAGGCTTAAAATGGTGAAAAACGAGACTGCCAAAGGTTGAAGATGAAACAGTCCAGTTCGCGCGATGTCGCTCGAAGTCGTTTGAGCGAGACGGCAATGTCGCGCGAAGTCGTTCGAGCGACACGTGGAAGTCTTTCGAGCGAGATCCATTTTAGTTCGAGCAAGATTTCCAACTTTTAGGGAATTTTTTATTTTGCCCCTATTTTAGTGAACGGTTAATTTGAGTGAGGAAAACCTGTACCCGAGGAACCCAGAATAATACAAAATTATTGAGAGTTATTTAGGGGTAATGATTTAAATATTTGGGATGATGAGTTTACCCTAAAAATCACGAGAGTGAGATAATCGTAATTAGGACTTATACTATAAGGTAAGTGAGAGTATACCTACTGAAATTATACTTAGTGAGATAGAATACTTCGAGAGACGGGAAGTAAGTATGAAATAAATTATAAATGAGAATAAAAGAGACGAATCCGTTATGCGAGATAATTGAGTAATATGTGCTAAGAACGGATAATTATAATTATGGGTCGTGAGCGCACCTAATTTGGAAATGTGAATATATATATATATGACTATGTGATTGTACATATATTATATATCTGTGTAAAAATCGTACCCGAGCTACTTGCTATCACGGGGGTTTTCGTGCTGGGACAGTCTTATCTCGATTGGACCTTTATGGGGGATAACGACTTGTACCCTAGAAGATAGTATCCTCGATTACAGGTTATCTGAGTTATAGTCAGATGGTCCTAGGAGACGTATGGGTATGTGCTGACCTCTTAGGACTGGGAACTATGATTCGCCTCCATTTGTTTGTATTTTGTGTTAATACAGTTCGAGAGTGATTCCGAACTAGTATTCCCCTTAGTTTGTGTGATACGGAGACTTGATAGCAGAGTATGCCAGCACCTTAGATCTTATGTGGCGTGCCACTAGTATATATATTCTATGTGTGACAAATATATATACGTATATTTATATGGAAAATTTCTAGTGTGAATATAAGTAGATAAGTAATGAATAAATGCTTCAATTATAAGTGATAGGAAACTTTTATAACGATAATGTGATATTTTAAATTTCGTATGAAATCCTGAAGAGAATATTTTCCTAAAGTAAATATCATAACCTCACTTTTCACATGATAAAAACCTTATGGAGATTATGATAGGAAAATTAATGAGATGTATCAGCACGGTAGGTGTGCACACTAGATGGGAGGTGAGGAATCTCAAGAGAGTGTCGCATACTAATATGATTGTTTCATTAGCGGGTAAGAATTTTAAATACTTGCTAAACTATTTTAAAACTGTTTTACAATCGAGCTCTAACCCATTTGCTGTTATCTCTGCTCTCTTGTGTGTGTGTGTATATATATATATATATATATATATATATATATATATATATATATATATATATATATATATATTATAGGTGCCCAGCCACAGGGGAGTCATGCTTAGGATTCTTTAGATGGAACGTGTTGTAGCTTTTGTGGGAGTTGCAGGCCATTGCTTAGACGACTTCATTGTTGACTCGACTTCTAGTTCAGTTTTATCCAGTGGGGCATGTGTCGCCATTTTACATTATTCAGTTGGTTTTGTCAGAGATTGTAATTCTTTTATTTTCAGTATCTTTACTTCGGGATTTATTACTGTCAAGATGTTTTCCTTTAGTGTTTTAAAGTTGGGATTTGTTATTGATGGTTAAACTCTTGAATGTTCATTTATATTCTTATACTTAATGTGTGACTCTTAAAATGTTAATGCTCAAAGGTTTTATAATTGGATTTAATAAAATGGAAATAAGGTTGTAAATGGTTTTGGCACTTAGCTTAATTAATCAGGGTGTTTAAATTTGAAAATTTTAATTTGCGACAGTGATGCTAAGAATGAACCAACTGTTCCCCTTGATTTTAATTTAATAAAGGATTGATCGTCGGGTATTTAATTAGGCGGGGTGTCACATTAGGCATGGCCATAAAGTTTTTTTGGACTTTTGACATTTTTTTTATTGTTCAGTGGCATACCTTTTTTTGAGACTTTGGTAGCTTTGTTTGGAATTTGGAGGTTGGCTTGTTCTATCATGACTGAATGTTTTCTAGTTTATCTTAGTATTGTGAGTAGAATATGTGTAAGTTAAAGCCTAAGTTTTTTTTCTCCTGTATTTGCAAATTCCTGAATTTTGGTTCGATACATTATGTGCAGATCAATCAAAGTTATGTTTGTATTTCATTTTTATCTCTGTTAGGAATTTGTTTTCAAGTTGAATTTGATGTCTGTAGTGGGTGAAAAACATAGCTCTTTGTGCCAAGGATTTTGAAGCCTAGTTGGAACATCTCTAGAACTTCAAGTTACCATATATTTTTAAAAATCTGGAAGTTACAGAAAAAACATTTACAAATTTAAAAATTACAGAAAAACAAGAGTTAAATACAAGTTTGACAAACAACGGTTGTAGAAATATCAACAAAACATATTAGAAGTTTCATAGAAAAAAGTGTAGAAAAGACATTTCAATCTTTATATGTCATAAATATTCATTGTTATGTGCGTTATATCTAACTTATCGTGTCAACTTTTGCATGAAGGCGTTGCTTACTTTGGGGTTTACCTTCTCAAATGTTGCTCTCTCACATTCACCATCTGTACCTCCCCCAGATGAATGTGATACCCTCTAGGCAAGTGTTCACTATTTCATCCCTTATAACCCTCCAGTGGTTCCTTCTGTAAACAAGTCATGCGCTATTTGTTCTAGTTTTTCAGGTATTTAAACCTTGTTTTCTTTTAGGTTGAAATCATAATGGAAACATCTTAAGGTTATTAGGGGTTTCCTGCATTTTTAAGTAACTACTAAATGTTGGTGGCTAGTGCTGAAAACAAATGAATTAATTTATGTTACTGCAATTGCTCATAAGAAGGTCACTAATCATATGGTTATCATATTTTGTTATTTTTTTGCTTCATCATATTCCATATAGACTATATGATGCAATGATGTTATTTTTTGTTTGCTTATGGAAAAATATTTACTGGTGCATTACTTTGTGCAATTTTACTTTTCCAGAGGATATATGGCATAAGATTATGCAATGAGAGGTTACTTGACAAACAAAGCAGATGTTTACAGCTTTGAAATTGTTGCATTAGAGATTGTTAGTGGAAAAAGCAACACAAACTATAGGCCCAAAAAGGAGCTCGCTTATCTTCTTGATTGGGTAAGGCATGCCTTCATTTAGTTCTTCCCTTTGTAGACAATATTTTTGGTGTATGTTTTCAAACTATATTTTTATACTATTAGAAAATGTTGAATTATTTTAAGGAGTTCATCATTGAACATCATAATGAAGAATAACTATCTCTAATGAATAGGGATCTTTTTGGATGGATGAGTTCTGATAGTGTTTATGTTTAATGTTTGCTAAATTGCTTTTTATATATATATATTGTTCTAATGTATTGTCTCTCAAATTGTGATTTTGCTGCTCTAGGTGGATCCAAAAATGGTGAAAAGGATGAACAACATGCAGAAGACGTGGTGTTATGCCTGCAGACGGGTGGACTGGTCAAAGGGAAGATAGTGTTTTGTAAGGGTGCATTCATGTGGTCATTCAGGTTGTGCTTTCTCCTTGGATAGTATAGTTACATTTGATTGATTTAGTAGATACTATTGGTATGTTATTTAGGTGATCATGTTGAATTTTCTAATTATTTTGCAGAGGGGGAACTTCAACTAGTTGGAAATCCAGTCCCAGATTTTGAGGCAGAGGTTATATTTAATTCATCAAGGTAAAGTATAACATAATTATGAAATATTAATTTCCATTTCCTATGCATATAAATAGTACTTTTTATTTAGTTAAATAATGGTTTTGCACTTGGGGACCTAGTTATCATAGTAGGCCTAGTAAGAGGCACGACCACCTCGTACAGGACCAATGTAACTTGTAGGAATTGACCGCGCAGTCCCGCGTCTCCCGGTCTGAGAAAACAGCGATAATTTGTAAAAATCCACACTTAGAATTAAAAATAATCCGTTAAAGGGAGAAAACCTAAAAAGCCCCCAAACGGACCCGTAAGAGGCACTGACACCTCGTACGGGACCAATGTAGCTTATAGGAACTGACCACGTAGTCACAGGTCTCTCGATTTGAGAATATGACGATAATTTGAGAAAATAACACTTAAAAACAGGCTATTAAATGGTGAAAACCCAAACCAGCCCCCAAACGACCCCGTAAGAGGCACGAACACCTCGCACGGGACCAATGTAACTTGTAGGAACTGATCGCGTAGTATCGGGTCTCCCGGTTTGAGAGTATGACGATAATTTGCAAAAATCACACTTTGACTTGAAAATAAGCCGTTAAAGGGTGAAAACCCAAACCAGCCCCCAAATGACCCCGTAGGAGGCACGAACACCACGCACGGGACCAATGTAATTTTTAGGAACTGACCGCGTAGCCCCGGATCTCCCGGTTTGAGAGTATGACGATAATTTGTGAAAATCACACTTTGACTTATAAATAAGCCGTTAAAGGGTGAAAACCCAAACCAGCCCCCAAACGACCCCGTATGAGGCACGAACACCTTGCACGGGACCAATGTAACTTGTAGGAACTGACCGCGTAGTCCCGAGTCTCCCGGTTTGAGAGTATGACGATAATTTGCAAAAATCATACTTTGACTTCAAAACAGGTCGTTAAAGGGTAAAAACCAAAACCAGACCCCAAACGACCCCGTAAGAGGCACGAACACCTAGCACGGGACGAATGTAACTTGTAGGAACTGACCGCGTAGTCCCGGGTCTCCCAATTTGAGAGTATAATGATAATTTGAAAAAATCACACTTTGACTTGAAAACAAGTCGTTAAAGGGTGAAAACCCAAACCAGCCCCCAAACGACCCCGTAAGAGGCACGAACACCTCGCACGGGACCAATTTAACTTATAGAAACTAATCGTGTAGTCTAGGGTCTCCCGGTTTGAGAGTATGATGATAATTTGCAGAAATCACACTTTGACTTGAAAACAAGTCGTTAAAGGGTGAAAACCCAAACCAGCCACCAAACGACCTCGTAGGAGGCAAGAACACCTCGCACGAGACTAATGTAACTTGTAGTGATTGATCGCATAGTCCCGGGTCTCTCGATTTGAGAGTGGGATGATAATTTGCAAAAATCACACTTAGACTTAAAACAAGCCGTGAAAGGGTGAAAGCTCAAATAAGCCCCCAAACAACCCCGTAGGAGGTACGAACACCTTGCATGGGACCAATGTAACTTATAGGAACTGACCGCATAATCTCGAGTCTCCCGGTTTGAGAGTATGACGATAATTTGCAAAAATCACACTTTGACTTGAAAAACAGGCCGTTAAAGGGTGAAAACCCATACCAGCCCCCAAACCACCCCTTAGGAGGCATGAACACCTCGCACGGGACCAATGTAACTTGTAGGAACTGACCGCGTAGTCCCGGGTCTCCCGGCTTGAGAGTATGATGATAATTAACAAAAATCAAACTTTGACTTAAAAACAAGCCGTTAAAGGGTGAAAACCCAAACTAGACCGCAAACGACCCTGTTGGAAGCACGAACACCTCGCACGGGACCAATGTACCTTGTAGAAACTGACCGCGTAGTCCCGGTTCTCCCGGTTTAAGAGTAGGATGATAATTTGCAAAAATCACACTTTGACTTAAACAGGCCATGAAAGGGTGAAAACTCAAACCAGCCCCCAAACGACCCCGTAGGAGGTACGAACACCACGCACGGGACCAATGTGACTTTTAGGAACTGACCGCGTAGTCCTGGGTCTCCCGGTTTGAGAGTATGACAATAATTTGAAAAAATCACACTTTGACTTGAAAATAGGCCGTTAAAGGGTGAAACCCCAAACCAGCCCTCAAACGACCCTGTAGGAGGCACGAACATCTTGCACGGGACCAATGTAACTTGTAGGAACTGACCGGATAGTCCTGGGTCTCCCGGTTTGAGAGTAGGATGATAATTTGCAAAAATCACACTTTGACTTAAACAGACCGTGAAAGGCTGAAAATGCAAACCATCCCACAAACGATCCCGTAGGAGGCACGACCACCTCGCACGGGACCAATGTAACTTATAGGAACTGACCATGTAGTCACGGGTCTCCCGGTTTGAGAGTATGATGATAATTTGCAAAAATCACACTTAGACTTAAAATAGGTCGTGAAAGGGTGTAAAACCCAAACCAGCCCCCAAACGACCCCGTAGGAGGCACGAACACCTCGCACGGGACCAATGTAACTTGTAGGAACTGACAGCGTAGTCCCGAGTCTCCTGGTTTGAGAGTATGGCGATAATTTGCAAAAATCACACTTTGACTTCAAAACAGGCCGTTAAAGGGTGTAAACACAACCTAGCCCCCAAACGACCCCGTAAGAGGCACGAACACCTCGCACGGGAGAAATGTAACTTGAAGGAACTGATCGTGTAGTCCTGGTATCCCGGTTTGAGAGTATGATGATAATTTTCAAAAATCACACTTTGACTTAAAAACAAGTCGTTAAAGTGCGAAACCCAAACCAACGCCCCAAACAACCTCGTAGGAGGCACGAACACCTCGCACGGGACCAATGTTACTTGTAGGAACTGACCGCGTAGTCCCGGGTCTTCCGGTTTGAGAGTAGGATGATAATTTGCAAAAATCACAGTTAGACTTAAAAACACGTCGTTAAAGGGCGAAAACCCAAACCAACCCCCAAACGACCCTGTAGGAGGCAAGAACACCTCGCACGGGACCAATGTAACTTGTAGGAATTGACCGCATAGTCCTTGGTCTCCCGGTTTGAGAGTATGACGATAATTTGCAAAAATCACACTTAGACTTAAAACAAGCCGTCAAAGGGTAAAAACCCAAACCAGCCCCCAAAGGACCCCGTAAGTGGCACGAACACCTCGCACGGGACTAATGTAACTTGTAGGAACTGACCGCGTAGTCCCGAGTCTCTCGGTTTGAGAGTATGACGATAATTTGCAAAAATCACACTTTGACTTCAAAACAAGCCGTTAAAGGGTAAAAACCCAAACCAGCCCCCAAACGACCCCGTAAGAGGCACGAACACCTCGCACGGGACCAATGTAACTTGTAGGAACTGACCGCATAGTCCCGGGTCTCCCAGTTTGAGAGTATGACGATAATTTGCCAAAATCACACTTTGACTTAAAAATAAGTCATTAAAGGGTGAAAACCCAAACCAACCCCCAAACGACCCCGTAGGAGGCACGAACACCTCACACGGGACCAATGTAACTTGTACGAACTGATCGCATAGTCCCGGGTCTCTCGATTTGAGAGTATGACAATAATTTTCAAAAATCAACACTTAAACTTAAAAACAGGTCGTTAAAGGGTGAAAACTCACACCAACCCCCAAACATGTCGTTGAGAATATAATAATAATTGTGACTCGTATATGCAATTTTTCTGCTTGAATACGATTTTTTTAAAAATGACTTGGTTACTAATTTCGTATCTTTTTTGTGTCTTATTTTTTTTGTAGGATGACAATTGATCGCTAGATTTTATCCACTTGAAACGCACGAAGAAGTCAATGCTTTACTACAAGGGGATTATTTATCTAGTGTTGTTAATATTCAGGATTCTATAGTTTGTGTTATTGCTGAGCGGGCTTTAGTAGTTTTATTGTTTACTTTTATGGCCATACTGGCTATAGTAGTTTTATTGTCGACTTTTAGGTCCGTGCGGGCTTTATATGGGCAGATTTTATGTTAGTAGGTTTTGGAATGCTCAAAAACTAGAGGAAACTCTGCCCAATTTTTTTTTATCTGGGAACTATTAGCTCTTGTAATTTTTTGAAGTTTGTATGCACATTAGTTTATCAATAACATGCGATATTCATAATTTGTGAATTTTCTTGATTTTTTTTTTGCAAATAATAAATATTTATCCTATCAGATTTAGAATTTGCAGATTTTTCAGATTTGTTTCCTATTATTATTATTTTTATTACTTGAAAAATCTGGCACAGTTTTAAACCGTACCAAAATCGTGCCAATTTATAAAAATGAGAACGCTTATAAAACAATTCGGCACGCTTTATAACCATGCTAAAAGCATGCCAGAAAATAAACAATTTGGCACGTTTTCGGCATGTGCCAAAAGCGTGCCAGATTTAACATCTAGCACGGTTTAAAAGCGTGCCAGATAAAAAAACTAGTACAGTTTAAAAGCGTGCCAAAAGCATGCCAGTTTGGGAAACCTGACACGGTTTTAAACCGCGCCAGAAAATCTGGGACGCCTGATTTGGCACGGTTTTGAACCGTGCCAGATTGCGTCTGGCATTGTTTTAAACCATGCCAGATTCCTATTTTTGGTGTAGTGAAATGATGTTGGAATGGGTTTTATGACATAATAATGAAGTGTAGGTAAAAAACCTTAAAAAATATTATTATGAATGAAGAAGATAATATTTGAGGTTACATGTGATAATGGGGCAAAGAATAAGATATTATGTTAAAATAGGTTTCAAATGATCAAATATATTGTATGTGGTGAAACATAAAAAAAATATCTTTTCTCTCTCTCTCTCTCTCTCTCTCTCTAGGGCGACCTAGAGCAATCATAGGGTTTGGATGGATGTTATGGCCATGAATCCTCCTAAACCATCCTCTTCAACTACTCTCAAACCTCCTAATGCCCCTAATCCCTGGTCTAAATCATTTGCGAGTGTTCTTGTTAGCAATACCAATCGTGAACTTGATTTAAAAACCCCTACCGCCTACAAAGGTGAACTATCAGTATTATTTTCTAAAGAAGACATCACATCCTTGGCTGCACCTTTCAAACACTTGATAGTGATCAAGTTTTCACATGGAAGGCTATCCATAGAGATGATATGCAAAACCTTCCTCTCTTTTTCATTAAAGGCAACCTACTATATTGGTCTCTTGGACTTAAAACACATACTGATCAAGCTTAGTTGTGAAGAAAACTATGTTAGGTTATGGCTACGAAACCAATGGTATATAGGCAAGTATCCCATGTGAATGTTTAAATGGACCCCATAATTTTAAAGCGATGCAGAAAGTCCCATTGTACTAGCGTGGACTAATCTCCTAAACCTCCCAATTCATTTTTATGTAAAATTATAACTAAAATCCGTTGATCAAGTTGTGGGGAAACCATTAAAGATGGATGCATCAATAGCTTCAGTAGAAAGACCTAGTTTAGCTAGAGTATGTCTTGAAATTAATCTTTTAGAGGATCTAACAAGAAGAATTTGGATTGGATATTGCTCAAAAGGCTTCTTGTAGCAAATAACGTATAAGAACTTACCTGCCTTTTGTCAATACTGTACAAAGAAGGTCCATTATGATAATAAATGCATTTTTAAGAATCCAAACAACAAAGACTTGATCAAGAAAGAACCAAGAAATACTAAAACAATTACAAAGCCCCAAGATCATCCATCTATAACACATGAAATCTGGAAAGAAAATAAAGCCCCAGTTGAAGAAAGATTGCTAGAATTTAGTATGGAGAATCAAGAAATTTAGCCCAAAGCCAATAATTTGGTATATGGGGAAGGGTCAATTTTAAAAAATCTAGAAGAAAGAATTTAAAATCACATTGAAAAGTTCACACATTGTGATCTCATTAATGATGAGGTGAACACGAAGCCTATAATAAGGGTTTTCATTCTGATACATAAGAAGAAACCAGTTCAATGCCAATAATGGAGGAACTCAAACATTTTCTTCATGGTTGGATATCAAATGGAAGATGAAATCAAAAGAACAAGAAACATTGAGCCAAAAAAATAAACCTATTGTAGAGGAGAAGCCTAAATCCTTTAAAGAAGTAGAGTCAGTCAAGATTTTCCACTTGATCCTATTTTCAAGAGAATCACAAGATCATCTGGTAAGAAAAATGCTCAAAATCTCTCTTTACCTTCTCAATTGTTCTTCATATGTTGGAATGTTAGAGGAGTTGGCAATAAAGCCACTAATAGAAGAATTAAGAGATTGAATAAAACTTATTAGTTTCTTGTAATGGCCTTAATAAAACCGAAAGTGTATTCATCCACATTTAAGATTTATCAATTGAAATGGAAATTTACCAATAGTTTATTCAATTGCTCCAATAAAATATGGTTTCATTGGAGTAATGATGTTCAAGTAACAATTGTTAGAGATGAAGAACAACTATTCTGTTTGCAAGTGGATATCCAAGTTATGGATAAAATTGTGTTGGTGGCTATTGTATATGTCAAATGTTCCATTGCGAAGATAAGATTTTTATGCTCTATTTTTTATGATAAAAACTAGTAACTCTAACCATCTTCCTTGGTTGATTATAAGTGACTTCAATGTGGCAGATAATGAGGAAGAGAAGTCAGGGGGCTGAGGTAGAGTTTCATGCCATTGAAGATTTCAATGAAATGATAGATAGCTGCTCCCTCGTTGATTTAGGACACTATGGTTCTAGGCTTAAATGGACCAACACTAGATTAAATGTTTAGTAGATTGGACATGTGGTTAATCAATCAACTATGACTGCAAGAGTTACTTCATCCAATATTACTTATCTTCATAGAAATTTCTCTCACCACAGTCCTTTACTTTTGTCCATTAAATCTTGTTTGGATGATTTCCCAAAACCATTCAGGTTTCTTACTATGTGCTGCATTGTTTCTAATGTGAAGGATATTGTGAAAGAATCTTAGCCTCCAAACATTTATGTGACAACCCGCCTACTAAAATAAGAGGTGGCAAGCCCGATACTCCAATAATCACAGGAATCATAGATGGTCCATTCTTAGCATCACTGTCGTTAAAATAATAGTACAAGATAACCACCAATTATTTTAGAAAACGGGTTGTCAAATTAATTTTTATAAGTAAAAGAAAAGCACTTAGACAGTCCAATTTGCAAAAACGGTGGATACCAAAAATCATCGAGAAATGGAATGATAACAATACATAAATAATAACCGAATAAGCTGTAGGTTAACAGACTAATACAAACAGGTTACACTGAGTATTACAATTAAATATCACATTATAATAAATGAGTACAATGCATGGGCAACACGCCCGAATAAATAAAGTGAACATAACTAGAGTACAAAATATATAAGCGTCTATAACGAATATCCTAAAACATCCGCAAAATGCTATAGCTCCAAGACAACTGGAATGGAGAGGTCAATACGGGAGTCGTTGTGGAGGAGCACCTGAACGGACAAGGAGATCATGCAAAACAAAGAGATATAGACGGGTCAGGGCCCGATTTGATATGATCACCATGTGAATAAAATGCATGACAGTTATGAATACCAAATCATAAGCATGAATTTAACTATCTCTCGTAATTAATCATAAAATTTCTCACCTCTCAATCTAAAAGCACAACCTAGTGCGATATCAATGATAATGCTCAATATTCATATAAGCATGGGAGAACTCATCTATATTTAATCAAGGGGGCATCATTTCAATTGTTCACAATTTAAATGCACAATTCCTTTTCTCTTAGGAAATACATATATGGGAATTCATTTTACAAAATGTTTTACTAATTCAATTTCATCTCATACCTTCCCATTTCCCTTCTTCCATCCAGGAAATGTATTTAAAGCAAATTTATTATCATAAAATGCTTTTTCATATCATAACTTCCCATTTCCCTTCTTCCATCCAGGAAATGTATTTAAAGCAAATTTATTATCATAAAATGCTTTAACATCAATAATGTCCCACATTATTATGAATAGTTATATTTCATATCATATAACGTTTCTAAGACCACCCGTCCGAGTTTTCCCACTGTGCGCGCCCCTAAATGGCTATCATCTTCCAGGTCCTATCAAACAAGATAACCTGTGCATCCAACAACTCGAGATGTCGGGAAGTGGACATATACCTACGAGTGAGTCATAACCACACCCAAAATTACCTCACATCGCAAAATAAACATATATAAAAACTGGTCATATGGACGAGGACTATATTCACCCTGCATTCATTAACCAGGGGACTTCACCTCATGCGCGTAATTTCCCTTATGATAGCGAGTTAGAGAGGTGTGTATATGTAAATTATCATTTAAAAAAATCATTTTTCCATTTTGAAAACATTCACTTTTACATTCACAAAACCATTTATACTTATTCATTAAGTACCAAATTTTAGAATATGCATTTCTTATTCTTAAAGTCATATCTTAATAATGACCTAGGGCTCGAAATGCCATTATCCTCACACTAGTCTCCAAGAGTCCAAAACAATACCATAAATCATTAAAGTAAGTCTCCCTCAATAATAGTCTCCCAAAAGTCCCAACATTATCATTTTTACTTTTCGTTAATTCTAGGCTAACTTCCTATATCAAACGAAAATTAACCCATATGAACTAACCCTTGGGATAAGCCCAATTAATCTCACGCTAGCCTAGGGTATTCATCTACCCAATACAAACCTCTAGAACTCTTTATTACTTCCCAATAGAAGGTTCCTAAGACTTGAACCTAAAAGAAAAATACCCAAAATAAAACTAGAAAAATCTCACAAAAACAGGATTTCTGAATCGATTCGCCTAGGGCCGAATCGATTCGCCCCTGACTCCGAATCGATTTGCCCAAAAACAAATAGATTCGGTGAGAAAAACCAACTTACTGCCTCAGTCCAAATCGATTTGGCCTTAACCCGAATAGATTCGGCTTGCCATACATGTATCCTCCCCTGTAACCAAATCGATTCGCTTAGGAGCCGAATCGATTCGGCCTGGCAGAAATGCTCAATTTGGGCTACGGGTTAAAGAACCCTAAATTTCCCAAAACCTCAAATCTTCAATCTCTATCATCATCAACAACAACTAATTCTTCCAAAACAATCATGTACAACCACTAATTAATATTTTCTCCTCAAATCAAATTAAACTACAAGATTAAACGTTTAAACACCAAAAATCCCCAAAACCCATAAATGGTTTAAATCTCCAAAAACTAACTATACATGCAATTTATCACATTAAATCATAATCTAGCAAGTAAGAAACTTGCCTCAAGTTTGTAGTCTCGGATTATCTTCCCGTAGCAACGATTTCTAGCTCCAATCTTCCATTTCTCTCCATTTTCTCCGTTTTCTCCCAACTCTCTCTTCTCTCTCTCTCTCTTGGCTTATAACATAAAGTGAGAAATAAAAGAGGTTTGGGAGACTTAACCGGGTTATAAACATTAATTCCCCACTTTTAAATGTTAATACACCATTAAAAGGGCTCGTAACTACATAATTGAGTCATAACCTATCAAAAGTACCCGAAACTCAAAAATATAACTTGGCACTTATTTTGACTATCTCGACTATTCCAAAACCAACCGCACCCCCTAAATTGGCATCCGGAGTAACGTATAATATTTTTATGTTCCTAAGTCATTTTAATTTCATTAATTATGCTCCAATCTGAATATAAGTTATAACTGTCGCTTAAAAGACAACTGCGCAATAAAACACAATATAATGCTATTTACTTTCTCATATCAGTAAATAGGCAAAACATGGTAAATATTATCTCTTAAATCACTTGAAATAATATTTACTACAACTTTCTCTATTTTATAAAATTAGCCCATTAGGAAAAATAATATAAAATAGTCGCTCAAAAGTCTGGGTTGTTACAATTTAAGCCCCTCCTATGCCTCTTTTTTCTCTTAAGCTCAATGGTTAAAATCTAAGCTGAAATAGTGGGACAAAGCTCACTTTAAAAACATATTTTAGACTGTAACGGATATGGAAGACTCTTTGATTATTAAAGGGAATGAATTTGATCTTAATACTAATGAAATTAATAGAGCTAATATGTCTAATATTAAACTCAATACTACCATGAGAAGGGAAGAAAGTTTTTGGCATCAAATAGCAGGTTGAAATGGTTGCCACTAGTGGGCCTTAATACTAAGCTTTTCATGCATCAGTGAAGACTAAATAGAGAAGTTTAATCATAAATAAGATTAAAAATTCTAATGATCAATGGGGGGAGGATAAAGAGGAGGTAGAAAAAAAATCTTTATTAGCCAATTTATGGTCTTTCGCAGGCAGACTACTTAGATATGAACTCAGACTTTTTGAATGTAATTACCAGTAGTATTTCAGAAGACATAAATGAACACCTCACCAGGTATCCTACTAAAGAAGATATTTTTCAGCTATCTCTAGCCTTTATTTGTATAGTGCCCCTGGTCCAGATTAGTTTATGGAGAATTTTATTTAAAATTCCAGGATATCATTAAGCATGATCTCATTTTGACTATTTAATCTTTCTTTATTGAAGCCGAAATTCCTAAAAGTTGGTCCAGTACTGCAGTTGCACTTATTCCAAATATTAGAAACCCTTCTCACTATTCCAAATATTGGCTAATAAGCCTTTGCAATTTCTCTAATAAAATCATCTCCAATATTTTATGTGAGAAACTAGTTGAGATTATTCCTAACATTATATCCATCAATAAAAGTGGATTTTTCAGGAATTGAAGTATTCAAGACAATATCATATTGGCTCGAGAAATGGTCAATTCAATTGGTAGAAAAGCTCATGGGTCCAATGTCATAATAAAGTTGGATTATTTATGTAAAATTACTAGGAAATTTGGCTTTGATGAAGTATTAATTGATTTGGTGCAGAGATTAATTTCCAGCGACGGGTATTCAATCTTAATAAATAGGCAAAGAAAATGTTTCTTTAATTCTTCAAGGGGCCGCGGGCAAGGAGAACCCTTATTCCCCAGCCTTATTCATCATTGCTTCAGAAGTAGTGAGTAGACAAATGAATCATCTTTTTAATTCTCACAAGGCAGTACCTTTCTCCCACCATCAAGGTAGACAACTCATATCTCATCTTGGTTTTATTGATGATGTAATCATATTCACTAATGGTTTCAAACATAACCTTAAAGCTCTATTCAAAACTATTCATGATTACGAAGCCATTTTAGTTAATATCTCAAAGAGTTCTTTCATTATAGATCCCAAAATTTATCCTAATAGAAAGGTTGTTATTACCAAGCATACTGGATTGAACCCAAAGCCTCTATTAATAAAATATATAGGATGCCACTTATCTAAAGGAAGAAGAAAGACCATTCATTATTAAGAGTTACTGCAGAAAATCATAGAGAAACTCAATGGATGGTAATCCAATCTTATATCACAAGGAGGTATGATCAATTTAATTAGGCATGTCAAATGGGATTTAAATTGGCTACTAGGTGCAGAGGTTATGAAGAAGAGGAAAAAACTATAGAGCATGTCTTAAATCACTGTAAGATTGCAAAAAAATTATGGAGTTATTTCAGCCACAAAGTTGGAATTCAAATCAATTTTTCACTTACCAAAGTTATTCTTCTTTCTTAGTGGATTAAAAATCCTGTAAAAGACCATCAACAGTTCATATTCATATGCCTACCAAAAGTGATGATGTGGGAACTATGAAATGTATGAGAATGTTTAGGGTAAGTCTATAAACATCATCAACAATGTTTTTAAATTGATGGCAAATATAGGCTTCAATAAAAATTTGATGGATAGATGTGGATCAGAAGACCATTTAATCATCAACTGGTTCAATCTCAAAATCAATCCTAAACAAGTCATTTTACAAGAATGTCCCTGGACTAAACCTGATGTAAGGACCTTGAAACTCAACATTGATAGTTCTTACAAAGGTACCCCTGGTCCTAGTGGAACAGGAGGGGTAATGAAATATGATAAGGGTTGTTTCATAATTGGATTTGGAGTGGATTTGGGTTATAAGTCTTCTTTATATAGTGAAGCCAAAGCTTTAGAGGAAAGGCTCAAAATTTATTCCCAACTTAATTTGGATCATGTTCAAATTGAATCTGACTCCAAAGTGATGGTTGACATTATAAACAATAGGTACAAACCACCTTGGACCATCCTAGATACCTTAGATCACCTTGTCTTCCATAAATCTTTTTAAGGGAATCCAACACTATAGAAGATGTTTTGGCTTCAAAGGCTGCCTCTACTCAAAACTCCACAACATATTGGTCCTTTGACTCTCTTCCACTAATCATTAAGGGCATGCTCAATCTTGATAGGCAGAATTTCCTAATATTAGAATAAGTTACGTTTGATTGTAATGGCATTATCATACAAAGTATCATATTTAATATTCAATGTTTTTTATTTCTCTTTCTTGTAATGGGGGCAAAGTTAAATCCTCAAGTTTAATTATTTGTTGCATCTAAAGCTTTGGGCCTAATAATTTAGCTAAGGGATTGTATGCCACGGGGAGACTATTTCTTTATTTTTTTTATTTTTAATAATATGTGTGGGGGTCCTATCCCTCTTCCTTTAAATAAAAATAATAAAATAAAAAAGAACGTAAAATCATAAAAGGAGGGTTTTGAAAGGAAATATTGATTTTTAGTGCCATAATGATTAAAATGTATTTTCACAAAGCTATGATGAAGAAAGGGTAAAATGATAATTTTGCTAAAAATTGAGGGTCCTAATGGTCAAACTTCCTCGTTAGACCTTATCAGTCGATTTTTATGAAAAACGAATCAATAAACAAAATGGTATGTTGACATGATGAAATTGTGATATAAACTGTAGAAATGATAAAATTGAAAAATGATGGAATAATGTAGACATTAGAAAATATGTTAAAACACATTAATATGGACTCAGATGACACCAGGAATAATTAAGAAGAGCCCGAAGCCCTGGGGTGAAAGACCCAAAATCACTGGCCAAAGCATAAGGTAGAATAGCCGACGGTATGGAGCCCATTAAAGTATGCGGATATTGGAAGATTTCGAGAAAAGATCATGGAAAAAGGTAATTATATTGGTTATGCTTGAAAATGTGCAAGTAATACAACCTACTGAAGTTTTATAAAAAAAAGGAGACTAATGAATAGAATATGATTAATAGTCTCTAGACCTGGTAAAGGGTGGTATGAAATGGTTAAGTGTGAGTACGAGCTCATCACTCGAGTGTGTTGCATGATAGTTGCATTAATACTAGCTAAATTGTTAAATGTTTTTTGAATTATTAAAATACACGGTATATGTATGGTATTTTTGTTGAAAATGTATAGCTTAGTATTACCCACCTTGTTGAGCGTTCGCTCACCCCTGCTTTTTATGTTAAAAACCCCACCCCACGCCAGGTACTTTGAGTAAGGACGTCGGGAAGGACGCGGGTAAGGCCCCAGAGGACAGTCAACGTCGTTAATGTCTTTATAATATCATTTAAATTATCTATTGAAACATTGGTAATTTGGGACATTTAAAATTTAATTTGAGCCTTTGGCCATATGTTGTAATAACATAGGGATGACTATGATTTATTTCTCATTTAATTAGTATTGTGGATTAAATTGTATTTTCCATGAATCAACCTTGTAAATTAACTTAATTACTTAACGTGGAAACCTTATTCTCAAATTTAAAATAGGTAAAATAATCTATAATAAATGGTGAAATTAAGGGGGTTTTTTAAATAATAAAATTGGATGTTTCCCCTCATCCTTTAACTCCTCGATTTGGTGCGGGTTGATCCAACGATAGCCCAAATTCGGGTCAGGGCATTACACATGGTAAGTTATTTGGGACTGCAACATTCTTATTGGTATTATTATGTAAGAGATGGGCATATACATTCTTAATTCAATTTTTTCTTAATCGGTCTCTTCAACTCCCAATGAACATTGGAATGGGCTCAAGATCATTCTAGGTCAAGGATTTGGGGGTGCCTAGTACTCGTGTTGTGGAAGGATCCAAGGAAATTGAAATTAAGGACAGAGGTATGTCTTTTCTTTGGTTATTACAAATGTTGTTTATACATACTCCTACGAAAAATAAAGTTATTGATTGCATTGATTCCTAGTTCTTAGAAAAGGATTATGTAATAAACCACAGGGCCAAGTGTAAGTTGGAGTAACAAGGTATAGTGGAACATCATATTTCCAATGTTGTTAAATCACCCATAGAGGATGAAATATGACATAATATAAATAATACATGACAATGTCATAGTGGGAGATTTATCGATGATCAAAATACACATGTCGCTTATACTAGATAGCAAGTAGTGTCACATCGTAGTGGGAGCATCAAGGGTTATCGTGAATGGTTTGTGTTCCCGATGATTATTTCGATGAGATCCAAGGCAAACATGAGCTAGGTCTTGGGAACTACAACGAGGCATTCTAAGACAAATACTTTTTCTTTGACTTATGACTCAAGATGCTAAAAAGGATTCAATGTACTCTAATCAGGTTTTGGTATTTCTATACTTGTTAATGGGGTGAAACCCATCGAGCGCAAGTGTACCTAGAAGAAATTAAAATAAATATGTATGGTGAGGTTCAAACCTTTAAGGAAAGCCTTACAAAAGGGTTTACTTAGAAAGATAAGGATTGACTGTGACAAAACGTTCTCGCGGTAGTCATGCTGAAGTCTGTCGGGATTCTTTTAACATCAAGACTGCATTCTTGAATGATCGTCTTGACAATTACATAGTAAAAAGTTAGGAAACACAAAGTGGTGTAATCTTGTGACATATGTTTATGGATTTAAGATAACATCAAGCTCTTCTATCATTTAGTTTGATCAGGTAATCGAGTCTTCATTTTAAGAATGGTTCAAAAAGAACTTTCTCGTATAAGAAGTATGATAAAAATGTGGTGGTATTTCTCAATACATTTTATGGATACTACCTGCTTAATTGAGAACAAGGTGAGATAATTGACATACATAGGAGTGTGGTTGTCTGGATATTCAATATGAACTTCTTAGGACAATTACGAACATCTTCATGAGTAAGCCTTCATTCGATCGGCTGCAAGATGTTGTGTTTATACCAAGTCAAATATATCAAAGTTATATACTAAAGAGTAGCTTTGGGATTCCATTTAAATATTTTATCCTTAGTAAGATTTTAGTGAGGAAAAAATCATTAAATAGTTGATATGGTGTACATCCAAGGGGGAGTGTTATTAAATGTACAAAATAAAGGATGTTCACTTGTATCCCACATTGAATAAGGGTCATTTGGTATACCTTACTCTGTGTTGTAAATATGGGTGATACCCCATGAGTATTTACGTACTAAAGGAATGAAAAAAAAACATCACTAAATTCTCTCTTTCCCAACATGTTATCAGCCTGAATGCTTCCATATATTTGATTTATTTATTTACACGTGTCGCGCTTCAATTTTCTTCATTCTCATATAATTGGTTAAACTTTATAATCTCTCAACTTTGGTGTTTCCAAAATCTAAAGAATACAACTATTTATTGGCGCTTTGTTACCGATTAAAATATGAAAAAAAAATGTCTATTTGATGCTTTGTGAGATGTAAAGCAAAGTAAGCACATTTTCAAGTCATATCCTCATAAGGTGTTACATTTTCTTGTTCTTCTACTTACATGTCAGATAAATATGTGAAGTTTAACTAACTCGTGATAATTATTTTATCAGTTATAATATATATGTATTTATGAATTACGTATTTATAGATTGACTCTATTATTTTGGTTTGCAAAGATTTCATTTATCAAACATTAATTATTGACATATTTACCCATTTTAATCCTAAAATTTTGGATATATAGTTTGACTAATAATTTTTTGGAAATTCATCTATCACTCATATATTTGTTTATAAGTTATAATAAATTAATATTTATAGCTGGAAGTTACCTATTTTTTTATTACGACCCGAACTTCCTATTATCATTCAAAGTTGGTACCCAAAGTTTCCTTTGTAATTAAAATCAGAGCTTTCATTTGTTAATGACTATATTACATTTAGGACTTGATGTTACCATATCATAACTTAGTTTGGGGTCTGAAGTTCTTATATATCTAATTTAATTTGGGTTTGAAAGTCCTCGTATAACTATTTTAATTTAGGGCCTGAATTTCATAAATCATAAAATGTTGAGATATAAATCTCTCTAAATATCTTGTATTTCAGACCTAATGTTCTTAAATAATTATTCAAATTTGGGACATTAAATTTCTAAATTATTTGGGGCTATAGTATCAAAGAAAACATATCATAATCAAACCTGATGTTTTGATTTTATGATTGAATGGGTATGGAAAAATAATCATTTTTTTACCAGAAATTTTTTAATCACTATTATGACCCAAAGTTCAAAAATATTAGTCGTTACTAAGATATATTTTTCTTAATTTCTATTGAAAAATTGAGGATGAAAGTTCTCAATTATTTAAAAATATTTGGACCTAGTGGTCCTACAAAATTATACCTAAACCAAAAATTGAAGTTTTAATTATTTATGTAATAGGGTATGGACTTCAAAAATTCCCAAAATAATTATCTATAATTTGTACCTGAAGCTCCATATATATTTTTGGGGGATTACGGACTTCTCAACTTATTGACTTTTCATATTATTTATTAAACGAAATACCTTTCTAATTATTCTTTTAATGTTTAAACTAACCATTAATTGTCCTACTAACGGTTTCACCATTAAATCTTTATCTCATGACATATCTCTTCATTTAAGTTTTAATGATATTTTATTTTAACTATTCTCACATTATAATTATTCACATTACTTTGTAGTCTCATATATAGAGAGAGAGGGGGGGGAGGCTCTCATGCACACCAAGTTCGCACACTCATTTTTTACCTATTTTTTTTAAATAGTAAAAAAAATTGAGTTGATATTTTTTATATGGCATTTAAACATTTTAATGAACCCATATAAAACAAATCAGCTCAAAATAACTTTTTTTCTATTTCAAAAAAGTTGGTCAAAATTTCACAGCTTTTTAGAGAGCTTTAAAGGTGCAAAAGTTTGACCGATTTTTTAAAAATAGTAAAAGACGTTATTTTGAGCTGATTTTTCTATATGGTCCCCTTGAAATGTTTAAATATCATATAAAAAAATTCATCTTAAAATTGTTATTTTTACTATTTTAAAAAATCAGTGTGCAAACTTGGTGTGCATGAGAGCTTCCTTATATATATATATATATATAATTTATTTAAAAAATATTTGAATTTTTTCAATATTTGAATTATTTAAAAAATTTATCCCTAATCATTTCTCATTAACATTCTTTAAAAATTAGGAATAATCTTTAAAAAGACTCCAATATTAGAGATAATTTCTATGATAAGCAATCAGATTTTTTTAGTTGAAACATTATTAAATGGGACCTCACCTCAATAATCTCTCTCTCTCTCTCTCTCTCTCTCTCTCTCTCTCTCACTAACTCACACACACTCTCTGAATTTGTTTAATAGGTTTGAAGAATCAGTTTTGGGTTCGGGTATGTATTTTGGGTTTGAATAATCAATTCTTGATTTGGTTTGTGGATTTTTATGACGTGATTTTTTATTTAGTTGAAAATTATGTTACGATATGACTTAGATTTAAGTTACATTTCAGTTTTTATTTTATGATTTGATTTTCATTTTTGGTTTGTATACCATGGTTCGATATTTGAGATACATTTTTATTCATATATGGTCACTTGAAATTCGACTTTTATTTTTAATTTTGGGGTGGAGTTAAAATCAATTTGGGTTTTGGTTGAAATAGATTAGAAATAGGTGGAAATCAATTTGGATTTCTTGGTTGTAGTTGATTGTTTTTAGTTGAAATTGGAGTGAAAGGTAGTGGTTTTTTTGTCAAAATTAATCTAAATTTTTTTTAATTTTAGTTTTAAATTATTTTTTAGTTAAAATTATCTTTTTAATATTTTATAGAAAATTTTTAATGTTTCAATCAAAATAAATTAAATCATAATATAAATAATTGGTGACATATTAAAGTAACAAAAAATTAAACTATTTTTTTTTGTTCATTCTCACTGAGAGCATATCTAATGATGTATGCTCAAAATGTACAAAAATACACAATGCTTTACTACTTTTCCCTTTTTAGAGGCGAGTTATATAATGGTGATAAGTGCATTTGAGAGTTTGAAACTTCATACGAACTAAATTAGTTCATAGGAAGTTGTTGAGAATTAATGCAGTTCGTAAGAACTTAAATTACGATATATTAGTTCAAATATAATTGTTACATAATCTATTTGTTATTATGAATTGATGCGAACAAATGAATTACGTTGCAACACATAAATAATTGGTAAACGAATTGTAAATTTTTTAATATCTTATTTATTCTTCTACAAATTTTTCATTATCTTGTCCCCCCATACTGAGTTTCTTTTTCTGTAAATTTGCCAATTTTCTTGGATTCTTCCCCCACCTTTGGACATGCTCTAATAGTTTACCCACTGGATATGACTTGTTTCAAAAGCACATAAGCCCTACAAATGTAACATGTGTTATAGTAATCCACAAACTTTTAATGAATGTGAAGCATTTTCACAATGTCGATTGGTTGTTAATCTTTTACCTTTAGTTCTTTTTTAACCTCTCAAATGATCTTTTGCCCATAAAACTCAACACCCCTTCCAATCAGTGTTGGATTTAAAAATATAAAAACAATTTGATATTTTTTTTTCCAAGAATAGATTTTTATTCAAATAGAGGAAAATCAAAGAACTTACAAAGCCAAACGAAAATTAAAATAAGGACCTTTATCATAGGACCCTTACAAGAGAAACTAAATAAATTTGAAATCAGGAACATTCAATCTATCCATTTTAAGGATAGCATTGATTTCCTTGGGGAGAGAATCAATCTGAAGAGAGAAAAAGGAAGTTTGAAGCTCGCTTCCTCTTTTAGACAGAAAGTCAGCTGCACTATTAGCTTCTCTATAAACATGAGAAAAGGAACACTTCAAAGAAGAAGCAAGCAAAATAATTTGATCAACCATCCACTTAATTCTCCAAGGACATGAGCTTTTGTTAGATGGACCTCAATTAGAATTTTTGAATCTGATTCTACTAGAACCTCATAGTCTTTGAAGTCCTACAAATACTTGAGACCCTTTAACGAAGTTGTTGCTTCAGCTTCCAAGCTATACATATCGTCAAAATGATCATGAAAACACCATATAATGTGACCTTTATCATTTCTGAGAAGGCCACCTCCTCCACTTAAACCTGGATTTCCACGAGAGCTTCCATCAATATTAAGTTTTAGATAACCTTTTGGAGGAATGATCCATTGAAAAAGCATAGGGCAAGATCTATCAACTCTGGCAGCACAGATGGAGACCTCTTGATTATCTAAAACCTGATTGATGATTTTATGATGAGACATTTTAATGTGATAAAATTTTGCCTTGTTCATATTTAACCATAGATACCCACAAATGAGATTGGGAATGATTGTATAGGAATTTAACCTGGAACTGTCAGGAGCAATCCACTAAGAAATTAGCCTTTGTCTCAAAGATCCATGCTTAGACAATTTGATATTGTAAAACAATCCTATTAACTCAAAAAAAAAATCTTGACTCGGGTTCATTTTGATTTTTTAATGGTTATTTTATTGCACACAAAAATATATTACATCGAAGGACTCAAAATTTCTCTTAGATACAAACTTGAGGAGATCCATATTAAAACATATGCATTAATATATATCATTCCAATCTATTTGCAATTCACAAACGGACAATATCCACCATTACATGCTAGTGGAAGAATGCATGAATTAGAAATTTGTCAAGATGGCTAAAGTTATATAAGTTCAATAGAAGTAGTTACCGAATTGTTGTTAGTTTCAAGTAGTTGATGCTAGTTTGTTAAATGTCAAGATAATCACTTATAGTTACTAATTAGTTAGTTACGTCAATAGTTAATTAGAATAAAACTAATGAGTTAGAGCTGAGTATTTTTGTATAAATGGTCACATTATTATACTTTTAAGGCATCCATGTAAAACCCCATATTTTCAACATTTATTAATTATGAGATGAATTAATAATTGGAATAAATTATTACTTGTGTGAATTGGTAATAATAAAAATGCATATTTAGATTATGATAAAATTTGAATGATATATGATTTATTTGAGCTGCATTTTATGTTTAATTAGTTGGTGTAACTAATTAAGTTGGACAATATGCGGTTATGCGCAATATAATTATGTATGTGTTTTTATTTTACGTTATGAGAAATTATTGTGAGATATGAGATAATACCAATTGGAGCGGACTCTAGAGTGATACGGGGGATTGGTAATGTGTTTTAATTGTGTTAAAATTGACCCTAGGGATAGGCATATCCTCAGACTAAGTTTGGCCTATTCTGGGTAGTGTGTTGGGATCATTTAGTGGCCCAAAAATAGGCCTAATATAGACATGCGAGATTGAGGTTTAATAAAGGGGATTAGACCTCACTATTCACATACTTTACATTAGAGAAATAAACCTTAGCAACTTTAGACCATTGTAAGAACTCAAGGAGAATTTGGTAGAATAAGGAACAAGGATCCCGTGTAGAGATTCGCCATTCTACTTTTAGGGAAGAAATATCTCTCTATATCCAATATCCAATTTGTAATGTTTTTATAATATTGTTATGCTTTAAATATGGGATTTAGAATGCATGTTTAGGATTGAATTTAATTGTCTTAATCACATTTATTATTTGGGTTAATTGGGATTAGTGTAATTGATTCTGATTTTAAAAGACATAGACTTTTTTATGAAAACCATTAAATTAGATCATTGTGGTATATGATTCTATGATTAGAACTTATTGTTTAGTATTTAATTTCATGTATAAGTTGAATCACCGTGTTAATTTGATGTTTGGATCTTAATTAGTAGATGTGATTAGATCTCATTAAAAAAATAACTAGGTTTAAATCTGTAAACATTGAGGAATTAAACCTTATTTGATATTTTTATATCTTAAATGGTTATGGAAATTATATGGGATCATAAACCCATGTGTGGATTTGAATATGGTAAAGTTTGGATGCTTAGAAAAGACTTTGGTATTCACTAATGGGAGTTTTGAGGAGCATTTACATTTTCGGGACGAAGGAGGCATATGCACCAATATCATTTAAACGAGATTGTTATTTCGTTCGATTGAGATGGCTTATTTCTTCTGAACAAGATGTTTAGGTCATTCAAACAAGCTACGTTGTCGGTGGTAATTTGGGGCAGTATATTATGGCTTTAGATTTTAATCGCAAAATTAATTCTTAGGTAATTTTAATGCACATAAAATATAGTTTAAGATGATAATTAAACTAGAGAATAATGACATGAGAGTTTGATATAGTTTTGGTGTAGAATGAATATTAACCTGGTTAGTACACTCCGAAATTAGGAATTTGGGCAATTTTGAGTACGCGCATAAGTGAAGCAACATCATATAGTTGTATACATATAATATGTGTTGTATACATATGTATTTTGAATTGTGTCAACATACCTCTATTCATGAGAAATCTATTGGTCGGAGTTGATTTATTGGTTGGTATCGTGTACCGCACACCTAGATATTGATGCATACCATTATGGAGGTAGATATATTCAATCATATGTTCATTATAGTCACTACTTCTTGATAAGAGAATGAGGATAGACTAGATCTATTGATTGGGTTTTCTTATATATCTGTTGATGGTGTTACTGCATAGTGATCTCCCTATTATTATGTGACAACCCGCCTACTAAAATAATAGGTGGCCAGCCCAATACTCCAATAATTACAGGAATCATAGATGGTCCATTCTTAGCATCACTGTCGATTAAAATAATAGTATGAGATAACCACCAATCATTTTAGAAAACGGATTGTCATACACAAAAATTTTTAAAGTAAAAGAGAAACACTTAGACAATCCCATTTGTAAAAACGGTGGGTATCAAAAATCGATGAATAAAGTACGACAATACAATAGATAATCACCGAATAAGCTGTCGGTGCACAAACCAATACAAATAATACGTTAAGTATTACAATCAGTATTTACAATGTAATAAATGAGTGCAAAACCTTGGGCAAACACGCCCGAATAAAAGTACTGAACATAACTAGAGTACAATAGAGGGGAGCGTCTACTACAAGTATCCTACAACATCCGCAATATGCCGTAGCTCCATGACAACTGGAAATGGAAATGTAAACACAGGTGTCCATGCGGAAGAGCACCTGTAACGGCAAAGAAATGTAGAAACAAGGAAATATAGAAACCGGTCAGGGCCGGGTTTGATATGATTACCATGTGACTAAAATGCATGGCAGGTAAGTGCGTAAATCTCTCGCAGATAACAATAATATTCCTCACCTCTCAATCTAGCAATAACCTAGCGAAATATAAATGATGCTCAGGTTATAGAAAGAACAGAAGGCTAACTTCTCTCCAGTCTCAACACTATGCCCTATTCGTGCGTGGGGTGTCTCGCAAAGCGAAATCCAAACAAGGAACCCCCCCCCCCCCGATACACTACTACTTAGGCAAGGTTGATCGTCGAGATACATTAGACCCCGTCCTAATTAATTTAAGTACTAAAGGTTAACTTCTCCCCAGTCTCAACACTATGCCCTATTCGTGCGTGGGGTGTCTCGCAAAGCGAAATCCAAACAAGGAACCCCCCCGATACACTACTACTTAGGCAAGGTTGATCGTCGAGATCCATTAGACCCTAAGCACGAAATAATAAATAAATACATGTGTGTGCATAAGTGTGGGAGGTCACATCTACAGCTACACAAAGAAAATATAAAAGTAAAACCCCTCTATAAAATATAAAAGGGCACAATTCCTAATTCTATCTTTAGGAATATACATGTAAATGGTACAACACTTTATCAAGTGTTTACCAAATTAATTTCATCATACACTAATTCATTTCATGAATTTGTTCCTTATCAGGAAATATAATCATACTTTTTATGCTCTAGAGGCATTTACCTCAATTGTTCACTTTGTAAAAATATCTTCCTTATCAGGAATATAATCATCATCATAGGCTCTTTATGGCCTTACATCGTGCTCTTTATGGCACTTTCATCATGCTCTATATGGCATTTTACTGTGCTCTTTATGGCACCCATCAAACATCAAGTCCAACTTGATTTAGAATAGTTATATTCATATATATATATAACGATTCTAAGACCGCCCATCCGGGTTTCCCCACTGTGCGCGCCCCTAAATGGCTATCATCTTCCAGGGCCTCCAAGACAACCTGGGATCCTATCGAAACGTCGGGAAGAGACCATGTGCCTGCGGGATAGTCAAGACCACACCCGGAATCTCCTAAGCAGCGCAGAAAATATAAACAAACGCTCACATGGCCTAGGGACTATATCCACCCTGCATCATTAGCCAGGGGGCTTCACCACAACGCGCGCGACTTCCCTTATGATAGCGATTTAGAGAGGTGTGTATCCATAAATTATTATTTATGAAAAACATTACTTTTTTCCATTTTTGAAAACTCATATTTTATATTTCCAAAAATCATTCACTTAGCCATTTAGCACCAAGTTTTAGAAGGTGCATTATTTTCTTATTAAGTCATATATTACTACTGACCTAAGACCCAAAATGCCGCTAACCTCAAAATAGACTCGAATAGTTTATACAATTCATAAACCCTCAAAGTGAGTCTCCATAATGGAGTGTCTCTCAAAATCTCAACATTAATATTTTAACTTCCAATATATCTTTAGGTTAACCTCCTATATCAGTTGGACATTAACCTAATCCAAACTAGTCCTCGGGTAACTTAAATCTCCATTCTTAGCCTAGGACATTAGTCTACCCAATACAACCCTCTAGGACTCCCCATTACTTCCCAAAGGAAGGTTCCTAAGCCTCGAACCTAAAAAAAAGGGCTAAAACAAAATTGGAAAAACCTCACCTTTCCAGAAGAGGTTGATCGATCGACCTCTGGCCGTCGATCGATCGAAGGCTTCGATCGATCGATCCTCCAGGTTCGATCGATCGATCCTGGCGGACAGCTTCTTCTCCGAGAAGCTGTTTCGGCCATTGACGAGCCAACCAAGCTTCTACCCGCTATTTCACCCTACCACAACAGCAAATACTACTATAAAATCATTCCTATACTTCAAATAACTAATTATTTCTCTTCAAATCAAATTAAAACATAAGATTTAGGATTAAACACCCAAAATCACCCAAAACCCATTTATGGTTTAAACCTCCCAAAACTTAACTACACATGCAATTTATCACATTAAATCAATATCTAGCAAGTAAGAAACTTGCCTCGAGGTTCGTAGTCTCTGAACACCTCCGGTAGCGACGGATTCCGGCCCAAAACCTCCATCTCTCTCTTTCTCTCTACTTTCTCTTCTCTCTCTCTCTCTCTCCTTTGGCTCCTCTCACACAAATGAAGAAAAAGAAAGGGGGTGGGGGTGGGGGATTTATAAGGGTCTAAAAATATAAACCCCCACTCCTAATTGCTAATACACCACTAAAATGACTCGTAACCACTTAATTGAGTCATAACCCTTTAAAATGCCTAAATCTCAAAAATTACAACTGGGCACTTATTTCGACTATCTCGACTATTCTAAAAACTACCGCACCCCCTATTTTGGCATTCGGGAAAGTGTGAACTATTTTTACGTTCCAATTCCATTTTTTTTATTCATTAATTATACCCGATTTAAATATAGGTCATAACCGTCGTTTTACATATAACGACGCAAAATACACAATATAACACTATTTACCTTCTCATAACGGTAAATAGACAAAGCATAGTAAATATTATCCCTAAATCCCACGGGAAATAAGATTTACTCCAACATTCCCTATTTTATAAAATTAGCCCATTAGGCAAAATAGTATAAAATAGTCGCTCGAAAACCTGGGTTGTTACATGTTATATTTGTGAGTTTGCTTAAGCCCATTAGGTGAGGAATTCCTATAAACGTACCTATAGATGCACGAGATAGTCCTCGAAGGTAGTTTCCTTCATGTGATCTATTTGAAAAGAGTGATATTAGTACAGTAATGGACGTTTAATTAAATGAAACCTATATCAGATTTATGATGTGTGTTTATAAGACTGTGTATGTCGTACGTATGGGTGACATTAGAGGAGTCTGTATTTTCGTTTTATTCTTACACGTTTAGTTAGTTACATCTCGATTGCATATTAATTATTAGTTACTCGCTTATTAGTTTAGATATGGAGACTTTTAGTACTGTTATATCTTGGGTTGAGACATGCTCTTAGTATTTCACGTAGGTGAGGGATAAGTATTTACTACATATGATAGCAGAGGGAATGTCATGTTTTTGTAAATGAATCGTATGATTACTTACAGTTGATATGCAAGATATTTCTTGCCAATTTGTAATAACCCATCCTTTTGGGGACAATTAAATTCCATAATTAAATAAAAATTGGGAATTTGGAGAATTTCTCGAAATATTAATTTTTGGAATTTTTGGGGATTAGATGATTTTCGATGGGTGTTGTAATTATTTTTGGGACTATATAGGTCAAAATATTTTAATTATATGTCGTCGTGGAGTAAAGCGACAAAAGAGGTAAGATTTTATTAGAAAACCCGCATTATGTTATATGGGTTAGAATAGTGATTTGCGGTCAAGTACCCCGAATGGGAATTTCGACTGCACCGTGAGTCTCGAAATGTCCGAGATAGTCGGAAAAGAGTGTCCGATTATTGAAATTGAGTTTCGGGGAATTTTTGAGTTAAAAGGGCTCGGAATTGAGTAAACGAGTCGTTTTTTGGGTTTTAAGGGGTATAACCCTTTTATTCTTATTTAAAGAGAGAGAAAGGGAAAGAAAAGAGAAGAGAAGGAAAGAAAGATAGATAAGAGAGATAAAGTAAGAATAAAGAGGACGAGAAAATGGAGATTTCGGCCAAACTCCGTCGGACGCGACTCGGGATCGTCGGATTATATCCACGAGGTAAGTGTTTACTTGCTTTATTCAATTTTAGCATAAATATCTCATACCGTAGTTTGGTATAATTAAACCCTAAAGATTTTGGGTTGGGTATTCGTGGATAAAATGGGTTTGCGGGAGTTAAAACGAATAAACCCCTAAAAGTTAATAATTGGAGAAACTTAGGTTTTAACCTAAATTACTTGGTGATTTCAGGTTCTAGGATGTTTAGAACCCGTATTATATGTGTATTTGTCGTTGGTTGAAGTTGTAGGGCGTTGGGTGAGGAGATGGAAGCTTGGGGGGAGCTGCCATGGCTGAAATAGCTTCTCGGAGAAGAAGCTTCCCTCTATAATCGATCGATCGATCAGGGGGGTTCGATCGATCGAATCCATCGATCGATCGACAGCCAAGGTTCGATCAATCAACCCCTGCTGAAAGTTGGAAATTTTTCTAGGGAGATTTGGATGGGATATATTCCAATTCATCTTTCTTGGAGGTTAATTATGTGATAACATAAGGGACCTTTTAGGACTATATGGTCCTCTAATTAAGGGAATCTAGGAGGCCTAAGTAAGGGTTCTAAATGAATAACCTTAAACTATATTTTTGAGGAAAATAGAATAATTGTAGAATTTGATGGTTTAGGGTTCCTAAATTATGTTGGGGACTTTTAAATGATTATATGGACAAGATGTAGTCCTTGGGTTTATGGAAATTAAATCCATAACCCATTAATTTTAAAGTATTCGGGAAATATAAATCCCTAGGATATTTATAGTGGGAATTTAGGCCTATGTAATTATGCGTATAGGAAGCATAATTATAATCGATTGTGGAGTGAGTGTATCCTATAAGATAATTAGGATAGATTGAGAATATAGATATATATTTGCTTAATGAGAAATAGTATAATTGGAGATATCCAAATAAATCCGTAGATGGGATTAAGGTATGTATTGATGTTTAAAGTAAGAAAATACTTTGGGTTTAGTATCACGCATATATGAATGCTTGATTTTGACTCTTCGAGAGAATCTTTGGGATTATTGGTCATCGTTAGATGGTTTGGAAAAAATGGCCATTTGTATATATTCGAGGAGGAATATATGGTATATGTATACTATGTGATTCAAGTATACATATAATTTGAGACAAAAGATTTTGAAAATAAAATATGAATGTTTTCAAAATGGAAAAAGAAATGATTTTCATAATTACTGATTTATAGTCAACACCCTCTCTAAATGACATCATAAGGGAAGTTCGCGCGCTGAGGTGAAGCCCCTTGGCTAGCAAATGCAGGGTGGATATAGTCCTTTAGGACATATGAGCGTTTATGTTATGTTATGTTTTCTGTGATGGTTAAGTAACTTGGGGTGTGTTTATGACTAGCCCGCAGGCATATGGCCGCTTCCCGACGTTGTACGTATAGGTGCCCAGGTGTCGTAATTGATAGGCACTGGAAGATGATGGTCATTTAGGGGCGCGTCGTACGGGCGGTCTTAGAACGCGTTATATGATATATATAAATATAACTGGTTTCAATAATGTTGGGCATTATTGGTATTAAAGCAATTTATGATAATAAATTTTCTTTAATTTACATTTCCTGGATGGAAGAATGGAAATGGGATAAATGGTTTGGCTTCGATAACACCTCCCGGATGGAAGAAGCGAAGTGGGAGCATATGATATGGTAAAAGCATTTTTTTATGATAATAAAAGTGCCTTTTGAATACATTTCCCGAATATAAAAAGGGAAATGGGATGTTTTGAAACAAAAAAGCATTTTTATGATAATAAGACTGGCTTTCAAAAGTTATATGTTTTGTTAAAAGCAATTAATGATAATTAATTGTCTTTTAAATACATTTCCTGGATATAAGAAGGGAAACGAAAAGTTTTGAGATGAAAATGAAAGTATTGATAAATACTTGGTATATGAACCCTCAGTCCAGGAGATAGATCCGAAAGTATATGGTAATATGTATATATATATATATATGGATAAATAGAGTACCGAGGGTCTAATGGATCCCGACGATCGGCCTTACTGCATAGTAGTGTATCAGGGGGTGTTACTTGTTTGGATTTCGCTTTGCGAGACACCCCACGCACGAATATGGCATTGTGTTGAGACTGGGGAGAAGTTTAATCCTTAGTTCTCTAATATTAGTAATCCTTATGTTATATATATTTATATATATCTTTCTGTACTGAGGGACTGGGGATCTCGACGATCGACCTTGTCGCATAGTAGTGTATTGGGGGGTTCCTTGTTTGGATTTCTCTCTGCGAGACACCCCACGCGCGAAAATGGCATAGCGTTGAGGCTGGGTTGAAGTTTAGCCCTTAGTACATTACTTGGACTATCTAGGGTTGATAGTAGTTGAGTGATAGACTAGTTTAGCATGGTAGCTTGACTTGGATGTTAGAGGGATGCGTTAGGAGTGCACTGTTAGTGGAGAGGTGAGGGGTATCTCATGAGAGTGCGATACCAAACTTAAATATGAGATAAAAATCTTTTTCTAAAAATAAGGCATTTATGCACTTGCTAAATATTTTCAAAACTCGGGCTCTGACCCGTTTATCTACTTTTCCTTTCTTGCTCTCTCTCTCTCTGTATATATATATATATATATATATACAGAGAGAGAGAGAGAGAGAGAGGTGTCCAAACACAAGGACACCTGGATGACATTTCTTTCGAGTCAGACGTCAGCGGCAGCAGCTGTGGATGCGTGCAGGAATTTCGGTAGACACTTCTATCCTTGTAATCTATATAGGATGTATTGTATACACATTCGGGCCAATGGTCTAATTGCATTTAGTTATTCTTTTAACAGCATTCGATTTGGTTGTATATTTTGACCGATTGTTCGGTTATTTTATTTAATTTCAATTTCATTTCCACAAAACTGTGTGGTTGTTTTAAATTGTAGTTGTTAAAAAGAGTAGTTAAGTAGAATTTTGACACCGGCCTAATAGGTTATTAGTAATTAAATGGATTTTCGATAGTGATGCCAAGAATGATCCATATGAGACTCCTATTTTAATTTGATATAGGAGTAATCGCCCGGTATTTTATTAGGCGGGGTGTCACAGATGGTATCAGAGCATCAGGTTCTAGTGTCCTTAGGAATTTGTGCGGACGTACTATGCTTTCAGCATTGCTCTCGATTTGTTATAGAGCCTCGGGATTAGGATTGTTGATTTCTCTTGTAAAATTTCATTCTCCTGCCATATTATAAGATTATGGTGATCTTTTGCGTGCTCGTTTAAGAATCGTGTGCGAGGCTTGGATGGCAGCAGGAAGTGGGGCTTAGCTGGAGCAGCTGGTAGAAGTTGGTGATGAGGACCTTAGTAGAGGTCATTCTCCTTGTGGAAATTGTTAAGGGTTTTGGTGGTGACTACTAAAGGATAGCAGTTATTAGTACCGCAGTACCGCTGTAGTAGAAAGTGGTACTGAAGTTGAATTACCCATTGAAGTTAAGGGTTCGAAAGGGATCTCACGGATAGTTTTAAAGTCGCGGTGTTCATTAGCCCTAGACTCGTGTGTGTATTTTGAGTTGTGGCGGTATCGATAACATTATATCATGTATGCCTGTGTGTTTTCCGCGGCAGCGGAGTATTATTTTCCTTCATTCTCCATAGAGGCGGGTGTCAATATATTATATATATATATATATATATATATATATATATGGTTGGTGATACTCGTTTTATATGTTTATACGAGTATGGTAGTATGGTGAGTACATGATGTTATTGGTTGTTCGGAGCGATAGCAGGCTAATGATGGCAAGACTATCGTGTCCACAGTTCTAGGGTGGAACGGGTTGTTGTTGCGGTGTCTCACCTGGATACAGGTTGAGTTCGCCTTTATTATTATGGGTAGATGGAACTTCGATGAGCATAGGTTTCATTATCGTGATTTGAGTATATGGCGACCTTATACATATGATTTGAGGTGCGCCGGATTATTGTTGAGCTGTAAGATAAAGCTCATTATCGTTTGCGCAAGGACTTGAAATTAGTGCGAGCGCTGGGTGGTGTGACTCTTAGTTAGAGATAGGAGTTCGGATCACCTTTTTGTTGGAATAAGGGGATAGGGATATCCTGGTTGCATGTTTGAAATAACGGACCTCCATGACCGGCGTAGTTAATTAGAAGTGTGTGGAGGGGTTCCTTGTTTGGATTTCGCTCTGCGATACGCTCCACACATGAATCTTAACGGCGTCGGGAGTGGAGAGATTTTATAGGATGCAAGGATGTGGGTTTTATGGATAAGTCTTATAGTGTGGATGAACCGCTATAGACTATGAACCACTTGATGATGGTATGATTATGGAAATATTATGCTATGGAAAACCACTAAAGTGGTCCTCTCACCATAAGTAGGTGGGTGAAGTAGGACTTGGAGAAATTGATTTGAGGATAATAGTCAGGCCTTAATGAAAAGGCAAACTTTGATGAATTATATTTTGGGTATGATGTACGTAGTGCTTTTACAGAGAGTAGGCACTTCGATTAGTTAGGTTTCCTTTCGTATGGGTGGAAGGATAGAATGATAGGAATGTGTTCGTAGGTTAGTTTAGTAGGATTTAGGACGTCCCGCTGGTGTGCCTTAGGTCGCTATATCTCGATGACCAACAACGCGAGGGAGTAGTGTAATGTGAGGGTTCTTTGTTTAGATTTCGCCTTTGCGAGACGTCCCATGCATGAAACCGTGCAAATGTCGGAAGTTCAGAGAGGCCTTGGGCACTAGGGATATACTTAGGATTATATTAGTTTCGCATAGGTAGGACATAGCATAGACCTTAGTATTATTAGGATGTAAGTTTAGTAGACTTAGTGGCACCGAGGTTAGGAGAATTGAATTTCGCGGGTTTGGGAGGACCCATTTGTGTATTACACGAGGAAAGGAGACCCTTATTGGGAGAGAGTGTTACGTGTCTAACGTTCACTATGGTTGTGCAGATGTGTGCAGGTTAGAAAGGTGTATGGGCACCTTAGTGAGTTGGTTTATATACCGCCGAAATTAGAAGGGGCTTAGTATGTAAATTTGAAGTTTATGCCGTGAGGAACTCGAATTGATGAGTGTTATGTGACGCTATTGGAGTCACTTTACCACCGTGGTAGTGTATGGTTGGGAACCGTTGGGTTAGTATCGTTCCCCTTTGAGGTAATTAGATTGGAGCGATTCTAGGATTTGAGTTGTAGGTTGTATCCGAATTTCGAGGACAAAATTCCGTTGTAGGGGGGGAGTATGTAACAACCCATCCTTTTGGAGACAATTAAATTCCATAATTAAATATAAATTGGGAATTTGGAGAATTTCTCGAAATAGTAATTTTTGGGATTTTTGAGGATTAGATGATTTTCGATGGGTGTTGTAATTATTTTTGGGACTATATAGGTCGAAATATTTTTATTATATGTCACCGTGGAGTAAAGCGACAAAAGAGGTAAGATTTGATTAGAAAACCCGCATTATGTTATATGGGTTAGAATAGTGATTTGTGGTCAACTACCCCGAATGGGAATTTTGACTGTGCCGTGAGTCTAGGAATGTCCGAGAGAGTCGGAAAAGAGTGTACGATTGTCGAAATTGAGTTTTGGGTAATTTTAGACTTAAAAGGGCTCGTAATTGAGTAAACGAGTCACTTTTGGGTTTTAAGGGGTATAACCCTTTTCTTCTTATTTAAAGAGGGAGAAAGGGAAAGAAAAGAGAAGAGAAGGAAAGAAAGAGAGAGAATAGAGAGAGGAAGAAGAAAGAGGAGGGGAAAATGGAGATTTCGGCCAAACTCCGTCGGACGCGACTCGGGATCGTCGGACTATATCCACGAGGCAAGTGTTTACTTGCTTTATTCAATTTTTGCATAAATATCTCATACCGTAGTTTGGTATAATTAAACCCTAAAGATTTTGGGTTGGGTATTCGTGGATAAAACGGGTTTTGGGGAGTTAAAACGAATAAACCCCTAAAAGTTAATAATTGGAGAAACTTAGGTTTTAACCTAAATTACTTGGTGATTTCGGGTTCTGGGATGTTTAGAACCCGTATTATATGTGTATTTGTCATTGGTTGAAGTTGTAGGCCGTTAGGTGAGGAGATGGAAGCTTAGGGGGAGCTTCCATTGCTGAAGCAGCTTCTCGGAGTAGAAGCAGCCCGCCATGATCGATCAATCGATCAGGGGGTTCGATCGATCGAAGCCATCGATCGATCGACAGCCAAGGGTCGATCGATCGACCCCTGCTGAAAGTTGGCAATTTTTCTAGGGAGATTTGGATGGGATAGATTCCAATTCATCTTTCTTCAAGGTTAATTATGTGATAACATAAGGGACCTATTAGGACTATATGGTCCTCTAATTAAGGGAATCTAGGAGGCTTAAGTAAGGGTTCTAAATGAATAACCCTTCAACTATATTTTCGAGGAAAATTGAATAATGGAGAATTTGATGGTTTAGGGTTCCTAAATTATGTTGGGGACTTTTAAATGATTATATGGACAATATGTAGTCCTTGGGTTTATGGAAATGAAATCCATAACCCATTAATTTTAAAGTATTTGGGAAATATAAATCCCTAGGATATTTATAGTGGGCATTTAGGCCTATGTAATTATGCGTATAGGAAGCACAATTATAATCGATTGTGGAGTGAGTGTATCCTATAAGATAATTAGGATAGATTGAGAATATAGATATATATTCTCTTAATGAGAAATAGTATAATTGGAGATATCCAAATAAATCCGTAGATGGGATTAAGGTATGTATTGATGTTTAAAGTAAGAAAATACTTTGGGTTTAGTATCATGCATATATGAATGCTTGATTTTGATTCTTCGAGAGAATCTTTGGGATTATTGATCATCGTTATATGGTTTGGAAAAAATGGCCATTGGTATATATTAGAGGAGGAATATATGGTATATGTATACTATGTGATTCAAGTATATATATAATTTGAGATTAAAGATTTTGAAAATAAAATATGAATATTTTAAAAATGGAAAAAGAAATGATTTTCATAATTACTGATTTATAGTCAACACCCTCTCTAAATGACATCATAAGGGAAGTTCGCGCGCTGAGGTGAAGCCCCCTGGCTAGCGAATGCAGCTTGGATATAGTCCTCTAGACCATATGAGCGTTTATGTTATGTTATGTTTTCTGCGATGGTTAGGTAACTTGGGGTGTGGTTATGACTAGCCCGCAGGCATATGGCCGCTTCCCGACATTGTACGTATAGGTGCCCAGGTGTCGTAATTGATAGGCACTGGAAGATGATGGTCATTTAGGGGCGCATCGTACGGGCGATCTTAGAACGCGTTATACGATATATATATATATATATAACTGGTTTCAATAATGTTGGACATTATTGGTATTAAAGCAATTTATGATAATAAATTGGCTTTAATTTACATTTCCTGGATGGAAGAATGGAAATGGGATAAATGGTTTGGCTTCGATAACACCTCCCGAATGGAAGAAGCGAAGTGGAAGCATATGATATGGTAAAAGCATTTTTTTATGATAATAAAAGTGCCTTTTGAATACATTTCCCGAATATAAAAAGGAAAATGGGATGTTTTGAAATGGAAAAGCATTTTTATGATAATAGGACTGGCTTTCAAAAGTTATATGTTTTGTTAAAAGCAATTAATGATAATGAATTGGCTTTTAAATACATTTCTTGGATATGAGAAGGGAAATGGAAAGTTTTGAGATGAAAATGAAAGTATTGATAAATACTTGGTATATGAACCCTTAGTCCGGGAGATAATCCGAAAGTATATTGTAATATGTATATATATATGGATAAATCGAGTACCGAGGGTCTAATCGATCCCGACGATCGACCTTGCTGCATAGTAGTGTATCGGGGGGGTTCCTTGTTTGGATTTCGCTTTACGAGACACCCCACGCACGAATACTGCATTGTGTTGAGACTGGGGAGAAGTTTAATCCTTAGTGCTCTAATATTAGTAATTCTTATGTTATATATATTTATATATATCTTTATGTACTGAGGGACTGGAGGATCTCGACGATCGACCTTGCCGCATTGTAGTGTATCGGGGGGGTTCCTTGTTTGGATTTCTCTCTGTGAGACACCCCACGCACGAAAATGGCATAGCGTTGAGACTGGGTTGAAGTTTAGCCCTTAGTACATTACTTGGACTATCTAGGGTTGATAGTAGTTGAGTGATAGACTAGTTTAGCATGGTAGCTTGACGAGGAGGTTAGAGGGATGCGTTAGGAGTGCACTGTTAGTGGAGAGGTGAGGGGTATCTCATGAGAGTGCGATACCAAACTTAAATATGATATAAAAATCTTTTTCTAAAAATAAGGCATTTATGCACTTGCTAAATATTTTCAAAACTCGGGCTCTGACCCATTTATCTACTTTTCCTTTATATATATATATATATATATATATATATATATATATATATATATATATATATATTCCAGACACAGGGACGCCTGGATGACATTTCTTTCGAGTCAGACGTCAGTTGCAGCAGTTGTGGATGCGTGCAGGACTTTCAGTAGATGCTTCTATCCTCGTAATCTAGATAGGAGGTACTGTATACACCTTCGGGCCAATGGTCCAATTGCATTTAGTTATTCTTTTAGCAGCATTCGATTTGGTTGTATATTTTGACCGAGTGTTCGATTATTTTATTTAATTTCAGTTTCATTTCCGCAAAACTATGTGGTTGTTTAAAATTGTAGTTGTTAAAAAGAGTAGTTAAGTAAAATTTTGACACCGACCTAATAGGTTATTAGTAATTAAATGGATTTTTGACAGTGATGCTAAGAATGATCCGTATGAGACTCCTATTTTAATTTGATATAGGAGTGATCGCCCGGTATTTTATTAGGCGGGGTGTCACACAATTTAGGGAGATGACCCAAATCATACAAAATAGTATTACAGGCATTCATAGATAGGATCCAAGGGGCTGAGGAGATTCAGACTTGTAGCTCCATTTGATTCCAACCTATCCATTATTTTGATTCTAGCATAACTTGCCACTCCTTTTCAATTTCATTTTAGTTATTTATTTTAAGAGATTTTATGGACCTTGAGTCCCACTTATTTATTTCAGAAAGTTGGGTTTAAGAGTCCATATTTATTCAGACTATTTATTAGTGGATGTTTTGAGAATTTATTTATTCAGAGTTATTTATCATTTGAGGTATTTGATGTTATGGATGGATTTAATTCACTGCAAGTTATCTCATTTTAAATATTGATGTTGAGGCTGATGTAGATTGATTAAGTGCCCTATCTTCAGCATATTGGAAAGACCAACGGATATGTGAAAAATAGGGGGTTATTATAGTTGGTATTAGAGTATCCCATTTTCTAGTATCTTAGGTTCCTTAGGATTATCCTTACATTATGTAGTGTGTTATTTGATATGTAAGTCCAATGAGTACGAATCTTTGTACTCTTATCTTAATTGTTTACTAATATGAACCTCTTTTGCTTTCAAATGGAAAACATCATGAAAACGTAAACATTTGTAATATATATATAAATTAGCAATATCATTTGTCAAAACATTTTAGTCATGCACTGTGTCGAGTCCAAAAGCTTGATTCTCAATAGATGAGGTTGAGTGTCTTTGACCTTTACAAATGCAGATTGTGATTTGAAAAAATAAAGGCCGGTCAAATTTGATGCCATCCCTTACTGAAATTAAAGTATATCCTTTTACGGAGTTGATTAAAAGTTGTCTTTTGCACACACTCAAGGATTTTGAAAAGTCAGAATTTTTCATAAAATAATTTTTTTGAAAATTACATTCTTGAGTTGTGTATTTTTTTTAAAATGGGATCAAGGCTTATTTTTGAAAATAAAATTATATTGTTTTTAAAAGGTTTTTGGTCTTAGTCGTTCACATAACTGAGAACTTTAACCATTCACACTGTTCACGAGATATCATGTGCACGATACTATTTTGCCATCGTGCACACGAACCTGCCTCATTTTTAAGAAAAGGCCTTACTGTTTAGCATCATGTGCATAGCAGAGCTAAAACTTTAAATTTTTCTATAAGCATCCATGGTTCTCTCTATTTCTTTACAACCCTTTTCCCTCATTTCAAAATACATCATCTGAGGAGGTTTTCGTGTTCGATATATTTTATTTATCTCTCTAATTTAAATTTGAAAAATGAATTGAGATATTGTGAGATTTTTTAGATCTAGCATGAGATCTACATTTTAAAGTTGATTTGAGAGGCTTTAATCCATAGTTAGCCAAATTTAAATCTGAATTTTGATTCAATTTCATGATTTATACTCCGAGATAAAAAAAAAATAGAAGTATTCTAGCCATTGAGAGTTAGAGCATGGTGTGGATCTAGGTCAGAGAATGGACCTCTGTGTTCGAGTAATGGAGCTTCACTTGGATTTTTTACTAAAACGGGGGAGATGAGCAAAATTCATCGGTACATTCTTGTTAGTTCACTTGATTAAGTTATCTTCTTATATCATGTAAAGGAACTTTTTAAATTTAATGAGATGCTAGGTCACACTGAGGTTTTTTACCCATGGGTTAGGGGTTTTCCTCATATATGTGGTGCTATGTGTTTTTGTGTGATTCTTATTATATTTGGTTGTTTAATTGTGTTTGTTTGATTGAAATTACATTAGATTAATATGAGATTTGAAAAGTTGAATTAGATCTAGGTTTTGAAAAATTGAAACTTAAAATTTGGGCAATTTTTTTATAATAACCTATTCACCCCCTCTCTAGGTTATTTAGAGTGAATGCACACTTTCATTTTCAATTGGTATCAGAGCATGGTTACTCAATTAGGTTTGACGTCCTGAGTAGACCCTTGTTTGTATGTGGGTATTTGTGAATTTGTGAAATTCCATGGATATATCATATTTTTATACATTAAGTTTGAGTCTGGACAACTTATATTCTTCCTCCTGTTCATCATTTGCTAAAAACACTTCACAAGAATCGAGTGTGTTTAGTTTTAAAATTCCTCAAAAGGAAAATGATGTGAGCGATGAAGAGGAAAAGAGTAAAAATAATTTTTCCTACAATAAATTATTTTATGAGTCACTCTAGTTGTAAAAGTCAAATATAAAAATGAAAAATAAAATCAATATGTTCGAAAACGAGAGTGGGTTATTAAAATAAATGGACGAAATAATTTTAGATCTCAAACATGAGCCAAAAAGTGTTAATGAACAAAATTCGTCTTTGGAGAATCAAAAGTATGAGCTGCTTGAAATGAAATATACACTTGAAAAGGAGTGAAAAATGTTTTAAAAAAAGGAAAGAGGGTATAAAAAAGAAGTATGTCTCAAAAAAGATTTTTCTAATTCTTTAAAGGTGAAACTTGCTAGAGAGGAAATATTGTAAAAGATTAATAAAATTATTATTGAAAAATCAATGATTCTGAAAGGGTATGAAAGGTGTTGGATTTGACTATTTTGATTCTCCTACTGACTCTTCTATTACATTTGTACGTGAGAATAAAAATAATGAAAAATAAGATTTTTCTCAAGTTGAGAAAGAAACAATGGTTTCTAAAGGAAAATAACTTGAGAAAAAGGTGTTATCTATCAAAAGTAAAAATCTAAAATTCGATAAATTTGTGATGAATTCAAATGTCAATCAATCTATGTTTCTTCAAAAACCTCATAGGCGTGAAATCAAAAAAAGGTTTTGAATAATGAAAATCCTCACTTTGGGCATAGTGCAAATTATTTTAAAAGAGAGAGAATTTTTCAAAACCAAAAGAACAACTTTCGGCTAAAAGGAATGTAAACTTTGCTCCTAAAGCATTTCAAACCTACAAATTCTAATATTGTTTCATGAGACGACACTTGAGGATTTTTTCTACAAATTTTAAAAGGATGATAAACATGCATATTCAAAGTTATTAAGGAGAGTTGTATTTCAAGGAGTGAACAAGAAACTTGAAAATGAAATGAAGAAACTTAAAAAGGAAGTTAGTGATTTCAAAAAATAAAATCAAGTGAAACTAAAGTGGGTTAGAAAAGAGAGTAACATGTGTTGTATGGCATTTGAAATTTCGAAATCATAATTTATGAAAATTCAAGTAATTGTTATCTTAATAGTGGTTGATCCACTCACATGACAGGCAAAAAATCGTGGTTTTACTCCTCTTAAAGTTTTTTTACGGTGGAGCGATTTTGTTTTGAAATGGGGATAAATTGAAAGTGAGTGGAATAGACACAGTGGAAATTTTGAATAAAATCACACTTCATAATGTTCGTTTTGTTGAAGGGATTCAGGTCAACCTCATTAGTATCAGTCAACTTTGTGAGGATGATCATTGTGTGAGTTTCTCCAAGAGAGAATGTTTGTTGAGTAGTGAAGAAAGTGGTGTTTTAATGAGAGGTGTTAAAAGGGTGAAAATTATTATGTTTCTGCGAATGAATCAAATGATGTGTGTCAAAACAAAGAAATTAATTTTATTGATCAATGGTTAAAGAAAATAAATTTTCATAATTTGGAAATGTTTGGAAAATTTAAGTCAATTCTTTTCCAATCTATCTCAACTAGTGTGGAAAGTATTTTAACACATGAACTAATGAGAATAGTTCTTTCTTCTTCGAAGAAAGTGAGAAAAAACAAGTTTTAAAGGAAAATGTGTTTGTTGATTCAAGTGTTTTGAATGTAAAATAAATTCATCAAGATGTTTCCACAAGTTAATGTTCTGAAAATGGTTAAGGAAATTTAAAAAGACCTTTCCAATCTTACGTTTTCTCATTATGTTACAAAAATTGTCATTTAAGAGATTTTTGCTACAAGTTTTTCAAGAAACAATGAAAGTCAAGAGTTGTTCCCAAAAACCATTCTAAGGTGGTTCATCAAGAAATTTATATGTGAAATTATTATCATTGAACCGAACATCTTAGAGATTGTTTCTTCATGTTTAGGAATTCTCATCTTAGTTCACATTTATATGGTCATGATTTGCTTGATGACTTGAAAAATGAATTGAATGTTCTTGTGAAGAAAGTTAATGGGTTGAAAATGGATTGTGGTAGATATTTTAAAAGGAAAAACATGAATTGTGTTTACTCTCACAAGCATGGTTATGAAAATTTGGTGAGAATTAGATTAAGTGAAAAAGTAAAGTTTTAACAAAGGAGGTAATTTAAAATTAAAACTTCATATTATGACAAGGGTTTCCTCAAAACACAAGAATCTCATTTCAATCCATGTTTTGAAAAAGAAAGTTATTTTTAATGTTGATATATGTTTATCCATCTAAAAGGGTGAGTCATCTTCAAGTGTTCCCCAACCTATCATTGATGCCGGAGAGATTCGTCTTTACCCTTAAATTTCTTGCTGCTTGTCATAGCTAGGATCCTCTTATCTAGTGTTCTATATCTTGTCCTAGGCTATGTATTAAGTGTTGATGTTGTTTGTGTATGTTTTTTTCCATTATTTGTATATACATGCTTTTTGTATCTCTTATTTTGTTTATGATCACATTAAGACAACTCCAAAAATATTTTGAATTTATTTATTTTTTGTGAGAGTTTCTTGTGATCCATGTGTGATTTTTTCCCTCAGACATGGTTTTGTTTGTTTTGATATATTCTTAAAAAATAAAAATAAAAATTGTTTAATTGATTTTTTTGGTGCGCTATCCTGGATTTAGTGAGAGCATACGGTGTTGACACATGTGTTGTGATATTGTGTATTTGTTTGGGTAAAGATGTTGATTTTAATGATGTTCATACATGCTTATTGACCTTATACCATGTTTCATGGATATTTGGCCTCATTGATGTTGAAAATGTTATTTCCTTCTATTTCACATGAATATTGTGCTGCTTTTGGACATATACGTTTCTTGTTATAAATTCTCATGTCTGTTAATATGTTTCAAGTTCATGATCACATGTCTTTGGTATATCTCTTCATGATACTCGTATTTCCATCACGTTTCACATACTTCATATATTTTTATTTGCCATGTTCCTCATGATTTTTTCTTTACGTGCATATCTTTAGGGGGGGTGATATTTGTTTTAATAGGAGTGTGTATCTTGTTAGTATAGATTGAGGGATCTTATCATTTGGTGAGGGTGAGGTGCATATTGATTTACATATTTTCAAATTTAAGCTTATTTTGTGTTTATATATATATATATATATTTTTCTTTTGATGCCTTCATTCAAAAGTTAAAAATATTTTTCATTTGTTTTGTGTATTATTTATTAAAAAAAATGTTGATAAATCTATAGGATTGCATAATTTGAAGTCAAGTTGCTTAAATGGTTTGCTATTGATGTAATTATTGAATATGTTTTGTCAACGTAATCTTTTCAAAAATGTCATGACAAACATTGACTTTAGTTTGACTTTGATAACTTAAAAGCTTATATTAAATTTATACTGCATGAATTCACAAATGTTGTTACATATTATCATTTTTAAAACCATTTGCAAATTTAAAAATTAAAAATCAATCTTTCATGAGTTTCATAAGAACTCGATGGTCTACTTGTGAGAATATAAGAATTTTAGATTTTGGAGTTGAATATAGACTGTTTTAAATGCTTTGATAAGGGATAATATTAGTGTGATAATGTCCGATTTGAATTTAAGTATCATTTGGTAAGTGTCAACTAGGTGTATGAAAAATCAATAAATGAAAAAAGCTAATATATTGGGAACAAGATGGGGATTTAGCAGTTAGAAGAAATTGTTATTTTAGTTTTCATTGAAAAGATTTGATCGACACTTGTGTCAGGATAGTTTATAGATGGAAGAGGCCTTTAAAGAAAAACTCATGATTGTATATCACTTTCCTATTAAAAAACAAATTATTAAATGTATCAAGAAATGAAATTTATTGACTCCTTTGTGATTTTCCATCTTTATGCACATGCATGATCATAAGATTCTTAGCTTACTCTTATTATGTTTCAAATGTGAATTAAAAGAATTTAATTTGCATAACATTTGTAAACAATTTTGACTTGGAAAATCTCGTTTATGTGATATTATATTATTTGCATAATTGTTTGGTTTTGTGATTTGACCTTGTGTTTTTCCATATATGTTAGTATTTTTAGTTTGTGGTTATGGTCTTGTGACACCCCGCCTAATAAAATACCAGGCGATCACTCCTATATCAAATTATGACAGGAGTCTCATATGGATCATTCTTAGCATCACTGTTGAAAATCCATTTAATTACTAATAACCTATTAGGCTGGTGTCAAAATTTTACTTAACTACTGTTTTTAAACAACTACGAAATTAAAACATCCACACAGTTTTGCATAAATGAAACTGAAATGAAATAAAATAACCGAACACTCGATCAAAATATACAACCATATCGAATGTCGTACTAAAAGAATAAATAAATACAATTGGACCATTGGCTCGAATGTTTATACAATACCTCCTATCTAGATTACAAAGATGGAAGCGGTTATCGAGAACCTGCACGCATCCACAGCTGCTGCAGCAGGCGTCTGACTCAAAAGAAGTGTTATTCAGGCATCCCTGTGTCTAGACACCTATATATATATATATATATATAGATAGCAAGAAAGGAAAAGTAGATAAACGGGTCAGAGCCCGAGTTTGAAAATATTTTGCAAGTGCATAAATGCTTTATTTTTAGAAAAATAGATTTTTATCTCATATTTAAATTGGTATCTCACTCCCATGAGATACCCCTCACCTCCCCTCTAATAGTGCACACCTAACGTACTTAACTTTCTAGTTAAGCTACCCTGCCTAACTAATCTAATTCACCCACCTACTAGAAATCTCTACAACCCGAGCACTAAGGGCTAAACTTCTCTCCATTCTCAACACTGCTCTAAGTTCGTGCGTGGGGTGTCACGCGAAGGGAAATCCAAACAAGGAATCCCCCCGATACACTACTACTCGACAGGGTTAATGGTATATTTCCATTAAGCCCGTAGCACAAAACTAAAGTACAAATACATACTTATATTTTAACATCCATAACATATTCATTTCTATATACATCTTACAATATACATCCGGATAATATCGCCCGGACTGAGGTTTACCAATTCAATTTCATCTTTATAATACACATCCGAATCTATCTCCCGGACTGAGGATTCATATACAAAGTATTTATCAATACTTTTCATTTGTATCTCAAAACTTTCCATTTCCTTTCTTATATCCAGGAAATGGATTTTAAGCCAATTCATTATCATGAATTGCTTTAACATATCATATAACTTTTGAAAAGTCAGTTTTATTAACATAAAAATGCTTTTCCGTTTTATAACATCCCATTTCCCTTCTTATATGCAGGAAATGTATATAAAAGCCATTTTTATTATCATAAAAATGCTTTTCCATATCACATGCTTCCATTTCCCTTCTTCCATCCGGGAAATGTATTTAAAGCCAATTCATTATCATGAATTTCTTTAACATATCTAAGACCGTCCCTCCGGGTTTCTCCACTAGACGGGCCCCTAAATGACTATCATCTTTCAGGGACTATCAAACAAGACAACCTGGGAACCTATCGAAACGTCGGGAATAGGCCATATGCCTGCGGGATAGTCATGACCATATCCAGAATCACCTAACCAGCACAGAAACATATATAATCCCCCATATGGCCTATAGGACTATATCCACCCTACATTCATTAGCCAGGGGGCTTCACCTCACGCACGAACTTCCCTTATGATAGCATTTAGAGAGGTGTGTATCCATAAATTATCATTTATGAAAAATAATTTATCTTTCCATTTTGAAAACATTCATTTTTACATTTTCAAAAGTCATTCACATCATATCATATATACTTTAATCACATAGTATATATATACTATATATTCTTCCTCGAATATATATATATATATATATGTCCATAATTGCCAATCACGTAATAATATTTAAGTATTCACTCTCTTAAATATTACTCACCCGTAATCAATATTTAAGGACTTGTACAAAAACCCGAATGTCTCTTGTCCCAAAACATTAAATAAATCCATACCCCGAATCACACTCTAAATTAATTCGAGGTTTACTTATCCTCCTCAAATCATCATCTAGGAGTCCTAACATTCCATGTAGAAACTCCTATAATAGTCTCCAAAACCATAATTTAAGTATCCATAAACTTAAAAGGAGAAAACTTCAAAATTTTTCCAGGACCGAATCAATTCGGCCTGTCCGAATCGATTCGCTGGCCAACGAATCGATTCGCCCTGTCCGAATCGATTCGAAATGGTTCTACTTTCAAACTGTCTCTTACCGAATCGATTCAGCCTGTCCGAATCGATTCGGCTACTTCGAAATTCCCAAATCTGTTTAGGGTTTTATATATAACCCAAAACCCAAAATTTAATCAACTCACCATTTAAATTATAACTCGGATTTATTCCAACAAACCCAAATTTTTCATATTTTCTCAAGTCCTTTAGAGGTCCTAACACCCTATTTGAGAACCCCTAATATTTATCTCCAATTTATTTTAGCCTTAAGTTCTAACTAACTATTTCGATCTCGGACAGCTTTCCGTAGAAAAATCACCATAAATCCAAAAAATACCCGGTCAGCGCCCACGCGACCGTATCGAAAAGATCTACAAATTTCATTTTTCGCCCCTAGCCGAATCGATTCGCCCCTATCCAAATCGATTCGGTTAAGCGCAGGTCAATATTCATTATCTTCAACAAAATTCCAAACCTCCATTATTCTCCATTTTTGTTGTTTCTAAGTTCATCCAACAACTCAATAAACATCTAATCTATGTTTTACAACTAACACATCAATTTATTTGGGGTATTAAACTATTTCTCTTAGATTTAAACCCTAAAACCATTAAAGCTCCAACTTATGATTTTAACCCATTTCAATCCATTTCTTCACTCCATTTACATGGATTTATCACTAGAAATCATTAAGAGTTTACATTACATTAATATGTAAACTCATATTCAAGTTTTTCCAATTTTACTTTAAGGGTTCTAACCCAAAAATCATATTTTTACCAACTGTGATATGAGATATTTGCACAAAATGAAATAAAGCAAGTAAACACTTGCCTGGAGGATGAAATCCGACGACCTCGAGTCGAATCCGGCGGAGTTTGGCCCGAAATCTCCATTTCTCTCTACTTTCTTCCTTCCTCTCTCTCTTCTCTCTTTTCTTTCTCTTTTCTTTCTATTCTTTCCCTCTCTCCCTCCTTATATAAGGAGAAAAGGGTTTATACCCCTTAAAACCCAAAAACGACTCGTTTACTCAATTACGAGCCCTTTTAACTCTAAAATTACCCGAAACTCAATTTCGATAATCGGACACTCTTTTTCGACTATCTCGGCCATTCCGAGACTCATGACGCAGTCGAAATTTCCATCCGAGGTACTTGACCGCAAATCACTATTCTTACCCAATATAACTAAAAGCGGGTTTCCAATAGAAATCTTACGTCTTTTGTCGCTTTACTCCACAACGACATATAATTAAAATACTTCGACATATTTAATCCCAAAAATAATTACAACTTCCATCGAAAATCATTAGATCCTTGAAAATCCCAAAAATCACTATTTCGAGAAATACTCCAAATTGCCAATTTATACCCAATTATGGAATTTAATTGTCTCCAAAAGGACGGGTTGTTACATACTCCCCCTCCCCCCCTTACAATGGAATTTCGTCCTTGAAATTCGGATACAACCTACACCACAATTCCTAGAATCACTCCAAATCCTAACATCTCAAAGGGGAGCGATACTAACCCAATGTCTCCCAACCATATTCTATACGGCTACCACGGTTGTAAAGTGACTCCAATAACATCACATTGCACCCATCATTACTAGTTCCTTACGGCGTAATTTCAACTTTATATACCACGCCCTTTCTATTTCAGGCGGTATATAAACCTACTCACTAAGGTGCCCATACACCTTTCTAACCCATGCACATCTGCACAACCATTGTGAACGTCTGACACGTAACACTCTCTCCAAATAAGGATCTCCTTTCCTCGATGTAATACTCACACATGGGTCCTCCGAACCCGCGAAATTCAAATCTCCTTACATCGGCGCCATTAACTCTATTAAACTTACATCCTAAAAAAAATGCTACGATCTATGCGTTACCCTACCTACGCGAAACGAGTATAATCCTAAGTATATCCCTAGTGCCCAAGGCCTCTCTCAACTTCCGACATTTGCTTGGTTTCATGTGTGGGACGTCTCGCAAAAGCGAAATCCAAATAAGGAACCCTGCCATTACACTACTCCCTCGCGTTGTCGGTTATTAAGATATAGCGACCTAAGGCACACCAGCGGTACATCCTAAATCCTACTACGCTACCCTACGAAAGAATTTCTACTACTGTATCCTTCCGCCCATACGAACGGAAATCTAACTAATCGAAGTGCCCAATCTCTGTAAGAGCACTACGTACATCATACCCAACACATACCTTCTCAAAATTTGCCTTTTCATTAAGCCCTGGCCATAATCCTCAAGTCAATTTCTCTAAGTCCTACTTCACCCACCCAATTTCTCTAAGTCAAGTTCCCTGGGGTTTCACTGGGGGTGTCATGAGGTTTTACCAAAGGAACTATTTCAGGCAAGGGAATGGTGGAATTTGGGACAAGGAGGCAGAAATTGAGTTCAGGGATGTTGACCAACTGACCTTTCTCTGTAGTGGTGTCTTAATTGATCAAGGCGGTGTACCAATCAAGGAAGCATTATGTAGGGTTTGAGTTAAAATCATAGCATATCTACCAAGACAGTCTCGTTGGGAAATTATGAGAGTAATCCCCAATTGAGCTCTAACTGATGTATATATTTTTCTTCTACGGTAAATCGTGATACATTGATTTCACTCTCATTGACTCTGTGGATTTTCTCGTAATCCACTTATAATCCTTCCTCATTAAGGATCTACATACTAAGTCATATAGATTTTTGGGTCTCATCCCACTAGGGCTCTCGGAGTATGTGATAAAGGAAGTCCTCTCCTTGGAGACAAAAGTGATCATTGCACCCTTGATAAGGGTTTTAGATCTATATTCTAGGGCTTTGTCATTGGGGTGTACGCAAGACTGGCCTTTCCCTTGTGTTCTGTAGAGGTGACAACTTCGAGGTTTTCTTCCTATCTTTTTAAGTCTGAGCCCTCACATGTATCCTATCTTTTGAATGATTCAGGAGGTTGTATTATGGATAAATAGCTCATCTTATATCAAGTGAACGAGTGGGATAGTCTGAGATATCGTTGTTTGTAACACACCGTAAATTTAAAAGGTATTATTTAAATTAATTCGAATTTTTGGGTAAAATAAAATTTTGGAATTTATTAATTTTTAGTAATTAAAAATGTTGAGTTCTACTATTGAAAAGTAGGATTTTAATCAAAATTAAAATCGGAGTCAAAATGGGGAAAAAATATTTGTCGCGGTTCTGGGCAGAGACTAACGGGGAAACTTTTTTTAATTTAAATAGAATTCTATTAACATTAGAACTTCTAATCATTGTAAATTAAAACTAATCCGTGGTTAGGTTCTTAAAATCATTTTTTTTTCACAACTCTTCCTCCAGAAGACTTCTCCAAAATTATTCCCTTTCAACCTCTAAACCCTAGCCCCATTCTTCATAACTTTCAACTTAGGATTTGTCAAGATTAATGAGTTTTGTCAAGGTTTTTGATTATTTTCGGGAGAGGAAAGCAATAGTGTGATCAGAACTTTGAGGCAGAATTTTTATGGCTTTCGTGTGATGATTTTAAGGTGCGGGACTTGCACAATATGCTCATAAATTCTCTCGAAAGTATTCCATTTGTTTCATGTGTTATTTTCACTCATGTTGAATTGTGGTATTCATTGGAATCCTATGAGATATTTTTTTAATTTAAAATATTGATTCGTCGATATATTGTATTTGTTGATGGGCATGATATCGTGAGATTTTTATATGGCATGGATAATGGGCACCTGCCAATAGTCCAAAACTCCCATAGCCATGATGAGGCTTTACGAAGCTTGGGTGAGGTGAGTTGAGGGCTAGTGAACCATTGATATGTTATTGAAAAATTAAAATTAGTACAATACTTGAGTATTGCATTTTATTTGTATATACAGATTCGTATTGTTGTGCTTTATTCATCGTCATTATTTTTTAGCATCTATTCTTCTCATATTGCGTACTTCCCCATATTTTTCTTTTAGTGGCAGGTTAACGTGGATTTGGACGCTATGGTTTTTTGGAGGATTTTAGAGCTCGATGTTTGGAGGATTTTATTTTTATTTTTGTTTAGATTGGCAATGTAACTATTTGGAGAGCTTATCATTATTTTTAGAGGAATTAAATTGTATTTATTTTGGACGTGTAAATTTTGAATTGGGTGTTATGAAATTTTGGATTCGTTATATGTATTTAGTGGAATATAGATGCTCTATAAAAATTGTTGAGGATTTAGTTTAGTTTTAATCATAGTAGAGCCTCGTGTTTTTATGCGGGGTGTTACATTGTTATCATGGTGAGTATCTAGGAGAGTGGTAGTATTTGTACGGGCTATAGTGTCTCAACCATCATCTCCATGGATGGTGATGACTTCGACATTAAACTGGAACCTATTTTTCATGTAAAGTGATAAGGGTAGTCCCCCTGTGGGGTGTATCCAGACCCTTACTAGTAAGACGTTGAAGCTAGCTTGGACGTCGAGAATTTATAACTCGATGTTGCATTTGATTGGCCCTATGATGAGGGTGAGGAAGATGGCCCCTAAGGCCTCCTAAGGAGTGTTATCATAGGCCCTGATGGCCATAAAGGATGGTGTAAATTCCAAGGCATTGTATCCTGGACCAGTAATAGTTCAAAGAGATAATACAATAATGGTGAAACTATTATCTACTAATACGAAAGATACTATCTGTCCACGGGTCGCAGTTATGATGTGCAATGCCAATAGGTGATTTCAGCCTTACATGGGTAGTTCCTCATTAAAGAAGTTGAAATGTTGTTTCTTGGTGATGGATCTCATAGTGGCTGACATTTCAATCAGAGTTAGAGCCGTATGCACAAAAACCTGATACAATAGGTGAATAAGAGAAGTTAAGTGCTTACGAGATATATCTAGAAACTCCCAGATGGTGATGTTAGTTGAGGTTAATTAGAGTCGCTACTAGATTTTGTTGTTTTCCCATGGAGGAGGTACAATGGTCATTTCAAGTGAATCTTTCTCCTTTTCGGCAGGGTTCGGGGAAGGAAATAGACTTCGTCGTCTGGGGTCGGGATGGATTTTTCTCGGTTTTCTCATTCATCTTTCTCTACGCATAGTAGGAGATTTGTTAAGGTTATAGGGCTAATGGAAGGCGGTGTTTGTCTTGGTTCTATGACTTTTATCCAATACGAGATAGGGGTTTGCTCCGAGCATTTAGAAACCTCATTTTAGGTTTTTGAGAGAGCTCGTGACATGGAGTTGTCTATCTACCATACAACCTCATCCGAGCTAGGTGTAGAAATGGTAATTTCTGCTATCGTGTCCAAGACTTGGTCCTCTTTCTTGTTTGGTGACCTTGTTGAAGGTTATGTGGAAATGGAGGATCTCGGTCAGATATCATCATACGAGGCAATTTCTTAGTTTATCATCGAGAAGGGGTCTTCCAAGACAGTTTCTTAATGTTCTCTATTGTGGGAAAAGGAATCTGGTTTTCCTGTATTAATTTTTTTCACGATATTGGCAGCTTCGTAGAAGATGTCTATGTAGTAGTATCGATACTATGTGTATTTAGGCCCTTGGGGAAAGATTTCATAGATAAATTTGGCAAGAGACAGTACAAATACCACGCATTGTAGGCTATTAAATTTTCAATTGAGCATGGTCATAAGGAGAGGGGTAGGAAAGTACCATTTTGGTCATGTACAAGTACCTCGCAATGGGTAACCTTCTGGCAGGGGATGACCTCGACAGGCCATCTTATCTTGCAGTTCAATAATTGCAACAATATGGGTTGAGGCTAGGTACGCGTTCTCGTAAATATGTCCCGTGTAGGTATAATGGTAGGACCATGGTGATATCTTGAAGATAAAAATGTTGAAGACCAGTTGTGAGACTAGTAGATCTTGTTGATCTTGGGGATTAACGGGTTATTCTTCAAGTGGGGGAGATAAGGGGGATCACTGTCTAATTCCACAAAGTTGCACATAATATCTGAAAGAACCTAATCACCTTAACATGTTTTAGTTATTAAATAAAACTCTTTTAAAAATCAGTTTTCAAAGTTTTAAAAGTTTGATTGAAATTGTAATACACACACACAAATAAAAAACAAATTTGTGATGATGTTGCAAAAATAAAAAGAACTTAGAATGGGATGTGGAAAAGTGGAATGGAACAAAGTATTCATTCTCGATGAAAGCAACAAGTGGAAAACCCCATGTCATTCAATACCAAGACAACACACGCACCCAAGTTCACTATTACCAATGTTTAATTACAAATTACATAATCACAAGTGTAAATGAACTAATTTAGTTAATACAAACGGTAAACTCGGACTATATTATCCAACCCCACAATCAATCTAAAATAAAATAATAAACATGCCAAGGCAGTGAATGCTTAGAAGTCATGCTCAAATACTCATTTAACATAAAAGGATCCGTGAAGTTATACACAATAGAATAAGGATAAGATTTAGATTAGGTCCAATTATTACTCATTATGGCCACAAAAACTGAACAAACAAAACCTTGCTCAAAAAATTGAAATAGTAAGATTGCAATAACTAAACAAAAACAATTAACAATAGATTAAACATAATTTAAAATTTTAACCTAAACTAGTTTTAATATTCAAGTTATTAAACATGTTGTTAATTAATTAAAGTAAAACACACTAAAAACCAGATTGTGTGAACAGCAACAAAACATACGCACCCAAGTGTGTTAAAACTAGATATTAGTTAGTTTCAATTTTTAAGGGAGGGGAAAATAGACATTCAAGTGATCCAACCACGTAAGATTCAAAGTAATACTTAAACAAAAACTTAGATTAAAAACCCTCACACCTAGATCTGTTTTTAGCAACAAAAAACGTTGTAAACAACCAAATCACAAAAAGAGTATATATGTTTTTGTAAAAGGAAATGAATTAAATATGACTCTTTTAAAAAAAAAAAGTCTCACAAATCAAATCTAAACAGCAACACAAGATCTAAAAGTTGAACAACAAACACACACACACACACACACACACACACACACACACACACACATATATATATATATATATATATATATATATATATATATATATATAGAGAGAGAGAGAGAGAGAGAGAGAGAGTCCCGATCTACAACGGTTGCACAAAACGAACTTACTAACGGGTTATAAGAAAAGCATCCCACGTGGCTTTTGAACCAAAAACAAAGAGCCCACCTCTACCTCTGTTTTGGATGCTAGTTGTTGTAGGCTGAGTCAAAATAATGTATTAAGCTTAGACTTTCTTTCTTTTTGTTCAAGTTAGACCACGTCATATGGTATAGGTTTTAGGTTTTTCGTTTTTATAGTTTTCAAATTTTCATACATATTTCCTTTTTAAAATATAAAAATTATAATTAAATTTACAAAATTGATGTGTTTAAATTTAAAAGAAAAAAAAATAAAAAAAAGTTTAAACCAAATAATTTTTTTAATATATAAAAGTATTCTCTACGTTTAAAAATTGATATAACAATAAAAATATGATACGCACCAGCGGTATGTATAGATGGGCGCGGACCATTTTTATGTAAAAGTATTTTCTACATATTTTTTTGAAATAGCACACAAAAAAAACTCAACACACAAATAATTTATTCGCTATTTTTTAAAAAAATGGTCCGCGTCAGCGGTATGTATAATCGGTCTGAAAACCTATTCATACTGCGGGTGTGAACATTTTTTATACATAGGTTATCGGACCGCCTATACGTACTGCTGGCGCGGACAATTTTTTCAAAATAGCAAATAAATTATTTTTCACTTGAGTTTTTTTTTATGTGCGGTATTTAAAAAGAAGGTCCGCGTCAACGTTATGTATAGGTTGTCGGCCACCTATATATACCGTTGGCGCGGACCCTTTTTTTTACGATAGTAAAAAAGGGATTTTGAAAATAGTAAAAAATGGTGCCGTCAGCGGTATGAAAAATAATACTTCGTGTCACATCGCGTTTTATTTTGATCGTGATCGTGTTAATTAAAAAGTAAAAGATTTATAATCGCATTGTGTAATTTTTTAATTGGTTTAAAAAAATTTTGATTTCGTGTTTTATCTTGTTGTAATATTTTATTTGGTTTAAATAGATATGTATAAATAGATATGGTATATATACCATATGGTATATATGTATATAAATATAGAGATAGATATGTATATCAATATATACTAGATGTGCCCACGTGCTTTGCACGTGTGAGCAAATCCAAATATTCAATTGGATTAGATGAATAAATGAATAAGAAACTGTGAATTTAAAAATTATTCATATAAAGCATAAAAACTATAACAAATTGTGTACAAGTAATGAAGTAAATGAAATCAATGTGTAAAACAATGAAGCGATAATCACATAATAAGATATGAAATCTCATGAAATAGTAAAAATCAATGTCAATGAATCCGAGTTATTTAAAATGTAAAATGCAAAGGAAGAGATAAATTGTTTATGGAAGAACTAAGATAATAACAAACTGTAATGATAAAATATTAAAATATAATCGTCAAATATTAGGGGTGGCAATTCGGGTTAGTTGTGTCATTTTCGGGTCGCGTTGATTTTTATTTTAGTATATGTTTTGGGCACTCATAAATCTATACAAGCTAATCGGGTCATGTTTGGGTCATTTCGGGTTATTACCGTAAACGGATTATCGGGTCAAAAATTGCCAGCTCTATCAAATATGTTGCATTTGACATTTGTTAGAATTCGATGTGTCTTATTCATCTTCAATTTTATGAGTGACAAAATGTGCAGGCTTTCGATTAGAATCTCTAAGCAATTTTTCTTTAATGTAGAATCTGCTAATTTTGCCAATGCACGTATATAACTTTCAAATATAGTCCGAGTGCACAATTCCCTGTGGAATAAATTAACATAAAAAAAATAAGTATATGAAATTAGTATAGAACGTTTGAAATGTATGCATGAATTTTAAGTTTTAATAAGAATGATATTACCTTTTCTTTAGAAACGATGAAAGTTTGAATGTTGCAGGCAATGAAAAACTATGTTTCTTTGAACATTGTGGCTGTTGCTCTTTCGTTGTCATCTTGAACCATTAATTGAAGTAAGTACCTTGTGTTTGGTTGAACAATGAACCAATATCCAATAATAATAATATAGCCTGCCCAAATTATGAACAACAAACACTGAGCTTATAGATATTTGTTAAAAACGTAAGACAAACTTACCTGAAAAGTTGAAAAAGTGAGGTTGTAAACATATGTCAAGGTCTAATCCTAACATTAAAAAATATATTTTTTAAGATTTCATATATTTTTTTTAAAACGGTAAATTTTAAAAACATATTATTTTATAAAACTATATATATATAAAGAAAAATACATTTTTTTTTAATAAAAATTGTAATTTTTTTAATAAAAAAACTCTTGTGTATAAAAGCTGTATTACTAAAAAACTTAATTTTTAAAACAAATTGTATTGTTAAAATTTGTATTTATAAAAAATACAATTTAAAAATGCATTTATAAAAATACTGTTTTTTATAAATAAATAAAATACTATTTTTTTTATAAAAACAAAAAAAATTTATTGTTTTTTATATACAAAAGTAACGTTTTTTAAAAATACAATTTATATAAAAAATACAATTTTTTTCTATATTTTTTTGTTTTTTTCTTTACATATTTTTAAGAATACAATATTTTCTTATAAGAAATGAAGTTTTTAATTAAAAAATAAGGTTTTTATAAACATTATAATTTTCATAAAAAAATTATACCATTAAAGAGGAAATCATCTCTTTTTATGTATAAGAGATAGAGCTAGAGGTGTATTTTCAGAGATGCAGAGATCATGAAACCCCAAAAAACAATTAATATGAAATTTAAAGAGCTCCATCCGTGTTTTTTTACAATTATACTCTCTCGAGTTAATAATAAGGATTAAATGTCATAATTTTAAATAAGAACATAGTCAAATGAACCAGATTCTCTACATACGTGTCTTTTTACTGTCAAAATGAAAAAAATACAATGGTCGGTAATACTGACAAAGGGAGTATACACACAAAGAAATAAATAAAGATAATGCAGATGAACCGGAGTCTTGATTAAAAATCGAATAACGTCTTCACCCGTGTAAATTTCGTACCAAATATGTTCCAAGTGGATTCTTGTTCAGGTATTATTTTAAAAGTATCAAGATCAAAATCCTTATTTTAACAGTCGCAAGATCAAAATTCAACATACTAAATTACAGTCTCAAGTTTTAAAAACTCAATAAATTGTTAAAACATTCATTTTCAAACAGTTTTTGTTCTTAAAACTGTTAAAACCTATGCACATGAATTAAACCTATATACATCACTACACCAATTATATAATGTAAACTCATAAAAAAAAAGATAAATTAATGTGTTCAAATTTGGGGGCTTTAAACAGGTTATTATGTAACATGAAACATATTGATCTCTAAAATAAAATAAACAACGTGATAAACAGATCTATACAAAATGATCACAAATTTAAATGTAAATTCGAACCTCATATTTGAGTTACCTTCCACAATGGCATATATGTTTGGGACGGTTTAGTGTTGCTAAGATTATTTCTAGTCCACCTGTTTTTTTTGTAATTAGTTAGAGGATGGTTTAGTGAGAGAGACGAGATATTTTGAGAAGTGGGTTTCACTTGGGAAGTCTTCATAGCAAAAATTGGGCTTTTTCGTGTATTGGGTTGGAAGTTGTGCATAGGAGATCGTGGTCAGTGTACAAATTAAAGTGCAGTGTATGTGAGTGGGATTAAAATACAATGTATAATATATTCTTGAATGAAAGAGAAAGATAGAAGGGTATTGATGGATTTTTAAATTGTATGAGGGTAAAATAGTTTTTATATCATTAAAGAGAAACTCTCATCTTTTAAAGTAGTAGATATATATATATATATATATATATATATATATATATATATATATATATATATATATATATATAATGCTCATGTGCGGACTAGTTCGCATTTTAAGAATGCGGACCGGACATGTGTCACCTAACGGTGCACCTAGAAATTATCGCCTAAATTATAGGCACGCTCTCTCTCTTTTTTGCGCTCACCGCCAGGTGACACATGTCCGGTCCGCATTCTTAAAATGCGGACTACTCCGCATAAGAGCAGGACTATATATACATATATATATATATATATATATATATATATATATATATATATAGAGAGAGAGAGAGAGAGAGAGAGAGAGAGAGAGAGATATTCGTATATATATAAACAAAAACTCACATTGAGAGCCAAACACAAAGACTCTGGAGCAAAAGCTCAAGATCTAAAACGTTTACGGTTGAGTCTCCAAACGATCAAGGCCTTAAAACAAACGTCCTCAAAAACCTAGACATTGAACTTCCAAATATCAAGCCACAAATGGAAAACAAGTCTTTGGACCAGTAAGATTAAACAACCAACACGGATCTTTGAACAGGAAAACCTCTCAAAAATATTCTCACAAGTTGTGTATAGCATTCAGAAGGCAAACGTCACAAAGTTACGTAGAAAGTTTAGAGAGAGAAAGTGAGAGTAAAATTTGGGAAGCAATTTGCTTAAAATTGTAAATAAAAGGCCTCCTTTTTTCAACAACCCTACATTCTCTATTTATAGGCACAATTGGTGATTAAATACCACGAAACATAAAGATAGTAAAGACATAAGCCACGACAATACGACGGCAAAATCGAGAGTCAAATTCCAGGGACACACGCATAATTAGGCAGATATAGAGATCAAAACGACACCCAAAACCTTCAAAACGTTGTCGTGTTAATGTAGGGATAAAAAAAAAATTACTAAACAAAACTAATGTGTAATTAATTGTATTTGTAACCCATTCAAAATCCAGAGAAAATAAATAAAAATAATAAAAATTAATTTAAAAATCCCGAAAGATAATATAACACAAAAGTTAAAATATTAATATTATTTAAAAGAAAAATACATACAAGTAGTATTTCAACAAAAATAATTTAGATATTAACACATTAATGCAAAAAAATATAATTTAAGCTTTAAAAAATATAATAAAATTAGTTTGCCCAAGAATAAAAAACACAGGAGCAAAGAAAAAGATTTGCATCAAAATTGATCCAACACAAAGTAGTGATTTTCAATCTTCCCCTTGGCCAATTTTAAAACAATTTAAGTTGAGACTTAAACACATAAAAAAACATGAATTACATAACTCAACTAACAACATGAGTCCAAAAAAATAAAAGAGTACATAACTCAACTAACAATGTGACCTAAAAAATAGAAGAATACATAACTCAACTAATAATATGGATTCCTAATAGACTCAAAAGAAATTGCAATTACATAAAAGAAACTCAAAGTAGTCTCAAATTCTCCCCCTGTTTGTCTTAAAGGGAAAAAAGGAAGAAACTAAAGATAATTAACTTAGGAAAGCACACACACCAATAAACATTCTAAGTGTTTTAAATCTATGGTTTTCTAAGGGTTTGGTAAATAATTCACCTAATTGGTATTTAGTATTAAGATATTCAATGCAAAATTCTTTTTTTCTCAACTAATTCCCTAATAAAGTTTTCACACATTTTGATATGCTTTACGCGTGAGTGAAACACGGGATTTTACGAAATACTAATAGCATTTTGATTGCCACATAAAATAAGGGAAGTTAGTTTGATTATACCATAGTCATTTAGCATTTGTTTGATCCACAAAAGTTGGGTACAATAGCTACCGACAGCTATGTACTCGACTTCGACAGAAGAAATAGATACATATTTTTTTCTTTTTAGAAGATCAAGACGAGGTTGTGACCTAAGTAAAAACTGCCACCGGAGTTATTTTTCTATCATTGGCACAACCAGTGCAATTGGCATTCGTATACCCAATTATATTTAAATTTGTGTCAACCATGTACATTCTACCAAAGTTTAAAGAACCATCAACATATTTCAATATGAGTTTAACAGTAAGTAAATGTGATTCTTTAGGTTCACATTCGTATCTAATGCACACACGCACACTATGCATTATGTCGGGTCAACTAGCCGTCAAATAAATAAGGCTACATATCATACTTCGATATAGAGTAACTTCAACCGTTTTACCCGATAAATCTTTAGAAAGCTTAGTGGTGGAGCTCATAGGAGTCCTAGATATTTTTTCATTTATATTAATCCAAAACGTTTAACTAATTCAGTTGCGTATTTAATTTAAGGTATAACAATACAATACGTTTTTTGAGACACTTGCAAACCCTAGAAAAATTACAACTCACCCATCATAGACATTTGAAATTCAGATTTCATTATCTTAGAAAAACTTCCCGCCTATTGAGGAGATGTAAACCCAAAAACAATGTCATCAACATAAACTTGATCAATAAGTAAAAAATTAGAGTTTCTTTTGACAAACATTTTGAGTCCCACTCCCCCTCGATTAAAGTTGTTGGATAAGAGAAACGTAGCAAGACATTCATACCAAGCACGAGGGGCTTGTTTAAACCCATAAAGACCTTTCTTTAATTTGAACACGTGATTTAGAAGAAAAGGATCAACAAATCCTTTAGGTTGTTCAACATAAACTTCTTCATTTACAAAACCATCTAAAAATGGAGATTTGACATCCATTTGGTGTAGTTTAAATTTTAAATGACATGAAATGGCAAGTAAAAGTCTAATAGATTTTATCCTAGCAACAAGAGAAAAAGTTTCATCAACATCAATCCCATCAATTTAGGAGCACCTTTGAGCTACTAGTCTAGCTTTACTATGCAAAACATTTCCGACTTCATCACATTTATTTTTAAATACTCATTTAGTTCCAATAATATTAATATGAGTAGGACGAGGAACTAAAAACCAAACATCATATATTTTAAATTAACTTAATTCTTCTTGCATAGCAAGTAACCAAGATTCATCAATAAGGGCATCTTTTACATTCTTAGGTTCAATTAGAGAAACAAAAGAGGACATTAAAGAATTTAGAGTTTGAGCTCTAGTTTTAATAGGTCCTCTAACATTACCTAAAAACAATTCTAAGGATGATTCGCCCTAACCCAATTAGGAACATCAAGGTCTTTCGGTGGAAGGAAATCCGAGTGGCAATCCATTGATTATTTTGGTAAATCATTTTTAGTTGTGACAACCCTGCTTTTTATATCTAATTCGGTTAGCTACACCCAATTAAATTAAAGCGGACCGTCAATATGTTGGTATTAGAAACATAATCTAAATAAAATAAATAACAACTATAACAAGTGAAACCAACTCATAACTATTAACTGCATTAATCCATCAGTAATCTCAAACTAAAAATATAAAATGCCAATACATGCGACCCAACACAAAACGGGAAAGAGTAATACAACAATTCTCTAAAATCCCAAGTATAAACAAAGTGATATTAATCTCTGATACCAGCCTCAAGAAAAGGGAAACTAACGACATAAATTAAAATTGAATAACTCCACGGCTACAGGAATCCTAAGATTGATATGATCTCATCAAGCTCTATAGTCTATTGTCCAGCGGGACGAGGAGCTGTCATATATTATATATATAGGAGAGGAGCAAGAAGCAAGATAGACGAACGTCAAAGCAAGAAAATAAGCTATAAGATTATAAGATGTACTTATAATTAAAGCACACTAGTCATTACTCATCTCCAATTATTAAGTTGTCTGGATTCATTTCTCAAACGATGTTCCTAGGTTGTGACTACCCAACCCAGCCCAAGTGTAGGGAGTCTTAATTAAATAGCGTGATTAATTACTATTAATCCATTTCAAATGTTCCTACTCGGAATAATTCTTTTCATTTAAAAACACTTAACAGTGGTAAAATTTCTTTTATCCAGTCCCTTAATAGTAGGATATTTTCTTCAAGTATAATATCAATTGCATCAATTCGGGATATTACTTTAAGATGTAAGCATAATATCTCACATAACAAATCATATCGGGCCACTGTCGTTACCCGGGGTAACAACTCGTAACACTAGGCCTATACACTAATATTCTCCAATATTACGTGGCAAGGGCAATCATACTAAGTCCTAAATCACACGACGTTCCATGGTCTTCATATCCGACCCGCATTACAACCATGTGTCCGATTTCGGTAGTTTATCTCCGACACGGCACTCGAGCGGAACCTAACCGGATCAATCACAATAAATTGCATTAAACATGTGCCTACGTTGATCGGAGGACTAGTCTAGCGTATACTAGAAAATATACACGTAAAAAAAATTTACGCACATTTATACATATAATCATATTAAGTCGCTTACTCGAGTTGTACAATAGTCTGTATTTATGATATAACATAGTTTACATTATTGATTGACCTATTAATCATCAAATCAATTCAAGTTTATATATCCACGATAATCATAGGTATATGATCAAGTTACAAGATTAAGTACAACACCACAATTATCTTTCCAAAAACTTGAACACCCTTAGCGCTCTTATTTCAACAACATGCTGTCCAGAATTTAAAATGTAGATTCGAGGCTCTTCCGATCCGGTTTTGGAAAAACTTAAAACTACAAAGTTGTTCGGAACGTGATTTTCTACAAGGACTCTCGAGCACGCTACCATAGCCTGCTTAAAATGGACCCGAAACAAAAATATACAGTTCGCTCCTGTTTACGACAACTTGTTGCGCGGATATATAAAATGCCGATTTGAGGCTTTTTCGATTCATTTTTTGAAAAACTTAAAACTACAAAGTTGTTCAGAACGTGATTTTCTACAAGGCACGAAACATCCATTTTCGGAACCAAAATAACTCAAAACAGTTTTTAATATGACGATTTACTCAATTTCATAGATTTCTCAAATTCAAGAGGTTGTTCTACAACTCAATCCCTATAATAATGTTATTGCATTTGAATATATATGGAGGGTGATCCTAATACATTGCATATCATTTTTAACATCAATTTCATATTAATTTAGGGATCCAAATATATGTTCATGTGACATTTCATTATAAATACATATTATACATATATAGGTTATTAACTTGCCTTGGATTGTATGGAGAAGTTGAATCCTCTTGAAATCCTATTAACTTTGTTCTATTCTTACTCTCTCTCTCTACCAAACCCTAGACCCCTTTTGTGAAACAAGAAAATGAAGACTTCTTCTCTTCTTTTCTATTTATACCTAGGGTTAGTTTATTTACAAAAATGTCATTGCCCCATATTTAACCCTCTCGATCCTTTTATGCGTTAATTCGCTTCTAATATTTAGGTCTCACATTCGTATCTCAATGAACTCATTTTAACTTTTCATTTCCAAACATTTCAAATATATATACTGGCATAGTTTTTTTTTCTTCAATTAGTTCGATTTCAATTCAATCAAAAATGCGGGGTATTACATTCTCCCCCTCTATGAACGGGATTTCATCCTCGAAATCCAAAATTAAACAAATCAAGTCAAGTCAAGTAAGGTAGTTTCGCACGTACCTTCAATAAAGAGATATGGGTGACTAATTTGCAAGTCATCCTCTCTCTCCCAAGTGGCCTCAGACTCATCATGATTACTTTACATAACACGAACAAGAGGAATGACTTTTGACCTCAACTGCTACTCACGACGATCTAGGATCCTGACTGGCCTCTCCTCGTAGCTCCTATCGGGCTGTAGGTCAACCCCATATAAATCTATGTGTAGGTTTGAGTCCTCGAGACGTAAGAATTTTCTCAACATGAATACATGAAAAACATCATGTACCCGCTCGAGCTGGTCGGGTAGGGCTAAACGGTAGGAAACTGACCCCACCATGTCCAACACTGTAAACAGAACCATGTATTGTGGTGAAAGATTACCTTTAGCACCAAATCGAACAACGCCTCTCATGGGTGAGACCCTCAATAGCACCTGGTCCCCAACGACAAACTCTAACTTCCTTCGCCTTGTGTCAGCACAAGTTTTCTGATGATCCTGTACGGTCTTCATTCGTGCACAAATTAAGTCAACCTTCTCCGAGGTCTCCCTAACAATATCCGGACCCAACATATGGTGTTCTCCAAACTCCAACCAAAATGAAGGCGATTGAGAAGGCCTGTCGTATAAATCCTCGTATGGTGCCATGCCAATAGTCTGCTGATAACTATTATTGTATGCGAACTCCACCAGTGGCAAATGTATATCCCAACCACCTTTGAAATCCAACACACAAACTCGTAACATGTCCTCTAAAGTTTGGTTTACCCACTCCGTCTGACCATCAGATTGAGGGTAGAACTTAGTACTCAAACTCAACTGAACTCCCATCGCCTCCTAAAGACCTCCCCAAAAATGCGAGATGAAGATACTGCCACGGTCCGACACAATATCACGTGATACCCCATGCAACTTCATAATATCGTTAATAAACATCATGTCATACTATTCTACCGTATAATCCATCCTCACTGGAAGGAAATGAGCCACCTTTGTCAGTCTGTTAACAATGACCCAAATTAAATCATGGCCGCGATGCGATCTTGGCAACCCAATAATGAAATCCATTGAGATACTTTTCCATTTCCACTCGGCAATGGACAATGGTTGTAACTCCCCTCTAGGTCTCTAATTCTCAACCTTAACTACCCGGCGAGTGGCACACTTCAAGACAAACTCGACTACATCACGCTTTAACCCAACCCAACAATACATACACTGGATATCCGGGTACATCTTATCACCTACGTGGTGAACAGTGAATCTAGATCTATGCGCCTCAGACAATAAGGACTTTTGCAACTCGGTATCATTCAACACAACAATCCATCCCTGATAACGAAGTCCCCATCAGAACCAATCGAAAAACCATGAATGCCCCCAAACATGAACACCTTCACCATCTCCTGACAAAAGTCATCAGAAGATTGGGCCTTCACAACCCGCTCAACCATATAAAATGATATAGATACAACCCCCATAAATGCTTTGCCAACATCAAGGCTACTCATCTCCTTCCATTGAGATTTTTAAACATCTGACAATTTAACACTCTCCTCCACATCCAAGGCGGACAACGATGTTGCGGGTCTCCGACTCAAAGCATCAGCAACCACATTTGCCTTACTCGGGTGGTACTGTATGGAAAACTGGTAGTCCTTCACATATTCCACCCATATACTTTGTCCCATGTTCAAGTTCTTCGGAGAGAACAAGTACTGAAGACTCTTATGGTCGGTGAACAACATAAACTTCTCCCCAAGTAAGCAGTGTCTCCATGAATACAATATAAAAATAATCATCGCCAACTCTAAGTCATCAGTCAGTTAACGCTCCTCACGAGGCCTCAATTTCCTCAAAATATGGGAAATTAGTCTCTCCACCTGCATCAGAATAGCTCCTAACCCCTATAAGGATGCATCAGTGTACACACGGTACTTACCCCCAGCTTTTGGCAATGCAGGGACTAGCACTGACGTAAATTTCCCCTTCAAAGTGTCGAAAGCCTCCTGACACTCTGAACTCCAGATGAAAATAACACCCTTCTTTATCAAATGGGTAAGAGGACTCATAATCTTCGATAAGACCTGAATATACCTCCGATAGTAACCCGCTAGACCCAGAAAACTCTGAATCTCAGTCGGCGTAGTGGGTTTCCCACACTCGACAACAGCAGTAACCTTGCTAGGATCAACGGGAATCCCAGCCTCCATCATAATCTGGCCTAAAAACTGCACCTTTCGCAGCCAAAACCCGCACTTGGAGAGCTTAGCATAATGTTGATGCTCCCTCAAGGTCTAAAGAGCCAATCGCAAATGTTCGCTATGGTCCTCCTCGGACCGTGAATAGATCAAAATAGCATCAATTAACACGATAATAAACTGATCCAAGTATCGCCTGAATACACAGTTCATTAAATCCATGAATACTACAGGCCCATTGGTCAAGCCGAACGATAAGACCCAAAACTCGTACGAACTATATCAAGTCAGGAACACTATCTTCGGGAAATCCTCCTCCTAAATCCTCAACTGGTGATAATCAGAATGCAAATCAATCTTTGAAAAGCATGAAGCATCCCTCAAATGAGCGAAAATATCATCAATACGAGGTAACAGATACTTTTTCCGAATCGTCACCTTGTTCAACTTTTGATAATCAATGCACAATTGAAGTGAGCCATCTCTTTTCTTCATAAAGAGCACTGAAGCTCCCCAAGGCGAGGCACTCCTATGGATAAAACCTTGGCCCAACAGCTCCTGAATCTAATCCCTAAGCTCCCTCATTTCTAAGGGTGCCACATGGTATGGGGCCCTGTCAATTGGTCTCGTGCCCGGTGCTAACTCTATCTCACGAGCTGGAGGTAAACCAGGAACCTCAGCAAAGATGTTCGCGAACTCCCTCACTATAGGGATCATAATTAAAGAAATGAACACCCCATCAGGAGAATCCTCCTCGATGTAAAATAGATTTGTGCTCGCTCCACCCTCTAGACCAGGCATTGCTATTAGGTACATCTCCTGACCAGGAATGGAAAATGTGATTGCACACCCATGATAGTCAATCTGGGCATGATATGCATACAACCAATCAAACCCTATAATCATGTCGTAGGTACACATCTCAATCAAAATAAGGTTGACGGAGAATTGAAGTCTCCCGATCTCAATCGCGACCCCTATACAAACGTGGCGAAGGTCCGCACTACTCAAAAGTGTACTCATATGGGCAATTATCGCCTCCACAACGTCTATCATACCCGACGTCCTAGCAAACTCTTAACTGGAGAATGAGTGTGATGCACCAGTGTCAAAAAGTACTCTTGCATGAGAACTGTAAACATAAAACGTACCCTAAATCGCAGGTCGTCGCACCTGCAGTTGAACAATATGAATGTTATATACACACCCATGGTACAACTGTGGCTGAATTGGCGCTACTAGTGCCACTGGGAATGCCAAAACTGGTGGTGGTGGTGGGAGTACCTTCTGCTGTTGTTCTCTATCTCCCCGCGCTTGTCCTCGGGGACAAGCCCTCATCATGTGTCCAGACTCGCCCTACTGGAAGCATACAATAGGACCCCCATCTCGTGCCTGCTGCACCAAAGCTTCGATGTTGGGCCTATTGGATCGATGTTGATCTCTCGCACTCTAAATCTGGTGGCCCTGCCCTCTCTGGCCCTAGCCCTGGTAAGGCTCACCCTGACCTGGAATGGTATGAACCGGATGGGCCTGAATGGCCTGACCCTGCTGGCCCTAGGCCTGCTGCCTAGGGTGATGGCCTCTGTATGGCTTGGCCTGATGGCCTCATGACTGTTGGCCCCCTTGTGGGCCCTATTGGCCTACAACTACAACCTCATGGGGCCTACCCTGCTGGCCTATCGCCCCTCGCTTTCCCACTACATGCTCAGAACAATCATTATAGTGATGCAATGATGCATTCACCGCTATCTCATAATAGTTAAACGACGGATTCGCCAGTAAGAACCCTCGAATTGGCCAAGATAGCCCCTCAATAAACCTCTGAGACTTCAAAGTATCATCTTCCTACACCTCAGGAGCAAACTCCACCAATGAGGTAAACTCTCGCTCATACTCAAAAACTAAACCAGTTTGCTTCAGGGTATCAAACCTTCTCCTCAAAGCCATACGTTGTGTGAGAGGTACAAACTTTTCCTCAAAACGAGCCCAAAAGTCAGCAATAGGCATAACAACCCGCTGAGGTATAGAAGTAATGAACTCCCACAAGCACAACGCCTCCCCAGTCAGACGAAAGGTAGCTAAAATATGTTTCTTTACCTCTGTGGAGTCAACTAGTCTCAAATGTCTGCATATATCTCGCTTCCACTAAAGCGCCTCCAACGGACCCACGTCCCCGACGAATGAAGGCGGATGTCTCTTATCAAACCCACTAACAATAGATGACCATGTGGGTGGCATAACTACTGGCACTTGTGGCTCCGGCTCAGCCACTACAGGTGGTGCAATGACGACATGTGGTACCGGTGCTGGTGCTGGCACTGGTGCGGGCGCGGGATGCGCCAAAAGTGCTGCTGCTACTGATGTAGCTACAACCTGTGTTATAGCCATCAATTTGGCCTGGGAAAAACTTCCTACCATCCCTTGTGCGGGTGGGGACTGCTGCTCTTGGGCCCTCGCCCATCCTGTCGCTCCTACCAGTTTACCGCTGCGTCTCCTCATCTGAAGAGAGTAAACATAGAGTATGAGAACTAAAAGGAAAAGTTCAAAATTTATATCACATATATAATTGGGTACAACAGTTTTAAGTGATGGATATATCATGCAAAAAGTCCTAACTCCCAATAAAAGTAAACCCTCATGCGTGGAGCATCTCACGAGCGAAATCCAAACAAGGAACCCCTCATATACACTCGGGCATTCACAGTCGGTCGTGTCGGATCAGTGGTTAAATTTTTTTTTCACAGTCATAGAATACAAAACCTAGTTGTAAGGCTCCAAGTATCAATGAAACGATGTGCGAAAAACGTAACGGACGCCCTCGGATCCCTAAAGTCTCTAAAACCGTGCTCTGATACCAACTTTGAGAACCCTGCTTTTTATATCTAATTCGGTTAGCTACACCCAATTAAATTAAAGTGGAGCATTAATATGTTGGCATTAGAAACATAATCTAAATAAAATAAATAACTACTATATCAAGTGAAACCAACTCATAACTATTAACTGCAATAATCCATCAGTAATCTCAAACTAAAAATATAAAATGCCAATACATTCGGCCCAACACAAAACGGGAAAGAATAATACAATAATTCTCCCAAATCCCAAGTATAAACAAACTGATAATAATCTCTGATACCACCATCAACAAAAAAGGAAACAAACGACATAAATTAAAATGGAATAACTACACGACTACAAGAATCCTAAGATTGATATGATCTCATCAAGCTCCATAGTCTATTGTCCAGCGGGACAAGGACCAGTCATATATTATATATATTGGAGAGGAGCAAGAAGCAAGATAGACGAATGTCAAAGAGAAAAAAGAAGCTATAAGATTACAACATATACTTATAATGAAAGCACACTAGTCATTACTCGTCTCTAATAATTAAGTTTTCTGGATTCATTTCCCAAACGATGTTCCTAGGTTGTGACTACCTAACCCAGCCCAAGTGTAGGGAGTCTTAATTAAATACCGTAATTAATTACTATTAATCCATTTCAAATGTTCCTACTCGGAATAATTCTTTTCATTTAAAAACACTTAACACTGGTAAAATTTCTTTTATCCAGTCACTTAACAGTGGGATATTTTCTTCAAGTATAATATCAATTGCATCGATTCAGGATATTACTTTAAGATACAAGCATAATATCTCACACAACAAAATCATATCGGGTCACTGTCGTTACCCGGGGGAACAAGTACTAACACTAGGCCTACACACGAATATTATCCAATATTACGTGGCAAGGGCAATCATACTAAGTCCTAAATCACACGGCGTTCCAAGGTCTTTCTATCTGAACCGCATTACAACCATATGTCCGGTTCTGGTGGTGTATCTCCGACACGAACTCGAGTGGAACCTAATCAGATCAATCATAAAAAATTTCATTAAACATGTGCCTACATATACCGGAGGACTAGTCTAGCGTATACTCGACAATATACTTGTAAAACAATTTTACGCACATTTATACATACAATCGTATCAAGTCGCTTACTCGAGTTGTACAATAGTCTGTATTTATGATATAACATTGTTTACAATATTGATTGACCTATTAATCATCAAATCGATTCAAGGTTATATATCCAAGATAATCATAGGTATATTATCAAGTTATAAGATTAAGTACAACACCACAATTATCTTTCTAAAAACTTGAACACCCTTAGCGCTGTTATTTCAACAACATGCTGCCCAGAATTTAAAATGCAGATTCGAGGCTCTTCCGATCCGGTTTTGGAAAAACTTAAAACTAAAAAGTTGTTCGGAAAGTGATTTTCTACAATGATGCGCAAGCACGCTACCATAGCCAGCTTAAAACAGACCCGAAACTAACATATACAGTTTCGCCCCTGTTTACGATAGCATGCTGCGCAGATTTATAAAATGCCGATTTGAGGCTTTTTCGATCAGTTTTGGAAAAACTTAAAACTACAAAGTTGTTCAGAACATGATTTTCTACAAGGCTACATTGATGAAACGTCCATTTTCAAGACCAAAACAACTCAAAACAGTTTTTAATATGACGATTTACTTAATTTCATAGATTTCTCAAGTTTAAGAGGTTGTTCTACAACTCAATCCCTATAATGATGTTATTGCATTTGAATATATATGGAGGGTGATCCTAATACATTGAATATCATTTTTAACATCAATTTCATATTAATTTAGGGATCCAAATACATGTTCATGTGAAATTTCATTATAGATACATATTATTCACATATAGGTTATTAACTTGCCTTGGATTGTATGGAGAAGTTGAATCCTCTTGAAATCCTCTTAGCTTTCTTCTCTTCTTACTCTCTCTCTCTACCAAAACCTAGACCCCTTTTGTGAAATGAGAAAATGAATACTTCTTCTCTTCTTTTCTATTTATACCTAAGGTTAGTTTATTTACAAAAATGTCATTCCCCCAAATTTAACCCTCTCGATCCTTTTACGCGTTAATTTGCTTCTAATATTTAAGTCGCACATTCGTATCTCAATGGATTCATTTTAACTTTTCATTTCCAAACATTTCAAATATATATACTGCATAGTTTATTTTTCTTCAATTAGTTCGATTTCAATTCAATCAAAAATGCGGGATATTAGATTCTCCCCCTCTACGAACGGGATTTCATCCTCGAAATTCAAAATTAAACAAATCAAGTCAAGTCAAGTAACGTAGTTTCGCACGTACCTTCCATAAATAGATATGGGTAACTAATTTGCAAGTCATCCTCTCTCTCTCAAGTGGCCTCAGACTCATCATGATTACTTCACATAACACGAACAAGAGGAATGACTTTTGACCTCAACTGCTACTCACAGCGATCTAGGATCCTGACTGGCCTCTCCTCGTAGCTCTCATCGGGCTGCAGGTCAACCCCATATAAATCTATGTGTAGGTTTGAGTCCTCAAGATGTAAGAATTTTCTCAACATGAATACATGAAAAACATCATGTACCCGCTCGAGCTGGTCGGGTAGGGCTAAATGGTAGGAAACTGACCCCACCATGTACAACACTGTAAACGGAACCATGTATTATGGTGAAAGCTTACCTTTAGCACCAAATCGAACAAAGCCTCTCATGGGTGAGACCCTCAATAGCACCAGGTCCCCAACGATAAACTCTAACTTCCTTCGCCTTGTGTCAGCACAAGTTTTCTGATGATCCTGTGCGGTCTTCATTCGTGCACAAATTAAGTCAACCTTCTCCGAGGTCTCCCTAACAATATCCGGACCCAACATACGATATTCTCCAAACTCCAACCAAAATGTAGGCGATTGACAAGGCCTGTCGTATAAATCCTCGTATGGTGCCATGCCAATAGTCTGCTGATAACTATTATTGTATGCGAACTCCACCAGTGGCAAATGTATATCCCAACCACCTTTGAAGTCCAACACACAAACTCGTAACATGTCCTCTAAATTGTGGTTTACCCACTCCGTCTGACTGTCAGATTGAGGGTAGAACTTAGTACTCAAACTCAACTGCACTCCCATGGCCTCCTGAAGACCTCCCCAAAAATGCGAGATGAAGATACTGCCACGGTCGGACACGATATCACGTGATACCCCATGAAACTTCACAATATCGTTAATAAACATCATGTCATACTATTCTACCGTATAATCCATCCTCACTGGAATGAAATGAGCCACCTTTGTCAGTCTGTTAACAATGACCCAAATTAAATCATGACCGCGATGCGATCTTGGCAACCCAATAATGAAATCCATTGAGATACTTTTCCATTTCCACTCGGCAATGGACAATGTCTGCAACTCCCCTCCAAGCATTTAATGCTGATAAAACTATATTACATCTCAATGTGTCACTTGATTTAGCCTTACTAACCCAAAGAACCTTGGTTTTCTCAAAATCAATTTCAGTTTTTAAGGGTTGTTTGTCAGACAAAATAGGCTTCTTAACTAATTCAGTTTTACTGTAAAACAGATTCAAGAATCTATCAAATATCCATTTTTATTACAAAACTTGCAATGATAAATAGGTTTAGTTGGGGCAGCATGTTTAGGGAAAACTTTATTATTATTCGATTTTGCCTTTTTAAAACAAAATGGATCTAAATGACGTTTCTTAGAACAAAATCCTCACTTAAAAATGGGCTTGCCGATTTGATTAACTCTAACTGTTATAGTTTGCCTAAATTTCCTAAGTCAGGTTTATTTTGTCCTAATTTCTTAAAATAGAATTTTTTTAGGTGTTCCTTTTGATGACAAAATTTACACACAAACACCGGCTTAACAAAACCAGTAGCACAATGCTTATGTTTAACATGTTTAATACTTGTTTTAATTTCATTAGTATGAGGGGATTGCTCTTTAGAGTTAACAAAAAAAAATTCACAAAAATCTTCACCAACAAATCCAATTCCTTTTAAAGGAGAAAGATCATCATATTTATTTAAAGACTAGAAAACTATACTAGAGTTTGAATAAGCATGTAGCTTTTTCAATGTGCTATTATGTTCCATTTGAGATTCATCAAATTTAGACAAAACAACCTTTTGTTTAACTTTTATAGAGTGGTTAACTTCAGTTAACATAACAACCCTTTTTCCCAAGTGATAAAACATCTCTTTCAAGTTCTCCAATATGAAGAGAAGATTCTTTAGTTATTAGTTTAATTTTATTATTCAAAACATCAGTTTTAACTAATAACCTAGAATTTATTTTGCCTAAGTGTGTGTTGTCATCAAGTGTGTCATTAACAGAATCATTACTCACAAACCCTTCTACAACAGCAGAAACCTCTATCGGATCAGATTCATCAAAATCACCATATATATTCCTAATATCAAATAGGGAAGTTGTGACGGTAGGATGATTTTGGGCAGGAACGATATGAGAAAATTTTACAAAGTCTAACTCACAATTATTTGCACACAAATCAGAATCACCAGAAAGTGTAAATAAATTGTCAAAAATATCCTCAGACTTAATAGTACAAATGGATGTGAAAGCCATAAGATTATCAAAATGTTCCTCATGATCACTATCTGAACTATCATCCCAAGTTTTAGATAAATGTGCTCTATTAAAGGGTTCCCATTTAGTTTTAGAAAAACACTTATTTGCATAATGTCCATATTCGTTGCACTTTTTGCATTGAATGTGGCTTAAATCCTTCTTAGGTTCTGGTTTTTCAAAACTTTTCTTTTAAAAGTATTTTTCGTGAGGTTTATTTGAATAACTAGATTGACCTTCCTTTAGAGAAAACTTATTCCTAGACCTTACAAATTTCTTAAAGTGTTTTGTCATAAGAGAAATTTCATTATCAAAAGAATCTTAAGGAGATATCAAATTCATTCAAATTAGCTAAGGAAGATACAAAGGCTAAACAATTTTCACTAGACCTCAAATTCAACACATTTTGAGTTTCAGTTTGTGCAGGTGCTTTGCCTATTTGTTCATCTCTTAAAGTGCTTTGAAGTTCAAATGTTCTTATTTCCTACACAAAAGATGAGAGGTATAACTATTATCAATATTTTCACCCATGGCATTAATTATTAAATCAAAACTCTTAGTAAGATACCTAATGATTTTATCACCTATTTCAGAATCAGCATACACTACACCATTAGGATGTGATTGATTAACAATATCTTGTAATTTAAGGTTAAAAAATATCAAAATTTTCATTATCTTTCATATATAGAGAATCATAATGTCTACCTAGCATTTTTGACTTAGCTCTTTTAAACCTAGAGTATCCTTCACGAGTTGTCATTAGAATGTCCCAAGCCTCTTTAAATGTAGTGCAAGATGAAATTATTTGAAATTTAGCTGCACCCATCGCTTAGAAAATAACATTTTTGGCTTTGTTGTTATATACTATGAGCTTAATTTTTCCTCTTTCGTCTACTCTGAAAGATGTTTTCTAGAAGAAATTTGAGCATCACCATCACCGATTAAATGAGTAGGAGCAGAAAAACCATTTCAAATATTTCACATAGCTCATCTCCCAAGTGTTGGAGGTGCGCAATCATTCTTACTTTTCACTAAGCAAAGTTATCACCATCGAATACGGCATGACATATGGAAGACCCATTGTGGTCACCCATAATAAAGGATTAATATTTAAAACAAAAAAGTTCAAGATCATTGTGGAATAAAAACTTTTAAAAAGTGAATCTTAAAGCTCTAATACCACTTGAAATGACCTAAGCACCCTAACGTGTTTTAGTTATTAAATAAAACTCTTTTAACTCTTTTATAAATCAGTTTTAAAAGTTTGATTGAAATTGTAATACACACATACAAAAATAAAAAAAGATTTGTGATGATGTTGCCTAAATAAAAATAACTTAGAATGGGATGAGGAAAAGAGGAATGGAACACAATATTTGTTCTCGAGGAAACCAACAAGTGGAAAACCCCGTGTCCTTTAGTACCGGGACAACATATGCACCCAATTCCACTATTACCAATGTTTAATTAAAATTACAGAATCATAATTATAAGTGAACTAATTTAGTCAATACAAACTGTAAACTTTGACTAAATTATCCAATCCCACAATCAATCTGAAATAAAATAATAAACACGCTAAGGCAGTGAATGCTTGGAACTCATGCACAACTACACACTTAACATAAGAGGATCGAGGAAGTTATACACAAGAGAATAAGTATAAGATTTAGATTAAGTACAACTATTACTGATTATCACCACAAAAACTGAACAAAAAAAACTATGTTCAAAAAATGGAAATAGTCAGATTGCAGTAACTAAACAAAACAAATTAACCCCAGATTAAACTTGATCTCAAAATTTAACCTAAACTATTTTTAATATCCAGGTTATTAGACAGGTTGTCAATTAAATTTAAACACACTAAAAACTAGCTTGTTTGAACAGCACCAAAAAACACGCACCCAAGTGTGTTAAAACTAGATTTTAGTTAGTTTCATATTTTAAGGAGGAGGAAAATAAACATGCAAGTGATACGACCATGTAAGATTCAAAGTGTTACTTAAACAAAATCTTAGATTAAAAACAATCACACCTAGATCTGATTTTAACAACGAAAAACATTTTAAATAACCAAATCACAAAAACAATATATATGTTTTTATAAAAAAAATGTAAATTCAATATTACCTTTTTTTTTTAAAACATGTCTCACAAATCAGGTTTAAACAACAACATAAGACTTAAAAGTTAAACAACAGAAAAAAAATTATATATGTGTATCTAATTATATATATATATATATATATATATATATATATATAAACAAAAGCTAACAATAAGGGTAAAATCAATAAACATAAAGACTCCACGACAAAAGCTCAAGATCTGAAACATTTACGATTGAGTCTCCAAATGATCAAGGACTTAAAAACAAACTTCCTTAAAAACCTAAACACTGAATTTCCAAAGATCAAGATACAAATGGAAAACAATTCTATGGACCAGTGAGATCAAACAACCATCACGGATGTTTGAATGGAAAACCTCTTAAAAATATTCTCACAAGATGTGTATAGGATTCAGAAGGCAAAACTCACAAGGTTATGTAGAAAGTTTAGAGAGAGAAAGTAAGAGTAAAATTTGGGCAATAATTTGTTTAGGATTGTAAATAATAGACCTCCTTTTTTCAACACCCCACACACTCTATTTATTTTCATAACCCAATGGCACTGGTTGATAATTAAATACCACGAAACATAAGGGTAGTTAAGACATAAGCCATGATAGTCCAAGGGCAAAAACGAGAGTTAAATTCCAGGGACACATGCATAATTATGCAGATGAACAGTAGGGACAAAGTGGAGGAATTACCCCAGATAATACAATGGCCGAGAAAAACCACTATCACCACACGCATGGTGAAATTGCGTGTGTTGGAATGCACAAAACCATTGGCCCATACATTATCACAAGGATCGCCACACATAGAGATCAATACGAGACCCAAAACCATCAAAACACTACCGTATTAATAAAGGGATGAAAATGTTTAACTAAACAAAACTAATGTTTAATTAATTGTATTTTTAATTCAATTATAATATAGAAAAAATAAATAAAAATCATAAAAATAATTTAAAAATATGGAAAGATAATATAACACAAAAATTAAAATATAAAAATTATTTAGAAGAAAAATACATACAAATAGTATTTTAACAAAAATAATTTAGATATTAACACATTAATGTAAAAAAGATATTTTACGCTTTAAAATATATAATAAATTTAGTTTAACCAAGAATAAAAATAGAGGAGCAAAGAAAAATAATTGTCAAAATTGAGCCAACACAAAATAGAGATTTTTAGTATCTTGTATTTCTATTTGTAGGTCTCCCCACCTAGTGGCTCGGATGCTCTGATATACATCAATGATAGGATGTCGGAGCCTTCCCTTGCTATTAAAATACTAGAGAGCCAGTCCCACTTATAAAAGGTTAGACTGTAGGTTGTCCGTTAGGTGTCATCGCCTTTTTATGCGGTAGGTCCGGTGTTCATGTTTCTCTAGTTGGTAAATCTCTTATGTTGTAGCTTTGTAATTGATCCCGAATCTAAAGTGTCGAAGGTTAGGGTCCTAAAAGGATGTGTGTTATTGCTCATGTACCCTGAATTTTTTCATCGGTAGTAGTCCCACTATGTCACCATTTCCTAAACCTGAGTGTTGAGGGTGAATTCATCTCCAAGACCTAGGGATATGTTTCCTCTAGTGATGGGGACATACTAAAAACAATTTGTAATCCCTTGTTCTAGAACTTCAATGTAGCAGACATGGATGCGACTTGTTGTGGGAGTTCTCTAAGTATGCTTTGGTAGGTCGAATGCGTTGTTTCATAGAGAAGGGATCAATTGTGGGATTATTTTTCTTTAAGGGTCAATATCACCTATTGAGTTAATATGTATAATATTGATGGTACCCAAGGGGTAGACATTAATTTTTGGTCCGAGGGAGAGGGTCAGGAGAGTACTCCATGTTATCGGTCGTATTTTTAGACTCGAATAAGATGAGTGACCATGGCCATTTGGTTCTCACATAGTAAGTTCCACATTTATTTTAGGAGATTGGGTTGGATCTATAATTGATAAGTTTGGATTGGCCCTCAAATTGGCTTCCCAAATGATCTCTCTTCGGATGGCTCTTATCTTTTTCTCATCATCGGATAACAGTTGGTGATAAGCTTTTTATCTCCAGGTAATGTGGCAATTGGATCAGATATGTAGATATTCCTCACCCATCTTTACTAGGGGACTCGATTATTGGGGTGGACGAATCATGAGTTCTCTGTTTCGATGACTGAAAGTTATGGTGCTTCCACTTTTTAGTGGAGAATTGATTGATGGTGAGCCGAGAGTGCGGGACGAGGAGGTAATGTCAGTGATTTTTTTATCTAAGATGGAGAATAGATGTGCCTCTTAGGTGGATCCTTCCCATCTGATAGACTAAATAAGTACTATGAAGGTGAAATTATATGTTTCCTGGAGGGATTCATCATGAATTTCCTCCCATTTGGTTAAGTGATCGGTCTCTGCTAGGAATGGGTGATAAGAACAGGCTCTTTGAAGAGCATGTATTCTGTGACTAAAAAGAGGTTTGAACTAAAATGGTTTGTCTATAGGAAGTGTTTATCCATTATAAAAAATGCCATATGGTCTACGGTGGGCTTAGTCTCGATGATGATTTGTACGGTAGGCGATGGCGTACCCAGGGAGTAGCTATTTGGAAGGGGGAATGTTACCTCATCTTTGACTTGTGGTGGATAGGGACTATTAGAGTGAAGGGATCAGTGTTTGGTATGAGAGTTTCTAAGAGGGTATTGGTGCTAGGGTTAGGATGATATGGCAAGGGGTTTCTGGTGACATTGGAACTTGGTGGGATCAGGCTCTCGTCGTTGGTGAGGCCTTGGATGTAGTACCTTAAGTCCTTGCAATTATCAGTAATGTAATCGGGCACTAGTGGTATTCATAGTTTAATGATGATTTCTAGTTTTGATCCGTAGTGTCTGGGAGTGGTCTGAGGTTAAACGGTTTGAGATAACTATCTAAATTTATAGCAGTGAATATCGATAAAGGTGGGCCTATAAGTTAGTGAAGGTTCTCGATCGAGATCAAAACTCCTTAGAATTAGGCATGGTCTGATAATTTCTTTGGGGGGTCTCGAGGGGAAGGGTGCAACAGTGACTACTATAGTAGGAGTTGTATTGACAATCGAGCACGATCCTATAAGTGGATTGACAACAAAGGTGGTAATATGATATGTGGAAGCCTTTGATGGGTTCTTATGGGGCAGAAATGATTGGTAGAGTGACGAGATTACTCTGTGATTTGGTCAACTTTGGTTGTTAAACTTTCTTCGATCTTAAAACTTATATGATTGAGGGCTTTGAAATATGGGATCCAGGTGAGCCCATATTCACTTTGAACTTCCTTCTTGTGGGTTCTGATTAAGATCTCTATTAAGTCCCATTATATGGGATGACTGAACATTTTCCTAGATTTATCTCTTTAACGAGTGACAAATATGCCAGTTGCCCCTTTTTCCTCCTATTTTAGCATTTCTAGATCCTTACATGTGAAGCTCAATTCTTCATTATATTCGTATTGCTTTAGGAAAACATAACATACATCGTCTTATTTTTTGTAGTCCCCTCACTTTTAAGGCCCATGTACCATGTGAGGGCTCCTCCGACCAGGGTGGATGATAATATACTTTCCAATATCCCGAGATCAACACTTTGGACCAACATCTGGAGGTGTTAGTTGGATAGGTAGGTAGTTAGAGAGCCTACCCCTTTGTTAGTTTTTAAGACTTTCGTATTAAATTTTTTTAGGAGCCGAGATTCAGGATAGAGGGACATCTTCTTGATGTTAATAAGCTCATTATTGGTTTCCATGTTACTTGTGGCATCCTGGAGAAGGCGTAGTTTAAATTAGACTAATGTTATTTTCTCATTTGGTGGCGGAGGAAAAAACCTCTTCGACTTACGAAGGAGCTATAGATTTAGACCTTGTGAGGCCTTGGAAGGCAGTGTTTGGGTACTCAAAATACTGATGGTAGGGATCTAAGTAACCATTCAAAGAAAATAGTACATGGAAATGGGGAGAACCAATGTTAGCAGTGATAGCCCAAGCTAGAATATGAGGAGGCAGATCCTAGGGATTTGTGGGCGTATCCTCAACAGTCATTGAAGGCAGTATATAACTATTAGGAATTGGAGGGTGAAGACATTCTCTCCTGTTAAGATATAGGTTCCCAGCATATGGGCTTAGGTTTGTCCTAGTGCCCAAATATCTAATTGCATGGTGTTCTATGAAGCAGTGATGTGCTCAAGTTATCTCAGATTCTTTTCCATAGCTGACAGGATTTGATCTTCTTCGGTAAACATGTATATTATGATAGTGCAAATCTGACAATCGTGGGTGGGGAGCTCTCTAATGAAGACTAAATGACTACACGTAGTGCAAAATTTGATTTCCAAGGAAAGAACTTAGTGGGATTCTTCGGCTGATAGTGATAGCTTCAGAAATTAGGGCACTTTTGTTGAGTTTTTTTTATAATAGAAGGACAATGCATAGGGTAAAGACTCACGTATGCAATGCCTTAATCATATTTATTTTATCTATTTGTAATCGTATTGGGGTGGTATTTTACTTTTCTGAGTTATTTCATTTTGTAGTATCTTTGGAGGAGGATAACTTTAACATAGTCTCATTGGATTCGGGTAAATATAGGGGAGCTCTCATTTTTTTAAGGAAGAGAGAGGAAATATCAGACTGAGGCCCATCATCTTCTTAAAATAAAATGCGGTTTGGGGAATCCAAGGTAAGGTAACTTTTCTTTGGCGATGATTCATGAATTCATAATGTTGATATCCCTTGGGCAGGGAAGATATTCAACCTAGAATTTGAGGGGTTTTGGACTAGCCTCCGGCCGTTTGACATTTATTGAAAATTTAGTCGAGACAATGTTCATATGTAACCATTCTTTTTATGCAATAGAGTGTGTTCCTAGATATTTTCTATATGCAAAGGGGGTGATGCGACTCGGTTATCGGAGGATCGCTTTTCGTGGTCATAGATCACGATATATTGGGCTGCTTGGACAAAGCAACCTTTAAGGTATGTGTGACACCACTTTACCCTCATACTGAATAATTGTTAAATACTATTTGATATAGCCTAGTACTAAATAAATTTCACATGTTCCATATCACTGAGACCTTGGGATCAAGAGAGAAGTTGTTCGATATACCAGACGGGTGAACGAAAATAGTGAGGATGCTCATTGGAGACTAGCCTTTAGTGGAAGTGACTTTTTGAAAGTACGAGCTTTATTTGGGGAAATGACCGTACTCACCTCTCTTTGGGGGGAGGTGACTTTTCTGAAGTACGAACATTACCTTGGATAAAGTGACGTTCCTAAAGTACGAACTTCTTTTAACTAGTTGCTTTTCGGATCCCTTTAGGGAATAGGGTTTAAACAATATGAAACTCAAGAATATGAAGTGCATGATCAAAATAGGTAATCTTTAATTTTTACAAACATTGATGTGTAATCATATCGCGAGGTCATTTGAGCGTTTTAATTTGTTTGGTTTAAGCGTAGTAGAAAGGAAGCATATAGACAGTCCCGTTCTCTTAATTTATCTTAGGTAGAATCACCATTGTGATGTAGCTGGTGAGGTCCAGCTATTATACACATTATTAAATTCTAATATAAGAAAAAATGTCCCTTTCAGAGTTACCACTGTGGTATTGCGGTCTCGAGCAAGCATTGTGGTTAATGTGTTGTTACCTGAGGGGAGAGGAACTTTCATTATAGAAAACGAGAGAGTGTTTGTCTCATGTTCCTCCCCCTCACCCCTCACCCCCGATGTCGAGTTATCAGGTTGACATTTGGGTGTCGGTGAGTTTTTCCCTGGATACTTTGATGCCATGTCCAGGTTTGGTGCACGTCCATTTGTTTTCTCAAGCTTTGGGCTTAAAAGTTCATTTTTGTGCCTGAAAGGAAGGGGTTTCGTATGGTGTTCAAAGTCGCCAATCTGTTTTATGAAAAAAATAAAAAAAAGGTTTGGTCTTTCCCTTTTGGGCTAATTTTAAGGTAGGTTAAGTGTGGGGGTAGTTTAGGGATGCTTGTTATGCGAGTTTGAGAGTCAGATTACAAGTAAGGATTGTGTTTGGCACTCCACTTGTTATGTATGCTTCCTTAATTCTATGCTTATTGTTGTTATTTACGTTAATTGATTACTTTTTAGCTATTTTAGAACGTGTTTAGAGACCTTAGCAAGAGGGCCCCTAAAAATGTAGATAAGTTTTTAGGTCGGGAAATGGTATCAGTGTGAGGTAGATATATGTCACTTCAACCACTGTGGGTACACATGATTTTTTTTAGCATGACTCTCTTCTTTGTAGTATATAAACGATGGCCATTATTATGTATGTAAGTGTGCGAGAAATCTCATCTTGTCTAACGGGTTGCCATCAGTGTGTATATAAATATGTGAGGGCACTTGGCTTTGAGATAGTTTGATGTGCCATTTGTGTTTTAAGGAGAGATAAAAAGGTGGGAGATGGGTGCATCTCTATTGTGATTAGTTTATACATATTTCTATTTTTGTATGTAGGAATATGTTTGGGAGGTCCCGTATTGACATATTTTGATATCTTATTTGTAGTATGTGAGGGATTAGATATGGATGCATCTATGTAGAGAAAATATATCATGAGACATATTGTCGAGGCTCGAGCTTACAAGAAGAACTCACTATTGCACCTACGTACCCAAGAGGACTAGGGATCAAAGCCTACATAGTTCGAATGTAACACGTGTTCAAGCGTGATAGGTGTAAAAGTATAGGACTTGTATTCAGAGGAGGAAGGTTAATGTATGGAATATCATAATAGGAATAGACCCAAAGATATCTGATATTAGGACATGACCTAATAATAGTCAGGTGATTACTAGACATAAGGTGTTGTCCTTTATACTAGTTTAGGGGGGTAGTACTGGGAGGAGTTGGGTTAAGAAACGTAGAGGTTACATCAAGGATGTAATGTTCTACTCCTCAAAAATAGAGTTAGAGACTACATCTTGGTATTAGGGTGGATCAGGAGAAGTCGAGGGATTTCAGGACTGGGATGGATGCATCCCAAGTAGATAATAGGCTAATAGACATATTATAAGGCTTGGGCTTCACGAGTGAATCTCAGTATAGCTCCTTTATACCCAAGATGACATGGTATCAAAGCCAATGTAGTTCACTACATGGGGTATATTTACAGGTGTAGGTAAAGGGATATCGAGTATTACAAGTTATCACAGTGAAGTATTTATGTATTTAGTCCTTAATATATCATTTTCGTTGTGTTAGATTGATATATTTATATGATAAAACAATATGTTGATCAAATGCATCTGTTTGAAAATTATTAAAATGAAAACATATATTCGGGGTGCCGTGCAGAGACGGGCTTTGTTTATTTGGAGAAGTGGTGAGTGTAGTCAAATTTCTGACTTTGGCCTACAACGTTTCGCACTGAACGAAGTTTAATGTCACATGCCTCAGAACATATTTTGAAAGTTATGTTTTCATGTTTATATCTTAGAATCATGGAATTTAATTTGTATTAATTAGCATACAAGTATGTTAATTAGTGACACAAGTGGAGGTGTTAAGTTAAAAACTAGGCTTAAACAAATATAAATGTTGTAAATTTCATACCCGGTCCCCTAATTAAGGGGTCGGGTTAGAGAGGGTTCACAACCTATGTACAGTTTATAAAACTATATAAATGTGGGGTGTTATCCCGAAATTTAGCCATAGTTTTTTTACCCTTGCGATGAAAGCCGACCTTTTGACTTGGGAGAAGACCCACTTTTTTGTGCTTTTTGGTCGGGCAAAGATTCGTCAAGGAAGGCCGAAGTTTTTAGAATTTTTACAGGGTTTAGACTTATTTTTCTATTTAGAGGCGACTTTTTTGAAGTATGATCCCTTTAAGATTTTTAAAACATGAGCTCGAGTATCCTGGATTCTCGGGATTAAGAAATTTGAAAAACCAAATCAATAGTGGGTTTTGGCTCCTTTGTAAGGTTGGTGGGCACCTTTATTTATTTGGGAGGTGGATTTTGCCAATTGGCTAAAGTTCTTGAGACATTGATATTTTATCAACGGCTAAGAAAAGACTTTGATAAGATTTGGTTGTCAGAAACTTTTTTCGATCACCTAAATCCTCTAGTCGATCGGCTATTGAAAAGGAGGCCTTTGGAAGATTGACTAAAGTCCCCAGAGGGGCTGTTTATTGGAGTTTTTAATAGATTAAGTGGGTTTTGGGGTTTTTGGTTATTTGTACTTTGACCCTACATACTTTTGTTTTTCAGTTTTGACAGCCTAAACTTTAGTGTAGGTTCTGAAAGTTGGTTTTTTGGGGGTTCTTACGAGGTTCATAATCGAGGTTTATTTGGGATAAGATGAAGCATCCTAAAATCTTGATTGCAAATCAATGTATCCACAGTAGACTCGTTTTCATGGAAGAACCATTTTAAATATCGTATTTATCTCTATTTATATCTACTTTAATTTATTATATACCTTTTACTATTGTGTATAGTTTGATGACATGTTTTAATCTAGTTTATCCAATTTTACGCAACAACAACAATATATGAGTGGAAGTGTAGTTGTCCTTTACCGATGGAGGTTGCGGTTAGAAGAAATAAAGTCCACTCATGTTTGAAGCCATCCATTGTTGAAATTGAAGTATATCCTTTTATAGAATTTGATTAAAATTTGGCTATTGCACACACTCTCGGATTTTGAAATGTGAAATTTTTTCATAAAAATGTTTCTTTGAAAAATACTTTTCAGAGTTGTGTATGTGTTTTATAAAATGGGATCAAGGCTTAATTGTGAAAAAACAGTTTTTATTTTTTGAAGGTTTTTAGTCTTAGCCATTCGCACGGCTGAGAACTTAGACCATTTGCATAGTTAGTGACAAATCGTGTGAGAGACATTGTTTTTCCACCATGCTCACGGCCCTGCCTCATTTTTTAGAAGGGGCCTTAATTTCCAACATTGTGTACATGGAAAATCGATTATGCGCACGGTGGAGCTGAAAATTCAAATTTTGTGATAAATAACCTTTCCTCCCTTCATTTATTTACAACAAGTTTCCTTCATTTCAAAATACATTATCTGAGAAGGTTTTCGTGTTTGAGAGATTTTATTTCTATCTTTAACTCAAATTTCAAATTCAATTGATAAATTTTGACATTTTTAAATTTAGTATGAGATCTACATTTCAGAGTTGATTTGAGAGGTTTTAATCCACATTTATCTAAGTTTACATCTATATTCTGATTTAATTTTATGATCTATACTCTGATAACTAAAATAAAGGTTTCCAATCTACTGAGAGTTGGAGCATGGTGTGTATCTAGGGCGGAGAATGGATTTCATGTTCGAGTGATGAAGATTCACTTTCATTTCTCATTAAAATGGGGGAGAGTCGTGACATTCATTGGTAAATTCTTATTAGTGCACCTATTTGATTTATCTTCTTGTATCATGTAAAGTAAATTTTCAAATTTAATGAGATGCAACATCACACCTTGGATTTTTAACCATAGGTTGGGTATATCCTCGTAAACCCGGTGTTATGTTTTTTAGGTGGTTTCTTGTTATTTTTTATTGCGTAATTGTGTTTGTTTGACTGCAAATACGTTAGAGCGCCTCGAGATTAAAAAAGTTGACTTAGATATAGTATTTATGAAATTGAAACTTAAAATTTGGGCAAATTTGTTGTAATAACCTATTCGCCACAACCCCCTCTAGGTTATTTAGAGTGAACACACAATGATATTTTCACACCCCATGTAATGGAACTTGACATGCTTCGGAGAGAGATGCGTAGTATGAGTAGCAGCTAAAACTGCAATAGGCACCACCAGAGCATTTTCAGTCGACTTAGATGGTATTATTACTCTATCAGTCATAACAGCGATGTTTGCGATGGTACATCACTTCCTGCCACCAACACACCTACAACCAAAGCCACATCAGTAGGTGGTGGTACCCGTTTAGCCACAGGGATCAGTATGGGAGAGAGCGTGTGGGGACTTTGATAAAGGCTACCAACCCGAGTTAGTTGGGAGTACAAATTATCTAATGGAATATCAGTGGAGGAAAAATCTCTCGAGGAAATTATGAATGGTGGAGTGCTTTGATGTCCAAAATTAGATGTTAGGGAGCTTCAGGATAGTAGGAGAGGATTTTAAGTGGTGGTGGTAGTTGGTCGCCACGGTTGAGGAGAGGGACATGATGATTATCACGAAGTTTTGGGTCAGGGTTGATGACAAGTACTTCTCACTGATCTTTAGTGGTTAGAAGAAGAGATTATTCATAAGTCTCAAGAAGGAGAGCCACATTGTGGAGTATGACCAGGATTTTACCACTATCTCCTAATTTTCACCATATAAGGTAAACACGTTGGAGAAGGAAATGGATGAGTTCATCCTCAAGTTGACATGGCATATTTGACAGGCTATTTAGTGGAACCCGACTATTATAATTATACATAGGTAGTGAATGTTGAATTATTTCACTTCTAGGATCACAGGGAGTTCCAAAAGAGTAAATGCAAGAAGAGTCCCAATGCAGATTAATTGAGCCAATGGGGAAAGACACACGGAGGAGGTACTCAAGGGACCTAACAGAACAAGAGGTCTCAGTCAAGAAAGTAGAACCACAATAATCATAAGGGATACTATGACCATAAGGGCTACTTGGGCCAAGGGTAGTAGTCCTAATAAGGCCAACAGGGTCGTAGATAGCATACTAGAAGCCAACATGGCCAACAAGGATAGAAATAGGGTAGACGTCAGTTCTACGATCATTATTTCACATATGGTAAGGTAGGACATGAAGCTAAGAGCTTCCCTTAGGGAAATTAGGGTGCATAGGAACAGGGAGGATAGTGTGGGTATCATGTACATCAAGGGCAACATCAATATTTTCTATCCTTATTATTTATTGCAATGCCAACGATACCAGCACCATCATCCCAGTCACGAGAATAGCATCAATTGAAGAATAGGAGTTTAAATCATGTCGCTCCTATGGAGGTGCAAACACTAGCTTCGAAGTTGAAGGAATATTTCCTATATTTAGACATGTAGGTTGCATCTTTTTTAATACAAGTGCATCTCATTCATTGGTTTTTTATACCTTTGCTAAATCTTAGAGGACGGTAGTGTGACACCCCGCCTAATTAAACTCCACGTGATCAGTCCTAAATTAAATTAGAACAGGTTTCTCAGTTGGTTCATTCTTAGAACCACTGTCGAAAATTTTTAATTACTAACCACCTAAGTGAAATTATACTGGTGCCAAGTTTTACCTTTCATTAATTCGATGAAATACTCATGCGGAAATAAATCATAAATAATCACACGCTAACTGAAACCAACCATCACATATAAGTAAGAAACTGGCCGAATAAACCATCAGCTAAAATACAACACAAAAATAAAAACAGATAATAATGGATCTCAGGTATCTGAAATAAATACTAAATAAAACTGTGAGGAACATGCTCGAATATCTGATAGAAAATCCCTACACTAGGAATAGAAGGAATAGAGGCGCCTATCCAAATACTGCAACATCCACATATGCTGTAGCAGCGAATCCCTGGAATGAATCAAGCCTGGCATCCTTACGGCTGGACACCTAAAAGGTTTTGAAAATATTTTATAGCAAGGGTTGGAACCCAAAATATTTTGAAAACATTTAGCAAATGATTAACTTGCAGTAATAAAGTATGCATGAAAGCACTTCATATTTTAGTTAGTGTCGCACTCCCTTGAGGACTGACTCACCCCTCAACTAATGTGCATACCTAACGCCTTATTTATATCCCACCTAGTCCTCTACCCCAAAACTAGATACTTTATATAACTCTTGTCAACCGCCCTACTCAATCCCGAGTTTTTTAATGTATGACTTATAAGTTATTCATCACCTTAACTTAGTTAATCATTTTTTCGTCAAAGCCATATAACATTTACTAGTTATATAATTAATACACTTTTCTCCATGTATTTAAATTTCCCGTATATAATTATTCACCCCATTATGTATGTACAGTTATCTTACAAAAACCCCACATGTTGAATGTGAATATAACCCATATATAATTAATACAATTCACTACATGTATTTAATGACACGTATATAACTATTTATCCCATTATTTACATAGAACCATATTACAACATTCACACATATGTTGAATATAAATATAACCCATCCTCCCGAGTAATAACCCACCGTATGTATTCTCTAAAGTGCTATCAAACTAAGTGTACTCGCATAACCTAGTTACCCCAAGTCAGAATCGCTCACTAACTTGGCCAAAAACATGAACATAATGGAGGCGGTCATATTCCTTCTCTGAAAGTCAGATAAGCCCCTCACCCATATAATGGACGCTATGACCTGGGGATATACTCGCCCTACTCCTCAAGCTAGGGGATTCACCCACATCGCGCAACCTCCTCCGATATCACTAGAGTATATATATATTAATAATATCCAATCACTGATATTTATATGCACACACCATATATATATACTATCGCACACCGTATATATATAAATATAAAATATCACGGCTTTACCGCGTACTGAGTCCGTAACACTAGCCTATACTTAGTATCTCGAGTTTATGGACCAACTCTGATTATTCATTAATTTGCACATTAATTAATTAAATTATTATTGGTGTCACCCAACCAATATACTCGGGCTCGCTCACGTGGCCCGAAATTAATATAACACCCGATTCTAATCCCGGAATCCAAATTAATTAGTTTTTTTTATCCATAATTAATTTAAGTGAGTAGTGTCTCCCTACTACTATACCCGAACTTATTCACCCAGTTTGTTATTTTATTTCTCAGAATTTATCCTCAAAATTCATACGTAAGTGTTACACTTAATTACCCCACCACTCCCAATTATATGCCCTTATAATTGTGAGGATATTAACCTCCTTAATTAAATTTCCTCCCTTAATTAGACTTGGTGGTAATTAAAATAAAGGAAAAATCCCACCTAAAACTCCCAAGGCCAAACTGTAAATTATTCCCAGCCATCGATCGATCGATCGATCGAACAGGTCCTCATCTTCTCCGACTTCCTGTTTCTGCCATTAACGAATTCCTATAACCTCCAAACTCGTCTATGGTTCATCTGAAGCAAACACAATATTTTTATCATATGGGAACGTGATTAGGACCTCCCCTAGAACCTTAAACACAAATTAAATTTCATAAATCTCTACTTTTCCGAATTTGGGGAATTTTCGTGTCTTTACTCGTTCAGTCCCAATTTCATCTGTTTATCCCAAATTCGTTCATAAATTTCTACTTGGTTTTCACATCTGAATAAATTATCTCAAAACTATGTAACACAATGAATTCCCACATTAATTTTCCTTTAATTTCATTCAAGTGTTCATTATACAAAAACCCTTTTTTTTGTACCCTTTTACACCCAAAACGAATTTTGATTTACACATCACAAAAATATGAATTGGATATCATAAATAAGCATCATAGAAAGTTGACCAATTGCCTTTTGGGGTTCGTTGGGTCTGATCCGTTGGTGTAGAGGCAAGCATGATGATGAGCACCCAATCCATTCCTTATTTTATCTCCAAAAGATTCCCAAATTGGCTCTAACTGCTCCCTCTCACTTTCTCCCTAATTTCTTAGATTTAGGTTTTTGTCTCTCTGTCATTCCCCACTCTTAGATTTAGGTCTTAAAACACTAATCCCGTTTTTAGCCTAATGGGCCAAGCCCAAGTGACCTAAATAGCCCGGTGTGGGACCTGTTATGCCTAAAAATGCCCCGAGACCCGTTTACTATCCTTGGGGTACACTTTTTCGACTATCTCGGCCCATCCGAACTCAACCGTGCATTCAGAATTGACATCCGAATTAATTTATAAAAATCCTTATCTAACACCCAAATTAGTCTATACCGACTCCCGGCTGAGATAATTATATGTCACGTCACTAATACACGTTATGACGTAGATAAATTATTACTATTCACTTAGTAATTAAATTTCCCTAAATATTAACCATTCACTCTCCGATTAATATTTAAATAAATATTGCCATAATTAATTCAATTAAATTACGACGCACAAGTAATTTAAAATTTCATGAATTAATTAAATATTACATGCACAGAAATACGGGGTGTTACATACTCTCCCCCTTACAAAGGAATTTCGTTCTATAAATTTGGTCATTAATGTGGCGAATAACTCTGGATACTGCTCTCACATATCCTCCTCCCGATCCCACGTATACTCATCAATACTCTGATGACCTCACTCCACTACACTCTCTGATGGTACTATCTTAGACTACTGTTCGCGTTCCCATAGCTACCAGTCTCCCCTCATATGAGGTATCCTATTGGAAGTCATTATCCTTGAATGGAATGAGCCCAAAAAGCTCAATCTCTCCTCCTGTATCCCTCCAACTATGCCACATGGAACACATCCCGTATCCGTGAAGATGTTCTGGCAAACCCAGTCGATAGGCTACCAGTCCCACCCTCTCAAAGATAGGGAAATGACCCACATGCCTCGATGCTAGGTCCCCATTCTTGCCGAATTTCATCACTCCTTTCATAGGAGACACCCGAACCAATCCCCGGTCACAAATATTTAACTCGATGGCCCCTGACAACATAGTTCCCCAGAAGATGAGCCTATACTCCGCCGTCTCCACTCTCTCTCAGTTAGGAAATTACCCTCCTATATGGGTGTCGATTTCCTTGTTGCCAAAATGCGTGACTATTTTTCGAGTAATTACTCTCATTATCCCTGATTAATCATGTCACACTTGAACCTTTAACTCACGGTGATGTACCCCTCCTTACGTACCTTAACTATATGAAAGGATATAACTTACTTAATTCCCGTTGATGGACCATAACTCATCTCGGGTCCTTGCAGCTTGTTATTTCCCCACCTTTTATCTATCAAAGGTGGATAATGAAACTTTTCCCATAAAGTCTCCTAAGGTGCCACGCAGAGCAAATCGTTACGAGGCATCACGCGTAACTCTACCTCTGGTTAATACTACTCCCGAATTACCCAAAAATATAAAATGCACAATCCTCGTTTCCCATCTACCCATCGACTTATGGGCGACACGTTCAACCCAATATGTAACTCTGTCCCGAACACCTCCTGACAGTTTACCAACCTGAGCATTAATCCCTTCACTAGAACCATAGAATTTAAAAAATTTCCTGGTTGATACCTCAAATCAACCTTTTTCCATCCTTAAATGGTCTACCCGACGACAAATTCACTATGCCTCACTCAACACCAGTTCCCATGCTCCAGAACTATATTCCTTGTGCAGTTTCGTCAGATAGGAATCTACACCTTGTTTATGCATAAGACCACTCTAAGCATATAACTAAGTGATACTCTTTTCTATTTACCTATAAATGTGACTTCTTTCTTGCCTTAAGATATTTTGTTACATGCGCCTCCACCGTGTTTACACTCCTTAAGGTGGAGATAGTTCACCTTGATACGCATATAGTCGGATTGTTTCCTCTTTCAAAAGAATTTCAGTTCACTGTACTTTCCCACTTATTTTCTGACTTCTCCGCAGGCATACATTCAATATGTTCATTCACTTATCCCTTTATTTAAGACGACTCTGAAATCACACAAACCAGGGAGCCGATACACCCTAAATCCCATGAATATTTGCACAACATCACAGACGTCACATACGTAATATTTTTCTTTCAAGGTTATCCCACAGATCACATTATTTCGTATAATTACATTCAATATTTCCCCAAATTGGAATTTAATCTTCTCGATGTTGCCCCGCCCATTAACTTCCGATGCAAAAGCTTTCTCACTGCTTCTTTCGCAACACGACCCGACTATACTCGCCTTATAGCGTAATAGCTTTCACCTCAAAGTGTAACTCCACAAGTTAAAAAATCACCCTTTAAATTGGTGTCCTAGCATCATATCACGTCTTTCCACTACTGACTTTTACTAGGGCTTATGCGCATAACATTTCACAACAAGGCCTAAAAAAAATAACACTTTCCCCAATGCATTAAACACTAACATTTTCGTTCATTAACTTTTGTAAACCCGAGCATATAACCGGGACACCCAAAACTCTATCCCTGTACTCAAAGATCTAATTGTCGACTCCCGCATCTCTAAAGGATTTATATAATTCTGTGCTCACATTATCACTAAGTCCTCAGCACTAAGTCACTAACGAGCTAAATCTCTTTACTCTATGGTCAGTCCGCCACCCCCGAATAACATCAGTAAAAATCCCTACACACTGGGATATAATATATTAGACAACCCTACCCTCTGAAGTCTATTTTATAAAATATTTCCGCGAGCCCAACCTTCTTTCGGGTGGAACCTCGCAAAGAATATACATCCTACCCTGGAATAGCGAACACGATAGTCTTGCTGTAACCGCCCACTATCGTTTACCCGTTGAAACCAATCTATACCCAGGATAAAATCATGATCACATAGAACTCAAAATGAGTTAACCTTATCAAATGTACCCTCTCAGTGTTCACACCTGCTCTTATACAAATAAAACAAAAGAGATCCCCGTTACCCCGCGGTAAACACATACCTAATAGTATCACTATGATACACCCACTAAACTCGTCTCCCTTGTGAATATAGTGTTAAGAAGAATACTGTGACCACTCGTGTCACAAAGTTCGCCCCATCAATTCAAGGATAAAACTCATACTTCTACTTGCCTATACACCAGTGGCCCAAATGGTTCCTGGACATAATATTCTCATCCAACCGAACCAAAACTTCATAATTGTTGTCCCTACTAGGCATCCCACTCATATCCCCTGATTCACTGTGGACATAATCAATTGTTGTGGTCCCACTTTCCACACATTAGACACTTCCCTGTGTCAATCCCCTGTCTCTAGCCCCACTGGCCATGTGGGTGTCGTCCTTCTCACGTTCTTGGTAGACTTTACCCTGATTGCTACCCTGTTGTCCCTTTGGCTTCGCTGGCCCCATGGGACTTATTGGTGGACTCGATGACCCAGAATGAATTCATCATTACTCGGTAGGAATTTCACTGATCTAAATCATATAAATGGGTTCCTTTACTGGGTATCCCCTTGTGGTGCCTCACTAGCACTGCTAAATACAATCTTGCCTTTTGGTCAGATATTCCACCTCCCTTGGCTTCCTTCTCACAAAAGTATTGGTATCAAATCGAAAACATACTACCTTGATGACTATAGCCCCAGTCATCCTAGACGGAGTTTTCAATCCATGCTTGTGTATTACCCATGAGTCCATTATTAACTCATGAACCCCTTATTGACCTCTGCATCCACCTCATTGGGTACGAAGTTTGTTGCATAATTCAACTTTCCCTTATGTTCGGCCACTGCCCGGACCTTCTGAAGTAAGTATTGAAATCTCCTTTGCCTATCGTTTCAAAAGGATGATGCAAAGATTTGCGGTCAAACCGCGCCCTAAATTCCTTATTAGTTATGGTATTTCTCCATGGTTATAGTGACTGGCTCCTACCACTACAACACCTCCCCACTGGGCCAAAAATTTCATTCAAAATTTAGTCCTGGGTGCCACCGCACACCACCCTACACAATTGTCTTTAGGCTATTTCCTCCCATTGACTTATCGCGCTACTCTTCTACTCGAATCCTTAGAGATAGACCTTCCAAAAGGGTCCTTCCACATTTTCCCCACCCTTTGCTGAATACGTTGGGTGAGACTAAAATTGTACCGCCATTATCTACAAAAGTTCTTTAGGAGACTATCGCTCCCGGGTGATTATTCTATCCCCACTAGCCTCAATAACAATCAAGGTGATTCCTATCACGATCACAATTTCCTGAATACCCTATGTTTTTTCTTGAGCCTCTTCTCCTGAAATTCTCTTATGGCCCTTGTTGGTCATCCCAAAGAATGTTCGGTATATAAAGCCCAACCGAACTCATGTATGAATCACCTCACTATACTTGATAGCAGGAGAACGTAACCCGCATATGTAGAGGAATACAACAATCCTATCATAAGGCTCTACATCAAAGAACGCTAAGCTGAAATGTGAAAAGCCACACAGATCCTAAAGACACTAGAACCTGATGCTCTGATACCATCTGTGACACCTCGCCTAATTAAACCCCAGGTGATCAGTCCTAAATTAAATTAGAACATGTTTCTCAGTTGGTTCATTCTTAGCATCACTGTCGAAACTTTTTAATTACTAACCACCTAAGTGAAATTATACTGGTGCCAAGTTTTATCTTTCATTAATTCAATGAAATACTCATGCGAATATAAATCATTAACAATCACAAGCTAACTGAAACCAACCATCACATATAAATAAGAAACTGGCCGAATAAACCTTCGGCTAAAATCCGACACAAAAATAAAGACAGATAATAATGGATCTCAGGTATCTGAAATAAATAATAAATAAAACTTTGAGCAACATGCTTGAATATCTGATAGAAAATCCCTACACTAGGAATAGAAGGAATAGAGGCGCCTATCCAAATTCTGAAACATCCACATATGTTACAGCAGCGAATCCCTGGAATGAATCAAGCTTGGCATCCCTGCGGGTGGATACCTAAAAGGTTTTGAAAATATTTTATAGCAAGGGTTAGAACCCAAAATATTTTGAAAACATTTAGCAAATGATTAACTTGCAGTAATAAAGTATGCATGAAAGCACTTCATATTTTAGTTAGTGTCGCACTCCCTTGAGGACAGACTCACCCCTCAACTAATGTGCATACCTAACGCCTTATTTATATCCCACCTAGTCCTCTACCTCGAAACTAGATACTTGATATAACTCTTGTCAACCGCCCTATACATGATAGAAAAAACTTTTTGTGTATGTCATTGTTGTACAAGCTCCTTCTAATCAAAACCTTGAATTACCTAAAAAATATAACAATCTAAAGTGTAGAGGTAAGTAAGGGTATCAATCCACTTCCTAGGGAGTAAGCTAGAGACAAATTCAATGGTAATTCACTTTTTATTTTCTTTTTGTGCTTTTTCACTTTTCTAATTTTTTTAGCTTTTTCAATATTAAAACAATAGGGTGAGGTGATGATTTAAACTAAACTAAACTAAAATGTGAGATGAAAATAACTAACTAGAAAGTTACTAAAATGAAAAATAAAGTCTAAACTAAAATAAGAGATAAAGTGAGGTAAATAATTGTGAGAACAATCAAGGAGTGGGATTACACCACAAATTTTAGTTATTCTAATTAATTAATTTAATTAATTGAATTCTCCCAAATTAATATTAAAATTACAAACCAACTCTCATTGCAAGTGTAATTTTAGTAGTAACCTTTTAGAAAATTAAGTTTAACACCCCACAACTCTAGAAAATTAGATCTACACTCCCTTTAATTAATCACCCGCTAGGATCGATCAATTAAACTTTATGTAAATCTTAGAAAATAAATTTAGAGTTGAAATTCGAGTTATAATACCCCACTTAAGAAACCCCTATCTCTTGTTCGAATCTAAAATGGGTGTTATTACTAGAATTTTGATTTTCTCTCGAAAATCATTTACCCTCTCTCGACACGTAAATTTAAGGGTGAGGGATTAAAATTAACATTCAAAGGGACTTTTCAAGAAATTAAACTAATTAAAATAAAATAACATCAAATAAGGGTTTTACCCCACCCCTTGAAAGGGAATTTAGCCTAACATGATATGAAATATGGAAAATTAATAATCAAGGCTACTAAAATAAAAGAGAAGAGAATAGAACAAGCAAACCAAATCTCTTTGAGAAAGTTGAACTCTACTCTTCCAAATTGAAGCATACAATCCCTCCAATTGAGCATCCAAATGATTTGAAATTAAATAATCACTCAATTAACTCTCTTACAATATTTAATCTCACAAAATTCTAAAAAAATAAAAAGAATAAAATAAACTAATTACCAATATTTCTTCCTAATTTATTCTAACCTAACTCTCTACTTTTCTCTAGAATTTTCTCTTTCTATTTGATGATGAGTCCTTCTAATGGTGTCTTGAGTCTTCTTTTACAGTAAATGCATGGCACACATAGGGCTAAGGGGTATTTTGGGTAGACAAAGGTGCAAGAGGGTGTGAGGTTATGTGGGTAGTGAGTTGAGGGGATAAAATCAGATTTGGTATGGGAGTATTTTTGGGAAATTGGTTTTGAGTGGTTAGTTGGGGTATAATGGGTAAAAGGAATATAAGTTAGTTTAAAAGGTTAAATGGGTAAAAGGTTTTAAAGGGTGTTTTTGGCACATGGGGTAATTTGGTTTTGGTCTTATTTGGTTTTCTACAGATAAGGGAAATCGTGGTTAGTTTGGAAGCTCACATGGGTTTGGTGAAAATGGGAAATGGGTTCAAAGATATGGGTTGGGAAGGTGTTTCCAGATATGGGGAGCCGTCGGCGGCGAGTAAGGGTTGCGATCAGAGGTAAGAGGGAAGAGAGAGAGAGGGTCGCCGGTGGCGGGTTGAGGAGTTATTGATGGAAGTCCGGCGCCGGGGTAGGTATAGGTCGGTCGAGCAGGTGGGTTACCAGTAGTTGTCCCCGGGAGTGATAAGGTGCTGCTGGGTTGATGAGATGCTGCCGGGGGTTACGGACAGGAGCTAGGCAGTAGGGCGCCAGCGAGGGGGACGAAGGGGGTAAGTCGTCGCCGGAGGTGGCTGGGCGCATGGGGGTTTAGCGACTAGGGAGTTGGGAAGTGGATGGCGCCGACGGTAGGCAGTACCGGTGGGTGTCTCCGGCGCGTGGCAGGGGAACGGTTGGGTCACCGCCGGAGTAGTGGGAGGTCGGCGCCGGGGAAGAGGGTTAAAGGGTTTCCACCAGAGATGGGGTTTTTGTTGGTGGTTATGGAGGTGGTTGTGTAAATTGAGGTTTGTTAATGGGGAAAGAGAGAGGAGAGATAAGGTGGTTGGGGGTTGAAGATGAAGTAGGTGGGTGTAGGGTGTGATGAGGGTGTATAGGATTAATGTGTGGGTGAGGTTGTAGGGGATATGGTGTGGATGAGGGTGAAGATAGTGTGGTGTGACTTAGGGTGTGTTTGTTTGTGACCCCTAAAAATAATAAAGACTCAACTAAAAATAGAAGTAAAATCTAAATAAAAATAAAACAAACTGAAGAAAATAAAAATATTAAAACTAAAAAATAAAATCCTAAGCTTATATAAAAAATAAAATAAAATAAAATAAAAACTTAAAATCTAAATGAACACTAAAGTCCTAAAAAAATATAAAATCTAATAAATTAAAAATAAACTCTTAAAATTAATCCTAATAAGACTAAACTAAAAGCTAATAAAAATCAAAATAAAATAAAAATATACTAATAAAAATAAAATAGAAAAATAGAAAACAAAACCTAGAAAATACTAAATAAATCTAAAATAAATCCTAAAAATAAAAATGACACAAACTAAAAAAATATAATAATTATAAAAGGACACAAACAAAACACTCACAGGGTTTAGGGTAGGTTTAGGCTAGGCTTAGGTTCGGATAAGGTTACGGGGTTGGTAATTAGCTTCATTTTAACTGCAAATTGCTCTGAAATAGAGCTTTTGACACCGCAACTGCAATTAAGCCTGCATAATGAATAATTAAGCGCATAAGACCCAAATTGTCGAGAATTAGCAACTAAAGTACGTCTATTTGGAGTATAAATTGTACAGTTTTGGGTGCTTATCAATATAACTCTTGTCAACCGCCCTATTCAATCCCGAGTTTTTTAATGTATGACTTATAAGCTATTTATCGCCTTAACTTAGTTAATCATTTTTTATTCAAAGCCATATAACATTTACTAGTTATATAATTAATACACTTTTCTCCATGTATTTAAATTTCCAGTATATAATTATTCACCCCATTTTGTAGGTACAGTTATCTAACAAAAATCCCACATGTTGAATGTGAATATAACCCATATATAATTAATACAATTCACTACATGTATTTAATGACCCGTATATAACTATTTATCCCATTATTTACGTAGAACCATATTACAACATTCACACATATGCTGAATATAAATATAACCCATCCTCCCGAGTAATAAACCACCGTATGTATTCTCTAAAGTGTTATCAAACTAAGTGTACTCGCATAACCTAGTTACCCCAAGCCAGAATCGCTCACTAACTTGGCCAGAAACATGAACGTAATGGAAGCGGTCATATTCCTTCTCTGAAAGTGAGATAAGCCCCTCACCCATATAACGGACGTTATGACCTGGGGATATACTCTCCCTACTCCTCAAGCTAGGGTATTCACCCACATCCCGCAACCTCCTCCGATAGCACTAGAGTATATATATTAATAATATCCAATCACTGATATTTATATGCACACACCATATATATACTATCGCGCACCGAATATATAAATATAAAATATCACGGCTTTACCGTGTACTGAGTCCGTAACACTATCCTATACTTAGTATCTCGAGTTTATGGACCAACTCTAATTATTCATTAATTTGCACATTAATTAATTAAATTATTATTGGTGTCACCCAACCAATATACTCAGGCTCGCTCACGTGGCCAGAAATTAATATAACACCCGATTCTAATCCCGGAATCCAAATTAATTAGTTTTTTTATCCATAATTAATTTAAGTGAGTAGTGTCTCCCTACTACTATACCCGAACTTATTCACCCAGTTAATTATTTTATTTCTCAGAATTTATTCTCAAAATTCATATGTAAGTGTTACACTTAATTACCCCACCACTCCCAATTATATGCCCCTATAATTGTGAGGATATTAACCTCCCTAATTAAATTTTCTCCCTTAATTAGACTTGGTGGTAATTAAACTAAAACAAAAATCCCACCTAAATCTCCACAGGCCAAACTGTAAAAAATTCCCAGCCATCGATCGATCGATCGAACAGGTCCCCATCTTCTCCGACTTCCTGTTTCTACCATTAACGAATTCCTCTAACCTCCAAACTCGTCTATGGTTCATCTCAAGCACACAAAACATTTTTATCATATGGGAACGTGATTAGGACTTCCCTATAACCTTAAACACAAATTAAATTTCACAAATCTCTACTTTTCCGAATTTGGGGAATTTTTAAGTCTTTACTCGTTCAGTCCCAATTTCATCTGTTTATCCCAAATTGGTTCATAAATTTCTACTGGGTTTTCACATCTAAATAAATTATCTCGGAACTATGTAACACAATGAATTCCCACATTAATTTCCCATTAATTTCATTCAAGTGTTCTATATACAAAAACCCTTTTTTTATACCCTTTTACACCTAAAACAAATTTTGATTTACACATCATGAAAATATGAATTGGATATCATAAATAAACATCACAGTAAGTTAACTAATTGCCTTTTAGGTTTGTTTGGGTGTGATCCGTTGGTGTAGAGGCAAGCATGATGATAAGCACCCAATGTGTTCCTTATTTTATCTCTGAAGTTATAGACTCCTACTCTACAAGAGTAACTTCAATATAGAAGTTCTTTGGGTTTCAAAGATGATTCACAAAAGTATATGGGAAAGTTGTGTGAATCAAAAAGTGTTTTTACCCTATAAAAAGTGAAGACTTAAAGCAGTTGTTCTACAGTGTCCATAAATCAAAATTCTTAACAAATTTTGTCTAAAAAATAGGTATTTATAGGCAAACACAAAATTTGAGGCGGCACAATCTCGTTCAAACGAGAAGCTGCAGTAGTTTAGGTGATATAGAGATGTCATTTGAATGTCATGAAGACCGCTTCGTTTGAAGTACGTTTGATAAATGCATCAAATGAGCTTCAAACGACATGCTGGTCATTCGAACGAGATGTTAATATCTCTTGAACGAGACTATCTAAAAAATAAAATTATTTTAAGTATAAAAACGGTTCAAAAAAATATTTAAAAACTACCTCTTTTTTTAAAAATCAATTTATAAAACTCTCCCAATACTTAGTAAAAATCCATGAAACACTGAACAAAATCCATATCAAATATATGTGAAGTCGTGGAGCGTGTTGAAGTTGTTTGATAATCGTATTCGTCTTCTTTATCGTGTGAACATGAAGTGACATGACGGAGGTAACGAGATATGCCATACTCGATGTAAACTAGACTCCATGGACAAGTCCTAGTTGCTAGGGGAAATGATAAAAAATTTTCTCTTACAAATCTCGGCCTCTGGATATTTCGATACAAAATAAAAAATCTGAATTATCCAACAAATCTAATACCCTCCCATAAACTCAAAAATGGAAAGATACGAAACATGTACAAGTCTTCAAAATCTTCATCTTTTCAAATCTTTAATTCTCTTGCTTTTTCTTAATCTTCTTTTGGGAGCTTTGTCAAATGTGTACTTTTCAAATGCGCTCATCAAAGTGTACCTACACACAATAGACAAAGAAATATACCTTCATGACGAACGAGTTTGAAATAATATAAAACTCATAAATCAAATAAATTGTCCCCCATAATTCGGTCTCCCCCTTTTTATTTGTTCGAAATAGAAAAGCAAAAGAATAAAAAAAAATCAACCGGAGTGTGTCACAACAATCATAAAAGATCATCCCAAATATAATGCAATAGGAACTAAATAATGGTAAACTAAGAAAAACCAACTATTTATTAATTTTCAAAAATTTTCAAGAAAAAATAATTCTATAAAAAACATCACACTATGAACTAACACAAAGATAACCAAATCATCAACGCGTAATGAATGGGTGTGAACAAACTCAATAGAAAAATCGACTCAAACAATCATAATATATGTGAACGATGAATTTTGGATACTCCTAACGAATGAACTCAAAGTTGTCCATAGGTGTAAATATGTTTGATTCATATGACATCGACTTAATCTAATCAATAAATCAAAGTCTAAAATGATTTTCACACCAATAATTCCCAAAACTATGTAATGATTTTACGAGAATTTTTTAGGCCGTGCAAATCAATTGATCTTCGACTAAACTCCCTCAAAACTCACATATAGAATATTTCTCTCAACATTTCTGTTTCGAAGAAATCAATGCTCATATATAGCGAAGCAACAATGTTATTTCGATGTTGGCCTGGCACTTTATATTTTTTTCTTTCGAGTGCCTTTAATATTTTAGGCTCATTTCTTTTTTCAAATGGTGGCAATTCCTGTAAAGATCATTTTACTTTCGCACCTGATCCATTGCTTTAAATTAACACAGTTGTTGGAGACATAAATTTCAATTTTTCCAATCTAGTCAATGGTTCTTACAAACACTACTTTCATTATCTCGTTTTATCGCATTTGGTTCATTTTAAAAGCAGGATTAAGATGAAACCATTTTGACGAACATGTGACAGATAAGTGTAATGATCAAATAAATTCATGCATGTGTGCATTAAAGAAAACAACGAGCCAAACATGTAGAAAGTAATCACTAATCACATCTCAGTGACTCTAATACATTATAAAGAACATAAATTAAATGATGTTGTGTCTCAAAACACTATCTTAAAGTCACGTAGATAATGGAATGATATTATGACTTGGCAATCCTAACTGTCCATCCATATATGGTGTTAAACAAACTAGAAAAATCCTTTTGTATTTTTCAAAATATTTTATCAAGAATAAAATCTTTTTGGCTTTTTCACTTTTTCTATAAAGAAATCGAAAATCTTTTTGTGTTTTTCCAAAAATTTTCACGAAAAAACTCTTTTTGGATTTTTCAAAAAATATATCAAAATGAAAAAAGATAAATATAATGATAGTACACACTAGCAATAGACATGGATGATACGAACATAAAAAACATCCTATGCTAGAAAACAACTCTAAACCTTAATCATTAGGTTCGGAGGTGTTATACGAAGAAGGTTACATCCTACGAAAAACATCCATCAAATCATGTGAAGTTTTGACAAATACTCAACTTGCTCTCAAAAACACTCAAAATATCTCATGTGATGTGTGGGAGCATGTGTAGTGACATATGTGGGAGTGCATGTGGGAACACGTCTAGTATCATATTGTGGAAGATACCTATGACACACACTACCCAACTTAAAGAAAAATTTCCTACGGTGTCCTATTTGCTTGCAATTGGAACAAACATAAACGGGATTAAAAACACCTCTTTAAAAACCATTAGGATGTGTTCTCCTATGGAGAAACGGGCACCTATGTGGGTTAGATTTATATCTATATGGATCAATAACAGACTCGATAACCAGCTCGGGTATAACATGGGAAGTGGATGCACCATCATAACCTATTCCTAGTCACTCAACATTACCCAAAGAGGGACCTAAGAGCATCTTTCCAACCTTCTTAGATTTATCCTTTACAGTAACCTTGACCCCCAAAGCATATTCAAGATGTCTTTAGAGTTGGGATACACTGGATTCAATTTTCTCATGAGTCTCTAATGAATATTGAATATCTCCCGTAAAACTAGCCACGGTGTTGGTAAATTCACTCTTTTTCTGGCCTAAGACGATTAATTCCTCACACAAAGAAACTCCCACCTTTTTTAGTTGACTCGTCCATAACTCACACACCCGCAAAACTTCTATCTATCTCTCTAAATCTATCACCCTAAAAGACAACTCCTTATTCATCTTTTTTGTCTCTAAGTGTGCATAAATCACTAAAGGCTTTTTGGAGATCCCCTTTTACCTCACTTGAAATTTCATCCTCACCCTCACTTGTACACCTCAAAAAATTATCGAGGCTCTCACATTTACAAGTGTCCTCATCTCCGTGGGACAAACTAGAAGTACTCACGTGACTAGCCATGAAAGCAAAGAACTTTTCGTGTGGTGATTCTCCCCCTGAATCATCCAACTCGATGTCACTATCTCTAAGAGTGGCTTTATTATCAATCTCTTTACCGTTTCTCTTTAGCATAGTGGGACACTCAAAAGCCTTATGCTCTTTGTCCTCACATTAAAAACATCTTATATCTTTCTCTTTCTCACCGTTATCCTTGACCTCATTCTTCTTTTTGTTTTTCCCAAAAATGTTTTTATTAGAAGAATTATTGTTGGAAATTTTGAGAAAATTTTTTAAAAAATTTGCAAACGAGGCCAAGTCATCAAAATTAACCTCACCCCCAGATTCAGAAAGAAACTTTCTCCTTTTTCTTTTTCTTAATTTGAGTCTTTAAAGGTATCCCTATGTCCTTAAGCTTAATGGTTTTGGGAAACATGTCAATCTCATAAGTTTGAAGGTATCCTAAGAGTTCTTCTAACCGAAGAGAGTCTAAGACCCCTAAAGAGTTGAGCACGGTGACCTTAGGAATAATTTGGGAAGGGAGTGACCTCAAAATATTTTTCATGGCTCTTGACTCCCCAATTATCTCACCCAAATTAAAACTCGTGTTAACAATGTCCGACAAACTAGCATAAAATTCGTCGAAACTCTTGGACTCTAACTTAGTGATAGTCTCAAACTAGGTGGTCAAATTTTGAAGCTTAGATGCCTTGACAACATTGGTAGCCTCATTTGTCAACTGGAGGATATCCCATGCTTCCTTAGACATGGTGCACGTCATGATGCATCAGACCTCGTCAGGGGTGACGGCTCTTGAAATAGAACTAAGTCCTCTGGAGTTGTAGGTACTCCACTTAAACTCATCATCAGTCCAATCAGAAATAGGTTTGGGATTAATTTCATTCCCAACCTTGATAGTGGGAGGATTCCACCCTCTTTCACAAACAAGCCAAGCTCTTTCATCAATTGCCTTTAAAGTGGATCTCATAAGGGATTTCCTTTAAGCATAGTTCGATCCATTAAAAATTGGCATCCTATTATATAAGTTCTCCATTATAAAATTTGCGATTTTTCAAAATCAATTATCGAAACAATTCATTTCTCAGAAAAATTTTACGAAAACAGAATTTCACGATAATTTGGTAAAACTAACTATGATACCAATTTGAAGAGTGCATGCGATTCTCTAATGGAGGAAGCTCATTTAATTAGATATCAATCCCACAAGAAAATTCTTATTAACCCAAAACCTGCAACTATATGACTCAAATCAAGAACGTAAAGAAAACACAATTTCAGGAAAAAAACAAAGGGAAAACCCTTTTATTTCACTAGAGTTTGCAAATCCCAATATACAAATAAAATAGATAAATACAGAAATGATTCCCTCGAGAACCACAAAGATCGCAATCTTCCTTCAGCAATGAATTCCCGCAAGAACCCACAAAGACCACAGTCATCAACAATGATTCACACAATAATCAAAAGAGTATAAATAGAGACTCCTTCTCTATAAGAGTAACTTCAATATAGAAGTGATTTGAGTTTCAAAGATAATTCACAAAAGTATACAGGAAATTTTGTGTGAATTAAAAAGAGTTTTTCCCGATAAAAAATGAAGACTTAAAGCAGATGTTCTGCAGTTTTTATAAATCAAAAGTCTTAACAAATTTCATCTAGAAAATAGGTATTTATAAGGCAGACATAAAATTCGATGCCGAACAATCTCGTTCGAATGAGAAGCAACAGTCATTCCAACGACATAGAGATATCGTTTGAACGACATGAAGATTGCTTCTCATGATATGGAAAATTCAAAAAATTAAGCCCTTATTTGAAGTACGTTTAATAAATGCATCAAACGAGCATGCAAGTCGTTCGAATGAGATGTCAATCTCGTTTGAACGAGACTATTTCAAAAATAAAATTATTTTAAGTTTAAAAACTGTTTGAAAATAACCTCGCTTTGTAAAAATAAGTTTATACAAATATCTCCCAATACTTAGTAAAAACTCCACGAAACCTAAAATAAAATCCATACCAAATATATGTGAAGTCATGGAGCATGTTGAAGTTGCTTGATAATCGGATCCGTCTTCTTGAACGTGTGAAAGTGAAGCACCATGATGGAGGTAATGGGATATGACATACTCTATGTAAACTAGACTCTATGGACAAGTCCTAGACGCTAGGAGCAGTGAAAAAAAATGTTCCCTGATAGATATCGATAGACTTCGTTTTGTAGTTAACATTTTGATTTCAGATATATTTGAGCATGATGTTATCCTGGAGATAGATTGGTTAGATAGTTAATATGCTTATTTTGACTATTTTGGGAGGTCCAATGTGTTTGTCAATCTGAGGCAGGAAATGAACTTAGTTCCGATGTCATGCACGAAGGGAAGGTTTTCATTACATTGAAGAGGACACTTCTGAGGGAGTCACAGTTTCGTTAGACTCTATTCCAATTCGGAGTGAATTTTATTAAATGTTAAAGGAGTGTCTAAGTTTCCACCGAGTAGAGAGATTGAGTTTTTGATTCACTTAGCTCTGAGATCGAGATCGATAGCCCAAGCATGTTATCGCATGGCCCTTTTAAACATAATAGAGATTAGAGATCACATTCATCATTTGTTAGGATATGGATTCATTAGGAGAAGTAATTCACCTTGGGTATCTCTGGTCCATTTTTAGGAAAGAAGGATGGATCGTTCATGTGACCATCCCTCCCCGGTTTCATTTCCCAACTCTTTATCCATCTCATGGGTTGGCACTAGCGCGCGCGGTGAAGAGGGAGAGAGAGGTCTCACACCCTTCTAAGAATGCTTCGATCGTCTTCGCTGTGGGATGATATAAATAGATAGAGTCTCCAACCTATTTTGTAAAAAATAAGCAAAGAACATGTTATCCTCCGAGAGAACTGCATCAAAGACAAACTGATGCTTGCAAAACCAATTAGATTAGAGGTTTGGGGGCTAAGTTACGGAATAGGAAGGTGTTAGGCACCCATCCATCCCTTCCAGTCTCTCATGGGCTTGTGTTATTATTTTCCTTAATTTCTCCGTGAAGTGTGTGTCCGTTTATATATAAGTGAAGATCGGAATCACTCGACTCTCATCATGGAAAAAGATAGAGTGAAGTCATCTATAGGAATGTTCCCAAAATAATAATTAAAAATATGATATGTTTGCTTATCGAGATATTGATCATTATGTCCAAACCGTAACTCTGAATTGCACACGAGGTAGACCGTTAGAGAGTTTATGCAAGGAACTTTGATGTTTCGAAGAGATACACTCAGTTCAAAGAGTTGGCTTTGATCAAATAGGCTCGGAATTGCCCGGACACCCTTCAAAGTAAAATGGGTCGTTCATCTGTACCCTAAGGCTAATTCGCACATAGAGTGGACCTTTATAAAGTTTATTCATATCCCTTCAAATTTTCATATATTCTTGTTCGAGCTAACGAGTTGACAATAGTCAAACGAAGTCTAGGGGCACCTGGGGGCCTACGGATCAGTTTTTAGGGGAAAATGGATCGTTCGTTTGAACGGCTATGCTGTTTCATGCATGAGGTGAACCATTGGAAAGGGGTTTCATTACCCTTTAAAAATTCATTCATCTTTTTCTCAGACGATGAATTTTATTGGGGTAAAGTCGGGGATCAAGAGTGATCGGTGGTCTCCAGATCGATTTTCGATAATAAAATGGTTCCTTCATCCGAACTTTTATGTTGATTGGAGCATAGGGTGGACCTTTGTAAAGGGTATTTAGAGCACTTTGAAGTTTCATTGAACTTATGCTCTGATGATTAAGTTGACCATAGTCAAATGGGGTCATGGTAGCGTTTGGTGGCCTCTGATTGGTACTCGGAGTATGACCTAAGGTTTGTAGTGAACGAGGAGGTTCTAGGGACCTAAGGAAGGACTTGGGTGGTCCTAAAATGTGGTGTATATTGGTCCCCTCGATGGGTAGTAATACCCCGTATTTTTATGGCTTTTAAGTTGGGGATTTATTAAATGTAATTGACATAAATTAATTTAATATTAATTCAAAAATTTATTTAAAATATTTGCTAGGATGACGAGAGTTAGTAATTATTGGGAATTTGTTGAATATTACTAGATGAGTAAAGTAATATATGAGATTGAATTTATTAATATTGTCACGAGTGAATAACACGACAATTATAAAATTTAAGTCAGGACACACTTGTGTCGTGTCGGGACTAAATTAATTGAATATAAAGTAATTAAATTATAAATCTCTTGGATGGTCATTTTGAGTGAGACAATGCGTCTGGAAGGCTCGAGATAGTCTGAAAAAGGTACCCGGGGGTTTAGTTTGGGTCTCGGGACAGTTTTAGGCCTAACCGGTTACCCGGGAGGGCATTTTTGTAATTTTCCTTTTTAAGGATTAATTATGGACGAAAATTAAAGGGATATATCTAATGGGAGTTAGAGTCTTCGAAGATTAGAATTGGTAGAGTTGTAGAGAGGCTAAGTAAGGGAGAAGGGAGAATATACTAAAGGGGAGAACCACCCTACCTACACCACCCTTGCCATCTTTCACCACCAATGCGTAAATCGAGAAATGAGGGACGCAACCCTAGCCGTCAACACCTGAGAATCAGACCTTCATATCTGAGGCAAGTATCTAACTTGCTACTTTTCTAGTTAATATTTCACCCATGTTAGAATAGGATTAATAAATATATTGTTTATGGAAGAATTTGATGATTTAGGGAATTTAAATCACATTCTTTGGAAGGAATAAGTATATTCTGTAAATCTCATCATATATAGAGGATTACCCATAAAATTATAATGGTTTAGAAGAGAGAAATCTGCAAAAAGAATTAGAAGATTGGAAATTATAATGAAACTAGGGTTCTTGGTAAATATTATGAATTGGGCCTTTAATCCTATACTTTTGATGAAATTCGTACAATCTTTACGTAGGAAATAATGTAGGTAGGTTAATATGACTATTAGTTTGATTGGTTGGGATTTTGGGACTCAATTATGGATTTTTGGTTGAGGTTGAAGAAGGAAACCCGTAGTTAACAATGGCAGAATTCGGAATACCTGCTTGATCAATCGATCGACCCCTCCTGGAAACTGCAAGTTTTTCCCCTTTTTGTTTAATTCAGATAAAATGCGTAGGAACCCTTGAATATCATTTAAATAATATAATGGGTCATGAAGGGGACCATTAGGGTCTAAGTATATTCCATTGAATGAAATTATATATGGGATGAACCCGTGGGTTAACGGGGGTTTGACACATATTGGAAATCGTTCGCACTGTAGCTACGGAATTGAGAGGTTATAACTGACTTAGACCAGTACATTAGAGAGGGTGTACCTATTGAATTGACCTTTAGGAAGATAGAATACTTCGAGGGACAAGAAGTAATTGAGAAATGATTAAAATCAAGAATAAAATGAGATTAGTTATTTATACGTAAAAATTGGTTAAAATTGTATTACGTACGGTTAAAATATTAATATGGGTTGTGGGAGAACCTAATTGAATAATGAGTATATTTATTTATATGACCGAGTGCATGTGTATATATCTATATTATATTCGTGTACAATCATACCCGTGCTACTTGCTATCACGGAGGTTATCGCGCCGGGACAGTCTTACCTCGATGGGACCTTTATGGGGGGATATTAACTTGTACCCTAGAACATAGGATTCCTTGGTACAGGGTATCTGAGAATGATAGTCATACGGTCCTAAGAGACGTGAGGGGTATGTGCTGACCTCTTAGTGACTTGGAGCTATGCTTCGCCTCCATTTTGTGTGTATTGTGTTAATACAGTTCAAGAGTGATTACGAACTAGTATTTCCCTTAGTACGAGAGATACGGGGACTTGATAGCGGAGTATGCCAGCATCATAAATTTTATGTGGGGTTCCGATAGTATATATATTATATGATTAATTAATATATATACGTATATATGAAAATCTTCTACTATGCATATAAGTAGTTAAGTATTGAATAAATTCTCCAAATTTTATAATAAGTATTCGGGAACGTTAGAACGGTACTGAGATATATTAAGTAACGTAAGTAATCATGGAGAGACTGATCTCTAAACTAAATATCATAGCCTTGTGACTTCTCGAAATAAAAATTTATGGGGGATAAGTTAGATAGACTTATGAAATTTAGTAGTATGGTAGGAGTGCACACTAGATGAGAGGTGAGAATTCTCAAGAGAGAGCCGGTAAGCATTTTAAATACTTGCTAAACTATTTTTAAAACTATTTTACACTCAGGCTCTGACATGTTTCCTGTCATTCCCTTTCTCTCTCTTATATATATATATATATGTATGTATATATATGTATGTATTTATTTCAGGTGCCTAGCCACAGGGACGTCACGCATAGGTTCTTTGGATTGGACGTTCTGCAGCTTAGGTGGGAGTTACAGAACCTTGCAGTAGATGACCTCTTCCTTGATTCAGCTCTTGTTTTAGTTCTTCATAGTTAGGGCATGTGTCTCCCGATTTCCTATTTCGTTTGGATTTGTCAGAGATTTGGATTTATTTATATTTCCAGTATTCAGTACTCATTTGGGAGTTATTTCATGGAGTATTAATTATACTTATGGATACTTGACTTGGTTTGAATAAGCTAGTTGGCATGTTTCTTTTAGATGATTGTATCTTTAACAATCGGTTATCCTTAAGTTGGTTTATATTTAAAAAGGTTTTACGATGAAATTTATTAATTGAATTAATCATTTAATTGGTTTTGACACTTAGCTTAATTGTTTAGGGTGTTTAAATTGGACATATTTATTTTGCGACATTAATGCTAAGAATGAACCAACCGTTCACCTTGATTTTAATTTAATAATGGACTGATCACCCGGTATTTAATTAGGCGGGATGTCACATGGGTGAGCTTGGAACAAGTGAAAACCGTCGAATTGACACCACATGATGTTTTGCGAAAGAGGTCAATAATGCGGACCAAAGGGACAAAGATTACCATTTTAGAGGGTCGAGGATGATTCTAAGGACCTAATGTAATGCTAGGTATGGTTGATTCGATTTCTCGAGATCGATTTTGAGGACCTGAAGTGAAGGCGACCAATTCGGTGAGTCAAGATCAATTCCGAGGGCCAAAATTTATAGTGACTAATTACGCGGGTCGAGGTCAATTCTAAGGACCTAAAGTTTGGGCAACCAATTTAACAAGTCGATGTCAATTCTGAGGACCTAAAGTAAGGTCAATAGATTCTATAGGTCGAGGTCACTTATGTGTACCTAAAGTAGTGGCGACCAATTCTGCGGGTCGAGGTTAAGTATGAAGACCTAGAGTTCGGGTGACCAATTATTTGGATCGAGGTTAATTCTGAGGACCTAAAGTAGGGGTGACCGATTCTACGGGTCGAGGTCAATTATGAGGACCTAAAGTGGGGCGACCAATTATGCGGATCGAGGTCAATTATGAGGACATAAAATAGTGGCCACCAATTCTGCGGGTCGAGGTCAATTCTGAGGACCTAAAGTAGGAGTGATCGATTCTTCAAGTCGAGGTCAATTCTAAGGACCTAAAGTTGAGGCGACCAATTTTGCGGGTCGAGGTCAATTTTGAGGACCTAAAGTTGTGTTATTTAGGGAGTCTTTAATTTACACTCTTTTTTAGATTCTACTAGGGAATAGATCTGGATGGGGATTATGTCCTTTTCAGAGGATATAGATTTGTTGGAGGAGCTGAAATTCTTATGGGGGATAGAATGGGAGAAAGTTTAGTCTTGAAATTACACAAGGGAAATAGTTGATGACTTGAGGTTTTGGGATTCCACTGGGAATGTGTTTCTCTTAGATGCTTCCGAGGAGAGATATTCGACTGGATTATAGCTCCACTGGATAAGTTTCATTGGGAAGTTTCACTAGGGACATCTTTGATTTTTGAGGTTTTGAGTTCCGTTGAGAATTAGTGGACTCTAGGAATGCGGGCGCATTATTTTAGGGTTTAAATTGGGAATAAGAATGTAGTTTTAATCTGAAAGGGATTTTGAGAGCTTAAAAATTGGTTTTCTTGGTAAACAAATGTTCCCATATATATTTGGCAATTTTAGGAATATTTCGAAGAATTTTTTGAATTTTCTAGCATTTTTTGGGATTTTTTGTACAAAATTTTCAGGGGGTTGCCGACCGGCAAGTTGTAGGGGCTGTCGTTTGGTAATGGCATGGTCTTTTGGGCTTTCTTTGGAAGGGTAAGAGGCAGGTTCTGATCAGCGGGTGTCAAGGGGACTATCGTTTGGTATGAGAAGGGGTTCAGCAGCTATTGGGGACTGATTGTGAGGGTTTTCAGATAGAGGTGGATCATATGCGGAGGGTGATGCCGGAGGCGGGGCAAGAGGCATTGGGTAGGATTAGTGAATCTCTATTGGGTATGTAGGTGACATTATACCCATGGAGGATGGATTCTATGGATATGAGGGTGACAGGTTAGCATGCGCGGATGCAGCAGTTGATGGCGCATGAGTTTGGGTACGTCTAATCCCTATGAGATAGAGTTGTGGGGTTGATGAGGTGTCATCCAATTCTTGTTCTTTCCTTTTGGGATTTTCTATAAGTTTCATCATTGAATGTATGAATTTGGAATTTGAGCATATTTCATGCTTGATGTAGAGGCTTTGTACCTGAAAAGAGACTCAAAAAGAGGCAAAAAGAGATGCACATTTTGTTTGATTATTTTGATTTAGTGGCTTACTCTATATTCACTTAAATTTACTGTTCAGCCTTTGTTATGAGAAAAGAGTAGGAAAAGTTTTTTTTTTAAATGAATATGTTTAAAGATGGCCTCGGAGGCTTGGTTGAATAAGAGCTTCCTTTTTGAAGGGATTTATTTGGAGAAAAATAAGGAAAATGAGTTTTTTTTGAATTTTTGTTGAATAGAGGAAGCCTTGGCAACTTAGTTGGCATAACAATTAGGGGGTATAAAGCTTCATTGTAAATTGGGTCTTGTTGACTTCATTGGATTATATACGTCCCTTTTTATTTCAACTGTTCTTTAAGGATGTTAAAAATAATTTTTCTTTCAAAAACTTTTTCCAAATTTTAACATGCACCAAGTTTGTGAACCAATTTTAATTAACTCCAATTTTATCTTGTTTAATCCTAAACATGCATCTAGGTGATTAAAGCAAGTAAAATAAATAAGTTCACAACACCGAATATACGAGGAAACCACAAAGGGAAAAAATCTCGGACGGCCCAAGCGAGACAATCACTATGATACGATTTTACAAAGGAAGACAGACAGACTTACACAATGACTCAATCCCCACAAGCCTTGACACTCTTCATCTCTTTAACCTCCCCTCCACAGTGCCCATGCAAAATTCCTTATACAATACATTTCCATAGCACACGCATCCACGAATGCCTTGGTGTCCACTGATGTAGCTTTGGCAACCGTCTACGATTCCGAACACAGACTCCTCCGTTTCATCATCGCAAAACCCAACGAAACCTTTTTTCCAATAAGGATGAACAAACCCATATTGTCCTAGCCACATGTTCTAGCCACATGGATAATAAAATTATGGGGGTACAAGCACATCAATGTGCCACATCAAACATGAAAACTCATGACAAAAAAAAATAAATCGAAAATCTTTTTGTGTTTTTCTAAAAATATTTTTGACTCAAAGAATAAAATCTTTTGTATTTTCTGAAATATGTATAAACCAAAAATATTTTTGTATTTTTTTTAAATAAGACTCAAATAAATGAAAATATAATACAAAGTGATACACATATCATAACACTAGCAAGATATAAATCATGATGCAAAGCCTAGCGTGTGACAAACATGACTAACATAATGATCCATAAGAAATAGCATGTGAAGAAGAATCACGTGCTAGCATGTGAGAAACAACCAACGAAGCATTTAGCATCTCCAAAATAGATTTCCTAAACCCAAACAGGTGTATACCAAACAAAAAGGTTTATGGGAACTGGAGGAACACTACATTTAAACTTCCTAAGGTGACATTTCCTACCACAATGTGAACATGTGTAAACACGACAATGAACGGGTGCTTTAGGTTGACCTTTTCTAACACCCTCGAATTTGGTTGATGCTTTAAAATAAACTATGGTTTTGTCTTTTACGTTCGAAGCACTAGAACATGATAAGCCACTACCATCACTACTTGAATCACTTAAATCAATTTTCAACTTCAAAATTTTGGACTCAAGCAAAGAATTAGACTCCTTAAAGTTTAAGGTCTCATTCTTCAAATTTTTAATTACCCCTAGAAGTTTATATCGCTCCCTCTCAATATGATAAAACCTATCCCTAAGAGTCTTTTCACGTGCCTTAAATTCATTAATCAAAACACATTTTTCAATGGCATAAACCCTAGAATTTTTTAAGTCCTCTAACTCTTGTTCTAAAACTAGGACTCTATTATCACTCTCTTCCTTGGACAAAATTAAGGATGTAAATTTATCATAAAAATACGCAAACTTCTCACGAATGATATCTATTTGAGTTTGAAATGTTTACAAATATTCAATCAAATGTTTAAAACGAGAATTTTCTTCTTCAAGAATTTTAATTCGTTTTGGAAACTTCAAATTCAACAGATTTAATTGTTCAAACCTTTGAGAATCCATCGAGCGAAAAACAAACACGACTACCAAAAATCACAAAAATAAGGATCTACACAATAAAGAAGTGTTTCTAGCTCTGATACCAATTTGTAGGCCCCTTTTTATTTCAACTGTACTATAAGGATGTCAAAAATAATTTTTCTTTCAAAAGCGTTTTCCAAATTTTGACACGCGCTAAGTTTGTGAGCCAATTTCAATTAAGTCCAATTTTATAATGTTTAATCCTAAACATGCATCTAGGTGATTAAAGATAGTAAAATAAATAAGTTCAAAACATCAGATGTACGAGGAAACCACTAAAGGAAAAATCCTCGGATGGCCTAAGACAGACGATCACTATGATATCATTTAACAAAGGAAGGCAAGCGGACTTACACAACGACTCGATTCCAACAAGCCTTGACACTCTTCTTCTCTATAACTTCTCCTCCATAGTGGCCAGGAAGAATTTGTTCTACGATACCTGTCCACAGCACACGCATCCACAAATGCCTCGGTGTCCACCGATGTAACTTTTGCAAACGTCTATGATTCCAAACACGGACTCCTCCGTTTATGCACCACAGAAAAACAAACGAAACCTTTTGTTCAGTAAGAATGAACAAACCCATATTCTCCAAGAAAAAGATCTCTATATCACTAGAATATGAAAGCTCGGATCTTTAAAACTCGAAGTACAGTTTTTATCAATGAAAATCTTATAAAACTTTTGCGCAGAAAAAGAAAAATATTAAATTGTATTATGGTTCTGCACTCTTCAAAATTCGTAGAAAAAAAATCTTTTAAATAAGAATTCTAAGTCAGCATGACATTCTAACAACAAGAACATGTCGTTCTAACGACAGTGTGATTTCATTCGAATGACATCAAATGTCGTTTGAACCACCCAAACACAATGTGATTCCATACGACTCTAAATTGTTATTATCTTAGAATAAATGAAGATAATCCTTTCTAAAACATTTTACACATTTTAAAACATTTATATACAAAATATCCATCCTTTAAACATTTTTCGAGTCTCATAAAGATTTTGCATTCGTACCTGAGAGTATCTACGAATGCAATTGACTGAAGACGTGAAACGTGCACCAATAAACCTCAGCATGATCTATCTTTGAAGCTTGTCCACTACGTCTTCTAATCAAATATGTCATAAACATTATGGGAATCATGATAATACAAAATCTATCTATGACTCACACATGTTTTGTTCCGGTAATAAGTTAAATACGTACAAATGGACTCGATTGGAAATTTTGTCGTTAAAAATCTCCCCCTTTGACTATTCGGGGAAAAAATCCAAATAATGAAATGCCTAAGCCGGTTCGTCAAGCCGTAAGACATCTAAATCCCATCCCATAAACCAAAAATCAAAACATACAGGACAAGGACTAGTATATGCAAGTCCGATAAGCATGAGTTGTCTGAATGTGATGTAGCTATAAAATCTTGAATCGTTGAAGAATACTTACACACATGAAACAGACAAATACCCGGTGAAGTGTGGAGGAACAAATGATAAAAAAATACCAATATAAAAAACAAATCAATTATTAAACATGTGAGTAATACAAATATGTGGAATACAACATGATATCAATAAAGTATGAACATGTGATTATGGTAACAATGTGTAAAACCAAAAAAATATGCTCACTATTCCCCCTACATCACATGCATCTCCCCCCCCCCCCCCCCCCCCCTTTTGTCTCGAATAGACAATAAGTGAAACAGATAAACAAATCACCGAATATCTAGAATGTAATAATCAATCTAAGCATATTTAGATGAATATGAAACGTCAACTAAAATATCAAAAAATACCAAATCGTAGCTAGTAAGCAGTCACAAAGAATGAAACATCAATCTAAGAAAAGATGTAACTAAATGACTCAATGCAGGACAAGAATCAACAAATGAATAATGAATATCGACTGCATGCAAACTGTCAAATGAACCCAGAAGTACCAAAATAGAATCATATACGCAAATATATGAAGCGAGTACTAAAACTAAAAATAGGGCTCAACAACCAGGGCGGGTCATTCGAACGACTAAGACATGTTATTTAAACGACAGTGAAAAGTCGTTTGAACGAGGTCAGAAATGATCTGAAATACAATGGTCTCGTTTGAAGCATTCTTCTAATGACCCTAGAAATGGCCATCTAACAACCATATATGATAAGATTACCACCTCGCAAAAATGTGTCATTTTCAGCAAACTTCAAACGACTTCGAATGACTTGGACATGTCATTCGAATGAAGTCCATATGTCATTTGAACGACAACGGCAAACTTTGTATTCCGGTCCCAAAAAATGTTTAAGTTTTTTTAAATTAAGTCCAATTTTATCTTTTTTAATCCTAAACATGCATCTAGGTGATTAAAGCAAGTGAAATAAATAAGTTCACAACGTCGGATGTACGAGGAAACCACAAAGGGAAAAAACATCGAATGGCCCAAGCCAGACAATCACTATGATACAATTTTACAAAAGAAGACGGACAAACTTACACAACAACTCGATCCTAACAAGCCTTTATGATCTTCTTCCCTTTAACCGTTGTTTCACAATTCCCACGTAGAATTCCTTCTATGATACCTATCCACAGCACACATGTCCACGAATGCCTCGGTGTCCACGGATGTAACTTTAGCAACCGTCTACGATTTTGAACACGTACTCCTCCATTTCATCACCACAAAACCCAACGAAACCTTTTTTCAAAAAGGATGAACAAACCCTGATGGTGCAAACAAGATCTCTACAGTAATAGAATATGAAAGCTCTAATCTTTTAAACTCTAAGGATGGTTTTTATCAAGGGAAACCATAGAAAACTTTTGTGCAGAAAAATGAAACTATTAACTCTATTATGGTTCTGCACTCTTCGAAATTCTGTGACAAAAATTCTTTAAATAAGAATTCTAAGTCAGCATGTCGTTATAACGACTTGTACATGTCATTTTAACGATAGTGTGATGTCGTTCGAACGATATTAAGTTTTTTTGAACCCCCAAAACACGAGATGTGATTCAATACGACTCTAAAATGCAATTATCTCAGAATAAGTGAAGATAAACACTTTTAAAACATTTATAAACAAAATATTCATCCTTTAAACATTTTCTGAGTCTCATAGACATTTTGCATTCATACCAAAGAGTATCTCGGAATGCAATTGACTGAATACGTGAAACATCCACTAATAAAACTCAACATTATCTATTTATTAAGTTGGTTGCTACGTCTTCTAATCAAATATATCATCGACTTTATGGGAATCATGACAACACAAAATCTATTTATGACTTAAACATGTTTTGTTCTGGGAATCAGTCAAATACGTACAAATGGACTCAATTGAAAACTTTGTCCTCACAAATATCCCCCTTTGACTATTATGGGACAAAATCCAAACAATAAAATGCCTAAGTCGGTTCATCAAGCCGTAAGCCATTTAAATCCCATCCCATAAACACAAAATCAAAAAATACAGGATAAGGACTAGTATATGCAGGTTCGGCTAGCATGAGTTGTCTGAATATAATGTAGTTGTAAAATCTCGAATCGCTGAAGAATACCTACTCACATGAAACAGACAAATACCCAGTGAAGTATAGAGGAATAAATGATATAAAAATACCAATATGAAAAGAAAATCATTGGCTAAACATGTGAGCAATACAAATATGTGCAATACAACATCATACTAATAAAGTATGAACATATGATCATGATACCAATACGTAAAACCAAAAAAACAAATATGTTCATACTCCCCCTACATCACATACATCTATCCCCTTTTTGTCTCAAATAGACAATAAGAGGAACAGAAAAACAAATCACCAAATATCTAGAATGAAATAATCAATCTAAGCATATCTAGATAAACATGAAACGCCATCTAGAATATCATAAAATACCCAATCGTAGCTAGCAAACAGTCACAATGAATGAAACATCAATCTAAGCAAAGATGTGAGTAAACGAATCAACGCATGATGAGAATCAACACATGAATAATGAATATCGATTGCATGCAAACTATCAAATGAACCCAGAAGGACCAAAAATAAATCATATATGCAAAAATATGAAGCGGGTACTAAAACAAAAAATAGGGCTCAACAACCAAGGCAAGTTGTTCGACCGACTAAGCGATATAGCTTGAACGACAATGGCAAGTCATTTGAATGAGGTTAGAAATGACTAGAAGCAGAATGGTCTCATTTGAAGCATCCTTCTAATGAACCTAGAAATGGCCATCTAATGACCATATATGATACGATTACCGCCTCATAAAAACGTGTCGTTTGAAGCAAACTTCGAACGACTTCGAATGACTTGGACATGTCGTTCGAACGAAGTCCATATGTCATTGAACGACAATAGCAAACTTTGTGTTCCAGTCCCTGAAATGTTAAAATTTTGTCCAGTGAAAAAATTTCATGGAAACAGGTACTGGAGATACTCAACAGAAGCAAAATGAACTCAAAATAGAAAAAATAAAACAAGCAAAAATAATGTAAGTTTCATGCCAACATAGTATCAATGTTCTCAAACATGGATATGAAGTGAATGGGCATGAACTACAACAAATGAATCACAACTTGAACACATCGAAATGATCAAGTAGCTTTAATTGATAGCTAAATGTCAACAAACTTAGTTTTATCCATATGTGTAAATATAATGAGACAAATGAACTAAACGAACAACATGCACATAAATCTGGAATTTTGATGATTCTACAAACAATAACATCCTAACACGATTTTTCAACGTAAGGATTCTTGGTTCAAACTCATTGTTATTTTTATCCAAACTCCCTCATATATACAAATTTTTCATTTTCAAGCTCTTTTGAGGTTTCTATTTTTCTCAACTTAGAGAAATCTTATTGGCCCTATTTTGGCATATGATTATTTTTATTAACTTAATTTTTTCTATGGTTCTTTAGAACGATGGCTTTCATGACAACTTAATTGAAATCTCACAGCCCTTTCCCTTGAACACTCATTATTTTTTCAATTTAAGCATTCTAAATGCTCATGGCAAACGGTTCTTACATGCACGCCTCCTAATAATTCTTATTACGCACAGATGACAAAATTGAGATAAGAACATCTCACCAAACTCAAATACGCAAGTGAAGTCAAATATTCATATAAACTCGTGCATGTGTGCAAAGATGGCATATATACAAAGTCGAATCCAAATGCAAATCAACTTCGTATAAACCCCATTAATCAATGGTTAAGATCATTCTAAGGATCTATATTTATGGCCAAATGTCCTAGCCACATGGATAATGAAATAATGGGGGTCAAAGAACATCAATTTGCCACATCAAACATGAAACTCACGGCACAAAAAAAAAACCGAAAATCTCTGTGTGTTTTTCTAAAAATATTTTTGAGTCAAAAAATAAAATCTTTTTGTATTTTCTCAAAAATAAATAAACCAAAAAAAATTGTTTTTTTAAATAAGATTCAAATAAAAGAAAAATGTAATATAAATAGATACACATGTCATAACACTAGCAAGATATAAGTCATGATGCAAATCCTAGCGTGTGACAAACATGCTAACACAATCATCCATAAGAAATAGCATGTGAAGCATCATGTGCTAGCATGTGAGAATCAACCAACGAAGCATGTAGAAAAACCAAAACAGAATTCCTAACCCAAACAGGTGTATACCTAAAAAAACGGGTTCTGGGAAAAAATGGGACACTACGTTTAAACTTCCTAGGGTCTTGTCTAAGATCATAGCAAAAATGCCTAAGGTGACCTTTCTTCTACAATGCGAACATGTGTAAACACGACAAGGAACGGGGCCTTTAGGTTGACCTTTTCTAACACCCTCGGATGTAGTTGACGCTGTAAATCAAACTATGGTTTTGGATTTAACAATCGAATCACTTCAACACGATAAGACACTACCATCACTACCTGAATAATTGAAATCATTTTTCAACTTCAAAATTTTGGACTTAAGCAAAGAATTAGACTCCTCAAATTTTAGGGAATCCTTCAAATTTTCCATTACCCCTAGAAGGTTATCTCGCTCCCTATGAATATGAGAAAACCCATCCTTAAGACTCTTTTCACGTGACTTAAACTCATTAATCCAAACACTTTCATAAATCCAACCAACATTACAATTTTTCAAGTCCTCCAACTCTTTTTAGAAAACAAGGACTCTATTATCACTCTCTTCCTTGGCCAAAATTAAGGTTCCAAAATTATCGTGCAAAGCTGCAAAATTCTCACGAATGATATCTCTTTGAATTTTAAACGTTTGCAAATATACAATCATATGTTTAAAAAGAAAATTCTTCTCCTAGAATTTTAAATCATTTTGCAAACTTCAAATTCAACAGATTTAATTCTTCAAAACTTTGAGAATCCATCGAGACAGAAAAAAACAAGAGTGATAAACAAACAAGACTACCAAAAAGTAAATATAAGGATATACACAATAAATAAGTGTTTCTAGCTCTGATACCAATTTGTAGGCCCCTGTTTATTCAACTGTGCTTTAAGGATGTCAAAAATAATTTTTCTTTCAAATTTTTTTTCCAAATTTTAACACGCACCAAGTTTGTGAACCAATTTCAATTAAGTCCAATTTTATCTTTTTTTAATCCTAAACATGCATCTAGGTGATTAAAGCAAGTGAAATAAATAAGTTCACAACGCCGGATGTACGAGGAAACCACAAAGGGAAAAAACATCGAATTGCCCAAGACAGACAATCACTATGATACAATTTTACAAAAGAAGACGGACAAACTTACACAACAACTCGATCCTAACAAGCCTTTATGATCTTCTTCCCTTTAACCGTTGTTTCACAATTCCCACGTAGAATTCCTTCTATGATACCTATCCACAGCACACACGTCCACAAATGCCTCAGTGTCCACCGATGTAACTTTAGCAACCGTCTACGATTCTGAACACGTACTCCTCCATTCCATCACCACAAAACCCAACGAAACCTTTTTTCAAAAAGGATGAACAAACCCTGATGGTGCAAACAAGATCTCTACAGCAATAGAATATGAAAGCTCTAATCTTTTAAACTCTAAGGATGGTTTTTATCAAGGGAAACCATAGAAAACTTTTGTGCAGAAAAATGAAACTATTAACTCTATTATGGTTCTGCACTCTTCGAAATTCTGTGACAAAAATTCTTTAAATAAGAATTCTAAGTCAGCATGTCGTTATAACGACTTGTACATGTCATTTTAACGATAGTGTGATGTCGTTCGAACGATATTAAGTTTTTTTGAACCCCCAAAACACGAGATGTGATTCAATACGACTCTAAACTGCAATTATCTCAGAATAAGTGAAGATAAACACTTTTAAAACATTTATAAACAAAATATCCATCCTTTAAACATTTTCTGAGTCTCATAGACATTTTGCATTCATACCTAAGAGTATCTCGGAATGCAATTGACTGAATACGCGAAACATCCACTAATAAAACTCAACATGATCTATTTATGAAATTGGTTGCTACGTCTTCTAATCAAATATGTCATCGACTTTATGGGAATCATGACAATAAAAAATCTATTTATGACTTAAACATGTTTTGTTCCGGGAATCAGTCAAATACGTACAAATGGACTCAATTGAAAACTTTGTCCTTACAAATATCCCCCTTTGACTATTCTGGGACAAAATCCAAACAATAAAATGCCTAAGTCGGTTCATCAAGCCGTAAGCCATTTAAATCCCATCCCATAAACACAAAATCAAAAAATACAGGATAAGGACTAGTATATGCAGGTTCGGCTAGCATGAGTTGTCTGAATATAATGTAGTTGTAAAATCTTGAATCGCTGAAGAATACCTACTCACATGAAACAGACAAATACCCAGTGAAGTATAGAGGAATAAATGATATAAAAATACCAATATGAAAAGAAAATCATTGGTTAAACATGTGAGCAATACAAATATGTGCAATACAACATCATACTAATAAAGTATGAACATATGATCATGATACCAATACGTAAAACTAAAAAAACAAATATGTACATACTCCCCCTACATCACATACATTTATCCCCTTTTTGTCTCAAATAGACAATAAGAGGAACAGAAAAACAAATCACCAAATATCTAGAATGAAATAATCAATCTAAGCATATCTAGATAAACATGAAACGCCATCTAGAATATCATAATATACCCAATCGTAGCTAGAAAACAGTCACAATGAATGAAACATCAATCTAAGCAAAGATGTGAGTAAACGAATCAACGCATGATGAGAATCAACACATGAATAATGAATATCGATTGCATGCAAACTATCAAATGAACCCAGAAGGACCAAAAATAAATCATATATGCAAAAATATGAAGCGGGTACTAAAACAAAAAATAGGGCTCAACAACCAAGGCAAGTCGTTCGACCGACTAAGCCATATAGTTTGAACGACAATGGCAAGTCATTTGAACGAGGTTAGAAATGACTAGAAGCAGAATGGTCTCGTTTGAAGCATCCTTCTAATGAACCTAGAAATGGCCATCTAATGACCATATATGATACGATTACCGCCTCATAAAAACGTGTCGTTTGAAGAAAACTTCAAACGAATTCGAATGACTTGGACATGTTGTTCGAACGAAGTCCATATGTCATTGAACGACAATAGCAAACTTTGTGTTCCAGTCCCAGAAATGTTAAAATTTTGTCCAGTGAAAAAATTTCATGAAAACGGGTACTGGAGATTCGCAACAGAAGCAAAAAGAACTCAAAATAGGAAAAATAAAACAAGAAAAAATAATGTAAGTTTCATGCCAACATAGTATCAATGTGCTCAAACATGGATATGAAGTGAATAGGCATGAACTACAATTGATTAATCACAACTTGAACACATCGAAATGATCAAGTAGATTTAATTGAGAGCTCGATGTCATCGAACATAGTTTTATCCATATGTAATAATATAATGAGATAAATTAACTAAACGAACAATATGCACACAAATCCAAAATTTTGACTATTCTACAAATAATAGCCAAATGACACGATTTTTCAACATATGGATTCTTGCTGCAAACCCGTTGTTATTTTCCATCCAAATTCCCTCATATATAGATATTTTCTTTTTCAAGCACTTTCGAGGTTTGTATTTTTCTCAACTTAGAGAAATGCTATTGGACTTATTTTGGCATATGATTCTTTTTATTGCCTTAATTTTTTCTTGGGCTCCTTAGAATGGTGGATTTCACGATAAGCTAATTGTACTCTCGCAGCCCTTTCTCGTGAACACTCATCATTTTTTCAATTTAAACATTCTAAATCTTCACGAAAAACGGTACTTACATATATGCCTCCTCCTAAGTCTTATTACGCATAGATGACTAAATTGAGAAAATAACGTCTCACCACACTCAAATACGCTTATGAAGTCAAACATTCCTATAAACTCGTGCATGTGTGCAAAGATGGCATATATACAAAGTCGAATCCAAATGTAAATCAACTTCAAAATAGCCCCATTAATCAATGGTTAAGATCATTCTAAGCATATATAACTATGACCAAATGTCCTAGCCACATGGATAACGAAATGATGGGGGTCGAATCACATCAGTATGTAACATCAAACATGAAAACGAACGATACAAAAAAGAAATCAAAAATATTTTTGTGTTTTTCTAAAAATATTTTTTACTCAAAAAAAAATCTTTTGTATTTTCTCAAAAAATATATAAACCAAAAGATTTTTTGTATATTTTTTTCAAACAAGACTTAAATAAATGAAAAATATAATACAAAGAGATACACATGTCATGACACTAACAAGATATAAATCATGATGCAAAGCTAAGTGTGTGACAAACGTGACTAACACAATCATCCATAAGAAATAGCATGTGAAGAATCATGTTCTAGCATGTGAGAATCAACCAACGAAGCGTTTAGCAACTCCAAAATAGATTTCATAACCCAAACAGGTGTATACCTAACAAAACGATTTTTGGGAACCGAGGGGACACTACATTTAAACTTCTTTGGGTCTTGTCTAAGATCATAACAAAAATGCCTAAGGTGACCTTTCCAACCACAATGCGAACATGTGTAAACACGATAAGGAACGGGACATTTAGGTTGACCTTTTCTAACACCCTCGAATTTGGTTGATGCTTTAAAATAAAAAATGGTTTTGTCTTTAACGTTCGAAGCAATAGAACACGATAAGCCCCTAGCGTTACTACTTGAATCACTTAAATATTTTTTCAACTTCAAAATTTTGGACTCAAGCAAAGAATTAGACTCCTCAAATTTTAGGGACTCGTTCTTCAAATTTTCATTTACCCCTAGAAGGTTATCTTGCTCCCTCTCAATATGAGAAAACCTATCCCTAAGAGTCTTTTAATGTGCGCTAAATTTATTAATCAAAAAACACTTTCTTCAATGGCATAAACCCTTGAATTTCTCAAGTCCTCCAACAATTTTTCTAAAACTAGGACTCTATTATCATTCTCTTCCTCGGACAAAATTACAGATTTAAAGTTATCATACAACGTCACAAACTTATCGCGAATGATATCTCTTTGAGTTTGAAATGTTTATTCAATCATATGTTTAAAACAAAAAAATTCTTCTTCAAGAATTTCGATTCGTTTTGCAAACATCAAATTCAATAGATTTTATTGTTCAAAACTTTAAGAATCCATCGAAAGAAAAACAAACCAAGAGTGATAAACAAACACGACAACCAAAAAGTACAAAAATAAGGATCCACACAATAAAAAAGTGTTTCTAGATCTGATGCTGATTTGTAGGCCCCTTTTTATTTCAATTGTGTGCTTTAAGTATGTCAAAAAATGAGTTTTCTTTCAAAAACAATTTCCAAATTTTGACACGCCCCAAGTTTATTAACCAATTTCAATTAAGTCCAATTTTATTATGTTTAATCCTAAACATGCATCTAGGTGATTAAAGCTAGTAAAATAAATAAGTTCAAAACGTCGGATGTACGAGGAAATCACAAAGGGAAAAAACCTCAGATGGCCTAAGCCAAACAATCACTATGACATGGTTTTACAAAGGAAGACAGACAGACTTACACAACGACTCGATCCCCACAAGACTTAACACACTTCTTCTCTTTAATCGCTCCTCCATAGTGTCCACGCAGAATTCCTTCTACGATACATGTCCATAGCCCACGGGTTCACAAATGCCTCGGTGTCCACCGAGCTAGCTTTGGTAAATGTCTACGATTTTGAGCACGGACTCCTCCGTTTCTTAACCGTAAAACCCAATGAAACATTTTGTTCAATAAGGATAAAGAAACACAATTCATGCAAATAAGATCTCCATAGCACTAGAATATGAAAGCTCGGATATTTTACACTCGAAGGATGGTTTTTATCAATGATGTAACAACCCAGGCTTTTGAGCGGCTATTTTATATTATTTTGCCCGATGGGCTAATTCTATAAAATAGGGGAAGTTGGAGTAAATATTATTTCCCGTGAGATTTAGGGATAATATTTACCATGTTTTATCTATTTACCGTATGAGAAGGTAAATAACATTACATTGTGTTTTATTTCATCGTTATATGTAAAATGACGGTTATGACTCATATTTAAATTTGAGTATAATTAATTAAATAAAATAAAATTTAGAACACAAAAATAGTTCACTTTATTCCGAATGCCAAAATAGGGGGTGCGGTTGTTTTTAGAATGGTCGAGATAGTCGAAATAAGTGCCATGTTGTATTTTGGAGTTTCGGTCACATTTTGGGGTGTTATGACTCAATTATGCAGATACGAGTCATTTCAATGGTGTATTAGCAATTAAAAGAGGGTATTTATGTTTTAAGACCCGTTTAAGTTCCCCCACCCCTTTTTTCTTTCTTCAATTGTGAGAAAAGCCAAAGGAGAGAGAGAGAGAAGAGAGAGTTGGGAGAAATGGAGAGAAAAGAGAGAAAATGGAAGATTGAGGCCGGAAATCATTGCTACCGGAAGGGAATCCGAGAATACAACCTTGAGGAAAGTTTCTTACTTGCTAGATGTTTATTTAATGTGATAAATTGCATGTAAAGTTAGGTTTTGGAGATTTAAACCATAAATGAGTTTTTGTTGATTTTGGTGTTTAATCCCTTAAATCTTAGTTTTAACTTGATTTGAGGAATATATATTGGTTATAAATTGAGTAGAAGTGATTTGGGAGAATAAATTTTAGTTGTTGTTGGAAGAAATCAAAGATTGGAGGTTTTGGAAATTTTAGGGTTCTTAAACCCGTAGCCCAAACTGGGCCATTTTGCAGGACCGAATCGATTCGGCCCTAGGGGCAAATTGATTCAGATAAGGGGAGGGATACAGGTCTGAGCAAACCGAATCGATTCGGGTTGGGACTGAATCGATTCGGCAATTGCAAAAAATAAATTTTTACTCACCGAATCGATTCGGCTTTTTAGCGAATCGATTCGCAAGGACGAATCGATTCGGCCCAAGGGGAAAATCGATTCGGTTCCCCTGTTTTTGTGAGATTTTCCTAGTTTGATTTTTAGCCCTTTTTCTTTTAGATCCAAGGTTTAGGGACCTTCCTTTGGGAAGTAATGGGGAGTCCTAGAGGGTGGTTTGGTTAGACTAATGTCCTTAAATTATAAGGGAAAATTGGGCTTACCCCGAGGGCTAGTTTGTGTAGGTTAATATCCGAAAAAAATGGAGATTAACCGAAAGATAAATTGAAGATAAAATATTAATGTTGAGACATTTGGGAGACACTCCTTGAAGGAGATTCATTTTAATGGTTTATGATATTATATTGAACTCTTGGAGATTAGTTTGAGGTTAATGGCACTTTGGGTCTTAGGTCATTAATAAAATATGATTTAATGAGATAGAAATACATAGTATGAAACGTAGTGCTAATAAATGAGTACAAATGATTTTGAGAATGTAAAAATGGATATTCTCAAATGAAAAGGAAGATGATTTTCATAAATGTTAAAAGGTATGGTTACACACCCTCTCTAAATCGCTATCTTAAGGGAAGTTCACACGTTGTGGTGACGCCCCCTGGCTAGTGAATGCAGGGTGGATATATCCCTAGGAATATGAGCGTTTATTGTATGTTTCTACGATGGGTAGGTAATGCCAAGTGTGTTTATGACTACCCCGCAGGCATATGGCCGCTTCCCGACGTTTCGGTAGGATCCCAGGTTGTCTAAATGATAGGCCCTGGAAGATGATAGCCATTTAGGGGAGCGCACAGAGGGGAAACCTGGACGGGAGGTCTTAGAATCGTTATATATATATATATAATTATAACTATTCTAAATCAAGTTGGACTTTATGTATGATAAATTCCATAAAGATCATGATGAAGTGCCACAAAGAGCACAATGAAATGCCACAAAGAGCATTTGATGATGATTATATTCCTGATAAGGAAGAGATTTTTACAAAGTTCCATAAAGAGCACAATGAAATGCCACAAAGAGCATATGATAACGATTATATTTCCTGATAAGGAAAGGATTTTTACAAAGTGTATAATTGAGATAAAATGCCACAAAGAGCATAAAAACTGTGACTATATTTCCTGATAAGGAATGGAACTATGAAATGAACTAGTGTACTGAATGAAATTGATTGGTAAACATTTGATAAAGTGTTTTACCATTCATATATATTCCTAAAGAAGAAATATGAATTATGCTTTTAGATGGTGAATGGATTTAATTATGTATCCTTGAGTAGCTGTAGATGAGACCTCTCATTTATATGTATATTATGATATTGTGCTGAGGGTCTAATGTATCTCGACGATCAACCTTGCCTAGTAGTGTACCGGGGGGGTTCCTTGTTTGGATTTCGCTTTGCGAGACACCCCACGCACGAATAAGGGTATAGTGTTGTGACTGGGGAGAAATTAACCTTTAGTAATTGGATTAATTAGAACAGGGTCTAATGTATCTCGACGATCAACCGTGCCTAGTAGTAGTGTATCGGGGGGTTCCTTGTTTGGATTTTGCTTTGCGAGATACCCCACGCGCGAATAAGGGCATAGTGTTGAGACTGGGGAGAAGTTAGCCTTCTGTTCTTTGTTTGACTAGAGCATCATCATTGATATTGCGCTAGGTTGCTTTTAGATTGAAAGGTGAGAAATGTTATTGTTAACTGTGAGAGAATTACGCACTTAACTGTCATGCATTTTATTCACATGGGAATCATATCAAATCGGGCCTTGACCCGTCTATATTTCTTATTTCCGCACATACTCTTTGCCGTTACAGGTGCTCTACCGCATGGACACCCGTATTTACATTTCCATTCCAGTTGTCATGGAGCTACGACATATTGCGGATGTTGTAGGTTATTTGTTTTAGACGCCTCTTTCTTTTGTATTCTAGTTATGTTTAGTTGTTTATTCGGGCATGTTGCCCAAGTGTTGCACTCATTTATTATATTGTAATAACTGAAATGTAATACTTGGTGTAACTATTTATATTGTTCTGTTCACCGAGAGCTTATTCGTTGATTATTTAATATATTGTCATTCTTTACTCATCGATTTTTTATACCCACAGTTTTTGCAAATGGGATTGTCTAAGTGTTTTTATTTTACTTACTAAATTGTAAATTTGATAGTCCGTTTTCTAAAATGATTGGTGGTTATCTCGTACTATTATTTTAATCGACAGTGATGCTGAGAATGGACCATCTATGATTCGTGTGATTATTGGAGTATTGGGCTGGCCACCTATATTTTAGTAGGCGGGTTGTCACAAATGAAAACTGTATAAAACTTTTGTGCAGAAAAACAAAACTGTTAAACAGTATTATGGTTCTGCACTTTTCCAAATTCTGAGATAAAAATTCTTTAAATAACAATTCTAAGTTAGCATGTCATTCTAACGACTTGCACATGTCATACTAACGACAGTTTGATGTTGTTCGATGAAACATCAAAACACAACATGTGATTCCATACGACTCTAAACTATAATTATCTCAGAATAAATGAAGCTAAACCCTTTTAAGACATTTTAAACATTTATATATAACTATCCATCCTTTAAACATTTTTTGAGTCTCATAAACATTTTGCATTCATACCTGAGACTATCTCGAAATGCAATTGACAAAAGACGTGAAACATGCAGCAATAAACCTCAGCATGATCTATCTTTGAAGCTTGGATGCTACATCTTCTAATTAAATATGTCATAGACTTTATGGGAATCATGACAATACAAAATCAATCTATGACTCAAACATGTTTTGTTCTGGGAATAAGTCAAATACGTACAAATGGAGTCAATTTGAAATTTTATCCATACAAATCTTCCCCTTTGACTATTCCGGGATAAAATACAAATAATGAAATGCCTAAGCCAGTTCGTCAAGATGTAAGACATTTAAATCCCATCCCATAAACCCAAAATCAAAAAATACAGGACAAGGACTAGTATATGCAGGTCCGGATAGCATGAGCTATCTGAATGTGATATAGCTATAAAATCTCGAATCGCTCAAGAATACCTACACACATGAAACAGACAAATACCCAGTCAAGTATGGAGGAATAAATTATATAAAAATAACAATATGAAAAACAAATCATTTGTTAAACATGTGAGGAATGCAAATATGTGCGATACCATATGATACCAATAAAGTATAAACATATGATCATGATATTAATATGAAAAATCAAAACAAATATGCTTAATACTCCCCCCCCCCCCTACATCACATATATCTCTCCGCATTTTTGTTTCGGATAGATAATAAGTGAAACAGATAAATAAATTACCAAATATCTAGAATGAAATAATCAATCTAAGCATATATAGATAAACATGAAACGTCAGGTAAATATAAAAAAATATAAAATCGTAGATAGTAAACAGTCTTAAAGAATGAAACATAAATCTAAGCAATGATGTGACTAAACGAACCAATGCAGGATATGAATCAACACGTGAATAATCAATATCGACTACATGCAAACTGTCAAGTGAACCCAGAAGTACCAAAACAAAATGATATAAGCAAATAAATGAAGGAGGTACTAAATTAGATAAAAGGGCTCAAAAACTAAGTCAAGTCATTCAAACGACTAAGACATGTCGTTTGAACGATAGTGACATGTCGTTTGAACTAGATCAGAAACGACCTGAAATAGAATGGTCTCGTCTGAAGCATCCTTCTAATTACCCTAAAAATGACCATGTAATGAGCATATATAACAAGATTACTGACTCACAAAAATGTGTCGTTTGAAGAAAACTTCGAACGACTTGGACATGTCGTTCGAACGAAGTCCATATGTCGTTTGAACGACAACATCAAACTTTGTATTCCAGTCCCAAAAATGTTAAAATTTTGCCCAGTGAAAAAATTTCTCGAAAAAAGGTACTGGAGAAACGCAATAGAAGCAAAAAGAACTCAAAATAGAAAAAATAAACAAGAAAAAACAATGTATGTTTCGTACCAACATAGTATCTATGTGCTCAAACATGGATATTAAGTGAATGGACATGAACTAAAACAAATGAATCACAACTTGAACACGTCAAAATGATCAAGTAGCTTTAATTGGTATATAAATGTCATCATACTTAGTTTTAGCCATATGAGACAACATAATGAGCTAAATGAACTAAACGAAAAACATGCACGCAAATTCGAAATTTTGACGATTCAACAAACAAGAGCATCTTGACATAATTTTTTAACATAAGGATTCTTAGTGCAAACCCCTTGTTATTTTGCATTCAAACTCCCTCATATATACATATTTTCATTTTTCAAGATCTTTTGAGGTCTCTATTTTTCTCAACTTAGATAAATTCAATTGGCCTTATTTTGGCATATGATTCTTTTTATTGCCTTAATATTTTCTCGAACTCTTTAGAACGGTGGCTTTCACGACAAGTTAATTGTACTCTCGCAGCCCTTTCCCTTGAACACTCGTCATTCTTTCAATTTAAGCATTATAAATCCTCACGGCAAATGGTTCTTACATGCACACCTCCTCCTAAGTCTTATGACGCATAGATGACAAAATTGAGATAAGAACATCTCACTACACTCAAATACGTGTGTGAAGTCAAACATTCATATAAATGCGTACATGTGTGCAAAGATGGAATACATAAAAAGTCGAATCCAAATGCAAATCAACTTCGAAATAACCCCATTAATCAAAGGTTAAGATAATTCTAAGCATCTATAATTATGATCAAATGTACTAGCCACATGGATAATGAAATGATGGGGGTCCAAGCACATCAATATTCCACATCAAACATAAAAACTCATGGCAAAAAAAAAGAAATCAAAAATCTTTGTGTGTTTTTCTAAAAATATTTTTGACTCAAAAACAAAATCTTTTGGTATTTTCTCAAAAATATATAAACCAATTTTTTTTTTTTTTGTATTTTTTTTAAAGTATGAGTCAAAAAAATGAAAAATATAATATAAAGAGATACACATGTCATAACACTAGCAAGATATAAATCATGACGCAAATCCTAGCGTGTGACAAACATGACTAACACAATCCTCTATAAGAAATAGAATGTGAAGCATCATGGGCTAGCATGTGAGAATCAACCAACGAAGCATGTAGAATCACCAAAACAGATTCTCTAACCCAAATAGGTGTATACCTAACAAAACGAGTTTTGGGAAAAATGGAACACTACGTTTAAACTTCATAGGGTCTTGTCTAAGATCATGGCAAAAATGACTAAGGTGACCTTTCCTACCATAATGCGAACATGTGTAAACACGACAAGTAACTGGACCTTTATGATGACCTTTTCTAACACCCTCGGATGTGGTTAAAGCTGTAAACAAACTATGGTTTTCGCTTTAACAATCGAATCACTGTAACACGATAAGCCACTACTTGAATAATTTAAATCATTTTTCAACTTCAAAAATTTGGACTCAATCAAAGAATTAGACTCCTCAAATTTTAGGGACTCCTTCTTCAAATTTTCAATTACCCCAAGAAGGTTATCTCGCTCCCTCTCAATGTGAGAAAACCTATCCCTAAGAGTATTTTCACGTGCATTAAATTAATTAATCCAAAGGCTCTCTTCAATTGAACAAACCCTAGAATTTTTCAAGTCATCCAACTCTTTTTTCAAAAACAAGGACTCTATTATCACTCTCTTTCTTGGCCAAAATTAAGGATTTAAAATTATCATACAAAGTCGTAAACTTCTCATGAATGATATGTCTTTAAGTTTGAAATATTTGAAAATATTCAATCATGTGTTTAAAACAAGAATTTTCTTCTTCAAGAAATTTAAATCATTTTGCAAACTTCAAATTCAAGAGATTTAATTTGTCAAAACTTTGAGAATCCATCGAGAGAAAAACAAACTAGGAGTGGTAAATAAACACGACTACCAAAAAGAACAAAAATAGGGATCTACACAATAAAGAAGTGTTTCTAGCTCTGATACCAATTTGTATGTAATACCCCGAATTTATGTGTATTTATAATTTAATTAATTTGGGAATTAATTGAGAAAATACATTTTATTTAAATTACGCGAGTGAAGTAATTTAATGTGATTAAATGATAAATGGGATTATTTAATTTTAATCGAGCGATAGATACTGATTAATATTATGATATAATATTTACTGAGTGTGAATAGTAGATAATTGATGATTAGTGTTATATGGCAAAACGAGTGATATGTGCATATTTTATTTTATCTCAATCGGGAGTCGTGTGTAGACTAATTTTAGGTCGAGATAGTAAATATATTTTAAGTGACTCGGATGGTAATTTAGAGGTCACGGATGATTTCGAATTTGTCAAAATAGTCGAAATAGTGAACCCGGGGGTATAGTTTGGGTCGCGAGTCAATTTTAAACCAAATCGGCACCGATTAAGGGTGATTTGGTCATTTGACAAATAGAGATTAAGGATCTTACAAAATTTAGAGTCCTATATCTGATAATTAGAGATTGGGGTTGGGGTTATAAACACATAAACCCAAAGGAGGCCATTGGAGAGAAGGGAGAAACCATTTTAAAAGCTTACGAGGTGTTCGTGAAGAATTGGACCTAGATCTTGCATCCTAATCATCTAAAGAGTACGGATTGAAGAGAGAGCGATCAATCCATCATCAACATTACGAAAATCAAACCCTTTCTATTAAGGCAAGTTGTTTATTACATATTAAGATGAAGTTATAATACCCATGTGAATAGGGTTTGAATAATATTGTGTTATTTGCTATGTTTGGAAGAAAAACCTATGTTTCTATAAGTTTGGGTAGAATATTGAATGTAGATTGAATGAAAATCTATAGAGGACAAGTTATTTGAGATTTTAGAAATTGCTATGAATTTACATTTGGGTTTCATATAAGTATTAATGGAGAATATTTAAATCTAGGGTTCTTGAGGAATTGGTGAATTAATCCATTATTAATTGGTAATTTTAATGTTTTGATGAATGATTTACATTAGAAATTACCCCCACACGTGTATAAATGGTTAGGAACATGTGACCTTGAATTTGGTGGAGTAGCATGAGAATTATTTTAAATAAAAATGGTGAAAATCAAGTAAAAACGCAGGTAAGAGACGAAGTGCAAAATCTATATAGAATCAAATCGATTCGTCCTGAGGTGAATCGATTCGGTAAGAGAATCGATTTGGCCTAGGAAGAATCGATTCGGTTACCTAGAAAATTGAAAATTTCCCTTATTTAGCCTAGAAATTTTCAATCGCAGTCTTGTAAACTTTTGGTAATTTGGTAGTATTATATTGAGGGACTCATCATACTACAGTAGGATTATGAGAGGGTGGAGACTTAGTCCTATTTAGGGGATTAAGGTGGGAATGACTTTGGTTAAACTTTGTCATAAATTATCAGAGAGAAAAATAATGAATTACAGAAAGTGAGAAAGAGTTAAAACATAGACCAGTAGGGTAAATATCGATTTAACTACTGAAAATAAATGAAGGGGTAACTAGGTCCCTTAGTGTTGTGTGAATACTCAAATAAAAACGATAGTGTGAGAAATCTTTAAATAATAAGTACGGTAAGTATGAGAAAGATATATACTACGTACGAAATTATGAATAATTGGGTTGTGTAAATACCTATCGACGGATAGTAATATATAGATTGTGTGAATACCTAAAGTATACTAAAGAAATATTGGTGATTGAGGTAGGATTCTGAGCCAATATAAATGACTAGTATTGGTGATCGAGGTAGGATTTCGAGCCAATATAGATATGATTAATATTGGTGATCGAGGTGTCTTTCCGAGCCAATATAATCAATAACTACTAGTGATCGAGGTATGATTTCGAGACAAGATATATAAATCACTATTGGTGATCGAGGTAGGATTCTGAGCCAACAGATCGCTAATGTATGATACAAGGATGTGATAGTAAAGTATGCACTTATAGTATATATTGTGTGTGAAATATATACCTTATGATTATTCTACTTACGGGTGATAGTAGTACTGGCAGTTGTTATATATAGATATATATCTGAAAAATAAATCAAGTAGAGATATTTAATTAACGGATTAAAGTTAGATAGTGAATATCTGAGTCAATAAATTAAGTAGTGGGACTTAATTATAAAGATTGAAATATAACATATGTGAAATGTTACATGAGAAATGATTAACATATGAGAGATGTTAATAAATTAATGTACTGTATTGGCGGTATGGGAATTTAAACGTGTAGGCAAGTTCAGTTGAATACGTTAGTCTAGTTATCTTAGGTAGTATAGATAGGTAGGCCAAGTATAGAACGTTAGGCATGCACTATAGACGAGAAGTGAGGAAACTCAGGAGAGTGTACGTGAACCTAACATGTGTAATCAATAAGCGAATTTTTATTCTAATAAACGCTAGCTGAATATTTTCAAAATGCTTTAAGTACTAACTATTTCTATCAAAATATTTTCAAAACCTTTTAGGTGTCCAGCCACAGGGACGTCAGGCTTGAAGACACCATTCCAGGGTAGAGCTGGCAATTTTTGACCCGATAACCCGTTTATGGTAATAACCCAAAATGACCCGAACATGACCCGTTTAGCTTGTATAGATTTAAAAGTACCTAAAACTTATACTAAAATAAAAATCAACGCGAATTGCCACGACTAACCCGAATTGCCACCCTTATTCCAGAGACTCGGAGTTGTAGCACGGTGGATGCTGATAGGATTTGAGTAGACGATTCTTCCTTTAAGATCTAGTGTAGGATCTCATTTTATATTCCATGTATGGACATGTTGTCTCTTGACAATTTTTTTCAGTCATTCTGTTCTTTTATTATTATGGAGTATTTGGTTTTGGATTTTAGCCGATGGTTTATTCGGCCAAACTTTTTTCATTTATATATTGTGCTGGTTGGACCCTAGCATATTGTTAATGTTTAATTTAGTTTTTTCTTTGTTCATTTCTCTATTTTAAAGAAAGATAAAATTTGGCATCGGTCTAATTTCACTTAGGTGGTAAGTTATTAAAAATTCTCAACAGTGATGCTAAGATTGAACCATATGAGAAACCTGTTTTAATTTAATAAAGGCATGATTAACCGATGTTTCATTAGGCGAGGTGTCACATTGGAGGCCCATTTTTATTTCAACTGTGCTTTAAGGATGTCAAAAATAATTTTACTTTCAAAAACTTTTTCCAAATATTAAAAAGCACCAATTTTGTGAATTCCAATTTTATCTTGTTTAATCCTAAACATGAATCTAGGTGATTGTGACACCCCACTTAATTAATTGCCGGGTGATCAGTCTTTAATTAAATAATTTCAGAATAGCAAGTTGGTTCAGATAAAAGCATCACTGCCGAAGAACTCAAATTTTAAGTTAATTGAAAACTAACCACCTAATATTTAAAAATATTGGTGTCAAAATTTTAACTTGTTATTAGCTAACATCATTAAAGGAAAAATATTTATTCATCACTATACAACACAATAGCATAAGGAAAGAACTAACTGAATTTAAATAAGGAACTGGAGTAAACACTTCCAGTCAAATTCCCATACAATAATCCAATAACATGAAATCAAAGTCTAACGATAAAATAAAACAACTCTAAATATCTGAATGTAAAATAGGAGGGAAGACATGTCCAACTGAAGTAAATAACTGATAGATAAGGAGAAATGGACTCAGAATCATCTACAAGAAATATTATGTAGCTTCCACAGAAGCTACAGCTCGACAAATGAATGAAATTCCCTAAGCCTGGTGTCCTTGTGGCTGAGCACCTAAAATAATAGAACAAGAAAAGAGATTTGTAGAAAAACGGGTCAGAGCCCGAGTAGAAAAGAGTTTAAATATAGCAAGTGCTTAAATTGGTTAATTAGCACAAATATTATTCATGTTAACATAGCGTACTCACTTGAGATGCTCACCTCTCATCTAATGTGCACACCTAACGAGTCTAACTACCCATACTAGTCACGATACTCTGTCAAACTACGTAGTATAACCACTATGACGGATAAAATATCTAAATAACCTGAAGAAAATATATTGCTAATACTTAGGAACAGGTTTAAAAATGCTTTAACGCATTCTCATAACATTCTTCATTCGCAAATGGTGACCCAATAAGTATATACGTTAATGTAATGGTCAACATGAAACACAGAACAAGAACTCAGTATACATATATAAAATCTCAATATGTATACATACAAATATATATCAACGCACCCATGGTCAAGAAAACCCTGGTGCTAGGCATACTCGGCTTTCTAGTACCATTGCAATCGCTCACGCATGAAGGACAATAGGTTCAATCTCTCATGAACTAATAAAATATATACACATATTAGAGGAGAACATACTTTCAAGCCAATGGGCTACGCACATACCTACACACCCATACGACCGTCAACACTATCGTTCTCATATATAGTCGACACCTAGGTTCCATGCTCTAGTGGTACGACTATAAATCCCCCGAAGGCACATAAGATATGGTCATCCACAACGCGTTAACCTCTATTCGATAGCCAGTAGTTAGGTATGGCATACACATAATATTCCAAGTAATAAGCATGCACACAACTTATACTACTTAATAGGAGTTCACGCAACCCAATTACCATACTATGTAAGTATTATTATTATTATTATTATTATTATTATTATTATTATTATTATTATTATTATTATTATTATTATCTCTACCACTCATCGAGAATCAACCCTATAATTTCTCTCTCTAACATATATCCTCTCATATGTACTATAAAAGTGTATTCTGGAATCTCGTTAGATGTTAAGGAATTCTCGTTCGAACGAGGTCGTCCGAACGAGGTTCTCACTTTGAACGAACTCCACTATTTTGTTTGAAGGGTCGTTGGATTTCTTGTTAGAAGGCTCGTTCGAACGACCTGGGCACGTCTTCGAACGAAAAATTCGAACAGACCTAGTTCTTCCCAATTTTGATTTTTCTAACCTATCAAACTTCAAAATCAACCCAAATTTCATCCAACATCCAATTAGATAGTTCTAAACTATTCCTAATCATTATGGGTCACTTTCTAACACAATTTAGGGTTCAAATCTATATATTTTCAAAGGGAAACCCAACAATCACGTAAATCTCTAAAAATTTGCATAAAATGAACCCAATAATTTAAGTACTCAAAACTCTTATTATAATTCGTGATTAAGACATAAATTTCAAAATTTAATAGTCTAACAAAGGGAAATACCTCTACATGCATACCCATCTCCAATTCATAAGATTTCTTTACAATTCAACCTCATTAAACCTAAGTTTTCATTGCAACAAGTTTATATCATCTAATCTAAATCAACAGGAACAATATTTGCTAAAAGATGAGCAAGATAAACACTTGCCTTAAAGTGGATTTCTGATTCTCGGACTGAAATTGGTATGTGGTTGATCCTCTCGTTGTGATCTACACTTTGGCGCAACTTTTGGAGGGAATCCTTGAGTTCTTGCCCTTATTCTCCAATGGAGTCCTCTTCCTCCTTGGTACTCCTCTTTCTCTTTCTTTCTCATGTAGGTTACAACTGACAGACTACTAACCCTCTATGTTCCTATTTTAATCCTATTTTCGTCCATTTAACACTAAAAAATCCCAAAAGACAAAAATACACCTCTGGGGTGTCATTTTGGGCTAAAATGCCCCGGACTCCAAATATAACACCCGAGTAGTGTTTTCTGACTATATCGACCCTTTCGAGCACTCAAAATTTCCACCCGAGTTATATAAAAATAATTTACCTTTTTAACCCCCAAATAGATAATAGTGATGTGACTCCTACGCGCGTCCCAATTGATTACATCTTAACTGCCGTGTATCTCATCCCCAGCCATATTATTATCTCCGAAACCATTTATTATGTTACTCACTACGTAATGTTCAACATTAATTATTACTCAACATGATTTCAACATAACTATTTTCGATAACTACTAACTCTCGTCACACTAGTAATTATTACCATTAAAGTCGAATTAATTATAAATTAAATTTTCTCTCTTAAATTAATTATTCCATAATTTCATAATAAAAATAACTATGCGTAAAAATACGGGGTATTACAGTGATTAAAGCAAGTAAAATAAACGTCGGATGTACACCATAAAGTGTAAAAACATCGGACGGCCCAAGCCAGACAATCACTATGATATGATTTTACAAAGGAAGACGGACAGACTTACACAACAACTCGATCCCCATAAGCCTTGACGCACTTCTTCTCTTTAAACGTTCCTCTATAGTGCCCATGCAGAATTCCTTCTATGATACATTTCCACAACACACGCATCCACGAATGCCTCGGTGTCCACCGATGTAGCTTTGACAACCATCTATAATTTCGAACACGGACTCCTTCATTTCATCACCATAACACCCAACGAAATCATTTTTTTCAATAAGGATGAATAAACCTAGATGGTGAAAACTAGATCTCTATAGTAATAGAATGTGAAATCTCGGATCATTTAAACTTTAAGGATTATTTTTATCAACGGAAACCTTAGAAACTTTTGTGCAGAAAAACGAAACTATTAAACTGTATTAGGGTTCTGCACTCTTCGAAATTCTGAGATAAAAATTCTTTAAATAAGGATTCTGATTTAGCATATCGTTTTAACTACTTGCAAATGTCATTCTAACGACAGTGTGATGTCGTTCGAATGACATTAGATGTCATTTGAACCACCAAAACACAATATGTGATTCCATATGACTCTAAACTGTAATTTTTTTAGGATAAACCCTTTTAAAACATTTATAAACAAAATATCCATCCTTTAAACATTTTTCGAGTCTCATAACCATTTTGCTTTCACACATGAGAGTATCTCGAAATGCAATCGACTGAAGACGTAAAACGTCCACCAATAAAACTCGGCATGATCTATCTTTGAAGCTTGGCCGCTACGTCTTCGAATCAAATATGTCATGGACTTTATGGGAATCGTGATAATACAAAATCTATCTATGTCGCAAACATGTTTTGTTCCGATAATAAGTCAAATACATACAAATGGACTCAATTGGAAATTTTGTCCTTATAAATCTCTCCCTTTGACTACTCCGGGACTAAATTAGAAAACAGAGCTCAAAAACCAAGGCAGGTCATTCGAACGACTAAGAAATGACATTTGAACGATATTGGCAAGTTGTTTGGACTAGGTCAGAAACAACTTGAAACAGAATGGTCTCGTTTGAAGCATCCTTCTAACGATCCTAAAATGACCATATAACCACCATATATGACAAGATTATCGCCTCGCAAAAACATGTCGTTTGAAGCAAACTTTGAACAACTTCAAACGACTTGGACATGTCATTCGAACGAAGTCCATATGTTGTTTGAACGACATCAATAAACTTTGTATTCCAGTCCCAAAAATGTCAAAGTTTTTCCCACTGAAAAAATATAATGAAAACAGGTACTGGAGATACGAAACAGAAGCAAAACAAACTCAAACTAGAAAAAAAAAAACAAGAAAAACAATGTAAGATCCATGCCAACAAAGTATCAATGTGATCAAACATGGATATGAAGTGAATGGGCATGAACTACAACAAATGAATCACAACTTAAACATCGCGAAATGATCAAGAAGCTCCAATTGATAGCTAAATGTCATCAAACTTTGTTTTAACCATATGAGATAATATAATGAGCTAAATGAACTAAACGAAGAACATGCACATATATCCGAAATTTTGACTATTCTACAAACAATAGCATCATGACACGATTTTTCAACATAAGGATTCTTGGTGCAAATCCTTTGTTATTTTCCCTCCAAGCTCCCTCATATATACATAATTTTCTTTTTCAAGCTCTTTCGAGGTTTCTATTTTTGTCAACTCAAAGAAATCCTGCTGGCCCTATTTTTGCATATGATTCTTTTTATTGCCTTAATTTTTTTCTTAGGAACTTTTAGATCGGTGGCTATCACGACAAGTTAACTGTACTCTCATAGCCCTTTCTCATGAATGCTCATCATTTTTTCAATTTAAGCATTCTAATCCTCACGGCAAACGATTCTTACATGAACACCTCCTCCTAAGTCTTATTACGCATAGATGATAAAATTGAGATAAGAACGTCTCACCAAACTCAAATACGCATGTGAATTCAACCATTCATATAAACTCGTGCATGCGTGCAAATATGGAATATGTACAAAGTTCAATCCAAATGCAAATTAACTTTGAAACAACCCCATTAATTAATGGTTAAAATCATTCTAAGCATCTATAGTTATAACGAAATGTCCTTGCCTCATAGATAATGAAACTATGGGGGTTCAAGCACATCAATATGCCACATCAAACACGAAAACTCGCGACACAAAAAAATAAACTGAAATCTTTTTGTGTTTTTCTAAAAATATTTTTGACTCCAAAAATAAAATCTTTTGTATTTTCTCAAAAATATATAAATGAAAAATATTTTTGTATTTTTTCTCAAAATAAGACTCAAATAAATGAAAAATATAATATAAAGAGATACACATGTCATAATACTAGCAAGATATAAATCATGATGCAAAGCCTAACGTGTGACTAATATGACTAACACAATCATCCATAAGAAATAGCATGTGAGACATCATGTGCTAGCATGTGAAGCATCATGTGCTTGCATGTGAGAATCAACCAACGAAGCAATTAGCATCTCCAAAATAGATTTCCTAACCCAAACAGGTGTATACCTAACAAAATGGATTTTGTAAACTAATGGGACACTACATGTAAACATCCTAATTTCTTGTCTAAGATCATAGCAAAAACTCCAAAGGTGACATTTCCTACCACAATGCGAACATGTGTAAACACGACATGGAACGGGACCTTTAGGTTCACCATTTCTAAAACCATCGGATTTGGTTAACGCTCTGAAACAAACTATGGTTTTGGCTTTAACGTTCAAAGAACTAGAACACGATAATCCACTATCATCACTGCTTAAATCACTTAAATCATTTTTCAGCTTCAAAATTTTGGACTCAAGCAAAGAATTAGACTCCTCAAATTTTAGGGTGTCCTTCTTCAAATTTTCAATTACCCCTAGAAGTTTATCTCGCTCCCTCTCAATATGATCAAACCTATCCCTAAAAGTCTTTTCACGTGCCTTAAATTCATTAATCAAAACCCTTTCTTCAATGGCACAAATCCTAGAATTTTTCAAGTCCTCCAACTCTTATTCTAAAACAAGGACTCTATTAGCACTTTCTTCCTTGGCCAAAATTAAGGATTTAAAATTATCATACAAATCCTCAAACTTATCACGAATGATATCTCTTTGAGTTTCAAACGTTTGCAAATACTCAATCATATGTTTGAAACAAGAATTTTCTTTTTCAAGAATTCCAATTCGTTTTGCAAACTTCAAATTCCACAGATTTAATTCGTCAAAACTTTGAGAATCCATAGAGAGAAAAACAAACCAAGAGTGATAAAAAACACGATTATAAAAAAGCACAAAAATAAGGATCTACACAATAAATAAGTGTTTCTTTCTCTGATACCAATTTGTAGGCCCCTTTTATTTCAACTGTGCTTTGAGGATGTCAAAGACAATTTTTATTTCAAAAACTCTTTCCAACTTTTAACACGCCCCAAGTTTGTGAACCAATCTCAATTAAGTCCAGTTTTATGTTGTTTAATCCTAAACATGCATCTAAGTGATTAAAATAAGTAAAATAAATAACTTCACAATGCTAGATGTACGAGGAAACCACAAAGGCAAAAAACCTCGGACGACCCAAGCCAGACAATCACTATGATACGATTTTACAAAGGAAGATAGAAATACTTACATAATGACTCAATCCCCACATGCCTTGACACTCTTCTTCTCTTTAACCCCTCATCTAGAGTTCCCACGCAGAAGTTCTTCTATGTTACATGTCCATAGCACACGCGTCCACGAATGCCTTGGTGTTGACCAATGTAATATTGACAACCATCTACGATTCCGAACACGGTGTCCTCTGTTTCTTGACCACAAAACCCAATGAAAACTTTTGTTCAATAAGGATGAACAAACCCAGATGGTGCAAATAAGATCTCTATAGCAATAGAATATGAAATTTCGAATCTTTTAAACTCTGAGGATGGTTTTTATTGTTGAAAACCTTAAAAAACTTTTGTGCTGAAAAACAAAATTGTTAAACTGTATTGTGGTTTTTCACTCTTCAAAATTATGTGAGAAAAATTCTTTAAATAATAAATCTAAGTCAGCATGTCATTCTAATGACTTACACATGTCGTTCTAACGAGATCATTGTCGTTTGAACCACCAAACACAATCTATGGTTCCATATGACTCTAAACTATAATTTTCTCAAAATAAACTAAATTAAAACATTTTAAAACATTTTAACATTTTAAAATATTTATAAACAAAACATCCATCCTTTAAACATTTTTCAAGTCTCATAAACATTTTGCATTCATACCTGAGAGTATCTTGAAATGAAATTGACTGAAGATGTGAAACGTGCACCAATATAACTCGACGTGATCTTTCTTTGAAGCTTGGCCGCTACGTCTTCTAATAAAACATGTCATAAACTTTATGCGAATCGTGACAATAAAAAATTTATCTATGACTCAAAAATGTATTCTTTTGGGAATAAGTCAAATATGTACAAATGGACTCAATTGGAAATTTTGTCCTTACAAATTATGTTGAATTTAGTGTGTTGAACAGGTTGTACTATTACTGGTTTTGCCGAAGCTATTCCTTTAGGACTAACTTTGAGGGTCTTACTGATGATAGGGGACCTAATAGTGGACCCTCAGTTGGCTACTATTACAGCGCGGATGTCATAGTGTTGTAATCCTGTAGCGATGATACTGGAGAAGACTGTAAACGGTCTTGATGCTTAATGGGACAGTTATTTTGACTTCTTTAGAGGAAGCCGGGTGATTCTGTTTATGTGGTTTCCCAAGAGATTTCGTTTGGCTATTACTCCTAATTATCCCTTGGTAGTTGTGCCGAATTTTTTCACTCAGTATTTTATCAGTTTTGGCCAATCCATAGAGAACTAGGTAAACTGATTTTTGGAGCACAAAGATTGATACATGCGTTGGTCAGTGCCATGGTGGGTGGAGCTACACCCATTCTAGAACTAATGGAATACCTGTACGTTCAGTTAGTTAGCCTCCCCTGGTGGCTCCTACGTTAAGTCGGATGGTAGCAAATTGTACCTCCCCATAACCTTAATTTTTTCCTATAGAGGATTTAACTGAGGGCTTGAATATGCAGTTGGGTTCTCTGTGGGAGAATCTTCAATCATCAACCCATACTTCTCAATCTTATGGCAGTGTTTGGCATGTTTCTGGAGATTGTATGAAATGGTTGTGGAAGAGGGTAGTGGCTAAGATCTTAGCAGAGGAGACTAGATGGAAATGGTTTGTCATGTTTGATACTATGGAGGGGGTGTAGTGGCTTTCTCTAAGATGGTTAGTACATATCGTTCTATGGAGCGCCTTCATCATATTATCCAGGTAGGGGAAGTTTAGGGGCCTCCAGGAGTGGATGATGATGATGGGGTTGGGTTTTTCGGCATCTGCGAATAGGGTCGTTATAAAGCTGGTGTCTGTTTCTTGTGAAGATTTTATGATGGAGATGTGTTTGGTTATTTTTGGTTATTTCTGGTTTGGGGGAATAAATTTGGGAAGAATTGATTTTTATTATTTTGGGGGAAGTTTGGTTAGCGGGGGGCGGAGTAGTTGTTTGACTCCCTACGCTGATATTTCATGTAGTTGTACTGAATTATCCCTTTTATGGAATAAAAAAGGATTTTAATCATATTGTTGTGCCTCTTGATGAGTTTTACAATAGAATTATCTATACCAATCTCTAAGGCATACATAATCCTTTTGTTCATGTAAATGATTAAAATGAGCTGTCATTCTCAAGGGTAAGAAAAGAATAGCATTTTGTGAAAAGGAAGGGGACCATGCCCATATAAAGTGTATGATCTGCGTAGTTACCTCTGGTGGTTTTGAATATTTTATGATTTCATTTTGAAAGCAAAATTTTTTTTAGAGGATCAGGCCCTACGTAATTCTGAGTAAAGGGAAATGAAGCATTTTTTTTGTTTATAATAGAAGGGGGATGAGAGGAGTCGTAACGCGTCGAGATTTTGGACTAAGGGTAGAACTTCTTAAGTCGATCCAGGTTGACTGGACATGCCATCTCTTCTTCGTCAAGGTCAGTGAGCATAAAGGCACCGTCGGATAGGACTTCTTTATAATCTAGTGGACACTCCAGTTTGGATTGAATTTCCCTCTGGCGTCCCAAATGGGTTCTATGATTTCTTTGAGGGCTAAGTCCTATCCCCTTTTCAGACACCACGGTATTTGATTCTTTGGTTGAATGATCGTTCTTTCATCTAAGAGTGACAACTCGTCGAAATGGCTCTTATGCCAGTCTTCCTCATTGACTTTTCTATTAAGCATAATGCGTAATGAAGGTATTTCTAGTTCAATGGGTAGGACTGCTTCCATGACGTATACCAAAGAGTAAGGGGTAGCGCCAGTAGATGCCTAGACTGAAGTACGATATCCCTATAGTGCATAAGGGATCCAATCGTCCCATCTTACTGATGATTGTTTTAAGATTTTTATTAGCGGCTTCAACTGCACCATTGATTTACGGTCGATGAGGAGAAGAATTGTATCTCTGAATCCCATACTCATTGACTAATTCTGTGACTTCTGCCTTAAATTGTAACATATTATCTGACACTAACTCATGAGGAACCCCGTATCGACATATGATATTCTTTCGAATGAATTTGGCTACCTTTTTATCATTCGACACTGCGTATTACTCAACTTGGACCCATTTGGTGAAGTAATCAATGGCAACCAGGATGAACTCATGCCCATTGGAAGCTTTGGGTGTGACTTTCCCTATGATGTTAATGCCCCAGGTGGAAAATGACTAGGGAAAATTCATGTTGTATAATTCTCGCGGAGGTAAGTGCTGGATATTGGAAAACTGTTAGCATTTAAGGTATCTTCGAAGATATGTGATGCAATCCTGAACCATGGTGGTCAAATAATACCCCAGTCGGATAATCTTTTTAACGAGCATATGACCGTTCATGTGGGGTCCTCATTCCCCATTATGGATCTTCTGCATCATTTCTTCAATGTCAGTCCCTGAGATGTAGTGCAAATAGGTCCCATCGAAGTTTCTCTTAAAAGTACTTTATAGCAGATAATGTACTGGGTAGACGATTTGCATAGGGTCACTCGATATTTCTTGTTGGCATCTTGAAGGTACTTATCGTGCTTGAGGAGGCGCTAAATATCATTATAAACAGCACTCGGCCACACCAAAATCGTCTTATGTTGTTAGGACAATAGGCCCCCAATTTTAAAATCAAAAACCTTTTTATACTTTAAAATTAATTTCCTTGTTAAATATATGTGGAAGCGTAGATGATGGTTCGATAAAAACAAATTTTAATTTCTTTTCTAAATTAAAATTAAGACCAAGTGAAATTAACTTAAACACACACACAACTTAAATTTCACTTAAACCATATTAATTAATCCAAGTCCTATAAAATTTTCCTAAGTCATATTTTGCAATTTTATCAAGTTAGGCCAAACCAATTTTATCAATTAAATTAAATGACTTGAAATAAATTAACATAAAAATTACCCAATATTAATTTGCACCAAATTAAACAAGTAGTGATTAAATTAAAACAATTTTATTTTTTTACCTAAGCATGAGTTCTAGGTGATTTTGCAAAAGATAAAATAAATAATTAATCCACTACGCCGCGATGTACGAGGAAAAACCCACAACGGGAAAAAACCTCGGACGGCCCGAGCCTCAAATCCACTAAGTACGGAATTTACAAATACAATAAAAATGACTTACAACACTCGACTCGATCCCTCTCAAGCCCCGACGCGCCCTCTTGTATCAACCTCTGCCTAGCGAATAACCATGGAGCTCCACCGCGGTCTCAGAATCCACCGATCGGACTTTATATGGTCACCGTCACCCGAACTAGGAGCATTTCTCCAAGTAGGTAAATCAACGCAAACTTCTTCTTCTTTGTGGGATGTAGAAGAAAACCCAAACCTCTCTTCAAACGGTAGAGATGAAAAACCGGTGCCAAAACTCCAAGCAATGTATATATATATATATATGGAACTTGGATTAAATAACCAATTGGGTGTAAACTAGAGTGTGAATTGAATTTTTCTTTTAAAGATGAACACTCAAAACCATGAACTTTTCTTGGAAGAACTTTCTCTCAAAAACTCTCTCTAGAAATTAGAATGGAATGAAAAGTTAAGTTAGAAAAGTCCATTTTTTCACTTAAGAAATCTGCTAAAAAGTTAGTGGGAAGGTGGGTCAAAACTTCTAAAAACTGCCATTTAACTGTTCCCGCCAAAACTCGTTCGAACGACATTTTCGTTCGAACGAAATCTCATTTGAACGAGTATTCTAACAAAGTTCCAGTGTGAACTCGTTAGAAATATTATGGGAAATCTCGTTCGAACAACCATCTCATTCGAATGACATTTTGAACGAAGTTCCAGTGGCCAATATGGGAACTCATTGGCAAACTCGTTCGAATGACAATGTGGTTCGAACGACAAACTCATTAGAAACAACACTTCAAACGAACTCCCAGAAAGTTTGAAAAATTCAATTTTTTCTCAGAAACTTTATAAACTTGATTTTAAAGTTTTAATAAAATCTTTCTGAAATTAAACAACAGTTTTAAATAAACGAACACCCAATATAAAATGCTCCAAGCTCCAATATATATATTAAAATGCATTCTTACCTTAGGAGCAATGGAACCATGTTGATGACGTAGAAACGAGGCGCAAACAAACTCGACAATGTGATGAAGCTTTATACACTTGGCCGCTACGTCTTCAACAAATTCCTCATAGGCTTGAAATAGGATCAACTAACTCTATCCTATGACTCAAACGTTTTTGTACGGAATTGAGCCAAAACAACAAAGGACTCAATTGAAAATTTGTGTCCTTACAAATCTCCCCCTTTGGATATTCCGGAACAAAAACAAACAAAGATCCTAAAGGTCCATCAAGTTCTACTATACTGACAAAAAGTCCCACCCAAAATAGAAATACAGTGCTTTACTCAAACAACCCAAAGGATCACAATCTTTGCCTAGTGAAAGTTATCGCTTAGAATATAAGTCCTGCACACTTAAGCAAACACATTAAACGCATAGGGGATATCTAAATATTTAATGCAATTAAAGTAAGTACTCCCCCTAAATTAATTCTCTCCCTTTATCAGCAATGATCAACTTAGAAAGACGTCTCCCCGTAAGATAAATCTCCCCCAAACTAAGATACGATTATATTGGTTTAATTTAATCACTACTTGTTTAATTTGGTGAAAATTAATATTGGGCAATGTCCATGGGAAACAAAAGTCATAACTAATCCAAAAAATGAATACCAATTATGACATGAAAACAAATGATACCAAATTGACAGATAAGATTCTAAGTATGTGATATCAACAAAGAATGCAACAAGATAGATACCAATTATGAATTAAAGCATATATGGACTAGAAAGTAAGGCAAAGACTAAACAAAAATATCATATATATATATACATAATATATACCAAATAGACGCAAGTACACATATATAGATATAAATACACAAATGACACAAAATACGATAAGCTTTTCACACTCGTATGGCAAAAAAGTGTCATATGGAAACGAAAGTGTTGGGGTGTGAACTAGTAACGATTAAATTTAGACCCAATCACTTAAAACATATTCACGGAGTTCTCAATTGATTGCAAACTTCATCACATTTGAATATAACCTCATGCGACAATATAGAATGAACTCAATGAACAAACATACATAATGCATACAAGCCTAGCATGTTGATGATTCTACGAACCAATAGAGTCATGACATTGAAAATGCAACTAGGATAAAATGGACATTGTGCAAACCATTGATATATCATCCAAACTCCCTCAATAAGCATATATATCACTCTTTTGAATGAATAAATCAACTAAACATAAGCCATGGCAATTATTTTTCTTTTTAATGCCATTTTTCTGTTTTTAGGCCTTTGGACCACGTATTTCTTTTAGGTCCAAACAAACGGTGGCTTACTATTCGCAAAGGACAATGAATCCTTTCGGAGCCCTTCCCCGTTCACATTTATATTTATCATTTTTTATTACTCATAAATCTCACGTACAACGGATTTTGACATGCACTAGTCCTCCTAGGTCACAAATATGTATATGACTAGAATGGTAGGCGAACTCCTCACAAAGCTCAAATATAAATATGAAGTTAAATTTCAAAGGAGCTCGTGCATGTGTGAAAAGAGGCATATAGCAATAGAATCCATTAGATCAACACAAAATCCAACTACTCCATGTAAGCATGGTAAAGAATATTATAAGGATTGAAAATCTAAACCAAGAGTTTTAGCCACATGGGAGTGTAAAAGATGGGATTCAAACACAAGTATATGCCACATAAAGTGTGTCAAACTAAAATACACAAAAAAGTAAAAATCTTTTTGAGTTTTTGAAATTTTTTAACCAAAAATAAAAATATATACTCAAGAGACAAACAAAAATCATTTGAATTTTTCATTAAGCTTAAATTACCAAGAGATAAAAACCCAAATGATAAACAAACATCTTTTTGTATTTTTCATTTAATGCAAACTAAAATGAAAGAATAAAATACAAAAGATAAACAAGTCATGATTTCTAGCATAGGATATGAAATAAAGCAATGACTAGAAAATGACTAAACAAGCATACATTTAGCATGAAAATATATCATGAAGTACAAAAGCTAAAGTATGCAAATAAAACTAACACATTCAACCTTTAGATTTTACAAGGGAGGAAGCATGTGAAAGTAAATTAGAATCAAATACCCTATCTTGTACAGCTACCAAGTCGGATCTCCTAACCCAAACTAATGATGAGTGACTATCTCGGGGTGTAGGAATCTTAGCTACCTTGGTTGCCTTACATTGGGATTTTCTAGAAAATCTTTTAAGATCAAAACAATATTTCTTAAGATGACATTTTCGACCACAATGTGCACAAGTAAAAACATGTCGAAAAGATTTACCTAAGGAGTGATCTCTAAAGGCTTTCCAAGGCAATTCTCCTAAAACATTGGTTTTGGCTTTGTGAGTTGATCCATTACAAGTATCGAAGCCTAAACCACAAGTGTCATTTTTAATTTGGACCGTTCCTAATATTTTATCTAATTTTTCCGAACGACACTCCAACTCAAATTTGACATTACTAGAGTCTTTTAATTTATTTTCTAATTCTAGGATGTTAGACTCTAATAAAACATTTCTCTCTTCGAACTCGAGAAGCTCCTTTTTCAAGGATTCCATTAAACCTCTATGGCTATCTCTCTCGCCTTCTACATATTCAAGCTTCTCTCAAAGAGTCCTCTCACGTGTCCTAAGGTCTTCTATCATCAATGACCTTGACACGCTCTTTTAAACTTGCTTCTAACTTCAAATTTTCTCTTTATAATTTAATTGATTCTTCGTATAATTCTTGAAAAGCATTTTGAAGCTCACTCACATTAACCTCTTCTTCATTTTAACTCTCTCTTTCTTCTCCACTCTCACTATCATCAGAAAGAAGGGAATCATAAACTATAACCTTGGAAGTTTCATGTGATAAATTTTCATCTATAGATGAGTTCTCACTATCACTCATATGACTAGCCACAAAATTGGGCTTAGTGGGGGAATCAGGTCCCTCTTGATTATCACTATCACTAAGGGTTGCATTAAAAGCAATTTGTTTCTTACCCTCTCCTTAGTTTAGTGGGGCACTCTAAAGCCCTATGGCCATACCCCTCACAACCAAAACATTTTTCCTACTCGTCCCTATTTACATTTTCATTAGAAGTTTTAGATATCTTCTCGGCTTTGTCATACCTAGGTTTTTCAAATTTCTTAAAATCAATTTTAAATTTATCTTTGTTAATTTTAAGAAAATTTCAAAATTTCCTAGCAAACAAGGCCATATCTTCCAAGTCACCATCACTCTCGCTCTCTACTACATGTTTTTCCTCTTTTCGGGCTTTTAAAGCAATGGCATTTCAATTTTCTTTTCAGTTTTAGAGGGAAACATGTCCAGTTCATAGGTTTGTAAATCACACACAAGCTCTTCTAATTTCGTAGAGGCTTAAGTTGGTAAAGAATTTAAAACAGTCAATTTTGGAATAAATCTATCGGGTAGAGACCTTAAAATTTTCTTTACTACTCGGTTGTCAGGTATTTTCTCTCCCAAGTTAAAAGATGAATTAACAATGTCGAAAAGTCTAGCATAAAATTCATCAAAAGTCTCTTTTTCGTTCATTTTGATTGTTTCAAATTGAGTGGCGAGGTTTTGGAGTTTCAAAGCTCTAACGACACTTGTACCTTCATGGGTGAGTTGCAAAATACCCCACGCTTCTTTAGCGGTCTCACACATCATAATGCGTCGGAATTCACCCGGTGTGACAGCGCTAAACAAGGCATTTAAACCTCGGGAATTAAAATTTGAAAGTTAAAACTCATTCTCACTCCATCTATCGTCCGGCTTGGGAACACGTTCATTATCTACTAAATGAGTTGGTGGAGACCACCCGTTAACTACCGATAACCAAACCCTCTCGTCAATAGATTTAAGTGCAGATTTCATTCGTGCTTTCCAGTACGCGTAATTAGAACCATCGAAAATAGAAAATTTTAAAAATGGGGAAAATTCCATTTTTAGCCAAAAGTAGTTAAAGGATCTTAACGCAGTAATTTATTGCTTTGGCTCTGATACCACTTGTTGGGACAATTGGCCCCCAATTTTAAAATCAAAAACCTTTTTATACTTTAAAATTAATTTCCTTGTTAAATATATGTGGAAGCGTAGATGATGGTTCTATAAAAACAAATTTTAATTTCTTTTCTAAATTAAAATTTAGACCAAGTGAAATTAACTTAAAAACACACAAAACTTAAATTTCACTTAAACCATATTAATTAATCCAAGTCCTATAAAATTTGCCTAAGTCATATTTTGCAATTTTATCAAGTTAGGCCAAACCAATTTTATCAATTAAATTAAATGACTTGAATTAAATTAACATAAACATTACCTAATATTAATTTGTACCAAATTAAACAAGTAGTGATTAAATTAAACCAATTTTATCTTTTTACCTAAGCATGAGTTCTAGGTGATTTTGCAAAAGATAAAATAAACAATTAATCCACTACACCGTGATGTACGAGGAAAAACCCACAACGGGAAAAAACCTCGGACGTCCCTAGCCTCAAATCCACTAAGTACGGAATTTACAAATACAAGCAAAATGACATACAACACTCGACTCAATCCCTCTCAAGCCCCAATGCGTCCTCTTGTATCAACCTCTGCCTAGAGAATAATCACGGAGCTCCACCGTGGTCTCAGAATCCACCGATCGGAATTTATATGGTCACCGTCACCCGAACTAAGAGCATTTCCCCAAGTAGGTAAATCAATGCAAACTTCTTCTTCTTTGTGGGATATAGAAGCAAACCCAAACCTCTCTTCAAACGGTAGAGATGAAAAACCGGTGCCAAAACTCCAAGCAATGTATATATATATGGAACTTGGATTAAACAACCAATTGGGTGTAAACTAGAGTGTCAATTGAATTTTTCTATTAAAGATGAACATTCAAAACCATGAACTTTTCTTGGAAGAATTTTCTCTCAAAAACTTTCTCTAGAAATTAGAATGGAATGAAAAGTTAAGTTAGAAAAATCCATTTTCGCACTTAAGAAATCTGCTAAAAAGTTAGTGGGAAAAACAAGTGGGAAGGTGGGTCAAAACTGCTTAAAACTGCCATTTAACTGTTCCCCCCAAAACTCGTTCGAATGACATTTTCGTTCGAATGAAATCTCGTTCGAACGGGTCTTCTAACGAAGTTCCAGTGTGAACTCGTTAGAAATCTCGTGGGAAATCTCGTTCGAACAGCCATCTCGTTCGAACGACATTTCGAACGAAGTTCCAGTGGCCAATATGGGAACTCGTTGGAAAACTCGTTCGAATGAAAATGTGGTCCGAACGACAAACTCGTTCGAACGACACTTCGAACGAACTCCCAGAAAGTTTGAAAAATTCGATTTTTAGCCCAGAAACTTTATAAACTTGATTTTAAAGTTTTAATAAAATCTTTCTGAAATTAAACAATAGTTTTAAATAAAAGAATACCCAATATAAAATGTTCCAAGCTCCTATATATATATTAAAATGCATTCATACCTTAGGAGCAATGGAACCATGTTGATGACGTAAAAATGAGGCACAAACAAAAATGTGATGAAGCTTTATACACTTGGCCACTACGTCTTCAACAAACTCGTCATAGGCTTGAAATAGGATCAATTAACTCTATCCTATGACTCAAATTTTTTTTTCCGAAATTGAGCCAAAACAACAAAGGACTCAATTGGAAATTTGTGTCCTTACATATGTGATGAGCTAAATATGGTAGGTTGGTTTAAGTTTTTTTTTTGCTATAAGGGGGCCATCATTATTTCTTTGAGCATGTCGACCATGGAGGATAAGGTAGTAATGTCATATGCCAAACTGTTCCTTTCGGGGTAAGTAATGGAAGGTGATATCTCGGAATTGGGAGGCCAAATCTTCTAGGTGGGCGTGAAAGGGTAAGATTTTTTTATCTTTGACTTTCCATCTCCTAAGGTCATAGCTAGTGATGATTGAAGACTCCCCGTAGATGTCTAGGCATTGGATACCTTCCTTGGGAGTAACTTTGAGTCCTACGGTGCATGCCTCGTATTCTTCATATTATTGATGTAGGGAAAATCCTACTTGATGGCAATGGGAGTGTACGAATCATCAGGGGCAATTAGGAGTATTACAATGTCATATTATTTTTTGTTGGCACCACTGTCAAAGAACATTTTCTACCGGAGGTCTTCCTGAGAAGTGTAAATAATGTCTTCATTTGGTAACTTGAAGACCCAGACATTGGCCTCTTCCACGAGTTAGTCGAAGATAGCCCTTCCTTTCATCGATTTATGCATGACATACAAAATATCAAACCCGTCTAGTAGCATCAACCATCAGGCCATTCAGCTAGACAAGGCGTCTTTCTCAGGAATGTATTTGATAGGATCCATCCAGGACACAAATATGATAGGAAAGATGAGCATGTATTGTGGTAATTTCTTAATGACCCAAACAAGGGCGACACGTGCTCTTTCCAAGGCAGTGTAGTTGACTTCGTGCCCTGACAATTATTATGTTTAGCATAGTAAATGGCCCTTTCTTTACAAATTCAGGTATTGGTCTAGCAAAACTACAGATGTGATGTCTGTTATGGTCAAGTATAGGAGTGGCATGAGTACCAGAGGTCGGGTAAGATACTTCTTGATTTCATTAAAGGCTTCCAAACTACCTTATTTCAGATCTTAACGAAATCCTTTCGGAGGATGTTGAAGATGGATTCACAAATAGAAGTTAGTTGGCTAATCAATAGGCTGATATATTGTAATTTTCCCAAGAATCCCCGAAAGTTCCTTCTCCATTTGGGGTGGTGTCATTTCGAGTATGGCTTTTAGTTTGGTAAGGTCTGCTTCAATTCCCAAAAGCTTTCCCTTTGTGACAATGAAAATGCAATTATGTGGGTTAAGTCTCATTTGGAATCGTCGTAGACATTCGAAGAACTTCCAAAGGGAGGGAATATGACCTTCCCGAGTCTTAGACTTAGTGATCATATCATCCACACATACCTTGACCTCTTTGTGTACCGGATCATGAAATATGGTTGCGGTATCCCTTTGGTAGGTTGATCCTACATTTTTTAGACCGAATGGCATAACTTTGTAATAGAAGGTTCCCCAAGGGGTAATGAATTAATTTTTTTCTTGATGATCAGGATGCATCTTTATCTGATTGTATAACCCATCGATAAATGATTTGAGAGCATGATTGGTCGTGTTGTCTATAATCATGTCGATGTTGGGAAGTGGGTAATCACCTTTCGAAGATGCTTTGTTCCCAGTAGTAAATGAACATGAGGACTTTTCCTCCTGATTTTGGCACTGGTATGATGTTGGCTAGCCGTATGGGATATTCGATCACCCGATGAAACCTAAGTTAAACTATTTGATCACCTCTTCTTTAGATTTGAGTGACCATTTGGTATCGAGCTTTCCCAGTTTCTGTTTGATTGGTTTGCATTCTGAGAGAGTTAGAAACTAGCGTTGAGCGATCTCGGGATTGATGCCGATCAGTCATCGTAGGACCATATGAAGACGTCCATAAATTCCTTCAATAATTCTTCAAGTTGTATGCACTCACGCTCATCAACGGTAGACCATATCCTAATCTCGCACAGTTGGCTACTAGAACCGAGATTAATAATAAAAGTTTCATCCTTATTAATTTAAACGCATGTATGTTGTTTGTTATTAACCTTATTAAGATCAGTTAAGAATTATTCATTTGAAAAATCATCATCATCAAGCGTTTGATTAAAATCGAGACAATTAATGCAAGGCATAACAAGATTCTCAAAATCTTCATTTATTTCATTTTTAGGAAAAATAGCATTGAGAACCTCGTCAAAGGAGGTCTCGATTACATTATTATCAGAAAAAGGAGGAACAACAAAAGAGGAAGAAATAGGATAAACATCGGGGTTGGGTTACATTTCAGTAAGTGGAATTGGTATAGCATTCCAATTGAGGAGGGGTTTATCAATGGCTTTAATCAGGTTGGATGAATCCAATGATGTAGAACTTGAGTGGATCATACAGAGTGTCAGTCCTAGTGTTTACAGATTAAACGAGTCCTCAGAGTCACTTCTCTCAAAAAACTCTGTAACAACTATAGATTTCTCAATGAGTGGTTGTACATGATGCTGAGAGTCCTCGACCCAGGAGTAACTATTTTGTATAGTAACCGACAAACTATATATGAGTTCCCTAGATTTGACGCCTATATGAGGGTATGCAGTTATTGGGTTAGTGGAAAGGTTTCCCCTTGGGTATGACTTCCACGATATACGTCTTGATTTTAAGGGAAATCGATATGTGTGGACAACCCATTTGATATACCTGAGTGTACATGAATTGCCTCACTATATACCTCATGGGGACAGTACGTGTGAGAGCGAATTTGATATACTCAACGTACATGAACAAGTTTCCTGCTACATACCTCCCGTCGTGAGTTCGGTCAAAAGGTATAATGCAGGGGAACCGTTCGATATACGTCAAAGGTACTAGGCCAATGGAAAGTGAAGTCATGTTGCTTAGGCTAACTGTGCCCTTTTGGACCAATGTCCATCACAGAGAGACCCCCTAGTATGGGATAATTTTTGGTCAATAGAGTAATGCTCTTATTGATGTAGTGTGAAAAATGCATGATTCTTGATTTGTATATTATGGAGAGTATTTTAATTGGAAAGATGAGAACTATACTAATAAGTAAGAATGTATAAGTATCATGAAAAATAAATCTATCATAGAGCATGAAGATAACACTATGCATGGATACGTGAGAGTGTGTGATGTGTGAATATCTATAAGTGAGTGTGTGACAGTGATCATAAGCATATGCAAACAACAAGTGGTGTGTGATAAGTATAACTGGGCATGGATATATAAAGTATAATAAGTGGAGGTGTGTGCTAGTGACACCTAAGCACGGATATTCTAAGTGGTGTGTGCAACATATGGATACAAGTGAACCTATATACAAGTGTAGGTAGAGGTAGAGAAAGGTCTCGCACCTTTTGGGGTGATATAAAGAGAGAGGGCAGCCAGCCTATTTTGCAAAAAATAGGAAAGAGAACATATTGTCGACTCAAGAAAATGGCATCAAAGACAAACTCGTGCTTGCAAAATCAATTAGATTAGAGTTTTTGGGGACTAAGTACAGAATGGGAAGGTGTTCGGCACCCATCCCTCCCTTTCAGTCGCTCATGGGCTTATGTTACTATTTTTATTAATTTCTCTGTGAAGTGTGTGTCCTTTTATATATAAGTGGAGATCAAAATCACTCAACTCACATCATGGAAAAAGACGGAGTGAAGTCATCCATAGGAATGTTTATAAAATAATAATTAAAAGTATGATATGTGTGCTTATCAAGATATTGATCATTATGACGAAATAATAATATGCGTTAGATAAGATGCAAATATGAATCATAAGTATGATATATATGAATAATATATGGATGAAACAGAATAAGAGGAAAATGTGAAAATGGGACTCGAGCCTCGGATTTCAACCCGAGATGCCTATGTAGCCTATAAAGACATCAAATTCCACGTAGTTTGCATGCGACACAAGGGTGGGATTTATCCCATAAATTTGAACGGGGTTTTTATTACGTGTGTGTAAGAAAAAGATGTTTTTAGTTTTGAGAAAATGTTGTGAAAAATCCCATTGGAATTTATAGGTGTAACCCTCTTTTTCTAGTTTTGAGTTTTTTATAGAAAATATGTTATGTTCAATATTACTAATAAAGGATTGAATATTAATATGTGTATGATCTAAAGTAAAAGATAAATAAAGAACTTATATAACTAATGCAAAAATAAAGAAATTTAAAGAGATGGAAGAATGTTTGGACCTTCTTTGGAGACTTGGATATTGATCTTGATTGATGATGGGCTTCCTTGAAAGTGAGTGAACAATGTAGAGGGGGTTTTACTAAATTGGATGTGAAAGTGAGGAAATGAAAGGTGGAGAAATATTTCAAATAAAGAAACCTCGTTGACTTAAGAATAATGTTGTTGAGATAACTAAAGTTGGAGTTTCTAAGGTCCCTTTGGGGTGAGATCATGTTCTCCTTATACAGGGTTAAGATATTGTCGATCGGCATTATCCTTGCCCTACGTATCGGCAGGTAACCCTAGACACACTGATTATAGGCAAGGAAATGGACCTGCCAATTATCAGTCTCGTGTAGAGTTTTTGGAAAATAGTCATAAAATGCAATTCGTAAGTCCAAATCGCACATGGGGTATACCATTAGAAAGTTTATGCAAATACCTTTTAGAATCCTTTAGGCCACTCTCGAGTTCGGGAGTTGACTTTGTGTTAAACGGGGATCGAAAGTTCCCGTCGGTCATTTGGACAGGAGATCGTCGGACGACGATTGATCGTTCATCCAAACTATAAATCCCTATTGTGCACTGTGGCACCCCGCCCAATTAAATATCGAGTGATCAGTCCGTTATAAAATTTAAAACAGAATGTTCGGTTGGTTCATTCTTAGCATCACTGTCGAAAACATAATAACTTATTTAATCACCTAATATAATTAAGATAAGTGTCAAAACATTTTTTTTCTTATTAATTAGAACCATTTAATTACCAAACCAAGAAATTTAATGTAAACCATCCACGCATAATTAATTAATACAAATACTGAATCGAAATCCCATGTTGAAATTGATAAGACTGGATAAAACATTCCAGTTCAAAACTCTAAACCAAAATAACAGTAACCATAAATCCAAATGAAAATGAACAAGAAATATAGCAACAAAATCTCAGAAAACTGTCCAAGGAATGGGCGACACATGCCCTAAAGAGAATGTCTATAACGAATGGAAAATGAAATAATCGAGGCGTCTAATACAAATACCTACAGCTTCCACAACATTTGCAGTACGCCAAGCAATCTGAGTCTGTAAGCCTGATGCCCCTTTGGCTGAGCACCTAATATAATACATACATATAGCAAGAGAGAGAGGAGATGCAAGAAACGGGTCAGATCCCGATGTGTAAAAATATTTGTTTAAGCAAGTATTTAAAAATTGCAGTTAAGCAAGTATCAAGTGCATGTTAGTTCGAACTCTCATATGAGATTCTCACCTCTCTTCTATTGTGCACGCCTAACGTGTATCTAGTTTTCTCCCTAGCTATACCACCTAATATAACTAGTCTGAATTCGTCCTAATAGTATTCATTCTCACTATTAGTAAACCCGTATCGCCCATACAATACGTTATCAAATTAGCCTATGCCGAATAGCTAATTAATATATTCTCCGTTTTCATAATAAGTCAATTATGCTTTTAGGATTATTTTAACAAACTTACATGCCCGTCTCTACAACTATACACAGCAGGTTGATTCACAAACTCACGTACATATATACATATAGTCACATCTGCCCTATATATATAATATAATATAATACTCCACCCCCGGTATATATCCCATTAGCGCACCTAACCAACGTACTGTACCCCCTGGGTTATCATCCTTTAGTACACTTATTAAATAATCTTGTACCCCCGGGTTATCACCCATTAGTACACATATAATTCATTCTTGTACCCCCGGGTTATCACCCATTAGTACACTTAATAATAAGATTCTCACACCCCCGGGTTATCACCCATTAGTTCCTTTAATAATATTAATACATAATAGGCATACACACATCCTATTATAGTTTATAGGTATTTCCACCACCTACATATATTCTTCTCTTACGTATTTTGATTTCAACATTTCATAATACAGTTATCGAGGTTATTATCCATCTCGTAATCTCTAAGATACATTCTCTCCGTACCGAATTCATTAAAGTATTTAGTCGCTCATACTTTCTCCTAAATCCTGCCTTACTAAGTTTATTACTTGGAAACTTATCTCTCATTTATGAACTAATAAACTCAGAACTGGATCCTAAGAAATTATTAAAATTTCACTCTGTCGCTCGAACCAGATGGCATGTCGTTTGAACGACTGCCACGTGTCGCTCGAATGACTTCGAGCGACTTCGCGCGAGATTGCGCTGTTCGTCTCCTACCCAGATGTCTTCAGCATTTTCCCACCATTTTTAACCCCAAAGCTTCTCATTCAACCTCCCAAACTCTAAACAAACAGTTCTACATCGAACCCCATCAAATATATATGAATTCTAACATCCTAGAATCATCAATTCATTACGAATCATTCATAAAATATGAAATCCCCAATTTAAATTTATCGAAACCCTAGTTCTTCCAATTCATGTTCAAGAACCCATAATTTCCAGATTTTTTCTACACATAAGTTCCTCAAAATGTGATTTCTAGTCTACATACATGAAGGGTTTCAATTTAATAAATCTCGAAATCAATTTACATATCCAAATTCCTCAATTTCGTTATCTTTATAAACTATAACATATCTCTAACAATCCTATACTAACATGAGTATGATAAATACCGAAATACAGCAAGTTATAAACACTTGCCTTGAGTTAGTCGTTTGATTTCTTGACATTGTTGGTATGGGTGTGTTCCCCTTGTCCCGATCTACACGGTGGTGGTGGTGGTTGTGCAAGGTGGTGTCAATTTAACCCTCTTCTCTTGGCAAAAGCCCTCCCTCACACTTCCTATGGCCGTTCTTACTTCCTGTGGCTTTCTAACCCTAATGTATTTTCTTTGGCTGATCATTTAACTCTTAATTTTCGTCCATTAATTAAGCCTAAAAATCCAATTTACCAAAATGCCCTCTTGGGGTGCCGGTTAGGCCTAAAATTGCCCCGGGACCCAAACTAGACACTCAGGTATACTATTTCGACTATCTCGGCCCTTTCGGACTCAACGATACACTCGAAATGACCATACGAGTTACTAAAAATAATTTATATATTTATTCCACTAAATTAGTCCCGACACGACTCACACACACGTCTAACTTAATTCACTAAACTGTCGTATTATTCTCTCTTGACAATTTATCAAAGTGTATCGTTCCATATTACATGTCGCACACTAATATTAAATCAATAAGTATTAACCCTTGGCACTCTAGTTAATATTTATTTTTATTATATTCGGGTTAATTAACAATTTAATTCTCACATTTAAATTCAATTAATCCATCTGTAATAATTAATCCCATAATTATTTAAATCATCAAAAATGTGGGGTACGGGGTAGATCGTTGGAAAGGTTATGCGAGGAACTTAGATGTTTCAAAGAACTTTTCTCGGTTTGGAGAGTTGACTTTGGTCAAATGGGACCTAAAAGCGCCTGGTGACCCTTCAGAGTAAAACAAGTTATTCGTTCATACCGTAAGGATTTTTCATGCTTGGAGTGGACCGTTGGAAAGGTTATTCAGTGCCATAGAAGATTCATTCATTCCCATTCACGATGAACAGTTTACTTTGGTCAAAAAAAGTCTAGGAGCACCCGATGGTCTCTGAATCAGTTTTCAGCAAAAAAGGGATCGTTTGTTCGAACGATTATGCCATTTTACACACAGGTCGGATCATTGGAAAGGGGTTTTAGTTCCCTTTGAAGATTCATTGAGATTTTGCTCTGACGATAAAGTTGATTGTGGTAAAATCGAAGCCTTTAGAGTGCCCGAAGGTCTCCAGACTTGTTTTTTGTAATAAAAAGGTTCATTGGTCCGAAATGTTAAGCTGATTCGTGCACGGGGCAGACCATTAGAAAGGAGATTCATAGACCTTCAAAATTTTCATTGATCTTTTACTCTAACGATGAATTTGATCGGGGTCAAATAAGGGCCCAAGAGCACCCGGTGGACTTTAGATCGGTACTCGGAGTTTAACCTGGGGTTTTGGTGAATGGGGAGGTACTATGGACCTAAGGAAGGACTTAGGGGGGGCTAGAAAGTTGTGTCTACAGTTGATATTTTGTATTGATTTTCAAGAGTTTAACAAAGTCACCATACGAAACAAGTATCCATTCCCCATATTAATAACTTATTCGACCAGTTCAGGGGTGTTTTGCGCTTATCAAAGATTGAATTGAGTTCAGGGTACGACTAGTTGATGATTAGGGAGAAGGATATCCTGAAGATAAAAAATTTCACAAGATATGGCTCATACGAGTTTTTGGCTATGCCATTTGGGCTAACAAATGCACCGACAGCATTTATGGACATAATGAATAGGGTGTTCGGGGAGTTCTTGGGTCATTTTATCGTTTTGTTCATTGATGACGTCTTGATTTATTCATAGACTGCAAATAAGCACTCTGAGCATTTGCGAATAGTCTTGCAGAATCTATGAGACCATCAGCTTTATGCTAAGTTTGAGAAGTGTGGGTTATGGTTGAGAGGGGTGTGGTTCTTAGGTTAGATATCATATAAGAGGCATGGATTTTAGTGGACCCGAGTAAGGCATTGGCGATGATGGATTGAGGATTGCCCACAATTCCTAATTAAGTATGCAGGGGTTCTCGAAGATAGTTGGGCTTTTGACGAACTTAACAAAGAACAGGGTGCCATTCGTTTGGGATAACTTTTTCCAGCAGGATTTTGACGAGTTGAAGGTCAAGTTGACTTTATCTCTGGTGTTCTCTTTACCTCATTGTGGGTTGCATTACATGGTGTGTACCAATTCATACTTATAGGGATTAGGATCTATATTGATGCAGGTGGAGAGCACGATAGGTTATTCTTCCCGGAAGCTTAATCCTCATAAGGGGAATTTCCCCACCCATGATCTGGAGTTGACAACGGTATTTTCTAATCTTCGAATTTGGATACACTATCTTTTAGGGAAGAGATTCCATCTTTTCATTGATCACAAGAATTTGTAATGCTTGTTCACATAAAGGGAGTCGAACATGAGGGAGCGTAGGTTGCTTGAGTTCATGAAGGACTGCTAGTTTGATATTTAATATCACTTAGACAGGGCAAACATAATGGTAGATCCCTTGAGCCACCCGGACAAGGCTAACGTAATCATAAACCCCTTAAACCTTAGGCTGACAGTTACACTTTCAGAAATTTGGAAGGATAAGTGAACTTCACTTAGTACTGAGGATAACTTATCTCATGCATTCATGGTAGTTCTAACCATTACACCTGAGATCATTATTCGGGTTATAAAGGAATAGGAAAAGGATCATTTTTATCAGGATAAGGTCAAATATTTTTTGATTGAGTGAGCAGTCATACTCGATCAGATCTAGTGGAGGTTTAAGGTTCCATGATAGACTAGTGAACCCTATCCTGAGGAGTTATGACATGCAGTTATGACTGAGGTGTATGGGTCACTTTTTTGGTACATCCCGAGCGGATAAGATGTACCTGAATAGGAGGAGCCAGTATTAGTGTGCATGCATGAAGAAGGACATCACAGTGTTTGTGTCCAAGTGTACTACCTTCCAGATAGTGAAAGTAGATCATTAGAGACTATCGGGTGTTCTACAGCCTCTTGAGATTACATTGTGGAAATGGGATATCATTTCCATGCATTTCATTATAGTGTTCCCTACATCACATAGGGGAAATGATTCCATCTGGGTGATCATGGACCATTTAAGTAATGTGTCTCCCTCTTTCTAGTTTGGATGGATTTTACTTTGGAGCAGTATGCCAGGATTTTTAATGTTGAGATTGTGAATTTACAGAGTGTGCCACTCAACATCATATCAGATAAGGACAATAAATTTATGCCCGAATTTTTGAGGATTTTCTAGCATGTGTTAGGTACAGAATTGAAGTTGAGTACCTCATATCAGCCATAGATGGGTGGACAAACAGATAGGGTGAATCAAATATTGGAGGACATGTTACGGATGTGCATTTTGGACTTCAAATGAAGTTAGAAGCAATACTTATCATTGATAGAGTTTTCTTACAATAGCAGTTTCTAGTTCACGATTGGCATAGCGCCATCTGAGGCTTTGTATGGTAGGTCTTGTTGTTCTCCCACTTGTTTATTGGAGGTGGGGGAGAATAAGCTTCTCAGAACCAAGTTTGTTCAGGACACCTCAAAGAAGGTAAAGATGCAGAGAGAGGATTCAGACTACCCATATTGGGTAAAATTTTCATGACGATATGGAAAGGAGACTCTTAGAGTTTGCTATTGGACATCAGTTATTACTTAGTGTAAGAGTATAGTATACTCTATTTGCTCCATAGAATATATTGTTTGAATTCCTTAACAAAAAAATGTTTGAGTCTTTGTCTAAGAGCTCAGTGAAAATTTTCATCAATAGACCGGATTCACTCAAGATCAAACCTCGAGCATACCACTTAGGAGAAGGTATAAGACTTAACCAACTTAAGTTCACCTTAGTTAATCTGTTTTATAAAATGAAAAAAAATAATTGACGTAGGTTTTGTAATTTTATCAAATGCACAATCAAATATACTTTTCATATAGAAAAATCTATTTTATAAATAATTGCATTTCTTTGTGTATTTTAAGTATGTATCTTTATGAGGGAAATAAAAATATTTGCAGTTTCTTCTAAACTTATTTTTGAAAAAATCTTTTTTAAGGGAAACTAAATAAAATTTGGACACATGCGCAACCTTCTTCGCCTCAGCTTTGATGCAGAGAAGGCTTGTCTCGTTGCAGTGAAACTTGTCCGTGGCACTTTTTGTTCAAATTTCAAAATCTCTTAACAAAGATGCAACTTGATCCGTCGTAGTTTCACTATAGTGATGGGCCCCTCCCTGCAACGACACTGTTTTATTGATCGCTTGTGTCCCCGTGTAAAAAGTTTGAATAAGTGTGTGACCTGGATCACCTCAGGTTCTCCATGGCAACACATTTGCCCACTTGCAGTGTGCTTGCAGCAAAACGAGTCCAAATGGAATCGAAATTCACTTTTGCATAACATATTTCTTTAAGATCTTCTTATTTAGTATGTCAATGATAACTTTTTGGATGACTTAGACCCTGATGTGACTACTTGACACCTTAGGAGCATGACATCTAGCATTTGAATCTTTAAAAAATTTCAAAATCAAAAGGCTATAAGTTATGATGTTGTCTTCTCTTTTAAAGTTAGAGTTAGATCCTTGAAGAAATATTTTTATTAATAAAAACATTTTATATATTTGATAGCACATTTCTTCACTCCTCTTCTTTTAGTTCTTACACGCCATTGTTTCTAATAGATGTATATTTAGACATCTTGTATTCAAGTCCAATCTTCATTTGTGAGTAAATATTTTCTCTTCCTTGGCTTGGAAAAACTCATTTTTGAGATTTAAATCACAATGCCCTTCCTAAATACCCGAACACACATATCTATAGGATTCCCTCAAAAAATCGTAGGTGTATCATTTTGGTTGCTTGAAGGTTTCATCCCGAAACAAAGTTTTTCTTCAAACTTAATTAAGAAAGTGGATTCTACTTTGAGGAATATTGATTTGGATTGAGGATTTAAAGACATCAGTTACGAACCAAAATCGGTCATGATTGTGCAGCGTATTCCAGCTATTGTCACTCTTTACGAACACTATGGTGGGAAATAGTATTTAATTGTTAGAAAGATCATGAGGTCGTAATTCTATTTCTTCTAGCTATAAAACTATACCATAGTTTATTTTTCGTTCTCATCCGCTGGAAGTTTTTCCCATTAATGGGTTTTTTCCTCGTACATCCGGTCTTGTGCTTATTTTGCTCTTTTCGCATCTTTTAGAATCATTCTCCTAATTAAGAAGATAAAACTTCTGAGTTTCTAAAATTTAGTAAAATACTTTGTCACATAGACTTGTGGATTGATAAACCATCTTATAGTAATAAATTAACAAACCTTTTGTAACACCCCGCCTAATTAAATACCGGGTGGCCAGTCCCATACCAAATTAAAACAGAATATACAGTTGGCTCATTCTTAGCATCACTATCGAAAACATTTACAACTCACCCAATACTCAAATAAGCTGGTGTTAAAAACTTTCCAATTTAAATTTCAACAAAACCTTTTTCCATTTTTAAGAATAACACAATACATTTATTTTACAACACTGATAACACAATAAGTATCACAAAATAATTTAAATGCAACTGGAATAAACATTCCCCAAGTAATACAAATCCTTTACAATAATCCCAACAATGTTAAATGTAATAAAAAGTTCCGAATACAATAATATTTGACCTCGAACAGAAAATGATAATTGAATCCTTTTGGGCGACATGCCCTAACTAAGAATACTGTGAATCAAAAAGATGATAAGCGTCTAAGCAAAACTTCCATAGCTCCATAGCTCGTCAAAATCAACTAAGGTTGGCGTCCCTGTTGCTGGACACCTGATATAGAGATACAATAGAAGAGAAAATATGCAAGGAAACGGGTCAGAGCCCGAATGTGTAGAGTATTTTTAAAACAGCAAGTATTTAACAAGTGCAATAAAGCATTTATTATGTACATGTTAGATCCAACTCTCACTTGCAATACTCACCTCTCAACTAGAGTGCACACTTAACGTTTCCTATTAACCTCCTATTTAATGGTTCCGCTTTCTAGTCTCCATATTAAAATTCCATTTCCATATCAAAATCCCCGTATGTCCCATACCATACGTCACCTTATTATGCATTTACATTTCTCCATTATATGATTAGTTTCTCATTAATATGAATCATAACTCATTATTTTCTCATCAATATGAATCGTTACTCATTAATATGAGTTAAGCTTTTCAATTCTAAAAGCATAAACATTTATTAACTAAATTCCATTAACATATTTTATTCACCGTTATCTACAATTATCACCGTAGATAGATCTAACCACAATATATCCATTTAATTCATTATATATATATATTCATATATAATACGGCACCCCGAGTCACAGGTGCGGTGCAATGCATTACTCTGCTATCATGTCCCATCATCGCAGGTCGCCGAATAGGGGACTAAAGGTTCGGTAAGATTCCACGAACCACAAACAACAACAAACAAATTGGAGGCGAACATAGTTCTCGTATCCATGGGTCACGCACATACCTACGTACCCACAGTTAGCGGACTTATCAACTCCCCGATAAGTCTTTCATAGACCTATGTTCTCGAGCGAAAATTCAAAGATCCCATGGATTCATCAGGATATGACTGCCTTCACGAGTAAACCTCCCACCGATAGCAAGTAAGCTAGGTATGTCATACACATAAATCATTAATCAATCAAATAGGTATTATCATACCTATAATATAATATCAATAAGGTAATTATCACTACCCTAAGATATTTCCCATATGTAGCATTATATCTCTTTTAAAATAACATATCTTTACTTCATAATTTGATTATCCTCGCATCCTATAACATCTCTCCACTACCGACGTCGTTAAGGTTCATGCGCGAAGCGTCTCGCAAAGCGAAATCCAAACAAGGAACCCCTCCAATACACTACTACTTAACTTTGTCGATCGAGGAGATTCGAAAACTTTAACTATGCAATCGGGATAACCTCATACCCTCTTTCAATCAAATGTGTTTTAAGCTCCCGTCCCTTAAGATTCAAATAGGTTTTTCCTCAACATATATTCAGTAAGAAGTCACTAATATCCTACTGGTCCATAACATTATTTCTCCCGAACTACTACGAGTTTAGTTCTCCTTTTAATTAAGGTTAAAACCGATAGTTTCAAATCTCTCATAAACACATATTCTTCACTTAGGATTAAACCCTCTTGTAAACTTAAGGATACCCAGGTATTATATAAAATCACCCCTAATGGTCCTATCTTAAATCCTCATACATCACCATTCGGAAATTAACAAACGAATCTAGAAACCGAAATTCCATTCGATATAATTTTCATCATTTAAATCATTTGAATCTAAATCCAATTAATTCAAATCTTAACAAGGGTTTACTGATATTTTCCAAGTCCCAAAATATTCAAATAATAATCACCAAAGATCCATAAAAGTTTCGGGATAAGAATCAACATTAAAAAGAAACAACTTTACTTAATCAGGGGAGGTCGATCGATCGAAGGTAGGGGTCGATCGATCGATCCCTCAGGTCCAGGCCTGATTTTCTGCATTTTCTGCAACTACAGGTTTAACAACTTTTGATCATTTAAACCTTCATCTAAACATCCCAAATGACTTATAAACTTTACTACATGATATATCAACATATATGAATGATTTCCAATACTCTAAACATCCTAGAATCATCAAAGGATTGGATTAAAAAGCATGTTTATCTCCTTATTCCCAGAAATTTATTAACATAACCTCTTCAAGAACACATCAATGGTTTCCATCATTTCTTCAACAGATTCATGACTAATTTGTGGATTATTAATATCCTAACACATGAGTTAAATTCCTATATCATTTCAGTTTTCCAGAAATCCATTTAATGATCCATTATCTCTTCCAAACATGAATAATCTTCTCTTTTCATACTATTCTAACATGGACAATATACAAACTTAAATTGCTATTATTAAACACTTGCCTTTCGTGTAGGTCTGATCCTTTGGTGTAGTATATCTCAGTTGGTTGTCCCTTCTCCGGTCAAACTCCGGTGGTGGTTGGTGGTGGTGAACCTTGGTTCTTGTTCTTCTCCTTCCCAAGTGACTTTTCCCTTCCCAAGCACTCTTACTCTCACTCTAAGAAGATGGCCGCTCTTATTTGTGAAGAGGAGATGAATAACTCCCATTCACTTAATCTACCTATTCTTATAATGATCCCAAATCCGAAATCACTATTCATCCCCCCTAGAAAAATGACCAAAATGCCCTTTCGGGTTGTCTATTCATTTCCAAATGACCCGAGACTCAAAATTAACATCCAAATAGACTTTTCTGACAATTTTGAACCTTCCAGACGCAACTACGCAGTCTAAATGACTATTAGGTCGATAGAAAATAAATCTCCTTTTTTCATTTAATAAATTAGTCCCGACACGTCCCATACCGCGTCTGACTAAAAATATAAATTACCGAATTTATATCATACGGTCATCTCAATGACATCACATTCATATATTACCTAAATATCTTTAAGTAATATTCAGAATCATCCATATCCATATCCACAGTCCGGATAAAACTCGAATGAATTAATTAATAATAAAATCTAATTAATCCATTAATTTAAAATATAACCCATTTTAAAAGTCATTTAAAAATACGGGGTATTACACCTTTTTCTTAAATTATGTGAATTAATTTTTACTTGGGTAGCTACCGCCGAGAGGCCCACTCTCAACTGGTATCAGAGTGGGTCTCCAAGTTTTAGATGCATAAACCTAGGTATAGATCAATTTCGTACAATGGATGGAGATTCAACCCTCCAACATCCTCCATCTTATGGTAGAAATTATTCATATTAAAAAGTCATCTTGACAGCATATTTAATGTCTATGTACGATCACATTTGGAATAGTGTTCTTGTGGTATGGACTTGTCCCACAACCATTATTGAAGATGTCAAAGTTAATAATATTAGATCTAGTTACGATAACAATGATTTAAAGGAGAGTGGGTGGAAAATGAAGGGACTTAATGCTAGTTTTGGTTACCTATCCCTAAGTAACTTTAGACGTATATCCACATGTACAATGTCTAAGAGGCATGGGATTTTTATAAACAGCCAATGAAGTCACCCCCACCGTGAAGCATTATAAGTTTTAACGGCTTACCACCCGTTTAGAACTTCTTACCGTGAAGGAGAACAAAACTTTTAACCAATTCTTTGTCGAACTAAATTACATAGTTACCTTTGTATTTGCTTTGGAGAAGAATTCAAAAGAAAATATAATTGTTGATCAAATCTTATGGTTGTTTCCCAAAGGTTCCGCAGCAAAGTGGAAGCCATTGAAAAGGTTAGGGACTTACTTTCGAAACCAATGTGTGTAGACGAATTGGTTGGCTTTTTCCAAACCTCTGAGGCGAATTTTTCTTATCTCCAATTAGTGACTCCAAAAGAAAGGGAGAAATATCGAGATTTTAAGTCTTAAATGGCATATCTTGATTTTATTTGCATGATGTTCGTGAGAATGATATGGAATGTCTCACTAAGTGCCAAGATGTGGAAAAAATGATTTCAATCTTGAGGCCAATCCAAAACCTATTTTCCTAGGCTTGAGATTGTTCATGGCAGTTGTAAGGACATTGTTTGTCACATTTAGTATGTCGTATACCACTACAGGTTTGTCGAAGAATTAGGAAGCTTACATCTATAACCGACAATCCGAATTTCAAGTCGACTTCAACAATCATGCCCAACAAGGATGAATTCGCTAAAATGTGTTTAAGTTCCATTTACATTTTACATTAAAAGTGTTGGGATATTTTTATAAAAGTTTAAATGATTTCAAATGATTTTAATCACAAAAGGTTTTGGATAAACTTTTCTGATCTCGTAAACATTCTTAACTTTTGAAGTGTCCAAGATTTATAAAAGACTGAAGTTGTTTTGGACACGTGTAAAATGTCATTCGAACGACATCGTATCTCGTTCAAAGGAGATCAGATCTTGCTCGAATGACACCGCTTCTCATTCGAATGGGTTGTTTAATTTTGACACTCCACTGCCTTAAATGTTATTATATAAAGTGTGTCAGGCTTCTGAATTTCGTGTGCAGAAAAATTGGTTTTTGACAGAATACGATTTTCTATTCTCCAACCATAATTGAGGGTTCATAACTTTTGTTTTACAATTCACATTTCCAATTGATTTTGTGTGAGTTACTTTGTGGAACCCAAAGTATAACTTTGCTAATTTTCAACCTCTGTGGAGAAGGCATCTCCAAATCTGATCGGTGGATACCGAGCATAGTCATTCTGCGTGTGGATGAGCCGAAGATGACGAACTGACACCTGGAGGGTATTTCGCTATCTCTTGTAGCTTTGAAGGTTAGATGAAGACACCGTGCATTACACTTGTGGGAAACTATTAGGTCATATGTAAGTCAAAGGTCTTGTAAACTCTTCAAAGTTATAAAAGGTTTTACCCGAAAGGGTATTTTTCCTGAATCGGTCGTCTTTATTTTTCATGCATGGTTAGAATGATTTATGGCACTTATATGCATGTTCAGGGGCTGAACTAAAATTGGATTTGGTTTGTTCAAATTTAGACACCTAATCAATTAAGTTTAAGTTGGAAATTGTGAATATATTTGAAACAATATCGCTCACGGCATCTTTACAAATTGGTATCAGAGTAGGTTACGCTAATTTATTGCTTATTCCTATTATTCGCAAACTTGTGTGATATTTATTTTGCTTGAAAATTTTGATTTTGTTTAAAATCACAAGTTTTTCAATGGATCACTTATATAATCGGGTGCCCATCTTTGACGGCGATAATTATGCCTATTGGAAAGCACGCATGAAATCTGTATTAAAAGCCATTAATGAGAGTGTTTGGTTATTGGTTGAAAATGGATGGACTCCTCCCACCGTGACTGCTGATAATGTCACATCTTTAAAACTTGTGTCAAACTGGACCGAGGATGATTATAAATTGTCTAACTTTAATTCCCGTGGTTTAAGTGCTATTTCTGGAGCTGTCACTCCTGACGACTTTCGTCGTATTATGATGTGCACCACGTCTAAAGAAGCATGGGATGTTTTAAAATTTACACACGAGGGCACGGTCGCTGTTAAAAAGTCTAAATTGCTTTGTTAGAGTCCGAAACTTTTAATGAGTTTTATGTACGTTTGTTGAACATTGTCAACACTAGTTTTAATTTGGGTGAGGTAATTAATAACACGAGGGTTGTGAAAAAGATTTTGAGATCCCTTCCAATACATTTTATTTCGAAAGTCACTGTTTTAAACTCGATGGGGAATTTGAGCACACTTAACATAGAAGAGTTGGTAGGTGATCTTCAGACTTCGAGTTAAGATATGTTTCCCCAAGCTGTAAAACCTAAAGATAAAGGGATTTCACTTAGGTAACAGTCGAGATCGAGTGAGGATGTTTCAAGGAAGAAGGATAAGAAAAAGAAAGTGAGTTTTTGTGAGTCTGAATCTGAGGACGAGCCTGATTTTGACATGGCCTAACTTGTAAAAAAATTTAAAAAGTTTCTCAAAATGTCTAAAGAAAATTCTTCTAATAAAAAGAGATCTTTTGAGAAAAATAAAAATAAAGAGGAGGCTAAAGAAAGTGATAAGGAGGATGAGATTAGGTGTTTTGAGTGTGAGGTCAAAGGTCACATAGCTAAAGAGTGTCCTACTAGGATAAAGAGAAAGGGAAAAGAAATTGCTATGCCCGCTACACTTAGTGATAGTGAGGGAGATGAGGAAGATGAGGGAGATGAGTCCAGTAAAGGTTTAGCACATGGGATGTGTGTATATTTTTCGAGTCGTGTGAGCACACCCACTTTGTCTCACGATGATAGTGTTCACGAGAGCGACGGTGATGAATCGAGCGTTTCTAATGGTGATGAGAGCGAGTTTGAGAGTGGAGATGAAAGTGAGATCCAAAAAGCTTTTAGGGATTTGTACACCGAAACCTTGAAAACGAAGAAATATAATAGGGATTTTGGTCATCGGGTTTTGGATTTGGAGAGAGAAGGAAGTTTTAAGGAGGGAAAAGTGTGACTTGACCGACACGGTGTCTAGTCAATAACACGTGTATTCCAACTCGAGAGTGATATCGACCGTGCCTGGGAGGTCAAAGTCCCTTTAGATAACACATCTTAGAAAGTTGAAAAGATGGTTCCCAGTACCGTTTTGGGTGGTGATGAGAGTTTAGGAAAAGGTCATGACTGTGTGTCCACTTCTTTTGTTGCACCCGTCCCGGTTCCCACTTTGGTGATTGACTCGCGTGATTCTCATCCCAGTCCACCTAGGCATCCCATTCACGTTAGGAGAACACATCCTAGAATTTTTGAAAAACTAATTCCTAGGCCGGTTTATGTTTGCTCCCATTACAAAAAGAGAGGACACCTTAGGGAATTTTGTTTTAAATTGGGTTATGTGTCACGCTTTGCACTTACACGTGTTTGCACACATGCACCCACCCATGATACTTTGCTTGCAGACAATGATAGAGAGTTTGCACATATTCGCGAGCAAGTAAACTTTTTGGTCAAGACTTCACATGATTTAATGGAGTTGTTTCAAAAGGTGTCACCATCTTTAAAGAACTCCAACGCACTTCCCGGTTGAGGTCTAGACATGTTTGCTGGCATAGGGTGATTTACATGATGACAGTTTTGCCTATTGCTAGTATGCATCATTTTGTAGTATACATTTTTTTCTTATTTTTACTACTATTATAGCACTATTTTGGAACTGTTTGCCCATTCCAGGAACTATTTTTTATGAAATTTTCCACTGGACTAAACTGTATGCCATTTTGTGTAATCTAGGAAATTTGACTTTTCTCGTTCTAATGAGATGGTCTGTCATTCGAACGACAAGGTATCTCGTTCGAACGACCCCTGGAATTTCGTTTGTAGTCCTCTGTTTTATATTGATATATGTTATTGGTACTGTTGAGTTATTTCTGAACAGTGTTCGAAAAGTACAAAACGATTTTCTTTTTTAGAAAAATTTGAAAAATTCAAAAAGAGTTTTGTATTTTGTTTACACATTATATGAATGCACACTTAGGATTAACAAGTCACAACTTCATTCCATACCCATGTGACTGTTTGATAGTATTTTGAGATAATATATTATATCATTCATGTGCTTTACAAAGCTTGGGGTTTTTGAGATGATATAGTGTTACAACCTTCATGATTAACTTTGTTTGTACTTTATTTCACACATGCATGGATTTATTTGACTTTTGTGCTTGTCCATCACATGTTGGTTGAGTGTTTCCGCTTCAATTCTGTCTATACAACGAACCAAATGAGATAAAACGTGACAAAAAGTTGTGCATGTTATAAACCGTTTGTGAGATTTGTATGTTCATTTTGAAAAATGGTGAAGGTCTATGAAAGGTACTCATTTATCCTTTGCGATTAAGCCACCATTTAAATGGACCTAAAAAAGTAAGGAATTGAAAATTATCCGAGGTCCAATGAGGTTTAAAAGAGCCTGAAAAAATTAAAAGGCAATAAGAAGATATATATGCCAAAAAGGGGCCATTAGGTTTATTCACCAAGTCTCCAATGTTTGAGAATTTAGATCACCTCAAAAAGAAATTATATATTAGGGAGTTTGGTTGAATAATTCAATACAGTTTGCACATCCTTGAAAGTCATGAAAAAGAATTACATAATTTTGGATGTTATTGGTGTGGAAATCATTTATACTTTGATTTGTTGATATGATTAAGGCGATATCATATAAATTCAACAAATTCTACACCTAAGGACTATTTTTTATGTTCATTCGTTAGGAGTACTCTTATGCATCGTGCACATATGATATGATTGAGTTGATTTTCCTATCGAATCTGTTCACACCCATTCATTTCGTATCCCCGATTTGGTTTTCTTACTACAAATTCATGGTGTGATTTTTTTGTAACATCATATTTTTGCATTTTTTGTATAAAAAATTAAAAAACTCAAAAATGATTTGTTTGCTTGGTATTCTGTGAAACCCCGATTTGATTTATATGGTTTATTCGTTTCCTTGTCTACTTAGGACAAATAAAAAAGGGGAGAACGAATTATGATTTTATGGGGGAGTTTAAGTATGGGGGAGATTTGATTATGCTTTCATGTTTATGATTATATCATTTCAAACTCGATACGTCACATGGTTTTTGCTTTGTCTCATGTGTATAGGTACGATTGAAGATCTTTATGTTGCATACCCTGATGAGAAAAGCTTGCAGTTTTTTGAAACGTTGGTTGTTGAAGCATAATTTCAAAAAGTTTGAAGACTTGTTCAGTTTATCTTTCCATGTTTTAGTTTATGGGAGGGTAGATTTGTATAGGTCATATTTTGATTGATAATTTGGATATTTTTATTTTGTACTAGCATAGACATAGGGTGATATTTGTAAGGACAATGTCCGTCACATTTAGTATGTCGATACCGGTACAAGTTCGTCGAAGAATTAGGAAGCTTACATCGACAATCTGAATTTCAAGTCGACCTCAATAATCATGCTCAATAAGGATGAATTTGGTAAAATGTGTTTAAGTTCCATTTACATTTTACATTAAAAGTGTCAAGATATTTTTATAAAAGTTTAAATGATTTTTGAAATGATTTCAAATTATTTTAATCATAAAAGGTTTTGGATAAACTTTTCTGATCTCGTAAACAGTCTTAACTTTTTAAGTGTCCAAGAATTATAAAAGACAAAAGTTGTTTTGGACATGTGTATGATGTCGTTCGAACATCATCGTATCTCGTTCAAACGAGATTACATCTCGCTCGAATGACACCGCTTCTCGTTCAAACGAGCTGTTTAATTTTGACACTCCACCGCCTTAAATGTTATTATATAAAGTGTGTTAGGCTTCTAAATTTCGTGTGTGAAAAAATTAGTTTTTGACATAATACATTTTTCTATTCTCCAACCATATTTGAGGGTTCATAACTTTTGTTTTACAATTCACAATCCCAATTGCTTTTGTGTGAGTTCTTTTATGGAACCCAAAGTATAACTTTGCTACTTTTCAACCTCTGTGGAGAAGGCATCTCCATATCTAATCGGTGGATACCGAGCGTAGTCATTCTGCATGTGGATGAGCCGAACGAACTGACACCTAGAGGGTATTTATATGTCTCTTGTAGCTTTGAAGGTTTGACGAAGACACCGTGCATTACACTTGTGGGAAATTATCATGTTGTATGTAAGTCAAAGGTCTTGTAAATTCTTTAAAGTGTTATAAAAGGTTTTACCCGAAAGGTTTTTTTTCCTGAATCGGTCGTCTTTATTTTTCATGTATGGTTAGAATGATTTATGTCACTTAGATGCATGTTTAGGGACTGAACTAAAATTGGATTTGGTTTGCTCAAATTTATACACCTAATTAAATAAGCTTAAGTTGTAAATTGTGAATATATTTGAAATAATATCGCACACAGCATCTTTACAGAAGTGGAGAAAAAAAAAGATGAATCTTCAAGGACCCTCACATCTTTTACGCGTGGTGGTCAAGGGAATATGTCTAAGCAATGTCCATCAAATATGAGTTATGATGGTAGCACAAATTCTTATCAATCCAATTTCAATGATGTTAACTTGGACTTTGAAGATAACTCTCAAGAAGGAAACTATGTCATATTTATGGCGAGAGGGAAATTTGATGACTTATATGATATAGAGACTTTTGATGCTCCTTTTTTGCCTGTGAAAAAATTACTATTCCTAGCTCCTCCTTTAGCACTATTGATGATGAAGAGGAAAATGATCTTGAAGCGGACTATGTTAGGCTTTAGAAGAATCTATAGACCTCGAAAGGCATAACATGGAACTCTCCACCAAATTAGCCAATGTCAAGAACCAAATGGCTATGGTGAGTGAGAGTTGTGTTAGTGGTTTTGTTTCTCCACACGTGGTAAGTATTGGATAATATTTTGAGGGAAGTTCCATTAACATTATTCACATGGATATTGAGTTCCTTAGGATGTCCCTAAACGAGAGTAAAAACTCAAGAATTCTCATAAAGAACTAAATACCTTTGCTTGAGACCAAACTACTATCTGCGACAACTTTCAACATGAATGTGGGGTGTAGGTATCAAAATTTGGATAAGATGCTTTTTGGTGCCTAGTTTTCCACAACGGAAAAATGAGGGCTCGATTTTAAAAGTGATTCTTCTACGTCGAACCTAGTTTCGATAGCATCCCAATCCATTTTTCCATCTACCATTGGTGAATCTTCAACTCATTATATACCCGAAGAAAGCCAAGGTAAGGTGACTTTCATGTTTTCCTATTATAATAATAAAGGACACTTAAACGAGATTTGCTTTTAGACTTTATAAAAAAATAACTCAAGCACCATGTCAAGCCATAACCTTTTAACTGCACACATTATCATAAGTTAGGATACATTAAGGAGTTTTGTGTCTTAACCACATCACATTTAGGTGAGTGTGATAAGGGTACAAGGGTTAATAGGAAAGGGAAGAATAAGGTGGAATCCACTCAAAAGGTTTCTTCCAAAAAAAAGTTAAAAGGAAAAATATTTGATCCCCCCACACTTCCCGTTTTGGTTCATAAATCCAACTCTTTGAAAATTGATTCGGATAGGGTTCCAAAATAAGATATTGATAGAGGAGTACTAGAATCCCTAGAAAAACGTGCTAAGGCTTGGTCCTTGCTCAAAAGAAATGGGATCTTTTGATTTAGGTTTCTTAAAGTGTTTGGTTTACTCTTTTTGGATAGGCATCTTGATTTCTCTCTATCACTATTTTAATTTCTTTAGTTATGATCTTTGTTTGTTAATATCTTATATTTTTAGCCTTGTACAATTTTGGTCTTCTATTCTTGTTAGGTATTCATCCCATGAACTTAAATGCGAACCTACATACTTAGTTATCATACTGATGGTTCCATTTATGGCTTTTAATACTCCATGATTAAACTTTATAACTTAAATTTCCTTGATCAGTTAAGCTTTCTATTTATATTATCATCATAACTCATGCACTTTTACACTGCACAATATACTTGAGCATTTTCACAAAAAAATCAGTAATAACTTCTACCAAAAATTAAAAGTTATATCTGATATTTTGATGAAACGGTGTCATTGTTAATCCTTTTGTATATGAGAGTTTTTATCACCATGGTCGGAGTTATATATATATATATATATATATATTTGTGTATATGTGTGTGTGTGTGTTTTAAAGTCATGAGTGATGATGTGGTAAGGAGTGAAACTTGGGGTCGAGAGAACTACCTTTGAAAATTTTGAAGAAGGTCATCACCCTTTGTAATGAATTAGCGAAAGCCACCACAAGGAAAAAAAAATTATCAAAAGCGAGGCCTCAAATATTTTTATCTATTGAAAAATAGAGTAATATCAAGGATATGAGACTTAAAATGTATTACGCATAAATCGCTATTTCAGGAGAAAAATGATAGTTGAAAATTTTGTTTGTTTTCAAGGAAAATGAGACTTTCTCTTTATTCCATAAAATTAAAATAATTCAAAAGTGAGTTCAAACATTGATCTTCATTATTCGATTTTACGAGTTAATGTTCATTTTATTCACTTTTTATCACGAGTTATGTGTTTGTAATCACTCTATCTTTTATGGATTTAAGTTAACATCGAGCTATTAAATGCTAAAACCATTCCTGTTGTAGAGTATTTGAGGTAACCAAGAACCATTGCATGATCATCTAAAGCTTGCTTGATCATTCAAAATAGTATTTTAAGGATTAAAATATACCTACATTATATTTATTCATTCCTTTTCAATATATGTTGTATTTGCACAGTTTTTTATTTGTTGGAAGGTGGCGTAACCTATGTCGTTAGAGCTTCACTAAAGATAAAGATGACACGACCAACGAGAACTCTTCTTGCTGTGGAAACAACGCTTGGGATGGTTTTAAATACCAAAATCAGAATTTTTTATAATTTTTCCTATTTCTTCTCTCAAAACATCTTTCTCCCTTACAAAAACCTATTGCCTTCCTCTCATTTTAGATATCGGAAGTATTCTAGGTTTTCTGTTCCTCACTCAAGTGGATTAATAATCATCTTGGTAATATTTAGTTCCATATATATATATATATACTCCTTTTTAAAGTTAGGGATTCGTGATTGGTGTTTTGTTAGATGTTGTTGAAATCTTCTCTATGATTGATGATTTACTATTTATCTTGAGTTTAGATTACATTCTTGAGTAAATTCTTGGTGTGTATAACTTTGCTTTACATTTTTTATGGGTGTTGTCTACTCATCTTTCATAGGATCCTTAGTTTTCATTTCCATATGTCGTAGGATTTATGTGTTTATGCCTTACTATGGGATTTCAGGTTATCTTATGGCTCTTAAATCACGCTCACATGCCTCAAATTTATCCAGTCGCTCCATTTTTATGAACTCTTCATCATATATTGAACTGTGTTCTATTTTACTTCCATCGTTTGGTTTGATGGACTCTTCCTTTTACGACGATACCCAACAATAGATTGATACGCATGCACAAAATGTTAAGGATGCCTTGCAAAATTCAAATAGTGAGCTTATTATTTTGTGTGTCTTTGGAATGATAAAAAGGAAGAATAAGTGATTTAATTTGTTTTGGGTTTAGTTTAGAGTTATTTGTATTTTGGCTAGTATTGATCATATTCACTATAAATCCATGTGAAGTTTAACTTTTTGATCTTAGTCCTTTACTTTCACGATTATATTTGGCCTAGACTAACATGTTGATTATTCACTCACTATATGAATCTTCTTTATTTTTTGATTTGATTATCATATTTAACTCTTTTAAAATTCTTTGTGAAGTCAATCCCATTATGTGCTTCATTCTCTCCTTTGTCACTTCATGTGATAAAAACGGGGAGATGTTTGTAGATAGGGGATGTATAGTTATATTGGCATATTAGTTTGCTTAGAGTTATTTGTTGTCATATCATATTTTTTTATAGAAATTGTATAATTGAGGGGGAGTTATTTTAGATAGATATGACGTTCATGTCTACAATGTTATATTCACGTGATACATAGTTATCATATCTCCTTATCATATTTCTTCACATTGGTACATTGATGAGTTTGCTAGTGTGTGACAGGAAAGTTTGAACAAGAGATACTAGAAGATGGATTGTATCCCTTGTAGTGATTAGTTACTTTCAGCAAATGTAATTTTTCATTTTTGCATTTTCCCTTGGTCAAACTAGTAATAAAATGGTAGATTTCGTTATTTTGATGGTAAATTTTGCTTTTATGTTTTGTCTTGTAATTCGACAATGTGGGAGATTTTAAGAGTATAATATAGTTTATGTGCTCTATAGAATAGATTGTTTGAATTCCTTGACCAAAACTTACTTGAGTCCTCATCTAAGAAGTCATCGAAAATCTTCATCAATGTACCGAATTCACTCAATATCAAACCTCAAGCATAATTATAGACACCCCATTTTGTTACCCCTTAAACTCTCCTTAGGTCCTTAGCACCTCCCTTCATCACTACAGACCCAAGTCATTCCCCGAGTACTGACCTAGAATCCATTGGGCACTCCTATGCTCTGTTTGACCAAAAGTTAAAGTCTTCATCTCGATTGAGACTGAATGAATCTTCAAATGGCCCTGAAACCCCTTTCCAACGGTCCATCCCATGCACGATTCTGACTTACCATGCGGACGAATGACCCATTTTCCTCAAAACCTGATCTAGAGGCCATTGGGCACTCCCAGGCTCTGTTTGACCAAAAATCAAAGTCTTCAGCTCCACCGAGACTAAATGAATCTTTAAAGGGCACTAAAACCCCTTTCCAACGGTCCACTCCATGCACGATTCTAACTTACAGTACGGACGAACGATCCGTTTTACTCCGAGAGGTCACCAAATACTTCCAGGTCCTGGTTGACCAAAGTCAACTCCCGAACTAGATCAAACTCTTTGGAATGTCTAAGTACATCTCCTAACCTTTCCAACGGTCCACCCTGTGCACGATTTGGACTTACCATGCGGACGAACGATCCGTTTGCGTCCGATGATTCCCCGCCCAATGGATCAACGAATGCTTCTGAGCCACATTTGACCTAAAGTCAACTCCCGCAATTGGGAGCGGTCCAAAGGACTTTTGAAGTTCTCTGAATTACCTTTCCAATGGTCCACCCCGTGCACAATTCGGATCAACGATTTGCGCTCAATGACTAATTTTCTAAAAAGGCTGGAAAGACATTGCCAAACGACAGGTCCGAGACCCTGCCTATCGGCAGTGTGTCTAAACACACCTGCCGATTGGCAGGAATAGGGATATGTCGATCGGCAATTCCCTGGGCCTATAAAATGGAGGCCTTAACCTCATTGCAAAGAGGGGCCCAGATCATAAACATATCACTCTCAGCAAATCCAGAAAACCTCTCTCGAAGTCCGCACGATTTCCACATCTAAATCCATTTACAACCTTCACTTTTCATCAACCTTGGTGAATTCACTACCGCCCATCATCATCCAAGTGCAAGGGTTACTCTCCAACATTCAAGATCAAGCTCAAGATGTTCAAGAAGGTCCAATTTTCTCAATTCTCTCCTTAAATCCTCATAAATTCGCAATAACTTGTTTTATTACTTAGCACTTTTATTCTCTCATCTCACATATCCTAATATACTTTTTATTTAGTATTATTGCACATCTCTTATCTGCATACAAATAAGAACCCAAAAAAATAAGAAAAAGAGGGTTTGCTCATAAATTCCAAACGGGAATTCTTACACTTTTCTTACACTTCTCTCACAACTAAAACACTTTTTCTACACACACACACGCGCGCAAATAAGAGAAGTACCCGGTTGGATTTATGGGATAAACCCCACCCCTCGTTTTGCATGCGAACTACGTGGACTTTGATGCCTCTATAGGCTACGTGGGAATCTTGGGGTAAAATTCGAGATTCGAGTCCTATTTTTACTTTGTCTTTCATCTGCTATTCTCTCTAAATTCAATTCTCCTAGATTACACACACACACACACATATATATATATATATATATATATATATATATATATATATATATATATATACATATATTTGTTCTTAGTGGCGTATTATTCCACATGCATTATCGTTTCATCGTATTGATCAAGGTAAGGATAATCGCGTAAATCCTATTTTCTAATATTTTTATACCTTCCTACGGATGATTCGCATTACCTCTTCCATGGTAAAAGTCGATAATTCCTATCTCCATTATATATACACATGCACACTATCATGGGGGAAATAAAGGAAAATAGCAAAAACCCATGAGAGACCGTAAGGGCGGAATGGGTGCCTAACACCTTCCCATTTCGTAACTTAGCCTCCGAATCCTTTTCGAATCATTTTAGTTTCGTATGCATCAGTATGTCTTAGGATGCTATCCTTCGGGATGGCCCCCTTTCTTTTGTCTGTTTTGAGTAAAATAGACTGGCGACTCTATCTCTCTACATTTTTCACCTCACCCAAATGACGCCGACCGAAACGCTCCCGAGAGGGACGCGCGGGACCTAGGATCCTCCCTCACGCCGCCCACTCACCGCGAGGATCGGGTATGGCCACAATAACAATTAAAAAAAGGTATAAGACTTAACAACTTTGATTCACCTTAGTTAACCTGTTTTATAAAATGGAAAAAATATATTTAATTGACTTTGGTTTTGTAATTTTGTCAAATACACAAACATGTATACTTTTCATATAGAAAAATCTATTTTATAAATAATTGCATTTCTTTGTGTATTTCAAGTATGTATGGTCATGCGGGAAATAAACATACTTGGTGTAAGGAAATATTTTATTGTCCGGCTTACATGTGAGTATGTCGTATACCGCTACAACCGTCGAAGACTTATTCAAGTTCAATCATGCATTAAGATGGATCTGGATATCAAAGTTCTTCAACATTCAAACCTCTGTGAGATTAATTTTGGTACGGTTGTGTTTTAACTGTTCACTTAGATTGTTGGGATAATTTTTCCAAAATATTTTCTAAGTGCTGGAGCGTAGTTTTTTGTCAATTAATTTTTTCTAAGTGTTGAGGTGGAGTATTTTTGGCGAAATAATTTTTTTTTTCCTCTCTCGTTTCGAGAGATAGGATGATGTTCACGCAAAGCTCGTTCGAGAGACAAGTGACATTATTCGAGCGATAGGGAGTTTTCATTTAAGTGACACGCCGGCTTAAGTTTTTTGTATAAAGCATGTTAAACCACTCCGTTTTCGTTAAGAAGACCTGACGTTTTAGTTTCTCCAAATCGGCAGAATACTTTGTCTTCTTCGTTTAAGGGTTTAATCCTTTTTGTTTTTAATTCACAAAATGTCCGAATCTTTATGTGAATTATTTTGGAACCCAAGATACAACTTCGGTGAAGTTATTTCTCTTGTAGAGAGGATAAATCTACGACAGACGACTTCGTGTCGATTGGGAGTGCTCGAGGGTGTTCCTGGCTGATTTGAACTACGTGTTCATGTGGACTGTTGTGGTTGTTCCATTGTTGATTCTAGGTTAAGTGCCAATGGGATTATTCTAAGGAGTGATCATTGCAGATTATGTTGTAATCTTTGTAAGTTACGATTTACTATTTATAATGAACTAAAGGTTTTTCCCAAAAGGGATTTTTCCTGAAATCTGTGAGTTAGCAATTTTATTTGTGATGGTTTGGCGCACACACGTGTAGTTGCATGTTTAGGGGTTGAATTAATTTGGTTTGTTATTTGTCACTGATTAAATAAGTCTAAATGGAAACTTGCGAATTTATTTAAATCGATATCGCACGGCATTTACAAATTGGTATCAGCGCAGGTTTCTCTAAGTTATTTAGTTATTCTTGTTTTCCGTAAAATTGTGTGATATTATTTTTTTGAAAAATCAGTTGCTTTAAAATTTCGCAATTTTTTTATGGATCACTTATGTAATTAGATGCCCCCCTTGATGACACGAGGTAGATTTTTGATGATTTAAATAGTTTGAATTTGACGTTTGCAAAAAGAAAGGATTTTTTGGAAAAAGAAAATTGTCGTTTTAAATCCGCTATGGATCTTTTGCAAATGGTTCAAAGTCAAAGATATTTTTATCATGAGAAATTTTTTTCTTTGGACCATGACTTTAATGCATTAAAATTGTCCAAAAAGGACAGTGATGATAGAGTCCTATTTTTAGAAAAAGAATTAGAGGACTTTAAAAATTCTAGGATTTGTGTTTGTTCCAAAGAGGATAAACAAGACAAAATCGGTTTATAAAGTCGTTTCCGCAGAATTAAAATTGGTGTTGTAATTTTTTGTCGAAATCACCCTTTGCGAGTATTCTCTCTTTCTAACTTGGAGGTTGCCTCTAAAAGTACTTTTTTTAAAATATTATAAAGGCAAACTATACATATGCACAACCTACTTCGCCTCATCATCACCACAGTGACGGATTGCATCGCTGCAACAAAAATTATCACTAGAACTTTTTGTTCCAATTTCAAAACCTCTAAATAAAAGCATGGATGGTTTTTTCATTGTAGAGATACTGTCTCGCTGGCCTATTGTGCCCCTGTGCAAAAAGTTTGAATAAATGTGTGACCTGGATCGCCTCAAGTTCTCCGTAGCGATGCATTTTCCCGCTGCAATGACCTTACGTCAAAACGAGTCTAACTAGTGTCGAATGTCACTTTTACATAAGATCTTTCTTTAAGATCTTATATGTTAGTGTGTCAAGGATAACGTTTTGGGTGACTTAGACCCTAATGTGACTACTCGGCACCTTAGGAGCATTACAGTTGGTGTTTATACCTTTAAACATTATTAAAATTAAAAGGCTATAAGTTAAGGTGTTGTCTTCTGCTTCAAACAAAGAGTGAGATACTTGAAAAAAATATTTTTTCTAATCAAAACATTTGATATATTTGAGAGCACATTTTTTCACTCATGTTCTTTGAGTTCTTATAAGATATTATTTTTAATAAAGGTATATATGCTCATCTTGTATTCAAATCCAATCTTCATTAGTGAGTAAATATTTTATTTTCCTTGGCTTTGAAAAAACTCGTTTTTCATATTTAAAGAACCACACCCTTTGCAAACACCCCACCAAATATCTTAGGATTCCCTTAAAAAATCCTAGGTGTAGCATTTTGGTCGCTTGAAGGTTTCGTCCCGGAAAAAAAAATTCTTCATGAAAGACCCAAAGAAGTGCAAGAAGACTACATGCTGAAGAAAATAAGTGTCGAGTAAACGCAATTAACCTACAAGTTTTATATGTTATTCAAGTAGGGACCAATTCAAACTTTTCTTGAAATTTTTAACTCTACTAAAGCTGATTAAGAATTGTAGAGTCAATTTAAGTCCTATTTATTATCTTTAGTTAAATCTAGATGATTTACAAGATAATAAACAATTCAGTTTGTAGGTGGGTTTATAATTCTTTAAATCTACTTTTTCGTGTGAGGTGATATGTGAAAAATGTAAAGCACGCCATATTTATTTATAGTCGCAAAAACCCTTGCCCGGGAAAAATGACAGACTCTCCAAAGAGTCAACCTAGTTTACTTCCACTAAAACAATAACGAATTAGGAACGAGTTACAAAAATCAAACGACAATAAAAGAAGATAGATGTGGCTATTTCCTCACCTAGACCAAGCTCTCTCTTGGTTGCTTCTTCTGATCTCTCCTTAGTTTGTCCGCTTGACTTTGAGTTCTTCACGTCATAGCTTCTCCCTCTTGATTTCTCTAGCTCAGGTTTAGCTCAGTGCCTAATCTGTCCTAGTTCTTATTGAAGTATTTATGTACTGTGTGATATCCAAGATGACACAACCACACTAAATGATACAATCAAATGCAATGCAACAATTTATCACGTAAATATTTGTCTCAGCTCTTATGTTCTGTTTAATCAAGCTTTCTTGATTTAATACAAACTGATCAAACTTCTTTATTCAAAAATTAGAACAATCAGATTTGATCTAATATATACATAACAACAAATGTCTACGTGAGTAAATGGTGTATAGTGAGTTATCTTTAAGTGATATGCACATGAAAAATCCTGAAATCACTTCACAGATCAAGAAATCATATACACAAAAATATTATGACTGGAAATATATAATCAGGTTTAAGTCCAGCTTCAGTACAAGTTCGAATATTAATTCAGTCAAGATAGTTTCTTATAAATTCAGTCCTTAAGAAAAATAGGTTTAAGTTTCTAAACCTTTAATAAACTTAACCTTATTTTTAAGAAAAACTTTCTTGAATGATTTTTAAAACAAAACGTTTTAAAACAGGGTTGAAGCTAGAACACGCCAATATTAAGACAACAAAAATTACACAAATCAGATCTTGTGTGTAGTGTATTACACAAAAAAAATAGATCTAATAAAAATAGATCAAACAATTTTAAAATATTCTTATCGATATTCGTGCTAATCCGAAACAACTACACAAAATAGATCTTCAAGAAAAAATACTTACAGTCAGATTTTTCATTTTAAAAAATAAAAAACAGACGAGATGAGGTTTTTATTTAGATACACCGCCAAAATCAGCAACCTCGAGAACCTTTTTAAGTATATTGAAATGAATCAATACTTATTTACGAACACACACTTGAAAAATATATCTTGGAAATATGAAGTGTAGACTCTCTCAAAAAATTGGTAGAATTTTAGTGCAAATTTTATTTTTCTCTGATAAAAAATGAGACTCCAAGTGCTGGTATTTATAGAGTGAATCGGTGTGCACTGATTGGATAAAACAGATGCACAGGGATTATAAAAATACACATACACATCCATTGATTAAAAGAATATGACACTCCACAGAGAAACATAAAGTATTGATCTAATAAATAGACACATGTTGTCTTCGCTGTAACCAACTCTCAACAAATTGTTAAAATCGGTTAAATAATACGATGGCATTTAATAAAATGGAAGCTAGTTGTGAACTATTAAAATTGTTACCGTTTGTAATATAGACACACGGTGTCATTTTTAGAGTAAAACAGAAACCACTTTGGGTTTACAAAAACGTGTATGGTAAAAAATAAGATTGGTAATTGGTATAAAACGGTAGCTGTAGACACCTCATTCTATTACCCCTAACTCTACTTAGGTCCCTAGTACCTCCACTCATCACCGCAAACCCAGGTCATGTCCCGAGCACTGACCAGGAAGCCATCGGGAACTCCCCGGCTCAGTTTGACCAAAAGTCAAACTCTTCGTCTCGACCGAGACTCAATGAATCTTTGAAGGGCACTGAATACCCATTCCAACGGTTCATCCCGTGAGCGATTCTGACTTACCATGCGGACGAAATATTCGTTTGCGTCCGAAACCCGACCAAGAGGCCACCGGGCGCTCCCGGGTTCTGTTTGACCTAAGTCAACCCTTCAGCTCGACCGAGGCTAAATGAATCTTCGAAGGGCACTGAGTACCCTTTCCAACGGTTCATCCCGTGCACGATTCCGACTTTCCATGCGGATGAACGATCCGTTTGACTTCGAGAGGTCACTGAATGCTTCTCGGGCCCGGTTGACCAAAGTCAACTCCCCAAACCAGGTAAAACTCTTTAGAATGTCGAATTACATCTCCTAAACTTTCCAACGGTCCATCCCGTGCGCGATTCTGACTTACCACACGGACGAACGATCCATTTGCGTTCGAACGATTCCCCGTCCAGCGGACCGATAAACGCTTCTGAGCCACATTTGACCCAAAGTTAAATCCCGAATCCTGGAGAGGTCCAAAGGAATTTCTAAGGTCTCTGAAATACCTTTTCAACGGTATGCCCCGTGCACAATTCTGACCAACGGTTTGACCTCGGCGGCCAATTTTTCAAAAAAGCCTGAAGCGCACTGCCAAATGGCAGGTCCCAGACCTTGCCTATCGGCACCTGCCAATAGGTAGTGCCATGTCAATGCTGATCGGCAGACCCCTGGGCCTATAAAAGTAGGCCTTGGCCTCATTTGCAAGGGGGCCCAGATCAGAAGCAAATCACCCTCAGTAAGCCTCCAAAAACCTCTCTCGAAGGCAGCGTGATTTCAACTTCCAAATCCCTTTTTCACTTCCACTTTTCATCATCCCTTTCATCAAATTTGGTGAATTAACCATTGTCCATCATCATCCAAGTGCAAGGGCTGCTTTTCAACATTCAAGATCAATCTCAAAGTCTCCAAGAAGGTCCATCTTTCTCACCTTTCTCTTCAAACCTTCTTAAATTTGCAATAACTTGTTTTATTACTTAAAGCACTTTTATTATCTTATTTCACATATCCTAACATACTTTTTATCTAGTATTATTGCACATCTCCTATTTTCATATAAATAAAACCCAAAAAGAAAAAGAAAAAGAGGGTTTGCTCATAAATTCCAAATAGGGATTCTCACACTTTTTCCACACTCTTCTCACAACTAAAAACACTTTTTCTACACACACACACACTTACAAATAAGAGATTTCTCCATTTGGATTTATGGGATAAACCCCACCCCACATTTTGTATGCGAACTACGTGGACTTTGATGCCTTTATAGGCTACGTAGGCATCTCGGGGTAAAACCCGAGACTCGAGTCCTTTTCTCACTTTTCCTCTTATTCTCTATCTTCTCTTTATCTCATTTTCTATTATATTCTATATACTTGTTCTTAATGGCGTATTATTCCACATGCGTTATCGTTCCCTTATAACGATCAACGCAAGGATAATTGTGCAAATCCTATTTTCTACATTAATCTCACATTCCTATGGATGACTCGCTTTATCTTTTCCATGATACAAGTCGAGGATTCCTACCTCCATTCTATATATACACATGCACACATATCACGGGGGGAAATATAAAGGAAAATAGCAAGTATTCATGAGAGACCGAAAGGGCGGAATGGGTGCCTAACACCTTCCCATTTCGTAACTAAGCCTCCGAACCCTTCTCGAATCATTTTGGTTTCGCATGCACCAGTATGTCTTTGGATGCCATCCTTCGGGGTGGCTTCCCCTTTTTTTCTTTTGTCTATTTTGAGTAAAATAGACTGGCGACTCTGAATCTCTCTACATTTTCACACCTCACAAATCGACGCCGACCGAAGCGCTCTCCCGAGAGGGGAAGCGCGGGACCCGAAGGATCCTTTCTCCCTCCGCGGTGGGGATCGGGGATGGCAACAGTGGCGACTCTGCTGGGGAGTTTATTATTTTGAGGGCTTAACTCTATTTACATGGATGTTATATTTGTTTATATTTTCCCCATATTTGCATGTTCCCCTTTCTCACATGTGTATCCCATGCTTATGATTATATTCACACACTTGTAGAGAATTCTCCACGTACACTTCACACCACGTGCACCTAGGATCACATGTATATCCCCATGTTGCACGCATCACCCATCCATACTTGAGGTACCTTTTGAGGTACTTGTACTTTATTCCCTGTTTGGCATAATCAAGAAAGGCATTCTCATCATAAGATACTAATAACAGAATCATGCATGATTCACATGATTCACACGATATCACCAAAGAGCATTGCTATTTACCAAATTTTACCCATTAACTGGAGGGTCACTTCGTGACGGGCGCTGGTCCGGCAGGTCGCAGTTAGCCTAAGCGATATGACTCTCACCTTCCATTGGCCAAGTACCTTCGACGTATATCGAACGGTTCCCCCTCATCGTACCGCTTGACCAAAGTCATGACGGGAGGCATATCGTAAGGAATTCGTTCACGTACTTCGAGTATATCGAATTCGCTCTCACACGTACCATCCTCACGAGGTATATGGTGAGACAATTCACATACACTCAGGTATATCAAATGTCTTGTCCACACGTACCGATTGCCCTCAAGAGCAAGACGTATATCGTGGGAGTCACGCCAAAGGGGGGAACCCATGTCGATTCACCCAACCAACTTCATACCCGCATATAGGTGTCAAACCTAGGACACGCACTTTAAATTGCCAGTTTCAACCCGAAACTCTGCCGAAGTTTTGGGTCGGCCTGCCACCCAATTTTTGTGCAGTTTTTAAAACGGGACCCTGTCCGCGAGCCTGGTTACAAGTCCAAACATAGCTTTGCATATATTAAGACTCCCACTTTTCCAGGCTCGGGTCCCGTCCGGCATTGCATTTAGGATAATTAAATACAAGTGAGAACATAATAATCATAATAATCATGTCGAGTTCCGTCTCCAAAAATATTTCTCCCTTTTTATCAAAAATCCAAAAATATTTCTCCCTTCTTTATCAAAAATCCAAAAACATTTCTCCTTCTTTATTAAAAATCCAAAAACATTTCTCCTTTTTTATCAAAAATCCAAAAACATTTCTCCCTTCTTTATCAAAAATCCAAAAACATTTCTCCTTCTTTATTAAAAATCCAAAAACATTTCTCCCTTCTTTATCAAAAATCCAAAAACATTTCTCCCTTTTTATCAAAAATCCAAAAACATTTCTCCATTCTTTATCAAAAATCCAAAAGTAGTTTCTGCCCTTTTTTTTCTCAAAAATAAATCTCATCCTACGCCTTCTCAGGTCGATCGCACGCCCTTAGCCTGGCTCCTTATTGGCTTCGGTCTTCAGTCAAATCACCCCGGAGTTTCATCCTCTCCTCTACTACTTCTTTCGAGTCCGAAATCCATCCATCTTCTATGGAGAATGCGGATCAAGCACCAGTCATACAATTGGATCTGCCGACAGTCCTAGCTCAGCTCGTGGCCAAGATTAAGAACCTCCAAGCTGAGGTCCGAGAAATGAAACGAAACCAAGTCCTTATTCCTCAAGAGCCCGAGGCCCTATTCCCTCGTGCTATGGGTCCACTCGAGCCTATTTGGGTCCCGAAAGAATATCAGTACGTTCCGCGTGCCCCTCCTGCCAATGGGCTGCCGCCTGCCCAACTTCCGATGCCAAACATTACCCAGCCTGTGGGTAACCTGCCTGTGGTCATTGATCCAAAAGAAGAGGAGTTGAACAAAGTCGAAGAAGATCTTAAGATGCTCACCAAGAAGTTTGATCAGGTCAGGATCTCTGGTAATTACATGGACTACACCCATATGTCTCCTTATCCTAAAGCAAGGTTACCCGAGAAGTTCAAGATGTCAAATATCGAGAAGTTCGGAGGGAACGAACCCCCGATTGTCCATCTTCGCAGTTATCGCCATTCCATGACTCTCCTAGGGGCTTCCGAAGAAGTAATTTCCCAACTGTTTCAGCAAACTTTAAAAGATAGCGCCCTCCGATGGTTTTTATCTCTCGAGGAATCCAGAATCCGTAGTTGGGAGGATGTGGCCCGAGAATTCATGCCGCAGTACAAATACAACGAAGAGCGCGATGTCACCCACCGTGATTTAGAGCTGCTCAAGCAAAACTCTGGAGAATTAGTCAGTAACTTTATAGCCCGATGGAGGGAAAAAGCAGCTACCATGACCAATCAGCAATCTGAAGAAGAACAAGTCAACATAGTGAAGAAGAATTTCTTGCCCCATGTCCGAGCAACCATGGGAGGACAGTACTACCCCCACTTTCGAGATCTCAGAGAAGCAGGAGTAGAAATTGAGGAAGGTCTTGCCAAAACAGAAGTTGAACCGAAAAAGGTGTCCGGACAGTTCACCCCTAGAAAGTATGACAAGCCTGCCAATGCTACAGTCTCAACCATCAGCAACATCTCTCAACCAACCACATCATGGGCACCAAAAAGTCACCCTGCTCCTGTCCGAAGGGAATACACTGAGCTTCATGCTCCTCTCTCCAAAGTTTACCAAGCCTTGTTAAGCCGAAACCTCATTAAGCCCCTGGATCCACGTCCATTACCAAATCCACTCCCAAGAAACTTCAAGACTGATGCTCATTGCGCCTTTCACCAAACTTCCGTCCATACCACCGACCAATGCTTTCACCTTCGAAACATAACCCAAGATCTCATTGATCGGGGTACCATCGCCCCACCAGCTAATCCTAAGTCAAACACTACTCACAATCCACTCCCAAATCACACCAGTGCCATCTTCTTGGAAGAAAACCCAAATTTCGATCCATCAACCCAAATCACACCCCCATACCCTCCTAAACCTCTTCAAATTTGCCCATATTTCCTCCTACACCCTACCAACCCAGTTGATCAAGCACTATCACTCCTTGCCAGAGCGTGCATCACTGTTCGAACCCGTTCTGAAAGTGAAAGTAGGGAATTGTCATAGGTATTAAATCAACTCCTAGAGTTCGAGCTGAAATTTCCCTTACAGATGAATATCGATTTCCAAAGGTTCAGTGCGCTGTTTTTGGAAGCATGAAAATGGGCCCGAGAATCAGATAGTTGGGTGATACCAACCGATGAAGTCAGCTTAGATGGTGTTGTCCAAATCATGGCAAAAGCATTCAGGCAAACTAACAACATTTGCAGTATCACCGAGTTATTTGGTTCTTTGAAGCTATAGGGTCACCTGATCCCTTCACCATTACACATCCTCACAGAATGGGAAGACCTATATGAGGAAGCCGTTGAAGTTGTGGAATGCATTGACTTCACGAGGGAAAACAGAATTTTTACCACCGGATGGGGGGGAAGAATTCGAAGATTCGAATGAAGAACAAGCTTCAGGAAGAACTAGCCCAGTAGCCGACATATGTGGGATGATATCATTTGAAGAACTCCTCAGAGAAATAGACAGGGCGGCAGAACAACCTGAGATTGATGAGGAAACTGTATTTATGTTTTTCCCTTCTTCATAAAATCACATGACCAGATCTGGGAGACATTACCAAGTTCCAAGCTCGCTACCAGCAAATGACAAGGGGAAGGGTGTTGAAAACCTTCCTATGCCAGAAATGACCATCGAAGAGAGCAAGATCCTTGATCAACTGAAGAAAACTCAAGCTGACATCACTCTATGGGGGCTTTTCATGTCTTCCCAGCTGCATAGAAATGCTTTAATCAAGTTGCTCACAGGACCCATAGTTCCTGCTTCTACCACACCCGAAGAAGCGATAAATTTGGTCGGATCCTTGACCTCCACCCGAATGTTGTCCTTTTCTAAAGAAGAAATCCCCAAAATTGGGCCAAATCACAATCATGCACTTAACATCTCCATCGAAGTTATCGGAAAGTTTGTACCGCTTTCTCTTGTTGATAACGGATCCGCTTTGAATGTCTGCCCACTGAGAACCTTCAAATGTTTAGGCCTAAAATAAATTGACCTCTCTCCAACCTCTGATGCCTTGTGTGCCTACGATAATACCCGTCGGGAGGTGATGGATCCATAAAACTTACAATAGGGGTTGTCCCTATAAACCCTATCGTTGAATTCCAAGTCATTGATATCCCGGTCCATTTCAACCTGTTGCTCGGACGACCCTAGCTCCACAGTATAATGGGTGTCTCTTCCTCATTCCATCAGAAATTGAGGTTCTTCACCGATGGGCGAGTCATCACCATCTTGGGTGACGATGACAATGCCGAGGGTGCAAGCACCAGCAGTCCAATTCTTGAGATACGACATGGGTTAAATGATATGCTCCTATCAAGATTCCGAGTTGAGCCATCCCTACTCCCGACAGGGGACGATTTCAAAGAAAGGGTTTGTCCAGAATATGACCCTCGTGGCAATGGCAATGTGATTTAGATGTTCAGAAATATGCACTTCATGCCCGGACTGGGGCTAGGACAAAGGCAGCAAGGGATACTTGAGCCCATCGAACTGAAGAAAGCTTTCCCTCCTTGTGGTTTGGGGTATCAACCATAAGAACCAGAGCTCAAAATGATCCGCCAGACTTGATCAAAGAGAGGGTTAGACTGCGTCCGAACTATCTCAGGAGGCTCCTTAAATGGATGATTCATCAAAGAGGATGAGGATTTCCCCTTTTGTGGTTTTCCAGAACCATGGTAAGACCACACGGACAAGAAGATGAAGCCTGGAATGGAGATCTTTTTCCAAGATAACTACCCATGGGCCGAAAGTTTCCAACACCATGTTCCACCGCTCATCAAAGATACTGAAGAAACTGAGGAAAGTGACTCCGAAGATTCCTTCAACATGTAAACACTGGGGCTGGCACTCTGCATGGTTCACTCAGACACTACATCACTGGACCCCTCTCGTCTGATCAAAGCTGCTAATACACCTATCCTCAACTGGCATGCTGCGCCAATTCTACCTCTTGAAATCTCCCCTAACCCAAATGTTTACCCTGTTTCTTCTACTGTTGTCTATCCTTGCTCAAATGTAATCGAGACCTCTTTTGATGAGGTTCTCAATGCTATTTTTCCTATCAATGAAATAAACGAAGATTTTGAGTGTCTTGTTGTGCCTTACATTAATTGTTTAGATTCTAATCAAACTTTTGATGATGATGATTTTGCAAATGAACAATTCTTAACTGATTTAAATAAGGTTAATAACAAACAACATAACCGCATTCAAGTTAATGAAGAAGAGACTGTTGTTATTAATCTCGGTTCTAGTAGCCAACTGCGCGAGATTAGGATAGGGGCCACCCTTGACGAGCATGAGCGTGCACAACTCGAAGAATTACTAATGGAGTTCGTGGACATCTTTGCATGGTCCTACGACGATATGCCCGATATTGATCCTTAAATAGCTCAGCATGAGATCCCCACTCTCCCAGATTACAAGCCGGTTAAACAAAGGTTGAGAAAGCTCTGCACCGAATGGTCGCTCAAGGTCAAAGAAGAGGTGGTCAAACAGTTGAACGTAGGTTTCATTCGAGTAATCTAATATCCCACGTGGCTAGCCAACATTGTACATGTACCGAAATCAGGAGGAACGGTTCGAATGTGTGTGGATTACCGAGATTTAAACAAAGCTTCTCTGAAGGATGATTATCCGCTACCCAATATCGACATGATCATGGACAACACAGCCAGTCATGCTCTCAAGTCATTCATCGACGGGTTTGTCGGATACAACCAAATCAAGATGCACCCCGACCACCAAGAGAAAAACGCATTCATCACCCCATGGGGAAACTTTTGTTACACCGTTATGCCATTCGGTCTCAAGAATGCTGGGGCTACCTACCAAAGGGCTGCCACAATTATCCTGCATGACCTGATTCACAAGGAGGTCGAGGTTTACGTGGATGATATGATTATCAAGTCCAAAACTAGAGAAGGTCATGCTCCTGCTCTTCGAAAGTTCTTCGAACGACTGCGACAGTATCAGATGCGACTCAACCCACAGAAATGCATCTTCGGCGTTACAAAGGGAAAACTCTTAGGATTTATGGTCAGTGAGAAGGGGATAGAAGCATATCCCGCCAAGCTGAAGGCCATACTTGAGATGTCACCACCCCGAACAGAGAAAGAAGTTTGAGGTTTTCTTGGGAAATTACAATATATCAGCCGGTTCATCGGCCAGTTAACCTCCATCTGTGAACCAATCTTCAAGCTCCTCTGAAAGGATTCAACCAAGGTTTGGAACAAGGCCTGCTAAGAAGCCTTTGACTGAATCAAACAATATCTGACCCAACCTCCAGTTCTCATGCCACCACAGCCTGGTCTCCCTTTGCTCCTATACCTAACCATAACCGACACTGCATCTGGGGCTTTTCTAGCCCAATACCTTGAGGACTCCCGCAAAGAAAGAGCCATCTATTATGTCAGTCGAAAATTGGCCGGGTACGAGGTCAACTACACTGCTTTAGAAAAAGCATGTGTTGCGCTTGTCTGGGTCACCCAAAAGTTGCGACACTACATGCTCGCCTTCCCCATCAAACTTGTATCCCGAATGGATCCCATCAAATACCTGCTTGAGAAACCCGCCTTATCCAGCCGAATGGCCCGATGGTTGATGCTCCTAATCGAGTTCGATATCGTGTACGTCACACAGAAAGCCATTAAAGTAAGAGCCATCTTTGACTACCCGCTGACTACCCTGTAGAAGAAACAGATGTCTAGATCTCCGAATTCCCGGATGAAAATGTCCTCTGCACCACTCAAGACTGCCTTCGATGGAAAATGTTCTTCAATAGCGCTGCCAACAAAAAGGGATATGGCATTGGGATAATCCTGGTCGCCCCAGATGACTCCCACACGCTTATTGCCATAAAATTGGATTTCCCTTGCACCAACAACATGACAGAATACGAGGCATGCACAGTGGGCCTCAAGATCGCTCTCAAGAAAAGTATTCAATACCTTGATGTATATAGGGATTATGCCCTCATCATCGGTCAAGTGCTCAGAAAGTGGAAAGTCAAGGACGAAAAGCTCCAACCCTTCCATGCCCAATTAGAAGAGTTAGCCTCCCAATTTTGAGAAATCACCTTCCATTACCTACCCCGAGTAAAGAATAACCTGGTCGATACTCTCGCTACCTTGGCCTCCATGATCGACATGTCCGAGGGAATAACAATGACCCCCTTCCTAGTTCAAAAGTAAGACAAACCAACCCATTGCTACCACATTGAGCTCGGCACTACAGAAGGTCCTGAGCTAGTCAACTACTAGTAATATGATATTTGGTGCCTCCTCAGGTACGGTAGGTATCCCGAGGGTTCCAACAAGAACGACCGAGCTACCCTCCAAAGGCTGGCCGCCCAGTACATCATCTGTTATAAGGCACTACTCAAGAGGAATTTCGATGGAACTCATTTGCACTGTATCGCAGGGGCTGACATTGAAAAGATAATGCAGAAAATCCACAACGGGGAATGCGGGCCCCACATGAACTGTCACATGCTTGCCAAGAAGATCATCCGACAGGGCTATTACTGGACCACCATGGCCCAGGATTGCACCGCCTATGTTCGGATATGCCCTAAGTTCCAACAGTTCTCTAATCTCCAACACCTACCTCCACGGGAATTATACAACATGACTTCTCCCTGGCCGTTCTCCACCTGGGGTATCGACATCATGGGGAAGGTTATGCCAAAGGCGTCAAATGGGCATGAGTTCATCCTAGTTGCCATTGATTACTTCACCAAATGGGTCGAAGCTGAGTCATACGCAGTATTAAATGCCAAGAAGGTGGCCAAATTCATCAAGAAAAATATCATCTACCGATATGGGGTCCCGTACGAGCTAGTGTCAGATAACGATTTACACTTTGAGGCAGAAGTCACAGAAGTAGTCAACGAGTATGGGATCCAGAGACACAAATCTTCTCCTTACCGACCTCAGACCAATGGTGAAGTTGAAGCCGCCAATAAAAACCTCCAAGCCATCATCAGCAAGATGACCGAAAGTTGTAGGGATTAGGCCGACCGGATCTCGTATGCCCTCTAGGGCTATCGAACCTCAATCCGAACCTCTACTGGGGCTACCCCTTACTCCCTGGTCTACGGCATGGAAGCAGTCCTACCTGTGGAGCTGGAAATACCCTCGCTACGCATCATGCTCGAAAGCAAGGTTAGTGAAGAAGACTGGTGCCAAGGTCGTCTTGATGAGCTATCCCTTCTAGATGAAAGAAGATTAAAAGCTCTTTATCATATATAGGGATACCATCGCCGAATAGCGCGATCATTCATCAAGAGAGTCAAGGACCGTGGTGTTCGGGAGGGGGATTTAGCCCTCAAGGAGATTATAGAACCCATCTGGGACCCCAGAGGAAAATTCAAACCCAATTAGAGAGGCCCTTACATTGTGAAGAAAATCTTGTCTAGCGGTGCCGCCATGCTCACTGACCTAGATGGGGAAGATATGGCTCGTCCAGTAAATCTGTACCGTCTCAAGAAATTCTACCCCTAGACCGAAATCTCGGCGCGCTACGACTCTTATCACCCCCTTCTATTCTTAAAAAAAAAATCTTCATTTCCCTCTACCCAGAACTACGTGGTCCTGATCCTCTACAAAAAACCACTTTTAAACAAAAAACTTTTCAAAAACCCCAGAGGTACGTAGGCAGCTCATACATCTTACATGAGCACAGCCCCTTCTTTTTCACAAAAATATATTCTTTTCTTATCTCTGAGAACGACAGTTCATTCTAAACATCTACTTGAACAAAAGGATTATGTATGCCTTAGCGATCAGTATAGATAATTCAAAATACAAAATTCATCGAAAGGCACAGCTGGATGATCAGAAACTTGTTTATTTCATTAATAAGAAATTACAGTACGGATTACATAAGAAAAAGGAACGGATAACTCCTTTTCCCCTATTACCATAAAAAGCCAGATAAAATCCCCCACATCTGTTACACAAGTAAACTCCCCAGGAGTCCTACCCACAGCTACTAGAAGAGCCTGCACCCTCATCATCTACATCCCGAGGACCACAAGTTTCCCCTGCCTGAATAGAGTATCACAAACATTCCATGGATCGATAATCCTTAACCATCTTAGAAAAGACCACAACACCCCCTTCCATGGAATCAGATAAAATAAACCACCTTTGACCAGTCTCCACTGCCAACATCTTGCTGACTACTTTCCTCCACAACCACTTCATATAATCTTTGGGGACATGGAAAACCTTCTCGACAGACTAAGAGGGATGGGTCGACGGACGCCGATTCTCCCACAGAGATCCAAGCAACGGACACAAGCGCTCAGTCAAATCTTCTACAGGAAAGAAATTTAAGGTCCGAGGGGGCACGATCTGCGCCCAGCCAAATTGGCGCAGAAGTCGCCAAGGAAAATAAAAAGAGGTTTTTCTGAGACTGACCAGCCGCACATATGAATACTCTTCTAGCTCCAGAATTGGCTGAAACTGTCCCCACCAAGGCACTGACCAATACAACCCACGATCCCCATGCTCCACAAGCCAATTCTCCCAATTCTCAACATGCAGGCCAACGCGGATGAAGTAGCATGAAAAGAAGTTGGGTACAGTCTACAAAGGATATTCTGGAGGAGTCGACAAGCGGAATCTTTCAAACAACCACATGAACAGCATCACTGGGCTACCCCTCAAAAAGTCAGAACGACATTCTCTCCAAGCATCCAGGCCATTCAGAGTCACCGCTAATATCACCGTCGCAGGATTGCGATGGTATGACATCTATGAGGTAATGGCTGCAAGTTGTGGGTCCACTCGCACCTCCCCAGTCACCAACAGTAATTTTGAAACCAGGCCCAGAACAACGGCTCCAGCATAGTCAGCATCACCTACTTCCCGCAAATGCACGGACTGCAACACCATTAGGAGTGAGATCATTCCTCCGACAACCAATGACCTGGACGCCGAAGGCGAGATATGAAGAAGCCCGGCCAACAAATCCCCAGGGGAGCGGGAAAATTTGGGTAAAGTCGCGGCAACACTGGGATTCACACTTAGTATGGCAGAAAACTCCTCATAGGTAGGACAAACTTCTTCCAACCCAAAGCAAAATACATAGTCTTCAGGATACCAGAATTGTACTGCCGCTATCAGCATATTCCACTAAAAAGGCCGATTGCGCCACAAGGAGACTCGACGCATGTTGAAAGCATCGTACTCAACATTATAAGAGCACATTGCTTCCAAGGCTTCGAGGTAATTGGAAAACTCAATGCTACCAGGGAGAGCCATCTTGCAAGACTAAGAAATAGTAGGCAACTGAATAAGAGTGTGAAGGTGTGATGAAAACACTCCACCCTTCCCCCCTTTTTATACTTGAGAACTCTCACAAAAGACATTATCCCTGCAGAAATCGGAGGGAATCCTACCCAACAAGGTACTAAAGGCTAAAGAGGGTACAAATCAAAGCTTTCAATTGATAGGACTGGACTGAACTACCGATAGGCAGGTCAGGGTGCTTGTCGATCGGCAACCCCCCATTTTTGGAAATTTCCTCCTTTCCCCTTTTGTCAAATCAGAAAACTCAATAAAAATAAATTGATATTCTCAACAGAATTTCAAAATCCCTTTTTTCCTTATATAATTTTCCCCTTTAATTAAAAACTTTCCTTCAAAAATTCTAAAAATATTCCCTTTTATGGTCTCAGCAGCAAAGTAAAAAGCGCATGTGCATGCATTCATTCATCATTAAAATAAAAAATAGTCAAAAAACTCCATTGCATTGCATATATCTGTTTTCTGTGTTACATCATTTTGCAGGAAATAAAGAAAAAGCCAAAAACAACGGGACTCAGCCCGAACCCACACTCTCTCTCAAGAGCTTCCACCCCTGCGACGCGCTCTCTTCCCCCTACGGCGAGAAGACGCACCCCCACTACCCGAGCAAGAGTCTTCCCCGGACGAGGCTGACGGCACCAAGCAAGAAGGAACAGGGACAGCATCCCGAATGTGGGCAGTCCCCGATGATATCCAGTCTCTGATGTCTCTCAGCCAAGTAGTCGACACCCGGACTTGCTGCAAGGAAAAGGCAGAATCAGTATCAAGCAAAAGAAATCAAAAAAAGGAAAAGGACCGAAAGGTTTATCGCAGGATGAAGGACCTCCTCTGTCAAACCCAGCTCCTCCGGATCCATCGCAAGAGGATGGTGCAGCATCGGCACTATCCCTCCATCAGCCCGTCGGATGTTGTACGAAGGAGTGTGCAACCGCATAAAAGTGACCTTCGAGGTCGCCGCCGTCGCAGGTGCCGACAGACCACCACCACTGTGGGAAGACCCCATCGCCCGACTCGAACCCGCAGGAGGGAAAGGCAAGGCGTCATGTATGCTGGGCGCCATCAACCATCTCGTCACAAAGTCCATATAGTCATACGGCACAGCCGTATCAGTGTACAACGCATAGGACTCGCCGATCATCGTCGCGATCCTCTCATCCTCCAATAGTTTTCGCTCCCATCTCATAAACGTAGGAGGCTGCGCGGGTGGCACCACCACCTCCTCCTCAGCAATCTGATGAACTACCCTCTCCCCGAGATACCAGGAATGGCCGAACTCATGCGCCAACAAATGCCTCATCTGCGCGTTCACCCCAGTCATCCCCGTATCCTGAATGGCTGTCCCCTAAGGGTAAAAGGTCACCTAAAAATCCCCAAGCAGGCCTGAGTCAATACAAGATCAGAAGGTGTAAAAACCAAGACTAAAAAGGAAAAGACCTTACCCGACCACTGGTCAGGTCATTCAAGACCTAACGCACCGCCTCCAGGGAGAGAGATCCCTTCGACTGTCGGTTGGCCTTACGCCATCGATACAGTCGGCAGAAGTCCCCAAAGTGTCGTCCTTCAAAGCAATCAGCGGGATGTTGCACCCAATCACCTCATAGAACCACGTCTGAATTCACAAGCAAAAAGAGACGCATAAGAAAATGCGAATGCATGAAAGGAAAATGCGAATACATGAAATGAAAATGTGCAAAGTAAAGAATACCTCAAGGAGATACGTGGCTCCAGTAAAAGTCTGTCGGCAGCACCGGCTGAATGCATCCAAAGAAGAGTAAAGGGTCACCAAGGTCAGACTCCCCCAATCATAGAAAGGGATGTTCGAAAACATCCTCAAGTACGGCAGAAACCACAAATGGACGACATCACCGCTCGAAGCCACCATGAAACCTCCCAACACTAACAAGATGAATAACCGGGCCATTTCCCGTCCTCCACATCAATCACCCTGCTCAGCAAAACATCCTTCAGCAGGGACAACCGGATAGAATCTCCAAAAACTATCCTCCTCACATCACTAAGTGCCGCGTGCACCGCCTCCAGCCTCACCCGCAAGGAGCGATCCACCTCTATCTGCTCCCCGTCACAATCTAGCCCCAGCAGTTGCTGCACATCTATGGGAGTCACCGTCATCTCCCCGAAGCCAAAATGGAAAGTGTGGGTAGTGTCCCACTACCTCTCCCCCAAAGCACACAAGACTGTTGTCGAACGAAGCATCTCATCCAGTGCAACCGCCAACCTCCCAAAACCCACTGATGATACCATCCAGCACACCACGGGTGGAAGATGCTCCCAAACATCCTTAAGCCCCGTCGTCCCGTTGGCACGCATGTTCTTTAAAGAGATATCCGACTGGAAAAAGGAAAAAAAATTCCGTCAAAGGTCAAGGAAAAAGAAAAAATCACCCAAAAAAGAAAGGAATGACAAAGGTCGGGTTACTTACATAACTGTCGAGAATCACTCTCGAAGAGCAATGACGCGATGGCTCCCGCAGCAAGGTTCGCTCATCCGCAACCGGCTCGAATGCATCAAAGGCATTCTCATTCCCCAAAGCAAGGGGCACCCTGTCCCTCCAATCCACATTCGCCCAGTAATCAACGGTCAACCACTCTCGGTGGACAGTGGTGCTCACAAAGGCGGCCATTTCTTGAAGATTAGAACGTTAGAACAATTCGCAGAGAGAAATCGCAGAAAAAAAGAATGCAAGAAGCTGTGAAAAATGAAGGGGATTCGCCGCCTTTATATAGGAGGCCAAGCTCCATGCCGATCGGCACTGACCCCAGCCATACCGATCGGCACTGACTCCTCACCTTCCCGAGGCAGTCCAAAAGTCCGTGCCACTGCCGAATGGCACCCCTCAGTCTATACCGGCCGGCACCTCCCTTAAAATTTCGTACAGAAATTCCTGGAAAATGCTAGAAAACCCTGAAAATTCCTAAAAATCCCAAGAGGGATTTAGAACGTTTTCATAAAGAAAATTCCGCACCTCTTCAGGCGAAACCTCTTTTTCCCCAACGAAACCCTCAAAATCCCAGCGAATGACCTCTCGAGCAATGCGCCCGGACCACCTAATCACCTCCTCAGTGGAGTTTACAACCTCAAATTGGTTATCTCCCCAACAATCAGCTCCTCCGCTCAAACCAAAGACACAAAGCCTCCCCAGCCATCGGCTACCTAGTTCAAAACAATATCGCATGGTATTATTCCCAGCGGAATTCAGAAGAATCACTCGCCCCAGGAGATCTCTCCCAAAGGATGATCCAAATCTTCCCCAGCTCATTCATCGTTCCCCAGCGGAACCTCAAATCCAATTCCTATCCCCAGTGGAACCTCAAATCCAATTCGTACCCCCAGTGGAACTCTTTTCTTTTCCCACGGAAATGCAATCATTCTTAGGTCAGAATTGACCTCGATCCTGGATCGTCACCTGAGTTAGGTCAGAATTGACCTCGATCCTCGGTCGTCTCCACTTTTGGGTCAGAACTGACCCCAGTCTTGGATCATCTCCTGAGTTAGGTTAAAATTGACCTCGGTCCTCGGTCCTCGATCTTCACCATTCTTGGGTCAGAATTGACCCCGGTCTTGGATCGTTACCAGAGTTAGGTCAGAATTGACCTCGGTCCTCGGTCGTCACCACTCTTGGGTCAGAATTGACCCCGGTCTTGGATCATCACCTGAGTTAGGTCAGAATTGACCTCGGTCCTCGGTCGTCACCACTCTTGGGTCAGAACTGATCCCGGTCTTGGATCGTCACCTGAGTTAGGTCAGAATTGACCTTGGTCCTCGGTCGTCACCACTCTTGCGTCAAAATTTACCCCGGTCTTGGATCGTTACCTGAGTTAGGTAAGAATTGACCTCGATCCTCGGTCGTCACCACTCTTGGGTCAAAATTGACCTCGGTCTTGGATCGTCACCTGAGTTAGGTCAGAATTGACCTCGATCCTCAGTCGTCACCACTCTTGGGTCAGAATTGACCCCGGTCTTGGATCATCACCTGAGTTAGGTCAGAATTGACCTCAGTCCTCGGTCGTCACCACTCTTGGGTTAGAATTGACCCCGGTCTTGGATCGTTACCTGAGTTAGGTCAGAATTGACCTCGGTCATCACCACTCTTGGGTCAGAACGGACCCCAGTCTTGGATCGTCACCTAAGTTAGGTCAAAATTGACCTCGATCCTCGATCATCACCAATCTTGGGTCAGAACTGACCCCAGTCTTGGATCGTCACCTCAGTTAGGTCAGAATTGGCCTCGGTCCTCGATCGTAACCATTCTTGGGTCAAAATTAACCTCGATCTTGGATCGTCACCTGAGTTAGGTTTAGAATTGACCTCAATCCTCGGTCGTCATCACTCTTGGGTCAAAATTGACCCCGATCTTGGATCGTCACCTGAGTTAGGTCAGAATTGACCTCGGTCCTCGGTCGTCACCACTTTTGGGTCAGAATTGACCTCAATCCTCGGTCGTCGCCACCCTTAGGTCCTCAGAATCGACCTCGACCCTCTGATTTGGTCATCCATAGCACGCTCCTTATGTCCTCAGAACTAACCTCGACCCTATTAATTGGTAACCCTCGCTTCCTTAGGTCCTCAAAATTGACCTCGACCCTCTTAATCGGTCATCCTCGCTTCCTTAGGTCCTCAGAATCGACCTCGACCCTATGAATCGGTCACCCTCGCTTCCTTAGGTCCTCAAAATTGACCATAACCCTCTGAATCGGTCATCCTCGCTTCCTTAGGTCCTCAGAATCGACCTCAACCCTCTGATTTGGTCACCCTCGCTCCTTAGGTCCTCAGAATTGGCCTCGATCCTCTAAAATTGGTCATACTCTCTCGGAAGCATCATGCAGTGTCTAATCGATGACTATCATTTATTCCAAACTCACCCATCGAGGGGCTATGTAAACCCTCATTATGTTACCCCCTTAACTCTCCTTAGGTCCCTAGTACCTCCACTCATCACCGCAAACCCAAGTCATGTCCCGAGCACTGACCTGGAAGCCATCGGTCACTCCCCGGCTCAGTTTGACCAAAACTCAAACTCTTTATCTCTACCGAGACTCAATAAATCTTCGAAGGGCACTGAATAACCTTTCCAACGGTCCTCCCATGCACGATTCTGACTTACCATGTGGACGAACGATCCGTTTGCGTCCAAAACCCGACCTAGAGGCCACCGGGCGCTCTCAGACTCTGTTTGACCTAAGTCAACTCTTCAGCTCAATTGATACTGAATGAATCTTCTAAGGTCACTGAGTACCCTTTCCAACGGTCCATCCCGTGCGCGATTTTGACTTTCCATGCGGACGAATGTTCCTTTTGACTCCGAGAGGTAACCGAATGCTTCTCGGGCCCGATCGACCAAAGTCAACTCCCCAAACCGGGTAAAACTCTTTGTAATGTCTAAGTACATCTCCTAACCTTTCCAACGGTCCATCCCGTGCACGAATCTGACTTACCACACGGACGAACGATCCATTTGCGTCTGAATGATTCCCCGTCCAGCAGACCGACGAATGCTTCTGAGCCACATTTGACCCAAAGTCAACTCCTAAATTCGGGAGCGGTCCAAAGGAATTTCTAAGGCCTCTGAAATACCTTTCCAATGGTATGCCCCGTGCGCGATTCTGACCAACGGTTTTCCCTCAGCGGCCAATTTTCCGAAAAAGCCTGAAGCGTACTGCCAAATGGCAGGTCCCAGACCCTGCCTATCGGCACCTGCCGATAGGTAGTACCATGGAAATGCCGATCGGTATACCCCTAGGCCTATAAAATTAGGCCTTGGACTCATTTGCAAGGGGGCCCAAATCAAAAGCAAATCACCCTCAGTAAGCCTCCAAAAACCTCTCTCGAAGTGATTTCAACTTCCAAATCCCTTTTTCACTTCCACTTTTCATCATCCCTTTCATCAAATTTGGTGAATTAACCACTTTCCATCATCATCCAAGTGAAAGGGCTGCTTTTCAACATTCAAGATCAAGCTCAAAGTCTCCAAGAAGGTCCATCTTTTTCACCTTTCTCTTCAAACCTTCTTAAATTTGCAATAACTTGTTTTATTACTTAAAGCACATTTATTATCTTATTTCACATATCCTAACATACTTTTTATCTAGTATTATTTCACATCTCCTATTTTCATATAAATAAAACCCAAAAAATAAGAAAAAGAGGGTTTGCTCATAAATTCCAAATAGGGATTCTCACACTTTTTCCACACTCTTCTCACAACTAAAACCACTTTTTCTACACACACACACATTTACAAATAAGAGATTTCTCCATTTGGATTTATGGGATAAACCCCACCCCTCGTTTTGTATGCGAACTATGTGGACTTTGATGCCTTTATAGGCTACGTATGCGTCTCGGGGTAAAACCCGAGACTCGAGTCCTTTTCTCACTTTTTCTCTTATTCTCTATCTTCTCTTTATCTCATTTTCTATTATATTCTATATACTTGTTCTTAATGGCGTATTATTCCACATGCGTTATCGTTCCCTTATAACGATCAACGCAAGGGTAATCGCATAAATCATATTTTCTACATTAATCTCACATTCCTACGGATGACTCGCTTTATCTTTTCCATGATACAAGTCGAGGATTCCTACCTCCATTCTATATATACACATGCACACATATCACGGGGGGAAATATAAAGGAAAATAGCAAGTATTCATGAGAGACCGAAAGGGCGGAATGGGTGCCTAACACCTTCCCATTTCGTAACTAAGCCTCCGAACCCTTCTCGAATCATTTTGATTTCTCACGCACCAGTATGTCTTTGGATGCCATCCTTCGGGGTGGCTTCCCCTTTTTTTTTCTTTTGTCTGTTTTGAGTAAAATAGACTGGCGACTCTGAATCTCTCTACATTTTCACACCTCACAAATAGACGCCGACTGAAGCGCTCTCTCGAGAGGGGACGCGCGGGACCCGAAGGATCCTTTCTCTGTCCGTGGCGGGGATCGGGAATGGCCACAGTAGCGTTTCCTTTTTTTGTACAGCCAAAATCTCAAGACCTCCAATGGATGGGACAATACGCCAAAGACAAATCGTCAATAGCTACTGAACTCTAGGGTATGTTTAAGGTCCAATCTCAAACAGTTATAGGCGTATTATACCCAAGACTCGTCGTTTAAAAAGAAAAAAAACGTGGGCCAACAAATGTCTAAGCCTAACATTTTGTAACACCCCGTAATTTTGAGGATTTAATATTTAATTATTTTAGGAGATTTTGGGTGAAATAAAAATATTTAAATTAAAAAAACTTAAATTATGATTTGGAGAATTTATTTAAGTGGGAAGAATTATTTATATTGGTCGACTTTAAGTTAAATTGTCTGAATTAATGTGTGTCGCATTTTTGAGGTCAAAATTGGAGAATGTTATAAAGTATTTTGAAATGATGATTCTGAGTACGTGGTTGAGTCCGGATGGGTCGAGATGGTCAGAAAAGAGTACTCAGGGGTAGTAATCGGGTCTCGAAGCATTTTTAGGATAGCCGGGCCCACACGGGGTGATACGGGCCATTTTAATTAGGCTTATGTGGCCAAAAACGGGATTAAGGGTTTAAACCTAAATGAGGGAGTGTTGAACGGGAGTTAACACAAATTTTAAACCTAGGGCTTGAGAGGGAATTTGGGGGAAAGCAAATCAAGACCCAATTAGGGATTTTTGGAGCCAAATTAAGGGACAAAAGTGAGTGTTCTTCATCAACACCTTAACTACACCAACGGATCAGACACTACGAACAATTCTAGGAAAGTGGTTAACTGTTATGATTTTAAATTGATGATAATCAATTGATACTATGGGAGGTGTAAACCAAAATCCGTTTTGGGTGGCTATTCATGTAAAATTGGGTTTTCGATAATTGATACACTTTAATGGGATTAAGGGTGAAATTTATTATGTTTATGATTCTGGAATGTAGAGGTATGAATCGTATGTTAAAACCAGTAAGAATCGATGGTTAATTTCTATTAATAGGAATGAAAATCGTATTGGAGATTTGAAACCCGAATAAAACCCAAATTGGGAAAATGTTGGAATTAATGGAAATTAGTTGATTAATTAAGGTCTCTATGATGTTTAGACCCTTTTATTATGTGGAGATAATGTTGGTTGTGATTGGGTAAGGGTTTGTAATGAAACAAAAAGCTTGAGGGTTCATTAATGGCTGAAACAGCAAGCCGGAGAAGAGAAATACCTGTTCGATCGATCGATCGACTCAAGGGATCGATCGATCAATGGTCCCAGGATTTTGGCAGTCCGGCCTGTTTATATATATATAAGGGAAATTAATTTAGGATTTAATACCCTATTTTATTTAGTGATAAATTCATACGTGACATATATTCCTTAATAATTATAAGGGGATATAATTAGGTTTAGGAGGGTGACAATTGTATGTCACAGGACGATTAAATCTCGGGAATTAATTCGTAGATATTAGTTTTGGACCGAGGGAAAAAGGTTTGGATATTGTAGTTGAGTGGCACTACATTAATAAAGGAATCGAGGTGTAATTAATTAGTTAAGGGGGGAAATATAGAATCGGGTATTAACGATGGTACGGGCCAAGTGAGCGAGTCCGGGTATAATGGTTGGGTGACACCAAGTGTTAAATTAATTGATGTGTAAATTAATTAAATTAGTGAAATAGCGTTGCCAAAGCCGTTTATTGAAAATAAACTATTTAAGCAACTCCGAAAAGTTTGTTGAAGAAACTCTTTACTTAAATCAAACTGATTTTGAACACAAGATGTGTTAACAAAATTATGTACGAGATATGGACAAGATTTGATAACAAGTTTTAGTAAACAGTTTAAAATATTTTAAACTCAGCACACATCAGAATGGGATGAGAAGATGTAGAAATATTAATACTCAGGATTTTTAACGTGGTAAAACCTCAACCTTGAGGAAACATCCACGACTCCCTCTACGGAGTAAAACAAGAAAATATCACTAAAACAAATATGTGAGTTACAATCTATTTAACTAACATGCACACAATAACAAGTCTATACAAGTTCAGGATTATACCCTCTGGCGTCCTTAAACTTTTCTGCAGATCTTGATTGTTGATGTAGTCTTCTCAGTTTGTCAACTCTTCCTTTGTTTCAGCACGTTACGTCGACTTATGTTCACCAAATCTTATAGCCAACACTTTCAGTGTATGTAGTGTGTTAAGTGTTTGTGAAAAGTGTTTGTGAAAAGTGTTCTATAACACATGCATGCACACACGCACTCTTATTAGTTACAAACAATCCTAACAAATTACATATAAAGTCTATATGCAGTGAGTTTGTTATTTTTCTTTCTTACAAAACCAAAAACCTTTTGACCTTTCAAAATAACCCAGATTCCACGGAGATCTTACTTAAGAAATCGGTCAAGACCTTTCTCAATCTCTTTTGAAAATATTTAGGAGATTGAAAACCCTCCAAGTGAGAATCCAACTAGGTCAGGTTAAGTTTTGTAAAAACAGAAACAGAAAAACATCTATTGTTGATTCTGAAGTAAGAAAATGTTTTAACAGAAAACAATCAACAACGTACTTCTCAAGATGAGAAATAAAATGCAACTAAGTGTGTTGTGACATGAAAAACTTCAGATCTATGATTTCTATTGAATCAGAAACAAGATCTGAGTAAGTGTCTAAGTTGGAAATAAGATTTTATGAACACAAGGTTACAGCAACCCAAGATCACTCAACTCGAACTCTCATAAACTCAAGAAACACTAAGGATGGTGTTTATTTGGTTATGGTGTTTTTGGAGAGGTAAGTGGTTTAGGTTGGAGAAGATTTTAGACGAAGTTAGGGTTTCTAACTTGGCTCTCTGGTTTCTCTCTCTCTCTTCTCTCTCTTCTCTCTCTCTCTCTCTCTCTATTCTTTCTCTGAGAATTTTCAAAGTGGCAAAATCTTTCGAAGGCTGAGATGAGAGTCCTTTAAATAGCAAGAGGAGAAGGTTCCAGACTATCGTTCAAAAAAAACGTCTGAGATTGAGTCAAGCTTCTTTGACTTCAATCCAAGGGCTCACAACAGGCGGTGGATTAAACAGGCTGTGATTGGCTTAAAGGTTTACACGGGGATTCACTCAGGCAACATGCAGGCCATTGATAAAGGTTGATCCAAGGGCTGTAAACATGCGAAGTTTTGTCTCTGTAAAGAAACACAACTCTGGCCAATTAGAGAGCAGCAAGTGTTGGCCATAGAACGAATACAAACGCGCGTCCAAAACTAATTACAAAGCCAACCCTGGAGTCTCTGGCACTTTCGGTTTCTACCCAGAGTAACTTAAAGCCAAAAACCACAACAACACATATTTAGATATTAACCCCAAAACTTTATAAATCAAGTTTTAGTTTAATAAAACCTTAATTAAAAGAAGATTAAAATTCCCAAAAAATTAATAAAAATCAAATTGAGGGATTTAAACACACTCACCACATGAATAAACATAAAGGTGCAATATGATATGCAAAGATTAAGTTCTAAGTGTGTGAGTGATGGATATAGTCTCAGGATCATTACAAGATGAATAGGAGAAGAAGCAAAACAATCTCTGAGGCTCTTTGGTTTCTAGGATGGACACAATTTTGTCATAATTTCCAAACTAGATGAGCTCTTATACAGTCTAGACTCAAATGAGTCAAAAGTATAAGGGCTTCAATCTCCCCCTTTGGAAATATGAGACAAAATCTCCTTTGAGTCATCTAGAACTCGTAGGGCGACAACAAATAAGAAAAACCTATTCCTATAAAAGTTCTATCTACCCAAATCCTAGAAAGCAAAAAATTACATAACTCAACTATATACAGTTTAACATCCTATTATTACAATAGAGAATGACTGTACAAGAAGAATACCTGCAAAGAATTACTAAGATCAAGCTGTTTAGTATATGCAGAGATAGACTCAAATTTCTCCCCCATTTTGCCTCAAATGGACAAAGGGAGGGAACTTGGAAAATATAACAGGTATTTACTCGACACAAACCATACCAATAGATTTACGTAAATAAATGAATCTATTATAATCAAGAGGTTTGGTAAACAAATCTGCAAGTTGTAGATCAGTAGGAAGATAATTGATTTCTAATTCCTTGGTTTCAACTAATTCACGAATAAAGTGATGTCTTATTTTAATGTGCTTAGTTCGCGAGTGTTTTAACCGGGTTCTTAGAAATATTAATCGCGCTTTGATTATCACAATAGAGATGAAGTGTGGGTTCTAGAATACCATAATCACTTAGCATTTGTTTAAGCCACAATAATTGGGCACAACAGCTACCAGCAGCTATGTATTCAGATTCAGCAGTCGAGAGAGATGTGCAGTTCTGTTTTTTACTACTCCATCCTACCAAGTTATTACCAATATAACAATATGCGCCTGAAGTGCTTTTACTATCATCAGTACAACCAGCCCAATCAGTATCAGTGTACCCAATAATAGTGCTCGGTGTGTCATTCATGTACCAAATTCCTAAATTTAGAGTGCCTTTAACATATTTAATTATCCGTTTAACAGAGTTTAAATGGCTCTCTTTGGGGTTGTTTTGATAGCGCGCACAAACACACACAGCATACATGATATCAGGACGCGAGGCAGTCAGATAGAGTAATGTGCCAATCATACTACGATATAAAGTAGGATCTACAGATTTTCCATTTTCATCTTTTGACAATTTTTCTATAGTACTCATAGGCGTTTTAGCACTTTTAGCACTCTCGAGGCCAAATTTCTTAACTATCTCTAATGCGTACTTAGTCTGCGAAAGAAACAATCCATCTGGTTGTTATTTGACTTGGAGACCTAGGAAGAACTGTAACTCCCCCATAAGGGACATCTGAAATTCCTTACTCATAATTTCAGCAAAAGATTTTACTTCTGAGGTAGAAGTGGATCCAAATATGATATCGTCTACATAGACTTGAGCGATAGTAATGTGTTTCCCAAAATGTTTGACAAATAAGGTTTGGTCATTTCCACCTCTTTTGAAACCTTTATCCAGCAGAAAACTGGACAGGCGCTCATACAAAGCTCTAGGAGCTTGCTTAAGACCATATAAAGCCTTTTTCAACCGATATACATGATTAGGATAATTAGGGTCAATGAACCCTTTAGGTTGTTCTACATAGGTTTCCTCGGCAAGTATTCCATTAAGGAACGCAGATTTAACATCCATTTGATATAATGTAAAATGCATGTGACAAGCTATAGCAAGAAGCAGACGAACTGATTCTAAACGAGTAACAGGAGCAAACGTCTCGTTAAAATCAATTCCTTCTATTTGGGAATAACCTTGAGCAACAAGTCTAGCTTTATTTCTAATTATCGTCCCATTTTCATCAGTTTTATTTTTGAAAATCCAACGAGTACCAATAACCTTTTTGTGATCAGGACGTAGAACAAGATACCATACATCATGAATGACAAATTGTAAAAGCTCATCCTGCATTGCAGAAATCCAGTGAGAGTCATTCAATGCCTCATTTACATTCTTTGGTTCCACAAGAGAAACAAAGCATGCATAAAGTGCATAATTTCTAAGTTGGGATCTTGTACGTACTGGCTCACTAGGGTTACCAACTATGTTGTTTATGGGATGATCTTTAGAAACCCAGTTAGGTACTTCAGGTGACTCAATAGGTAATGAATTATCTATTTCAGAAGAGTCATTTTCTAAAATATTTGACGATTCTTCTTCTATAGTTAATTCACTAGTCTTGCTTTCTATAGTAGTGTCACTAACAATTACATTTATGGATTCCATTAAGGTTTTAGTGCGAAGATTATACACCCGATAAGCTCTACTGTTAGGTGAATATCCTAAGAATATGGCTTTATCTCCCCTACTCTCAAATTTAGATAAGTGTTCCCTATCTTTGCACACATAGCAGGTACTACCAAAGGTTCTAAGGTACTTAAGATTAGGCTTTTTATTGTACCAAAGTTCATAAGGGGTTTGTTTGGAATTATTTTTAAGATAGATCCTATTAATAAGATGGCATGCTGTACGAATAGATTCTACCCAAAAATACTTAGGTAAGTTCTTGGCATGGAGCATGACACGTGCCATCTCTTGAAGAGTTCGATTCTTTCTCTCAGCTATACCATTTTGTTGAGGGGTCTTAGGAGCACTGAACTCATGTTTGTAACCATTATAGTCACAATATTCTATAATACCAGTGTCTTTGAATTCACCACCTCTATCACTTCGGATTCTATTTACTTGAGTGTCTTTCTCATTTTCAATCCGTAAAAGAATCTTTAAAAAAGTTTGAAAAGTATCGGATTTCTGTTTTAAGAAAGCTACCCAAGTGAATCTGGTGAAGTCATCAACCATAACTAGAATATAAATGTGTCCACAAAGACTAACAGTTTGAGAAGGACCCATTAGGTCCATATGGATGAGTTCTAAGGGATTAGAGGTAAGGATATCTTTAACCCTTTTATGAGGTGCTTTAACAATTTTTCCTTCTTGACAGGGACCACAAACAATGTTATGAATAGGTTTAATTTTTGGTATTCCTCTAACTATTTGTTGAGAGGACAATTTACTCAAATTTTCGTAATTAGTGTGACCCATTCTGTTATGCCATATCTCATTGTCATCCATTCGGGCAACATTACATATTTCAGAACTAGACATGACAGTATAACAATTGTCAGGAGTCCTGAATCCTGTAATTACGCATTCTCCCTTTTCATTTAAAATCTTGCAATTGTTCTTTGAAAAGGTAACAGTATGGTTTGAGTCACAAAATTGCGAAATGCTAAGTAAATTAGCCTTAAGACCTTTAACTAAGAGAACATTTTCAAGAACAGGAAGTCCTTTTTCTTTAAGAGTTCCTTTGCCTATGATCTGGGATGATACTCCATCACCAAAAACAACTTTTCCACCATCAAAGTGGGTTTTATTTAAAAGTTTTGTATCATCACCTGTCATATGCTTGGAACATCCAGAATCCAAATACCAACCAGAAGATGTAAGTTCAGCTTTTAAGGCAGAAATAACAATATTACACTTCATCTGGGGTACTAGATCATCTTTTCTAACCCAAATTGCTCTGGTTTTCTGTTTGCGCTTGTTTGCTCTCATTTGATAAAATTTGCGAGCATTAGATTTTTGTTCAAAAACATTTTGTGCATGCTTTTGAGTAAATTTAAACACCTGAGCATTTGATTTAGAAAAGTTTCTGGGATTCCTTCTAGTAAATGTCCTTTTAGGTTTAGTCTTTCTATTTCTATAGTTGGAGTTTTTGTCTGGTGGCCTGGGAAGGACATAATTGTTACGACTCCTCCTAGAATAGTTAAAGTTTTGATACATGGAAGTATTGTAGATAGGCTTAATCAGTCTCCTAGCATAGCAATCATCGAAAGAATGTCCGTATATATCACAATAGGAGCAATAAAGATTGCTCAGAATGGGGTTTACCTTAGGAAAGTCTCTAAACAAAGGTTTTGAGAAATTTTGAGGCTGAATTTTATTCCTAGGTAGCATAGGATTGAAAGCAGGTTCACTTTTCCTAATAGGGGGCAGACATATTTTCCCTTTGGTAAACTTTCATGCTTAGAGCAACTTGCATCTCCAGTGTTAGTGTTTTGATGATCAAACTCAGTTTTTAGTGAATGAAAGTCTGAACATGTTTCAATAGGTCTTTTGCCTCCTGAAATAAATTTGATAGGTTCAACATGTTTTGTTTGTGTCTTCAAATTGGGGCAAAACCCTATACCAGTTCGATCATCAGAATTGGTTTTAGAATCAACAACGAATTCCTCAAAACATTTAGAATTGTTTTCAAATTTTGTAAATTTTTTGAACACAGTTGCTGTCTTTTCTTTGGTTTGCTCCAATTCTAATAATGTTCCTTTGTATTTTTTCTCCAGAATTTCATTAGCTTCAGTCAAAGTTTTCAGTTTTTCATCAAACACTTTGATATCACTTTCATGAGACATGCATTGAGTAGTATACTCTTCAGCATTCAGATTTACCATCAGGCTTAGATACTCTAGCTTTTTGGTAAGATCTTTCACAATCTTTTCTAGTCTAGTGCTTTTCTTTAGAGTTTTAGAATATAGAGTGTGTATATCTGGGAGATCTTCATTGTCTGAGTCACTAAGTGAGGTGTGTGAAGTGACCCCTAAGGTTTCATTTCTTAAACTCACGCACCCATTGACATCAGCAGTATCGATTCCCCTTTGACTCACACACCCCGAGGAAGAAGTATTAATGTTCTCAGTAAGTAAAGCATCTAAACCAGTTAAAGTATGATTCAAGACAACAGAGCTAGAATTACTAGACTCATCCTCACTATCAAGCACGGGCATATCATCATTATATATGATTTTGGCAAAGAAGGATAAACAAGGATCAAAACCATCAGATGTCTCAGGTTCCTCATTTTCAGAGTCACTTGAGTCATCCCATGTTTTGCAAATGTTGGCTCTAGAGTGTTTGTTTTGGGTATTTAAATTAACTCTACAATCTTGAGCAATGTGTCCTAGTTTACCACATCTATAGCATTCAGTCTTCTTGAGGTCTCTGTGAGGTCTTGTGTTGTCCTTGTTCTGTTTGTCATGAGGTTTCTCATGGGACTTGTGATTTGAAGGAGTTGAATAATTAGACTTGCCCTGTCTATTTGCAATACTGTTTCTAAATTTAACAATTTTCTTAAATTGTTTTGTCATTAGGGCAATCTGATTATCTAGACTTTCTAAGTCATAGTCCTCATCAGAATCATTACTAGGAGTGTTTAACTCAGGCTTAGTCATCTTAGAAGTAAAGCTAAGATTGGAATTGGTATGTTTCCTATGAGTGTGGGTCAATTGTTTCTTAAACTCTAATTCCATTTCCACAGTTCTTAATTTACTACTGAGTAATTCAGGAGTGAGATTTATATCACACATTTCCTCAATAGCATATCTTTTATTGTCAAATTTCTGTGGTAATGATCTCAGAATTTTAGACATAATTTCTTGTCTATCATAAGTTATACCATTAGCATGCATTTTAGTGACAATATCAGTCAGGTTCATATAGAAGTCATCAAAAGACTCAGATTCATACATGATTAAGGAATTATACTGTTGAATTAACATCTGAGTTTTAGCAGCCTTAACCCTAGCGTCTCCTTCATGGGCAGTAATCAAAGTATCCCATGCTTCCTTAGAAGTGGTACAAGATGAGATTCTCTTGAACTCATGTTCATTTATGGACATAAATATAGCATTCTTTCCTTTATTATTATTGCGAGAAACTTGTTTCTCTTCTTGAGTAAACTCACTTAATATTTTCTTAACCCTCTCATTACTTCCTTCAGTGGCTGGTTTAGTAGGATAAGAGTATCCATTTTCAATAATGTCCCAGACATCATCTCCCAAAGTTCCTTGAATGAAATCAATCATCCTTACTTTCCAGTAAGAAAAATTGGTTCCATCAAAGACTGGAGGTCTGGTCAAGTTACCATATCTTTCATTTTTCTCGTCCATGATTGATTTTGAGAAAACAGTTTCAGAAACTCGGGATCTTTTTTAAATAAGTTCACCAAAAGCTCTGATACCAATTGAAATAGCATTGCCAAAGCCGTTTATTGAAAATAAACTATTTAAGCAACTCCGAAAAGTTTGTTGAAGAAACTCTTTACTTAAATCAAACTGATTTTGAACACAAGATGTGTTAACAAAATTATGTACGAGATATGGACAAGATTTGATAACAAGTTTTAGTAAACAGTTTAAAATATTTTAAACTCAGCACACATCAGAATGGGATGAGAAGATGTAGAAATATTAATACTCAGGATTTTTAACGTGGTAAAACCTCAACCTTGAGGAAGCATCCACGACTCCCTCTACGGAGTAAAACAAGAAAATATCACTAAAACAAATATGTGAGTTACAATCTATTTAACTAACATGCAAACAATAACAAGTCTATACAAGTTCAGGATTATACCCTCTGGCGTCCTTAAACTTTTCTACAGATCTTGATTGTTGATGTAGTCTTCTCAGTTTGTCAACTCTTCCTTTGTTTCAGCACGTTACGTCGACTTATGTTCACCAAATATTATAGCCAACACTTTCAGTGTATGTAGTGTGTTAAGTGTTTGTGAAAAGTGTTCTATAACACATGCATGCACACACGCACTCTTATTAGTTACAAACAATCCTAACAAATTACATATAAAGTCTATATGCAGTGAGTTTGTTATTTTTCTTTCTTACAAAACCAAAAACCTTTTGACCTTTCAAAATAACCCAGATTCCACGGAGATCTTACTTAAGAAATCGGTCAAGACCTTTCTCAATCTCTTTTGAAAATATTTAGGAGATTGAAAACCCTCCAAGTGAGAATCCAACTAGGTCAGGTTAAGTTTTGTAAAAACAGAAACAGAAAAACATCTATTGTTGATTCTGAAGTAAGAAAATGTTTTAACAGAAAACAATCAACAACGTACTTCTCAAGATGAGAAATAAAATGCAACTAAGTGTGTTGTGACATGAAAAACTTCAGATCTATGATTTCTATTGAATCAGAAACAAGATCTGAGTAAGTGTCTAAGTTGGAAATAAGATTTTATGAACACAAGGTTACAGCAACCCAAGATCACTCAACTCGAACTCTCATAAACTCAAGAAACACTAAGGATGGTGTTTATTTGGTTATGGTGTTTTTGGAGAGGTAAGTGGTTTAGGTTGGAGAAGATTTTAGACGAAGTTAGGGTTTCTAACTTGGCTCTCTGGTTTCTCTCTCTCTCTTCTCTCTCTTCTCTCTCTCTCTCTCTCTATTCTTTCTCTGAGAATTTTCAAAGTGGCAAAAGCTTTCGAAGGCTGAGATGAGAGTCCTTTAAATAGCAAGAGGAGAAGGTTCCAGACTATCGTTCAAAAAAAAAGTCTGAGATTGAGTCAAGCTTCTTTGACTTTAATCCAAGGGCTCGCAACAGGCGGTGGATTAAACAGGCTGTGATTGGCTTAAAGGTTTACATGGGGATTCACTCAGGCAACATGCAGGCCATTGATAAGGGTTGATCCAAGGGCTGTAAACATGCGAAGTTTTGTCTATGTAAAGAAACACAACTCTGGCCAATCAGAGAGCAGCAAGTGTTGGCCATAGAACGAATACAAACGCGCGTCCAAAACTAATTACAAAGCCAACCCTGGAGTCTCTGGCGCTTTCGGTTTCTACCCAGAGTAACTTAAAGCCAAAAACCACAACAACACATATTTAGATATTAACCCCAAAACTTTATAAATCAAGTTTTAGTTTAATAAAACCTTAATTAAAAGAAGTTTAAAATTCCCAAAAAATTAATAAAACCCAAATTGAGGGATTTAAACACACTCACCACATGAATAAACATAAAGGTGCAATATGATATGCAAAGATTAAGTTCTAAGTGTGTGAGTGATGGCTATAGTCTCAGGATCATTACAAGATGAATAGGAGAAGAAGCAAAACAATCTCTGAGGCTCTTTGGTTTCTAGGATGGACACAATTTTGTCACAATTTCCAAACTAGATGAGCTCTTATACAGTCTAGACTCAAATGAGTCAAAAGTATAAGGGCTTCAATTAGAGTAGGACCATAGACTCGGATTGGTAATAATTAATTAATGTGTAAATTAATTAAGTAAGAGTCGAATCATAGACTCGGGTAAATATTATATAAATTAATGTGCAAAGTATTTATATAAGAGTCGAACCATAGACTCGGGGAAATATTATATTATTTGACGTGTAAATTAAATAAATTAGAGTCAGACCATAGACTCGGGGTGATGATAAATTAATAAGTGAGAAAATTAATTAAGTTGAGTCGAGCCACAGACTCGGGAAATTACAGGCTAGTGTTACGGGTTTTTTATTACACGGTAAATATTATATATATACGGTGTAGTGATAGTATATATATATATATATATATGTGTGTGTGTGTGTGTGTGTGTGTGTGTGTGTGTGTATTGTGTGTGCTATTAAATATCAGTGACTAGATATTTATTTAATTTATATACTCTAGTGCTATCAAGGGAGGTTGCGCGATGTGGGTGAATCCCCTAACTTGAGGAGTAGGGTGAGTATATCACCAGGTCATAGCGTCCGGTATATGGGTGAGGTATTTATCTCACTTTCAGGGAAGGAATATGACCACCTCCACTACATTTATATTTTGGGCCAAGTTGGTGAGCGATTCCAACTCAGGTAACTAGGTTATGTGAGCACACCTAGTAAGATAGCACTTTAGAGGGAAACATCCGGTGAGGGTATACTCGGAGGGATGGATGTGCATATATATATGTGTGGTTGTTCTTAGTAAAGGTACGTATATAATGGTAGTAAATATTATATGCGGGAAATAATACAGTCTGTGATGTATATACTTTATGTAACTTGTGTCATGGTTATATGTTATGATTTAAAGGAAATTAATCAAGTTAATTTGTGAGATAAATTATAATCTAGAAATTATTATACTCGGGTTAGAGTAGTATGGCAAGGGGATATTAAACCAGGACTAGTTGGACGGGGTAGTACAACTAGGTGGAGTTAAGGTAACCGTTAGGTGTGCACATTAGTGGAGGGGTGAGTATGTACTTAAGGGAGTGCGACACTAACTTAATTATGAAGCACATTCATTCATTTTAAATTACTGCAGTTAATTCACTTGCTAAATATTTTCAAAATGTTTTGGGTTCTAACCCTTGCTATAAAACTATTTTCAAAACCTTTTAGGTGTCCAGCCACAGGGACGCCAAGATTGATATTCTATTCCAGGGACACAAAGCTACGGCATATGTGGATGCTAGCAGGAGCTTGGATTAGATGCCTCATTCATTCTTTCCTAGAGTAGGAATCATCTATCAGTTTCAGTTTACTTAGGGCATGTCTCCCAGACTTTTCAGTACAGTTTTCAGATTTATTTATTCAGGTGTTGAATGTTTATATTGGACTATTTACTTTGGTGGTCGATGGTTTATTCGGCTTGTCATTTTAGTATTTGTTCAGTTGATTTAATTCAGTCGTGGCGCATGACTCATATTATCTTTTCGCATGTTATTGGTTGTTTAATTAAAAAAATAAAATTTGGCACCGGCTTTTTGGAATACTAGGTGGTTAGTAAGTTTTAAAAACGTTTTCGACAGTGATGCTAAGGATGAACCAACTGGGATTCCTATTTTAATTTGGTATAGGACTGATCACCCGGTATTTTATTAGGCAGGGTGTCACACATTTTAAGGCTAGAGACAGCTAAGGCTATCACTAGGGACGACATATCGCCAACAGCTAAGGGACACATAACACGCATACATATATAAATCTTCAACATGTTATTTAAAGGAGCAAGCCACTTGTTAAGCCCAAAATCAATTTATATATATGGCACGCACACCTAAAGTCATATACACGCATACATACATGCATACATAATATACTAACATATATTACATATATAAAACAGTAGACATACGAAATAGTTTTTTTTTAAATCAGTTTCAAAAATTAATTATGAACTGTATAAAAAAAAAATTAATAAATTTCAAAATAACTTTTTAACAAATAAAAGAATTTGTTACAAAATCTATTTTTGAAATATTTTAAAATGAGTTCATAATTTCCAAAATTAATTCTTAAACAGGTTTTTAAAAACAATTCTTTTTAGACACATACAAGTGTAATCAATATACATGATAAAAATTAAATGCAAATGCAGTGTCGTGTAGCGTCCTATGTGACAAAAAAATAATCCTATGAGCCATAGAGTGTATGGAGACTACCTTTTCTAGAATGCCGGACCTAGTCGAGAGGACATTTGATGTAGACGGCCATAAAGAGCTTGGAATAGGTAGGCGGGACACAATTATAATTACAAAAATATTTTGTCAAAATTCAAGTCCAACTAGATGAAGGTCTATATAGCTAAACCACGGAAAGAAAACCCTAGGTGTGCTCTATATAGGTACCTTCAATCTCCACCATTGGAATAATCCTTGAGTACATCAAATGATATATTAAGGTAAAATAATTCCTAAAATGTCTTATACAAAAGTGTATCTAACTACCCACCCATCCTAGAAAAGAAAAAAACTCAACTCATGACGACCAACGAGAATACATGTAAAACATAAATACACTTTCTGCCAAGAAATCAAGTTTGTAGCACTTGTTCTACCAAATTATTAAAATGACAGAATTAAATGTGCAGGAAATAACAAAACATAATAATATGTATAAAGAATATCAACCACACAAGATAAGAATCTGTACTCAAGTCTCGCCCATTTTGGCTAAATTAGACAGTGGTAAGAGAAAATAATAAATGTTTATAGGCTGCAAAATAAACGTCTCTTATATTAAACATGGTTTTAAGAGATACCAATTATTAGTAGATATATTCATCCTAAAATCTCAGAGATTTTAGTAATTAAGATGCAGAATAAACATAAACTAATTATCGAGTACGGTCATGCCTATTATATGTCGCAATCTTTCAAATCTGGATTTATCTAACGATTTTGTAAAAAGATCAGCGAGTTGTTTTATCGGTGGAAATATGTTTTATAATGAGATCTTTCGATTCTACCGACTCACGAATGAAGTGATGTCCTATATTAATGTGTTTCATCCTACTATGCTGGACAGGATTTTTGGCTATACAAATAGTGCTCTCGTTATCACAATAAAGGTGAACATTGGACTCAATTATACCATAATTAGATAACATCTGTTTAATCCAGATTAGCTGAGCACAACAGGCACCAGCAGCAATATACTCAGATTCAACCGTTGATAAATAACATTAGTCTGCTTTTTACTAGACCATCCTACAAGATTTTGTCCTAAATAATAATAACACCCCGAAGTGGAACGACAATCATCTGTGCTATCACCCCAATCCGCGTACAAGTACCCTAGTATTTCACATGATGAGTCTTTCAAGTACCAAAGTCCATACTCAATTGTGCCTTTAACGTATTTAAAATATTTTTAGCACAAGTAAGATGAAACTCCTTTGGATTGGATTGAAATCGTGCACAGATATCGACAGCATCCTGAATATCAGGCCTAGAAGCAGTCAAGTATAACAAACTACCAATAATACTATGGTATAATGTTGGATATACATCAGTGCCATTTTCATATTTTGATTACTTGGTTTGCCATTAGTGTAGATGCAATTTTAGCGTGCTCAAGTCCAAATTTAACAATTAAATCCTTAGCATATTTAGATTGTGATATAAACGCACCATCACTATGTTGTTTTATTTGGAGACCTAGAAAATACTATAACACCCCCATAAGTGACATTTTAAATTCACAACTCATGTCTTTTGAAAACTTTTTAACATCATATTCAGAGGTTGACCCAAAAACAATGTCATCAACATAAATTTGAGTAATTAAAACATCGTTTTTATTTGACTTCTTAACAAGCAATGTTTGATCAACACCTCCTCTAACAAAGCCATGTGAAGATAAAAAAAAAGCAGTTAAGCGTTCATACCAAGGTCGAGGAGCTTGTTTAAAACCATATAAGGCCTTTTTAAGTCTGTAAACATAGTCAGGGTGTTTAGGATCTTGAAATCCTTTGGGATGCTCAACGTAAACCTCTTCAGATATAATACCATGAAGAAAAGAAGATTTGACTTCCATTTTAAATAATTTAAATTGCAAGTGACACGCAACAGCTAGAAGTAATCTCATCGATTCAAGACGCGTTACTGGAGAAAACGTCTCGTCACAATCTATTCCTTCTATTTGAGAGTAACCTTATGCAACAAGCCTAGATTTATTTTGAATGACTATCCCACATTCATCAATCTTATTTTTTAAAATCCATTTTGTACCGATTACTTTGATATCCTTGGTCCTCGGAACTAGATACCATACGTCATGATCCGTGAATTGAGCTAGCTCTACTGTATTGCATCAACCCAATAAGAATCACGAAGTGCCTCATCAACTATTTTTCGTTCCTCGAGGGATACGAAAGCAGTCGAATGGGCTACTTTACGTAATTGGTTTCTAGTTTGCACAGGTTCAGAGATATCACCTACAATTTCAGAAGAGGGGTGATCTTTTGAGACCCAGTTAGGCACGACGGGGGCTGGATTTGGTAAAGATTCATCTTCTGTTGAATTTGGTATATTGAAAATATTTGTGTCTAAATCAATTTCAACAGGAGGATCTTTACTAACAGGCTCAACTGTGTTGTCAATTACTACAATATTAACGAATTCAACAATCGATTTGGTTCTTATATTGAAAACTCTATAAGCCCTGTTATTCTGAGAATAGCCAAGAAAAAATGATTTATCCCCTTTGGCTTCAAATTTAGAAAGATTTTCAGGATCATTGCAAACATAACAAATTCAGTCAAAGGTTCGAAAATATTTTACAATTGGCTTTTTGTTGAGCCAAAACTCATAAGGGGTCATTTTGCTATTCTTCTTGAGATATACGCGATTAATAATATGAACAACAATCATGCATGCTTCTTCCCAAAAATATAATAGTAGATTTTTAGCATGAATAAGAACTCTATCCATTTCTTGTATGACTCTATTTTCCGTTCTACAACCCCATTTTTTGAGGAGTTTTTGGAGCACTAAACTCATGAGAGTAATCGTGGGCATCCTAATATTCAATGACCCTGATTTCTTTAAACTCACCACCTCGATCACTTTGAATTCGTGTTACTTGGGTGTCTTTCTCATTTTCTAGTTTAGTCAGAATTTCGAGAAAATGATTAAAAGTGTCTGACTTATTTTTCATGAAAGCAATCCATGTAAAACGAGAGTAATCATCCACAATAACTAAGATATATGAATTTCCATTTAAACTCACAGTCCTTATTGGACCCATTAAAACCAAGTGGAGAAGTTGTAGACGAGCTGTGGTGTTGACATCTTTAACTTTCTTGTGAGGCAATTCGGTAATTTTACCCACTTGACATGGACCACAAACAGCAGTGGGACATTTCTTAATTTTTTCTAAGCCTCTAACAAGATCTTGTGATGACAATCGATTTAAAGTATCAAAACTGATATGACCCGACCTATTATGCCATAAGTTAAAATCATCTAAAAGTGTCATATTACAAGACAGAGCACCATTTGCTTTATAGCCGTTGTTTGTGGTGTGATTACCCTTTAAATAATCTTCTCCTGACTCGTTCAACAAATGACATGAGGTTTTTGAAAATTTGACTTGGCAACCATTATCACAAAACTGACTGATAGAAAGAAAATTAGCTATCATCCCTTGAACTAACAACACGGCATGGACATTAGGTAAACCCTCTTCGTTTAGGATGCCTTTGTCAATGATTTAGGAGGTCTTGCCATCTCCAAAGGTAACACGGACACCTTTATGATGTACAATATCCTTTAGTTTGGTGACATCCCCCGTCATATGGCATGAACACCCACTATCCAAGTACCAACAAATAGTTTGCATCTCACAGCGTAGGGCTGTTAAGACCATACAAAACTTTAAATGAAAACAATTTAGCTGGTGTGGGTACCCCGTTTTTATCACTATAAGGCCTGGACAAGTAGCCCCTCTTCAGCGGCCCAAAGCCCAGGCCCGTCACCTCTGGTACTCATCCATTTACTCCACGATCCCATGAAGAGAAGTTGTGGGGGAACATGATCCCATGAAAGGGAGATGGCTAATAAAGAAGAACCCATCACCCCCACTACACCAACACACACATGTATAAATTAAACCCTAAGTCCGGGGCAAAGGACAAGTTGTATTCTCTGTACTTACTCTTCAGAATATAGAGAAATAACACTGACTGAACCACCGTGGACGTAGGCACTTCTTTGCTGAACCACGTATCTTCGTTGTTGTGTGATTGGTCTTTTATTTATTTTTTCTTGGTTGTCACCTCTTTCATATTTATTTGTGCTGGATAATAATTGCATCTACAATTGGCGCCGTCTGTGGGAAGCGTTTATCTTTCCTTGAGAAGAGCCCACACCAAAAAAAAAAAAAAAATCTAAGATGTCTGATCACAGCAGCAACGCTCCTCAAGCAGGAGACATTCAGGAGCCACCCTCTCCTCGCAGGATCAGGTCTGAAGTCCGACGTTCCGATCAAGGGGCTCGCTTAGAAAGGCCAGCCTCAGAAGAAAGTCAAGGACCAGCAAGGTCCACTCAGATATCCAGATTGATCGATGCATACGAAGCAAGGCTCCACGAGCAGAGAGAGTCTTCTCGCAGGTATGAGGCTGAGAATGCTCGCCTGAAAAGAAGACTGGAAAAACTGGAAAAAGAACTACGTCCTGATACCAGGAAACGCCCCTATCGCACTCCTAGCCCTCAGGCGAGCAAATCTCGCAGCCGAGGAAGGAGCCCTAGGCGGCAACATCAAGGGTTCGAAGGTGGCGACTCAGACGACGACCTCCGCGAGCAACTGAGAAAAGCTCGCCGCTATCAGAGCCCTGCTCGCAGCGACGACAACATACGGAACCTGGTCCGCAGAGAAATGGACCAACATCCAGCTCACCGCGGCACCAGGTCAACCAGAGAACTCGCCAGGAGAGCCCTCAAGACCCAGATGAAATCGCCCTTCACAAGGGAAATTGAAAAAGAAGAAGCTCCCAAAAAGTTTGCTATTCCGAGGTTCAAGATTTATGACGGGAAGACTGATCCCATTGATCATGTCAGGCAGTACCGGCAGGCTATGACCCTCTGGAATCACCGAGATGCGTTGATGTGCCGTATTTTCCCCTCGAGCCTTCATGACGTGGCCCAGAAATGGTTCGAGAAACTCCCTCACCGATCCATCAGAAATTTCAAATCCCTGGTCGAGCTCTTTACGGCCATGTTCATCACTAGCAGCTCCCATCCCAAAAGGATGGATGCTCTATTGACGATGAAGAAAACTCCTCAGGAGACACTTCGAGACTACGCAAAAAGGTACTGGGAGTTATTCAACGAAGTCAAAGACTGCGCAGAAGAGGTGGCAGTGGCTTCATTCAAAATTGGGCTACCTAGCTCTTCCCTCCTCTACCAGTCCTTGACAAAGAAGGAAGCAACCACCATTGATGACCTGATGGCCCGGATTGAGAAATACGCAAAGGTGGAAGATGTCACCCGCCTTAACGAAGGGGAAAACGGTAGAGCCAAGCTCGCCACGAAGGGAAGTGAGAAAGTTGATAACCAGAAAAAAGGAGGAAAGAATGGGAGCAAGAATGGCCTCAAAAGCGGAGGGGGCCCTGACGTTGCAAAGTCGTTCCAGGCAGTCAACACCATCTTCAAAGAACCAATTTATAAAATTCTCGCTAAGATCAAGGATGAGCCGTTCGTCAAATGGCCCCGGAAAATGGGAGGAGACCCATCGAAAAGAAATAATGCGCTGAGATGCACCTTCCACAAAGAGGGGGGACATAAGACCGAGCACTGCAAGGCTCTTAAGTCCCACCTCGAGGAGTTGGCCCAATCCGGACATTTGAATAACTTTGTGGAAAGGAAGGTAGAGAGAGTGACTGTCCACAAGGAGGCAAAACCCGACAACGTATTAGAAGACGACACCGGACACGAATTCGCAGTAATCCATGGAGTATCCGATGTTAAGCAAATCCAGGGCAACTCAGCTCGGATGGAGGTAAAGAAGCTGACAGCAGTAATGCAAGCTTTTCAAATTGATCCAGCGAAATCACAGGCAGGAAAACGCCGCCGAGTAGAGGACATCAACTACAACAAGCATATTGTCTTCACGGATGAAGATCTTGTGGGAGTGAGGACCCCACATCACGATGCCTTAGTCATTACACTCAGGATAGCCAACTTTGATATCGACAGACTGCTCGTCGATCAAGGAAGCTCATCCGAAGTAATGTACATTGACCTGTTCAGGAAATTAAAGTTGGACATCGCCGACCTTAAGGGAACCACTGTCCCTCTGGTCGGCTTCGCTGGAAAAATGACCATGCCTTTGGGCAAGATAGTACTACCAGTGCTCGCTGGGAGTGTTTCAAAAATGATCGAATTCTTGGTGGTCGACATCGACTCACCGTATCAAGCCATCCTCGGTAGGGGATGGCTCCATGCAATGAAGGCAGTCTCCTCGACCTACCACCAGAAACTCAAATATATCACCGAGCGGGGAGTGATGGAGATACATGGCGACCAGGCGATGGCGAGAAAGTGCTTCATATCGGCTATCCGACCGAAGCCAGAGAAAAAAGACGTTCGAACCAGCGAGAACGTGGAGGAAGGTGCAATCCTTTCCAAATAGCAATTAAAATATGGAAGGCCCGGAGTGGAAGAAACCAGGCTCCTCCCCTCCGAACGGGTTGTAGAAGACCTGGTAGAAGTCATTTCTAGAGAAGGCGACAACAGCAGAGTCTTCCTGATCAGAACCTCATCACTGACGAGGAGCAAAAGGATTTGTTAACCTTACTCAGAAGCAACATAGATGTTTTCGCCTGGGAACCCTACGAGCTGCCAGGGATCGACCCCAATATGGTCTGCCATCGGTTGCACGTCAATCCCACATTCAAACCGATAGCACAAAAGGCACGACGGACTGCTCCCGAGAAAGCCAAAGCAATAGAACAGGAAGTCGAAAAACTGCTGGATGCAGGATCCATACGGGAAGTGCAGTTCCCCAAATGGTTATCCAACCCAGTGGTAGTTCCAAAAAGCAACGGTAAGTGGAGAGTTTGCATAGACTTCACTGACCTCAACAAAGCCTGCCCCAAGGATAGTTTCCCTCTTCCAAAAATAGACCAACTAGTAGACGCCACTGCAGCGAATGAGCGAATGAGTTTCCTGGACGCATACTCGGGTTATCACCAGATTCCCTTATATGCCCCAGATCAGGACAAAACGGCGTTTATCACGACGGTTGGTTTATACTGTTACAAGGTCATGCCTTTCGGGCTAAAAAATGCAGGGGCAACCTATCAGCGTCTGGTTACTAAAATGTTCAAAAATCAGATGGGAAACACGATGGAAGTCTACATCGACGACATGCTCGTCAAAAGCAAGGAGAAAGAAAACCACCTTTCTGACCTGGCAAGTACCTTCGAAATCCTCAGGAAATACCGAATGAAACTCAACGCGAGCAAGTGTTCCTTCGGTGTCCAGTCAGGAAAGTTCCTTGGGTATTTGGTCAGCAAACGTGGCATAGAAGCAAATTCAGACCAGATTGAGGCAATTAAACGGGTGCAACCTCCTCGCACAATCCGCGATGTACAGAAGCTCACTGGAATGCTCGCTGCTCTGAATCGTTTCATTTCTAAATCCTCCGAGAGATGCAAGCCCTTCTTTCAACTCTTAAAAGGCAGCAAAACGGTAGAATGGACCCCAGATTGCTCGCAAGCATTAGGCGAGCTCAAATCCTACCTAAGCTCCCCACCACTGCTTGTCATGCCACAGCAAATGGACCCTTTGTACCTCTACCTCTCTGTATCCAGCCATACTATCAGCTCAGTGCTAATGTGTGAAGTCACAGGGATCCAACATCCAGTCTATTACGCGAGCAAAACCTTACTAGACGCCGAGCAGAGGTACCTGCCACTGGAAAAACTCGCATTCGCCCTAGTAATGTCATCAAGGAAACTAAAGCATTACTTCGAAGCTCACACGATCATCGTCCTTACATCACACACCCTCAAGGCTGTCCTAAGGAAGGCGGATCTGTCAGGCAGGCTGTCTAAGTGGTCAGTCGAGCTCGGCCGGTTTGACATCCAATTTCAACCAAGGACAGCTATCAAGGGTCAAGTCCTCGCTGACTTCATAGCTGAATTCACGGGCGAAGAACCTCTCGACCAGCCTAAACCAACAGAACAAAACAGCCAGGCTACAGGGGGAAGCTGGAAGTTATTCGTTGATGGAGCCTCCAACTCAAAGGGGGCAGGAGTAGGAATTGTTCTCATCACTCCAGAAAACGCAGTCCTCGAGCAAGGAATTAGGCTGGGATTTGCAGCCTCCAACAACGAAGCAGAATACGAAGCCTTAATTGCAGGTCTCCAAAGGGCGCAAACTCTAGGAGCAAAACATTTACAGGTATTCGGAGACTCGCAACTAGTTTCCAATCAGATAAGTGGAGACTACAACGCGAAGGACGAAAGGATGGTAGCCTACCTCTCGTTGGTAAGAAACTTGATGACAAACTTTGAAGAAATCAACATCCAGCAGTTCCCCAGGGGGCAGAACAGCCACGCTGACGCTTTGGCAGCCCTGAGCTCGGCAGTCGATTCCAGCCTTAAAAGGATAATCCCTATCGATTTCCTTAGCTACCCAAGCATTCACCGCGAGCCAACAAAAGCGAAACAAATACTCCAATTGGAACCAGCCCCTAGCTGGATGGATCCCTTAAAAGGCTATTTGAAGAACGGAACGCTCCCAGATGATAAAAGGACCGCCCACCAGATAAGAGTCAAAGCTGCTCGCTTTCACTTATCCACGGGAGGCGACTTGTATAAAAGATCTTTCTCCGGCCCCTACCTTAGATGCGTCCACCCAGGCGAGGTCGAGACAGTGCTTCACGAGCTCCACGAAGGAATCTGCGGAAGTCACGTCGGAGGAAGATCTCTAGCCTTCCGAGCAATGAAGGAAGGTTACTGGTGGCCGTATATGCAAAGGGACTCCGCAGTATATGTCCGCAGATGCCTAAAATGCCAGCTTCACGCCCCCATGGTCCACTAGCCTGCCAGCGAATTGAAATCCCTGACCAGCCCCTGGCCTTTTGCCCAGTGGGGAATGGACATCGTGGGACCTCTACCCACCGCTGCCGGTAATCGCAAAATACCTGTTGGTCGCCACCGATTACTTTACCAAGTGGATCGAGGCAGAACCTCTGGCGAACATCCGAGATGCTGACATGATGAAATTCATATGGAAAAATATAATCACTCGATTCGGGATCCCCAGAACCATCATCACTGACAATGGGACACAGTTCGAAAGTGGCCCCTTTCAGGACTTCTGCGACCAACACGGAATCAGGCACCACTTCAGCTCGGTAGCTTATCCTCAGAGCAACGGACAAGCTGAGGCTTCCAACAAAACAGTGATCGCTGGATTAAAAAAGCGGTTAGAACGAGCAAAAGGCGCGTGGACTACCGAGCTACCACATGTCCTATGGGCATACAGAACGACTCCCAGACGAGCCACAGGTCAGACGCCATTCTCACTAGCATATGGTATGGAAGCGGTCATCCCATTAGAAGCAGGATTGCCTACAATGAGGTCCGAGCTTGTCGAGCAGAATCAGAACGATCAGGCTTTGCTCGCTGAACTCGACTTGGCCGACGAGCGTAGGGAACTTGCCCTAGTCAAACTAGCAAGTTATCAGCAACAGCTCGCGAAGCACTACAGCAAAAAGGTCAATCCGAGGAAGTTCGAAATTGGAGACTATGTCCTAATAAAGGTCCTTGGCAACACAGTGAAGCCATCAGATGGTAAACTGGGCCCAAACTGGGAAGGACCTTATGAAATAATTAGAGACGACCTGCAAGGTGCCTATCATTTGAAAACGATGGAGGGCAGAGAGATACCACGAGCATGGAACGCAGCTAATCTCAAGAAATTCTACTTTTAAGAGTTATATTGTTAGATCTTTTATTGTACTCATTTTGGGAAAAGACAGTTTATTTCTCTACTCACCAATAAAAATCTCTCAGTTGATTACTCTCTAAAAGTATAACAATTATATCGTATTGCACATCCTTTTCAAATCACAGGTATAATAGTTGACACAGCAGGGGAACACCCCTCCTCAGGTCATCGTCACGAAGCACGACAGACCTCTTAGCATTGCCCATGGCAATATATGAAGCCCTACAGAGTATTCTTAGGCATCAAACCTACTTTGGTTAAACAAAATCCTGACCGGATGAAGACATCCAAAAACAGGTGTGTCCTCGCCAATTGCCCCTCTTAGACCTAAGGGAGTGTGACGACACGACCTAAAAGGTAAAGAGAGAGCACAATGGTATTCTTAATACTGGACTGGGCGGACACTCACATGACAAGATAAAGATTGTGAAGCTGCAAAAATATAACAGAGATTGGATAAACACGTTTAGTCGGCAAAAACGCCCAAAACTCAAACTTTCCATTAATCTTTTATATTTACAAACAATAATGGTACATGTTTAGTCGGCAAAGACTCGCCCAAAGCATTTACAATTATTAAAAAACAAAATATCAAGAAGAGGGAAGCCTCCGAGCAAGGTAATCAGCAACCTTAGCTTTCCTCCCGTCATCAGGGGCAGGATCGAATTCCTCAACAACTTCATTTATGTCCAACTCCAGTAGCCGCCGAGGAATAGCATCGATAGGAATCCATCGGTCATCTCGCCTAAATGGATTGGGCATCAAAGTAGAGGGAGACATCTCATGCCGATACCACAGTATCGAATTTCTCGGCACCTGCAGCTCTTTGAGAGCACTCAACCACCCCCTGATGAAGGAAAGCTCCTCGAACTCTGATAATCTTGTGGGAGCATCTAGCCAGCCCTGATCATAGCCATCAGTCCACACTTGGCGAGGACCCTTCTTAAATAAATGCCGCAGACGGGTGACGTCCCTCTGAAGCCCAGCAGCAGTTACGTAAGCTCGCTGAACATCGCCGCGCAGCTCCTCCATCTCCCTCTCACGCCGCTCCTCAGTTTCTCTACTCCTACCCCGCGTACTCCTGCCAGCTCGCGGGAGGGGTGGCCAAGCAGCTCGCGACGAGGAAGAACCTCGCAGGACTGCCGAAGATGTGCTCGGCGAATGCTCCTTAAGCTTCGAGACCTCCCGCCTCAGGTCGTCATTCTCCCGCTGAAGAAACTCCACGACCTGATTGATCTCGGTAGCCTCCAGTAACTTTACTCTCAGCTCGCTGACTTCTTCTTGCACTGAAGCTCCGATCTCTCCCATTTCCTGGAGCCTGTCCTTCAATTTAGCCACCAGCTCGGACTGATCCTTATACTTCTGGTTCCTTGATTTAGCAAACCTACAGAGCCTAGCAAAAGCCTGGCGAACTGCAGGGCTTGCATTAGGACCCAGCGTCCTACCCAATTGGGAGGTAACAGGAATATAATCATCCACATCAACCAACTACAAAGAAAGGAAGAGAGCAAAAAGAAATCAGCATAGACAAAAACAAAGACTTTTTATTGATAAGGAGCGAGGTTACATCAGAACAAAAAAAAGAAAAAAACTACAAAGAAATCCCTATCACTTAGCAACCTCGGTGGATGGACCCTCGTCCTTATCAGCATCAGCAGGGGCGTTACCCTCTGCAGAGGTGTGCACTGCCCCCTCAACCAAAGAAGCATCAGCAAGAGTCACCTGAGAAGCAGGATTGACCCCTTCAGCCGATGGAGCGGGCTCCTCATCCACAACTGGCTTGGGCCCTGGATCATGTTCGTCAAAAAGTGGGGATGCAACATCCACCCCTGCAGCCACAAGAGCCTTGTTCCACCCCTTCTTGAAGTTCAGACGGCTAATATAGCCTATCTAAACCTCGGCGTCTTCATACACAGCAGCCCAGCCAGAATTGTATGAATCTTCTTTAACAGTGGCTGCCTGGGCCTTCTCCGCTTCCAGCTGCTCGGCAAGAACCCTGTTCTTCTCCACAAAGTCCAGCTTGCTAGAACAGACCTGGTCATACGACTTCCTCAGCTCGCCGAGCTCCGTGACAGCATTATCTCTCTCGAGAGCAGAATTAGCAAGGGCCAAGGCAGAAGAAGCTCGAGCCGCATCAGAGGCCTTCAGATCGGCCTCCAGCTGAGAACCCCTGGCCACCAGAGTAGAATTCGCCTGCTCCAGCTCGTTGTTCCTTATCAACAGCTAGTCGCGAGAGCGATAGAGCACAACGAAGTCGGTCACAAACTGCAGAAAACAAGGGAAAGATCAGAAAGAAGAAACCACCAAAACAGATTAGAAGAAGTTGAGAAGTAGAAAAGAAACCTTACCAAGGCAAGCCTCTGGCTAGCTTGCAAGGCCAGTTGATCAGTCCCTGACGCCCTTTCGCGATCTGTAGGGAGGACTGCCCTCTCAAGCAGCGCAGGGGCGAGTTGAGGAGAGGTGGCCACCGAAGCCCCCTCAGGCAAAGCAGATACTGGGACCAAGGATTGACCAGTCTTGGTCCTCAGTTCCATCTTCCTCCTCTCCTCCTCCTTCTCCTTATCCCTCATCTTTCTCTCTTCCACCTTCTTCCTCTCCTCCTCCTTTTTCTTCTCCCTCTCCCTCGCCTGCTCCTCCTCTCTCTTCTTCTTCTCTTGTTCTTGAGAGGGAGGCCGAGAACCAGTAGCTATGGCCCCGGAGACAGTCTTCGATTTTTTGGACCTCTGTGCAAGAAGCACATCATCATCATCATCATCATCCCGGATTAGATTCTTCCTGGGAGGCATTTCTTCACCTGGACTGCTGGTAGTACTCGACGAACTGCTACTATCAGCACTGCCTCCACCCAAGTTACTCCCAACACCTGCAGGCTCGCTCTCCGAGCTGCTCTCCTCCTCGTCCAATTGGATGGGCTCAGCTGAAATCTCTTCGGAAGAGTCAAAATCCGGAACACTATCCACAGGTCGGGCTATGAAGCTCGAGCCTGTGTTCTTGTATTCAAGCAGAAAAGCAGCAGACCTAGGATGCTCTCCGTCACCCAAAGGTTCCCTGATGTTCCAAGCTTTCACCAGTTCCGAGATACGGACCTCGCTGAGAGTTGGCTCCAAGTTCTTTATCTTCGCTGAAAAGGAGAAAGCAAGGAGGAGTTAGACAAGTCACAAAGTCAGCAAGGGTTGAAACAACAATACAACATCTACCTATATATTCTTCCCCATAAAAGGGAATAGTGAACCTCTCAGACCTCGACCCTTCAAATTGAGGGGAGTATTGCCAGTTCCTAACGAGAAAACCTTCTTGCCAGTAGTCCTTATGGGAATCAGGTAAATTTACTACCAATACCCTATCAGGGCTCCTAGCCTTAAGGTACAAGACACCTGAACTCGTTCGAGAAAAAGAATAACAAAAACAGACCTCGGCAAGCCCTAACCTCGTGCCGTACAACTGATTTATCCTGTGCACACCATTCACTATTTTCCATACATTGGGTGAACATTGTGCAGGCACAATACCAAAATAACTAAAAAAGTGCAGAAACAAACCATTAGGGGGAAAGGTAAGACCCCCCTGGGAGAGCAACAGGACATGAATCCAATGTGCATCCTCTATATCCCTGACGTTCCTAGGCGGCGAGGCACAACACTCAATCTCTACCCACTCAGGAATACCGTAGAATTTTCTAAACTCAGTTACCGACCTATTTCCAATCTTCGCCATTGGGAAAAATACAGGAAAAACTATAAAATCAAGAAAAAGGGCACGAAAGACTTACAGGACAGAAGATCAGACCAAAAGGCGAAGAAGAGACGAGAGTGGAGACCGAAAACAGAAGGTACAAAACTTGAGAGTTCTCAGAAAATAGAAGATTGATGGAAAAGCTGGAACGACGAAGAGAAAATGTGTCTTATTCCAACAAGCCTTCAAAGCTAATCATAACGCACGGACAGCGAAGCGGGTGCCGCCAAAGTAACTTCACAGTTTTCAAAGAAATCAACCATCATTACTGATCATTTAAATTCATCAGACCCGCGAGAACGGCCCAACAAATTTAGGGGCAATTGTGGGTACCCCGTTTTTATCACTATAAGGCCTGGACAAGTAGCCCCTCTTCAGCGGCCCAAAGCCCAGGCCCGTCACCTCTGGTACTCATCCATTTACTCCACGATCCCATGAAGAGAAGTTGTGGGGGAACATGATCCCATGAAAGGGAGATGGCTAATAAAGAGGAACCCATCACCCCCACTACACCAACACACACATGTATAAATTAAACCCTAAGTCCGGGGCAAAGGACAAGTTGTATTCTCTGTACTTACTCTTCAGAATATAGAGAAATAACACTGACTGAACCACCGTGGACGTAGGCACTTCTTTGCTGAACCACGTATCTTAGTTGTTGTGTGATTGGTCTTTTATTTATTTTTTCTTGGTTGTCACCTCTTTCATATTTATTTGTGCTGCATAATAATTGCATCTACAGCTGGGGTCTTAGATCATCACTCCGGATCCATATAGGAATGGTTTTGAAATTATTTTGTGCCTTATTTTGAGATCGGGAAGAGATTTTTCCTATTGGTTTTGAATTGCCATTAGTCTAAGGTTTAGTCTTACAAAACAAATGAAATGATCCAAAACAATTCGAGGTTTTATTATGAAATCTCTTAACTTTTGAGTTAAAGTAAAAACAAGAAATTTTCTTACGAAACCTTAGGCACTCGTAGTTTTGGTGTCCAAAAACATCACACTTATAACATAATTTATTACATGAATGTGGGTCTGAATGGTGAAATTTCTATCTATACGCCTATCATGATCAGTATGAATTATATGCTTTGGAGGTCTATAGAATCTCTTCGGAGGGGGACAATAAGTGGACGTAGAAGGTACTACAAAGTTCTCAATGAAAATATCAATGTCACTTTCATAATTACTTTCAATTAGAACTTGTTTTCTTTTAGCCTTTTCAGACAGCTTACGATCCAACGGAAGATCCATTTCTTCTTGGGATTTTACAAAGAGGATTGGTCTATTCGGATTAACTTTTTCAAGAGGACCCTCATATCCAAACCCTCTAGTATCACCACTATAACGTTGTTCAGCAAGAAGTTTTTCAAGGCCAAAGCATTCAATATCATGACTACGACACATTTTGAAAGTTATTTCACAAACTTCTTTAGATTTTTCAACTTGTAAAAGCCATGCCTTGTATTTTTCTTCTACAGAAAATAAAATTTCTTTCAATGTCGCTATCTGAATTTTAAATTCAAGTGATTGTTTTTCAAAATCGATTTTGACATTGCTCATTTCAATGGAATTTTGTTGAATAATCTTGTATTAATTCTCTAGGTACTCGCTAAGCAGTTTAACCAAATTAGATAACTCTTGTCTATTTTGCAAGGTTATGACATACAATTCTGAATAATCATCATATCCAACAAAATTTTCATTTTCATTCGTGTCCGTGTGTGAATTATTGCTATCATCAGATTTAGTATCATACACAACACGTTTTGCATCAAATGGGGCAGTTAATTCAAGCATAGAAGGTTGTCTAGCTAATAGAGATTTAGCGGCATTAATCAAATAAAATACATCATTAGATTCAGATTCATCCTCATAATCATTCATACCAGCTAAGTACATGTCTTCGCAATAGTCATAAACTTCTCCTACAAACGCAAGGCAATTTGAATCAGAATCTGCTTGTTCATCTTCTGATTCAGAACCAGAAGAATCATCCCAAGTTTTAGTTATGTGAGTCTTGTGTTATTTAGAATGCTTGGACTGTGGCTTAGACCGACACTCGACAATGAAGTGATCGAGTTTCCCATAATTGTGACAGGCCATTTTGGATTTATCATCTTACTACTTCTACTGTCATAATCAGAAATTTGTTCTGAATTTTTATTATGGGTCCCATTGAACTGACTAGATTGATTATTCTCTTTTACATACGTCTCTTAGCAATAGAATTTCTATGCTTTAAAAGTTTCTTAAATTGAGAAGACATAAGAGCAAGTTGATTGTCGATCTTATGGATTTCATCTGAATCCACATCAGATTAATTGTCTAACTCAGATTGTTGTTTAACTACCTTCTGCACATGTTTATTAAGACAGTAAGTTTTAAAAGAAACTTTACATGAGTTAGTCAACTCATTCTTACCATTAGAAGTAAGATTATTCATAAAGGTTGATTCAAGTTTCGTAGTTCTCAATTTAGAGCTAAGCAATTCAGGTGTAAGAGATGGATCATTAATTTCTTCAATAATATAATGTTTATGGTCAAATCTAGGTACAAGGGATCGTAAAATCTTAGAGAAATATTATTAGAATATTCAATGTCATTAGCATGCAACTGGATAATTATATCAGTCAAGCGCATGTAAAAATCATCAAATGGTTCGTTATCTTTCATAACTAACATATTATATTGTTGAACCAGCATTTGAGTTTTACATTGTTTTACCCTAGCATCACCCTCATGTGCTATTACCAAGGTATACTAAACATCCTTACTCGTAGTGCAGTGACATATATGTTTCAATTCATTTTCGCTCAAACTCATGAAAATTGTAATTTTGCCCTTATTATTAAATTTTCTTATCTTTTTCTGTTTTGGACTTAATTCAGTTGTTTTCAACTTTCTAAGGATAGTGCTACCTTCAACTACAGGGACAATGGGATGATTATAACCATTTTCAATTAAATCCCAAGCATCATCTCCTAACGTCCCCTGAAAAAGGGCAACCATTCGAATTTTCCAGTATGGAAAATTGGTGCCATCGAAAATAGGTGGTCTACTAAAGTTTCCTAGCCTAAGCAACTGATTTGAATCATCCATTAAAGAAAAGGTAAAAAGAGTTTGACGAAATTTTTGAAATAAATCCTTTTTTTAAAATTCTAGCTCTGATACCACTTGAAAGACCCAAAGAAGCGCACGAAGACTACATGCGAAAAGTAAACGATTATCGAGTAAACGCAATTAACCTACAAGTTTTATATGTTATTTAAGTAGGGACCAATTCAAACTTTTCTTGAAATTATTAACTTTACTAAAACTGCTTAAGAATTGTAAATTCAATTTAAGTCATATTTATTATCTTTAGTTAAATCTATGTGATTTACAAGATAATAAACAATTCAGTTTTTAGGCGGATTTCAAATTCTTTAAACCTACTTTTTCGTGTGAGGTGATATGCGAAAAATGTAAGGCATGCGGTATTTATTTAACGTCGCAAAATTCCTTCCCTGAGAAAAACGACGGACTTTCCTAAGAGTCAACCTAGTCTACTTCCACCAAAGCAATAACGAATTAGGAACGAGTTACAACAATCAAACGACAATAAAAGAAGATAGATGTATCTATTACCTCACCTAGACCAATATCTCTCTTGGTTTCTTCTTTTGATCTCTCTTTAGTCTGTTCACTTGACTTTGCGTTCTTCACGTCACAGCTTCTCCCTCTTGCTTTATTTAGCTCACGTTCGGCTCAGTTCCTAATGTGTCCTAGTTCTTAGTGAAGTATTTGTGTGTTGTGTGTTATCTTAGATCACACACCAACACTTAATGATGCAACCGAATGCAATGCAACAATTTATCACCTAAATATTAGTCTCAGCTCTTATGTTCTGTTTAAATCAAGCTTTCTTAATTTCATACAAACTTAATATATACATAACAATAAGTGTCTACGTGAGTAAATGGTGTATAGTGAGTGATTTCTAAGTGATATTCACATGAAAAATCCTGAAATCACTCACAAATCAAGCAATCATATACACATAAATAATATGACAGAAAATATATAATCAGGTTCAAGTCCGGCTTCAGTACAAGTTCGAATATTAAATCAGTCAAAATAGTTTCTTATAAATTCAGTCCTTAAGCAAAATAGGTTTAAGTTTCTAAACATTTAATAGACTTGATCTTATTTTTAAGAAAAAATTTCCTGAATGATTTTTAAAACAAAATATTTTAAAACAGGGTAAAAGCTAGAACACGCGAATATTAAGACAACAAAAATTACACAAATTAGATCTCGTGTGTGTAGTGTATTACACAAAAAACCATATCAAATAAAAATAGATCAAACAATTTTAAATAGTCTTATCAAAATTCGTGCAAATCCGAAACAACTACACAAAATAGATCTTCAAGGAAAAATACTCATAGTCAGATTTTTCGTTTTGAAAAATCAAAAACAAATGAGATGAGGTTCTGGTTTAGATACACCGCCAAAATCAGCAACCTCGAGAGCCTTTTTAAGTATATTGAAATGAATCAGTACTTATTTATGAACAACACACTTGAAAAATATATCTTGGAAATATGAAGTGTAGACTCTCTCAAAAAAAAAATTGGCAGAATTTTAGTGCATATTTTATTTTTCTCGAATAAAAAATTAGACTCCAAGTGCTTGTATTTAATGAATGAATGGATGTGCACTGATTGGTTAAAACAGATTCACAAGGATTACAAAAATACACATACACAGCCATTGATTAAATGAATATGACACTCCACAAAGAAACACAAAGTATTGATCTAAGAAATAGACATGTGTTGTCTTAGCTGTAACCAACTCTCAACAAAATGTTAAAATCGATTTAATAATATGATGGTGTTTAATAAAACGGGAGCTAGCTTTAAACCATTAAAATTGTTACTGTTTGGAATATAGACACACGGTGTCATTTTTAGAGTAAAACAGAAACCATTTTTGGTTTTAAAAAATGTGTACGGTAAAAACTAAGATTGGTAATTGGTACAAAACGGTGGCATTTTCTTTTTGTTGTAAATCCTAAATCTCAAGACCTGCTATGGATGGGACAATACACCAAGGACAAATCGGAAACAGCTATTCGACTCTAGGGTATGTGTAAGGTCCAATCTCATATAGTTATAGGCATATTATATCCAAGACGACGTCGTTTAAAAAGAAAAAAAATGTGGACCAACAGATGTCTAAGACTAACAGTTTAAGGCAACAGGCATCTAAGGCTATCGCTAGGGACATGCTACAAGGACGTATCGCCAACAGCTAAGGGACACATAACAGACATCTATATAATAAAGGAGGAGGGACTTTTTATCTTTTCCAACTGACGGTTGAGATTGAAAATTAATTGGTTTGCTGTTTATCAATTTACGGTTCAGATTTAAGCAAATATCGGATGAGTTTTGGTCTTAAAAGATATCCAGAGCACAAGGCTCACGGTTTAAGCAACTCACGGTTCAGAGCACAAGGCTCAAGAAAAGTTATCGCTGACAAGTAATATCTTGCATTGACACATGCATTCTCTCTCCTCACTTTTACCAGAGCACAAGGCTCGATAATATCTATATTCATTTCACACCACTTTTACAAGATTCCCCTCCTCTCTCTCTCTCTCCATCACTCCTCTATCAGTCGCACCAGGATCCGGTGTGAAATGAAGATAGAGGAACATCCTCCATATACACATTTTTGGGTGTGAAATAAGCCACGTTCATTTTTTCCACAACTTTGAAGTAGCATTCATCTAACTCAGTGCCTCTGTGTGGGGGTCAAAACATGGTGTCTTTTTTTTTAGCTAAGGTCAGTTTTATAGCTATTTGATTACAAAACCCATTTCGATTTGATATTAATTTTGATGAAATCTTTTTCGATCTCTCATGTTCGTAACTTATTTTAGGTTTTGAAAGTGTTGGATCTACCATTCAGTTATCAAATTTGCAATTGTTTTGTTGTCTTCGTTGGTTATTGTTTGTATTTAGATGGGTTCAAATAGTTTTATTTTTGAAAGTTTCAGTTGGTTACTCATCCATTATGACTATGTGATTGTTTTACATATTTTCGTATTGATGGTTAGTTGAAGGAAAAAGTATCCACTTGGGCAACATCGATCATAGCTTGCCAAATCCTATAACAGTTACAAAGGTATTCACTTATCTTTGCCAAATCCTATAACAAGTTATGGCTTTTCGGATTTCTGGGTTTCAATTTCTGGGTTTCTCAGTTTTTCTTCTGATTGCTGGGTTTTTGACATTTGATCGTTTGCTGAGAAAAACTTAATTTTAAAGTCTCTTTCGTGGCAAGATTTTTCACCTTTTATCACGTAATAGGTAACAACGAACAATTTTTTGTTTTTTGAATTTTATTTTTATTGTTTGGGATCGTGAAGACTATGGAGGTTGGGTTTTAGTGAACAGGATTTTTAATGTTTATTTTTAATGAACAGGATTTTGTTGGTTGTCGCTGGCTCCGGTGGTGTTAGTTGTGGGGCTGGTGGGTTGCGAAACAGGATTTTTTTGGCGGTCGCTGCCTCCGATGGTGTTAGTTGTGTGGCTGGTGGGTTGCGAATCAAATGTGCATGTTTATTTAGAAACGTCTCCGACGTTTTCGGTTCTGTAATTCCCATCCTCTTTGTCCAAAGTCTACATGTATATTTCTATTTATTTTACAGCTAATTCCCATTCCCATTATATATCGTCTGGTTGGACTGTTAATTGATCCCTTTTTTTACTTTTTTTAAATGGGCCATTTCTAAATTATTCTTCATGAATGTTACTCAGATCCCCGCATCTGCAATTTGGGTGAGGCCGTTTATAGTTATCCATTTTAAATGGATCTATTTCTCTTTCATTACAATCTTTTGTTTTAATAATAATACTTATTTGTTGATTGGTGGTTGATAACACTGCAATTTGGTGTGGTGTTTGTGGATAATGGACAATTGGAGCACACTCATTCTTATTTTTTCTAATTATTATGCAATCTTTCCAATTTCTCTAACAGACAACTTTATATCATCCAAAAAGACAACTGCCCCCGTTTGAACCGCGAGCTAGATCTGGAACAAAATAGCCAACAAAAAGGTTCGGAGGATGACCAATCTAATGTTTTGTTGTTTTTCTTTCAATTTTGAGATGACTTGGTTGTTATTATTGGGGCTTTATTTTCTAAATTTTATTTTTAGTACTAAAACAATACATTTTTCAAGTGGACATTTTACTGTAGCCATTGGTTGTATAAAAAAACATTCTTTTGTTCTTTTTGTCATAGTCCATTATAAATGTTACAATTTTTCAATGGAGTTCAATTAACATTTTTCAAAAATTAATTATGTGTGTGGCTAAATGTACTTTTATTCTAAAATGTGTATTAAATTCGAATGTCACAATTGTGATTACATACTAGAAAATCACAATTTTACATTTTCTATATATTTCAAAAATTATATGTTATATACTTGAAGTTGCAAACCATTAGAATTAAGGTTTATTTGTGCCATTGGACGTTAATTTTTTCTACAACTATACACTTCTAAATAAAATTTATACATGATAATATAAATTTTGACTTGAGAACAAACTCTTGACATCAAGAAGCAAATTAATCGACAACATATTCTTTTATAATTTGACAGTAAATATGTGGGTGGATGTTGAATGTTTTAATGTTCAAGCTAAGTATTTCATAAATTTGTTCTAGAGTATTTCAATTATGTTGTCGCTAAATTTTTTATTATTTTTACATTCGGGAGAGGGGCAATGGAAGCAATTCATCAACTTTGGAAACATTTATTAACATGTCACCATTCATTCATTTGTAATCAATTTTAAATATAGGACGTTGATATATAATTGACTTATGGTAGTGTGTTCTAGAATGACATACTCGGATTGGGGTATGAGTATGTTATAATAACACACGGTTATGAGTATGTTATAATGACATACTCGGGAGAAAATTTATCATCGTGCCATCGGCACGGGTACACCCTAGTACATATATAAAACTTCAACTTGTTATTTAAAGGAGAAAATATATAAAACAATAAACAAACGAATTAGTTTTTTAAAAAAAACAGTTTCAAAAATTAATTCTAAATTGTATAAAAATATTTTGATAAATTTCGAAATAACTTTTTAACAAATAAAAGAATTTGTTACAAAATCCATTTCTGAAATATTTTAAAATGAGTTCATAATTTCCAAAATTAATTCTTAAATAGTTTTTTAAAAAATTCTTTTTAGACACACACAAGTGTAATCAATAGACATGGTAAAAATGAAATGCAAATGCAGCGTCATGTAGTGTCCTATATGACAAAAAAGAATTAATCCTATAAGGCATAGAGTGTATGGAGATTACTTTTTCTAGAATGTCGGACCGAGTGGAGAGGACATTTGGTGTAGACCGCCATAAAGAGCTTGGTGTAGGTAGGAAAGACGGGACACAATCCTAATTACAAAAATATTTTGTCAAAATTCAAGTCCAGGTAGATGAAGGTCTATATTGCTAAACCACAAAAAGCAAACCCTAGGTGTGCCCTATATAGGTACCTTCACTTCAAACTTTGAATGAAAGAGTGGTTTCTACTTTGAAGAAGATTGACTTGGCTAGAGAATTCAAAGACATTGATTGAGGACAAAAATCGATCGCGATTGTGTAGCGTAATCCATCTATTGGAGCTCTTTACGGAGAATGTGGTGGGAAAGAGTGTTTAGTCAGTTATAGCATCATGAGGTTGTAAGTGTATTTTTTCTGGTTATAAAACTCTACCGTAGTGCATTTGTCATTTCTATCAGCGCGAGATTTTTCTTGTTAGTGGGTTTTTCCCGCATATATTTGATCTTGTACTTATTTTAATTTTTTCGCATCTTTTGGAATCATTTTCTTAATTAAGAAGATAAAACTTGAGATATTCTAAAATTTAGTAAAATACTTTGTCCCTTATACTTTTGGATTGTTAAATCCTTTTGTAATAATAAACTAACAAACTATTTTCTTGAATTATGTGAATTAATTTTTATTTAGGTAGCTGCCGTCGAGAGGCACACTGTGTCTCCCAAGGGAGTTATATAGTTAGGGAAGAGGATGAAATTTACTCCCTCGTATGTGGGACTATTTACCATTATTGATTGGATCGAACCAGTCGCATACCGTTTAGCCTTATCAGATCACTTATAGAGGGGCATCCTTTAGTGCGTGTCCAAGTGTGTTTCTAGTGGGGGCATCATTATGAGGAAGAGTCAATGTAGGACAGGGAGGATGACATGCAAGAGAAATATCTAGAACTCTTCTAGTCAGATGTGTATTGAATTCCGAGGATGGAATTCCTTTATTTGGGGGAAGACTGCCATACCCCATATTTTTAGTATTTATTTGATATTTGTTAATTGTGAGAATAATTAATAATTGGAATAAATTATTATTTCAGTGAATTAGTAATAATAAAAATGCATATTTAAATGATGGTTAAATTTCCATGTTATGTGATTTATTTAAGTTGTATGTCATATTTTAATTAATCGGTGTAATTAATGCGGTTGGACTATATGCGGTTATACATAAAATAATTATGTATGTGTTTTTATTTTACGTTGTGAGATATTATCGTGAGATATGACATACTGCCAGTTGGAGCGGACTCTAAAGTGATATGAAGGCTCGGTAATATGTTTTTATTGTGTCAAGATGGGCTCGGGGGTAGGTATACCCTTAGGCTAACTTTTGGACTATTTTAGGTAGTGTTTTGGGCTCATTTGGAAGCCCAAAAATAGGCCTAATATAGACCTGCGGGATTAAGGTTTAATTAAGAGGACTATAACTCACTATTCACACACTTTACATTAGAGAAACAAACCCTAGCAGCTTTAGACCTTTGGGAGAATCGAGGAGATATTTGGAGAAAAGGGAACAAGGATTGCGTGTAGATATTCATCGATCATAGTTTCAAGCAAGAAATCTCTTGATATATCACGTACATAATTAAATGAACCCTATGTCACATCTATGTTGTGTATTTGTAAGACTATGTATATCGTACCTGTGGGTGATATTGTGGGAGTTAGTATCTAGGTTGTATTCTTACACATGTAGTTAGTTACATCCCTATTGCATATCTATTATTAGTTATTCTCTTATTAGTTTAGAGATGGATACTTTTAGTATAGCTATGCCTTGGGTTTGGCACATGCTCTTAGTATTTCACTTAGGTGAGGGGTGAGGTAATTATTACATATAAGAGCCGAGGGGATGTATGTTTTTGTACATGGATCACGTGATTATTTACTATTGATGTGGAAGATATTTCTTGCAACTTTAGGGAGCTGACCCAAATCGTATAAAAATGTTTTTTAGGCATTTATAGATAGGATTCACAAGGCTGAAGAGATTCGGACTTTCAACTCCATTTGATTTCCAGCTTTCAGTTCTTTTGATTCTAGAATAGGTTGCTACTTTATTTCAGTTTCAGTTTAGTTATTTATTTTCAGAGATTGCATGGACCTTGAGTCCAAGTTATATATTTAGTCAGTTGGTTTTTAAAGTCGAGATTTATTTAGACTGATTATTATTGGATTTGGGGGACTTTTTTTATTTAAAGTTATTTTTTGTTTGAGTTATCACATATTGTGGATGGATTTAATTCACTTCAAATTATGTCATTTTATATGTTTACAGTGAGAATGATATAGATTGATAATGTTTCCTATCTTCGGCATATTAGAAGGGCTAAACAGTATATGAAAAATAGGGGTTGTTACAATCCAGATATAATAACAAATTTCATCTTCCTAATATGCTCTAATTCCCTCATTCCCCCCACTCTAATTCAGTATCTTTCTTATAATTTCTCCTTTTTTAACTCTTTTATTATCTATAGTTTCTACAGTATAGGTGTTGCTCTATACTTATTTGTTAAATTTCTTGAATGCAAAGTCAACCATAACAAATGATGACTTGATAATTGGTACTAAAGCAGTCAATCATGCCTCTCTAACCCCTCTTCTCGTTATATTCTTCTTTTCCCTCTCTACATATCTGCAACTTCTTTATCAGTAATTTTCATGTTATCCACTACTTGTTCATACTACTATTCTTCTTGTTGACTGGAATCTTTATACCGTATGTTATGAAAATTTTACCTATTATGTCTTCCTTTTATTGCTCTTCCCCTCTCGACTTCGGCAAAAACCTAAGTCTCCATTTCCATCACATTTTAACTATAGAAGTATTCCAGCAAACATTTAAAAAAAGAAAAAAATTGAAATGCAAAAATATATTGAAGATCGAGATGCAATCTTGCATAAATTTCAAGAAGATGAAAATTATCTTACTTTTGCGCAGCCAGGGCTATGATGGAAAACTACTACAGTGGCAGACTTTGTAGAAATAAAAAAAAAATACGGATGGCTTGGCTTATAAGAGGAATCCCATAGAGAAGAATACTTCTTAGACTACTTTATGAGGGGGCTCAAACAAGGCCTATGAAGCACGGACGCTTCTCCGGAGGTGAGTACCCGTGTCGGACACTCTGACACGTGTATGACATTTCGCGGACACGTGTCCAACACTCCACGTGGCGTGTCGGACTTATTTGACATTTTAAAGAAGACGAACACTTCTCAGACACAATTAATACACTCCGCGGACACGTCTGGTCACCAAAAATTAATTTACTTTAATAAATTTTCGTATCATCATGTAAAAAGTAAATCTTTTTTTTTAATTTATCCATAGTAAGAATTAAAGTTAAAAACGAATGAAGTTAGTCTCTAACTCGGTTTCAATTTATACTTTTAATTTACGATTTAATTGTTGTTATGAAATATTTAACCATGTCAATTTTGATAAATTAGTTTAACAACTATATATATACACAAAGTCGGTCAAATGCAGACCCAAATAGTGGAATTTAAAATGGACTCCTCAAAAACGTCGTTTTGCATTAAATTGAAGAAGAAAAAAACATGCTCATGTTAATGCAAAACAATGTCGTTTATATGACCCGCTAAAAATTCAGCTATTTGAGCTCTCTCTCTCTCTCTCTCTCTCTCTCTCTCTCTCTCTCTCTCTCTCTCTCTCTCTCTCTATATATATATATATATATATATATATATATATATATATATATATATATATATATATATATATATATATTTGTGTGTGTGTGTGTATAATTTTCAATATATTTATTTTTCGCCATGTCTCTGTCGTGTCGTGTCTAAATTTTTTTAGATTTTTCGTGTCAGCATGTACGTGTCGTATCAAACGCAACTCCCATATCTGTGTTTGTGCTTCATAGAATAAGAGGTAAGAATTGGTGTTTAATTTTTCCCTCGTTAAACATTATCTCATGCAATTAGTCTCGCGAAATTGCAAGAAAGAGTCTTACAATAACAAACTATGAAATCCAAAAATTCTCAAAAATGATCATTTTGGAAATGAGGAAACATTAAACAAGAAAAAATCAGGGATATACCCAGAAAAAAACCTTCACATTTCACTTCCATGGGTTATAGTGATCGTATTGATTCACAAATAATATTATATGATGGCTTACAAAGAATAGATGATCCAGGAGTTCTTGAGGATATAAGACAGTTTTGTCTTTATACGTTAAAGGAGATTTGAAAGGCGGTGAAGGGTTCTTCCAAATACAACATAAAGATGATAATTTCACTCACAAAGGAGGAAAACAAGAAGTTCGATTGAAATCATCTTTGAAAAATGAAAAAAAGTTTGATGTCTTGCAGATGTGATTGGTCAATGTCGCTAGCGCGGATCCACATTACTTATGGAAATGGGTCCGCGCTAGCGGCATTGATCAATCAAATCTCCAAAATATCAAACTTTTGATGTCTCAAAAACATCACACTTTTTTCCTTGAAAATTGAAAGAAATTTGTGCAGGCGATTAATTTGTTATTCTTTTAAAACCATCATTAAAACTAGTCCAACAATAATTGTATGTGCCTTCAATAGAAAATGTAGCTCGAAAAGCTAAAGTTTGGCTATTGGGCACAAATGGGAAGCACGAGTGGTGTATAGAATTTAACACAAGGAAACCAATTGATGAAAAGTTGTTAATTGCCCAAGTTTTAATACTTGCTAATTGTGATCCAAATTTCAAGATGAAAATTTAAAAGTTAATTGTATAACTAATGTTTTGGTCTCAAACCTTCTAATAATACAAAGGATTGTAATTTTTGTTTTCTTTCCCCCCTTCTTTCCTAGAAAAAAACCCACTCCTAGAAAATTGGGGAGACTCACTATTGGGTCATGATAATATGTACCCTAAGGGCACAAACTTAGAGCCCAAAAATATTAAGGAGAAATGGTTCCAACGTACAATTAATAGAACATAAATACTCATATGAAATTTTTATACTTGTTATTTTGATACTCAAAATATATGCCCTAATGTCATAAGATAATATTTTTCATTAAATAAAGCTTCTCCTTTTGTTGCTCTAAAAAACATAAAATAAATAAATAAATAAATAAATAGCCCACCGCCTCAGACAAAATGTAGTCACTAATGTGGCCTACTTACGTACCTGGGTGATGGACTCATTCAATTTCCTGAGTTTTTCAGTCCACAATCAATCAATAATCTGTCCGGGCCAAGTGCAGGCCTGGATGCGTGCTCCAATTCCAATAATGTGGCCATTCATTCTAGCTGAATGAATGGAATCTTTTTGATTGTGGAACGATATTATGGACAGCTTAATAAACTATTATATCCCAAGGTTGAAGTTTTATTTTAGGGATTATTATATCTAAATCTTCTTTTAAGGATTTTTTCTTAATTAAGTCCTATTCATAAGTAAATCATTAATTAAGTCCTATTTTTAAATTTATAATTTTTTCTTTACTAATATACTCATGTCCCTATATTCCTTCCAAATTTAAAAATGATAGTTATTTTTTTCTCTTCCAAACTTTAAAAAACTATAACTTTCAATATACAATTTCAAACAAATTTAATATTTTTGAAAGCTACTACTCGAGCCCTATAAAACAAAAATGAAGATGATGTGTTTTCTTCTTTTTTAGGTAGATAATAAATATTATTGTCTATATAATATTTGCACAATAAATGTTTACTCTCTATGTAAATATCTCAGATATAAAATTATTTCATTTTTCGATGAACACGGTAAATTTAACTATTTGTGTAATTTTTTATTTCTTTGGAAGATTATGAACTTCATGAATCTTGTTTGTTAGATCTCAATGAATAAATTTCAAAAATAATAATTTTGCGAAAAATGAATTTGTAAACCAAAATTTATTATCATTTGAAGATTAAAAATAAGAAGGATAAAAGTTCAAGCACTTATGTAACTTCCCCCAAAAAGCTACGGATGGTTGGTTTTAAAAAGGTAAACTAGTTGTGGGAAAAAATTCAAACAATTTATGAATAGGACTTATTTGATGGTTGAAAAGTCAATAAAAGTTATTTCTGAAAACTCTCTCCAAATAGAATCTATATGTAAAGGTCCCTTATCTTAATGGGCTCCAAAAATATTTATTTTTGTAGGTCAAACCTATATATGTATATTATAGGTTAATGTTTGCAAATATTTTATAAGTCAGGAGCAACTTTATCATCTTTGGTTATTTCAACTTGCTTGAGGTAGCGAAAGCACATCAATTCAGCTACCCAAAACTGAAAATACCACCACCCACCCATCTAACCAAAAAAAAAATACTAGTTTAGGAAAAATTATATGTTGCATTTAACCCACTTTGTTTTTTTGTGTTTCAAAAACTCCATCTATTTACCTTTTTTTCAAATTGGGGAAAGGGTTTAAAGTTGGTCCTTAAGGTTTAGGAAGGTTTGGGATTTATGGTTTTAGGTTTTATGACGAGAGAGGAGAGTTTCCGATTGTATTTATTGCGAAGGACTTCATGGAAAACTAAACTTTTAATTAAAAAATTGTTGAGGGACATTTTATCAAATGACCCTTCACTTAGTATTAAAAATACTCAAAAATCGAATTTACCATATCTAAATTAATAATATCGAAATTACCATCAGAAGTATTGAAATTTAATATACAAAAACTGAATTTGTATGCTGAATAATAAATCAAAAAATACCAAAAACATAAAATCTACATATATAATTTTATCAGTTTATCAAAACCATATGAAAATTGAATCTCATCGGTCTATCAAGACCATCAATATGAAAATTGAATATCATCCATCAGTTTATAAATTATTGTCCTGAGACAAAATGTAGCTAATTGCACAGAAACTCAATATACCTGAAAAAATAGAATTTTTCGAAGAGTAATGTTACACTTACCTACACCTAATATATAAAGTGTTTTAGAAGAGTTGTACATGGTGGGGCTCACACCATAGTCCAAGAAACGTAAGTAATTATTCGATACTAGTTGTAGGTAACCCGAAACTACCAAAAAATCTGATGTGCCCAAAAATTGCCTAGTAACCCGACCAGTGTGGTATCGGTATATGTACAAACTGTTGATTTCGGTAATTTACGTATTGCAACGATAAACACTCGGAAAACCATACACTACCAAAAAATCTGATGTGCCCAAAATTTACCTAGTAACCGGCCAGTTTGGTATATGTACAGACTGTTGATTTCGGTAATTTACGTATTGCAACTAAAAACTATAAACACTCCTATGGCGAAACATATAGCAAAATTCAAAATTGATGTAGATGAAAATATCTCTAACCATTCCAAAATTTTCAACAGAAGTTCTATCAACTAATAAATCTTCAACAAAGAAGACCAAATTCTTATACATTGCTTTCCTTTTTCCTTTACAGATGAATACACTCACTCAAACATCTATCAACAACAATACAATATATATCCCCATAAATGGTTGTTTTATCACCGGGGACCTGAGAGTTCCATTGCTTCCATAACAAGCGAAGATTCTTCAATGAAGTCCGAGTATCTTTGAGGATTCTCAAATGATCGATATCTTGGTGTCTCCACCGTTTGTGAGGCCTCCCATTTCTCAGCTAAGCCATCGCCTTCCAACATCCTCAACACTTCCGACATTTTTGGTCGATGAGAAGGGCTAAAACGAGTACATATAAGAGCAACCTGGACCATTTCTTCTAACTCAACCCGATCCAAATTGGTCTTTAAATCTTTATCAACTATTAGGTTCAGCTTTCCGTCGAGGTGGAGCTTCTTCACCTGCATAATATGTAAGAAAATTAAGTCTGAAAGAATCGAATCATACACCACTAAAATATGCCAAACAATGATATTCTTAAGTAGGTTTAGGAATCAACCTTGGATCAAGTTTCTATGCTTCCCACGAATCCCAAATTCGTTTATATATATATATATATACAGTCCTACTTTTGTTCGGACTAGTTCGCATTTCAAGAGTGCGAACCGGACATGTGTCACCTGGCGGTGAGCCCAGAAGAGAGAGTGCCTATAATTTAGGCAATAATTTCTAGGCGCACTGGTAGGTGACACATGTTCGGTCCGCATTCTTAAAATGCGGAGTAGTCCGCACAAGAGCATTATTATATATATATAATAAAGGAAGAGGGGGTTTTGGTCCCCACCAATTAACGGTTGCGATTAAATCTTGGGGGGTTTGTATCTAATGGTTTAAAATCAATCAAAGATGCTATGATTTAACGTTCCAATCCAACAATCTAGATTGCTCCAACCATGTAATCTTATTTTCGGGTACTAGACTGACTGGAGTAGACCTTTGGTACAACTAGACTGTCTAAAATCTTATTTTGAATAACCTCAAAACCCTTTAGATATGGACTCTTTCATTGGAACTCGCAAACACTAGACTGAGTGGAGTAGACCACTTAAGATATTGTTCACCTCACCATTGCAGCCTCACACCCAAGCTGCTCCACATTAAAACATCTTCACCCAACAAAGAAATAGAAAAAAAATTGGAACTTTAAATTTCTACATCTTCACGGAAGCTGCTCCAAATTTTTTTATGCTTCTTCTACATTTCTGTATATCTACATTTAAGTTTTCGTATATGTTTATGTGGTCGTATATGTTTATTTGATTATAATGTTGTGAAGATGGGCATACCAGACCCATTTATGCTACCGTGTACCAGAAACAAAATATTGTTCACCTTTTTAGAAACTCATTTATGCTATTGGGCCATTATGGGTATACCGGGGCTCGGTGAGCTCTCTCTCTCTCTCTCTCACAAACTTATTAGCATCATTTCTCGGTATAATGTTTATGCATGTTTATACTATATTTATATCTGCTTTATGTTTTTAAGCGTTCTTTTATCTTTTAGGAGAGCTACTGCTTTTTTAACATAAGGGCATGATTTCGTAGAGCTTGAGATCCCAAATGTTAGGTTAGTACGTAAGTATATGGGTTGACTTGGATAAAATTTATATCCCCTTAAGTACATAAATGGGTATAGGTGTTGTGGGTTAATTTCTGTTTATGGGTTGTATAAACTTTAGTTTCTAGTGATTCTTACTTTCAATTTTTTTTTTTCCATCTCAAGAGCATTAGATCTGAATGTTTGTATCAAAACACGTTGAAACTTTTAATTCGAAAGTTTATCCACAATTCTCTGTATGTATATTTGTTTACTTATAAAGGTTTGAATCACATATTTTTGTTATTCTAAATGACTCTAAATCTTTTTGGAGTCTATATTTTTTAATCCTATTTGTCTTAAAAGTCTTAATGATTTAATTAAGTTAGTCTCATAATTTATGTTTTTATTGATAGATTAATTAGCAATGTAAATAAAAATCAGAAAAAAATTATCAGTTTACATAAGTAACTGCAAACATATGGAACATCCATATTTTATATCCTTTATTAGATGTTTAAATTTATTTATGATAAGGCATCATCGTGCCCAAGACCACGCAATCTTTTACCTAGACATTTGTACCATTATTTCTATGCAAAGTTTATTTATACAAGAGCAAAACTACATGGATCCGTTTTTCATACCCTCTTCCATAACCCCTCACTAAAAGACAAACCAAGAGAGTTAAAACAAGTCTTCGCTTGAGACTTGCAAAACAAAGACTAAAAAAAAACTACGGCTTTGAAAAAGGATGTAGAAAAAGAATGTTGGATTTAACTCCATTTTTATATGTATATAAATATATAAATTGTAATAATAGATATTATTACTCACTCTGTCCCCCTCAAAAATAAAGTTGTATCGTGTCACTTTTATTTTATCAAATACAAACACGATCTAATTAAATGCGACACAACACGAAATTTTATTTATTTTATTAAACACCAATACATCCCAAATGAAAGTGACAAGATACGAAATCTTATTTTTTCTATTTTTTAAATCAAAAGCAACACGATATGAAATCTTATTTTTTACTTGACACGAACACATCTGTATGAAAACGCGGCATGAGACAAAATCTTATTTATTTATCTATCACGATAACTATCCAATCAAAGTAACACAACACGACATGAAATGAAACGGTATAAAATTATTTTTTTATTACCGAAGACGAACATTACTCAATTAAAATGCAATACAACTCGTGTAAAAATGACACGACACAAAATATTATTTTGTTCTTTTTTCATCCAAGTTTTTATTTAATAAAAATAAAAATAAAAAATAAGAGAACAATGTTTTTTATTAATAATCAACAATGTTTCCTTTTTTTTTCCTCCCAATTTTCTTAGTAAGTAATTTTTTTAGTAAATAAATTATGTGACGAAAAGAAAATACAAAAAACTATTTTTTAATAATAAAAACTGAGATGAAAAAAAGAACAAAAAATATACTTTTATTTTTATTAAATAAAAACTTGGATGAAAAGAATAACAAAATAATATTTTGTGTCATGTCGCTTTTACTAGGGTTGTGTCGCAATTTTAATTGAGTAAAGTTCGTATTTGGTAATATAAAAAATTTTGTATCGTTTCATGTCATGTTGTGCCACTTTGATTGGGTAATATTCGTCATAGATGAGTAAACAAGATTTCTTCTCATGTCGTGTTTTCATCCAGTAGTGTTCGTATTAGGTAAAAAATAAGATTTTGTATCGTGTTGCTTTTGATTTAAAAAATACAAAAAAAATAAGATTTCGTATCATTTCACTTTTATTTGGGACGTATAGGTGTTAAATCAAATAAATAAAATTTGTGTCGTGTCGCATTTAATTGGATCGTGTCGTGTTCATATTTGGTAAAAAAAAAGTAACACGACACGAAACCTTATTTTTGAGGGGGACGAAGTGAGTAATAATAATTATTAGTATTAGTATTAGTATTAGTATTAGTATTAGTATTAGTATGTACGTATAAAAATGGAGTTAAATTCAAAATATCTTTTTTCTACATCTCTTTTCAAAGTCGTGGTTTTTTTAGGCTTTGTTTTGCAAGTCTCAAACAAAGACTCGTTTTAACTCTTTTGGTTTGTCTTTTAGTGTGTGTGGGTATGGAAGAGGGTATGAAAAACGGGTCCGTGTAGTTTTACTCTTTATATAAATGTACATTCAGGAACCGTGCTCCCACACAGTTCCTTAAGGCATTTTTCTTAATTTCTCTTCCTATGTTATCTTCGAACCTTAGAGGTGGCCTATTTTTCATCCATCGTCTTCAATAATTTGTCCGACATATATTTGTGCCTACAACGATATACAAATAAAATATCATCCATTCGCTTTATAACAGATCAAAATCATTCCCTTTGATTTCTTATTTGTTGTATTTTCTAAAAAACCCTGAGAAGTTCAAAATTTTAAAGTAATATTAATAGGCACTTGGAATTAGTTTGCTGAATTTATCCGTTTAGTGTAAATATTGTAGTGTTTAATTGTTGTTGGACTTAGGTCATTGAGTACAAGCTTATTAAGGATTTTATGTCAACATTGTATGAGCAATTTGTTTTTGAATTGACTCATGAACTTTAGGAGTATTGTTTTTTGAAACTTCCACGTGTTATGGAAAAAAAATGGATATTTTATTAGTGTACAGTTTTTTTGTTTGGTCTGGTATGTAAATTTGAAATTGGGAACGATGCTTAGAATTGTGTTTTATTTTTATTTTCGAACTTTGTTTGTAATTGGACTTTTACCAAGTATTCTTCTTTATAATTACTAGAATGTATATTATAAAATTTTAGTTGTAGCCACACCATATGTGATTTGGTAGAAAGCATATTATAAGCATGAACGCCTAAAAATATTTATCACCATGTCATCGGCACAGGCTTACCCTACACGTGTGTGTGTGTGTATATATATATTTATATATATATATATATAGAGAGAGAGAGAGAGGAAGACTCTCCTACATCACACCTAGTTTTAGACCCTAAGAAATCTTTTTTTCAAATTTTTTATTTTTCTATTGAAATTAACTTTTCAATCAACATATATTCAAAAAATTAGGTCAAAATACATTTTTCAACTAATTTTAACACAAAATTCTGCTGACGCAAATCCTTATTTATAAGGTATTTTCAGTTGTTTTTTTTATTTTTAAAAAATAACTAGAAATTGTATTTTGACCTAAATTTTTGAATGTGTTGATTGAAAGGTTAACTCCATTGGTAAAAAAAAAAAATTTAGGGCTTAGAGATGTAGGAAGCATGAAGTATAGGAGTCTCTCTCTCTCTCTCTCTCTCTCTCTCTCTCTCTCTCTCTCTGAGAGAGAGAGAGATATGATCTAGAACGGATTTGTTAAAGAACGCATTAACGCATTTTTGTCATTTTCCGCACGTGGTCCCCTCATGGTCCCAAAAGACTTTTGGTTATTCTCCTTTAATAGCCCCCTCTTGTCTTATAGTAAAACCTTATTTTAAGACTATATATTTAAAAGATTTATAGTTTAGACCCAAATTGGTATTAAGACCTTAAAAGGTTTAGAAACTCACCAAATTCCGACTAAACCCTAATTCTGGTATCAGAGCCAAGACGCTCATTTTTTACTTACAGTAAAAAGACTTTAATGCCCTTGGGATTTATCCCTCGCATTTATAAAGATATTTTTTTAATTAATCCAGATTACCAACCTATACCCATAACTGATTTAGACCCAGAAGGTTGATTAACCTCACACATAGACGGTTGTTCACACACTGAACACATCCCAGTTGAACACGTCTATACTAGACAAGTTACTGCCAGTGCTATTAATAACATAATAGACCAAAAAAAGTGTATACTTCTTATTTTAAGACAATTAACTAAAGACAATCAAACCCTAGAAATAGAGATAAAAAATATCTCTAAAAGAATACAAGAAATAGATAGTCAAATCCCAATAGACCTTGTACAAGTATTACCCTTACCAGAAATAAATATTAAGACTAATCACATAGAAGTCCTTAACAAATATATTTTAGAAATAAAAACTTTGATAAAAAATCAAGACAGTGAGTTATTTAAACTTACTAAAGAACAAGCTAAGCTTATCCCAAAATTAGATAGTTATCTTCCTAATGGAAATAGTTAGATCAGATTGGAATGAGATTACTGGAAACCTCTCCAATCAAACCCTAACAGACTTTTCCCAAAGAATTTTAGAAAAGATAAATGATGATAGATTTTATTATAAGATAAATGAAAATGAGATTGTCAATGCTGCTAAAGCAACTAGACCCATATTAGAAAGATTAAATTTAATTTCTACATCTATAGCGGCTACCCAAGACTATAACAGTAGCTTTGTTAAAGATTTACATTTAGAATTAAAAGCTAAGACAGAAGGATTAACCACCTTCTACACAGACTTTGTTAAATTCCAACAAAACTTAGCAAATTATCTTAATAATATGGAAAGTCATAATCTATCCAAAATGGATAGTATTATTAATGAACTTAGACTAGACATGGCCCAAGAAGAAGAAAAATACGAAGAAATTATGAAGGGAATTAAGTTTATATATAATAAACCCTCCCAAGCCGAATTAGACTCTCCATTTATCTTAACACGTTTAGATGAAATAGAAAAAACTGTAGAAACCATAGAAGCTAGAATGGCACACGAATCTGGGCAAAAACAAGAAAAAGAAGATGAGGTAAAAGACTATATTAATAAGATTGTTAATTCCCTTGTTAATACTCTGGTAAAATATAATGAAGATATTAACAATAATGCAAGAAAAGAAAATAAGATATTTAATGAAGAAATCCTTAGGCAGATAAAAAGGCAAAAAGATTATTCAGACTCCTTAGAAAGAATTGAAAAAAGACTTGAACAGAAACAGAAAAATACCTGTAAATTTAGAGAAACTCCTTATATAGAAACTAAGAAAAGACAATAACTAGAAGAATCATAAATGATGGATTAGATAAGACTAGTAAGATAGTTAGCCCTATCCCAAATATTGGACATAGTAATTGTATGCTCCAAAGACTTAAAGATTCATCCTCCAATGTTTGAACATGGTGGAAGGAGAGAAATTTCACTAATCCTCCCCAATGGAAAGAATGGGGTGAAGTTGATTGGAAGATTGTTGAAGATTCCATTCATAACGGACAACTTTCAGCCCTTAGATACATAGACTTGTTTAAAGAAGGTGTCACTCCTAAGACTCCTAATTATAACATGATTTATCATTGTAGATATCATGTGTTAGATAAGTCTTATACTGAGCTCCAAGTGTTTGGCTCAGAATGGCTTAGATCTAGAGGAACTGATAGAAAGTTCAAATTTCTAACCTTTGGACTCTTTCAGGCAAGAATCCAAGGATTACATAGTCCTCAAAATAATATCAACATGTTATGTTGTTTAGTAGATAAAAGATGGAAAGATTTTGAGAAAAGCCTTATTGGGATAGCCCAACTAGAAATGTCAGATAATATAGGATATACTTTAATGTCATTCCGGCATTTACAGTAATCGTAGACACAGCCAAACACTTTAAGTTAATCTTATATGCTAATGGCTATGAAGGCTATATTATCCCACACGCTAATATAAATATAGAATTCCAAAGCTATGTGAAGTTCTCCTAATTTCCTTATGAAGGAATGCAATCGGGAATTCCTAGCGGTAGACTTAATGAAGAAATACTAGTTAAAACTCATAACTCAGAGTACAATCATACTTACAGTATTAGGAATACTGGACCTATGAAAGAAAAGGCTAAGACTCTCTGGCAATTGCCAGAATTTCAAGAAACTAAGACTATACAAAATAAACCCTTGTTTATCAATCAAGACATCACTGAAAATGTTACTATCCAGTTTGGTCCTCCTAAGATCATCAATAAGAATATCCAAACTGAAGAAGTTAGATTTAGGAATATGGGAGAAGCCATAATCAATGATCCTTAAGAAGGAGAATGTAGTAGTAAGACTAGTTCTAATTTGCTAAGACAAGCCCTGGTAATTAGACCTAGAAGATCATTTGAACAAAAAGAATTAATTAGAGAAAAAGCTAGAATTCAAAACTTTGGACATAATCCCTCAGAATTGGACATGAAGACATTTAAAGAACATCTTAATAGAAGTCATTCTGTTAGGATCCAAGAAAGAGAAAGATTTAATATAATAGCTCAAGACCGTATATTAAAATTAAAAGAATCTAAGAATACTACAGAACTTCTTAGAAACCTTAGACTAATAGAAGAAGGAGAAGAAAGACTAATGTCAGCTACACAAGTAGAACCTAATAAGCAAGAGATACGAAGTAGTAGTAGGCTAGAAGATGCTCCTAGACTTTTTAGTAAACCAATAGGAATAATATTCTTATATACTCAAGCACTGTAGTAAAAACCAAACCTGATTATATAAAAGACTTTCCAATTAGTGACAAGAGTTTTACTCCCGTTAAGACTATGGCAAGTCAAGCCATAAACCCAGTTGGGATATACCTTAACTTAGACAATGTCCAAGATAGGAAGAAGGCCTTAGATGAATGGCGTAATCAGATGAACATGTGTTTTGCACCTAATGAGCAATGGGATGCAAGTTCATGTAAACAATACGTTGATTAATCCATTAGGGGTATTGCAAAAGATTATTTACATAGTTTAAGAAAAGCTACAAATGAAGAATCCCTAGCTAAGATTGAGAAAATGAAAGAAAACTTAGAAGAAAGATCAATTGATGAATATATTCAATTATTCACTTCATAATTCATTAGAGCTAGACATTTAGCTCATATCAATGAACAAGACCTAGCAAAAACTAAGTTAGCGCTCCTTCGCATTTGCAAACTAGATAAGATCAATGAATATAGCAATAATTATGAACTACATTACCAAATTAAAGAATTTGGAGAGACCTTATAAGATTAATATTTTAGAAAAATACCAGCCATAGGATAAATCCTAATTAATGAATATAGGAATTGGCCAGGAGTAGCTGGAGTTAAGAATAACTCCTTGGTGAAAGAATCAATTTTGCCAAAGACTATATCATATCTAAGAGACGTGATATAAGTCAAGGAAAGTTAATAGAAGAAACTTTCAAGTAGATCCCTCCAATCAAAGACGAAAGAGACATCGCTCCAATCCAATGGGGATGTGGTAGTGAATCTAAGAAATTCAAAAAGAAATTAGAATGAAAACATAGGAAGCTTAAAACTAGACCTTTAGGATTTCTAAAGAAGTATAGATTTAGACCATCTACTACCTTTAGAGAAAAATAAGACTAAGAAAAATATATTTAATCAAAGACGATATTTTAAGAAGAACACTAGTAAATATAAGAAGGTTCCTAATTATAGGAAAGAAAAAGAAGTAACTCAATCTAAGACTGCCATCAAAGAATGTTGGACATGCGGTAAAGGACACTTTGCTAAAGACTGCCCTAATAAGAAAGATAAAGAAGGTATTAAGATCATTAATACAATATTAGACTGTGCAGATCATGAAGAATTAGATATTCTATTTGCTATAGAAATATCAAACATAGAAGATGATGATAATACTAGAATCTATAGTGCATACACACACAGTGATTCAGAAGATTATAATAGTGACACTGATGAGCATGAAGACTCCCAAGATACTTTAGATTTATATATGATGCAAGCTAATCAAGACGATTTAGATGATGAATATATAGACTTTGAAGAATCTTGGTATAAATGTATATTAAGCCCCTTTCTAAAGAAAAGATGGACAGTTAGTAATCCTGAGTTACTAACATATATACCTAAATGTTACTTTGATGAAAGACATTATTGCACATTTGAAATGAAATGTAGCAAGAAAGACTTTAGATGTGTAGAATGCTTTGAGTTGAGACCATACAAACAAAATTATTTATGGTTTGTGTTATTTGTCAATTACACTACCATGAAAACTATTGGAGAATTAGATTTAGAACAATTTATACTAGACAGTATGACGCTCAAATAGACCCAGATATTAAAACATATTATCAATATATTGACAGAAATATAGCTAAAAGATTGGAAGAAAATGAAGACTTAAAAGGAAAGGGAATTTCCTATGACTTAGAAGACAACTGCTCTGATAGTAGTACAAAAGACCTAAGATCCTTAGATTTTATAGATAAACCCCAGAAAGGAATATCTATTTTAGAAAAGAATAATTTAGGAAATTCTACTAAACCATATGCTTGTTTTGTAGAATCATTTATACAGCATAAAGATTATCCTAAAAGACTTTCAGCTTTTATAGATACAGGATGCTGTCGGAGTATTTGTAAGGCTAATGCCTTTCCTGAAGATTATTTTTTAGACAGTAAGCAAGAGCTCTATGGTAAGTTAGCCAATGGAGATCCATTTATCTTATATTTTCATACTATTCTTATTTATTTTAAATTAGGAAATCAGACCAACAAAACTGTTAATCATCGATTTTGGATCATGGATCATCGTCCTAGTTTCACAGGAAACATTATTTTAGGACAAGACTTTATTAGTAAATATCATCCTTATACCTAGTATAACGATAAGATATTAATTAGTGATAAAGAGGAATTTAATATTAAAGCGCTTCTAATAGATCACAAGACTGCCTTTGACCTTATGCAGATCAAACCCAATTATAGACTAATAAATCATCAGAGTTTTTCAGCTGCGCATGGTGGACCTAGACCTACAAACCAACAAAAAGCCTTAGAAATAACCAAACCCTTTCAAAAAGAATGTAAGGGTCCAGACCAAAAGTGTTATAAGCAAATAGCGCTTATACAACAAGACATTCTAGATCAAGCCTAGCACACCTTATTAAAGGTTCAAGCTATATCCAAACAAAAGAAAATGATATTGAAGTAGAAAAAGAAAAGATTAGGCAATTAGCAGAACCTAGTCTAGGAGAAAACCCCATTGCTAAGTGGGAAAAAGACCAAAGTTATTGTGAAATTGTCCCTATTAACCCAGACGCCACTATTAATGGTGGAACCTATAAGAAAGGATATTCACAAGAAGACAGGGAAGAATTAAAAAAAACATAGATGAAATGCTTAAGTTAGGCATTATTAGGGAAAGTAAAAGTAGACATAATAGTCTTGCCTTCTATGTTCAAAATGAATCTGAACGTAAAAGAGGAAAAAGACGTATGGTTATAGATTATAGACAACTAAAAAAAAATTGTGAATTTGATTCTTATAAGATTCCAAACAAGAATAATTTAATTAATTTGATTGAAGATAAAATTATATTTATTAAGTTTGATTGCAAATCAGGCTTCTGGCAAATTAAGATGCATCCAGACAGTATTACTTGGACAGCCTTTAGTGTGCCCCAAGAAAAATACGAATGGCTAGTAATGCCATTTGGATGCTTGAATGCTCCTCAAGTATTCCAAAGAAGAATGGATAATATATTTAGACCATATTCAGAATTTTGTCTTGTTTACATAGATGGCATTCTTGTAGCTAGTAAGACTGGGATAGAGCATGTAGACCACCTTAAAAAGATTATTTTAGAATTAGATAAACATGGTATTGTTATTTCTGAAAAGAAAATGCAATTGTTTCAGACTGAGATAGATTTTGTGGGAATGCATATTAATAAAGGAAAAATATCCTTAGCTAAACACATAACCAAAAAGATTCTTGAGTTTCCAGACCAACTCAAAGATAGAAAGCAATTACAATAATTTTTAGGATTGCTTAATTGTGCTGCAGACTTTATTAAAGACCTTGCTTCAAAAAGACAAAGCTTAACTGTCAAATTAAAAGGAACGGACAAGACTAATCCTTTTTATTGGACTAAAGATGATTTTGAAGTTATAAGACAGATTAAAGAAGCAGTCAAAAATATCCCTTTACTTGAGCTACCCAACGCTGAAGACCAATTTATAGTAAAAACAGATGCATCTGATAAACAATGGGGAGCCGTATATTTTGCTTGTAGATATAGTTCTGGAACCTTTACTGATCCAGAAACAAGATACACTGCCCATGAAAAAGAAGTTTTAGCTATAGTAAGGGCAATAGAAAAATATGTTTTTTCTTAGACCTAAACATTTTACTGTTTATACTGACTCTTCTTATGCAGTAAAATTTAGAGACTTAGACTAGTCCAAATCAAGCACTAATAGACTTATTAGATGGCAACAATTGCTAAATGGCTATAACTTCTCTGTTATACATATTAAGGGAAGTAAAACTACCATCCCAGACATTATATCAAGAGAACCAATATTTGTTAACACTAATATGATCTCATGTTTTATCTTGCAAATAGAAGACCCAGACAGTATGAGTTCCTCTGGAACAAATAGACTTAACAAAGAAGACGTTGCAGATTATCTTAGACGTGTAAGACCAAATGCTGGTGTAACACAAAGACAGACTCATATTCAAGACTGTCAAGCAAGACCAATCCTAGAGAACTTTGATGATATCTTGGTTCCTCCCAGAAACTCTAGACATGAGATTGTTGCTCAGAATAGACTCATTGGGAAGATGTATTTCCCCCAATATAGACCTGATCAAAGATATCCAAACTTGATCAAATTTAGACGAGAATTTTCAGATGATGAAAATACTCTTATAGACGCTATATAGTGGAATGTGAAGAATAGATTATGGGTAGAATTTGGTAGCCATTGCCAGATTCATGAGAACGCAAAGACTTGCAGTTACCCAGCTTAGTGGTACTGCTATTCCTAGATCGCAGACTCAAATTTATGCTCAGACTCTTGGAGAATCCTCCAACCAAAAGTAGACCTGCTGATAATTTTTGTTATCAGAAAAAGACTTTTAAGACTAAGATTGTTAAACCTTTTGGTCATAATAATCTTCCAATATCAGAAGACTATCAGAAAGACGCTAATAGCATTATTGAACATTTCAATATGTTATTATATGAGACTAATGGAGACGCCTTAATGATGAGAGGTTTCTTCAAAGACGTTCCAAAAATATATCTTTCTGGAAAGGCAGAGATAGCTTAGATAACCTTAGCAGACTATGGGTTCATTGGACTCATCCAAATTGAGACTATAGAAGACTCTATAGTTGGAAAAATAGTTCACGAGTATGTCAAGAAGGTAGAAGACTTTCTTCCTCTATTTGATAGAATCTATCAGATTGCTCCAAGTTCTTGTAGAAAAATGAGAGTTGAAGGATTTAGACTTATTAGATTTTCCAATTATATATTTGAAGACGTTGAGATTTTATCTGAAGACGAGACTAAAGATTTAATTGTTAATAAGTCCAAACTCCAGATTACATAAGCTATGGAGACGATAGAAATCATGGAACTGTTAACAGGTGAAGACAGATGGTATATTGCATACCATAAAGAAGACCTCATTATCCAACCTGATGAGCCATTTAATGGAAGACTTAAGAAAGAATCTAAAGAAATGGTGGAGATCTCCTTGCCAGCCAGCCTTAGAGTGGTAGGCCTCATTGATGAATTTTTCAACAATAATGCTCTACCAAACGAAGACAAAGATGAGGCAAAAGAAGACGAAGATAGAACAGAGAAGGGCCCCGCCTTACTCAACGAATTATTAAAGACCGAAGACTCCATTAATTAGACCGATGATTCCCTTGCATGAAGAAAGTTCAGACCTACCCATATGGGCCCTAAACAACTTCCTTTCATAAAGAAGAAAGAGACAGCCACAAAGACGTTAGGTTCGCAATAATTGCAAGACGCCAAGATAGCTTTTGAGAAAGGCAAAAACGTGAAGACTCAAAATATGCCAAAGCTGTAGACCTTTAATTATTGTATTTCTCTTTAATTGTATGCTTTCAACCGGATCACTTTTGGTAATCGGTTACTAGTCATTTGTAAGCCTCCTTATGCTGAGAAGTAGGGAGTAAGTAAGGAAGGTAACATAAGTAGGAGAGAACAGAAGTAAGAGAGAGTAAGTAAGCTTAGAGAGAGTAATATGTACATGAGTGAGTAAACCTCTCGTAGTTAGGGAAGAGGGGAGAGTTGTATTTACTTACGCTATGCAATAAAAGTATTTTCTTTTTCCATAAATCTCTTATGTTAAGTTGTTATTATTTTTCAAATTGTCTCCAACTTTTTGTTCATAGAGGACTATTGTGTGGAACCTCTGGTGTAGCACACAAGGTGTTATACTGTTGAACCGTCGTCAGATGTTGATTTGCCGTGTGTCGTTAGCCAGGTGGGCGTTAGGCGTGAAGGCGTACAGGCACGAAACGGGTACAACGCCAAAATAGTGGATTGAGGTGCGACACATAAAGAGAAAGTTGCAGGAGGCCGAGACCGGAGAAGAATAGTAACAAAGCTGAAGAGACGAAGGAAAGAAGATAAAGATATTGCAGACTGTAAGGAAGGTATAAACTCGAACCAAACCCCTAGCTATTTCACATTATACTGTTAAAATCTTAACATACTCGTATGAGCTTACAAATCACTGAAGACTTTTTAGCATTTGTTAACCAAACAAATCCATACTTAACAAGAGAAATCCAAGAGTGGACTCTTATAGACCCTAAAGATAAAAATAAAAATAAAAACTTATAGAATCTGCTTTAACATATGCAGGCGGTACTTTTAAATATATAGACCAAGTTATTAAGTGGTTAGTACGAGAAGTACCTAGAATAGAAATAATTAGAACAGCGATCCGTGATCTCTTTAAACAAAAGATAAGAACTGAAGAATTTGCAGAAGAACTCTCAAGACCGGAAAAATATCAAGAATACGCAAAATACTTGAAGATAGTATAGACGTATTAAAATATATTAGACGTAAAAGGTAAGCTGAAACAAGAACTGTTTTAATTAGATCAGGAGGAATCCATCCTCTTCTTAAAAACATAGAGACAGCTGCCCCTAGAACATATCGTAGACTTTTGCCATCCTACGGTGATAATGATATAGACGAATTTATAAATAACGATATAATTGATATCGTTAATCAGATATATAAAGAAACTAGACTGATAAAACCTCAATACCGCATAAGCTATTCAAGACTAGAATATTTTCCATCGAAGTCGCTTGCAATTTCCAGACTCCCTGAAGAAAATATTTATATAGATAATCCTTGTTATTCCGAATTTCAGTACGATAGTGACGGAAGAAGCCGGAGAGGTAGCAGCTCGGAAACTTCACTACGACTCCCAGATTAACTAGATAAAGCTTAAAGACGCTAGAAGTTATTGGGGTAAAAATTTCTATTCCCTAAAACTTAGAAAAAGACAAAGGAATATTAAAGGCATTGCGGTCCCCAAAGGTGGCCCTAAAAAGACAAAGTGGTTCCAAAAATGTGTGGACGATATTAATCCTTCGTTTACATCCGTTAACTAAATCCGTCGGAGAACCGATATATATAGATATAGATATATTATTTGTCTGTGTAGTTGCCAAATATGCACAATTCCCACTTCATGTATGGTTACATGATGCCATGGAACGATCAACTCTTATTTCGGCTCTTATACATCCAGCTATGTATAAATATATATAGACACACACTAGGGTAAACACGTGCCTATATCACGGCGATAATTTTTTCAAGTGTTCATGCTTATAATATGTCTTCTACCAAACCATACACGGTGTGGCTACGACTAAAATTTTATAATATACACACTCTAGTAATTATAAAAATGAATACTTAGTAAAAATCCAATTACAAACAAAGTTCAAAAATAAAAATAAAACACAATTTTAAACATTATGTCCTATCTGAGATTTACATACCAGACCAAACAAAAACACTATACACTAACAACTTATCAATTTTTTTCCATAACACATGGTTTGTCTCTTGGTTTTACATATCGGACCAAACATGCCAGGTATGGGGTATGGAAGAGGGTATGAAAAACGGGTCCGTGTAGTTTTACTCTTATATAAATAAACTTTGCATGGAAATAATGGTACAAATGTCTAGGTAACAGATGGTGTGGCATTAGGCATGATGATGCCTTAGCATAAATAAATTTAAACATCTAATAAAGGATACAATATATGGATGTTTCATATGTTTGCAGTTACTTATGTAAACTGATAAGTTTTTTCTGATTTTTATTTACATTGCTAATTAATCTATCAATAAACACATAAAATATAAGACTAACTTATTTAAATCATTACGACTTTTAAGACAAATAGGATTAAAAGATATAGGCTCCAAAAAGATTTAGGCCCTGTTTGATAGAAGTGGGTGGAATTAATTTCCACGTCATTAGATTCCTGGAATTCAATTCTTTGGGGACCCCCAAAGAATTGAATTCCATGGCAAATCAATTCTTTGTGCTTTATGTGTTTGTACCTTAGTGCAAGTCGTAATTATTTTCCAGGGCAAATAAGTGCTATCAAACGCAACTAAAAGCTGGAAAATGAGAAAGATTCCTTATTTGCCATGGCAAATGTTGCTATCAAACGAACCCTTAGAGTCATTTAAAATAATAAAAATATGTGATTCAAACCTTCACATTATACAAATATACATACAGAGACTTGTGGATAGACTTTCAGATTAAAAGTTTCAACGTGTTTTGATACAAATCTTCTGATCTAATGCTCTCAAGATGAAAAAAAAATCTAAAAGCAAGAATCATTAGAAACTAAAGTTTGTACAGCCCATAAACACAAATTAACCAACAACACTTATACTCATCTACGTACCTATCGAGATATAAATGTTATCTAAGTCAACCCATATACTAGCGTACTAACCTAACATTTGGAATCTTAAGCTCTGCAAAATCATGACCTTTTGTTAAAAAAAATAGTAGCTCTCCTAAAAGATTAAAAAAAAAAAACGCTCAAAAACATAAAGCGGATATAAATACCTAATATAAACATGCACAAATATTATACGGAGAAATGAAGCTGAGAGAGAGAGAGAGAGCGCAAACTGAGCCCCCCGGTATACCCATAATGGCCCGGTAGCATAAATGAGTTTCTAAAAAGGTGAACAATATCTTGCTTCCTGTACACGGTAGCATAAATGGTTCCGGCATACCCATCTTCACAACATTATACTCAAATAAACATATACAGCAGCATAAACATATACACAAACTCAAATGTAGATATACATGTAGAAGCATACAAAAATTTGGAGCAGCTTACGTGAAGATGTAGAAATTTAAAGTCCCAATTTTTTTTCTATTTCTCTATTGGGTGAAGAAGTTTAATGTGGAGCAAATTGGGTGTGAGGCTGCAATGGTGAGGTGAACAATATCTTAGGCGGTTTACTCCAGTCAGTCTAGTATTTGCGAGTTGCAATAAAAGAGTCAATACTCAAAGGTTTTTGAGGTTATACAAAATAAGATTTCAGTCGGTCTAGTTGTACTACATGTCTACACCACTCAGTCTAGTTGTACCCGAAAATGAGATTGCATTGTTGAAGCAATCTGGATAGTTGGATTTGAACATTAAATCCTAGCCATCTATCTTTGATTGATTCTAAACCATTAGATACAAACGCCCAAGATTTAATCGCAACTGTTAGTTGGGGAAGACCAAAATCCCCTCCTCCTTTATTATATAGATATTCATATTCAAGTTAAGAATTTGAATCACATAATACCAATTCTAACCTTATATTTGAATTTACCAGTTTAGAATATTTCCAGGGGGAAAAAAGTTGAACGAATGCTCACTTAGTTCCTATTTTTGTGCTTTCTTGGAATTACAGGTTGATTCATTCACATGTACTCACTCCGTCTCCTAGTAACTTGGATCATTACTAGTAACAACCTGGATCTGTTTGGTCAGCGTATCGAGAAGGGTTTCACCGGACATGTGGGTTGGGGGAGGAGGGAGCCATTGGGTTACGTTAGCAGGGAAAAAAGGGTTGGGAGTTGTTTATCCTTTTTCTTTTTCGGCGCTCTCTTTTTTTAGATTTTCAGATATTTATTCGATTTTTTAATTCATTTAAATTGTTGTAATTAAAAAATGTCATGTGGCAGTTATAGTTAAGAGATTTATTAACAATTTTGGGCAGAGTTAAACAAAATTGTATTTAAGTCGAAAAATGAAGATTACTAATGTTTTAAAGTTACAAAAGAAAACTAAAAATTAAGCATAATAGGCTGGCAATACGCCACACGAATTTGGATAGTTTATTTCCTGTTTTCGTTTTTGGCCAAAACAAAGCCTTATATTTATTTTTATTTATACCTTTTAATAGAGTTCTTTTGCCAACTTTCAATAAAGGAAAACAAGGGGGGGTATGTTAACAAATTTTTGTGGAAAATCCCATGAATTTCACGATAATATTCTTCAAATAGCAACGATTTTATCCTTCAATCCGCAAAGATATTTTATTGACATGCGAAGATATAACAAGAAACAATGAAGGGCCTAAACAGTAGAGTTAACACAATGGGAAGCGGGACACTTAAGTTTTAACACATAATTGTCACCAAGTTATTCAAGTCTCACGGGATTAGAACTATTTGACTTAAAAAAAATATTAATTAATTAATCATTTCTCTACCAGATTGTAAATGGAAATTTTACAAAGATATGAGAGCAAGAGATAGGATAGAGAGAGTACCCAATCAAGCATTACACCTTTCTGGTTGACTGCTCGTCCAAAGTCCAAAGCCTTCTGACCTGTTATTAGTTCAAGAAGCAAGATCCCGAACCCAAACACATCAGTTTTTTCCGATGATTGGCCGGTCGACAAATACTCTGGAGCAATGTGGCCCACGGTACCACGGACGGCCGTGGACACGTGAGAATCCCGGTGATCCAACAGCTTTGCTAACCCAAAATCTCCAACAACTGCCTCAAAGTCCTCGTCCAACAAAATGTTGGCCGCTTTGACATCGCGATGTATAATCTTGGGGTCACACTGCTCGTGTAAATATAATAGCCCCCTTGCGGTACCTAAAGCTATCCTTTTTCGCCTTGACCAGTCTAAAACTGGCCTACCATGTATATGATCTGGTAAAAAAGATACAAACGATAAAAAGTAAGTTCTCTTTAGCGGATGCCGATTCCTGAAGCTGTCTGCTAATCTAAGAAATAGACTGAAAGAATTTTGGTTGATCCCTTCAACAAAAATGAGTATATTACATTACAGTCCCTCCAAGTACTTTGAATTTAAGGGTTGCCCTCAAAACTATAAAACCCAACAGTAACCTCCTTCACTTTGATTACCTTAACACTTTACTACAAAGTACAGGGTATAAAAACTCTGGCGGGAATGGAAAAAAAAAATTAGAACCTGATTTGAAAAAGCAAAATTAGCTTGAATTAAAAATCCCAAAATACCCTAAGCTTATGACCAAACAACCCGTTTCCAAATTCTAAACAATCCTAACCCAACTACCAAAAATCATTACCCTCATTTCAAATTACTACAATTTATATACGAATCCTGGGAAAATCATATTTTTATACTCCAAAAGTCAAATTCTTTCTCATACAAACACATAAAAATTCTGCTTATTTTCCAAAAGAAAGTTAAAATATTAGTTTTTCCTCAATGCAATACACATGGACTAAACAAACAAAATACCCTTTCCCATGCATATCGTTGCAAAAGACAATGCTCTCACTCTTCACATAAGCAAACAGACCTGTCTAATTTACATATGCAACAACTTGATAGTCTAGGCTAAAAAAATGAAAAAGAAATGCTAAGAACCGTAAGAAAGAGCTCGTTCCTTGACAGTCCAAAATGCATAACATTTTACAAGCTTAAAGGGGGTATTCAGCAGCATTGCAATTGATTTTGAATATTACATGAGAAAATAAGTCACAATTTCGAATTTTCCACTGGAATTCATCCTATTCGGTATTATGGATCCCGTTCCCGTAATAGGTCGAGGTCTATTCCAAATGGTAGCTGTAACTTAGACACAGCATGTTACCACCCTTAAGGCCCCGCTTGGTTCCCTACAAATATCTTTCACTTAGCGGAGAAGTAAAATGATAAGTTACTTTCTCATATTCTGAGTTATATTTTGTTTACTATTTTGGGCAAAATCTCATAATTTTAGCACGCTCACTTACCTAAATTTTAGAGCCTACCCTAATGCGAAGATAAATTAATTATAAACCCATGTTTATTGCATTTTAATTTGAGGTGCCTCGCACAGTGATTACAGTGCGCGAAGATGTTTTTACCATATGTGAAGTATATCTTTACCGCTACACACTAAATATTTTATGCCATGAAGATAATTTAACAGGGACCGTGTGCCAAAGTTTTACATATAACTTTTATCAGCGGTGCTACATGCACCGGTTTTGTGCACAAAACACTTGTACAGTTGACTAAAAAAATACATATTCTATTTTTTTAGTCAACTGTACAAGTGTTTTGTGAACTCAGTGCACAAAACCGGTGCAAGTATCATTTTTCAACTTTTATACAAACAGAACTCTGAATTCCAAATAAGTGAATATACTTTTCGCCGTTTTACTTTTCAGGTGAATAAAGGCTCACCCCGAACCAAAAGGGCTTATCTTAATTAAGATAAGAATTGACAATCAGCAATTGAAACAAAGTTATCAAACCTCTTAATCTAGATGCAACACTGCCGTTTGGCATAAACGGATAAACAAGAAGCCGCTCATTTTCAGTTGTGCAAAACCCCCATAGCCGGAGAACATTTCGATGAACAGCCAAACTTATCAACTCTACTTCTGTCTGAAACTGTATTTCTCCACCAAAAGTGTTATATTCCTTCAACCTTTTGACAGCCACAATAGTTCCGTCACTTAAGCAACCCTTGTACACAATTCCAAATCCTCCTGTCCCTAGAATATTCTTCGAGTTGAAATGGTCAGTTGCAGACCGGAGTTCCTTAAAGTTATATCTCCTCAAGTGTCCCAAACATACTACTGGGTCATATTGATCTGCCAAATAATAATGAATCAGAAATTAACAATTAAAAAAGGGCAAATGAACAAATTACATGAAATTCAACAATCATAAAGTGCAAATGCAAGCGTCAAATGGAAAGTAAGAAGAAGATTTAACTCTCATATCAACTCTCTCTTTAAATCCCAAAATGATAGAATACTCCCAATGAGGCTATAAGAGAAGTATTTACAGGAGGAAGTAGAAGGTTCTTACTTGGGCTACAAGAAAAAGACATAAAAACAACTATGCCCTTACTAACCTTAATACTTCTACCCATAATACTAATCAAAACAACTAATAAAATAAAATACATCAAAAGAGAGAAAATAACCAAAATGCCACTACGTACTAAAATGACTAAAAATAGCCTATAAGCCTCCTAATTCCCATCATCCTGTCCTCCATGAAAAAGAGTTTGTCATCGAACTATAGGGGAATGTCATCAGTTTCACCCTCAAGAATGGTGATGAGAGCATGCTGTGGCGCGGGATCATAGGTCTCCTTAAGATACTCTGAGCCTCCAGAAGCCAGCAAGGCATGGCGACATGACAAGGAATAATTCGAAGCCCTGTGGCCTACTAACCCACAATTGTAGAATTTAAATACTACAAGATGAGAAGAGGATGAAGGAGGAGGGGGAGTGGCTGGCGCTGCCGTCGCAGTAGTATAGGGTGGAAGACTGGAAGTAGGAGGTGCAGAAGTAATAGCGCGTGTATGAGTAGAGGGAGTAGTCTGATGATAAGCCTCATTCTTCGTGGCATACTCCACCGCCTTCGCAAAGGTTGAGATATCACGTAATGCAAGATCCTGCTAAATATAACCTTGAAGCCCATGAATGTAACAGTTGATCCTCTGCTTCCTGAATCTCTCCTAGGCGAGCTCGTGTACACAAGATGTGAAACCTCGCATTGGAGTCCAAGACGGATGTATCCTATGGGAGGGCCTGAACTTGAAGAAATAGGTCTCGCTCCTATGTGGCGCGGACAAAGGAAGCCATGCCACCAAAGAAATAGGAGGGCATCCTATGGGAGGGCCTAAACTTGAAGAAATAGGTCTCACTCCTATGTGGCGCGGACAAAGGAAGACATGCCACTAAAGAAATAGGAGGTTGACCCTCAATCGCCCGACGCTGCTCCAAATCATGCCACCAAACACTCGCATAGCCCTGGAATTTGGTCACCACAACTCAACCTCTTATACTCAAAAATACGCTCCATGGTAGCAAGCCAATCAATCACTGCATAGGCTGGTGATGAACATCAAATATCAGCACATCAATACGGATATCCCCCTACATGCTTCGAGAAAGCATTCGTAGAGCCATGCGAGTAATGGAGTCGCCTCCCTGGAGCAGTGTTTTAAATAGCTCGCTATCGCGAACGCAATAGCCCGCTATTGCCTTTTGCAAATGGGTCTGCTAAATGGGATGTTGTTGCGTGCGCTATTGGGTGCAATTTGGCGCAATTTAGTGCAAACGTGCGTAGTAGCCGCGCAATGCATGAATTTTTTAAACCCTATGGCTTACCAAAACGGCGTCGTTTTGGTAAGTACAAAGGTTAAAAAAACGCAGACACTTCCTTATTCACTTTTGACAACCCCGATCTAAAAAAATAACCTTCCGTATTATAGTTTTGACAACCCCAACTTAACAAAACCCTTTCTCAATCACTTTTACCATCCCCGATCTTGGAGAAAGAAAAAAAAACTCATTAACAGTGTTTCGGACTCTTCCTTCCACAGTTTAGCAGCCCTGATCCAACTTTGGTAAGAATTTACACAATTATTTTTTTATTTTTTTTATGTTTGACAATTTTTGAAAAACCTCATTTGGTGTTAATTTATTTTTGAAACTTCATGCCTTTCGAGATTTTTGGAACAATATGGTCCTATGTTTGGAACAATATGGTCCTATTTTTGTGTTTTATTTGGAATGTTGTAGCACTTTATGGCTTTACGACTACATTCGAAATGATTTGGAGTGATTGTTTGAGCTTATTTATTTATTTATATTTGTTACATGTTTTTCAAATTAAAAATCTAGAATGCATGAATTGCTTGCGCAATATGCGACGCCATTTGCGCGACGCAATTTCGGAACCAAAACGTGACACCCTGCGCGACCACGATTTAAAACATTGCACTGGAGACCTAGATCATCCTCATCAAACTCGTCCTCGTCTAGTGGAGGATCCTCAACTAGGGTTCGGTGATGCTGTCTCCGAGGTGGTAGATGATTTTTTTCCAGGAACTAGGGCAGGAGGAGGGGTCTCGACCAGGATTAGAGGTGGAACGTATGGAGGGATCGCAGTCACAATAGCTGCAAGAGGAGGAACTGCTACAACTGGCTGACGTTGTGGGTACTGATCAATTAAGTGATGTCTCCGATAGTATAAAACGCAGCGTCTATCAATAATTGGCATGAATGAAGTGACTTTTAGACTCGGAATCAAAAGACGACATATCAATGAGCCACTTTGTAGGCAAAGGTGGCTCAAAATCCGGTAATGGCTGTAGCGTAGGGGAAGGGGCCCATCCTTCTGGGGTGACCTAAACAACTCTGAACAAGGTCAATATCAACAAGAGCTAAGTATGCGAAACGGGTATCCCAGACTGTGGGCGATGAACATGACCTCTGTCGCGGGGTGGAGGCAAGGTGGTATGAAGTAGAGGTGGGGGCAGAAGCGTCGCAAAAGTAGTATATGGGTGAGGGTGTGGATCGATGAAAGTAGATAGAGCCAGGGGTATGGATGGAAGAAGGTGTGGATGATACGACTCGTGATGTCGTTGAAGGTGGTGGCAGGGGCATGTGGAAACATGTAGAAGGTGTGAATCATGGTGGGAGTCAAGAGGGGTGGGATTTAGGGTTTGATGTGGCAAAGTTACGGGTTGTACGATACGTGGTGGTGGAAGGTGGGATGATGGTGGTTGGTTATCGAATAAGTTTGGATCGGGTGGTGGCAGAGGAACTTTGTAGGGTTGGAGTTTAGGGTTTACAGATTGTGGATTTGATTAGGAAATGGATGGTGAAACTCTTGAATTGGGTTGATTTGGATCTTGGATGGAAGGATTATGGAAATGGGTTGGATTTTGGAATTTAGAAGTCAAATTATGGTTGATTAGGTGGGATGGATGAATTGAAGAAGGAGACAGATGAGCCGCTCCCCACAGAAGGTCAGCGCCGCTGCCGGCGGCGGCCACGGGAGGGGGCGGGCAGGGATTCCCACAGACGAAGGGGCTGTTTTGGTGGTGTCCGGTGGGGCCGTGGGGTTTTCCAGCTGGATTGCCACTCCCGGCCTTCTTTTCGGTTGCCGCGGTGGTGGTAGATACGGTGGCGGGATTTGGTAGGGTATTTTTTTTTAGTACAGGGGTGGAATTAGCGGAATTGGTGTTAGTGAGATTAGGGTTTTGTGAGGGGGTGAGGGCGGAGTAAGGGCGACTCGTGGATGCATCCGGTGGAGGAAGGCGCGCGTCGATAGCGTCAAATCGTGCTACGAGGCGGTTTAGAAACTCCTCAAGATGATCAGTGCGTGAATCAACAGGGGTAAAACTCTTCTTAGGTCCCATTTGTCGTCGTCTACAATTTTATTTTACAACAACAACAATGGGTGGAGCCAACAAGGCTCTGATACCAATAGATGTAAATAAGCGTCAAATGGAAAGTAAGAAGAAGATTTAACTCTTGTCTCAACTCTCTGTTAAAATCTCAAAATGATAGAATGGCCCAAATGACACTACAAGAGAGGTATTTATTGGGGGGAGTAAAAGGTTCTTACTTGAGCTACAAGAAAATGACCTAATTATAGCTATGCTCTTACTAACCTTTAACACTTCCACATATAATACTAATCAAAACAATTAATAAAAGAAAGTACATCAAAATTGAGAAAATAACCAAAATGCCACTATGTACTAAAATGACTAAAAATAGCCTATAAGCCTCTTAATTCCCGTCAAGAAGAGTGTAATATGAGGTGATATAGACTATTATAAGACCAAGGGGAGTAAAGAAGCAATCTTATAATCTATTGAGATCATAATATTTATGGTCATAATGGTTAGTTTTGAAGGTAAAGGCTTATAATTATAGGCTTGACAAGACTAGGTCACCCAAACTCATAATAAGAGTTTCTAACTAAGAACTTAAACCAAAAATGTAACAAATAGATGGATATCTAAAGCTACCCAACTACTAATAATACAAAATCCAAATAAATAACAAAATTAAAAATAAAAGAGGATAATTTCCAATACCCCGCGCTTGCTTGTACACATCACGATATCCTTTGATTTTTAAAGACCATACATATAGTACATATAGGGGTGTTCACGGGTCGGTCGGTTCGGTTTTGACCGGGTTTTTTGGGCCGAACCGACCATGTCGGTTTTTGGAGGAGGAGAACCGAACCGAACCGAAAATGCAGTAAAACCGAACCGAACCGAACCGAATCGGGTCGGTTTTTGGCAGGGCCGGTTCGGTTTTTCCGTCGGTTTTTGACAGGGCCGGTTTTATACAGGGCCGGTTCGGTTTTTTCCTTTATTTTAATAAAAATTATATTTTTTTAATACCTAATATAAATATAAAATTAAAAAATATAACATAATATGTCAAGACTAATATAAATATAATATAAAATATAAAATTAAAAGGTATAAAAATTAAATCGGTTCGGTTCGGTTCAAAATCGGTTTTTTTATGCCAAAACCGAAAACCGAACCGACCCTGTCGGTTTAATACCTGATTAAACCGAACCGAACCGACCCTAAAAAAAACCCGGCCCGAAAATTTTCGGTTCGACTCGGTTTTGTCGGTTTGTCGGTTTGGTCGGTTTTTTTGCACACCCCTAAGTACATACATACAAGAATTCTATGTAATAGAGCAGAATCTTGAGCTAAAATCTAGTCGATGGATAAGGGTGAACATCATGTTTATAACCCATATAACAAAATTTCTTTTTTCTGATGTATATGCGGGGCTGGGAAATAAATTGTACTTTTATTCTCTTTTTAGCGCTTTATTATTGTAAGAATAAACAAATATTCCTTTGGAATATTCTATAGGCTTAGTGATGTTATGGTTGATGCTACACGTGACATCATTACATTCTTAAGGGCTTTCCACTATTCCCTATAAATAGAGTGTTCCTCATTTGGGATGACGCTACGATAATTTTAGAGAGATGACTATACGAAAAGGAGTTGAGAGTTATCTTTGTTTATTCCTAGATGTGTGCAAGTAAATTTCGTTATTTTTACGTCATTTTAATATGGATAATGTAAACTAGTACTACAATACTTGAAAGATAAACTAAAGGAGTCTCTTTTCCGTTTATTACCTTTTTAAGGTGCAGAATAATGTTTCATTTCATAAACAAGAATTTGAAGAAAGATCAGAAGATCTTCTAGAATTTTCTATGTTCCCTTTGAAAAGCAGCTACACCAGCTGAGTATGTTGGTTTTTTGCAGGATTGTGAGTGCTTCTTTATCTTAATTATTGGTTAATTCACATATATTTTTGTGTGACGGGAAAAAAATCCAATTATTTACCTCAAAATTCCACAACATACTTCTCACAACTCACTCCCAATCGACAGGCTTTATATCATCAATTTATAGTTTGCAATTGCATATTTTGGCATCTTTACTGTTGTTCTGACTTGAATTCATTTATCAGAGAGAAAATTATCATTAACATTTATGCATAATGAGTTCAGTATCTTGGGAAAGCTACAAGATCAAAATTTACTAACATTAATTCAGAAATGAAATGAATATATAGGTTAAGAATCATGCTAATCTTACCAAACCCCAATTCCTTAATCTAGCGTATTCATGCATTAGGGGTGTTATGCATGAATTCGGTAGATTCAGGAATGGCTTTCGGGGAAGACAGCATTTTCCATATGTTAAAAAGGGGACTCACCATTCACATCAAAGAAAATTTGCTGATTGCGTCTATATTTCCACAAAAAAAGTAAACCAATGATTATTATGACTAAGAAGGCTGCACCAAAGCTTGTACCAATAGCAATAGCCAGAAGGTGACTTTTTCTCCTAGACACTGATTGATCTGGGAAAGAAAAAATTCGAAGAAAGCATCAATGTGGCATGGATAAATCAGATTTAACCCCCACCCACCAACCCAAACCCCAGAAAGGAAAAGTGCAAAAAAATAATAATAAAATAAAATAAAAAATAAACAACTTTTGCAAGATTCCCTGTTGGACTATTTTTAATGCAAAAAAAAAACTAAGCCATTCCTTCTGGTGCAGGGACCCCTCTATGTGTCAATACATAGCTGAGGAGGATTTGCATTAAAAATAGTTTAAGGGTAATTTTGCACTCTATCCCCACCAAATAATAATAATAATAATAATAATAATAATAATAATAATAATAATAATAATAATAATAATAATAGATATGGCATAAATAAATACCTGTTACACCATCTTGAGGGAAGGTAAGAGGCTCTGGATAAACTACAGCGCAATTATTTGCAGAATTCTGCCCACAAATTAGAGGATTGCCTATAATTCTGAAAGTCAAAAAAGACATAATGATAAATTCAATTACGGAAAGTTAACAACAGATAAATGACACTGATCAGTACAAGAATGACATGAAGAACAACTCACTTAAATGTTCTTGCAGATACTTTTGGCAAGGAACCACTGAGATTATTGAAAGACAGGTCCCTACAAGCAATTGCAAGTTAAAAACTGTGAGAGCACGAGGAAACAAATGATTCGATTGAATATGCATGAATAAGGCTCTGGTTCTGGGGTGAAGTATTTCACATAAGTGAAAAGTAAACCAATGAAAAGTATTTTCATCTATTGTGAGTAAAATATTGTTCACTATTTTGTCCAAAACAATACAAGTACATTTATTTACAACTTTATAAGAACAAATGTTTTTAACTACAGATGGATTAAAATACTTATAACCCAGGTGATAAAAATATTCCACCCGGGAACCAAATGGGGCGTAAAAGTGAAATAAAAGGCGAAAAAGGTACACTGACATACACAAGAGTTAGGCCTTCAACTTTGGATAATGATTCAGGAATCAATCCAGTAAGGCTGTTGTTGTTTAGTCGCCTGCTTGTTCAAAAGCAACACAAAAGGAGTCAATTTAATAAATAATTATACTCCTGTGGTCCTACAATGGAAAGTTGAAATTGGTGCAAGTTAAGATTAAAAAAGGGTCTAACTTACAAATAATTCAAGTTCTCGAGGTCCCCCAAAGAACTGGGTATATCATTACTGAACTTATTGTTGGAGAGATCGAGTGTCTGCAGCTTCTCCAACTTCCCAATTGAAGCAGGAATAGAACCAGAAATTGCATTATTCTGCAGCAACCTAAAAATCATCCAACATAATGAACTATGAGATTACTAGGCTGTTTTTCAGATATGATTCACACCGATACTAACTATAATACTAGTGAGACAATAAACGACATTAAGACTTCACCCAGGTGAAAACTATTCTCACTTATTCAGAGTTAAAGTAATTTAATACATTTTATGAAAACTATAGCCATAGCCATGAAGTGTTCCATAGTTTTATTTTATCATTTTCCATAAAAAACATTTCTTACCTACCTCCAAGGGAATTGATTTCCATGGAAAACACCGATAGTAAGACCAAACCACTCCTATCATTTTCCAACTTTTCATCAAACTAAATTATTTTTAAATCATTTTCCTACTTTGTAATCAAACACATCCTTAGCTACAATTTTATTACAAGCACTATTTCAATTCAGAATATATGAAAAATAATTTTTACCATTTTACAATTCAGCCAAGTGAAAAATATCTCATCTGGAGCAAAACAGGGCCTAACATAAGGGCCAAAGGGCAGTGTTCTAAAAACCGCGCACCTTGCTTAGGGAGGAATTGGAGGGAAAAACCCGGCAGAGTAATTAGGTGGGCTGCGTGGCAAGTTGGAGAATAATCGGGCAGGAAGTCTAGGCCGGGATTAATCGGGTTGGGTAGGATAGGCAGGGGAATAATCGTGTCTTCTCTTTAATTTATTTTCTTCTTTTTTTAAATCAGATGCCCATTATTTTGACCAGTAAATAAGTTGTCCTTTTTATCAGTTGATCAATATGTTTGCTCTTTATTTTTTTAAACAGATGCTAACTTGATGTTTTAGACTTATTGATCAGTATTTTGACATGTTATTTTGAATTATGAAAAATGTTGGATTGTCGAACTAAAATGCATTTTTTATAAGATCTGATTTATATAAAAATAAAAATGAAAAACTGACTAGGGGCTAGATAAGATCTCCAAAATCCAGAGGAAATGGAAACCAAAACTTACACAGATTGCAAACGAGTAAGATTTCCAATCCCAGGTGATAAGGTCCCAGACAAGCTTTGACTAGGTAGTCCTCTAATAAAGAAAAAGAAATATGAGTATATGAGCTATATTGTTTCAATTTGTGAACATTTATGTGTTTATAATTTATCCAATAGGAATCACTGTAAAGAAATAATAGCAACTCACAGAGCAGAAACATAGCCATCAGGAGAGCAGGTGACCATTCTCCAACTACATGGGTCTACAGAACTACTATCCCATTTTTCCAAAACATTGTATGGGTCAATCAGATCACTTTTAATAGCCATCAAAGATACAACTGCATCAAATCAAAGATAACATCCTTATAGACAAATTTCTATAATCTTCTTATTTGTTTTGAAAGTTGAATCAAAAGAGTGATTCATGCTAAGAATGTGACAATAATAAATACATATCTTAAACTAAGCCAACTTAATAATTATATAAACTAACCTTCAAAGTTTACACCAGAAGGAGACAAAGTTGCAAAAGAAACCTCTAAAAATGTGAAAACCAATATTCCCACACTCAAAAACAGGAACCCATTTTTCTCCATCCTCAATTCAGCAACTTCACTTTCACTATAAAACCATTACCCAACATTTATAGGATTACCACTTCTATACTGCCTTATCCAAACAACATAGCAAGAACCCATTTGGCCAAAGTTTGAATTAGCTTTCTTATATATTACACAACTTATGTCTCAAATGAGCATCATTCTTGATGGCAACAGAGAGAAAGGAATTTTCTTGGGTAACAAACACTCACTAAACCTGAAATTCTGAGAGCCTAGAGATCTGGGAATGCTGGGGTGTGATTTCTACGTGTTTTTAACCCAAGCCCACAAATTCCATGTGGGTATGTTTTTTGGTTTTTCTCTCTCCCCTGTGATACCACCATATCCTCTGCAACTCAACATCACTCTCTCTATATATTTCTCTCTCTGTATATATATATCTCTATCTATATTATTATTATTATTATTACCACAAAAGATACAAACACTCAAAAAAGTCCAAACGTAAGGCCAAAGCATTCACGGATACAGATGTGGACACTGTGTAAATTAAAATGTGGGAAGAAAAAATAAATAATTGAGGTTTGAAAAACAAGTTAACTTTTTTATATGGAGATGGGACTGAAAGGATGTGTGGGATGGATTTAAAAGAGAGAACTACGGGTACAGGAAAAGCAAGAAATTTTGCAGGCAGTCTTTGGCAGTTCACGTGCTTGGCTTTGTCTTCGTCTCTCTGTTGGCTTTTGCCTTTTTAAATTACTTTTTTGAAAAAATATTGCATGATTTTGTTTTGCTAAGGCTTTTGCAGACATGGACCTACCGTGCTAGAACGCGCCATAATAATTTCATAAAAATATGCAAAAATAAATTTATATAATTATTAAAAGGGCATAATTGTGTCACAATGTTATTTTGTTAATTTATATATAACTAGTTGTGCCCACGTACGTTGCACGTATTTGTAAGTTCAAATATTTTTCTTTATTTTAAATTAATATAAATTATGTAAAATTAAAAATCTAAAGCATCACAAATACGTTTTTGTAAGATTTTGGATAATAACAATGTTTAATCGAAAGAAAAAGATATTGTATTTATCAATCTTGGGTAACACAAATCTTTAATCGAAAAGAAAAAGAAAATGTCTTCATCAGATATGTTATTTTTGACGTTTGTTTTGATGTGAAGGTTCTTCTTCCTCTTCAATTTTGTGAGCGACAAAACGTGCCAGCTTCGATCTGATTCTTTAACTGACGTTCCTTTAATATAGAATCTGTACAATTTGTCAATGCATGTGTATAGCTTTCGAATATATTCTGAGTGCAAAATTTCCTGTAGAGTGAAAGAATAGATATGAATATTAAGTATATTTTTTTTGTATTGAGCGTATTGAATTTACGAATGAGTTTGAATTGGTAAAAAAAATTATATTACCTTATCTTTAGAAGCAATGAATGTCGGAATGTTGCACCCAATGAAAGATTTTGCTTCGTTGGACATTGTCACCGATGCTCTTTCGTCGTCGTCTTGGACCACAAGTTGAAGTAAGTACCTTACATTGTTTGTATAATGTGTAAGTAAAGGTATGTGTATGATGAGTTATTTAAATTAAAAATCATAGATTATTAAATTTTTTTAACTTGTTGTGTAATTTCCATTTGGGTAACCACAATTTAAGCATGTTCCATTTTCGTTAGCAACAGTGAGTTTCTTGTTGCGAACATTGCAAGAGTCATACCATGGGTTTTCTTTGATTCTGACCTCCATAATCATGGCAACGAAAGAACAAAAAAGATTATGTGGAATGTGAAAATATTTTTATGTTACGTTATGGTAATGAAAATGTTAGACATGTAAGGGTGATTCATAGTAAATTAAGTATTACCTCCTTTGTTGATGCAACTCCATTTATAATATCACGAATAGAAACCTTGTGTGCATTCATGATTATTTTTTGTGGCGACGAACTAAATTTCTTGAAATTTAGGGATGTTAATGAGCTCTTCAACTTGTAGGTTACATTTTGTCAATATATTTATGTAATGTTGAAACTAAAGTGTTTATGAAAAGAAAATCAAAGCATTATTTTAATTCGATAGCCCGTATGATATCAGGGTTAATCTGAATTGTAATCTTTGATACGCTACTTAAGCTATATTCGCCTGTTAGGAATAAATTGATGAAATTGAAATTAGTAGGACCTGTATTCGTTGTTGCTTGAAGTGCAAAATAATATTTTACCTTCGTAAGATGAAAGTTTAGCTTAAGAAACAACTATTAAAGGATATTCAACTGATAAGCTACTTAATTGTTATCCTTTATTCTCTGATAAGTCTCCCCATAAAGTGAAATTCATTGATTGGAATCTGTGACAAGTAATAAATTATAACATGAAATAGTATATTAAGCAATGTGAAATAAATTTACATACATAAAAGTATATTTTTAATAAATGAAAAGTTAAATTTTAGGATTCATACTTTGTATCTCGGAGAGTTATATCGCGTAAAATCACTTTTGTCGAGTCGGATGCTTTTGTAATGGTCCTCATTGGTTTCACATTTATGACAAAAGCTATCACATCTGTATGTTTGAGAATTAGAAATAAGATAAAATAATGAGTTTTTATAAATGTATGAGCAAAACTTTTGTACTAATAATTACCATAGGTTTTCTCTTCATCTTTCTGTGCGAGTAGATCTTCAAAGGAGATTAATTTGTGGAACGTTCACGGGAATATGAAATAATGATCTCGTTCAACGACCTCAATGTATTTATTTAAGGACAGCTCAATTTTGTCGTGACGGTTGAGTAAACATCATTAACGCCCTTTCCCATACCATTAGTGAGGGAATATTATTTATGACTTTCAAGAAGACTTTCTAGTCGATTTTGTCATGAACGGTTGAGTAAGCATCATTAACGCCCTTTACCATACCATTAGTGGGGGAATATTATTTCTGACTTTCAAGAAGACCTTCTAGTCTTTTAATAGGGACAAACTCCTAGTGCGCAAGGTGTAAAATGTGAATTGTTTACTATAAACGACTATGCTCTCTTCAATGGTTTGACGCGGTGGGATGTGAAATTGAGGGTAACATCCATTATATAAAAGATTTATCACTTATCAAATATTAAATCCACTCATATTAGTATTTTTATTTTATATACAGAGTATTGAGATGATATGTCAATTTGTCGGCCTCTTAGGTGTAAGGATGTATTATCCATTGTGTGCCTATGTATAAGTTTGAAAAAGGGAAATGAAGCTCTCTCTTTTCAGTTATGTTTCAGTTGGGTAGCTTTTAACCCATGTGGTGGGTGAATAGAAGACCTTCACGCATACCTAAAACAACTGAATGGTGAAAGGCTCCTTGGTCCTTAAGAATTTTAGAAGTGGTTTGACATCTCACAGCTCAAGCTTTCAATGGTGGGATGGAAAATACCAGACCTACAATTGGGATCAACCATATTGCAGGTTCACCTAAGAAATTTCAAGGCCTATCAACCAGCAAAGTAACACCTATTTTACTCCCTTGTTTGTATGCCAATAATGCATTTATTTTTCTGTAATTCATTTCCTCGATCACAGTTCTAATTTAATGTAATTTGTACATTAAATTTATATTTCTTCCACTTTTGTCTACATACTTCTCTTATTTTTTACCTTCGATTTTACATAGTTTCATTTGCAATACTCAAAATGACACATAGTTTTACGGTGGCTAAGGACAAGGAGGTGAATGCCTATTCTAGCTCATAAAACAACAATATTATAGCAAACTTTTATTCTGAAATATTCAAGTAGAATAGTATCGTTAGGAAGGTCTATAATTTTATTCTGAAATATTAAAGTATAATAATATCGTTATTCTTTTTCCTATCATCCTATAATAGTTTCATGACATATCAAATGAATGGCATTACAGACATGAATACGTAAGTTTAGGTTAAAAAAACATAAGGAAATGATTTTGACGAAATAACTTGAGTCGTTCAAGAGAAATTATTTTAAAGGTCGAAAAGTGTAGATAGCGGTAACATAACAGAGCGAAGCTTTAGCAACAATACTCGAATACTAAAAAAATTCCCCAAACTAAAAATTGTAGAACATATTATTTTACATTAACAGAACAAAAAAATGAACATTATTACTAAAAAAAATCTCAAAACTAAAAATTATAGAACGTATGATTTCACATACCTCCTAAACAAATGAGGAATTCCTCCAATCGTCTCTGATTTAGAAGTCGAGCTTGTACAACAAATAACGATAATAACCTATAATATTTCAATTAACATTTCATTAGGAAAGTTAAGAGTAGTAAGAATTAATTTTATATGAGTAGGCATATTGGAACCAAAAAATTAACTTGATTTTAGAATAAGAAACAATAAGAAGAAAGGGTGCAATTTAAAATAATCTCTTGTTGTGTTTTTTTAATTTATATAACTTTGGAAAAAATTATTGAACAACTTACTATATCAATTTAACAGTACCAAAAAACGAACATTATTAGTAAAAAAAATTCTCGAAACAAAAAATTGTAGAACGTATGATTTCACATACCTGGTAAACAAATGGGGAATTCCTTCAGAATCGGAGCTTGTACATCCAATAATGATAATAACCTATAAGATTTCAATTAACAATTCATTATGAAAGTTAAGAGATTATTGAACTTGTTAATCTGTACTAAGAATTAATTTTATATGAGTACGCATACTATAAAAAAAATTCATAACAGAAGTGAGGAAAAATTCTATACAGAAGTATGATTATTTATCTTGATTTTTGAAGAAGTAACAACAACAATAAAGGATGTAAGAAGGAACAATATAACAACAAATGATGCAATTTCAAATAAATAGACATATACAAAAACCCAGCATACCTCATATTGACCTTTGGTTTTTCCAGGTGCCATCTGATAAGATGAATGAACAAATGTTTAAGATTTCGTGTTATCTTGAAAGATGAGAAGATTAATGAGTTTTCTTGGTGTAACTTAAAAAATGAGAAGACGAATGAATGTTGGGATGGAGATACGACTCCTCATTTGTAGGGCATGGATGTTTGATCGGGTGTGATAGGGGCACTAGGGGATGAATGTATTAGTAAGGCTATTCTAGGAATAAAATATTTAATGAGGATATTTTGGTCATTTAACAAGTGAAGAAGAAGTTCCCTCTTTTTTAATAGTAGTGATTAAATGACAAAAAAAAAATACTACAACTCTAGAGGATTGTTTATGCAGGTGGTTCGTGCAACATTTGAAAAGTCGTAGCATTAATTCTTGCACGACAGTCTAAATTTATGGAAATAACACCTACGTATGAGGGTAGTGAGACTGGGGTCTATGAATAACTGGAAAGGGTGAGGCGTGACCCACTCCAATGGACGCTGCCTGCAAGGTCTCCTGGTGCAACTTCTGAAGAAAACTTCTCCTTCTGGTAACAATGGAACTCAAGCTTCAACTCACTCCCTGCAAGAAGATGAACTTTCATAGCAAAAATAGTAATTTTCTCAAGGGAAACACCTGAGAGTGATGGCTGTCAGTGGGGAGTGAAGGAACAAGACACTCAGCACTAAGAGAATGAGCAGGGAGAGAATACTTAGGTAGGTCTGGTGATATTTTGGCAGAGTAACAGTGCAATTTCTCTTGTTCTTCTTTATGACCTTGCCTAGGGATCCTATTTATACTTGGGCACTAAGGCTGGGTTGGTACTTTTGGCGCCAAAACTTAGAGGGTTGGTGAGGGACAAAGTCTGCAGTGTACTATTTATCCCTACCTGTAGGCAGGTCTACCTGTCCCCTCTAGCAGATGCCCCCTGACGCCGACCAAAGTTCAAAAGCAAATATGTCTTCTAATGGAGACAAAATATCTGATTTGCTAAATATCTTTTGAAACGGTAACTTTGATACAAACTTTGTAAACTTGAGGGGGGGGTCTCGAGGACCAGCTCCTCTAAAATATTTGCAAGCTTGAGGGGGGTCTTGAGGACCCCCTTCTAAAATCATTTTTCTTGAGAGGGGTTTAGAGGACCCTCTCCTCTAAAATCATTTTATAAACAGTTATTTTCTTGTGAGCAGCCAACCCTTTGGCTTCTCACTTCACTTATGACTAAGTGTGAGGTGTGTGAGGACTGGGTGACCCTAGGGTCTCCTACTAGTATTCTCTCAATCCTATAGTGCTAAGTGGTTGAGCTTGCTCAACATACCTTGTCCCTCAGCCGCCAAGCCAAAACTCCCGGGAGGTCCCAACTATCCTACTTGAGCCCTGCTTGCTCAACTAGGCAACCTGTACAAGAAAGTAAAGTGTTAATACTGTTGTTCATTTAAAGATTGACGTCTCATGATGAGGAATTGCTCGTGGTAGCTACTCCCTCATCCTGGCCACTCTGGGTGGGTTCCTTCTCAATATGAGTTTCTGCCGAAACCCTTGTAATGGCACTTCTCAAATAACATTTTTACAGTGACCCTTGGAGTGGCGCTGAGCCTTACAGTGGCGCTGACCCTCTCGAATGTCATTGCTGCAGTGACCCTTGCAGTGGCACTGACCCTTGCAGCGGCGTTGAGTCTTGCAATGGCACTTCTCAATCTTGGACTTCTGCGGTGACCCTCGCGGGAACCTCTCGAATGTTATTGCTGTAGCGGCGCTGACGCTTGCAGCGGGGCTGACCCTTGCAACGGCGCAGACACCTGCAACGGCGCTGACCCTTGCAGCGGCGCTGACACTTGCAGCGGTGTTGACACTTGCAGCAGCGCTGACACTTGTAGCAGCGCTGGGGGTTCCTGCTGAATATGAGTTTCTGTCGGGACCCTGGGGTGGTTCCTTCTCAATATGATCTGCCGGGACCCTTGGTGGGTTCCTTCTCAATATTTCCAAAAAAGAAAATGTTTTTTTATTTTTTTTATTTTTTTAGGTAGACACCATTCTACAACCTATAAAAACACTCATTTTTCCTTGTTAATTCTCTCTCAAACTAGCATTATATAACCCATGTTTAACATGAAGGGAGTTTGGAGGTTTGTATGTAGATGGTGATGGCTTAATGCCTTTCGTTATGTAGACATTCATATATAGGGTTGGGGAGTTTCGAAAGGTCATTAGTGTCGAATGTCTATAGGGCAACAGATGTCGACGTCATACGACCCAGGTAATACTCCCAGAGTTGTCGAATCTAAGGATCTTGGACCGCATCACAAGGCCTCAAGTGCATACGCTAGAGGAGCACTATACGAGCATGCTATTACAAACGATAAGATTACGAAATCAATTAATTTGTGTAAGGGCAAATTTTGTAATGAATGTATTCCATTGAACAAAACTATTTTTGAGTCACAGGTTAAGTTTGTTTGATTATGTACCTTGAGTCTATGCAACGGAGACTTGAAGCGGCCCTCGAAAAGTGACATCAAATTCATGTCGATTTTGTCTGTTCATCCTTGGGATCTTGAAAAAGGTATAAAGTATTAATATGTTGATCCCTGGATTTTTAAATGGTGTTTTTATTTTTAATAGAAGCTATTTTTTAAAATATTGCATGATTTTGTTTTGCTAAGGCTTTTGCAGACATGGACCTACCGTGCTAGAACGCGCCATAATAATTTCATAAAAATATGCAAAAATAAATTTATATAATTATTAAAAGGGCATAATTGTGTCACAATGTTATTTTGCTAATTCATATATAACTAGTTGTGTCCACGTACATTGCACGTGTTTGTAAGTTCAAATATTCTTCTTTACTTTGAATTAATATGAATTATGTAAAATTAAAAATCTAAAGCATCACAAAATATGTTTTTGTAAGATTTTGGATAATAACAATGTTTAATTGAAAGAAAAAGATATTGTATTTATCAATCTTGGGTAACACAAATCTTTAATCGAAAAGAAAAAGAAAATGTTTTCATCAGATATGTTGTTTTTGACGTTTGTTTTGATGCGAAGGTTCTTCTTCCTCTTCAATTTTGTGAGCGACAAAACGTGCCAGCTTCGATCTGATTCTTTAACTGACGTTCCTCTAATATAGAATCTGTAGAATTTGCCAATGCATGTGTATAGCTTTCGAATATATTCTGAGTGCAAAATTTCCTGTGGAGTGAAAGAATAGATATGAATATTAAGTATATTATTTTGTATTGAGCGTATTGAATTTACGAATGAGTTTGAATTGGTAAAAAAAATTATATTACCTTATCTTTAGAAGCAATGAATGTCAGAATGTTGCACCCAATGAAAGATTCTGCTTCGTTGGACATTGTCATCGATGCTCTTTCGTCGTCGTCTTGGACCACAAGTTGAAGTAAGTACCTTGCGTTTGTTTGTATAATGTGTAAGTAAAGGTATGTGTATGATGAGTTATTTAAATTAAAAATCATAGATTATTAAATTTTGTTAACTTATTGTGTAATTTCCATTTGAGTAACCACAATTTAAGCATGTTCCATTTTCGTTAGCAACAGTGAGTTTCTTGTTGCAAACATTGCAAGCGTCATACCATGGGTTTTCTTTGATTCTGACCTCCATAATCATGGCAACGAAAGAACAAAAAAGATTATGTGGAATGTGAAAATATTTTTATATTACGTTATGGTAATGAAAATGTTAGACATGTAAGGGTGATTCATAGTAAATTAAGTATTACCTCCTTTGTTGATGCAACTCCATCTATAATATCACGAATAGAAACCTTGTCTGCATTCATGATTATTTTTTGTGGCGGCGAACTAAATTTCTTGAAATTTAGAGATGTTAATGAGCTCTTCAACTTGTAGGTTACATTTTGTCAATATATTTATGTAATGTAGAAACTAAAGTGTTTGTGAAAATAAAATCAAAGCATTGTGTTGTAATAACCCTCGCTTGTGAGACCGTACTTTATAGTAATTACTTTGTATAAGTAATTAGAGATCAGTGTGGGGTTATAATTTGAATGTTAATTCAATGTAGAAAAGTTGATATTTATTGTGAGTTAGCACACATATCATAATTATGGGGAAATATTGCTGTGTCATGCTTATTAATATCATCTGAATTTAATATGATATTTGGCTTAATAATGAGACCGGAATCTAAATTGAATTTTAAAATGTCCAAATGATAATTTGGAGGTTGCAGTTGATTCCGGAATGTGCGAAATAGTCAAATAATGTGCCATGTTGTATTTTGTAGTTTTGGGCATTTTTGACTGGTTGTACCTTAATTATGCTATTGCGTATTATTTTATCGCACTTTTGGTTAATTAAGTGGGGCATTTACCTTAAGTCACGACTTAAGCCTATTAAGTTAAGTCATCTAATTTCCCCAAAATCCCTTCCTAAACCTAAGAGAGTAAGAGAAGAGTAGAGAGAAAGCTTTGGAGATTGAGAGAGAGCTTGCTACTACACCAAGGAATCTGCATATTTGCTGAATCAAGGCAAGTTTTTACTTGCTATTTGTGTCTTGAGATAGATGATTGGTTGTGGTAATGGTGTATTGATTTTTGATTAGCAAACTTAGGGTTTTCTTATGTATTTATGGGTTTTAATTCACTCAAAGATGATTCATGAGGTTCTAAGATGATCAATAGCATCATTGATGTTCTTATAGTGTTGGTATATGAGTTTGGTTTGGAGAAATTTGAGTTGGGGTAGAAAATGGAGTCCAAGACTCCATATCCATTTCTTGGCAAAATCGCAGGCCCGAATCGATTCGGCCCCCTGGGCGAATCGATTCGGTTAGTTCCAGTGCCCAGGTCTTGTGGACCGAATCGATTCGGAATTTATCCGAATCGATTCGGCAGTTAGGCAGAAACCCAGATTTTCTGACCGAATCAATTCGGCTCTCATCCGAATCGATTCGGCAATTATGCAGAATCTCAAACTTTTTGGCCGAATCGATTTGGCCAAGGGGGCGAATCGATTCGGTAACCCTGCACTTTTTGAAATTTTTCTTTTTCATTTTTACCCCTCTTCTTTAGGACTAATGATTAGGGACCTTCTTAAATGAAGTAAACATAGGGTTTAGAGTATTAGTTGAGTTGGGTCGACATCCTAGACTCGAAAGGGTTCATCTAGGATTCATTCAAGGGGGAATTTAAAGTAATGCTTAGGCATTTCTTGTGTCTTGTAGTGTTATAAGGGTCTAGAATCTATTAAAGTCAATTTGGAGACTTTAGAATTCAACTCAAGTTAGATTTGACTTGATGGTTTATAGTAAAGCCTAAAAGAGGCCTTGGGAAGAACTTTGGAGTCTGAATTCCTTTTGAGGATGCTATGTCGGTACGAATTTCATATAGTCCCGATTTAACTTATACATTTATTTAAAATGGGAATATTGATAAGGTAAATGATAATTTACTAAATCATGTAATGGAAATTAATAAATGGATGTTACACACCTCTCTAAATACCATCTTAAGGGAAGTCCGTGCGATAGGTGAAGCCCCCTGGCTAATGAATGCAGGGTGGATATAGTCCTAGGCCATATGAGCGCTTGTTTTATTTTTTCTGCGATGGGTAGGAGATTCTGGGTGTGGTCTTGACTACCCCGCAGGCATATGGCCGCTTCCCGACGATTTCGATAGGATCCCAGGTTGTCTTATGTTAGGCCCTGGAAGATGATGGTTATTTAGGGACGCGCACAGTGGGGAAACCCGGACGGGCGGTCTTAGAATCGTTATATTTATATTTATGACTATTCTAATTATCGAGTTGGACTCGATGGAACCTTAATGCCATAAAGAGCAAATTTATGCCACAAAGAGCATGCTATTGAAGTTGGTGCCATATAGAGCACACGATGATAATTATATTCCTGATAAGGAATGGAAAAGAAGATTGAAATTGAAATATGATGAATGATGATAAAGACTCACATGTCCTTTTAATTCTGTTTTAAATGAATCTCACTCTATGTAGTCCTTTATCAGTTTTAGCTCCTTATGTGATGTTACCATGCTAGACTATCATCCATGATTATTGTGCATCATTGTCATACCTGTCATTTATTTATTGATCACGTGTACCCGGCCCTGACCGATTTTCCTTTCTTGTTGTCTATGTATATATATATAATCCGTTCAGGTGTTCCGCCGCACAGTCGCCCGTAATGACCTTTCCTTCCATATGTTTTGAGGAGCCGTGACATTGTGCGGGTTTCACGGGAGTTTTGTGTAGATGCCTCTATTTATGTTTCTAGTTATGCTCAGTTTATTCGGGCTTGTTTCCCAAACCGTTGTAATTGTATAATGGATTTATTATGTAATACTTGGTACTAATTGTATGTTGTATGGTTGTTATTGACCGACGTTTCTTTCGGTCCTTTTGTATCTTTTGGGTTTCTTATCTACGCTTGTGGGGGTTTCCACCCTCTATTTCTATTATGGGTTATTGAAGATGTTTTCTTTTCAATTCAAATCAAAGTTTTTGATAACTCATTTTCTGGAATATAGAGTGGTTATTCCTATACTTTGCATATTGTTGTGATGCTGAGAATGATATTTATCAATGATTTCCTATTTTATCGGGGTATAGGGCTGGCCACCCTTTATTCCGGATAGCGGGTTGTCACATATGTTAATTCGATAGCCCGTATGATATCAGGGTTAATCTGAATTGTAATTTTTGATACGCTACTTAAGCTATATTCGCCTGTTAAGAATAAATTGATGAAATTGAAATTAGTAAGACATGTATTCGTTGTTGCTTGAAGTGCAAAATAATATTTTACCTTCGTAAGATGAAAGTTTAACTTGAGAAACAACTATTAAAGGATATTCAACTGATAAGCTACTTAATTGCTATCCTTTATTCTTTGCTAAGTCTCCCCATAAAGTGAAATTCATTGATTGGAATCTGTGATAAGTAATAAATTATAACATGAAATAGTATATTAAGCAATGTGAAATAAATTTACATACATAAAAGTATATTTTTAATAAATGAAAAGTTAAATTTTAGGATTCATACTTTGTATCTCGGAGAGTTATATCGCGTAAAATCACTTTTGTCGAGTTGGATGCTTTAGTAATGGTCCTCATTGGTTTCACATTTATGACAAAATCTATCACATCTGTATGTTTGAGAATTAGAAATAAGATAAAATAATGAGTTTTTATAAATGTATGAGCAAAACTTTTGTACTAATAATTACCATAGGTTTTCTTTTCATCTTTCTGTGCGAGTAGATCTTCAAAGGAGATTAATTTGTGGAACGTTTACGGGAATATGAAATAATGATCTCGTTCAACGACCTCAATGTATTTATTTAAGGACAGCTCGATTTTGTCGTGAACGGTTGAGTAAACATCATTAACTCCCTTTACCATACCATTAGTGAGGGAATATTATTTATGACTTTCAAGAAGACCTTCCAGTTGATTTTGTCATGAACGGTTGAGTAAGCATCATTAACGCCCTTTACCATACCATTAATGAGGGAATATTATTTCCGACTTTCAAGAAGACCTTCTAGTCTTATAATAGGGACAAACCCCTAGTGCGCAAGGTGTAAAATGTGAATTGTTTACTATAAACGGCTATGCTCTCTTCGATGGTTTGACGCGGTGGGATGCGAAATTAAGGGTAACATCCATTATATAAAAGATTTATCACTTATCAAATACTAAATCCACTGATATTGGTATTTTTATTTTATATACAAAGTATTGAGATGATATGTCAATTTGTCAGCCTCTTAGGTGTAAGGATGTATTATCCATTGTGTGCCTATGTATAAGTTTGAAAAAGGGAAATGAAGCTCTCTCTTTTCAGTTATGTTTCAGTTGGGTAGCTTTTAACCCGTGTGGTGGGTGAATAGAAGACTTTGACGCATACCTAAAATAACTGAATGGTGAAAGGATCCTTGGTCCTTAAGAATTTTAGAAGCGGTTTGACATCTCACGGCTCAAGCTTTCAATGGTGGGATCGAAAATACCAGACCTACAATTGGGATCAACCATATTGCAGGTTCACCTAAGCAATTTCAAGGCCAATCAACCAGCAAAGTAGCACCTACTTTACTCCCTTGTTTGTATGCCACTAATGCATTTATTTTTCTGTAATTCATTTCCTCGATCACAGTTCTAATTTAATGTAATTTGTACATTAAATTTATATTTCTTCCACTTTTGTCTACATACTTCTCTTATTTCTTATCTTCGATTTTACGTAGTTTCATTTGCAATACTCAAAATGACACATAGTTTTACGGTGGCTAAGGACAAGGAGGTGAATGCCTATTCTAGATCATAAAACAACAATATTATAGCAAACATTTTATTCTGACATATTCAAGTAGAATAGTATCGTTAGGAAGGTCTATAATTTTATTCTGAAATATTAAAGTATAATAGTATCGTTATTCTTTTTCCTATCATCCTATAACAGTTTCATGACATATCAAATGAATGGCATTACAGACATGAATACGTAAGTTTAGGTTAAAAAAACATAATGAAATGAGTTTGACGAAATAACTTGAGTCGTTCAAGAGAAATTATTTTAGAGGTCGAAAAGTGTAGATAGCGGTAACATAACAGAGCGTAGCTTTAGCAACAATACTCGAATACTAAAAATATTCCCCAAACTAAAAATTGTAGAACGTATTATTTTACATTAACAAAACAAAAAAATGAACATTATTACTAAAAAAAATCTAAAAACTAAAAATTGTAGAACGTATGATTTCACATACCTCCTAAACAAATGAGGAATTCCTCCAATCGTCTCCGATTTAGAAGCCGAGCTTGTACAACAAATAACGATAATAACCTATAATATTTCAATTAACATTTCATTAGGAAAGTTAAGAGATTTTAAAATTTATAATTTGTACTAAGAATTAATTTTATATGAGTAGGCATATTGGAACCAAAAAATTAACTTGATTTTAGAATAAGAAACAATAAGAAGAAAGGATGCAATTTGAAATAATCTCTTGTTGTGTTTTTTAATTTATATAACTTTGGAAAAAATTATTGAACAACTTACTATATCAATTTAATAGTACCAAAAAACGGACATTATTAGTTAAAAAATTCTCGAAACAAAAAATTGTAGAACGTATGATTTCACATACCTGGTAAACAAATGGGTAATTCTTTCAGAATCGGAGCTTGTACAACCAATAATGATAATAACCTATAAGATTTAAATTAACAATTCATTATGAAAGTTAAGAGATTATTGAACTTGGTAATCTGTACTAAGAATTAATTTTATATGAGTAGGCATACTATAAAAAAAATTCATAACAAAAGTGAGGAAACATTCTATACAAAAGTATGATTATTTATCTTAATTTTTGAAGAAGTAACAACATCAATAAAGGATGTAAGAAGGAACAATATAAAAACAAAGGATGCAATTTCAAATAAATAGACATATACGAAAACCCAGGATACCTCATATTGACCTTTGATTTTTCCAGGTGCCATCTGATAAGATTAATAAACAAATGTTTAAGATTTCGTGTTCTCTTGAAAGATGAGAAGATTAATGAATCTTCTTGGTGTAACTTAAAAAATGAGAAGATGAATGAATGTTGGGATGGAGATACGACTCCTCATTTGTAGGGCATGGATGTTTGATCGGGTGTGATAGGGGCATTAGGGGATGAATGTATTAGTAAGGCTATATTAGGAATAAAATATTTAATGAGGATATTTTGGTCATTTGACAAGTGAAGAAGAAGTTCCCTCTTTTTAAGTAGTAGTGATTAAATGACAAAAAGAAATACTACAACTCTAGAGGATTGTTTATGCAGGTGGTTCGTGCAACATTTGAAAAGTCGTAGCATTAATTCTTGCACGACAATCTAAATTTATGGAAATAACACCTATAAAAACACTCATTTTTCCTTGTTAATTCTCTCTCAAACTAGCATTATATAACCCATGTTTAACATGAAGGGAGTTTGGAGGTTTGTATGTAGATGGTGATGGCTCAATGCCTTTCGTTATGTAGACATTCATATATAGGGTTGGGGGAGTTTGGAAAGGTCATTAGTGTCGGATGTCTATAGGGCAATGGTTGTCGACGTCATACGACCCAGGTAATACTCCCAGAGTTGTCGAATCTAAGGATCTTGGACCGCATCACAAGGCTCCAAGTGCATACGCTAGAGGAGCACTCTACGAGCATGCTATAACAAACGAGGAGATTATGAAATTAATTAATTTGTGTAAGGGCAAATTTTGTAATGAATGTATTCCATTGAATAAAACTATTTTTGAGTCATAGGTTAAGTTTGTTTGATTATGTACCTTGAGTCTATGCAATGGAGACTTGAAGCGGCCCTAAAAAAGTGACATCAAATTCATGTCGATTTTGTCTGTTCATCCTTGGGATCTTGAAAAAGGTATAAAGTATTAATATGCTGATCCCTGGATTTTTAAATGGTGTTTTTATTTTTAAAAGAAGCTATTTTTTAAAAATATATTTATTTTTAAATTTGTTCTAACGAAATGACATTTTCGCTCTAACGAGATATGTATTCTTGTTCAAACGAGATTGCATGATGGTTCGATCGCGATTAGCTTTTCTCTCGAACGAGCTAACTTGTTCTACGGATGTTTTAACGACTTTAGGGTTGTCGTTCGAACGACTTGGTCTCGTTTTAACGACAATTCAATTTCATTAGAATGACTTTGAATTTTGTGCCTCGATTTGTGTGTCATTAGTTTTTCTCATCTTTCAATCTAAAAAGTGGAAGTTGATTGAGTTTCGAATGCAGTTTTTTGGGAGAGAAAATTCTAAGCCTCTAAATTCCCTTTTCACTCTTTTTTTAGATCCAAGAATCAACATACTAATCTTATTTATAGATCTCAAGTTTTAAACCCCCAATAAGTTTTACCCTTCATTCTTTAAGTATTTTAGCATTGTGGATTTTGTGTTCCTGATTAATGGAGCCTAGATTAGATTGGTGAACATTGAGGCGCATTATACGTCATTGGTGGATTCCTACGGTGGTTGTGATCAGGTTAATGAGTGAAGATTTCATCAGGCTTAAAGGGAGTTGAGTCGGTGAGTAAGTATGTTTGTCGTCCTACATAAATACTTATATCATAGTGGACTTGTGTAGGCTAGGTTGTCCAAGGTTTTTTTCGTTGTGGGTTTTCCTCATACATCACGGTGTTGTGTGAGTATTTCTTTACTTTATTTATTTTAGTCTTGCATGCCCACATAGTAATTGTTAGGCAATATAAAATAGTGTAAACTTCACACAATGCTCATTTAAAACGTGTTGTTTTAAAATTCATGTAATTGCTCACTTGGTATAATTAATTTGTTTGATATTTATATTTGGTATTACCATAACTAAACACGTTTGTTTAAAGTAAGGAAACCCCTAGCACACACAGGTTTTCAAATTGGTATCAGAGAGGATTACTCTAATATATTTAGTATTTTAGCATAAAATGTTTGACGGCTTTTATGCTAAACTGGCGGATATGATAAATTCCGCTTTTAACCTAGGTGAACTTATTCTTGAGCCTAAAGTTGTTAGACAAATCTTAAAGTCTTCACCTGAAAGATTTAATACTAAGGATACGGTCTTTGATTCTCATGGAGGAGTCGATACTCTTAGAGTTCAATAACTTGTAGGTGATCTCCAAACCTATGAGATGAACTTTTGTTTCCCTAAGAGAAAAGGAGAAAATTATAGCCTTTAAAACCCATAAAAAGGTTGTGTTTGATTCCGAGAGTGTGTGTGAGTCAAAACTCGAAGAGATAGAGAGGTTTGCAAAAAATTTCAATAAATTCCTTAAGTTAAAGACGAAAATAATTCTTATAAGAAATTTAAGAACTTTAACAATGACCATGATAGAAAGAAGAGGGTTAATCCTAAAAAGGGAGGTGATTGGGACAAGTGTGTGACACCCCACTTATTAAAATAACGGGTGGCCACCCCCTACTAAAATAAAACGTGAGTCTCGTATGGCTCATTCTTAGCATCACCGTTGAAATTAATTAATTACTAATCACCTATTAGTTTAACAAGTTGTGTCAATTTTTTATCTTTAAATTACCATACCAAAATAAACCATTCAACATAACCAACTCACAGTGAACAATATAAATAATCACACTAATAAATAAATCTAAATGCAGGAATAAATAAAACCAAGTGCCGAATAAATCATCGGCTACTAGAAATTCAATACAATCATCTGAATTGAACTAAATAAAACTAAAAGTAAATAAATTTGATAGGAGGGGGGACATGCCCAACAATGTCTGAAATGGAACCTACTATAAGATGGAAATGATAGAAGAGGTTACTCCAAATCCTGCATGCCTTCACATCAGCTTAACTCTAGAGAGAAGAATCATCTTTAGCGTCCTTATGGCTAGACACCTAAAAAATTTTGAAAATCCTGCATGCCTTCACATCAGCTTAACTCTAGAGAGAAGAATCATCTTTAGCGTCCTTATGGCTAGACACCTAAAAAATTTTGAAAATATTTTAGGCGTGTTAGAGCCCAAAACCTTTGAAATTTTTTAGCAAGTGAATAAATTGCAGTAATGAAAATGTAAAGCAATTTTTTATATTCAAACTGGTAGCGCACTCACATTAGACAACCCTCACCCTTCATCTAATGCGCGTACATAATGTATGCTTCTTACCCCTCCTAGTTACGCTACCCTTTTATAACGAATTCATCACTAATATTAATATGACACACTACATTGTCTTGAGTATATTATTTCTTGGTGATATCCCTCTGCTTAATTAATTCTCAACTATATCGTCAGAATTTATTTTCACAACTTTACTACAGTTATTAATAACACTTATAATATTTGTGTATAATTATCTCTACCTTTATACGTGAGTTTGTAACACATCAAATATATGCAAATACATCGCTCATTATATATGTAATTGTAATCCCTCCGAGTATGTCCTCGTTGGATGCGAAATCATTAGCATGTTATTAAGGTGTAGGACTGTCCACGACAACCTTAGAAATCGCGTCAGAATCTCACTACCGAACCAATATTGAAAACAAAAATTAGAGGCGATCATGGCCTTAAGTCTGTGGGTTATAACCATACCACATTATTCCATGGGACTCCAAAGCTACATAGCGTGGTCGTGCACAGACCTATGACCCAGGGAAACGGTACTACCTCGACTGGGATTCACCGAAGTGATCTCCCACGATGCGCAACCTCCACCGATAACATATCCGCTAGGATGGGTATGTTTCACACAAATATTATTAGTATTCATAGGTATATATCCTCTTCCAAAACCTGTATATATATATTCACTAAATCCGACTAATCCATGCCTATCACCCGAAGCACTAGCCTAGTTGTACCGAGTCTACCACCGACTCTTAAATATTTAATTATCCACTAATTAATTTAACATCATAACAAAATATTTCTGGAATACCCAAACCTTCCCAACCATCTCGAAAATAAAGTTTAAACAAACAAATCCGATCCCCATCCATAGATTGTATTCTAAGTGTTATCCTCATAAACCCCCATATTTCATATTTCGAGTCAAATCTCACCAACCCGAGGTCGTATAATGATTTACAAATTTCTCAGAAGTCCTGCAACATAATTACATGGCCTTTAAAATTTATAACTTTTTCAAACGGTCTTCGCCTCCAAAAAACACTTCACTATGCCACGCTTCATAGCCGAATATATTCGTCCGCCGAATAGATTCGCCTATGAAGGCTGAATCATTTCAATTCTGGGCAGAAGCCCAATTCTTGATTAATATGACAAGATTTCATCTAAACCTATCACCTAAATCAATATGTATGACCACCCAATCGATTTATTTCGTCCTCCCGTGGTTCCAAACATAAACCCTAATCTATTTACATCCTTAGATCCATAATTAACGCAATAATTGTTCCCGAATTTATCAATTCTTTAATTTCACTACTTATATCACAATTTTTAGATTTTTCCTTTTCAATATCATTCTTTAATTGAATCAACTCTTAATTCCTTTACATTTACATCAGATTAATAATGAATATGCATCTAACATCCTTCGGGGATAGATTTCATCCATAAAATCATATAGGTTCTTCTCCTAAAACCCGTTTTTACATGCGAAACCCCATCCCAAAATTAGTTCCACTCTACCAGTTTCGATATGAATGTAAAACTACATAAAATCAATAAGAAAGTTTAAACACTTTCCTTAAATGTGGAGCTAATTCTGATTTCTTTCTTGTGTGGTTGAATTTAGCTAAGAACATTCAAGATATGCCTCAAATTGAGCCTCCTCTTGAATCACTTATGTTTTTCTTCCTCTTTTCTCACCAATTTAGCTCTCATTTGTTTTAATATGTAAAGTGGTTCCCTCTTAACTCTTAATCTCTTATTTAAAGACATAATCCTAGAATTATGTTAAACCCATAGTGTAAAATGACATGTACGCCTCCGAGCGGACCCCAACTAGTCTAAAAAGCCCCCGGTATCCAATCTCAATCCTCGGGTACTTAATCTTTTGACTCATTCTGAATCAACTGTGCACTCAAAATCATCATACGAGTTACCTATCATTAATTTTTCATCTTACTCCTAACACGACCCCACATGCATTTCCCGAATAAGATCATGTCGACCCGTCCCATTTACCCATTTACGACGTAATATAAAATAATATAATTTCATTTACTTATCACTCAAGTAAATATAAAATAACACATAAATATTGTTGCATTTATTCCTAATTAATATTTATTTAATTCATAATATTTCTTAATTTAATTAAATTATCGCGACACGTGCAATTTTGATATTCTCGAAAATACGGGGTGTTACATACTTCCCCCGTTGCAATAGAATTTCGTCCCCAAAAATTTGAATATGCCCGATACTAAAAACTTCGAATCCTTACACGCATTGCATCCGAACGTATTTAAAATCAACTCGTGATAATATTTTGGTGCCTCCATTATACACCAGCTAGTGGTACCGTGCTGACTAAAGGCCTACTCGCTACAACCTAAGATTAGAAATAAGTCTATTCAAACCATTTCATACCATTATATTCCATCATTCTTAAGGTATCACTTATACAATGATAGGCAAAACCATTGTGAATCCGCTAACAATGCTTCAAAAAAAGCAGCCCATACTCCACTAACTCTATTATCTCAATGTGGGGGAAGGCCCCACTTCCCTAGGTGTTGACTTCCCTTGTTGTCCAAATCCCATACTCCCTATATGGGAGATACCCATAACAGTTTCTGACCACTCATGTCAGTCTTTAAATCTTCAGTTCGTGATGATATCACTCTTATGACGTTCCTAAAACTATATAAAAATAACTTCGATTAACTCCATCCTTGCCGACTGACTCTATATCACGTCCGTCTCGCCGAACTTGGTATCTCTCAGCCTTAACCAACCACAGGGTGAACGAAACGGCCTCCCACCTCAAGTCTTAATAGACGTCTTTCTAATGATAGTTGATACAAGTTATTACATGAATTTTACCAATGGTAATATCTCCTCTCAATTACCTTAAAGTCTAGAATACCCATTTCTCGAATCCTTCAACATCTTAGTCACCCCTCCCGTCTACCCATCGGTCTAAGGGGTGATATAACCTGCGAAAACGCACTCTGTCCCCACTACTTTAGGATAACCCCACCATAGGTGGGACACAAGGATCTTACATCTATCCACAACAATGTTAGGCGACACTCTGTGCTGGCTTATTCTCTTTTTTCCATGAAATATTAGGCACATTGCCCGATAATGTAACTCACCAAAATTAGCCATATATTCTCCATCTCTATCAATCAACTCCACAACCCAAAGGAAATATTGACCTTTTCGTAATGTTGGCAACCTAACACCAAAATCCATCAGTTTTCCTACCAATTCAGTCACTGGAATCACCAAGTATTACTAAATTTCTAATTGTTCACCTAGGACTAACCTTTTTCCCTTTGAACGAGTGGTGAATCCGAAGATACTTTGTTATTTCTTGCTCCACACCGGTCCACACACTTTGTATCCCACGTTATGTGGTACCTCTTACTCCCCTTCCTGGGGTACTAAACCCTGCGCACTTTGCAGGTCTTTCTTGTCTGGTAAATTTAACATCATGTTTATGTATAAGCCATCCATAGAACTTGACTAAGTACGAATTCCGCTCTAATCCCCAAAACTATTCGCCCCTCCCTTATCCAGATATCCCTCGCCTGTATCTCCACAATCTTTCAACCCATCTCGGGTATGATAGCTCTCCTTGCTATATACAACTGAACTATTTCCTTCCTCAAAAGACGTTGAGTCCTTCTCCTTTTTCCAGGTTGTTCCTAACTTCCTTATAGGCATACGACTCAACCCATTTATTCCCATGTTCCCTTATCTCGGGCGATACTAAAAATCAAACTAACCAGGGCGCTTATACACCCTAAATTCCATGCATATCTGCATAATTATAACAAACATAACATATTAATACCAATTCGGCCCTGCATGCTCGGTGTGGCTATACAGTAAGGGTATACTCGATTTTCTTACTAATTGTAACTCAAACATTCTCAAGGTTTCCCCAACTATCAACTAGTGGTGTGAACATTCCACAATGCTTTCTTCACAGCACCACCTGGATCCACTAGCCTTAAATCATGAAATAGCTCTCCGCTCAAAGTGTTAGCTGCATATATGTGTAATAACTAAAGTACTAAACCCATGCTCTAGTGCCCAACACGTCTCCCAACTCCCGACGCTCACCAGGGTTCATGCGTGGGACTTCTCGTAAGGGAAATCTAAATAAGGACCCCCCTCGATAGACTGTTCTCCTAGTATTGTCGGTCATCGAGATCCCTAGGCCCAAAGCACATTATCGGGACACTCAAAATGCTATCCCCAAATATATAAGTCTAATCGTCCACTCCCACATCACTAAAAGAGTCATACAATATGTCGCGCTTACTATCACTAAGTCCCCAACACTAAATCAATAACGAATTAAATCTCACCGCTCAGCAGTAAACTCGATATACCCTGTGTGGGGACCAAATTTTGTTCTTATCCCATAACAACGACCGACCTGACCCAACTGATTTAGAGAGAAGTCCGACCTAACACCATGAAACGAAGTTACGTGCGTGTACAATCCACACTGCCCTTAAACCAAGTCAATCACCTACAATCTCGTAGAGATATTCAAGGGATTCATGGGTCATCATGGGCATCGTGGAGTTACTTGAAGAATGAGGATTCTATACCTATAAATTGTAACTCCTGGCCCGGGAATAGGGGCATGTAACCAAGAAAATTTAGAGATACTTAATAAAATAGTAGACCTCTTTTTGGACGTAGGCAAGTTACCGAACCACGTACATAGTTATGTTATGTGTGTGATTTTCTGCATTCCCTATTGATTGTGATTGTTCTTCGTATAATCTATATTGTGATATTTTTTATACCACAATTGGTGTCGTATATGGGAGCGGCTTTTATTCCTACGAAAATAATAAATAATTGAAAGCCCTCAATGTCTCACCACAACAGTTTCATCCCTCAAGCCGACGATGTTTAGGAAGAGCCTGCCCCTTCCAGGGTAAGGTCTGAGATTCTCCAGCCAAGTCTAAGGCTTCGCCAGCAAAGGCAACCTTCTGAAGAGAGCCACGAACCACCACGGTACACACAAATTTCCAGGTTGGTCGGTGCTTATGAGGCCAAGCTTCAAGAATAAGAAGAAGCCACTCATCACCAAGAAGAGGAGAATGCTTACTTAAAAAGGCAACTCGAAATAATGGAAAAGGATCTCCACCGAAATACAAGATGACGTTATGATCAAACTCTTAGTCCTTAAGTGAGTGAATCTCACAGTCGAGGAAGGAGCCCCAGGTGCGACCAAGGAAGAATCGAGAGGAATAGGTTAGAGGATCGTCGATCAGAATGACTAAAGCCATCTCGACGCCGTGAGAGTCCTGGTCGACAAAATGATGAAATCAGAAGCTTGGTTCGTAGGGAGATGGATCAGCACCCGACCCACTAAATGTGCTAAATCCACAGGAGAGATAGCTAGAAAAGATCTTAACACCCAGATGAAGTCCCTTTTTTCAAGGGCAATAGAAGAGGAAGATCCCCCCAAGAAATTCGCAATCCCTAGATTCAAGATCTATGATGGGAAAACTGACCCCATTGATCATGTCCAGCCGTACAGACAGGCCATGACCTTATGGAGCCACAATGACGAGTTTATATGTCGCATCTTCCCCTCTAGCCTGCATAACGTGGCTAAAAAATGGTTTGAGAGGCGGCCACATAGATCTATCATGAGCTTAAGGCTCTAGCCGAATTATTCACAGTTCACTTCATAACCAGCAACTCCCACCCCAAGCGGATGGATGCATTGCTCACCATGAAGAAATTGACACAAGAGAACCTTAAAAAATATGCCAAGAGGTACTGGGAAATTTTTAATGAGATTAAAGACTGCTCGGAGAAGGTTATCATAGCGTTCTTCAAGATTAGTTTGTTAAGCACTTCCTTACTGCATCAACCCCTAACTAAGAAAGAAGTTAATCCATCGACGACCTAGTGGATCGTATTGAAAAATTCTCTAAAGTCAAAGATGTAATACATCTTAATGTAGGGGACAATGGTCGTGCGAAGATGAACAAAGGCACAAAGAATAATAATTCCCCCAAAAAGGGAAATAAGAATGGGGGCATGAATGGAACTAAAAACGGTAACACGAATAACCCCTCAAAAGCATTCCAGGTTGTTAACACAATCTTCAAGGAACTGATATACAAAATCCTTGCCAATATCAAGGAAGAGCCATTTGTCAAATGGCCCAAGAAGATGGGAGAAGATCCAACGAAGCGCAACAACACACTGAGGTGTGCATTTCACAAAGAGGGCGGTCACAGGAATGAACACTGCAAAGCACTCAAATCTCATCTCGAGGAGTTGGCCCAGGCTGGTCATCTCAACGAATTCATAAATAAAAAGGTATATAAAGTCTCATCCAATGGCGACCAGAAGCCAGACAACTTACTCAAGGATGAGATAGTCCACGAGTTTGCGGTAATTTATAAGGCATCAGACCTCAAGTAAGTACAGGGGAATGTTGTTCGGATGGAAGTTAAGAAGCTAATTATCGTCATGCAAGATTTTCAAATAGACCCTGCCAAGACTCAAGACGGAAAGCGTCGCCGACCAGAATAGGTCGACTACAACAACACATTATGTTTACTGAAGATGACCTAGTTGAGGTGAGAACCCCTCATCATGACGTATTGGTCATCGCACTCATGATAGCTAATTGGGACATCGACAGGCTACTCATCGACCGAGGTAGGTCTTCCGAAGTGATGCACCTTGACTTATTCCGTAAGTTAAAGTTAAATATCGCTGACCTCAAAAAGGCCACGATTCCGCTGGTCGACTTTGTAGGAAAGATAACCATGCCTATGGGAGAGATAGTCCTGTCAGTCAGGGTAGGAAGTATTTCAAAGATGATTGAGTTTTTGGTAGTAGATATCGAATCCCCCTATCACGCCATTCTGGGCAGGGGCTGACTCCATGCCATGAAGGCCGTTCCAGCCTCATATCATCAAAAACTCAAGTGCATAATAGATCGGGGGTGGTCAATATCCGTGGTGACCAAGATTTGGTAATAAAATGCCTGGTCACAGTTATCCGCCCTAAGCACGAGAAAAAGAAAGATGAGAAGAAAGTTCAGGAGGATGCCCACGATGGAGTTTTGCCTTCAAAATAGAAATTACGGTGCGGCCTGGGTGGAGGAAACCAGGGTTCATCCCGCAAATAGGGTCGTTGAAGACCTGGAAGAAGTTTCAGCTGAAGTCAACTTAATTGAAAGGAAATTCTTGATCGGAGCGTCCCTCACCGACCAAGAAAATAAGGAGTTCACCGCATTCATCTGGAGCAATCTGGATATTTTCCCTTGGGAACTATACGAGATGCCTGGGATAGATCCCAAAATTGCATGCCATCGACCGAACCTCGACCCAGCATTCAAACCAGTCACTCAGAAGGCTCACCGAACATCCCCCCAAAAGGAAAAGGCAGTAGAGAAAAAGGTAGGAAAACTACTGGATGGAGGTTCCATTAGGGAAGTTCAATTCCCCAAATGGTTATCCAACCCAGTCATTGTACCCAAGAGCAACGAAAGATGGAGAGTGTGTATTGACTTTACTGGCCTTAATAGGGCTTGTCTAAGAGATAATTTTCCTCTCCCAAAGATAGATCAGTTGGTCAATACCACAACAACGCACGAAAGAATGAGCTTTCTGGATGCGTACTCCGAATACCACCAGATCCCACTTTATGAGCTAGATCAAGATAAAACCTCCTTTATAACGCCTATTGGGTTGTATTGTTATAAAGTCATGCCATTAGGCCTAAAAAATGCAGGATCAACTTACCAGCAATTGGTCACCAGGATGTTCAGTAAACAGATGGGAGACATAATGGAGGTATATATAGACGATGTGCTCATCAAAAGTAAACTCAAAGGCGACCATATCTCAGGCCTAATAAGAACCTTTGATATCCTCAGGAGATATCAGATGAAATTTAATGCTAGAAAGTGCTCATTCGGTGTCCAGTCAGGAAAGTTCCTAAGATACCTGATCAACAAAAGAGGGATTGAAGCAAACCCTGATCATATCGATGCCATTAGAAAAGTTTATCCCCCTCAGACTATTAGAGATGTCCAAAATCTTATCGAAATTCTCGCAGCACTCCATCGCTTCATCTCTAAGTCATCGGAGCGCTGTTGACCATTCTTCCAACTCTTGAAGAAAGATAAGGGCTTAGTATGGAACGGTGATTATTCCAAAGCCTTATGAGAGCTCAAGTCTTACCTCAGCAAGCCACCCTTGTTAGTAATCCCAAGTGAAGGCGACCCCTTATATCTCTATCTTACCATCTCAGGCCACGCTGTGAGATCCTTCTTGTTATGCGAGAAGGAAGGATACCAACATCCGGTCTATTACGCAAGCAAGATGCTCCTGGATGCCGAGCAACATTATTTGCCCCTAGAAAAGCTCGCATATGCAATAGTAGACTCGAGGAAGTTGTAAGGGCATTTTTATCCATTATCAATTTGTATGTCGTACGCCGTTACACCGTTGAAGAAACTCAAGATCGCACCTACATCAACGGATCCGAATATCAAAGCGTCTTCAACATCATAGCCTCTGCGAGAATGAACTTGGTAAAATTTTATTTTTACGTTCCTTAAAGTTCATATTTAGTATTGGGAAATTTTTATAAAATGTTTTTTATAAAAATAAGAAGTAAGTTTTTTCAAGCAAAATGAGGCTTTTAAAAGTTTTTTATTTTTCTCCGAAAGCCGGACCGGTCCGCACCTGAACCAGATCGATCCGCCACCGGACCGGTCCGGTCCGCCCCTCAACCGGATCGATCCTCTTGCTGTAGATCCAGTATACCCCAGACCGCAAGCGAACCGATGAAGCCTGGAATAAAAGAACCGATCCGGTCATCCGGATCGATCCACCACCAAGCCGGACCGGTCCGCCTACTCGAGCAGTTCCATGTGTTTTTTACCCACCATCTTATATTTCCTATATATATTACTATTCCAATGGTGTATTTTATCAAGTCTTTGAGAAAACGTTTTTAAGAGATAAAACACAAGAAGACTTCGTTTTTTGATGTGCCAAACATCTTTTTGATTCACACCAAAATCCCAATTACTTTTGTGAATCTTTTGGAACCCTAGAACACAAGCTTTGCTATTGTTCAACCCTTGTGGAGAAGTCGTTCTCTTCTTCATTGCTGCCCTCCTGGAAAGGGAAACTACCAGCCGCCGACATAGGAACCGACACCTGCGGGTATTTCTGTATCACACTGTTTCTAGCCGTTGCTTTGAAGGTTTACCGAAGACACCGTGCGTTACACTTGTGGGCGATTATCAGGTTGTATGTAAGTCAATGATCTTGTAAATTCTTTAAAGTTCTAGAAATAAAAGGTTTTGCCCTTCGGGGATTTTTCCTTAACTTTGTGTTGCATGCTTTATATTTGATGGGTTGATTTAGATGCATGTTTAAGGGTTGATTTTATTTGGTTTGAAAGTAGACGCTAATTAAATAAGGGTTCTCGGAAACTTGCGAATTTAATTTAAATCGATATTACACGCGTTCTCAGAAGTTAAAGCATTACTTTGAGGCTCATTTCATCATCGTAATCACCTCTCACCTCCTCAATGTTTTTTAAGGAAAACTGACCTCTCCGATCGACTGTCAAAGTGGTTGGTAGAGCTTGGAAGATTTGATATCCACTTTCAATCAAGGACAACAATTAAGGGGAAATTTGTAGTAGATTTTATTACTGAGTTCACGGGGAATCATCGTACTGCCTAGTTAAAATTTGAGCAACTAATAGAAGAGGAAGCAAAAACCTTCGATTGGACACTTTACGTTGACAGAACCTTCAACTCCAGGGGGCAGGAGTAGGCATTGTATTAGTTACCCCATAGAAGATTGTGCTCGAACAAGGGATCAGGCTAGGATTTGAAGCCTCCAATAATGAAGCAGAATATGAACGCCGGCCTGTGCAAAGCATAATTTCTAGGGGGAAAATTCCATCGGGTATTTGGCAATTCAAAACTAGTGTCCAAGCAGATAAGTGGAGACTTCAGCGCTGAGGATAAAAGAATGGCAGCTTACATCGCTGGTGTAAGAGGACTTATGCAAAAGTTTGATATAATTGATGTTAAGCAGTTCCCGAGGGGACAGAACAATCGCGCCAACACTCTAGTAACTCTAAGCTCCGTCATTGACTCCGACTTAAGGAGGACCATTTAGATAGAATTCCTCACAAAACTAAGCATCAAACAAACTGTCGCAGAGAAAGTCCTCCGCATAGAGAAGTCACTCAGTTAGATGGATCCCATCACAACTTACCTACGGAGCGACGCACTACCAGGCGACAAGAGATCAGCGCACCAGATAAGAGTCAAGGCTACTCGCTTTCACTTATTTCCTGAAGGAAAACTCTATAGAAAGTCTTTCACTGGCTCCTACCTCTAGTGCGTTCACCCAGAATATATCGAGCAGGTTCTTAGTGAACTTTATGAAGGCATTTATGGGAGCCATATCGGAGGAAGAACACTGGCTTTTCGAGCAATTAAGGAAGGATATTGGTGGCCATACATGCAGAAGGATGCTGGAGTTTATGTTCGCAAATATGAGAAGTGCCAGAAGCACTCCTCTATGGTCCACCAACCAGCTAGTGACCTCAAGTCATTAACCAACCCATGGTCGTTTGCCCAGTAGGGCCTCTACTTGCAACATCTAGAAATCGTAAGCATCTGTTGGTCGGCACTGACTACTTCACCAAATGGGTAGAGGCAGAACCCTTCGTAAACATCCAGGACTCTGACACGATGAGGTTTATATGGAAGAAAATCATCACTCCCTTTAGGACGCTAAGGACGATCATCATTGACAATGGCACACAGTTCGAAAGTGGTTTCTTTTAAGGCTTTTGCGATGAGCATGGCATCAAGCACCACTTTAGTTCTACAGCATATCCCAAGAGAAACGGGTAAACTGAAGCTTCCACAAGAAAATGATCGAAGGACTAAAGAAACATATGGAAAGAGCCAAAGGTGCATGGGTATACGAGCTACCTCACATTTTGTGGGCTTATCGTACAACTCCAAGGAGAGAAACAGGAGAAACCCCCTTTGCGCTCGCCTATGGAATGGAGTCAATCATCCCACTGGAAGCAGGACTCCCTACTATGAGGACTACCTTAGTCGACCAAGGCCTCAATAATGAAGCATTACTCACTGAGATTGACTTAGCTGATGAGCGACGAGAATTGGCACTAGTTAAGTTGGAATCTTACCAACAATAATTGGACAAATAATACAATAAAAAAGTCAATCCGAGGAAATTTTTTATAGGAGATTACGTCCTAAGGAAAGTCCTCTGTAGTGTTGTGAGACCATCAGACGGTAAATTGGGACCAAATTGGGAGGAACTTTTCAAGATAATAAAAGACAACTTAAAGGGGGCCTATCACTTAGAAACGTTGGAGGTAAGGGAGATACCAAGGGCCTGGAATGCAACCAACCTTAAGAAGTTATACTTTTAGATTTCTTTATCTTTTATTTTTCAGTATCATTAGGTTAGGCAAATCTTTATTTACAAACTAATGTTGCTTTTTTATTATAATTTTTAGTCAACAAAGGTCGATTGGCTCACGCATTCTGAATATCTTGGTTGTTTAATATCTCTTGACCTAACTCCAATACGTATCATTTCTAAGAAATATGCACCCCCTCAAAACAAAACAAAAATAACAAGTTGGTATGTTTGCTCTAGTTAATGAATATAACTCCTATGGTTGTAACAGTGTGCTACACTTATTGTATGTAAAGCTAAAATATATATAAATCAAGGTTTATGATTAACATTCCTTGGGCCTTTATTGAAAACACAATTGGCCTCTTGAGTTGCTCCAAAAATAATAAAAGACCTACATGGGACACTTAGGCAATAAAGCCAACTCAAGGTTGGTCGTCAACTTAGGCTGGTTGAAAAAACCTTGTTCGGACGGATGTCCCCTTAACCAGGTATATTCTCGCCATCGCCCGACTTATGCCTACGGAAGTGTGACGTCATGACCTAAAAGGTAAAGTGGGACGGAATAATATTCCAAATGCATATTGGGCTGGGAGAATGTTCAAACACTTTTGTGATTTAAGATAACAAACCTCAATGTCATTTAGTCAGTCAATAAGCCTAAAATGATTAAAGTTATTATACTAACTCATTCATACTATGATCATATTTATCAGGTACTTTTTTTTATTAAACATTGATACCAAGCAACCAATAAGTGAGATTGATATATGTTTAGTCAGCAAGTGCTCAAAACATAAATAATCAGCTTATCTATCATTAAGAATCATACAGTTATATTTACATCAAAAGACAAAAAAAATGCTTAAAGACCTATGATGGCCCAGCGCGATGAGCAAGGTAGTCCGCTACTCGAGCTCTCCGACCATCATCAGGATGAGGAACTAAGTCGTCTTCAAGGCTCTCTGGTCGTGGCTTTAAAAGATGCACCGAAATAACATCTATTGGGATCCATCGATCATCTGTAGAGAAGGGATTTCGTAGAACAGACGAGTGAACGGTCTAATACTTATACAACACGGCAGTTTCCTTAGGAGATTTCAATTCCTTAAGAACACTAAGCCCTCCCTAGTAAAATCAAGCTCTTCGGCCTCTTTCAATCTTACTGGGGAATCTATCCAACGTTGGTTATAGCTGTCAGCCCAAACCTGCTAAGTACCCTTTTAAAATAACTGTCTCAATCGTGGGACATCCCTTTGAAGACCAGAAGCAATCACATAGGCTCGATGAACATTTTATTTCAGCTCAATAATCTCTCTCTTGGAAGATTGATCATCAATATGATCAACTATAGTAGACGATGAGGATCCTCGCAACACCAGATGAGGACCAAATGGAGTGTTTTCTTTGAAGCAAGCAATTTATCTCCTCAAAGCGTCATTCTCTCTTTGCAATAACTCACTCACCTGGTTGACTTCAGACGCATCCAAAAGCTTTGACTTTAAGGCGTCCATCTTCTCTTGCATAGAGGCGGCAATCCACTCCATCTCCTCAAGCCTATCCTTTAGCTCGGCGACCACCACAAATTGGTCTTTATAGTCCTGGTTTCTCACCCTCAAGGATTTGCATATCCTTAAAAAAGCTCGGTACGCTTGAGCGCTTATGTTCAGACCAATAATCCAGCCTAGATGGGAGTTAACAGGGATATAGTCATCTAAATCATTGAGCTACAATCAACCAAATAAATAACAAAAGTAGCAAGAATCAGTAATAAGACAAAAAGTTATTTTTTCATTTAATCAAAGGGCATATGCCAATACAATGAATGGACAAAGAAAAAATACAACAAGTGAACAAAGAACAAGAGAAAGGCTTAAAATTTCGAAGAGGCCTCAACCGATTAGATGTGGAGAGCCCATTCCCTTTATCAGTAGCTTGGTCATCAGGAACCTCTCCTTCACCATCACCTGGTGTAGCTCCTCCAGTTGGGACAATAGCCCCCTCTAGATTGACCAGTGCAACCCCTACAGTAGGAGTAATGAGCCCCATGTGTCATCCTGAGCATCTGGTTGGGCAGAGGGAGACTCTTTAATAGGATTGTGGCCAGGATGATACTGAAAGAAGAGGGGGGGGGAATTAGCAATAACTCCACCAACAATCAAGGCTTGCTATCAGCCTTTCTTGAAACACGCTCGTCGAAGGTAAGCAATCTTGCATTAGGTGTCATCATACACTGCATCCAAACCTTCACTATATCCTCTTTATCGAACGATCACTGCCTCCTCCTTCAACTTCTCCACTTTCATGACCAACCCCTTATTTGCCTCTGTCACTGCCTGCTTATTCGCAATCACGATACCATAAGCTTCCTGGAGGCCGGACAACTCTTTAGCAGACTTCTCCCTCTCTTTGCCAAAGGTAGACCTTGTATTATCAAGGACCTTTTTTGAAGACTTTAGAGTTTCATCCAGCTCTGAGTTCCTTCTCGACAGCTCATCTCGACCACGGAGCAACACAGTGTAGTCAGAGATAAACTGCAGAATAGAAAAAGCACAGGATAAGCATGAGATGTTAGAGGAAAACTTAAAATAAAGAATTATAGAGAAAGGAACACTTACTAAAGCAAGCCCTTGGGCAGACTTAAGGTCCAACTGGTCTCCCTCCACACTCGATGAACGTTCGCAGTCAGTCGTGAGCACTGATTTCTCCAGTAACAAGGGGGCAAGTTGAGGAGAAGCAACCATCGAGGCTCCCTCAATAATAGCAACATAAGGCACTATCGTGGCCTTTGGGGCATGTGCCCTTATTTTCTCTCTTTCTCTCTTTCTCTCTTCTTTTCTCTCTCTCTCTCTCTCTCTCTCTCTCTCTCTCTCTCTCTCTCTCTCTCTCTCTCTCTCTCGCTTATCCTCTTCTTCTTTCTTCTTTCTCTTCACCTCCTTCTCTTGAGCCATCACTTGGAGCTACTAATAGAGTCTCCAGCCTTCTACTTAAGGAACTTCATCATATTGGATAACATATTTTCATCATCGTCATCCTAGATTAAGATTCTTTTCCTTGGAGGGGCCATCTCTTCTTCGCTAGACTCTCCTTCACTGGAGTCTTCCTTATTGCTCTCACCTTCACCAATTCCTTCCTCGTTGCCTCCCACATGATCCTCCCTCGAGCTAATCTCTTCCTCTTCCTCTTCCTCTAACTCAATGGGTTCATAGGTACCACTAACTTCTTCTCCTGGAACATATAGATGAGGGATTGTATATACTAGATGAGTAATAAAGCTGGAAGTAGTATTCCTATATTCCAACAAAAATGAATCAGACCGAGGATGTTCCCCTTCAGCAGCAGTATCCATTATTCTCCAAGCTTTTAGAAGTTTAGCAGCTCAGATCTCGCAGAGAGTTGGCTCTTGATTCTTGGCTTTCGCTATAAAAGAAAAAGAAGTAAAGATAAGAAAGAATACACACAGAGAAAGGCAAATAAAAATTAAAATAGAGATAGAGATCATAACCTATGTATTCCTCCTCAAAGGTACGGATTCGAGGTCCCAAGTACCTTATGCCCCCCTGATTGGGGAGGAAATTGCTAATTCCTGGAAATAAAACCTTCAACCCAATAGTCTTTATGGGAATCAGGTAGATTTACTACCAACACCCTACCAAAAATTCTCGCCTTCAAGTATAGAAGACCCCCACTGGTGCGATAAAAGGAATATCAATGGCAAATCTCAACTAATCCTAAGTTGGTTCCATAACGTTGGTTTATCCTAAGAACTCCATTAATAATATTCCACGCGTTTAGAGAACGATGAGCAGGGACTATGTTGAAGTATTGGAAAAAAAAATGTAAAAACAGAGGTTTAGGGGGAAACGTTAAACCTCCTTGTGAAACTAACAGAAGATGGATCCAGTGACCATCTTCTAGGTCGCGAACATTTTTGGGGACTGACATACACTCTAGTAAAGACTTATTATCAAGCATTGCCATGAGAGAAAACATAAAAACTCTAGCTATAGTAGAAGATCGATGCACAGAAGAAAGGAAACTAGAAAAAAAAGGATGAAACTTACGACACAAAAAGGAGACTTAGAAAGCTGAGAAAGTCTTGATTTTGAAGAGTGAGAGTAAGAAATGAAGCCTGAGTATAGTTTGCACAAAAACGAACAGAGACGATGAACTGACGATTGGGTTTTTGACAAACCAAGTTTTCAAACACTCAAGTGACGTTTTGCACTTCTCTTGGAAAATTTGGCGCTTCAATATCTCACAGAAAGACAAGTGCACTTCTCCTACTTCATTAAATCACCAATATGCCACTAACAAAGTTGCACCCTTAGCCACATATAAAATCCATCGGCCCAGGCAATGGCCCAAGGATTTTAGGGGCAATTATGAGGAGCAAATTTATTCTTAGCCCATAAGAACGGTCGACCTAGCCCAACTAATTTAGAGAGCAGTCCGACCTCACACCATAAAACGAAGCTATGTGCGTGTGCAGTCCACACTGCCCGTAAACCAAGTCAATCCCCTATAATATCGTAGAGATATTCAAGGGATTCATGGGTCATCATGGGCATCGTGGAGTTACTTAAAGAATGAGGATTATATACCTATAAATTGTAACCCCTGGCCCGTGGCATGTAACCAAGCAAATTAAGAGATACTTAATAAAATAGTAGACCTTTCCGTGGACGTATATAATTGTGTTGTGTATGTGATTTTCTATATTCCCTATTGATTATGATTGTTCTTCGTCTATTGTGATATATTTTGATACCATACCCTGAATTACCCCAGTAAAATTCCCTATGCACTGAGTTCAAATACAAGAAGACAAATATACTCTGTGAAGTCTTCTCTACAATATAATATATATATGGGGGCTCGACCCTGTTTTAGATGAAACCTCTTAAATTAACACATCATATCCGGAATAGCGAACATGGTAGCCTTACTATAATAGTCCACCATCGCTAACCAGTCCATATCTAGGATAACATCTTACTGGCATAACACATCTCTCTAAAACGAGTAAATATACATAATATATCCTCTCAGTGTCCACACCCATTCTCCCGTAGATGGAACTAAAGAGAGCCCCACTACCCAATGATAAATATGTATATACACACATAGTATTAATTCTGACGATAAATACACTAAACCGGTCTCATGTGCGAATCTAGTTCTAACCAAAATACGGTAATGCACCCGTGTCACTTAATATTTACTCCATTTATTCAAGGATAATACTCATGTCAAAACTGTTCCTAAACGTAATACTCACGTCGAAATTGACCTAAGAACTGATGTAATGGTTGCCCCTGTTGGCACCCTATTGTTGCCCCCTGCTTTGTTGTGGGCTATCTCTCTTACGGTGACTTTTCTCTCCATAAGTAAAACAATGTCCATTTAAATCCCCCTGCGTCTGGCCCTGGTGACCCTGTTGTGGTTGTTCTAATCTCTAACCCTGGTGGCCCCGACCCTACTGGCCAGCCCTATTGTTCTCTTAGCCCTGTTGACCCTGAAGAATACGTTATTGTCATTACTAGCTTTGTTAGTCATGCCTGGATTCACCGTCACCTGATCTAAAACCTCCAGAATGGAACCTCTTAGTTGGATCTTGATTTGTTTCGAATCATGCACACATATACCCTCTATACTTATGCATTTTAGCCTTCGTAGGTACTTTTATGCCTACAATTATGATCATTAACCAAGCAATCTCTGTTTTATATACTAACGTGTTAGTTGAGGTAGTATTGAGTTTTTATCGGTATTATGTTACTTAGTGTGAAGTTTAGGTGCATTTCGGTAACGTTCCATTGACATTCGTACGTTCAGGGGCAATTAATAAATTCACACTTTGGGATTTTTACCCAAAGTCTTCACAGAAGTTGAAGCTCTCGGGCCAAGCTTCACGTGGACATGAATGGTGCACGAATCAGAATCCAAATGAAGATGTTATGGGCCTTTGATCAGGGAAGAAATAAAAGGAAATTCAAAAAGGAAAACAAGTTAATAAATACCATTTGCGTCCTTGATCTAAAATTAAAGTAACAAGTCTTTGGTCATGCACGCTCATTTTGCCTCGGGTCTTGGTTTACCTAATGGGGCTTTAATTTTAGTAGAGAAATTGGTATGGAGTCTTGAGCATCCACCACTGGTCGATCGAGTTTTTCGATTTTTTTGTTATGCGTATGCAATGGGCTATGCAGTAGCGACCGGTCGACCGACCGCCACCCCCGATCGGGTTTTCCCTTTTTGCCTTATGACGCTGGCATTAGGCTTTTCCCTTGACACTCAATCGACCGTCCCTAACCCCTGGTCGACCGATCCCCTATTTTTCCTTGGCTGAGATTTTATTTTTGCTATTACTTTATTTTCTTTTCTTTTTCTGATTTATTTTAATTCCCATTTTGTATATAAGGGATACTTGGTTATTTTTGTTAGGATCTTTTTTTTTGCTTTAGCTTTTAGGTTACAAAATATTTGGGGGATTTCGTTGGAGCTCACCCCTCTCCTCTATTGCTTTGGGGTTTTCACCCAATTTTTGTAAGCTTTCTATTATTTATCTTCTTCTTTGCCCATTTTATGCTTTATCTTTATGTATTTAATTTTCTTGCCTAGTTTAGTGCTTTAGTTTATTTAATTCTTGTTAGCTTTAATAAATTAGTTGTCTTAACTTAGTTTATTCATGTATTTCATCATGCTTAGTGGCTAATTTAAACTAGGTCGTGTTGGATTGAACTCACCTAGGGTTGATTTGGTTGCTTTGTCATGGTGATGGGGTTTCATGAGTTTATTTTGATTGGGTTGTCCTAGGAGATTTAACGGGGTATATCACGTATGCATCGCATTTACAACCTTGCGTGCATAATTTCAGGGTCATTTGTTGACGCCAAAGTCATATTAGGCTTTTATGCGAATTTAGGGGGTGAAGACTCTAGATTTATTTAACTGTTGAAATGAGACTCAATCTTAATAACTTGTGAACCCATCTAACCATTTATACTAATTAACTCGGTTGAGGGAGATCTATCACAACCTATAGTTTTTATTCCTTTTGTTAATCTAGTTTAAATACACAGGCCTAGATTATCTTTTCCTTTTTGTTAAAATCACCTTTTACACATTTGTTGAGAAGTATTAAGCCGATTAAATTCTAGAAACTAGTCCTTGTGGATTTTCGATACCAGGACTGGCTGTTGTACTCCTTTAAAAGAGTGTAGTCATAGTTTAGGTTTTTGTATAGAGGTAGGAGCCGAGCATAATGATCGACATATATCTTTATACATTTGCACCATGGTTTTCCCACGTGCTGTCAAAATGGTGCCGTTGTCGGGGACTTGTTTGTTTTATAATTTAATTGATTTAGTATTTCGTAGTATTTTTTCTTTCTATTTGTATTTTTTCTTAACAATTTTTGTAGGACTTCTACATTTGAGCGTCAAGAAACGCTTGAATTTTTCGGCCGCAGATCACTTTGTAGAATTTACCATCTCAAGCATTCTTTGGGGTAAGTATGTCTTATTCCAAAATTTTTGGTAATCGTAATGATAATTCTCAAAAATTAAAACATCTAAAATGTCTTACAAACCCCAAAAATTAAAACATCTAAGCGCAAGCCCTCACTTTGGGTCAATACTTACAAACCCCAAAAATTAAAACATCTAAAATGTCTTTGGGTGAGTATTACCAAAGTCAAGTTATGGATTACGAAAATTTTGAGAATGATTATTCCGATATTGGGCCTCAAAATCCTTATGATAATAATTTTGAAACGAATCGCAATAACTTTCAAAATTCTTATGTTAATGATTTTAATAGTAATTCCGAGGATGATTTTCAAAGTTCTCATTTGAAAGAATCCACGCCTTATCATATGACTTTCAGTGAGGGCTTGCGCTTTCTTTAAAATGAAAATTTTGAAAATTGTTATCGGGAAGAAAATCGTTGTTGGGAGCATGAGTTGGATTTATTATTTGAATCCGACGACAATTTTTCTTCCGAGACTTTCAAAGTCGAGGAATGTTTAGAACCAAATAAGGATTTTGTGCCTACTTTAGAACAAACCATTCTTGACTTGGACCATGGTATAATAGAGAATGAAATTGAGTCATAAATGGACGTAGTATCCATTTGCAATGAAATGATTTATTCTTTGGCCCACAAAGAAGAATATTTCATTGAAAATGATATTATTTCCTTGAAAACTTAATCTTCAGGTGATGATGAGTCATCTCTTAAGTTTGAGTTTCTTTCGGCCCCATATTTATTCAATATTGTCGAACCGAGCAAATACCCGATGAATCGATGCCAAACTTTAAAATATTTAACCCTTTCACCGATGAGGAGTACTTGTTCAAGTTGCTTTTCATGACGACATATTTGCCTCCATGTGCGCCACCTCCCATTCCAATTGTAAAAAATTTGGGAGAAAATTATATTTTTTTGTCCCCTTGTGTACTTGTCACCCATTTTATCCAAACCCCCCATACTCCCTCCAAAAATTAAAATTGGGGATGGTTCATTTCTTCTGCCTTACACATGCCTTCCGTTGTTTGAATGAAATTCCTTTTTTTTCGGAAGGTATATATGAAAGGGAGGGTCCCCCGTTGATCCTCCAAAGTCAATTCGTATTTTGGGTGGACCCTCAAAAATTTCAACTTCTAGTTTATAATTAGTAAGAAGTTAAAATTGTAAGTTGTAAATAATTAGTTTTTATTTTCCATATTTTTCTTTTTTTCTTACTCATAGTGTAGTGTAGTTAGTTAAGTTTTTGTTATTTGTTTTTTGCTATGCTTGGTACTAACATGTTTTGTATAATCTTTGGACTTGTACTTTCTCGATATCGCTCCATTTTGGGTAATATCGCTCCTTTTCTCTTTTTAACTTGGTTCTTAATTCACATTGAGGACAATGCCAGGTTTTAAGTTAGGGGGTGTGGGATATGCTATCCATTCATTGGGAGTTTCTTTGATTTGATTATATGTTCTTTCCAAGCATGATTTTCTTGTAAAAAATGAAAATTTTCAAAAGGATTTTCTTTCTTTTTTCTCCTTTGTTGGGTATTTTGCCTCTGTTTTCGATGATAAATTTTAATAATTGCCCGATCCAATAGACAACTCAATGATGTATGTTCTCGATTTTAAAAGTTATTAGACTTTAGTCCTCAATTATTGATATTATGAATAACTTCATGAGTTAAATTTTCATTCCATGAGCTCATGAGATTTTCTTGTTTATTGATTTGGTTTAAGATTTTTATAATTCAGTAATCTTTTATTGCATTGTATATACTTAAACCTAGTGAGCTTTGGGCTTTTCTTCGTTTGTGAGTGTTATACACATCTCTTTCCTCTTTAAGAATGTTACAGTCGTTGGTAATCTCACTATTCTTTCTTTTATGGTTCATTAATTGAGTTTATATATGAAATGTATTACTTGAGCATGATTTTCAAAGTTTGTTTTAATTCGAGAATTGTGTAAACTTTAGGAAATGATCATAGGCCGTCTTTGTTATATCACCCATATTAGCCTTGACCTCACCATAAATGTTTTCCCTCGTCAACCCCTTTGAGCCTTAATATATCCTTTCGTTTCATTACCCCAAATCCCTTAACCAACTCTAAATTGGAGTTATAAACCATATATATCACTTTCCTTACCTTTGTTTGGAATGATACTTGGGATTGAATGATGTTCGCGTTATGTGGTTGCAATTAAGCATGCGAGAGTGAGAAAAGTAAAGAAAATAAGGAAGTGAAAAAGACAAGAAAAAGAGAAAGTAGAAAACAAAAGAAAAGAAAAGAAAAGAAAAAGTGAGAAAAAGAAGAAAATAAAAGAAAGAGAAATTCGTATATGTTGTGTATAGTGTTCAATAGGCTTTGTTTAATCTCCTCATTGTTATATTCAATGCCTTTTATGGAAATTATATTCCAATTTTGAAATTTCCTGTAATTTCCCATTATCCCTAGTTTTCATCTCCGAACACTTTGAATTCGTACATATTCCCTTCGTTTCATAACCCAAGCCTAACCTACACTAAAATCCTTTAAAATCTTATGTAGTCCTAGGGTGAATTAAATTTAAAAGTCAAAATAGTTTTGATAATCTGTGAAAATTCATTTCACCTCTTTGATGAACGGTATCTTCATTGAGATTACATGTTTTTCATTTTTTATAAAGCATTCTTCATTTTTGACATGTGCGCGGCCTTGTTTTCATCTACATTTACTCTTTATGCCCGCATGTCCCGTGTATTACCTCCCTTTCATAGTGATTTCATTTGTTGAGTGTAATATCCAGTGAGGATTGACTTATAAGCCCGCTTTAATGTTTATTATCCGATTTATATAAGATTTTGTCAAATCATACTTTGCATGTGCTCGCTTCCATCCCACATTTTAAGGTTTCAATTCAACGAAGTTCATTCTATAATGTTAATCATGCGGACTTTTGAGTGAATTCATTCACTTTGCTAATAATGTGTTTGAAATCTTTTTCGTTATTGATGGGCTTGTCGCATGTGATTGGGAATACATTTTGAGGAAACCATATGATGTTTGTGGGGTTCATCCCTGAAAACCCTCAAGAGATGACACTCGTTCACTAGGGTAAACTGGGGGTTTAACGGCTTATTGCATACGCTAAATGCAATCGTTCGCCCACGAAAGTGGTTTTTATCTCTTTTTTATATATCTCTTGTCTTTTGATTTTCTTACAGTTCTTCCTATTTTGAATTTTATTTCTAGGGACTAGCAATGTGTAAGTTAGGGGGTGTGATTCGTCCCAAATCATGCACACATATATTACCCCTTAGGGTACTTTAATGCCTATAATTATGCTCATTAACCAGATAACTCCGTTTTATATGCTAACATGTTAGTTGAGGTATTATTGAGTTTTTATAGGTATTACGGTACTTAGTGTGAAGTTTGGGTGCATTCCGGTAAAGTTCCATTAACATTTGTACGTTTAGGGGCAATTTAGTAAATTCACACTTTGGGATTTTTGCCCAAAGTCTTCATGGAAGTTGAAGCTCTCGGGCCAAGCTTCGCGTGGTAATGAACGGTGCATGAATCATAATCCAAATGAAGATGTTACGGGACTTTGATTGAGGAAGAAATAAAAGGAAATTCAAAAATGAAAACAAGTTAATAAATGACATTTGTGTCTTCGCTCCAAAATTTAAGTAATAGGTATGCGGCGATTTCTACAGGTCTTTGGCCATACATGCTCATTTTCTCTCGGGTCTTAGTTTACCTAACGGGGCTTTGATTTTAGCAGAGCAATATGTATGGAGTCTTGAGCTTCCATTACCGGTCGACCGGCCCTGACCCCTGGTCGATCGGGTTTTCCCTTTTTTCCTTGTAATGCTGGCATTAGGCTTTTCTCTTGACATGCGATCGACCGACCTTGACCCGTGGACGATCGGTCCCCTATTTTGCCTTGGCCGAGATTTCATTTTTGCTGTTACTTTATTTTCTTTTATTTTTTGGATTTATTTTAATTCCCACTTTGTATATAACGGAGACTTAGTTATTTTTATTAGGACCCTTTTTTTTGCATTATTTTTTAGGTTAAGAAAAATTTGGGGGATTTTGTTGGAGCTTACCACTCTGCTCCATTTCTTTACGGGTTTCACCCAATTTTTGTAAGCTTTCTACTATTCATCTTCTTCTTTGTCCATTTTATGCTTTATTTTCCTTTATGTATTTATTTTCTTACCTAGTTAAGTGTTGTAGTTTATTTAATTCTTGTTAGCTATAATAAATTAGTTGTCTTAATTTAGTTTATTCATGTATTTCATCATGCTTAGTTGTTAATTTAATCTAGGTTGTGTTAAATTGAACTCACCTAGGGTTGATTTGGTTGCTTTGTTATGGTGATGGGTTTTCATGAGTTTATTTTGATTGGGTTTTCCTAGGAGATTTAACGGGGTATATCATGTATGCTCCGTATTTACGATCTTGCGTGTGTAATTTTTGGGGTATTTGTTGACGCCAAAATCATATTAGGCTTTTTTGCGAATTTAGGGGGTGACAAATTTTGATTTAATTAATTGTTAAAATGAGACTCAATCTTAATAACTTGTGAACCCATCTAACCATTTATACCAATTAACTCGGGTGAGGGATATCTATCACAACCTATAATTTTTATTCCTTTTGTTAATCTAGTTTAAATATACACGTGTAGATTATCTTTTCCTTTTTGTTAAATCACCTTTTACACTTTTATTGAGAAGTATTAAACCGATTAAATTTTAGCAACCAGTCTTTGTGGATTTTCGATACCCAGACTGGCCAGTGTACTCCCTCAAAAGAGTGTAGTAATAATTTAGGTTTTTGTATAGCGGTGGGAGTCGAGTATAACGATCGGCGTATATCTTTATACACTTGAGTCGTGGTTTTCCCCTGCTGTCAGATCTCCTTATTGGGAATCCTACTCATGTTGGCTACCCGACTGTGGCTATTATACCCCACTAGCTCCATTTTCCCCCACTTTGCCTGACTAGCTGGACTCTCATGTTCTCTTGATCCCCTTCATATGGAAGCCATGATCCTGGAAATGAAGTAATGCGACGTTGAAGACCTCCGTGAACGTCTTCAATGCCAGATTACCAAGCAAGTTCTACCTAATCCTCCACGTAAGTCCATCCATGAACTTCAACATCTTCTCCTCCTCAATGTTCACCTTGTCGAGCACAAAGTTTTCCAGATGGATACACTCTTCCTCGTATTTGGCCACCGACCTATCTCCTTGAATAACATTAATAAATCTCCATCGCATCTCTGTATGGATCGCCGATGAAAAACAATTGTGGATGAAAATCACCCACAACTCCTCTATGGTCATAAAATCCCTCTCTTCTACCGTGGTAATAGACTCCCACCATTACAGTGTCGCACCTACTAGCTTAAAATTAGCTAGTACATGTCTATATGTATCGCTGCACTCGGCTAGGTGAAGATAGTGCATGATATATAGCTTCCACTAACTTGCAGTTACCACGTCTGAACTGCCGTGAAACTCCGATTGATGCCCTTTTTGAAAGGTCTCCCGAACCCTTTTCCACGTTGATGACCCTGGACGATCAGTTCCACTGGCTTCTGTGGTTGGGTATGCAGAAAAAGATGTGTCGTGGCAGTCATGCTGAGCCTCTTTGGCCACCTCCGTGGCTCCTGCTGAGCCTTTCTTTCATTGACCCTCCTAGTGGCCCTAGCTGGTCCTCCTCTCTTGGATGGCATTTGAAACTGGATTGGAGTTTTATAAGTTCACACTAAATACAATATATCTGCAGAAGAACATAAATGTATAATTGAATATATTAGTCCTAAAATATGGCTATATATCAAAGGACGTTACACTGAAATCGTAGTAAGCCCCACAAATCCTAAGGACACTAAAACCTGATGCTCTGATATCATCTGTGACACCTCACTTATTAAAATAATGGTGTGACACCCTGACTAATTAAATAACGGGTAGCTACTCCTTTATTCAAATTAATTCAAAATGTCAAGTTGGTTCAGTTCATAGTATCACTGTCGAAAATGTTTTAACCATTACTAGACACCTAATATTTAAAAAGTGAGTTGTCAATTTTAGTTAAATCTGATTAACATGCATAAAGTATTAAATTATGGAATAATGATATCACAACACATTACAGTCACATTACAATGATAAATGAATAATAAATCTGGAGGAACACTCCTCGATAATAATCCGAAGTACTGAATAAAAAGTCTGAATTACTAAATAATTACAACCCAAAATCTGGAATAAAACTGAGTAAGTACGATGTCTCTAAAAGAAAAGGGGCGACATGCCCTACAGATGAGTAAATCTGAAATAGAGTCAAGATAGAAAGTGGAGGCGTCTACTATCAAGGTCCTGTAACTTCCACAGCAGCTACATCACGTCATCGGAATGGAACTCCTACGCTTGGTGTCCTTGTGGTTGGGCACATAAAATGTTTTTATAAGAAAATAGATTTGAAAGCAAACGGGTCAGAGCTCGATTGTGAAAACAGTTTAAAATACATCAAGTGTTTAATATAATATAAAGTACATGATAGTGCGTGCACTCACATGAGATCCTCACCTCTCAACTAATTGTGCACTCCTATCGTACTCGTACCCGTTCTAGTTATTCTACTATCAAACTAGTAAAATACACAATCTAACATTACGATACGATTCACGATTCAATTCCCGACATCTTAATTTAAACAAAGAGTTTCTTTTCTTCTTGGTTCCCAAAATTTATAATACTAATCACTAGGGATTTTCCATTTTTAATTCTACTACAATGTTGCTTTATTGACACTTACATTTATACATGACAGTTCATTTAAATTAACAGTATATTATTCTCATCATGAATATACAATACTGGCACCCCGAGACTAAGCTGCGGTGCACACATACTCTGCTATCCAATCCCGGTACATCACGTACATAAGGACCACGTATTCCGAATCTGTCAGGAATCGTTTTCAATAAACAACAATCACACATAATGGAGGCGAACATAGTCCACATCACATGGGTCACACACATACCTACGCTCCCATGATCAGCAGACTTATTAACTTCTAAATAAGTCCTTCTGTGACCTATGTCCTCGAGGTACCAAGCTAAATCCCCTCAGTAGGCACACAAAGATTAGATGGCCCTGATCGAAAGCCGACCTCCCGTGATAGCAAGTATGGTAGCAAGCATTCACACATCTTAGCTATCCCATAATATTAATAGAGGTATATTTCTCATCCCTATACCGTCATTTAATGTTACGTGTTTACAAGTCCCCGATTTATATACATTAAAGTTATAAACTCTTCTCACGTCATAATTTTAGTTACTTATACCCTAACCCATAGATGTCATCTGGTTTACTACTAAATTCCAAGTTTTAATCCTCAACGTACTTTCAATCTCGCAAATATATCCACTAGTCAACAAGGGAAGGTTAACACTCAATTATATAAATCTACTAGAAGTTTTAAATAAAATCAGGCCTCAAAAGGCATTTTGTCAACTCGTTAGAAATATCGTTCGAACGAGGTCGTTCAAACGAATGTCTTCGAACGAACTACCAGCTCGTTAGAAGGGATACTGTCATCTCGTTAGAAGTCTCGTTCGAACGAGGTCGTTCGAACGACCTGAGCAGGTCTTCTAACGAGATGGCAAACTACGCCCAGAATTATCCCAATTCATTTTTCTTCATTCTCCTCTTCTATAAATCCACCCTAAGACCATACAAATTACATTTTCATGTTTGTAAACTATTTTTATTCATCCTAGGTCATTCCTTACCATACTTTGGGGCCAAATCTTACAAATCAACAAGTCAAAATCATAAATCCCTAAATTTTACCCCAAACCCTAAGAACATGAACTCAGAATTTTATTATGCCCAAATACTCATCATAAATCCGTTTTTAAATCATCAAAGTTAAGTTTTAAATACCAAATTTCTTCCATAATCATTCTTCGTGCAATACCTAACCAAGATCAAGGGTTTCTACAACAATTCCATTGGGTTTTCTCCAAAATATACACAACATAAGGTTTCTACACTAAACATGGAGGAAATATTCATTGCAATTAAAAATATCAAATCACTTGCCTTAGATTTTGTTCTTCATATTTGTTGTCGGTGTTTCAAGGTTGATTCTTCTCTCTTTTTGGTCACAATCTCTTCTAAAATGATGGTGGGGAGATGGTTTTTGGTTTAGAACCCTATGATAACTTCTCTCTAACTCCCGTAGCCCACTTCTAATGCTTTTGGCTGATAATGGCCTTAGTGGATCTTTTAATAATCTTTAATTTGCCTAAAAAATTCGTGGGTTTTAATCCCCTAATTTTTAAAATTACCAAAATACCCTTCTAGGTTGCCGGTTTGGCCTAAAAATGCCCCGGGACCCAAACTAAACCCCCGGCTAGTGTTTTCTGACTATTTCGACCCTTCCGGACACGTTGGCGCACTCAAAATGACCATTCAATTTATAAAAATATAATTCACTTTTTAATTTAAATAATTTCATTCCTGACGCGACTGACACGCGTGTCCCAACTAAATTTCCAAATTGTCGTATTTCTGCCTCGCGACAATTTCAAATATTCAATACTCATATATTACCATATATACTCAGATATATTCAATTTTAACATCGTAATCAAATACTAACTCACATCTCGCTAGTATTTATATCCAGATTAATTTCCAATTAATTCTCATTTAATTCAATTAATCCCTTAAATAAAAATCAATAAAATTACGGGGTATTACATACTTCCCCCCTAATAACAGAATTTCGTCCCGAAATTCGGAACTAAAGAGTACTTGGTAAAAATAACTCTGGATAACACTCGCACATCTCATCCTCGCGCTCCCATGTGGACTCTTCGGCATTATGATGCCGCCACTGAACACGTACTAATGGTACTATCTTTGACCTCAGTTTTCGCTCGCTTTGGTCCAAAATAGCAATCGGCCCCTCCTCGTAGGAACTATCAGGCTGAAGATCAATGTCCTCTAAAGCAATGTGAGTATGGGCCAAATCGTCCCTAAGATATTTTCTTAGCGAGGAAATATGGAACACATCATGAATTCTATGCTAGTGCTCCGGTAACACAAGTCTATACCCAACTGGCCCAATCCTCTCGATGATAGGAAATGGCCCCATGTATCTTGGTGTCAGTTTCCCCTTCTTCCCAAAACGCATAATCCCCTTCATAGGAGATACTCTGAGTAACACCTGGTCTCGCACCTTGAATTCTCTGAAGAGCCTCTTGGCATTAGCATAGCTCTTCTGCCGATCCTGAGCTACCCGAATACGGCTCCGTATCATATCTATCCTTGCCAAAGTGTCCTGAATAACTTCCGGCCCAAGGAGTTTGTTATCCCCCACCTCTAACCAATATGTTGGGGAACAACAAGGTCTACCATACAGCGCCTCGAATGGAGCCATGCCAATGGTGAACTGGTAGGAGTTATTATAAGCAAACTCCACCAGTGGAAGGTACTGTTCCCAACCACCTCCAAAGTCTAGGATGCACATACGCAACTGTTCCCACATCGGAGCCTCTAACGGCTGTAGAAGTCCTACCGATTTCTGATAGTCCACCTTTACTAGCTGATAAGTGGCGCATTTAGAAACGAACACGGCGATATCTCTCTTCATCTCGCTCCATCAGTACTGTCGTCTCATGTCTTGGTACATCTTATCCCCACTAGGGTGTACCGCGAACCGCGAGCCGTGCGACTCTGCCATTACCTCGTGTCACAAATCTTCCCCTTCCGGAATGACCAGTCTCCCACTGAAGCGCAATCCCCCGTCTGAACTAACGGTATAGGACTCGACTCCCTCTGCTAGTAATTGAACTATCTGCTCCTGATAGAACGAGTCATTTTCCTGGGCCTTTATCACTCTCGTAACAATCTGAGGTGTAACAGTCATCACAGACATGAACGATCAGGCCACTGCATCCTGGTGTCCCAACTCCTTCCATTTAGCTTTTCACACCTCAGCCACCTTATCTACTGGCCTACGGCTCAACGCGTCTGCTACCACGTTAGCCTTCCCTGGGTGATATTGGATATCAAACTGATAATCCTTCACAAACTCAAGCCACCGACGTTGACGCATATTCAGTTCCTTCTGCCAGAAGAGGTATTGTAGAGACTCGTGGTCTGTGAACAACCAAAATTTCTCCCCCAGGAGATAGTGTCTCCAAATCCGAAGAGCGAATACGACTGCCGCTAACTCCAAGTTGTGTGTGGGGTAATTCTTCTAGTGAGGCTTAAGCTTACGGGAAGCATAAGCTATGGCCTGACTCTCCTGTTGCAGCATACCTCCAAGTCCTTGTAAGGACGCATCAGTGTAGACTAGATACTCAACTCCCGGTCTGGGCAATGCTAACACAGGTGCTGAGGTCAACTTGTCTTTCAACTCATCCAATGACAGATGACAGGCATCGCTCCAGATGAACGACACACCTTTGTGAGTCAGATGTGTCAAAGGACCCGCTATCTTTGAGAAACCCCGAATAAACCTTCTGTAGTATCCTGCTAGGCCCAAGAAACTACAGATTTCATTCGGTGTCATGGGCTGTCCCCACTCCCTCATCGCGGATACCTTCCCCGGATCAACAGATATCCCCCGGTCTGAAATGATATGTCCCAAAAACTGAACCTCCTTCGGCCCAAACCCACATTTTTCGTACTTTGTATAAAGCTCGTTCTGATGCAGCGTCTACAAAACCTGTCTCAAATGTTCAGCGTGCTCCTCTTTTGTCTGGGAGTAAACCAGAATGTCATCAATAAAGATAATGATGAACTGATCTAGGAACTCTCTGAATACCATATTCATTAAGTCCATAAACACGGCTGGAGCGTTGGTCAAGCCAAAAGGCATAACTTGAAACTCGTAGGAACCATATCTCGTCAAGAAAGCAGTCTTCGAGACGTCCTGTTCCCTGATACGCAACTGATGGTATCCTGATCGCAAGTCAATCTTTGAGAAGAAGGAAGCTCCTCTCAACTGGTCGAATAAGTTATCGATTCGGGGTAACGGATACTTATTTCGTATCGCGAATTTATTCAACTCCCGATAATCTACACACAACCTCAACAATTCATCCCTCTTCTTTACAAACAACACAGGGGCACCCCACGGCGAAGTACTCCTTCGGATAAACCCCTGACCCAACAACTGCTCTATCTGATCCCTTAGCTCTCTCATCTCAGCTGGAGCCATACAGTAAGGTGCGCGGGCAATTGGCCGAGTGTCCGGCGTCAAATCGATAACAAAATCTATCTTTCTACTAGGAGGTAATCCAGGTATATCCTGAAATACATCAGCGAACTCAGTAACAACAGGAATCGAATCAAGTGGTATTACCACTTCCTTAGAAGTCTCCTCTATATAATACAAGTGAGTGGACGATCCTCCCTCGGGGCAAGGCATCGCCACTAAAAACATCTCCTGCCTGGGAATGGCAAAAATAATACTCCTACTGAAACAATCAATCATGTCTTGGTACGCAACTAGCCAATCCATACCAATAATCGCATCGTACTCAGTCATCTCTAATACTAACATATCAACTAGTAAAGTAAATCTCCTGATCTCTATACCCACACCTCTACAAATAAGGGAAATCACGGAACCCCTACTCAACGGTGAATCTACGCAAGTAATCGTGCTCTCTGCAGTGTCTAACAACCCCAAAGTGTGTGCAAATCTCGTGGTAATAAAATAGTGTGTGGCCCCCGTATCAAATAGAATACGCCCCATAGTCCCCCGAATAGAGAACATACCCTCAATAGCAGGCGGATCCTATGGGACTGCGGCATGCTGGAGTTGATAAACTCGTCCGGACTGGGGTTGTCCCTACTGGACTGGGACTGCAGGGATGGGTGGAAAATCTGGCATCTGCGGTGGTGCTGGGAGGGCGGCGGGAAATATAGGTCTCTGGGGCTCATGACGAACACCCTGTTGTTGCTGCTGGGGGCCCCTGCCCCTATCAGGACATTCCTGGCGCTTGTGGCCAATCTTGCCACAAATGAAACATTTCCCCGAAAAATTCCCCCCTCTCTGCCCCTGCTGCCCACGACCCTGGTGGCCGTTTCCATTCCTCCCCTGGCCGTGCTGGCCCTGATGAAACTGCTGCTGTTGGCCCTGCTGGCCGTGCTCTCCCTGATGGCTGTGCTGACCCTGCTGGCCCTAACGAAAACCTCCCTGATGTGACACCCCGCCTAATTAAATACCGGACGATCACTCATTTATTAAATTAAAATCAAGGTGAACAGTTGGTTCATTCTTAGCATCACTGTCGTAAAACTACTTTTCCAATTTAAACACCCTAAATAATTAAGCTATGTGTCAAAACCATTTAAAACCTTATTCTCATTTTATTAAATCCGGTTATAAAACCTTAAACCATTAACATCTAAAGAGTCACACATTAAGAATGAAAATAGAATTGAACATACACGAATTTAATCATCAATAATAAATCCCAACATTTACAACACTAAAGGAAAACATCCTGACCGTAATAAATCCCGAAATAAAGGTACTGAAAGTAAAAATTTCAATCTCTGACAATACCAACTAAATAATAGAAAGAGGGCGACACATGCCCCTGCTGGATAAAACTGAACTATGAGTAGAATCAAATGGATGAAGTCGTCTAAACGACAGGCCTGCAACTCCCACCTAAGCTGCAGCACGTTCCTTCCAAAGGATCCTAAGTAAGACTCCCCTGTGGCTGGGCACTTGTAATATATACATATATATACAAGATAGAAAGAGGAATAGAAACGGGTCAGAGCCCGATAGTGTGTATGATTTAAAAATTCGTTTAGCAAGTATTTAAATTGATACAGGCCAATGCAACAACATATTAGTTCGACACTCTCTTGAGAAATTCTCACCTCTCTTCTAATGTGCACTCCTATCGCACTAACCTTCCCAACGGTTTATCTCATCATATATCACACTATCTTTCCCCAAGGATTTAACTTATCTTAGGTTATTCCCAGGATTTACAACTGAACAACACAAGTATTTAAAACGTAAGATTTCAATTTGTAACCAAGGTTCTCCTTTTAACTTTATTAATTAATAAAGTTTTCCAGTGTCATATTATACTTTCTCAAAACAATTATTTATAATTTGAGTCATCAACCATGTCCTACATATCAAATCACAGTAGGCAGTTCCAGATTTCAGAATTTCATATATATATTAACTACTCGTATGATATATATATCATAACAGCACCCCACATAAAAACTATGGTGCGGGCATACTCTGCTATCCAATCCCCGTATCAATCGTACTAAAGGGAATACAAGTTCGGAATCACTCTCGAACTGTATAAATACATACACAAACAATATTGAGGCGAAACATAGTTTCCAAGTCCAAGAGGTCAGTACATACCCTCACGTCTCTTAGGACCGTGACTATCGATTCGATAGCCTGTACCTAGGATTCCTATCTTCTAGGGTACGAGTCAATATCCCCCATAAGGCACACGAGATAAGATCGTCCCAGCGCGGTAACCTCAGGGATAGCAAGTAGCGCGGGCATGATTTTCACAAGTATATAATATATGCATACACAATCATATAAATATACCACTTTTATTATATCAATTTAGGTTTATCCATTAACCCACATTCACAACATTTATCCTTATTTTCCCATTATTATTTATCAAGTATAATGGTTCGTTTCTAACTTTAATTCGAAGGGTTTTTCCAACTTACTACGTAACCCTCATGGACTCTATTCTTCCAAATGTACAATTCAGTAGATATCTATTTATGTTCCAACGTAACTCTCTTACGTGTCTCTCCCCTTTAATATATACTTACATTATCCCTTATGCAAAATATCCCAAAAATATAGATTTCGCCTTACATTAAAGGATTTTGAATTTTATTTTCAAAGATGAGAATTTCAAATGGTTTCGAAATCGGAATTAAAATGGAGTTTTAATTGATTTTTTTTTCCTCTAACAATCCTCAAAACATAAAACTGTCTAGCAAAAAAAATATTAAAAAATATTGAACGGTCCGATCGAGCTGAATTTTTTTCTGTAGCTTCCTCTCGTCTTCAATTCCAACGGTCCGATCGTCCGAAATTTTTTTTTTGTTTTTGGTGTTTGAATCTGATTAGAACTCTTTTCTTAATCAAACTTTTAATCCTTTACATGACAAAGGGTTTCCAGAATATCATATAAATCATCACTACATGAAAATTTCCCATCTCAAATTGGGGTTTTCTTCCATAAATCTCATCTTAATAACTCCTAAACTAATATGGATGATGCATCAACGAAATAAGCAAGATAAACACTTGCCTGGGATTTTCAGAAATCTAGTTTGGGGTTGAATTTGGTGTGGTTGCGTTCCCCGTCTCTCGATCTACGCGTTGGCGGTGGCGACGGTGTAAACGGTTGAGTTTTGAGCCTTGGAATGCCTTGAGAGCTCTCTCCTCTCCTCTTCAATGGCCGTTCTAGTGTTTTGAGTTATCTAACCCTAGTAAATAACCTAAACATCTTATATAACCCCTTTAATTTTCGTGGGTTTAATTACCCAAAATACAAAATGACTAAAATGCCCTCCCAGGGTACTAATTAGGCCTAAAAACTCCCCGGGACCCAAATCAAACCCCCGGGTATACTTTTCTGACTATCTCGACCCTGACGGATGCGTTGGCGCACTCAAAATGACCATACGAACAACCTATAAAATATTCACTTTTATTAATCCACATTTAGTCCCGACACGACACAAGTGCGTCCCGACTTAAATTTCCACAATTGTCATTTTATTCACACGTGACAATATTATAAAAATAAATCTCATATATTACTATACTCATCCAGTAATATGCAATAAATAATATATTCCCAATAATTACTAACTCTTGTCAGGCTAGTAAATATTTAAAACAACATTTCGGATTAAAATTAAATTAATTTATGTCAATTAAATGTAATAAATCCTTAAATTTAAAAGCCATGAAAATACGGGGTATTACATACTTCCCCCCTAATAACGGAATTTCGTCCCGAAATTCGGAAAATAAGGCCTACCAGGTAGCACAATTCTGGATATCCTTGTCAGTACGCAAACTATCTACATAGTACGACGCTCAATCACTATAGCTTTTTCCTCACAGCAACATTATTTTACATTCTCATTGGAGACACTTCACATTGCACTCCCAACTGACAACATTTGAATAGGTTACGTCTATACGTTATAAATTCCATTATCTCACTATCATTAGGAGGCCGCACCTCACTACATGACAACTACTCGGATTTATTCATACACAAAATTCCCATTCTGAGAAGATCATACGAACATTTGACCACTATTGACTGCCTAAAACAGTCGTGGAATTCCACCATAGTTATCGGATATTTTCTCGACCGATCCAAAAATTCTGATTATCTACTCTCCTCTAAACATATGGAAGGAGAATAGTCGAGGTTCTTCCATAACAAAACCTTAATAAGTACCTCGTACGCGAGAAACAGGTACGAGTGCTTCTACAGAGCATTCTTTAAATCATCGTACCAAGATTCCAAAATCTCCTTCACGTGGCTCCACTAATCTTTAATCACCATGCGCTTATTCCCTGGCTAAGGGTGATACATCCTACTCGAAACGAAATCTTATCTCCGCTGGTTCCTAAAATCCCATATCAAAGGTGGGATTCACCAATCTCATCCTGATTCAGAAATTTATACTGCGCCGGACCATGCACGGGCGCGATCCTTCCTTTTAAAGGAAGTCCGGGGCATACTAGTTAATATTGTAAGCCATCCCAAAGGAATATCAATCACTTCCTTCTCGGCGACTTAATTCACATGTTCGGGATAAACCCTTGATCTTGTTTTGAGGATGGCAACCCATCCAAGAACTTTACCGACTTTACCAACCTCTTCCAATTTCAGGAATTTTCTATAAACACAAAATTCTTTGGTTGATTCTCCTCTTTCAACCAAACCTTACCTATGGGCAGTGCATGTAGAGACTACTCACTACGTCTCGCTAAACATCGATTCTTCCCTTGAAATGTCTCACATTAAGTGACACGTAATACTCCCCTTCCTTCCTTGGAGTATGCCGAAAGTTCCGACCCGTGCTCTTCTCTCTCCGAAGCGCACTTCTGGATCTCTTATACTATACTAACATCATTACTCTTTGTATGCGCAAGTCGCTCTCACACTTGACTAACAACAACTCCGCTCTGGGTGTGCTTCATAACAATTAAATTCTACTCTATTCAAGGAATACTAATTCTTGAATGGCTTTCCACAGCCTTCCAATCAAGTTAGGGCATGCTATTCTAATTGCACACTTATGTATGGATTATCGCCCCTCATGTGATGTTTAATCCACTCTATCACTTCCACTTCGTTATACTAGTCCCACAAACATATATTTCACACGTCTATTACCACGTCCCTTCAACTCGGACTATTTTAACTGTAGTTAACCAAGATGCCCACATTTTTGCAACACTCCGACCGCCCTGGGAGAGCGAACGGCGTGCTACTCATCTGTAGGACTAACTAAATTCAACGGAATAGAAGGAATAGGGCATTCAAATTCCATGACAATAAAAGAGGAATAATAATTCTCAACCTTCCTCAGATAAGTACAACAATTTTCCCGAATAGGTACCACAACCAAAATAAATCACTAACGCTCTATTCATCAAAATAATTACAGGTCATCTCTTTTGTATAATATAAAGTTCTTTCTAGATAATCCATGCTAAAAATCATTCCAACTCTTTATTCACCTTGTGTTCTGTACGCGGTTATGACATTTGGGTACTCTCAATCACCCTAGAAATCAAAACTCTTAAATTCTCCTTATCATCGTTCCACCCCTCAACTCGTGGGGATAACTTTCAATGCTTTCCTACCACAAAAATCCGGATCCAATGACCTTAAAACAAAATTCAACTTCCAACTTACATACATAATTACTTGATCCCATTTCGACAAGGGTACCGAACTCATGGAATAGTGACCAAACGTCTCCCTATTTCCAACCTTACGCTAAGTTTCATGCGTGGGATGTCTCGTAAAGCAAAATCCAAATAAGGAACCCCCCGATACACTACTACCTAGCATTATCGATTATCGAAATCCGTTAGGTCCTCTGTCCATAATATATATCCCTTTATTCCGTCCCTTGACAGAAAAGTTACCATTTCTCCCGTAATTATGCTTAACAAAGAACGTTTCACCAATTTCACTATCGTCCCGTATTGGTTGATGGTAATTACATTCTATAAACCTCGGATACATACGATCGAAATTCTCTAAATTTCCTTTTTCTAACATTAGGGGTATAACTCTTAACTCCCACATCTCTTAAGGATAAATATAACACTACACTCTTCTTATCACTAAGTCCGGAGTGCTAAACATAATACCGAGTCAAGTCTTTTCGCTCAACGGTAAATCCCGGTACATACTGAATCATACTGACAAAGTCTATACATACATTGGTATCGAATATCTCGAGCCCACTATCTCCTCCGAAGTCTCTAGGATAGATAATATAAGTGCGAGTCCAACCTTCTCACAGGTAAAGCCTCGCTAAAACAAAACGTGTTGCACTAATGTAACTACTCTGATAGCCTTGCAATAAATGCCCACTATCATACTACCCATTTCTATAACATTTTAACAAAGATAATATCATACTCGTGTATCGCATCACTACAACGAGTAACCTCAATAAGTATAAAACACTGTTAATATACTCATTCATCCCCCGCGGATAGCACCAAAGAAAAATCCCGCTATACTAAGGAAAAAATATTCACATAATGGTAACATTTATAATGATATGCATTAAACTCGTCTCACATGCTAATCTAGCAATGAACAAAATATGGTGACTCGCTCGTGTCACATAAACACGCCGCATCCTCTAAGGATACAACTTATACTTCCATCCTGGCAAATCGCCTTGACTGCACAAATGGTTTTCGGACGTAACACGTCTGCCCAAACCAAAACAAAATTATTTTTAATCGTCGTCCTTTACTAGGCACCGTATTCTTATTCCTTTTTCTCACTTTGGAACATATTATCGCGAGCAATTTCACTCCGCACCAAAATACCTCAACACATAATCCACTTATCACCCGTCCTACTAACCAGGTTAGGATTGTCCTTCTCTCGGACTTTAGTAGACTCGATTCCTGTTAGCCATCCCGGTTGTTCCCTTAGCTTTTTAGGCCATAAAGATCATGTTACTATCTATAATAGTACTTACTGAATTTACCATCACTTGGTAAGAATTTAATTATCTGAAGCATTTAAATGGTTTTCCTGATGTGTATCCACATCCTTTTGTGGTGCTATACCACCACCGTTGTATTCAGTCTTATTCTCGACTAAATTCTTCGATTCCTTTAACTTCCCCCACAAAGAAGATTTATCATCTATATTGACAAAATATGACATTGTCAACCTCTGAATCGGTCGTCCATCAGAATTTCCTCCTCGAGTATTATCAACTATTATTACAAGTTGGTCTCCCACTTGGAGTCGTTTCCTCCACCAGTATCTACCTCTTTCGATACAAAATTTGCTAACGATTAGGATTCATATCCATAATTGGACTTCTGTCATGCCCTCCTGCGATGAGTTCAGAACCACGTTTGCTTCTCATCCTGAACAGTTGAGGAAGGAACATACGGTCAACACTGTACCTAAGGTTCTCCTATAGGCATAGCATTCCACTTCTAAAATTAGTGGTTGACTCCAACCATTATAATTTCTTCCCGAAAGCCAAGAAAATTTTCTCTAAATTTTCACTTTCAGTTTGCCACACTCCGTCCTATATTTAAGCCTTTGGATAATTTACCTCCTTTGGTAAACACATACAATTTTCGCGTTTCTAAAATTTCCCACTGACAGTCTCTACACGTTTTTGTAATACGTTGGGTAAGTTTACCCTCGCACCTCATTTGACTATAACAGCATTTGAAAATCATTGCTTCACCTTAGTCGCCTTTCTAGTCGTGGATTCTCGTGCATAATGGAGGTGACCTCGACTACGGTCATCATCCTTGGATATATTTCATAATCTCAACTGAGCCCTGCCTCCTGATGTACGCTTAACGGTCCTCTTCTGACATCCGTCATCGCTCGGCACATGCACACATCCGAATGAAATTATAATTCACTAGTGTATACACATTATAGCAGGAGAACGAAATCTCGTCAAAGGAATCGACAATTCTAAACATATGGCTCTATAACAAACAAAGCAACGCTGAAAGCATAATAAGCCTTACAGATCCTAAGGACACTAGAACATGATGCTCTGATACCACCTGTGACACCCCGCCTAATTAAATACCGGACGATCACTCCTTTATTAAATTAAAATCGAGGTGAACAGTTGGTTCATTCTTAGCATCACTACCGTAAAAATACTTTTCCAATTTAAACACCCTAAATAATTAAGCTATGTGTCAAAACCATTTAAAACCTTATTCTCATTTTATTAAATCCGGTTATAAAACCTTAAACCATTAACATCTAAATAGTCACACATTAAGAATGAAAATAGAATTGAACATACACGAATTTAATCATCAATAATAAATCCCAACATTTACAACACTAAAGGAAAACATCCTGACAGTAATAAATCCCGAAATAAAGGTACTGAAAGTAAAAATTTCAATCTCTGGCAATACCAACTAAATAATAGAAAGAGGGCGACACATGCCCCTGCTGGATAAAACTGAACTAGGAGTAGAATCAAATGGATGAAGTCGTCTAAACGACATGCCTGCAACTCCCACCTAAGCTGCAGCATGTTCCTTCCAAATGATCCTAAGTAAGACGCCCCTGTGGCTGGGCACCTATAATATATACATATATATACAAGAGAGAAAGAGAAATAGAAACGGGTCAGAGCCCGATAGTGTATATGATTTAAAAATTCATTTAGCAAGTATTTAAATTGATACAGGCCAATGCAACAACATATTAGTGCGACACTCTCTTGAGAAATTCTCACCCCTCTTCTAATGTGCACTCCTATTGCACTAACCTTCCCAATGGTTTATCTCATCATATATCACACTATCTTTCCCCAAGGATTTAACTTATCTTAGGTTATTCCCAGGATTTACAACTGAACAACACAAGTATTTAAAACGTAAGATTTCAATTTGTAACCAAGGTTCTCCTTTTAACTTTATTAATTAATAAAGTTTTCCAGTGTCATATTATACTTTCTCAAAACAATTATTTATAATTTGAGTCATCAACCATGTCCTACATATCAAATCACAGTAGGAAGTTCCAGATTTCAGAATTTCATATATATATTAACTACTCGTATGATATATATATCATAACAGCAGCCCACATAAAAACTATGGTGCGGGCATACTCTGCTATCCAATCCCCGTATCAATCGTACTAAAGGGAATACAAGTTCGGAATCACTCTCGAACTGTATAAATACATACACAAACAATATTGAGGCGAAACATAGTTTCCAAGTCCAAGAGGTCAGTACATACCCTCACGTCTCTTAGGACCGTGACTACCGATTCGATAGCCTGTACCTAGGATTCCTATCTTCTAGGGTACGAGTCAATATCACCCATAAGGCATACGAGATAAGATCGTCCCAGCGCGGTAACCTCATGGATAGCAAGTAGCGCGGACATGATTTTCACAAGTATATAATATATGCATACACAATCATATAAATATACCACTTTTATTATATCAATTTAGGTTTATCCAATAACCCACATTCACAACATTTATCCTTATTTTCCCATTATTATTTATCAAGTATAATGGTTCGTTCTAACTTTAATTCGAAGGGTTTTTCCAACTTACTACGTAACCCTCATGGACTCTATTCTTCCAAATGTACAATTCAGTAGATATCTATTTATGTTCCAACGTAACTCTCTCTTACGTGTCTCTCCCCTTTAATATATACTTACATGATCCCTTATGCAAAATATCCCAAAAATATAGATTTTGCCTTACATTAAAGGATTTTGAATTTTATTTTCAAAGATGAGAATTTAAAACGGTTTCGAAATCGGAATTAAAATGGAGTTTTAATTGATTTTTTTTCCTCTAAGAGGCCTAAAAACATAAAACTGTCTAGCAAAAAAAATATTAAAAAATATTGAACGGTCCGATCGAGCTGAATTTTTTTCTGTAGCTTCCTCTCGTCTTCAGCTAATTCTCTGTAAAATTTCATCAAATTCCAAGGGTCCGATCGTCCGGAATAAAAATTTTTTGGTGTTTGAATATGATTAGAACTCTTTTCTTAATCAAACTCTTAATCCTTTACATGACAAAGGGTTTCCAGAATATCATATAAATCATCACTACATGAAAATTTCCCATCTCAAATTGGGTTTTTCTTCCATAAATCTCATCCTAATAACTCCTAAACTAATATGGATGATGCCCTAACGAAATAAGAAAGATAAACACTTGCCTGGGATTTTCAGAAATCTGGTTTGGTGTTTAATTTGGTGTGGTTGCGTTCCCCGTCTCGCGATCTACGCGTTGGCGGCGGCGCGGTGGCGGCGGTGTAAATGGTTGAGTTTTGAGCCTTGGAATGCCTTGAGAGCTCTCTCCTCTCCTCTCCTCTCCAATGGCCGTTCTAGTGTTTTGAGTTATCTAACCCTAGCAGATATCCTAAACATCTGATATAACCCCTTTAATTTTCATGGGTTTAATTACCCAAAATACAAAATGGCTAAAATGCCCTCCCGGGGTAGTAATTAGGCCTAAAAACGCCCCGAGACCCAAATCAAACCCCCGGGTATACTTTTCTGACTATCTCGACCCTTACGGACGCGTTGGCGCACTCAAAACGACCATACGAGCAACCTATAAAATATTCACTTTTATTAATCCACATTTAGTCCCGACACGACACAGGCGCCTCCCGACTTAAATTTCCACAATTGTCATTTTATTCACACGTGACAAAATTATAAAAATAAATCTCATATATTACTATACTCATCCAGTAATATGAAATAAATAATATATTCCCAATAATAACTAACTCTTGTCACGCTAGTAAATATTTAAAACAACATTTCGGATTAAAATTAAATTAATTTATCTCAATTAAATTTAATAAATCCTTAAATTTAAAAGCCATGAAAATACGGGGTATTACACCTGACCATTTTTGAAACCCCCAGATCTGAACCTCTTAAGATCCCCCTACTGGGAACCCTGATCTCCCTGCCTATGCTGATTCTGAGTAGATTGTGGCTCGCTGGTAGGGCTGTAAATGGATATTCGAAAATCTGCATCCGTCCGATATTCGAATCCAAATTTGCGGATATTTATCCGAAAAAATGAAAATGGATACGAATATGCATACTCAATAAAAATATCCGAAAAAACGGATACGAATACGGATAGTAGTAGTATCCGACACGGAGTATCCGTTTTACCGGATATCCATTTTGCCGGATATCCGTATCTGTCTAACAAAGTGTAAAATATTAGCCATATAATATTTTATATATAAACTAAAACTTAAAAAAAAATAGGGCATAAGTATAATTATATAAACTTTAACCCAAACTAACCCAACCCTAATAACTAAAAACCCACCACGGTATCTCCTTACCTTATTTCCCCAAACCCACTCCCTCTTCCCTCAATCTCCCGCCGCTCCCTCCTGTCCTCCGATCTCCCACAACCACAGCTTTCCTCCGATCTCCCACAGCCATAGCTGTCCTCCGATCTCCATCCGGTGTCATCCCATCTCCCCTGCGATCTCCCTCCGCTCCGATCTCCATCCGGTGTCGTCCCATCTCCCCTTCGATCTCCATCCGGTGTCGTCCCATCCCCCTCCGATCTCCCATCTCCCCTACGATCTCCCTCCGCTCCGGTCTCACAACTCCCCTGAGTCACAAGGTCAGTTTGACTACTGAATCAGTTTTCAAAGTTTTCTTATATTGCATCAGTTTTCTTTTTGAATATCACAGTTTTCATAGTTTGTTATTAACACGGAGTATGAAACAACGAGTATGATTTTTTTTTTCCAGTTTTCTGCATCAGTTTTTTGCAACGAGTATGAAACAACGAGTATCAACGAGTTTTCTGCATCAGTTTTTTGCAACGAGTATGAAATATATCACCATTTTGGAGAAGAACTTTTTCACCATTCAACCATGACTTAATACGCTCACAGTAACTCTTGACCGAAATTTATAAGTAGGACAACAATAAGAAAGCTAATACCTGAAGTACTCGTGCTCGACCATAAGAAAGGAATAATCATGTTTAGCAACCATTTGAGCAAATAAAAGTCTCTCCACATCTGGGTCAAATTTGTAAGTGCCAAACTTTGGAACCGGATCACTAGATGACTTAACTGCGCCAATAAGTTTCTGTCGAATGTCTCCTCCACTCGCAACCTTACGTTTACACGATTTGAGATGGTTGCTCAAGTGTGAGGTTCCTTTTGAACTCCCCGCATCAAACTTTCTTTTGCAATGGGTGCAAGTCGCCGTAACAGAACTATCTGGATGAACCTCTCTATTAAAATCAAACCACACGTTAGATGTCAGTTTTTTGTTGTGCGCTTTGTTCTCACTAGCTTTGTTCTCACTAGCAACACTTGCGCGATCCGACGAAATACTCTCCACTGGAACAAGAGAAGATTCATGCGTGGAATGATTGTTTTGATTAGCTTCTGTAGACATATCAAACTGCATCGTGTTGAGGGATAATAAGTGATATGCGACGTTCCCAAACATAATCTATTTTTTAAAAGAAAAAAAATTACAACGTAGAAAAGGCATAAAACTGATCTTTAAAAAAATATGAAACTAATTTTAACAAAAAAATTTGTTACCTAAAATTTTCATCCTAATATTACTAAAAAATTTGAACCAAATACAGAATTTATGAAACTCCATAATTCAGTTAGTCTACTTTATGAGGGATAATAAGTGATATGCGAACAACGTAGAAAAGGCATAAAACTTATCTTTAAAAAAAATATGAAACTAATTTTAACAAAAAAACTTGTTACCTAAAAATTTTCATCCTAATATTACTAAAAAATTGAACCAAAACAGAATTTATGAAACTCCATAATTCAGTCTATTTTATTAAACTCCATAAACAACCATAAACATATCAGTGTATCTACAAAAATGTATCTAGAAGGATCCATATCAAATTCAGTAAACCCATCAATAAAGGGTGACCATCAATTCAGTAAATTCAACCTAAAAGCATAAAGCCATTTAATTGTCCAAATCAGTGATATTCATACTCGTTGCAATAAAAGAATACTATGAAAAAAAAGAAAACTATGAAAACTATGAAAAAAAGAAACTGATGCAGTTAAAAAAAACAGATGCAGAAAACTCGTTGATACTCGTTGCAAAAAATTGATGCAGAAAACTCGTTGATACTCGTTGTTTCATACTCGTTGCAAAAAACTGATGCAGAAAACTGAAAAAAAAAATTCATACTCGTTGTTTCATACTCCGTGTTAATAACAAACTATGAAAACTGTGATATCCAAAAAGAAAACTGATGCAATATTGAAAACTGATTCAGTAGTCAAACTGACGTTGTGACTCAGGGGAGTTGTGAGACCGGAGCGGAGGGAGATCACAGGGGAGATGGGAGATCGGAGGGGGATGGGACGACACCGGATGGAGATCGGAGGGGAGATGGGACGACACCGGATGGATATCGGAGCGGAGGGAGATCGCAGGGGAGATGGGATGACATCGGATGGAGATCGGAGGAGATCGGAGGACAGCTGTGGCTGTGGGAGATCGGAGGACAGGAGGGAGCAGCGGGACATTGAGGGAAGAGGGAGTGGGTTTGGGGAAATAAGGTAAGGAGATACCGTGGTGGGTTTTAGCTATTAGGGTTGGGTTAGTTTGGGTTAAAGTTTATATAGTTATACTTATGCCCTATTTTTCTTTTAAGTTTTAGTTTATATATAAAATATTATATGGCTAATATTTTACACTTTATTAGACAGATACGGATATCCGGCAAAATGGATATCCGGTAAAACGGATACTCCGTGTCGGATACAGATTATCCGTGTCGGATACTACTACTATCCGTATCCATATCCGTTTTTTCGGATATTTTTATTGAGTATGCATATTCGTATCAATTTTCGTTTTTTCGGATAAATATCCGCAAATTCGGATTCGAATATCGGACGGATGCGGATTTTCGAATATCCATTTACAGCCCTACCCGCTGGCACCATTTTCCCCTGTCCTGCCCTACTGGCTGGACTTTCCTGATCGCTTACTCTCCGACATGTGGAAACGGTGATCCTGGCAGTGAAGCAGTGTTGCGTTAACCACATTAGAATAAGTGGCCAACGAGAGTTTACCCAACAAGTGCTGACGGATCCTCCAAGTCAACCCATCCATGAACTTCTTAATCTTTTTCTCCTCGGTTAGAATTTCATCAGGAACGATGTTCAAGAGATTATTGAATTCGGCCTCATACTCGGCCACGGTCCTCCCGTCATGCTTGAGGTTTATTAACTTCCTCCTCATTTCGGTGTGAACAACTGTTGGAAAATACTTGCGATCGAACCGCACCCAAAACTCCTGAATAGAAAGAATGTCTCTCTCCTCCGTGGTGGTAATGGACTCCCACCACTGCAACGCTGATCCTACTAGCTTAAAAGTAGCCAGTATCTTCTTCTGAACATCCGTGCACTCGTACATCCTTAAGTGCCTTTGAATGTCCTTCTTCCACTGACTGGACACAACAACGTCGGAGCTACCTGCAAACTTCAGAGGGTGTGCTTTCTAAAAAGCATCACGAACACGTTCCCAAGAAGACGGGAATGCATGAGCCTAAAATGGCGCTACTACCGGCGCCTGAGGTGGTGCCTGCTGCACAACTGCTAGGGCGGCATTTAACGCTTGGGCAACAATAGCTGCAACCTCTACGGCATTCAAGGAGCCCTGAACTGGTGCAGGCTGTGGCTCGGGCTGAGCATCCCTGGGAACTCGGTGTGCACGTCGTGGAGGCATCTGAAATGAGTGTAAAGTCTTATAATTTCGCAGTTATTATCTCAAAATAGCTGAAGAGCGAAACATACACAAAATAATACAACAATCCTAAAATATAGGGCTCTACATCAAAGAAAGCTCAGCGAAAACATAACAAGACTTACAGATCCTAATGACACTAGAACTTGATGCTCTGATACCACCTGTGACACCCCGACTAATTAAATATTGGGTATCTACTCCTTTATTAAAATTAATTCAAAATGTCAAGTTGGTTCAGTTCATAGCATCACCGTCGAAAATGTTTTAACCATTACTAGCCACCTAATATTTAAAAAGTGAGTTGTCAATTTTAGTTAAATCTGATTAACATGCATCAAGTATTAAATTATGGAATAATGATATCACAACACATTACAGTCACATTACAATGATAAAGGAATAATAAATATAGAGGAACACTCCTCGATAATAATCCGAAGTACAGAATAAAACTTAATACAAAGTCTGAATTACTAAATAATTACAACCCAAAATCTGAAATAAAACTGAGTAAGTACGATGTCTCTAAAAGAAAAGGGGTGACATGCCCTACAGATGAGTAAATCTGAAATAGAGTCAAGATAGAAAGTGGAGGCATCTACTATCAAGGTCCTGTAACTTCCATAGCAGCTACAACACATCATCGGAATGGAACTCCTACGCTTGGTGTCCTTGTGGCTGGGCACCTAAAATGCTTTTACAAGAAAATAGATTTGAAAGCAAACGAGTCAGATCCCGATTGTGAAAACAGTTTAAAATACAACAAGTGTTTAATATCATTATACAATGAATATAAAGTACATGATAGTGCGTTCACTCACATGAGATCCTCACTTCTCAACTAATTGTGCACTCCTATCGTACCCGTACCCGTTCTAGTTATTCTACTATCAAACTAGTCCAATACACAATCTAACATTACTATACGATTCACGATTCAATTCCCGACATCTTAATTTAAACAGAGAGTTTCTTTTCTACATGGTTCCCAAAATTTATAATACTAATCACTAGGGATTTTCCATTTTTAATTCTACTACAATGTTGCTATTATTCACACTTATATTTATACATGACAGTTCATTTAAATTAACAGTATATTATTCTCATCATGAATATACAATACTGGCACCCCGAGACTAAGCTACAGTGCACACATACTCTGCTATCCAATCCCGGTACATCACGTACATAAGGACCACATATTCCGAATCTCTCAGGGATCATTTTCAATAAACAACAATCACACATAATGGAGGCGAACATAGTTCACATCACATCGGTCACGCACATACCTACGCTCCCATGATCAGCAGACTTATTAACTTCTCAATAAGTCCTTGTCTGACCTATGTCCTCGAGGTACCAAGCTAAATCCCCCCAGTAGGCACACAAAGATTAGATGGCCCTGATTGAAAGCCGGCCTCCCGTGATAGCAAGTATGGTAGGTATGCTCTACACAAATACTACTTATACCAAGCATTCACACATCTTAGGTATCCCATAATATTAATAGAGGTATATTTCTCATCCCTATACCGTCATTTAATGTTACGCGTTTACAAGTCCCCGATTTATATACATTAAAGTTATCAACTCTTCTCACGTTGTAATTTTAGTTACTTATACCCTAACCCATAGATGTCATCCGGTTTACTACTAAATTCCAAGTTTTAATCCTCAACGTACTTCCAATCTCACAAATATATCCACTAGTCAACAAGGGAAGGTTAACACTCAATTATATAAGTCTACTAGAAGTTTTAAATAAAATCAGGCCTAAAAAGGCATTCTGTCAACTCGTTAGAAATCTCGTTCGAATGAGGTCATTCGAACGAATGGCTTCGAATGAACTACCAACTCGTTAGAAGGGGTACTGTCATCTCGTTAGAAGTCTCATTCGAACGAGATCGTTCGAACGACCTGGGCAGGTCTTCTAACGAGATGACAGACTACGCCTAAAATTCTCCCAATTCGTTTTTCTTAATTCTCCTCTTATCTAAATCCACCCTAAGACCATCCAAATTATATTTTCATGTTTGTAAACTATTTTTAGTCACCCTAGGTCATTCCTTACCATACTTTTGGGGCCAAATCTTACAAATCAACAAGTCAAAATCATAAATCCCTAAATTTTACCCCAAACCCTAAGAACATGAACTCAGAATTTTATTATGCCCAAATACTCATCATAAATCCATTTTTAAATCATCAAAGTTAAGTTTTAAATACCAAATTTCGTCCATAATCATTCTACATGCGATACCTAACCAAGATCAAGGGTTTCTACAACAATTCCATTGGGTTTTCTCCAAAATATACACAACATAAGGTTTCTACACTAAACATGGAGGAAATATTCATTGCAATTAAAAATATCAAATCACTTGCCTTAGATTTGTTCTTCATATTTGTTGTCGGTGTTTCAAGATTGATTCTTCCCTCTTTTTGGTCACAATCTCTTCCAGAATGATGGTGGGGAGATGGTTTTTGGTTTGGAACCCTATGATAACTTCTCTCTAACTCCCGTAGCCCACTTCTAATGCTTTTGGCTGATAATGGCCTTAGTGGATCTTTTAATAATCTTTAATTTACCTAAAAAATTCGTGGGTTTTAATCCCTTAATTTTTAAAATGACCAAAATACCCTTCTAGGTTGCCGGTTTGGCCTAAAAATGCCCCGGGACCCAAACTAAACCCCCGGCTAGTGTTTTCTGACTATTTCGACCCTTTCGGACACGTTGGCGCACTCAAAATGACCATTCAGTTTATAAAAATATAATTCACTTTTTAATTTAAATAATTTTATTCCTGACGCGATTGACACGCGCGTCCCAACTAAATTTCCAAATTGTCGTATTTCTGCCTCGCGACAATTTCTAATATTCAATACTCATATATTACCATATATACTCAGATATATTCAATTTTAACATCGTAATCAAATACTAACTCACATCTCGCTATTATTTATATCCGGATTAATTTTCAATTAATTCTCATTTAATTCAATTAATCCCTTAAATAAAAATCAATAAAAGTACGGGGTATTACAAATGGGTGGTGCGCCCCCTTCTAAAATAAAATGAGAGTCTCATATGGCTCATTCTTATCATCAGTGTCGAAATTTAAATAATTAATAACCACCTATTAGTTTAACAAGTTGTGTAAATTTTTTATCTTTAAATTACCATACCAAACTAAACCATTCAACATAACCCACTCACAGTGAACATTATAAATAATCACTCCAATAAAGAAATCTAAATGCGGGAATAAATAAAACTAAGTACCGAATAAATCATCTAAACTAAACTAAATAAACTTGAAAGTGAATAAATTTGATAGAAGGGGCGACATGCTCAACAATGTCTGAAATGAAATTTAATCTAAGATGGCAATGATATAAGCAGTTACTCCAAATTCTGCAAGCCTCCACATTAGTTGTAACTACGTAACCCTTGAGAGAAGAATCATCATTGGCGTTCCTCTTGCTGGACACTTCAAAGTTTTTGAAAATATTTGATGCGAGTCAGTGCCCAAAACCTTTGAAAATATTTAGCAAGTGAATAAATTGCAGTAATAAAAATGTAAAGAAATTTTCCATATTTAAACTGGTAGCGCACTCACATGAGACAATCCTCCCTCTCATATCATGTGTGCACCTAACGTATGCTTCTTACCCCTCCTAGTTACACTACCCGCCTAACTAAACTCATCACTAATCTTAATATGACACATTACCCTGTATCAAGTATATTGTTTATTGGTGATTTCTTAATTCTCAATAATATCGTCACAACTTATTTTCGTAATTTACTTCTGTTATTAACAAAAATTTACACTTTTAATATCTGTATATAATTATCTTTACCTTTATATAAGTGAGTTTGTAAAATATCAAATATATACACATACATCGCTCGTTATATATGTAACCACATTCCCTCTGAGTATGTCCTCGCTGGATGCAAAATCAGTAGCACGCTATCAAGCTCCAGGATTATCCACCACGTCCTGAGCAATCGGGTCGAAATCTCACCACCGATCCCAAAATAAAAATGAAAATCGTAGGCGGTCATGGACTTAAGTCTGTGGATTGTAATCATAAAACATTATTTTATGGAACTCCAAACCTATATAACGTGGTCGTGCACATACCAATGACCAGGAGAATGGAACTACCCCTGCTGGAATTCGCCAAAGTGACCGGCCATGGCGCACAACCTCCATTGATAGCATATCCACTAGGATTGGTATGTTTCATACAAATATCATGCACATAGATAATATTATTATCCATAGGTATATATACTGTTCCTATACCCGTATATATATGTTCACCAAATTCGGTTAATCCTTGCCTATCTCTCGAAGCACGAGCCTTATTGTACCGAGTCTACCACTGACTCTTAAATATTTAATTATCCACTATTTATTTTAACATCAAAACATGATATTTTTGGAATATCCGGACCTCCCTAACCAGCCCGAAAATAAAGTTTAAACGAACACATCCTATCCTCATCCGTATTTTATATTAAGAGTGTTATCCTTCTAAACCTCCATATTCCATATTTCGAGTAAAATATTTTTTTCTCAAACGGCTTCGCTTAAAAAACACTTCATTATGCCTCACAGCAGGTCCGAATCAATTCTCCCTTCATATTCGGATCGATTTTCCCGTCAAATCGATAATCGATTCGATTCTGGGTAGAAGCCCAGTTCTTGATTAATATAATGGGATTTCATCTAAACCTATCATATAAATCAATATGTATGACCACCTAAATTGATTTATTTTGTGCTCCCATGGTTTCAAACATAAACTCTAATATATTTCCATCCTTAGATACATAATTAACACAATAATTATTCCTGAATTCATCAATTATTTAATTTCATGACTTATATTACAACTTCCATATTTTCCCTTTTAAAGATCATTCTTTAATTTATTCAAATCTTAAGTACTTTACACTTACATCTGATTAATATGAATATGCATCTAATATTATTCAGGTATAGTTTTCATCCATAAAATCAAATAGGTTCTTCTCCCAAAACCCGTTTTTACATGCGAAACCCCATCCCAAAATTTGTTCTACTTTACCAATTTTGATATGAACGTAAAACTACACAAAATCAATAAGCAAGTTTATAAACTTGCCTTAGATATAAAATAAATTAGGATTTCCTTCTTGTGGGGGTCTAGCCAAGAACTTCCAAGATTTGACTCAAATTGTGCCTCCTCTTGAATCCCTTGTATTTTTCTACCTTTTTTTCACCAATTTAGCTCTAAGGTATTTTATTATGTAAAGTGGTTGCCTCCTAACTCTTAATCTCTTATTTAAAGCCTGAATCCCGAAATTAGGTCAACCCTATAGTGTAAAATGACTCGTACACCCCCGAGCGTGCCTCGACTAGTCTAAGAAGCCATCAGTATCCAATCTCAATCCTCGGGTACTTGATCTTGACTATTTTGACCCATTTCGAATCAACCGTGCACTGAAAATCATCGTCCGAGCTACCTATCATCAATTTTCCATCTTATTCTTAATCTGACCCCAGATGCAAGTCCCGAATAAGACCCTTTCAACCCGTCGCTGTTACCCATTTACGACGTAATATAAAATAATATAATTTCATATACTTATCACATAAGTAAATATAAAATAACATATAAATATTATTGCATTTCTTCCTAATTAATATTTATTTAATTCACTATATTTTTCAATTTAATAAAATTACCGCCACACGTGTAATTTTAATATTCTTGAAAATACGGGGTGTTACATACTTTCCCGCTTGCAATGGAATTTCGTCCCTGAAATTTGAATATGCCCAGTACTAAAAAATTTGGATCCTTACACGCATTGCATCCGAACATATTCAAAATCAACTCGTGATAGTATTTTGTTGCCTCCACTATACACCAACTAGAGGTACCATGCTGACTAAAGGCCTACTCGCTACAGCCTAAGATTATAAACAAGTCTATTCAAATCATTTCATACTGATATATTTAATCATTCTTACGGTCTCACTTAAACAATGATACGCAAAACCATTGTGAATCTGTCAATAATGCTTGAAAAAGTGGAGCCCATACTCCACTAGCTCTATCATCTCAATGTGGGGGAAGGCCTCACTTCCCTAAGCGTCGACTTCCCTTGTTGTCCACATGACATACTCCCTTCATGAGAGATACCCACATCTATTTTTGACCACTAATGCCAGTATTTAACTCTTCAGTTTGTGATGACATCACTCTGATGACGTTCCTAAACTATACAAAAATAAGTCTGATTAACTCCATCCGTACTGACGAACTTTAAATCATGTTCGGCCTGCAGAACTTGGTATTCTCACCCTTAAACTACCACAGGGCGGACGCAAAGGCCTCCCACCTCAAGTCTCAAAAGACGTATTTCTAATGATAGCTGATACGAGTTATTAAATGAATATTACCAATGGTAATCTCTCCTCTCAATTACCTTAAAGTTTAGAATATGCGTTTCTCGAATCCTTCAACATCTTAGTCACCTCTCTCGTATATTTATTGATCTACAGGCACCCTGCTCAAATGCACTCCTTACCTACTACTTTATGATAACCCAACCATAAATGGGACACAAAAATTTTATCTCGATCCACAACAATGTTAGGCGTCACTCTGTTCCAGCTTATTCTCTTTTTTTCATGAAATGTTAAGCACACTGCCCGATAATGTAACTCACCTAAATTAGCCACATCTTATCCATATCTGTTATCAATTCCACAACCCAAAGGAAATATTGAGGTCTTCTTGATGTTCATAACCTAATACAAACCTCCATCAGTTTACCTACCCATTTGGTCACTAGAATCATCAAGTATTACGAAATTTCTGATAGATCACCTCGAACCAACCTTTTTCCCCTTGAAAGAGTGGTGAACCCGTAGACAACTTTTCTATTTCTCACTCCACACCGATCAACACTCTTTATATCCCACATTATGTTATACCTCTTGATATGCCCAAAGATCACCCTCTTACTCAGAGTAACTAACCTCGACCACTCTCACAACCGAGGTGACTAGAAGCTTATGACAACCATCAACAAGGTCGTCTCTCATAAGGTCGTGCCCAATCGACATTGCAACAACCTCATACACCAACCTCGGCTAGTCTTCAGTCGAGGTCAACTAAGTCTCACGGGCGTAATCCACTGCCAACCTCATCATCGGTCGACGTTACAGCTACCTTATACCTAACCTCGGCTAACCCTCCTGGTCGAGGTCATCATGGATATTAACCTCGGACAAAGCAACAATCAGACTTCACCAACCTCGTACTCATCCAGGTCGAGGTTGCACCAATAAAAGACACATGGCCGAGCATTTATAAGCACATGTATGGTTTGGAACACGTGGATAAATCTGTTATAACTGAATCATTCCCTCCACGTGAGGGAATACTGAGGTCATCATTATTTATATAAGATCATCCAAGTGTCATTATCATACTGGTTCAATCCTCATGCACATGCTCATTGCATGCTTGGGGTGTACATTACACCCCCAAGCACTATTTATAGAGGTTATCCTCTACCTTGTAAAAGGATCTATAATTGCAACCCTAGCTAAAACTCTGTTAGTTTATATAGTAGAGAGATAAAGCTTGAGATTTTGTATCTATAGCCGTTAGTGCCTTCATCTAGTGATATTACACACACACTCACACTAGACATAGGCCAGATTGGCTGAACCACTTATATACAAGTGTTCATCCTCTTCTCCTCACCTCATTCTACTATATATATACACTCTTGTGCTGCCATTGTTATTGCTAGCTTGAGTTTGCCAACACCTCATCTGGTGGTGATGTTATCAGCGTCATCATTTTGGCGCCGCCTGTGGGAGCGAGAAGATTTATCTCTTCCTCTTTTGAGTCTTAACCTCACCGAAGACTCTGGTGGTGAACTAGGCCTCACCCTTCGCGGGAAGCTGTTTCGCCATTGAAAGAGGTCCTTTAAGGTACCAAGATCTCTAATATTTTCATCGCAAGCTCTCTAGTCTTACCATATGGAATCGAAGTTACCACCACCATCTAGTGTTGGAGGACCCAGTTCTAGCCGAGCACCACCCCAATCCGAGATGGCTGAGGGGACAACAACCTTGACGTCCTTGGTTTCCACTCAGCAAGTGATGCAGGAGCAATTTGCCCAGCTAAGACAAAATATAATGAGACCACCTGGGGCCTCACTGGAGATGATTACTCCGAAAGCTGTTCAACCTCATCCTGAAGCCAGGGGACCACCCCAGGCACCGCAAAAAGAACAACCTACTCCTCAAAGGAGGAAGGATGTTGCTGAACCTAGGCATTTACGTATGGGGAAGCAAGGAAACCCTTGCCCTGAGGATAGGTGCGACGACATAAAGGAAAAAGATGCTCCATCAGACTGCTGGGAGCCATATGAGGTTTCAAATAACACAATACATCCTATACAGCAGGGACGAGGTTGTGGAGCAAGACGAGCTGAGGTTGGTGATGCCCATCAAAGAGGGTCTGATTTTGATCGCTTAAGTAGAGGGTCGACCTTTGAGAGGATCTTCCCAGTTAATGATCTGAGGCAGAGGTTTTCCAGGTCAACAAGTGCAGTTGGCTCACAAAGGGAAGGTGGTGAACATCGGCCTCATCATAGCCGACCCCAACATGGCCGAGACTGTGGCCAGGAGGTCAACATCCGACGTTGTACAGCAACTGGGGAACCCTCAGTCCACCCCTTGGAGGTGGATGGGGATAACCTCCGCCAGGACGATGTTGCTAAACCATGGAATGACTCCATTCAACGGTTGGAAGAGAAGATAGGGAGCCTCATAAAAAGCCGAGACCCACTACAAAGGGGATTCTCAGAGGGTTCCCCATTTGTGGCAAGGATCGTTAACTTTCCAACCCATACCAAATTTAAACCACCGATGGTGTCTCCCGAGTACGATGGTACTACCAACCCACTGCATCACATTGAGATGTATCAGTCTGCCGCGAACATTTATTCAATCCCAGATGAGATGAGGTGCCAAACTTTTTCAAGCACCTTGACGGGAGCTACACACATTTGGTTCACTTCTCTTTCTAAAAATTCTGTTGAGAAGTTTAAGGGTTTGGTTGAGCATTTTATACACAACTTCTATTTTCGGGTAAGACCTCAGAAGAAGATAACCCATCTACTCTACGTAAAGCAAGGCAAGAATAAGAGCCTCAAGGACTACATTGCAAGATTTAACAAGGAAAAATTAGAGGTTGAAGATTACGAAGAGAATATAGCTATGACGACCCTCATTGGAGGACTTCAGAAGGGAAAGCTACTTTGGAAGCTTGTTGAAGACCCTCCTAAGTCTATGGCCGAGCTGTTAGAGACAACTGGAAAGGTCATGAATGCAGAAGAGGTAATGGCTGTAAAGTATGAGGATGAGAATGGAAGTAGCATCGGTAAATTTCAAAAGAAGAAGGATGGAAAGAAGAGGGTTGCAGACGATAAGTTTGCATAATATACTCCTATAACTGTGAGCTACGAACACATCCTCAATGAAATAATGAATGACAGGTCCCTGAGATGGCCGAAGAAGCTGAAGGCTCCTCCACATAAGAGGAACAAGAACCTATGGTATGAGTTCCACCAAGATCATGGACATCTAACTAACAAGTGTTTCGCCCTGAAGGACGAGATAAAAAAGATGTTGATGACTGGAAAGCTTAGAAAGTATGTGGATGGTAGAGATACTAATGAAGGAAGAGACGAATCTAAAAAGAAAAGAAATGACAGATGCCAGGAAGATGCCCCGACCAGAAGAGCTGAGGACTCAGATGATGATGACGATGACCCTGACCTCCCACCAAAAGATGATAATGCCCTAGTAAAGAGGGTGAGTATGATCTCTTTCGGTGTAAACACCATCTGTGGAGGATTGGCAGGAGGTGGCTCAGAGGTAGCAGATTGCAAGGCTCATGTGGCAGAGGCTAAGGCAGTGACTACAGCCGAGGTTATAAAATTGGCATCTACGGAGGTTAAGCACGAGAAGAGAAAGAAGGTAGATATTGACGCCCTCATAGTTGGCTTCTCACGACTTGATTTCAAAGGTATCTTAGCTCCTCACGATGACCTTCTGGTACTCACCACAAGGATGCACGGGTGTGAAGTTTAGAGGATCCTCGTTGATGGGGGAAGTTCAACAGACATTATGTTTTGGCCTTGTTTTATGAGCCTAGGCCTCAGCAGAGCTAGGCTTGTCCCCTATCATCATCCCTTGATTGGCTTTAGCGATGAAAAGGTTCATCCATTGATCATGTATGAGATGGATGTTAGAATGGGAGACGAGTGCCTTAAGAGGTTGACTAGAAAAATTAATTTCTTCATGATGGATGAAAACATTTTATCAACTTACAACCTCATCATATGACGAGTAGCCCTCAAGGAATTTGAGTCCGTGCCTTCAACGGTCCACCAAATGCTAAAATTCTCGACTCCGTATGGGGTAGGGGAAGTACAAGGTGACCAAACATTGGCACGAGAATGCTACTTTAACTCTATGAAAGAGAGAAAGGCTCATAAGAGGGCAATAACCACGTACAATATCGATACACTTGATCCTAGGGATGAAACAAAGCTCAAGAAGGGAGAGGCCATGAAAGAGGTAGAATCCATCATCCTCAATGAGGACGAATCGAAAAAAATCGTCCAAGTCGGCAGAGCCCTAAGACCTGAGATCAAGGAAGAGCTGGTGAAACTTTTAAGGAAGAGATAAAGTGTCTTTTCTTAGAGCCATGCAGACATGCCAGGTATTGACCCTGAGATTATGTATCACAAAATCAATGTTACAGAAGACGCTAAGCCCATCAAGAAGAGACGAAGAGTATACTCAAGAGAGAAGTATGATGTCATCAGAGAAGAGGTCAGAAAGCTTGAAGAGGTCAAGTTCATTAAAGATGTTATATACCCTAAGTGGTTATCTAACGCTGTTATTGTGCCAAAAGTAAATGGGAAATGGAGGATGTGCTTAGACTTCACCGATTCGAATAAGTCTTGCCTAAAAGACAGTTTCCCTCTACCTCGTATAGATCAGATGATGGATGCCACTGCAGGACATGAGCTTATGAGCTTCATGTACGCATATTTAGGATATAATCAGATCTTCATAAATGCGAAAGACTCAGAGAAGACAACATTCATCATAGACAAGGGGACCTATTGCTACAAGGTCATGCCCTTCGGGCTAAAGAATGAAGGGGCTACCTATCAACGTCTTGTAAATAAGATGTTCAAAGATCAAATAGGCAAATCCATGGAAGTGTATGTGGATGACATACCGACGAATAGTCTGAAGGCCGACAATCATGTGGCCGACCTTGAAAGAACTTTTGACACCATGGACAAGTATATAATGAAGCTCAACCTGACCAAATGTGTCCTCAGAGTAGGAGCAGGAAAGTTTTTGGGATTCATTATCAACCAAAGGGTAATATAGGCTAACCCTGAGAAAATCAAGGCCTTGATAGAAATGAAGACACCCAGAACTATCAAAGACGTTCAGAGGCTAACCGAAAGAGTTGCTGCACTTAGCTGGTTCGTCTCAAGAGCTACATAGAAGTGCCTTCATTTTTTCAAAGTGCTTAAAAATGCCTTCGAAAAGGATGAGGAATGCGACAAAGCTTTTATGGATCTCAAGTCCTACCTTGGATCCCCACTACTCCTATCTCGGCCCATTCTGAGGGAGAATTTATATGTATATCTGGCTGTCTCTAAGTCAGTCATTAGTGCTGCAATAGTAAGAGAAGATGATAGAGTGCAGAGGCCAGTATACTTTAATAGTAACGCTCTTCAAGGGTCTGAATAAAAGTACCCTAGGATGGAAAAATTTGCCTACGCTTTGATACATGCTTTTAGGAAATGAAGACATACTTCTAATCCCACACTATGGTCATCCTGACTGATTCCTCACTCAGATAGGTACTCTATAAGATTGAGAAGTCAGGCAGGCTGATGACCTGGGACATCGATTTGGGGGAGTACGACATTATTTATCAACCTAGGGTTGCCATTAAGGGGCAGGCACTTGTAGACTTTGTAGCAGAGTTTACCCGAGAAGAGGTTGAGATTGAAGATAGTCAAAAGGCTGCAGATGAACCAGATAAAAACGTCTTCCAAGATTTGGACGAGGTTGAGTAAAGTAATGCCAAAAAAAGAATGGTTGAGAATGAGGAATATAGGTACTTCTTCATGCAAGGGACCCTATCAGAGGGGAACTTCTCTTCAAATGAATATGTTTGGAATCTATTCGTTAATGGGTCGTCCTTTGAAAATGGAAGTGAAGCGGGGCTGATAGTTGATATTGAATATGCGCTGAGGTTTAACTTTAAAGCTTCGAACAACGAGTCAGAGTATGAGGCATTCATGGTAGGTCTCTCCTTGGCAAAAGCCCTTAGTGTTGGCCAACTCCTAGTCCATAATGACTTAAGGTTGGTCGTCAACCAAGTCTTGGGAGCGTATGAGGCCAAAGATGAAAGGATGGACAAGTACTTGAAAAAGGTGAGAATGATGCTAAAAAGGTTCAAAGAAGTGAGGATGAAGAGGATACCTCACTAAGACAATAGTTTAACTGATGCACTAGCAAGGTTGGTCTCAGCAATAAGGACAGACATAAGAAGAATAATACCGGTTGAGATTCTCATCAGGACGATCATAGAAGAAGATTAGGTTGCCAGACCTTGTATCAATTTGAATATGGGAGCCTCATGGATATATCCTCTTATCAGATACATTAGAGAGGGAGATATACCAGAGTTAAAGTATGAAAGAAGAAAGCTGAGGTTCAGAGCTGCCAAATTCTCAATTATGGGAGATGTCTTATACAAGAAGGGTTTCCTACTCCCTCTTCTCAGATGTGTCCACCTTTCAGAGGTCCCATACATCCTACACAATATGCATGAGGTCACTTGCTCTAGTAATATAGGAGGAAGACCTTTAGCTAAAAGGATAATCACTCAAGGGTACGGGTGGCCGATCTTGGCCAAAGATGCAGTTGCACACGTAAAGAAGTGTGATAAGTGCCAGAGGTTCTCCACCATACCACATCAACCTCATCAACCTATGACGTCAATCAGCTCACCTTGGCCATTTGCAATATGGGGCATTGATTTTATGGGACCCCTTCTAAGAGTTGTAAACAATTATCGATAGTTGATCGTGGCAATTGATTATTTCTCCAAATGGGTAGAGGCTGAGCTAATGATCACAATTACTGAACAGAAAACCTTCCAGTTCATATGGAAAAACATCATATACAGGTATGGTCTTCCAAACACCCTCATCTTAGACAATGGAACCCAATTTAAGAATGTTTCCTTAGAGAAATACTGCAAAAGAGTAGGGATCAAGCAGTTTTTCTCTTCTCCTGGCCGACTCTAGGCTAATGGTCAGACCGAAGTCACAAACTAAATAATCCATGATGGGATAAAGAAGAGGTTGTAAGGGTCCAAAGAGAGATGGACAGAGGAGGTATATGCTGTGTTATGGGCCTACAGGACGACATCAAGGACACCAACGGGAGAGACTCCATTTATGTTAGCCCACGGTTTAGAAACTGTCATCCCTACTGAGGTAGGACTTCCCACTCATAGAGTTCAGACCTATGACCCTCAGAATAATGGTGAAGAGAGAAGGCTTAACCTTGATTTGATTGAGGAAAGAAGAGAGGATGAAGAGATAAGACAGGCAGCCTATCAGCAGAGAACCATAAAATTCTACAATCAATGGGAAAAATCAAGACCTATAGTTGTGGGAGACCTAGTCCTAAAGAAGATGTTACAAAAAGAAAATAAGCTCCATCCAAACTGGCATGGTCCTTACAGAGTAGTTGATGAGGTTGTGCCTGGTACCTACCGGCTAGAAAATCTTGAAGGAGAACCTTTCTCCAACCCTTGGAATGTCGCCCATTTAAATAAATATTATATATGATGTTACAGTCTCTCTTTGTAATACATGTATCAATTTAGACAGAAGATGTTAATGAAAAGATAGCAATGTTGAGCAAGTACTCTTGTTATATGATTTAAACATCATTAGTTTGGTGATAATTTATGAGGGTAAACATCATTATATGGTGACCTCAGACCTTAAACATCATTAGTTTGGTGAAAAATTTATGAGGGTAAACATCATAATTTGGTGACCTCAGACCTTGAACATCATTAGTTTGATGAAAAAAATATGAGGTGAAACATCATATTATGGTGACCTCAGACCTTGAACATCATTAGTTTGGTGAAAAATTTATGAGGCTAAACATTATAATTTGGTGACCTCAGACCCTAAACATTATTAGTTTGGTGAAAAATTTATGAGGAATCATAATTTGGTGACCTCAGACCCTGAACATCATTAGTTTGGTGAAAAATTTATGAGGGTAAACATCATATTTTGGTGACCTCAGACCTTAAACATTAGTTTGGTGATAAATTTATGAGGGTAAACATCATAATTTTGTGACCTTAAACCTTAAACATTAGTTTGGTGAAAAATTTATGAGGGTAAACATCATAATTTGGTGACCTCAGACCTTGAACTTTAATTTGGTAAAAATATGAGGTGAAACATCATATTATGGTGACCTCAGCCTTGAACATCATTAGTTTGGTGGTAATTTATGAGGGTAAACATCATTATATGGTGACCTCAAACCTTAAACATCAATAGTTTGGTGAAAAATTTATGAGGGTAAACATCATAATTTAGTGACCTCAGACCTTAAACATCAGTAGTTTGGTGAAAGATTTGTGAGGGTAAACATCATTATATGGTGACCTCAGACCTTAAACATTAGTAGTTTGGTGAAAAATTTATGAGGGTAAACATCATTATACGGTGACCTCAGAACTTAAACATCATTAGTTTGGTGAAAAATTTATGAGGGTAAACATTATAATTTGGTGACCTCAGACCTTAAACATTAGTTTGGTGAAAATTTAAGAGGTAAACATCATATTATGGTGACCTCAGACCTTGAACATCATTAGTTTGGTGGTAATTTATGAGGGCAAACATCATTATATGGTGACCTCAGACCTTAAACATCATCAATTTGGTGAAAATGTATGAAGTAAGACATTCAAGCATAATATCGTATGAAGCAACAAAGTCAAGGAGATTGAACTAATGATTTATCATGAAAAAGATGAATTACAAGTCAGATGCATCAAAAGGCTATCAGAAGTTCACAAATTTTACGAGGTTCAAACAAAAGGGAAACCAAAATTATAACCTTTATAAAGCTTCATAAGAAAAAGCCTAGGTCTCTGCAGCTGCAGTCATGTCATCACGGCTGATATTTGTCACCTCAGCTCCATCATCCTAAGGATTAGCATCTTCAGTCTCAGTGACTTCTAAGGGAGCAGTCTCAGTTGAAGCAGCATCGGCCTCCTCAACTTCTCGCAAGGCCTGAGCATACCGGGGGTCACCAAAGCCAAGACCCTCAAAGTCTGAAGCAGTCAGGCTCTAGGACTCTCTCCTTAGTGGATGCCCATTTGCTAGTTATTTTGATATCTCTTTCTAGGTATTCAAAGCCGAAACTAACAAATTCATCAGAGACCTTGTAATCTTCAATGGTCTTCTTTGTAGCATCCTCTAACGCAGCCTTGACTCCAGCATTTACCTTAGTCTGAAGGGCATCATCCTTAGCCTTTAGAGCTATATCGTGGTGCCTCTTGAGTTTGGACATATCTTCGTCCCTTTGCTTGACCACCACCTTTAGCATTTCAACCTCTGCATTTAAAGAGGCTTGAACATTCTCAGCTTCTTGGCACTTCTCTATAAGGGGAAACTTCTTCAGAGTCCAGTCAATTAGGTGAAGGAAGGACAAGACCACCTGCAGAAAAAGATCAGATGTAAGAAAATATGAGCTATAACTTCTAGAAAGTAGAGGTTACACTTGAGAAATGCAAGTGATCAAATCAGTAAAAATTAGTACCTGAATGGACTTATAGAGACCAAACTCGGCCAATAACGGGACGTCCAAGGAGTGTAAGAAGCGCTTATCCTCTTAAGTCATTATTGAGTCGATAGCATCGGCAGCCTTCAGACTGTGGCCAATGAGGCTATCACTGATCTTCAACTGCGAAAGATGAGCATCCAGGGCATCGTCTGTAGAGATGGGAAGGGCACGATCCCCTTTCTGAGTCTTGCCCGACCTCAGATGATTCGTGTCAGTCTTGATCTTCCTCTTTTTAGTAACATCGGTCTGAGATGTGTCGATGTTCTTCTTAGTTGTAGGAGGGGGCACATTTTTTCCACCCCTCTTTTGCATCAGCTTCACCAGACCTGGAGCAGACATTTCCCAAAGGTCGTCTGATATGCCTTTAGGGCGCTCTGCAAGACACAAGTATCTGAGTTAGTAAGCCAGAGATATAAAAAGTAAGAGGTATAACTTATGAAAAATTAAGACTTACGAAGTTCTATCGAAGGACCATTCCCTAAGCCTGTTTGAGAGAGGTAATAGGGGGTCATCAGGTGTTCATATTTTACAAGACGACCCTGCTCGCCCTGATTGCGAAGATCCTCAATCGTTTGGCAGTTGTCCTGTATAAGTCTAGGGTCGGCTTTAGCAGCAAGGGAGACCTTCCCCCATCTCAAAGGGTTTCTTGGAACCGACATTCCAGAGGCCTCATTTGGACTAAATTCCCATGCCCCAGAAGCAAAGAAATACCGAGGTTTCCAGTTATGGTTTGAAGTTTGGGTAACCAACTCATTTTCTTCTCTGATTTCCTAGCTAAGAAGTGGTAATAGCTAGGATGGTTTTTGGTAAAGAAGGGCACATAAGAACATGTGAAAACCCTAACTGGAAGGTCGGAGTGGTGGACATCCCTCCAAAGGATGTTGGCCCCAATTATAATCCTCCAGGCATTAGGGGATAGTTGGGAAGGGGCAAAGTTTATATGGGATAGTATAGCTCTGATGGAAGGGTGGATAGTAAGACAAAAGCCTAACTTTAACATCTTTTCATAGACGCAGATCTCTCCATCTCGGACGTCAAAGTCCCTCTCATCCCTTAGAGGTTTCCTAAGGATAATGGAAGAGTTTATGGGATAAAGGTGCCTAAACGTAAGAAGGTCATACTCGTTGACAGATCTCTCAATCTCAGCCTTCTCAGCGGTATTAATATCACTCTCCTCACCATCGTCGTCACCCCCAGCAATGTCGGTCCAAGAAGGTGCTGGAGCACCACCAGGAAACCTTTGAGCAAATTCGGTCCCAGTGGCAGTCGACGGTGGAATAACATCAATGGGTGGTGGAAGTGCCACACTTGTCCCTATGATTTCAACATCAGAATACCTATGTAAGGTGCTAGCACCTTGGTGAGATGAGGCACGGCTCGAAACCTTAGCTTCCTCAGGGACCTCACCCTTCTTAGGAGAGTAATCCATAGCCTCTTGAAAAGAGTCTACAGACATGGGGTCTGAGGAGGACGACTCAGACTCAGGCATTGGTGTTAGGTTCACAGGAACCTCTGTAGGCACAGCAGGCTCGGCAGTCTCAGGGTAGATAACCTTCAAAGGTGGAGGAAAGATGGGTCTAAGAGGAAAGGCTTCAGCCCTACGAGCTTCCTCTTGGGCTATCTCTATTTGCCTAATTTTCTCAAAGGTCTTCTCATGAAGAGATGGGAACTCTTCTATGAGTTGTTATAAGGGTTTGAGCATAAGTGGGACGACACTACACTTGAGGACTCAAACCATAAAAAATTACACAACTTGAAAGAGCTCAAACTCAAGATCAAAAAGGGAAGTTAGAAAGTTTCAAAGGAAGATCATCAAGAACATTCAAGAATAAGGTTACCGGAGAAGGTGATCGGAGGTTCACCAAAAACTTAAAAGAGGGCTATTTCTGGCAGAAATAACCTCTGAGCTACCTACAACTGTCCCTAAATCACTCAACCACTACTATCCTAGACTTACAACCACTAATATTGGTGGAAACCCTTTTCGAAAAACACAAGCTCACCGAAAAACACAGAAATGATGGTACAATGCACAAAAATAGAAAAGAGGTAGGAAATAGTACCTGGTTAGTCACAAGTGAGGGACGAGGATGATAGAAATTGAAGAGAACCTTCAAGGGCAGTCATCAATGAAGGTTTGAACAAAGTTACAGTCATATAGAAATCTAAGGCGGGAAGAATTTGGGAAGAAAGGGAATGAGGAGAGAGAATAGGGTTTTCAAACCCACCAAATGATGGGACGCGAGTCCCAATGCCTCATCATTACCCTAGGAAACCCAAAGGACAGATCAGAATCCTCATGCCTAGATACGCACTCTACTCACTTCAGTAAGTGACATGTGTCAAGAAAATATTTATTTCAACTCGTCCCCGTATGCTTAAATTCTGTGCATATCGGCATAATTATAAAAAACATAACATATTTATATCAACTCGTCCTCGCATGCTCGGTGTGTCTATACAGTAAGGGTATACTTGATTTCCTTACTAATTTTAACTTAAACATTCTCCAGGTTGCCCCAACTATCAACAAGTGGTGTAAACATTCCACAAAGCTTTTATCTCAGCTCCACCTGGATCCACTAGCCTTAAAACGTGAAATAGCTCTTCGCTCAAAGTGTTATTTACATATATACTACTTACCTAGCATTGTCAGTCATCGAGATCCCTAGGCTCAAAGCACATAATCGGGACACCCAAAATCCTATCCCCAAATATATAAGTCTAATCATCCACTCCGACATCACTAAAGGAGTCATACAATATGACGCTCTTACGATCACTAAGTCCCCAACGCTAAATCAATAATGAGCTATATCTCACCGCTCAAACTTAAGCTCGATATACCTTGAATTACCTCAGTAAAATTCCCTACGCACCCTATAACAAGACAATATACTCTCTGAAATCTCATATACAATATAATATATATACAGGCTCAACTCTTTTTCAGGTGCAACCTCGTAAAACAACACACCATACCTTGGAATAACGAACATGATAGTCTTACTGTAATAATCCACCATCACTCAAACCATCTCTAACCAGTCCATACCCAGAATAACATTATACTCGTATAACATATATCTCTAAAAACGAGTAAATATACAAATAAATCCTCTCAGTTTCCACACCCATTCTCCCCTAGATGGAACTAGATAGATCCCCGCTACCCAACGGTAAATATGTATATACACACATATTAGTGGTTCCAACGATAAATCCACTAAATCGATCTCACGTGTGAATCTAGTTCTAACTAAAATATGATGATGCACCCGTGTCAATTAAAAATTACTCCATTTACCAAAAGGATAATACTCATGTCGGAATTGTTCCTGGACGTAATACTCACGTCAAAATTGACCCAAGAACTGTTGTAATGATTGCCCCTATTTGGCACGCTGCTACTGCCCCTGCTTCGTTGTGGGTAATCTCTCTTCCAGTGACCTGTCTCTCCAGAAGTAAAACAACGGATAGTAAAATCCCCCTGCCTCTGGCCCTGGTAATCGTGTTATGTTTGTTCCGGACTCTAACCCTGGTGATCGACCCTATTATTCCCTTAGCTATGTTGACCTTGAAGAATATGTTGCTACCGTTGTTGGCTCTATCATCCGTTCCCTGCCTAGATTCACCGTCACCTGATTTGACCCACTGGCTCCATTTTCTCCCATTTTTCCTGACTAACCGGACTCTACTGTTCTCTTTCTCCCCTTAATATGGAAGCCATGATCCCAGCAATGAATTAATATGACATTGATGACCTCCATGTACATCTTTAATGCCTAATTACCAAGAAAGTGTTGCCTAATCCTTCACGTAAGTCCATCTATGAACTTTAGCATCTTCTTCTCCTAAGTATTCACCTTATCAGACAAAAAGTTTCCCAGATGAGTTAAATCTTCCTCGTATTTGGCCACCGACCTATCTCCTTGAGTAACATCAATAAATCTCTGCCGCATCTCTATATGGATCGCCGACGGAAAATACTTATAGATGAATCGCACCCAAAACTCCGCTATGGTCATAATATCCCTCTCCTCTGCCGTGGTAATCGAGTCCCACCACTGCAGTGTCACACCTACAAGCTTAAAAGTAGATAGTATCTGTCTCTATGTATTACTGCACTTGACTAGGCAAAGATGGTGCGTGATATATTTCTTCCACTGAATTGTAGCTACCACGTCTGAACTACCTTGGAACTCCGATTGATGCCCTTTTTTAAAGGCACCCCCAAACCTTCTCGTGCTGATGGCCCCAGATGGGCCTGGACGATCGGTTCCACTGGATGTTGTGGCTTGGTCTGCAGACAAAGATGTGACATGGCAGTTATGATGACATTAATCATCTGGGATACTATAGTGGCCACCTTTGTGGTTTTCACCAAGCTTTTCCCTCATTGGATCTCTTAGCGGTCCTAACTGGTCCTCCTATTTTGGGTAGCATTCGAAACTAGATCGGAATTTTATAAGTTCACAGTCAATACAATATATTTGCAGAAGAACATAAATGCGTAACTGAATACAACAGTCCTAAAATAGGGCTATATATCAAAGGACGTTAAGATGAAATTGTAGTAAGCCACATGGATCCTAAGGACACTAGAATCTGATGCTCTGATACCATCTGTGACACCTCACTTATTAAAATAACGTGTCACGTGCCCCCACTAAAATAAAACAAGAGTCTCACGTGGCTCATTCTAGCACCACTCTCAAAATTTAATTAATTACTAACCACCTATTAGTTTAACAAGTTGTGTTAATTTTTTATCTTTGAATTACCATACCGAAATAAACCATTCAACATAAACCACTAACACTGAACAATATAAATGATCACACCAATAAAGAAATCTTAATGTGGTAATAAATAAAACCAAGTACCGAATAAACCATCGATATTTAGGAATCAAATACAATCTTCCGAACTAAACTAAATGAAATTGAAAGCAAATAAATTTGATAGAAGCCGAGACATGCCCATCACTGTCTGAAATGGAACATAATCTAAGATGGAAATGATATAAGTGACTACTCCAAATCCTGTGAGCCTCCACATTAGCTGCAACTACGTAACCTCGAGAGAAGAATCATCTTTGGCATTCCTCTGGATGGACACCTAAAAGTTTTTAAAAATATTTGATGTGGGTCAGAGCCCAAAACCGTTGAAAATATTTAGCAAGTGAATAAACTGTAGTAATGAAAATGTAAATTTTTTTTCCATATTTAGACTGCTAGCGCACTCACTTGAGATAATCCTCGCTCTTATCTAATGTGTGCACCCATCGTATGTTTCTTACCCCTCCTAGTTACATTACCCACCTAACTAGACTCATCACTAATCATAATATGACACATTAGCCTATCTCGAGTATATTGTTTCTTGGTGATTTCTTAATTAGCTTACCCCTGTGCTTAATTAATTCTCAATTATATCATCACAACTTATTTTATTAACTTTACATCAGTTATTAATAAACATTTACACTTATAATATTCGTATATAATTATCTCTACCTTTATATACATGAGTTTGTAAAACATCAAATATATACACATACATTGCTCATTATATATGTGACCACAATCCCTCCGAGTTCTGGATGCGAAATCCCTAGCACGCTATCAAGCTCCAGGATTGTCCACCACAACCTGAGGGACCGGGTCAAAATATCACCACCGAACCCAAAATGAATATGAAAACCAGAGGTGGTCATGGACTTAAAGTCTGTGGGTTATAACCATTCCGTATTATTCCATGGGACTGTAAACCTATATAGTGTGGTCGTGTACAGACCTATGACCAGGACAACGGTACTACCTCTGCTGTAATTCGCTAGAGTGACCTCCCATGGCACACGATCTCCACCGATAACATATTCACTAGGATGGGTATGTTTCACAAAAATATCATGCACATAAATATTATTATTATCCATAGGTATATATACTATCCCTATACTCGTATATATATGTTCACTAAATTCGACTAATCCGTGCCTATCGCCCGAAGCACTAACCTAGTTGTTCCGAGTCTACCACTGACTCTTAAATATTTAATTATCCCCTAATTCATTTAACATCACAACATAATATTTCTGGAAATACGAACCTTCCCAACCAACCCAAAAATATTATTTAAACGAACACATCCTATCCCCGTCCATAGATTGTATTCCGAGTGTTATCCTTTTAAACCCCATATGTCATATTTCGAGTCAAATATAATTTTTTTCAAATGATTTTCGCCTCCAAAAAACACTTCATTATGCATCACAACAAGTCTAAATCAATTCGCCCTACATATTCGAATCGATTCGCCCGCCGAATCGATTCGCTTATGAAGGCCAAATCGATTCGATTCTGGGCAGAAGCCCAGTTCTTGATTAATATAATGGGATTTCATCTAAATCTATCACCTAAATCAATATATATGACCACCCAAATTGATTTATCTCGTCCTCCCATGGTTCCAAACTTAAACACTAATCTATTTCCAACCTTATATACATAATCAACATAATAATTGTTCATGAATTCATGAATTCTTTAATTTCATTACTTTTATTTCAATTTTCATATTTTCCCTTTTCAAGAATTCTTTAATATAAAATCTTAAGTACTTTACACTTACATCAGATTAATATGAATATGCATCTAATATAATTGAGGGATAACTTTCATCCATAAAATTAGATAGGTTCTTATACCAAAACCCGGTTTTACATGCGAAACCCCATCCCAAAATTTGTTTTACTCTACCAATTTTGATATGAACGTAAAACTAAATAAAATCAATAAGCAAGTTTAAACGCTTTCCTTGGAAGTGGAATAAATTCTGATTTCCTTCTTGTGGAGGTCTAGCCAAGAACTTCCAAGATTTACCTCAAATTGAGCCTCCTCTTGAATCCCTTGTGTTTTTGTTCCTCTTTTCTCACCATTTTGGCTCTTAGGTAATTTAATATATAAAGTGGTTGCCTACTAACTCTTAATATCTTATTTAAATCCCTAATCCCGAAATTAGTTCAACCCCATAGTATAAAATGACCTGTACACTCCCGAGCGGGCGCCGACTTGTCTAAAAAGCCATCGGTATCCAATAGCAATCCCCGGGTACTTGATTTTGACTATTTTAACCCATTCCGGATCAGTCGTGCACTCGAAATCACCATTCGAGTTACCTATAATCAATTTTCCATCTTATTCCTAACAAGATCCCATACCCATGCCCCGAATAAGATCCCGTCGACCTGTCGCTTTACCCTGTTATGACGTAATATAAAATAATATAATTTCGTTTACTTATCACACAAGTAATTATAAAGTAAAACATAAATATTTCTCCATTTATTGCTAATTAATATTTATTTACTTCACTCTATTTTTTAATTTAATTAAATTACCATGGCACATGTAATTTAACTATTCTAAAAATACGGGGTGTTAATAAGTGTTTTGAATGCTAAGGAGTTGGGAATTATTCTTTTGAGTGGGCAACTAAACTAAGGAGAAAAGGTAAGAAGCCTAAAGCATATTATGTAATCATTAGTAATAGTGAGTCGGTAGAGGAAACTTATTCTCCCATGCCGCGTAATTTTTTCTTTTCATGGTTAGTCATGTGAGTCTAAAGGAAAAATCTTCCCATGTTGATGATAATCATATACATCACGATTCTGAGGTCTGGTTTATTGATTCCCATATTTGTGATGAGGACAAAGGAGAGGAGACTAGAGATGAGGAGGAAAATGATCTTTAGGTTTCCTACTATGAATTGTATACGAAGTCTTTGAAGTTGAGAAAGGATAATCTGAAATTAGGGGATAGATTCAATGTGAGTGTCTTAGAGAATAATGATAAATTGATTGAGTATTTAAAGGCACGTGAGGAGAATTTTAGGGATAAACTCGCATATATTGAGGGAGAGAGAGATAATCTTTTAAGAATGGTTAAAAATATGAAGAAGCATCCCCTTAAATTTGATAAGTCTAAAAGTTTGATCGAGTCAAGGATTTTGAAGTTAGAAAATGAATTAAAAGACTCAAGTCATGGCAAACTTGACTTGGAAACCAGATTTGAAAATTTGGATAGGATGTTAGGGTCCATCCAAATCAAGAATGACAAGAAAGGTCTAGGCTACAATGATTCTAACTCTTTCGCTCCTAAAGCCAAAACTATGTTTACTAGAGAGTCAACTATTGCCAATGACATTTCTAATGGTGAATCCAAGTGTAGCTTTCCTTAAATTTATACGTGCACACACCGTGGTAGGAAATGTCACCTTATAGGGTTTTGTTATGATTTTCAAAAAGGTCCTAGGAAGTTTAAGTCTCATGTCAACATGGTTTCCAAAACCCTAATCTCTCATGCAACATCTATTTAGTTGAGGAAATCCAATTAGGTGCCATAAAATGTTAGACTTGTTGATTCTCGTATGGTTTCGCATGATTCTTCACATGCTGTATCTTATGAGTGATCGTGGTTTCATGTTATCGTACATTAGACTTGTTCTACATGATATATGTTATATTTAATGTTATGATATTCTATCTTTTGTATTCTAAGTTTGCTTTTTTATGAGTCTATATATTAATAATACAAAAAGATTTGTATTTCTCTTGTGTAATTTAGTTTTAAACATTTGTGTGGCATCTTGTTATGTTTGAATCTCATTCATTCCATTTTTTATATGTGGCTAAAGCATTTGAATATGGTTTAAAAATTGTTTTTTAATCATGAATTGTCATGAAGTTGCTCTTATTTGGTTTTCTTGATAGGTTCATCTAAGTATATGCCCCCGCATACACTTTCACGAGCTCGTTTGGGACTTAATATCTATTTATGCAAGAGCTAAGTGAGGTGTTATATTATCAATCTTGTATAATACGTATCTTTATAACTAGGTATTGGTGTATGTAAAAACTATTGCATGTGAGGATGCTATTAAGTTTAAAAAAATAAAATTGTCTAATGAAAAGGGCTATGAAAGGAGTTACACTCCTTTTCATGTTAGGCCACCGTTGTCTAGATTCTTTTGAAAAAGAAAAAATATATATGCTAAGGCCAAAATTTAGATATTGAGCATCATCCAAAATTATATCTTCAAAAGATTTTTTTTTTAAATTTATAATTTTGAGGGTGTTATAAGTTGAAGATCAACGGGTTTGCACAATTTCTCCCAGTTCTTGCTTAAATGCTTGACACTATTAATTTGAGAATAATCAATGTTTTCTAGGCTTCTGTGCATTTGGATCATTTTTTTCGTTTGAGTTATTTTTTATCACATGAGGCTAAACTATGTTGATAAATTAAGACTATCGAATTTGAACTCCTTGGGACCATCTTGAGTGTTTGGTCATATTTATCTTATTTCTTAATTTACACCCCTACATTCTATGCCATATTTTTAGATAGACATTTATGTCATATGAGTGTGAACAACTTATTTTGTGTGTCTTGTGTGGTAATACTCATATATGTATGTGTATATTGTTACAGTACAACAACAAAAAAAAAGATTTGTAACAGCCATTAACAATTACATATAACCTTTGTAACTGCTATTTGTCGTCACGTTTAGGGTATCACAAAATGATAATTGTCACTCCTAACAACAGTCACAATTTTGTATAACCCCTATAGGGGTGATGGCATGGTGAACCCAATTTGTAACTGTTGTTAGCAATTATGAATCTAATATTTGCAGTTGTTGTCGGTAGTTACGAATCTAATATTTGTAACTGCTCACATCAATTACAAAATTGGCAGTAGTGACAAATTTATGATTGCTATTAGCAGTTACAAAGATTGAATTTATTAAATGTGGTAAGAGTGGTTACAAATATCTTTATATTTTCACAAAATGATAAAATTATGATACTAGAATACAAAAAGTAAACTAAAATAAAGAAGTAGATGAAATGTCATGAACATGTAACAAGTCTAAAAAAATTCGACAACATTTCATTTATATCTCTGACATTCCAAATATCCAGTAGATATAAAATTTGTTTAAACTCAATTTAGCACCAAACAAACCCTCTTGGGCCCCAAATACAAAATTAACGTAAAATAAAAAATAAGTAAAGAAAATAATGGGCAATACTTCCATGACATGAAATGCCATGAACATATAACAAATCATTCTGAACCTAAACCACGGGCCACCACATAGTGGATACGCTTTGTAAAGGCTAGGTATATCAACTGTGGGCGGTATTGATGCGGTGACATCTTCCTTAGTGCAATCGGAGTACGCTTGCCGAGTAAGTTTAATGAACTCAAAAATTTTATATGCGGCGCCTTGTTATCCATTGACTTGTGCTTGGGTTACTTGGCATGAAGTGTAAACACCTGGATTTAAGTATTTAAGTACTACGTATGCCGGGTATGCCATGTGTATACCTGCAAATAATAAAATGTAATTGGATTCAGAATTGTTGCCATCAACATCTTTTAAGACAAAGGTGTAATTAAAAATAAACATGATTTAAATCCATGTATGAAGATTCAAGGCAAATGAATATTTTCCAGAGATGCCGCAAACCATGGAATATTTTCAAGAGTACAAATATTAAATATTTAAACACAAATGAACTATCAAGGTAGAGAAAATCCCATGGTGGATAAACAAGCTCCCCATGGTGATGCATATTAAATGACAAGAGCACCTTTGCAAAGCCACTCAAAATGAAACCACAAACTCCCATAACAAAATGAGTAAAAGGACTCGGTAGTCGGTACTGAGCATATAAGTAAAGCAAATCGAGTCATACAAAAAACTGAGTGACCATAAAATGAGGCCAAGTATATGTAGAAGACCCAAACATAATCAACCACACCAAAACCAAAAAAATATTCTAGAAAACCTAAATAACAAACTAGGATAGTCTACAGGAATGCTACACTAGTGGAACCACATGAAAATTGAGCCACATTGCATCTGATCAAAACCTCGACGGACATCTATATTATCGAGGACAATCTGGGAACTATTGCACTCAAGAGTTATCAAATTATAGTACGTAATAAGAAATATAAATGAAATGAGGCCAAATGCAATATGTTAAAGGAGTGTCACATCACAAAAGAACTACTAAAGCGCCTCTTAACTCAAAGTAGTAGGAAGAAAAAGTTTCTTAGAAATGGTAACAAAAGATTTTTGGTAGAATCTATATACATATATGCATATGGTCAAATAACGAATCTGAAAAACTGTAAATCCAAACAAAGACTTAATTTTCAAAAAATGGTTCAATCTCACATGATTAAGGATAATAAATTATGTCCAACAAAACTTTAATAGGCGCAATCAGCACAATAAAATCTTATAATATATACGTATGCAGTAGGAGCATTGAGAAACCTCGAAACCTTTCAGTTTTTGACTTAAAAAAATATATATACGAGGCTGCAGTAGATGAACAAGGGTGGCAGTTACATGATGACCCACTTCTCCCTTTCTCCATGCACGTTCAGTTATCAAACCATTTTGATATCAACTCCCACCCTTTTCCATCTCTCAAAAATCTAGCTTTGTAGCGCCTCAACTCTTTCTCTCTCTCATATCTACACTCCTACACATCACCTACAACCTAAGATAATAACACCTCCCACTAACGAATATAACCAGGTATGCGCATTTGTTATAGCGTCAATATATGTGTTTGATCAACAACTTTTTTTTATAGCGTTAATATATGCGTTTGATCAACATAGTGTTTTTATAGCGTCAACAGGGTTTATATCCAGCGTTTTTTCCATCTCGAATGCGTTTATTGTGCAGTGTGTTTATTGTGCAGTCTGTTATATGGTGACATATATAACAATTGCTAACAGGTATGCACTTTGATCAACAACAGTTTTTTATATCCAACGTTTTTTCCATCTCAAACATGTTTATTGTGTAGTATGTTCATTGTGCAGTCTGTTATATTGAGCAGTGTGTTTATTGTGTTTATTGAAGGAACACGAATGCTGTTATTTTTTAAAGTAGAGAAAATTTTGATACCCGTGTTTTTTCCCATCTCAAACGACTGGGTTTATATGTAGCGTTTTTTTCAATCTCAAACGTGTTTATTATGTAGTGTGTTTATTGTGCAGTTTGTTATATTGAGCAATGTGTTTATTGTGTTTATTGAAGTAACAACAATGCTGTTATTTTTTAAAATAAAGAAAATTTTGACAACCGTATATTAGTTTTGTTGGGTTATGTTACAGGTGAAAAGAAAAGTTTGTGTTGGGTAAAACCTATATTTTCTAACACAAAACTTAAAATTGTAGATAAAATATCTGAGTGAAACATTTTGAAAATTTCAAATAAAAAATCCATATATCAGTAAGGGTTGTGAAACCCATGTTTCTTTGTGCTTGACGTGGAGAGAGAAAGAGAGAAACCAATGGAATGCAAACAACTGCTCATCATTTGCAAAACTTTAGGTAGAGCAAAACTTTAGGCAGTGATATTCTTTAGATTCATAGACTATCCCCGTTTTTTTTTTGCTGCAGCAAAAAAAATCAGTGATTAGGTTTATATGTTTTTGGTTGTAAACTTGAACCTGTGTGTGTATGTGTAGTTCGCCATCAAGGTCTTTATTTTCTTTTCTAATTTTTTTTATGCATTTAATACTTTTTTCTTTAATAATTAACGATTGGGTTTATATGTTCGAGATGATCTACACATGTCTCTGTTTACTTTCATCCTGTCTCTACCCTACCTCCCCATATCCTTTCATTGCCCAAAGTATGTGATGTGCTTAGAATAAAAGAGAAACTCACCCAGGGAAGTGATTATCCGACTATAAGGTGAAACATAAAAACATGTAATCTAACTAAACTTTAGGCATGAATATACTTGATTTCTTTTGAGAATAAGAAATTTCAGGTGATGGGAAATAGTGTTTCAAAGTATCAAACTTTTAGGACTAACGAGTTTCTCAAAAGAAATTCAAAGTTTTGTATGGTTTTATTATATGTTTATTCAGTCATGTGCCTAACGAGTTTTGGATCGAAATGTTTTTTTTTTCATTTTACGTACTCACAAATTCCCTGACGTTCTACACTTCTAAAAAACTGAAGAAAATAACGGTTCAGTTGCATGTGTTTTAATAGCAACAAAAACCCTCCCATGACTCAGACTCACGTTCGTCCACTTTTTTTATTTCTATAGATAATTTTTATTCGCAAAAAAAATTATTACTACTAAAAATAATTTTTTATTCTCTTGAAATCATTTTTTATGCTGGAAATAATTTTATATTACTGAAAACTATTTTTGCACCGCTCTCAATTATATTTTGTTTGCTGAAAATAATTTATTATTAATTAGTTTTCTTACTTTAAATCAGTTTTATTTGCTAAAAATAATTTGTTTATTCGTATTTTTTTAATATGTCTTAGCAATGTTTTTATCTACATTTATTTTCTATTTTTTTCCTATATGCAAGTGTCATCTTCTCTTCCATTGCATTGTACGTTACATATTTCGTATAGTCTCTCCTGACGCGGGTATGTCACTCACTCCCCGAATATATATAGATATAGATTGTATCATTTATAATGTTTTCTGAACAACATAAATACATTTCATATACGTATATAGGTTATCTTCCTGCATTGTAATAATTTCTTTTTAAAAAAAGTGTGTTGATTAATTATGTTCTTATTTTCACACGTCTACTTTGTTGTCATTGCTGATTTTTTTTTATCCCTGCAAATAATTCTTATTGCTAAAAAAAATTATTATTGCAGAAAATCATTTTCTAATTTCTTAAAATTATTTTTTTATGGTGAAAATCATTTTTCATTGGTTGAAACCTTTTTCACTTGCTAGAAATATTTTATTATTTTCGGAAATCATTTTTTATTTGTTGAAAACCATTTGTTTATTCCTAAAAATACTTAGTATGTGTTACCAATGTTTCTATCTACATTTCTTTTGTATCTTTTTTTTCTACACCCAGGTATCATCTTCTTAGCCTAAAAGAATCGAAGATGAGCGATGAAGACAAAGATACACTAGCCGCTTGTGATTCCGACGTGTTTTTGTGTGGAGAGTCGGTTTATTTTTCAAACAGTGGAGATTCGACCACGTCATCTTCGTCGACTACACCGACGATGTTGAAGGATTAGAATGGCGAGACTGTTATTTTCATGTTGTGAGCTGATGAACAACTTATATTACAGTAACATTTGGTGGTGTCTTTATTAGCTTCGTTGACTCTTTTTTAGGTTATATAGTGGCATTCAAGTAAATTTAAAAAATATATATTTGTACAACTTTTTAACTTCTATTTTACTTATTTTTTTTTATAAAATATAGTTAAATAAACATTCATATATTTATTTTTAAAAAAACATATTAAAAAATAATTGTTTTATATATATTTATAAAAACAGTTAAAAATATGTTCTGACATACTTTAAAAAAGTAATTGTTTTACTATTTTTTTAAAAGTTTATATAATATGCACATGCATTATTAAACAGTAAAAATATAGATTTCAAATGTAAACCAATGTCACTATTGATTCTCAGACCAAAATAGTGAATATTATATAAATATACCTCATATGTTGTACACAACCAAAACAAAACCTATTAGCATTTAGGGCTTACTAAAATCAAAATAAACATCACAAAAATATTTAAGGCTTATTGAAATTGAAATATTGAAGAAATAAACAACGTAACAAGTTTAGGGCTTATCGAAATAGATGACGATGAAGAGAGAGAGTTTAACAGTGAAGATATAGAGAGAGGGGGGAGAGAGGGAGGTTGAAGAGGGAGAGACGAGAGAGCGAAAGCTTAAAGAGGAAAGAGGAGAGAGAAGAGGGACATTAAACCTAGGTCAAAATTATAATGATAAATTTGTGACCCCTCATAGCAGTCACATATTAGGACTTAGGCCAACATTTGTGAATGATATGAATAGTTACAAATTTGTGACTGTTATAAGGAGTCACAAATTAAGTCTTAGGCTAAACTTTGTCATAGTAAAAATTTGTAACTACTAATAGCAGTCAAAAATTAAGTCTTAGACTAAAATTTGTGACTACCCATAGCACTTAAAATTTTGTGACTGCTGATAACAATCATAATTTAAGCCTACTAATAAATTTGTGTCTAATTGTGGTAGTCACAAATTTGTGTCTACTTATAACAGTCACAAATTAATCACATGTCAAGATTTATGATTGTCATTAGTAGTGAAAAACCAATTGACTCGAATTTCTCATAATCCAAAGATTTTATGACTCCTAATGGCGATTACGAATTATTTTCTAACTGGTCTTGGCAGTGATAAAGCTTGTCACCCCCATTAGCAGTTATAAGAAGGCAGTCACAAAATTAGCATTTTTGTGTAGTGTTATATGATTTTTTATATGGTGTTTGTTTGAGTATTCACCTGCATTTAATTCATGTTCTTAATTGATATATTTTTTTGGATTATTTGTAATTGTGATGCCATATTTCAAGCATATTAATTTAATACCTTATGTACTCTTTTACCTGTGTCTATTCCCGAATAAAAAGGGGGAGAAGGATTAGATTAGGGGGAGATTTCGTATGTTGGGGGATTATTTTGTACTAAAAATTGTAAGGATAAATTTTTGAATAGTGTCAATTTGTATGTATTGGCATTATTCTGAACAAAAACCAATTTGAGTCATAAGATAAATTTTACTTGTCGCGATTCCAATTAAGTCGATGGCGTTGTGTTGAAGACGTAGCGATCAAGCTTCAAAGATGAATCTGTTGATAGTTTTGGTGAACGTTTCACTTATTCACTTTGGTTTTTCGAAGATTGCATACAACGCCACCTTTAGTGATAGTGAACCAAAAGAGGGAGAAGATACCCCCATTGAGAGCAACTACACGCCGTTCATGGTTTGTCACGTGAGAGACGACGATAAATATTCTCATGAAGATACTCAAGTGAATGACACTTTCGAGGCCATAGTTTGTGAATCCCAAGCGAGTAAGGGTGAAGAAAGTGAAGATGAGGATGTAGAGTAAAATGAGTTGCAAGTTGCCTTCCGTGAATTGTATGAAGAAACGGTGAAGGTGAAGAAGAAAAACTTAAAGTTACAAGCTAAGTTTAAAGAGCGCGCCGTAGAAAATAACGATTCATTTATTGAGAATCTTAGGGCAAAAGAGAGGACTCTTCGAGAGAAACTAGTGTACGTTGAGGGAGAGAGAGATAGTCTTCGAGGTTTAATGGAGGCTATAAAAAGGCACTTTAAAAATTTGAGGAGTCTAAGCATTTACTCGAGTCTAGGATTGGTGAGTTTGAGGAGAGATTGAGAGATTTGAGTAAGGTTAAGTTTGATTTGGAGGCTAGGTCTAAAAAGTTAGATAAGAAATTTGGCATCGTCCAAATCAAAGATGATAGGTGTGGTATTGGCTTCGATAATCATGTTGCTCCCATTCCTAAAGACAACACCTATCGTGTGAGAGAGCCAACTAAGATAGTTAGGAAAGATCCACATTTAGGTAACATTCCTCGTTGTGTTTCCAGTTTCACTCATTGCGGTAGGAAGGGTAACCTTAGGCTTCATTACTTTCGTTTGCTTAGACATGATATTTCTTACGGATGATTGTGTTATCATGTTTGTCATACTCTAGTTTGATCCATGGTATATATTTTGCCAGTGATATGACATATTTATCTCTTTTTATTATATTTTTTCTATTTATTTGAGTCTTACTAGAAAAATACAAAAAGATCGTTGGTTTCATATATTTTGGAAAAATATAAAAAGATTTTACTTTGGTAATTATTTTTTGAAAATACAAAAAGATTTTTGGTTTCATATAATTTTGAAAAAATAAAAAGATTTTTTTTGGGGTCAAATATATGTTTTTGAAAAACACAAAAAGATTTTTGGTTGATTTTTTTGTCGTGAGTTTACACTTGATGTGGCATATTGGTGTGCTTGAACCCCATCATGGCATCTTTCCACGTGGCTAGTACATTTGGTCATGATTTTGGATGCAAATATTGATCATAACCATTGTTTTAATGGGGTTGTTTCGAAGTTGACTTAAATTTAGATTCGACTATGTATATGCCATTGCACACATGCACGAGCTTAATTGAATGTTTAACTTCTCATGTATATTTAAGTTTGTGAGACATTTTTCTCTCAATTTTGTCATCTACGCGCATAATTGACTTAGGAGGACTTGTACATGTAAGAACTGTTGCCCTTGAGGATTTATTGCATATTAAAAAAATGATGAGTATGCACGAAAAAGGGTTGCGAGAGTCATGTGAACTCATCGTGAAAGCCACCGTTTAAAAGAGCCCCCCCCCCAAAAAAAAAAAATCAAGGAAATAAAAAGAAACATATGCCAAAAATGGGGCCAATAGGAAATCTTTTGAAAAAAGAAAATAGATCTTCAAAAGAAAATATGAATAGAGAAGAATTATCATATATGTTTGAGGTAGTTTTAATTGAAGATCAACGGGTTTGCACAAACAAGTTCTACGTTAAAAAAGTCGTGTCATGGCGCTATTGTTTGCAGAATAATTAAAATTCTAGACTTGCGTACGTGATGTTTGTTTCATTCATTAAGTTCAAAGTTTGATTGTCACATATGGATAAAATGTAGTTTGATGATATTTAACGATCAATTATGTTTGGATTATGATTTAGTTGTGTTAGTTGCTCCCATTCATTCCATTCCACATTTGAGAATATTTATAAGAGGGTAGTTTAGATTAGATGGAGGCGTAATCCCTTTTGAGTATAGTAATGATAACTGAATCGGGAGCACTCTCGATTAATTACAAGACACATTGTCACAACCTAGTGAAGATAAACTCAGTTTGAAATCACAAGTCTCTCGTGTATAACTCAAAAGATGATAATGAACTCAGCAGTGAGTCATTTAGAGGGAGGGAGAAGTAAGCACCCTAGATACACCTTGACAGGCAACCAAACACACCAACCCTCAAAGGTCTCCAGTTAGATATTAAAAGCTTCGTAGTAAATGATCAATGGTGGGCGAGTAAGATCTCTAGTTTTGCAATAACTTCTTTCTCTCTGATGATACTCTCTCTCTCTGGCCCTAAAACTCTCTAGAAAAGAACTCTCCTTCTTATAAGTGGTTGAGGCCAATAAATTACCCTCACACCACTCCCGAGATGACCCAGTCGTTTACCACTGTGAAAGACATCCTTCATACTTTATGTCACAAACATTAAATGCCTGATGTACTAGTCAACTCCACGTCATAAACATTGAATACCAAGACATTCCTTTTGCCTAACCACTGTGTGACAGGGGGCTGTCATCACAGAGGTGGCCCACCAACTGTCTGACAGCCTCTAAATACCACGGTGGTTTACTCAAGTGAGGATTTAACATTGCTTAGCTGGTTAGTGACATCACCTATAGTAGATGTGACATTAAGTAGGAAACACAAGTGGTTCACAACTCAACGCATGATGCGACTCAAGGTTTATCCGCCCAAGGTTCCATGGTCAAGGTTTTTTGGTATTTTACTATGTGTATCTAAGATGGTCAGGACAAGCCCCAACACTGACTCACTTCTCAATCCTCCAAACCAAGTTCCTCTAAATTTCCCACAGCGAGGTCATTCGATAGAGCATGAAAGCTCTCCGGAGCCCTGCCAGGCTTGGTCTCTATCGAGTACCGTTTGACCTCACACTAAATAATATTATAATCGTTACAGATCATAGTCAATATAAATAAAGGATACAACAAGAATAAGTAAAACAAATAGGACTAAAGGATGAGCTCTCTTAGCCAGTTTCTCCGCTTGGAAGATCTCCCTAGGTTGCCACACTGAACTACATCGCTTGAGCTGCCTCGCTGAGCTCCATCACTTGAGATGCCTCGCTGCCTTAATCCCTTGGGTTTGTTGTATTAGCTGAGGGGATTATCTCTAATCTCAAGATTATCTTTAAGCCCCCATATATTTGCTCCTTCGTGTAGAAATTTGTTGTGGGAACAAGAAATATCTACACGAAAACTTCTCACTCTGATGGACCTTCTATTTGTGAAAAAATTCTGGCGTTTCTGTCTTCATTACAACTTATTTCATTATTATTTCCAGGAAAAAGTAAAGTTTTCCCCGATGTACCTGAGTCACATTTAAACATCGTTTGGACTTGTGGCGAGGGGACATCGTAGCTTTCTAAACTGTCATGACAGCTTCTGTGTTGTGGGATATTGGATATGTCTAACAAAAAGAAGAATTTTGGTGCCAAACCCAAAACTTGTCATATCCTCAGGAATCACTTCATTAATGACGTAGTTCTATCTTTTCAACTGTTAGGAGACTTCCCGAAGCGCCACATGTCCACTTGAAATGATTACTGACGGCTTTGCACGTGCAGTGGTGGGAAACTCAAAAGGCGAACCAAGGAATTTCAAAAGGCTATTATTCAAACACTTAGTCATTTTTTCCCCTTACTTTGCCTTCATCTTCTTCAAGTCCCAGCATACTTAGAGAGAGAAAATCCTCAAAGTGCCATTGTTATTCAGCGTTTCCCTGGTTTCTTTCCTCTCATCGTCTCTTTCATCGCCACTTGTAGCTATACTCCATTTTCATCCCTATCTGTTCTTTACTAAGATTTTTCTTTCATCACCACCCGCTATGGCTTCTTCAATCTTCCCCAAGGCTACCAACACCAGTGCTCAGCCAACCTCCACCGCTATCGCCTCTACTACTGCTTCCACTGTAGCGCCACCACCTTGGATGTTGCTCGCCAAGAGCAATTACATTTTTACCGCTGGTCTCTAATCTTTGGCAAAGACGAAGACTTCTCTGATGCATGCAAGACCTACTTATCTAAGTATGACCCTTTGCTGCTGGGTGATGAAGATGAATAATCATTTAAGTGGGGTTTTCTTCCTCTAGAGGGGACTCTGTGCATCAGATTCGATCGTGGTGACTTTCCTTACTCCTAGATCGATTTTGAAGCACCTGGGGGATCTCCAACTCATTTTGCCGCCTGGCATGCACATATGTAGATCTCCCATGCTACAGCTCTTGCTAAAGTTGGTCTTCGCCTAGCCAACTGGTTTGGGGAGTTCATTATCTCAAAGCACAATGCTGCACTCCAAGTTTTGGTCTCGAGATGGAATGTCACAACTCATACCTTCTTCGCTGCCTGGGGGGGTCACCATTTCTTTGGAAGATGTATATGAGCTACTTGGGTTTGAACCCATGGGTGAGTTTACTTATCTTTATGAGGCCTTGGATGCCAAAGAAACTATTGATCGAGCTGAGCTGGATCGGATTTGCCACCACTGCACTAGGTCTTCCAATAAATTTACCTTTACTCCCCTAATCAGCTATTTCTTCAAAGTTCCTACTGCGAAGGATGTCACTTCTGTCACAGGAAAGGGTAAAGGTGTATCTTTAGAATTACCAGCCTACATTCTTGTGTTGCTTTCCCGCTTCTTCTTAATTGGGAAACCCAATGACCAGCGTAGGAGGGACCTCATAAACATCTCCATTCATTTGGCCAGAGGTTTCAATCTTCCTATGGACGCCATTGCTTTGGGGTCCCTATACACTTGGTTAGATCAAACCCACCTTGACATGGAACGATCCCTTGGCCATTACAACCTGGCCACTTTCTCTAATACCATTATCTTAATGGGTTTCCTCTATACCCGCTTTCCTTCTATTGTCGCCAAATCTGTTTGTTATCCCGTGAGCCAAGGCATCATGCCCCCTCGCCTCCTGTGCTTCCATAAAAAACAAAGTTGAAAGGAGATAATGGGTATTTTTGATTGTTTGGATTCCTTCATCATGAGGTCGTATGAAGAATAAACCTTTGCCCATACTTGGAATTTTTTCTCCACTTTCGTTCCGGTTGTAGAGGATCCCTCGCAAGTCGTAGTGCTTCTCTTCACCCCTAGGTTCCTTCCTTCATTCACTAAATGGGGACATACTTCTGAACCTTACAACCCCGATCGGTGCAGCAGGCAGTTCAGTTTTGATCAAGGGGCTCCTCGACCTGTGTTTCAATTAACGAATAAGGGGGCAACTTTTACTGAGGCCTGCACTTTCTACCTTTCTGCAGTGGTACTTGGCATGACTTCTACTATAGATGGTCAAGTTACCATCCCCAGTGCCACTAGAAAAGTGGATATGTCCACTTATTTTGCCACCAAATTCTGACCGATGCAACTGACCAGGATTCATGAATTCATACAAAGTGCCCCTAGTATCCCCCAGTTCTTTGGAGTTGAGTTCCCTCTTATCAAGATTCCTAAAGATCCTCCCAGCGAGATACCTCCTTATTACCCCATGATCCCTACTACCACGCCCAAGAACGTTGCAACCCCAAAACAGCCTCCCCCTATTGATGATGTTTCTGGTGAGGGTGTTCCAACCGATGCAGCTTCTGGCGAAGGACTTTCTAATCCACTAGCTAAAAAACTAGGAGATCCAAGAGTCGGACTTCTTCAAAGTCTAAGTCCCAACCTCTGCCTCAAGCTCCCTTGGAAGCATTCCCCTTTGCCTCCGTTACTACTCTTATGTTTGCCGAAGTGAGTGAGGAGTTAAGAAAGAAAATTCAAGTTGAGGTGGAGAGAATAAATTATGAGTTTTAACGACACACTCCTGCCATTCCTACTACTACTGTTTTCCCCACTATCTTAGTAGATACATCTGATGGAGGGTTGAAGTGAAGGAAAAGATCAAGGGTTCCTCCAAGGCTTGGTTCTGTTGGTGCGAGGAAAAAACTCTGGGTACTAAGTCCCAGAAGAAACGAGCTCCTGATATACATCTCACCCTAGCTCCTTCTGCTGTTGGAGCTATGGAGTTGGATGATTGTCCTACTGTTGAGCATCATCCCATGGAGAGGTCTTCACCAGCTGCTTCCCCTCCTTCCTCGCCAATGGTGATATCGTCCCATTCTCCACCTGGATCAAAGGTATACCTGTGCTTTTGTTCTTATCTTTTTTTAATAACAAATTGTATTTGTCTAACTCTTAGCAACTTGGCACAGGAATATGAAGAAGAAAGACCCAACCCTCCTGTGAGTCCTTTCATGGGGGGATGCTTCGGGAGTGGTTCTCTTGATGCAACTCCCCCCGTTCTCCCATGATCGGGCTCACTTATTCCCTTAGTTTGGTCTCCCGATGTACGGTGGAGTCTTCGAAGGAGGTTGTTGCTCTTATTGACCCTCTGGAAGTTTCCTCTCAGCCATAGGGAGCTCCCCCATCTTCTTTTGAGTCATCCCTTCAGCTGGAGGTTCCTCTAGATATCGTTCCAATTTTGCAAAGTTCTCCCGAGGTAATAAGTTCTAAACACTTTTAGATATTTCTTTTCTATCCTTCTTACTTTGCTGAATCTTCTAGATATCTTGGTGTATTTCAGGTTGAAGTTGCCTCGTTACTAGCTTCTATGCTGGCAAATTTCCTTCTTCAGCCTCCACTATTAAGGCCCATCTCTGAGTTTGCCCCTTTTTCCAACATCACCGAGGTAGGTTGAATGTGCACTTTGCCCCTTCTTTTTGTGATGTGCCTTGCTTCTAACACTTAGTTTTATATTCTCAGTTTGCTCCAAGCTTAGCTTTGCCATCATCCCTCAAGACTCCATCTGTTATTAGGTCTACCATTGGCTTATCTACTCACCATGGTTCTTCTGCACCTACAAGGGATGATGTATCTGTGGAAGATTGAATGGTCCCTTCAAGCCCACCCTTAACCTTGGCCCTAGTTCCTTTTGTTGAAGTAGGAGCTTCATAAGGTGTTGAGGTTCCTCTGTCTGAAGTTCCTCTAACTGAGGGTTCTATAAAGACTCTTGAGGAGATAAACTTGCCCACTACAGTGCCTACCGTTGCAGCTTCTTTCCTTTCTCCCGTTGTCGCTCCAACAGTTGCTGAGGTATTTTGCCATTTTCTCTTTGTTTCATAGTGTTTATCCTTTATCTTGACAATGTGGAATCTCCTTGTTAGAAGAATCTCATTTTCGAACATTAAAACTCCACCAATAATGGTGACTTAACAACGAACAAATCACTTGTTAAGATTTTTGTAAAACTCCACCACTAACGGTGACACCCATAACGATGACTTAACAATGACAACCACTTGTTAAGATTTTTTTTATAAAACTCCACCAATAACGGTGACACCCATAATGGTGACTTAACAATGGCAACCACTAGTTAAGATTTTTTATCAAACTCCACTAGTATCGGTGACTTAGCAATGAAAACCACTTGTTAAGATTTTTCATCAAACTCCACCAGTAACGGTGACTTAACAATGAAAACCACTTATTAAGATTTTTCGTCAAACTCCACCAGTAATGGTGACTTAACAATGAAAACCACTTGTTAAGATGTTTTCGTCAAACTCCATCAGTAATGGTGACTTAACAATGAAAACAACTTGTTAAGATTTTTTGTTCAAACTCCACCAGTAACGGTGACTTAACAATAAAAACCACTTGTTAAGATTTTTTCATCAAACTCCACCAGCAACGGTGACTTAATAATGAAAACCACTTGTCAAGATTTTTTGCCAAATACCACCAGTAACGGTGACTGAACAATGAAAATGACTTGTTAAGATTTTTTTTGTACTTAACTCATTATTTGCTTTATCTGTCCTCAGGTTGCTAGGGGGTCCCCTCGCATTGAAGAGAAACCTCAAGAAGTTCTTTCGCATGTCGCCTCACTAAATAGGGAACCAGCTGTATCTGAGGAATTGAGTCCTAACGACCAAGGTTCCAAGACAAGTGCTCAGGCCGATAGTGAATCTGGTTGTGATCTTCCTCTGTCAGCTCTAGCTCCTCATGAGTTCTGCCTCATGGTCCTTCGTCTATCTGTCTAACTACCTGCCAACCATCGATTGGTGATTGAACAGATCGCAACTCATCATCCTGAGACTTTTATTGTTGGTTGTCTTCGTTTAAACATTCCCGTGATGAGCCATAGGCTTCAAGGTATGGCGCTCGTTATTACTGATCTCGTCGGCACCCCTACTATTTTTGGGTTATCTAAAGGAGTTGGGCAGGGATGGCATCCAATTTAGCTGGCTGATAGGTCACTTGAAGACTTTGAAGAGTTAGCAATTGGAAAGTCAGAGAGAATTACTACAGAATCCCTAGGAGACTCAACGAGCTAAGGAAGCTAGGCTGGACGAACTTGTACCTCTACTTGATGCTGTCAACAAAGAGGTGGAGGATATTGAATAAGCTCTTCGTCAGGTGAATTTGAAATGAGAGAAACTGTTCATCAAGTGTGCTCAAGTTCAAACTAGGCTGGGGGGCTCTATCAACGCTCAACAAGCATGTTTAGCAACTTCCTCGGGTCTGCCTGAAATGTTTTTCTTTGCTTCAGACTTGCGGTTCCTCCTAGGCCAATGATCTTTCCCCCATACTTATATAAATTTCCCATTTCTCAATAATGTAATTGTTGGGCAGTAGTTCCCATTTTTGTAATGCCTCCCAATTTATGAATGAAAGAGAAGTTATATATTTTCCATGCTACTTCTTTGTGTTATAACTACTTGCATAAAATATAAACTTTACAATCTTCCATCCTACTCTACTTACAATGAAAGACATCTTTAAAAAAATGGCTTATATATTCATAACAAAAATCTAGATACATCGATGTTCTAAGGTTACTTACTTATACATGATAGACTTTCAACCATTTGTTGTTATTTTTAAAGGGTTTATCTTCTTCCATCTTAGAAATTAAGAAATGATCTGAATCGTGAGCCTCCTTTACAATGAAAGGTCCATCCCAATTCGCTGCAAATTTAGGTAGAGGAATCCCTCTGATGTGCTTCACTACTGCCTTCAAAATAAAGTCTCCTTCAACAAAATTCCTTGGTCTCACCAAGTTGTCATATGCCCTTGAGAGTTGCTTCATGTCCATTTAAAAGTGCTACATCGCATTATCTCTGTGCTCGTTCAATGCCTCCAACTGCACATGTCTGTTATGAGGGAGCATGCTACTTTGCAAGGCATATCGGATAGAGGGAACTTCTAACTCCACTGAGAGGATTTCTCTAGCTCCATATACAAGGGAGAATGAGGTATATCCTGTAGGTTTACTTTTAGTTATTTGATAGGCCCACATGATGACTGGTATCTTGTCATCCCACGATCCCGAAGATTCTTCCATCGTCTTGGCAAAAAAATTGACCAATGTTTTGTTAGTTTCTTCGGCTTGTTCGTTTCCCTTTCGGTATGCTACTGTTGAAGTATAATGAACAATGGAGTATTTGTCTGTCAGCATTGTTACCTCTGAATTAACGAAGGTAGTTTCATTAGCGAAGAGGATAAACTTTAAAATCCCAAATCGACAAATGATGTATTCACTGATGAAGTTGCTCACCACCCCCGCAGTTTCCCTTCTTAGTGGTAACGCTTTATCCCACTTTATAAATCATTCCGTTGCCACTAATATTTAGATTTTTCCTCTTAAATAAGGATGTATTTCCCTTACCAGGTCAAATGCCCAAGTGTGGAAAGGCTAAGGGGTTTTCAGAGTGTGTAGATCCACCGATGGAGTATGAATCATATTTCCATGCAATTGGCAAGCTTTACATTTTCGAATGAACTCAATAGAGTCTTTCTCCATCGTTGGCCAATAATACCCCAACGTCATCAGCTGGTCATACAACTTTGCTCCTCCTATGTGAGCTGGGTTGTGAGATTACTTAAGGACTTCGGCTTCTTCCTCCTTTATGATGCAACGTAATGGCCTGTTGAAGTACCCTCTTCGATAAAGCTGCCCTTCCTGAACATAGAACCTTGGGGCCCTTTTTTTGAGTCCCATGACATCAGTCTTCTCCGTAGGGATAACTTCGTCTTTAGTAAAGTCAATATAGGGACGCCTCTAATTTGGTTGAGCTTCAACGAAATGGCATTCAGCCACTTCGAATAAAAGTCGGCACTTATCACACTTTCGTTGTAGCTCTGCTGCATCTTGCTTCATTCTAGGCTAAAAGTATCCCTCACTTTGAATTCTCCTGTAAAGAGGGATCTCGATTGTTTCGCAGTGCTCTTCGTGTGTTTTCTTTCATCTCCGTCTGCTTCTTCTGGGTCGATGCGTATTGATAACCATCCTCCTATATTTCTATAGTAGAGGTTTCCCTGATTTGTAAAGTACTGGGCTAGTTCTCTCAGCTCCATCGCTCTGTCCCCAGACTCCAATTATTTTCTAATCTCTCCCCTCCAGCTAGAGTCATCCTCCATCAACAGAATTGAATGTACGATCGAGGGAGTTATTCTTCGTTGAATCACGATTTTAGTTGTATCGCCTCTCATGATCATCTTCTGAGCAATGGTGACATAGGCATTTGGATGGCGGTTCATCATTTGGGGATGCCTCTTGGTCTTGGTCCGATGGAACTGGTTGAGAAGCCTCTGAATGATTGTTCTGTAAGGTGCTAGACTGAGGTGTTTTAACATATATTCTCCATTTACTTGCTGGATCACCAAGTTCGAATCACCCTTGATGCAGAGTGAACGAACCCCTCTTCGAAGGGCCTCCAACAACCCCAGTACCAACTCTTCATACTCTGCTTTATTATTGGAATAAGAAAAGTCTAGCTTTTAGGAAAGACAAATTTCTTTCATTCCTCTTTAAAGAATAACCCCTGCTCCTCCTTTTTTCTTAACTGAAGATCTATCGAACTTCTTCGTTCATTCCTCATTGCTTGCGTCCAGGTGATTGGCCTGCAAATCATCTCTTAGAATGCTCTTACATGGTGGCTCAGATATCCCAGACGAGAAGATTGCCAAGTGGTCTGCGTATGCCTGGCTCTTGATTGTGCGAGGGACCACGCATTTCAAGTCATACTCTGAGAGAATGAGGAACCACTTATCTGCCCTACCAATCAATAAGTTCTTGCCAATAAAAACTTAATAGATCACATCTCGTTATAATATGAATTGTAAAAGATAGCATATAATGTCTAAGTTTTTATGCTACAAAGACTAAGGCTAAACAATGCCTTTCCAAGCTACTATACCTGACCTCCGGCCCATGTATGATTCTACTAAGGTAGTAGACTGGGCGTTCTTTACCATTAATCTCCTGCACTAACAGAGCTCCGATGGACCTCGTGGTGGATTTGAGGTATAACTGCAACGGTATTCCTGCCCTTGGAGGAATCATAGTTTGAGGTGAAATGAACAGTTTCTCTAGCCTGGTGAGAGACTCCTAGTGAACTTCCTCCCACTTGAACTTTGTGTTCTTTCACAAAAGCTGCATCAACGTGTGTGTTGTTTTGGCCAATCCAGGTACAAATATCCTAAGGTAGGAAACTTTATCGAGGAAACTCTTAAGCTCCTTCATCGTTCTCGGACTTGGCATCTCTAAGATCGCTCACTGTTTGTCTTGGTCCATCTGCACTCCCTACCCATCTACCACAAATCCTATAAACTTTCCACTGGTTACTTTGAAAATGTATTTCATCCGGTTCATCTTCAGTTTATACTTCCTACATCTGGCAAATACCTTCCTCAAATCTCTCAGGTGGGACCCCTCCTTCTTCGATTTGATGACCAAATCATCCATATAAAACTCCACAAATTTGTGAAAGAAGTCATGGAAAATGGCCATAATTATTCTTTGATAAGTAGCCCCAGCGTTTTTAAGTCCAAACGATATTACCTTGTACATGAAGTTTCCCAACGGGGTTCTAAACGCTGTCTTCTCTTCATCCGCGGGGTTCATTTTCATCTGGTTGTACCCTATATACCCATCCATGAAACTATACATCTCGTTTCCAGTCGTTGCATCTATCAAGCTATCGATGGAGGGCAGAGGGAACTCTTTTTTGGGATAATCCCTATTCAAGTCTCTAAAATTCACATAAATCGTTATCTGATTCTTGTCCTTCTTACCCATTGGGATAATGCTAGATAACCAGAGTGGGTGCTGTATCGGTTTAATGAACCCTGCTGCCAACAGGCGTTGGACCTCTTCTTTGATCTTCAGGCCCAACTCAGGCTTGTAAGTCCTCGTTGCTTATTTGACCAGAATAGCTAAAGGCATCACGTTTAATTTGTAGCACCTTACTTCTTCATATAGCCCTTCTATCTCTATATACTTTCATGTAAAAATATCTATAAACTCTCGGATTAGCTAAATCAAAGCCTCCCGTTTCTCCATACAGAGATCCTTCGAGAGGAAAATGGGCTTTGGCTCCTCCCCTTATTTTACCAAGTTTAGCTGCTACAATTCTTGTGCTTGTAGCTTTGGTTGGTCCATCATATAGTCTGGTTCTTTTGTAATATCCTCCACGAACTCTTGTATGTTAGAATTATCTATCACCATTCATTGTCCCCGTTAATCCACCAGAAAACACTTATATATCGGGTCAGCCTCCTCATCAGCCTCTGATATAACTCCTTCGGCTACCCGTTCACACCATCATAGGCGATAAACCACCTTCCCTTCCACAGTAACAATCTTATTGCATTGCCTGCTTGCCGTTGCAACTGCCTTTCTTTTCCTCTCCTTCGAAGCCTCTACCATTATTCCTTCAAAGAATCGACTCAACACACTTTGTCATGTGACCTCGTGTTCTATCGGGGGTCCATTATGGGTGGCATCATGTCCTTTATCTGCTTCGATATCTTCTCAGGTCTAGGCACCACATGGTGGGCTTCTTCTGTTACTCCTTTGCCGCTTATAGTTTCATCATTCTGGTCGTTTACAGGCCCCATCCTTTCTCTGATCTAGGGAACCTAGGCTCCCTCCATTCTTCTCATTATGACTCTGATGTCCTCCTCTAATTCTATATAAAATTCTTCATCCACTAGGTGAGCTTATTCGATAGCGAAGGGCCTCTTCGTAGTTCGTATAGTGATCTTAGTTCCTTTAATATTTGTCTTGGCACATTGGTGATATGTCGAGGGAACTAGTCCTTGGTTGTGAATCCACACTCTTCCTATCAACAGATGGTAGGAAGTTACACTCTCTATCCCGTGGAATTTGATGTGGGAACTCAGATTTCCCATTATAATCCCAACATTCACATAACCAATGGATTTGGAAGACTGGTTGTCATAACCTGAAATCTCCAATGGCGTGGGGCATGGGGACCAACCTTTCCTCTGGGATGTTAGCTGCATGGAAATAATTGATTGGCATGATATTGATGGATGCTCCCTCATCCATAATAGCCCTCATGAATCTAACTCCGTTGATGCTGGCAGTCACATATAACGGTCGATTGTGAGGAAATCTCACTGCCCTATCTGCATCGCTGAACGTTATTTCTGACAAAAATTTCTTCACCAACCTGGCCATGGGTTCCTTCCATCTCAGCGAAGGGACTGTGTTCTTCCTCGCAGTATCAAGGATAGTTAGGGTTATCTCCAACCTACATTCTTTTGGCATTCCCACCTGGTCGAAGAACCAGGTAAACTTTGGGGATCGTGAAACCGTGCAGTACTCTAGGCTTTGATCCATTTCCTCACCTTCAACGTTGTAAATGTCCTCCACATCTCTGGGACTTTCTTTGTCATAGTCTAACACCACATTAGCTATTCCTCTGGTACAGTCCTCCAAAGCCTATTTAAACTCCTCTTGCTCTACCGTCATCTCCCTCACTTCTCTTTCTGCCTCCTCGTCATAGGCCACCACCAGATTGGCCCCATGTGCTGGGAGTGGGTTGTTGTTAACATTTTGCAGAGGGATTTGCAGTGTCCCTGCCTTTACATGTTTATCGATGATTTTCCTTACCGTAAAATAACTTCCCGTCGGATGTTGAATCTTTCGATGGATCTGGTAATACTTGGGATCCGCTCTAGTTTCAATGTCTGATTCCACGATAGGGATGACCTTAGGTTCATACACCATTCCTCCTTTAACTATGGCATTGTAATAGATAACAGCCTCCTCTAGTGTGTAGGGTAACAGTGGTGGGTCTTTCCTATCTCTGCCAAACTTTATATTGTTATCCTTCTTAAGCTGCTTGCTTGCTTCACCTCTATCGATGTATCCCACCCGTGGGGGTTGGCTGCATAATGTAACGGGTGTCCCGGGCTGTCTGAACACTAGTGGTACCGCAACAGGGTTCGACCGAACTACCAATGATATATTCCTTGTTACTTTTAGAAATACTACGAAAGTATCTTAGCGAGTTTCATTAATCAGGTGACAAATGTACTCTGGGAGAAAACCCTCAGCATAGAGTTATAACAGTTTTGACTCTTTGGCTTCTACCCTCACGTCGAGGGACCTCTCTTTGAATCTTCGAACATTGGCCACCATATCTTCTCTCGACCGTTGCTTCTCCCTGCCCAATTGTGTTAACGTGAACTTCTGGACAAATAAAACATGCATCTCTTCCCACGTTGAAACACTCTTTGGCGCCAAATGAGAGTACCGGGCATAATCTTTATCGGTTAATGATTTTGAGAACTACCTTATCCTGAGCTTCTTCTTGTTGCAGTGAGCCCCTAGATGTTCGATGAAACGTTTGATGTGCTCCTTTGGGTTCCCCCCTTTCCAGTGTATTTCTTAAAGATGTGAGGTGTGTAGTCTTTCGGGTAAGGCTCATCATTATATTTTTGGGGATAGGACCTGCAAAAATCATCATACACCGAATTTACCTCACTGGCTGACTGCGAGGAAGTTACTATCATTTTTAGCACCTCTTTTTGCATATCTTCTAATGCGAACGCTGGCGTCTTCTCAACCGTGGAGAGAGTGGACAAAGGGACCACTAATGGAACATTGGTGGCATTTGGAGGGACTACCGATGGGATACTGGTCACACCCGGTATGCTTGTCGTTGAGTCAGGAGTGGGTGATGTGCCTATGGGTGCAGTCCCTGTGGGAAAAACTGATGCAGGGTTCATCGGAGCTACTGAGACCACACCAAGTGTCACTGCACTGTTATGTGTTCCTCTTCCTAGGATCTTGGCAACCTCAAGTGTCTGCAGAAACTCAAAAAACTTACCCATGAGGAAGGTCATTTGCATTGTACCTAGGACAACACTAATAGAGGCTTGGGTGATCGTTGGGACTCTAGTCATCGTTATATCTTGGGGAACCTCTACCTGAGGGGGAACCCCACTTTTAGGAGCCTTTATCTCCCTTGTCGCTTATTCCTCATTGTGTTTGACATCATCAAAGTTGAGTCTACGATTAACGTTATCTTGCGCCATACACTTTCGCTAGAAGAATACCTCTTCAGCGGAGTCGCCAAATGTAAGAGGGTAGTTTAGATTAGATGGAGGCGTAATCCCTTTTGAGTATAGTAATGATAAGTTAACCGCAAACACTCTTGATTAATTAGAAGACACACAGTGATAACCTAGTGAAGATAAACTCAGTTTGAACTCACACGTCTCTCGTGTATAACTCAAAAGATGATAATGAACTCAGCAGTGAGTCATTTAGAGGGAGAAAGAAGTAAACATCCTAGATACACCTTGACAGGTAGACAAACACACCAACCCTCAAAGGTCTCTAGTAAGATATTAAAAGCTTCATAGTAAATGATCAATGGTGGGCGATTAAGAGCTCTGGTTTTGCAATAACTTCTTTCTCTCCGAGGATACTCTCTCTCTAGCCTAAAAAATATATTGAAAAGAACTCTCCTTCATAGAAGTGGTTGAGGCCAATAAATAACCCCCACACGACTCCCAAGATACCCCAGTCCTTTACCACTGTGAAAGGCATCCTTCATAATTTATGTCACAAACATTAAATGCCTGATACTCCACATTATAAATATTAAATGCCAAGACATGCCTTTTGTCTAACCACTGTGTGTCAGGGGGGCTGTCATCAAAGAGGTGGCTCACCAACTGTGTGATAACCTATAAATACCTTAGTGGTTTACTCAAGTGCGAATTTGACAATATTTAGCTGGTTAGTGACATCACCTATAGTAGATGTGAGATTAAATAGGAAGCACAAGTGGTTCAGAACTCAACGCATAATGGGACTCAAGGCTGCTCCGTCCAAGGTTCCATTGTCAAAATTTTTTGGTGTTTTACTAGGTGTATCTAAGATGGCCAGGACAAGCCCCAACTTTGCCTCACTTGTTAATCCTCCAAACCAAGTACCTCTGAAGTTCCCACGACGAGGTCATTCGATAGATCATGAAAGCTCTCTCGAGCCCTGCTAGGCCTGGTCTCTCGTGAGTACCATTTGACCTCACACTAAATAACATTATAATCATTACAGCTCATAGTCAATATAAATAAAGGATACAACAAGACTAAGTAAAATAAACAGGACTAAAGAATGAGCTTTCTCAGCCAGTTTCTTCGCTTGAAAGATCTCCCTGGGCTCCCATGCTGAACTACATCGCTTGATCTACCTCGCTGAGCTGCATCGTTGCCTTGCTGAGCTGCATCGCTTGAGCTGCCTCACTGCCTTAATCCTTTGGGTCTGTTGTATTATTCGAGGGGATTATCTCTAATCTCGAGCTTATCTTCAAGCTCCCTACAATATTGATACAATGTTAACACGTAACCCACATATTTTATTTTGAGTCTGTTTTGTTACTGTTTTCATACTTCCAGTTTCTTTTATCAGCTAATGTTTTCACTAGGAAGATGTTGCATAAAATTTGAGATGGAATTCGGAATTTCTTAAGTCATTAGAACGACTTTGGGCTATTATTTGAACGATAAATCCCTATTGTTAGATGATTGGATCAGACAACGTATTAAATGAGCTACAGTTGACGTCAGGTATGGTTGTTAGTATGGTCATTAGATGGACCTTTCAAACGACATCACGCTATTTTGGGTAATTAGTTACATGGATCGAATGACATGCTTCAGTCGTTTAAACGACCTTGCATTGTCCTTTGAACGACCTATTTGGACTTTTGGCTCTTCGATTTGATTTTGTACCTGCTTGATATATATTCTGATTTGGTACTGATGCGTTGTTTTGGTGAGTTTATAAGCAGTCGATGTTGATTATTCATGCTTTGATTCTTATAATGCAATGTTTAGTCACATCATTTGATATTCATGATTCCTTGTGACTGTTTACTAGTTATGCATTATCATATATTGATCCTTTATTATCTTGTTGATCATGTTTATTTAGGTATGCTTCTCGTGTTATATTCATGCTAGATATTCGTTTATATGTTTATTTTTCTCACCTTTTGTCTATTCGAGACAAAAGGGGGAGAGATAGACATGTGATGTATGGGTAGATTTTTTCTAGTATTTTATATTGGTATCATATTGTTTATATATCATTTGTTTCTCCATACTTCACACGGTATTTATTTGTTTCGTGTGTGTGGTGATTCTTCAGTAATTCGAGATTTTGCGACTACATCACATGAAGATAATTCATGCTCGCCGGTCGTCCCATATTTGATAGTTCATGTCCTGTATTTTCTTTTTGGGTTTATAGGATGGGATTTAGGTCATCCGACTTGACGGCCTAACTTAGGCGTTTTACTTTTTTGGTTTTGTCCCGGAATAGCCAAAGGGGGAGATTTGTAAGGGGAAATTTCCAAATAGTATCAATTTGTATGTATTGGCATTATTCCGAACAAAAAACATTTTGAATCATATGATAGATTTTGCTTGTCGCGATTCCCATTAAGTCTATGACATTGTATTGAAGACGTAACGACCAAGCTTCAAAGATGAATCATGCCGTAGTTTTAGTGCACATTTCACATCTTCACTTTTGTTTTTTGAGATTCTCTTAGGTTTGGATGCATATTTCTTTATGCGTACTCGGTGAATATTTTTCTCAGGATGTTATTTTATTTATATCACATTTTAAATGTTTTTAAAATGATTTTTCTGAGATAATTCTTGTTTAGAGTCGTATGGAACCTTCTCTTGAGTATTGATGGTTTAAATGACTTTAACAGTCGTTCAAATGATATTGGTTTTTCATTGTAACGATATGGTTTTCTTGTTCTGACGAGATGCCTAGTTCGTTCTAATGATATGCTGATTTCGTTATAACAACGCGTCGCATAGAAGTTTTTATTTAAGGCATTTTTGCGCAAAAAAATAGGAGTGTTGAATATATAAAACAAAATAGAACCCATATGATTTATACATTTGTTTTACCAAAGATTTTCGAAGCTAAAAACATCCTTTGTGTTTACAAGATTCGAGTTTACATACCATATTTCATAGAGATCTTGTGTTTGCACCACGGTTTCATTCTTCATCACTCGAAGAACCATTTCGAGTCGTGGACTTTGTAATTGTTGATTGACAGTTGCTGGCTGTATCAGTGGATACCGAGGTACGCGTGGACTCGTCTGTTATGGACCTGGCATAGGTGGAATCCCGAGTTGCACAATGAAGGAGCGGTTTAAGAGAAGAAGAGGAGTCAAGACTTGTGGGGATCGAGTCGCTGAATAAGACTGTAATCTTCCTTTGTAAAACCGTATCATAGTGATTGTCTGGTGTGAGCAGAGATTTTTTCTCGTTATAATTTTCTCGTACATCGGCATGTTTTGCGAGCGTTCTTTAATTTATTTTTCGTAATCATACTAGATTCATGTTTAGGGTTAAGAATATAAAGTTGATTTAATTGGTTTGGTTCACAAAATTGGTGCTTAATAAAATTGGAAAAAGTTTTTGAAAAGGAAAATTGTTTTCACCTAAAGGACACACATAGAGGGACCGTCTTAGTTACAAAAATATTGTATAATTTCATATTCTCTATGAATTTGAAAGGTGTTTTAAGTGTGCAGGTTTGAGCTTCAATACGACAAATCATCACAAGCAATAGAGACATGTCAAGTGTTTATAGTGTCTTTTTCCTTTTAGGGCTAGTAAATTGCGCATTAGAGTTTAACGACCTAGCTTTGTTTTTGGTTTTTGTGACACCCCGACTAATTAAATACCGAGTAGATCCTCCTTTATTCAAATTAATACAAAATGTCAAGTTGGTTCAGTTTATAGCATCACTGTCGAAAACATTTTAATGATTACTATCCACCTAATATTTAAAAAGTGAGTTGTCAATTTTAATTAAATCCGATTAACACACAATCCATTTAAATTATAAAATACTAATACCACAACCACAACACAGTCACAATAGAATAATAATGGAATGACAATGAATCTGGAGGGATACTCCTCTAATAATCCAAATACTGAATACAACCAAATACAAAGTCTGAATTACAAATTAATTACAACCCAAAATCTGAAATAAAACTGAGTAAGTAGGATGTCTCTAAAAGAAAAGGGGAGACATGCCATACAGATGAGTAAATCTGAAGTAGAATCAAGATAGAAAATGGAGGCGTCTACTATCGAGGTCCTGTAACTTCCACAGCAGCTACAGCACGTCACCTGAACGGAACTCCTACACTTGGTGTCCTTGTGGCTGGACACCTAAAAGGTTTTTACAAGAAAATAGATTTGAAAGCAAACGGGTCAGAGCCTGATTGTGAAAACAGTTTAAAATACAACAAGTCTTTAATATCATTAAACAGTGAATATAAAATACATGATAGTACGTGCACTCACATGAGTTCCTCACCTCTCAATTAATCGTGCACACCTATCGTACCCGTACCCGTTCTAGATATTCTACTATCAAACTAGTCCAATTCAATAAATATGACTTTTACTATACTAATCATGGTTTAATTCCCGATGCCTTACTATAAACTGAGAGTTTTACCTTCATTTCTCGAAATTAGTTTCAATAATTACTAAGTGTTTTCCCCTTTTTAACTCTACAAAGATATTACATTAATTCACACTTGTACTTATATAAACAGTTCATTTCAATAATTCATTATAATAATCTCATTATAATATACAATAATGGCACCCCTAGACTAAGCTGCGGTGCACACGTACTCTGCTATCAAATCTCGGTACATCACGTACATAAGGATCACGCATTCCGAATCACCCAGGAACCGTTTCGACAAATAACAAGCACATATAATGGAGGCGAACATAGTTCACATCACATGGGTCACGCATATACCTACGCTCCCATGATCAGCAGACTTATTAACTTCTCAGTAAGCCCTTCTCTGACCTATGTCCTCGAGGTACCAATCTAAATCCCTCCAGTAGGCACACAAAGATTAGATGGCCCTGATCGAACGCCGACCTCCCGTGATAGCAAGTATGGTAGGTATGTTGTACATAAATAACTACATATACCAAGTATTCACACATCTTAGGTATCCCATAATATTAATAGAGGTATATTTCTCATCCCTATACCATCATTTAATGTTACACGTTTACAAGTCCCCGATTTATATACATTAAAGTTATCAACTCTTCTCACGTCGTAATTTTAGTTACTTATACCCTAGCCCATAGATGTCATCCGATTTACTACTTAATTCTAAGTTTTAATCCTCAACGTACTCAACTCTCACAACTATACACACTGGTCAACAAGGGAAGGTTATCACTCAATTAAATAAGTCTACTGAAGGTTGGAAATAAAATCAGGCCTAAAAAGGCCATTCTGTCAACTCGTTAGAAATCTCGTTCGAACGAGGTTGGTCGAACGAGGGTCGTTCGAATGAAGTCTTCGAACGAAATCGTTAGAAGGGGTATTGTCATCTCGTTAGAAGCTCGTTCGAACGACCTGGGCAGGTCTTCTAACAAGATGGCAGAATACGCCCAGAAAATTCCCAACTCGTTTTTCTTCATTTTTCTCTTCTCTAAATTCGTCCTAAGGTCACCCCAATAACATTTTAATGTTCCTAAACTACTCTAAGTCCTCTTAGGTCTCTTCTTAACATATTTTTGGGGTCAAATCCTCCTAATCAACATGCAATTAACAGTAATCCCCAAATTTTACCCCAAACCCTATGAACATGAACCCATAATTTTATTGTACCTAATTACCCATCCTAAATTCGTTTTTAAATCATCAAAGATAAGTTTTTTGAATACCAAATTCGTCCATAGTCATTCTACATGCAATCCCTAACCCATCTTTAGAGTTTCTATATCAATTTCATTAGGTTTTCCTCAAAACTTTTAAGGCAAAAACAGTTCCACACTAAACACGGAGGAAATATTCAATGAACTTAATAATATCAAATCACTTGCCTTAGATTTGTTCTTCAGATTTGTTTCCGGTGTTTCAAGGTTGATTCTTCCCTCTTTTTGGTCACAATCTCTTCCAAAATGATGGTGGGGAGATGGTTTTGTTTGGAAACCCTTTTCCCTCTTTCTAACTTCTCTCAAAAACTTTCGTAGCCCACTCTCTCACTTTTTGGCTGATAATGGCCTTAGTGGCTCTTTTAATAATATCTAATTTAACACTAAAATTCGTGGGTTTTAATCCCTTAATTTTTAAAATAACCAAAATACCCTTCTAGGTTGCCGATTTGGCCTAAAAATGCCTCGGGACCCAAACTAAACCCCCGACTAGTGTTTTCTGACTGTTTCGACCCTTCCGGACGCGTTGGCGCACTCAAAATGATCATTCGGTTGATAAAAATAAAATTTACTTTTTAATTTAAATAAATTCATTTTTGACGCGACTGACACGCGCGTTCCAACTAAATTTCCCAAATTGTCGTATTTATGCCTCGTGACAATTTAAATATTTTCAATACTCATATATTACCATATATACTGAGAAATATTCAACTTTAACATCATAATCAAATACTAACTCACATCTCGCTAGTATTTACATCCGGATTAATTCCCAATTAATTCTCATTTAATTCAATTAATCCCTTAAATAAAAATCAATAAAATTACGGGGTATTACAGTTTTGTCCCAAAATATCCAGAGGGGGAGATTTGTAAGGAATTTTTTTTATAATGAATGTAATGTACATTAAAAAATTTGTAGTTGTCTTTATTTGTTTTAGAAAAAACTATTTTTGAGACCTAAGTTAGGTTTGTTTGTGTATGTACCTGAAGGCTATGCATTGAAGAATTGAAGTGAACCTCGAAAAGTGACATCAAATTCATGTCGATTTTTCATCTTCATCCTCGAGATCATGAAAATGTATAAAATTATTAATATATTGATCCCTGAATTTTTAAATGGATATTATTATTATTTTTAAAATAGGCTATTTTGAGAAAAATCTATATATTTTAAAGGTCGTTATAATGAAATCACATTTGTATTCTAACAATATATGCATTCTCTTCCGAATGACACTACGATTTGGTTTGATCGAGATTATCTTTTCGTTTGAACGAGCTTCAAACGAGACCTCATTGTTTGACTTTTAAATTTACAATTAGAAATGCATTCGGTGGTCGTTCTCATGACTTTGGGACTGTCGTTCGAACGACCTGGTATCATTTGAACGAGATGGCAATGTCGATTGAACGAGACCTCAATTTCATTCGAAATACATTGGATTTTACGCCTTGTTTTGCGTGCTGTCAGTTTTTCGTGTATTTCAATATAAAAATGGCAGTTGATTCAGTTTCAAAAGCAGTTTTTGCAGAGAGAAAATTTTAAGCCTCTAAACACCCTTTTCGCCCTGTTTTGAAATCCAATAATCGACATATATAGATCTTAAGTTTTTAACCCCTAAGAAATTTTACTCTTAATTCTTTGAGTAGTTTAGTATGGTGGATTCCGTGTTGCTAATTGAAGGAACCTAGTTCAGTTAGGTGGATACCGTGGCACGATTGGACTTCATTACATGCCATTGGTGAATTCCTACGGTGGTTGTTATCAAGGTCAATGAGCTAAGATTATATTAGGCTTTAAGGGAGTAAAGTCAGTTAGTAAGTCTATTTATCGTCCTGTATAAATCCTTACATCATAATGGATTTTGTAGGCTACGTCGTTCGAGGGTTTTTTCCGTTGTGAGTTTTCCTCATACTTTGCGGTGTTTTGTGATTATTTCTTTACTTTGTTTATTTTAGCCTTTCATTTTCACATAATAATATTAGGCAAGATAAAATGGTGTAAGGTTCACATAATTCTAACTTAAATCGTGTTGTTTTGAAATTGGAGTAATTGATCACTTCATGTAATTAATTTATTTAAAATTTAAATTTGGAATTACCATAACCATACTCACTTGTTTAAACAAAGAAAACCCCTAACACATGCACATTTTAAATTTGTGTCAAATATGTAGGTGGAGGCCTAGTGTCGATTGAGGCATTATGTTTGGATCTTGCACGGGCTGACATAAAATGACGTACGATCGGATGCAAGGTCGATACCAACACATCTGGGATAATGAAAACATCATCCAATAGACTATATAGGACTTTTAGGAGATGCATTTAGAGAATGATGAGATTAGACTAGAGCATAATGCCACATGTTATGCCTGTGAGCCATGTCAATGATGATGATCCTAGGTTATTTACTCATTCGTTAATGAGTAGATCGGGTCCAAGTATCCAAGGAATTATCCCTTATATTATTTTATATTATTTATTATTAAAATGTACAAAACGTATGGTTTTAATAGTATTATTTCATTCACATATCGTTCTGTCATTTTGAATTTTAATAATTTTTAATGCATTGTGGGGGTAAACTAGGCATACAAATTAGTTGTTATTGATTATAATTTTAAATTAATTATTTTTTAATGAAAATTAAAACAAGAATATAATGGAATTCCAACTACCAAGTCAAATATTTTCATGGCGGTTGGTCTATTAAATGTTACTAAACATTGTCACATCTTTTGTGGCAAAGCAGAAAGCAAAATAGCCTCAGATTTTCCATGTTTTTAAGAAAATGTTTATTTCTTATTGCGCTAGATTATCATTTCTACTAAAATCCTCATATAAAATAGTGTAATTGTAAGGACAGATTTCTAATTGGGTCAATTTGTTTGTAATTGGCTTAATTCTAGACAAAATAATTTAAGTCTAGACTAGTTATTGAGTTGAGATCCCACGAAGCCTACAACGTTCCAAGTTGAGGAATATGCGATTAAATCTTTGAAGATGATATCCTGCCGAGTTTAATTCTTCACATTCAGATAGTTCTAGATCACTCAAGTATGGATGCTCAGTGATTTATGTGATTTAGACTCTTGTTAAAATAATGGATGATTTAAAATAGTTTTTAAATGTTTTAAATATTACGAATTTAAAATATAATTTGTGAAAACGTATGTTTATTATTTTTGAGTTAAAATATTTATAGAAATTTTGAGGAATTGTTTTTAAAACAAAATCAAGCTTTAATTGTCGTTCAAATGACCTGCCACCCCGAAATCCGTGTTTGATTATAAAAATACTTCTTCTACTCAGAAGTACATAGAGAACCTTTGTCAAAACATTTTTGTAACTATTTGCGAAAACATTCCTAAGGTTTTTCATCATCCGGAGTTTATTCAAGATCGAATCTCACAAATCCAAAGCTTGTGATCTTGAAATTATTTACCGGAATCGTGTTATTCATTCATTGATCATATTGCCTTCGTGCGATAGATTCCATACATGTTGTGTATGAAGACGAAGCGATGAAGTTCGTGTTCTGATTCGGTGACGATTTCTAAGGCTATATCGGTGGATACCGAGGTACATGTGGACTCGTGTGCTGTGGACCTGGCACAGGTGGATTCCTACGTTGCACTGTGGAGGAGATGTTGAAGAGAAGAAGATGCGTCAAGGCTTGTGGGTGATCGAGTTGTTGCGTAAGACTAAATTCTCTCTTTGTAATTTTCCATATCATAGTGATTGTTTGACCTGGCCGCCCGAGTTTTTTTCCCTTAGTGGTTTCTCGTACAATGGTGTGTCATGTGAACTTGTTTTACTTTATCTCCTTATATCACTAGATTCATGTTTAGGTTTAAAAAGATAAAATTGGAATAATTAAGATCGGTTCATATACTTGGTACATAATTAAAATTTGCAAAATTCGGTAATTTTGCATTCACCTAAAGATTATTGATAAAGGGCCTTCTCAAATTTGGTATCAGAGCTAGAAACACTATTTTATTGTGAGGATGAGGATGCCGAGGAAAGTGAGTTGAAAGTTTCCTTCCGTGAATTATATGAAGAAATAGTGAAGGTGAAGAAGGCAAACTTGGAGTTGCAAGCTAAGTTGAACGAGCGTGCTGTAGAAAATAACGATTCATTGGTTGAGGATCTTAGGGCACAGGAGAGGACTCTTCGGTAGAAACTAGAGTACGTTGAGGGAGAGAGAGATAGTTTTCGAGATTTAATGGAGGCTATAAAAAAGGCACTTCTTGAATTTGATGAGTGTAGGCATTTACTCGAGTCTAGGTTTGGTGAGCTTAAGGAGAGATTGAGAGATTCGAGTAAGGTTAAGTTTGATTTGGAGGCTAGGTCTAAAAAGTTATATAAAATAATAGGCATCGTCCAAATCAAAGATGATAGGTGTGGTATTGGCTTCGATGATCATGTTGCACCCATTCCCAAAGTCAAAACCATGCATGCGAGAGAGCCACCTAGGAACATTAGGAGAGAGGCACCTAAGAACGTTAGGAATAATCGTCTTGAAGGAAACACTCCCCGTCTTATCTACACTTGCACTCATTATAGTAGGAGAGGTCATCTTAGATGGTTTTGCTATGATCTTAAGAACACACCTAGAAAGACTAGGAATAAAGAAGTTTTGGTTTTCGAAATCCCCACTTGTCGTTTCACACCTAATTGGGTCAGGAAATCGAATTTAGAGGCTTTAGGTATTAGGCTTGGTGATACTCGTGTCATTGCTCGTGGTTCTTACCAAGTTACATCTTACGGTTAAACGTGTTAGTTGGTTTGTAATACATTTATTGTGTCATCTTGATATATCTTTACTAGGGTTATGACGTGTATATTTTTGTATTTTATTTTTTCGCTTCTTGAGTCTCATGAAAGATACAAAAATATTTTTCGTTTCATATATTTTTGAAAAAATACAAAACGATTTTCTTTAGGTAAAAATATATTTTGAAAAATGCAAAAAGATTTTCGATTATTGTGTCTTGAGTTTACACTTATAATATGTCATATTAGTGTACTTGGACCCACATCATTTCATTATCCATGTGGCTAGGACATTTGGTCATAATTATGGATGCTTAGATTGATCTTAACCATTTGTTTAATGTAGTTGTTTCGAACTTGATTTCCATTTTGATTCGACTATGTATATTCCATTACACACATGCACGAGCTTATATGGATGTTCGACTTCTCATGTACATTTGAGTTTGGTGAGACATTCTTCTTTCAATTTTTCCATCTATGTGCATAATATACTTAGGAGGAGGTGTGCATATAAGAACCTTTGCCCGTGAGGATTTGATTAGGTTTGAAAAAAATGATGAGTGTGTATGGGAAAGGGCTGCGAGATTATAAGAAACTCGCTATGAAGGCCACCGTTTAAAAACAGTCCAAGAAAAAATTAAGGCATTAAAAAGATTATATGTATGACAAAAAGGGCCAATAGGATTTCTCTAAGTTGAGAAAGTTAAAATCTCAAAATAAATAGAACAAGAAATATGAATATTTGAGGGTGTTTGGATGTAAAAATACAACGGGTTTGCACCACGAATTCTAGGTTGAAAAAGACGTCTCATGATGCTATTTGATTGGTAGAATCGTCAAAATTCCAAATTTGTGTGCAGGATGTGAGTTTAGTTCATTATGTTTAATTCTTAATTGTCACACATGGCTAAACAATTGTTTGATGAGATTTAGTTTTCAATAAGCGCATCTTGATCGTTTCGATGTATTCGAATTATGATTCATCTGTCGTAGTTCACGCCCATTAATCTCATACCCATGTTTAGGCACATTGATACTATGTTAAAGTGTAACTCATTTTTTTTTGTTTTTTTAGTTCTGTTTTGTTTGTTTTAAGGTGTCAAGTGTGTTGATATCATATTCATGTTTTCTAGGGTGATTTTGATTTATTTATTTTTTTTGTTTGGGGGGGGGGGGGGGGGGGGGACAGTGTAGGTCGTTACTTGATCGTATCTTTGAATGCATCTCGCGAAGGCCTACTGGTTGAGGTCATTACTTATGTCATTAGAGCGACATCGTTAGCCGTTCAAATGATAAGCTCTTCTCGTTTGAACGATGTATCCCTATCATTCGAGCGACCTGAAAAATCGGTTATAGGATTTTAACCTTCATTTTCAGCCGACTTCTTCACATCGCTCGTTCCCTCTTCTCTCTCCTGTGCGAATTTCTTCCTCCATTGCTGATTACATTTGAAACTTTGAAAGTCAATTTTACACTGATTCAACCCGGTTTCATCTCCTGATTGAGCTCTCATCTTGCTCCAGATATTTTTTTCGTTTTAGTTGTATTTTGTTAGGGTTTTTGGTTGATTTGGTATTCCAGTTTTGGAAACATGAATCTATAATTCTATTTGCACTCCTTGATACTGGTTTTAATCTTTTATATGTACAATTCATGATCATTCCATTTTGGGTTCAATAACCTCATTGGTAGTGGTATTTTCGATTTAGGTTTATGGAGTTTGCTGTTGGTTTGATTTTTGGGTGAAAAAAACACATACCAAATGCCTACAATTTTGGTGGTAACATTTATTTTGATTACTTTAATGTGTAGGATTAGTATATGTGTTTAATTAAAAAAATTTAAACATTTTAGTCTGGGGCTACCAAACAATGTCGTTTTAGTTTGCTTTTTATTTATTTATTTATTTATTTATTTTGTTTCCCCTGTGTATATCTCAAAAATACAAAAAGAACTTTTTATTGAAAATTTTGTTGATATATTCTTTTTGGATTTTTAGGATGCCCATACTCGTGTCTTTCACGTATATTTGATTCGTTTTATGCATATTTAGGATTATTGTGATTATTCTCATTTTATCATTATTGGTTGTGGTTGGTGTTTGCGGTGGTTCGGTTGGACGTTATATAGAGATATGACTCTTTGGTGTGTTATAGTTGGGTTGAGTGTTCACTCATTTATTCACACATTTCTCCACATATTCTATTTATACTATTTACCACTCCGCCATGTCGACGCGGTGCTCCTTAGGTCATCTTGAGGAGCAGCCAGCCTCGACACGATCTCAACAGGCTCAGGCCAATAGACCTCGGTACTTTGTCGAGAGATGGGTCAGTCGTGTTGAGTACGAGCATTATTGTGTGCTTAGACTGCACATTAGAGTTGTTGTTAGAGACAAAGTTTTTCGAATCTCTGAGTCTAGTCTTTACGATGGACCCCGTTGGGTAGCTACGAGGGGATGGGAGCCTATTTTTTGGGTGTACGGTATTATCTATACCGAAATTATTCATGAGTTTTTCTTTCATGCCATTCACACGTCGACAGGGTTTCAAACATCAGTCCGTGGCACCACTATCATCGTTTCGGCTGACCTTATATCTTCCATGCTCCAAATTCCTTGCATCCTTGATGTAGTTTTTCCAGTCGTCCCCTTGCTGATGGTCCATCGGCTGAGGAGGACCTCCATCACTATTTTTGGGGGGTCCCTAAGGCAGGAACCATTTTGTACCACTACCATCTTCGTCCAGCCTTTCGCATTCTTAATTAGTTTATTTTATCAGCTATTTATCGTAGGTTTAACCACACCTAGATATCCTTCAACATTGTTTACTTCATGTATGATGTGTCATAGGGGTGGGACATTGACCTTCCCGCCATCCTGCTCCAGGTGATGTCTATAGAACCTCTCATCGGTTGCACCTCTTTTAGGACCGCTATCCCTTTCAGTGTCCTTATCTCTCGAATCTTCATACCTACTGGAGTCCCCATCCTTACTGATGAGGCTTCCCACACATGGATATCAATCATCGATGCTTACACCGTTAGGCATTTAGAAGGTCATTTGAGGGAGGAAGCTAGATTCACTTTGTCTACTGTTCACTCCTCTTCTGGTGTTAGGTGAACTTCTCTGCCCGTTGGCCACATTGAGCCTCCGTCAGTCAACACCCATGATAGTAAACACACATGACTACACAAAGACACATGGGTGATTTGGCTACTATACAAGCACAACTTGCTACTCAGGCCAGGATAATAGATACCATGATGGATCGATTAGATGCAGAGGCACATGCCTATGCTGTTAGATATTCTTAGATGGAAGCATACTTTAAGGATATGTGCTAATGTGAGAAGGGCCCTGGTGCTGGATCCTCAGGGGTGAGACCAAATGATGCCGATATTATTGGTGGAGCTGTTGTTGTTGCTACTGCTGCTGCTGATGATGATAATGCTAGTGATGATACAATTATTGTCTAGATATTTTTTAGACTCTTGTGATGATTACATTGTATTTGTGACAGTTTTTGTTTTACTGATGTATTTATTTCATTCGCATTTATGATGTAATTATTTATGATACACTTTGTATTTATCTCCTATGGATATTTTTATCAATACGTTTTCATTGTTGGACATGGATATTATTTTTCTGCAGTCATATTTCTTCTATTATGAGTTTGGATATTCATTTGATACTCATATGCTCCATATTTTTTACTGCTACATTTATGTATCCACTTTGTCATGATATTTCACATTACTGATTTTGGACCGTCTATCTAGCCATGCTTATCATATTCCATTGCTGCTAGATTTGTTACTCATATCATTATCTATCCCACGATTTGTCTATTCCAGGAAAAAAGGGGGAGAGATATGTGATGTACGGGGAGTATTTTTTTTATGATTTATGGATATAATTTTTTGTTCCTCCAGACTTCACTTGGGCATATGCTTGTTTGTATCATGTGTGTAGATATTTTCAGCAATTCAGACTTTAACTACATCACATTTAAATAGATTCATACCTGCCGATCCTACAAATTATTGTTCATGTCCTGTATTTTTTTTCATTTTTTGGGTTTATGGGATGGGACAAAGGCTTTTCGCCTTGACGACCTGGCATAGGCATTTTACTTTTTGGTTTTGTCCCAGAATAACCAAAGGGGGAGATTTGTAAGGACAAATTTCTGATAAAGTCAATTTGTTTGTAATTGTCTTAATTCCGGACAAAATAATTTGAGTCTAGGCTAGTTATTAAGTTGAGATCCCACAAAGCCTATGACGTTCCAATTTCAAGAATAGGCAATTAAAGCTTTGAAGATAATATCATGTCGAGTTTAATTCTTCACATTCAGATAGTTCTAGATCACTCAGGTATGGATGCTTAGTGATTTATGTGATTTAGAATCTTGTTTAAATGATGGATGATTTAAAATGGTTTTTAAATGTTGGGAATTTAAATCATAATTTGTGAAAACGTATTTTTTATTATTTCTAAGTTAAAATATTTTTAGAAATTTCGAGGAATTGTTTTTATAATAAAATCAAGTTTTAGTTATCGTTCAAACGACATCTTATGTCATTCAAACGACATCCCCATTTCGTTCAAATGACATGGTGATGTCGTTCGAATGAATCGTGGCCTCAAAATCCATGGTTGATTATAAAAAGACTTATTATACTAAAAAATATATAGAAAACCTTTGCCAAAACATTTATGTAACTGTTTGCGAAAAAGTTCCCAAGGTTTTTCGTCATTCGAAGTTTATTCAAGATCGAATCTCACAAATCCAAAGCTTGTGATCTTGAAATCATTTATAGGAATCGTGTTCTTCATTCATTGAACATATTATCTTCGTGCAACGGATTCCATATGTGTTGTGTACGAAGACGAAGCGGTGAAGTCCGTGTTATGATTTGGTGATGGTTCCTGAGGCTACATCGATGGATACCGAGGTACACGTGGACTCGTGTGCTGTGGACCTGGCATAGGTGGATTCCTACTTTGCACTGTGGAGGGGAAGTTGAAGAGAATAAGAGGCATCAAGGCTTGTGGGTGATCGAGTCATTGAGTAAGACTAAATTCTCTCTTTGTAATATTTCGTATCATCGTGATTGTCTGGCCTGGCCGTCCGAGGTTTTTTCCCTTAGTGGTTTCCTCATACATCAACGTGTCATGTGAACTTTCTTTACTTTATCTACCTATATGACTAGATGCATGTTTAGAATTTAAAAGATAAAATTGGAATAATTAAAATTTGGTACGTAATTAAAATTTGGAAAATTCAGTAGTTTTCCATTCACCTAAAGATTCATGCTGAGGGGCCTTCACGGTGCTTTGGAGATGGTCTAAAGATATAACCTTTTAAATGCCAATAATTACCCCCATAAAATTGAGGTTCCCCAAGGTCTTAAGACTTTCGATCTAAATTGTTTGTCCTTATTTTCAAAAATAAATTTAGATATATCATTATTTACAAGATTTTAAAATCTAATCTTAATGGAATTGGAAATGTTTACAAAGAGTTAAGTTAGAAAGCTCAGACAATTAGATACCATCTAGATCATGTGCTTTAACAAAATAAATTGTGGAGGATAAAGTTCATACACCATGCAAAAGTACTCAAAATTCAAAATTTTAGAAAATTTCTCGTTGCCAAAACATAACAAATGAAATGCAATTATTATGTAGTTTATTTAAAGGTTAATTTCATTTAAAAGGAGCAAGGTACGGAGCCAAAATAACTTAATTCATTGAGTAAAAAGGGGGGTTTGACAATATCAACAAAACGATTGCAACATTAAGGCTCATTAGCCTCATCAATACCTAAAACTGCAAGATATTCTCTCCAACACTAGAGGCTCCTTGCAGTACTTCAAAATCACTAAGGATACCAAGGAAATTAGGATGACAAGGATGGGAGACATCTGATCGTACCATGTTCTTAAAACCTTGAATGGAGTGAAAGTACCCTATTAAAATAACCATCGAAATAGAAGCGATGCTTTTCGTTTAATTCCTTTTAGGCACAAAATAGATAACCTAGTGGTATGCGATCAAATGTTTACCAATTAATGTGGTGTTATGAACCCGGATCGGACTCGGGGGAGATAGGGAGATTGGCGCTTTTGGGAGTTCTTCATCCAATTTGTGGGTGCGCATTTATTCTACGAGGATGCTAGAGGGCTTGTCTCTCATTCTGCATTTCTCTCTGAGATCGGGTTTCGTGATTGTACCTTTAGAAAGTGTTCGACATCATATCCAATTTTATTGCACAGACCTATTAAGTTCTAAGCATATCATATGTGATTAGGGTCGTTGTTTGTTCAGAGTCCTTAATTTGGTTTATATAAAAACAATCAAAATGGGTTGAGTTATCCCCATTGGGCTTACCCTAAGGCAGGTTGAGGCCCATAAATAATCTAGAGATTCTTGGTGTGGGCTCGAGAACGGGGTCTTGAGTGAGGAAGGTATTTAGGAACCCCATTTTTTTTCTTTTTTGCTTCCTTATCTATATATTGTTATCACATATTACATTTACAATAACCTTTTTAGTTTATTTTAGAACATGTTGAGAGACCTTAATTTAAAAATACCTTAAAATGTAGATATATGCTTAGGTATAAAAATGGTATTAGTGAGAAGGTGTATGGACATCATTAAATCATTGTGGGTACACAAGAGTGATTGTATGGGTAATTGGGTGCCATTAGTATGTGTGTATGGGTGAAAGAAGGCTTGTTTTGTATAACAAAAGTTCATTATAGGTGTATGTATAACGGAAGGTCGTTGGTGTGCGAAGAATTTTTCTCATGAGGGAGGCCTAAGTATTGCTCCTATGTACTCGTATGGACATGAGGTTAAAGTCTACGTAGTTCCTGATCTGTACGTGTTTGAGAATTTGTGTTATATGGGTACGCGCGATGAGTCACGACTCAAGATAATTTAATATCTCATTTGGGGTATGAGAAATGGATAAGATATGGAAACATCTCTATGGACGAAATACATTAAGAGACATATTGCTGAGGCTTGTGTTCATAAGAAGGCTCAATATTGCGCCTATGTACATGTGTATCCATGATATCAAAGACTACGTATTTCAGTGTATGTATGCATTTGAGTGTCTTTATTATGTGGATATGCGTGAGAAGTCGCGACTTCAAGATAGTAGGATATCTTGTTTGTGGTGAGAGATCAAAATGAGATATGTAAAAATCTCTATAAAGTCAATATATCAAGAGACATATTGAATCGACTTGTGAATACGAGGTAAGCCTCGGTATTACTCCTTTATACCCAGGGATACCTGGGATCAAAGCCTACGTAGTTTGTTATGTAGTGTGCCATGTAGAATAATTTCTCACTTGATGTACATGAAAGTGTGAGGACTTAGATTGGGAGGGTGAGAGTATATATTGAACATCTTGGGTATCACCTAAGGATACACGTATAGAGGAGTTATATTGGGATGGAGGCATCTTGAAAGATAATATGCTGAGATTCGTATTATAAGGCATGGGCTCATGAGTGTATCTCGGTATTGTACCTACGTACACGGGGAGTCCCATAATAAAAGCTTAAGTAGTTTTAGCGATAAGTTTGGGATAAAAATGGAGTCATCTCCGAGGATAATATGTCAAGATCCATATTATAAGGCTTGTACTCATGAATGTTGCTTAGGTCTTCCTATTTTAGGTCCCATAAGGGAAAAAGTGAGATGAGATGATTATTTTAGTTTTGCTTGGGTAAGGATTTAGTTTGTTTACTTGGGTGGAGTTCAAAACTATCAAGGGATGCTCATAGGAGTCTGAGATTTTTTTAGGTTAGCTTGGGTAGAGTTTGTCCTAGGGGGTCTGAGGCCATGATTTCTTTTTTAAAGGAATTTAAAGTCTTAATAAAGTGCTCTGAAGTGTCAAAGGCTTCGGTGAGAGGTTTTCCTGAGTAGAGTTTAAGGCTTTTTGTGATATTATTTAGGGGGAGTGCAAGGTTTTTTATGGGTTTGCTCAGGTGGTGTTCGAGGCTTTAGTGAGGTGCTCGGGGTGGTGTGAGGCATTTGTTTGCTTAGCTCGAGTCTGAATCTTTTAAGAGTTTTTCTCATAGGAGTCTGATGCTTTACAAGGTGCTCAATCCTTTAGTGAAGTGATCATGGTAATGTGAGACATTTGTTTTCTCGGGTGATATCCGAGGCTTTAATGATGTTTGCTCTGAGTAGTTTGAGACTTTATAGGTATTTGATCATACAATGTTCGAGGCTTTCTGCGAGTCTTCTCGGGGGAGTTCGAGGCTTTTTTTTTGTTTTTATCAAAGGACTCTAGGTTTTTGGTTAAGATTTTACTAGGTGGAGTTTGAGGCTTTTGAGAGGTTTTCTCAGATTAGTTTGAGTCTTTGGTTTGCTTAGGTGGAGTCTAAGAGAGGTTTTCTCAAAGTAGTGCAAGGCTTTGTAGGGGTTTTCTCAAGAGGTGTCTGGGGATTTTGTGAGATGCTTAGGGTAGTCTCAGGAATTTGTTTGCTTTGTCTGAGTTTGAGTCTTTAGAGAGGTTTGCTCAAAGGTGTGTGAGGCTTTGTAGGATTTTTCTCAAATGGTGTTTAAGGATTTTTTTGGGATTTCTTGAGACGAGTTTGAGGCTTTCCTTTTTTATTCTTAGAGATTTGTGAGGTTTTGTTAAGATCTTGCTCAGGTAGAGTCTGAGGCTTTGGTTCACCCAGAGGAGTTCGAGGCTATTGAGAGGTTTACTAACAAGAGTCTAATAGTTTGCTCGATTGGAATCCGAGGCTTTGGTTTGGTTTAATGAAGGTAGTGTGAGGCTTTGGATTGATCAGAAAGAGTCTAAGGCTTTGAAGAGATTGAATCATAGGAGTTAGAGGATTTACGTGAGCTTCCTCAGGTGGACCCTAACACTTCATTTTGATCGAAGGCAATGGATGCCTGTTGTAGGGATGTCAGTAATCAATAATTGATGCTTATCCGATATCTTTATGAGGGGAGGCGGTGTATTTTATCCAAAGGGTATTTAGAAGGTGGTTGCTCTTTAGGAGGAAAATGGGCTTCTAAGGTAACTAGAACTTTTGGGCGGACCACGAGATGATTGTTCTTCGAGATTTTTTTCATTTTTTCATTTTTGTATAAGGAGTCATCATTAAATTTTTAACACGAAGAGTAATCGTGTGATGTAGAATCAAAATGAACTTTTTATTTTGGGATTAAAATTATGGGTGAAGAGGATGAATGGTTACCTGAAAATGGAAGGTAACTTTGAAGACCTTTCTAGAATCTTACATTAATTTAAGATTTTGAAAGGTTTTCTTATGCTCATTATCTAACATGAAGTTATTCCCTGGGATTTAAAAATTCACAGGATGGTGGATTTGATCGCACGGTTTACCTTTAGTTCAAACAACTCTGAAGAAATGGGGGATATATTTTGTGGTGTAATTAAGTCTCAGAGTGGAATGCCTACATATCCCTTAAGGGAATTAGGTCAAATATAATTCCAACGGTGTGGTCGATTGTATTACACTTTTATTGAATGTTGGTAGTTTATGATGTTTTGGGGGCTTGACTTGAGGGGAAAAGATTTTTTTAGTGGATAATTGAAGGTAGGGAGATATGTTTTCCCTCTAGACCTCGTAAGTTATGGTCCGAGACTATCGACTTTTGTATCATGTGTTAAATAATAAGAATCCTTATGAGACTTTAGAGTGCCTTTCATTACTTGGCATCGTTCATTTGAATATGTAAAATATTTCTCAATTAAAACACAATGATCTTGGGAAAATGAGTTTGGTATTGTGTTTACTGTTTGATCGGGACCAAAGTGAAATCTCGATTTTCATGCATACCTATAATTTAAAGACAATGACGTATCTGTTTCGAATTTTTGCGATAATATTTATAGCGGAGAATTGGGTCTACGTAGTTATATCAAGTGAAAGGTTGGTATCTCAAGTTGGGTACTTTTTTTTATAGGTGGGAATGTGTTTGGTTGTAGCATTTTATCTTATGGGCTCGTTCATGCTATATTATTTTATTCCAACTAACGGGCTTTTTGGGTTTTGAACCTTCAACCAAGATTTTCTCATTGTCCTTTTGGATCACTTTCTTTTGCATTGGATTTAGGAATTAATTACTTTTTTGCATCTTTTGCTTACAAGGGATTTTTCCATAATGGATTTTACCGAGATACGGGCTTTTTTTTATTTATGCACATAATCTATCGAAGTCCATTCTCCACTCTTCCATTTCTTCAGCTAATCAAGGATGGAAATTATCCCCTGACAGCTCCATGCTCGGCGGTTCCAAATTTTAGCTTGGGAAGTTAGGGAGGAGATCCACTACAACTTGGATTTTAATGAACTTTGGAGAAATACACTTCAAATTGTATTCTTAGAGTATCATTAACCATCTAATCGCTCGCCCTATCAAAATGGTCCTCCCAAGCAAGTACTTAATGGGATCACATTTGGTAATGATGTGCACCTTGAACGCAAGCAAGTAGTGCCTCAATTTCTACACCACAAAAATTAAAGCCAGAAAATGTCTTTCCACATTTATATACCTGGATTCTATCCCTAATATCACTCGAGAGATATAATACAGAGGTCATTCTACTCCTTGTTTCTCCTGAAAGAGCACGGCTTCAATAGATCGCTTAGTAGAAGTGAGATATTGTATTAAAGGCATGCCTACTTATAAAGGGATCATAGTTGAAGGAGAAGTTAATATTTCCTTGACTCTCTCAAGCTCTTTCCTCTGCTTATCGTCCGACACCCATTTTCCTTCTCTTTCACGAGTAGTTAGAACGGGTGAGTGACTTCTGCCAATGATGGTATAAAACTTCTTAGATAAGAGACTTTTCCTAAGAAGCTCTTGAGGTGCCTCTGACTTTTCGATGGTGGCATCTTCAAAACAGCCTTCTATTTTCCTTTATCAACTTACAAACCCTGCCTATTAACAAGGAATCCAAGGAATTTCCTTGCGATAACCTCATAGGCACATTTTGAGTGGTTCATCCTTATTTTATACTTCCAACATTGCTCGAAGACTTTTTTAAAATCTTGCACATGGCTCCTCTACTTTTTGTACTTCACTACCATATCATCTATGTAAAATTCCAATATATCATAAAAAAGTAATGAAATATTACCATCATTGTTCTTTGGTATGTCACCCCTGCATTTTTCAATCTCCAGGGCATAACTATATAATGGAAGTTGCCTAGAGAAGTCCAAAAGGCTATTTTATCTGCATTCTCTGAATCCATTTTGATTTGATTGTAGCCAATATACCCATTCATAAAACTATAAATTTTATGGTCATCAGTGCCTTCCATCAAACTATCAATATTTGTCAAGGGAAGTTCATCCTTCAGATAAGCGCGGTTTAAATATCTAGAATCTACATTGACCCAGATCTTCTTCTTGTCCTTATTTTCCACACTCACAATGCTTGATATCCACATCGGATGTTGAATGGGATTAATGTATCAAGCATCAAGCAACTTCTCCACCTCCACTTTAATCTTAAAATCCGTGTTAGCTTTATACTTGCGCGTGGCATATCTCACTGGCAAAGCATTGGGAAAAATGTTCAACTTATGAGAACTTACCTTCGGATCAATACTCGACATTTTAGTGTACTTCCAGGTAAATATTTGTATAAATTCTTTGATTAAGCCAATAATTTTCGCTTGATTCTTAGGACTTAAGCCTTTGGAAATGAAGATAGGTCCCTAGTTACCACCTTCGATTTCGAAGTTCATCTTGCATGCATTCAGGTGCCTCTGTTTGCTCTTTAATACGTTCCATAATACGAGAGTCATCAATCATAAAACATTCCAGTGTCGGGTCAATGCTCTCATCTTAAAATGTTACCCGCTCAGATCGTTATAAGCGATAAATGACTTTTCCATTAGGCAAAAAGATGTTCTTGAAAGTCCGTGCGGGTCTTGCCTCTTCCTCTAACTTTTTATTTCCCTTGCCTTTGTTCTCGAAGGGTGCCACTTCTGGGCCCAAACTCTTGTAGGCCCAACCTTTTGTGTACTAACTTCTTGGTTTTAACTACTTCTTCGACCATACAGGGTTCCTCTAATCCTTTGATTAAACACTTTCTTTCTTTATCCAATTTTGTAAAGAATGTCACATCAACTAAATGGGCTTCTTCTACTAAGAAATGTCTTAATGTGTCCTTGATCACAATCTTTGTTCCCCGATCATTGGCTTTCACGCGTTGGTGGAATGTTAATGACATAATCCCATGTGTGTTCATCCACACATGACCTATCAATAACCAAAAACCCATGTAATGACGTGAAACATGATGTGGGATGTAAAGTTTCCCAACTTAATCTTCATGTTCACTTAACCAAGGGATTGCATTCATGCACTATCAAAACCTGAAATCACGAGCAGAACCGGTACGATTTTTCTCTTATGAAATTCATGTCTCATAGAGGGTATTAATGGGCATGATATTGATTGATGCCGTCATTTAATAGTGCGCTTGGAAACTGATCCCATTCGTAGGAGCAGTATCATTCAAAGGTCTATTGTGAAAGAAAATCATATACCTATCTTTCTCTGAGAACATCACTTCTGATGTATACCTCTTGATAAGTCTTCACATGGGTCAATGCCAATTGATGGATGGATTCCCTCTTTTACAACTCCTCTAAAATATTTTTGGTAACAGCTACTCGTGTCTCATAATTAAATTCAATTTGTTCAAAGAACCATTTGAACTTGAGGCTCCTTGTAATCTCTACACATTCTGAGACTATCTCTACCTCATACATCTCTGCACTGCAAACATATTCAGCCTCTGATGTTCCTCCCTCATCTAGAGCCAGGACTAATTTAATATTTCCTTCTTCTAACTCTAGTTCCTCCTCCTACTCATTATTGGGATTTTCTTTGGCCAAAGCATATAGTGATTCTTCACATGCATTGTCACCTTTCAGTCACTCTACGAATTTAAATATCTCATCCCAAGTGCATTGTCACCATATTAGATGAACCATAGCAATGGACTGGTAACAAATTTTTATTAACATCCATAGGTGTATCTGCAAGGTGCCATCAGTAACCTGCTCACCTACTATCCGGTGCAAATAGTAGTATTCCTTGGTAGCATGTTGCACTCTCTAGTGCAACTCACAAAACTTCGCATCCGCTTTTTTTACAGTTGTTGGTATCAAACCTACAACCCTCTCATGAACCCAACATCTGATAATAGTCCATATCCTCCACCATGTTGCATGACAATGGTGGCGGGAGATCGCTTCCAAACTTTCTCTTACATGTGGCATTATTCTTAGACACTTGGCCCCTGTTCGTTCCTTTGGGACTTCCTTCCACGTAGTTCACCACTTTTCATCGCAAGACTTGAAATGTTCCTATTGGTAGTCATATTTTTTTCTCCAACCTTGAGGTTTTGTCTTGATAATCAAGGCTATATTTCTCGCAGCTCTAGTGAACTCTCTAAAATTGCCCTTTCGGGTTTCATCGATTAAGTGGACTTTGTACTCCTTGAGCAAGCCATCCACATAAATTTTTAGTAACCTGGCCTCCATGACCCCTTTGTGAACATAGATTTCTTTTTATCTAAGGAGTTTGATGTATTGCATTAGCTCCCCGCCTTGTTTTTGTACCTCCTGGGCTAAGTGCCTTAGAGTAAACTCATCTTCAGCTAAAAAGAATTTATAAAAGAATTTCTTGTGCATCTCCTCCCAGGTAGGGATGCTATTTAGTGCCAAGTGAGAGTACGACGTGTAGGCCTTGCTCATGAGAGCCTTAAAAAACTCTCTCATCTTCAACTCTTTATCATTTCCATGCACACCAAGGTATTCCACAAACCTTTTAACGTGCTCCCTAGGATTTTCTCCTTTACTATTAAATTTCCTGAACTTGGGCGGAAAATACCCCTCCGAGTGTGTCTTCTCAATTACATTATCTCGATAAGGGTTTTGCAACTCCTCGTATACGAAAGGTGATTCTCTTTGGAGTGAGATAAACTTCTTCACTTCTTCTACCGCAACTTCCTTGGAAGACGATTCTTTCGCCTCCACTTTTTTTTTTGTTGGCGAGCTCCCAGGAGTTGATACCTTCTCAGCTGCCACTCCCTTGGTTGGCACTAACTATGCTACACTTGCTCCTCCAATTAGAGCCACCATTGGTGCAGCATAAGCTTGGCCTAGACTATCCACATCCACATTGCGCTTCCTCAAAAACTCAAAGAACATACTCATAAGATTAATTTCACTCAATGACGGAGCCGCTAGGGTTCTCGCTTATCCCACAAAAGGGGCAGGATCCCTTGCTTAGGTAACCATAACTTCCTCATTAGTAGTTTGGTCGTTCTAAACTCCATTTCCTATAAGAGAATCTTAAAAAAACCAACTGCTTTAAAACGTTGTAGCCTTTTTTATCCATGAAAATGAGAATATCTTCATAGGGGAGTCGCCAAATTTAATAGGGTGTCGGCACTGGGGTCTATAAATAAACTCAAAGGGCGCGTGGTGACACACTCCAATGGAAATTATCGTCAAGGTGTTTAATATTTGAAGAACAACAAGTAGACCAAACTTTAACTTTTTTAATACAATAATAACTTCCTTGTTACAATAAAGAGGAAGATAATGATTGAATACAACTTTTTCGATAAGAACAAAAGGAATGAAACCACTTTAGAGTGATGATTGAGAGCGTAGATATAAGTACTTCAAGTACTTAAGACAGAGCAGGGAGAGAATACTGTTGTGAAAAATTGAGAAGAGTAACAATGATCAAGTTATGTTATTTTTTGACCATGTCCAAGTGCTCTATTTATAGCCAAACATTGGAGCTGACATGGTGTGTGCCAAAGGAATATTTCCTTATGATAAATATCCAAGTATTACATTTTGTCCTGTTTTACTATTTGTTACTATCTAATATGAACTTTCTATTGACAGGCGACATCTGGTGTAACCAAAGTCAAAAAGAAAATTTATTGGGCATAATGCTACAAAGTACGATTTTTTCTTTTTTCAAACGGTTACCTGGTGAACAATTTTGAAAACTTGTCAGCATCCTTGAGGGCCACTCGCTGTTGTCACTTTTCTAAAACAACTTATGAGCAAGTCAATAACTACTCGCTCATTTAACAATTATTGATTGTGTAAGTGTATGTGTTTGTAAGTGACCTCTTGGGTCCCTCACCTTAGGATTCTCTCTTTTCTAAGGTATTGAAGTAGTTTAGACTTAGTTTGCTTAATAAGAATTACCTCTCAGCTTTCGAACCAAAAACTCTTAAGAGGTCCTAACTAGCCATTTTCTCGAGCCCTGCTTGCTCGGCCAAGGATTCTCGCTAATTAAACTTATGTTCAAACAATAAAAAAGGTTAATAATTGAACTTTTATCAAACAAAAATATTTGTATGACTTGGGGTTGCTCGTAATTTAGGCTTGTTAGCACAATATTGCTCTGTTTGTGTGGCCTGCCAATGACTTAGGCTTGCTTGCCCAATATTACCTTGTTCGTGTAGCTTGCTCATAATTTGGGTTTTCTCGTGCAATATTGCTCTATTTGTGTGGCTTGCCAATGACTTAGGCTTGCTCGCCCAATATTTCCTTGGTCGTGTAGATTGCTCGTAATTTGGACCTGCCCTTTATTTGGTCTTGCTTGCCCAATATTGCTTTGATCTTAATTTGGACTCGCTCACCTAGTCACATATTTTTAGCGTCTTCTCATATAAGGCCTAAATTTTATAGGAGGGTTATATATGTACCCCTCTATAAACGGTTGGGAAGATGAATGGGTTGCCAAATTCATAGAAACGACATGGGAAATATGATAACTTTGTGAAGATGAGCGACCTATCACAGTTAGCCAAATAGTCAGCTACATCAAATAAGCAACCTACCTCTATCAGCAAGGCGCCGAGCTTTATCACACGAATGGCAATCGAACTATTTGAATAGCTAGGAATTTTTCAGCATGTCATTATTTTAAAGGACTAATATGTTCCTTATTAGCGCAATCGGGAATCTCGGTGAACGAGTAACATGGGAGTGCATAGAGATTCCATAAATGAACACATGTCTACTCAAAATTTAAATATCTTCAACGTGCATGCTATGAATTAGGGAAGACTTTGTAAAGACTGAGTATATAAAACCGCTTTTAGTATGGAATAACGTTAAGCTGGAATAGTTTTTTTAAATTATGTAATTCTCTTTTCCCTAAAGTAATGAAAGGAATCCTCTACCCCTTCACCCCATGGACGTAGACCTAGCTCAGTCGAAACTTAGTATTTATTGTTTCTCTTTTCTCTCATCTCCTTCACTTGATTGACGTTGCAATTATAAATTTACTGTGTCGAGTGTGTGAACTTATATTTCCACCTCAACATAATTGGCGTCGTGTGTGGAAATGATAATTTACAAATCTATGAATAAGAATTAAGCAATTCACGCTATCAATGGCCTAAAAAACCATCAATAAGCTCTTCAAGATCAACTCATAAAAATCAGAGGTCGTTTACCGCCCACTCCGCCATCGGTACCTGAGCAGCAGGTGGACCAGGCTCCTCTTATCGAGCAAGACATGAATGATGAAGTAGCTCTACACCGCCACTAGAACCAATGGTCTCTTTAATTATTTATTAGTTTTCAGTATCCAGGCAAGTTGAACTTCCATCGGTTATTGATAGTGCTAGAGACACCGCACGAGAGTCACCATTCAATCAAGATGTCATGGACTCCCCAATTCTATTTCACTTCAAGATCCCAACAATGGACTCCTTCAATAGGACCATCAATCCTACGGATCATATAGATCATTATGGGGCCCACATGGGCTTTCTGCACAACCCAGACTAGATTAGGTGTTGAGCATTCATCTTGATTCTAAACGATTTAACGTGAACTCGGTTCACTCGATTACCACCTAACTCAATTACAGACTTCAGAGAGCTCTCTGAACATTTCATCCCAAATTTCATCAGGAGTCGAATTCACCGAAAAACCATCGATCACCTGTTCAACACCCACAAGACCAACTACGTGAATGTCAAGAAATACATGAAAAGGTTCGATAACAAACTCCTCCATATTGAGCACCCGAATGAGAAGTTGGTTGTATTAGCTTTCTAGTGAGGGATATACAATAATATGATAATATTCTCCCTTTTAGAGAATCCACCCACCAATAGGATAAAGATCATGAAAAGAGTGTCTAAACGCATCTACGTGGAGGACACGATTAGTAGACTGTAATCAATCCATCATCCCCGAGATTTTGTAGAAAGAAGGTTCAAAGATGAGCAGGGAAGGAGGAAGTTCGCCCCAAAGGGTACTCATTAGGTGGACCAAACCTACACAGAGAAATTCACCCCCTACATACAACTGTGGTAAGATTATTGAACATTATGACTGATCCAAAGATATGGAGGTGTCCTAACAAACTAAAGAACAAGTCACTCAACAAAAAGTCTAATCTTTACTGCCAGTTTCATCGAGATTTTGGTTACAACACCAACGAATGCCTTCACCAGAAAAAGCACTGGTGCAGAGGGGGCATAAAAAGAATTTATACAAAAAGGAATTCCTCGACATAACGAATGGAAAAATGAAAGAAGGGATGATCAGAGAAGAAAACAACCAAAAGAGTGAGAGCCAATATGAGAGGAATGAAGGGAGTTAGTCATGGCCTAAGGAGGATAAATATGAACTCTGATGGATTTATGACCAAGGGAGGATCAACATCGACTCGTCGAATATATCGGAGCTAGAAAAAATAACTGATGGAGGTACGCATGGAGAATTCAACCTAAGATTGAGAGGATATCACCTTCATGCCAAAGGACTCTTAAAATCTGATCACTCCCCACGATGATCCTCTCCTGATCACAGTTGAGATCTCTAACTGGCAGTCAAAAGAATCACGATCGATAAGGGGATCACGACTGATATCATTATGAGGCCCACAAGGGCTTTCTACATAGCCCAAACCAGATTAGGTGTTGAGCATTCACTGTGATTATAAAGGATTCAACGTGATCTTGGTTCAATCTCTTACCACCTAACTTGATTAAAGGCTTCAGAGAGCTCTCTAAACATTTCATCCTAAATTTCATCAGGAGTCGAATTCACCAAAAACCATCGATCACCTGTTCAACGTCCTCCAGACCAACTATGTGAATGTCAAGAAATACATGAAGAGGTTCAATAACAAACTCCTTCATATTGATCACCCAGATGAGAAGTTGGTTGTATCATCTTTCTAGTAAGGAATATATAGTAATAGGACAATACACTTCCTTTTGAAGAATCCACCCACCAACATGACAAAGATCATGAAAAAAGTGGAGAAACACATCTACATGGAGGACACGATTAGTAGACGGTAATTATGCAGTACGCAACTTTAAGCTGTACATGTACTAAATATAATTTTAATATTTATGTGTTTCATTGCTCCAAGTCCAGAGTATTTTTGTCGCTTTTAGGAGAGCTAAATATTCTTCGAATTACATTTGCCGGAAGATAAATTTGGAAAACCAACAGTTCGAATTTCGTTTTCAACCCTATCTTATTTAACAAACAGGTACAGGTTCTTCCCCCCCAAAAAAGGAAAATAAAGGAAAAAATGAGGAAGATCCCATTGAAAAGTATCTTTGAACAGACCCTTTAAAAAGTATCATTTATTTTCAACCCCTGTGCTCCCTCACTGATGTTCAAAACAGAAAAATTTTCTGCTGCTTCGATGTGATTTTCTAATTCAATAATTTCTAAACAAAAATTCTTTTAAATTGACTTGGATGGATTAATTATCTTATTTTATCTTATTTTGGGTCCAAAGTTTTGACAAAAATATTGTGAGAAGTAACATCTTTCTTTAATACCACATGGACAACTCAAACGCCATTTATTTTTGGCAATAAGCAATAAATCCACAGAGTTCGTATATTTGTCCAGCATATTAACAGTGCGAACTGAACATGTGTTACCTGACGGTGAGCCCAGAAAAGAGAGAGAGGGATAATTTAGTTGTTAATTTTAGACCCGATTATATTTATTGGGTCCCGAAACGATTTTTTTTTTATCAAAGAGGGACGGTATCCCCACACATTTTATTTATTATAAATAATAGAGAAAGAGTCTCTCCAATGGCATACAAGCCCTATCTTACCTAGTTATAGTGGTTGGGCCCAATACACCAGAATGAAAAGCTTTAAATATGGGGATTTATAATTATCCCCATGACAATCTAAAGAAACCTTAAAATAAAAGTAAACTTGGGGATTTAAAGTATCCCCATTACATTGTTTTAAATCCTACTCTAATTTGAGGTAAATTATACCCATCCAAGTTTAAGTGTCCTCTTGCAAGAGAAGGAAGAGAGTTAAAAGACCAATAAATTTGGTCAATTGAATTATTTGTTTCACTTTTTGCAAAGTAGTCTGCCACAATATTCTTTTCTCTCCATATGTGTTGAATTTTTTAAGAGTTTGGGTAGTTGAATTTGTCAATAATATCAGCTGCAGTCCAAGGAGGTTTGGCTTTCTTGTTAACAATGTCAATAAGTGATTTGCAATAAGATTCAATGATGACATTATTGAGTTTAAAATGAGTAACAAGTGAGAAGCCAAGAATTATGTGTGATAATTGATTAACTTCACAACTTTCTAATATAGCACACTTATTTAATTTCAGCCCCTAATCATGCATCTAAAGTGCGTGTGTGTGTCAAACCATAAATAAAGCATGTGACACAAAATATATGCTGAGACACAGATTTCAGGAAAAAACCCCTTTTGGGTAAAACCTTTATTTCACTATGAATATACAAGCCGCAACTTACAATTACATAGAGAAATCTGTAATGGATCAACGCGCAGCCAACCCACAAAGACACGCAGTCTTGAACTCAGCAAGAGAATACACGCTGCACCCTCCAAGGACTCGCCCTCCTCAATGACACGCAGCCATAAAACTTTGTAGAGACTCCCTCAGCAATGACACGCAGCCCTCGGTTGCAAAGATCTCCCCACAAAGATGAACAGTAGCAAAGCTTGTGTTCTAGGGTTCCAAAAGATTCATAAAAGTAATTGGGATTTTTTGTGTGAATCAAAAAGATGTTTTGCACATCAAAAAGGTGAAGACTTAGAGTATTTAGGACTCTGAAAATCGTCTTTAAAAGTCTTAGAAAATAACTCCCCGAAGTTGCCATTAAATAAGAAAACTTTGTTCCTAAAAAATCTCTAACAGATCTGGCCGAAATTATCCCAGACGGCTCGGTCCGGCTTGGTGGCGAATCGGTCCGATTTGACCGGATCGTTTCTTTTATTAAGAGGCGGATCGATCCGGATGAGGTCGGATCGGTTCGGTTATTTCTGCTTCATCGGTTTGTATTTGATCCGGGGTCTACTGGACCTTGAGCAAGGCGGATCGGTCCGGGTAGAGGGCGGACCGGTCCGGTTTTCCCAGAAAAATAAAAACTTTAAAAATCCTCTTTTTGCTTGAAAAAACTTACTTCTTATTTTTATAAAAAACATTTTATAAAAATTTCCCAATACTAAATATGAACTTTAAGGAACGTAAAAACAAAATTTTACCAAGTTCATTCTTTCAGAGGCTGTGATGTTGAAGACACTTTGATATTCGGATCCGTTGATGTAGATGCGATCTTGAATTTCTTCAACGGTGTAACGGTGTATGACATACATATTGATAATGGACAAAAATGTCCTTACAACAAGGTTTAGACCTTCATCTAGAGCACAAGCTTTTGAAATAAAATAATTTTGATGGCCAATTGATTTACTAAATCCTGCAATGAAATGACCTTATGAGTCTCCAATAACTCCTCCTATGCCACTAGGCCCTAGAGTACCCTTTGATGCGCCATCAGTATTAAGCATGAAATGTCCTGAAGGAGGTTTAGTCCACACACATTTGCATAGTTAAATAACCTTTGGTATGTATTGATTACTTGAGAATTTTCAAGCCTGCCTTTATCATAAAACTTACAATTTTGGAGAATGTTAGAAACAAGAAATATAACATTTTGAATAACAATAGTTGCTGAAGAGTTTCTATTGTCAAATAGCTTGTTGTTTCTCACTTTCCAAAGCTCCCAAAATATAATTTAGGAAGAATGTAAAATAGATTCTTTTTGTAGTCTGTTTTAGGGTTTGAGAACCACTAAGAGTTAAGTATAGATCTGCAAGTGCTAGAATTAATATTCAAATCAACTAATATAGAGAAATATTTCCATACCTCAGTAGCCAGAGGACAATCTATCAGAACATGATGATTGCAATCTGCATTATTGTAGAAAATTTTGCATATTGATGTTATTTTTTGCCTGCTTTCTGAATGTTTTCTTCAAAAGAACTGAATTGTTTAACAATTTCCAAATAAAGTTTAAAATTTTTATTGGACATTGAGGTATCCAGTTTATTTTCCAAGATAAGGAGCTAGGTCTAGACTGTCTGCATAAATGATATGCTGATTTGAAAGAAAATTCCCCTGATTGGGAGGGCTGTCATAACTGTTTTTCTTCATTAATAAAGGTGTCAGCCCAATCATGTATACTATATATTCTCTTAATAACTTTTGTGCCTCTAGTAATAGATAAGCCATTAGGATATTTATTCTTTATGAAAGAAGCACATATTCCTGTATCAAACTTATATTTCCAGTAAAGCTTGATGGTTGATGCGCCAATTATATCATCTAGATTTCTCATATTTAAACCACCTTCATCGAGTGGGAAGCATGTTTCATTCCAACTTAACCAATGAAATGGATTTTTATTTTGATACCCTCCCCAATAAAATTTACTAAATATTTAATTTAGCCATTTGATAATAATTTTAGGAGGATTCATTACATCTAAAGTGTATACTCGCATTGATTGCAAAATATGCCTTATAAGAGTAGCTCTTCCAGCTTGGGAGATTAACTTTGATGACCAAATATTTATTTTGTTTCTAATTTTTGAGATTATTTCTGTGGATTGATTAAGTTTGTTTCTTCCTTTATATATGGAGACTCCTAAATATTTTATGGGAAGAGTTTTATGATTTAAACCTGTGTTTTTTGCTATGTTACATTTTCTGTTAGGGTTGATTTTATCATCTACATAGAATGAGCTCTTGGTGTAATTAGTTTTTTTGACCTGATGTTTGTTCAAAAGATTTGAGAAGGTTTATTATTGCTTTTAGACTACTCCTACCACTATTAGTGAAGATTATTAAATCATATGCAAATCCTAAATAAGAAATAAGTCTACTGTTTTTAGGATGATAGAATGGGATGGCCTTTTCTATGTGAAAAAGTTTATCAATATTTTTGCTCAAAGTTTCAGCTGCAATATTGAAAAGACTAGGAGAAATAGGATCTCCGTGTCTTAAACCTCTAGATGAATTGAAGAAATATTTACTTTGACCATCTATAATTAAACAATACTAATTGTTGGATATCAATATCCATATCATATCAATGAAATGTTCATTAAATCCAAATTTCCTAAGTACTTCATAAGCTTTTTGCCTGTATACATTATCATAAGCTTTTTCCATGTCTAGTTTAATGATTACACTGTTTCCAAATGCTTTTTTATTAATAGATTGAATCATCTCTTGAGTAAGTAGGATATTATCTTGAATACTTCTATTTTTAACAAAACCACTTTGATTTTGTGAGATTATAAGAGGAAGGATGTGAGATAATCTTTCATTAAGAATTTTAGTTATAATTTTGTTTGAGAAGTTACATAAGTTTATAGGTCTGTATTGAGAAAAGTATATATGTTTGTCTATCTTAGGAATAAGAGTTATAGAAGTTAAGCTCCAACTTTTTGGGATATCTGCTCCAGCAAAAAAAGAGTGAATTGCTTTAACAAGGTCTGGTTTGATAATTTCCCAAAACTTGACATAGAATTCTCCTTTAAATCCATCAGGACCTGTAGCACTTATGGAATCTATTTTCTTTATAGCTGCATAGATTTCTTCTGTACCTGGAAAGTTTGATAAACTTTGATTCATTTCTTCTGATATTTCTGTATTTATTACTTCCAGAAATTCTTTATTAATAGGCCTGTATTCTGTTTTCCATAAGTTTTTAAAATGATCTTAGAATAATTTTTCAATTTCTTTATCATCTTCTTCCCAATTATCTTGATAGTTTTTTATTTTTGCAAGTTTTCTATGTTTACCTTTAACTGTTGTATGAAAGTATTTAGAGTTAATGTCTCATACTTTAAGCCATTTTACATGATTTTTTTGAATCCAAAAGGTTTCTTCTCTTTGATAGGCAATAATAAGTTTAGCTCTAGTCTCAAGCAACTCCTTTCTGGTTAACTCACTAGGGGAGATTTCATATTGGCGTTCTTTAATTAGGATTTCATCTTCCAAATTTTTTGTATTTTGAAATATGTTTTTAAAATTGTATTTGTTCCATGTTTTTAATTTTGATTTTACATTTTAAAGTTTAATGTCAAAGGATACCATTGGGGGAGCATTGTTGTGTATGTTCCAAGCTTCTTTTATAATGTCTTTTACAGTGGAGTCTATGCACCACACAGATAAAAATTTAAAAGTTTTTGGGAGATTATTTATGCTACTTCTCATGGCTAAGAACAGAGGACTGTGGTCTGAGCAAGTTCTATGAAGGTGATTAATGCTAGAATTTAGGAAATTAGATAACCAATGATGATTGACTAATACTCTATCTAGTCTATAGAATATAGTACCTTGAGACCTATGATTGGATCAAGTGAATCTAGATCCAGGAAAAACCTAAATCTATAAGATCATTAAAAGAGATCATATCATTAAAATCTATAGTTGCATGGAATTCCAATTGATTCCCACCTAAGTTTTCATTTTCAGTTGAAACCACATTAAAATCCCCAATTACTAACCAAGTTTGATTAATATTGGATGAAATTAATAGGTCTATGTCTGACCATAAGTCTCTTCTTTCAATAACTATACCTTTTTCATAGACAAGTATCATGGAAATTGTTTTCTTTAAAAGATTAATGGTAATTTCCAAACAAATTAGTTGTTCAGTGTCTTCAATAATTTTGGTATGAATGTCATTATTCCATAAAAACCATATCTTACTGTTTATATTGCTTATTCCATTTGAAAATTGCCATTTTTTTTGATTCCTTTTCAAAGACTTTTCTACAACTTTTGGCTTTAATAGAGCTAATGGTGGTAATTGGTATGTTTTAATCAATCTTTTAATCCTTTTGGAAGTTGCTTTATTAGCTACTCCCCTAGCATTCTAACATATTGTAACACCCCGTAAATTCGAGGACATTTAAGTAAATAATACTTTTCTAAGAAAATGAATTTATTTTATTTGGAAGAATTAAATTCATGATTTGAGAAATTTTTAAATTTGAGGAATTTATTAATTTGGCGAATTGAGAATTAAATATTTTGGACTTTTGAGGTCTTAAATTTGGAGAATGTTATAAATTAATTCGGATGGAAATTCAGAGTGCATAATTGAGTCCTAATGGGTCAAAATAGTTGAAAATGACTGGCCATATGTATATATTGGGTTTCGAGACTTAATTAGACATAATTGAGCTCCAAATAAAGTCTCTGGGCCTGTTTTTAGGAGGCCCATAGGCCTAAAAACGGGATTAGAGTTTTTAACCCTACTGGTAAAAGGGTAAGGAAACTTAAAGTCATTTTAGAAGACTAAAATTGGGGAGAGCTTAAGAGGAGAACCCTTAGAAAATATTTTGGGGATCTTGGGAGATTTCTTCAAGAACAAGAGGAGATCCTTGATTTCAATCCAACATCTTCATCCAAAGGATTTATCTACAAATTAAGGCAAGTGGTTTAATTTGCAGTTGTTAATTTGTATTTACCTATTCATATTAAAGGAGGTGAGAATCAATTAATATGTTAGGGTTTGTGGTCATTAGAAATTGGGGATTTCTTTGATTTCAAGTTATAAATATGTAGAGGTGTCAAGATTTGACTAATTTGATGCCCTAATTTTGTGTAATTAATGGGGTTAGATTGAATATAATAAAAGGATGTATTTAAGATGAATTTGGGGAAGTTTTGATGAAGAAATTTGTACAGAATGAGGTTTAAAAATTATCAATGGCGGATTGGGTTTTAACTGGACAGATTAGAGATGATGATGATACCAGGGTTGTTCGAACGACTTGGTATCTAGTTCAAACGAGAGCCACTGTTGTTCGAATGATGGGGCTTGTCGTTTGAACGACTTGTTATGACTGGTTAGATTTCATTCTTTCCCTGATTCAGACCTGTTATGTGTTTTGACATACACAGTTTCTGTATTATGTGATTTTGCAATTTTGGGTATTATCTAGGGTTTTAATTTGTGAATGTTTTACCCTTGAATTAATCAGAGAATTAATTAATTTGAAGAATAAAGGTTCATGTTTGAAGTGCTTTGAAACCTTGTTAATTAAGTGGGTAGACTTAATTGAATGAAATTAAACGATGGGTTGGAAATGTTGAATTTTGGGTCAAGAGAGAGAGTCCATGTATAATTGGTAGGGTGACACCCAAATAATTAAAATTAATTAGTGTATAATTAATTGAAATGAAGTCGGACGAGAGACTTACATGTTTTAGGCTTATGTATGGACATAGTACACTGGAAGCCAGGATTTCTCTCTCTCTATATATATGGTGATGTGTAGTATATATATGATAAATAAATTTTTGTGTGAATAATATTTATATTAAAGCATACCAATATTAATGCTATCTTAGGAGGTTCTGCGATGTGGGTGAGTCTCCTGAATAGCAAACGCAGGGCGAGTATATTCCCGAGGTCATAGCGATTGTTTTTAGGGGTGAGCCATTATGGAATGGAACAGACACTTACGAGAGGAACTACGACCGCCTCCGACGCGTTGGATGATAACATTTATATCCGACATGCGTGTGAATGTTGAGATATAGTCATACGTTTATATAGTGCAGATTTATATATATATATATATATACACACACACACACATGGTGTAAATGTATAATTAATATAACTTGTGAAACGGTTATATGGTATCAAATGGGAATTGATTTAAATAAGTTAGTTTGAATAATAACTTATAACCAATATACGTGATGTGAAATGTATAAGTGGCATAACTCGTGAGAATGTTACATGACATTAAATGAGAAATGACTTAAATAAGTTAAAGAAATTAATAACTTATAAAGTATACTAAACCCACTAGGGTTAGAGTAGTGAGAAATCGTGGAATATATGTGACAAGACTAGTTAAGGGGTGGTTAGCTAGGTGGATCATTTATTGAACTTTAGGCGCGCACATTAGTGGAGAAGAAAGTGTTCGACACTAACTCAAATATGAAGAGCATACTTGCATTTTAATTTCCTGCATTATATTTACTTGCTAAATGTTTTAAAATGTTTTAGGTTCTAACCCTTGCTATAAAATATTTTCAAAACCTTTTAGGTGTCCAGTCACAGGGACGCCAAAATTGTCCTATTCCATGTCACGCAGTTGCGACACATATGGGTGTTGCAGGACTTTGACTTAGCCGCTTCAGTCATTTGATCTCTAGAGTAGGATGCAGGCGGTGTTCTCTTTGGGCATGTCGCCCTAGTTGTTCCATTTTATTTTAGTTAGTTGATGTATTCAGCATTACTCTTGTGATTCGTTTCGTTAGTTGATTTATTGTCGGTGGTTGTATCGGTAAGCATTACATCTATTCCATTTTTAGTATTGCTTGATTCAGTGATTGCATGATGGTTAGTTATAAATTCTTTCGCATGTTGTTGTTGGGATGTTAAATAAAAACATAAATTTTTTTGGCACCATGTCTTTTGAATACTAGGTGGTTAGTAAGTTCTAAAAAAGTTTTCGACAGTGATGCTAAGAATGAGCCAGATGAGATTCCTGTTTAATTTGGTATAATACTGATCACCCGATATTTTATTAGGTGGGATGTTACATATGGTATTAGAGCATGAGATTCTAGTGTCTTTAGGATCTGTGCGGCTTTTCACGTTTCAGCGTAGCGTTCTTTGATATAGAGCCTTATTATAGGATTGTTGTATTCCTTCACTTATGCGACTTAAGTTCTCCTGCTATAATGTTTAGTTGATGTGATTCATATACAGTTTCAGTCGAGCGTGGCGGATCGAACATTATAAAATGACAAACGTGAGACGTTTGAAGGATTGCAGGAGGGAGGACTCATCGGAATCCATAAAGCATGATGGATACAGTGACGCGGTAGGTGTCACCATATTGTTCCAATAATTGAAGTTGGAACAATTGCTGGCATGCAGTAGTTGCCCCAAGAACCGTTGGTAAGGATGATGGTGCAAAGTTAAAACGCCAAGTGTAGATAACAAGGGGTGAGGGTAGAAGAAAATTTAATTTTAGAAGAACAATCTGCTAGGATTCGAGGGAGGTGAGGAAGAGTGATTTACCAGTGGGTAGAGAACATCCAATTCGAATCATATGTAGAGGAGTGAAGTAACACTCAAGTCAAAATTTTAGGCAAGAAAGTTTTCTCTTAGAAGTAGTATGGGGTGACGGGAGCCAATCACCACATCTATGGGGAGATACCGTGAATAACGAAGAATTTGGGGTGCGGATTACTATGAATACTCTCACTAGAGGTTAATTAAGAGACAAAGAAAATTTAGGTACTCTTTCCAAAAGGTTCGGACAGTGGCTGGATAGTATGGAAAGTTGAGGAAATTCACAAACTTCGTAACCGATTAGAGGGATACGGAGAATTAAGTAGAGTTGCAAGTTAATAACAAACTCGTGGGTAGAAAATACAAGCGCGGATAGGAGATCTGGCTAGGATGACTGGTGTCATTGTCGTCAAGGTTTTACATTTACATTTGTATCAATGCTCTCTCGAGAGGGGAGATAAGGGAGTTGGAGAATATATCAAAAGAGTTAGACTGGATTTTCATGCCAGTGAGACACCAAGGGAAGGGATACCTATTAGAGAACTGAGATTCATGAGCGAGATCAATGAAATCTCTACCGAGTGACGATAGGTTTAGTTAGGGACATCAAGGCCAACAACAAGTCTATTGGATCAGCAGATCCAAAGGGATAATTAGGGTAGCTATTAAGGTCAAGACTACCAGGTCCGTGAGAAGGACAACACCAACATGGCAGGTAGGGCCAAAGAAAGGATTAAGGAGAATGATACAGAAAGGTGTCTTATGTGTAAAAGAGTGGAAACACATGAATGGATCTTATCCGCGAAAAGTCAGGGAACAGGATCTAGATGCATAGTAGGGGCATATTTTGGAGAGTTTTTGGTTTGGTTAGGACGCGGGTGTTATGTCTAATAACCATTGAACCGACAGTGTGAGGGGCAGCTGAAACTACGAGTTTTATTTCGAGATTACTGTGCTTTTTTTATGTGATGTAAGCGGGTCACAGTAATGTATTTAGTACTAAATTCACGTGAGAAATGGATTTAGTGGAAGTATCGTTAATATCACTAGTATGTGTATTATTACCATGGAGTAGCGGGTTACTCTTCGTTTCCACCTGAAAGGAACGGGTGGGTACATTCAGCCGATGTATTTATTAATGACTAGCTCCTCTGAGAGATGATACTCGAGGTATGGTTTTATCTTGGGTACGTACGGGTTCTTAACGATGGGCGATCATAGCAAGGCTATCATGTTTGTTGCCTCAGTGCCGGATGTATATTCTTTTTGAGATGTCTCACCTAGAAGAGGGTTGAGAATGCGATAATATCTTATAGAGCGAACCTCAGAGGGTACGATTTTATAGTTATTTTGGATCCCGGTGCTTAGGGACTCTTACTGAAGGGATTCAAGGTATGTTGGTTTACCGTGGAGAGGAGAGATTTAACTCATTATTAATATTTAGCGCTGAGGGCTTAGTGATAGTACGAACGCAGTAGTATATGACTCCTTTATAGGCATGGAAGTCCATTATTAGACTTGTGAGTATAAGGGCAAGGTTTGAGAGTCCCGGGGGTATGCTTTGGGTTCTGTGGAAATCAAGGACCGACGACACTGAGGAATAATGCATGAGAAAAAGTTCTTTTGGGCTTTGATGGGAAGTGTTATATGCATAAGTCTTAATAAAATGTTAAAGGAGGGAAGATGTCATTGGATTATAGGTCAACAAATTTATTGATAATTAGTATACTTGTGGAAGAATTACGTTGAGAAGAGAGCCACTATGAGATAGGGCTAGTGGATCTGGAAAGTGTTTGTAACAACCCACGTAATTTTGGGCTATTTTAATTAATTTCTGGAAAATGGAGGAAAATAAAGTTTTTGACAAAATTAATTTTATTGCTCAAATATGTTGAATATTATTTTTAAAGGCGAGAATTTCAAACGGTTTCGAAAAGGGAGTTAAAACGGATTTTAAAATGATTTTTAAATGTTTTTAACTCTTGGAGTTGTTTTGACTTCCAACTCTTCATTTCTTTGCCTTATTTAAAGGAGTCTTTTGGATTCCAACTCTTTATTTCTTTGCATTATAAAAGGAAGTCGTGGGCAACCATTTCAACATACTTTTGGCACAAATTTTGGCAGCAAATATATTTTATATTCCTCTTCATTTTATATACACATTGACCCTTGAGATTTGTGAGTTCCAACCTTAGATTAGAGGTGTTCCTGGGGCTATTTTGTTGGAGGTTCTTGGAGAAGCTTTTATAGATCTTTTGTGCTGATCTTGAGGATGTGATCGTTGGTTTCTCATCATGGTTTGAGGTATGGGGTTTTACACAATATGCTCCTTAAATCTCGCGAGTGTCATTCTCTTTGAATTCTTGTTAATTGAACTCATATTTGAATTGATAAATTCATTGAAATCTGGAAAATAATTGTTGAAATTATTTTGATTCATGTGGTATCATTATATTGTTATTGAGCACGTTGTCATGAGATTTTAATATGGAACGGATGTTGGGCACCCGCCAAAATTCCTGTTTCCCGGGCTATGGCTTGATAAAGCATATACGGATGTGGTGAGACCTGGTGACCCAGTTAAAGTGTTGTTGAGAAATTATATTGATAAATGCTTTGAGATTTTCATTTTGATTTGAATATTCGTACTCGTGTTGTTACGCTTTGTTCATCGTTAATATAATTGTTGAGCATCTTTCTTGTCGTATTGTGTACTTCCCCATATTTTCTTTTAGTGACAGGTTAGCGCGGATTTTGGGGCGCTATGGAGATTGATTTTAGCGAGGATTGTTTGGGAAAGATTTGTATTATTTTGATGTATAGAGCTTTGGAGATTTATATTTTTATTCGAGTTAGATAGTTGTAATTTTAATTCGAGAGACTTGTTGTAATTGAAGAGGTTAAGATTAGTGGATTTATATTATTGTGGGTTTATTTAGATGCTCTATACCTTGTCACTTGTGGATTTGGATTTATTTTATCGCATTAGCGCTCCGTTCGCTCTCCCCGGGCGGGCGGGGTGTTACAAATGGTATCAGAGCTTAGGTATACGACAACCCTCGGGGCTTGGGTTTTGGGTTCATTGTGTGGATAACAATTTTTGGAGATAGAAAATTTTAGGTGATATTCGTGTTGAGTTTCGAGATTAGAGGTGAGGAATTTATTTTTGGGAGACGTGATTTATTTTTGGAGTTAGTGTAGTAGCCTGATTTTGAGAGTTAGGCATTCGGCGAATTTCGAGGGCGAAATTCCATTGTTAGTGGGGAAGTGTAACAACCCACGTAATTTTGGGCTATTTTAATTAATTTCTGGAAAATGGAGGAAAATAAAGTTTTTGACAAAATTAATTTTATTGCTCAAATATGTTGAATATTATTTTTAAAGGCGAGAATTTCAAACGGTTTCGAAAAGGGAGTTAAAACGGATTTTAAAATGATTTTTAAATGTTTTTAACTCTTGGAGTTGTTTTGACTTCCAACTCTTCATTTCTTTGCCTTATTTAAAGGAGTCTTTTGGATTCCAACTCGTTATTTCTTTGCATTATAAAAGGAAGTCGTGGGCAACCATTTCAACATACTTTTGGCATAAATTTTGGCAGCAAATATATTTTATATTCCTTTTCTTTTTATATACACATTGGCCCTTGAGATTTGTGAGTTCAAACCTTAGATTAGAGGTGTTCCTGGGGCTATTTTGTTGGAGGTTCTTGGAGAAGCTTTTATAGATCTTTTGTGCTGATCTTGAGGATGTGATCGTTGGTTTCTCATCATGGTTTGAGGTATGGGGTTTTACACAATATGATCCTTAAATCTCGCGAGTGTCATTCTCTTTGAATTCTTGTTAATTGAACTCATATTTGAATTGATAAATTCATTGAAATCTGGAAAATAATTGTTGAAATTATTTTGATTCATGTGGTATCATTATATTGTTATTAAGCACGTTGTCACGAGATTTTAATATGGCACGGATGTTGGGCACCCGCCAAAATTCCTGTTTCCCGGGCTATGGCTTGATAAAGCATATACGTATGTGGTGAGGCCTGGTGACGCAGTTAAAGTGTTGTTGAGAAATTATATTGATAAATGCTTTGAGATTTTCATTTTGATTTGAATATTCGTACTCGTGTTGTTACGCTTTGTTCATCGTTAATATAATTGTTGAGCATCTTTCTTGTCATATTGTGTACTTCCCCATATTTTCTTTTAGTGACAGGTTAGCGCGGATTTTGGGGCGCTATGGAGATTGATTTTAGCGAGGATTGTTTGGGAAAGATTTGTATTATTTTGATGTATAGAGCTTTGGAGATTTATATTTTTATTCGAGTTAGATAGTTGTAATTTTAATTCGAGAGACTTGTCGTAATCGAAGAGATTAAGATTAGTGGATTTATATTATTGTGGGTTTATTTAGATGCTCTATACCTTGTCACTTGTGGATTTGGATTTATTTTATCGCATTAGCGCTCCGTTCGCTCTCCCCGGACGGGCGGGGTGTTACAGTGTTGCGAGAGAAACATTGCGATGTTTTGCACCACAAGTTGATATGTGGGGTAATATTGGGAATAATTGAATAGTGAATTGTAAGGTCATCGGGAACATTTTGAGGTTATATCCACGCTGAGAATTCGGGTGCCGAAATTGAGACAAATATGGTTACGTAAGTGATGAGCGGAGGCTTGTGCAATTATGCATGAGATATGGGGTTTATGGGCACCGTGGGAGGAGCCGGAGTCCCTACTGTGTAGATACTTAGCATATTCAGGGAGAAGACACAAAGGCAATGATTTTGGGTATATTTTGGAGGAATGGGAATAAGTTATTCCTCGAATTTTGAAAGGTTTGAGCATGGGTGTGTTTGGAATGACATTGAGTGCATAATAACCCATTATTTGTTACCACTAGGATGCGCGAGTGAGACGCATATTAGTGGACGTGTTGGATGAAATAGCCATAATTTATATATGTAAGTACCGTGGGGTAGCGGGTTATTTGGTGTTAGCCACAAGAGAGTGGAAGGTACACTAAGAGGAAGGTCGCATCATACGAGAAATTCCTACTTTTGAGAATTATGGGAGTAGTGTGGATGTTTTGTCAAGTTTCAACTGTATAGCTATAGTTTGGGGCTATAGTAAGACTGGGAGTTCGCCGTACCAGGGTATGGATTATCGTTGCTAGGTTTCACCTGAGATAGGGTCTAGCGTATATATACGGTATTGTATGTTATAATGTGTTGCATGTTAATGTACTAATATTGTTAAATTGAAATCCCGAGGAGTGGTGACATTTATGATGAGATTCAGAGTGGTTGGATTTATTGTCGAGCGGGGAGATATAGCTCGGGTTTTATTTTTGGGCAAGGAAACTAGTGATAGTAAGGGCGCGGTAGTGTATGTTGTCTTTTGTAGTAGAAAATATGGATGTGTATACTTTTATGTTGAGAGACGGTTATTTGCGGGTATGTGCTATGGACTGAGGACCTAATAGATCTCAACGACTGACAATGTTAGGTAGTAGTGTATCGGGGGGGGGGGGGTCCTTATTTGAATTTCGCTTTGCAAGACATCCCAAGCATGAAACTTAGCACAATGTTGCAAATGGGGATATGTTTGGTCATTAGTACATGAGTTGGGTACCTCGCTTATTGTTCATGCATGTCGTTATAACTGTGAAATGAAAGTTTTATAACGATTTCAGGCTAGAAGAAGCCATGTATTATTTGTGCGATTGAGCATGGGTACAGGGTGTGTGGGCTCCCTGGTTAATTAATCTTATTGTTACGAATGATTTGCGATTAGAAGTGGGAGAGAGGGGTGTAGAATCTTAAGGGTAGGCGACTTGGGAGCTAGTCGATACTGGGAGTACTAGGCTTATCCGAATTTCGAGGATGAAATTTCATTGTAAGGGGGGAAGTATGTAACACACCATAATTTTGAGGACATTTAAGTAAATAATATTTTGAGAAGAAAAGAAATTTATTTTATTTAGAAGAATTAAATTCATGATTTGGGAAATTTTTAAATTTGAGGAATTTATTAATTTGTTGAATTGAGGATTAAATATTTTGGACTTTTGGGGTCTTAAATTTGGAGAATGTTATAAATTAACTCGGATGGAGTGCATTGTTGAGTCCAGATGGGTTGAAATAGTTGAAAATGAGTGACCATATGTATATATTGGGTTTCGGGACTTAATTAGACACCATTGAGCTCCAAATAAAGAGTTTGAACCCTTTTTAGGAGGCCCATAGGCCCAAATACGGGATTAGAGTTTTTAACCCTAATGGTGAAAGGGTAAGGAAACTTAAAGTCATTTTAGAAGACTAAAATTGGGGAGAGCTTAAGAGGAGAACCCCTAGAAGAGAATTTGGGGATCTTGGGAGATTGCTTCAAGAACAAGAGGAGATCCTTGATTTCAATCCAGCATTTTCATCCAAAGGCTTTGATTTACAAATTAAGGCAAGTGGTTTAATTTGCAGTTATTAATTTGTATTTACCTATTCATATTAAAGGAGGTGAGAATCAATTAATATGTTAGGATTTGCATTCATTAGAAATTGGGAATTTCTTTGATTTGAAGATATAAATATGTAGAGGTGTTAGATTTGACTAATTTGATGCCCTAGTTTGGTGTAATTGATGGGGTTAGATTGAATATAATAAAAGGATGGATTTAGGATAAATATGGGTAAGTTTTAATGAAGAAATATGTACAGAACGAGGTTTAAAACATATAAATGGTGGAATGGGTTTTAACTGGGTAGATTAGAGATGATGATGATAATACCAGGGTCGTTCGAATGACCTGGTATCCTGTTTAAACGAGAGTCACTGTCGTTCGAATGACATGGATTGTTGTTTGAATGACTTGTTATGCCTGGTCAGATTTCCTTCTTCCCTTGATTCAGACCTGTTATGCGTTTTGAGATAAACAGTTTCTGCATTGGGTGATTCTCCAATTTGGGGTATGATTTAGGGTTTTAATTTGTGAATGTTTTACCCTTGAATTAATTAGAGGATTAATTAATTTGAATAATTAAGGTTCATGTTTGAAGTGATTTGAAACCTTGTTAATTAAGTGGGTAGGCTTAATTGAATGAAATTAAACAATGGGTTCGAAATATTGATTTTCAGGCCGAGAGATAGAGTCCAGGTATAATTGGTAGGGTGACACCAAAATAATAAAAATTAATTAGTGTATAATTAATTGAAATGAAATCGGACCATAGACTTACATGTTTTAGGCTTGTGTATGGACATAGTACACTGGTAGCCTAGATTTATATATATATATATATATATATATATATATATATATATATACGGTGATGTGTAGTATATATATGATATATAAATATTTGTGTGAATAATATTTATAGTAAATCATACCAATATTAATGCTATCTTAGGAGGTTACGCGATGTGGGTGAGTCCCCTGACTAAAGAATGAATAGCGAGTATATTTCCGAGGTCATAGCGTTTGTTTTTAGGGGTGGGCCGTTATGGTATGGAACGGGTACGTACGGGGGGAACTATGATCGCCTCCTGCGTGTTGGGTGATAGCATTTATATTCGACATGCGTGTGAATGTGGAGACATAGTCATACGTATATATAGTGAAGAATTATATACGTGTGTGTGTGTGTGTGTGTGTGTATATATATATATATATATATATATATATAATACATGGTGTAAATGTATAATTAATATAACTTGTGAAACGGTTATATGGTATCAAATGGGAATTGATTTAAATAAGTTAGTTTGAATAATAACTTATAACCAATATGCGTCATGTGAAAAGTATAAGTGGCATAACTCGTGAGAATGTTATATGAAATGACTTAAATAAGTTAATGAGATTAATAACTTTTAAAGTATACAAAACCCACTAGGGTTAGAGTAGTGGTAAATCGTAGAATATATGTGACAAGACTAGTTAAGGGGTGGTTATCTAGGTGGGTCATGTATAGAATGTTAGACATGCACATTAGTGGAGGGGTGAGGTGTCCCCAAGAGAGTGTACGACACTAACGTAAATATAAAGAGCATACTTTCATTTTAATTTCCTGCATTTAAATTCACTTGCTGAATATTTTCAAATGTTTTTGGTACTAACCCTTTCCATAAAATATTTTCAAAACCTTTTAGGTGTCCAGCCACAGGGATGCTAAAATTGTTCTATTCCAGGTTACACAACTGCAACACATGTGGATGTTGCAGGACTTTGACTTTGCCTATTCAGTCATTTCATCTCTAGAGTAAGATGCAGTCAGTGTTCTATTTGGGCATGTCGCCCTAGTTGTTCCATTTTATTTCAGTAAATTGATGTATTCAGTATTACTCTTGTGATTCATTTCGTTATTTTGACTTGTTGCTGGTGGTTGTTTAGACAAGGATTACATCTATTCCATTTTTAGTATCGCTTGATTCAGTGATTGCATGATGGTTAGTTATAAATTCTTTGACATGTTGTTTTTGGTATGTTAAATAAAAAGATAAAAAAAATGGCACCTTGTCTTTTGAATACTTGGTGGTTAGTAAGTTCTAAAAACGTTTTCGATAGTGATGCTAAGAATGAACCAGATGAGATTCCTATTTAATTTGGTAAAGGACTGATAACCCGGTATTTTATTAGGCGGGGTGTCCCACATATAAAGTTGATCATTTATAATCAATTTGGAGATTTGAATTTGAGAACTTACCTGTAGATCTTGTGATTCTTCTACATAGAGGATCACTATGCTTACTGGATTTATGAGGTTGCATTGGTGTTGCTTCCTTGCTGCGTTTGAGCATTTCTTTTTTCTTATTTTGATATGTTTTCCATCTTGTATCAAGCCAAGAAGCAAAATTCTGTAATTCTTCTCTAATTGGAATAAGACTTCTTCCATTTTCTTTGTCAAAATTGTAGTCTTTGTCAATTTCCAAAATTTTGGTTATTTTTGGAAGATTTGAGCTCTTTGGAGAGATGGTATTTTGATTTACTATAATACTTTCTTCTTGACTATACTCTCCCAGCTTAAGAACCTTTTGATCACTTGAAGGAATGATCGTTTCAGTGGTACTTCTCAACAGTTTATGGGTGGCTAAGTTAGCAATATTTGTTTCTTCTCTTTCCATTGATTCATCAGAATCTGATGAACAATTCTCAATAACTTCAATATAATTTTCTTAACTTCCAATATGTTGGTCTTCTTTACAGACTTCTTTTTGTTTGTTTTTCCTTGTAGTAACTTGGAATTGTTTGTTCTGCTCCACCTGATTTGTTTTTTGAACTTTATCAAGATATTGATCTTAATTATTTCCTGAAACTATTTTCTTGACTGTCTTGTAAGTGATAAGATTGAGATTGGGATTCTTAATAATAAATTTAACACATCGTGCCCCTTTTTCATATAAAATTTGCAGAAGGATGGAATATTCTCATAGGAAATTTGTTGCTAAAATCCTTGTGATCCACATCCTATCCAGATTTTGGGAAGTCTTTCTTTGAGAATATTAAGCTCTACACATCCCCTTGCTATACTTGGTCTAGTAAGTGAAGATGTAGATGAATACTTTTTTAATGGAGTGCGTATTACTTGTGCAATTAAATCTAATGAAGATTTTTCATAGAAATGAATAGGCAACTTTGGCAAATTTATCCATATAGGAACAATTGGGCTTTCTTCTTCTGGTTTAAAGTCTGATGTCCATTTGAATGTGCACATTGGGTATTTACCTATGTACCACTGATATCGAAGCCACAATCTCACATAATCCTCTTCATAATTTAGCCTAATGAGAATGTGTTTGGAGTGCAATAGTCCAATCGTGTAAGCAACTTCAAAGATAATGTTAGAAATGCTGTTTTGATAATCTCAATTGAGGGTTTCCCATGAGAGAATTTTCCTGCAATAGAGAATTTAAAAGGTTCAGCGAGGGATAAAATGTCCTCTTCTGTGAACAGACTTATTAGTTCACTTTGTATGTTGTTGGAATTTTTAGTTCTGGCTCTTTAGTTTCATTGTTCATAAGAACACTTGCAAATGATTTATCCCTGATATTGGATAGATCAGGACGTTTGGGAGGGATAAAGGTTGCGATGTTATTACCCGTATTACCCATGGTTGGAGTTATTTAGGGAGAATGAGAGTTCACCCGGAACGATTTTAGACCAAACCGACACCACGTAAGGGTATTTCGATCATTTATGAGGCTAAGGTAGAATGAACTCCGAATTCGGAAGTGTTATATCATCCCCTTTGAGTTATAGGCCAGGGTTACAACAATTGTAAAAGAGTGTAGGCCATAGGGGAGGAAGGAGAGAAGAACCCTAGGCTATTCCACACATTTTTGCATCACCAACGTGTCGAAATTGCGATTGGAGCAAGGGAAGAACATCCTCATCATCTTAGAATGAAAATCAGATTTTTTATTACAAGGCAAGTTTTTATCTTGCAATTCTTGTAAGTATGTTATAATACCCATGTAGTGTAGGGTTTAATTACAAGAATTGGGTGTATTCTTCGGATTGTTTTGGGTATAATTCATATTTTGGGTTAGGATCCATGTAGAATCGATCCATCAATGTAGATATTATGAAATCTGAGATTTTTTGATGAATAACTTGAAAGAAATATGGGAATCTTGATGAATATCCATGAAAAAACACCATAAACTAGGGTTTTATGAATCATGGTATTTAATGTGTTTTTGGGTAGATTTCTAATCGATTTAGTGTATTATTTACATTAAAAATTGTCCCTACACATATGTTTGATGTTTGGGTATGTTGTATGGGAGCTTGGACGGGTTTCATGGAGGTTTGAGGTGTTAACCATAGAGAAAAACGTAGTTGGGATGAAGCTGTCAAAACCCAATTGATCGATCGTGGGATGTCGATCGATCGATCGACTAAAGATGATTTGAGGCTCTTTTGTTTATTTAAATAGTTTTCCTTGCTGACGACTGTGGGGAACTTGGATAATTTTATTTTAACTATATGAGGACTTAGAGGATATCAAAAGACATATAGTTAAGGACCGATTTAATCTTAATGAGTGTAAAATGGGAATTAGGAACAACGATAGTTAACCAATTGTGTTATGCATAGAGAATTTACAAATTGGGTTATGAGAAGAGTAAACGATGACCTAAGGTTAAAACCAGAAGGATAGTGATGTGGTAACTATTGAATTTACTTAAGAGTTATTTAGGACCCTTCGGGTAATGAGTGATACTCGAAAAATACGAAAAAATTACTATGTTTGAATCGTTAGTACGTTGAGTATTCGAGAGATACAAATACGTCGTACTGGATATATTATAAGTTGTGTATATATATAGCCAGGCTCTCCAACATACCTCATTAAACATACCTATGAACATACCTATTTTTTTAAATAATTAAAAAAAATTGAGCTGATATTTTTTATATGGGTTCATGATATTTCAGTGTGCCCCTGTAAAAATATTCATCTCAAAATAATGTGTTTTTTTATTTTTCAAAAATAATTAAAAATTTGACAGCTTTAAAGGGTAAAAACTGTCTGTTTTTTGAACTATTTTTTAGAAATAACAAAAAACATTGTTTTCAGTTGATTTTTTTAGAGGGGCACACTAAAATATCATGAACCCACGTAAAAAATATCATCTCAATTTTTTTTTACTATTTTAAAAACTAAGTATGTTGATAGGAGGTATGTTGGAGAACCTGACTATATATATATATATATATATATAGGTTGTGTGAATACCTATTATGTGCTTTGTTATATGTGTGAACATACCTACGCAACCTGCTATCATGGGAGGTTCCGCGCAGACGGCGATCCCACCTTGGCGATTCCTATGAGGTCCAGATTTGTGCTCCAGAACATAGAACTTAGGGCAGATCACTATTTGAGAGTGTATAGTGGGACCGACATGTCATTTGGACACGTTAAGTGTGTGCGTATCCCAAAGGCTTAGAACTATGTTTGCCTCCATTGTGTATTGTTTGATTTATGGTTCGAGGTGACATTATGAATCGATAGTACTTGACTTGGTACAAGAGGTACATGGACTTGATAACAGAATATGTATGCATCGCGGTGGGCATTCTCGATGATGCTATAGTTGTATATATTATAGTGTGATGAACATATACAAATGTGATTATTCTATTTATGTGTGATGATAGAAAGACAGATAGTGTATATGTAAAAGTAATTTAAGTATGGAAAACTTAATTAACGGTGCAATATTAATATTCGGTTAATATCAATCGTTAGCTTTATGGTAGCTTATCGTATGGGCGGTACATGGGAGCTAAACTAGTTGTGGTTAGTTATATACTTATGTCTAATTAGGCTCGATAGTATAATTAAGTGAGTAAAATATGAGACATTAGGTGTGCACTATAGTTGAGAGGTGAGGAACTCAAAGGAACATATGTGAAACTAACTTGTGTATCTAATAATTGATTTTAAACTGCAATTCAAATACTTGCTTAATATTTTTCAAAGGTTTTGGGCTCTAACCAGTGTCTAATCTATTTTTCAAAACATTTTAGGTGTCCATCCACAGAGACGCCAAGTTTGACTCATTCTAGGGATCCGTAGCTGTAGCACTTATGGAGGCATGCGTGATTTATCTAGACGCTTCAATTATTCATTCTTAAATTAGGATTTGTGATCAGTATTTCATTTGGGTATGTTTACCCTTTAGTTGATACATTCTTTCAATTTTATTCATTAGAATGTGTGTTTTGATTCAATTTTATTTTAGTGGACTCGCGGTTTAAATATTACTTTTGGAACAGATAGTTTAATCGGTATTTATTATTTATCTATTTATCCTGTGATGATTCATACTTTTATAACTTGTGTGGATGGTTAAGAGATATTATTTATTTCCTCGTGTTGTTAGATGTTAATAAAAGATAAAATTTCGCATCGACTTAATTTAACATAGGTGGTTAGTAGTTTAAAAAGTTTTGATAATGATGTTAAGAAGGAAGCAAATGAGATTCCTATTTATTTTAATATAAGATCGATCACCCATGGTTAAAATAGGTGGGGTATTTCATGGTCCTCGCAAGAATCACAAGAACTTCAATCCTCCGTCTTTAGCAGTGAATTCCTTCAGGTTTCACAAGTCAGTCATGGAGATGCATTCTCCATACAGGTGTATACAAGGACACCAAACTTTCTAGGGTTTAAATGAATTCACAAGAACAATTTTGAGGATGTATGTTGTGAATTAAAAGTGTTTTAAAACACTAAACAAAGAAGAACTTTTGCAAAAGATATGTAGAAATGGATCTGGAAAAAGTCTTAACCAAAGCAAACATGAAACCGGTATTTATAGGGCATTCAAAATTTTTGAGGTGTTGACTCATTTGAATGAAATTCAAGGCTCATTTGAACAAGAAAAGAAGCTCGTTTGAATGAAACAAAGTCTCGTTTTAAAGATAAGTCTTTCTCGTTTGAACAGGCTTCAAATGACATTCTGACGAGTCAAAATAGTACGCCCTCAATTGATGCTCGTTAGATAAAACTTTCTAACGAAAATGGGAACTCATTTAAATGAGAATCCTATCTCGTTTGAACCAGATACCCGAATTTTGAAAAAGTTGTAAATAAAGAAAAATTGCCTCAAGTTTTAAATAAAAAATTATGTTTCCAGATTTAATAAAAATAAACATTCCAAAATAAATTCAAGGAATAAACTTAAATTATAAATAACATTATACCTTCATAGAGTGGAGACACTTGAAAGTTGGAGATGTTGGATCTTTAAACTTTGTGAATGCTCAAGTCACACGTTAGCGAGATATGCTAAAAACTAAGTTAGCCTAAGCTATGAGCAAAATATGCTCTTGCAAATCTCCCCCTTCTTGGTTATTTCGGTACAAACCTAAAATAGAAATCTAAATTACAAATAATCACCTAAGACAGATACAATATCCTAATACCATACCACCCTAAAATGGATAGGTACAAGATAGAGTTGTCTTCAAATCTCCACTTCTTCTTTGTCTTCTCTTGGGAACTTTGACTTCATTGCGTGTAATCCAAATATGATCTTCCAAAAGTAACTACACACATGAAATTAAGTAAATACCCCGTGATGCATCGAGTTTGATATATCAACTTAAATAAACTAAAATGCGTAAAGATATAATCTCCCCTATAAATCAAACTCCCCCTTAATTTGTTTTCCCCTCTTTTATTTTGTTCAAAATAGACAAGGAGTAGAAAATAATCATGGGAAATAGGGTACATCACTAAAGATAAAATATCATCACAAAGATACATTGAATATGCACATGCAATGATAAACTCAAAGGCACAACAAACTATTTTGGAAAATTTTCAAATTATTTTCAAGAATATAAATTTTTTACAAATACAACACATCATGGAGAAACACAAAAATAACTGTAAGGACATAATTTTATAAATGTCCGGGGTAGAATCTAGGAATTTTCTATTTTCCCCAGATCACAGTTTGTATGTCTGATACCGCTACATTCGGCACATCATCACGATCATCCTCGACGGCCTTTATCCGAATCTAATGCATCCATCATCTTCACGTGCATCATGCTACATGCGACGTGATACTCATCTCATTCCCACTACTCCACTATGCAATATTGGTAAAATGATTTATTTGAGATGCTTTATAATCGCATAAATATTTGGGAATTTTTTAGAAATAAATTTTTTGAAGTCTGGATTATTTTTTTGTCAAAAACAATTTTTTTTTCTAAGTGTAGAAGCATAGTGCCTCGATCGACGAACTCGTTCGCGCGACATTGCATTGTCGTTCGAATGAGATAGGCATGTCACGCGATCTCATTTGAGCGACACCTGCCCTTCGTTCGAACGACATGCAATCTTGTTCAAACGAGCTGTCGCCTCAATTTTCGTATAAATATGAGGTCACCTTCTACACGATTTCTAAGTCTTTTTTCATACACGTTTTTCTACAAAAACAGTCTAGAAACCAGACTTCACTTTTTAAGGTTTCCAAACCTTCTTTATTTATATAATCACTCCCACCTATATATGTGAATTATTAAACCTTCAAGAGGATCATTTACTCCTCTGGAGTAATTTGTGAAGAAGCCGTCTCTCTTCTTCATTGCTGCCCTCCTGGAAAGGGAATGTTCCAGCCGATTAATTTGTGGAGAAGCCGTTCTTTTCTTCACTGATGCCCTCTTGGAAAGGGTAAGTTCTAGCCGAGACATTGAAATCGTCACCTGCGGGTATTTCGTATATCGCACTTATTTTCATTGTAATCCGTGTAACCGTATCTTACAAAATTATAGTGAAAATAAAAAGGTTTTGCCCTTCGGGGATTTTTCCTGAAATTATTTCTTTTACCGCATGCTTTATTCATGGAATGTATTTAATCACTTAGATGCATGTTTAGGGTTTAAGAAGTTAAAATTGATTTTAACTAAAAATTGGAACAAAGTTGTTTTTACCTAAAGTACACACTACCGTTTCAAATTGGTATCAGAGCCTGTTGCACTAAGTTATTGTGTTTGATCCTATTTTTTTTCGCAAAAATGAATTTCGGTGGTTTTGATGATATTAGAACTCAAGTGTTTGAAAACTTTATTTGGAAATCTCGTGTGAAATCTGTTTTTAATTCTGTTGTTAAAAGGAAAGATTCTGAGAGATGTCTTTGTTGTGAGGGGATTGGCCATAACATAGATGAGTGCCCCACCAAAATTAGGGACAATTTTAACAAACCAATTATTTGTTTTGCCACCCTTAGTGAGAGTAACCCGAGTGAAGAAAATTTTTATGCAAGTAAGCGAGTCCTTCCCACCTTTGTGGCTAGTCATGTTAAGTGATAAAGACTTACCTTTGCATGATTCTTCTGTAGCCACATACGTTGATACTCCTGAGAGTGAGGAGGAGGTGAGTGAGGATGGGAGCGAAGACGAGAGAGATTTGCAAACTGCTTTCAAAGAATTGTATGGAGAAACATTAAAAGCAAGGAAAGGAAATGTGAAATTAGGAGCTATGTTAAAAGAACATGCCATAGAAATAAATAATTCCAATACTTTAATTGAGGATCTTAGGGTACAAGAAAAGAAAATTTGAGAGAAGCTAGAATATGTCGAGGGTGAGAGAGATAGTCTAAGAGGGTTGATGGAGACTATGAAAAAAGAGCTTTTAGAGTTTGAGGATTCTAGACGTGTACTTGAATCTAGGATAGGTGAACTTGAGGTGAAATTGAAAGATTCAAGTAAGGTGAAATTTGATTTGGATTCTAGGTCTAGAAAACTTGATAAGATTTTAGGAACTGTCGAGATAAAAAAGGATACGGGTGGGATTGGTTTTGAAAAACATGTTACACCCATTCCCACACGTGTGAGAGAGCCTCCTAGGATTGTTAAGAAATAGGCACCTAACTTTGTTAGGAAAGATCCCCCTATGAACATCGTGAGAGAACCCACTAGGATCATTAGGAGAGAGCCACCTAGGCAAATTCAGGGAACACCACCTAGGAATTTTAGGAGAAGGCCACTGTTTGGTAACATTCACCGCCCAGTTTACACTTGCACACATTGCGATAAGCAAGGTCATCTTAGGAATTTCTGTTACAAACTTTTGAATGGATCTAAGAAGTTTAAAGAGAGAGTCATACCGATTCCTAAAACCCCCACACCTCGTTACACATCGATTTGGGTTAGGAAATTAGATTTAGGGGATTATGGTCTTTTTGTTCATGACTCTCGTTTGCTTGCACGTGATTCACCTCATGTTAAATCTCTTGGTTGATTGTGTTGGCAGTTTGTCATACTCTAGTATTTGCATCATATGTTATATTTTGCTAGTGTTATGACGTGTGTCTAGTTTTTGTTATTTATTTAAGTCTTATCGAAAAATACAAAAAGATTTTCTTTTTATAAAAATTTTAGAAAAGCACAAAAAGATTTTTGTAATTTTTTTGCACCTTTTATGGATGAGCATTTAAGATAGCCGAGTCACAAATTTCATTCCATTTATCCACGGGACTGTTTGATAGTTATTTGAGATGCTACATAAGTGCATCCATGGGCTTTACATTGTTTGGAGTCTTTGGGATGTGATTAGTGATATCTTTCTACATGTTTGGCTCCTTATCTCCTTTATTGCACACATGCACGATTTTATTTGATTATTGTACTTGTCTATCACATATTGGCTTGAGTGTTTCCATCTCAATTCTGTTTATACAACGAACCATATGCGATAAAACTTGACAAGATTGGAATGCAAGTAAAAAACCGTTTGGTGAGATTGTGTTTTTTTTAAATGATGAAGGGCTACAAAAGGTAATTATCTATCCTTTGTGATTAAGCCACTGTTAAATCGAACCTAAAAAATTGAGGAATTCTATTATCCGGGGTCCAGAGAGGTTAAAAGAGCCCGAAAAATTTAAAGGCAATAAAAAGCAATACATGCCAAATATGGGCCATTTAGGTTTCACCATCGATTCTCCAAAGTTTGGGAATTTATATTACGTTTATTCAAAAGATAAATATGAGGGAGTTTGGTTGGAGAATTCAAACGGGTTTGCACTTCCTTAATAGTCCTAAAAAAGCATTAAAACGTTTTGGACGTTATTAGTGTGTAAATCATTTTGAGCTTTGATTTGTTGATTTGGTTGAGTCAATGTCTAATATTTCCATGTTTTCACACCTAAGGAAGATGCTGGGTTTATTCGTTGGCAGTATCCGATATTCATCGTGGACATATGTCATGTTTATAAGCATCGATTTTCCTATCGAATTTGATCACACACCTACATTTACGCTATCATCGACTTGGTTGTTTTTGTGTTTGTTCATGGTGCGATTATTTGTTGTAAATTTTGTGTGAAAAATTTTGAAAAATTCAAAAATAAAAGTTTATTACCTTGTGACATTCTCCATGTGAATTTACTTATGCTTCTCACATCTGTCTATTTGAGGACATCATAAAAAGGGGGAGAAGAATTACGGGGGGAAATTGTTGTTTGATTTATGAATGATTTGCTTAAGCTTAATTGATCTATGATTTTTGCATATCATTATATTTTAAATTTTTGCTTGTCACGGGTATTTGCTTTTTCTCATGTGTGTAGGTACAACGTTGATTATTACTGGATTGCACACCCTGATGAGAAAAGCTTTGGAAGTTTCTGAAGAGCTGAAGATTTGAAGTCATGTCTTTTAATATTCTCAGTTTGAGGGTTTAATGGGGATATTATCTTGTATGACATTTGATTGCATAATTCAGATTTTTATGTATGCACCGACATAGACATAGGGGGAGATTTGTAAGGACATAATTTTATAAATATCCGGGGTAGAATCTAGGAATTTTCTATTTTTCCTAGATCACAGTTTGTATGTCTGATACCGCTACATTCAACACGTCATCACGATCATCCTCGACGGCCTTTATCCGAACCCAGTGCATCCATCATCTTCACGTGCATCATGCTACATGAGACGTGCTGCTCAGCTCATTCCCACTACTCCACTATGCAATATTGGTAAAATAATTTATTGGAGATGTTTTATAATCGCATAAATATTTGTGAATTTTTCAGAAATTATTTTTTGAAGTGTGGATTATTTTTTGTCAAAAATAAATATTTTTCTAAGTGTAGAAGCGGAGTGCCTCGGTCGACGAACTCATTCGCACGACATTGCATTGTCGTTCGAACGAGACAGGCATGTCACGCGATCTCGTTCGAGCGACACCTGTCCTTCGTTCGAGCGACATGCAATCTCGTTCGAACGAGCCGCCTCCTCGATTTTCGTATAAATATGAGGTCACCTTCTACACGATTTCTAAGTCTTTTTGCATACACGTTTTTTTGTGAAAATAGTCCATAAACCAGACTTCACTTTTAAAGGTTTCCAAACCTTCTTTATTCACATAATCACTCCCATCTATATATGTGAATTGTTAAACCTTCAAGAGGATCATTTAATCATCTGGAGTAATTTGTGAAGAAGCCGTCTCTCTTCTTCATTGTTGCCCCCTGGAAAGGGAAAGTTTCAACCAATGAATTTGTGGAGAAGCCATTCTCTTCTTCACTGATGCCCTCCAGGAAAGGGTAAGTTCCAGCCGAGACATCGAAACCGACACCTACGGGTATTTCGGATGTCGCACTTATTTTTATTGTAATCCGTGTAATCGTATCTTACAAAATTATAGTGAAAATAAAAATGTTTTGCCCTTCGGGCATTTTTCCTGAAATAGTTTCTTTTACCTCATGCTTTATTCATGGAATTGATTTAATCACTTAGATGCATGTTTAGGGTTTAAGAAGTCAAAATTAATTTTAGCTAAAAATTGGAACAAAGTTATTTTGACCTAAAGTACACACTAAAGGGCCGTTTCAAATTGGTAACGGAGCCTGTTGCACTAAGTTATTGTGTTTGATCCTATTTTTTCCGCAAAAATGGATTTCGGTGGTTTTGATGATATAGTGTTTGAAAACTCTATTTGGAAATCTCGTGTGAAATTTGTTTATAAATCTCTTGTTAAAAGGAAAGATTCTAAGAGATGTCTTTGTTGTAAGGGGATTGGCCATAACATAGATGAGTGCCCCACCAAAATTAGGGATAGTTTTAACAAACCAATTGTTTGTGTTTCCACCCTTAGTGAGAGTAACCCGAGTGAAGAAAATTTTTATGCAAGTAAGCATGTCCTTCCCACATTTGCGGCTAGTCATGTAAGTGATAAAGACTTACCTTTGAATGATTCTTCCGCAGCCATAGATGTTTATACTCCTAAGAGTGAGGAGGAGGTGGGTGAGGATGAGAGCGAAGACGAGAGAGATTTGCAAACTGCTTTACACGTATTGTATGGAGAAACATTAAAAGCAAAGAAAGAAAACGTGAAATTAGGAGCTATGTTAAAAGAACATGCCATAGAAATAAATAATTCCAATACTTTAATTGAGGATCTTAGGGCACAAGAAAAGAAAATTAGAGAGAAGCTAGAATATGTCGATGTTGAGATAGATAGTCTTATAAGGTTGATGGAGACTATGAAAAAGAAGCTTTTAGAGTTAGAGGATTCTAGACGTGTACTTGAATCTAGGATAGGTGAACTTGAGGTGAAATTGAAAGATTCAAGTAAGGTGAAATTTGATTTGGAGTCTAGGTCTGGAAAACTTGACAAGATTTTAGGCACTGTCGAGATAAAAAAGGATAGAGGTGGGATTGGCTTTAAAAAACATGTTACACCCATTCCCACACGTGTGAGAGAGCCTCTTAGGATTGTTAAGAAAGAGGCACGTAAGTTTGTTAGGAAAGACCCCCCTAGGAACATCGTGAGAGATCCCCCTAAGATCATTAGGAGAGAGCCACATAGGCAAATTTAGAGAACACCACCTTGGAATTTGAGGAGAAGGCCACCGTTTGGTAACATTCACCGCCCAATTTACACTTGCACACATTGCGGTAAGCAAGGTCATCTTAGGCGTTTCTGTTACAAAATTTTGAATGGACCTACGAAGTTTAAAGATAGAGTCATACCTATTCCTAAAACCCCCACACCTCGTTACACATCGATTTGGGTTAGGAAATTAGATTTAGAGGCTTATGGTCTTTTTGTTCATGACTCTCGTTTGCTTGCACGTGATTCACCTCATGTTAGATCTCTTGGTTGATTGTGTTGGAAGTTTGTCATACTCTAGTATTTTCATCATGTGTTATATTTTGCTAGTGTTATGATGTGTGTCTAGTTTTTGTTATTTATTTAAGTCTTATCAAAGAATACAAAAAGATTTTCTTTTTATAAAAATTTTAGAAAATCACAAAAAGATTTTTGTATTTTATTTGCACCTTTTATGGATGAGCATTTAAGATAGCCGAGTCACAAATTTCATTCCATTTATCCTTGTGACTGTTTGATAGTGATTTGAGACGCTACATCAGTGCATCCATGTGCTTTACATTGTTTGGAGTCTTTGAGATGTGATTAGTGATATCTTTCTACATGTTTGGCTCCTTATCTCCTTTATTGCACACACGCACGATTTTATTTGATTATTGAACTTGTCTATCACATATTGGCTTGAGTGTTTCCATCTCAATTCTGTCTGTACAACGAACCATATGCGATAAAACTTGACAAGATTGGAATGCATGTAAAAAACCATTTGGTGAGATTGTGCTTTTTTAAAACGGCGAAGGGCTACGAATGGTAATTTTCTATCCTTTGCGATTAAGCCACCATTAAATCGGACCTAAAAAATTGAGGAATTTTATTATCCGGGATCCAAAGATGTTAAAAGAGCCCGAAAAATTTAAAGGCAATAAAAAGAAATACATGCCAAATATGGGCCATTTAGGTTTCACCATCAATTCTCCAAAGTTTGGGAATTTAGAATACGTTTATTCAAAAGATAAATATGAGGGAGTTTGGTTGGCGAATTCAAACGGGTTTGCACTTCCTTAATAGTCCTAAAAAAGAATTAAAACGTTTTGGACGTTATTAGTGTGGAAATCATTTTGAGCTTTGATTTGTTGATTTGATTGAGTCAATGTCTAATATTTCCATGTTTTCACACCTAAGGAAGATGCTGAGTTTATTCGTTGGGAGTATCCGATATTCATCGTGGACATATGTCATGTTTATAAGCATTGATTTTCCTATCGAATTTGATCACACACCTACATTTACACTATCATCGACTTGGTTGTTTTTGTGTTTGTTCATGGTGTGATTCTTTGTTCTAAATTTTATGTGAAAAATTTTGAAAAATTCAAAAATAAAAGTTTATTACCTCGTGACATTGTCTATGTGCATTTACTTATGCTTCTCACATCTATCTATTTGGGGACATCATAAAAAGGGGGTGAAGAATTACGGGGGAGAATTGTTGTTTTATTTATGAATGATTTGCTTAAGCTTAATTGATCTTTGATTTTTGCATATCATTATATTTCAAACTGTTGCTTGTCATGGGTATTTGTCTTTTCTCATGTGTGTAGGTACAACATTGATTATTATTGGATTGCACACCCTGATGATAAAAGCTTTGGGAGTTTCTGAAGGGCTGAAGATTTGAAGTCATGTATTTTAATATTATCAGTTTGAGGGTTTAATGGGGATATTATCTTGTATGACATTTGATTGCATAATTAGAATTTTTATGTATGTACCGGCATAGACATAGGGGGAGATTTGTAAGGACATAATTTTATAAATGTCCGGGGTAGAATCTAGGAATTTTCTGTTTTCCCTAGATCACAGTTTGTATGTCTGATACCGCTACATTCGGCACGTCATCACGATCATCCTCGACGGCCTTTATCCGAATCTAATGCATCCATCATCTTCATGTGCATTATGCTACATGCGACGTGCTGCTCAGCTCATTCCCACTACTCCACTATGTAATATTGGTAAAATGATTTATTGGAGATGTTTTATAATTACATAAATATTTGGGAATTTTTCAGAAATTATTTTTGGAAGTCTGGATTATTTTTTTTTATCAAAAACATAATTTTTTCTAAGTGTAGAAGCGGAGTGCCTCGCGCGACATCACATTGTCGTTTGAACGCGATAGGCATGTCGCACGATCTCGTTCGAGCGACACATGTCCTTCGTTCGAGCGATGTGTAATCTCGTTCGAACGAGCCGTTGCCTCGATTTTCGTATAAATATGAGGTCACCTTCTACACAATTTCTTAGTCTTTTTGCATACACGATTTTCTGGGAAAATAGTCCAGAAACCAGACTTCAGTTTTTAAGGTTTCCAAACCTTCTTTATTCACATAATCACTCCCATCTATATATGTGAATTGTTAAACCTTCAAGAGGATCATTTACTCATCTGGAGTAATTTATGAAGAAGCCGTCTCTCTTCTTCATTGCTGCCCTCCTGGAAATGGAAAGTTCCAGCCGATGAATTTATGGAGAAGCTGTTCTCTTCTTCACTGATGCCCTCCTGGAAAGGGAAAGTTCCTGCCGAGACATCGAAACGACACCTGCGGGTATTTCGTATGTCGTACTTATTTTCAGTGTAATCCGTGTAAACGTATCTTACAAAATTATAGTGAAAATAAAAAGGTTTTGCCCTTTGGGGATTTTTCCTGAAATTTTTTGTTTTATCGCATGCTTTATTCATGGAATGGATTTAATCACTTAGATGCATGTTTAGGGTTTAAGAAGTTGAAATTGATTTTAACTAAAAATTGGAACAAAGTTGTTTTTACCTAAAGTACACACTAAAGGGTCGTTTCAATAACTGAATCATAAAAACATGATGTAGGGGTATGAACACATTCTATAGGTTAATCATCGTAGACAAACATATCATATGTGAAAGAAGGAATGAGACACCATAAACACAAGTGCTCAAAGTCTACCTTAGGTATAAATATGGTGAACTAAAGTGAAATGGACTTAACCTATTCAACTAATTAAGATCGTGAGTTATTTTCACACCAATATTGCCTAAAACTATGCAACGCTTTACGAGATTTTTTCAGGACGTGCAAACCCATTGATGTTCGACTTAACTCCCTGAAACTCACATATTGCATTTTTTCTCTCAAATCTTTTTAAAGAAATCAATGATCATATGTAGCGAAGCATCAATGTTCTTTGAAATTGGCATGATACTTCTATTTTCATATTCCTTTAGTCTTTTAGTCTCTTTTCAACGGTGGCTTTCATGCAAAGTTAACCTATCTTTCGCAGCCCTTTTTCCTGTACATTAATATTTTTTCAATAATAATAAAAAATTCGCACGGGTAACGATTCTTACATGCACAAATCCCCCATCGTAACATAAACATGTAGATGACAAATTGATGCAAGAACATCTCACCAAGCTCAAATATACATAGTGAAGTAAAAATCCAACAAGTTCGTGCATGTATGTGAGGGGGCATACACAATGTCAAATCCATAAATATGGTTAAAATCAATCTAAGTATTTAAAGTCATAACCAAATATCCTAGCCCCATGAAATAAGAGTGAATTGGATTCAAACAAACCAATATGCCACACAAAATGTGTAAAACTAAAATACACAAAAATAAAAAATCTTTTATCATTGTTCAAATTTCATTTTTTTTTATCAAAATACAATCTTTTTGTATTTTTTCAATATGAATCAATAAAAGAAAAATATAATACAAAAAGTACATGTGTTATAACACTAGAAAACATATATCATAAAGCGCAACTGGTGTCTAACAAACAAAATCATGCAAACAATCATTCATAAGATATAGAATGTGAAACATTATGTGCAAGCATGCGAGAATCAACTATTCTAATATCTAACTCCTCTAAAATGGATTTCCTAACCCAAATACGTGTATACCTAATGCGTAGGATTTAAGGAACTAAGGGAATACTAGACTTCATCTTCCTAGGACCTCTTCTAAGTTCATAACAAAATTTCCCCGGGTGACCTTTCCTACCCTAATGTGAACACGTGTAAACTCGAGGAATATGACCTATGGGTAGACCTTATCTAACGTTCTTGAATTTGTTGACCCTCTAAAATAAATAATGGTCTTGGTTTTAACATTGAAAGCATTAGAAACATGTGAGCCAATACTATTACTACAACCACTACTAGAGTCTTTTAAATCATCTTTTAACTTCAAAATTTTAGGCTTAAGCAAATAATTAAACTCTTCCAATTTTAGGGACTCCTTCTTCATATGTTAAATCACTCCTAGAAGGTTATCTCGCTCCTCCTCAATGTGAGCAAACATGTGCCTTAAAATCATTAATCAAAACACTATCATCAATGGCACAAATATTAACCGTATAATTTTAAATTCCTCTAATTCTTTTTAAAAAAAGTTGTACTTTATCATCACTTTCTTTCTTCGATAATTCTAATATTATAAAATCTTGGTCCATATCCACAAGATTCTCACGAAAAAAATCTCTTTGACTTTGAACAGTTTGCAAAAGATTCATTTCGGATTTAAAACGAGAATTTTCTTTTTTGAGAATTTTAATATTTTAGCAAACTTCAAATTCAAACGATTTAAGTCGTCAAAACTATGGGAATTCATCGAGAGACAAATAAAATCTAGAGAGATGAAGAAAAAAATCTAGCAAAAGTTTTAACAAAAATAAATACGAAACATATATTTATAAGGCGTTCACAATTTTTGAGGCAACGAATCGTTTGAACGAAATTCAAGGCTCATTCGAACCAGAAAAGAAGCTCGTTTGAACGAAATAAAGTCTCGTTTGAATGAGAAGTCTCTCTCGTTTGAACAAACTTCAAATTACCTTATGACGAGTCCAAACAATATACCCTCGATTGATGCTCGTTAGATAAAACTTCAAACGACCCTTTTAACGAAAATGAAAACTCGTTTGAACGAGAATCCTATCTCGTTTGAACGAGATAGGCGAATTTTGAAAAGTTTTACATAAAAAAAACTTCCTTGATTTTTAAATGAAAAATTATGATTTAGTTTTAATAAAAGTAAACATTCTAAACTAAATTCAACGAATAAACTTAAACTCTTAATAGCATTATAGCTTCATAGAGTTGAGACGCTTGAAAGTTGGAGATGTTGGATCTTCCGACTTTGTGACGGATTGAGTCACATGGTAGCAAGATATGCCAAAAACTAAGTTAGCCTAAGCTATGGGCAAATTATTCTCTTAAATTTGAAGAAGAATTCTTTATAGACATGAATACTTCTATTGTTCCCCGTTATTATTATGTGTTTTAAATGTTGCCTAAACACTAATAGTCATTATTTTCTTAAAATAAATTAGTGACACTAACTAGGGAAAGTGAAACTAAAATTGGGACTATTTTTATTCAAATCCATAATACGAATTAAGACTCAAAACTCTTGCATGCTTAGATTAGAGGTTGGGATTCGGTTAGATTATATGGACGTTCGCATGTTAGAATAAATTGTATGAATTTTATAAATTGAATTCGATTCGTAAAATCAAGTTATTTAATGTGCATCTTATAAAATATAAATTTATTATTGTATCCCCCGAAAATATGCATGTGACTAGAAATTATAGCAAAGTACTTTTAGATCCATCGCAAAAAAATAAATAAATTAAACACTAAAGGAGTTTTTCCAAATTTTAAACACTTTGGTCCACTAATTCTGTTCTTGTAGAAGTCCACGCTAGTGGCATAACAATTGGACCTAATAGTAAATTGTCCTTAAATGTTTAAAAATTGTTAACAAGGGACCTAATTATAAATTGCCTTAGAAATAATATAAGTTGTTGAAAAAAAGAAACTGTTTAATCAATATTATAATTATAATTAAGCAGACATTATTTGGATAAATAGTAATTTTGTGATTAACTAGAAGAATTATTGTGATAGGTTGAAAATATGCCTTATGTGATTGTTAATTTTGTTAATATTTGACACTGCGGGGACGACGGGATTATTGGGGTAGCTATGCTTTCACCTTATTTTAGGTTGCTTGCTAGGTATGTGACTAGTAGGTAGGTCTTTGTTATTGTTTACATTTTCTAGGTATGAGACTAGCGAGTGTAGGCTGTTACAGATGGGTATTTCCTGGATGGGACTGAGTAGTAAACTTTTCCGTTGTTCCCCTAGTCTAGGTGCGAGACTAGTTGGTAATTGTCGTTAGGTATTCTTTCTAGGAGATATGCTAAGGTATACTTGTGATTTTGGTGATCCCTAGACATGGTACTAGGGATGATTTAGGATGGATTACCCAAATAAAGGGTGGGGATAATTGATAAAAATGATAACTTGATAATAAATTAAAAATTAAGGCCTAAGACAAAGAACGGGTATTAAAAGGGCAGGGCTAACAATTTCGATGAACTGGCTATAGCGACGTGGGTGTGTGTTGGCATCACGAGTATGTGAAGGGATAACGGAATTGGGAAAACTGGATATAGTGAAGTGTCGTGCATGGAACCTCATGATTGTGTGCAATATTAACGAAATTAGGTGAACTGACTATAGTGAGCGGAATGGGTGCAGTGTGTAATTGTGGGCGCGCGGGAGTATGTGCATGACTAGTAATAGGGTAAACTGGCTATACTGGTGTTGCATTAATAAAATTGATTCCATTAATTCAATAAACAATAATGAATTGATATTTTAGTTTTGAAATTTAATAATTAAACTGGACTAGTGGGGTGACTTAGTTACGTGGGTTAGCGACGTTGTGTTACTCATTCGCATTTAATTATATCATTTAATTTATAATATTCTATTGTGATATTTATCATGTATAATGCTTTTGTCTAGGTTTACGGACCCTAATTGGGAGGAGTAGCTAGTATTTATGCGGTCGACTCTAACCAATTGTGTTGACTAACATTTCAGGTATAGTTGCTGGAGTAGTTACAAAGGATAATTTGGAGATTTTTGGGGTGTAGCTGAACATTTATTTTTATCTCTTTATTATTAGTTTAATTTATTTCCATTCTGTCGTTTTTATTATGAGACTTTCATTTATGAATTTGGTGGGCCACTTGGTTCCAAAGTTGTTTATGGTTTCACATATATTTATTGTTGGATTATTTCATTTGAGATTTATGATTTGAAGTTGGATTTATTTTGGAGATAGCATAGTGAAGTATTTTAATTTGCATGAATGTTTACCTTGGTTGAATAAATTAGAATATTATCTTGTGAAAAAAGTTTTTTAACGTCTCATAAGTGTGTCACTTCTTGAGAATGATTTTTGGTTATTTTGTGAGTTAATTCAAGGCTACACAAAATATGCACATTTTTCAAAATGTGCATTTTAAATTGGATAAAAAATGATATTCTTTTCTCAGAATGCCGTGTAAATCGATTTTGAATATGACCTATCTTTTTGTGCAAAGTTTAAGATTTTTTTAGATTTAAGCCTTAAACGTTCACACGGTCCTAATTGGACCCGCACGTATGGTTCGAGCACATTTTACGAGGGATCGCTTAATCATCTGTGTGTGTCTTAAAGTTTGGGTTTGTTTGTGGGCCTCTCATGTGTGTCTTTGGATTTTTTCTTGCATTGCCAAGGTTTGGTTCATGGGTTTTATGCTATGTTTTTGTTTATTAGAGGGTTACGATTTGCATCACAGTCCTCCGGTATTTTGAGGAAGCGAAACATTGTGTCTCTAGGTTGAGTCTAACTTTGCCCAATATAATAATGGAGTCATAATGGTTTGAGTTATTTTTTGATCTGGTTGGGGCCATATTGACCCATTTTTGAACATATAAAAATTTTAATTACTTTATTTCTAAAGTAAAAACATCTTTCTCAGTAAAGTAAATCATCGCTAATTTTATTTTATTTTATCTCTTTAAAGTTAAAACATATAACTCTCTCTTTAAAATATTATCTTTCTAAATTTTTTATTACTCTCTCTCTAAATCTAATGTAGGAAAAGAAAAAAATGCAAATTTAGAAAGAGAACTTTTTATGAGATGCATTCAGAGAAATAAAATAAAATTAGAGAGAGGGAGAGAAATTAGTTTTGAGAGAAAGATATCACAATTATAGAGAGATAAAGGTATCACAATTTGAAACAAATAATCTTATTTTTAGAAAAAAAATGGGTTAGCATTAAGACATAAAAATATATTATAATTTGAGAGAGAGTTTCTTTTTAGAAAGAAATCGATTAGCATTTTAGAGAGAGAAAAACATTACAATTTAAGGCGGAGTTAAAAAAAAATGGGTTGGGATTTTTGAGAGAGAAAAAGATTATAATGTAAGTGTAATAATGTATTTAGAGAGAGGAAAGGTTAGCATCTTAAAGAGAGAAATTTTTTAGAGAGAAATTGAGATTATAATTATTAAGAGTTAATACACATAATTTAAATTAGGTTAATAATTTTAAATATCAGTCAAAATGCTTTCTAGAGAGAGAAACTCCTCATTCTCTCTAAATCTCTATTTTACTCCTTAAACATCTTGTCTTTATCTATTTCTATGGATTCTGATCCACCTTATTGTTTGCATTTCGATCCAAAATCTATTATACTAATAAATTAAAGTATGAGAACAACACCAAACCTCCCTCCTTTAAGTGACCCATATTAGCGTGGAGAGAAAATGGCAGTAAGCCTGCTTTTGTTTTTTCATCTGAAGTTTGAATTTAAAGTCTGAAATTTGAATTTGAAAAATTTATTTATTTTTATGTCTAAATGGACCTCTGAATGAGTGTTTGTGAGACTTTAAATTCAGGCGTCAGAGGGACATTTACCTCTCAATCATTCAGAGGGAAAATAACTGTTAACATCTAGTCATTTAAAAACTAATCATTTAAAAAAGTAAACATTATTTGATATCTCTTAAGTCTGATTGGTTCAGATTTAGATTTAAGAGGGAAAAAAAATACTACATAAGGCTGCATGAACATGATTATCAAGATGTACTTAAAAATTATTTTAGTTTTAATCTCATTAGCAGACTAGTTATTGTGAAGGGTGATAATCCATGGAAGTTACATGATCTCAAAGTTACTCTTACTAATCTGTGGAAACTTTGAAATCCTTGGATTCTCACACACATTGGTAAGAGTTATTTTAATCTCAATTTTTCTTGTTCTTTCGAAATGAGTAAGGTTTGGTCTTTACATAGTTCAAAACTCTCAACTTGTTTTTTCATGCTTTTTCATTGGGTTCATCATTTTAACCCAGAAATGCATGTTCACTCTACTGCTACTGTGCGGCTAAGGTTCATGGGTTTGTATGAAGAATATTAGGATCCACATCTTCTTCTCCAAATAGGTAGGGAGTAGGTCTGCCTCTATGTATTGACAAAGACACTTTGGAAAAGGACATTTGGAAACTTTGCTAGAGTTCTAAGTTGAGGTTGATTTGTTAAATAAATCGCTTGTACGCCTTTTGGTTGAAAGAGGTGTGGGTAATTTTTATGTGAATTTTTTTATGAATCTCCCCCTCTGTTCTGCAACTTTTACAAAAATGTTGTTCACTCTTTTAATGAGTGCATAAATCTCTAAAAAGAAGTTTCTAAACCCATTTTCCAGAAAATATGTGTGTTGCTCCAGTTCAACCATGACAAAAGTGTACATGGAAATATCAGAAATATTATATCAAATATTATTAGCAACAAAGGAAAAACGTACAATTGAACGAGAGCATAGAAAGGTTCACTCCAGATCCAAAATCCTCAAATCTTGTTAGTGCTTTCTGCGTATAGTCTAATGTCCAGATAACTCGGGATTCTCATAACCAACCAAATCAAATCCTCCTCGTGTAAGTAATTCCTTTCAATTATTAATTAATGGGGAGAAATGTATTGAAAGTGTAGAGGACTTTTCCCATAAAGATGTTGGTGGGAATCCACACCGCTGGATCAAGATATTTGCAATGGGGATCATTTTATTAAGGAACCATTTACTCCTGTAGTTATATGTGAACCTCATCCTCTGAAAACGTTGCAATCAGTCCCACAAAATTCGACACCTCCATATTTTCAGTTAACCTACGTTTAATCTACTGTTACCTTATTCAATTGAATATACGTGCATGTCTCCTTTTACGGGTGAGCAAATTAAGGACCCTGCCAACCCCAAGGGTTGTCCAAGTTGATAGAGTCAGGGTGTAGCTGTAAACCCAGACACTTGGATTCGAAACTTGACAGCTGCGTCTTGGGGCCACGGATCCCAGGAATTAAAACACCTGTTATAGAAAGCCTTGTTCGAGAAGGAGGGATTAGTCCGAGGTGCGCGCAAGCTGACCCGGGATTACCCTTCTTTACCAAAAAAAAAAAAAGGACCCTGCCCAAATGACTACAATAAAAAGTTCAAAAATTAAAAAATTGGCCGAGATGTTTCAGGAGGAAAGTGAAAAAGCCCAAGTCAATAGTTCATGTCATGCGTGTATAAAGTATGAACGTCCTGCAGTTATTATATTTGTTGAGATTCCTAATCCTAATACAACCCCACCAGCCGATTTAATTGTGTCAAGCACTTCTATTATGACAAGAGGCCACCCAAAGAATACAAATTTGCCTACCAATTATGATTTGGGCATGTCTTCTAGTTCAGCTCAAACTCGTGCTTTTTCTGGAAGACTCGGTTGATCAAAAAATGGGAGAAAATCAATTTCAATTTTACAATAAAAATGTCAGCATTTCCTTTGAACTATTAGGAACCATTAATGATATAGCACATATCAGGGAGTCATTCAAGATATGAAGGTTGGAGAAGCTCAAAATCCTACGAGTGTATCATCCCCTACCATGTCTTTGGACTCTTTTCCAACCTTAAGCAATGAGGAGAAATCTACCCTTAAATATAATCTAAGGTATACTGCCTCTTGATCAAGATCTCATAAATTTCCGTAGTTCAAGGTTAGTTTTCATTAATTGTAATGGGAATAAATATAAACCTTCATATTTTTAGTTTTTGGTTTGAAAGTTCTCTCTCATTTTCAGTCTAATTTTATCATTAACGCTCGTAAGAACTATTTAGGAGAGGTTACTGCTCTTAATTATTTATAAATAAAAGTATAGTTTACAAGAAAAATAATTAAATTAGGTTAATGGGAATCCAACTCTTTAATTAAAATAAATTTTATTGAGCAACTTAATAAAATAAATTTTATTGAGCAGCTTAATAAGACCCGTTCATGTAATGGGTTTGAATGAGCTTAGACATTTTAATACACAAATTAGGTTGGGTAACCACTTGGAATGAATATTTATTAGGTTGTGGCCAAAACTTTTGATGTGAAACGGCTACTGCCTAGAGTGCCTTTTTTATGGCATATGCGAGTTCTATCAATCAAATTTAAAACAATCAAATACAGTAGTATATGGGCCCAGCACAAATTAACACCGAAGACTGGCTCGTAAAATTATTAGATACCTTGCCAAGGTGTGAACTTGTGAATTGAACGCATAGGCCAGTAACAAACACACACAGACACACATATATTATATATATATGACCTAGCATAGTTGGATGATACCTTTATTATGTCATATGAATGACCTTTACCAAAAAAAGGTAGGATAGGCATATGCAAATTTCAATCATTGATGGTGAAGTTATATACTTGACCTTCGTATGGGCCCTTAACAGTACAAATGGGTTGATGGTTGGGCCAGTGGGCCCTTTTCATCCACTCCACAACAAAACTTATATACTATTTATTTATTTATTTATAACTTAGCTTAAATAATTCAATTGTAAGCTGTGTAGGGTGAGTAATGACGTAATGTAAAGTGGTACCACTTTATCATATTAATATATATATGTAATATATATATATACTGCTGATATTGTATACTCAGAAGAATGACGAAAAATAGTCATTGTTAATAATAAAATATTTTTCACGCCAACAATTTGGATATGACTATTAAGAAGGTGGGTACGAGGTAATAACGTTACTACATTAAAGAGTCATAGTATCCCGCAATTGATGGCAATAAATGACTTGATTTCTTTTTTGTTTTTTAGACTTTAATGTTTTTAGACTATAAAACTAACTTTTATCAGTTTTAATTAACTACTCAATTAATGTACAATTTACCAGTAATTAAAACTATAAAAATAAAAGAATAGGAAAGAACAGTGTTTTTAAACAAAAGTGTATAAAACAAGAATTTTAGAGAAAAAAATAAAGAATTTCTAATGTTATTTATGACAAAATGATATATATGGGGTTTAATTAAGTAGAAGATGTTGAACCATCTTATTTTACAACATTTTTCTCTAACAAAATTACTTGAAAAGGAGTTTTCCCATAACAATGTTATCCATATTTAATATAAACATAATAACTTGAAATACATAAAACTTACAACAACAATAGATGTAGAATTTAATTATTGAGATAAGTATTGGACATTCTGACCTTAAAATGATATTTTACCCCCTCATTTGCTCTATGAACTCGATGACAAACGTCTCACAGAATACAACAATCACAACATGCAATATTAGTATTCCAAACTGCAAGTTTTTTGGGGAACCAATAGTAGAAGAAACTTTCTTTTTGGATACAAAAATGAGACAGACCCAGACAAAAATTGTCGGAAAAAACTAGCACTGAACACGAAACTAAAGCTACCTATTTATAATATATAAACGACTGTTAAAAAACGGATGAAAAATATCCCAACAGTCACAATTGTTGAGATAAACTAATAAAAATGGAATAACTCAAATGTATGGAATAATAAATTAGGCCAGAAAATAAATAAGATATACCACAAAATTGTTATCTGAAGTTAAATAAAAGGCGCAATAAAATTTGGCTCGAAACTGAATACTTTGGTCAAGTCAAAGCCCACTGTCGGATCGGGTGGCGACGCGCGCATGAGAGCTTGGGAGTCAATTCAAGTCAAAGTGTTGGGATACTCCACGAGCACCGAGCCTTAAAGCCAAAATGAGTTATAATATACTACACCCATTTTTCACATTCATTCTATGTGGGACAAGAGTTTAACATAACACTTCAATCAAATTTCATGTTCCAAGTGGATAATTTCAGCTACAATTTCTCATTCATTAATTTATGATTTTACATATGTGAGTATACCACAAGGAGAAAACACACGTTACACCTTCAAACCGTCTTGAAGGACATGCGGGTCCCATATTAAATTGGACCTAAAGTTGACAAAATTATGATTTTATCAACTTAAATAATTATCATAAATTCCAACAAACAATACAGAATATAAAAGGATTACAAATTGACCAATTATTTAAGATGAATTTAAAGATTCCGATTCTTTCACAAATAGTCCTCTCTAGAATCACTTGAAGGATATTGTATAAGGTTTTTCAAATCGATTTTAATTTAGGGGTTTTAACTAATAAATTATTTGAAAGTCTATTTATATATGATCAGTCCAAACGACAATCTTATTGGTATCTTAAACCCATAAATATTTAACTAACTAACGATAACTCCAAACGACAGAGTAACACTTATTTATGTAAATACACGTACACTTATATATATATATATATATATATATATATATATATATATATATATATATATATATATATATATATATATAGTTATAGTTATAGTTATAAATATATTTATCATTGCAATTTTATCTACATTAATAAGTGTAATTTTATTTACATTAATAACTATAAAAGTATCTATATTCGTCAACATAATTGTATATACATTAATAATTCTAACATGTGTACTTATTAATAAGTTTCAAAAACACGTTTTCTTAACGTTAATTATAATAGAATTGATTGATTTTTCTTACCTTTTCATTTAATTTATTGATCAATTTAGAAAAAAAAATTCAAATGTATTTTTTTGACTAAAATATGTAGAATGAATTGATTGACTCTTTATAGAAATTATTGATGATTATATCCCAAGAAGTGTAGCTTTCCACCCATTGGGATGTCAGTATTAAATCTACAAAAAAAAGTCAAATAAAAGCTCAACCTATGGACCATTTATATACCAGAAGTCGAGGGTGTAGAGGGACTGCCTCCAGTAAAATGCCGAAAACTCAAGAGTTTAGCTCTAAATGGCATTTAGAATAATAATAATAATAATAATAATAATAATAAAAAGGATTTTAGCTCTATAAGGTTTAAAAATTGGCATTTCTTTGATTATATTTACTATTTTGTCTCCTATAAAAGAATATAAAATTTGTCTGGTGTTTAATTCTTAAATTTAGCATTAGCGGAGAGAGAGGAAGAAAGTGAGACAATTTTTTTTTTTTGGTTATATCACGAGGTGTCTTGACCAGCTTACGCTCACCTCGACTAATCCCCGTTCATCATTCATAGTTTTCGCTGGCCAAACATTATTTTGACAACGCCGGGAGTCGAACTGAGGAACAAACTCAGTCGATCCCAAATCTGTCGGCAACCTTGGTTGAAAATGAGACAAATGAATACAGTTTTTGTAATTAAAAATAGGGCAACGTAGGAAAATGACTTGTTTATATTTTCATTATATTTATATGATACAAAAATTTTGTTATAAAGTTAGTCCATAAATTTATTTAATACCAAAGATAGTCCCTAAATTTATTTAATACCAAAAATATCCTTTTGCCATCTTAATATACAAGTTTTTTGTTATCTCATCCATTTTCTTAGACCCATAACTTAAGGGCAATCAACTTTTCTTTTATAAAAATAATTTATATTTCAGTTTCTTTATTTTATTTTTATTTATAAATATAGCCCCTATTTGTTTTCTTCTTAGAACGAGGTGTTTTATCAATAAATTAATAAATATTATATATGTTTTCTTTTCAATCATTGAACTGAGGATGTCATCGAGCCTCCTCTCATGAAAACTCAAGCCATCACTAATACTTCACAAAAATTCAAAAATAGTTTTGCATATTTAATATTTTCTATTTTAGATTGAATACCATTGACTCACTATTTATCGTCTTCCTATTAGACTTAGTAAAATGAGGCATGACACGATAACACGCCACGAAGTTATAAGTTAATGGGTGGACTATTAATGGTTTCGGTTGTATCAGTACAAACACGATAGCTAACGGGTCGAGTTAGTGTTTACTCCCTTCACCCGATAATACCCGGTAAGATCCGTTAAAATTCATGAATTTTAAGAAAAAAAGATATATTGTTGGGACTTATAAAAAATTTATGTAGCGTAATGTTAATTCAATCATAACAAATTTTTCTAAATAAGAGAGTTAGTAATGACCAAGAATTAATGAGTTTAATTGTGTTTAAAAATGAGCTAATATGTCAACTTGTATACGATTCAAAATAATTAATTATCTTAATGGGTAATAACAGGTGAATATGACACGACACGTTAAGATAACGAGTCGGGTTTGAATATGATTTTTGTCTCACCATAAAAAAGTTACCCGTTTAGACGCAAACCCGATAAAATCCTAACAAGATAAAAAAAACGACCCGTTGCCAGGTCTACTTACTATGTTGCTTTGCGCTAGATTAAAAAATTATATTTGCATTTTTTTAGCTACAAAATTAAATTTGCAGTGTTAATATAACAAACTTGTTTCGGAGTGTAATAGTAAAATATTGATTACGCAGAGTAATTATATTGTATTAATGAAAAAGAAAAATGAAAGATATAAACCTTTTTAAAATGATTAAAAAAGCAATAAAATGACAATACAAATTTTATTTTGCACTCTGACAAAGGAGAACCGATGGTTGAACTCTAATGACGGGAAGCTCAACGCATCCATAGTTTAATGTTTGAAAAAGTTGTAGCATATATATATTATTTTATTAAAAAACCACATTTTAAGCCGAAAAAAGGAATTAGATTTGTAAATAAAAAAACTTATAAAAATAGTACTTTAAAAAAAAGAATAATTTTTTTATTAAGGAAAAAAGAAATAGAGACCATTTTCATAAAATAAAAATTGTTCGTCCTAAAATCAATATAGGGATTTAAACTTAATTATCTATTTTTAATAAGGATAAAATTGGTAATTTAAAAAAGGGAAAAGCAGGGACTATATCTACAATATTAAAGTTGAATATCTTATACCAATAATCAACATTATTTGAAATCCTAAAAGGCTAAAACTATATAATATATTAAATATATTTTTTGATATATTAAAATATCGGACGCAGTGAAACGAAAACAAGGAAAAAGCTATATCTTTGAATCTATAATATTTGTTTCTTAAAAAGAGGGGAGAAAACGGAGTACAATACACTGTAAAAAATGCTATTCAAACAACATTATGTATGTATAAAACCATATGATGGCTAAATAATAATTGAGGCTCCCATGCTAAACTTTGCTGGTTTTTTCTTCCACTAAAAAATTAATAGGGTTTCATAATTTTAGGTTTCATAAAAAAATGAAACGAACTGTAGGAGGGCCAACCTCTCACAGGCTAAAATGTACCAAATTCTTTCTTCGTGAAGGGCATGGGGCATCTATTTGGGCCTTGTACGGGCTATTGCTCATGGGCACTAGCTTTAATATATATATATATATATATACAGTCCTGCTCTTGTGCGGACTAGTCCGCATTTTAAGAATGCGGATCGGACATATGTCACCTGGGGGTGAGCCCAGAAAAGAGAGAGAGAGTGCCTATAATTTAGGCGATAATTTCTAGGCGCACTGTTAGGTGACACATCTCCGGTCCGCATTTTTAAAATGCGGACTAGTCCGCACAGGAGCATATATATATATATATAGACCTGTCAAAATACACGATAACCCGTTAACACGACACGACCCGACACGAAATTATAAGTTAATGGGTTTACCCTTATTGGGTTTGGGTCATTAACGGGTTGACACGGTAGACTTGTTAACACTAACGGTTCGGGTTTGGAAATTTACCTGTACCCGTTTTAACCCGTTTCTACCCGTTAACACCCGTTAACACTAACGGGTACTATAGGGTCACCCAACCCGTACCCAATAACAATAACCATTAATATCCATTATTTCTAAATCTTTAAAGACTAACGGGTGCTATAGGGTCACCCAATCTATACCCAATAAAAATTACAATTAAAATCCATTATTTTTAAAGTATTGAAGACTAACGGGTATTATAGGGTCACCCAACCCGTTACCCATTTCGACCCAAAATGATTCGTTAATATTAATGGGTGTTAACGGTTTGGGCCGTGTACCCGTTAATATTAACGGGTCGTGTTTGGGTATTGTTATTAGACCCGTTAGGCTTAACGGGTCGTGTACGGGTTAAGGGTGTTTTCACCCGTTAACCCGTTAACCCGACCCGTACACGACCCAAACCGACCCGTTGACAGGTCTATATATATATATATATATAGGCAGTTTCATGTGCACATTAAGTTTGCACAGTGCTGACACACACCAATTTTTTTAAAGCATTAAAAAAAAATATTGTTCAGTTATTTTTTTTATATGATATTTAAATATTTCAACGGACCAATGTAAAAAAAATCAGTTCATTTTTTTTTTTGCTATTTTTAAAAATCGGTAAAACTTTCGCTGCTTTTAAGCACTTTAAAAATAGCAAAAAAGTTTTTTTGAGCTGATTTTTTTTTACATGGATCTGTTGAAATGTTTAAATATCACACAAAAAAATCAACTAAAAAATATTTTTTTACTATTTAAAAAAATATAATGTGCAAAGTTAGTGTGCACAGGAGCTTGGTGTGACACACCCCGCCTAATAAAATACCGGGTGATCAGTCCTATACCAAATTAAAATACGAATCCCAGTTGGTTCATTCTTAGCATCACTGTCGAGAACCTTTTTAAAACTTACTAACCACCTAGTATTCCAAAAAGCTGGTGCCAAATTTTAAATTTTTAATTAAACAAAACAGTACATGCGGAAGTAAATATAAACCATCCACACAACTGAAATTAAATCAACTGAATAATTAATTAAACAATTTGCCGAATAAACCATCGGCCACTAAAGTAAATAGTCCAACAACAATCAACCCACACTAGAATAAATACATCTGAAAACTGCAACTAAAGGGTCTGGGGGACATGCCCTAAGGAAACGGAAATTGATAAATGATTCATACTCTAGGAAGGAATGAACGATGCGTCTAATCCAAACTCCTGCTAGCATCCACATATGACGCAACTCCGTGTCTCTGGAATAGAATATTAAGTCTGGCGTCCCTGTGGGTGGACACCTAAAAGGTTTGGAAAATAGTTTTATAGCAAGGGTTAGAACCCAAAATATTTTGAAAATATTTAGCAAGTAAATTAACTGCAGTAAGTTAAAATGCATGAATGCGCTTCATATTTAAGTTAGTGTCGCACTCCCTTGAGGACATGCTCACCCCTCCACTAATGTGCACAGCGGTTACCTTAACCCCAGCTAGTTGTACTACCCCGTCCAACTAGTCCTGATAAAATCTCCCCTTTCCATACTACTCTAACCCGAGTATAAAATTCTTGGATTATACTTTATCTCACCAATTAACTTAATTAATTTCTTTTAAATCATAACATATAACCGTGACACAAGTTATATAAAGTATATACATCACACACTGTATTATTTTTTGCATATAATAATTACTACCATTATGTACGTATCTTTATTAAGAACAACCACACACACACACACACACACACACACACACACACAAACATATATATATATATATATATATATATATATATATATATATATATATATATATATATATATATATATATATATATATATATATCTATATATATCTATATATATATATATACATCCATCCCTCCGAGTATACACTCACCAGATGATTCCCTCTAAAGTGCTATCTCACTAGGTGTGCTCACATAACCTAGTTAGCCAAGTTGCAATCGCTCACCAACCTGGCCCAAAATATAAACGTAGTGGATGCGGTCATATTCCTTCCCTGAAAGTGAGATAAGACCCTCACCCATATACCGGACGTTATAACCTGGGGATATATTCACCTTACTCCTCAAACAAGGGGATTCACTCACATCGCGCAACCTCCCTTGATAGCACTAGAGTATATAAATTAAATAAGTATCTAGTCATTGATATTTAATAGCACACACAATATACACACACATATATATACTATCACTATACCCCGTATATATATATATATAGATAGATAATTTCTGAGTCCCTGTCCCGACTCAACTTAATTAATTTCTAACCTAATAATTTATCATCTTCCCGAGTCTATGATCCGACTCTAATTTATTTAATTCACACATCAATTAATATAATATTTTCCCCCGAGTCTATGGTCCAACTCTAATATAAATACTTTACACATTAATCAATATAATACTTGACCGAGTTTATGATTCGACTCTAGTTTAATTAATTTACACATCAATCAATTTAATACTTCGTGTCGCCCAACCATTATACCCGGACTCGCTTACTTGCCCGTACCATCGTTAATACCCGATTCTATATTTCGCCCCATAAAGAATTAATTACACCTCAATTCCTTTAATAATGTAGTGCCACTCAACTACAATACCCGAATATTTTTCCTCGGTCCAAAATCAATACTTACGAATTATTTCTCGAAATTATTCAACTCATGGCATACAATTATCACTCTCCTAAACCCAATTATATCCCCTTATAATTGCTAAGGAATATATTGTACATATGCATTTATCACTAAATAAGAAGTAGGAGAAAAATCTAAATTAATTTCCCTTTATATATAAAACTAGCGGACCTGCCAGAATTTTGGGACCGTCGATCGATCGATCCCCTGGGTCGATCGATCGATCGACCAGTTCCCTTTCTTCTCCGGCTTGATGTTCAGCCATTGACGAAAATCTAAGGTTTCTTTTCTCAAATTCCAACCTCAATCCAGCCTATTTATCATCTTTTTACATCTATCATGAACTATAATCATCATCTAAACCTTTTAGCATCATTGATATTACGAATCTTTACCCACTCAAGAACACAATTTTCTATGGTAAAATCCCAATTATTATTCACCAATCTGATCCCACAATTACAATAAATTCAACTCTAACACTGGTGTTCTATTATGATTCTTATACCAATAAATACTGAATACTTATATAACATTAATTTGACTGTAAAATCACCTAACAAATTAAATTTCATAAAAACCCATTTCATGCAATATCCCACCCAAAAATGAATTTAGGTCTTTACACCTCCCATAATTTGAATTGATTATCATAAAAAATAATTACAACAGTTAACCACTTTCCTCTAATTGCTCGTAGATTCTGATCTGTTGGCGTAGAGAAGGTGTTGATGATGAACACTCACTTTGTCCCTCGATTTGTCACCAAAAAGGTCCCCAATTCGCTTCTAGATTTGTTTCCTCTATGTCTCTCTCAAACCCTAGGTTTAGAATTGTTAACTGTCATTCAATAAGTCTCTCAATTAGGTTAGAAACCCTTAATCCCATTTTTGGCCACATGGGCCAAATTAAAATGGCTCGAATCGCCCCGTGTGGGCGCGGCTATGCCCAAAAATGCTCCGAGACCCGATTACTACCCTCGAGTACTCTTTTCTGATTTTCTCGACCCATCCGGACTCAACTGCGCACTCAGAAGCGTCATCCGAAATACTTTATAACATTTCTCAATTTTGACCTAAAAAATGCGACACACATTAATTCGAACAATTTAACTTAAAGTCGCCAAATATAATTAATTCTTCCCACTCAAATAAATTCTCCAAATCATAAATTTAAGTTTCTCCAATTTAAATATTTTTATTTCTCCCAAAAATAATTAAATACAAAATCCTCAAAATTACGGGATGTTACACCTGACTTTTATATATATTGTTCTTTATTTTATATTTTAATTTGTCTATTTAATTCTTTTATATTTTTATATGTGAGAGTTTTAGATTTTAATAATATTATTTTTTTTATTTTATGTGTGTATTATATATTACTATTTTTTATATACAATAAAATACATAAACACACACACTATCCCCATACACCCATCCACACTCTCCCTCATCACATTCAAAATATATCATTCGATTTTTTCTCTCATCGCTTTCATCTCACACAACCACACATCTTCCACCTCTTCCTCCTTTAAAACTCACATACACTCATCTCCAAAACTAACCCCACCTAACCCACCTTATACCACCACATACCACTAGCACTCGATCACCACCATACCGGACCACCTTAGCTCCGAATTCAACCACCTCATATACCACCAAACCTCCGTCTCCTAAACAACCTAAAACTTGATCCCCATTACCCACTGTAACACCCCGTAATTTTGAGGATTTTGTATTTAATTATTTTTGGGAGAAATAAAAATATTTAAATTGGAGAAACTTAAATTTATGATTTGGAGAATTTATTTGAGTGGGAAGAATTAATTATATTTTGCGACTTTAAGTTAAATTGTTCGAATTAATGTGTGTCGCATTTTTCAGGTCAAAATTGAGGAATGTTATAAAGTATTTCGGATGATGATTCTGAGTGCGCGGTTGAGTCCGGATGGATCGAGATAGTCAGAAAAGAGTACTCGGGGTAGTAATCGAGTCTCGGGACATTTTTGGGCATAGCCGGGCCCACACGGGGCGATTCGGGCCATTTTAATTAGGCCTATGTGGCCAAAAACGTGATTAAGGATTTCTAACCTAATTGAGGGATTTATTGAACGACAGTTAACAATTCTAAACCTAGGATTTGAGAGAGACACAGAGGAAACAAATTTAGAAGCGAATTGGGGATCTTTTGGAGCCAAATCGAGGGACAAAGTGAGGGTTCGTCATCAAACCATTTCCCTACAGCTTGAGTTTCATCTATGAGGGTGTATTCAAAATATTTTCCAAATGGAGAGATTTCTTATTATGGCACGTGATTACTTTCCCTCTGTGAGTACGAGTTTTTTTCTTTGTCTAATGACAACTATAGAGTATTAGAGCGTGCATTTAAAATTTGCTCCGAGAGACCTATATTGAAGCTATCCCTTCTTCAGATAAGTTTTTGAGCAAACGCACGTGCAAGGAGACATGGCATTATAGCAGAGTAATGAGGCAATCATTAGATTTTTTAACTACAATCATTATGATACTTTTTCACGAGGAGACAATTTCTTCGAAACATCCTATTATGGACATGAAGCAAGAAAAATTCAAAACCAAGACCAAAACCAAAAGAAAGCATCCTGAGTTTAAATTTTTGTTCCTACTCTAAATGTGGGATCTTCCTCGCTAATGTCACCTTTCGAAACTCAAGCACGGAATAAGTTGGTGGGAGTATTGTACTAGCTTATCAAAGCTTAGACACTGACACAACTGGCACGGAAGAAAAATGCTAAACCGTTATCAAGCGAGGGTACGATGCATTCGAAGAAATAACTTCTCAATTACATATATCAACCACATCTCCCCTTGTGGAAGATATTAGTGTTTATAGAACTATTTATAAAGAACAAAAAAAGGGGATATATATTCATGTTTGACATCATGCTCGTTTGAAAAAGATGTTGTTGATTATGGAAGTCGTCCTTCCTATGATTACCATAGGTTATCTTCAAATGAGATTGGGTTTCTCATAATTGTTGAAGGGCACTTTATTGATACTTTATTTTTTATACCAGTTCACGATGAAGTGATAGTTAATCTTTGAGATAGTTCTCCTAGTCACTGAGAGGAGGTAATGGTACCTTCTCCTTGAACTACTACTCCCACCACTTTATTGCTACCTTAAGGCAACTTCCTCACCACAATGTTTTGAGTTGTCTTTATTTCTCGTGATATTCTTTATTATTTGTGTAACATAGTCTTAACCAAGTTTTTTTATAAGTTAATTTTTCCAGAGCGATTGGGGCTCTAAGGGTGAGCACTTCCCCTATAATTCACTACTTTGGTTTTCAGGAACGATTATTTTGAATTAATTGTGTCATTTGTTGATATGTGCCATATTTACATGCCATTGTTTGTAATATTGGGGTTACAACTTCTTCGAGCACCCTTGTTATGCGAACGAGAGTAAACACTTGTATCCCAACTATAAAGGTTATTGTAGTTATCCATCTGTCAATCGTTGCCCGCTTATTTCTTTATAACTACTATTCATAGTGTATATTGTTATATTCACAAGTACCCCTGTTGAGATTATTGAGTACTTCGTTTAGTGGCATCATCATCGTCATCTTTTCTGCAATAATATGACATATTCTTCATTAATAAATTTGTTAATCAGTTATTACTAACAAATCAAACAGCACAAACTTCATTCAAACTAAAAGTTAAATTTGTGATGGTTACTTTCATGCTAAAAAAAACTTCACGTGGTTTTATGCCACTGACTAACACTTCATAGTTATCAATACCCATGCTTGGAAAATCTTTATGTTTTTTTACAAGAAATCATCATCTAAATTTGAAATTGTTAATCCCATATTCAATTTAGTCCTACAAAATCATAATTTAGGACATGAACCACTATATAAAGCAAAATTTTGGTTATATTAATGATAAGTTTCCTATAAATCATGAGAAAGTATCCTATAGACGACGCCAATTTGTTATCGTCTAAAATTAATATATGAATTTTATGGGTCTTAGCTGATAAATATGAATGATAAACTATAACATATAAAGATATTAACGACTTAGATTTGGAGAGATGAGAGGCAAAGAAGGTAATATGAAATTAACATGGTTCAGCCTAATGAGGTGCCTACATCCATTGGTACAATATTGTTTATGTTATACAAACTCTCAAAAATCACTCTAGGATTTTGTGTGTGGCCGTTAGGTTAAATCTTTTGGGATCCTTTATTATGTGTCATTGAGTGTTTATTTATAGGCTACTTTATATGAGAGAGAGAGAGAGAAAGAGAGAGAGAGAGAGATAGATAGATAGATAGATAGAGAGAGAGAGAGAGAGATCGAGGGGGATGTGGAATGCCTTTATAAATCAAGCAGTTACACTTTCCTACATTTTCTTACATACGAGGAGACAACTAATGATGGGTTGCATAGTTAGCTTAAAGGACTAGCACGCGTGTGTATAATGGGAGTTGTGCATATTCCCACATATGGCCCCCACACATGTTTGATAATAACTAACATATTCCCATGTATGCCATCATTTTACCCCTCCTGTCAGAGGATCGTTTTTTTGGCGCAGCTGCTTTCGTGTTTTCTTCCATTTCCAAAATTTGGAAACACGGACAAAGACTTTGGGGATAAAAAGGGATTTCACGAATTTGGATTCGTGAATTGGGAATGGTAGGAAACATCAGAAGGCATATAAAAAATAACAATAGACGACGTCAATCTATTATCATCTAAAAATGATATATGAATTTTATGGGTTTTAGCTCATAAATACCAATGATAAACTATAATACATAAAAAAGATTAACGACTTAGATTTGGGAAAGATGAGAGACATAGAATGAAACATGAAATTAACGTGATTCAGCCCAATGAGGTACTTACATCAATAGGTGCAATGTTGTTTGTGTTAACCTTGTAAGAATGGATACAAACTCTCAAGAATTTCTCTAATGTTTTGTTTATGGCCGTTAGATTGAATCTTTTAGGATGTTTTGTTATGTGATTGAAGGTTTATTTATATGTCATTTTATGAGAGAGAGAGACTTTATAAAGCAAGCAGTTACACTTTCCTACATTCGAAGAGACAGCTAATGATGAGTGAATCACAATCAGCTGAAAGGGCAACCCATGTGTATGGGTAATGGGAGTTGTACATATTCCCACGTACTGCCCACACGTGTTTGGTGATTAATAATATTAATTTATTAATTATAGTTGGCCATCCATCCGACCAAGAATAATAGTGAGCCGACCAATGAGATGGCGAGTCGACCACGTTCAGTTAGTGAGGTGAGCATCTTCTGATGACAGGTGTCACAATACCATTGGTTCCTGTCACATTCCATATTTATAGTACAACAACAATTATACTTTGTTTAAGGGTAATTGTGAGTCTACTGAAGAAGCTTTTATGTGCCCAAGCAAAGATTTTATTAAGAAAAATTCCAATGCATTGGTAGTTTATTGGATCACTTAAGACTCAAACGGGTGGATTTATTCAAAAATGTGACGGGCTCTATCTAGAGGCAATATTATAAAAACGCAGAAGGGAAATATTGTGATAAACTTTAGCGAGGAAAATGATGCAATTATGCATATTCCATGCACGCGAACTCATTAAAAGGGGTATAAATATATTTTGACTTATTTAATTCATATCCCTCCATTTTAGCTAAAAAATAAGCATAATGTTTTCTTCAAACAACAAAAGCAAAGCAAAAATATGCAAGGAAATTTCAGTCAATCAAATAATATAAGTAATAATTACATATTACATTACCGACAATAATCCATAACTATCACTGTTTAAATGACATTGGTAGCAAAAATAATGAGAGCCAACATAACAAGTTAAGAAAACCAATGCTAATCTTAATATAATAAAATGTGGTAGAATTGAGCAAGGTTCTTTGGATTTTGCTATGTTTGTTTTCGATTGTTCTACTTCGAGTTGTAGGATTCTCGATATTTTTTTAGCATTCTAATTTGGAGGGTAAAGAAGAGAAAGGAAATCGTTTCTCTTATTTGGGAGTTTAACGAGAAAAAGGGGAGGAAACCTAAAAAAACTCTCTAATTCGTAACTTTAGTCCATGGAACCCGAAGAACAGAAAAGGACTTTGGCAATTCATACGGAAACACTTTAAAACTCTCTTCGTTTGTTAAACAGACAAGTGAGATTTTTAAATCCTCTGACTATGGTTTAGGAATGATGTAGTTCCATTTCCTCCAAATATTGACAGAGCGGCTATTGCGATGAGATATTTTGGTCAATAAAGTTTTTAGGATCAAATACCAAAAAATCCTCACATTAGATGGGATTATTTGATATATCCCTCCAAATATGTTCGATGGATTATTTGATATATGCCTCAAGTTTTAAAGACCACGATGGCTCCATCACATCACATTATATGGGTGTTGAGGTTCGAGAAGGGATGTGAGGTCCAATTGGCTGAGTTTTCAATTAAAATTAAAAATAAATATAAACATCAGGGGCAACTTCGTGGTGTCAGATGTGTATAATCCTCACGAAACTAGGGACTAAAGGAGTTTTGGGACGAGTTAGTAAAGAAGCAATTGTTGACTAACAAAAAAAAACATTTTGATCCGCATAACGGGAATTGTCACCCCACACATACGATTTATACAACCCAAATTAGTGTAGGTGGATTTCAAATGATAATGAATGATATCTAATGGTATCATACAAAATTACTTTAGTGTATCATACACGAATCGAATTCGGACCAAATCTGAGGTCATCACATCTGAATCCGTTTAACATTTTCGAATTCGGATTGAATCCTATAATCCGATGAATATCTATATGGATTGCCGAATCCAAATCTATTAACAGTCCAATAATCCAATCCGATTTATTTTTAGTTTTTTGAAAATTTGATTTTAAATAAATAAATAATAATATGTTTTGCAATTAATAATGAAATATGTTTATTAAAAAATATATATGTTTTGAATGATAGAAAAAAATTATTTTCCAATAAACTAAAATAATCTCTTTCACATTAAATAGAAGACCTCTCTTATAATTATAAAAAAATTGTTATGCACTGGCTAAATGAATGTTCCAAAAACAAAATGCTAAATGAACACGTACATATTTCAAAGTTTCAAATTTAAACATCTAAACAAACAAAAACATATTAAGAACTTAATCCAACATTGTTCCAAAAACTTGCAACTTAATCCAACGTTGTTCCAAAAACTTACAACTTAATCCATTACAAACAAAATAAAAACTTTCAAATTATAAATTCAACACCCAAAACTCTCCATAAAACTTCCAAGTCGCACTTCACTTCTATTAGGCTGCTAATATAAATAATATGCTAGCATGCAGGCCATGCGATGCGGGGCCGAATATATGTAAATTGTATTGTTTTGTTTTGTAGCATTCTTCATTTAATATATTCTACAAATGAAAAGAAATTGAATTTTAAATTAATATTAAAGTTATTTTTAATTTTGAGACTATATTATAACTCATTTCCCATTCAGTTTTATGATCACTAAACAAAGAATATTCATTCATCAAATTAATATAATATTATAATTAAAACTACAAATCCTTTTTAGAACTAAAATTATGAGATAAAAATGGTTAATTAGGTATTTATACATACGTAAAGAACACCAAGTTTTAGCATTCAAATTTTAAAGTCCAAAACCATCTTTAAAAGAATGCAAGTTCAAAGCAAAATCAACCCTTAACTAATGAAAAGTTAGAAAGACGTATCATTAAAATAAACATAAGATGGAAAGTCCAAGTGAATTAAATGGTAGGAGTATTTTTTTAAATAAAATATTTTTATAAACCAACAAATCAAAATGGGGTATGTATTGTTCACTCGGTGTGTCAAATAATTTTGTTGTTTAAATACTTTAATAATAAGTTTTTTATCCAAATGTACAAACAGTTTAACCAACTCAATCAACAAAAGTAACTCAGTGAAAACATATAAATTGTGAAAGACACACACAAATACTTATGAGGACTTTTTAAAAACCAAAACCGGAGTTATATATCTATGAAACAAATTATCAAACACTTTAAGTGTGTGCTTATAACCTGTTCTAGCTGGGAGAGATTGGTGTGTCCACTAAAATTTACAAAACAGTTATTCATCCTTCCACATATCGAATTCTATCGTTTGACCACCCCTCGTCATAGTACCGCTGCGCAAAGCCCTAGAAAACATACCATATATATTCAGTAAACACAAATATCGTTTCAATTATAAAAAGTAAAAATCTAATCAAATAAAAAAAATTAAAGAGTAACATTTTCATAAGCATCTCAGAAAAAATGATTTGATTACATTCCCTTAACAAAGCTATATTTCGAATTCTAAAAGAATGTGTAGTATCAAACACAAAAATATGAAGTAAAAACAAATTATCCTCTCCGAAAACATCTAGATAAATTATTAAATCCTCACAGACAGGTTCATGATGGATTTGGGTCCACGTCTTCTTTGGGAGAGGTGAATGTTTTGAGGAAGGAAACCAGTTTGAAGACGGAAGTTGAATCAATTGATTTTCTTATTTTTATTCTTTCTTCTTTGGGAAATCCGTTTTTCTTTTTCTTTTTTCCTTTCTAAAATGGTTGACAACGTTTGGTGTACCATATATGTGGTTATTATTTTCAAATCTTTTGAAGTCATATAATTCATGAGTGGTACACGTGTAGCTTTAGGACTTTTTCAAACTATAACTTTATAAAGTAACCAGATCGAGATGGGGTAAATCCATATCCGATCCGATTTCTTATCGGGTTATCAGTTTTTTTTTTCAAAACTCATATCCGACTAAATCGGTTGGATCGGATCCAGATCCGGATAAAATTTGATCCGTTGACAGGCCTAAATTGTGTATGTATATAATATGTATCTGCTAACAGTTGGTGAGATAGTTGTATGGCTTAAGTAAGACAAGACTAATAAGGAAAAAGGAAAGACTAGTAGTTAGGGGTGGCAATTTTAGAAACGACACGGAACGACGCGAAATTGACCCGATATGTTGTGTTGGTGTCGTGTTCATGTCAGATTTTTTTGACACGAAGTCGTGTCGTGTCTTAATTATAAGTGTCGTGTTATCGTGTTTTTTAGTCATGAAATTTAAGAAATTATGTTATTCGTGTCGTGTTGTTTTTTATTCGGATCGTGTTCGTGTCAACTAAAAAAATACGAATTCATGTCGTGTCGTCTATAAAGCATCGATACTCTCCCGAAATCCACGAGTCAGCTTTAACACGAGTCCGACACGCAACACGCTCCGACACGTTGGGACACGCTGGGACTCGTTGCCGACAAAATTAGACACGTAAAAAAGGATACTTTTTTTAAAATTTATTTTAATTTTTTTTTTCCTTATGTGATTATGATTCTGCCTTATTTATGATTTTTAATGTTAAAGTGTATTTGAATTTTGTTTTATATGATCAATTTTCTTAATTTCATGTTAAGAATGCTCTAATAATGTATTTTATGAAAAAAAATCTGTTTTATTTCATTAATATATATATTTAAATATATATTATATATTTTAACATATATTATATATTATACATATTCTAGCATGTCGTATCCTAGTTTTTGAAAAAATCAAGTGTCGCGTGTCATGTCGAAACACGTATTACGTGTCGAGTTCGTGCTTCATAACGTGTCCTGTCCGAAAAACCTTGTCGTGTTGTGTCGTATCGGCCCAAAATGCGACCCGTTGACCGTTTTGCCACCCCTAATAGCTAACACAACAATTGAGTAGTAGCATAAGAAAACAAGACACTTGCAAAAAAAATTAAGGCACATCCCAAGTGAGGGACACTTTTATCTGATCTTCAAAAACTCGATCGTCTTCACCGGAGTGAGGGTCAACATAGAAATCTGCAATGAAAGAAATTCGAACAGGCTCAGAGGTTGGGTCGTCGTAACAGGCCCACAGATCTACTACAATACTGATCAGCTTGTTCAATGGAGCCGCTATTGCGGATCTCAACAACTGAACGACCCCGCCTTCGTTTAAGGGATGGGCATTTTCCTTAGACGTCTTATAGAGAAGGTGACCAGTGTACTGCGAGTTACTGTGGAAAGCAATAACTTTTCCATAAACATTGGTGGGGTATTTTATCATTATTATGACCTATGACTAGAAATCGAACATCCACAAAGGATTCCATGCCACTGGAGATGGTTTCGTAGGTAATTTTGGCCTTACCAAACCCTTCGTTTTCAACTTCCTCAGTCAAGACCTCATCAAAATCGGCAAGACGAGGAGGACAAAAATTGGATTTCCCATGGATGCTGGGGGGCAGCCACAGCCTTGTTAATTTATGTCTCTTGGACGTCCTTATGTTGCTTACATCCTTGATAAAAATTGGATTTCCCATGGACAGAAGGTTCAAAATCATGAAGTTTAAGTAAACATATTCTCCACAAAAGAAATAAAAAATAAAAATCAAACTTTCTTTCTGAAAATCGTACATTTCCATCCTTCATGCTATTCAAGTTTGCAGCTTTAGTTCCCTCTATGTAATCTCTCTCTCTCTCTCTACTCTCTCTCCCTACATGTCTTTGTGTTTGCAAGGAATTTGGTTAGCAAGTATTTGTTGATTTGTTGAAATGCATCATTACAGGGGAAGTTAAAGCTGACACTAATTCATAACACCATAACATCAGGGCAAAAATGTAAATGTGTTAGGCTTAAATGAAAAAAAAAAACACCTAAGGTATCTATCCTATTGAAAAAAACTTCTAGTGCTCTAAATAACCTCCAAAACTGTCAAAAAGTTGAAAAAAGTGTGAGCTAGAAAGTGTCACATATACCTTTTCTTAAGAAGAAAATTGCAAAAGATGAGAATAGTTCAAGAAATAATTTACATTGAATTATTAAGTAGAATCTAAGCTCGATTTAAGTTTGGCAAGATTCTTCAAAAGTTATGCCATACCCCAGAGAGGTACCTCATTTGTTGTGGTAGTGATGATTCCAATGGGAAGGGTGAAAAAAAAGGCAAGGCCACATGCTAGCAAGACACCCCACCATGGTAGCTGGAGCCGATCTCCGTAATATTGACATAAATAAAAAAATAACATCGTCATATTCTATAACTACGTATTTTTTGTTTATCACAAATTTACCGTTGATGAAACGAGGCACCGCTTTTTTCATGATCCAACCTATGTTTTAAATTGGAAGGTATCGATCCTGCTCATGAATGATGGAGTGAGGACTTTGATCCCCTCAATATAATGGCTTCAGTCGACAGGACTCATTGGCAGTGGCAATGGTGTCGGGGGTTTTGGGGCGGTAGCTCTCGAGACATTTTTTTTTGTTCTTAATTCAAGTTTAATTCGAGTTTTATACATCTTTTTAGGGTTATTTTTTGTTGTCCAACAATTTTTTACCCCCAATAAAAAAATATATGAAAATTATAATACCTCACTATTGCGATCATATTTTTCCTAAAAAATAATATTCTGGCTAAAAATACAATACAATTTAAATATCCTAAAAAACACAATATTCTGCCTAAAAATTTAAAAAACGTTTAACATATCATATTATGCCTAAAAATAATAATATTTTGACTCAATATTAACGAATAACGTTTATGTTTTAACAATATTAAGTAATAACAATTAAGTTTTTAACAATATTAACTAAATATTAATATTTGACAACATTAAAAAAAAGTGAGAATTCGTAAGAGTTAATAATTTTAAAAATTAGTTCTAATCAGTAACCCTTCAATTCTAGTAGTTAGAACAACATCTAACAAATGAAACAACATTAAAAAAACTCGAAAAGTTTCAATAGGTAAATGCTTTCAAAGGAGTAGACTTAAACAAAACATTAAGCCGTAGTTATACTGAAACAAAACAGCAAAAAAGGAGATGTTTTCTTACCTGTTGATGGAGAGCAGCAACATGTTGGAGGAGTCGGAGCAGGGTCGGAGAGAGTAAATGGTGAGAAAATAGAGAGAAAAAGAAATGTTAAGGAAGAAAAAAGGGTCGGCTTTTGCCATTTAAATTTTCAAAGTATTTAACAACTCACCTTTTACTTTCCATTTTCACTCAAAACACCCAAAAAAAAAAATTACTCTGTAATATTTTCCAGAAATCTCAGGGGGAGCCTTCTCTTTCCCTCGTCTCAACATAGATTAGGCCCTGCTCGTTGGCGCTTCCGCCATATCCAATATAACCTTACCCAACTGAATTTAGGGTTAAACAAATACTTAAGAATCAATTGATTTTGTTGGAGTGTTGTGTGTTTTGAGGAGTTGGTTCCAATTATGTATATAAAGAGAGAGAAAAGGGGAAAGATCGGAAGACAGAGGGGCTTGAGGAATGAGATGAGATGGAGGGATGATCTCTGAGCTTTAAACGCCTCTCACACTATAAAAGAGGGTGAACCTTTTTTCTCCCAAAAAAGGGGGAGAGACTTATCCGTTTAAAAAAATAGTATAAAGGAAAAATGTGATCTTTAGCATTAAATGCAAGGGTTCCACATTTATTCCTGTAATACTATCTTATTATAGGTATAATATATATATATATATATATATATATATATATATATATATATATATATATATATATATATATATATATATATATATATATATTTTTTTTTATCAATTCAATTAAATCTTTGCAATTTTGTAATGCATGTGATGAAATAAATCTAATATTGAATGAATGATTTGATTGTGTGTTTTGATTTGTTTTAGCAATATGTTAATGTGCATTTACTTTGTTAGTTAATTTCATGACTTAATAGACTTACCATGTTATAATTGTGCATGTGTTTTTGGGCCCACACCAGCAGCATTAGCCAATCTTGACCTTTAACAAAAATACACGCATATTTATACAAACCATAAAAAATATTTCACTAAAGTACACACATAAAGATATAAAGTACACGAAAATTTATACTTATTTATTCTTATTTTGTGTGTTGACATTATTTTTGAAATATGTTAATGTGCATTTAGTTTGTTACAAAGTTTAATGACTTAATAGAGTTATTATGTCTGAATTAGGCTTGTATTTATGGGTTCGCTCCAGCATCATTAACCAATCTTGACATTTAATAACAGTATTTTTTCCTTTTCATTTAATGCAGGTCATAATGGAAAGTTATAGGATTGCGAGGTGTTATTATTTGGATAATATGGCTTGCATTGAAATATTTGACGATAGCTCATTAGATTTCATTGCAATGAGCTATTTAGCAGGTTTACGAATTTGAAAATTGGGTCTTTTTCATTGAAGTACTTCTTTGGAGGTGAAAGTAGGCTGATGTTGGTTTGCGACAAAGATATTCGATGTATGTTGCGATCTCAAGCGATTGTCAAATCTTATTTTCTTTGGATATATGCATTTGATTCACCATCTTGGCCCACTAATACAATTCACAAACGGGTTGAATGCACTTATAGAATTCATGAACGGGTTGACCGCACTTATACAAGTTGCGAATGGGTCGACTGCAATTATACAAGAATAGAATGGGTAGACTGTATATCATCAACCACTGTAATTGATTTTAGTAGTGATGTTGAAAATAATGTTTATATTAGAGGTATATAGTCGAGTACGTCAAAAGGTTATCTCTCCAATGATTGGAAGATATATATAAGTCATGAAGAGCAATGTTTTGAAGGAGGTGTAGTTGAGTTTTAAGATAAACTGAGAAAATATGTTGTTGATGTTGGTTTCAAGCATATATATTTAAAGAATGATAAAACTGATAAGTCACGTTTATTATATTTATTACCCCATTAATTGGCGCATTCTAGCATTCCCGTGCATGTTATTCCCAGTTCTTATGCTCATTTATTGAGTAACCCCTATTTTCATCATATAAATATATTGTGTGTTCTTTATTTGAGCTTTTGTAGGTCTCAGGAATGCATGATATGAAGTTTGGTTGAGTTTCGGGAAAGTTTCGTTGAAAGTATCAAAGTCGGGGGAATATAGTAAATTCAGCATTCGAGTTTTGATCCCGAACTCTTCATGGAAGTTGAAGCCCTTCATTTTATTTTCGTGTGGCCTCTGATAAACTTGAATCCAAGTCGTATTGAATAAGTTACATACATTTTTGTGAAGAATGTTCCTTTACCAAGCCATTACAGCCATTCCCCTTCATTTGAGAGCAGGGTCGAATTAATTCGGGTCCCAACTGAATCGATTTGGTTTATTCCAGTGCAATATTTTTCCCCTACGAGAATCGATTCGAATTGGCACCGAATCAATTTTCCCCCTGTTCCAGCTTATTATAATGTTTCCATTTTCGTGATTTTGAGGGTTAAGATCCTTCGTTTCCTCATTGTAAAAGATAGTTTTATACTTAGAAAGTTTCCAATTTTAGAAACTCTCTATTCTTTTTCCTAGGTCAAGATTATTTATGGTTCTTACCTACATGTAAAGCATTGATTATGTACAAGTTAGTTGTTGTTAATGCAAGTTTTGTTCATTTACTTGTGTTCTTAGCTTTACCATGCATTTATTACTATCTCTTATATTATTTTGTGTTTAAAATTGATGACTAGGTTGAGTATATTGTTCTTGAGCATGTGTAGCTTAGTTTCCATGATGATTAGCTAGACTTATGGTTGGGGATCATGACCCCACCTTGGATGATTGAACTTCATATTTAGGGTTTAGTTTATAATTTTTCTAATGGAACTTCATGTGTTAGTATTGGAGTATACTAGTCTCTTAACTTCCCTCGTCATGCGAGGGGAGTGTTTGATGCTTTAATATAAACCCAACTTATTTAGCAATAGCTAATTAACCCCTAATCATCCATTGATGATTTTAGTCTCTACATAGTTGATGTTCGAACTTTATTAGTTATGCTCGATTAGAATTAATTTGAACCATATCCTATCATCTTCTTAGCAAATTTGGGTTGGGAGAATGATCCTAAATCCCTTTTATCTCTTGAACTTATGCTTATCTTATTTTGTTTCAGTTTGTCTCCATAGTAAACTCAATCTTCATTAATTGAACTATACAGCGGTCACTTAATCTCACCACTTCAAACAACAAATCATCTTTTACACTTTATCTTTGTGATGTTCAGAGAATATCTTTTAACCCATTCTAGTTCTGTTACGAGTGTTCAATCCCTGTGGATTACGATTCTGGACTTACCACGGATACTACTTGTTGCGATAGATTTGCACTGGGATAATACACTATTTTTAGAGCGACAAGTTTTTGGTGTCGTTGTCGAGTATTGGCAATATTGTTAGGTTCGAAGAAATTCTTTTTATACTCTCCCGTTGCCGGGAGGCCCATCTGGCCGAGGGCAGAGAGGTTAACGAGGAGCATGTGCGTCGTTTCTATGCATCCCTCGTATGATTGAGAGGCGACACATATGAGGCTTTTTTGAGGGGTAGGCAGATAGCTATTTCGGAGCCCATCTTGGTTACGCACCTTAGCGGGGCTTCTAATCCTAAATTCTATCATTACTCGGTCCATGCGGACGTGCCACGGATTTCTTAGGAGGTACTCATAGCGCGTCTAGCGCCCGACAGAGTTTGGACTGGGGAAATTTTCCCCACGTCCGACATGCCCGATGTTCACCATATCCTCAATCTCGTGGCCGTCAATTACATCATTCCTACCCAAAAAAAGTTTGACCTTTATTATAAACAGGACCATTTCTTATATAGTCTTTTAGGGAATGATGTGGTCATTAGTCTACCGGCCCTCTTGTTGCAACAAATGGTAAAGGCAACCTATAGTGATAAAGGATCGACTACTCTCCCTTACGCACGATAGGTTTCCCGAATTTGCAGATGTGAAGTGGTGGTTAGTGATAAGATTCCAAGGCTGCCCAAAATGCTGAGCGACAAGGCTATCGCCAGAAGCTTGGGAGTGGATTATTAGGAACGAAGGAAGAAAAGGATGTTTAACCACCCGGGAGTTAGAGCTAGGGGTGATGAGGCTATAAATCGCTCGGATACAAACCCAGATGATGAGGAGGCAGAGATGACCATTGTCCCGGAGGTGCCACCCCCGGTTCCACCTTCGAGTGACCCAATTCAAGATCTGGGTGTCAGGATTGACACTCTACAGGCTTATTTTACTTCGTTCCGGGGTGACTACCGGTGCGATCTTTCTATGCTCACCCGAGCACAGATGTAGATGTTTGCCGATATTTGGGGGGTGGCGAGGCGCCTGTGCCCCCATACCTTTACGATCCCTTTGCCCCGTATGACCCCCCCACGCCCAGCTCTTCTAGTCACCACCAGGAGTTTCCCTAGGTTGATACCATTTCCTATTGCAATTGTTTTTCTATCTCTGCTATATTGATGGTTTTTGCGATTTGTAGTTGTTTTCTGTTGGTTTTTGAGTTGTGTAGCTTGTGGGTAGAGAGAGTACTTCATTGTATTTTCTATTTTTAAGTTTTTAAACCCATGTACACAACTCGATATTATTAATGAAATTCTCAATTTCTTTTTCTTATTTGCTTTTGTATATATCTCTTTATTGTATATATTGTGTTTTTAGTATTAACATGGTATCAGGTTTATCGTTTCACTTCTTGGGATTTGCTCATTACGGGGTGATATTCTCTCATATTCTTTTCCATTTTTGTCCTTACTCACATTGGGGACAATGTATATTTCAAGTTAGGGCGTGTGAATTACATTTCTACAACCGATTAACATGTTATTATTAATTAGCATTTATTTATTTATTAAAAAATCAAAAAAATCAAAATTCAACTTCTTCTTTTCTCCATTGTCTCCAATGACTACGTATATGATTGCCCTATCCTTTTGATTTGCGATGATGCATGCTTAGAGTTTATGATTTATTAGCCCTTATCCCGTATATTGTTTGCATTGTGAATAACTTAATGAAATTAAACTGTGAATTCCATGAGCACATTACGCAAATAATTATTTACGATTCAATTTAAATCTATTCTAATTCGTTGTTCATAAAGCGCATGCTATACACTTGCATAAGTGAGATTCGAGACAAACCTTCAATTGTGAGCGTATAGAATTAATTTTTCCCTTTCTTGAAAAATGTATCTTGTTGACGATCTCACTTTCGTTTCATTGATTGCATATTAATTAATTTCATCATTAAATTGACACTTGAGCATATTTTCAATAGTGTTGTGTCCCTAAAATCACATGAAACACTAAAAAAGGATCATAGGCCTTCTTTGATATTTAAACCATACGACCTTAGCCTTACCCTTACACATTTCCCTACTCAACCCCGTTGAGTCTCATTATGACCTTTCGTTTCATTCCCAAGTTCCCTAACCAACTCCACATTGGAGTTTTTACCCTTATATATACCTTTCGTACCTTGATTTGGTATTATTCCTGGGATTGAATGATGTTTGACTTATGTGGATTACAATCAAGAAATGAGTGTGCTAGGTAAGAAAGAAAAAGGAAAGAAAAAGAAAGAGAAAGAAAAGAAAAACAAAGAAAAATAATAATAAAAGAAAATGAAAAAGAAAAGAAAGAAAGGAAAAATATAATAAATAGCTCCAAGATGTGTGAATCCCTTTTCATCGTGTGTACGTGAGTAAAAGTCCTACTCCCACGAGTATCTTGCTTTTGGAACTTGAAATCCAATTCTTAAATTGGACACTTATTCCATTATCCTGAATGTTATTCCCAGATCCCCTTTGCTCCTATAAATAGACTTTCGTTACCAAACCCTATCCTAGCCCTAATTACATTCCCGAAAAGTCCTATTTGATCATAGGGGGAAGTTGATTCAAAGGTCAAACATTTGCGATAATCTATTAAAGTGCATTTCACCTCGGTTAATATGCAATATCCTTTCATGAGATTGTATTTTTCATTTTTTTATATTGTCCTTCATTGATGACATGTGCGTGACCTGGTTTCCATTTACAATTACTCTTTATGCCCGCATGTCCCGTGTGTGTTACATACCATTTCTGAGTGCTTTCATTTGTTGAGTGTAACAACCGGAGAGAACTTGAATCATGTATGCTTTATCATCTACATGGATTATGAAAGTTTTGGAAAATGTAAATTACCACATGTGTCCGCTTATTTTACATTTCCGTGGTTTCAATTTTTGTTGAAGTTCCTCTTATAATGTCAATAATTGCCGAATTTTATGTGAGTATCATTCACTTTGTCAATCGATTATGCTTTCTTTGATTATTACTGAGTTATGCATCCATTTTTGGTTTATCATTGTATGAGTTGACTTAATGTTTATGGGTGTCATCCGTGGAAACCCTCACGAGACAACACTCATCCCCTAGGGCCACCTAAGGTTTCAATGGCTTATTGCATATGGTTAATGCAATCATTCGCTAGCGAAAGTGGCATTTTTTCCTTATTTGTACGTATTTCCTCTATTATGTTTTATGGTTGGAACTTAATTTTTTGTACTTCATTGCTCGGGACTAGCAATGTCAAAGTTAGGGGGTGTGATTGTATTTATTACCATAGTAATTTGTGCATTCTAGTATTCCCGTGCATGCTATTCCCGGTTCTTATGCTCATTTATTAACTAACCACTGTTTTCATCATATATATATTGCGTGTGACTTATTTGAGCTTTTGTAGGTATCGGGAATGCATGATATGAAGTTTGGTTGAGTTTTGATAGAAAATTTGGGGGCAATTTAGTAAATTCAGCATTCAGGTTTTGATCTCGAACTCTTCACAGAAGTTGAATCCCTTTGCTTCATCTTCGTGTGGCCTCTGACAGTGTTTGAATCTGAGTTGTATCGAAGAAATTACGGATATTTTTGTGAATCATGTTCTTTTACCAAGCCATTACAGCCCTTCCCCTTTATTTGAGAGTAGGGTCGAATCGATTCGGGTCACAATCAAATTGATTCGATTTCTTTCAGTGCAACATTTTTCCCCTATGCGAATCGATTCATATTAGCACCGAATCGATTTGCCCCATGTTCTATCTTATGACAATTTTTCCATATTCGTGATTTTGGGGGTTAAGCCCCTTTGTTTCCTCATTGTAAAAGATAGTTTTATACTTAAAGAGTTTCCAATTTAGAAACTCTCTCTTCTCTCTCCTAAGTCAAGCTTATTTATGGTTATTACCTACATGTAACCAATTGATTATGTATAAGTTAGTGGTTTTAATGCAAGCTTTGTTCATTTACTTCTCCTTTATACGCATTCTTAGCTTTACCTTGCATTTATTACCATCTCTTATATTAGTTTGTGTTTAAACTTGATGACTCGCTTGAGTATAAACCAAACCCTAAATATAAAGTTCAATCATCCAAGGTGGGATCATGATCCCCAACCACAAGTCTAGCTACTCATCATGGAAACTAAGCTACACATGCTAAAGAATAACATTCTCAAGCTAGTCACCATGTGGCCGACCGCATATGATGAGATCAGGGCAAGGATTATGATGATGATGATGACTAGCTTGATTATGTTGTTCTTTATCACGTGTAGCTTAGTTCCTATGATGAGTAGCTAGACTTATCGTTGGGGATCATGATCCCACCTTGGATGCTTGAACTTCATATTTAGGGTTTGGTTTATAATTGTTCTAATGGAACTTCATGTGTTTCTATTGGAGTACCCTAGTCTCTTAACTTCCCTCGTCATGCAAAGGGAGTGTTTAATGCTTTAATACAAACCCAACCCATTTAGCAATAACTAATTAGCCCCTAATCCTCTATTGCATGGTTGATGTTCAGACTTAATTAGTAATGCTCGATTATAATTAATTTGAACCATATCCTATCATCTTCTTACCGAATTCGAGGTGGGAGAATGATCCTCAATCCCTTTTATCTCTTGAACTTAAGCTTATCTTAGTTCATTTCAGTTTGTGTCCTTAGTTAACACATTATTTATTAATTAAACTCTTTTTAGTACAACGGTCACTTAATCTCACCACTTCAAACAACAAATCATATTTTACACATTATCTTTGTGACCTTCAGAGAATATCTTTTAACATACTCTAGTTCTCTTAGGAGTGTCCAATCCTTGTGGATTACAATTACGTACTTTCCCTGGATACTACTTATTGCGTTAGATTTGCACTTAAATGATACACTATTTTTAGATCACCAAAAACTTGGGTGACAAAAGAGTGCTCTAAAAGGACTATTAAGGTGCATGTGGCGTGTTCATTCTTCATTATCGACAATAAATGGTTACTTTTATATACAAAGATTGAATAATGAGGATACTTTTAGGGGTGTCTATAGTAGTCCGTCAGGAAAAATGATGGACTCCAATTTGGTTTCGACATTACTTGCTAATGAGATTAGGGATAAACTATTGCTGAGGCCAATTGATGTAGTCAGATTTGTGAAGAAAAACTAAGGTCTTGATATAGGTTATCATCATGTATGGCATGGGAAAGAGATGGTTGTTTCTTAGATGCATGGTGATGAAAGGATTCCTATGAGTTAACCAATGATTATAGGGAACTTCTCTTGAAGTATAATCTGGAATTGCATTACATTCTTGACCTGGAACCATAGAGTAAATTATTCAAGGGAATTTTTGTAATGCTTGCTATATCCTTTCATGGATTTTAGTACTGTGGGGTTGTTATATTTCTTGATGGTGCCTTTTTGAAGAGCCGCTGTTGTGGAATAATTTTGTCGGCAACTATAAGGAATGGGAATAATGGTAAATGTGATGTATTCAAGTTTATCGTATACTATCATGCATGTACTTTGACATTATTTGTTTGTTCTTTGGACATAATGGAAATTACATGCATAATATTACAAAGTACACGTGAACTCGTAAAAAATTAATAAGTAAATATATGTATAACATTTTACACTCTAATTCCTGTGATTGGTTTAAAAAAATAAATAAGTATAAGTATATATATATATACGGTATCAATTCAATTTAAATCTTTACAATTGTGTAATGCATGTGATGGAATAAATTAATATTGAATGAATGATTTACCTATGTGCTTTGATAATATGTTTTGTAAAGTTATATAATATGGTTTGATTGTGTGTTGTATGTATTTGGTTTCAATTCAATCAAATCGCTGTGAGATAGCATGGGTGTGTGTGAATGTGATGTCGGAGTCGACATCTTGTTTTTCTGAAAAAAATAGTAAAAACATGATATGTCACCCCCATGAGGCCGGATAAGGAATAATAAGTGCTTAAGCAGATATTTTAAAGTACTTAATATCTTCATGCAACTACTATTTTTGACTAAATGTTATTAACCCCCTTCACATGGACATTGAATATTTTAATTCCTACAAGAAACTAACCATCCAAATTAACTTAACAATTTAATATCTCTTTGATTCCTAATCATTTGACTTAAACATCTACCAATGGTGACAACATTGTAATATCTCCAACGAACCACTAAAAATTAATAATAAATAATTTACGAGATGATTCATAAAAACATTTTCAGCAAAGTCTTTAGCTAACCAAAAACCTTTAACTAATTACTCACAAAACAATATAGGAAGATAACGCATGATAAGATATGTGATAAGCTCCTAAAATTATTAAAATTAAGCCCTAAATAGACTCGTTTTAATTTGTAGTTCTCGATAATAATTGGCCTGCTGTGCTTATTTATTTATTTATCTTGTAGGTTAATTTGTGTTTACGGTTTCAAATGCGCTATATCAAGGTCAATGTGAAAATGATGCAATCAATAATGCCTAAACCCACTCCCATTACCACATACCTAAGCACAGACCATCCCGAGCTACATTCCAAATTCTACCCTCGTATGTTTGTGTATAGTATTATTGGTATTAATTTTAGTATATATTATTTTACGTTTGTTTCGGTATTTTTATTTTTATTTCTTTTTTGCTTGCGTTTTTTATTATTTTATGTGATTATAATATAAGTGTGTGTGTCGTGTTATATATAGTAGTTTGTATTTGTGTGTGTATATATTTATATATATATATATATAGGTGCATATTATAAATATATTGTTTTTATTTTATTGATATTTATTTTATATTTTAATTTGTCTATTTAATTCTTCTATATTTTTATATGTGCGTGTTTTAGATTTTAATAATATTTTTTTTATTATTTTATGTATATTACTATTTTTTTATATACAATAAAATACATAAACACACACACACACACACACACACACACTATCCCAATACACCCATGCACACTCTAAAACCTCCATCACATCTACCCAATTACCATACTCTCACACACACACCCAATACACTCTCCCCCTCACATTCAAAATATATCATCCGATTTTTTCTCTCATCGCTTTCATCTCACACAAGTCACACAACACCTTCCCTCTCTTCCTCCTTTAAAACTCACATACACCCATTTCCCAAACTAACCCCACCCAACCCACCTTATCCCACCACATACCCACTAGAACTCGATCACCACCATACCAAACCACCTTAGCTCCGACCTCAACCACCCGATACACCACCAAACCTCCGTCTCCTAAACAACCCAAAACTTGATCCCCTTACCCACCTTATACCTCCTTCTTTAGCTCAACCCATACCTGATCCCACCTTGCTATACTCGAGTTAAAACTTCCTGAGCTCCACACCCTCTACCCCATGTTGACATGACCCAAACTCCCGAACCACCCTTCTACCACCGCCAACCACATGAGACCACCAAAAGATGGTAGGCCAAACTCCGATGACTAAAGCCAACCTCCAAATCATGCCCCTTTTAAACCCATTAGCCTGCTGAAACCACCAGCAGATCCACCTAAACCCGCAACTTAACCTCCTTATACCACTAGGCATAGGCGAGTTAGGCCGCTGCCTAGGGGCCCCTTCCGAAAAAAATTTTTGGGTATAAAAAAAAATTAGGTATAAAAAAAAAAATTAGTTGTAAAAAAAAGAGCCCCCCCCCCCCCCCCCAAAAAAAAAAAAATTAGTTATGAAAAAAATTAGAGTTATCACTTAACCCCCTCCCCCCCCCCAAAAAAAAAATTGTTTTATTTAAAATAAACATACACACTAAACCCAACAACAACATAATAACCCACCCACACACTAAAAAATAAACTCACAAAATAAACTCAGCAACCCAACCCAACGCAACCCAACCCATTTACATATTTATTTCGAACCCTAACTCTCTCATTTCTCTCACCTAGTTTCTCTCACTATCTTCTTCTCTCTCACTCACACTAATCTCTTTCTCTCTACTAACCAAAGTAAGAAAATAACTCTTACTTTCAAACCCTCCCCCACCCCTTCAAAACACTTACCCGCCCCTATCCCCCTCCCCCCCCCCCCCCCACACACACACACCCCAAAAAAACTAATTTTCGGACATGCCCCCCCCCCCCCCCCCCTTTTTTTTTCTTAAACTAACCTCATCAAAATAAGGGTTAAAAATCTAGGGTTTCAATTTCTTCAATTTCAGAAAGTTAGAGCTTGTTTGGAGATTGGTTGGAGAGCTTGTTTGTGTAAGTATATATTATTCATTTGATTCGTTATATCCCAATACATAAATTTTCTTGTGTTACTGCTAATATTTTTTTTTTAGATTTCAATTTGTTATTTGGGCATTTGTAAATTAAAATTTGAGATTGTTCTAAAATTGGCAATCAAATCAGATTCTATTGTTCCTCTTTAGCATTTTTCTTTAATATGGCTTGTCAATATTATTGAGAATCTTGTGATTGTGTGATTAATTTTTATTTTTACAAATTACCCTTGTTGTTGTGTCGTGTGAATATGTCTACTAGCAAATTACACTTGTTGTTGTGTTGTGTTGTGTTGTGTTGTGTGAATATGTCTGTAGATATTGCTAAAGAAATAGAAATTGAACCCATATTTCGTGAATAATGTAATAAAAAACATTTTGATGAAAATTCTAGTGATGGGATTAGACATTAGTATATTAAAATTGATTTGCTATATAAAAATTGATTTTGCAACGAAAAATACGAGAATAACACATTTTCTTTAATTTGATTTTTTTTATACAAAAGGGCCCCATTTCGCCTAGGGCTCCAAAAACTATAGAGCCGACCCTAACCACCTAGAACCCTTTACCCAACCTTTACCCATACCCAAGCTACCCATCATCTCGAACCCAAACAACCCCATACACATCCTTTGCCCTTACCTAAACTTTCCCCATACCCACCAGACCAAAAATCCAGCAGACCCATACCTTCCCCTACCCAAGTCACATTATTTTACCCATTCTTCTCTCTCGTATATGCATATAAGTGTATATGGATGTATGTATATATTTAGCCATATATACACACACACACACACATATATATATATATATATATATATATATATATATATATATATATATATATATATATATATATATATATATATATATATATATATATATATATATATATATATATCTCGTACATATATGCATATATATATATATACACACACACACACACACACACACACACACACACACACACATATGTGTGTGTGTGTGTGAGTGCGCACCCATGTGGTAAATACTCCATGCCCCGTAGATTGAAACACCCATGTGCACCCGAATATATTCCTTTGCATTTTTTCTTAGCATTCAGTCATTACCATATTTTTCACAGACACCCATTTTATCCACAACCTTCACCCTTCCAAATATACCCCTAGCAGATATGACCACTTAACCCTCAAAGTGTTGGGGGCTACTCTAGCAGGGACGATATCTAAGTATTGGACAAATTCTAAACAAAAAGAATTAGGGAGAAAGGTGAAACCACACTCAGCAATAAAAAGAGAAGGAATCCAATGACCCTCAGGCAAGGCAAGCACCTCAACAGGTGGCACTGGCATTTCTAATTCTACCCAATCAAGAATATCCTATTCCCGCCTAAACTCATCTAAAGAATCCCCATGTACAATGTAAACCATAGTTGCAGTAAAGATGAAGTAAGAAAGTAAAATTAAAGGGGAAGATAAAGCTTACAAAAGAAAATGATGACTGAAACAAAAAGAAGAAATTGAAAGAAAAGCTATGAGACAGACAAACTCGGAGAAGAAGAAGAGTGTGAAAGCTTAAAATAATTTGTTAAAGAAAATCCTTAAAAATTCTCACCTTTTTATAGCTTACCTGGGAAATCGTGCATGAAATGATTACTTGAAACGACGATTGACTTTTAGACAGCTACACTGCTGTAAAGGCACAAAAATACTAATTTACCCTTTGTCGGTTCGTTAAAATTCAAATTATTTACAAAAATGCCACAACTAAATGAAGACATGGAAAATTTTACTAGTCCTATACGTCTACATCAACCGACCAACATTGGAGAGAATATACTCCATCCTTTCAACAAAAGCATCAAGAATGAAGTATTGGGGTCTTCTATTGATACCAAAAATTATTCATCCATGTAGAGGAATCAGAAATTGATAAATGTCTCCTTACATGGCAGAAATCCTAGTCAATAAATAGTTACTCGGTAGGCATGCCGACCAACATGAAGAATGATGACCATCAACAATATAAATGAAAGGCCATAGCTCCAAATGAATAAAAACCTGTCACATTCACTATATACTGGGTGTAAATACTTAGACATATAAAAGCATACCATCTCTTCGTATTCCAACCCTTGATCTCCGGATCACTATAAATACGTTGTATCCCATTCCCAATGGGTAAGATAGAACATATTCTAGGGACTTCTTATTAACAAGAATACCTATCTTTCTGTAATCTCTGAAATCAATAACACAAAAATGAACATAGGCTTTATTCCATAGCTGAACCACTTTAAAACCCTCGTGTTTCCTTTTCTTATTATGTCATGACAATTCTATATTTATCTATGATTATTAAATTGGATATAGTCCAGTTTTTACATCAAGAGTGACAAACGAGGGGAGAATGTGAGACTCTTATTTTTAATATTGGAGAATTTGTGAGACTCTTAATTTTCTAATGTATTTATTGAGTCTCTTCGGACATATGTGTTTAGTTGAGTGATGTACTCTTCTTTTTAGGAATCATATATATGGTTGAGTTATGCATTTGTGTGTGTTAGACTTATTCTTTTTGAGTCTCAATTTGGTTTGTCCCAAAATTAGCCAAAGGAGGATATTGAATATACCCTTTTTAATACCTATGTTTTGTGTTGGCTCAATTTTGTAACAACGATCCCAAATAAACGGGTTTCATTGCACACACTAAACATAATCCTGAAAATTTTTTTAAGAAAATTTAAAATCAATTTTTTTTTTGTATTATAAAACCCCAATTCTAATTTTTGTAATATATTTCATATTTTTGTATTTATACATCTTATATGTATTTTATACATAACTATTTTTACATTATAGTTTTCTTGGTTTTATAATTTTCCAAAATTGAAAAATTAATTTTCATAATTTATATGATTTTTTGGAATTTTTAAATGCTGGTTTAAACATATAAAAGAAACAAAACTAAAATCAATCTTTAGCTCTTAATTAAATTAAGAAAATAAACTAAACGATAATGTTTTGTTATTTGAAGGGTCATTTTGTTGGTGATCATTGTGATTAGGTTTGGACCAATTAGGGACATGTGTGTAGCCCACGCGATTTCATCACGCATGAGTTTGAGCTGAGTTTGCTCTATTACAGGACATCGATGGTGTTTTAACCTTACTACCCCTCAGTGTGGATTGTTTTTTACGCATTTACCCTCACCGCCTCGTCTTTTATGTAGTACCTATGATACCCTTAGATGCCCTTTGGTTGTGTACTGGATTTTCCTTATTTCTTGGGGAATTACAATTGAACCAGAGGCATTCCTCCGTTTCTTTAATTAGTGGGCTTGGGGTCTTCATTTTTAAGCAAGAAAAAATTTCAGACCAAAGCGAAGCTCTGCCGACATTTTCTCAACCTTTTCTCTCTTAACTTTTTCCAATGTACTCATCTGTTTGAGAGTTCTCTAAACATCCTTTTAACACATTTTCATCCTATACTTTACATTATATACTTTAAGTAAAGATAAGTGTTTAGATGTTGTTCTTAGAGTTTGAGAGACAATCTGATTTGATTTGTTAAGGATTTTAGAGTTTTTTTCTTGAAGTTTTTTCTTTTCTTCTGAGATCTCTAGTGGGATATACTTTCTAAATCTCTTTATATACATGTAAAACCTTACTTGTTATGTTAGAATGATTTATAATGTTTTTAGATATTTTTATAAACCCTAGATTGAAAAACATATTTTCTCGTACTGATCTATTTCACATGTTATAACACACACACACACACACACACACACACACACACACACACACACACACACACACACACATATATATATATATATATATATATATATATGCTTTGTGTTAGTAGATCTTGTTTAAAACTAAATGTCTTCTAAACTGATATATACGTTGAAACGTGATTTAGTTCTCATTTGTTTGTGTAGATCCTTTTGTGGTTTTGTAAAACTCACGATACAAAATTTTTATACACAAACTGTTTTTGTTTTTTCCCAAGGTTGAAATATCAAATCATAAAGCACTACTTTCTATTTTTGTCTATAGAGTTGATCTCCCAATCATCTATGAAAATTAAAATTATTAAAACTTGATTTTCTTGTTACCTCTTCAACGGATACCTTGTCTTTAAGTGTGAAGATTTATTTGTACGATTAAGCTACTATTTCTTATTTGGTATGATTTAGTAGTTGTGGGGTTGTTTCGTGCTTGCCTTGGTATACTGGGTGTGTAGGGATCACTGATTCATTTACACATTGTAAACTATAAATTGTACCTAAATTTTTGTTATAGCAGACTCGTGGTGTGTGTGGTCTTGGAACTAAAAGACTTAGGGTTTACCAGTACGTTGGGTTCCTCATTAACAAATATTGCGTTCAACCCCCTTCTCCTCATCTAATTTTGTCTCAAACTTTTATTTGTAAGACTTTGAACATCACACCAACCTAAACTAATTTTTATGTGTGTGTGTGGGTATTGAATAATTAAAATTTAAAGGGTTTTTACCGAAGAGTTTAAAGAGAATTTTAAATCTAAACAACTTTGTGTATTAAATTAGTTTGAATTGTGTCATCAAGGGAAGTAAGGACAACATTGATAATTCTAGAAAAGTTTTCTTTATAGAGGGATACATTAGGAGAGGGACTCAGTTATTAACATGACAAATTCAAAGGGCCTCTGAATGAGGGAGTCGGGATGAACCTGACGAAGGTCTAGTAATTAAGTACTTTAGTTCCTGTGATGTTGGTGATGAGGTGGGTCGGATCATGTTGGGGTACTTTAGGAGTAGCTTTTAGTGCTCGAGAAGCTTGGCGTAGACTGCAATATGGGGCGGGCAATGTTCTTTGAGTTGGATTGCCTTTTTCGTGAGGGTAGCCACCAGGTTTCCAGTATGGTATGCTATAGGGTCAGTGTACGAGAGGGCCTTGGAGAGGGCTTGCAATAATTGTTGGTGTCTTATTTTGTTCCTCTAATAGTTATATGGGAGATGGTAAGTTGCATCCTAAGGTTCGATCGATGGAGGTGTCTCAACTCGTGGGGCTATTGATTCCGATATTTTGAGGTAGAGATTGAGTTCAAGGATACTAAATAGTCTTCATTTCCTATTCATGTTACCACAGGAGGCGGTGGGAGTGTAATAGTCATGGAAGCGTTAGGCGGGGCTCAAGTTTGAGGATCCTAACATGGATACAAGGGAAACTTCATTATGAAATAAAGTTGGAGGACCTATTCCAAATCTAGATCAAGGATTTTTCTATCCTCTTTGGTAACCTGTGATACATTGATCTCATTCAAGACTACCATGTGGACTTTATCATAATCCACCTAAGGTCTCTCTTCGCATAGGATCTCTGTCCGATTGTAAGGGTTTCTTTATTTTATCACATCATGGTTCTAGGAGTTCGTGATAGGGTAAGCCTTCTCAATGGAGATGAAAGTCATCGTTCCACACATGATCAGGGTCCTTGGTATAGAGGGTTAAAGTTTACGCTCAAAGGTATATCCAAGGCTGACCTTTCTTTTATGTTTAATGGTAGTGATGGATTTGAGGGTTCATTTTTTATTCCTTTCAAGTCTGAAACCTGGTAGGTACCCCATTTTATGGATGATTCAGGCAACTATATTATGAATAACCATCTCCTCCTTTATCATATGAGTGAATGGGATGACATGGAATCTTCTGAGGCTGATGTCGCTACTATCATGGGTATTTAGGAGGGGAATGGTACAAGTGCTGTTAAATTTGGACCAACAGTCACCCCATGTATCGTTATAACATTCGTATGGAATAAAATATGACTCTCTTGTGAAGTGATGAGGGAAATGTCACCATAGGGCGTATACATACTTTTCTTGGAAAGAGGTTCAAACTAGTTGGGATTTCAAGTAACTTAAACTGCACATCACATTTGGTAGGCTCAACTATGAGAATGAGGGTGATGGATCATAGTACCTCTCGGTGAGTGTTCTCCTAGGCTCTGATATCCGTAGAAAACTATGTAAACTTGGAGGCAGTGTATCCCAGGTCGGTGGCTGTGCGGAGGGGACATACTTTGATGGTGGACCCATTGTCTATCAGTACTAAGGGTACAATCTCTTCGCAGACCTCGATGGTAATGTGTAGTTGGAACCGATGCTTATGACCCAACATGGTTATATTCTTATCAGAGAAGATAATGTTTTGATGCATGGTGATGGACCCAATAGTAGTTGCTATAACTTCCCAAATCTTGAGAGGGGAGCTAGGACGTCTTGCCATTGGGCTTACCTAAATTTTTTTGAAGTCATGGCACTCATAAAGGACTTCGAGTCCTTAAATTTCTTTGACCCTCTATCCAATACTGCTCTAACAGATGTGGAGGTTGAAGCCTTGGCTAAGATGACAGTACATACGACCACTGAAATAGTCGACGTTGGCCAGGTTAAAGGGGAAGTTCAGACTGAGCCGATTGTAAACAACGTCATCTAAGAGCAAATCGAGAAGTAGGACAAGACTTCAGTTTTTCCTCATCTTTTAGGCTCTCCATCTATGTTCTTGTACCATTTCTGTTGTAATTTTTTTATTCCTCTTCCCTGCTTGATGAACAATCTTTATAAGTTTAACAATGTTCCATTTTGATGAATCATTATGTATGACGATGATGTTTCTTTTTTTTCAATCAAGTGTAGTGTCTGCATATTTATATTATTTCACCGTGAAATGATGTTTTAAATACCATGCTTGTGATTACATCACATCCATTATAATAGTCCAATGATCATGCAACCACACTCTAATAATGTGTAGTTTATGTTTCTCACCACTAAGTGATGTCATTCAATGATACCCCTCTCAGTGTTGTTGAGAGTGTATGAATGAGACAAGCCTCTTCATACACTCTTGTATCACCAAGAGATTGGATATTTTCAATTAACCATAAACTGATGTTTAAGAAACCATACTTAAATGGTTTTTAGTTTTGTGATTTTCACCACCTAAGTGATGTTATCACATTATTTCCCCCTCTCGATGTTATTAAGAATGTGTATGAGAGACGAGACTCCTCATGCACTCTCATATCATCGAGAGTGAGTGTTAACGGACTCACCATAAAAGATGATGTTCCTTAATTTAGTACAATTCAAACCACGAAGCAATTGAAAAGTAAATACAAACTAACCCTTGTCACTGAACAGAGAGACTACACTTAGACAATTGAAGACTATTGATAGTATCTCTTGAGATGGTCAGCGTTCCAAGGTTTAGAAAAGGTTTCCCCATCTAGGTTTTCCAAATTGTAAGTTTTTGGGATGACTTCTTCAGTTACTCTATACAGTCCATGTGTATTAGGATGTAGTTTATTCGGCTTCTACCAAACCTTTTTCAAAATAAGATCACCCACGTCTATTGGCCTATTTTGGAATTTGGCAGGTCTCTATTGATAAGTGGATTTTTGGACTTCTACATCCTCTCATCTTTTTTCAATTAAATCAAGGTCAAGCCTCCTTTCACCATAATTAGTCTCTAGATCATAGTTCTAAAATTTATGGCTGGAAAGTCCAATATCAGTGGGGATGACTGCTTCATACCCGTATGCGAGCATGGACGGTGTTTCACCTGTCGATGCCCTTTTAGTCATCCTGTAAGCCCACAGGACCCCATATTGTTCTTCTGTCCACAGACTCTTAGCATCCTCCAACTTCTTCCATAAAAAATCATCCAGTTCGTGGCCTTAGTCTGGCCATTTGTTTGGGGTCGACCTGGGTCAAGAAAAATTTCTTAATGTTGACTCTTTTGTAGTAGGATTTCAATGACTGGTTCTTAAATTATTTTCCATTATCAGATATCAAAGTATGGGGAAATCCGTATGGTAAATGATATTCCTCCAAATGAACTTGAAGGTTTTAACTTCGGTTATGGAGATCATAACTTCGTCTTCTACCCATTTTGATAAATAATTGACTGTTACTATCAGATACTGGTAGTTACATGCTACCTTGGGAAGAGGACCCACTAGGTCAATTCCCCAAACTATAAATGGACATGGTGCAGTGATGGAAGAGAGTGGTTGATGAGGCTGGTAGGGGATACTAGCGAATCACAAACACTTGTCACACTTTTTAACATACTCAGCTGCATCTTTGGCGAGTGTCGGCCACCAATGACCTTGGGTAACAATCCTTTTATCTAGAGACCGTCCACCTATGTGACTTGCACACGACCCTTCGTGGATGTCTCGTATGACATAATCTACCTCAGAAGGGTGAACAAATCTGAGCAGAGGTAATAAAAACCCTCTTTTGTATAACATGTCCCTAATGATAGTGAATTTTGCTACTTTGTATCTGAGCTTCTTTATCTCAGTCTTGGAATTTGGGAGCTCGCCATCCCGAATATACTTAATTAGCGGATCCATCCACGACTCTCCAAAATTCAGGTTCAAGCAAAACAAAAATCCATCATCATCTTCCTCTATGATCAACTTATATAGAATCTCTATAGGAATAGTTCATCTAATCTCGATCCTTGTAGCCAAAGTTAGCCTAGCTATATCATCATCCCAACTATTTTTTAGCCGAGGAATCGTCCTTATCTTTACCTCTTTGAAGTTCCCCATTGTTTTCTTGACCCTCGCCAAGTACCTGGCCATTTTCTCGTCCTTGGCCTCATAGATACCCAATATTTTGTTCGCAATTAATCGTGAGTCACAGTAAATGACCACTTGGATGATATTTAATGCCCTATGAGAAAGAGGCATGCCAGCACGGCTTTATACTCTGATTCGTTATTAGTCGCCTTGAAATTGAACCTCTAGGCATTCTCAATGTCAATTCCATCCAGCGCTGAGAGTATTAACCTAGAACCACATCCTTTATCAAAAGAGGAGCTGTCGACAAATAGGCTCCAAATTAGAATTCCCTCTAAGAAAGGACCATCAGACAATATTCCATCTCTGAAAAGGAAATCATTTTCAACGGCATCATCTTTCACAGTGTCGGTCGGATAACATCTACAGTAACCTTCTTATGTAGGACCCTCGGCACTTTTACTTCTTTTTCAGCCTCGGTCTATGTAAACTCGACCATAAAATCTGTCAATGCTTGCCCTTTAATTGAATTCCTTGGCTGGTAAACGATGTCGAACTCACCTAACTCAATTGACTAGGCCATTAACCTATCGGATTTCTCAAGTTTATGAATGACTTACCTCAAAGGAGATTCAGTGAGCACCACCATTGTATGGACCTGATATAGAGATTTTTCTTCCTTGAAGCATATATCAACGTGAAAGACAGATTTTCCATTATTGGATACTTGAGCTCGGGCCCTTACAAAGCCTTGCTATTAGAATACTTCGGCTTTTTACACCCTCGTCTTCATGGACAACGGTCGCACTGATTGCGTACTCTAACACAACTAAGTATAGAAATAACTTATCCCTTTGAATGGGGTGAGGCAGTAGCATGGGAGAACCCAGGTAGGTCTTTATCTCTTGGAAGTTTTTCTCACACTCTTCATCCCAGATGAAGGCTTTGCTTAAAATTTTGAAAAATGGTAGACACTTATCCGTTATGTGAGAGACAAAACGGTTGAGTGTTGCGACTCATCCTGTTAGCCTCTAAATGTCTTTGATGTTCTTCAACATTTTCATATCAATTAATGCCTTGATCTTTGCGGGATTGGCCTCTATTCCCCTTTGATTCACAATGAATACGAGAAACTACCCGGCACCGACATAAAAAATGCACTTGGTTGGGTTCAATTTGATCTTAAATTTATCCATTATGGAAAACATGAGTTCAATATCGGCCACATGATCCTCGACTCTTAGACTCTTGGTTAGCATGTTATCCACCTATACCTCATGGTCTTCCCAATCTGGTCCCCAAACATCTTCTTTACCAACCTAAGATAGGTTACCCTTACGTTCTTCAGGTCGAACTACATTACCTTATAACAATACGTCCCTTTATTCTTGATGAATAAAGTTTTCTTAACGTCATCCTCATGCATAAAAAGCTGATTATAACTCGAATATGCATCCATAAAACTCATCAATTCATGTTCGACCGTAGCATCGACCACCTGATCAATTCGGGGTAAGGGGAAGCTATCTTTGAGACAAGATTTACACACATCAGTGAAGTCGAAACACATCATACACTTACCATCGACCTTTGGTACTATAACAACGTTGGATAGCCAATCTGGATATTTAACTTCTCGAATAAACTCGGCTTACTGAAGCTTCTTCACTTCATCTTGAAAGAACTCATATAAGTCCCTCGCATAAGTTCTTTTTCTTTTCTTTATAAACTTCACCTTTTCATAAATATTTAGTGGATCACAGATAATCTCAGGGTCTATCCCTAGCATGTCTTCATGGCTCCAAGTAAAAATACTTGGTCTTCTTCTCAATAGCGTCATTAACGCTTCCTTGACTACGGCTTTCAGCGACAAACTGACCTGAATGGTTTTTCTGGCTAATTCTCATTGAGGACGATGAATTCTACCTCTTTGGATAGTTCACCATTTTTCATCTTTTTCTCATCGCTCGGGTCAAGAGTATCAATGTTATACATTTTGGTGGATCTTTTATGAGCTTCCTTTTCCTCGATCGAGGTAAAATAAAATTTGCGAGCCTCTACTTGGTTACCATGTACTGCCCCTACTCCATAGGGAGTTGGGAATTTAATCATCTGGTTGACAGTGGAAGGCATAACCTCAAGCTCCTTGAGGGCTACCTTTCCCAGGATTATATTATAAGCCGAGTGATGATGCTGGGAATCACCACTTAAATTTATATACAGTTCAAGCTCTAGCTTAGTTAATAATGGAGTGATATATGAATATATGGATGTAAATAAAAATAAGGAGATGAGAGAATCAAGAAGACACAAAGATATAAGTGGTTCAACCAATGGGTTTACTCCACTGTACAAGATTGGTGGTGTATGTATTGCTATAAAGCTATAATGGTTATCGATACAATCTCTCAAGTGTTCTCTCTCTTATAGTCATAATTTGACAGAGTTTAGCTAGGGTTTTAATTACTTAATCCTTTTTAAATAAAAGGAAGAAGGCTTATATAAGCTTGGGGGTGCATAGTGCACCCCCCAACCATGCAACGTGTGTGCGTGAGATAAGTAACCAACAGGAGCTAGCCACCTATCCCTGGCACAAGTATGTCGTGATGAAGAAATATTCCCCCATGTGGGCTGAAGATTTGTTATAATAGTATAGTCCACATGGATTGATGATGCACAAGTAATGTGTGCCATATGAAATGTTGATGTCATCTTCGATGGTCTTGGCTGAGTCAAGACTGAAGAAGGGTAGTCCAGGGAAGAAGGTAACTACGTGTATTTAAAGATCTCCTCAATATGGTCCATATAGTGTCGGTCTGTTAGTGTTGTACGAGGCCAAAACATGGTAAGGCGAAGACGTAAGATAAAATGATGGACTGAAGAGAGAGTCTGGATGCGTGACTGTAATTGTTGAGGTAGAGGCCGAGACTGCTGGAGATGGGCCGATGCAGTATAGGCCCATAAGCAGGTGAATCTGATGGATGCTGAACTGGGATGATGAACAGGGTCGAGTCTAATCCAGGAGGAGACCAAACTTATGTATATCAATCACCCCTAGCCCTTAGTCTTCAATGTGAGTTGAATGCTAAGGGGTATAGTCGCCTGACCCCCTATGATAATGAGACCCTCAAGTGTTAGAGGGTGTTATTAGGACGCGAATCATATTAGTTGAGATTGAGACGTGCTTTCAATATTGAAGGCATAGTTGTTAGTTAGCCTCACTTGAGGTGTCACATATCATAAGTCACATGGGTGGTGTGTTAGGCAAGAAGTGGAGGCCGCATGCCTACCTAGGGCATGGTGACCTAATGATGTCTTCACTAGGAAGCGTGCGTAATGACTGCCTTGTTTAAATACCCAAAAATTGAACGTCTTTTCACTTTCTTCTTCCTAAATTTTCCCATTGCAATCATTTTCTACCGTTAATGTCCCTTTTCTCTCTTTATCACTTCTTGAACCAGTGCTTTTTAGCAAGCTTTTGGGCTTCATTCCTCCTCCTATGTGTCTGTTCTCACTCAGGTGACCCTCCACTTTCTTTCTTTTCCTTATTCTAGACTTGATATACTTTATCTTCGCATTTTTAGTTTTCTGGATGTATTTTAAGTTTTCTAGTGACCTGTTAAGGCTGTTCTAAGGCTTAGTTGGCAGTTTGGTTGGGTATTTAAGGTGGTAGGGAGTGAGTTTAGGTCGCTTTTAGGATTAGAGAGGCTTTCGTGCCATCGGTTGGATTTCCCTATGACACTCCGGTCATCTTCTCCAGTGACTCCCACACATGTTGTTTATAAAAAAGCATTTTAAATGTTTAGGTTCCCACTTTTGATTAAAAAATAAAACTAGTCAAACACGTTCCTATTTGAATGTACAGGAAACTCTACGAATTTAGGGCAACTGTATCCACATATGAGGCCAAGGATCCTTGAAGAGATTCGCTAGGCTGAGGCTGCGACTAAGGTTAAGGCTAAACGTAAAGCCACGGTCGAATTAACACTTCCATAAAATCCAACCTCCATTTCCATAGAACGTCCACCTCAGCTGCTTACGTACTCATACAAAACTGATATGAGCATTATTGAGATTAGTAATAATACTATGTATAATACCTCGTCTCAAGGGTCCCATCCCATATCATCATTCGAGGGCTATAGTCCTTCTACCTCCCAGGTATCTGAGAGATAAGACTCCTTGATGAGGCTATGAGGGTCCCATCATCTCATCTTGAGGAGTTTGGAGATAACGAATCTAGTAATCATTATAATTCTCTTATTGTCTCAAATGCTGAGCAACCAAGGGCTACCATTTTATATCCACCACCGCAGTGCCCATTCCACTGTTGGCCATTCTTGACCACAAATTTGCTAAATGGTTTCCTAGTGGGGTCTCGACTTTTGAGGTTGATGACGACACTAATACTGGTGATGAGGATCCACTTGATACCTATTATGCTCAAACTTTCTAAAGAATCATTAGAGAAATTAACCTCCTAATTTGGAGACACATGTACGGTATTAGACCATCCATTCACATGAGAGTCCCGATTGACGATGAGAGAGCATTTAATGGACGAGATGACGAGATAACGGTCTACAAACATATGTTTAGGGTCGGCTTCAAACTATTCATCCACCCCACCATTCGAACTATGCTGGCCAGTTTGGAGTCCAACCCAACCCAACTCTCGCACAATGCCTAAAGGATAATTCTCGACTTCGTATTAGTTTGGAAGCGGTTCACTTAGTCGACCTTCCAGTCAGCATATTCTGGGAATGATACAACATGTCTTGTACAAAGACTCAACCTGGATACTATCATCTCGTAGTCAGGAAAACCACATGAAAGGTCCTCACTGCTAACCAAACCTCCAATCACCATCGAAATACATAATACTTCTTTACGTTGGGAGCTTGGGAGTTCGGTCCCAATGTTGTTGTAGCACCTCAGAGTCGAGCGTCTACCTGAAATGGGAAAAAGCTTCAATGTCAGCCAAACTTGATGCCTAGCTGAGTTTTGATGCCCGAGAGAAGATAGAAAAAATAAGAAAATAATGGAAGGAAGGTGGGCTAGTGGAGTTTGACCAGTTAGTGATTCCATATTTTCTAGAGAAGACAGGTTTGGGGGTTGATAGCATAGATATCGTACCCCTTTCGCAGAGCTAAACTTGCTATAGGCTATGGTATCACGTGCCTTACATGCCTGTCGCAACCCTTAATATACAGTCTGTGACCACTTATAAGCTACATGTCGCAGCCCCTAGCCTCATCATTCAACTCCCGCAGCCTCTCTAGCACAGGATGCAACCCCACATATTGTAGGGTGCGGCCCTAGTTCATTCACCTAACGGGCCGCAGTCCCTCTTTATTCACAGCAGCAGTGCAACATCTACATCTCCTATATAGAGAGGTCCACACCTTGAGAGGGGGTAGGGATTCATCTTTTCACATCCGGTCGGGATAACTTACTACACCAGTATCAAGCTTGGATCTGATTACTCTCTCTACGCCACTAAGCATAGATTGGGGGCTACTGACAGAAGCATCACAGCCACCATCCTAGAGCCACCGAAATCATCATAGTCATGTACTATATTCTATTCTCATGCTTGCACGCCTCTTTAGGCCTAATTACTATGTACTAAACAACATCTATAATGAGAGCGTGGGACCAAAGTGGATGTAGGCTGATTATTATAGCCGAACCACTCTATATCTTGTCTTTTATATATCTTTGCATGCTTTGTTTATTTATTATTCACTTTACACTTGATTTGCTGGTACGGGAATGACAATTGGACGATTTCACGTATCATCAATTTGGCGCTGTCTGTGGGAAACGAGGTATTTCAATCTTGTTTCTCTACGTTTTGAGTTCTTAAACACCTTATTTTATTCATGGGGATCCTTTGGATCATCATCTCATGAGTAAATTTTGGTTATTGAGCTCTATTTTATATTTACACCCTTAAATGGGTATCTCATATATTCAGATCTGTTTACGAGTCTCTCTTTTATGACCTCAGATCTATTTTACATACCCCTGTGATATCACCTCACCTAGATAAGGTTGGAAAGATTGATGGGATTTAGACCCATAAAGGTGGGTGATTAGGGAAGAGTTATATTTACTCCCTTTTTGATGTTCTATGCCTATGATCTAGGGTTTATCATTAGAATTGTTCCGTTTTGTGCACCGAGAGGTTATTCTATCATGGATAGACCCTAGTAGGTATGCTCTCCACGTGTTTTGAGAGAAAAACTCAGCTTCTGGATTTCAATTCCATGAGGTATGTTCCATTCACTGCCTAGCCCAGGGGTGCGGCCAGGTAGTTCAACTACCCTTCTTACCGCGGCCCCAATAAGTGCAGTCTGGGCACAACAACTTAAAAGCATCAAAGAAGTGGATTCGAGCTCAACCTTGGAGAATATCATTAAAAGGCCATGACAGTACACCTATGTGCTTCAGTAGTCGCAACCTCGACAGTAATATCATGCAGTAGTGCAAGCGCTGCATCCCAACTTTATACTTGGTTTTTTCTATATTGATTTCTCACTTCTTCTAGTTTTGTCTTAGATTATATATATTTTAAACACTAACAAAGAAGAAAATGGAAGGAGAATCCAGTCAGAGAACGGGAGTCAAAGATGAGATTGCGCAATTGTACAATCACCTCAACCATCTCTACGATAGTCATGCTTCACTCCAAACCCAAGTTAACTATTTAACCCATAGGGTCCTCACGCTAGAGGCCGCAGCCTCATCCAATTTGGGTTCAGCACCCAGGATCATTGTTACATCAACTGTTACTGTTGCGGCCGTACCAGAAGCACCAGCCCCAGAGGCAGCTAACAAGTCCCAAAAGAGGAAAATGGAGAAAGCCAAAAGATGCTTCGAGGCCTACACCCCGTTGGCCTTACTGGTTGAAGACATCATCGAATTCATCAAGGAAGATAAGTTGCTGAAATGCCCAGAGAAGCTTAAAGCTCCACCTCACAAGTGGAACAAAGCCAAGTGGTGCGAATTCCATCAAGATCACGACCACGGCACAGAGCAATGCTATGCTCTAAAAGATGAAATTGAGAGGCTCATAAGGCAAGAAATGCTATAGCGTTTCCTCAAAGATGCCTATGGGATTCAACCTAGTCTAATAGGCCACATTCCTCCTTTTATGCCCATATTTATGTTTCATCTATTTCTATTCTTAGTGAAAACTCAATGGCTCTTTCTAAGTGGCTCAATTTTAACTTTGTATTGAACTAGCAAAGTCCTGAATATATGAATAGATAGATGAAATCAAGTTCACTTTATAGTTCTATATTTTGATTATCATTTATGTTAAAGTTTATCTTATAAAAGACTCTTTATGACGCATCCTGTATTCCTAATTTTGGGATATGTCATTATATGTAAGGGCTTCTGATGACCATTCTTAGTTTTCATGATGCATCCTTAGTCCAAGGAGGTTAATCCCTCGGCAAACATCATTAATTTGGTGGATAGAGACAAAACATCATTAACTTGGTGATCTCATATTAGCTTGGGGAAGCTTCATAATAACTAGCCCAGGAAGGCCTGAAAATAACCCACACGGGCCGAAAACTTAATTGTCTATGGATAATCCCATATTTGAAGGGTTTGAAGACTTAATTGTCTACGGATAATCCTATTATAGCCTGTGAAGTAATTATATATATCCAAACATAGCTTGGGGAAGCGTTATAATACTTAGCCCGGGGGGCCGAAAAATAACCCAATTGACTAAAGGAAAGCCATGAAAGGCAGTTAAAGCGACTAAAAGAAATCCATGAAAGGCAGTTAAATCGACTAAAGGATGCTGAGTGGCTAACATCATGAAGCATGCCAAAGCTACAGAAAGAAGATGGCCTCAGCCCAGCATGATGTCATCAATTTCTCAAGGGCTAGAAAGGTGTCGCAGCCTTATCAGTATGGCTATAGCCGCTAAGTTCATTCATCCAGAAGACGCGGCCTGTGGCATGTCAGGATTGTTACCATGTCACAACCTCCTAAAAAGAATAAGAGTTGTTGTGGTGGTGACTTGGATTTAGATCCAAATAAAGCTACAGTTGAGGGTATTCAAACATTTAAAATTCCCTAGTTACAATGAAGGCTAGGAAAGTATTCAAAAAATTAAAAAAAGGAAAATAATAATGTAACAGGCCGCAGCCTATTATGGGAACCCTTTTTAAAAGGCTGAAGTGGCAAGTTAAATGAGGTAAGGAAGTTAAGTCGCAACCCCAAAGAAGATCTCACTTTGGAACCGCGGCTACGAGGGTTATAACCATTTATATAATCTTGCCGCGACCTTATGCGCATTGCAGTCACTAGAGAAGTTTTCCAAAGCTCATTCAATCAAGCAATCAAACATCAAAGCAAACAGTGAAGGAGGTTGTCTCTCTATAAAAATAGTACATTCAATCAATAAGGAGTATTTAAAAGGCATCTATGCAAGTTTTGAAGCAGTGGAGAAATAAGGCATGTATATAAAGGGCAGAAAATATTGATTTCAAGAACGGGATGCAACCTTGATGATATGATTCAAAGTTTAAAAGGGCAGCAGCCCTGTATATCAAAGAGTTAAAAAGGCAAAATCCTTGGCAAAATATTATATAGATAAAAGGCCGCAGCCATTCAAAATCAACAAGTTAAGTTAAGAGGGATTCAACCCCAATGATCAGAAATGAAGACTAGGATGCATCATCATCATCTTCTTCCTCCTCATCTCCATCTGTAGCGGTAATGGTCCCCTCCTCAGCTGTCGCAGCCTCAGCCGCTGCCCTTTTCCTGGCTCTCTCTTCTGCCGTGACCTTCATTTCAGCCATGCAAGCATCATACTCAGGATCCCCAACGCTCCAAGACTTAATTGTGGTCGTGGCATCTGTGAAGTTCTTTGCCACCATATATCTTAGCTTTTAGTAGTCGCAGATATATGCTCTGTTATTAATGAGGAAGAAGTTAGGGGAGCCTTTATATGATGCTACAGCGTTGTCAATGGATAATTGAAGGGCTTTGCCATGTTGTTTATCTCTTTTTGTAAGGGCCGCATCATAATCTTCCTCCATCTTCTTTATCGCCGCGGTGTGGGTCTGGGCATCACTAGCATCCCTGGTCTTGAGTTCCTTATAATTCTTTTAAAGAAGTTCAAGCTTGCTATTTGCAAACTCCGCAGCCTTGGCAACTTCTGCATTCTGAGATTGGGCAACCTTGAGGGACTCTGCAGCCTGCCTGAAATTCTCCTTAGCATCTCACTTGGCTTGTTCCGTAGCCTTAATGGTGGCATTTGCATTCATTTTTCATAACTCAAGGGCCATAACATAATACTTCTTTCCAATCTCAAAGGAGTCAGCCCTTGCCTTTACCAAATCAGCATTATGAACATTGTCTACGACCTCCTTAAACCTATATATTATCTCTCATACTTGAGTTTCTGGGTCATCACGGGTTCTATAGCCTGTAAATGTATTGAAAGTTAAAAACTAAAATTGAAGTTATAAAGAATTATTGGAAAGCTGGAATTACTTACTCTTATCAAACTGTGGAGGACATAAGAATCCACTCCCTTGTGGTCCTCATCCACCAAGCGATCTAGGTCGGGTTCACCAATCGCCTTTTTTTATCCTGTGGACAGCATGGGCAGTCATATCCCAAGAACACTGAGGATCTGGCTTACGCAGTTGTGGCCGCGGGCGTCTACTTTTTGGAGGTGCCAGATTTGCATTGATAGCAGTTATTAGAGGAGGAATAAGAGAATTTGTCATATGAACTGGTGAAGTACCGCGACCACCTTGGTCAGAGAGAGATGACATTAGACCTACTACTTCTAAGTGAGATCCAATGTCATCATAAAAATTACCCCAAGGCCTCTCATGAGGAGCCACTTCCTCAACCTGAGTGATGGGTGCGGAAGGAGTTATTTGACCATTATGCTGATTGGAGGGAACAATAAGATTATACTGATCTGCAGATTGCATTGTGGGCACGACATGCTTAACTTGGTCACTAGAAGTGACTGTGGCAGGAGCTTTGGACTTTGTCCTCTTCCTTTTCCTCTGCCTAGCAGTGTTATTGAGGACATTTGCATCCTCATCCATCTCAACAAGTTGAGATGCTAATAAAGATCTATCAATCTCCTCACCCGAAGAAGAAATAAAGCAAGATCAAAATCCATATTTGAAGTAACTGTTGCGGAGTCAAAAACAAAAGAAAATAGTATTACCTTCAACACCCTTCTCTCTGGGAATATATTTGTTGGGAAAGAAGCCTCCCTTATATATTGGAGCAGAGGTTACAAGAGTGCTGAACTTCTTCTTGTCAGCAGGAACTGCCGCGGCCTCCCCCTCTTCTCTTGTCGCTCACTTTGCTGCAAATTATCAAGAACTGCATAAAAATTCAAAGGTTAGTTCACAAGAAAAATATGGAGAATGAAATGTAACTATAAAAAGGGTACACGACCATAATTTATTAAGATTTACCAAGCTTAGAGGGACATCCCCAGTGCTGCGGCATCCTAAAGGTTCTCTCCCTCTCAGTCTCTTTGGGGTGAATCTCATACCCTTCTCCAGATATGAAAAAATATTTGCCCTTCCAGTTCTTTACACTAGTAGGCCTCCAAGAATAAAGGGTCTCATCTCTGTCGTGGACAAAAAAATAATAGTACCCCACTAATTTTACGGAGTTTTCCTTTGGGTGGTAGAAGTGGAAAAACTCCGCAGGAGTAATGTCTCTCTTGAATTTCTTCTTCCATAGTAAAATACTGCACGAATGGCCCTCCAGCCATTGGGATCTAATTGGGATGGGTTTAAACTCATCGTTTGGAAAATTCTTTTAACTAGAACAGGGACTGGAAGCCGCAACCCAAAAATGAAAGTGTGGAGGGGGAAGCAGACCCCATCGTCAGCAAGTGTCGTGCATGACCTTTGTTCCGCGGCAGGTGATGAGAACATCAAATTCTCAAGAAATTCAAAGGCTTCATCCACCTAATCAACCCACCCTTGGGTTATAGTGCTTCGGACACTAAGTGTAGCAAAGGTTCTCTCAGCCCTTACAGATGTGCTAGCAGGTGCGTTCCTAACCTCCGATGTACCCACTGCCACGACATCTATATCCATTGGTTGTTTGCTTGAATTAGCCTCCTCATCTATGACCATGGAATCTTAGTCTAAATATATCAATAAACAATTAGGGCAATCTCTCAACTGGAACGACCCTATTGTCCTCAAAGGATGCACTAAAGGAAGTTTAGGAGGAGAGGCTCCAAAATGTTTATTCCAAAAACCTCTCAGAAATTCGTCTGGGTCAAAGTTCATATGGCTGCAACAATACTTGAAAAGCAGAGAGTCCACAGTTAGGCATTGCAGCCAATATGGTCATATATAGGCCTCTTAGAGGCTGCGGTAGGAATAATAACGTATCATGTTTGAAGGATAAACAAGAAATGTTTGGCAAAATTAACTTCTGTCGCCGCATATTGTTTTGATGAGGTATGTTTTAATCTTACATGTCGTAGTCATTGGACTAGGGGATAAGTTCTGCGGATACTAATCTAAGGGCCTTAGGTAAGGGAAAATTTATATGCCGCAGCTAAAATTTACATGCCGTAGCTAGAATCTACATGCCGTAGCAATTGAGGGCTGGAGACATTTACCTAAGCACCCTAAAATTTCAGGGATTTTGTTATGCCGCGACCAGGTATACATAAAGCCACGGCCATAAAATTAAACGTGTTGGTATTTAATCTTGATAAACTCAAAGATTAAAGCCTTAGAATGTGAAAAGTTTCTCTTAATAACACCAAGAACATTGGGTACGATTTTCAGCAATCGCGATCCTATGCAAATACATTTCAGGGATGTGTTTTGTATTTCTATCCTGCAATTTAGGAATCTAAAAAGCCCTAAGTTTAGCAGTTATAAATCGAAGAGATTTTTTCGAGCCAAGAAATCACAGTAGCAACCATAATATGCCTCTAAGTACTTGTTCTTGAATTACTTTCTATTATCTGATATTAAGGTATGGGGCGGGCCGTGTCTATAAATAATATTCCTCAAAATAAACATGAATGTCTTTGCCTCGGTAATGGAAATCATCGCCTCGACCTCTACCCACTTTGAGAAATAATCAATAGTTAGAATCAAATATTGGTAATTGCATTCTGCCTTTGGAAGAGGATTTACTAAGTCAATTCCCCAGACTATGAACGACCACGATGCAGTGATAGACGATAGTGGTTGGTAAGGCTGATGAGGGATGCTTGCAAATATTTTACACTTATCACACTTCCTTACGTAGTCGGTTGCATCATTCATTAGTGTCGACTACCAATAACCCTGGGTAATAATTCTTTTTGCAAAAGACCGTACACTTACATAATTTACATGACCCTTCGTGGAAATCTTGTAAGACATAACCAACCTTTGAAGGGTGAACACATTTTATAAGGGTTAGCAAGAATCCTCTTTTGTATGGCATATCTCCAATGATAACGAATTTTGTTGTCTTGTATCTGAGCTTATTTCTATCGACCTTGGAATCTGGAAGCTCTCCATCCTAGATGTACTTGATTAATGGATCAATCTACAAATCTACCAAATTCAAATTCAAGCAGAATTCAACCCCACTGTCGTCTTCTTCTATGGTCGGCCTATACGGGATTTCCACCGGATCAGTGCGCCTAATCTTTATCCTTATTGCCGACGCTAGCCTTGCCAAAGCATCGGCTCAGCTATTGTCAAGCTGAGCAATTCTCTCGAGCTTCAGCTCCTTGAAGTTCATCATTACCTTCTTGACCTGCACCAAGTACTTTGCTATCTTCTCATCCTTGTCCTTATAAATGCCTAAAATCTAGTTCATGACCAACTATGAGTCACTGTGGATGATCATCTGTCCAACGTTCAGTACCCTAACAAGGTAGATACCTTCTAATAATGTCTTGTACTCTGACTCTTTATTTGATGCCTTGAAGCTGAATCTCAAAGCATACTTAATATTTGTACCATCCGGGGCCAAGGGTATCAACTCGGCGCCACTACCACTTTCACAAGATAAGCCGTCAACAATTAGGTTCCATATAGGACCCTCCTCTGAAAAGGCCTTAATTCAAAATCCCATTCATGAACAGAATATCCTTCTCTGTAGTGTCGGCTTGCTATCCTTGACCGCTACTAACTCTCCCAAAGATTTTTCTGGCAGAACTTCTTGTGCCACCATCTCTTCCATACCATTTGTGTTGGTCTCTGCCCATGTAAATTCGGCCATAAAATCCACCAAGACCTGGCTTTTGATTGCAGTCCTAGGATGATAAATGATGTCAAACTCACCTAGATCAATTGATCAGGACATTAACCTACTCGAATTCTCAAGTATATGAATGACTTACCTCAAGGGAGTGTCATTGAGAACCATAATTGTATGGGCCTGGAAATATGATTTCATATTCCTTGAAGCATGTATCAACGCGTATGATAATTTTTCCATTCTAAGATACTTTAGTTCAACTCCTTGTAAAGCCTTGCGAATGAAATAAACCATCTTTCGAACATCTTCATTATCTTTTACTATTTTTGTACTGATGGCCGAATCTGATAACAACAAATATAGACACAATTTTTCCCCTTAAATTGGCCCAGATAACAACATCGGCGACCCCAGGTAAGCTTTGAGGTCTTAGAAGGCATTTTCACATTCTTCATCCTAAACGAACGCTTTTCTCAAAATTTTTAAAAACGGTAAACACTTATCCGTCGCTCAAGAGACTAAACGATTGTGCATTGCAACATGCCCTGTCATCCCCTACACATCTTTAATCATCTTCGGTGTCTACATGTTTATAAGATATTTGATCTTTGTGGGGTTAGCCTTTATACCCATCAAGTTTACAATGAAGATGAGGAACTTCACTGCGTCGACACCGAAAAACACACTTGACTGGATTCAATTTCATCCTGAACTTATCTATCGTGTCAAATGTGCGTTCAAGGTCAGCCACATGACTCTCGGCCTTTAAGCTCTTGGTCAACATGTCATCCAAATATACTTCCATGGTTTTCCCAATCTGGTCCTCAAACATCTTGTTTTACTAACCTCTCATAGGTGGCCCCTGCATTCTTGAGGCCGAACGAAATTACCTTATAACAGTACATCCCTTTATCCTCGATAAAAGATGTCCTCTCAGCATCGGACTCATGCATGAATATCTTATTATGACCCGAATATGAATCTATGAAACTCATCAACTCATGCTCGGTGGTAGCATCGACCATTTGATCAATTCGGGGCAAGGGGAAGCTTTCTTTAGGGCAAGCTTTATTCAGGTCAGTGAAGTCAACACACATTCTCCATTTTCCATTAGCGTTCGACACTATAACAACATTGGATAGCCAGTCTGCAAAATGAACTTCTCAAATGAACTCATCTAACTAGAGCTTTTTCACCTTTTACTGGATGACCTCATATCGATCCCTAGTATAAGTTCTTCTCCTTTGCTTTATAGGCTTCACTTTCTCATCAAAATTCAACCAATGAAAAATAATCTACTAGTATATCCTTGGTATGTCTTCAGGGATCCATGCGAAGATACTCTATCTCCTTCTTAATAAGTTGAAAAATTCTTCCTTTACTTACTTCTTTAAGGCTTTCCCGATCTAGACATTTTTTTTCATCTCGTCCTCATTGAGGACAATGGATTCTATCTCTTCAGTAGGCTCACCTTTTTTAGTGTCTTCTCTTCCTTTGGGTCGAGAGTATCTATATTATAGGAAGTAGTATCCTTCTTGTACGCTTATCTCTCCTCGACCAAGCTAAAGTAACACTCCCCAACTTCCACTTGGCCACCTTTAAATTCCCCTACTCCATAAGGGGTTGGGAAATTTATTATTTGGTGGACTGTGGAAGGCACAACCTCAAACTCCTCGAGTGCCACTCTCCCAAGAATGATGTTATGGGCCGAGAAGACATGCGCGTCCGTAATAAAAAAGATCATTTTCTTATTAAGACATCTCGGTCAGGTGCCTATGCAGACATCCATTTCAAATAACCTTAATGGGTGGACCTTCTCTCCGTTGAAGTTGATCATCGAATGATGGTAGGGTACCAGTCTCTTATTCCTGAGCTTCAAACCTTTAAAATAGACCCAAAACATCACGTCGGCCGAGATACCACCATCAACAAGGATACGTAATAAAACATACCCATTGGCCATGGTGCTGATGACCAAAGGGTCATCATGAGGGGCTAGAATTCCCTTGAAATCCAATCTTAAAAATCCCACCACTAGGGTGTCCGTGTCAACTTTCTTCAATTTTCCTGGCTTCGGCTCTGTTTCGTTCGAGTTAATATCCATCCTCTTAGGCGTTGACTTAGTCTCCACAACATGAGATTTACGATAAGTCAGCTCTGCGCCTCCTCCGACTAATCTTCCACATATCATTTTTACATAAAAGGATATCATGTACATCCCACCCTTCGCATTGGGGCTCTTCGCTGAGAGATCGGGATAATATCCATCCTCTTAGGCGTCGACTTTGTCTCATCATCTTTTTTATTAACCGATGCTTGTCATCCTGTCTTGTCATCCTTTCCCCCACTGTGCTTTTCCCTTGAGCCGTCCTTGGCAACACCCATGTCTATGTACTTTTAAAGCTTTACCTGCTTCAATAACTCCTCTATTTCATGCGTTAAAGCAAAGAATTTGTCACTTATATGCCCATATACTTGGTGAAACCCGCACCATTTGTTGTTGTCCCTCTTTTGAGGAGAGGACTTGAGCTTCCCTGGTCACCGAAGTTCCTTTCATCCTTGATCTCGTTGAGGATCATATCAGGTCTCACCGTTAGAGGGGTGTACTCGAAAAATTTATCTTCGACCTTTACTTGATGATACTTGCTCCACTGGACTCTCCACGTCTCCTCTTTTGGTCTCCATGGCCTCCTCCGTATTCATGATCCCTCATGCCGAAGAAGAAATTATGTATAAACTTCTCAATTAGCTGATTAAAATTATCAATCGGGCTTTTAGACAAAGCCATGTACCACATATGGGCGGCACCTGTGAGGGCACTACACCAAAACGACCAACTTGTCATAGTCAAAAGTTCTTTCTACACTCCTTCTAATTAATCACCCGCTAGGATCGATCGATTAAAATTTATGTAAATCTTAGAAAATAAATTTAGAGTTGAAATTCAAGTAATAGTACCCCACTTAAGAAACCCCTATCTCTAGTTCGAATCTAAAATGTGTATTACAATTATAATTTCGATTTTCTCTCGAAAATCATTTACCCTCTCTCGAGGCGTAAATTTAAGGGGGATTAAAATTAATATTCAAAGGGAATTTTCAAGTAATCAAACTATTTAAATTAAAATAACATCAAATAAGGGTTCCCCCCACCCCTTGAAAGGGGGTGCCTAACAAGGTATGAAATTTGACAAATTAATAATCAAAGGCATAAAATAAATGAGAAGAAAAGAGAACAATCAAACCCAATCTCTTGTTGCTTAATTGAACTTCATTCCGTGAGTTGAAATTAACATCCCTCAACTGAATGATCCAAACAAAATCACATAAAAAATTTCACTCAAATTAATCCTCACAATAATTTATTTTTCCCTCACTATCTAAAAAAAAGTAAAAAAAAATAAAAATTCTAATCTAAAAAACTACACTAAAAATGGTATTTCTCTCTCTATTTACAAGATAATTGATGAATTAAACTACATCAATCTATTTAGAAATAATTGCTAAAAATGCAAAAATTCATTATAGATGGGTGGGGTGGAATTCATCCCAGAGATAAATTTCACTACACACCTCTATATTTAGATATTTCCTAAAAATGTAAATATCAATTATAGAGGAGTGTAGAGAAATTTATCACAGAAGGTGTAAAAACAAAATTGGGATTTTAATTAAATGGGTCTTATTCTCTTTAAATAGGAGACGCATGGCACACATGGGGCTAAGGGGTATTTTTCGATATTGGCCTGAGTGTGTATGGAAATGGTGAGAGGAGCATGGGGTGAGCACATGTGTATGGCAAAGGTGTTAGGGAATAAAATCTTAATTGTGTGCACATGAGGGTAGTTGGGGTTTTATTTGGAAAAGTGTAAAAAAGTTAATTGGGGGTAAAATAGGAATTGGTGATATATGTCTTAAAACGCATGTGGGCATTTAGTTGGTTTTGGATTTTGGTTTTTAACTGGTGAGAAATCGATTTTGGTATTGTGGAGAAGTGGGTCTTGGTAGAAAAAGGGAAATAACTCAAATGGGATTGGAATTGATGGTTTCGATCGGACTTGTAGGTGTGACATCGAGTATGGGTTATGGTAGGTCGGTAAGTCTGAAATAGGGGTAGTATCGGTTTCGTCGCCGGATTGGGGATGGATTTGTATAGGGGGGATCAGGTTGGCTGGTGAGGCAGAGTTGGAGATGGGTGTCAGCAGAGGGTTACTGGGTTGGTTTCCGAGTTCAGGGCTCGAATAGATATCCGGGTAGAGGGGTGTCAGCAGCGGGTTGCTGGGTTGGTTTCGTGTAGGGGTTCGGGTTGAATGTGGGGCACCGGGTTTTATTGGTAGGGATGGGGTTTGTCGCCGAAGGGTTATAGGGTTAAGGGAGAGTCCGAGGTACGGGTTTCCAGGTTGTGGCAGTGGGTTTGTGGCTGGGAAATGGGTTAGTGGGTTCTTGGGAATGTGTGGTAATGGAGGTGAGGAGAGAGAGAGAGTGAGGTGTTTGGGGAAGAAGAAGGTTTTTGGGGTGTGTGTGTTAATTTGTGACCCTTAAAAATTGACTAACTAATTAAACAAAAATAAATAATAATAATAATAATTAACATCTACTATAAAAATATAAAAATCCTAATGTATAAAATAAAAGACACAAATTAAATCTAAAAAGAAATAATAATAAAAATAAAAAATAAAAAAAGAAAGCTATTAAACTAAAAAATAAAATCTAAAAATAAATGAAATCCTAAAAAAATATAATCCTACTAATAAAAAAAATTAAAAACTAATGAAAATCAAAACAAAATTATGCTAATAAAAATAAAAATAGAAAATAAAACCTAAAAATTCTAAATAAATCTAAAATAAACCCTAAAAATAAAATGACTCAAACTAAAAATCTAAGAAAAATATAAAGGGTCACAAACTAAATACACATGGGGTGCGGGGTAGGTTTTGGCTCGGTTTAGGCTTGGGTATGGTTACGGGGGAGGGAATTAGCTTCATTTTAACTGCAAATTACCTCGAAATATAGCTTTTGACACTGCAACTGCAATTAAGCCTGCACATTGAACATTTACGTGCATATGACCATTATTTCCGAGAATTAGTAACTAAAATACATCTATTCGGGATATAAAATGTACACTTTTGGGTGCTTATCAGTAAAAAACCTTTACAAGTCAAACTTATCAAGGTCTTTGACCATGATAAGTTTGGGGGTGACAAAGGAATTTTTCACAGACTTGTCATAGTTAAAGACCGTGACAGGTTCGTTAGATATATCAAGAACTTGTCATGGTCTTTGACCATGACAAATTTATCGCGATCAAAGACCGTGACAAGTCCGTGAGAAATAAAAAATTACAATAGACTTTGACCGTGATAAGTCCATGACAAAGAAAACTTATCACAGTCAAAGTTCGTGACAAATCTTAGTAGATTTAAAAAAAATTGTTTCGAATTATGGCCATTGCCACTGTCCAACTGTATATTTGTACCTGTTATAGTAAATTTTAACCTGTTCAAATAGCATATATATCAAGAAACATTCAATATTTAATAACCAATACAAATAAATACAAATATCCATAACCCAAACCAAAGCAACATGTAAATATCCATAACAAAAACAAAACTAACATTTGAATATCCATAACCAAATCAAAAAAATAATATCCAATAAACCACCATACTCGGGTGGGTGCCCAGGTCCCTCACCCCCTCGCTATCGTCTCCCCACCAATTATGTCAGTTATAAACACGCTCGACCAACCGATTGTTAACATTGGTAGTTCTATGGGGGTCAAGATGGGAAATGGATCATATAAGGGCGATGAGTCCGTGCGTATCGACGATGAAGCAGTGACTCCCTCGTCTACCTACTTCTCCCTCCCCTTTCCATTTCCCTTGCCCTCATCGGAGGTGGAACCCACTGATGCTTTATGAAGGCATACATATCTAGAACCTTCGCCTCCAACCTTGATAGCTTATCGTCTTGGGAGTCCAACTTATGAGCTAACCCAGTGTTCCTCATCTCCATTTTGACGATCCTCGACTTCCCACCCGAGAGCTCACCCCCAGTCCTCCCCTTGCGATCCACCCCAAGCACTTGGTTGATTGCGTTCGTAGCCAAAGATGCTTTGTCGACACCAGACTACGAATCATGCACCTCCTTAAGCTTTGCCTGAAATGACAAAAAGTACACGATTAGTTAATTATGTTAATAAAAAAATTATAATGTAATTAAAAAAATTAAACATATATAACTTACAATCGTGGTTGCGATGCTCAGGGCCACATCATTATCCTTGCCTTTCTTCGTCTAAATTACCACATAGGCATCGAGCCTATGTGTCCTACTCCCTAGGCCACTCCCCAGCTCCTGAAATAAACTAATGCATAATTAGTAAGTAATGTAAAGTAGTGCTAAATCAAAATAGCATGAAACTAACATTAAAGAAAAATAAAAACTTACCATCCTGTGGTACACCTCGGCATAAGACGTCCGCCCGGAGTAGTGCACGTCCACTATTTTCACCCGGTTTTCCCTCTCCTATTGATGAGATGCTAATTTCCTCTCATCGATCTCATTATCGACAAACTGCTGGCCAATGTGCTAATGAGATCGTCTCCTTCGAGGGGAAAATATCACACACTCTCAGAATATACTCTCGGGTCTTCCCAAAGTACCGTGCCCACATGTTTTCTCCACGTCTTATATTGATCCCTCAACTATTCCAACATGTAGTCACTAACATGTGGGGGCAGGCCGAATTTTTCCTGTCAAATAAATACAAACCAAAAAAAAGTAAGTGTTTGACACACCCTAACCCAGTTACTTATAGTTAAGTTTGAAAGTCAAAGTGAGTCAAATCATCATTACCTTAACCAAACCATAAACACGAGTATCCCTTTCCAATTATTAATATGAATCAATAAAACTAAAATCTTTCACAATTTTAAAGTAATTATGCTTATTCAAACTTACTGAAAGGAGAATTAGGCTTAAATTACCCCATTTACATTTGACCCAAATCATGATTTTATGCATCCCTAGCTAACCCCACCAACCTACTAGATTTGGCAGTGATATCACAATACCTGAAAAATATAAACATAGGAACCATGAGCAAAATAGCTCAGCTAATGCATCACTACTACACTATTGCATAAAATTAAATGCAATAAATTATATCCCCATAATGATATGTGCATACTTATCTGCATACTTATCCAGCCCATTCATAAAGAATGACCAACTATATACTTATCCGGTTCATTCATGTAGAATGACCAATTATATACTTATCCGTCTCATTCATAAAGAATGACCAACTTATCCGAATCATGATTCATATATCCTTTTTACAATAAACTATTCTCTCCTATTTCGGTTCGGAGAGTAACCTCCCATTTTAGTAAACTGAAATGAATAGTTTCATATTCATAATATTATGATCATATCCATAACTATGCATAAATACATCTTACTAATGAGTAATATTCTGAGCTTATCCATAGCCATGTATAAATTCATCTTACCAGTGAGTATAGTCACCTTGGCCACTTAATGGGTTTTCCCCCTTAACTTTGTTTGGCAGTTGTTCAACCAGTTATCCTTCCCTTACTATCATTATTACAATATTAGTGTCATAATAAGAATATTACCAATCCAAAGAATCAATTAAATATAATTCAATTCATAAGCATCATATGATCCTAATCAAATCATTCATCATAAATGAAATCTCATCCAATTTCATGTTAAGATATTTAACATATCCAATTCATAGTCCAAACATATTTTAATTCATTCTTGGAAATACAATTCTTATCATATTAGGTTCCCATTACAAAAGACGACACATCATTTCAAGTTTCCTAGAGCAAGATATGCCCATTTCTTTATTACAAAACAAATCGGCCTTATAGGCTCATATATCGTTTGGTCAACTTCCAAGAATTTTCATAATTTTTCTACATCATAACTTTCCATGATATTCCACAAAATTTCAATAAAAATATTTAATAATACAAAATAAATTTTCATAATTTTTAGAGTTCATTTGCTATGTGAAGCAAATCGTCAAACACATGGTATGCATACTTACACTTTCGGGGCAGATTCTATACCAACACTTCAAACTATCCCCCAAGATTCATTTCTTGGTATTTTTACATAATTTTCGTCTATGTTATACTACTATATGTTTTCTAACATATCCAACTGTAATATCTTGATTTCGATCAGTATTCCATGATTTATGCCATTTTTGCCACAACCAAGTTGGAATAGAACAGTAAGGCATAACTTAACATTTTTAAGCATACATAACCTCCTCCTCGGGAATCAATCGTGGAAACATATAATAAACATGTATTTAACATTAAAACACATCATATACAAGAATTTACTACATCAAAAAGCTTCACGATAAGGGAATTTAAATCTGGGACTTTAAAGTAACCATTTACTATCCTAACACGCGCTCTTACGTATGTTCTTAAGCCATTCCTGTATTAACACAATTTGGAGATATGGGTATCATTAAAATATTTATCAAAATTAGAAACAAAAATGTACAAATTGTATAGCTCGTTCATATGACGAACGTTAATAAAGAGATAATTACCTTACGAGAATTCCTCGATTTATGGTAATTTTTCGAAGGATTTCTTCCTTAACTTTCTTTTTCTCTCTCCATAATCATTTTTCTTCCCAAGATTGTAATATGAAATGAGAAATATGACAAAGCTCTAATATATACCCAAAAAAATTGTCCATGAGCCCATGTGAACATTTTAAGGTTGTGGCATGTGATTGGTTGGACAAGAGGTCCAATAAGACAATTCCACTAATGACAGATTTGCCCCGCCTTTGTAAAAACATCATAACTCCCTATTACAGACCCTGATTTACTCACACTTTACATCTAAGCATATATAGCTTATATATATAGAACTTTAATATTTTCTTGTTTCCCCAAAATCATAAAATTAGTACGCCTAATTTGGGCTTGAAACAGAAGAGTACTAATTTACTCAAAATTTCATAACTTTCACATTTGGCGATCCAACATCGCCAATTTCGCACCAACACCCTAGTTTACTTTTATAAATATAATTATGCATTAGAAACATATTTTCATGATGCATTTAACCACATGACTAATCATATGCTCGAAACATGTTATCCCCGATCAAAATCTCGATTAACATCTAATATAAACAACACATATATGACATGTGTGTGCATCCCCTAAACATGATTTATCATAATTATATCTGGGTTGTCACAGTGTTAGTCTTATTTAAATATAAATATAAATAAAAATATAAATACACTACATGTAGTGCCCCCAGATACCCACTTTGAGCTCATTTGGAACAGCCATCGAATCAGTGTACCCCGGGCCGATGATCGCCTTCAGCAACTCCAGGGATCTAGCCAATAATGTCGTCTTGTTCTCGACGATGAACTGCAATTTGGCCCATTTTAGGGGACTAGTGGCCGAGTAGGCCTCGTCGCCTTTGCTACAGCGCTGGGATGAAGAAATTTTCTACAAATTTTTTATTATTAGTAACAAAGCACTAACCATAAAAGTTAACAACATTATAAATCTAAATATTGTTAATGACAAAAGTTGAATTAATGCTCAAATCCGATAATAACAAAGCACTAGAAGAATACAAGTTAACGATATTATAAATTTAAATATTATTTCAATATCGGGTCATGTCATGGACTTTGAATTAATGCTTAAATTAACAAAGTAACATATTCACTAACCATAAAACTAATTTGGATTCAAATTCGATAATAGCAAAGCACTAGAAGAATACACCCACTAGTTATTACAAGCATAAAATGATCAAGTAAAAATGAATTAAAAGCATTAAACCGTCATCCGATAATAATAGAGCACTAGAATAATACACCCACTGGTCATTACAAATAATTGGAATACTTATTACAAATCTAAAAATTGTTTCAAATTTGGGTTATCATAAAAAATGGATTGATATTCGGTAGGAGCAACCAAGTCATCCACAGTGCTGTTTAGATGCTTTGCCGCATGTAAGACAATTCACCATGGCTCGTTATTGATATACTCCAAGTAAAACACTTGCTTGACGTTTCGAAAAGCATAAACAAATAACTCATCGCTCACGTGTTCATTGCTCTTCAACTTGGACAAGTCAACCATTATCAAATTGGTTCCATGGTCAACTTTACAAGCATTTTTATCCTCAACTCTTACCTAGTCATATTAAAACACAACCTCTTTGAAGCTTACATAGACCAATTCAAATATATTTTGAATTACACCATAGTAAGTCATTTCAGCTTCAACGAGGTTTTTATCTTTCGCTCTCGCTCGAAAATAAGTAAGATCCTTGCATGAAATGCCCGAGTTCTATACATTTGTATTTTCCTCGTACATCCTTGCACCGAATACGTAACCGCTCAATCGATACTTTTTGTACTCTTGCGCCATGAACAAGGGTCCAACGACTAGACGAGCAAGCCTTGATGTCACATCACTCGTCTTTGAGAGCTGAGAATACAGATAAATTAATTAGGTTAGTTATGAAGCTTTCTTATAATGTGACATTTAATATAAAATATTTTCATTATAATTACCTCGTGTGACAACTACAATCTAAATTCGCTTTCTGATTATGCCATTATTCTTTATCTTTTATTATTCTCACACACTTCATATTTTCTAGCATAGATCATGACGAACATATTAAAAAATTGATCATGTATAAAAGTTAAAATAATTTAAACTTACTTTTTCCATTCTTCAACATCTTCATGTGTGTTAAATATATAACGAGCTACTTGTTCATGTTGTAAATTCATTAATTTCACTCGTTTGCCCATCACATGACCTCCCTCATTGACAAACTCATCACTGTCATCGACACTACTCCGGGTCAGCATATATTCCTGAGTGTAGATTGATGACTCCACGGCGATGTATTCCTCTGCAATTGATCCTTCAACCTATAGTGTATTCTTAACGTAATCTTTGAAAACTTTCATCAATCTTTCAAATGGATACATCCACCGATATTTAATTGGGCCGCAAAGAAGTACCTCGTCACATAGGTGTACCAACAAGTGAACACTGATATCAAAGAATGATGGATAAAGTACTTCTCCAACACACAAATCGCTTTTATCACCACCAATTTTGCAGCCACTATGTGATCTTCATTGACTACATTCTCACATAAAAGTGAGAAGCATATACTAATTTTCATAACTTCCCTCCGCAAATCCTTGTGCTTGGAGAAATAGTGCTTAAACAATAGAGAAACCAATTGCGTGATCACATTCCAATCGTGGGACTTACACTTATGTAAATCATGGGTAGCATAATTCAAAATCCTTTGCAAGTTGGAAGGAAAATTAGATGGAACCTTCAAATTATATATTGTGTCTAAAAGAACCCTCATTTCCTTACTCGTAAAAGTAATCGCATCAGGGGAGAATTATTGTCCTTCCCCATAGTTATTGATTCAGTTTTAATGATTTAAGGTCTTTTCGTGCATTTTCTCCATCCTTCGAATGACTCCCCCAAGGCATGTGCCCACAATATGTTCAGTGATGTTCTTATCTGCGTGCATCATATCTAATACATGGCACACCGGGTTATTCTTCTAATAAGGAAAGTCAAATAAAATTGACTTCCTAGACCATGCATTTCTCGTCTCAGTTTCATTTCCAGTTAGGGTCTTCGTGTGCTTGACAGTCTTAAATTTAGGATTCTTACGTGACATACTAGAGCCATAATCAGAATATTTACTTTCAATTTCCGAACCTAAAAGTTTTCTCGGAGGTAGCCTATGTTCAACCCCGCCCAATAAAAAATTAGAACCTTTCTCAAATCTAAAACTATGAGCAAGGGGCAAAAACCTCCTATGGCAATGGTATATGTTTTTTGAGCTAGCGGGGAGATGAAGAGATTCAGTCTCCTCTCCACAAATAGGACACCCCAAATAACCATGTACTACACAACCGAATAATGTCCCATAAGCTCAAAAATCATGAATTGCAGACATCAACATAGCTTTCAACGTAAACTCTTCTTTTTTTAAAATAGTTAAATGCTTGCACACCCTCTTCCCACAACTCATTTAATTCTTCTACCAACGGATCCAGGTTGACAGCGATGTCCTCACTTGGTTCTTTTAGCCCAAGTATCAATAAATCCAACTTCAAAAATTTAGGTCTCATACACTGTGAAGGAGAGAGGTTGAGTGGGGCAAGGATCACTGGCCATACACTCTGATTCGCGCTTTGATTTCCAAACGGATTGAAACCATCTGCTGATATTGGCAAAAAATGTTACACTTTTCTCGAGCAAAATTAGGATACTCGTATCTCATATTCTTCCAAGCTATATAATCAATAGGATTACACATGAGATTATCCCCTACTTCTTCCCTAGCATGCCAAGTCATTGCCTCTGCTATCCATGGTATTGTAAAAAACCGCATTAATCTAGACCTAACGGGAAACATGTTCATCACTTTTTGAGGAACTTTTGAGCTTGTGTCAGCCTTTCCAGTAGATTGGATATATCTAAGTTCATAGCATACCAGACATCGATCAAGATTTTCATACTCCTTTCAGTATAGTATGAAGTCATACACACAAGCATGAATTGATTTATACTTCATTCCCAAACCTTTCAAACTGTTCTTCATAGTAGAATAGTTATTTGGAAGTCTATTCTTCTTGGGTATCAAGCCCTTCACCCAATTCCAAATTCTCGTCACATTATTTCCAGACAAACCATATTGGGTCTTCAAAATATGAAAACCAATCAGTGTACAATGACTAGGTCGCCTTAAATAATAATCTTTGGTAGTCATCGTCAAGGTTTATCCTGATATTTTCATGAGTACCTAAACCTTGTATATCGTTAGTGACCTCGTTCTCTTCCACTTCATGAACTCCATATGCATCATCAACTAAATCCTCTAACATATTATGATATATATTTCCATCCTCCCCTTGTACATCTATCCTACTTATTAAAGGTGGTTGTTACGGTTGCTCGGGGATAAAAGGAACTTCGATTCCCCGTGAAAAATCTAAAATCGATAACTATCTTGTATACTTAACAAATGTAGTTCAAATTTTTTCCACTCAAACACCTTACCATTCTTACACTTAGTGGCGCAGGTCCAAGAATGGTGGAGTTGGACCACCACCAGAGGCAAAAGTGAGATTCTAAACTACAAAAATGAAGAGGAAGAAGATAATAGCTTCCCACAAACGGCGCTAAAATGATGATGCTGGGAATAACCACTTAAATTCATATGTAGTTTAAGCTCTAACTTAGTTAACAATGGAGTGATATAAGAATGCAGGAATGTAAATAACAAGAAGGAGATAAGAGAATCGAGAAGACACAGACATATAAGCGGTTCAGCTAATTGACCAACTCCACTGTGCAAGGTTGGTGGTGTATGTATTGCTATAAGTGTCTAATGGCCATGGATACAATCTCTCAATCTGTCTCTCACTTTTGGTCACAATTTTAATAGAGTTTAACTAGGGTTGCTAATTACTCGATCCTTGTAAATGAAGAAGAAGAAGAAGTCTTGTATAAGCTTGGGGGTGCAGAGTGCGCCCACTAAGAATGCAACATGTGTGCGTGAAATAAGCAACCTACAGAAGCTAGCCACCTGTCCCTGGCACAAGTATGTTATGATGATGAAATATTCCTTCAAGTGGGATACAAATATATTATAAGGGTATGGTCCATGTGGACTAATGATGCCCAAGTCACGTGTTCCATATGAAATATTGATATCGACTCTGACGGTCTCAGCCGAGACTGAAAAAGGGTAGTCTAGGCAAGCAGGTAACTATGAAGTTGAGAAAATATCCTCAAGACGGTCCGCATGGTCTCGGCCTGTTTATTTTTACAAGGCCAACGCAAGGCAGGGTCGAGACGTAAGATAAAATAATGGACTAGAGAGCGAGTTTAGCTATGTGACTGTAAATGCTAAGGAAACGATCTCGAAGGCCGAGACTGTTAAAGATGGGCCTATATAATGTAGGCCCAGGAGCAGGTGAATCTGGCAAATGCTAAACGAAGTTGATGATCTAGGATGAGTCTACTCCAAGACGAGATGACACTTACGTATATCAGAAGCTTTTAAGGAGTTCAAAATGACATGTCAACTTACAAGTGAAAAGTTGACATTAATTGAAAAAGAGAAGGGTGTGTTATTGGAATTCATTTGTGTCTTGAAAGAAGATAACCAATCTTTGAGATTACAAAATTCTTATTTTAGAAGATTTATAAGTTAAAAAAATATTAATTTAAAAAAACTCAAAGTTTTGGAACAAAAGAAAAATGATTTGACCTTTGAATTTAAGATGGTGAAGGAAGAACTTGTTGTTTGTGAAGGTTCTAAAAGTGAACTTGAGAAGATATTTTAGTCTTTGAAAAATGAATTTGACTCATTGAAAAGTTTAAAAAATAATTTATTTTTTTCTCAATTTGACTCATTGTGTGAATACTCTTCACATGATTCAAAGAAAACCGATTCCTTGATTTTGATGAAAAATGGAAGAGATATTGCTTTCATGGTGAAGAAAGATGTAAATATAAAAGTCAGTTGTAATATGATCTATTTGGAGAGTGTGGTGAAGAAGAATAGGATCAAAGATTCTAGAAATAAGCACCTTAGGGATTCTTCATCATGTAGTAGTGAGGGTTCACACACCTCTATCCCTAGATCAGAAGATGATAATAATGATGTTGTGGATGACATTAAAAAAATTCTTTAATGATCTTCATCAACAATCTCTAAGGCTTAAAGAATCAAACATAGATTTTTTGGAACAAAATGAAAATTTTCCAAAGTGAACGTGAAGAAAAAGATAAAAATATTTATTGTGTTTAATTATAATGTTTAGAACTCAAAAAGGAGGTTGATATGTTGAAAAACGAATGTGATTCTTTGAAATCAGAAAATGCCTCTATTTTGAAAGAAAGGGAATATATATAGACTTTAATTAATTTTTAAAAGTTGATTTTGAAAATTTGAAAATTGAATTGCAGCATGTCAAGTATTTGAAAATCAAAGTGCTTGATAGAACAAGTGTTCTAAATAGTATTTTGTTAAGTACTGCTAAATTAAAACCAAAAAATCATGGCATTAGATTTGATGAATAAATTTTTGAAAATCAAAAATTGAATTGTGAAGGTTCTATTCTTGAACAAAGTAGTTTATTGAAAAACAAGGAGGTCGTACCAATATTCGAGTTTTTGAAAAATGGTGTTGGATGCTCATTTTCTGGTAAGATGAATAATGTTGTGTGTTTTTGTTTTAAAAGAAAAAAGACTTGAAAAAGTTGGTTTGAAAGCTAAACAAGAGATAAAGTAGGTGAGAAATAATGTGACAAATGTTTTGAGAGGAAATGTATAATTTTGTACTTTTTGTATTGTACAAGGCCACATAAATCAAACGTGTAGGTGCTTAAGAGAGAGAAATAATAAGTTTATAGAAAATAGGAGGGAGGTTTTCCATAAGGATCCTATTAGTGAAATTTGGGGTAAAATAATTGGTTTGATGGATTTCGTAGTGCATGATAAATGTGAGGCTAGAAGAGACTTTCCTAGACCTAGACTAGAAGCTCAAATTCTAAGGAGTAGGCATAATAATCCTAGGAGGAATGAGAAATTAATTCCAAACGTTTATAGTGACTTTCTTTAGAATGCATGAAGGAAGAAAGTAGAAGTTGTTGTTCCACAAATGAAGTTTGTGAAGAAAGAGTTTACCTTTGTTCCTCTCATTGATTCGGGAGATGGAATACCCACTGCTATCTAAGTAGATTGTTTTCTAATATCACTTGGTCTTATAGATTTCCAACCAGCAGCTAAAAAAGTGAATTTTTACACACAAACTAAGAAGATCCTCAAAGATCTCAAAAACGTATCTGTGTCCTTATATGGCTCGCCACAGCAAAGAAAATCTTCATTGTAGCGATCTTGCGACATTAAAAGTCTCATAAATGCCCAGATATTTTTGACAGGAGCTTCAAGTGAATGTTTGATAAGCGAAGAAAAGTATCGCTACAGTGAAGGCGTTCGCCATGGCAATGCTTTAGTGCGTATTCAGACAAGGTGTTTCTTAAGGAAAACATTAAGCTTGTTGACAGCGAAGGGTAACCTTCTCGATAACGAGGCTGCTAAATTTTTTCTTATTTTTCTAAAAAATATAGTTCGAACTAAACAAAATTTAAAAAGAAAAATAGAAGTTTGACAAAAAAAATTTATTCCTAAGATCCAGAAGTATTATAAAAAAACGTGACGTGAGTGTATGGATTTTACGACATACCTTTGTTCCAAAATGGTATCCATGAGTCATAAGGATGATAAAACCAACTTTAAGGTCTTCAACATTTACGAAGCTTTCTAGAGAGGTAAATTCAAAAGTTTTATGGAAAACAAGAATAAGACAATTACTGTAAGGAAAAAATTCCAATTGAGTCAATTTGTAGTGTTTAGTTAATTCTGAACAAAACTATTTGAGTCATGGGATAGAAGTTGTGATTGTGACCTCTCAACCCTATGACATTTTTATTAACGACAGTGACCAAGTCAAAGCAATCAAATCCTATGTCATGTTTTGAACCGAGTTTTCATCATTAACATCCCAAGGATATTTCAGGTATGAAATCTTATATTATGAGAGGCTTAGAAATTTTTATTGGGCGCTAGAATTTTTGCTAAAATATTTTAAACAAACTTTATATTTTTTTCAAGAATTTTTTTTCTAATTTTTCCCAGGCTGTTCAAATGACTTTCCCATGTCCTTCGAATGAAGTTTTGGTCTTGTTCGAACGAGACTTCTAACGAGGTTACTTTGGGTTTGTGTTACATTCTCATTTGAAATTTCATTCGAATGATATGGCTATGTTGTTCAAACCAGATCGAATGTCGTTCGAACCACCGGAGCTTTTTTTTGAAAAAATGATAGTTTTTTGTGTAGTTATTATCTTAACACCCCACTACTTTTTCCCAACCATTTATGTAGTGCAACAGTTAACTTTATTCAGAGACTTTTTCCATATTCGAAAAAGATAAAAACCTTTAGAAAAGTTCAAGAGTGTTTGCTCTTAGTTGATGGCTTAATTTTTAAGATAAAAACCAAATTTTACACTGAAATTATTTAATGATCCAAGTTTCAACGTGATATATGTTTGAGATCAAGTTTTGGTATCGATTTCATTATTTTCTACATCCTTGAGATTATTTCTAGTGGAGGATTCTGAGTTCGTTGGTGTACATAACGTGGACTCCGTATATTTGACGGTAGCATTGCCCCACCGCTGGACTCCGCGATATAGGTGAACTCATGCGTTGCCACTAGGCAGGGGTGGAAGGAATGAAGGGATTCAAGGCTTGAGAGGGCTTCGAGTCGTTAAGTAAGTCTTCTATTTTGTTCTTGTATTAAATTCGTACTTAGTGGACTTGTGGTTGGGCCGTCCGAGGTTTTTTCCATTGTGGGTTTTCCTCATATATCGTGGTGTTGTGGATGTGAATTTTTATCTTGCAAATTCTCATTTAGATGCTTGCTTAGGTTTGTTTTAATCATGAAAATTATTTAATTGGTGCTTAATTCATTTTTGTAATTTAGTTTACTATAATTCAAGTTTAAGAAAAGTTTTAATTTGACAAAATTCTTGTTTACTTTGGTTTGTTTTCATTTGAACTTAAATTGAAGTCTTATTTAAAAAGAGGGAATTTAATTTGAAAGAAATTTAAATTCTGAATATTTCGTGAACCATGCCCTTTGAAATTAAAAATTTGGAATTTTACGAGAACCTTCGTTCATCACTTTCTAATTTCTATCAGTACTTATAATCTAAAGAAATCACCCCTAACAAAATGGAATCAGAATGGGGGCACTAAATTATCGTGTTTGATCGTTTTATGTTTGAATATGGAAAATATATCATTTTTTAGGTCTCCTAATTTTTATGGTTCTCACTACATGTACCGGAAAGAGCGTATGAATGTTAGAATGGTTGATTGCCGCATGCTTGTACACAACTCTTCTTTTCCTATATCTTATGCATGATTACTTGCATGTTTTACATACATGAGATTTTGCACTTCATGATATATGTGTTTGCTAGTTGTATGTATTTTGAGTCTTTTGTATTTTGATTTTTCATTTATTGAGTCTTATTGAAAAATACAAAGAGATTTTGTTTGTCCCTTGAGTTATCTTTGTTTTAATTTTTTTAATAAGAAATTTAAAACTCAAAAAGAGTTTTTTGTGTATTTTAGTTTTACACATTTTATGTGGCATATCCTCATGCTTAAATCATATATCATTGCCCCCTTCCACGTGGCTAGAACTTTGGGTTATGAATATCAATTCTTAAATTGTTCTTCATCATGCTTGGATGGAGTAGTTTGACTTTGATTTGCTGAATGGATTCTCTTTCCATATGCCTCCTTACACACATGAACGAGATCTTTTGAATGTTAACTTCATATGTTATATTAAGTTAAGTGAGATTTTCTCCCATTAATTTTGTCATCTACATGTTTTGTGACTATGGGGGATTTGTGCATGTAAGAACCATTACCCGTGAGATTTACTTGAATAGTACAGAAAATAAAAGAGGGTACACGAGAAAAGGGCTACGAAAGGAGAAAATCTCCTTTGTGGGAAAGCCACCGTTGGCAAAAGCCTAATGAATAGATTAAAAGGTAATAAAAACAGAAAAATTGCCAAAGGCCAACATAGTTTAGTTGGATCATTCAAAAGAAATAACTTCAAATGAATAGAGAAAAGAAAAGGAAAGAAAATATGTAATTTGTTTATCTTTTCAAGGTGTCTAGTTGAAGATCAACGACTTTGCACAATGAATCCTAGTTATTCTTATTTTGTCACGACTTTATTGATTTGTAGAATCATCAAAATTCTAGGCTTGTGTACATTGTGCTTGTTTGTTCGTTGAGTTCATGTTATCTTATCACATGAGGTTAAACCTAAGTTGATAAAGTTTTATAATCAATTAAAACTCCGCTAACATATTTAAGTGATTGGGCCATAACCCTTTTTTTGCTTGTTCACACCCATTCATTATGTTTACCACATTTGGTTTACGTAAGGATAAAATTTCCAATTGAGTCCATGTATAGTTTTGACTTATTTTCGGAATAAAACACATTTGAGTCATAGGTAGATTTTTATTGTCATGATCCCATACAGACTATGATGTGTCGAAGTTTAATTGAATATATTGCGGCAAAGCTTTAAAGATTTATCATATCAGTTTATGGTGCAATTTATGTCTTCAATAAGATTTGCATTTCGAGATCACTCAGGTATGAATGCGTACTTTTAATGGGACTCAAAAAAATTATTTTAAGTGTTAAAGGTGTTATTTTATGAAGGAAATGTTTTTTAAAATGTTTTATAAGTCTTTAAAATCATTTACACTTTGTTTTAAACTAATAAGGACGGATTAAAGTTGCATTTTGATTGTACTCTAATTGAGCAGGTCGCTCGAACGACAGGGAAGTCGTTCGCGCTAGATGTACATGTCATTCGAATGACATGGCCATCTCGTTTGAACGACAACCAATGTAGTTGAAATTTACTAATACATGGGATATTTGGGATAAAAATAAATTACGTATGGGAATTGTGGTACAGGTCGTGCATATACCTATGCCAATAATATAAAAAAAATAGGTTGTGTGTATTTCTATTGCATGATTTCTTATGTGTATGACATCCCTATGCCGCTTGCTATTGTGTTGAGGTTTCGCATTGGGGGGGGGGGATTTTAGACTTGTACCGAGAACATATGACCATGGATACGTGCTATCTGAGAGTATGATAGTTTCGATGATTGAATGAGAGCATAGGTATGGGCGTGACCCATTTTTCTGGGACTATGTTCGCCTCCAATATATGTGATTTGTATATGTGGTTCGAGCGAGATACAAAACCAACTGTCCTTCATACAGTGCGTGATGTACCACGACATGATAACAGAGTATACATGCACCACTGTTGAGCCTTGGGGTGTTGTATTAGTATATATATATATATAATTTAGTGATATATATATATATATATATATATATATATATATATATATATATATATATATATATGTATGTATGTACTTGTGATTTATTCTATTGTGTGTGCTTAGTAGATAAGAAAGATAGTGAAATCTAAATAACCTAAGTATGTGAACACCTAACTGGTAATTGGGAACTTCTTCTTGAGTAGAAAGATATGGAAATATTAGATAATGTATTATGTGAGAAATACGGGTGGACATTATGAGTAATAGTTTAAAAAGGGTAACACATTCGAACTAGTGAGGCATGGTAACCGTAACTAGAGTTGTCTAAAAGTACGTTATGTGAGACTTCTCAAGTTAGGGTTGTGAACTAACATGTATATAATATATGCTTTTAAGTATTTTAAAATTTTGCTAAAATGTTTTAAACTGTTTTCTACTCGGTCTCTAACTGTTTCTTTCAAATCTAATTTCTTTGTGCAAGCCATTTTTAGGTGTCTACCCACAGGGAGATCCAACTTAGTAGTTCATTTCCATTTGCCGTTGCTGCAGTTGTTGTGGTCGATTGCAGGTTCTAGTTTGAGGTCTTCATTTTCTTGAAAATCTGATGTACTCATTACTTTATCTCAGTCGGGCATGTTGCCCATTTTTCATTCGTAGTTGTTCCGGGGACCTTGTACTTCTCTTATCATTCAATTGTGGATTTAGTTTTTATGGATTATTGTATTAGAGTTTCAGACTGGGATGTTTACTCCCATCATATTTTATTTGAGTCAGAATTTCATGATTCGTGGTGTAGATTTATTTAGTATAGTGAATGTGATACTTAATTGTTCAATTGTTTTAAATCTTTGCTTAATAATAATAAAGATAAAATTTTGGCACCAACTTTTCAAATACTAGGTGGTAAGTGTATATTAAAAAGTTTTTCGACGGTGATGGTAAGACTGAACCAATCTGGATATTCTATTTTTAATTTAATAAATGCTTGATCACCAGGTATTCAATTAGGCGGGGTGTCACAGATGGTATCAAAGCATCAGGTTATAGAGTCCTTAGGATCTGTGCGACTTTTCATGTTTTAGCTTAGCGTTCTTTGTTATAGATCCTTATTATAAGATTTTTGTATTCATGTACGTATGTGACTTACGCTCTTCTACTACTAAATTTACTGATATAATTCATATGCAAGTTCAGTTGGGCTTTGTAAACCGAATAATATAGGATGACCAACGAAGGCCATTAGAAGGACTACAGGAGGAAAGGCATAACGAAAGCCATGGAATATTCTGGGAATGGTGATCGCGATAGAAGTCGCCATAATTATTGTTCCGCTAGATGACAATAGGATAATCACTCGAGGGTAGTAGCTTCCCCAGACACTGTCGTAGGTAACGTTTGTGCAACTTCAAACTCACCCAGTGCAGTAGGCAAGGAGGGAGTCAGAAGGACTCTTTTGAAGAGCCATCTTGATGAGAGGATGTGTGTTACACCAATGAAAGGAGATAATTCAAAAGGCAATTATGTAGGGTGGAGAATAACGACACCCAGTATTAAATTATGGGCGAAATTTTCTGCTCATTGGAGAAACATAGAGTGGTGAGAGTCGGCCACCACATATTTAGACGCATATTTGCAGAAAACGAGAAACTTGGGTGTGATTAGAGCATAAGACCGTCAATCTACTGTTTAGACAGATATGTGAGTGGATCTTTGAAACTTATCACAAAAGGACTAAGCCAAGGCTAATCGTGAAAAAGAGGTTGATTTGTTTACCATACTTTGTGACCGACAAAGGGGGTACATAGAATATTAAAGGGGTCCATAAGTTGATAATGTATTCATGGGTAGAATTCACAAGCGTGGGTGGAAAATCCAGCTTGGATGACTAGTATCGATGTCGTCAAGGATGTATGCTTATAATATTATATAAACGCTTCCATGAGAAGGGAGCCAAGAGTGTTGAGTATCTTGCCCAAAAGCAAGACTGGAGTAAACGGTGCTAGTGAAGCACCACAGGAGGGTATAACCAGTAGGGGACCTATTTCAATGATTCTGTTAAATTAGAACTGGAAAAAAATGGGACAAAGAGGATGTAGTGACATTGAAAGCGAGGCGAGTCACTAGGTACCGAAGAGTGGACGAAAATGAGTGATTATAGTGTTGGAAAGTACACGAAATGTACACTTTTGATTTTCAGGGATAATCAGGAGTTACTCAGTGCAAGAGAGTAATATGATGACAGTTTCGTAAGAACTAACTAACAATGTAAAATTGTAACGTGAATAGTCGGGTATGATTGTAGAGATCTTCCACGAATGGATTGATCACTAGTTCAAAAGGTAGAATATAGAACGTCGGACTAAAGAGTACCATTATGAAGGGGTACTGAGAACAACTTAATGTTTCAAACTTTAGAAAGATGTGTAACTATATGTATAATATGAGCAAATTAATAAGGAAGTTGACACATGGGGATTATGGAGTTTTCTCCAGTAAGGGAAATACGTTAGCCGTGAGTAGAGAGGCTCATAATAGTGATAAAAAGGGAATGAAATCACAAAGTGTTGTGTAGGCACCAAGGTGAATTGGTAGATTTAATGATGAAATTTATTGATATGTGATGACTAAAGTGAATTAGACACTATATGGGATGGTAGGGGAGGATCATTAGATTGAAGAATACTGTTAATAGAGATAGAGCAGGAACAACAGAAAAACGCAACTGATCTAGTGGGATTTCATGGGGTGTCACTTGATGTCATGCTCGACAGGGATGAAATCTTCGTGTCTCAATTTTCACAGAGTTTTCAAGAGACCATGGGTATGGAGTTATGATTAAGGACGACCTATCATCCACAGACTGATGGGAAGATCGAGATGACAAATCAGATGTTTGAGGATATATTATGAATGTGTGTCCTTGATTTTAGTGGAAGTTAGGAGCAATAAATCCCACTGGTAGAGTTTGCGTGCAATGACTCCTATTAGTTTAAGATTGGCATAGCATCATTCGAGTGTTATACAGTAGACCTTTTTATTCCCCCGCTTGTTGGTTAGAGGTGGGGCACAACAACCTTCTCGGGCCAGAGGTGATTCAGGATACCTCTGCCTGGATTGAGATGATTCAGAGTCGGACGGATAACAGGGCAGACATAGGAACTACGCTAAAGCCAAGCAGTCCTTTAGGGAGTTTAATGTGGGGGATCTGGTGTTGCTACATGTATCTTCTATAATGGAGATAATGAGATATGGGAAGAAAGGGAAATTAACTCTAAGGTATGTAGGGCCATTTCCTATTATCGAGTGGATTGGGCGAATAGCGTATAGACTCGGGTTGTCTGAGAATTTGAATTGTATCCATGATGTGTTTCATATTTCTGCATTGTGACGATATCTTCAGCATGGGTTGTCTTACACCCACATTGCACTCGAGGAGATAGAAATACATCCTGATATTTTGTATGAGGAGAGGCCAATCGTTATCTTAGACCGTAGTGAGAGTATATTGATGTCGAAGGTAGTGCCACTTGTACATGTTCAGTGAGGTCATCATAATGACGTAAAGTTTACTTAGGAGCGCGAGGATGAGATACGCGAGAGATACCCAGAGTTGTTCTTACCAACTATACTTTTTTTTTCTGAATTTCAGGATGGAATTCCATTATAAGGGGGGAATTATGTAACACCCCGTATTTTTAATGATTTTTTAATGTGGGATTAATTAAATTAAAAATGGTAAAAATTAATTAGAAATTAATCTGGATTAAAATAAATATTAACTAACGAGACAAGGATTAGTATTTATTGATGTGAATTATATTGAATATTACTTAGTGGATAGAGTAATATATGATTATAAAAATATTAAAAAATTTATTGAGTGAAAAATATGACAGTTACAGTAATTTACTCGGGACTTATGTCAGTCATGTTGGGATTCAATTTAAGGAAATAAAAAATGATTTATTTTTAATTCATCCATATGGTCATTTTAAGTGCGCCAAAGTGTCCGAAAGGGTAGAGATAGTAAAAAAAAGTATACCCGGGGATTCAATTTGCATCCTGAAATAATTTTAGGCCAAACCGAATGTTCGGGAGGGTATTTTTGTCATTTGTATTTTTGAGGAATATAGACCTACGAATTTAGGAGATATATATCATCTAATAGGTTATGTATCTTTGGGGTTAGAAACTACTAGTTGCAAAGAGGCCATTTGAGGAGGAAGGAGAGGTACTCCCAAGGCTAGAACCACCCTTATTGTACCGTTTGCACCACGAACACCACCGTTGCGTAGATCGAAGGGAGAGAATTTCAACCATACCATTATTCTTCAAAGGATCAGACCTTCATATCAGGCAAATGTTTAAACTTGCAAATTTCTGAGCATATATAATTTCCCTACTAGTATAGAATGATTATTCACTTGATTATGAAGAGATTGAGTTAATTTTGGAGAATCAAAATATGTTCTTGGATAAAATCATGTTAGGTTAAACTCCATGATGCATGTAGATTGAAATTGATGATTTAGGATTATCTATATGTGAAGAAATATGGATTTAAAATGGAGTTCTTGAAGAAATATGATGAACTAGGGTTTTCATGAATTGTAACGACATATTTTCATAGGTCCATTATCAATTTATTATGTCATATACCGCTACACCGTCGAAGAGCTTTCAAGAGACATCTACATCAAAGACGAATCCGAATTACTCAAGTTCTTCATCATTCAAGACTCCGCGAAGTGTACTTTGGTAAGTTTATGTTTTAAATACCTTAACTTTTCACTTAGAGCTTTGGGATATTTTTACAAAATATTTTCTAAGTGTTGGAGCAGACTTTTTCGTCAAATATTAAGAATGAGTATTTTTCCCAAGTTTTGAAGCGGACCTCGATTTTGATGCCCAGGTCATTCGCGCGAGATCAGCATCTCGTTCCAACGAGATTGGAAGTCACGCGATGTCATTTGAACGACACGCGTTCTTCGTTCGAGCGACATATGCTTCTCGTTTGAACGAGCTCGAATTTCGAGGCGATGCATTTTTGTATAAATACTCATTAAATGGTAACGTTGGCATTAAGAAGTCACAGTGTTTTGACGAATAGAAATACTGCGAAAGCAGAATCCTTTTTGGCTTCTTCCTTTAGGGTTTTAATCCCTTTTTGGTTTTCAATTCACAAAACTCCCATATGCTTTAGTGAATTGTTTGGTGTTTAAGAACAACTTTGCTTTTGTTCAACCTCTGTGGAGAAGGGATCTCCATATTTGATCGGTGGATATCGAGCGTAGTCATTCTGCGTGTGGACGAGCCGAAGACGAGGAACCGACGCCTGGAGGGTATTTCGCTGTCTCTCGTATCTTTGAAGATTTGTTGAAGGCACCGTGCATTACACACTTGTGGGTGATTATCAGGTTGTATGTAAGTCAAAGGTCTTGTGAATTTTTCAAAGTGTTTATAAAGGGTTTCTACCCGAAAGGTTTTTTTTTCCTATATCGATCGTCTTTATTTTTCATGCATGGGTTGAATTTCTTATGATGTTTAGATGCATGTGTAAGGGCTGAATTAATTTGGTTTAAAAGTAGACTCTAATCAAATAAGTGCGCCAACGTAGAAAGTTGCGAATTTAATCAATTATCACACAGTCACGTTTTTTACAAATTGGTATCAGAGCGGGTTACTCTAAATTATCGAGTGATCCTAATTTTTAAAGTTTTTTTTCCTTATACAATTTGACTTCTCACATCGTCAAATTGGTATCAGAGCAGGTTGCGCTGATTTATTGCGTATTCATTTTTTCACAAAATTTTGTGGTATTGATTTTTTAAAAAAATCAATTTTGTGAAAAAAATCGCAATTTCCAATGGAATGCCCATTTAATGAGGAGCCCATTTTTGAAAAGATTCACGACCGTGCAGAAAATTTAAAAAGTTTGAATTTGAAACTTTGCAAAAGAATTAAAGTTTTGGAAAAAAAAAATTCTCGTTTTAAATCCGCGATGGATCTTTTGCAAACGGTTCAAAATCAACTAGATTTTTATCGTGAAAAATTTGTTTCCTTGGACTATGACTTTGTTTCTTTAAAATTGTCCAAGAAGGAGAGTGATGATAGGGTCCTATGTTTGGAAAAAGAATTGGAGGACCTTAAAAATTCGATGGTTTGTGTTTGTGCCAAAGATGATAAAAATATTTTAGTCAATAAGTATGGCTTGTGAAGAGACTCTTAGGAAAAAGTTTTCTTTAATTGAGGGGGAGCATGATAAATTGTTAAGTTTAATTGAAAATTTGAAAAAGAAGTCCCTTAAATTGGAAGAGTCTAATTATTTGCTTGAGTAAAAAATTTTGAAGTTAAAAAATGATTTGACAGACTCAAGTAGGTTTGATAGTGATGGTAATGGCTCATCGTGTTCTCATGCTTTTAATTCTAAAGCTAAAACTATTATTTGTTTTAGAGGGTCAACTAATTCCAAGGATGTTAGAAAAGATCACACTTTAGGTGTCGTCCCACCCGTTTACACATGTTCATATTGTGGTAGAAAAGGTCACCTTAGGAGATTTTTTTTAATCTTGGAAAAGGTCCTAGGAATTCGAAGTCTACAGTTTTGTTGGTTCCCAAAACCCCGTGTCGACGTGTTACATCCGCTTGGGTCAGGAAATCACTTTTGAATAGGCTAGATTTTAGAATAGTTGATTTTCATTTGCTTGCACATGATTCTTCTCTTGCCATATCATATATATGATTGTATTCGCATGGTTTTCATACGCTAGTTTTTGTTTCATAATATTTATGTTTTCTAGCGTTGTGACATGTACTTTTTGTATATATTTTTTTGGTTTGAATTTTTTTTTGAAAAATACAAAAAGATTTTATTTTGATAAAATTTTGAGAAAAATCCAAAAAGATTTTTGTATTTTGTTTGCACATTTTATGGATGGACACTAAGGGTGACCAAGTCACAACATCATTCCATTCTTCATGTGACTATTTGATAGTGTTTTGAGACAATAGGTCAATTCATCCATGTGCTTTTCAATATTTGGAATCATTGAGATGTAATTCAGTATTACTTCCTACATGTTTGACTCATGATTTGCTTTATTGTACACATGCACGAATTTGTTTGATTATTGAGCTTGTCTTATCACATGTTGGTTGGGTGTTTTCACTTCAATCCTGTCTTTAAAACGAACCAAGCGCGATAAATTTTGATAAGGAAATTGTGCATATAAAAACCGTTTTTGAGTTTGTGTTTTGTTTGAAAATGGGGAAGGGTTGTGAAAGGTTCATTTTGCCTTTGTTAATACTAAGCCACCGTTAAATTGGACCTAAAAAATGGAGGAATTTTATTATTCGGGATCCAAAGAGGTTTAAAAAGAGCCCGAAAAATTTAAAGGCAATAAAAAGAAAATCATGCCAATTATGGGCCATTTAGGTTTTTGCACCCATTCTCCAAAGTTTGAGAATTTAGTTTATCACCTCTAAAAGAAAATATATATGAGGGTGTTTGGTTGGAGATTTTAAACGGGTTTGCACGTCCTTGAAATTATTGAAAATGCGCTATATAGTTTTGGACGTTATTGGTGTGGAAATCACTTTGACTTTGATTTGTTGATTGGCATAAGACGATGTAATTTAAATTCAACAAATTTTTACACCTAAGGATTATTTTGTTGTTCATTCGTTACGAGTACACTATACATCATGCACATATGATTGATTGAGTTTATTTAACTATCGAATGTGTTCACAACCATTCATTCCATTTCCATGACTTGGTTGTTTGAGTTTAAATCCATGGTGTGATTTTTGTATCATATTTTTCAAAGTGGTATCTTATTTTTGTATAAAAAATTCCAAAAATAGTTTGTGAAATTTGTGAGATACTCCTTTGCATGCGCGTAGCTTGATCTTTGTTTGCTATGCATTTTATCGTGACACTCCATGTTTTGATTGTTTTTTCTTATCTGTCTATTTGGGGACATCATAAAAAGGGGAGAAAGAATTATCATGTCATGGGGGAGTTTTTGCATTATGGGGGAGATTTGATTTATTAATGCTTTATTCTTATATCATTTCAAACTCGATGCGTCACGAAGGTTTTTGCTTTATCTCATGTGTGTAGGTACAAAGACTAAGACTATGATGTTGCACACCCTGATGAGAAAATCTTTGAGATTTGATGTAGATTTTTGAAGAACAGTTTGAGATCTTGCAAATTTATTTATGGGAGGGTAGATTTGTATATTCATTTTGGTTTTCGATAATTCGGATTTTTTATGTATGTACCGGCATAGAAATAGGGGGAGATTTGTGAGGACATATTTTCATAGGTCCGTTATCAATTTATTATGTCATATACCGCTACACCGTCGAAGAGCATTCAAGAGACATCTACATCAAAGACGGATCCGAATTACTCAAGTTCTTCATCATTCAAGACTCCGCGAAGTGTACTTTAGTAAGGTTATGTTTTAAATACCTTAACTTTTCACTTAGAGCTTTGGGATATTTTTACAAAAAAATTTCCAAGTGTTGGAGCAGACTTTTTCGTCAAATATTGAGAATGAGTATTTTTTTTCTAAGTTCTGAAGCGGACCTCAATTTTGATGCCCAGGTCGTTCGCGCGAGATCAGCATCTCGTTCGAACGAGATTGGAAGTCACGTGACGCCATTTGAACGACATGCGTCCTTCATTCGAGCGACATATGCTTCTCGTTTGAATGAGCTCGGATTTCGAGGCGGTGCGTTTTTGTATAAATACTCATTAAATGGTAACGTTTTCATTAAGAAGTCACAGCGTTTTGACGAACAAAAATACTGCGAAAGCAGAATCCTTTTTGGCTTCTTCCTTTAGGGTTTTAATCCCTTTTTGGTTTTCAATTCACAAAACTCCCATATGCTTTAGTGAATTTTTTGGTGTTTAAGAACAACTTTGCTTTTTTTTCAACCTCTGTGGAGAAGGGATCTCCATATTTGATCGGTGGATACCGAGCGTAGTCATTCTGCGTGTGGATGAGCCGAAGACGACGAACTGATGCCTGCTGAAGGCACCGTGCATTACAAACTTGTGGGAAATTCTCAAGTTGTATGTAACTCAAATGTCTTGTGAATTTTTCAAAGTGTTTATAAAAGATTTTTACCCGAAAGGTTTTTTTTCCTATATCGGTAGTCTTTATTTTTCATGCATGGGTTGAATTTCTTATGATGTTTAGATGCATGTGTAGGGGCTGAATTAATTTGGTTTAAAAATAGACTCTAATTAAATAAGTGGGCCAACGTAGAAAGTTGCGAATTCAATCAATTATCACACAGTCACGTTTTTTACAAATTGGTATTAGAGCTTATTTAAGCTATCACCACTTCTCATGAATTAATCTCGAATTAAATTAATTTTAGGAGTAATCTTTGATGATTTATTGATTTTAATACGTTGGAAATCACCTATATATGTTGGTTTGATGCTTAATTCACTTAATTGGAAGAATGGGTTTAAATCATGGAGTTTTAATGGATAAAATTTGCTAAACCCGTAACTGTGTAAAGGTTGAAGACGATATCTGTAGGGGACAATCGATTATGTTCCTGACCGAATTTATTCGAAAAGGCGAATCAATTCGGACCATGGCCGAATCGATTCGACAACTAAGATTTTGGCCATTTTTCTCTTTTTGTTTAGTATCTTTGGGAAATGCTTCGGATTCACTTGTTGTATTAAAATTTAAATATAATGGGGGTTATATTGACATACCAGTAGTCCTAGGTTTTTCTTGGCCCTATGATTGGAATTTAAGGGATAAATTAATTAGGCTTAATCGAGAGGAAAAATCTAAATTGAAGGATAATTCGAGTCACCGGAATTCGAGGAAAAACTATGACTTAGACTAGTAGGATATGAGTGAGTTTCCTACTAATATTATGTATAGAATAATGGACACACTTTGAGTGGTGAGGGATACTCGGGAACGTACGACAAGAAGTATAATTGAAATTTACTAATATGTGGGTATTCGGGATATAAATATACTACATATGGGACTTGTGATATAGGTCGTGCGTATACCTTTACCGATAATATAAAAAATAGGTTGTGTGTGTATCTATTGCCTGATTTCTTATGTGTATGACATACCTATGCCACTTGCTATCGTGTTGAGGTTTCGCGTCTTCTATGGTCTTATCCTGATGAGCCCATTGGGGGGAGGGGGGATTTTAGACTTGTACCGAGAACATAGGACCTTGGATACATGCTATCTGAGAGTATGATAGTTTCGATGGTTGAATGGGAGCGTAGGTATGTGCGTGACCCATTTGACTGAAGACTTTATTCCCCTCCAATATATGTGATTTGTATTTATGGTTCGAGATAGATAGATAACCAATTGTCCTTTATACAGTGCTTGATGTACCGGGACATGATAGCAGAGTATGCATGCACCGCAGCTAAGCCTTGGGGTGTTGTATTAGTGTGTGTGTATATATATATATATATACATATATATATATATATATATGCACTTGTGATTTATTCTACCGTGTATGCTTAGTGGATAAGAAAGATAGTTAAATCTAAATAACCTAAGTATGTGAATACTTAACTGGTAATTGGGAACTTCTTCTTGAGTAGAAAGATATGGAAATATTAGATAATGTGTTGTGTGAGAAATACTGGTGGACACTATGAGTAATAGTTTAAAAAGGGTAACACATTCGAACTAGTGAGGCATGGTAACAATAACTAGAGTTGTCTAAAAGTACATTAGGCGCGCACACTAGATGGGAGGTGAGAGTTCTCAAGTAAGGTCCGTGAACTAACATCTATATAATATTGTGGCCATCCCGGGGTCGACGCCTTTGGGGGAGGAGAGAGGAGAGATATAGAGATAGATACGTCTCCTCCTCGAGAAGGCTACGTCGCGGTCTTGTACCCCTGTTGGGAAGGTTGTTTCGGCCGTCGTCAGTGTGGGGGTAAACGTAAAGAGATATAGTCGGCAGCCTATTCTTCACAAAACAGGCAAAAGAAATGTTGCCACTATGAGAGAGCGACATCAAGGACAAACTGATGCATACGAAACCAATAGTTCAAAGTTTTGAGGGCTAAGTTATGGAATGGGAAGGTGTTAGGAAACTATCCCGCCCTTTCGGTCTGTCATGGGCTAGTGTTATTATTTTATATCCCCGTGAACTATGTGAGCGTCTTTATATAATGGAGATCGGATTTATTCAACTCATACCATGGACAAGGTAGAGTGAGGTCATCTATCGGAATGTAACCAAAATATCATATGTAGAAAGTATAATTTGTGCGTCCATCACGATATTGGTCATTATTACGAAACGATAATATGTGTTAGATGAAACTCAAACAAGTATGATATATATATAAATATGAAAATGGGAGGATTTAGAAAATTACGGAATTTGAGAAATTGGTAAAATTGGGAAATTGGAAAATTAGAAAATTGGGAAATTGGACTCAAGTCTTGGATTTTAATCTGAGACACCTACATAGTCTATAAAGGCATCAAAGTCCACGTAGTTCGAATGTAGCATAGGGGTGGGGTTTATCCCATATATTCGAATAGAATTTTATTATATGTGTATGTGTAGAAAGTTTGTTGTGTTGATTTTGGAAAAAGTGTGATGGATAACTCCGTTCGAAACTTACGGGTGTAACACTCTTTTATTTTTTTTATTTTTTTTGTAGAAAATAAAGTATGTGAAATATACTAATAAAAGTGTAGATATTAATGCATATGAACTAAAGTAAGAACTAGATTATGAATCTAATGTTTATTATGCGAAAACAAGGAATTTAAAGAGAGCGGGAAGGAATTGGACCTTCTTTGAAGCTTGACCTTTGATCTTGGATGAAATACCTTGAGTGTTGATGAATGTTGATGGGAGATAAGGATATTTTGCCAAATTGGGTATGAAAATGATGGGAATGCAAGCTTGGATGGAACTTCACATCAGGAACTTCACTGATTATGAGGAGTGTTGCTGAGATCACTGATGCTGATGGATCTGTTGTGTTGTTCTCTGGAGTAAGGTTATGGAACCTATTTATAGGGTTAGGGGGTGCCGATCATCGTACCCCATGGGGTGCCTATCAACATGTGACCCCAGGCACAGTGCCGATAGGCAGGGTTCAGGACGTGCCAATTGGCAGTCCCGTGCAGATTTTCCTGGAAAAATGCTCTTAGAACACAAACTGTTGATCCCGATCATGCATGGGTCATACCGTTAGAAAGGTATCTCAGATACCTTCAAAATTCCTTTAGACTTATACTGGGTTCGGGAGTTTACTTTTGGTCAAATGTGGCTCGAAAGCGCACATCGGTCCTTTAGATGAGAGATCACCGAACGTAAATGGATCGTTCGTCTGCATGGTAAGTTAGAATCGTGCATGGGTATAACTTTTGGAATGTTTAGGAAATGTTTTTCGATATTACAAAGAGTTTTTCTCGATTTAAAAAGTTGGCCTTGGTCAAATGGGGCTCGGAAGCGCCCGGGGCCTCTCAGAGTAAAAAGGATCATTCGTCTGTACTGTTGGTTAGAATGGTGCATGGGGTGGACCATTAGAAAGGGTATTCAGTGCCCTTAGGATATTCATTCAGTCTAGTTGGAGCGGAAGAGTTGAACTTTGTCAAATGGAGTCCGGGAGCACCCGGTGGCCTCCGGATCGATTTTTGAGGGAAAACTGATCATTCGTCTGAATGGTTATGCCATTTTATGTACGGAGTGGATCATTGGAAAGGGGTTTCAGTGACCTTCAAAGATTTAAAGAGACTTTGCTCTGACGATGAAGTTGATTGGGGTCAAATCGGCTCCCAGGAGTGCCCGGTGGCCTCCGAATCTATCTTCGGTAGGAAAATGGTTCGTTCATCAGAACCGTTATGCTGATTCACGATAAGAGGATATAGATCTGTTAGGACATGGTATTAGCAGTAGTGAGACAGTTCTTCATGCTTATTGGAGATTTCGTAAGTTATGGGCTTTAGTGTCTCAAATAAGTAGGGGTATATATATATATATATATATATATATATATATATATATATATATATATGGGTTTCCTTTGTTTGATTATTAGTTTGATGTATGAGTTCCTACTAGGAATTTATATTTGAACCCAACACCATATTATTTCTTAATTATTGGGTATCTAACACCATAAGATGAATGGAATGTGTGTCGTTAAATTTAGTAATTGTCTCCCAATATACGGGATCATATGGGGGTTAGGTGGCATGTCAAGTTCTACCATTTTTGATCCATTGGTATTATTTTTTATCCCAAGTGTGTAGGGATTAATGATAATATAGTGGGTCGATAGTTGTTAGGCTTAGGTGCACTTGGGTAATTAGATTATAGCATTTTCCCACTGTATAGTATGGAAGTTAAAGCGTCACACAGACAAGGATTTAGAAACTTTTGAGGGAAAATTCCTCTGGTAGATAGATGAATATTGTGAGTATAAATAATCACAATTAATGGAATCTATAAAGCAATTAAAGAAAAAGCATGAAAATGTCACACACAACAGACAACTATAAGTTGTTCGACAAATTGCCCACGTTCACGGAGAGGCCACTTGAATTTTATTAGTTTCTCTTAGAGTATGAAAATTGCATTCCCCTTAGCCTTGGGGTGTGGGCTATATTTATAACTGTGTAAAACTGTAGAGTTTTAATTGTTCAAGGAAATCCCTTGGCCAATAATTGGCTTGTGTGGTGATTCCCTAAATATCTCATTTGAGATTTTGGGTATCCGACGTGAGCTTATACAAATGCCAACAGTTTTGTAATTATGCACATGATAAATGTTGGTATTAATCCTTCTTATTATTATAATGGGATGGGCTTGCTTCAAGTGTTGTCGGGCTTGGTCAGATAGGCCTGAGTTGGGTCCAATTTTGGTTTGTTCCCCGTGAGTGCCCCTAAAATTACTGGCCAAAAATGTTGGGAGAGAGAATTTTATTTAAATTGAAGGTTTACTTATTTGATCCATTTCTAATGAATTGAACCAGATGGCTAAACTTGTTAATAGGTTGGAACTTAAGGGGTACGCTCATCCCGAGGAGAATTGAAGGATAAAAACTTTCTTCGATTATAGTTCCTTATGAATGAAAACATTTCTCAAACGTTTGTTTGTTCCCATACTCATTCCAAAATGTTATTTGTTCTCTCTCTGTATCTCTATCTCTCTCCGTCTCTCGTACTAATAAAAAATAGAGATAATTCCCTTCACATTCATTCAACTTGTAAGTTTATTCTTCATCATCTTTGTCGTTCATTGTCTTTATATCTTTCTTCGTTCCCATCTCCATTTTCTTTGGTTGTTATAATTTATTTTTCTGAGAATGTCAAATACACTTCATGGAAAAAATGTAGATGATTTTAGGAAAACTTATTATATTCCTTCCAGAGTCACAATCGACCGTGCCCCGTGCCCAGAAACATTATGGTCGTTAAAAGGGGACACTAGATTCACATTCTTGTCGTGGTCTAGGGGGTTTGACTTTTCCCCCAAACCATATTTTCTTGGAATTTTGTGTGTTTTTTGGGATGGTCCCAGCTCAGTGTGCTCCTAATACATGGTGTATCATTAATGAGCTAAAAAAAATAAATGAGCTCTATAGGACCAACCATCATCTTGGAACTATGTTCTCCTCCAATATGTGTGTTTGTTTTGATGGTTCGCGAGAACGTATAGTCCTTTATGCAATGAACGATGCACCAAGACATGATAGCAGAGTATGCATGCACCACAGCTGTGTCTCGGGGTGCAGTATTGTGTGTGTGTGTGTATATATATATATATATATATATATATATATATATATATATATATATATATATATATATATATATATATATATATATATAATAGAGTGTATGTATATATATACTTTTGATACTATCTACCGTGTGAATGACGTAGACATCAATAATAATGAAATCTGAAATGAATTATGTTGGTGAACACTTTACCTATATTAAGTTAAAAGACTCTTATCCATATTAAAGAGGAATTAATTATAGGTATTATGTATATTGCGAGGAAATTACATGGGAACAATATTGGTCTATGATTATATGTTAGACGGGAAAGAACTAGTTAACATGGGAATAGAAACTAGTAGGGTTTGATGGAACGTTAGGCGTGCACATTAGATGAGAGGTGGGAATCTCAAGTGGGTACAATAATATAACATGATTAATATATGTGCTATTAACTCATTTTAAGCACTTGCTGGTTTTTAAATTGTTTTCAACTCGGGCTCTGACCCATTTTATGCAAATCTCTTTTCTTGTCAAATTATTTTATGTGCCCAGCTACACGGACACCAATCTTAGGAGATCCATTCACTCGACGAGATGTAGGTGTCGTGGAAGTTACAGGACCTTGGTAGTAGACGCCTCTATGTCTATCAATTCTTCCTTTGGGAGTTATTTCATCAGTTAGGACATATTGCCCCTTTTCTATTCAGATATTCAGAGATTTTGGATTTAGCTATTTACTTCATTCAGTTGTTGGGTTTATTTGTGTTGGATTATTATATTTGGGACTTAGACTGGAAATGTTTTCTCCAGTTTCATATATTATTGCAGTTATTTCCCATCATATGAGATTGATGTGAATGGTGAAATTTTAATTATTCGTTAACCTAGTTTTATTAATTAAAAGATAAAATTTTGACATCAACCTTTTTAAATATTAGGTGGTTAGTATTTAATAATAAAGTTTTCGACAATGATGCATAATCTGAACAAACTGGATATTCTGATTTAATTTAATAAAGTACTGATCACCTGCTATTTAATTAGGCGGGGTATCACAGGTGGTATCAGAGCGTCAGGTTCTAGAGTCCTTAGGATCTATGCGTCTTATTATGCTTTCCGCATAGCTTTCATTGATATAGAGCCCTATATTTAGGATTGTTGTATTCATTAATTGCACAATCTACATCTTCAGCTATTTGAAATAATTACTGTGGACTTATAAAGCTTCTCTTTTATTTCAAATGCTTGCCAGACGTGCATAGCGAGCCAATAGGGATGCCCAGCTCGAGGCTGAGCCAGCTCCGGCCCAAGGCACAATGAATGTTGCGAAAGTTATCACTATTGTGGCACAGGCGGTGAATGTATCATTAGCCATGGTATAACAGGCTCCACCACAGGCACCATCAATGGCTCCAGCACCAGTTCACGCTTTCCCTTATGCTTAGGAGAGCATCAGAGATGGCTTCCAGAAGGCACATCCTCGAGAGTTCACAGGAAGTTCAGATGTGGTGAAGGAGAACCAATAGAGGAAGGATATACAAAGACACCTAAGGATACATGAGTGCACGGCGGTACAGAAGAATATTTCAGCCTCATTTAAGTTGGTGGGGGAAACGCTACAGTGGTGGGAGTCCACTACCACTGCAGAGGAGAGAGACAACTTGACTATTCGAGAGTTTTGCGTGCGGTTTGATCGTAAGTATTTTCCTTCCGTCGTGCAGATCGAGATGAGGAGGAGGTTGCTGACCCTCAAGTGGGAAGGGAAGACCGTTGTTAAGTATGAGAAAGAGTTTACTGATCTTCTAACTATAGTGCCAGATGAGATACCGATGGAGGAGAAGAAGATCCAAAGGTTTATGGATGGATTGACTTGGAGGATTTTCTAGCAACTGTTAGGGAATCTTTCATTGTCCACTTATTCAGATATGGTTAATGTTGCTCTTTTGCATTACCAGGACCACCGCTTACATCATCAGGGCAGCAAACGAGTCGGGGAGTCCAGCCAGCAGGGTCGGACAGGAGGTAGTAGTGCTAATGGGGCACCCTCAGTTCGGGTAAAGGTCCGTCATGGTGAGCAGGGTTCCCATCATGGGAACCCTGCTAAGCGATTTCATTCTGGAGACTTCAGACAGGGGCAGGGAGGCTTTAGGTAGGGCCATCAGTGCCATCCTGGTCAACAAGGCCAACAGCGATTTCAGCAGGGCTAAGGGAGGGGTGGAAACAACCATTAGGGTAGAGGACAACAGCGGCAGAGGGAAGGAAACTTTCGAGGGAGGTGCTTTACTTATGGAAACACTGGCCACAAATGCCAGGATTGTCCTCAGAGGGGTAGAACCCTGCAGCAGTAGCAGCAGGGCGCTCGTCAGGTGCCCCAGTGACTGATATTTCCATCCACCCTCCAAGCACCACCCCAAGTACCAGCTTTGCCAGCCATTCCAGTAGCTCCAGTGAAGTAGGGACAGCTGCATTGTGGGTGTGTCTACAACATCCATCAGGTCGTGATTTATCAGGCCCCGCTCGCAGTCGAGGGTATATTTTCTATTCAGGGGACTATGGGGTGAATATTATTTGATTCGGGGGCTTCATACAGTTTCATTGCCCCTAGTTTTGCACACACCACGGGGCTATTGGACACGATAGATAGAACAATTACTAGCGTAGACTCACCGATGGGCTATGGGTCTTTGATAATCTTTATATGTCGGGGAGTAGGCATAGATATTGGGAAATTTCTTTTACATGCAGATATGCTTGTCTTAGAGATGCACAAGTATGATGATATTATCGAGATAGATTGGCTAGTTACGTATAGGGATATGACTGAGTTCTATACTCGTAGTATTGTGTTTGCCATACTGGGTCAGGAGATGTTTTTGGTGGCGATGCCTCGTCCTGAGGGAGGTTCATCGAACCATTTATATTATATTGAGGAGGAGACCTCTAAGGTAGTGGTGATACCGCTTAATTCGATTCGGGTTGTTTATGAGTTCACTTATGTATTTCAGGGAATATAGGGATTACCTCCCAGCGAGGAGATAGAGTTTATGATAGATTTGTCGCCAAGCACTCGATCGATAGCCCGTGCACCTTATCGTATGTCTCCAGCAGATATGAGTGAGCTACGAGATCAAATTGAGCTATTATTGGGTCAGGGTTTCATCCGTAGGAGTACCTCGCCTTGGGGTTCTCCCATGTTGTTCGTGAATAAAAGAGATGGGTCGTTACGATTATGTGTTGACTAGCGAGAGTTGAATAAGGCCAGGATACAAAATAAATATTCGTTACCCCGAATTTATGACCTATTCGATTAGTTGAGGGGAGCTTCTTATTTTTTAAAGATAGACTTGAGGTCGGGGTACCATCAATTACGTATTGGGGAGCACGATGCCCTTAAGACTGCTTTTCTGACGAGGTATGGATATTACGAGTTCAGGGTTATGCCATTTGGGTTGACCAACGCACCGACAGTCTTCATGGACTTGATGAACAGGGTGTTCAGAGAGTTCTTAAATCAATTTGTCATTGTCTTCATTGATGACATTCTAATTTATTCCCGGACTGAGGAGGAGCATGTTGATCATCTAAGGATGGTTTTACAAACTCTACGTGAGCATGAGTTATATGCGAAATATGAGAAATTGGGGTTTTGGATGGGAGAGGTTCAGTTCTTAGGGCACATCATTTCTGCGAAATGGATATCAGTAGATACCGGGAAGATGTCAGTGGTGAGGGAGTGGGGATAGCCCACGACGCTGACTGAGATACGTAGTTTCTTGGGGTTGGCAGGATACTACAGGCAATTTATTCGTGGATTCTCAAAGATAGCGAGTCTGTTGACAAAATTGACTCGTAAAAGGATGCCATTTATATGGGATGATGCCTGCCAGTTGGATTTTGACGAGCTGAAGGACAAGATGACTTTAGCACCAGTTCTAGCCCTACCCAGTCTAGGGGGAATACCTGGTTTACACTGATGCGTCCTTACTAGGACTTGGGGGTGTGCTTTAGTAGGAGAATAAGGCAATTGCTTATGCTTCCCATAAGCTTAAACCTGATGAGAGGAGTTACCCCACGCACGACTTGGAGTTAGTGGCAGTCATGTTTGCATTGTGGATATGGAAAAATTATCTCTTGGGGGGGAAATTTGCATGTTCACAAATCACAAGTCACTACAGTATCTGTTCATACAGCGGGTGTCGAATACGCGTCAGCGAAGGTGGCTTGAATTTGTGAAAGACTACCAGTTCGACATCCATTACCACCCGAGGAAGGCTAATGTGGTAGAAGACGCATTGAGACGTAGGCCAACAGGTGAGGTAGCCCAGATGTAGAGGGTGAAATTGGAAAAAACTCAGGCATCAGGATGCATTCTCCCGCTCATTCATGTTGGTGATGATGATTACACCAGAGATAGTTACTAGGGTGATACAGGCTCAGGCAGCGAATTCCTTCTATCAAGACCGGATTATCCATCTTCTTGCCGAGGGAGAAGAGGTCTTGTCCATGAGCTCGGATGGGGTTTACGCTTTAATGACAGACTAGTAATTCCGGAGGTGGAGGAGTTACGATATTCAGTGATGGTAGTGTCGCACAGTTCACGCTTTGTGGTATATCCCGGAGGGGATAAGATGTTTCAGGATATGAGGCAACAATATTAGTGGGGTGGAATGAAGAAGAATGTCACCGAGTTTGTTTCGAAGTGTGCTAATTGCCAGATGGTGAAGATAGACTATCAGAGATAGGGAGGATTACTACAGCCATTAGAAATCCCTATGTGGAAATGGGAGAGCATTTCTATAGATTTCATCACAGGTTTGCCTACATCACAGAGGGGTCACGATTCCATATAGGTAATTGTGTATTGGTTGAATAAGGTAGCTCATTTTTTGCCAGTCCGGACCGACTATACTATGGGTAAGTATGCTCAGATCTTCATTGCCAAGATCGTGATACTCCACGGTGTGCCCCTTGATATCGTGTCCGATTGGGATAAGATTTTTGTGTCCAGATTTTGGGAGAGTTTACAGCAGGCCATGGGTACGGAGTTAGGATTGAGTTTGGCCTATCACCCGCAGAAGGACGGGAAGACAGAGCGTATGAGTTAGATGTTGGAGGATATTTTACGGATGTATATCCTTGATTTTGGAGTGGGACGGGAGCAGTCTTCCACTGGTTGACTTTTCTTATAATAACCCCTACCAGTTTACTATTGGCATGGACCCATTTGAGGCGTTATACTGTGAACTTTGTCATTCCCCAGTGTGTTGACTTGAGGTGGGGGACAACAAGATACTTGGGCCAGAGGTAATTCAAGAGACCTCGGCTAAGATTGAGTTGATACAAAGTCACATTCGGGTTGCTCGGGATAGGAAGAAGAGTTATGCCGATGCCAAAAGGTTTTTCAGGGAGTTTAGTGTTGGGGATGACATGTTGTTACAAGTGTCTCCTATGAATGGGGTAAAGCGGTTTGTAAAGATAGGGAAGTTGGCACTGAGATATGTTGGGTCATTCCCTATTATTGAGCGGATTGGGCCAGTAGCTTACAGACTTGGGTTACCGGAGCACCTACATATGATTCATGATGTGTTTCATATTTCCTCGCTAGATATCTTAAGGATGACTTGGACCACACCCATATTGCCTTATAGGAGATTGATCTACAACCTGATAGTTCCTACAAGGAAGGGCCGGTTGCTATCTTAGACCGTAGCGAGAGGAAACTGAGGTCAAAGATCGTAACGTTAGTATGAGTGCGGTGGTGACATCATAATGTAGAGGAGTCTACCTGGGAGCATGAGGATGACATGCGGGATAAATATCCAGAGTTATTCCTACCAGGTAAACCTTTATTCTGTTCTGTTACGAATTGTGACACGAAATTCCGTTATGAGGGGGGGAGTAAGTAATACGTTGTATTTTCGATGGATTTCATTTTAATTATGGAATTAGGATTAATTAATTTAATTGGAGAAAATTTAATTATAATTAATTCGGATTTAAATGTAATAATTACTAGCATGACGAGAGTTAGTATTTATTAGTGATAATTATGTTGAACATTACTTAGTGACTAAAGTAACATATGATTACGAAAATATTATTATGGTTGGGAGTGAAAAATACGACAGTTGCAATATACTTAGTTGGGACACGCATTTGAGTCGTGTCGGCATTACTTTATTGGGTTTAAAAGATAATTTATTTTTAAGTAACTCGTATGACCATTTTGAGTACGCCGATGAGTCCGGAAGGGCCGAGATAGTCAGAAAACTCTACTCGGGTGTCTTATTTGGATTTCGAGGTAATTTAGGCCAAACCGACACCCGGGAGGGGTATTTTTGTCTTTTGAGATTTTTGGGAATTAAAATAGAGGAAAATAAAAAATTAAAAAGGAAGAGTATGTGGATAATAGGCTATCTATCATTTTCCAAACCTACGTGAGAGAGAAGGAGAACCAAAGAGGAAAAAGAACTCCATAGGAGCCCTGGGATAAAGACTCAAGCTCTCACATTAAATTACACCAACGCGTAGATCATGAAGAGAGGATCGCCCCCATACCAATTTCATCCACCGAATCAGAATTTCACAAAAAGGCAAGTATTTATCTTTCTAAATTTTTAGACCATATAAGATTCATGATAATTTAGTTGATGGAATAACCATGATATTATGAATTTGAGATTGAAATTGGGTATTAATAAGTTTTCATGTAGTTGAATAACCACGTTCTGGGTATGATAATGCTGGGTTTTATATGTTAATTTCATGAAATTAAATCTGGGATTAAATCGTTGTTACTGGAGGTTATGTGAAATTAGGGCTTGTTGAAGATTTGAGAAATTAATCAAAATTCATGTTATAATTTTTGGGATTTAATGTTAAAAACGGATGGGAAAGTGTTCTAATACTAGGGGATATGGTTTAGGGTTGTAGAATTTGGATTTGAATGAGTTTGAAGTAATTTTGTTGTTGAATGATGTGTGAAAAATGAAATATTTGTAAGACATGAAGCTCTCGAAATTCTCGTTCAAAGACCTGCCTAGGTCATTCGATTGAGAATTCCAACAAGTTTACTAACGAGATTTTAGAGTTCGTTCGAAGTGATAATCTCGTTCGAATGGCCTCGTTTGAACTAGAATCCCCAGGTTCTAACGAGATTTTAAAAACTCTAATTTTTGCCCAAACGAGTCAAAAATCCTTCTAGGTTTATTTAAGTGAGAGAATACGACCTACGTTATTTAGGAGTAGCTTCATTTTCATAATTTAGTAGTGAGAGGAATAGTGTAACTACTAAGGGAATGGTTTGGAATGAGATAACCTTAAAGAGTATGTACTACAGAGAGGTAAATCGTACCGTTAAATTATTGTGGGTAATAGGGACGAATATACTACATTTGAATTCGGGGACTTAGGTTGCGTGAATACCTAACGATTATAATAAGTTGTGTGTATACTTCTTGATTGAACTATTATGTGTACGACATACCTACACTTCTTGCTATCGAGCGGAGGTTGCATGTTGTGGACAATCATGCCTTGAGGATCCTTCGAGTGGGATTTTTATTTATACCACTAGAGCATAGAACCTAGGTACGGGCTATCTGTGAGAATGATAGTGATGACGGTCGTATGGGTGCGTAGGTATGTGTGTAGCCCATCGGCTTGGAACTATGTTTTCTTCCAATATGTGTGTTTGTTTTGATGGTTCGCGAGAGATTGAACCTATAGTCCCTTATGCAATGAGCGATGTACCAGGACATTATAACAGAGTATTCATGCACTGTAGTTGTGTCTCGGGGTACAGTATTGTATATATATATATATATAAAATAGAGTGTATGTATATATATACTTGTGATACTATCTACCGTGTGAATTAAGTAGACATGAATAATAATGAAATCTGAAATGAATTATGTTGGTGAACACTTTATCTATATTAAGTAAAAAAGGCGCTTATCCATATTAAAGAGGAATTAATTATAGATATTATGTATATTGCGAGGGAAATACATGGGAATAATATTGGGCTATGATTAGATGTTAGACGGGAAAGAACTAGTTAGCTTGGGAATAGAAACTAGTAGGGTTTGATGGAACGTTAGGCGTGCATATTAGATGGGAGGTGAGCATCTCAAGTGAGTACGATAATCTAACATGATTAATATATGTGCTATTAACTCATTTTAAGCACTTGCTGATTTTTAAACTATTTTCAACTCGGGCTCTGTCCTCTTTTTCACAAATCTCTTTTTTGTCAAAGTATTTTAGGTGCCCAGCCACAAGAACCCCAAGCTTAGGAGATCCATTCACTCGACGAGCTGTAACTGCTATGGAAGTTACAAGACCTTGGTAGTAGACGTCTCTATGTCTATCATTTCTTCCTTTTGGAGTTATTTCATTAGTTAGGGCATGTTGCCTCTTTTCTATTCAGATATTCAGATATTCAGATATTTTGGATTTAGTTATTTACTTCATTCAGTTGTTGGGTTTATTTGTGTTGGATTATTATAATTAGGACTTAGACTGGAAATGTTTTCTCCTGTTACATTTATTATTGCAGTTATTTCCTATCATATGAGATTAATGGTAATGGTGAATGTTTAATTATTCGTTAACCTAGTTTTATTAATTAAAACATAAAATTTTGACATCAACCTTTTTAAATATTAGGTGGTTAGTATTTAATAATAAAGTTTTAGACAGTGATGCATAATCTGAACCAACTGGATATACTGATTTAATTTAAGAAAGGACTGATCACCCGATATTTAATTAGTCGGCGTGTCACAAGGGTGAGAGAGTACCTTCCTAAAGGTGAACATCCAAGATCATCCTTGTTCCTCTTGGAATGCACCAACACTATCGGAAGCTTCACTGCTCACCTCGTCGATGGCATCCCCGAGCTTCCCATTCCTAATGAGGAAGCCTTAGCCTCATTTGAGTCCCTCGACATCAGTTCCACACTACCAGACGAAGAGGATTCCATGGTCCTCCCAAGAAGAGTTTTTTTTATAGAAGATGATTATGATGTCCCCCTCTCCCCCAAAGCTATGTTCCAAAATCGGATAGAACCTGAAGACCCTAAAGTTGATTATTGAAGTCTGGTCATCAAAGAAAAGAAGAAGGAGAAGGAAAAGGAAAAGTCTCATATGGCCCCTCGTTATTCTAAGAGAAGTAATTTTCCTCCCCATCCCAAGAACTTCCCAGGCCATATCTGTGGGCCAAAATCCATCCCTAGCCCATGACCTACTGAGGTGAGTCGTTCTCACTATAGATCGTGTGCAGCTGAAGACCCTGGGACTTGACTAGTTTACTGTTCGTGCTTCCCAAACTCTCTCCATGGTAAGAATTATTATCCCCCATATTTTTTCTTATTTTTTTTACTTTATTGTGAATGTTCCTAACACTTGCCATGTATCACTATTTTATAGTTCGTGGCAGAGTTTACCAGTCTCTTAGATGGTCTCCAAGACCAATACAAGATTAATGACAAATATAACCTTGCCCTATAGAATACCGAAGATGGCATGGCTAAGGCTAAAGTTGTCTATGACTGAAAGAAGAAGCCACCATTGAGTCCATGGCCTAATTAAAGACCGAAAACAGCCTATTGAAGGTCGTGAATACTCAGTTGATAATAAAGGTTTCCTGATTCCTTGGAACTAAAGAGGCTAGCTTTATGAAGGGCTGGGAGGAGGCTTACGTTGAGACTTGGATCTATTTGGACTATATCTGAAAGTCTAGATTCAATAAAGGATAGGATTAAGCCCTGGTGAAGGCTGAGGTTCCTACTGAGTCATAACTCTTTAGCGACCATCACCCTGGGTTTCCAAGATCAAAGAAGACCTTAAAGACTTAGAAGATGTGGGATCCTCTACGAAGGAGGAGATAAATAAATTGTAGGCTCAAGTCATCAATTCAAAGGATGTCGGGGAGGTCTTAAGATGTTGCTTACAAGCATGGATGTCTGAACGCCCTCAAGGTTATTAAAGAACCCAAGGATTCCCATATGGGGTATATGTACCACGTTGAGTGTCCAGCTTATCAACAACCTCCCTTTGGGAGAGATGAGATATGGATCCCCTTCCCCTTAAACTTCAAAAGATCTGCATGGAAGGTCATGATAGTGACAATGAATATCGGCCTATTCCTAATGATAGCCGGTGAAAGTTGATTGAGAAGTGTTATCAGCCGACCATAATATATTGTAACAATTTTCATACTATGTGCATTAATTTTGCAGTTGGTATATTATATAATCATGCATTTGCTGAAAAGTTAAATTAAAACCAATCTTTATGGATTTTTCCATTCCTTTGTGTTGTGCATGTGTTATATATGTTTATCTTACCTTTTAGGTCATGTCGTAATGCTCCCTTAGGACTAGAAGAGACAATGGCAAACATGCATCTGGTCTATAGGTAGTCCACCCATTTAGGATTTTATCCAACCAAACAGAGTTGGTTTAATGACTACAGATAACCCGTAGGGCTTCATCTTTTCGGGATAAGTCATGAGGTCACATGTGTTGGTTGTAATAGGGACCCAAGGACTTTACTTATCAATTGTAATAATCCAGATTGCCATTGTAATTAAGTTAAAGTCCGATCGACACTTTCAAAGATTAATGCCAATTTTCAGCCTGTTAAATGTACATTAATTGAATAACTAAGAAATTGAGTGATTGAGTAAGGCCTTTATTCATAATTTAAATAATAAACTATGAGAAACATGAGTTTTGAAATGAAAATTTGAAAAAACTAAGTATTAAAATAAAACTGAAAATAGAACTTATAAAGGTTGGTCACATTCCATGCTTTAGGTATTTTTCCTTCCATTATTTCTAAGTGATAGGCTCCCTCAAATTGTCTCTGATTACTTTGAATGGTATCTCCTAGTTAGGCCCTAGCTTTTCGTCTAACGGCCTTATGGCACTGTCGAGAACTTTTTCGAGGACATAATACCGGGCTTGGAACTTCCTCGGATTGACCCCTTTGTTGTACTACTTTGCTAACTGTTGTTGGTAGGAGGCCAGCTTGATCTCTTCATTCATCGACTAGGTTAAGTTCAGTGGGAAGGGCATCGTCGTTCAGTCCTTGATTGACAAATTTTATTCCCATGGTCGGGAGGCCATATTTGAGTTGAGTTACATCTTCCATTCCATATATGAGAATGAGGGTGTTTTCTCTGTATTTTTTCTCGGCGTGATGCGATATGCCCAGCGGATATGAAGGAGTTTGTCCACCCAAGCACGTTTGGCCCTTTCCACCCTCTTTTTTAGGAAATCAAGCATCGTTTCGTTAGAAGCCTTTGCCTGTCCATTGCCTTAGGGATACTCCACATAATTGAAGTGGTGCTTGACTTCGTGTTCATCGTAGAAATGTTAAAAGGGTCCACTTTTAAATTGTGTGCCGTTATTCGTTATGATGGACCTCGGTACCCCAAAGTGAGTTATGGTGTTCCTCCAAATGAATCTTATCATGTCGTCATCTCTAATTTTTTCCATTAGCCTTGTCGTAATCCACTTAGTGAAATATTTTTTGTCGACCAACAAGTATCTACGATTCCTTGGCGCAGTGGGTAGTGTTCCTATGATATCCATCCCCCATTGTGCAAACGACTGCGGATTGGTCAATGGCCTCAGGCCGCTAGCTGACTAACATGGGAGAGAATTTTTGGCATTTTTCATACTTATGAACATAAACACTTGCATATATCTACATATATGGCCACTACTATCCTTATTTGATTCTCGAAATGCTAAGGAACTTCCTCCCACGTGACTCTCGTAAAATCCCATCGTGATGTTCATTGAGAAGTTATTCGACATCTTTTGGTTGTAGGCACTGGAGATAGGGGCCTATGAAGAATCTCTTATAAAGTTTACCAATATGGTCTAAGTAGAAACAAGCAGATTTCACTCTGACTTGGTGGGAAAAAAATTTATCGATCGGTAGTGTTTCATTCTAAAAGTATGCGATGATCGGATCCATCCAACTTGGAACCTTCTCAATGGAGAGAATATTCTCAGAGATCATCATCTTGGCAATACCGGGCTTAGAGAGGAATTCAAATTCGATTGTTCTCTTGATATCGGAGTCTACTTCTAAGCTTAAGGCTACTAAAGATTCAGTGTAACTATTGTTCCCCTAAAGGAACTGTTGAACGTGGATTTCTTTGAATTTTCTATTCAGCTCGTGCACCATTGCAAAGTAGTCTGCCATCCTATAATTCTTGGCATTAAAGTCCACACTGACTTGATTGGACACTGGTTTGGAGTCGCAATAAATATTAAGCCAACTTGCCTCCAATAAATGGGCCTTGTGCAGGCCATCTATAAGCGCTTCGTACTCGTCCTCATTATTTGAGGCTTGAAAGGCCAATATGATCCCCTACTCGATTATTATGTTTTATGGTGTTACGAGGACAATTCCTACACCTACTCCTTTAGAATTGGAGGTACCATCAACATATGATGTCCAACTTTAGAATTGATCGACCAATAGTTGGTCGGTAGAACCATCTCCTATGAACTCTGCAATAAAGTCGGCTAAAATCTGTCCCGTGATTGTTGTCCTTGGTTGAAAGTGAATGTCAAAAATCCCAAGTTCAATTGACCATTTTAACATTCATCTAGACAGGTTGGCTTTACGACGGACATCCTTAACGGGAAAAGAGGTAATTACAATAATAAAGTGGGCCTCAAAGTAATGGTTAAGCTTCCAAGAAGCAATTACCAATGCATAAGCCAGTTTTTCCAATGGCAAGTAATGATGCTCAGCATCCAAGAGTGTTTTACTGGCATAGTAAATAGGAAAATAATTTTCCCCTTTCTCGAAGAGGAAGGCTGAGCTAACTGCATGGCTAGACACTATAAAGCAGAGGTAGAGGGGGTCCCTTTGATCAGGAATTACCAGCAACAAAGGCTTTATGAGGTAAGATTTTATTTCTTCAAGGGCCCGTAATCATTCATTATTCTAGGTGAGTCATGTCTCCTTCTTAAGTAGCTATAAAAGTAGCTGAGAAGGCTTGAATGTCTTTAAAATGAAGTGATTGAGTGTTGCAAGCATTATAGTGAGATTTTGGATATCACACAATGTCTTCGATGACTGGACACTATTGATAGACTTTATCTTATCTGGATTGGCCTCAATTACCCTTTTTCTGACAAGGTAGCCTAGAAATTTTCCTGACTAGACCCCGAATGGGCATTTTCATGCATTGAGCTTCATTTGGTAGTGACTAAGGATTTCAAAGTTGTTAGTTAAATCTCTGATATGGTCTTCCATACTTCTGCCTTTGACGAGCATATCATTAATGTATACTTCCATTTTTTCCCCTTTTGGTGTTTAACCATCTTCGTGGCCAGTCTCTAATATGTAGATCCAACACTCTTCAGGCCATATGTCATGACCTTATAACCTAATGGTATTATAAACGAAGTCTTGTCTTGATCGGCATCAAACAAAGGAATCTGGTTGAACTACAGTTATGTCAACCAGTTAATCTATCTTTGGAAGGGAGAAACTGTCTTTAGGACAAGTCTTGTTGAGGTCGGTGAAGTCTATACCTACACTCTATCAACCGTCGCTTTTGCAAACTACGATTATATTGGAGAGCCACTTTGATAATTGAATTTCTTTGATGGACCTTGTTTCCAAAAGTTTCCCTACCACTTTTTCTATCGCCTTTGCCTTTTCTGGGGCTGTTCGGTGAACTATTTATATAATTGGTTTGAATGATGGATCCACGTGGAGATGATGACAAGAAATCATAGGATTAATCCAAAACATGTCATATGGCTCCCACGCAAATATGTCTAAGTTGCGTTTCAGGAAGGCAACCAACTCCTTTCTCTTTCTCTCATGGTCGGCCAATGTTGTCCCGATAAAAAATTTCCTCTCAGGCTGGCTTTCCTAAAAAAATAACATCCTCGAGGCTTTTGACGACCCTGTCAGTGGGGTGGACCTTGGTTTCCTCCACCCCTAGTTGGTCGTGTTGTATTTGCTATTTCGAGGGAGTGTCCCAATTTTGGGTCATCTCTAGAAGAACATCTTTATCTCTTTTCTTTTCTTGCTTAGACCTAAAGGCGGCGAGGTAGTATTTTTTAGCAATGGCTTGGTCGCCTCTTATCTCTATTATGGCCTGTAATGTACTTTAGTTTTTGGTGGTAAGTTTAAGGGACAACTCTCATGTCTTGAAGCCACCTGATACGTCATGAATATTGCATACTAGCACCTATTATTTTTATGCATTCTAACACTTTTGTCCCCGTTATATCATACTTTTATGCTCATAAATTGGTTAATTTCGATTTTGGATATATATCTATATATATATATATATATATATATATATATATATGCTTTGCATGGTTTATGTGAGCTTTTGTAGGTATTGGAACGCTTAACGGAGCAAGCGGTTACATTTTGAGGAAGTTCTATCGTCTGATGCAAATTCGAGGGCATTTTAGATTTTTCACACTTCATGTCCCAACCAACGGATCTCTATGGGTGCATCTTTCATTGATTTGGCTTCACGTGTCCATAAATGGCTCGTCGTTTCGATTCCGGATGATGAAGTTAGTACTTTTTTCATAATGCAAGTTTTCTCCCTATTGAAGACTAAAGCCCCCCTGAAGATAGAGCCTTGGTTGACCGACCCCCAGATAATGTGCGGTTTTCCCCAATTATTTTCTTTTTCCTTTTCTTTTTACAAACTTACTTTATATTTGTAAGTTGGGTTTATTTGTGAGATATCTAGTTTTTAGGTAAGTTTTAGGTTTTGGTTTGGGGCGCTAATCTTCTCACTCTCTCTTAGGGTTTCTCCCATTTGGGTATGTAAGTTTACTATTCATCTTCTTCCCCATTAATATAGTTTCCATTGTTCATTTATTGCTTTGTTAATTAGATTTACTTACTTTATTTCCTTGCTTTCATTTACTTATATATCATTTAATATGCTTTGTATCTAACTTAGTTTAGGTTGAGATTGACTGAACTCATATTGGATTAGTGGGTTGCTTTGCTTTGGTGTTGGGTTTTATGATTTTAAATGGGTTAGCTTATTCTTGATTTTAAACCAAGGAAATTTAAATGTGGATATCAAGTATTCCCCGTATTTGTGACCTTGCATGTGTAATCTTGGGGATATTTGTTGACATCAAAATCATATTAAGCTTTTCTGAGAACTTGGAGGGAATAACTCTAGATTTAAGTAATTGTGAAAATGAGACTTAATCTTGATTAACTTGTTTTCCCGTGTAACCATTTATACTTATTAACCAAGGTGAGGGATATTATTCTCAATCTATAGTTTTTACTCATTTTGTTAATCTTATATTAAATACATGCCTAGATTTATCTTTTATTATAACTTTAATCTTTTACACTTTTATTCCTGAAATAATCAATCAATTAACGTTTAGAAACATTCCTTATGGATTCGATACCCGGATTGGCCGCTTACTTCTGTAAAGAGTGTAGTAATAGTTTAGTTTTTTTTTCATAATGGTGGGAGTCAAAAGCAATGATAAGTGTTTTTCACGACACTCGATTTTCCACTGTTATCAAAATGGCACCATTATCGGGGACAATTTGTTTTAGAATTTGATTATTTTAGTATTTCATATTATTTTTATTTCTGTTTGTATTCTTTGTTAACTTTTTTATAGGACTTCTATATTTGAGCGCCAAGAAACACTTGAATCTATCGAACACACATCAGTTTGTGGAATTTTCCATCTTGAGCTATGTTTTTGAATAAGCATTTCTTATTCTAATATTATCGATAATCGCATAGATAACTCTCAAAATCTCTCTAAACCTATGATTTTTGGTGAATACTCACAAAGTCAAAAACTTAAAGCATCTAAAATGATTTTGGGTGAGTATTACAAAAGTCAAGTTATTGATTATGGGAATTTTGAGAATGATCATTCCGTTAATGGGCCAGAAAATCATTATAATAACAATGGTGAAACTAATTGCAATTTCTTTCAAAATTCTTATAATAATGATTTTGATAGTAGTTCCGAAGATAGTTTCCAAACTTTTTATTTTCAAGAATCCGTACCTCCACCTATGACATTGCATGAGGGCCCGCGCATTCCTGAAAATGAAAAACTTGAAAAGTGTTATTGGGAAGAAAATCATTGTTGGAAATAAGAGTTAGATGCATTATTCGAATCCAACGATGATTTTTCTTCCTAGACTTTTGAAGTTGAGGAGTGTTTTTGTAAGAGCATATTTTTTGTCATTGCTCAGTAGCTGAGGCTTACAAACATTTTGGCGTATCCCGTTACCATTCAACTCGAACCGTCATGAAGACCGAATACCTAACATCTCCAACTTCTGAGGATCTCCACATTATGAAGGTATAAGTCTAATAAGAGTTTAAATTTATTTTGGGATGTTTGTCTTTTTATTAAATCTGAAACGGGATTATTAGTTTTAAAAATCGAGGCATTTTTTATTTTTAAATTTTTTTCAACATTCGTCTGCCTTGTTCGAGTGAGAAGGGATTCTCATTTGAAAAAGTTGTCATTTTCATTTGAAGGCTCTCTTGAAGTTTACATCGAACGTGTATCGAATGAGGTCGTATTGTTTTTCTTCGTTTGAATGTCGTTTGAAGATGGTTCAAACCAGATAGCTATTTCATTCGAATGAACTTGCTTTCGTTCTAAGACGAAATAAGAATAGGCCCTTCCATGGCATTAGGTAACCATACATGAAGGGGGAATTGTGCAGATTTAGCTATTGCACCGACAAATAATAGAATGACTCTCAAAATAACAAATAAAAAATTCACCTCATTATTTAAAATCAAGTTATTGAATATTTTGAATAAATACGATTGATTAACTGATGTTTTAAAATTTAATGTTGGTTCATTAGAACCATATAAACCGACACCCATGACTCCCATTAAGAGTAAATAGGAACCTCCCGCCATGTACAAAGTAAATTTTGTATCCGAATACAGACATTTCTTTCCTCCCCACGTATCTAGACTTATTTTTGTTCGAATGAATGTCATCGCCTATAAATTTATGAACCTCATATAAATACATGTTTCGTGTTCATTTTTGTTAGGACCTTTGTCAAAACTGTTTCTGCATATCTTTTGCAAAAGTTTTCAACCTTTTGAGTTTAAAAAACCTTTTTGATTCACAAAACACATCCCCAAAATATATTTGTGTGAATCTATTTAAGCCCTACAGTTTTTTATCCTTGCAAACACAAGTATTGTGGAGAGAGTTTCTTCATGGCTAAACTTGAGATTGTTGAGGGGATAATTGTTGAAGACAAAGGTTGATCGGTGGATACCGAGAGTGGAAAGACGCGTATGGACTGCCTGGAGATGAGTAGTATTTTTTAGAGATTTATGAAAACTAGCGTGTTATGTTTGTGGTGGTAATCAAGTAGTATTGTAAGTCAACTATCTATAGATATTTCTGAAGTTCTAAAATAGGTTTTACTCACAAGTGTTTTTTCCCCTAAAATGCCTTGCCTGTTTGCATGCTTTAATTTATCTGTTTTATCACATAGTTGCATTTCTTAGGATAAAAAGATAAAATTTGATTTCTGTGTGTTTGACACTTAATTATATAAATATTCCATTAAGATCGCAAGCGCACTCTTATGTTTTGAACCAAATGAGGAATCATTGCCTACTTTGTAACAATCCATTCTTCTATTTACCCATAGCATAATTGATAATGAAAGTGAGGAGGAAATGAATGTAGTATCAATTTGCAATGAAATGATTTCTTCTTTGGAAAATAAAAAGGGGGTTGAGATGTATGTGTCATCTCAAGCGATTTTAGAAGAATATTTCATTGAAAGTGAATCCTTCTCCTTTGGAATTTAATATTTAAGCAACGACGAGTCATCTCTTGAGATTGAATTTATTTACTCCATATCTTTATGTTAAGTTATCAAATCGTTACAAGTATCCCACGATTCTTTTCAAAACTTTAAAACATTCAACCCTTTCACCGATGAGGATTATTGCCTGAGTCACTATTTATAAATGCAATATTGCCTCTATGTGTCCCACTGCCCATTCCAATTGCAAAATCTTTGGGAGGAAATTCTATTTTTTTGGATGCAATGTGTATTCATCACCTGTTCAATCAAAACCCACCATCATCCCCCGAAAATTTTTACTTGGTGATGGATCATTTCTTTCGCCTTACACATACCTTCCGTTGTTTAAACGAAATTCATATTTTTTGGAAAGTATGCATGCAAATGGGGTTACACCTATTTTCCCTCAAAGTCAAATTTTATTTTGGCTGGACCCCCAAAAATTTCAACTTCTAGTGTATAGTTAGTTACAAGTTAAAATTTTAGTTTGTATATATTAGGGTTTTTTTCTTTTTAATTATTGTTAGTGTAATTAGTTAAAGTTTATTTCTTGTTTTTTTGTTATGCCTGGTGATAACATCTTTTGTAGAATCTTTGGACTTGTACTTTTTGGAGATCGCTCCAATTTGGGTAATATTAATCCTTTCCTCCCTTTAACTTGGTTCTTGCTTCACATTGAGGATAGTGCAAGGTTTTAGTTAGGTGGTGTGGGATATTATATTCATTGATTTTCTTAGTCCTTGATTTGATTATATGTTCTTTCTAAGAAGGTTTTAATTGTAAAAAAATGAAAATTAAAAAAAAAATCTTTCTTTTTTCTCATTTGTTGGGCATTTTGCCTTTGTTTCGATGATAAATTTAAATAAATGCCTAATCCAATAGATAATTTAATGATGCTTGTTCTCTATTTTAGATGTCATTAGATTTTAGTCCTCTAATTATTCATATTATGGAAGGCGTCATGAATTAAACTTTGAACCCAGGAGCGCATGCGTTCTTCTGATTTTCTTGATTTAGTTTACGACGATTATAACTCAGGATTTTTTTTTGTTGAATTGTATATACTTACACCAAGTGAGCTTTCGAATTTTCTTCATTTTTCAATGTTATACATTACTCTTTCCTCCTTAAAAACATTAAATTCGTTAATAATCTCACTATTCTTGATCATGATCATTCCCTAATTGAGTTCATATTTTGAAATGTGTTACTTGAGCATGATTTTTAAAGTTGTTTTGACTCGAGAATTCACTAAACTTTAGGAAAGGATCATAGTCACTCTTTGTTATATCACCCATATTGAGCTTGACCTCACCTTAAATGTTTCCCCTCATCAACCCCTTTGAGCCTAAATATAGCCTTTCATTTCATAACCCAAAATCCCATAACCAACTCCACATTGGAGTTATAAACCATATATATCACCTTCCATACCTTTGTTTGGAATTATACATAGGATTGAATGATGTTCTTGTTATGTGGTTGAAATTAAGCATATGAGAGTGTGAGAGAAAAGAAAAAGTGAATTAAAACAAAAGAAAAAGAAGAAATGAAAAAGAAAGAGAAAGTATGTCCATTTCATACATAATGTTCAATAATCTTTTTCGCTTTCCAATGTTCTATCCAATGGTTGTTATGGAAATCATTTTATAATTTTGAAATTGCCCACAATTTCCATTATCCCAAGTTTTTCATCCCCAAGCAACTTTGAATCTGTAAATATTCCCTTCATTTCATACCCGATCCTAGCCTATATTATAACCCATTAAAATCCTATGTGATCCTAAGGTGAATGTAATTCAAAAGTTTAAATAACTACGATAATATGTCAAAATGCATTTCACCTCATTTAATGATGATATCCTTTCATTGAGATTATATATTTTTCATTTTATATATAGCATTCTTCATCAATGACATGTGTGCGGCTTAGTTTCCATTTACATTTACTCTGTATGCCAGAATGTCTCATGTGTGTTCCACCCCTTTTCATAATGATTCATTCGTTGAGTGTATACGCCGGTGAGGATTGATATATGCACGCTTTAATGCTTATATGTTATTTAAAATTTTTGCTAAGTTATACTTTGCATGTGCTCACTTTTCCTCCTGCACTTAAGGTTTCAATTCGACGAGGTTCATTCTATAATGATAATGACTAAGGAATTTTGTGTGAATTCATTCACTATGCTAAAAATATGTTGAAATCCTTTTCATTATTGTTGTGCTTATTGCATTATTTTTGGTCATATCTTTTGAGGAAATTTGATGTTTGTGGGTTTCATCCCTAAAAACCCTCACGAGACAACACTTGTCCACTAGGGTAACCTAGGGATTAAACGACTTACTGCATATGCTAAATGCAATAGTTTGCGAGCGAAAGTTATATTTCTAAATTTTATGCTTATATACGTTTCGTATCGCTATCTGTTGGACTGATTTTGTTTTTTGTCATCACTATAGACTAGCAATGTCTAAGTTAGGGGGTGTGATAGGTCACGAATATTACAAACTAGCACATGTTATCTTTCTGCATTCTAGTACTTTTGTCTCCGTTATATCCTACTTTTATGCTCATATATTGGATAACCTCGATTTTGGATATATATATATATATATATATATATGCTTTGCATGGTTTATACGAGCTTTTGTAGTTATTGGAACGCTTAACGAAGCAAGTGGTTGGATTTTGAGTAAATTATGTCATGTAACATAACTTAAGGGAATTTTAGACTTTTCACACTTCATGTCCTAACCAAAACATCTCCATGGGATCTTAGTTCATTGATTTAGCTTCGCGTGGCCATAAACGGCTCGTCGTTTTGAGTTCAGATGATGAAGTTAGGGTCTATTTCGTAATGAAAGTTTTTTCCCTATTGAAAACCAAAGCCCCCTGAAAACAGAGCCCCGGTCAACTGACCCCCAAACCCCAATCGACTGATATTTCTTATTATACCTACTATGGAAGGCAATGGCTTGATTTTGTTCCCCCATTAGACCGACCTCTTGGCCCCGATCTACCGGGTCCTTCAGATGCAATTTTCCCCATTTATTTTTATTTTTCTTTTTTCCAACTTACTTTATATTTGTAAGTTGGATTTATTGGTGAGATATCTAGTTTTTTAGTTAAGTTTTAGGTTTTGGTTTGGTGAGCTCATCTTTTTTCTATCTTGTAGGGTTTGGCCCATTTGGGTTTGTAAGTTTACTATTCATTTTCCTCCTCCTTAATATAGTTTCCATTGTTCATTTCATACTTTGTTGATTAGATTTATTTTATTTATTCCTTGCTTTCATTTAGTTACACGTCATTTAGTATGCTTTGTAGCTAATTTAGTTTAGGTTGATAATGATTGAACTCACATTGGATTAATGGGTTTCTTTACTTTGGTGATTGGTTTTATGAGTTTAAATGGGTTAAGTTGTTCTTGATTTTTTGCCTAAGAGAATTAGCGGTGTATATCATGTATGCGCCATATTTACTACCTTGCATGTGTAATCTTGGATATTTTTGTTGATACTAAAATTATATTAAGTTTTTATGACACTTTAGGCGGTGGAAACTCTAGATTTAATTAGTTTTGAAAATGAGATTTAATCTTGATAAACTTGTCTTCTCGTGAACCATTTATACTTATTAACCCGAGTTGAGGGATATTATTCTCAATCTATAAGTTTTACTTATTTTGTTAATATTAGTTTAAATACATGCCTAGATTTATATTTTGTTACAACTTTCATCTTTTACAATTTTATTCCTGAAATAATAAATCAATTAACGTCTAGCAATAATCCCTATGGATTGGATACTCGGACTGGCCTCTATACTCCCATAAAGAGTGTAGTAATAGTTTAGTTTTTTTGGCTTAGCGATGGGAGTCGAAAGCAATGATATGTGTTTTCACACGATGCTCACTTTTCCCCTATTATCACCACCCTCTATCGAGGATGTCGTGATAGGGGGAATCAATATCCACGACCAGGAACTTAATGAGCTTTAAAATATTTCATACCCTTACTGGCAGGTGAACCTTTCCTAATGGAATGTTTATCTTTCTTGTGAAGCTGGCCAGTAGAACGGTTTCTTTCTTTAAGTCAGAGATTTTAAGCTTGAGTTTGTGGAATAGCTCTAGGTTCATCACCTCCGAGGAGATCCCCTGGTCCACAAGTAACTTGTCCACATCCCAATTTGCAATCCTGATAGTGATTACCTGAGCATCATATTGTGGGGTTCTTACCCCAACCAAATCTTCCTCTGTGAAAATAATATGCTTGTTGTAGTTGATCTCCTCTGGTCATTGGTGCTTGCTCGCCTCAATTTTAGTTGGATCTATCTAGAAGGCCTCCATCATGGCTGTGACCCTATTGAGCTCCATCTAAATAGTATTTTCCTGGATCTACTTGAGGTCGGATGCACTACGTGTCACTGCAAACTCATGTCTTGCCTCATCATCCAAAATGTTATCTAGTTTCCAGTCTCCATTAGCAACGACTTGGTCGTTCTTCTTCTCTACATAATCATTCAAGTGCCCAGCCTGGGCCAACTCCTCTAGGTGATATTTCAATGCCTTAAAGTTTTTCGTCTTGTGCCTATTTTCTTTGTGGAATTCACACCAGAGCGATTTGTTCCTCTTAGTCAAATCCCCTCCATCTTTTTGGACAATTGAAAAACTATTGATCCTTAATTTTCCCCATGATCTTGTAGATCGATTTCATAAAAACTATGTTGATGGCTTGAAAAGCTTTGGATGAATACTCATTGCCCTCGTTCCTGGCCACGTTTTGCTTCTTGTTTCCCTTCTTGTGATTATTCCCTTTGTCCCCCCCTTTTTATTTTGGTGTGACCAGTTTTTATCTGGATGGTAATGACCACATCCTCCACTTTGTCATACTTCTTGATACACGACATACAATCATCAATAGTGTCAGTTTCCTTCTTGGTGAGATACCAGTGCATCATGGAAGTTAGGGTAATCTGATTTTAAAAGATGAAACAGCAACCCACTGCAGGCGGTACTCCACTTCATTGAAACTTCCTAATAATACTTGGTGTACTCACGGAGAGTCTCTTGTGTCTTCTTCCTCGTTGTGAGAAGTGAGTCCAACTTTTTTGAATGAGAGTTGATAGTTATGAAGTGAGCAGTGAAGGCCTCTATGAGGGCCTTCACGCTCTTAATATATCTGTGAGGAAGCCTCTCGAACAACTTCTGGGTGACATCGCCCAAGTTGAAAGGGAAATACGACACATTTGAGCGTCATTATGACTCTACAAAGTCATGGACTGCTTATACTTACGAACATGATCTATAGGGTCTATTTTTCCATCATAGATTTTGAGCTTCAGTGTTGCCAAATTCTTCAGGGGTTCCTCTTCCTCAATATACCTTAAGAAAGAAGACTTCATTTAGGTAATTAAAGATCTCCTCGCAAGCTCCTTCGTTGATCTAGATCCTCAGTGAGTTAGGTGTTGGTCCATTTCCTTCCGAACCAAACTCCTTATGTCATCCATATGGCACTCATTATCTCTGTGGAACCTCCCTAGATTACTATCATGTTTTGAATTCTCTTGGTCACACCCGGTTCTCCTTCCTCGGTTGTGACTATTGATCTTCCGAGGAATAAGAGTTCGAACAATTCATTTTTTGTTTTCCTGGTGGATTTCTCTCTCCATTCTTTCCAGTCGTCGCTAAAGACAAGAATTTTCCTCAATATGGAGGTGAGTTGCCTCATCCTGATGTTGAAGTCTTTCTTCATATGCGCCGACCATCCATGAGATTCGGGACGATCTAAGATACCCGTGGCTCTCCTCAAAAGGTTGTTGCTCTGGTCATAACATTTGGTTCCCATCTTGATGGACCTCGGATCTGACCTCAATGGAGCTAAGTCTACTCACACATCCCCAAGTTAAGGTGCACTATTTGGGTAGTGGGACATTATAGATATTCTTTTGTAGGAATTTCTTTCATAGAAAGGAAGTCGATTTCCACAAACGATGCGAATTGTGAGTGCAAATAATCACAATTAATGAAACCTATAAAGTAATTAAAGAAAAAGCATGCAACTGTCACACGCAACACACAAGTATACGTGGTTCTACAAATTGCCTACGTCCACAAATAGGTCACTTGATTGTTATTTGTTTATCTCAAAGTATCAAAATTGCAGCCTTCTTGGCCCTGGAGTGTGGGTTGTATTTATAGATGTGTAAAACTATAATAGTTTAATTGTTCAAGGAACTCCCTTAGCTTGTTATTAGCTCACATGGCGATTCCCTAAATATCTCAACCGATATTTTGGGTAACCGATATTAGCTTATACAAATGACAATTGTTTTGTAATTATCCACGTTATAAATATTTGTATTGATACTTCTAATTAGTAGACTGGGTCAGGCATGGTTTAAGAATTGTTGGGCTTGGTCAGACAGACCTGAGTTGGGTCCAATTATGGTTTGTTTCCCACAAATATTATACCTCATATCTTTTGGAAAATTAATTAGACATGTAAAATAATAGTTGTGGTTAATAATTTGGGGTAAAAAATTATATTAATGGGTTTTTTGTCCTTGTTGAGTATTTATTGTAAATCGTTAATGCAGGATTTAAGATGGAAATGTCTTAACTCAGAATTTTAACTACTTAAATGTGGTAATTGTAATAAGCTTATGTAATTTTTGTACATTGTGGGATTTATTAGGCTAATTGACCGTGTATAGGTGGGAAAGTCTAATAAATATGAACTATTTTTAGTATTGTCAAGTATATAGTTTAATTTATAGTGATTTTAGTTAATTCATTAGTTAACATTAAATATGGGAAATTTTAGGTAATTAACTTGAGTGGTATTAAGTTAGATGTTAAGTTCATGATTGGACTGAGAAGAATTTAATTAGAGGTTTTAAAAGTAAGTAACATAATTGGGTTTAAGGAAAGTCTGTAGCTTGGAAACAACAGAAAAAAATGAGGCTCTTTGAGGATACGTTATAGCGGTGTGTCCCAACTGCTATAACGGCATAGGAACCCGCTAGAACGGGTAGATGTATGCCGCCATACCACCGTAGAGGTTTAGCATTTCCTTCAGGGGGCTTAATCTGAGTTCGAAACTTGGATTCCATATTCTAATCCTACCATTAAAAAGTTTAAAGGAATATTATTTGGAAGGCAAACTTGGGGATGCTTGGAAGCCCCTTGTAAGGTTACTTTTGGAGGTGGGGGGCTTCCCTATGCACCAACATTACTCCAAGTTTTGTACTCCAAAAAGGTAGGGGTTATCTTTCCTTATTTTTTTGAATGATAAGAATGTAGTGCATGAAATAAAACATAATTTTATCATGTGTGTATTAATATGTTGGTAAATTTCAGAGTGTATTTCATACAAAAATTATTTGAGTTTAGACATACATTTGGGGTTAAGCATTAATACGTTCGGCTGAAATGAACAATATTTTGTATACAAAAAAAAAGTAAATTGGAGGGTTGTCTTAAAAATAATATTATGAAAATATTATTTGAATACTAAATTTTTGAAAAATTGGTATTTGGGCAAAAAGTGTGTTACAAATTATGTTTTTATCCCTTAAACATTGTAAAACTTTTGACTCCAAACGTTTTTCAAATTACAAGTTTAGACTCATACTTGTTAAAATGTACTGTTTTGACCTTAAAAATGAATTTTAGGAAATGTTTATAAAAAAAACCTAGACTTTGAATTTTTAGGAAATAATCTTGGAACTTTAGAAAATTATGAAACTACCCCTGAACTTTAGGGTAATTATAAAATAGATCCTAGACCCCTGGATAATTAACAAATATCCCTTAAGTTTTTTTAGTTGTAAAATATTACCTAAACTATTAAGAAATGAAGAAGAACCCAAAATATTTGGTAAAATTACAAAAAAGATTCCCTAAACTTATGGTTTTGGGAATTAGAACATAATAAGTAAATGTTTTTGGACTTTAACTTTGTAAAGAAATTACAAATTATCCTAGACGTTTTAAAGAAATTAAAATGAACCATAAATATTGTGTTAGATGAATTCAACTCTAAAAAGATTCAAACGGACGAAATATGTACATTCAAGTATATATTATGCATAAAGTATCTTTGTTTGGTTCAGGCATTGGCCAATATGAAATGTTAAGGAGTAAAAAAGGAACTTAAAAGGGGTATTTATACACATAATAAATATGAAGTATTTCGCGTGATTTGTTAAATACCGCGTAAGTCGGGTAATTTTTCTAACACCACGTAAGTCGAGGATTTTGCTAAAAACGGTGGTTGAACTGCAAGGAGATGAAATTACTGAAAAGTGAAAGGATTTTCATAAACGGATAACAGGGGTAAAATGTTAAAAAGGGCATAGATCCCTAGGGTGACAATTCGGCGTAGACGCAAAAAAATTGACCAGCAAAGCAATTGGTTGCGTCATTTATGGCAGATGGTGTGAGCCCGTAAGCAAAAATTAAATTCGGTGAACTCGAGCATAAAAATAAAATTGGTGAATATATGATTACAAAAATTATATTTTAGGTTTTAAATAACATATTCCACAATCATGGCTAAATACGTATTAAAAGAAATTGTCAAATCCAAATCATGAGATAGAACTAAAGATTTAACAAATGAAAGCTAAAGGAAAAAGGATATTTAATGGATGAGTTAGTAATCCCAATGTGGAGTGAAAACATAAGTATAACATGGCTTTGTGTGGATAAGTTGATGTGTACTAAAAAGTATAAAGAGTCAATAAATAACTATCTGAGTAACTCCAGGGATGGGGTACAGTCCTAAGACTTGACACGTTCATCTGTGAATAATTCATTTCAGATACCGAGAGTGACACCTCCTAAATTCTAGTATTAGGTTGATCAATCTAACAGTACACCAAGAAGATTATTTTATAATGGAATTTTTTTCTCTTTAAAACGGATTTTATCCATTAAAAATATAAACTAGATAAAATAATATATAAATTACATATAACTGTTACAATATATTGATACGTGTAGCAAAAGTCATTAGAAAGAAAAAAATAAAAAGGTGGGAGAAAAGGAAGGTCGGGTGGGATATAACAGTTCATGTTCATACTTTAACCTATAAAAGTTCGTGTTCATTCTTTACCCTAACCCATGCCCTCTCTACCTCAAACACGAAGAATTAGGCAACCTCCACATTTCCTTTTGACCTAATCTGTTTCACCTTATCCTTCTTCAGATCACTATTTATTTCTCTATAGGTTTCTCTCTCCCTAAATTTAATTTGTTTTCTTCTTATTTTCTTAACTTTGTGTTTCTATTATTATCAAATCTGCATTTTGTGCGTTGTATTAATAATTTTTTGTTAGAAGAGAGAATTGAATGACCCTATTTTCTATTGACGTTGTTATTATTGCATTTTATTCGTTAAGATGTTTATTGATATGCCCAAAGTGTACCCTCATACTCTGAGTAGCAACATCGGCCTACCTCACAGTCGAGTCATCAGGAAGATCACAACATCCATCAGAGAGTTCGCCCTTCTCAAGGTCGGCTCCACGTTGATCAACCTCGGCTTATCAGCAGTCGAGTTCAGCCACAGCCTTATGGGCTCAACTATGGCCATTGTCATGCTCTACTTCGGCCGACACCACAGCTATGCCTAATACCTAACCTCGACTGGTCAATTAGACAGAGGTCATACTTATGATTGGCACACTAACACAGCTATCAGACTCACCAACATCGTACTCAGCTGAGCGGAGGTTAAAATTAATGATGTCATAGGTTCGAGCATATGAAAGGACATAGAAGACTTGGAACACGTGGAAAAAACTATTATAACCAAATTTTTCCCTCATGTGAGGGAATATTCGATCATCATTATCCATATGTGGCACAACTAGGTGTCCATATGATATTGGTCTAATCAATGCACACATGCTCATGGCATGCTTAGGGGGTGCACTACACCCCCCCCCCCCCCCCAAGCACTATATATACAGCTCTTTCCCTACCTTGTAGAGGGATCAAGACTGAAAACCCTAGCGGGAGCTCTATTAAACTGTACAGTAGAGAGAGAAAGTGAGTGCATTGTATCACAAGGCCATTAGAGCCCTTATTTTATTAATGAAGATCACTCACCTGCACAATGGATGTAGGCCTAGATAGGCTGAACCACTTATATCGGTGTGTTTATCCTCTTCTCCTCATCTCTTTCTACACTTATATTGTTTATGTGTTGCCATTGTTACCGTCTATTTGAGCTCAACTACACCATGATCTGGTGGTGGTATTTATAGCATTATCAGTTTGGCACCATCTATGGGAACAAGAGGCTATATCTCTTCCTTCTTGAAGTTGGGCCTCATCGAAAACTCTGGTGGTGAACCAATCCTCCCCCTTGTGTGGAGTTGTTTCACTATTAAAAGAGATCCATTAAGGATTTCAATCTCACCAATATCTTAATCAAATCTCAAAGATACGGCACCAGAGTTACCACCACCTCTTCCACTAGCTGGTGGTGGAGGTCTAAGTTACAGCCACGCACCACCGCAGTCCGAGATGGATGAAGTGGCTGCAGCCTTGAAGTCTTTGGTGGATAGTTAGCAAGCTATAAAGGAGCAATTTTCCCAATTTAGAAAAAAACATGATGATGAGGCCATCGAGAGTCTCACCAGAGATGATTACTCCAGCAGCTGCACAAAAACAACACCAAGAGCCCAGAGGACCACCCCAAGCACCACGCAAAGAGATGCCTCCTCCCCAACGGCGGAGGGACGTTACTGACCCTAGGTTCCTACGCTTATGGAGGAAAGGACACCCTTACCCTGAGGACCAGTACCAAAATATGGAGGGAGATGATGCTCCAGTGGAATGCTGGGAGCCATACGAGGTTTCTAACAATATAATGCGACCTTTTCATCACAACTGAGGTCGGTGTGAGAGACGAGATTATGATGTTCTCCCAAGAGGATCAACATTTGATCGATTGAGCATAGGGTCAACCTTTGAGAAGATCGGCCCAATGAATGACTTGGGGGATAGGTTATCAAGGTCAAGGAGTATTGTTGTCTCTAGAAGAGAAGGGGGAGATTATCGGCTCCACTATGGACGACCCCTGCATGGCCGAGATGGAGGCCAGGGGGAGGTCAAGAGTCGACGACGCACGGCAGCAGAGAAACCCCCAATTGAACCCTTATAGGTGGAAGGGGACAACCTCGGCCAGGCCGATGTTGATAAGCCATGGAATGACTCAATTCAAACGCTAGAATATAAGATTGGGAATATCCTAAAAAGTCGAGACCCCTTGCATGGGGGTACTCAAAGGGTTCACCCTTCATGGCAATAATCGTCAAATTTCTAACCCCGGCCAAGTTCAAGCCTTTTGTAGTGTCTCCCAAGTACGATGGAAGCACTAACCCCATCCATCATATTAAAATGTACCATTCAATAGCAGATATATACTCTATCTCTGATGAGATGAGGTGTCGATCTTTCTGAAGCACTTTAATTGGGGCTGCACATGTATGGTTTATGTCCTTTCCAAAAAATTCAATACAGAGCTTTAAAATGTTGGCCGAGCAATTTATCCACAACTTCTGTTTTGGGGTGAGACCTCAGAAAAAGACGACCCATCTACTTTATGTCAAACAAGGGAAAATGAGAGTATACGAGACTACATCGCAAGGTTCAACAAAGAAATTTTGGAAGTGGTGGACTATGAATAAATCATAGCTATGACATCCCTCATCGGAGGTCTCCAAAAGCGAAAGCTATTATGGAAGCTTGCTAAAGATCCTTCCAAGTCAATGGCTGAGTTGCTGGCAACAACTGGGAAGGTCATGAATGCTGAGGAAGCAATGGCTGTCAAGTATGAGGATGAGAAAGGAAATAACAATGGAAGCAAGTTTAAGAAAAAGAACAAAGATGGGAAGAAAAGGTCGACTAACGATAAGTTTGTAGACTACACTCCATTGGCTGTAAGCTGTGAACACATCCTCAATGAGATAAAGAGCGATCGGTATTTAAGGTGGCCAGAGAAGCTAAAGGCTCCTCCTTATAAGAGGAACAAAAGTTTTTGGTGTGAATTCCATCAGGACCACGGCCATCTAACTGACAAGTGTTTCGCCTTGAAGGACGGAATTGAGAAGATGTTGAAATCCGGGAAGCTAAGGAAGTGTGTGGATACTAGACCCTTAAAGGGTGGTAGTGCCGACCCTAAAAAGAAAAGTAATGATAAGTGCCGAGAAAATGTCCCATCCGGGCATGATGCATTGAATGATCTTAACCATTATCGTAATGGGGTTGTTTCGAAGTTGATATGCATTTGAATTCAACTTTATATGCATGCCATCCTTGCACACATGCACGAGTTTAAACGAATGTTTGAAATCTCATGCATTTTGAGTTTGTTGAGACGTTCTTATCTCAATTTTTTCATCTATTTATATGTAGACTTGGGAGGAGTTGTGCATGTAAGAACCGCTTACCGTGAGGATTGGTATTGCATAAATTGAAAAAATGATGAGTGTTCATAGGAAAGGGCTGCGAGTGAATTATAATAACGTCATGAAAGCCACCGTTTAAAATAGCCCAAGAAAAAATTAAGGCAATAAAACGAATCATATACCAAAATAGGGCCAATAGGATTTCTCTAGAATGAGAAAAATGAAAACCTCAAAAGACCTTCAAAATAAATATATATATTTGAGGGAGTTTGGTTGGAAAATAACAATGGGTTCGCATCACGAATCCTTATGTTGAAAAATAGTATCATGACGCTATTATTTGTAAAATAGATATAGTTCTAGATTTGTGCGTATGTTGATCATTTAGTTCATATAGCTCAATATATTAATTGCCACATATGGCTAAAGCATAGTTTGATGACATTCAGCTATCAATTAGAGCTTCTTGACTATTTCAATGTGTTGGAGTTATGATTCATTTGTTGTAGTTCATGCCCATTCACTTCATATCCATGTTTGAGCAGATTGATACTATGTTGGCATGAAATTCACATAGTTTTACTTGATTTTTTTTGTTTTGAGTCTATTTTGTTGTTTTTTTGTATTTCGAGTTGACGTTATTAGGATATTTTTAAACTGGGCGTAACTTCAATATTTTGAAACTGGAATAGAGCATTTTTTATGTCATTTTAACGACATCAAGACCTCGTTCAAGCGATAATTCCATGTCGCTTGAAGTCTGTATCTCGCGAGGTTTGCGTGACAGAATGCAAAGTGTCAACTATAGGTTGTGAGAAAGGGTCGCGAGGAGGGGTGTTACTTATTGTTTTGGGATGTTTGATGTGACTTGATGGCTAGTTCAAACGACCTAGCATTGTCGTTAGAGCGACTTCTAGGAAATTTTTGGATTCTTCCTGTTTCGGTACCCGATTCTTATTGACTTAATTTTTTATTTTGTTGAGTTACAACTAGACAATGTTTATGCAGTTTTTATTGATAATTCCTGCTTAATTGCTCATACTGCATTGTTTTTAGTTACATGAAAGAATAAATTATGGATTTATATGACTACTATTTTCTAGCTACGGTTTAGTATCGTTTGATTATTTTTAGTTGGTTGTTTATGTTTATCTAGATATGCTTCATTGATTATCACATGCTAGATTTGATATTTGTTTATCGTTTTCACTTATTGTCTACTCGAGACAAAAAGGGGGAGAGATCTATGTGATGTAAGGGGAGTTTTGAGCACATAGTTTATTGTTTCATTAAAGATTGATATCACATGCTTTCATGCTTATATATTGGTATTAATTAGTTTACACAAATTGATATCCTGATTTCAATAATGTTTTGAAATTGGTATCAAAATAATTTGCTCACATGTTTAATAAATGGTTTGTTTTAATATATTAGCATTTTTTATATCATTTGTTCCTTCATACTTCACTGGGTATTTGTCTGTTTCATGTGTGTAAGTATTATTCAGTGAGTCAAGATCTCAAGACTACATCACATTCAATCAACTTACGCTTGCCGGACCAACATTTGCTAATCTTGTCCTGTAATTTTTAAATTTTAGTTTTATGGGATGGGATTTAGGCGTAATATGGCTTGATAGCCCGACTTTGGCATTTCACTGTTTGGGTTTTGTCCCGAAATAGTCAAAGGGGGAGATTTGTAAGGATAAAAGTTCCAATTGATCCCATTGTATGTATTCGATTTATTCCCGGAACAAAACATTATTTTTGACTCATAGATAGATTTTTTATCATCATGATCCCACATAGTCTATGAAAAAAAGTTTACTGAAGACATTGCGGCTAAGCTTTAAAGAATTATCATGTCGAGATTAATTTGGTGCACGTTTCACGTCTTTATTTCTTTCTGATCTCTCAGGTTTGAATGCGTAATTTTTATAGGACTCGAAAAATGTTATTAGGATGATATTATTATTAAGAAATGTTTTTAAAGAGTTTTTACTTTGTTTATTCTGAGATAAGGATTGTTTAGAGTCATATATAACCTTCCCTTTTTTAGAAGGATAAAAAAACACTTGCAGTCGTTCGAGCGATATTACAAGGTCGTTCCAGCGAGATGAACATGTCGTTCCAGCGAAATGAACATGTCGTCACAGTGACATGGCCATTTCGTTTGAGCGACATGTTGATCTCGTCCAAACGATGCGATGAATTAACTTTTTTATTTAAGGTGTGTTTTACTCCGAATTTCGCAAGTTATAGAACCCGAAAATCAGTTTACATACAGTACGTTTTCTGCACAAGTTTTCTAAGGTTTTCAAAGTCTAAAAATATCCTTAGAGTTTCAAGATCCGAGATTTCATACACTTATGCAATAGAGATCTTGGTTTGAAAAATTAGAGTTTTTTCATCACTTTGAACATTGGGTTTTGCGATGAAAAAGCGAAAGAGTTCATGTTCAACATCGTAGAGGTTGCCAAGATGTATCGACGGACACCGCGACATATGTGGACGCATGTGTTGTGGACGAGCGTCATAGAAGGACTTCTGCATGGGCACTTTGGAGGAGTGGTTGAAGGATCAGAGGAGCATCAAGATTTGTGGGAGATCGAGTCATTAAGTAAGTCTATCATTTGTACTTTGTAATAACAAATCATAGTGATTGTCCGGCTTGGGTCGGCCGAGGTTTTTTCCCTTAGTGGTTTCCTCGTACATCTGGTGTCGCCTTTGTGAACTTATTTATTTTACTAGATTTAATCACTTTGATGAATGTTTAGGATTAAAGAATATAAAATTGGTCTTAACTAGAATTGGTTCACATAGTAGGTCCGGTTTAAAATATGGAAAAGAGTTTTTCCAAAAGAAAGTTTTTTGACATCCTTAAAACACATTCGAAAGAAAAAGGGGCCTACGAAAAGATAAATGTTTTGGAAAAAACAAATACTCTTAAGGGTACATATATTTTTGTCCAAACCATTCTATACTCCTCATCCGAAGGGATATATCATAAAATTTATTTCACCTTTCCAATCTTAATGTATGGTTTAGAGGGAATCCAAAGGCCTTGTTCAATGTAATTTGATTTTACTTCACACATCCGTCAAATTTGAGAGAATGAACCGTTGTAATCACACAAGTTACAATATTAAAAATAAAAATAAAACACAAACAAACTATGGAAATAATACCCTCCCCCCCAAAAAAAAAGTCCCGTGAAGAAACGTAGGCCTATTTATTATCATTTCAATACACAATGTTATTGCACTAGATTATTTGAAATGGCTTACCTATTCTGATTAGTTACCTGTTCTTATCTCTATATCTTAATTTGATTAATATTTAGTTTTCCTTGATGCTCTTATTGCGATACACATCTTCAGTTTTATGGTAAATCAAAAGGAACCCCATGAATGATCACATTAGTTACAAATAGAAATCACGAAGAAATGTGTGTTTTAGTTATTTGATATGATGAATTGCTCAAATTTTCTTTTTATTCATCAAAAGTTTGCTTAGAATTTAGAAATCGTGAATTTATCATAAATCGTAGTATAATTAGTTGCCATAAATAGACACCAACCATTACTAAAGATTATAGTTGCAACATATTGTTAATGTGTATTTTATCTTATTTTATAGAATGTCACAACCGACTAACAAAGACTTGATGACCGAAGAGAACAAAGTAGCTTGTTGTAATTAAACGACATTGAAGATTTTATTAAATTTGCGAAAGAGAACAATGATCATGGGTTGACAATGATACCTTGTCATGTTTAAAGTGTCTTAATAAATTGCATCTGAAATCAAAAGAAGTAGAGAGACATCTGTGAAGTCTGTGTGGTTTTTTCACGGTGAAAATACATCTATGAACACAATTGATCCCCCACTGGTAGAACAAGTTGAGGATAATAGAGTAGAAGAAAACATCAAGGAACAAGGTGTTGGGGTGAAAAATCTCATTGATGTTTGTTAGAGAGTGCATGGGGAACCTTATGTAGATGTTGAATGCGGTCAACCGTGAGTTTTCAAAGAAGATCATGTCATAAATGATAAGTACAATAAAAATAAGAGATTATTAGTTGAGAGAATATAACCCTCATGCGAGGGTCCTCAAAAAAAAATTCACTTATTGAACTTCATAACTTAAAGAAGCAATTTGGTTCGTCAGGAAATAGTGTCACGACACTCTTGTCTATCTTAAAAAGGTGGCTCCCAAAAGGTAATACACTACTAGAAAAATATCCAAAGATGAAGAGTATGATGAGAGACATGGGGATGAAGGCCAACTAAATTCATGAATGCATTAATAACCGTGTCTTATATTGGTAGGAGGATGAATATATGTATAAATGTCCCCAATTTGAGAATCAAGTTATTCAGTTATTATGAGGAAAGGGGGAAGGATTTCCAAATAACCTAAAATCGTGTTGAGACATTTCCCTCTGATTCCAAGGTTGGTGAGATTTTATACTATTCTGTGCATAGCCTGAGATATGGCATGGCACCATATGCAACCACTTCATGGGATTACAAGTGGCATCCATGTGATTCGTCCCAATGGAGGAGTTCCAAGTCAAAGTGGCTTGAATTTTCTAAAGAAGGAAGCAATGTTTGGCTCCCAATAGAAACCAATAGGTTTAATCCTCGTAGCATTTAGTCTGCCAGTTATTGTTGTTGTCCTATTATTATAGTGTCGAATAATCCTTCACCTTTATTTTGAATAAAAAGCGAGTTTCAAATATCATCTTTGTTAATATATGTTTTGAAGGCACCGGGTCATGACATCGACATTCTTTTTTAGCCAGTAGTTGATGAGTTGAAGGAATTGTGGGAAGTAGTTGTTTCGACTTATGACATATATGAGATGCAAGCTATTAAATTGAAAGCTATTTTAAAGTGGGGGATTCACGATTACCCAGCATATGGGAATTTATATGGGTGTGTTACACATGGTTATAAAGCTTGCCCTATTTATGGGGACGATACTCCATCCATCCGACTGACGCATGGTAGTAAGAGAGTTTATACAAACTATCGTATTTTCCTTGACATGGATCATTCATTTTGGAAAGGTGGGAGTTTGGAGTTTAGGTCAACAGAGTATACACCTCCTCCATATCAGTTGAATGGGGACACACTTTTAAAGAGGCTACATTGCATCGAGTATACTCTGGGAAAGTCTCCAAAAGTTTCTAATAACAAACGAAAAATGTGTGATGCAAATGAGAATTGTAATTTTGAAGTTAACGAGACATGGTATAAAAGGTCAATTTTATTTGACTTTGAATATTGGAGTACTCATAAAATTCAACATATTCTTGATGTGATGCACATTGAGAAAAATGATGTAGAGTATTTAATAAGTACAATCCTCGATGATAAAACAAAAACTAAAGATACAATAAGTGCGTGAAAGGATATGAAACACTTGGTCATACATAGTGGTCAATGGATGCGAGAAGATGAGAAATCCGGGAAAGAAATGAAATCGAAAGCATCATCTATATTGGATAAAGAAACAAAATGACAATTTTTTCAAAATTTGAAAGACTTAAAGCTACCTTCCAGATATTCGTCCAACCTGAGCAATATCGTGACCCTTAACCCACCTGGTTTGCACTCAATGAAGTCACATGACTATCACATTATTATGGAGTATTTGTTGTTCATATTACTTCATCATACATTTTAAAAATACACAGATTTGCGAAGATCTATTTAGCAGCTTAAAAGTCTTAATTCGCGAGGATATGTAAAAGGCGAGGTTTAAGGCATTGTGTGTGTTGGAGAAACACTTTTCGTCGACATTTTTTATATTAGTATCCACCCTACTGTTCATTTAGCCGATGAAGCATTGTCTTGTGGTTCTACAAGAACACATTGGATGTATTCGTTTGAACGATAAACTCTTTATATTAATTTTTATTTTCACACAAACACAAACACAAACACAACCATATACGTATAGAGCATTATTAATAAATATGTAAAATATACTTTTTTCTTATACACATGAATAGGAAGATGCGAGATTGCAAAAATATACCAAGCAATAAACGATGCATTATAGGTTCAATTGTGGAGTCCTATGTTATTGTTAATTTGTTAGGTATTGCGGAGTACATGCCTAATTCTCTTGACGAAAACCAAAAATGTACTAGGGAAGAATTTTAAATGAAGATGAAGAGTTTTTTGACGAAGGACCGTTGTTAGATGATAAGATTATGATGTTGGAACCTACAGTTTCAACAAATACGTCGATGGGTCCTACTTCAACTGGATGTAGATGGTCTTGAAGAATTCTACAGGTTTGAGCAATTTGATAAGCATTTATCAATATTCACATTTAAATATTAATACATGAACTTATGTGAATAAATTGCAGGGAGTATAAAATGTTACTAAAATCCACTTGGCGTGGTAAAGAAAATGAGAGACGATTAACAGAAGTAGAGATGCAAACTTCTTTCATTATGTGGTTATATGATAAGGTGCTCTTGATTTTAATAGTATATTAATTTATATTCTTTATTATCCAGACTCACTTTTAGTTATTATTTTATTTATATTACACAGCTGGTCACTTCTGGAGCGACATAGACAAATGATATGTTGTGGCGGTTAGTAGAAGGGCCAAAACACAAGGTTAAAACATATTCTATGGTTATATGATAATGGATTTGTATTCTCTCCCAATTATCACGATAATACTGTTGTGGCTCAAGACGGTGGTGTTTGTATAAAGGCTTGGACTCAATTTAGGGCAAGGAAAAGTGATAAAAATCTTAAAGATGCTTGGACATTGTATTACAAAGTTATTAGGCAAATAATTGTGTTGGACTATGTGCTATTTAAGGAGGTAGTATTTTATTATTATTGGGTGAGGGTGGATGACAAGATAAATAGTTGTAAACATTGTCCTAACTCCAATTTGGTGATGGTTAATTTTGATAAGTTCAAGAGTACCAATAATGAGCTTGATGAGCCTGCAATTCTCGCTTCTGATGCTAGTCAAGTCTTCTTCTCAAAAGATCTTAACATTCTACATTTTTGGGTTGTTATACATTCCCCGAAGAGATTAACCAGTCGAGTAGACGAGCTAGAGTTACCAACTATGTTCCAATCTACTCTTGAAGACGAACCTCATTTGGGGAACGTTCTAAAGCAATATGACAAAGTCTAGCTATTATTTTTTCACTAATTATTAATGTGTTTTTGTTGGTGAATTGTAACACATTTAATTCAATCGAGTGGAGCATAAGTTGCTGACCTGTTTTTTTTATCAATTTAAGTTGATCCTTTAAATTGAATTGTTCTTTCCATAATTGATATCTTTATATCGTGATTAGTAATATGTTAATAAGGAGAAATGATGCATTAATTTTTATAAGATGTTAATCCAATAAGTATACTGTTTATCTTTTATTTTACTATAATATTACCATCGAACTAAAGTTTTGTTTAGAAATTTAGGAAAAATTAAATGTCATCAGCTACAGGTTTAGCAAAACCTTCCTCCTCAATGGACAAAACCCCAAAGGAAAAAATCAAAGTCATTATTAAATATGATGGGTCTATAGTTGGTGATAATGCAAAGTTGTAGAGTTCCCGTACTGGGATTTTGTTAGAGCTAATTGCCCGATTCACTTCTCGGACTTGAGACACGTCCCAAAGAGATGTAAAGATGATGTTTGGAATTCTTTGATGGTAAATATGATCTTGTACTTCATTTATTCATTTTTTTATTCTTGTTTTTATATTTTTATTCTTATGTTGTTTATTCTTTTTGTTTTTCTTAATGATAACATAGATAATTTGATCTTAACGTTCCCCCGAAAGTGGCTCGCCCATTAGTGGAGAAGACATGGTTCCAAAAATTCAAGACTTTCAGAAAAATATTGCGACCTTATTTGTAGGATGATGGTGATGATCCTGAAGGTGTTGACCCTTAAATATCGAAGAAATTTATAGAAATAGAAAATGGTGAGAAAAAATGTCAACAAACACTAAAAAATGTTGAGAACCGCTCAAAGTTGAAGTATACCCATTGTCCCGGGCGTCATACTTATGCCCAAAATAAATAATTGTTGGTGTGTATCATTTTGTTTTCGTTTTAACAGAAAAAATTTCTTATCTAATTTGTTAATTTTAACAATGTTCAGCAAAAAATAAGCTATAAGTACAAAATGGGAAGGTAAATAATTGGTTGTCAGAATATATACGCAGTTATAAAAGTGTGTAGGAGATATCCAAAAGTTTCTATGTGAGAGTAATATTTTTATCATTGAATTTGTTAATTTTTAGCTGAGCTTATATCAAATAATTAACAAATTTATTTATAATACTATATGAAGAAGTGAAGGTTGTGGAAGAGAAAAGAAAATCCATAAGTATGATTAGAAAGGGTAGTAGCGATACTTTTGAGAATTATGACAACGATGTGTTAACAAAAGTATTTGTAAAGGATGTTAAAGGCCGAATGCATGGAGTGGGGTCCTAAGTCTCTAAGAAACAATTAATTCACACGGTGGTGGCGAAGGCAAAATTTGTACCACATTTAAAAGGAAATGAAGAAATTGCCTCGATGAAGAATAAGTTATATAATGTTCACTCGTAGTTGAAAGAGGTTACTAGTATGTTGCATATGTTTATGTCAAAATTAAAAAAATGGAAAGGAGAGCTCCCCCGCAGGGGTGACTCGACAAAGCGAGTTTGGTTCCACTTCAAATCATCGTCCTATCACTTTATCTCAAAATTTGAGTAATATTGTCAATACGCCTTCTCCAACTCTCAATCCACTCATACTCCTACCCCTCATCCCCTCCCCCTCCCCCTCCCCCCTTCTTCAAAAAAATCCCCCATCATTACACTTGATAGGTTTGGTGAAGAATTGGTAAATCGGCATGTAGAGATACATAATGGTGCATGTGTCATTTTAGACATGTTGGAATTGTGGAAAAGGTTGTTTAGGTTGAGATAGCTCTTTTACCTGATGTTTCCCTATATAATGCTCCTCGAAATGGTTTTGAAACTTTGGCATACTTTTTAGATGTAGGATTTGTTATTTGGATGGAAAGTTGGTTGAAGTATGTTTAGAATGTTTATCTTAGTTTGGCACATTGTAGTGTAGGAAAGATACTTTCGGATTAATGTTTTGGATGATAGTTCTTAAATTTTTGTTTAGGAAAGATAATTTTGGGTTAATGATTTGGATGACAGTTATTAACTTTTATATATGCTTGTTTTTCTCATTAATCCCGCTTGCAATGTTAGGTAAAACCTTTATAATTTCGCCAATGCAATGTTTTATCTTTGCATTGCAAATCCCAGGCCCGGATAAAGGAGGAGGGGAGAGGTCATTGGTTCCATAAAGGTCTTTATATGACAAGTATATGATTACTGAAGATACCATTTTTCATTGGTTCCGTAAAGGAACAAATCCCAAGGCAGGTATCCAAGACCGCCCTTTTTATTTTAAAAGAAGAACAATGACAATATAAATTGAGAGATGGTATGGTATTCATCGACCTAGAAGCATAAGATTCTATGGGACGTCTTCTTCGATTTAATTTATAGTTTTTCTACTTTATTTTAGTACTTACGAGAACCAGATCCATTACAAAATTTGATGATTTTTATCCTTAGTGTGACTTTTTTACTGTACTGGTAAAAGGAGATATATTCAATTTTGTATGATATTTTGTGATCTCGGTATTATTTTAATTCAATATAAGAATTAGATTTGTGATACTAGCAGTACTCCCATTACTTTAGATAGCTTGCTTAAAGTGTGTTTCAAATATCACAATGTTGCTACTTAAACCTGTACACAAAAATGGGTTTGTATTCCTAACTCTCACAATAAGCATGGGTTTGTACATAAGATGAGTTTGTTTTGTGACTCTTAAAGGTGTATAATTGTTTATAATTGGATTAGATCTTGTAAATAATTGGATCAGGGTGGAGTATGGGTATATGTGTGTAATTGGATTGGAGCATATTGCTCAATCTTAAAGGATTTACTCATCTGAAAAAAATTTAGAGGATGAGGAGATCAAATTTATTTCAATTGGATTATAGCTATTGGCCATTTTGGAGCAAATGAGCAATGGATCTTGTGGATAATCGCTCACCTGATGGATTGCTCCTTTGGTTGGCTTTATAGTTTTTATTTTATTGTCATCAATTTGAGTACATGGTTATATATAATCTTTGTTATGATATATGAATTTATTTTTTCCTAAATGTATAATTAGTTTCTTCTTATTTATGTAATAGTAAAAAGACATTATCATCTAGTCTCTAAATATGAGTGACCATTTTTCTCACAAAATTTACATTGGGTGCCTTCCCCTAGATATACGAGAATGGGAAGTTTAGGATCTATTCTACAAGGTTTGCTTTGAATGTTTCCTTCTCATCCCCCCCCCCCCCTTGAGTTACTATTTTATATAGAATAATTAGATAGTCCTCCACTCCATGTACCTCCAACCTTTACCTTGGCCTCTAATATTTTCATAATATTTTTCAATCTACAACATAAAACACAATATATTATTGTATAATTATGTCACCATTTTAAAATGATACGGTTATGCATGTGAAGTCATGCACATTCATGTCTGAAGTTAGTTATACATGGAGCCCATCAATTTAAGTATATATTAACTTAATTTGTCAACATAAAGAATCATCGCATTGTCGTTGACAAATTATCATCTGCCATAATTATAACATTTGGTTTGATTTCGCGTTGACGCAAAGACTACATCAGTCCTGGTATTGTTAGTTAATAATTCAAAAAAGGTTTCTAATTCTTCGTATAGATATTGATATGTGTTTATCCCCCCCCCCCCAAGACCCCACACACACACTAAAGTACTTAATAGCGATGGTAATTGACAAGGCAATGAGACTCGGAAATGCAATATTTTTTTATTCAACCTATTATTTGAAGAAATTCTATGTAAACCCTATATGAATTAACCTACTTCACACTTTTGTATCTTGAATTTAAGAATTAAAATATGTATTTGCTATTAGTTAACACACATATTACCACCAATGATCATGTTCATGGTGGGGGATAATAATTGTAAAGAAAGTTCGATAAGAGTGAGCTATTTTTTTAACACAACATTGTTGTGTGATAATTTATGCGTATCCTTCCTCATTTTGGGTTTGTGCGGCGGGGGTTGAGTTTTATAGCATGTCTATTTATGATGAAAGTTTGGTCAGGTTATCTAAATTCTTTTTTTCCTTCTGCAGAATGACCATATATTAGAGATTGAATTGAAGATTCCAACTCTCCCATTATTATTATTTTGCGAAGGTATTTTACATTCTAACCTTTTGATATCAGGGTTCAATGATTGGATACACAAGAACAATGGTAGCATTTTTTATTATCCTGAATTCATTTAATTTGTAGTTTGAGAGTTCTTGGGACGCAGAAGATGCAATCAGGGTTAGAGATGGCTACAACTTTAATGGTTGTCGATTGAGGGTAATAAGCATTTTTAATTACTGGATCACGTACTCTAATTTTAAGTCTCATAATTGAAATTTCTACATCCATCAATGTAGGTTGAGCTTGCAGATGGTGGAGAAGGGAAACCATCTTTAGGGGATCATCTTGGTGGATATAATGGACATGATGGTAGTAATGGTAGCGGCAGCAGTGGTAATGGGAGTTTGGGCATTTCACACCATTCCAATTTTGAGGTGAGACTAGAATTAGTAACTAAATTAAGTTTTACTATACAAAGGCAATTTATTCCCAACCTATCAATTTCATTGATTCTAGATTTTATATTATTTTAAATGATTAGGTTTACATGGAGATAGTGATTGTTCACGGTCTTTCGTCGCCTGCTTCATAGTAGGATTTGAAGGTAAGAAAAATAAGTTTCCTATGGCATTGTGGGTATGAGTTATAATGTAATTTGAATGTGGTTTTTTTTATACTGTTTTTACAGGTAGTTATTTCTTCTTTCTACATTGTCTATTCTTTGTTTGTATTTTATCTTCTACCTATCACCAAACACATTGTCTAAATTATTTTTTCTATGAAGGATATGATTATTTTTGCTTGACATTGGTTTGGACAACTTAGCTCAATCTTTGACTCTGATGTTCTTAACAAAGTACTGAACAATCATTATAACTACTGCAATACTAAAAATTGGGCAAGTTATGTTGAATAATTAGTAATACTATTGTTAATAAAGACTTTACTTAAAATGAAATCATCAATGTCTGTTCGCTCAGTACAGGCAGTGGCACCTAGTAGACCACCATTGAGAACTTCGGTGTCCATTCCATCACGCTCTTTTGGTCTCTCATGGGCATGTGTTATTATTCTCTTTAATAACTCCAAGAAGTTTGTGCGCGTGTATATATAAATGGAGAATGAATTTTCTCGAGTCGCGTTATAAAGAAAGGCGGAGTGATGTCATCCGTATAAGAGTTCCTAAAATAATGATAAAGATACGATGTGTGCATTTGTCGGGTCACCGATCATTTATGTAAAGACAATGGTATAAATTGGACAAAATGAAAGCATGAATCACAAATATAATATGTGGAAATAATATATGAATAAGAATGGAAAAAGAGTATTAGAGTCTCAATTTTTTACCCGAGATGCCTATGTAGCCTAAAAAGGCATCAAAGTCCACGTAGATCGCATGCAACATAAGGATGGGGTTTATCCCATAAATCCAACCAAGGATTTTATTTAGATGCGTGTGTGTGTAGAGAGAAATGATATTTTGGCTTCAGAAAATGTGGTGAGGAATCCCGTTTGGAATTTATAAGCAACCCCTCTTTTTCTTATTTGTTTGTTTTTTTCTTAAAAATATGATATGTGTAATACTACTAATAAAAAATGTGATATTAATATATGTGGACTAAAAAAGATGACATGCTAAAGTAAGAATTGAATAACTAATGCGAAAATAAGGAAATTTAAAGAGAGAGAATAATGTTTGGACCTTCTTTGGAGACTTGAAGATTAATATTGAACGTTGAAGGGATGCCCTTGAAAGTGTATAGAAGTGGTAGAAGGAGAGGGAAAGTATTTTGCTAAATTGGGTGTGAAAGGGATGGAAATGGAATATGGAGGAGAGGTTTAAATATGGAAAACACATTGACTTTGATAGAATGTTGTTGAGATCACTGAGAGGGATGTTTCATAGGTTCCTTTCGAAGTGAGATCATGCTCTCCTTATATATATTCAAGGGCATTCTGATCGGCATTGTTCTTGACCTACCTATTGGCTAGCATCCCCAGACACACTGCCAATAGGGAAATGGGTTTGCTATTCGATAATCTCATGAAAATTTCTCAGAAAAATTATCATAAAACACAGTTTGTACATTGAATAATGCACGGGACATACTAGTTGAAATGGTATTAAGATACCTTTAAAAATTCATTACGACGCTCCCGAGTTTGAGAGTAGACTATGGTCAAACTGGGCTCGTAAGCGCCTAGTGCTCTTTTGGACAAAAGATTTATGAAGGAAAAGAGATCATTCGTCTGAATTGTAAGTCCGATTCACGCACGAGATGGACCTTTGGGAAGGGTATTCAGATCCCTTCGAAGATTCATTTAGTCTCGTTTGGTTTAGAGAGTTGACCTTGGTCAAACGGTGCCCGAAACTGCCTAGTGACCCTTCAGAGTAAAATGGGTCGTTCGCCCGTGCCATAAGGATGATTCACACACGAGGTAGACTATTAGAAATAGTATCAGATACCTTTAAAGATTCCCTCAGTTTCATTCTAGCTGAATAGTTGATGGGAGTAAAAGGAGTTCGGGAGCGCCTGGTGGCCTCTATATCAAGTTTAAGGGGAAAATGGATCGTTCTTCTTAACCGTAAGGACAATTCACACACGAGGTAGACTTCTATAAAGGTTATTCAGAGCCCTTCAAATATTCATGAGATTCCTCTCAGGAAAGTAAGTTGATTGGGGTCAAAATGGGGACCGAGAGTGCCCGGTGTCCTCCAAATCGATTTTTGATAAGAAAATGGACTGTTCATCCGCACCGTAAGGCTGATTCGTGCACGGGGTGGACCATTGGAAATGGTATTTTGATCCCTTTGAAGATTAGTTGAGCTTTTGTTTAGATGAGAAAGTTTATCGGTGTCAAATGGGGCTCGAGAGCGCCTGGTTGCCTCTCTATGGGTACTTGAAGTATGAACTAGGGTTTATGGTGAAGGAGGAAGTGCTAGGTACCTAAGGAGAAGATTAGGAGGGTCATATAATGTGGTGTCTAAAGTGTGAATGTTGTCTTAATAACTTGAATAAAGTTATGTAAATTGATAAATTATAAATATAAAGCAGATGTGAAAGCTAACAGAGAATTTAAAGTGAAATAATGTATACGCGCTGACATAGGGTAGTGTATGGGACTAATATTAGTGTTAAGACTAGTTAGATTGGGTAGCACAACTAGGGTGTTTAAAATACATGCGTTAGGTGTGCACTATAGATGAGGGATGAGGGGTATCTCATGGGAGTGTGACACCTGTTTAAATATGAAATATTACCTTGCATATTTATTAATGTATTTCAAAGACTTGAAAAATATTTTCAAAAGGTTTTAGGCTCTTACCCCGCATCAAAATATATTCAAAACTTTTAGGTGTTCTGCTACAGAGATGCCAAGCTTAACCATCCTTCCAGTTAGACGATGCAGCAGCAGCAGTTGTGGATGCCTGCAGGGATTGATTAGACGCTTCTATTCTTGAGATCCAAATAGGGTGTACTTTAAGAGTTATTTCGGGCATGTCGCCCAGTTCATCAATATTTATTTTATTTAGATGTTATTCCCTTTCGGTTAGTTGGATTATTATATTATGACTAACCTAAAGTCATCGGTTAACTTATTTATTTAATCTCGATCAGTATTCCTTTTATTTTCATGGTGAATGTGCACTAGTTAGATGGAATGGTTTGTTCATTGATTGGAAGTTTTATTGAAGCAAGTTAAGTTGTTAGTAAGTTTTTAAAATTTGACATTAGGCCTAATAAGGTATTAGTAATTAAATTATTTTTTTACAGTAATGCCGAGATTGAACCAGACTGAGATTCTTGTTTTACTTTAGTAGAGGACTGATCACCCGTTATTATAACAGGTAGGGTGTCACACATATCCTAGAGTCTTATAAGCGAGCATGTTGATGGACTGGGCCTTCTTCTACCCTATGGTTTATTTGGGATTTTTCGTGATTCTTGAGGGTGTAGTCAGGGCGACCGTTATGAGTCACTCGAGCGATGATGATGACCAAAATGATTGCAATTTGTCAAATGCTTGGGTAACTAAAGTTGGAAGAATGTCATCCCATAGGGTGGATTTTGGGATCAGTATATTTTTCACTTTATTTTTGTTTTTGGATATGTAAAAGTATTATTTTATTATTTTCTTTTTGAAATGTATTTTACTAAGAACTTCCAATATATGAAAGGATGGTTTTCTATTTTATATGATCTGTATTTTTTTGTCTATTGAATGTTATTAATATAAAAAAAATATGAACATGTTAAACAAAATGAGTAAAAAAGGGGAAAATCACTTTCAAGGGGATAAAACATTCCCAATAGCTTCTAGTTTATCGGATTGGTGTAGTAAGCTACACTATATATATGAAGGAAAATAATTTAGAATATTTGATGTCAATCATGACCAATCAATCACGATCCATGAGCGGTTAGTCTTGAACAACTTCTTTGGTTCTTAGTATAAGCAAACATTGAATTTTGACGTGAAATCTCACACATGTGACCCATTTGTCTTTTAGTCTTGAAAAATAACATTATCCATCCTTTTGTCTTGAAATAACCATTACAATTATCAATATTTATCTTAATTTCAACCACCAGTGAGGATTATTAATCGATTATTTTGAATCTTGGTCCATTCAGGGGCTAGAAAAGTACAGTCTAATGACTCTGCTCTCGTGGAGAAATATCACCATTAACTGGAATTTTCTTGCTGGTGCTACTGACTTTTGTTATTCAAAGGATAATATTTTATTCTTTTCCTTGGATGAAATCTACCCAATGTTAATAATTGTTGCAGTTTGATAGGATACTCTTCTTACTGCATCATGGTGAAGCCTTGCCTCCCTCGAGAAGGTCTATTATCTTTGGAGGATATGCCTTCTTCTTGTACGATGTCCCCGAGAGGATGCACCAGGTGGCATCCATGGCACACTAGCCCTTACACTAGTGTTATAATCCTTCCTAGTCATTACCTCAACTTGTTTTGATCTTCGACTAGCTAACATTGTTTTGTATATGAAAGAAGGTCGGAAACTCACATCGTTCATCTTATCTAAGACCTTAAATGACTTAACAACCTATCTTTATCAAGAGTATGTATACCTCCAAGGAGTCCTTTGCTTCTCTACATGTGTTTTCTTAAAAGACTAGGCTTGATTGAGGATCCACTATCAATTTATTATTTTCGTCCAAACTATGTATTGTACGAGCCTATCCAGCATGACATCAAAACTTATGAGGAATAGGTCCAATGAATGTTTATGTATGCATATTCTCATATATGTGTTTTTACTTTCATGGTGGGGGAGAGCGATGCGTCAATTATCCAATAGACAGTATGCCCATGTACTTCCTTTTTTTTATAATTCACCTTATCATATTTTTTGCAATAGATCATGTGCTAATTCGATTATCGTCAAAAGGCTCATGTTGCCATGGGATGACTTACCTAGCAGAGCTAATTTCTCCTTATCTAGAAAACTTGATCTCAAATCTCTAGTGTAGTGTTTCCCTTATCCTGCTATAATCCCCGTGCCCAATATTTTATTATTTTTCCTATGCAAATTATAATCATATGAAATCCTTGGAAATTGGATCATTTATATATGGGTTTTTATCTCTATACAATTGTTCTTTGGTCTTGAATGTAATTATTGAAGTTTATGGGTGAAGATTGGAGATTTTAGGAATCCAACAAGATCGAACGAACTTGAAAGTCATTTAAATGAGATCCTTGTTTCATTCAAATGAGAATAAGGTGGTTCAAATGAGAATCCAATGTCATTTGAAGTTGGTTTTCAACGAGGATCTAACGATATGTTTTCCTGCTTCATTAGAAGGTCGTTCGATGAGGGAATCGAACAAGATTGAGATCTCATTTGAACGAGGTCCCATTCTCATTCGAATGATCTGTTCAGAAATTTTTGAATCGGATGCCCTTTTGTGCTATCAAGTTTTGGGTCGTTGGATCGATAATGAGTCAACTCCTTGTGAGTCCAGATGACCCAAAATCGATATTTTAATGTTTGGGGTTGTTTTTATAAGGGTTTTTTGTGTTATTTGTGGGTTATAAGAGAAAAGGATAGTGTAGGGTTTCCCCCACCATTTTCATATTTCTCATATCTTTCTCTCTAGCTCTTGAGAGCTCCACCACCCTCTCCCACCACCACAAACCACCATACACCACCATGTCTCCCCTTTATGCCACCAAATTTTAGAAGTATTCCATCACTTTTAAGCCCAATACGCCCATTTCCACCATTGTTGAACAAAGCTATGAATTTTGGAGGTGTTATTGGGAGTTTTTGGGAAGAAGAGGAGCAGAAATTTATGGAGTTTTGAAGGAGGTTTTTCTTGGAGTTTTCTTGTGGATCTAGGAAACTTCCATGAGGCCACCTTAGGAGGTTGGGGTTTCCATCATCTTATCTTCATCCACCATTTTTTAAGCTCCATTTGAGTTGGAAAAAACTCTACTCTTAAGCTTAAGACTCTATGTTATTAGTATTTGATCTTTCATATAGAGTTTACGAGTAGGATCCATCTATAGTTCAAGAATGATATTTCTTAAGTTTTGTTGAAATGGTTTTGCAAATGGGTTTCAACGATTTTAACTAAAATGATGTATTTCAAGATAACTTAGTATCAAATATTTTTATAAAATAAAATTTGTGTACAAATGTTAACTTGTTGGGAGTAATTTGTGAAATAATGTTTTCAAAGTTTCCTGAGAAAAAATGGGATTTTTGTTATAACCGGATATGTTATTCCAATTTTGAAGAAACAAAAAATGTATTTTGCCTTAAAAATATATGTTTGCACAAACGTTATGAAATTTATAGAGTAAATCACATGTTAGACCCATTGAGAAGATTTTTGGACTTAAAATTCAGCATATAAACAAGTTTAATGAGGGTTTTATTGGGTTTAAACATGAAATAAAAAAATATAAATTTCAACCCTTGAAGTGTGTGAAAAAGGTTTTGAAAATGTGATAAGTGTAAGGTTTCAAGACTACATGTATTAATGAAGGAAAATGGTATTTTTCGTTAAAAGTAGTCTTTAGATGTCCAATGATTTCTTAGAGAAAGAAAGTGATGAAATAATGATGTTTCCAACTTGAGAAGTATATTACTCCAAAGTGTTGAAAGAGTGTTAACGTGTTAAAAACACTTAAGAAGTTAGTGTGGGTTATGTGGTGAATATGTGAAAAGACAACCTAACTTGAATGAATTATTAAATGTTCCGGTAAAGTATAAAGTGGACAAGAAATATGAAAATTGATAAAGGTCCATAAGGTAAAGGAATGGTAAAGTGAAGGGAATAAATAGGTGGTTAAGCCACCTAAAGTGGTTTAACCTAATAAAAAAGGTGTGTTTATGAAAAAAATTCATAGAAAAATAAGTATTTTTTAACACGATGTTCACGTGTGTTGAAGGGTGATTTTAAATGAAAATGGTAAGATAAATTTGGCAAGAGTAATAAGAAAATTTCAGTAAAAGAAATTATTTTCCTCAAACAAAGGGCATTGTTTACGATATTTATCGGGTGTGTTAAATCAAGAAATAAATATCAAGTCAAGTAAAAGGGACATATTTTAAAAGATCGGGGTAAATTAATCGGGGTATGTTATGTTTTTGGAATAAAAATGATTTCTCGCATATATGTATATGTATATGTATATGTATATGTATATGTATGTGTATATGTATATGTATGTGTATATGTATATGTATATGTATATGTATATGTATATGTATATGTATATGTATATGTATATGTATATGTATATGTATATGTATATGTATATGTATATGTATATGTATATATAAGGTAGTTGGATGTGCACGTAGATATAACGTGTTAGAGTCTCCTTTCTACCGTTCTATTCTATATTGTTACTTGTAATTTCCTATTGCGAGTTTGGCTCATTCCCTCGTCTTTGTTACTGCAGGTTAATTGTGGCTTCGTATTTTGAGAGCGTTGTCAGGTAAGTATTCTTTTTATTTTATGTTAGTAGCTCTGTATGCTTTTATTCAGGGAACGCTTCCCATGGGTCCCTCACATAGTTCATTTAAAATTGGAATTGCATACTAAATAAGTCAAACATTAATTAAATAAAACTAGACTAGCAACATTATGTAGGTTGTTACACTGCACTTCGCACCTAATGCTCAGGTCGAACCGAGTTAACCACGGGTAACCTATAAATTTAGGGTAGGGAATTACAAATGGTATTAGATATCTTGGTTCAAGGCTTCTTTTAGGAGTGACGTGGTGAGTTTGGTAGTCGATGTTTCGACGTCGGTGTTAGTTTTGGGCCAATCACGCTAAATTGTTGACGATTTCAGTTCGTGTTCTCGACGGTGGAGTAAAAGCTATGAACATTACGGGTAATTCATTGCCAAGCGGGATGCGACCAATTTAGTTGTCCTTAATCACTTCCGCACTTCTTATTTAGATATTTTAGTGATTTTTGAGTGTCTGTACGAGCCAATAGTGGCGACACCACGGTTTTTAATGTGAGGTGTTTGTGTGTCAACCCTTGATAATATGAGAGGTTTGTTGAGATGTTGATAGAGCTTATTGACGTCCATTAAATTAAACACATGAATTACATAAAGTCAACCATGGGGATTAGGTGACTAGTGCGTCATGCCTAAGCGGTGTTAGTTATTATAAGAATGCATTAAGTTCCAAGGGACATACTTCCATATAGATAATGATGATGATGATATAATTAGGCAAATTTGATCCTTGGGGTAGTTTCATGTTATAAGATAGTAGATGATTTGTTAGACATAAGGAACCGTGTTGGTTAAAACTTGGGGATGAGTAATCGGTTAGAGTTGGTAAGATACTATTATTGTAAGTAAGTGTCTTGATGGTGGTTGATTGAAAGTTATACCTCACAAGGTATGATAATGAGAGTTACAGGAAAATTGCGATAAGTATGTTACATATACAATAATGATGGTTGGGGAGGATTAAGTGTGAACTATAGATAGTATTATTTGTCAGGGTTTTAGGATTTATGATGCAATTTTCAGGAATATGATCCCTAGTGATGTTAGTGATGTAAACCTAGAGGCTTATAGGTTGCATACGATGTCTTGTATCCTGCTAGAATCTTTAGTAGTGTTAGTTTGTGATTTGGTATGTGGATTATAGTCACAACTATTTGGAAGAGATATAAGATTATTATCTAAGTGTCAGTTCCCATTTTAGCAGCCTAAGTAATGGATATATGTGAGGTAATCCTAATGTGAGTGTGGTTTAAGGTCATCTTCAAGTGTCCGTAGGACTAATTATATGTGGCATCATTAAGAATAGAAATCGACTTACTGTGATGTATTAAGCTATGCCATATGTAGCGGCTCGTAGACTAGTGTCTTTGCAATAACCTAGTAATCACAAAGTGGGTATTGAGAAGTTTTTAGCGCGTACCTACTATGAAAAAGTCATGGATGATGAAATCTTAGCAGATTTTAAAGACTTTTATGTGGAGTATGTTTGGTGTCCTGAGGAATCAATTTAAGTCCGGTATGAAGAAGTGTTAATGTCCAAGTGATAATCGTATTCAACTTTAATGATCTCAGGTTGCTGGTCAAGGTTTAAATGAGCCAAATAGTGCACATAGCAGGTGTTGTCATCCGAATTAGCACGGATGGGTGTTGTAACCTTCTAAGAGAAATTGGAAGTTTGTGTCGTGAGTGTGCATGATTCTCAAATGTCATGGAATGACTAGTGTAGACAGTGTAACACTTGATTTTGAGGAGTGCTAGAAAATGAATTCGGGATTTAGCTTGATGATGTCATATAGAGACTTAAAAATGGCACCCAATGAGGATATCGAGGAATGATTAAAATATTGGCATATGTCAACAACATAAGTTAGGATATCCCTAGTAAAGTAGGTAGTAGTTATTGGAACGTCTTTCCAAGATGGTATGAATTAGAAGATGTAGCCTTATGTGGTACTTACTACCCTTACAATGCCAATGGTGACCAGTATGGCCGTCATTTAAGTTCAGTTTAGGTAGGACCTGGAGGTAAGCCTTGTCACAATCTTGCATAATTAGAGGTGATAATAAAGTGAATGTTTCACTTGAATGAGGTACTACCTAAGGAAACTTTAGGGTTGCGATCATGATACGATAAGGCAAACAGTAACCTAGTCATAGTAGGTTAGTGACGTCTTCATTGGTAAGATGAGCAAGGTTGGTGTTAAGAAGGGCGTTGGCAACTATTGATAGGGTTGACTTGCATTAATCAAAGATGTAAGGGGACTCCTTACTCCTAAGGAGGGAAGCTCGGCATTTGATTTTCTAGAGAACAGTAGGTTCATACGTTGCTTTCGTCTTGTGGGGATGAATGATTGTGATTCGATTCGTCACGATTGGTGACTCGAGCTAGGGTGTGTGGCTAGGTTAATACCCAATGAGAAAGTCTAGGAGAAGTTTTAAGACTTCAAGAATGTGGCATAGGTTCGCTTTTTATAGACCATAGTCTATTGCGTACGGATGGGATTTTCTCAGAACGATTGTTTGTTCCTTATGACTCATGAGTGTTCCTTTTTATTTTAATAATTGAGAATTGTTTTTCCACGATTATGGTAGTGCAATTTTGTACCAAGTTATGGTACAATGGGTTTAGCCCAGAATTATGAGGTTGAACCTGGCTTGTTTAATCCATCTCGTTAACTAGGTACGCCCTTATTTAAGGTACCCTCTCTATTGCACAAGGTTCTGGTACGGGTGGCTATGCTTTCAGTCACAAAGTTTTCTCATAGTATCTATTCGCCTTAGATTAATAACCTTATGATTGACCGGCATAGTAGTTGGTGGATCTAATTGTAAAGAACGGAATGGTGACCTGAGAACATTGTGTAGTGTTAGAACTCAAGGAAACTTAGTACGCGACGTTATTTTTCCACAGGGAGTGGATTGGTGTTATACTCAAGTGTGTGTGTTCAATAGTTATATGCCTAGAGTGATCCATAGTTCATTGAAAAAATCTTGCGAAGGGTGGTAATCGAGCACACGAATTGAGACTTGGTAAGTGTATCTCCCCACGGAGTGAGTGACTTGCGATACGAAGTTAGTATCAAATATAACGAGATTATGCTATCATGATGATTCGTGGATTTGGGGAAACTTATAATGTGTAGTCCATAGATTTGAGATTATTTTTGATGATTAATCTGATGTTGGTTGTATTACGGTTAATACTTGGGTGAGTGTTAATCACTAGAGAGAATTACCCCATAGGTACGTCGGTATGCTTTAGGTATTAGATAGGTTGTCTTTGGACATGATTGAATGTGATTGTAAAGAGAGTGAAGACTCGTGGACAGTTATGCGACGTTGGTGGTTAGCATGATGGTGAGTGTTAGGGCATGTTGCATGTGGAACTTTTGGGGAAACCCCTTATGTAAAGGCATACAATGTGATCTTATATATTGAGGGCTTAGATGACTTTGCCATAAAGGATTTCTATGACTTAGAATAAGATTTTTTAAATCCCATGAACTTGAGGAATTAGCGGATCGACAATTTCAGGGATGAAATTTCCTAAGGAGGGAAGAATGTAATACCCATGCCCAATATTTTATTATTTTTCCCATGAAAATTGTAATCATATGAAATCCTTGGAAATTGGATCATTTATATATGGGCTTTTATCTCTATATGATTTTTCTTTGGTCTTGATGGTAATTGTTTGAAGTTTGTGGGTGAAAATTGGAGATTTTAGGATTCTGACAAGATCGAACGAACTTGAAAATCGTTCGAATGATTTCCTTATTTCATTCGAACGGCAATCAACAGGTTCAAATGATAATTCAATGTCGTTTGAAGTTGGGTTCTAATGAAGGTCTAATGAGATGTCATTGCATAGGTTTTTCTGCCTCGTTTGACGTTCGTTCGATGTGGGGATCGAACCAGATTGAGATCTCGTTCGAACAAGGTCCCATTCTTGTTCCAACGACCAGTTCAAAAATTGTTGAATCGGATGCCCTTGTGTGTTGTCACATTTTGGGCCATTAAATTGATGACGTGTTGACTCCTGGTGAGTCCAAATGACACAAAAATGGGATTTTAATGTTGGGGGTTATTTTAATAAGGGTGTGTTTCAGTTATTTGTGGGTTTAAAGAAAAGAGGGTGGGGGTGGGTTTCCCCCACCATTTTAAGATTTCTCATCTCTCTGTCTAAATCTTGAGATCTCCCCCACCCCACCTCCATAAACAACCATACCTACCATCTCTCCACGTCATGCCACCAAATTTTAGAAGTATTCCACCATATTAAGAACAATACACCCATTTCCACCACTGTTGATCAAAGCTCCGAATTTTAGAGGTGTATTCTAGGGGTTTTGGAAAATAAGAACATTAGAAATTTATTGAATTTTGAAGGGGAATCTTCTTGGATGTTTCTTGGAGCATGCTTGTGGAGCTAGGCAACCTCCTTGAGGTCACCTTAGGTGATGGAGGTTTCCATCATCTTCTTCTTCATCAACTATTCTTGGAATTCCATTTGAGGTGGAAAAAACTCTATGTATATACCACATTGTAGGACCCCCTAAGTCTATCATTAGGTCTCTGGCACCTCCCACTTTCATTACAAACCATAGGTCACGCTCTGAGTATAGATCTAGAGGCCATCGGCACTCTCGGGCCCCATTTTAATCCGATCAACTCTGTCATCAGCATAACGGTTTGCTTTTGAAGGGCTCTGAATCCCTTTTTGAATGGTTCGCTCTATTCCCAAATTAGCGTAACGGTTCGAACGAACGAACCATTTTACTACCAAAAACCAATTTGGAGTCCACCGTGCACTCCTGAGCCCCGATTTGTGCCAAATCAACTCCATGGACAGAATGAAAGCTTAATAAATCATTAAAGGGTACTGAATACCCTTCCTAACGGTCTGCCCCGTGCATGAAACGGCATAACGGGTCAGATGAATGATTCGTTTCCCCCGAATACTGATCCAGAGACCACCAGGCACTCCTGAGATCCATTTGACCAAGTTTAACTCTTCATCTTTAATGAGACTGAATGAATCTTCTAATGTCATTGAAAACCCTTTCCAAAAGTTCACCCCGTGTGTGAATCAGCCTTATGGTACGGAAGAATTACCCGTTTTACTCTGAAGGGTCATCGAGTGCTTCCAGGAACCATTTGACCAAATTCAATTCTTCAAACCAAGCAAATCTATTTGGAACATAGAAGTAACTAGCATAACCTTTCCAACAGTCTGCCCCGTGCACAATTCTAACTTATGGTTTGGACGAATGATCAATTATCGTCCGATTATCTCCCGTCCAAAGGATCGAGTAGCCCTTCTGAGCCCCGTTTGACCTAAAGTCAACTCCCAGACTAGGGAGAGGACCTAAAAACTCTTGAATTTCTTTTAATTAGCTATCTAACGGTATGCCGGTGCATGATTTGGAGTAACGGATTGCATTCTACGATAATTTTCCAAAAAAATCTGCATGAGACAATTGATTGCTAGGTCCATTTTCCTACCTATCGGCAGTGTGTCTAGGGTCACTTGCGGATTATAAGGGTTATGAATATGGCGATCGGCAGTCCCCCTAACCTATAAAAAGAGGTCATGAGATCACTTTCAATGCAAACCTCAGATCCATCAATATCGGTGATATCAACAACATTCTATTGCAATCATCGAAGTTTCTTTATGTGAAATCCCTTTCCATATTTCATTCCCATCATTTTCATACCTAATTTAGCATAATCACCTTCTCTCTCATCCAACATTCATCCCAACATTTATGGAATCTCATCAAGGATCAAGATCAAGCCTCCATTCGCCAAAGAAGGTCTAAAAATCCTTCTCTCTTTAAATTCTTTATTTTCTCATAAGTTACATAAATTCTTAATCTAGTTTTTTTACTTTAGATCATACACATTAACATCTCATCCTTTATAAGTTGTATTGCACATACTTTTTTCTATAAAAAAAAACTAAAACAAAGAAAAAGGGGGTTACACCTATAAATTTCGACAGGGTTATTCACCACATTTTCTCAAAATAAAAAATATATTTTCTACACACACACACACATAATAAACTCCCATTTGAATTTCTGAGATAAACCCCACCCTTTTTCCGCATGCGAATTACGTGGACTTTGACGCCTTTATAGATTACGTAGGCGTTTCGGGGTAAAACCAGAGATTCGATTCCAATTTTTCAATTTTTCAATTTTTTTTCACATTTTCATCCTTTTCATTTTTATAAATTACTCATGTATATCATACTTGTAATTCATATTTGTGTTTTCTCTAACAAATATTACCGTTCCATTATAATGATCAATATCTCAATAAGCGCCCACTTCATATTTTCTAATTATTTGGGGAACATTCCTTTGGATGACCTCACTCTATCTCTTACATGATATGAGTCGAACGATTTCGATCTCCATGTATACACACACACACACACATGGAGAAATTAAGGAAAATAGTAACACAAGCCCATGAGAGATCGAAAGGGCGGGATGGGTGCCTAACACCTTCCCATTCCGTAACTTAGCCCCCGGACCTCTGAACTATTGTTTTCGTAAGCATCAGTTTGTCTTGGATGCCACTCTCTTGAGGCGGCGGCATATTCTTTTGCCTATTTTGTGCAAAATACGCTAGCGACTCCATCTCTTTACATCACCCCACATTGACAATGGACGAAGCGTTCCTAGAAAAAAGGCGTGAGACCTTCTCTTCCTCTCTAATTGGTCACGCGCGAGCGTCGGAACCCCGATACGGGAAGAAAGAGCCAAAAAGGAGGGAATGCCACACTCTACTCTTATGTTTACGACTCTATGTTATTAGTATATGATCTTTCATATAGAGTTTAAGAGTAGAATGCATATATAGTTCAAGAATGATATTTCTCAATATTTTTGAAAATGGGTTTGCAAATGGGTTTCAATGATTTTAAGTCAAATAATGCATTTCAAGAAAACTTGGTATTAAACATTTTTATGAAATATAAATATTGGATGAATGTTACCTTGTTAGGAGTAATTTGTGAAATAATGTTTTCGAAACTTTCTTGTGAAAAATTGGGACTTTTGGTATAATTGGAAATGTTATTCAAGTTTTGAAGAAACAAAAAATGTCTTTTGCCTTGAAAAAGTATGTTTGACCTAACATTATGAAATTTCAGGAGTAAATCACATGTTAGACCCATTGATAGGATTTGTGGACTTAAAATCCATCTTCTCATGCATATAAACTTATAGTATCAAGTTTAATGAGGATTTTATTGGCTTTAAACATGAAATTAAGAAAATAGAAATTTCAACCCTTAAAGTGTATGAAAAAGGTATTGAAAATGTGATAACTATAAGTTTTCAAGACTACGTGTATTTATGAAAGAAAATGGTATTTTTCTTTAAAAGTAGACTTTAAATGTCCGATGATTTCTTAGAAATAGAAAGTGATGAAATAAAGATGTTTCCAAGTTGAGAAAAATGTTACTCCAAAGTGTTGAAAAAGTGTTAATGTGTTAAAAAACACTTAAGAAGTTAGTGTGGGTTGTATGGTGAATATGTGAAAAGACAACCAAACTTGAATGAATTAATAAATGTTCCGGTAAAGGATAAGGTGGACAAGAAATTTGAAATTTGATTAATGTCCATAAGGCAAATGAATGGTAAAGTAAAGGTATCAAATAGGTGGTTAAGCAACCTATAGAGGTTTAACCCCATAATTAACACAAGGGTGTATTTATGAAATCATTTCAAAGAAAAATAAGTATTCGGTGTTCTCATGTGTTGAAAGGTGATTTTCGATGTAAATACTAAGATACGTTGGGCATGAATAGTAAGGAAATTTTTGTAAAAGAAATGATTTTCCTTAAATAAGTATTATTATTTAAGATATTTAATCGGGTGTTAAATCAAGAAATAAATTTCAAGTCAAGTAAAAGAGATTTCTTGTACACGATTAAGGTAAATTAATTGGGGTATGTAATGTTTTGAGAATAAAAATGATTTCCTGAATTAAGGTATTTATGTATATGTATATGTATATGTATATGTATATGTATATGTATATGTATATGTATATGTATATGTATATGTATATGTATATGTATATGTATATGTATATGTATATGTATATGTATATGTAAGGTAGTTGGATGTGCATGTATATATAACATGTTAGAGTCTCCTTTCTGACGTTCGATTGTATATTGGAACGTTGTAATTTTCCATTGGGCATTCAACTCATTCTCTCATCTTTAATATGGCATGTTTGTTACGGTTTCGTATTTTGAGAGCGTTGTACTGGTAAGTATTATTTTTATTTTATGTTAGTAGCTCTGTATGCTTGGATTCTGGGGATGCTACCCGCGGGTCCCTCACATAGTTGATTTAAAATTGGAATCACATGCTAAACAAGTGAAACTTTAATAAAATAAAACTAGACTAGCGACATTATGTAGGTTATTTCATTGCATTTCACACCTAATGCTTGGGTGTGATCGGGTTTATCACCGGTAACCCATAAATTAGGTTCGGGGTGTTACAAATGGTATCATACCTCTAGGTTTAATGTTCCTTTTGTAAGTGACATGGTGAGGTCGGTAGTGGATATTTCGACGTCGATGTTGGTTTTAGGTCGGTTATGCTAGATTGGCGATGATTTTAGGTCGTGTTCTCAACGGTGGAGTAAAAAATATGAGCATGATGGGTAATTCATTTCAAATTGACATGTGAGCTAGTTAGTTCTCATTAATCTCTTTCGCACTTCTGATTTAGATATGTTAGTGATTTGTGAGTGTCTGTGCGAACCAACAGTGGCGACACTGTAGTTTTTAGCGTGAGGTTCTTATGTGTCAACCCTTAATAATATGATAGGTCTATTGATATGTTGATAGAGATTAATGATGTCCGTAGAAGTAGAGACATGGATTGCGTAAAGCCAACCATTGGTATTAGGTGACTAGAGCTTCATGCCTAAACAGTGTTGGTTTTGATAAGTATGCATTAAGTTTCGGGGTGTGGTACTTGCGGATACATAATGATGATGATGTAATTAGGTGAATTTGATCCTTGGGTAGTATCATGTTGTAAGAAAATTGATGATTCGATATACATGATGAACCGCGTTACTCAACACTTGGATGTGAATACTCGGGAGAGTCGATAAGATATTATTATTGTAAGTTAGTGTCTTGATGGTGGTTGATTAAAAATTTTACCTCGTAATGTATGATGATTTGAGTTATAGGAAAATTGATGTAAGTATGTTATGTATACAATAATGATGGTTAGGTAGGCTTAGGGATGAACTCTAGATAGTCTTCCATGTCAAGGTTTTAGGATTTATGATGTAATTTTGAGGAATAATATCCTTAGTGATGTCGATGATGTAAACGTAGAGGCTGGTAGATTGTATACAACATCATGTATCCTACCTGAATCCTTAGTAGTGTTAGTTTGTGATTTAGTACGTGTCTTATGGTCCCGATTGTTCGAAAGAGAGGTAATATTATTATCTAAGTGTTAGGGCCCTTTTTAGCAGCCTAATTAATGGCTAGATGCATCGTAATCCTAGTGTGAGTACGATTTAAGGGCATCTTAGAGAGTCCGTAGGACAAATTTTGTGTAGTGTCATTAGGAATAGAAATTGACTTGCTATTACGTCTTAAGGTGTTCCTTATGTAGAGGCTCATAGACTAATGTCTTTGCGAGCACCTAGTAATCGCGATGTGGGTATTGATAAGTTTGTAGAACATACTACTATGAGAATGTCATGGATAATGAAATATTATGGGGTTTTGAGGAATTTTACATCGAGTATGGTTGGTGTTCTTAGGAAACTAGTTAACTCTGGTGTGAATAAGTCGCATTATCCTAGTGATGATCGTATTGAAGGTTGATTAATGATCTCAAGTTACTGGTCAAGGTTTAAAAGAGTCCAATAGGTGGGTGTTGTCATCCGAATTGACACAGATGGGTGATGTAACCTTCTAAGATAAATTAGAAGCTTATGTCGTGATTGGTCGTGTTGCTCGGTCATCATGGAATGACTAGTGTAGGTGGTGTAACACTTGATTTTTAGGAGTACTAGGAAATGCATTTGGGACATATATTCATGATGTCATATAGACTTGAAAATGGCATCCAAGGGAGATATCGAGGCGTGATTAGAATATTGTCATGTGTTGACAACATAAGTTAGGATAACCCTAGCAAGGTAGAGACTAGTGCCTGGCACATTTACCAAGCCAATAAGGATTAGAAGATGTAGAATTGTGTGGTACTTACAACCCTTAGAATGCCAATGGGCTACTGGTGTGGCCGTCACGTAAGTTCAGTTTGGGTAAGGCCTGAAGATAATCCTAGTGAAAATCTTGTGTAGTTAGAGGTTATAATAGGGTGAATATTTCTTTTGTACGGGGTACTGTCGAAAGAGACTTTGGGGTTGCGATCATGATAAGATAAGACAGATATTAACCTAGATATAGTAGGTTAGTGATGTCGTATCTGGTAAGATGAACAAGGTCGATGTCAAGAAGGGCATTGGCATTCATCGATCGGGATAACTCGCGTTAATCGAATATGTGAGGGGAAACCTTACTCCTAAGGAGGGAAGTCTGGCATTTGACTTTCCAGAGAACAAAATCTTTATACATTGCTTTCGTCTTGTGAGGATGAATGATTATGATTCGATTCATTACGATTGGTGATTCGAGACAGGGTGTGTTGCTAGGTTAGTACCTAGTGAGAACATCTGGGAAAAGTTGTAAAACTTCAATTATGTGGCATAGGTTTGATTTTTATAGACCATAGTCCGTTGCATATGGATGGGATTTCCTCAAAACAATTGTTTGTTCTTTATGATTCATGTGTGTTCCTTTCTGTTTCGATAATTGAGAACTGTGTTTTCATGATTATGGTAGCCCGAATTTGTACTAGGTTACGGTATAGCGTAATTTAGCCCTGTAAGGTGCGGTTGAACCTAGATTGGTCAATACTGCTTGGTAACTGGGTGTGCCCTTGTCTATGGTACCCTCACTATTGCATAAGGTTCTGTGTACGGGTGGATGTGATTTTGGCCACAAATCTTCTCATATTATCTATTCACCTAAGATTCGCCACCTTATTATTGGCCGACATGGCAGTCAGTGGCTCTGGTTGTAAAGAGAAAGATGATGACTTGAGGACATTGTATAGTGATAGAACTCGAGACAACTTTGTACGCAGTGTTATTTTGTTACTTGGAGTGGATTGGTGTAATACTTAGGATGGGTGGATAAAACAAACCGACCCGATTGGACAAATGGGACCGAACCCACCTTTATAGGATTTTTTATATATCAGTCCTAATTTGGTCCTAAATTAAGAGACCAAGATATTTGGTTCGGTTTGAAATTAACATTTTAAATTCGGTCTTAGGACCAAACTAGACTGTTTATTTTAATAGTTTATAACATATATTAATTTTGTGAAGATATATTATTAGTAAATGAAGAAACCACAAAACTCTATCACTTTAAATTACTTTCACCCAACACAACTCTCATTGTCCTCTCTCTGTAATCTCTCTCAATTTCCTCTCTCTCAACACCATAACAACCCTGGTCCTAACTCCCCAGTAACAATGGCGGGGATGACATATCATGCGCTCAACTCCCCAGTAATAATGGCGACGACGACATATCATATTACCTGGGTATTTTTCTTAATCTTTTTATTTTGATTTGTTGGTTTTCTATTTCATTCTTTATCGCTTCTTCTATTTTGTCTCATTTCAATGCTTGATGGTTTTATGCCAAAGATCATTGGCAATGCTTGTTTCCTCTTTATCATCCGAAATTGCATGGATTTTTGTGGCTTCTGATTTTTTTAGTTTATTTTTAAACCCATCCAATTGTGGGTAGTCCAAGTGGCCATACAGATAGATATCTATTATATACTATAAAATGCATTATAAGTTTTTAATTCTCCCTCTCATTGAGCAAGCCACGTGGTTGCCTCCATCATTTCCATTTTTCTCCATGCATCTATCTCTCTTTAATTTCCCAAAATTCAATTCATTTCCCTCATATCTACCTAAAATTTGAAAAGACGGACAACAACAAAAGAGAGTTAAAAAGTGATAAAAGGAAAAGTCGAACAAAAAACCTAGGGATCTGCCTTATCCAATCACGAGGAAACTGTCTCAAACCCTATACATACATCAAAAACCTATGTCTGTATATCCTCTGTCACTACCACCCCCTAACAAAAATGGAATTTATCTAGTGTCTTCTATTATTGGATCATGCGTTACCTTTTTCTCTCAAATCTGGATCGTGTAAGTTTAAGTTGTATATTTCTCTCTCTCTCTCTCTGTGTTTATATATATATATATATATATATATATATATATATATATATATATATATATATATATATATATATATATATGTGTGTGTGTGTGTGTGTGTGTGTGTGTGTGTGTATTCTATTTTAGGGCTCTGTTTATACCCTTATATGTTCATATGGTTATTTTTACATGTGTGGAGGAAGACAGCTGAGTGTATGGTTTGCCATTTAATTTTTTTCAAGCCAACTGGGTGTATAGTTTGACATGTAGTCGTTTTCAAGCATGCTGGGTGTATGGTTTACTATTTTCGACATTTTCTGATTTTCCCTTGCCATTTAGATTTTTTCTCACTATTTCTCCTCTACATCTCAGTTTTTTCTCTAATTTTCTATTTAGAGAACTATGTGTTGTTCTTTGGAATTTGGTTTTGCACATCAAAGGTTTCACCAGGACTTGGTAATCCTTGTGACAAATTTTCTTAATGAAGATAAAGGCTTGATAGGCAGATCGATTTCAAAGCGTTATGCATTCAAGCCCTAATGGTTTGTTATTGAAGTAGGACTTTTGTAGCTTCTCCTAAGAAAAAAATATAAAAGTACAAAAAATATTTGTTATATTTATTTTTTGGTTAAAAATTACAGATATCTAGCTGGATGTGTTGTTGATCTTCTTTGATTTACTCTGTTTTGTACTGACAATTTTTAAATCAAACTGCGGGGTTGTATAAGCATAGATTATTATTGATCTAACATGATAATTTCACAGGGTCATTATATGTACTGGATTATATTCTAAACTCTCTTCGCTTTTACTTTCTCGCTGGAAAGTGACACGACAGAGGATGTCAATTTACCTCTATGCCCTTGATGTTGCTTCATTTAGCGTAAGTATATGTGAATCCTCTTGAATTAATGGCTATATCATATTTTTCAAACGCTCTTCCCTAAAAAACGTTTCTCAGAAGTCGAATTCAGGTTTCTAGTTCCATTATCTCTTGAAATAATTGCGTCGAAGTTTGAAAATAGCTACTATAGGAGCTTGGACGCAATGAAGCATGATATATTCCAGGACAAATATTTGCAACTTGGTATTTTGATATAATTTTTTGGGTTATTCTATGAAAAGTCTTTTGACATTTTTTTAATAACAATCCATATATTGTGAAATTAAGTATGTACATAAAAAAATTGTTATAATATAAGAGTATGCTACCTTGACATTGAAATGGTAGATCCCCCCCCCCCCCCCCCACAAACAAAAAAAACATGTATATTTTTAACCAGGCATACACAATCGTCTCGCCTGCGCATCGCCTAGGTTTACAACTAGCATTCAAAAAAATTGTAAACAGGTAACCCAACAATTCAAATTGTAACCTCAAAATATCCATGAAGTACAACAGGAGTGTAATACCCCATACTTTTATTGATAATTTAAATTTCATAAACGGGTGTAATTTGGAAATTTGGGAAATTTTTGAGAAAAATAATTTATGGAGTTTATGCGGGCTAGATGATTTTCGATGTATGCTACATTCGCTTTTGGGATTAAGTAAATGAGTTGGACTATTTCAAGTACATGTCGCAGTTGGGTAAAGCGACAAAGGATAATATTTTAATTCAAAAATACGCATTGAGATGTATTGGGTTTAATTAGTGGATTGCGGTCAAGTACCTCGAATGGAGATTTCGAGTGTGCGATTGGTTTTGGAATGGCCGAGATAGTCAGAATAGAGTATCCGGGAGTAGTGTTTGGATTCCGACAATTTTTGGACTAGCAGGGACTCGTAATTGAGTAAACGAGTCATTTTTGGATTTAATAAGGGATAAACCCCTTTTCTCTCCTATAAGAGACACGATAGAGTTAGAGAAAGGAAAGAAAATGGAGATAAAGGAAGAAGAGAAGAAAGGAAAGGAGAAAGACAAAGAAAAAGGGAGATTCCGGCCAAACTCCGCGGGATTCGACTCGAGGTCGTCTGATTTTATCCACGAGGCAAGTGTTTACTTGCTTTATTTATTTTGAGCATAAATATCATATCATAATTGGTAATAACAAACTATATAATTTTGGGATTGGGTTTTCTTGAATTAAACGGGTTTTTCAGAAGTTTAACGGGTAAACCCTAGAAAATATCAAATTGGAGAAACTTAGAAATAAATTGAATTTAGTTGTTGATTATTGGTTGTAGGATGATTAGAACCTATTTCCTTTGTGTATATATAGTTGGGAGTGGTTATATGTTGGTGGGAGAAGAGGTAAAAAGCTTGGTGGGTTATTAATGGCCGAAATAGACTCGTTGGAGAAGTAGCAGAGTCAGCTGCCCTGTTCGATCGATGGCCTATGATCGATCGATCGATCCTACAGGATTTTTGGCAATTTTTGTTGGTTCAATTTATATGGGATAAATTCCCAAATTAAGTCTTTCTAGCCTATTTATTTGAGGAAATAAATACATAACTAAGGAATAAATATTTATCCAATTGAAGGAATTTATGGGGGCTAAGAGGGTGTTATAATCGTGTGGCACTAAAAGTATGTTTTCGAGGAAAATGAATAAATTGAGGAATTAGATATTTGGGGTACCCAAAAATAGAGTGGGGACCTCTAAATTATTATTTGAGCGAAATGTAGACCTTGGGTTCGTGGAAAATGGATTCCACGACTTATTTAATTTAAGGGTGTTTGGGGATGAATATTTCTTGGGATAGTTTCGGTGGGCAATTAGGTATATATAATTGTGCGCGTAGAAAATGTAATTATATTGATTATAATTGAGTAAATCCTATGAGGCGATTAGGATGGAATTTGGGTGATAGGCTAAAGATAAGTGATGGTATGCTTATTAAATGGTTTTGAATTGGGATATTCGGAGAGTGTATAAATCCCTAAAAGTGATCAAGGTGCGAGGTATATTTGTGTAAGAGAATACTTATGGGATTAGTATATAAGTTGGAGAATACTTAAAGATTATATTGATATTGGCAATTATAGCCATATGTACATTTGAGGAATGATACATATATGTATACAATGTGATTACTGTATATATGGGATGTTATGAAAAAAATTATATATCTGTGTGTGAATAATATATATATTTATGTGAAGCATACCCCCTCTATGATATCATGGGAAGTTGCGCTATGTAGGTGACACCCGTGGGTTGAGGAGCAGGGAGCGTATAGTCCCCAGGTCATAGAGTCCCTTTTTATATTGTGAACTTTTTATTAGGGGTGAGACGTGGTGGGTATGTTTCGTCTCACTTTTGGGGAGGAACTATGACCGCTTCCCATACGTTCTGATTTGGATTTTACCAAGGTGGTGTGAGATTCCGACCGTTGGTACCGAGGATGGTATCCTTGGTAGATGATTGCATTGAGACTGCATCCCCGAGTTATAGCTCTTTGGGATGGTTATTATACTTGTGTGTATAGTATATTACATGTGTATGAGAACAATATATTATATATATCTAACTAGAGTAAAGAGATAAAATGAATAAAGATTAATTCTCATTCCGAGATATTTTCTCCGGACTTATATTGTGATATGTATATGAGAGTGAGTATGATAATGTATATAACTATATGAGTATGTATATATACGTTGTGTACTGAGGGTCTAATGGATCTCGACGATCGACACTACCAAGTAGTAGTGTATCGGGGGGTTCCTTGTTTGGATTTCGCTTCGCGAGACACCCCATGCACGAACATGGAACAGTGTTGAGACTGGGGATAAGTTTAGCCCTTAGTACTTGGTTTAATTAGGAGTTTCAGAGTTTGGGGGTGACGGATTAGTTAGGTAGGGTTATTGGACTAGGTTATTTAATAGGAACGCGATAACTGTACACTATTAGAGGAGGGGTGAGGGGTATCTCATGGGAGTACGATACTAATTTAAATATGAGATCAAACATATTTTTCATAAATAAAGCATTTATGCACTTGCAAAATATTTTGACAACTCGGGCTCTGACCCATTTGTCTCTCTATATATATATATATATATATATATATATAGGTGTCCAGATATATGGACGCCTGGATGACGATTCCTTCGAGTCTGACGTCTACTGCAGAAGTTATGGATGTATTCAGGTTTACTGTAGATGCTTCTATCCTTGTAATCTAGATAAGAGGTACTGTATAAATAATCGGGATAATAACCCAACTGCCTTTATTTATTCTTTTACCGCCTTTTAATGCGGCATTCGATTGGGTTGTATTATTGTTAAACCGAGTGTTCGGTTATTTTATTTCATTTTCAGTCTTATATATAAACTGTGTGAATGGTTTGTTTAAAAAGATTAGTTACATAAAATTTTTGATGCCAACTTAATAGGTTATTAGTAATAAAATTGGTTTTGACAGTGATGCTAAGATTCAACCATATGGGACTCGTGTTTTAATCTGGTACAGGATTGATCGCCCGGTATTTTATTAGGCGGGGTGTCACAAGGAGATGTTAATACATTCAAATCGCAACCCAATAGTTCTAAAAGGAATTGATATATGTTGCCTTGAGATTTGGGGTTCGTTTTAATGAACACATGGACAATTAGATGTTCACACAAAAGTATATTAAGATTACAAAATATTGATTAGTTGTGAATTTTTTTGTTTGTTCAAAACAACAGATTTTAAGGTGCAAAACAACACATTAAGGTGCAAAACAGTGCAAAACAAGACAACAAATTTGACGGTGCAAAAACAACACATCAAATAGTGAAAAACAGTCTCTGAAAAGATTCAAAACAGCCTCTAAATAATAAATACAACAAAAAATTTACATTTTTTATTAAATAAATAAATGTAAATGTGGATTGTTTATTAACCAAACTGGACCAAAAATAGTCTAGACCAAATAAATAGCCTAAACTGATTAAATCGGTTCGAATTCGGTCTTCTCAAATATAGTACCGCATAATTCGCTCTAGCACTTCAAATGGACAAAAATCAGACCAGACCGGACTGCACACACCCCTATACCCAGGTTTGTGTGTTCCACAGTTAGACGCCTAGAGTGATCCTAGTTGCATGGGAGGATCCTGCAAAGGGTGGTAGTCGAGTGCACGAATTGTGGCTTGGTAGGTATGTCGCCCTATGGATTGGGTGACTTGCAATACGAGGTTAGTATCAAATGTAATGAGATTATGTGGTCATGATGACCCTTAGGATTCAAGGAAACTTAAAATGTGTAGTCTTTAGATTCAAGATGATTCTTGATGATTAATCTGATGTTTGTTATATTATGATTAATACTTGGGTGAATGCTAATCACTATAGTGCGTGTCCCGATAGGGGCACCGGTATGCTTTGGGTATTAGCAAGGTAGTCTTGGGACATGAATTAACATGATAGTTAAGTGAGCGGAGACTCGGGGACGGTTATTCGACATTGGTGGTTAGCATGACGGTGAGCATTAGGGCATGTTGTATGTTAAACTTTTGGTGGAAACCCCTATGTAAGTATGTATGATGTGATCTTAGCTATTCAGGACTTTAAGGACTTTTCCTTGGAGTATTTTTATGACTCAAAATAAGAATTGGTAAGTCCCATGAACTTGAGGAATTGGTGGATCAATAATTTTGAGGATAAAATTTTCGAAGGAGGGAAGAATGTAATACCTATGCCCAATATTTTATTATTTTTCCCATGAAAATTGCAATTATATGAAATCCTTGAAAATTGGTTCATTTATATATGGGATTTTATCTCTGTACTATTGTTCTTTGGTTTTGATGGTAATTGTTTGAAGTTTGTGGGTGAAAATTGGAGATTTTTGGGATCTGACAAGATCAAACGACCTTGAAAGTCGTTCGAACGAGATCCTTATTTCGTTCGAATGAGAGTTTGAAGTTGGTTTCTAAAGAGGATCTAACGAGATGTCAATGCATAGGTTTTTATGCTTCGTTAGAAGTTCGTTCGATGGGTGGATCGAACAAGATTGATATCTTATTCAATCGAGGTCCCATCCTCGATCGAACGACCTGTTCAAAATTTTTTAAATCAGATGCCCTTGTGTGTTATCACATTTTGGGTCATTGGATTGATGACATGTCGTCTCCTGGTGAGTCTAAACGACCCAAAAACTGTATTTTAGTGTTTGGAGTTATTTTTAATAGGGTGTGTTTAGGTTATTTATGGTTTAGAAGAGAAGAGGGTGGAGTGGGTTTCTGTAATAACCCCTATTTTCTCACGTAAAGGCTGGCTAGACACGATACGCCAAAGATAAGGCTTGCTTGTCAATTAATACCATTCTCAACACAAACTTAATATAAGTAATATTATATTAAAGGACGCTTAATTGAGTTCCATGAATATTCCCATAATAATAAATGAATTCAAACCAACACCAAAGAAATAATAAATCCAACTGTAAATATCTCCACCCAACAAAATGTAAGGAAATCTCGGGCTTATGCCCTTACAATTGTTCCAAATAGAATAAATAACTACGGAGGAAAAGAACCTGTGCTAAAATCAATAGGTCTAAAAATTGATGAGTAAGAAAGACTACAAGACTGCTACAGAAACAATCGAGCTATCCTTGTCTAGGAACACCTGGGGAGAGAAAACATTTAAAATTAGGTCAGAACCCTAGGTGTGCAAGAATTAACTTAACCAATTTAAGATTCAATAATACAGTTGATGCAAAATAAATATTCCACTTCATCACTCTCATGCGTTCAACACCTCACCCCTCATCTAAGTGCGATGTTACCCGTGTCCCAATAAATCCTAATTAATGAGTGTGATAATGTGTCAATTAAATAATAATGGATTTGGCGATAATTAAATGCTTAAGTGATACGACTATATTTAATTTAAAAATCTCATAATATCTCAGTCTTATAAGTCTCACTTAAATGGCATCAACATCTATTATGCATCACAGAATAAGGTTTTGAAGTTTATGTCCACATTCTTAGACAATTCAATTTATCTCATTCACAGTTCGGGTGATTATATATATATATATACATATTCGACACACAAGGAGTGTCTTGTTCGTACTCTATCGGCAAGTTCGGAGAAATCTCTTATCCTAAGCAGACATCACAAAACACACATAAGTTGGGGCGGTCCCGACGTAGGATGACAGTCCACAACCCATACCCAGCAGCGACAAAGGCTATCAATGTCAACAACTACCTCTCGAAGATGGTGCGTCTACGTAGTACCTATATGACCTACACAATCGCCAAGCCCACGTACCCGGTTCGAATGCATGAACCCCCAAGTCGATAGGACAGTCCATGAATATTTGGTATGCCCACACAAATACATATAAGTACATATTATTATCTCATATAATATGTATAGGTAACTACTCGATAATTACCGTAGAAAATTCCCACGTAAAGTTCACAATTTTCCAATTATTAATAATTTACCATGTAGTGAATTATTAATTCCATTCCCTTGGATAATTATTTAACCATCTAATTAAATGTAGTTTTCCCAGTTAAATGTGGGCACATTTGCATTTTTAATAAATTCCATGTTATCCCGTACACGGTCCCACTGACTCGCATGGACTCCGAAAAATATCCTTGACTAAACTTCAGGCCTAGCTCACTCAGCCCCCGGGGTCAAATCGATTTGATTCTTGACTGAATCGATTTGCTACCAGGCCAAATCGATTCACTTTAAGGTCGAATTGATTAGGAATTAGGTAGAGGCCCAAATTTGCTTGTTTGTTCTAATATGGGAATTTTAGTTTTTGTCCCAAATTCACTTCTAAAAGTTTATTTCACTTCACAATATGTAGTTGAGTCCCGAGAATTTAATTATGGGACACCCCGTGTTTTTAATAGTTAATTAAACTAATTAATTAGTAAATCCAAGAAAAAATTAAATTTTGGATTTAATTATTCTTTGCAATTAAATTTGTTGGTTTTTATATATAAAAATATGGTTTTAAGTCGAATTTAAATCGGGATTAAAATTTTTAAATTATAACTTTTTATATAAAAATCAGGGGAGGATCCGAGTTAAGGAGGATAAAAATAATATTTTTAAAATTCGACCATCCGATCGAGTTGAATTTTTCACAGCAGCTCCGTCTCGCCGTTCGCTACAACATATTAAAATTTCAAGCCATTCTGACAGTCCGATCGTCCGTAATAATTTTTTGAGTGTTTGTATTTTATTAGGACTCAAATTATTTTTGGTATATAAACAAAGTGACGGGTTTAGGAATTTTAAAAGAACTTTCTTCTAAACCCTAAGAGCAACAATCTCATTTTTTACATCTTCTTACTCCCTCAAAACCTTAACTCCATTGGAGAGCTATTTTCAATCCAATTTTTGAAGCTTTAAACCAGGTTTTCTCAAAATTGTTCAAGAACGTCTCTTTTCTAATTTTTCGAGAGGAATCCAACCGTATAGTTAGAATTTCTTCATCTAATTCTTAAGAATGAATAATCAATTACTTTACTTTAGTATTATGTGTTTTAAGTGTCACATAAATCCTTACTCACGTGTTTTTGATTAAAATCAATTATTAACTTAATTAGAGAAAGTGGACACTTAAATTTTGGGACTGTTTTATGAAAGTTTTAAATATAATTTAATCTTTGAAACCCTTGGGTGCGTAGGTTAGATCTTTGTGTTTTTATGGTTTTGGGTGTAAGTGTTCATGGAGAATTTTATGTGGGTTATTTTTATGGTTATTTGGACGTGCTCACACTTATAAAAATTTGATGACTTATATAAGAGAACGACTATGACGTATTGAATAATGTCGCATGTTAATTAATTTAATATTTTTTTGTAACGAAAATAATTGTGTTGAAAACGGCGACTATATTATTAACGGAATTAAATTGAATTGTGACATTTGTGATTAAAGTGCCATGTTGTGATTATGATTTGTGATATTGTGTGAATTATTCTATTCACTTTTGCCATCACGGGAACGAGGGGATTTTGGGTAATATTTTTGCTAACCCCTATTTTAGGATGCTTACTAGGTATGGGACTAGTGGGTAGACCTTGGTTAAAATTTATACTTGCTAGGTATGGGATTAGATAGTGTAAATTCGTGTGGATTTTATATCTCGGGTTGGGGCAGATTTTTACGTTATATCGGCATTTTGCTAGCCTAGACATGAGATTATGACATGTTTTCTCTTGTTTATTCATCCTATATATAGGATAGGACGTATGTATACTTGGGGACCCTTAGGTATGGGACTACGGGGTATTTTTTAGGATCTCACATCGAATAAATGAGTGGGGTGATTTGATATTGTGAAATTGAGAATTAATGCCTAAGATAAAAAAACGGGTATTAAATTATGGGCGACATAAATAGCGAGGGCCGACAGTTTAAACGGGTTAGCCGACATTTTATGTCATGTCGTGTGTGGAACCTTGTCAAATTACGGGATCGACAGTTTAAACGGATCAACGGTCATTTTGACAGGGAAAGTGTTGAACTTTTGTTGAAATTATCATCCGGGGCGGGAGGACTGCCATAATAAAAAGTGAGAAGAATGATGATTTGATTTAATTTAATTAAATTAAAAATTTAGGGATAGTGGGTTAATTAAAATGATACTGGTCCATTTTTAAAAGAATCTTTAGGGGTGGTTAGTAATTTATCTTTATTGCGCTTAATTATATTTGTTTAATTAAAATATTCTATTGTGATATTTATCTCGTATTATGCTACTGTCTGGATTCAATGATCCTATTTGAGAGGAGTAGTGTGTATTCATGCTCGGAGCTTTGACCTCGTGTGTTGACTAACCTTTTCAGGATAAGTTTTGGAGAAGCTACATAGGACCATTTGGATATTATCGTTTGGAGGTGCAGCTGGAGTTTATTTATTTTACTTCTTTAATTAGTTTAGACTTTCCTTTCAGTCGTATTTCATTATGAGACTCTATTTGGGTTTTATTGGGCCACGCGGTTCCAAAGTTGTTGAGGATTCAGTTGGAGTATTTACATTTGGTTTTTATTCAGATTTTAATTTAATCACTATTGGAGATTGGATTTAATCGGAGTTTAGTATGTGATGGATATTTTATCACTCAGTTGGTCATTATCATGTGATTTAATCCATTGAGCATTATTAATTAAGATAAATCAATCCAAATTTCATGCCAAATTTCTCAAATTTATGAACATTGAATAAGCATTCAAACTCAGATTTCACCTAAAATTCCAATAGTGTTTAATTCATAGTATATGGCATCTAAAATGAGGTTTACATCTGATTTATAGGTCATAACCCAACATTAAGGCCCTCTTAAAAATATCATCAAGATATCCCCAATTACCTATCAAGAATCCTAAGGTTCGTATCCTCAATTTCAAGAATACGATACCTAGATTTCTGGGTCATAATTCTATGTAAATTTTAGTCCTCTACATGCATAGAATAATTTCTTCTTCATCACCTCATCAATATTAAATTGAATTCCCAAAAATCTGAAGGGTCATCGTAAGCATTAATAAAATACATTGAAAAGTAAATTGAGCAAGAGAATTCTTGCCTTAGTAATTCGTGGGGGAAAGCCCCTTGATTCTTCTTGATTTCTTGTCCTTTTTCTCCCTTTTTTAGTTCTCCTCCTTTTCTCTCTTGATAGCAGTTACGTTTATGACTCTATGACGAGTAGTGGGGAAGTAGTTTATCCCCCCTTAAGCACTCATTAACCTCAAATCCCGAGTTAGGTTAAAAACCTAAGTTTTGGACCCCCAAATGGGCCCGAACCCATACTCCAACTAGCCCAAAAGTTTTCCAACTTATATACAAATGACGCGGGACCATTTCTAAAGGTTTAAAACACCTAAACGAACCCGTATACTCCCCGAAATATGTCCGGATTATTTTATGTCAACATTGGATAATTTTAATTGTGTCACACACTGATTTTGTATTTTTCTACAATACATGCGATGCTATAATCATACACACAAAAATCAATCATACACAAATATGACTTATAACAATAATTGAATTTTCCAAAAAAGTCCAATTTCCATCAATCTTTATTTATCCCATAAATATTATTTTATTATTTATTTTGGAAAATTACGAGATATTACATTCTTCCCCCTAATAATGGGATTCTGTCATCGGAATCAAGAAGATTACATACCTAGCTAGAATAGTTAGGGATGCTTTATGCGCATGTCATCCTCTCTTTACCAAGTCGAATCGTCCTCCTAATAGTTTCCCTACTGCACTCGAACTAGAGGGACAACCTTGGATCGAAGTCGGCGCTCCTATCAATCCAGAATTTCAACTGATCTATCCTGGTGAGTAGCATCCGACTGGAGCTCTATCCCGTCAATATCAATGTGCTAGTACACTATATCATCTCTAAGGAACCTCCGTATTGAAGATATGTAAACATCGTCCATCCACTGCAAGTGGCCGATAATCCCAACCGATATGTCACGGGATCAATCCCCTCCAAAATAGGGAACGGTCCCACGTATCGGAGAGCCAACTTCCCTTTTACTCCCAAATCTCATCATCCCCTTCAAGGGAGAAACTTTAATAAACACCTGATCAACAACATCGAAGTCTAAGTGTCTCTGTAGCGCATCCACATAGCTCTTTTACCTATCCTGGGAAAACCCTATCCTGGCCTGAATCATCTCTACCTTCTCTGAGGTGTCCTGAATGAAATTTTGACCAAGTAACTTGTTCTTCCCCACCTCTATGTGAACCCTGCCTATATTAATCCTGGGTGATTAGTCCATTATTAAATTAAACCGGAATCATTAATGGTTTCATTCTTAGCATCACTGTCGAAAACTTTTTATTTGCTAATCATCTATGTCAAATTAAGTTGGTGCAAATTTTTTCTTTTATTATTAACACATGAAACAATAATTTAAATGAATTAAACCAATCACACATGATTCTAATCTTAAAGATCTCACGATAAATATAAATAATTAAATAAAGGAGATCGAATAAACCACAAAATAATCCATCAACAATCTGAAATAAGTAATTAAATCATGAATACAGTCTGATGCATAATAAAAGTCTGAAGGCAACACGCCCAGATGAACTGATAATGAAATATCTTATCTAGAAACAACGAGGTGAAGCGTCTATGAAATATCCTATGAGCCTCCACAATGCAACAACTACGTGTGACTGGATAGGATCTCTAAGTTGGGCGTCCCTGTGGTTGGACACCTAAAATGTTTTGAAAATATTTTGACACTGGTCGGCGCCTAAATAAAACATTTGAAAATATTTAGCAAGCATGTAAATCGGTTATTTATTACACATTTATTATCCACATACACTCACTTGACATCCTCATCTCTCAACTAATGTGCACACTTAACGTATTCTACCTAACTTGTATCCCCTGTCCAACTATTTAAGGTATCTTACTACTCTCCATAAGTCCAACTCTCACGTATATCCCCATACTATATGGTATTATGGTCTCAATAATAATTTATTTATTCTCAATTTATTGAACCACTTAATTTCCTTTTTAGATATTCATCAATTATCAATTCTACTCTTTCACATAAGTAGATATATCACACTGGTATATATATATATTACACATATGATATATACATAATTATAGCATCCCCAGAGTGGCCCCTCGTGATGCTGGCATACTCTGCTATCAAGTCTATGTATCGCTCGTACTCAAATAAGGACCATTGGTTTGGTATGTCTCCTCGGACCCAAAATTAATCAATACAATAATAAAGGCGAACATGGTTCTAAGCCTTTGGGATACGCACATACCTAATGTAGCCAAATGACCTCCCCATCCTACTAATACAAGACACATAATGTACCGCCTTAAGTTCCATGATTTGTGGCACTAATCCAGACCTCACTGTAATCATTAAAGTGGGGTCCCTCTCTGTGCATAAACCTCTTTATAGTAGGCAACGTAGGTATGTTTACACACATAATAAAATAATATTTATAGGTATTCACACAACCTATTTGTATTTTAATAAGTATACACACAACCCAATTTTTTCAACATGTACGTAGTATATAACGTACTATAAATTCCAATTAAACTTCCAATTTTTATAATTTCGATTATTGCTCACTTTAATATTCCTAATCACTAGTTCTGAAATCCTAACTTATTTCCATCGTATCCTACTTGTCATAGCGTAAGTTTACTCATCTCTTCATAATTCGTCTCGAATTTCCTTCCTTTATCAATTTTGGACATCTTGTCATTTATCCCAATTCTGAACTCGTCTCAATTTCTATGAACTTAATCCCCTACTGTAGGTCTTCTAACATTTTTACATTTCTCTCCATAAGTTAAAATTGTCCTAAAATTTTTCTCATGGATTAGCCACAATTTCTGGGTTTAAAAGGAAAAAAAATTCAATTCTAGGTAAATCGAATTGATTCTCCCAATGGCTAAATCGATTCGCCTTGCTGAATCGATTCGCCCTTGGGCCGAATCGATACGAAATGTAGCAGGTACCTTCTTCTTTTATAGCTATTACGAATTTCTACACTATCCAAATCCTCAAACTTTTATACTAACATCCTAATTTCTAAATTAACATAACTAAACATCAAAGATATATATATATATATATATATATATATATATATATATAGGGATAATTTCTAACGTAAATGGTGAATAAAATCCATACAATTACATCATATAGTCAGATTTAACACCTCATAATCATAAATCCTAGAGTTTTATGTTTTTCTTATAAATTCACCAAAAACCCAGATTTAATCCATGATTCAACTCCCAAAATTCCGGATTTTTGTTTCTTCATGTAATTTGATTTAGTCTTCATGAAATCCTATTCCCAATTATAATTTTACTCATCAAACTATAAGTGTAACATCAATTTTTCTTAATACAAGGTTCCTATTCTACATGGGTATGATAACTAATAAAATTTTCTCGATAAATACTTGCCTTATATTGGAGTGATCTGATTTGATCCTCTTTGATGGAGCTTCTCTTCTAATCTGTCCTCTAAGAGTGGTTGTGATGCCAAAATGAGCTTGAACTCTCCAAAACCCTTCCTTGAGCTCCAAGAAAACTCCTCCTCTCCTCTCTACAGGCCTCCATTTGTTTTCTAATCTCTTTACCCTAGCCTCACATCACCACAACTATATATAATACTCAAAATACCGAAATTCCCTTAACCCTAAGTTATAAAATGACAAAAATGCCCTCTTGAGTTGTCAATTATGTCTAAAACTATCTCGGGACCCAAACTACACACCTGATATATTAATTTGACTGTTTCTACCCTTTTGAACTCAACCATAACCTCAAAATTATCATTCGAGTTACTCATAATTTATTTTCTGTCTCTACCTTATTTAATCCTCTCACGACATTGGGTTGAGATATCATATTGTCACGTCACTAGCACTCGTTGTGACATCAATTATATAATTACTATTCGATTAGTAATATTATTCAATAAACATTAATCATTTCTCTTCGATTAATAATTTAATCAACCCATCATATTTAGTTTCCATTAAATTACATAACACATGCAATTTAAATTTTAATCAAATTAACTCGTTTTTAATTCTTTAAAAATACGGGCTATTATATACTTACCTCCTTACACGAGAATTGTGTCCTATAAATTCGAACACGCCTGTGGTAAGTAAATCTGGATACAGGTCATGCATGTCATCCTCCTGCTCCCATGTCAACTCGTCTACATTATGGTACCCCCACTAAACTCTAACCAAGGGTACCACCTTTGACCGCAGTTTACGCTCATTATGATCAATGGTCGTCACTGGTCTCTCCTCACATGAAATGTCGGGATGGAAATCAATCTCCTCTAGTGGAACATGCCAAAAAGTCTCTCTCACTATGTTGGTATTTCTTCAGCGTTGACACGTGAAACACGTCATGAATTCGTTGAAGATTCTCTGGTAATCCCAATCTATAAGACACTTGTCCCACCCTCTCAATGATTGAAAATGGTCCCACATATCTCGGTGCTAATTTCCCTTTCTTTCTAAATCTAATCATTCCTTTCATAGAATACATTCGCACCAATACCTAGTCGCCAACCTCAAGCTCAATATGTCTCATGTCTGCATCTGCATAGCTCTTCTGTCTATCTTGAGCTATTCAGATGCTCCCTCAAATTATCTCAATCTTGGCACTGGTGTCCTGAATCATCTATGGCCCTAATTTCCCCTACCTCTAACCAATAAGTGGGCGAACGATAAGGATGGCCATACAATGCCTCGAATGGTTCCACGCCGATAATAAATTGGTAGGAGTTATTATACGCAAACTCCACCAAAGGAAGATACTGCTCCCATCCACCCCCGAAATCGAGTATACACATGTGCAGCATAGCCTTAAGCATCTAATTAACTGTCTCAGTCTGCCCATTTGTCTGTGGGTGATACGTTGTATTCAATCGTAAGTCTATCCCCATCGCCTCCTGGAAACTCTATAAAAAAATGGGATACAAAGATCTTATCCCGATCGGACACAATATTAAGAAGGACCCCATGTTACCGTGCTATCTCAACAATAAATAACTGTGCATGCTGTTATGTCTCAAAATCGGTAAGAACAAGAATAAAATGAACCACCTTGGTCAATTGATCCACTATCACCCGTATAGAATCGTGACTTCGCTATGATAACGGTAACCCAGTGATAAAATCCATGGAGATACTCTCCCATTTACATACGAGAATCTCTAATGGATGTAACATCCCTATCGGTCTCTAGACGTCTACCTTCACTACCTGGAAGGTAGCAAACTTCGAGACAAACTCTAATATGTCCCGTTTCATCCCTGACCACCAATACTATCTGCGCATGTCCTGGTACATCTTATCCCGACCAGGCTTTATTGCAAATCGGTACCCATGGGCATCTGAGATCACTGCATGTCGTAAATCATCCCCCAATGGAACCACTGATCTCCCATTAAAATGTAAGTCACCCTTTGAACTGATTGAATATCCCTCTATACCATCAGCTAGTAATTGGCGAACTCTGTCCTGGAAAAACTGATCCTCTTCCTGTGCTTTCACTACCCTCATCAAAATATCAGGCGTGATAGCTAATACGGACATACAAGCCATAGTAGTCTCATCATTGTGTTGAGGCTCTCTCCAATTTGCTTTCCAAATCGCTACTAGCTCACCTGCTGGTCTTCAGCTTAACGCTTCAGCAACCACGTTCGCCTTCCCAGGATGATACTAAATATCAAACTGGTAATCCTTCATGAAATCCAACTATCTCCTTTGCCTCATGTTCAAGTAATTTTTCATGAACAGATACTGAAGAGATTTATGGTCCGTGAACAAAGTAAATTGTTCACCCAATAAATAGTGCCTCCAGATCCTCAAAGAAAATACAACAGCGGCTAACTCCAAATCATGTGTGGGATAATTCTTCTCATGGGGATAAATTTTGCATAATGCATACGTTATAGCCTTCTCATCCAGGTACAATATACCCCCAAGTTCCTGCAAGGATGCATTAGTGTATAAACAATATGCTACTCCCCCCCTTAGATAGTGCAAATATGGGTGCTGAGGTAAATTAGTCTTTAGCTCATTAAAACCTAACTAGCAATGGTCGTCCCAAATAAGCGACACCCTTTTACAAGTTAAATTTATCAATGGACCCACAATCTTCGATAAACCCTTAACAAACCTTCGGTAATATCCTCCTAATCTTAAAAAGCTACGAACCTCGGTTTGTGTCATGGGTTATCCCCACTCCCTCACCTCCGGTACCTTACTCGAATCAACTACTATACCTTTCTTGGACACTATGTGGCCTAAAAACTGTACCTCCCGAAGTTAAAACACATATTTACTAAACTTGGCATACAATCGGTGTTCTCTTAGTGTTTGTAAAACCTTAAGTAACTTCTCGACATGCTCATCCTTAGAACGAGAGTAAACCATAATATCATCGATAAACATAATCATAAACTGGTCAATGAACCCTCAAAAAACCCGGTTCATCAGATCCATAAACACTACTGGTGCATTGGTGAGTTTCAATGGAACCATCCTAAACTCATAGGACCCATATCGTGTTAGAAAAGCAGTCTTATAAACGTCATACTCCCTGACGCTTAACTGATGATAGCCGGACTGCAAATCAATCTTGGAAAAGTAAATTACTCCCCTCAGTTGGTCGAATAGATCATCAATACGAGGCAGTGGATATTTATTTCAAATCGTGACCTTATTCAACTCTTTATAATCAATACACAATCTAAGCAACCCATCCTTCTTCTTATCAAACAATACTGGGGCACCCTACAGTGAAATACTCCGTTGAATAAAAACTAACCCCAAGAGCTGTTGAATCGGCTCTCTCAACTCTCGCATCTCAGATGGGGCCATGCGATAGGTAACTCGAGCTATAGGTCTCATACCCGGTGCTAGATCAATAACAAAATCAATTTCCCATCTAGGCGGCAATCCAGGTATATCCTGGAAGACATCCTCGAATTCCCTCACAACTAGAATCGAGTCTAATGAAACTATAACCTCCTCTAAGCTCTCCTCCTCAATGAAATATAGATGGGTGCTTGACCCTCCCTCAAGAAGCGGCATCGCTACTAAGAACATCCCCTATCCTAGTATCGCAAATACAATAGTCCACCTGTAACAATCTACCATCACTCGATAACCCGCTAACCAATTCGTCCCCAAGATAACATCATATACTTCTATATCCAATATAATAAGATCAATAGATAAACATAATCTACCCACTTCGATATCCACACCTCTACAAATTGAGTGTATAAATGACCCACTACCCATCGGTGACTCCACACACATAAGGAGACTACCGGTTAAGTCGATAGCTAGTACAAATCTAGTCATCATAAAAAAGTGTGTTTCCCCAGTATCAAACAAAATACTACCCGTAAGCCCATGTATAATAAATGTACCCGCTACTGCTGGTGGTGCCTGTGGGGCCTACTGAATGGAGGCATCTCATATGTTATAGACACCTCCATATTGAATCTATCACTATTGTGGTGGTACGGGTGGTACTGGTGCAGCAGGTGGCCTTTGTGCCTGCTGCTCCTACTGGGCACCCTGCTATTGCGGAGCTCTCCCCTGCTGTGGGAAATCCTTCCTCTTGTGGGCCATCTATCCACAAATAAAGAACTGGCCAGGAAACTCTCTCAGCCGTTGACCCGATTGTCCTAACGGTACTGACCCTACTATTGGCCCTGCTGTCCTTGACCCTGTTGACCTCCCCCATTGTTCCCTTAGCCCTAACGGCCTTGAGGAACCTGTTGCTATTGAGGACACTGCTGGCCTTTCCTGTAACCACCCTCGGGTCGATATCCCCCAGATCTGAACCACTTGGTCTGATCCCCTTGTCGGAAATCCTGCCCATGTCTACTTGACTGATGCTACTATGGTTATCCACTAGCACTGGACCCTCTTGCCTTACCCTGGTGGCTAGGCTCACTTCCTTACTTTCTCCCCTTCACATGGAAATGATGGTCCTGAAAATATAATAGTGTGGGATTGATGACATCTGTATAAGTCACCAACGCTGGATTACCAATCAAGTGCTGGGGGATCCTACAAGACAACCCATCCACAAACCTTTCCTTATTCCTTTCTTCGGTGTTCACTTAATCTGGTATAAAATAATCCAAACGAGTGAACTCATCCTCATATTCGGCCAAAGGATGATCACTGTGAGTCACCTCACTAAACTTCTTCCTCATCTCGATCGCTATAACAAGAGGGAATTATTTGGGATGAAACTGTACCAAGAAATCAGCAATAGCCATGTCTACAACGGTGGTGACTCACTCCCACCACTGTAAGGTTTCCCCAACCAACCTGAAGGTAGTAAGAATCTATGTCTTCACCTCATTGCAGTCAACCATACACAATTGGTGCTGAGTATCTGTCTTCCACTGACAAGCTGCAATCACATCATAAATCCCTTAAATTTGGGTGGATGGCCCTTCTGGAAAGCCTCCCTAACCCTCTGCCATTTTGTTGATCCTTGGTGTGCCTGAACCCCTGGTGCAACTAGTTGTGGTGGTTGTTGGACCTGAGGAAAATTCTAACCCATGGTATTCATAGCTTCATTCACTACTTGTGCCACAATCACCACCACCTCAGTTGCTGTCACTATCCCCTGTGGTGGTGGTGGTGGTGGTGGTGGTTGTGGTGCCTGGGGCTCCGGTTGAGCCTCCCCCGCATTATTTTGAGTTGTTGCTCCTCGTCTCCTAAGTGGAATCTAAAAATAGATTCGAATCGTATGATTTCAATGTTGATACAATTGTAAAAGCATAAGAATGAATCTTAAATGCATAATCATGAATGCAACAGTACTAATAATAGGGATCTAAGTCAAAGAACGCTACGCTGAAATCATAGTAATCCGTACAGATCCTTAGACACTAAAACCTGAGGCTTTGATACCATCAGTGACACCCCTCTTATTTTAATCCTGGGTGATCAGCCCATTATCATATTAAACTGGAATTATTAATGGTTTCATTCCTAGCATCACTGTCGAAACTTTTTATTTACTAATCACCTATGTCAAATTAAGTTGGTGCCAATTTTATCTTTTATTATTAACACATGAAACAATAATTTAAATGAATTAAACCAATAATTTAAAGTTAGGCGTCCCTGTGGCTGGACACCTAAAATGTTTTGAAAATATTTCGACACGGGTCATTGACCAAGTAAAACATTTGAAAAATATTTAGCAAGTATTTAAATCAGTTATTTATTACACATATAGTATCCACGTACACTCACTTGAGATCCTCACCTCTTAACTAATGTGCACACTTAATGTATTCTACCTAACAAGTATCCCTTGTCCAACTAGCTAAGGTATCTAACTTCTCTCGATAAGTCCAACTCTCACATATATCCCCATACTATTCAATATTATGGTCTCAATAACAATTTATTTATTCTCAATTTATTGAATCATTGAATTTAAGTTTCACCCCTTGATTTCCTTTTAGATATTCATCAATTATCAATTATACTCTTTTATATAAGTAGATATATCATACTGGTATATATATATATATATATATATATTCATCACACATATAATATATACACAATTATAGCATGGCCCCTCGTGATGCTGGCATACTCTATTATCAAGTCCACGTATCGCTCATACTCAAATAAGGACAATTTCTTCGGTATCTCTCCTCGAACCCAAAATTAATTAATACAACAGTGGAGGCGAACATGGTTCTAAGACTTTGGGATGCACACATACTAACATACCCAAACCACCTGCCAATTTTATTAATACACGACACATAGTAGACCGCCCTAAGTTCCATACTTTGGGGTATTAATCCACACCTCACTGGAATCATCAAGGTGGGATCGCCCTCTGCGTGTAAACCTCCTGATAGCAGGCAGGGTAGGTATGTTCACACACATAATGAAATCATATTTATATGTATTCACACAACCTATTTATGTTTCATAAGTATACACATCAATTTCTTCAACTCGTACGTAGTATAAATTTCTTGTATTTTTGATGTACCATAAATTCAAATTAAACTTCCAATTTGTTTAATTTCGATTATCACTCACTTTAATATTCCTAATCACCAATTCTAAAATCCTTACTCATTCCCATAGTGTCCTGTTGGTCATAACGTAAGTTCACTCATATCTTCATAATTCATCTCGAATCTCATTCCTATATTAATTTTAGACATCTTGTCATTAATCCCAATTCTTAACTCGTCTCAATTTCTATGAACCTAATCCCTACTGTTGGTCTTCTTATATTTTTACATTTCTCTCCATAAGTTAAAATTGTCCTAAAAGTTTTCTCATGAATTATCCATAATTTATGGGTTTAAAAGGATTTTTTTTTCAATTCTGGGAAAACCGAATCAATTCTCCTAGTGACCGAATTGATTCACCCTTGGGCCAGATTGATTCAAAATGTAGTAGGTGTCTGCTTCTTTTATAGCTATCACGAATTTCTACACTATCCAAATCCTCAAACTTTTATATTAACATCCCAATTTCTAAATTAACATAACTAAACATCAAAGATATATATAGGGATGATTTCTATCGTAAATCACAAATAATATTCATACAATTTGATTATATAATCAAATTTAATTCCTCATAATCATAAATCCTATCGTTTTGTATTCTTCATATAAATTCACCAAAAACCCATATTTAATCTAGGATACAATAAACCCGTCATAATTAGTTTCCATGAAATTAGGTCACACCTATAATTTAAATTTAACCAAATTAATTCATTTTTAATTCCTTAAAAATACGGGTTGTTACACTCTAGCCAGCATGAGGGTGAAAGGCAAGGTCTCCCGCAGAGTGCCTCAAACGGTGCCATCCTGATCGTGAACTGGTAGTTATTATTATATGCAAACTCCATTAAGGGAAAATACTGATCCCATCTCCCCTTAAAATCCAAAATACACATCCGTAACATGTCCTCCAACATCAAGTTCACCCTCTCTATTTACCCGTCGGTTTGAGGATGATATGACGTGCTCATCTCAACTCTGCCCCCAAGGCCTGGTAAAAACTCCTCTAAATGTGGGACACAAATGTCCTGTCCCTGTCTAACACGATGTTGAGTGGTACCCCATGCATCTTAAAAATTACTGGAAAGAAGATTCTGGTGTACTGCTCGGAGCTATAATTTGTCCGGATCGGTAAGAAATGAGACACCTTTGTCAATCTGTCGATAATCACCCATATCGAATCATGCCCCCTCTGCGATGTGGGTAGCCTAGTAATAAATTCCATGGAGATTCTTTCCCATTTCCACACCGGGATCTCTAATGGTTGTAAAAGACCTACAGGATTCTAATGGTCCACCTTCACCAGCTGACATGTAGCACACCTGGACACAAAATTGGCTATGTCTCTATTCATGCTAGCCCATCACTACTGACGTCGCATATCATGGTACATCTTATCCCCTCTGGTATGTACCATAAATCATGACCCGTGATCCTCAGACATAATGACTCATCTCAAATCCTCATAATCTGGGATAATCAGTCTCCTGTGAAATCTCAAACCACAGTCCGACTGAGTGGAATAGTGCTCCATCCCCTCGGTTAGAAACTATTTCACTCGCTCCTGGAAAAGCTGATCACCTGCCTGTGCCTTCACCACTTGAATAAGGATTTTGGGGGTCATGGTGAGAACTACTATAAATTCGCAGGTCAGGTCATCATCCCCATGAAGTGCACTTTCACTTTGCCTTCCACACTGTCGTTAACTCAAAAATTAGCTTATGGATCAAAGCATTCGCCATGATATTCGCCTTCCTCGGGTGGTACTGAATGTCAAACTAATAGTATTTAACAAACTCTAGACACCTGTCTCATATTTAGCTCCTGTTGTGCGATGTTCAGCTCCCGAGTGGTACCATATGTCTCATGTTCAGCTCCGATTGTGTGAACAAATACTATAGGATTTTGTGGTCTGTGAAAAGTTAAAATTTCTCCCCTAGTAGATAGTGTCCCCTCACTCACAAAGCAAAAACCACAGATGTTAAATCCAAGTTATGGGTGGAGTAATGTCCTTTATAAGGCTTAAGATTTCGGCCTCTCCTCATGCATCAAAACCCTTCCAAGTCCCTTCAAGGATGCATCTGTGAAGACTCTATAGTTAACCCCTACTCGAGGCAATGCCAAGATCAGTGTGGTAGTCAATCTATTATTCAGGTCCTCAAATTCCTGTTGTCACAAATCATCCCACACAAATGGTACTCCTTTCCTTGTTAAATTCGTCCAGTGCTCGACTATCTTGGAGAACCCCTGAATGAATTGAAGGTAGTACCCGAACAGTCCTAAAAAGTTGAGCACCTCGATGGGTGTAGTGGTTTTTCCCCACTCTATCACTGTAAAAACTTTCCATGAATCCCTGGATATCCCCCGCTTGAACACAATTTGGCCCAAGAATGGCACCTCTCTTAGCCAAAACCCGTATTTCTCAAACTTCGCATACAACTGATGATATCAAAACGTCTATAAGACCACCCATAAATGCTCTGCGTGCTTCTCCTTAGTCCGAGAATAAATCAAGATATCATTTATAAACATGATAACAAGTTGATCCAAGTAATCCTTGAACACTCAGTTCATCAAGTCCATAAATACTGTCGGTGCATTGGTTAGTCCAAATGGCATCACCAAAAACTCGTATGACCCATATCAAGTAAGAAAAGCTTTCTTTGAGATGTCCTGGTCCCGGACTCTGAACTAGTGGTAACCTGACCTCAAATCAATCTATGAAAAATACGCAACACCCCTTTGTTGGTAAAAAAAAATATCAATATGTGGCCACCGGTATTTATTCTGGATAGTGACTTTGTTCAACTCCCAGTAGTCGATATAAAGTCGTAGGGATCTGTCCTTCTTCTTAATAAATAGTAGTGAAGCACCCCAGGGCGAAGTACTCCTCCTAATAAATCCCTTACCTAATAATTGCTCAATTTGATCTCGCAGCTCCCTCATCTTTAAGGGAGCCATCTGATACGGAGTACGGGCAATATGTCTCGTGCTTGGAATTAAGTCGATCATGAAGTTGATCTCTTGACTAGGTGGCAACCCTAAAATCTCCCCAAAAAATCAGAAAACTCACTCACCACCGGGATGGAATCTAGCGTCACCACAACCTCTGAAGAAGTATCCTCCTTGATGTAGTACAAATGCGTGATCGACCCACCCCCGGGGTACGGCATAGAAACTAGGTACATCTCTTGCCCTAGAATGGCAAAGACGATGGACCTCCCATAACAATCCGCACATGCCCTATACGTAGCTGACTAGTCCATCCCCGGAAGAACATCGTACTCGTGCATATCAACTACAAATAAATCATCTGCGAAGGTGATTCTTCCTATCTCAACTGATCGTATGGGTAACCCTCTACCCACTGGTGAATCTATGTGTAAAATAATATCAGATGAAAAATCTACCACACCCGTGTCCCGTGCAAACCCCGTGCTAACAAAAGAATGAGATGCCCCCGTATCGAATAAAATTTGGCCAATGTGACCAAAGATGGGAAACATACCCTCAACAGCCTGTGCCAATGATGGCCCGTCTGTGGTGGAAACATGATAGACCCATCCATACTACAATGGTTATTTCTCTTGAAGTGGGGCGACGAGTGCTGGAGTGGCTGTTGTACCGAATCCATGAGCTAAAAATAGCGGGCGTTGTCCCTGTGGTGCCTTCTGTCCCCTATAACCTCCCTGCTCCTGGGCCGCCTGGTTACTCCGAGTACACTGCTTCAAAGTATGCCATTTCTCTTCACATGTATGATAATTCCCCTGGAATGGGCGATGCTCAAATTGCCAGCCCTCCTGGCCTCTACCCTGCTATCCCTGGACCTGATGGCCTCAGTACTGATGGCCCTGTCCCAACTATCCCTGGACCTGCTGGACCTGTCTGTGTCGATTATTTGCACCTATAAACTTCTTATTCTAGTCAGTGGATGGGTTACCCCAATGCTGTTAGGTCCTGAATCCGATCCCTCCACTCACCTTGCCCTGCTGGCTCGACGACTCCACTCTTGCTTCGCTGAAAGGATCTGTGATCCTAGTAGTGGAGGAGTACGACATTCACTAGATGATTATATGATGTGAAGGTTGTATTTTCGAGAAGATCCTTCTTGATGTGCCAGGCTGATCCCGAAATGAACCTGTCCATCCGTCTTTGCGAATTATAAGAGGGAGGTGATCTCCTATTCATACTCGAATACAATATGCCCCTCCTGCTTAATCTCCGTGAACCTGCTCCTCATCTCAAAATGCATGTCTAGGGGAAAGTATTTCTCCTCAAAGCTCTCCCAAAACTCATCAATAGTGAGGTTGTCCCTCTCAGCAATTGTCGTAACCACCTCCCACCACTGAAGTGAGGCCCCACTAATGTGAATGAAGCTAGCATCTGCTTATGTATCGGTGTACACTCGACCATCCGTAAATGCCTTTCAATATCCTTCTTCCAACTACTCTACACTAATATATCTGAACCACCTACAAACTCTGGAGGTTGTCCCTTAACAAAGGCCTCCGTCACGCTGTCCGATATATAACCCGGTGCCTGAGCTGGCATAGCCTCCTACTATGGTGGTGGTGCCTGCTTATGTGCTTGTGGTGGTGGGAACTGATGGTGCATGGCTTCCATATCCGTAGAGATCGTCTGAGAAACGATGGTGGCTATCTCAGCATGTGTAGTCATCTGTGGGGCAGGTGGGGCATGTGATTGCTGCGTGGCTCGGGGTGAGCCTCCTCTTCGGCAAAAGGTGCAACGACTTGCCTTGGCCTGCCCATCTGTCCGTTTTCCATCTGAAAAAAACAAATTTCGAATTAGTACCAACATAAGAATACAATGAACCATAAGAATAGGCTCTATAATTCAAAGAACGCAATGCATAACGTAATGAACGCAACACGGATCCTAAGGACACTAGAACCGTGCTCTGATAATAACTGTAATAACCCCTATTTTCTCACATAAAGGCTGGTCAGGTACGATATGCCGAAGATAGGTATTGCTTGTCAATTAATACCATTCTCAACACAAATGTAATATAAGTAATATTATTTTAAACGCCCCTTAATTGAGTTCCATGAATATTCCCATAACAATAAATGAATTCAAACCAACACCAAATAAATAATAAATCCAACTATAAATTAAATATCTCAACCCAACAAAATGTAAAGAAATCACGGGCTTATACCCTTACAATTTTTTCGAATGGAATAAATAACTATGGAAGAAAAGAACTTATGCTATAATCAATAGGTTTGAAAACTTCTGAGTAAGAGAGACTACAAGACTGCTACAGCAATAATCCAGCTATCCCTGTTTAGGAACACCTAGGAGGAGAAAACATTTAAAATTGGGTCAGAGCCCTAGGTGTGCAAGAATTAACTTAATTAATTTAAGATGCAATAATACAATTTATGTAAAACAAATATTCCCCCTTATCACTCGCATGCGTTTAACACCTCACCCCTTATCTAAGTGCAATATTACCTGCATCCCAATAAATCACAATTAATGAGTTTGAGAATCTGTTAATTAAATAATAATGGATTCGACAATAATTAAATACTTAAGTGAACCGACTATATTTAATTTCCAAATCCCATAATATTCCAGTCTTATAAGTCTCACATAAATGGCATAAACACCTATTATAATAAGGGTTTATAGTTTATGTCCACATTCTTAGACAATTCAATTTATCTCATTTACAGTCTGAGTGATTTTATATATATATATCCTGTCATATATTCAATGCACAAGGCATCTACCATTGGTGTTTAGTTCGTACTCTATCGAAAAGTTCGGAGGAATCTTTTATCCTAAGAGCAAATCACAAAACACACATATGTTGGGAGCGATCCCTATACACGATGCCAGTTCACAACCCATACCCAAACGGCGACAAAGTCTATCATCGTCAACAACTACCTCTCGTAGATGGCGCCTCTACGTAGTACCAATATGACCTACACAATATCCAAGCCCACCTGTGCCGGCGTGTGGTACCTGATCCGAACGCACGAACCCCAAAGCCGATAGGACAGTCCACGAACATTTGGTATGTCCACACAAATACATATTAATATCTCACATAATATGTATAGATAACTACGCGATAATTACCATAGAAAAGTCCCACGTAAAGTTCACAAGTTTTTTATTATTAATAATTTACCATCTAGTGAATTATTAATTCCATTCCCTTGGATAATTACTTAACCATCTAATTAAATGTAATTTTCCCATTAAATGTGGGCACATTTGCATTTTTAATAAATTCCATGTTGGCCAATACACGGTCCCACCAACTGGCATGGACTCCTAGAAATATCCTTAACCAAACCCCAGGCCCATCTCACTCAACCCTTTAGGGCCGAATCGATTCAGTTATTAGTCGAATCGATTCATTGCCAGGCCGAATCGATTCGCTTCAAGGTCTAATCGATTCGAACCTAGGCAGAAGCCCATATCTACTTGTTTGTTCTAATATAGGATTTGTAATTTTCATCCCAAAATCACTTCTAAAAGTTTATTTCACTTCATAATTATGAAGTTGAGTCCCTCAAACCTAATTATTTCATTCAGGATTATTAATTACATAAATCAATCCAAATTTCATGCCTAATTTATTAGAATTTATGAACATTGAATAAGCATTCAAACTCATATTTCACCTACAATTCCAACAATGTTTACATCAGATTTACAGGTCATAATCCACACTAAGGTCCTTTAAATAATATCATCAAGATATCCCCAATTACCTATCAAGAGCACTAAGGTTTCTATCCTCAATTTCAAGAATATGATACCTAGATTTCTGGGTCATAATTATATGTAAATTTTAGTCCTTTACATTGATTTAATATTTCTTCATCATCAACTCATCAATATTAAACCTAAATCTTGAAAATCTTAAGGGTCATCATAATGCATCAAGAAAATACATTGAAAAGCAAATTGAGCAAGAGAATTCTTGTCTTAGTAATTCGTGGAAGAAAGCCCCTTGATTCTTCTTTATTTCTTGCCTTTTTTCTCCCTTTTTTGGTTCTCCTCCTTTTCTCTCTTGATAGAAGATACATTTAGGTCTCTCTGATGAGTAGTGTGGAAGTGATTTATCCCTCCTTAAACACTCATTAATCTCTAATCCCGAGTTGGGTTAAAAACCTAAGTTTTGGACCCTGAAATGGGCCCGAACCCATACTCCAACTAGCCCAAAAGTTTCCCAACTTATATACCATTGACCCGGGACCATTTCTAAAGGTTTGAAACACCTAAACGAGCCTGTATACTCCTAGAAATATGTCCTGAATTATTTTATGTCAACATTGGATAATTTTAATTGTGTCACACACTAATTTTGTATTTTTCTACAATACATGCGATGCTATAACCATACACATAAAAATCAATCATACACAAATATGACTTAATAACAATAATTAAATTTACCAATAAAGTACAATTTTCACAAATTTTGATTTATCCCAAAAATATTTTTTTATTATTTATTTTAGAAAATTACGGGGTATTACAGTTTTCCCTACCGTTTTCCGAATTCTCCTCTTTCTCTCTAGCTCTTTAGAGATCCACCACCCTTTCCCACCACCAAAAAACACCATACACCCCCACGTCTCCACCTTATGCCACCATAATTTAGAAGTATTTTCCCATATTTAATCCCAACTAGGTTTAAGCTCAGCGCGATGCGCAGGCTATTTGTAATTTTTTATTTATTTATAAAAAAATGTGTTTTTATTAAAAATTATTAATAAAAATCTACAGGCTGTCTTCTAAAATACCAATAATTTAACAACTAATAACTGGCAAGGAGGAGATTTTCAACAAAGGCAAAAGCTTTTTTTCAAAAGCATGAAAATTACATTTAATGGGTCAAATTGTCTTTGTTAATCAATCAATGTGTCAATCCGTATACAATTCAAAATGTATAATTTTCTTGATGAATGATAATGCGTGAGCGCGACATGATACAATAAGATAACGAGTGGGATAATTTTTTCACACCCATTTATGCACGGCCACAAAAAGATCTAGACCGGTTGTCGAATCTAAATCTTAAGGGTTCAATTCAATTGGTCAAATAAGCACACGTAAATTGCTAAAGATGATAGTAAGAACCTTACTGGTATTTCGTTGAATCTCGTAGAATTTACTCTAAAACAATTAGAGTTTATGTCTTAAAATTTTTAAATATGGGTTGAAATGCTGTAAAATATTAACACGTATTATATTAACTATAATATCCTTGCAAGTATTTCATTACTACTTTTATTCTGGAAATCGATCCCTATAAGCCTTTTATTGTTGTTCTATAATCATTGCCATTTTCTTAGAAGCAACAAGTATTTCATTACTACTTTAATTCTAGAAATAGAGACCTATAAGCCTCTTATGTTGTTCTATAACCATTGCCACTTTCTTAGAAGCATTTTCACAAACATATATCATTAAAAAGACATAAAGCATGAAATTTACATTATGCATGTTATATCAAAATGGTAGATAGGATTTATAACAAAAAAGTGAAGAAAGAAGCACCAGCTAAGAACTTCTGTAGGTATTAAGAGTTTGCTGCTTAATATTCATTGACAAATTTCAGCAAACATAACACAATCGTATAGAAATCGTACCTTCTAACAGAGAGAGATAGGTGGGCTGGAAAAATCAGGTTGAGTGACATATAAATAGTGTAGCTAATTTGTTAGTAGGGAAGAGGAACAGATTGAGGGAATATGAAGAGATTCGGGTTCAAACGGTTGAGTAAGAAATTTGAAGAGGTATCACTTGAGGAGATCATGCATGTAAACGGTTTTGAGGAGATGAGGGAAGAGGGAATTAATTGACTCTCAGTTGTTAAGCCATGTGACATAATAACAAATGGAGACACCGTTTTTAAGATTTAAATATTAGATATATACTATAATAACTATATAATGCTCTCTTTAAAGGAGCATTTGACACATGCCATCTTATTTATTATTTTTAACTACATTTATTATTTAGTCTCTCACAATTTTTTTACTCAACTACTCCGTAAATCCATTGAGCCTCATATATTCTTTTGTCTTTTGCATTTTCACACTCCAGTACAACATATTCATGAATTTAATTTGAAAATATTTTTTTCCTACAACATTTATAATGTATGTTCTTCTCCAATAATGGAATTTATTTATTCCTTAGTGTGTTACACTTTTTTGTACTCAAGTTATGCATATGAATGGAGTTTTCTTAGTCCTTCTTTGGTTATATAGTCACTATTTAATTGATTGGTATTGACAATAAATAAATTTGAGATTATTTAATGACTTGAGATTATTGTACATGTATTCTGTAATTTGTGCTTTTATATTTCATATAGAATATGTAATGATTAATTATGTTAGTCATTTTAGATTATAACTAACGAAATGTGTGACAATTTTACGATTTGTAATTTTTTAATGTGTGGGGGTGGGAAGGAGGGGAGATGGGTATATTGACAGCAATACCTATTCAACCAGACCATCAACCAATATCATTTTTCTTGGAAAGGTAGATGCCTTTTAATTTAAAATTGAATACTAACAAAATGAAAACACGTCCATGATACATAAGTTTGCGTCATAACAGATAAGATTTATGTCTATTGTGAAATATGCAACACCACCTTAAAAGGCCAACTCACCATTTACATATCCCTTGGGAAAAATATCTTGAAGCCAAGTTCATGTGTCAAAATCATCTGGTGTCATCTCAAAAATTAAGAAATAACAAAAACATAAAAAATATGAAAAAGTTCGAGCTTCTTACAAATGCTTGATCATATAGCGAAACCTTTCCTATATTTGAAAACCAAACATGTGGTGTATATTTCGAAAAAAACATTAGATAATATTAGTTATGACTTATTTTTTCTTCCTTATGTTTGATTATTTCCAAAAAATATATTCAATGAACAAATATAAACCAAATAATACAAAATACAACAATTCAAATAACACAAATAATTAAGACAAATTAGGCCATCGATGTTGCAACTGATCAGATCCAGTCATCCATAAAACTTTAAATCGAAATACCAAAAACAAAGGATCAGAAGTCAATCCAAAGCGAATCTCAAGATTCACCTATTATGTTTAACACAATCTATGGTGGGACCCATCTGTGATCTAAAAATGAATAAAACCTTTGAGCCTCATAGACATGCGATCAATGGTGGGACCCAACTATGATGACCACTGAATGAATCACCCAAACCAATCATACTTTTCTTGTATTTTGATACAACACGATTCAAATAAACTTTTATTTATCAAAATATATGAATGACATGCCATTCCCAAGGAAATCAATCTCAACTTATTAAGCTCAGAACATACCTAAAAAGATAACAGTCTGAACCACTTAAAACAGCCACCTTAGGACCACTTATCCCAAAATTGTCTAAACCAAATATCCCATTATGAGGCATGTTGCAGACTATGCACCAGTGAGGCTAGTAATTTCATCAGGCCAAACATAGTTGTGGTAACGTTAATGAACATAAAATCTAATAATAAGTGAGTTATAAATTTATATTTGGACAATCAGTATTTTCTTTTAAAGATAAAATATAATTCCCCCACATAAATTAATGCCCTGTAGTAAAATATTTTGACTTCACAATGACCCATGTTTAGCTATAATATAAACCTCACCACATAGCAATTTCATAAATATCCAATGAAAATGTACATAACAAAACACATTAAATCTTGGATTGAAAAACTATCAGCCGAATGATTTCACAAAGTTAATAATAAAAATCAGTGAGAAAATAAGTCATTACAAGTACCAGGTTTAAAGGTGAGTAGAAGGGGGTAGAAGGATGTGGGATGGAGTTTTTCTTGCATTTTCAAGTCAGAAAAAACACACCTTCTACTCACCTTTAAACCCATAATCCCTTATCAATACCCCAACACCAAAACCCCATCCCACATCCCTCTAACCCCTATTCTCTCTCTCCAAAACCCTCAATACCCATAACCCGCTACACGTTTCTCTACACACTTCCCTTTGCGACCAACCCAATCCATTCTCTATACACCTTCCTGTAAGCTATCACGCACCCCCATTAACCTGCGTCTACCCTTGCTCTGACCCAAACCCTCTGCCCCTTTGCCGTACCACCTTCTACGCCCACCCAAATCAAAACCAAAACCCATTTCTGCCAAACCCGAGCTCTCATTTACCCACTGACTAACTCAAAAATCACTTAACCAACCCAATTCCCATAACCCACGCTCCAATTACCCACATTGCACCTACCCCGGGATACCCCCCATATATGTTAATATGGGCGGTGTATCTAAAGTATATAGTGAAACAGTTATATATATATATACTGACTTGGTTTGTGATGGGACAAATCTGATGAAATGGGATCGATTATATTGATGGAGAAAACGTAAGGTTAGAAGGTAATAATATTTGCTCTAGCCGTTGAATACGAATAGTTATTTTGAGTTTAAATTCTATTGTTCACGTGGATATCTTTACATGAAAGGAGAATTAAAACTCTCTAAAACGTTGTATAGCGTTTTAGAGTATATAAGAGATACACCCATTTCCACCATTATTGAGCAAAGCTACGAATTTTGGAGGTGTTATTGGGGGCTTTGGAGAAGAAGAATAGTAGAAATTTATGGAGTTTTGAAGGGAATTTTTCTTGGAGCATGCTTGTAGAGCTAGGAAACCTCCTTAAATCCACATTAGGAGGTGGGAGTTTGCCATCATCTTATTCTTCATCCACCAATTTTAGAGCTTCATTTGAGGTCGAAAAAACTCTACTCTTACGTTTAAGACTCTATATTATTAGTATTCGATCTTCCATATAGAGTTTAAGAGTAGGATGAATATATGGTTCAAGAATGATATTCCTTTAGATTTATGAAAATGGGTTTCAATAATTTTGAGTCAAATGATGTATTTCAAGAAATGTTGGTATTAAACATTTTTATGAAATAAAATATTGGAAGCATGTTACCTTATTGGGAGTAATTTGTCAAATAATGCTTTCAAAGTTTTCTTGAGAAAAATTGGGATTTTTTTGTATAAATGGACGTGTTATTCACATTTTGAAGAAACAAAAAAAATGTATTTTGCCTTAAAAAAGTATGTTTGTAGAAAAATTATGAAATTTGTAGAGTAGATCACATGTTAGACCTATTTATAGGGTTTTTGGACTTAAAATCCATCTTCCCATGCATATAAGCATGTAGTATTTTGAGGTTGAACATATATACAAGTCTAATGAGGTTTCTATTGGGTTTAAATATGAAATCAAGAAAATTGAAATTTCATCTCTTAAAGTGTGTGAAAAGGGTGTTGAAAATATGATGTAAGTGTAAAATTTCAAGACTACATGTTTTAATGAAGAAAAATGGTGTTTTTCTCTAAAAGTTGTCCAATGATTTCTTAGAAAAAGAAAGTGAACACTTAAGAAGTTAGTATGGGTTATGTGATGAATATGTGAAAAGATAGCCTAACTTGAATGAATTAATAAATATTCCGATAAAGGAAAAAGTGGACAAGAAATGTGAAAATTGATTAATGTCCGTAAGGTAAAGGAATGGTAAAGTGAAGGGACTAAATGGGTGGTTAAACAACCTAAAGAGGTGTAACCCATAATTAACACAATGGTGTATTTATGAAAGGTTTTCAAAGAAAAATAAGTATTTTCTAGCACGGCGTTCATGTGTGTTGAAAGGTTATTTTCAATGAAAATATTGAAGATAAGTTTGGCATGAGTAATACGAAAATTTCAGTAAAAGAAACGATTTTCCTTAAACAATGGATATTGTTTAAGATATTTAACCGGGTATGTTAAATCAAGAAATAAATGTCAAGTCAAGTAAAAGGGATTTCTTTTACAAGATTAAGGTAAATTAATCGAAGTACGTAACGTTTTTTGAATAAAAATGGTTTTATGCATTAAAGTATGTGTGTGTGTATATATATATAAGGTAGTTGCATGTGCACGTAGATAGAACGTGTTATAATCTCTTTTCTGCCTTTGATTCTATATTGCATCGTTATAATTTCCCATTAGACAATCGTCTTATTCTTTCATCTTTTTTATGGCAGGTTGGTTGTGATTTCATATTTTGAGAGCGTTGTACAAGTAAGTATTCTTTTTATTTTACATTAGTAGCTCTGTATGCTTGGATTATGGGGGACGCTTCCCGCGAGTCCCTCACATAGTTGATTTAAAATTTGAATCAGATGCTAAATAAGTGAAATATTAATTAAATAAAATTGGACTAGCAACATTATGTAGGTTGTTTCGTTGCACTTCACATCTAATGCTCGGGTCGGATCAGGTTAACCATGGGTAACTTATAAATTCGAACTAGAGCATTACACATTCTCCTAATGCCAATGGGATTATTTCGTACCATGGTTATTTATATCTCTAAAGACAATATCTTATGGATTGTTGTCAGCAATGAAGTGGACGTAAGGGAGGTTAGTCTATATTCTCTGTTTGGATTGACTACCACTAGGTTAGGTGAAGATAAAAGATAGAGCAACTAAATTTTTGGAAAGTGATGGGGCAGAGTTGGCAGAAGCCATTTAAAGCACTGGTTCATATGACACACATTTTAGAATATAATAGTGTTGGATCATTGAAAACTGTTGGCAAAACATTCCTTGAATACTCTTGTGTGATGTAGAAATTTTTATTTTCTTTTGCTGAGATGATGATGATAAATGTTATGAAAGTTTTTCAATGTATAATGATTCCACCTGTGGGCTCTAAACCTTTCTTTGTCATCTTTGAACTCTACAACCGGGACTTCCTCTTTGGTGACATCTGAAATATGGCACAAAAAACTTATTACCCATCTTACTAGAAGATTACAAAGAGAATAACATATCAAAGAACACTACGCGAATAACTATATTGGACCTATGGAACCTACATTCCCTTGGACTGTGATTTGATACCAACTATGACACCCCATAAGTTTTAATAATATGTCAATTAAGTATCTTTATTAAATACTACAGTTTGTCCACATAATTTAAATATCATCCTTGGCATGAGTGAAGCCAAACGATATAGAAAATGCAATAAGAGTGAGATAAGAAAATTCCAAAAAATAATAACTGATAGAAAATACATTACCACCATCTACTATATAAAAATAAAACATAATCCCCCAATACATAAAATCTCAAAACTAACATCATAAGTAAAACCTCCACATGCTAATAGCATAAATTTGGCCCAATAAGACAAAGACAGTATATGCTAAAATGGAAATAGAATCATCGCATCTCTCAAAGTAAAATAAACAAATTAGGACCTACGTCCTCAAATGATAGTGATGATTCTGGGACAAGACTGCACCTCATAGAACTAAAATCTAAGCTAGATAGTCACGAGCACTAGATATCAATTCACAAGCTAACATAGCTACGCCACCCAATAATAGTTACAAAAATAAATAATAATTGTACAATCTATAAGTTTTATTTCAGGACATATAACATGCCTCATAACATTATAACCAAGAAAGTTATCATCATTAAGTAAAGCATTGAACAACCATGAACTTACCTAGTACCACACTCCCTTGGAGGTAATCAGCGTCCCGTCACGCATATACAATAAAATTAAATACCCATCATAAATAATGTCTAACCTCCACCACATACACCCTAAAATATCGTCACATAACAATAATCCAACCTCCGTCATATACATCCTAAAACATCTCAATAAATTGTCGGAATCGTGTCTACCCCCAGTCACTTTGGGGTCACCAAGTAACACGATACGAAAAAAACAACCTCCACCATATACACCTCAAAACATCTCCATCATAAGGCAGATACATAAGAATGGCTTCGAGCATAGGGTCATACGTATTAAAGTAGCATTTCACCACTCTCGATATTAATTCACAATTTAGACTCCCACGTCACTAATGGATTATCACGTCTTTGATACTTTATTTTTTAGTTCCCTAATTCTTTTAAATCCCTTCTTAATGTATTACTACTTTAAAATGGAATGGGTTCAGACATAGATTACATACACTAAAGTCGAAAACGGGAATTATCTTATGTAGAAATTATAATATTTCTTTGCAAGTCTAAATTTACTCTTTATCTCACATGATCCTATTACGGGGACATTATGACTTTTAATTATAAAATTTCACTATGCATCACTAACATAAAAAATCCTAACTCATAAAGGTGTAATATCAATTTGAACATAATATAAGGATCTAAATGAATCATTTTTATCAACATATATGTGGGGAAGAACTATTCTACTTAGACAACAAGTAAAGAAATGATGGCATCGACAACAATTATACAAGTGGTCACTACTCATATATTCCCATGTCCACATAATCATATGAGTCTTAATTCAAAATTTATCTAGAATATTACTAACTAAATCAATTTTTATAATCCAATAATATTTTTATTTAGAGAAATTTCTTAATTAAAGTGGGTAAAAGAGTTTGCGATTAATATTTAATTATATATTTATCTAAGTTCTAATTGTGTCATTGTGACACCTTGACTAATTAAATACCGGGTAGCTACTCCTTTATGAAATTAAATCAAAATGCCAAGTTGGCTCAGTTAATAGCATCACTGTCAAAAACATTTTATTATTTCTAACCACCTAGTATTTAAAAAGTAAGTTGCCAAATTTTAATTAAAGTCTGATTAACATGCAGTAAAAGATTTAAAGCAAGAATAATATCAACATTCGCTATAACGAAAATAATAGAATAACCATCACACGATATAAATAAATCCGGAGGAAAAACTCCTCACAACAAACTCCACCACTGAAATGAATAACTAAATACTGAATACTGAATCAATACATGCCAAGTCTGAAAACTGAAATGGAAAAGTCTCTAATAGAATTTGGGCAACATTCCCTACAACCGAATAATACTGAATATGGAATCCAAATGGTAGAAGCGTCTAAAAGCAAATCCCAGTAGCTTCCACAAACAGCTACAACTCGTCACCTGAATGAGTATCCTATGCATGGTGTCCTTGTGGCTGGGCACCTAAAATGGTTTTACAAAAATAAATTTGTAAGCAAACGGGTCAGAGCCCGAATGTGGAGATATTTTAAAAACCTGCAAGTGCTTTAAAAACATTTAAAACATTAAATGCAAAGTACATGTTAAGACGTGCACTCACATGAAATTCTCACCTCTCGTCTAACTGTGCACTCCTAACGTAAGTACCCATCTAAAATGACACAACCCACTAGCTAAGTGACATCGTATCTAGCTAGACTGTCATAGGTTCTACCCTTATTACTCGGTTCCCATTAACATTATAACGCTCGCAATTAAATAGGGGCTTAACGTAAATTCAGGTTCTCACATAAAAGTAATACAACTCATTATAGATCATCCCTTTTGTTATACCATAGTTATACACACCATACCATATGAAAGTTCCCAGTTTAATAAGTGTATATTTTTCACAACATAAATATACAATATAAGCACCCCGAGACTAAGCTGCGGTGCACACATACTCTGCTATCCATCCCGGTACATCACGTACATAAGGAATCACGTATTCCGAATCTCTCAGGAATCGTTCAGATAACACAAATAAAAAACAGTGGAGGCGAACACAGTCACATCACATGGGTCACGCACATACCTGCGCTCCCACGATCAGCAGACTTATTAACATCCCAATAAGTCCTTCTCTGACCTATGTTCATCGAGGTAACCAGTATAAATCCGGTCAACACAAGGATTAGAGTTCCCTAAGCGAACGCAAACCTCCCGTGATAGCAAGTATGGTAGGTATGTCATACACACAAATCATATATCAATACTAAGTAAACACGCATCTTAGTAATCACCGTAGTTTAATAGTAGTACTTATCGCATTCTCGTACCAACTTAATATATATACAACTTATATAATCCCGGTCCATATTTATACGCGCCATAATTTTCTCACGTCGTAGTAGGCACTCACATCTCAATCCATAATGTTCATTTGATGCGATCCACACTTATATAATTTACTACTCATCATCTCCCAAATGTCCCAAGTATACTAATGCACCATCAAAGGAATGTTATCTCCATCCTCGAACAAATTCACGGGACTCCCAAAATCAAAACAGGCCAAAAAGGCCTAAACTGCCAGCTCGTTAGAAGTCTCGTTCGAACGAGGCTGTTCGAACGAGAGTTCGTTCGAACGAACTGGGCTATCTAACGAGATCTCGTTCGAACGAGATTATCGAACGAACATCCCTCTCGTTAGAACCCCAAACTGTCAACTCGTTAGAAGCTCGTTCGAACGAGCTCGTTCGAACGACCTGGGTAGGTCTTCTAACGAGTGACCAGATTCAAGCCCAGAAATCTTATCTCGTTTTTCACCAATTTCTACACCTCAAATCTCAACCAAAATTCGTCCAATCAATGTTTTAAGGTCTCCAATCATCCTAAAACATACTAAGGTCATATACTAACATCTTTTAAGGAATTAACACATCCTAAACATCATTAATTCATCAAATCTCTACCCTTTCCCCCAAATTTTCAAGAACATAAACCCTAGAATTTTAAATCCTCAATAAGTCCATTCTAGGTCCGTTTTTGTTACATCCAACATATATTAACATCAGAATAATCATCTCCATACTATTCTACATGCAATTTGTTCTCAAAATTCAAGTCCTAAGTCCAATTAAAATGGGTTTTTATTTAACTTCCAAGAACAATTGTAAATCTTTCAATTTATCTAACATGGGAGAAACATTCTCTGAATTAAATAGAATTAAATCACTTGCCTCGAGTGTCTCTGAATTTGGTGTTGGTTTGATGAAGCTTTTTCTGCAGAATTCCTTCTCTCTCTCTCTCTACAAGCCTTCTTCTCCAAAGGTGGCTAGGGTTTGTTTAGGAGACTTAAAAAACCAAATTTTGAAACTCCCCGTAGTCTTATGGGTCAATATGGTTGGTAGTGGGTTTAGTGGTTAGTTACCCAAATCAGATTATAAATCCTAATTTTCGTCATTATTAAATCCCAAAAATACAATATTACCAAACTACCCTTATAAGATGCCGGTATGGCCTAAACTAAACCCCCGGCTAGTGTTTTCTGACTATCTCGACCCTTCCGGACGCGTTGGCGCACTCAAAACGACCATACGATTAATAGAATTTAAATTCACTTTTACAATTAAAATAATTATATCCTGACGCGACTGTCTCACGCGTCCCAATAAAATGTCCAAATTGCCGTATATCAATCTCACGACAAATTTGATAATTCAATATTCATATATCATCATATATACTCAATATAGTCAAATACCAACTCATATCTCGCTAGTATTTTATCCGGATTAATTCTCATTTAATTAATTAATCCTAAAAATAAATATCGCCAAAAATACGGGGTATTATAGTCATTTTATCAATTTATCAATTTCCTAATCATTCCAATTTATCGATTTTTTAATTTCTAATTAAAATTATAAAATCTTAATGATTCATAATTCAACAATTTCATATTAGTAAATTATGAAATCCCATGATACAATTCATAAACCTAATTATCTCTAATGGATTTTATTTATTAAATAAAAAATTGAGGTAGACTTTGGTATTTAAATGCATAAAAGGGGATGAGTAGATTGTTAACTTGCCTCTTTAAGAAAATACACAAAAGAAATAGAAGAAAATTTTATAACAACTTTGCAAAAGTAATCTTTTTCATTTTTTATTGATCAAGACCTCTAATTGCTCCCAAAACCAGTGTAAGCATTGATAAAAAAAAAGTATCCCCATAAAATACAATTGATGTTAAAAATGTAGGGTATATTTTTAGGATTAGAATGGTATAATGGGTATAAAATGGATTGGGTTTTTAGGTTGAGTTTTGTATTGTAAATGAAAAGGCAATAGGCTTTTAGTGTTGAATCTGTACATAATGTAAAGGTTTGGGGAGGGGACGCAATGCCTCTTAAAAGAAGGCATGTGAACTATTTTTTTTCTTTATTGACCTAATTCTCTTTCTCTTTCTCTTTCTTCCTGCACTAGAACCCTAACATTAAACATTTCTCTAAGAAATCTCTTAATTATCATTTTACCTTAATCTTAAACAAACTATTACCCTTATGCCTAACTCTTCATTTAATTTCTATAATTGTAAATCAACACTTTCTTTGAGGTAATTATAATTAAGCACATATACATTATTAATTAAACAGATAAATTCTAAAATTCATCAAATAAAATTCTATAATTATAATCATTTCCTAAATTTCAATTTAATTACATTTCACTCTCCACTAATTTTATTTTCTTAGTTAAAATTATATCAAATTCAATTTTCGTTTAAATAATCAATTAAAATTTTCCAAAATTTAATATTTAACTATATATAAAATTAGGCCGAAATTATGGGGTATTACATGATATTGTCATGTGTGGTAGTGAGATAAAAGTTGACATTCATCCTAAAAAGCCAATCAATTATATCGACTCTTCAACCAATCATATTCGGCGATCTTATTCAATGGCATTACCCTCAAAGATGTGATTTCCATTCTTACTAATATCATAACTTCCAATTTATAGATGAGGGAATATAGAGAGTCCCCGATGGGTGTTCTGATTTAGATTCGGTATCCCGATAATGCATACGTTATCTTATTCTCCTAACCATTACATCTGTCAATCAAAACATTTTTGCAAGCCTGTTCAATCAAAACAATGATCAACGAACCATAAGGGAAGACTTTGTTCCATTAAATCCTATATTCCTCAATGATATTGGTAACTACATCTTTTAAGTAAATCCCATTATCAAATATCAGTATTTAAATGATTTTACGCAATATAATTTAGGCTACTTTCTTGGAATTCATCATAATGTAGGATTCATCCTCTATCCACTTGGTGAAGTAGTCGATGGCTACCAGTATAAACTCATGGTCGTTTGAGGTCCTTGGGGTTAAGTTTATAATGATATTAATACCCCAAGTTGAGAATATCCATGTTGATGTCATATTACAGAGTTATCGTAGACGTGAGTGTTGTAAGTTTATGAATTACTGAAATATATGAAACTTTTGTACATATGTGATTTAGTCGTGGTGAAAGTCTCTCTAGTAGTACCCCTGGAGAATGATCTTCTTTTTTAACTTGTGGTCGTTCATATAAGAAACTCATTCTCCACCACGGATGTCTTTCATCATTTTCTTTGCTTTCGTCGCAGTGAGGCATTGTAAATGGGTAACATTAGAGTGCCTCTTGTACAATTGTCCTGCACATAGGCTGGATTGTGTGGCCCGTTGTCAATGTTCCATATTATCTTTTTTTTTCGTCCCCCGAAGGGTATATACCTTTTTGGAAAAAAAATTGATGTCTTGGTACTAGGATTCTTCATCCATGATTTTAGGAATCCATATTTTATATGGGAAACTTGATCGTTCTTTCCTGCGTATGTCAATTGGTACCTTGTCCTCCTCCTATGGAATAACAACTATTGAGGCAAGCAATTCCATGCCATTATCAAAAATATTCCAAGCTCGCGTGAGATTGAAATGCTTGTCTTTAAATAAAGAAAACTTAATATTAGACACTAAGGGTAAGGCATTATATTTTCTTCCTTGATGTTCTAGTGTCCCAAATTTAACAGATAATTAGGGTTGAATCTCTTAATACGTCTATCTGTTATACTCCATGGTCATGGGCTAGTTTAAGTTTGGAAATGTGGTATTTATATCCGTCGATGTTGTTGGTATAGTCAAAGTCCAATTGATGGCAGTGGGTTGGTGTTTCTCATCTAGTTAGATCAACAACATCCCGATGTCATATCCCTTCTTATTGGCTACCCCTTCATAATATACTATAAGAAAAACAACCATGTCAATTAAAAACTGACATAAATAGTCATTTCTATCGGTGTTTAAAGTTTTCAAAATTGTCATAACAAGCCGTGACATAAATGTTCGTAAAACTAAGATAAAAGAAATATCATTTATGTCAGTTGTTCACAAATACACATAAAATCTGCCACATTTAACTTCTATATATCACACTTTCGAAAAAATATGTGATTAACAAATGCACATTTATCACAGTTTTAAACATTTTATGTGAGTTTTCCACAACTGACATAAATGTTTAAATGTAAAAATAAAAAAAAAAACAGCACACATATATTTGATTGGTAGAAAATCAACATATTCATAACAAATCTTTTCTATTTCAAATAGAAAATATCCATAGCCAAAAACTCATAATATCACCAACTTGCAACATCACAATATCCACAACCAAAAACTAGTTTCGATTCTAGTACAAAATATATATCTAGCTACATCATGATATCCAAAAACTAAATAACATCCGTAAATCGAAAAATACTCTAGTTAACTAGTCTTGAGGACGAAAACAGTTGATGATGCAATGCAAAACTGAATCCATTAGGTTTGCTCCTGATAACTATCTCCTGAACCGAATAGATACCTGCACAACAAATACCAACTGGGCATAACAAAATTAAACATAGTCAATAAAATTTTCATCAAAATACAACCAAATATAGTTAACAAATTTTCATCAAAACACAACCAAACATTGATGTATCATTCAACCCTTATTTTGTTCAGCTAGTTATATGTGATGATTTGATTCCATACAACTCAGTGGGTATTCTCTCAGTAAATATCGACTTTTTAGAGTTTTAAAAATCATTCAAAGTGTAACTAAAACCTAAAAACTAAATAAATAAAAAGAACATCGGCCCGCACAACCAAACAAAGTAAATATCCCAACTCTTTATGTTTTAAAACATTTTAGTAGAGTCTCCTTTATTTTTGCATGAAACCGACATGCTCAGTTTATCAAAAATATATTCTTTAACCAAGAATTAAAATAACTATATAAGCATTAATCATAAAGGAACTTATGTTTATTCCGTCTTTCTATCTTTTCTTAAGTGTCATTGTTTCCAGATTATATTTCTAAAATCGTACAATATTAATCAAATCCACAGGATCTAATCAAAATATAAGAGGTTAATAAGTTAAGAACTGAGAATATGCACCATTATGTTCATGTTAAATATGGGGTTAGTACGATAGGTAAGACGTTGGAAAGAGTAGTGTGATGCTAATGAGACACAAGGTGATGTGGAAACTCTAATGGAGACATTATAAAGAGTAGTATCATACCTTTTATATAACTATGTTGAAGGAACATATTCTAACACTTGTGAGTATTGAGTTCTTTTTTGTCATCCTCTCAAGTTATCCACAGTTTTGTACTCGCCACATGCTTTAGCCACAACTTTTACCTTGTATTCCTCTCCACAAGAACAATAAACCATATGTGATATTCCCTATAAAGCAGAGACATTTATGAATAATATGGCTACAAGAGTTTTAATAAAAAAAAAATCAAATGACAAACACAAATCAAAATTCTTACCCAAGTTCTAATATGGTGTCAAATATGAGATCATGCGTTCATGTAATATGGTGTTAAAAAACAGAACAAAGGAATTTCAAAAAATAGAGAGTTAATGTTGGAATAAAACATAACATGAAATTTGACTCCAAAAAGAAAAATTGCATGTACTATATTTCCGATATAAATAAAATCCAACAAGTACTTTTTTTCTAAACACAACCTAAACAGTTGGACCATCAAGTTGCTGCTATAGCATATTAATATTGGAATACAAATCAGAACATGTCTACAATAACTCATCATGACTCAAGGGCTTTTTATGAATTCAAAATTACCTTACCAAGTACTACAATTCAAAATAGGTATAAATTATTTCAAATGCATCATGGTAGTACTGTCATGTCTATATTTTGTGCTTTGATACCTCACTTCTGTGGCATATTTTTCATCCTTATGTGCAATTTTTTTGTTACTGAAGGTGACATTTAGGAGTGAAAAAGTAGCAAAAGTCTAAACATCATGGTACTACCACAATATAATTTTGACAAATAAGGTACCTTAGTCACTCTAAAAATAACACGATTTCTCGTCATTAAAAGCGTGCACCTGATTAAGCAGTCTGTAGTCGAGCATTCATTCTGAGAGCCACCGATAAACCAATCCATATTACTGAATTCATTCATAAACTGATGTAAGGATCTAGCAAAATGTATCAGCTTACAGTTACATAGCATTTTGAATATCTCAATTAATTAACTAAAATTAATGAATGCAACATAAAGTAGTGAAACTATTGATTTAAACTGATGTAATGCGGAACTCACTGAAATTAATGAATATAACGGTAACTAAGTTTAATTACTTCGTGTAGGCTATAAACTAATGTAATGGTATAAAACTTTAATAAGAAGTTACACAGCATACATGAAGTAGTGAAGCAGATCATCTACAAACAAAAGTAGATCCTCTACCGCACTATAAACTGCAGTGTATCCTCAAAGTGTACGTAGTCATAACATCTCATTAACAAATTTATCCAGGGAAATGTTTAGCATTTAAGAAAAATGAATGAAATCATTCAATGAGTTTCACAAAACTAATTATTCAGGCAATAATAATTAAAAGATCTTTTCTGCTGCATAATACAAAGTGGCATATTGGTAGAAAGTTACTAATCTCTCGTTGTCCTTGCTAGTTGGGAGAACTATTGCATAAAAGAAAAGTCCCGAAATAGCCAACGATAAAATAATACCAACGACAACAACATTTTCCCCAACGTGAATCATTCGAGGCCAAAGACTCCTCGTGATTTCTTACTTTCTTCATAATAGCTTGCTTTCTTTTTTTCTTTATTTGGGGTAAATTACAATTAACAATTAACACTTAACTATTACACTGACTGCAATCAAGTATCTGAAGCAAAAAAAAATCATGAACATCTCAAACAAAGATGAACGATAAAGAACACATAACAATAATAGAGGACAAATAGTCAAACAAACCTAGGAGCCCCCCCGAGTGCTGTTAAAACTTGTACATAATTTCTTAATATTAAAGAACAAGATGCACCATTATAGATTCAAGTGAGAGATGTCTAAGCTCTGAAGTGTTCATCTATAGTCATGGTGCTTAACCTTTTCTTTAGCTCCTGCACATTTGCAATTGTTTTTCTAATCTTTTAGACTCCGTGATTTCTCGTCTGCCTCTTTCAGTTCCACCCACATATATCGGTTAAACATTTGCAATGGCGTACTAATAAATCTCATAGATATCAGTTAAACAGAATAAATTACACATTTGTAATGGCGTACTAAAAAGTTTAGGATGTACTAATATTTCCCCGTTATAGAGTCTTTTGAATCCAAAACCTACCCCCACTTGCTCTGGATATTAATGGATCCTAAACCATTTACTTTGTACATAAAAACCATTGCACGTTTTTGTGGAGAAGAAGAATCATATGCTACATATAATATCATTTTTTTCTTTCAAAAGTTGGTTCACTAAGTTAGTAGTAAGTACCATTATTAAGCGGATAAATTTCTTCAAATAGATAAGACTGTGAATCATAAGTTGGGAACTTAAATGCATACGATACCATCTCTTAAACAAAAGTTGGTTTAGTTAGCTAGCATTTTGTAAACTATTGACATACATAATTAACATGAACACAATTTTCTAATAATTTTCTATTTGCAGAATTAACATACAGAATTAAAAGTTTTTATAACACCATAAAAATTGACATGATTTTCTATATGCACAATTGATGTCCAAATTATTATTCTGGATCAATGATATTGATGGACACTATCGTGATATGGTTTTACTGGTTAAGGAATGGGCCAAGGGGTATGATATCAATGATTCGAAGTTTGGATCATTAAACTCATACTCTCTCAGGTTGCTCATTATCTTCCATTTCCAGACTTGTGTACCGACAATTTTACCCCCTCTCAAAGAAATTTACCAAAGAAATATGGTTGATGAACTTATAGTTGAACCTAAATAAACTAAAACTAAAGGTGGCATGCTTGGTATAGACCAGAAACTAAAACTAAATGTGACACTTTTTTAGAAATGTTCAAGGACGCAATCAGAATAGGTAAAAAATTAAAGAAAAATCTTACCTGAACCAAATTCGACAATAAAAAACAGAACAACCAACTTTAAAGTCAATTTTGACCCCTTGAATAGCGCCGAAAATAGCCCAAAACATAGTCATCTAGGCATGAGCGATATGAATGCATTGGTGCTAGAATCGCCTCATTGTGATTTATGTGTTACAAGTTACGGAATTTCTCCCAGAACATACTATTTTAGCTTGAAACAGAATAGTATAAAGGCAGTTCAACTACTACTCACACCAACTAAGAAATAATTATTGAAATTTCAATGAGCGCATACAGATGTAACTATTTAAGACATCACTGTCAACATTCAATTAAGAAATCAAAATGGTTTCCAAGTTCATAATGGCTTCCAAGTTCTAAGTTCATTGAAAAGTAGAATTGAAGCTAGAATAGTTGGACAACCAAACCCAACCAATTTATAGGATGACCATAACCATTAAGACCTTATAGGACGAACACAACCAATTCAGGTGACAACTGGTTTAGATTGCCTCATAGGTTGAACACAACCAATTCATATTGAACAGGGACAATGATTCAGACTGTTCAAAAATAATTCCAGAAATAAAGTCACAAACTTGAGTGGTCTGAAATTCACACAACCAAATACAATCAATAACCATCCAACTTGAGTGGACAGAAATTCACACAATCAATACAATAAATAAACATCAACAATATAAAAACATACATGTATCTTTGTTAATAAGAATGGACAACCATCTTAATAAAAGATGGCGAATGATATCTGATGGTGAAAGAGTTAAGGTAGTAGATATCTTATGGAAACCATTTTAATAAGAACACACATGACCAAATCATTATAAAAAGAACATGCAGCACTGTGGTGTCAAAACATCTACCCGTCGGGGGGTGCCCATTTACCATGATGCATGTATAAAAATAAATATGAGAGAAAAAGATTTACGTGGTTCGACCGTGAATGGCCTACGTCCATGGGGCTGCATTTGTGTTTCATTAAACTTGAGAGAGTTTTACATGAGAGTATTTCACTAGCCTTTGAGCCCCCTTTCATAATGAGGGGTGTCCCCTTTATATAGAGTTAGGGGATATAAATAGATAAGTCCTATCAATATAGAGTTTGATTTGAATGAGATATTGTTCCTTGGTCTTCTAGTTTATCAAGGACTCTAGTCGTCCTTATCTTGTTGGAGCGTCTGTTGCTCGCCATCTTGACTGGGGTACTCGCCACGTCTCATGCTATTATGTAGGCATATTTTCCCCCCATAATAGCCCCACAGGTCGCAGTTCAGCTGAGTTGATCCTGAGATAAGCTAGGAGCTAGTCCATAATCTCTTTAAACGTGTGTAGTTGCCGATGTGAACTGGACTGGTGTTCTTTGAGTTGTCGTTCAACTTTAAGCCTTCTTTGGTTGATCTTCTTGCCTTTATAAGTTTTTAGATGAATGCTTGACTTGAGTTGAGAGACGTTCAATTGATATGGGAACTGGACTTGAGCATGTCGAGCTGCCTACGTACTCTCAAGGGATCAGGTTGATCGTAGTTCATTGTTCTGTTTCATTGCATGGCCCGATTCGTGAGGCCAACCACAGGCCTGTTAAGAATTCATTTGCTGAGACTTTCTCGAGCATGCATCAAGTTTAGGGCATCGCTCTGTATTTTTATCTTATATGGTCCAATTGGTGAGGCCGACCACAGGTCTATGTGTCGAGCCTTGCTCGAGCATGTACCTAGTCGGGGTAAGACCCTGCATTAGGTTTTTCATATGGTCTAATTGGAGAGGCCGACCATAAGCCTATGCGTCGAGCCTTGCTCGGGCATGTACCTAGTTGGGGTAAGACCCTGTATTAGGTTTTTTATATGGTCCCATTGGAGAGGCCGACCACAGGCCTATGCGCCGAGCCTTCTTCGGGCATGTACCTAGTCGGGGTGAGACCCTGCATTAGGTTTTTTATATGGTCCCATTAGAAAGGACGACCACACGCCTATGCGCCGAGCCTTGCTCGGGAATGTACCTAGTCGGGGTATCACCCTGCATTAAGTTTTTTATATGGTCCCATTGGAGAGGCCGACCACAGGCCTATGCACCGAGCCTTGATCGGGCATGTACCTAGTCAGGGTATCACCCTGCATTAGGTTTTTTATATTGGCCCATTGGAGAGGAGGAAAACAGGCCTATGCACCGAGCCTTGCTCAGACATATACCTACTCGGGGTAAGACCCTGCATTAGGTTTTTTATATGGTCCCATTGGAGAGGCCGACCCTAGGCCTATGCACCGAGCCTTGCTCGGGCATATACCTAGTCGGGGTAAGACCCTACATTAGGTTTTTTAAATTTGATATGTAATCATTACGCTTATTGTACTTAGGCCTTCCCTCAAGTCAATGTAATATAATTTTTGTTTGCATTTTTCTATTTTGTACTGCCTCGCATGTAAATATCCGTCTATTTTACCTTTTAGGTTGTGTCATCACACTTCCTTAGGCCTAAAAGATGATGGAAAAAATGCACCTGGTTTAACGGCCAGCCACCCGTTCAGGATTTTAACCGACCAACATAGTTGGCGACCAACCCGAGCCGGTTTTTTACCTGGGGATCCCCCGTAGGGCTTTTATTGTTGTCAGGGAAACTCGTGAGGCCATTTGTGTTTGGAGATGACAAGGACCTGAGGAATTCCTTAATTTAATTGAAACAAGCAAGATAGTTGTTGTAATTAAATCAAGTTTAATCATGATCGTCATTTGAAAGACTAATGCCAGTGTTAAACATGCTGGCAACCGTCCTAAGTTGGCCTCTTCTAATTTTCTTTAAATGTTGTGGTGAATCTATTCATGTGTCATCATTGCCATAGAGCCCTAAATCGGGATGTGAAGAGAAGACTGACTAAAGATAATGCCCGACCGTCCATCGAGTATTTGATCTAAATAACCGAGATGATAAGTGTGCCTGACCGTTCCTTGGTGCTTTGTTGTGTTAAAGAATATCGCGTCGATCGTTCATCGAGATGGATATAATTAAGGATTATCTTGCCCATATAGCTCCATGTAATGTATCGTTCCTTAGGTCACACTTGTTCGCCGACCATGCATGGTGGTTCCAGGATGCTGTGGAAAACTCCATATAGCTCGTGCATCTGAATAAATTGATACAAGTTCAAAGCATTTTCATGCAGAAATGAATTAATTTGGTATGGCGTTCAAGAAACGTTGTTCCCCTGGAGTGGATATCTTAGTGCAAATGAAGCACTTTTGACGTCGACAAGCAAAATTTCTTCGCCTAGTGATCACCGATCACCATGGGTTGTCCGACGATGTTGTTGATACATTCAGGGTGGTCAAGTGTTGCTGCCAACACGTTCTGTTCATCGCACGTGAAAGCACGTCGACCAGTAGGGGAAGACCCGGACGCAGGTCGAGGATGATTGGACATAGGATTAGAAAGAATATTTGGGCATTCGGTTGTGATAGCCCCAGTTCGCAGGTCGGTGGGCCAAAAAAATCTTAAGTCAGCAGACCACGAAGCGGGTTGGTGGAGATGAGACGCGAGTCGTCCATAAACCATGAGATCGTTGGTCGGAGTGGACAAAGAGGAGTTCAGTGATTTTCAGCTTCAATCCTTAACAACCACGGTTGATTGTGATCTTGCTGGATATGTGACTTCCTACATGTTGGATTCGTTCTTGTTGATAAATATAGTTGATTGTTGCACTCCATACTGCTTTATGTGTTATTGGATCTTTGTTATACAAGTTGTCCAACTTCCCATTCGACGAGGTTGAATTAAATAAGAATTGCATTACCCAACCGTCCACTGGAGATTGAGACATGATCATATACTGTCGAATATCCATCGAAGCTGAGGGTCCGCTGAGGCAAAATTGCAAAGGATCTAGTAGATGTTGCGAACGATCCATGCTCAAGCATCTGTTGGAACATTGATAAGATAAATAATGCCTGAGCATCCGTCGAGGCAAGATTATCGAAGACCGGGCATATATTACTAATGATCCTGCAATATTAGTGAAAAATAGATTTTCAGATTATCAATTAGGGTTGAATCATAATGATAACGATAATGCCCAACAATCCGTTGGGGCTAAACTGTGATGATCACATAATATAAATGCCAACCATCCGTCAAGGCATTTCAGAGATAATAAATAGTGCATGAGCATCCGTCAAGGAGAATTTTTTGAGGACCGGGTAGCAACTACGAATGATCCATCTGTTAGGGATAAAATGTGACACAGTGTGGCAAATATCTTGAGGACTAAATACATGAAAATATTTTTCCAATCATCTGCCGAGATGAACCCTGAATATGCATGATCTTCCTCCAGGTTATGAATCATTGAGCCAGATGATCAATACTGAAATTGAAGAAATATTAACTCCCGAGCATTCGTCGGAGCATTAATAAATGGTGCCTTGCTAGTCTGTCGAGGCAAAGTTGTACAAATCCTGGTATATATGGAGAGCGATCTGTGATCAAGTATTAACAAGATTTCCAAGAGCTTAAGATTGTGGTCGAGCATCCGTCGGGACTGAATCTCAGACCTGTGGAAGTTAATAAATTGCTTGACCGTCTGGCGAAGCTAACTCAAATAGAAATTATCATTCGATTCGCTTAATATTACACCGACCATCCATTGGTATAACCAATAATATCTAGACGACAATATTGAAAATTAAATGACCGAATAAATGACGTGAGTGCTATATAAGTGTGTCTCACTATTTATGTGAATGAAATAATTGTAATAAAGTCGCATAAAAGATGCAAAATTTGTCAAATATATTCAGATGTACGGCATAGGAGTTAATTTGGAATTTTTGCAAATAGCTCTAGGCAAATACTCAATTGTAAGTTGGTTTCAAAAAAATTAAAAATTGTTTTCACAGAAAATTGTGTATCGACAATTGTGAAGTATAAAGTATAGATAGCCCCCTGCAAACAAACTTATGATGATAAAAATCGTGAGCATAATTTGTGAGCAAATAAAATATTATGAGACAGAAATGAACAATGCACAAATAAATGTGCGTATCCATCAATTGGTGCTGCGCTAAGTATAAGAATTATCCTGACCAACTATCCATTGGGGATAAAATGAGACTTGTACGGTAGATATAGCAAGCGGTGCGTGCTCGAGCGTCTGTCGGAGCATTGATAAGATTTCCAAGAGCTTAAGATTATGGCCGAGCATCCGTCGAGACTGAATCTTGTACCCGTGGAAGTTAATAAATTTCCTGCCCATCTGTTGAGGCTAAATCAAATAGAAGTTATCATGAGAATGATTCAACAAAGTATATATGATATGCATCCGCTCGACCATTTGCTGAGGAAACAATTCGCAGTAGTGTATGAATGTAATGAATGATCCAATGATTTTTATGATAAAAAATCCCATTGAGATAACCGTGCCCGAGGATCCGTCGGGACTGAGTTAAATAACCAATAATCTCCTTTTGCCGAGATTAAATAGTTGTAGCTGAATGACAATATTTAAAATTAAAATGGTCGAAAAATGACATGAGTGTTATACAAGTGCGCCCCACTATTTATGTGAACAAAATAATTGTATCTCTGTAATGATTGTAACAAAGTCGCATAGTCCGTCAATTTTTTTTCCAGAGAGAACTGAACAGTGCAAGAATTGGTCAAATATATTCCAGATTTAGGACATAGGATTAGACTCAGGGTCTTTGCAAAAATTATTTGAAGCCCAAACAAATAATGAGTTACACGTTGGTTTCCAAAATACATTCTCATATAAAGATGTGAAGTAAGAAAAAATAGGGAGATGGGCCAGTGCAAATTGTGCTCTAGTAAAGTTAAATTGGTCTGAAACCCAGTCCCAAAGTCATCTCGTCCGTGTTAATCAATGCACAGGGTGTGTTGAACTGAAGGGCGTGCTCATCTTCACCGCCGACCAGTGATTTGGTCCGGTGGTGATATCCTCTGAGCTCGTCACTGTGGCACACTATTCGGCGACCTCGCATGGTGGTTCCAGGAAGAGATTAAAAAATGGTATCGGCCTTGTTCGTGAGTTACCCCCGAGGTTGTGATCGACAAGATGCATATCCAGGTCATATGGGATATGGGATATCTATTATCAGGTCATCCTCATCGTGGATATCGACCAAACAGAGGAAATACGTTGTTATAGATGAAAAATCAGCCCTAGAGAAATTTTATTCTACATTTATCTTATGATGTCGATGTGTGATGATGGCCGCCGCAAAGAGGCCGGTGGTCGCCGACCACCAGGGTGGCCCGTTAACATAGTTGAGGCTCCATTCTTCACGCGGGATTAGTCGATCAGCAAGGACGGAGTTGCCTATGATGACGCTCAACGGATTGAATGGTCGAGCGTATTTTTGATCGGTAGAAAACACATGACACATGCCATTCTAGAAAAGGATTGTCACATCATTGACTAAGGAGGCGACCGAATATCGTTCGTTGGAATGAAACTTGGGTTCGCCATTGACTCGTACACGAGTCCGGTTTGTATATGTTGTTGTGACGAGTCTTTCTCAAACATGAGGCTCTGAGAATCCATCGAAACTAATACAGAAATCGGACAGTCTCTGGTTCACTGAGTCTTGGCAAATCAGAATTACCTATGCCCAAGAAATTTTTGGATATGGGAGTCGTAAGATGTAACCCAGTAAACTAGCATGTTTGACTAGGAGTTGAGATACAATTGCGAGTATTTGGGTTTTTCAAGAGAGAGAAAACTGTTATTGATATTTATCTCTTCCTATATTTCAGTTGAGGAGAGAAAAACCAGGAGAGTGATTGTACGTCTCCTGCAGACTTTTTATGAGAATCAATATAATCAAGGAGTCTTTGTTTAAAGATCTTGGTTACGATATTCATCCAAAATCGATCTTTTCTTTTTTTGCAGACTCATGTGAATAATCAATACCCAACATACAGTTTATGAGTATAAAAATATGATAATTATGTGATAATGAAACTGCGTACATACAAAATATGTAATGGTTTATGCAGAGAAAGACGTTTAAAACTTAGCTCTTTAGGGGATTTCGTGCATGTAAACCATTGCGTCGCAACGTAAATCTTCGTCTTGTCAACAAGAAGGAAAGACTTTTTGTGTCGTTCCCACAGACAGCGCCAATTGTGGTGTCAAAAAATCTACCCGTCGAGGGGTGTCCATTAACTACGATTCATGTATAAAAATAAATATGTGAGAGACAAAAAAATTACGTGGTTCGACCGTGAATGGGCTACGTCCGCGGGGCTGCAGTTGTGTTTCATTATAAACTTGAGAGAGTTTTACATGAGAGTATTTCTCTAGCCTTCGAGCCCCCTTTCATAATGAGGGGTGTCCCCTTTATATAGAGTTAGGGGTTACAAATGGATAAGCCCTATCCTTATAGAGTTTGATTTGAATGAGATACTGCTACTCGATCTTCTAGTTTATCAAGGAATCTAGTCGTCCTTATCTTGTTGGAGCATTTGTTGGTCACCATCTTCACCGGGGTGCTCGTCACGTGTTATGCTATTATGTAGGCATATTTCCCCCCACAAGCATATACGTCACATACATGATATGGGATATTTTTCAATTTATAATTGAGAAAAAATTATTAGAAGGACCTAAAGGATTATTTAACATTAAATTTTCCATTTGTTAATGTCGTATATAATATCTAGTAACTTACCATTATGTACGACTAAGGCCCAGTAGCAAGCAAACCAACACCTCTGTAGGACAACCTCCTCCTAAAATGCAGGGAAAAGCACAATTTCAGTTCAAAAAAGTATTGTTTAAACATCTACTCACAAATCACTCCAACTTTAGAGGATAACCATCTCTTCATGAGTCAAAATTATTCTATGCGTTATTGTGCGAAGAGTTTTGCTTCAGATTCAACTTCATGAAGCTGTTCTACAACACCTAAAGTCTCATCTTTAATGGTCTAATTCTAACAAATAATGATTAGAAGAATATTATTAGAATAAAATGGAACCTAGAAGTTCACCAGAATTAGCATAAACTACCTCAATTTCTGATCGAAGAGTAGCTACTTCCTCATCTCTCCCATCCTTCGTCTGTTTTGCAGCTTTAAGGGCAGCCTGTGATAGAAAATGTTTAGCAGACTTCCACAAGTAATCAAATTTATCTAACAAAATGAAACACCTAAGAAAGTCACAAAAAATACTAAATCCACTCATTAAAAGAATGGAATATTTTACTCTACGGTAAATAATCAAATGAAATGCAATCGGAGAACCAATAAGAACATATAAAAAATGCATAAAAATCAGTTTTATATTTGTATGGACTTCACTTACCTCTCTTTGCTGTAATGTTGCCTCCTTCCTGTAGATAATCATATATTGCATCATACCCATAACGCAAAGCAATAACGGGGTACATGAGCAAGGATCAATTTACCTGCTCAACAACTTAGCTTACATGGATATGCCTTCTCCAAGAGAAACAGTTTGTTAAAGATTAGAATTTGATCATTTGAAATGAATAAAATAACATAATGACAACAATAATTATATTAGTAAGGGGTATTCAGACATTCAACCTCATTTGTAGGTTCATTTTTTAGTTTACCCACAAAGTAAAAAACATTTGTAAGACAGTCTTAAAAGTACTGATGTAAACGCTATAAAACATAATCACAATTCAATCATTCTCAATCATAAAGTGTCTACAATGATTGGCTAAGGGCCTTATTAATAGACTAAAGATATCTTGCCAGCCTAGATAACCTAAAAAGGGTCAAAGACTAATGCACACTAAGAATACTAAAAGGAATATCACCCTAAACCTAAAACGCTAACTAAAATAGGGAAATAATTAATGAAACATTTAAAAATATTTAACAAAACATAATTAAACTCCAAGTACCTCTTGTATACATCACTATCTCCTACTCAGAAGAAGTCTGGGCCTAGTAGTGGGTGGAGAGATCACCATCGGAGTCGAATAAGCACAACCACATTCCCCTAGTAAGAAGGGAAGTCATCCACGAAAACGCTCGACATACTAGCTATCAAATTAGACAAGGAAGGGTAGTCACGAAACCCAGTTGATGAGCAAGAACTCTGCCCTCGACTTTGCCACAACAATAACCCACGAGGACCGAAATAACCTGGATAAACATACTCAGTAATAAATGTAGCAGTGCAATATCCAAATAGACCTCAATGGCATCCCAAAACGAATCCAAATACCCCTGATCAGTCACATTCATCCACAGCAATGAGTCAATCTAAAAATAATTAGAAGAAGCAATCTCAGCAAATTCATGTTCATTCCCCAAAAAAGAATGATTTTGGTGTAAGAAGCGCAACTTAATTGCTAAAGGATGGGAACCCGTTGATTTCGTAGAATCGTATAATTGTTTGTTCTTGCATATCACTGATGGTTTTCCAAATTTGTACCGCGATCTTGATCCCACAAGGATGAGCCCACTACAAAAACCTTCCTCAATGCATAAAACCTTCAATTATGCCTCGACGAAAATCTACTACTAAGTTATCAACTTAAAACTAGATTGGAAAAAATGAAACAAGGAGAGGGGGGAGGGGTTACATCTTTCTAAAAAAATATCAATAAAACCACCAGAAAATAAATAATGCCAAATGCTAAGTGACAAGGTTGGACTAACCTGCCATTTGGACCTCCCTAAATTTTCTCTCACAACTATAATTGTAGTAATCTAGATAATGTAGCCTGGGACATACAAACATGCTAGACATCATAAAAAAGTGTTCCCTTCTATCAATTTCTTTTGAGATGAAAAAGAATTAAGTACAAAACACAATGAATTATCACACATTTTAACTAACAATTAAGAAATTTGGAACACGTCCAATTAACTTTAATGATTTGTTGTTATTCCTTCAAAGTTGTTAGTTTGGTATTACAATATATTTAGAAGAATATAAAATTATAGTAATCTAACTAATACTTCATGCACTAGAATAAAGACTTTTTTATTTGAATAAAATTTCAGATATCCCAAAGCCTCCTCTTTCTACTACAAACACCAAGATCTAAAGCATCTTGTAACATGAAAATTAGCAGAGCACTCTTCCAAGTGTGCCAAAACTACGTGACCAGCTTCATGTGTTGCAAGTAGTTTCTTATTTTTATAAGATACATGTTACATAAACAATGGCATAAGGACTAATGTAACGTTATATAGTAGCTATTATTTTGGTAAGCTAAGCCGAATTAGACGCATAACTTTCTTTGCATTTTTACATTATGAGAAACCGATTCTACCTTGTTTTTCACAAAAACATAACGATATTTCTATGATTATGGAGAAGAAATCCACTTCCAAGCTCCACCTCCACCATATGTTTATATATTGTTAATGAATTGATGGTTGTCTAGTGGCAGGGCTATTATAAATATTTGAGAGGGTTTGTTGAACATCTGATACGTTCTGTACACAAGGGGTATTTTGGGGTCGCACACAATGGGACCTAAGATGGACTTTAATGTATTTAAATTAGTTAGCAAGAATGCATTGGAAAATGAATATACATTGACTACAGAAGGATCCTTGTTTGACCTGGACACCAATTAAGAATAAATTCAAAAGATGACTTATGGAAATCAATTTCAACATTTCCTTATTGAATTGTTGTGTACAAATTCCAAACTTGTGTAGTGTGTCAAGTATATAGCTTGACCTTTTATGGACGAGTGTGAGTAAATTATGTTAATTTTTTAACTTTTTTGTATTTTAGGCTATTGGGTTTGATGGTAAAATAGTATCCCTTAATTTGGAGGACACCAATCTAAAAAACTTATAGTCAAAAATTATTATTGTGAGTGAGAACATAATGAGTGAGCAAGAATGATTAATAATTCACTAGACAATACCACTCCCACTATAAAAATCCAAACCTGTAGAATAATCACGTGGGGATATAATGCGAGTGTGTAACACATTGACAGAATATATAAACAACTAATTTATTTAAACACAGAGGTCTAAATTGAAATGAAAATCTAAAAATGTTAAAAAACATAGTTAAAACAATTACTGAAATGAAAATCAATTTTAAATAAACTGTGCGACAAGTCTCGGCTAATAACTACTAAACAACTATCAATGGAATAATTCTATATTCTAGAGGCATGCACAATTGTCAACAAAAATGTATGTACGTCACCAAAATCATAAAATCACTCAAAAAGCATAATAACTGGCAATAAGACTTTCCAACTCACTCCGGATACTCCCTAGATCCAATCCTTACAGCCCCCCTGCCTAACAAGACGTTTAATGCACTATTTCAAAAGACGAAAATGAAATTGTATAATGAAAGTGTCATGTATAAGGAGGAAAAATAAAATTATATATTCTACTCCATTTCCAAACATAGGGAAATGCTTGATTTGCTTGATAAGACCATCTCTAGAAGTGTTTGCACAAATTTTCCACGTTTGGAAAAAATTTAACAAGTGCTCTTGTTGCTTAAGATAAAATCAGTGGTGGCACCCCAATTAAAATGGCATAAAAGTGCACTTGAAGTGTCACACAAGTGTTCATGTGCCAATTCAAATGCAGTAACACCAAGTTTAGCTTTAGCAACAAGAGCATTTGCTAAATTTTTTTCCAAACATAAAAATATGTGCACATGCACCTGCAGTTCGCGTTGGGTAAAGTCAATTATTCTACACCCCCAACTGCCTCATCGATTCCACATTAAAAAATAATTCCATGCGCAATAAAATACCTAACAAAACCGAAAACATCAAAACAAAAATAAAACTAAAACGGGGCTTACATCTATTTGATAAATCCGAACCGAACATATGAACAATGAAGCATTACGCATTAAAAACTATAATAACAATCATAAATATCTAATCAATACAAATAACCAAATAGATATTGAAAAATTAAAATATACTTTCAATACTATAAAACTTTGAAACTTGAGAAACATTCAAAATTGATATGTTAATAACAAAACCATAATCACAATGCCAAGAAATATTCTCAAAATTACGTTCAGATCACCTGATACCAATTACCTTACAAATACATGTGTTTCTAATATTTCCAAGGCATAACACAGTTAATAGAGAACAGTATTACAAAAATAAAAATAAATAACAAACAAAGATAGTAAAATCCAATATTTGAAGTCTTAAATTTAACTTAATATCATATTATATCTGGTAAGGATAAACTAAAGAACCGCGACAGAAAATTAAGTTCCAGATTTGGTATTTGATAGGGAAAATGAAAATACATTTGTTAAATGTGTCGTGAGATAGTTATGTACAAAATCCAAAATTTCAAAACACAAAATCACATTAAAATAAATAGAGAATTAAGGTAAAATTTATAGGACAATGCTTTTCAAGTTTATAAATTAAGTTCCTCTGGTACAATAGCATTTATTTGTGTGGTCCTTAGAGTGAATTCATTTTTTTTTGTCCGTCCCAGTGGCGCCATTCCGGGGAATAAAATAATTGTTTAACTTGGATCCTTAACCATACATCTCGAAATCCTAAACTTGTGTACCCCAAAAGGGCCATAATAATATTAGAAATAAATCTAATTAAAGCATTACTCCTAGATCCTTACCAAAATAAATAAAGTCTTCACCTAAGGAGAGAGAGTATACCTCCGATTTGGGTTGCTACAAAAATCGTCGACCAAGTTTGGGGAGGTTGAGATTGAGTGCCTACTTGCAGAAGGATCTTGAGTGGGTTGTTAAGGTTGAGAGAGAGAGAGAGAGAGGGAAAAGAGGTGCGTCGAGAGTTTGAGAAGATGAAATATTTTTTATCTCATTTAAACATCCTATAAATCAATCCAATATTACTAAGAGCGTGGTTGGTTTGCAACTATAATTCTATTTTTTGTGTTTAAATATAATTATGATAAAAAAATTCGTTTGACAATCTATTTTTAAATACAAAATTATAATAGTTATGTGTTATAATCAATTTTTTCAGAAAATAGATTTAGGGTGTTTTATAACTTCAGTTTTTTATTTTTCTACTCAGAATTATTCATTCTTAATATTTTAAAGCAGTTATATTTTAATATATAATATACATACATAATACATTAATATGTGTGTAATTTTTATAAATAAAAAATATATATGTACATGTACACAAAATTACGTATGGAATAATATAAAGTTAAATAATATTATCAATAGATGCATGATACTTATATATAATTTTATACATGTATTATTTATGTATGGAATAATATAAAATATACATATAGTACATATGTATTAAAAAAATTTATCAATTTATGTATGTATATAATTTTATAGTGAATTATACATGCAATGTCATTATATATATATAAATATATATATATATGTGTGTGTGTGTGTGTGTGTGTGTGTGTGTGTGTGTGTATAGTTAAACTCCCCAATATACCTTATTAAATGTACCTAAAAATACATGATATTAAATGTACATATATATAATTCATGATGTGTGTATGTATGTATACATTCATATATCATGTATGTATGAAAGTTTTATATATGTTTATACACACACACACACACACGCATATGTATGATATAAATATACGTGTTTGCCAATTTTGTCAATTTAAAAAAAAACTATATTTAAAAATAAGTTTACCAAATGCACACTAATAATTATAAACACAAAAAATTGAATTTTAAAACTGTATTTAAAAACAACGTTTAAATCAATTTTTCAAAATCGAAAACTCTGATAAATTTTGTTATGTAAATGTTATTTATTTCATTTAAACCTTACATGATATAATGTCACATTTAAAATTGATGTAAATAACTGTTTTTCTTGTAGTGATATAATAACTATTTGTATTCATCTTTGCTTTTTTGTCACGAGGATATCTTCATCCGAAAAATGGACATTGATTCTTTCATTCGCCTCCAAAGGAGACTGGACTAGATAATATGAAATGGCCCTTCCCTTTTATTTTATTTTTGTGTACATACTTTGTTTAAATCTTAACAAGTAAGAATAAACATTAGTCCATTTTACTCATAAGTGAAGTTTTTTGTTAAAAATTATAAAAGGTCCATCTAAGAAACATCTTGTCTTGAAAAGTAATCATGTAATGTTGTAATTTTTTAGTTTCCCATATGAGCAATGGCGAAGCCAAGAGTTGAGTCTGGGTGGGGCATAAATCATTGACGGTGGTTCGGGGGCGGTAGCCCCCGAAAAAAATTAGTGCTATTTTTCTGGTTTTATTAAAATTTTCACTAATAATTTGTATGGGTCACACGTAATGAGCTCTCGTATCACATCATCGAAATTTTTTTCACGAGTTCCACCAATCCACAATAAGGCAAAAGAAAATTAGCAATCAACCTTAAAGAAAAAATTAAAAAGAACACAACACTTAATTAATCTACAAATAAATAAACACATAACAAAAATAAAATCAAACCCTAAAAAAATTTATTAAAACTGCAAGCCAAAATAGGGTAAGTGGTGAACTTAGGAAGCCAAAACAGCAAGCCAAATTAAAACAATAAGTCAAAACAGCACTCACTTGTTAAAGTTAGCTTACCTTCAAAATGAATAGTGAGAGGAGGAGCAAGCCAAAATGGGGAGAGAAATTTGTGTGGTGTGGGAGTTACAGGAGAAATGGGGAACAAACCAAAGTTGGAGAAATGGGTTTTGAGTGTCTGAGTTTAGGTTTAAGTTGGGTTTTGAGCGTCTGAGTTTAGATAATAATATGGATTAACCATAATGTTTCATAAGAGAACTCATTCTGAAGACAAGCATCATAAATACAATTCTTGGACTTCCTAATGATTATTTGGACATATAAAAATTCCTCTCTTGGATAGATTACACTGAGTTCAACCCTAAGTAACAAATACGTGGAGTGATGCGAGTGAAAGTCTGAGTGTGAGTGCTAATGCGGGAATGCATCCATTTTCAAAGAAATTGTAATGTGGATGCAGTGCAGGAGAGGCAATTAATTTTTAATTTAAATTTTTTTTATTAATCTTAAATGATACATACACACATTTTCTAATAATTATAATTAATTCTTATCATATTCATAATACCTAACTCACTCAACAATAATGAATTTTCTGACAATATTAATTATAATTAATTTTTATTTAGTTTCTTCCACAACTCACTATGCAAATAATACCTACAATCAAACCCATCTAAGAGATATAATAAGCACAAACATAATCAACACACACACATGTAAGGAAGCAAATACCTAACTATTTTACCCAAGGCCTACACCTTACTTTAAACAGATAGCCCACCCACAATCAAACCCTAGAGGATAGCTAGTGTTTTCAAAGCATTACCGAAAATAGAACTAATAATAGGTCTCCAACAAACCACCGTTAACCAATGAAGAAAGGAAGGATTATTTGTTCATCACCAACACTAACATCGCTGTCCTTTTCAAACCACTGTATCTTCTCTTTCCACTTTCCTTTACTGGCATTCATAACTCTTCATTCGTCCCAATATGTGTCTGAACCAAGAAATGCAAAAGCACCTTGATGATGCTGTAAACAGAACCACCAGATAAAGAGGTAGTAGATCTAATGGCCTTAGTGATACAATCACTCCACTTTCTCTCTCTACTATAAATGCACCAGAGTTTGGCTAGGGTTTGTAATTGTTCCTCCTTTTATAAGGTAGAGGAAGACCTCTATATATAGATCTTGGGGGTGTAGTGTACCTCCCAACCACGCAATGTGCATGTGCATGAGGATCTAACCAGTATAAGAATGACACCTGGTTGATCTTATGTAGATAATGATGACCACAATATTCCCTCACGTGAGGGGAATGATTCGGTTATAACTGATTTTCCACGTTAAGTCTTCCATGTGCTTGCGTATGCTCGAACTTTTGATGTCACTTGTTGTAACCTCGGCCTAGCAGAGTACGAGGTGGTGAAGTCCAATAGTGTTGCTTTGTCTTGTTGATAACCACGATGACCTCAACCAGGAGGGTTGGCCGAGGTTAGATATGAGGTAGCTGTAACGTCGACTGAGGCATATGATGATGTTGGCAGTTGCTTGATCCCATGAGACTCTACTGACCTCGACTAATGGCCAGTCGAGGTTGGTGAATGAGGGGTCGACCTTACGAAATATGACCTTGCTTATGGCTATCATAAGCTTCTTGTCAACTCGGTTATGAGGCATGAGGCCGAGGTTAGTGACCCTGAGTAAGAGGGTGCACTTTGGGCATATTAATCACCCCCTAGCCCTTAGTTTCCTATGTGAGTAGGTGATTGAGGGGTATGTAAATAAGGCCGAGGTTGGGTCTCTTTTGGTGTCTTAGGGCACGAGGTTGTTCCCTGACGCATGTCACTCATTAAAGTTAGTAGCGTGCTCCCCAAGGTGTGATAATTCTGACTACACCCCTTGGGTTCCCTAGGGAAATGATGAGTATGTTGAAACGTGGGCCCCATTATTGAGAAGGTTTAAAACCTTATTCTCTTTCCTCATTCTCTTTCTTCTTCCAATTTTCTCCCGCCTAAGCTTTCTGCAACTGCCACTCTCCAAGCCTTCCATTGTTGTGCTGTGATCCAAGGTTTCCTTCGCTTCCTAACCTCTTCTTCCCTCACTCCCGACTAGCGAGGTATTATTTTCGACCTCTCTTTTCCAATTATGGCCATTTTTTTACATTTCTGAATGTTTGGCGAGGTTTTTCTTTTCCGACGAAGCTTTCCACCACTGCCAAGTGGATATTAGGTTAGGCTTGTAGCGATTTAGTGGTTTTGGGACTGTTGTAGCTGCTTTGAGGTTATTTCAGCCACAAACACCCTTTTTTAGGTTTATCGGCGACCCTCCGATCGTCTTCTCCGGTGACCTAATTCTTAAAGGTTCTTGACGTTCTTGGTGAAAATATTTCAGATTCCTAGTTTGATCTTTAGTTTAGGTCGAACAAGTTATTTGCCTGTTTGCAATTTGAGTCCAAGTGTAGTGTCATCTTGCTTATGCTCAGACCCTTATACCAACTAATAGAAGAGTTCCCATCTCTTCGTGAGAAGACCTTTGAGAATATTAGGCAAATAGAGCTGGCCCAAGAGGAAGCTCGTAGGGCTGAGGCCTTTCCCCTCAGACCAATCTTTCATCCACCCCTAAAGGTTATCTACCCTGAACTAGCCGAGCCTACTGAGCCTGTAGAGGTTCCTGAGGATCCTGTACCGATGTCTGAGTTTGATTCATCTTCTTCAGACCCCATGTCAACTTCTAAAGCATGAGAATATGTAGACTCTTTATAAGAGGCTATAGATTATTCTCCTAGGCGAGGTGAAGTTCCTGAGGAAGCCGAGGTTTCGAGCCGTACCTCATCCCACCAAGGTTCTAGAACTTCGTGTATGTCTTCTAATACTGAAATCTTAGGGCCCAGTGTGGCCATTCCCCCCATCATTAATGTCATTCTTCTGTCGGTTGCCACTGGAGCTGAATTCGCAAAGAGGTTTTCTGGTGGCGCCCCTACAACTTCCTAGGCCGACATTGCTGGGGATGGTGATGGTGGTGAGGAGAGTGATCTTGATACATCTGAGGCGTCCGAGATTGAGAGTACCGTCAATGAGTACGACCTTCTTTCTTTTAGGCACCTTTATTCCATAAATTCCTTAATCATGCTTAGGAACCTCTAACGAATGAGACAACCTTCGATGGCCGAGATGGAAAAATCTGTGTTTATGAGCAAATGTTCAAGTTGGGCTTCAGTCTTCCTATTCACCCAACCATCAAAGCTATACTTTCCCATAAAAATCTTGCCCCTTCCCAATTATCCCCTAATGTCTGGAGGGTTATGATTGGGTCCATCGTCCTTTGGAGGGCTATCCATCACTCAGACCTTCCAGTTAGAGTTTTCATGGGTTGTTATATTCCTTCATCTGCCAAAAACCACCCTAGATATTACCACTTCCTAGCAAGGAAATCAGAGAAGAAAATGTTGTTGGTTACCCAAACTTCAAACCACAATTGAAAACTATAGAGGGGGCTTGAAGGTAATCCTGAGATTAGGAATAATTCCCTAATTGGCAATAGTGTTTGAGATTAAGTAAACGAGGCAGCTCAAGCGTGGCAACTCAGCGAGGCAGCTTGGCGTGGCAACTCATACTTTAGCTTGTTGTATTAGTCATATTGTATTTCTGTTTATATTGACTGTAAGCTATAACAGTTGTAATGATGTAACGAGAATAATAATGAGTTTTAGTGTGAGGTCAAACGGTACTCGCGAGAGACCAGTCTTGGCAGGGTCTGGGAGAGCTTTCATTCTCTATCGAATGACCTCGCCGTGAGAACTTTAAAGGGACTTGGTTTGGAGGATTAAGAAGTGAGGCATCGTTGGGGCTTGTCTTGACCATCTAAGATACACCAGGTAAAACATCGAAGGACCCTGGTCGTGGAATCCCAGGCGAACCATCTTGGAGTTCCATCATGCGTTGAGTTGTGAACCAAATAGCCCTCTACTTAATGTCACATCTACTGTAGGTCATGTCACTAGCCAGTTAAACAATGTTAGACCTTCACTTGAGTAAAACACCGTGGTATTTAGGGCTGTCAAACAGTGGGTGAGCCACCTCTGTGATAACAGCTCCCTGACATACAGTGGTTAGGCAAAAGGCATGTCTTGCCATTTAATGTTTATGACGTGGAGACAACTAGTACATCAGGCATTTAATGTTATTACATAAAGTATTCACATATACCTCAAATCAACACACCAAAACATTTTCTTAGTAAATATTAAATGCCTGAGGGAGAACGAGAAGGTATAACCACTGATGAAGGGGAATGAGAAGGTATAACCACTGGTGAAGGTATAACCACTGCACCAAAACATTTTCTTAGTAAGAAATGAGCAGATGCAACACACCTTAAGAGAAGGGGAATGAGAAATAAATAATTCACACATACCTCAGATCCAGAGGGAGAACGAGAAGGTATAACCACTGGTGAAGGTGGCGAGGAGGCAGCAGCAGAAGGAGTTGGGGATGGAGGTTTTACAAGCGTCTATTTCTTTTGGGACTTGGTTCCCAGCATTTTCTTCCTTAAGTTTGTTGCACCACCAATTTCAGGTACCCTCATCCTTCTTCTCCTTTTTACCGTTGGCTCTGTGGGATCAACCACGATCGTGGGAAACGCACCCGGAGGAGGAACGGCGATAGCGCGTCGTCGAAACTCAACATGTATTCTGCCGACTTTAGCTTGCACCTGCTTCCTTAGCTCTTCAGCCATATCTTGAGACATGGGAGGGGGAATGAAGGCAGTTGAGAATGCCTCCAACGGAGTTTGCATCTGAACTTGGGCCTTAGACTTCTTGGACTTGGACTTCTTGGCCTTCTTAGCAGGCGACTCAGAAGGCCCGTCTCCCGTTACAACTTCGGTCGAAAGTATAATTTGTTTGGGAGCTGCAGCGGCCTTGGACTTCAGGATGGCAATGGGAATCATTAAGCAATGAGGGGTTAACTCTTGGGGAGATTCTTTAATGGTTGTACTCAAGTGAAACTCAACCCCAAGCATGGAGTTCCCCTTAAGACCCAGTTCAGAAGAAGAGAAAGAAAGTACCGGGGGATATTGAGGGGGGGACTTAATGTACTCACGGAATTGTTCCAACTTCCCCAGATGGAACTTGGTGGTAAAGGAGGCGGATACATGTCCCTTCCTAGTGGCACTAAGGAGGGTGACACGGCCATTGATGGTGGACGTCACACCAAGCACTGCGGCTGCAATATAGAAGGTGCAGGCTTCAGCGAAGGTGGCCTTTGAGTGGTTAGCCTGGAACACAGGTCGAGGGGCCCCCTGATCGAACCCGAACTATCTCCTGTATCTATCACGGTTGTAAGTCTCTGAGGTGTATCCCCATTCAGTGTAGGAGGGGAGAAACCCTGGGGTGAAAAGAAGTACCACGACTTTCGAGGGATCTTCTATAACCAGATTGAACTTGACTGTTGTGGCTACCAGAAAGAAAAAAGCCCCAATTATGGGAAAAGGTAGACTCACAATATGGCCTCATCACGAAGGAGTCTAAATGATTAAAAACCTCCATTATCTCCTTTCTACTTTGTTTCTTGTGGAAACATAGGAGGAGTGGGGGTTTGATACCTTCGCTCACGGACAGAGAAACTGACTTGGCGGCAATAACAGGAAAGCGGGTGTAAAGGAAACCCGTCAAAATAACGGTGTTGGCAAAGTTAGCCAAGTTATAATGGCCCAGTGATCGTTCCATGTCGATGTGGGTTTGATCCAACCAGGTGTAGAGGGACCCCAGGGTAATGGAGGCCAGAGGAAGGTTGAACCCTCTGGCCAAACGAACGAAAATATTTATTAGGTCCCTCCTGGGCTAATCATTGGGTTTCCTAGTAAGGAAGAAGCGTGAAAGCAATACAAGTATGTAGGCTGGTAGTTCTAGGGAGGTTCCTCTACCGCCGCCCGTTACATCACTGACATCCTTTGGCGTTGGAGCTTCAAAAAAATAGTTGATAAGGGGGGTAAATGTGGCTTTGTTTGAAAAACCGGTGCAAGTGCGGTAGATCCGATCCAGCTCAACTCGATCAGCAGCCTCTTCGAAATCCAGAGGCTCATCGTGGTAGGTGAACTCACCCAAGGGGTCAAACCCAAGGAGTTCACATACGTCCTCCATTGTAATGGTGAACTCCCCCCACGCAGTAAAAAATGTGAGTTATGGTGTTCCATCAGGAAGCTATCACTTGTAACACCGCATTATGCTTTGAGAGTGTGAACTCCCCAAACCAGTATGCGCGATAAAGCCCAACCTTAGCAAGGGCAGCATCGTGGGAGCTCTGCATGTGTGTATGACAGGCACAGAAATGGGATGGCGACCCCCTAGGTGCTTCGAAGTCAATTTAAGAATAGGGGAAGTCACCACGGTCTAAACAAAAATGCAGAGTCCCATCTGGGGGTAAATAGCCCCACTTCGATGAATCTATTTCCTCATCACCCAACAGTACAGGGTCGAACTTGGAGGAGAAATGGCAGGTCTTGCATGTGTCAAAAAATTTATCATCTTCGTCAAAGATGGGCGCCCAACGATAGAAGCGTAGTTGCTCTTGACGAGCAGCATTCAGGGCAGCGGCGCTAGGGGCGGCAGCATCACCAGAAGTGGCGGAGGGGGAGTCTGGCTGGGTGGTGATGGCGGAAACCTTGGAAGTACTTGGATAAGCCATGATAGAGTGGTGATGAATGATATAGCTGGGTAAGAAGGGCTAAGAACAAGAGGGGAGGAGCACAATCGCAGGTGGTGGCGCAAAAGATGAAAGAGGGAGGAGATTTAGTAAAGAATGGGACAACAATGGAGTTCACACAGAGTTTCTCTCTCTACAGAAAGTGGGGAGCTTGAAGAAGATGAAGGAAAGGGAAGATCTCGGTACTTTTTTATTTTGGGGGCATGGGAATTTGGTTTAGATGAGGCTTCGGGAACGTCGGTTCCAATGAATCCTTTGAGAGGGGGAAATGTCTCCCTTGCTGCCAAAGTTGACCCTGGACTTAGCCAGGATAATAGAAAAAATGCTGAGGACCTTCGCAACCAAGGCGAGAAGGGTCGTCTCATAAAATATGAACATCTGATGACCCCCTATTACCTCTCTTAGACAGGTCTGGGGGTGGTCCTTTGGAAGAGCTTCGTAAGTCTTAATTTTTCTTACCCAAGTGATACCTCTTATCTTTTATATCTCTGACTGACTAACTCAGAGACTTATCTTTTGCAGAGTGCCCTGTAGGCATATAAGACGAGTTCTGGGAGATGTCTGCTCCTGGCCTTGTCAAGCTCATGGAAAAGATGGGTGGAAAACATGTACCCCCACCTCAAACTAAGAAGAACGTCAACACTTCCAAGGCCGATGCCAATAAAAAGAGGAAGTCCACGGTTAACCCTGAGCATACGAGGCCGAGTAAGATCCAGGCTAGGGATAGTGCCAACCCCATCTCTATAGATGATGCCTTGGCTGCTCGTCTTTCTTAGGTAAAAATCAAAGATAGCCTGATCGGCCACAATCTGAAGGCTGACGATGCTATTGGCAAAATAATGATTGATGAAGACAAACATTTTCTACGCGCCTTGGATGTTCCTTTATTGGTCGATCTTGGTCTTCACAAGTCAATCCAGGTACCATTTTTTACTCATTTGCTCACAACTCATATGTTCATACATCTGATCTTCTTCTGCAGTGTGTCTTATCCTTTCATCGTCTTGTTGATTGGACTTTGCATAAGCTTCCCCTTATAGAAAAGGGTAGGAAAGTTGAGAAGGTTGAGGCCTCTTTGAATGCAGGATTTGCAAGGTTGAATGGGGTCATCAAGCAGAGGGACAATGATATGTCTCAACTCAGGAAGGACCATGACAAAGCTCTTAAGGCCAATGACGACGCTCTTCAGTCTAAGGTTGATGCTGCAATTAAGGATGCTTTGGAAGATACTGCTGAGAAGGCCATTGAAGACTACAAGTTCTCTGATGAATTTGTCAGATTTGGTTTTGAATACCTTGAAATAGGTATCAAGGAAACTAGCAAATGGGTAGCCACGAAGGAGAGCGAGTCTGGTGTATTTACATGCATCAGACTTTGTGGGTCTCGACTTTGGAAATCCTCAGTTCGCTCAGGACTTGCAAGAAGTTGAAGAGGTTGATGCTGCTTCAGTTGAGACTGCTCCTCTCGAGGTCACGGAGACAGAAGACGCTTCCCATCATGATGATGGAGTTGAAGTGACAAACGTTGGCTATGACCAGATGGCTGCAGCTGCAGAGACATAGGCTCTTTTCTTTTGAAGCTTTTCAATAGTTGTAATTTTGATTTCCCTTTTGTCTGTACCTCTTATTTTTGTTAACTCTGATGGCCTCTTGGTACACTTGTAACTCTGAATCCTTTTAATGATAATCATAAGTAGTTCAACCTCTTCATATTCTGTTACTTCATATGATGTTTTGTTTAAAATTTATTTATCGATGTTGCTTTATAATTGCAATGTTTCACCTCATATTTTCACCAAATAATGATGTTTAAGATCCGAGGTCACCAACTTAAGACATTCCACTACCAAATAATGATGTTTTCATAATTTGAGGTCACCAAATTATGATGTTTTACCTCATATTTCACCAAATTAATGATGTTTTCATAATTTGAGGTCACCAAATTATGATGTTTTACCTCATATTTCACCAAATTAATGATGTTTTAAGAATTTGAGGTAACCAAATTATGATGTTTTACCTCATATTTCACCAAATTAATGATGTTTTAAGAATTTGAGGTCACCAAATTAGGATGTTTTACCTTATATTTTCTCCAACTTAATGATGTTTAAGGTCTGAGGTCACCAAATTATGATGTTCCACCTCATATTTCACCAACTAAATGATGCTTTAAGGTCTGGGGTCACCGAATTATGATGTTTTACCTCGTACTTTCACCAACTTAATGATGTTTTAAGGTCTGAGGTCACCAACTTATGATGTTTCGCCTCATATTTTCACCAACTTAATGATATTTTAAGGTCTGGGGTCACCAAATTATGATGTTTTAACTCATACTTTCACCAACTTAATGATGTTTTAAGATCTGAGGTCACCAAATTATTATGTTTCACCTCATATTTTCACCAACTTAATGATATTTTAAGGTCTAAGGTCACCAAATTATTATGTTTTACCTCGTACTTTCTCCAACTTAATGATGTTTTAAGGTCCGGGGTCATCAAATTATGATGTTTCACCTCATATTTGACCAAATTAATGATGTTTTAAGGTCTGAGGTCACCAAATTATTATGTCTCACCTCATATTTTCACCAACTTAATGATGTTTTAAGGTCTGATGTCACCAAATTATGATGTTTTACCTCGTACTTTCACCAACTTAATGATGTTTTATGGTCTGAGGTCATCAAATTATGATATTTTACCTCATACTTTCACCAATTTAATGATGTTTTAAGATTTGAGGTCATCAAATTATGATGTTTCACCTCATATTTGACCAAATTAATAATGTTAAAAACATAATACAAGTTTCAGCACAACATTGTTATCTTTTTCTTAACATCCTTTGTATAAACTGGTACATGTATTACAAAAAGATAAGAACAACTGCAACATTATATGTAATACTTCTTTAAGTGATCGGCATTTCAAGGGTTGGATAAAGGTTCTCCTTCAAGATTTTCTAGTTTATAGGTACCAGGCACAACCTCATCAACTACCCTATAAGGACCATGCCAATTAGAATGGGGCTTATTTACTTTTTTCCACGTCTTCTTTAGGATTAGGATTCCCATAGCTATGGGTATTGACTTCACCCTCTGATTATAGTTTCTCACAATTCTCTGCTGATAGGCTGCCTGTCTTATCTTTGCATCCTCTCTTCTTTCCTCTATCAAATCAAGATTAAGTCTTCTTTCTTCCTCATTCCTCTGAAGGTCATAGGTCTAAACTCTATGAGTGGGAAGTCCTATCTCTGTTAGGATGACAACCTCTGAGCTATGGGCTAACATAAATGGGTTTTCTCCCATTGGTGTCCTCATTGTTGTCCTGTAGGCCCAAACAACATCATATACTTCTTCTATCCACCTTCCTTTGGCCTCTTCCAGCCTCTTTTTTATCCCATTAAGGATTGTTTGATTTATAACCTCAGTCTCGCCATTTTCCTGGGGTCGACCAAGAGAAGAGAAGAACTGCTTGATCCCTACTATTTCACAGTATTTTTTAAGGATATATTCTCGAATTGGGTTCCATTGTCTAAGATGAGGGTGTTTAAAAGACCATACCTGCATATCATCTTCTTTCAGATGAACTGGAAGGTCTTCTGCTCAGTGATTGTGATCATTGGCTCAGCTTCTACCCATTTAGAGAAATAATCAATTACCACTATTAAGAATCGATAGTTGTTTACAGCTCTTGGCAATGGTCCTACTAAATCAATGCCCCATATTGAAAATGGCCAAGGGGAGCTGATTGAAGTCATAGGTTGATGAGGTTGATGAGGGACGGTGGAGAACCTTTGTCACTTGTCACGTTTCTTCACATACGCAGCTGTATCTTTGGCCAGGGTCGGCCATCAGTACCCCTGGGTGATTATCCTCTTAGCCAATGGCCTTCCTCCTATGTGACTTGAGCAAGAGCCCTCATGAACATCGTACAAGATTTGTGGAACCTCTAAAGGGTGAACACATCTGAGGAGAGGGAGTGGGAATCTCTTTTTATACAATTGAGAATTTAGCAACTCTGAACCTCAACTTTCTCCTTTCTAACTTCAACCCCGGCAACTCTCCTTCTCTTATGTATATAATAAGAGGGTCTATCCATGAGGCTCCCATACTCAAATTTAGGCAAGGTCTATCAACCTCCTCTTCTTTTATGGTCGGCTTGAGCAGAATCTCGACTGGTATTGTTCTCCTTATGTATGTTCTTGTTGTTGAGGCCAACCTCGCGAGTGCATCAGCTCGATTGTTATCTAGGCGAGGTATCCTCTTCATCTTTACTTCCTTGAAGATTTCTAGCACCGTTCTCACCCTCTTCAAGTATTTGGCCATCCTTTCATCTTTGGCCTCATACACCCCCAGGATTTGGTTGACAACTAACCTTGAGTCACTATGGACTAGGAGTTGGCCGACATTAAGGGCCTTTGCCAAAGAGAGACCTGCTATCAATGCCTCATACTCTGACTCATTATTGGAAGCTTTAAAGTTAACCTTAATGCATATTCAATATCGGTACCATCTGGTGTTGATATTATCAGCCCTGCTCCACTTTCGCTTTTACAAGACGACCCATCAATGAAGAGGTTCCAAATAATTGCATTTGAAGAGAAGTTTCCCTCTGATAGGGTCCCTTGCTTGAAGAGGTATCTCTCTTACTCATTCTCTATTATTCTGTGTCTGGCTCGGCTTGGCTCAACCTCGTCCGAAACTCAGAGGAAGTTTCTATATTGTTCATATATGGCCCCGTGACTCTCCGCAACGTCGACCTCTTCCCAAGTAAACTCAGTTACAAAGTCTGCGAGTGCTAGTCCCTTGATAGAAACCCTGGGTTGATAAATAATATCATATTGCCCCAAATTGACTGCCCAGGTAATCAACATTCCTGACTTCTCAAGCTTATGAAGGACCTGTCCGAGTGGGGAATCAGTGAGGATGACCATAGAGTGGCCTTGAAAGTATGGCTTCATTTGCCTAGAAGCATATATCAAAGCATAGGCTAACTTTATCCGAGGGTAATTTTGCTCAGATCCTTGGAGAGCTTTACTATTGAAGTACACTAGTCTCTGTACTCCATCCTCTTCTCTTACAATCGCGACACTGATGGCTGATTATGAAACAACTAAGTATACGTATAACTTTCCTCCCTGAATTGGTCGAGATAGAAGTAGAGGGGATCCGAGGTAGGACTTGATCTCTTTAAAAGCTTTGTCACATTCCTCATCCCATTCGAAGGCCTTTCTAATAACTTTAAAAAAAGGGAAACACTTATTTGTAGCTCTTGAGACAAACTCGTTAAGTGCAGAAACTCATTCGATTAGCCTCTAAACATCTTTGATGGTCCTGGGTGTCTTCATTTCCAGCAAAGCCTTGATCTTCTCAGGGTTAGCCTCTATTCCCCTGTGGTTGATGATGATTCTTCCTGCTCTTACTCCGAAGACACATTTGGCCGGGTTGAGCTTTATTATGTATTTGTCTATGGTGTCAAAAGTTCTTTCAAGGTCGTCCACATGAGTGTCAACCTTCAGACTCTTCGTTAACATGTCGTCTATATAAACTTTCATGGATTTACCTATCTGATCCTCGAACATCTTATTTACAAGACGTTGGTAAGTATCCCCTTCATTCTTCAGGCCGGTGGGCATGACCTTGTAGCAATAGGTCCCCTTATCTATAATAAAGATTGTCTTCTCTGAGTCTGTTGAGTCTATAAAGATCTGATTGTACCCTGAATATGAATCCATGAAGATCATGAGCTCATGTCCTGCTGTGGCATCCACCATCTAATCTATACAAGGTAGGGGGGAATGTTTTTTGGGCAAGACTTATTTAAATCAGTGAAATCTACACACATCCTTCATTTTCCATTAGCTTTAGGCACAACGACGGTGTTAGATAACCATTCAGGGTATATGACCTCTCTGATGAACTTGTCTTCTTCAACCTTTCTAACCTCGTCTATGATGACCTCATACTTCTCTCTTGAGTATACTATTCTTCTCTGCTTGATGGACTTGGCATCTTCTACAACATTAAGTTTATGGCACATAATCTCAGGATCAATAGCTGGCATGTCTGCATGGCTCCATGCAAAGATACTCTGTTTCTTCCTCGGCAGCTTTACTACTTCCTCATTGATCTCAGGTCTTAGGGCTTTGCCAACTTGGATAGTTTTTTTCGGCTCTTCCTCATTGAGGATGATTGATTCTACCTCCTTCGCGACCTCCCCCTTTTAGAGCTTTGTTTTGTCCTTAGGATCAAGTGTGTAAATGTTGTACGTGGTTATTGCCTTCTTATGAGCCTCTCTCTCTTCTGCAAAGTTGAAGTAGCATTCTCTTACCAATGTTTGGTCACCTTGCACTTCCCTTACTCCATAGGGAGTTGGGAATTTTAGCATTTGGTGGACAGTTGAAGGTATGACCTCAAACTCCTTGAGTGCTACTCGTCTTATGATGAGGTTGTAGGCGGAGAAGATGTTTTCATCCATCACAAAGAAATTGATTTTTCTGGTCAAACTTTTAGGCCATTCGTCTCCCATTCTAACGTCCATTTCATAAAAGCCCAATGGATGAACTTTTTCATTGTTGAAGCCAATTAAGGGATGATGATAAGGTACAAGCCTAGCTCTGCTGAGTCCCAGGCTCTTAAAACAGGGCCAAAACATGATGTCTGCAGAACTAACCCTATCAATGAGGATCCTCTAAACTTCACACCCATGCACCCTTGTGGTGATGACTAAGGGGTCATTAGGGGGAGTTAAGATTCCCTTGAAGTCAAGTCGCGAGAAGTCGACCATGAGGGTGTCCATATCTACCTTCTTTCTCTTCTCGCACTTAACCTCCGTAGATGCCAAGTTCACAACCTCGACTTTAGTCACTGCCTTAGCCTCTGCCACATGAACCTTATGATCTGCTACCTCTGAGCCACCCCCTGCTAGTCCCCCATAGATAGTGTTCACACCAAAAGAGATCATACCAACCCTCTTCATTGGAGCATTGTCCTCTTTTGGTGGGAAGTCAGGGTCATCGTCATCACCATCTGAGTCATCAGCTCTTCTGGAAGGGACATCTTCTCGACATTTATCATTTTTTTTCTTTTTGGGGTCGTCTCTACCCCGCTTAGAAGCTCTACCATCCACATACTTTCTGAGATTTCCCGACTTCAACATCTTCTCAATCTCTTCCTTCAGGGCGAAGCACTTGTTAGTTAGATGGTCGTGATCCTGATGAAACTCGCACCATAAACTCTTATTTCTCTTATGTGGAGGAGCCTTTAGCTTCTCCGGCCATCTCAAGGATCTATTATTCTTTATTTCGTTGAGGATATGTTCGCAGCTCACAGTTAAAAGAGTGTAGTGTGCAAACTTATTGTCTGTAATTCTCTTCTTTCCATCCTTCTTCCTTTGAAACTTCCCACTACTACTTCCTTTCTCATCCTCATACTTCGCAGACATTGCTTCTTCTGCGTTCATGACCTTTCCAGATGTTGCTAATAACTCGGCCATAAACTTGGGAGGGTCTTCAGTAAGCTTCCAACGTAGCTCTCTTCTGAAGTTCTCCAATAAGGGTTGTCATGGTTATGCTCTCTTCAAAATCTTCTACCTCCAATTTTTCCTTATTGAACCTCGCGATGTAGTCTCTGAGGCTTTCATCCTTACCTTGCTCTACATATAGCAAGTGAGTCATCTTCTTCTAAGATCTTACCCCAAAACATAAGTTATGAATAAATCCCTCGGCCAAACCTTTAAAATTTTCAATTGAATTTTTAGGAAGAGACGTGAACCAGATATGTGTTGCCCTAGTCAAAGTGCTTGAGAAATCTCGGCACCTCATCTCATTAAAGATTGAATAAATGTCTGTTGCAGATTGACACGTTTCAATATGATGGACTGGGTTAGTATTACCATCGTACTTGGGAGACACCACTGGGAGTTTGAATTTGGCAGGGGTTGGGAAGTTGACAATCCTTACCACAAATGGTGAGCCCTCTGAGTACCCCCTCTGTAATAGGTCTCAAATTTTTATGAGGTTCCTTATCTTCTCTTCCACCTCTGAATACAGTCATTCCATGGTTTGGCAACGTCGTCTTGTCCAAGGTTGTCTTTAACCCCTTCTAAAGGGTGAACTGAGGGTTCCCTAGCTGCTGTGCAACGTCGGTTGTTGACCCCCCTGACCACAATCTCAGCCATATTGGGGTCGACCATAGTGAGGCCGATGATCACCACCTTCCCGTTGTGAACCGACTATGCTTATTGACCTGGATAGCCTCTACCTCAGATCATTAACTGGGCCGAGCCTTTCAAAGGTTGACCTTCTATTTAAGTGATCAAAAGCTGACCCTCTCTGCCTTACATCATAATTTTATCTTTAACACTGACCTCGGCTCTCCTGTATATGACGTACAGTGTTGTTTGAGACCTCATATGGCTCCCAACAGTCTGCTTGGGCATCCTCTTCCTCAATGTCATCATACATATCTTCAGGGCAAGGGCTTCCTTACCTCCCCAGGCATAAACGCCTAGGGTCAGCAACATCCCTCATCTATTGAGGAGTAGGTTGGTCCTTTCATAGTGCCTAGGGTGGTCCCCTGACCTCATATTATGGCCGAGCAGCCGCGCGAAGTAATCATCTTCGATGAGAATCCAGGTGGTCTCATTATGTTTTGTCTTAGTTGGGAAAATTTCTCCCGCATCACTTGTTGAGTTGCAGCTAAGGACTTCAAGGCTGCTGCCGCCTCAGCCATCTCGGCCTGGGTGGTGCCTGGATAGAATCGGGTCCTGTAACACCAGATGGTGGTGGAGGTGGTGGTAACTCTGGTGCCATATGCTTGAGATTTTGATAAAAGGACTGATGATGCTTAGATTCAGCACCACCAGATAAGTGATGATGAGCTCAAACAGTAGTAACCATGGCAGCCATAGAGATGTAAGTGTATAAGTGTATAAAAGGAGGTGAGTATAAGAGGAATAAGATAATGATGTATAGTGGTTTAGCCAATTAGGCCTACATCCACTATGAGTGTGTGATCCACTAAGTATGGGCACTAATGGCCTTGGATACAATGCACATAAGCTCCCTTTCTCTCTCTATTGTGTGTACAAGCAGAGTTTTTACTAAGGTTACAATTATCGGTCCATCCCTCTATAAGGTTGTAGGAGACAAGTATATATATGTCTTGGGGGGGTGTAGTGTACCCCCCAAGTATGCATGGTGCATGTGAATGATGATCTATCCATTCTCCTGTTGACACCTGTAGATGCCAAATGATGACATAATATTCTCTCACGTGAGGGGGTGATATTGTTATAACGGTCTCCACGTGCCATGTGAGCCTTACGCGCACTATTCCATGCGTCTCCCAAACCACGCGCTGTGATGATGTCATCCTCAGCCTATGATATGAGGCTGGGGGTAAAGTTTCTTCAGGGAGTGTCTGGCCTAATTTAGGCCTCGTACTGTCATACCCTCGGAGGGTCGTTCGGGCCTGATGGAGGGTCGGCCCCTTGAAGGGTCGTCCGGGCCTAATGGAGGGTCGTCCAAGCCTGATGAAGGGTCGTCCGGGCCTAATGGAGGGTCGGCCCCTTGGAGGGTCGTCCAGGCCTGATGAAGGGTCATCCTCTTGGAGGGTGGTCCAGGCTTGATGAAGGGTCAGCCCCTTAGAGGGTCGTCCAGGTCTGATGAAGGGTCGGCCTCTTGAATGGTCGTCCGGGCCTGATGGAGGGTCAGCCCCTTGAAGGATCGTCTGGGCCTGATGATGGGTCACGAGGTCATCTTAGTGGAGGGCGCCCTCGGCCTGGCCGAGGATATATATGGGTATATCAATCACCCCCAGCGCTTAGCCATAAATGTTGTTGAGATGGCTGAGGGATAGTGTTGTAGTTGAGATGGGTGTATGATCAGTTAGGTGAGTGACACCTGTCAAGCTGATATGACACCTAGGCAGATATCCAATGTCGTTTCAGTTTCCAAGGCATGGCGGCTGCACACTTGGCATGGGACTGTGTGCCCTAATGATGTCCTCCTCGTGGGCTGTGATTTGCATTGGTGAGTGGGCCCACTCATTGGCAAGGTATTTAAACAGATTTTTGAAGTTTAATTTCCCTTCTTCTTCTTCGCGTCTGAACTCTCTCTCTCTTAGCTTCTCACAAACTTTCTAGCCATTTCTGCAACTTCGACGTTTTGAGTTTGGCAGTCCTGCTATTTCTTCTCAGGTAACCCCTTTGCCCTAGTGCCCTATTTATCTTCATTTCTGTTTGCTTTCTTGTTTTAGGCTCGTAGGGTTAGATTTTCCTTAGGCTGTTTCATAACTTTTCTGGCATATTCTTCGGTGGTCTGTTCTTGAATGTTCTTGATAAAAACCCTTTAATTCTTTGGTTTTGATCGAAAAGTCCAACCTGGTCAATTATGAGATTGTTTGTAGTTGGCTTAGCCAAATTCTTCTAAGTGTAGGGTCTTCCCCTTAATGCTTAGGAGGCTTTGCAGTTTAGCTGAGGAGTTTCCATCCCTAAGAGGTAAGTTCTTCGTATAGATTAGGCAAATAAAGGAAAAGGAGGAAAGAAGACGAGGGGGCGACCCTAATTGGGTACAACCCATTTTTCCCATTCCTCTAGTCATAATAAATCCATTTGAGTCTTATGGGTCGTCCTGTCGTCCAGCCGAGAGTTACTCAGGAGAGATGGATGAGAGAGCCTCGTCACCAACAGGTGCAGGCCCTTCTGGGAGGAGAGAAACATCTGATCTTAGCCCAGGCCGACAGGCCGAGGGTGTGGTCCCTTCTGACGTTGTTCCTGTGATAACTTTATCCCGCTTTTCAGATGGCATTTGCTCATGGGCCTCTGATAGGTGATGAAGCCGAGGGAGAGGGGACTGAGGATGATGGTGAGGACTCTGATGTTGACCCAGTAGACACCTCCCATGCCTTGTCCTATATTTCCTCAGTCATGGATCGTGACCTACTGCTGTGGAGGCATGCATTTGGTGTGTCCCCCAACATAAGTATAAGGGTCCCCTCTGAGTCTGAGGGTCTTTGAGGGTGAAGAGGGAGAGACCGTAGTATATGAACGGATGTTTAAGGTCGGTGTTAGGTTCCCTCTGCACCCTACCATTGTAAATATCTTGTCAGCCCTCGGCGTTTCCCCTTCTTAACTTCCTCCCAATTCCTGGAGGACGATCCTCGGCTATGTCTCCTTATGGAAGAATGCCTTTACTGACGAGCCTTCGGCCAATCTGATAAAAAACTTCTCCACGTGTCTCAAACCTCCAACCACGACTGGAAGAAGAGGTTTTTCTTCATTTCTGGAGACTAGGAATTTACTGTCGAGGCTCAACCTATGGAAGACGGTTCGAGGGTTCCAATGAGATGGTCTAACCCCTCGATAAAGGCTAGGTCGGACCCCGGACTTAGTCTGGATGAAAAAGACATAGTTGAGTACCTGAGAGAATGAGGGAGAGGGGGTGAACTTGCAAAGTTTAAAGATCTGATGACCTCTCGATTCCTCAAAGAAGCTGGTCTGAGGGTCGGCCCAATGACAGAGCTATGTGAGTTATATTATTTTTTACCCAATCTTTACTTTTTTCCAAGTGTTTTATCTTTGCCTCTGCATTTTTCTGATGTTTCGTCTTCTTTTCAGGTTGTCCTGCAGGTATATCTGACCAACTTTGGGAAATGACTGCCCCAAGTTTGCTATCTAGCTTGGGCAAGGAGCCTCAGCAGGCTCCGAGGAAGTCGAAGGCCGTGGGGCTGACACCTGTCGAACCTTCCGCCGAGGGTTCCAAAAGAAAAGGCTCTGAAGTTCCTGTTGACCCTTGGCCAGACTCAAGGACGAGGGAAAGGGTGGAGGCATCAGAGGGGGCTGGCTCCTCTTACAACATGGGGGTCTATTGGTCTCAGAACATGGCATTTTTGAAGGCCGAGCCGTCTTCTCTGATTTCCAACTTGAGGGCGGCCAAGGCGTCTATGTTTTCTGCCCCCTCGGCTGCCGACTACGAATTCTTGTCCAAGATGCCCCCAACGAAGTTGTATGACTATGGTCTGCACACACTAGCTCGGGTATTTGCTTTTACTTTTTCTTCCTCAATTGAATTTTTCTCCAAGTGTTTCCTCGGCCTCTTAACAACTGTTTATCATTTTTTTGTGCAGTCTGTCTGTGCCTTTACTTCGGCCACCAAGTGGATGGATGAAAATCAATAAAAATTTCTTGAGGCCGAGAGGGCCATCCAGCACGAGGCTGTTCTGCAGATGGAGCTGGAGACTGCAAGGGCTGAACTGGAGAGTGCCGGGACCGAATATGCCAGGGTCTTGGATGAGCTGACGAGGCAACACGATGCAGACTTGCAGGCCAAGGACGTGCTTATAAAAGAGAAGGACGAGGCCTTGACCAGCTTGGGGGTCCAGTTCAAGACCGATCTCGAGGTGGCTGTGAAGAAAGCCGAGGCTGATGCTGTGGAGGCCTACAAACTCTCGGATGAGTTTCAAGGCTTCGATCTTGAGTACTTAGAGAGGGGGATCAGGACGGCCTGTCGGTGGGTCGTCCTTAAGTTTGGTGACGCAGTATCATCTGTCCGCCCCTCTATCGAAGCAGTCCAGCTGGACGACCCTCTGATCGCTGAGGCTTTGGCAGAGGTGGAGTCTCAAGTGCACGTCGAGGGTATCGACACGTCTGAGGATCATCCTGTCATGGTCGTTGAGGAGACTTCTCTATCGACGCTAAGGCCCTTCCCTCTGATGCTGCTCAATACCCTCTTTATGTATCTCATGAATGTACTTTATTTTTGGAGAACAAACATCCTTTTGTAATATTTCATTTATAATATCATCTCTCTTGTTGTCTTCCATACTCGTCTTTTGTGTGATTTGTATTGTGAATTTTTTATATTAACAATATCACTAACCCCGCCCTCCCCTTTCTTGAGGGTAAATGAGAGGTCGTCCCCAACATTCACCCTCATTATAGCCGAGGATGGTTTCCACCAATTTTAATTGATAAGGTCGATAAAGTCCTCCCTCGTCTTTCTTGAGGGCAAAGGTCGGCCATACCATTAACCCTCATTATAGCCGAGGGTTGGTCTTACCAAATTAATGGTTTTTAAGTCCTCCCTCGTCTTTTTTGAGGGCAAAGGTGGGGTCGTCCCCACCATTGACCCTCATTATAGCCGAGGGTTGGTTTTACCAAATTAATGGTTTTCAAGTCCTCCCTCATTTTTTTTTAGGGCAAAGGTGGGGTCATCCCCACCATTGACCCTCATTATAGCCGAGAATTGGTTTTACCAAATTAATGGTTTTCAAGTCCTCCCTCGTCTTTTTTTAGGGCAAAGGTGGGGTCGTCCCCACCATTGACGCTCATTATAGCCGAGTGTTGGATTTACCAAATTAATGGTTTTCAAGTCCTCCCTCGTCTTTTTTGAAAGGTGGGGTCGTCCCCACCATTGACCCTCATTATAGACAAGGGTTAGTTTTACCAAATTAATGGTTTTCAAGTCCTCCCTCGTCTTTTTTTTAGGACAAAGGTGGGGTCGTTGTAATACCTGTAATTAAATTAAATGAGAATTAATTGGAAATTAATCCGGGTATAAATGCTAACGAGATGTGAGTTGGTATTTGATTATGATGTTAAAAATTTATTATTTACGAGTATGTATGGTAATACATGAGTATTGATGATATATAAATTATCACGAGGTAGATATACGACAAATTGGAAATTCAGTTGGGACGCGCATGTAAGTCGCGTCAGGAATAAAAATTTTTAAATTAAAAAGTGGATTTTATTTTTATCAACTGAATGGTTATTTTGAGTGCGCTAACGTGTCCGGAAGGGTTGATATAGTCAGAAAACACTAGCCGGGTGTTTAGTTTGGGTCCCGGGGCACTTTTAGTCCAAACCGGCTACCTAAAGGGGTATTTTGGTAATTTTAAAAATATGGAAATTAAGACCCACGAATTTTAGGAGTTAATTTTATATTATTTAGGAACCCACTAAGCCATTATCAGCATTTGGTAAGTTAGAGGGCTACGGGAGTTATAGGGAAAGTCTTAAGAAGTTCCAAAAGAAAACCCATAACCACCATCACCATCTTTGAGAGAAAGCTGTAGAGAGAAAGAGGAGAATCAACCTTCATCTTTTGACAACGAATCTGGAAAAAAAATCTAAGGCAAGTGGTTTAACTACATTAATTTCAAGCTAATGTTTCTTCCATGCTTAGAATTGAATATTTGTCTTATATTGGAAGTTTGATGAAAACCCATGAAATTGGAGGTAGAATTCATAATATGATATAGGGATTGCATGTAGAATGCTATTGGATGAATGTCATATCCAAAATATATCTTATGATGGTTTAAAAACGGATTTATAAGGAAGTGATTGTAGACATTAAAATTTTGGCCTCATTTATAAAGGGTTTGAGACAAGATTTGAGAAGTTTGACGATTTCATGTTAATTTAGGAAGAATTGACACCAAATATATGTTAAATAGTGACTTAGGATAACTTAGAGTAGTTTATTCACGTTAAAACTCATTTGGGATGATCTTGGTATGGATTTAAGGGAGAGAAATTGAAGAAAAACGAATTGGGGAAATTTCGGGGTGAAAACTGTAATCTCGTTAGAAGCCCTGCCCAGGTCGTTCGAACGACCTCGTTCGAATGAGCTTCTAACGAGATGACAGTGTCCCTTCTAACGAGTTGGTAGTTCGTTCGAACGAGACTTTTAACGAGTTGACAGAATGGCCTTTTTGGCCTGATTTCATTTCAAACGTTCCGTAGACTTATTTAATTGGAGTATTAACCTTCCCTTATTGATTAGTGGGTATAATTGTGAGAATTGGGTACGTTGAGGAGTAGAACTTAGAACCTTATAATAAAATCGGATGTCAATTGTGGAGTAGGAAACGAGTACCTAATTATGACGTGAGAAGGGTTGATAACGTTAATATACAAATCGGGGACTTGTGATCGTATAACATTAAATGGCGGTATAAGAACGAGAAGTATACCTATATTAATAATACGATATATCTAAGATGTGCGAATGCTTAGTATATGTGGTTTTATGTGTATAACATACCTACCGTACTTGCTATCATGGGAGGTTTGCGTTCGATTAGGTCCATCTAATCTTTGTGTGCCTACGGGGGGATTTAGATTGGTACCTCGAGGGCATAGGTCAGAGAAGGACTTATTGAGAAGTTAATAAGTCTGCTGATCATGGGAGCGTAGGTATGTGCGCGACCCATGTGATGTGAGCTATGTTCGCCTCCATTTTGTGTGAATGTTATAATCTGAAAACGATTCCTGAGAGATTCGGAATGCGTGGTCCTTATGTACCTGATGTACCGGGATTGGATAACAGAGTATGTGTGCACCGCAGCTTAGTCTCGGGTTGCTAGTAATGTATATTTATGATGAGGATAATATACTGTTAATTGAAATGAACTGTCATGTTTAATTGTGAGTATAATTATAGCAATGTTCTGTAAAGATAAAATGGAAGATCTCTAGTAAATTAGTATTGTTAATAATTGGGAAATCGAGAATTAATATAAAGCTCTCTAGTTTATTGATGATGTTGGAATTAAAGCGTGAATCGTATAGAAATGCTAGAATTTATTATGGACTAGTTAGGTATGGGAATCACTAGAATGGGTACGTGTACGTTAGGAGTGCACAAATAGTCGAGAGGTGAGTATTTCATGTGAGAGCACGTCCTAACATGTATTTTGCATTCATTGTTTTAATGTCATTAAAACACTTGCTATATTTTAAACTATTTTCCACAATCGGGTTCTGACCCGTTTGCTTTCAAATCTTTTTTTTTTGTAAAAACTTTTAGGTGCCCAGCCACAAGGACACCAAGTATAGAAGTTCCATTCAGGTGACGTATTGTAGCTGTTGTGGAAGTTACAGGACCTTGACAGTAGACGCCTCCACTTTCGATCATGACTCCATATTATCAGCTTTTCTCATCTGTTGGGCATGTCACCCTATTTCCTTTTAGAGGCACTTTATTTAATTCTGTTATTTGAAGAATTTGGGTTGTAATTAATTTAGTGATACAGACTTAGTACTTGTTTATTTCAGCATTTGGATTGTGTGAGGAGTGTTCCTCCAGACTCATTACTATTTTATGGTTACTCTATTGTCTTTATGTGTAGTTCTTATGTTAGCATTTCATAATCTACTTATCGCATGTTAATCGGATTTAATTAAAATTTGACAACTCACTTTTTAAATATTAGGTGGGTAGAAATTGTTAAAACTTTTTTCGACAGTGATGCTATGAACTGAGCCGACTTGGCATTTTGTATTAATTTAATAAAGGAGTAGCTACCCGATATTTAATTAGTCGGGGTGTCACAGGTGGTATCAGAGCATCAGGTTCTAGTGTCCTTAGGATCTGTACGGCTTATTATGTTTTCGCTGAGCTTTCTTTGATGTTGAGCCCTATATTTTAGGATTGTTGTATTCTTTTATATATGTTTCGATCTTCAATTATTTTGAGATAATAACTACGAACTTATAAGACTTTACACTCATTTCAGATGCCTCCACGACGTGCACAGCGAGTTCCTAGGGATGCGCAGCCCGAGCAACAGCCTACACCAGTTCCGGGCACCATGAATGCCGCAGAGGTTGCAGCCATTGTAGCCCAAGCGATGAATGACGCCCTCGCACTTGTACAGCAGGCACCGCCTCAGGCGCCGGCTGTAGCGCCAGTTCAGGCTCATGCATTCCCGTCTGCTTGGGAACGCGTTCGTGATGCTTTTCAGAGATCACACCCTTCGGAGTTTGCTGGTAGCTCCGACGTTGTTGTATCCAGTCAGTGGAGGAAGGACATTCAGAGGCACTTAAGGATGTACGAGTGCACAGATGTTCAGAAGCAGATACTGGCTACTTTTAAGCTAGTGGGATCAGCATTGCAGTGGTGGGAGTCTATTACCACCGCGGAGGAGAGGGACGCTCTCACTATTCAGGAGTTCTGGGTGCGGTTCGACGGCAAATATTTTCTGTCAATTGTTCATACTGAGATGAGGAGGAAGTTGATGAACCTCAAGCAGGAGGGAAAGACTGTAGCCGAGTATGAGACTGAGTTCACCAATCTCTTGAACATTGTTCTGGATGAAATTCCAACCGAGGAGCAGAAAATTCAGAAGTTCGCGGATGGATTGACTTGGAGGATCTGTCAGCACTTATTGGTGAATCTCTCGTTGGCCACTTATTCTGATGCGGTTAATGCTGCACTACTTCACTGCCAGGATCATCGCTTCCACATGTCTGAGAGCAAGAGATCAGGAGAGTCCAACCATCAGGGCATGACCGGAGGAAATGGTGCCAGCGGGGCACAATCTGCTCAGGGACAGCACAGGCAGGGTGACCAGGGTTCCCAACACGGGGATCATAAGAGATTCAGATTTAGGGATTTCAGGAATGGTCAGGGAGGTTTCAGACATGGCCATCAGGTTCAGAATGGCCATCAGGGCCAGTAGGGTCAGATTGGTCAGCAGCAATAGTTTCAACAGGGGCGGCATGGTCAAGGTAGGAATGATAACGGCCATCAGGGCCGAGGGCAGTAGGGACAGCGAGGGGGAAATTTCCCGGGGAAGTGCTTTGTGTGTGGCAAGATGGGCCACAAATGCCAGGATTTTCCTGATAGGGACAGGTCCCCACAATAGAAGCAGGGTGCTCGACACGAGCCACAGAGGCCTATGTTTCCCGCCGCCCTCCCAGCACCACCACAGATGGCAGCATTACCACCCATTCCAGCGGTCCCAGTTCAGCAGGGACAACTTCAGTATGGGAGAGTGTATCAGCTCCAGCAGGTCGCCGTCCCACAGGATCCACCTGCTACTGAGGGTATATTCTCTATTCAGGGGACTATAGAGCGTATTTTATTTGATACGGGAGCCACACATTGTTTCATTGCCACGAGAATTGCACTCACTATTGGGTTGTTAGACACTACAGAGAGCACGATTACTTGTGTAGATTCACCGTTGAGTAGGGATTCTGTAATTTCTCTTATTTGTAGAGGTGTGGGTATAGAGATCGGGAGATTTACTTTACCCGCTGATATGTTAGTATTAGAGATGACTGAGTATGATACGATTATTGGTATGGATTGTCTAGTTACGTACCGAGCCATGATTAATTGTTTTAGTAGGAGTATCATATTTTCCATTCCCGGGAAGGAGATGTTTTAGTGGCGATGCCTCACCCTAAGGGAGGATCGTCCACTCATTTGTACTATATAGAGGAGGAGACCTATAAGGAAGTGGTAATACCACTTGATTTGATTCCAGTCGTGAGGGAGTTTGCTGATGTATTCCAGGATATACCTGGATTACCTCCTAGTAGAGAGATAGATTTTGTTATTGATTTGACGTCGGGTATACGGCCCATTGCCCGCGCACCGTACCGTATGGTTTCAGCGGAAATGAGGGAACTAAGGGATCAGATAGAGCAGTTATTGGGTCAGGGGTTTATCCGGAGGAGTACTTCGCCATGGGGTGATCCTGTGTTGTTCGTAAAGAAGAGGGATGGATCGTTGAGATTGTGTGTTGATTATTGGGAGTTGAATAAAGTCATGATACGGAATAAGTATCCGTTGCCCCGAATCGATGACTTATTTGACCAGTTGAGAGGAGCTTGCTTCTTCTCAAATATTGATTTATGATCGGGATACCATCAGTTGCTTATTAGGGAACAGGACGTCTCGAAGACTGCCTTTTTGACGAGATATGGTTCATACGAATTTTAGGTTATGCCTTTTGGCTTGACCAACACTCCAGCCGTGTTTATGGACTTGATGAATAGGGTGTTCAGAGAGTTCCTAGACTAGTTCGTCATCGTCTTTATTGATGACATTCTGGTTTACTCCCAGATAGAAGAGGAGCACGCCGAGCATTTGAGACAGGTTTTACAGACACTACGTCAGAATAAACTTTAGTCCAAGTATGAGAAGTGAGGGTTTTGGCTGAAGGAGGTTCAGTTTTTGGGGCATATCATCTCAGACCGGGGGATATCTGTTGATTCGGGGAAAGTATCCGCGTTGAGGGCGTGGGGACATGCCATGACACCGATTGAGATCCGTAGTTTCTTAGGCCTAGAAGGATACTACATGAGGTTTATTCGGGGATTCTCAAAGATAGCGGGTCCTTTGACACATCTGACTTGCAAGGGTGTGCCATTCATCTAGAGCGATGCCTGTCAGTTGGCATTTGATGAGCTGAAGGACAAGTTAACCTTAGCGCCTGCGTTAGCATTGCCCAGACCGGGAGTTGAGTATTTAGTTTACACCGATGCATCCTTACAAGGACTTGGAGGTGTGCTACAATAGGAGAGTCATTCCATAGCTTATGCTTCCTGTAAGCTTAAGCCTCACGAGAGGAATTACCCCACACACGACTTGGAGTTAGTGGCAGTCGTATTCGCTCTTTGGATTTGGAGACACTATCTCTTTGGGGAGAAAATTCGGTTGTTCACAGACCACAAGTCTCTACAATACCTCTTCACGCAGAAGGAGCTGAATATGCATCAACGTCGGTGGCTTGAGTTTGTGAAGGATTATAAGTTCGATATCCAATATCACCTAGGGAAGGCTAACATGGTGGCAGACGCATTGAGCCGTAGGCCAGTAGATGAAGTGGCCGAGGTGTGGAAAGCTAAGTGAAAGGAGTTGGTGATATACCCATATATACCCTTCAACCAAACGACCCCTCAGGGGGCCAACCCTTCATCAGGCTCCAGACGACCCCTCAAGGGGCCGACCCTTCATCAGGCTCCGGACGACCCCTCAGAGGGCCGACCCTTCATCAGGCTCCGAACGACCCATCAGAGGGACGACCCTTCATCAGGCTCCAGACGACCCCTCAGGAGCCGACCCTTCATCAGGATCCGGACGACCCCTTAAGGGGACGACCCTTCATCAGGCTCCGGACGACCCCTCAGGGGGGGCCGACCCTTCATCAGGCTCCGGACGACCCCTCAGGGGGGGCCGACCCTTCAACAGGCTCCGGACGACCCCTCAGGGGGCCGACCCTTCATCAGGTTCCGGACGACCCCTCAGGGGGCCGACCCTTCATCAGGCTCCGGACGACCCTCCGAGGGTACGACAGTACGAGGCCAGAATTAGGCCAGACTCATTACCGGAAGGAACTTTTCCCTCGGCCTCATATCAAAGGCCGAGGGTGACATCATCACCGCGAGTGGTTTGGAAGACGCGTGGAACAGTGCGCGTGAGGCTCACATGGCACATGGGAGACCGTTATAACAAAATCACACCCTCACGTGAAGGAATATTATATCATCATTTGTCATCTACAGGTGTCAACAGGGGATTGTCTAGATCATTATTCACATGCACCATGCATATTTAGGGGGTACACTACACCCCCCAAGACCTATATATACTTGTCACCTATAACCCTACAAGGGGATCGATCAATTTATTGTAACCCTAGCTAAAACTCTGCTTGTACACACAGTAGAGAGAGAAAGTGAGCTTATGTGCATTGTATCCAAGGCCATTAGTGCCCATACTTAGTGGATCACACACTCACAGTGGATGTAGGTCAAATTGGCTGAACCACTATACATCATTGTCTTATTTCCTCTTATACTCATCCCCTTCTACATACTTATACACTTATACATCTCTATGGCTGCCATGGTTACTACTGTTTGAGCTCATTATCACTTATCCGGTGGTGGTAAATCTTAGCATCATCAGTTTGGCGTCGTCTGTGGGAAAGAGAAGACATCTCTTCCTTTGTACAACTTGACCTCACTGGGCCCTCTGGTGGTGAGCCAGTTCTCCCCCTGAGAGGAGATGTTTCACCATTGAAAGAGACCCACTAAGGTTCTCAATCTCACCAGTCTTTTTTCCAGTTCAGATGTTCACAGCTCAAACACATGGCACCTGAAATGCCACCGCCACCGCTTCAACCCCCGGATGATGGGGGAAGACCCAGTTCCAGTCAACCACCACCTCAGTCTGAAATGGCTGATGTGGCGGCAGCCTTAAAGTCTCTGGCAGCAAGCCAGCGGATGATGCAGGAGCAGTTCACAGCTCTAAGACAAAACATGCTAAGACCACCAGGGGTTTCACCTGAGATGATTACTCCGGCAGCAGCTCAAGGACAGCATGAAGCCAGGGGACCACCTCAGGCACCACGCAAAGACCTGCCACCCCCTCAGCGGCGTAGGGATATTGCTGACCACCGGCGTCTACGCCTGGGGAGGCAAGGGAACCCTTGCCCTGAGGACAGGTATGAAGACCTGGAGGGAGAGGAGGCCCCTATAGAATGTTGGGAACCATATGAGGTCTCCAATAATAATGTACGACCTCTCATAGGCAGTGGAGGAAAGTGCGGGAGACCAAATCCTGATGATAGCCCGAGAGGCTCTGCTTTTGATCGCTTGAGCAGGGGGTCAGCCTTTGAGAGGCTGGGCCCAGTAAATGACCTGCGGGAAAAATTATCCAGGTCAAGAAGTGCTGCGAGGTCCAGGAGGGAGGCAGCAGATGGACGACCCCAAGGACGGGATGACGGCCAAAGGGAAGTAAACAGCCGACACAGGCCTGCCGCAGTAGAACCCTCCGTCCACCTTAAAGAGGCAGCAGGGGATAACATCGGCCAAGCCGACCCTGTGAAGCCCTGGAATGACTCAATCCAGCGACTAGAGGATAAGATCGGTGATATAATGAAGAGCCGGGACCTTCTTCAGAAGGGATACACCATAGGCTCACCCTTTGTGGCGAAGATAGTCAACTTCCCTACGCCATCAAGGTTCAAGCCACCTGTGGTCACCCCAAGATACGACGGGAGCACCAACCCTATCCACCATGTTGAGATGTATCAATCAGTAGTAGACATATACTCTATCTCAGATGAGATGAGGTGTCGTGCATTTTCTGGTATCCTTACTGGGGCTGCGCATGTCTGGTACACGTCTCTTCCAAAAAATTTCATTGAAAACTTTAAGCAGTTGGCAGACCTGTTTATCCACAACTTTTGCTTTGGGGTGAGCCATAGAAGAAGACCACCCACCTGCTCTATGTTAAGCAAGGGAAGAATGAAAGTCTGAGGGACTACATAGCCAGATTCAATAAAGAGAAGCTGGAGGTGGAAGACTATGAGGAGAATATAGCTATGACAACCCTGATTGGAGGACTCCAAAAGGGGAAGCTGTTATGGAAGCTTGATGAAGACCCTCCGAGGACGATGGTTGAATTACTGTCGACAGTAGGAAAGGTGATGAACGCCGAAGAGGTGATGGCCGCAAAATATGAAGACGAAAAAGGAGGCGCTAGTGGGGGTAAATACCCTAAGAAGAACAAAGAGGGGAAGAAGAGGTCTACGGACGACAAATTCGCTGGTTACACCCCTCTGACGGTCAGATGTGAGCAGATACTCAATGAGATAAAGAGTGACCGGTCCCTGAAGTGGCCTGAGAAGCTGAGGGCAGCCCCTAACAAGAGGAACAAGAACTTGTGGTGCGAATTTCACCAAGACCACGGCCACATAACAAACAAATGCTTTACTCTGAAAGATGAGATTGAGAAGATGCTGAAAGAAGGGAAGCTGAGAAAGTACATCGACAAAGGTGCCTTCAAGAGGGGCCGAGGGGATGACCCCAGAAAGAAGCGAGGCGATGCATGTAGAGAAGGACCTCAAAAAAGAGCGGACGACCCTTCTGATGATGAGGACGACCCTGACCTCCCGCCGAGAGACGACTAAGGTCCTGTCAAGAGGCTTAATATGATCTCGCTCGGAGTGGGAATGATCTCCGGGGGTCTAACAGGAGGAGGGTCTGAGGTCGCTGATAGGAAGGCCCATGTGGCCGAGGCCAAGGCAGTGACGAAGACGGTACACTCAACCTCCCTGGAGGCCAAGTCAGAGAAGAGGAAGAAGGTTGATATGGACACCCTGATAGTGGGGTTCTCGAGAATGGACTTTAAAGGCCTCCTAGCCCCACACGAAGACCCACTCGTCATCACAACTAGGGTGCACGGGTGTGAGGTGCCGAGGATATTGGTCGACGGGGGCCGTTTTGCAGATGTAATGTTTTGGCCGTGCTTCAAGGCCTTAGGTCTCAGTCGTGCTAGACTCGTCCCATACCATCATCCATTGATTAGATTCAGTGGGGAAAAGGTTCATCCCCTGGGAGTGTATGAGGTCGATGTTAGGATGGGGGATGAGTGGCCGAGATGGCTTACCAAGAAGGTCAGTTTCTTTGTGATGGATGAACATGTGTTTTCGGCTTACAACATCATACTGGGGTGTGTGGCCCTCAAGGGGTTTAAAGCTGTGCCGTCTACGGTCCATCAGATGATTAAATTTCCTACCCCTTACGGGGTGGCGGAAGTTCAGGGAGACCAGACGACAGCGCGAGAATGTTACTACAACTCCGCTGAAGAAAGGGAGGCACACAAGAGGGCTACGGCCATTTACAATATTGATACCCTAGACCCAGGGACGAGACAAAGCTCAAGAAAGGAGAGGCCGCGGAAGAGGTAGAATCCATCATCCTTGATGAGGACGCCCCGAAAAAAACCATCCAAGTCGGTAAGTCTCTGAAGCCCAATATCAAGGAAGACCTCATTAAACTGTTGAGGAGAAGACGAAGCGTCTTCGCATGGAGTCATGTAGATATGCCGGGGATTGACCCTGAAATCATGTGCCACAAGCTCAATGTGGTAGAGGGAGTGAAGTCGGTAAAGCAGAAGAGGAGAATTTACTCTAGAGAAAAGTATGAGGTCATTAGGGATGAGGTCAAAAAATTAGAAGACGCTGAGTTTATCAGAGAGGTCATCTACCCCGAATGGCTGTCCAATGCAGTCATTGTTCCAAAGGCCAACGGGAAGTGTAGAATGTGTGTGGACTTCACAGACCTCAACAAGCACCGTCCCAAAGACAACTTCCCTCTCCCCCGAATTGACCAGATGGTAGACACTACCGCAGGCCATGAGCTCATGAGCTTCATGGACGCCTATTCAGGGTATAACCAGATCTTCATGAACCCTGAAGACTCGGAGAAGACAACCTTCATCACTGACAAGGGGGCATACTATTATAGGGTCATGCCCTTTGGCCTAAAAAATACGGGGGCAACGTACCAGCGCCTCGTAAATAAAATGTTCGAAGACCAAATTGGGAAGTCTATGGAGGTCTATGTAGATGACATGCTGACTAAGAGTTTGAAGGCAGGGGATCATGTGGCAAACCTGGAGAGGACTTTTAATACGATGGACAAATACCAGATGAAGCTTAATCCGACCAAGTGTGTCTTCGGGGTCGGAGCAGGGAAGTTCTTGGGGTTCATTGTCAACCAAAGAGGCATCGATGCCAATCCTGAAAAGATAAAGGCCCTTGTTGAGATGAAGACCCCCAAGTTCATTAAAGACGTTCAGAGGATCACAGGGAGAGTTGTTGCCTTGAACAGGTTCGTATTTAGGGCCACAGACAGGTGTTTACCATTCTTCAAAATTCTCAGAAAAGCCTTCAAATGGAGTGAAGAATGCGATGAGTCCTTCAGGGAGGTAAAATCATACATGGGGTCTCCCTTGCTGTTGTCACGACCCGTGCAGGGTGAACGACTTTATGTGTACCTCGCCGTCTCAGAGTCAGCCATCAGTGCAGCTATTGTGAGAGACGAAGATGGAATACAGAAGCCCGTGTATTTTAACAGCAAGACACTCCAGGGGGCAGAGCAAAGATATCCAAGGATGGAAAAATTGGCCTATGCCTTGATCCATGCATCGATAAAGATGAAGCCATACTTCCAGTCCCATACAATGGTCATCCTCACTGACTCTCCCCTTAGGCAGGTTTTGCACAAGCCTGGAAAATCAGGGAGGTTAATGGCCTGGGCTATAGAGCTGGGGGAGTTTGACATAGTGTTTCAGCCGAGGACGACCATTAAGGGGCAAGCATTGGCAGACTTCGTGGCCGAGTTTACTTGGAATGATGATGAAGCCGAGGGTGAGAGCCTCGGGAAGATAGATGCCTGACAGGGTGAGCTCACCAACACACCTACAGATAAGGCTGAGACGAGCACTGCTAGAAGGAAAGTGGTTGAAAACGAAGAGGGAAGATATCTCTTTAGACAGGGGTCACTCACCGAGGGAGGTTTCTCAGAAGAACACACTGTGTGGAGTCTCTTCGTCGACGGGTCCTCTTGCGAAAGCGGGAGCAGAGCTGGATTAATAGTATCAGCACCCGACGGCACAGACATTGAGTACGCCCTGAGGTTCAACTTTAAGGCCTCTAACAACGAGGTCGAGTATGAGGCCTTGATAGCAGGCCTCTCCTTGGCCAGATCGCTTAGTATCGACCAGATTTTGGTTCATAGTGATTCGAGGCTAGTAATGAATCAGATACTAGGAGCCTACGAGGCCAAGGACGAGAGGATGGCTAGGTACCTTGAGAAGGTGAGGTCATTACTAAAAGTCTTCAGAGAAGTGAAATTAAAGATAATACCTAGGCTTGACAATGGCCGTGCTGACGCACTTGCGAGGTTGGCCTCGGCAACTAGGACAGACATCAGGAGGACGGTCCCAGTAGAAATTTTGCTTCGGCCAACTATTGAAGACGCTGAGGGAACACTTAGAGGTTGCCTAAATTTTTCTCACGAAGCTTCGTGGATGGACCCTCTGATCAGGTACATTAAATAGGTGGAGATTCCAGAAGCACGGCAAGAAAGGAAGAAGTTGAGATACAGGGCTGCAAAGTTCACTGTCATTGGGGACACCTTGTACAAAAAGGGATTTTTACTCCCCTTACTTATGTGTGTATCTGAGGTCTCATCCCTTTTATAGGATGTGCACGAAGGATCGTGCTCAAGCCACATCGGGGGCAGATCCTTAGCGAAGAGGGTGATCACCCAGGGGTACTGGTGGCCGACCTTGGGGAAAGACGCAGCGGCATATGTAAAAAAGTGCAAAAAATGCCAGAGATTTGCCACCATCCCTCACCAAACCCATCAACCTCTTACCTCCATTACATCCCCATGGCCATTTGCAGTGTGGGGGATCGACCTCGTAGGACCCTTACCAAGAGCAGTCAATAACTATCGGTTCCTCATCGTAGCTATTGAGTACTCAAAATGGGTGGAGGCCGAACCTATGGTCACGATAATAGAGCAGAAGACCTTCTAGTTCATTTGGAAAAATGTTATATGCAGATATGGTCTCCCCAACACCCTCATCTCGGATAACGGGACTCAGTTCAAGAATACCTCTCTACAGAGGTACTATGAAAGGGTGAGTATCAAATAATTTTTCTTCACCCCAGGCCGACCTCAGGCCAATGGGCAAACAGAAGTTACAAACAGGACAATCCTGGATGGAATCAAGAAGAGGCTTGAGGAGGCAAAAGGAAGATGGGTCGATGAGTTATATGCCGTGCTGTGGGCATACAGGACGACAGTGAGGACCTCTATCGTAGAAACCCCATTCATGCTAGCTTATGGCTCAGAAGCCGTCATCCCCACCGAGATTGAGTTTCCTACTCATAGGGTCCAAATGTATTACCCCCAGAGAAATACAGAAGAGAGGAGACTCGACTTAGACCTGATTGAGGAAAGGAGGGAGGACGCTGAGATAAGGCATGCCGCCTACCAGTAGAGGACCGCAAGGTTTTACAATCAGAGGGTGAAACAGAGGCCAATCGCAGTGGGGGACTTGGTCCTCAAGAAGACTTGGCAAAATCCCAACAAGCTCCACCCTAATTGGCATGGCCCATATAGGGTCATCGATGAAGTCGTCCCTAGGACCTATAGACTAGAAAACCTATAAGGGGAACCCTTTTCCAACCCCTAGAATGCAAATCATTTGAAAAAATACTATCAGTAGTGTTGTAAGGTCTTGATAGACCATAATTGTAATAAGAGTTGCTCCAACAGAACACTTGGAAAATTAATGAGAAATATCAGTGTTTCCCCTCATCCTGTGGTTATCAGTTCTAGTACGCGTGAAAACATCTACTAGAGGACTACCCTCGGCTATGATGAGGGCCAGTGGAGGGTACGACCCCACCACTGTCCTCAAGAAAGACGAGGGAATACTTTGTTTAAAACCATTAAGTTGGTGATTAACCCTCGGCTATAATGAGGGCCAGTGGAGGGGACGACCCCACCACTACCCTCAAGAAAGACGAGTGAAGACTTTATTAAAAATCACTAATCTGGTAATTGGAACCCTCGGCTATAATGAGGGCCAGTGGAGGGGACGACCCCACCACTGTCCTCAATAAAGACGAGGGAATACTTTGTTTAAAACCATTAAGTTGGTGATTAACCCTCGGCTATAATGAGGGCCAGTGGAGGGGACGACCCCACCACTGTCCTCAAGAAAGACGAGGGAAGACTTTATTAAAAACCACTAATCTGGTAATTGGAACCCTCGGCTATAATGAGGGCCAGTGGAGGGGACGACCCCACCACTGTCCTCAAGAAAGACGAGGGAATACTTTATTTAAAACCATTAAGTTGGCGATTAACCCTCGGCTATAATGAGGGCCAGTGGAGGGGACGACCCCACCACTGCCCTCAAGAAAGAGGAGGGAAGACTTTATTAAAAACCACTAATCTGGTAATTGGAACCCTCGGCTATAATGAGGGCCAGTGGAGGGGACGACCCCACCACTGTCCTCAAGAAAGACGAGGGAATACTTTGTTTAAAACCATTAAGTTGGTGATTAACCCTCGGCTATAATGAGGGCCAGTGGAGGGGACGACCCCACCACTGTCCTCGAGAAAGACGAGGGAATACTTTGTTTAAAACCATTAAGTTGGTGATTAACCCTCAGCTATAATGAGGGCCAGTGGAGGGGACGACCCCACCACTGTCCTCAATAAAGACGAGGGAAGACTATTAAAAACCACTAATCTGGTAATTGGAACCCTCGGCTATAATGAGGGTCAATAGAGGGGATGACCCCACCATTGCCCTCGAGAAAGATGAGGGAAAAGTTTGTTCAAAACCATTAATTTGGTAATTATAACCCTCGGCTATAATGAGGTCCCATGGAGGGGACGACCCCACCATGGTCCTCAAGAAAGACGAGGGAATACTTTGTTCAAAACCATTAATTTGGTAATTATAACCCTCGGCTATAATGAGGTCCCATGGAGGGGACGACCCCACCATGTCCTCAAGAAAGATGAGGGAAAACTTTGTTGAAAACCATTAATTTGTTGATTATCACCCTCGGCTATAATGAGGTCCCATGGAGGGGACGACCCCACCATGGTCCTCAAGAAAGACGAGGGAAAACTTTGTTGAAAACCATTAATTTGGTGATTATCACCCTCGGCTATAATGAGGTTCCATGGAGGGGACGACCCCACCATGGTCCTCAAGAAAGACGAGGGAAAACTTTATTGAAAACCATTAATTTCGTGATTATCACCCTCGGCTATAATGAGGTCCCATGGAGGGGACGACCCCACCATGGTCCTCAAGAAAGACGAGGGAAAACTTTGTTGAAAACCATTAATTTGGTGATTATCACCCTCGGCTATAATGAGGTCCCATGGAAGGGACGACCCCACCATGGTCCTCAAGAAAGACGAGGGAATACTTTGTTTAAAACCATTAATTTGGTGATTAACCCTCAGCTATGATGAGGGCCAGTGGAGGGGACGACCCCACCACTGTCCTCAAGAAAGACGAGGGAATACTTTGTTTAAAACCATTAATTTGGTGATTAACCCTCGGCTATAATGAGGGTCAGTGGAGGGGACGACCCCACCACTGTCCTCAAGAAAGACGAGGGAATACTGTGTTTAAAACCATTAATTTAGTGATTAATTCTCGGCTATAATGAGGGCCAACCCAGGGGACGACCCCTCGATTCACCCTCAAGAGAGACCAGGGAGGGGTTAGTGGCATTAACAAAGAGACAACACAAATAATACAAGAGGCAAATATGGAAGACATCAAAGGAGATGATAGTATAAATGAAATATCAAGTGTTCTACAAGATAGAGTACAAAAATGTCAATTACATCAAGAGGGTATGGGCTACAGACAGCCACCCTATGGAACAATATCAGAGGGCAGGGCCTCAACATCAATAAGAGGGGTTTCCTCAATGACCACAACTGGTTGATCTTCAGACGTGCCGACCCCCTCGACTTGCACTTGGGATTCCACCTGGGTTAGAGCCTCGTCAATCAGGGGGTCGTCCAGTTGAATGGCCTCCAAAGAGGGACGGACAGAAGATACGACGTCGCCGAACTTGAGGACGACCCACCGATAAGGTGTCCTTATCCCTCTCTCCAAGTAATCAAGGCCAAAGCCTTGGAACTCATCGGAGAGTTTATAGGCTTCCACAGCGTCTGCCTCGGCTTTCTTCACAGCCTCAGATAGCTTAATCTTAAACTGGGCCTCTCGATGGGTCATGGCTTCATCCTTCTCCTTCAGAAGCAAGTCTTTGGCCTTCAGGTCCTCATCATGCTGTCTCGTCAGCTCGTCCATAATTCGTGCATGTTCAGTTCTGGCACTCTCTAGCTCAGCCTTTGCAGTATCTAAGTCAGCCTGCAGGTCGGCCTCATGCTGGATGGCCCTCTCGGCCTCATGGAATTTCTCCTAATTCTCAGCCATCCATTTAGTTGCCGAGGTAAAGGCGCATACAGACTGCACAGAAAAATAAACAGATGTCAAGAGGCCGAGGAAACAGTTGGTGAAAGAATGCAATTAAAGAAATGAATCAAGACCAAAACCTGGGCTAGAGCGTGCAGACCATAGTCATACACTTTGGCTGGAGGCATCTTTGACAGAAAGTCATAATCAGCAGCCGAGGGAGCAGAAAACATTGATGCCTTGGCTGCCCTCAAATTTACGATGAGCGATGATGGCTCGGCCCTCAGATGTGCTAAGGTTTGGGACCAGAAGGCCCCCATGCTGGATGAAGAAGCAGTCCCTTAAGATGCTTCGACCTTGACCCTCGTTCGAGAATACGGCCGAGGGTCAACAGGAATCTCAGGCTCTTTTCTTTTATGTCTATCGGTTGTCGGCTCAACAACCATCAACCCCACGACCTTCGTCTTCCTCGAAGACTGCTGAGGCTCCTTACCCTTCTTCTTTGCCAAGCCTGATAGTAAACTCAGAGCAGTCATTTCCCAGAGATAGTTTGATACACCAGCAGGACGACCTGAAAAGGGTGCGACACGTGAGAAAAATGCAGAGATAAAAAGGAAACACTTGAAAAAAGTAAAGAAAAGTACAACTCACATAGTTCTGTAAGGGGGCCGACCTTCAGACCAGCTTCCTTGAGGAACCGAGGGGTCATCATATCTTCAAACTTTGGAAGTTCACCCCCTCTCCCTCGTCCTCTCAGATATTCAACAATATCTTTCTCTTCCAGGCTAGGTCCGGGGTCTGACCTGGCCTTCAGTGACGTGTTAGACCATCTTCGGGGGACCCTCGGACCATCGGCTATAGGAGATGCCTCGACGGAGAACTCCCACTCCCCAGAGACGAAGAAGAATCTCTTCTTCCAATTGTGGTTGGAGGTTTGTGCCACGTGGAGAAGTTTTTTCCCAGACCTCATCGTCCCTAGATGATAGTACCCAGGCTGTTTGGACGAAAAGGTAATATTGTAGCAGGCCAAGAATATGTCAGTCGAGCGCTCATCAGTGAAAGCATTCTTCCATAGGGAGTTATAACCTAGTATCGTCCTCCAGGAGTTGGGAGGAAGCTGAGAGGGGCCAATACCGAGGGCTGATAGGATATCTACGATAGCCGGATGCAGAGGGAACTTGACGCCAACCTTGAACATTTGTTCATACACTGCAACCTCACCCTCTTCACCCTCAAAAACCCTCTCAGACTCAGAGGGAACCCTCATGGTTATGCTGGGGGCACTCCATAGGCATGTCTCCACAATAAGTGGTCGCGATCCCTAATGGAGGAGATATAGGACGAGGCATGGGAGGTATCAACCTGGTCATCTGAATCATCGCCCTAGTCCTCAGTCCCCTCTCCCTCGGCCTCGTCATCTGCCAGAGGACCATGAGGAAAGGCCATCTGGAAGGCATGTGGAGATAGGGTTGTCACAGGGACAGCCTCGGAGGGGACCATACCCTCGGCTTGTCGGCCCGGGCTTAGGTCAGATGTCTCTATTCTACCAGAAGGTCAAGCGCCAGTTGGCGAGGATGCTCTCTCGTCCATCTCACTTGAATGACACTCGGCTGGACGATGGGACGACCCACAAGACTCAGATGGTTTTATTGTGGCTAGAGGAATAGGAAGGATGGGTCGTACCCAATTAGGGTCGGCCCCTCGTCTCCTCTCCTCCTCATCCTCTATTCGTCTGATCTCAACAAATAATTTATCTCTCAGGGAAGGGAACTCCTCAGCTAAGCTATAAAGCCTCCTAAGCATCAAGGGGGAGACCCTACACTTGGAGGAATTTGGGGAACTTAACTACAAACAAGTTTGCAGTTGACCAAATTAGACTTTTGGATTAAAACAAAAGAAATCAAGGGTTCTACTCAAGAAAGCTTAAGAACACTCAAAAAACAGTCGCCGGAGAAGATGCCAAAAATAATATAAAACAGCCTAAGTCCGACCATACAAGCCTAAAGCAAAGAAAGAAATGAAAGTAAAAGAGGACACTGGGGTAGAGGGATTACCTGAGGAAGGAAAAAGAGGGTGCTAAACTCGAAATGTCGAAATGTGCAGGTATGTCTGTCGGAAATCTAGAGAGAGAGAGCTTGGGCGCGAAGAAGAAGAAGAGAAGGAAAGGTTTAAAAAATATCTTAAATACCTTAGTAATGAGTGGGCCCATTAACCAAGGCAGAGCACAACCCACGAGGAGGGCATCATTAGGGCACAAAATCCTAGGTCGTGTGCAGCCGCCACACCTTGGAAACTGGAACAACAACGAGTATCTGCCCAGATGTCACTCATCCAACAGACAATACACTTGTCTCAAAAGCAACATTATCCCTCAGCATCATCTATGGCTGAGGTCTGGGGGGTGATTGATATACCCATATATACCCTCCAACCAGACGACCCCTCAGAGGGCAAACCCTTCATCGGGCTCCAGACAACCCCTCAGGGGGCCAACCCTTCATCAGGCTCCAGACAACCCCTCAAGAGGCCGACCCTTCATCAGGCTCCGGACGACCCCTCAGGGGGTCGACCCTTCATCAAGCTCTAGACGACCCCTTAGGGAGCCGACCCTTCATCAGGATCCAGACGACCCCTCAGGGGGGCCGACCCTTCATCAGGCTCCAGACGACCCCTCAGGGGGGGCGACCCTTCAACAGTCTTCGGACGACCCCTCAGGGGGCCGACCCTTTATCAGGCTCCGGACGACCCTCCGAGGGTACGATAGTACGAGGCCAGAATTAGGCCAGACTCATTACCGGAAGGAACTTTGCCCTCGACCTCATATCAAAGGCCGAGGGTGACATCATAACCGCACGTGGTTTGGGAGATGCGTGGAACAGTCCGCATGAGGCTCACATGGCACATGGGAGACCGTTATAAGAAAATCACACCCTCACATGAGGGAATATTATGTTATCATTTGACATCTACAGGTGTCAACAAGGGATTGGCTAGATCATCATTCACATGCACCATGCATACTTGGGGGGTACACTACACCCCCCAAGACCTATATATACTTGTCACCTAGAACCCTACAAGGGGATCGATCAATTTATTGTAACCCTAGCTAAAACTCTGCTTGTACACACAGTAGAGAGAGAAAGTGAGCTTATGTGCATTGTATCCAAGGCCATTAGTGCCCATACTTAGTGGATCACACACTCACAGTGGATGTAGGCCAAATTGGTTGAACCACTATACATCATTGTCTTATTTCCTCTTATACTCATTCCTTTCTACATACTTATACACTTATACATCTCTATGGCTGCCATGGTTACTACTGTTTGAGCTCATTATCACTTATCCGGTGGTGCTAAATCTTTGCATCATCAGTTGGGACACCAGGATGCAGTAGCCCGATCGTTCATGTCTGTGATGACTGTTACACCGCAGATTGTTACGAGAGTGATAAAGGCCCAGGCAAATGACTCGTTCTGTCAGGATCAGATAGTTCGATTACTAGCAGAGGGAGACGAATCCTATACCATTAGTTCAGATGAGGGATTACGCTTTAATGGGAGACTAGTTGTTTCGGAAGGGGAAGACTTGCAACACGAGCTTATGGCAGAGTCGTACGGTTCACGATTCGCGGTACACCCTGGTGGGGATAAGATGTATCAAGACATGAGATGCCAGTATTGATGGAGCGGGATGAAGAGAGATATTTCCGTGTTCATTTCTAAATGAGCCACTTGTCAGCTAGTAAAGGTGGATCATCAGAAATTGACAGGACTTCTACAGCCATTAGAGGTTTCGATGTGGATATGGGAGAGCATATCCATGGATTTTATCACGGGGTTACCTACGTCACAGAGGGGTCACGACTCCATATGGGTAGTTGTGGATAGGTTGACCAAAGTTTCTCATTTTCTACCCGTAAGGACAGATTACACTACGGGACAGTATGCCCAGGTTTTCATTACAGAGATAGTGAGACTTCACGGTGTACCTCTAAATATCGTATCTGACCGAGACAAGATATTTTTTTCACGATTTTGGGAGAGTTTACAGGAGGCCATGGGTACGGAGTTGCGGCTGAGTACAGCTTATCACCCGCAGACCGATGGGCAAACAGAGCGGACAAATCAGATGTTAGAGGACATGTTGCGTATGTGCATCCTAGATTTTAGAAGTAGTTGGGAGCAGTACCTTCCACTGGTGGAGTTTTCTTATAATAACTCCTACCAATTCACCATTGGTATGTCTCCATTTTAGGCGTTGTACGGTAGACCTTGTCGTTCCCCAGCATGTTGGTTAGAGGTGGGGGATAACAAACTCCTTGGGCCGGAAGTGATTCAGGACACTTCTGCAAGAATAGAGATGATACGGAGCCGCATTCGGGTAGCTCAGGATCGGCAAAAGAGCTATGTTGATGCCAAGAGGTTCTTCAGAAATTCGAGGTGGGGGACCAGGTGTTACTCAGAGTATCTCCAATGAAGGGGATCATGCGTTTTGGGAAGAAGGGGAAACTGGCACCAAGGTATGTGGGGCCATTTCCTATCATCGAACGTATTGGGCCAGTTGCGTATAGATTGGGGTTACCGGAGCACTTGCATAGGATTCATGAGGTGTTCCATATTTCCTCGCTGAGGAAATATCTTAGGGACGATTTGGCCCATACTCACATTGCTTTGGAGGACATCGATCTCCAACCCGATAGTTCGTACGAGGAGGGGCCGATTGCTATTTTGGACCGAAGCGAGCGGAAACTGAGGTCGAAGATAGTACCATTAGTACGTGTTCAGTGGCGGCATCATAATGCCAAAGAGTCCACATGGGAGCGCGAGGATGAGATGCGCGAACGCTACCCAGAGTTATTTTTACCAGGTACTCTTTAATTCTGAATTTCGAGACGAAATTCTGTTATTAGGGGGAAAGTATGTAATACCCCGTAATTTTATTGATTTTTATTTAAGGGATTAATTAAATTAAATGAGAATTAATTGGAAATTAATTCGGGTATAAATACTAACGAGATGTGAGTTGGTATTTAATTATGATGTTAAAAATTTATTACTTACGAGTATGTATGGTAATATATGAGTATTGATGATATATAAATTGTCACGAGGTAGATATACGACAAATTGAAAATTCAGTTGGGACGCGCGTGTCAGTCGCGTCAGAAATAAAATTATTTAAATTAAAAAGTGAATTTTATTTTTATCAACCGAATGGTCATTTTGAGTGCGCCAACGTGTCCGGAAGGGTTGATATAGTCAGAAAACACTAGTCGGGTGTTTATTTTGGGTCCCGGGGTACTTTTAGGCCAAACCGGCTACCTAAAGGGGTATTTTGGTAATTTTAAAAATATAGGAATTAAGACCCATGAATTTTAGGAGTTGATTTTATATTATTTAGGAACCCACTAAGACATTATCAACATTTAGTAAGTTAGAGGGCTACGGGAGTTATAGGGAAAGTCTTAAGAAGTTCCAAAAGAAAACCCATAACCACCATCACCATCTTTGAGAGAAAGCTGTAGAGAGAAATAGGAGAATCAACCTTCACCTTTCGACAACGAATCTGGAAAATGAATCTAAGTTAAGTAGTTTAACTACATTAATTTCAAGCGAATGTTTCTTCCATGCTTAGAATTGAATATTTGTCTTATATTGGAAGTTTGATGAAAACCCATGAAATTGGAGGTAGAATTAATAATATGATATAGGGATTGCATGTAGAATGTTATTGGATGAATGTCATATCCAAAATATATCTTATGATGGTTTAAAAATGGATTTATGAGGAAGTGATTGTAGACATTAAAATTTTGGCCTCATGTTTATAGGGTTTGAGACAAGATTTGAGAAGTTTGATGAGTTCATGTTAATTTAGGAAGAATTGACACCAGATATATGTTAAATAGTGACTTAGGATAACTTACAGTAGTTTATTCACATTAAAACTCATTTGGGATGATCTTAGTATGGATATAAGGGACAGAAATTGAAGAAAAACGAATTGGGAAAATTTCTGGGCGAAAACTGTAATCTCGTTAGAAGATCTGCACAGGTCGTTCGAACGACCTCGTTCGAACGAGCTTCTAACGAGATGACAGTGTCCCTTCTAACGAGTTGGTAGTTTTTTCGAACGAACTCATTCGAATGACCTCGTTCGAACGAGACTTCTAACGAGTTGACAGAATGGCCTTTTTGGCCTGATTTCATTTCAAACGTTCCGTAGACTTATTTAATTGGAGTATTAACCTTCCCTTATTGATTAGTGGGTATAATTGTGAGAATTAGGGTACGTTGAGGAGTAGAACTTAGAACCTTATAATAAAATCGGATGTCAATTGTGGAGTAGGAAACGAGTACCTAATTATGACGTGAGAAGGGTTGATAACGTTAATGTACAAATCGGGGACTTGTGATCGTATAACATTAAATGACGGTATAAGAACGAGAAGCATACCTATATTAATAATACGAGATATCTAAGATGTGCGAATGCTTAGTATATGTGGTTTTATGTGTATAACATACCTACCGTACTTGCTATCATGGGAGGTTTACGTTCGATTAGGGCCATCTAATCTTTGTGTGCCTACGGGGGGATTTAGATTGGTACCTCGAGGGCATAGGTCAGAGAAGGACTTATTGAGAAGTTAATAAGTATGCTGATCATGGGAGCGTAGGTATGTGCGTGACCCATGTGATGTGAGCTATGTTCGCCTCCATTTTGTGTGAATGTTATTATCTGAAAATGATTCCTGAGAGATTCAGAATGTGTGGTCCTTATGTATGTGATGTACCCGGATTGGATAACAGAGTATGTGTGCACCGCAGCTTAGTCTCGGGGTGCTAGTAATGTATATTTATTATGAGGATAATATACTGTTAATTGAAATGAACTGTCATGTTTAATTGTGAGTATAATTATAGCAATGTTCTGTAAAGATAAAATGGAAGATCTCTAGTAAATTAGTATTGCTAATAATTGGGAAATCGAGAATTAATGTAAAGCTCTCTAGTTTATTGATGATGTTGGAATTAAAGCGTGAATCGTATAGAAATGCTAGAATTTATTATGGACTAGTTAGGTATGGGAATCACTAGAATGGGTACGGGTACGTTAGGAGTGCACAAATAGTCGAGAGGTGAGTATTTCATGTGAGAGCACGTCCTAACATGTATTTTGCATTCATTGTTTTAATGTCATTAAAACACTTGCTATATTTTAAACTATTTTCCACAATCGGGATCTGACCCGTTTGCTTTCAAATCTTTTTTTGTAAAAACCTTTTAGGTGCCCAGCCACAAGGACACCAAGTATAGGAGTTCCATTCAGGTGGCGTACTGTAGCTATTGTGAAAGTTACAGGACCTTGACAGTAGACGCATCCACTTTCGATCTTGACTCCATCTTATCATCTTTTCTCATCTGTTGGGCATGTCGCCCTATTTCCTTTTAGAGGCACTTTATTTAATTCTGTTATTTCAAGAATTTGGGTTGTAATTAATTTAGTGATACAGACTTGGAACTTGTTTATTTCAGCATTTGGATTGTGTGAGGAGTATTCCTCCAGACTCATTACTATTTTATGGTTACTCTATTGTCTCTATGTGTGGTGCTTGTGTTAGCATTTCATAATTTACTTATTGCATGTTAATCGGATTTAACTAAAATTTGACAACTCACTTTTTGAATATTAGGTGGCTAGAAATTGTTAAAACGTTTTTCGACAGTGATGCTATGAACCGAGACAACTTGGCATTTTGTATTAATTCAATAAAGGAGTAGCTACCCGGTATTTAATTAGTCAGGGTGTCACAGTCGTCCCCACCATTGACCCTCATTATAGCCGAGGATTGGTTTTACCAAATTGATGGTTTTAATCAAGTTCACCCTCGTCTTTCTTGAGGACAAAGGTGGGGTCGTCCCCACGGTTGACCCTCATTATAGCCGAGGGTTGGTTTTACCAAATTGATGGTTTTTAATCAAGTTCACCCTCGTCTTTCTTGAGGGCAAAGGTGGGGTCGTCCCCACGGTTGACCCTCATTATAGCCGAGGGTTGCTTTTACCAAATTAATGGTTTTTAATCAAGTTCACCCTCGTCTTTCTTGAGGGAAAAGGTGGGGTCGTCCCCACCGTTGACCCTCATTATAGCCGAGGGTGGTTCTCCAAAGGTGATCCCAGACATACTAGAACAGACAAACACTAGATGGGAGGGAACACTGATATTTCTCATTAATATTCTAAGTGTTCTGTCGGAACAACACCCATTATAATTATGGTCCGTTAGGACATTACAACACTACTGATAGTATTTCTTCAAATGATCTGCATTCTAGGGGTTGGAAAAGGGTTCCCCTTCTAGGTTTTCTAGTCTATAGGTCCCAGGGACAACTTCATCGATGACCCTATATGGGCCATGCCAATTCGGGTGGAGCTTGTTGGGTTTTTGCCATGTCTTTTTGAGGACTAAGTACCCTACTGCAATTGGTCTCTGATTGTAGAACCTTGCAGTCCTCTTCTGGTAGGCGACCTGCCTTATCTTGGCGTCTTCCCTCCTTTCCTCAATCAGATCCAAGTCAAGTCTCCTCTCTTCCAAATTTCTCTGGGGGTCATATATTTGGATCCTATGAGTAGGAAACCCAACCTCGGTGGGGATGACGGCTTCTGAGCCATAAGCTAGCATGAACGGGGTTTCTCCGGTAGAGGTTTTTTCCGTCATCCTGTAGGCCCATAGTACGCCATATAACTCCTCGACCCATATTCCTTTTGCCTCCTCAAGTCTCTTCTTGATCCCGTCTAGGATCGTCCTGTCTGTGACTTCTGTTTTCCCATTAGCTTGAGGTCGGCCTGGGGTAGAGAAGAATTGCTTGATACTCACCCTTTCACAGTATTTCTCTAGGGATGCATTCTTGAATTGAGTCTCATTATCCGAGATAAGGGTGTTGGGGAGACCATATCTGCATATAATATTTTTCCAGATGAATTGGAAGGTCTTCTACTCGGTAATCGTGACCATTGGCTCTGCCTCCACCCATTTTGAAAAATAGTCAATGGCCACGATGAGGAACCGATAGTTATTGATGGCCCTACGCAAGGGGCCTACTAGGTCGATCCCCCATACTGCAAATGGCCATGGGGACGTAATGGAGGTAAGAGGCTGATGGGGCTGGTGAGGGATGGTGGCAAATCTTTGACATTTATCACACATTTTAACATACTCCGAAGCGTCTTTCCCCAAGGTCAGCCACCAGTACCCCTGGGTGACTACCCTCTTCGCCAGAGACCTGCCCCCAATGTGGCTTGAACATGACCCCTCATGCACGTCTTGCAAAATGTATGGGACTTCAGATGGGTGCACACACCTAAGTAAGGGGAGCAAAAACCCCTTTTTGTATAAGGTGTCCCCAATGACAGTGAACTTTGCAGCTCTGTTTCTCAACTTCTTCCTTTCTTGCCTTGCTTCTGGAATCTCCCCCTCTTTAATGTATCTGATCAGAGGGTCCATCCATGAGGCTTCCTTAGAAATATTCAGGCAAGTGCTAAGTGTTCCCTCAGTGTCTTCGATAGTTGGTCGAAGTAAAATCTCTATTGGGACTGTCCTCCTAATATCTGTCCTAGTTGCCGAGGCCAGTCTAGCTAGGGCATCAGCTCGACCATTATCGAGCCTAGGTATCCTCTTCAATTTTACTTCTCTGAAGCTCTTCAATAGCGCCCTCACTTTTTCAAGGTACTTAGCCATCCGCTCGTCTTTGGCCTCGTAGGCTCCTAGTATCTGATTTACTACTAGCCTTGAATCACTATAGACCAAAATCTGGCCGACACTAAGAGACTTGGCCAAGGAGAGTCCTGCTATCAGGGCCTCATATTCGGATTCGTTGTTGGAGACTTTGAAGTTGAACCTAAGTGCTTACTCAATGTCTGTGCCATCAGGTGCAGATACTATCAGTCCAGCTCCACTTACGCTATTGCAGGAGGACCCATCGACGAAGAGGCTCGACACGGTCTATTCTTCTGAAAAATTTCCCTCGATGAGGGACCCCTGTCTAAAGAGATACCTTCCCTCTTCGTTTTCAGCCACCTTTATTCTAGCGGTGCTTATCTCAGCCTTATCTACGGGTGTGTCAGCAAGTGGGCTTTATAGGGTACTCGCCTTCTCGAGGCTCTCCTCTTCAGCTTCACCATCTTCCCAAGTAAATTTAGCCACAAAATCTGCCAATGCTTGCCCCTTAATGGCCGTCCTAGGTTGGTACATGATGTCGAACTCCCCCAACTCTATAGCCCAGGCCATTAACCTACCTAATTTTTTTGGCTTGTGTAGGACCTGCCTAAGATGAGAGTCAGTGGGGATGGCCATTGTATGGGACTGGAAGTGTGGCTTCATCTTTCTCGATACATGGATCAAGGCATAGGCTAATTTCTCCATCCTTGGGTATCTTTGCTCTGCCCCCTGGAGTGACTTACTGTTGAAGTACACAAGCTTCTGAACCCCGTCTTCATCTCTCACAATGGCTGCGCTGATGGCTGATTCTGAGACAGCTAAGTACACATGTAGTTTTTCGCCCTGCACTGGTCGGGACAACAGCAAGGGAGACCCTAAGTATGACTTTAACTCCTTAAATCCTCATCACACTCTTCACTCCATTCGAAGGCCTTACTGAGAATTTTGAAGAATGGAAAACACTTGCCTGTGGCTCTAGATATGAACCTATTCAAAGCAGCCACTCGCCCCGTGAGCCTCTGAACGTCTTTGATGGTCTTGGGGGTCTTCATTTCTAGGAGGGCCTTTATTTTCTCAAGGTTGGCCTCGATGCCTCTTTGGTTGACAATGAACCCTAAGAATTTCCCTGCTCCGACCTTGAAGACACACTTGGTCGGGTTGAGCTTCATCTAGTACTTGTCCATCGTATTAAAGGTCCTCTCCAGATCATCCACATGATCCTCTGCCTTCAAGCTCTTAGTCAGTATGTCATCTACATAGACTTCCATAGATTTCCCAATTTGGTCTTCAAATATTTTATTTACAAGGCGCTGATACGTTGCCCCTGCATTCTTCAGGCCAAATGGCATGACCCTATAACAGTATGTCCCCTTGTCGGTGATGAAGGCTATTTTCTCCGAGTCTTCAGGGTCCATGAAGATCTAGTTGTACCCTGAATAGGCATCCATGAAGCTCATGAGATCATGGCCTGCGGTAGCGTCTACCATCTGGTTAATGCGGCGGAAAGAGAAGCTATTTTGGGACAATGCTTGTTGAGGTCGGTGAAGTCCACACATATTCTCCACTTCCCGTTGGCCTTTGGGACAATGACTACATTAGACAACCATTTAGGGTAGATGACCTCTCTGATAAACTCCGCATCTTTTAATTTTTTGACCTCATCCCTTATGACCTCATACTTTTCTCTAGAGTAAATTCTCCTCTTCTGCTTTACCGACTTTGCACCCTCTACCACGTTGAGCTTATGGCACCTGATTTTAAGTTCGATCCTGGGCATATCTGCATGACTCCATGTAAAGACGCTCTGTCTTCTCCTCAACAGTTTAATAAGGTCTTCCTTGATATTTGGCTTCAGAGACTTGCCGACTTGGATGGTTTTTTCTGAGTCATCCCCATTGAGGATGATGGATTCTACCTCTTCCACGGCCTCTCTTTTCTTCAGCTTCATTTAATCCCTGGGGTCTAGGGTATCAATATTGTAAGTGGCTGTTGCCTCCTGTGTGCCTCTCTTTCTTCTGCGGAGTTGTAATAACATTCCCGTGCTATCATCTGGTCTCCCTGAACTTCCCCTACACCGTAAGGGGTTGGGAATTTAATCATCTGATGGACCGTAGACGACACGGCTTCAAACCCCTTGAGGGCTACCCTTCCCAGTACAATGTTATAGGCCGAGAAGACATGTTCATCTATCATGAAGAAACTGACCTTCTTGGTAAGCCACCTAGACCACTCGTCCCCCAACCTGACATCGGCCTCATATATTCCAAGGGTATGAACCTTTTCCCCACTAAACCCAATCAACGGATGATGGTACGGGACGAGTCTAACATGGCTGCGACCTAAGGCTTTGAAGCATGGCCAAAACATCACATCTGCGGAGCTACCCCCATCAACCAAGATCCTCGACACCTCGCATCCGTGCACCCTGGTAGTGATGACAAGAGGGTCATCATGTGGGGATAAGAGGCCTTTAAAGTCCATTCTTGAGAACCCCACTATCAGAGTATCCATATCAACCTTCTTCCTCTTTTCTGACTTCGCTTCCGGGAAGGTTGAGGGTACAACTTTCGTCACTGCCTTGGCTTCAGCTATATGGGCCTTCCTGCCGGCGACCTCTGACCCTCCTCCTGCTAGACCCCCGAAGATCATTCCCATATCGAGAGAGATCATATTAAGTCTCTTGACAGGGCCGTGGTCATCTCTCGGCGGGTGGTCAGGGTCGTTCTCATCGTCAGAAGGGTCATCCGCTCTTTTTTAAGGACCTTCTCTACATACATCGCCTCGCTTTTTCTGGGGTCATCCCCTCGGCCCCTCTTGAAGGCACTTTTGTCAACGTACTTCCTGAGCTTCCCTTCTTTCAGCATTTTCTCAATCTCATCTTTCAGAGAAAAGCATTTGTCTGTCACGTGGCCATGGTCTTGGTGAAATTCACACCACAGATTTTTGTTCCTCTTGTTGGGGACTGCCCTCAACTTCTCAGGCCACTTCAGGGATCGGTCACTTTTTATCTCATTGAGAATATGTTCACAGCTGACCGTTAGAGGGGTGTAACCAGCGAACTTGTTGTCCGTGGACCTCTTCTTCCCCTCTTTGTTCTTCTTAGGGTACTTACCACCACTAGTGCCTCCTTTTTCATCTTCGTACTTTGCGGCCATCGCCTCTTCGGTGTTCATCACCCTCCCTACTGTTGACAGCAATTCAACCATCATTCTCGGAGGGTCTTCAGCAAGCTTCCATAGCAGCTTCCCCTTCTAGAGTCCTCCAATGAGGGAGGTCATGGATATGCTCTCCTCATAGTCTTCAACTTCTAACTTTTCTTTGTTGAATCTGGCTATGTAGTCTCTTAGACTCTCATTCTTCCCCTGCTTAACATAGAGCAGGTGTGTGGTCTTCTTCTGTGGCCTCACCCCAAAGCAAAAGTTGTGGATGAATCGGTCTGCTAACTGCTTAAAGTTTTCAATGGAATTTTTTGGAAGAGACATATACCAGACATGTGCAGCCCCAGTCAGAGTACTAGAGAAGGCACGACACCTTATCTCATCTGAGATAGAGTATATGTCTGCCGCTAATTGATACATCTCAATATGGTGGACAGGGTTGGTACTCCCATCATATCTTGGGGTGACCGTAGGCGGCTTGAACTTTGATGGCATAGGGAAGTTAACTATTTTTGCCACAAAGGGTGAGCCTATGGTGTATCCTCTCTGAAGAGGGTCTCGGATCTTCAGTATATCACCGATCTTATCCTACAATCACTGGATCGAGTCATTTCAGGGCCTCATAGGGTCGTCTTGGCCGATGTTATCCCCTGCCACCTCTTTGAGGTGAACGGAGGGTTCTGCTGCGGCAGGACTGTGTTGGCTATTTACTTCCCCCTGGTCGTCGTCCCATCCTTGGGGTCGGAACCCATGGGGTCGCCCATCTGCTGCCTCCCTTCTGGACCTCACGGCACTCCTTGATCTGGACAATTTTTCCCGCAAGTCATTTACTGGGACCAGCCTCTCAAAGACCGACCCCCTGCTCAGGCGATCGAAAGTAGAGCCTTTCGAGTGATCGTCAGGATTTTTCCTTCCATTCTTCCCCTTGCTCTCCTAGAGGGGTTGTATAGTATTGTTGGAGACCTCATACGGTTCCCAGCATTCTATGGGGGCCTCCTCACCCTCCAGATCATCATACCTGTCCTCAGGGCAAGGGTTTCCTTGCCTCCCCAGACGTAGACACCGGGGATCAACAACATCCCTACGCCGCAGAGGGGGTGGCAGGTCTTTGCGTGGTGCCTGGGGTGGTCACCTGGCCTCATGCTGCCCTGGAGCCGCTGACGGAGTAATCATCTCAGGTGAGACCCCTGGTGGTCTTAGTATGTTCTGGCTTAGAGCTGTGAACTACTCCTGCATGATCCGCTGGCTTACTGCCAGAGACTTCAAGGCTACCGCCACATCAGCCATCTCAGACTGAGGTGGTGGCTGACTGGAACTGGGTCCTACTCCACTATCCGGTGGAGGGAGTGGTGGTGGTGGAATCTCTGGTGCCATGTGTTTGAGCTATGAACAGCTGATCTGGAAAAAAGACTGGTGAGCTTGAGAACCTTAATGGGTCTCTTTCAATGGTGAAACATCTCCTCTCAGGGGGAGAGCTGGTTCACCACCAGAGTGCCCAGTGAAGTCAAGTTGTACAAAGGAAGAGATGTCTTCTCTTCCCACAGACGGTGCCAAACTGATGATGCTTAGATTCAGCACCACCAGATAAGTGATGATGAGCTCAAACAGTAGTAACCATGGCAGCCATAGAGATGTAAGTGTATAAGTGTATAGAAGGAGGTGAGTATAAGAGGAATAAGACAATAATGTATAGTGGTTCAGCCAATTAGGCCTACATCCACTGTGAGTGTGTGATCCACTAAGTATGGGCACTAATGGCCTTGGATACAATGCACATAAGCTCCCTTTCTCTCTCTACTGTGTGTACAAGCAGAGTTTTTGCTAGGGTTACAATTATCGGTCCATCCCTTTATAAGGTTGTAGGTGACAAGTATATATAGGTCTTGGGGGGTGTAGTGTACCCCCCAAGTATGCATAGTGCATGTGAATGATGATCTAGCCAGTCTCCTGTTGACACCTGTAGATGCCAAATGATGACATAATATTCCCTCACGTGAGGGGGTGATATTGTTATAACGGTCTCCATGTGCCATGTGAGCCTTACGCGCACTATTCCACGCATCTCCCAAACCACGCGCTGTGATGATGTCATCCTCGACCTATGATATGAGGCCGAGGGCAAAGTTTCTTCAGGGAGTGTCTGGCCTAATTTAGGCCTCGTACTGTTCTAACCTCGGAGGGTCGTCCGGGCCTGATGGAGGGTCGGCCCGTTGGAGGGTTGTCCAGGCCCGATGAAGGGTCAGCCCCTTGAAGGGTCGTCCAGGCCTGATGGAGGGTCGGCCCCTTGAATTTTTGTCCAGGCCTCATGAAGGGTCGTCCCCTTGGAGGGTCGTCCATGTCTGATGAAGGGTCGTCCGGGCCTGATGGAGGGTCGGCCCCTTGAAGGATCGTCTGGGCCTATGATGGGTCATAAGGTCATCTTGGTGGGGGCTCCCTCGGCCTGGCCGAGGATATATATGGGTATATCAAGGACTTTAGAGCTTGTAAACCTTAAGGGACCTCTTTCAATGGTGAAACATCTCCACTCAAAGGGTGAGGCCTAGTTCACCACCAGAGTCTCTGATGGGGTTAAGCAGCAAAAAAGGAAAAGATGAATCTTCTCGTTCCCACAGACGACGCCAAAATGATGATGTTGTAAACCTCACCACCAGATAAAGAGGTAGTAGAGCTCAAATAAGCATAACAATGGTAGGAAATAACAACACATATATGTGGAAGGAGATAAGGAGAAGAGAATAAACCCACCAATATAAGTGGTTCGGCAATTGCCTACGTCCACTATGCAAGTGAGTGTAAGTATCACTATCAGAAGAGGGATCTAATGGCCTTAGCGATACAATCACTCCACTTTCTCTCTCTATTGTAAATGCACTAGAGTTTGGCTAGGGTTTGTAATTGTTCCTTATTTTACAAGGTAGAGGAATACCTCTATATATAGTGCTTGGGGGTGTAGTGTACCTCCCAAGCATGAAATGTGCATGTGCATGAGGATCAAACCAGTATGAGAATGACACCTGGCTGATCTTATGGAGATAATGATGACTAAAATATTCCCTCACGTGAGGGGAATGATTCGGTTATAACTGATTTACCACATGAAGCCTTCCATGTGCTTGCGTATGCTCAGACTTGTCATGTCACTTGTTGTAACCTCGGCCTATTAGAGTATGAGGTGGTGAAGTCCAATAATGTTGCTTTGTCTTGTTGATAACCACGATGACCTCGGCCAGGAGGGCTGACCGAGGTTAGGTATGAGGTAGCTGTAACGTCGACTGAGGCAGATGATGATGTTGGCAGTTGCTTGAGCCCATGAGACTCTACTGAACTCGGTTGATGGCCAGTCGAGGTTGGTAAATGAGGGGTCGACCTTACGAAAGACGACCTTGCTTATGGTTGTCATAAGCTTCATGTCAGCTCGGCTATAAGGCATGAGGCCGAGGTTAGTGACCTTCACACCTCATAATTTTCTATCCTATTAACCTATAAATCAAGCCTATGAACTTGAAAATATGAGAGCGCGAACTGAAAATATACAAGTTGCGAATTTCAATCATTTTTGCACACAATCCATCAGATCATGGATCTAGAGCAAGAACATCACCCATTTTAGGCAAATGGTGTGACTATGGTTCAACCCATTTAAGGCTATAAACTTCTCAAATATGAATACCCAAAATGAGATTAAGCTCGCATATAACCATCTCCTACTCATATCAAGACTCACTCACAACATCACATCTTACTAGATACTCGCACGATTGAGAAATTATTTGTATCTCTCCTACCTTTGATTACTTCTTATTCGATGAATTCAAAGTAGATTAAGTTTGATGTTGAATTCACCATCCCTCAACATATGAATGGATGTAGAAATTAGTCTAAGTTTGATACAAGATGGTTCTCACGTGTATCATCAAGAGCCTTTACCACCCACTAAAAATAGTAATGATTAGTCAAACCATTAAAAAAATAACATCCACGGGTCACATACCCTTGGTATGATACATATTAATAAGGTGGGCAACTAGTGAACTACTAAAGACCTTCTGATAAATTTGAAATAAGCACTCGAACAAGGCTCATATCACATACTCGAACATGGGTCATCCACAAGTGAAATACTCCAAGCTCTTAAAAACCAGTTTAGAACATTTCTCAAAAAAAATGTAAAACCTATGGATCTTATCCCAAACAAAATGTTTTCATGCCCTTCCTCTCAAATTTAATTTATTTGTAGGACCAGTGGTGATATGTTCTAATTTTATCAACACTATTAGGCATGTAAATTGAGTCGGGCAGCTCAAAGCCCGCCCGTTCGGCCCGCTATTTTTGGATCTAGCTTTATTTGAGTTTGAATCAATCCGAGCCTGAGCCAAAATTTCAAGCCCAAAATAAATTTCGGGCTGAGGTTGAGCCAAATCTTACCAAGCCCAAATTGGGCCCAAAGCCTGAACTTTGAATATATAAATGAATAAAGAAATAATTTTATATAATATATCATATTTATGTTAACATTGTTTAATATAAAATATCTATTTTATTTTTTTGGTTTTCACTCTTATTTCCTTTTTTAATTTAATATATTTCATATTTATATATTTTATTTTATAAAATATCAATTAAATTTTAGTGTGTCCATTCTCTCCATGATGGAAATAGAAGGGAAAAGACACTAATTCAAACTATTTTAACAAAACAAATTGAAATAGGGCCTGCCCGAAATTGGGTCCGAAGCCCGTAATATTTATGAGCCAAGTTCAGGCTTAGGTGGAAAAAATTAATTTGGACCGAGCTCGGGCTTGATCTTTGGTAAGGCAGTTCGGACGGAGTCGGAATAACCCCAAGCCTGGCTCACCCAACCCGATTTACATCCATAAACACTATGTAAGTTATTGTACGTCCTTCCCCAAAGTTAGAAATTCAAGGAATTTTTATGCAAAAATATGAACACAAGGTCTTCTTAAACTGCATGTTATATTATACATGCTATTTTTTAAAATAAAGCTAGTCCTTATTTTTTTTCCTCAAAATGATTTGCTTTTTTTTGCAAATACCAACTCACTTTTAAAAAAAATCATATAAGAGTATTAGACAATAGAAGTCGTTGAACTGCAAATTAAAAATTAAAATTTTAAAAATATATTTTTTTAATATTCCAACCCTATAATTGTTGAATAATTATGTTTCGCAGTACCACCACAAGAGATCGGTGATTGATCATAAATTCAAATTGTTAATAATATAAATTTACATAGATGATATTACAAATTAAATTTCACTATGTAAAAACCTTTGAGATATACAAAATATCTCCAAATCAACCAACAAACCACCAATATAACATCGTAAAGGGTTTCATGGTTAGTGCACCGAAGCCGCACGCTTCCATTTGTCATTCAAAATGTCTATAATTGTAGTACTCTCAAAGTGAGTACATTTAAAGTACTAGAAGAGAATTTCCACCCTTTGTTATTTTAAAATTAGGTATTTGAAGTTTAGTTGTTATAAAAAAAACTAAAACAAATCTCCCTAATATCACATAAAAATACCCAATCTTTTTAAGGGCATAAAACATTTAAAACACAAAAATATCGCTAAACTTTATTTTTAATCTCAAATATACAAATTAACATTTATATAACTATATAGCCCTATACCTAACCTTGACCTACTATCACCACTCACATAAGTCCTAACCCAACGCCCACCACAACTTTAATCCTATTGGAATTTTACTAAGGAATTGAAAGTGCCAGTCACATAATCTGACTAAGAAGATAAAAATGACAGCCCCATTTTCTCTATTACTCCATTTTATCTAATGCTTCATTTTGATCTCCACCACCACCAGCTCTATTTTGAGCTCCACCACCACCAGCCCCATTAAGACCATGACCACCTGCCCATTATGTGCTCCATCACTATCCCACAAAGGATTTGTATAATTCTGTAATTATCTATATGGAAGCCTATAAAAGGAAGACATATCATTATTAAAAGACACACCACAAATCAAGTGAGAGAGAAATTAGAGTGATGTTTACAAATAAGGTATTTTAGTTATAAGTGAGTGCAAGAAACAAGATTTTTTTGTGAATTTATTGTGTGAGGGTTCCTACAATATTGTGAGTTGAGTGAGTGTTCAAAAGAGTGATTGAATGTGTAACACATATTCTCCTATAGTGAAACATTTCGTCCCTTCCTGTGGACGTAGACAATTTTTTATGAACCCCGTTTAATATTTTATGTCTTTAACTTTTGTTTGGTTGTTATATGCTTATTTTATTCCTTAATTCTATAAGAATGTTTATTTATAAACTTGAGGGAAAAGGTCATGGGTTATATTCCACCCAACCAACAAACGGTTTCGAGGTATTCGAAATTCATCGCTAATAAGTAGTTACAGATCTATGATTGCTACTTACATCGGTAGAACAATTTGAAATGTTCAAGGGGTGTTCAATAAAAAGATCATGAATTTTTTCTAAAGGCGAAAAGTGAATCAAACATAACTCCTGACGTTTCTTCCATGAGAACAAACTCAAAGAAGTGGGATCCTAATTATAGATTTGGCGGTTCCATGAAATTTAAAGTCAAGCCTTATGACGAAAATATCAATTTCAACCTATGGTAACGACGAATGCGACGTGTTCGACTCAAATAAATGCTTGAAATAGCTTCGTTAGGCATTCAGAAAAACCAAAAGGCATGTCTGATACAGTGTGGCTTGATATCGACGGACAATAGGAGTGTTATATTTAATAATAAATCACCGATGAGGTGATAAATCACGTGGTGAAGGATACCACTGCCAAGGGCATGTGGACTAAGTTAGAAGAAGTATACTTAGGGAAAATCTGTCCAACAAACTTTTTTTCAGGAAATAATTATTCAAGCTCGAAATAAAGTAGGGAGATATGATTGAGCACACCAACAAATTCAAAACCTTCATAAATGATTTGACTCCGATAGATGTTCAAATTATAAAGGAAGATCGAGCCCTGCTATTGCTTGCACCATTGCCCGATTTATACGAACATTTCGCTACAACCTTAATGTTAAAAAAGACTCAGATCAAGTTAAATGAGGTAGTGCAAGACATATTTTCCCATGTGACCATAAAAAGAATGAAAATGATGTCTTGTATTCTCAAAATGAGGGCTTAATTTCCAAAACTGGCAATGGTTGATGGAGAGGAAGATCAATGTCACCAAGCGTAAAAAATCGTGGCGCCGATAGATCTCAAAGACAAGATTAAGGAAACTTTAAGTGTTACAAATGTCAGAAGAAGGATCACAATAAGAATAATTTTACAGAGATGCTAAAGAAAGACAATAAAAGCACTGCTATACAAGATATTGCGGGTGTTGCAACACAAAAAGATGTTACGGTGGTACTTACTTATTTTTCCACCGATGATGACCATTATGCATACTATCAGACATTTTAAGGATGGATCATTTATCTTATTGATACTTTATGTGGATGATATGCTCATCATCCATCATGATATGTTAAAGATTAAGGAGCTCAAGGTTGAGTTGATCCAAGATTTTGATATGAATGATCTTCGTACTGCATAAAAGATACATGTGGTGAAATTCAAAGGGATAGAGTAGCAGGCAAGGAATGGCTCCCTCTGAACAAGTACATATCACATATTCTCGAAACATTTTGGCATGATGGCTACTAAGCCTATGTCTACTGTCACGACCCCGACCCAAAATAGTATTAAGGAACGAGCGTCTTGACATGCCACCAAGGCAACAAATATTCCGATTTAATTGTTTCATCAAATAAATCCAACAAAAATATAATCACATGGTTATGAATCGTAAAATACTGAAAGTAAAGGAATTACGTCATCAGAGCTTTCTAAAGGAAACTTCATATATATTAAAAGTAACAACGAGTTACAACTTAAGAGAAAATTTAAACCTTATTACAAGAGAGCCAGACATGCTCTAAATAAATATTTTACAAAAAGAGCTCTAAAAGCTAAATCTTCAAAATAGTCCATTTTCGTTCCTTCCGTGAGCCTAAACGTTTCCTGAAAAATATTTATTTATACAACATCAACTAAAAGCCGAATGAGGTTCAATCTCCAGACATTCCAGGGTTTTCAGAAAATAGATACCTATTCAAGTCAAAAGAGAAGGCATATACATATATGGATAGGAACTTGCAGTAAATAGATATATGCTTTGAAATGAAAGTATATATATCACAATTGGATAGCTCAGAATAAGACAAATGCAATAAATCAAATGTGATATCTTTTTCTTTCAATCATATCATTTTTATGGCCAAGTACACTCTAATACCGTATTCTTCTACCGTATTATACCCAGGTAGTTGAGGGTCAATCGAACTAGTTCGTCACCATGCCTTATTTAGGGCACACCAACGATAACCCACCGGGGAAGGTCAGTCAGTAAAGAGGTCCCTTAGGCCGAATCAGATTTTCAATATTCAATATCCTTTTCAATAATCATTTTAATCGGTATGTTTATATGGACAAATATAAACATATCACAAATGAATCAATTATCGGTATCACATGAATTTTGAGAATAAAAGCAGTTCATAAAATATATATAGTTTGCATAATATCATATAATCAAAATACACAAGGAATGTCAGAGTACTCACCCAAAACTTTCTTTATTAAAACCAAGTCCCTAAAGTTTCATAAAATTACAATTTCTACCCCAAAACTTATCACTTAGCTTAGGATGTGTCATAAAATCTCAGTTTGACCCATTTTACCGTTTATTCTTCAAATTTAAAAACGGGCTTTGTCATATTAAGAACTCGAAATATCATATATGTAATAATATATCATTATTAGATAGTACATGTGAAGAAATTGAAAGAAGACAATTATATATTGGCATAAGAAAATGGGGTCATTACATCCTACCTGTAATACCCCGTAATTTTATTGATATTTATTTAAGGGATTAATTAAATTAAATGTGAATTAATTGAGAATTAATCCGGATATAGATACTAATGAGATGTGAGTTGGTATTTGATTATGTTGTGTATATATGGTAATATATGAATATTGGAAATATTAAAATTGTCGCGAGACTGAAATACGACAATTTGAGAAATTTAGTTGGGACGTGCATGTCAGTAGCGTCAGAAATGAAATTTATTTGAATTAAAAAGTAAATTTTATTTTTATCAACCGAATGGTCATTTTGAGTGCGCCAGCGAGTTCGGAAGGGTCAAAATAGTCAGAAAACACTAGTCGGGGGTTTAGTTTGGGTCCCGGGGAATTTTTGAGCCATACCGGCAACTTAAAAGGGTATTTTGGTAATTTTGAAATTTTGGGGATTAAAGCCTACGAATTTTAAGAGTTAATTATATATTATTTAGAACCCACTAAGCCCATTATCAGCATTTGGCAACTTAGAGGGCTACGGGAGTTATAGGAAGAGTTGGAAGAGGTTCCCAAAAGAAAACCCATAACCACCATCTTCAACCTTGGGAGAAAATCTGTAGAGAAAGGGGAGAGATCAAATCTCAACCTTCAACATCAAATTCTGAAGAACAATCTAAGGCAAGTGATTTAGTATCCTTAATGCATTGAATATGTCTTCCATGCTTAGTGTAGAAATTATCTTATATTGAACTTTTTGAAGAAAACCCATAAAATTTGTTGGAGGAACTTTGAATTTGGGTTATGATTTGCATGTAGTATGATAATGGACTAATTTAATACTTGAATAGTTAAATATGATGATTTAAAAATGGATTTATGATGAGTATTGAGCATAAGGAAAATTAGGAGTTCATGTTCATAGGGTTTGGAGAAATATTTGAAGATTCATATTAATTACATTAAAATTTGTAAGATTTGACCCTTTAAATATGATAAGGAATGATCTAGGGTGATTAGAAATGATTTATAAACATTAAAACATAATTTGAATGGCCTTAGGGTGGATTTAGAGGAGAGAAGAATTGAGAAAAATGGAATTGGGATTTTCTGGGCTGAAACTGCCATCTCGTTAGAAGACCTGCCCAGGTCGTTCGAACGACCTCGTTCGAACGAACTTCTAACGAGATGACAGTGTGACTTCTAACGAGTTGGTATTTCGTTCGAAGCCCTTCGTTTGAACGAACTAGTTCGAACGACCTCGTTCGAACGAGACTTCTAACGAGTTGACAGAATGGCCTTTTTGGCCTAAATTGATTTCTAGTATCCCGTAGACTTATTTAAATGGTGATATAACCTTTCCTTATTAACTAGTGGGTATAGTTGGGGGATTGGGGATACATTGAGGAGTAAAACTTAGAATAGTATTTTAAACCGGATGTCATTTGTGGATTGGGAAGCGAGTAACTAATCACGAAGTGAGGATAATTGATGACGTAAATACATATAAAATTGGGACTTGTGATTTGTATAACACTAAGAGTTGGTATAAGAACGAGAAGTATACCACTAATAAAATATTGTAATATCTAAGATGTGAGAATGCTTAGTATATGTAGTTATCTGTGTATGACATACCTACCGTACTTGCTATCATGGGGGGTTGGCGTTCGTTTAGGGCCATCTAATCTTTGTGTGCCTACGGGGGGGATTTAGATTGGTACCTCGAGGACATAGGTCAAAGAAGGACTTATTGAGAAGTAAATAAGTCTGCTGATCATGGGAGCGTAGGTATGTGCGTGACCCATGTGATGTGAACTATGTTCGCCTCCACTATTTGTGATTGTTGTTAATGAAACGTTTTCTGAGAGATTTGGAATACGTGGTCCTCACGTACGTGATGTACCGGGATTTGATAGCAGTGTATGTGAGCACCGCAGCTTAGTCTCGGGGTGCTAGTATTGTATATTTATGGTGAGAATAATATACTGTTGATTGAAATGAACTATCATAAATAATTGTGAGTATATATAATAGCAACGGTTTGTAAAGTGAAAATGTAAGTTTTCTAATAAATTGTAGGGCTAAAGTGGGGAAAACTGTGTAATAAGGTACAATACTCTATTAAATAGAAGATGTTGGGATTTTAATTGGATATCATATAGGAATGTTAGATTTAGCATTGGACTAGTTAGATATGGGAGTTAGAATGGGTACGGGTACGATAGGAGTGCACAATTAGTTGATAGGTGAGGAACTCATGTGAGTGCACACACTATCATGTACTTTATATTCACTGTTTAATGATATTAAACACTTGCATTTTTTAAATTATTTTCACATTCGGGCTCTGACCCGTTTGCTTCCAAATCTATTTTTGTAAAAACCTTTGTAGGTGCCCATCCACAAGGACACCATGCATAGGAGTTCTATTCAGGTGACGTGCTTTAGCTGCTGTGGAAGTTACAGGACCTTGACAGTAGACCCCTCCATTTCTGATCTTGACTCCATTATCAGTTTTTATCATTTGTTGGGCATGTCGCCCATTCCTTTTAGAGACATTTTACTTATTCAGTTATTTCAGACTTTGGGTTGTAATTAATTTTAGTGATGCGGACTTTGTATTTATTTATTTTGAAATTCAGTTTGTTGTGAGGAGTTTTCCTCCAGACTCATTATTAATGGATGGCTATTCTATTGTGACTATATTGTTGGTTATGTTAACTTTTCATAATTCATTTATTGCATGTTAATCGGTTTTAATTAAAATGGACAACCTACTTTTTAAATACTAGGTGGTTAGTAGCATTAAAATGTTTTCGACAGTGATGCTATGAACTGAACCAACTTGGCATTTTGTATTAATTTAATAAAGGAGTAGCTACCCGGTATTTAATTAGTCGGGGTGCCACATTACCCTCCTTATAAAAAGTTTGGTCCCCAAACTTTACATACATTAATTTCCAAAAAGGTATGGATATCGCTCTTTTATTTCATCTTCTCACTCCCATGTTGCTTCTTCAACAGAATGATTCTGCCATAATACTTTGACTAGTGGAATAACCTTGGTTAGTAATATTTGATCTTTATGGTCCAAGATTTCCACTGGATGCTCAATGTTTGTCAAATCTTCTCTAACTTGAAAAGGCTCGTGACTTAAGATATGTGCTTGATTAGGGATGTATTTCTTCATCATTGAAACATGAAACACATTATGAACACTCAAGAGTTCAGGGGGTAAGGCTATTTTATACGCAACAACACCTACCCTTTCAAGGATTTCAAAAGGCCCTATGTATCTTGGACTTAACTTTCCTTTCTTCCCAAATCAGATTACTCCCTTTGTCGGTGATACTCGTAAGAAAACATAGTCTCCTCTTTGGAATTCTAACGGTTGGTGTCGATTGTCAACATAACTCTTTTGAGGGCTTTGAGCGATTTGAAGTCGGTCTTGTATCAATTTCACTTTCTCTGTTGTGACCTGAATCAATTCTGGTCCCAATAATTTTCTTTCCCCAACTTCTTCCCAACATGCAGGAGAACGACACCTTCTACCATAGAGTACCTCATACGGAGCCATTTGAATATTTGCTTGATAGCTATTATTATATGCAAATTCTACTAATGGTAAATGATCATCCCAATTCCCCTTCAAATCAAGTACACATGCCCTAAGCATATCCTTAAAGGTTTGGATGGTTCTCTCCGATTGTCCGTCTGTTTGAGGATGAAAAGAGGTGCTGAAATTCAATTTTGTTCCCATGGCTACTTGTAGGCTTTTCCAAAAGCGAGACACGAAGCTAGGGTCACAATCAGAAATAATTGAAACTGGGGTTCCATGAAGCTTAATAATTTCCCGTATATATAATTTAGCTAACTTTTCTAAGGAATGGGTAATCTTAATGGCAAAAAAATGAGCAGATTTAGTTAACCTATCAATAATTACCCAAATGGAATCATTACCATTGGAACTCCTTGGTAGCCCTGTCAAAAAATCCATGGTAATATGTTCCCATTTCCACTCAAGGATAGGTAAAGGTTGTAATAATCCTGATGGTTTCTGATGTTCAGATTTTACTTGTTGACAGATCAAACACTGAGATACAAACTCTTCTATCTCCTTTTTCATGTTATTCCACCAAAACACTTCTCGGAGATCTCTACACATCTTGGTATTTTTGGGATGAACTGTGAATCTCGAGTAATGACCTTCCTCCAAAATCTGCCTCTTTAGTTGGGCATCACTCGGTATACACACTCTTTTTCCAAACCTTAATATATCATCTCGTATCGCAAATTCAATTCTCTTACCTTCAATAACCTCTTATTTAATCTTCTTCAGTTATGGGTCATTTACTTTGGCAACTTTAATTCTTTCCATCAATGTGGGTTGTATTTGTAAGTTTGCGATTATTCCTCCTTTTCCATAAACACGTACATCTATTTCCATACTTCTCAAATCTTTCAATAGAGCTTCATGTCTGGTAATAAGACATGCTAAATTTGGTGTAGACATTCTACTCAAAGCGTCGGCAACTACATTAGCTTTTTCTGGGTGATAGTGAATATTTACATCATAATCCTTCATCAATTCTAACCACCTCCTTTGTCTCATGTTCAATTCCTTCTGAGTAAAGATATATTTCAAACTCTTATGATCGGTATAAATCTCACAAGTCTCACCATACAAATAATTTCTCCAAATCTTAAGAGCAAAAAATTACCGCTGCTAATTCTAAGTCATGGGTTGGATAATTTTTCTCATGGGGCTTTAACTGTCTCGAGGCATAAGCTACTACTTTTCCATTTTTCATTAGCACACATCCCAAACCATTTTTAAAAGCATCACTATAAATCACAAATCCTCCTGTACCGAAAGGAATAGTTAAAATTGGGGCAGTTACTAATCGATTCTTAAGTTCTCGAAACTATTCTCAACTTCCTCAGACCATTCATATTTCACCGTCTTTTGTGTTAACCTAGACAGAGGTTTGGCAATACTAGAAAATCCTTCAACAAATCTTCGATAATAACCTGCTAACCCTAGGAAACTACGAATCTCCGTCACATTAGTTGGTTTTGGCCAATCTAGTATAGCCTCGATCTTTTGAGGATCAACCGACACTCCCTCATTGGATATAACATTTCCTAGAAAAGAAACACTAGGCAACCAAAATTCACACTTCTTTAATTTCGCATATAATTTCTCTTTCCTAAGGATTTTTAATACTATCTCCAAACGCTTCTCGTGTTCTTCATACCTTTAGAATAAATAAGGATGTCATCAATGAAAACAACCACACACTGATCCAGATATTTCCTAAACACTCTATTCATCATATCCATAAAAGTGGCTGGTGCATTAGTTAATCCAAATGGCATCACAAGAAATTCATAGTGACCATATCTAGTACGAAAAGCTGATTTCGAAACATCCTCTTCCTTAATCTTCAATTGGTAATAGCCTGACCTAAGGTCAATCTTCGAAAATACTTCTGCACCTTGCAGTTGGTCAAATAAATCATCTATACGAGGTAAGGGGTATTTATTCTTAATGGTCCCCTTATTTAGTTCACGATAATCTATACATAACCTCATCGTCCCATCCTTCTTTTTAACAAATAACACTGGAGCAACCTAAGGGGATATACTAGGTCTAATAAAACCCTTGTCTAACAGATCTTGTAATTGAACTTTTAATTCCCTTAATCCTAAAGGTTCCATACGATAAGGTGATTTTGAGATTGGTGTAGTTCCAGGAACAAGGTCAAAGGTAAATTCTACTAGTATCTTAGCTATAGGAATATCTTCTAAACTAGTATCTTTTGTTTGTAAATCAATAACACTGGCAAGATATCCTTGACATCCCTTCTTAAGAAAACTACAAGCTTGCATTGCAGAGATAATACGCATGGGAGATAAGATGCTAGTTCCTTCAAAACTGAATTCTGGTTGGTTAGGAATTTGGAAAATAACTCTCTTCTCAAAACAATCCACCCTAGCATGATAAGATGCTAACCAATCCATCCCCAAAATGACTTCAAAATCTCTTATATCTAAAACTATCAAATCAGCGAATAGTTTATGACTACTGATATTTATAGGGCAAGACTTATATACTAATGTTCCTGTCAATAACTCACCCGAAGGAGTAAAAACGTGTATGATATGATTCAAGGATTCAGGAATATTAGGAAAGCGATTAACAAAACGCATAGACACAAATGAATGGGTAGAACAGGATCTATTAAAACTTGAAAAGGTTGTGCACATATAGAAATTGTACCTGACACTACTGCATTATAAGCCACTGCATCGGAAAGATTAAAGACTCTACCTTGTCTGCCCTGATCCTTATTGTCATTAGAAGTCTTTATTTCCGCCTTCCCTTTGTTAAGACAATCTCGCATTTTATGTCCCTTTTTGCCACACCCAAAGCAACTCCCCGTCTCCAGGTAACACGGTCGCCCTCTATGAATATTACCACAACGTTGGCATTTATCAACATTAAAGGGTTTGTTTACTAAAGGTTGTCCTATATTAGGTATAGTCCTAAAGGGTTTGTTATTGGGGTTCCTTCCTCTTTGTTCTCCAAACTTCCTCTTCCCCTCTCTAACCTGATTATATTCTTCACTATCCTTCTCAGCTATTGTTGCCCTAGCCACCACGTCATTATATGATGTCAAATTTAGGATGGAAATTCGGCTACGAATATTCAACCTTAACCCACGTTCAAACTTCTTGGCTCTTCAAACATCGGTTATCACAACATGAGATGCAAAACGGGATAACTCAGTAAACTTTGCCTCATATTGACTAACCATCATATTTCCTTGAACCAAACTCATGAAGTCAGCTGCTTTTTGATCTTGCAACGTTTTGGGAAAGTATTTCTCGTAGAAGATCACTAAGAAGCCATCCCAGCCTATGGGATTATTCCTTTCCCCATACATTTTCTTAGTCATTCTCCACCAATGTTCGGCTTCACCTTCTAACATGAATGTTCCAAATAAAACCCGTTGTTCATCTGTACACTTAAGAACATCGAACATCTTTTCCATTTGCATCACCCAATTTTCTGCTTCAGTGGGGTTAGGAGTCCCTTTAAAAGACGGCGGATTCAACTTCTTGAACTGTTCAATAGTACAACTACTTAGTTCAATATTCCTTGGTGCTCCATTATTCACCTGATGCTCCATAATTCTTGCTAGACTTTCAATTGCCTTCTATGCACCTTTCAGTCCTTCCATACTCGAACCACTAGTTCCTAGAGTTGATCTTGCCTTGGTCATTTTCTACAGTCATGGCCAAACGTAAGATGTATTATACTAGCCCAAGATTGCAATTTAGAAGAATAATGATATATAAATAATTATATATTTTTTAATACATGTGGAGGGTTATCACATAAGTCAGATATTTAATCTTGTATCCTATGTATGGAAACTTAAAATCTATAACGTTCGAAACTTATGTTCAGTAGTCTACGGGTTCATAACCTAAGCTCTGATACCACCTTTGTCATGACCCCGACCCAAAATAGTATTAAGGAACGAGTGTCTTGACATGCCACCAAGGCGACAAATATTCCGATTTAATTATTTCCTTAAATAATGCAACGAAAATATAATCACATGGTTATGAATCGTAAAATACTGAAAGTAAAGGAATTACGTCATCAGAGCTTTCTAAAGGAAACTTCATATATATTAAGAGTAACAACGAGTTACAACTTAAGAGAAAATTTAAACCTTATTACAAGAGAGCCAGACATGCTCTAAATAAAATTTTTACAAAAAGAGCTCTAAAAGCTAAATCTTCAAAATAGTCCATTTTCGTTCCGTCCGTGAGCCTAAATGTTTCCTGAAAAATATTTATTTATACAACATCAGCTAAAAGCCGAATGAGGTTCAATCTCCAGACGTTCCAGGGTTTTCAGAAAATAGATACCTATTCAAGTCAAAAGAGAAGGCATATACATATATGGATAGCAGTAAATAGACATATGTTTTGAAATGAAAGTATATATATCACAATTGGATAGCTCAGAATAAGACGAATGCAATAAATCAAATGTGATATCTTTTTCTTTCAATCATATCATTTTGATGGCCAAGTACACTCGAATACCGTATTCTTCTACCGTATTATACCCCGGTAGTTGAGGGTCAATCGAACTAGTTCGTCACCATGCCTTATTTAGGGCACATCAACGATAACCCATCGGGGAAGTTCAGTCAGTAAAGAGGTCCCTCAGGCCGAATCAGATTTTCAATATTCAATATCCTTTTCAATAATCATTTTAATCGGTATGTTTATATGGACAAATATAAACATATCACAAATGAATCAACTATCAGTATCACATGAATTTTGAGAATAAAAGCAGTTCATAAAATATATATAGTTTGCATAATATCATATAATCAAAATACACAAGGAATGTCAGAGTACTCACCCAAAATGGAGGTCAAATTTACTGGTATTGAGTCTTCGATCACACGTTAATCTGATAAAGATTTAAGTGCACGTTCTAAGTTCCAGTTTATACTATACTTTAATAATAACTTCCTCTTTTAAAGGATTACTCAATCCCCATTTGTCAACTTTTAAAACTCATTGATCGTAATTGAAGAATTCAATTCATAGTCTTTCCTCATCAGTCAGTTCCCAGTAGAGATGGAGGGTCACAAGGGCACCACTTAAATACCATTCCATCTAGACAGAACATTTTCGGATTCATTCCTAGTAGAGATGGAGGGTCACAGCGGCACCACTTAAATACCATCTCATCTAGACAGAACTTCACCGGGCCTGACTTTTGAATTACTTAAATGGGATTCTATAATAACGAGAAATTTCTTTAAAAAGAATCATTTTTAAAAGCGTATAATTTTAAACAAGTTTATAAAATCAACTTGGATTTGTTCTAAATTTTAAGTTTTGATTAGTGAATTCTTTATTGTACTTTACCAGCATAACTACTAAGTAAAGCTATAAAATAATAAATTAAAACTATAAAGATGTATTATAACATTAAGATTACCTTAAGATGAATATCCCTAAGAACTTCTTCTTAAATTTTCTCACACTTTCTCTCACTACTTCTTTCTATAATTCTCAAGGAATTGGTGTGAGTTTCAAATGATCCCCAAAGGCCCTATTTATAGTTTTCCAAAGATATCACGGCATTGACACGTGTCCATGATGCCCAAGTTTTTACAATGGGAGTCAGCGTTGACGTGTCGCGTAACGGAGGCATCTTGCAGTCTTATTTCACTGGATTGCGATTTGTGTTTTAGCTTCTCCTCTAACCACGACACGTGTTTTGGCTTCTCCTCTAATGACGACACGTGTACGGTGGAGGTTTCAAAACCAAGCATGAGGTGTCGAGCATGAGGTGGAAAGGTATTAAGGGTATAAGGGTCATTTCGCACCTAAAGGACATTTTGGTAATTTCACACCATATATTTTCAATATTTATTTTAGGTCCATGGAAATATTTTATTTAGGAAAAGGCCCCTTTTATTTTTCATTTTGGTCCCTGGAACTTTTTTTATTAAAACCAAGTCCCTAAAGTTTCATAAAATTACATTTTCTACCCTAAAACTTATCACTTAGCTTATAATGTGCAATAAAAGCTCAGTTTGACCCATTTTACCGTTGATTCTTCAAATTTAAAAATGGGCTTTATCATATTAAGAACTCAAAATATCATACATGTAATAATATATCATTATTAGATAGTAAGTGTGACGAAATTGAAAGAAGACAATTATATATTGGCATAAGAAAATGGGGTCATTACATCTACACTGATAGTTTTTCATTTTTTTCTCTGTAAAGCAATGTCCTTCTACGGATGCTGAGATCGAGAGATATAGATAACATCATACACATGTGCGATGGGTTATCTAATGTATGCCTTGGTTTGCACAAATTCAAATCTTGCCCAAGAAGTTGGAGTGGTTAGTAATTACATGTTGAATCCAGAAAAAGAAAACAGGAAAACTGTTAAATCAATTCTAAGGTATTGGAAGGGATCTAAAACTACCGGTATTCTGTTAGAGAAAAATCAAGGAGTCGTGTGTATTACAAGGTTTATAGACTCAGACTATGAGGGTGATCTAGAGAAATGGAGATCAACCAAAGATTGTGTGTTTACTATCACTAGTGGATCGGTGTCTTGTTGATCTATGATATAAGCAACGAATTATCGTCTACTATAGAGGCAAAGTACATGGCACTTATTGAAGCATCGAAAAAGGCGATATGGTCGAAAGGTTTAGTGAGTGAGCTGCGAATGAAGCAAGAGATAATTCTTCTTCATTTTGATAGTCAAAGTGCTTTGTAGTTGGCTAAGAATCAAATGTACCATGACCGCATAAAGCATATTGATGTGCGGTATCATATAATACGACATTGGGTGGATTCCAACAATAATGTCATTGAGAAGGCTCACAAAACTAGTTACGATAGATAAGTTTAAGCATTGCCTAAAGCTTCTTAATCTCACCTCGTATGAAAGTTAGAGGTGGCTCCACATCGGGTGGAGTCATTTAGGGTTGATAAATATTAGGATAATCCTCAAGCGGTCATCGATTGTTATCTCAGAATCAGTTGGAGCAGTTAAGTTAAGATTGGAAAGGTCTTCGAAGGTGGAGATTATTAGAATTTGACTAAGGAATTAAAAGTGGAAGCACCATAATCTAAATAAGAAGATAAAAGTGGCAGCCCCATTTTCTCTACTGCACTATTTTTTGTAATGCTCCATTATAAGCCCCACAAGCAATAACCCCATTAAGATCTCAACAATCCCATTAAGTGTTAGAGAAGTAGACTAAAATCATGCTTTATGAAATGGTTTTAGTTATGGATTTATTGTTAAAATAAAATCAGTTTTTCCTGTTTTAATGAGAATCATGTGTGGACATAATGTTTGCATTATTTTATATATTATCGATGTCTTTTATTCTTCTCAGTAGGTGTTCTGGTGTGTAGAGTACGACTTACACATAGAGGATCAGATCACTAATTCTTGTAGAATATAAGTTTTATCGTTCACAATCTTAGATGGAACTGAACACACAATCAGTAGGGTTATAGCACAATATTTTAATAGGTTTATCTTGATTACGGAAAACTATATAGTTTAAACTTATTGTTCTAGTAAAATTATGTGTATTGAATGGGACCACCTTGAGGTCATTGTCTTTAAACTGATTTTATAAGACAATGTACACCTCATGATTATTAATTTTAGGTAAGGCTTTTAATCCGGATATGATTGATGAACACATGCACTAGTTATTTATTGCTTTGACCCATCGAGTGAGATTCATTATTTGATAATTAATCTTGATATGTTGGGTTATGGTGATTAATGTATGGTTAAATTCTTTTATTGATTGAATCCACATCTTGGTATAGAGATTGATGATACCCTCTTGAGATGCATATAAGTTTTGTATGTGTCAATCCCTGCAAGTGGATTATGTTAATCCGATAGTACAAACAAGTTAAGTTAAACCGTTCAAGGACTTAAAGAAATTAATCAAATAAATTATTAGTAATTTATTTTATTAATGGGTAACTCTAACCTTAACATGGGAAGTGTGGTGACAATTATTATTCAACACAAAGAGATAAGAGAAGCACAATCACCAAGCAGAATAAGGAATATAAAATGTCAATCACACAACAAAAGATGTACGTGGTTCAGCAAAGGTGCCTACGTCCACGGTGGTGCAGTAAGTATTATTTCTATATACTCCGGAGAGTGATTACAGAGAATACAATGTGTCCTTTGCCCCGGACCTAGGTTTTATTACATACATGTCCATTTCAGGGAGTGTGGGTGTTGGACTCCCCCACGCTTTCCATCTTCTCCTAGAACCCCTCTTAATGGGAACATGGGAGAAGACTAAATCATAACCGGTTAAGATATGGGGGATCTGGATTTTGGGCCGTTATAATTGGGATACTCGTCCAGGCCCATCATTCTAATTTCGATTACCCAAAATTGCCCCTAAGTTTATTGGGTCATACTTTGGGCTCAATAAATTTAAATGATTTGTCATAATGGTTCCTTTGTAGATCGTGCAACTCTCCCAAAGTTCGAGGACTGAGTTTAGGCAGCACTTGCTTCGTGGTCTGTGCATTATGATTAGCAGCACTCAAAAGCTATCCAGAGCAGTCATTTTTCGATCGTCGTTTCAACCTTCTCATTACTCTCCCATTCTCTGTGAGCTCTAGATATTCACGTTCTCTTCTCTCAGTCTCCATTCTTATTGCTTCCTTGTCATTTGGGCTCGTGATTCTTCATCGTTCGAGTTGAACTTTCATCTTGTAAGTCCCTTGTGCCTTCTCTTTGTATTTTCTTTTTGAATTTGTAGTTTTCTAGGGTTTCCCAATGGCAAAGATCGGTAATAGGTCAGTGTCTGAGTTTAGGGAGTTTTATAATATCCCAGAGTGGGTAGAGATTGAGTGCGTCCCTCCCCCTAGAAATGTTAGAGAGATAAAGGGGCCCCATTGGATCCATGTCTTGCTTCTTTCCCAAGGGGGACTAACTTTTCCTCCCAACAACCTATTCTTGCATTTCTTTGGTTATTTCAACATTGTTCCTGCACAGTATTCGCCCAATGTGTGGAAGATAATCAATGGTATTCATAGAATAAATCAGTTATATGGTACCGAGTTAGGGCTCGCCGAGGTCTGCTTTTGCTATTCTTTTTCTCAAACTAGTTCTGGTGTTCTTTATCTCAAAGCCAGGAGTCCTGATAGGGTATTGGTAGTAAACCTACCTGATTCCCATAAGGACTATTGACAAGAAAGCTTTCTTTCTAGAAATTGACAGTTTTCTCCCCAGTCTGAGGAGTCGAGGTCTGATAGGTTCTCTGTTCCCTTTTATGGGGAAGAATACATAGGTAGACTTTGCTCTGTTCCATTAATTTCTTTACTGATTTGTGATCTTTCTGAATTTTCTTGTTCTTTTTTTCTTCAGCGAGGTCGAAGAACTTGGAACCTGCTCTCAACGAAGTTCGTCTTACTGAATTGGTCAAGGCCTGGAATATTAGGGAGCCTTTAGCTGACGATGAGCATCCCCGGTCTGCTTCTTTCTTTCTCGAATACAAAAACATTGGTTCTAGCTTTATAGCGTGGTCGGTAGACAGTATCCCTGAATTTGATACCTCTGAAGAGACTGCTGCTGATCCTATCCGGTTGGACGAGGAGGAGAGCAGTTCTGAGAGTGACATTACCGGCGGTGCTGAAGGCAATTTTGGTGAGTAGAGCTCTAGTAGTGATAGTTCTTCTGACTCAGAAGAGGTTTCTGAAGCCCGAGGAACTTCGAGCACGCCCAGCAGTTCAAGTGAGGAGATGGTTCCTCCCAGGAAAAACTTGATTAGGGATGATGATGACAATGATCACATGCTCCTTGCACAGAGGTCAAAGAAGCAGAAGTCCAGTATTGGGGCTGTTGCCACTGGCTCTCGGTCTTCTGCTCAGGAGCAGGAGAGGAAGAGGAAAGAAGAAGAACAGTTGAAAGAGAGAGAGAGAGAAAAAAGGGAGGGGAGAGAAAGAAGATGGAGGAGAAGAAGATGAGGATAGAGAAAGAGAAAGAGAAAGAGGAGGAGAGGAGAAGGATGGAATCAAGGATGACGGCTGAGCAGGCCTTAGTCTCGGTGTCCGTATTTCCCGAGGGGGCCTTAGTTGCTATCTCTCCTTAGTTGGCCCCCGCGCTGCTCGAGAGGGCAGTTCTTCCTGCTGATCGCCAAAGGGCGTGGGGTTTGATCAATTGGCCCTACAGGCTATCCAGAGACTAGCTTTGGTAAGATCTTTCCTTTTCTCCAATGCTTTATTAAGTGTTAGCTATTTCTTTTTCTTGATGTCTTCTTTATTTTTACAGTTTGTGACTAACTTCGTCGTGCTCTATCGCTCTTGCGATGAGATGATGAGCAAGAACAAAGAGATGGAGCAGCAGAGTGCTGCCTTAAAAGTGAGGGGAACTCAACTGGAGGCTGATCTGAAGACTGCTGACGCTGCCCGAGCTTCTTTTGACCTGGCCCTTGTTAATTCCAACCGAGAGAGGGATGCGATGGTTAAAGAGCTGAACGAGCTAAGGCAGGCCTATGACCTAGTCTGCTCGAGCAAGTTAGCCATCGCAGAGGAGAACAGGGTGCTGACCGTGCAGCTTCAAGAAAAGGACTCTCAGGTAGCCACCATCAAGGAGGATTCATACAACTCCGGGTGGGCTGTTGTATATGAAGATGCTGAGGTTCAGATAGGCTACATCACCCATTTGAACTTCAAGAAAGGTTGGAATAAGGCCCTCATAGTTGCTCGTGTCGATGTCGCCTCCCCTCTGTTCGACGAGCATGACCCAGGTACGAAGTCGGTTATAGAGGAAGCCCTTACTCCAGCCATCGAAGGCGTTGACCCTGCCTCCAAGATGATTCCTGCTGATGTCCCCCTTTCCCAGGCGACAGAGGTTATCCCCGCGGAGGGGGATGCTTCTACTGCTGTTGATAAGGGGAAGCATCCAGCTACTTCTGGGCAGCCTGAGGTCGCTAGTTAATTTTACGTCTAGGACTTACTTTGCATCTTTGCTTGTAATTTTCCTTTTTGCTGCTTGATGTACTTTTGACCCTTATTAATGAAATGAAAAGGTTTATTTTCCCTAGTGTACTGATTTATTTTTCTTTCCATTGCCCTTTTATTGCTTGTAGTTGATTGATATTGATGACTATATACCAGCCACTTCTCAATTGGGCAGAATGCTTGGACTTGATGTGAGTTCTGAAGTTCGTCATACCTTTGTGAGGATTTGCAAATCATTGCGATTAAGGAATAAGCGCTTCATAGAGCAGACTGAGCTTGTTGTGAAACTGAAGGACAGGCTCCAAGAGATGGAGGAAGTTGGTGCCTCAGTCCAAGAGGAGGTGAATACATTAAGGACGAAGCTTCTAGATGCTTCTGAGATCAACCAGGTTGGGGAGGTTATTCAGCAGGAGAACGAAGCTTTGAGGAGAGAGGTCTCATGACTTAGGGAACATGCGCCGAGCAATGCTCCTGCAGTATTATGAGGTTCCTCCTCATCGCGAGCTAGAACTGGTCCGGGTGATGTTCCTCCTGTGCTCCAAGGCCCTACTCCTCCAACCGTTTCACGAGTTGGCAGGAACACCAGGGGTTTAGCTAGGGAAATGTAAGAGCTTCGTGGTGATGTCCAGTGAGCGTATGTGATTGCTGCTGGGATCCAGAGGGACGTCACCCGGTTAAGGCATTTGTTTAAGAAAGGACCTCGACGAGTATGGGTTGATGGTTACAATCAGGGTTGGCTAGATGCTCCAACGAGGCTGATAGAGTTTGAAGAGATCGCCTTCATTAGGGGGTGGTTGAGTGCCTTGAGGGAGCTGCAAGTCCCAAGAAACTCGATGCTCTGGTACCGTCATGAGATTTCTCCTTCCACCCTGATGCCTAACCCCTTTCGGAGAGATGATCAATGGATCCCCATCGACGCCATCCCTCGACAATTATTGGAGTCGGATGTGAATGAAGTTGAGGAGGAGCTAGCTCCCCGTCCCGATGAAGGCATAAGAGCCCAAGTGGCTGATTACCTTGCTCAGAGGCCTCATCCTCATTAAGATTTTGCCAGTAGTAACTTTGTATATTTTATATCAAGGTGATGTAATATGAATGTTTTGGGCGAGCTCGCTGACTAAACATGTATTGCAATTATTGTAAATATAATGAATTAATATAAAATATATGTTTTGGGCGAATTTTCCGACTAAACAAGTGTATTATATTTTTCTCATCTTTGTTCAATAATCTTGAGCCTCTCTTGGCTGACTAGATTTTCATATTTGCATTATCAAGTAAGTGTCCTTCCAGTCCAGTATGCCAACAAGATACCATTCTGCCCCACTTTACCTTTTAGGTTGTGTCGTCACACTCCCTTAGGCCTAAGTGTGGCAATTGGCGAGGACACACCTGGTGTTGGATGTTTTATCCGATCAGGATTTTATTCAACCAAACATTGTTTGGTGACCAATTTTGACTTGGCCATATTGCCTAAGGATCTCCTGTAGGGCTTTATATATTGCCATGGTCAATGCTAAGAGAGATCTTTCGTGTTTCATAACGAAAACCTGAGGAGGGTTATTTTCCTGCTATGATGTAATGATCAGTGTACCTTTCACTTGGAAAGGGTGTGTGAGTTGTAGAGTCTAAATACTACTAGTTAACTGACACTTCGTAGAATGCAACTACTAAATAACTTTGATTAATGAGTTTCAGTCTCGTAAGTACAATGCAAAAGAAGAATCTAAAAATAGAATTTATTGAGATTGGCTGCATTCCATGCTCGGGGTATATCTCTGCCTTCCAGCGTTTCCAAGTGATAAGCTCCTTGCAGGTCATTTTTTGTTATCTTAAATGGTCCCTCTCAGTTGGGCCCTAACTTGTCGTCTGATGGTCTTACTGCGCTGCCCGGGACTTTCCTTAGGACGTAGTCCCCAACTTGGAATGCCCTTGGATTGACCTTTTTGTTATAATGGCTCGCGAGTTGTTGCTGATAGCTTGCTAGTTTCACTTGGGCTAGCTCTCGACGCTCATCCGCTAGGTCGAGCTCAACGAGCAATGCTGCATTATTATGGCCCTGGTCAACAAGGCTGGACCTTATTGTTGGCAAGCCTGCTTCTAATGGGATGACTACTTCCATTCCATATGCCAGGGAAAATGGGGTTTCCCCCGTTGCTCGTCGTGGAGTTGTCTGGTAGGCCCATAGAATATGTGGTAATTTATTTACCCATGCGCCTATGGCTCGCTCTAATCGTTTCTTTAATCCGTCGATCACTGTCTTGTTGGAAACCTCAGCTTGGCCATTGCTCTGAGGACAGGCCACCGAGCTAAGATGGTGTCTGATTCCATGCTCGTTTTAAAAACTCTGAAAGGAGCCGCTCTCGAACTGCGTTCCATTATCAGTGATGATGGTTCTAGGGATGCCAACGGGTGATTATATTTCTCCATATGAACCTTATCATATATGCATCTCGGATGTTCGCTAGGGGGTCCGCCTCAATCCATTTGGTGAAGTAGTCAGTTGCGACCAACATATATTTATGATTGCCGGTGGTGGTAGGAAGTGGTCCTACGATGTCCATTCCCCATTGGGCGAATGTCCATCGGCTGGATAGTGATTTTAGGTCGTTAGCAGGTTGGTGGACCATAGGAGCGTGAAGTTGGCATTTCAAGCACTTGTGAACATACATCGCAGAGTCCCTTTGCATAAATGGCCACCAATAGCCTTCCTTTATTGCTCGAAAAGCCAGGGACCTTCCTCTAATATGGCTTCCACAGATTCCCTCGTAAAGTTCATGTAGGACCTGTTCGACATTCCTTGGGTGAACGCATTGAAGGTATGGACCAAAAAAAGATCTCTTATATAGCTTGCCCTCTTGTGATAAGTGAAAGCGAGCAACTTTGACTCTTATCTGATGGAAAATCTTTTTATCGTCTAGGAGCGTGTCATCCTTCAAATAGTTTCCTAAAGGGTCCATTCAGCTGGTGCTGAATCCACTTGGAGCATCTGCTCCATGCATGGCGGCTTGCTGCTACGGTTAATGCTTGGATGAGCGAGGAAAATCGATGGGGATTATTTTTTTTAGGTCAAAATCAACTGCTGAACTTAGGGCTGCTAAGGCGTCAGCATGGCTATTCTGTCCTCTGGGAAATTGCTGGGCATTGATCTCTTCGAAGCTAGCCATTAGTCTTTTCATTAAGGCGAGGTAAGCTTCCATTCTTTCATCTTTTGCATTGTAGTCTCCACTTATCTGATTGGAGACTAATTGAGAATCGCCGAACACCTGTAAATGCTTTGCTCCCAAAGTGTGCTCCTTCTGGAGGCCGACTATTAAGGCTTCATATTCTCCTTCGTTATTGGAGGCTTAAAATCCAAGCCTGATTCCTTATTCAAGGATTGTATCATCTGGAGTAATGAGGACAATGCCCAAGGAGTAGGTATTATCCTCTTTCTTGGTGAAAAGCGCATCTCAGCGCGTTGTTTCTTTTTGAGGGATCTCCTCCCATCTTCCTGGGCCACTTAATAAATATCTCATCTTTGATTTTTGCGAGAATTTTGTAAATTGGTTCTCTGAAGATGGTGTTGACCGCCTGAAATGCTTTTGACACATCATTGTTGCCTCCGATCTTGGAGCCATTTTTACGCCCTTTCTTTCCTCCTTTCTTTTGGTTCTCAATCTTGTCACTGCCCTTGGCAGTGAGCTTAGTTCGACCGTTTTCCCCTGTGTTGTGGCGGGTGGCATCTTCCACCTTGGCATACTTCTCGATGCAGGCCATTAGGTCGTCGATGGTTATGGCCTCTTTCTTCGTCAGGGATTGGTACAGAAGGGAGGAGATGGGTAGCCCAATTTTGAAAGCGGCTACTGCCACTTGCTCCGAACAGTCCTCGACCTCGTTGAATAATTCCCAGTACCTCTTCGCGTAGTCTCGGAGGGTCTCTTGGGGCGTCTTCTTTATTGTCAGTAAGGCATCCATCCTTTTGGGATTGGAGCAACTAGTAATGAATCGGGCCGTAAAGAGCTTGGCCAGAGATTTGAAACTCCTGATGGACCGATGGGGGAGCATTTCGAATCATTTTTGTGCCACATCATGCAGGCTCGAGGGAAAAATACGGCACATTAGTGTGGCTCGATGGTTCCAGAGGGTTATAGCCTGCCGGTACTGCCTGACGTGATCAATGGTATCAATCTTGCCATCATAAATTTTGAACCTTGGAATAGCAAACATCTTGGGGGCTTCCCCTCCTTCAATTTCCCTTGAAAAAGGTGATTTCATCTAAGTTTTGAGAGCTCACCTAGAGAGTTCTCGGGTTGATCTTGTGCCGTGATGTGCGGGGTGTTGGTCTATCTCCCTTCGGACCAGACTTTATATGTTTTCGTTGATGCGATCTGGGCTTCTGCGATTGTGAGCTAGTCACTGTTGCTCGAGCAGGTCGTCCTCTAACTCGTTTTCCTCAGCTTTCTGGGATCTGTGCCTGGCGCTCCTTCCTCGACTGCAAGACTTGCTTGTCTGAGGGCTAGGAGTGCGGTATGGACTTCTCTTGGCTCCATAATGGAGTTCTCTCTCCATTCTTTCTAATCTTCTTTTGAGGCGAGCATTCTCGACTTCATGTTTGCGAGAGGACTCCCTCTGCTCGTGGAGCCTCGCCTCATCTGCATCAATTGGCCTGGATATCTGTGTGGACCTCGCTGGTCCTTGGCTTTCTTCTGAGGCTTGACTTTCTAAGCGAGTCCTCTGATCTGACCATCGAACTTCGGATCTAATCCTGCAAGAAGAAGGTGGTTCTTGGATATCTCCTGCCCGGGGAGCATTGCTACTGTGACCAGACATTTTGAAATCCTTTATGGGTGTGGGCTTTCTCAGGGAAGATAAACGTTTCCCACAGACGGCGCCAATTGTGGTGACAATTATTATTCAACACAAAGAGATAAGAGAAGCACAATCACCAAGCAGAATAAGGAATATAAAATGTCAATCACACAACAAAAGATCTACGTGGTTCAACAAAGGTGCCTACGTCCACGGTGGTGTAGTCAGTATTATTTCTATATACTCCAGAGAGTGATTACAGAGAATACAATGTGTCATTTGCTCCGGGCCTACGGTTTATTATATACATGTCCATTTCAGGGAGTGGGGGTGTTGGACTCCCCCACGTTTTCCATCTTCTCCTAGAACCCCTCTTAATGGGAACATGGGAGAAGACTAAATCATAACCGGTTAAGACATGGGGGATCTGGATTTTGGGTCGTTACAATTGGGATACTCGTCTAGCCCCATCATTCTAATTTCGGGTACCCACAGGAAGAATTAGGAAATTAATAATGAGGAGCCCGAAATATAAGTTTGAGTTAACGAGTGGAGTTACAATTATAATTATTTAGAGGTATTTATTATAATTAAGGAACGAAGATTAGGATTGTGACACCCCGCCTATTAAAATACCGAGTGGTTAGCCCTCTCTCAAAATAAAAGCGTTAGTCTCAAATGTCTCATTCTTAGCATCACTGTCGAAAAAATATTTTTTTCTAAACCCCTAGTAATTAAATAGACCGGTGCCAAATTTTATCTTTCATTAAATTAACAACATGTGGAAATAAAATAATAATAAAACCATACACACAAATAAAATCTGAATTCAACACACAACAGATATATAAATAAATAAGACCGAATAAACCATTGGTTCTCAATAATAGAACCCAACAATAAATCTAAAATAATAAAGTGAAGACACAAAGTCTACTGAATAAAGTGAATGCTAAATCTAAGGGGCGACAAGCTCGAGTAAATACGGAATGAAAATTCTTAAACTATGATTGAATAAAAGCAACGTCTATAATAATATCTTCCAAGCCTCCACACATGCCGCAGCTGTGCATCCTTGAACATAATCCTCAAACTGGGCATCCATATGGCTGTCAACCAAAAATGGTTTTGGAAAATATATTTTGACACAGGTCAGAGTCCAAGTAAAATATTTTGAAAATATTTAGAAAGCAATTAAAATACAATGATTAAATATGCACGAACACTTTCCATATTTAAGATGGTGTCTCATTCTCTTAAGAAATAACTCACCCCTCATTAATGTGCACACCTACCGCTTACCTTTTAACCCATCTAGTTATGCTATCTCCCCTAACTAGCCTTGTTACCCTTCTTTCTATCACCCTACTCTAAACCGAGTATTTCTGACCTTGATTTATAAGTTATCTACTCATTAACTTATTTAATCATTTTAACTTTGATTACTTATATAATATTCACACTAGTTATATATGAAGTACCAATTAATCATATAACGTTCCCACTAGTTATATCTAAAATACAATCACAATTTATGTCTAAAACTTGTATATAATTATCTACCCATTATATATGTACTAGTATAGTACAACATTCACACACATGTCGCATATAATAACCATCCATTTTCGAGTAATAACTCACTTTCTCTAAAATTCTATCACCCTAAGTATACTCAATCCAACCCAGATACCATAAGATGGTTAACTCACATCTAGTTAGGCAATAAAATCGTAAACGTAGTGGAGGTGCTCATAATTTCCCGAGATTGAGATCGAATCATAGCCAAAACATCTCACCTAAAAAAGAACACACAAATAAATATTGGACGCTATGACCCGGGGACTATACTCTCCCTGCATTCACTAGCCAGGAGATTCACCCACATCGTACAACCTTTTATGATAGCACTAGAGGGGTATGTATTCACATAAATATCTACTAGATATTTATAAATCACATAAGTATATATATATATATATATATATATATATATATATATATATATATATATATATATATATATATATATATATGTATATACACACACACACACACACACACACACACACTATCACACTACCGTATATATATAAATAAAATAAAATCTGTCTAACCCGTGCCTAACTCTCGTAGCACTAGTCCATAATACTCGAGTTTATATCACCGACTTTCATTTAATTTAATTTCACATCCATTAAATAATTTAAAGTTGCTTCACTTGCTAATATACCTAAACTCACCCAATCGACCCATAATTAAACATTTATGAATTTATTTCACTCAAATCAATATTTAGGTTCCTCCTTTTTCTCACCTTTCTATGCTCATATACATCCACCTACAATCCTTAGGGAAAATAATCTCATGCATCCATATCCGAATTTGATTTCTAACTAAGAATTTCGATCTCGGATGCCCTTTCGTACAAGATTTATAACTAATTGAAAAAAAATAGAAAAATACGAAATTGGCGGCCACGCGTTCATAACGAAAAGATCTATCTACAAGTCCAAAACCTAGGTTCGTTTGAATGAGATATCAAACTTGTTCAAATGAGATAATAATCTCGTTTGAACGATAATCTTAACTCATTTGAACGAGTTTTTGATTCCATAGATCGATCTATCAATACCTGAACATGTCCTCTTGTCCAAAAATCATTTTTGTCCATTTTTAACCCTCAAACCTCCATGGATTCAACCCAAACTTCAACCCAATTGATACCCCATCTTTATTACATCTATAAATAGGTTCTAGCATAAATATATATATCATCAATCATCACTGATTCCCATTAAAAATTTAGGGTTCAAGAATTGGGTTTTTCTCAAAATTTCTTAAATCACAAATTCAATTCGATTCATTAATCCGAATTCAACAACAATTGCTACTGAGTTTCGATTCTAAAATCATATGATTGTATTCTCACAATAATTGAACATCACATTAAATGCTTAAACCCCCCAAACCCAAATTCCACATGTGTCACCCTCCTAAAACGAATTTATCAACACATACTATGGTGACAATTATATTCAACACAAATAAATGAGAGAAGCATAATCACCAAGGAAAATAAAGTAAATAAAATGCCAATCACAACACAATATGTATGTGGTTCAGCAAGAATGCCTACATCCACAGTGGTGCATTCAGTATTATTTCTATATACTCCGGGGAGCATTTTCAGAGAATATACAGTGTGTGTCCTTTGCCCCAGGCTTAGGGTTTGTTATATACATGTCTGTCCTCGGGGAGTGGGGATGTTGGACTCCCCCTTGTCCACCATCTTCTCCTGGAATATCTCAATATTAGAACCTGGGAGGAGACTAAGTCGTAATTCTATTTGGATGCGGCGAGGGGTTCGGACTTTGGGCCGTTTTTATTAGGCTACTCGTCTAGGCCCATAATGGTAAATTCGGGTACCCATAATGTCCTCTAAAGTTGTTGGCCCACAATTTGGGCTCAATAATTTTAAATAATTTTCCATAATGGCACTTTTGTGAATCGTGTAAATCTTCCCAAAGTCGAGAACTGATTTAGGCGGCAGTTGCTTCGTTTCGTATGCGCGATGATTGGGAACATTTAAAAGCTGTTTGGAGCAGCGTTCCTCAGTTGTCGTTTCAAATTTCTTTATTTTCACTCCTCTTCAACGAGTTTCAGCTGTTGTGTCTTCTTCTTTGGGCCTTGATTTTCTTCGCTTTCACCCTCTCTCGTCATCTGGGCTTGTGATCTTTCATCTCGTAAGTCCTCTTTGCTCTTTCTTTGCGCTTTCTTTGTTGAGTTTTCTCTGAATTTGCTATTTTAAGGTTTACAAATGTCAAAAATAGGTAATAGATCAGTGTCTGAGTTTAGGAAGTTTTATAATATCCCAGAATGGGTAGAGATTGAGTGCGTCCCTTTCCCTAAGAATGTTAGAGAGATAGAGGGTGAACATTGGATTCATGTCTTGTTGCTTTCTCAAGGGGGCTTACTTTTCCTCCAAACAATTTGTTCTTTCATTTCTTTGGTTACTTGGACATTGTCCCTGCACAGTGTTCTCCCAACGTATGGAAGATAATCAATGGTGTCCATAGAATAAACTAACTTTATGGCACTAAATTAGGGCTCGCCGAAGCTTATTTTTGTTATTCCTTTTCTCGAACTAGCTCTGGTCTTCTTTACCTCAAGGCCAGGAGTCCTGACAGGGTATTGGTAGTAAATCTACCTGATTCCCACAAGGACTACTGTCAAGATGGCTTTCTTGCTAGGAATTGGCAGTTCTCCCCCCAGACTGAGGGGTCGAGTTCTGATAGATTCACTGTTTCCTTTTATTAGGGAGAGTACATAGGTAGTCTTTGCCCTGCCCTTTCGATTTCTTTGTTAATGCGTAATTTTTTTGACACTTTTCTGTGTTCTTTTCAGCGAGGATAAAGAACTTGGAGCCTGCCCTCAGCAAGGTTTGAACTTTCGAGTTGATTAAAGCTTGGAACATCAGGAAACCTTTGGCTGACGGTGAACATCCCCGGTCTGCTGCTTTCCTGCTCGAGTACAAGAACATTGGGTCCAGTTTTATTGCGAGGCCTATGGATAACATTCCTGAATTTGATACTTCTGAAGAAGCTGCTGTCGATCCCATTCAGTTGGACGAGGAAGAGAGCAGTTCAGAGAGTGATATCAGAGGAGGTACTGAAGGTGGTTCTTGCGAGGAGAGCTCCGGTAGTGACAGTTCTTTCGACTCAAAAGGGGTTTTTGAGGCCCTAGAACCTTCAAGTATATCCAGCAACTCTAGCGAGAAAATGTTTCCCCAAAGAAAAAACTTGATCCGTGATGATGATGATGATGTGCTTCTCTCTCAAAGGTCGAAGAAGCAGAAGTCCAGCAGTGGGGCTATTGCCACTGTTTCTCGATCTGCTGCTCAGGAGCAGGAGAAGAAGAGAAAGGAAGAAGAGCAGGTGAGAGAGAGAGAGAGAGAGGAAGAGGGAAGAGGAGAAGAAGAAGATTGAGGAGAAGAATAAGGCTGAGGAGAGGAGGAAGGTATAAAAGGAGAAGGAAAGGGAGGAGGAGAGGAGAAGAATGGAAGCGAGGATGAAGGCTGGGCAGGCCTTGGTTCTCGTGTCCGCATTGCCAGAGGGGGCCTCAGTTGCCATTTCTCCTCAACTGGCCCCTGCGCTGCTCAAGAGAGCAGTCCTTCCGGCTGATCACCAAAGGGCGATGGGGACTGACCTGTTAGCCTTGCAAGCGAGTTAGAGTCTAGCCTTGGTAAGTTTATTTCTCTTTTATAATGCTCGTCATATTCTGTTTGTTTCCTTCTTCTAATATCTTCTTTTACTTGTAGTTTGTGACTGACTTTGTTATGCTCTATCGCTCTCGCGACAAGGTGATCAATAAGAATGGTGAGCTAGATAAGAAAAATGTTGCTTTGAAAGTGAAGGGTATCGAGCTCAAGGCCAGCTTGAAGGCCGCTGATGCTGCTTGGACGTCTTCTGATCTGGCACTTGCTAAAGCCAATCGAGAGAGGGAGGCAGCGGTTAAAGAGCTGAATGAACTACGGTAGGCCTATGACTTGGTCTGCTCGAGTAAGTTGGCATTAGTGGAGGAGAATAAGGTGCTAAACGAGATGCTGAAGGGGAAGGATTCCGAGGCAGCCACCGTTAAGGAAGACTCATATAACTCCGGGTGGGCTGTCGCATATGAAGATGCTGAGATTCAGATAGGCTACATCAGCCATCTGAACTTTAAAAAAGGCTGGAACAAGGCCCTCTTGGCTGCCGGGGTGGATGTCGCCTCTCTCCTATTCGATGAGCACGATCCAGGCCCAAAGCCAATTGTGGATTAATCCCCTCCCCTGTAATACCTCGTAATTTTATTGATTTTTATTTAGTGGATTAATTGAATTAAATAAGAATTGATTTGGAAATTAATCAATTAATCCGGAGGTAAATACTAGCGAGATGTGAATTGGTATTTGATTATGATGTTATAATAATATATTACTGAGAATATATGGTAATATATGAGTATTAAAAATATTAAAATTATCGCGAGGCAGAAATACGATAATTTGGGAAATTAAGTTGGGACGCGCGTGTCAGTCATGTCAGGAATGAAATTAATTAGATTAAAAAGTAATTTATATTTTTATCAACCAAATGGTCATTTTGAGTGCGCCAACGTGTACGGAAGGGTCGAAATAGTCAGAAAATACTAGCTGGGAGTTTAGTTTGGGTCCTGGGGCATTTTTAGGCCAAACTAGTAACCCAGAAGGGTATTTTGGTAGTTTTAATAATTGAGGAATTAAAACCCACGAATTTTAGAGTTTAATTATATATTATTAGAAAGGCCACTAAGGCCATTATCAACAAAAGACAAGAGAGTGGGCTACGGGAGTTTTGAGAGAAGTTGGAGAGAGGTTTCAAGAGGTCCAAACCAAAACCATCAACCATAACCACCATTCCGGAAGGATTTGTGACAAGAAAGAGGAGAGAATCAACCTATTATCACCGACAACAAATCTGAAGAACAAACCTAAGTCAAGTGATTTGATGTTATTAATTGCAATGAATATTTCCTCCATGTTTAGTGTAGAAACTTTATATGCTTTGAAAGTTTTGATGAAAACCCAATGGGATTGGTGTAGAAACTTTTAATTTTGATTAGGGATTGCATGTAGAATGATTATGGACAAAATTAGTACCCAAAACTTAACTTTGATGTTTTGAAAACGAATTTATGATGAGTATTTATGTACAATAAAATTATGGGTTCATGTTCATAGGGTTTGGGGCTAGATTTGGGAATTTAGGTTATTACATGTTGATTAGTAAGATTTGACCCCAAAAATATGTTAAGAAGTGTCCTAGGGTGATTTAGAGTAGTTCAAAGATATAAAAACTTAATTGGTACGAACTTAGGATGGATTTGGAGAAATGAATTTGGTGAAAAACATAGTTGGGGAAATTCTGGGCATTTTCTGCCATCTCGTTAGAAGACCAACCCAGGTCGTTCGAACGACCTCGTTCTAACGAGCTTCTAACGAGATTCCAGTACCCCTTTTAACGAGTTCGTTTGAAGCCTTTCGTTTGAATGACACTCGTTCGAACCACCTCGTTCGAACGAGATTTCTAATGAGTTGAAAGAATGACTTTGTTTAGCCGATTTTAGTTTTGAACTTTTCGTAGGCTTATTTAATTAAGTGTGATTCTTCCCTTGTTGATTAGTGGGTATAATTGTGAGATTGGAATACGTCGAGGATTAAAACCTGAAATTATATAAAGGCCTGATAACTTCTATGGGTTAGGTTGTAAGTACTCGAATTTGCGACGTGAGAAGTGTTGGCGATCCATATTGTATATTAATCGGGAACTTGTAAATGCACAACATTTAATGACGGTATAAGAATATAAAATATACCTCTATTATTATTATTATAAGATATCTAAGATGTGTGAATGCTTAGGGTATGGATTTATATGTGTATAACATACCTACCATACTTGCTATCACGGGAGGCCGGCTTTCGATCAGGGCCATCAAATCTTTGTGTGCCTACGGGAGGATTTAGATTGGTACCTCAAGGACATAGGTCAAAGAATGACTTATTGGTGAGTTAATAAGTCAGCTGACCATGGGAGCGTAGGTATGTGCGTGACCCATGGGTATGTGAGTTATGTTCGCGTCCATTATGTGTGATTGTTGCTTATTGAAATGATTCCTGGGAGATTCGGAATATGTGGTCCTCATGTATGTAATGTACCGGGATTCGATATCAGAGTATGTGTGCAACTGTTTATTAAAGTGTAAGTGTGAATAATTGTAACATTTTTAGTAGAGTTAAAGATGGAGAAATTCTTATAATTTATTATAACAAATTCTGAGTAATAACACCAAGACTTTTAGTTTATATTAAGATGTTGGGAATCGAACATTGAATTCTAAAGTAACGTTAGGTTACAGATTGGACTAGTTAAATTGTAGAATAACTAGAACGGGTACGGGTATGATAGGTGTGCACAATTATTTGAGAGGTGAGGAACTCATGCGAGTGCATGCACTATCATGTATTTTATATTCACTATTTAATGATATTAAACACTTGCTATATTTTAAACTGTTTTCACAATCGGGATCTGACCCGTTTGCTTTCAAATCTATTTTCTTATAAAAACCTTTTAGGTGCCCAGCCACAAGGACACCAAGCTTAGAAGTCCCATTCCAGTGACGTGTTGTAGCTGCTGTGGAAGTTATAGGACCTCGATAGTAGACGCCTCCACTTTCTCCTTGACACTATTTCAAATTTATTCATCTGTAGGGCATGTCGCCCCCTTTCTTTTAGAGACATCTTATTTACTCAGTTCTATTTCAGTTTTGGATTTAATTAATTGGTAATTCAAATTTTGTATTTGATTGTATTCAATATTCGGATTATTTAGAGGAGTATTCCTCCAGATTCAGTCTATTACATTGTTATTATATTGCGAGCGTGATGTGATTGTGGTATTAGTATTTCATAAATTATTTGGTTGTATGTTACTCTAATTTAATTAAAATTGACAACTCACTTTTTAAATATTAGGTGGCTAGTAATTATTAAAAATGTTTTCGACAGTGATGCTATGAACTGAACCAACTTGACATTTTATATTCATTTGAATAAAGGAGTAGCTACCCGGTATTTAATTAGTTGGGTTGTCACATGCCCCAACCGTTAAAGATGTTGACCCTGCTTTCCAGTCAGTTCCTGCTGATGCCCTTTCTTCTCGGGCGACAGAAGCCGTCCCTACTGAGGGAGATGCTCCCACCGCTGTTGATAAGGGAAACATCCAGCTTCTTCTGAACAACCCGAGGTCGCCAGCTAATCTACTCTTAGGATTGCTTTTATATTTTTGTTTGTAATGTTGCTTTCTGTTTCTCAATGTACTCTGATCCCTTGTATATTAATGAAATGAAAAGACTTTTCCCCTCAGTGTACTGATTTATTTTATCCTTTACTGCTCTTTTATGGCCTATAGTCGATTGATGTAGATGATTATATACCAGCTACTTATCAATTGGGAAGAATGCTTGGTCCCGATGTGAGTCCTCAAGTTCGTCATACCATCGTAAGAATTTAAAAATTGTTGTGATTGAGGAATAAGCGCTTCATAGAGCAGACGGAGCTCGTTGTTAAACTAAAAGATAGGCTTCATGAGATGGAAGAAGTTAGAGCTTCTGTTCAAGAGGAAGTGAATACTCTGAGGGCAAGACTCCTTGATGCGACTGAGATTAACCAAGTCAGAGAAGTTCTGCAATAGGAAAACGAGTCTTTGAGGAGGGAAGTGTTGTGCCTTAGGGAGCATGCGCTGAGCACTGCGTCTCGCGTTTTAAGGGGTTCCTCCTCATCACGAGCTGTTACAGGACCAAGCGATGTCCCTCCGGTGCTGCGAGGTTCTACCCCATCGACTGTTCTGCGAGCTGGCACAAACGTAAGAAGCCCAACTAGGGAAATGGAAGAGCTCCGTGAAGATGTCCGTTGAGTATACGTGATTGCTGCTGGTCTTAAAAGGGATGTTACACGGCTGAGGAATCTATTTAAGAGAGGACCTCGGTGGGTATGGGCTGATGGTTACGACCAAGGTTGTGTACATGCTCCGATGAGGCTGACAGAGTTTGAAGATCTCACTTTTATCAGGGGATGGTTGAGTGACCTAAGGGAGCTGCAAGTTCCAAGAAACTCAATGCTCTGGTATCGTCACGATATCTCTCCTTACACTTTAAGGCCTAACCCTTTCAGGAGGGATGATCAGTGGATCCCCATCGATGCCATCCCTCGGCAGCTATTGGAGTCAGATGCGAATGAGGTCGAGGAAGAATTAGCTCCTCATCCGGATGATGGTCGAAGAGCACAAGTAGATGATTATCTTGTCCAGAGGACTCAGCCTCATTAAGATTTTACCAGTTGTAACTCTGTACACATATGTAATGAAGCAATTTAGTATTGATGCTTTGGATGATCTCGCCGATTGTATATGGGTTGTCCATTTTTGTTGTGACGAAGTAATATAAAATTTATGTTTTGGGCGAACTCGCCAACTAAAAAAATGTTCCATATTTTTTGTATCACTTATTCTTTGCTTAATAATCCTGGGCCTCTCTTGGACGACTAGATTGGTAGGTTTTCATTGTCGAGTAAGTATCCCCCCAGTCCAGTATGCTTATCTGATACCATTCTGCCTTACTTTACCTTTTAGGTTGTGTCGTCACACTCCCTTAGGCCTAAGTGTGGCAATTAACGATGCTCTATCCGATCAGGGTTCTGTTGACCAAACATTGTTTGGAGACTAATTTGTCCTGTCCGAATTGCCTAAGGATCTCCTGTAAGGCTTCATATATTTCCAGGGGAAATGCTAAGAGGTTGTTCGTGCTTCATAACGAAAACCTGAGGAGGGTGTTTTCCCTTATATCGTGTACTGAGTAGTGTGTCTGTCACTTAGAAAGGGTGTGCAAGTTATATAGTTCAGATATAAGTTAACTAACACCTCATAAACAACTTTCATTAATCGCAAGTAAATGAGTTGCCATTTTCATAAATCTGGTAAAAAAGCGAAAGAAAAAACTAGAAATATAATTTCTTAAGATTTGACGCATTCCATGCTCGGGGTATCTCTCTGCCCTCCAGTGTTTCTAAGTGATAGGCTCTTTGTAGGTCATCTCTTGTTATCTTGAATGGTCCTTCCCAGTTTAGCCCCAGCTTGCCATCTGATGGTTTTACTACGCTGCCAAGGACTTTCCTTAGGACATAGTAACCAACTTGGAATTCCCATGGATTGACCCTCTTGTTATAGTGTTTTGCGAGCTATTGCTAATAGCTCGCTAATTTCACTAAGGCAAGTTCTCTGCGTTCATCGACTAGGTCGAGTTCAGCGAGAAATGCTGCATTATTCTGGCCCTGGTCGAAAATTGTGGGCCTCATAGTTGGTAGTCCTGCTTCTAATGGGATGACTGCTTCCATTCCATATGTTAGTGAAAATGGGGTTTCCCCCGTTGCCCGACGTGGGGTAGTGCGGTAAGCCCACAGAATATGTGGCAGTTCGTTCTCCCATGCGCCTTTGGCTCGTTCTAATCGTTTCTTCAACCCATCAATCACCGTTTTGTTGGAAGCTTCGGCTCGACCGTTGCTCTAGGGATATGCCACCGAGATAAAATAGTGCCTAATCCCGTTCTCATTACAGAAGCTTTGGAAAGGGCCACTTTCGAACTGTGTTCCTTTATAAGTGATGATGGTTTTGGGGATTCTAATACGAGTAATTATGCTTTTCCATATGAATCTCATCATATCTACATCTCGAATGTTTGCCAGTGGCTCTGGCTCGATCCATTTGGTGAAGTAATCCGTTGCGACCAACAGATACTTGCGGCTGCCAGCAGCAGTAGGAAGTGGTCCCATGATGTCCATTCCCCATTGGGCGAAGGTCCAGGGGCTGGTGAGTGATATTAGGTTGCTGGCAGGTTGGTGAACCATAGAGGCATGTAGTTAACATTTCTTGCATTTACGAGCGTACACTGCTGAGTTTTTTTGCATATATGGCTACCAATAGCCTTCCTTCATAGCTCAAAAAGCTAGTGACCTTCCTCCAATATGGATCCTACAAATTCCTTCATGGATCTCGTGTAGAATCGTTTCGACATACCTCGGGTGAACATACTGTAGGTAAGGGCCGGAGAACGATCTCTTATACAACTTGACCTCAAGAGATAAGTGAAAGCGAGCAGCTTTGACTCTTATCTGATGAGCGGTTTTCCCATCGCTTTGAAGTACACCATCCTTCAAATAGTCCCTTAAAGGGTCCATCCAATTGGGTGATAACTCAATCTGTAGCACATGTTCCACGCCTGGTAGCTCATCGCTCTGGTTGATGCTAGGGTGAGCGAGAAAGTCGATGGGGATTGTTATTTTTAAGTCGGAATTGATTGTCGAACTCAGGGCTGCCAGGGCGTCAGCGTGGCTGTTCTATCCTCTAGGAAATTGCTGGACACTGACTTCCTCGAAGCTAGCCATTAGCCTCTTGGTCAAGGCGAGATAGGCTGCCATTCTTTCATCTCTTGCGTTGTAGTCCCCACTTATCTGATTGGAGACTAATTATGAGTCGTCGAACAACTGTAACTGCTTCGCTTTTAAAGTGTATGATTTTTAGAGGCTGGCTATCAAAGCTTCATATTCCGCCTCACTATTGGAGGCTTCAGATCCAAGTCTGATTCCCTATTCGAGGGTTGTATCTTCTGGAGTAACAAGCACAATGCCCACTCCTGCCCCCTTTGAATTGGAGGCTCCATCAATAAATAATTTCCAAACTCCCTCTTTTGCTTGGTTTTCTCCTTGCTTCATGGGTTGAAGTTGGTCTAGAGGATGCTCGCCTATGAATTCAGCTATGAAATCAGCAAGGACTTGTCCCTTGATTGCATTCCTTGGTTGAAATTGGATGTCAAATCGTCCGATCTCGACTGACCATTTAGTTAGTCTGCCCGACAGATCCGCTTTCCTCAGGATTGCTTTAATGGGGTGCGATGTAAGAACAATAATGGTGTGAGCTTCAAAATAGTGCTTCAACTTCCTTGAAGCCACTACAAGTGCAAAGGCGAGCTTCTCTAGTGGTAGGTACCGTTGTTCAGCCTCTAATAGAGTCTTGCTTGCGTAATAAACGGGATACTGAATTCCTGCTTTCTCGCACACCAGTGCAGAACTCACAGCGTGGTTGGAAACGATGAGGTATAAGTATAAGGAATCTCCTTCTTGAGGTATGACCAGCAGGGGTGGTGAGATAAGGTAGTCCTTGGGCTCGTTTAAGGCTTGCGAGCAATCTCGATTCCATTCTACTATCTTGTTTCCCATCAAGAGTTGGAAGAACGGTTTGTATTTCTCGAAGAACTTCGATATGAAATAGTTCAAGGCAGCGAGTATGCCGATGAGCTTCTGTACGTCTCGCATTGTGCGAGGGGGATATACTCTGTTGATTGTGTCCATCTGGTCCGGGTTAGCCTCGATGCCTCTCTTACTAATCAAGTACCCAAGAAATTTTCCTGACTGGACACCGAAAGAACACTTGCTTGTGTTGATTTTCATTCGGTATTTCCTGAGGATCTCGAAGGTTCTCGATAGGTCTGAGAGGTGATCTTCTTTATTTCTACTCTTGACGAGTATATCGTCGATATAGACCTCAATGGTGTCTCCCATTTGGTCGTTGAACATCTTGGTGACCAGCCGCTGGTAGGTTGCCCCTGCGTTTTTGAGCCCGAAGGGCATGACTTTGTAACAGTATAATTCGATGGTGGTAATGAACGCTGTCTTGTCCTGGTCTGGTGCATACTGAGGGATCTGATGATACCCTGAATATGCATCCAGAAAACTCATTCTTTGGTGAGCTGCTATGACGTCCACCAATTGGTCAATTTTTGGGAGGGGGAAGCTGTCCTTAGGTCAAGCACTGTTAAGGTCAGTGAAGTCGATGCAGACTCTCCACTTCCCGTTATTCTTTGTAACTACTACTGGGTTGGATAACCAATTAGGGAATTGAACCTCCCGTATGGATCCTACATCCAATAATTTCTCAACTTCTTTATCTACGGCTTTTGCATTCTCGGGCGCAGTTCATCATGCCTTCTGGGTGATAGGTTTAAAAGTGGGTTCGATATGCATCCGATGACAAACCACGCTGGGATCAATCCCAGGCAGCTCATACGGTTCCCATGCAAAAACGTCTACGTTGCTACTTAACGAAATTGTTAATTCCTTTTTTTCTTGATTTGTGAGAGAACCTCCAATCAAGAATACCCTGTCCTTCCTGCTATCAGTTTTCCACGACCCGCTCAGAGGGGAGGAGCCTGGTCTCCTTCACTCTGGGTCTTCCATACCTTAACTGCTATTTTGAAGGTATCAGACCTTCTTATTCCTCGACCTTCTCATTGAGCTTCTCGGCCTTCTTCTCTGGTCTAGGATGGATGGCCGCTATGAAGCACCTTCTTGCCGTTGCTTGATAGCTATGGATCTCCATTACTCCTCGCTCGGTTACATACTTGAGTTTCTGATGGTAGGTCGAAGGGACTGCCCTCACCGTATGTAGACACCCTCTGTCGAGGATAGCTTGGTATGGCGAGTCAATGTCGACTACCAGAAACTCAATCATCTTAGAGATACTTCCTACCCTTACTGGTAGCACAATCTTTACCAATGGGATAGTTACTTTTCCAATGAAGCCAACTAGAGGGACAGTGGCCTCCTTCAGGTCGGCGATGCTCAACTTCAATTTTCTAAACAGATCGAGATACATTACCTCGGATGAGCTTCCTTGGTCGAAGAGCAACTTATCGACATCATAGTTGGCAATCCTGAGCGTAATGATCAAGGCGTCATGGTGTGGGGTTCTCACTCCCACCAGATCTTCATCTGTGAACACGATATATTTGCTATAGTCGACGTCATCTGCTTGCCGATGTTTTCTTGATTGGGTCTTTGATGGATTGATCTGGAAAGCTTGTATTATTGTTGTCCGCTTTTTACCTCCATCCGATCTGTATTCCCCTGAATCTGCTTCATATCAGATACCCCGTGAATTATTGCGAATTCATGGCTAGTATCATCTTCGAGCACGTTGTTAGGTCTTGCTTCTACATTGGCAGCGACTTTCTCTGCCTTCTTCTCCACAAACTCGTTCAAGTGCCCAGACTGGGCCAGTTCTTTGAGGTGAGACTTAAGAGCTTTACAATGCTCAGCCTTATGTCCTTCTTCTTTATAAAAAGCGCATCTCAGCGCATTATTTCTCTTTGAGGGATCTCCTCCCATCTTTTTGGTCCACTTAATAAACGGCTCGTCCTTGATCTTTGCTAGAATCTTATAAATTGGTTCTCTGAAGACATTGTTGACTTCCTGAAATGATTTTGACACATCGTTCTTGCCTCCGTTCTTGCCCCCATTATTTCCTCTTTTCTTCTGGTTCTTCTCCCCTATGCTGAGGCGAGTCACATCCTCCACCTTGGCGTATTTCTCGATGCGAGCCATCAGGTCATCGATGGTTGTGGCCTATTTCTTTGTCAGGAACTGGTATAGAAGGGAAGAGCTGGGTAGCCCAATTTTGAAGGAGGCCACTGCTACCTTCTCCGAGCAGTCCTCCACCGCGTTGAATAACTCCCAGTACCTCTTCGCGTAGTCTCGCAGGTTCTCTTGAGGTGTCTTTTTCATTGTTATCAAAGCATCCATCCTTTTAGGATGGGAGCTACTAGTAATGCAACGGGCCATAAAGAGCTCGGCCAGGGACTCAAAGCTCCTAATAGACCTGTGAGGGAGCCTTTCGAACCATTTCTACGCCACGTCATGCAGGCTCGAGGGAAAAATCTGACACATCAGTACATCCCGGTGGTTCCAGAGGGTCATGGCTTGCCTGTACTGCCTAACGTGATCGATGGGATCAGTTTTTCCATCATAAATCTTGAATCTTGGGATAGTGAATTTCTTGGGGGCTTCCTCTTCTTCTATTTCCCTCAAGAAAGAGGATTTCATCTGGGTTTTGAGAGCTCGCTTAGCAAGCTCCCTGGTCGATCTTGCGCCGCGATGTGCTGGGTGTTGGTCCATCTCTCTTCGGACCAAATTTCGTATATTCTCATTGTTGCAAGCTGGGCTCATGTAACGATGAGCTGGTCACTGATGCTCGAGTGAGTCGTTTCTTGACTCACGCCTCTCACTCTTTTGGGATCCACGCCTAGGGCTCCTTCCTCAGCTGTGAGACTTTCTCGCTTGAGGGCTAGGATTGCGGTATGGACGTCTCCTAGTGCTGCGATGGAGCTCTTTCTCCATCCTTTCTAATTTCCTTTTGAGGCGAGCATTATCAGCCTCTTTCTTGCGAGAGGACTCCCTTTGATCTTGGAGCCTTGCCTCATAGGCATCAATCAGCCAGGAGATTTGTGTGGACCTCGCTGGTCCTTGGCTTTCCTCTAAGGCTGGCCTCTCTGGGCGAGCCCTCTGATTTGAACGCCGAACTTCAGATCTGATCTTGCGAGTAACAAGTTGTTCTTGGATATCTCCTGCTTGAGGAGCGTTACTACTGTGACCAGACATTTTAAACTTCTTTGTTGGTGTGGGCTTTCTCAGGGAAGACAAACGTTTCCCACAGACGACGCCAATTGTGGTGACAATTATATTCAACACAAATAAATGAGAGAAGCGCAATCACCAAGGAAAATAAAGGAAATAAAATGCCAATCACAACACAGTATGTACGTGGTTCACCAAGAATGCCTACGTCCACAGTGGTGCAGTCAGTATTATTTCTATATACTCCGGGGAGCGTTTTCAGAGAATATACAGTGCGTGTCCTTTGCTCCAGGCTTAGGGTTTGTTATATACATGTCTATCCTCGGGGAGTGGGGATGTTGGACTCCCCCAGGTCCACCATCTTCTCCTGGAATATCTCAATATTAGAACCTGGGAGGAGACTAAATCGTAATTCTATTTGGATGAGATGTGGGGTCCGGACTTTGGGCCATTTTTATTAGGCTACTCGTCTGGGCCCATAATGGTAAATTCGGGTACCCACACATATTATAATATGAACATGCAATTCTGCTATTTAAATTGAAAGAAAGTTTAATTACTTACCTTATAGGATTCGTAGGGTTTGATTCCACATAGAAGATGATGAATCTGACAAAGCACACCTGAATCCCCTTTAATTTAGTCTATAAAGCCCTCTCTTTTTCTTCCTTCTCCCTTCTCTCAATTTATAAGGTTTTCTAATTGAGTTATGGCTGCCTCTAACTCCAACACTTTGGTTTAAAACTCTTAATCCCGTAATTAAACTAATGGGCCAAGCCCAAATGATCCGAACACCCATGTGCGGGCCCGATTATATCTAAAATGGCTCCGGGACACAATTACTACCACCATATACATTATTGCGACTATCTCAACCATTTCGAAATCAACCGTAATCTCAAAAATGCCTTCTGAGTCACTCTACAATAAAGTCCTATCTCGACACCAAGCAGTCTATACTGAATCCTAATTGAGATAAAATACTACCACGTCACTATCACTCATTAGGACGTAAAATTAATAACTTACTATTCACTTAGTAATTATATTCCATAAATATTAACCATTATCTCTCCCGATTAATATTTTAATTAACACGTAATAATTAAATCAATTATGTTATGGCACACGTGTTGTTTAAAGTACCCGAATTAATTTAATATAAACGCTCTAGAATATAGGGTGTTACATACTTCCCCCCTTACAAACGAATTTTGCCCTCGAAATTAGGATGTACATGTGGTTAATAACTCTGGATACTTCTCTTGCATATTCTCCTCCTGTTCCCACGTCGACTCGTCCGCATTGTGGTGCCCCTACTAGACTCGAACCAAGGGTACCACCTTAGACCGCAACTTACGCTCACTACGATTAAGTATCACCACTGGTCTCTCCTCATAAGAGATATATGGTTGTAAGTCCATCCCCATCGCCTCCTGACACTATCTATCAGAGGTGGAATGAAAGGGTTTCATCCTAAACCACAACAATATTAGGTGGCGCCTTATTCCGATTCATTCCTCATGTCTAATGAAATGTTGGGCATACTGCCCGATATTATAAGTCACTCCAATTAATAACATTTTTTCCATTTTGATCAATTTATCCCACAAACCCGAAGGAACTCCTAACCTCTCTGCATATCCATTCCGTCATTGGAAACATCAATCAATTACAAAAATCTTAGTTGGTAACCTCAGGCCAATAATTTCCCATCCACAAATGGTACACCTAGAGACAACTTCACTGTATCTTACTTAACACTAATCCCTATGCCTAATATTTCACATCATGTGGAACATTTTACTCCCCTTTTTTCGAGATATACCAAACTCATTTCCCTTGTGTTTTCTCCAAACTGTGCATTTCTTGGGAACTTTTTCATCTGGTGGTAATCAATATCTCATTTATGCATAAGACACTCTAAGTATTGGACTAAGTGAGACTCTGCTCTACTTTCCCAAGATTGTGGGGTCCTCCCTTGTCATGGTATATCTTTTTACAGGTATTCCCCCACCATTTTTCAACTCCCCTCGTTTGTGATAATTCTCCTTGATATACACATAGTCAGACTATCTTTTTTTCTCTACTAAGTTAGTCAATCATATCATTCCACCTATGTTTCTAGCTGCCCCACCTGCATATATTCGAAACGCTTGTAATTGCCTCCCCTTATTTTGGATGATATTTGAAGTCAAACTAACCAAGGTGCCCATACACCCTATAACTCATGCATATCTGTACAAACATCACAAACGTCACATACGTAACATATTTATCTCAATCTCAAACCCCGTATTCTCGATGTGTCTATATCATATGGGTATTCGCGATCACCCTACAAATCCAAATTTAATTTCTCGAGATTTCCCCACCCATCAACGTGTGGTGCAAAAGTTTTCTCAGCGCTTCCTACACAGCACTACCCGACTCCACTGGTCCTATATTTTTAATATCTCTCAGCTTAAAGTGTTTGCTATACACGTTTAGTAATCAACATTTAAAACCGATGCACTAGAATCCAACATCGTCTCACCACTCCCAATATTTATTAAGGTCCTTACGCGTAACATCATGCAACAAAGCTAAAAAACTTTCCTCGATGCACTATCCCTAGCATTGTCGATCATCTAAATCCGTGGGTCCAAAGTACATAACTAAGATATCACAAATCCTGTCTCCAGACACATAAATGAAATCATCTATGCCCATGACTCTCAAGGCGTTACATGATACGACTCTCTCACTATCACTAAGTTCTCAGTGCATAAACAACAATGGGCTAAATCTTTCCGGTCAACGGTAAACTCGATATACCTTGAATCACATCAGTAAAAGTCCCCATGCATTGGTATCAAATGTAATGAGACAATTATACTCACGAAAGTCTACTATAAAATACAATATATATTAACGCTCGAACCACTTTCAGGTAATGCCTCACAAAATAAAATATATCACCCTAGCATAGCGAGCACGATAGTTGTGGAAGTGGTGATCGCTTAAAAATCTGTGATACCAATTTGTCAAAGCAATGTGATATCGATTTGAATAAATTTGCAAATTCCAATTAAACCCTTATTTAATCAATTATCAATTTTAAATCAATTTAATTCAACCCTAAAACATACAACTATGTGGGTAAAATCAAACCAACATAAATAAATATGAATTGATGACCCACATATATAAGGAAAAGACCCCAAAAGGGAAAACCTTTTATTTCACCTAATAATACTCACAATGATTACAAGCGAAATCTGTAAGGACTATCCGCAGATACCCACAAGAACACACAGATCTAAATCAGCAATCAATCAACCTCATAAGATCCACAAAGATACGCAGTCCAATAAGCTAGGAACACCCACGAGTACTCCTTATGATACACATTCAACGTCAGCCCAGTACCTTCTTCATGTGGCACCTAGATCAGGAGTAGGTTATCCTCCCTTCAAGATAAACTTTAGCAAAGATGTATCTCAGGTTCCAAAACAATTCACTAAAGCATTTTGGATTTTTGTGAATTGAAAAATAAAGGATTGAACCTTAAATTGAAGTAGACAAAGTGTTCTGTTGTTTTGCAGTTTGTGCAAAATGAAAATCGTCAGGTATTCTTAATGAAAAATGACTCATTTAACATGCTTTATATAGGAAAATTGAGTCAGTGCGTCGCTCAAACGAAGTCCAAATGTTTCTCGAACGAAGCCAGCGTGAACAACATCGTGCGATATGCCAATATCGTTTGAATGACAGGCACACGTCACTAGAACAACGCAGTGAAAAAATAATTTTTTATTTCAAAAATCCGCCTTAACACTTAGAAAAATATTTTGACGAAAAATAATGCCTCAACACTTAGAAAATATTCTAGAAAAATATCCCAACACTTTTAAATGAACCACTAAGGGACTAAAATACAACCTTACCAAAATTAAACTTTCATAGGCTTGAATGTTTAGGAACTTTTTATATTCGGGTCCGTCATCATGTATCTTCAAACTTGAACTTCTTTCTTCGACGGTTTGTAGCAGTATACGACACACACTAATGTAAAATAGGACTTATACAATATGACCTTACAAATATCCCCCTATGTCTAGGCTGCTACATAATTAAAACATTCGAATTATGAAATCAAACTACCTATACAAATCTAACACCCTCCCATGATCCCCAAAAGAGAAAATGTTCTAAAAATACAAGAAAAAATTTTCTTCAAAAAAATCTTCAACATCAAATCTTCAAACTTTTCTCATTAGGGAGTCAACATATGATCATCAATCTTTGTACCTACACACATGAAACAAATCATATACCTTCATGACGTATTGAGTTTGAAATGGGATAACCATAAATCAAACAAAGCTCAAATCTCAATTCTCCCTCATAATTAAAACTCCCAAATCATTTGTTATCCCCCTTTTTATTTGTTCGAAATAGACAAGGAAATGAATAAAAAAAATAAAAATGGAGTTGTCACGATAAGCATAGAAAACAACTATGATCATTAAGAGATACTCAAAAGCATTCCAGAAACTACTTTTTATTTTTAATTTTTTCATACAAAAAAATGCAAAACTAATTTTACAAAAATCACACACCATGAATTTTTACTAAGATAACCAAATCGTGGAAACATAATGAATGGGCGTGAACAAATTCGATATGAAAATCAATGTAATCAAATATAACATATGTGCACGATGAATACAGATACTCTTAACGAAGGAAATCAAAATCGTCCTTAGGTGTCAAAAATGTGAATTTATATGGCATCGACTTAATCTAATTAACACATCAAAGTCTAAAATGATTTACACACCAATAACTTCTAAAACTATGTAACGCTTTTTCAAGACTTTTTCAGGACGTGCAAACCCACTTTTTACATTTTTCATTTGAAAACCCTCATAAATATCTTGAGGTGGTCTATTTTTTCTCTCATTAGAGAAATTTTATTGGCCCCATTTTTGGCATATGATTATTTTTATTGCCTTAATTTTTTCTTCGGCTCTTTTAGACGGTGGCTTTCACGACGAGTTATTTTTGTACTCTCGCAACCCTTTCCCATGAACACTCGTCATTTTTTGTAATTCAATTCCTCACGGTAAACGGTTCTTACATGCACTACTTTCATTATCAAGTTTTATCGCATTTGGTTCTTTTTAAAGATAGGATTGAGATGGAAACACTTTGACCAGCATGTGATTTGAGAAGTACAATAATCAAATAAATTCGCGCAAGTGTGCATTAAAGGAAATTAAGAGTCAAACATATAGGTAGAAATATCAAATTACATCTTAATGAGTCCAAACATTATAAAGCAAAAAAATGAACGATGACACGTATCAAAACACTATCAAATCATCACATGGATATGAAATGAAGTTGTGACTTGGTCATCCTAAATGTCCATTCATAAATAGTGTAAACAAAATACAAAACTCTTTTTTTCTTTTTCCCAAAATTTTATCAAAATAAAATCTTTTTGTATTTTTCCAAAAAATTTCAAAAACAAAAATCTTTTTTATTTTTTAAAAAATATATAAAAAAATGATAAATATAAATACAAAAATGGTACACATTAGCAATAGGCATAAAATATCATCATAAAAATCATCATATGCTAGCAAACAAGTCTAAACCTCAACTATTAGGTTCATAGCATCATTTGTAGGTGCGTGTGTGTGAACACGTGGCAAAACTCTATGCGACACACCATCCATCTTAAAGAAAAATTTCCTAAGGCATCCTCTATTTTTGCAATTGGTGCAAACATACACGAGCCTAGGAACACCTCTCTCAAAATGTCTATGGCGCACTCTCCTGTCCGGTACGGGACACCTAGGTGGGTTGAGTTGAGATCCATATGGATCAATCACAAACTAGGAAACCAACTCGAGTACAACTTGGGAAGTGGACACACTGTCATGACCTATTCCTAGTCTCTAAACATGACCTAAAGCGGGATCGAGGAAAATCTTTCCTGCCTTCTTAGATGTATCCTCTAACGTGACCTTTACCTCCCAAACAAGTTCAAGATCTCTCTCTAACACGGGCTATAAGTTCACTCTTCTCCCGATTCACGACGATCAACTGCTCACTCAAAGAAAACTTCACCATCTCGAGTTGACTCGTCGACGCCTCAAATACCCTCAAACTCTCACTCTATCTCTCCAAATCTATCACCCTAAGACCTAATTCCTTATTCAATTTCTTTGTCTTTAAGGTCTCGGCATCCAATTCTCTATACGAAATCTGGAGCTCACTATCACCCTCATTAGCGCACTCACTATCACACTTGCTAGAAACACTCAAATCATCCTCGAGGTTCTCATGTGAATAAGTATACTCATCTTCGTGTGGCAAACTAGGTGTGATCACGTGATTAGATAAAAAGGCAACACACATCCCATGTGAAGACTCATCCCCAGAATCCTTTACCTCTTCCTCACTATCGCTGAGAGTCGCTGGCATGGAAATATTTTTTTCCTTTCTCTTTAGTCTAGTCGGACACTCAAATGCTCTATGCCCTCTATCCTCACACTCAAAGCATCTTTCTTTTTCTTTTTCCTCTTTCTCTTTCTCACCACTCTCTTTGGCCTCGTCTTTCTTTTTATTTTTCTCCAAAACCCTTTTATTAGAAGAATTTTGTTTTGAAAGCTTGAGAAAGTTTTTGAAATTTTTTCCAAGCATGGCCATATCAATATCAGACTCGTCCTTAGACTTGGACTCATAAACGCTCACTGTATTTTTCTTTTCACTCTTGTACACTTCCTTTCCCTTTCTAGACTGGGCTCTAAGTGCTATCCCTCTATCCTTAGGTTTGACGGTGTCGGGGAACATGTCAAATTCATATGCATGGAGGTCTCCTACCAGCTCTTCTAATTTTAAATTGCTCAAATTACCTAAGGAGTTCAAAACAGTTTCTTTAGGGATAAAACATTTTGGCAGCGATCTCAACATCTTTTTAACCACTCGTGCATCAGGAATGTATTCACCAAGATTGAAACTAATATTTACAATATCATACAGACACGCATAAAACTCATCAAAACACTCAGCTTCAAGCATGGTAATTGTTTCAAATTGAGTAGTTAAATTTTTAAGTTTAGACTCTTTGATCGCGTTTGGGCCTTCATGGGTAAGTTGTAAAACATCCCACACTTCTTTGGACGTGGTGCACGTCATAATACGTCGGAACTGCTCAGGAGTGACGGCACCAGAAATTGCACTCAACCCACGTGAATTAAAAGTGCTCTACCTAAACTCATCCTTAGTCCAGTCTGCCACAAGTTTTAAATTAGTAACATTATTTGCGGTGACTGTGGAAGGAGTCTAGCCTCTTTCATAAACAACCCAAACACGCTTATCAATTGCTTTTAAATGTGATTTCATACGGTCTTTCCAGTAAGCATAATTAGACCCGTCAAAAATTGGCAACCGATTATATAAGTTTTCATTCGAAAACATTACGATTTTTCAAAATTAGATTAAAAAAAAATCAATATCACAAAATTTCGCGAAAAATAGGATCACTCGATAAATTAGAGAAACCCACTCTGATACCAATTTGTGAAAGTGGTGATCGCTTAAAAAGCTTTGATACCAATTTGTGAAAGCCATGTGATATCGGTTTAAATAGATTCGCAAATTCCAATTAAACCCTTATTTAATCAATTGTCAATTTTAAACCAATTTAATTCAACCCTAAAACATAAAACTATGTGGGTAAAATCAAACCAACATAAATAAATATGAACTGTTGACTCGTAAATTTCAAGAAAAAACCCAAAAAGGGAAAACCTTTTATTTCACTTAATAATACTCACAATGATTACAATGGAAATCTGCAATGAATCAACCTCAGAAGATCCACAAAGACACGCAGTCCAATTAGCCAGGAACACTCACGAGTACTCCCTATGACACGCAGTCAACGTCAGCCCAGTACCTTCCTCAAGTGTCACCTAGATAAGCAGCAGGTTATCCTCCCAACAAGAGAAACTCCAGTAAAGATGTATGTCGGGTTCCAAAACAATTCACTAAATCATTTGGTATTTTTGTTAATTGAAAAGAAAATGATTTACACTAAATTGAAGAAGACAAAGTGTTCTGCTGTTTGTGCAGAATGAAAATTGTCAGATCTTATTAACGAAAAATGACTCATTTAACACGCTCTATATAGAAAAATTGAGTCGGCGCGTCGCTCTCAAAAAAGTCCAAATGTCCCTCGAACGAAGAAAAATGTTGCTTGAATGACATCGCGTGAGATGCCAATGTCGCTTGAACGAAAGAGTGAAAAAAAATTGTTTTTTTTCAAAAATCCGCCTTAACACTTAAAAAAATATTTTGACGAAAAATAATGCCTTAACGCTAGAAAAATATCTTAACACTTTTAATTGAACTGCTAAGGGGATAAAATACCAACTTACCAAAATTAATCTTGCAGAGGCTTGAATGTTGAAGAACTTTTGATATTTGGGTCTGTCGTCATGTATCTTCAAACTTGAACTTTTTTCTTCGACGGTTTGTAGTGGTATACAACATACACCAATGTAAAATGGAACTTATAAAATATGTCCTAACAATAGTCTTACCATATAGTCTACTACCGCTCAAACTCTCGATATCCAGTCACTACACAATATAATAGTCCGCTCTCCTTTTATAACCCTCATAAGGACCAAAAAATACTATATAATGTAAAACATCCTCTTAGTGTCCACGCGTGTTCCATTGCAGATGGAACCAAATAGAGCCCTGGTACTCAATGATAAATATATACACACTATAGTAATATTAACAACACCTCTACTAAACCCGTTTCCCATGCGAATCTAGTACTAACAAACTATCGTGACTCGCCCGTGTCACACAAAACAGACCCCAATCACCCCGGGATAAAACTTATACTTTCAATTGCCAATAGCACTGGAGGTTCAAATAGTTCCTGGACATAATACCCTCGTCCCAACCAACCAAAAATCTTCTTATAACTGTTGCCCCTACTGGGCATCCCGTTCCTGTTTCCGAATTTGTTGTGGACAAGACCCACATATGTGTTCCTACTCTTTACATATAAGACACCGCTCTATGTCACTTCCCTTTCTATGGCCCCACTTTCCATATCGGGGTTGTCTTTCTCGTGGACCTAGTAGTCTTGATCGTGATTGCTACCCCCATTGTCCATTTGGCTCTGCTTGCCCTATGTGACTCGTTGCTGGCCCTAATTGTATCCACCATTACTTGGTAGGAATTTTATTAATCCCAATCATTAAAATGGGTCCTCTACTAGGTATCCCCGCCTGTGGTGCCTCACTAGCACCGTTAAATCCAGTCTTATCCTTCGATTAGATTCTCTAACTCTCTAAGATCCCTTCTCAAGGAAGCATTGATATCAAATTGTAAACGTACGACATTGACAATAACGGTACCATTCGTTCTAGCCACGTTTCCCCATCCATGATTGCATATTCTACCCATGAGTCCATATTATTAACTTACGGACCTTTTTTATTCTCCGTATTCGCCTCATCGAGTACGAAGTTTGCTAAACACATCAATTTTCCTTCATGACCGACCATTGTACGACCCTTCTAAAACAAGTATTAAAATACTTTTCCTCTCTGTTTAAATAGTCGATGAGAGAATTTACGATCAAAACTCACCCCAAATTCCTCGTTATTCATGGTATCTCTCCACGGTTGTGGTGACTGACTCCTATCATTAAACACTGCTCCTATGAGCAAAATTTCACCTGTAATTTAATCATGGGTGTCACTGCACTCCACCCTACACAATTGCCTTTGGATTATCTCCTTTCTTTGACCCATCACACTCCCTTTCTTCCCCAAATCCTTATGGATGTCTCTTCGAAAGAGTTCCTTCTATTCCTCCCCCCTTTATCGACTATGTTGGGTGAATCTAAATTTGCACCACCACTTTCTACAACGGTGTTTAGGGAAACTACTGCGCTCTAATGATTATCCCAATGTCATCTTCCTGAATAATAATCAAGGTGACTTCTATCACGGTCACCGTTCCCAGAATATTCCATGGCTTCTACTGAGCCTTTCCCCTACAGTCCATCTAATAGCCCTAGCTAGTCATCCAAACTTTTTCGGTGTACAAATCCCAATCGAACTCGTATATGAATCGCATAAACTATACTTAATAGAAGGAGAACATAAGCCGCATATGTAAAGGAATACAACAATCCTCCAATAAGGCTTTATATCAAAGAGCGCTAGTTAAAACGTAAAAAGTCGCACAGATCCTGTAGACACTAGAAACTGATGCTCTGATACCATCTGTAACACCCCGCCTATTAAAATACTGGGTGGCTAGCCCTCTATCAAAATAAAAAGTTAGTCTCATATGACTCATTCTTAGCATCACTGTCGAAAACAATTTTTTTCTAACCACCTAATAATTAAATACATTGGTGCCAAATTTTATCTTTCGTTAAATTAATTACACGTGGAAATAAAATAAAAATGAAACCATCCACACAAATAAAATCAGAATTCAACATAAATAAAATCATAATTCAACACACAACAGACATATAAATAAATAAGACCGAATAATCCATCGATTCTCAATAATAGAATCTAACAATAAATCTGAAATAATAAACTGAATACACAAAGTCTTTTGAATAAACTAAAAAACTGAATCTGAGGGGCGACATGACCGAGTAAATACCGAATGAAAATTCCTAAACTAGGAATAAATAAAAGAAGCGTATATAACAAGATCCTGCAAGCCTCTACACATACTAAAGCTACGCATCCCTGAACAGAATCCTCAAGATGGGCATTCCTGTGGTTGGACACCTAAAATGGTTTTGAAAAATATATTTTGACACGAGTCAGAGCCCGAGTAAATTATTTTGAAAATATTTAGCAAGCAACTTAAATGCAATGATTAAATATGCATGAAATATTTCCATATTTAAGATGGTATCGTACTCTCTTGAGAAATAACTCATCCCTCATCCAATGTGCACACAGACACTACACCAAATCCTGCGAATGGTCACCCCTGGGGGTCACGGCAAAAAGCCGTGACTAGCTCAACTTTGGGGTGACCATATCCATGACCCACTGTGGTCATAGATATTCTGGGAAGTGGTCACGACCCAAATCCTTTACCAGTGTGGGTCACGGCCTAAGCCCGTGACCTGGTCGTGACCAAAATGGTGCCAATTTCGTGCCAAGTCCCCTTCAAGTTTCATCACAAAGGGATCAAGGCTTATGTCCGTGACCAATACTATAATGCACACCATATGAGTCATGGATTTAGGCCGTGACCATCTCAATATGTTCACGGGAGTGGGTCACGGCTTAGGGCCGTGACCACATGGTTGAATACGCGTTGATGTGGAAACAATTAAAGGGTCATTGCAGTGGGTCACAACTCTAAGCCATGGCCATTATCCTTATACTAAAACCATTCTGCCTCATTTTCATTTCTTCCCGCATCAATCGCTCTTTGATTTCGACGATTTGCATTCTCTTTCTCTCTTCAACCCTAATTTCAGCCCAAATATCTCTCTCAATCTCAAAGGTAAACCCTATTATTTGTGTTTCTGATTTAAAGCCTACCATATATGTGTATATGCGTGTTTATGTGTGTATGTGTGTATATGCGTATGTATGTGTATGTATATTTATGTGAACTTGTGTGTCTATGTGTCTACATCTGTATATGTGTGTGTATATCTGTGTGTATCCCCGGTTTATGTGTGTGTATCCCCAGTTTATGTGTGTGTATGTCTATGTATGTGTGTGTGTATATTTTTGTTTTCAACAAAATGGATGTTAAATTTAGGAGTTAAAATTTATTGCAATATTTATTACGTATTTATTGGGTATTGTTAACATTGATTGAGAATTGTTATTTAGAGGTTGAAATTAACTGCCATTATTTAAGGGTATTTATTGGGTATTGTTAGTATTGACTGAATGTGGTTACTTAGGGATTAAAATAAATTGCAAAATTTAAGAGTATTACCATTTAGGGATTGAAATTTATTTAGAGTTTGAAATTAATTGAGTATTATTAGTATTGACTGAATGTGGTTACTTTGGGAATAAGATAAATTACATTATTTAGAGTTTAAAATTAATTGAGTATTATTAGTATTGACTGAATGTGGTTACTGATTGAGGGCGAAAAGTAGCGCGTGTCAAACGCTAATTGAAAACTATTCGAATTCGTTTCAAAATTCCTATTATAAGGAGGTAAAGGCCCAAAATCATTATCATCATTATCAAAATTCCAATAACTCAAGTTTTGACTTTAGTTATACTCGCCCAAAGTCATATTTGAATTTGTTATAGTTTGAGATTCTAAGTATTCACCGAAAGTCATAGGTTTGCGAGAATTATGAGAATTATAACAATGATTACCGAAAGAATTGGAATAAGACATGCTTACACCAAAAATGGCTCGAAGTGGCGAATTCCACAAAGTAGGTTCGCGCGGGAAAAATTCGAGCGTTTCTAAGTGATCCAATGCGGAAGTCATGTAAAAAGATTAGCAAATAATACAAATAGAAAGAAAATACTATGAAATACTAAATCAAATAAAGTCGAAAACAAACTCATCCCCAGCAACGACGCCATTTTTTATCGAGGGCGAAAAGTAGCGCGTGTCAAACGCTGATCGTTATTTTTTGTTCATCACCTCAATAAAAACAAACCTAAATTACGACTACACTTGCGAGGCAAGCATAGCGGTAAGTCGGGTATCGAAAATCCACAGGGACGAGATGATAGAATTTATATGAATTAGTACTCCGAAATAAAAGTGTAAAAGGTGATTACAAACTAAAAAGGAAAAGATGCATAAGAGGGAAAGATTAATCTAGGCGAGGGAAAATGAAGCTAGACTAATAAAGCGAGTAAAACTATTGGTTGCGTCGAATATCCCTCACCCGAGTTAATTTGTATAAAATAGATGCATGGGTCGACGAGTTATTTGGAATGCGTCTCGTTTTGACAGTTAATTGAACCAAGGGTTGTCACGCCCCTAACTCCGCATAAAAGCCTAATATGGCATCAACAAATTCTTCGAAAATTACGCACGCAAGGTTGTAAGCACAGGACATACATGATACGCCCCGTCAAATCTCCTAGGCACAATAACTAGGACAACGCACCTGAAATAGACCTGTAAACACCATCACCAAAGCAAAGCAACGCGTCAACTCGAGTGAGTTCCATTCAAACACAACCTAATTTAAATTAGCTAGAAAGCATGATAAAAACGTGGTAAATAAACGCGGTAAATAAACGCGATAAATTTAAACTAGAAAGCAATGAAATAAAGCATGTGAATCTAATTATTAAAGCATGTAAATTAACTAGAAACCAAGAATAAATTAAATACACACTATATTAATGGAGATGGAAGATAGCACAAATTACAAGCCCAAATGGGTGTTAATCCAAGAAGAAATAAAGAAATGAGCTCTAAAACCTCCCAAAACCTAACCTACAACTCTCGAAAATCTATTCTAAAACTTAATATCTGATAATTACAACAAAAAACCTTTATATAGAAATTGAGAGAAAAGAAAAGAAGAAAGAAAAGAAAAGCAAAATATCTCAAAAAAACAGGGGATCGATCGATCGACCCAAACCATCGATCGATCGATGGTTCAAAATGATGCCCACTGTCTCCCACAATTTCATAAATAAAGGGGGATCGATCGATCAACCCATTTGGTCGATCGATCGATCAAGAAGGTATGAGCCCCCTACATTTCTGTTTTGGATTAAATGCAATTCCCTTTCGCTGAAACTCCCGTAACTTCTTCGTTCTAACTCGGAATCGCGTACCGTCCGAGGCCACGCAAAGCTTGTGAGGAGGGATACAACTTTCGTGAAGATGGTGGGATAGGTGCCCAAAATGTGAATTGACTAAAATTCCCTTGAACGTGCGATCATGTACGAAAATCGAGTGGAATGCGTCTGAACTTCACACTTAGCATCCAAATACCTATGAAAGCTCAATTAACCCCTGCAAAACATGTTAACATAGAAATCCGAGGTTGTCTGGTTAACGAGCAGAAATATAGGGAATAAGATACCCGAGGGGACTAAAATGCGTATGTTCGAGGGATGAAATACGCACTATTTGCGTCATATCACACCCCCTAACTTACACATTGCTAGTCCCTAGAAATGAAATAGGATGCAACAAGAACTACAAGCAAACCAAAAGCAGGAGATAGTACAAAAGTATGGTATAAAAGCATAAGGCCACTTTCACGGGCGATTCGATTGCATTTAGCGTATGCAATAAGTCGTTAAACCCTGAGGTCACCCTAGTAGACGAGTGTCATCTCATGAGGGTTTTCGAGGATGATACCCACAAACATCACATGGTTTCCTCAAAATATGCCCAACCCAACATGCGACAAGCCCGAAAATAGCGAAAAGGATTTCATACGCATTATTAGCTCATTGAACGGATTCAACCAAAATTCCAAATTATTAACATTATAGAATGCACCTCATAGAATTGAAACCTCAAAATGTGAGAGGGGAGCGAGCACATGCAAAGTGTGATTCGACGAAAAACTTATATAAACCGAATAAACGTTAAACCAAGCATACATTCAATCCTCACGGGCATTACACTCATCAAGCGAATTCACTCGAAACAGGGAGGTAACACACGGAACATGCGGGCATAAAGAGTAAATGTAAATGAAAACTAGGCCGCACACATGTCACAAATGAAGAACGCTATATATAGACTAAAAAACTGTAATCTCAATGAAAGATACCGCACATTAAAAGAGGCAAAATGCATTTTCCCAGATTATTAAAACTATTTAAACCTTTGAACTACATTCACCATAAGATCACATAGAACTTGAATAGGGTTTTAATGTCGGCTAGGCTAGGGTATGAAACGAAGGAATGTATATACGGATTCAAAGTGTTAGGAATGAAAACTCGGGATAATGGGAAAATGCAGTCAAAATCAAAATTGGAAAATACAATCCAAATGTCATTAGATATATTATCGGGGAGAGTAATCAAAGCTTACTGAACTATATACAACATTTACAACTTCCTCTTTCTTTTCTTTTCTTCGTTTTCTCATGTTTTCTTTTGCTTTTTTGCTTTCTCTTTTTCTTCACTTTTTCACTACTTTCTTTTCCTTACTTTTCAAGCTGTCATATGCCTAAATTGCAACCGACATCATAACAACGACATTCAATCCCAAGAAACATTCCAAAAAAAGGTATGGAAAGTGTAAATATGGGCTAAAACTCCAATGCGGAGTTGGTTATGGAAATTTGGGTTATGAAACGAAAGGCTATATTTAGGTTCAAAAGGGGTTAACGAGGGGAAATGACATAAGGTGAGGTCAAGGTCAATATGGGTGATATAAAAAAGAATGCCTATGATCATTTCACAAAGTTTACGCAATTCTCGAGTGAAAACAATATATTAAAATCATGATCAAGTAACACATTTCAAGTATGAACTCAATTAATGAACGCTCAAATGAAAGAATAGTGAGATTACCGACGAATTCAACGTTTTCAAAGAGAAAAGAATAGTATATAACACTCACAAACGACGAAAGGTACAAAGCTTACTCAGTGTAAGTATATGCAATGCAACAAAAGATTATCGAGTTATAAAAATCGTAAACCAAATCAATAAAGCAAGAAAAATGCATATGCTCATGGGATTAAAGTTTAATTCATGAAGTTATTCATAATATCAATAATCGAGACTAAAGCCTAATAACTTCTAAAATAGAGAACATACATCATTAGGCTGTCTATTCGATCGGGCAATTATTGAAATTTATCATCGAAAATAAGGGCAAAAAGCCCAAAAAAGGAGAAAAAAAAAAGAAAATATTTTTGAAAATTTTCAATTTTTCTAAGAAAAGCATACTAAGTAACTAACATGTGAGCAAAAATATGGACTAAATAAAGAATTGGATAGAATATCCCACACCCCCTAACTTAAAACTTGACATTGTCCTCAATGTAAATTAAGAACCAAGTCAAAGAGAGGAAAATAGCGATATTACCCAAAATTTGAGCGATCCCTATAAGAATAAGTCCAAATAATCTACAAAATAAGTTAGTACCGAGCATAGAAAAAGCAAATAACAAAGAGTTAACTAATTACATTAGACCAAATTAAAAAGGAAAGAAAAAGGTAAAAAGAATAAAAAGCTAACTATATACAACCTACTATTTAGGCTTCACACTAACTGTACACTAGAAGTCTAAATAACTGAGGGTCCACTGCAAAAACGATTTGACTTTGGAGGATAACCGGCGTACCCTCACATACAAGCATGCCCTCTGAAAAATATGGATTCCATTTGAAAAACGGAAGGCATGTGTAAGGCGGAAGAAATGAACCATCGTCAATTAAAAGTTTTGGAGGGACGATGGGAGGTTTGGATTGAACGGGTGACAAAAATATATGGGGACCAAGAAAAGCCGAATATCCTCCCAATGATTTTGAAATTGGAATGGGAGGCAGCGCACACGAAGGCACGGATGCGATCGTGGAAGGCGACTCGACAAGTACTCCTCATCGGCGAAAATGTTTAAAATATTAAAGTTTGAAACCGAATCATCAAGTACTTGTGACGGTGTGATAATAGAGAATGAAAATGGGGATGAAAGAAATTCAAACTCATGAGATGAATCATCATCGCATGAAGATTGAGTTTCGAAGGAAATAATATCAGTTTCAATGAAATGTTCTTCTTTGGGGGCTAAAGAAGAAATCATTTCATTGCAAATAGATATTACATCATTTTCATCCTCACTTTCAATATCTATTAAGCAATGGGCAAAGTGTAGAATGGTTTGTTCCAAAGTAGGCACAAAGACCTCATTTGGTTCAAAACATTCTTCGACTTTGAAAGTCTCAGAAGCAAAATTGTCGTCGGACTCAAATAAAAAATCCAAGTCATGTTCCCACAGGCGATTTTCTTCCCAATAACGAGTTTCAATTTTCTCATTCTCATACATACGCAATCCCTCACCGAATGTCATAGGTCGAGGTGCGGATCCATGAAAGTGGGAACTTTGAAAATTACCATCGGACTTAAACGAAAACTAATTATTATAGGAATTTTGAAAACTATTCGAATTCATTTCAAAATTCCTATTATAAGGAGGTAAAGGCCCAAAATCATTATCATCATTATCAAAATTCCAATAACTCAAGTTTTGACTTTAGTTATACTCTCCCAAAGTCATATTTGAATTTGTTATACTTTGAGATTCTAAGTATTCACCGAAAGTCATAGGTTTGCGAGAATTATGAGAATTATAACAATGATTATCGAAAGAATTGGAATAAGACATGCTTACCCCAAAAATGGCTCGAAGTGGCGAATTCCACAAAGTAGGGTCGCGCGGGAAAAATTCAACCGTTTCTAAGTGCTCCAATGTGGAAGTCCTGTAAAAAGATTAGCAAATAATACAAATAGAAAGAAAATACTATGAAATACTAAATAAAATAAAGTCGAAAACAAACTCATCCCAGACAATGGCGCCATTTTTTTATCGAGGGCGAAAAGTAGCGCATGTCAAACGCTGATCGTTGTTTTTTGTTCACCACCTCAATACAAACAAACCTAAATTATGACTACACTTGCGAGGCAAGCACAACGGTAAGCCGGGTATCAAAAATCCACAGGGACGAGATGATAGAATTTATATGAATTAGTACTCCGAAATAAAAGTGTAAAAGGTGATTACAAACTAAAAAGGAAAAGATGCATAAGAGGGAAAGATTAATCTAGGCGAGGGAAAATGAAGCTAAACTAATAAAGCGAGTAAAACTATAGGTTGCGTCGAATATCCCTCACCCGAGTTAATTTGTATTAAATGGATGCATGGGTCGACGAGTTATTTAGAATGCGTTTCGTTTTGACAGTTAATTGAACCAAGGGTTGTCACGCCCTTAACTCCGCATAAAAGCCTAATAAGATTTTGGCATCAATAAATTCTTCGAAAATTACGCACGCAAGGTTGTAAGCACGGGACATACATGATACTCCCCGTAAAATCTCCTAGGCATAATATATAGGACAACGCACCCGAAATAGACCCATAAACACCATCACCAAAGCAAAGCAACGCGTCAACTCGAGTGAGTTCCATTCAAACACAACCTAATTTAAATTAGCTAGAAAGCATGATAAAAACGCGGTAAATAAATGCGATAAATCTACACTAGAAAGCAATGAAATAAAGCATGTGAATCTAATTATGAAAGCATGAAAATTAACTAGAAAGCAAGAATAAATTAAATACACGCTATATTAATGGAGATGGAAGTTGGTAGCACAAATTACAAGCCCAAATGGGTGTTAATCCAAGAAGAAATGAAGAAATGAGCTCTCAAACCTCCCAAACCCTAACCTACAACTATTCTAAAACTTAATATCTGATAATTACAACAAAAAACCTTTATATAGAAACTGGGAGAAAAGAAAAGAAGAAAGAAAAGAAAAGCAAAATATCTCAAAAAAACAGGGGATCGATTGATCGACCCAAACCGTCGATCGATCAATGGTTCAAAATGATGCCCACTGCCTCCCACGATTTCAGAAATAAAAGGGGTTCGATCGATCGACCCATTTGGTCGATCGATCGATCAAGCAGGTATACTCCCCTTGCTTTCATGTTTTGGCTTAAATGCAATTCCCTTTTCGCTGAAACTCCCGTAACTTCTTCGTTCTGAATCAGAATCGCGCACCATTCACGGCCACACAAAGCTTGTGAGAAGGGATACAACTTCCGTGAAGATGATGTGCTAGGTGCCCAAAATGCGAATTGACTAAAATGCCCTTGAACATGCAATTATATACAAAAATCGAGCGGAATGCGTCTGACCTTCACACTTAGCATCCAAATACCTATAAAATCTCAATTAACCCCTGTAAAACATGTTAACATAGAAATTCAAGGTTGTCTGGTTAACAAGCAGAAAATAGGGAATAAGATACTCGAGGGGGCTAAAATGCGTAGGCTCGAGCGATGAAATACGCAATATTTGCGTCGTATCAGTTACTTAGGGATTATGATAAATTACTTTATTTGGAGTTTGAAATTAATTGATTATTTTAGGTTCCACCCCCTAATCAAACTAATATTCTCAAAATCCTTTCTTTATTATCAAAACATCAATCAAACTAATATATCCTAATATAAACGCCCCCGTATATTTTTCTCATGAAAAAAGAGTCACGGTGATAATAACTAGCAACAAGAGTTGGAGAGATTTCAATTGGACCGCACACGTAACTCTTTTAATACATAGCGTTATATAGAGGGTACTCCTATTTATAGGTATGGAAATAAAAATACTGAACAATTTAACTACCTTCAAAATTGTGGAATTAATTTTCGACAAGATTACCTGTTCGATCGTATTATATTCTTCATATCAGAAAACTAGGATGATGTTATACAAAATATATTTCACATGCGTAATCCCGATGTAGCCTAGACCTTGGTTACGTTGCTGGAGAAGGCGGAAAAAAAATCCACCCGTTAAGGATACAACTACGTACAGAGATCATTGACATGGACTGTGATGTATCGCACCATATGCACGCTAAATTGAATCTTGATAACAAGTTGAAAATGATGGGATTCCGAGTTCATGTTATGGATATCTACACATCAATCGTAGATACCCTTCCTCCTAGTTGGCCACATGCAAAAATTCATAAGATCTTAAAAACTAATACCGAATGGATGGAGATCAGGCACGTTGAACTTATTCTAAAGTCGTACTTTGAAAAGGTATATATATAGTCATAAGCTCGAATAATTAATTATAATTTCTTATAATAATTTTTTAGTCACTTATGGTTTTTCATTTTTATAGATAATGTCGGGAGGAAACAACCCAAGGGAGCAAAGTGTCGAGGGAACACCGCAACGAGGTTCCCCATCTCATGCACAACCCGAATTCTTAACACCAATTGGTGATAAATACATTACTCCACTTATGGTCGCCGCCTCTACAAGTCCAACTTGTTCCTCAACGTCATCCATCATTATCGTTGCTCCACTACCCCCCTCCAAAGCTGTCGACGCCTCCTGCTCAACCCCAAAGAAGCACATTGGGTTCTACCTTCTCGGGAATAACCCGAAGGGTGATAGGAATGACGTGCTGAACTTTAGGGACGTGACCACATAATTGACTATGCGCTAATGTGGAAAAAATTTAAGGGTCATGGCAGTGGGTCAAAACTCTAAGTCGTGGCCATTGTCCTTATACTAAAACCATTCTGCCTCGTTTTCATTTCTTCCCGCATCAATCTCTCTCTGATTTCGGCGATTTGCATTCTCTCTCTCTTAAACCCTAATTTCGGCCCAAATATCTCTCTCAATCTCAAAGGTAAACCCTATTTTTAGTATTTATGATTTAAACCTTAATGTATATGTGTATATGTGTGTGAATGTGTGTCTATTTCTATGTACATATGTGTTTATGTGTGTACGTGTGTATATGCGTATGTATGTGTATGTATATTTGTGTGAACTCGTGTGTCTGTGTGTGTACATCTGTATACGTGTGTGTATATATGTGTGTATCCCTAGTTTATGTGTGTGTATATCTGTGTATGTGTGTGTATCCCCGGTTTATGTGTATGTATATCTATGTATATGTGTGTATATTTTTGTTTTCAAGAAAATGGATGTTAAATTTAGGAGTTAAAATTTATTTCAATATTTATTAGGTATTTATTGGGTATTGTTAACATTGATTGGGAATTGTTATTTAGAGGTTGAAATTAACTGCATTATTTAAGGGTATTTATTGGGTATTGTTAGTATTAACTGACTGTGGTTACTTAGGGATTAAAATAAATTGAAAAATTTAAGGGTATTACCATTTAGGGATTGAAATTTATTTAGCGTTTGAAATTAATTGAGTATTATTAGTATTGATTGAATGTGGTTACTTATGGAATAAGATAAATTACATTATTTAGAGTTTGAAATTAATTGAGTATTATTAGTATTGACTGAATGTGGTTACTTAGGTATTAAGATAAATTACATTATTTGGAGTTTGAAATTAATTGAGTATTTTAGGTTCCACACCTTAATCAAACTAATATACTCAAAATCCTTTCTTTATTATCAAAACCTCAATTAAACTAATATACCCTAATATAAACGCCCTCGTTTATTTTTCTCATAAAAAATGAGTCACGGTGATAATCATTACCAACAAGAGTTGGAGAGATTGCAATTGGACCGCACACGTAACTCTTTTAATACTGAACGTCATACAGAGGGTACTCCTATTTATAGGTATGGAAATAAAAAGATTGAACAATTTAACTACCTTCAAAATTGTGGAGTTAATTTTTGGCAAGATTACCTGTTCGATCGTATTATATTTTTCCTATAAAAAAACTAGGATGATTTTATAAAAAATATATTTCACACGCATAATCCCGATGTAGCCCTGACCTTGGTTACGTTGTTGGAGAAGGTGGAAAAAAAATTCACCCATTATGGATAAAGCTGCGTACATAGAGCATTGACATGGACTGTGATGTATCACACCATATGCATGCTAAATTGAATCTTGCTAACAAGTTAAAAATGATGGGATTCCGAGTTCATGTTATGGATATCTACACATCAATCATAGATACCATTCCTCCTAGTTGGCCACGTGCAAAAATTCATAAGTTCTTATAAACTAATATTGAATGGATGGAGATCAGGCACGTTGAACTTATTCTAAAGTCGTACTTTTAAAAGGTATATATATAGTCATAAGCTTGAATAATTAATTATAATTTCTTATAATAATTTTTTAGTCACTTATGGTTTTTCATTTTTGTAGATAATGTCGGGAGGAAACCACCCAAGGGAACAAAGTGCCTAGGGAACACCGCAACGAGGTTCACCATCTCGTGCACAACCCGAATTCTCAACACAAATTGGTGAGAAATACATAACTCCACTAATGGTCGCCGCCTCACCAAGTCCAACTGCTTCGACAGCCTCATCCATCACTCTCGTTGCTCCACTACCCCCGTCCAACACTGTCGACGCCTCCTGCTCAACCCAAAAGAACCACATTGGGTTCTCCTTTCTCGGGAATAACCCGAAGGGTGATAGGATTAACTTGCTAAAATTTAAAGCCCGATATTTGGCTTTAGGAAAAATGAACGTGGGGGTTGGTGGACCAGACAACTAGAACCAGGTTGATCAAGCCATCAAGGATGACATATACGATCAACTCTCCAAGTATTTCTCATTTCCCGATCGTTCCAAGAATAAGGTTATATCTCGGGTTGATGAATCATTGAGGACATATAGGAGAAACCTTTGGAAGAAACATTTCCCAAAGAAGGAAGCGAGCTCTGATATTTTATCTTGGAAAGAGATAGTGCCTCCAAATGTTGAAATTCCGGTGGAGGAGTGGAATAAGCTTTTGGAGAATGAGGCGACGAAAAACAAGTTGGTCCAAAGGGAGAAAAAAAAAAAATAGGGCACAGAAAACTGATATCCACAGGTTGAGATCCAAATCCTATGAGGATGTGAATAATGAATGGGTGAGTAGGATAAAGGATGGTCCAAATGAGGGTAAAATACCAAATCGCTCCCACATTTTCGTTCATGCTCGAGGGGGTAAAGATAATACATTCTCGTGCGCACTTGGCTGAGACGCTAAAATAAATAGAGGCCATCAACAGTCAGTCAGGTTCAAGCCCTACTAATGACTTTGACCTTGATAATGATTACCTGACCCAGATCTTTGGAAATGACAAAAGGGGGAGGACAAGAGGTGTTATCTCACAAATGCCAAAAATAAAATTTCAACAGATCGCACCTCTCGTCGATGAGTTCTCTTCGATCAATAGCCATTTCTCGTCCAATTACAAACGACATGCCAAGACCGATGGGGATTTCCAGGATATCAAAAATAACGTGGGAATGTTAACAAATCAAATTGGGCAACTTATGTCTTTTTTCCAAAATTATGGGGTCCCAATGTGACCTCCTCCTCCTCAAGGTTAACCTTACCCCCACCCTCCTGCTCAAGGTTTTACCTATCCTCCCCCTTCAGGTTTTCATTTCTAAATTCTGCCTCATCCACCATTATCCTCCCAAATGCCATCTCATCCAACATTTCCCTCTTAAATGTTACCTGTCATGAGACTTAGATCATCATCAACAACTCACAGGGACTATGGCGGAAAGTACTATTTCAAAGACCCGAGCAATAAGAGGTTTGTTAGGATATGCACACTCATCTCTAAGGTTGTTGGAACTAGAGTACACAATCGACCATTAGAGATGGGTGAGGATGAAATATTGGTCAATGAAATATACAACGGCAGCGAAGATGTACTTGTGTTGGCGGCAGGCGGAGATGGGCTGGAATTAAGAAATTATACAAATTCTTTTCTGTCTTAGCCAATTTAACTATTAAAAAAGATCGAATAATATGTTGTTTTGTTTCAATTGTAATAAATTTTTTTTGGTTTCATTTGTAAGAATATTGGTTTTGTTTCAGTTTAATAATATTGGTTTTGTTTTCGTTTAAGAATATTGGTTTTGTTCAGGTTTAATAATATTTTTTATAGCTTTAGTTGTAGATTATTACATTGATTATTACATGAATTTCAGTTTTACCTATATCCACATGACTGGAATTTGTAGATTATTATATGGATTTCCCACTATACAAAGAGTGGATGGCAGAGACTAACCGAATTTCAAATAATCATGTAAATGGCATTCAAGAATTTGTTAAATAATCTTTCAAAAATCTTTAAAATGACAAGATTCCATGCCCATGCACTCGTTGTGAGAACGAAAAATATAATACATTGAGAATATGTTGAGTTACATTTAATACAGTGGGGAATTTGCCAAGACTAAAAAATATACACATATCATGGTGAAAAAAATATACCTTATGTTCCAGAAGAATTATCGATGCCCGACCACGTAACGGAACCCCAACGAGTGAAAGTGGTATATGATTCACTAACACATCGTCCATTGACCGACTTAATTGTGATGCTTATGGACTTCACAACCGTCAAAACCACCAACCTATGGATACGAATAATGCGCAGTGTGACCAACTAAATGAAAATTCTGATGTTGAACTTCCAGGATATCGGGAATAAATACGGTTGAAAACTAATGCGACTAGACCATTGTATAAATATTGCAATGAAGATCACTCGATATTATATGCAATGATTGGTTTGCATAATTTCAAGAGTCAATTTAGTTTGTTTTGGAACAACGTAACTGGAATTCTTAAGTGGGTTTAAGATATTCTCGTAAAAGAGAACACGTTACCAGGCAATTATCCTACCATAAAGAAGATCTTGAAGGGTTTGGGTTTGAAATACAAATCTATTCATGCATGCAAGTATGATTGCATATTATACCGCAATGAGAACGAAGAGAAGGATGAATATATTGTATGCAGTAGGCCTAGATATGACAATGGAAAAGATAAATATGCAAAAAATTACAACTGCTCGCAAGTCCCACAAAAGGGTTTGAAGTATTTTTCACTTGGGCCATGGTCTAAACAGTTATTTACTGTACCGTGGATAGCGGAGGCAATGACATGACACGCTCGATGCGAGGTGGGTGGGAATCTGATGCGTCATCTAGCTGATTCACCCATCTGGAAAATTTTAACACCATGAATTTACAAAGTAACTGCGCAACATTTGTCATGCAATCTCAACTGATGGATTTAATCCTTTTGATAATTTAAGTACTATTCAGAGTTATTGGCCAATTCTCATGGCGCCTTTAAGTCTCCCTTCGACACTATACATGAGAAAGGAGTTCACATTGTTGTCTTTGTTGATACCCGGGATGAAGGCTCCCAGTGATGATATTGATATTCTTAGCACCATTAATCAAAGAACTTAAAGAGTTGTGGGATAAAGGCGTGAAAACTTTTTACTCTTAAAAGGGTGAATAGTTCACACTTAAAGCAATGGTGATGTAGGCGGTCCATGACCTTCCAGTTTATGGGACCTTATTCGGTTGTAATATTCATGGTTATTATGGATGTCCCATATGTGGGGAGGAAACTGAAGCCTATTGGCTAAAACACAGTGGTAAGATGAGTTACACGGGTCATCGTATATTTCTGCTGACTAGTCACCCTTTTAGGAATGACAAGTATAACTTTTTACCTATCGATCACAAGCGCAGAATGCCACCTGCTCGACTTTCTGGTCAACAGATCGAGGAGAAGGCGATGACTGTAACTGCGAGGAATAGGTATGTAGGCAAATACCCCCAGTTTGTAAACCTGAAGTGTAAGGCTAGGGGGATCCGAACGACCCTAGTAAAGTGAAGCCGTGGTCTAGAAGATCAATATTTTTTTATTTATCATATTGGAAAGATCATTGTGTAAGGCATGTAGTTGATGTGATCCACATAGAGAAGAATGTTGCAGAACATATGATAGGAACATGTCTGGGTGGATCTCATTCAAAAGATGGAGAGCGGTCCCACCTAGATCTGTAAGATATGAACAAAAAGAAGAAACTATGGTTAAAAAATGATCCTATGGCAGAAAGAATTTCTACCCCCTGAGTTTCTTTCACTTTGACTACTAGTGAGAAGAAGATTCTCTTAGACATGCTGCTCAACTTGAAGACTCCAACCGGTTATTTTGGTAATTTACGTAGGGTGGTTAGGTACTAAGAAAATGACATGAAACAGTGCAAGTCTCACGACTGGCATGTAATCCTCCAATTAATCCCTCTGTTATTTCGGCATTTCTTTTTTAAACACAAAGATCTCCGTCAGGCAATTATGCAAATCAGTTTGTGTTTTACCCTACTTTGTGCAAAAGAGGTAAACAAAACGTACATTAAAGCTGCGAAATCAACTTTAGCCGAGGCAGTTTGTGTATTAGAGAAATATTTTCCTCCGTCATTCTTCGATATCAGCATCCACCTGTTTTTGCATTTAAGCGATGAAGCTTTATTTTGTGGTCCCGTTAGGTATCGTTGGATTTATCCTTTTGAAAGCTTGATGAAAACCTTCAAAGATTATGAAAATGTTGAAGAATACATAATGGTGGAATCATCGCTATACACTATGGAACATATGCCCGAACAAGAGAAGAGGAGGTTCAATCCTCGTGGAGAATGATTGATCGAGGAACCTAACAAGTTTGAGGATGAATTTTTGTTTAGGAACTTTAAAGAGGTGAAACTCATAAATCTACAATACGATCAAGAACTCATTATGTCTTCGAATCGCAAGATGAAGTCGAAGACAAGAAAGAGTGAGTATCTACTGAGTTCTTCTTCTTTGATTATATGTTTTTTATATTTTATGATCTAAACTTTACAATTTTCCGATAGGAAGTACGAGAACGAAATTGTCCAAGATCAAAGGAGAAATCGCACGACAACCGATTTTAGGGCATGGTTATCAAATGAGGTAAATTTCACATTTTATTTATGCGGTTATTTATTCGTATATGATAAAAATATGCCTTGATAAAAATTTATTAATAAATGCATCTTCTAAACAGAGATTATGTCTCTTCTAGGCTTGCATGCCTAGCAAAAGGCCCTAGTTTTTGTGCATTAGACTTTAAGAAATTTTGCACCAATATTTTTATTTTATTTTATATCCATATGAGGAAAAGCTTTTGACGCAAAATAGTGGAATATTAATTTCTGCCTTGACCACTTGTATCGCTAGCAAAAGCGATAAAATTCGAAGAATATGGTGCTAACCTATTATAGGATAATCTAACAAATCCTAGAACTTGATTACTTGGATTTCACAGAAATTGTATTCTATTGTGATTGGGTAAAGGTGGAGGATACAATGAATGCTTGCAACGTTGATACTAAATCCAAACTTATCATGGCAGATTTATCAAAGCTGAAGAGTAAAGATCGCATAGTCGATGTGCCTATTATTTATGCCTTTCAGAACGTAAAAAGGTATTCTACTCGAAGTTGATAAACGATGGCAATTGGATTATTATTGTGCATGCACCAAAGGGTATGATTACTGAAGTGGATGCATTAAAGGCTCCAAAAGAGTTCTAGCCAGCTCTTGATGACATCCCTAATTTGAAGGATCTTTTAGTTGATTTAGAGGGAGATTGAGTATCAAAATACTATGTTAACCTTTTCAATCTTATTTGTATCCTATTTTGATATTGACATTATATTAGCGCTTTACTTTGATGTATGAATGTTTAGTTACTTTTATGAATGTTTAATATGACTTATGTAAGTTTACTTTCAATAATATGTTATGCTCAGTCGAATATTTAGTTACTTTCACAAGACGCTCGGTTTGAGAATAGAGTCGTTTGAGTTTGTGATTGGATCAAATTGACCCAAATCAATTTCCACGTGTTCCTGTACATATACATTTGTTGATCAGTTTCGTTGATATAGTGTTCATAAAATGAAGTTAAATTAGCTTGATTTTATGAAGATTGTATTAAAGAAACTAGTCAACAAATTTCATGGAAAAGAATACGTTAGGGGCTCTAGGATCAAATTGGTCCAATCACACATTCAGAAGACTCTAATTAATGGCCTTCTTGGATCATAGGAATCAGGTAATCTTTACTTTAACTGGAGTAGTTATATAATTGATATACATTATTTTTTAATTTTTTAGATGATAGAAGGAGTACGGGATCATTATTTATTTGGTTTGGTTTGGCTATTGGCTTGTTGTTGGATAGTATGTTAGAAGGAGTACGGGATAATTATTGGTTGTTGGATTGTCTTTGGTTTATGGTTGTTGGATAATCACGGGACCCCCGATTTGAGAACACGAGATTACTTTTAAAATATCTAGACTTAGGCTTAAAAACATGCCGTTAGGGGGCGAAACCTTGAAACACCCCCTAAATGGCCTCGTAAGAGGCACCAACACCTAGCACTAACACCTCTCACGGGGCATTTAGGGGGTGCTTTGGGTTTTTTCCCTCTAATGGCATGTTTTTAAACCTAATTCTAGATATTTTTAAATTATCGTCATATTCTCAAATCGGGGGTCCCGTGACCACGCGGTTAGTTCTTTCTACTTACGTTGGTCCCATGCGAGGTGTTAAAACTTCTTTTGGGATTGTTTGGGGTATGTTTTTTGTGTTTCCCTCTAACGGTATGTTTTCAAGATTAAGTGTGGATTTTCTCAAATTATCGTCATATTCTCAAATCAGGGGTCCCGTGATCGTGCAATCGATTCTTGTGAGTTAGATTGGTCCCGTGCGAGGTATTCGCGCCTCTCACGGGACTGCTTGGGGGTGTTTTGGTTTTTTTTCCCCGAACGATATGTTTTAAGCCTAAGTATAGATATTCTCAAATGATCATCATATTCTCAAACTGTAGGTCCCGTGACCACGTGATCGATCCTACGAGTTACATTGGTCCCGTACGAGGTGTTTGCACCTCTCACGGGGCCATTTGGGAGGTGCTTTGGGTTTTTGCCCTCAAAAGGCATGTTGGGAAAGAACATCTATCTTTTCTTGCCTTGCCAAATGCAGCGTGTTGTAGAGCTCATTGAAATTATTCTGGAAAGGAGTCCTGGATAATATGATGTGTTTTCCCATTTGGAGTTTGATAGAGTATTCCAAATACGACTTTTCTCAATACAGGGAGTGCGACCTTAATCAAGAACCACCAATATAGTACACTCTAGGGAACTCAAAGTGGCCTCGCATAGAACTCAACTTATGCTCGAAAGACGATGGGGAAGCAGTTTCTACTGAGCTGGCTCGACAATAGCCCCAACGTTTTGAATAATTTATAGTAGCAGCCCAACCCCATCGTTATGAATAAAAGAGGTGGACTCATAGTTCTCTGTACCTTAAAATTAATCCCTTACAAATATTACCCCTCACTCTCCTCAATAATGAGAACACTTACTATAGTTGTAAAAAGCCATTGATTCACTCGTGGGAGACTATGTGGCTCCACTGGTGTAAGACTGTCTAGACAAAACTCCAAAGAAACCAGCGGAGCCACGTAGTCTCCCACGAATGAATCCATGGCTTTTTACAACTATAGAAAGTGTTCCAATTATTAATTTTAGATGGTGGAGTTCGATTTTGTTAAGGAGAGTGATGAGTACTATTTATAAGGGATTAATTTCAAGGTGCAGGGAATTCAACATTATAAGGTGGCTACACAGGAAGATTAACAGCTTGATAACCCTCAATAGGGGTTGTCAAGATCTTAATCTTCCTGTGAGGCCACCTCTTTTATTCATAACTGTGGGGTCGGGATATTACTACAAACTGTTCAAAACGTTAGGGCTATTGTCGAGCCAGCTCAGCAGAAGCTTCTTCCCCACCTATCCTTCGTATCCTGAGCATAAGTTGAGTTCCTTGTGAGGCCACCTTGAGTTCCCCGGAGTGTCATGTATTTGGCGTTTCTTGATGAAGGCCACACTCCTCGTAATGAGAGGAGTCGTATTTGGAATACTCTATCAAACTCCAAATAGGAAAATGCATCATATTATCCTGGACTCCTTTCCAGAATAATTTTTATGAGCTCTACAACACGCTGCATTTGGCAAGGCCAGAAAAGGAAAATTTTATTGCCAAACGTGCCCTTTAAGGGAGAAAACCCAAAGAACCTCTTAAATGCCGTGAGAGGAATAAACACCTCGTACGGGACCAATGTAAATCGTAAGAACCGATAGCGTGGTCACGGGACCCCCGATTTGAGAATATCTGTAGGAGGGTAGTGAGACTAGGGTCTATGAATAACTCGAAAGGGTGAGGCGTGAACCACTCCAATGGACGCTGCCTGCAAGGTCTTCAAGGTCTCCTGGTGCAACTTCTGAAGAAAACTTCTCCTTCTGGTAACAATGGAACTCAAGCTTCAACTCACTCCCTGCAAGAAGATGAACTTTCACAGCAAAAATATTAATTTTCTCAAGGGAAACACCTGAGAGTGATGGCTGTCAGTGGGGAGTGAAGGAACAAGGCACTCAGCACTAATAGAATGAGTAGGGAGAGAATACTAGGTAGGTCTGGTGATATTTTGGCAGAGTAACAGTGCAATTTCTATTGTGTATCTTTCTTGACCTTGCCCAGAGGTCTATTTATACTGGGGCGTTAGGGGTGAGTGGGATTTTTTGGGCGCCAAAATTGAGAGAGTTGGTGGGGAACAATGTCTGAAGTGTACCATTTGTCCCTACCTGTGTCAGCCTGCCTGTCCCCTCTGCAGGTGCCACCTGGCGCTGACCAAAGGTCAAAAAGCACATATATCCCCTAATGGAGACAAAATATCAGATTTGGTAGTTATCTTTTGAAACGGTAACTTGTGGTGCAATTTTTCAATTCTTGAGAGAGGAGACCTTACGAACTTCTTTCCTCTAAAAAATGTTGTTTTTCTTGAGAGGGACCTTGAGGACCCCCTCTTCTGGAAAAGTCATTTTCTTGTAAAGAGTTTATTTCTTGTGAGTAGCCAGCTCTTTGGTTGCTCTCTTCACTTGTGATCAAGTGTGAAGTGTGTGTAGTCTTGAGTGACTTATGGATCTTCCTACTAGTATTCTCTCAATCCTATAGTGATAAGTGGTTGAGCTTGCTCAACATACCTTGTCCCTCAGCCGCCAAGCCAAAACTCCCAAGAGGTCCCAACGCGCCTGTTCGAGCCCTGCTTGCTCGACTAGGCAACCTGTGCAAGAAAGTAAAGTGTTAGTGCTGTTGTTCATTTAGAGGCTGATGTTTCATGATGAGGAGTTGCTCGTGATAGACACTCCCTCAATATGAGTTCCTGCCGAAACCCTTGTAGCGACACTCGTCGAATAACATTTCTGCAGTGACCCTCGCAGTGGTGCTAAGCCTTGCAGTGACGTTGACTCTCTCGACTGTCATTACTGCAGTGACCCTTGCAGCGGTGCTGACCCTTGCAGTGATACTTCTTAATTAGGGATTTATGTGGTGACCCTCACGGGAACCTATAGAATGTTATTGCTCTAGTGACCCTTGCTGTAGTGGCGCTGACGTTTGAAGCGGCGCTGACCCTTGTAGCGGCGCAGACACTTGCAGCTGCGTTGACCCTTGCAGCGGTGCTAACACTTGAAGCGGCGCCGAGCCTTGCAACGACGCGAACTCTTGCAACAGCGCTGACACTTGAAGCAGTGCCGACCCTTGCAGTTGTGCGGACATTTTGCAGCGGCGCCGACACTTGCAGCGGCGCTGGCACTTGAAGCGGCGCTGGCACTTGCAGCGGCGCTGACCCTTGCAGCGGCGCTGACACTTGCAGCGGTGCTGGCACTTGAAGTGGCACTGACACTTGAAGCGGCGCAGACACTTGCAGCGGCGCGGACACTTGCAGTGGTGCGGACCCTTGCAGCGACGCTGACCCTTGCAGCGGCGCTAACATTTGAAACATCGCTGACCCTTGTAGCGGCGCTGACCCTTGCAGCGGCGCTGACCCTTGCAGCGGTGCTAACACTTGAAGCGGTGCCGAGCCTTGCAGTGGCACGGACACTGCAGCGGCGCGAACATTTTGCATCGGTGCCAACACTTGCAGCGGCGCTGACACTTACAGCGGTGCTGGCACTTGAAACGGCGCTGACCCTTGTAGCGGCGCAGACACTTGCAGCGGCATTTGAAGTGGCACCGACACTTGCAGCGGCGCTGACCCTTGCAATGGCGCAGACATTTGCAGCGGCGCTGGCACTTGAAGCGGCGTGGACTCTTGCAGCGGTGCCGACACTTACGGCGGCGCTGACACATGCGGCGGCGCAGACACTTGAAACGGCGCTGGCACTTGAAGTGGCACCGACACTTGCAGCGGCGCTAAACCTTGCGATGGCCTTTTGACTTCTGGGTGACCCTCGCGGGCACCTCTCGGATGTCATTAATAAAAGAAGCATTTTTATTTTATTTGCTTTTTTTTATTGATAGACACCCATCTACATTAGCCTCTCGTGCAAAGGTTTTTTGGTTGGGTAGACTAAAAAAACTTTGTACGCTATAAATCTGATTTCAACAATTATATATATATATATATATATATATATATATATATATATATATATATATATATATTGAGGGACCCTAGGATCATTAACTGCGATGTCCCTTTATCCGAGGTTTTTAATTTTTTGAGAACCCACGCGTCAGTGTGGGAACTGTCATCTCATCATTTGGGAAAAAAAGGTCATCACCTTTTTTCCTTCCTGCACGTTTTCCCATTTTGATGCAAAAAACATAAGCCCCCTTTCTTGGGCTCTTTCATCTTCTTCAAAAAAACATAAGACACCTTTCGATTTGTAGTGAGAGAGAGTGAGAGAAAGGGATTTTTAAAACACCATAGCCTCCCATCCCCTTTTTTTTTGCTCTAGATTTTTCCAAATACCGTAGCCTCTGATTCATGGATTCTAATCCAAACAATACTTCTTCAAATGTAGACACCTCCAAAGCACCCATGGTTTTAGGCTCTATGCCTTCTTCATCGTCCATCTCAATGGTTCCGACTGCCCCTATTACCGCCGTCGACGCCTCATCCGTGCTACCTGCCTCCTTTCCCTTGGTTGGTGGTTCCAGAACCCCAATAGGTTCCTCGCAATTTCAATCTGCGGACGAGGTATACCTTTCGGGTATCTCAACTAGTGGCATTCCGTTAGAGATGGTCGGTGTCTCGCCCGTCCCCCTGCTGTCAGCGAGAAGTGTCTTGCCCAATCCGTGTGCGACCTTGAGTCTTGATGTGGCTGTTGAAGAGGGCCCGAAGCGAGTGGACCCCTCGTCCGATGGTCTCTCGCCAGTCGCCTTGGGCTTTTATAAAAAAATCAGTTGCTTTGGGAGGGGTATCTCGACCTCGATTCACGAAGCCTATCTGGTTGGTTTGGGTCAGGGTATCTCGGAATTTTTTGGCACCGACGGTGGCTCCTCGCGCGTTGATTTAGGCGCGGGGAGTTCTTTGTCTATTGAAAATGAGCTTGGAGGGAGGGGGTCTCGACACTCGTGACTTTTTCTGAAGCACAGGGGGTCTCGACCTGTTGTTTTCCGCGAGGCGACCCTACGTCTGAGGATCCCTCGCCAGTTACTTTGGAGTCGTCAAAGTCCGTACCTGCTTTGGGAGGGCGTGTCTCGACACCTTTGAGTTTTTTAGAAATGGGGGTTTCGGTCTACGGCGGTCAACGTCCAGAGGTCTCGTGACCTGGCCTAGCGTCTATAGGTCCCTCGTCATCACGAGGGGGTGTCTCGACGTGTATTAGTGCTGACGGAGGTATCTCGACCTTGGGTGTCTCGACACCCATGATTTTTGTTGAGGAAGGGGGGATCTTGGCCCATGGTTTGCCGCGAGGTCACCCCATGCCCGAGGCAACCCATATCTCGATGCCTTTGAGTTTTCCCGAAATGAGGGTCTCAGCCTATGGCAGTACGGTGACCACTCGTCAGCAGTCGGGGGTCTCGCGACTTGGCCTCACGTCTACGGGTCTCTCGTCAGTGCAAGGGGGTGTCTCGACATTTTGTCACATCGAGGGTTCCGTGACCCAGGGTGTATCGCCAACTATTGGTATTATGGAGAGCATACCACTGACCGGGGGCTCTTCACATGTTTTTGCTGGGGTTTCCACCTCCACTTCTTTTTTTACGACAGGGGACACCCAGGGTCCCTCGTTCGGAGTCCCCACTAGGATGAGTTCTTTTCTTGAGCCAATGGCTCTTGGTGGTTCCTCAGCTACGCCATCCTCTTCTCAGGCATGGAAGGACTATATGCACATTCACCAAGGGCGAGACTTTGGTATTTATCATCGCGCTCCTTTTTTTGGTCCTGCTGACAGTTTCATGATTTCACTTTCTGAGTTTGGGGAAAAAAATTCGGGTGCTGTTCTCGAATGTTCTCATGTGGGATTAAGTGAGTCTACTGACCTCCCTACTATTTCTTCGGATTCCGTTCTCCGAGTCTGAGTTGATCTCCGAGACTTTCCTTATTCCAATGTTGAAGTTAAAGCCCCGGGTGGACCCACAGAGGAGTGGACCAGCTGGGTTGATTATGTTCTGAGCGTTCCTGATTTTGTGGCTATTCTTAGGGAGGTGGGACTCTTTACCGCCATCAGCAGCCTGAATTCATGCACCATATTTAAGCATAGTTCTTCACTCAATCTTTTATTGTCTCGGTGGAGTATGGAGTCTCACACCTTTGTCACAAGCTGGGGGGAATTTACCCTTACCCTAGAAGATATATGTGAATTGTATGCCCTTTCTTTCTTTGGGCAACAGGTCTTTTCTGATGACTGCGAGGACTCCCTAGAGCAGGAGATGGTGGGGGAGTTACGGTCAGCTCTCGGAGAGTGCTCGAGGTATGTGGCCATAAATATAACTGGTCATTCCAAGCATTCCTTTGCCAAATGGCAAAGATACTGGTTCAGAGACTTTGAGCAGTTGTAGAAGGGGGAGACTTCACGTGCAGCCCCCAGATCCCAGGATGGTCCTAAGCTCCACTCTCCTGCACATTTAGCCACTTTCCTCGTTACAATTCTGACTCGGTTCCTTCTACCAGGTAAGCTCAAAGACTGTCCTCGCGAACTTCTTTTTAGATTGGTTGTACGATTGTCTCGCGGTACGTCGGTACCCCTGGCTGCCCTGACCTTAGGTTATATTTACACCTGGATGGACCGAGCACACATAGATATAGAGAGGTCATGCGGTCGGTATGATGTTGCTAATCATGCCAACGCCCCTCTCTTAATGGCCTTTTTATTTGAGCATTTCCCCCACTTTACTTCAAGGGCTCACGCTTGTCATAGCGATGCTACGAGACTTCTCCGGTGGCATAAGAGAATTCCCAAGAAATCTCTGAGAATGTTGATCGACGATGTCAAGGAGTTTCAGTTTCGGCCTTATACCAGGCGCCCTGGGGGAACTTTCAGCTGGCTTTCTTTCCCTGGAGATGGCGGGACCTTCTATTGCACTTCAGCAGTGGGGTCGGTTTCAACGTGTCCTCATATTAATGTGGTGACGATGCTCTTACCATGTCACCTCCCTTCTTGGACCGAGTTAGGTTCGCGTGCTGAATCTTATCATTCTGAGAGGGCAAGACGACAGTTTGGCTATGATCAGGGCGTTCACACCCCTCCTCTTCCTACCTACAGCAGTCATTCTGAGGCATTTTCAGAGGCGTGTGTTGGCTTTACTCTTCAGGGATTATTCCGTAGGGTCAGTGGTTTGGGTGGTATCTATGTGCCTCCCTGCGATTATCATCCTTCATTCACTTCATCTTGGTTCCTTCTTTGGCAGCGGCAGGTCCGCCTTATCCAAGAATGTGTAGTTGCCCCCCCTCATGAGACTAATCCCATTAAATATACCAGAGCTCAGTTTTTGGTCAGGCGGACACAGAAATATCCTTGGTTTCTCAGCACCACCTCCACGCCACCCTTGGAGCAGGCCATTCCCATTTTAGTGAAACCTCTCATTGACGAATCACTTCCGTCTCCACCGACTGAGCTTCCCCCTATGAAGTCTATAAGCCAACCAAAAAGTAGAGGGAAAGCGAGCACCTCCACTACGAGAAAAAGGAAACACCCTGACGCTGATGTATCCAATTTTGTTCCTACTACTACTGCTTCTCCTCTTTCTTCTCCTGTGATGACCCAGGCTGCGAAGAAAAAGAAAGGAGATGCCGCTGGCATGGCTGCTTCCTCTACGGTGAATCAAGAGTCTGATACTGGCAATCTTGGGGCGGGGGAGACTTCCCAAGTAGTGAGAGGGAAAGGCTACTCCTCACCGAGCCTTGCTTCCCAGGAGGCGCGTGTCGCGTCTATTCCCATTGTGGAAGGTACTATATCACGACATTCTTTACTTAGTGGAACTAGTTCTCTCGGAGTTTCTTTATCTCCCTCCCCTTCATTGGAAGAGGAACTAGTTGATTGTGGAAGCACCCCTTCCTATGAGGACCCTAGTTCTTCTTCGGGTGATATGGGCGGCCTGGGTTTCCATAGTGAAAGCACTACTGACACTTATGCTTTGTTATCAGTCTCCAGAAAGTCTTCTAGTGATGATGAGGCATCCCATTCTCCTGGGGGGGGGGGGGTTAGCCCCACCCATCTCCCTTATAGCGAGACTACGCGCCCTGCTACTGTAAGCGTTCCCCCTTTACTTGTCTATATTTTTTTGCATATGATTTTCTTTCTTCCCCTCATTATTTTTTTATTTGTTAATTAAAGCATTCTGTCATATTTGTGCAGGTCATTTCCATAGAGGCAAGTAGTTCTCCTCTTCCCCCACTACGACTGACGCCCTTTCAGCGGGAGAGGAACTCCATGCTCATTTCTTCTCGAGGCCTTTTTAGAGAGGTTTGCTGTCTCCTTAATTCTTTTACTATCTGTTGTAATTTATTCGTCTTCTAACTACCTTTTGGTTGTGTACATTGTCATTTCCCCGCAGCTTTCATCTGTGCACTTTACCGTCACCAGGACCACCCTTGTGGCTTCTACTTCTCCTCAGGTATGCCTTGATATTATCAAAACTTTCATTGTGCCATTTTCTCTTTTACTTCTTCCTTTTATTTACCCATTTAACATGCGTAGAGGGTTGTGTCTTCCGGCATTGTCACCTCATCTTCTCTTGTCTTGGCGGTGGGTACTTCTGCAGCTGAGCCCCTGGAGGCCTCTTCATCTGAGGTACGCATTTTTACTTTTGAATATTTGTTTCTTTTTAATAGGATCCCTAATGGCTCTTGTACTTTCTTCTCAGGGAGGGGCTCCTCCCTTACCTGGCGTTACCGCCCCAGGTTTATCTTCTTCGGGGAGAATTTCTATCCCTAGGGTCCGTGTATCTATGGACGGTAGACCTTTGGTTCAGGCGATCTCTCGTGGCCCAATATTTACTGTGGCTTCAACCAGTGAGCCTACGCTTCAGGTCAGGCCTTTCTGCTGAAGCATGGAATCTCTTTCTCCTCGATCATACGATGAATAACATACTTTCATTCTCTGCAGGCTATCAGCACAGCCCCTACTGCGTCGACCGTCCTTTTTCGCGCTTCCCCTTTGGATGGGTTTCAGGTACTCTCTTATTTTCTTGGTTCTATATTTCTTATCTATCCAGCCTGTACTAATCGTAGCCCTCTTTTACTTTGTCGCAGTTATCCCTTTGCGTTGTTTCGAGTGCGGCTCCTGCTACTGTCTCTTCAGCAACCCCTATACATGGGCCAGTTTGTCCTGTTATCGGGCCCCTTCAGGTAGATGTCTCTGTGGTGATTTTTTTAGGAGTTTCCCTCTCCCTCTTTTTTTTAATTGAAGTATTTATCATTCATGGAGGAACTGATTTGTTACCTCTCGCCCTTTCCTGTCACTCACAGCCTCGCCTACCCCTCGCGCTCTCCGTCACTGAGGTTGTTCTTATGGAAGTGCCTGAGGTTGAGGTAGCTTCTTCAGAAGCACTGGTCGCTGAGACAGCCCCTTCTTGAGCGTCGACCAGTGTTGTTGCCCCTATGGGAGCCCCTGCTCCTCCTTCTATGACCGTTACGGAGGGCGTTATTCAGGTACAGTGTATAAAAGTATCTACTTCCCTCATGTCATTCTTATGTCTTTATTATTTTATTTAAATTGCGTGAGCATTCCCATCTTCACCTTTGTTGCATCGTCTCTAGGTGAGCGAGGTCGCTCTGATGACTAAGGAGCCGGATGAAGTTGCTCCAAACTTGTGGAGTCAGAGAGTGGGATTGTTGCGAGAGAGGTATTAAACTAGCATACTCTCCTTTTACTATTTCCCTTTTTTTCTTCTTGTGTATACTGTGCAAGCGTTCTCATTTCCCCTTTGTTTTACTGTTTCCAGGTACACGAAAGTACTCCGATGACTGTGGAGTCTGGCAGTGGGGCAACTGCGAGAGAGGTATTAGACTGGCATACCCTCTCTTTTTACTATTCCCCTCTTTTCTTCTTGCGTATATTGTGAAAGCATTCCCATTTCACCATTGTCTCATTGTTTCCAGGTACAAGAGAGTACTCCGATTACTATGGAGTCTGGCAGTGGGGCAACTGCGAGAGAGGTATTAGACTGGCATACCCCCTCTTTTTACTATCCCCCTCTTTTCTTCTGGCATATACTGTGCAAGCATTCTCATTTCACCCTTGTCTCATTATTTCCAGGTGCATGAGACTACTCCGATGACTGTGGAGTCTTGCAGTGGGGAAACTGCGAGAGAGGTATTAAGCTGGCATACCCCCTCTTTTTACTATTCCCCTCTTTTTATTCTTGCGTATACTGTGCAAGCATTCTCATTTCACCCTTGTCTCATTGTTTCCAGGTGCATGAGAGTACTTCGATGACTGTGGAGACTGGTAGTGGGGCGACTGTGGAGGGAGATCATAGTTCTGAGTTCACTCCTTTGGTCGGTGACGCTGATTCTGGTGGAGAGCCTTCTTTCCTTCCTTCTGAGGCGGGGTCTCGTCACTCCGATGGCGATGATGAAGTAGAGGATGCTGCGACTATTTCTAGTAGGCTATGGCGTGAGGAGTTACCAGGTTGCTTCAGGGTACATGAGCGTCAGCTCATGGATCTCATCTTGGAGCACCATCCCGAGACGTTCACTTCTCAGAGTATACTTTAGGTTGACAGTCTTACGTCCTTCAACCTGAGGGCTCTTGCCAGCCATGTTTAAGAGTTCTTGGCTACCTCCCCTGCTAAGCTGACTAGCTCTTCTATTTTACTATTCTTGGATGCTCTCCTCGACTTACAACAGTTCTATCATTTTCGTTTGGATTGGCTTGATGCGGGGGTTCTCCCCTTTTTGAGTGTTCCTTTTCGAAAGATAGTGAGATTTCACACTTCCCGACAGTCTAGAGTTGAGCAACGGCACGCTGAGGCTACGAGGATCCGGAATCAGATCGCCCTACTGCAGGTGAAGCTTGCCAGACTCGAGTCTGGCGATGAGGAGGATGAGGCTAAATTTATCAGGTTGGAGGAAGAGTTTCTGCGGGAGGCTGGTCCATCATATGCTGGTGCCATCACGCGTGATGACTTATTTTTTGTGGTTTCTAGCAGATAGGCTACTTCTTGCTTTGTAGTGCTCAGAATTCTATGTGTACATCACTTATCATTCCTGTATGAGACACTTTGTTTCTTCTGCACTTTCTTTTTCCTTTGTTCTCCCTTTATACTGTGGGTGTTTGTTTTATATGACTTGCTCTAATTTCTGTGAGCATTTAGTCTACTGGTGGATATCCCATATACTGCGGGGTATTTGCATTGATATGAAAAAGTTATGTATTATCATATTGTATATATTTTTTGAAAATGCACCTCTTGTAGCTATGAGGTGTTGGCATGTGACTTTCTTGGGTTGCCCCTCCTGTCTGTGGGGGTATTCCTGCATATTACTGCTTATAGTCGTAGAGGCTAGGTTGGAGAGGAGGGTGACCCCTGCCTCTTTCCAAAAGCCTGATTTTATTAAAAAAAAATGTATTAATTTATGTCTGGGGGACTTTGCTCAGTATACTTTCTCTTAGGATGGACTTACCTCCCAAGTGTAGTGAGCAAAGTTCCTGATCTTTTTTTTTGTACTCTCTTCTAACTTAATAGGGAGTTCATATGTATGTATAAATGAGCACGCAAAGCAAATATAAACAATGATCAAAAGTGTTGCTATTTCATTTCTTTACCTTTGTGTGCTGTTTACAGTGTAGTATTGCTCTTAAAAAAAAATTACAAAAAAAACTTTTCTGGTATAGGAGCAATCCTCGAAATCCATTACAGACATGCAAAACACAAACAAAACTTGTTAGCTGTTACTAAGCATAGTACCTCTTCAGCCACTTGAGTTGATGGACTGGAGGCAATCACTCTCTGGTTATGATATTTGGCAGTAGCCCGACTTCCCCACTCCTCTGACGACAAAGGGCCTTCCCAGTTAGGTTTGAATTTTGATGCCGACGTGCTACGGAGATGGTGAGTTGATGCTCACAGGACTAAATCTCCCACCTGTAATTCTCTAGGCTTGACCAAGTTTTCGTAGGCCCTGGACAGTTGCTGAGTGTAGACTTTGAAATTCTCTCTCGCCTTGTCTCTGTGCTCGTCCAGCGCCTCCAGTTGCACATGCCTTGGGTCTGGGATGATCCCATTGCTAAGAGAAATTCTGGCTGAAGGTACCGCCAGTTCCACTGGTAGGACAGCTTTGGTCCCATATACTAGAGAGAAGGGAGTGAACCCTGTTGTCTTTCTTTTCGAAGTACGGTAGGCCCATAACACCATAGGCAACTTCTCATCCCATGCTCCCGGTATGTCTTCTAGAATTTTCTTTAAAATATTTATCAGGGTCTTATTGGTAGCCTCTGCTTGGCCATTGACCTTGGGGTAGGATATGGTTGAGCTATTATGCACAATCTTATACTTGTCTGTGAGAAGGGCCATCTCTTTTCATACAAATTGCTTCTCGTTATCCGTTAGGATCACTTTGGGTATACCGAACCTACATATGATATACTCCTTTATAAACTGGGTTACCACTTGGGCGGTGACTCTCCTTAAAGGAATGGCCTCCGCCCATTTGGTGTACAATTCTGTAGCCACGATAATAAAAGCCATGCCGTGAGATTCTGGGGCGATCTTTCCCACCAGGTCGAACGCCCATGTGTGGAAGGGATAAGGGGCTGCCAAGCTTTGTAGACTGACGGAGGGAGCGTGCACCATGTTTCCATGCACTTGAAATGCTCTGCACTTTTTCACATATCCAATGGAGTCGACTTCCATGGTCGGCCAGTAGTATCCCAGCGTCATCAGTTGATCATACAGCTTGGCGCCTCCCATGTGGGAGGGCTTATGAGCTTCTTTTAGCACCCTTTCCACCTCCTCTTTGGCTACGCACCTTAGCGCCTTCTCATTGTACCCTTTCCTATATAACTCTCCCTTGACCAAGTAGAAACGGGCTATCCTTTTTCTAAGGTAAATTTCATCCGCTCTCTCGGCGAGCAACTCCCCATCTTTTAGATATGCTAGGTACGACTGTCTCCAATCTTCGAAGGCTTCCACGAAGTTAGCCTCCGTCAGCTGGTCAAAATTAGCTTGGCACTTTAAACAACTTTGTTGCAAGCGGGCCGCTTCTACGCTCATGGCGGGCCAATAATACTCGCTTCGCTACAGTCGTCTGTAAAGGGGGATATCCGTATCTCCGCAGTGCTTCTGGTGCATTTCTATTAACCTCTCCTTGGCTTCTTGCTCCCCTACGCACCTTGCCAGAAACCCTCCAGGACTCTTGAAGTAGAGAGTTCCCTGCATCACATGATAGTTGGCTAACTCTAATATTTTCATTGTCCCTTCCCTGGTTTCAAGTTGCTTCTCTACCAGACGCCTCCAATCTTCCGGCTCGTTATTTGGGAATAAGGACTTTACAGTAGTGGGTACCGTTCTCCGCCTCACTGTGATGGTTTCTTCTGACTCCTCCATGTCCAACTTTTGTGCTATGGTGGCGAGCGCGTCAGGGTGCTTGTTCATCGTTCGCGCCTGCCTCTCCACAGTTACTTCTAAGAACTGTCCCAGCAGTCTTTGGATGATGTGTATGTATGGCGCTAAGTTGGCATGTTTAAGGGAAAACTCTCCATTGACCTGCCTTACTACCAGATTGGAGTCCCCTCGTATACACAGTACCCTGATCCCTCTTCTGAGTGCTTCCAACATCCCTAGAATGAGGGCTTCGTACTCAGCTTCATTATTTGATCATTTAAAATATAACTTGAAAGAGAGGGTAATCTTCTCCTTCCCATCTGACAGTATGACGCTGGCTCCACCTGTTCCTTGAGCATTGGAACCATCAAATTCCATAAACCACTTCTTCACCTCCTCGGCCATGCATGCTTGGAAACTTTCTTCGGGCAACACTTCAATAGGTGGTTCGAAAACCTCACTCGAGAAGTGGGCCAGCAGATCTGCTACTGCCTGGCTCTTAATGGCTTTAGGCACTACGCATTTTAGATCGTATTCTGACAAGATCAAAAACCACCTTGCTGCTCGTCCCATGAGTATAGTCCGCGCGAGGAGGTACTTGATGGGATCACACTTGGTGACTATGTGAACGATGAAGGCTAGAAGATAGTGTCTCAACTTCTGGGCTACAAATACCAGCGCCAGGCAGTGCCTCTCAACGCTGGTGTACCTCGATTGTGTTCCGGATATTACTCTCGACAGGTAGTAGACCGGCTTTTCCACTCCTTCTTTCTCTTGTGCCAAGAGGGCCCCTATCGACCTCTCTGTAGAAGTAAGGTAGAGTAGCAGCGGCGCTCCGGATTCGGGGGGGATCATCGTGGAAGGAGAGGCTAAGATTTCTTTAATCTTGTCGAACGCACTCTCTTGCCTCTCTCCTCAAACGCACTTGCCTTTATCTTTTAGTAGAGGTGCGGACGGATGAGTTACATTTGCCAACGCATGTATAAACCTCCGCAGGTAGGATACCTTTCCCAGGAAGCTCTTAAGTTGTCTCTGATTCTTGGGCGGTGGCATCATCACAATGGCTTTCATCTTCTCTGAATCCACTTGCACCCCTTGACTATTTACCATGAAACCTAAGAATTTCCCTGCAGTAACCCCAAAGGCACACTTTGAGGGGTTCATTCTCATCTTATACCGATGACACCTTTCTAATACTCTCCTGAGATCCTGAATATGCTTGTTTTCTTTCTTAGACTTCACCACCAGATCATCCACATAGAATTCTAGTATATCATGAAATAAGTCATGAAAAATTGCAATCCTGGTCCGCTGGTATGTGGCTCCAGCGTTCTTCAATCCGAAGGGCATGACTGTATAGTGAAAGTTCCCTAACGGTGTGCGGAAGGCAGTCTTCTCTGCATTGGCGGGGTCCATTTTAATCTGGTTATAGCCAACATACCCGTCCATGAAGCTATACATCTCATGTCCCGCGGTGGCATCCACTAAGCTGTCTATGCTGGGTAGTGGGAATTCATCCTTAGGACACGCCCTGTTCAAGTCACGAAAATCTACACAGATTCTGATTTGGGTCTTGTCAAATCAAGGTCTGCTTTATATGTGCGTGTGGCTTGCCTCACCGGAACGGGATTTGAGAAGGATGTTCAATCTATGAGAGCTCACTTCTGCATCTATTCCTGGCATCTCCGTGTACTTCCAAGCAAACTCATCAGTGAACTCCTTAAGTAGCTCAATGAGCTCTTCCTTCTGCTTCGGTTCCAGGCACTTGGAGATTAGAATGGGTCTACTCTCGCCCTCTTCTAACCCCAACTTGATTTCCTCTAATTCCTGCAGCTGCTCTCTGGGTCCGTCTTGCATGCACTCTGGCGCTTCTTCTGGTTCCTCAACATGCTCAACAATATGGGATTCATCAACGATAAAACATTCGGGCATTGGGTCGATGCTCTCGTCCCAGAACACCGCCCGCGCAGACCGTTATAAACGGTAGATGATCTTTCCATCAGGCAATACCACTTTCTTACAAGTTCGAGGAGGTCTAGCTACCTCCTCTACTTTCCTCTTGCCTTTTGCCATATGGGGGATTATCCCCTAGACGGTCATGAACGGATTTCTTATGCGGGACCCTTCCCTCAGCTACCTTGATTCCTACTAGTTTTCTTGTAGAGACCTTTCTTTCCTCATCTAACTCGGTGTAGAAGGCATCATCTACCAGGTGGGCCTCCTCAGCGGCGAAGGGTCTCTGCGTGGTCTTAATCACTATCTCTGTACCTCTAATGTTTGCCTTCGCGCATTAATGGTAGGTGGAAGGCACTACGCCATGAGTGTGCATCCATACCCTTCCAATGAGTAATTGGTAGCTGGTGTTAGCGTTAATAACATGAAATTTGATGTGGGAGGTGAAATTTCCCAACTTAATTCCCACATTCACGTATCCAATAGACTGCATTCCGGCGTTATCAAATCTGGAAATTACTAGTGATACCGGAACCACCTTCTCCTGGTCAATTCCTGTTTCATATAATGTACTGATGGGCATGATCTTAATGGATGCTCCTCCATCCATCAACGCCCTGGGAAATGAGACTCCATTAATTATGGCTATGACGTACAACGGGCGGTTGTGTAAGTAGGGCACCACCCTATCTGCTTCTAAAAACACCACTTCAGAGGTATACTTCTTAATCATCCTTTCGATTGGCCCCTGCCAATTTAGCGAAGGGTCTCCCCGCTGTTGCACTGCCTCCAAGACTTTCCTCGTGATGGACACCCTCGTGTCATACTTCACCCCTATCTGGTCGAAAAACCATTTGAACTTGGGGCTTCTCGCTATGGCCTCACATTCAGAATCTAAGTCTACCTCGTACGTCTGGGCACTGCAAACATACTCCGCTTCAGAGGTCCCTCCCTCATCTAGAGCGAGGATGACGTCTACCTCACCTTCTGAGAGAGCCACTTCCTCAACTTCCCTACTTCCATTTTCTTGTTCCGGAGTGAAGAACCACTCCACTTGCTTTCTTTCTAGATCAAGTCTGCTTAGTGATAGATTTTCTAACTCCTCGCATAACTGCTCGCCACTCTCCCGCTTCATAAGACTTCTTATAGCTTCTTCATCGCAGGCAACTACCATGTTGGCGGTGCCAAAGTGATGCGCAAGAAGTGGGTTCTCGTTAACGTCCACATGGGGTATCTGCAAGGTACCGTTGGCCATCTGCTCACCAATGATCCTTCGCAAGGAGTAACAATCCTTGGTAGAGTGCTGCACTCGTTGGTGCAATTCGCAGTACTTTGGATTGGCTTTGTCAGCTGCAGTGGGGGTTTCTCCTTTTAGGTGGGGAGCTCCTACTACGCCTTCTCGCACTAAGGTGCGGTAACAATCCATAGCCTCAGCTACGCTGCACGGTAGTGGCGGCGGGGCATCTTCCCCAAACTTTCTCTTGTTGCTGGGACTATCTGCCTTGGCCCCAGAGCCTCCCTTCTTCCCTTTGTTACTCCCGTCCACATAGTTAACCGCCTGCGTCCTCGAAACTTGAAACCTACCGAAAGTCAGTGGAACTTGCGTCCTTCAACCCGGGGCTCTTGGTTTGATTATCATAGCTATGTTGCTGGCGGCCCTGGTGAATTCTATGAAAGTTCCATCTCTAGTTTCGTTGATCAACTGCAGCTTGTACTCTTCTAAGAGTCCTTCCACACATATCTGTAGCAACCTGGACTCCGCCACATCCTCGTGGACATCTAAGGCCCTCTCGCGAAATCTCTTGATGTAGTGCATCAACTCTTCTCCTGGCTTCTGGACCTCTTGCGCCAGGTGCCTCAGTGTAAATTCGTCCTCCGCTACAAAAAATCTTCTGGAGGAACTGCTTGTGCATCTCTTCCCAAGTAGGGACGCTTTTAGGCGCCAAGTGGGAATACCATGTATAAGCCTTCCCAGTGAGAGTCTTAGAGAACTCCCTCAACCTCAGGTTCTTGTCGCCAGCATGTACTCCCAGGTACTCGACGAACCTCTTCACGTGCTCTCTAGGGATTTCCCCCCTACCGCCAAACTTGATAAATTTTGGTGGAATATACCCCTCAGGGTATGGCTTCTCACTTATTTCCTATGGATAGGGGTCTTGTAACTCCTCGTATAGGTGGGAACCCTCTCTTTGAGAGGAGGAGAGGAGCTTCCTCACTTCTTCCATAGTAACAGCCTTAGAGGGTGACTCCTCCAAACACGTGCTTTTAGCAGCTGGAGAACCTGTTGGCGCCAGGACCTGCTCTGGCGCCGCCTTCCGAGACGGAATCATCTCTGCCGGAATCGCAATAGGTATGGCTACCCCTCCAAAAGGGGCAGCGGGAGGTGTCACACAACCTTGACCCAAGCTTGATAGATCCACGTTGTTTTGCGTTAGAAATTCAAAAAACATTGTCATAAGATTCATACTTGCCATTAGAGCCACTGCCGGCGAACTGGTCTGCCCTCCCTGAGGCGCTGGCGCCTTGGCTCCGATCACCACCACTTCTTCCTGAGTAGTCTGGTCACTGTGAGCTCCATTACCAGACGGAATGTCCTCAAAAACCAACTGCTTAGAGACATTGAAACCTTCTTTGTCCATGGAAGTAAGGATATCTCCCCAGAAGAGTCGCCAAATGTAGGAGGGTAGTGAGACTGGGGTCTATGAATAACTGGAAAGGGTGAGGCGTGAACAACTCCAATGGACGCTGCCTGCAAGGTCTTCAAGGTCTCCTGGTGCAACTTCTGAAGAAAACTTCTCCTTATGGTAACAATGGAACTCAAGCTTCAACTCACTCCCTACAAGAAGATGAACTTTCACAGCAAAAATAGTAATTTTCTCAAGGGAAACACCTGAGAGTGATGGCTGTTAGTGGGGAGTGAAGGAACAAGGCACTCAGCACTAAGATAATGAGCAGGGAGAGAATACTAGGTAGGTCTGGTGATATTTTAGCGTAACAGTGCAATTTCTATTGTGTATCTTTCTTGACCTTGCCCAGAGGTCTATTTATACTGGGGCGTTAGGGGTGAGTGGCATTTTTTGGGAGCCAAAATTGAGAGAGTTGGTGGGGAACAATGTCTGAAGTGTACCATTTGTCCCTACTTTTGGTAGCCTGCCTATCCCCTCTGCAGGCGCCACCTGGCGCCGACCAAAAGTCAAAAAGCACATATGTCCCCTAATGGAGACAAAATATCAGATTTGGTAGTTATCTTTTGAAACGGTAACTTGTGGTGCAATTTTGCAAGTCTTGAGAGAGGAGACCTTACGGACTCCTTTCCTCTAAAAAATGTTGTTTTTCTTGAGAGGGACCTTGAGGACCCCCTCTTCTGGAAAAGTCATTTTCTTGTAAAGAGTTTAATTCTTATGAGTAGCCAGCTCTTTGGCTGCTCACTTCACTTGTGATCAAGTGTGAAGTGTGTGTAGTCTTGAGTGACTTCTGGGTCTTCCTACTAGTATTCTCTCAATCCTATAGCATTGAGTGGTTGAGCTTGCTCAACATACCTTGTCCCTCAGCCGCCAAGCCAAAACTCCCAGGAGGTCCCAACGCGCCTGTTCGAGCCCTGCTTGCTCGACTAGGCAACCTGTGCAAGAAAGTAAAGTGTTAGTGCTATTGTTCATTTAGAGGCTGATGTTTCATGATGAGGAGTTGCTAGTGATAGCTACTCCCTCAATATGAGTTCCTGCCGAAACCCTTGTAGCGGCACTCCTCGAAGAACATTTCTGCAGTGACCCTCGCAGTGGCACTGACTCTCTCGACTGTCATTACTGCAGTGACCCTTGCAGCGACACTGACCCTTGCAGTGGTACTTCTTAATTTTGGATTTCTGTGGTGACCCTCACGGGCACCTATCGAATTTTATTGCTTTAGTGACCCTTGCTGTAGTGGCGCTGACGCTTGAAGCGGCGCTGACCCTTGCAGCGGCGCAAACACTTGCAGCGGCGCGGACCCTTATAGCGGTGCTGACACTTGAAGCGGCGCCGAGCCTTGCAGCGGCGCGGAAACTTGCAGCGGCGCTGATACTTGAAGCAGTGCCGACCCTTGCAGCGGTGCGGACATTTTGCAGCGGCGCCGACACTTGCAGCGGCACTGACACTTGCAGCGGGGCTGGCACTTAAAGCGGCGCTGACCCTTGAAGCGGCGCTAAAACTTGCGATGGCCTTTGGACTTCTGGGTGACCCTCGCGGGCACCTCTCGGATGTCATTAATAAAAGAAGTATTTTTCTTTTATTTGCTTTTTTTTATTGATAGACACCCATCTACAATATCGATATGATAGGGCATAAATATTGTATATTTATCCCCCTAATTTCAGTACCTTTGTGAACCCGAGTGGTGCAATTGATATGAATTTAACTCGTAATTATGATACTAACCTTCTTTGGCAAGTATTGCATGTTTTGTGTTTCTCTTATGTGTTTTACAGGTAAATTATGCAAGCGGTACGGAAGAGAAATCGAAATAATGAAAGAAAGGCTAGGAAGGCAAGTTTAAGGGCATTTTCGTAATTCTTCAGGAAGATCCCGGAGGTGGAGCCTACTGGAAAGTTGAAGAGCTCGGAACAATGATAATACTAGAAGAAATGGTACCCAAATCCGAGCTACGATTAAGGAGTTATGATCATTTGAAGTTGGGAAAAAATCTAAGAAAGAAAAGAAAAATGCATGAAAATATTTCTAAGTGTGAATTTCCAGCAAGTTCCCCACAACCACAGGGTGAACCGGTTCGGGGTACCTGATGCGCGAATTTTCACTTAAATTTTGATTGGTCCAAAGAGTCCTATTATGTTGCAAACTCTTCTAAAACGTATTTGTATCTTTATAATGACTGAAAAAACATAATTTTGAATAGTTTTTCAGAGAGAGGAAGGTAGGAGAGTAGCTTAGAACCATAGAAAACAATTCTCCATCATGTAGGTACTTTTATTGTTTGAATTACAAGTTTTTTTAAATAAAATTTGTTCCTTTCTTTCTTAATCTTGCAGTTAGTTTGTTTACAAGCTTTCTTTATTTTCTGGGTTTCCAATTCATTTATGCATGCTTAAAGATAGTTTTATTATTGATTTAATTACATGCAACGTAAGATTCATGTTTTTAATTAATTGCACCATGTTAGTCTAGATTTCTAAGGGTTGGTGTGCATGAACCCAACCCGATATAATTTAGCCATATAGTAACTAGGGTTTGAATTGAATTTGAATGAATCGTGTTGTGTAGTTGTCACAACCATCATAGAACTTTTTACCTCGGTTGACCCTCGGTAACCGCGGTGTTTAAGGATGTGATGCGCGTGTAGCTATTGCGACACTTCTTTACTCATCCTTTGATTATGTATGATGCGGGCTACGATCCCTCATATATGTAATGCTTGGGAGTACTAAAGACCGGGTTTAATTAAATTTCTAATTCAAAAGTCTAGCATTCTATACGGTAAATTTACTAGGGTTTGGGGGATTGTATTCCCAACCTGTTTTCCCTTCATTCTTATTAAGTCATTCTTAGTTAGTTAATTCTGCTCACATAGTTAATGCAGTAGTTTAATTTAGTATGCATTTAGTTAATTAGTTATTTCCCATCTCAATCACCTTTTTATTTCTTTTTAGAGTCAAGTTAGGGTTAACAGTCTTACCTTTGTCGTCACGTTCACTCGTCCCAGTTCCTTGAGGATTCGATACCCAGACTAGCCACTATACTCCATAAGAGTGTAGTTAAAGTTTAGGTTTTTGTATTGCGGTTGGAAGTCGATAATAACGATTAGCGTATTTACACGGACGCTCGATTTTCACCTCGGTCAAAATGGAGCCGTTGTCGGGGAATTAGGTAGACTTAGGCTTAAGACATAGCGTTAGAGGGAAGAAAACTAAACACCCCCCAAGCGACCCCATGAGAGACTAGAACACCTCACACATGACCAATGTAACTCAACTGATCGCTTGGTCACAGGACCCCCGATTTGAGAATATGACCATATTTTAAGAAAATCCACACTTAGGATTAAAAACATGTCGTTAAAGGGAGAAACCCCTCAGTGCCCCCTAAGCGACTCCTTTAGGGGAATGATCACCGCACACGGGACCAATGTAACTTATAGGAACCGATCACGTGATTATGGGACCCCCAATTTGAGAATATGACGATAATTTGAGAAAATCCACACTTAGGCTTGAAAATGTGCCGTTAGAGGGTAAAACCCCTTAGCACCCTTCAAACGGCCCCTTTAGGGGAGTGATCACCGCGCACGGGTCTAATGTAGCTAATAGGAGCCGATTTCATGGTCACGTGACCCCCGATTTGAGGGCACGACCCAAAACAGAGAAAATTCACACTTAGGCTTGAAAACGTGCCGTTGGGGGGTAAAACCCCTTAGCGCCCCCTAAATGGCCCCGTGAGCTGCGCCAATACCTCATACGAATCCAATCTAACTCATATGAACCGATCGCATAGTCACGAGACCCCCCATTTGAGAGCATGACCCAAAGTTTTGAATATCCACACTTAGGATTGAAAACGTGCCGTTAGAGGGAGAAACCCCTTAGCGCCCCAAAAATAGCTCCTTTAGGGAAGCAATCACCGTGCACGGGTCCAATATAGCTAGTACGAGCCGATCGCGTGATCACGGGATCCCCCATTTGAGGTCACAACCCAAAATAGATAAAATCCATGCTTATGCTTAAAAATGTGTCGTTAGGGGAGCGAAACCCCTTAGCACCTCCAAACGGCCCCATGAGCGGCACCAACAACTCGCACGGGACCAATGTAACTCGTATGAGCTGAGCGCGTAATCACGGGACTCCCGGTTTAATAGCATGGAACAAAATAGATAAAATCCATACTTAGGCTTGAAAACGTGTCATTGAAGGGCGAAACCCCTTAGTGACTCCCACACGGTCCCGCCTCGTGAGAGGCCCTAACACCTTACACGAGTTCAATGTAACTTGTAGGAATCGACTCCGTGGTCACGAGACCCTCGGTTTAAGAGCATAACCCAAAATAGGGAATATCCACACTTAGTCTTAAAAACGTGCCATTGGGGGACGAAGCCCCTTAGTGCCCCCCCCCCCCCCCAACGGCCCCGTGAGTGGCGCCAACACTTCGCACGGGTCTAATGTAACTCGTAGAAGCCGATCGTGTGGTCACGAGGCCCTCGGTTTGAGGCAAGGCCAAAAATAGAGAAAATCCACACATAGGCTTAAAAGCGTGTCGTTGGGGGCGAAACCCCTTACAGCCCCTCAAACGGCCCCGTGAACGACGCCAACACCTCACACGGGACCAATGTAACTTGTAGGAACTGACCGTGTGGTAATTAGACCCTGGGTTTTAGAGCATGGACCAAAACAGATAATATCCACATTTTGTCTTGAAAATGTGTCATTGGGGGACAAACCCTTAGCGGCCCCCCCCACGGCCCCGTGAACGGCCCCAACACCTCGCACGGGTCCAATGTCACTCGTAGGAACCGTTCGTGTGATCATGGGACCCTCGGTTTGAGAGCACGGTCCAAAATAGAGAAAATTCATAGTTAGGCTTAAAAACGTGTCGTTGGGGGGAAAAGCCCCTTAGCGCCCTCCAAATGGCCCTGTGAGGGGTGCACTCCTCGGACGAGACCAATGTAACTCATAAGAGCGGACCGCATGGTTACGGGACCCCCCGATTTGATAGCATAACCCAAAATAGAGAAAACCCACACATAGGCTTGAAAACATGCCATTGGGGGCGAAACCCCTTAGTTCCCCCCCCCCCCACACGGCCCCGTGATTGGGGCCAATACCTCGTACGGCTCCAATGTAATTGTAGGGACCGATCGCGTGGTCCTGGGATCCTCGATTTGAGAGCACGACCTAAAATAGAGAATATCCACAATTAGTCTTAAAAACTTGACATTAGGGGGTGAAACACCTTAGCTTCCACCCCATGGCCCCGTGAGAGGCCCCAACACCTTGTACGGGTTCAATGTAACTCGTAGGAATCGACTGCGTGGTCACGAGATCCTCAATCTGAGAGCACAACCCAAAACATAAAATATCCACATTTAGTCTTAAAAACGTGCCGTTGGGGGGAGAAACCCCTTAGCGCCCCCACATGGCCCCTTGAGCGGTGCCAACACCTCGCACGGGTACAATGTAACTCGTAGGAACCGATCGCGTGGTCACGGGAGCCTCATTTTGAGAGCACGGCCCAAAATAGAGAAAGTCCACACTTAGACTTGAAAACATGCCGTTGGGGGATGAAACCCCTTAGCGCCCCCCAAACAGCCCCGTGAGAGACACCAACACCTCGTACGAGACTAATATAACTCGTAGGAACCGATCGCGTAGTCACGGGACCCTAAGTTTTAGAGCACAGACCAAAACAGATAATATCCACACTTAGTCTTAAAAACGTGCCGTTGGGGGGAGAAACCCCATAGCGGCCCCCACATGGCCCCATGAACTGCGTCAACACCTCGCACGGGTCCAATGTAACTCGTAGGAATCGATCGTGTGATCATGGGATCCTCGGTTTGAGAACACGACCCAAAATAGAGAAAATCCACAGTTAGGCTTGAAAACGTGTTATAAGGGGGAGAAACCCCTTAATGCCCTCCAAACGGCCCCGTGAGCTACGCCAACTCCTTGCACGAGACCAATATAACTCGTAGGAGCCGACCGTATGGTCACAGGACCACTCGATTTGATAACACGACCCCAAACAGAGAAAATCCACACTTAGGCTTGAAAACGTATCGTTGGGGGGTGAAACCCCTTAGCGCCCCGTACACGGCCCCGTGAGTGGTGCCAATACCTCGTACGGGTCTAATGTAATCGTAGGGACCGATCGCGTGGTCACGGGACCCTCGGTTTGAGAGCACGACCCAAAATAGAGAATATCCACACTTAGGCTTGAAAATGTGCCATTGGGGGGCGAAACACCTTAATGCCCACCCCATGGTCCCGTGAACGGTGCCAACACCTCGCATGGGTCCAATGTAACTCGTAGGAACCGATCGCGTGGTAACAGAACACTCGATTTGAGAGCATAGTCCAAAATAAAGAAAATCTATACTTAGGCTCGAAAACATGCCGTTGGGGGGAGAAACCCCTTAGGGTCCCCCAAACAAACTCGTGAGTGGCTCCAGCACCTTGCACGGGACCAATGTAACTCGTAGGAATATGCAGTCAAGATCCTCGATTTGAGAGCACGGCCAAAAACAAATAATATCCATACTTAGGCTTGAAAATCTGCCATTACGGGGCGAAACCCCTTAGCTCCCGCAGCCCCTGAGCAGCGCCAACAGCTCATACGGGTCCAATGTAACTTATAGGAACCAATCATGTGGTCATTGGACCCTCGATTTGAGATCACGACCCAGAATAGAGAAAATATGCCATTGGGGGGAGAAACCCCTTAATGCCCACCAAACGGCCTCATGAGGGGCGCCAACTCCTCGCACGGGATCAATGTAACTCATAGGAGGCGATCGCATGGTCACAGGACCCCGGATTTGACAGCATAACCCAAAATAGAGAAAATCCACACTTAGGCTTGAAAACATGTCGTCAGGGGGCGAAACCCCTTAGCGCCCCCCACACGGCCCCGTGAGAGGAACCAACACTTCGCACGGGTCCAATGTAACTCGTAGTAACTGACCGCGTGGTCACGGGACCCTCGATTTAAGTGCACGGTCCAAAACAGAAAAAAATTCACACTTGGGCTTGAAAATGTGCCATTGGTGGATAAAACCCCTTATCGTCCCCCACACAGCCCCGTGAGCGGGGCCAACAGCTCTCACGGGTCCAATATAACTCGTAGGAACTGATCGCGTGGTCACGGGATCCTCAGTTTGAGAGCACCACCCAAAACAAAGAAAATCCACACTTAGGCTTGAAAATTGCCGCTGGGGGAAAAAATCCCTTAGCGCCCCAAGATGGCCCTGTGAGCGGCACCAACACCTCGTACGGGTCCAATGTAACTCGCAGGAACCGATCGCGTGGTCACGGGACCCTTGATTTGAGAGCACGATCCAAAACATAGAAAATCCACACTTAGTCTTAAAAACGTGCCGTTGGGGGGCGAAACTCCTTAGTGCCCCCCAAACGACCCCGTGAGTAGCACCAACAACTTATACGGGACCAATGTAACTCGTAGGAGGCGACCGCGTGGTCATGGGACTCCCGATTTGAGAGCACAACCCAAAATAGAGAAAATTGAGAAAATTCTGCCATATGTTTTTTTAATATAGCTAAAACTGGTCACGGCTAAAGGCCGTGGCCATATTTATTTGTTGTCATGCATAATAATGGTCACGAACTCTAGCCCTGACCAGTGGTGTGATCGTCCGATAAAATTTAAGATGGGGTCACGGCTTAGGGCCGTGACCAGTGATGTGACCATCCAACTATATTTAAGGTTGGGTCACGGCCTAGGTCCGTAACCAGTGATGTGACTATCCAACTAAATTTAAGGTTGGGTGACGATCTAGGGTCGTGACCAGCACGATGAATGGGCCACGATCTTCATTCGCGACCAAGTTCCGTGATGGACTAAGATTTGTGACCATCATATGATCAGGGACATGGTCCGTGACCATAGGAAATGGTCACCCCCGATTTCGTGACGGAACAAATCCGCGACCCACAGTTTTAATCAGAGACAAAATCTGTGACCAATCGACCAGTTTGGTGTAGTTCTATCGCTTACCTTATAACCTAACTAGCTACGCTATCCCACCTAACTAGCCTTGTTACACTCCTTTCTATCACGCTACTCTAACTCAAGTATTTCTTACCTTGATTTATAAGTTATCTACTCATTAATTTATTTAATCATTTTAACTTTGATTGCTTATATAACACTCACACTAGTTATATATGAAATGCAATCACACTTTATGTATTAAAATCGTATATAATTATCTTCCCATTATATACATACTAGTACACTACAATATTCACACACATGTCGCATATAATAACCATCCATTTCCGTGTAATAACTCACCATATGTTTTCTCTAAAATGTTATCACCCCAGGTATACTCAATCCAACCCGGATACCATAAGATGGTTAACTTATACCGAATAGGCAATAAAATTGTAAGCGTAGTGGAGGCGTTTATAGTTCCCCAAGAGTGAGACCGAATCACACCCAAAATGTCTCGCCTCGAAAGAAAACACACAAATACCGGACGCTGTGACCTGGGAACTATATTCTCCCTACATTCACTAGCCATGGGATTCACCCACATCGCGCAACCTCCTATGATAGCACTAGAGGGGTATTTATTCACATAAATATCTAATACCTATATTTATAAATTAGACAAGTATCAATATACTATCACACTATCCCTATATATATAAATAAAATAACATCAGCTAAAAATCCCGTCGAACTAGCCCATAATACTCGAGTCTATATTGCTGACTCTTGTTTAATTTAATTTCACATCCATTAAATAATTTAAAGTTGCTTCACTTGCTAATATACCCGGACTCACTCAATCGACCCATAATTAAACATTTAAGAATTTATTTCACTCAAATCATTATTTAGGTTCCTTCTTTTTCTCACCTTTCTAGGCTCATATACATCCACCTATAATCCTTAGGTAAAATAATCCCGGGCATCCATACCCGGATTTGATTTCTATCTAAAGATTTCGATCTCGGACACCTTTTCGTAGAAAATTCGTAACTAATTAAAAAAATAAAACAAATAAGAAACTAGCGGCCACGAGTTCATAACGAAAACATCAATCTCCATGTCCAAAATCTAGGGTCTATTGAACGAGATATCAACCTCGTTTAAATGAGATACTAATCTCGTTTGAATGACAACCTCAAGTCGTTCAAACAAGTTTCTGATTCCCTAGGTCGATCTATCGATACCTGAACAGGTTCTCTTCTCCGAAAATTATTTTTCTCCATTTTTAACCCTCAAACCCCCATGGATTCAACCTAAACTTCAACCGAATTGATACCCCATGTTTATTACATCTATAAAAAGGTTCTAACACAAATATATATTATCAATCATCACTGGTTCTCATTAAAACTTCTAGGGTTCACGAATTAGTTTTTTCTCAAAATTTCTTAAATCGAAAATTCAATTCGATTCGATAATACAAATTCTACAACAATTGCTACTGGGTTTGGATTCTAAATCATATTCTAACATCATATGACAGTATTCTCACATTAATTGAACATCAATTTCACTTTTAATGCTTAAATCCCCCCAAACCCAAATTTCACACGTGTTACCCACCTAAAACGAATTTATCAACACATCCTATAATATGAACATGAAATTCTACTATTTAAATTGAAAGAAAGTTTTATTACTTGCCATATAGGATTCGTAGGGTCTGATTCCACATAGAAGATGATGAATCTGACAAAGCACACCCGAATCTCCTTTGAATTTGGTCTCTAAAGCCCTTTCTTTTTTCTTCATTCTCCCTTCTCTCAATTTTTAGGATTTTCTAATTGAGCTATGGTTGACTCTAACTCCAACACTTAGGTTTGAAACTCTTAATCCCGTAATTAAGCTAATGGGTCAAGCCCAAATAACCCGAACACCCCCGTGTGGGCCCGGTTATGTCTCAAAAGGTCCTGGGATCCAATTACTACCCCCGGGTACACTATTTAGACTATCTCGACCCATTCAGATCAACCATGACCTCAAAATTGCCATCTGAGTCACTCTACAGTAAAGTCCTATCTCTACCCCAAGCAGTCTATACCGACTCCCGTTTGAGATAAAATATTGCCACGTCACTATCACTCACTAGGAAGTAAAATTAATAACTTATTATTCACTTAGTAATTATATTATATAAATATTAACCATTACCTCTCCCGATTAATATTTTAATTAACATGTAATAACTAATCCAATTTTATTACAACACACATGTAGTTTAAAGTGTTCGAATTAATTAAATATAAATGCTCAAGAATACGAGGTGTTACAAGGATCCATGAAGGATTAGGTTTTCTCAATCCCACTAGGAGGCACATACTTATCTCTCCTTAGGGTCCCTACTGTAGCCTATATATATGCACCTAAATCTTGTTTTTCTTAAGACAACCTTCACTCTTTGATACTCAAAAGACCCATATATAGATTTATGAGAAAGAGAGACATCAGAGAGGAAAAGTGAGCAGAGTAGGTGGTCACGGAGATAGATCCCACACTCTGCTCATGACTGTCCATATCAGAAATACAATAGACGATCATGAGGTGCATCGGGTCTGCATTCTTAATCAACTGTCATCAGATACGGTTCGTGCTAACACGAGATAAAATCAACGAGATCTCGAAAGGTAAATCATAATTCTGCCTTTTAGGATTTCACATGTTTTTTTTGTAGTTCAATCTATATGCGTATTGAATAGACCTTTGGACTGTCGCTCCAATATTAAGTGCTCCACTTCCATCCCATTAAAGATTTGTTTAATCCTTCAATCCTCTATCTGGAAGCCTATATAAGGAAGGCATTTCATTACTGAAAGACACACCAGAAATAGAGTATAACTAAAGTATTTAATTTGTAAGAGTGCAAGAAACAAGACTATTTTATGAGTTTCTTGTGTGAGGATGTGGGTACCTTCTTTATCTTTTAGGCTTATAGGAATAGTCGGACAAAGCCCAACTAAAAATAAAAGATTTCCAACCTAAATTGTGGGATGTTCTAAACAACGGATTGAGGATTTGATCCATTTTATCCCCAAAAATCTCGGAGGATATATTCAGGGGATAGTGGGATAGCGGGGCAATTATTAGCGCCCCTCTCTCTTCTATTGAATATATATTGTACCCCTAGCTCGGGTCAAAGGGGGTATAGAAAAACCTCTTTTGAGGGTTACTTAATATAACAGTAGACCTCTCTGTGGATGTAGGCAATTTTCTAAACCACGTACATCTTTGTGTTATGTGATTGCGATCTTTGTTGTTCTTCTTTTCCTGGTGATTGTCTTTCATTATTATTTATGTTGAGATATTTGTCACCACAATTGGCACCATATGTGGGAAATGGTTATTTTTCCTTTAAGAAAGCCTTCACCAGCAGGGACCTGCAATGCCCGATCACAGTAGCAATTCCCCTCAAGTGGGGGATATTCAAGAGCAGCCTATCCCACCCAGGGTAAGGTCCAAAATCCGTCATTCAAGCCAGAGGTTCTGCCGAGAGAGGCAACTCTTCGAAGAGAGCCAGGGGCCAGTTAAATCCATATATATTTCTAGGTTGATAGACACCTATAAGGCCAGGCTTCAGGAGTGGGAGAAGGTCACTCTGAAATAGGAAGCTGAAAATGATCGCCTCAAAAGGAGACTAAAAAATATAGAAAGGGATCTTCATCATAACACGAGCCAACACTACAATTGGACTCCTAGCCCTCAGGCGAGCAAACCCCGCAGCCGAGGAAGGAGCCCAGGGCATGAGTCGCAAAGTTCTGAGAGACACAAGTCACATGACGACCAGTCCGAGCAACAACAATCAGCTCGTCGATACAGGAGCCCTGGCCGAAGGAATGATGATGTACGAAGATTAGTCCAGAGGGAAATGGACTAACACTCGGCTCATCGGGGTACCAGATCAACAAAAGAGCTTTCCAGGAAAGCTTTCAAAACTCAGATGAAGTCCCCTTTCTCGAGGGTGATTGAGGAAGAAGAAGCCCCGAAGAAGTTCACGGTGCCCAGATTCAAGATTTATGATGGCAAGACTGATCCCATCGATTATATCAGACAATATAGGCAGGCCATGACCCTATGGAACCATAATGATGCACTCATGTGCCGAATTTTCCCGTCAAACCTGCACGATGTCGCCCAAAAATAATTCGAGAAGCTCCCTCATAGATCTATCAAGAAATCTAAGTCTATAGGCGAGCTATTCATAACTCGCTTCATTATAAGTAGCTCTCCTCGGAAGAGGATGGACAGTTTGCTGACAATGAAGAAAAAACCTCAGGAGAACCTAAGAGACTACACGAAGAGATACTGGGAGGTGTTTAATAAAGTCGAGGATTTCTCAGAGCAGGTCGTTGTAGAATCCTTCAAGATCGGCTTACTCCACTACTATCTCCTATCTCTTATCTCTTATCTCCTACACCAGTCCCTCACTAAGAAGGAGGCCACGACCGTCGATGACTTGATGGCTCGTATCGAGAAATACGTTAAAGTCAAATATGTGACCCATCCCAGTGCATGAGAAATGGTGGCACCAAGGTTGTCGTCAAGGGGGGAAGTGACACTCAAAAGAAAAGGAATAAGAATGGGGGCAAAAGTGGCCCCAAGAGTGGGAACAAATGCGATGACTCGAAGGCATTCCAAGACGTAAATACCATTTGCAGAGAACTGATTTATAAGATCCTTGCAAAAATCAAAGATTAAAGATTTATTAAGTGGCCCAAGAAGATGGATGGAGATATCTCTAATCATAATAACGCATTCAGATGTGCATTTCATAAGAAAGGAGAGCACAAAATTGAGAACTGCAAGGCCCTCAAGTCTCACCTCAAAGAGCTAGCTTAAGCTGGACACTTAAATGAATTCGTAGAGAAGAAGGCAAAGAAGGTAGCTGCAAATGACAATCATAATTCTGATAATGTTCTCGGAGAGGATGTCGGCCACAAGTTCACAGTAATCCATGGGGCGTCCGATCACAAGCAGATTCAAAGTAATAAAGCTCGAATAGAGGTGAAGAAGTTGACAGCAGTGATGTAAGATTTTTAGATTATAGTCTAGCCAAAACCCAAGCTAGGAAGCATCGAGATCCATAGGAAATCAACTACAATAAGCATATCGTGTTCACATACGAGGATTTAGTGGGAGTGATAACTGCGCACCATGACGCATTGGTCATTACACTCAGGATAGCTAACTTCGATATTGAGAGGTTACTCATCGACCAAGGCAGCTCATCCGAAGTAATGTCGAGCTATTTAGAAAGCTAGAGTTAAGCATTGCCGACCTAAGTGAGGCCACTGTTCCTTTGGTTGGATTCACTGGAAAGATAACAATTCCTTTGGGAAAGATTGTCCTATAGGTAAGGGAAAGAAGCATCTCAAAGATGATCGAATTTCTTGTGGTTGATATTGATTTACCTTACCAAGCCATCCTCGATAGAAGATGGCTGCACGCGATGAAGGCCGTCTCATCGACCTATCATCAGAAGTTGAAATATGTGACCGAGCACGGAGTAGTTGAAATTTGTGGAGATCAAATAATGGAAAGAAAGTGCCTCATAGCGTCTATAAGCCCCAAACAAGAGAAAAAAGTGGAGGAATCGAGAAATAAAGACGAAGAACAGGAGAGGCTGATGCCCTCCAAATAGTGGTTAAGATATGACAGACCAAGAATGGAGGAGACCAGGCTCCTTCCATCTGGTAGGGTTATCAAGGACCTAAAAGAAGTCGCAGTCGAGAGTGGCTTGACTGAAAGAACGTTTTTTATTCGAACATCCCTTACTGATCGCAAGAAGAAGGAATTGGTCACCCTCCTTCGAAGCAATTTGGAAATTTTCGCGTGGGAGCCCTACGAGCTGCCCCAAATTGATCCCAGCATTACTTGCCACCAATTACATGTGGATCCAGTCTTTAATATAGTTAAAATATAAAAGTCCCACCGGACAGCTTCAGAGAAGGCCAAAGTGGAGAAATTACTAGATGCAGGGTCCATACGGGAAGTTCAGTTCCCCAAATGTCTATCTAACCTAGTAGTAGTCCTTAAGAACAATGGGAAGTGGAGAGTTTGTATCGATTTCATCGATATTAATAGGGCTTGCCCCAAGGACAACTTCCCACTTTTGAAGATCAATCAGCTGGTGGACACAATAGCAGTTCATAAAATAATGATCTTCTTGGATGCATATTCCGTATATCACCGGATCCCTCTATACGAGCTGGATCAAGATAAGACCGCCTTCATAACCACTGTTGGCTTATTTTGTTATAAAGTTATGCCCTTTGGACTCAAGAATACAGGAAAAACTTATCAACGGCTGGTTACCAAGAAGTTTAAGGACCAAATGGGAGACACCATGGAAGTGTATATCGATGATATGCTCGTCAAGAGAAAGTTCAAAGATGACCACCTCTCCGACCTAGCAAGAACCATTAAAATCCTCAGGAAGTACCGAATGAAACTTAACGCAAGTAAGTGTTCCTTCGACGTCCAGTCAGGAAAATTCCTTGGATACTTGGTCAGTGAGAGAGGTATGGAAGCTAATTCCGAATAAATTGATGTTATGAATATGGTGCAATCCTCTCAAAATATGATAGATGTAAAGAAGCTCATAGGAATGCTCGCTGCCCTAAATCAGTTCATATCTAAATCTTCAGAAAAATGCCAGCCATTCTTCCAGCTGCTGAAGAAAACTAAGAGTGTGGTATGGAATGAGGGTTGTTCGAGGGCCTTAGAAAAGCTTAAGTCTTACCTCAAAAAGCCTCCTTTGCTTGTAATCCCTAGAGAAAACAATCCCTTATATCTATACCTTACAGTATCAGATCATGTTGTGAGATCTGCATTGGTATATAAGAAAGAGGGGAGCCAACATCAAGTCTATTATGCAAGCAAAACTCTTTTAGATGTCGAGCCGTGGAACCTGCCATTGGAGAAGCTCGCCTTTTCACTGGTGGTACCCTCGAGAAAATTAAAGCACTATTTTAAGGCCCAATCCATCTTTGTAGTTACTTTGCACCCCCTCAAAGATGTAAGAAGGAAAGCAGACCTCTCAGGACGACTCTCAAAATGGTCAGTTGAACTCGAAAGATTTAATATTCATTTTCAGCCAAGGACTGCTATCAAGGGGAAGGTCCATGCCGATTTCATTGCTGAATTCACTGGAGAACATCCTGGTGATCATCCAGAGACTAGTTATCTGAGAGAAGTCCCATAAGAGTCAGGAATTTGGAAGTTATATATTGATGGAGCCTCCAATTCCAGAGGGGCAGGAGTAGGCATCGTGCTAGTTACCCTCGAAAATAGAGTGCTCGAGTAAGGAATCAGGCTTGGATTTGAAGCCTCCAATAACGAAGTTAAGTACAAAGCATTGATCGTTGGTCAACGGAAGGCACAGTTGCTTGGGTCAAGACATCTACAGGTTTTCGGTGACTCGCAATCGGTATCTAACCAAATAAGTGGCGATTTTAATACAAAAGACGAAAGGATGGTAGCCTATATCGCCACTACAAAAAAGTTTAATGGCCAACTTTGATCGCGTCAATGTTCAACAGTTTCCCAAGGGAAAAAAAACCATGCTGATGCCTTGCAGCTCTAAGCTCAGTGGTTGACTCCAACTTAAGAAGAACAATTCAAATCGATTTCCTTGCACAGTCGAGCATCAACCAAAGAACTGAACCACCAAAACTCGATCATGTTCTCCATACAGAGAAAACTCCCACCTGGATGGACCCCATAGTAGATTATTTACAAAGTGACATACTGCCAAGTGATAAGAAGATCGCCTATCAGATAAGAGTCAAAACTGTCCGCTTTCACTTATCTCCTGAGGGCAAACTATACAAAAGATCCTTCACAGTTCCATACCTACAGTGTGTTCATCTACAGGACGTCATCCAAGTCCTACACGAGATACATGAAGGAATTTGTGGAAGTCACGTAAGAGGAAGGTCGCTAGCCTTTCGAGCAATGAAGGAAGGATACTGGTGGCCATACATGCAGAAGGACGGTGGAGTCTACGCTCGAAAGTGTGAGAAATGACAAATGCATGCACCTATGGTCCACCACCCTATCAGGGATCTAAAGTCCCTCAACAGCCCGTGGCCCTTCGCCTAGTGGGGTCTGGACATCATAGGCCCTCTACCAACTGCTGCCAGAAATCGAAAGTATCTATTGGTCTCCACAGACTACTTCACTAAGTGGACAGAGGCAGAACCACTGGCGAACATCAGAGACGTAGACATGATGAGGTTTATATGGATAAATATCATTACTCGCTTCGGGATACCCAGGACAATCATCACTGACAACAGAGCCCAGTTCCAGAGCGGCCTCTTCCAAAGCTTTTGAAGCGACTATGGAATCAGGTCCTACTTCATCTCTATGGCATACCCTCAGAGCAACGGTTAAGATGAGGCTTTTAATAAAATAGTGATCGATGGACTAAAGAAGCGCCTAGAGCGAGCCAAGGGATCATGAGTAAACAAACTACCCCATATCCTCTGGGCCTATCGCACCACGGCGAGGCGAGTAACTCAAAAGAGACACCGTTGGCACTCATATATGGATGGAGGCAGTTATTCCATTGAAAGCTGGTCTCCCTACCATGAGGTTCACGCTGATCGACCAAGGCCAGAACGATGGAGCATTGCTCGTTGAACTTGACTTAGCCAACGAACGGTATAAATTGGATATAGTGAAACTAGTAGCCTACCAGCAACAGTTAACCAAGAAATATAATAGGAAAGTCAATCCAAGGACATTCCAGGTTGGGAACTATGTCCTAAAGAAAGTCCTTGGCAGCATTGTGAAGACATCGGATGGCAAGCTAGGACCGAACTGGGAGGGACTATTTAAGGTGATAAGGGATGACCTACAAGGAGCCTATCACTTGGAAATGTTGGAGGCCAGGGAGATACCCAGATCTTGGAATGCGGCCAACTTGAAGAAATTCTACTTCTAGATTTCTCTTTCATGCACCATTAATTTAGGCAAATTTTTATTTTACAAACTTAATGTTGCTCTCTGTTCATGACTCTTATTAATAAAATTTGATTGGCCTTGGCATTCTATGAGTGTTGGTTTTCTCAGATATATTTTAGTATATGCATACTCTCTAAGTTGGCTTCACTCTTAATCGGTATAATAAAGATCACATGTTACAGTAAGTTGGTCAACTTACTCCAGCCAAACAATCCTATAACTAGCCCCTATCATTGCACCACATTGGTTAAAGCATTAGCAGGGTTAACATATAATAACCCTCCTCAGGATTTTGTTATTAGCACAATTGTCCTCCTAATTTTCCTCCGGCAATAAGTAAGCCCTACACGGGATCCTTAGGTAACTTGGCCAACCCAGGTTGGTCGCTAAAATAGTTTGGCCCAAAAAACCCTACTCGGATGGATTATTCGCTTACCAAGTATATCCTCGCCATTGCCCTACTTAAGCCAAAGGCAGTGTGACGACACAACTAGAAAGGTAAAGTGAGGTAGAATGGTATGACTGATGTGCACTGGACTTGGAGGATATTTATATGCCAGTTAGCCCTATCTAAGTCATACTTAATTGGCTAAAAGATAACTAGAGATGAGGCCACACGTTTTGTCAGTAATTGCCCAAAACATAGATATTTCATTACACCACTAAATGTACAAACAATTACATGTACCAAGATAAATCAAATCCTAAATATGACCAGGTCGCTAGGTAAGATAATAAGCTACTCGCGCTCTTCGACCATCATCTGGGTGAGGGATAAATTCCTCTTCGACATCGATTGAGCTCGGCTTTAGTAGCTGTCTTGGGATTGCGTCTATTGGGACCCAACGATCACCCTTTCTAAATGGATTTTGCTCAAGAGATGAATGAGTAATCTCATGTCTATACCAAAGGATGGAGTTCTTAGGAACCTTTAACTCCCTAAGGGCACTCAACCACCCTCTAATAAAGGATAATTCCTCAACCTCCTTTAACCTTGTTGGGGCATCTGTCCAGGGTTGGACGTACCCGTCTGCCCACACATGTCAAAAATCTTTCTTAAATAAGTGCCTCAGTAGGGTGACATCCCTTTGAAGCCCAACGGCTATCACATATACCCTGTGAACATCTCCCCCATTTTAGTAATCTCCTTAGCTGAACCACTGTTATCAGGACCAACTCGTTGCCTAGTTGATGAAGAAGAGCCTCGTATGACTTAAGGGGAAATGCTCAATGCATTTTCCTTAAGGCGTGAGACTTACCTCCTTAAAGCATCATTCTCCTATTATAGGATTTCCCCAACTTGATTGATCTCTGAGGCATCTAAAAGCTTAGCCTTCAAAGCGCCCATCTCTTCTTGAATAAAGGCACCAACCTCCTCCATCTCCTCAAGTCTATCTTTTAACTTGGCAACCATCTCGGACTAGTCTTTGTAGTCCTGGTTCCTTAATCTGAGAGATTTGCAGATCTTGACGAAAGCTCGATAAACTTGGTCGCTTATATTAGAACCAAGGATTTGGCCTAAACGAGAGGAGGCAGGAATGTAATCATCAAGGCCAACAAACTATAAGACATGAAGCAAGAATAACAAAAATACATCAGCATAAATGCAAGCCAAATCCTTTTATTAAAAATGGCATCAGCCGAGTACAGATATATAGAATAACAGATAAGAAGAAGAAGAACAACAAAAAAGGAAAATACAAGAGCAATCCTAAGAATCTATTGTTCGACCACGACCTGCTTCTGTGGCAGTTGGATCTTTCCCTCTGCTAGTAGTGACCTCACTCGACTCTGGCCTAAGGGTTGGGGCATCGACAGCGGCAGCAACAGGAGCATCAGAGGAAGGACCAGTAGGTTAGCTCACAGTTGGGGCATCCTCAACAACTAGTTTGGGGTCATGGTTATGCTCACCATACAGGGGATAATCAGTGGAGACTCTAGCAGCAACCAAGGCTTTATCCCAGCCTTTCTTGAAGTTCGCCCGACAGATATATTCGATTTGATTCTCGGCGTATTCATAGGCCGCTTCCCATCCCTTATTATAGTTGTTCTCCCTAATCGTGGTCTCCTATGCCTCCAAGATCACCACCTTCTCGATAATCTTCATATTCTTAGTGGTAACAGTGAGCTTGGCAGCCACTACCAACTCGTATTCCTTGCGAAGCTCCTACATCTCCTTAGTTTCTCTTTCCCTCTCTTTGGCAAATAAGGCCTCAGCTGCCTTAAGAGATTCTTGGGCAGTATTCAGGCTCCCCTCGAGCTCAACATTCCTCTTCGCCAGACCATCGCGGTTGCGATGGAGAACGGAGTAGTCAGACTGAAACTGCAAAAGGAAAAAAGTATGAGTCAAGCAATAAAAATAACTAAATAAATAACATAGGAGAAAAAGAATGCCCTTACCAAAGCAAGCTCTTGATCGACCTTCAGGGATAACTGGTCTGGACCTATCTTTTAGGACTGCTCCCGGTTCGCTGTCAGTATCACCCTCTCGATCATCATGGGGGCAAGATAGGGGGACAGTGCCACAGAAGCCCCCTTAGGTGAAGCATCAGTAGGCACCAGGGAAGCCTGTTCTTTCTTCTTCCCCTATTTTTTTTCTTTTTATTTATTATTCTTCTCCTCTTCTCTTTTCCTCTCTTCTTCTTTCTTTCTCTCCCTCTCTTTTTTCTTCTTCTTTCTTCTCTCTCTCTAGCTCCTTCTCATGAGTTGCTATCTGAGAACCACTGGCAGTATCCCCAAACCTAGTTTTCTAAATATTTAACCTGCTAGACAGTAGGACATCATCATCATCATCATTTAGGAGGAGCCACGTCTTCTTCACTAGAACCCTCCGAACCAGAACCACCATAGCTTGAACCCTCCTTACTGGATCTCTCTCCAATAGACCCTTCCTCGCTGGATTCCTCCTCACAGGATCCTACCTCGTGACTACCACCTCTAGTAGTTACTGACTCTGAGTTGCTCTCACCTTCCTCGTCTAGATTGATTGGTTGGAGAGCACCTTACTCCTCCTCTTCTTCCTATAGGATATCAAGATAAGGAATGGAGTCAACTGGATGGGCGATGAAGCTCGATGTATTATTCTTGTACTCTAATAAGAAAGCTGCTGACCTGGGATGTTCATCTTCTGTAATAGGGTCCCTAATATTCCAAGCCTTAAGTAACTCAACAGCACGGATCTTTTGGAGAGTAGGCTCCTGGTTCTTGGACTTTGCTGTAAAAAATAAGGAGAACATTAGAGGAAAAACACATTATAGCAGTAATAAAATGACAGAGAAGATTAAACAACAACCTATGTTCTCCTCCCCATAAGTAGGACCCTAAGGTTCAATGTACCTCTCACCCCCTACATGAGGAGGGAACTGCCAGTTCCTAGCAACAAACCCCTCAGGCCAATAGTCCTTATCGGAATCAGGTAGATTAACCACTAACACCCTATTGGGACTCCTAGCCTTTAAGTAGAGAAGACCAGAGCTGGTTCGAGAAAAGGAGTAACAATAACAGATTTCAGCTAAGCCCAACTTAGTGACATATAGTTGATTTATCCTATGGATACCATTAACAATCTTCTAAACATTTAGAGAACATTGGGCTGGGACTATATTGAAATATTGAAAAAAATGTAAAAAGATACGATTCGGAGGAAAAGTTTAACCCCCATTGGGATAATTAGAGAACATGAATCTAGTGGCGGTCCTCAACATTGCGAGGAACAGGAGTACACTCAATGTATACCCAACTAGGGATGTTATAACATTTCCTAAATTCTACCAAGGATTTGTTATCTATCCTTGCCATGAGAAAAACCCTAGCTACAGTAAAATACATATATCTTTGTGTTGTGTGATTGTGATCTTTGTTGTTCTTATTTTCCTGGTGATTGTCTTCCATTATTATTTGTGTTGAGATATTTGTCACCACAGAGGGTTCCTACAATATTGTGAGATTAATATTGTGAGTTAAGTGAGTGTTCAAAAGAGTTATTGAGTACGTAACTTATTATACGGGGCTTGAAGATAATCTCAAGATTAGTGTTAATCCCCTGAGCTAATACAACAGACTCAAGGGATTAAGGCAGCGATGCAACTTAGTAAGGCAGCGATGTAGCCTAAAGCAATGCAGCTCAAGCGAGGTAGTTCAGCGTGGAAGCCCACAGGGATCTTCCAGCGAAGAATATGACAGAGAAATCTCACCCTTTAGTTCTATTATTTTACTTAGACTTGTTGTATATCTTTATATTTACTATGAGTTATAATGATTATAATGATTTTTAGTGTGAGGTTGAACGGTACTCTCGAGAGACCAGACTTGGCAGGGCCTAGGAGAGCTTTCATGCTCTATCAAATGACCTTATCGTGGGAACTTCAAGGGGACTTGGTTTGGATGATTGAGAAGTGAGGCACCTTTGGGGCTCGTCCTGACCATCTTAGATACACATGGTGAAATACCAGAAGACCTTGATCGTGGAACCTTAGTCAGGGCAGCCTTAAGTTCCATCAGATATTGTGGATCTCACTCCCTATGCAGTAATATAAGTGAAGAGATAACAAGCCTTGCTGAACGTGACCTTGGGGTGGTTTAGTTGGAAAATGGGGCGAGGAGCCCTTTGGTTAAAACCAAATTGACGGGTACACCAATAGGGGTTATAATGTTCGAACAAGGGTCATCTTCCATAAGGTCATCTTCCATAAGGTCCACAGTTATTGGTTGGACAAACCTTGGCTCATTCTTGAAAAAATCACAAGTGTGGAGGAAAACTTCCTCTCTATAGGGCCGCATCATAAAACAGTCACGTTTGTCAATAACAGAGGTTAACTCCTTTGGACTTTGCCTCTTATGATAAACATAAGAACGAGGAGATGGAATTATTTCTTTCAAAGGACGACGGTTGGTTTTAGATGCTACATTGGGGAAACGAACATAGATGAAGCCCGTCAGAAGTATGCAGTTGGCAAAGTTGGCCAGGTTATAATGACCAAGAGACCGTTCCATATCAAAATGGGTTTTATCAAGCCATATATAAAGTGATCCCAGGGCAATTGTAGCCAGAAGAATCTTGATACCCGGGGCCAAACGAAGGGATATGTTGATGAGGTCCCTTCAGGGTTGGTCGTTAGGTTTTCCCGATAAAAGGAAATGAGAGAGAATGACAAGGATGAAAGCAGGTAGTTCTAATAATGTACCTTGACCAGGGGCAGCCTCAGAAGAGATATCCTTAGAAGGATCCCAGAAGAAATAATTGATGAGAGGAGTGAAGGTGGGTTTGTTTGAAGAACCTATGCACCTTCGGCATATACGGTCCAACTCTGAAAGGTCAGGAACCTCATGGGTGTCGAAAGATTCATCAAAATAGGTCTCATAGCCTGTGGCCTCAAGTCCCAGAAGTTCACAAACGTCTTCCAACATTACCGTGAAGTCACCTCATGCAGCAATGAAAGTGTGAGTGATAAAGTTCCAGCGAGACACAAGGATAGGGAGGGAAGCATTGTTCTTTGAGAGAGTAAATTCACTGAACCACTTGGCTCGATGAAGCCCAATTTTTTTGAGGATGGTAGTGTGGTAACTCTGCATGTGAGCGTGCCAGGTAGAAAAGTGAGCAAGATAACCCCCAGGTCCTTAAAAGACATTATGGGACCATGGGAAGTCCCCTCGCTCAAGGAGAAATTGAAGAGTTCCTTCTGGGGGAGAAAGCCCCAATCAGTAACATTTTCGTCCTCATCACCAAGTACCATGGCATCACACTTGGCGTTAAAAATGCAAGTCTTGCAAAACCCAGAAAAATCATCACCCTTGCCAAAAACAGGGGACCGACAGTAAAAACGCAGTTGCTCTTGACAAACGACAGTCAAAGAGGTGGCACCCTCAGTAACAACGATGGCAGAAGTGGTGGCAGTAGGGGTGGCAGGTGGAGTGTTGGTGGCAGACGCACCAGGGCTTCTTGAAGAAGCCATTGCAGACGAAACCGATGTATAAAAATCTTGAAAGATCTATCGGATGAATGGTAATGGAGTAACCAAAGGTTAAAGATGATTACATAAGAAAGAAAGGACAAAAGGCTGGACAATAATGGAGTTATTGCAAACTTTGTCTCTCTAAAGTGTGCCTGGAGTTTGAAGAAGGTGAAGAAAATAGTTAGGTGTTTTGAAAAATGGACGTTTGAATCCTTCAACCCCGTCTTTTGAGTTTCCCCACTAACACATGTGCAAAGCCGCCAATAATCATTTCAAGTTGACATGTGGCACTTCGAAAAGTGTTTTGATAGTTGAAAAGACAGCATTACGTCATTAATGAAGTGACGCATAGGGATAAAAAGGGTTTCTTCCAAGATAAGTTTTGGGGTTTAGCACCAAAATTTTTGCTTTGTTAGGCATATCCAATAGATCCCAATAAAGAAGTTGTCCCAACGATTCAAAAAGCTACGATGTCCACTCGCCACAAGTCCAAACGTTGTTTAATTGTGACTTAGATACATCGGGGATAATTTTTCTGCTTTTTCGAACATGAAGATACGACGACGCAGCAGACCCCAAATGAAGAAGCACCTTCAAATAGGGAGAATTTCCTAGGAAGAAGTTTACAAGGGATAATTTCTGATAAGCACCCAAAACTGTACATTTTATACCTCGAATAGACGTATTTTAGTTGCTGATTCTCGACAGTTTGGTCTTATGCGCTTTATTGACTATTTTGTAGGTCGAATGCACGTTGCGGTGTTCAAACGCGTGTTTCAAGGAAATTTTTCGAATTATGGAGCTTATTGCCCTTGTCACGTACCCTAGCCTACTCTAAACCTACCTAAACCTGTCCCGAACCGTGTGCATTTTTTATCCCATTTTATTTTATTTGTGTCATTTTATTTTCAGGGTTTATTTTATTAATTTATTTTATTGAGTCATGTATATATTTTTAGGATTTTTATATTTTAATTTTTAGCGCGTCGTGTATTAGTTTTTATATTTTCTTAGTTTTTAGTTAGTTTATTATTATTTCATTTTGTTTTTATTTTTTATTTTTTATTTTTATAGTTTTTATTTTAGTCGTGTTTAGTTTGTTTTAGAGTTTGTATAGTTTGCCGTGTCGTGTTATTTTTATTATTAGTTGATTTTTATTTTTAGTTTAGTTAAATTTTTATTTTAGGTTAATTTTGTTTTATTTTATTTTTATTTTTACTTTATTTTTTTAAGGGTCCAAATTAAACACACACACACTTATCCTAAACCTACTCACACCCAAATACCATTTTCACACTATCCTACACAATAATCCACCCTCACCTACACTATAACCCCATACACCCTACCACACACAATCCCACCAGAACCCATCTTCAACCTCCGATCCACCTAACTCTTTCTCTCTCCTCACCTCTAATCTCCATACCCGCCGGCGGCCTCCCTCCTGCCGGCGGCGAAACTCGTCGGACTCAAAACCGACCTCCACACCATGGCCGGAATCCACCCCTGCCTCAACCCGCGCCTACTCCATCCCATTGCGACCCACAAACTCGCCCATACCCGCCGGCACCCAACTCTGATGCGACCCCAACCCACTCCTACCTGTTGTCCACCTCCAACCGGCGACTACCCTACTCCATTCGACCTCCAACCCGAACCCGCGGATCCAGAGCTGACCATCCCCATGCTCCGACCTCGGCCCGGACCTACCAAACCCATTGCCCCGCCGGACCTTAACCCTTATTCGCCCTAGCCCAAATCCGAAATCCGACGAGTCCACCACTACAACCCATTAAACTCGAACCCGAAACCTCCAACCATTTTTCCTTTTTGAGCCTCGTATGATTTTATCTCCTGCATAAAACCAATAACCAAACTCCCACATGTGTTTTAAGCCATATATCTCCAATTCCTATTTTACCCCCAACTAACTTTTGTCCACTTTTCCAAATAAAATCCCGACTACCCTCATGTTCACACAATTCAGATTTTATTACCTCACACATTTACTATGCACATGTGCTCACCCCATGCTTCTCTCACCATTTTCATACACACTCAATCCTAGGGTTATGTTTTTTTTTTCGAACTTTTCGATTTTCGATCTAATTTTTTCTGAATTTGGAATGAAATTTTAGTTTGCCGATTTTTGATTTTTCGATTTTCGATTTTTTCGAAAAAAATCGAATCGAAAATCAGAAATAATTATGAATTTTCAATTTTCTGATTTTTCCGATCCGATTTTTTCGAAACTATGCCGATCCGATTTTTCCGAATTATTTTCGATTTTTTCGGAATTATTTTTCGATTTTCGATTTTCGATTTTTTCGATTTCTTTTCCGATTTTCTATAAGTTTTCCATATCCCACATCAGTTGGGAGAGGGAGAGGGCTCCAAAAAATGCTCTATAAAAGGAGAGTATCCTCCTAACTTCTACACAAATGAAAAAATGGGCTAAATACTCATGTATTTACATGTTGGATTAAGCCATTTTCTTAGTTTCTTTAAAATTAGAATTTCGAGTAATCGAAAATCCATAATTTATTTTTTTGAAATTTTGGAATTCCCAAAATTTCTGGATTTTTAATATATATTGTGAATTTTTTATTTTTCCGAATTTGGAATTTTTTTTAATTTTTCAAAAAAATCGGATCGAAAATCGGAATAGTTATTTTATTTCCAAAAAAATCAAAAAAATTTCTGAAGAGGCATTTTTCGATTCGATCCGGCTGAAACACAACCCTACTCAATTCAATTTCCAAAAATACCCCTTAGCGCCATGTGTGCCATGCATCTCCTATTTAAAGAGATGAAAACCATTTGAAAAAAAGAGATCTCCAAATTTAGTTTTTAAGCTTTGTGTGATAAAATTCTCTCCATCCCTCTATGTTGAGTATTTGCATTTTTAGCAAATATCTCAATATAGAGGTGTGTAGTGAAATTTATCTCTAAAATAAATTCAACCCTACCCTTCTATAATGAAATTTTTGCATTTTTAGCAATCATTTCAAAATAGATTGATGTAGTTGAATTCATCCCTTATGGGAGGTAAATTCTAACCCATTCCTTTATGTTGAGATTTTGCATTTTTAGCAATTATCTCAACATAAAGTAATGATTTAGAATTTATTTCTTTGGATGAGTTCTAATGTACAATTTTATAACGTTAGGATTTGCATTTTTAGCAAATCTCTTTTATTATTTAATTATCCATTATGAATTCATACACTATCCTTTTTATTTTTATTTTGTAGTTTTTATTTTAGATTCAATAAATATATTAGTGAGTGATTGTAATTGAGAGAGTGTTGATGTAATTGAAGATTCCATTCCAATTCAAGGCTTAAATGGGTTTGATCTATTCCTCCCTTATTACTTTTAGTTTAATCCTCACATGCTTTCATTTGTTTATCTTATATTTTTGGATGATGATTATTGAGGGCTAATCTCCTATTCATGGAATGTATTTTGAAGCCCTCATGAATCCAATTTAGTTAGTTTATTTCTTAGCACAATTTTGTTTACCTCATTTTTTATTAGCTTTTACATCCTAATTAATACTTTAAAAATTAGCAAATAGTTAGTTAATAAATAATCCCATAAAAATCCATAAAAATATAAAAAGCAAAAATAATAATAAATAATAATAAAATGTAAATGAACCTATATATGTCCTCTCCAATTTTGTGTTTCATCCCTAGACATGGATTGATACCTCACGTACCGCTATATTCTAGTTTTGTTCTACTTTTATAGGTTTGTGAATATTTTTTGATGGATAGAGGAATTGCACAACGACAAATACAAAAAAGACATCAATTTTCTTTTTATCAAATGACGTCGTTGCCGATCTTTGGAGCTTGAAGTACTTGCGAGGATTACCTATTTGTGATTCATTTGTATTGCACTTTTTATTTTTTTAGTACCATTTTTTTTTATTTTAGAAGTCTTGTATTATGATTTTTATTCTTGGCTTGTATTGCGGTGCATAGAGACACCATTTCATTTTCATTTTAAATTTTTTATAATTGAAGAAAGTGTGATAGGGAAACCAGACAAGGTGGAGAGAGGGCGTCCAAAGGCGATAATTTAGAAGTCTCTTTACCTTGGGTCTGTAGGACTCCTGGGGACGACTGAGATAGGTGTGATCTCTCTCCGATCGACTCAAATTTTTTGTCACCCCACGGCCTAAAAATCGTAGGAGGTACATTCGTAAACACTCGCGCCTCTCCTGTTAGCGAGTTAATTATTGTGTGTGCTTGTGTGCTCTTATTTGATTTTATACTCGCATTTATTTTCGAATGGTGTGATGAATTAATTAATTAAGACCTACACTCGGTCACTCACGAGAAGGGATTTCATCACCCGACTCACTCGCTTACCATTGTGTGCTACCCTAGCCATCATTAAAATTGAAATCAATTAACTAGGTATCCCAATAGGAGAAAATTTTGTAAAGGCGACCACTCAGATAATTCCTTGATTTTTTATCGCCCGCGGACTTAATTAAAATTTGACTACCCTTTCATTAAATTTAAAGATAAAAATTGGCTATGTGCTAGTTAGAAATTCTCTTTAACTTGTGTGTGTGTGTCCAATTTATTTTTCGGTAGTCGGCTTTACTTTGTTCGTCCATTCAGCGTGTCCATATTTTTCCCCACACTTTCTTCCAAACAAATCCAAAAATATTTTCTCTCATTTTTATAAAAAAAATCCAAAAAATATTTTCTTTCTTTCATTTTAGAAAATCCAAAAATATTTTCCTCCTTTATTTTTCACAAAACTCCAAAAATATTTTCTTTATTTTTTTTTATAAAAAAAATCCAAAAATATTTTCTTTCCTTTTGAAGAAATTAATTTTTTTTTCTCTCCTCATGGCCGAAGAACGTCCTTTACGAGATTACTTTGGTCATTTTTCATTGACATGCGACACATGTGAGAGTGATCCCGAGTCGTCTTTTTATGATATCCTTAGTGGTCTCACCTCTCTCACGAGTACCGTTGCTACTCGTGACCCGTCCATGCACGCACCTCATTTTCCATCACCCTCGGTGTCAAGTGTCGGCGTGTTGCATATTTTGTCGTGCACCCATTGTTATTATGCCGATCACATGTCCCATGAGTGCCCTTACATTCCATATCCATCCAAACCCACCATGGAACATGTGTATCCATATGACACTGTTCCGGAACCCAACTTGGCCTACTTTTCGATACACCCAATCCCCAGTTGTGTGAGCAACCAAGCTATTCGTGGAGGCCTGATCACCCTTTCACGCAATACAAATCCCAACCCGATGTTGTGGATCCTCACACGTTCCAACAGTCGTCATGGAAACCTTGTGCACCTGTTCACGATCAGATCCCTCACTCTGCACCCACTAAATATCAACCATTTGTCCATCACGAAAGCGATCCTTTCGTGTATGATGAACTTGACCCCACTCCACACACTTCATTTGAGTATTCTCCATATAGTCATGATCATAGCGAGTTGCAGGCGATGGCAGAAGTGGTGGCAGTAGGGGTGGCAGGTGGAGTGTTGGTGGCAGACGCACTAGGATTTCTTGAAGAAGCCATTGCAGACGAAACCGATGTATAGAAATCTTGAAAGATCTACCAGATGAATGGAAATGGAGTAACCAAAGGTTGAAGATGATTAAATAAAAAAGAAAGGACGAAAGGTTAAGTGTTTTGAAAAATGGACGTTTAAATCCTTCAAACCTGTCTTTTGAGTTTCCCCACTAACACATGTGCAAAGCCGCCAATAATCATTTCAAGTTGACATGTGGCACTTCGAGAAGTGTTTTGACAGTTGAAAAGTCGGCATTACGTCATTAATAAAGTGATGCATAGGGATAAAAAGGGTTTCTTCCAAGATAAGTTTTGGGGTTTGGCGCCAAATTTTTTCCTTTGTCAGACATATCCAATAGCTCCCAACAAAGAAGTTGTCCCAACGATTCAAAAAGCTACGATGTCCACTCGCCACAAGTCCAAACGTTGTTTAATTGTGACTCAGATACATCGGGGATAATTTTTCTGCTTTTTCGAACATGAAAAAATGATGACGCAGCAGATCCCAAACGAAGAAGCACCTTCAAATATGGAGAATTTCTTAGGAAGAAGTTTACAAGGGAGAATTTCCTAGGAAGAAGTTTACAAGGGAGAATTCCATAAGTCTCAACGATAGTGGCAGTCCTAACGAAAAAAACTCACCGCTTACAACTATACTCTACAACAGCACAAATGGGAGAATTTCACTTCCCAAGAGTCAAACGGGTATTTAAGAAAGTCAGCAGGTGTTTCGGGAGAATTTCAATTAGCCAAAAAAAAGCAAAGACAGAAGAGTTGAAGCTCAACAACAGGAAAAAATGGCAATGTCCCTTCGCCAAATCGCCGACAAACCGCAGCACTTTGGTTCAGGTACATCGGGGAGAATTTTACTTTTTCCTGGCAGTGATAACGGCAGAAGCTGTAATGAAGACAGAGATGCCAAGGTTCATCGGATTGAGAAGTTTTCGTGCAGACATTTATCGTTCCCACAACAAATGTAGGGGGGATTGAAGATAATCTCAGGATTAGAGTTAATCCCCCCAGCTAATACAATAGACTCAAGGGATTAAGGCAGCGATGCATCTCAGTAAGGCAGCGATATAGCCCAAAGTGATGCAGCTCAAGCGAGGTAGTTCAGTGTGGCAGCCCAGAGGGATCTTCCAGCGAATAAGCTGACGAGATAGCTCACCCTTTATTTCTATTATTTTACTTAGCCTTGTTGTATCTCTTTATATTTACTATGAGTCGTAACGATTATAATGATTTTTAGTGTGAGGTCGAACGGTACTCGCGAGGGACCAGGATTTGCAGGGTCTGAGAGAGCTTTCATGCTCTATCAAACGACCTCGCCGTGGGAACTTCGGAGGGACTTATTTTTGAGGATTGAGAAGTGAGGCACCGTTGGGGCTTGCACTGACCATCTTAGATACACCTGGTAAAATATCAAATGACCTTGACCGTGGACCCTTGGGCAGGGCAGCCCTAAGTTCCATCGGGGGTTTTGTTGTGAACCAAACAACCCTCTACTTAATGTCACATCTACTTTAGGTGATGTCACTAACCAGCTAGACAATGCCAAATCTGTACTTGAGTAAACCACTATGGTATTTGGGGCTGTCAGACAGTTGGTGAGCCACCTCTATGACGACATCCCCCTGACACACAGTGGTTAGGCAAAAGGCATGTCTTGGCATTTAATGTTTATAACGTGGAGCTAACTAGTACATCAGGCATTTAATGTTTGTAACATAAAGTATGAGGGATGTCTTTTATATTTATGAATGACTGAGTCATCTCGGGAGTGGTGTGGGGGATATTTAAGGGCCCCAACCACCTCTGAGTAAGGATATATTATTTTGAGAATTCAGAAGTTTTTTTCTAGAGATAAATTGATCATCAAAGAGAAAGGAGTTATTGCAAAATCAGAGCTTTTACTTAATCGCCATTGTCATTTATTGAAGCTTTTAATAGCTGACTAGAAAACCTTCGAGAGTTGGTGTGTTTGGTTGCCTGCCAGGATATATCTAGGGTGCTTACTTCTCTCTCCCTCTAAATGAGTTACTTCTGAGTTCATTATTGTCTTTTGAGTTATACACGAGAGATTTGTGAGTTCAAACTGGGTTTATCTTCACTAAGTTGTGAGTGTGTGTCTTTGTAATTAATTAAGAGTGTCTCCGGTTAACTTATTATTATTATACTCAAAAGGGGATACGCCTCCACCTAATCTAAACTACCCTATTACATTTATATTCTCCTATAGTGAAACCTCTCCTCCTCTCCTGTGGACGCAACCAATTTTTGGCAAGCCACGTGAAATATTTGTGTCCCTAAATTTTTGTTTTTGTCATATGCTTATTTCATTTCATAATTATATAAGTAAGATAATTTAGTAGCTTTAGGGAAAATGTCTTGGGTTGTATTCCTTACAACCGACAAGTGGTGTTCCGAGGCTTTCGGAATTCATCGCTAACAAATTCACCCAACCACTGCTACCGTGTGAGAAGCTAGTACAGGCGATTGTGGAGGGCTGGACGGTGTCATTGTTTAAGGTTCATTATGGTTAGAGAGAATAAAATGGTTAGTGAGAGTGAGGGGGAAAATGGTTTAGAATAAATATTAGGGTTATTGGGCCTTGGCCTTATTTATTATTGGTTATTGAGTCAAACACCCACTATTTTTCATCCTTGGATTTAGCCCCCAAACTAATATTTTCTGCCAGTTGATTATGAACTTACCCTTATTGGCACTTGTTTATTTTCCCAAAATGACCCTCATAAAGAGCCTACCACCAATAAACAATATATACATATATCTTATTTATAATAAACATTCTTTTTTATTATAAAAAATAACTTTTATTTCAAAACACAAATATTTTATACAAACTAAAAGCATGTTTTTTATTAAAAAAAAACTTGATTATTTAAAAAGTTGTTTCTAATATAAAAACACTATTTTATAGCTTTGTATAAAAAACAAAACTATTGTGTTGATATAAAAACTTTTCTTATAAAAAAATATTTTTATTAGAAAATTGTTTTCATATATTAATTTTTTTAATGTAAACAACAAAACATTTTTACTGTTTTTTGACATTATTTATTTAAAAAATAGCTTTTAAATAAAACAAAACTATCTTATAAAAATTAAAAACAACTTTTTATACAAAACTATTTTGACTATTTAAAAACTTGTTTTCTTAATTAAAAAATCGTTTTTTATAGATTTTTATTATATATATAAAAAAATATGCCATGACTATCTTAAAAAATGTTGTTTATAAAAATATGTTTTCCAAAAAAAAAATTGTTTTGACGTTAGAAAATGTTTTTTTATTATAGTGTTAGCGTATTAAACTCTTACCCAATTTTTAATTATAGAAAATAGTTAATTTTTTATATAAATATACTTTGGGTTTTTAACTAACATACATTTTATATATTAAATGAAGTGAAAAAAAACTATTAATTAAGGTACAATTTTAAGCTAACTTTTTTTTATATATAAAACAATTCATGTGATTTCAAAAATTAAACTATATAAAAAACATTTTTTAATTATTTTCTATAAATACAAACTGGAAAACTGTTAATATTTCTTTTAAAAAGAGTTAGAAAATCAATAAAACCTTCTTTCTCGTAAAAATAATTTTCATCTTTTAAAAACATTTTTTCCTAAAAACATATTTTTATAAAAAAATGAAAACTATTTGTCAACATAATAAATAAAGTATAGTTTTCTTAAAGGTCTTAATTTTTTTTAAATAATAAAGAGACTAATAAGTTATATATTTTTATAATAAAACTAATTTTTACATAAAAACAATTTTTTTACAAAAAATATTCTTATAAAAACAGTTTTTTGATAGACAAAATATTTTTTTAATAAAAAGATATAAAAAGATTTTTTTAATAAATAAAAGAGTTTAAAACAGTTAAAATGTTTTTTTAATAATAAAACTTTTATTTAATTTTTATAAAATATTGGTCTTCTAAAATAAAATCTATTTTTTTACAATAAATAAGATTGCATATATATATATATATATATATATATATATATATATATATATATATATATATATGAAGAAGATCTCCGACGACAGACCCAAAACAGGTACCCCGACTGGATCATTTTTTCAAAATGCCCTTAGTATATATTTATTTTTTAATTTTTTTGTGTGTTGTTTAAAAATTTCAAAAGGTTTATAAAAAAAATCAATTCAAAATGAGTTTTTTTGCTATTTTTAAAAAATGGATCAGAATATACCCTTTTTAAAATCGGTATGGGTGACCCGTCGAAGAACCGACCTCATATATATATATATATATATATATATATATATAGATAGATAGATAGATAGAGAGAGAGAGAGAGAGAGAGAGAAAGAGGAAGGCTCACCTACATCATGCACTATACATCACACCATACATCACACCTAATTCTAGGCCCTAGAAAATCTTTTTTTCAAATTTTATATTTTTCCCTTGAAATTAACCTTCCAATAAACACATATGAAAAAAATTAGGTCAAAATACATTTTGTAGCTATTTTTAAAAAATTCACAAAAAACTGCTGGCGCGGACCCTTATAAATAAGGTATTTTTAGCAGTTTTTTGTGGATTTTTTAAAAATAGTTACAAAATGTATTTTGACTTAATTTTTTGCATATGGGTTGATTAGAAGGTTAATTTCAAGGGAAAAATATAAAATTTGAAAAAAAAAGTTTTTTACGGCCTGTAATTAAGCGTGATGCATGGATGATGTATAGAGTATGATGTAGGTGAGCCTTCTCCTATATATATATATATATATATATATATATATATATATATATATATATATATATATTTGTGGTTGACATTTTATGAGAGTTATTTTTAAAAAAAACAAAAAAAAAAGTGCAGATAAAGATTAGTTAACAGTCAACCAAAAGAAAATGTTAGTTTGAGGGTCAAATCCAAATATAAAAGAATAGTTAGTATTTAACTCAATAATCAATAATAAATGCAATCATGATCTAAATAACTCAAAAGATTAAGAGTTTTAATACCTTTTAACCACGTGAATGTCTCTTTTGGCGGCATTAAGAAGTAAATAATTTATGGTGTTCAAATCTTTATATTTCCCACATAAATCCAAACCGCAAGAACCTAACCGTCAGGCTCTTCTTTTATCGTTGCCTTTTCATTTTTCATCCACGTAATCCACAAGTCCCTTGGTTCTCCATCAAAATGTAACACCCCTCCATATAACAAGGAAATAATCAAGGGTCTGATTAATAAAAAATGTGTCCTTTAATCTCCTTTTATATAATTTTGGAGATTGTGTTACACCTTAGAAAATGTCAATTTTCGTTCTTCAAAACCATATGGTATGTTCTTCTCAAACCCTTTTTTTTACCAATGGCAATTGATATTTTTTTTTGGATTAATATATAGCGTTGTAGATGGTAGAACACTTCATAAAATGTCGTTCTCCATTCTCCAAAACTAGATGGTATCTTCGTCTCAAACTTTTTACTCATGCCAACTCATATTTGGTCGAATTAATTATTTTTTATATTCTTCATTTTATTAGTTTGATTACCTTAAGGTTAATGATTATTGGTGTTATTATGTAGCCGTCGACCTCATAACAAGTGGTCAGATTTAAATATTTATATAGCCCTTTTATGCTAAAGATTGGTTTAATTTATTTTTCCCCGCTTATTCTTTAATATGATTGGCTTTGCTCATATAAGTTTTGATTCCGTTTTTACCAACAGATTGTACTCAAAACCCTTACTCATGCCTATCAAAGTTGAATTCATAGAAACTGGTCAACCTATGTCATAGAAGAAGATCGAGGTCCCTATTTTTATTCCTAAAATTCTGAATACACTATTTAAGTTGTATGGGAAATGTTTGAGGAAATGCATTTTGGCATTTTAACAATTCTCAAGTGTCAGTTGTGAGAGTTTGTTACTATTTATTGGGCGGTTTATTTGTGATAATGTGTTGTCTTAATTCTAGAGTACTAATTTCACTTGGTGTTTTTCAATACTTTTGAAGGATATCAATTTTTTTAGTTATCTTATTTTCTATATTTATTTATCATTTAAATATAATAAGACGTGATTATGTAGCAGTAGTGTAAGTTCTATGTAGAAATATTCGAATTCGTATGAGAATTATATGTCAGGTTTTTGCTTTAGGCTACATGCCAACTTTGAAACCAATATTCAATAAGGGAAAAGTGTACTATAGTTGTCACTTTCTTAACACCTCCACTATGCATTGCCTTTGCTTGGGTTGGAATATCTAATTTTAACGTTTATACATTTGCTTCAAGAGAAAAATTAGCTTGAAATATAGGTCCTATAAATTAACATTTCTTAATTGATCCAATTAAAAGGAAACTTATAGGGCTTAATAAATATTTTCGTGTTTTATAATGAGACATGTTGGACAAAAATATTTTCTAAGGGAGCCTATTGGTGCAAAAATAATTTAGTATATGGGCATGTAGAGTACACAATTTTCTTTAGTAAATTTATAAAACAATTTAGTCTTTTGTTATATAGTACTTCCGATATCTTTGAATTTCTATTTATAATTTGTGTCATACGTTTGTGAGTAAAAATAAATAAAATTTATAGTACCATTGTTCCCTAGATGACGAATCAGACTTTATTATACTCTTTGAATGTCCAACATCAATTGCAGGAAAGTATGGAGAGATTAGGGAAATCGCGAGAGTGGTAAATAAATATCTATACATTAATACCTAATGCCTCACACTTTTACTGATTAAGTATGTAATGAGAGCCATATAGTTAGGGGTGACAATTCATGTTTTTAGATCGAATCACGGGCCAACACGACACAATAAAAAAATTTTGGACATGAACACGACAATACGAATACGATTCGAATATAACACAATTAACACGAAAACATAAATAGACACAAAAACCTGAATATAACAAAATTAACACAAAAAGACACGATAGTGTGACTTGTAATTTTGACACGAACACGACATGACATGACTTCGTGTCGAAACGATCCGACACGAATACGAAATATCATGTCAATTTCATATCGTGTTGTATCGTGTGTTCGTATCATTTCTTAAATTTCTAGGCTTAAATATAGTTCATTCAGTTAGTGAATCCAATATTTCAACTATCAATATCATATAAGTCTCTCTCCCTTGAATCTTCAAGTAACTATGTATATTATTATGCTTATACATGTTTATAACACTATTTAAAAATTATTTTTTTAAGATTTGCACTTTTCTTTACAGAATATAGCATTGTAACTAATGGTGCAAGAAGACTAAATGTGGTGTACAACAACAATGCCTAATATTTTTTGGACATTATAAGGAAGTGATGGATGTTGTTTGCAAGTTTAATTTGGAAGCATTACATTGAAATTCAATTGAAAGTTTAATATTATAATGAGATTTGGACTCAACCAGCTAATTTAATTAAAATTATAACACGTGTTACTAACAATATACTAATGCAGTAATTAAACATCTTCTAAAAATTGAGATGTCTGTTCAACATTAATTTTTATTGTTTTTGTATTCGGGAAGTATTATTTTTTAGTGGCATTTGAAATCACAAATTTGCTTCATCAAATAGAAAAATATTGTCTAAATATGTAATATATACACTATCGGTTCATCTCTTAGATTCCATATAAAAAATAAAAAAAAACCTCTCTTCAATTTTCAAGTTTCTTCATTCTCTCTTATTGAAAATTTTGTTGGAAAATTTGATAAATATTTTATTTTAATGTTTCGCACATTGCGTCTCGCTCGTGCATTGCGCGGGCTTACCAACTAGTTTAAAGAAATTTTGGGGTTCCTATATTCATACCTTTTTAAATTCAAAAACTTGAACTCTGGATGTGCTTTGTTATACCTTCCCCATTGTTTTCACCTAACTAATTAATTAGCAAGCCACATAAGTAGGTGATATTGCATGATTGCCCTAGCGTTGAAGTCAACTAGAGAGGTAGTTAAGCCACATTCATATGAAGCTACACATACACATTTTTATACACAATTTTTATATATATTTAATAAGACAAGACAATAAAAAATTATATTTTATATTCTGACAGAATTCATAACAATAAAATATATAATTTTAAAATACTAAATATAAAATAAATGTACAAAAATAAATACACATATCTTTATCCTTCGTATGAAATGTGCCCTTTCCTTCTTTTCCACACAAAAGTAGAATGAAATCCTCCTACATACCTAAGAAACTCTCCACCTTAAATTCCAACTTCTGAACAAATCAATAAAAAATGAAAATTTAATACATGTACATACAAAGTCAAATTGTTGTTACTTCAAAAAAAAAAAAAATATTCAACGCATTTAAGTAACACGAAAAGTCATATAAAGAATCAGTCCCTTCTGTGAGGTTTTGTTTAGTGTGCCATCTCAATTTTTTTAATATTTAATATGCGATCTTTCAAACTAGATGCATGATGATATTATTTTCTCTGATTTTATACTTTTAATATGACAGTCTCACATGATAGTATAACTCCATCAAATTGTTATATAAGTCAAATTATGTATATAACTGTATTTAAAAATATTTCGGTCATATAACAAGTCATAAAACTCGACTTAAAAACAAGCTTTTGTTCGTACGCTAACATCAAGTGTTACGAACTAAGGGTCCGTTTGGTTGTTAGTGGTCAAAATCGTGGGCATGGCAAAATTTGCCTAGGCAAATTCAGATGATGCTATCAAACAACATTAGGCGAAATTAAAGTCAATCCAATTAATTTATTTAAAAATAATTTTTATATTATATTCAAAAATGTTAAAAATAGTTTTTGCAATATTTTTATATTACAGTTTTTATATTATATTCAAAAATGTTAAAAAATTTGTAAAACATTCTCTTAACAATTTTTAATAATATCAAAAACAGTTTTTAAAATATTACAAAACAAATTTTAAACATTCACAACAGTTTTTTTAAACTCTTTAAAACAGTTTTAAAAAATATTTTTTAAAACTTTAAAACAGTTTTTATAATATATCCAAAACAGTTTTTAAAAATGTTAAAAACTGTTTTACAATATTTTTATATTACGGTTTTTCAAAAAATTTGTAAAACATTCTCTTAACAATTTTTTATAATATTAAAAGCAGTTTTCAAAACATTACAAAACAGTTTTTAAACATTCACAACAGTTTTTTTAAACTCTTTAAAACAGTTTTAAAATTTTTTTTAAAACTTTAAAACAGTTTTTATAATATATCCAAAACAGTTTTTAAAAATGTTAAAAATTGTTTTACAATATTTTTATATTACGGTTTTTCAAAAAATTTGTAAAACATTCTCTTAACAATTTTTTATAATATTAAAAGCAGTTTTCAAAACATTACAAAACAGTTTTTAAATATTTATAACAGTTTTTTTAAATATTTAAAACAGTTTTTAAAATTATTTTTTAAAACTTTAAAACAGTTTTTATAATATATTCACAACAGTTTTTAAAAATGTTAAAAACAGTTTTTACAATATTTTGTTAATACGGTTTTTAAAAAAAATTGTAAACATTTTCTTAACATTTTTTTATAATATTAAAAACAGTTTTTGAAACATTACAAAACAATTTTTAAATATTCATAACAGTTTTTTAATTATTTAAAACAGTTTTTAAATTATGTTTTAAAACATTAAAATCGTTTAAGAAGTTGACAAATTTGTGGGCAAATATTTTCCACTCAAATAGGTAAGCAAAATTTGCCCACAGATTGTGCATAGGAGGTGTTGTATATTGACAAATAATGCCTAGGCAAATTATGCAACCAAACAACTAAAATGTGAGCAAATTTTCATATTTGCCAATTTTTTAACATTTGCCTAGGCAAATTATGCCAATCAAACGGACCCTAACATGTAAAACTCCTTAAAATCATGAAAAATGCTACAAAACCTCTCGCAATGCATTTAAAAAATGAAGTGCATTAAACTACAAATATGTATATATTTATAGATTCAGACTCTTTAACATATTTCATTAAATATAGTTACGAATATACCCTCTTTTAAAAAATAATAAAAATAATAATTTTGAGTTGATATTTTTTATACCAGTTCATGATATTTCACTATGCCCTTGTAAAAATATTCCGCTCAAAATAATGTGTTTTAATATTTTTAAAAAATAAGTAAAAAAATAGACAGTTTTAAAGGGTAAAAAATATCAGTTTTTAAACTTATTTTTAAAAAATAATAAAAAATATTATTTTCAATTGTTTTTTTACAGGGGCACACTGAAATATCATAAATCCATATAAAAAATATCATCTCAAAATTATTATTTTTTACTATTTTAAAAAAATAGGCATGCTCACAGATATGTTGTTAGAAAATATGTTATAGAGTCTGGTTGTATATTCATATGGATATCACGTGACATGAAGTGAATCATAGTTCACGAGTGGAATAAAGTTTGTTGAATTTACGTTTCTCCCCACAAATAAAGTATAAATTTACATGGACAATATTATTGATTCTTATAATTTATGCCTATTACTAAACATTGAAATATTAATTTAAGGGTAAAGGTTAAAGTTTTAACACATAATCATCAAGGCAGACATGCCAGATATACACCTTATAATTTTTTTTAATATAATATATATTTTTTACATGTATACCTACGAGTGCCAATTCATGTTTTCGAGCTTTGTTCAGACAAATCCGGATACAACTAATGCAATTAATAATTTTTACACATGATCAAACACAAAATTCTAGTAAGAATACAAGCGATATGACCCATCACATCACTTATACATTAAACACATACATGAGACATAAGTTTTTTTACATTATCCCCTGAAATAATATCGTAATTAGACATAGACACCCGATTATCATACAATAAATAACGGATCAAATACCAAAAAGTAGATCAAACATTTTTTAATAGACATTTAGTCAAAATCTTATACTTTGTTTCAAAAAATCTCTCAAACACCCATTTAACTAATATTTGCTTATTTTTAAAGGTTCGTGCGACCAGCACTCCCCCTCCACACACACACACACACACACACACACACACACACACTGTAGGAGCTCCGACGATCCTCACCAGAGCTTCTTTATCTGAAATTTTTTATATGGTGATGAATTTTTTGAAACAAAATATAAAGATATGAACTAAATGTGTATTAAAAAATGTTCAAAGGAATTTGTGATACAAGCTATATAAATAAATAAATTAAAACTTTCTTTGTTCACGTTGTCCTTGTTGTTAGCGAGGAGAATTTTCTTCGTTTAACGGTTGGTCTCGTGGGTAGGTAGGGTGTCCAATGTGGACCTTTGGAGATAGCTTCCCGCGAATATATTCCATATCCATAAATACATTATCAATTTCAACCGTCTCATTTTTTTCTTCCCAACAATAATTTAAAAAACAAATTATTCAACTATAAATACAGAGAGACCGGAGTTACAAAATCTCAAATCCCCATTGCATCATATACCTCTCAAAGGTAACATTAAATATTCCCATTTCTTGTTTGATCGATTTTGTTAATGGGTCTAAATATTTTTCCCAGATTATATGATTCAGTAATGTAGACCTGATTTTGATGAATGTGGGTATTTTGACAACAGATCGGAAAAAATGGCACGTAAGAAGATCAGAGAATATGATTCCAAGAGGTTGTTGAAGGAGCACTTTAAGAGGCTATGTGGTGATGAGTTGCCCATTAAATCGGCTCAAGTAAGTGTTCATTTTTAGATCTTGAGATTTATTATTCTGTTTATTGAGATTTATGTACCTTCAATTACATGTTTTGTATTATATTGCTTGAAGTTGGTAATGTCAAAGAATTGTATGTCATAAAAAAATTGTTGGATTATAGCTTTTTAGATGGCCTTAATTTGCTTGCAAAACCCATGTTTGTTTAGGACTGAATTTTAAAATCTGTTCACTAGAGTTTGATAAAGTTTGTGAAATATTGTTTAATACGATGAACAAAAATGGAGTCCGATGCAATCTTATTGATGTGGGTTTTAAGGGGCCTAGATTCACATGGAGCAATAAAAGGGATGCAACTGACCTTGTTAGAGAAAGATTGGATAGAGCCTTAGTTAATCTCGATTTTCTCCAAAAATTCCCACAAGCAAATATTTTGCACGAGTCCATCCGGGTCTGATCATTGCCCTCTAATTTTCTTTTTCACCCCACACACAGAAATTAAAAAACCCACTTTCAAATTTGAGTCAATGTGGATTGGAGCCCCATATTGTGAGGAGGCCATCAAGAGGGTTGGTCGATGACAACAGAGGGATCTAGCATGTTCCGTGTGTCTAAAAAGTTGGAGAAGGTGCGCCAAATTAAAAATGTGGAAGAGGGATCACTTCTGTAACAACAAGATCAAACTAAAGGAGCTCAATGATAAACTTCTTGTCGTCCAAAGTGCCTCACGAGATAACTACAATGCAAACCTTGAGAAACATCTTTTGAAGGAAATGGGCGAGACATGGGCTAGGGAGGAAAAATTCTGGCATCAGAGATCCAGAGTTGGCTGGCTGAAACATGATGACCAAAATACCCAATTAATTCATGCCTCAACCATCCAAAGAAGGTATAAAAATAACTTGGTTTGTATTCTGGACTCGATTGGCAAGAGAATTCACGAGGAGGCAGATTTGAGAATGGCGTGTCTTTCCCACTTTGAAAAATTATTCAAAAGTGAAAAGAATAGAAATATGCAAGTCCCCCTCGAGGCGGTGGAAAAAACAATCTCTGATAGAGATAACATGCAGTTGTGTTCCCCCGTTTAGAGATGAGGAAATCAATAGAACGGTGAAACAACTAGGTTTTAATCAATACTGTTTTGACAATCATAATACCGGATATAAACTGTAATGTTACATCACGTTTAAAAACAGTTTTGTCATGAATCCAGGATGTTTAATCTTCATGCAATCACAAAATCGTAATTTCTTTATAACTGTGATCAAAACTAACCTTTGTCCATCGCAGTTGATTGGCATAAGATGACTTGTCAAAGCTTCTTTTGAATCCCTTCTTGAATAGGCCAGAGTCACTCTCTTATGTACCCAGAATATTTGTGAGAAAATAGGAATATTGAGAATTTCGGATTTTCTCTCCCTCCTTAGAAACAGTGTGTATTGAGATGACTCTAGATGGTGTAGAGGTCTCTATTTATAAGGGGAAGAGGGCCGGAATCCTAGTGGTGGTGGGACTCTTTTCATAATGCCACTAACCATCATGTGACTAACGGATAAGGTTTACCCAAATCTTTTAATATCTTTATTTATCACATTCCTAATTAATTATCTGACATTTATTAAAACCACATAATTGGGAAATTCGGAATTTAATACAATTGAAATTAAATAATTAATTTCAACTCTTAACATTAATTTCCAACAGTCTCCCACTTGGTCTTAATAATTCGTATAATTAGATTAGGTATCATAAGGTGCACAATCATTGATAAATATCATTTGCTAAATCAAATGATTCACGTATGCGAGTCATGGCGGTTCCATGCTATTCAAGAGCATGGTTCCTTCCATGTACCACAACACCTATGTTTCATTCAACTGAGCGTTTAATATTGGGTATCATAATGGCCTCATAATGTCCTTTTGAATAAGGACTATTTCTGTCAACAATAATTCATAATTATATGCATGCATTCACAAAAGACAGAAATAATAGAAATCAGAAACACTTTTATTGAATTCAAGTAATAGTGTCAAACAACTAAGCCAAAATAGCAATCATAATCTAACTAATCGAGACCCATCTCTTTGACATGTTCCATAAAGGTCTTCGGAGATAGTCCTTTCGTAAGAGGATCTGCTATGTTATCACGCGTACTAATGTGATCAATTGACACTCTTTGTTTCTGAACTTCTTCTTTAACCGATATGCATTTCATCTCAATATGCTTAGCAGCCTTAGTATACCTATCGTTCTTCGAGAAGAAGACTGCTGCGACATTATCACAATAAATTTTCAATGACTTAGATATTGACCCCATAATTCTAAGTCCTGAAATAAAGTTTCGCATCCATAATCCATGATTTGTAGCTTCGAAGCAAGCTACGCATTCAGCCTCCATAGTAGATGATGCAATGACGCTTTGGTTAGCACTTTTCCATGAAACGGCTCCTCCAGCCATAAGGAAGACATAACCCGAAGTTCTCTTCCTACTGTCAAGGCATCCCCCAAAATCTGAGTCTGAATAACCAATCACCTCAAGGTGATCAGTCTTCCGATATGTGAGCATGTAATCTTTGGTCCCTTGCAGGTACCTCAGCACTTTCTTTGCAACTTTCCAATGGTAAATTCCTGGATTGCTTTGAAGTATGCCTAGCATCCCAACGGCAAAACTGATATCCGATGTAGTGCAGACTTGTGCATACAACAAGCTCCCTACGAGCGAAGCATAAGGCATGCCTTTCATGTGCTCCCTTTCTAAATCACTTCTAGGGCATTGACTTAAGCTGAACTTATCCCCTGTCTGAAGTGGAACATTAATGGGATTGCAACTTTGCATGCTAAATCTTTCTAAAACGTTGTTAATGTAAGCTTTTCGAGACAGTCCCAACATTCCTCGTGATCTATCCCGAGATATTTCTATCCTTCGATCACGAAGGATGCCTCACCTAAATCTTTCATTTCAAAGTTTTTAGAAAGGTACTTCTTGGTTTCACTTAATAAACCAAGATCACTGCTGGCGATAAGTAAATCATCAACATATAGTACAAAAAACACAAACTTACACCCACTGATCTTCAGGTATATACACCGATCAACAGTGTTTTTTTTAAACCCAAAGGATGTACTGGTATCGTGGAACTTAATGTACTATTGACGAGAAGCTTGCTTTAGACCATATATTGACTTCTTTAACATACAGACCATGTTTTCCTTTCCTTCCTTTATGAAGCCTTATGGCTGTGCCATGTAGACTTCTTCTTCTAAACTCCCATTTAGAAAAGTTGTTTTTACGTCCATTTGGTGCAACTCCAAATCATAATGAGCCACCAAAACTAATATGATTCTTAATGAGTCCTTCCTTGAAACTGGAGAGAAGGTCTCATTATAATCAATGCCTTCTCGTTGATTAAAACCTTTGGCAACCAGTCTAGCTTTATGTCATTCGATATTGCCTTTTGAGTCAAGTTTGGTCTTAAAGATCCACTTGCACCCAACTCGTTTTTGTCCTTCCGGCAATTCGACCAACTCCCAAACTTTATTGTCATTCATAGATTTTAATTCTTCATTCATGGCATAAATTTTTTTTATCGGAATCATCACTATTTACAGCTTTTTCATAAGAAACTGGATCATTAATATTCCCTATGTTAAATTCGGTCTCTTGAAGGTATACCACATAATCATCCGGAATTGCAGATCTCCTTTCTCTTTGAGATGTTCTTAATGGCACTTCCTGTGGTGCTTCAAAAGTTTCATCGGTTATAGTCTCATTATGTGGTTGTTCAGTTGGTTGATCATTCACTTGTTGTTCATTGTTATTGATTGGGTCAATGACCGGTTCAACAACTACATTAGGAACAACAGGTATGTTATGAACTCTGGGTATAGGAATTTGTACCCTGACTTCTCGAATGATTACCTCCCTTTCTTTTATACTCCCACTTACTTCACCTTCTTCAATGAATTTAGCATTCCCAGTTTCTATGATTCTCGTTGTATGATTTGGACAGTAGAATCTATATCCCTTCGACTTTTCTGGATACCCGATGAAATGACAAGATAATGTCCTAGGTTCCAATTTCTTTTCATGAGGGTTATAGATTCTAGCTTCCGCTGGGCAGCCCCACACACGTAAATACCTTAAATCCGGTTTCCATCCTTTCCAAAGTTCAAAAGGGGTTTTTGAAACTGACTTACTAGGAACCCTATTTAAGACGTGTCCAGTGGTTTTTAATGCATGTGTCCACAAAAATGTAGGCAATTGGGTCCTACTTATCATACTTCTTACCATTTCTATAAGGGTACGATTACGCCTTTCAGCTACACCATTCTGCCAAGGTGATCTTGGCATTGTGTATTGGGCGCAAATACCTAATTTTTCAAGGAGTTTAACAAATGGGCCAGGGCGTTGCCGTGACTCGTCATATCTACCATAATATTCGCCACCTCTATCAGACCTAATAATTTTCACCTTTTTGCCTAGTTGCCTCTCAACCTCATTAATGTATATTTCAACGACGTTCACAGACTGAGATTTATCATGCAACATGTACAAAATGCAATAACGTGAAAAATCATCTATAAAGGTGATGAAGTATTTTTCTCCACCAATGGATGGAATATCAAAATGTCCACATATATCTGTATGTATTATTTCAATTAGCTGGGTGCTTCTTGTGGCTCCTTTCTTTGTATGTTTTGTCTGTTTTCCTTTAATACAGTCCACACATACTTCATAATTGGCCTAATCCAGGTTATGGAGTATTCCATCTTTAATGAGCCTTTCAATTCTCGGCCTGGATATATGCCCTAATCTTTTATGCCACAAATAAGCAAATTTTTCATCATTAAGTGTACGTTTCGTACCAACATTAGGATGCAGGGTCACAAGGGTTTCAGAAAAATTCTTTTCAAGATTCAGTTGATGTAAACCATCTAATAAAAATCCAGAACCAACATTATTAGAATTTTTAATCAAACCAAAACTATTATTCTTAAATTCAATCGCAAAACCGTCTGAAGCAAGTTTGGAAATAGAAATTAAATTCCTAGAAACTGTGGGAACATAAAAAGTTTCTTGCAAATCTAAAATAAATCCAGTGCTTAAAATCAGGCGAAAGACTCCAATAGCTTCTATTTTAGCCTTCGCTTTATTTCCCATGTAGAGAAAATGCTCATTTGGATTTGTTTTGCGGATCGAAGTGAAGCCCTGCATCGAATTAGAAACGTGACACATAGAACCAGAATCAATCCACCTAGTGTTAGAAGGAGCGTTAATAAGTTTTGATTCGAAACAAACATAAATGGAGGGCTTACCCTTTTTCTCGAACCAGGCCTTTCGTTTATGACAATCCCTCTGGAAATGACCCTTCTTTTTACAGAAGTGACACTTGTCGTTCTTTTCCTTCTTCACATCAGCAGTTGATGGTTCAGCTTGATGAGACGGCCCAGGACCTTTCTTAATGCCCTTGCCGGACTTCTTCTTAAAACCAGCTCCTTTGACTGTCAGATTTGCCACCTGTCCCTTAATCACATGGCCATTCTGTTGCTTAAGCCTTCCTTTCTCATGTACCAACATGCTTTGCAAATCATTTACATTCCACTTATCTTTTATAGTGTTGTAATTGATTTGGAAAGGCCCATACTCAGGAGGTATGGAGTTAAGGAAGAATTGGACAAGAAAAGGCTCATCCACTGTTTCCCAAAACTCTAAGCCTAGCAGCCAGATTGGTCATTTCTATAATGTGCTCATTCATGGTTCGAGTACCATCGAACCTCATAGAAAGTGGTCAGGTCAGCCATCAGTTTCCCAGCAAGGGATTTATCAGCAGTGCGAAAGCTTTCCTTAATGTTGTTCAAATACTCTTTCGCTTTCGTAGTTTCAGGTAGGGAGGTCTTAATGTTAGCAGCAATGCACATTCGCATAAACATAAGGGTCAGCCTATTGGATCGAGACCATGCTTCATGGACAACAATTTTATCCTCGCTACTGGCATCAGTAATAGCAGCAGGTTCATCGCACATAATTGCTATGTCCAGGTCGAGAACCCCTAGGCTGAACTCAATTTGCTCATTCCATTCAGAAAAATTAGTTCCATCAAATTTGGAATAGGACTGAGCCTCCGAATACAGGTTAAGGGGAATTGCAATTAATAACAATGTTCACAAATTAAATTTTTACGCACAACAAAATTGCAAGGGTCGAATATTGAATTGTTGACTAAAAGTTTTGGCATATTTCATTTACAATCTGAATATCACGGAATCTATGTTAATCATCACATAATGTTCAGATTGTAAAGATATATTACCCTATAATTCATTTATCATGGTCCTATAATTTTGGCATCTGTGTTTGTTGCCTAAACATTTAATACCATGATTAATGGACTTAATGTCAACTATTCTGTTTTTCACAAAAGTTTTTCTAATGTTGTTCAATTCAGAAATTAGCATGTGTTGCGCCTCAATCCAATTTTATAACTAACATTAGAATAAACCTTTAATGCATGTAAGTGTATTATTCGTACATGCAGTCTCAGCCTGTGTTTGGCCTTTGATTAACTCAAATGAATAATTTCTTACATGTCCCAATTTAAATATAGTTAATCATGCATTAAATATTAACTATAATACGTAATCTATCAGTAATTACAAAGATACCAATAGTAGCTTAAATGCCTCAAAAACAGAATTGCGCAGGTATAGTAAAAAACACATAATTCACGAATTTTGCCAAAAATGGCAAAAATGAGTTTTCACCATATAATTGAAGTAAAACATGCCAGAAAACCAAAACTTTTTGCGGAACGTTAATATCAATTTTCTGTGAAGATTTATAAGCCCCGAGATTATTTCCTAAAATGGCAAAAACGGGGTTTTGAGGGCCTTAACGGACTCGGATTGCCGAAAAACACATTACATCTCGACCAAAGGCCGTGAAATTCGATCGTTGGCTCGTTTCCAGTCAACATATCAAGTTTTAAGTCAACTGGACACCAAAAATTTCGAAAAACACTATTCACTACGCCAAAAAAATTTCTCACGGAATCTATTTTGTGCCAAATCACAGTTTTCACTTAATTAAATCTTAAAAAAAACTTTGTTTTCTTATCATGATTAATAAACGTCTTTTACAGAATGCTTATACAACTTCAAACAATAAAATCGTCATATTAGGGTTCCAATAACACGACAAGGTGTTGAACAATAATGGGACAATTATCATAATATAAGAACTGTATGCAGTAATTTCGTTCTTAATATCATATATAACACAAATTCGAATTACCATATGTATAATTACCAGATTGCTTAAAAATTCTAGATTTCCAGAAAAACAAAATTTTCAGATTTTCAGATTTACTAAAAATTCCATATTTCCATATTTTCAAAAGGTCATAAATCAGAATTATTATAAAGGAGTTTTCATTAACGGAAAACATGAGATTATAAACCGAAAGCTCTGATACCACATATTAATTAATATTGTTTTGACAGTCATAATACCGGATATAAACCGTAATGTTACATCACGTTTAAAAACAGTTTTGTCATGAATCCAGGATGTTTAATCTTCATGCAATCACAAAATCGTAATTTCTTTATAACCGTGATCAAAACAAACCTTTGTCCATCGCAATTGATTGGAATAAGATGACTTGTCAAAGCTTCTTTTGAATCCCTTTTTGAACAACCCAGAATTACACTCTTATGTGCCCAGAATATTTGTGAGAAAATAGGAATATTGAGAATTTCGGATTTTCTCTCCCTCCTTAGAAACAGTGTGTATTGAGATGACTCTAGATGGTGTAGAGGTTTCTATTTAAGGGGAAGAGGGCTGGAATCCTAGTGGTGGTGGGACCATCATGTGACTAACGGATAAGGTTTACCGGAATCTTTTAATATCTTTATTTATCACATTCCTAATTAATTCTCTGACATTTATTAAAACCACATAAATGGGAAATTCGGAATTTAATACAATTGAAATTAAATAATTAATTTCAACTCTTAACATTAATTTCCAACACTAGGTGCCCATAAAGCCCCAAGCCCGGATGGCTTTTCGGGAATTTTCTTTCACCAATACTGGGACATTGTTGGTCATGAGGTTCGTGAAGCGGTGAGGGGTTTTACCACTGGCAACATCATGTTAAAAGAAATGAATCGAACTAATATTGTTCTGATTCCTAAAGTGGACCACCCCGAATCCCTCAATCAATATCTCCCTATCAGCCTTTGTAATTTTAGATACAAGATTATTTCTAAGTGCCTTGCTAATAGACTGAAACCATTGCTGAAGAAGTGTATCACCCCCAACCAGGCAGCTTTTGTCCCTACACGCCAAATTCAGGATAATGTTATTGTTACCCATGAAGTCTTTCACCACCTCAAAACCACGAGAAATGGGAAGAATGAAATGGTTGCTTTAAAGCTTGATCTCAATAAAGCGTATAACAGAGTGGAATGGGATTTCTTAGTGGAGGTTATGAGGGAGATGGGGTTTAGTGAGCGTTGGATTGGGTGGATTTATCAATGCATTTCAACAGCTAATTTCACAATTCGAACTAATGGAAGAGACATGGATTCTTTTGTCCCGGAAAGAGGACTTCGCCATGGAGACCCGTTATCCCCCTACTTATTTCTTTTTATCCAGGATGTTCTCTTTAGAATGATTAACAAGGCAGTCATAAATAAATATATCTCAGGTGTGATTATTAAGAGAGGCTTCCCTATCATTTCGCACCTGATCTTTGTAGATGACTCTATCTTGTTCATCAAGGCGAATGAAAATGAAGCTAGGAACGTTTTGAATCTGTTAACTACATATGGAGAAGCGTCAGGACAAAGCATCAACTTCGCCAAATTGGGGGCTTTCTTCTCATCTAACACTAAGGAGCACTCGGCAACGTGTGTTCAAAATATTCTTGGAGTTGCAAGGCTTGACCCGAAATCTAAATATCTTTGTTTCCCATTTGTGTGGGGAAGAGCAAAGAGTAGTACTTTTAAATACCTGGAAGATAGGATGAAAGCTAAGCTTCAAGGGTGGAACAATTTATATCTCTCCTCTGGAGGTAGGGTGACCCTCATCAAAGCTGTGGCTCAAGCAACACCTTCATACATTATGTCGTGCTCTCCTGCCTAACAAAACTTGTGATAAATTGGATTCTCTTGTGCGCGGATTCTGGTGGGGAGGCGATGAAGACAAGAAAAAAAATTGTTGGAGGAAATGGGATGACCTTTGTGACCCTAAGGGCAATGGTGGGCTTGGTTTTAGAAAATTTAGGAGTTTCAATCTTGCCATGCTAGCCAAACAAGCTTGGAAACTCCTTGAAAAACCCAATGCTTTCTGGGCAAGAATCTTGAAGTGTGTTTACTTTCCTAATGACTCTTTCTTAAAAGCAAAAAAGGGAGCTAACCCATCCCCTTTTTGGAGTGGGTTGCTAGAGAGCAGAACTCAGTTAGCTCCCCAGGTGGGATGGGTGGTTTGCTCTGGAAGGGAAATTAAGATTTGGGAAGACGCATGGATTCCTAGGTTGTCTAACCGAAGATTACATTCAAGTCGCCCCCAGAATTGTGAGATTGGTAGAGTGGCTGATATTATAAACAAGTAGTCATGAAATGAAGAGCAAATAAAGGAGTTGCTTTCGGAAGAAGAAGCTCTCTCTATTTTGAAAATTCCTATTAGCCTGACTGAAGGGCCAAATTTGATGGTTTGGATGCCCTCCCAAAATGGGGTTTACTCAGTTAAAAGAGGGATACTGGACTATTGAGGCGTTGAGGAAGGAGACAGTTAAACAAAAAAACCAGTCGAGGCCATCTTCTTCTTTTATCCCTAACCCAGCTCTATGGAAAAAAATCTGGGATCTAAAACTACCCCCTAAGCTCAAACACTTTGCATGGAAAATGTGTAAAAATGCCCTTCCCACTGCCCTAAATCTGTTTAATAGAAAGTGTGCCTTGTCCCCATTATGCCAAATATGCAGAAAAGAAGATGAATCCATAGAACATATTATGTCAAGGTGCAAAGGGGTTAAAGGACTTTGGTATTTAACTGGGCTGGATGGTTTTTTTATTGGAGCTGATGGACACTCGATTTTGAGATGGTTCGATAAGTTAGCTGCAACTAGGGAAAGAGAGGGCTTATCTGTATATCTCGCAAAAATTGTTACACTGTGTTGGCTTTTATGGAGAAGGAGAAATGATGTTATCTTCAACGGTCAAACATGGGTGGATTCTTCTTTTAAAACAAAGTTTGATCAGATGTGGCTTGATATCCACGAGACCTTGATTTACCCGCTGGACTATAGAGAAAAGGACAGGTCGACAGCTAGCTGGAGGGGCAGACCTAGTGAGCCTCAGAGGTCAAGTGTAGCAGATACTGCCCCTTCCCAAGCTCACAGCTGGCAAACCACGGTTGGGTCTACTTCAACAGCTGTTAATGTCTGCAAAAGGAAGGGATGGTCGTACGGTTTGCATGGGAAATATGCAGGTCTGAGGAATGAGATTTCCTCGTCCAACACTCCTAATTGCCTTCAAGCTGTTGACGGGACTGGTCATGAAGAGGGGAGGGAACCAGCGGCGATTGAGACAGGTCATGAGCTGGGCTGCCAAGGCTTTGAAGCTTCCAATGAGCTCGAGACAGCTCATCAAGCCTGGGACGAGGGGCGTAGCAGTGCATTTATTAGTGACCCATACGAGTTGACAGTTAGAACCCGTGACAAAGGGCCCACTGCAAAAGGGGCCAACTTCATAGGGTAGCTGATCGTGGTCTCGACTGTACCATCCAGCAGGCTACTCTTTAGAAAATTTAGGAGTTTCAATCTTGCCATGCTGGCCAAACAGGTGTTTAATGGTTCTTTCCACAAAGACAGTGGGTCTGCTATTATTGCGGGGTTTTTTCGTGATACTGGTAACCGTATTAAACACCTGTTTCGGATCAAGGCGACAGTTGACAGTCCCTTAGGAGCTGAATTATTAGCATGTAGACATGCTTGTATGGTGTTCGAGGAGAATGAATGGTCGAAAGGTTTAATTGAAAGTGATTGCCAACAAGCGGTCAAAATCGTCAATGACGAACATCTGGGCCCGAAAGAGTGGAGTGCTGTCATCTTTGATATTCAGCGGATCGTAAGGAAGAGGCATATTACTGTCCGATGGATCCCCCGACATGCTCATGGTTTGATGTGAATGTTCTTAGTGTCCTAGATGACCCTATCTTTGTTAACTTCTTGAAAGGAGGTGTGCCTTAGTGTTTTTTCCGTTGCTGGCCTTTGGCCTTTTCTTTGTTAAAAAAAAAAATAAATAAATAAAATTATCCAGGGTCGACTATAGGAGTCTTTTTTTTTTCTTTTTTTCCGGAGCAATATTTTTGGTTTAAACACACGTTGTCGGTTTGAACACATGATATCATGTCATTTTTTTAACAATATTCCACCTAGTTAATTTAGGCCTATCTCTACCCCTAGCATTATTAGAACTGACATTTGGGTAGGGTATGGGCGGCTGGATTTGGGCTCAGGCCAATTCCATTCGGGTTGAATTCGGGTTGGTACTGCGGGTTGGCTTTAAACTGTGAGCTAGCCCACTTTTAACCTGCTAATGAAAATGAGTGACTCATTTCAGTCCGTAATGGGTTCATTTCGGCAGCCCAGTTAATATGGGCTCTGTTTGCCACTTAGTAATACTAACTAAGTCAATCTTCCTTATGGAGCATCTATTGGACTATATTTGACGTGTCGAAACCATCTAAGGCTAGATAGGCCTTCAAATATGTTTAAAAAGATTACTAAAATATAATATCATTTCGTAATTATTCATGTAGTCAAACAGTTAAGCAGCTAAAATACTTTTTTAGTTCTCAAAAAAACAATCTACAACCAATATAATTGGTTTCAGATTAAAAAAAAATAGTCAGATCTTCCATCAGAACAGGATAAGAAAACAATTTGATATGTTTAAACTTTAAGTGGAACAAAATAAAACACTATAAGATATCTTGGAGCGCAAATTCTTCTTCACAACAATTAGTACTTCTTTATTTTCCATCTGAACTCCAAACTTGGTCATAGAGTTGTAGGAAAAAAGGGTAAAAGTAATAAAGTTACACAAGTAAATGGGAAAAGGTAATAAGAAATTAAGGGTACATGCATTATATCATTAACAATATAAAAAAATTATAAACTTAGGGGTGTATCCAGGCAGTAGACTTAATATCTGGTAATGGATCGTATCATATTGGGTTTGTGTAACGGTACTAAATGGGTCCCGTATAAAGTGTTCATGTGAATCGTGTCTTGTATATTAGGGTTCAGGTCACAATTTTTTTTAATAGTAACGTCTTAACTCGTTAATGATAAAAGCTATTATGATTTTTATCGTGTCTGTGTGAAGAGTTGTGAGGCCTACATATGGTCTAGTGACATGTATATTTTTCTTCTTTTTTATTGACAAGTCTAGATGTTGTGATTAATGAAACGTGGAATTTCAGAACACAAACTAGAAATTAATAATATATCGATGGACGTTAGTAATAGTATATGTGAGGAAAACACCCAGAAAATAAGGGAAGTAGACTTTTATTTGGATTCAAATGCATTTGGCCTTGTTTTTCCTTTGACGCTCACCTGATTGCAGTAGGTTCTATATGTGTGAAAAAGGCTTTAGCCCCTCACCCCCCTCCCTCAAACTGTCTTCGAAGCAGTTGGTTTGATTTTTAACGTATTGATTTTCAGCTAAATAGTTGTATATACATAATTTCAGGCCTTGAAAACTTCACAAAATCTCAGGACCTATGGCTGTGGCCTGCCTGGCCTCTCACCTGGACTGGTTCTGTCAGCTGTGTAGTTTGGATGTGTAAAATATGAACATAATGAGCTTGACTTATATATTCCCCAATTAAAGCCCTTATTGTTTATATATCCCCCAATTAGACCGAAATGGTGCTCAAACTTGAAAGACTGTAGATTCGTGGCGGTTGAACCACTTAACATTAAGTTTTATTTTGGGGTAAGGCTTGAACCCTTAATAACTCGAGTCTGAGATCGCCCCAGTACTACTAGGCCAACCTTTGGTCACAAGTAAATGGAAAATAGTAATGTTGGAAGTTAATGCTGCATGTTTTTAAGAGTAATGCATGTAGATATTATATCAAATTGCTGCCTTAAATTAAAAAAAAAGATTAATGCATGTAGATACTATATAATCAACCTATCAAATACTCTTACGTACACAGTTTGGGTTACCAAAAAGGGGAACAAAAAAATTGGGCACAGGCCTGAACCTGGACTTAATGACATTATAGTTGTGTAACCATTTACTCTGGTCTGTAATATAAACGCAGACTTGATTTTAGAAAATGTATTTGGACAGGTTTTTTTTAATCATTCAGTGTAGAGATCACGAAAAAGCATGATTGCTTGGGTTGTTGTTTCTTACAATGTAAATGGGGGTCTTTATATAACTTGAGTGATTAAATTATTTCCCCTTTGTGGATTAGGTGACAGAATCAACTGATTTGAATGAGCTAGTAGAAAGGGAACCTTGGCTATCCTCATCGAAATTGGTTGTAAAACCCGATATGCTATTTGGAAAGCGTGGGAAGAGTGGGCTTGTCGCCTTAAACCTAGATCTGGCTCAAGTTGCTGTGTTTGTGAAAGACAGACTTGGCAAAGAGGTGGTTGAGATTTTCCTTTTATCTTATTTTAGTGTTTCAGCAAGCACAACTATGATAATATATATATATATATATATATATATGTGATGTTTATGCAGATACATTTTGTTTGTTATTCTCATATGCATGTACTTGGGTTTACAGGTAGAGATGGGGGGATGCAAAGGACCCATTACAACTTTCATTGTTGAGCCATTCATCCCACACAATGAAGAATTTTACCTCAATATTGTCTCAGAGCGGCTTGGGAGTAGTATAAGCTTTTCAGAATGTGGAGGAATTGATATTGAAGAAAACTGGGACAAGGTATTCAGAATTTGACTTTATTGCTTGTTTTTACAAACCAACGAAAAGCTTTTCGTAATATAGATGCAATTTTTTTAATCTATGGGACGTTGATTGTTTATCCAGGTTAAGACTATATTTGTCCCTACAGGGTTGTCTTTGACATCAGACATATGCGCTCCACTTGTTGCGACTCTTCCCTTGGAGGTAATTTTTATGCAAGTAGTGATGGCTGCCTTTTGGCATTTTTTTTTTTGGAAGCCCTGAACCTCCACACGAACGAGCCCTTTGGACTCCCTCGTGTTTGCTAAACAGGAGGGTGCAAGTGCCAGAGCCACCCTAACACACCCCAATTTAAATCTGGCACCCGAGGGGAAATCGAACCCAGACACCTTACGGTATACCCGCACGGCTCAGAGCCCGCCCTTACCCTCAGGGCAGGTATCCATGGGGAGGGATCGAACTCACGACCTATGGTCTAGAGCGAAACCCTCCTTACCACTGGACCAAGCCAGGGTGGATGCCTTTTGGTATGTTAGGTCTAACATTCATTAGGCAATAGGATTTTTTCCAAGTTAGGAAGACTACATTTAATTATAGTATATTTTTGTTGAACATTGTTCCCATTAGAAGGATTTGACTTGAGGAAATCGCGTTGGATAAAAAAAATATGATTTTTGATATTCATTTGTTAGCAGAGCTTCACAGGTGGGTATAAAGACACAGGCTCCACACCTCTTGAGCTAGCTTTTGAGGTCGAGTTCTGCACGAGTTTATCATGTTATGAAAGCGGGTTTACTTTAGTGCTGTTGTATATCCAACCCTGCGTGGAAGGGCAGTGCTGAGTGACTCCAGCTCTGACTCTGAGAGGCAGCATTAGTAGAATCCCTTGGATAGCCATGGGATGTGTAGTGTATAAACACATGGGCACTCGCTCCCCGAGCATTAGCAGAATTCGTTGGGTACCCATAGGACGTAATTGTATACACACGTTTACATTGTATAAATACCAACGCTACAGCTCTCATTCACTTGCTCACTTGCTCACTTGCCTTAAAGACACCTAGCGGCTATGTTTTTCGAATACTTGATTTGATTATAAACTAGAGAAATATGGTGTAATTCACTGATGTCACTCTGTACAGCATTTTAGGGGACAACATCTAAATATGAAAGATTTTCGAAATAATTCCAAAACTTTTGTGATAAATATATAAATTGGAAAATCTTGAAATTTTCGAAATTTCCTGTTTGAAAATACATTTTCGAAAATTTTGGAATTGGATAAGATATATAAAGTCAGCAAATTTTGGAATAATTTCCTCACACCCCTTCTGTAATCCTTTCTGGTCGGAACTTAGGCCTAGTGTCTTCTACCATGAGTTCATGAATATGAGCCCTCACTCTCCTCAGCTTACTACAACTCTCTTAACCCTTTGCCATGTGGCATGCCCTCAAGAAACAGAGCTACATCTCATTGTTGCTTCTATTTTTGTATATTGTGAGCTTGAATTTGCTGACGTATAGCTTTTTGGGTGTTTCAGGTTAAATCTGTTATTGAGGAGTTCATCAAAGTGATATTTGCTCTATTCTTAGGTATGCTACCCTTTTGTTTTTCAGTTCTTTAGTTATCAAGATATTTTAAAGGTTTGCGATATTTCACTAACTTCAAAAAGTTTTCATGTGTTAGATCTTGACTTCACTTTCCTAGAGATGAATCCTTTCACATTGGTAGATGGAAAGCCTTACCCTTTGGATATGAGAGGAGAGCTTGATGATACTGCTACTTTCAAGAACTTCAAAAAGTAACTTCATTTCATTTTGTCTTGTTTTTTGTTATTATAATTTCAATTGGACTTGCTGTTAGCATAGAATATGATTGATGCAGTGTACACACCCGTGTTTTAGTATTATCTCTCATGATCTTAATTTTGCAGGTGGGGCAATATCGAGTTCCCACTTCCCTTTGGAAGAGTTATGAGTCCTACAGAAAGCTTTATTCACGGGCTAGATGAAAAGGTATATACATTTATTGCAATGGGATTCCACTTTTAAGGAAAGCACCATTAATTGAAAATTGAGACTGCTGAAGAAAACATCTTTCCTATATCCAAATAGCCAAACCTTAAAGGTTGTTCTAGTTCAAATCTTGGAGCTGCAGCTAGTTATGCTGATACAAACTATGTCATGTTTTGTTTATTAAAACCGTTGCTGGTTTGAAGTTTCCTTTGACTTTTAAAAATCTTAAATTTGAAATATTTCAGTTATTATTCGTCTTTTTATTTATCTTTTCTATTTTGCTGGATTTGGAAGGGTGAGTTGTGTCCATAAAATCCTATACTCTTTGATATGCAATAATGATCTAATGAAGCTTTTCTAATTTGTTATTTGATGATCGTAGACCAGTGCATCTTTAAAGTTCACAGTTCTAAATCCAAAGGGCCGAATTTGGACTATGGTTGCAGGAGGAGGTGCCAGTGTAATCTACGCAGATACTGTGCGTTTCTCATCCTTCATACTTTGGTCTTCTATGTACTTCACAATCCTATGATAATTTCATTATATACCCAATTTAGCATTAATTTCACGCATGCTAATTATTCTTTCTGGATCAGGTTGGAGATCTTGGATATGCTTCTGAGCTCGGAAACTATGCAGAATATAGTGGAGCTCCAAATGAAGAGGAAGTCTTGCAGTATGCTCGAGTTGTAATCGATGTAAGGACTATTTTTTCGCCTTGTACCTCGTGTTTCTGCATAATGCCTGAGATGACACATTATTCTTTTTTTTTAACAAGCTGCCTCTATTTAAATTAATTATAGTTATCCTTTGTTTATATACATTTAACGAATTCTTTATATATTGCATACTAATGCTTATGGTGAAATGATAAAATAATGATTCACGCGTACTTAAAACATTTTTTGGGAGGTGGGGAAGGGGGAAAAAACATGAATTGTGCAGTTTTTGCAAGAAACCCCATCAATCGTGTATGCACTTTTCCCATTTTTATATTTTATTTATTTTTGGTCATATGTGGAATATTAGTCTCATGAAAACTTGTACAGTGTGCAACTGCAGATCCTGATGGCCGTACCAGAGCCCTTGTAGTTGGAGGTGGAATAGCTAACTTCACCGATGTTGCTGCTACATTTAATGGCATAATCCGTGCATTAAAGGAGAAGGTGACAATATATTATATTATTATGGGCAATGCGAATATATAACATCAACCTTTAAACTATAACCGAAAAAATAAATTAATTTTGGCATTTTGTGAACAGGAATCAAAGCTTAAAGCTGCAAGAATGCACATATATGTTAGGAGAGGGGGTCCAAATTACCAAAGGGGTCTTGCAAAAATGAGGGCACTTGGAGAGGAAATCGGTATTCCTATTGAGGTAACATTACAATATTTGTTATAAGCAACACCTATAGATGGAATCAAACAATTATTTCATGAGTAAGGGTCCATATGATTAAAAAAATTGGGACAAGATTGAAAAACAGTTCCTTTTTATGAGAAAGTTAAACTTTAAAAACAGAGACAATGGCTTGGTGATATGTACATTTCTGTTTTTGCAAAGAATCCCATATATTATTTTTTGCTTATTGTGAAGGCTGCAAACAAGCTTAGCTGAGCCGAGTTCCGCGTTGAGCAAGATCAATTCTTAAACGAGCTATCATGTTCAAGCTTAGTTTGTTTTGTTAACAAACCAGCCGAGTTCGAGCAACGCGATTCTGACTTAACAAACTAAATGAGCCAAGCTCATTGCACTCAATTTTTCAAACGAGCTCGAGATCACAATCGAGCTTGGTTCATTAGCTTAACAAAGAGCCAAACTCTTGCCTTAAACAAATTGAGCTTGAGTTGTTCACAATCATCTTGGTTGGTTTGCATTGCAACATTATTTCTTGTGGTTGAGGAGTCGTTTTTTTTTTTTCTGTGTGCGCGCGGTGCTGGGGTGGGTTGGGTTTGTCACATTTATAACTATTGTTACCGTCATATATTTGCAGTTAAGCATCAAAAAAGCAATATATATATATATATATATATATATATATATATATATTTGATTTAAAAGAATTGTTTTCAATGAAAAATATATTAATTCCAATCAAACATACTCAATCAAGCCTCTTGGCTCAGTGGTATAAGGCTGCCACTATGACAGTCTTTGAGGGTGGATTGGGTATGGTCCCCAGTTCGATCCCCGACGCTGTCAAAATAATGTTTGGCAAGCAGAAGCTACGAACCGTGAATATGAATTAGTCGAGGTGCGCTTAAAGTTGGCCCGAACACCACGTAGTATGATACAAAAGAAAAAATCAAACATACCCTGAAAGAAACCTGAATTATTACTTTTTTCTTCTTTCTCTTGTACAGGTATATGGACCTGAGAAAACGATGACTGGAATATGTAAACAGGCGATTGAGTGCATCACTGCAGCTGCATAAATCTGATAATTTTTTAGCCACCAGCATCTCTCTTTGGTTTCTTTTACAATTTTCAGCTGCAAAATTAAGTTTAAAGCGTCATGTTTTACCAGAATGTTGGAATTTTAAATTGTAATTTTTACACACTGATAACGGTCCCTATTAATCAAACCAGTTGTTTGTCTCGTGGGACCATAATAAAGCGTTTACATTGTTACATAGCCTTTTTTTTGCCGGTCACTCAAAATTTTTTTAATGTGCATTTAGTTTAAATCTTTTTATTTTGTTCCAAAAAGTTCCTCAAACACCCATTTCACCTATATTCTTTTATTTTTAAAAGTCCGCTTTAGCAGCTGCCCATCCCCCACTCCAGCCCGCAGTGTCGGAGCTCCTGCGACCTTCATCGGAGCTCTTTTTTTAATGTTTTTATGTGGTGAGTGACTTTTTGGAACAAAATAAAGAAGTTTGAAATAAACCTGTATTAAAAAATGTTCTAGAAACTATTTGGTATATGCGGCATTTTTTTTCTTTCTTTGCATAATGTTATATTTTCATATAAAACTAGCTTTCGGTCCGCGTAATTTCAAAGAGGGGCAAACAGGTAAAAAATCATAATTCTAGTTTATTACTTCTTTTTGTAACCTTTATTAACAAAAAAGTTGATATGAAAAGTTCAATTAATTACACATCTAGATAGCATATATTCATTGGGGAACAAGAAAGAGAGAGAGAGAGAAAGAAAAAGAGGGAAATATAGTTTATTTTTTAGAGCTTCCGCATCTAATCTACAGAGGAGAGGCTACAATCATTAGAATCTCGGATGATGTTTATTCTCGAGTGTTGGTAATCTCATTAGAATTGATTTCGCAACTCTAGAGTAGAAATATAGTTTATTTTTTAGATCTTTTAATTGAAGTGGACTTCTCATATCATTTTCCTGCATTTGTTTCTGTTGAAAGAGTGAATTTCAGATTTTTAGTTAGAGAAATTATAATCACCGCATGTCACGTAGGTAATGCGGTTTTATTGCAGTTTGAAATGGAGGTACAGTTTAGTCAACTCGGGGTCGGGCAATTTTTTGACCAAAATCGAAATTATCAAAATCGAAAGTTTTAACATTTTAAAATTGATTTACTGTAACGTATCGAAATGAAATACCGAAATTAATGTATCAAAAATACTAAAATAATATTACTGAACTTATCAAATTGAAAATACCAAATTAAATCAAACGTGAATGCCCCAAGCCTAAAGTCAAATATAACCACACTTATTTTATAGATTATTTGTCTTTTATTTTTAAATGGTCAACATTTTACTAACTCTTGGATCAATACAAGATTTTACAATCTTTGGATCATTTACGACACAACTTATAACAAGACTAGGGCTAGTGATTCATATTCTAACATAGAAACTTATGGCTCATATTCTAACATAGAAACTTATGGCTCTCTCACCTCACAAAAATGCCATTTCCTCTCTCTTCCCTCACAGAACCCCTCAACCTGTCTCTCTCAACTCATCGTCCCAGATTCATCCTCACCATTAGCTATCTTTTTTAGTAATACTTCACCTCGATCGTTTGTTTTATTGTCTTTGGATTATTTTTGGTATATGGATAAATATGGGTAAATCGTTTTCTGGTGCAATATGGTTATGATTTTTCTAGGTAGATTTGTAAAAAAAATATGGATATGATTTGCATCACATCATCGGATTTAAAACCCGACTTATATGCAAATGGGTGGAATTATCAATGAGGTGTGGTCGTGAAAAGTGAAGGAGCAGTTCTTAATCTACATGATTGTGTTCAAGTTATATCCACGAATTTGTTGTCGAGCATCTTGAGGGAAGACCCCATTTACTAGTCCGTTTAGGTTCTCTCGAGGATACATTTTTTTGTCTCGAGTTTACAGTCAGTGTATATTTGGGTCATTTTTTTATGGATATCAGTTATGGGACTTATTCCTAGAGTATAAAGCATTATGGATTCAAATCCCAAGTATTTTCCCATTTTTACAAAAACAAGAAACATAACCAAAACTCCCAGGTCCCGAATCGATTCGAGCCTTTATTGAATCGATTTAGACCACGTTAGTAAGAAAATTAGGACTCCCTAAATGATACGGATTTTGGACCGAATTGATTCCTAGTCATCAGGTCAGAAAATCAGGTTTTAAAGTTACTAGCCCTTCTTATTTTTTCCCCACTTCCTATATTACTCTCCCAACTCTCTCGAGCTATGGGTTATGCATTCGTAAATTGGCATATTCTTGCACAATTCTGTCTCACATTCGCACCACCCCTTTAATTTGGATGCAAAACACGTCGGTCACCCGTTGACCGATCAATTTCATCATTTTTAATACACACGCACATTTTAACCAAGTTTATCATATCTACTTTAGTTTATGCAATGCATTAATTGTGTTTTGTATTAAATTATTGTACTCTAAGTGTAAATGGAAACCAAGCCCCGCTCTCTCGAAGTCCAAGGAAGAAATGGTGTTAAAGGATTCCTCTTTTAAGCGTACCGTGATTGATTCAAAGTGAGTTTTAAATCGAGTCGCATAATTCCTATGGAATTGGCCTTCAAATTAGAGCAGTTTCCCAATGCAGTATGAAGATTTTTGCATAAATTTGGGTAGGAAAAGAACTTAGTTAAAACAATGGTTGTAAATCAAGACTTAGTGCCCCGTTTTTATGCCACCTTTGGTATGAAGTCAAATGGGACTTATGAGGACTCTTGTGTTGATGCATCATTCGCATCTCCACTATAATCCTTGTTGGACATTTGGATGTGGTGTGTGGCCATCCCGGTCGGTGCGGCGTTCATTCCGGGGGGGGGGGGGGGGGGGAGGAGGAAGATCCCCCGAGGAAGAACTGCGTCGCGATCTCGCACCCTTCTCTTCTAAAAGCGGCTTCGGTCGTCGTCGGTGTGGGGTGAATGTAAAGAGATAGAGTCACCAACCTATTTCGCTCTAAACAGGCAAAAGAACATGTTGCCACTTCGAGAAAGCGGCATCAAGGACAAACTGATGCATGCGAAACCAATAGATCGGAGGTTCGGGGGCTAAGTTACGGAATGAGAAGGTATTAGGCACCCATCCCGCCTTTTCGGTCTCTCATGGGCAAGTGCTAATATTTTCCTTTATCCCCGTGAAGCGTGTGTATGTGCTTATATAATGGAGATTGGAATCGTTCGACCCATACAATGGAAAATATAGGATAAGGCCATCCACAGGAATATTCCCAAAATGATAATAAATGTAGAAAATAAAATATGAGTGTTCATCGCGATATTGATCGTTATTGGAAAACGATAATATATGTGGGATGAGACGCGAACAAGCATGTTGTATGGATATGTATGATAATTATGAAAATGAGGGATTTTGAGAAATTTGGAAAATAAGAGAAATTTGGAAAATAAGAGAAATTGGAAAATTTGAAAATTGGACTCGAGTCTCAAATTTTAATACGGGACGCCTACGTAGCCTAGAAAGACATCAAAGTCCACGTAGTTCGAATGTAGAATAGGGTTGGGGTTTATCCCATAGATTCGAACGGAATTTTATTAGGGGTGTGTGTGTAGAAAATATATTTTTGGTTTTGAAAAAGTGTGGTGGATAATTCCGTTCAGAATTTATGGGTGTAGCCCTCTTTTATTTGTTTTTGGTTTTTTTATGAAAAATAAAGTATGAGCAATATACTAATAAAAGCATAGATTTTAATGTGTATGAACTAAAGTGAAACTAGATTATGAATCTAGTGTAACTTATGTGAAAATAAGATATTTAAAAGAGGAGGAGAAGGAATTAGACATTCTTTGGAGCTTGAGCTTGGATCTTGGATGAACTTCTTTGAATGTTGATGGATGTTGATGAGAGAGAGAAGGATATTTGCCAAATTGGGTCTGAAAAGGATGGGTATTTAGGCTTGAATGAAACTTCTCATATGAAACTTCGCTGACTTCGAGAAAATGTTGCTGAGATCACTGATGCTGATGGGTATGCCGTGTGTTTTGGGAATGAGGTCATGGCCCCTATTTATAAGGAAAAGGGGGGTGCCGATCGACCTTCCCCAGGGGGTGTCGATCAACAGGTTACCCTTGACACTGTGCCGATAGGCAGGGTTCAGGACCTACCAATTGGCAGTCTCGTGTGTACTTTTGTGGAAAAATGATCGTAGCGCACAAATCGTTAATCTAAATCGCTCACACGGCATACCGTTAGAAAGGTATTTCGAAAGCCTTCGAGAGTCCTTTGGATCTCTCCCGGGCCCGAGAGTTGACTGTGGGTCAAATGTGGCTCGGAAGCGAACATCGGTCCTTTGGACGGGAGATCGCCAGACGCAAACAGATCGTTCGTCCATATGGTAAGTCAGAATCGCGCACGAGGTGGACCGTTGGAAAGGTTAGGAGATGTACTTCAACATTCCAAAGAGTTTCGTTTAGTTCGAAAAGTTGAACTTGGTCAACCGGGGCGGCTCGAAAGCGCCCGGTGACCTCTTGGAGTAAAACGGATCGTTCGTCCGTACCGTAGGTTAGAATCGTGCACGGGGTGGATCGTTAGAAAGGGTATTTAGTGCCCTTCATAGATTCACTCAGTCTCATTCAATCTGAAAAGTTGACTTTGGTCGAATGGAGTCTGGGAGCGCCCGGTGGCCTCCGAATCGATTTTCGGGGGAAAACTGATCATTCGTCCGAACGGTTATGTGTTTTGTGACATCGGTGTCATTAGTAACATCGGTGTCATGGGACTCAATATTACGATTTTCATTATCATCATCCAATATATTAATTGGTGTTTGATTAGAAGCTACCTCGTTTGTTGGAGGAGTTGATTGTGCATCCCCCGATTGCGTTGGAATCTCCTTTGATGTAGACATTTTAACCTGGATGAATTAAGAAAAAATTATCTGTTAAATCTAAAAAAAACTTATCTGTTAGATTTATCTAAAATCAATCTAAAAAAAAGATCTAACTAAAGCAGATTCAACATACACAAATAGATTTTTTTTCTCTCCTGAAAAATGGGTTGGCCAAACTCAAAAGCATTATATTAAGAATTTCTTATTCCAACCCTATTGTTACAATCAGAAAAAATGGAATCAAAGATTCAAAATCTACCATAACAGTAACAACCCTATTGTTACAATCAGAAAGAAAATAAACAAGAATAACTTATTCTTTCTTATTCTGAATAAGAACAGATCTATACAAAATCATAAGGGGATGAGGACAGATCTAAAAAAAACATCTAAAAAACATTATACTCATATGACAGCTGTTTGTGAAAAACATCTAAAAAAACATTATACAAAATCGTAAGGGGATGAGGAAGCGGCGTAACAGCGGAGAGAGAGAGAGAGAGAGAGAGAGAGACTTTACCAATCGTAATTGTAACAGCCATCGTGAGGAATTTGTGAGGATGAGGAAGTGGCGGCGTGAGGACGAGGGTGGGTATAACCGTCGCTAGCATGAGGGAGGGTATAAGCTGCGTCACGCAGAAGCGGGCTTGAGAGTGAGAGAGAAGAGAGGTCAGCGGCGTGAGTAAAAAGAGAGGTTAGGGTTTACCTTTTTTTAGATGTTTATATACCTATATATATATATATATATTAAAAAATTGGGCATCCCCACGGAGACCCGAGGGTATTCCCGAAACTGATCCGAGATTTTTCGGGAATTTTTTTTAATACCCGAACCCGACACGATCCCTAAATTTTGGGGGATTTTTTTCAAGTATCCGCGGATTATTGGGTTTTTGGGAAAAATTGTCGTCCCTAACATCTTGTGTCTCTAAAAGTGATTTCCTAACCCAAATAGGTGTGCAATTACGCATAGGGGTTTTTGAAACCAAGGGAACACTAGACTTCAACTTCCTAAGACTTTTTCGAAGATCGAAACAAAAACGCCTAAGGTGACCTTTCCTACCATAATGTGAGCATGTGTAAACGGGTGGAACGACACCTATGGGTTGAAGTTTTCTAACGTCCTTAAGTTAGGTTGACCCTCTAAAAAAAATAATGGTCTTGGCTTTAACACTCGAAACATGAGAACACATCGAGCCACTACCATTGCTACCAATACTACTTGAGTTTGTCAAATCATTTTTTATCTCCAAAATTGTTGACTCAAGCAAAGAATTAGACTCTTCCAGTTTTAGGGACCCCTTCTCTAAATTTTCATTAACTTTTAGAAGGTTATCACATTCGTTTTTAAAATACGCACACTTATCCCTTAGAGTCTCCTCACGTGCCACAAACTCATCGAGTAAAATATTTTTACTCACTTTAACACAAACACAAATCCTACAGTTTTTAAACTCCTCCAATTCTTTTTCTAAAAATAGGACTCTATCATCACTTTCCTTTTTGGACAATTTTAACGCATTAAAGCCATGGTCTAAAGAAACAAAATTTTCACAATAAAAATCTCTTTGATTTTAAACAGTTTTTAAAAGATCCATCACGAATTTAAAACGACAATTTTCTTTTTCCAAAAAATCAATTCTTTTCGCAAACGTCAAATTCAAACTATTTAAATCATCAAAACTTTGACTCGTGTCATCAAGGGGAGACATCTGTTTACATAAGTGCTCCATCGAAAAAATTGCGATTTTTCACAAAATTGATTTTAAAAAAAAATCAATATCACACAATTTTTGCAAAAAACAAGGATCACTCAATAACTTAGAGAAATCCGCTCTGATACCAATTGGTAGTTACTTTAAAGCCGGGTGCGATATTGATTCGATTGAATGCACAAATTCCAATTACACACTTATTTAATTATAGTCAATTTTTGAATCATATTAATTCAGCCCTTAAACAAAAATCTATGTGTGAGCGTGTGTCAAACCAACAAACACAGATTTGCTAACTCACAAATTTCAGGAAAATCTCCGATGGGCAAAACCTTTTATTTCACTACAATTAAATCGCAATTTACACTTATAATGAAGTTTGCAATAAGTTTACCTCAGCAAACCTACATAGACACGCAGTCTAAAGTCAGTAATAGATTCCATGCAGCGAACCTACATTAACGGTAGTCCAATCTTCAGTAAAGATTCACACACAACGAACCTCTATGACCTCAGTCTTTTGGTGTAGAGACGCACTCTACAAAGGTTGAACAATAGCAAAGTATGTTCTTGGGTTCCAAAATAATTGACCTAAACATTGGGATTTTTGTGAATTGAAAAACAAGGGTTTAAAACCCTAAATAAAGAAGCCAAAAGTGTTTTGCCGATTTGCTGAAAGAAAAACGAAAAGACTTCTTAACGAAATACGCCTCGTTTAACATGTATTTATACAAACCTTAAGGCTCCAAGTCATTCGAACGAAATCGGATCTCACTCAAACGATTAAACGCGTCGCTCGAACGAGTTTCTCGCGAAATGGCATGTCATTTGAACGACAGGGTTTGTCGCTCGAACGAGCCTTTAAAAAAATATTTTTCTTTTTTCTTTTCCCAGGAAATGCAGTGCCTTAAAACTTTGAAAAATAATTTTGACGAAAAACTTAAAAACTCCACTTCAACACTTAGAAAATTTTTGATGAAAAATATCCCAATATTCTAAGTGAAATGCTAAGGAATAAAAACACAACCTTTACCAAATTCATCTTGTGGAGGCTTGATTGTTGAAGAAACTTGATATTCGGATCCGACTTGTTGCAGATGTGATCTTGAACATTCTTCGTCGACTGTAACGGTATACGACATACAAATTGATAACGAACATTTATAAACTTATGTCCTTACAAAATTAAATTCCACGATTAAATCCTGATCATCTCCCAAAATTTTTAAACAAAAAGTGGAAAGGAAACAATTTTTGGGAAGCCGAATCGATTAAGCCTGGTCCGATTTGATTCGCTCGTACAGGTATAAAAAATCTGCATATGTTTTCTTACGGGTTTCTCCCATTTTCAACCTCAAATCCTCAATTTAATCATCCCAAACTCCTAACCAATTATAAAGAAATATTGTACTAACATAATTACACGTGTTCTAACGTATAAGAATCATAAATCATCATGGCGCATCGATTTCTTGGATTAATTCGTGAATATTTCTTAAGAACCCTAGTTCCTCAAATTGTATTCAAGAACGCCATAATTCTCAGTTTTAAAGCCTTGATTTATAACACTTAAGCTATATTTTTATTTTTTCCAATGATTCCAGAAATTCATCTACATGCAAAACCTACCCATAATCATGATTCAATTGTCCAAATTCATGAAATATCAATTATTCATGGTTATTTCTTTCAATCTAAACTACCATGGATAATAGATGCACTGAATCTTTGCAAGATAAAACACTTTCCTTTAGTGGAAGTTTTGATCCATTGAATAAGATGTTTAGGGGGCGATACTCTCTTTCCGATGTACGTAACAGTGGTCTCGGTGGTGTAATTGTTGTAAGAACGGTGGTTTTAGCCTTGGGGGTGGTTCTCCTTCCTCCTCTAATGGCTTCTGTGAATATGGTAACTGATAACCCTTGAAGACACAACTCATCATCAAATATAACTCTCTAAAATTCTTGGTTTTAATTCCCTAAAAAATGCAAATGACTATATTACCCCTCTGGGGTCCCGGTATGGCCTAAAAGTGCACCGGGACCCAAATAAAACTCTTGGGTAGACTTTTATGACTATTTTCTTTCGGGCACTTTGGGGCACTCAAAATGACCATTTAGATGACTTAAAATAAAATACCTTTTATTCCATAAAATTGAGTTCCGACACGACTGACACGCGCGTCCTGACTTAATTACCGAAACTATCGTATTTTCCACTCACGACAATTTTAATAAATTCATAATCACGTATTACTTTATTCACTCGGTAATATTTAATATGATTCGCATCAATAAATACTAACCCTCATCTCGCTAGTTACTATTCATTTAAATTTGAATTAGTTTTAAGTAAATTTCTCATATTTAATTCAATTAATCCCACAATTAAAAATCAATAAAATTATGTGGTATTACATACTTCCCCTCGAATAATAAAATTTCGTCCTGAAATTCAAAAATAAAAGTATACGGGGTAAGAACAACTCTAGATATTTTTTGCGCATCTCATCCTCGCGCTCCCAAGTAGACTCCTCGAAATTATGATGCTGCCACTGAACACGTACTAATGGCACTACCTTCGACCTTAGTTTCCTCTCGCTACAGTCTAGGATAACAATTGGCCCTTTCTCATAGGAACTATCTGGATGTAGATCAATCTCCTCTAAATCAATGAGTGTGGGCCAACTCATCCTAAAGATATCTCCTCAACGAGTTAACACGGAACACATCATGAATCCTACGCAAGTGCTCAGGTAACCCAAGTCTGCAAGCCACTGGCCCAATCCACTCAATAATAGGGAATGACCCTATATACCTCGGTGATAACTTTTCTTTCTTTCCAAACCTCTTTATCCCCTTCATAGGAGATACTCGTAGCAATACCTGGTCCACCACACTGAACTCCTTGAAGAACCTCTTGGCATCGCCGTAGCTCCTCTGTCTATCCTGAGCAACCCGTACACGGCTTCGAATCACCTCAATCTTGGCTGAAGTATCCTGAATCACCTTTAGCCCAAGTAGCTTATTATCCCCCACTTCTAGCCAACACGCTGGAGAACGACATGGCCTATTGTATAATGCCTTAAATGGAGCCATACTAATAGTAAACTGGTAGGAGTTATTATAAGAAAACTCCACCAGTGGAAGATACTGCACCCAGCCCCTGCCAAAATCAAGGACACACATCCGCAACATATCCTCTAACATCTAATTTGTCCTTTCAGTCTGCGGGTGATAGGTCGTACTTAATCGTAACTCTGTACCCATGGCCTCTTAGAAGCTCTGCCAAAATCGAGATACAAAAGTCTTATCCCAATCAGACACGATATCAAGGGGCACCCCGTGAAGGCTCACTATCTCAACTATAAAGATTTGGGCATACTGTCCCGTAGTGTAATCTGTCTAGATTGGCAGAAAATGAGCTACCTTAGTCAACCGATCCACAATTATCCTTATGGAATCGTGACCCCTCTGAGAAGTAGGCAACCCTGTAATAAAGTTCATGGAAATGCTCTCCCATTTCCACATAGGAATCTCTAAAGGCTGAAGAAGCCCTGCTGGCTTATGGTGGTCCACCTTCACCAGTTGACAAGTGGCACATTTTGAAACAAACTCGGCAATGTCCTTCTTCATCCCACTCGAATAGTACTGTCGTCCCATATCTGTGTACATTTTATCCCCTTTGGGATGTATCGCAAATCATGAACCGGGCGACTCTGTCATCACCTCATGTCATAAGTCCTCCCTTTCTGGAACGACAAGTCTCCCATTAAAGCGTAAGCCTCCATCTGAACCCACTGAATAAGACTCGACTCCCTTAGCTAGAAGCTGTACAATCCGATCCTGGCAGAATGGATTTGTTGCCTGAGCCTGTACAATCCTCGTGACTATTTGGGGCTTAACGATCATAGCTGACATAAAAGATCGGGCCACTTCATCCAGGTGTCCCAGCTCCTTCCATTTTGCCTTTCATACCTCGGCTACCTCACTTGCTGCCTACGTCTCAACACGTCTGCTACCACATTAGATATTGGATATCGAACTGATAGTCCTTCATAAATTTAATCCACCTCTACTGACGCATGTTCATCTCTCACTGAGTGAACAAGTCTTGTAGTGACTTATGATCTGTGAACAAGCAAAATTTCTCCCCCAAGAGATAATGTCTCCATATCCGAAGTGAAAACACGACTGTCGCTAACTCCAAGTCATGGGTGGGGTAATTCCTCTTGTGAGGCTTAAGCTTGCGAGAGGCAAAAGCTATAGCCTTATCATCCTGCTGAAGCACACCTCCAAGTCCCTGTAGGGACACATCAATATAGATTAAGTACTCCACTCACTGCCTAGGCAGTGCTAGAACTGGTACTGAAGTCATCTTGTCCTTCAGCTCATCGAAAGCCAACTGACAAGCCTCATCCCAAATGAATGACACCCCCTTGTAAGTTAAGTTAGTCAATGGACCCGCTATCTTTGAGAATCCCCGAATAAATCGCCTGTAATAACCGGCTAACCCCAAGAAATTGTGCACCTCCGTCGATGCCGTGGGCTATAACCACTCCCTCACCACTGATACTTTCCCCGGATCTACGGATATTTCCTTGTCAGATACAATGTGACACAAAAACTAAACTTGCCCCAACCAAAACCCACATTTTTCATATTTTGCATACAGCTGATTCTCCCCCAGAGTCTAAAATACCTGACTCAAATGCTCGGCATGTTCTTCCTCAGTCTGGGAATAAATTAGCAAGTCATCTGACAAATTGATTTAAAAACTCTCTGAACACCCTATTCATTAAGTCCATGAACATAGCTGGTGTATTAGTTAGCCCAAATGGCATAACTCAGAACTCATAGGACCCATATATCATCAGGAAAGCAGTCTTCGACACATCCTGCTCCCTGATTCGTAATTGATGGTATCTCGACCTCAAGTCTATCTTCGAGAAGTATGCAACTCCTCTCAACTGGTCGAATAATTCATCGATTCGGGGAAACGAGTATTTATTCTGTATCGTGACTTTATTCAATTCTCGGTTGTCAACACACAACCATAGAGACCCATCTCTCTTCTTTACAAACATCATGGGATCACCCCAAGGCGAGGTACTCCTACGGATGAAGCTCTGTCCCAATAGCTGCTCAATCTGATCCCATAACTCCCTCATCTCCGTCGGAGCCATACGATAAAGCGCACGGGCTATCGGCTGAGTGTCTAATATTAAATTTACCTTTCTCCTAGGCGATAATATCGGTATATCCTAGAACACGTCAGAAAACTCACAGACCGTTGGAATTGAATCAAGCAGGGATCACCACCTCCTTAGAGGTCTCCTCCTCTATGTAATATAAGTGAGTGGATGATCCGCCCTCAGAGTGAGGCATCACTACCAGGAACATCTCCTAACCCGGTATGGTAAATACAATACTACGACTATAGCAATCAATCATGGACCTATACGCAACTAGCCAATCCATCCCAATAATATCTTCATACTCTGACATATCCAACACAAGCATATCGATAGGCAAAATTAATCTCCCAATTTCTATACCCACTCCCGACAAATAAAGAAAATCAACGTTCCATTACCCAACGGCGAGTCTACACACGTAATAGTACTATCCGCTATATCTAAAAACCCCATAGAATGGCAAAACTAGTGGAAATAAATGAGTGTGAAACCCCTTTGTAAAATAAAATGCGCCCCATAGTCCCCTGGATAGAAAATATAGCCTCAAATATGGGTGGAGCCTATGGGACTGCAGCATGGTGGACGTTGTTAAAATACCCATACTATAGTTGTGTTTACTGGATTGGAACTGCTAGAATGGTAGGCAAAGCAGGCATCTGTGGTGGTGCTGGGAGGGTGGCGCTGCTACTCTGCTGTGGGGCTCTGCCCCTTTCATGACACTCGTGGCATTTGTGTCCATTCTTACCACATACGCAAAATTTACCAACAAAGTTTCCTCCTATTTGTCCCTGCTAACCTCGGCCCTACTGCCCGTTACTGCTCCTCCATTGGCCCTACTGGCCCTGCTGCTGAACTTGCTGATTCTGCTGACAAGGATGGTCCTGCCTAAAGCCTCCCTGTCCCTTCCTATAATCACCAAATTTGTGTCTCTTAGTAAGGTCCCCCTAATGAGAACTATACTCACCCTATCTCTGCTGACCCTAAGCTGGTTGTACCCCACTGGCACTGCTACGCCTATCCTGCCCTGCTGGATGGACTCCCTTGCTCGCTTGCTTCCTTTCAGGTGGGAGCAGTGATCCTGGAAGTGTAGTAAGGCAGCGTTACTCACATCGGTGTATGACCTCAATGAAAGATTACTCAAAAGGTGCTAACGAGTCCTCCAAGCCAAGCCATCCATAACAATCTAATACTCTTATCTTCCGTAGGTACCTCATCTGTCACCAGGTTAGTCAATATCAGAAATTCCTCCTAATATTCAGTAATAGTCTTCCCCTCCTGGGTGAGTTCTAATAATTTCCACCTCATCTCAGTTTATACGGTGGAAGGAAAATATTTACAATCAAACCATACCCAGCAGTCCTGAATCATTAGGTCATCTCTATCCCCGGTAGTGGTAACAGACTCCTACCATTACAGTGCCACTCCCACTAGCTTAAAAGTAGCTAGTATCTGTTTCTGAACCTCTATACACTCGTACATTCTCAGTTGCTGCTAGATATCTTTATTCCATTGGATAGCTACCACAACATCGAAACTCCTTACGAACTCCGAAGCATGGGCCTTCTGGAAGGCATCCCTGACTCGCTCCTAAGCGGAAGGGAACGCGTGAGCTGGTGTTGGTGCCATCGCATGTGCCTGAGGTGGTGCATGATGTACGACTGCTAAAGTTTCATTTACCGCTTGTGCCATTATAATGACAACCTCAACAGCATTCATAGTACCCTGGGCCGGAGCTGGTTGAGGCTCGGGCTCTACACCTCTACGGGCTCTCTATGCACGTCTAGGAGGCAGATGAAATGAGATAGAAGCTTTATACATCCACAATTATTATCTAGAAATAGCTGAAGGTACAAAATACGCAAGTAATGAATCCAACAATCCTAAATATAGGGCTCTATATCAAAGAATGCTACACTGAAAGTATAATGAGCCGCACAGTTTCAAAAGACTCTAGAACCTGATGCTTCGATACCACCTGTGATACCCTGCCTAATTAAATATCGGGTGATGAATCCTTTATTAAATTTAAAACAGAATATCTAGTCGGTTCAGTCTTAGCATCACTGTCGAAAAATATTTTTATTAATTACTAACCACCTAGTAGTTAAAAAGTCTAGTGTCAAATTTTATCTTTTAAATTAACATACAACCAAATAAATAGTTAAATAAACATTCACCATCCAATAAAAAATCGCATATCAAGAAAATGTCGTAAAGAAGTAACCACATCAGGAATAAGCATCTCCAGTATAAATTCCAAATACAATAGTCTGAAATGAAATAAAATCCAACAACTGAAATAAAAATAAATGTTTGCGATCTCTATTTATGTATACATCTGAATAATGATGAGAAACATGCCCGATTAGAGTAAATAACTAAAAAAGAATCAAAGATAGATGTGGAGGGATCTAGTACCGAGGTCCTATAACTTCAACAGTAGCTACAACACATCAACTGATAAGAGCTCCTATGCTTGGCGTCCCTATGGTTGGGCACCTAAAAGGTTTTTACAAAAACAAAATAGAATCGGAAGAAAACGGGCCAGAGCCCGAGTTGAAAATATTTTAAAAACAGCAAGTGTTTAAAATGCATTAAACAATAAATAGTATACACATGTTACTTCCACGTGCTCTCACTTTAGATTCTCACCTCTCAACTAATGTGCACTCCTAACGCAAGCTACTAACCCATCCTTATTACGCTATCCCACTTATCTAATTTAAATCGAGTCTCTTACTATAATACTGAAGTCATTATGCCCACCCGTATTGCCCGAAATATAGAACTTTCATTTTCAATATTAATTAAATCGAATTCAAGTATCTCATTACTCATTCAAGTTTCCACATTCTTGTTTAATATAAGACATCGTAATCTCTCATCTACTAAGCAACACAGTAGAATAATCACAAGTGTAAATATATAAATCACTATCTCATATATATATATATATATATATATATACTAATACGGCTCCCCAAAAGGTTAAACCCGTGGTGCACACATATTCTGCTATTAAATTTTGGTACATCACGTACATAAGGATTACGAGTTTCGAATCACTCTGGAATCGCATCAATACAAATCACATATGTTGGAGGCGAAAATAGTTCCCAGCCCTATGGGATATGTACATACCTACACACTCATACGACTGCAAACTTATCAACTCATCGATAAGTCTTTCCCAAACATATGTTCAGAGTAACTAATCTAAAATCCCCTCGAAGGCTCATCAAGATAAGACTGTCCATTTTCTAAGACATCATGTGATAGCAAGTATGGTAGATATGTCATACTCACAATACATCAATCATACATTAGGTATCCCCATAACCTTAGTGTATAAATATCTATCTTTAATATTGGTATATGCATATACCATAGCATATTTTTTATACGTAGTACATCTATGTCACGAATATCCTACATATTAATGAAATATATAACTACTCTCGAGTAATTCTCGCAACTCGAAGTGTCTCCTTTATTCCCTAACATAATATTAGTAAGTAACTCAGTTATTCTACTGATCTAAGTCTTCATATTCCTTTGAATTTTGGGAATTAGAATTAGTCTCCCATTTAGGTATTTCTCTCGATTAAACCCAATTAAATTTAGCCCTTAATTCATTATCATGGAACTAAACCCAAATTACAATCTAGGACTACTGGTATTCCTAAATGCTCCTTAATATGTTTAAAATTAAAGTCCACGATTAAATCCTGAGCATCTCTCAAAAATTTTAAACAAAAGGGGAAAAGAAACTATTTCTGGGCAGCCGAATCGATTCGGCCTGGTCCGAATCGATTCGGCCTGGTCCGAATCGATTCGCTCGTTCAGGTATCGAAAATCTGCATATGTGTTCTTACGGATTTATCCCATTTTCAACAGCAAATCCTCAATTTAATCATCCCAAACTCCCAATCAATCAAACTAAATGTTGTACTAACATAATTACATGAGTTCTAACGTATAAGAATCATAAAATCATTACGGGGTATCGATTTCTTGGATTAATTCATGAATATTTCTTAAGAACCCTAGTTCCTCAAATTGTATTCAAGAACACCATAATTCTTAGATTTAAATCCGTGCTTTCTAACACTTAAATTATATTTTTGTTTTTTTCCAATGATTCCAAAAATTCATTTACATGCAAAACCTACCCATAATCAAGATTCAATTCTCCAAATTCATGAAATATCAATTATTTATGGTTATTTCTTTCAGTCTAAACTACCATGGATCATATATGGGCTGAATCTTTGCAAGATAAAAAATTTGACTTTAATGGAAGTTTTGATCTGCTGAAGAAGATGGTATGGGGGCGATACTCTCTTTTCGATTTACGTAACGGTGGTCTCGGTGGTGAAATTGGTGTAGGAATGGTGGTTCTGGCCTTTGGGGGTGGTTCTCCTTCCTCCTCTAATGTTCGAGCAAGTCGGGTTAGAGAAACCAGGAAATATGGGACCTCTTGAGAATTTTTGTTTGGGGACTGAGAGGTTTAGTAAAATAAATCTCAACTAGTTCAATAATTTGAGAAAGAAAGAATAGCAATACGAGAAAACCCAAAATTCATTTTCGCAACACACACGGTGTGACCATCTTGGTCATTTGTACACAAACAAACAATTGAGTGACCACAGAGGTCACTCACACAAAAAATAGTTAAAGTGGACAACTAATGAAGTTCTTGTATACTCACACAAAGCCATAACAACGAGTAACCCTTAAGGTCACTCGAAATAATTCATAATTGCACAATAAATAAATTTTTTTGGCTACTGACAGATAAGATTATGTTTATGTCACTATTGCACTAGGTGTCACAAAACTATAAGTTAATATTGTTTTGACAGTGACAGACAATCATATGGGACAAAATGCTCCCAGATATTTATTAGAAAGAATATTCTCGAGGTGCGCACTGACATGTTAGCCCTGAGATTTACCTATAAATAGAATCTTATCAATGCACTAAAGACCATGACATATCATAGCATTTTTATTCTACATAAAACCTCACAGGCATAAAGATATTATCTCCCTACTTCTCTATTATAATTATTAAAAAGCTTAATTCTCCTATCTCAAATAATCATCACTCTCAAGAAGACCTTGTTTACTATTGATTATTATTAAGTTGTCGTTGAAAATTTGTTGTATTCAATAATTTATATTCTTTTCTAAGAAGAGTCCGAGTTATTATTAATAAAAGTACATTTTTATTCATTTTCATTCATTTGGCTATTATTTCCTTAAAAAATTATTTTATTAGTGTGCGTCACACCTATCCATTAAATCGTATTTGTAGATACTCGTACCACTATCTTCTTATAAAAAAAAGTTACACAACATAATTGAGCTCAAACTAATGATAAAGAAACTATTGTAATTAGTCTTGGTTCTATTAGAAATTTGCTTAAGATTAGAATAGGACCCTCGTTCTCTCTTTTTCTCTCTAGCCGCCATAACCCTAATTAGGGTTGCATGGCAACCATTCATCCATTTCCTTCTCCATCCATAACCCCTAAACCTCCTGACCCGCCAAACCCTTGGAAAAAATCCTTTGCTAGTATTTTGAAAGAACAATCTCCCTCCCATGCAGTTAATATCAAACCTCTCTCAAAATATAAAGGTGAACCAGCAATTATTTTCTCCCAAGAAGAAGTTGACATTCTATCTGCTCCCTTCAAACATGCCCTAGTTGGAAAGTTCTCACATGGTAAGTCATCAATGGAGTATATTCGAAAAAACTTTGAATCTTTTGGTTTAAAGGCTGCATATCATATTGGTCTTATAGATCATAAACACATCCTTATGAGAGTTAACTGCCAAGAAGATTTCATGAGGCTATGGATGAAAGATCAATGGTATATTGTTAAGTTCCCCATGAGGACTTTTAAATGGTCCCCTTTATTTAGATCTGATCAATAAAGTCCCCTTGTTCCAATATGGTTACAATTTCCAGGTTTACCTATTCATCTTATTGCCAAAGAACCTTTGTTTTCATTGGCTCAAGCTGTTGGACATCCCCTTAAGATTGATCAATCCACAGAAAATATTCACAGACCTAGTGTGGGTAGAGTGTGTGTAGAATTGGATCTTCTAAAGCCAAGACCCTATAGAATTTGGATAGGGAGTGGTGATGTTGGCTATTGGCAATCCATCGAATATGAAAACATGCCTTCTTATTGCTCTCATTGTTTCAAACTTGGGCATCAAGAAGGAAATTGTATGTTTAAGAAGGAGGTCAATAATAAACCTGATAAGAATGGCAAGGAAGTTGTTGAACAAGATACGCAACCTTTAAAGAATTCAGCCAAATTGCAAGAATCAGTTTGGAAGTATAGACCTATAGAAAAGGAATCAGAGAAGCATCATGTATTGAAGTTCCAATCAGAAGCCTCTACCAGTTTAACCAAGCATCTTCCCATTGATACTGAAGAACCAGTTATAAGAATGCAAGTTGAAGATACTGACAAACAAGTAAGATCTCCTAATCAGAATGGTATTGTGTCAATTGCAGAAGTTAATGATGATTGCAAAGAGGATACTGAAGAAGAGGAAGGTGAATGGAATGAAGACAACATGGAGGAATTGAACATTGGGAATTTAATATAAGAGAATGGGATCAAGATAGGTGATGAAAAGTATTACAGCACAGGAACTAAAATGGATCAGGTGAAATATAAAGTGCAGCAGTCCAAGAGGGGGTACCACTCAGATAATGAAAAGTCTGTTATCCAGGAAACATCTGGCTGGGAGGATTTGAATATGTTCTCAGCTTTGTTGACAGAAAAATTGGATAGTAAGGAGAGAAAGGAGAATCATATAGTGAAACCTATGGTGATTTCTCGAAAGAAGACTAAAGCTAAAGGAAATAAGAAGGTGGTCACAGCCAAAAGAAGGGTTACCAGATCTGCTACTAGAGGTTCCAAGCCAGTTTGCCATAATCAATCTCAATGATTCAAGGTATAGTGTGGAATGCTCGAGGAGTAGGGAATAAGCCAACAAAAAGAAGAATTAAAAAACTTTGTAAGAATAATAACCTTTCCTTTTTAGCCATTCTTGAACCCTTGGTTGTTAGTTCTAAAATAGAAGATATCAGGAGTATTATTAGTTTTGAGGGATGCTGCTTTAATAGGTTAAATAAAATTTGGTGCTTCTGGAGACATGGTATTCATTGTGAGGTTTTGGTAGATGGGGATAAAAATTTACTGCTTAAGCTAGATCATCCAAACTTAAAAACTCAGATAGGAGTCAATTTAGTTTATGCCAAATGTACGAAACTGGAAAGAAGAGATCTTTGGGTTTCTTTAGAATATAGTTCTTCTTTGTGTACTGATTATCCTCTCATTGTCATGGGGGACTTCAATATAGTTAGTACAAGTATAGAAAGGGCTGGGGGTGCTGATATTGATATTGGGGGTGCTTCTGAGTTTAATTCGTGCTTGATTAGCTGTTCTCTACAGGATTTGGGCTATACTGGATCTAAATTCACTTGGGCTAAAAGTGTCAATGGGAATATGATGTATGAGAGACTTGATAGAGGCTTGGTTAATCCTTCCTGGTTGAATTATTTCCCTAATTCCTCTATTACTCATTTGCATAGAAACTGTTCTGATCATAGTCCCTTATTACTGTCTATTCAAAGTCAGTTTGATTCCTCATTGAAACCATTTAGATTTCTAAATATGTGGAGATCTCATGATGGTTTTATCAATTTAGTCCAAAGCTCTTGGGCAGTAGCTGCTACAGGTAGACATATGGATGTATTTTCATTCAAGCTTAAAAGACTGAAATCAGCTTTGAAAAGATGGAATAGAGAGGTTTTTAAAAATGTTTTTGAAGAAATTTCCATTATGGAGGACAATTTAATCTAAGAAGAGCTAAAGTTAGAATCTGATAATAGTGGAGAACAAAGGCAGATCTATTCTAAAGCCAAGGCATACCTCAATGTTGCGATGGCTAAAGAGGAACTGTTCTGGTTTCAGAAATCAAGGGGTGATTGGATAAGTAATGGAGATAGAAACACAAAATTCTATCATGCTCAGGTGCAAAACAATAGAAGAAGACAAGGCATACATGTTATAAAATATGAGGAGGGCAGAATCAAAGAGACTAAAGAAGACATTGCTAACCAGTTTATATCTTATTTTTCAAATTTGTTTTCTGCAGGTCCTCTTGAAGATAATGGTCTTCTTGAAGTTATCCCAAAGATATTAACAGAGGAGATGAATAGTGTTCTTATTTCTATCCCAGAAGAAGCAGAAATCTTGACTGCCATTAAAAATATGAATCAAAATAGCTCAGCTGGTTGTGATGGCTATAATGGTTATTTGTATGTGCAGTGTTGGGATATAATCAAGCAGGATCTTGTGAATGCTATCCAAGCTTTTTTCTTAGGAGCTGACATTCCCAAATCTTGGAGTTCTACTATGATTTGTCTTATTCCTAAAGTTCATAGACCTATGTTCTGCAAGGACTACAGGCCTATAAGTCTCTGTAACTTTAGTTACAAGATAATCACCAAGATTATTAACTCCAGACTTAGCCCTATGCTTCCATCTATTATTTCCTGCAATCAATCAGGTTTTGTGCAAGGGAGAAAAATCCTTGATAACATTCTATTAGCTCAAGAGATGATGCAATTTATTGATAGAAAAGCTACTGGAGGTAATGTGGTTTTGAAACTTGACTTGGCTAAAGCATATGATAGAGCTTCATGGAATTTTTTAATTAAATCTCTAAGAGCTTTTGGATTCTCAGAGACTTTTATTGATCTAATTTGGAGATGCATTTCTTCCACCTAGTTTTCTATAATTATCAATGGGCAGCCTATGGGATTCTTTCAACCTTCCAGAGGAATTAGGCAAGGGGATCCTATTTCCCCAAGCCTATTCATTATCATGGCAGAAGCTTTTAGCAGAGGATTGAATAAGCAGATGTTGGCAGGTTCGATTGCTCCTTTCTCTCACCCTAGAGGGAGCCCATTAATTAGCCATCTTGGATATGCTGATGATTTAATTATTTTTTCTATAGGAACAAAGCACAGTCTTAAAAACCTTATGACATTTATTGATTGTTATGAGAAGGAATCAGGTCAACTCTTTAATAAAGAGAAATGTTGCTTCTCCTTAAGCTCTAAAGCTTCTGTGACTGTCAGATCCAGTATTGCAGCCTGCACAGGTTTCAAATTTTCTAATGGCTATATGACATATCTTGGCTGCCCTCTGTTCAAAGGAAGAATGAAAGCTATTTACTTTGAATCTCTAATTCATTCTATTGCATCCAAAATTCAGAGTTGGAAGTCTAAATTTCTTTCTTTAGCTGGTAGAGTTACTCTGATCCAATCTATTTTAAATTCTATCCCTATCTTTACTTTATTTGCTTTACAGCCTCCTAAATTGGTGATTAAATCAATTATTCAATTGATTAGTTCATTCTTTTGGGGAATAAATAAAGATTATGGGAAAAAATTTCATTGGATCAAGTGGGATTCTATTTGTTTTCCAATAAAAGAAGGTGGATTAGGAATAAAAAATTTGGAGTATATCAAAGAAGCTTCTAACATCAAATTGGCCTGGAATATGAAGAAGAATACTAGCTTATGGGCTAAGTTTATGAATGCTAAATACTCCAATGTACCTACTGGAAGTGGATCAATGACTTTTAGAAGAATCAGGTCTGCTTGGAATATAATGGAGGCTAATTCTTTATGGTTAGACAATGAGCTGATTTGGCAGCCTTCTTCTACTGGAAAGTTCACATTTTCATCAGCTTATGAGATTATTAGAAAGCATAAATTGTCATCTTTAGCTTTTAACTATATATGGGATCCTAATATTCCTCCTAACATATCTACTTTTATGTGGAAAACATTATCTAAATGTGTTCCTGTTGAAGATCTTATTCAAAAGGTGGGAGTGAAATTAGCATCAAGATGTCAATGCTGCCATAAGGAAGGGGAATCTCTGAACCATCTCTTTATTTCAGGTCCTATAGCTACAGAAGTTTGGAATCATTTTTGCTGCTTATTGGGAGTTACTCCTAGACCATCCACTATTTATAGCTCGATAATTCAATGGTGGTTACATGCAGGAAATTCTCATATATCTCAATGGCTTCATAAGATCATTCCAGTCACTATTATCTGGGAAATTTGGCTTGCCATAAACAAAGATCTTTTTGAAGGTATAACTATGAGAGCTAACATGATTTCATCTAGAGTGATATCTAGAATTGTAGAGGTATTCCAACATTCCAAAATCAAAGGTGGGAGAAATGATGTTTGCACGGAGGTTATCAATGTCTTTTCTCTTAATTTCAAGATTTCAAATTCTTCTGTTATATTTATGCCTTGGAAATGTCCTCCAAAAGGTAGGCTCAAACTCAATTGTGCTGCCAAGACAGGGAACAATATGGGATTTGGCTCTATTATTCGAAATGATACGGGTCAATTCATTTGGGCTTTCTCAAATGTTTTATCCACAGATTCTTTGATTGAAGCTCAAGTTCAAGCTATTTTGGTTGCAATCAAGTTTTGCAAGGAGAAGGGTATTTCTAAAATAGACATTGAAGTAGAGTCAGAAAATATTCTTCAATGTTTTATTTCTTCTTCTACAGTTCAGTGGCGTATAAGGACTGGAATTTCTGAAATCAATGAATTTCTCCAAACTAATCATTGCTCCATCAAGTTATGTTCATCAGAAGCCAATAAAACTGCAGAGTTACTTGCCAATCATGGATCCTATCATCAAAGTTCTTTTAGCTTTCAAAATTATTGTGATCTCCCTAGAGAGATTAGAGCTTCTATTTTAGTAGTTTCAGAAAAGGTCTTTGTTTGATTTGCTTGTAAGCCATGTGAGAGGGCTTTTCTCTCTACAGTTGCAATAAATATCCTGTTTTAAAAAAAAAGGATCGACTTTCGGTGAGAAGGAACAATCACACTAGAAAGAGATTCTAATGGAGTAGGTGGAAGTCTTTCCATGGTCATGCCCAACATTGATATCGGCATTGTATAACATGAGGTCCCTATATATCCTAAATGTAAGCTTGTTAAGAAAATGTTAAAGAAACTTCGACATAAATGGTCCCTCAAAGTCAAACGCGGAGTGGTCAAGAAACTTAATGTAGGCTTTTTTTGCGTTGTTGAATACCTGACTTGGCTTACGAACATAATCTTTATGCCGAAATTTAGAGAAAAAGTCTGCATGTGCATCAATTATTAAAATCTAAATAAAGCTTCTCCCAAGGATGATTACCCTCCACCTAATATCGACACGATCATCAATAATAACCCAATCATTCTCTCAAATCATTTATTAGTGGATTCAACGACTATAACCAGATTAAGATGCATCGAGAACATTAGGAGGTTACCGATTTCACTACTTCTATTGTATAATCATACGTTTTAGTCTAAATAATGTTGGTGCTACATATCGAAGGTCACCCATAACCATCTTGCATGATATTATCCATAAAGAAGTCGAGATGTATGTTAGTGATGTGGTCATCAAATCTATGACTCAAGAAGGCCACGTTCCCGCCTTGAGAATTTTTTTTGAATGACTACAACATTATTAAGTGCACCTCAATCCACATAAAATGCATCTTTGGTGTCACCAAAGTAAATCTCCTATGTGTAACACCCCGCCTAATTAAATACCGGGTGGTCAGTCCCATACCAAATTAAAACAGAATATACAGTTGGCTCATTCTCAGCATCACTTTCGAAAACATTTATAACTCACCCAATACCCAATTGACCTGGTGTTAAAAACTTTCCCAAATTTTAATTTCAACAAAATTCATTTTTAGTTTACGAATAACACTACACATATTATTCTACAACACTAATAACCAAACATATAACATAAAAGAATTTAAATGCCATTGGAATAAACATTCCCAAATAATTATCCAATACAGTAATCCCAATAATAATAAATGTATTAAAATGACACGAGTACAAGACTATATGACTTAGATCGAAAAGAGATAACTGAATCCCTCTGGGCGACATGCCCTAAATAAAAGAACACTATGAATCAAATGAAGATAGGTGTCTAAGCAATACTCCATAGCTCCATATCTCGTCATTATCCTCTAAGGTCTGTGTCCCTGCTGCTGGACACCTGATATAGAAGGTATAATAGAAAAGAGAATATGTAAGGAAATGGGTCAGAGCCCGATGTGAAAATAATTTTGAAAATAGCAAGTATTTAACAAGTGCAATAAAGCATTTATTATGTACATGTTAGTATCCAGACTCTCACTTGATATTCTCACCTCTCATCTAGAGTGCACGCTTAATGTTTCCTATTAACCTCCTAGTTAATGGTTCCTCCTAACTAGTTTCCATAATATGATTCCATCCCATATCATAACCCCGTATGTCCAATACTATATGTAGTATAATCATTCGTATACATTTCTCATTAATATGAATTAAGGTTTTCAAATCTATGAGAACAAATATTCATTAACTTAATTCAATTCTTTTTCTCTATTCCCCGTTATCTACAATTATCACACAGTAGATTGATCTAACCACTATATGTACATTCATTTAATTCATTATACATATACATATATAATACGGCACCCTGAGTCATCGCTTTTGTGCATGCATTACTCTGCTATCACGTCCCAGTATCGCTGGACACCGAATAGGGGACTAAAGTTTCGGTAAGGATTCCTCGAACCACAAACAACAACACAACAATTTGGAGGTGAACATAGTTCTCATACCCACGAATCACGCACACACCTACGTTCCCATAGTCAGCGGACTTATCAACTGCCTGATAAGTCTTTCATAGACCTATGTTCTCGAGCGACAAATCAAAAATCCCATGGATTCGTCAGGATATGACTGCCCTCACGCGCAAACCTCCCATCGATAGCAAGTAAGCTAGGTATGGCATACACATAAATGATCAATAAATCAAATAGGCATTATCATCAACCTATAATTATAATATCAACCAGGTACTCACACTACCCTAAGATATTTCCCATACGTAGCATTATATCTTTTAAATCCTACGTATTAAAATATTATGACTTTACTTCTTTAATTTAATCATTCCAGAGTATCACTCATTACTCAAGGTTTAAATAGATTTTTCCTCAATATATTTATTCAGTAAGAAGTCACTAATATCCTACTAGTCCATATCATCTTATCTCTCGAATTACTACGAATTAAACTCTCCTTTAATTTGGGTTACAACCGATAGTTTTTAATCTCTTATAAACACATCTTCTTTCACCTAGGATTGAACCCTCTTGTAAAACTAAGGCTACCCAGGTGATCTATTAAACTTCCCCTACTGGACCTATCCTTAATCCTCATGCATACAAATTAGAATCCAACACATGCATCTAGCAACCGAAATTTCTTTCAATTTAATCATCATAATTCTAATCAATTAAATCCCAATCACATTAATTCGATTCTTATCTAGGGCTTACTGATCTTCCCTAAGTCCCATTATATCCAATTAATAATCACCAAAGATTTACAAAAGGTTTGGGATAAGAACAAACATTAAAAAGAAACAACATCATAAATTCTGGGCAAGTCGATCGATCGAAGGTAGGGGGTCGATCGATCGATCTCCCAGATAATAGCCCAAATTTCTGCAATTCTTATACTACGGGTTTCACAACTTTTGATCATTCAAACCTTCATATTAACAACTCAAATTCCTTATAATCCTTACTACATGATATAGCAACATATATAAATGATTTCTAATGCTCTAAACATCCTAGAATCATCAAGAGTTTGAATTAAAAGCATATATTTATCCTCTTTTTCTAGAAAATTATATACATGATATCTTCAAGAACACACCAATGATTCTCAGAATTTCTTCAACAACTTAATGCTTATTTTGTGGATTACTATCTACCTACAACATGAGTCTGATTCCTATATATTTCCATTTTTCAGAAATCAATCAACAACTCTATCTTTATCTTCCAAACATGTAAAATCTCATCTTTTTAATAACTATCCTAACATGGACAATATACTAACTAGATTTCAATTATCAAATACTTGCCTCTAATGAAGATCCGATCCTTTGGGGTTGTATAACACAGGTGGTTCTCCCCTTCTCCGATCAACTTCCGGTGGTGGTTGGTGGTGGTGACCTTTGGCCCTTGGTTCTCCTCCTTTCCAAGCAAGCTTCTCTTCTCCCAAGCACCCTTTCACTCTCTCTCAAAAGGTGAACTCACAATTTTGTGTAGAAGAGATGAATGAACCCACGTACAACTAATCTCCAAATATTTTTAATAAGACAAAATCCGAAATCACTATTCACCCCCTGTAAAAATGACCAAAATGCCCTTTTTGGGTGTCTTTTTATTTCCAAATGACCCGAGACCCAAAACCAACATCCAAATAGACTTTTCTGACTATTTCTACCCTTCCAGATGCAATGACGCACTCGAAATGACTATAAGGTTGATAAAAAATAATTTTTCTTTTTAATTTAAGAAATTTGTCCCGAACGTATACCGCGTCCGACTAAAAATTCAAATTACTGAATTAATAACTCACAGCAATATCAATAACATCACATTCATATATTACCTAAATATCTTTAAGTAATATTCAGAATCATACATTTAAATATCCAAAATTCGGATAAAACCCCAATGAATTAATTTATAATAAAATCCAATTAATCCATTAATTTAAAATATAATCCATTTTAAAAGTCATTAAAATTACGGGGTATTACATACTTCCCCCTTATAACAAAATTTCATCTTGAAATTCGAAAAGATAAATCATACTGGTAAGGTCAACTCTGAGTATAAATCTCACATCGCAAGTAATCTATGTCGTACCGCCCATACAGTACATTAACGAAAAATCCCCATTGATGTTATACGCCAAGCCTCACCATATAGTTTCAACTGAATCGAATTTAAACTTTACGCAATCTTCCCTATACCATCCTCGTGACAAAGTTTGGAAAAAAAATGATCCTCAATCATTAAGTAAATAAATCATGAAGTCACAACTACTTACTATTTCACAATTTTGAAAAAAATACTACAATCCAACCATCCAGGGCCCCCATACACTCTATCATGTATCTTTCATTATAAAATGGATATGGTTACCCGCATAGTACTCTGATTTATCGCAAAGGTTACAAACTCATATCCTAAAGACCTAACTTATTTCGACTCCCAACATTAGTTAGTTTCATGCGTGGGGTGTCTTGCAAGCGAAATTCAAACAAGGAACCCCCCCGATACACTACTACTAAAGTAGTCGGTCATCGAAACTCCTCAGGTCCTTAGTCAATAGTATATAACCTCTCTACAGGTTTATCGATTTCAATAAAAGTCTACTAATCTACCCTCTTGTTAAAGATAAGATGCTAGCTATAGTAGTACATACGCTCTCATATACCACAAGTCAATCCACACCGATAGTCACATCATGTTCGGATATGCCTAAAGTAAGTAATTCCGTGATAAAAAATCAGGCCCACGTGATGACATGTAAAAATATAGGTGTCCCACGACCCCTCGGCGAGTCTACGTAAATAACAGTGCTATAGGCTAAGTTTAGTAACCCTTTTGCCCATACAATATTAATTGCTATAAAATTAGTATGCGCCTCATAACTCCTTAGATGGAAAACATACCCTCATTCGCGGGTGGTGGTTGTTGAATCGCTTCCTGATGGACGTTATATACACGCCCATACTGACACTGTTACACGGGTGCTGCTGGAATGGGAGGTAGTGCTAGCACCAGAGCTGGAGCTAGAAGTGCAGCTGGTGGAAACACTGGTATCTGTGGCTCCTCTCGAGCATTTTTTTATTGAGGGAATTTGTCTTTATCAGGACAATCTTGTCGTTTATGGCCATACTTGCCACACACAAATATTTTCCAGCAAACTTCCCACCATTTTGTCCCTATTGACCCAGACCCTACTAGCCATTACCTCCTTTCCCTTGGCCCTGATGAGCCTTCCTCTGGCCCTGATGTCCCTGCTGCCCTTACCCATTACCTCTATCCTCAAATCGAGAATCTCCAGATAGTAAACGCTTAGCATAATCCCCTGGCTGGGAACCCCGCTCACCCTAACGCTGATGACTCTGTCCTGACTGAGTCCCACTAGAACTGCCCCCCATTAGTCTTGCCTTGCAGGCTTGACCCAAACCCCCGCTTGACACCCTGAGCATGTAAGCGGTTATCCTAGCAGTGAAGCATTGCAGCATTAAGAACATCTGCATAAGTACGTAGTGAAAGATTTCCTAGTAAATGATGGCGAATCTTTTAGTTCAACCCATCAGTGAACATTATAATTCTCCTATCCTCAGTGGGTACCTCTGCTGGTACCAAATTAGTTAGTCACGTAAATTCTTCCTCGTATTCTGCCACCGATTTCTCTCCCTGTTTCAAATCAAGTAATTTTTGCCTCATCTCCGTTTGGATGGCGGAAGGAAAGTACTTTCGATCAAACCGTATCCAAAAGTATTGGATAGTCACTCTGTCTCTCTCCTCGATAGTGGTTGTAGCCTCCCACCACTGCAAAGGTGCCCCTACTATCTTGAATGTGGCTAGTATTTGACGTTGAACCTCAGTACATTCGAGTATTCTCAAGTGACTTGGATATATCTCTTCCATTGGCTAGCAGTCATGACATCTGATCCTCCCTGAAACTCAGGTGGGTATGCCTTCTGAAAGGCATCCCTCGCTCGCTCCCATGCAATAGGAAACACTTGCCCTTGTGCGGGTGGAACAACTGGTGTCTGTGTTAGAGCCTGTTGAATAGCATCTAGAGCTGCATTGACTGCCTGAGCGACAATTGTAGTAACTTTGACCGCAATCATTGTACCCTGAGGTGGGGCGGGCTGAGGTGCATGTCAAGGAGGCATCTGAAATGAGAGTCTACTATCAGTATTTGATATAACAAAATAGCAGAAGAACGTAGGCGTAAATAGAAAAGCAATAATCCTACTCATAGGGCTCTACATCAAAGAACGCAAAGCTGAAAACACAATAAGCCATACAGATCCTAAAGGACACTAGAACCTGATGCTCTGATACCACCTGTAACACCCTGCCTAATTAAATACCGAGTGGCCAGTCCCATACCAAATTAAAACAGAATATACAGTTGGCTCATTCTCAGCATCACTGTCGAAAATATTTACAACTCACCCAATACCCAATTAAGCTGGTGTTAAAAACTTTCCCAAATTTTAATTTCAACAAAATTCATTTTTAGTTTACGAATAACACTACACAAATTATTCTACAAAACTAATAACCGAACAGATAACACAAAAGAATTTAAATGCCATTGGAATAAACATTCCCAAATAATTATCCAATACAGTAATACCAACAAGAATAAATGCATTAAAATGACACGAGTACACGACTATATGACTCAGATCGAAAAGAGATAACTGAATTCCTCTGGGCGACATGCCCTAAATAAAAGAACACTATGAATCAAATGAAGATAGGCGTCTAAGCAATACTCCATAGCTCTATATCTCGTCATAATCCTCTAAGGTTGGCGTCCCTACTGCTGGACACCTGATATAGAAGGTACAATAGAAAAGAGAATATGCAAGGAAACGAGTCAGAGCCTAATGTGAAAATAATTTTGAAAATAGCAAGTATTTAACAAGTGCAATAAAGCATTTATTATGTACATGTTAGTATCCAGACTCTCACTTGATATTCTCACCTCTCATCTAGAGTGCACGCTTAACGTTTCCTATTAACCTCCTAGTTAATGGTTCCTCCTAACTAGTTTCCATAATATGATTCCATCCCATATCATAACCCCGTATGTCCCATACCATATGTAGTATAATCATTCATATACATTTCTCATTAATATGAATTAAGCTTTTCAAATCTATGAGAACAAATATTCATTAACTTAATTCAATTCTTTTTCTCTATTCCCCGTTATCTACAATTATCACACAATAGATTGATCTAACCACTATATGTACATTCATTTAATTCATTATACATATACATATATAATACGACACCCTGAGTCAGAGCTGTGGTGCATGCATTACTCTGCTATCACGTCCCAGTATCGCTGGTCACCGAATAGGGGACTAAAGGTTCGATAAGGATTCCTCGAACCACAAACTACAACACAACAATTTAGAGGCGAACATAGTTCTCATACCCACTGGTCACGCACATACCTACGTTCCCATAGTCAACGGACTTATCAACTCCCCGATAAGTCTTTCATAGACCTATGTTCTCGAGTGACAAATCAAAAATCCCATGGATTCATCAGGATATGACTGCCCTCATGCGCAAACCTCCCATCGATAACAAGTAAGCTAGGTATATCATACACACAAATGATCAATAAATAAAATAGGCATTATCATCTACTTATAATTATAATATCAACCAGGTACTCACACTACCCTTAGATAGTTCCCATACGTAGCATTATATCTCTTAAATCCTACGTATTAAAATATTATGAATTTACTTATTTAATTTAATTATTCCAGAGTCTCACTCATTACTCAAGGTTTAAATAGGTTTTTCCTCAATATATTTATTCAGTAAGAAGTCACTAATATCCTACTAGTCCATATCATCTTATCTCCCGAATTACTACGAATTAAACTCTCCTTTAATTAGGGTTACAACTAATAGTTTCTAATCTCTTATAAACACATCTTCTTTCACTTAGGATTGAACCCTCTTGTAAAAGTAAGTCTGCCCAGGTGATCTATTAAACTTCCCCTACTAGACCTATCCTTAATCCTCATGCATACAAATTAGAATCCAACACATGCATATAGCAATCGAAATTTCTTTCAATTTAATTATCATAATTCTAATCAATTAAATCCCAATCACATTAATTTGATTCTTATCTAGGGCTTACTGATCTTACCTAAGTCCCCTTATATACAATTAATAATTACCAAAGATTTATAGAAGGTTTGGGATAAGAACAAGCATTAAAAAGAAACAACATCACAAATTCTGGGGAGGTCGATCGATCGAAGGTAGGGGTCAATCGATTGATCGCCCAGATAACAACCCAGATTTCTGCAATTCTTATACTACATGTTTCATAACTTTTGATCATTCAAACCTTCATATTAACAACCCAAATTCCTTATAATCCTTACTACATGATATAGCAACATATATAAATGATTTCTAGTGCTCTAAACATCCTAAAATCATCAAGAGTTTGAATTAAAAGCATATATTTATCCTCTTTTTCCAGAAAATTATATACATGATATCTTCAAGAACACACCAATGATTCTCAGAATTTCTTCAACAACTTAATGATTATTTTGTGGATTACTATCTACCTACAACATGAGTTTGATTCCTATATATTTCCATTTTTCAAAAATCAATCAACAACTCTATCTTTATCTTCCAAACATGTAAAATCTCATCTTTTTAATAACTATCCTAACATGGACAATATACTAACTAGATTGCAATTATCAAATACTTGCCTCTAATGAAGATCTGATCCTTTGGGGTTGTATAACACACGTGGTTCTACCCTTCTCCGGTCAACTTCCGGTTGTGGTGACCTTTGGCCCTTGGTTCTCCTCCTTTCCAAGGTAGCTTCTCTTCTCCCAAGCACCCTTTCACTCTATCTCAAAAGGTGACCTCACAGTTCTGTGTAGAAGAGATGAATGAACCCACGTACAACTAATCTCCAAATATTTATAATAAGACAAAATCTGAAATCACTATTCACCCCTGTAAAAATGACCAAAATGCCGTTTTTGGGTGTCTTTTCATTTCCAAATGACCTGAGACCCAAAATCAACATCCAAATAGACTTTTCTGACTATTTCTACCCTTCCGGATGCAACGACTCACTCGAAATGACTATAAGGTTGATAAAAAATTAGTTTCCTTTTTAATTTAACAAATTTGTCCCGACACGTCCTATACCGCGTTCGACTAAAAATTCAAATTACTGAATTAATAACTCACAGCAATATCAATAACATCACATTCATATATTACCTAAATATCAATAAGTAATATTCAGAATCCTACATTTAAATATTTACAATTCGGATAAAACCCAAATGAATTAATTTATAATAAAATCCAATTAATCCATTAATTTAAAATATAACCCATTTTAAAAGTCATTAAAATTACGGGGTATTACACTATGTTTTATGGTTACTAAAAAGAAAATTGAAAGAAGAACCTATACAAATCAAAGAAATCCTCAACATGTCAACATCTTAGACCAAAAAGGTGGTATGTGGTCTCTTGGGAAAGATCTAATAGATTCATCACACAACTCACTTCCATGTGTAAAATAATATTCAAACTTGTTCAAAAGGATTAAACCAAAATCTGAAATGAACAATGTTAAAAATCTTTCAATAAAATCAAGTGGTATTGTGCCCAACCACATATGATCATGTCGCTACATTCTGGCTTATCACTCCTCCTTACCTAACTATTTCTCACTTAAGTGATGGGGCTATTATATCCTAATACATCAAAGTGTCATGTGAAGAAAAATCCATTTACTATGCCAGTCCAAAGCTGGCAGGGTATGGAATGAATTATATCATATTGAAAAAGGTGTTCGTCACTCTAGTTTGGGTCACTCAAAAACTTTAGCACTACATTATTCCATCCCCTATCAATCTGATGTCCCGAATAGATCCCATAGGGGAACTCTTGGAAAAGCCATTATTATCAAGTCGCATGGCTCGATGGTTACTCTTGTTTGCTGAATTTGACATTGTTTATATCAAGCAAAAATCCATTATGGGATAGGAATCTCCGAATACTTATAAGTTCACCCCATGGATGAAATCGATGTATGGATTATATAATATCCTGATGAAGAGATTATTTTCACTGTCACCAAAGATCTCCAATGGAAGTTATCCTTTGATAGAGCAACCAATAAGAAAGGATATGAAGATTGTTGAATCTACATCGCCATCAAGGCAGACTTCACCTACACTAACTACATGACAAATAATGAAGTGTGCATAATTAGACTCATGGTTTCATTTAAAAAAAGGAATTCATTATGTCGCAGTCTATGGAGATTCAACCATCTTCGTAGGGAAAGTTTTAAGGTAATAAAGAGTTAAACATGAGAAAAATTATATCATTCCATGCTCATCTCTAGGAACACGCCTCAGAATTTAAGTATATCACATTACATTATCTCTCCTATTTATAAAATAGCTTCGTTAATGCATTGATGATAATGATATTTATGGTTGACATGTCGAGGGAGTAACAATCGGCCCTTTAGAAGTTCAAAAATAGTGTAAGCCTACCCTCTACTACCATATGGAACTTACAACTGATGGAGACTTAAACAAGATGAAAATGTGTTCCAATGACATTTGGATCCTTCTCAACTTTGGTTAATACCTTCAAGGGGATAACAAGAAAAACTGTATGACCCCTTAGAAATTTTCATCCAAATGCATCAATTGTGATAAGTCATTGTTTAAGAAGAATTTAAATAGTACTCATTTGTAGTGCATATCGGGGGCTAATATTGAAAGAATCATGCATAAAATCCACAGTGGAAAATCAACACATTCTTTCCAAAAATATCATTCGGCCAGGATATTATTGGACAAAAATTCTTCATGATTGTGCAACATATGTCAAAATCTGTATTAAATGTCAACAATTTTCCAATCTCCAACATTTCCTTCCCAGTAAGTCATATAACATGACTTCTCCATTCCCTTGCTCAACTTGGGGAATCGAAATCATTAAGAGAGTCATTCCAAAAGAATACAATGGGAATGAATTCATCTTAGTTGACTTCAAAAAAAGGGTCAAAGCCAAAGCATACGCAAGACTGATGTAACACCCTGTATTTTTTGAAATACTTAAATTACACGTTTACTCATAATTTAATTAATTGGAGAAATAAATTGAATGGAATAAATGTTAATTATAGAATATTGGATTAATATTTATGTATAAATATATTCACTTATGTGATAAGTAAATGAAAACATGTTCTCTTACATTACGTCGTAAGTGAATAAAATCGAGTATCTTATTCGGGATGCGCGTGTGGTGTCGTGTTGGGAATGAGATGGGAAATTGATGTTAGGTGAGTTTAATGGTGATTTCGGGTGCATGGGTGATTCGGGATGGGTTGATATAGTCATAATTAGATATCCAGGAGTTGTATTCATGTTCATGGTACTTTTAGGCTATACGAGCCCCTTACGGTGGGTATTCGGGTCATTTTAATATTATCACTGAACCTAATTTTAGAATTAGGGGAATATTAAAGGGTGTGGTATGATGGAGGCAGACATTCCATCATTATAAATAACCTAGGCTTGAGGGAGAGGCAAAAAGAGAAGGGAAACTCAAGAGAAAACTCAAAAACATCACTCCGAGAAGAGATTGGACAATATCGGGCCTTGGATCATTGCGTATAGAGGATCTCAAGAATCAAAATAGAATTATCTACAATAAGAGGCAGGTGTTTAACTTTCTTTGATATTATATGTTGTGTTTTAGTTCATAATATAGTTGGTGAAACAAATATGAATTTTCGGGTGGGATTCATGTGTTAAATGGGTTTCTAAGAAATGAGTTCATAGAATTTAATTGATGATTACACCATATGAAATTCGAATAGAATCCTATATGAAAAATAGAATTTTGAGATAAATATAAGATTGAATTATGTTAAAAATATGTGTTATTTAATGACAAATTTGAAGAGTTGATTAGAATTAAGGTGTTAATTAATTATGTTAAATTTGATGTTGAATCCCATGTTTTAGATGATTATTGGAGAAATTGATATGTTTTCATGATTAGGAATGTTAGGTTGATAATTCTGGGTATGGATGAATATTAGGGCTCATATGGTGGGAAGATTGGGTGAAAAACTCGTAATAAACATAGCAATTCCTCATAGGCCAGTTCCCAGGGGCGAACCGGTCCACTCCCTAGTCGAACCGGTTCAACAGACCTGTTTGGCCCAAGCTTGTTGTTTAATTGTTTGGTTAATCGATTTGGGGTCCATATTATTTTGGGGATGTCCGTAGATGAGGACTTTTGAAAATATTTAGAAACATTACTGCTACCTTGGGATAGTCAGGATAAATTTGGGGCATGGAACTAAGGGTGTTTAGGATGAACAACACTTGAAAATATAATATTGGATTCAATTGGGAATTTCGGATGGAATGGGGATACGGTCTAGAATGCAATGGCTTAGTTTCCAGGTTAATAAACTTAACGTGAATTCAAAATAAGTAAGGGACTATTTATGTATTCGGGATTCGGGATTTGACTCAAGAAATATAAGATACTGCTATGAGTGACATAAACACGGGTAGCCGATTTTATTATGTATATATACAGGTATTGAAATTGTGAGTATATATATATATATATATATATATATATATATATATATATATATATATATGTGTGTGTGTGTGTGTGTGTGTGTGTGTGTGTGTATGTATGTGTGTGTGTGTGTGTGTGTGTGTGTGTGTGTGTGGTTGATATATGTTAAACATACCTAGTCTAAGGATGTTATTAGTAGAGGTTGCGCGTAGTGGGCGATCTACCCAGGCGTTGACCAATAGGTGTAGGATCAATTCCCCAGCTCATAGGTTTGTCCCACGACCACCCTATGTGAGTTTGAATACTTGTGGGGTAATGTGGTATGTTTTGACTATAACTACCTACGAATTTATGCTTATGATTTGGGTTCGATGGTGAGATTCCGACCTAGTGGCCCATGTGAGGTATTGTCCCTGGAGAATGATAGGTATTATGTGGGTTAGGTGGTAAGATTTCGACCTGGTGACCCAGGTTGAGGTGTTATACCTGGAGCCTGATAACATACTAGAGAATGCATCTGCGAGGTAATGCTCTCGGGAATGCGGTTATACGTATATAGCTATCGATATATATGTATGTGTAAGAGATTTTATATTTATATACATATGTATGTGGGCTAAATATATACGGGTGAAGTAAAGGAATGCATGAATAGTAAATTATATGCATTCGGGAGAACAACTCGGGGATGATATGTTTATATAGTTATATAAGAGTGATATTTGTATATGTGAAAATTAAATGAATGTGTGAACATTGAAATCATAATTAGCGTGAAATTTTGGGAAACGAATTGGTAAGATTATAAATGAGATTTATAATGAATAAGCAAATGTGAAAGCTAAGCGAGAATTTTAAGATAAACAAAAGTATACATAGGGAACATGGTAGCGTATAGGACTAAGATTAGTGTTGATACTAGTTAGGATGGGTAGTGTAACTAGGGTATTTAAAATACATGCGTTAGGTTTGTACTATAGATGAGGGGCGGGGGTATCTCATGGGAGTGCGACACCAGTATAAATATGAAAAATTGCATTGCACACTTATTAATGTATTTTAAACACTTGCAAAATATTTTCAAAAGATTTTGGGCTCTGACCCACATCAAAATATTTTCAAAACTTTTAGGTGCTCTGTAACGCTCTAATCGGGTTTAAGGGTTACCCATAGTCAAACCGGTCCGATCCGAGTGTTAGGTGTGAAGTGCAATAAACAACCTATATAATGTTGCTAGTCCAATTTTATTTTAACTAACATTTCACTTGTTTAGCATGAGACTCCAGTTTCAAAATAAACTACGTGAGGTACCCATGGGGAGCACCCCGAGCCCAAGCATACAGAGCTACTAACATAAAATAAAAAAATAAAAAAGTACTTCACCTGTATTACACTCTCAATATACGAAACCGCTCACAACCTACCGTAACAAAAGCGAGGGTGTGAGCCAATGCTCACTGGGAAACATACAAATGCAATATATAATTAAACGGCAGAAATGAGACTCAACACGTTATGACTACGTGCACATGCAACTACTCTATATACATGTATATTCATACATATACACATATTTAATGCATGAAAAAGGTTTTACTTCCAAAAACCTTATTTATCCAGATTAATTTACCTTAATCTTATAAAAGACTTCCTTTTTACTAATTTTAGCATTTCTCTCTTCATTTAACACACACAGTTCAACACTTGAAACCACTATAATTAATTTACCCGAAACATTCCTTTATCGAAATCACCCCTCCAACACACTTTAGTATTTCATTGAAACTCATCCTTTCAACACACGTGACATCCTGTTATAAAATACTCATTTAATTTTTTTAGAACCTTTTAAGACATATTCTTGTGTTAATTATGGGTTTAACCGCTTAGGTTGCTTAATCACCCATTTACCCACTTACTTCGCCCTTTTCCTTTACTTTATGGACATTAATCAATTTCACATTTACTTGTCCATTTTTACCTTTGTCGAAACATTTATTAATTCATTCGAGTTAGGTTGTATTAATACATTTTAACACACAACCCATTTCTTGACATGTTCCTTATTCCTTTAATCTTTTCTCAGAATCTTCCAATACTGCATACTTCAACGGGCTCTACACTTCCGACTATGCACACCATACGCTCTAGCCAGTGATTTTGGGATTTTCACCCTAGGGCCTCGGGCCCTTCTTGCTTATCCCGGTGTCATTCTTGTTCCTTTTAATGTGTTTTTAACATTTTACAAATGTCCACATTACTCCACTTTTCCTTTTTACCGGCCGAAGTTAAAACCCGGGGTTACACACTAACTTGTGTTACACTTTGTAATTTTACTATTTCATGCCCTTTACAATTTAACCTCGATTTTATTCCAAAAACCATATTCATTTAGGACCACTTTGTGTAACGCCTTTCCAACTTTTATATTTCATAAAAATGTTCCACTTTAAGTAAAGTTATCATTTTACCTATTTATTTTCAAAATCACCTTTTACTCCATTTCCACAAGTGTTAATTTCTTACAAAACACTATTAAGTCACTCACCCTAACTCCTTAAGTGTTTTAACACCTTAACACCCTTTTTAACCTTGTAGTGATATTCTTCTTAATTGGAAACACATTTATTAACCATTTTCCCAAACCACACATTTCTTTACTTTCTTTATTCAAGAAATATAATTACACATAGAGACTACTTTTATAAGAAAATACCATTTCCTTCTTTATCAATTCATGTAGTCTTGTAACTTTATACTTATCACACTTTTAATACCCTTTTTACGCACTTTCGAGACAAGAATTTCTACTTTTCTTATTTCATATTTAAACCGAACAAATCTTTTTTAAACTTATTTATACACTTAATGACAAAATACTACAAGTTTATATGCATGAGAAGATGGACTTTAAACCTCAAAATCCTATTAAATGGGTTAAACACATTTTTCATTCTAGAAATTCATCATACTTGCAAAAATATACTCTTAATGCATAAAAGACATTTAATTTATTCAAACTCACAAAACATCTATTTTCATAAAATCTTCATTTTTGCAAGAAATATTATTTCACGAATGTCTACCAAAATGAATCATTATTTCCAAACATTTTATTTCATAAAATGTTTGACATCAATCTTTCTAGAAAATACACCATTTTCATAAAATGTCAACTTTTAATATTCCAAAATCTTGAAATATTTACTCATTATTTATTTTCAACAAAATAATAGTTTCCAACATTTTTATTTCATAAAAGTGTTTATTAATTCTACACTTCAATTTTATCATTCATTCATATGCACATCAATCATGTAATCTAATTAGAAGAGTACAAATATCCAAATATAGAGTATTATACTAAGAGTAAGGTTTTTTCACCTCTAACGGATCCAATGATAGTAAAAATTTTGGTGTAAGAGGAGTGACCCCCACCTCCAAAGGTGGCCTCAAGGGGTTACCAAATGCATCCTCCAAAATGCTCCAAAATGTGTTGCTTCCAAGCGTTCAAGCAATCTGATCTAAACGTTTTGGATTTATGTCATTCGAACGATAAGCCCAAGTTATATGAACGACTTCTCCATCTCATTCGAAGTCTCGACAGCGTGACCCTTTGCACGACCTACCACTATAAAGTAGTGGCATGTCGCTTGAATCCCTGCATCTTGCGAGATCCATCTCGCTTCTGACGACACCGTGATGTCGTTAGAACGACCCCCATAGTCGTTCGAACGACACTAATATTTTCCATTCTTATTTTTCTGAAATTCTAAATCCACAATTTCCTTATAATTATCATCAATCCTCATTCCATAATAATTTATAAAAATTATAATTGAATTACTGGGACATGAAAATACAAACTTCCCTCCTTGGGGGATTTCATCCCCGAAATTCTCGATCCATCAACCTCAAGCTTATGAGGCCCATCAATTTGTATTCTTAGTCCTTGAAATCCTCTAAGACAAATCATCGAAGTCCTCAACATTAAGTTGACTAAATACTTAATATGCAACATGCTTTAGCCTTTACTATTTCGTTAACCATGACCCTACATAATTAACTCCGAGTCTCCACTCGTCTTATGATCAAGTCCAAGACATTTTTAGCACCACATATGCCAGCACCAGAGGCGTACCGACGCCTCTACGAGAAAATGCCTTTTTCTAGCGGTCGACACTCACCCAATGTGAATCATAATACAACCAACCACTGCATTCATCATCCAAATCAATCCTAGCTTAGGACCGTACATCCTATGTTCTGTAAATTCTCTGGCTATCCTAATTACACAACTCACCTGAGCTTGATGATAACCATCCTATGCTAGTCTCTCACTCCAAGGAGGAATATTCTCATCAAGTCATCACCGTATGCCTGGTTTTCACCTTCCGTTACGTCATCTAATGAACCTAATACTACCCTAGGTGTATCATCCTTGAGTACTCGCTAGAGTCTCACTCCAATCCACTCACAGTGGAAGGCAACATCGTATGCTAAATTTCCTCGACTTCTAACACTATGCCATATCCTCAAGTCATCATCCCACTCTTCGCAACCCAAGCCACTGATTGCTAAGCTGGCTAATTGAAAATCCACTAGTCCTAAAAAGGATCAACACTACGAGAAAATCGTGTGGCCGAGAACACAACCACCCATACGTAAAACTTTATATAGTAGCAATAATACCTCAGACGTGAGCACTCAATTACTGAGTTACATTGACCATACCCGGTCCATCGTGCTTCCCTAGGTCCAACTGCGACGTACCATGACATGGAACCGCTCTGAGTCCCACTTAAGTGACAATACCATTCCTCTGTGACCAAAATCGAAAGCGACACACGAGAGTCAGAAGTAACAAGCAACCGTCCAGAGAAATCCTACCCATATGAGTTTGACTTAAACTTACGAAAGCAAACCTATGTCGTATACTTGAAGTCATGCTACTCATTCCTAGGGTTCTCACTGAGAACGAACCCTCATCACTTAGTCCGGCTTGGGTCACTAGTGGCGAATTGAATTGAAACTATTTATTCTTGCAATACGAAATAATTTATGAATCGGTAGTCCTTTAGGAAGTCAACACCCGACTTCCCTCTTTGGGAGAAAGGCCCTACCTTTCACATCCTTGGCATACACGAACCATTCCAATTTGCGGGTACTTCATGTCTTTGTCTACATTAACCTAGTCCAATTATAAGTGACAACGTCACCAACCTACTACACCTAGGTTACTATCTACCTTAATGTATCCTGATCGAAATCCCCAACTTTTATAGTTATTACTTAGTTCAAGCGAGGCACTTACCTTGCTGTGTATTATAACTGCACTAGATTGCCACCAAACTCACTTTCGGCTTCTACCCACACATAATTTATGTGGCGACCACACCTACCTCCATTAGCCTTCTAAGGGTAGTAAATATCATGCAGATCTACATCTTCTAACCTTAACCGGCTTGACAAGACGTGCCTAGAACTAGTCCTTACATTACTAACACTACCCTAGTATATACCGTCGATAGAAGCAGGCCTACCTATCATGCTTTGATAGTATCCCACTTTGGTTTCCATTTTCAAGTCTCCATATGTCGTCATCACCCTAAGTCTCTAATACATTTCCTAGTACATCTCGAAACCGAGTATCACCACACCCATACCAGCCATTTCATGACATCCGAGCATCACTCCTATAAGGCCACAACTATCACCCTACCTTAGGGATTATACCACCCACATGTGCCGAGCTAGTATGCCACACCCGATGTGTACACCACACGACCAGAAATCTGGGGTCGTCACCTGATCCTCATCATAATTCTTACTAGAATGCTATTGTCTCTTTTTATTGGACTTAATTAGTCTCCAAAGAACACCAACACATCTCATGGGAAGTCCCAAGACCCGATTCACAATTGTTACTAGAATGCTATGGTCTTTTTTTATCGGACTTAATTAGTCTCCTAATAAGAACACCAACACATCTCATGGAAAGTCCCAAGACCCGACAAGATTTCATCCTCCATACCTCTATCATTGTAGGTGTGCTCTACAAACTCTTCAATACCCACATCGTGATTTACTTGGTGCTCGTAAACACACTAGTCCGCACCTTAACTATTAAACACCTCAAGGCTCCACAAGAAAACAAAGGGATTATAAAGGGTACTTTTAATAATAAACGGTGATTTCCAGTATTTTCCTTCATGTGTTGCATGTGATGATTATGAATCCAACGATGGATTAAAAATCACACCTAATGATGATGACTCCACTTATTCTGAAATACCTAAAACACTAATAAAAACTTGAGCAAAGTAAAAATAGACGTATGTCTCTCAATGAGGATGACACGATAGCCATAAATTTGTGCACTCCCTAAAACCCCAAATAATTTCAAATAAGGTCCTCCATAAATGAGAATAGTCAAAAGGAGTTCACAATTATCATTACAAACTTCATAGATGCATTAGCTTGGTCTTATGCCGACATGCCCAAAATTGACCTAAGCATTGTCATGCACGAGACACTCACTCTCGCTGATGCGAAGCCTATAAAGAACAGACTCCGTAAACTAATAAACGAATGGTACTTAAACGTTAAGGAGGAGGTAGAGAAAATACTTAGCATCTGGTTCCTCCGAGTAGTAGAATATCCCACTTGGTTGGCCAATATATTGCCTGCACCTAAAACCAATGAAAAAGTGAAATGTGCATAGATTACAGAGATCTCAATCGGTCATGTACCAATGATTATTTCTCTCTACCCTATATCGACTTATTGGTAGATAAAACAGCCAAAAACTCATTTAAGTCCTTTGTAGATGGATTTGGCGGCTATTACCAGATATTAATGCATCCCGATCACCAAGAAAAAACCAGATACATCACCCCGTGGGTAATGTACTATTATACAATTATGTTATTTAGTCTTAAGAATGATGGTGCAACTTACCAAAGAGTAGCCACAACCATCTTACATGATATCATACATAAGGAAGTACAATTTGACATAGACGACATGATCATTAAATTCAAGGACGTAGAAGGATACATTTCGTCACCCTAGAAATTCTTCTAAAGACTACACCTCTTCAACATGAGGATAAACCCTAAAAAATGTGCCTTCAGAGTCACCAAAGGAAAAGTACTCGATTCATTATGATGGAATCGAGCTAGACCCTGCCAATGTCAAGGCCATATGGAAAATGCCACCCTATAAAGTGGAAAAAGAGATTAGAGTATTCTTGTGAGAAATACAGTTTGTAAGTCAATTCATCAACCATCTTACCACCATTTACGAGACCACCTTCCAAATACTCAAAAAATACTCACCCAAACAGTGGAACCCTCAATGCCATTAAAAATTCAAGAAAATATCGGATTAACTCACTCATCCACCAGTACTTATACCTCACTAATAAGGACAACCTCTTTTACTCTACATGACCATAACTAATAAGGCTATCGGAGCCAATTTATCCGAATAAGTAGAGAGTTCCCAAAAGAAATGTACCATATACTATGTCAACAAAAATCAAGTATCCTATTAGCTCAAATACATCGCTTTAGAAAAGGCTTGTGTATCTCTCATATGGATCCCTCGCAAACTACGCCATTACATAATGTAATTCGATATATGACTCTACTAGGATAAATCCCCTGAAATACCTATTTTAGAAACCCCCGATCTCTAGTCGAATGGCCAAATGGCTACGAATGCTATCCTAATTCGGTATTACGTACATCACGTAAAAATCCATCAAATGGAGATTCATTTTTGGCATTATTTCATGGTAACCCCCATCAGATGAGGTGGGAGAAAATGAGGTGGAACCCCCCCGATAAGGACCTCTTCACCTTAGATAAAAGAGAAACTTGGGAGCTCAACTTCGATGGAGCCTCCAATAAAAGAGGTAGGGCATCTAAATGCTCATAATATTTCCAGATTCACACCATTTCCCTACAACTTTCAAACAAACTTAAGAATGCACCAAAAACATGGACGAATATAAGGGTTGCATCATGAGTCTCAAAATTGCCTTGGAAATGGGAATCGCCAAACTAAAAGCCTATGGAGTTTTAATCCTAGTCATTAGCCATATATTAGGCAAATAGAGAATCTAGGATGATAAACTGCAAACTTACCATATCTAATTATAATAAGTAGATTTACAATTCAAATATATCTAATTTAACTTCCTCCCCAAGGATAAAAACAACTTCACATACACACTTTCCACTCTAGACTCTATGATAGATGTGCTAAAAGGAACTATGGAAATCACATTTATCATGATCTGGAGTAAACTACTTTAAGATTGATTACATTGAGGAAATAACCATATGACTTGCTATATGTTACTATGATATAGGGAACTTGTTAAATAAGAATAACTACCCACCTAGCTCCTATTCATGTGATCTATTCGTTAAAAGATGATTGGTAGCCTAATTCATCATCTGTGGAGGACAACTCTATAATATAGGCTTCGATGAAATAAACTTAAGGTGCATTACAAAAGATGGGAACCCTTGAGATCGTGGATAAAATTTATCGTGAAGAATGTGGCTCATATACGAGTGTGCATACTCTCTTTAGAAAAATACTCTAACAATCGTACTATTAGACTGAAAAGCAAAAGGATTACAAGGACTACATTAGGAGGTTCCACAAGTGTTAATTTTATGATCCAAGGCAACATATTCCTCCCCGAGATCTCTATTGCATGACCACGACATGACCTTTCTCCACTTTAAGGATATACATCATATCCAAAGCAACCCATAAATCCTCCCTAAGGCATGAGTTCATCCTAGTCTCCATCGAATACTTCACCACGTGGGTCAAAGTTGAGTCCTACTCATTTCTGAATGATAAAAAGGTAGCTCAATTCATAAATTAAAATATCAAATGATGTTTTATCGTACCTCGTGAATTAATATCATAACATGGTTATCACTTTAAGAAAGAGGTCTCAAACCTACTACATGAGTATGAAATTACTCAACATAAACCATTCCTATACAGACCTCAAACCAATGGAGCGGTTAAAGTTTCTAACAAGAATGTCAAAAACATCATTAGTAAGATTATACAGACTTAAAGTGACTAGTCTAATAAACTCCCATATGCCATCTGGGGCTACTAAACTATATAGCGAAACTCAATAAGGGCCACCCTATACTCGTTGGTTTATGGCATGGAGGTAGTCCTCCCTATAGAGATTGACATACCTTCATTTAGGGTCATGCTCAAAATCCAAGTGGCTAAAACTGGTTGGGTCCAATCCCTTTACTATGAATTAATTATCCTCGATAAGAGGAAGCTAAAGTTTGATTATCATAATCAGTGTTACCAGCAGTATATTTCCCGAGCCTTCAATAAAAGGATAAATAAAACATACAATAAGGGAACTTAGTCTTAAAAGAGAATCTCAAACCCACTTTAACTCCCAGAGGAAAACTATCACCCAATTTGGAAGGACCCTATCTCGTCACCAAAATAAACTCCAGTGGGAAATCTACCTAAGGTGATCTCGACGAAGACATATTTTCCCAACCTTTCAATCTCAACCGATTAAAGAAATTCTTCCCATGAACCTGGTTGTGGAAAAAAAGGTAAAAACCAATATAACACAAAAGCTATAAGTCCAAATAGAAAGGGAAACCCATATAAATCCATATGCATTCCTAGACCTACATTAAAATGTCCACTTTTTCCATTAATCACTCATTTGAAGTCATATAAAAACATTGGGCCCCCAACTTTTTTATTGGAAGATAACTATACCTGATTCTCCGATATATCATTATCGCTAAGATTTAAAGATAGGCACACCATTTTCATTTAATCAAAGATATGTAGGCTACCCGAGATATAATTTCAAGCTCGATCGAAACAAACACAAAAAACCCTTTTATGGGGAAATATTAATTATGGTCATTGTTCCCTTACTCAAAAGAGTCAGAGAGATCTAAATAAACTAAACGTCAAGTAATAAAATAGTGCTCTAAGGAATTTTGGTACTCCGCAGAGTTATCCTTATTTATGAACCAACACACAAAGGGTGATATTATGAAAGAAACTGTCAAAAGAATTCTAGAAGGAAAGAACACTACCCTTATTGTACCATAAATATGGTTATGCTCATGGATCAATCAGAAGAGGACACATCAACTTTTTACTCATAAAAAAAGTCAGCTTAGTTTCCATCCTAGTTGGCCTATGCAATCTGGTCGGCCCCAATATCACGGTCAGATATTATAACCCAGTTAGATCATAGTAGTTTAACAACTTTATATAACTCCGTCAAAGAAAGCATGGTGTGTGTTTGGATAACGTCAACAGTGGACTACACGCGGGGAAGATATGAAAATATTTCGTCCAGGTTCTTATAATAAACTTTATGATTATTTTCCCACTGGCATGTAAAGTGTGTACCTTTCTAACCTATAAAGGCATGATACCCAGCCTTCTCTATTCTTTATTTTCTAGGAGAAAATAAATAGCATACACACCCTCTCACTAAGGGGATCAAGATATATATAATCTATACCATTATGCTGTTAAAGTCTAGAGTGAACTTGAGAGTTTATATCTAACCTCCATCCATGGAATTTTCCCATTGAAGAAATTCAATTAACAATAGCGCCTATGTACGTAGGTACCTCCATGGGTCGAACCATGTAAATTTAGCTTCATTCTTTTTCTCTCGCCACTATACTATTGTTTGCTCTAGATTAGCGCTTTTGTGATTTATATATCTTTATCTGTTATATCTTATAGTTGGTAAGACCAAATCATTGCACTAATTTCTGGTGATAACAGATTGACGTTGACTGTGGGAATCAGTAAGATATTTATTACTTTCCACCATTGGTTAATTCCTAAAACTCGAGGATACCCAGCTCTAGATAACCAGTGAATTGTAATCGGATCATTAATGTTTTGTTATGTTTGTTGATTCCAAATTTAATCTATTGACATGGCCCAATTGAGTGAAGACATCTGGCAATCTACGTGGCAACAACAAACACTTCCGAGGAACTCAGATGCTCCGAGGAACCATACTACGACGAGGAACACTGCTTTCCCAGGAACTCATACGCTCCGAGGAACAAAACTTCTTCGAGGAACTCTTATGTACATAGATGCTTAGGCGGTTCGAGCAACTCATGCGGTTTGAGCTGCACCTCGAACAAAGCATTAATAGTAGGATAACCAACAGTTTGACTGTTCATTAAATGCTTATCATTCAGACGCACACGCTTAAGGGGCATTGAATGTATTACCCTTTCATATGTACATCATTTAATGTATTACCCTTTCACATTACAGCCTCAGGGCTATAAATACATTGTACAATCCTCATTGTAGGGGACCGGAATTTCTTGATAGAACTTGTAATCGAGAATTCCCAAACACTCAGCAATAACATAACAGTGGACGTAGGCCATTCTTATAAGGCTGAACCACTTTAAAAATTCTTTATCTCATTTATTTATCTGTGATTGAATAATTAGAGTGATCTAATTTTTTACATTAACAGATTGGCGCCGTCTGTGGGAAACGACTGCTAATATCATTTTTTACCAAAAGCGATCCATCACAAATGGCTGATATTCCAGAATCCAGCAATCGAAACGCTGGGACACCTCCAAATCCATCTGCTCCGCCAAATATTCCAGATCTGGCTGGAATAATGACAAATCTGGCTCAGGGCTAGACTGTCATGCAAGAAATAATGCAACAACTCATACAAACCCTCCATGGCGGTGCACCAACCCTTTCAAGACTGCGGAGTATTCAAAGAAACACCCGTGCACCATCCTCACGTACTAGGCGTACCAATTCATATCGCAATGAGGAATCTGAAGATTTTTCTTATCAACCTAGACGAACTTCGTCAGTACGAGCCATAGATACTGAACAACGTATCACTCTTTCTCCAGAAAGGACTAGTGCGTTAGAGAGGTTAAGCAGGGTATCACCTTTTGATCGATTAGGACTTAGAAGGAGTATAAGTCCTCCTAAAGTCGTATCGAGGAGTTTTCGACGACCATCAGATTTAAGGGAAGGATCTGCCCAGTCGCGACCAGCTTCTCGTCAAGATAGATCCCATGAGCGACCAGCTGCTCGTCAAGATAGATCTCAGGAAGCCACATCCACACGATCAGTTGCTCGAACCAACAGGCCCGAGGAAGGAAATGATGCACGAAAAGTATCTATTCAAAGGCTGGAGGATAGATTAGGGGAAATGGCTAAGGCCAAGAACCCTCTACAACGAACCTTTGTTCGAGGAACACCTTTTGTCCAGTCAATTGTAGATTTTCCAACACCATCAAAGTTCAAAGCACCTGTTGTGACCCCCAAATATGATGGAAAGACTGACCCTGTCCTTCATATAGAACAATACCAAGCTGCAGCCGACATCTATGCTGTCCCAGATGAGATGAGATGCAGGGCATTCTCGGGAACTCTTACCGGATCTGCTCAAATATGGTATAATAATCTTCCTCGGGGTAAGATCTCAACTTTTCTTCAACTGGCCGAGTTATTCATTGGTAATTTCTGCTTTGGGGCAAAGCCAGTTAAACGAGTAGCACATTTGTTAAGTGTTAGACAAAAGGCTGGTGAGAGTACCAGAGATTACATAACTCGTTTTAATAACGTGAAACTGGAAGTCATTGATTATGAGGAGAAGACAGCTATTACTGCCTTGATGAGTGGACTACTTCCGAACAAGTTGTGCTACTCTTTGGCCAAAGATCCACCTAGAACCATGTCAGACCTGATGGGAAAAGCGTCTAAGATTATGAATGCCGAGGAGGTTATGGCTGCGAAGAAGAATATGGATGCTAAAGAAACCAAGGTGGAAGGTGATAAAGCTAAGAAGAAAGAGTACAAGAACAATGGTAATGACAAACATTCAAAAACTAGGTCGGTATGGGACGTAATGAAGAAATATGATAATTATACTCCTTTGAAGAAGGATATCAACCATGTTCTAGAAGAAATCAAGAACAACGAGGAACTAAACTGGCCAGAGAAAATGAAGGCAGACCCTGACAAGAGGAATAAGGCGAAGTATTGCGAGTTCCATAAAGATCATGGCCATATGACCAAGAATTGCATAGCTCTTCAAAATGAAATTGAAACACTCATCCGATGAGGAAAGCTGTCAAAGTATGTTGATCATGGAAACGAAAGAAGAAACAACGACCGAGCAAGAGAGAGGTCTAGATCTCCTCGTCGAGCAGAGGAGAATAAGAAAAGAAATAATGAAAATGATCCAGAAGACGACCCCGATCTTGCCAAGAGACCAAGGCAGCCAGAACGTGAGGTATTTTTAATACGCTTTGGGTCATTTGACTGTAATGTTATAATAGGTGGAGATGCAGGAGGAGGAGACCTTACTGCCGAGAGAAAAGCTTACCTTTGTGAGGCTCAAGCTTGCTCGTATATTCAGCGAATAAATCTAGCTGAGGAGGATCGCCCGAGAAAGGTGAACAAAGAGAAATTGGTCATTGGTTTCTCAAAGAATGACATGGATGGTGTTCTATATCCTCATGATGACCCACTGGTGATTAAGATGAGAATGAAGGAGGTAATGATTTCAAGAGTACTGGTAGACAATGGTAGCTCGACAAACATCATGTTCTACTCGTGCTTAGATAGTTTAAATCTAAAGCTATCTCAAATGGAGCCTTACCATAGACCCCTCATCGGTTTTGCTGGCGAGAAAGTATTTCCACTTGGGACGATCAAGTTGGATATATTCATTGGTACGTGGCCTGCTTGTCGAACAAAAAGAATACGCTTCTTTGTGATGGATAAGAATGTTCAATCATCATACAATATCATCATGGGAAGAGTAGGATTGAAGAAGTTCGAGGCTGTACCATCTACAGTGCATCAGTGCCTAAAATTTCCAACAAATTTTGGAGTAGGAGTTATGAAAGGTGATCAGAAAGTATCTCGGGAATGCTATTATTCATCCGCCGAGCAAGAAGAACTGGAGGAATCAAGGAAAAAGACTACTCCCTATCAAGTGGATGAAGGTGCAGAAATTGAAACATTGGATCCTAGAGATGAGTCACAACTCGTGAAGGGTCAAGTGGTGGAAGCTACTGAAAACATCATTCTGGACGACGAGCACCCTGAACGTACTACTCAAGTAGGTTCGTCGTTGGAAGCCTCATTAAAACAGGAATTGATAACTTTCCTAAGAAGCAGAAAGCAAACTTTTGCGTGGAGTCATGAAGATATGCCTGGGATATACCCAAATTTCTTATGTCACGAGCTCAATGTGAATAAGGAGATCAAGCCAGTGATGTAGAGTGTTCAGCCCCGAGAAGAATCAAGCTATACAGAAGGAAGTCAAGAAGCTCCAGAAAGCTTGCTTCATTAAAGATGTTAAATATCCGGACTGGTTAGCAAATGTGGTGATGGTAAAGAAGAAGAACAACAAATGGAGGATGTGTGTAGACTTCACCGACCTCAACAAAGCATGCCCAAATGATCACTTTCCATTGCCCCGAATTGATCAGCTAGTGGATGCTACCTCGGGACACGAGTTGCTGAGCTTCATGGATGCTTATTCTGGTTACAATCAGATCAAAATTAAACCTGAAGACAGGGAAAGTACTTCTTTCATTACCCCTAGGGGAACTTATTGTTATAATGTTATGCCTTTTGGTTTAAAAAATTTAGGTGCGACATATCAGCGCTGATGAACAAGGTTTTTGCTGAACAAATCAGTTGCAATATGGAAGTCTATGTTGACGATATGCTGACAAAAAGCAAGAAAGCTGCCGACCATCTAGTTGACTTAAGTCAGACTTTTGATCAACTGGATAAATATCAAATGAAGCTGAACCCGACGAAGTGCATATTTGGAGTACTAGAAGGCATGTTTCTCGGATACATTGTCAATCAACGAGGCATTGAAACAAATCCTGAAAAGATCAAAGCTCTATTAGGGCTACGATCTCCAACGACGAAGAAGGAAGTACAGAGTCTCACAGGATGAGTAGCAGCACTCAACAGATTTGTATCGCGAGCAACTAACAGTTGTCTCCCATTCTTCAAGACACTCCGAAAGACTTTTGAGTGGAATGATGAATGTGAGAAGGCTTTTCAAGACTTGAAGAAATACTTGGGAGCACCTCCACTGCTATCCAGGCCAGTGATGGTAGAAAAATTATACTTGTATCTAGCAGTATCAGAGAATGTAGTTAGCTCGGCGTTGATAAGAGTGGAGAATGGAGTACAAAAACTAATTTACTACACAAGTAAGGCCTTCCGAGGAGCAGAGAACAGATATCCAAGGCTGGAAAAGTTAGCACCGGTGCTGATTGAGGAAAGTAGGAGAATGAGGCCATACTTCCAGGCTCATACCATAGTAGTATATATCGATATGCCATTGAGGCAAGCCCTTCATAAACCAGAAAAATCAGGGAGATTGATGTACTGGGCAATAGAGTTCGGTGAATACGATATAGTGTATGAACTCAGATCATCGTTAAAAGGGAAGGCTGTAGCAGATTTTATAGTAGAGTTCACCTATCCTGATACCCCCGAGGAGCAATAGTTGCTCGGTGATCAACCTGTGGATGTTACAGGACCAATAAATACTAGCTCGGACCAACTCTGGTTGGTAAAAGAGCAAGTAGATGTTACAGGATCATCAAATTCGAGCTCAGACCAACTCCGGTTGGTAAAAGGGCAAGAAAAGATGATCGACGAGGAGCAAGAAATATCAGGGGAGGATGAAAGGAAGCAACAAATATTTCATCGAGGAACTCTGTCAGATCAGAAATTTGAAGACGAGTTACCTATATGGAGGCTATATGTAGATGGCTCATCTTGCACTACAGGATGTGGCGCGGGGATAATTTTGAGCACTCCGGACGAGGTCGATATGGAATACGTCATACGTTTCCAATTCAAAGCTTCTAATAATGAGGCTGAGTATGAGGCCATGATTACAGGTCTTAATTTGGCAAAAATTATGGAGGCGCAGCAAGTTATTGTCTTCAGTGATTCTCAATTGATTGTAAATCAAATGTTGGGAGTATATGCAGTTAGAGGAGAATTAATGATCAGATATCATGCAAAGGCAAAGGAGATGGTGTCAGAAGTTGCTGCTATTCAGCTGGTCAGAATACCAAGAATGGAAAATACGAGAGCATACGCTCTAGCTCGACTAGCATCAGCTACTCGCATCGAGCTACGATGAACAATCCCAATTGAAGTTTTAGCTGGTCGGAGTATAGATGAAGATCTGACGACGAACTTTATTACCCTTGATTTAGGACCATCTTGGATGGATCCCATCAGGGCATACATTGAGGAGGGAGAATTACCAATTGACAAGCTCGCAGCCAAGAAATTAAAGTTTAAAGCTGCTCGGTATGTATTAACTAGTGGTATTCTTTATAGACGAGGAATTATGGCAGGTTTGCAGAGATGTGTACATCCCTCCGAGGTGAAAGAATTGATTGAAGAGATTTATGAAGGATCCTGTGGAGCCCATGTAGTAGGTCGGACGCTTTTGCAAAGGGTGATGACGCAGGGATACTACTGGACGATGATGAGAGCTGATTGTATAGCCTATGCCAAGAAATGTGCCAAGTGCCAGTGCTTTTCCTCCATCCGAAGAACTCCACAAGCAGTGTTGACACCCATAACTTAACCTTGGCCATTTTCCATGTGGGGAATTGATTTGGTTGGGTCACCGCCAACGACCAGAGGAAGGTTCAAATACCTCGTCGTCGCGGTGGATTATTTTACTAAGTGGGTAGAAGCTGAGCCTCTCATTGATATGACGTACGAGAAGGTGTACTAATTCGTTTGGATGAACATCATTTGTCGATATGGTCTTCCTCATGCTTTCATCATAGATCATGGAACACAATTTGATAACGAGGAGTTCGCTGCCTATTGTCATCAGTCAAATATTTTGAAGGTCCACTCAGCACCAGGCCATCCTCAAAGCAATGGACAAACTGAAGTGACAAACAAAACGCTGCTAAATGGTTTGAAGAAAAGATTGGATGATGCAAAAGCAAACTGGATCAATGAGTTACAGTTAGTACTGTGGTCTTATCGAACTACTCCCCGAGTAGAGACTGGAGAATCACCATATATGCTGGCGTTTGGAAGTGAAGCTGTTATACCTGTCGAGTTGGGCCTCCCAACACATAGGGTACTGAATTTCAATTCCCCTGTCAGCGACTTAATGAGAAGATTGGATTTAGACATGCTCGAGGAAGTTAGAGAAGAAGCAACCATTAGAAATGCTGCTTACCAGCAGCGAACAACTTTGTTCTACAATAAGAGGGTGAAGAAGTGCGACCTGAAAGAAGGAGACTATGTACTGAAGAAGGTGATTCAAAAACACAATAAACTGGAGGCAAACTGGCATGGACCATACCGAGTTACAGAAGTTATTCGACCAGGAACTTACCGAATAGCAACTTTAGAAGGGGAGGAGTTTAAGAATGCATGGAACGCAGAGCATCTACGCAAGTATTATCAGTGATGACTAAAGTGAAGATATTTCTGCCGAATTCTTTCTTTTTATTGAAAGTTTTTCGGGGAATACTAGTGCTACACACTACTCGGCAAAGCTCAGGCTACTCAAATTTTTTCTCGAAAATGCCAACTAAGGTTGGTCGAGAAACCAATATTCCTCCGGTAAGTAAAGCTACCAATATTCCTCCGGGAAGTAAAGCTACCAATATTCCTCCGGGAAGTAAAGCTACCAATATTCCTCCTGGAAGTAAAGCTACCTATATTCCTCCGGGATGTAAAGCTACCTATATTCCTCCGGGAAGTAAAGCTACTTGTATTCCTCCGGGAAGTAAAACTTGTATTCCTTTGAGAAATAAAATTATGTGTTTCTCAGGAAATAAAAGTATTCCTAAAAATGCCAGCTTATGTCGGTTAGGAAGTAAATATCTTCTCGAAAATGCCAACTTGAGTTGGTCGGGTGGTAAAATTATTTCAAAAAGACTAACTATGGCTGGTCGGGGACAACAACCCATCAACTGTAGTTGGTCGACAAGGAAAATTTACCGACCTTGGTTGGTCGGAAATATTTAAGAGAAAAATCTACTAACTATGGCTGGTCGGGGATAAAAACCCACTAACTGTAGTTGGTCGACAAGTAAAATTTAACGACCTTGGTTGGTCGGAAACATTTTAAACATTTTTGATACTCGTAACTTTATTGCTAAGTTGGTCGAGAAACAAAACTTTATTATTAAGTGATCGAGCAACATTTTTTATACTCGTAACTTTTTAATTATTATTAAGTTGGTCGAGAAACAAAATATTATTTTTGCCAAATGATTACCATAAATTCAAGCTATTCGACAATAAGTTGATCGATAAACTACACAATATTGTTATCTTTTTAACAGATATGCATGCACAGATGTAAAGTGTTACAAGACAATAGTAATTAAGATTGCAAACAAAAATGAAAGTCTTTCATTAAATTCGAAACAAATTACATTGATAAGGAAATGTATACAAATTTATTACATTGATATTCCTATTCTACTGGTCTTTTCCCCTCTGCTTTTGACACAGGTTCCTCGCCAGCAGGCGGATCATTTAAAGCCAGAGGAGAATTTATGAAGTTGAGATCCTTTAACATCCTGATATTCATCACGGATGGTCGATCTAAGAGGTGCTCAGGATGAGATATCTTAGCATTTGAATGGAGATTGTAGTCACCGAGATATTTGGAAATCAAGCTCCGAGGAATGGCCCGAGCAGGGATCCAACTCATATCCAGTTTGTATGGTGGCACAGGTAAGTCGAGCAACCTGGGATCATGGTAGTCCCACAGGTAATGACCCTGTTCGAGTTGCATCACACCTAAGGCATTCAACCAGCCCTGCTTGTAGCCCTCATTATTGGAATTCTGGATACGATCGTCCAGGTGGTATAGCGCTTCGTTGTATCCAGCCATCCAGAACTCCCTGGGATGTTTGTGGAATTGATATGTTAGTCTTTCTAGCTGCTCGTGGAGATTTTTGATGAAGATCTCTTTGTTCTCTAAGGTAGACTTTTGCGTGGAGAGCTGCTCTTCCAGGTCTCTGATCTTCTTTGACATTTCAGCCAACGCCTGGTTCTTCGCCATTAATTGGAAGGCCTGGTTCTCTAAGGCAGACTGAGTCCTCTGTTCCTCGACAGGAATCCGAGCTGCTCTTGCTCATCCCCGAGGAGCTCTTGCTCGTCCTCGAGAAGAAGAAGAAGAGCCAGCCCTCTTCAAGGTTTCCAACTCATCCCTTAAGTTGGCGTTCTCGACCTCCAAGAACGAAAATCCCTCATCAGTCACTGGGATCAATGCTTTTGAAGTGGAAGCTGCAGACTTCAACTGTGACAGCTCCCTTTGCAGTTTGTTGTTTTCTTGCTCCAGTAACTCGGCTATTTGTCTGCATTCCTCGACCTCACCCCTCAAGGTTCTCTCCCTTACATCGTACCCAGCACAAAGCTTCTCGTAGCCCTTGTCGGTAATGATCTGCTGGTACTTCTTCTCGTACCCCTCATGCAACAGGGCAGTGGATTCTTTATATTGTAGCTGAAGGTCTTCGAGGGTGCCTTGGAGATCCTCGATCATATCATAATAGGCTATATTATTGGCCACTACTCGATCAAGTAGACACTTAAGATATTGATATGCTTCAACTGCCTGTTCAGAAGCATCTTGGTCGAGGATGTCGACGACTTGTGCTGCATTCAGGTCTGTGTGACCAGCCTTAAAATATTCATTGCATTGCCTTAGCAACTTTGTATCGTGAGCAGATAACAATTCCATCCTGGCCAGAAACTAGCAGAGAAAGAAAAAGCAATAATCAATAAAAATCAAGACAGAGTATGAAGAGGAGACAACAGTATGAATAAACATAAGTTCAAGTTTTATTATATCATAAAGGTCAGAAGTACAAGATTTCAGAGTTACATATTCATGGTTACAATTGACAAAGGAAAAATATAAAGATAAACCCGAACAACTCTACACCTTTTCCTTGTCTCCCAAAACTTTCTCGGGAGGCTGGGATGAGGAAGTAGGTTGCTCGAAAGGAGTAGAAAGTTGCTCGGGGAGCGCCAGCAGTTGCTCGGAAGAAGTAATGATTTGTTGAGGTTCCTCGTCAGCAGGCTGGATGGCTGGGGGATGATCTCCCATCACCATAGAAGACTCTTCGGAGGCAGCTTCATCCTCTTCTAAGTCTTCAGGAGTTGGAGGAGGACCAGGGATGTGTCGCTGAAAGAGTTCGGAATTTTCATCCACTTTCATCTCATGTAAAGCAACGACCCATCCATCCCTAAAGTACTTGAGGCTGACATAGTCCACTTGCGACACCATGGCAGCCAATCCCTTGTTCCACCCCTTGTCCCAACCAGCGCTGAAAGACTTCTTCACAGCCATCTTCCTCTTCAACTTCTCCGAGGAAAGATTTTCGGACAGCAGGTTATCAGCAGCTTTCAATTTATTTTTAATCTCCTCCTTCTGTCGATTTACCTCCCGAAGATGAGACAACTCCTCTTCAGCAACCTTGAGCTTAGTCTCTAGCTCCCCAGCAGTTTTGATCTTCTCTTCAAGCTCTTTATTCTTCTTCTCCAGATTATTCACTTTTTTCTCCAACTCCTTGGAGACATCAACAGCTCGAGCTTTCTCCTGCTCGGTGGAGGAAAGCTTCTTCTCCCAAATAGCCTTGTCAGTAGCATATGTCTGGCGAGAATCCTCTAGAGACTTAATAGCTTCCTCCAGAGCTCCCTCCACACTAGACGAGGAGCATGAAGCTTTAATCTCCTCGTCTTTCTTCACAATTATATTAAAGCAGCTCGTCAACTGTGAAAAGAAAAAGAAAGCAAGTCAGAAACAGAAATGACAAGGGAAATATGAAAAGTTCAAAGTAAGAAGACTTATAGAAGCAAGGTGGCGAGAAGATAATGAAGTGACCATGTCCAGAGTAATGTTTTCTTCAGTACCTTGGACCTTGGGAATGATCCAGGACTTTACCGAGCTCATGGAAGAGCTCGGGGGAACAAAAGTAGGAACCCCACTTCTAATGGTTGGGGGCTGAGTGATGGTGTCAGCCAAATTGATCGAGGAGCTCTTCTTCAACCTTTTAGAGGGAACATGAACAGATTCAACCAAGGAAGAACCCTTGGTAGGTGATATTACAATCACCTCTCCAGGAGCAGCAAACCTGCTCGGAGCCACTGCGGGCTTCTCTACAACCTTTACAACAGCAGCAGCCGAGGAAGGCACATCAGTTTTCTTTTTCCCCTCCCCTCGGACATCAACCTTACTTCTTTTTGCCTCTCCAGCACCAGAGGCAAGTTTCTCTAAAAGGGTGGGAGGTCTTCTCTTCTTCATCCTTTCGCTTAATAGGACGTGAGATTCAGGCGAAGAACTGGTGGAAGCTAGTACTGGCTCTGAATCACTTATTACTAGACGAGCAGTAAAAGAGGTGGTGTATCTCTTGTATTGCAGTAGATATGAAGCCGACCTAATATGCTCATCGACAACAGATTGATGCAGACTCCAGATAAGTTTCAAGTGTCTTATGTTAATGTCTGCTACCTTTGGACACTTTCTTTTACTGTCAACTGCAAATAAATAAATAAACATTGAAATATCAGTGGCACATTTGATCAAACACAAAAGAAGCATGATTTCAAAATAAGTAAAATGAAATAAAAATAACCTATCCCATTGCCATAGGGAGGGCATCTGGGACCCTGATAAACTTCATCTCCAGATAAAGGAGCATGTTGCTAATTTTTTATGACAACCCCGTGCTCAAAATAATCGCAATTGGCATCCAGGAGATTTACTACTAAGGCCCTATTCAAAATTCTAGTTTTTAAATAAAAAGTATTATCGCCTACAGCCCATCTATAGCAAAACATGATTTTTGGAATTCCTAGGCGAGTTCTATGGATTTGGTTTAACCTATTAACCCCATTAACTATTCTCCATGTATTTGGGGCTATTCTAGCAGGAACAACGTCAAAGTATTGACAAAATTCCAGACATAAGGGATTGGGTGGAAAAGAAAATCCACACTCAGCAATAAAGAGACTGGGGAACCAATGTCCCTCAGCCAAACGGAAATAATCAGAAGGCTCAGAAAGCTCTTCCAGAACAACCCAGGAGGGAATAGAAAAGTCAGAGCGAAACTTATCAAGAGATTCAACAGGGTAAACCATGATGAATAAAAGAAATGAAGAAGAAGGAAGAAAATCTTACAGAAAAAGAGTGGATCTGATGACAACGAACGATGGAAGAGATGAATACACAGGAAAGAAAGAGACGACGGAAAACTCGAAGATACGAATTTGAAAAAGTAGAAAACGATGGGATTTTCTGCAGTGTTTAAATACTCTACCTTGAAAAAAGGAAAAGTAATGATTACAAAAAGAAACGATTACGCTACCGGCGGCTAGAAGGATAAAAAGTACGCGGAGATCGAGGCGGTTATAAAAAATTCAAAAATGCTGATTCTACGAATTTGGAAGGAGAAATAAATACGAAGGAAACACTCCTAAAAATCAGGAGGACCATTTAAAGATACCATATTCCGAGAAAGAATGTTCCCTACTCCTCAAATTTTGAACTATGAAACATTGGGGGATTCTGTTGATACCAAATTTAATCTGCTGACATGGCCCAATTGAGTGAAGACATCTGGCAATCTACGTGGCAACAACAAACACTTCCGAGGAACTCAGATGCTCCGAGGAGCCATACTACGACGAGGAACACTGCTTTTCGAGGAACTCATACGCTCCGAGGAACAAAACTTCTCCGAGGAACTCTTAAGTACAGAGATGCTTAGGCGATCCGAGCAACTCAGGCGGTTCGAGCTGCACCTCGAACAAAGCATTAATAGCAGGATGACCAACAGTTTGACTGTTCATTAAATGCTTATCATTCAGACGCACACGCTTGAGGGCATTGAATGTATTACCCTTTCATATGTACATCATTTAATGTATTACCCTTTCACATTACAGCCTCAGGGCTATAAATACATTGTACAATCCTCATTGTAGGGGATCGGAATTTCTTGATAGAACTTCTAATCGATAATTCCCAAACACTCAGCAATAAAATAACAGTGGACGTAGGCCATTCTTATAAGGCTGAACCACTTTAAAAATTCTTTGTCTCATTTATTTATCTGTGATTGAATAATTAGAGTGATCTAATTTTTCACATCAACAATGTTATAGTCGTGTTTTAATCAATTCATGTTCAATTCAGTTTACTCCTTTGAATCCACCATCCGATCTACTCTTTCCTGCTTTAAATTTGCTTATTCCCCCATTTATTCTACTATTTTTTATATACTATATTTTCCTGTTACGGAGATCTTTTTTTTTGAAAAACTGTAAAAAAATGGTGGAAAAGTAGAAATCGATCAAGCTGCTAAAGAATTTCCTCCCTCTATGCCTGTGGTATTAGGAGACCTACGTGGGATCTTAATGATCCTTGCCAAAGTTCAGGAGGCTATGATGGATAATATGAAGGAGTTGATCTTAAGCTTCTTGGTCTGATAAAATAGGCCCAAGATAACCTAGTTACCGCACCAGGGCATGAAAACTCTATCCAAAGACGAGAAATACAACCTCTTCCCCATACAAGGATAAAAGACAAGCTCAATATGATAGAGAAACTAAAAATCCTAGGAGATTGGATTTAGTCTCGCGATGTGAAGGATGAAGATCCAAGTACTCTAGATTAAAATAAGATGATAGATACTACCTTTCAGGGGTAAAATTCTCTACCCGATCAGGTGGATATGATGATGAGACAACTTACTCTGTGGAATGGCCATGTATTCCAAAGAGGATGAGTAGGAGTTTGCATTTGATCGGCTGTGACAAAGAACAATAAGGGCCTATAAGTGCAGGGATTCTAAGGAGACAAGTGAGTATAGAGAAGAATCCAAAAAAGATAATACCATAAAGGTCAAGTTCATTCCAAGGTTAAGAACAAACAAGCTAGGGTAGGCCAAAGACGGGTAGACTTTTAGGGAAAATAACTCAACTAAAAGATAAGTCCGAGCAAAGAAGTCGGTCACAGTGGAGTCCGAGCCAGACAAGCAACCGCTTAAGGGATTTATTAAATGATTAAAAGATCATTTAAGGGAGGTAATCAAGATGAAAAACCCTTTGTAGAGGGGTTTTGTTCAAGGGTCAGCATTCGGAGAAGAAATTATGGATTATCTAAGTCCCGTCAAATTCAAACCGTACCGCAACACTCCTAATTATGATGGAAATCGGATCCTATACTGCATGTGAAATAATACAGGTCGCTTCAGATATTTACTCCATCCCGAACGAGATGCACTGCAGGGCCTTATCCACTACCATCACTGGGTCATCTCAATTTTGGTATAACATCTTTCCAAGAGGGAAAATCTTAAACTTTCAGTAGTTGAACTTCATCTTTGTTAAAAAATTCTATTTTGGTACAAAGACAGGTAAAAATGTGACTCACTTGTTAAGAGTCCATTAAAAAACGGATGAAATGATAAGGGAGTTCATTATGCACTTTAATATTGAAAATCTTGAAGTATTTTATTACAACGTGAAGATAAGGATCATGGCTATCATGAGTGATTTATTTTTTAGGAAGTTATATTAGGCATTAGCTAAGGAACCACCGAGCATGATTGTTAAGCTCCTAGATAAGGTTGAAAAAAATATTAATGATAAAGAAACGATGGAAGTAAATGAGTTAACCCATGCTAGCTCCTATGCTATAAAGATCCTGAAAAAGAAGGAAAACTCTAAGGACAAGAAAAAAATCCGACAAGCCTAGATAGTATGATGAGTATACCTCTCTCACTGTGGGAATTCAACACATCTTTGACAAGATCCAAGGAAGTAGTGACCTTAAGTCGCCTCGAAAATTGAAGGACAATAACAAGTATTGTGAGTTCCATAAAGATCTCAACCACACCACTCCCAACTGCTTGTCCCAAAAGAACGACGTTGAGGAATTGATTAGACGAGGGAAGCAGGTAAAATATGTAGGCAAAGGTGTTTGACCATGTAAAGGAATAGAAGAATCCTGAGAGATAATCCAAGTATCCCCACAAGAAAATCGAAAAAGAAATGCGATCGAGATGAGGACTTAGAGGATGATCCAAACCTGCCAAAGAAGCATAGGAAGCCTACGAATGAAGTCGATATGATATTTTTTAGTTGTCACTTTATCACTGGGGAAGATACATGTGGATTAAATGAACCAGTAGAAGGGAAAGCCTACATCAACGAGGTGAAGGCTTGTGCTCAAGTTAGGTTATCAATGTAGTCGATGTTGTGGAGCCTCTTCCACTAAAAGTATATACAGATCATCTCATTATGGGTTTTTAAAAAGGTGACTTGTCTGGTGTTCTTTATCCACATAAAGACCCCCATGGTCATCCCTATGCTGGTACATGAGAGCAGAGTAATGAGAATTCTGGTAGATAATGGAAGCTTGATAGATGTGATGCTTTTATAGTTGTTTAAAGAAATTAAAATTGAAACATTGGAAGCTAAAGGCGTATCATAGGCCTCTGATTGTTTTTTCGGTGGAGAAAGTGCACACCTTAGGAACGATCAAGTGGGAGGTCATCACCGGCACGTGGCCTACCTACTAAATAAGGATTATACATTTTTTCATCCTTGATGCAAACGTCCAGTTGGCCTACAATATCATCTTCGATATGTTCAGATTAGAGAAGTTTGAAGTTGTGCTTTCTACTATCCGTCAATGTATAAAATTCTTCATAAGTTATACAATTAGTATAGTGAAGGGTAATTAAATAGAGGCGTGTGAATGCTACTATACATTTACAGAGAAGGAAAAATAGAATAAGTTGACCACTACTTATCAGATCGAGACTTTATATCCTAGAGATGAAGATAAGTTGGCCACAAGCGAAGTTATTGAGCATATTTAGTTGGTCATCCCAGATGACAAGCAACTAGAAAGGAATGCCCAGATTAGCTCGTCGCTGGATCCTACTCTTAAGATAAAGTTAGTTTATTTGTTGAGGCATAAAAAGAGAATTTTTTTCCCCTAGAGTCATAAAGATATGTCGGACCCAGAATGTAAAAACAAGTAAACGTGAGGAAAATAAGAACATCATACAATGGTGTAAAGTGTAAGGAGTAACAACAAACTCACTAGGCAACACAAGAACAAATCATTTAAGCAATGAAAAAATTATACTAACTTTGATGCAGAAGAATAAGCATAAGATGCCAATGTAAACAAGCAACAAAAAATACCAACATAATCATATAACATACCAATTTGAAACGGCTTGAGACTTATAAAAAAATGGTATACATTGATGTTGGTGTCTAAATTTGGTTTGCTAATTTAGAATAATCGTAGCTCAATTGAGCCAATAATAATAATTAAGAATAAATGATAAGTTAAAGAGTGATGAGAGTAAGAGGGAGACACGATGATTTTTACATGGTTCAACCCAATATGATGCCTACATCTAGATGTTCCATGCCATTATTATTTTTAGGGTCTGGTATAATCATCTAAAAAACTATATGGGGTTTGAATAAAGTATTCCAGTTAAAATATTTCGGTTGCCCTCAGCTGAGAGAGGTCGTAGTCTATTTTTAATAGTTGGATGTTAAAGAGATGGAATACCTTTATACATTATATATTTACATCTTTACATGGTAACAAGAAGATGGATATTATTCAAGTGCACATGCATCGTGACTGTTGAAAATACCACGCGTGTCTGTTCATATTACTAAATGTTCATATTCATAGGTGTGGTCGACTCGATAGCCGACTGGCACACTCTGTTTTGTAGTATGAATGTACAAGAGAGTAATAAAGGAATGAATTAAAGTTTAGGAGGAAAATAAAACTTTATTCATTAAGTAGCATCACACATTTATTGTACTACCACCACAGGGGTGAATTACATTTTATTCACAAACTAAAAAATAAAGTAAATCATAAAAAACCACCACTCCTTGATCCCATGTTCTTAAGTTTCCACCCATGCAGTTAATTAAGTAAACATGTGGTCTATGTGTATCACAAAAGGGAGGGGAGACTATCCTCTTTATCCTGGAACATCTGGAGAAAAAAGGAATCAGTATAAATATGCTAAGCATATTTTATAATTTGTATAACAAATTATATGTAGATAGAAGATTGGAGTATGTATAAAATTCACTATTTGGTACAATAACATGTAACAAATTGTATAATAAGAATGTCTAGAAATTTAAGCTGATAACCCCATACTTACAAAATTTTAAATAGGCGTAGAAACAAATGAAGTGTCATGAGTATAACCAAATTTTAATCAACCAAAAACCTTTGGGGAAAAGTTAGTGACGAAGCACACTAATAAAGTCCCACTTATACGTATGTAGCTCAAATCCAAGCTCTCAGTCATCTAAGACCTTAGGCCAAGTAGAAAAGTTATGTGGGATAAAAAGGAAGTCTACTCCCTAGTTAATACTGATGATTCTTCAATAAATAATATGCATAGTGGTGTAGGGTGAACTAATTCAATCATTACAATGATTTTCATGATAATAGCTACTTGATGAGAAGGGTTAAAACTAATCTAATTGATCATAATTAAATGCAGTCAGAGATGTAATAACATATTAGTGTGGTGATTTCTACACATACTAGGAATCAAGTACGGATATTACATAGTGACATCAATAGCACTTAAAACAAGTACGTTAAAATTTACTATTAAAATGGTAAAACCTACTTGCACATAGTAGCGGATGGGCTTAAGTATGATTTAAGAGGATATTGGGAGGGCTTGGTACTTGATTATCTATACACAAACACCTTTGTACACAAGTGTAGTTGATAATAATGTTGGTTTGGTGAAAATAATAAGAAAATAGTGTTTGTTAAAGTTTAGGAGCTAATTAAATATGTTAGAGGCTTTAAATCTAAGGCATAAGGTCAATTTTGAAATTTTGTGTAGAAGACTTTTTGACTCAAAATTTATCAACTAAATGTAGAAAAAGTGGGGGTTAAAATTCATAACTTGAAAAAGTCAAAAAGGGTAAAATTATAATTATAAGAAAATATTTATAACCTAAAACCCACAACTTAAGCTAGAATTGACCAAACAATGCCTTACCTTATACTATTTTGACTAGAAAAATTTAACAAAAATATCGGAAAAAAATTAGAAAATTTTGATTGGCCACGCGCCCTCACGCACTTGGTTAAGATTTTTGGTTGAAAAGTTCATCTCCAAACTCTCGAAAGTTAACTTATGTTTTGCAAAAATTTGACCTTGAATAACTCCTAATTTTCTAAATCCTTTGAGATGATTCCTAAACCAATCCAACCTAATTTTTCACAAGGAATCCAAAAATATAAGTTTTATGGATTGAGGTTCAGTATTCGTCGAGTTACAGATACTTTGGGTTTTTTAGAAATTTTGACCGAACTTTCGAAGCTCTATTGAATATGGCAATGGTTTCTATGCACATAATTAGGTTTCTGGTAACCTAAGGAAGGTTTTGGCTTTGGTTTAAAGGATTGAGGTGGTCTGGTTAGGGCAAATTTGAAGTTTTCAATTTTCTCCAGAAAACACTTTTGAGAAATTGAGGTTCAAAACTTATGATTTTTTGAAAATGATCATTGTACTTGAGCTCTGGGCCCATAAGAATCCTATTCCTCACTTTGAATCTATTTCAGAGTCAAGGAATCAAGCTTCACCATTAAAGGTCAAGCTTTAATGGAGTTTTTGGTGGTTTCCTCGAATATAGTGTATTTCAGATGTAAAAGATTATTTTTTCTGATTGAACTTTAGGCAGGCTCAAGGGGTGGATATTGTGGCTGGTGATCATGGGATATTTATAGTATGAGATGAGGGGAGTTCATTGGACCAGAAATGAGGTGGATTATACCTTTGTTTAAGAAGATGAAGCTGTGGGAACTTGAACTACACATGGTTACATGGTGTAACCATGTGATTTTGGTTTCTTCTGCCCATGCGGAGGGGGTAATGTGTAAATATTAGATTTTAAGTTTTAGTACCTGGTTTGAAAGTTTTATATTTATTTAGTACTAAATATGTGATTTTTCCAAGCTTTAGGGGCATTTTAATAATTTCATGAAAGTTCAAGGGGTGGGATTATTAATTCTAATTATTTGAAGTTTAGAGGTTTAATTTGATACGAAGTTTGGGTCTAGAGGTTAAGTATAGGTCAAGTTATATGTTTAGTGATGTAATTTCATCTATATTAGGATGTTTTTGGCCTTGAATAACATGTCAGGGGGGAAATTGGAATTTTAGGTAGTTGTTGATACCAACTAGCTCGGTTAAAATGTACGGGTATTACAATATACCTACCTGAAAAGAAAATTTATCCTCAAACTTTACCTTAAAAAGGTCAAGATATTATTTTCTCATTGCTTGTTCGGGTTCTCATGTAACTTCTTGCTGATTTTGATGTTCTCAAGGTATTTTTACTAGAAACACAAATTTACCTTTTAGTTTGAATGAGATTTGTGTTGTCTGATTTGTTAGTAATAACTCCTTCACAACTTTATTAATGAAGAATGTGTCATATTATTTGCAGAAAAGATGATGATGATGACACCACTAATTGAAGTACTCAAGTATTTTTCTTAATTAGCATGCTTAGATAGTTTTCTCACATATATTGTGATGAATTTAGTTGTTTGAGTTATTCTCTATGATGAAATAATTAAGTTTGTTATTTCACTACATTTATTATACATTGTTCCATAACAAAATATGAATAATTAAGTCAAAACACATTTTTTCCTTTCAAAATGTTGATGTTTCAAATTGTGAACCCAACGAAGTTAACCATTAGTTACTAAAATTTGGTTTACGCTCTACCTTCAATATTTTTTTATCTTCAGCACTTTATCTTCCACGTTAGTGTTCTTTTATCTAGCTTCCACTTTATATCCACGTTAAACATGTTGTGATGATTAATCGACTTAATCTCTTGAAGGATGATTTTTTGCAAATATTGTTGTTAGTTGAAATATTAGTTGCAATTTTTTAGTCATGGTATTTTGCTTCTATTCCATGATTATATTTTATTATCCTTAAACTGCTTTAAACCAATATGTTTCATATAATATATTGGAAGAGTAACTCTTTAAAATTGGATACGATTGTTGTTTGCATAATACGAGAGCTCATAATATGTTATTAATTCTTATTGTCACATTATTTGTTAAATTTGTTAATGTAAATTTTAATTTCATTGTATGATGGTAAATTAAATTTGGGTTCTAATTGTTCAATTATCATATAAACCATACACTTATGAGATAGATCTCATTGAAAGAATAATGGTCATACAATCTCATTAAGAGTTTTATATGTTTAGATAACTATCATATCTTAGATTCAAATGTTTGAAATGCCTATGACTATATAAATTTATATGCAATGTGTGTATGGTTCTTAGTGATCGGGTCCCTTATGGGTAATCATTGTATAATAAAGCCTTTCAATCAAAACCCAAGTAATACCTAGAATATGTGAAAAAATAAAATATAGGGGCAAGTGGGGGAATCAATCCAACTATAAAAAATGAGAGAATTAAATATGTGAAGATACTTGCATAATTCACTTCCAACTATTTGTTTCCTTTTCTATTTTCTACTTTTAAAAATAATTTTAAGAGGTGATTAAAGCTAATTAATTGAATCAATAGTAATCCAAAGGCGGCTAAGTAATGAAAGCTAAAATAAGAGATGAATGAGGTGAATAACTGTGAGAACATACTAGAGATGCGACTTCACCACGTATATTAAAGATTTTAATTAATTAATTAACTTAAAATGACCTAAGATAATATTAAAATTACACGTCAATTCTCATTACAATTGTATTTTCAACATTACCCTTTTAGAAAATTAATTTTAAAAATTTACCAAACTCTCAAAAATGAGTATAAAACCTTTTTTTAATAAATAACCTTATAGAATAAATGTATTAAAAATTATTTAATCCATAGATTAATTGGTTTAGAGTTAAAATTTAAGATATAATGCTACACTTATATCTCAAATTTGATTTTCTCGAGGCATAAAATAAAGAGTGAAAGTTTAAAGCTAATTTTCAAAGGAACATAATAAATAAATAAAATCTAGATAAATTAAAATAACAATAATATGATTTTCTTTCGACCCTTTAAGTGGGCTACTTAGCCTATCATTTGGATACTATTACATATAAAATGTAATAATATCACAATAAGAGGCATAAGAATAATATAAGAGAGAAGAGAGCAATCCAAACCAAGTGTACTTGAATAAAATATCTCTCAGCTGTGGAAATGAAGAACACACCCATAATTCCGAGTTTTTACACACCAATAATATTCTAAAACATAAGCTTTAAACTCGTAGTTTATAACTCAATATCAATACCCATATACAATCTCTAAAAATATTAAAGAAAAAAACAAATAAAAAATTAACACTTAAAATTTCACTAAAAATCACAATAAAAATACACTAAACCACTCCTAAAAATATTGTTTCTCTCTCTACATTATTATGTCAAAAAATAGCTCCCTTGATGATGCTTGAGTATTTGTGATATCTACTAAGGGTATATTTGGAAAGGTGAAGGTTATGGGATAAAATGGGTATTTGTGAAAAATATGGTAATGACTGAATGCTGAGAAAAAATGCAAGGAATATATTCCAGTGCACCTGGGTGCTTTAATTTACGGGCATGGAGTATTTACCACATGGGTGCGCGCGCGCGTGCACACACACAAATTTAGTTATTATCTAAAGCATCTATATAAACTCTTACATACATAAATCGACATTACAATATAAACTTATTATCTAAAGCATCTATATATTTTAAAATAAAATTTCGTTAATTTGCAAGGGCTAAGGAATAAACATCAGAGATTTAGTGAGCACATTGACGGTTGGAATGCTGAATTTTTTTTCAAATTTTAATTGAATATTCATTATATTTTGGGTTTTCGTTAATACAATACATTGTTGGGGATAAAACTTTTACACAATTACTTTTTGGTCTATCAATATTACGTGACTACATATGTAATTTATATGTAATTAAATAATATAATTTTGGGACTATAACGAAATAATATATTTCCTTTCAACAAAATAGTATTTTTAATGAAAGATGTATTATGTTTATATAATGAAAATTATCAAAATGAATTTGCATTGTATATTTGATTATATATATGTATATATTATAAATGTTTTATGTATATTGACCGCACCTCCTGCGAGTTACATGCTAGTATTGTTTGAAACCAATCACAAGGAATTAGAGTGTAAAAAGTTATAAATATATTTACTTATTTATTTATTGGGGGTATATATCAAAGACTCCCTCAAATATTTTTTAATACACGTTTAGTTCAAGTCTTTTTATTTGTTCTAAAAAGTCTCTCAACATGCCACTAGCGCGGACTTTAAAAATAAGAAAATATTGCTTAAATGGGTGTTTGAGGGACATTTTGGAACAAAATAAAAATGGTTGAACTAAATGTGTATTAAAAAATATTTGAGGGACTTTTTGGTCTTTGATCTTTTTTTTGTATAAGAGCCATTTTTAGTAGACTTGTTAACGAGTCGTGTACATGCGGGTCAACGGGTGAAAACACCCTTACACGACCCGTTAAGACTAACAGATCCAATGATAATACGCAATCACGATCCGTTAATATTAACGCATACACGACCCGAACTGTTAACACCGATTAATATTAACGAATCAGTTTGGGTCTAAACGGGTAACGGGTTGGGTGATCCTATATTACTCGTTAGTCTTCATTAATTTATAAATAATGAAATTTAACGATTGTTCTTATAATGATTGAGATTAACTTTGGGATATCGTGTCGTGTCTCGTTTTGCTAGGTTTACATTTTTGGTGATATATATGCCCAAGACATGGGGATGACAATTTAATCGCCCGAAGGAGCCCCGCTTCCCCCACCCCTAATGGAGTGGGTTTTAAAACCCCATTAATTAATTAGGAGAGAATATGAGTTTAAAAGAAAAACACGTTTATTAAATGGGTCGGGTTAAAGTTAGCATAAATAAAACCGCCCCGCCCCGCTTAACTTATCCTTACATAAATACTATTTATATGTATGCTAATTATAATTAAACTATATATATATATATATATATATATATATATATATATATAGTTTAATTATAATTAGCATACATATAAATAGTATTTATGTATATGTGAGACAGTCCCCCAAATGTCCATTCTTATTTTCACATAGAGTTTTTTCAAAATTAACGTTAATTTTGTAAAAACTCTATGTGAAAATAAGAATGTACATTTGGGGGACTGTCTTACATATTATAATCATTGTAGATCTCTAAAATTATAATATAATATTTTTAATTTTACTATTTTTAAAATTTATTCAACTCGTAGGAGCGCCGTGGATTTATTAAATGGGATGTGTTAAAATTTTTGAAAATCTGTCCCAAATCCATCCAGCTGCCATCCTATGGTGTCCAACATGAATACAAATGGTGGAGGGCGGTGGATATATATATATATATATATATATATATATATATACGGTCGGTATCTAGCTTGGCCCCAATTTGATCGAACCAACAAGCCCTAGAACGAAGGAATCAAACATCTCTCTAACCATAAGCAGTTCTCTCTACAACTTGTGTATCAAACCATAACCATATCCATGAGCGGTAAGAAGCCAGCGGCCGATGACGAACCCGAAGGGAAGTCCTGGCGTCGTGCACAAGGATTTCAGTTGTTTGAGTTGTACTCGGTGGTGATCAACCAAATCGAAGGAGACCATATCCATGGAGAAATCAGAAGCGGCTACAATGGAGGACCCGGACATCTCATCTACGCTAGAGATGAAGCCAAGATCGGAGTACCCCTTGTGCTGTGTGGCCCAGAAAAACCCTTGTTAGCCTACGATGAGTTCGAGTTGCTGTTTTGTCTCGGCAAGGCTGCCCCCCAGGATCCATGGGCCCCATGGAGTTTTGTATGGAGTCCTTGGGTTGCCCATTTTGATGAGGTCTTGACTGAGGAAGTTGAAAGCGAAGGGTTTGGTAAGGCCACATTTACCTACGAAACCATCTCCAGTGCCATGGAATCCTTTGTGGATGTTCGGTTTCTGGGCACAGGTGATAATAATGATAAATACCCCACCCATGTTTACGGAGAAATTATTGCTTACCACGGTGACTTGCTGGGCACTGAACGCCTACTCTACCAGACGTCTAAGGAAAATTCCCATCCCGTAAAGAAAGGGGGAGTCCTTCAGTTGTTGAGGTTCGCAATAGCGGCTCCAGTGGACAAGGTGCTCAGTATTGAAGTAGATCTGTGGGCCTGTTACGACGGCCCAACCTCTGATCCTGTTCAAAGTTCTTTCATTGCAGATTTCTATGTTGACCCTCACTACGGTGAAGACGATCGAGTCTTCGAAGATCGGATAAAAGTGTCTCTCACTTGGGATGTGCCTGAATTTTTTCGTAAGTGTCTTGTTTGCTTATGCTACTACTCAATTGTTGTGTTAATTACTAGTCTTTCCTTGTTCCTTACTAGTCTTGTCTTAATCCATACAACTATCTCACCAACTGTTAACAGATTCATATTATATACATACACAGTCAACGAATCAAATTTTATCCGACCGGTTTAGTCGGATATGGATTTTGAAAAAAAAACCAATAACTCGGTAAGAAATCGAACCGGATATGGTGTTATATTAAATATATATTTTTATGTTTTATCAAATTTAAAATATGAAATAAATCATATTTATGCAATAAAAATTAATACCACCAGAAAACTTACAAACGAAGAGTATGACCGAGTCAAGTGTTTGACACTCTCTCCTTAAGACAAAATGCGCTCCCGCTACGGTGCTTACGACAATAAACAATGAGCGTTTGCCTCCCAGGATAAAACGGTCTCGACACACGCAAGAAGCACTTCAGTGTGGGTGTCCCACGAACCAATTATGTTTGATACTCTATCCGACTCGATCGGGAAAATATTTTCTCTTTTTTTTTCTCTCTTTAAAAATGAAGACAAGTCATGTATTTATATAAAACAAAAGTATTTTTTCATGAAAAGACATGTCTTTTAGAAAACTGTCACTTTAGGGACGTTTTTCATGAACTGCCACAACTTATGGTGAACAGTCACAACCTTTAGGGATGATTCTGAAAAACAGTCACTATATAGTGAACAGTCACAACCTTTAGCGACAGTTACGAAAATCCGTCCCAGAAAATTAAATAAAATTTCCCAATAAACTTTATACATAAATGGGGCACTTTGATACCGAATTTCTTATTCATCATTTATCCGTTTTAAACAAATAAATATATCGCGTGACTCGTCATGCTACAAGGAACGCGCACGTACTTAGTCTTACTTTGACTAATATATATATTTGGTCATAAAATAATTTGTGTAAAAACACAATATTTTCCAACAATCCCCCACATGAATGAAATTTGGGTGAAGAATCAAATGAACATGAAGACAAATTAGACAGAGTATCGGTGGAAAAGTGCTGCATCGGTAAAGATAGCTTTTGGCCTTGAATCTTTCCTAGTGAGAGACTATCGGGTTTATTGGCCAATCAATGAACGCGATGTCTTGAATTGATCAACCTTTTTGTGTAAAACGAGAGAATAGAATTCACACAGTCCTTCTCCGAACATTCTTGGTTCTCACTGTTGTGTCCGTTTTGGCCTTGGAGACCTCATGGTTTCACGAGTGTGTTAGAGAATTTAACAATGTAGCCGTTGGTTATTCTCATAGAAGTGGCCCCTTCTCACTCACATAGGTGATTTCTATAAAGAGTATCCTGCTAATACCCCACTTGACCCATATGTTCAAGATATAAAAATCATTAAAATAAAATTATCCTGTTACACGCGGCAGATAGTGTACTGACTCATCCTAGGAATGGGAGGAATAATTTATTTTCTTCTTAGTGCTAACTGAATCGTACATAATTAGGTTGTCTCGTTGAACCTAATTCTTGGGATCTCCAGTCATTTAGGTTGGGTTTCCATTATGGCAATTCTTTTAGGTTTTAACCGGCTTTAAGCCCATTCCCCTTGATGTACGCATCTTACTCTCTTGTTAGCGAATCCACAATGATTTTATTAGGCCTAATGTTATCACTAACAAAGAAAGTTTCTTTATGGTCTTATGTCATGACTAATAAGTCCTGACTTGCCAAACTTGCCAAATTACTTTATGCCTTTTCAAGCAATGATTTTCAATTGCAAGAACATGCATTAGAATTGTTATCTCAAATCATCCTCTTTAAAATTGTCAAGGTACCTTGCTTTCTAGGAAAAAATATTCATATTCCATCATAAAAAGGATTTCCAAACATTAACACCTCTAATCGTGCTAATATATCACTTGGAATACGAGTCTCGAAAGTCATATATTGTTAAAAATATATTCATAATTTCCTAATGTTTATGTCATTTGTCACTTATATCTTAGTATCGATACTAAACGACTCATTTGTACTTTAGACTCTTTGATCCATTATCTTCAACCTTAGAATATAATCAAAGTACTTAAGTATTAATTATCGTTCAATCAATGAAGTATACACTTCTATAGACAAATGCACATTGGAAATACTATAGTACATTAAATTCACTTATGCAACCAAATACTACACTTTCAGTAGTGTTTATCCTATTTTCAATAGGAATCATCTTTGTTTCTATTTTTGGATAGAAATTATCGCATTAGATAAATACCCCCACATTTATCATAATTCATACAAAGGTTCTCAACCTTTCCCATAAATTTTTTATCGTGGGTTAATGTGTTGAGAATATAACTCATAGAAAACACAATACTTCCCCCACAATTTCAAACATAAATTTGAAATTATACAAAATTGATACATTTATTCTCAACCTCCAAACGCTTTATTTTTCTTTAAAATGAAATGATATTAATGTATATTTGGACCAACACATATGTCCATTTAGAAGGTATACATAAATTTCATTCTAAATAAAATTTAGTTGAGATAATTTTCTCTACTTTAGTAATTTCGACATTTAATGGTATATTCCTTATTATTCCATAGGCCTACAAATGCACTTGTGACAATTCTTAGTATCAAACTAAAGTTATGTCACACATAATTTATATATTACGGAAAGGAATGTAGCACTTAATATCAACTAAAGACTCTCATTTCTTTTGCAATCTTCATCGCATTTGATAATATTCAATATTGTGAAGAGGAGTAACATATTGAAATTAATCATATCCACTCTTTCAAGTCTTTCGTCATGGAAAAAATGAGCACCACGATATCAATACAAATTGTATTTATTTTTCACCAATGTTAACATCAATTGAATGTTACATAAAAATGTAATTCTTCATGAAACATCATGTTTAACATACATACCAACAATAATTGGCAATGCATTATATTTTCTTTTTCTCTTTTTTGTGACACGGGAGATTAAAACCAATTTAAATGTAATATCAAGATTACATGAATTATCACAATAATTAAATATTGTAATCCTACATGGAATGCAACTCAAATCATGTTTCTAAATATATTACATTTTCATGTACTCTCATTTAATTAGGTGACACTAAAATAGTACTATCACACGTATACATGTAACCATACTAGAGACCATAATATCATCGCATATATTATTTTCACATTAATTCGCATAAAGTGCACTTAAAAATCATGTGAATAACATTACCAAAGATGTGACTAAATCTCAACGCATAATCAGACATTTGATTATCATGTGATAATATACATAAATACACGTTATTACACATGTAACATCACATCATTATTTACTACTTTATCCCTTTGTTCATTTGGACAAATATGAATGAATGTTTTCAAAATCACCTTATATGGGACGCACGATTCTAATTTTAGACATTCAAAAGAATGCGAATAAAAATAGTTAATTTTATCGCTAAAATTATCGCACGCCATGCAATGTCTAATAATCAAATTAAACATCCATGTCAAAGACATAAAAAACAAATACATCACTAAAGATGCCATTTCCAACTAAGATGATGGAAATATACAATTACCAAAAGTAAACAATGCCTTCTCATCATTCAGTACACACAGTTACGAACAAAACTTCCAAAACTAAAGACAATGCACCCGCATTTAGATTCTATTAACATTATATTTTATCCCAGGTGTGATATCACATATGAACCATTTTAGTAGCCATATGAAGCATTTATATATTATGTGTACATGAAACCTAATGTCTCGTATATAAACATGCATAGGTAAACACAACAACAAAAATCGCTTACAGTGGGGACACGTATCATAAAGGATATCGCGAAAGAAGATAGATCAAAATAGTCAAAGCAAGATCTATGAGTCACCAGCATAACACCACACTTTGTTATACCAAAAAACTACTATTACACTATATGATAATGCATATATACCTATTTGTATATATAACACCTTTTTTTTCTTCAAATAATATTAATATCGTCAAAATAAAAAATTATGCGATGCTAACTCATATATGTGAAAAGGATTGAGGCATATTCAACCGTAAGAGATAGTCATATTAATTTATGACGCAAAAAAAATTTGACTTGAACGGTTTTAGTTTCCAAATGATTTTAACTGCAGAATTTTAACATCATCTTTTGTCGGTATTGCTTGAAAATGGACACAAACATAAACTTAGACAAAGTCTGCATATCATGATCACCATTTATCATTATGAATACTTTTGGCCATTCTCATTAATAAAATGAGAACCCTGACGTCAAGATGCATGATTAAAGGTTCATACAAATAAATGCATGCAACAGGTTGCACTTCTTTTAGTTAAAAATTGGTTGGACTTTCAACTTGTTGAATATGTATGAATTATCTATTCATAAAGTGAAGATTATAATTAATTCAAAAGTATTGATTAACACCATTCATTTGTTTTATTAGATGATAAAACACCACAACATAAAAGCATAAACACGTAAACAAAAATTCATTTTGTCTTAAGATTGTTATATTAAATATATATTTTTATGTTTTATCAAATTTAAAATATGAAATAAATCATATTTATGCAATAAAAATTAATACTACCAGAAAACTTACAAACGAAGAGTATGATCGAGTCAAGTGTTTGACACTCTCTCCTTAAGACAAAATGCGCTCCCGCTACGGTGCTTACGGCAATAAATAATGAGCGTTTGCCTCCCAGGATAAAACGGTCTCGACACGCGCAAGAAGCACTTCAGTGTGCGTGTCCCACGAACCAATTATGTTTGATACTCTATCCGACTCGATCGGGAAAATATTTTCTCTCTTTTTTTCCTCTCTTTAAAAATGAAGACAAGTCATGTATTTATATAAAACAAAGTATTTTTTCATGAAAAGACATGTCTTTTAGAAAACTGTCACTTTAGGGACGTTTTTCATGAACTGTCACAACTTATGGTGAACAGTCACGACCTTTAGGGACGATTCTGAAAAACAGTCACTATATAGTGAACAGTCAGAACCTTTAGCGACAGTTACGAAAATCCGTCCCAGAAAATTATATAAAATTTCCCAATAAACTTCATACATAAATGGGGCACTTTGATACCAAATTTCTTATTCATCATTTATCCGTTTTAAACAAATAAATATATCGCGTGACTCGTCATGCTACAAGGAACGCGCACGTACTTGGTCTTACTTTGACCAATATATATATTTGGTCATAAAATAATTTGTGTAAAAACACAATATTTTCCAACATATGGATTTACCCGATTTGGTTACTTTATAAGGTTATAGTTTGAAAAAGTCCTAAAGCTACACGTGTACCACTCATTAGTTATATGACTTCAAACCATTTGAAAATAATAACCACATACATGGTACACCGAACGTCGTCAACCGATTTAGAAAGGAAAAAAAACACTAGTTTTCCAAAGAAGAAAGAATAAAATTAAGAAAATCAACTGATTCAACTTCTGTCTTCAAACCGGTTGCCTTCCTCAAAACATTCACCTCTCCCAAAGAAGACGTGGACCCAAATCCATCATGAACCTGTTTGGGAGGATTTAATAATTTCGCTATATGTTTTTGAAGAGGATAATTTTGTTTTACTTCATATTTTTGTGTTTGATACTTCACATTCTTTTAGAAGTCGAAATATATCTTTGTTAAGGGAATGTAATCAAATCATTTTTTCAGAGATGCTTATGAAAATGCTACGCTCTCATTTTTTTTATTTGATTAGATTACCGTTAATGAATTGTTTTACTTTTTATAATTGAAACGATACTTGTGTTTACTGAATATATATTGTATGTTTGCTAGGGCTTTATGCAACGGTAATATGACGAGGGGTGGTCAAACGATAGAATTCGATATGTGGAAGGATGAATAACTGTTTCGCAAATTTTAATGGACATACCGATCTCTCCTAGCTAGAACAGGTTATAAGCACACACTTAAAGGGTTTGATAATTTGTTTTATAGATATATAACTCCGGTTTTGGCCTTTAAAAAGTCCTCATCAGTATTTGTGTGTCTTTCACAATTTATATGTTTTCACTGAGTTACTTTTGTTGATTGAGTTAGTTAAAATGCTTGTATATTTGGATAAAAAACTTATTATTAAAGTATTTAAACAAAAAAATGATTTGACACACCGAGTGAACAATACATACCCCAGTTTGATTTGTTGGTTTATAAAAATATTTTATTTGAAAAAATATTCCTACCATTTAATTCACTTGCACTTTCCATCTTATACGTCTTTCCAACTTTTCACAAGGGGTTGATTTTGCTGTGAACTTGCATTCTTTTAGGGATGATTTTGGACTTTGAAATTTGAATGCTAAAACTTGGTGTTCTTTGCGTATTTATAAATACCTAATTAACCATTTTTATCTCATAATTTTAGTTCTAAAAATGATTTATAGTTTTAATTATTATATTATATTAATTTGATGAATGAATATTCTTTGTTTAGTGATCATAAAACTGAATGGAAAATGAGTTATGATATAGTCTCAAAATTAAAAATAGATTTTAATATTAATTTAAAATTCAATTTCTTATCATTCGTAGAATGTATTAAATGAAGCATGCTACAAAAACAAAACAATACAATTTACATATATTCGGCCCCGCATCGCATGGCATGCATGCTAGTATGTTATTTATATTAGTAGCCTAATAGAAGTGAAGTGCGACTTGGAAGTTTTATGGAGAGTTTTGGGTGTTGAGTTTATAATTTGAAAGTTTTTATTTTGTTTATAATAGATTAAGTTGTAAGTTTTTGGAACAACGTTGGATTAAGTTGCAAGTTTTTGGAACAATGTTGGAATAAGTTCTTAATATGGTTTTGTTTGTTTGGACGTTGAACTTTGAAACTTTGAAATATGTACGTGTTCATTTAGTATTTTGTTTTTGGAACATTCATTTAGCCACTGCATAACAATTTTTTAATAATTCTAGAAGAGATATTCTATTTAATGTAAAAGTGATTATTTTAGTTTATTGGAAAATAAATTTTTTTCCATAATTCAAAGCATATATGTTTTTAATAAACATATTTCATTATTAATTGCAAAACATATTATTATTTATTTATAGAAAATCAAATTTTCAAAAAACTAAAAATAAACCGGATTGGATGATCAGACTGTTAATAGTTTTGGATTCGGTAATCCATATAGATATTCGTCGGATTATAGGATCCAATCCGAATTCGAAAATGTCAAACGGATTCAAATGTGATAACCCCGGATTTGGTTCGAATTCGATCCGTGTATGATACCCTAAAGTAATTTTGTATGATACCATTAGATATAATTCATTATCATTTGAAATCCACTTACACTAATTTGGGTTGTATAAATCGTACGTGTGGGTGACGATTCTCGTTATGCGGGTCAAGATGTTTTATTTTGTTAGTCAGAAATTGCTTCTTTACTAACTCATCCCAAAACTCCTTTAGTCCCTAGTTTCGTGAGGATTATACACATTCGAAACCATGAAGTTGCCCCTGATGTTTATATTTATTTTTATTTTTAATTGAAAACTCACCCAATTGGACCTCACATCCCTTCTCGAACCTCACCTCCCATATAATGTGATGTGATGGAGCCATTGTGGTCTTTAAAACTTAGGGCACATATCAAATAATCCCTCGAACATATTTGGAGGGATATATCAAATAATTCCATATAATGTGAGGATTTTTTTGTATTTGATCCTTAAAACTTTATTGACCAAAAGATCTCATCGCAATAGTCGCTTTGTTAATATTTGGAGGAAATGGAACTACATCATTCCTAAACCATAGTCAGAGTATTTAAAAATCTCGCTTGTTTGTTTACCAAACGAAGGGAGTTTTAAAGTGTCTTCGTATGAATTGCCAAAATCTGTTTCAATTCTTCGGGTTCCATGGACTAAAGTTACGAATTATAGAGTTTTTTTAAGTTTCCTCCCCTTTTTCTCGTTAAACTCCCAAATAAGAGAAATGATTTCCTTTCTCTTCTTTACGCTCCAAATTAGAATTCTCAAAAAATATTGAGGATCCTAGAACTCGGAGTAGAACAATAAAAAACAAACAGAGCAAAAACCGTAGAACCTTGCTCAATTCTACCACATTTTCTTATATTAATATTAGCATTGGTTTTCTTAGCTTGTTTTATTGGCTCTCATTATTTTTGCTACCAATGTCATTTAAATAGTGATGGTTATGGATTATTGTCGGTAATGTAATATGTAATTATTACTTATATTATTTGATTGACTGAAATTTCCTTGCATATTTTTTCTTTGCTTTTGTTGTTTGAAGAAAACAACTATGCTTGTTTTTTGGTTAAAATGAAGGGATATGAGTTAAATAAGTTAAAATATATTTATACCCCTTTTAATGAGTTCGCGTGCATGGAATATGCATAATTTCATCATTTCCCTCGCTAAAGTTTATCACAATATTTCCCTTCTGCTTTTTTTATAATATTGCCTCTAGATGGAACCTGACACATTTTTGAATAAATCCACACGTTTGAGTCTTAAGCGATCCAATAAACTACTAATGCATTGGAATTTTTCTTGATAAAACCTTTGTTTGGGCCTATAAAAGATTCTTCAGAAGACTCATAATTATCCTTAAACAAAGTATAATTGTTGTTGTACTATAAATATGGAATGTGATTGGAACCAATGGTATTGTGACACTTGTCATCAGAAGATGCTCACCTCACTCACTGAACGTGGTCGACACGTCATCTCCTTGGTCGACTCACTATTATTCTTGGTCGGATGGATGATCGACTATAATTAGTAAATTGATATTATTAATCACAAAACACGTGTGGGCAGTACGTGGGAATATGTACAACTCTCATTACCCATACACATGGGCTAGTCCTTTCAGCTGATTGTGATTCACTCATCATTAGTCGTCTCCTCGAATGTGGGAAAGTGTAACTGCTTGATTTATAAAGTCTCTCTCTCTCTCTCTCTCTCTCTCTCTCATAAAATTACCTATAAATAAAAGCTAAATCACATTACAAAACATCCTAAAAGATTCAATCTAACGGCCATAAACAAAATGTTAGATAAATTCTCGAGAGTTTGTATCCATTCTTACATGGTTAACACAAACAACATTGCACCTATTAATGTAGGCACCTCGTTGGGCTAAATCATGTTAATTTCATGTTTCAATCTATGTCACTCATCTTTCCTAAATCTAAGTCGTTAATCTTGTTATGTATTATAGTTTATCATTGGTATTTATGTGCTAAAACACACAAAATTCATATATCATTTTTAGATGATAATAGATTGACGTCATCTATGGGAATTTTTTATATGCCTTTTGATGTTTCCTACCATTCCCAATTCATGAATCCAAATTCGTGAAATCCCTTTTTATTCGCAAAGTCTTTGTCTCTGTCTGCAAATTTTGGAAATGGAAGAAAATACGAAAGCAGTTGTGCCAACAAAACGATTCCACACCCTGTTGGAATGGGGGACATTCTTGGAATTATGAAGAGCCTGGCCAGAGTTCGGGAGGCGATGCAAGAAAATGTAAAGCCACTGATGCAAACACTCGAGGCTGGTCAAAACAAATCTTGAGCAAACTTCATCACTCTAGCTGGGAGAGAACCCTCTCACAGGAGGGGTGAAATGATGCCATACATGGGAATATGTTAGTTATTATCAAACACATGTGTGGGACATATGTGGGAATATGCACAACTCTCATTATACACACACCTGCTAGTCCTTTCAGCGGATTGTGCAACTCATCATTAGTTGTCTCCTCGAATGTAGGAAATTGTAACTGCTTGATTTATAAAGGCATTCCACATCTTCCATCTCTCTCTCTCTATCTCTCTCTCTCTCTCTCTCTCTCTCTCTCTCCCTCTCTCTCTCTCTCACACACACACACATATAAAGTGACCTATAAATAAACAATCAATGACACATTATAAAGGGTCCCAAAAGATTTAAACTAACAACTACACATAAAATCCTAGAGTGATTCTTGAGAGTTTATATAACATAAACAATATTGCACCAATGGATGTAGGCACCTCATTAGGCTGAACCATGTTAATTTCATATTACCTTCTTTGCCTCTCATCTCTCCAAATCTAATCCGTTAATATATTTATATGTTATAGTTTATCATTCATATTTATCAGCTAAGACCCATAAAATTCGTATATTAATTTTAGACTAACAAATTGGCGTCGTTTATAGGATACTTTCTCATGATTTACAGGAAACTTATCATTAATATGACCAAAATTTTTCTTTACGTAGTGGTTCATGTCCCAAAGTAAGATTTTGGAGGACTAAATTGAGTATGGTATTAACAATTTCAAATTTAGATGATGATTTCTTGAAAAAAAAATAAAGATTTTCCAAGCATGGGTATTGGTAACTATGAAGTGTTGGTCAGTGGCATAAAACCACGTGAAGTTTTTTTTTTGGCATGAAAGTAACCATCACAAATTTAACTTTTAGTTTGAATGAGATTTGTGTTGTTTGATTTATTAGTAATAACTGATTAACAAATTCATTAATGAAGAATCTGTCATATTATTTGTAGAAAAGATGACGATGATGATGCCACTAAACGAAGTACTCAATAATCTCAACAGGGGTTCTTGTGAATATAACAATAAACACTATGAATAGTAGTTATAAAGAAATAAGCGAGCAAAGATTGGCCGATGGATAACTACAATAACCTTTATAGTGGGGATACGAGTGTTTACTCTTGTTCGTGTAACAAGGGTGCTCGAAGAAGTTGTAACCCCAATATTACAAACGGTGGCATGTAAATATGGCGCATATCAACAAACAACACAATTAATTCAAAATAATCGTTCCTGAAAATTAAAGTAGTGAAATATAAAAGTAATTGTGAAATGGGTATGGTGGTCGAATGACTCGTAGAAGGAGCAATCCCTATTGGATCAACCATTTAGGTAGAAAATGGAATTGAAATACAAAAACACAATAATAAATGCCAATTGGTAAAGGTGAAAACACCCACTTGATATTTTACCAAAAAAAACTTGGTAAGTAAATTTACCTCATGATTAAGGGTTGGTGATGTCATAAGTATATAAATACTCTTTTGACGAAAACGAACACGAATAGGGCAAGCTATGACTGAGTAAATAAAGGGGAAGTGCTCACCCCTAGAGCCACGGTTGCTCTGGAAAAATTAACTTATAAAAAAAATGAAACTTGGTAAAGGCTATGATACACAAGTAATAAAGAATATCACGAGAAATAAAGACAACTCACAACATTGTGGTGAGGAAGTTGTCTTAAGGTAGCAATAAAGTCGTGGGAGTAATATTTCAAGGAGAAGGTACCATTACCTCCTCTTAGTGATTAGGAGAACTATCTCAAAGATCAACTATCACTTCATCGTGAACTGGTATAAAAAATGAAGTATCAGTAAAGTGACCTTCAACAATTATGAGAAACCCAATCTCATTTGAAGATGACCTATGTTAATCATAGGAAGGACGACTTCCATAATCAACATCTTTTTCAAACAAGCATGATGTCGAACATGCATATACATCCCCTTTTTTGTTCTTTATAAATAGTTCTATAAACACTAATATCTTCCACAAGGGTAGATGTGGTTGATATATGTACTTGAGAAGTTCTTACTTCTAATGCATCGTACCCTCGCTTGATAACGGTTTGGTATTTTTCTTCTGTGCCAGTTGTGTTAGTGTCTAAAAGCTTTGATAATCTAGTACAATACTCCTACCAACTTATTCCGTGCTTGAGTTTCGATAGGGGACATTGGCGAGGAAGATCCCACACTTAGAGTAGGAACAAAAAATTAAACTAAGGATGCTTTCATTTATTTGTGGCCTTGGTTTTGAATTTTTATTGCTTCATGTCCACAGTAGGATGTTTCGAAGAAATTGTCTCCTCATGAAAAAGTATCATAATGATTGTAGTTACAAAATCTAATGATTGACTCATTACTTGCTATAATGCCACGTCTCCTTGCACGTGCGTTTGCTCATAAACTTATCAGAAGAAGGGATAGGTTCAATATAGGACTCTCACAAATTTTTTTAAATGCACGCTTTAATACTCTATAGTTGCCATTGCACAAAGAAAAAAACTCGTACTCATAGTGGGAAAGTAATCACGTGCCATAATAAGAAAATCTCTCCATTTGGAAAATATTTTAAACACGCCCTCATAGATGAAATGAACATTCGAACTACCATATAGTTGATCTGCTGGACGAGTAGTCGTAAAATGAGACAAAAAAGTACATTGTTCATAACCTAACTACCTCTTTACTCATTGAGGGTGATAAAACACAACACCTAGACATAGCTTAGTTATTATGAAAAGAAGCAAGGGAAAATGATAGCCATAGTCTCAATAAAAGGGTTGCTTGATACAATTGCCATAAATGGCAGAGAATTAAACGCATGTTAAGGAGGAGGAATGAAGTTACAGGCAAACATACATCCCTTTCTTATTAACCTAAGGACGAAAGCAGAATTCCTTAACATCATCCAAGATAGGGTTAAAAGGTATCTTCTGGGCTTTCTTATGTCATCTTGCAATAAGATCAATATGGACAGATAATGAGTGAGGATCAAGATTTGAGTTTGGGAAATGCTCAAACAAAAAACCCATTAAAATGTAAGTATTTTCAAAGTTTATTACATCAAAACTCCATTGCGATCTCTCCACGTCAATTTGACCACGCCTAACCACGTATATAATGTTCCCAAAATTAATGAAATAGGATAAACCATTTTCCCACTAGATATCCGAATAGCTAGATGGATGAGTACTTCATACGGAGAGTCATTCAACCTCTAGGAAATAAAAACCTAGAAAAAAGGTGAGGAATAATGTATCTAAATTTCTAAGTGAATTCAATCCAAGGCCATCAAAACTTTTAGGGACTTCGTACGAGCTTTCTCCTTGGACAAAGGTTACAAGTACCTAAACCAATATCTTTTCCATTTGGAAAAAAAAGGTGCTTGATAGGGACACTTTGAGTAAGGCCAACATGATGTGCACAATCTGTCATGCTCTTCTCGAGCTCCTCGTACAATGTTTTCTTTTCATCGTCGTCATACCCATCAGAGAAGATATCGATCCCCAATATTGGCAAATATGTCAATTCACAAATGTCCTTCAAAGTGATACTAAATTCTCCTTAATATGTTACAAAGGTGTGAGAATTTACGCTTTTTTAGACACTACTCATGTTTTTGTTAATAGTACAATTTGTAAGGCTTTTGACGACCCTCCCAAAACCCCGTTTCTCAACCGTCTGCCAAAAACAATAGAGATCACATAATCTAGCCAAAACTACGATTCCTTATGAGACCCTCCACAAATATCAAAGTTTATGTTGGAAAAAAGGAAACTCATCCCTATCTACTTGCACCCTCCTAAAACTGTTTAAAATACCAATGAGAGCATCGGGTGATTTCCTCGGCTCAAAAAATGCCACAAGGGGTCTCTCATTCACTAACGCAACTTACTTTATCACAAATTCTCCGAGTGATGTCACGAACTTGTATATTTCCCTAAAAAAAGGGAACTTGTAAATGGTAAAATCTCTAGTAAGATATGGTTCAATGTATTTATGTTATGCTTTGTTCACTATAACAAAGCTACCGCCGACATCATGGTGGCCAGATGGCCTAACACCCTCTCCATCGTTGATGATACTATCAGAAACTGCCATAGCAATAGTGGAGGTAGACAAGTCACAAAATAAACGCCATAAATAGAAACGTCAATAGGCACGGTGCCTATATAGATGATGGTCATAGTATTAGAACCAGATGATGATGAAACGACCTAGCTTGAAGATGCCATTGGAATGGAAGAAGTTTGAAGAAGAGAGCATGGGTTTTTGTTGGAAAATTATTGAACTCAGTGAACTTTGACACTTTGTCTCTATAAAATAATAAGGAAGCGAGGTAAAGGTTTTTGAAAAGGATATCATAGGATATTTATACAAATGATTGTCTGTTCATAAAAGGGGGATAGTCATTAGAAGATGAGAAACACCTTTTTTAGCATGACATGTGGAAGTCCATTACATAAATAAACGTGTTGAACAAGGTTAAGATTTCTAGAGTATTTAATATCCCACATACATAGTGATGGAAAATATCCTATCAAAATATTTTTAGACGTTTCATACACAACTATTTATTTACACAAAGAATGGAAGACATTTGTACGAAGGTCCTAATATAGAGGGGTACACGAGCAAACCCCCATTAACTGTAGAGGGGTCACGGGAATGCACCCACAAACAAACTAATTATCTTTGTTATTATAGGTTAACTTAGCAAGAGTTCTTGTTCGAGTAAGCCGAGTTAGAGCAACTAGGAAATATGGGACCTCTTGAGAATTTTGGTTTGGGGACTGAGAAGTTTAGTAAAATAAATCTCAACTAGTTAAATAATTTGAGAAAGAAAGAATATAAATGCGAGAGGACTCAAAAGTCACTTCCACAACACACACGGTGTGACCATCTTGGTCATTTGTACACAAACAAGTAATTAAGTGACCACAGAGGTCACTCTCACAGAAAAATAGTTAAAGTGAGCAACTAATGAAGTTGCTTGTATACTCACACAAAGCCATAACAACGAGTGACCCATAAGGGCACTCGAAATATTTCATAATTGCACAATAAATAAACTTTTTCGGCTACTGACCGATAAGATTACCTTTGTGTCACTACTGCACTAGGTGTCACAACACTAAAAGATAATAGTGTTTTGACAGTGATAGACAATTATATGGGACAAAGTTCCCAGATATTTATCAGAAATTATATTCTCGCCGTGCGCACCGACATGTTAGCCCCGAGATTTACCTATAAATAGAATCTTACCAACGCACTAAAGACCATGACATATCATAGCATTGTTATGCTACATAAAATCTCACAATCAGAAAGATATTCTCTCTCTGCTTCTCTGTTATAATTATTAAAAAGCTTACTTCTCCTCGCTAAAAGAATCATCACTCTGAAAAAGTCCTTGTTTAGTTTTGATTATTATTAACTTGTTGTGTTGAAAGGATGTTGTATTCACTAATTTATATTCTTTTGCAGCAAGAGTCCAAGTTATTATAAATAAAATTACATTTTTATTCATTTGGTTTTTATTTCCTTAAAAACGTTTTCCATTAGTGTGGGTCACACCTATTCATTAAATAGTATTTATAAATACTAGTACCACTACTTTCTTACAAAAAATAGTTAAACAACATAATTGCGCTTAAACTAATGATGAAGAAACTATTGTAATTAATCTTGGTTCTAGTAGAAATTTGCTTGAGATTATAACAGGACCGACTCTTGGTGAGAAGGAACAATTACAATTTATAGAAATTCTAATGGAGTTGGTGGATGTCTTTTCATGGTCTTAAAATGATATGCCCAACATTGATACCAATATTATATAACATGAGATCCCAATATATCCTAAATGTAAGCTCGTTAAGAAAATATTAAAGAAACTTCGACATAAATGGCCCCTCAAAGTCAAACACGGAGTGGTCAAGCAACTTAATGTAGGTTTTATTTGTGTTGTTGAATACCCGACTTGGCTTACAAACGTAGTCCTTGTTTCGAAATCTAAAGGAAAAATATGCATGTGCGTCAACTATTAAGATCTAAACACAGACTCTCCCAGGGATGATTATCCTCCACCCAATATCAAAACGATCATCAATAATAACCCAATCATTCTCTCAAATCATTTATTAATGGATTCACAGACTATAACCAGATTATGATGCACCGAGATCATCAGGACGTTACCAATTTCACTACTTATGTTATATAATCATACCTTTTAGTGTTAATAATGTTGGGGCTCTATATCGAAGGGAATCCACAACCATCGTGTATGATATTATCCATAAAAAGGTCGAGATGTATGTTAACGATGTGATCATCACATCTAAGACTCAAGAAGGCTACATTCCCGCCTTGATGAATTTTTTTGAATGACTATAACGTTATTAAATGAACCTTAACCCATAAAAAATGCGTCTTTGGTGTCACCAAAGGAAATCACTTGGGCTTAATGGTCATTGATAAGAGAATTGAAAGAAGAACCTATAAAAATTAAAGAAATCCTCAACACGTCAACACCTTAGACAAAGAAGGAGGTATACGATTTCTTGGGAAAGCTCTAATACATAAATATATTCATCACACAATTCACTTACATGTGTAAAATAATACTCAAACTTGTTCAAAAGGATTAAACCAAAATCTGGAATGAATAATGTTAAAAATCTTTCGACAAAATCAAGTGGTATTTCGTCCAACCACATATGCTCATGTCGCTATAACCTGGCTTATCTCTCCTCCTATACCTAACTATCTCCCACTTAACTAATGGGGCTATGATATTCCAATACATCAAAGTGTGAAGAGAAGAAAAATCCATTTAATATGTTAGGCCAAAGCTAGCACGATATGAGATGAATTATATCGTATTGGAAAAGGAGTTTTCTTCGGCATGAAACACAAATTTACCTTTTAGTTTGAATGAGATTTGTCTTGTCTGATTTGTTAGTAATAGCTGGTTCACAACTTCATTAATGAAGAATCTGTCATATTATTTGTAGAAAAGATAATGGTGATGATGACACTAATTGAAGTACTCAAGTATTTTTCTTAATTAGCATGCTTACACAGTTTTCTCACATATTTTGTGATGAATTCAGTTGTTTGAATTATTCTCTATAATGAAATAATTAAGTTTTTTATTTCACTACATTTATCATACATTGTCCGATAACAAAATTTGAATAATTAATTCAAAACACAATTTTTCCTTTCAAAACGTTGATGTTTGAAATTGTGAACCCAACGAAGTTAACCATTAGTTACTCAAATTTGGTTTAAGCTTTACCTTCAACATTTTTTTTTCTCTTCAGCACTTTATCTTCCACTTTAGTGTTCTTTTATCTATCTTCCACTTTATATCCACGTTAGACATGTTGTCATGATTAATAGACTTAATCTCTTGAAGGATGATTTTTTGCAAATATTGTTGTTAGTTGAAGTATTAGTCGCAATTTTTTAGTCATGGTATTTTTCTTCTATTCCAAGATTATATTTTATTATCCTTAAACTACTTTAAACCAATATGTTTCATATATTATATTTGGAGACTAACTCTTTAAAATTGGATACGATTGTCGTTTGCATAATACGAGAACTGGTAATATGTTATTAATTCTTTTTGTCACATTATTTGTTAAAATTGTTAATGTAAATTTGAATTTCATTGTATAATGGTAAATTAAATGTGGGTTTTAATTGTTCAATTATCATCTAAATCATAAACTTATGAGATATATCTTATTGAAAGAATAATGGTCTTACAATCTCATTAAGAGTTTTATATGTTTGGATAACTATCATATCTTAGATGCAAATGTTTGAAATGCTTATGACTATATAAGTTTATATGCAATGTGTGTATGGTTCTTAGTGATCGGGTGCCTTATGTGTAATCGTTTTAGAATAAACCCTTTCAATCAAAACCCAAGTAATACCTTCAAGAAGTGAAAAAATAAAATATAGGGGCAAGTGGGGGGTATTAATCCAACTTTAAAAAAAATGAGAGAACTAAATGTGTGAAGATACTTGCATAATTGACTTCCAAATATTTGTTTTCTTTTTCTATTTTCTTCTTCTTGTAAAAATAATTTTTAAGAGGTAATTAATGCTAATAACTTAATCAATAGTAGTCCAAAGGCGGCTAAGTAATGAAAGCTAAAATAAGAGATGAATGAGGTGAATAACTGTGCGAACATACTAGAGATGCGACTTCACCGCATATATTAAAGATTTTAATTAATTAATTAATTAGTTTAAAATGTCCTAAAATAATATTAAAATTACACGTCAATTCGCGTTACAACTTTATTTTCAACATTACCCTTTTAAAAAATTAATTTTAAAATTTTAACGAACTCTAAAAAATTAGTATAAAACCCTTTCTAATAAATAACCTGCAAGGATAAATCTATTAAAAATTATTTAATCCATAGATTAATTAGTTTAGAGTTAAAATTTAAGATATAATACTACACTCAAAGAAAATCTATCTCTAATTCGATTCAAAAAATGAACATTATATCTCAAATTTGAATTTGTCGAGGCATAAAATAAAAAGTGAAAGTTTAAAGATAATTTTCAAAGGAACATAATAAATAAATAAAAGCTAGATAAATTAAAATAATAATAATATGAGTTTCTTTCGACCCTTGAGTGGGGTACTTAGCCTATCATTTGGATACTATTACATATAAAATGTAAAAATATCACAATAAGAGGCAGAAGAATAATAGAAGAGAGAGGAGATCAATCCAAACCAAGTCTCCTCGAATAAAATAGCTCTTAACTTTGCTGAGTTTTTACACACCCATAATTCTGAGTTTTTACAAACTAATAATACTCTAAGACCTATGCTTCAAACTCGTAGTTTATAATTCAATATCAATACCCTTATACAACCTCTAAAAAAAGTAAAGAAAAAAACAACTAAAAAATTAACACTTAAAATTTCACTAAAAATCACATTAAAAATACACTTAACCACTCCTAAAAATATTGTTTCTCTCTTTACATTATTCTGCCAAAAAAATAGCTCCCTTGATGGTGCTTGAGTCTTCATATTATAAGTGGTCATTTGGGCTAGGGGTATATTTGGAAGGGTGAAGGTTGTGGGATAAAATGGGTATTTGTGAAAAATATGGTAATGACTGAATGCTGAGAAAAAAATGTAAGGGAATATATTCGGGTGCATATGGGTGTTTTAATTTACGGGTCATGGAATATTTACCACATGGGTGCGCGCGCGCGTGCACACACACACACACACACACACACACACACACACACACACATATATATATATATATATATATATATATATGGCTAAATACATCCATCCATATACACTTATAAACATATATGAGATAGAATAATGGGTAAACAAACGTGACTTGGGTAGGGGAAGGTATGGGATTGCTGGGTTTTTGGTCCGGTGGGTATATGTGGAAAGTTTAGATAAGGGTGAAGGACGTGTATGGGGTTATTTGGGTTTGAGATGGTGGGCAACTTATGTATGGTAAAGGTCGGGTAAAGGGTTCTGGGTGGTGGTATAAGGAGGTTGGGTTGTGGGTTCAGGTGGATTTACTGGTGGTTTCAGCAAGCCAATGGGTTTAAAAGGGGCATGATTTGGAGACTGGACTTAGTCGTCGGAGTTTGGCCCACCACCTTCTGATGGTCATAGGTGGTTGGCGGTGGTAGAAGGGTGGTTCGACGGTTTGGGCCGGGTCAACATGGGGTAGAGGGTGTGGAGCTCAAGAAGTTTTAACTCGAGTATGGCGGGGTGGGATCGGGTCTGGGTTGAGCTCGTGAAGGAGGTATAAGGTGGGTAATGGGGATCAAGTTTTGGGTTGTTTAGGAGACGAAGGTTTGGTGGTATATGGCGTGGTTGAGTTCGGAGCTAAGGTGGTCCGGTATGGTGGTGATCGAGTGCTAGTGGGTATGTTGTGGTATAAGGTGGGTTAGGTGGGGTTAGCTTGGGAGATGGGTGTATGTGAGTTTTAAAGGAGGAAGAGATGGAAGATGTTGTGTGGTGTGTGAGATGAAAGCGATGAGAGAAAAAATCGGATGATATATTTTGAATGTGAGGGGGGAGAGTGTGGATGGGTGTATGGGGATATTGTGTGTGTTTATGTATTGTATTGTATATAAAAATAGTAATATATAATACACACATAAAATAATAAAAATAATATTCTTAAAATCTAAAACTCGCTAATATAAAAATATAAAAGAATTAAATAGACAAATTAAAATATAAAATAAATATCAATAAAATAAAGAACAATATATTTAATAAATATATTTATTTTATATAGTAGTATGTATGCGCGCGTGTGTGTGTGTATATAGATGCATATTATAAATATTATTTATAATATGCATCTATATATATACACACACACACACACACGCATACATACTACTATATATAACACGACACACACACTTATATTATAATCACAAAAAAAAAAAGAACTCAAGCAAAAAACAAATAAAAATAAAAATACCGGAACAAATGTAAAATAATATATACTAAAAATAATACCAATAATACTATACTCACACATACCAAGGCAAAATTTGGAATGTAGCTCGGGATGGTCTGGGTTTGGGTATGTGGTAATGGGAGTGGGTTTAGGCATTATTGATTGCATCATTTTCACATTGGCCTTGATATAACGCATTTGAAACCGCGAACGTAAATTGACGTACCAGATAAATAAATACGCACAGAAGGATAATTTTTATCGAGGACTACGAATTAAAACTAGTCGATTTAGGGCTTAATTTTAATAGTTTTTTATGCTTATCACATGGCTTATCATGCTTTATCTTCCTATATTGGTTTATGAGTAATTAGTTAAAGGTTTTTGGTTGGCTAAAAACTTTGCAGAAAATGTTTTCATGAATCATCTGGTAAATGATTTATTATTACTTTTTAGTGGTTCGTTGGAGTCATTACTATGTTGTTACTATTGGTAGATGTTTAAGTCAAATGATTAGGAATTAAAGAGATATTACATTGTCAAGTTAATTTGGATGGTTGGTTTCTTGTAGGCATTAAAATATTCAATGTCCATGTGAAGGGGGTTAATAACATTTAGTCAAAAATAGTAGTTGTAGGAATCAATTAAGTACTTTAAAATATTTGCTTATGCACTCATTTTTCCTTATTCGGCCTCATGTGGGTGACATATCATGTTTTTCCTATTTTTTCCCGAGAAACAAGATGGCGACTCTGACATCACATTCACACACACCTAGGCTATCTCGCAGCGATTTGATTGAATTGAAACCAAATACATACAACACACAATCAAACCATATTATATAACTTTACAAAAAATATTATCAAAACACATAAGTAAATCATTCATTCAATACTGTATTTATTCCATCACATGAATTACACAATTGCAAACATTTAAATTGAATTGATACTATATATATATATATATATATATATATATATATATATATATATATATATATAGAGAGAGAGAGAGAGAGAGAGAGAGAGAGAGTAAGGCTCACCTACATCATACACTATACATCACACCTCACATCACACCTAATTCTAGGCCCTAGAAAATTTTTTTTTTCAAATTTTATATTGTTTCCTTGAAATTAACCTTCCAATCAACCCATATGCAAAAAATTAGGTCAAAATACATTTTGTAACTATTTTTTAAAAAATCCACAAAAAACTGTTGGCGCAGACCCTTATAAATAATGTATTTTTAGTAGTTTTTTGTGGATTTTTTAAAAATAGTTAAAAATATATTTTGACCTAATTTTTTGCATATGGGTTGATTGGAAGACTAATTTCAAGGGAAAATATAAAATTTGGAAAAAAAAGTTTTTAGAGCCTAGAGTTAGGCGTGATGCATGAATATGTATAGAGCATGATGTACTATAGCCTGACTCTCTCTCTCTCTCTCTCTCTCTCTCTATATATATATATATATATATATATATATATATATATATATTGTTTGAAACCAATCACATGAATTAGAGTGTAAAAAGTTACACATATATTTACTTATTTATTTTTTGCACGTTCACGTGTATTTTGTAATATTATGCGTGTACTTTCCATTATGTCCAAAGAACAAATAAAGAATGTCAAAGTACATGCATGATATTGTAAAGTAAACTTGAATACATCACATTTACCAATGTTCCCATTCCTTGTAGTTGCTGACAAAATCATTCCACGACAGCGACTCTTCAAAAAGGCACCATTAACAAATATAACAATGCCGCGGTACTAAAATCCATGAATGGATCCAGCAAACATTAAAAAAAATTCTCTTGAATAATGTACTATCTGGTTCCTCGTCAAGAATGTAATGCGATCCCAAATTATACTTCAACAGAAGTTCCCTATAATCATTGTTTAACGCATAGGAAACCTTTTCATCACCATATATCTAAGCAACAACCATCTCTTTCCCATGCCATGCATGATTATAACCTATATGAGGACCATAGTTCTTCTTCATAACTCTGACTACATCATTTTTCCTCAGCAATGGTTTATCCCTAATCTCATTGGCAAGAAATATTGAAACTAACTTGGAGTCCATCATTTTTCTTAACGGACTACTATAGACACCCCTACAAGTATCCTCATTATTCAAGATTCGTACATAAAAGTAAGAATTTATTATCAATAATGAAGAATGAACATGCCACATGCACCTTAGTAGTCCTTTTAGAGAACTCTGTTGTCACCCGAGTTTTTGGTGCTCTAAAAATAGTGTATGACTCAAGTGAAAATCTAACGCAACAAGTAGTACTCAGGGTAAGTCCGAAATTGTAATCCATAGGGATTGAACACTCCTAAGAGAACTAGATTGGGTTAAAAGATATTCTCTGAATGTCACAAAGATGATTTGTTGTTTGAAGTTGTGAGATAAAGTGATTGCTGTACTAAAAAGAGTTTAATTAATAAATAATGAGTTAACTATGAAGACAAACTGAAACGAACTAAGATAAGCTTAAGTTCAAGAGGTAAAAGGGATTGAGGATCATTCTCCCACCTCAGATTCGCTAAGAACATAATAGGATATGTTCAAATTAATTCTAATCGAGCATATCTAATTAAGTTCGAACATCAACCATGCATTGGAGGATTCGGGGCAATAAGTTATTGCTAAATGAGTTGGGTTTATATTAAAGCATCAAACACTCCCCTTGCATGACAAGGGAAGTTAAAAGACTTGGATACTCCAATACTAACAAATGACGTTCCATTAGAAAAATTATAAACCAAACCCTAAATATGAATGTCAAGCATCCAAGGTGGGATCATGATCCCCAACCATAAGTCTAGTTACTCATCATGGAAACTAAGCTACACATGATAAATAACAACATACTCAAGCTAGTTGTCATCATCATCATCATCATCATCATCATCATCATCATCATCATCATCATCATCATCATCATCATCATCATCCTTGCTTTAATCCCATCACGTGGGGTCGGCCACATGGTGAGATTAAGGCAATGATGATGATAGTGACTAGCTTGAGTATGTTGTTCTTTAGCTTGTGTAGCTTAGTTTCCATGATGAGTAGCTAGACTTATGGTTGGGGATCATAATTCCACCTTGCATGCTTGAACTTCATATTTAAGGTTTGGTTTATACTCAAACTAGTCATCAAGTTTAAACACAAACTAAAATAAGAAATGGTAATAAATGCAAGGTAAAGCTAAGAACACAAGTAACGGAGAAGTAAATGAACAAAGCTTGCATTAACAACAACTAACTTGTACATAATAAATACTTTACATGTAGGTAAGAAGCGTAAATGAGTTTGACCTAAGAGAGAGAAGAGAGATTCTCTAAAATTGGAAACTTTCTAAGTATAAAACCATATTTTACAATGAGGAAACAAAGAGTCTTAACTCCCAAAATCACAAAAATGGCAAAATTGTAATAAGCTAGAACAGGGGGTGAATTGATTTGATGACAATTCGAATCGATTCATATAGGGGGGAAATGTTGCACTGGAAGAAAACGAATCGATTCGGTTGGAACCGAATCGATTCAGCCCTACCTTGAAATGAAGGGGAAAGGTTGTAATGGCTTGGGAAAGGAACATGCTTCACAAAAACGTTTGTAACTTCTTCGATACAACTTAGATTCAAGCACTGTCGGAGGCCACACAAAAATGAAGTAAAGGGTTGTAATACCCCGTATTTTTACACATATTTATTTTATTATGAAATTATGGAAATTGGGATTAATTAATTTAAAGAGAGAAAATTTAATTTGTAATTAATCCGGTTTAATGGTAATAATTACTAGCGTGATGAGAGTTAGTAGTTATCAGAAATAATTATGTTGAGAAAATAATTATGTTGAACATTACGTAGTGAGTAACGTAATAGATGGTTTCAAAAATAATATTATGGTCGGGGACGAGATAGACGACAATTATGATATAATTATTTGGGACACGCGTATGAGTCATGTCAATACTATTTATTGGGGTTAAAAAGGTAAATTATTTTTATATAACTCGAATGACTATTTTGAGTGCTCCAGTGTGTCCGAAAGGGTCGAAATAGTCACAAAACGCTACTCGGGTGCTTTATTTGGAGTCCGGGGCATTTTAGCCCAAAACGACACCTGAGAGGGGTATTTTGGTCTTTTGGGATTTTTGGGTAATTAAATGGACGAAAATAGGATTAAAATAGGAACATTGAGGGTTAGTGGCCTGTCAGTTGCAACCTACGTGGGAAAGAGAGATAAAGAGAGGGAGAATCAAAGAGGAAGGAGAACTATAGGAGAGGAAGGGGCAAACTCAAGAGATTTCACACAAAAGTTGCGCCAAAATGTAGATCGTGACGAGAGGATCAACCACATATCAATTTCAACCCGAGAATCAAAAATTCATTCCAAGGCAAGTGTTTATCTTGCTCCTCTTTTAGCATATATTGTTCCTGTTAATTTAGGTTTGATGATATAAACTTGGTGCAATGAAAACTTAGGTTTAATTAGACTGAATTGTGAAGAAACCTTATGATTTGGAGATGGGTATGCATGTAGAGGTTTTGCCCTTTGTTAGACTGTTAAAATTTGGGAATTTTATATTTTAATCACGAATTTTAATAAGAGTTTTGGACAATTAAAATTTTGGGTTCATATTTAAGAAAATTATTGAAAAATTGAAGAGATTGTCGAATTACATTTGAGTATATAAGGAGTTGACCTTTAATTTGTATTAAAAAGTATCTTAGGGTGATTTATAATAGTGTAGGAACATTTAATTTGGGTTGGGTTGAGTTTTGAACTGTTATTGAAGATTGAAAGTAGGAAAAATAGAGTTTGGGGAAGAAATGGGTCTGTTCGGATATTTCGTTCGAAGTCTGGCCAGGTCGTTCGAACGACCTCATTCGAACGAGACTTCTAACGAGAATTCCAACGACCCTTCTAATGAGATTTTGGAGTGAGGACTTCGTACGAATGACCTCGTTCGAACGAGATACCCTTGATTTCTAATGAGATTCCAGAAAAGGCTTTTTAGGGTTCGTTCGAGTTAAAAATCATCCTAGGGTTATCCAAGTGAGATAAATAACCTACGTGAAGGACGAGTGACCTAAATTCCGAGTTGATATTGAATTAGGAGGGTGATTATTCTCAAGATGAAGAAAGTTTGTTGAACCGAGGAGAGTTAGGTTCAAGAGAGTATATACATCTTTATATGGCCTACGGATTGGGTAGAAATAATAATGCTACTTACGTATTATGGTAATTGGGTTGCATGAATGCCTACTAAGTTGTATAATTTGTGTGAATGCTTACTACTTGGAATATTATGTGTATGACATACCTAGCTACTGGCTATCGAACGGAGGTTAGTACATTGTGGATGACCATATCTTGTGTGCCTTCGGAGGATTTTGAGTCGTACCACTAGAGCATGGAACCTAGGTACAGGCTATCTGTGAGAACGATAGTGGTGACGGTCGTATGGGTGCGTAGTTATGTACGTAGACCATCGGATTGGGACTATGTTCGCCTCCAATATGTGTATATGTTTTATTGGTTCTTGAGAGATTGAAACTGTTGTCTTTTATGCGTGAGCGTTGCAGTGGGACTAGATAGCCGAGTATGCCTAGTACCAGGAGTTTCTCAACCATGGGTGTAGGATTGATATATTTGTATGTATACATAGTGAGATTATATATATGTATACTGAGTTCCTATTCTGTATTTCATGTTGGCCACTTTATTAAAGTATATTCTATTGAGTCACCAGTTGAGAATAAAGAATGCTATGAGAATGAGTTATAATATCTTCGGGTTATTTAGATATTGTGTCCGACATAGTGGTTATCCTACATATAGTCAGGCGAAGAATCGAGATTAATATGGGTAGTTAGACTCGCTGGGTGTGCACATTAGATGAGAGGTGAGAATCTTAAGTGATTACGCTATGTTAACAGAAGTAATATTTTTGTGCTAATTAATCAGTTTAAGCACTTGCTATATTTAAACTATTTTCTACTCAGGCTCTGACCCGTTTTTCTGCAAATCTCTTTTCTTGTTCTATTATTTTAGGTGCTTAGCCACAGGGACACCAGACTTAGGAGATTCCATTCATTTGCCGAGCTGTAGCTACTGTGGAAGCAACATGATATTGCTAGTAGACACTTCCGAGTCGTTTTCTCCTCATCTATCAGTCATTTATTTCAGTTGGACATGTCGTCCCTCCTATTTTACATTTAGAGGTTTAGAGTTGTTTTTATTCTATCATTAGACTTTGATTTCATGTTATTGGATTATTGTATGGGATTATGACTGGATGTGTTTACTACAGTTCTTTATTTAAATTCAGTTAGTTATTTCCTTATGCTATTGTGATGTATGATGATGATTAGATATTTCCCTTTAATGATGATGGTTAATAACAAGATAAAATTTTGACACCAACCTTTTTAAATATTAGGTGGTTAGTTTTTATTAAATTAAAATTTGAGCTTTCGACAGTGATGCATTATCTGAACCAACTTGATATCCTGAAATTAATTAATTAAGCACTGATCACCCGGTAATTAATTAGGCGAGGTGTCACAAGGGCTTCAATTCCGTGAAGAGTTTGGGATAAAAAATCGAATGTTGAATTTACTAAATTGCCCTCGACTTTGTTACTTTCAGCGGAACTTTCCCGGAACTCAACCAAACTTCATATCATGCATTTTTGAGACCTACAAAAGCTCAAATAAGGTACACGTAATATATATATATATATATATGATGAAAACAGGGGTTAGTCAATAAATGAGCATAAGAACCGAGAATAACATGCGCGAGAATGCTAGAATGCACAAATTAACGGGGTAATAAATACAATAAACGTGACTTATCACACCCCTTAACTTAGACATTTCTAGTCCCGGGCAATGAAGTATGAAGAAACAAGATCCAACCATAAACCATAACAGAGGAAATATGCACAAAGAAGGAAAAAATCCCACTTTCCTAGTCGAACGATTGCATTTAGCATATGCAATAAGCCGTTGAACCCCTAAGTGCCCCTAGGGGATGCATGTTATCTCGTGAGTGTTTTCAGGGATGGCCCCCATAAAAATCAAGTCAACTTATACATTGATAACTCAAAAACCGATGCATAACTCAACAATAATCAAAGAAAGCATAATCGATTAACAAAGTGAACGATGCTCACACAAAATTCGGAAATTATTGACATTATAAGATGAACTTCAACAAAAATTGAAACCATGAAAATGCGAAATAAGGGAACACATGAAGTTATTTAGATTTGGAAAAAAAATTCATAATCCATGTAGACGCTAAAGCATACATGACTCAAGTTCTCTTCGGTTATTACATTCAACAAATAAAAGAACTCAGAAATGGGATGTAACACACAAGGGACATGCAAGCATAATGAGTAATTGTAAATGGAAACTAGGCCGCACACATGTCATCATTGAAGAACGATATATAAAAGTGAAAAATACAATCTCATGAAAGGATATTGCATATTAACCGAGGTGAAATGAACTCTAAAATATTTTCACAAATGTTCGACCTTTGAATCAACTCCTCCTTAAGATCAAATATGACTTTTCAGGAATGTAATTAGCGCTAGGCTAGGTTTTGGTAACACAAGTCTATTTATAGGAGCAAAGGGGATATGGGAATAACATTTGCGATAATGGAATAAGTGGGCAATATAAGAATTGGATTTTAAGTTCCAAGAGCAAGATACTCATAGGAATAGGACTTTTATTCACATACACACGGTGAAAAGGGATTCACGCATCTTGTAGCTATTTATTATATTTTTTTTCCTTTCTTTTTTTTTTCTTTTTCTTTCTTTCCTGGTCCACTCATTGATAGAAGCGAATTAATAATAACATGTTAAGCGGAGAAAAAGAAGGGAGACAAAGAAGAATTTGAATTTTTGATTAATTTTTTTAATAAATAAATAGAAGCGAATTAATAATAACATGTTAAGCGGTTATAGAAATTTAATTCACACCCCCTAATTTGAAATATACATTGTCCCCAATGTGAGTAGGGATAAAAATGGAAAAGAAGGTGAGAGAATGTCACCCCATAAGGAGCAAATCCCGAGAAGCGCAATGATAAACTTGTTAAAATGTTAGCACTAAAAACACAATATATACAATAAAGAGATATATACAAATGCAAATAAAGAAAAGAAATTGAGAATTTCATTTATAATATCGAGTTGTGTACATGGTTTTAGAAACTCAAAAATATAAAATACAATGAGGTAATCTCTCTACCCACAAGCTACACAACTCAAAAACCAACAGAAAATAACTAAAAACTTCAAAAACCATCAATATAACAGAGATAGAAAAACAACAACAATAGGAAAGGGTATCACCCTAGGGATACTCCTGGCGGTGACTAGATGAGTTGGGCGCATGGGGGTAATGCGGTGCATAGGGATCGTAAAGGTAAGGGGGAACAGGCGTCTCCCCCTCGAATGTGGGCAAACATCTCCATCTGTGCTCAGGTGAGCATAGAAATATCGCGCCGGTAGTCACCCCAAATCGAAGTAAAATCAGCCTATAGAGTGTCCATCCTGACGCCTAGATCTCGAATCAGGTCACTCGGCGGTGTAACCAGGGGTGGAACCTCTGGGACATCAGGCCTCTCCGCCTCCTCATCATCTGAGTTCGTATCCGAGCGATTAGCAGCCTCATCACCCCTAGCTCTAACTATCGGGTGGTTAAACATCCTTTTCTTCCTCCGTTCCCAGCAATCCAGTCCAAAGCTTCTTGAGATAGCCTTATCATTCAGCATTGTGGGCAACCATGGAATCTTATCACTAACCACCACTTCACATCTGTAAATTCGAGAAACCAATCGTGCGTAAGGGAGAGTGGTCGATCCCTTGTCACTATAGGCTGCCTTTACCATTTCTTGCAACACGAGGGTCGACAGACTAATGATCACATCATTCCCCAAAATATTATAAAAGCAATGGGACTATTTGTAACGGAGGGCAGACTTTGTTTGGATAGGAATAATGGAATTTATGACCACGAGATTGATGATACGATGAACATCGGGCATGCCGAATATGGGGAAAGTTTCCCCACTCCAAACATTAACGGGCGCTAAACACGCCCTGAGTACCTCCTAAGAAAGCCATGGTGAGTCCTCATGGACCGAGTAATGATAGAGTTCGGGGTTAGAAGCACCGTTAAGGTGTGAAGCCAAGATGCGCTTCGAAATAGCTATCCCCCTACCCTTCACAAAAGCCTCACATGTGCCGCCTCTCAGTGATACGAGCGAGGCATAGAAACGATGCACATGCTCCTCGTTAATCTCTCCGCCCTGGGCCAGATGGTCCTTTTAATTGAATTTGGCTAGAAAATTCCTTACGGAGGTAGGCATCTCATCTAACTTCACCTCCCTTTCAATCGTAATCGGGCGGCTTGAATTGGACATAGTCCAACACCAATCCATCTCCACCTTTGAACAAAAAGTCTCGAAAACCTCCCATCCCGTAACTGCACTGGTGGTTGGTTTCGACACCATAATAACTTGCAAGATGACAATCTAATACATACACCATTAGTGTACTGCATAAAATCAAGTTAAGCGTGAAAAATGGGTCGATAAGGAATGGAGGGTGCACGTCGGGAGAAAATTATTGACTAAATGTAACCGACATGCACCGCACTCAACATAAGGATAACCAACAAATACGTGTGATAAACGCTGCTTAAAATAATTCTTTTGTGCAGATAAAACCCGTTGGGGCATTTTTTCGAACATGTGGTGTGCATTGTATGGAAAGTAGGGAGAAAATATCATTTGCATGTTAAATACCCACAATAAATACAACTTCATCATCAACATAACACAAACAAGTTGTATTTGTTGGTTTTATATGAAAATCAATGAGAAATATAGGTATTTCAATGAAACACAAACAACACATGAAAAAGATGACATTTTCTCCTACTTTTCACATAATATCCACAAAATGCATCTTAAAATCGACAAACGAGGGTTCATATTGTACCTTGGATGAGTAAATCTAGAGGATTAAGGAGAAAACTTATGTGGAGAAATGTGTGACACCCCGCCTAATTAAATACCGGGCGATCACTCCTTTATTAAATTAAAATCAAGGTGAACAGTTGGTTCATTCTTAGCATCACTGTCGTAAAAATAAAGTTTTCCAAATTAACAACCTAATTAATTAAGCTAAGTGTCAAAACCATTTTTAACCTTTCAAACCAAATTGTATTTAAAGAAAATTTATTTATTTATTTATTTAACCACATTCAACAAGTAAGAATCACACCACATTTAAATTCTGCAACATAGTCCAATTAATTTAATACATTCGTCAATCGAATGTCAACATACGAAATCTAAAGTCACACATCCAAACTGAATAAATCCCATAGCAACAATACTGGAAATAACATAAATACAAATGTCCAATAACAACGAAATAATGAAAAGAGCTACACATGCCCAACTAGATAAAAGTACTAAATGTGGATCCGAATGAACGGAATCGTCTAATCAAGAGACCTGCAACTCCCACCTAAGCTGCAGCGCGTTCCTTCCAAGAGATCCTAAGCAAGACGCCCCTGTGCCTGGGCACTAGTAATACATACATACATATACAAGAGAGAGAGAGAAAAAGAAACGGGTCAGAGCCCGATAGTGTGTTTGATTTAAAATACGTTTAGCAAGTATTTAAATTGATACAGGCCAATGCAACAACATATTAGTGCGACACTCTCTTGAGAAATTCTCACCTCTCTTCTAATGTGCACTCCTATCGCACTAACCCTCCTAATGATTTATCTCATCATATAACACGCTATCTTTCCCCAATGATTTAACTTATCTTAGGTATTTCGCAGGATTCAAAATTTAACGATACAATTGTTTGAAAAGAATATTTCAATTAATAACCAAAGTTCTCATTTTAACTTTATTAGTCAATAAAGTTTTCCAGTGTCATATTATACTTTCTCAAAACAAGTATTTACAATTTGAGTCATCAACCATATCCTACATATCAATTCACAGTAGGTAGTTCCAAATTTCAGAATTTCATATATATATTATCTACTCGTATAATATATATATTATAACAGCACCCCAAATAAACTATGGTGCGGGTATACTCTACTATCCAAAACCCCATATCATTCATATTAAGGGGAATACAATCGGAATCACTCTCGAATTGTATTAACACATACGCAAACAAAATTGAGGCAAAGAATAGATTCCAAGTCTCTAAGAGGATGGCACATGCCTGCGTCTCTTAGGACCGTCTGAACTATCACGTCGATAGCCTGTACCAAGGACATCTATCTTCTAGGGTACAAGTCAATATCCCCCATAAAGGTCCCATCGAGATAAGACTGTCCCAGCGCGGTAACCTCAGGGATAGCAAGTAGCGTGGGCATGATTTTCACATGTATATAATATATGTACACACAATCATATAAATATACCACTTTTATCATATTAATATAGGTTCCTCTCGTCACCCATAATTACAACATTTATCCTTAATTTCACATTATTAGTATTACGTATAAGGTTTCATCTCTAACCTTAACTCGAAGGGTTTTCTCACTTATTACGTGACACTCGTGGACTCTATCCTTCCAAGTAGAAAATTCAGTAGGTATACCTCTATTCACTATAGTAGCTATTCGCCGTAATCTCTCACTTGAAATTCGTAGTTTCATCGTTCATTATATAATTATCCCAAAAGTAAAATTCTCGTCTTATAATAAAGTTCCCAACACTTATTCATATGTCCTACTGGTCTTTCCTATCTCCCAAAACATTTTATTAAGAATACCCAAGAATTATTTCACGATAAATTTAATTTAACTAATTAAACGAGGGAAATAGGAGTCTACCAGGAGGGGTCGATCGATCGAGGTCTGGGACTCGATCGATCGAACCTTCGATCGATCGAAGCTCTATGCTCGATCGATCGATCAAGCAAGTATTTTGATTTCTGCAGAATTACAGTTACGGGTTCTACCATCTATCTTCATCCAAATCCATATTTTTCAACTCCAAACGTCCCAAAAATTCTACTAATAACATTATAACATTATACCAGATGTTTTCAACGTAAAGCATGTGTATTTCTATCATTAAACATGGATAATCGACCCAAAATCTTATCTAATCATCAAGAACCCTAGAGTTTTCTTAATCATGGTTCTAATCTGTTTTTACCAGAATTTCCTTCTAATACATCATCAAAATTTCGTGGGTTATTCTTCTACATCACAAAAGATTTCCAGAATAAGGTTTAAGTCTTTACTACATGCAAATTCCTATCAAAATTTGGGTTTTCTTCCATATTTTTCATCCCTAATCATTCCTAAACTAATATGGAAATTGCACCAACGAAATAAGAAAGATAAACACTTGCCTCGAATTTTTAGAAGTCTGGTTTACGGATGATATTGGTGTGGTTGCGTTCCTCGTCTCGCGATCTACGCGTTGGCGGTGACGACGGTGCAAACGGGTGGCTTTTTGGCCTTGAATTGCCTTGAGAGCTCTCTCCTCTCTTCTCCAATGGCCGTTCTAGGGTTCTGAATATTCTAACCCTAAGTGACAACTTCAATATCAGATATAGCCCCTCTAATTTTCGTGGGTTTAATTACCCAAAAATGTAAAATGACCAAAATGCCCTCCCGGTTTACTAATTAGGCCTAAAAATGCCCCGAGACCCAAACTACACCCCCGAGTACACTTTTCTGACTATATCGACCCTTCCGGACGCGTTGGCGCACTCAAAACGACCATACGAATAACTTATAAAATATTCACTTTTTAATTACCAAAATTCAGTCCAGACGCGATACGAGCACGTCCCGACTTAAATTTCTGAAATTGTCATTTAATTCACTCATGACATTCAATATAACCAATATAATATATATTACTTTGCTCATTAGTAAAATTTAACAATTTCATATAATTACTAACTCTCATCACGCTAATAATTATAATATAATTAATTTCTAGATTTTTTTATTAAATAATTCACTCTCATTAAAATTAATAAATCCCCAAATTAATATAGCATAAAAATACGGGGTATTACATACTTCCCCCCTAATAACGGAATTTCGTGTCGAAATTCGGAAAATAAGGCATACCTGGGTAAAACAAATCTGGATATCTCTCGCGCATATCTGCCTCGCGCTCCCAAGTGGAGTCCTCCACATTATGATGCTCCCACTGGACCCGTACAGGTGGAACTATTTTCGACCTCAATCTCATTTCACTATAGTCTAGTATAGCCACTGGTCTCTCCTCGTAAGAGCCACAGGCTGTAGGTCTATCTCATCTATCGCAATGTGAGTATGGGCCATATCATCCCGAAGATACCATCTCAATGACGAGATGTGGAATACATCATGACTGCGATGTAAATGTTCTGGCACTCAATCTATTTGCTACCGTCCCAATCCTCTCGATGATGGGAAATGGTCCCACGTACCTCGGGGCCAATCCCCCCTTTTTCCCGAACCTCATCACTCCTTTCATAGGAGATACACGCAGTAACACTTGGTCCCCCACATTAAACTCCCGGAAGAACCGTTTCACATCGGCGTAGCTCTTCTGCCTGTCCTGGGCTAATCTAATGCGACTCCTAATCATCTCAATCCTCGCTGAGGTTTCCTGAATCACCTCTGGTCCTAGCAACCTGTTATCCCCCACCTCGAACCAACAATTTGGAGAACGACAAGGCTTGCCATACAAATCCTCAAATGGAGCCATGCCAATTGTGAACTGATAAGAGTTATTATAAGCAAAATCTACCAGTGGAAGATGTGGCTCCCAACCTCCTCCAAAATCGAGAACACACATGCGTAGCATATCCTCTAAAATCTGATTAGTACGCTCTGTCTGTCCATCTGTCTGTGGGTGGTAAGCTGAACTCAACCTCAACTCAGTACCCATAGCCTCCTAAAAGCTTTCCCAGAAACGTGAGACAAAAATCTTGTCTCTATTTGATACAATATTCAGGGGCACCCCGTGTAATCTGACAATCTCAGCGATGAACAACTGAGCATACTGACCCGTGGTATAATCTGTCCGCAACGGCAGAAAATGAGCCACCTTGGTCAAACGATCTACAATCACCCAGATAGAATCGTGGCCCCGCTGTGATGTAGGCAACCCTGTAATAAAATCCATGGAAATACTCTCCCACTTCCACGTGGGTACTTCCAATGGATGAAGCAATCCTGACGGTTTTTGATGGTCCACCTTCACCAGCTGGCAGGTAGGACACTTGAACACGAACTCAGCAATGTCCTTCTTCATCCCACTCCACCAGTATTGCCTCCTCATATCCTGGTACATCTTATCGCCTCCCGGATGTACTGCAAATCGGGACCCATGAGAATGAGTCATCACTGCATGACGTAATTCTGCTCCTTCTGGAACCACCAATCTCCCATTAAACCACAAACCTCCATCAAAACTAACAGAATAGGACTCAGCACCCTCGGCTAGAAGTCGCACAATCTGCTCCTGGCAAAATGGGTCTGTGGTCTGTGCCTGTATCACCCTCGTAATAATCTCGGGTGTGATTGACATCACGGATATGAAAGAAGGTGCTACTGCGTCCTAGTGACCCAACTCCTTCCACTTTGCTTTCCAGACGTCTGCTACCTCGTCTACCGGTCGACGACTCAACGCATCAGCAACTACGTTGGCCTTTCCCGGATGATACTGTATATCGAACTGATAGTCCTTCACAAACTCTAGCCATCTGCGCTGACGCATATTCAACTCTCGCTGAGTGAATAGGTACTGCAACGACTTGTGGTCTGTGAACAAACAGAATTTCTCTCCCAAAAAATAGTGCCTCCATATCCTCAATGCAAAGACGACCGCTACTAACTCCAGGTCGTGGGTGGGGTAATTCTTCTCATGCGGCTTAAGCTTGCGGGAGGCAAAAGCTATAGCCTTCTCTTCCTGCTGAAGTACTCCCCCAAGTCCCCGTAAGGACGCATCGGTGTAAACTAGGTACTCCACACCCGGCTTCGGTAATGCAAGGACTAGCGCTGAAGTAAGCTTGTCTTTTAGCTCGTCGAAAGACAATTGACAAGCATCATCCCACACATATGGTACTCCCTTGCGAGTCAGATTCGTCAATGGACCCGCTATTTTGGAGAATCCCCGAATGAATCTCCTGTAGTAACCAGCTAACCCCAAGAAACTACGCACTTTCGTCGGTGTCGTGGGCTGTCCCCACTCCCTCACCGCTGATACATTACTCGGGTCAACTGCTATCCCCTGCTCAGAAACAACATGCCCCAAGAACTGTACCTCTCGCAACCATAATCCGCACTTCTCGTACTTAGCATACAACTGATGCTCTCGTAGAGTCTGAAGAACCTGCCTCAAGTTCTCGGCATGCTCCCCCTCGGAGTGGATATATATCAAAATGTCATCTATGAAAACGATGACAAACTGATCCAAGAACTCTCTGAATACTCGGTTCATCAAGTCCATGAAAACGGTTGGAGCATTTGTGAGTCCGAACGGCTTCACCCAGAACTCATAAGACCCATATCTCGTCAAGAAAGCAGTCTTCAAAACATCCTGCTCCCTAATACGTAGCTGATGGTACCCCGACCTCAGATCTATCTTCGAAAAGAAAGTTTCTCCCCTCAGCTGGTCGAACAGATCATCGATTAGAGGCAACAGATATTTATTCCGTATCGTGACCTTGTGTGACACCCCGCCTAATTAAATACCGGGCGATCACTCCTTTATTAAATTAAATCAAGGTAAACAGTTGGTTCATTCTCAGCATCACTGTCGATAAAAATAATTTTTCCAATTTAACACCCTAAATAATTAAGCTAAGTGTCAAAACATTTTTCATACAAACTTCCAAATTTTATTAAAGAAAAGATTTTATTAATACCAAAACAACATTTCTACATTATAGAATCACACCACGAAATCTAAATAAAACCATACATTCACCAATCTAATGTCAATGATATAAAGCTAAAATCATAAACCATCCTGAAACAAATCCCATAGACAATACTGGAATAACTGAAATATAAAAATCCCCAACAATAACTGAAATGATAAAAAGGGCGACACGTGCCCCATAAATGAGAGTAATAGGAGTGGAATCAATGACAGAAGCCGTCTACTCAAGGGACCTGCAACTCCCACCTAAGCTGCAGCTCGTTCTTCTCAAAGAATCCTAAGCAAGACGCCCCTGTGGCTGGGCACCTGAAAATATACATATATATACAAGAGAGAGAGAGAGAAAAGGAAACGGGTCAGGGCCCGAAAGTGTGTTTGATTTTAGAATACGTTAAGCAAGTATTTAAATTGATACAGGCCAATGCAACTTCATATTAGTTCGTCTCTCTCTTGAGAAATACTCAACTCTCTTCTAATGTGCACTCCTATCGTACTAGCCTTCCCAATGGTTCGTTTATCTTAACTTACTCAAATGTTTTCAAAAACTGAACGATAACAATGTTATAAAAAGGTTACTTTCAATTTGTAGTATTCCTCTCGTTTTAGCTTCATTAAATTATAAGATTTCCCGTACCTTTTCATATTTTCACAAAACAAGTATTTAATAATTTGAGTCAACAACCACGTTCTACTTATCAAATCACAGTAGGCAGTTCAAAGTTTATAACCTCATATATATATATTAACTACTCGCATAAAATATATATATAATGGCACCCCAACTAAACTATGGTGCGGGCATACTCTGCTATCCAATCCCCGTATCGCTCACATAAAGGGAAATACAAGTTCGGAATCACTCTCGAACTGTATTAACATATACAAAACAACGTTGAGGCGAAGCATAGATTTCCAAGTCCAAGAGGTCAGTACATACCCACACGTCTCTTAGGACCGTCCGACTATCAATTTAATAGCCCGTACCTAGGATCTCTATCTTCTAGGGTACGATTCAATATCCCCATAAAGCAACACAGGATACGATCGTCCCAGCGCGGTAACCTCAGGGATAGCAAGTAGCGCGGGTACGTTTTTCACATGTATATAATATATGTACACACATTCATATAAATATACCGATTTCATCATATTAATATAGGTCACTCTCATTACCCATAATTACAACCTTTGTCCTAAATTTCACCTTATTAGTATAACGTATAAGGTTTCGCCTCTAACCTTAATTCGAAGGGTTTTCTCACTCATTACCTAATACTCATGGGTTATAACTTTACAAATTCTAAAATTCAGTAAATAACTTCATTTGATTCCAACGTAACTCTCTTACGCACCTCACCCTAACAACCTAAAGTAAATATCCCATAATTACCATCTTCGTTGAAGATTAAAGGTTCTAACATATGTCCATATACTCTACTGGTCCTCAATATCTCCCAAATCATTTTATTTAGAATGCCCAAGGTTTATTCCACGATAAATTAATTCGACTAATTAAACAAGGGGAATAATAAGCTGCCAGGGAGGGTCGATCGATCGACGTCTGGGGTCGACCGATCGAACCTTCGATCGATCGACGATCTAGGGTCGATCGATCGATCGAGCAGGTCTGTGAAAATTCTGCAGAAACTGCAGTGACGGTGTTGCTTAGGTTTCTTCATCAAAACTCATATTTTCCAACTCTAATTGACCCAAAAAGTGTACTGCTTACATCCTAACATAATTCCAGGTTTCTTTAACGATCAGCATGCGTATATACATCAATAAACATGATTAAACAACCTAATATTTCATCTAATCATCAAGAACCCTACAGTTTTCTTAACCTTTGTTCTAATCAGTTTTCTCCAGAAATTCCTTCTAACAAATCATCATAATTTCGTGGGTTAAACATCTACTTCACATATTAATTTCCAGAATAAGGTTCATATGATTTCTACATGCAAATCCCTATCAAAATTGGGTTTTCCTCCATGGGTTATACTCTTAATCATTCCTACACTAACATGATTATTGCACCAACGAAAATACGCAAGTTAAACACTTGCCTGGGATTTCAGAGGTCTGGTTTCCTGCTGATATTGGTATGGCTGCGTTCTCCTCCTCGCGATCTACGCGTTGGTGGTGACGGTGGTGCAAAAGGTGGTGTTTTTGGCCTTGAATCACCTAGCAAGGTCTCTCCTCTCTTCTCCACTATCCGTCTTAGGGTTCTGAATGATCTAACCCTAAAAGGCTGACTTAAATGGCTGCTAAGGATGGCTGAAATTCGTGGGTTTAATTACCCTAATTTGTAAAATGACCAAAACGCCCTCCCGGGTCACTAATTAAGCCTAAAAACATCCCGAGACCCAAACTAAACCCCCGGGTACACTTTTCTGACTATCTCGACCCTTCCGGACGCGTTGGCGCACTCAAAACGACCATACGGACAACTTATAAAATATTCACTTTTTAATTAACATAATTAGTCCCGACGTGACACGAGCACGTCCCGACTTAATTTTCCGAAATAGTCATTTGATTCACTTATGACATTCAATATGACCAATATAACATATTACTATGCTCATTAGTAAATATTCAACAATTTTTCCATAATTACTAACTCTAGTCACGTTAATAATTATAACATAATTAATTTCCGGATTTTTATTAAATAAATCCCCAAATTAAATATAGCATAAAAATACGGGGTATTACATACTTCCCCCCTAATAACGGAATTTCGTCCCGAAATTCGGAAAATAAGGCATACCTGGTAAAAACAACTCTGGATATCTCTCACGCATATCTGCCTCACGCTCCCAAGTGGATTCCTCCACATTATGATGTTCCCACTGGACCCGCACGAGTGGAACTATCTTTGACCTCAATCTCCTCTCACTGTAGTCTAGAATAGCCACCGGTCTCTCCTCGTAAGAGCTATCCGACTGCAAGTCGATCTCATCTATCGCAATGTGAGTATGGGCCATATCATCCCGAAGGTATCGTCTCAACGACGAGATGTGGAATACATCGTGGATGCGATGTAAATGTTCTGGCAAACCCAACCTGTATGCTACTGGCCCAATTCTCTCGATGATGGGAAATGGTCCTACGTACCTCGGAGCCAACTTCCCCTTCTTCCCGAACCTCATCACTCCTTTCATAGGAGATACACGCAACAACACTTGATCTCCCACATTAAACTCCCGGAAAAATCGTTTTGCATCGGCGTAGCTCTTCTGTCTGTCTTGGGCTACCCGAATACGACTCCTGATTATCTCAATCCTCGCGGAGGTCTCCTGGATCACTTCTGGTCCTAATAACTTGTTGTCCCCCACTTCGAGCCAACAGGTTGGAGAGCGACAAGGCCTGCCGTACAAAGCTTCAAATGGAGCCATGCCAATCGTAAATTGATAGGAGTTATTATAAGCAAACTCGACCAGTGGAAGATGTGGCTCCCAACCTCCCCCGAAGTCGAGGATACACATACGTAGCATATCTTCCAACATCTGATTAGTACGCTCTGTCTGTCCATCTGTCTGTGGGTGGTAAGCTGAACTCAGTCTCAACTCTGCACCCATAGCCTCCTGAAAGCGTTCCCAGAAACGCGACACAAAAATCTTGTCTCTGTCTGACACAATATGCAGGGGCACCCCATGTAATCTGACAATCTCAGCGATGAATAGTTGGGCATACTGACCCGTGGTATAATCTATCCTTACTGGCAGAAAATGAGCCACCTTGGTCAGACGGTCTACAATCACCCAGATAGAATCGTGGCCTCGCTGTGATGTAGGCAACCCTGTAATGAAGTCCATGGAAATACTTTCCCACTTCCACGCAGGTACTTCCAACGGCTGAAGTAATCCCGACGATTTCTGGTGGTCCACCTTCACCAGCTGGCAAGTAGAACATTTGGACACAAATTCAGCGATGTCCTTCTTCATCCCACTCCACCAGTACTGACGTCTCATATCCTGGTACATCTTATCGCCTCCCGGATGTACAGCAAATCGGGACCCATGAGAATGAGTCATCACCTCATGACGTAGCTCTGCTCCTTCTGGAACCACTAATCTCCCATTAAACCGCAATCCTCCATCCGAACTAACAGAATAGGACTCAGCACCCTCGGTTAGAAGTCGTACAATCTGCTCCTGACAAAATGGGTCTGTGGTCTGTGCCTGTATCACCCTCGTAACAATCTCGGGTGTGACTGTCATCACGGATATGAAAGAACGTGCTACTGCGTCTTGGTAACCCAACTCCTTCCATTTTGCTTTCCAGATGTCCGCCACATCATCAACCGGTCTACGGCTCAACGCATCAGCAACTACGTTGGCTTTCCCCGGATGATACCGTATATCGAACTGGTAATCTTTTACAAACTCTAACCATCTGCGCTGACGCATATTCAGCTCTCGCTGAGTGAACAGGTACTGCAGTGACTTATGGTCTGTGAACAAACGGAATTTCTCGCCCAATAAATAGTGCCTCCAAATTCTCAATGCAAAGACGACCGCAGCTAACTCCAGGTCGTGGGTGGGGTAATTCTTCTCATGCGGCTTAAGTTTACGGGAAGCAAAAGCTATAGCCTTCTCTTCCTGCTGAAGTACTCCCCCAAGTCCTCGTAAGGACGCATCTGTGTAAACCAGGTACTCTACACCCGGCTTTGGTAGAGCAAGGACTGGTGCCGAAGTAAGCTTGTCCTTCAGCTCGTCAAAAGCTAACTGACAAGCGTCATCCCAAACATATGGTACCCCCTTGCGAGTCAGATTCGTCAATGGACCCGCTATTTTGGAGAACCCCCGAATGAACCTCCTGTAGTATCCGGCCAACCCCAAGAAACTACGTACTTCCGTCGGTGTCGTGGGCTGCCCCCACTCCCTCACCGCTGACACTTTGCTCGGGTCTACTGCTATCCCCTGCTCAGAAACAACATGGCCCAAGAATTGTACCTCTCGCAACCAGAATCCACACTTCTTGTACTTAGCATACAACTGATGTTCTCGTAGAGTCTGAAGAACCTGCCTCAAGTGTTCGGCATGCTCCTCCTCGGAGCGTGAATATATTAAGATATCATCTATGAAGACGATGACGAACTGATCCAAGAACTCTCTGAACACTCGGTTCATCAAGTCCATGAAAACGGCTGGGGCATTTGTGAGTCCAAACGGCATCACCCTGAACTCGTAAGACCCATATCTCGACAAGAAGGCAGTCTTTGAAACATCCTGCTCTCTAATCCTTAACTGATGGTACCCCGACCTCAGATCTATCTTTGAAAAGAAAGTTGCTCCCCTTAACTGGTCGAACAGATCATCGATTCGAGGCAACGGATATTTATTCCGTATCGTGACCTTGTTCAACTCCCGGTAGTCCACACACAATCTCAGTGAGCCATCTCTCTTCTTCACAAATAAGACTGGAGCGCCCCACGGTGAGGTACTCCTACGAATGAAACCCTGACCTAATAGCTGCTCAATCTGATCTCGTAGCTCTCGCATTTCTGCCGGAGCCATACGGTACGGTGCGCGTGCTATAGGTCTCGTATCCGGCAATAAGTCTATAACGAAGTCTATCTCACGACTGGGCGGTAGGCCTGGTATCTCCTGAAACACATCGGAATACTCCCTAACAACTGGGATCGAATCCAAAGGAATCACAACCTCCTTAGAGGTATCCTCCTCAATGTAATATAAATGAGCGGTCGAACCTCCCTCTGGGCGAGGCATCGCTACTACAAACATCTCTTGCCCCGGAATGGCAAAAACAATGCTCCCACCGAAGCAATCAATCATGGCTCTATAAGATGCGAGCCAATCCATACCAATAATCACGTCATGCTCGTGCATGTCTAAGACTAGCATGTCTGCAGGCAATACCAAGCTACCGATCTCTACCCCTACTCCCCGGCATATAAAGAATATAAGTGACCCACTCCCTAGTGGTGAGTCGACACACGTCACGGTGCTCTCTGCTGTGGCTAACAATCCTAAGGACTTCGCAAAATGCGTAGCTATAAAACAGTGCGTTGCCCCCGTATCAAACAAAACTTTACCCATAGTACCATGGATAGGAAACATACCCTCAATCGCGGGTGGTGCCTGTGGAGCTGCTGCCTGGTGGACGTTATAGACACGTCCGTACTGTAATTGCCCCTGCTGCACTGGAGCTGCTGGAATGGCTGGTAAGGCAGGCACCTGGGCTGGGGCTGGAAGGGCAGGTGGAAAGAGTGGTCTCTGTGGCTCATTACGGGTTCCCTGCTGCTGTGGGGCCCTATCGCCCTCTGGGCAATCCTGACGCTTATGGCCGTGCTTGCCACACAGAAAACATCGGCCTCTGAAATTACCTCCCCTCTGTCCCTGCTGACCACGGCCCTGCTGGCCGTTACCTCCACGCCATTGGCCCTGTTGGCCCTGATGTGCACGCTGTTGGCCTTGCTGGCCCTGCTGCTGTCCCTGCGGTCGGTGTTGGCCCTGCTGGCCCTGCTGATTAGGCTGACCCTGATGGCCCTGCCTGAATCCCCCGAATCCCTGCCTAGAATCACCTGAACGGAATCGCTTAGCAGGGTCCCCCTGATGGGAACTCTGCTCGTGCTGACGAGTCTGTCCCTGAGTTGGTGCCCCACTGGCACTATTACCCCCGGTCCTGCCCTGCTGGCTGGACTCTCCTGCTCTCTTGCTTCCCTGAAGATGGAAGCGGTGATCCTGGCAATGTAGTAGCGCTGCATTGAGTACGTCAGTGAAAGTACTCAGGGATAGATTCCCAATAAGGTGCTGACGGATCCTCCAAGCTAACCCGTCGACGAACAGCAAAACTTTCTTGCTCTCAGTGGGTGCCTCATCCGGCACAATAGTGAGAATTCTCGTGAACTCCTCCTCATACTCGGCTACAGTAAGGTTCTCCTGCTTCAGATTTAGCAATTTCCGCCTCATCTCAGTCTCCACGGCGGGTGGAAAATACTTGCGGTCAAACCGCTCCCAGAACATCTGAATAGGGATCGTGTCCCTCTCCTCCAAAGTAGTAGTGGACTCCCACCACTGTAATGCGGCTCCCACCAGTTTAAAAGAGGCCAATAGCTGCTTCTGCACTTCGGTGCACTCATACATACGGAGGTGCCGCTGGATGTCCTTCTTCCATTGGCTGACAGTAATAATATCGGAGCTACCAGAAAACTCAGGGGGATGTGCTTTCTGAAAAGCATCCCGAACTCTCTCCCATGCAGATGGAAGCTGTGCTGGTACTGGCGCCACTGCCTGGACCTGTGGTGGAGCCTGCTGAATCACCGCTATCGCGGCATTTACCGCCTGAGCAACGATGGCGGCCACTTCATTCGCATTCATTGTGCCTGGTGCCGGAGTTGCTGGCTGCTCGGCTTGGGCACGCCTATCCTTCGGAGCACGTCTCGGAGGCATCTGAAACGTGAACAAGTTTATTAGTCTACAGTTATCAACAAATCTCGAATAGCTGAAGACTTAAACGTGAAAGCAAGAATACAACAGTCCTAACAATAGGGCTCTATAGCAATAACGTTAAGCTGAAAGCGAAAATAAGCCGTACAGATCCTATGGACACTAGAACCTGATGCTCTGATACCACCTGTGACACCCCGCCTAATTAAATACCGGGCGATCACTCCTTTATTAAATTAAATCAAGGTAAACAGTTGGTTCATTCTCAGCATCACTGTCGATAAAAATAATTTTTCCAATTTAACACCCTAAATAATTAAGCTAAGTGTCAAAACATTTTTCATACAAACTTCCAAATTTTATTAAAGAAAAGATTTTATTAATACCAAAACAACATTTCTACATTATAGAATCACACCACGAAATCTAAATAAAACCATACATTCACCAATCTAATGTCAATGATATAAAGCTAAAATCATAAACCATCCTGAAACAAATCCCATAGACAATACTGGAATAACTGAAATATAAAAATCCCCAACAATAAATGAAATGATAAAAAGGGCGACACGTGCCCCATAAATGAGAGTAATAGGAGTGGAGTCAATGACAGAAGCCGTCTACTCAAGGGACCTGCAACTCCCACCTAAGCTGCAGCTCGTTCTTCTCAAAGAATCCTAAGCAAGACGCCCCTGTGGCTGGGCACCTGAAAATATACATATATATACAAGAGAGAGAGAGAGAAAAGGAAACGGGTCAGGGCCCGAAAGTGTGTTTGATTTTAGAATACGTTAAGCAAGTATTTAAATTGATACAGGCCAATGCAACTTCATATTAGTTCGTCTCTCTCTTGAGAAATACTCAACTCTCTTCTAATGTGCACTCCTATCGTACTAGCCTTCCCAATGGTTCGTTTATCTTAACTTACTCAAATGTTTTCAAAAACTGAACGATAACAATGTTATAAAAAGGTTACTTTCAATTTGTAGTATTCCTCTCGTTTTAGCTTCATTAAATTATAAGATTTCCCGTACCTTTTCATATTTTCACAAAACAAGTATTTAATAATTTGAGTCAACAACCACGTTCTACTTATCAAATCACAGTAGGCAGTTCAAAGTTTATAACCTCATATATATATATTAACTACTCGCATAAAATATATATATAATGGCACCCCAACTAAACTATGGTGCGGGCATACTCTGCTATCCAATCCCCGTATCGCTCACATAAAGGGAAATACAAGTTCGGAATCACTCTCGAACTGTATTAACATATACAAAACAACGTTGAGGCGAAGCATAGATTTCCAAGTCCAAGAGGTCAGTACATACCCACACGTCTCTTAGGACCGTCCGACTATCAATTTAATAGCCCGTACCTAGGATCTCTATCTTCTAGGGTACGATTCAATATCCCCATAAAGCAACACAGGATACGATCGTCCCAGCGCGGTAACCTCAGGGATAGCAAGTAGCGCGGGTACGTTTTTCACATGTATATAATATATGTACACACATTCATATAAATATACCGATTTCATCATATTAATATAGGTCACTCTCATTACCCATAATTACAACCTTTGTCCTAAATTTCACCTTATTAGTATAACGTATAAGGTTTCGCCTCTAACCTTAATTCGAAGGGTTTTCTCACTCATTACCTAATACTCATGGGTTATAACTTTACAAATTCTAAAATTCAGTAAATAACTTCATTTGATTCCAACGTAACTCTCTTACGCACCTCACCCTAACAACCTAAAGTAAATATCCCATAATTACCATCTTCGTTGAAGATTAAAGGTTCTAACATATGTCCATATACTCTACTGGTCCTCAATATCTCCCAAATCATTTTATTTAGAATGCCCAAGGTTTATTCCACGATAAATTAATTCGACTAATTAAACAAGGGGAATAATAAGCTGCCAGGGAGGGTCGATCGATCGACGTCTGGGGTCGACCGATCGAACCTTCGATCGATCGACGATCTAGGGTCGATCGATCGATCGAGCAGGTCTGTGAAAATTCTGCAGAAACTGCAGTGACGGTGTTGCTTAGGTTTCTTCATCAAAACTCATATTTTCCAACTCTAATTGACCCAAAAAGTGTACTGCTTACATCCTAACATAATTCCAGGTTTCTTTAACGATCAGCATGCGTATATACATCAATAAACATGATTAAACAACCTAATATTTCATCTAATCATCAAGAACCCTACAGTTTTCTTAACCTTTGTTCTAATCAGTTTTCTCCAGAAATTCCTTCTAACAAATCATCATAATTTCGTGGGTTAAACATCTACTTCACATATTAATTTCCAGAATAAGGTTCATATGATTTCTACATGCAAATCCCTATCAAAATTGGGTTTTCCTCCATGGGTTATACTCTTAATCATTCCTACACTAACATGATTATTGCACCAACGAAAATACGCAAGTTAAACACTTGCCTGGGATTTCAGAGGTCTGGTTTCCTGCTGATATTGGTATGGCTGCGTTCTCCTCCTCGCGATCTACGCGTTGGTGGTGACGGTGGTGCAAAAGGTGGTGTTTTTGGCCTTGAATCACCTAGCAAGGTCTCTCCTCTCTTCTCCACTATCCGTCTTAGGGTTCTGAATGATCTAACCCTAAAAGGCTGACTTAAATGGCTGCTAAGGATGGCTGAAATTCGTGGGTTTAATTACCCTAATTTGTAAAATGACCAAAACGCCCTCCCGGGTCACTAATTAAGCCTAAAAACATCCCGAGACCCAAACTAAACCCCCGGGTACACTTTTCTGACTATCTCGACCCTTCCGGACGCGTTGGCGCACTCAAAACGACCATACGGACAACTTATAAAATATTCACTTTTTAATTAACATAATTAGTCCCGACGTGACACGAGCACGTCCCGACTTAATTTTCCGAAATAGTCATTTGATTCACTTATGACATTCAATATGACCAATATAACATATTACTATGCTCATTAGTAAATATTCAACAATTTTTCCATAATTACTAACTCTAGTCACGTTAATAATTATAACATAATTAATTTCCGGATTTTTATTAAATAAATCCCCAAATTAAATATAGCATAAAAATACGGGGTATTACACCTTGTTCAGCTCCCGGTAGTCCACACACAATCTCAGTGAACCATCTCTCTTCTTTACAAACAAAACTGGAGCGCCCCAAGGTGAGGTACTACTGCGAATGAAGCCCTGACCTAACAGCTGCTCTATCTAATCTCGTAGCTCTCGCATCTCTGCCGAAGCCATACGGTACGGTGCGCGTGCTATAAGTCTCATATCTGGAAATAAGTCTATGACAAAGTCTATCTCTCGATTGGGGGGTAGGCCTGGTATTTCCTGAAACACATCAGAATACTCCCTGACAACTGGGATCGAATCTAAGGGAATCACAACCTCCGTAGAGGCATCCTCCTCTATATAATACAAATGAGCATTCGAACCTCCCTCTGGGCGAGGCATTGCCACTACAAACATCTCTTGCCCCGGAATGGCAAAAACAATGCTCCCACCGAAGCAAACAATCATGGCTCTATAAGCGGCGAGTCAATCCAAACTGATAATAACATCATGCTCATGCATATCTAAGACTAACAAGTCTGCAGGTAATACCAAACTACCAATCTCTACCCCCACTCCCCGGCATATAAAGAAAAGTGAACCATTCCCCAGTGGTGAGTCTACCTACGTTACAGTGCTCTCTACTGTGGTTAATAGCCCTAAGGTCTTCGCATAATATGTAGCTATAAAACAATGCGTTGTCCCAGTAACAAACAAAATTCGACCCAAAGTTTCATGGATAGAAAAACATACCCCAAATCGCGGTGGTGCCTGTGGGGCGGCTGCCTAGTGGACATTATAGATATGTCTGTACTGTAACTGCCCCTTCTGCACTGGAGCTACTGGAAAGGTTGGCAGGCCTAGTACCTGAGTTGGTACTGGGAGAGCGATTGGAAAAAGTGGCCCCTGTGGATCATTACGGGCACCCTGCTGCTGTGGGTCCCTAACACTTTCTGGGCAATCTTGGCGTTTATGGCCATGTGTGCCACACACGAAACATCGGCCTCCGAAGTTTCTCCCCCTCTGACCCTGCTGCTGTCGGTGTCGGCCTTGCTGACTTGGGACTTTATTCCTCTTTCGAAACTGCTTCATTTTACCACGTTATTGACTAGAACTGACTTGGTCTTGGGTAGTTTGTTGTCGCAATTTCGGTGTCTTCGCACATTTGTCAGCTTTAGTCACATGCATTTGGTTAACCTCTCTAGGTCTTTTGCCTCCTTTAAGTTGTAGGCTGCGTTCTTGGTATTGTAGAACTCCAGTGGTAACTGCTTGTGCCATGATACCTGCTAAGTCGGCGGTTGATACTTTCTCTGGGGATACCTGAGGTATGAGTCGATCTTGCTCGTTGACTCCCTTAACCGTTTTATCTAGTTCTTCTTGATGGTCCATCTGAAAATTTAAATAAATTTGGATGAGTTCATCATTCAAATAAACAAATCGCAGAAGCACGAATTCCCAATGTATAGAGAGGAACACAACATTCCTAGTATTTAGGGCTCTATATCAAAGAAAGCAACGCTGAAAGCATAATAGGCCACACAGATCCTAAAGGACACTAGAACCTGATGCTCTGATACCACCTGTGACACCCCCCTAATTAAATACCGGGCGATCACTCCTTTATTAAATTAAAATCAAGGTGAACAATTGGTTCATTCTTAGCATCACTGTTGTAAAAATAAACTTTTCCAAATTAACACCCTAATTAATTAAGCTAAGTGTCAAAACCATTTTTAACCTTTCAAACCAAATTGTATTTAAAGAAAATTTATTTATTTATTTATTTAACCACATTCAACAAGTAAGAATCACACCACATTTAAATTCTGCAACATAGTCCAATTAATTTAATACATTCGTCAATCGAATGTCAACATACGAAATCTAAAGTAACACATCCAAACTGAATAAATCCCATAGCAACAATACTGGAAATAACATAAATACAAATGTCCAATAACAACGAAATAATGAAAAGAGCTACACATGCCCAACTAGATAAAAGTACTAAATGTGGATCCGAATGAACGGAATCGTCTAATCAAGAGACCTGCAACTCCCACCTAAGCTGCAGCGCGTTCCTTCCAAGAGATCCTAAGCAAGACGCCCCTGTGCCTGGGCACTTGTAATACATACATATATATACAAGAGAGAGAGAGAGAAAAAGAAACGGGTCAGATCCCGATAGTGTGTTTGATTTAAAATACGTTTAGCAAGTATTTAAATTGATACAGGCCAATGCAACAACATATTAGTGCGACACTCTCTTGAGAAATTCTCACCTCTCTTCTAATGTGCACTCCTATCGCACTAACCCTCCTAATGGTTTATCTCATCATATAACACGCTATCTTTCCCCAATGATTTAACATATCTTAGGTATTTCGCAGGATTCAAAATTTAACGATACAATTGTTTGAAAAGAATATTTCAATTAATAACCAAAGTTCTCATTTTAACTTTATTAGTCAATAAAGTTTTCCAGTGTCATATTATACTTTCTCAAAACAAGTATTTACAATTTGAGTCATCAACCATATCCTACATATCAATTCATAGTAGGTAGTTCCAAATTTCAGAATTTCATATATATATTATCTACTCGTATAATATATATATTATAACAGCACCCCAAATAAACTATGGTGCGGGTATACTCTACTATCCAAAACCCCATATCATTCATATTAAGGGGAATACAATCGGAATCACTCTCGAATTGTATTAACACATACGCAAACAAAATTGAGGCAAAGAATAGATTCCAAATCTCTAAGAGGATGGCACATGCCTGCGTCTCTTAGGACCATCTGAACTATCATTTCGATAGCCTGTACCAAGGACATCTATCTTCTAGGGTACAAGTCAATATCCCCCATAAAGGTCCCATCGAGATAAGACTGTCCCAGCGCGGTAACCTCAGGGATAGCAAGTAGCGTGGGCATGATTTTCACATGTATATAATATATGTACACACAATCATATAAATATACCACTTTTATCATATTAATATAGGTTCCTCTCGTCACCCATAATTACAACATTTATCCTTAATTTCACATTATTAGTATTACGTATAAGGTTTCATCTCTAACCTTAACTCGAAGGGTTTTCTCACTTATTACGTGACACTCGTGGACTCTATCCTTCCAAGTAGAAAATTCAGTAGGTATACCTCTATTCACTATAGTAGCTATTCGCCGTAATCTCTCACTTGAAATTCGTAGTTTCATCGTTCATTATATAATTATCCCAAAAGTAAAATTCTCGTCTTATAATAAAGTTCCCAACACTTATTCATATGTCCTACTGGTCTTTCCTATCTCCCAAAACATTTTATTAAGAATACCCAAGAATTATTTCACGATAAATTTAATTTAACTAATTAAACAAGGTAAATAGGAGTCTGCCAGGAGGGGTCGATTGATTGAGGTCTGGGACTCGATCGATTGAACCTTCGATCGATCGAAGCTCTATGCTCGATCGATCGATCAAGCAGGTATTTTGATTTCTGCAGAATTGCAGTTACGGGTTCTACCATCTATCTTCATCCAAATCCATATTTTTCAACTCCAAATGTCCCAAAAATTCTACTACTAACATTATAACATTATACCAGATGTTTTCATCGTAAAGCATGTGTATTTCTATCATTAAACATGGATAATCAACCCAAAATCTTATCTAATCATCAAGAAACCTAGAGTTTTCTTAATCATGGTTCTAATATGTTTTTACCAGAATTTCCTTCTAATACATCATCAAAATTTCATGGGTTATTCGTCTACATCACAAAAGATTTCCAGAATAAGGTTTAAGTCTTTACTACATGCAAATTCCTATCAAAATTTGGGTTTTCTTCCATATTTTTCATCCCTAATCATTCCTAAACTAATATGGAAATTGCAACAACGAAATAAGCAAGATAAACACTTGCCTGGGATTTTTAGAAGTCTGGTTTACGGCTGATATTGGTGTGGTTGCGTTCCTCGTCTCGCGATCTACGGGTTGGCGGTGACGGCGGTGCAAACAGGTGGCTTTTTGGCCTTGAATTGCCTTGAGAGCTCTCTCCTCTCTTATCCAATGGCCGTTCTAGGGTTATGAATATTCTAACCCTAAGTGACAACTTCAATATCAGATATAGACCCTCTAATTTTCGTGGATTCAATTACCCAAAAATGTAAAATGACCAAAATGCCCTCCCGGTTTACTAATTAGGCCTAAAAATGCCCCGAGACCCAAACTACACCCCCGGGTACACTTTTCTGACTATCTCGACCCTTCTGGACGCGTTGGCGCACTCAAAACGACCATACAAACAACTTATAAAATATTCACTTTTTAATTACCAAACTTTAGTCCAGACGCGATACGAGCACGTCCCGACTTAAATTTCCGAAATTGTCATTTAATTCACTCATGACATTCAATATAACCAATATAATATATATTACTTTTCTCATTAGTAATATTCAACAATTTCATATAATTACTAACTCTCATCGCGTTAATAATTATAATATAATTAATTTCTGGATTTTTTTATTAAATAATTCACTCTCATTAAATTTAATAAATCCCCAAATTAATATAGCATAAAAATACGGGGTATTACAAAATGATGTTGGAGAGGGGCTTTCGTAGGTTATAAGGAGAGAAGAGTGTAAGAATGAAGTGGTTTTTAAAACAGAAAGGGGAGTTTTAAGTGAGCTGGTAAACCACATCGATTCGGTAGAAACCCGAATCGATTCGCAACCCTCAAACTTCAACACTTCCAAAAACAGAATGGATTTAACTAGGGGCCAAATTGATTCGTAAGAAAGGAACCTGCTAAATTGCTAATGACTGAATCGATTTGGGTGGGGGACGAATCGATTCGCAAACTTGAAAGCCTCCAATGACTCTAAGAAAATCGATTTGGAAGGGCCCCGAATTGATTTGCAAACTTGAAAGCCTCCAATGTCTCTAAGTGAATAGATTCGGAAGGGCCTCGAATCGATTCTCACCTGCTCAAATAGCTTTCTGCTTGTGCTGCTCAATTAACTCATAGAATTCAACTATAAGAGCTAGTTCTTGGTGGTGTTTTTGAACCTCTAATATATACATGATGTGTAGACTGGTCTGGGATAAAAATTGCAATCCCTTATGTGCGGGGGGTTACTCAACACAAAATTTTTTATTATGGGAACCCTATCCAGCCTTGTAAATAGGGTTAATACGTGTGATGTCTGGAGGAAGATACGCAGATATGATTTGGATAAAGTTCTCAAGGTGAATTCCAAATCCTTCTACCTTCATGGTTGCGTTCCGTCGAATATTCCACCGATTAGTATGAGTGTCGGGTTCTAAGTCCGAAGATGTGATGCATATCACATTTTCAAAAGTATGGCCTATGGAACTGCGATTAATATTCTCGTGCAGATAGATATTCGAGAGTGGGGGCCATGGATTTGTATGATTAAGGTTGGGAAATCTCAGGAATGATTGGTAAACTACCTCATCAACCTCAATTTCTTCCTGAAAATTAACCTTTCATAGGATTAACGTCATGACGTAAGTAGTTGGATTAAATAGGCTCAAATCGTCAATTGGGGTGAATTCACAAGTCATGAATTCATCCCCTATTTTGACTTCTTCACTAAAGTACTCCCCACCTATCAGGTCAAAACATGTGTCTAACACACACCACTTAATGGCCACTCTCACGCTTTGGTCGTCTTACTCAAACACTTCCCCCACACAACATACGTCCCTTATATACTCATGTCTCTCTAACATAGAACTCACAAACTTGGGTTCTAAAGGATCTACACAACACGTAACATCAAAAATCTCTTGAACTACCTCCTAAATAAGGTTTACTTCTTGGACCTCATCATCGTCACCCGGTTGCTTAGAAATATTAAAAATGTTAAGCTCCAAGGTCATGTTCCCAAAGGTGAGATTCATTTGTCCAATTATTTAATTAATCAAAGCGTTTGATGTTGCTAGAAAAGGACGACCTAGGATAACGGGGGTATTGTCTCTACTCGGAGCAACAGGATGAGTGTCCAAGACCACAAAGTCCAGCAGGAAGAATGTTTTTTCAACCTGAATGATGAAATCTTCCACAACCCCTCTCGGAACCTTGATGGAGCGATTCACTAATTGCAGAGTGATTTTTGTGGGTTTGAGGTCACTTAGGCCGAGTTGTTCATACACCGAGTATGGTAGTAAATTGATACTCGCGCTTAAGTCGAGCAAAGCTTGCTCTATTTTTAAGTTTACTATCACACAAGAGATATAGTAGGACATTAAGGGTCCTTATATTAAGGAGGTAGGTTGGATTAAATTATTGAGCTCAAAATTTGAGCTAAGAGTTCCTTTCATTTTGCAACTACCTCCGTCTCTATCTGCGGTTCCTTCTCACTCTCTTTCGAGGAATCTTCTTCGACCTCTATTGCGTCGGGCGAGACTTAGGGAATGGATGGGAGTGGAGGGGTAATAGACTTATCAATGACTTTCCCACTCCTTAGGACCGTAATAGATTTCGCTTGTTCGGGAGGGGAGTTCAAGATTTCGGTATTCATGCTATGTTGCCCATTGGGCCGTTGAGGTTATAAAGGGAACTTACCCTTTTCTTGAACGCTCAAGGAGGATGTCAACTTAGAGTTTGATATTCAAGCCGAGTAAAGTTTTGCACATTTTTATTATTGATCACTTGTTGAGAGTTAATAAAAGCATGAAGAGTATCTTCAAGTCTTTTCTTGTTCAGATGGGCATAAGGAGGTATAATCGGAGGATGTTATCCCGATGGAGGACCTTGCATTTACACATTTGGAGGAGAAGGTTGTAAATATGATTATTGGTAATTAGGAGCTGAGGGAGGACCTTGATAATTTGTTTGAGGTGGGTTTTGTCCTTATTAGGGATGGTTTCTCCATACGGGATTGTATCCTTCCCCGAGAGGAGTCATAAATTGCTTTTTGTATGTGGCCATTGTGCTCGCTTGATCATGAATCAACACTTTATATGCCATAATTTTAGGATAATTCTTCATAGAGTGATCCTTAATGTCGTAAATGGCACAAACCTCCTCAATTCGATAAGGAGAAGGAGTGGAGGGTTCCCAACTCTTTTGATCCATAACCTTAATTCTCTTGGTTAATTGAACCATTCGCAAAGACATATCATCCTCATCCGCGAGTTGATATATCCCATGGATAGAGGAAGGCGGATTGAAAGAATGCGAGTTGGATTTATTCACGTCCGAGGTATCCTAAGCTTGGGTGGTCTCGGCACAATACTTAAAATGTACACACGCATCATTTGGATCAATCCCAATGAATTCCCCAGAGCAGATAGTCTCCACCATTTGTTTAGCATTGAGAGATAACCCGTTGTGGAAAAAGGTGATAAGTCTCCATTTTTCAAATCCATGGTGTGGGTATCTATTCAATAGTTCATTGAATCTTTCCCAATATCTCTTAAAAGTTTCACCCTCGCTTTGAGAAAAGGTTTGGATTTGACCCTTAAGTGAGTTGGTGCGGTGGGTAGGGAAAAAATTCTTCAAAAATTAGGCTTGCATATCCCGTTAACTTCCTATAGAGTTTGAAGCTCAGGATCAAAGCTAAGTTTTAGCTTTGTCCTTAAGAGAGAAAGGGAAGAGTTTGAGTCGTGTGACATCGAGAGGACAATTCTGATCGCTAAAAGTAGCGCACACCTCCTCAAACTCTCTCATGTGTAGGTATAGTTTCTGACTCTCCGTGCCATGGAAAGTAGGTAAAAGTTGAATCATTCCATTACGGAAATAGAATTTTGTAGAATTATAAGGAAAAATGATGCACGATGGAGAGGTGGTCCTCTCCGGCTGTAAATACTCTCTCATGGGTCGATAGGGAGGCTCCACTTCCCTTTGACTACTATGCTCGCTTTGATTATTGGCTATGGAATCAAACTCGGAGTGTGATCTGGTATGAGATGATATTGAAATGAACGGAGTTGGAGATGTAATACCCCGTAATTTTATTGATTTTTATTTAAGGGATTAATTAAATTAAATGAGAATTAATTGGGAATTAATCCGAATATAAATACTAGCGAGATGTGAGTTATTATTTGATTATGATATTAAAATGGAATATTTCATGAGTATTGAAAGTATTTAAATTGTCACGAGGCATAAATGCGACAAGTTGGGAAACTTAGTTGGGACGCGCGTGTCAGTCGCGTCAGGAACGAAATGATTTAAATTAAAAAGTTAATTATATTTTTATCAACCGAATGGTCATTTTGAGTGCGCCAACGTGTCCGTAAAGGTCGAAATAGTCAGAAAACACTAGCCGGGGGTTTAGTTTGGGTCCCGGGGCATTTTTAGGCCAGACCGGCAACCTAGAAGGGTATTTTGGTAATTTTAAAAATTTGGGAATTAAAACCCACGAATTTTAGGGTTAAATAATATATTACTAATGAACCCATTAAGTCCATTATCAGCATTAGGTAAGTTAGTGGGCTACGGGAGTTAAAGGGGGAGTTTGAAGAGGTTCCAAAAGAAACCTCCAACCACCATCACTATCCTTGGGAAAATTCTGTAGAGAAAGGGGAGAAATCAGCCTTCGTTCACCAACATCAATTCATAAGAAACAAATCTAAGGCAAGTATTTTGATGTCATTAATTGCAATGAATATTTCCTCCATGTGTAGTGTAGAAAACTGTTTATGTCTTGGAAATTTTGATGAAGAACACCCAATGAAATTATTGTGAAACTTGTGGTTTTGGGTAGGAATTTACATGTAGATAATTATGGACGAATTTAATATATAAAACATAATTTTTGATGATCTAAAAACGGATTAATAAGGAGTCTTTTTATGAAATTAAATTCTGGGTTCAAGTTCGTAGGGTTTGGAACAAGAATTGGGGATTTATGATTTTGGAATGTTAATTTGTAAGATTTGACCCCAAAAGCATGTTTAGTAATGATCTAGGGTGACTAAAAATGGTCTACCAGCATTAAAACGTAGTTGGATAGTCTTAGGGTGGATTTAGAGAAGAGGAGAATAAAGAAAAAATGAGTTTGGGATTTTCTGGGCGTATTTTGCCATCTCGTTAGAAGACCAGCCCAGGTCATTCGAACGACCTCGTTCGAACGAGCTTCTAACGAGATGACAGTATCCCTTCTAACGAGTTGGTAGTTCGTTTGAAGACTTTCGTTCGAAAGACACTCGTTCGAACGACCTCATTTGAACGAGACTTCTAACGAGTTGACAGAATGGCCTTTTAGGCCTGATTTTTATTTCAAATGTCCCGTATACTTATTTAATGGAGTAATCACCTTCCCTTATTGACTAGTGGGTATAATTGTGAGATTGGAGTACGTTGAGGAGTAAAACTTAAATACTTGTAGTAAACCGGAGGATATTTGTGGATTAGGAAACGAGTATCTAATTACGACGTGAGAAGAATTGACAACCTTAATGTACTTAAACCGGAGACTTATAAACGTATAACACTAAATGATGGTATAAGAACGAGAAGTATACCTCTATTAATATTTTGAGATATCTAAGATGTGAAAATGCTTAGTATATGTAGTTATCTGTTTATAACATACCTACCATACTTGCTATCATGGGAGGTCGGCATTCGATCAGGGCCATCTAATCTTTGTGTGCCTACGAGGGGGATTTAAATTGGTACCTCGAGAATATAGGTAAGAGAAAGACTTATTGAGAAGTTAATAAGTCTGCTGATCATGGGAGCGTAGGTATGTGCGTGATCCATGTGATGTGAACTATGTTCTCCTCCATTATGTGTGATTGTTGCTATTTGAGATCGATTCCTGAGATTTTAGGAATGTGTGGTCCTTATGTACGTGATGTACCGGGATTGGATAGCAGAGTATGTGTGCACCGCAGCTTAGTCTCGGGGTGCTAGTATTGTATATTAATGATGAGAATAATATACTGTTAATTGAAATGAACTGTCATGTATAGATGTGAGTATAAATAATAGCAACGTTTTGCAAAGATAAAATGGAAGATCTCTAGTAATTAGTATTACTAATATGGGAAACTGTGAAGAAAAGTAAAACTCTTTGTTTAAATGAAGATGCCGAAATTAAATTGTGAATCGTATAGAAATGTTAGATTTTGTATTAGACTAGTTAGATATGGGAATAACTAGAATGGGTACGGGTACGATAGGAGTGCACAATTAGTTGAGAGGTGAGGAACTCATGTGAGTGCACACATTAGCATGTACTTTATAGTCACTGTTTAATGATATTAAACACTTGCTATTTTTAAACTATTTTCACAATCGGGCTCTGACCCGTTTGCTTTCAAATCTATTTTTGTAAAACCCTTTTTAGGTTCCCAGCCACAAGGACACCATGCATAGGAGTTCTATTCCCGTGACGTGCTGTAGCTGCTGTGGAAGTTACAGGACCTCGATAGTAGACACCTCCACTTTCTATGTTGACTCTATTTCAGATTTACTCACCTGTAGGTCATGTCGCCCCATTTCCTTTAGAGACATCTCATTTACTCAGTTTTTATTTCATTTTTTGGGTTGTAATTAAATTAATGGTTCAGGCATGTATTTGTTACTTCAGTATTTTGATTATAGTGAGGTGTATTCCTCCAGATTTAGTTTATTACATCGTCATTTATTTGCGACTGTGTTGTGGTTGTGATATTAGTATTTCATAATTTAAATGGATGTTATGTTAAATGGGATTTAATTCAAAATTGACAGCTCACTTTTTAAATATTAGGTCGCTAGTAATTATAAAAATGTTTTCGACAGTGATGCTATGAACTGAGCCAACTTGGCATTTTGTATTAATTTGAATAAAGGAGTAGCTACCCGATATTTAATTAGTCGGGGTGTCACAGGTGGTATCGGAGCATCAGGTTCTAGTATCCTTAGGATCTGTACGGCTTATTATGTTTCCGCTGAGCTTTCTTTGATGTAGAGCCCTATATTTTAGGATTGTTGTATTCTTTTGTGTATGTTTCGTTCTTCAGCTATTTTGAGATAATAACTGCGAACTTATAAGACTTTACTCTCATTTCAGATGCCTCCATAATGTGCACAGCGAGTTCCTAGGGATACTCAGCCCGAGCCACAGCCTGCACCAGTCCAGGGCACCATGAATGCCGCAGGGGTTGCTGATATTATAGCCTAAGCGGTAAATGCCACCCTCACAGTTGTGCACCAGGAACCGCCCCAGGCGCCAGCAGTAGCGCCAGTTCAGGCTCATGCATTCCTGTCTGCTTGGGAACGTGTTCGTGATGCTTTTCAGAAAGCACACCCTCCGGAGTTTGCAGGTAGCTCCGATATTATTGTGTCTAGCCAGTGGAAGAAGGACATTCAAAGACATTTGAGGATGTATTAGTGCACGGAGGTATAGAAACATATACTGGCTACTTTTAAGCTAGTAGGATCAGCGTTGCAGTGGTGTGAGTCCATTACCACCCTGGAGGAGAGAGATGCCCTTTCTATACAGGAGTTCTGGGTGCGGTTCGACCGCAAATATTTTCCATCAGCCGTTGACACTGAAATGAGGAGGAAGCTAATGAACCTCAAGCAGGAGGGGAGGACCGTGGCCGAGTATGAGGCCGAATTCACTAATCTCTTGAACATTATTCCCGATGAGATTCCAACTGAGGAGAAGAAGATTCAGAAGTTCATGGACGGATTGACTTGGAGGATCCGACATCACTTGTTGGGAAATCTCTCGTTGGCCACTTATTCTGATATGGTTAACGCAGCACTGCGTCACTACTAGGATCACCGCTTTCACATGTCTAAGAGTAAGAGATCAAAAGAGTCCAGCCATAAGAGCAGGACAGGGGGAAATGGTGCCAGCGGGGCACAATCTGCTCAGGGTCAGCATCGGCAGGGAGATCAGGGTTCCCAGCAGGAGGATTTTAAGAGGTTCAGATCTGGGGGTTTCAGAAATGGTCAGGGAGGTTTTTTTCAGGGCCAGCAGGGTCAGCATGGCCCACCGGGACAGCACGGCCAGTAGGGCCAACAGCAGCAGTTTCAGCAGGGCCAGCACGACCAGGGGAGGAATGGCAACGGCCACCCGGGCCGTGGGCATCGGGGTCAGAGAGGGGGGAACTTTAAGGGGAAATGCTTCATTGATGGTAATATTGGCCACAAGCCCCAGGAGTGTCCTGATAGGGGTAGGGCCCCACAGCAGCAGTAGCAGGGATCTCGACCTGAGCCCCAGAGACCTACGTTTCCCGCCGCCCTTCCAGCAGCACCACAGATGCCAGCTTTGCCACCCATCCTAGTAGTCCCAGTTCAGCAGGGACAGTTTATCAACTCCAGGATGCCGCAGTCCCACAGGATCCACCTACTATTGAGGGTATGTTCTCTATTCAGGGGACTATGGGACGTATTTTATTTGATATGGGGGCCACACATTATTTCATTGCCACGATATTTGCACGCACTTTGGGGTTATTAGACACTACAGAGAGCACGGTTACTTATGTAGATTCACCGTTGAGTAGGGGTTCTGTGATTTCCCTTGTTTGTAGAGGTGTGGGTATAGAGATAGGGAAATTTACTTTACCCGCTGATATGCTAGTATTAGAGGTGACTGAGTACGATGCGATTGTTGGTATGGATTGGCTAGTTGTGTATCGAGCCATGATTGATTATTTCAGTAGGAGTATTATTTTTGCCATTCTAGGGCAGGAGATGTTTTTAGTGGCGATGCCTCGCCCCAAGGGAGGATCGTCCACTCACTTGTACTATATAGAGGAGGAGACCTTTAAGCAAGTGGTGATACCACTTGATTCGATTCCAGTCGTTAGAGAGTTCGCTGATGTATTTCAGGATATACCTGGATTACCCCCTAGTAGGGAGATAAATTTTGTTATTGATTTGACGCCGGGCACTCGGCCCATTGCCCGCGCACCTTACCGTATGGCTCCAGCGGAGATGAGAGAGCTAAGGGATCAGATAGAGAAGTTGTTGTGTCAGGGGTTTATTCAAAAGAGTACTTCACCGTGGGGTGCCCCTGTGTTGTTCGTAAAGAAGAGGGATGGATCATTGAGATTATATGTAGATTATCGGGAGTTGAATAAAGTCACGATACAGAATAAGTATCCGTTTCCCCGAATCGATGACTTATTTGACCAGTTGAGAGGATCTTGCTTCTTCTCGAAGATTGATTTATGATCGGGATACCATTAGTTGCGTATTAGGGAACAGGACGTCTCGAAGACTTCTTTCTTGACGAGATATAGTTCCTACGAGTTTTGGGTTATGCCTTTTGGCTTGACCAACGCTCCAGCCGTGTTTATGGACTTAATGAATAGGGTATTCAGAGAGTTCCTCGACCAGTTAATCATTGTCTTTATTGATGACATTTTGGTTTACTCCCAAACAGAAGAGGAGCACGCCAAGCATTTGAGGTAGGTTTTGTAGACGCTACATCCGAACGAGCTATATGCAAAGTACGAGAAATGTGGATTTTGGCTGAAGGAGGTTCAGTTTTGGGGGAATATCATTTTAGATCGGGGGATATCTGTTGATCCGGGGAAGGTATCCGCGGTGAGACACCGACTGAGATCCGTAGTTTCTTGGGCTTAGCAGGATACTATAGGAGGTTTATTCGGGGTTTCTTAAAGTGTGACAACCCGCTCAAAATAATAACGGGTGGCCAGCCCTATACTACATTAATCAGGTATCTCAGATGGCACAGTCTCAACATCAACTGACACTACTAAATAATATAAGACTAACTACCCGAAATCATTAAAAGCGAATTGTCAAAAATTTTAAAACTTCTATTTAACAACAACAACAACAAAACCAATAATGCAACATAACCAACAATATACATTTAACTATGATGAGTGATAAGTGCAAATACCAATATATACAAGAGTGCAACACAATGTATAAATAAAATAACCGAATATGTTGTCGGGTAACAGACAATACAATCGGAGAAATAAAATATAAAAGTGTTAATCTACAACACCTTGAATACTAACTCCATATACAACTGAATCCTAATCTAGATATACAAAGATAGGAATCGACTAAAGAAAAATGTCGTGACAGTCCGTTATTGCCACAGCTCCACGAATCCTGAATGGATGAACATCAAAGGCGTCCTTGCAGAGGAACACCTAAAGTAGTACAATATATACATGGAGGAGAAAATATAAACGGGTCAGAGCCCGAGTTGAAAAACATTTTATAGCAAGTGTATTAAAATGCATAATAATTATAAATGCATCATTAATGATTTAATGGAATCGTCCTCTCCATAAAATCCATCTCACCTCTCAACTAAAGCGCGCACTAAGAGAATGCACGTGATCTCCAAATGGGTGCCCGATTCTATTTAGGTAAGTGGATTCTAACTTAAACCCAATTGAAGTATTTAAGTGAAACCGTCTAACCTATCTCTCAATATCTACCTATGTGAGTTCCATCTAAATCATATAATTTAATTTAAATGTTATAGTTATCGTTATATTTGTTCATTTATTGAACATATAAAGTTGCATAATCAACCACATCATCTCAAAATATTAACATTCTCAATTACTAGAATATTTTATATTCTAGTTATGCCCTTATAAGTCAGGCAACAACATATATATATATATATATATATATATATATATATATATATATATATATATATATATATATATATATATATATATATAAAGTTATTAGCATCAAGAGTTAAGGACTTAACTCCTCTCGATTCTCAACACGGCACTGCGTTTCGTGCGTGGGACATCTCGCCGAAGAGAAATCCAAACAAGGAACCCCCGTTACACTACTCCTGACCATATCGATCCTCGAGGCTCATTATGCCCTCAATGCATGATGCTTGTAACCCAAATTATTATGCAGTTTTAATTAATTAATATTCCCAATTCTCAACAATACACGGCATTTCATGCGTGGGACGTCTCGCCGAAGCGAAATCCAAACAAGGAACCCCCCGTTACACTACTCCTGACACTGTCGATTGTCGGGATAGGTGATATATATATAAGTATGAGCATTAAGGACTAACTTATCCCCAATTTCCAACATTACACTATAGTTCGTGCGTGGGACATCTCGCCGAAGCAAAATCCAAACAAGTAACCCCCCCCCCCCCCCTCGATACACTAATCCTGGCAATGTCAGTCCTTGAGGTCCATTATGCCCTCGATACCCAAGTACAAGCACAAGCAATAATAACCATCCAACCGAGCTATAACTCGAAGCATACAGGATCACATGCTATCATCTTCCATCAACCCATATACATAGCAAACTGGGGCCACCTGGTGGGGTTCAACGATACCCACCTCGTGATCAACTCACGCACACGACGGCCCGGGAAGCGGTCATAGCTCCTAACCGGCAAGTGAGAGCGACACATACCCACGATCTCTCACCCCCAAAATAAATAAATGTATATATTTCATTTGCTGACCACCACAGATGACTATGACCTGGGGAATATCCACAACCTACACTTTAAGCCAGGATGCTCACCCTCTACGCACATAACTTACCAATGATAGCAAGGAGAGGGTATTCCTAACCATGCATATATACCATCATATAGGGTATACATACATCCCACATAATAAAGATATACCATCATATAAGGTATACCTGCCACATCATTTTCACATTTATTATACGCTCATAGGCGCAATAGATTTAATGTCATTGTTTAGTATATCTCTCTCTTGATAAACTAATCGTCAATTCTCACATATCTTCCCCACTTAGTATACACTGTACTATTTCTCGCTTTAAGCTCACATGTCGCTTCTAATATGAATTGTCTCTTAATTCTAATTAAGTTAAGGATATTCTATATCCAAATGCACCTCAATTAGCATATATAATTCTCCCTCCATAATAGGGTTCAATTCATTTCATGAACCTTTAAAATTATCCCATTTGGGATTTGATCCTGAGATCCAATGTCTCTAAACTTATCTCATTCTTTCATATGATTATAATTATCATCTCCAAATCGAATCTCCAATCAAGGTGGGCTTCCCCACTTAGAACATACCAAAATCTTTAATCGGTATTCCTCAAATTTAGTCAATATGACTCCAACAATTTTGTTATAAGGGAAACTCTCTAAAAGTCTCCAAAACATACTCCAAATATCTCCTATAGAGATCCCCAATCGATAACCTCGAACAAAATGGAATGAAATTCTTTTTAGAAAAACAATCCCCCAAAAGCCCTGTTTTCGAATCGATTCGGGCCAATTCCGAATCGATTCGGCCCAGCGAATCCATTCGTCCAGGAAGGCGAATCGATTTGGGTCATCAGACCTGGGATTCTGTCTCAGGCTGAATCTATTCGGCTGGGGTCCGAATCGATTCGGTCACTCAGACCTGGGCACCTGCATATTTCCGAATCGATTCTGTAGGAGGCCAAATCGATTCTGTAGGAGGCCGAATCGATTCGGCCCTTTAGGAACCTCGAAAATGGCTACTTTTTGTAAGCCTAAAATACCCAAAATCCATTTTAATCATTTTCTCTCCATTTCTCTTCAACCCAATCACAAATATATCATTAATATTCATCCTAGAATACATTTAAACCAATTTCTATCCTCAAATTAATGATCTACATATCAAATCTAAGATTGTACCCAAAAGTTAGGTTTTGATAAACTAAACCTAAAACCCAAAGATTCAATCCACAAATCATACAATAAATGGTACACAACAATTATTTACCAAGTTTAATCACTTGCCTCGGGTTCGTAGGGTCTGAATCCGCCTTGAGATCGCGTATTTGCCAGAAATCTTCACTTTCTCTCTCTTTTCTCCTTCCTTTTCTTCTTCTTTCTTCTTCTCGCTTTCTTTCTTTCTATTTCTCTTTCTCTCTTTGGATAAATATCTCCCGTTGGGTTAATAAGCCCTAAATCCCAAGATACACATCTTTAAATGATAATACACACTTTAAATGACCCGGTAACTTTAATTCGAGTCAAATGGTCCTAAATTAATTCGGAACCTAAATAGACCTCAAGTACAGTCATTTTGACTTTCTTGACCCTTCCGGACACAACTACACCCTCAGAATCGCCATTCGACACACTTCCTAATGACTCCAAGTTTTGACCTCAAGTGCCAAATTTAATTATTATCCATTAAAATAATATGTATTTCTCCCAAAATAAATAAATCACCGTCTCCAAGACCTCGGGTAGTTATACAAAGATAGCGGGTCCTTTGACACATCTGACTCGCAAGGGTGTGCCATTCATCAAGAGAGATGTCTGTCAGTTGGCATTTGATGAGTTGAAGGACAAGTTGACCTCAGCGCCTGTGTTAGCATTACCCAGACCAGGAGTTGAGTATCTAGTCTACACCGATGCGTCCTTACAAGGACTTAGAGGTGTGCTGAAATAGGAGAGTCAGGCCATAGCTTATGCTTCCCGTAAGCTTAAGCCTCACGAGAGGAATTACACCACACATGACTTGGAGTTAGCGGCAGTCGTATTCGCTCTTCGAATTTGGAGACACTATCTCCTAGGGGAGAAATTTCGGTTGTTCACAGACCACAAATCTCTACAATACCTCTTCACGCAGAAGGAGCTGAATATGCTTCAACGTCGGTGGCTTGAGTTTGTGAAGGATTATCAGTTCGATATCCAGTATCACCCAGGGAAGGCTAACGTGGAAGCAAACGCGTTGAGCCGTAGGCCGGTAGATGAGGTGGCTGAGGTGTGGAAAGCTAAGTGGAAGGAGTTGGGACACCAGGATGCAGTGGCCCGATCGTTCATGTCTATGATGACTATTACACCTCAGATTGTTACGAGAGTGGTAAAGGCCCAGGCAAATGACTCGTTCTGTCAGGAGAAGATAGTTCGATTACTAGTAGAGGGAGCCGAGTCCTATACCGTTAGCTCAGACGGTGGATTACTCTTTAATGGGAGACTGGTCATTCCAGAAGGGGAAGACTTGCGACATGAGGTAATGACAGAGTCTCACAGCTCACGGTTAGCGGTACACCCTGGTGGGGATAAAATGTACCAAGACATGAGACGACAGTACTGATGGAGAGGGATGAAGAGAGATATTACCATGTTTATTTCTAAATGCGCCACTTATCAGCTAGTAAAGGTGGACCATCAGAGACTGGCAGGACTTCTACAACCGTTAGAGGTTCCGACGTGGATATGGGAGAGCATATCCATGGAATTTATTATGGGGTTACCTACGTCACAGAGGGGTCACGACTCCATATGAGTAATTATGGAACGGTTGACCAAAGTTGCTCATTTTCTACCCGTAAGGACAGATTACACTACGGGACATTATGCCCAGATTTTCATTACAGAGATAGTGAGACTTCACGGGGTGCCTCTAAATATCGTGTCTGATCGAGATAAGATATTTGTTTCACGATTTTGGGAGAGTTTCTAGGAGGCCATGGGTACAGAGTTGCGACTGAGTACGGCATATCACCCGTAGACTGATGGGCAAACAGAGCGAATAAATCAGATGTTGGAGGACATGTTGCATATGTGCATCCTAGATTTTGGAGGTGGTTGGGAGCAGTACCTTCCACTGGTGGTGTTTGCTTATAATAACTCCTACCAGTTCACCATTGGCATGGCTCCATTTGAGGCGTTGTATGGTAGACCTTGTCGTTCCCCATCATATTGGTTAGAGGTGGGGGATAACAAACTCCTTGGGCCGGAAGTGATTCAGGACACTTCGGCAAGGATAGAGATGATAAGGAGCCGTATTCGGGTAGCTCAGGACCGACAGAAAAGCTATGCTAATGCCAAGAGGTTCTTCAGAGAATTCAAGGTGGGGGACCAGGTGGATCTCCAATGAAGGGGATTATGCGTTTTGGGAAGAAGGGGAAACTGGCACAAGATACGTGGGGCCATTTCCTATCATCGAGTGGATTGGACCAGTTACGTATAAACTCGGGTTACCGGAGCACTTGCATAGGATTCATGATGTGTTCCATATTTCCTCGTTAAGGAAATATTTTAGGGACGATTTGTCCCATACCCACATTGCTTTAGAGGACATCGATCTTCAGCCTGATAGTTCCTACGAGGAGGGGCCGATTGCTATTTTGGACCAAAGCGAGCAGAAACTGCGGTCAAAGATAGTACCACTAGTACGTGTTCAGTGGCGACATCATAATGCCGAGGAGTACACATGGGAGCGCGAGGATGAGATGTGCGAGCGTTATCCAGAGTTATTTTTACCAAGTACTCTTTAATTCCGAATTTCGGGACGAAATTCTGTTATTAGTGGGGAAGTATGTAATACCCCGAAATTTTATTGATTTTTATTTAAGGGATTAATTAAATTAAATGAGAATTAATTGGGAATTAATCCGGATATAAATACTAGCGATATGTGAGTTAGTATTTGATTATGATATTAAAATGGAATATTTCATGAGTATTGAAAGTATTTAAATTGTCACGGGCAGAAATGCGACAAGTTGGGAAACTTAGTTGGGACGCGCGTGTCAGTCGCGTCAGGAACGAACTGATTTAAATTAAAAAGTAAATTATATTTGTATCAACCGAATGGTCATTTTGAGTGCGCCAATGTTTTCGGAAGGGTCAAAATAGTCAGAAAACACTAGTCGGGGGTTTAGTTTGGGTCCCGTGGCATTTTTAGGCCAGACCGGCAACCTAGAAGGGTATTTTGGTAATTTTAAAAATATGGGAATTAAAACCCACGAATTTTAGGGTTAAATAATATATTACTAATGAATCCATTAAGTCCATTATCATCATTAGGTAAGTTAGTGGGCTACGGAGTTAAAGGGGGAGTTTGAAGAGGTTCCAAAAGAAACCTCCAACCACCATCACTATCCTTAGGAAAATTCTGTAGAGAAAGGGGAGAAATCAGTCTTCGTTCACCAACATCAATTGAAAAGAAGAAAATCTAAGGCAAGTGTTTTGATGTCATTAATTGCAATAAATATTTCCTCCATGTGTAGTGTAGAAAACTGTTTATGTCTTAGAAATTTTGATGAAGAACACCCAATGAAATTATTATGAAACTTGTGGTTTTGGGTAGGAATTTACATAAAGATGATTATGGACGAATTTAATATACAAAACATAACTTTTGATGATCTGAAAACGGATTAATAAGGAGTCTTTTTATGAAATTAAATTTTGGGTTCAAGTTCATAGGGTTTAGAACAAGAATTGGGGATTTATGATTTTGGCATGTTAATTTGTAAGATTTGACCCAAAAAGCATGTTTAGGAATGATCTAGGGTGACTAAAAATGGTCTACCAGCATTAAAACGTAGTTGGATAGTCTTAGGGTGGATTTAGAGAAGAGGAGAATAAAGAAAAAACGAGTGGGGGATTTTCTGGGCGTATTCTGCCATCTCGTTAGAAGACATGCCCAGGTCGTTCGAACGACCTCGTTCGAACGAGCTTCTAACGAGATGACAGTATCCCTTCTAACGAGTTGGTAGTTCGTTCGAAGCCATTCGTTCGAACGAGACTTCTAACGAGTTGACAGAATGGCATTTTATGCCTGATTTTTATTTCAAATGTCCCGTAGACTTATTTAATGGAGTAATCACCTTCCCTTATTGACTAGTGGGTATAATTGTGAGATTGGAGTACGTTGAGGAGTAAAACTTAAATTCTTGTAGTAAACCGGAAGGACATTCGTGGATTAGGAAACGAGTATCTAATTACGACATGAGAAGAATTAATAACCTTAATGTACATAAACCGGGGACTTGTAAACGTATAACACTAAATGATGGTATAAGAACGAGAAGTATACCTCTATTAATATTTTGAGATATCTAAGATGTGCGAATGCTTAGTATATGTAGTTATCTGTTTATAACATACCTACCATACTTGCTATCATGGGAGGTCGGTGTTCGATCAGGTCCATCTAATCTTTGTGTGCCTACGGGGGGGGGGGGGGGGGGGATTTAGATTGGTACCTCGAGAACATAGGTCAGAGAAAGACTTATTGAGAAGTTAATAAGTCTACTGATCATGGGAGCATAGGCATGTGCGTGACCCATGTGATGTGAACTATGTTCGCCTCCATTATGTGTGATTGTTGCTATTTGAGATCGATTCCTGAGAGATTCGGAATGCGTGGTCCTTATGTATGTGATGTACCAAGATTGGATAGCAGAGTATGTGTGCACCGCAGCTTAGTCTGGGAGTTCTAGTATTGTATATTAATGATGAGATTAATATACTGTTAATTGAAATGAACTGTCATGTATAGATGTGAGTATAAATAATAACAACGTTTTGCAAAGATAAAATGGAAGATCTCTAGTAATTAGTATTACTAATATGGGAAACTGTGAAGAAAAGTAAAACTCTTTGTTTAAATGAAGATGCCGAAATTAAATTGTGAATCGTATAGAAATGTTAGATTTTGTATTGGACTATTTAGATATGGGAATAACTAGAATGGGTACGGGTACGATAGGAGTGCACAATTAGTTGAGAGGTGAGGAACTCATGTGAGTGCACACATTAGCATGTACTTTATATTCACTGTTTAATGATATTAAACACTTGCTATTTTTAAATTGTTTTCACAATCGGGCTCTGACCCTTTTGCTTTCAAATCTATTTTTTTAAAAACCTTTTTAGGTGCCCAACCACAAGGACACCAAGCATAGGAGTTCTATTCCCGTGACGTGCTGTAGCTGTTGTGAAAGTTACAGGACCTCGATAGTAGACGCCTCCACTTTTTATGTTGACTCTATTTCAGATTTACTCACCTGTAGGGCATGTCGCCCCATTTCCTTTAGAGACATCTCATTTACTCAGTTTTTATTTCATATTTAGTGTTGTAATTAAATTAATGGTTCAGGCATGTATTTGTTACTTTAGTATTTGGATTGTTGTGAGGTGTATTCCTACAGATTTAGTTTATTACATAGTCATTTATTTGTGATTGTGATGTGGTTGTGATATCAGCATTTCATAATTTAAATGGATATTATGTTAAATGGGATTTAATTCAAAATTGACAACTCATTTTTTAAATATTAGGTGGCTAGTAATTATAAAAATGTTTTCGACAGTGATGCTATGAACTGAAACAACTTGCCATTTTGTATTAATTTGAATAAAGGAGTAGCTAGCCGGTATTTAATTAGTCGAAGTGTCACAGAGATAGTCTCCAATAGTTCGAACGTTCATTAGATAACGAGGTTTCAACTATAGGATTTAAAGTTCAATGCTCGCGTCTTGCATAACCGAATTTGGATTAGTGTTTGGAAACCGTGTTATCACGGTGGCCACAGGGAACGAGAGAGTATAAAGAGAATTTCTTAGAACCTACAATTATTTCCAATACCGAGCAACGATGCCAAAAACTTGGTGCTCTAAAAAGAGCGTATGATTCAGCTGCAAATCTATCACAATAAGTAGTATCCGAGGTTTGTCCGAAATCATAATCAACATGGATTGAACACTCCTAAGAGAACTAAAATAGGTTAAAAGATATTCTCTGAACGTCACAAAGATAAAGTGTAAAAGATGATTCGTTGTTTGAAGTGGTTAGATTAAGTGACCGCTGCACTAAAAAGAGTTTAATTAATAAAGAACGAGTTAACTATGGAGACAAACTGAAATGAACTGAGATAAGCATAAGTTCAACAGATAAAACGGATTTAGGATCATTCTCCCACCTCGAATTAGCTAAGAAGATGATAGGATATGGTTCAAATTAATTCTAATCGAGCACAACTAATTAAGTCCGAACATCAAACATGTAGAGACTAAACTCATCAATGGAGGATTAAGGGTTAATTAGTTATTGATAAATGGGTTGGCTTTGTATTAAAGCATCAAACACCCCCTTACATGACAAAGGAAGTTAAGAGACCAGGATAATCCGATACAAACACATGAAGTTCCATTAGAACAATTATAAACCAAGCCCTAAATATTAAGTTCAAGCATCCAAGGTGGGATCATCACCCCTAACCATAAGTCTAGCTACTCATCATGGAAACTAATATACACATGCTAAAGAACAACATATTGAAGATAGTCATCAAGTTTAAACGCAAACTAATATAAGAGATGGTAATAAATACAAGGTAAAGCTAAGAACACAAGTAAAGGAGAAGTAAATGAATAAAACATGCTTTAAAAACAACTAACTTGTACATAATCAGTGCTTTACATATAGGTATGAACTATAAATGAGCTTGACCTCGGAGAGAGAAGAGAGAGTTTCTAAAATTGGAAACTTTCCAAGTATAAAACTATCTTTTACAATGAGGAAACAAAGGATCTTAACCCTCAAAATTATGAAAATGGAAAAATTATAATAAGCTGGAACAGGGGGCGAATCTATTTGGTGCCAATCCAAATCGATTCTCGTAGGGGAAAAATGTTGCACTGGAATAAACCAAATTGATTTGGTTATGACCCGAATCAATTAGGCCCTACTCTCAAATGAAGGGGAAGGGCTGTAATGGCTTGGTAAAGGAACATGCTTCAAAAAAATGTCCGTAACTTCTTCGTTACAACTCAGATTCAAGTACCGTCAGAGACCACGTGAAAATGGAATGAAGGGCTTCAACTTCCGTGAAGAGTTTGTGATCAAAACCCAAATGATAAAATTACTAAATTTCCCCCGACTTTGCTACTTTCTACGGAACTTTCTCGAAACTCAATCAAACTTCATATCATGCATTCCCGAGACCTACAAAAGCTCAAATAAGGCACACACAATATGTGTGTATATATATATACACACACACACTAGGGTATGCTCGTGCCTGAAGTCACGCTGATAATTTTGTAAATTATAAAGTCGTGTATAATGTAAATAATAAATGTTTTATATATTATAAGTGTAAATTTTTAAAGTGTAAAATCAGGTAAATTTAAATCATACAGCTTTTATAACACAAATGTATAAACAATTTAGAAAATTTGGACAAAATTCCCTTTGATTATTGGACTATCCACCATGCTTAAGAAATAAATAGAAAACTCCAACAACCATAGTAATAGTCCATTTTGGACCTCATATAAACATCATAATCAATTTAACTCAACTTGATTAAATACAACCAATGTATCAATAAATAAATAAAACAATAATCAATTCATGAAGCAAACACAAATACATCGAAAAATAATAATATTAGCTTGTAATATGCAAACTTAATTTTGTAGATGAACTGTATCCCTACCCATGTCACCATAAAATTGCAAAATACAAACCTTGGTCATCTTACATAAGAGAAAACAAATAAAGACGAGATAAAAATTCTTTATCTTCATAAAAAGAAATAGTTTCCTCTTCTTCTTATATAACAGGGGGAGCCCTGTAATATGCTGCGACTGTTACAGGGAAGAATATTTGTCTAACTTCTTCAGACATTATAATAGGAAAAATGATTCCGAGCGCACCCTATAATGGAAAAAACAACATACGCGTTAACATTTATAAATATACTCCAGAGACAAATAAATTAAAATCAATAGAATGTATTAGAATACGCACCGATTGGAAGTTGAGACTACAGTTGTAGCAGGTAAATTAGATATGCCCCTCGTAGTGTTAGGGTACCGACTGAGTTTCTACGATGATGGTGGATTCAACTTGAGGTGTTTGTTGAATATGATAGAAAATTGGTAGTTCTAATACACATAAGTCTCTATAATACTGCAAATACAAAGTAATACATAAGGCACAAATCAAAACATAAAAACACAACAAAGTATTGATCTGAACTTTTAAAAGGGAAAATTAAAGAACACATGTCATCTCTCAATACACTTATTTTGTATTCAAACACTCAGTATTAGTTCCTCTAGTACAAAATCTAGATACAGTTACACTCTCAATATAGTTCATCTACAACTAATAAATTATTATTCAATAAAATCTAATTTAAAGATTGCTACACATTTTGCAAAAAACCAAGTCCTTATATTTGTGCCAATAAGAAACTGAACAAAAAATACCTCATTAAGACCATATAAATATAGTCAATTAACTAAAAGAGGAGTAAGTCACAATTAGTTCAACATAGCTTCCCATTTGCTCTCTATCAATGCCTACATCAAATTTAAACATGTGTGTTAGTAAACATAGATGAGACAACATGTCCAAGGAATTACAATCATATACTTACTGTGACATTCAGTATTATAAGTACACGTTTAACACTATGTACAACAATGTCTGCCAATTTCACATGCCTTAGAAACTAAATGTACGTCAGATGTGAACCATCCACGACCTTTATATCAACACTACACATGTTTTTTAAAATACTCACATGCACATTTTGTCATATAACCGAGATTCAACAAAGAAGTATCAAATTTTGAATTACTTCAAATTACCTGAAAGAACCACATAATGTATTAGTACATCACAATTACAAAAACTATCAAGACTAATCATCAATTTAAAATGACGACCATAAAAAACTTATAACTAAGCTTAAATGTTAATACAGTTACAGATTAGAGTTACAAATTTTGCAGATTAAAGTTACAAATTTTGTTTCTTCTCTATTCTCTTTTCTCTGTCCTTCTCACCATAAACATTAACACATGACAAATCAAAATTCACACTAACACATCGAGGCATATTATGATTTTATACATTGTATGGCTCAAGCTACATGCACACAGAAAAATAGGCCATTCATAAAACACACCAGCTACCTAGGTACTTTACAAATCCATAAACCCATTTCCCTTCTGTTTATACACCATACACCACATAAATACAAAACATTTAACCAAAAAATAACTCTATGAGAGAACTTGATACCTTTTGTGTAAGGGATCTGCATAAAAAAAATGTCCCCAAATCAAAAATAACTTTTTATTTCCACCTCAAAACCCTGTATACCTGCAAATAAACATAAAAGCCCAAAAAATAACAAAATTAAAATGAGAGACCCGAAATTGAGAGAGGATATGAGGGTTACCTTCAAGAGAACATGGGAGATAAGACCAAAACCCAGATAAGCAAACACCTGTGTATAAATACCGATCTGGTCGAAATCCAAGACAAAACGTCTTAAAGAATACAAATCTGGTCAAAATCCAAGATAAACCCAGATAAGCAAACACTTGTGTATAAATACCTGATTCGGCAAGAGAGAGAGATAAATACATTTTCTTAATTTCTGAATTTGTTAATGCCGACAATGATCATTGATCTAACACCAGCAACGATAGAGAATAATGGTACACATGAAAAGAAAAAGAAAAAGAGAAAAAGGAAGCCAGTAGATGACCTCCGGTTTTTAGCAGATGAATTAACTGGTGTCGGTTCAAAATGGAAGGAGCGTAAGAAGAAGTAAGCATTGGATCTAGTTGAACTTTTTTTCCTTTCATTTTCTATGGTTGATTCCTCTAAAATCTTCACAGTGATTAGACTGTGCATATTGCCTCACGTTATTTATCTTCCTAATAGCTGGAACATATTTAAGGTGCATAGATGAGTTATTAAAAAGTCAAAGACGAAATATGCTATTTCACAGAACTATTTAATGTGAATTTGTTGTTTCATTTATTAAAAAAAAAAGCAAGAGAAAGAGATGTTCACGGCCGATGATTTTCGGGTTGAAGCAACCAGTTGAAGGTATTAGATCTTAGTTGATTTCCGAGTTGAAGAAAAGAGAAAAGAGTGGGTGAACATCTGACTCAACTGAATATTAATACAAAAGTTTGAATACTGTAATTCATGGAAATCGACAATAAATCATGGAAATCGACGGCCGTGAACATCACCAGATCTTTGCTATAGAGTAAAAGAGTGGGTGAAAATGTGAGAAGGAGAGATAGGATACAAAGATTTCTGACTGAATTGGAAGTTGAATGTGAGTTAAATGCGTTGCTGCTGTCCATATCTTCTTTTTCTCTCTCACAACTTCACAGGCAGATAGTGTGTGTTTGAGAGAGGGATAGAAGATGTCGGGTACACATGAGATAAGAGAGAGGTATTGAGAGTAAGATTACCATTTTATCCCTCAATTTGAATTTTGAAAAAAAATGGGGAAACAAAATTAAAGTGTATCAAAAGAGGGTGAAATCAAAAATTTTAAGGGTAAAATGGGTATTGCGAAAAAATGCATATTGATGACATCATCAACTAAACTTATGACATACATACGTTTTCTACTTTATTATATATATATATATGATGAAAATAGGGGATAGTTAATAAATGAGCATAAGAATTGGGAAATACATGTGCGGGAATGCTAGAATGCACCAATTAACGGGGTAATAAACACAATAAATGTGACTTATAAGTTTTATCATTCTTTAAATATATATACTTCAAACCAACATCCATAGCATACTTTCGCAGTTTATCTCAAAACTAAACTACACCTCATTATAAACACTGCTCTTCATGACTTATACATGTCTTCCAATCATTAAAGAGATAACCTTTTGACGTACTCGACTCCATTCCTCTAATATAAACATGATTTTCAACATCGCTACTAAGATCAATTACAATGGTTCATGATATAAAGTCTACCCTTTTTGTACTTATATCACTGCAGTCAACCCATTCGCAGCTTGTATAAGTGCGGTCAACCCGTTCATGAATTCTAAAAGTGCATTCAACCCGTTTGTGAATTATATTAGTGGGCCACGCTGGTGAATCAAATACATATATCCAAAGAAAATAATCTTTGATAATCCTTCGAGATCGCAACATACATCGAATATCTTTGTCATAAACCAACATGAGCCGACTTTCATCTCCAAAGAAGTACTTCAATGAAAAAGACCCAATTTTTAAATCCGTAAACCAGCTAAACAACTCATTGCCTATGAAATCTAATAAGCAGTCTTCAAATATTTCAATGCAAGCCATATTATCCAAATAACAACACCTCGTAATCCTATAACTTTCCATTATGACCTGTATTAAAAAAAAAAAGAAAAAATACTTTTATTAAATGTCAAGATTGGTTAATGATGCTCCTGCAAACACAAGCCCAATTAAGACATGATAACTCTATTAAGTCATAAAACTATATAACAAACAAAATGCACATTAGTATATTTCCAAAATAATGTCCACATACAAAATGAGAATAAATAAGTATAATTTTGCATGTACTTTATATCTTTATGCGTGTACTTTACTGCAATATTTTTTGTGAGTTGAATAAATATGCGTGTATTTTTGTTAAAGGTCAAGATTGGTTAATGCCGCTGGCGTGTGCCCAAAATAAAATGCCCAATTATAACATGGTAAGTCTATTAAGTCATGAAATTAAGTAACAAAGTAAATTACATATTGCTAAAGATTTAAGTAACAAATCATTCATTCAATATTGAATTTATTTCATCACATGCGTACACAACTGCAAAAATTTAATTAAATTGATACCACACACACACACACATATATATATATATATATACTTGTAAAACAATAGAAATAGACTTTAAGAAGGATCATTTAATGCATACATATATTCTAAATTAATCCCAAATTTCCCACAATTCTCTCACTTTTAAACGTCTTATAAAACGTTATCTGTTCCCTTTCGTAGCTTCTCTCTATTTTACCCGTCCATACTCCCTCTTTGCCTTTTCATATGTTTTTTTGTTTATTTATAAACCTGCCTTCTCTCTCTATTTACCCTCTCTGCTTTTGGGTTTTTCATTTGCATATCACTCTCTCTTGCCATTTTAGTATTATGGAGGAGGAGTAGGTGAGGATCCACCCCGTAAAATGTGGGAATACCCAGCTGGTAGCGAGGTCAGCGCATAAAACTAAGGAGAATGAACATGTCGTTGATGGAGATACTCTTTTGATGGGATTTTACATTGAACTGAGAGATGGAAATTGCATGGGGGTGAACCACCCACATATGTTGATGCTGTCTGAAGTGGTCTACCCAAGCATCCAGCCATTGTCAGTGGTCATTGTCACTAGCCCAGCACTGGTACATCAATGAAAAAACGGGGATGAAAATGATCAAGTTCATCCTCATTTTTCCCCATCTTTCTTCACACCGACATGCATCAATGACCCCTCCATTTTTTTGTGAAATCTTCGTATGATTTAAAGGTTTTTTCTACAAATCTATATATTACGAGTTGATTCAAATTTTTTCTTGCAAATTTTTATAATATGGTTTGTACCCAATTTATAATACATTTGGTTTGAGGGTTTGTACAGAATGGTTTGATTTGAGTTTTTTTAAATTATTGCATGGATGATTACTTCTGATGGTTATAGCAAGAAGATGTGTTCTTTTGAGATGAATGACAACTGGTGGAGTTTGGGAAATAACCTTTTGAGATGGATGATGCTTTTTTGTTGCTTTAATATGACTTTCAAGCCTCTTGATAATGAGATATGTAATCATTTATATTTCTGTTAATATTTAGAAGTATGTCTTCAAAATGCAAAAATGATAGATTTTGCTTTACATTAAAGCTATGAAAATTAATTTAGGATGAAAATGGGAGCGAAATTTGGCAAAAAATAGGTTAATTAGTCGTGTTTTTCATGACTGTCATGTTATTCATGTTTCTCATGTTCAATTTGGTGGGAAAAAAATAAATCCTGTTAACATGTTGTATCAATTTTTAGGTTGGTTGTGTTCGTGGTTACTAACAAAATTATGACTTCGTGTCGTGTTCATGTTGTACAAAACTTAATCCTGTCAAGGCTAAAAACACGATCCAAATACACGATTTTCCACCCCTACTCAAAATGAACATGAAAAAAAAAATGAAAACAAAATAAAGCTACATATTTTTCGATTGTATTTAGTTTCTAATACATATCTACCATCACTTTACAATTAGTTCTACTCAACAATATCAAATAATGCCTCTTTTACTCTATGATGTTTGAAAAAACCTTGACATATGTAAGGTATTATATCCAACTATGATTTTTAATTAATATCTTATGCTACTTGAAACATTTATAAACAAGAAAAGGTGTAATATCTTTCAATTTCATTATTTGTTTATAAATATAAAAAATTGTAATTAAAGTTATTACCAAAAAAAATTATATTTACTGCTTCTTGATCTATTATACATTGTCACATTCCAAAGTTCGCTTTATTTTCATCCAAGAGACAAGGAAATAGATAATTGGAATTAGTAGTAAACCCATATACTAAAAATTTAGTCCCTTTCTATTTTGCATAGAGCAAACTAAGAATTATCCTTTTAAGTAAAAAGTGTGGAATGTTTATCTATTTTCAATAATTGATCTAACACAAAATGTCCCAATCCATCACCATTATTAAATTTTATATTTGGTGACAACTATAAAATTATATCAACGTTCGAGTATATGACACTAAGTATATGATATGATTATTTTTATCGCCCGCGCATCACACGGGTTACAAGCTAGTTATACCTCTAATACTTTAGTATTACAGGTATTAATACTAAAGCCTTTTAATTAATACTATAACACAAACCTCTTATCTATTCTTCCGGCCCTTTGTTTTCTTCAGATTCAATTCATCTATTTTATTTTTGAAAAATCTAAACGCCCCTTTATCTTTATGTCCCTCTATCTCCCCTAGAGTCACTGAACGGATACCTATTCCTATAACAAAGATACTGTAACACCTATAACTTCGAGATTATCTCATCACCAAACCAAACCAAGATGAATTTAACAAAAGATACTCCTAATCGGACTTCACCCAGATAAGGAGTTACAACGTCATCTGTATGTACAATCCCAACCCAACATGAACAGCTTGAATAAGTTCAGCGTCTAAAAATTGGAGCTTTAATGACCCACATTTGGAGAGGATAAAAGGATCATTGGCTTCAAAGTTTATACTGTTGAGGGAAAGATGTAAAACTCTCTGAGGAAGAGTTTCAGGTGAATTAAAGATATAGTCTATAGTTGGTGGTGATTTTTTTTTTTGTTATTTTATAGATTTTTATGTGGGTTTTCATTTTTATTTTCATTTCGGTTTTAGTTAGCCAGTTTATTATTTAGGGTTGGATTATAAAATTCTTCCATGCCCAAATGCCAATAATTCTTTTTTTTAAAAGAAAATTATGCCCTAAGGATAAAGTTACACTTCTCATTCGTCTCCCAATATATAAATGTGAAAATTCATCAGCTCTTTTATATTATAGATCACTAGATTACACATCTTGACAACTCTAATTTCCATTTTTATAGTAAATACGAAAGGGTGGTAGAAATGAAACACAACACTAATACTAGCTTCTTGACTTCAATATAGAAGCAAAATAATTCTAGATATATATGGTATAATTTTTAGAGCACTTCTATTGTGCCCGAAATTTTGACTGAATTTTCGACTGAAAAGACACGTGGTAGCATGCTATTGGTAGATTCTTTGGTCCCACTGGCGTGGACCCCATAAACCAACCAATAGAAATCCACCACCTAATTCGGTCGATCCATTTTCGATCAAAAATTCAGTCTGAATAACATTTTTGTAATTTTTATGGTCAGATCATATGCTTAAATTTACAAGTTAGTTTCTTGCTTTATCTTAAATTATGATTGTGTGTGTAGACATTTTTTTTACCTAATGTTACACAGTTTGTGTTTGATGGTGAAGTTTGTATGTGCCCAAATCCGAATAAATCTAAATATATACGGTTAAATCTTTAATTGTCATATATTGCTTAAATTTAAAGGCCAATTTGATGTTATATCTTTGAGGTTGTGGGGAAAATAAATTGTGAAGAGCTTAAGGTTGATCGAGGATGTCAGTCATTATTTTATTTTGTATATAATTTTAAAAAAAATCTATTAGGTTTTAGTACAATAATGTTTGATTACTTAACTTTAAAACATTGAAGAAATTTGTATCATAATATTTTAGTTGCATATAAAGTAGCTGAAAATATAACATTTTTAAGCATGCAACAGATAAAAATGGAGAATCAGTATAATGGCTTTAAGATAAGATATTGAATTTATGATATAACTATTTTTTTTTAATTATCTTTATGGATTTCAGATAAGATGTTCAATTTATGATATATAGTATTTGTTTTAATTATCTTTGTATTTGTTTATTACATCACCCGTGAATCGCACGGATTGTATACTATAATACCTCTACTACAATAGTATTAGAGGTATTAATGAGGGTTTATGTATTAATGAGATTTTTTTATTGTTTAAAATCTTTGATTCTCTCCTTAGTCTTTTCGATTCTCTCCGTTAATTTTCTCTCTTCTATTAAATTTCGTGACCTTTTCCATCCCTCACCATTTCAACTACCCTTGTCAAATAAAACGACATCCTAGACACAAAAATAAGGTTTTTTTTTACCAATTAGTCATGTTTACTAAGTATGTAGTTCAATAGGTCCTGACATCTTTTTTTTTGCTCCATCAGGTCCTATAAAAAAAGATTTTTATTTCAATAGGTACTATTTGTAAACATACAGTGAATATTCACTATATGTACATATAGGACCTATTGAGAAAAATATGTTGTGATATGACCTATTAGAAAATGTCTCACGTAAACATGACTTATTCGTCAAGCTCCCCATAAATAAAAACAACACATACCACCCACGGCAGCAAAAAAAATGAATAACATAGCCGTGTTTATATATCCAAATTCCAATCACTTTTCTTATCGTTCATCTATTTCCATCTTTGTATACATACAATGGTCTATTTCCATCTTTCTATACATACAATGGTGTAGTGTATGTATTATGCACGAATTTTTTTTTTTAATCTAATATTTTTTTTGTATGTTTATCATCAGATCTTAAAATATGGTAGAAGACAAACAACTGGAAAAGGACGACAATAAAGTAACAAGAAAGAGGAGAGAGAGATCGTGGGAAACCCACCTACTACTAGGTAGTGGATCCGTACCTGTACAAACAAGTAGATCCGGGGAAGTAATGGGAAATGGCAGGTAGTTTAGGTTATGTGTGTGTGAGAGGAATGGATATGTATGTGGGTTTTTGAGGGTCCAAGTTGTAATACCCCGTAATTTTACTGATTTTTATTTAAGGGATTAATTAAATTAAATGAGAATTAATTGGGAATTAATCCGGGTACAAATACTAGCGAGATGTGAGTTGGTATTTAATTATGGTGTTAAAATTGATAATTTCATGTATTGAAAATGTTAAAATTGTCGCGAGACAGAAATACGACAATTTGGAAATATAATTGAGACACGTGTGTCAGTCGCGTCAGGAATGTAATTATTGAAATTAAAAAGTGAATTATACTTTTATCAACCGAATGGTCATTTTGAGTGCGCCAGCGTGTTCGGAAAGGTCAAAATATTCAGAAAACACTAGCCGGGGTTTAGTTTGGGTCTCGGGGCATTTTTAGGCCATACCGGCAACCCAAAAGGGTGGTTTGGTAATTTTAAAAATAGGGAAATTAAAACCCACGAATTTTAGAGGTTAATTTTATATTAGAAATGAACCCACTAAGTCCATAATTCAGCATTTAACAAGAAGTGGGCTACGGAAGTTAAAGGGAGATTCCTAAGAGGTTCCGAAAGAAACCCTAGCCACCATCACCATCTTTGGGAGAAATCTGAAGAGAGAAAGAGGAGAATCAACCTTCATCCTTCAACATCAAATCAGAACATCTAAGGTAAGTGGTTTAATTACATAAATTCAAGCGAATGTTTCTTCCATGCTTAGAATTGAATATATGTCTCGTATTGAAAGTTTGATGAAAACCCATGAAATTGGAGATAGAAAATCGAAATATTATATGAGAATCGCATGTAGAATAGTTAATGATGAATTTCAGATCCAAAATATACCTATTGATGATTTAAAAATGGATTTATAAGGAATAGTTGTAGACATTAAATTCTGGGTTCATGTTTATAGGGTTTGGGACAATAATTGGGAATTTATGTAAATTGAATGTTGATTTGGAGTAATTGACCCCATGTATATTTTAGAGAGAGACCTAGAAGGACTTAGAGTAGTTTAAAAACATTAAGACTTAGTTTCGATGATCATAAGATGGATTTAGAAAAGACAAAAAGGAAGAAAAATGGATTTGCAGATTTCTGGGTGAGTTCTGCCATCTCGTTAGAAGACCTGCCCAGGTCGTTCGAACGACCTCGTTCGAACGAGCTTCTAACGAGATGACAGTATCCCTTCTAATGAGTTGGTAGTTCGTTCGAAGCCTTTCGTTCGAACGAGACTTCTAACGAGTTGACAAAATGGCCTTTTTGGCCTGTTTTTATTTCAAATGTTCCGTAGACTTATTTAAATGGAGAGATAACCTTCCCTTATTAATTAGTGGGTATTGTTGTGAGATTAGGGTACATTGATGAGTAAAACATAGAATCTCGGAGTAAACCGGGGGACAATTGTGGATTTGGAAACGAGCACTTAATTACGACGTGAGAAGAGTTGACAACTTTAATGTATATGAATTGGGGACTTATAAGCATATGGCATTTAAATGGTAATACAAGAATGAGAAGTATACCTATACTAATATATTGAGATATCTAAGTTGTGCGAATGCTTAGTATATGTAGTTATCTGTGTATAACATACCTACCGTACTTGCTATCATCGGAGGTCGGCGTTCGATCAGGGCCATCTAATCTTTGTGTGCCTACGGGGGGATTTAGATTGGTACCTCGAGGACATAGGTCAGAGAAGGACTTATTGAGAAGTTAATAAGTCTGCTGATCATGGGAGCGTAGGTATGTGCGTGACCCATGTGATATGAACTATGTTCGCCTCCATTGTTTGTGATTGCTGTTTATCGAAAACGATTCCTAAGAGATTTGGAATACGTGGTCCTTATGTACGTGATGTATGGGGATTTGATAGCAGAGTATGTGTGCACCGTATCTTAGTCTCGGGGTGCCAGGATTGTATATTTATGATGAGAATAATATACTGTTAATTGAAATGAACTGCCATGTATATATGTGAATATAAATAATTGCAACGTTATGTAAAGATGAGATTAAAGATTTCTAGTAAGTAGTATTACTAATACGGGAAACTGAGAATAAATGAAAAGCTCTCTGTTTAAATGAAGATGCCAAAATTAAATCGTGAATCGTATAGTAATGTTATATTTTATTTTGGACTAGTTAGATATGGGAATAACTAGAATGGGTACGGGTACGTTAGGAGTGCACAGATAGTCGAGAGGTGAGTATTTCATGTGAGAGAACGTCCTAACATGTATTTTTCATTCATTGTTTTAATGTCATTAAAACACTTGCTATATTTTAAACTGTTTTCCACAATCGGGATCTGACCCGTTTGCTTTCAAATATATTTTTGTAAAAACCTTTTAGGTGCCCAGCCACAAGGACACCATGCATAGGAGTTCCATTCAGGTGATGGACTGTAGCTGCCGTGGAAGTTACAGGACTTTGACAGTAGACGCCTCCACTTTCGATCTTGACTCTATGTTACTAGATTTTCCTCATCTGTTGGGCATGTCGCCCCATTTCTTTTAGACACTTTATTTATCTAGTTATATCAGATTTTTGGGTTGTAATTAATTTAGTGATGCAGACTTAGTATTTGTTTATTCCTGTATTTGGATTGTTGTGAGGAGTATCCCTCCAGACTAATTACTATTTTATGGTTATTCTATTGTCATTATGTTATGGTGGTTATGTTAGCATTTCATAATTTAAGTATTGCATGTTAATAGGATTTAATTCAAATTGACAACTCACTTTTTAAATATTAGGTGGCTAGTAATTATTAAAACGTTTTCAACAGTGATGCTATGAACTGAACCAACTTGGCATTTTGTATTAATTTAATAAAGGAGTAGCTACCCGGTATTTAATTAGTCGGGGTGCCACATAAGTTAGGTAAAATCGGGTTTTTCATAGATGGGAAAAATGGTTTTATTTGGATTTATCGAGTTTTCTACGTACTTTATTTGGTGTCTCTATGTTTAATTTGTTATATTTATTTACAAATTTAACTCTACATATATATGATTAACTTTGTAACTTACTCTCCACCAACAAATAATGTTAGTATGAAACTTTTTTCATAGTTTATATTTTTAATTTTTTTCTCACATTTTTATTAAATATTATAATGCGCCAGCGCATCTTTCAGATTACGTGCTAGTTATACCTTTAATACGATAGTATTAGAGGTATAAATGTGGAACCCTTTCATTTAATGTTTACGTTCACATTTTTCCAATATACTATTTTTTTAAACAGATGAGTCTCTCCTCCGTTTTTTGGAAGAAAAAAGATATGCCCTCTTTTATAGCCTGAGAGGCGTTTAAAGCTCAGAGATCGTACTTCCATATCGTCGCATTCCTCAAACCTCCCTATTTTCTGACCTTTACCCTTTTCTCTCTCTTTATATACATAATTGGAACCAACTCCTCAAAACACACAAGACTCCAACAAAATCAATTGGTTATTAAATATTTTTTTAACCCTAAATTCAGTTGGGTAAGGTTCTATTGGATATGGCGGAAGCTCCAACGAGCAAGGGCTGATCTATGTTGAGATGAGGGAGAGCGAAGGCTCCCTCGGAGATTTCTGGAATATATTATTGAGTATATTTTTTGGGGGATGTTTTGAGTGGTAAGTAGAAGGTGAGTTTCTAAAGACTTTGAAAATTTAAACGACAAAAAAAGTCATTAAGGTTTTAAAATTTTAACCTCAAGGCGTAGACAACTCTTTTTCTTCCATATCATTTCTTTTTCTCCCTCTTTTCTCACCATTTACTCTCTCCGGCTCTGGTACGACTCCTCCGACCTGCTGCTGCTGCTCTCCATTAGTAGGTAAGAAACCATCTCCTTTTTTTGTTGTTTTGTTTCAGCATAACTTCGGCTTAATGATTTGTTTGAGCCTTCTCCTTTGAAAGCATTTACCTGATGAAACTTTTCGAGTTTTTTTTAACGTTGATTCATTTGGTAGATGTTGTTGTAACTTCTAGAAGTGATGGGTTACTGATTTGAACTCATTTTTAAAGTTATTAACTCTTAACATTTCTCATTTTTGTTACTGTTGTTAAATAGTAATATTTGGTTAATATTGTTAAAAACTTAATTGTTATTAGTTAATATTGTTAAAACATAAATGTAATTAGTTAATATTTAGGAAACGTATTATTATTTTTAGGCATAATATGATGTGTTAAATGTTTTTTAAATTTTTAGGCAAAATATTGTGTTGTTAGGATGTTTAAATTATATTGTATTTTTAGCTAGAATATTATTTTTTAGGAAAAATATGATTGCAATAACGAGGTATTATAATTTTGATATATTTTTTATTGAGGGTAAATGTAACAACCCGTCCTTTTGGAGACCATAAAATTCCATAATTGGATATAAATTGGCAATTTGGGGAATTTTCCTAAATAGTAATTTTTGGGATTCTCGAGGATTGAATGATTTTCGAAGGGTGTTATAAATTATTTTGGGACTATATAGGTCGAAGTAATTTAATTATATGTCGTCGTTGAGTAAAGCGACACGAGGTAAGATTTTTAATTGGAAAACCCGCATTTATTTATTTTGGGTTGGAATAGTGATTTGCGGTCAAGTACCTCAGATGGAAATTTCGAATGCGCCACAAGTCTCGGAATGTCCGAGATAGTCGGAAAAGAGTGTCCGATTGTCGAAATTGAGTTTCGGGTAATTTTAGAGGTAAAAGTAACTCGTAATTGGGTAAACGAGTCGTTTTTGGGTTTTAAAGGGATTAAACCCTTTTCTCCTTATAAAAGGAGGGAGAGAGGGGGAAAAGAGAAGAAAAAGATGAAAGAAGAGAGGGAAGAGAGAGAGAGGGAAGAAAAGAAGAAAAAGGGGGAGATTTCGGCCGGCCTCCGCGGGATTCGGCTCGAGGACGTCGGATTTTATCCACGAGGCAAGTGTTTACTTGCTTTATTTATCTTTTTGCATAAATATCTCATACCGTAGTTTGGTATAAACAAACCCTAATGGTTTTGGGGTGGGTTATCGTGGATAAAACGGGTTTTTGGGAGTTAAAACAATTAAACCCCAATAATATTTCGATTTTGTGGAACTAGGGTTTTAATCCAAATTAATTGGTGATTCCGGGTTCTAGGATGTTTCAAACCCGTGTTATAAGTGTATTTGTAGTTGGTTGAGGTTGTAGGACGTTGGGTGAGGCGACAAAAGCTTGGGAGAAGCTTTAATGGCCGAAATCGTCTCGGAAGGGACGATGAATAGTAACCCGTCACCTTAGGGGGAACTTTTGGCCAGGAAAAGAATTGATTTAGATTTCGGCAGAAACATAAAAGTTGTAGATCTTTTCGATACGGTCACGTGGGCGCTGACCGCGTATTTTTCTGATTTTTCTACGATTTGATATGATTTTTACAAGATGGCAGCTCCGGGTTGGAATTTCCAACTCGGAAATCAAATCGGGAATTGGAAAAATTACGGCTAGAATTATTTCCGTAGATGTTCGGGATAATTTTTGGGGTAGGTTAGAAACCCCGATAATGAATTTGGGCTGTTGGTTAAGGGAATTGAGGAATTTTATTTGGGAGACCTGGTGTGACCGATCGACCGCGCCCCTATGGCCGGTCGACCGCGTCAAGGAGAAAGGGCCTACTACTTTGTTTTGTAGGCTTATTTACAACCCGCGGTCGACCGGGGGTCTAGGACCGGTCGACCGGTGCCCTGTTTTTAGCCCAAGATTTTGGAGATTAGGATTATTTCTCCTTTTTGAGTTTATGTTTAAAGGCCTTCCAAATTAGAAATTTATGGAGGGTTATGTCTAAAAGGACTTGAGGAATTAGGAGTTTATATATTTGTGTATTCACTTAGAGTGAATTAGTATAATTGGAGATATCCATATGAATCCGTAGATGGGATTTAAGTATGTTTTATTTATTAAAGTAAGAATATACTTTGGGTTTAGTATTATGCATATATGAATGCATGATTATGATTCTTTGAGAGAATCTTTGGGATTATTGGTCATCGATAGACGGTTTGGCAAATATGGCCATCATATAAAGTACATATGTATATTCTAGGAGGGATATATGGTATAGGTATATATTATGTGATTATAGTATATATATATATATTTATATATATATGATATGATGGAAATGATTTTGAAAATATAAAAATGAATATTTTCAAAATGGAAAGATAAATGTTTTTCATAATTGATAAATTATGGATTATGGTTACACACCTCCCTAAATCTCTATCATAAGGGAAGTAGCGCGCGTTGTGGTGAAGCCTTCCTGGCTGTTGAGCAGGTTGGATATAGTCCCTAGGCCATGTGAGCGTTTGTTGATATATATTTTTCTGCGCTGGTTAGGAGATTCCGGGTGTGGTCTTGACTATCCCGCAGGCACATGGCCGCTTCCCGACGTTGTTAGGTTCCCAGGTTGTCTTGGAGGCCCTGGAAGATGATAGCCATTTAGGGGCGCGTCCAGTGGGGATACCCACATGGACAGTCTTAGATTTATTAAAGCAATTCATGATAATGGATTGACTTTATATTTACATTTCCTGATTATAAAAAGGGAAATGGGATAAAGGTTTAGCTTCGGTAACACTCCCGGATGGAAGAAGGGATGTGGAAGCATTATTTGATCAAAGCATTTTCATGATAATGGAAATGGCTTTGGGGGATGACATATAAAGGAAAAGCATTTTTATGATAATAAAACTGGCTTTTAAAAAAAGCATATGATTTGGTAAAGCAATTCATGATAATGATTTGGCTTTTATATTTACATTTCCTGAGTATAAAAAGGGAAATGGGAAGTTTTAAGAAAAATGTAAAGTATTGATAAATACTTGTATATAAATCCTCAGTCCGGGAGATAGATCCGGATGTATATTGTAATATGAAAATGTATATATGGATGAATCGAGTACCGAGGGTCTAATGGATCCCGACAATCGACCGTGCCGCATAGTAGTGTATCGGGGGGGTTCCTTGTTTGGATTTCGCTTCGCGAGACACCCCACGCACGAATATGACAGTGTGTTGAGACTGGGGAGAAGTTTAATCCTTAGCACTCCTATATTATAAATTCTGATGGTATATATATTTATATATATCTTTCTATACTGAGGGACTAGCAGATCTCGACGATCGACCGTGCCGCGTAGTAGTGTATCGGGGGGGTTCCTTGTTTGGATTTCGCTTTGCGAGACACCCCACGCACGAACATGGCATAGCGCTGAGACTGGGGTGAAGCTTAGCCCTTAGTACATTACTTGGACTATCTAGGGTAGATAGTGGTTGGGGGATAGACTAGTTTAGCAGGGTAGCTTGACTAGAATGTTCTAGATAGATGCGCTATGAGTGCACTATTAGCGGAGAGGTGAGGGGTATCTCATGGGAGTGCGATACCAAACTTAAATATGAGATAAAACTATTTTCCTAAAAATAAGGCATTTATGCACTTGCAAAATATTTTCATAATTCGGGGCTCTGACCCGTTTATCTACTTCTCCTTTCTTGTTATATTATATATATACATAGGTGTCCAGACACAGGGACGCCTGGATGGAAATTCTTTCGAGTCAGACGTCTGCTGCAGTAGCTGTGGATGCTTGCAGGTTATCGGTAGACGTTTCCTTACTTGTACTCTAGATAGGAGATATTGTATAAACTTTCGAGCCAATGGCTCAATTGCATTTATTTATTCTTTCAGTACAGCATTCGATATGGTTGTATTTTTGGACCGAGTGTTCGGTTATTCTAGTTCCTTTCATTTTCATTTCAGTTCATTACGCATTTAATTGTGGATGTTTTAATTTATTCGTTAAAAAGAGTAGTTAAGTAAAAGTTTTTAATGGCCACCTAATAGGATATTAGTAATTAAATGGATTTTAGACAGTGATGCTAAGGATGATCCATATGTGACTCCTGTTTTAATTTAATATTGGAGTGATCGCCCGGTATCTTATTAGGCGGGTTGCTACAGTAAAAAATTGTTGGACAACAAAAAATAACCCTAAAAATTTGTATAAAACTCGAATTAAACTTGTATTAAGAACAAAAATATTTATCTCGAGAGCTACCGCCCCCAAGCCCCCGACACCATTGCCACTGCTAATGAGTCCCATTGACTGAAGCCACTAGATTAAGGGGATCAAAGTCCTCGCTCCAATGTTCATGAGCAAGATCGGTACTTTCCAATTTTAAACATAGGTTGGATCATGAAAAAAAAAAAAGCGATGCCTCGTTTCATCTACGGTAGATTTGTGATCAAAAAAAAAAATTCGTAGTTGTAGAATATGACAATGTTATTTTTTTCTTTATGTCAGTATTATGGATATCAGGTCTAGTTACCATGGTGGGGCGTCTTGCTAGCATGCGGCCTTGCCTTTTTTTCACCATTCCCATCGGAATCATCACTGCCACAACAAACCAGGTAGCTCTTTATGGTATAGCATAACTTTTGAAGAATCTTGCCAAACTTAAATCGAGCTTAGATTCTACTTAAGAATTTGATGTAAATTATATCTTGAACTATTATCATATTTCTCAATTTTCTTCTTAAGAAAAGGTATATGTGGCACTTTCTAGATCACACTTTTTTCAACTTTTTGACAGTTTTGGAGGTTATTTAGAGCACTCAGAGTTTTTTGCAATATGATAGATTCTTTAGATGTTTTATTGTCATTTAAGCTTAACACATTTAAATTGTTTCCTTGATGTTATGGTGTTATGAATTAGTTTCTTCTTTAACTCCCCTTGCAATGATGCATTTCAATAAATCAACAAATACTTACTAACCAAATTCCTTGCAAACACAAAGACATGTAGGGAGCGAGAGTAGAGAAAGAGAGAGATATTACATAGAGGGAACTAAAGTTTCAGACTTCAATATCATGAAGGATGAAATGTACAATTTTTAGAAAGAAATTTTGATTTTGATTTTTTATTTCTTTTGTGGAGAATGTGTTCACTTAAACTTCATGATTTTGAACTTTCTGTTTGTGGGAAATCCAATTGTTGTCGAGGATGGAAACAACATAAGGACGTCCAAGAGACTTAAATTAACAAGGTAACCTTCAATAAATACCGTGACATAGATAAATAAACATTAGAATATAAACTTATTATCTAAAGCATCTATATATTTTAAAATAAAATTTTATTAATTTGCAGGGGCCAAGGAATAGACATCAAAGATTTAGTGAGCACATTGATGGTTGGAATGCTGAATTTGTTTTCCAATTTTTAATTGAATATTCATTATGTTTTGGGTTTTCGTTAATACAATACATTGTCGGGGATAAAACATTTACACAATTACATTTTGATCTATTAATATTACGTGACTACATATGTAATTTATATGTAACGAAATAAATACATTTCCTTTCAACAAAAAAATATTTTTAATGAAAGATGTATTATGTTTATACAATGAAATTTTTTAAAATGAATCTGCATTATATATATGTATATATTTTAAATATTTTATGTATATTGCCAGCACATCGTGCGAGTTACATGCTAGTATTGTTTGAAACCGATCAGAAGAAATTAGAGTGTTAAAAGTTATATATATATATATATATAGGGAGAGGTTCAAAAGTGAACCAAAAGAATGAACTTTTTAATGAACCTACTAAGATATTAAAAAATTGATCCTTAATTTCTTGTTATAATTGGTTCGCGCCAGCGGCAATGAATAATTTTTCAATCCCCCCGCTGGCGCGGATCAATTACAACAAGAAATTAAGAATCGATTTTTTATGTCTTAGTAGGTTCATTAAAAAGTTCATTCTTTTGGTTAACTTTTGAACCTCTCCCTATATATATATATATATACTTATTTATTTATTGTGGCATATACCAAATAGTCCCTCAAATATTTTTTAATACACGTTTAGTTCAAGACTTTTTATTTGTTCCAAAAAGTTCGTCAACATTCCACTAGCGCGAACTTTAAAAATAAGAGAATATTGCTTAAATGGGTGTTTGAGGGACTTTTTCGAACAAAATAAAAATGCTTGAACTAAATGTGAATTAACAAATATTTGATCATTTATTTTTTTAGTATAAGAGCCCTTGTCAGTAGACCTACCAACGGGTCGTGTATGGGTCGGGTTAACGGGTGAAAACACCATTAACCCATACACGACCCGTTAACACTAACGGGTCCAATGATAATATGCAAACACAATCTGTTAATATTAACGGATACATGACCTGAACCGTTAGCACCCGTTAATATTAACGAATCAATTTAGGTTTAACGGGGTAACATATTGGGTGATCCTATATTACCCGTTAATCTTCATTAGTTTAAAAGCAATGGATTTTAATGATTAGTCTTATAATGGTTGAGATTAAATTTGGGTTATCATGTCGTGCCTCATTTTTTATAGGTTTACTTTTTTAGTGATATACTAGCATGTAGGTCACGTGATGCGTGTATGAATTTACCTAAACTGTATTGTTGTGTTGTTGTAGTCTGTTTCACCCAATATATTCTACGAATGAAAGATGATTGAATTTTAACTCTGTTAAAATTAAAAGAAACTACAATAATTTAACTGTTGTACATGTGTAAAAACATGTATAGAAAATGATTGTATGTACCATAAAAACATGTAAATATGTATTCTAAAAATAGGACAACAAACCTTTTATTTATAATTTTAGTCCCTATTGACGCTATGACCCGGGGACTATACTTTCCCTTCTCCTCGAGCCAGCGGGATTCAACCATATCACGCAACTTCCCATGAGAGTACTAGAGGGGTATGAAGCACATAGTATATATCATATGCACCAGATACATATACAATCGATCACATCATAATACAAACCATTACACAAGGTATATACATTTACGCCGTATATATATATATATATATATATATATATATATATATATATATATATATATATATATATATATATATATACATACTATCTTACGTTCGCATGTATAAAAGTAATGAATCCGGCTATATGTATATAACTCTCATTATACTAACTGATACACTCTCGCATACCTTCCCAATTCATTTTATTATTCAATCCATCACTTGAAATTTACTAACCCGTCACAACTAGGATATGAATAGTCACCCAATTTAACAACACTAAGGACACACGATATCTCCCATCTAGTCCATATTTGGCATTAAGTAAATTCCTACTACTCGGAGGATTTACAAAAGGATTCAGTATTTTAAATCCCCAAATATACCTCCATAATAACCCAAAACTATCCCCAAGATAATCCTCATTCCTTGGAGGATTTACTAAAAGAAAATAACACACTTTACTCTTATATAACTCTATTATAGCCCCCAAAGTGGCCTCTCTTTTGCATCATAATATGAACCCTCATAATATTTCCCAAACATGTTTACTACACTCTATTGGAGGGTCCCTAAGTAAATAAAACCAATTGAAGAGGGGTAAAATAGCAACTGGCAAAAAGCAGGGACAGGACCGGACTGGGGGTCATAAAAAACAAACCGGCCCGGTTCCTAAAATATTTACAGAAACCTTTAATGACCGGACCGATTCGATTTCCTAAAAAACAAAGCAATCCGATTTCCTAAAAAAGGAACCGATCCGACTTTCCTACCTGGACCGGTGCGATTTTGCAAAATTTTTATTCCCACGAGATTTGTACCCAAAACCTTACTTCTACTCTTTGAAAAAACCACTCTACATCTCCAAAACCCAAATTTATTTTACTCCATCAATATTCCAATAGAAAAACCCCTCCCAAATATTATTCCCACCATTTTTATCATCAAAACCATAAATATAACCAAAATTACAAGATTTACTCATCAAAGTTTAGGGTTTAACCATAAAATCTCAAAATAAACTAAATCACCAACAAAATTATGAGAGGACTCTCACACACAATTATTTAGCAAGTTTATTCACTTGCCTCCAAGTTATTGGGGTTGAATCTTCCTTGAAATCACAAATTTTGGCCTAAATTCCCAAGCTCCAAGTTTTCTATTCTCTTTTCTTCTCTTCCTCTTCTTCCTCTCTCTCTTTCTAGGGTTTTCTCTTTATCACAAATGAGATTGGTTTATCTCATAAGCCTAATGAGTCCATTTCTAATAATACCCAACTTTAAATGATAATACACACTTAAAATGACTCGTTTTCTCCAATTCGAGTCAAACTAGGTATGAAATACACCGAAACCCAAATAAGACTTCCATACAGTCATTTTGACTACCGTTCACTCCGATTCATCATTCAAGACTCCGAAAAATAAAATTTTAATTTCTCCCAATTAAATAATTCTATATCTCCAAAAATAATTAAATTCTCATCCTTTAAATTTTACAAGGTATGACAAATGGGTGTTTGAGGGACTTTTTGGAACAAAATAAAAATGCTTGAACTAAATGTGTATTAAAAAATATTTGAGGGACTTTTTGGTATTTGATCATTTATGTTTTTTGTATAAGAGCCCTTTTTAGTAGACTTGTCAACGGGTCATGTCGGGTCGTGTATGAGTCGAGCTAATAGGTGAAAAAACCTTTAACCCATACACGACCCGTTAAGACTAATGGGTCCAATGATAATATGTAAACCCGATCCGTTAATATTAACGAATACACGAATCGAACTGTTAGCACCCGTTAATATTAACGAATCAGTTTGAGTCTAAACGGTTAATGGGTTAGGTGTTCCTATATTATCCATTAGTCTTCATTAGTTTAAAAATAATGGATTTTATTGATTCTTCTTATAATCATTGAGATTAACTTTGGGATATCCTGTCGTGCCTCATTTTTGCTAGGTCTACTTTTTTATTGATATACTAGCATGTAGGCCACACGATGCGTGTACTAATTTACCTAAACTATATTGTTTTGTTGTTGTAGTCTGTTTCACCCAATATATTCTACGAATGAAAGCCGATTGAATTCAACTCTGTTAAAATTAAAAGAAACTACAATAATTTAACTTATGTACATGTATAAAAACATGCATAGAAAATGATTGTATGTACCATAAAAAGATGTGTAATGAAAGGATATGATTACCTACTTGTTTGAGAAATTTTATCAAACAATTACTTTACAATTACATGTAGTTGGATCTAATACTCAGGTGGATCCTAGGCTCATTTTCTTTCAGCGAAATTGAATCCTTTTGCTACATACAACAACTCTGATGGTCTTCCTGTTCTTGGAGGGGATGTCATCCTTATAGGTGATGCCATGCTGCAAGTGAAGTAACATGGAAGGGAATTGGGGAGACGTAGTTACTATCCTACGTTACTACTAGAATTCAGTGTAGTGTGTACAATTAGCAAAAATGGCTTTGTAATTTAGGGTCTATTGTAATATGTATTCTGAAAATAGGACAACAAACTTTATATTTATAATTTTAGTCCCTATTTTTTAATAAATCCGTTGTCGCGGACCCACATCCATACAACGTCAACCAAACATGCCATGTCAATCGATAATTTGAAAATATAGACTAAAAATGGAAATTAAATGTTTGTTGTTCTATTTCCATAATTGATATTCTTTTAGGCCCTAAATATATATAAACTATTAGCAAAATTGACTCAGTTACGTTTACCTAAACCATGCTTCAAACAATTTGCACATTATAATATGGCCACACTTTTGGGGTTCACCAGTTGTGCATATTTGCATTTTGGGTTCCAAAGTTTTACATATTTACAATCTAATTCCATTTTCATTTCTTCGATTTCCAATCTGGGGTCGAATTTGACTTTTTGCAATGGTTTGTAATATTTTTGTGACATTTTTTTCACAAAAGCTCCGTACATAGTGGAAATGGACCCCAAGAATGAATCATACTAACGTGGGACCCCAGGCCAAATATACAAAGAGCTAATGGAACTCAAACTGAAAATAAATCTTATCATATTGATTTTTCAAAATCCATCTACAACAAATATGCTTTGAGCATACCTTACATCACCCTCTCTTTTGGTTCCGATAGTCCTAAAATAAAAATCTTCTCTGATTTTGATCTCATCAAGAATTTGAAGATATTGTGGATATCTTTCCTATTCCCCTTTCATGACACAACCTCATTCGCCAATATGAAAGCAATCATTAAATGCACATTTAACAGGTTCACTATCATCGAGTATTTTCCAATCCTTGAAAAAAAAAATGCGAAGTGATAAGATAACATGAACTTAGTGATGAGATTTACTATCTTAATTGGTGGTACAGTAATTCATATGGCCATTTCCATTCTTAAAAAAATTATTACCTATAAAGAAAAAAAATCAATTGAATGGAGTAACAAAAAACATTGGAATATTTAAAAGATTACCTATAAAGATATATGCTTGATGGGGCTGAGTGTTAGATCCATTTCATTTTGATTGCATATCGATTCATTTTGTTTCAGTTTGCTTTGGATTCTCAGAACGTATTTCCATGTCTGAGAAGAAAAAATAAAAAGGTAAAAAGGATATTCTATTAAATGCTTTGTCCCTTTAACTCCCCATTCTTTTGAATTCCTATAAAGAAATGTAAGAGCAAATCCACATACTTGAATGAGGGAGAGATGGGAGTTAAACTCAAGTGACACGTGGAGTGATAAATAGAATTGAGAATATAATGAAGATGTTTAGGCTATAATTATATATGAGTAATGCTACATACCCCAAATAATTCCCCCAAATCTCCCCCAAAATGAGTTGGGCTTTGTGCCCTGGCGTGACCCGCGTCACATGGCAATAGATGACAGGCAAGTGGAAGAATGATGTGGCGTCCACGTAGGATTTGGGGGAGATTTGGGGGAGTTGTTAGGGACTCAAATAATTTTCCATTATATATATATACATAGATATGCCCAAGTCAATTGGAGTGTCCAACATGAATACAAATGGTGGAGGGCGGTGGTGGACATAGAAAGGTAAAAGGGTAAACACCTAATATATATATACAATCGGTATCTAGTTTGGCCCATATTTGATCGAACAAACAAGCCCTAGAAAAAAAGGAAGCAAACATCTCTAATAATAAGCAAATCTACCTACAACTTGTATATCAAACCATAACCATGAGCGGTAAGAAGAGAGCGATCGAAAACAAAGATGAAGGCGAAGGGAAGTCCTGTGGTCATGAAGAAGGATTTTAGATGCTTGACTTGTACTCAGTGGTGATCAACCAAATCGAAGGGGATCATATCCATGGACAAATCAGAAGAGACTACTATGGAGGACCTGGGCATCTCATCTACACTAGAGATGAAGCCAAGATTAGAGTACCCCTTGTGCTTCGTGACCTCAAAAAACCCTTATTAGCCAATGATGAGTTCAAGTTATTATTTTGTCTCGGTAAGGCTGCGACTGCCCCCTAAGGAGAAATGGGCACCATGGAGTTTTACCTGGTGTCCTCCTTGTCTTACCAATTTTGATGAGGTCTTGACTAAGGAAGTTGAAAGTGAAGAGTTTTGCTAAGGCCACAATTACCTTCGAAACCATCTCCAGTGACATGGAATCCTTTGTTGATGTTAGGTTTCTAGGCATAGGTGATAATGATAAATACCCCACTAATCTTTATGGAGAAATTATTTCTTTCCACGATAACTTGCTGGCCACTGGTCACCTGCTCTACTAGACATCTAAGGAAAATACCCATTACTTAAATGAAGGGGTGGTCGTTCAGTCGTCGAGATCTGCAATAGCGGCTCCATTGAACAAGCTGATCAGTATTGTAGTAGATCCGTGGGCCTGTTACAACTGTCTAACCTTTGATCTTGTTCAAAGTTATTTCATTACAGATTTTGATATTGACCCTCACTTCGGTGAAGACGATCAAGTCTTTGAAGATCGGATAAAAGTGTCCCTCACTTAGGATGTGCCTGATTTTTTTTAAAAGTGTCTTGTTTGCTTATGCTACTACTCAATTGTTGTGTTAACTACTAGTCTTTCCTTTTTCCTTACTAGTCTTCACTTACTTAAGCCATACGACTATCTCACTAACTGTTAGCAGATACATATTATATACATACACAATTTAGGCCTGTCAACGGATCAAATTTTATCCGCATCCAGATCTGATCCGACCCATTTAGTCGGATACGGATTTACCCCATTTGATTCAAATATAACCCGATCTGATTAATTTATAAAGTTATAGTTTGAAAAATTCCTAAAGCTACACGTGTACCACTTATTAATTATAGGACTTCAAACCATTTGAAAATAATAACCACATACATGATACACCAAACGTCGTTAACTATTTTAGAAAGGAAAAAAATATGAAAAACATGGGTCACCCAAATAAAAAAAGAATAAAAATAAGAAAATCATCTGATCCAGCTTCCGTCTTCAAATCGGTTGCCTTCCTCAGAACATTCACCTCTCCCAAAGAAGATGTGGACCCGAATCCATCATGAACCTCTTTATGAGGATTTAATAATTTATCTATATTTTTCGAGGAGGATAATTTTTTTAATTCATGTCTTTGTGTTTGATACTACACATTCTTTTAGAATTCGAAATATATCTTTGTTAAGGGAATGTAATCAAATTATTTTTTCAGAGATGTTTATGAAAATGTTATGCTTTAATTTTTTATTTGATTAGATTACCCTTACTGGATTTTTTTACTTTTTATAATTGAAACAATATTTGTGTTTACTGAATATATATGGTATGTTTTCTAGGCTTTGCGCAGCGGTAGTATGACGAGGGGTGGTCAAACGATATAATTCGATATGTGGAAGGATTCATAACTATTTCGCAAATTTTAGTGGATACACCAATCTCTCCCAACTGGAACAAGTTATAAGCACACACTTAAAGTGTTTGATAATTTGTTTCATAGATATATAACTTCGATTTTGTCATTTAAATAGTCCTAATCTGTATTTGTGGGTGTCTTTCATAATGTTTATGTTTTCACTGAGTTACTTTTGTTGATTGAGTTGGTTAAACTGTTTGTATATTTGGATAAACAACTTATTTTTAAAGTATTTAAACAACAAAATTATTTGACACACTTAGTGAACAATACATACCCCGATTTGATTTGTTGCTTTATAAAAATATTTTATATAAAAAAATATTCTTACCATTTAATTCCCTTGCATTTTCCATCTTATGTTTATTTTAATGATATGTCTTTCTACTTTTCAGTAGTTAGAAGTTGATTTTGCTTTGAACTTGCATTCTTTTAGAGATGGGTTGACCTTTTAATTTGGACTTTAAAGTTTGAATGCTAAAACTTGGCGTTCTTTACATATTTATAAATACCTAATTAACCATTTTTATCTCATAATTTTAGTTCTAAAAAGGATTTATAGTTTTAATTATTATATTACATAAATTTGATGAATGAATTTTATTTGTTTAGTGATCATAAAACTGAATGGAAATTGAGTTATAATATAGTCTCAAAATTAAAAATAACTTTTAATATTAATTTCAAATTCAATTTCTTTTCATTTGTAGAATATATTAAATGAATCCGGCTGAAAATGAAAACAATACAATTTATATATATTCGGCCATGCATCCCATGGCTTGCATGCTAGTATATTATTTATATTTGTAGCCTTTTAAACAAAACAAAACCCTAACACTCTTTCTCACAGTCGTTACACCTTCACACTCACTGAACCATTGATAGTTATTTTCATTTTTTTTAGGAAAATGAAGGCTTATGGAGTGCGGTTTAGAAGTGAAGTGCGACTTGGAAGTTTAATAGAGAGTTTTGTGTGTTGGATTTATAATTTGAAAGTTTTTATTTTGTTTGTAATGGGTTAAGTTGTAAGTTTTTGGATCAATGTTAGATTAAGTTATAAGGTTTTGGAACAATGTTGGATTAAGTTTGTAATATGTTTTTTTTGTTTGGATGTTGAACTTTGAAACTTTGAAATATGTATGTGTTCATTTAGTATTTTGTGTTTGTAACATTCATTTAGCAATTGCATAATATATTTTTTATCATTATAGAAGAGATCTTTTATTCAATGTAAAAGAGATTATTTTAGTTTATTGGGAAATAATTTTTTTCTTTAATTCAAAGCATATATATTTTTTAATAAACATATTTCATTATTAATTGCAAAGCAGAGTATTATTTATTTATATAAAATCAAATTTTCAAAAGGATCGAATTATCGGACTGTTATTAGATTTGGATTCGGTAATCCATATAAATATTCGTCGGATTATAAGATTTACTCCGAATTCGATTTGTGTATGATAAACTAAATTAATTTTGTATGATACCATTATAAAAAAATAATTATCATTTGAAATCAACCTACACTAATTTGGGAAATATAAATCGTACGTATAGGGCAACAATTCCCGTTATGCGGGTCAAAATGTTTTTTCTTCTTAGTTATAAATTGCTTCTTTACTAACTCGTCCGAAAACTCCTTTTTTCCCTAGTTTCGTGAGGATTATACACATCTAAAACCATCAAGTAGCCCCTGATGTTTATATTTATTTTTAATTTTAATTGAAAACTCACGCAACTGGACCTCACATCCCTTCTCAAACCTTACCTCCCCTATAATGTGATGTGATGGAGCCATCGTGGTCTTTAAAACTTGGGGCATATATCAAATAATCCCTCGAACATATTTGGAGGGATATATCATTTGATCCTTAAAACTTTATTGACTAAAAGATCTCATCGCAATAGTCACTCCGTTAATATTTGGAGGAAATGGAACTACATCATTCCAAAACCATAGTCTGAGGATTTAAAAATCTCACTTGTCCGTTTAACAAACGAAGAGAGTTTTAAAGTGTGTCTGTATGAATTTCTAAAGTTTATTTCTTTTCTTCGGGATCCATGGACTAAAGTTACAAATCAGGGAGTTTTTTTAAGTTTCCTCCCCTTTTTCTTGTTAAACTCCCAAAAAAGGGAAATGAATTCCTTTCTCTTCTTTACTCTCCAAATTAGAATTCTAAAAAATTATCGAGATCCTACAACTCAGAGTATAACAATCGAAAACAAACAGAGAAAAAAACCATAGAACCTTGCTCAATTGTACGACATTTTCTTATATTAAGATTAGCATTGGTTTTCTTAACTTGTTATGTTGGCTCTTATTATTCTTCCTACTAATGTCATTTGAATAGTGCTAATTATGGATTATTGTCGGTAATGTAATATGTAGTTATTACTTATATTTTTTGATTGAATGAGATTCCTTGCATATTTTTTCTTTGCTTTTGTTGTTTGAAGAAAACAACTATGCTTGTTTTTTTGGCTGAAATGGAGGCATATGAATTAAATAAGTCAAAATACATTTATACCCCTTTTAATGAGTTCGTGTGCATGGAATATGAATAATTCCATCATTTTCCTTGCTAAAGTTTATCGCTATATTTCTCTTCTGCTTTTTTATGATATTTCCTCATGATGGAACCTGTCACATTATTGAATAAATCCACCCGTTTGAGTCTTAAGCGATCCAATAAACTACCAATGCATTGGAATTTTTCTTTATAAAACCTTTGCTTGGGCCTATAAAATCTTCTTCAGGAGACTCGGAATTATCCTTAAATAAAGTATAATTGTTGTTGTATTATAAATATGGAATGTGACATGAACCAATGGTATTGTGACACGTGTCATCAGAAGATGCTCACCTCATTCCCTGAACGTGGTCGGCACGTCATCTCCTTGGTCGGCTCACTATTATCCTTTATCGGATGGATGGCCGACTATAATTAATAAATTGATATCATTAATCACCAAAAACATGTGTGGGCAGTGTGTGGGAATATGTACAACTCCCATTACCCATACACATTAGTTAGTCCTTTCAGCTGATTGTGATTCACTCATCATTAGCCATCTCCTCAAATGTAGGAAAGTGTAACTGCCTAATTTTTAAAATCTCTCTCTCTCTCTCTCTCACTCATAAAATTACCTATAAATAAACACTCAATCAAATAACAAAACATCCAAAAAGATTTAATCTAACGGCCATAAAGAAAGCATTAGATACACTATTGAGAGTTTGTATCCATTCTTAAATGGTTAACATAAACAACATTGCACCCATTGATGTCGGCACCTCATTGGACGGAATCATGTTAATTTCATGTTGCATTCTCTGTCTCTCATCTTTCCCAAATCTAAGTCATTAATCTTTTTATGTATTATAGTTTATCATTGGTATTTATGAGCTAAAACCCATAAAATTCATATATCATTTTAAGATGATAATAGATTGACATCATCTATGGGAGTTTTTTATATGCCTTTTTATGTTTCCTATCATTACCAATTCACGAATCCAAATTCATGAATTCCCTTTTTATCCCCGAAGTCTTTGTCCATGTCTGCAAATTTTGGAAATGGAAGAAAATATGAAAGCAGTCGCGCCAACAAAACGATTCCACCTTCCACCCCTGTTGGAATGGGGGACACTCATGGACTTATGATGAGGCTGGCCAGAGTCCAGGAGGCGATGCAAAAAGACTCCAGGCTAGTCAAAACAAATCCGCAACACACTTCATCACTCTATCTGGGAGAGAACCCTTTGACAGGAGGGGTGAAAATGTAGGAAAGTATAACTCCTTGATTTTGTAGGCATTCTACATCTTCAATTTCTCTCTCTCTCTCTCTCTCTCTCTCTCTCTCTCTCACTCTCTCTCTCTCTCTCACACATATAAAGGCCTACAAATAAACACTCAATGACACATAATAAAGGATCCCAAAATATTTAACCTAACGGCCACACACAAAATCCTAGAGTGATTCTTAAGAGTTTGTGTAACATAAACAATATTGCACCAATGGATGTAGGCACCTCATTAGGTTCAACCATGTTAATTTCATATTACCTTCTTTGCCTCTCATCTATCCAAATCTAAGTCGTTAATATCTTTATCTGTTATAGTTTATCATTCATATTTATTAGCTAAGGCCCATAAAATTCATATATTAATTTTAGACGATAACAAATTGGCATCATCTATGAGAGTTTTTTATAAGACTTTTGATGTTTCCTACAATTCCAAATTCATGAATCTAATTTCATGAAATCCCTTTTTATTCTTAAATTCTCTATTTGTGTTCGCAAATTCTGGGAATGGGAGAAAATCTAGAAAGTTATCGCACAAACGAAACGACTCCACCTTCCACCCCTGTTGGAATAGGGGACATAAAAGGAATAAAGATGCATCAAGTATTACGAGGGAATCGAGTTATTTCAGTCTTTAGACATACTTGTGTAGTTCCTCATCATAGTGGATGGTGTTGGTCATGCCATTCGAGTTTTTTCCTATTTAGGTTTTCCTCGTACATCGGGCATTGTGCGTGATTAATTTATTGTATCATGATATCAGCTAGATGAATTCTTTAGATTAAGATAAAATTGTTTAATTAGTTTAACATTAATTTCTTTAATCGGTGCTAAATGTATTCATCAATAAAATGCTAATAACATTCATGTTCAAGATGAGTGAAAAGAAATTTTTCTAGCCAAAATAATTCATATTCATAATAGCTAGAAGAGTAATAACATTGTTGCCTTTTGTTTTCTTATGCAGATTATATGGATTCAGATATTCTATATATTTTCGTAAACATTTTGAAGATGTAACAATTATGTATTCCTTTGGTGATTCCTGTAACAGTTAGTTGGGTTATGCTGGATATATGTTAATTGGGCATTTGGGGTTTGATTTTGTGGCCATCTTATGTTTTTTTTTGGTTTGACCTTGTGCGTGGTGGTTGTTAACTAGTGTATTATCTAACATATCATGTGATCATTGGATTATACATGAAATGTCCCCCCCCCCCCCTCATGGCTTATAGGATACTTTCTCATGGTTTATAGGAAACTTATCGATAATATGGCCAAAATTTTGCTTCATGTAGTGGTTCGTGTCCTAAATTATGATTTAGGAGGACTAAATTTATTATGGGATTAACAATTTCAAATTTAGATGATATGATTTCTTGAAAAAAAACATAAAGATTTTCCAAGCATGGGTATTGATAACTATGAAGTGTTAGTCAGTGGCATAAAACCACGTGAAGTTTTTTTTGGATTGAAAGTAACCATCACAAATTTAACTTTTAGTTTGAATGAGATTTGTGTGGTCTGATTTGTTAGTAATAACTAATTAAAAAATTCATTAATGAAGAATCTGTCATATTATTTGTAGAAAGGATGACCATGATGATTCCACTAAACGAAGTACTCAATAATCTCAATAGGGATACTTGTGAATATCACAATAAACACTATGAATAGTAATTAGAAAGAAATAAGCGAGCAACGATTGACATATGGATAACTACAATAACCTTCATAGTGGGGATACGAGTGTTGACTCTCGTTCGCGTAACAAGGGTGCTTGAAGAAGTTGTAACCCCAATATCACAAATAGTGGCATGTAAACATGGCTCATATCAACAAACAACACAATTAATTCAAAATAATCATTCCTGAAAATGAAAGTAGTGAAATATAAAAGTATTTGTGAAATGGGTATGGTTGTCGAATGACCCCTAAAATGATCAATCCCTATCGGATTAACCATTTAGGTAGAAAACAGAATGGAAATACATAAACACAATAATAAATGCCAATTGGTAAAGGTGAAAACACCAACTTGATATTTTACCAAAAAAAACTTGGTAAGTAAATTTACCTCATGATCAAGGGTTGGTGATGTCATAAGTATATAATTACTCTTTTGATGAAAAGGAACACGAATAGGGCGAGCTATTACTGAGTATATAACGGGGAAGTGCTCACCCCTAGAGCCACAGTCACTCTTGAAAAATTAACTTATAAAAAAAATGAAACTTTGTTAAGACTATTATACACAAGTAATATAGAATATCACTAGAAATAAAGAAAACTCATAGTATTGTGGTGAGGAAGTTTCCTTAAGGTAGCAATAAAGTGGTGGGGTACTATTTCAAGGAGAAGGTACCATTACCTCCCCTCAGTGGCTCGGAGAACTATATCAAAGATCAACTATAACTTTATCCTGAACTAGTATAAAAAATGAAGTATAAGTAAAGTGACCTTCAATAATTATGAGCAACCCATTCTTATTTGAAGATGAACTATGGTAATCATAGGAAGGACGAATTCCATAATCCACAACATATCTTTCAAATGAGCATGATGTAGAATATGCCTATATATCACATTTTTTTGTTCTTTATAAATAGTTCTATAAACAATAATACTTCCACAAGGGGAGATATTGTTTATATGTGTACTTGAGAAGTTCCATTTTCGAATGCATCGTACCCTCGTTTGATAACGGGTTGGTAGTTTTATTTCATGCCACTTGTGTCTCTGTATAAGCCTTGATAGGCTAGTACAGTATTTCCACCAACTTATTCCGTGATCGAGTTTCAATAGGTGACATTGGTGAGGCAGATCCCACACTTAGAGTAGGAACACAAATTTAAACTTAGGATGATTTATTTTATTTGGGGACTTGGTTATGGTCTTAGTTTTGAATTTTTCTTGCTTCATATCCACACTAGGATGTTTCAAAGAAATTCTCCTCATGAAAAAGTATCATAATGATTGTAGTTACAAAATGTAATGATTACCTCATTACTCTGCTATAATGCCACGTCTCCCTGCACGTGCGTTTGCTCAAAAACTTATCTAAAGAAGGGATAACTTCAATATAGGTCTCTCACGACAAATTTTAAATGCACGATTTAATACTCTATAGTTTCCATTGCATAGAGAAAGAACTTGTACTCATAGTGGGAAAGTAATCACGTGCCATAATAGGAAAATCTCTCTATTTGGAAACTACTTTAAACACACCATCATAGATGAAATGTACATTCGAACTACCATATAGTTGATCTGCTAGATGATTAGTCGTAAGATGAGACAAAAAAGTACATTGTTCATAACCTAACTACCTTTTTATTCGTTGAGGATGATAAAACACAACACCTAGACATAGGTTAGCTATTATAAAAAGAAGCAAGGGAAGATAATAGCCATAGTGTTAATAAAATTGTGTCTTGATACAATTTTCATAAAAGGGTAGAGAATTTGACGCATGTTAACGAGGAGGAATGAAGTTACAGGCAAACATACATCCCTTTCTTCTTTACCTAAGGATGGAAGCAGATTTCATTAACATCATCCAAGGTAGGGTTAAAAGGGATCTTATATGCTTTCCTATGTCATATTGCAATAGGATCAATATGGATAGATAATGAGTGAGGATCAAGATTTGAGTTTGGGAAATGCCCAAACAAAAACCTTATTAAAATGTAAGTATTTTTAAAGTTTAATACATCAAAACTACATTACGAAATCTCCATGTCAATGTGAGCACAACCTAACCACGTATATAATGTTCCCAAAATTAATGAAATAGGTGGAACCATCTTTCCTTGAGATATCTTAATGGATAGATGGATGAGTACTTCATAAGGAGAGTCACCCAGCCTCTAGGAAGTGAAAATATAGAAAAAGTTGAGGAATAAGGGATCCAAATTTCTAAGTGAATTCAATCCAGGCCATCAAAACTTTTAGGGACTTCGTACGAGCTTTCTCCTTGGATAAAGGTTACAAGTACCTAAACCAATATCTTTTCCATTTGGAAAAAAAGTCCCCGCTAGGTCCACTCTAAGTAAGGCCAACATGATGTGCACAATCTGTCATGCTCTTGTCGAGCGCCAACATGATGTGCACAATCTGTCATGCTCTTGTCGAGCTCCTCACACAATGTTTTTTTTCATCATCCTCATACCCATTAGAGAAGATATCGATCCCCAATACTGGCAAATAGGTCAATTCACAAATTTCCTTCAAAATGATACTAAATTATCCTCAATATGTTATAAAGGTGTGAGAACTTCTGATTTTTTAGACACTACTCAAGTTTTTGTTAATAAATTTTTAAGGCTTTTGATGGCCCTCCTAAAACCCCATTTCTCAACCGTTTGAAAAAAACCTTCAATAGAGATCACATAATCCATCCAAAACTACGCTTTCTCATGAGACCCTCCACAAATATCAAAGTTTATGTTGGAAAAAGGAAACTCATCCCTATCTACTTGCACCCTCCTAATACTATTTAGAATAATAATGAGAGCAACTTTTTTGGCTCAGAAAATGTCACAAGGGGTGTATAATTCACCAACACAAATTACTTTATCACAAATTCTTCGAGTGATGTCATGAACTTGTATTTTTTCCTAAACAAGGGGGAACTTGTAAATTGTAAAATCTCTAGTAAGATATTGTTCAATGTATTTTTGTTGTGCTTTATTCACTATTAGAAAGCTACCGTCGACATCATGGTGGCTAGATGGCCTAGTACCCCCTCCATTATTGATGATACTATCAGAAACTGCTATGGCAATATTGGAGGTAGACAAGTCACAAAATAAATGCCATAAATAGAAACCTCAATAGGCACGGTGCCTATAAAGATGATGGTCACAGTAGTAGAAGTAGACGATGATGAAACAACCGAGCTTGTAGATGCCATTGGAATGGGAGAAATTTGAAGAAGAGAGAATGGGATTTTGCTGGAAAATGATTGAACTCAGTGAACTTTGACACTTTATCTCTAAAAAATAATAAGGAAGGGAGGTAAAGGTTTTGAAAGGGATATCATAGGATATTTATACAAATGAGAATATAGATACACATTGTTAGTTCACAAAAGGGGGATAATCATTAGAAGATGAGAAACGCCTCTGTTAACATGACATGTGGAAGTCCATTACATAAATAATGTGTTGAACAAGGTTAGGATTTCTAGAGTATTTAATATCCCACATACATAATGACGAAAAATATCCAATCAAAATATTTTAAGACGTTTCATACATAACTCTCTATTTACACAAATAATGAAGACATTTGTACAAAGGGCTTAATATAGAGGGGTACATGAGCAAACCATCATTACTGTAAATGGAGAGTTTGGTTTAGTAAAATAATTGTATAGGGGTCACGAGAATGCACCCACAAACAATTTAATTATCTTTGTTATTATAAGTTCACTTAGCAAGAGTTCTTATTCGAGAAACAAAGAGAGTTTGGGACCTTTTAAGAATTTTGGTTAGGGGACTCAGAGGTTTAGTAAAATAAATCTCAACTAGTTCAATAATTTGATAAAGAAAGAATAGCAATGCGAGAGGACCCAAAAGTCACACAACACACACGGTATGACCATCTTGGTCACTTGTACATAAACAAGTAATTGAGTGACCACATAGGTCACATTCATAAAAAATAGTTGAAATGAACAACTAATGACGTTGCTTGTATACTGACACAAAGCCATAACAACGAGTGACCCATAAAGTCGCTCAAAATATTTCATAATTGCACAATAAATATTTTTTTCGACTACTGACCAATAGGATTACCTTTGTGTCACTATTGCACTAGGTATAACCACACTAAAAGAAAATAGTGTTTTGACAGTGATAGACAATTATATGGGACAAAATTCCAAGATATTTATCAGAAATAATATTCTCGCGACGCGCACGGACATGTTAGCCCCGAGAGTTACCTATAAATAGAATCTTACCAACACACTAAAGACCATAACATATCATCGCATTGTTATGCTAAATAAAATCTCACAATCAGAAAGATATTATCTCCCGACTTCTCTATTATAGTTATTAAAAATCTTACTTCTCCTCTCTCAAAGAATCATCACTCTAAAAAAGACATTGTTTAGTATTGATTATTATTAACTTGTTGTTATGATGAAAGGTTGTTGTATTCACTAATTTATATTCTTTTGTATCAAGAGTCCAAGTTATTATAAATAAAAGTACATTTTTATTCATTTAGTTAATATTTCCATAGAAAACTATTCCATTAGTGTGGGTCACGCTTATCCATTAAATAATATTTATAGATACTAGTACCACTACCTTCTTACAAAAAAAAGTTAAGCAACATAATTGCGCTTAAATAATGATGAAGAAACTATTGTAATTAATCTTGGTTCTAGTAGCAATCTGCTTGAGATTATAATAAGATCAACTCTTGGTGAGAAGGAACAATTATAATTTAAATATATTCTAATAGAGTTGGTGGACATCTTTCCATTGTCTTAAAATGATATGCCCAACATTGATACCAATATTATATAACATGAGATACTTATATATCCTAAATTTAAGCTTGTTAAGAAAATGTTAAACAACATTGACATAAATGGTCCCTCAAAGTTAAACACCCAGTGGTCAAGCAACTTAATGTAGGATTTATTTGTGTTGTTGAATACCCGACTTGTCTTACAAACATAGTCCTTGTTCCGAAATCTAGAGGAAAAATATGCATGTGCGTCAACTATTAATATCCAAACAAAGACTCTCCCAAGGATGATTATCCTCCACCCAATGTCGACATGATCATCAATAATAACCCAATCATTCTCTCAAATAATTTATTAATGGATTCACCGACTATAACCAGATTATGATGCACCGAGATCATCATGAGGTTACTAATTTCACTACTTATGTCATATAATCATACATTTTAGTCTTAATAATTTCGGGGCTACATATCGAATGTTCCAGAACCATATTGTATGATATTATCCATAAAAAAGTTGAGATGTATGTTAACGACGTGATCATCATATCTAAGACTCAAGAAGTCCATGTTCCCTGATTGATGATTTTTTTTTTGAATGAATATAAAATTAATAAATGAACCTTAACCCACAAAAAATGCATCTTTGGTGTCACCAAAGGAAATCTCTTGGGCTTTATGGTCACTGAAAAGAGAATTAAAAGAAGAACCTATAAAAGCCAAAGAAATCATCAACATGTGAACACCTTAAACCAAAAAGGAGGTATGTGGTTTCTTGGGGATGCATCAATAGATTCATCACACAAATAAATTCCATGTGTAAAATAATATTAAAACTTGTTCAAAAGTATTAAACCAAAGTCTTGAATGAATAATGCCATAAATCTTTCCAGAACATCAAGTGGTATTTCGCCCAACCATATATGCTCATGTCGCTGTAACCTGGCTTATCTCTCCTCCTATACCTAACTATATCCCACTTAACTAACGGGGCTATGATATCCCAATATATCAAAGTGTCATGAGAAGAAAAATCCATTTAGTATGTTAGTCCAAAGCTAGCAGGATATGAGATGAATTATATCGTATTGGAAAAGGCGTTTTCTTCGGCATGAAACAAAAATTTACCTTTTAGTTTGAATGGGATTTGTGTTGTCTGATTTATTAGTAATAACTGGTTCACAACTTCATTAATGAAGAATCTATCATATTATTTGCAGAAAATATGATGATGATGATTCTACTAATTTAAGTACTCAAGTATTTTTCTTAATTAGCATGCTTACATAGTTTTGTCACATATTTTTTAATGAATTTAGTTGCTTGAATTATTCTCTATAATGAAATAAATAAGTTTGTTATTTCACTATATTTACCATACATTATTCCATAACAAAATATGAATAATTAAGTCTAAACACATTTTTTCCTTTCAAAACGTCGATCTTTCAAATTGTGAACCCAACGAAGTTAACCATTAGTTACTCAAATTTGGTTTACGCTTTACCTTTAACATTTTTTTTCTCTTCAGCACTTTCTCTTCCACTTTAGTGTTATTTTATCTATCTTCCACTTTATATCCACGTTAGACATGTTGTGATGATTAATCGACTTAATTTCTTGGAGGATGATTTTTGGCAAATATTGTTGTTAGTTGAAGATTAGTCGTAATTTTTTAGTCATGGTATTTTGCTTATATTCCAAGATTATATTTTATTATCCTTAAACTACTTTAAACCAATATGTTTCATATAATATATTGGAAGAATAACTCTTTAAAATTGGATATGATTGTTGTTTGCATAATACGAGAACTGCTAATATGCTATTAATTCTTATTGTCACATTATTTGTTAAAATTGTTAATGTAAATTTTAATTTCATTGTATGATGGTAAATTAAATGTGGGTTCTAATTGTTCAATTATCGTCTACACCATAAACTTATGAGATAGATGTTATTGAACGAATAATGGTCCTACAATCTCATTAAGAGTTTTACATGTTTAGATAACTATCATATCTTAGATGCAAATGTTTGAAATGCCTATGACTATATAAGTTTAAATGCAATGTGTGTATGGTCCTTAGTGATCGGTTGCCTTAAGTGTAATTGTTGTCGAATAAAGTCTTTCAATCAAAACCCAAGTAATACCTACAAGATGTGAAAAAATAAAATATAGGGGCAAGTGGGGGTATCAATCCAACTTTAAAAAATTATAGAACTAAATGTGTGAAGATACTTGCATAATTCACTTCCAAATATTTGTTTTCTTTTTCTATTTTCTTCTTCCTTTAAAAATAATTTTAATAGGTGATTAAAGCTAATTAACTAAATCAATAGTAATCCAAATGCGGCTAAGCAATGAAAGCTAAAAGAAGAGATGAATGAGGTGAATAACGGTGAGAACATACTAGAGATGCAACTTCACCACATATATTAAAAATTTATTTACTTAATTAAATAATTTAAAATGTCCTAATATAATATTAAAATTACACGTCAATTCTCCTAACAAATGTATTTTCAACATCACCCTTTTAGAAAATTGATTTTAAAATTTTAACATACTCTCAAAAATTAGTATAAAACCCTTTTTAATGAATCACCCGCTAGGATAAATCTATTAAAAATGATTTAATCCATAGATTAATTGGTTTAGAGTTAAAATTTAAGATATAATGATACACTTAAAGAAAAATCTATCTCTAGTTCGATTCTAAAAATGAACATTAGCCTATCACTTTTTAAGCACCTATTAAAATTTGGGTACTATTACATATAAAATGTATCCAAATTTAAGCACCTATATGTAATTTAAGGACGTTCTAAATTTTAAGCACCTATAAAATGTATCCAAATGGATACTATAACATAATAAATAAATTTGAAAACTATTACATGTAAAATGTAATAATATCACAATAAGAGGCATAAGAACAATAGAAGAGAGAAAAGAGCAATCCACACCAAGTCTTGTTGAATAAATTAACTCTCAACTATGGAAATGAAGAAACACACCCATAATTCTGAGTTTTTACACACCAATAGTATTCTAAAACACAAGCTTCAAATTTCTAGTTTATAACTCAACATCAATACCCTTTTACAATCTCTAAAAAAATTAAAGAAAAAAAACTAAAAAACTAACACTTAAAATTTCACTAAAAATCACATTAAAAGTACACTTAACCACTCCTAAAAATATTGTTTCTCTGCCTACATTATTCAATGCCAAAAAATAGCTCCCTTGATGATGCTTGAGTCTTCATTTTATAAGTGGTGATATGAGTTTAGGGTATATTTGGAAGGGTGAAGGTTGTGGGATAAAATGGGTATTTGTAAAAAATATGGTAATGATTGATTGCTGAGAAAAAATGTAAGGGAATATATTCGGGTGCATATGGGTGTTTTAATTTACGGGTCATCGAGTATTTACCACATGGGTGTGCGCACACACACATATACATGTGTGTGTGTGTGTGTGTGTGTGTGTGTGTGTGTGTGTGTGTGTGCGTGTGTGTGTGTGTGTACACGTTTATATATATAGAGAGTCAGGCTATAGTACATCATACTCTATACATCACCCGTGCATCACACCTAATTCTAGGTCCTAATTTTTTTTTTCAAATTTATATTTTTCCCTTGAAATTAACCTTCAAATCAACCCATATGAAAAAAATTAGGTCAAAATACATTTTGTAGTTATTTTTAAAAAATTCACAAAAACTTATTTTAAGGGTCTACACAAGCAGTTTTTTTATGGATTTTTTAAAAATAGCTACAAAATGTATTTTGACCTAATTTTTTGCATATTGGTTGATTGGAAGTTTAATTTCAAGCTAAAAATATAAAATTTGAAAAAGAAGTTTTCTAGGGCCTAGAATTAGGTGTGATGTACGGTGTGATGTATAGTGCATGATGTCGGTGAGCCTGCATATATATATATATATATATATATATATATATATATATATATATGTGTGTGTGTGTGTGTGTGTGTGTGTGTGTGTACGGGATATATATGTGTATATATATGGATAAATATATACATACATACATCCATATACACTTATATATATATATATATATATGATAGAGAACAATGGGTAAAAAAATGTGACTTAGGTAGGGGAAGCTATGGGTATGTTGGGTTTTTGGTCCAGTGGGTATGGGGCAAGTTTAGGTAAGGGCAAAGGACGTGTATGCGGTTGTTTGGGTTTGAGATGATGGGTATCTTGGGTGTGGGTAAAGGTCGGGTAAAGGGTTATGAGTGTTGGTATAAGGAGGTTGGGTTGCGGGTTTAGGTGGATCTGCTGGTGGTTTTCACAGGCTGATGGGTTTAAAAAGGGCACAATTTGGAGGTTGTTCTTAGTCGTCGGAGTTTGGCGCACCACCTTCTGGTGGTCGCAGGTGGTTAGAGATGGTAGAAGGGTGTTTCAGGGGTTTGGTTCGAGTCAACATAGGGTAGAGGGTGTGGAGATTATGAAGTTTTAACTCGAGTATGGCAGGGTGGGGGTTTGGGTTGAGCTCGGGAATGAGGTATAAGGTGGGTAATGGGGATCAAGTTTTGGGTTTTTTAGGATACGGAGGTTAGGTGGTTTATGGGGTGGTTGAGGTCGAAGCTAAGGTGGTCTGGTATGGTGGTGATCGAGTGTTAGTGGGTATGTGGTGGTATAAGGTGGGTTGGGTGGGGTTAGTTTGGGAGATGGGTGTATGTGAGTTTTAAAGGAGAAAGAGAGGGAAGATGTTGTATGGTGGTGTGAGATGAAAGCGATGAGAGAAAAAATCAGATGATATATTTTGAATGTTAAGAGGGAGAGTGTAATGGTTGTGTGCATGAGAGGATGGTAATTGGGTATGTGAGATGGAGGTTTTACGGTGTAGATGGGTGTACAGGGATAGTGTGTGTGTTTATGTATTTTATTGTATATAAAAAATAGTAATATATAATACACACATAAAATAATAAAAATAATATTATTAAAATCTAAACACAAACATATAAAAATATATAAGAATTAAATAGACAAATTAAAATATAAAATAAATATCAATAAAATAAGGAATAATATATATATATATATAACAACACACACATTTATATTATAATAACATAAAAAAGTAAAAAAACTCAAGCAAAAAAGAAATAAAAATTAAAATACCGAAAGAAATGACAAATGATATATACTAAAAATACTACCAATAATACTATACACACACATACCAGGAAAAAAATTGGAATGTTGCTCGGGATGGTCTGGGCTTAGGTATGTGGTAATGGAAGTGGGTTTAGGCATGATTGATTGCATCATTTTCACATTGGCCTTGATATAACGCATTTGAAACCGTAAATGCAAATTGACCTACAAGATAAATAAATACTCACAGAAGGCCAATTTTTATCGAGAACTGTGAATTAAAACGAGGCTATTTAGGGCTTAATTTTAATAGTTTTGGTTTCTTATCTTCCTATATTGGTTTGTGAGTAATTAGTAAAGGTTCTTAGTTAGCTAAAGACTTTGCTGAAAATGTTTTCATGAATCATCTGGTAAATGATTTATTATTACTTTTTAGTGGCTCGTTGGAGTTATTACTATGTTGTTACTAATGGTAGATGTTTAAGTCAAATGATTAGGAATCAAAGAGATATTACATTGCCAAGTTAATTTGGATGGTTGGTTTCCTGTAGGCATTAAAATATTCAATGTCCATGTGAAGGGGGTTGATAACAGTTAGTCAAAAAAAGTAGCTACAGGAAGCTATTAACTACTTTAAAACATCTGCTTATGCACTCATGGTTCCTTATCCGACCTCATGGGGGTGACGTATCAAGTTTTTCCTTTTTTTTCAGAAAAACAAGATGGCGAATCCGACATCACATTCACACACACCTAGGCTATCTCACAGTGATTTGATTGGATTGAAACCAAATACATACAACACACAATTAAACCATATTATATAGATTTACAAAAAATATTATCAAAACACATAAGTAAATCATTCATTCAATATTAGATTTATTCCATCACATGCATTACACAATTACAAAGATATATATATATATATATATATATATATATATATATATATATATATATATATATATATATATATATATAGTTTGAAACCAATCACAGGAATTAGAGTGTAAAAACTTATACATATATTTACTTATTTATTTTTTTGCAAGTTCCCGTGTACTTTGTAATATTATGTGTGTACTTTCCATTATGTCCAAAAAACAAACAAAGAGTGTAAAAGTGCATGCATGATATTGTAATGTAAACTTGAATACATCACATTTACCATTGTTCCCATTCCATGCAGTTGCCGACAAAATCGTTTCACGACGGCGGCTCTTCAAAAAGGCACCATAAAGAAATATAACAACCCTGCAGTACTAAAATCAATGAATGGATCCAGAAAACATCAGAAAAATTCTCTTGAATAATTTACTCTCTGGTTACATGCCAAGAATGTAATGCGATCCAAAATTATACTTCAAGAGAAGTTCCCTATAATCATTGGTTAACGCATATGAAACCTTTTCATCACCATGCATCTATGCAACAACCATCACTTTCCCTCGCCATGCATGATGATAACCTATATCAAGACCGTAGTTCTTCTTCATAACTCTGACTACATCAATTTTCTGCAACAATGGTATATCCCTAATCTCATTAGCAAGCAATGTCGAAACCAACTTGGAGTCCATCTTTTTTCTTGATGGACTACAATAAACACCCCTAAAAGTATCCTCATTATTCAAGCTTCGTATATAAAAGTCAAACTCTTAGACTTAGGCTTAAAAAGATGCAGTCAAAGGGTGAGAACATAAAACAACCACTAGACGGCCCCATGGGAGGTACAAACACCTCGCACGGGTCCTATCTAACTCAGAAGAACTGACCACGTAGTCACGGGAGACCCGATTTGAGAGCACCACCAAAATTTGCAAACTGTTAGACTTAGGCTTAAAAACATGCCTTCAGATGGTGAAAATGTAAAAAAACCACAAGATGGCCCTGTGAGAGGCACAGACACTACGTACAGGAACAATGTAACCCGCAGGAACCGACAACATTATAACGCGAACCCTGGTTTGAGAGAATGACCAAAATTTGCAAACTGTTAGAATTGGGCTTAAAACATGACGTCAAAGGGTGAGAACATAAAACAACCACTAGATGGCTCCGTGAGAGGCATGAAAACCTCGCATGGGACTAATGTAACCTGAAGGAATCGACTGCGGAGTCACGGGAGCCCGGTTTGAGAGCACGACCAAAATTTACAAACTGTTAGACTTAGGCTTAAAAATATGCCGTAAGAGGATGAGAACATAAAATGACCACTAGACATCCCCATGAGAGGCATGAACACCTCGCACGAGACGATTGTAACCCGTAAGAACTAATCGTATAGTCACGGGACCCCCGATCAAAATTTGCTAATAGTTTGACTTGGGCTTAAAAACATGTCGTCAAAGGGTGAGAATGCAAAACATCCCCTAAACGAACCCGTAAGAGGCACAAACACCCCGCACGGGACTAATGTAACCCGTAAGAACGGATCGCATAGTTATGGGACCCCGATTTTGAGAGCATGACCAAAATTTGCAAATAATTAGATTTAGGCTTAAAAATATGTTGTCAAAGGGTGAGAACATAAAACAACCACTAAATGGCCCCGTGAAAGGAACGAACACCTCACACGGGACCAATGTAAGCCACAGGAACCGATCCCGTAGTCACGGGTCATATGATTTGAGAGCATGACCATAATTTGCCAAATTTTCAACTCAGTCTTTAAAACATGCTGTCACAGGGTTAGGAGAAAAACAAAAACTAAATGGCCCTATGAGAGGCACGAACACCGCACACGGGACCGGTGTAATCCGTAGGAACCAACCGCCTAGTCACGGGACCCACGGTTTGAGAGCACGACTAAAATTTGAAAATTGTTAGGCTTGGGCTTAAAAACATGTCATCGGAGGCTGAGAGTGTAAATGATCCACTAGATGGACCCGAAAGAATCATGAATAACTCATACGGGATCAATGTAACCCACAGGGACCGACCCATTGTCACGGGACCCCTAGTTTGAGAGCACGACCAAAATTTGCAAACTGTTAGACTTGGGTCTAAATACATGTTGTTAAAGGGTGAGAACATAAAAAAACCACTAGATGGCCTCGTGAGAGGCACGAACACCTTGCATTGGACCAATGTAACCCAAAAGAAACGATTGCATAATCACGGCATCAACGATTTGAGAGCATGACCAAAATTTGCAAATTGTTGGACTTAAGCTTAAAAACATGTCATTAGAGAGTGAGAGTGTAAAACAACCACTAGACGACACTGTGAGAGGCACGGACACCTAAAATAGGACTAATGGAATCCGTAGGAACCGACCGCATAGTCATGAAACACCCGATTTGAGAACACCATCAAAATTTGCAAAATGTTAGACTTAGGCTTAAAAGCATACCGTTAGAGGGTGAGAATATAAAACGGCCACTAGACGGCCCCATGGGAGGTACAAACAACTCGCACGAGACTAATGTAACCCACAGTAATTGACCGCATAGTCACGGGACCCCCGATTTGAGAGCACAACCAAAATTTTGCCAATAGTTAGACATAGGCTTAAAAACATACCATCAAAGTGTGAGAATCTAAAAACGATACTAAACGGTCCCGTGAGAGGCCGAACACCTCGTACGGGACCAATGTAACCCATAAGAACCGACAACATAGTCCCAGGACCTCGATTTAAGAGCACCACCAAAATTTTCAAACTGTTAGACTTAGGCTTAAAAACATTTCTTTAGAGGGTGAGAATGTATAACAACGACAAGATTGCCCAGTGAGAGGCATGAACACCTTTCATGGGACTAATGTAACCTGCAGGAACCAGTCGCATAGTCATGGGAACCCCGATTTTAGAGCACGACCAAAAATTTCAAACTGTTAGACTTAGGCTTAAAAAATCATGTCAAACGGTGAGAACGTAAAACTGCCACTAGATGGACCCGTGAGTGTCACGTACACCTCGTACGGGACCAATGTAGCCCATAGGAACCGACTGCAGAGTCAAGAGAGCCCGATTTGAGACCATGAAGAAAATTTACAGATTGTTAGACTTAGTCTTAAAAATATGCCGTCAGAGGGTGAGAACATAAAACAACCACTACACGACCCTGTGGGGGGCATGTCCACCTCGTACGGGACCAATCTAACTTGTAGGAACCAACTGCGTAGTTTTGGGACCCCTTGTTTGAGAACACGACCAAAATTTACAAACAGTTAGACTTAGGCTTAAAAACATGTCGTCAAAGGGTGAGAACGTAAAATAACCACTAAATGGACTGTTAGAGGCACAAACACCTCACATGGGACTAATGTAACCCGCAAGAACCAATCGCATAGTCACGGGACCCTCAGTTTGAGAGCATGACCAAAATTCACAAACTGTTAGACTTAGGCTTAAAAACATGCCGTTGGAGGGTGAGAACGTAAAAGAACCACTTAACGGCTCCGTTAAAGGCACAAACACCTCACACGGGACTAATGGAACCCACAGGAACTGGACACATAGTCACGGGATCCCTGGTTTTAGAGTATGACCAAAATTTCAAAACTGTTAGACTTATGCTTAAAAACTTGCTATCAATGGGTGAGAACATAAAAGACCACTAGACGGCCTCGTAGGAGGCAAGAGCACCTGGCACGGGACCATTCAAACCCATAGAAACCAACCACGTAGTCACGGGACACCTGATTTGGGAGCACGACCATAATTTGCAAACTTTTAGACTTGGGCTTAAAAACATGTTCTCAGAGGGTGAGAAAATAAAACAACAACTAAATTCCTCGTTAAAGGCACTAATACCTCACACGGGACCAATGTAACATGCAGGAACCAACCGCCTAGTCACGGGACCCCTGATTTGAGCGCACGATAAAAATTTACAAATTGTTAGACTTGACCTGAAAAACATGCCGTCAGAGGGTGAGAACGTAAAATAGCCAGGGCGAACACCTCACAAAAGACTAATGTAACTCACAGGAATCGACCGCAGAGTAACGGGATCAACGATTTGAGAGCACGACCAAAATTTGCAAACTATTGAACTTAGGCTTAAAAACATGCCTGGAAAGGGTGATATCGTAAAAATTCCATAAAATGGCTCTGTAAGAGGCAGACACACCTCATATGGAACAAATGTAATCCGCATGGATCGACTACATTGTCACGGGACCCCTGGTTTGAGAGCACGATGAAAATTTGCAAATTTTTAGACTTAGGCTTAAAAACATACTATCAAAGGGTGAGAACGTAAAACAACCACTAGATGGACACATGAAAGGCACGAACACCTCGCACGAGATCAATGTAACCCGCATGAACTAACCGCGGAGTCACGGGAGCCCGATTACAGAGCACGACCAAAATTTATAAAATGTTAGACTTAAGCTTTAAAACATGCCATCAAAGGTAGAGAACATAAAACATCCACTTGACAGGCTCGTGGGAGGCATGAACACCTCGCACTGGACCAATATAACTCGCAAGAACCGACTGTGTAGTCGCGGGACCCTCGATTTGAGAGAACGACCAAAATTTACAAACTCCTAGACTTAGGCTTAAAAAATGCCTTTAGAGAGTAAGAACATAAAACAACCACTAGACGACCCCGTTAGAGGCATGAACACCTCGCACGGGACTAATGTAATCCGCATGAACCGTTCGCATAGTCACGGGACCCTCAGTTTGAGAGCACGACCAAAATTTACAAACTGTTAGACTTAGGCTTAAAATCACGCCGTTAGAGGGTGAGAACGTAAAACAACCACTTGATGGCCCCGTTAGAGGCACGAAAACCTCACACGGGACTAATGGAACCCACAAGAACTGGCCACATAGACACGGGACCCCCAGTTTAGTGAAAGACCAAAATTTCAAAAGTATTAGACTTAGGATTAAAAACTTTCTATCAAAGGGTGAGAACATAAAACGACCACTAGATGACCCTGTGGTAGGTACGGACACCTCGCACGAGACCATTCAAACCCATAGAAACCAACCACGTAGTCACGGGACACCCGATTTGAGATCATGACCATAATTTGAAAACTATTAGACATAGGCTTAAAAACATTTTGTCAGAGGGTGAGGAAATAAAATAACAACTAAACGGCCCCGTTAGAGGCACGAACACCTCGCATGGGACCAATGTAACCCGCAAAAACCAACCACCTAGTCACGGGATCCCTGATTTGAGAACACGATGAAAATTTGCAAATTGTTAGACTTGGTCTTAAAAACATGCCGTTGGAGGGTGAGAACATAAAATATCCACAAGATGGCCCCGTTATAGGCATGGACACCTCACACGGGACTAATGTAACTCGCAGGAACTGTCCGTGGAGTCACGGGATGAATGGTTTGAGAGCACGACCAAAATTTGCAAGCGGTTAGACTTAGGCTTAAAAACATGCCTTCAGAGGGTAAGAACGTAAAAATGCAGCAAAATGGCCCTGTGAGAGGCACATACACCTCACATGCAACCAATGTAATCTGTAGGGATCGGCCACGTTGTCACGAGACCCCTGGTTTGAGAGCAAGACTAAAATTTTCAAACGGTTAGACTTAGTCTTAAAACACGCTGTTAAAGGGTGAGAAAGTAAAACTTCCACTAGATGGACACGTGAGAGGAACGAACACCTCGCACTAGATCAATGTAAGCCGCAGGAAACGACCGCAGAGACACGAGATCCCGATTTGAGAGCACGACCAAAATTTACAAACTGTTAGACTTAGGCTTAAAAACATGCCATCAGAGGGTGAGAACATAAAAAATCCACTAGACGGGCTCGTAGGAAGCATGAACACCTCGTACGGGACCAATTTAACTCACAGGAACCGATAGCATAATCACGGGACCCCTAGTTTGAGAGCACGATCAAAAATTCCAAGCTGTTAGACTTAGTCTTAAAAACATGGCTCTAAAGGGTGAGAACGGAAAATGGGCACTAGATGGCCTAGTTATAGGAATGGACATCTCGCACGGGACTAATGTAACCCGTAGGAACCGATCGTATAGTCTCGAGACTCCTGATTTGAGAGCACGACCAAAATTTCCAGACTATTAGACTTAGGCTTAAGAATATGACATCAATTGGCAAGAATGGAAAATGGTCATTAGACGGCCCCATGGGAGCCGTGAACACCTCGCACGGGACTAGTCTAACTCATAAGAACTGAACGTGTAGTCACGGGACACCTAGTTTGAGAGAGCCACCAAAATTTGGAAACTGTTAGACTTAGACTTAAAAACACACTTTCAATGGGTGAGAGTATAAAATAACTACAAGATGGTCCTGTGAGAGGCATGGACACCTTGCACGTGAACAATGTAATCCCCAGAAGCCAACAACATTATCACGGGACCCCTCGTTTGAGAGCATAACCAAAATTTGCAAACTGTTAGACTTAGACTTAAAAACATGATGTCAAAGGGTGAGAATGTAAAACAACCACTAGACGTCCCCATTAGAGGCAAGAACACCTCGCACGGGACTAATATAACCCACAGGAGCCGATCGTATAGTCACGCGAGCCCGGATTGAGAGCATGACCAAAATTTACAGACTATTAGATTTAGGCTTAAAAACACGTTGTAAGAGGATGAGAACATAAAACAGACACTAGACGGCCCCATGAGAGGCATAAACACCTAGCACGAGATGAGTGTAAGCCGCAAGAATAAACTGCATAGTCACGGGACCTTCGATTTGAGAGCAAGACCAAAAAAGTTAGACTTAGGCTTAAAAACATGTAATCAAGGGGTGAGAATGTAAAACAACACCTAAACGGCCCTGTGAAAGGCATGAACACCTCCCACGGGCCCAATATAACCCGCAGGAACCGAACGTGTAGTCATAGGACACCCGGTTTGAGAGCACAATCAAAATTTGTAAACTTTTTAACTTAGGCTTTAAAACATACTGTGAGAGGGTGAGGACATAAAAAAATTAAACAACCCTATGATTGGTACGAACACCTCACATGGGACAAATGTAACTCGCAGGAATCGATCGCATAGTCATGGGACCTCCAGTTTGAAAGCATGACCAAAATTTGAAAATTGTTAGAATTGGGCTTAAAGATATGCCGTCGGAGGGTGAGATCGTAAAACAGCCACAACGTGGCCCCGTGAGAATCACGAATACCTCGCACGGGGCCAATGTAACCCGCAGGAACTGACCCATAGTCATGGGACCCCTAGTTTGAGAGCATAATCAAAATTTTCAAACTGTTAGACTTCAGTTTAAAAACATGTTGTTAAGGGTGAGAATGTAAAACAACCACTAGATGGCCCCGTGAGAGGCACGAACACCTAAACACGGGACCAATCTAACTCATAGGAACATACCCATAGTCGTGGGACCCCCGATTTAAGAGCACCGTCAAAATTTCCAAACTATTTGGCTTCGGCTTATAAATATGTCGTCAAAGGGAGAGAATGTAAAACAGTCAATAAATGGGCCCGTGGGAGGAATGAACACCAGGGGACCAATGTAACCCACAGGAACCAACCGCATAGTCACGGAACCCCCAGTTTGAGAGCACGATAAAAATTTTCAAACTGTTAGACTTAAGCTTAGAAACATGATATCAAAGGGTGAGAATGTAAAACGACCACTAGATGGCCCCATGAGAGACACAAACACCTTACACATGACCCATTTAACCCGCAGGAATGGACCGCAGAGTCACGTGATCAACGGTTTAAGTGCATGACCAAAATTTGCAAACCATTGTACTTAATCTAAAAAACAAGTTGTAAGAGGGTAAGAACGTTAAACAACCACTAGACGGCCCCCTGAGAGTCACGGACATCTCTTAGGGGACCAATGGAACCCATATGAACCGAATGCATAGTCATGGAACTAGTGGTTTGAGAACACGGAAAAAATTTGCCCATAGTTAGAATCAGGCATAAAAACATTTCGTCAAAGGGTGATAACCTCTAAACGGCCTCGTGAGAGGGATACCACCTCGCATGTGACCAATGTAACCCGCAGGAACCCGATCACATAGTCATGGGAACCCCAGCTGTAACACCCCGCCCGCCCGGGGAGAGCGAACGGAGCGCTAATACGATAAAATAAATCCAAATCCAAAAGTGACAAGGTATAGAGCATCTAAATAAACCCACAATAATATAAATCCACTAATCTCAATCTCTTCAATTACAATAAGTCTCTCGAATTAAAATTACAACTATCTAACTCGAATAAAAATACAAATCTCCAAAACTCTATACATCAAAATAATTCAAATCTTTTCCAAACAATCCTCGCTAAAATCAATCTCCATAGAGCCCCAAAATCCGCGCTAACCTGTCACTAAAAGAAAATATGGGGAAGTACACAATACGACAGGAAAGATGCTCAACAAATATATGTTAGCGATGAATAAAACGTAACAACACGAGTATGAATATTCAAATCTAAATGCAAATCTCAAAGCATTTATCATTATAATTTCTCAGCAACACTTTAACCGGGTCACCAGGCCTCACCCCATTCGCATATGCTTTATCAAGCCATAGCCAGGGAATAGGTATTTTGGCGGGTGCCCAACATCCGTGCCATATTAAAATCTCATGACAACGTGCTCATCAACAATATAATGATACCACATGAATCAAAATAATTTCAACAATTATTTTCCAGATTTCAATGAGTTTATCAATTCAAATATGAGTTCAATTAACAAGAATTCAAAGAGAATGACACTCGCGAGATTTAAGGAGCATATTGTGTAAAACCCCATACCTCAAAACATGATGAGAAACCAATGATCACATCCTCAAGATCAACACAAAAGATCTACAAAATCTCCTCCAAGAACCTCCAACAAAATAGACCCAAGAACACCTCTAATCTAAGGTTGGAACTCACAAATCTCAATGGCCAATGTATATATAAAAAGAAGAGGAATATAAAATATATTTGTTGCCAAAATTTGTGCCAAAAGTAGGTTAAAAAGGTTGCCCACGACTTCCTTTTATAATGCAAAGAAATGAAGAGTTGGAATCCAAAAGACTCCTTTAAATAAGGCAAATAAATGAAGAGTTGGAAGTCAAAACAACTCTTGAAAATTACTTGTTGTTCAAGAAATCTGGGGAGGTCGATCGATCTACTCCCAGGCTTCGATCGATCGATCGTGCCCAAAAATTGACAGTTCGCCGACTTAGAATTCCAAGAGTTAAAAATATTAAAAATCATTTTAAAATCCGTTTTAACTCCGATTTCGAAACCGTTTGAAATTCTCGCCTTTAAAAATAATATTCAACATATTTGAGTAATAAAAATAATTTTATCAAAAACTTTATTTTCCTCCATTTTCCAGAAATTAATTAAAATAGCCAAAAATTACGCGGGTTATGTACATGTTAAATACTTACTGTTTTAAAAATCATTTTCACAATCAGGCTCTGACCCGTTTCCTTGCATATTTTCTTTTCTATTGTATCTTCTATATCAGGTGTCCAACAACAGGGACACCAACCTTAGCGGATTATGACAGGCTATGGATTTATGAAGTTTTGCTTAGACGCCTATCATCATTTGATTCACAGTATTCTCTTAGTAGGGCATGTCACCCAAAGGGTTCAGTTATCTTCTTCTATCGGGGTCAAATACTATGGTATTCGTGTAATTTTAATACATTTGATATTGTTGGGATTACTGTAATGGATTAATATTATTTGGGAATGTTTATTCCAATTGCATTCAAATTCTTTTGTGTTATCTATTTGGTTATCAATGTTGTAGAATAAAATGGGTTGTGTTATTCTTAAACTGGAAATGGATTTTGTTAAGTTAAAATTTGGAAAGTTTTTAACACCAGCTTAATTGAATATTGGGTGAGTTGTAAATGTTTTCGACAGTGATGCTGAGAATGAGCCAACTGTATATTCTGTTTTAATTTGGTATGGGACTGGCCACCCGGTATTTAATTTGGCGGGGTGTTAGCATGACCAAAATTTGCAAACTATTAAACTTAGGCTTAAAAATATGCCGTCAATGTGAGAACATAAGACAACTAATAGACGGCCTTGTGAGAAGCACGGACACTTCACACATGACCAATGTAACCCATAAGAACCGACCACGTAGTCATGGGACCCCCAATATAAGATCACGAACACAATTTGTAAAATGTTAGCCCGTGACAGCCCGTGAGAGGGTAGACCCCCAACATGTAGAACATAAAACAACCACTAGACAGCCCGTGAGAGGCAAAACACCTCGCACGAGACCAATGTAACCCGTAGGAAGTGACCGCATAGTCACGGGACCCCCGGTTTGGGAGCAAGACCAAAATTTGTAAATAGTTAGACTTAGTCTTAAAAACATGCCATCAAAGGGTGAGAACATAAAACAACCACTAAACGACCACATGAGAGGCATGGACACCTCTCACGGGACCAATGTAACCCACAAGAACTGACCGCGTAGTCACGGGACCCCCTGGTTGAGAGCCCGACCAAAATTTTCAAACTATTAGACTTAAGCTTAGAAACATGTCGTCAGAGGGTGAGAACATAAAACAACCACTAAACGGTCCCATGAGAGCCACGAACACGTCGCACGGGATTAATGGAAACCGCAGGAACCAGATGCATAGTCACGGAACCCCCAATTTGAGAGCATGACCAAAATTTGCAAACTATTAGACTTAGGCTTAATAACATGCCTTAAAAGGGTGGGAACATAAAATGGCCACAATACGGCCCCGTGGAGGTACGAAAGCCTCGCATCGGGCCAATATAACCCGCAGGAACTAACCGCGTAGTCATGAGAATCCCGGTTTGAGAGCATGATCAAAATTTCCAAACTGTTAGAGTTTGGTTTAAAGACATGTTGTCAGAGGGTGATAACAAAAAACAACCACTAGATGGCCCCATGAGAGGCACGAACACCTCTCACAGGACCAATCTAACCCGTAGGAACGGACGACCTAGTCATAAAACCCCCAATTTGAGAGCACAACCAAAATTTGCCTATTATTAGGCTTAGGATTAAAAATGTGCCATCGGAGGGTGAAAACATAAAACATCTACAAGATGGCCCCGTGAGAGGCATGAATACCTCTCACAGGACAAATGTAAAATGCAGGGATCGACCCGTAGTCACGAGAGCCTAGTTTGAGAGCACGACCAAAATTTGCAAACTATTAGACTTAGGCTTAAAAAAATATTGTTAAAGGTTGAGAACGTAAAACAACCACTAGATGTCCCTATGAGAGGGACAAACACTTCGCACGGGACCAATGTAGCCCGAAGGAACCGATCGCGTAGTGACGGGATCAACGGTTTAGGAGCACGACCAAAATTTTCAAATTGTTGGACTTAAGCTTAAAAACCTGTCGTAAGAGGGCGATAATGTAAAACAACCACTAGATAGCCCTGTGAGAGGCATGGACACCTCGCAGGGGAGTAATGGATCCCACAGGAACTGGTCGCAGAGTCACGGAACCCCCTCTTTGAGAGAATGGCCAAAATTTGCAAACTATTTGACTAAGGCTTAAGAAAATGCCGTCAACGTGTGAGAATGTAAAACGACCACTAGACGACCCCGTGGGAGGCACGAACATGTCGCACGAGACCAATGTAACCCGTAAAAACCAACCACATAGTCAAGGGACACCCAGTTTGAGAGCATGACCATAATTTGCAAACTTTTAGTCATAGGCTTAAAAACATTTTGTCAGAGGGTGAGGACATAAAACAATAATTAAACGGCCCCATGAGAGGCACGAACACCTCGCACTGGACTAATGTAACCCGTAAGAACCAATCGTCTAGTTAAGGGACCCCCGGTTTGAGAGCACCACCAAAATTTTAAAAATGTAAGACTTAGGTTTAAAAAATGTCGTCGGAGGGTGAGAACATAAAATTGCCACAAGATGGACCCATGAGAGGCACGAACACCTCACACGGGACTAATGTAACCTGCAGGGAGTGACCCATAGTCACGGGACCCCTGGTGTGAGAGAACGACCAAAATTTTCAAAATATTAGACTTAGCCTTAAAAATATTCTGTCAAAGGGCGAGAACGCAAAACATCCACTAGATGGCCTCGTGAGAGGCACAAACACCTTGCATGGGACCAATGTAACTCGCAGGAACCGACACAGGATCAACGGTCTGAGAGCACGACCAAAATTTAAAAACTGTTGGACTTAAGCTTAAAAAAATGCTATAAGAGGGTGAGAAGGTAAAATATCCACGAGGCGACCCCATGAGAGGCATGGACACCTCGTAGGGGACCAATGGAACCCGCTGGAACCGAAGGCTCAGTTACGGAACCCTCGAATGGAGAGCACAACCAAAATTTGCCAATAGTTAGATTTAGTCTTAAAAACATACTTTCAAAGGGTGAGAATGTACAACATCCACTAAACGGCCCGATGAGAGGTAGAAAACCTCACACGAGACCAATGTAACCCGTAAGAACCGACTGCGTAGTCACGGCATCCCCCGTTTGAGAGCACGACCAAAATTTGTAAACTGTTAGACTTAGGCTTATAAAAATTCGGTCAAAGGGTGTGAATGTAAAACAACTACTAGAAGGCCCTGTGACAGGAACATACACCTCACATGGGACCAATTTAACCCATTGGAACCAAATGCGTAGTCACGGGACCACCGATTTGGGAGCACAATTTTTTTTACAAACTCTTAGACTTAGTCTTAGAAACATACCGTCAGAGGGTGAAACCATAAAACAACCACTAGACGTCCCCGTGAGAGGAACGAACACCTCGTACGGGACCAATGTAACTCGCAGGAATCGACCGTGTAGTCACCGTACACCCGATTTGAGTGCACAACTGAAATTTCTAAACTGTTGCACTTAAGCTTAAAAAGATGCCGTAAGATGGTGATAATGTAAAATAGCCACTAGATGGCCCCGTGAGAGGCATGAATACCTCGCAGGGGACTAATGGAACCCACAACAACAAGCCGTGTAGTGAGGAACCCCCGATTTGATAGAAAGACAAAAAATTGCAAACTGTTAGACTAAGGCAGAAAAACATGCCGTCAAAGTGTGAGAATGTAAAACAACCACTAGACGGCCTCGTGGGAGGCAGGAACACCTCACACGGGACCAATCTAACCCATAGAAACCAAACACGTAATCACGAGACACTCGGTTTGAGATCACGACCATAATTTGCAAACTTTTTGACTTTGTCTAAAAAACATGTTGTCAGAGGGTGAGGACATAAAACAACAACTAAACGGCCCCGTGAGAGGCACGAACACTTCGCACGGGACCAATGTAACACAAGGAACCAACCGCCTATTCACGGGACTTCCAGTTTGAGAGCACCACCAAAATTTCTAAATTATTATACTTGGCATAAAAACATGTTGTTGAAGGGTGAGAAAGTAAACATGGCCCCATGATAGGTACGAAAACCTCGCACGAGACTAATGTAACCCATAGGGAATGACACGTAGTCACGGGATCCCTGGTTTAAGAGCACGACCATAATTTGCAAACTGTTAGACCTACGGTTAAAAATATGCTGTCAAAGGGTGAGAACATAAAATAGTCTCTAGATGGCCACGTGAGAGGCACAAACACCTTGTACGTGACCAATGTAATCCTTAGGAACTGACCGCAGAGTCACTGGATCAACTATTTAAGAGCACGACCAAAATTTGCAATCTGTTGGACTTAAGCTTAAAAACATTCTGTTAGAGTTTGAGAACGTAAAACAGCCACTAAACGGCCCTGTGAGAGGTATAACACCTCACACGAGACCAATGTAACCTGCAGAAACCGACCGCGTAGTCACGGGACCCTTCGTTTGACATCATGAAAAAAATTTACAAAATGTTAGACAGGATTATAAAAATGCATGTAAAAAAACCACTAGAAGGCCTCGTGAGAGGCACGGACACCTCACACGGGACCAATGTAACCCGTAGGAACCAAACGCCTAGTCACGGAACCCCCGATTTGGCAGCAAGAACAAAATTTTCAAACTGTTAGACTTAGGATTAAAAACATGTCTTCAGAGGGTGAGAACATAAAATAGAAACTAGACGGCCTCGTGAGAGGTACGAACACCTCGAACGGGACCAATGTTACCCGCAGGGACCGACCGAGAAGTCACGGGACCCTCGATTTGTGAGCACGACCAAAATTTGCAATCTGTTGGACTTAATCTTTGAAATATGCCTTCATAGGGTGATAATGTAAAACAACCACTAGACGGCCACGTAAGAGACACAGACACCTCGTACAGGACTAATCAAACCCGCAGGAACCGACCGCGTACTCACGGAACCTCCGGTTTGAGAGCACTACCAAAATTTAAAAAATTTTAGACTTAGGCATAAAGACATGTTGTTAGATAGTGAGAACATAAAATAGGTACAAGATGGCCCCGTGAGAGGCGTGAACACCTCGCACGGGACTAATGTAATTGGTAGGGACCGACCCGTAGTCAAGGGAACTCTAGTTTGAGAGCATGACCAAAATTTTCAAACATGTTAGACACTGGATAAAAACTTGCTGTCAAACAGTGAGGACGAAAAATAGCCACTAGATGACCCCGTGAGAGGCAAGAACACCTTGCACGGGACCAATGTAACCCGTAGGAACCTATAACGGAGTCACGGGATCAAAGATTTGAAAGCAAGACCAAAATTTATAAACCCTCAAACTTAATCTTAAAAATAAGTCGTAAGAGGGTGATAACATAAAATTTCCACTAGACGGCCCTGTGAGAGTCATGAACACCTTACAGGGGACCAATGGAACCCACATGAACCGACCGCGTAGTCACGGAACCCCCAATTTGAGAGCACGAAAAAATGTTGCCAATAGTTATACTTAGGCTTAAAAACATGCCGTCAAAGGGTGAGAATATAAAACAGCCACTAGACGGCCCCATGAGAGGCTGAACACCTCGCATGGGAAAAATGTAACATATAGGAGCCGACTACATAGTCACGGGACCGCTGGTTTGAGAGCATGACCAAAATTTACAAACTGTTAGACTTAGGCTTAAAAACATGTCGTAGGAGTTTGAGAATGTAAAACATCCAATAGACGGCCTCGTGAAAAGCACGAACACCTCACACGTGACCAGTGTCACCTACAGGAACCGATCACGTAGTCACGGGACCCCCGATTGAGAGTACGAACAAAATTTACAAATTGTTGGACTTAGGCTTAAAAATATGTCGTAAGAGCGTGAGAGCATAAAATAACCACTAGACGGCCCCGTGAGAGGAACGAACACCTCGCACCTGACCAATCTAACCTGCACGAACCAATTGCTTAGTTATGGAACTCTCGATTCGAGAGCATGACCAAAATTACCAAACTATTAGACTTAGGATTAAAAATATGGTGTCAGAGGGTGAGAACACAAAACAACCAGTAGATTGACCCATGAGAGGTACGAACATCTCGCACTGGACCAATGCAACCGGCAGCAATCGACTGCCTAGTCATGGGACCCTAAGTTTGAGAGCTCCATCAAAATTTGCAAAGTATTAGACTTAGCCTTAAAAACATGCCTTCGAAGGGTGAGAACGTAAAACATCCATAAGATGGCCCCATGAGAGACATGAACACCTCGCATGGGATAAATGTAAATTGTAGGAACCAACCACGTAGTTTGAAAGCACCACCAAAATTTGAAAATTGTTAGATTTGGGCTTAAAAACAAGCCATCGGAGAGTGAGAACGTAAAATAGCCACAAGATGGCCCCGTGAGAGGCACGATCATGTCGCACAAGGCTAATGTGACCCCCAAGGACTGACCCGTAGTCATGGGAACCCTGGATTGGGAGTACGACCAAAATTTGCAAACTGTCACACTTTGGCTTAAAAATATGCAGTCAAAGGGTGATAACATAAAACAAGAACCAATGTAACCCGCAAGAACTGACCGCATAAATAGCTTCCATAGGAATACACTAGATGGTCCCATGAGAGGGATAAACACGGTCCACGAGACCAATGTAACCCATAATAACCGACCGTAGAGTCACGGGATCAATTTTTTGAGAGCATGACCAAAATTTTCAAACTGTTGGACCTAAGCTTAAAAACAAGCCATAAGAGGGTGAGAAGGCAAAAAAACCACTAGACTGCCCCATGAGAGGCACGAACACCTCGCAAAAGACCAATGGAACTTATAGCATCCAACCGCATAGTCACGGAACCCCCAGCTTGAGAGAACGACCAAAATTTGTCAATAGTTAGACTTAGGCTTAAAAACATACCGTCAAAGGGTGAGAATGTAAAACAGTCACAAAAGGCCCCGTGAGAGGGAGAAAACCTCGCACTAGACCAATGTAACCCATAAGAGCCGACCACGTGGTCATGGGCCCCCACGTTTAAGAGCACGATCAAAATTTTCAAACTATTAGACTTAGGCTTATAAAAATTCCATCAGAGGGTGAGAACATAAAACAACCACTAGATGGCCCCGTGGGAGGCACAAACACCTCGCAAGGGACAAATGTAACCTGCAGGAACCAAACGCGTAGTTACTGGACCCCCAATTTGAGAGCCAAACCAAAATTTGAAAATAGTTAGACTTAGGCTTAACAACATGCCGTCAGAGGGTGAAAACATAAAAATACCACTAGATGGCACCGTGAGAGGCATGAACACCTTGCACCGGACCAATGTAACCCACAGGAACCGACTGCGTAGTCACGGGACCCTCGATTTGAGAACACGACAAAATTTCCAAACTGTTGGACTTAATCTTAGAAACATGTCGTTAGAGGGTGAGAACATATACCAGCTACAAGACGCACCCGTGAGAGGCATGGACACACCACACGGGACTAATGGAACCCGCAGGAACTAGTCGCATAGTCAAGAAACACCCAGTTTGAGAGAATGACCAAAAATAGCAAACTATTAGACTTTGGCTTAATACCATGCCGCCAAAGGGTGAAAACATAAAATGGCCACTGGAAGGACCCAAGGGAGGCATGAACACCTCGCACTGGACAAATCTAACCAGCAAGAACCAACTTCATAGTCAAGGGACTCCCTATTTGAGTGCAATACCAAAATTTCCAAACTGTTAGACTTAGGCTTAAAACCATGTTGTTAGAGGGTGAGAACATAAAACAACCACTATATATCCCCGTGAGAGGCACGAAGACCTCACACGGGACCAATGTAACCCGAAAAAATTGACCACCTAGTCATAAGACCCCTGGTTTGAAAGCACCACCAAAATTTGCAAAGTATTATACTTTGCCTTAAAAACATGCCTTTGGAGGGTGAGAACGTAAAACAGCCACAACACGGCCCTGTGAGAGGCACGAACACCTCGGATGGGATCAATGTAACCCACATGAACTAGCCACCTAGTCACGGGACCCTCGATTAGAGAGCACCACCAAAATTTGTAAATTGTTAGATTTGGGCTAAAAAATATATCGTGAGAGGGTGAGAATGTAAAATAGCGCCAAGATGGCGCTGTGAGAGGCACAAACACCTCGCACGGGGCTAACATAACCCGCAAGGACTGACCCATAGTCATGGGACCCCTAGTTTAAGAGTACGACCAAAATTTGCAAACTGTTAGACTTAGACTTAAAAACATAATATCAAAGGGTGAGAATATTAAAAAGCCACTAGAAGTCCGCATGAGAGGCATGGACACTGAGAACACACTATATATTGACTCAGTTGAGTCTAGAAATATAGGAGTTCCAACTAGTTTGGATATCTAGACAAAATAGGATAGGATAGTTTGATAACTCCATCTCCTCAAAGGTACATACTCCATGAAGAAATTCAGTCCAAGAGAACCTTCAAAGGGAAGTTAATTCTAAACCCTAAAAAATAGGACACTTGCACTGCATCATACATATCATCTATTGGTTTAATGGTTTTTAAACACTTCAAATCTTTTTAAAATCAATTTAATTCAATTCAAATCATTTTATATAATTTTAAAACAATTTTTAAATGATTTTTGAATTAATTAAAATGAGTTTTTAAAAGTGTTGTGGGTATCAATTGAATTTGAGAAACTTGTTTTCTATGCTGATTGTTTGCCTGGGTAGAATCCAAAAGCGCTAGAGAGTTGGAGGTGTGCTTTGTAATTATTTTCAAACACGCATCTCAACCTTCATCCTGTGCGTACACGTGTTGGCAACCTAACGAGTAGATTTGTGTTTTCTGTTAGACACAAAACACTTGCACATCCTCAGCCCTTGGATCATTTTAATCAATCTACTGCATGCAATTTTAATCAATGTTAAATCGTTGGATTTAAGTCAACTCATTTAGACTTAATCATAGCCCTATGATAGAGGATAAAGTTCTCAATCCTTCTACGCTTAGTATAAAAAGAGATCAACCCTCACTATTTAGAGACTTTTGACCATTTCGTTATTTCTGAGAGAAAAGAGAGAGTAGAGAGGAGAGAGAGAGAAGAGAGATAAGGGAGAAGAGAGGGAAAGGAAAGAGAGAGATTAGAAGAAGAAACCCTGAGTTTTCTTCGTGGTTCAAACCCTCTGAGTTTTTCTCTCAAACCAAACACCAAAACCAAAAGAGTCCCAAACACCATAAAACCCATTCTTGAGAGTTAGATGTTTTAGGTTTTCATGTTCATTGGTGTGTTTTATTTTGAAGACCTCTTCAAAATCTTTGATTCTTTCAGAACTCATCTCTAAGAAAGACTTAAGTTTCATTGTTGAAACTGAGTTTTTCTAAAAGAGAACATCTCACTTTTATTTTCTGTTTCTCTTTTTAGATATGATATTTTAGATCTCTTCTGTTTCAATGAGTTTTTGAAATAAAAACTTTTAGTTTCAAAAATAAGTTTTCAGATCTAGTGAGTTGTGTATTTCTAATTTTTATTTCATATTTTATGAAATACTGGTGTACAAAAATAAAAGGAACACAAAATAACTCTTACTAAAAGTTTTAAGGTGTACAGATCTAAAAATAAGTTTTATATATCAAAACTTGTTGAATCAATCTTTGCATGTTAAGTCTGAATCTTTTTTCTTAAAGTAGACTTATAGTATAGTTTGGATCTCAATTGGAGGTTTACAATTTCAAAAATATTTTCAAAACCCAAAAATTGTTTAAGACCTTGAACCGTCTTCTGAGCAAGGAATCCTTGAGATCTGTGGTTTAATAAAAGATCAAGAAGTATTTGCTTGAAAAATCAAGATTCAGAAATAACTTTCATATTAGAACTATTGTAATTTGTTTGGAAAGTTTGTATAAATCTTGAGAGGGTGAGTTTCATGTTTTCATGTAGTAGCACATCACAAATACTATCTCACACGAACACTTAGACACTGTGGTTCTGTTTGAGAATCTTGAATTTGAAAGAGTTGCTGGAATCAGAATTCAAAGAGAAGGAGATCAAGGAAAAGACAAAGATGGATCATGAAAAGATCAAGTTCCAAGTCAGAATACCTTTGGAGTGGAGAATCTGATATAGGTACATTCTGAACTTTGGTTAGGATCTTTGTGGTTTTCTTAAGTGCTGTAACTTGATTTTTATTCTAGTAGATTTTTGTTTTGTGCCGTAGAGGGCACCGTGGATGTTTCCCTTATTTAAGGGTTTTACCACGTTAAAATTCCTGTGTCTATTTCTTTGAATGTTCTTAACTGTTGTTGTGATTGGTACTACATGGTAACATTAGTATATGTTTATTAAAAATTAAACAAAAGGTAATCAACTATGAAATTTAATCCATATATTTAGAAATAGTTTTTACAACACATCTTGTGTTTTTCGAAAAGAGTTTTGCCCAAAACCTTTATTCAAAGTTTACTCAACTTATAACTATTTGTTATTAATCTTGTAAACAAAGCTTTTAATATTAATGCTATTTTTCAATTGGTATCAGAACAGGAACTCCTTTTGTGATCCTGAAACTTGAGAAATTGTTTTCGAAACTTCCTTCTGAAAATTTTTTGAGTATGGAAGAAAAATTTGAGAAGTTAGGTAACCTATCTAGACCACCACTCTTTGATGGAAACAATTTTTCGTACTGGAAAGTGTGAAGAGTGCGCTTTTGTTCAAGTTAAGAAATTATTTAATTAAACTCAGTTTTTCGATTAAATCCTAAAACATGCATCTACATGTGATTGAAATCAATATGAACATGAAAGAACAGTCAATCACAAACTATGGTCATCCCCGATCCTCGCCGCGCTGGGGCGGGTGCGCGAAGGAAGAGGATCCTTTGGGTCCCGCGCATCCCTCTCGGGAGCGCTTCGGCCGGCGTCGTTTGAGATGTGGTGTAAAAATGTAGAGAGATTCAGAGTCACGAGTCTATTTTACTCAAAATAGACAAAAGAAAAAGGGGAATCCATCCTGAAGGATGGCATCCAAAGACATACTGGTGCATGCGAAACCAAGATGATTCGAGAAGGCTTCGGAGGCTTAGTTACGAAATGGGAAGGTGTTAGGCACCCATTACGCCCTTTCGGTCTCTTATGAATATTTGCTATTTTCCTTTTGCGATATGTGTGCATGTGTATATATATAGAATGGAGGTAGGAATCCTCGACTTATATCATGGAAAAGATAAAGTGAGTCGTCCGTAGGAAGATATAAGAATAATATTAGAAAAATAAGATTTACGCGATTACCCCTACGTTGACCGTTATAATGGAACGATAACGTATATGGAGCAATACGTTACTAAGGGCAAGTATATAGAATATAGGAAGATTAGATTTAGAGCAAATAGGAAGATGAGAGAAAAAAGTGAAAAAAAGGACTCGAGTCTCGGGTTTTACCCGGAGACGCCTATGTAGCCTATAAAGGCATCAAAGTCCACGTAGTTCGCATACAAAACGAGGGTTGGGGTTTATCCCATAAATCCAAATGGGGGATCTCTTATTTGTAAGTGTGTGTGTGTGTAGAAAAAGTGTTTTAGTTGTGAGGAAAGTGTGCGAAAAATATGAGAATCCCTATTTGGAATTTATGAGCAAACCCTCTTTTTCTTGTTTTTTTGGGTTTTATTTATATGAAAATAGGATATGTGCAATAATAAAAAATAAAAAAGTATATTGAGATGTGTGAGATGAGATAATAAAAGCGCTAAGTGAGAAAACAAGTTATAGGGAATTTACGAGAATTCACGAGAGAGTTTGAGAAAGTTGGACCTTCTTGAAGATCTTGAGCTTGATCTTGAATGTTGGAGAGCATCCCTTGCACTTGGATGATGATAGAGAGTGGCTAATTCACCAAGTTTGATGAAAAGGGTGATGAAAAGTGGAAGAAAAAAGGGATTTGGAAGTTGAAATCACGCTGCCTTCGGGAGAGGTTTCTGGGATGCGTTGAGAGAGATTTTTATCAGATCTGGGCTCCCCCTTGCAAATGAGGTGAAGGACTCTTTTTATAGGCCCAGGTAAGTGCCGATCATCATAGACATGTTCCTACCTATCGGCACCTGACGATAGACAGGGTATGGAACCTGCCATTTGGCAGTGCGCTTCAGGCTTTTTCGGAAAATCGTCTGCCAAGGGAAAAGCATTGGTCAGAATCGTGCACGGGGCATACCATTGGAAATCTAATTTAGAGACCTTTGAAAGTATTTTGGACCTCTCCTGGGTTTGGGAGTTGACTTTGGGTCAAATATGGATTGGAAGCGTTTGTCGGTCAATTGGACGAGTGATCGTTCGGACGCAAATGGATCGTTCATCCGCATGGCAAGTTCGAATCACGCACAGGGTAGATCGTTGGAAAGTTTAGGAGATGTACTTAGACGTTCCAAAGAGTTTGACCCGGTTTGGGGAGTTGACTTTTGTCAACTGGGCTCAGGAAGCATTCGGTGACCTCTCGGAGTCGAACGGATCGTTCGTCCGCATGGTAAGTCAGAATCGCGCACAGGATGGACCGTTGGAAAGGGTATTCATTGCCCTTTGAATATTCATTTAGCATTGGTTGCGCTGAAGAGTTGACATAGGTCAAACAGATCCCGGGAGCGCCCGGTGGCTTCTAGGTTAAGTTTCAGACGCAAACGGATCGTTCGTCCGCATGGTAAGTCAGAATCGCACACGGGGTGGTCCGTTGGAAAGGGTATCTAGTGACCTTTGAAGATTCATTCAGTCTCGATCGAGATGAAGAGTTTGACTTTTGGGTTAAATAAAGCTCGGGAGCGCCCGGTGGTTTCTAGGTCAGTACTCGGGACATGACTTAGGTTTGTAGTGATGGAGGGCGTTACTAGGGACCTAAGGAGAGTTAGGGGGTAACAGAATGGGGTGTCTATAGAGCCCCTCGATGGGTGAGTTTGGAATAAATGATGACCGTTGAATAGGCACCACATGAGGCCTTTGAGGGAGTATGATCGATTTAGAGGGTCGAGGTCGATTCTGAGGACCTGAAGTGGTGTTTTGGGGGTGTGACCAATTCTGCGGGTCAATGCCAAATCTGCGGGCTTAAGTGATGAGGCAGACCGATTATGTAGGTCAAAGCCAATTCTACAAGCTTAGGGTGAAGATTTAATTCTCGAGGTCAATTCTGACCTAAGAGTGGTGACAACCGAGGATCGAGGTCAATTCTGACCTAACTCAGGTGACGATCCAAGACCGGGGTCAATTCTGACCCAAGAGTGGTGACAACCGAGGATCGAGGTCAATTCTGACCTAACTCAGGTGACGATCCAAGATCGGGGCCAATTCTGACCCAAGAGTGGTGACGATCGAGGACCGAGGTAAATTCTAACCTAACTCAGGTGACGATCCAAGACCGGGGCCAATCTGACCCAAGAGTGGTGACGACCGAGGATCGAGGTCAATTCTGACCTAACTCAGGTGACAATCCAAGATCGAGGCCAATTCTGACCCAAGAGTGGTGACGACCGAGGACCGAGGTCAATTCTGACCTAACTCAGGTGAGATCCAAGACCGGGGTCAATGCTGACCCAAGAGTGGTGACGACCGAGGTCAATTCTGACCTAACTCAGGTGACAATCCAAGACCGGGGCCAATTCTGACCCAGGAGTGGATAAAGATTGGATTTTAATTCTACTGGAGAAAGTGCTTTATGATTTTGATCTGATCTGGGGAGCTAATAGCTGGGGAAGCTTTTAGGAGACCTCGCAGGGGGGAATAACCTATTTTGGGTGTTGTAAAAATTCTGCTGGGGAAGTGATCAGGTGACCCTTAGAGATCCTCCGAAGCTTTGTCGGGAGGAGTTTTCACTTGGTTTTTAAGGATTTTACTGGGAAAGAGGGGTTCCACTCAAAGGAACGCGAAGTTTTCTTGGTGAAAATGCTTTAAATCCCTCCTGGTATTTTTAGGAATTTTTCGAGGATTTTTTTAGGCTTTTTGGTATTTTTTGGGAATTTCTGTACAAAATTTAAGGGGGGTGCCGATCGGCATAGTATGAAGGGTGCCATTAGGCAGTGGCACGTACTTTTGGGTTACCTCGGGAAGGTAAGGGGTCAGTGCCGATCGGTATGGTTGGGCGAGGTACCGATCGGCATGGCGCTTGGCATCCTATATAAATGGGGCGAATCCCCTCATTTTTTCACACCTTCTTTTGCTTTCTCTCTCTCTGCAATTCTTCTACAAATCGTTCTATCATTCCGATATTCAAGAAATGGCCACTTTTGTGAGCACTGCAGTCCACAGGGAGTGGTTGACTGTTGATGATTGGGCGAATGTGGAATGGAGGGCTAGGGCGCCTCTTGCTTTGGGGAGTGAGAACTCCTTTGATGCGTTTAAGCCTGTTGCGAATGAGCGGACCTTGCTGCCGGCGCCATTGCATCATCGCTCTTCGAGAGTGAGTCCCGGTGGTGATATAAGTAACCCAACCTTTGGCATTCTTCTCTTTTTGGTGATTTTTCTTTCTTTCTTGACCTTTGATGAGACTTTTCTTTTTCCAGTCTGATATTTCTTTGAAGAACATGCGTGCTCGTGGGACAACGGGGCTCAAGGATGTCTGGGAGCATCTCCCACCTTTGGTGTGCTGGATGGTATCATCAGCGAGTTTTAGGCGATTGGCATCTGCTCTGGATGAGATGCCTCATTTGACAGCAGTCCTGTGCCCTTTGGGAGAGAGGTGGTGGGACACTACCCACACCTTTCATTTTGGATTCGGTGAGATGACGGTGACTCCCACTGTATTGTGATGGAGAGCAAATAGAGGTGGATCGCTCTTTACGGGTGAGACCGGAGGCAGTGCGTGCGGCACTTGGAGATGTAGGGAGGATAGTTTCTGGGGATTCAATCCGACTGTCCCTCCTAAAGGATATTCTGATGAGCAGGGCGATTGATGTGGAGGATGGGCTGCAAGTGAGGCAGATGGCCCGGTTATTCATTCTTCTAGTATTGGGAGGTTTTATGGTGGCGTCGAGCGGCGACGTCGTTCATTTGTGGTTTCTGTCGTACTTGAGGATGTTTTCGAACATCCTTTTCTATGATTGGGGGAGTCTGACCTTGGCGACCCTTTACTTTTCTCTGGATGCATTCAGCCGGTGCTGCCGGCAGACCTTTACTGGGGCCACGTACCTTCTTGAGGTATTCTTCAGTTTGTGCATTTCTTTTCATGCACTCGCATTTTCCTTTCATGCACTCGCATTTTCCTTTCATGCATTCGCATTTTCCTTATGCGTCTCTTTTTGCTTGTGAATTCAGACGTGGTTCTATGAGGTGATTGGGTGCAATACCCCGCTGATTGTTTTGAAGGACGACACTGTTGGGGACTTCTATCATTTGTATCGATGGTGTAAGGCCAATCGACAATCGAAATGATCTCTTTCCCTGGAGGCGGTGCTTCAGGTCTTGAATGACCTGACCAGTGGTAGGGTAAGACTCTTTCTATTTCAATCTTGGTTTTTTCTCCTTCTGATCTTGTATTGATTTATGCTTGCTCAGAGATTTTCAGGTGACCTTTTACCCATGGGGGACAACCATTCAGGATGCGGGGGCGACCGGGGTGAACACGCAGATGAGGCATTTGCTGGCGTATGAGTTCGACCATTCCTGGTACCTCGGGGAGAGGGTGGTTCATCAGATTGCTGAGGAGGAGGTGGTGGTGCCACCCATGCATCCTCCTATGGCTATGAGGCAGGAGCGACTGATGTTAGAGGATGAGATGATCGCGACGATGATCGGTGAGTCCTACTTGCTATACACCGATACGACTGCGCCGTATGACTATATGGATTTTGTGACGAGCTGGTTGATGGCACCCATCATATATGATGCACTTCCCTTCCCTTCGGCGGGTTCGAGTCAGGCGATGGGATCTTCCCACAGCGGTGGTGGTCCGTCAGCATCTGCGGCGGCAACGATCTCGGAGGTCCCTTTTGTACGGCTGCATACCCCTTCATACAACATTCGGCGGGCTGATGGAGGGATGGTGCCTATGCTGCACCGTCCTTATGCGATGGATCCGGTGGAGTTGGGTTTGACAGGGGAGGTCCTTCGACTTGCGGTATACCTTTCTGTTCTTCTCTTTCTTTCGTTTCTATTTTGGTCATTTCTGCTTTGATACTGATTTCACCTTTTCTTTCAGCAATTCCGGGTGTCGACCACTTGGCTCAGGGACATTAGAGACTGGATATCTTCGGCGACTGCCCATATTCAGGATGCGGTTCCCATTCCTTCTTTCTTGGTGTCGTCTGCCTCGTCCTGAGAGGACTCTGGTTCGGGTAATAGGGGTACGTCATCTCCCCGTAGGGGTGGAAGCTCTTGAGAGAGAGAGAGAGAGAATGTGGGTTCAGGCTGAGTCCTGTTGTTTTTGCTTTTTCTTTCTATTTCCTGCAAAAATGATGTAACACAGAAAACAAATATATGAAATGCAATGGAGTTTTTTTTATTATCTTTTATTTAATGATGAATGAATGCATGCACATGCGCTTTTTACTTTGCTGCTGAGACCGTAAAAAGGAATATTTTTAGATTTTTTTTAAGGAAGGTTTTTGATTAAAAAGGGGAATTAAAGGGATTTTAAAATTCTGTTGAGAATATCAATTTATTTTATTGAGTTTTCTGATTTGACAAAAGAGGAAAAAAGGGAAATTTCTAAAAATTGGGGGGGGGGGGGGGTTGCCGATCGGCAAGCACCCTGGCCTGCCTATCGGCAGTTCAGTCCAGTCCCATCAATTGAAAGCTTTGATTGGTACCCCTTTAGCCTTTAGTACCTTGTGGGTTAGGGTACTTTTCGGTTTCTGCAGGGATTATGTCCCTTGTGAGGATTTTTAAGTATAAAACGGGAGAAGGGTGGAGTGTTTTCCTCACACCTTTTGCATTCTTCATACCCACCCATCATCTTTTAGTCTTGCAAGATGGCTCTCCCTGGTAGCATCGAGTTTGCCAATTACCTCGAAACCTTGGAAGCTATGTGCTCTTATAATGTCGACTATGATGCCTTTAATATGCGTCGAGTCTCCTTGTCGCATAATCGACCTTTTGAGTGGAATATGCTGATGGCGGCAGTACAATTTTGGTACCCCAAAGACCATGTATTTCGCTTTGGGTTGGAAGGAGTTTGTCCTACCTACGAGGAGTTTTCTGCCATACTAGGTGTGAATCCCAGTGTTGCCGCGGCTTTACCTGAATTTTCCCGTTCTCCCAGGGATTTGTTGGCCGGGCTTCTTCATATCTCGCCTTCGCCGGCCAGGTCATTAGTTGCCAGAGGGATGATCTCCCTCCCCGCGGTGTTGCAGTCCCTGCGTTCACGAGAAGTAAGTGATGCTGGCTATGCTGGAGCCATCGTTCTGGGCCTAGTTTCAAAATTGATGTTGGTGACTGGGGAGGTGCGTGTGGACCCACAACTCGCAGCCATTACCTCATGGATGTCATACCGTCGCAATCCTGCAGCGGTGATATTGGCGGAGACTCTGAATGGCCTGGATGCTTGGAAAGAAGGTCGTTCAGACTTTTTGAGGGGTAGCCCTGTGATGCTGTTCATGTGGTTGTCTGAAAGATTCCGCTTGTCGACTCCTCCAGAATATTCTTTGTCGACTGTGCCCAACTTCTTTTTGCGCTACTTCATCCGCATGGGCCTGTATGTTGAGAACTAGGAGAATTGGCTTGTGGAGTACGGGGCTCGTGGGCTGTATTGGTCCGTGCCTTGGTGGGGACAATTGTAGCCTGTTCTGGAGCTAGGAGAATATTCATATGTGCGACTGGTTGGTCTCAGGCAGACCTCTTTTTATTTCCCTTGGCGGCTTTTGCGCCAATTTGGCTGGGCGTAGGTCGTGCCCCCTCGGACCTCAAATTTCTTTTTGGTAGAAGATTTGACTGAGCTCTTGCGTCTGTTGCTAGGATCTCTGTGGGAAAATTGGCGTCCGTCGACCCGTCCCTCTCAGTCTATTGGGGAGGTTTGTCATGTCCCCAAAGATTATATGAAGTGGTTGTGGAGGGAAGTAGTCAGCAAGATGTTGGCAGTAGAGACCGGTCGGAGGTGGTTTGTTTTATCTGACTCCATGGAAGGGGGTTTTGTGGTCTTTTCGAAGATGGTTAAGGCTCATCGGTCCATGGAGTGTTCGCGGCACTTCATTCAGGAAGGAGAAACTTGGGGTCCTCAGGACGTGGATGATGAGGGTGCAGGCTCTTCGGGTAGCTGTGGGTAGGATTCCTGGGGAGGTTATTTATGTAACAGATGTGGTGGATTTTATTTGGATTTTTATGGTAGTGGGGAAGGGAGTTATCCATTCTTTTTTCTTATGTAATCCGTACTAATTTCTTATTAATGAAATAAACAAGTTTCTGATCATCCAGTTGTGCCTCTCGATGAATTTTGTATTTTTGAATTATCTATACTGATCGCTAAGGCATACATAATCCTTTTGTTCAAATAATTTTAGAATGAACCGCCGTTCTCGGAAGTAAGAAAAGAGTAGTATTTTGTGAAAAAGAAAGGGCTACACTTACCTGTTTGAAAATAGTTTTTGCAGAGGATCAGGCCCACGTAGTTCTGGGTAGAGGGAAATGGAGAGAGTTTTTTTTTTTTAGAATAAAAGGGGGATGAGAAGAGTCGTAGCATGCCGAGATTTCGGACTAGGGGTAGAACTTCTTGAGACTGTCCAGATTGACTGGACGAGCCATCTCTTCCCCATCCAGGTCAGTGAGCATGGCGGCACCACCGGATAAGATTTTCTTCACAATGTAAGGGCCTCTCCAATTGGGTTTGAACTTTCCTCTGGGGTCCCAGATGGGTTCGATTATCTCTTTGAGGGATAAATCCCTCTCTCGGACACGCGGTCCTTGACTCGCTTATTGAATGATCGTGTTATTCAGCGATGGTAACCTTATATGTGGTAAATAGATTTTAATATTCGTTCATCTAGGAGTGTCAGCTCATCAAGACGACCTTGGCACCAGTCTTCTTCACTAACCTTGCTTTCAAGCATGACACGTAACGAGGGTATTTTCAGCTCCATAGGTAGGACTGCCTCCATGCCGTAAACCAAGGAGTAAGGGGTAGCCCCAGTAGAGGTTCAAATTAAGGTTCGATTGCCCCAGAGGACGTAGGGGATCCGATCGGCCCAATCCCTATAACTTTCGATCATTTTGCTGATGATGGCTTTGAGGTTTTTGTTGGCGGCCTCAACTCCACCATTGGTCTGAGGTCGGTAGGGAGAAGATTTGTGTCTCTGAATCCTGTATTCGTTGACTATTTCTGTGACTTCTGCCTTAAAGTGCAAACCATTATCCGACACTAGCTCGTGCGGGACCCTATATCGGCAGATGATATTCTTCTTGATGAATTTGGCCACCTTCTTGGCATTCAATACTTCATATGACTCAGCTTCGACCCATTTGGTGAAGTAATCGATGGCAACCAGGATGAACTCATGTCCGTTTAACGCTTTTGGTGTAACCTTCCCTACGATATCGATACCCCAGGTGGAGAACGGCCACGGATAAGTCATGTTGTACAATTCCCGCGGAGGTAAATGTTGGAGATTGGAGAACTGTTGGCATTTAGGGCACCTCCAAACATGGGCGGTGCAATCCTGGGCCATGGTGGTCCAGTAGTAGCCTTGTCGGATGATCTTTTTAGCAAGCATGTGACCATTCATGTGAGGTCCGCATTCCCTGCTGTGGATTTTTTGCATTATCTTTTTAATGTCAGCCCATGCGATACAGTGCAAATGAGTTCCATCAAAATTTCTCTTGAGTAGTGCTTTATGACAGATGATGTACTGAGCGGCCAGCCTTCGGAGGTTAGCTCAGTCATTCTTGTTGGAACCCTCGGGATACCTACCGTGTTTGAGGAGGCACCAAATATCATAGTACCAGCAATCGGCTAGTTTGGGATCTTCAGTGGAGACAAGCTCAATATGGTAGCAATGGGTCGGTCTGTCTTGTTTTTGAACTAGGAAGGGGGCCATTGTTATTCCCTCGGGAATGTCAACCATGGAAGCCAAAGTAGCGAGGGCATCGGCTAGGTTGTTCTTTGCTCGGGGTAGGTAATGGAAGGTGATAACTCGGAATTGGGAGGCCAACTCTTCTAATTGGGCATGAAAGGGTTGAAGCTTTTCGTCCTTGACCTTCCACTTTCTAAGAACTTGACCGACGATAAGGGCAGAATCCCCGTATACATCAAGGTATTGAATACCTTTCTCGAGAGCAACTTTGAGGCCCACTGTGCATGCCTCGTGTTCTGTCATGTTGTTGGTACAAGGGAAATCCAATTTAATGGCGATGGGAGTATGGGAGTCATCTGGGGCGACCAGAAGTATCCCAATGCCATATCCCTTTTTGTTAGCAGCGCCGTCGAAGAACATTTTCCATCGGAGGCGGTTTTGAGTGGTGTAGATGATGTTTTCATCTGGGAATTCGGAGATCCAAACATCTGCTTCTTATATAAGGTAGTCAGCGCGGTAGTCAGAGATGGATCTTCCTTTAATGGATTTCTGTTTGACGTACATGATATCAAACTCGGTTAGGAGCATCAACCATCGGTCCATTCGGCTAGATAAGGTGGGTTTTTCGAGCAGGTATTTGATGGGATCCATTCGGGATACTAGTTTAATGGGGAAGGCGAGCATGTATTGTCGCAACTTTTGGGTAACCCAGACAAGTGGGTTCATTGCTTTTTCCCAAGCAATGTAGTTGACCTCGTACCCGGCCAACTTGTGACTGGCGTAATAGATGGCTCTTTCTTTGCGAGAGTCCTCGAGGTACTGGGCTAGCAAAGCCCCGACTGCAGTGTCTGTTATGGTTAGGTATAAGAGCAAAGGGAGACCAGGCTATGGTGGCATGAGAACTAGAGGTTGGGTTAGGTATTGCTTGATTCGATCAAAAGCTTCTTGGTAGGCCTCGTTCCAAGCCTTGGTTGAATCCTTTCGGAGGAGCTTAAAGATTGGTTCACAGATAGAGGTTAGCTGGTTGATGAACCGGATGATATATTGTAATTTCCCCAGGAAGCCTCAAACTTCCTTCTCTGTTCGGGGAGGTGGCATCTCAAGTATGGCCCTTATCTTGGTGGGATCTGCTTCTATCCGCTTCTCACTGACCATGAATCCTAAGAGTTTTCCCTTCGTAACGCCGAAGACGCACTTTTGTGGATTAAGTCTCATCTGATACTGCCATAGTCGTTCGAAGAACTTCCAGAGAGCGAGAACATGACCTTCTCTAGTTTTGGACTTGATAATCATATCATTCACATAAACCTCGACCTGCTTGTGGATCAGATCATGCAGGATGGTTGTGGCAGCCCTTTGGTAGGTAGCCCCAGTATTCTTGAGACCGAATGGCATAACGGTGTAGCAAAAAGTTCCCCATGGGGTGATGAACGCGGTTTTCTCTTGGTGGTCGGGATGCATCTTAATTTGGTTGTATCCAGAAAATCCGTCGACAAATGACTTGAGAGCATGATTGGCTATGTTGTCCACGATCATGTCGATGTTGGGTAGCGGATAATCATCCTTCAGAAAAGCTTTGTTTAAATCTCGGTAATCCACACACATTCGAACCTTCCCTCCTGATTTCGGCACAGGTACAATGTTGGCTAGCCATGTGGGATATTCGATCACCCGAACGAAACCCACGTTTAACTATTTGACCACCTCTTCTTTAACCTTGAGCGACCATTCGGTGCGGATTTTTCCCAATTTTTGTTTAACCGGCTTGCAATCTGGGAGAGTGGGGATCGCGTGTTGAGCTATTTCAGGATCGATGTCGGGTATATCATCATAGGACCATGCGAAGACATCTACGAACTCCTTCAGTAATTTTTTGAGTTGTGTGCACTCATGCTCGTCAAGGGTGGCCCCTATCCTAATCTCGTGCAGTTGGCTACTAGAACCGAGATTAATAAAAATAGTCTCTTCCTCATTAACTTGAACGCGGTTATGTTGTTTATTATTAACCTTATTTAGATCAGTTAAGAATTGTTCATTTACAAAATCATCATCATCAAAAGTTCTATTAGAATCTAAACAATTAATGTAAGGTACAACAAGATACTCAAAATCTTCATTTATTTCATTGATAGGATAGACAGCATTGAGAACCTCATCAAAAGAGGTCTCGATTACATTTGAACAAGGATAGACAGTAGGAGAAGAAATAAGGTAAACATAGGGGTTAGGGGGGATTTCAAGAGGTAGAACTGGTGCAGCATGCCAGTTGAGGAGAGGAGTATCAGCAGCTTTAATCAGATGGGATGGGTTCATTAATGTAATGCCTAAATGGACCATGCAGAGTGCCAGCCCCAGTATCTGTAATTTTAAGGAATCTTCGAAATTGCTTTCCTCAGTCTCTTCGGCATATTTGATGAGCGGTTGTACTTGGTGTGGGAAACCTTCGTCCCATGGGTAGTTGTCTTGGAAAAAGATCTCCATTCCAGGCTTCATCTTCTTGTCTGTGTGGTCATACTATGGTTCTGGAAAACAGCAAAAGGGGAAGTCCTCGCCTTCTTTGATGAATCATCCATTTAAGGAGTCTCTTGAGATAGTTCAGATGTAGTCTGATCTTCTCTTTGGTCGGGACTGGCGGATCATTCTGAGCTCTTATTCTGATGGTTGATACCCCAAGCCACAAGGAGGGAAGGCTTTCTTCAGTTCGATGGGCCTAAGTATCCCTTACTGCCTTTGCCCTAGCCCTAGTCCGGGCATGAAGTGCATGTTTTTGAACATCTTAATCACATTGACATTGCCATGAGGGTCATATTTTGGACAAACCCTTTCTTTGAAACCGTCCCCTGCCGGGAGTAGGAGTGTTTCAACTCAGAATCCTGATAGGAGCATATCATTTGACTCGTGTTGTATCTCAAGAATTGGACTGCTGGTGTTTACCCCTTCGGCATTTTCGTTGTTGCCCAAAATGGTGATGACTCGCCCGTTGATGAAGAACTTCAATTTCTGATGGAGTGAGGAAGACACACCCTTGATATTGTGGAGCCAGGGTCGTCCGAGAAACAGGTCGAAACAAGATGGGATGTCTATGACTTGGAATTCAATGATGGGGTTTATAGGGCCAACCCCTATTGCAAGTTTTATGGACCCCATCACCTCACGACGTGTATTATCGTAGGCACGCACAACGATGGAGGTTGGAGCGAGGTCGCTTTTTTTCAGGCCTAAACACTTGAAAGTTCTCAGAGGGAAAACGTTCAAGGAGGATCCATTATCGATAAGGGAGAGTGTCACGGCCTTACCCATAACTTCGACGGAGATGTTGAGTGCATGATTGTGATTCGTCCCAATTCTGGGGATTTCTTCTTCAGAGAATGATAACATTCGGGTAGAGGTCAAGGATCCGACCAGATTTACCACTTCTTCTGGTGTGTAGATGGAGGAACTATGGGTCTAGTGAGCAATTTGATTAAAGCATTTCTGTGTAGCTGGGAAGACATGAAAATTCCCCATAGAGTGATGTTAGCTTGGGTTTTCTTTAGTTGATCAAGGATCTTTCTCTCCTCGATGGTCATCTCTGGCATAGGAAGGTTTTCAACGCCCCTCCCCTTGTCATTTGCTGGTAGTGAGTTTGAAACCTGGTAATGTCTCCCCGATCTGGTCATATGATTTACTGAAGAAGGAAAGAACATGAATCCCGTTTCCTCGTCTGCCACCCTATTTATTTTTCCGAGGAGTTATTCAAATGAGGTCATCCCACATATGTCGGTTATTGGGCCAGCTCTTCCTGAAGATTGTTCTTCGCTCGAGTCTTCGAATTCTCCCCCCCCCCCCCCCCCCCCCCATCCGATGGCAACAATTTTGTCTTTCCATGTAAAGACAATGCATTCCATAACTTCAATGGTTTATTCATACAAGTTCTCCCATTCTATGGGGATATGTGTGATTGAAGGGACCAAATGCCCTTGTAGCTTCAAAGTGTCAAGTAACCCGGTGATACTACAAATGCTGTTGGTTTGCCCGAATAATTCTGCCATAATCTGGACAACATTATCTAAGTTAACTTCATTGGTTGGCACCACCCACTTATCTGAATCTCGGGCCCATTTTCGTGCTTCCAAGAATAGTGTGATGAACTTCTGGCAATCGATGACCATCCGTGAGGGAAATTTCAGCCCGAACTCTAGGAGTTGGTTTAACACCTCTGACAATTCCATACTTCCATTTTCAGAACGGGTACGGACAACGATGCATGCTCTGGTAAGGAGTGACAGTGCCTGATCAGCGAGGCTAGTAGGGTGTAGGAGGAAATATGGGCAAATTTGAAGAGGTTTAGGAGAGTATATGGGTGTGATTTGAGTTGAGGGATCGAAATCTAGGTTTTCTTCTAAGAAGATGGCATTGGCATGATTTGGGAGTGGGTTGTGAGTAGTGTTTGGCTTAGGATTGGTTGGTGGGGCGATGGTACCCCGGTCAATGAGATCTTGGATTATATTCCTAAGGTGAAATAATTGGCCAGTGGTATGGCCGACAATTTGGTGAAAGGCGCAATGAGCATCGCTCTTGAAATTTCTTGGGAGTGGATTTGGCAACGGACGTGGATCCAAGGGTTTGATGAGGTTTTGACTTAACAGGGCTTGGTAAACTTTGGAGAGAGGAGCATGGAGCTCAGTGTATTCCCTTCAGATGGGGGCAGGGCGGCTTTCTGGTGCCCATGATGTGGTTGGTTGAGAGATGTTGTTGATGGTCGAAACGGTAGCACTGACATGATTGTCATACTTTCTAGGGGTGAATTGTCCGGACACCTTCTTTGGTTCAACCTCTGTTTTAACGAGGCTTTCCTCCATTTCCACTCCTGCCTCTTCGAGAGCTCAAAAGTGGGGATAGTATTGTCCTCCCATCGTCGCTCGGACATGGGGCAAGAAGTTTATCTTCACTATGTTGACCTGTTCTTTTTCAGATGGCCGATTGATCATGGTAGTTGCTCACTCCCTCCACCGGGTTATGAAGTTAGTGACTAATTCTCCTAGATTATGTTTGAGCAGATCTAAATCACGACGGGTGACCTAAATCTCTTCATTGTATTATACTATGACATGAATTCTCGGGCTACATCCTCCCAACTCCGGATTCTAGATTCCTCAAGAGATAAAAACCATCGGAGGGCACTATCCTTCAAAGTTTGCTAAAATAATTGGGCCATCATCTCTTTAGAAGCCCCTAGTAGAGTCATGGAACGATAATAACTGCGAAGATGAATAATTGGGGGTTCACTCCCTATGAACTTCTCGATATTTGGCATCTTGAACTTCTCGGGTAACCTTGATTTAGGATAAGGAGACATGTGGGTGTAGTCCATGTAATTCCCAGAGATCCTGACCTGGTCAAACTTCTTGGTGAGGTTCTTGAGATCCTCTTTGACTTTATTCAACTCCTCCTCCTTTGGATCAACGACCACAGGCAGTTTAGCCATAGGTTGGGCAATGTTTGGCATGGGAAGTTGGGCAGGCGGCGGCCCATTGGCAGGAGGGGCACGTAGAGCATGCTGATATTCTTCCAGAACCCACATAGGCTTGGGTTGACCCATAGCATGAGGGAACAGGGCCTCGGGCTCTTGAGGAATAGGAACCTAGTTCCATTGCATCTCTCAGACCTCGGTTTGGAGGTTGTCAATCTTAGATACAAGCTGAGTTAGGACTGTCATCAGATCCAGCTGTATGACTGATGCTTGATCTGTATTCTCCATGGAAGATGGATGGAATCCGAACTTGGAAGAAGTAGTAAAAGAACGGATGAAACTCCGGGGTGATTTGATTGAAGACCGGAGCCAGGCCAAGGGCTTGCGATAGACCTGAGAAGGCGTAGGATGAGATTTATTTTTGAGAAAAAAAGGAAGAACTATTTTTGGATTTTTGATAAAGAAGGGGGAAATGTTTTTGGATTTTTTTATAAAGAAGGGATAAATGTTTTTGGAGACGGAACTCGGCATGATTATTACTATTATTATTTTTTCACTTGTATTTAATTCTCCTAAATGCAATGCCGAACGAGACCCGAGTTTGGAAAAGTGGGGGTCTTAATATATGCAAAGCTACGGTTTGGACTTGTAACCAGGCTCACGGACAGTGCCCCATTTTAAAAATGCGCAAAAATTGGGCGGCAGGCTGACCCAGAATTTTGGCAGAGTTTCGGGTTGAAACCGACAATCTAAAGTGCATGTCCTAGGTCTGATACCTATATGAGGGTATGCAGTTGGTTGGGTGAATCGGCATGGGTTCCCCCTTTGGCGTGACTTCCACGATATACGTCTTGCTCTTGCAGACAATCGGTACGTGTGGATAAGCCATTTGATATACCTGAGTGTACGTGAATTGCCTCACCATATACCTTATGGGGACGGTACGTGTGAGAGAGAATTCGATATACTCGATGTACGTGAATGAATTCCCTGCGATATACCTCCCGTCATGACTTCGGTTAAGCGATACGATGCGGGGGAACCGTTCGATATACGTCGAAGGTACTTGGCCAATGGAAGGTGAGAGTCATATCGCTTAGGCTAACTGGGACCTGCCGGACTAGCGCCCATCACGAAGTGACCCTCCAGTTACTGGGTAAAAAAATTTCAATATCAATGATCTTTGGTGATATCGTTTGAATCATGCATGATTCTCTTATTAGTATCTTATGATGAGAATGCCTTTCTTGATTATTCCAAACAGGGAGAAAAGTATAAGTACCCCAAAAAGTACACCAAGTATTGATGGGTGATGCGTGCAACATGGGGATATACATGTGATCCTAGATGCACGTGGTGTGAAGTGTACATGGAGGAATTTCTACAAGTGTGTGAAAATAAGCATAAGCATGGGATACATATGAGAAAGGGGAACATGCAAATATGTGGGAAACATAAGAAAATATAGCATTCATATAAATAGAGTCAAGCCCACAAACAAAAACACATATCCCCAGAAGAGTCGCCACTGTGGCCATCCCAGATCCTCGTCGCGCTGGGGAGGGCGCGCGAAGGGAGAGGATCCTTCGGGTCCCGCGCATCCCTCCCGGGAGAGCTTCGACCGGCGTCGTTTGAGATGTGGTGTAAGAATGTAGAGAGATTCAGAGTCGCCAGCCTATTTTACTCAAAACAGACAAAAGAAAAAGGGGAAGCCATTCCGAAGGATGGAATCCAAAGACATACTGGTGCGTGCGAAACCAAGATTATTCGAGAAGGGTTCGGTGGCTTAGTTACGAAATGGGAAGGTGTTAGGCACCCATTCCGCCCTTTCGGTCTCTCATGAATATTTGCTATTTTCCTTTTGTTTCCCCCAATGATATGTGTGCATGTGTATATATATATAATGGAGGTAGGAATCCTCAACTTATATCATGGAAAAGATAAAGTGAGTCGTACGTAGGAAGATAGAAGAATAATATTTAAAAAATAAGATTTACGCGATTACCCCTACGTTGACCGTTATAATGGAACGATAACGCATATGGAGCAATACGTTACTAAGGGAAAGTATATAGAATATAGGAAGATTAGATTTAGAGCAAATATGAAGATGAGAGAAAAAGTGGGAAAAAGGACTCGAGTCTAGAGTTTTACCCCGAGACGCCTACTTAGCCTATAAAGGCATCAAAGTCCACGTAGTTCGCACTTGAAGATCTTGAGCTTGATCTTGAATGTTGGAGAATAGACCTTTCACTTGGATGACTTGTAGAGTGGCTAATTCACCAAGTTTGATGAAAAGGGTGATGAAAAGTGGAAGAAAAAAAGGGATTTGGAAGTTGAAATCACGCTGCCTTCGGGAGAGGTTTCTGGGATGCATTGAGAGAGATTTCTATCAGATCTGAGCTCCCCCTTAAAACTGAGGTGAAGGCCTCTTTTTATAGTCCCAGGTAAGTTCCGATCGACATAGACCCATTCCTGCTTTTCGGCACCTACCGATAGGCAGAGTCTGGAACCTGCCATTTGGTAGTGCGCTTCAGGCTTTTTTGGAAAATCGGCCGCCGAGGGAAAATTGTTGGTCAGAATCACACACGGGGCATACCGTTGCAAAGGTAATTCAGAGACCTTTGAAATTATTTTGGACCACTCCCGGGTTCGAGAGTTGACTTTGGGTCAAATATGGCTTGGAAGCGTTTATCGGTCCATTGGACGGGGGATCGTTCGGACGCAAACGAATCGTTCGTCCGCATGGTAAGTCCGAATCACACACGAGGCAGACCGTTGGAAAGTTTAGGATATGTACTTAGACATTACAAAGAGTTTGACCCGGTTTGGGGAGTTAACTTTCGTCAACCGGGCTCGGGAAGCATTCAGTGACCTCTTAGAGTCGAACGGATCGTTCGTCCACATGGTAAGTCAGAATCGCACATGGGATGGACCGTTGGAAAGGGTATTCAATGCCCTTTGAAGATTCATGCAACTTCGATCGAGCTGAAGAGTTTACATAGGCCAAACAGAGCTCGGTAGCGCCCGGTGGCTTCTGGGTCAAGTTTCAAATGCAAACGGATCGTTCGTCCGCATGGTAAGTCGGAATCGCGCACGGGGCGATCCATTGGAAAGGGTATTCAGTTCCCTTTGAAAATTAATTCAGTCTCGATCGAGATGAAGAGTTTGATTTTTGGGTCAAACGGAGCCCGGGAGCGCCCGATGGTTTCTAGGTCAGTACTCGGGGGATGACTTAGGTTTGTAGTGATGGAGGGAGGTACTAGGGACCAAAGGAGAGTTAAGGGGTAACAGAATGGGGTGTCTACATAAACAAAATGCAGAAATGAGGAAAAATACCCTAAAGGGGCAAAACCTTTTTATTTTCACTATAATTTGTAAAAATGGTTATACGGATTACAATGAAAATAAGAGCGATATACGAAATACCCTCAGGCGTCGATTTCGATGTCTCAGCTAGAATCTCCCGCTAGAACTCCAGGTGTGCAACAATGAAGAAGAAAACGGCTTCTCCACAAATTACTCCAGATGAGTAAAATGATCCTCTTGAAGGTTTAACAATTCACATACATAGATGGGAGTGTTTATTTTAATAAAGAAGGCATAAAACCTTAAAAGGTGAAGTCTATTTTCTGGGAAGTTTTTCGCAGAAATTATGTTTTGAAAAGACTTGCAATTATTGAGATCCATTGACCCAAGATGAAACACAAAACAATGAACTAATCTCACAAATCTCAAGTTGTGACAATTCCAAGAAAAGAATCCCCTTTAAAGAGTAATACCGAACATTGTTAAGTTAAATGATCTACACGACTCCGTGTTACTGAAGTCATCACTTACGATAAAGTTTTCAAAATGTTCAAAGTGTTTGAAATATGATTTCTCTTCATCACGTATGCATTTACACACTCAGATAAATCAATCATCATCTAACCATCTCATATGGCTGTCCTATAAACTACGCAACCACTAACATATAGTCCATGTAAGTACTCTGAACTCAAAAATAATTATATCCCTATTTCAATATAAATATAGGAACATGTTTCCAACCCTTATTATGCCAACATATGGGTCCAAGAACAACAAACCTAAAATTAAAACATAAATATTCCAACTTTGTAACTCAACTCATCTTTAACTCAACTTAGGATTTGTTCATCATCAATTCTAGACCTAATCCTCAAATTAACATGGGAAAAATTTGTAATAATTAAACTTCATTCTAAAACATCAACAAGATTGCATATCTATAATATTTAAACCATCAATTTCATGTTTTAATCATCAAGGTATAACTACTCAATATACGACAAATTCATGTCATTCCTAATCAAGCCAAATCATAAATTGTAATATAAATTAGTATCCCATATAATAAAAAAAAATCCCAAAATAATATGAGAAATCATGATTGTAAATCAAGAAACACATTATTAAAGATATTACAAGAAAATTCTTTTCTTATGGCTAGAGATTGAAGAACTCCTCTTGAATTTCCTTTAGTTTCTCCTCTTTTGCTCCTCTCACAACTTGTTAACTTCTCCGAGTAGGTTTGTGGCTGCTAGTTTTAATCCAAATTGGATAGAAAACCTAATTAGGGTGGCTATATCATAATTAAATTCCCTAGTCCCATATCTCCCCATAATGCCTAATTTTAGGCCCTCAAATGAGCCCAAAATACTACTCAAAATAGCACAAAATCTCTCCTAATGGTATACCTACATCTCAAGACTACTTTAAAGTGATAAAAACACATAAATAGACCTCCCTATCACCCTAGAGTTCAGTCCAGACGATACTACCCACATCTTAAGATAATATCTTATGTTAATAATTTACTCACTTAATTATTCTATGCATACTCATTTTCAAGTACCATATAAATTGTGCCAAATTACTATTACTAAAGTAATAATTAGTTACATTTATCAATTTATTAATCACTTCATAACTAATAATTATAGTCCGTGATAATACGGGGCGTTACACATGTATCGATTGTACATGTGCTACGAAAGTTCATAATACAACCATTTTTGATTTGTTCTTATCTTGAAATTCCGAGTCATGTATGATTTTTCTTCTGGTTTATTAGTATACTAGATTCTTCTAACTAAAACTAAAAGTTTTCCATCTCTAAATAGAATGATATCAGTGGGTTAATATGTCCATTGAACAAAAAAATTTGGCTACTTATGTCAGAATTATTTCAAATAATAATTATCCATAATGTGTCCTTAATTATATTAACGAGCATACAACCCATGCAATGTGCTCATATTATAATATTTTTAAAAACTATAGAAAACAATAAATTAAACTAATTAAATACATAATGTAATATATCAATTTCTATAAGGATTAATGTCAAAATGATCTTTTCATAACATATTTATACCAAATAAGTCCAACTCCAAAAGACTTCCAAAATAAATACACAATTTTTGGTACAACATATTTGTACCAAATAAGTCCAATTATAAAAGACTTCCAGAATAGATACACGAAATTTGATATATTTTACACATTATCATTCAATTCACTAAACCAAAGACCCTTGAATCATATTTTTCAATTAAATCCTAGTTTCTGTATCAATTTGAAAAATATTTTTTGATTTTTTTCTAGAAACATGTGGGATAATAGGATCATTTAGAATTTTTCTATTTCTCGAGCTCTAAATTGATGAATGTTAAAAACCAATACAATTATATCAATGGATAAAGAAATCTTATGAATTTAAAATGAAAAACTCAACAAGTGTAATATCATTAAGAACATCGAGTGACTAAAGTACCAAACATATTAACAAAAATAATATATACGAATTAAAGTTTACATATAAAAATTAATTAACACTATACTCTTTGGTTATAAAATGAAGTTACAAATATCGGTTTAGGACAAAAAGAACCCTTTTCATTATAAACATGTGAAAATATAGGAACTTAAATTAAATCACATACGTGAGAGTATGCTTAAGAAATATTGCAAACCTATTCCCAACTCCCTCATTACCTATAGGAACAAATGGAAACTACAAATCATTGGAAGTATACCAATGTCATCAAATACACCACATAACAATCACCAAATTTTAGAATACCAAATAACTCTTTGTAAGCAATCACGATAAGGTAAGAAAATTAACAATCCATCAATAAATTAAATAATTATATTTAGATATCCATTTTTCCAAAGCTATAAATCACGTAGTAGTGTACCAAACCAATATAATCACAATAATAATGAGACATTTTTCCCAGAACCTTCTAAGGATTTTCAAACCTATGAATAAAACACAAATTATATTTTGCTGCATCATCTTCATCTTGGTCATAGAGAAATTTTTTCAATCAAATGGAAACTTAACCACCAAAAATTATAGAGTAGACCTCATAACAATGAATGTTATTTTTGTATTTTTTTGTATTAAAAATGTAAGATTTAGGGTGCATGAACTAAATAACCAACACATAAAACTTTTCCTTTGCTAATCTATCTTCATAAATTATCCACATTTGTGTGTGTATCACTTACTTGTATGTAACATGTCTTCCAACAATTAACCTAACAACCATAAATTATTCAATAACTTCATTACCACACAAACAATCATCCAGATCTCACCAAAAGTTAGTAAATCTACAGTTTCCTTCAATAACACCCCGAGAGGTGCTACTAAAAAATTATTGATTAATTATAGAATTTTTTTGATAAAAAATATCATTTAGATTGGGAGTAAATTTGCGGAAGCATAAATGATAAATCGACTGAATAATATTTCTCAATTTTATTAAATCTCAAAATCCTTTTACAAAATAATTACAATAAACAAAATGATACAAATAAATATTAAAAATAAATAACCAAAGCCTCTAGTGACAATCTCAATCCCAACTATACTACAAATATCATATCGCATCAACTTGAAATACAAAAAAGACTATGGGGGATGAGCGAGAAACTCAGTATCTCGTATAAATGCTCCAAGTGTAACTACACATACTCATGTGTTCATGCATCGTATATAAAAGTGTATGAAATATGAATTATCAAACTAAAATCCCAATAGTATAATAACCTCTAATTATCTCACCGCGGGAACTACACAACCCAAGACCCTATATCAAAATTCTTGCCACACTTCCCACAGTACGATATGGACTACCGTCCACTATCATGTTAATTATCCTCAGAATAGTCCAATGCCCTCCAAAAATAAATAACATACTTTGGACCATGACCCATCATAACATGGCATCACCGCCATAAAATCTTGGCATCACCGCCATATAAACACTTGGCAAAGTCTCCAATCGGGGTCCATGGCCTAGTCTTTGGATAATAAACAAAATTGTAGCCGGCTGCACACCCCGTCGAGCGAGTGGTTTGGCTTAGGATTGCCTATGCATTCTCCAATAACAATTATAATAATATTATTCTCCAAATTCAAATAAATTTCTTATTCAATTCCCATTAATCATGTTTGCGTGTTTTCAACTCATTTTTGTAACCTAACATGCTCGTAAAATCAACTAGCTTCTTCACCCGAACTACACGGCATGAAAATAACACATACGAATTGGGTGCAAGAAAAAATATTATATGCGAGCATACAATACATATAAATGCAACACATAGCATGGGTATAAATTTACAATCAAGATTGAATAAGTGTAGCACAAAAAACTAACCACGGGAGAATGAAACAACCTCATGAATGTCAAAATTCACATTTGTAGGCCTATTCTGAAACTCCCAAAAAATTAGTTCTGAACATTACTCAAACTATCATTATGAATTCAGATTTGGATTCTACACAAAAAATTAATCTAGTTATGTGTTTTGAGTTTTTCTCAAATCTCATTTGAATTCACTCAAAAAGAAGATCTAAACACTCCTGATTAGCTTTTCTCATTCAACTCGTATTTTACTCTTTTGATTTAGTTTTTTTCCTTTGTTTTTCATCTTCCTTTCCTTATAATCAAGAATAATATTACTTATATAGCCCATCTCTCAAACCCCATCTTGGTGCCTAAGATAACACATGTTACAATATTTCCATTTAATTCAAAATTGCCAACTTTACATATTTAACTCATCACAAAATATCCAGAAGCCATATTAATTTGAATTTAAATGATTGATTCGATTTGAAACCAAATTAATTTTTTTAAAATGTAAATAGGAAAAAAATTCATTTTAAATAAAATATCCCGACTGAAGTCTTATAGAGTATTCATAAATATTGTCTCATAATTACTGGGTATTACATTCTTCCCCTAGAAAAGGAATTTCGTCCTCAAAATTCACCCAAAATTTTCTTAAATAGAATGTTTAACATCATCGAATTTAGAATGAACATAAACCAAATCTCTTTCAACGGACAACGTAACGAACCAATAACACCAAGCCTGAGAATACAAATACCATATGCTCTTATACCACTTTGTAACACGTCGAGAGGTGGTACTGAAAAATTATTGATTATTTATAGAATTTGTTTGATGAAGAATTTCATTTAGATTGAGAATAAATTTGCGGAAGCATAAATAATAAATCGACTGAATAGAATTTCTCAATTTTATTAAATCTCAAATGTCCTTTTACAAAACAATTTACAATAAATAAAATGATACAAATAAATTTTGAAAATAAATATTCAGAGCCTATAATGATTGTCCCAATCCCAACGGTACCATAAATATCACCTCGCGTCAACCTGAAATACAAAAAAAATGTGGGGGGATGAACGGGAAACTCGGTAGCTCGTATAAATGCTCCAAGTGTAACTACACATACTCATGTGTGCATACATCATATACAAAAGTTTATACAATATGATACAATATGAAAACTAAAACTAAATTCCCAATAATATAATCACCATCTATGATCTCACCATGGTAACTACACAAACCAAGACCCCATATCAAAATTTAAGCCCCACTTCCAACAGTACGATATGGACTACTGTCCACTATTTTATTAATTATCCTCAAAATTGTCCAATAGCACCCCCACCCCCCCCCGAAAAAAAATAACATACTTGGGCACATGACCCATCATAACATGGAATCGCCACCATAAAATCTTGGCATCACCTCCGCATAAACAATTGGCATACTATCCATCCGGGGTCCATGGCCTAGTCTTTGGATAATAAATAAAATCGTAGCCAACAGCACACCCCGTCCAGCGAGTGGTTTGTCTAAGGAATGCCTATGCATTCTTCAATAATAATTGTCATAATAGCACCCTCCCAATTAAAATAAATTTCATACTCAATTCCCATAAATCAAGTTTACATGTTTTCAACCCAATTCTATAAACCAACATGCTCATAAAATCAACTAGCTTCCTTATCCAAAGTACACGGCATGAAAAGAACATATACAGAATGGGGGGATGAACGAAAATAATATGCAAGCATACAATACATATCAATGCATAACATAACATGGATATAAATATACAATCAAGATTGAATAAGTGTAGCACACTAGATTAACCACGTGAGAACGAAACTACCCCATGAGTGTCAAAATCCACAATTATAGGCTTGTTTTGAAAATCCAAAAAAAACAGCTTCGAACATTACTCAAACTACCATTACGACTTCGGATTTGGATTCTACACAAAAAATTAAGCAAGGTGTATGTTTTGATTTTTTCTCAAATCTCATTTGAATGCACTAAAAAAAGACCTAAACACTCCAAATTGGCTCTTCTCATTCCACTTATATTTTACTCTTTTGATTTCTTTTTTGTCCTGTATTTTTCATCTTCATTTCTTATAATCAAGAATAATATTCCTTATATATGCCCTCTCTCAAACACTAGCTTGGAGCCTAAGATAACACATAATACAATATTTCCCTTTAATTTAAATTGCCTACTTTACATATTTAACTCATCACAAAATGTCCAAAAGCAATTTAAATTTGAATTGAAATGTTTTATTCGATTTCAAACCAAAATAAATTGTTTTTATATGTAATATAAAAAAAGATTTTCATTTAAAATAAAATATTCCGATTGAAATCTTATAGAATATTCATAAATATGTTCTCAAAATTACGAGGTATTACACATACTACGGGCTCTTTTAATTAAATTAACAAACACCTAATGTGCACCAAATCATATGGATCTTTTCTATCATTGAGATTTAATAGATTTCCTTTTGGGAGACCCACGACAGAAGTAAACATCAAAGATGTAATAAAGTATTTAGCTTATCGAGTGTTCTATATTTTAGAAGAAACAATTGAGTCACATCACCTCCACCCAATTGTAACATCCTATGATTTTTTAGACTGAGAAATTAAATTTCGAGAAAATAAAATAAAATTAAATTGGAGAGTTATAAAATTGGGAATTGAAGTCCAAAAATAGAGGACATTTTAAAGTATTCCGGATGATGATTTTGAGGGTAGCATAGATCCCAGAAGGGTCGAGATAGTCAAAATGACTGTCATTGGGTTTTATTTCGTCTCTGAAATATTTTAAGTTAGTTTGACTCGAATTGGAGTAAACGAGTCATTTAAAGTGTGTACTAACATTTAAAACTGGGACTTATGTTTTATAGGCTTAAGAGGCTTACGGATGAAGCCTTCTCATTTAGAGAAAGAGAGAAAGAGAAAGAAAAGAGAAGAGAAGAGAGAAAAGAAGAATAAAGGAAGAGAGAGAGGAAGAAAAGCTTGGAGATTCCGGCCCAAACGCGACATCGAGGACGATCCAACCTCTACAAATCTGAGGCAAGTGTTTAATCTTGCTAAATAGGTCATTTGTGTATTTAATTTCATAATTTGTGGGTTAAAGAAATGATTTGGAGTATTAATTTCAAAACCTAGATTTTTGGGTTTAATCTTGAAATCAATGTTTAAATATGGGTTTAATGGTATATAAATGGTTGGGATCAACTTTGGGTTGATTTATGGGCTTAAAATCATGAATTAATGAAGATTTAAGAGTTAGAAATGAAAATTTAGGGTTTAAAATTCGTGGGTTCATTGAAGAAGAAGAACCCTTCAAAATCTACAGGCCCGAATCGATTCGCCCCCTAAGCGAATCGATTCGGTTTAAGGAAATTGGCAGGTCTGCATTGACCGAATTGATTTGGACCCAAGCCGAATCGATTCAGCCTGTGGCAAAAGCCCAGGTCTTTGGACCCGAATCGATTCACCTTGGAGGTCGAATCGATTCGCTAGGCCGAATCGATTCGGGATAGGGCGGAATCGATTCAAAAACAGGGCATTTTGAGTAATTTTCTTTATGGTGATTCCAAACCCTTTTTGGTTGGGTTTATTGATTTGGGGTCTTCTCTTTTGATGTAAGAGATATATTTTGGAGACACTAGGGGGTTTCTCACACATTGTGATCATGGGGACTTCTTGGGAAAATTTGGGAAAAATATATCCAAGTATGTATTTGGAGATGTGTATAGAGATTGTGGGGAAACCTCATTGGGATTGAGAATCATACTTATAGACAAATTGTAAGTATCAATGTGATGTGAGGCTAATAACTCTTAGAGAGAATTGCGAGGGTATGTTGTGAAATTCTAGGCCAACCTCTATGTCGAACCTTATAAGGATATGATAGTATTATGATACGATTTGGGGCCAAATGGAAGAGTATAGTAGCATACCCTTAGTAATGATAAAATTTAAGAAATAAATCTAAGAGATTTTAGAATAGGGGATTCACAAAAGTGATTGAACCGTAGTCGAAATCGAGAGCGATGGGATCATATTACCACCTAGAGTAGAGTGTGTAAATTCTAGTCGGGGTAGATGTTGTTTATCGGTGTGTGATTTACAACGGGTATTTTCCCTAACAAATGAGATAATTTGATGAAGGTAAGATTGATCTTGAGGCTTATAGACTATTATTTATGTGTATACCGATAGTCAAAATTATTACTAGATTCTTTAATGTGCTCTCGGATATAGATAGTATGCGTTGTGATGGTTTCCTACACAAATTTTGGGTGATAACCCTAATGCTGAATATATATATATATATATATATATATATATATTTCAAGTGAGAGATTGTATTCACATATCGAGGTAAAATTAAAGGAAATTATGGTGACGACTTGTATAACGAGGATTATATATACTTACAGCCGAGTGTATATAGATATCTTATACACATGAACGAGAATTAGTTTGTATATATAGATATATGGATATATTTATGTTGTGGACATACATGGTATGGATATTTAAACCGTATATGATGGTTTAATGTTTAATTATATGATTGGATCATATGGATGTATATATATTATGCATGTGAATGATATATATACTTATGTGGTTAAGCATACCCCGCTCATGCTATCATTGGGAAGTTTTCGCACAGAGGGTGAGCATCCTGACTAGAAAAGCAGGGTGTGGATATTTCCCAGGTCATAGTCGTCCCGTGTGTTATTATGTGATTTATATTTTTTTTAGGATGAGACGTGGTGGGTATGTTTCGTCTCATTGCCGGTTTGGAGCTATGACCGCTTCCCGGGACATCGTGTGCGTGTGTTTACCACGAGATGGGTGTCGTTTGGTCCCACCATGGTGGCCCCAGTATTGCTACGTGAGCCGGACACTCGAAAGATGATGCATGATGCAGTTTTATCGGTGATATATATAGCCCGGTATATTATTTGTGCATGGCCATTGTACATCAGATATGATATGTAATCTTGGCCATGGGTATGGATGATGATGGTATATATATATATATGGTTAGAATAAATACCTATATATATATTTATATATCCTATAGATAAAAGGATATGGTATCGTTGTGGAGTACATCTTGGATGATTATGGTGTACTAGATTGATGGGGATTGATGTATCGCATTTAAGGAATATTTCAGTTACATCATCCCAAGGATATTATTGGAGATTTTTAGTTGTTTTAATATTGTCGCCTAAAGTTTAGTAGTAGTAGTATAATATGGTATGTATGGCATTATGGACCTCTAAGATCGACATTGCCAAGGAGTAGTGTAACGTGGTGGTTCCTTGTTTGGATTTCGCTTTGCGAGACACCCCATGCATGAAACGCAGTGAAGTGTTGAGATTGGAGAAAAGTTCTGTCAAATATTTATGTGTGGCATGATGGATATCTAGGATCAACTTTGTCAAGGATTAGTGTAACGGGGTGGTTCCTTGTTTGGATTTCTCTTTGCGAGACACCCCACGCATGAAACATAGCGCAACGCTGAGATTGGAGAGAAGTTTTGTCAATAATAATTTGTATGCATGTTAATTAGAAATTAAATCTTATGATTCAACCCAAATATAAATGGATAACGTATTAAAAATTATAAACCAGAATCCATTAAGCCTATTATGGCAAAAAAAATAAAATTTGTACACATAATCTAGTATGATTAGAAAAGGGGTAGATTCTTGGGTTATGATAGGAAGGAAATTCTCGTGGGTATAGGTTGGACCTATGTTAAGTAGGTTGTCCTTATATACGGGGGTAATTTAACTAAAATTTGAGGAAGCGAATAGGTGCGCGTCGTTAGATGAGAGGTGAGTTGCGAATCCACTAGAGTGCGAATCCACTTTTAATTATGAAATAAGTGCACCGATATTTATTATGCACGGTTAACATACTTGCTAAATATTTTTCACACTCGGGCTCTAACCCGTTTACTTTTCTCTCCTGCTTGTATATATATATATATATATATATATATATATATATATATATATATATATATATATATATATATATTACTACAGGTTTCCTACCGCATGGATGCCGGATGACCTTCTATACAGAGTCTTGGGAGCCGCGACAGGTGCAGACTGTTGCGAAACGTAGAATGTAGTCGCTTCCTCCTTTGAAAATTCTAGGTAGGATTCATGTTGTATATCGGGTTTGTACCCAAGGGATATTTATATACATGTCCATACTTATTCCATTTCAGTTGTTGTATTGGCTGTGACCCGACAACTTATTGGGGTCTACTTTTTGTAGTATATTCTGTTGTAGTCATTTATTTCGTTTTATTCCAGCATTTCATTTATCTTAGTTCTTTCATGCATCTTTCTTTCCTTTATTAGTAGTGTTTGTTGTTATCGGTTGCATATTTTATTTAAATTTTAACATCTCATTTATATGAGATCGGGTAGTTAGTCCTATATTATATGGTATCGACTGTTGATGTTGAGACTCGACCATCTGAAACTCCTGATTTAATGTACTATAGGGCTGGCCACCCGTTATTATTTTAAGCGGGGTGTTACACCAATATGATGGAAACTATATTTCTTTGTTTCACTATTCTCCTCTCAAATCATGGTGTTTTTACGGTCTGAAAATCATATCAAATTAAACAATTTCAAGTAGAAATAACATACCCAACCCCAAATAAACATTGATAACTCATCGGTGTCTTCTTGATATTATCTGATGTATTCACATAAAAGGTAGCCTGATGTTTGATCTTTATTACTCTTTTATCATCTCTCAAACACTTCTATAATTGGTCAATATTTAAGCTTCCTATGATACTCTCACCCCAAAACCTTCAATATCCATTTAGTTTTTCCAAATGGGTATTGATTTTTAGTGTTGTACAACAAGGATCCATTAGATAAAATAATGATAATGCTGATAAATGGATCACAAAGGAGGGATTAAAAAAGAAGCGTAAATGAGTGGATTAATATTTTAAAGGGAACATTGTGTTTAATGGAGGCAATGAAAAGGGGGAGATGAAGTGAAGAATATGGAAGAAAGAGAAGGGTGGGGCATGAACAAAATAGGTGTGGGTGAAGATATGCAATTAAATTAGTCCTACGTGGACATATTATACATCGAGGAGACTTAATTGGAGTCTTATGTTTTATATTTATAAAATAGATACTATCAGTCACCTTGGTCAATGAATGGGTACAAATAATACCAAGAGTCAAAAGGATTTTTGGGGATCTGCCTTGATGGAAAGTTAAGATTAAGTGATTGTTGGAGATTTGGGTCCTATCCTTGCCTATAAAGAAGTGATTGATTTCCCATCATTCAAACACACTAAAAGACAACATAATGAAATTATGGGGTAATGAAGAAAAATTAAAATTCTTAATTAGAGTTTATTTCGAAATAGTATTTTGACCATATAGGAAGATGTAACTGTTGGAATGCATTGAAACTAGAACACGATTTTGCCAAAGACAAGATGAAGCCATATTTTGAAGATCAGCCCGATCGGACATCCTTAGCATCAACTGCTCTGCCAATATATTAAGTTGTGACATGTGTAACACCCCACCTACTAACCGAGTGGCCATTTCGTGATCAAAATAAAACGTTGGCCTCATGTGGCTCATTCTTAGGTTCATTATTGAAAAAATTTTAAATTTACTAACCACCTAGTAATTCAAAGAGCCTGGTGCCAACGTTTATCTTTCATTAATAAACAACACGCGAAAAATAAATAGTAACAAAATGGTCTACACAACCTGGTAACTGAACCCAACACAGATGAATAATATGAGTAAAGAAGATGGCTAAATCAACTATCGGTTCAATAAAAAAATCCAACCATAATTGAAACAAAAACTTGGATACACAAGGTGAAATAAATGAATGAATATCAAATCTGCAGGCGACATGCCCAAATGAGTACTGAAGTATAGATCCTACACTATGAATAAATCAATGAAGCGTCTATAGTAATGTCCTGTAACTTTCCCATGAGCTGCAGTTGTACATCCCTGGATAGAATCCTCAAATTGGGCATAAAAGGTTTTGAAAAATTATGTTGGCAGGGGTCAGAGCCCAATTTAAGCATTTTGAAAATATTTAGCAAACAATTTAATTGCAATAATTAAATATGCATGAACACTCTTCATATTTAAGCTAGTGTTGCAGTATCTTTAGGTATAAATCATCCCTCATCTAATGTGAACACCTAACTCTTGTCCTTTAACCTTCCAAGTTAAGCTACCCCACCTAACAAGTCGGATCACACCTCTTTTGAGCGCCCTACTCTAACCTGAGTACTCTTACTTTGATTATTAAGGTATCTTCTCATTAACTTGTTAATTAGTTCAGCTATATTAAATCATATAACATTTAAACTAGTTATATAGGAAACCCCTTTTTAATAATATAACTTTCACACTAGTTATGTGAGAAACCCCTTTTTAAATCGAATAACTTTCACACTAGTTATGTAAAAACCCCTTTTTAAATCATATAACTTTAACACTAGTTATATAGAAATACATTCACACTTAGGTTTAATACCGTGCATAATTATACACACATATTATTTACGTACTAGTATACTACAACATTCACACACATGTCACATATAATAATCATCCGTTCTCGAGTAGTAACTCACCGAATGCTTTCTTTAAATTTTATCATGTTCCAGGTATGCTCACTCTAACTCGGGTACCCCAACTCGGACTCATTCTCGAGCTTGGTTCGTAATAATAATAATAATAATAATAATAATAATAATAATAATAATAATAATAATAATAATAATAATAATAATAATAATAATAATAATAATAATAATAATAATAATAACAATAATAACAATAATAATAATAATAATAATAATAATAATAATAATAATAATAATAATAATAATAATAATAATAATAATAATAATAATAATAATAATAATAATAATAATAATAATAATAATAACAACAACAACAACAACAACAACAAGAATAATAATAATAATAATAATAATAATAATAATAATAATAATAATAATAATAATAATAATAATAATAATAATAATAATAATAATAATAATAATAATAATAATAATAATAAGCATAGTGGAGCCAGTCATAGCTCCCCGGGTGTGAGACAAAATCATTCCCAAGACGTCTCACCCTGAAAAGAGTCACAAAATAAAAATACTGGACGCTTCTCCTCAAGCCAGAGGATTCATCCACATCGCGCAACCTTTTATGATAGCACTGGAGGGGTATGTATTACTATAAATATCATTCACACAGATATATATAAAGCACACACAAATATATATATATATATATATATATATATATATATATATATATATATATATATATATATATATATAGTACTGCTTTTGTGCGGACTACCCCTCATTTTAACCGTGCAGACTAGACATGTGTCACCTAGCGGCGAGCCCAGAAAAAAGAGAGAGAGCTCCTATAGTTTCGGTGACAATTTCTACGCTCACCGCTAGGTGACATATGTCCAGTCCGAACTATTTAAATGCGGACCAGTCCGCACAATAGCAATAATATATATATATATATATACTATCACACTAGCGTATACATATATTTAATAAAAGTTCGGCAAACCCATGCCTAACACCCTTAGCACTAGATCAAAATACCCAAGTCTGTATCCGGACTTGTAAATTAATTAAATCAAACCTTAATTATTTTGTTATTTAAGTATTGTCACCCAACTACAATATCCAGACCCACTAATTCGGTCCGTATCTTCACCTCTTAGAATTTATTACACAAAATTCCACCATTAAGGTTAACACCTCTAGTTACATTCAATATTCCATAATTTATTTATATACCTTAATTAGTTTTATTCAAGTGGTGTCACTCAAGAAAAATACCCGGACTCCCTAACTTGGTCCATATTTTAACCCCTTGAATTTATTTCACCCAACATCCTCTATTTAGATTGACATTCTATCTAAATAAATTATATTTTAACAACCATCTCTCAAGGCACTAAGTATTTTCTCCTTTCAATTTTCTGTACATTGATTTAATCTTAAGAATATCCCAAAAGTATACAGGGGAAAAATCGACATTTTACCAAAAATCCTTGTTGTCTTTCAAACGACATATGTCGCCGCTCGAACAATTTCCAGCGTCATTTGAACGACTTCCTTAGTCGTTCGAGCGACCTCTTGCATTTCGTGCCCCTGTCTTTTTCTCACGACACTAGTACTGGTTTCTACCATTTTTAAGCTTCAGGTTCTTCCTCCTTGAGCCCAGATCTCAACCACTATTCCCATCTTATATTTACTTCCTAAAAATGCATTTTAATCGTCATATTAATCTTCAAACTCATTAGATTTATATATTTTCCCAATACCTCCCGATTTGGGATTTAAACAGTTTATCCCGGTCTCAACCTAGATTCAATTCTATGTCTCTAAATGATAGAAGTTCGATTACTGGGTTTCTGAGTAACTATCATATTCCAACAATCCTATATGATAATCCATCATCAATTTCATATTTAATATACATAATATCCTCAAATCCTCAAAACCCATTTCATATGGTAGCCCACTCCCCCAAAAAAATTCTTTATCCCATCCACTAAGATATGAATCAAAATACTGCAAATTAAATGAAAGCAAGTTTAAATACTTGCATGATAGACTCATAGGGTCTGATTTTCCTTTGAGGTAGACCAAAATTTAACGAAGAACACACCCCTCTTCTCTTGGTTTGGCTCTCAAAAGCTCTTCCAATTTCTCCATATTTTCTCCTCTTCAAACCTAAGGTTTTCTTATTGATTTGTGTCTGCCACAATCTCCCTAATGTAGGTTTTATATTGCTAATCCTGAAATTAAGCCTATGGGGCAAGCCCAAATGACCCGAACACCCCCGTGTGAGCCCAGTTATTTCTAATAGTGCCTCGGGTCCCATTTGCTACTTTGGGTACTGTGACACCCTGCTTATTAAAATACTGGGTGATCAGTCCTATATAAAATTAAATAGGAATCTTTTCTGGTTCATTCCTAGCATCACTGTCGAAAACTTTTTAAAACTTACTAAACACCTAGTATTCAAAAGACACGATACCAAAATTTTATCTTTCAATTAAATAGGATAAATAAACAGTTCGAAAACTAAACAACATTCAAAATATACTAGAGTCCAAACCAATATGAAATATAAATGAAATAAAGTCATGCCGAATAAACCACCAGAAAAAACAGCCAAAACCGAGTAATACACCAAGTATAAAACTGAATCCCTAGAATGAAACAATCAAGCATGGCGTCCCCGTGGCTGCACACCTAAAAGGTTTTAAAAAATATTTTTATAGAAATACTTAGTACTCAAAACATTTGAAAACATTTATCAAGTAATTATTCACAATCGAAATCGGTTATTGATTAAACATGTTAGGTTCATGCACACTTCCTTGAGTTTCCTCACCTCTCATCTAATGTGCACACCTGACATTTTTTTTACATAGCCAACCTAGCTATCATACCTAAGCTATCTCGACTAAAGTATATAACCGATCTTATCAAGTAATACACCAAGTCGTAAAACTGATACAAAACTGAAACCATTATATCGACAACGAACCACATGTCCAAACATGATGTACAAGAATGAGATCCTATGCTAGATCTGGATGAAAGAATCGGCTACTCAAGGTCCTTTCAGCATCCACAGTGCTACAACTCTGAATCCATGGAATGAAACAATTAAGCATGGCGTCCCTGTGGCTGGACACCTAAAAGGTTTTAAAAAATATTTTTATAGAAATAGTTAGTACTCAAAACATTTGAAAACATTTAGCAAGTAATTATTCGCAATCGAAATCGGTTATTGATTACACATGTTAGGTTCACGAACACTTCCTTGAGTTTCCTCACCTCTCATCTAATGTGTACACCTAACAATTTTTATACTTAGCCAAGCTAGCTATCATACCCAAGCTATCTCGACTAAAGTATATAACCGATCTTATCAAGTCTACTCTCCCGTACCTCCCATACATCACACTTCATTATTAACATTTTTTGCATGTTATTCAGTTTTCATATAACATCCACATATGTTCTGTTTACTCATCATAATTAAGTCTTATTACTTAATTCATATAGAATTTCACATCTAATCATCATTTAACTTCCATAATTAAGTTTCACTACTTCATTCATAAATCATTTCAATGTTACCATTCATCTTCCAAAATTAAGTTTCACTAATTAATTTATCCTATATATATATATATAATAAAGTATAAAACTTATATATGTCATAAGCTCACTTGACGATGTCATCTATTAGAGTTTTTGTTGCACTACCCTTTTTGCCCTTGAAAATTTTGGTTTCCCACTCTTTTGTTACTTTCCAAACTTACACTTTAATTCAAAATTTGGGAGATTTTGGTCAAAATCAATTTAGCAATTTGGTCACTCTCTCTCATTCTCTACTTCTCTCCCATTCTCTCACCATCAGCCCAAAAGAACCCTACCTCAAACATCAACCCATTCTCCCCCTCTCTCCAATCCGTCGCCTCCTCCTCCTCCTCCTCCTCCTATCCATCGCACCCTTACTCATCCCCACCGACCCCTACTCATCTCTCTAACACAGACTTAGCCTCTCTCCCTCTCTCTCTCTGGGTTCGCCCACCGTCATTGTTGGAAACACATACATTCGATTTTGGATCTAACAAATCTAACAGGTACTTTCTTCGATTCAGGATCTAACAAATCAGAATCACGTTGTTGATTTGTTGTTGTTGGTATTCGATCAAAACTTATTTCTCTATAAACTTAGGGTTTCCATTAACGGACTCGCTTAACTATTTTTTTATGTATTTTTCCATAGTTTTGGTGTTGTTGGATGTTTCAAAATGTGGGGTTTCAAAATGTACTTTTGATTTTATATTTTCAAATTAGTTTTTTTCAAAAATGATATAAATCTCTCCACCCCTCTCTCTAATTTCTCTTTTTTGTTTTAAACATATATAATTTCTAACTGATTTTGCAGATCAGATTCCCATTGTATGATTGATGTCCAAAATTTTGTTCTCCTATTATAGTGTATTGTGACAATATATAATGTGATAAGAATGTTGTTGGGTTACCAAAAGTTCTGGCAGATGAAAAGAAGATGGATGCCCAAAAGAAGAGCTTGAAAAGATTATAAATTCTCTGGGGTGGCTAAAATGAAGTTTTTTATTTGCTCTGCTCCGCTTTCATAGTTAGTTTTGTGGCAAACTTTTTGTTGTTTATTTGATACGATGATAAAAATTAGAATAATGCATAAATTGGGGGTTATGTAATGTATTATTTAATGTTATCAAATAAATAAATCATGTACTAATTAGTGACTTTTTTCCACATTGTTTAATGTATTAGTGGCTTTTTTTTCCACATGGTTTAATGGTTCATGGATTCCATGTTTTATGCTTGGTGATACATTTTTGTCATAAGTGAAATTTGATATTCTTTGCTTTTATTTCATATAGGTTTATAGTTAGATTTGTGTAGATCCCTTAGTATAATGGCTCTTGATATAAGGATTATTATAGAAATATCTTTGCTGGTTAGGTACTTGATTTATGTTTTTGGTGATGTTTTTGTTGTAATTGGGAGTGGGGAGAACCAATTTGGTATATCTTAAGATCTATTTGGTAAGAATTGAGTTATTTGCAACAAATGTGAGATCTATTGCTTTGCTCCAGTTAAGTCACAAGTGAGTGCTCTTGTTTTTTTAGGCACTAATTTTTTAATGTAGTTTTATTTTGTTCTTTGTTTGTGCCTTCTCAGATATGGATAATCCTAATGTCAAAAATAGTATGGACTGGCGAGGCAAGTACATGTGAATCATAGATTACTCGGTTGTCGTTCTATGGGTGATGGAGATGGCAGAGCTTGCTGTAACTATCATGTCAACTGGATCAGCAACGACTGTTGGCTTGGGAGCATGTACAACTGGGGCCCTCGGAGCACTAGGGTTGGGTGCATCGGGCCCCTCCCTAATTGTCGGGCTACCCGTTGTTGCAGTTGGTGTAGCAGTAGTTGGTGGTGTGGTGGCAGATGCAACAATGGGGAAAAATACCAGTGGTTGGTTATTTGATATGAGATTGTTAATTTTCTTTGGTTATTTTTAGAATGTTATGTTTTGGGTTCCATATTTTTAGGATTTTAGTTTTGATCTCTCATCTTTTGTTTTATACTATTATTTACTTTTCAACTCAGTTATGTGGCTTTTTGGGTCCAACATATTAAAGGTTATTGGTTTTAGTGTTGATTTTTTTTGTGTATTCATTTTTTTGTGTATCTTATTTCCTTTCCTAATGCTTCACATTCTTTCAATTGCTAATTTTCCACCAACATAACTTATTCATTCATTGGAATGTTTTTGGGATAACAGGAGTTAACTTTTAATTTTTTTTTACGGTCATGTGCAGGCTTTATCTTAGTTTCTCTTATCAGACTACATGTGTATAACACTAATTTTTTTATTCATTACAGTTACTCATTCAACCCAGTGAGAAACTTTACTTTACTTGGCTTCTTTACAATTTTTTGATAAATGTTCTAGATCTTGACAAAATTTCAAACTAAATTCTTGGCTTCATTACCATTGTAGGTCAACTATTTTGTTTAAGGTTTAGACGAAATTTCTTGATTGATAGTTTTTTTATTCACGGGTTATAGCTTTTATTTTAAATCTTATGCCATATCCTTTGGTTGAATTGTTATCCCATAAAACATATTTTATGATAATAATTTCTGCTAAATATTTCTGATAATAGTTTTTGTAATAACTGTTATCTCAAAAGTATTAATTTTTCTGCACTTGGTCCAAGTGAAGGAATTTCAGGTTTTTGTGGAACAAGAGGCTAGAATATTTGGGGAATTTGGAATGGGAATTGATGCAGCAGAATAACTACACTGAAGCAGCAGAATATATATATATATATATATATATATATATATATATCGTGTGCAGGTTTGATTGAGGTTCAGCAATGTCATTGGAGCAATGTCAAGTCGGCCCAGAAATCTAACTCAGAAATCCGGCTCCGATGAAATCTGGTGTGAAATGAACTCGACCCACATGTTTTTTTAGGGTCGTTTACAACCTTTTTGGTTGTATATGATGGTTAACCTGGAAATTTCAAATATTCAAAAAGTTACATAAATTAACTTAAAGAATACATGCATTTTCATTTGAGTGCATTCGGATAATAATTGGACCTTTTAAACCATTGGAAATTAATTTTAAAGTTAAAGATGATAGTGAACCAAACACCAAGAATCCATTCTTCATCTGGTATTACCAAGAATCCATTTTTTGTGTTATATTATTTTGAACTTAATTTTCCTTTAGTAAGGGATGTTAAAATCTATGGGATATATTTTTGTCACTTTTTAATTAATTTTCACTTTTTTTTTACAATTTGCAGAGGTGAAGTCCCTTGATGCTGAATGAATCCACGAGTGACACCGACACAGCTATCGAGATTCTCTGCTGCCTCAATTTGTGACACCATTGTGAGATGATCAGAGGGAAACACAATAATTTTACGACTTCTATTTATGTATGGGGAGTTGTATTAGTACTCTCATTACTTCCCTTCTTCAAAAGTGGTGGCTTTACCTGAGTTTCAGTGCAAGAATTCCAGCTTGGATGCGGTGAAAGATTTCAATTACACCTAGGTTTTCTTGGCTATGACGAAGACAAAGAAGCAGAAGAGGCCTTCTCATTTTCTTCATAAGTCTGCCATGAAGGAGTTTCCTAGGATAGCTAAGAATGTTGGAAATCAGGTTGCATATAACTACTATTGATCGGATCTAAAAAAGGAAGCACTTGCAAGGCTTAGTACTGTTAGTCGGAGTCTCAAAGTTTCCAAGTTTGCTGTCAAGAAGGGGATCATGTATGGTGGGATCTGCAATATGACAATGGAGCTAAGTTTCTTTGATATTTTCTTTTGTTGTTGAAATGTCAGGTATGTTTGATATTTTGGAACCGAAATATGTACATCTTTTCTTTTGTTGTTGAAATGTCATGTAAGTCTTATTTTTCTTTATAATATATAGTTATGAAATTCAAAAGTCATTGGTGACCTGATACTTTAACTGTTGTCGGTGACCAGGTTAATAGATGTTTTGGTTAGAAGGCCAATATACAATCCTCCTAAAGAGATATTTGTATTAAACTAAGGTCTGTATATTAAATTTTGTTGCACTTTTTCTGTGCTTTTGATATCTATCATTAGATTACTTTTTAGTGCTTTTTGTCCCTTAAAACACTTTTACATCAATGTCTTGAGAATCATGCTACGCACTTGCCCTCGAGGGATATCTGCTTTCAAAGTTGCATCCCCATTGACTCGGATGTAGTGGAAAGAATATTAGCTGAATGTGAATTAAGAAAGCTTCCTACATTTTTGTATATAGAACAGAACAAGAAGAAGTTCGACTGTCCACCATTAATTACATTGTGCTACTGAGAAGCCATTATCTAGAATTGTTCATATACTATTCGGTGCTAGAAATTTCATAAAGCTACTTACTATTGCATAGTCTCTACAAATGCTCAGATTGAGAGTAATGGTTTGTATAATTCTACATACTATTGTTTTAAAAATTCGTTGAGATTCTTAGAGTAATTAGTTCAGCATTTGATTATCTAATTCACATGATTCTCAGTTTAGGCAGTAGTAGCTACATGTTAGAACTTAGTGGAAAGGGATACTTCAGGTGGAAAAGTGAAAGGAAAAGTAACTCTCCCACCTAGTTTCCTCACAAACTCTCCCACGCAGTCCCCTCACAGATTCTCCCACACAGCTGCCTCCCACGCTGCTGCCTACGACGAGTAATTTTATTTTGGATTCTACAATATTCATTAAATATTTTCATGTTCATTAAATACTTTCATGCTTATTAATTAGTTCCTAACTTTACTTTCATGGTGTCTCTTTCATTACACATCAAGAAGTTGAGAAATTGGTAGGCATATGCATGGAAGATGTTGAGTTGAAGGTGATCTTGATAGGTTTTTGCAGTTGATTAGTTGAACTGTGATAGTTGTTTGTAGTTGGCCGATCGAATCGACTTTAGGAATGATAGGGTGATATAAACTTTATATGGGTTCGAGTACTATCCTGGATATAAGGTTTAGGCTTCTAGGATGAATGCCCAACTGATATGATATGGGAAGAGAGTGTGGGACACAACTCGAACTAGGAGGGGTGCCCACTTACTATTGATATCACACATTAGCGGTTCAGATCTTTGATCCACAGTAGTATTTCAGGACCTATCAATACAATTTGATCCATAGCACCTGTCAATACACTCTGATCCACAATAGCCATTCAGATCATTGCCATGCTCCCCTCGCCTTGCGAGGGTGCAGATTAGAGATGATGCTTCTACATTTACTAACAATCTTGCATAAAAAAAATTGTCAAGAGAAGATCATCAACATTTAGATTACTCAAATAGAGATAAGGACGAGACGTTAGATGACCACTATATCGTATGTGTCCAAGCTACGAGTGTAAGAAATAGTAGCATGGACTGAAGGCACCATAAACACCGGTAGGATATAGCCAACAAACCACTACTTACGAAGTTATTATGGGGCGTCTCCTTCATTAATTGTACGCTTGCAATATGTACATATATTCATTGGCATTTCTATAGTTACTATAATTTATTTATGTATATATTCACTGATATTGCTTCTATACATCAACAGAACAATTCTTTTGAAATTAGTTGGCATCCCTATTGGTTATCTCAAACTTGATTTAATATTGGGAGTAATTGTTTTGTAATTTGATATTCATTTCCATTTATTATGTTGAAATCAGTTGTAATACTTTTAATGTTAAACGTATTTAAAAATATATGTGCTATTTTATCAAGCTTCATTTTAATTAATCCCCATTATTTGTCCATTTACTCCCGTCATTGATAATTGATTGTAGAACTTTTTAGTCTTCCCATGTTTACAAAGATGTGGTGATCAACTACAAGTGTCCTTTTAGTCAATTGGGGGTGAGCTTTGTTTATCCAAAGTGAGCATTTCAACTATCACAAATGTATGTACTGCAGTTATCAAAAGGATTGTGCAATGGGTACTGAGTAGAATTGCACTGGTGGCTTATTCTGGTCATAATCCAAAAGGTTGTATTTTGGACCGATGTCACGTCTATATTTTGAACTAACACGTCTATTTTTTTCGTTTAATTTTCAGATTATAACAAATATGAGGAGAACGTGTCAATTATAAGCTTGAGTTTCAGATCCCGTTCAACTTTGAGGCCCATCCCACCCCATCAAAAATGTTCCACGAGTTGTTTGATCGAACGACGATTTATATTTTTTATTAGATTTAAAATTTATTATTGAATTTTAGTATTATTTTTATCATCATTTTGTTGGTAAAATTGCCAATCACGATTTTTTTTGTGTAATCATACCTGAAGTTTATTATAGTCATAAATTGATGATTTGGTTTATATAATGTCTAGGATGGACTATTTATTCTCGAGTAGTTTTGGTTTCTTAAACAGGTGAATAGTCCTATAAAAAGAGAAAATTTTGTCCTATTTTTCTAAATCGTGTACACATTTTTGTTTGTAAAAAAGTGAATTATTGTATAAACCAAGGAAATTTTGTTCAATTTTTTTAAATTATCACATTCAACATTAATAATAATATAGTTGGTATTTTTGTTCTTAAACAAATGAAATTTGGCCCATTTTTTTTAAAACTAATTGCTTCGTACCATAGGTTATTTCAAAAATGGTTTATATATTGCAAACTAAATATGACGTATGGTCCTCTAAACAGTGTATACTTTCGAAAATTATCATGTGCCACACACAACTTTGGAAATTATGAACATTTTTCTAAATTATACATTGTTTTGTTGGGAAACAATTTTTTTTTTTGTTTTGCAATTACGTTCTTTGGAATTTTTTGCAGTTATACGATTACGTACTTTGAAAATTATTAGCGTGCCTTCAGGCACGAGTATACCCTAGTATATATATATATATATATATATCATCTTCAAGTCTACTTTCGCACATAAGTAGAATATCATGAAGTTTTGACACCCTGCCTAATAATATACAGAGTGATCAGTCCTATATAAAATTAAATAGGAATCTCAAATGATTTCAGTATCAGCATCATTATCGAAAACCATATTAATTACTAATAACCTATTAGGTCTGGCGTCAAATTTTAAACTTTCTAATCTTTTTAACTAAAGGGCACAATAAAAATCCAACCATACAATATATACACAAGAAATGATATGAATAAATAAATAACCGATAACTCTCGGTAAAACGTTGACTTAACCAAGTCGAGTGCGCATAAAATAAAATCGTTGTGAATAAAATAAATGACATCAATTGGGCAGCATGCCCGATTATTACAACAGTACCTCCTCTCTAGATCACAAGAATATAAGTGTCTAAAACAATTCTACCAACATCCACAGTTGCGGCAGCACATCTGACTCAAACGAATAGTCATCCAGGCGTCTCTGTGTCTAGACACCTAAAACGTAAACAAAGAAGAAGAAAAAGAAAATAGATACGGGTCAGAGCCCGGGTTTTGAAAATATTTTAGCAAGTGCTTAATTTTCTTTAATATGTAAAATATGTTAGTCTTCATATTTAAATTAGTGTCTCACTCACAGGAGATACCCCTCACCTCTCATCTAACAGTGCACACCTAATGCATGTATATTAAATCACCCTAGTTAGCTACCTCGCATAACTAGCACCACACCGAGCTCCTAAATCCCCATACACTATCTCATGTCCCGCACATATAATCTTCTCTGCATTCGCCCAAGCTTATACAATTCTAATCTCTCGCTTATCATATGACCATTTGTAATAAATAACCTTCACTAGTTATTACCCTATTCTCATTTTAGGGCTACTATTTTGTATATAATATTCTCATCTACATATACTTTTTACATATTTATACTCCGGATTTTTTACTCCCAGATACATCAGAAATTAACTCACATTTCTTTCCTTGTTTTAGTTCATATATATATAATATACTATACACATCAAGTATATCAATACTTGTATATCACATACTATATAAGTAAAATAACCATCCCTCAGAACTATAACTCAATGGATGCAGTCGTTAGAATGCTACCATCTTCCATGGAATCACTCACATTATCATCCTAGGTACTAGTGGTTGGACTCTCGCACCGACTTGGTAAAATTCAAATCACAATGAATGCGAAGAGGTCATAGTTCCTTACCGTAAATGAGAATGAAACATACCCACCACATCTCACCCCCTGATAAAAATTACACTATACAATATCTGGACGACTATGACCTCGGGCTATACTCACCTTGCTCCTCAAGCCAGAGGATTCACCCACATCGCGCAACGTCCAATGATAGCACTAGAGGGGCATGCTTCACATAAATATATCATTCACACAAATATATAATCATAATCATATCATATATATACAGTCTCTAACCCGTATATATATATATATATATATATATATATATATATATATATATATATATATATATATATATTATCCAGCTATAAAGGCCTATCTCCTCTGGCATTAGCATGAATCCAGATATACCAATTTATATAAATCAATAACTATACACACAAATTATTTTAATCCCATACGTATTCACTCACTAATGATATGATTCTCACATTTCTTATCTCTGAACAGTAGCATTTCACATCTAGCTAGTATTCTTATATCATCCTATTTGCACCTTAGGATAATACTTATACCAATTTCCATTTGGCATATGTATATATTCTATCCATATATGATCGGCATATATATTCTATATGCATAAATATATATACATATGAACCTGCCGAATAATTCCTCAAATGTTGTTCGTCCCAGACATTCTGCAATTTAAACCCCAGATCCTTCCCACTAACCCAAGACTTATAAACATCATGCATTTACTCTTTTTGAGTTCCTCTCACTCTATATAGGATCCCCTAAAATTTATCTCCAAAAGGAATTTGTCCCCAATCCTTTTTAGGCCAAGAAAAAAAAATTATGTTTTTCTTTCAAAGATGGATCGATTGGGTCCCAAACAAAATGAACTGGTATGGTGCCCCATAAACTAACCGATCCGATAACCCCCCAAAACGGACCGGTCTGGTCCCAATAATTTTGAAAGTTCATCTTCTCCAATTCCAACAATTCAGTCAAAAACTCCTCCAACTCAATTTCTATGGTTTTTAGAATCACTCAACATCAATATATATATATATATACACACACACACACACTATTATTTACCCAACACACCAATTAATTTATGTGATTCCTCCATTTATTCAAGAATTTCGCCCTAATTCTTATTAAACCCACCATTTTCATTTCTTCTAATTTTCTCACCAAAGATTTTACCATTAACATGGAATCAAACTTAGATTTCATATAGAATTATTATCTCAACAAAATCATATGAAATCATTCCAAAAAACCCCATTTTTTATTTAAGAATCCCAACCCAAATTCATAATATTCTAACCAATTATGATATGAAAAATAAACTCACTTCAATTATTAAAGCAAGTTAAACACTTACCTAGTTGGATAAATCCGACGATCTCGTGCCGGAATCCGCCGGAGATTGGCCAAAATATCCTCTTCTTCTCCCTTTCTTCCTTCCTTCCTTTCTCTCCTTCCTTCTTTCGTTCTTTTCTTTCTATTTCTCTTTTTCTCTTGTGTATTATAAGAGAGAAATGAGGGGTTATCCCTTATTAAACCCAAAATTGACTCGTATACACAAATACGAGTCCCTACTGATCCAAAACGTCCACGGAACCAAAACACTGCATTCACGTACTCGAATATGACTATCTCATCCCTTTTGAGACCAATCGTGCACTCGAATTCTCCTTTCAAGTCACTTATTAAAAATTCACATCCTAACCCAACACATCTCCACACGTGTTTTTCGTATAAAATAATATAACCTGTCACTTTTATTCACCGACAGCATAAAATATAAATAGTCTATCTCATTTACTTTAAATTCTCAAGTTATTAAATTGCACCTACTCATGTAATTTAAACATCCATTAAAGCAGGGGGTATTACATTCTCCCCCCTATAATGAAATTTCATCCTCGAAATTCAAATACAGCTGCTACTAAGAGTGAAGATCTTTTAAGACTACATCCTCCAATACACAAATCGAACTTCAATGTAAAACTTAATCACTATAGCCCCAGATTCACAATATGCTTGTTCAATCTTTTGCATGCTGATATACTCCATCAGACATAAACTTTTACCATAATGTGGACACCTCGCACATTGTGCTTTTACCAACTACATCCAAATAAGATGAGCCTGTACATCATCGGCTCAATCACCTCAATTCTATTGGAAGGCTGCAACATAAATCTCCCATACTGAGATATCACTAAGTGCCAGCTTCCCAAATCCACCTTAACACAAATCTCCCATCCTGAGAGAAACCAGATGAATATCGGACCACTCCAATAGATCCTTCAAATCTCAGTTCATGGCGACATAACACTTACAATGCTCAAAAGTCAGCTCAATAGTTTGTGGTTAATGTTCTTCTCAACAACAGTCTCTAAATCACGTCTAATCCAAAAGTCTATTTATTTACTCACCTCCAAACAACCAGAGGGAGAATAACTAGGATTTTCCACACAAAACCTCAAATGGCAACTTGTCTACAACAAACAAGCATGAGTGGCTCCACACAACTATGCCAATCAGAAATTTCTCCTCTCAATATCGTACCACGCTTTACTTCAATTACGAGCTATGTTAGTTATGAAAATAAACTAACCGCAATGACTCCAGAATCGCGCTCATCCCACTTTACTAGTAGTCAATGACCTCTCGTCTACTCATCGGGCTATACGTGACACAACTCGCCCAAAACAAATCATTATCCCCACTGCTTCCCGAAAATCCCTATCAGTGGTGGGGTTGAAGGTTCTCATCCTAATTCACAACAATACTGGGCGACACATCACACTGGTGCAATACTTCTTTACTAGCTTGACTACCCGATCCAACACTGGAATCGTCGGCTTGATACCTAAATTCTGGTTGGCCATCTTGAACCAACCAATTTCTATATACAAGTGATGCGCTCTGAGACAGTCTCACTATGTCTCACCAAACACGAACTTCCACTTATGACATCTCACAGTAAGTGGTGCCTATACTCCCCTTCCTCCCTGGGGTATAGCAAGAGTTTCAACTAATGAATTTTTTTGGCCACAATGTGCACTTTTGGGCTCTTCATACCTTATTGACATCACCATTCAATTTATGCACAAACCACTCTCACATTCAACTAAGTAAGACTCCGATCTACTTTCCCACAATAATTAGATTTTCCTTCTTCTCAAGAGATATCCTTGTAAACGTCTTCTCACAGCCTTTCAACCCATCTTAGATGTGCCATCTCTCATTGCACACATATACTCAGATTATCATCATTGTCAAACAACATTCAATGCATCATAACATTTCGGCTTTATTTATGACTTCCCCAGAGGCATACATTCCACACATTTGTTCCCACGTCCTCTTATCTCGGACGATTTTGAAATCAACTAATCAGGGCACTCACACACCCTATAATCTGCACATATTAACGTAAACATCACACCCGTCTCACACGTAATACACAAAATCTTATTGCCCTTGCATTCACAGTGTGGCTAAAACACATGGGTATTCTCAGTCACCCCATAAATCAAAATTTTAATTCTCATAAACATCGTTCCACCCTTCAACTTGCGACGAAAATAAATTTTTTCAGTGCTCTCTTATGGAACTTTCGGCTTCACTGACCTTATATCATAATATAGCTTTCACTTGCAGTTGTAACTAGATACTTGTATAATAATTTAGGTACCAGACTCGTGGACTAAAGACCAAATATCTCCCTACTTCCAACAATACGCTAAGTTTCATGCGTGGTACATCTCGCAAAGAAAAATCCAAATAAAGAACCCTCCCGATACACTAGTACCTAGCATTGTTGGAACATCGAAATCCATTAGACCCTTAGTCCATAGCACATACCCTCAAAATCCTGTCTCTTGACATGATAGTTTATTCATCCATTATGTGTTACACAAGACCATGTATATCACGATGCTCTTATTATCACTAGTTTATTAGCGCAAATAAATCACGGGTTATGTCTCTCTGCTAGATAAAAGCCAATATTCCCTGAATCACATCAGTAAGTGTCCTTAGTCATTGGGGTCAAATATTACCAGATAACATACACATAGAAGTCTGCTACACAATATATCAAAACATATATAGACACACACACATACACACACACACACACACACACACACACACACACACACATATATATATATATATATAGGCTCATCTCGTCAAAGAGATACACTAGATCCCAACAAATTTATCCATTTTATTATACTAATAACCATAATCCAAAATGTCCGAGGGTCTAACATCTCCTAGGTCTTGACATTTGCTGCTTTCGTGCGTGGGATAAAATTATACTCATATAACACATCACTAAACAATAGGAAATACCTATGCATGATAATGTTATCCATGTAGCCACTACACTCGTCTCACACGCGAATCTAATGCTAATCAAAATACTGTGACTCACTGGTGTCACATAAAGCATACCGCATTCACATGAGAATAAAACTCATATTTATATCTTGACAATCGTCTTGGCTGCTTAAATGGTTCTCATACATGACACGCTTGTTCGAACTGAACCAAAAACTATCTTAGTCATTGCTCCACTAGGCATGCTACTCGTATCCCTTTACTCACTTAGGGAAAAATCAATGCATGTGGTCTTACCCCCACATGATTGTAACACCCCGCATTTTTTATGATTGAAATAATTATGGGATTAATTATAATAATTGGATTAATTAAATTAAAATGTGAGAAATATTTGTTAATTAATCCGAATTAAAATAATTATTATCTAGCGTGCCAAGGGTTAATACTTATTGATGAAAATTATTGAATATCACTCTGTGGATATGTAATATAAAATGATGAAATTTTATAAATTGTCGAGAGTGGAAAATATGACAGTTTGGTATATTAAGTTGGGACACGCGTGTGAGTCATGTCGGAACTAATTTAATGGATTAAAGAAGTAAATTATTTTTAAGTAACTCATATGGTCATTTTGAGTGTGCCATTGAGTCCGAGGTGGTCGAGATAGTCAGAAAACTCTACCCGGGTATTTTATTTGGACTCTAGAAATTTTTACGCCTAACCAGCACCCTATAGGGATATTTTTGTCCTTTGGATTTTTAGGGAAATAATATGGACGAAAATTAGAAAAATAAAAGGGAGAGTACGTGGGTGAGAGGAAGTCTGTCAGTTTCTAAGTCTAACAAAGAGGGAGAGAGAACCATAGAGGAAGATGGAGAGAGTCCATAGGTGTTCTTGGTACAAAACTCAAGAACTCACACCACAAATCCCAGAAAAGCATAGATCGAAAGAAAAGGAACAAGTCTATACCAATTTCATCAGCAGTCCAAAACATTATAATCGAGGCAAGTGTTTATTACTTTCTTTCTATTACAATAATTATGCTCATGTTAGTATAGGAATCAAATACATGGTGTAGAATTGATTTGGGTGAATTCAAATAATTTAAATCATGGATTAAGAGTTATTTTGATGAATAATTGAACCCCTTTGCATGTAGAATAGAAATCCCGGAATTATATGTTGAAATTGAGAAATGAATCTGAGTTTTAATTTACAGTTATGCATATAATTTCAAAACTAGGGTTCTCGATAATTAAATTGAGGATTTCGAATTTTAATGATGATTAGTGATGATTTAATGATGATATATTGTTGGAAATCATATATAGATGTTAGGTAGTTGATTGGAATTGAATGATTGGTGTTTGGGCTAATTATTTTAGAGGTTTTAGAATTAAATATCGAGGGAAATGAAACTATTAAGGGTGTGGAACGTAACAGGTCCGGTGGGGAGGAAACTGCTCAATCTCGTTCAAACGAGATTGAGTTTCGTTTGAACGAGAATGGATCTCACGATACGTCGTTCAAACGACATCTGGCTGGTTCGAACGACATGTCCAAAACTTGGAAAATTCTAATTTTTGCCCAATTAGGTTAATGCAGTTGATTTGAGATAGGGAACCATCATTTGGTGATTGTAGCATAATGCATAATTGCTAGGGAATATTCGTAGAAATTTTGAGATTTTGAGATATTTGGAAAATGGAATTAACCTTAGAAATTTTGAGAGAGGGAATTGATAACAAGTCTTTCTTGTGTATCTGTCACTGTTGAGTAAAGACGGTCAATCAAAAATCCCTTTGGTACCTACAAACACACTAAAAATGTATAATGGCAAGTAAGGGGTTAATCCGCGCTCTCTAATGTGGACAAGAGAAAAATGAAGACAAATATGATTTTTAAAATAATTATAAAGGGAGAATTAATTAATTAAATGCTAAAACTATGATATGACTAAATAACGAAAAATAATGTGTAACGAGTGTAAAATAAAATGTGGGAATGTCAAGAGATGGGATTACACCGCATTATCAATTATTTTAATTTATCAATTTATTAATTTGAAATATTTCTAGATAATATTAAATCGATAATCTAACTCTCGTTACAATTATAGATTTAATAATATCTTTTACAGAAAACTAATTTAAAAATGTCACACGATGAAAAATTAAGAATTATACTATTTTCAAGAAAATTATCCGTTAGGATCAATTTAATAAAAATAATATGAATTCCCAAATTTCAACATAGAATTAATATTCAAATTTCGTAAAAAAACTATTTCTAGTTCGATTCCTAAATTCAAACATTAATTTGTACAATTAATTTACTAACTCTCGTTACACAAATTAATTGGTGACAGACAAAATTTAATTTTCCTAGCAATATACCATTAATGAAATTAATTAATTAAATTAATATCCTACGCAATGCATCCCACTCCTTGAACAAGGTGACTAGCCAGACATAATTGAATAATTAATCACAGTCATAAACATGGAACAAGAAATAATTTTTACGGGATAATTATACTTCTAACCATGAACTAAAAATTAAAACTACACTAATAAATAAAGAAAATACAAAAGTGAGTCAAATATGGGGAGAAAATAATTATGAGATAATTCAAGGGATTAAATTTTACCACTTAACTTATTTATTTTTATTAATTAGTTTGTCTATTTAAAATACCCCAAATCATATATAAATTCACAAATCAACTCTCATTGCAAATATAAATTTACATATAGTTTTTTTAGATGATTAATATTTAAATTTCACATACACTCAAAAAATTAGACTTAAACATTTTCTAATAAATCACCTGCTAGGAAAAATTCGCCAAAAGTATTTTAAATCATGAAAAATATATTTTCAGAGTAGAGAAATTCAAACTACAATATCATTCAAAAATTGCCTATCTCTAGTTTAATTAATGAATAAATATTATAATACGAATTTGCGATTTTCTCTCGAAAATAATTCACCCTCTCTCGAGGCGTAAATATAAATTGTAAAATTTTAATATTAATATTCAAAGGGGGATAATAAATAAACAAACCAAAAAAAACAACAAAGTTAAGGGTTCCATCTCACCCCTTGAATGGGGGTATTTAGCCTCTCATTTTGGTATTATACATATAAAATGTAATAATGACACAACAAGAGGCATAAAAAAATTAAAATTGAATGAGAAGAATAGTTGAACCAAGTCTCCTTGAACTCAATAAAAATTTCCCAAACATGAACAATTAAGTGCACCCACAAATCTGAGTATTACAACACTGAAATTTAATACCAACTCGAGATTTGTATTTCATAAAATATTCAGCCTCACTCAAGTCACTAAAAAAATTATAAAAGAAGAAAAATAAATTTTTTGTACAATATTACACTAAAAATGCGCTCAAAAAATTGGAGCGCTAAAAAAAACTCTCTACAGTGTCTACTCTCTCCTCTACTGTGTTCCGTCCGCTCCCTTTTTTTTATAACCCCCTTTGCTTCTCTTTTATAGTAGGTGGAAGGATATTTTTATTTTGGCAGGTATGGGTTTTGTTAGGTGGTTAGGTGGTGTCTGGCGTGTTTTTTTTTTTTTTTTGATTTTGGTTGAAAGTTTGATAGGTGTACATCGATTTTTGTTTTAAATGGCAAAGGTGGCTTTTTAAACTTATTTGGTTTTGGCTTTGTCGTTAGTTTGTTTTAGGTTTAAAATAGGTGACATCGTGTTGGGATATGGAAGAGGAGAAATGGGTTTGGAAGTGTTAGCAGTTGATGGGTTTTGAAGGTTGGGTTTGGATGGGACTTGTATCCGTGGGTCAGAGGGACAGGTCGGCGACGACCATGGCTTGGAGTTGGGCTTGGTCGCCGGAGGTGCGATCGGGTAGGAGGAACAAGGGATGATGAATGGTTTGGGCGCTGTCGGAGTTGGTGTCGGGTTGTGTGGGAGGTCGAGTTTCCAACCGGAGGGAGAGAGTTGCTGGAGTTTGGAAGGTTGTGGGGTTGGTGTTGAAGTTGGGAGGTGATGGGTGGGTTGTAATGGGGTTTTGGTGAGAGGAGAGAGAGGTGAAGGTAGATGATGATGAATACTAGATGGTTTTTTTTTTGTTATGTGTGGGTGAGGTGTAGGGGAATTTGGGTGTGAGGGGTTGTGTTCGTGTTTAAGTTTTGACCCTAAAAAATGAAAATTAAAATAACTAAAATCCTAAAAAAAACTCTATAAAAACTAAAATAAAATAAAACTTCTAATCTATAAAATAAAAGAAATAAAACTAAAAACCTAATAAAAGTATAAAAACTAAAAATCTAAAAAAGTAAAGTATAATAAAACTAAAAATAAACTCCTAAAAACTAATCTTAAAAAAATAAAAACTAAAAACTAATAAAAATCAAAATCAAAATCAAAATCAAAATCAAAAATATAAAAATGGAAAATGAATCCTAGAAAATTCTAAATAAATTTAAAATAAACCCTAAAAACAAAAACGACTCAACTAAAAATCTAAAAAATAATAAAAAAATACGAAAGGGAACAAAGCAAACACACAGGGCTCGGGACAAAGTTTAGCCTATGTTAGGGTATGCTAGGGTTATGGGATTGGAACTAGCTCGAAAATCCGCACAATTGCCTTAAAATACACGATTGAACACCCCAACGTTCATTTGACCTACAAAATACACAATAAAGCGCATAAGACCCAAATTGCCGAGAATTAGCAACTAAAATATATCTATTTGGGGTATAAAATGTATACTTTTGGATGCTTATCACACCACCACCAAACAAAGCGTTGCTAGTCCTCGAGCAATAAGATAGAGAGAAAGAGAAAGATAATAAACCAAAAGTGTACCACTTTCGCGGGCACTTGTGATTGCACTTAGCATGTGCAACAATCCTTTAAACCTATAAGTTAGCCTATAGGACGAGTTGTGTCTCGTGAGAGTTTGCAGAGAATATAGCCAAAAAATTCTTATTTGCAAAAAATTATTGAAAGGCAGTCAATCTCTTATTAGATGTAGAATAATCTCACAATCCATCATGAGATAAATGTTTTGAGAAATACAAGCTAGAATATCTAAAAAGTTTAGCTAAGTAGATACTCAAAGCATATCCTTCCTATAACTCAACGTGTGTAGTGTGAATCAGTCAAAACGGGTCGAGCATCATGAGAGTAACTCCTAGATTGCCTTATCGGAATCAACGCTTCAACTTCAAATCTCACTAGATATAGCTCTCTCAAACGAACTCTCAAGATTTGGGTAAGTGTATCGCTCTTGTGTGTGAGGAGGTGAGTAAATGTAAGCAAGTTCAAACGACCCACACACATATAACAAAGAGCGAACAATTTGAAAGAAAATTGATCTCATGAAAGAAATGCTAATCACTATAGTGAGAACGTTGAATTATTCACCACGTTGACTTTCATTTACCCGAACACCTAGGGTAACATGGATGATAATGGGTGATGGGGAAATGAAATGAGGAAGGATGATATGAGGTTGGTGGGACAAGATGTGTGATGGATGGATATGTGAGAAAAGTGTTCAATACATGAAGATCAAATGTCTTTATTTCAAAACTAACTACTCACTACAAACTCTCTTTCTTTTCTTTTCTCCCTCTTTTTTTTCGTTATTTTTTTCTTTTTCTTTTTTTTTTCTTTCTATTTTCCTCTTTTTTCTTTTTTTTTTAAAATCAGCAATGAAGACATTTACATTTGGAATCAACACTCTTTTTCTCAAAAAATGATCGATGAAATATAAATGGAGATGATAGGTGAGGGTGTGGGGAATGTGTGTGAATAGGGTAGAATATGGGTGAAGTGAATGGTAAATGGTATGTGTAATGATGAGAATCTAGTATCCGGGACAAATTTCAAAGACACGCGGTTCTTATAACTCGAAAGTGATGTCATTCTCAGTGATTAAGCCAAAATTTTTATGAAGAATAATGAGATCATACAATGATTTAGTACGGACCCTTAAGAAGAAGAATCATCTTCTAACTCGGAGATTGCGTAAAACACTCTGAAAGGGTGAAAGGCACAAATCTCAAAAGCTAAAAGTCTCTACTAGTGATCCTTAAGGTTCTCATTAGAATTGTAGTACTCCTCAACTCTAAACTGTAATGACTTGATAAGTGCACAAATTTTATTAAGTCTAGAAATTCATGGTGCAACATGCCTTGTTACGTATTACATAAGCTATTTAGAAAACTATTCTCTAGCTTGATTCCTAGACATAAAAGATAGATGATAGAAAATTCACATCAATAAATAAGATAAAAGAAATTGCACGAAATTTAAAAAAATCAGGTTTAAAAATAAAAAAAATTCAAAAGAGGCACGATTTTGAGAAATTTCCACACCCCCAAACAAAAAGGAACATCGTCCTCGATGTTAAGTAAAATAATTTTGAAAATTGAGAGCATAAGGTAGGAAAAAGATTACAAGAATGAACCGCTAATGACGTGGACCGCTAAAGCTAAAATGAAACCTGAATAAGTGATACGAGAAAAAAATGTGTACGAGTCTATAAACATGATAAAGCATTGGGTTATGCAAAACACAACCCCCAAACAGGATGAGACTCATACAAGAAATCATGGGCTGCCTCCCGGAAGCACTAAGTTTAATGTCTTCAGCCAGGCCGAACCATTCTCACCCTAAAGATAAGATCTATGAAAGCGCGGGGCGGTAGAAAATTTTGGGTGATGATAATTACCCCCAAACAAGACTAAAGCATCAATCTTGTTGGATAAAGGCTAAAATGGTCAATGCACCTGTATGGCAAAGTGCATCACACGATGCAAAGCATCAGTGGACCATGGGTGGGTGGGTATTAGGGTAAGGGTGAATGTGAATAGGCACCAATCACGAGACTTATTGAGCTGAAAGGTGAGGGCAACTAGGGACCTATAAGCATGGTGCTCAAGTTGGTGAGGATGGAGAAATGGTGTAGAAAGTGGAATAGGGTGGGGCTCATAGAAATCACACGACCGTTCTATAAGTGGACGATGATAATGGTCGCGCCGTGACACGCCAGGGAGCTGTCGATGGGAAAAGTCAAAACCACAAGATAATGGTGGGTATGGAGGAACAAGCTTGATGTCACGGAAGTAGAGAGTATCATTACAAATACTCTCATGAATGGTGAAGGGTGGGTTCAAGTAAGGACCTAGATAAACAGAGGTGAACTGGTGTGGAATAATGATTAGGTCAAAACTAGGTGGTGGGGTGGAAGGGATTATTGGTGGATCGGGAGGGACAAAAGGTGGAGGAAGATGATCTAACTCAAGAGTAGGGGACACACACTCATTTGGAGGGACATAATGATCCTCAAAATCCTCATGAAAAGGGAGTGTGGTATGAAGTGATGGCGAGATCAACTTATCCACTAATGTATCACCATCCGATGTGGTACATGGGTCTAACGAGGCCTTAAGATCTGAGATATATGAATCAACATCAATATCAGACTCAAAGTGAGCTAAACATCTCTGGAGAGATTAAATCTCGGTGTAGTGGGGGGTACTCGTAGTCGGAGCTAACCTAAAAGATATGGGCATGTCAGAGACATATGCAATTGGGGCATAAGGTAAAAGCTCGGGTGTATTTTTGGATATAACGGGTGGGGGAACTTTAAATATTGGTTCTTTCGGATACGACAGGGAAATGCGAACCTCGGCATTAGGTTCTTTTTTATTATTAGGGTATGGATCAGTCTCACTAGCGAAAGGTAAGTCAACACAATGGTCAACTTGGGGCTCGGACCATGGAATGGTCTTAACTTTGAGATTCGTGGGGGTATAGGTATGGTCACACTCAAAATCGGTGGCATAAGACGATGCATCATCACTCCATGTGAGGGAAACAACGAGTTATCTTGAGGGAAAATTCGACTCGTTCGCACACTCAAATTCATTTAATTTTTGTTCAATCCGTTAAAGGTCTTCATTTTGAATTTAAGTGGCTTGCTTTTGATCAAGTATGAACTTTTGCAATAGTTCCTCGAGAGCGGAGGTGGATGAGGGTGGGGAAGTGATGGCGGGTGGTGGCGGTCGATAAGGTGGACAGAACTCGCTATGGACAGGACTACATGGAGAATACTCATATGAAGTGTGTGGAGTGGGGCCTAGTTCGTCATACACGAAAGGATCAACTTCGTGATGGACAGATGGTTGATAGTCATGGGGTGCGTAGTGATGGTACTGACCGTGAATGGGTTCACAAGGTTGCGATGACGACTGTTGGAATGTGTGAGGATCCATAACATCGGGTCGGGATTGGTATTGTGTGAAAGGGTGATCAAGCCTCCACAAATAACTCAGGTTCTCACACAGCTCGAAATTGGGTATATCGGGATAATAGGCCGAGGTGGGTTCCGAAACAGTGTCATATGGATACACATGTTCTATGGTGGGTTCAGACAGATAAAGAAGGTACGGACACTCATGGGGCAAGTGATTGGCATATGAATAATGGGTGCACGGCAAAGTACGCTACATGTTGATGCTTGACACCTATGGTAATGGAATAGGAGATGCGTGCATAGATGGGTCAAGAGTATCAACGGTACTTGAAGAGAAGTGAGACCACTAAGGATATCATAAAGAGACGGCTCGGGATCACTCTCATACGTGTCGCGTGTCAATGGAAAATGACCAAAGTAGTCCCGTAAGGGACGTTATTCGGCCATGGTGGGATGGATAGGGGAGAAAAGCTTTTCTCCAAAAATATTTTTAGTTTAGTTTTTTTTTTTTTTTTTTTTGAAAAAGAAAGAAAATATTTTTGGGTTTTTGAATTTTGTGAAAAAGAAGGAAAATATTTTTGGGTTTTCGTTATATAAGAAAAAGGATGAAAAATATTTTTTTGAATTTTTGATAAGGGATAAAAGTGGACTCAGTATGAAACACACACTAACAAAGCACACAAAAATCGACTACCAAGCAGAGGAGAATCCTAACTAGCACGTAGGCAATTTTTATCTTCAATTAAGTGATTGGGTAGTCAAATTTTAATTACTCCGCGGGTGAGAAAAAACACGGAATCTTATACGTCGCCTTTGGAAAATTGTGCTCCTACTCGGCTTGCTAGTTGATTGATTTTAATTAAGTGATGCCACGGGTTAACAAGCAGGTGGAGTTAAGTGATTGAGTCAGGTGATGAAAGTCCCTTCTCATTTCAATGACCGATTTTAGGTCTTAAGTCCATTAATTCATCAAACTATTCAAAGTAAGACTATGCAAAAAAATAAAGTCACATTAGAGCATATAGTCAAACAATAAATGGACTCGCCAACAAGAGATGCGCGAGTCTTAAAGAAATGTACCTCCTACGGTTTTTACACACGTAGGGTGAAGATCGAGCTGAGTCGACTGGGGGGAAGTTCGCCTAACTTCAGTCGTCCTCGAGAGTCCTATGGACAAAGTAGAGAGGCTTCAAAATTCAACTCCAAGGGCGCTCTCTGTCTACCTTGTCTTGTTTCCCTTTTCGCTTTTTTTTTTAAATTAATTATTACAAATAATTGTTGTTCAAAGAACCACAAATAAACATATAAGGCCTCAATATCCTAATAGAAACAATATATGAAAAATAAATAATATACACAAATAAACAAATGTACAAATGTACAAATCTTCAAAATATTCCTCAACTCGAAAAATTCGGCAACAGCACTTCGTGAAAAGTCAATCGCCAAAGTTTGAGCAAAGGTCCAACGCTTAAAAAGCCGGCAACGACGCCATTTGATAACAAGTCTTTTGTGTATCTGTCGTTGTTGAGTAAAGACGGTCAATCAAAAATCCCTTTGGTACCTACAAACACACTAGAAATGTATATTGGCAAGTAAGTGGTCAATTCGCGCTCTCTAATGTGGACAAAAGAAAAATGAAGACAAGTATGATTTTTAAAATAATTATAAAGGTAGAATGAATTAATTAAATGCTAAAACTATGATATGACTAAATAACGAAAAATAATGTGCAACAAGTGTAAAATAAAATGTGGGAATGTCAAGAGATGGGAGTACACTGCATTATCAATCTTTTTAATTTATCAATTTGAAATATTTCGAGATAATATTAAATCGATCATCTAACTCTCGTTACAATTATAGATTTAATAATATCTTTTTCAGAAAACTAATTTAAAAATGTAACGCGATGAAAAATTAAGAATTATACTATTTTCAAGAAAATTACCCGCTAGGATCAATTTAATAAAAATAATATGAATTCCCAAATTTCAACATAGAATTAATATTCACATTTCGGAAAAAACAATCTCTAGTTCGAGTCCTAAATTCAAACATTAATTTGTACAATTAATTTACTAACTCTCGTTACACAAATTAATTGGTGACAGTCAAAATTTAATTTTCCTAGCATTATTGCATTAATCAAATCAATTAATTAAATTAATATGGTACGTATAGCATCACAACCACAATCATGGAACAATAAATACTTTTTAAGTGATATTTATACTTCTAACTATGAACTAAAAATTAAAACTACACTAATAAATAAAGAAAATGAAAAAGTGAGCTAAATATGAGGAGAAAATAATTATGAGATAATTCAAGGGATTAAATTTTACCACTTAACTTATTTATTTTTATTAATTAGTTTGTCAATTTGAAATACCCCAAAACATATATAAATTCACAAATCAACTCTCGTTGTAAATGTAAATTTACATATAGTCTTTTTAGAAAATTAATATTTAAATTTCACATACTCTAAAAAAATTAGTCTTAAAAATTTTCTAATAAATCACCCGCTAGGGAAAATTCACTAATAGTATTTTAAATCAGGAAAAATATATTTTCAGAGTAGAGAAATTCAAACTACAATATTATTCAAAAATTGTCTATCTCTAGTTTAATTAATGAATAAATATTATAATATGAATTTGCGATTTTCTCTTGAAAATAATTCACCCTCTCTCGAGGCGTAAATATAAATTGTAAAATTTTAACATTAATATTCAAAGGGGCATAATAAATAAACAAAGCAAGATAAAAATAAAAATAACTAAGTTAAGGGTTCCATCTCACCCCTTGAATGGGGGTATTTAGCCTCTCATTTTGGTATCATTACATATAAAATGTAATAATGACACAACAAGAGGCATAAATAAAAATTAAAATTGAATGAGAAAAATAGTTGAACCAAGTCTCCTTGAACTCAATAAAAATTTCCCAAACATGAACAATTAAGTGCACCCACAAATCTGAGTATTACAACACTGAAATTTAATACCAACTCAAGATTTGTATTTCACAAAATATTGAGTCTCACTCAAGTGACTAAAAAAATTATAAAAGAAGAAAAATAATTTTGTTTTACAATATTACACTAAAAATGAGCTCCAAAAAATGGAGCTCTAAAAAAGAACTCTCTACACTGTCTACTCTCTCCCCTACCGTGATCCGTCTGCTCCCTTCTTTTTTTTATAAACTCCTTTGCTCCTCTTTTATAGCAGGTGGGAAGATATTTTTATTTTGGCAGGTATGGGTTTTGGTAGGTGGTGTCTGGTGTGGGGTTTTTTTATTTTTGATTTTGGTTGAAAGTTTCACAAGTGTACATCGATTTTTGTTTTAAATGGCAAAGGTGGTAGTTTTTTAAACTTATTTGGTTTCTTCTTTGTCTTTGTTTTGTTATTTGGTTTAAAGCAGGTGACATCCTGTTGGGATATGGGGGAGGAGAAATGGGTTTGGAAGTGTTGAAAGCTGATGGGTTTTGGAAGTTGGGTTCGGATGGGACTAGTATCCGTGGGTCAGAGGGACGGGTCGGTGACGGCCATGGCTTGGAGTTGGGCTTGGTCGCCGGAGGTGCGATCGGGTAGGAGGTAAAAGGGACGATGAATGGTTTGGGTGCTGTCGGAGTTGGTGTCGGGTTGTGGGGGAGGTCGAGTTTCCAATAGGAGAGAGAAGGTTGCTGGAGTTTGGAAGGTTGTGGGGTTGGTGTTGAAGTTGGGAGGTGATGGGTGGGTTGTAATGGTGTTTTGGTGAGAGAGAGAGAGAGAGAGAGAGAGAGAGAGAGAGGGTAGATGGTGATGAATAGTAGATGGTTTTGTTGTTGTTGTGTGTGGATGAGGTGTAGGGGAATTTGGGTGTGAGGGGTTGTGTGTTTTTAAATTTTGACCCTAAAAAAATGAAAATTAAAATAACTAAAATCCTAAAAAAAAAATCTATAAAAACTAAAAATAAAATAGAACTTCTAATCTATAAAATAAAAGAAATAAATGAAATAAAACTAAAAAAGTAATAAAAGTTTAAAACTAAAGATCTAAAAAAAGTAAAATATAATAAAACTAAAAATAAACTCCTAAAAACTAATCTTAATAAAATAAAAACTAATAAAAATCAAAATCAAAATAAAAAATAGAAAAATAGAAAATGAATCCTAGAAAATTCTAAATAAATTTAAAATAAACCCTAAAAACAAAACCGACTCAACTAAAAATCTAAAACATAATAAAAAAATACGAAAGGGAACAAATCTAACACACAGGGTTCGGGACAGAGTTTAGGCTAGGTTAGGGTTGGCTAGGGTTATGGGATTGGTAACTAGATCCAAAATCCGCACAATTTCCCTAAAATACACGTTTGAACACCGCAATGTGCATTCGACCTACAAAATACACAATAAAGCTCATAAGACCCAAATTGCCGAGGATTAGCAACTAAAATACGTCTATTTGGGGTATAAAATATACACTTCTGGGTGCTTATCAGGAATAACGAAAATAACTATATTATAAGTAGTAACGAGAGAATACTACATATGGAAAATACATGTAAGGGTTGGGTGAATACCTTAAATTTTAATGGGATGTGGGAATGCCTATTATGTGATTATTATTATTGTGTGTATAGCATACCTACACTTATTGCTATCGGGAGGAGGTTTTTATGCAGTGGACAGTCTTATCCTTGGTGACGCGATGGGGGGATATTTGACTTCTACCCAGAATTTATGAACTTGGTTACGTGCTATCTGAGATGTAGGATAGTTTCAACGGTTGAATGGGAGCATAGCTATATTCGTGACCTATTTGGCTGGGGATTATGTTCAGCTCCAATATTTGTGTTTTGAATTTATGGTTCGTGATAGATTGAACCAGTTGTCCTTTATGTAGTGATTGATGCACCGGGATGTGATAGCAGAGTATGCATTGTGCCAAGTGGTTTTAATAAGGGGTGCAGGATTAGTATATATGTATAGGGATGTTGTGACTCTGTGTGTATATGTGACACCCCGACTAATTAAATACCGGGTAGCTACTCCTTTATTAAATTAAATCAAAACGCCAAGTTGGTTCAGTTAATAGCATCACTGTCGAAAACATTTTATTATTACTAACCACCTAGTATTTAAAAAGTAAGTTGCCAAATTTTAATTAAAGTCTGAATAACATGCAATAAACGATTTAAAGCAAGAGTAATAACACCATTCACCATAATGAAGTAAATAGAATAACCGTCACATGATATAAATAAATCTGGAGGAAAAACTCCTCATAACACAATCCCACAACTGAAGTAAATAATGAAATACTGAATACTGAATGAATACATGCCAAAGTCTAAAAACTGAAATGGAAATGTATCTAATAGAATTTGGGCAACATGCCCTACAGCTGAGGAATACTGAGTAAGGAATCCAAATGATATAAGCGTCTAAAAGCAAATCCCTGTAGCTTCCACAAGCAGCTACAGCTCGTCATCAGAATGAGAATTCTATGCATGGTGACCTTGTGGCTGGGCACCTAAAATGGTTTTACAAAAGATAGATTTGAAAGCAAACGGGTCAGAGCCCGAATGTGGAGATATTTAAAAACCTGCAAGTGCTTTAAAAACATTTAAAACAGTATATGCAAAGTACATGTTAGGATGTGCTCTCACATGATATACTCACCTCTCGTCTAACTGTGCACTCCTAACGTTCCTGTACCCATTCATGTGTTATCTCATAACTATCTAAAGAGTTTCTAACACTTCTACTCGGTTCACGTTATAAGTTCCATCATTAATAATTAAATAGAGAGTTCTACTTTAATTCTCGAATTCCCAATTATTAACAAAACCATTTATTAATAAAAGTTCCCTTTTTATCTTTTCAAAACATTACCATAACTATACTCACAATTTAACATAATAAATTCCTTCTCATATAACCGTATATTTTTCACATCATAAATATACAATATAAGCACCCAAAGGCTAAGCTGCGGTGCACACATACTCTGCTATCCATCCCGATACATCACGTACATAAGGATCACACATTCCGAATCTCTCAGGAATTGTTCAGATAACGACATCACAAATAGTGGAGGCGAACACAGTCACCATCACATGGGTCACGCACATACCTACGCTCCCACGATCAGAAGACTTATTAATATCACAATAAGTCCTTATATGACCTATGTTCATCGAGGTAACCAATCTAAATCCGGGAAACACAAGGATAAGAAGGCCCTAAGCGAACGTAAACCTCCCGTGATAGCAAGTATGGTAGGTATGTCGTACACATAAAGTCATATACTAATCATTCACACATCTTAGATATCTCAATATTAATAAAGGTATACTCTACTTCATTATACCATTATTCCAAATTCATATATTTCAAGTATCCCGAAAATATATAAATAAAATAGTCGACACGTCTCACGTCGTAATTTCTTAAACTTAAAACCTATCTCGAATAGACTATTAAGTTCCCATTATTCCCACATATAACATCTTAATACCTAAGATCTTTACTTCTGCCCCAAACCTTATTCCATCAAATTATTCAAATTTGCACTATTTGCCCAAATATTATCTCACATAACGAATTTCATTAATTTAGAATAATTCCTCAAATTAGATTCCAATTAAAGTCCAATCTCATAATCATGCCTACTGGTCTTCCTTAAGGTTAAAGGGTAATCACAATGTCTCCAATGATATTATCCAAGGGTTAACACCATTAAAATTCAATTAAGGAAAACTTTATTCATTCTGGGAAGGTCGATCGATCGACCTTTACCTTTGATCGATCGATGGTGGTCGATCGATCGACTGATGAATGTCGATCGATCGACTGATGAATGTCGATCGATCGATTGCACCAGGTCTGTTACGGACTGCTTCATTTTGCAGTTACAGTTTCGTCCCAAAACTCCATTTTTAAGAATGAAACTCCAAGGCAAGGTTACTATAACATTATACTATCATCCTACAATAGTATTAACATTCTAAGTCCCATAATTCATCATTTAAAGGCTTAGTTTAGATCAAAACTACATCAAAATAATTTCCAGAATTCTTCCATTCAAGAACATCATTAAACTTCTTCTAACTCCATTTTTAAATCATCAAAGCATCTGTTTAGAGCATAAATTTCGTCCAGAATATTACTACATGCAATTCCTAACATATATCCAAGATTTTAACTTCCAATTTATGGGTCTAAATCATCTCCCAAGAATAATTTCGAAAATTCCTAAACATGAAAACATATCTTGAATCAAATGAGTTTAAATCACTTGCCTTAATTAATCTCTGAATTTGGTGTTGAATCTTGAAGTTAAGTCTGTCCTCTCTCTATCTTTCTGCAGAATTCTTTCCTTCTCTCTCTCTCTCTCTCAAGCTCTTCCTAAGGTTGAAGACAATGGAGGTATGGAGGTGTGTTTTGGTTTTTGGTAAGTTGGAATGGTATATCAACTTCTCCCGTAGCCCATATTGTCACATAGTGTAGTTAGTGGGTTAAGTGGGTTAAAGAAATAGTCAGAATGTAATTCCAATTTTCGTCACTTTTTAATTCCCAAAAATGCAATTTACCAAAATGCCCCTATAAGTTACCGGTATGACCCAAAAATGCCCCGGGACTCAAACTAAACTCCCGACTAGTGTTTTCTGACTATCTCGACCCTTCCGGACGCGTTGGCGCACTCAAACGACCATACGGTTAATGGAACTAAAATTCACTTTTAAAATTAATAAAAATACCATGACGCGGCGGTCACACGCGTCTCAACAAAATTTTAAAATTGCCGTATTTCAATCACGTCACAATTTCAATATTACCCATATTTATATAATGCCAAGTATACACCTTATAATAAAATACTAACTCACATCACGTTAATATATATATCCGGATTAATTTCCAATTAATAAACATTTAATTCAATTAATCCCCAAAAATAAATATTACAGAAAATACGGGGTATTACATACTTCCCCCCTAATAACTGAATTTCGTCCCGAAATTCGGAACTAGAAAGTACCTGGTAAGAATAACTCTGGATAACGTTCGCGCATCTCATCCTCGCGCTCCCATGTGGACTCCTCGACATTATGATGTCGCCACTGAACACGCACTAACGGAACTATCTTTGACCGCAGTTTCCGCTCACTTCGGTCTAGAATAGCAATAGGCCCCTCCTCGTAGGAGCTATCCGGCTGGAGATCTATGTCCTCCACAGCAATGAGAGAATGAGCCAAATTATCTCTAAGGTATTTCCTAAGCGAGGAAATATGAAACACATCGTGAATCCGATGTAAATGCTCCGGTAACCCAAGTCTATACGCCACCGGTCCAACCCGCTCAATAATAGGAAATGGTCCCACATATCTCGGTGCCAACTTCCCTTTCTTCCCGAAATGCATAATCCCCTTCATAGGAGATACTCTGAGAAAAACCTGGTCCCCCACTTGGAACTCTCTGAAGAATCTCTTCGCATCAGCATAACTCTTTTGTCTGTCCTGAGCTACCCGAATGCGACTCCGAATCAATTATATCCTTGCCGAAGTATCCTGAATCACTTCCGGCCCAAGTAGTTTGTTGTCCCCCACCTCCAACCAACATGCTGGGGAACGACAAGGTCTACCGTACAACGCCTCAAATGGTGCCATGCCAATGGTGAACTGGTAGGAGTTGTTGTAAGCAAACTCCACCAGTGGAAGATACTGCTCCCATCCACCCTCAAAGTCAATGGTGCACATACGTAGCATGTCCTCCAACATCTGATTTGTGCGCTCGGTCTGTCCATCGGTCTGCGGGTGGTACACCGTACTCAACCGCAACTCCGTGCCCATGGCCTGCTGAAAGCTCTCCCAAAATCGTGAAACAAATATCTTGTCTCAATCAGACACAATATTTAAGGGCACACCGTGAAGTCTCACTATCTCTGCAATAAAGAGCTGGGCATACTGTCCCGCAGTGTAGTCTGTCCTTATGGGTAGAAAATGAGCGACTTTTGACAACCTATCCACAATTACCCAAATGGAGTCGTGACCTCTCTGTGACGTAGGCAACCCCGTGATAAAGTCCATAGAGATGCTCTCCCACATCCCCATCGGGACCTCTAACGGCTGTAGCAGTCCTGCCGGTCTCTGATGATCCACTTTTACGAGCTGACAAGTGGCGCATTTTGAGACAAACTCGGCAATATCTCTCTTCATCCCGCTCCACCAATACTGACGTCTCTTGTCTTGGTACATTTTGTCCCCTCCGGGATGTACCGCGAACCGTGAGCCGTGCGACTCTGCCATCACCTTGTGCCGCAATTCCTCCCCTTCTGGGACCACCAATCTCCCATTGAAGCGTAATCCCCCGTCTGAGCTAACGGTATAGGATTCGGCTCCCTCTGCCAATAATTGAACTATCTGCTCCTGACAGAACGAGTCATTTGCCTGTGCCCTCACTACCTTCGTGACAATCTGTGGTGTAACAGTCATCACAGACATGAATGATCGGGCCACTGCATCCTGGTGTCCCAATTCCTTCCACTTGGCCTTCCACACATCTGCCACCTCCTCTACCGGTCTACGGCTCAACGCGTCTGCCACCACGTTAGCCTTCCCCGGGTGATACTGGATATCGAACTGATAATCTTTCACGAATTCAAGCCACCTCCGTTGCCGCATATTCAACTCCTTTTGCGTGAATAGTTACTGTAGGGACTTGTGATCCGTGAACAATCGAAACTTCTCCCCCAAAAGGTAATGTCTCTAAATACGAACGGCAAATACCACTGCCGCTAACTCCAAGTCATGGGTAGGGTAATTCTTCTCGTGAGGCTTAAGCTTACGGGAAGCATAAGCTATGGCCTGGCTCTCCTGCTGCAGTACACCTCCAAGTCCTTGTAAGGACGCATCGGTGTAAACAAGATACTCAACTCCCGGTCTCGGCAAAGCTAACACAGGTGCTGAGGTTAACTTGTCCTTCAACTCATCAAATGCCAACTGACAGGCATCACTCCAAATGAACGGCACACCTTTACGGGTTAGGTGTGTCATGGGACCCGCTATCATGGAGAAACCCCGAATAAACCTCCTGTAGTATCCTGCTAGGCCCAAGAAACTACGGATCTCTGTCCGTGTCGTGGGATGTCCCCACTCCCTCACCGCGGATACCTTTCTCGGATCAACCGATATTCCCCGGTCGGAAATAATATGCCCTAAAAATTGAACCTCCTTCAGCCAAAACCCGCACTTCTTATATTTTGCATACAACTCATTCTGGCGCAGTGTCTGCAAAACTAGCCTCAAGTGCTCGGCGTGCTCCTCCTCAGTCTGGGAGTAAACCAATATATCATCGATGAAGACAATGACAAACTGGTCTAGGAAATCCCTGAACACCCTATTCATCAAGTCCATAAATGTTGCTGGAGCGTTGGTCAAACCAAATGGCATAACCCGAAACTCGTAGGAACCATATCTCGATAAGAACGCAGTCTTCGAGACGTCCTCCTCCATGATACGCAACTGATGGTATCGAGATCACAAATCAATCTTTGAGAAGCAAGAAGCTCCTCTCAACTGGTCAAATAGGTCATCGATTCTAGGCAACGGATACTTGTTCCGTATCGTGACCTTGTTTAACTCCCGGTAGTCTACACACAATCTCAGTGAACCATCTCTCTTCTTCACGAACAACACAGGGGCACCCCACGATGAAGTACTCCTCCGAATAAACACCTGACCCAACAACTGCTCAATCTGATCCCGTAACTCCCTCATCTCAGCTGGAGCCATACGGTACGGTGCTCGTGCTATAGGTCTCGTTTCTGGTAACAAGTCTATAACGAAGTCTATCTCTCGACTGAGGGGTAGGCCTGGTATCTCCTGAAACACATCAGAATACTCCCTGACAACTGGGATCAAATCTAAAGGAATCACAACCTCCTTAGAGGTATCCTCCTCAATGTAATATAAATGAGCGGTCGAGCCTCCCTCTGGGCAAGACATCGCCACTACAAACATCTCTTGCCCCGGAATGGCAAAAATAATGCTCCCACCGAAGCAATCAATCATGGCTCTATAGTCAGTGAGCCAATCCATACCGATAATAACATCGTGAACATGCATATCTAATACCAACATGTTCGCAGGTAATACCAAACCACCAATATCTACCCCCACTCCCCGACATATAAAGAATATAAGTGACCCACTCCCCAATGGTGAGTCGACACACGTCACTGTGCTCTGCGCTGTGGCTAACAATCCTAACGCCTTCGCGAAGTGTGTGGCTATAAAACAATGTGTAGCCCCCGTATCAAACAGTACCCGACCCATAGTGCCATGGATCGAAAACGTACCCTCAATCGCGGGCGGAGCCTGTGGAACTGCTGCCTGGTGGACGTTGTAGACACGTCCATACTATAGCTGTCCCTGCTGAGCCGGAACTGCTGGAATGGGTGGCAAAGCTGCCATCTGTGGAGGTGCGGGAAGAGCGGCGGGAAACATAGGCCTCTGTGGCTCCTGGCGAGCTCCCTGCTACTGCTGCGGGGCCCTGCCCCTATCAGGACAGTCCTGGCGTTTATGGCCAGTCTTGCCACAAACGAAACACTTCCCTGGGAAGTTCCCTCCTCTCTGCCCTTGCTGTCCCCGGCCCTGGTGGCCGTTACCATTCCTCCCTTGGCCCTGCTGGCCCTGCTGAAACTGCTGATGCTGACCATTTTGACCCTGATGGCCATTATGACCCTGCTGGCCATTCCGGAATCCTCCCTGACTGTTCCTGAAACCCCCTGAACGGAACCTCTTATGATCCCCCTGCTGAGAACCCTGTTCTACCTGCCTCTGCCCCTGAAAAGATTGTGCCCCACCGACACCATGTCCTCCAGTCCTGCCCTGATGGCTAGACTCTCCCGATCTCTTGCCCTCGGCCATATGAAAGCGGTGATCCTGGCAGTGTAATAAAGCAGCGTTAACCACATCAGAATAAGTGGCCAACGAAAGGTTCCCTAACAGATGCTGACGGATCCTCCATGTCAACCCGTCGGTGAATTTCTCAATCTTCTTCTTCTCTATTGGTATCTCATCAGGAACGATATTCAACAGATTAGTGAACTCGGCCTCATATTCGGCCACGGTCTTGCCCTTCTGCCTCAGACTCATCAATCTCCTCCTCATTTCCGTATGAACAGCTGACGGAAAGTACTTGCGGTCGAACCGCACCCAGAACTCCTGAATAGTGAGAGTATCCCTCTCATCTACGGTGGTAATAGACTCCCACCACTGCAATGCAGATCCAACTAGCTTGAAAGTAGTTAGCACCTGCTTCTGAACACCCGTGCACTCATACATCCTCAAGTGCCGCTGTATATCCTTCCTCCACTGGCTCGAGATTACCACATCTGAGCTACCTGCAAACTCTGGCGAATGCGCTTTCTGAAAAGCGTCACATACACGTTCCCAAGCAGACGGGAATGAATTTGCCTATACTGGCGCGGCAACCGGCGCCTGAGGCGGTGCCTAATGAACTACGGCAATGGCGGCGTTTATCGCTTGGGCTACAATAGCTGCAACCTCAGCGGCGTTCATCATGCCCTGAACCGGTGCTGGCTGTGGTTCTGGCGTCGCATTCCTGGAAACTTGTCGTGCACGTCGTGGAGGCATTCTGAAATAAGAATAAAGTCTATAAGTTCGCAGTTATCAACTGAATATAGCTGAAGAACGTAGCATAAACAAAAGAATACAACAGTCCTAAAATATAGGGCTCTACATCAAAGAAAGCTCAGCGGAAACATAATAAGCCGTTCAGATCCTAAAGGACACTAGAACCTGATGCTCTGATACCACCTGTGACACCCCGACTAATTAAATACCGGGTAGCTACTCCTTTATTAATTTAAATCAAAACGCCAAGTTGGTTCAGTTAATAGCATCACTGTCGAAAACATTTTATTATTACTAACCACCTAGTATTTAAAAAGTAAGTTGCCAAATTTTAATTAAAGTCTGAATAACATGCAATAAATGATTTAAAGTAAGAGTAATAACACCATTCACCATAATGAAGTAAATAGAATAACCGTCACATGATATAAATAAATCTGGAGGAAAAACTCCTCATAACACAATCCCACAACTGAAGTAAATAATGAAATACTGAATACTGAATGAGTACATGCCAAAGTCTAAAAACTGAAATGGAAATGTATCTAATAGAATTTGGGCAACATGCCCTACAGCTGAGGAATACTGAGTAAGGAATCCAAATGATATAAGCGTCTAAAAGCAAATCCCTGTAGCTTCCACAAGCAGCTACAGCTCGTCATCAGAATGAGAATTCTATGCATGGTGACCTTGTGGCTGGACACCTAAAATGGTTTTACAAAAGATAGATTTGAAAGCAAACGGGTCAGAGCCCGAATGTGGAGATATTTAAAAACCTGCAAGTGCTTTGAAAACATTTAAAACAGTATATGCAAAGTACATGTTAGGACGTGCTCTCACATGATATACTCACCTCTCGTCTAACTGTGCACTCCTAACGTTCCTGTACCCATTCATGTGTTATCTCATAACTATCTAAAGAGTTTTTAACACTTCTACTCGGTTCACGTTATAAGTTCCATCATTAACAATTAAATAGAGAGTTCTACTTTAATTCTCGAATTCCCAATTATTAACAAAACCATTTATTGATAAAAGTTCCCTTTTTATCTTTTCAAAACATTACCATAACTATACTCACAATTTAACATAATAAATTCCTTCTCATATAACCGTATATTTTTCACATCATAAATATACAATATAAGCACCCAAAGGCTAAGCTGCGGTGCACACATACTCTGCTATCCATCCCGATACATCACGTACATAAGGATCACACATTCCGAATCTCTCAGGAATTGTTCAGATAACGACATCACAAATAGTGGAGGCGAACACAGTCACCGTCACATGGGTCACTCACATACCTACGCTCCCACGATCAGCAGACTTATTAATATCACAATAAGTCCTTCTATGACCTATGTTCATCGAGGTAACCAATCTAAATCCGGGCAACACAAGGATAAGAAGGCCCTAAGCGAACGTAAACCTCCCGTGATAGCAAGTATGGTAGGTATGTCGTACACATAAAGTCATATACTAAGCATTCACACATCTTAGATATCTCAATATTAATAAAGGTATACTCTACTTCATTATACCATTATTCCAAATTCATATATTTCAAGTATCCCGAAAATATATAAATAAAATAGTCGACACGTCTCACGTCATAATTTCTTAAACTTAAAACCTATCTCGAATAGACTATTAAGTTCCCATTATTCCCACATATAACATCTTAATACCTAAGGTCTTTACTTCTGCCCCAAACCTTATTCCATCAAATTATTCAAATTTTCACTATTTGCCCAAATATTATCTCACATAACGAATTTCATTAATTTAGAATAATTCCTCAAATTAGATTCCAATTAAAGTCCAATCTCATAATCATGCCTACTGGTCTTCCTTAAGGTTAAAGGGTAATCACAATGTCTCCAATGATATTATCCAAGGGTTAACACCATTAAAATTCAATTAAGGAAAACTTTATTCATTCTGGGAAGGTCGATCGATTGACCTTTACCTTCGATCGATCGATGGTGGTCGATCGATCGACTGATGAATGTCGATCGATCGATTGCACCAGGTCTGTTACGGACTGCTTCGTTTTGCAGTTACAGTTTCGTCCCAAAACTCCATTTTTAAGCATGAAACTCCAAGGCAAGGTTACTATAACATTATACTATCATCCTACAACAGTATTAACATTCTAAGTCCCATAATTCATCATTTAAAGGCTTAGTTTAGATCAAAACTACATCAAAATAATTTCCAGAATTCTTCCATTCAAGAACATCATTAAACTTCTTCTAACTCCATTTTTAAATCATCAAAGGTTTTTTTTAGAGCATAAATTTCGTCCAGAATATTACTACATGCAATTCCTAACATATATCCAAGATTTTAACTTCCAATTTATGGGTCTAAATCATCTCCCAAGAATAATTTCGAAAATTCCTAAACATGAAAACATATCTTGAATCAAATGAGTTTAAATCACTTGCCTTAATTAATCTCTGAATTTGGTGTTGAATATTGAAGTTAAATCTGTCCTCTCTCTATCTTTCTGCAGAATTCTTTCCTTCTCTCTCTCTCTCTCTCAAGCTCTTCCTAAGGTTGAAGACAATGGAGGTATGGAGGTGTGTTTTGGTTTTTGGTAAGTTGGAATGGTATATCAACTTCTCCCGTAGCCCATATTGTCACATAGTGTAGTTAGTGGGTTAAAGAAATAGTCAGATTGTAATTCCAATTTTCGTCACTTTTTAATTCCCAAAAATGCAATTTACCAAAATGCCCCTATAAGTTACCGGTATGACCCAAAAATGCCCCGGGACCCAAACTAAACTCCCGACTAGTGTTTTCTGACTATCTCGACCCTTTCGGACGCGTTGGCGCACTCAAAACGACCATACGGTTAATGGAACTAAAATTCACTTTTAAAATTAATAAAAATACCATGACGCGGCGGTCACACGCGTCTCAACAAAATTCTCAAATTGCCGTATTTCAATCACGTGACAATTTCAATATTACCCATATTTATATAATGCCAAGTATACACCTTATAATAAAATACTAACTCACATCACGTTAATATATATATCCGGATTAATTTCCAATTAATAAACATTTAATTCAATTAATCCCCAAAAATAAATATTACAGAAAATACGGGGTATTACAGTATATATATATATATATATATATATATATATATATATATATGAATATGTCTACTATATGTAACTAGTAGATATGGTAATAAGAATTGCTTTGCGCCAAGGGGTGCCAGTGTAGTATACTTACATAGGGTGGCTACATATATGAATAAAATTGGGAAAATTCTATTTTGTGAATTTAGTAGATATAGTAATAATGAGAAATAAAATTATCTTAATGGGTAAAAGATTAACCAGTCGAATGGTAAGTAATGATATTTAGTTATGTGGGATAAATGATTTTAATAGCGTATTGTATGGACGATACGGGTTACTCCTTTGAGATATATTTAGAAGTATAAGTCTATGACCTAGTTGGGAAAATTATGGGTAATTCGATTAGGATAGACGTACGTTAGGTCTGCACAATAGTGGAGAGGTGAGAATCTCATGTGAGAGTTTGAAACTAACATGCACAAAATACTTGCATTATTACAGTTTTAAATACTTGCTAAAACAAATATTTTTACAACTTGGGCACTGACCCATTTATTGCTATTCTTCTCTATTTATATATATATATATATATATATATATATATATATATATATATATATATGTGCTATATTTATCAGGTGCCCAGCCACAGGGTTACCAGGCTTAGTCTCGTGGATCATTTAGTGAGTTGCAGTGGTTGTGGGAGTTGTAAGTCTTTCATTACACGCCTCTATCATTTCATTCAGTTCCACTCAGACATTTATCTTAGGGCATGTTTCATTCATTCTTAATCGTTTTATTAGAGATTGTACTCAGTTTACTATAGTAGTTTATTTCTGTTGCACTTACGGATTTTATGGTTTGTTGGTTTAAGACTTTGAACGAGAATGTTTTATCCAGTCTGATTTATTTCAGTGGTTGATTCAGGTCCAGTATTTATTATTTTTATGTGGAATGTAAATAGCTTATATCTTAAGGAATGGAAATTTATTAATGGATTATTTGAGTATAATTAAAATTAAATGTCTTGACACTTAGGTTAATTATTTATTAGGTGTTAAATAAAGAAAAAATGTTTTTCGACAATGATGCTAAGAATGAATCCACTGAACATTGTGTTTTGAATTTTATAAAGGACTAATCGCCTGGTATTTAATTTGACAGGGTGTGGTAATGATATCTCTCTATTTAATCCATTTATCTTCGGCCATGCTGACCGTATTCGGGGTTGTCCTTCTCTCGGACACCGGTGGCCTCAACCATGATTACTACCCTCGATGTTCCCTTAGCTCTGCTGGTCCTAATGAACACACCACTGGCTTTATCAGTCTCAACTGAATCTGTCATCACTCGATAGGAATTTAGATATTTGAATCATTTAGATGGGTCCCCCTTATGGGTCTCCCCACGGAGGTGTTTCGCTAACACCATTACATTCAATCTTACTTCCTAACTAAAATTTTCGATTCTTTTATCTACCTTTGCAGAGAAGCTTTAATATTTTTACTGATAAAACACGACATTCTGACCATCTCCATTAACCTTCCAAGAAGAATTTCCCTTAAGTGCTGGTAAATCCTCTCGCGAGTCCATTGCCTGCTTAATAATTTTCTTCTCCATTATACCTACTTCATTCGGTACAAAATTCATTTTCACAAATGGTCCTCTGTTCGGACCTTCCTATAATGAGTTCAGAACACTGTTCACCCTCATTCTGAACAAAAGATGAAGGAACTTGTGGCCCAACCGTAATTAAGATCCTTCTATTGGCATGATATTTCACCTCCAGGTATACCACGCTCTGTCATATGCCAAAGTCTTTAGGTATCTTATAACCATTGGCTAACACACACAATCTCCTCATTCACAAACATTCTAATGGGCGGTCCTCTTTAAAGATCTCTATGACTCTTTCCCATTTTGACCACACTAAGTGAAACAAACTCGGCACCAATCTCTGCTATAGCCATACTTGAAGATATACACTACACCTGTGCAGTCCTTACAACTCCATCTTTCCGAGCAACAATAGGGGTGACCTCAACTACGGTCATCATCCCCAAAAAATTTTACCACTTCAACTGAGCCCCGCCTCTTGCTATCTTCTCAATGGACATCACTGGTCGTCCCCTGCATCATCGTCATATGAAGCACGCATGAACGCTAATAAGATTCACTAATAAATATACACTATAGCAGGAGAATGAAATCTCACCATAGAAATCAACAATCCTAAACATAGGGCTCTAAACAAAATAGAAGGCAACGTTGAGAGCGTAATACGCTCGTATAGATTCCTAAGGACTCTATAACCTGATGCTCTGTGGCACCCCGCCTAATAAAATACCGAGTGATCAGTCCTATATCAAATTAAACAAGAATCTTAAAAGGTTTCACTCTCAGCATCACTGTCGAAAACCATATTAATTACTAATAACCTATTAGGCCTATCATCAAATTTTAAACTTTCTAATCTTTTTAACTAAAATGCACAATAAAAATCCAACCATAAAATATATACAGAAAAAATAATATGAATAAATAAATAACCAATAACTCTCGGTAAAACATTTACTTAGCCAAGTCGAGTGCGTGTAAAATAAAATCGATGTGAATAAAATATACAACATCAATTGGGCAACATGCCCGATTATTGCAACAGTACGTTCTATCTATATCACAAGACTAAAAGCATCTAAAACAATTTCCTTCCGACATCCATAGCTGCAACAACACGTCCGAATCGAAGGACTAGTCATCTAGGTGTCCCTGTGTCTAGACACCTAAAAAGTATACAAAGAAAAAGAAAATGAAAAATAGATACGGGTCAGAGCCCGGGTTTTGACAATATTTTAACAAGTGCTTAATTTACTTTAATATGTAAAATATGATACTCTTCATATTTAAATTGGTTTCGTACTCCCATGAGATACCCCCCACCTCTCATCTAACAATGCACATGTGATGCATGTATATTAAATCACCCTAGTTAGCTACCCTGTGTAACTAGCACCACACCGAGCTCATAAATCCCCATACACTATCTCATTTCCCGCGTATATAATCTTCTCAGCATTCCCCGAAGCTTATACAATTATAATATCTCACTTATCATATGACCATTTATAATAAATAACTTTCACTAGTTATTACCCAATTATCATTTTAAGGTTAGTATTTCGTATATAATATTCTCATCTATATATATTTTTCACATATTTTTGTTCCAGATTTTATACTCCCAGATACATCAGAAATTAACTGACATTTCTTTTCATATCAGTATAATAAAGTAGAAAACTTATGTATGTCATATGCTTAGTTGATGAGAATATTATATACGAAATACTAACCTTAAAATGATAATTGACATTTCTCATCTATGTATGTATGTCTTTTCTTACCAGATTTTAAGGTTGCAATACCCATTTTATCCTTGAAAGTTTTTGATTCCCTCTCTTTTCTTTCTCACTACTTAATTCCCCCTCTTCTACTTTAATTCAAATTTAAGGACTATTTTGGTAAATTACCTCTCTTTGTACTCTCTCACCACACCACCTTTTACAACACTATACCTATTTCCTCTTAACACCCAATTTTTCTCTCAAGGCTCTAAACCTTATGTGAAACTTGGAACCCCACACCTCTCAAAATTGAAACCCCATTTTCTCTCACTTCTCCATTTTGCAGGTAGTCAACAATTAATATATGTGAGTCGGCTTATTTAACTTTAGGTTTTGACGGTTCAGGTGATGAAACCTAACAATTTCTTTAATGATTCTCAGTTCCACACTGCTAATATGGGTCAGGTTAAGCTTACAGTTGATGACTCCTTGGAGGACCAACACGCCCCCTTAACCAAACGATCTAAGTTTTCAGTTTGTTCCCTCTCTTTTCTTTTGGTTATATTTAATACTAATTGAATTTTTATTAGATTTAATTTTTGGATAATTTGGATTTGAACTTAGCTGCTCACTTTTGATTAATTTAATATTAATTATAGTTGGTTGATAGAAGGAGCATACTGGTTCATTTTTGGTACCCCCATCGCAATACAATCCATTGGATGAGGCAAGTCCACTAGGTCTTCATCTCAAAAAAAGTTAATCCCTTTTTGATTTGATCTAAATGAATGTTTCCCAAGGAAATGCTTATATCTCTATCTCTCCGTTGTTGGGGTTTGCTCCATTTTTTAATTTATATATCAAGGTAAATAGAAGATGATATATATATATATATATATATATATATATATATATATATATATATGCATAACCTTTGTTGTTATGATTGTTTATAAAATGTGTTCGAAAATTGGTTATGGTTATTTTTGTTGGGTCTATTATATACCTGTTCTTATTTGGGCCAAATTCGCTCATGATCAAGTTACAACCTAAGATCTATGACCATATTATGTTAACTATTCGTATTTCGTTCATTCCATCGGTATGCTCCCAGGTACCTGTAATTGTGATCCGTTTTCCAGAACCAAGGGGTCTTTCTGTGGAAACCTCCATGAATAATCATCATTTTTGATGGTTTTTCCGCTTCTCACAGCTTCTCTTTCCACACCTCCAGATATCTGGTGCCAAATCGTCACCCGTTTCCTTATTTCTTCGATAATAGAGTTGGCTATCTCTGTGGCATCGATTGTACATGTTCGTAAAGAGATCTAGACGAGTGGAACGAGGGAGAGCGGCTCGATCGACAAAAAAGAAGAGTAGCCCCTACAACCTGGCAATTTTCTTATTCCTTTTTTGTAGACTATATCCATAGCCTCACATTCTCCAGCTGAGTCCATTGGCTAGTTTGGATCACCCCGAATTTGATTTCTCATGCGATACGGAGGTAAACGATATAAAGGTGAATCGCGAGTTAACTACTTATTGGATTTGAAAGACCAATTGATGGCTATTCTGCTCGCTCTCAGGATCTTGAGTAGGCCGTTCGTTCAACTCGCCTGAAGGAGATTAGACTTCCTTAGATAGAAAAACTCGCTTCGCTCCCTTCGCACTCGTTTATGGGTTTCTCTTCTTATTCATGATTATACCGTTCGCAGGCATTCCTTGTCAAACTGACTATCTTGGGATCCTTTCCCCTATCTTCTTCAACATCATCCTCGCCTTCCTTGCCAGTGCGATTGGAGAAGAAGAAATTAGCCTTAAATGTATTCCATATGATCAGTTCTATTATTAAATGGGTTATACCTGTTATTTAGGTGAAGATGAGATTGAGGCAGTAGGCACAGGTGGTTTGTGTTTAAACCATTTTGGTGTATTCTGTGCTTATATGAGTTTGCATCTCCTTCTTACTGAATTAACAATATATAATCAGAGCTTACATCTCCTTCTTTAGATTATTTTTGGCTAAATTTGTATTTCCAATAACCTTCAAATTAAAAAATTAAAAACAATAAATTTAGTATGGTATGTAGGGTTTCAAAACAATGAATTTATGTTTCCTTCAAAAAAAATGTTTTTTCAGAACTGGAGTTCTTGAAGAGCCATTAAAACTAAAATTCTTCGAATCTTTATATATTTACAAGTCTTTCAAAAAGAAATACTAAGATCTCAAACTTTGAAACCTTCAAATCAGTTTTGTGAAGATAGAGATAAGAGATTTGTTGGATGATTTTGATAAAAACATTTTAAGCCTAAATCCAACAAGAGATATGTACATTTGTTAATAATGAAATCAAACTAATTACAACGTGACTGTATCGCTTAGTGGATCAGATCTATAAGTTTCTATTTAGTAGAAACGAGTTATGACATAGTGACAGTGTTCAAATAGAGATTAAAACCTAAGATATTTTGAATATGAACGAACTAGAAACCCTCAAAACTCAAAAGGTTATATTCTTGAGTAAACTGGAAGGAGTTTGGCTTAGGGTTTCAAAGTTTTTTCTTAAAATCTCTTTTCTCTATATTTTTTTTTCTCTCAACTCTCATGTCTCCTAAAGATTGTAAGTGAGAGGATGACGAGGTCTATTTATACTATGAGAGGAAGGATCTCGAAACTATGAGCCAAATCAACGATCAGGATTTTTTCGACCGTTCGAAGACTAAATCTAATGGCTTATAAGGCACCGCTTCTACAAACTTTCTGATTGGTCAATATTAGTGTTACAAGGATAGATAAAGATTGTATGCACACCATCGATTATTTTGAATGAACATCTCTGATTGAGTCTTAATTTTGTGAGAGAGTAGAAACACAAATCTAGTCACTAATAGATCAACACATGTTCATCCAGGTTGAAGTCTCAGACACGTGTTTTATAAGTTTTATAAATACCAATTTCACCCACACTATTTTGTTACGCTTTTGGATTCTATCCAACCATAGATTTAGAAAGGTTTGATATTTACTAATTTACCCCAAAATGTTTTAAAATCCTAATTTCAATTTTAGAAAAAGATGGTTAAATGTTTTAAAAAATTCCTAAAATCATTTAAAAATTATAGAAAAATATTTTAAGTCCAAATGCAACACACACCTCTCAAATATAAGCAATGCAAATAAAAAATGTAAACCTAAAGTGCTTGTGTGTTGGTTACTACCTTATGTACCATCTTTCTTTTTATGGGGATATATCTTTAATTCTTTGAAGAGGCAATGAGTCTTAAGGTGAATATAAGGATGACTCAATTTTGTCTGAATTTCCAAATTAGATACGCTCCTATATATTAGACTCAAGTAAGTCACATGTATAATGTTCATCACTTATGCCATAAATCATGCATTTTTTAGTGAGTTTTAACACTTCATATGCTTATAAACGCCCATTTTTAACCATTTGGGTTAACATGTTTTTAGGTTTCCCCTATAGGTCCAAATATACCATGTATATTAAGAGACTCTAATTTTTCCATCAAGGAATGTTCTCATTTTTTTCGCCAATATATTCATTGTTGACATTCCTTTCTAATATGTGGATTTGTATCAACCTTGCCATTTTATTTGTGTAGATACAAGATAAATAGTTATATCATCAATTATCATCTTTGGTGATCCCAGATTCCTCTTATTTATGTATAAAATATAGATATTTCATTTAATATTAGGTACCTTTACCAAGTTTAGGGAATTTATATTCTCTTAAGAGACTTGTGTTTTATCATAATTAATAATCTCTTATGGGGTTTTAGTTAAAGTTCATCTTTTGTCCATAACCTCTTCTGGAGCATTATCCATAACCTCTATTGGAGCGTTAAGTATAACCTCTTTTATTTAACCTCCACTTCTACGGAATCAAGTAGTTGGGACCTACAAATTTATTTGTTGTCTAATTTATTCTATCCTTTTAAGGCAACGATCTTGGCAAGCACATTTTCATGTAGTCGATGTGACATTTAATGTGTCAATATCATTTTTCACTTAATTTTGATATTCAGCCGTATGGGGGATTAGATGAAACAAAGTTTTAAGTATCTCACAATAATTCTCACCGTTCCTTAGGAATGGACCGTTCTCGATGAACAATTTATACTTTAGGTACATTTTATCCTCCGCTTAACGGCATGAAGAATATCTCATTCAAAATAAACTTTCGCGAATATGCGATAGACATTACATTCGTCAATGGGTCAATATCCATTGAGCTTTAGGATCATGACAAAGTGGATTTCTCACAAAATATATGTTGCATAGTATAACCCCAAGAATAATATTATTCATTTCTAGTTTGAGTTTTGGCTTCTAATAGTATAAGTAATTCAAAATTACTTGTCATTATTTATTTCAATAAGGTACCCATGTGAGAGGACATTAAATTCTCTACTTTTAAAAAACGAGGAGCTTATCTTTCACAATCTCTACACATTCCCAAGATTCCAATGTATTATAAATGATTGAATGCCACGATTAGTTAAAATTAAATATCATTAAAGATACAATTTAATACTCAAACGAATCGATATGTAAAGAGACAAAGCTTTAATTCTAAAATTATTAATAAGTTACTTAAAAGAACCTTTAACCATTAATAGAGTATCTAAAAGGGCAATTCATTTAATAAAGAAAATGAAAAGCTAAAAAGTTGAAAAGTTGAAAAGTCATGGTTAAGTACTCAATTTATTTTTAAATGAATGCCCAAAAAATATCTATACCCCGTGAATAATCAAAACATCAAGTTTTGATTTATGATATATTTTGTTGGAGTTTTAGGTCCATATATTTTATATTCTGAAGAAAAATAATATTTTGTAAACTCCTAGTTATAATAGTGAATATGGATCTTTATATCACATATCGATGATAATTTGGGACTTTTGGTCTATACCCCGTCAATTTGACAATCAAAAATTCATGTTTGATTGTGATATGTTTTCTTTTCACACTTTAGATCTAAATAATATGGAACTTAGATCTCAAATATGAACGAAAAGAAGTTCAATTTCCATATTTGAATAATGATTGGGGAACTTTAGATCCCAATTTGAAATATTTAGGACAACGTCATATCACAACATTAAGTGTTTAAGGACTTTAAAGGCTCGACCCAATTATACACAAACTTCAAGTTTGATAAGGGGTAATTCAAGTGACCCATCATGGAGAGGCTCAAAAGCCTACCACAATCATTACGCTAGTTGTTCAAAATGAAGGGCGGACTGCAAATAATACATTTGTCCTAAAAATAAATGTTTCCCCTTGAGCCAATCGATGTTTGTAAGTAGATTCCTACATGGATATATAGAGTAACACTTTGAAGAAATACCTTAGACAAGATTGTCAGAACTCTGGAAATTTCATCATGGAATGACTCTCAACTAAAGGTTCATGCTGCCAATGGTGGTGGATCTTCTGTAGGTTACTTATTTGGTGGTAGTGGAAACTAAATTATGCTCCTGTACCATCTTAATGAAGTCATTATATTCTCTTATTTTACTTATTTTATGCTTCCATTTGTTGTGAACTAGGAAAATTTTCTTGATCATCTAATGTAGTATATAGGTTTGGACATTGGTGCAAATTATTCGTCTCGAAATAATCAAATTTGTATATGCCAAAACATTGGCAACAAAGCTTAGTGCTTACTATGAACAACGTTACATAGCGTGGTGAATTTTTGTGCCTTTTCAATTGTTAATAACCAGAGTAGGATATATAGATAGAGAGAGAGAGAGAGAGAGAGAGAGAGAGAGAGAGAGAGAGAGGGAGGTTCAACAGTGAACGCTAAAAAATGAACATTAATAAAAAAAACTTACAACCCATTAATTTTAATTCCTATATTATAACAGGACAAACCTTAACCACCACCCACCTACCCCCTCCCCCAACACCTAAAATCAATTATCCTACTGTGACAATCCTACTGTGGCAATCATTGTGCATCCAAACCACGCTACAAAAGTAAGGGACTCTATTACAATCGTGACACACTAGAAAGTAACACACTTATTTGTAGAAACAATAAAGAAGAAATTAAATCCCATTTTTTTCAGTGAGGAGGCATTATAGAAACAGTGGCTCCATCACTGGGGACCTCAACACTGGGGTTGGGGATAAACGTATCATCACCACCAGGGACATAGGTGTTTTCTCCAGCTCCGGTCCCACCACATGTATGAATTTCATATCTTGGTCCAACTTCGGTGTCCTTAATGGAATTGTAACTAAAAGGGTTTAAGCTTGTAATGATCTTGGAAATTATCCACCACTCTCTTATAAATAAGAGTAGGAAAACTGATAGCAGGTATCGGGCTTGGAATGGGGGTGTTGATGCCAAAACTTATCTCCCTATGTGGACCAATCAGAATTAAACGTTTGTCCTCTACGTGGCCAAAATCCTAGTCAGCGGGTAGTAAGTCTGCCGACCAACTTAAGGAATGCCAACTAACACAAAGAAGGGTGACCAACCATATAACGAAGGGTCATCATACCAAGGGTCATATTACATGTGGTTTATGCAAATAATAATCCATTTATTATGTAAGGATGTAAGTGATTAACTATAAAAAAGCATTCCATCCCTTGATATTCCAACCCTTAACCTCCGAGTCACTATAAATACATTGTATCCTTTTCATCAAGGGCACGATCAAACGAATTCTGGGATATTCTTATCTACAGGAGTACCTACTTTTTTGTAACCACAAAAATCAATAAAATAGCAGTGAATGTAGGCTTTTTGACATAGGTGAACCATTTTAAAAACTCTATGTCTTTATTTACCATTACATATTTTATCTGTGATTATAAAATTAGATCAAGTCTAGTTTTTTACATCAATAGCTTGGCGCCGTCTGTGTGGACGTGCTTCTAATTGTCGTTCTCACTCTTACATACTCTTGTTCAAATCACGATGACTGACTCTGAGTCCAGTCTCATAAATGAAAGCAATCCACTTGTTTTGTTTGCTCTGCCTATGGAAATAGACCTAATTGAAATCCTGGATAGTAACGTAAGAGGACAAGAAGCCATTCAGGAAACGATGAGCCAATTGGCTCAATCATTACAAGTGGCTCCCTCGTCCAAAAGAGAAATATTTCCTCTACCACCAAAATCCATCAAACATAGTTATTCCAGATCTTCACATGATATCTCATATTATCCAGGATAAAGTTCATCGCTCAGGTCCACAGAAACCTATGATATCCATTATTTTTCTCCTCAAAGGCCAAGTGTCTTATAATGTCTAAGTATAGCTTCACCCTTTGATCCTTTAGTACCCGGAGCAAATAGAAATAATCCTAGCGCATTATCTAGGAGCACTCAGCATCCAGCCAACCAACATACAACCTCAGTCAGATCACGATCAAGCATCTGACGATTTGTATGTGCTGAGCAGACCTCTCAAGATAAGATTTCAGTGTAGATACATGGTCGGAATAACGAGATACTTCACATAGATCTGAGGCAGGCAATCCATCATAGAAAGCGTCAATCTAGAGGTTGGATGATCAGTTGTGTGAAATGGAGAAGTCAAAGAATACTTTATAGTGAAGTTTTATTAAAGGATCCCCATTTGTTCAGCTGATAGTTGATTTTTCTACTCCACCAAAATTTAAAGCTCCTATGGTTACTCCTAAATATGAATGTAAGACTGATCTAGTTCTCCATATCGAGAAATATCAATCTCCATCTGATATTTATTCCGTCCCTAATGAAGTGAGGTGTAGATCATTTTCAATTACCATTAAGGGTTCAACCCAAATATTGTATAATAACCTGTCCCAAGGATAAATTATTACATTCAATCATCTTGCCGCGCTATTCATTAGCAACTTCTATTCTGTATCTAAGGCAGTGAAATGATTATCTCATCTTCTAAGTGTATGGCAGCAGGTGGGGAAAGTACCCGGGAATACATTACGCATTTTAACAATGAAAAGTTTGAGGTTATTGATTATGAGGAAAAAATAGCCACCACTACTCTTCTGAGTGGTTTGCTTCCAGAGAAACAATATGATACTCTAGCTAAAGACCCTCCCAAGACTATGGTTTAACTCATGGAGAAGGTAGCAAAAATAATGAATGTCGAGGAAGCAATGATCACAAAACAAAGTCCAGCAACGATGCCTGACATGAAGCCCGAGAAGAAGGAGTAAATGGAGAAAAAGGATCAGAAGCCGATGAAAGAGGAAAAGATCTACAAATATGGAAAATATACTCTATTGATTTTTAGCATTCACCATATTCTAGAGGAAATCAAGCATAATAAGGACTTGCGATGGCCTGAGAAATTTAGTGCACCTCGTAATAAGAGGGATAGATCCATGTATTATGAATTCCATAAAGATAATGATTATATGACAAATAATTGCATCACTTTGCAAAATGAAATTGAATCCCTCATCTACCAAGGAAAACTCAATAAACTTATTGATCGGCATGATAGCAGAAAACCTAAAAGAAGGTCAAATTCTCCATACAACTCTAGATATTACATTAAGAGAAATGATGAAAACAATAATGGAGTTGATCCAGACCTATTGAAAAAGCCCAAGCAACACGTATGGTAGCTATGATCAGTTTCGGTTCCTTTAATTGTCATATGATTACATGTGGTGATGTAGGAGGAGGTGATCATCCTGCTGAAAGGAAATCTTACTTGAATTCAGCCTGAACTTGCTCCTATATCCAAATGATTACTCTAAATAAATATGATCGATCGAGAAAGGTCAACAAAGATAAGCTGGTGATTGATTTTTCAAAAAAAGATCTCTGTAGGGTACTTTATCCCCATGATGACCCATTGGTTGTCAAATTTAGAATACAGGATATTATCATCGCTAGAGTTTCGATTGACAATGTGAGTTCAGTGGATATTATATTTTATCCTATCTTTTAGAGTTTGTACTTGAAGCTCAGCTAGCTGGAACCCTATAACAGGCCATTAATAGGCTTTTCTGGTGAAAAAGTTTACCTCTTGGGTACAATCAAGTGTGACACCCCACCTACTAAAATATCGGGTAGCCAGCCCGTGATCAAAATAAAACGTTCATCTCATATGGCTCATTCTTAGCATCACTTTCAAAAACTTTTAAAAGTTACTAACCACATAGAAATTTAATTAGACTGGTTCCAAGTTTTGTCTTTCATTAATTAAAAATAGGCACAAAAGAAATAATAAAAAAACCATCAACCTAGCTAATAACAGAATCCCTCACAAATTAATAGCATAAATCAAGATAACCGAATCAACTATCGGTTCAATACTAAATACAACAGTAACTGAAATAATAACCTGGATACACAAAGTCTAATAAATAACTGAATATTAAATTTGAGATCGACATGCCCAAAATGAATACTGAAGTAAAGATCCCTCACTAGGAATAAATGAGAGAAACGTTTATAGCAAAATTCTGCAACTTCCATATGAGCTACAACTAAGCATCCCTGGATAGAATCCTTAAACTGGGCATCCCTGTGGCTAGACATCTAAAATGTTTTTGAAAATATTTTGTCATGGGTCAGAGCCCAAATAAAACATTTTGAAAATATTTAGCAAGTAGTTAAATTGCAATAATTAAATATGCATGCCAACCTTTCAGATTTAAGCAAGTGTCGCACTCTTTTAAGACATAACTCACCCCTCATCTAATGTGCACACTTAACGCTTGACTCCTTTCCTAGTTAAGCTACCCCACCCAACTATCCATAACAAGTCTCCTTCTTCCTAATAACTTATTGTACCCACCCTTATTACCCATATGTTACCGAATTTCCATGTCTTTTATCCCATTATAAATTTCTTAGTATATTTTTATTTCTCCCCATAATATAGTTATTTTTAATGTCACTATCTTTCTCTTCTACTAAACCCACACAGTAGAATAAAATCACACATATACATATATCACACTGTTATATATACACTAACATGGCACCCCAAAAGTTGATTTGCCGTGTGAGTATACTATGCTATAATGTCCTGGTACATCATCTACCAAAAACAAGTAGTAGAATTAATCACAAGTATATATATTTATAACACTAATTATATATATACAATAGAACACCCCTAGACTGAGACCTGCAGTGCATGCATACTCTATTATTAAGTCTCGATATATCACGCACTCTATAATGGGATACAGATTTGGAATCTCTCTGGACCGTATTAATACATATCACACATATTAGAGGCAAACACATACCATGGCTTTATGGACTATGCACATACATACGCACTGATATCAACCAAACTTATCAACTCACTGATAATTCCTCCTTAGGCCCTATGCTCTGAGGTATAAGTCAATTATCCCCCCCCCCCGAAGTCTCCTCAAGATAAGATGATATTTTTCACAACCTCTCATGATAGAAAGTATGGTAGGTATGTCATACACATAAAAAATTATACAAATCAGTATAGATATACGCACAACCTATATCACATATTCCATACATTGCATATATATCTCCTGAATATCGTACATATTATTTAATTCCAATTACACTTCTTATCGTATAATCCTGAGTATCCCTGACAACTCAAAGTGTGCCAATTATCCTTTGAAATATTTCTGTAGGTAATTCACTCATATTGTACTGATCTAAGTCATAGTTTCGCTCATCCCCCGAATTCGTTACATTTCAAATTACACCGATTAATCTAATCAATTTCATATTCATTAATTTATTAAAGTAGTGTCACCCAACTACAATACTCCGACTCACTCATATGGTCGGTATCTTCACCCTTTAGAATTTGTTACACAAAAATTCATTATCAAGGTTAACACCTATCATTAAATTCACTATTCGATAATTTATTATATATCTCTATAATAAATTAAACTGGCTACTCTATGCGTAACACCGTAGCAGTAGCTTGAGAAATATAAGAGTCAAAACCCCGACCCTTAATTTAATTACTATCACCTCAATTAATTTTATCCAAGTGGTGTCACTCAACCCGAATGCCCGGATTCCCTTTATTGGTCCGTATTTTAACCTTTTAGAATTCATTTCACCAAATGTGGCTAATAAGTTTGACACCCTTGTTGAATTTAATAGTCCTTAATACTCATTCCATAAGAATCTAAGTATTAGGTTCCATTTAATTTTTATCAATTAAATTTCACCTTAAGATACCATCCCGTATGTTAAATACATCCAAAATTCCCATTTGAATACGTTCGTATATTTTTGACATATATTATCGGTTGTTGTTCATTATAAATACTCCTAAATCCATACCCCGGATTCATCACTATCTAATACAAGGATAAAATAATGTTCCTTTATATTTTTCCAAAGTCCTTCACTCATCTTCGGACATCTCCAAATAAATCGAATTTATTTCTTCCTAAAGATGTTTGTCTCACGCACCCTTTCGTAGAAAATCACATCATATTAAAAAAAATACAAGGTCGGTGCCCATGCAACTGTGATGAAAATATCTACCATCTCATGTTTTATAACAACTGAAAGGGTCTATCTATCATTGAATTCAGTCGATCGATTGACCAGATATAAGTCATCTTTCCCTATTACTTTTTCAATCATTTTTAAACTCCGAAGCTTTCCAACTTCAATTCAGACCTCAATTACATCTACCATATTTATTTAATCTATGAACATGTTCAAACACTAATGTATGACATTAATCCTTAGTGATTTTCATTAAAATTCTAGGGTTCATTAATTGGAATTTTCTCAATATGCCTTAAATCACAATTCTCAACTCGATTCAAGAATCTGAATTCAACAACAATTTCTATAGTTTTTCGATTATAAATCACATTCTAGCCTCATGATATTATTCTCACATCAATTAAACATCAATTTCACCCTTAATGCTTAAATCCCCCAAAACCAAATTTAACATGTGATACCCTCCCCAAAACGAATTTTTCCATAATAACTCATCCCAAAATTAATATGGTTTACGCCCACCATGATATGAATCACAATACTGCAATTTAAATTAAATCAAGTTTAACTACTTGCCTGGATAATTTCGTAGAGTCTGATTTCCTTTATTATAGACGAATGTGTAATAACCCGAATTTTTTCAATCGAGAATTTTTAAATTTATTTTTGAAAATCGGAGAAAAATGAAATTTTGGATTTTATAAATTTTATAATTTAAACTCTTGGTTTTTATATTTGAAAAATAAATTTTCAAACGGAATTGGAATCAAAATTAAAATGGAGTTTTAATTGAATTTTTATTATATAGAAGAGTCCTCAAAACATAAAACTCTCTAAGAGTCCTCAAAACATAAAACTTTATAGAAAAAAAATATTTAAAAATAATAGACGATTCGACCGAGCTAAAATTTTTTATGCAACTTCCTCTCATCTTCAGCTAATTCCAACGGTCGGATCGTCCGCAATAAAATTTTTAGTGTTTGTATCTGATTAAAACTCTTTTCTTAATCACACTCTTAATCCTTTATATATCAACAAATTTGTGGCTTGGGTTTTCAAATCACTTTTTCATCAACTTTTTACCAGAAGACCTCTCCAAAATTACTCCCTTTCATCTAAAACCATAGCCCCAAACTCATTTAAGATTTCAACCTTATATTAGAAGGCTTACTTTTTATTTTCTCGAGTTTGGGCTAGAAATAGATTTGATTATTTTCGTAAGAAGAACGAGATGGTGCAATCATATTTAGAGGCTGATTTTTCTGTGCCGATTCATGTGATGATTTTGAGGTATGGGGTTTTACACAATATGCTCCTTAATCTCCTAAGTGTTATTCTTGTTGTTTCTTGTGATTATTGACTCATATCTGAATTGCAAAAATTCATTTGGAAATCTGAAAATATTTGTTGGAATCTAATTTTGATTCATGTGGTATTATTATTATTGTGTTGAGCATTTTGTCATGAGATTTTAATATGGCACGGAGGTTGGGCACCCGCCGATATTCCTTTTTTGGTATATGCTTAAGAATGCGTAGGCACGGTATGGTGGTGAGGCCTGGTGACCCGGTTAATGTGTTGTTCAGAAATTATATTGATAGAAATGCTTATGAGATTTTCATTTGATTTGAATATTCGTACTCGTATTGTTACGCTTTATTCACCGCTAATATTTGTTGAGCATCTTTCTTGTCATATTGTGTACATCCCCATATTTTCTTTTTGTGGCAGGTTAGCGCGGATTTGGGTGCTTTGGATTTGATTTGGAGAATGGATTTTAGCGTGGATTATTATTGGGAAGATTATTGAAGAATGCGTACTTGAGAAGATTTGTATTTATTTTGATGTATAGAGCATTGGAGATTTATTTTATTTCGGGAGATTTGTTGTATTTAATTTGAAGAGATTAGTGGATTCTCTTTATTCTATTGTGGGTTTGTTTTAGATGCTTTATACCTTGTTTATATTGTGGATTTAGTTATTTTTATCGATAGTAGCGCTCCGTTCGCTCTCCCCGGACGGGCGGGGTGTTACAGAATGTTTGGTGAAGAACATACTCTTCTTCCTTTAGTTTGGCTCCCAAAAGATCCTCAATTTCTTCCATTGTTTTCCTCTTCATCTCTACGGTTTCCCTCCTTGAGTTATGACTACCTCAATTCCCTCAATTAGGTCTTATTTCATTAATTCCGTTTTTAAGCTTATGGGCCAAATTAAAATGGTTCAAACACCCACGTGTGAGCCTGGTTATGCCTAAAAATACCCTGAGGCCCAATTACTACCCTTGGGTACTCTTTTTCGACTACCTCGACCTATTTAAAATTAATCGTGCACTCAGAATCGCCATTCGAGTCATTTTACTAAAATTTCCAACCTCGATCTCAATTTATGACACACATAAATTTTAAAAAGCTAACCCGGATTAATTAGATCGTTAATTCACTAATTTAATTAAATCCTCGATATAAATTAATTCCTATGTCACTGAATTAATTAGATTCTAAATCCTCAAAAATATGGGGTGTTACATACATCCCCCGTTACAAAGGAATTTCGTCCTCAAAATTCAGATAAGCCTAGTACTGCAAGCCTCGAATACCTCCTTACTCGCACACCTCTCAGATTGTTGCACATGTTTCTACCCCTTTTAATCACGAATTATATTGAAATTAATTTAATTGCCCGAGGTGTCCATACACCCTATATCGATGTTCATCACCATGAAAGTCACCTGGCTCTATAAGCTTCAAAACTGCAATTTACTTTAAACTCACAGTTATTACCACATACGTATATATTAACTAAGGTATCAAACTTATGTATAGAAGACCACACATCTCCCCACTTCCAATGATGCCTTAAGTTTCATGCATGGGACATCTCGCAAAGCGAAATCAAAACAAGGACCCCCCATTACACTACTACCTAATATTGTTGGTTATTGAGACCTGCTAGGCCCTCAGTCCATATCGCCAATAGCCAAAATACCATTTCCTATCATAAAACTAAATGCGACCACTCTAATATTACAAGACACATCATATAATACTGCTCTCCTTATTATCACTAGTTTCTTAGCGCGAATCAATCACGAGCTATATCAACCCTCTCGATAATAAACAATGTAAGGACATATTTTTATAAGTCCGTTATCAATTTATTATGTCATATAATGCTACACCGTCAAAGAGTTTTCAAGATCCATCTACATCAAGATGGATCCGAATTTATCAAGTTATTCATCAAAAAGACTCCGCGAAGTTTACTTTGGTAAGGTTATGTTTTAAATACCTTAACTTTCCACTTAGAGCTCTTGAGATATTTTTACAAAATATTTTCTAAGTATTGAAGCGGACATTAAAATATTAATTTTTTGAGGCAACAGTCATTCAAACGGCATCTGTACGTCGTTCGAATGACATGGCAATGTCGCACAATGTCATTCAAACAACATCTGTCCTTCGTTCGTTCGATATCCTTATCTCGTTCGAATGATCTCATATTTGAGGCGACGCATTTTTATTATAAATACTCATTAAATGGTATCATTTTCTTTTTGCAGTCCCAGCGTTTTACACAACAGAAAAACTGCGAAATAAGAATCCTTTTTTACTTCTTCTTTTAGGGTTTAATCCTTTTTTGTTTACAATTCACAAAAATCCCAATATGCTTTAGTGAATTTTTTTGATGTTGAAGAACACAATTTGCTGAAATTTAATCTTTGTGGGGAGATCTCTACAACCAACGGCTGCGTGCTACTGTGGTGGGGGTCCTTATAAAGTTAATACTTGTGGAGAAGCCGTTTTCTTCTTCATTACTGACCACCTGAAGTTCTTGCGGGAGATTCCAACCAACGTTATTTCTAGCCGTTGCTTTGGAGGTTTGACGAAGACACTGTGAGTTACACTTCTGGGCGATTATCAGGTTGTATGTAAGTCAATGGTCTTGTGAATTCTTCAAAGTTCTAGAAATAAAAGGTTTTACCCTTCAGGGATTTTTCCTTAATTTTGTGTCGCATGATTTATCTATTTATGGTTTGACACACGCACACACATAGTTGCATGTTTAGGGGCTGAATTTTGTTAGTTTAAAAATAGACTCCAATAAATAAGGTTTACTTGGAAACTTGCGAATAATTTTAAATCGATATCACACACCGCATTCTCATGGTTTTTCAAATTGGTATCAAAGACGATTATGCTAATTAATCACGTGATAATGATTTTTCAAGGATTTATTTTTTGATACAATTTGACTTCTCATGTCGTCAAATTGGTATCAGAGCGGGTTACGCTAATTTATTGCGCGATCTTTATTTTCCTTAAAATCCTGTGATATTGATTTTTTTTGAAAAAATCAGTTTTGTGAAACATCGTATTTTTTTCCAATGGAACGCCCATTTAATGAGGAGCCTATTTTTGAAAAAGTTCATGACAGTGCTGAAATTTTAAAACTTTTGAATTTGAATCTTTGCAAAGGAATTAAAGTTTTGGAAAAAGAAAATTCTCGTTTTAAATCCTCGATGGATCTTTTGCAAACGGTTCATAATAAAAGAGATTTTTATCGTGAAAAATTTGTTTCATTGGACCATGACTTTGTTGTTTTAAAATTGTCCAAGAAGGAGAGTGATGATAGGGTCCTTTTTTTAGAAAAGGAATTGGAGGACCATAAAAATTTGATGGTTTGTGTTTGTGCCAAAGTGGACAAAAATATTTTAGTCAATGAGTTTGTGGCACGTGAAGAGACTATTAGGAAAAATTTTGCTTTAATTGAGGGTGAGCGAGATAATCTTCTAGGTTTGATTGATAATTTGAAGAAGGAGTCCCTTAAATTGGAAGAGTCTAATTCTTTGCTTGAATCAAATATTTTGAAGTTGAAAAATGATTTAAACGATTTAAGTAAGTTTGATAGTGATGGTAATGGCTCATCTTGTTCTCATGCTTCTAATGCTAAAAACAAAACCATTATTTATTTTAGAGGGTCAACCAATTCCAAGGATGTTAGAAAAGGTCAACCCATAGGTGTCGTTCCACCCGTTTACACATGTTCATATTGTGGTAGGAAAGGTCACCTTAGGCGTTTTTGTTTTGATCTTGGAAAATGTCCTAGGAAGTGTATGTCTAGTGTTCCCTTGTTTCCTAAATCCCCCACACGACGTTTCACATCCATTTGGGTTAGGAAATCACTTTTAGAGGCACTAGATTTTAGACAAATTGATTACCATTTGCTTTCACATGATTCTTCTCTTGCCATATCATATAGATGACTGTGTTTGCATGTTTGTCATATACTAGTTGTGGTTTCATGATATATATTTGCTAGTGTGTTGACATGTACTTTTTGTATAAATTTTTATTTGTAAAAAATTTTGAAAAATACAAAAAGATTTTGTTTTGATAATTTTTTTGCAAAATCCAAAAAGATTTTTGTATTTTGTTTGCACCTTTTATGGATAGACGCTTAGGATAACCGAATCACAACATCATTCCATTTTTTATGTGACTATTTGATAGTGTTTAGAGACAATATATTAAGTCATCTTTGTGCTTTATAATGTTTGGAGCCATTAAGATGTAATTAATTGTTACTTCCTACATGCTTGATTCATGTTTTCCTTTATTGCACACATGCAAGGATTTTTTTTGATTATTATGCTTGTCTTATCACATGTTGGTTGGGTATTTTCACTTCAATCTTGTCCTTAAAACAAACCAAGCGCGATAAAGCTTCATAGGAAAGTTGTGCATGTAAGAGCCGTTTGTGAGTTTTGTGTGCTTTGTTTGAAAATGGTGAAGGGCTACGAAAGATTTTCATTTATCCTTTGTGATTAAGCCTCCGTTTAAATTGGACCTAAAAAATTGAGAAATTTTATTATCCGGGGTCCAAAGAGGTCTAAAAGAGCCCAAATTTTTTTAAAGCCAATAAAAAGAAATTCAAGCCAATTATGGGCCAATTAGGTATTTGTACCAATTCTCCAAAGTTTGAGAATTTAGTTTAACACCTCTAAAAGAAAATATATATGAGGGAGTTTGATTGTAGATTTTATAACGGGCTTGCACGTCCTTGAAAATCTTGAAAAGGTTCTATATAGTTTTGAATGTTATTGATGTAGAAATCACTTTGACTTTGATTTGTTGATTTTAAAAAGACGATGTCATTTAAATTCAATAACTTTTACACCTAAGGAGACTTTTGATGTTCATTCGTTAGGAGTACACGTATGCATCATGCACATAGGATTGATTGAGTTTATTTACCTATCGAATGTGTTCACACCCATACATTCCATGTTCATGATTTGGTTGTTTTTGTTTAAATCCATGGTGTGATTTTTGGTATCTTATTTTGTATGAAAAATTGAAAAATCCAAAAATAGTTTGTGAAATTTATAAGATACTCCTTTGCATGCACATAGTTTGATACTTGTTTGCTATGCATTTTATCATGACACTCCCTGCTTTAATTATTTCTTCTTATCTGTCTATTTGGGGACATTATAAAAAGGGGGAGAAAGAATTATCATGTATGGGGGAGTTTTGATTTTCTAACGATTTACTCTTATATCATTTCAAACTCGATGCGTCACGAAGGTTTTTGCTTTATCTCATGTGTGTAGGTACAAAGATTGAAGATCATTATTTTGCACACCCTGATGAGAAAAGCTTTGAGAGTTGACGTAGATTTTTGAAGAAGAGTTTGAGAACTTGCAAATTTATTCATGCGAGGATAGATTTGTATAGGCATTTTAGTTTTTGATAATTTATATTTTTCATGTATGTACCGGCATAGACATAGGGGCAGATTTGTAAGGACATATTTTTATAAGTCCGTTATCAATTTATTATATCATATACTGCTACACCATCAAAGAGCATTCAAGATCCATCTACATCAAGACGGATCCGAATTTATAAAGTTCTTCATCAAAAAGACTCCGCGAAGTTTACTTTGGTAAGGTTATGTTTTAAATACCCTAACTTTCCACTTAGACCTTTTGGGATATTTTTACAAAATATTTTCTAAGTATTGGAGCGGATTTTTTCGGTAAAATTTAAAAATGAGTATTTTTTTCTAATTATTGAAGCGGACATTAAAATATAAATTTTTTGACGCAACAATCATTCAAACGACATTTGTACGTCATTTGAAGGACATGGCAATGTCGCGTGATGTCATTCAAATGACATTTGTCCTTCGTTCGCCTGAGATCCTTATCTAGTTTGAACAAGCTCGTATTTCTAGGCAATGTATTTGTATTATAAATACTCATTAAATGGTATCGTTTTCTTTAAGAAGTCCCAGCGTTTTACAGAACAGAAAAACTGGGAAAGTAGAATCCTTTTTGACTTCTTCTTTTAGGGTTTAATCCCTTTTTGTTTCCAACTCACAAAAATCACAATATGCTTTAGTGAATTATTTTTGGTGCTGAAGAACACACTTTTCTCTGGTTTAATCTTTGTGGGGAGATCTCTACAACCAACAACCTCGTGCTATAGTGGAGGGAGTCCTTATAAAGTTCATACTTCTGGAGAATCCATTTTCTTCTTCATTACTGACCACCTGGAGTTCTTGTGGGAGATTCCAACCGACGTTATTTATAGCCGTTGCTTTATAGGTTTGACGAAGACACCGTGCGTTACACTTATGGGCGATTATAAGGTTGTATGTAAGTCAATGGTCTTGTGAATTATTCAAAGTTCTAGAAATAAAAGGTTTTACCCTTCAAGGATTTTTCCTTAATTTTGTGTCGCATGATTTATCTATTTATGGTTTGACACATGCACACACATAGTTGCATGTTTAGGGGCTGAGTTGAGTTGGTTTAAAAATAGAGTCCAATTAAATAAGGTTTACTTGGAAACTTGTGAATAATTTTAAATCGATATCACACACCGCATTATCACGGTTTTGAAAACACATCCACCCCAAACCCCCATCATTAAACATCCCTACTCCCGAGATTAAATATAACAATATACACACTTTCTCATAAGTCTATTATGAAACACATGATAACATATATACACGAATATATATAGACTATACCCTCTTTCAGGTGATAACTAGCACAAGTAAATCATATCTCGAAACAAGGAACACAAAGTCCCACCATACTATATACTATAGCCCAAACATTTAGCTTAATTATCAGTAACGTCTCATACGTAATATATTTATCTCAAGCTTAGCTTTGCACTCTCGGCGTTGCTATATCAAACAGGTATTCTCGATTTCCCCAATTTTCAAATTAATTCTTTTCGATACTGCCCCACCCATTAACTTGTGGTGAAAAAGTTTTCTTAGTGCTTCCTTCACAGCACTACTGGGCTCTCTTTGCCATATATCGTATTAGCTCTTAACTTTAATCGTTTCTTCTACCCGTTCAATAATTTAACATTTAAAATCGATGCACTAGAATCCAAAAATGTCTCATTACTCCCAACGTTTATTAAGGTCCATTATTGTAACATCCCACATCGAAGCTCAAAAAGAACTTTCCCTAATGTACTCGTCCCTAGCATTGTCGACCATCAAAATCTGTGGGTTTCAAGCACATAGCGAATATATAACTAATTTTGTCACTCAGCCCAATAATCAAATCTTCTATGCGAATTGTCTCTCATGGCGTCACACGATACGATGCTGTCACTATCACTAAGTTCTTAGCACGTACACAAACATGAGTTGAATTTCTCCGATCAATGGTAAACCCGATATATTCTGAATCACATTAGTAAAAGGTTTTATGCAACGTGATCCACTATAACTAGACAACCGTACCCTATGAAGTCTATTTAATAAAAATATCTATGCGATGTCGACCCACTATCAAGTGTGACACCCGCCGACTAAAATACCGGGTGGCCCAGCTTGGAGACACACTCAAAACATATACATGTTTCTTATAATTTTTATTTTATCAAACATGTAAAGGACTCTCGAAACTTACCATTTTGTCTAAGACAAATAGGAACAAATGTATCCCATTGAGACTTCCTCCCATCCCATGCATGTGTGGTATCACCCCCACATATACCTCTCGTCAATTTAACTCGTCCACATATGTGTGTGGTCAAAACACAATTTATTCCACTGAATTTCTTCATAAACCATCTTCTCAACCCAACCAAAGACCCAACAACACCCATTTAACAAGCCTAACAAACTCATATATTGTTACATGCAAACTATTTAGTGTCCAAGAATAAATATAAATATAAATAACCATAAAAACATAAAAAAATACATGAGTTTGCCAAGAAAAACTTCTGAAATGTCCCAAACTCACGAAACCAAGTCTGTCAAGCAAAAATCAATGAAATCGAATACCTGATCAACCTGTCAAGCAAAAATCGTAGAAATCCAAAACCTGAGCCAAGAAATAAATCGAGACTACAAAAATCGAGCCAACAATCGGGCCAAGAGACCAAATTCGAAACCAAAAATGAAGCTATGAATGTAAATGAGTAAGAATACCTGATCAACAAATCAAACCTTGCAAAAAATCATGCTAAGAATGTAAATAAGTTCAAATACATGAGAGATGAGTGGGTGAGAGAGTTTGTGAGGGTCTCTCTAAGCAGAGAGGAAATGGGGTGGAGGAGAGAACAACCCAAAAGATGATTATAGTGCGTGGGTTTCTGACAAAAGAGGCCGAGAGAGAGGGGGAGATAGGGCTCTACGTGTCCAATGTGAGAGTATGTTACCAAAATACCCCCATTTTTTAATTAAGGGGTAAGTTTAATGATTAAAACTGGGGGGAAACGAAATATTTGAGGGGTAGATTTGTAAAAAAGAAAGAGATGTGATCTCAACAATTAAAGTATGTAAGGAGGTGGCATCGATATGCACCGTTAAAAATGTGTATATTTTCAAAAACCAATCTACTTTAGTATATATATATATATATATATATATATATATATATATATATATTTCTCTAGTGCGGACTAAACCGTTCGCACCCGGTGAAGACTTTGTCCTTTTCCTCACGTGGTCCCCTCGTGGTCCCTAAGACATTTTAGTTTTTTCCTTAGATGGTCCCCTTCTTGTCTTATATCAAAACCTTATTTTAAGACTATATAATTAAAAGATTTATAGTTTAGACCCAAATTGGTATCAAGACTTTAAAGACTTTAGAAACTCACCAAATTCTGACCAAAACCCTAATTGTAGTATCATAGTCAACATGCTCCTTTTAGACTTATTGTAAAAAGAATTTAATGCCCTTGGGATTTATCCTTCGTATTTACAAAGATATTTTTATAATCAACCCAGACTACCATCCCATACCTACAACTGATTTAGATCCAGTAGGTTGCTTAACCTCTCACATAGACGGTTGCTCACATACTAAACACATCCCAGCCAAACACACAGATAGTAGACAAGTTACTGGTAGTGCTATTAATAACATAATAGACCAAAATAAGTGTATACTCCTAATATTAAGATAATTAATAAAATACACTTAAAACCTAGAAATAGAGATAAAAAAATATCTCTAAAAGCCTATTAGAAATAGATAACTGTAGACACCCCATTCTGTTACCTCCCTAAGGTCCCTAGTACTTCCCGTCATCACTACAAACCTAGGCCATGTCTCGAGTACTAACCTAGAAGCCATCGGGCACTCCCCGACCCAGTTTGGCCAAAACGTCAAACTCTACATCTCACCTGAGACTCAATGAATCTTCGAAGGGCACTAAATATCCTTTCCAACGGTCCACCCCATGCGCGATTCCGACTTACCATGCAGACGAATGGTCCATTTGCATCCGAAACCTGAACTAGAGGCTACGGGGTGCTCTTGGGATCTATTCAACCTATGTTAACTCTTCAGCTCGATGAGGTTGAATGAATCTTTAAAGGGCATTGAATCCCCTTTCCAACGGTCCATCACATGCATGATTCCGACTTTCCATGCAGATGAACGATCCGTTTGACTCCGAGAGGTCACCGAATGCTTCTCGGGCCCGGTTGACCAAAGTAAACTCTCTAAACCGGGTCAAAATATTTGTAATGTCAAATTACATCTCCTAACCTTTCCAACGGTTCGCCCAGTGCGTGATTCGGACTTACTATGCGGACGAACGATCGGTTTGCGTCCGAACGATTCCCCGTCCAATGGACCGACACGCGCTTCCGAGCCATATTAGACCCAAAGTCAACTCCTGAAACTAGGAGCGGTCTGAAGGATTTTCGAAGGTATCTGAATTACCTTTTCGACGGTATACCCCGTTCACGATTCTGACCAACGTTTTGCCCTCGGTGGCTAATTTTCTAAAAAAGCGTGAAGCGCACTACAAATTGGCAGGTTCCAGACCCTGCCTATCGGCACCTGCATGCCAATAGGCCGGAAGGGTTCTATGCCGATCGGAACTGACCTGAGCCTATAAAAGGAGGTCTTCACCTCATTTGCAAGGGGGAGCCCAGATCTGATAAAAACCTCTCTGAACGAATCCCAGAAACCTCTCTCGAAGGCTGCGTGATTTCAACTTCCAAATCCCTTTTTTACTTCCACTTTTCATCATCATTTTCATCAAACTTGGTGAATTATCCACTCTCCATCATCATCCAAGCGCAAGGGCTGCTCTCCAACATTCAATATTAAGCTCAAGATCTTCAAGAAGGTCCAACTTTCTCAAACTCTCTATTAAATTCTCTTAATTTCCCAATAACTTGTTTTCTTACTTAGCGCTTTCATTATCTCATTTCCCACATCCTAATAGACTTTTTATTTAGTATTATTGCACATCTCTTATTTTCATATAAATGAAAAAACCCAAAAAACAAGAAAAAAAGGGTTTTCTTATAAATTCCAAATAGTGATTCTCACACTTTTTCCACATTTTTCTCACAACTAAAACACTTTTTCTACACACACACACACACACACACACACACACACACACTCACAAATAAGAGATTACCCATTTGCATTTATGGGATAAACCCCACCCCTCATTTTGTATGCGAACTACATGACTTTGATGCCTTTATAGTATACGTAGGCGTCTTGGGGTAAAACTCGAGACTCGAGTCCTTTTTCTCACTTTTTCTCTTATTTTCCATTTTCTCTAAATCCATTTCCCTTATATTCGATATACTTGCCCTTAATAACGCATTACTCCACATGCGTTATCGTTCCATCATAATGATCAACGTAGGGGTAATCGCGTAAATCTTACTTTCTAATATTATTCTTATACCTTCCTACGGATGACTCGCTTTATATTTTCCATGATATAAGTCGAGGATTCCTACCTCCATTTTATATATACACATGTACACATATCAAGAGGGAAATATAAAGGAAAATAGCAAATATTCATGAGAGATCGAAAGGACGGAATGGGTGCCTAACACCTTCCCATTTCATAACTAAGCCTCCGAACCCTTCTCGAATCATTTTGGTTTCGCACGCACCAGTATATCTTTGGATGCCATCCTTCGGGGTGGCTTCCTCTTTTTCTTTTGTCTGTTTTGAGTAAAATAGACTTGCGACTTTGAATCTCTCTACATTTTTACATCACATCTCAAATGACGCTAGCCGAAGCGCTCTACCGAGAGAGACGCGCGGGACTTAAAGGATCCTTTTCCTCTGTGACGGGGATCGGGGATGGCCACAGTGGCGACTCTGCTGGGGATATGTGTTTGTTTGTGGGCTTGACTCTATTTACATGAATGCTATATTTGTTTATGTTTCCCCCCTATATCTGCATGTTCCCCTTTTCTCATGTGTATCCCATGCTTATGCTTATGTTCACACACTTATAGAAAATTCTCCATGTACACTTCGCACAATGTGCACCTAGGGTCACATTAATATCACCATGTTTCACGCATCACCCATCCATACTTGGTGTACCTTTTGGGGTACTTGTACTTTGATCCCAGTTTGGCATAATCAAGAAAGGCATTCTCATCATAAGATACTAATAAGAGAATCATGCATGATTCACACAACATCACCAAAGATCATTGATATTGACCAAGTTTTACCCAGTAGCTGCAGGGTCACTTCATGATGGGCGCTGGTCTGGCAGGTCGCAGTTAGCCTAAGCGATATGACTATCACCTTCCATTAGCCAAGTACCTTCGACGTATATCGAACGGTTCCCCCGCATCGTATCGCTTGACCGAAGTCATAACGGGAGGTATATCTCATGGAATTCGTTCACGTACGTCGAGTATATCGAGTTCTCTCTCATACGTACTGTCCCCACGAGGTATATGGTGAGGCAATTCACGTCCACTCAGTTATATCAAATGGCGCTTTTCCACACGTACCGATTGCCCACAAGAGCAAGACGTATATCTTGGAAGTCACGCCAAAGGGGGGGAACCCATGCCGATTCACCCAACCAACTGCATACCCACATATAGGTGTCAAACCTAGGACACACACTTTAGATTGCTGGTTTCGACCCGAAACTCTGCCAAAATTTCGGGTCGATCTGTCGCCTAATTTTTGCACATTTTTAAAATGGGATCCTGTCCGTGCGCCTGGTTACAAGTCCAAACCGTAGCTTTGCATATATTAAGAACCCCACGTTTCCAGGCTCGGGTCCCGTTCGGCATTGCATTTAGGATAAATACAAGTGAGAACAAAATAATCATAATAATCATGCTGAGTACCATATCCAAAAACATTTCTCCCTTCTTTATTGAAAATCCAAAAGCATTTCCCCCTTCTTTATCAAAAATTCAAAAACATTTCTCCCTTCTTTATCAAAAAATCCAAAAATAGTTCTTCCTTTTTCCTCAAAAATAACTCTCATCCTACGCCTTCTCAGGTTGATCGCAAGTCCTTGGCCTAGATCCCTACTAGATTCAATCTTCAGTCAAATCACCACAGAGTTTCATCCGTTCCTCTACTACTTCTTTCGATTCCGGAATCCATCCATTTTCCGTGGAGGATACAGATCAAGTACCAGTCATGCAGCCGGATCTGACGACAGTCCTAGATAAGCTCGTGTCCAAGATTGACAACCTCCAAATCGAGGTTCGAGAGATGCAGCGAAACCAGGTTCCTATTCCTCAAGAGCCTAAGGACCTCTTCCCTCGTGCTATGGGTCCACCCGACCCTATATGGGTTTCGGAAGAATATCAAAATGCTCCATGTGCCCCTCCTTCCAATGGGCCACCACTTGCCTAGCTTCCAATTCCAAACAATGCCCAACCTATGGCCAACCTGCCTGTGGTCGCTGATCCAAAGGAGGAAGAGTTGAATAAAGTCAAAGAGGATCTCAAGATGCTCACCAAGAAGTTCGGCCAAGTTAGGATCTCTGGGAATTACATGGACTGCACCCACATGTCTCCTTATCCTAAAGCAAGGTTACCCAAAAAGTTCAAGATGCCAAATATCAAGAAGTTCGGAGGGAGTGTCCCCCCAATTGTTCATTTTCGTAGTTACCATCATTCCATGACTCTACTAGGGGCTTCTGAGGAGGTGATGGCCCAATTATTTCAGCAAACTTTGAAGGATAGTGCCCTCCGATGGTTTTTATCTCTTGAGGAATCCAGAATCCGTAGTTGGGAGGATGTAGCCCGAGAATTCATACCGCAATATTAATAAAACGAAGAGCTTGAGGTCACTCGTCATGATTTAGATCTTCTCAAATTGGAACTTGGAGAATCTGTCAGTAACTTCATAACTCGGTGGAGGGATCAAGCAGCTACCATGACCAAGCGGTCGTCCGAGGAAGAGCAGGTCAATATGGTGAAGAAGAATTTTTTTCTCCATGTCCAAGCAACGATTGGAGGATAATACTATCCCCACTTTCGAGCTCTCAGAGAGGCTGGGGTAGAAATTGAAGAAAGCCTCGTTAAAACAGATGTTGAATCGAAGAAGGTGTCCAGACAGTTCACCCCTAGAAAGTATGATAAGCCTGCCAATGCTACAGCCTCAACCATCAATAACATCTCTCAACTAACCACATCATGGGCACCAGAAAGTCGCCCTGACCCCGTTCGAAGGGAATACACTGAGCTCCTTGCTCCCCTCTCTAAAGTTTACCAAGCCCTATTAAGCCGAAACCTTATCAAACCCTTGGATCCACGTCCATTATCTGATCCACTCCCAAGAAACTTCAAGACTGATGCTCATTGCGCCTTTCACCAAATAGCTGGCCATACCACTAACCAATGCTTTCACCTTAGGAATATAATCCAAGATCTCATTGACCGGGGTACCATCGCCCCACCAGCCAATCCTAAGACAAACACTACTCACAATCCACTTCTAAATCATACTAATGCCATCTTCTTGGAAGAAAACCCAGATTTAGATCCCTCAACTCAAATCACACCCATATACTCTCTTAGACCTCTTAAAATTTGCCCATATTTCCTCCTATACCCTACTAACCTCGCTGATCAGGCACTGTCACTCCTTATCAGATCATGCATCGTTGTTCGTACCCGTTCTGAAGATGGAAGTTTGGAATTGTCAGAGGTGTTAAACCAACTCCTAGAGTTCGGGATAAAATTGCACTCACAAATGGTTATCAATTGCCAGAGATTCAGTACACTGTTCTTAGAAGCACGAAAATGGGCCCGAGATTCAGACAAATGGGTGGTACCAATCGACGAGGTCAGCCTAGATGATTTCGTCCAGACTATGGAAGGATTATTCAAGCAGGCAAACATCATTTGTAGTATCACCGGGTTACTTGACACTTTGAAGCTACAAGGGAGGTTGGTCCCTTCAACCACACATTTCCCCATAAAATGGGAGAACTTGTATGACGAAGTCCTTAAAGTTGTGGAATGCATCGACTTTACATGGAAGGACAAAATTGTTTCCACTGGATGGGGGGAAGAATTCAAAGATTCGAGTGAAGAATAGTCTTTAGGAAGAATTGGACCAATAGCCGACATATGTGGAATGATATCTGTTGATACCAAATTAAGTCTGTTGACATGGATCAATTTAGCGGAGACATGTGGCAATCTGCGTGGCAATAACAAACATTTCGAAATAAAATCTTGACTTCGAGGAACTCAATTTCCCCGACCAACTCAGATACTCCGAGCAATAGGGGCTCTCCGAGGAACTTTACTGCACCGATCAAATCATGGATACCAAGATACTTTGGCGGTCCGAGTAGCTTAGGCGGTCCGAGCTGCACCTCGACCAGAGCATTTATTATCAGACAATTAAGAGGATTAAATGCGCATTAAATGCTGATTATTATCATACGGATGTATACGCTTATTGAACAACTATGTATTAATCATTCACATGTACAACCTCATGGTTATAAATACATTGTATCATCCCCATTGTATGGGACCGAAATTTCTTGAGGATAATCATACTTCGAGAATTCCTAAACAGTCAATAAAAACACAAACAGTGGACGTAGGCCATTCATTCAAGGCCGAACCACTTTAAAATATCTTGTCTCATATTTATTTTTATCTGTGATTAAACAATTAGAGATAATCTAATTTTTTACATCGATAGATTGGCGCCATCTGTGGGAAAACGACTGCAATTTCGTTTTTTCACCAAAAACAATTCATCACCAATGGCTGATAACCCTGAATCCAGCAATAGAAATGCTGGAAATCCCCCAACTCCATCCGCTCCTCCAAATATCCAAGATCTGGCTGGAATCATGGCCAGTTTGGCTCAAGGCCAGACAACCATGCAGGAAACAATGCGACAACTCATGCAAACCATTCAAGGTGGAGCATCAACCTATTCAAGACAACGAGGTGGTCAAAGAAATACTCATTTACTTTCTTCTCGCATTAGGCAAAGCGATTCATATCGCACTGATAGATCTGAAGATTTTTCTTATCAACCGGGTCGAACTTCGTCAGTACGAGCCACAGATACTGAACAACACATCACGCTCTCTCCGGAAAGGACCAGCGCACTAGAAAGATTGAGTAGGATCTCTCCTTTTGATCGATTGGGCCCTAGGAAGAATAAAAGTCCTCCTAAGTCTGTGTCGAGAATCTTTCGATGACCATTTGATTTAAGAGAGGGTTCTGCCCAATCACAACCAGCTGCTCGATAAGGTAGATCCTAAGAAGCCACATCCACGCGATCACTTGCTCGAACCAACAAGCCCGAGGAAGGAAATGATGCATGGAAAGGCTCTATTCAGAGGCTGGAGGATAGATTAGGGGAAATGGCCAAGGCCAAAAATCCGCTACAAAGAACTTTTGTCCAAGGGATAACTTTTGTCCAAACAATTGTGGAATTTCCCACACCATCAAAGTTCAAAGCACCTGTTGTGACTCCTAAATATGATGGAAAAACCGATCATGTCCTTCATATAGAGCAATACCAAGCTGTTGCCGATATCTATGCTGTACCAGACGAGATGAGATGCAGGGCATTCTCGAGAACTCTTACAGGATCTGCTCAAATATGGTACAATAATCTTTCTCGGGGTAAGATTTCAAATTTCTTTCAACTAGCCGAGCTCTTCATTGGAAAATTTTGTTTTGGAGAAAATCCTGTTAAATGAGTAGTACACTTATTAAGTGTTAGACAAAAGGCAGGTGAGAGCGCTAGGGATTATATAACTGGTTTCAATAACGAGAAGCTCGAAGTCATTGATTACGAGGAAAATACAGCGATTACTACTCTGATGAGTGGGCTATTCCCAACAAGTTATACTACACTTTGGCTAAAGATCCACCCAGAACCATGTCAGAATTGATGACGAAAGAGGCCAAGATCATGAATGCCAATGAGGCTATGGCTGCAAAGAAGAATATGGATACCAAAGAAACCAAAGCAGAGGGTGATAAGACCAAAAAGAAAGAGTATAAGAACAATGGTGGTGACAAGAACTCAAAAACAAAGCCATCATGGGTGGTATTAAAGAAATTTGAAAATTATACTCCTTTGAAGGTAGACATCAATCATGTTCTAGAAGAAATTAAGAACAACGAGGAGTTAAACTGGGTAGAAAAAATGAAGTCAGACCCTGATAAGAGGAATAAGGCCAAATATTTTGAGTTCCACAAGGATCATGGCCACATGACCAAAAATTGTATAGATCTTCAGAATGAGATCGAGGCACTCCTTAGACGAGGAAAACTGGCAAAGTATATTGATCGCAGAAATGAAAGAAGAAATAACGACCGAGCAAGAGAGAGATCTAGATCTCCTCATCGAGAAGAGGAGAATAAGAAAAGAGACCATGAAGATGATCCAGAAGATGACCCCGATCTTAACAAAAGACCAAGGCATCCAGAACGTGAGGTATTTTCAATACGTTTTGGATCATTTGATTGCAATGTTATTACATGTGGAGATGCAGGAGGTGGAGATCTTACTGCAGAAAGAAAAGCTTACCTCAACAAGGCTCAAGCCTGTTCATATATTCAACGAATAAACTTGGCTAAAGATGATCGCCCGAGGAAGGTCAACAAAGAAAAACTGGTCATCGGTTTCTCAAAAAATGACCTCGCAGGTGTGCTATATCCTCATGATGACCCATTGGTGATCAAAATGAGAATGAAGGAAGTAATGATCTCGAGAGTACTGGTTGATAATGGTAGCTCGACTGATATTATGTTCTACTCATGCTTCGACAGTTTAAATCTAAAGTTATCCTAGTTAGAGCCTTATCATAGGCCCCTCCTCGGTTTTGCTGGCGGGAAAGTTTTTCCACTTGGGACGATCAAGTTGGATATGTTCATCAGTACATGGCCTGCTTGTCGAACAGAAAGAGTACGCTTCTTCGTAATGGATAAGAATGTTCAATCAGCCTACAACATCATAATGGAAAGGGTAGGATTGAAGAAGTTCGAAGCAGTACCATCTACGGTACATCAATGCCTAAAATTTCCAACCAATTTTAGAGTAGGAGTTGTGAAGGGTGATCAAAAAGTAGCTCGGGAATGCTACTATTCATCCACCGAGCAGGAGGAACTAGAGGAATCTAGGAAAAAGTCTATTACATATCAAATGGATAAGGGTGCATAAATCGAAATGTTGGACCCTAGAGACGAGTAGCAACTCGTGAAAGGTCAGGTGGTGGAAGCTACTGAAAACATCATTCTAGATGATGAGCACCCTGAACGAACAACTCAGATAGGTTCGTCATTAGATGCCTCATTAAAACAGGAGTTGATAGTTTTCTTAAAAATCAGAAAATAAACTTTTGCTTGGAGTCAGGAAGATATGCCCGGAATAGACCCAAATTTCTTATGTCACGAGCTCAATGTGAATAAGGAAATTAAGCCAGTGAAGCAAAGAAGAAGATTGTTCAGCCCCGAGAAGAACCAAGTTATACAGGAGGAGGTTGAGAAGCTCCAGAAAGCTTGCTTTATTGAAGATGTTAAGTATCCAGACTGGTTAGCAAATGTGGTGATGGTGAAAAAGAAGAACAACAAATGGAGGATGTGTGTAGACTTCACCGACCTCAACAAAGCATGTCCAAAGGATCATTTTCCCTTGCCTCAAATTGATCAACTAGTGGATGCTACCTCGGGACATGACCTGCTGAGCTTCATGGATGCTTATTCTGGCTACAACCAGATTAAAATGAAACCTGAAGATAGGGAGAGTACTTCTTTCATTACCCCTAGGGGAACTTATTGTTATAATGTTATGCCTTTTGGTTTGAAAAATGCAGGTGTGACGTATCAACGGCTGATGAACAAGGTGTTTGCAGAACAAATCAGTTGCAATATGGAAGTCTATGTTGATGATATGCTGACAAAGAGCAAGAAAGCTGTTGATCATCTAGTTGACTTAGGCCAGACCTTTGATCAATTAGATAAATATCAAATGAAGCTGAATCCGACCAAGTGCATATTTGGAGTATGAGAATGCATGTTTCTCGGGTATATTGTCAATCAAAGAGGCATTGAAACAAACCCTGAAAAGATCAAATATCTGTTAGGGCTACGATCGCCAATAACGAAGAAAGAAGTGCAAAGTCTTACAGGGCGAGTAACAGCACTTAACAGATTTGTATCAAGAGCAACTGATAGATGCCTCCCATTCTTCAAAACACTCCGAAAGACTTTTGAATGGAATGAAGAATGCGAGAAATCTTTTCAAGAATTGAAGAAATATTTGGGAACAGCTTCACTGTTGTCCAAACCAGTGATGGGAGAAAGGTTGTACTTATACCTGGCAGTTTTGAAAAATGCAGTTAGTTCGGCATTAATCAGAGTAGAGGATGGAGTACAAAATCCAATTTATTACACTAGTAAGGCCTTCCGAGGAGCGAAAATTAGATACCTGAAGCTGGAAAAGTTGGCACTAGCACTAATCGAAGCAAGTAGAAGAATGAAACCATACTTCCAGTCTCATACCATAGTCGTATATACCGATATGCCGTTGAGGTAAGCTCTTCACAAACCAGAAATATCAGGGAGATTGATGTACTGGGCAATAAAATTCGATGAAAATGATATAATTTATGAGCCTAGATCATCATTGAAAGGGCAAGAAGTAGCAGATTTGATAGCAGAGTTTACTTATCCTGATACCCCCGAGGATCAAAAGATGATCATCGACCAACCTATGGATGTTACAAGATCATCAAATTTAAACCCCGATCAACTTAAGTTGGTCGGAGAGCAAGAGGAGAAGGTCAACGAGCAACGAGGTGTGGTAGAAATGGAGATAAAGGAGCAACAAATATTCCATCGAGGAATTTTGTCCAATAAGAAGTTTAAGGACGAAACACTTGTATGGAACCTATATGTGGATGGCTCATCATGCACCTCGGGTAGTGGAGCCGGGGTTGTATTGAAAAGTCCAGACGAGATCGACATAGAATATGCCCTGCGCTTATAATTTTAAGCATCTAATAATGAGGCCGAATATGAAGCGATGATTGTAGGTCTTAGTATGGAAAAAACTATGAAGGCAGAGTAGGTAATCGTGTGCAGTGACTCACAGTTGATTGTAAATCAAATGCTCGGTGTATATGCAGCGAAAGGAGAGTTGATGATTAAGTACCATGCAAAGGCAATGGGGATGGTATTGGAATTTGTCACTGTTCAACTAGTTAGAATACCAAGAATGGAGAATGCAAGAGCAGGCGCTTTAGCTCTATTAGAATCGGCTACTCGTACCGAGCTACGAAGAACAATCCAAATTGAAATTCTAGCTGGTCGGAGCATAGATGAAGATCTGACGATGAATTTTATTACCCTTAATTTAGGGACATCTTGGATGGATCCCATCAGGGCATATATTGAGGAGGGGGAATTACCGATTTACAAACTCGCAGCCATGAAATTAAAGTTTAAAGCTGCTCGTTATGTACTGACTAATGGTATTCTATACAGACGAGGAATTATGGCAGGTTTGCAAAGATGTGTGCATCCCTCCGAGGTGAAGGATTTGATTGAAGAAGTCCATGAAGGGTCTTTTGGAGCCCATGTAGCAGGTCAGACACTTCTGCAAAGAATAATGACGCAAGGATACTACTGACCAATGATGAGGGCTAATTGTATAGCCTATGCCAAGAAATGTGACAAGTGTCAGCGCTTCTCCTCCATTCGAAGAACTCCCCAAGCATTGTTGACACCCATTACTTCCCCTTGGCTATTTGCCATATGGGGAATTGACCTGGTCGGGCCACTTCCAACAACTAGAGGAAGATTTAAATATCTCATCATCGCAGTGGATTATTTCACTAAATGGGTAGAAGCCGATCCTCTTATCGACATTACGTACGAAAAGGTGTACCAATTTATTTGGAAGAACATCATTTGTCGATATGGTTTTCCTCATGCCTTCATCACAGACCATAGAACCCAGTTTGACAATGAGGAGTTCACGACCTATTGTCATCAGTCAAATATCTTGAAGATTCACTCGGCACCAGGCCATCCCCAAAGCAATGGAAAAACTGAGGTGATAAACAAAACGTTGCTAAATGGCTTGAAGAAAAGACTGAATGACGCGAAAGAAAACTGGATCAACGAGATACATTCAGTATTGTGGGATTATCGTACTACTCCCCGAGTAGCAACGGGAGAATCTCCATATATGCTACCATTTGGAAGTGAAGTTGTTATACCTGCCGAGTTGGGTCTCCCAACACACCGAGTGCTGAACTTCAATTCCCCTGTCAGCGATTTAAGGAGAAGGTTAGACTTGGACATGCTCGAGGAAGTTAGAGAAGAAACAACCATCAGGAATGCTGCTTACCAGCAACGAACAACTTTGTTTTACAATAAGAGAGTGAAGAAGTGCGACTTGAAAGAAGGAGACTATGTGCTAAAGAAAGTGATTCAAAATCACAGCAAACTGGAAGTGAACTGGCATGGACCTTACCGAGTTACAGAAGTTGTTCGACCAGGAACCTACAGAATAGAAACTTTAGAGGGGGAGGAGTTTAAAAATGCATGGAATGCAGAACACCTGTGCAAATATTATCAGTAATGTAAACTCTCGTATAATGTAGTTTCATCAGTATGAATAAAATGTGGATATTCTATCCAATTCTCTCCTTTTATTGAATTTTTTTTTGCGGAATACTAGTGTTACCAACTCCGGTTGGTCGGAAATAAAAAATACTTCCTAAAAGTGCCAACTCGGGTTGGTTGGGAAGAAAATCCACCAACTCTGGTTGGTCGGAAATAAAAAATACTTCCTAAAAGTGTCAACTCCGGTTGGTCGAAAATAAAAAATACTTCCTAAAAGTGCCAACTCCGGTTGGTTGGGAAGAAAATCCACCAACCCCGGTTGGTCAGAAATCCTAAAAGTGCCAACTTCGGTTGGTTGGGAAGAAAATCCACCAACTCCGATTGGTCGGAAATAAAAAATACTTCCTAAAAGTGCCAACTTCGGTTGGTTGGGAAGAAAATCCACGAACCCCGGTTGGTCGGAAATCCTAAAAGTGCTAACTCCGGTTGGTTGGGAAGAAAATCCACCAACTTCGGTTGGTCGAAAATAAAAAAATACTTCCTAAAAGTGCCAACTCCGGTTGGTTGGGAAGAAAATCCACCAACTCTGGTTAGTCGGGAATAAAAATATTTCCCAGAAATACCAAATAAGATTGGTCGGGAAGAAAAAATATTTCTAAAAATCCACCAACTCAGGTTGGTCGGGAATAAGAGCTGTTAACTACAGTTGGCCGAGAGACTAAATATCATCAATTTTGGTTAATCGTCAAATGATTACCACAAGTTCAGGATAGTCGACAATAAGTTTTAACCAGTTTTAGTTGACCAACAAATAACACAATGTTGTTATCTTCTTAACAGATATACATACACATATGTAAAGTGTTTTACAAAATATCTAAAAGACAATGGCAATCAAGATTTAAAAGAAAAATAGAAGTTTTTCATTAAATCCAAAACAAAGTACATTGAGAATAAAATACATAAAAATTATTACATCAGAAATACTATTCTATGGTTTTTTTCCCTTCTGCTTTTGAAACAGGTTCCTCGCCAGTAGGAGGATCGTCCAAGGCATAAGGGGAATTTATGAAATTAAGGTCCTTGAGCATCCTGATGTTCATCACAGATGGACGGTCGAGTAGGTGCTCTGGGCGAGATATTTCGACATTGGAATGGAGATTGTAGTCGCCAATATATTTGGAAATTAAACACTGAGGGATTTCTCGAGCAGGGATCCAGCTCATGTCGAGTTTGAATGGTGGAACTGGCAAGTCGAGCAACCCAGGATTATGGTAATCCCACAAGTAGTGACCTTGTTCCAATTTCAATACACCCAAGGCATTTAACCACCCTTGTTTGTAACCTTCTTTTGCTATCAACTGCAAATAAATGAAAATTAAAATATCAGTGACACATTTTATCAAACACAAAGAAAGCATAAATTCAAAAATAAAGTAAAGTAAAAACAACCTATCCCATAGCCATAGGAAGGGCATCTGGGACCCTGATACACATCATCTCCAGTTAGTGGAGCATGTTGCCAATTTTTTATAACAACACCATGCTCAAAATAATCCCTATTGGCATCTGGGAGATTTACCACTGGAGCCCTATTTAAAAACCTAGTTTTTAAATAAAAATTATTGTCACCAATAGCCCATCTATAACAAAACATAATTTATGGAATTCCTATACGAGTTCCATGAATTTGATTTAATCTATGAACTTCGTTAACTATTCTCCACGTATTGGGGGCTATTCTTGCAGGAACCACGTTAAAATATTGACAGAATTATAGACACAAAGGGTTTGGGTGAAAAGAAAAGCCACATTCAGCAATGAAGAGACTGGGGAACCAATGTCCCTCAGCCAAACGAAAATAATCTGAAGGCTCAGAAAGTTCCTCCAAAACAACCCATGAAGGAATAGAGAAATCAGAACGAAACTTATCAGTCGACTCAACAGGGTAAACCATGGAGAATAAAGGAAATAAAAGAGAAGGAAGAAGATCTTACAGAAAAAGGTTGGATCTGATGACAACGAACGAAGAAAAGGATGAACGCATAAGAAAGAGAGAGAAAATGCAAAACTCAATGCTACAGATTTGAAAAAGTAAAAAGACGATATGATTTTCTGCAATGCTTAAATACCTTACCTTGGAAAAAGGTAAAAATAATGATTACAAAGGGAGACGTTTACGCTACCGGCGACTAAAAGGACAAAAAGGGTGCAGAGACCGAAGAAGTTAGAAAAATTCGAAAAGTCTGATTCTATGAATTCGGAAAGAAGAATAAATGCGAAGAAAACACTCCTAAAATTTAGGATGACCATTTAATCCCGCCATATTTCTAGAAGAATGTTCCACACACCTCGTTCTCTAATTGTGAAATATTGGGGGCTTCTGTTGATACGAAATTTAGTCTGCTGACATGGCTCAATTAAGTGGAGACACATGGTAATCTACGTGTCAATAACAAACATTTCAGAACAACATCTTGACTTCGAGGAAATCAATTTCCCTGACCAACTCAAATACTCCGAGCAGTAGGGGCTCTCCGAGGAAATTTACTACACCGAGAAACTCATGGATACCGAGATACTTTGGCAGTCCGAACAGCTTAGGCGGTCTGAGCTGCACCTCGGCCAGAGCATTTATTATCAGACAATTAAGAGGATTAAATGCGCATTAAATGCTGATTATTATCATAGGGATGTATACGCTTATTGAACAACTATGTATTACTCATTCACATGAACAACCTCATGGATATAAATACATTGTATCATCCTCATTGTATGGGACCGGAATTTCTTGAGGATAATCATACTTCGAGAATTCCTAAACAGTCAATAAAAACACAAACATTGGACGTAGGCCATTCATTCAAGGCCGAACCACTTTAAAATCTCTTGTCTCATATTTATTTTGTATCTGTGATTAAACAATTAGAGATAATCTAATTTTTTACATCAACAATATCATTTGAGGAACTCCTCGGAGAAATAAACAGGGTGGCAGAACAACCTAAGGTTGACGAGGAAACGGGGTTCATGTTCTTTCTTTCTTTAGTAAATCACATGACCAGATCAGGGAGACATTACCAGGTTCCAAGCCCACTACCGGCAAATGACAAAGGGAAAGGCGTTGAAAACCTTCCTATGCCAGAAATGACCATCGAGGAGAGCAAAATCATATATCAACTGAAGAAAACTCAGGCTAACATCACTTTATGGGGGCTTTTCATGTCTTCCCAGCTGCACATAAATGCTTTAATCAAGTTGCTCACGGGACCCATAGTTCCTCCATCTACCCCACCAGAAGAAGCAGTAAATCTGGTCGGATCCTTGACCTCTACCCGAATGCTATCATTTTCTAAAGAAGAAATTCCCAGAACTGGGCCAAATCACAATCATGCACTCAACATCTCCGTCAAAGTTATGGGGAAGGTCGTGACACTCTCTCTCATCCATAATGGATCCGCCTTGAATGTCTTCCCACTGAGAACCTTCAAGTGTTTAGGCCTGAAAGAAAGCGACCTCTCTCCAACCTTGGCCGCTGTGCGTGCCTATAATAATACCCGCTGAGAGGTGATGGGATCCATAAAACTTGTAATAGGGGTTGTCCCTATAAACCCTATCATTTAATTCCAAGTCGTAGACATCCCAACAGGTTTCAACCTGTTTCTCGGACACCCCTGGCTCCATAATATCAAGGGTGTCTCTTCCTCACTCCATCAGAAATTGAAGTTTTTCACCGACGGGCGAGTCATCACCATTTTGGGCGACGGAAATGTCGAGGGTGCAAGCACCAATAGCCCAATTCTCGAGATACAACACGGGTCAAATGATATGTTCCTATCAGGATTTCGAGTTGAGCCACTACTCCCAACAGGGGACGGTTTCAAAGAAAGGTTTTTTCCAGAATATGACCCTCATGGCAATGTTAATGTGATTCAGATGTTATGAAACATGCACTTTATGCCCGGACTAGGGCTAGGGCAAAGGCAACAAGGGATACTTGAGCCAATCGAATTGAAGAAAGCTTTTCCTCCATGTGGCTTGGGGTATCATCCATCAGAATAAGAGCTCAGAATGATTTGCCAGTCTCGACCAAAGAGAGGATTAGACTACATCATAACTATCTCAGGAGACTCCTTAAATGGATGATTCATCAAAGAAGGCGAGGACTTCCACTTTTGCGGTTTTCCAGAACCATGGTATGACTACTTAAATAAGAAGATGAAACCAAGAATGGAGATCTTTTTCCAAGATAGCTACCCATGGGCCGAAAGTTCTCCGTACCACGTTCAATCGCTCATCAAAGATACCGAATAGACTGAGGAAAGTGATTCCTAAGATTCCTTCAACTTTCAGACACTGGGGCTGGCACTCTGCATGGTTCATTCAGGCACTACATCAATGGTCCCATCCCGTCTGATTAAAGCTGCTGATACACCCCTCCTCAACTGGCATGCTATGCCAGTTCTACCTCTTGAAATCTCCCCTAACCCCAATGTTTACCCTATTTCTTCTTCTGTTGTCTATCCTTGCTCAAATTTAATCGAGACCTCTTTTGATGAGGTTCTCAATGCGATTTTTCCTATCAATGAAATAAATGAAGATTTTGAGTATCTTGTTGTGCCATACATTAACTGCTTGAATTCTAATCAAACTTTTGATGATGATGATTTTGCAAATGAACAATTCTTAACTGATCTAAATAAGGTTAATAATAAACAACATAATCGTGTTCAAGTTATTGAATAAGATACTGTTGTTATTAATCTCGGTTCTAGTAGCCAATTGCGCGAGATTAGGATAGGGGTCACCCTTGACGAGCAAGAGCGTGCACAACTCGAAGAATTGATGAAAGAGTTCGTGGATGTCTTTGCATGGTCCTATGATGATATGCCCGACATCGATCCTGAAATAGCTCAGCATGAGATCCCCACTCTCCCAGATTACAAGCCGGTTAAACAAAAATTGAGAAAGCTCCGCACCGAATGGTCGCTCAAGGTCAAAGAAGAGGTGATCAAACAGTTGAACGTGGGTTTCATTCGAGTAATCGAATATCCCACATGGCTATCCAATATTTTACCTGTGCCAAAATCAGGAGGCACTACAAAAAAAAGTAGCTTTTAAGACGGAACCTTTTGAGACAACAAAATTTTGGGTCTTTAAAACTCACTTTTTGAGACCGATAAAATTAACCGTCTTAAAAACTACTCTTTTTAAGACCGTTTTTATTATTTGTCCCAAAAAGTACTATTAAAAGAGACAGTAAAATATTGCCCGTCTCAAAAGATATGTCAAATGAGACGGCTAAAAACAATTCATTTCCCCCCTTTATCAATTTTCCCTCCCGCGCTCGCTCTCGCTCTTTCTTTTTTATTATCTTAACAAAACAAAGGGAAAAGGAAAAGAACAAAAACCCTCCACCCCATTATTTCTTCATACTAACCAAATCCCTCCACCCCGCGCTCAGCCGTAGCCACCGACCTCAGCCTCCCTTGCCCTAGCTATTCGTATCAAGTCGAACTGTAAAACCCGAGCAAGGTATATTTTTCACGTCTCTCTCTATGTATTTATATACTTCTCTAATTTTTCCTAATTACTTCTTTGGGCGATTTTAGATACTTCATGGATCTCGTGACAAGGGTACAATTTGTCAAAATACCTATTTTTCTAAGGTTAAACTCGGACATCTGAGTCGCAGATACGATTATCATTATTGTAACATGTTTTAAGCCCTATATATACGATCATCAATATTTATTTTTTCTTCAAAATTGATGCTTGTATATATAAGTAATTACTTATATGTTAATATGTATCAATTTGTTCTTGAATAGATTTGACATAAAGATTACAACTATGGGCAATTACCTTTAAAAAATATTAGCACATATCTATTTTTCAAAATCTACAATCAAGTTATCTATGTATACATTACATGTTGGGTTAAATCCTACATGCTTCTATAATAGGGAATAATTTCACTTTAGTTTCCAATGTTTATGCTGTAACAAATATTTTTATTACATGTGTTAATTACTAATTTGTTTTTAACTATCGATTTGGTTACATAAACGTATTTATTTAAATGTGAGTTTTTAGATGGATCTACTTCTCTAATCATTTGCAAATAATATGTCTCAATTAGATGTGTCAAGGTTTCTTTAAAGCTCACTAATCATGTAATCATGTGTATTTTCACTTTTTCTATACCGTTAGGTGAAGTGAGTGTGTAAAGTTACAACTTGCAACTTTATGAAGGATAACTATTTTAACATTTCTGCCAAGTGAGGTGAAGTCAGTTGTAAAGTTACAACTCGTGACTCACTAATCATTAAGAGTATAATTTGTCGAATGGTTCACAATATATAAACATTTATCGTACTTTGTGCGAAAAAATATTTATTTTTCATATTTGGCTTCATCCTTGATACACTGTGTTTCGTTTATGATTATTTGATAGGAAGCTACTACTTGCGTGATATGAAGTAGCTAATCCAGGACATTCAAGTTCCAACATTGAATTGACACTAATAAGAGGTAATTATAATTTTTAATTATTGATCTATATAATTATTTTTTTTACATATGATTTGTAGTGGTGATATGAAGATGAGGGCGAGAGCTAATTGAAATTCTGGATTGATTTCTAGTGGTGATAGGAGGTTGAGGGTGAGCCAATTGAAAACCCGGATTGTCAATTGGTTGTTATAGTATAATTTTTAGATTAACATATCTGAATATTTGTTTACTAGTTTGTTTCAGTTTTAGTTAGATTATTGATATGTTTATTTATAGTTGCTCATCTAATTCATGTCCTTTGGAAGGAGGTTATGCCATTAATTTTATTATTATTCTATTATTATTTAATTTGTAGTATATATGATTGACCAAATTAATACCCACATGCATCATCATAAAAAAATTCCATTGCTATTCAACACACCAAATCAAATTGTAAATCTTAACATTCAAATAAGTAAGTGTTGGGAACTATGAAGCATGGACAGTTCATTGAATGTGATGTACTAGTAAATCTTACTAATGTATAAATATGTAATATGAACACTAATATGTAATATCCAATACATAAATATCTATATCTACGCATTTACAATTTTTAAGCATGATTTTCACATACTTTGAACCAGATTCTATATGTTGGTGTTTATGAGAGTGTGAATCGTAGGTTTTCGGAGTGAAAAAGCCATAGTTACCACCTCTATCGGATAAAGGCAAGGCCAAATGTTTTGTGTTCTAATTAGGGTTAATACTTGGATTTAAAGTCTTGCGTTCTAATTACCCTTAGCTCAAATGTTTTAAGAGTTGTAAGGATTTAATTTTTAGCTCTATAGATTCTAAGATCCAATGATCTTGAACCTAAAACTTCCCAAGAATTCTATGGACTTAAGACTTGATTTGGCTTCAATCGTGAGTCCATATGACCCTAAGAAAAATCTTTCAGGTCCAATACACTGATCTTTATAATATGCTAGGAATTATAAGGCCATAACCCTTAGTTATAAAAGGCCATAAGGACTAATCACACTAAACCACAATACTTATAAGGATTTTAGACTTAGCTCAAAAGTTTCTAAGTTTCAAGGACCCTGCAATTAAAATAAAAATTAGAGTTTTAGTTTTTATACTTATCTCAAAAGGTTCTTGAATTCCAATGACAGTCAACTTAAAACATCAAAGTTTTTAGGTCTTTAGGTCTGGTCCTCAAAATGTTTTGAGGTTCAATGACCTAGAACTTGAATTTGTTAGATTTGAAGGGTTTTATGTTTATCTAAAAAGGTTACAGGGATTGATAACTCTAAACTTAAATAAAAATGTCAAACATAAGGATTTTTTCTCATCTCAAAAGGTTTTGAGCTCCAATAACCCTTACCTTAAAATGAATTCAATTTTTTAGGGCTTTTATCCCTATCTCAAAATGTTTTGAGGTCCAATAACCCTGAATTCAAAATGATTTCAGAGCTTAAGGACTTTACCCTTAGCTCAACTGAGATATAAGGACCCTAACCTAGGCACTTTCTAATAATCCCAAGGCTCCCATCATTAATTCTAATTATGCGAAGAGATTGAATTAGTTTGGGAAGATATAAAGTAAGTGTTGTGGTTAAAAAAATCGGGGTTGAGGGGTTCATGCTATAGTTTCATCAAAAGATAGCAAAATTCAAAATAAAAAAATTCCAAATTTATTCTTAACAAAACACAAGTATAAAATAAAGAAATTATTCAGACCAATGACAAGATGATGATATAGTTCTTTTCATTCACATTTTCGAAATAAGATTACAAAAGTTCAATTGTAATATAAATAATAGAATCACATAGCCTTGCTATCACCATCTATAATTATGTTTGAGGTTTAAGGGAGTTCTTTCTAGTCTTCATCATTTATACAAGAGGTCTCGACATGCTTCGGATCCTCACCAACATTATCAATTTGGAGACTAATCATCAATTCATGGGGAACATATATCTTGTTAGTCGAGTAATGATTTCCTTGCATTTCATTATCATCGACGCAAGGGCATTCTTTTCATTAGCAGTTGTGTTTATCTTGTAGTTTAGATTGTGATAACTCTTTATTCTTTGATGGGAAGTTACTGTGTCCATGCTTCCCCTTTTTGTAAGAATTCTAATTATTGTATGAGCGTAGTGAACATTCTCCAATGGATCCCATGTTCTGGTTTGGATTTCAAGAATCATTTGAATTGTGAAATAACTTCTTCATTTTATGACCCTGCAATAGTGGGCCTTATTTTCATTAGTAATTATGTTTGTCTAAAATTCTTATTAAGTATTGAGACCAACAACTAGTCCCGAAACTCCTTCAAACAAATTTCTCGTAATTCACCCTCAAAGAAGTCTATCATACCTACTCCAAGAAATAAAATCTAAATTTGCACCAGTTATGTGTTCACTTGCATCTTCAGCAGTTGAAATTGTTATACGAGGGATAAGGATATTTTGAGGCAATGGAAATAGATGATACCGCCATGGTGATTCAAGATTCTGTGGTTTCAAGGCAAATTTTTACTGTTTTGATACCATAAAGATTTTTTTTAATAAAAGGACTCTCTCTTCAATTCAGTCTTTGGGGATTAATTCTTATATATAGTAAAAGAATACATTAAAAGGGGCAATAAAATCTCTATATAACCAAAATACATAATATCCTCCAGATTATTCATATATTTTTCCTATGACCAATCAACTGTTGCCTTCAAGATTTGGATAAAACGTGATAAAACTATGTCTTCCTTTCCCCATGGTTAAGCCACTTCTCTTTTGATTTATGTCTCCAAAAGTCTTCCTTTATAGCAAGTGTATCGTTAACTGTATGGTAGCATTGGTTAACTGCTTTTAATTAGCATTTTAGTGATCAGTATCATACATTATTTTCTCACATCTGAGCACTTCATCTTCTGCATTCTGCGCAGCTTGGAATATGTTCCTAAAATGATCCTTATTCCATTGCCTAAGATAACTTTTAAGCCCTATGAATTTTTTGCAAACAAGTTGAATAAGGTTTCTGTAATAACCCTCGCTTGTGAGACTGTATTTTATAGTAATTACTTAGTATAGTAATTAGAGACCAGTGTTGGGTTATGATTTGAATGTTAATTTAATGTAGAAAAGTTGATATTTATTATGAGGTTGCATACATATCATAATTATGGGAAAACATTGCTATGTCATGCTTATTAATATCACCTGAATATAAAATGATATTTGGCTTAATTATGAGACCGGAACCTAAATTGAATTTTAAGATGTCCAAATGATAATTTGGAGGTTGCAGTTGATTCCGGAACGTGCGAAATAGTCAAATAATGTACCATATTGTATTTCGTAGTTTTGGGCATTTTTGACTGATTGTGCTTTAATTATGCTATCGCGTATTATTTTATCGCACTTTTGGTTAATTAAGTGGAGCATTTGGTCTTAGGTCAAGACTTAAGCCTTTTAGTCTTCTAATTTCCCCAAAATCCCTTCCTAAACCTAAGAGAGAAAAGAGAAAAGTAGAGAGAAAGCTTTGGAGATTGAGAGGGATTGCTACTACACCAAGGAATCTGCATATTTGCTGAATCAAGGCAATTTTTTACTTGCTAATTGTGTCTTGAGATAGATGATTTGTTATGATAATGGTGTATTGATTTTAGTTTAGAAAACTTAGGGTTTTCTTATGTATTTTGGGTTTTGATTTACTCAAAGATGATTCATGAGGTTTTAGATGATCAATAACATCATTGATGTTCTTATAGTGTTGGTATATGAGTTTGGTTTGGAGAAATTGGAGTTTGGGTAGAAAATGGAGTCCAAGACTCCATAGCCATTTCTTGGCAAAATCGCAGGCCCGAATCGATTCGGCCCCCTGGGCGAATCGATTCGGTTAGTTCCAGTGCCCAGGTCTTGTTGACCGAATCGATTCGGAATTTATCCGAATCGATTCGGCAGTTATGCAGAAACCCAAATTTTCAGACCGAATTGATTCGGCCCTCTGAGCGAATCGATTCGGCTATTATGCAGAACCTCAATTTTTCTGGCCGAATCGATTCGGCCAAGGGGGCGAATCGATTCGATAGCCCTGCATTTTCCAACTTTTTCTTTTTTCATTTTTAACCCCTTTTCTTTAGGATTTTTTTTTGATTAGGGACCTTCTTAAATGAAGTAAACATAGGGTTTAGAGTTTTAGTTGAGTTGGGTCGACATCCTAGACTCGAAAGGGTTCATCTAGGATTCATTCAAGGGAGAATTTAAAGTGATGTTTAGGCATTACTTTTGTCTAGTAGTTCTATAAGGGTCTAGAACATATCAAGGTCAATTTTGGAGACTTTAGAATTCAACTTGAGTTACATTTTGACTTAATGGTTTATATTAAAGCCTAAAAGAGGCCTTGGGGATAACTTTGGAGTCTGAATTCCTTATCGAGGATGTTATGTCGGTACGTATCATGTGTAGTCCTGATTTAACTTATACATTTATTTAAAATGGGAATTTGTTAAGGTAAATGATAATTTACTAATCATGTAATGGAAATTAATAAAATGGATGTTACACACCTCTCTAAATACCATCTTAAGGGAAGTCCGCTCGATAGGTGAAGCCCCCTGGCTAATGAATGCAGGGTGGATATAGTCCTAGGCCATGGGAGCGCTTATGGTTATATATATATTTCTGCGGGGGTAGGGAGATTCCGGGTGTGGTCTTGGCTACCACGCAGGCTCATGGCCGCTTCCCGACGCTTTCGATAGGATCCCAGGTTGTCTTATGTTAGGCCCTGGAAGATGATGGTTATTTAGGGACGCGCTCAGTGGGGAAACCCGGACGGGCGGTCTTAGAAGCGTTATATTTATAATTATGACTATTCTAATTATCGAGTTGGACTCGATGGAACATTAATGCCATAAAGAGCAAAATTATGCCGCAAAGAGCATGTTATTGAGATTAGTGCCATATAGAGCACATGATGACAATTATATTCCTGATAAGGAATGGAAAATGAATATTTGAATTGAAATATGATTAAAGATGATAAAGGCTCATAAGCACTTTTAATCCGGTTTTATTATGAATCTCACTCTATGTAGTCCTTCACTAGTTTCAGTTCCTTATATGCTGTCAACATGCTAGACTATCATCCATGCTTCATTGTGCATCATTATCATACTTGTCATTTATCTATTGATCACATATACCCGGCCCTGACCGGTTTTCCTTTTCTTCTTGTGTATGTATATCTATATTATCCGTTCAGGTGTTCCGCCGCACGGTCGCCCGTAATGACCTTTCCTTCCACATGTTTTGAGGAGCCGTGACATTGTGCGGGTTTCACGGGATTTTGCGTAGACGCCTCTGTTTATGTTTCTAGTTATGTTCGGTTCATTCGGGCTTGTTGCCCAAACAGTTGTAATTGTATAATGGATTTATTATGTAACACTTGATACTATATGTATGTTGTATAAATGGTATTGACCGACGTTTCATTCGGTCCTTTGTATCTTTCGGGATTTCTTATAAGCGCTTGTGGGGGTTTACACCCTCTATTTCTATTATGGGTTGTTGAAAATGTTATTCTTCTTATTTCAAATCAAAGTTTTTTTGATAACCCGTTTTCTGGAATATAGAGTGGTTATTCCTTATACTTTGTATATTGTTGTGATGCTGAGGATGATATTATCCATGATTTCCTATTTTATCGGGGTATAGGGCTGGCCACCCTTTATTTCGGATTGCGGGTTGTCACAGTTTCCGGGTATGTCTTGAGCCTAATTATCTTCAACAACTTTGTAGAAGCCATTATATATGGTCCAAATATCATAGGCTACTCCTCTATCCACTTCTTAAATCTTTCCAAATTTATCTCATTTCCATTCTTTTGCATTTAGCATACACTCTAGGGATAAGAACACGAGAAGATAAAAATGAAGTTGCAATTTCAAGGGTGAGAATATGAGTATGAATTCTAACAGGAGAAACTTGGATCCCGTGTCTCTAGAAGGCTCAGATCCTGCTTTGTTAAACCATCATCAAAATTTAACTTTCTTTTGAGGCCTGGCAATTAGAGATCATAGGTTCTAGGAATATACTTTATACTGCAACTATAACATCTATTTCAATGATATTCCAAAAATTCTTAAAGAAATAACCATGAAAACCATCTAAGCTAGGACAACTATTTAGGTTCAATTGATTCACTACTTCTTTGATCTCCTCACTTTCTGGGATTGTGCTTAATCTAGAGTTTGTCTTTGCTGAAATTAAATGGGAATTACCTCCAAGAATGTATCATTCATAGAGATGATCGGGCCATTATCACAAGTGAATTGATCCATAAAAAACTTAGCACCTGCCATTTGAATATCCTTCTCTCCTTTATGAATATGACCATTAAGATCTATGATTTCTGATCACCAAGTTCCTTCTCTTAAACTTAACTGAGTTATGAAACAAATGAGGTATTACTATCACTCTCATTGAAGGATTTCTCCTGGAAATATCGTGTTTTTTTATTTAAACTTAAATCCATGTGGATATCCATGTAGCTTATATCATTTTTTAATTGTGTGACTAGAAAGTCCAAAGTGAGTGCAAAAAGGTTCGTCTCTCTTAAACATTGCAGTACTAGCAATTGAAACACTTGGAGACATTGAACTAGTTCCCAAAACAAAAGAATCTGATACTTTGATGATGTTAGGTAAAGGATCAAAGAATTTTGAGCTCATCACAAAGAATTTTGATTCTAGAATAGTAAGAAGTGACATCAGAAGAACCTTGAGAAAGACCGTGCAGATGTTTACGAATCTGAAAAATTCTAGGTCCATTACTTTAATAAAATAAATCATGCAAATCTCCCCAAACCTCATTAGAAGAATCAAAATAAAGACAAGTATCTGCAATTTCCATATTCGAAACATTTAAAATCCAGGACAAGACCAAGAATTGCATCGAGACCAAGAATTGAAAATCAAATCAGTAGTTAAAGATCAAGGAAATGTACCATCGACAAAGCCTAACTTATTCTTCACTGCGAGATCCATATGCATCGCACTGCTCCAGGTATTGTAGTTATCTGCAGTAAACTATCGGATCCTTAAAGAACATGCACTTTCTACATTAGTGTAGGTAGTAAAACTTTTCCAAGGAAAATAAGTTCAATCAATATGCCCCGAAAATTTTTCCTATCAAATGGATCCTAAAAGAACCTGAACTTTAACCGGAGACAAGCTGGTCAGACACCCTGCATTTCTTGATCTTTGTCAACTGGGAATGTCAGGCCATTTCACACAACTAGGTCAAGAACTTAAAATAACACCATTAGGAATGCCTTATTAATAGGCATTAAATGAGATAGTATGACTGTTAACTGATCATTAAGCGTAAGCATGGCTGATCAAGGGTGAAGCATGCTAACCAAGAACAGGCTTGAAATCCTAAAAAATGTAGATGTGTTGATAAATTATTTATATGTAAAATTCTAATATACATAGCAACTCAAGTTCCTTTTTAACATCTCTTTATACATATATATTATTTGGATGTGCAAAATGATATTACTAAACTAATGGTATGAAGAAAGCATAATTATATATAAGAAGTGCGTACAATACTTATAAGGATTTAGGTATAGTGTTATGCAAGCTCAAAGCTCTTATCACCCTTTTTTAGACAGTGCTTTTTTGGGGTATCGGTTAGCACCCTCACCCATATAGATAGAACCCAAGTAGATATATAGATACCAAATAAATATGCTTAGAACGCTTTTGCCTTGCCTATGGGGATAGCATCCCACCTCGACACCAATGGGATAACACCCATCTTGACTTAAATCACACTCAATTGCGTCTTGTCAATAAGGATAGCAATCATCTTGTGTCACCAAGTGCAACCCTAAGTGTATAATAAAAACAGAGTACCAAGTTTATAACTAAATCATTATCAAGTTAAAATCTCACACACCAAAAGAGGAATACCCCAAAATTTAGAACAAGCACTGACAACAAAGGCAGCTCCCCCATAAACCTCACATAGGTCGTGAATTTTCAATTACAAAAAGTTTGGCAGTCAATGCAACTTATGATCCAATGGCATACATATAATTATTTCAAGGGTTCACAAGGCGAAGAAAAAAAAACACAAAATTTTGTTCAGGTCAAGTAACAAGCAGCAAAAAACATAAGAGAAATGAAGATCAACTACCTTATTTAAATGAAGTTTAATACTATTCACCACCCATTCTGGTACAAAGAGAAGTAATAGACTTCCAATATATTAAAGGTTAATTAGCTACATTTCATCGCACCTAACGTATTGTTTCGATGCATCAATAATTAGTACTGTTATTACCTGTAGGCGCCACTCATGACTAGGATAAAAATAATATAAAAAGGAAAAGATTGTATCATATAGTTATAATTTTGAGACTCAGATGGAAATGGAAAAAACATAGAGGAAAAGAACATTAGTGTAGGTTGTAAAACTTTTCCAAGGCTAATTCTCTTTGTACCTAATTAACCTTTTCCAAGGCTGTAAAACTTTTCCAAGGCTAAGTCTTAAAAGAACTTTTGTTTGTTCTTTCTACAGATTCTGAACTTCATCTCTTGTATTGTATTGCTGAATGACTAATTCTTATTTTGTGGATATATGAACATCGAATTCCATCATATTACAGGAACAACAAATTACTATATAGGACAAGCAAAAGTTTTTTGCAAAAGTTGTATTCAAGGGGGGGGGGGGCATGTATGCAGCAGCATATATGCATATATGTGGCCGCTGCATATATGCATATATGCTGCTACTATGTATGTTGCATATATGCATATATGTAGCAGCATAAGAGGCAACAAATCCAAGGCTAAGTCAAGAATGCAATAATCACGAGAAATCATGACAAAATATACCCAAACTAGTAAAATCATACTAGATTGCACATGAGAAAATGATATAGAAAAACTCTACAAATATTTCAACTAGGAAGATGTACAACCTGTAAGGCTACAAGTACAACTTTTAGGTGAAATTGTGAATCCTAAAGTACAAAAAGAAACCTTCCAATAAGATCACTAAGGCTATGCGAACGACACAAAAAGGAATTCGTATGAACGAATTAGGGAAAAAATAACTCTCTAAATAAACTAAGACGTAATGAAAATTGAGCAAATAATTAATCATGCAAATAGTATTCATATGAATGGATGCAAAACATAACTAGGTGTACGGTTTTATCTAGTAGCTCAAGTCAGGGAAATGTTCTAATAAAAATCATAGCTCATAGAATCCATATGTCTATCTTAGCTGGTACTCGGAATGGTGGGTAGGCTTATTGCTTCATTACTTTGTAAATCGGTTATGGGGCATTTCATTACTCTTTTTGTGGCTGTTTTAGTATTATAAGTATATTGTTTCAGTCTTTAAGCCAGGTTATTAGTTCAGTTTGTAATCAATCCATTAAGTGTTAAATAATTAAATCATCTATGTTTTTAGTGTTCTTATTTTATATTTATATAATCATGACATCTTTGGAGCTGGTTTTTGCATTGGGTTTTCAACAAGTATTATCCAAGTATCTAAATCAAGTTAATGTTTATTTACTTTTTCAGAACCATAGCTAATTGCATTTTGTATCCCATTTGTTACAGGAAGTTTACTATCCCACGAGGACTTGTTATACGTATACTTGAGCCTTTAACCGTTGGAGGTTTTGCATCTATTCTCTCGAACAAAGACCTTGTCGCTTAATTCCTCTTTAATCTTGCTCTCAACCACAAGTAGGGGTGAGACATATTCAAGTTAAATTTTGTTCATTATGTTGTCCAACGGTAAAAGGAATCGTAATGTGTATTTTTATTTATATTAGTTGTTTAGAAAGTTGTGGTTATTTCTGTCGTTGTTTTTGAGGTAATTTTTATGTTTAAACAAGTTGGTTTTCATTAAAAAATAAAGGAGACTCTACCGATTTTTTTAAAAAAATATTAAGTATTTTAAAAGTAAATAATACAAAGATATACAAATTTGATAAGGTTTCTAAAGATTGTCATCTATAGGAACTATTTAAAAAATTATTTCTTTGTTTAAGGTAACTGACACTTAATAAATTTGTTGCAGGTGAAAACCTTTTTGTGGATAAGGCGAGATATTTGAATTGTTTTGCTGGAGGTCGTATGCTTGAAGATTGCGAGTTTACTTTGCGTACATCATTTTATGTTACGGATAGATGATTTTTTATTTATTTTTTCTAAAGAGATGAGTTAAATTGTATAGAGAGATCTATGTTGGACACAATGTTTAAATTGTGTATTTTTTTCTTTGTATGAATTTTAATTATAATTGAATGGAAAATTGTATGTTATATGTTGAAATGGGATGCAAAATATGTCATATTGTTTTTAAGAGGTTTTGTTTATAATTATATAGTATATTATGGAATGGATGAAATTATAATTTGGGTGCCAAAATTATTAAAGAGTGCTTCGTTGCCGTCTCAAAAGGGTTCCATAAATGGGGAATTTTTGAGACGGTTAAGCTATCATCTTAAAAAACTCTTTGGGGACGTATTTTGGTGTCTCTAAAAAAACTTTAAAAGACGGTTTTTTCGCCGTCTCAAAAGGGTCCTATAAGCAATGACCTTTTGAGACGGCGTATTTCCCATCTCAAAAGAACTTTTTGAGACGGTTGCTGCCGTCTCAAAAAGATTTTAAAACGGGGATCATTCAATAAGAGAGTCAAGGACCGAGGTGTCCGAGCGGGAGACTTAGCCCTCAAGGAGATAATATAACCCATCTGCGACCCCAGAGGAAAGTTCAAGCCCAACTGGAGCGGCCCCTACATTGTGAAGAAAATCTTATCTGGCAGTGCCTCCATGCTCACTGACCTAGATGGGGAAGAGATGGCTCGTCCAGTCAACCTGGACCAACTCAAGAAATTCTACCCCTAAGTCCAAAATCTTGGCGCGCTATGACTCTTCTCACCCCCCTTCTATTCTAAAAAAAAACTCTTCATTTGTCTCTACCCAGAAATATGTGGTCCTGATCCTCTACAAAAAACTATTTTGCAAACAAATAAAAACATTTTTCAGAAACCCCAGAGGTACGTAGGCAGCTCATGCACCTCACATGAGTGCGACCCTTTATTTTTCACAAAATACTATTCTTTTCTTACCTCCGAGAACGGAGGTTCATTCTAAAAATACTTGAACAAAAGGATTATGTATGCCTTAGCAATCAGTCTAGATAATTCAAAATACAAAATTCATCGAAAGTCACAGCTCGATGATCAGAAACTTGTTTATTTCATTAATAAGAAAATTCAGCACGAATTACATTATAGAAAAGAACAAATAACTCCCTTCCTCATTATCATAAAAGACAAATAAAATCCCCACATCTATTCCCTTGTACATAAATAAAATCTCCAAGAGTCCTACCCACAGCTAACAGAAGAGCCTGCACCCTCACCATCTACATCCTGAGGTCCCCAAGTGTCCCCTGCCTGAATAGAGTGACGTAAAAATTCCATGGATCGATGAGCCTTAACTATCTTCGAAAAGACCACAACTCCCCCTTCCATAGTGTCAGATAAAACAAACCATCTCTGTCCAGTCTCCACTGCCAACATCCTGCTGACTACCTTCCTCCACAACCACTTCATATAATCTTTGGGGACATGCCAAACCTTCCCGACAGACTGAGAGGGACGGGTCGACAGACGCCAACTTTCCCATAGAGATCCAAGCAACAGACGCCAACTTTCCCATAGAGATCCAAGCAACAGACGCAAGCGCTCAGTCAAATCTTCTACTGGAAAGAAATTTGAGGTTCGAGGGGGCACGAGCTGCGCCCAGCCAAATTGGAGCAAAAGCCACCAAGGGAATTAAAAAGAGGTCTTCCTGAGACCAACCAACCGCACATATTAATAATCTCCTAGCTCCAGAACAGGCTGCAACTGTCCATACCAAGGCACTGACCAATACAGCCCACGAGCCCCATACTCCACAAGTCAATTCTCCCAGTTCTCAACATACAGGCCAATGCTGATGAACTAGCGTGAAAAGAAGTTGGGTACGGCCAACAAGGGATACTCTGGATGAGTCGCCAAGCGGAATCTTTCAGACAACCACATGAACAGCATCACAGGGCTACCCCTCAAGAAGTCAGAATGACCTTCTCTCCAGGCATCCAGGTGTGACACCCCGCTTAATTAAATACCGAGCGATCACTCCTTCATTAAATTAAAATGAAGGTGAACAGTTGGTTCATTCTTAGCATCACTGTCGTAAAAATAACTATTCCAATTTAAACACCCTAATTAATTAAGCTAAGTGTCAAAACTATTTTTTTTAGACATTACTTCCCAAATTTTATTTTATAAACCAAGATTTAAATCTTTACAGCAATTCAATATTAAAGAATCACACCACAATAATCTTGGAACGTAATCCAAATAATTTAAACATTCAACAACTAAATCCCACCATTAAAAACTTAAAGTAAAACATCCAGACAATAATAAATTCCAAAGTGGCAATACTAGAAATAACTGAATCACAATGTCCAAATAAACAACTGAATAATGGAAAGGGTGACACGTGCCCCACTAAATGAGTATGCTAGGAGTGGAGTCAAATAAATGAAGTCGTCTAAGAAAGTGGCCTGCAACTCCCACCTAAGCTGCAGCGTGTTCCTTCCAAGGGATGTTACGCAAGATGCCCATGTGGCTGGGCACCTGTAATATATACATATATATACAAGAGAGAAAGAGAAATAGAAATGGGTCAGAGCCCGATAGTGTAATTAATTTAAAATTTATTTAGCAAGTATTTAAAATGTTTACAGGCCAATACAACAAAATATTAGTGCGGCACTCTCTTGAGAAATTCTCACCTCCCTTCTAATGTGCACGCCTATCGCATTAACCTTCCCAACGGATTATCTTATCTTATATCACACTAAACTTCCCAATGGTTTAACTTATCTTAGGTTACTCGTAAGATTTAAAACTGAACAATATAATCGTTTAAAAGGATAATTTCATTTAGTAACGAAGCTCTCATTTTAACTTTATTTATTAATAAAGTTTCCCAGTGTCATATTATACTTTTTCAAAACAAGTATTTCCAATTTGAGTCATTATACATGCCTTACTTACCTTAACACCGTAAGCAGTTCCAAATTTTAAAATTTCATATATATATTAAATACTCGTATAATATATATATTCTAACAGCACCCCACATAAAAATTATGGTGCGGGCATACTCTGCTATCCAATCCCCGTATCACTCGTACTAAGGGAAATACAAGTTCGGAATCACTCTCGAACTGTATTAACACATTCACAAACAATATTGAGGTGAAGCATAGATTCCAAGTCTCCAAGAGATCAGTACATACCCTCCCGTCTCTTAGGACCGTCAGACCATCAATCAGATGGCCTGTACCAAGGATATCTATCTTCTAGGGTACGAGTCAATATCCCCCATAAAGGTTCCATTGAGATCAGACCATCCCAGCGTGGTAACCTCAGGAATAGCAAGTAGCGCGGGCATGATTTTCATACATAGATAGTATATGCATAAACACAATCATATAACTATACTAATATTACCATATCAATTTAGGTACATCTCAAATCCCATAATTACGACATTTTTCCTTATTTCTCATTATTTAGTTCTCACATATAACCGTTCATTTCTTACTTTAATTTGAGGGATCATTCCAACTTATTACGTAACACTCATGGAATCTATCCTTTCAAGTGTATAATTCAGTAGGTACTGGTCTAATTTCCAACGTAACTATCTTAGGCGTCTCTCCCCTTAATTCGTACTTTCATCGTCCCTTATATGTAAACATCCCAAAAATACAACTCTCGTCTTACCTTAAAGGTCCCATAATTATTTATAAGTCCTGCTGGTCTTATTTATCTGCCAAAACATTTTAATAAAGGTGTCCAGGGATTATTTTTCATTAAATTGAATTCAACTAATTTAAAAAGGGAAAATATGAGTCTGCCAGAAGGGGTTGATCGATCAAGGTCTGGGGCTCGATCGATCGAACCTTTGATCGATCGAAGCTCTTGGCTCGATCGATCGATCAGGTATGTATGACGAATTCTGCAGTTACCAGTTACGGGTTTTCTCACATAACTCCATCCCAATCCAAACTTTTCATTCCCAATCGTCCATAAATTTGTACTACTAATAGTATAAATCCATTCCATACATCTTTTACGTAAAGCATGCAAATTTCCATTAATAATCATGGATTAACATGCCAAAATTCATGTAAATCTGAATAACCCTAGAATTATTTTTACATGGTTATAATCTGTCCTTTCCAGAATTTTCTTCTTCTAAAACATCATAATTTCGTGGTTTAATCCTCTACATATGAAGGGGTTTCCAGATTTACATTCAAATCATTACTACATGTGATTTCCTATCTCAAATTTGGGTTTTCTTCCATAAAACTCATCCTAATCATCCCTAGACTAACATGAGTGATGCATTAACGAAAATAAGCAAGATAAACACTTGCCTGGGATTTTCGATGTTTTGGTTTGATGACGAATTTGGTGTGGTTTCGTTCCCCGTTGCGCGATCTACGCGTTGGTGGTGGTGGCGGTACAACCGGGTGAATCGTTGGCCTTGGATTGCTTGGAAAAGCCTCTCCTTCCCTCTCCTATAGCCGTCACTTGTCTTTGGTTGTTTTAACCCTATAAGACAACCTTAGACATCTGATATATCCCTTGAATTTTCGTGGGTTTAATTACCCAAAAATGTAAAATGTCCAAAATGCCCTCTAGGGGTACTAATTAAGCCTAAAAATGCCCCGAGACCGAAACTAAACCCCCGGGTACACTTTTCTGACTATCTCGACCCTTCCGGACACATTAGTGCACTCAAAATGACCATACGAGTGACTTATAATATATTCACTTTTATTCATCAATATTTAGTCCCGACGCGACACGGGTTCGTCCCGACTCAAATTTCCAAAATTGTCATTTTATTCACTCGTGACATTTAATATAACTAATATTATATATTACTTTGCTCATTAGTAATATTTTAAAATTTTCCCATAATTACTAACTCTCATCACGTTAATAATTATAACATAATTAATTTCCGGATTTATATTAAATAATTAATTCACATTAAATTTAATAAATCCCCAAATTAATATAGCATAAAAATAAGGGGTATTACACCAGGCCATTCAAGGTCTCCGCCAGTATCACCGCCGCAGGATTGCGATGGTATGACATCCATGAAGTAATGGCTGAAAGTTGTGGGTCCACTTGCACCTCCCCAGTCACCAGCAGCAATTCGGAAACCAGACCCAGAACAACGGCTCCAACATAGCCAACATCACCTACTTCCCGCAAATGCACGGACTGAAGCACTGTCGGGAGGGAGATCTTTCCTCCAGCAACCAATGATCTGGCTGCCGAAAGGTGAAATACGAAGAAGCCCAGCCAACAAATCCCTGGGAGAATGGGAAAATTCGGGCAAAGCCGCTGCAACCCTGGGATTTACAGCCAACATGACAGAAAATTCCTCGTAGGTAGGACAAACTTCCTCCAACCCAAAGCGGAATACATGATCTTCGGGGTACTAGAATTGTACCTCTTCCATCAGCACATTCCACTTAAAAGGCCGATTGCGCCACAGGGAGACTCGACGCATGTTTAAAGCATCACAGTCGACATTATAAGAGCACATTGCTTCCAAGGATTCGAGGTAGTTGGAAAACTCGGTGCTACCAGGGAGAGCCATCTTACAAGGCTAAAAGATAATGGGCAAGTGGGTAAGAATGCAAAGGTGTGATGAAAACACTCTACCCCTACCCCTTTTTATACTTGAAAACCCTCACAAGGGACACAATCCATGCAGAAATCAGAAGGAATCCTACCCCACAAGGTACCAAAGGCTGAAGAGGGTACCAATCAAAACTTTCAATTGATGGGACTGGACTGAACTGCCGATAGGCAGGTCAGGGTGCTTGCCGATCGGCAACCCCCATTTTTGGAAATTTCCTTTTTTCCTCTTTTGACAAATCAGAAAACTCAATAAAAATTTGATATTCTCAATAGAATTTCAAGAATCCCATTTTCTCTTTATATAATCTCCCCTTTTTAATCAAAAACTTTCCTTCAAAAAATTCCAAAAATATTCCTTTTTACGATCTCAGCTACAAAGTGAAAAGCGCATGTGCATTTCATTCATCATAAATAAAAGATAATAAAAAAATTCCTTTTGCATTGCATATATTTGTGTTCTGTGTTACATCAGTTTTGCAGGAAATAAGAAGAAAAAAATAAAAACAACGGGACTCAGCTCGAACCCACATTCTCTCTCTCTCTCTCTCTCTCTCTCTCTCTCTCTCTCTCAAGAGCTTCTACCCCGGTGATGTGCTCTCTTTCCCCTTCGACGAGACAATGCGCCACCACTACCAGAGCCAGAGTACTCTTCGAAGGAAGCCGACGGTATCAAGAAAGAAGGAACGGGAACCGCATCCCGAATATAGGTAGTCGCCGAAGATATCCAATCCCTGATATCCCTGAGCCAAGTGGTCGACACCCGAACTTGCTGCAAGAAAAGTTGAAATCAGTATCAAAGCAGGATGACCAAAATAGAAAAGAAAGAAATAAAGGAACAGAAAGGTATAATGCAGGTCGAAGGACCTCTTTTGTCAAACCCAACTCCTCCTGATCCATCTCATGAGGATGGTGCAACATAGGCACCATCCCTCCATCAGCTTGTCGGATGTTGTACGAAGGGGTATGCAACCGCACAAAAGGGACCTCCGAGGTCATCGCCGCCGCAGATGCCGACGGACCACTGCCACTATGAGAAGAACCCACCACCTGACTCGAACTCGTATGCTAGAAGGGAAACGCATCATATATGCTAGCCTCCATCAACCAGCTCATCACAAAGTCCATATAGTCATATGGCGCAGCCGTATCGGTGTATAGCAAGTAGGACTCGCCGATCATCGTCGTGATCCTCTCATCCTCCAACAGCTGTCTCTCCCACCTCATAGACGTAGGAGGCTACGCGGGTGGAACCACCACCTCCTCCTCAGCAATCTAGCAAATCACCCTCTCCCTGAGGTACCAGGAATGGCCGAACTCATGCTCTAACAGGCACCTCATCCGTGCGTTCACCCCGGTCACCCCCGCGTCCCGAATGGATGTCCCCCAGGGATAAAAGTTCACCTAAAAATATCCAAGCAAATATAAATCAATTCAAAATCAGAAGCTACAAAAACCAAGACTAAAATGGAAAAAATCTTACCCTACCACTGGTTAGGTCATTCAAGACCTGACGCACCACCTCCAGGGAAAGAGATCCCTTCGACTCCCGGTTGGCCTTACGCCATCGATATAATCGGTAAAAGTCCCCAATAGTGTCGTCCTTCAGAGCAATCAATGGCGTGTTGCACCCAATCACCTCATAGAACCACGTCTGAATTCACAAGCAAAAAGAGATGTATAAGGAAAATGAGAAAGCATGAAAGGAAAATGCGAATGCATGAAAAGAAATGCGCAAATTAAAGAATACCTCAAGAAGGTACGTGGCCCCAGTAAAGGTCTACCAGCAGCACCGGATGAATGCATCCAAAGAAGAGTAAAGGGTCGTCAAGGTCAGACTCCACCAATCATATAAAGGGATGTTCGAAAACATCCTCAGGTACTGCAGAAACCATAAATGGATGACATCGCCGCTCGACGCCACCATGAAACCTCCCAGCACCAGCAGAATAAATAATTGGTCCATCTGCCTCACTTGCAGCCCATCCTCCACATCGATCACCCTGCCCAACAGAACGTCCTTCAACAGGGAGAGCCGGATAGAATCTCCAAAAACTATCCTCCTTACATCACCATGTGCCGAATGCACTGCCTCCGGTCTCACCCTTATGAAGCGATCCACCTCTATCTGCTCTCCATCACAATCCAGCCCCAGTACTTGTTGCACGTCTATGGGAGTCACAGTCATCTCCCTGAAGTCGAAATGAAAGGTGTGGGTAGTGTCCCACCACCTCTTTCCCAGAGCGCACAAGACCTCCATCGAATGAGTCGTCTCATCCAGTGCCGATGTTAACCTCCCCAAACCCGCTGATGAGACCACTCAATGCACCACAAGTGGGAGATGCTCCCAGACATCCTTGAGCCCCTTCGTCCCGCGATCACGCATGTTATTTAAAGAAATATCAGACTGGTAAAAAGAAAAGTCTCAATCAAAAGTCAAGAAAGAAAAATCACCAAAAAGAGAAGAATGCCAAAGGTCGGGTTACTTACATAACTGCTGGGGATCACTCTCGAAGAGTGATAATGCGATGGATCTCGCAGCAAGGTTCGTTCATCCGCAACAGACTCAAACGCATCAAAGGAGTTTTTTCTCCCCAAAGCAAGGGGCACCCTGTCCCTCCAATCCATATTTGCCCAGTCATCAATGGTCATCCACTCCCGGTGGACTGCAGTGCTCACAAAGGCGGTCATTTCTTGAAGATCGGAAGGCTAGAATGATTTGCAAGTGAATCGCAGAGAGAGAGAAAGCAAAAGAAGCTGTGAAAAAATGAGGGGATTCGCCCCCTTTTTATAGGATGCAAGCGCCATGCCGATCGGCACCTCCCCCTAGCATACCGATCAGCACTGACTCCTCATCTTCCTGAGGCAGCCCAAAAGTCCGTGCCACTGCTGAATGGCACCCCTCATACCATGCCGATCGGCACCCCCCTTAAATTTCGTACATAAATTCCCAAAATATACCAGAAAGCCCCAAAAAATCCTCGAAAAATTCCTATAAATCCCAGGATGGATTTTGAACATTTTTACTAAGAAAATTTTGTGTTCCCTCGATCAGAACCCCTTATTTCCCCAGCGAAATCCTCAAAAGCTAAGTGAAACTCCTACCGGCAAAGCTCCGGAGGATCCCTAAGGATCGCCTGATCACTTCCACAAATGGAATTCTCTTACAGCACCAAAACAGGTTGTTCCCCCCTACGAGGTATCCTAAAAGCTCCCCCAGCTATCATCTCCCCAGCTCAGATGAAAACCACAAAGAACTTTCTCCAGCAGAATCAAAATCCAATCTTTGTCCACTCTTGGGTCAGAATTGACCCCGGTCTTGGATCATCACCTGAGTTAGGTCAGAATTGACCTCGATCCTCTGTCGTCACCACTTTTGGGTCAGAATTGGCCCCGATCTTGGATCGTCACCTGAGTTAGGTCAGAATTGACCTCGATCATCGGTCGTCACCACTCTTTGGTCAGAATTGGCCTCGGTCTTGGACCGTCACCTGAGTTCTGTCAGAATTAACCTCAATCCTCGGTCGTCACTACTCTTGGGTCAGAATTGGCCCCAATCATGAATTGTCACCTAAGTTAGGTTAGAATTGACCTCGGTCCTTAGTCGTCACCACTCTTGGGTCAGAATTGGCATCGGTCTTGGATCATCACCTGAGTTAGGTCAGAATTGACCTCGGTCCTCGGTCACAACCACTCTTGGGTCTGAATTGGCCTCGATCTTGGATCATCACCTAAGTTAGGTCAGAATTGACCTCGGTCCTCGGTCGTCACCACTCTTGGGTTAAAATTGTCCCGGGTCTGGGATCATCACCCGAGTTAGGTAAGAATTGATCTCAGTCCTTGGTCGTCACCACTCTTGGGTCAAAATTGGCCCCGGTCTTGGATCGTCACGTGATTTAGGTCAGAACTGACCTCGATCCTCGATCGTCCCACTCTTGGGCCAGAATTGGCCCAGTCTTGGATCGTAACCTGAGTTGGGTTAGAATTGATCTCGGTCCTCGATCGTCACCAATCATTAGGTCATAAGTGACCTCGGTTATCAAACCTTTACCCTAATCCCGCAGATTCGACTTTCATTCACAGAATTGATCATTCCCAGCACACTCCTTAGGTCCTTTGAATCGGCCTCGACCCTTAAAAGCATCATATGGTGTCTATTCGACAGTCATCATTTGTTCCTAACTCACCCATGGAGGGATCTATAAACACCCCATTCTGTTACCTCCCTAAGGTCCCTAGTACCTCCCCTCATCACAACAAACCTAGTTCATGTCCTGAAACTGACCTAGAAGCCATCGGGCACTCCCCAACCCAGTTTGACCAAAAAGTCAAACTCTTCGTCTCGATCGACACTCAATGAATATTTGAAGGGCAATGAATACCCGTTCGAACGGTCTACGCCGTGCACGATTCCTACTTACCATGCGGACGAATGGTTCGTTTGCGTCCGAAACTTGATGTAGAGGCCTCCGGGCGCTCCCGGGCTCTATTGGACCTATGTCAACTCTTCAGCTCGACCGAGGCTGAATGAATATTTAAAGGGCACTGAATCCCCTTTCCAACGGTCCATCCCGTGTGCGATTCTGATTATCCATGCGGACGAATGATCCGTTTGACTCTGAGAGGTCACCGAACGCTTCTCGGGCCCGATTGACCAAAGTCAGCTCTCCAAACTGGTTCAAACTGTTTGGAATGTCAAAGTACAGCTCTTAACCTTTCCAAAGGTCTACCTCGTGCGCAATTCGGACTTACCATGCGGACGAACGATCCGTTTGCATCCGAACGATTCCCCGTCCAATGGACCAACAAACGATTCCGAGCCATATTTGACCCAAAGTCAACTCCTGAACCCGGGAGCGGTCCAAAGGACTTTTGAAGGTCTCGGAATTACCTTTCCAAAGGTATTTTCCCATGCGCGATTCTGACCAACGGTTTACCCTCGACGACTAATTTTCCGAAAAAGTGTGAAGCACACAACTAATTGGGAGGTTCCAGACCCTGCCTATCGACACCTGCCTGCCGATAGGCTGGAAAGGGTCTATACCGATCGGCACTGACCTGAGCCTATAAAATGAGGTCTTCACCTCATTTGCAAGGGGGAGCCCAGATCTGATAAAAATCTCTCAGAACGAATCCCAGAAACCTCTCTCAAAATCAGCGTGATTTCAACTCCCAGACATCCTCGGTCGTCACCACTCTTAGGTCAGAACTGGCCCCGGTCTTGGATCATCACCTGAGTTAGGTCAGAATTGACCTCGATCCTCGGTCGTCACCACTCTTGGGTCAGAATTTGCCCCGGTCTTGGATCGTCACCTGAGTTAGGTTAGAATTGACCTCAGTCCTCGGTCGTTACATCTTTTGGGTCAAAATTGGCCCCGATCTTAGATCGTCACCTAAGTTAGGTCAAAATTGACCTCGATCCTTGGTCGTTACCACTCTTGGGTCCGAATTGGTCCCGGTGTTGGATCATCACCTGAGTTATTTCAGAATTGACCTCGTTCCTCGGTCGTCACCATTCTTGGGTTAGAATTGGCCCCAATCTTGGATCGTAACCTAAGTTAGGTAAGAATTGACCTCGGTCCTCAGTCATCACCACTCTTGGGTAAGAATTGTCCGTGGTCTTGGATCATCACCTGAGTTAGGTTAGAATTGACCTCGGTCCTCGGTCATCACCACTATTGGGTCAGAATTGGCCCGGTCTTGGATCGTCACCTGAGTTGGGTCAGAATTGATCCCGCTCCTCGATTGTCACCAATCATTAGGTGAGAATTGACCTCAGTTATCAAACCTTTACCCTAATCCCGTAGATTCGGCTTTGATCCGCATAATTGATCATCCCCAGCACACTCCTTAGGTCCTCAGAATCGGCCTCGACCCTCAAAAGCATCATGTGGTGTTTATTCGATGATCATCATTTGTTCCAAACTCACCCGCTGAGGGGCTCTATAGACACCCCATTCTGTTACCTCCCTAAGGTCCCTAGTACCTCCCCTCATCACTATAAACCTAGGTCATGTCCCGAGTACTGACCTAGAAGCCATCGGGCACTCCCCGACCTAGTTTGACCAAAAATTCAAACTCTTCCTCTTGACCGAGACTTAATGAATCTTCAAAGGGCACTGAATACCCTTTCCAATGGTCCGACCCGTGCACGATTCCGACTTACCATGCGGACGAATGGTCCATTTGCGTCCGAAACCTTACCTAGAGGCCACCGGTTGCTCTCGGGATCTGTTTGACCTGTTTTAACTCTTCAACTCGACTGAGGCTAAATGAATCTTTAAAGGGCACTGAATCCCCTTTCCAACGGTCCATCCCGTGCACGATTCTGACTTTCCATGCGAACGAACGATCCGTTTAACTCCAAGAGGTTACCGAATGCTTCTCGGTCCCGGTTGACCCAAGTCAACCCACCAAACTGGGTCAAACTCTTTGGAATGTCGAAGTTCATCTCCTAATCTTTCCAATGCTCCGCCCCGTACACGATTCAGACTTACCATGCGGACGAACGATCCGTTTGCGTCGATAACGATTCCTCGTCCAATGGACCAACAAATGCTTCTGAGCCATATTTACCCAAAATTCAACTCCTGAATTTGGGATCGGTCCAAGGATTTTCAAAAGTCTCTAAATTACCTTTCCAACGGTATGCCCCGTGCGCGATTCTGACCAACGGTTTGCCCTCGGCGTCCAATTTTTCGAAAATGCGTGAAGCACACTGCCAATTGGCAGGTTTCAGACCCTGCCTATCGGCACCTGCCTGCCGATAGGTAGGAAGGGTTCTATGCCGATCGGCATTGACCTAAGCCTATAAAAGTAGGTCTTCACCTCATTTTGAAGGGGGATCCCAAATCTGATAAAAATCTCTCTGAACGAATCCCAGAAACCTCTCTCGAAGGCAGCGTGATTTCAACTTCCAAATCCCTTTTTTACTTCCACTTTTCATCATCCTTTTCATCAAACATGGTGAATTATCCACTCTCCATCATCATCTAAGCGCAAGGGCTGCTTTCCAACATTCAAGATCAAGCTCAAGATCTTCAAGAAGGTCCAACTTTCTCAAACTCTCTCTTAAATACTCTAAAATTTCCAATAACTTGTTTTCTTACTTAGCGCTTTCATTATCTCATTTCCCACATCCTAATATACTTTTTATTTAGTATTATTGTACATATCTTATTTTCATATAAATAAAAAAACCCAAAAAACAATAAAAAGAGGGTTTGCTCATAAATTCCAAATAGGGATTCTCACACTTTTTCCACACTTTTCTCACAACTAAAACACTTTTTCTACACACACACACACACTGACAAATAAGATAACCATTTGGATTTATGGGATAAACCCCACCCCTCATTTTTTATGCTAACTACATGGTCTTTCATGCCTTTATAGGCTACGTAGGCATCTCGGGGTAAAACCCGAGACTCGAGTCCTTTTCTAACTTTTTCTCTTATTTTCCATTTTCTCTAAATCCATTCTCTTGATATTCTATTTACTTTCCCTTAGTGACGCATTACTCCACATGCGTTATCGTTCCATCATAACGATCAACGTAGGGGTAATCGCGTAAATGTTACTTTATAATATTATTCTTATACCTTCCTACGGATGACTCGCTTTATCTTTTCCATGATATACGTCGAGGATTCTTACCTCCATTTTATATATACACATGCACACATATCAAGGGGGGAAATATAAAGGAAAATAGCAAATATTCATGAGACCGAAAGGGCAGAATGGGTGCCTAACACCTTCCCATTTTGTAACTAAGCCTCCGAACCCTTCTCGAATCATTTTGGTTTTGCACGCACCAGTATGTCTTTGGATGCCATCCTTCGGGGTGGCTTCCCCTTTTTATTTTGTCTGCTTTGAGTAAAATAGACTGGCGACTCTGAATCTCTCTACATTTTTACATCACATCTCAAACGACGCCGGTCGAAGCTCTCTACCGAGAGGGACACACGGGACCCAAAGGATCCTTTTCCTCTGCGACGGGGATCGGGGATGGCCACAATAACCAAATCCCAATAGACCTAGTACATGTTCTACAAGAAATAAATATTCAGACTAATCATATAGAAGTCCTTAACAAAGACATTTTAGAAATTAAAACTTTAAATAAAAATCAAGAGAGTGAGTTAATTAAACTTACTAAAGAACAAGCTAAGCTTATCCCTATATTAGATAATTATCTTCCTAATGGAGATAGTTAAATGAGACTAGAATGAGGTACCAAGAGACCTCTCTATTTAGGCTTTATCACACTTTTATCAAAGCATTTTAGAAAAGATAAACGAAAATGAGATTTTCAACACTGCTAAAGCAACTAGACTCATATTAGAAAGATTAAATTTAATTTCTACATCCACAACAGCTACCCAAGACTATAACAGTAGCTTTGTTAAAGACTTACATTTAGATTTAAAATCTAAGACATAAGGATTAACCACCTTCTACACAAACGTTGTTAAATTCCAACAAAATTTAGCAAATTATCTTAACACTATAGAAGGCCATAACCAATCTAGAATGAGTGGTATCATTAATCAACTTAGACTGAACATTGCCCAAGGAAAGGATAATAAATATGAAGAAATTATTCAGTGAATTAAGGTTGTATATAATAAACATTCCCAAGTAGAAATAGACTATCCTTTTATTCTAACTCGTTTAGATAAAATAGAAAAAACTATAGAATCTATAGAAGTTAGATCCATGCAACAACAAGAAAAAGATAATGAAGTAAAAGACTATATTATAAATTTTGCTAAATCCCTTGTTAATTCTCTAGCCAGACATAGTAAAGAAATTTCTGATAACATAAGAAAAGTGAATAATATTTTTAAAGAAGAAATCCTTGGTCAGATAAAAATAGAAAAAGATTATTCAGACTTATTAGAAAGAAATGAAAAAAGACTTCAACAAAAATAGGTACCACCTATAAATTTAGAGAACCTCCTCCTATAGAAACTAGAGAAAGGAAGAACGTAGGTAGAAGAATCGTAAATGATGGATTAGATGAGACTAGTAAGATAGTTAGCTCTATCCCAAATATTGGACAGAGTAATTGTATGCTCCAAAGACTTAAGGATTCATCCTCCAATGTTAGAACATGGTGGAAAGAGAGAAATTTCACCAATCCTCTCCAATGGAAGGAATGAGGTGAAGTTGACTGGAATATTGTTAAAGATTTCATTCATAATGGATAACTTCCAGCCGTTAGATACATAGTTTTGTTTGAAGAAGGTGCCACTCGTAAGACTCCTAATTATAACATGACTTACCATTGTAGGAATCAGGTGTTAGACAAATCCTATACTGAGCTCCAAGTTTTAGACTCAGAATGGATTAGATCTAGAGGAATTGATAGGAAGTTCTAATTCCTAACCTTTGGACTCTTTCAAGCAATAATCCAAGGATTACATAGACCTCAGAATATTATCAACATATTGTGTTATTTAGTAGATAAAAGATGGAAAGATTTTGAGAAAAGCCTTGTTGGGATAGCCCAATTAGAAATGTGAGACAACTATGGATACTTTAATGTCATTCCGGCATTTACAGTAATCGTAGACATAACCAAACATTTTAAGTTAATCTTATATTCTAGTGGATATGAAGACTATATTATCCCAGACGCTAATATAAATAGAGAATTCCAAAGATATGTGAAGTTCTCCATATTTCATTATGAAAGAATGCAATCGGGAATTCCTAGCAGTAGACTTAATGAAGAAATTTTAGCTAGAACCAATGTTTCAGACTACAATCATACTTACAGTATTATAAATACTGGACCTATGAAAGAAAAAGCTAAGACCCATTTGTAAATTTCCAGAATTCTAAGAAACTAAGACTATACAGAATAAACCTTTATTTATTAATAAAGATGATGTCACTGGAAATGTTACCATCCAATTTGGACCTCCTATGATTATCAATAAGAATATCCAGACTGAAGAAGTTAGATTTAGGAATATGGGAGAAGCCATAATCAGTGATCCTTTAGAAGGAGAATGCAGTAGTAAAAATAGTTCTAGTTTACTAAGACAAGCCCCTGTAATTAGACCTAGAAGATCATTTGAACAAAAAGACTTAGTTAAAGAAAAATCTAGGATCGAAAAATTTGGACATGAACCCTCAGAATTGGACATGAAGACATTTAAAGATCACCTAACGAAAAGTCATTCTGCTAGATTTCAAGAAAGAGAAAGATTTAATATGATAACTCAAGACTGAATATTAAAATTAAAATAATGTAAGAATACGAAAGAACTTCTTAGAAACTTAAGACTAATAAAAGAAGGAGAAGAAAGACTAATGCCAACTACACAAGTAGAACCTAATAAACAAGAGATAGGAAGTAGTAATAGGCTAGAAGATGCTCCGAGACTTTTTAGTAAACCAGTAGGAATAAATATTCTTATATACTCTATCACTTTAGTTATGACTAAACCTGATTATATAAAAGACTTTTCAACTAGTGATAAGAGTTTTACTCCTATTAAGACCATGGCAAGTCAATCCATAAATCGAGTAGGGATATACCTTATCTTAAACAATGTCGAAGATAGGAAGAAGGCCTTAGACGAATGGCGTAATCAGATGAACATGTGCTTTAAATCTAATGAATAATGGGATGCAAGTTCATGTAAACAATACGCTGAGCAATCCATTAGAGGTATTGCAAAAGATATGTTAGATAGTTTAAGAAAGGCTACAAATGAAGACTCCTTAGCTAAGATTGCGAAGATGGAAGAAAACTTAGAAGAAAGTTCAGATGAAGAATATATTCAAGTATTCACATCAGAATTCATTAGTGCTGGACATCTAGCTCAAATCAATGAACAAGGCCTAGCGAAAACAAAGTTAGCCCTCCTCAGCATTTGCAAACTAGATAAAATAAATGAATATAGCAATAATTATGAGCAACTATATTACCAAATTAAATAATTTGGAGAGACCTTAAAAGATGACTACTTTATAAACATACCTTCCATAGGAAAAATTCTAATTAATGAATATAGGTATTGGCCAGGAGTAGCTGGAGTTAAGAACAACTCCCTAGGTAAAAGAATCAATTTCGTCAAAGACTATATCATATATAAGAGACGTGATATAACTCAAGAAAAGTTGATAGAAGAGACTTTCAAACAGATCCCTCCAATTAAGGACGAAAGTGGCATCTCTCCAATCCAATGGGGATGTGGTAGTGAATCTAAGAAATTCAAAACAAAATTAGAATGTAAACATAGGATGTTCAAAACTAGACCTCTAGGATTTCCAAAGAAGTATAGATTTAGACCATATACTACCTTTAGGGAAATGAACTCTAAGACTAAGAAAAACAAATTTAACTAAAGAAGATATTTTAAGAACACTAGTAAGTATAAGAAAGTTCCTAATTATAGGAAACAAAAAAATTAGCTCAATCTAAGTTGCTATCAAAGAATGTTGGACTTGCGACAAACAAGGACACTTTTCTAAAGACTGCCCTAATAAGAAAGATAAAGAAGGTATTAATATTATTAATATAATATTAGACTATGCAGATCAAGAAGAATTAGATATCCTATATACTATAGAAATATCAAATATAGAAGATGATGACAATACTAGTATCTATAGTGCATATACAAACAGTGACTCAGAAGACTATAATAGTGATACTGATGAGTATCAAGACCTTCAGGATACTCTAGACTTATATATGATGAAAGTTAATCAAGACGATTTAGATAACGAATATGTAGACTTTGAAGAAGCTTGGTATAAGTGTATATTAAGCCCTTTTTTAAAGAAAAGATGGACAGTTAGTAATCCTGAGTTACTAACATATATACCTATATGTTACTTTGATGAAAGAATTTATTGTACATTTGAAATGAAATGTAGCAAGAAACACTTGAGATGTGTAGAATTCTTTGAGACTATACAAACATAATTATTTATGGTTTGTGTTATTTATCAATTACACTGCCATAAAAACTGTTGGAGAACTAGATTTAGAGCAATTTATACTAGCCAGTATGACGCTCAAATAGACTTAGATATTAAAACATATTATCAAGATATTGATAGAAATATAGCCAAAAGATTACAAGAAAATGAAGACTTAAAATGAAAAGGAATTTCCTATGATTTAGAAGGATACCACTCCGATAGTAGTTCAAAAGACCAAACAATCCTAGATTTTATAGATAAACCCCAGAAAGGAATATCTATTTTAGAAAATAATAGTTTAGGGATTTATACTAAACCACATGCTTGTTTTGTAGAAATGTTTATACAGCATAAAGATGATCCTAAAAGACTTCTAGATTTTATAGATACAGGATGCTCTCAGAGTATTTGTAAGGTTAGTGCCTTTCCTGAAGATTATTTTCTAGATAGTAAGCAAGAGACATATGGTAAGGTAGCTAATGGAGATCCATTTATCTTATATTTCTAGACTATTCCTACTTATTTTAAATTAGTAAATCAGACCAACAAAATCGTTAACCATCGATTTTGGATAATGGATCCTCATCCTAGTTTCATAGGAAACATTATTTTAGGACAAGACTTTATTAGTAAATATCATCCTTATACTCAGTATAACAATAATATATTAATTAGTGATAAAGATGCATTTAATATTAAAGCCCTCCAATAGATCACAAGACTACCTTTGACCTTATGCAGGTCAAACCCAATTATAGACCCACAAAACATCAGAGTTCTTTAGCTGAGCATGGTGGACCTAGACCTACAACCCAACAAGAAGCCTTAGACATTACTAAACCCTTACAAAAAGAATGTAAGTGTCTAGACTAAAAGTGTTATAAGCAAATAGCAGTTATACAACAAGATATTTTAGAAGCCCGTCACACCTTATTACAGGTTCAAGCTATATCCAAACAGAAGAAAATGAATATAAAAAAAGAAAATGAAAAGACTAGGCAATTAGTAGAGCCTACTTTAGGAGAAAATCCCATTTCTAAGTGGGATAAATACCAAGGTTATTATAAAATTATCCCTATTAACCCAGATGCCTCTATTAATGGTGGAACCTATAAGAAAGGATATTCATAAGAGGACAGGGAAGAATTTAAAAAAGACATAGATGAAATGCTTAAGTTTGGCATTATTAGGTAAAGTAAAAGTAGACATAATAGCCTTGCCTTCTATGTTCAAAATGAATCTGAACGTAAGAGAGGAAAAAGACGTATGGTTATTGTTGATGTAAAAAACTAGATTGCTCTAATTATTCAATCACAGATAAATAAATAAGACAAAGATTTTTAAAGTGGTTCGGCTAGGAATAAAGCCTACGTCCACTGTTATGTTATTGCTGAGTGTTTGTGGAATTCTTGATTACAAATTCTCTCAAGAAATTCCGGTCCCTTTGAATGAGGGAGATACAATGTATTTATAGCCTTGAGGCTGTACATGAAAGGTCCAATACATTAAATGATTTACATATGAAAGGGTAATACATTTAATGCAACGTGTGCGTCAAGAATACAATGGATAGTTGAACAGTTGTCCGTCTGGTAATTAATGATACGGCCGAGATGCAGTTCGGACCGCCTTAGTTGCTTGTTGATCAAAAGTTCCTCGGAGTACTTAGAGTATCTCGGGATGATAGAGTTCCTCGGTGTGATAGAGTTTCTCGGTGTATTCTCGTTGTTCGGAAGGAAGCACGGTTGGTCGGGAAATGATCTTCCTCGTTGCTATTGTGCCATGTAGATTGACACGTGTCTTCATCTTATTTGTCCACATCAGCACATTAATTTTGGTATCAACAGTTATAGATTATAGATAATTAAATAAGAATTGTGAATTTGATTCTTATAAGATACCAGAAAAGAATAATTTAATTAATTTAATTGACGACATTATTATATTCAGTAAGTTTGATTGCAAATCAGGCTTCTAGCAAATTAAGATGCATCCAGACAATATTACTTGGACAACCTTTACTGTGCCCCAAGGAAAATACAAATGGCTAGTAATGCCATTTGGACACTTGAACGCTCATCAAGTATTCCAAAGAAGAATGGATAATATATTTAGACCTTATTTAAAATTTTGTCTTGTTTACATAGATGCCATTCTTATAGCCAGTAAGACGAAGACAGAGTATGTAAACCATTTTAAAAAGATTATTTTAGCATTAGATAAACATGCTATTGTTATTTCCGAAAGGAAAATGCAGTTATTTTAGACTAAGATAGACTTTGTAGGAATGAATATTAATAAAGGAAAATTATCCTTAGCAGAACACATAACCAAAAAGATTCTTGAGTTTCCAGATCAACTCAAAGATAGAAAAAAATTACAATCATTTTTAGGATTGCTTAATTGTGATGCAAACTTTATTAAATACCTTGCTTCAAAAAGACAAAGCCTAACATCCAAATTAAAAGGAACAAACAAAACTAATCCTTTTTATTGGACCAAAGATGGTTTTGAAGTCATAAGACAGATTAAAGATGCAGTCAAGAACATTCTTTTACTTGAACTGGCTAATCCAGAAGACCCGTTTATAGTAAAAACAGATGCTTCTGATAAATAATGGGGAGCAGTATACTTTGCCATTGATCATAAAAAAAGAAGAAACTTTGTAAATATAGTTCTGGAACCTTTATAGACCCAGAAATAAGATGCACTGCCCATGAAAAATAATTTTAAACCATAGTAAGGTCAATAGAAACATATATGTTTTTTCTTAGACCTAAACATTTTACTATATATACTGACTCTTCTTATGCAGTAAAATTTAGAGATTTAGACTTGTCCAAATCAAGGACCAATAGACTTATTATATGGAAACAATTACTTAATGGTTATGACTTCTCTGTTATACGTATTAAGGGAAGTAAAAATACCATTGCAGACAATATATTAAGAGAACCAATGTTTGCTAACACTAATATGATTTCATATTTTATGTTACAAATAGGAGACCTAGACAACATGAGTTCCTCTGGAATAAATAGACTGAATAGAGAAGAAGTTGGAGACTATCTTAGATGCATAAGACCTAATGCTTATGTAACTTAAAGACAGAATCATATTCAAGACTCTCAATAAAGACCGATCCTAGATAACTTTAATGATATCTTAGTTCCTCCTGGAAAATCTAGACATGAGATTATTTCTCAAAATAGACTCATCGAAAAAATGTATTTCCCCCCTATATAGACCTGATCAAACATATCCAGACTTGATCAAATTTAGACGAGAATTTTTGGAAGATGAAAATACTCTCATAGACACCCTTTGGTGGAATGTCAAAAATACACCTTGGATAAAATTCAAGTAGAATATGATAGCTGTTGCTAGATTCGTGAGACTCAAAGACTTACAGTAACCCAGCTTAGTGGGACTGCTACTCCTAGACCATAGACGTATACTTATGCCCAGACCCTTGGAGAATCCTCCAAAATTAGACCAACTGATAATTTTTGTTATCAAAAAAAGACTTTTAAGACTAAGATTGTTATACCGTTTGGTCATAATAATCTCCCATTAGCATAAGACTTTCAAAAAGAAACTAATAAAATTATTGATCATTTCAATATGTTATTATCACAAATAAATGGAGATGCGTTAATGATTAGAGGTTTCTTCAAAGACGTTCCAAAAATATATCTTTTTGGAAAATCAGATATGGATCATATAACTCTTGCACACCACGGGTTCATTGAACTGGTTCAGATAGAGGATATTGAAGACTCTATTGCTCTTGGGAAAATAGTCCACGAGTACGTTAAAATGGTAGAAAAATTTATTCCCCTGTTTGCCAGGATATATCAGATTGCTCCAAGTTCCTGTAGGGGAATGAGAGTTGAAGGATTTAGACTCATTAGTTTTTCCAATTATTCATTCGAAGATGTGGAAATTCTATCCGAAGATGAAACTAAAGACCTGACTGTTGATAAGTCCAAGCTCCAGATTCCTCAAGCAATGGAAATAATAGAAATCATGTTATTATTGACAGGCGAAGACAGATGGTACACTTCCTACCATAAAGAAGACTTAATAATCCAAGCTGATGAGCCATTCAATGGAAGGCTCAAGAAAGAAGCCAAAGAAATGGTAGAGATAGCTTTGCCATCTAGCCTTAGAATTGTGGGCCTCATTGATGAATTTTTCAACAATAATGCCCTCCCAAGCCAAGACAAGCTAGAAGAAGACATAGACAATACAAAGACAGGGACCTCATTAGCTGAAGAATTATTGAGGACAGAAAATGCCATGCTCTAGACCTATGTATTATTACAAGGCGACAAGACTCATTCGAAGACTTGACAAGCACCATCAGACGACCTTACTTTTCAAAAAGATAAAGATTCCCCAATTATCACAAGATTTCAAAAGCCTATAGATCCATAAGATAAGATTATTAAAGACAAAGTTGCTTTAATAATTTATATCTTTCCATCGAATGGCTTTTGGTAGCCAGTTACCTATCGTTTGTAGTTCCATTGAAGCTTATAAAAGGGAGCGTCTAAAATGTGTGAAAGACATCAGTGGTAAGACTTCCAGTATTAGATATTAGAGAAAGAGTATGGTTATAGTGAGTAATATGTACATGAGTGAGTAAACCTTTCATAGTTAGGGGAAATGGGAGAGTTATATTTACTTATTCAATGCAATAAAAGTATTTTCTTTTCCAGAAATATTTTATGTTGAGTTGTTATTATTTTCCAAATTGTCTCCAACTTTTTGTTCATAGAGGACTATTATGTGGAACCTCTAGTATAGCACACAAGGTGTTATACTGTTGAACCGTCGTCAGGTGCCAATTTGTCATGAGCCATTATCCAGGTGGGCGTTAGGCGTCAAGGCGTACATGTAGGAAATGGGTTCAACCCCAAAATAGTGGATTGAGGTGCGGCACATAAAGAGAGAGTTGTAGAAGGCCGAGACTGGAGAAGAATAGTAGCAAAGCTGAAGATAAGTATGAAGGAGGATAACGATATTGAAGACTAGAAGTAAGGTATAACTCAAACCGAACCCTTACCTATTTTACATATTATTGTTCTAAAAGAAACGTGCATGACCCTAGAGATCACTACATATGTTTTAGAATTTGTTAATCAGACAAATTGAGACCTAAATAGAGAAATCCAAGATTGGACTCTCACAAACCCTAAGGATAAAGAACTTATAGAATTTTCTTTAACATATGCAGGTGGTACTTTCAAATATATAAACCAGGTTATTGAGTGGTTAGTACGTGAAGTACCTAGAATAGAAATAATTAGAACAGGGATCCGAGATCTCTTTAGACAAAAATTAAGCACTGGAGATTTTTCAGAAGAACTGTTAAGACCATAAAAATATCAAGAATATACTAGGATACTTGAAGATAGTATAGACGTATTAAAATTTATTAGACGTAAAAGGTTAGATGAAACAAAGGCTATTTTAATTAGAGCCGGAGGAATCCACCCTCTCTTTAAAAATGTAGAGACGACGGCTCTTAGAACATACCGTAGATTTTTGTCATCTTATGATGATAATAATTTAGACGAATTCATAGATAACGATATAATTGATATCGTTAATCAAATATATAAAGAAACTAGACTGATAAAACCACAATACTGTATAAGGTATTTAAGACTATAATATTTTCCTGTAAAATCTCTTGCAATTTCTAGACTCCCTGAAGAAACTATTTATAGAGATAATCCTCTCTATTTAGAACTCTAATACGATACTGACGAAAGAATCTTGAGAAGTAGCAGTAGCCCTGAAACTTCTACACTTAGACTTCCAGATTAATTAGGCTTTAAAATAAGCTGAAAAGATCTTAGAAACCATTGGGGTAGAAATTAATATTCCCTAAAACCTTAGAAGGAGAAGGTGGTCCCTAGGCGGTCTATAAAAGACAAACGCGGTCCTAAGACTCATTTGGACGTTAGCCAATCTTCATAGAAAAATTCGCATAAGAGCCAGACTCTCTCTCTCTCTCTCTCTCTCTCTCTCTATATATATATATATATATATATATATATATATATATATATATATATATATATATATATGTGTGTGTGTGTGTGTGTGTGTGTATGTGTGTGTATACACACACACTAGTGTATGCCCGTGGTTGAAGGCACGACAAATTTTTTCCAAAGTACGTAATCAGGAAATGACGTAAATTTTCCAAAGTACGTTATCACGAAATGTCAAAATTTTCAAAGTGCGTAATTATAAAACGACAAAATTTTCATTCCATGACAAAAAAATGTTGTTTTAAAAAATTGTTCATAATATTCTTTATTTATAGGACTATGCTATAAAACGGTAGTGTTCGTAATTAGTAATAAAATCTCATGTCGTGTCGTGTTAATTTTGGTCAAGTTTATTTTTAGTTAAAAAAAATATTAGGTCTTATTCGATATAGGTAAACATTACGTGTCATGTTTATATTTGTTGTGGTTGTTTTTAGTTTATAAATAAAATTTTGTATGACGTACAACATAATACTTTCCTTGACGTGCACATTTTTTTATGTGTTAACAATTTAAGTTAATTTTTTTACATTGTTCTAGCTCAAGCCCATACACGAATATGGTAATAATCAAAAACATTTTTTTTAATACCAAAGTACACTTAGGTCACTCACAAACAAATTTTAAACACTAAAGGACTTTTGATAAATTTTAAACACTTAAGTTCACTAATTCTCTTCTTGTACAAATCCACGCTAGTGTCATAACAATTGAATCTAATTATAAATTTTCCTTAAAAGTTTAAAAAGTGTCAACAATTGACCTAATAGTAAATTGCCCCCTTTTTAATGGCACGATATCATGCACGCACATGGGTCCAGTACATATTTTAATTTCAATTATTTTTAAAATGGAGTTATTTTTTTTATTTTATTGATACAAAATATTACTTTCTAATTTTGCTCTTTGCACATTTTTGTATGTACATATACTAACTTGGTTCGATTATAACACTAATAGTAAAAGAAATATGGAGAATATATTATTCATGAATATCATATGTGAACCAAAAATGAAATAAAAATGTGTGACATATAGTCTCCACATAACTATACCATTAGAGTGCTTTCAACAATAACTAGCTCATAAGAATTTCATGTTCAAACATATTATCTTATAGAAAAAGAATGAAATAACAGTTGACATCTCAGATAATATCTGGATCCGAAAATAAAAATTAAACGATTACTTTCGAACTCTAAATATATATTTTTTTTAAATCTCTCCCTAGGAAACATGTGAAAAAAATGATATTTTTTCTAAACCAAATGTAAACCCAGGTCTTGGTTTGTAGCCTCAAAAACACATGAAAATGTCACTCGGTATCGAATACTTAGGGGTTCATACTTGAAAAATACCTATGGTGGTGCATTTAATTTGAAGGAAGCCCAAAATAGAGTTGAACAACACAATTCATTCAACATACTCAACCAACTAAACCATCAATAGCCGTGGTGGCGATAATAGTCGTATTGGAACGATTGTTATGACATGCCTTTTTTATTGCATAAAAAATGCACATAACAAAATAACTCTCATGTTACAAACATTAATCCAATCCAATCCAATTTATTTGAATCAAGTACATATATCTTCTCCTCAAATCAATTTACATATCAGTTTACAAAATCTTGCCAGCACCTTTTTAACCTTATATATGAAATGTGTTTGAAATAAGAGAAATATTTACAAATATGCAATTAGTTTCGATACATTGATCTTCATACAGTGATGTTGTGCAATGTACCATGACATATCTGATTGAACAATCTGCTACATAAAAAAGGAATTGACAGAAAAAAATTAGACATGTAACCATCATGGCACTTTATATCACTGAGAGAATTTTTTTTTTTATCGAGAATCTAAACATATAGTTGAAGAAAATTGCAATATTGAATTCACCTTGCCACCATCACCTCTTACCCTTCCCCCAGCTGGTGCTGCTGAAGCACATCCACCACAGCCTCGCCCACTCGACTTAACAGATTTGATATCTTTATTATTAGCATCGTGGACAACTACAAAACTTTATTTCTTGAAACTGAATAAATAAATACCAGTGTAAAGTCTGCTTTCTCACTTCTCATCAGTCAAATTGTTTGGTTCCTTCACTCATGTTTATAATAGATCAATTATGAGTTTTCATATTCTACAAAGATGTCACGCCAGAGTGCAGTATAAAACTGTGACCATTTCATATCAATGAGACATTTGCTTTTTAGTTGAGCTTCGCCTAATGCAAACTGTGACCATTTCATATAGATGCCTCTCTAATGGCTTTTTCTAGTTAAAAAAACTTAACTCCATACAAAGTGACTCATTAATCTTGTACTCAAGTATGCCTTTAGTGGAAAACTCATCTTGCTCCTAATGTTTTCCTTTATTTTTCCTTGGATCTTAACAAATAAACACCTGAAATTAATTATATGAAAAATAAAAAAAATTAATATTTGAACTCCGAATTCCAAAGCCAAAATAACAAAATTAGATGAGAAAGGAACCCTCAACATCAATTTCGCAATTTTGGTTCTCGATCGAAGGCTGGGCAGCTGTAATAGCTATAGCAGCACTCATAATATAGCAATACACAACATTCATAATATAGCAGCACTCATAATATAGATTCACTCTCGGTTGAATCAATACACAACACTCCAAATATAGTAGCTATAGCATCTATAGCAGCTAATATAGCAGCAATAGAAGCTACAACATTGAACCGAAATGATAGCAGCTACTGTTATAGCAGCTAACCCCTTCGAGGATCGGTTCATCAAATGAACCGATGTAGAGAAAGTGAAACCCATGTCCCGTGACCTGCTATTCACCCACAATCCCCCTACCTGCTACTCACTTCCACCTCATACCCATTCCCCCAGCCGAAATAATAGAGACTGTACTGTTGAAAACCAACTATTGTACTAAAGACTTCTTATTCCAGAAACCAATACTGTACTGGAATTGTCTATTATTATAAAATTACATTGAAATAAATGTTGTTTCAATCCTTACTGAAAACAGATGAAATTAAATCACATGTTGGGGACTTGCGTCATTTTTTGCTACCATTCGGTACATATTACTTAGCCCCAAATTCAATAAGAAAAATAATCCAAAAATAAAGGTTCCTACCTAGTCTCTTAGATCTTAAAGACTTATCACCATGGTCCAATGTTGAAAACCTCTTCCTCATTATTTGTATGAACATCCTTAAGGACTCGGTGAATTCATAATCCATTATAGAATTGGAAAATGTCTTTATCATACCGAGAAACAAACCTGCAAGAAAAATATCATTAGTCTGTATACAAAATATAACCCAAAATTTAACATACTTCGACGTAGAATAAACACTTATAAATGACTCAATCGAGATAATAAAGGTTAATAGAACTCTGGACCCTCCATAAATTAGTTTTGGCATCAAAACTTCCACTTCCACAATTCACTATGCACAACATATAACCCAACAGGTAAGGAAATAAAAATTTCCAAACCCATAAGCCATAATATCTATTTCTAAACCTTTTTATTTCCTGATTTGAAACAAATAAAAACCTTTAAACCAAAATACACAACACAAACACAGAAATCTCCAATGGTTAGTCAAAACACAGTCCTAATTTAATACGAAACTATGAGGGCTGAACATAACAATAAATGTTTGGTGATCCAAAAATAAAAAAATAAACCCAAGCAAATAAGCCCCAAGATAAATCAAAACACCGAATTGACATTTTTGTCAACCACGTTTCATATGCTAAACAAGTAGGAATGGTAATTATAATTAGCATACCCAAAAACCTGTAAATCATATGCTAAACATTTATAATTCCTATTAGTAGCTTATAAGTGTCGCATTCGATTAGTATTGCACTATTGTGTATCCAAGAACTATTAATTAAATGAATTTGAAATTAAATATGGAGGAAATGAGTAATAAACCAACATTAAACATTATAATGACAGGTTGATATATCATGTGTGGGGCATAAGATGTTGCATTCACAGAAATTTTTTTATTTATGTACGACTAAAATGAGTTGCCAAATGTTAAACTAAACTCATTTCAATGAAAAATGAAGAACACAGAGAACATAAAATTTCCTCTGATCAAGTAAACAATTTTTTTCTGATCAAGCAACTCCTCCAACAATAACAGTGTTGCACTCAAAAGGCACTCTAACTAATGACATAAGTTTCTAACTTTACCACACTACATGTAATAGCCTAAATTATCTTCTAGTGTCAAGAACGTGTACCCAATAAGCACTGAACTGGTAGCAGCCCATTTGCTCCATAAAACTATAAAAACAAGGAAGAATAATTAAAAAAATTAACATATGATGCATAAGGAGATACACTCAAAACATATACTGGTTTCTTATAATTTTTATTTTATCAAACATTTAAAGGACACTCGAAACTTACCATTTTTTGTCTAAGACAGATAGGAACAAATATCTCTGATTGAGACTGCCCCCTATCCAATGCGTGTGTGGTTCAACCCCCACACATACCTCCCATTTATTTAACTCGTCCACATACGTGTGTGGTCAAAACACGATTTCTCCCACTTAATTTATTCATAAACCATCTTCTCAACCCAACCAAAGACACAACAAAACCCATTTAACGAACCTAACAAACCCATATATTTTTATATACAAACTATTTAGTTTCCATAAATAAATCTAAATGTAAATAACCATAAAAACATAAAAAATACATGAGTTTGCCAAGCGAAACTTTTGAAATGTCCCAAACCCACAAAACCAAGCCTGTCAAGCAACAATCAACGAAATCGAATACCTGATCAACTTGTCAAGAAAAAATCGTAGAAATCCAAAACCCAAGCCAAGAAACAAATCGAGACAATAAAAATCGAGCCACTAAACCGGGCCAATAAACCAAATTCGAAACCAAAAATGGAGCTAAGTAAGTAAATGAGTAAAAATACCTGATCAATAAATCAAACCTTGCAAAAAATCGAGCTAAGAATGTAAATAAGTTAGAATACGTGAGAGATGAGCGGGTGAGAGAGTTTCTGAGGGTGTCTCTAAGCAGAGAGGAAATGGAGTGGAGGAGAACACAACCCAAAAGATGATTAGAGTGCGTGGGTTTCTGACAAAAGAGGTTGAGAGAGAGAGAGATGGAGCTCTACGTGTCTAATGTGAGAGTATGTTACCCGAATACCCCCATTTTTTAATTAAGGAGTAGGTTTGATGAGTAAAAATGGGGGGGGGGGGGGGGGGGGGGGGGGGGGGAACCAAATATTTGAGGGGTAGATTTGTAAAAAAATAAGGGATGTGATCACAACCATTAAAATATGTAAGGAGGTGGTATCGATCTGCACCGTTAAAAATTTGTATATTTTCAAAAACCAAGATACTTTATTATATATATATGATAAGTTCGAAAACTTATGTATGTCATAAGATTCAACTATGACATCAGAAGATGAATGTTTTTTGCCCTTTCTATTTTACCCTTAAAAATTTTGGTTTGACCCTCTTTTGACACACTCTAATTTATTTCCCTCTTTTTTAGTATTTTTCACATTCTCACCCTTACATTCAATTGTCTCTAGCTACCCGTCTCATTTATTTTCCCCACTTTACTCTCTCTCTCTCTCTTCGCTTTACAACGGTTGGTGTGCTTTTCACTATTGCCCTTTTCACTTTCATAATTTTATTCTCCCAACCACTCAAGGTTGGTATGCATCAAAACCCACCATCCCCAAAATGGCATACCCATTACAATAATGGATCCACCAAAAAATAAAGAAGGTAATCTCTATTTCTGTCTCACAGATTCATTGGGTTTGGACCAAACATATATTCATTTGCTACAGTTTGGTTCGGCACTGTCAACCTGATTCATTGGGTTTGGACCAAAGATTTTTGGTTTGATAAAGATATATTTTATTTAGTCATTCTTTTTTAGTTTAGATCTGCTAAGAGAGGATTTATTAGAGTGGGTTTCGATTGTTTTTTTCTTTTGGGTTCAGATTCTTATTTTTTTCAGATTTGAACAAATATGCTAATATAAGATCCTTGAATTCTTATTTTTTTCAGATCTCTCAAACCCTCCCTACTTTGAATCATTATTTTCATTTGATCGACTATTTTCATTAGGAAAATATCAACTATTTTCATTTGATATTACCAAGAGATGTCACTTATAAGAGATGGACGTCTCAGCGACCATCATCACTACATGTCTATATGTTCATTTGATGTTATTAAGAGATGGAGACTTTAGGCGGTTATCATATCAGCGACTGTCATCACGACTCCTTTGCTTCTTCTCAAAGGGATGCCACTTACATGTTGCTAACTCTATCTTTCATCAATCAATCACTTTCCCACTTCTTTATTTATCTCTAAATTCAATTTTTGACCACTTACATCTTTTTCTATTTTAAATCACTTTGAAAGAGCCCGTTACATGTTATTTTTTCTTGGAAACACTACAATCCCCATTTATGTGTGTGTGTGTGTGTGTGTGTGTGTATATATATATGTATTATGTTTTATTAAATTATATGTATCTAGCAAAAGATCTGTGTTTTTATTTTTGATAAATTCACTGCATACAGATGTTTAAGGGAAGATTCCGTAGGTGCACTTAGGATTTCCCATGAAAAATGATTCTAGAATTAGAGGCGCTCCACAAGAGTAATACTGCAAAAGACGATAACAATCAGTTCAACAATTATTTTTATATGATATTGATACGCATGTGTAAGTATGTAAATAGAGTTTTTGTTTTCGTATGCCATTGATATGCTCTGTTTAGTCACCTCGGATCCCTCTCTCTCTCTCTCTCTCTCTCTCTCTCTCTCTCTCTCTCTCCCCCATCTTCTCTCTCTATTTGTGTCTCCCCATTTGATTTTATCATCTTCTTTCATAACGACACTCAAATTAAAACCTTATTTTGAATGTGAGTCAAGCAAGGAGGCAAGTAAATAGTTTTGTTCACTATATACTTTCTCAACTTTATTCCCTAAAGAAACTATATACTTTATAGAGAAAAGTCATTTCTGGGAAAAATTACATTTTTTCCTGATTTTAATTAAAACAATTTTTTTTATCTCCCGTGTCTGTATATTTCAGTTTGGAAATTCTTCTGTGTTTTTTTTTGTTTTGAACATTGATTCTTGCTTCAGGTGGTGCTCTTGGTATTACATTTTTTATCTTTCCCTTTCACAATCCCTGTTTACCTAGACAGTCATACTTCCACCAAAATGTTACAGTGAAAATATACCAAGATGATAAGTTTATTGAATAAAAAAACCCCACCAAATTCATGGCTTGGAGTGAATTCTCTTCTCGACTTGAAATCTGCCTTTCCATACTGGACCCATAAGGATTTGGCAAATGTGGTCGTGTATATGTGTGTGTTTTCTATTTTATCTGTTTTGTTTTTTAGGGTTACAGAATATGCTTCTCTTGGCAACAATATGAGCAGTTGGGTGCTTTTCAAATCTTATTTAATCTATTATGTATCCTAAGCACTGTTCTAAAAAACCCGCCTAGGCACGCCTAGGCTTAAGGCTTGGGAGAAACGCCTCGCCTTACGCTTTTCACGCCTTATTCTTGGTAAAACCCTTAAGGAACACTTTTTTCTAAAAACAACAATGCTTTAGTGAAACGATGTCGCCTTTTAAAGAATTTGTTTACAAACCGGACCATTATCTCATCCAAAATAATCAAATAGTATTTTAATTTGCATATATTCAGACATATTTTTATGATATGTGCAATTTTTGTATTTTAATACCCTTGTTATGGTTAAAAAATATTAAAATATATTAAAAAGGCCTAAACGCCTTTTCACGCCTAGGCCGTTTAGGCTTCTAAGGCTTAAGGCTTGGCCTCCACGCCTCAATCACGCCCCGCGTTTTTTAGAACCTTGATCCTAAGTATGGTATCTCAGATTTCAGATCTTGTGCATCTCAAATTTTGTGATTTTGTGCATCTCAGATTTTGTGTATCTCAATTGGCTATCTCAAATTTTGTGAATATGGTATCTCATATGTCATGAATATGTATCTCATATTTTTTGATGCTGAGGATGTATGTGTGAGGAGAGATAGCGAGAGGCCTATCATTTCCATAACTTGGCACACCCGTCGTGGATGTTCTCATTTGGGTTTACTTTTATTTTGATTCCTGTTATTTTTATAGGATCCCACTTAAAGAGTGATTCTTTTAAAATTGCTGACATGAAGGCTTGGTCAAATTAAGGTATCTGTAGTCATCCATATTTTTATGGGATAACATTTTTGTTTCCATATGTTTTAAAAAAAGGCCTATCTGGAAATGAATTTGAATTCCCATGATTCATTGTTTTTACCTGTATATTAGTTGTAGTTATAAAGTTGAATCTTATTAGTTATTTGAGTTTTACGTTGGTTCAAATTTTCTCATATACTTAATTTATTATTTCCTTTGAGTTTAACATTTATTCTCCATCCTCATTTAAAAATTTCATGTTTTCCTTCATTTTAAGGGGAAAGAATGTGCTTTATCGGCTTTTCATCTCATTTTAGAAAAATATCTACAACCCGCCAGTGTACGTGATTCTAACTCATCTTCATGATGAAAATTCTTAGATTACCCAAATTTCCTCGTTTATTTAAATGAATTTCATAAGTATTGAGATGAATTTTTTATTAATGGAATTTGATATATTAATTTTTATTGGGCTTATTATTTGGATGTGTATTAGTGTTGTTGTGGACTTTGTATTGTTGGTTTACTATTTTTTATTTCTTAAAGAGGGTGGTGGATAGTCCTATAAACAAAGGAAACTATTCCCAATTTTTTTTAATGTTTACACATTGGCATTGTAAAAAATAATTTCCTACTTAAAAGTATTCGATGGATATGATGAAGTTTGTGCGAAGTCCATGACACTATTAGTATTGTTGTCATGGATTATTTTTTATTTCTTAAATATGGTGGATCCATTTATAAACAAAGGATACTTTGTACAAATTTTATAATTTGTTTACAATTATTTCTGTTATATAATAGTTTTCCATTATGATGACTAAATTACTATTGTTGTTGGATTTTCCCCCCTTAAATAGGGTAGATCAAAGGAAATTTTGCCCAAAAATTTAAATTCTTACACTTATGTGTTGTAAAATAAACTTTTTAACTTGATTATACAAGATTCAATAATTTTGAAAAAAATACCCGTCCTGAAAATTTGACCACGATTGATATTTTGGAAAATTATACTATAATACATGACTTTTATGACTTTACCACATGATTCATACCCGGAAGAATTTTCGTTGTGCCTTCCGGCACGCGCATGACTTTGGAAATTATGATTAATTTTTTTTACGTATACTTTATTTTGTTGGGGAATGAAATTGTTTCCATTTTACAATTACATACATTGGAAAATTAGCGTCGTGCCTTTAGGCACGGGCATACCCTAGTGTATATATATATATGGGTATAGAGAGAGTATATATATGATGTGATTACAAATAGATTTGTGTGTAAATAATATATTTATGTGAATCATACCCCTCTAGTGCTATCATGGGAAGTTGCGCGATGTGGGTGAGGCCTTTGCTTGAGGAGTAGGAGCGTATAGTCCTCAGGTCATAGTCGTCCAATATTAATAGTGTGTGAGGTTCAAGGGTAGAAGTCTTGGGTATGATTCGTCTTATTTCTAGTGAGGAACTATGGCCTCTTCCCATACGTTGTGATTTTTTTTATACCAAGTCGGTGTGATAGTCCCACCGCTGGTACCCGAGATGATGTGTGAGTATGCCGTGGAAGATGATAGCACTATGGGGCTGCATCCAAGGAGTTATAACTCTGAGGGATGGTTGTTATACTTATATAGTGTGTGATAGATAAGTATGGATATACTTGATTTGTATAGTATATCATACATATATATATATATATGAAATGTGAAAACATATATATACAAGGACTAAGATAAAGAAGGTAGTATTTATACACTAGTTGTGTATATTATATATATATATATATATATATATATATATATATATATATTCTCGTCTCATATATATATAAAATATAATATACACACGTAGTGTATATATACTACCTTCTTTATTTAGTCCTTGTATATATATGTTTTCACATCTCATATATATATATATATATATATACATATATATATATATATATACATATATAACAAGGAAAGGAATGTGAGTTAATTTATGGTTTTCGGGTGTATAACATCTAGAATATAAGATGTAATATACGTACATAAAGATGAGTATATTATATACGAAATAATACACCTAAAATGATAATGGGGGTAATTACTGGTGAAGGTTATTAAAACTAGATGGTTACATGAGAAGCGATAAATTATGTGGTATAAGCTTGAGCGAATTCTTAGAATATTTTTGATACGCGAGGTTCTTAATAGCATATGAACTTGAGAGATTTTCCTGATGCTAGTTAGGCTGGGTAGCTAACTAGGGTGTTTTAACATACATGCATTAGGTGTCCAGTGTTAGATGAGAGGCGAGGGGTATCTCATGTGAGTGAGACACCAATTTAAATATGAAGAGTGTAGAGGTGGCTTGAAGGTAATCATGAGATTAGGGATAATTCCCCCATTAAAAACAGTGTTTGGGATTAAGAAACCGAGGCAGCCCAGCGTGGCAGCCCAAGTGTGGTAACTCAGTGAGGCAGCTTAGCATGGCAACTCATACTTTATCTTATTATGTTAGTCATATTGTATCTTTTTTTATATCGAATATAAGCTATAATGGTTGTAATGATGTAACGAGAATAATAATGAGTTTTAGTGTGAGGTCAAACGGTACTCGCGAGAGACCAGGCTTGGCAGGGCCTGGGAGAGCTTTCATGCTCTATCAAATGACCTCGCCGTGGGAACTTTAAAGGGACATGGTTTGGAGTATTGAGAAGTGAGGCACCATTAGGTCTTGTCCAACCATCTTAGATACACGTGGTAAAACACCGAAGGACCCTGACCGTGGAACCTCGGGGGGGGGGGGGGGGAGGGGGGAGCAGCCTTGAGTTCCATCGGGTTTTGAGTTGTGAGCAAAACATCCCTCTACTTAATGTGAGATCCACTCTATCTGATGTCACTAACTAGCTAGGCAATGTCAAACCTGCACTTGAGTAAACCACCGTGGTATTTGGGGCTGTCAGACAATTTGTGAGCCACCTCTATGACAACAGCACCCTGACACACAGTGGTTAGGAAAAAGGCAGGTCTTGGCATTTCTTGTTTATGACGGGGAGACAACTAGCGCATCAGGTATTTAATGTTTGTGACATAAAGTATGAGGGATGTCTTTCACAGACATTAATGGCGGAGTTACCTCGGGGATGGTGTGGGAGGCTATTTAAGGACCCCAACCACCTCTGAGGAGAGGATGATCTTTTTGAGAGCTCAGAAGTGATTACTAAAGATTTATTAAAAACCAAAGAGTTTACTCACCAACCATTGTCATTTATTAAGAAGATTTTAATACTTGATAGAGATTCTTGAGGGTGGTTGGTGTGTTTGGCTGCCTGTCAAGGTGTATCTAGGGTGCTTATTTCTATATCCCTCTAGCTAAGCTACTTCTAAGTTCATTACTACCTTCTAAGTCATATATGAGAGATATGTGAGTTTAAACCGAGTCTATCTTCCTTGAGTAGTGTTTGTATGTACCATTGTAAATCAATAGTGTCTCTATTTAACTTATCATTACTATACTCAAAAAGGGGTTACGCCTCCATTTTATCTAAACTACCCTCTTACATTTGGCGACTCTACTGGGGAGGCATTTTTATAAAGCAAGGAGTATGACACAAGATAACGTCAAATTTGATGACATTCAACACAATAAAGAACAAACGGTGAGAGAGATGGAGGCTATGAGGGATGGGGCCCCTCGAATAGAGGTACCTCCAATTCAAGTGATGGCCGATGTTCCAGGGGTGACACAAGCTTCCACGAGTGCTGCGTTGGGACCAGCTCAAGTCGCACTCCTCATGAATAAGTTTTACGAGTTCTTGCAAAATCGTGTAGCTTCGACGACGTTAGGAGGATTTGAAGCCAACTCTTTCGTAACACTAAGGGCAGCCCCAACAGCCCCACGAAGTGCAGGTGTAATGGGAACAGTCCCAGTAAGTATACCCTCTGTTGTGAATCCATCAGAGGGAACCTTGGGAGTATCAACGACTCCAGCTGTGATGATTGCTCTAGATGCAATGGGAACATAGCACGTGGTCCCGTTGGTTGTTGCCCCAGTAGCATCACCCATGGAGGAAATGGGGAAGGAGATGAAGAAAGAGATTCTGAAGTTAATGTAGGCCTCCTCGCAATCTGCTGGCGAGGTAGCTTCGGTATATGATGACTTTTGAACACCTTATCCCCAGGAATACAACGATGAGCCCTATCCAAAGGACTATATTCCTCATATTTTGGAAAAATATACAGGAAAGGTGGAAACCCGAAGGAGCACATTAAGCGCTTCGTTGAACACTTGGGGGAACATTGTAATAATAAGAAGCTCAGGTTGAGGGAGTTTTCTAAATGCTTAACCGATAAATCATATATCTAGTATTGTCATTTGGCTCCCAAGAGTGTTTCTATGTGGGAAGAGATGCATGTTTTGTTCGTCCAGAAGTTCTTTTTGGAGAAAGATGAGTTTACTTTGACCCAACTGAGGAGGGAGAAGCAATGACCCAGGGAATAAGTGGTAGCGTACGTTCGAAGGTTTGGGGAAAGGTCCCTCGATGTGAGGGAGGAGGCCAAAGAGTCCAAGTTATTACAGATTTGTGCGGAGGGACTGCTTCCTGAGTACATCTGTCATCACATTAATGAAATGTGTGAAGGGACTTTTTTGACGTTCTTAAAAGCAGCAAGAAATATCTCCTTAGTGGTGCGACAAAATCCGATGGTGGTGCCCATGATGTTTAGGAAGCCGATACAACCTATGGGGGGGAGGTCTCAGCCCCCACGGGTAGTGTACACCGAGGGAGCAAATAGGGACAAGGTGCCGAAGAAGGACAATAAGAGGAAGTTTGGAAGAGACAGGGAGGACCCACCACCATTACCTTGTACAGTGGAGGAGGTTGTCAGTTGTTACAACGCAATGGTCCAAGGAGGAACGGTCTATGAACCAAAGGGCATTACTATGGGGGAACCCGATGCAGAAACAAGGGCGGGTCCCAAATATTACCCGATTCATCGGAAGATCTAGCATCCAACAGAGAGCTGTTTCACGATGAGGATAATAATGGACAAGTACATAAAGGTAGGGACATTGCAAACCCCTCCGCAGAACGTTAATAACAACTCACTCCCAGCACATGGGGCCAATATGGTGGTGGCCTATGATGAAGAAGTAGAGAGAGAAGAAAGAGAGCCAACATCGAGGCAGGAGGAGTTCGACGAAGCTCTAGAAGATTTTATGAAGGGAATGGCTAATGTAGTACTGGACTACGATGAGGCAAGCGCCAAAGACGTGGATGATGTATACACCGTTGAAGGTGAGGAAGTAGACCCAGTCCTAGAGTACTATGCAGTTTTAAAATCCCCAAAATTCACTTGGTTCTTCGACCAGATAGGGATACCAAAAGAGAGTAGGTTGGAAATAACCCAGGCGATACTTCATATTACGAGGAAGAACATAGTCCCTTCGCTGAGATGGAAGGGACCGATGGCTAGGTTAGTAAGGAGGTTTCTGTTAGAAGTAACCTTCAGCGATGCAGATAGGGCTGCAAGATTCCCTCATAACAGGCCATTGTATGTGACCGCTAGCATCAACGGAATTAGTTTAGCAAGGGCTCTTTTGGATGGGGGAGCTTCCATTAATATTATGCCAATCAACTCCTTCCACGCTGCCAATATTCCAGAAGAAAGGTTGGTCGCCATGCCTTTGGTGATTTTGGGGTATGATAACCAATCTTCCAAATCCATTGGGTACGTTAATGTTGGGATTGTAATGGGTAATCTGAGTTCCCATATCAAGTTCCATGTAATAGAGACTGCAACTTCCTATCATATGCTAATATAAATTGTGTGGATGCACAACCAAGGGCTAGTTCCTTATACGTACCACCAATGCGCTAAGGTGAACATCAAGGGGACATAGGTGACCATTAGAGCTACGAGCAGGCCCTTCACTATTGAGGAAGCTTACTTGGTGGATGCGTAATTTTACACAGAGTTGGAGGAGGATGTCCAGTTCCTAATAAGAAGAATTGGGGGAGCTTAGATTCCCTCAATCAGAGAAAGGATGGGGCCCTTGAATGAGTAGAATAAGGAGGTCGCAAGCCGCACAAGAGTAATGGTCGAAGAAGCTCACCAGGAGGGCCCTCGGCCCCAAAACATCTCGAAGCAGCTCAATGATAGAATGAGTCCCAGAGTGGATCCGATAGAGCATGAGGTCCAACGGCAAAGTGCGCTGAGCTGACTTTCAGGAAAAATAGTGGTCGAGGCTTCTAGAGAGAAGAAGAGGAAGGCAGCTACAGCTACCAGCAAACAATGCAAGAAGTTCATTACCGAATAAGGAAAGGTGATATATCAATTATAATGGTGTTAACGGGCGACTGAAGAAATTGACAATGAGGCTGACCCAATATATGAGTGCTTTTTAGTGGATCAACGGGGACAATGTGTGGTGATAGACAACTCCAACATATAGGAATTTGTAGAGGAAGTCATCGAGGAACCATAATACATGGTGGATCAATCGAAACTACAGGTGCAAGAACTGGAGAAGTTAAACCTGGAGAAAGAAGAAGAGTACCCAAGGCCTATTTTTACCCTAAAAGATCTCAGTAAGGAGAAGCGAGAGGCTTTGGTTATGTTGATTCGAGAGTTCATAGACATTTTTGCATGGAAATACACGGAGATGGAAGGTCTGCATAACGGAGTCAACTATCACAAATTAAACGTAATGCCTTCAGCCATTCCGATGAAACAAGCAATAAAAACGTACAAGTCTGAGATATACTTAAAGATAAAGGAAGAGGTTCAGCACTTATTGGCGACATGGTTCATCAAACCGATACATCATCCGCTTTGGCTGTCTAGCATCATCCGGGTGGGAAAGAAAGACAAAAACCAAATAAGGATCTGCGTGGACTTCAGAGATTTGAATAGAGCTTACCCAAAGAATGAGTTCCCTCTGCCCTCCATTGATAGCTTGATAGATGCAATTGCTGGTCAAGAGATGTATAGCTTCATGGATGGGTATGTAGGGTACAACCAGATCAAGATGGACCCCACAGATGCAGAGAAAATGACGTTCAGGCCCCCGTTAGGAAATTTCATGTACGGAGTAATTCCGTTTGGACTCAAGAATGCTGGGTCTACTTACCAGAGAACAATGATGGCCATTTCCATAACTTTTTCCACAAGTTGGTGTAATTCTATATGGATAATTTGGTCATCAAATCAAGGAAGGTGTTTGCCCGATGCAGGAAGTATAAATTGAGGATGAACCCACTGAAGTGCATCTTCGGGGTAACAAATGGGAAATTTTTAGGCTCCATGGTTGATCGATAAGGACTGCAGATGGACCAGGACAAGCATAGATCAATCTTGGAGATGCCAATTCCAAGAATGGCGAACGAGCTAAAGAGTTTCCTCAATAAAGTCCCCTATCTTAGAAGATTTGTGCCTGGGTTAGCCGAGATGACACATCCATTTATGCAGCTGTTGTGAGGGAACATGAAATTCAAGTGGGAGGAGATTCACCAGGAGTCTCTCGCTGGGCTGAAGAAGTTGCTCGTTTCACCATAGATTATGGTTCCCTCACAAGTAGGAATACCATTGCAACTATACCTCACATACACCATGAGGTCCGTGGGAGCTTTGTTGTCATAGGAGATTGATGGGGAAGAACGATCAGTCTACTACCTCAGTAGAATCATACATGGGCCAGAAGTCAGATATAGTAGTTTGGAAAGGCATTCTTTAGCCTTAGTTTTTGCAGCACAAAAACTTAGACATTATATGATGTCTTTTAAAATTCATATTGTAACTAGATGTGATTTTATTAAGTATTTACTAGCAAGAACTATATTGATTGGTAGAGCATCTAGGTGGTTCCTCATCTTCTTTGAGTATGACTTGAATTGTGTGGTTCCTCACACGATCAAAATCCAACCGTACGCTAATTTGTTGGACAATTTCCCCTCGGGAACGTTTGAGCCACCCAAAGAAAGTATTCTAGGAGATGAGTTACAGGCTAATCACCTAGACGCAACGAATGAGGAATGGACAATGCAGTTCGATGGATCTTTGGTGTAAAAGAAAGGAAGATAAAAGGTTATTCTTTCAAAAGGAATGGAGGAGATTTACCTTGCTTAGAAATTAGATTTCCCTTGTTCTAACAACGAGGCAGAATATGAAGCATTGGTGCTAGGGTTGCTAGAGGTTATTCGAAAAGGAATTCGTTCACTTTGCATCAAAGGTGATTCAAATTTGGTGGTTCAGTAAGTGAATGGAGAGTATGCGTTGAAACACATGAGCCTAGCACCATACAGAATAATCATCCAGAGGCTTCTCTGTCGGTTCCATCGGACCAAGATCAAGAGAAAGCCCAGAATGATGAATCGTCACCCAGACTCCTATGCCACCATTGCCCAGCAGATGGTCATGAGAAATGATACAACTACTGTTGTGATCCAACGAAGAACAACTCCTTTAATAGTATAGTCAATTTTATCGATGGAAGACGACATAGACTGAAGGGGGGAGATTAGAGGGTAATTGGAATTTGGGGAAGGAGCAATGGGGTTGAGGGAATTATCCCAATACTTCACGAACCAGGGAAACCTTACTTTAGTAACGCAGGAGGATGGTTATTGAGATGCATCAGTCTAGAAGAGGCAGAGAAGAGAATAAAGAGAACACATGAAGAGCAATGTGAGACAACTGAGATACCCCTCTACCAAAGAATGCAAAGAGATGGGTATTTTTATCCTAGAATGAAACAGGACGCGATAGTGCTACAACAAAAATATGATAAAGTCCAGTTATTATTCAAAGTAGTTGAATGTCATTTCATGGAAGCTCAAACTGATTGGAGACAACTGTATATTGACATTATCAGAGATGGAGTTACCCCAACACAGAAAGATGATGCGATGGGACTCAAGCGGAGGGCCCCAAGATTTTATGTTAAATAGGGGCAACTTTATCGAAGGGGATACTTCAACAGGCAGTTGCGTTGCATCACGAAGGAAGAAGTAGCCGAGGTCCTCAAATAGGTGCATGATCTAGCTCACATAGGAGGGGACAAGTTATATGACCAATTAATGACGTTGGGGTATTACTGGACAACAATGGAGAAAGACTCTCCTAAGTTCATTCGAAAATGCAATGCCTGTCAACTTCATAGAAGTATGATCCATGCCCATCGATAGACATACACTCCCCGGCGACGCCTTATCCTTTTCACACTAGGGCGTTCGACCTGGTAGGGGAAATACATCCTTATTAGAGGAGGAAGATATGGATACTAGTAGTAATAGAGTGTTTCACAAAGTGGGCTGAAGCGATACCACTGGGAAGGGCAACAACGGGGGTGGTGAGCAACTTCATCAGGGAATACATCATTTTCCATTTTGGGATCCCAAAGGTCATCCTTTAAGATAATTGAACCCATTTTATCAATTCAGAAGTAACGATGTTCACAGACAAATACTCCATTATCCATCATACTTCGACCGTGGCATATCCAAAGGGAAACGATCAGGCCGAAGCAACTAATAAAACTTTGGTTAATATCTTGGCTAAAATAATGGAGGATTTCCCAGGAGCGTGGGATGATAAGATACCAGATGTATTGTGGGCCTATCGAACAACTAAGAGAATGATCCATTATCCCTTGTCTATGGGGCCAAAGCGATTCTCCCAGTGGAGTTAGAAGTTCGCTCTACACGATATGCTTTGCGAAGTAGCATGCTCCCTCATAATAGACATGTCCAGTTGGAAGCATTGGATGAACACAAAGATAATGAGATGCAACACTTTCAAATGTACACGAAACAGATCTTTAGGGCATATGATAACTTAGTGAGACCAAGGAAGTTTGTGGAGGGAGACCTTGTATTGAAACCAGCGGTGAAACACACCAGGGGGATTCCTTTACCCAAGTTTGCAGTAAATTGGGAAGGACCTTTCATTATAAAAGAAGCTCATGACTCAGGTTATTGCTTAATTCTAGGATGGAAGAAGATAAACCATTCAAGATTAACAATAAATGGTTGAAAGTCTATCATGTGTAAGTAATTAGGTTTGGACAACTAATTTATCTAGTCGTTGTTATGAATACACAACTTTTTTTATGATAAGTATGCAAGTTCTTTTTATTATACCCCAAGTGGATATGAAAGAATTATAGAACTTCATAATGTACGAAAGTAGTTGTAATACTAAAAATGATATGGAAAACACATATCTTCCTTCATTTATAAACTTTGGGGCATTACAAAATTGGGAGCTATTGCCCAAGAATTACATAAGAAGAAGAAAAACAAATATATACAAAATTTCATTAGCCTAAAAGGAACCACAAATCTGGGAAGAGAAAAAATTTCGAGGAAGGCCTGAAGAAGCTGCTAGGCAAGACTGTGGGGCATTCATAGAAATCTCCAGCCTCATTTGCGCTTGTGTACGCTTGATGAGGAGCTTTTATCACTTTGACTTCACCAAGCGTAGAGCTTCTTCAAGGTCCGCCACCTGTTTGTCAACGACTTCAAGAAGAGGTACTAACTCAGCCAACTTGGCTTCCTCGGCTCATTGATTATCTTGATGTTTCCGGAGTAGTTCCCTTTGGCTATCTAGTCGTTGGCTCTTTAAAGTTTTTAAATGCGTAATAAGCAAATCAAGATGAAAGCCATCACGACCCAACTCCTTGAGATGACCTTGGAATTGTTTGTGGAGGGCTCTAGTAATGGCTGAGGTCGGAGTACTGGCTATCTCAGCCATAATGGTAGCCATGCCCTAAAGCCTGTAACTCATCATAGAGATGTTGGAATGCAGGAAATCCACGATAAACATTTCAAGATGGTGGTTTGTAAGTAAATCAAGTACCAAATGATGGTTGACAAGCATCTGAGGAGAGTGCTGGAGCACCATTAGACAGAAGGCATGAGGAGCCAAGTCGAGCAGAGGAAGCTCACATCCAGATTCACTCTCAACAGCAGCACCGATCGTGGAACCATGATTATTATGGCTGGAGTCTTATGAAATAATAGGTTCCCGATGGGGTGAGGAGGTACATGAAAGAACTGGTGGAGAATCCTCCCGAGAAACCTGAGAACATTTATAAGAAATGAGTTTATGAAAATCTTAACAAGTGTTTTCGTTGTTAAGTCACCGATATAGGTAGAGTTTATGAAAAAATCTTAACAAGTGTTTTTGTTGTTAAGTCACCGATATAGGTGGAGTTTATGAAAAAACCTTAACAAGTGTTTTCGTTGTTAAGTCACCGATATAGGTGGAGTTTATGAAAAAATCTTAACAAGTGTTTTCGTTGTTAAGTCACCAATATATGTGGGGTTTATGAAAAAAATCTTAACAAATGTTTTCGTTGTTAAGTCACCGATATAGGTGGAGTTTATGGAAAAATCTTAATAAGTGTTTTCGTTGTTAAGTCACCAATACAGGTGGAGTTTATGAAAAAACCTTAACAAGTATTTTCGTTGTTAAGTCACCGATATAGGTGGAATTCATGAAAAAAACTTAACAAGTATTTTCGTTGTTAAGTCACCGATATATGTGGAGTTTATGGAAAAACCTTAACAAGTGTTTTCGTTGATTAAGTCACCAATATAGCTGAAGTTTGAGAGGCTGAGAAATGCAGAGAAATTAATGAAGTACCTCTATAGTAGCATCAGCGAGAATAGGAGCCACCGTGGAGGCCTCAACGGCACCCCTAACTGAAGAAGCCTCAACGGTCGGCACCGCTCCCTCGCTAACAAATGGTACCAAGGCCAACGAAGGAGTTTCGCTAAAAGAACACGAAGAACCTCCAAGCGATGCCCCAGTAGGGGAAGACACTGAAAAATCACCATGGGAGACGACAACATCAACCTTATCCTCAGAAAGAAAAAATCCACTAAGAGCAACGGGTAGGGTAAGGCTGTCCGTTTCTTCTGGGACTTAGTGCCTAGAGTTTTCTTCCTTGCGCTCGTTGCATCAGCACCTTGAGGTAGCCTCAACCTTTTTCTCCTCTTTGCCGTTGGCTCAGTGGGATCAGCCATGATCATGGGAAAGGCAGCCGAAGGACGAACGACGATAGCGCACCATTGAAACTCTGCATTTATTCTTTCGACCTCAACCTGAACCTGCCTCCTCAGCTCTTCACTTACCTCTATAGACATAGGAGGGGGAACGGAGGTAATAAGGAATGCCTCCAAAGGAGTTTGTGCTTGAACTTTGGTCTTGGATTTCGAGGAAACCCCACTTTTGGACTTCTTGGTCTTTTTAGCAGGTGGCTAAGAAGGCCCTTCCCTTGTTGCAGCTTCGGCCGAAGGGGCAGGTGGTTTGGGGGTTGCAGCAGCCTTGGGCTTGGGCATGGTAATGGGGATTATGAGGCAGTGTGGAGGAAGTTTAGTAGGAGGTACTTTGGGGGTCTGTCTTAGAGGGAACTTAATCCCAAGAATAGAATTACCCTTTAACCCTAACTCCAAGGCAAAAAATAAAAGAACTTGAGGATACACGGGATCTCCCTCGATGAACTCAGAAATTTGGGCCAGATGTCTGAGTCAGTACTTTGTTGCAAATAGAGGGGTCAATCCCCTTGCCTGGTGATGCTGGGAATGGTGACTCGCCTAACCATTATAAAACTCACTCCCCATTCAGCAGTTGAGGAGAACAGGGAACATGCCTCTCTAAAGGAGACCTTCGGGTTAGATGATTGAAAAACAAGGCGAGGAGCCCCTTGATCGAAACCAAAATGAAGGATACATGGGTTGGGATTGTAGTGCTCCCTGGTGTATCCCCACTCAGTGTAAGAGGGCATGTATCCTGGAGAAAATAGAAGGACCACAGCTACTGAAGTGTGTTCAATAATGAGGTCCAGAGTAGTTTCCCAGACCACTCTCGCTTCATATTTGAAAAAACCACAAGTGTGGAGAAAGATATCCTCTTCGTAGGGCCTTATCACAAAATTCAAAAATCATCGATAATGGAGGTCAACTCCTTTCAGCTTTGTCTCTTATGATAAACAAAGGAGCATAGAATTCTTTCCCTCGAAGGAGGGTAGTTGGTCTTGGATGCTACGGCGGGGAAATGCACATAGAGGAAGCCTGTTAGGATAACACAATTGGCAAAGTTGTCCAGATTCTAATGACCCAGAGATCATTCCATGTCAAAAAGGGTTCTATCAAGACATGCGTAGAGGGATCCCAAGGCGATTGCAGCCAGATGAAGCTTGATACCCCGGGCCAAATGGAGGGATATGTTGATGAGGTCCCGTCGAGGTTGTTCTTTGGGTTTCCCCGTTAAAAGAAAATGAGAAAGAATGACAAGGATGTAGATAAGAAGTTCCAATAATGTACCTCGATCGGGGGCAGCCTTAGGAACTACCTTCAAAAGGATCCTTTAAGAAATAGTTGATAAGAGGAGTGAAGATAGCTTTGTTGGAAGTACCGATGCACCTTGGGCATATACGGTATAACTTCAAATGGTCAGCAGTCTCTTGGGCATCTAGGGCTTCATCAAAATAGGGTTCATGGACTGTTGCCTCAAGGCCTAGGAGCTCGCGCAGGTCCTCTATCGTTATTGTAACCTCTCCCCACACAGCAATAAATGTATGAGTGGTAACGTTCCAGCGAGATACCAAAATGGGAAGGGAAACATTCTTCTTGGACATAGTGAACTCACCAAACCACTTAGCCTGATGAAGCCCAATTTTGGTGAGAGTGTCAGCATTGGAACTCTGCATATAGGAGTTCTAGTAAGAAAAGTGAGCAGGACAGCCCCCAGGCCCTTCAAAGTTTATGTGGGACCATGGGATGTCCCCTCGCTTAAGGAGAAATTAGAGAGTCCCCTCTGGAGGTAGAAAGCCACAATCATCAACACTTTCATCTTCATCACCAAGCGTCAGGGAATCATATTTGGCATTAAAAATGCAAGTCTTACAAGACCGAGCAAAGTCATCACCCTTGCCGAATATGGGGGACCGACAGTAAAATCACAACTGGTCCTGGCAGGCAATAGTCAATGAGGCGGCAACGGAGGTGGTGAGAACATGGGTAGCAGGTGGAGTACTGGTGGTAGGTGTGGTAGGATTACTTGATGAGGCCATTGCAGACAATAATGAAGTACGAAAAAAAGAAGCTCGATAAATGAAGGGTTGGGAATGAAGATGGAGAAGAACAACCACAAGTGGTGGCGTAAAAGATGATAAAAGGAAGAAGCTAGGTAAGAGCTTGGTAAACAATGGAGTTCGCACAGAATTCTCTCTCTAAAGAAGACACGACGTTGAAGAAGATGAACGAAAGATAAGGGTTTGAAAAAAGACACGTTTGAAACCTTTTAAGGAACTCGTCTATTGAGTTTCCCACCACCACACACGTAAGGCCGCCTATAATCATTTCAAATGGACACGTGGCACTTCGGGAGGTATTTTGATAGCTGAAAAGACAATGCCACATAATTTATGAAGCGATGCATGGGGAATATAAGGGGTTGCCTTCTTCAGAAAGTTTGAGTTTTGGCTCCATAATTTTTGTTAGACATATCCAATAACTCTCAATGGAAAAGATGTCCCAACAATTCCAAAAAGCTACAATGTCCCCTTGCCACAAGGCCAAACGTTGGTCAAATGGTGACACGTCTACATCGGGGAGAATTTCTGCTTTTTCGAACATAGAGAAGCGTTACAAAAGATAATTTCACTTACCAAGAGTCAAAATGAGGATTTGACAAGGTTAGAAGGCCTTTCGGGAGAATTTAAAATAATAAAGTTAGAACGATTGAAGCTCAGTGTCAGGAAAACGTGGCGATGTCCCTTCTCCAAAGAACCAATAAGCCATAGCGCTTCGTTTTAGGTACATCAGGTAGAATTTTACTTTTTCATGCAGATTCTAACATGGTGGTTCTAACAAGGGAAAATATGCCATAATTTTTTCACATAGAGAAGGTTTATCGGATTGAGAAGTTTTCGTGCAGACATTTCTTGTTCCAACGAAAAATCTCTCCATGAAGGGGCAAATTTAGAGGGGGCTTGAAGGTAATCATGATATTAGGGACAATTCCCCCATTAGCAACAGTTTTTTGGATTAAGAAACCGAGGCAGCCCAGCGTGGCAATTCAGGGAGCTTAGCATGGCAACTCATACTTTAGCTTATTGTGTTAGTCATATTGTATCTTTGTTTATATTAACTACAAGCTATAATGGTTGTAATGATGTAACGAGAATAATAATGAGTTTTAGTGTGAGTTCAAACGGTACTCGCGAGAGACCAGGCTTGGCAGGGCCTGGGAGAGCTTTCATGCTCTATCGAATGACCTCCGAAAACCCTTACCAGCAAGAACTAGCATATCACGTCACAGCAGTAACTTTCCTCAAGTAGGAGACATTAAACAATAGCTAAAGCCTCCAAGGGTAAGGTCTGAAATACGCCATTAAAAACTGAGACTTTGCCAATAGAGGCATGTCTCTGAAGAAAGTCAAGGACCACCCAGGTCCACACATATCTCTAAGCTAATCAGTGCCTATGAGGCTAGGCTCCAAGAGCAGGAGGATGTCACTCGCCAACAGGAAAAAGAGAATGCCCACCTCAAAAGGCGACTCGATAAACTGGAGAGAGAGCTCCGTCGAAATATGAGGAAATGCCACAGTAGGACTCCCAGCCCTCAGACAAGTAATGACTCTATGGAATCATAATAATTCCCATCGACCATGTTAGGCAATACGGACAAGTAATAACTCTATGGAATCATAATAATTCACGCATATGTCGAATATTCCCCTCGAACTTACATGATGTGGCCCATAAATGGTTCGAGAAGTTACCTCATCGATCCATCAAGAGTTTCAAATCCCATCCCAATAGGATGGATTCTTTGTTCACTATGAAGAAGAATCCATATGATATCTTAGAAAGTATTCAAAGAGGTACTGAGAGAAATTTAATGAGGTTGAAGAATGCTCAGAGAAAGTTGTCGTAGCATCCTTCAAAATAGGATTGCCCAACTCTTGCCTCTTACACCAATCCCTAACTAAGATAGAGGCCACAACCATCGATGACTTAATGGCCCACATTGAGAAATATGCTAAAGACGAGGATGTGACCCATATTAATACGGGGGGAAAATGGTCTCGCGAAGACATGTAAGGGGGTGAGAAGGTTGAACCAAAAAAGAAAGGGACTAATAACGAGGGTAAGAATGGCTCCAAGAATAGGAACAAGAATGACGCCTCAAAGTCATTTCAAACGGTAAACACATTCCTTAAAGAGCCAATCTAAAAGATCATAACGAGGATCAAGGACGAGTCGTTCATCAAATGGCCAAGGAAGATGGGAGGAGGCCCCTCCAAGAGAAATAACGCGTTGAGATGTGCATTTCAGAAAGAAGGCGAATATAAAATGGAACATTATAAGGCACTGAAGTCTCACCTCGAGGAGTTGGCCCAGGCTGGACACCTAAATGAGTTCGTAGAAAAGAAGACACATAAAACAGTGGTTAATGGCCAACAACAACCGGGTACTATCCTCGAGGAGGATGCTGGTTATGAATTTGCCGTAATACATGGGGCATCAGACCTCAAACAAATTTAAGGGAACATAACTCGAATGGAAGTTAAGAAGCTTACCACAGTTATGCCGACCTTCTAGATTAACACAACCAAGTCTCAGGCAGGGAAGCGAAGACAGCCAAAGGACGTTGATTATAACTAAAATATAGTTTTTACAGGCGAAGATTTAGTGGGAGTAAGAACCCCTCATCATGACGCATTGGTCATTACACTAAGGATAGCCAATTGGGACATCGATTGGTTGCTCCTCAACCAAGATAGCTCATAAGAAGTAATGTACCTCGACTTATTCAAGAAGCTGAAATTAAGCATAGAAGATCTGAAGGAAGCCATCGTCCTATTGGTCGGCTTCGTGGGAAGGTTACAATCCCTCTAGGAAGGTTGTCCTACCAGTAAGGTTAGGAAACATCTCCAACTTGATTGAGTTTCTTATTATTGATATTAAATCACCATACCAAGCCATCCTGGGATGAGGTTGGATCCATGCAATGAAGGACGTTCCATTGACCTATCTTCAAATGTGTAAGTGATCGAGGAGTATTTGAAATCCATGGGGACCAGGCTTCGGTGAGGAAGTGTTTCATCGTGACCATATGCCCCAAACATAAGAAGGTAGAAAAAATAAAAGGCAAAGAAAAGGATAGGAGGCATTGATGCCCTCCAAATAGGAGCTAAGGTATGGTCAAACGGGAGTGGAGGAAACCCGACTCCTCCCCTCCGGAAGGGTTGTTAAAGACCTGAAAGAGGTCGCAATTGGAAGTGGCTTGATAAAAAAATAAGCTTTTAATTGGCTCATCCTTGACTGATGGCGAGAAAAAAGAACTAATCACCTTACTCCAGAAAAATGTGGATGTTTTTGTATGGGAACCCTACGAGCTATCTACAATTGATCCCATCATCGCATGTCATCATCTACACGTGGAACCAGTTTTCAGGCCAGTGGCATAAAAGGCTCGCCGAACAGCCCCGAAAAAGGCTAAAGGAATAAAGAAAGAGGTCGAGAAGTTACTCGATGTAGGGTACATATGGGAAGTTTAGTTCCCCAAATGGTTATCCAACCCAGTAGTGGTTTCGAAGAGCAATGGAAAGTGGAAGGTTTATATTGACTTCACCGACCTCAATAGGGCCTGTCCTAAAGATAGTTTCCCCCTTTTAAAGATCGATCAACTAGTTGATGCCACTTCTACACACGAGAGAATGATCTTCTTAGATGCATACTCGGGATATCATTAAATCCCCCTTCACGTGATAGATCAAGATAAAACTTGCTTTATAACCATAGTTGGTTTATATTGCTATAAGGTTATGCCTTTCGTCCATCAAAATATAGGAGCAACCTATGAAAGATTAGTCACGAAGATGTTCAAAGACCAGACGGGGGATACCATGGAAGTTTATATCGATGACATGCTCGTTAAGAGAAAACTCAAGGATGACCACCTCTCTAACCTGGAAAAAACCTTTGAAACCTTCACGAAGTACCAAATGAAAATTAATGCAAGTAAGTGTTCCTTCGATGTCCAGTTAGGAAAATTCCTTGGATACCTAGTTAGCAAGAGATGGGTATAAGAAAAATCCGATTAGAACGACGCCATCATCAAGGTCTAGCCGCCCCAAAAAGTAAGAGACGTACAAAATCTAACAAGAATGCTCATCGCACTCAATCGATTCATTTCTGATTCTTTGAAACGATGCCAACCATTCTTTCAATTGTTGAAAAGCAACAAAGGAGTAACATGGGACGAAGATTTCTCTTAGCATAATTCCTAGGCAGAATGATTCACTATACCTCTACCTAGTAGTGTCAGACCACGCGATAAGCTTTGCCTTATTATGTGAAAGGTAGGGAAGATAGCATCCATTCTACTACATGAGAAAATCTCTCTTGGAGGCTAAACAATGATACCCATCATTGGAGAAGCTCTCTTATGCTCTTGTGGTAGCCTCAAGGAAACTGACGCAATATTTTGAAGTCCATTCCATCATTATAATTACCTCACACCCCCTTAAGGATGTTCTAAGGAAAGAAAATCTCTCCGATCGACTTTCTAAGTGGTCAGTCGAGCTCGAAAGGCTTGATCTCCACTTTCAACGAAGGACAGCCATCAAAGCACAAGTATTTGCAGACTTCATTGCCGAATTTACAGGGGTGCAGGCTTGCGATCAACCCAAAACCAATTATTCAAAGAAATTTTTAGGTGTTTGGACATTATACATTGATGGAGTCTCCAAATCAAGGGGCAAGAGTACGTATTGTGATAGTGGATCCTACGAATACGATGTTTAAGCAGGGATTTAGACTTAGATTTGAAGCCTCCAAGAATGAGGCAGAGTACAAAGAACTGATCGCTGGATTACACAAAGCAAAACTACTAGTGGAAAGTAATATTTAAGTCTTCACCGATTCACAACTAGTTTCCAACCAGGTAAGTGGCAACTTCAACGGAAAATATGAAAGCATAACAGCTTATCTCGCCATTACAAAGGGATTAATGGTAAAATTTGACCAAGTCGATGTTCAGCAATTCCCCAGGGGACAGAATAGCCATGCAGATGCCCTAGCATCCCTAAGCTCAGCAATAGACTCAAATATGACAAGAACAATCCAAATTGATTTCCTTGCGCAACCCAGTATTCATAAGGACACTGAGTTGTAGAACCTTGAGAAGATCCTCCACATTGAAAAATATCCTAGATGGATGGATACCATTATAGATTATATGCAAAATGATAATTTACCGAGTGAGAGGAAGATAGCCCATTAGATAAGACAAGGTTGCTCGCTTTCACTTATCTCCTAAGGGAAAACTATATAAAAGATCTTTCGATGGCCCCGACCTCTAGTGCGTTCATCCATAGGACGTCGAGCAAGTCCTATACAAGCTCCATGAAGGGAAGTATGGAATTCATGGAGGAGGAAAATTGATAGAGTTTTGAGTAATGAAGGAAGGGTACTGGAGGCCATACATGCCAAAGGATACTAGAACTTATGTTCGAAGATGTGAGAAATGCCAAAAACATTTACCCTTAGTCCACCAGACTTAAAGTTCTTAACTATCCCCTGGACCTTCGCCCAGTAAGGCCTAGACATCATGGGCCCTCTACCTACTACAACTGGAAATAGGAAATATCTGTTGGTGGCCACGAACTACTTCAAAAAATGGATAGAGGCAGAGCCACTGGCGAACATCAGGGACACTGACATGAAATGGTTCATATGGAAAAATATTATCATGCGCTTCGGCATACCCATGACGATCATTATCGATAAAGGGACTCAGTTTGAGAATGTTCCCTTCCAAAGCTTTTGCAGTGATCATGGAATCAAAAAGTACTTCAGCGCTGTGGGTACCCTCAGAGAAATGGTTAAGCCGAGGTCTCTAACAAGACAATGACCGATGGACTGAGGAAGCACCTTGAGCGGGCCAAAGGAGCATGGATAAACAAACTACCCCACATCCTCTGGAGAACAAATAGAGAGACACCTTTTGCACTCACATATGAAATGGAAGCAATCATCCCCTTAGAAGCTGGTCTTCCTACCTTGAAGTCGACGTTGGTCGACCAATGCCATAATGATGAAGCGTTAATCACCGAGCTTGACTTAGAAGAAGAACGGTGAGAGTTGTATCTAGTTAAGATGGCATCTTACCAACAATAACTAGCCAAACAATACAATAAAAAATTCAACAGAAGGAAATTCTAGGTCGGAGATTACGTCCTAAGGAAAGTTCTTAGCAGCTCGGTTAAACCATCAGATGGCAAGCTTGGACCTAACTGGGAGGGATCATTCAAGGTCATAAGGGATGACCTATAAGGAGCCTACCACTTGGAAACGTTGGAGGGCAGGGAGATATCGAGAGCCTGGAATGCATCCAACCTCAAGAAATTATACTTCTAAATTTCTTCACGCACCATTAGTTTAGGCATATTTTCATTTACAAATTAATTATGCATTATTATTTCTGTCTGTTATCAATAAAACTCAATTGGCCTTGGCATTTTATATATGTTGGTTGTATCAAATGTATGCTATTTTATGCACCCTTTCCACATTACAGGCTTCCCTATTTTAACATAAATAGCCGCTTGTAATTAGATCACAGTAGCCGGGTTTATACCAGCTCGACTTCTCTATCGCCAAGAAAGCAAGGTTGATACATAATCACCCTCCTCAGACCCTTATTTATGACACAACTAGACTCTGAGGTTGCTCTGGTAATAAGAAAAGACTCTCAGTGTATCCTCAGGCAATATGGCCAACCCAAGTTGGTCACCAACATAGTTTGGATTCAAAATCCTGCCCGAGTGGATTGCCCACTAGTCAAGTGTATCCTCACCATCATCTTACTTAGGCCTAAGGAAGTGCGATAACACGACCTAAAATTTAAATTAAGAGGGAATGGTATGTCTAAGACATACTAGGCTAGGAGAATAATTATTCAAAAATAATCTTGTGATTAGTCGACTAAGAAGCCCAAAGTCACTAGAGATTATCAATAAAAAACATATTTAGTTGGCAACTGCCCAAAATATAAAAAAATTATTGCTAAAGGTTACGCGGTTATACATATAATAGTGATAAAATATAAAAAAGAATAAATTGGTCCCTAAGAGGGACTAGGTGGTTGAGCGAGGTAATCAGCCACTCGTTCCCTTCGACCATCATTTGGATAAGGGGAAAATTCCTCCTCGACCTCTTCCGAGCTTTACTCTAACAGTTGCCTTGGGATTTCATTTATTGGGATCCAGCGATCATCCCTTTTAAATGGATTTTTCTCCACAGACGAAGGAGTGATCTCATGTCGATACCAATGGACAGAGTTATTAAGCAACCTTAACTCCCTAGGGGCACTCCACCACCCTTTGATAAAGGATAGCTCCTCGACCTCCTTTAACCTCGTGGGAGCATCTGTCCAACCCTGGTTGTACCCATCTTCCCATACTTCTCGAGGACCTTTCTTGAACAAGTGCCTCAGTAGGGTGACATCCCTTTGAAGCCCAATAGCTATCACGTATGCCTTACAAACATCTCCCTACAGTTAGGTAATCTGCCTAGCTGAACAGATTTCATTAGGCTTAGCTCGCTGCCTAGTTGACGAAGAAGAACCTTGTATGAATGGAGGGGAAACAGTTGGTTCATTATCCTTGAGGTGCGGGAATTCCCTCCTTAAAGAATCGTTCTCCTATTACAGAACTTCTCTGACCTGATTAATCTAAGAGGCATCTAAGAGCTTAGCCTTAAGAGCATCCATGTCTTCTTGAATGGAGGCACTGACCTCCTCTATTTTTGCAAGTCTATCCTTTAACCTAGCTACAACCTCATATTGATCTTTATAATCTTGGTTCCTTGTCCTAAGTGATTTGTATATCTTGATGAATGCTCGATAAACTTGGTCTCTTACATTGGAACCAAGGATTTGGACTAAGAGAGAAGAGGAATGAATGTAATCATCGAGGTTAAAAAACTACAGAACATGGAGCGAGGATAATAAAAATGTATCAGTAAAAGAACAAAACAAATCCTTTCATTAAAAATTGGAACCAGCTAGGTATAAGTACATTAAATGATAAGGAAAGATAGTTCTAAGAATCTATTAGTCAACCTCGACCTACTCTGTGGAAACTAAATCTTTCCCCTTGCTAGCGATGACCTCACTCGGCTCTGCCCCAAGTGTTGGTGCATCGACAATAGGAATAACAGGAACATCAGAAGGAGCAGCAGGCTGTATCACAACTAGGGTTCATCAACAATAGGTTTTGGACTAGGATTATGCTCACCAAATAGGGATAGTCGACAGAAATTCTAGCAATAATCAAGGCTCGATCTCATCCTTTCTTAAAGTTCGCTCGGCAGATGTATTCAATTTGATTCTCGACATCTTCATAAGCTACCTCCTAGGCCTCATTGTAGATATTCTCCCTAACCGTGGCTACCTCTACTTCTTATCCCATCATCTTCTCAGTAATCTTTTTGTTCTCATTGGTGATCATAAGCTTACCGGCCATCACTAGCTCGTAAGCCTCGCGGATCTCCTTCAGCTCCTTGGCCACCCCAACTCTTTCCGTGGCAAATGAGGCCTCAACTATTTTAAGAGCATTCTAGGAAGTCTTCAGGCTCTCCTTGAGCTCATCATTTCTCCTTACCAACCGGTCTCGACTGCGGCGGAGGACGAAGTAGTCAGACAAAACTACAAGAAGAGACAAGTACAAGGCAAGTAATGAAAAAAACTAAGATAAATAATGAAGAAGGAAATAAATTACCTTACCAAAGCAAGCCCTTGATCTGCCTTTAGGGATAGCTGGTTTGGACTTATCATTGAGGACCACTCATGGTCCGTTGTCAATATTTCTCTCTCGATCATCATAGGGGCGAGTTAAGGGGACAGAGCCACATAAGCCACCTCAGATGGAGCAGTAACAGGGACCAAGGAAGCCTATGACTTCTTTGTCCTTTTTTCTCCTCTTCTTCTTTCTTCTTCATCCATCTTCTTTTCCTCTCTTCCTCTTTCTTTCCCTCCCTTTCACTTTTTTGGCCTTCTCTCTTTTTCCTCTCCAGCTCCTTCTCATGAGCTACTGTTTGGGAACCACTGGAAGTGTCCCCAGGCCCGGTCTTTGGGATCTTTAGCATGTTGGATAGAAATACATCATCATCATCATTAGCGATCAAATTATTCCTTTTTGGAGGAGCCATATCTTCCTCACTAGAACTCTCTGAACTAGAACCACCTGAGCTAGGTCCTTACTCGCTGGACCTCTCTCCACTAGACTCCTCTTCGCTGGATTCCTCCTCATAAGATCCTACCTTACTACCACCACCTCTAGCAGCATCGAACTCTGAACTTCTCTCCTCCTCTTCGTCTAGGTCGATAGGTTAGAGAGCACCTTCTTTCTCCTCCTCCTCTTCCTATGAGAGATCAAGATGAGGAGTGGAGTGAATTGGACGGGTGATGAAGTTGGAGGTAGTGTTATTATATTTTAATAAGAAACCAGCTGACCTCGAATGTTCACCTTCTGTAATAGGGTCTCTTATAGTCCAGGACTTAAGTAACTTAGCAGCATGAATCTCGTGGAGAGAAGGCTTCGGGTTCTTGGACTTTGTTGTAAAGGAAAAGGAAAAAATTAAAGGAAGAACACATTATAGCAATAATGAAAGACAAAGATATTGAACAACAACCTATATTCCTCCCCATAAATAGGAATTCAAGGTACCATGTACCTTGCACCCCCTATCGGAGGAGGAAACTGCCAGTTCCTAGCAATGAATCCTTTAGACTAGAAATCCTTATGGGAATTAGGTAGATTAATTACCAACACAATATATAGACTCCTCGCTTTCAAGTAAAGAAGATCAAAACTGGTACGTGAAAAGGAGTTACAAAAATAGATTTTAATCAAGCCTAGTGCCATATCGTTGGTTTAATCTATGAACGCCATTAACAATCTTCCAAAGGTTTGGAAAACATTGGCCTGAGACTATATCGGAATAATGGAAGAAGTGTAAGAAGAGACAATTTCGGGGAAAAGTTAAACCCCCTTGGGACAAAAAAAGAACATGAATCCAATGGCCATCCTCAACATTGCGAACATTACGAGGAATAAGGTCACACTCAATATCCACCCAATTAGGGATGTTGTAATATTTCCTAAACTCTACCTGGGATTTGTTGTCTATCCTTGCCATAAGAAAAACCATAGCTACAATAGAATTAAAAATGATGAAAGGATTACACAAAGAAGGAAGACTAAGAACTTATAGGAAAAAGAATGAAGCTTGAAACAATGGAAAACCACGAGCAAATGAAGGTGATTGTGGCAGAAAATATCTATGGAGTAATGAAGAACAAGTTTGAGAGTATGAAACACTTTGAGAATGAGAGAAACTGTGGAGTAGAAGTGGAAAATGAACTGCCTAAATGCCTCAGTTTAAACTCTCAATGATAACACACGACAATTAAATAAAATTTATCGCCTGAAATTGGTACGACATGACTATTAACTCCCCATACAATTTGAGAATTGCAACAACACTATCAAAAGCAAGACGAAGGCACCATTTAAAAGTTTTGAGCCCAAATTATGGCCCTACACTTTTAGAGGCAATTGTGGGTACCCTTTTTGCTCACTAGAGACCATAAGAGTAGTCGAACAAAGCCCAAATGAGAATAATTGGGTCCCAACCCAAATAATGGGTTCAAAGTGACGGTTAGAATAGAAAGATGTGACCAGGTCCATCCCCAAGATCTCGAATGAGATATTTTAGGGAAACTAGGTTAACATGCTACCTGCTAACAATTCTTCACCTTCCTTTTAAGAAACAAAAATATATTATACCCCTGGTCCGGGGAATAGGGCATGTAAAAAAACCAGTTCGAGAGATACTAAATAAGAAATAGTAGACCTCTCAGTGGACGTAGGCAATTTTTGGAACCATATATTCTTATGTTGTGTGATTGTTGTTCTTTCTTTAATTCTGGTGATAAATTGTTTTGTGTTGAGATTTTTGTCACCATAATTTCTATAGTGAAATTTCATTTTCGTGCTATAATATATATATATATATATATATATATATATATATATATATATATATATATATATATATGCGTGTGTGTGTGTGTGTGTGTGTGTGTGTGTGTGAATCTTATTTGTGTTAGGGTTTGTTCGTGTGTCGAACCACAAAAGGAAGTCAGATGAGGGCCATTGGGAGATTGTAGAAGGCAGGGCTCCGTTGAGGTTGTAAAATTTGGGGGACGATGACCATAGTCGAGGACACCCCTATTGTTGTTCGGGAAGATGGGGTTGTAAGGACTAGTTGAGTGCGACACATGATGTCCAAGTAACGCTATAGCAGAAAGTGGTGACAAACTAGACTTACCTAGTGTTGTTAAGATGGAAAAGAGTCAGAGGGGTCTTCGAAGAGGACCTTTGTGAATGCATAGATTGTGTGTGTTAGCCAATGGATGTAACATACCTAAAGGATTTGGCATATGGAAGAGCATGGTATACCCGAAAGTGAAGTATTATGCCAATGGAACGATCTTAGGTACGTTTGTGCCGCAAGTTCCTTCATCTTTTGTTTAGAAGGAGGTGTGAATAGTGTTCTGAACTCATCACAGTAATGGTTGGACAGATGTCCATTTGGGAAAATGAATTTTGTACCGGATGAAGTAGGTACAATCGAGAGAAAATTCTTAAATGAGTACTGGACTTGAGGATGAATTGCTAGCAGTGTGTTCTTTAAGGCTAACAGAGCTAGAGGAACAACGAGGGTAGTCATCATGGTTGAGGCTATCGGTGTTCGAGAAACGGACAACCCGAATACGGTCAGCATGTCCGAAGATAAATGGATCATATGGAGATATATCATGTGGTAGTAAGACCACGTGCATTCATTTTTCCCAAAGTGAGTAAACTAATAAGAGTATGGTGCCTAATGGGGCAATGATTAAGATAATTTTTGCTTTTGTCGGGACGAGCATGTTATGTCCGGGAATCATTTAAGTAGCCAAGATGACTGGAAATATATAAATATGAGTTTTATTCTCAGGTGAATGCGGTATATTTTTTGTGACCCGAGCGAGTCACAATATTTGGATTAGCGCTAGATTCAAGTGTGAGATGAGTTTAGTGACTATATCGATAACATTATTATCTGCATGTATTTCCTGTAGTTTAGCGAGTGCAGATAGTGATAGTATATTATTATTACGATTACTCATGTTAGTGATATGTTATACGAAAATGATGTTATCCTCGATATAACTTGCATTGATTTAAACACATTATTAGACTTAGGTCCTAGATCAACATGTCTTAATAACTGACAGAGCTACATATTACTATACCGGGAGGGTTCCTTATTTGGATTTCTCTTTGCGAGACCTCCCATGCATGAAAGTAGAAAATATGGGGAGCTGGGAGATATTAGACCCTAGGACATTTCGGATTATTGTTCTTAGTGTAATTAAATGAATAAAGTTTTTGGTATTTGGTGTATGTCTTCCACGAGATGGTCCTATATATATATATATATATATATATATATATATATATATATATGTGGGGAGGGGCTTGCATATAATCTTAATATTAGAGTTAATCCCTCCAGCTAATACAACAGACTCATGGGATTAAGGCAGTGACGCAGCTCAGCGAGGAAGCTCAAGCGATATAGCTCAGCGAGGTGTTGATTGAGCTCAAGCAAGGTAGTTCAGCGTGTCAGCCCAGGGGGTCTTCTAGCGATGAGGGTGGTCGAGAAAGGCCATCCCTTAGTCCTACTATTTTACTTAGTCTTGTTGTATCTTTTTATTTTATATTGACTATGAGTTGTAACGGTTATAATTGATATTTAGTGTGAGGTCGAGTAGTACTTGCGAGAGACCAGGCCTGGTAGAGCTTTCATGCTCTATCAAAAGACCTCAATATGGGAACTTGAGAGGGACCTGGTTTGGAGGATTGAGAAGTGAGGCACCATTGGGGCTTGTCCTAATCTTCTTAGATATACCTGTTAAAACACCAAAAGACCTTGACCGTGGAACCTTGGGCGGTGCAGCCTTGAGTACCATTGGGAGTTGAGTTGTGAACTAAAAAACCCTCTACTTAATGTCACAGTTACTTTATGTGATGTCACTAGCCAGCTAGGCAATGACAAAATCTCCACTTGAGTAAACCATCATGGTATTTGGGGCTGTCAGATGGTTGGTAAGCCACCTCTGTGGCGCCAGCCCCCTGATGCATAGTTGTTAGGCAAAAGGCATGTCTTGTCATTTAATGTTTATGACTTGGAGCTAACTAGTGCATAAGACATTTAATGTTTGTGACATAACATATGAGGGATGGATTTCACAGTTATTAATGGTTGATCCATCTCGGGAGTGGTGTGTGTGGGGTTATTTATTGGCCTCAACCACTTTTGAGAGGATAGAGTTCCATTTTCTGGAGTTTTTTTTGGATAGAGAGATTATCATCAAGAAAGAAAAGAATTTATTGCAAAACAAGAGCTTTTACTCACGCACCATGGTCATTTATTACGAAGCTTTTAATATCTGATTGAAGATCTTTGAGAGTTGTCATGTTTGGCTGCCTGCCAAGGTGTATCTAGGGTGCTTATTTCTCTCTCCCTCTAAATGTGTCACTTCTGAATTCATTATTGTCTTTTACGTTATACACGAGAGATTTGTGAGTTCAAACTTAGTTTATCTTCACTAAGTTATGATTGCATGTCTTGTAACTATTAATAGTGTTACTAGTTAACTTATCATTACTAGACTGAAATGGGGTTATGCCTCGATCTAATCTAAACTACCCTCTTACATTTGGCGACTCTGATGGGGAGGTATTCTTATAAGAAAAGAGTATGGCGAAGGATAATGGTAACAGAATACTTAACTTTGATGATATACAATGCAAAGAAGAAAAAGTAGCAAGAGAGCTGGAGGCTTCTAGAGATGAAGGCCCTCTATTGGAGGTACCTCCATTTCAAATGGTGACAGGCGTTCCAAGGGTGACGTAAGATTCCACGAGTACCGGGTTGGGACTAGATCAAGTGGCACTCCTCATGATTAAATTTATGAGTTTTTGCAAACTCTTGTAGCTTCAATAGTGTTGGGGGGGGGGGGGGGGGTTGAGACCAATTCCTTTATAATGCCAGGGGTAGCCCCAACTGCCTTAATAAGAACAATTCTAACAGGAAATACCCCAGCAAGCATAGCCCCTATTGTAGTTCCAACAGTGGGAACCCAGGGAGTAACAAGAATTCCAAATGTGGTAGTTACTCCATGTGCAACGGGTGTCCCACCTATGGTCCCTCCGGCCATTCCTTCAACGGTATCGGCTATAGAGGAAATGAGAAAAGATATGAGGAAGGAGACACTGAAGTTTATGCAAGCTTACTCGTAATCTGTTGGCGAGGTAGATTCGGTTTATGATGACTTTCGGATGCCTCACCCTCAGGAATATAAAAATGAGCCTTACCTAAAAGATTATATTCCTCCTATCTTCAAAAAGTACAAAGGAAAGAGGGAGATTCGAAGGAGCACATCAAACGTTTTGTCTAACATCTAGTGTCTCACTACAATAATAAGAAGCTCAGGTTAAGGGAGTTCTAAAAATAATTAACCAATAAAGATTATAAGTGGTACTCTCATTTGGCGCCAAAGAGTGTTTCAATGTGGGAAGAGATGCACATTTTATTTATAGAGAAGTTATTTCTAGCAGAAGATGAGTTCACACTAACACAATTGGGGAGGGATAAAAAACGACCGGGAGAGGATATGGTGGCTTGTGTTCAAAGATTCAAGGAGAGGTCCCTCGACATGACGGAAGAACCTAAAGAGTTCAAACTGTTATAGCTATATGCTGAGGGTTTGCTCCCAGAGTACATCTGCCACCTGATTAATAAACTCGTGAAGGGAATTTCCTAGAATTTCTAAAAGCAACAAGGAATATATCATTGGTAGTTTGGCCAAACCCCGTTATGGTACCAATGATGTTCATGCATCCTGGGCCACTCGTTGAAGCATGCGATCAATCCCCATGAGTGGGATATGTCGATGAAAATGAAGGAGGCAAACATCCCTAGAAAGATAACAAGAGAACATTTGGGAGAGATACGGAAGATCCACCACCTTTACTGTGTATAGTAGAGGAGGCTATCAACTGTTACAATGCCATGGTTGAAGGAGGAATAATGTATGAACCTAAGGGCATCCCCACCATGGAACTCGAGGCGGTAACCAAAGCGGATCCTAAATATTGTCAAATCCATCCGAAGATCGAACATCTGACGGGGAATTTATTTATGCTAAGGAAAATCATCGATAAATATGTAAAGACGGGGACACTGCAAGTCCCTCCACAAAATGTTAATGACAACCCACTCCCAGCACATAGGGCCAACCTGGTGGTGGACTATGATGATGAGGCAGAAAGAGAAGTGAGGGAGATGATGACAAAGTAGGGGGAGTTCGAAGAGGCTTTGGAGGACTGTACCAGAGGGATGGCTAATGTGATGTTAGCCTATGACAAAGAAAGAGCCGGAGACATGGAGGACATATACAACATTGAAGGTGAGGAAATGGACCAAAGCTTGGAGTACTACGCAGTTTCACGATCCCCAAAGATCACCTGGTTATTAGATCAGGTGGGAAAGCCAAAAGAATGTAGGTTGGAGATAACCTAAGTAATCCTGGATATCGCTAGGAAGAATGCACATCCTTTGCTAAGGTGGAAGGGACCTATGGCCAGGATAGTGAAGAAGTTTCTGTCAATGTTCAGCGATGCAGATAGGGCCATTAGATTTCCATACAATCGACCGTTATATGTGACTGCTAGCCTGAATGGAGTTATCTTTGCAAGGGATCTTATGGACGGGGGAGCATCCATCAACATCATGCCAATTAGTTCTTTCCATGAAACTAATATCCTAAAGGAAAGATTGGTCTCCATGCCTTTGGCGATTTCAGGTTATGACAACCAGTCTTCTAAATCCATTGGTTATGTGAATGTTGGGATTTTAATGGGAAATCTAAGTTCCCACATCAAGTTCCACGTGATAGAGAGTGGAAATTCCTACAATTTTTTATAGGAAGAGTGTAGATGCAAAACCAAGTACTGATTCCCTCGACTTATCACTAATCTACCAAGGAAAATATTAAAGTAACTAAGATCAATATATGAGCTACGAAGAGGCCCTTCATTGTCGAAGAAGCTCACCTAGTGGATGCAACATTTTATACAGAGTTAGAGAAGGTCATTAGACACCTAATGAAAAGAATGGAGGGAGTCTGGGTTCCCTTGATCAAAGAAAGGATGGGACCTATGAACGGCCAGAATGATAAATTTGTAAAGAATAAAGGAGAAATAGAAGAAGGCCACCAAGTGGTCCCTCGACCTGAGAAAATCTCACAGCAACTAAAAGACAGGATGTAACCCAGAATAGACCCGATGGAACACGAGGTTATGTGACAAAATGTGTTGAGTCAATTCTCTGAAGGAAGAGTGGAAGAGACTTCGAGGGACAGGACTAGAAAGGCAGTTACAATGGCCAACGGGAAATGCAAGAAGATTATGACTGAGGAAGAGAAGGCGGTTTATCACCTATGATGGTGTGAACTGGAAGCCGACTGAGCTATGACAGAGGCTGACCCAGTATCTAAGTGTTTTCTAGTGGACCAATGGGGATAATGTATGGTGATAGACAATTCTAACATACAAGAGTTTGTTTGGATGTCTCTGAAGAACCAGACTACATGACGGAGCAATTGAAGCCACAAGCACAAGAATTGGAGCAGATAAGCTTGGCAAAATAAGGGAAGGAGCCAAAGCCCATTTTCCTCTCGAAGGATCTCTGCATGGAGAAATAGGAGGCATTGATCGAGATGATTCAGGAGATTATAGATATCTTTTCATGGAAGTATACGAAGATGGAGGGGCTAGATGAAGAAATAAGCTGCCATAAATTAAATATGATGCCTTAAGACATTCCGATCAAATAGGCAACGAGGACTTATAAGCCTAAGCTAGACTTGAAGATCAAAGAAGAAGTCCAATGATTGTTGGCAGCAGGATTTATCAAACTTATACAACACCCACTTTAGATTTTGAGCATTGTCCCAGTGGGTAAGAGGGATAAGAATCAAATAAGGATCTGCGTGGATTTCAGAGACTTGAATAGGGATTGTCCCAAATATGAGTTACCACTAACTTCCATAGACAGCTTGATAGATGCAACGATTGAACGCGAAATGTATAGTTTCATGAATGGTATGTAGGGTACAACCAAATCAAGATGGACCCCACAGATGTAGAGAAGATGGTTTTTAGAACCCCATTGGGCAAATTCATGTACAAAGTAATATTGTTTGGACTAAAAAACACTGGGGCTACTTATAAAAGAATAATGATGGCTATTTTCCATGACTTCTTCCATAAATTTGTGGAGTTTTATGTGGATTATTTGGTCATCAAATAGAGGAAGAAATGGTTCCACCTAAATGATTTGAGGAAAGTATTTACCAAATATATGAAGTATAAACTAAAGATGAACCCGCTGAAATGCGTCTTCAAGGTAACCAGTGGAAAGTTCCTGGGCTTTATGGTGGATCGATAAGGGGTGAAGATGGACCAAGATAAACAATGAGCTATCTTAGAGATGCCAAGTCCAAGAACGGCGAAGGAGCTCAAGAGTTTCCTTGATAAAGTTTCCTACCTTAGGAGATTCACGCTTGGATTGGCCAAGATAACACACCCGTTAATGCAACTTCTGTGAGTGAACACAAAGTTCAAGTAGGAGGAAGTTCACCCGGAGTCTCTCGCCAATCTAAAGAAGTTTCTTGTTTCACCACATACCATGATTCCTCCAAGGTCAGGAATACCATTGCAGCTATACCTCACATCCACCATGAGGTTCGTTAGAGCTCCATTGGCACAGGGGATTAACAAGTAGATACAACCAGTCTACTACCTTATTAGAATCTTACATGGGACAGAGGTTAGGTATAGTTGCTTGGAAAGTCATTGTTTAGCCTTAGTCTTTGTATCATAAAACTTAGACATTATATGTTGTCTTTTAAAATTCATATTATAACTAGATGTGATCCTATTATGTTTTTATTGGTAAGAACTATATTGATTGGTAAGGCAGCTAGGTGGTTCCTCATCCTCTCAGTGTATGACTTGAAATGCATGGTCCCTTGTGCAATCAAAATCCAGGCATACACAGACCTCTTGGAAATCTTTTCATTTAGGATATTTGAGACACCACGAGAGAGAATTCCATAAGGTGATCTTTAGGCCAATCACTTAGATGCAAGCGGAGAGGAATGGATGATGCAATTCAATGGATCTTCAACTGGGAAGAAAGAAGGAGTAGGGGTTATTCTTTCAAAAGGTAGAAAAGAAATTTATCTTTCCTATAAGTTAGATTTCCCTTGCTCCTATAATAAAGCAGAGTATGAGGCATTGGTACTGGGGTTGATGGAGGCCTTTCGAAGGGGTATTCGTTCACTCTGCATCAAGGGTGATTTAAACGTAGTGATGCAACAAGTTAATGGAGAATATTCATTAAAACACCTCAATCTAGCACCTTATAGAATGGTCATTTAGAGACTTCTCAATCAGTTCCATCGGACCAAGATCAATAGGCATCCCCACACAATGAATCTCCACCCCGATGCCTATGACACCATTGCTCAGAAGATGATCATAAGAGATGATAAAACTACAATCGTGATTCAATGAAGAACAACTCCATTGATGGTATAATAAATTATACCAATGGAGGATGACTCTGATTAGAGGGGGAGATAAGAAAATAACTGGAGTTTGCGGAGGGAGCGATGGAGGTGAGAGAGTTATCCCAATACTTTACAAAATGCAGGAGGATGCTTGTCAAGATGGATCAACCCAGAAGAAGTAGAGCGGAGATTGAAGAAAGAACAGGAAGAGCACTCTGAAACTCTGGCCTAGAATGAACCAAGACGTAGCAGAGCTACAACGGAAGTGTAACAAGTGCCAACTGTTCTCCGAAGCAGTAGAATGTCAGTTCGTTAAAGGTCAACCAAATTAAAGGCGACCCTAAATTGACTTCATTAAATATGGAGTTATCCCGATAAAGAAGATTGATGCGATGGGACTCAAATAAAGGTCCCCAAGCTTCTACGTTCAAGAAATCCAACTTTATTAAAGAGGGTACATTAATAGGCCATTGCGTTGCATCACAAAGGAGGAAGCAACCGAAGTCCTCAAACAAGCTCATGATCCAGGTCACAGAGGGGGAGAAAAATTATATGACCAGCTGATGGTGTTAGGGTATTATTGGCCAACGATGGAGAAAGACTCTGCTGAGTTTGTTCAAAAACGTAAAGCTTGCCAAATGCATGGAAATATGATTCATGTACAATCGATAGATTTACACTATCTGGAAATACCTTATCCTTGTCATACTTGGGAGTTTGACTGAGTAGGGGCAATACTTACTTCTTCAAGGGGGGAGATCTGGATACTAGTGGCAACGAAGTTCTTTACAAAGTGGGCTAAAGCGATACCACTAAGAAGGGAAATAGCAGGGGTGGTGAGAAACTTCATCAGAGAATACATCATTTGCCATTTTGGAATTCCAAAGGTTATTCTCTCTGATAACAAAATCACATTCGTTAATTTAGAGGTAACGATGCTCACAAATAAGTACTCCCTTTTTCATAGTACTTCAATCTTGGCATACCCAAAGGGAAACGGGTAAGCCAAAGTAACTAACAAAACATTGCTTAACATTTTGGCTAAGACGATGGAGGATTTTTTAGGATCATGGGATGGTAAGATACCAGTTATACTGTGGGCCTATCGAACAACTGAAAATAAGCCCACAGGATATACCCCATTCTCCCTTGTGTATGGAGCTAAAGAAATTCTCCCAGTGGGGTTGTAAGTTCCCCCTTCTCGATATGCCTTACAAAGTAGCATTCTCCCTCATAACAGACATGTGCAGTTAGAAGTATTGGTCGAACGCAAAGATAATGCGATGAAACACTTTTAAATGTACACGAAACATCTCTCAATGGCATATGACAACTTGGTGAGACCAAGGAAGTTTGTTGAAGGGGACCTCATTTTGAAGGCAGTAGTGGAACACATCAGAGGGCTTCCTTTAGCTAAGTTTATAGCGAATTGGGAGGGAACTTTCATTGTAAAGGATGTTCACGATTCAGGTTGCTGCTTAATTTCTATGATGGAAGAAGATAAACCATTTAAAATTAATAACAAATGGTTAAAGGTCTATAATGTGTAAAGAAAGTAACCTTAGAACATCGATGTATCTAGCCTTTTTGTTATGAATATATATAAGTCAATATTTTTCTCGAAAGATACCTTTTGTTGTAACTAGAGTGAGAGGGAAGATGGAAAGTTTGTATTTTATGCAAGAAGTTATAACACAATGAGGTGGCATGAAAATAAGATATAACTTCTCTTTCATTCATAAATTATGAGGTTTTACAATAATAGGAACTATTGCCTATGAGTTACATAAGAAGGAAAACTAAAAATTTATACAAGTATGTGGGTGTTCATCAGCCTAGGAGGAACCACAAGTCTGGAGAAGAGAAATAATCTCAAGGTCGAACCAAGAAAGCTACTAGGCATGCTTGGTGAGCATTGATAGAACCTTTCAGCCTTATCTGATCTTGATCATTCTCAATGAGGAGTTTCTCTCACCTCAGCTTTGCTAGATGCAAAGTTTCTTTGATATCCTCCACCTTTTTATTAGCAGCGTCAAGTAGAGATGTTACTTCAACCATTCTAGCTTCCTCGGCTTGTTAAGTATTTTGATTCTTTTGCAGTAGTTTACGCTAACTTGCCAATTGTTGACTCCTCAAGGTTTTCAAGCATCCAATCATCCAGATAAATTTAAAGCCATCTCGGACCAACTCCTTTAGATAGCCTAAGAACTGGTTGAGGAGGGGCCTAGTAACATTTGCAGTAGGGGTACTGACGGTATCAGCAACAACGATCGCATTACCTTAAAGCCTGTGGCTCATTACGAGAATGTTTGAACGTAGGCAGTTGATAGTAAAAGTCTTGAGGTGATTAGTCGTGATCCGTTTAATCACCAATTGATGGCTGGCAGGTAGTTGGGGATAGTGATAAAGGGCCATGAGATAAAACTCATGAGGAACTTGAACTGGAATAGAAAACCCACAACCAGATTCACTGTCGACCTGAGAACCTATCATGGAACTATGGTCATTAGGACTCATTTCCTAAGATACACTTGGTTCCCAATTTGGTGAGGTGACAAGCGAAGGAATCACTGGAGATTTATCTATAACGCCAGGGGACTCCCTAGCAGAATGGAGATAGATAAAGCAAAGAATGAGTTAAGTTAAAAAATCTTAACAAGTGTTTATCATTGTTATGTCATACTGGTGGAGTTTGATGAAAAGTCTTAACAAGTGTTTATCATTGTTAAGTCATCGTTACTGGTGGAGTTTGAGAAAAAATCTTAACAAGTGTTTATAATTGTTAAGTCACCATTACTGGTGGAGTTTGATGAAAAATCTTAATAAGTGTTTATCATTGTTAAGTCATTATTACTGGTGGAGTTTGATGAAAAATCTTAACAAATGTTTATCAACACATGAGAGTCTTTTAGATTGTTCATTGTCAAGATAAAGGACAAATAACAAGAAACAAAGAGAAAATAGAGAAATAACTCAGCAATGGCTAGAGCAAGAATGAGATTCACTAAATAGGCTACAATGATGGGGATCGTTAATGGTAGGTTCATCTCCTCAGAAGCCTCCACGACACCCTTAACTAGAGGAACCTCAGCGAGAAGGACCTCAATATTTGGTGAAGCTCCTGCATCTACAAAAAGAATTAAGGCCAATATTAGGGTAGAGCCTAAAGATTCCATTTGACCTTCCACAGATGCACCAACACTAGTGGGGGCAAAAAAAAGCACCATGATGGGAAGAAGAGACAACGATGTCCTTAGAAACTTATAAAACCCCAAAGGATAATGGTGGGATAAGACTTGGAGAAAGCTGTAAAAATAAAGCTAAGTGTTAGAGGAGGGAAATAATACAGAAAGGAGAAATGCACTTAACACTTAACTCGCCTCAGTAATATGACTGGAAGGGGGAATTCCATCGATGGGTCTTGTCAATGGTGGTGGAAGAAAGATGTTGGCCAACGATGAAGCCAAAAGGGAAGCTACTTTAACCTGAAATATAAAAAAAAAATTAAAAGATGCAAGGAAGGGATAAAGATATAAAATAAAGACAAAGAACTTACTACCCCAGGAGAACTTTCCATAATGGGAAAGATGGATAGAGGAACCACATGCAAAGAAGGTGAACCAGATGAAGATAAGGGAGTCTCCTTTGGCTAAAAGGAAACTCTCACAGGGTCAACATGGGTAATAACCTCCTTAGCAGCCTCCACCGTATGTTGGGAGACCAAACGATGAGAATAAGTGAGCCTAATCATGGGAGAACGGGGGGAGTTTCACCAATGGACCCACTCCCGAAGCGTCCACCCCATCAAAGGACTCACAGGTGGCTAGTCCTTTTTTCTTCAGTTTCCTGCATCAAATTTGCTAAGAGTTAGACAGATGCAGTTTGTTATAGAAAAATGAGGAAAAAAACACATGTATACCTCTGATTCAGAGGGAGAATGGGATGATGTCACCATTGGTGAGGAAGGAGGGGAATCAACAGAAGGAGCTATGGTAAGATGTACATCATGAGCCCATTTTTTCTGGGACTTAGTATGCAGAATCTTTTTCCTCACACTAGAAGCACCAACACTTGGAGTAACCTTTGAGCTCTTCTTTCTCTTTGACCCTCCTTCAGATGGATCTACTAAGATAGTGGGGATGAAAGCAGCAGGATGAATTGTAGGAGGGTGTCATTGAAACTTAGAAGTTATTAACTCCACCTCAGCTTGAATTTTCTTCGTTAACTCCTCACTCACTTCGACAGACATAGGAGGAACGGTAGCAATGGTGAATGCCTCCAAAGGGGCATGAGACTGATGTTGGAACTTAGACTTTGAAGAAGTCCCACTCTTAGACCTCCTAGTTTTTTTGGCTGGTGGCTTGGAGGGTTCTTAGCCAGAGGCTGCATCGGTTGGAACACCCTCACCAGAAACATCTTGAGTAGGGGAAGGTTATTTGGAGGTTGCAACATTTCAAATTTGGGCATGGCAGTTGGGATCATGGGGCAATGAGGGGGTAGCTCACTGGGAGGATCTTTGGCAGTCTTCCTTAGAGGGATCTCAACTCCAAGAATAAATTTGCCCTTGAGTCCCAATTCCAAGGTAGAGAAAGAAAGAACTAGGGGACACTGGGGGCTTTATATGACCTCACAAATCCTATCCAGTTGCATCAATCGGAATTTGGTGGAAAAAGAGGTATACACATCCCCTTTCATAGTAGCACTACGGATGGTAACTCGACCATCCATAGTAAAATTCACGCCATGTACCACTGTAAAAAGGTAGAAGGTGCAGGCCTCAACAAAAGTATCCCTCTTATTCGTTAATTGAAACACATGTCAAGGATACCCTTGATTAAAATCGAACTTCCTGTTGCACCTATTGGGGTTGTAAGGTTCAGTAGTATATCCCCATTTAGTTAATATAGAGGGACCCCAAATTAATGATGGCCAGAGGAAGATTGAATCCCCTGGCCAAATGGATGGAATTTTTTATAAGGTCCCTCCTAAGATGGTCATTGGGTTTCCCAGTAAAGAGAAAATTAGAAAGCAACGCAATAATATAGGCTGGTAATTCCAAAGATATACTTTTACCATGGCCCGTAACAGAAGTGACGTCATTTGTAGTAGGATCTTTAAAGAAATAGCTAATAAGTGGAGTAAAGGTAGCCTTGTTGTAAGACCCATTGCAACCACATCAAATTCGATCTATCTAAGATCGGTGAGCAGTTTCTTCGGTATCCATGGCCTCCTCGAGATAAGTAAACTCACCTATGGGTTCAAACCCAAATAACTCACATACATCTTCCAAGGAAATGGTGAACTCCCCCCAAGCATCGAAGAATGTATGAGTTGTGATGTTCTATCTATAAACCAACACTTAGAGTACAGAATTGTCTTTAGAAAGAGTGAACTCCCCAAACCAGTTGGATCGGTGAAGACCAACCTTGGTAAGAGCTGCAGTGCGGGAGCTATGGATGTGTTCATACCAGGAAGCAAAATGACTTGGAAATACCGTAGGTTCTTCAAAATCAATCTGGGAGTAAGGGAACTCGCCACGATCTAACTTGAAACGCAGAGTCCCCTCTGGAGGATGAAAACCCCACTTGGATGAATTTTCCTCTTCATCACCGAGCATCAAAGGGTCATACTTAGCTGAAAAATGGTAGGTCTTGCATGCATTAGATAACTCATCATCTTTGCCAAAGATGGGAGACCGACGATAAAAGCGTAGTTGCTCTCGGTGAGTGACATCCAAGGTAGTGACACTAACAGTGGCAGCGGCAGCAGAAGTGATAGCTGTGGAGCTTAGCTGAGCAACGGCGGTGGTTTCCTTGGTGACATTTGAAGAATACATAGTAAGTGATGACTAAAGAAAAAGATTAGTGAGGAATAACTATAGATGAGAACGGAGGAGTACAACCACAGGTGGTCGTCTAAGAGACGATGGAACAAAGGAAAACAGGGAGAAGCTTACCAACAATGGCTTTCTGGGGATTTTTTTCTCTCTAAGAAGGCTGGGAGTTGAAGATGCCGAAGGAAAAGTAAGAAAAAATGGCTAAGTGTTTGAATAGTAGCCGTTTAAAAATTTTGGGTGCGCCTTTTGAGATTCCCACCACCACACGTGCAAAGCCATCTTAATCCTTCCTAATGGACACATGGCGCTTTGGGAAGTGTCCTGACAGTTGAAAAGACGACACTACATCATTAATGAAGTGATGCATGGGGATAGAAAGTCTTCTTCGAATATAAATTTTAGGGTTTGGTGCCAAAATTCTTCTTTTGTCAAACATATCCAATAACTCCTAACACAAAAACTGTTCCAACGGTGCGAAAAAGCTACAATGTCCCCTCGCCACAAATCCGAACATTGTCTAGATGTGACTTAGATACATCGGGGAGAATTTTCCTTCTTTTTCAAACATGAAAAAGATGACAAAGCAGAGCCTAAATGAAGTAGCACCTTAAATAGGGAGAATTCCACAAGTCTCAACTATAGGGGCAGTCCTAATGCAAAAAACCCACTGCTTGCAACTATAATCCACAACAGCTTAGACTGGAGAATTTCACATCTCAAGAGTTAAGACAGGTATTTAATAATGTTAGCAGGTGTCTTGGGATAATTTTAATTGGACAAGGAAGCAAAGATAGAAGGGTTGAAGCTCAGTGATAGGAAAAAGTGGCGATGTCCCTTCATCAATCACCAATAATTTACAGCACTTTGGTTCAGATACATCGCGGAGAATTTTACTTTTTCTTAGAAGTGATAACGACAGAGGTCGTAATGAAGCCAAAGACGCCAAGGTTCATCTAATTGAGAAGTTTTCGTGTAGACATTTCTTATTCCCACAACAAATCTCTCCATTAAGGGGAAAATATAGGGGGCTTAAAGATAATCTCAAGATTAGAATTAATCCCCCCCCCCAGCTAATACAACAGACTCAAGGGATTAAGGAAGTGATGTAGCTCAGCAAGGGAGCTCAAGCGATGCAGCTCAGTGAGGCAGCGATGCAGCTCAAGCGAGGTAGTTCAGCGTGACAGCCCAGGGGGAACTTCCAGCGAAGAGGCTGGCTAAGAGAGCTCATCCCTCAGTCATATTATTTTACTTAGTCTTGTTGTATCTTTTTATTTTATATTGACTATGAGTTGTAATGGTTATAATTGAAATTTAGTGTGAGGTCGAATGGTACTCGCGAGAGACCAGGCCTGGTAGGGCCTGAGAGAGCTTTCATGCTCTATCGAAAGACTTTAACATGGGAACTTCAAAGGGACCTGATTGGATGATTGAGAAGTGAGACACCATTGGGTCTTATCCTAACCAACATAGATACACCTAGTAAAACATCAAAAGACCTTGACTGTGGAACATTGGTCGAAGCAGCCTCGAGTTCCATCGGGCATTGAGTTGTGAACCAAATAACCCTCTACTTAATGTCACACCTACTTTCTGTGATGTCACTATCCAGGTAGGCAATGTCAAAATCTACACTTGAGTAAACCACCATGGTATTTGGGGTTGTGAGACAGTTGGTAAGACACCTCTGTGGCAGCCCCCCCCCTGACGCACAGTGGTTAGGAAAAAGGCTTGTCTTGGCATTTAATGTTTATGACGTAGATAACTAGTGCATCAAACATTTAATATTTGTGGCATAAAGTATGAGAGATGTCTTTCACAGTTATTAATGGCTGAGCCATCTCGAGAGTGGTGTGTGTGTGTGTGTGGGGGGGGGGGGGGGGGGGTTATTTATTGGCCTCAACCACTTCTGAGAGGAGAGAGTTCCCTTTTCTAGAGTTTTTTTGGCTAGCGAGAGATTGTCATCAAGAAGGATTGTTATTTCAAAACCAGAGCTTTTACTCACCCACCATGGTCATTTATTCAGAAGCTTTTAATATCTGATTGAAGATATTTGAGAGTTAGCGTGTTTGGATGACTTCCAAGATGTATCTAGGGTGTTTATTTCTCTCTCCCTCTAAATGAGTCGCTTCTGAGTTCATTATTGTGCTTTCACACGAGTGATTTGTTAGTTCAAACTGAGTTTATCTTCACTAAGTTGTAATTGCGTGTCTTGTAACTAATCAATAGTGTTAGTGGTTAACTTATCATTACTATACTAAAAAATGGATACACTTCTATCTAATCTAAACTACCCTCTTATATATATATACATATATATATATTGTAAGGACATTGTCCTTCACATTTAATATATCGTATACCTCTACAAGTTTGTCAAATCATTGGAAAGCGCACATCTACAATCGACAATATGAATTTCAAAGACAATTTCAACAATCATGCCCAAAAAGGACTAACTTGGTAAATTGTTTGAGTTCCATTTAAATTTTAAATAAAAAGGTTCAGTTTTTTACAAAAAAAATAAAATATTTTTTCCTTTTATGAAAAATGTTTATTGAATTATTTTAAATGGATTTTTATCTTTTCAAAAACATATTTATCATAAAAGCTTTTTAAAAATTGTTCTCAGATTCGTAAGAGTGTTGATTTCTAAGTCCCCAAATATTTTAAAGGTCTGTAAATCGAATTTAGAGGTTTGTGTCTGGTCGTTCAAACGAGATCCTATCTCGTTCGAACGAGACCAGACGTCATTCAAACGTTATGTCAGTTCGTTCGACCGAGAAGTCTTTTTACCTGACACATCACCGCCTTAAAAGATATTATAAATAAGGTGTCAGGGTTGTATCTTTTGCGTGGAGATTTTTTTTATCAGAATACATTTTTGAGAGTTTACCTTTTCTCAAACACGATTTTGAGGGTTCAAATTTGTTTTCACAAATCCCAGAGAGTTTTCGTGTGAGTTGTTTTGCGAAAACCAAACAATATTTTTCCTAAATTTCAATCTTTGTGAGTAGAAGTCTACAACTGGAGAGCCGAGAGCTATTAAGGAGGAAGATCCTACAAAGAATCAAGACTACGTGTCTGGGCTGCGTGTCCAAATTGGTACGACTATGAGTGATCCACTGCTGAGTTCTAGTTGACGATTTGAAAGTTTTACACTGACATCGCGCATTAAGCTTGAGGGATATTGTATGTAAGTCAAAGGTCATGTAACCGTGTCAAAGTTCTATAATATAAAAGGTTTTTCCCTGAGGGGATTTTTTTTCTGAATTACTCTATCACTTGCTTACCTATTTCTATTTTCACTTGCACGCACAAGGGCTGATTTTAATTTGAATTTGAATTTGATTTTATTAAATCTGAGTTACCCAATTAAATAAGTGAATTTGCGAATTAAATCAATTGACATCACACCGCGTTTACAAATTGGTATCAGAGAAGGTTTCACTATCTTATGGTGAATTCCTATTTTCCACAAAAGTTTTGGTGATATCAATTCTTTTAAACTTTAATGGATCACTTATATAATCGAGTACCTACCTTTGACAGTAATAATTTTGCCTATTAGAAAGCTCGCATGAAATTTACTTTAAAATATATAGATTAGCACGTTTGGTTGTTGGATTAAAATGGTTGGTCTCCTCCCACCGTTACTGTTAAGAATGTCACCTCTTTAAAACCTATGTCAAACTAGACTGAGAACGATTTTGAATTGTCCAATTTTAATTCACATGGTTTGAGTGCTATCTCTGGAGACGTCACTAATGATGCTGAAGTCTAGCACCACCGGATAAGTGATGATGAGCTCAAACAGTAGTAACCATGGCAGCCATGGAGATGTATATGTGTGAGTGTGTAGAAGGGTATGAGTATAAAAGGAATAAGACAATGGTGTATAGTGGTTCAGCCAATTAGGCCTACATCCACTGTGAGTGTGTGATCCACTAAGTATGAGCACTAATGGGCTTGGATACAATGCAAATAAAGTCACTTTCTCTCTCTATTGTGTGTATAAGCAGAGTTTTTGCTAGGGTTATGATTGTCGATCCGTCGATCCCCTTGTAGGGTTGTAGGTGACAAGTATATATAAGTCTTGGGGGGTGTAGTATACCCCCCAAGTATGCATGGTGCATGTGAATGATGATTTGTCCAATCTCCTGCTGACACCTGTAGATGCCAAATGATGACATAATATTCCCTCACATGAGGGGGTGATTCGGTTGTAATGGTCTTCCACGTGTCCTGTGAGCCTCACGAGCACTGTTCCACGCGTCTCCCAAACCACGCACTGTGATGACATCACCCTCGGCCTGTAACACGAGGCCGAGGGCAAAGTTCCTTCTGATAGTGAGTCTGGCCTAATTTGGGCCTCGTACTGTCGTACCCTCGGGGGGTCGTCCGGAGCTTGATAAAGGGTCAGCCCCCTGAGGGGTCATCGAGAGCCTGATGAAGGGTCAGCTCCCTAAGGGGTCATCCGGAGCCTGATGAAGGGTCGTACCCTGAGGGGTCGTCCGGAGCCTGATGATGGGTCGGCCCCTGAGGAGTCATTTGGAGCCTGATGAAGGGTCGGCCCCCCTAGGGGTCGTTTGGGCCTGATGAGACGCAGGGCGCCCTCGACATGGCTAAGGGTATATACGTGTATATCAATCACCCCCAGCCCTTAACCATAGATGATGCTGAAATGGCTGAGGGATAATGTTTCTTTTGAGACTAAGTGTATGGTCTATTTGATGAGTGACACCTGTCAAGCTGATGTAACACCTGTCAAATTTTTATCCAATGTCGTTCCAGTTTTCAAGGCGTGGCGTCTGCATGCTGCTTGGGGCTTTATGCCCTAATGATGTCCTCCTCGTGGGCTGTGCTTTGACTTGGGTAATGGGCCCACTCATCACTAAGGTATATAAGAAATTTTTGAAACCTTTCCTTCTCTTCTTCTTCTTCGCGCCCAAGCTCTCTCTCTCTAGATTTCCAACAGACAAACCACCATTTTTGAAAATTTTAACATTTCGAGTTTGGCAGTCTCGCTCTTCCCTCTCAGGTAATCCCTCTGCCCTAGTGTCCTCTTTTCCTTCATTTCTTGCTTTCTTTCTTATTTTAGGCTTGTAGGGTAGGATTTTCCTTAGGGTGTTTCATAACTTTTCTGGCGTCTTCTCCGGCGACTGGTTCTTGAGTGTTCTTGAATAAAACACTTGGTTTCTTTTGTTTCAATCCAAAAGTCCATCTTGGTTAATTGCAAACTTGTTTGTAGTTATCTTAGAAATCCATCCAAGTGTAGGGTCTCACCCTTAATGCTTAGGAGGCTTTACAGTTTAGCCGAGGAGTTCTCATCCTTGAGAGAGAATCTCTTCGTAGAGATTAGGCGAATAGAGGAAGAGGAGGAGAGGAGACGAAGGGCCGACCCTAATTGGGTAAGACCCATTTTTCCCATTCCTCTTGCCACAATAAGACCCTCTAAGTCTTGCGGGTCGTCCTGTCGTCCAGAAGAGAGTTATTCGAGTGAGATGGATGAGAGAGTGTCGTCGCCAACTGGCGCTGGACCTTCCAGGAGAGGAGAGGTGTCTGACCTAAGCCCAGGCCGACAGGCCGAGGGTATGGTTACTTTCAAGTCTGTCCCTATGACAACTCTATCTCCACATGCCTTCCAGATGGCTTTTCCCCAAGGGCCTCTGACAGGTGATGAGGCGGAGGACGAGGGTGAGGGGACTGAGGATGATGAGAACTCAAATGGACCGATTGACACATCTCACGCCTCGTCTTATATTTCCTCGATCAGGGATCGTGACCTTCTTCTGTGGAGGCATGCATATGGTGTTCCTCCCACCATATCTATAAGGGTTCCCTCTGAGGACGAGAGGGTCTTTGTGGGTGAAGAGGGAGAGATAGCGGTGTATGAACAAATGTTCAAGGTAGGTGTTAGACTCCCTTTACATCCTGCTGTCGTAGATATTTTATCAGCCCTTGGCGTTTCCCCCTCTCAACTTCCTCCCAACTCTTGGAGGACGATCCTTGGTTATGTCTCCTTATGGGAAAACGCTTTCACTGATGAGCCCTCGGTCGACGTATTCTTAGCCTATTATAATATCACCTCCTCGTCCAAACAGCCTGGGTATTATCACCTGGGAGTAAGGAGGTCTGATAAAAAACTTCTCCACGTGGCACAAACCTCCAACCATGATTGGAAGAAGATATTCTTCTTTATCTCCGGAGAGTGGGAGTTCTCTGCCGAGGCACAACCTGTAGCTGACGGTCCGAGGGTCCCCAGAAGATGGTCTAACCCTTCACTGAAGGCCAGGTCAGACCCCGGACTTAGTCTGGAAGACAAAGACATAGTTGAATATCTGAGAGGACGAGGGAGAGGGAGTGAACTTCCAAGGTTTGAAGATCTGATGACCCCTCGGTTCCTCAAGGAAGTTGGTCTGAGGGTCGGCCCCTGACAGAACTATGTGAGTTATATTATTTTTCCATTCTTTACATTTTTCAAATGTTTCATCATTGCCTCTGCATTTGTCTGACGTGTCGTCCTCCTTTCAGGTCGTCCCTCTGGCATATCGGATCAACTTTGGGAAATGACTGCTCCCAGCTTACTATCAGGTCTAGGTTAAAATAACGGCAAGGAGCCTCAGCAAGCTCCGAGGAAGACGAAGGCCGTGGGGCTGATGGTTGTTGAGCCGACTGCTGATAGCCACAAAAGGAAAGAGCCTGAAACTCCTGTTGACCCTCGGTCGAACTCAAGGACGAGGCCGAGGGTAGAGTCGTCTGAGGGGGCCATTCAGCATGAGGCCGACCTGCAGACAGAGCTCGAGATTGCAAGGGCTGAACTGGAGAGTGCAAGGACTAGGCATGCCAGGGTCTTGGATGAGCTGACGAGACAGCATGATGCCGACAAGCAGGCCAAGGACCTACTTATAAAGGATAAGGATGAAGCCTTGATCAACTTGGAGGTTCAGCACAAGGCCGATCTTGAGGCGGCTATCAAGAACGCCGAGGCCAATGTTGTGGAGGTCTACAAACTCTCGGACGAGTTTCAAGGCTTCGGCCTTGAATACTTGGAGAGGGGAATTAGGAAGGCCTATCGGTGGGTCGTCTTAAAGTTTGCTGATGTAGTGTCGTCCCTCCGCCCCGCTCTAGAGGCAGTTCAACTTGATGATCCACTTATTGTTGAAGCCCTAGCCCAAGTGGAATCTCAGCATGTCGAAGCCACGGGCACGTCTGAGGCTCGGCCTGTCATGGTCATAGAAGAGTCTCCCATTGATGTTGAGTCCTTGCCCTCTGATATTGCTCAATAGGGTGGTTGTCTGTAGCCTATACCCTATTCATGTAATCCATTTTTGTACTTTACCTTTGTAGAATAAACATCATTCTGTAATATAATGCCTCTTTCTGTCTTCCATACTTCTCTCTTATATAATTTGCACTGTGATGTTTTTGGATAGACAATATCACTAAACCCTCCCTCGCCTTTTTTTAGGACCATGGTGGGGTCGTCCCCTCCATGCGACCTCATTATAGCCGAGGGTTATAATGACCAATTTAATGGTTTTAAACAAAGTTTTCCCTCGTCTTTCTTGAGGACCATGGTGGGGTCGTCCCCTCCATGTGACCTCATTATAGCCGAGGGTTATAATGACCAATTTAATGATTTTAAACAAAGTTTTCCCTCGTCTTTCTTGAGGACCATGGTTGGGTCGTCCCCTCCACGCGAACTCATTATAACCGAGGGTTATAGTCACCAATTTAATGGTTTTAAACAAAGTTTTCCCTCATCTTTATTGAGGACCATGGTGGGGTCGTCCCCTCCATGCGACCTCATTATAGCCGAGGGTTATAGTCACCAAATTTAATGGTTTTTAACAAAGTTTTCCCTCGTCTTTCTTGAGGACCATGGTGGGGTCGTCCCCTCCATGTGACCTCATTATAGCCAAGGGTTATAATGACCATTTTAATGGTTTTAATCAAAGTTTCCCCTCGTCTTTCTTGAGGACCATGGTGGGGTCGTCCCCTCCACGCGACCTCATTATAACCGAGGGTTATAGTCACCAATTTAATGGTTTTAAACAAAGTTTTCCCTCATCTTTATTGAGGACCATGGTGGGGTCGTCCCCTCCATGCGACCTCATTATAGCCGAGGGTTATAGTCACCAATTTAATGGTTTTAAACAAAGTTTTCCCTCGTCTTTCTTGAGGACCATGGTGGGGTCATCCCCTCCATGCGACCTCATTATAGCCGAGGGTCGTAATGACCAATTTAATGGTTTTAATCAAAGTTTTCCCTCGTCTTTCTTGAGGACCATGGTGGGGTCGTCCCCTCCACGCGACCTCATTATAGCTGAGGGTTATAGTCACCAATTTAATGGTTTTAAACAAAGTTTTCCCTCGTCTTTCTTGAGGACCATGGTGGGGTCGTCCCCTCCATGCGACCTCATTAAAGCCGAGGGTTATAGTCACCAATTTAATGGTTTTAAACAAAGTTTTCCCTCGTCTTTCTTGAGGACCATGGTGGGGTCGTCCCCTCCATGCAACCTCATTATAGCCGAGGGTCGTTCTCCGAAGGTGTTTCCACGCGTACTAGAACTGATAAACACAAGATGAGAAGAAACACTGATATTTCTCATTAATTTTCCAAGTGTTCTGTCAGAGAAACACCTCTTACAACTGTCGTTCGATAAGACTTTACAAAACTACTCATAGTATTTTTTCAAATGATCTGCATTCCAAGGGTTGGAAAAGGGTTCCCCCTCTAGGTTTTCTAGTCTATAGGTCCCAGGGACGACTTCATCGATGACCTAATATGGGCCATGCCAATTAGGATGGAGCTTGTTGGTCTTTTGCCAAGTCTTTTTGAGGACCAAGTCCCCCACCGCAATTGGTCTCTGTTTCACCCTCTGATTATAAAACCTTGCGGTCCTCTGCTGGTAGGCGGCCTGCCTTATCTAAGCATCTTCCCTCCTTTTCTCATTCAGGTCGAAGTCGAGTCTCCTCTCTTCTGTATTTATCTGAGGGTCATACATTTGGACCCTATGAGTAGGAAACCCAATCTCGGTGGGGATGAAGGATTCTGAGCCATAAGCTAGCATGAATGGGGTCTCTCCTGTAGAGGTCCTCACTTTCGTCCTGTATGCCCACAGCACGACATATAACTCCTCAACCCATCTTCCTTTGGCCTCCTCAAGCCTCTTCTTGATTCCATCTAGGATTTTTCTATTTGTAACTTCTGTTTTCCCATTGGCCTGAGGTCGGCTCGGGGTAGAGAAGAATTATTTGATACTCACCCTTTCACAGTACTTCTGTAGAGAGGTATTCTTGAACTGAGTCCCGTTATCCGAGATGAGGGTGTTGGGGAGACCATATCTGCATATAACATTTTTCCAGATGAACTGGAAGGTCTTCTTCTCTGTAATCGTGACCATCGGTTCGGCCTCCACCCATTTTGAGAAATAGTCAATCGCTATGATGAGGAACCGATAGTTATTGACTGCTCTTGGTAAGGGTCCTACGAGGTCGATCCCCCACATTGCAAATGGCCATGGGGATGTATTGGAGGTAAGAGGCCGATGGGGTTGGTGAGGGATGGTGGCAAATCTCTGGCATTTATCACACTTTTTTACGTATGCCGCGGCGTCTTTCCCTAAGGTCGGCCACCAGTACCCTTGGGTGATCACCCTCTTCGCTAAGGATCTGCCCCCAATGTGGCTTGAGCACGATCCTTCATGCATATCTTGCAAAATGGATGGGACTTCAGATGGGTTCACACACCTAAGTAAGGGGAGTAAAAATTCCTTTTTATATAAGGTGTCCCCAATGACAGTGAACTTTGCAGCCCTGTATCTCAACTTCTTCCTTTCTTGCCTTGCTTCTGGCATCTCCCCCTCTTTAATGTATCTGATCAGAGGGTCCATCCACGAAGCTTCCTGAGAGACATTTAGGCAATTGCTAATTGTTCCCTCAGCGTCTTCAATAGTTGGCCGAAGCAAAATTTCCACTGGGACCGTCCTCCTGATGTCTGTCCTAGTTGCCGAGGCCAACCTAGCAAAGGCATCAGCACGGCCATTGTCGAGCCTAGGTACCCTCTTTAATTTCACTTCTCTGAAGCCCTTCAGTAACGACCTCACCTTCTCAAGGTACCTAGACATCCTTTCGTCCTTGGCCTCGTAGGCTCCTAGTATATGATTCACTACTAGCCTCGAATCACTATGAACCAAAATCTGGACGACACTAAGAGATCTGGCCAAGGAGAGGCCTGCTATCAAGGCCTCATATTTGTCCTCGTTGTTGGAGGCCTTAAAGTTGAACCTTAGGGCGTACTCAATGTTTGTTTCGTCAGGTGCTGATACTATTAATCCAGCTCCACTCCCGCTTTCGCAAGAGGACTCGTCGACGAAGAGGCTCCACACGGTGTGTTCGTCTGAGAAACTTCCCTCGGTGAGTGACCCCTGTCTAAAGATATATCTCCCCTCTTCATTTTCAGCCACGTTCCTTCTAGCGGTGCTTGTCTCAGCCTTATCTGCAGGTGTGTCGGTGAGCTCACCTTGTTGGGTATCTATCTTCCCGAGGCTCTCACCCTCGTCTTCATCATCTTCCCAAGTAAACTCGGCCACGAAGTCTGCCAATGCTTGCCTTTTAATGGCCGTCCTAAGATAATACACTATGTCAAACTCCCCCAACTCTATAGCCCACGCTATTAACCTCCCTAATTTTTCAAGCTTGTGCAAAACCTGCCTAAGGGGAGAGTCGGTGAGGATGACCATTGTATGGGACTGGAAGTATGGATTCATCTTTCTCGATGCATGGATTAAGGCATAGGCCAACTTCTCCATCCTTGGATATCTTTGCTCTGCCCCCTGAAGTTCCTTGTTGTTAAAATAAATAGGCTTCTATATTCCGTCTTCGTCTCTCACAATGGCTGCACTGATGGATGACTCTGAGACGGTGAGGTACACATAAAGTCGTTCACCCAGCACGGGCCGTGACAACAGCAAGGGAGATCCCAGGTATGATTTTAACTCCTTGAATGCCTCATCACACTCTTCACTCCATTCGAAGGCTTTTCTGAGAATTTTGAAGAATGGTAGACACCTGTCTGTGGCCCTAGACACGAACCTGTTCAAGGCAGCAACTCTCCCTGTGAGTCTCTGAACGTCTTTAATGGACTTGGGGGTCTTCATCTCAACAAGGGCCTTTATCTTTTCAGGATTGGCCTCGATGCCTCTTTGGTTGATAATGAACCCCAAGAACTTCCCTTCTCTGACCCCGAAGACACACTTGCCCGGGTTAAGCTTCATCTGGTATTTTTCCATCGTATTAAAGGTCCTCTCCAGGTCTGCCACATGATCCCCTACCTTCAAACTGGTAGTCAGCACGTCATCTACATAGACCTCCATAGACTTCCCATTTTGGTCTTCAAACCTTTTATTTATGAGGCGCTGGTACGTTGCCCCCACATTTTTTACGCCAAAGGGCATGACCCTATAACAGTATGTCCCTTTATCAGTAATGAAGGCTGTCTTCTCCGAGTCTTCAGGGTTCATGAAGATCTAGTTGTACCCTGAATAGGCATCCATAAAGATCATCAGCTCATGGCATGCGGTAGCGTCTACCATCTGGTCAATGCGGGGGAGAGGGAATCTGTCTTTGGGATAGTGCTTGTTGAGGTCGGTGAAGTCCACACACATTCTCCACTTCTCGTTGGCCTTTGGGACAATGACTGCATTGGACAGCCATTCAGGGTAGATGACCTCTCTAATAAACTCAGCATCTTCTAGCTTCTTGAGCTCATTCCTAATGACCTCATACTTTTCTCGAGAATAAATTCTCCTCTTCTGCTTTATCGGTTTTTCTCCCTCTACCACATTGAGCTTGTGGCACATGATTTCAGGGTCGATCCCCGGCATATCTACATGACTCCATGCAAAGGCGCTTCGTCTTCTCCTCAACAGTTTAATGAGGTCTTCCTTGATATTGGGCTTCAGAGACTTGCCGACTTGGACGGTTTTTTCCCGGTCATCGTCATCGAGGATGATGGATTCTACCTCTTCCGCGGCCTCTCCTTTATTTAGCTTCGTCTCATCCCTGGGGTCTAGGGTATCATTATTGTAAGTGGTTGTAGCCCTCTTGTGTGCCTCCCTTTCTTCAGCGGAGTTGTAGTAACATTCTCGCGTTGTCATCTGGTCTCCCTGAACTTCCCCCACCCCGTAAGGGGTAGGAAATTTAATCATCTGATGGACCGTAGATGGCACAACTTCAAACCCCTTGAGGGCCACACGCCCTAGTATGATGTTGTAGGCCGAAAACACATGTTCATCCATCACGAAGAAATTGACCTTCTTGGTAAGCCGTCTCGGCCACTCGCCCCCCATCCTGACATCGGCCTCATACACTCCAAGGGGATGAACCTTTTCCCCACTGAACCCAATCAATGGATGATGGTATGGGACGAGTCTAGCACGGCTGAGACCTAAGGCTTTGAAGCACGGCCAAAACATCACGTCTGCAGATAAGCTCCCATCTACTAGGATCCTCGGCACCTCTCACCCGTGCACCCTAGTGATGACGAGAGGGTCATCATATGGGGATAAGAGGCCTTTGAAGTCCATTCTTGAGAATCCCACTTTCAGAGTGTCCATGTCGACCTTCTTCCTCTTTTCTGACTTGACCTCCAGAGAGGTTGAGTGTACCGTCTTCGTCACTGCCTTGGTCTCAGCCACATGGGCCTTCCTGTCAGCGACCTCAGACCCTCCTCCTCCGAGACCCCCGGAGATCATTCCCACTCCAAGCGAGATTATATTAAGCCTCTTGACAGGGCCTTGGTCGTCTCTCGGTGGGAGGTCAGGGTCGTCCTCATCATCAGAAGGGTCGTCCCCTCTTTTTTGAGGACCTTCTCTACATGCATCACCTCGCTTTTTCCTGGGGTCATCCCCTCGACCCCTCTTGAAGGCACCTCTGTCAACGTACTTTCTGACCTTCCCTTCTTTCAGCATCTTCTCAATCTCATCTTTCAGAGCGAAACATTTGTCTGTCACGTGGCTATGGTCTTGGTGAAATTCACACCACAGGTTCTTATTCCTCTTATTGGGGGCTGCCCTCAGCTTCTTAGGCCACTTCAGAGATCAGTAACTCTTTATCTCATTGAGAATCTGTTCACAGCTGACCGTTAGAGGGGTGTAACCAGCGAACTTATCGTTCGTAGACCTCTTCTTCCCATTTTTGTTCTTTTAGGGTATTTACCACCACTAGCGCCTCATTTTTCGTCTTCGTATTTTGTGGCCATCGCCTCTTCGGCGTTCATCACCTTTCCTGCCATTGACAGGAATTCATCCATCGTCCTCGGAGGGTCTTCAACAAGTTTCCATAACAGCTTCCCCTTTTGGAGTTCTCCAATCAAGGTTGTCATAGCTATTCTCTCCTCATAGTCTTCCACTTCCATCTTCTCTTTATTGAATCGGGCTACGTAGTCCCTCAGACTCTCATTCTTCCCCTAATTAACATAGAGCAGGTGGGTGGTCTTCTTCTATGGCCTCATCCTAAAGTAAAAGTTGTGGATGAACCGGTCTGCCAACTGCTTAAAGTTTTCAATGGAATTTTTTAGAAGAGACGTGTACCAGACATGTGCAGCCCCAGTCAGGGTACCAGTGAAGGCACGACACCTCATCTCATCTGAGATAGAGTATATGCCTACTGCTGATTGATACATCTCAATATGGTGGACATGGTTGGTGCTCTCGTCGTATCTTGGGGTGACCACAGGTGGCTTGAACTTTGATGGCATAGGGAAGTTGACTATCTTCACCACAAAGGGTGAGCCTATGGTGTATCCCCTCTGAAGAGGGTCCTGGCTTTTCAGTATATCGCCAATCTTATCCTCCAATAGCTATATCGAGTCATTCCAGGGCCTCCTAGGGTCGTCATGGTCGATGTTATCCCCTGCCGCCTCTTTGAGATGGACGGAGGGTCCTGTCACGGCTGGCCTGTGTCAGCTATTTACTTCCCCCTGGCTGTCGTCCCGTCCTAGGAGCCGGCCCCCGTGGGGTCAGTCATCTGCTGCCTCCCTTTTAGACCTCGCGGCACTCCTTGACCTGGATAATTTTTCCTGCAAGTCATTCACTGGGACCAGCCTCTCAAAGGCCGACCCGCTGCTTAGGCGATCGAAAGTAGAGCCTCTCGGGCGATCGTCAGGGTTTTTCCTTTCGCACTTCCCTCTTCTCTCTTGGAGAGGTCTTACAGTATTATTGGAGACCTCATATGGTTACCATCATTCTATGGGGTCCTCCTCTCCCTCCATATCGTCATACCTGCCCTCAGGGCAAGGGTTTCCTTGCCTCCCCAGGCGTAGACGCCGGGGGTCAGCAACATCCCTATGCCGCTGAGGGGATGGCAGGTCTTTGCGTGGTGCCTGGGGTGGTCCCCTGGCATCATGCTGTCCTGGAGCTTCTGCGGAGTAATCATCTCAGGTGAGACCCCTGGTGGTCTGGCTCAAAGCTGTGAACTACTCCTGCATGATTCGCTGGCTCACTGCCAGAGACTTCAAGGCTGCTGCCACATCATCCATCTCAGACTGAGCTGGTGGCTGACTGGAACTGGGTCCTCCCCCATCATCCTATGGGGGAAGTGGTGGTGGTGGCATCTCTGGTGCCATGTGTTTGAGTTGTGAACAACTGAACTGGAAAAAAGACTAGTGAGCTTGAAAAACCTTAGTGGGTCTCTTTCAATGGTGAAACATCTCCTCTCAGGGGGAGAACTGGTTCACCACCAGAGTGCCCAATGAGGTCAAGATGTACAAAGGAAGATATGTCTTCTCGATTCCCATAGATGGTGCCAAACTGATGATGCTGAAATCTAGCACCACCGGATAAGTGATGATGAGCTCAAACAGTAGTAACCATGGCAGCCATGGAGATGTATATGTGTGAGTGTGTAGAAGGGGATGAGTATAAGAGGAATAAGACAATGGTGTATAGTGGTTCAGCCAATTAGGCCTACATCCACTGTGAGTGTGTGATCCACTAAGTATGGGCACTAATGGCTTTGGATACAATGCACATAAGCTCACTTTCTCTCTCTACTATGTATAAGTAGAGTTTTTGCTAGGGTTATGATTATCAATCCGTCGATCCCCTTGTAGGGTTGTAGGTGATAAGTATATATAGGTCTTGGGGGGTGTAGTATACCCCCCAAGTATGCATGGTGCATGTGAATGATGATTTAGCCAATCTCCTACTGACACCGTAGATGTCAAATGATGACATAATATTCCCTCACGTGAGGGGGTGAATTTGTTGTAATGGTCTTCCACGTGTCCTGTGAGCCATACGCGCACTGTTCCACGCGTCTCCCAAATCACGCGCTGTGATGATGTCACCCTCAGCCTGTAACACGAGGCCGAGGGCAAAGTTCCTTTTGATAGCGAGTCTGGCCTAATTTGGGCCTCGTACTGTCGTACCCTCGGGGGGTCGTCCGGAGCCTGATGAATGGTCAACCCCTAAGGGGTCGTCCGGATCCTGATGAAGGGTCGGCTCCCTGAGGGTATATCAATCACGACCGACGAGTTTCGCTGAATTATGATGTGCACCACGTATAAAGAGGCGTGGGATATTTTAACATTGACACATGAGGTTACCACCGCTGTTAAAGAATCTAAGTTGCAAAATCTTGCCACTCAATTTTAGACACTCACTATCTCAGAGACTGAGACTTTTGACGAGTTTTATGCATATTTATAGGACATAATCAACACTAGATTTAATTTGGGTGAGGCAATTGATAACATGTAGGTTGTGAAAAAAAATTTAGGATCTCTTCCAAAATGTTTTATTCCAAAAGTCACTGTTTTAAACTCGATGGGTAATTTGAGCACACTTATGTTAGAAGAGTTGGTAGGTGATCTTAAGACCTACGAGTTAGAAACATTTCCCTAAATTGTTAAGTCTAAGGGGGTTACACTTAGGACATAGTCGAGATCCACTGAGGATAAAAGAAGAGAGAGAAAAAAAGGAGAGTTTATTTGATTCTAAATCTGATGACGGCTCTGACATGGCCCTTCTTTCCAAAAATTTCAAAAAATGTCTCCATTTTTCAAAACAAAGAATTCCCAATAAAAATCTTTTGAAGAAATACAAAAAGAAACATAAGGCCGAAGAAAGCGGTGAGAAAGAAAAAGAGATTAAGGAGATCCTTGAGAAGATAAGATATTTTGAGTGTGATGGGAAAGGGCGCAAGTCATTTGAGTGTCCCACTAGACTTAGGATAGAGGGCAAGAAAGTTGACATGCTCACTACACTAAGCGATAGTGTGGGAGAAGAGAAAGAGGAGGACGATTAGTTCGAAAACAATTTAGGACAAGGTATGACTGTATCCTTTACTAGTCGTGTGAATACCTCAACTTTGTCCCACGATGATAGTATCCACGAAAGTACCGATGACGAGTCGAATGAAGATGAGAGTGAGGGTGAGAACGAAGATGAAAGTGAGCTCCGAAAAGATTTTAGAGAGTTGTTTACCGAGACTATGAAAACAAAAGGACGAATAGAGATCCAGATCTTCGGATTTATGAGTTTATGGAAGATAATGATGAGTTGAAAAAGAAAAAAATATGACTTGACCAACACGGTGTCTTATCTGATGGCATGTGTATCCCATCTCGAGGATGATCTCGAACGAGCACTGGAGGTCCAAGTCTCTTTAGAGAATGCATCTGGGAAGGTTGATAAGATAATTCCCTATCCCGTTTTGAATGATGGTGAGTATGTTAGAAAAGGTTAGGATGGTGCATCCACTACTTTTAATGCACTCGAGCCTATCTCCACTTTGGTGAGTGATTCTCATGGGTTTCCGTCTAGGAATGCTCATCCCACAATTTTTGATAATTTTTTTCCTAGACCGATTTATGTTTGCTCCCACTGTAAGAAGAGAGGAAACCTTAGGGAGTTTTGTTCTAAGTTGGGTTTCCTGCCACATCATGCACCCACTCATGATATTTTGATCGCACATAATGATAGAGAGTTTGAACATATTTGCGAGCAAGTAAAGTTTTTAGTTAATACAACATATGATCAAATGGAGTTGGTTCAAAAGATGTTACCATATTTGGAAAACTCCACCACACTTCCCGATTGAGGTCTAGATATGTTTGCTAGCATAGGGTGATTTACATGACGAGACTTTTCCCTATTGCTAGCATGTACCATTTGTTTGATTTGTTTTTCCTATTTTTGGTAGTATTTTAGCATTGTTTAGCAAAGTTCGCCCTGTCTAGTTACTGTTTTTAAGAAATTTTCCCACTGGTCAAAATTTCATAAAATTTTGTGTAATCAAGAAAGTTTATGTTTTCTCGTTCTAACGAGATTGCATCTCACTCGAACGAGATCGCCTGTCGTTCAAACAACATGGCATCTCGTTCGAACAACCCTTGGAATTTTATTTGCAGTCCTTATTTATTCTTATTATATCTTATTGGTACTGTTGGGTTGTTTTTGAACAGTGTTTAAAAAAATACGAAAAGATTTTCTCTTTTTAGAAATTTTTTGAAAAATCCACAAAGAGTTTTGTTTTTTGTTTGCACCTTATATGAATGAACACTTAGGATGACCAAGTCAAAACTTCATGCCATATCCATGTGGTTCTCTGATAGTTTTTTGAGACAATGGATTGTGTCATTCATGTTCTTTACAAAGTTTGGAGTCTTTGAAATAATATAGTGTTACTACCTACATGATTTACTCATTCTGTCATTTAGTGCACATGACCATGAATTTATTTCACTTTTCTTCTTGTCAAATGACATGTTTGTTACATGTTTTCATCTCAATTATGTCTCTTAAAATGAACCTCATGCGATAAACCAAGATAATAAAAGGTGTGCATGTTCTTACCGTTTGCCGTGAGTTTGTGTGAATTTTAAAAATGGTGAAGGGCTACGAAAGGTACTCATTTATCCTTTGCAATTAAGCCACCATTTAATTGGACATTAAAAATTTAGGAATTTTAATTATTCGAGGTCCAAATAGGTTTAAAAGAGCCCGAAAAATATTGAATGGCAATAAAATGAAATATATTCCAATTATGGGCCATTAGGTTTATTCACCAATTCTCCAATGTTTGAGAATTTAGATCACCTCACAAAGAATATATATATATATATATATATATATATGAGGGAGTTTGGCTGGAGACTTAAAACGGCTTTGCACGTCCTTAAAAAATCTTGAAAAAACATGAAATCATTTTGGACGTTATTGGTGTGAAAATCATGTTAACTTTGCTTTATTGATTTGATTTAAGATGATGTCATCTAAATTCAACATTTTTGCACCAAAGGACTATTTTCATGTTCATTCGTTAGGGGCACACTTATGCATCTTGCACATATGATATGATTGAGTTGACTTTCCTATTGCATTTGTTCACACCCATTCATTCCGCTTCCATGATTTGTTCGTCTTAGTAAATATTCATGGTGTGATATTTTTTTGTTATTTTAAAAATTTTAAAAAAATGAAAAATAATATGTTTGGTTTGTTTCCCATGGAACTCCACTGTGCTTTATTGTGTCTATTCTTTCTTTGTCCATTTCGGACAAATAAAAAGGGGGAGAACAAATTTTGGAGATTATATTGTATAGGGGAGATTTGATTATTGCCTTAATTTAGTATATGTTTCTTAATCATTTCAAACTCGATACATCACGTGGTTTTTGCCTTTTCTCATGTGTGTAGGTACAATTGAAGAATCTTTGGATTGCACAACTTGATGAGAAAAGCTTGGATATTTCAAAAGTTGATTGTTGAAGCTAAGTTTGATTGAAGACTTGTTCAGTTTATCTTTTCAAATTTGGGTTTATGGGAGGGAAGATTTTTATAGGTTATTTTTGAGTTTGATAAGTCGGATAGTTTTTATTGTGTACCGGCATAGACATATGGGGAGATTTTAAGGACATTGTTCGTCATATTTAATATGTCGTATACCTCTACAAGTTTGTCGAAGCATTGGAAATCGCACATCTACAATCGACGATTCAAATTTTGAAGTCAACTTCAACAATCATGCCCAACAAGGACGAACTTCGTAAATTGGTTAAGTGCCATTTACATTTTAAATAAAAAGGTTGGGATTTTTTTATTAAAAATTAAAATATTTTTTCCTTTTATGAAAAATGTTTTTTTTATTATTTTAAATGGATTTTTATCTTTTCAAAAACATTTTTATCATAAAAGATTTTTTATAACTGTTCGTAGATTCGTAAGAGTGTTGTTTTCTAAGTCCCCGAATATTTTAAAATTCTGTAAATCGAATCTAGAAATTTGTGCCTAGTCATTCAAACAATATCATATCTTGTTCGAACGAGACCATACATCATTTGAACAATATGTGAGTTCATTCGAACGAGAAGTTTTTTTTACTTGACACATCACTGCCTTAAAAGATATTATAAATAAGGTGTCAAGGTTCTATATTTTGCGTGGAGAATTTTTTTTTGGATTAGAATACATTTTTGAGAGTTTACCTTTTCTCCAACACAATTTTGAGGGTTCAAATTTGTTTTCACAATTCACAAATCCCAGAGAGTTTTTGTGTGAGTTCTTTTGTGGAACCCAAACCATACTTTGCCTAAAGTTCAACGTCTGTGAGAATAACTCTAAAACTGGAGAGCCGAGAGCTATTGTAGAGGAAGATCCTACAAAGAATCAAGACGGCGTGTCTAAATGGGTATGATTGTGAGTTGCTGAGTTCTAGCTGAAGCTTTGAAGGTTTGACACAGACATCATACATTATGCTTGAGGGAAGTTGCATGTAAGTCAAAGATCATGTAATCGTGTCAAAGTTCTAGAATATAAAAGGTTTTGTATCTGATCTTAAATGGGTTCCCATAACTACACCAATTCCGCTACCCCATTCCATAACCAGCATTAAACCACATCTCTAAGATCACCGCCATATTAGTCCCACTAAGAAGTCGTAGCCAAAACCATTATTTCCCACACACCAGCCTTATGTATCCTCTCCCACCATAATCATACAACAGTTTCCCCTGCCATGCATATAATCTCATTTCCAATAAGCCTCCCAATCTCCTTGTCTCCTTGTTTATGCCACATGTTGGCATCCCCATCTCCGTTATCTCACTCACATGCTCCTCAAAATCCATACACACACATCCCATAAAACAACATCACCATACCAGTCTCCTCTATCCGCCAGTCTCCTAGATGTTGTCCTCAGTACAACTGCCATCTCTCCCACGTTTTCCTCTTTGGATGCACATATACCTAGAATACCACATTCCCACCCAAACCAACTAAATGACATTATTCATCCACTTGATAAAACCCAAACATCCCTCACATTCTTAGCTATAATGGCTTATTACATCTACATGACCATAAATCATTTTTTAAATCAAGTAGTTTCTCTTTATTGGATAGCTTTTGGTCCCCACCCACTTTGTGGACCAATTGTCTTTTGTTAAAAATCTCCCACTCTCTTAAAATATTAAACCTAGGTTATTCTTTTTTCTCACTCATCACTCGCGTGACAAAAGAATAATTTTATTTCATCCAATTTTGTTTCCCTTTTCAAAATCTAAAACTCCTTCCAAAACCACATTCTTTTATTTCAGCCTTATTTATATAATAAAACAAATCGTAGCCTTACTGGAGCATCGCTCCCAAGCTCGGTCAATAGCATAACTGTGACACCCCACCCAATTAAATATCGGGTGATCAGTCCTTTATAAAATTTAAAACAGAATGTTCGGTTGGTTCATTCTTAACATCACTGTCGAAAACATAATAACTCATTTAATAACCTAATATAATTAAGTTAAGTGTCAAAACGTTTTTTCCTTTTTAATTAAAACCATTTAATTACCCAACCAAGAAATTTAATATAAACCATCCACGCATAATTAATTAATAAAATACTGAATCAGAATCATATGCTAAAATAACTAAGACTGGATAAAACATTCCAGTTCCAAACTCCCAACCAAAACCATAGTAACCATAAATCCAAATGAAAATGAACGGAATGTAACTGAAACATAATCTCTGAAAAACTTTCTAAGGAATGGGCGACACATGCCCTAAATATAAAGTCTATAAGGAATGGAATGAAATGATGGAGGTGACTACTATGAAGACCTACAGCTTACACAACAGCTGCAGCACACCAAGCAATCGAAATCTCTAAGCCTGATGTCTGTGTGGCTAAGCACCTGATATAATACATATATATAGCAAGAGAGATAAGAGATGCAAGAAATGGGTCAGAGCCCGATGTATTAAAATATTTGTTTTAGCAAGTATTTAAAATTTGTAATAAAGCGAGTATCAATTGCATGTTAGTTCGAACTCTCACATGATATTCTCACCTCTCGTCTATTGTGCACTCCTAACGTACCTCTATCCCCACCTAGCCATTTATAACACTTATAACTATATAAATACTTACACTCCTTGTTGTAACTCGTATAAGCATATTGAAATTCCCCATTTTCCCAATTAATAATATCAGGATTTATTAATAAATTCGGTTAAGTGTTTATCACACTAAGTTAAGTATTCACAACTTACGTCACTTAAGATTGTACTATCCCAATATCCAACAATTTATCTGTCAGTAGGAATAACACATTTACATATATTCACCACTATAATATACATATACTAATACAACACCCCAATGCTAAAACTGTAGTGTATTGCATACTTTGCTATCATGTCCTGGTATAACTCGTACTCTAACAAGGACTATCGGTTCTGAAGTATCCCATGAACCATATATACAAAACACATATAATGGAGGGGAACATAGTTCACATATCTATGGATCACACACATACCTACGCTCCCATAGTCAGCTGGCTTGTCAACTCACCAATAATCCTTCACAGTCTTATATTCTAAGATACAAGTCAATAATCCCCTCAGTATAAGACTATCTCTACACCATCTCCCATGATAGCAAGCAGCTAGATATGTCATACACATAATACTAGCAAGTAATAGGTATTCACACATCCTATTAAGAGTTATGGGTATTCTCCCAACCTTCTTATATATTTATCATACGTATTTTAAAGTATTACTAAACTACTACCATTCCTTAGTAATTTACAAAGTAACTCTTCTTTCCGGATTAATTAAAAGTATATACCCACATACTTCCTCGTAGACTTGCCTCTTTTTAAATATGTTAACTAGTAAATTTCTCTCACTTGTAAAGACTGGAAAATTCCTAAACCGCCCCTAAGGAATTTCCCAAAAATTCACCTTGTCGCTCGAACCAAATGGCATGTCGTTCGAACGACTGCCACATGTCGCTCGAGCGACTTCACGCGAGATGTAATCTCACTTGAAGGACTTCATGCGAGATCGCAAGAGATTGCACTATTCGTCTTCAACCCTGAATTTCAACGTTTTTCCCCATTTTTAACCCTTAAACCTCTAAATTAACATACCAATCTCCAAATAAACAGTTCCAATTCGAATCCTATCACATATATATATGAATTCTAACATCCTAGAATCATCAAATCATTACGAATCGTCAATAAAACATGGAATCCCTAATTTAATTTACCAAAACCCTAGTTGTTCAAATTCTTGTTCAAGAACACAAAATTTCCAGATTCGTTCTACACATAAGTTCATCAAAACATGATTTTTAGTCTACATACATGAAGGGTTTCAATTTGATAAATTTCAGATTCAATCTACATATCCTAATTCCTCAATTTTCGTCCATTTATGAACTAAAACATGATTATAACATCCCTGCACTAACATGGGTATGATAATTGCTAAGGTACAACAAGGGTTTGTAGTCTGATTTCTTGACATTGATGGTATGGTTGTGTTCCCCTTGTTCCGATCTACACGGTGGTGGTGGTGGTTGTGTTAGGTGGTGTTAACTTGGCCCTTTTCTCTTGAAAATAGCTTTCCCTCACACCTTCTATGGTCTTTCTTAACTTCCTCACACTTTTCTAACCCTAATGGACTTTCCTTGGCTGATAATTAACTCTTAATTTTCGTCCATTAAATTAGCCTAAAAATACAATTTACCATAATGCCCTCTCGGGGTGCGGGTTAGGCCTAAAATTGCCCAAGGACCCAAATTAAACACTTGGGTATACTATTTTGACTATCTTGACCCTTCTGGGCTCAACGGCGCACTCAAAATGACCATATGAGTTACTAAAAATAATTAATATATTTATTCCATTAGATTAGCCCCGACACGACTCACAGGTGCGTCTGACTTAATTTACTAAACTGTCGTTTTTCTTACTCTTGACAATTTATCGATGTGTATAATTACATATTACATATCACACAGTAATATTCAATCGATAAGTATTAACCCTGGCACGTTAGTTAATATTTATTTTAAATCCGGATTAATCAACAATTAAATTCTCATATTTTAATTCAATTAATCCCACAATAATAATCAATTCTTTAATTATTTGAATCATAAAAATATGGGGTATTACTTACTTCCCCCCTGATAACGGAATTCCGTCCCAAAATTTGGAAAATAAGGTATACCGAGTACTTATAAGTCTGGATATTTCTCTCGCATATCCGCCTATCGCTTCCAAGTAGATTCCTCCATATTGTGATGCTGCCACTGCACCCGAATAAGTGGAACTACTTTTGATCTCAGCATCATCTCACTATAATCTAGGATAGCCACCTGTCTCTCCTCATATGAATTGTCTAGCTGTAACTCAATCTCCTCAATCGCAATGTGAGTGTGTGCCAACTCATCCCGAAGGTATCGCCTCAATGACGAAATGTGGAACACATCATGGATACGATGCAAGTTCTTCGGTAACCCAAGTCTGTATGCCACGGGCCCGACCCTCTGTATGATAGGGAATGGACCTCCATATCTCGGAGACAACTTCCCTTTCTTCCCAAATCTCATTACTCCCTTAATCGTAGATACTCTTAACAAAACCTGGTCCCCCACTGTGAACTCTCGGAAGGACCTATTAGCATCGGCGTAGCTTTTCTGTCTGTCCTGAGCTACCCATATATGATCCCGAATCATCTTGATCCTACTCGATGTATCCTGAATTACATCTGGCCCGAGTAGCTTGTTATCTCCCACCTCTAGCCAACAAGCTGGGGAACGACAAAGACAACCATACAATGCCTCGAACGGGTCCATGCCAATGGTAAACTGATAGGAGTTCTTATAAGAAAACTCCACCAGTGGGATATACTGCTCCTAACCTCCCCTCAAATCAAGGATACACATGCAAACATATCCTCAAGCATCTAATTAGAGCACTCAGTTTTCCCATTGGTCTGCGGGAGATACGTTGTACTCAACCGCAACTCGGTACCCATAGTCTCCTGGAAGCTCTCCCAAAAATGAGATACAAACGTCTTGTCTCTATCCGACACGATGTTAAGAGGCACACCATGAAGTCTCACTATCTCTGCAATAAATAGCTGAGCATATCGTCCCACTGTGTAGTCTGTCCTGACGGGCAAAAAGTGGGCTACATTCGTCAACCGATCAACAATAACCCATATAGAATCATGCCCCTTCTGTGAAGTGGGCAACCGGGTGATAAAATACATGGAAATGCCTTCTCATTTCCACGTAGGAATATCCAAGGGCTGGAGCAAACCTGGTGGTCTCTGATGGTCCACTTTCACTAACTGGCAAATGGTACACTTGGATATGAACTCTGCGATATCCTTTTTTATTTCGCTCCACCAATATTGCTGCCTCATATCCTGGTACATTTTGTCCCCACCGGGATGTACTGCAAATCTGGACCCATTGGACTCCGTAATCACTGCATGTTTAAGGTCTTCCCCTTCTGGAACAACGAGTCTCCCATTGAAGTGTAAACCACCCTCGGAACTCACTGAATAAGACTCGGATCCACCAGCTAAAAGCTACCTAACCCGATCTTGACAGAACGAATCCGCTGCTTGTGCCTCTACTACTCGCGTAACAATCTGAGGCATAACAGTCATTACATACATAAATGATCGGGCCATGGCATCCTGATGTCCCAATTCCTTCCATTTAGCTTTCCACAACTCGGCCCTCTCATCCACTGTCCCGCGGCTCAACGCGTCTCCTACCACGTTAGCCTTTCCTGGGTGATATTGGATATCGAACTGATAGTCCTTCACAAATTTAAGCCATCGACATTGATTCATGTTCATTTCTTTCTGCGTGAAGAGGTACTGTAGTGATTTATGATCCGTGAATAAGGAAAATTTTCAACCAGGAGATAGTGCCTCAAAATCCGAAGTGCAAACACAACTGCCGCTAACTCTAAGTCGTGGGTGGGGTAGTTTCTATCATGGGGCTTAAGATTATGGGAATCATAATCTATAGCATGATCCTCCTACTAAATTACACCCCCAAGTCCTAATAAGGACATATCTGTATAGACGAGATACTCCACTCCTGGCCTGGGTAGTGCTAACATCGGCGCTGAAGTCAACTTGTCTTTCATATCATCGAAATCCAACTGACAGGCATCGTCCCAGATAAATGGCACTCCTTTGTGAGTCAAATGAGTCAATGGACCCGCTATCTTAGAGAATCCTCGAATGAACCTCCTGTAGTATCCTTTAAGGCCCAAGAAACTACGTATTTTTGTCGACATCGTAGGCTGTCCCCATTCTCTAACTGTCGATAGTCTACGGATATCCTCTATCCAAAATAATGTACCCCAAAAACTGAACCTCCTTTAGCCAAAATCAACATTTCTCATATTTTACATACAACTCATGTTGGCACAATGTCTGCAAAACCTGTCTCAAATCTTCGGCATGATCCTCCTCAGTCTGGGAGTAAATCAGAATGTGATATATAAAGACAATGACAAACTGATCAAGGAACTCTTTGAACAATCTATTCATCAGATCCATAAACACGTTTGGGGAATTGGTTAGCCCTAAAGGCATAACCCTGAACTCATAGGATCCATATCTCGACAAGAAGGCAGTCTTTGATAAATCTAGCTCCCTGAACCTTAACTGATGGTATCCTAACCTCAATTCAATCTTCGAGAAGAAGGAAACTCCTCTCAACTGGTCGAATAAGTCATCGATTCGGGGCAACGGATATTTATTCCGTATCATGACCTTATTCAATTCTCGATAATCAATACAAAATCATAACGAACCATCTCTCTTCTTAACGAACAGAACAGGGGCACCCTAAGGTGAAGTACTTCTACGAATAGACCCCTGGCCCAACAGCTACTCTATATGGTCTTAAAGCTTCAAAGTCTCGATTGGGTTAGGCTCAATCAGTCGAATAATCGTAGACATATTAGTCTCCTTGTCACTTCGATTTATTTACGAGGTAAGACTTTTGACAACACTTAAGTTATTGTTCCCTTTACGAATGACAATTTGGGTACTAATTCGTGTACTAAAGGCCAAATACTCCCATCTCTCGATGTTCTATAGGTTTCATGCGTGGGATGTCTCACAAATTGAAATCCAAATAAGGAACCCCCCGATACACTACTATCTAACATTATCGGTCAAGGAAATTTGGGCCATCGGTATCCGACTTGTACCCCGTATCCTTACCTCTTGCTAAGAAATTTTCTTACCTATTCTCATGATACGTGAGGATACACTCAACACATTCCTCCTACTAACATGACATTCGACTCTAGTATACACTACGGGAAATCCCCATGCTCGAAAACATTTCGTCAAATCTTGCATTTCTTTAATAGACATCCTTACCCACTGGGATTAGATATAACCAGATGATGTACTTTACGAAGTGTTTGTACTCTACTATATATATATATATATATATATATATATATATATATATATATATATATATATAGCCCTACCTCTTCTCAAGTGGCGCTTAGTGCAATTTCTAACGAACACACAAAAATACTATTGTAATGGTCGATTGTCACTTGAATCGTCGTTAGCTAATTCAAAAATCAAGATAATACTGCATTCTACACTAACGTTTCTCCGAGTATTAGTACTAAACTGTAACACATCTAAGTTATTCAAGATTTCCCTTTTTATCTTAAAAGACACTATAATTATGAAGTATCGTACCTTCAAACGCAGGTGATAGTTGTGGTATCAATGGCATGACCGCATATCGGGCATTATAGACACATCCATACTATACTCCTTGATGTTGTTGTGGTTCCTGTGACGTTGGGGTAACTATCTAGGTTTCCTCACATTGAGCATCATGTCCTATTACCTTATCTTGTTGCGGGCAGTCCCTCCACCGGTGACCCTGGTTTTCGCACTTATGACACTGACCCTGAAACCCTTTCCTTCTTATGCCTTGTTTTCCTTGCCGATTGGGACGAGGTTCCTCACCATCCAAATCTGGGTAGTGCCGATGGGTATGGCCAATTTCCACACATTTAAAACACCTCTTGGTAGTGGCCTTCCTCTACAGGCTTTGTTGGCTCTGGAGGGTTTGGCTCTTCCCGCCATTTCTATTATCCTCCCGTCCTTGACGACTCTGAGGCACTTGTCGCTGCTGCGGCGGTATTTTCCCTTTGTTGGTAACCTTAACAATGTCATATTGGTCAATTTCTCTCGTTCTTTTGCCCCTGCAAGCTGTGCACTGCTATTTTGGTACTGTAATATTACTGTACTCACTGCTTGTGCCACAATATTTGCTATCTCAGTGGCTTCCTCTATTTCTTGGTGTACTTGAGGTACTTGTTGTTCTTGTCCCGCATTTGCTCCTTCATCAGTGTTAGTTTGTATCTCCCTCATGAGTGACATTTGAAATTCAGATGAATTACATAACTCCATCGATTATTCACATCATTATAGCAGAAGAATACAGTCTACAAAACGAAATCAAGGAGTGCAACAGTCCTAATAATAGGGCTATATATCAAAGAATGCCAAGCTGAAAGCATGATAAACCGTAAAGATCCTAAAGGACTCTAGAACCCGATGTTCTGATACCACCTGTGACACCCCGCCCAATTAAATATCAGGTGATCAGTCCTTTATAAAATTTAAAACAGAATGTTCGGTTGGTTCATTCTTAGCATCACTGTCGAAAACATAATAACTCATTTAATCACCTAATATAATTAAGCTAAGTGTCAAAACATTTTTCCTTTTTAATTAAAACGATTTAATTACCAAGCCAAAAATAATTTAATATAAACAATCCACGAATAATTAATTAATAAAAAACTGAATCAGAATCATATGCTAAAATAACTAAGACTAGATAAAACATTCTAGTTCAAAACTCCAAACCAAAACCATAGTAACCATAAATCGAAATGAAAATGAACGGAACGTAACTGAAACATAATCTCTGAAAAAATGTCTAAGGAATGGGTGACACACAACCTAAATAGAAAGTCTATAATGAATGGAAATAAAATGATGGAGGCGTCTACTATGAAGACCTATAACTTGCACAACAGCTGCAACACGCCAAGCAATCCATATCTCTAAGCCTGATGTCCTTATGGTTGAGCACCTGATATAATGCATATATATATAGCAAGAGAGATAAAATATGCAAGAAACGGGTTAGAGCCCAATGTATAAAAATATTTGTTTTAGCAAGTATTTAAAATTTTCAATAAAGCGAGTATCAATTGCATGTTTGTTCGAACTCTCACATGAGATTCTCACCTCTCGTCTATTGTGAACGCCTAACGTATCTCTATCCCCACTTAGCCATTTATAACACTTCTAACTAGATAAAGACTTACACTCTTTCTTGTAACTCGTAGAAGCATATCAAAATTCCCCATTTTTCCACATTAATGATATCAGCATTTATTAATAAATTCGGTTAAGTGTTTATCACATTAAGTTAAGTAATCACAACTTACCTCACTTAAGGTTTTACTATCCCAATATCCTACCATTTATCTGTCAGTAGGAATAACACATTTACATATATACGTATATTCACCACTGTAATATATATATATATATATATATATATATATATATATATATATATATATATATTCTAATACAACACCCCAAGGCTAAACCTGTAGTGCATTCCATATTCTGCTATCATGTCCCGGTACATCTCGTACTCTAACAAGGACTATCGGTTCTGAAGTATCCCACGAACCATATATACAAAACACACATAATGGAGGGGAACATAGTTCACATATCTATGCGTCACGCACATACCTACGCTCCCATAGTCAGCTAGCTTATCAACTCACCAATAATCCTTCACAGTCCTATGTTCTGAGATACAAGTCAATAATCCCCTTAGGATAAGACTATCTCTACACCACCTCCCGTGATAGAAAGAAGCTAGGTATGTCATACACATAATACTAGCAAGTAATAGGTATTCCCACATCCTATTAATAATTATGGGTATTCTCCCAGCCTTCTTATATATTTATCATACGTAGTCCATTCTCATTATTATGTATTTTAAAGTATTACTAAATTACAACCATTCCTTAGTAATTTCCAGAGTTACTCTTCTTTTTGGATTAATTAAAGTATAATCCCACATACTTCCTCGTAGAACTACCTCGTTTTAAATCTGTTAACTGGTAAATTTCTCTCACTCGTAAAGACTGGAAAATTCCTAAACTGCCCCTAAGGAATTTCCCAAAAATTCACCTTGTCGCTCAAACCAGATGGCATGTCGTTCGAATGACTGCCACGAGTCACTCAAGCGACTTCGCGCGAGATGCAATCTCGCTTGAACGACTTCGCACGAGATCGCGCGAGATTGCACTATTCGTCTTCTACCCAGAATTTCAGCATTTTCCCCCCATTTTTTACCCTAAAACCTCTAAATTAACATCCCAATCTCCAAATAAACAGTTCTAATTCGAATCCTATCACACATATGTGAATTCTAACATCCTAGAATCATCAAATCATTACGAA